>OW386542.1:5172500-10172500 GCA_936435175.1 Glyphotaelius pellucidus
AAGTAAGAAGAAAGTGAGTCGGGTATGGGTACCGCCGCCCGGAACCATTTATTGAATAATAAACAACCCTGCAATGGGTCACCCCAAATGGTTCGCTACATTTGGCGACCTGGCAGGGATGCATGGGTCTGTAGGGTGAGGTTTGGCTGGGTTTTGGCAGCGGATGCCCACTAGCCGCATGCAGTTACTATATGTAGGGTTCGAAATTTCGGATATATATAATACACTCTCAATTAGTGTATCAGCAAATTGATTTAACCGGTAATAAATCAATAATAAATCGAAAATTGACATTTAAAATCTTAAAAATTAATCGCCTAACAGTGGATTTAGCCACAGTTTGAAAATGGTCTTGTAAAACCGAAACAGCTGTAACAAAAATACATTTTAAAATACTTGATAATAAAACTATCAAATTTAATTTTATTTAAAAAAATATTTTAAAAATAAAACAAATGGAGGTCTACGAATTATACACAAAACCAATTAATACTTATCACTCAATTTATTTCTGTAAATATTTATAGTTAGATTAATTAATCCAGTAGATTGGTTTTTAAAATCGATTCTTTTTTTAATGCATCCTTCTGTGAAAAGAAGCATTTCCCAAATCAAATCTTAACCAGTAGCTGGTAGAGGACACATAAGAATCGAGGTATACATTGTAGTATAGTTTTAGTTCATAGCTGTGGTTATAGTGTAAAGGCGGCAAGCTAGTCTTAGGAGCGACCTCGGCCCGGTTAGTGTTGCTTTCTTAAAATAAACAAAGCGAGTGCACGATAAAACAGATTTGCGGCGATTTATAGCCCCGGTTCCTTCCGGTCTGACCCGCACACCCCAACCACCTCAAACACCCCGCAGCATTGTAAAGGGGGAGGGGGGCGGCCACCAAACAGAAGTACCCTCGCCCATGTTAAAATATACAACGCCGTAACATTGCTTTTTACAGACTTCCAGTAAAATATTTATAAATGAACGAAACGCACTTTCCAGCCATTGGCCTGATTATAAAAATCGTCTTCTTTCTATTGAAAAGTGTGCAAAATACGATACGTATGACATACATTATTTGAGAACTCAATAGATATTTCAAAGCTCCATACCTCATATTTGATGTGAAATAGCTCGAAGCAGTTGCTTTGATTTATAACTAGGAGGCGGATGCGGAGGCAAAACGAAAATTCCAGAACCGCTAATTATTAAAGGCAAAACAATGAAAGTATCGTTATTTGACCGGTTTAATTTGTTTTATGGGGCCAACAGACTTAACTGTAAAAGATAAAAGAACATTTGGTTTTGGCCTATTTCAGCATATCGCTCGCCATACATTCCCAATGTTTTTGCCTCCGCATACCGCCTCCTATTATAACTTAAATGTTTGCAAATTTCATTACGTCTGAATCGAATGTTTAGATTGTATAATGCCATATAATGTAACAATATAGGTTTACATCTTTATAAACGGTTTCGCACATTTTAAAATTTTGTTAGCTATATACTAATATAAACCAAGCGTCATTGCAAATAGACGTATTTAACTAAAAATTATGAAATTGCTTCATTATTATTTCTTTGCTCTCTTTCTACTATGCTTTATATTTTATTTTGCTTCTTATTATTTCTGTTATTTCACCAGAAGAATATGCACCTAGTAACAACTAAACCTTAATTTACCCATTCTGTAAACATGTTTAATTGGAGTGTTAATATCTATGCGCACCCCAATTGCAATTTCATTTGTATTAATTATTAGCAGTCTGTAAATATTTCAAACAATAAATAAATAAAACTAGTTGTCGCCCAATGGTTGGAATTCGACCAAAATTATTTTAATGTGTAATGTTTTTTTAATGGATTTAATGTATTTTTTATGCATAATTCAAAAAATAAATTAGCATTCTGCACTCGTTCTTTATATAAACTATAAGTGTGCAAAATTTCATACTCCTCCGTCGGCGCAATTTTCGTAAAATGGGGTACAAAGTTTTGCTTCACATATTAATATACTGATGATGATGATTTATTTTTTATGCATAATTTAAAAAAATATTAGCATTTTGCACTCCTTCTCTATATAAACTATAAGTGTGCGAAATTTCATACTCCTCCGTCCGCGCAATTTTCGTAAAAAGGGGTACAAAATTTTTGCTTCACGTTTTAATATAAATGTTTCTCTTCGGATGTTTTAACTATTTTTAAGTCAAACATCATACTATTTTCATAGTTTTTGAAGTGAAATTTTTTTTAGCACCGTTGTGATTAGAAACTCGGCGAAACAAAAAAAAGCTTCACTAAAAAGAGACAAACAAATACATCTACAGGTTTGAGCCTGCGATAATATGAGATACAATAATCGGTATCTTCTGTGCGGTGCTTCGTAGCCTCCCCACTCTTGTCTACTTTAGTTATCTCTGGCTTGCCATTGAAGTAAAATCATGTATGGTTTCATAGTGCTTTTACACAAACGAAGTATTGAATTCCATAAGTCTAAACTTAAACTTTAGGTCGCACAGTTTACACCCGCGCTGTGCAAGCAGATTCCCTACAGAGCGCCGGAACATCCCCGACAAATATATATTTATATCGCGTGTGAACTGCACACTTGTATTTTTGAAGTGAAAACTTCTTTAGCACAGTTGTAATTTGAAAGTCGATGAAACAGAAACGAGTGACACAAAAAAGAGACAAACACATACATCTTTAGGATTTAGCCTGCGAGAGAATGAGAATGAAACCTTACCTACGTACAGTACCTACGTACAGTACCTACGAATTGTCCGCTCTGTCAAGCTGCGCGCATTGGCGGCTGTGATTATGAGCTTACTATTCAAGGCTTCTATTGAATGAGATTGTGTGGGTAAAGGTTTCACTTCTAATGATTGTCTTATTTATTTTTTGTCAGTCATTCGATGATTGGAATATTTTATATGTAAGTAAATCTTTTGCTTGTATAATATTGTTTTGAATATGGCGAAAACCGGCAGGTGATGTGAAATTTTAATTCCATCCGTTAATCTTCCAGCTGAGCGTCCTAGCCACTGTATGATCAATTATGTCGGTTACAATAACTTTAGCAAAAAAATACTTGGATAAAACATGGATAGAGATCGACTTTCTTGACTTTGAGACGAGGGTGTCATCGCAATAGATATTTTGCAAGAATTACGAATTTATAAATTAGTCCTTTCGTTGCTTAGTTTTTACTTCATTTAAAAAAATAGATTTCAATGGTTATATTATCGGTCGCACTGCATTTTCATCATTAAGTTACTATTTTGAGGGTTAGCGGTTGGGTTAGGGTTAATGCAATTGGGTTTATTTATCACCGTTTACCTCAACGAGTTATTTAGATTCGCCATTGATCGCTATCGTTTCCGCGTACTTGGATATTATTATTGTGTGAAGCATGTCGCCAATATGTATTGAGACCTTTGTTTCCAGAAAAAAAGTGACATGACCCGTGACAGCGCAGCGCCCAGGCAAGGTCCGAATAGTCCTAAATCAAGTCCTTCCAACATTCGTATTTCAATATCTCTTTTTACAACCTTTTTCTTTTTGAAGGCTTACTACGGAGCCTTAACCGACCCCAGCCCCTGTCTGAACAGCCCCAACCGACACCGGCCCCTGTCCGAACAGCCCTAGCCCCTAGCCCCTAGCCCCGAGGTCCCGCGGGCCCGGGAACAAGGTTTATTCACGCGACCGTCTCGCTTCACCACGGCTCCCCCTAATGGAAAGTGGGAAGTCGCCGTTCCCACGGAAAGCCACCATATATTTTATATAGTCTGGACAAGAACAAGATATAAAGCCTTACGGGTTGTAGGTTGGAGGTGGCGCACCCCTAAAATCCATGGAGCGATAAGCTACTGGAATGCGATCGGTGCTGGTTTTTTTTATATTCAAGTACACACTGGATACGAATTTCTGATTTGAAAAAATGTTTTAAGAAAAAATTCTTTTTTAAGCTTCAATTTTATATCTTTCTTAAGAAGATGGCCTCCGTGTTTCAGTGGTCACGATCCTTGGCTACGAATCAGAAGATCGCGGGTTCAAAATGCGGCGTGCGAAATTGTAATTAGTTTTGATATTTCATATTTTTTTATTTCAGATTTGACTTTAATTTTTTGAAGTGTTCGATGATCTCATATGCAAAACCAGGTACTTCTTCACCTTTCTCATACCCATCTCTTTCCTTCCCCTACTACCTTCTGCCTCATAACTTACACTAATTGGGGATGTCATAGTCTTACAGACTTCAGATGGTTGAGGAGCTGTCGGGACTTTTGTGTGGTGTTCACATAAAAAAAAAGCTCACTGTGTCAAAACGGCGTTGGCATTTCGACACACCACAAAATCACAAAAAGCCACATTTTTCGATTTCAAAAAACTGTACATAACAAAATTTTTATTTTAAGGCAGTAAAGCAGTAAGCAATCATTTCTGAACTGCGACACAGCACCAATTCAAATATGATCTCTTTTTATTTAGGAAAACATTAATATTTTTTCGCCAACATCCGTTTTGCTTCAAATTATTCCACTTTTGATGGAAGATGAAATTCCGGAAAAAGCACCCTTATGAAGATTTTCAATAATGTTTCAATGCAATTTGCTGACGGCGGATGATAGCACTAATGTGAAACTAATACGCCAGATACTTGGCATCGCGTTAATAGAGATTGACAATAATTCGCGCTGAAATTGAAGGCCTTCGTACTTTAGTATTCGCACTTGATATCCGATCGTGAATTCTGCGGATTGTATTGCTTGCCTAAATGTTTTGACAGAGATTTGTTTATAAGCATTGATTGTAGTTGATAATGGTAACGTTCTAGGAAGACAAGATGCCGTTAACGGGCTAATTGAGAGCGGTCCTTGATAACTTCAGAATATGTAAGAATATTTTTTAATTATGACAATGTGTGATATTCCATTACCTGCTTGTGTACCGGAATCGCCTTTCGCAATATTCCTTTGTAAGATCTGTCCGTTGAACATCAGCGTTTATAAAACAAAGTTCAAGTTAAAAAAATTTCCATAGTTCACCTTAAGTGGTTCGCTACGTTTGACGACATAACAAGGGTGCCCGGGTTGCGTATTTCCAAACCCTATACCGATTCAGTCGCGGTACATTTTTAATGTTAAAATTTTAATATTAAGAAATAAAATTATTAATTTCTAATATACACATTGAATAGATAATTTTATCTAGATTCTAGGACAATTTTTATTTTTGCAAAGTGATAAAAAAATAACCAATAAGAGTTGTATTTACAACATATGGGAAAAATATCAAAATTTAAATATTCAGAAATAAAATTATTAATTTCTAATACACATATTGGAAAGATTATTTTATCTTAATTTTAGAAAAATTTTTCTTTTGAAAAGTGATAAAAAAATAACCAATATAGAGGTGTATTTAAAATGTAAAATATCGCTACCGCGACTGAACCGGTATAGGGTTTGGAAATACGCGCCCGGGTTAATGGGGTGAGGTTTTTTTAGGTCTTGACAGCAAATGCGTTTACCCACCTCCTATGTGGCAGGCCATATCTGGTAAAGGCAGACTTAGACCTCTCCAGTTGAACTCTCTCGCTCTCTCGCTCGCTCGCACCTGAACACATTGACCATCAGATTCCTGCCCACCCCTCATTCTTTTTTATCTCTAAGAATTTCATTTCCCTATGAAGGCTTTCCATATGGCAGCCATATGGAGAATTTTGTTTTCCTCAGGGTCTCCTGTGAGGAGCTAATTTAAAATATATATATGTGTTGTACCTTGGTCATACCTCATACCTATCATTTACTGTTTGCTGGGTGGGTGTTTATAGTAGGCCAAGTTTTATTTTCTCTGTGTTTTTATTTTTTATGCTTTGCTGGAAAACTCCAGGCAATAGGAAAACCCTATTAAGACCCTAGAAATAATAAGTTGACTTAAAAAATTGTTTAATGGTGCTTTAAACAAAGAAATTGTTATATTAAAAATATCAATATCGTGTTTTGCTAAACTACGTAGCAAAGTATGTGAGTTTGCTACATGGTTTGTCTGCGAATGGTGATAATGAAAAAGGTCCCTTTCCTAGTGGGTCGAGTGGGAATTCTTAAATTGACTACACTCAAGAGCTCGCAACAGTCGAGCTCCAAATTTACAATTAAAAAACAATAAACATTGTCGCTTATCCTTCACCAATAAAAAAGTGTAGTTAATTTGTTCTAAAGGGATATTTAATTCAAAATTAATAAATCGTAGAAAGTGAAATCCTTCGACATTTTTATATGAATTTTATAGTAACGTGACTAAATGACGGAATTATATTCTTGTTGGCTACGAACTAATGAATTAATAAAGTTTTCACGACAGGAAGTGAATTAAAGTTTTTAATGGTTCTCAGTAAAAATCCTAAAGATGTCAAACTATTATTTGTAATTTTAAATTTACCGGTTTTTGAATATTGTACATTTCATTGAATGCAGATGTCAATATTTTATCGTACACACGCTAGAGCTTTGAACGTCGGTAACCTTGGTCATGTTTAGAACTATTTTATTGCAAATTACAATCTAGACAAAGATAATATTTTCTATCCGGTCGCTCAGTACGGGCGGCGGTAGTTACACAGAATCCAAACGGACGTTACACATTTCTAAGCGTGCAATTCAGCTCGTCAGTATGAATTATTTAAGTATGCAAGATGAGCCGTATCCGCTTTGCTGTTCCGTCAATTAGCTCCGTGCTGCGGAGTTGGGCACTACCTAATATTGCTAGCGGGCCCGATGCCTGTGCTCTATTCATGCTTATTGTTTTTGGCTGTACGTATCTGTTGTTTGACATTAACATTGTGGTAGTTGCTAAAGTAGATGCTAACTACATTATACTTACATGGAAAGCAAAGTTATTGTGACTTCCAGGAAGGAATACCTTCTTACCATGATTACTACGGTTATCTACGGTTCCATGATATTCGCCGATAGATGGCCCCCCGGCATACTTATATAATATGCCGTCGGCTTAAGAAAAATAAGGTATTTTTTTATATGAACACCGCACAAAAGTCCCAACTGCTCCCGGCTGGAGACAGTGAGACTATGGCATCCCCAATTGGGGTATGTTGTGAGTCTGAAGGTAATGAGGAGGGGAAGGAGATGAGGAAAAGGAAGGTGGGAAGTACCTGGCTATTCAGATCTGGTCACCAAACACGGCCATTTCAAGCAAATTTTCAATTCTGAATGGTGGTCTTACACCAGGGCGATACTGAGAGTATCTTCCACTCAGGAACGTGCCGCAAAAATATTATATATTATTTTAAATGAATAAGTTGTGAAATAACACAAATTAATCAAATAAAATGTATTTGCCACGCCGGGATTCGATCCCGCGACCTTCGGAATGCTAGTCGAGATCCTTACCGCTGGATTACGCCAGCCACAATTACACAAAATTACAATTAAAATTACACAAAATATAACTAAATGATCCCGAGGGGATGTGCAGAGAGGATGTACCGCCCAATAACAAAGTATAAAAAATATTTTCAATCAAACATATCAAGGAAAAATTAACTTTTCTTTATACTGTTTATACCAGCGTATAAGTACAAAAAATCGATACTGTATTTACATTAGTTTGATATTCATACCAACTTATTATTCCCTAGAGTAGTCGCACCTTTCTGCCGCCTCTATCCAAATCTCAATTACGCCCAACGATTGAATTTGGGAGCCACCTCTGGGCTGGAGCCCCTCGATTATTGACAAACCTTCTTGATTCTATGCAAAGGAGGGCATTCCGTATGATTGACAATCCGTTATTAACAGACCGGTTGCCGTCTCTAATGAAATGTGTGCATACTGAGTCTTTTCTGAAGGTATTTTAATGGAGCCTGCTCTAAGGAGCTAATGTTCCCGGTTCACCGGTGCAGGTGCGTGAAACTCTACGGACAACAAGAAAGTGTCTTGACGGATAAAGACATACAATTTTATTTTAATACGAGACATCTATTGACTTTTCTACAGGTCAAGGATGAATACTTTTTTTATTTTTGAAATAACTTAACGAATTAAACCTCGAATCTTAATTTTTTTTACATTAACTCCACACAGGAGGCCCTGAGGAAAATAATTTCCCTCAGGGCCTATGTCATCTTTGAAGATACTGTGTCGAGGGTGTTTATGAGGAGAGGAAGGAGTGAACATGGGTCTTGAAGAGACCCATGTTGTAGGAGAGAGAAAACACAGGCCGGCAAATCGTTCCACAGCTATTGAACTCAAGAACGAGTCGTAGAAACGACCCGTTCTCATGTGACTTATGTCAAACGTGTACAAATGTTGAGCGCGTGGTTGGGTGTTTCCCGACTATGCACCGGTGCCGAGGGGATCAATGACGCTAGTTCCTCGGAGCATCTTTCATTGTAATATTTAATCCTTGAAGACTATACTAGCGACCATAAAACGAAAATTAGAATCAAAATAAATATAAAAAGATTTGGTCACAAGTAGGAATTGAGCCCAGGAACTTAGCCTTGAAAATGTAGGTATAGTTAATTAAATTGTAAAATATTAAGTTACATAGAATTAGAAACCAGAATTAAAAAAAACGATGGCCGTTCTAAGAGTTTTGATTCTGAGTTGTGATGTCTAACTAGAGCGATATTTAAAAAAAAAAAATATTTATTTTTTCATGCAATAATACTTTGTATTCACAAACATTGTATGATAATGTTGGACTCACTGGATAGGTACTTTGTCCGTGCCAGTTACATTGAGAGGTAGTGAGTTTATTTTCAACGTTGATCCGGATCCAAGGTGTTTAGGTACTCCGTAATTGATTTTAAATTATACGGTTAAATTTGTCTGACAGCATTTTTAGACCACTATGCTGTACATAAATATTTTTTTCATTTATACTTTTTTATAAATATGATATTTAATTATTGCATTTTGATCTCCATATAAGCGACTTTAATCTCGCATCAGGATTATATTGAATATGCTTATACGTTGCTTATTTTAACCTGAAAAAGCAAAGCTAAAGTTTCTTGTAACATTAATAAGTAATTAATATAAAATCTAATCTTATCTTATCATAAACTATTAATTTGAATAAGGCAATTTATTTTTATCATTGTTCATGTTTGATTTATAACCTAACCAGGGGTTTTTTTCTATTTTTGCATGGGGCAATCCTTTCAACTCAACTCAACAAAGTGCAAGGCCACTTCATAGCAGACTTTACAACCTACGAATAAGGCTTAAGTAGCGGAATTTAAAGGCTCCAAGACACACCACGTACAAAAGGCGTCGGGTCGAGGGACAGGCGTCGAAAACACGAATGAGACAGAGATATATCGTAAGTTTATGAGTGAAGGCGACGGTGATGTTTCAGGGCGTCGGTTTTTGCGAGGGTGGCGTCGGGTGTGATCGATGCGACTCGTTCGTCGTTTCTATGGCGACGTTTCCGGTGAGGAGCGCCTCGCGCGGCAATCTGCCGAACCAGGGCGGCCCAGGACTCACCCCGCGCTGCCAGTGGCAATTACAACACTTTGTTTTTTAATAATCCTCACCCGCCGCGGCGGCGATTCCGCCTACTCAATATTAATAATCTCATTCAGAGATTAGCGAGAAAGAGATTTAAAAAAAAACTTAAGAAATTAAATTTATTATTGTCGTAGCATAAAGCTCTAAATGGAAATTATCTTTATACAATACAACCAAATTAGATTAGTCGTAATATAAATAGATATGGTATATTTTATTGTATGTATTTAAATACTTATCAATGTGTCATACGACAGATGCAAGTCGTTCATACAAAATTTTTGTCAATTTATTTTTCCATAATGCATGGACTAATATGTTACAAGTCTTTTATTTCAATGTGTTAATATCGGCTATTGAATAAATGCCACAGCCTTGTGTACATCGCTTAATACTCTTAAATAGCTAACATACACATTGCTAGAAAAATCTTACACTGGTATACCTACAACATAAAATTATAACAAAAAAATAAGGGTCCAGTACCTGTGTTGTCCAGGCAATCCATAAGATTCCAGAAAATCCCGAAAAAATATTTTATTGGAAAAGAGGGTAACACTAATAATCTAAACTGAAATATGAAAGAGAACAAAACATTGAAAAATAAAAAGATAGATTGGACTCGAATCCAGAACCTTTTGTCTTAGCAAAATAAACGCTTCACCAATTAGGCTATTGCCACCCATATTTAAACGTCGTATTTGTCAATCTCATATTTGAAATTCCGGAATCAACTATTTTTTTCCCATATTATTGGCAACTACCTTTGTCATTGGAAACAATTTTACCAAGAATTGATTTATATTCTTGATTTAGATTCTAGATTTTATATGTATGGAATACCTATTGCAACAGTTATCCTTTTATTTTTCTATGTCATATTTTCGTTTAGATTATTAATATTATCTTCTTTTTCAAAGATATATTACATTGAGGGGAATAACCTTCAAAGTTTTAAAAAGAGAATAATTGTTCTAATAAAAAAATCATATATTTATAATATTAATGCCTTTCTGCTTTTACGTAATTTAACATAGTATCAGGTATAACTACAACATGAAAAAGACAGCTCTAGTGAGCTTGTAAAACAGCAAGAAATAGAAAATAGAAGTTGAGAAAGACATGTGTAGTTGTGTACATACAATAAATACATCAATATTTAAATATTACATTGCAACAATGAAAAAATAAATTTACATAATATATGTAGGTAAATAATAATATTAAGTAAAATATATTTCAAGATTTTTTTTTTTTACCTGAGCTCCACACGGAAGGCCCTGAGGAAAACAATTTCCCTCGAGGCCTGACATCTTTGAGGATGCTGTGTGGAGGGTTTTTTAAGGAAAGGAAGGGGAGGAGAGTTCTGGGAAGAAAAAGGTTTAAGGGCTGGGTAGGAATCTGGGGTTCAGTGTGTCCTGGTCATCCACCTCCACGACCTAGACAAACCTCACCTCATGAACCCGGGCACCCCTACTAAATCACCGCGAACCACTTGGGGTGACCTATGGCAGAGGTGTTGGTTATCCAGTAAAGGTTCCCGGGGCGGCGGTACCCATTCGCGCCTCCCAAATTGAATTATTAGGTTTAAGCTGGTACCCGGTTTTTCCCTGTGTGTCCATTCCCATTCATCCCGTTCCCCTTCCACCTCCCGTTCCTTTACCGCGTCCCTTTCCCCTCTCGCGTTCCCACTCCGCCTCCTCCACCTTCCCTCCCCCCTCACCCTCCCCCCTCCACACCCCCTCCCCCTCTCTATATTACTCGCATATAATGTAGCTTTCGATTTCGCTTAGAATTTTTAAAATCGATTTAGTGGTTTGGGCGTGAAAGCGTAAGAAACAAACACGCACTTTATGGATTATAATTTCATTGTTTAATAACTTTTTGCAAATCTTAACATATTTGGGGTAGTTTCTTTAGTGCCCTATGTGACGGTGCTAGAAGAACCATGTCATATGCGTAATTAATACTGTTTATATGTACTCCTGGTTTAAACCTGGTGATAAGGTAACTAGATCTAGTTGAGCATTAAAAATCCTTGTTTAAACCTGGTGATAAGGTAACTAGATCTAGTTGAGCATTAAAAATCCTTATTTGAACTGGGAGATTCCACTTATACGTTATATATCCAATAAAGGTTCCCGGGGCGGCGGTACCCATTCCCGCCTTCCAAATTGCCTCCCAGATGTCTAAAAATAAACCTTTTTTCAAAGAAATAATAAAATTAAGAAAATCTTTGAAAAACGTAATAAAAATAGCCACTTTTGAGAAACATATTTTTCTACCACGTGATCGTGGTCCGTTCGTACCGGCCTCTGGTGAATGAGTCTATTAGCGTTTTTCCCGTTTTAAGTTCACTGCCGAATTGTAAATTCAAATATGTTTATATTCCGTGAGCATAAACAAAGGCCGCCGGAACTGCTTCCTGTTCAACATCACTTTCGCATGCCGTCTATTATTTCCTTTCTTTAAATAAATACTCCTAGTTCTACAGGGAGCCAGGGAAATTCTCCACACACTGTTTTATGACTGACTTTTTATTATTTTACAAATTTAAAAAATATTTCTTCAAACTTTGAAAGAACACCCTAGATTCTACTCAAAATAGATTATAATTGTTTTATTTTTGTTTTAATTTTACTCCACACATGACGCCCGGAGGAAAAAAATTCCCCCTGAGCCTGTGCCATCTTTGGGGATGCTGTGTAGAGGTAGGTTTAGGGAAATGAAGAAGAGGAAGTTCTGGGATGTAAAATGATTTTTAATTTTTTTTTATGAATACCACACAAGAGTCCCGACTGCTCCCGTCTGAAGCCAGTGAGACTACGGCATCCCTAATTGGAGTACGTTGTGAAGCTGAAGTGAAGGGGGAGGGGAAGGAGATGGAGTAGAGGAAGGTGGGAAGTACCTGGCTATTCAGATCTGGTCACCAAACACGGCTAAAGCCATTTCAAGCAAGGTTTCGATTCGAAATGACGGTCTTTTACCAGGGCTGTAGGTACTGATTGTACCTAACAATCTCATATATCAATACAGGTAGGTACTATTAATGATTTTAAGTGAATAATTTGTGAAATAACCCTAATATAATGTATTTGCGCACTTCGGGTTTTGAATCTGCGATCCCACCTTCCTCTTCCCCATCTTTTTACCTTTCCAACAAACTTAGCTTCAGAAAACACCTCAATTATTGGTATGCCATAGTCACGCTGAATCCTGACGCTTGGGAGCAGTTGGGACTTTTTGCCTTATTCCGCCAGTTCCATGCCTCGCTGCAATACATTGGTTGATTGCAATGATTGGTATCAACATTACATTGTGGTCTGCTAGCTTTGATTCTAATATTTTGTATTATCATTTACCGCTTTCAGTCCTTCGTTGACCGAATAATTTATTTGTAACACTATTTTGTGATGATCCTGTGTATCGCATGCTCGGTGTTTTTTTTCCAGCGATTTTACAAATTAATAACGACACATTTACAACTTCGTTTTGCATTATGTTGGTATGTTAACACATTTCCGTAATTTGCAGCAAATATTTTTAGACGTTAGTTTTTTAATCGGATGGCGATATTATTTAAGGGGCAACGCTTTTATACTAATCTAAATTAATTTATGCACTTACTAACTTTTTATTGTAACTAACTAACTAATCATCACACCTTTTCCCCGCAGGGGTAGGCAGAGAGGAGGGACCGCGAAAAAACTCGGTCTTGGCACACACTCCTTGTTCACATTCATGCATCGTCTCATATATGCTCTTCTATTATTCTGACTATTGACATGGCCCGACTCAAGTATCTGATTCACTTGGTCGTGTCATGTCTTCCTCGGGCGTCCCCGACTTAATCATAATCTATATTAATATTATAAATGCGAAACTGCGTGTGTTTGTTTGTTACGCTTTCACTCATAAACCAATAGACCGATTTTAAAAATTCTTTTACCAAAAGAAAGCTACATTTTATGTGAGTAATATTAGTTGAATATAATGGTAAGCTCTGGCGTTATGAATCTATACTAATATTATAAATGCGAAACTGCGTGTGTTTGTTGGTTACGCTTTCACTCATAAAACAATAAACCAATTTAAAAATTCTTCCTCCAAAAGAAAGCTACATTATATGCGAGTAATATAGGCTGTATATAATGGTAAGCTCTGGCGTTGTGAAATTATAAATATTAATATATTAATTTATTATATTTATTAAGCGTTTTCTGTCGCTAACAAAAGCGAGTTATTGCTAACGTCAGAAAAGAAATCGTTGCCGTGGAAACGATGTTGATATATTTGCGGAAAATCGTAGTTAATATCTATCGTTTTAAATAAAAATGAATCTCCGAAATTTTTGTACGCGCATAGCTTCCGAACGACTGTACCAAATTGGATAGTTCTTTTTTTACCATTACTACCTGTGCGCTCTGGCATTATGAAATATAGGTGGCACGTGAGCTGTGTGAAAACTGAATGTACCGGGAATGAATGTATGATTCTTATACGAATCTACAGTTTTTTCCGAGACTGATGAAATTTTGTACACCTAACCTCCAAAACAAGAGGAAGGCAACTGTCTACATTAGATTTTACAAAACTCTGTGTAAAGTCTGGGCAACGCCGCTGACTTCAGCTGCATGTGTACGGATGTCCTGGTGTGCCGGCGTGGCTTTGATTTTTGTACAAGTCTGCAACAGCAGAACTTTGATACTTGTTTATGAAGTTTTTCACAATTGACGCTCAAAATAAAAGGAAAATTACTGTCCCCATCTGATTTCGAAAATAAAGCCCGAGCTACGCCGGGAGCTAATAATACAACAGTTAATAATTTTATGAGCAATTCTTTTTTATAATTATTTAGTATTAAAATTTCCGAAACAATTTAAAGAGGAATTTTTTTTATATCTGTTGGGAAATTTAAACGAATAATTTTACCTTCATACAACATACAATCGTTCAGTTCTTAAATTGGCTTCAATTACGTATGACCCCTCTGATAATAATTTTTATCCAGAATCATTAACATAACCTCAATTTTATGGTATGGGTACCGCCGCCCCGGTAACCATTTGTTGGATAATTAGTACTCCTGCCATAGGTCACCCAAGTGATTTTCTAGAGTTTGGTGACTTAGTAGGTGAGCTCTGGTTCATGGTTGAGGGAGAACTTTTGACCTCTCCAGCCGGACTTTATCGAACCATCCTCATACACTCAGACCCATCCATTCATGGTAGGTACAGATTCGTATGTCCATCACTTCTAGACAGATTGACCTCTCATACCTTTTTTCTTCTCGAAACTTTCTCTGTTTTTTTTCTTTCCCTAACGTACCCTCTACATAGAATTCCCAAAGATGACAAAGATTGTGAGGTTTTTTCCTCAGGGCCTCGTGCGTAGAGCTAATTTAAAAACAAAAACAAAAATAACAAGATAAATTCCAGAATTATATGGAGGAGTTGGAAAATCAGTTGTGATTATTGAATAATGGCAAGACTTATATATACTTAATATATACTTATACATTTTGTCTGTGTTGAATTCGTGTAATTCAGCAATGAACATGTGTTCGCTTTGCGTGGAGCCTGTTTCAATTTCCAAGAAGGTTTATTAATGAAAAAAAAAAATTTGCTGAAATCTAAATTTCGGCACTAGAAGAAGGTCAAAAATTACTCTGGAATTTACTGGAGGTAAGAATTTTTCATAATACCTGTGGTGTTTTTAAGGCAAAGACAATTTCACTTTCCGTCGAATTGAACGAATTCGGGTCAATTGCCAGAGATCAATAAATAGAGCTCACTTTGTATCCGGATTCCAGAACTAAAAAGAAGTGTCATCACTTGAATATTTTATACACATATCTATTTATCGTATGATTACTTATTAAACCGAATACAAGTGACAATTGTCAGCAGGATCAATGATTCCCGGATATCAGGATTCCAGAACAAAAAGTAGATGATAATTTAGTGAAGCATTTCATCTAGGTACGTTTTACAACATATAATATGTATACAGTTAATTGCATTTGTAATTCTTGTCGGATTAAGTAGACTTTACTTTCCGCCGAATTAACTCAATGCAAGTGCAAATTGTCAGGTGGGATCGATAAAATGTTCTTCCTGGTACCAGAATTTCAATTAAGGAGGCGGATATGGGTACCACCGCCCCGGGAACTATTTATTGGATAACCAACATTTCTGCCTTTTTTTTTACATGAGCTCCAGACAGAAGGCCCTGAGGAAAATGATTTCCCTCAGGGCCTATGTCATCTTTGGGGATGCTGTGTGGAGAGTTTTTAAGGAAAGGATGGGAAGGAGAGTTCTGGGAAGGAAAGGGGTTTAAGGAGTGGGTAGGAATCTGGGGGTTAGTGTGTCCTGGTCATCCACCTCCAAGACCTAGACAAACCTCACCCCATGAACCCGGGCACCCCTGCTAAATCATCAAACGTAGCGAACCACTTGGGGTGACCTGTGGCAGAGGTATTTGGTTATCCAATAAAGGTTCCCGGGGCGGCGGTACCCCTTCCCGCCTCCCAAATTGGACTTAGCAGGGAGACAGTTTGGTGACTTAGCAGGGGTACCCGGGTTCATGGGGTGAGGTTTGTCCGGGTCTTGGTGGCGGATGCGTCAGCCCACCAGCTGCATGGCGGGCCGGATCGGGAGAGAGTGGTTGAGAGAGTCCCTTTGACTACTCTAGTCGTACTCTCTTGGAACATAGCTGTGCAGTGGGAGGGATTGATTCATAAGTCCGCCACTCTTGGACACACTGACCTCCAGATTCCTACTCACCGCTCACACCCTTTAACTTCCCAGAACTTCCACTCCTTCCTTTCCCAAAAAGACCCTCCACACAGTATCCCCAAGGATGACATTGGTGTCCTCCTGTTTGTATTCCAAATCTAAGAGGAGGAGGTAAGTATTTGGGAAATTTATTTTTATTAAATAATGCAATTGTGTTTAACAATAAATAATAAATTTGGCTACTGGTATTTTAATATCTTTTTTAAATGACGATTTAACTTTCCACCGAATTAACCGGTTGCAAGTGTCAATTTATTGTCAGCAGAGATCGATAAAGAGGTGCCTCCTGGTATCAGGATTCCAGAAGTGTGAGGCGGTGCGGGAGGGCTGAGGGGGGGGGGGGGGGGCGAGCGTGCTGAGAGAAGTCATAATTAAATCGGGGTTCCCCCCGCGCCCGCTCCGCGCCCCTGTTCGCTCTAAGCTCATTTCCGCCGCGCCGCCTGCGCTATATTAATTTTAAATTAAACTCGGATAACGCACGAAGCTGATGGGCGCTGGAGCAAATGCACCATTTGCAAATAATATACACGTATAAGTGGAATCTCCCAGTTCAAATAAGGATTTTTAATGCTCAACTAGATCTAGTTACCTTATCACCAGGTTTAAACAAGGATTTTTAATGCTCAACTAGATCTAGTTACCTTATCAGCAGGTTTAAACCAGGAGTACATATAAACAGTATTAATTACGCATATGACATGGTTCTTCTAGCACCGTCACATAGGGCACTAAAGAAACTACCCCAAATATGTTAAGATTTGCAAAAAGTTATTAAACAATGAAATTATAATCCATAAAGTGCGTGTTTGTTTCTTACGCTTTCACGCCTAAACCACTAAATCGATTTTAAAAATTCTAAGCGAAATCGAAAGCTACATTATATGCGAGTAATATAGAGAGGGGGAGGGGGTGTGGAGGGGGGAGGGTGAGGGGGGAGGGAAGGTGGAGGAGGCGGAGTGGGAACGCGAGAGGGGAAAGGGACGCGGTAAAGGAACGGGAGGTGGAAGGGGAACGGGATGAATGGGAAAGGAAAGGACAGGGAAAAACTGGGTACCAGCTTAAACCTAATAATTCAATTTGGGAGGCGGGAATGGGTTCCGCCGCCCCGGGAACCTTTACTGGATAACCAACATCTCTGCCACAGGTCACCCCAAGTGGTTCGCTACGTCTGGTGATTTAGCAGCGGTGCCCGGGTTAATAGGATGAGGTTTGTCTAAGTCTTGAACGCGGATGACCAGGACACACTGAACCCCAGATTCCTACCCACCCCTTAAACCCTTTTCCTTCCCAGAACTGTCCTCTCCTTCCTTTCCTTAAAAAATCCTCCACACAGCATCCTCAAAGATGACATAGGCCCTAAGGAAAATTATTTTTCGCAGGGCCTTCTGTGTTCAGCTCACATAAAAAAAATACGTCAATCGTTACTTTTATCAAATTTAAAAATTAAATTAATGCAAACACCCTCAGTATGGCTAGACGGAAGGAAAATGGATGCAAGTCGTAGGGTTAAATACCTGAAAAGCATTATTACAGGCGACGGGAAAGACATCGAGGATATTGAAAGACAAAGAAACGAGATATCCGTCAGAGGAGGTATCCTGCAAAGGCAATTTCACTTTTGCAGTACAGGTGTCAAAAATATACTTTTCAACGCATTATGCACATCATTGAACTGTAGGTAAATTTCAATGCTTAATAATGATGTAATATTAAAAATTTCTTACAATATTGCTTATCGCCAATTGTTCCGCCTACCGAGATACTGCAGCGCTACGAATTTTTTTCTGAAGGGACGTGTGCACTCTTGCTGAGCACTTATTCGATATCGCATGAAAAGCTTATGGCGCGGACTATGCCAATCGAAGAACACGATCATCTTTTTGTTGTTTTTAGAAATGTGGAATGTATTGCATTCCATAACATGTATTGCATTGTAACATTCATTCTATAATAAAATAATTTTATTGTTAAAACTTGCTTAGTTCCAAGTTTTGGGTAGTGGGGAATACCTGCCTATTCAGATCTGGTCACAAAACACGGCTAAAGTCATTTCAAGCAAAATTTCATTTCTGAATAGTGATCTTGCAACAGGGCGATACGATACGATAATCGGATAATCCATACGACTAAACCTTATATCTGAGTTCATATCTTCTACGAGCTCAAATAAGTATTTTAATTTCTTTAATTTTATTTTTTTTATATGAATACCGCATAAGAGTCCCAACTGCTCTCGTCTGGAGCCAGTGAGACTATGAAATCCCCAATTGTGGTATGTTGTGAGGCTGAAGGTAGTGGGGAGGAGAAGGAGATGGGGAAGAGGTAGGTCGGAAAGTACCTGGCTATTCAGATCTGGTCACCAAACACGGCTAAAGCCATTTCAAGCAACGTTTCAATTCTGAATGGCGGTCTTACACCAGGGTAATACTGAGAGTATCTTCCACACTGAAACGTGCCGCAAATATACTTTATATTATGTTTAATGAATTAATTGTGAAATAACGCAAATCAATCAAATAAAATTTGTTTGCCACGCCGGGATTCGATCCCGCGACCTTCGGATTGCGAGTAAAAAGCATTACCGCTAGACCACGCCCGCCATCTGAGTCTTGCTGATAGCCAACTTAACTTAAAATAAGATTTTGAAAAGACTAAAGATATAAACGTTTATCAGTAAAATTCAGAATCAAGCCAACTCAGAATTAAGATGAAATCTCAGAAGGCAATCGTTGCATAAACAGTAAACACCGTGAAGTCTCGCAGACTTCAGACTTCATAATATAAATAATATTTGATACATTGATATTACTAGGCGCCAATAAGAGCGTCACCGAATTCGTCGCGTAGATTTTATTGAGTTTATCCTCGGGCCGTCTGCCGTTTATTGCTTTTTCATTTGGATAAGATATTGCAAGGAACGAAATGTATGTTGTATATTACTGAACGACACGATACCCAACACAATCATACTCAGAAGTCTTGAAACTCCCATGTCTTAAATACATTAATTGGTACAATAATAATATGCTAGACAAAATTAATTAGTATTTTTAGATCCATAAGTAGACCTTGCGCCCAAAAATGTATGCTTCTAATGTATCTAACAGCTAACCATCTAAAGCCTCGTTTACATAGAGCGAGTTTACAAGCTACTAGCCGGTAAGTTGAAAAGCGGGTGAATCGGCGAGTAAGATTGTCATGAAGACACACAAAACTGTCTACTCGCTCAGTAGCGACAGTAGCAGCTAATATATCGACTCTCGCGCGAACACCAATTCGGTCGAAATATTGTAAAAAAGTTAGCGCCACACGCTAGCCAATAACGGCTCCCGCCCAAACTAATTCTGACAGATGATATCAGCTGTTGGTGAGCCGCCATCTTTAGACAAACACAAGAAGCGAGTAAAGTTGACCACCTTTCAACTTTTTTCGTAGGTTGTCCACAATCTGCTAGTTAGCAAGTAATACTATAATAATAATAGTAGACACTGAGCGAGTTTACTAACAGATATGTGAATTTCCCAGATAGTAGCTTGTAAACTCGCTCTATGTCATCGAGGCTTAAGTGACTAACACGCCATTTCCCGGCCCGCCAAACAACTTGTTTTGGCATACACTCCTTGCCTCATTTTATTTTTTTTTATTTATTTATAAAATACATGTTACATAAATTGGACATTTACATAGAGTAGATACATTAAATCACCATACTAGGCAGAGCCTGTTTCATGGTGACCAATGGAGGATTAGTTACTTTGAATGAAGTCTAGTGTTAACTGGTACTAGCATGTGATGATGTTGAAAATTGGTGAAATTATAATAAAAAGTTTAAAAAAAAGAAATACAAGTGCGTAAGGATAAGATTATGAAAATGCACATAACCGTAATTTAGATTTTATATTTATTCTTCCACGTGTGTATATACAATATATTGTTGCACACATCATACACACATTAACATAGATACACACACATGTAGGCACCCAAGTACATGAATACACACACACACACACACAAAAAAAAATTATAATTTTATAATAATTTTTATTTGATGGGCCAATTGACGGGGAATCAACTATCGGATCACTGAAAATATTTAAATACCATCCCACTTAATTATATATAACCATAAATTTTATGTATTTTTTTTATTTCAAACAAGTTTAATTAGTCAAAAGAAACATCATTATCTCAAAGATAATTCTTTTGCAAAACTTTCTCCAGCAGGTAAAGTAACCAAAACATTTAAAAAATGCGTATAAAAAAGACCCTATGAACACGTCGATTTCACATTTGAAAAAATAATAGAACAAAATTTACAGAACGGTATTATTAGTGCACCTTGTCACCACTTTAATTCTTTTTCTATCTTTTTAATACCAATATGTGCTTTATTTTTAGAATTTACCGGTTTAATTTACCTGCAAAATGGGAATCTATATCATTTGATTAGCCAGCAATATGTGAATGCTATTTGAAATCAGTTTTAATGTATCGCTTACTCTTTCTGAGATATTGGAGTGTGTAGAGTTATTAATATCAGTGTAGTACATGTATATAGTACACTTGAAATAGAAATATAAGCGAGTTTTCCGTCGAAACTGTCTTGGTTTTCACACCGCACTAACAAAACACGCCACTTTCCCGACGGAAAGGCGGCTAGGGCAAGCTACGCGTAGTTGTTTTCATATTTATTTTGTTCTAGCGCAGACCCCTGAAAAATCACTGGAAGTCAGAGATATGCTGTTGGGGACTAATAGTAGCAAGTGGCAGCGCACAGTGATCGGATTCGTTAGTTTCCGGTCGTTCGGCGTTTGAGCGTTGTCGGTCAAATTTAACTAATTGTAGGTAAAAAAAATCGAACAAATTTTTTAATCATAGTTTGATTCAGTTCCAATTTTGATAAGTCATAATTTAATTTTTTTTAAACATTACAGTATGTGTAGACACTATCGCTTATCTGGATTCTTCAAACAAACATTTCGAATTTTGAAAATGAAATTTATTCAAAGCAAAAGTTTTACAGTTCTTTGAACCGGAGTTACAGACAGAGAGAGGCACAACCGAGACTAGTGTTTAGTAATTTTACTTCAAATATTACACCGAATGTGCAATGGGTGTAATATTTGAAGTACATGGAGCGCCCTCGAAGTGATTATTCACAGAACCGCCGATGTACAAACTTACTAATTATCGTTATTATTGAAGTGAAACTTCTATAGCACGGCTGTGATTTGGATTTGGGATGAAACGGAAATGACGATTAGTGCACCTGCGACGCATCAACTGCGCTCATCGGCCACTTTGATAACGATGTCACTTTTGAGGGCTCCTATTGGTCGGGATATGAACGGAAATTACGCGAGGTCTGCGCTCATTGGTCGCTTTGATTATGACCTCACTTTTTAAGTATTGGTTGAGATTTTTTTGGTAAAGTTTCGCTTCTACCGTGTGTAAACTGCACTCGATTTTTTCAAAATTAAAATTTAGTCTTCATAATACGTTCATAATTTAATCAAAAGTGAATGGTTGAATTAGACGGGGACGCCGAGAATAACATGGCATGATCAAATGAACAAAATGTATATATGTACGCGATGGTTTAGGAACTTGAATGAAGCAAAGAGAGTGTTCCAAGGCAGAGTAGTATAGCGGTCCTTCTTCTCTGAATACCCCCACAGAAATGGCGTGATGGTGATAATTGAGTTTTAAAACAGAGGATGTACACCTTTTTTTTTAATGAGCGTTTTAATGGAGTCCCAACTTCTTACAATCGTTAAGTAAGGTTATGGCAATGTCAGAAAGACTAGAGTCCCCAAGGATTGGGAT
Source organism: Glyphotaelius pellucidus (assembly GCA_936435175.1). NCBI lineage: Eukaryota > Metazoa > Arthropoda > Insecta > Trichoptera > Limnephilidae > Glyphotaelius > Glyphotaelius pellucidus. The sequence continues at coordinate 5,194,660 of OW386542.1, forward strand.
AGGTATGTTGCGAGGCACGAAATGGGGAATGGAAGGAGACGAGAAATTGGAAGGCGGGGAAGTACCTCGAAATTAAAATCACGACTAGAGCCATTTGAAGCAAAGTTTCGAATCAGAATGGTTGTCTTTCAACAGGGTGATACTAAAATAATATACAACTCAGGAACGTGCAAAGATACCATATATTATTTTTAGTGAATATATTATGAAATAATACAAATTAACTGTTTTAATCCGCGACCTCTGGATTCATAGCCAAGAATTGTAACAATTCAATCAAGAAGGGCGTCAAAATATGCACAATTACAAAATGAAAGTTAAAGATATGCAAACAATACTTTTCAGAGGGCGTATTTATTTATTTATTTCCACACGTAACGTATACCAAAAATATTATTAAATTAACGTATGAATAGTACAACATAAATAATGTAACAGTATAAAAGTAAAGTAAAAGGTTAAAAGAAAACAGTAACAATAATAAACAATGAGGAGAAAAAAATAAGCAAAAAATAAAATGTCAAAAGTAAAATTAATAAACTACAAAATGTGTAAAAAAAAGGGAAAAAAAGTATTAAATATATAAAGTTTTAAATGCTCTAGTGGGAGCCAAAAAATAATAGGTAAACTACCTAGCGAATCGTATACAATAATTCATTATTACATACGAATATTCAGCTGCATATATATTATGTTAGGAATAATATTAATAAAATATGTATTGAACAAATAAACCTTTAAGTAAAGCAGTAGTTACATTTTGATAGCGTAATACGTGTATATGTGCGGCAGTGTGTGTGGGTGTTAGGGGGCCGGGCAGTGTGAATGGGTGGGGTGTGGGGTGTGGGGAGGGGTTGTCTCGGGCCGGACACGCCGGTTACCGGGATGGTTTTCCTATTATTTCCGAAAGGAGAATTTTCAATTCCTGAACGCAAGTGTGAGCCGCGCGGACACGGCACGGCGGCCGCCGGGAAACGGCTGCGGCCCTCCGAGCCTCCGGTGCGGGGGCAGGCGTTTTTATTGCGCCTGTGTGAATGCGGTCGCCCGTCTGCAATTTATCGACTTTATAAAGTGTTGTTATAAAAATCACCGGCGTATTGAATACTAGGCGGTTTTTTTTTCAGATGGTTTTTTTTAATGTGAATACCGCACAAGAGTCCCAACTGCTCCTATCTGGAGCCAATAAGACTTTGAAATCCCAATTTGAGTATGTTGTGATTAAAAAGTGATAATGGGGAGAGAAAGGAGATGGGAACGAAGAAGTACCTGGCTATTCAGATCTGGTCACCAAAAACAGCTGAAGCCATTTAAAGCAACATGTCAATTCTGAATGGTGGTCTTTCACCAAGGCGATACTGAGAGTATCTTTCACTATGGAGCGTTGCGTTAATTTACTACATATTATTTTTAATAAATTTATTATGAAATGACACAAATTAATCTAAAAAAATATTTCCGATTCTTATTTCGGATTGCTGGTCCCTCGACCACGAAGGTCGTCATAAATTAGATTAAATAAGTTGTAGAGATGTATTATATATTTTCCTTGTAAGAGGTATTTAACGAAAATTTTATAAATACCTTCATTTAAAAATATAAAAACAAATCATCTCAGAGTGTCTCCCATTACGTTCACATCTATGTTTCTTGATTTTACCTTTGTCGCTAATTAGGAAAGTTGGTAGTATCTATTACCAATACCAAAAAATAATAACAACATGTGCACCTATCTAATAATGAGAAAATCTGCTTGGGTTGAGCTCTGGCATGATGCAAATTGCTGGAATTTGTCGAGAATTTCTAATTTAAGACTATCATTTTGTAATAACATTTATATATCGAGATTGCGCTGGTTACGAATTTATTCCCAAACAAAAACAGATTGTCCCAAAAGCCAACGTTATCCCTTTGAGAGCTGATGGGTTTCGATTCACACCAAATTATGATATTCTAAAAGTCATATTACGATATTCTGGGAGTATAGCACGGACGATCGATAAATCCCTATATCAATACGATATTGACTAAATACATTATCTATGGTCAGTTACCAATATTTGCGAGCACTGACAACAATTTATAAAAGATATTCCGAACAACGCTTGACAACGTTTTAAACGCGGTCTGAGGGACAGTTAAGCTGTCAATATACAATCATTTTGAAAAATTTCGTTCGTTACCCAAAATAACTGGCTTAAAATAACTAACGAAGCTCTTAGAATTGAAAGAAATAATTTACGCGATCCATAAATTCCATTAGTTCATCTAAGACGCGATGAATTTAATCCGTTCGATCTTGGAGAAACAACATGTAAAACAAAATATGACTAAAGACCTCATTAACTGATTAACTCCAGTTTAGTCTCAAAAAGTACATGCAAAAAGTCAGTGTAAATTATAGTTAGTACTTCAATTCGCAATTGTCAATTTATTGGTATTTTTAATTTTTATGTACCAGTTTGAGGTTAAGGAATGTAAATCCATCAATAGATCCGCCAGTGTTGCCAGCGAATATCAATTTACTACTTATTCACTGTCAATATCGGTCTGGCTATCAACATTGAGGCCGTGCTTGGGAAAACTGTATAAAATCGTCGGTGGTTACGCCTATCGATCCGACATTGTGAAGTTATCGATCTCACTATACTAGACATCTTGGTCCGTCTTGAGTTGGCCTATCAGCCCTCCAAGGGATAACGTTTACTTTTGGGACACCGTGCATTTAGCTGCAGGGTGTCCCAAATTAATCCGTTATTGCAGTTTGTGTTATAGACAAATAAGACAGGACCCAATTTATTAATGACCTAAAAAGATATTACTAGCATCGCCGATAGAAGGAAAACTGCTTTGCTGACAACGTAAGTTTAATACAAAAGTTTGAGTTTTATGTTCCCGACAACTTCACAAGAGCGCGCAAACACAGAATATTTGTTGTTCTGAGATACAAACCTAACTTACATTAGTAATGCCACCCGGAAAAATGATTCTGTTGCTAAATTACCTGTCCCCTGATAAAGAAATTTTTCGACTAAATATTAAACAATTCAAAAACGCTATTTTTACTTAATAAAGTAAAATGTATGTTTTTTATTGGTTATGTATAACTGTAAATGTGCATTTAAAATAAAATAAATAAAGTAATAGAAATATTTTCCACGAGTAAATGAGATATCCAAAAAAATTATAAAATATTTTTTTAATTTATAAACGATTCCTTGTGGAATCTTTACAAGTCATTATTTAGAAGGAGCGATAGTTGACAACAATGCAATCTCCTCTCGGGAATAAAATCCGCAAATAAACATATATTTCGCAAAGATATCACAATAAAGACATGGGTATTCAATACGGATGACTGCATGAATGAGCGCGCCTCGCATGAGCCGCCGTGAGCCGTGAGCCGTGAGCCGAGAGCCGAGAGCCGCGAGACGTGTGAACATTTCCACTCTGAAAAGAAAACTTGCAGAGAGTGGAATATGTAGAATCCGCAGCCGGTCCTCGAGTGGCGCGATGGGGAGACAGCTGCCTGAATGCCCGGTGATTGCCGTGTCTTATCCCAGATATAAGAGTGCTAATACCATGGGCGGTGCGTGGAAAACACCCCTTAAATATTTAACACAAGAGAAAACCTTTTTCATATTTTTAGGTTTTCTTTTTCCATAGACTGAGCGTAGCAAAGTCTTTTTTATTAATCGATCATTTTGCATTTAGTATTTCTGTAAATTAATTTGTACCGCTTAAAGATGGTCATCGTTTTAATGTTTCATATAATAATCCGGATAATTTAATTTGTTTTATATATATGTTATTTTATAATTCATGCATTAAAAATGATTTTACTATATTTGAGGCATTTTCCGGAATGGAAGAAACTTTCAATATCGCCGTGAGACCACCATTCAGAATTAAAACGTTGCTTGAAATGGCTTAAGCCGAGTTTGGCGACCTGAATAGCCAGGTATTTCCCCACTCCCCTCTTTACATTAAAGCCAATGTCACCCAAAAATTAGTTTATCATAGCGTGAAACCGCAGTATCGGAGTATAAGCAGTGTAATTGCGCAGAAGAATAGAGTATTATGTGTTGTTCTTGTGGGTGTGTGTAGGTTTTTAAGATTTAGGAGTTTTGAACTTAAAGATCTTATTTTCCTTAAAAAAATTTCTTTTAAATTTTTTTTTTTTACTTTTGGGATTGAAGATCTAATTTTACTTACAAAATTACAATAGACCAAAAAATCGAGTGCAGTTCATACGCGTTGAAAAGAGAGCTCATAATCAAAGCGGCCAATGCGCGCAGCTTGACTTGCTTACTTACGTAGGCAAGATTTCATTCTATCTCATTCTCTCGCAGGCTTAATCTGATATAGATATATGTGGTTGTCTCCTTTTAGATTAAAAAAATAATATTTATTTACTTTTTGGAATGATATCAGAATAGGAGAATACAAAGTGAAACTACGCTGTCCCGATTTTAGGTAGGCGAGAAAAAAATTAAAAAAGGGGGAGGTTTGAAATTACCTAGCACTTCAGATCGAGTCATTAAACACAACCAAACATATTTCTCTTGTAAGTATAGTTTTCGCACAGGGTGTTCGGTACCGAGACTGTTTTAAGCCTTTTATATCTTACCAAAAGAAGTTATAATTGAAATTTCTGAGATTTTTGGCTCCATAAAGTTGTTTTTGACGTGATAACATGTTATAAATCGATGAACGCCGGCTGCACTCACAAAAAACCATGACTCATTGTCACGTTCCGCCTGAGCCGAGCGTGCAAGCGAGAGCGCGAAGCAAGCGTTCGGCCTAAGCGTTCTGCTTGTGACGCATCTATCTCTCTTCCACTCCATCGTTATTATATGACGTTATCACTAAAAATTATCGTCCGTAAACCGACTTTACAGAAAACCAATTTTTTGAAGAGAAAACTTGTTTAGCACTGTTATGATTTAAAACTCGATGAAACGAAACGAGCGACTTTTAAAATAGACAAACACACACATCTATAGGATTAAGCCTGCGAAAGAATGAGATAGACAATCGATGTCCTCTTTATGCGGTGCTTCTTAGCCTATTAGCCTCAACGTAAAATAATTTTTAAACTTGGTAACAAAATTTTAATAAATACCCAACAATTATCCTACTCCTGATACACTGTATCGTCTTATTCTCTCGAAGTTTAGTTTTCTGAAGGTTTCACTTCGACGTGTGAACTGCACATATGATTTTTTATTTATTTTAATTAAACAAAATAATGAATAATCTAAAATAGAAATGAATGTAAATCAGACATGACTCCTCACCGTGACGTCAGTAGAGATCGCGAGTGAGCCACGTACCCCGCATTTGACGGGCGCTGTAATCGCAGCAATCATCACCCCTCTCCCCCCCCCCCCCCGCCCCACCGCACTCCCTAGGCCGGGGTGAGCACCCCATCTAGCGGCAGTGGTGCTAATCACTACAATCATCTTATGTACGGCCGCACATGCCTCACATACTGATGGCAAGGCCAGGGGAGGACAACGAGAGAATTCTTTGATAGCGAAAAACCGAAAACCGTTTGATAAATTCTCATTAACAAACGGATTGCAATTAGAGGACAGGCGTCGGGTGAGAATGTTCTTGTACTACCGGTATTTCAATGGAAGATGCTGCAAGGAAATAGTCTTACTATTCCTTCGGCACCGATGCACAATCGGAAAACAAGCCAAATGCGCGCCAAAAAATTGTATGCAGTTGACATTTGTCACATGAGAACGATTTTTGTCGGCGTATGTGTTTTCTCCCTCCTACAACCTTCACAAAAGACCCTCCACACAGCATCCTCAAAGATTATATAGGCCCTGAGTTAAATTATTTTCCTCAGGTCCTCTTGTATAGATTTAATGTAAAAAAAAGTTTTAAAAAATACTGACTTTATTTCCATGAAACTGTGACGTCTTGGGAAGGCAATAAGTTCGGATAAAACGGTAATGACGTTAGTTTGTGAAAAAAATAGTTTTTTTCATAAACTAACGTCTACGTTTTTTTTAAGTAAAGGGGACCCAAAAGTAACGGGACGGTAGAGGGGAGAAGTGGAGAGAGAATGGGTTTTGTGTGGTCGGCTGTTGTGCGGGAATTCTCTCTCGGTCAGTGTGCGAAACCGCATTGCTGTGGGTCCACGCGTTCGTTCAAAGTTTAATTATAAGTAAATTTCGACGAAAATGCGAGAGCCTTCGCCTTTAAGCCACAACGAATAGAAAAATCATCTGCAAAAGGACCCAGATTTATTTTCCAAGGTGGAAAATATTGGTGATGAGTGAAGAGTCATGATGTTATGGGTACGATCCCGAAGCCAAGCAACAGTTAAGCCAATGAAAGAGTGCCCTCTCTAATAGTTTAATTAATTTTATTTTAGATTTTTTTTTAATACATTTTAATTTTTTATTTTTTTAGTAAATTTGTTGGCACATAAAAAAGCAGATGAAATCGAACATCAAGACGATGCTCATTGATTTTTTTAGAGATGTTGTGCACATAGAGTTTGTTCCTCCAGGCTAAACAATTAACCGACAATTCAACATGGTACTAAGGAGGTTGCGAGAGAGCATCAGTAAAAATCGTCGAAAATGGTCAAATCCCTGGCGCACAGGGGACTGGTTCTTCAACCAAGACAATGCACCTACTCACACCACGTTGTCTTTGAAGCAGTATTTAAGCAAGCATGGAATGACCGTAATTGTTCACCCGCCCTATTCACTCGACCTGTCTCCTTGTGTCTTCTTTCTGCTCCTTTGGATGAAAAGGGAATGTTTTCATACTGTTGAAGTGAAACCAAAATCGCTGAGGGCCATAAAGGACATTCCAATCATTGGATTTCGAAATTGTTTTCTGTGGAAAAAAAGGTTGGACAAGTGCAAACACTCTTAAGGGGAACATTCCGCTTCATTCGTACATTCATTCAATAAAAAAAAAAATTGAAATCAAAAGTGAAATTCATACAGTTGTTTTTAAAATTTTATTTTTCAATGTAAAGAAATAAAAAAAACTGTCAATATTTCAGCCTCCAGAATTATTTTTAACTACGTATATAATGTGCTTGAGAATGAAATTAACCATGAAAACATCATCAGATGCTGTTGATAAAAAACTGTCAATATTTCAGCCTCCAGAATTAGTTTTAACTACGTATATAATATGTGCTTGAGAATGAAATAACCATGAAAACATCATCAGATGCTGTTGATAAAAAACTGTCAATATTTCAGCCTCCAGAATTAGTTTTAACTACGTATATAATATGTGCTTGAGAATGAAATTAACCATGAAAACATCATCAGATGCTGTTGATAAAAAAAGTGCGAACGGTGTTTCATATACTTACTACCCGATGCCCAGGATTCCCTGAGAAAAACAATTCAATGGTATCTATCGACACAATTGCCGGATAAGCACAATTTTATTTTAAAGTCATCTAAAGTATTTTAGATGACTAGAAAACCTTGGAACAGAGTTTAATATTTCTGGAATGGTAATTACCCAACAGTTTGCAATCCCTTCATTAGAATATCTACCCTCTCTGCCTCCCCATACCCTCAATGTCTATTCGTTAGATAGTTAAAGGCACTTATAGCGATAGAAGGTGTGATATAAGCGACAGCAACCCTGTTTAATATTAGTTCGAAATTATCGCGTTGGTATGCTTTATCCACAAAAATGTGTACCTAAGTATTTGAATATATTGCTTCTTTCTGATACGCTTTAATGCATAACTACATAATTTTCCTATATTTTTTTAATACTTATGTTTTTAGTTTGTGAATAGGAATCATACAAGAGTCCCAACTGCTCCCAGCTATCCTGAGCCAGTGGCACTATTGGGATAACGTTGTGAGGCTGCAAGCAATGAGGGCGGAAAAGAGACGAAGAAAGAACTTGGGAAGTACCATGCTATCTAGCGTCAATAGATACGACTTAAGCCCTGTTAAAGCAAGATTTTAACGACTCTATAAATGACTATTTAAGGGGATCCAATAGTTCAGGGAAAAATCGAAGTCGGAATTCACGCCAATTGTGGGAGGAGTTTAAAAATATTTGAGAAAAAGCTTTTGGAACGGTTGAAAAGGGTATTTGAGAATTTTTTTTTACAGGTTGATTTCGTAGAGACCTAAAAAAAACATTAACTCCTTTTTTACACATTGTTTATTGTAATAACAAGGAAATTTAAAATTAATTTCACGGAACCGAGCGACGTGGAGTCACACGTCTGTTCCCTGCTCCGGCCAGGGCGGTTCTGAATGGAAGGGGTGTGGCAAGCCAGTAGTCCTTCGGTGAACGACATAAAGGTCACTTTGAAAATCCACATTCGTCGGATGCCAGCCGTATTGTGAAATAACAACGCAAATATGCATATTTTATTTTATTTTGTGAATATCGGGCGTAAATATCATTTTTTTTTGCGATTATCATAAAAGAAACTAAATTTGATACAATAAGCAATAAAATCATATCCGAAAAGATGTTCATAAGTAGGAGAGTTTGCACTTGAAAGTGTTTTTTTATAGACCTGTTACTTTATTTTTTTCTAGGCTTTTTAAAAGACTTATAAAAAAATGACCGATATTTTTAAGGGCCAAGATATGTTCTACACGCAGTATCTAATTGAAGCATCTATAATATTTCTAAGCGATCAAATTTTCAAAACAAAAACACATGATTTTGTGTGATTTTGCATTATTTACTATGGCTTCATCTTAAGGTAGATGCCTACACATTTTTTTTGGCGTGATAACGTCTTATAAATCGATGAACGCCAGCAGCACTCACGAAAAAAGAATGACTCATTGTCACGTTCCGCCTGAGCCGAGCGTGCAAGCGAGATTGCGGAACGAGCGATAGAGATGCACGATCGGCCTAAGCCTTCGGCTTGTGACTGTAAAATTCTATGTAAAAGTTTTCTTATGACGTTTTCACGTAAAATTATCGTCCGTAAACCGACTTTATAGACAACCAATTTTTTTTTTAAACCCGTTTGCCGATTGGATACTCAAAGTATCGTCCTGGTGAAAGGCCATCGTCGAAACCAATAGACGATGTTCCTGATAGTTGATTGATCACTCCAAAGCGTCGGTTTTTCACTTAGGCGACATGTTAAATCCTTTGCTAGCTAAATCCCAATCTTGTTCAAAAACAAGAATCTCTTATTAAGATGGTAATGGGAGGAATTCAAATATTGTCTGTTTATTCAAACCTGCATTTTTTTCTCCTTTCTCTACCTAATACCTTCCATCGCACAGTTTTCCCCGATTAGGGAAAGATACCCCGATTCCCCCAATTAGGGAAGATTCCCCCGAAGGACTCTTGTGACTTGTATGGCAATAAAATATATAAAACATACATACGAAAACCTACTCGATCCTTGAAAAAACTTCAATTTGGGAGGCGGGAATGGGTACCGCCGCCCCGGGAATCTTTATTGGATAACCAACACCTCTGCCATAGGTCACCCCAAGTGGTTCGCTACGTTTGGTGATTTAGCAGGAGTGCCCGGGTTCATGGGGTAAGGTTTGTCTAGGTCTTGGAGGCGGATGACCAGGACATACTGAACTCCAGATTCCTACCCACCCCTTAAACCCTTTTCCTTCCCAGAACTCTCCTCTCCTTCCTTTCCTAAAAAAAACCTTCCACACAGCATCCTCGAAGATGCCTCAGGGCCTCCTGTGTGGAGCTCATGTAAAAAAACCTTCAATAATAACACGCGTGTTCACGAGAAGTATTCTTTCCTCGTAAAATTATTAATATTGACTGAAAGCTGACACTTTAATATTACCGACAGTGACTACACAGAGTTTCATCAATTTTTGTAATGTGTTTCTGAATATCTGATAAAATGAGACTTTAATCTATAAAAATATGAAATATGGCTGAGCCATTATCGACCAAAAATATAAAATTTATACACCCACTGCCCTTTATCCAGGGAAGTAAGTACGTCACCATCTAGCGGGAAACAGTTGAACCAAAATACATCCTGAAACGTTTTCCGCCCTCTATGATGAACCCCGGGGGAAGTTGGGTTACTGGGGAAAGCGTGACAGGCGGATGAAAGGTTCGGGTCTCGGCTTTTAATGGGCTTTTCTGAGAATGGCTGTGTGGCGTTCATTTTCATTAGAGGTTCCTGTTTTCACCGATAGTGGCGTCAAAACTGTAATTAAGCTTATAGTCAAAACTGTAATTAAGCGATATAATTAATTACATTTTTTTCTTTGAAATAAAGATGTTTTTGTTTGCAAGCTTTAATAAAACACAGTTAATTGAAAATGGTACAGCCAAAATAATGAATTAGCTGAATATATATAGATATTTTGGTGTTACTTATCTATACTAATATTATAAATGCGAAACTGCATGTGTTTGTTTGTTACGCTCTCACGCATAAAACAACAAAATGATTTTAAAAACTATTTCACCAATAGAAAGTTAAATTATGTGCCAATACTTAGGCTGTATATAATGGTAAGCTCGGGCGTTATGAATTATAAATATTAATATATTATATTTATCACACGTTTTTTGTCCCTAAGAAAAGCGAGTTAACTTATTCAACACACATAAATCTGAGTTAATTAACATCTCTATGCAAATCACCAATAGACGTCATGCCATAGATGATAAGGTATATTGCTGAATTAATGCTTGGGCGTCTGCAGTCCGTATTTTGTTACAGAACGCGATATGACTAATCTATGAATTTCCGGCGTGGAACGATGGAGCCACACGTCACTTCCATTTCCGGTACACACGACAGGGGGATTTGGGGAAAGGGGGGGGGACCATGGCAGGACGAGATGGGGGATATCTTGAATTGCATAATCCCTGAAACATCCCCCGCTACAGTAATAGCGAATTATACACGAACGATTTAATTCGGCAGTATAAACAATTAAGGCGTATTTTGACTTTTAGCGAAAAAACTACCCTCCGCGAATCTGTGCATTGATTTGCGAGAATGGGATATTATCCGTTCCTGTAGATATAAATAGAGCAAGAATACATTTATGGGATTGTTATTAAAATTTAAAGATATAATTTATATACAAGGAAATATTTTATTTGACTACGAATGACTGACTAGCTTTGTTGTAAACAAGTTAACCAACATAATACAATGTGGAATTCGACATATACAAAATATACACCTACCATTGTAGATACTTGCTATTGAAAGGTCCGTTATGACCTCTCTTTCTGATATTAATTTAGTGCCAACTTTTGACATGGCATTGTCCCTGCCTATTCAGATCTGGTAACGAAACACGGCTAAAGCCATTTCAAGCAACGTTTCAATTCTGAATGGTGGTCTTACACCAGGAGGATACTGAGTATCTTCCACTCTGGAACGTGCCGCAAATATACTTTATATTATTTTAAATGAAGAAATTGTGAAATAACACAAATAAATCAAATAAAATTTATTTTCCACGCCGGAATTCGATCCCGCGATCTTCGGAATGCGATTCAAGATCCTTACCGCTGGACTACGCCGGCCGTCAAAACATATACTCAAAATACTCAAACCATCTTTTCTTAATCTTACTCATTACGTTTACATCAGCATTGTATTATTTGCGGATTTCCAAATTTCTCACACAATCATGCATGGTTTTACCACACGCGAGCCTCAGGGATCTCATTTCTACAGCATTCAGTCTTTTATCCTTTCTCTGCCAGATCCATGTCTCAATGACATGCCTCACCAATCACTGCCATACATCAACTGGCTTGACTTTCAAAATAAGAGGAAAATTACTGATTTCAAAAAATTCGTTTAAATAAAACTTGTTGCAATTTTATTATTTAATCAGCATTACTTATTGCCTTAGCAACATTCCCCCCTAATGCAAGTATAGTGTGAGATTTTTTTTGAAGTACAATATATAATTTTTTTTAAATCCTATTTCATACGGAATGTTTTCATAGTAGTTACAATAGGAAGTAGAATGTGTTTGAATGTTTCCAAAGTATCGCCACGCGTTGCTATTGAAAGAGGTAAATTATTTCTGAAGCCCGCGCACTCAAAGTTTCAATGGAGCTGCTAATGTTCTTTTCATAGTTGAATACAAAAGATTTCTTAATTAATGTTTAACTGATTAAAATAAACTATTTTCCAGGAATAAATAATAAAATAACACTGTTAGAAGAAAAGAAACTTTTGTTAATTAGAAAAACATTAATATTTGAAAACTAAATAGCATTTCGAAAACTTTGTTTCAGCTGCATGTTAATAATATTACAATTTGTTTTTTTTTTCGACTTTATGTCCGGGTTAAATCTTCCCCGCAGGAAAAACTAAGCCCTTCCACACACTTTTCCACAAATGATTATCTAGTCAATCCACGCTATGCAAGTGTATTATATAAGTAAAATAAATACAAAACAATACAAGAACAACATGTCAACTTACCAGAGACCAAATAATTCACCCTCTCCAGATATTTTCATATCAGAGGGTAGCTCGGTAGAACTCCTAACTGGACCGATAAATCCTACTGATCCCTCAATATAAATATTTAAAAAATCTTTCGTAATCCTACATGTATTTAAAATGACTGATTTTTGAATTTTTATATATAAATTCTTTGACAAATTTGAGAGCTAGGTATAATGCCAGTAGCCGAAATAACAAATGATAATATTTTTATAGTCTGAGAATGCCAAATTCTTTTCATCTCATTTTCTAAATCTATATATTTTATTTTTTCGGAAACAGATTTTTGAATATTAGAGGAATTTGGAATAGCGACATCAATGATATAAGTTATTTTTTTAATTTTGTCATGTAAAATGAAATCGGATCTATTATGACAATTTTTTCTGTCTGTTAATACAGTTTTATCATAAAATGTTTTGTAAAATTCATTTTCTAAAAATGAATTTTATAATTATAATTATGAAATAATAGAATACAAAAAAAATAGTGCCAGTTGTTTCACAGAACTAACACAATTTATAAAAATTCAAATCTAAGTTCTGGAAAGTTCTATTTACGTTCTGTGAAACATCTGGCAGATAATAAAATGTTACCAAAACTTGTATGGAACTTTCACAGAACATTTAATTTTTATGAATGACAAATATTCCCGGATTACGAAAAACCTGATAATATTTGAATATCTCTTACTACCATCGTTGCTTGTGATGGTGATGAAGGACTTGCCAGTCGAGGAATTGAGCTCACGACGCTTGGGTGGGAACCAAGTGCAATACCGGCTCAGCCACTGTAATCTTACTAATGATTTACTTCTTTGATATTAAACGAATTATTGAAAATATGATTATTAATTAGTTAAGTGTTTTGTGTGAAGCGATAAAAAATAAATGAGTGTTGAAAAATATTATTTTTCAACAGGGGTTTAAAATAAATGATAATCAGAAAAAGCAATTAAATATATGAATGGTTTGATATTAGTGATTTAGGATACATACCGACGCTCTTTATGAATATTTTGTTGGTTTCTAGATCTGACGCACTTTACTCACCAGGTTTTCAAATGATTAAGTCAAAAGTGACAAAAATTGAGATGCATTATTATACAAAGCACAAAAGAAACATTTTATAATTTTCTTTTTAAATGAATATTGTAATTGTCCATCATTTATATACGGTTGACATTTTCACATGAGAAATGGTAGTTACCTTCCACACACAACACCAAAGATGACATAGGTCCTCAGAGAAATGATTTTCCTCAGGTATTTCTGTACGGAGTTAATGTGAAAAAAAACAGAGTGTGCAGTTCATATACGGTAGAAGTGGAACCTTCAGAAAACTTAAATAGACAAGAGTGGGGATGCTACGAAGCACCGCACAAAGAGGAGACCAATTATTCTATCTCATTTTCTGGCATGCTAAATAGTGCAGATGTATGTGTTTGCCTCTTTTTAGTGTCGATTTTTCGTTTCATAGAGTTTCAAATCACAACGGTGCTAGCGAAGCTTTCACTTAAAAACAGAGTGTGCAATTCACACGCGGTAGAAGTGGAATCTTCAGAAAACTAAAGTAGACAAGAGTGGGGAGACTACGAAGCACTGCACAAAGTGAAAACCGATAGACTACGAAGCACCGCACAAAGAGGAGACCGATTATACTATCTCATTCTCTGGCATGCTAAATAGTGTAAATGTATGTGTTTGCCTCTTCTTGGTGTCGCTTTTTCGTTTATTTGAGTTTCAAATCACAACGGTGTTAACGAAGTTTTCACTTCAAAAAAGTATTTCGGAAAAGTGTTTTTTTTCGCTACATAAACAAAACGAAAGGTCCTTAAAAATGTGCACAAATTTTACATGTATTTGTAAAACTGTACCTTTCATTACCGAGCCGGCAGGACCAATCAGCCACGCGCCTCCAACAAAGATCACTTCACCGGGATTCGCTCCACCCGAGACTTCGCACAATAAACATGTGAAGAGTCCATTGATACATTTATTCTTTAAATCGCGGCAGCGGCAGTAACAAATAATGATCTCTTACCCCGGCATTATGAACGCAAATCATTTTTATGGGTAGATGTCGCGGGGCGCGTGGCGTGCACGGGGCCGTGGAGCGTGGCGCGTGGGGCTGCTCTTTTCTCCCTCGCTCCTTTGTGCTGTTTACCGGCCGTGCGCAAGCAGTAAACTTGCTCACCTATAATAGTAGCCAGCAAGCTTTTTCACCCGTTAGTCCATTTCATTGCTACAATTCAAACTAACCTAAATGCTCGGACAAACTACCTAAAAACTTTTGTGTGCTGCCGGATGTGTATAAGTATAGATTCTGCAGACATTGTAAAAACATTGCGAAAATTAAGGGGGTATTTTAGTCTAGAAAACATTTTTTTTTAAATGTCTTCATATTTCGATAGTTTACATATTCAAGAATATCCCCTTAAAATGATTGTTCAAAATTTAAATTATTTTAAAAGTTTTAGCCAAATTTAGTTCGGTCGGTTTATACGAAATCCAATTAGAATCTAAATAGAGCACAACTTTTACCACTTTTTTCTCAAAACTACTTTTTCGGAACGTGTGTCACAAAATCTCAGGTTCTAATTGACCGATTTTCTTGAAATTTGGCATGAATTTTTTTTGGCATTAATTTTTTCCCCTCTATGGTAGGAACCAACAAAAGTCATTATTTTTAAAAATTCGGAAAACTCAAAAAATATCTGAAAAAACCTTTTTTTGAGTAGAATTTTGCGAGAAAATTAGTTTAATTCATTTTTGTTAGTTCCTACCAATGACATTTGTACTGATAATGAATCTACCTTTTTTATTTTTCAAATGACCAAAAGGGTTGGAATCGCGTCAAGATGGACACGCTCTTTTTTCCCCCTCTACATCGACAGCGTGTAAGTTTGTGAAATATATATAATTTTTTTTTTTAAATTTTTTTTGTGAATTCTTAAAATATATTAAAAAAAGTATGGCTAAAATATTCAAACTAAATAATAATTTTTTATCGGCCGTCAAAAAACGCCCAAAATTTGGGCTTCTAGACTAACATACCTCCTTAAGTAAGTTAGTTGAGTTTGTATACATCAAGCCGTTTCCCTAAAGGGATGGACAGATGTCTATTAAGACATCCATACAATTTTGTCTCTGTGCACATTAATTGCATAATTTACATTCGTACATCGTCTCACACATACTATTCTGTTTTATTTTCTCTTACATAACCCAACTCACGTATTTGATTAATTGAGAATACTTATATACAATGTGAAGTCGGTTTGTTGAAAGTACGGTATACCAACTTACTCAAAATATTACTGTTTCCTAAGGGTTTTGCCAAGAGGATGTACCGCCGAATAACAAAAGTATTTATTTTATTTATTTTATTTATTTTATTTATTTTATTTATTTTATTTATTTTATTTATTTTATTTATTTTATTTATTTTATTTATTTTATTTATTTTATTTATTTTATTTATTTTATTTATTTTATTTATTTTATTTATTTTATTTATTTTATTTATTTTATTTATTTTATTTATTTTATTTATTTTATTTATTTTATTTATTTTATTTATTTTATTTATTTTATTTATTTTATTTATTTTATTTATTTTATTTATTTTATTTATTTTATTTATTTTATTTATTTTATTTATTTTATTTATTTTATTTATTTTATTTATTTTATTTATTTTATTTATTTTATTTATTTAAGTAAATAAATGCGTTTGTTATCCATACCAATTTATTTTTAAAGGTATTTTTGAAGTCAAAATTGGTAGATGATGCACAAAAAACTATAATTTGGAATAATTATAATTTCAGGGGCCATGTGCTGAGAGATTAACTGTCTGGTCACTAGTTTTATTAAAAACTAGCGCAGACCCGTGAAAAATCACGGCTTTTTAAATTGTAATATTTGTGAAGCTAAAAGCTACGCATTACCCAATGACCAGCTTCAAACAAAAAAACATAGGCAAAGATTCTAAAAGGATATTTTCTCAGCAGCTTTATTAACGGGTGACGAATTTAGCTGTCTTTCTTCGTAACTCTTGTTTATTCTCCGTATAAGTACTAAATGTAATAAAAATAAATACTTACTGTATCAAGTGTGTTTAGTCCGCTTTAAAATCTTTGTACTGTTCATTAAACTCCCATTTAAATTCGTGTTCTTGTGTAAAAATAATTTTCTTTTAGTTTTTCTAAAATTTCTTTAATTTTCTTTTAGTTTTATAATGTTGTCCTTCCCAAAATAAGTTTTATTGAACTCATAGGGAGCAATGTATTATAAATGTTATGTAATATATTATCACTAATAAATAAATAAAAAATAAAAGTATTTACAAAATATTTTCTCCTACATCCCATAATCAATGATTTTTAAAAAAAAAACGGCATTGCAGTTAAAATAAACCGTATTATGTTTTCATCACACGAGGTATCAAAAAATAAATAGACTTTTTTATTTGTTGTGATACAATCAAAAAAAAAATTTTTTATGGATAAAAATGCATGATGAACTGTCTCAACAATTTGTGTAAAACTTCCTATCTGTTCTTGTATAATGTAACCCTCAAAGCGAATAATAGATTTAGTTCAATTATCCATTCCTCCTTTATCCCGAGGTAGGTAACACCAACAATAAGGGCTCTCGAAGCCAACTAATCGGAAAATTGAAGAGATCATTATCGGGACATGTCAACGCTGACGCTATCGGGTTTCATCTGACGCGAGGGCTGCCGATCGCTTATAACCGCTGGATGACTCGAATAAATAAAGGTATGTGGGATTATTTTATAGCGCACTTTTATGAATTTTGTTGTAAGGGGTATTGCTATAAAATAAAAATATATAATATGGTGTCCGGAAACTATGGCACAAACGGGAAATGATTATCACATAAAAATCCAAAAAAAATTTTTTTTTTCATCTATGAGATGAATCTTGCAATCATGCGTAAAGGGTTCCATGCCAACTGAGAATAAAGTCAACTCAACACCTCTTTGAAAAGTCATTAAAATATATGAAAAAAATAATTTTAAAATAGCCCATAACCCTAACCTAACGCACTTAACCTATTTAACCAATTTTTTTAATAATTTTTTTTTGACGTGATAACGTCTTATAAATTGATGAACGCCGGCTGCACTCACGAAAAAGCATGACTCATTGTTACCTTGTCACGTTCCGCCTGAGCCGAGCGTGCAAGCAAGAGCGCGGAACAAGCTTTTGGCCTAAGCATTCGGCTTGTGACGCATCTATCTCTCTTCCAATCCATCGTTATTATATGACGTTATCACTTAAAATTATCGTCCGTAAACCGACTTTACAGACAACCAATTTTGTTCGTTATTTGATTTTGGGGTGTTATGCCGTGTTACACAATTACACATCTGCCCTGATGATGGACACTGTAACGCTGTCCAAAACGTTGGCTAAAGGAGAAGGTAGCGCAACACGGCATAACACTCCAAAAACAAATAACGAAAATACTTTTGGCAGTGAAAATCTAAAAACGTATCATGGAAGTTGATCATTGCACGGGCTCCTTTAACAGACTGATTGTTTCATGATTTATTGTTTGAAATGTCACACGTAGGTAAATTGGCCACACACTGTCAGAAAAGGATAGGAATTTGGTTAGATGGGGGAAGAGAGATGTATATTGTTGCATCAACAAATAATGGCATATTTCGGGTTTTGGACTTCAGAAAGAGATTATAGGTTTGTTCTTGCCTGTATTCGATGGGGGCCCACGGGGTGTTATGAATGTTTGAACCAGGCAAAGAAATGCCTGAATAAATAAACTCTTATCATAAATCAAACGCGGGATTGTTTGTAGTGAATTTTTCTTGGTAAATTTACAAATTAACAAGGCGTTTCACACAGAATACTTGCACGGAACGTGTTGAAACCCCGATATATTAATGCAGCGGCCCAGGGGCTACTAGGATAATTACAAGAAAATTGTATGGAGAACATGGTAATTTAGCGCCCCCTTCCTGAGGTTTTCTGCCTCTTAGACTTAAGTGTTTTGATACCCCACACGGCAGCATACATTAGTTCATGCCGCTTAAAGAATGTTGCAAGCTGTACATATTAACTAAGACGTCTCTATTTTTCAAGGAAAAATACAACTGTTGTATGGAATCCTCGCAATGTTGTTTCTGCTAGTAGTATTGTATTACAAGCAGAAACATCCAGATAAAATGTGTAGTATTTTCCATCGTATTTTGTACTGACATGCATAAAACTGTCACTGCAACATGAAAGCTAGATTAAGACGACAATATACCCCAAAATATATTCAGAATCTTAACGACTTAAGTAAAGAAGCCGTGTATACAAATTGCGACTCGTGACCCGTCTCGTGTATTGGTCGGACCTACTGTCGAATTCGCCCTATCAAAGAAAAGAAGGAGAAGAAAAATAATATGGGAATCTTAACGACGTAAGTAAAGAAAGCGTGTAAACAAATATACGCCCGCGGCACTGCGTATTGGACGATCGAACGGTCGAATTCGCCCTAGCAGGCCTGGAAATTCGACCTTTCCGTCGCGTTCATTTTAATTAATTCGGAAGAACGTGTTACAAATATTAAAGATGTTTCTAAATGTTTGCCTTTCAAAGTTATTAATTCATCGTCTAGAAAAATAAAATCTGGTGCTTACCGCTAACTTTATAGTTGAAAAACGGTTATAAAGTTTTGAAATAGTTGTACGTAAAATATATTAATGGTAAGGTAGTTTTTATTAATCTTAAATATAAATAACGTACATCCCCAGGGTTCAGTTTGAATAAAAAAGTTTTTATGGTTACAAATTCACCGAAAATTGTAAGTTTTGAGCAAACAAAAATTATTAGGGTTGTGTACCGCCTTAAGAATGGCAATCATTTAAATGGTTAGAATTATATTGAAGTTTTAGTGACTCCAAATGTTTTGTGACATAATATTAATGTTTTAGTGACTCCAAAATATTTTCTGTCATAAATACAGCCAGTTGAGCATCCTCTAGCAGCTTGTGGTCAGCAAGAAGAACAAGTTTGATTGGCAAATAATATCAATCCTTAACCAAACCTAACCTAACAACGTATTGATCCTGATATGTTTTCACCGCCGACAAAATTACAGTATGTTGTGCAAATGATTTAAAAGAAGTTTTTAAGTGAAAATTATTTTAGCACCGTTGTGATTTGAAACTCGATGAAACGGAAACGAGCGACACTAAAAAGAGATAAACACATACATCTGTAGGATTTAGCCTGCGAAAAAATGAGACAGACTGATCAGTGTCCTCTTTGTGCGGTACTTCGTAGCCTGTCGACCTCCTCTTTGTAGGATGCTTCGTAGAAAAAAATGTGAAATATTTCTTTTAAATTTGATAACAATGTTATTTTAAATAAACCCAACAATTATCTGTCAATTAATTAGGTACTTAAGAACCGCTGGTGGAAAGTGGAAGGTAGAAAATCTGGTGGAAAGACAACATTTCAGAAAACGTGTCTTGAAAATTTGAAAAAACGTCCCAAAACAGTACCTACCTATCTTCCCACCTGTTAAGGTTGTTAAAATAAGAATTGCGCTCGCTTGCACGCTCGGCTCAGGCGGAACGTGACAATGAGTCATGCTTTTTCGTGAGTGCAGCCGGCGTTCATCGATTTATCAGACGTTATCACGTAAAAAAAAAATTTTGTTGTCACAAAACACAGAAACACATGTTCATGTATTTTGACATAATAGTATGCAATTGGAATAGGTGACAAATCGACTGACTTTATCTGGTTTCCTTGTGAAATTTCAATCCTTTGGTTCATTGATTTTCGACAAATAGTAAACTATTCTTTAGAAAAATCTAAATACTTGTAGGTCTTCAGTAATTAACTAATAGCAGTTATTATTATGACAATCAGGAGCGCAGAAGGGGGAGGAGTAATGTGTACAACTTATCTCGCCCGCGTGACGTCACCACCAGGGGATCGTGATAAACGACGTCAGACCAGATCATCCCCAAGACTCGGGCCTGAAAGCCGGAATGGGATGAAAGCAAATTGTACCCCCCCCCCACCCCCAGCCCTCCCCACCCCTCCACAACCTCCTGAGGAAGTTAGGGCCGCGGGGGAGACAGCCTTTATCCCCGGGCACCAAGCGAAACGAACATTTAGCCTTTGACACTAGACTTTCTTAGTCTGAATAAATATGACAGTGTATTATTGTCCCATAATTGGGTACACTTCGTACATTGTGTTGTTAGTTGGGCATTTTGTTTTATTTGGAAGATGACTAATACTATGTATTTAGTAAAGTATAATTACATCTCAATTATAATACCCATACTTATATATTCCACACTCTCACCAGACACTTTAGACGTGTTATTTTCCCCATTTAATTTACTTTTTTAATTTGTCATACATTTATATTTTATATTTACGACACATCACAGATATTATTTTACCATATACTAGCTGGTATCCGGCATGCGTTGCTATGCCATTTATTAAGGAAATTGTTTCTCCGTGCGTGTCCTTTCCCATTCGTCCCATTCCCCTTCCTCTCCCGCATCCCCTTCACCTCTCGCGTTCCCACTCTTCCACCTTCCCTCTCCCCACCGATTCATTTTTCGAGATAAGATATTAAATACGACGCCTAAAATAGAATTTCCTGCAAATATATCAACATCGTTTCCACGGCAACGAATTGTTTTGCTTAGCAATAACTCGCTTTTGTGAAGGACAGAAAACGTATAATAAATATAACATATTAATATTTATAATTTCATAACGCTAGGGCTTACCATTATATACAGCCTACATTACTCGCATTTAATGTAGCTTTTTATTGGTGAAAGAATTTTTAAATTTAATAAAATTTTTAGTGGGTTATACATGAAAACACACGCAGTTTCTCGTTTATAATATTATATAGAAGTTAGTATAGATTCATCACATTCTAACCAACTTAGACGTGTCATTTCCCATTTAATTTACTTTATTTATTTATCATACATTTATATTTTATATGAATCACGCATATTTTATTTCATTTCATGTTTATTTTATTATCATATATTTATCACATTCAACCTATTATCTTCCCTATTTAATTTACTCAATTTATTTATGATACATTTATATTTTATCTTTCATCACATTTATCTGATTTTATCATATTTTCATCACATTCTAACCTCTTTAGACGTTTCATTCCCTATTTAAATTACCTAATTTATTTATAGTATAAAATATTTATGATAAATGAAATATTGATATAAGTAATTTATTTATTGTTATATCTCGAGTGTTCTTACATATCTTTTGTTATTAGATGCAATATTATTATTTACTTACTAAATGATACGTATACTTGAGCTTGAATTCCCTCACCAAACATAAGAGCCTTGTCTCTTTATGATGAGGAAATGCTATTGTTATATTCATTTTACAACTCTGTTCAACATGTAAAAAAAAACGTATACTCATTGTAAAAACATTCAAATATTAAATAAATAAAAAAAAAAATTTAAAAAAAGTGCCTAGTAAAAAAATTTACATATTTACTGTAATTTTTTTTTAAATAATTAAAAAATGCGATCGATAAATAATTAAAAAATCCGTGCATTTGCATTACTGCAATCAAAAGTTGATGGAATGCATTAACATCGACAACGAGTATATGTGCCGAGTTTCAGCTCGATCGGGTGTCGGAAGTGGGTTAATTTCCAATTCCAATCACGATACACATCGAAAAGCAATTCGACTAGGACTGCCATCAAAATTTGATAGAATACATTAACATCAACAAAAAGTATATGTACCGAGTTTCAGCTCAATCGGATATCGGGAAGTGGGTTAATTTCCATTTACAATCACGAAACATATCCACAAGGAATTTCTTGCAATCTCGTCGGTAATTAAAGACTCGGTACAGTATTCCAGTGGATAATTAATATTAAAAAAGTAGTGACTAACCTGGACATTTGGGATTGCGCAGTGAATCTGTTAAACTGGGTGTGCCATAGCCTTTGGAAAGTCCGCTACTGAGTTTATCGCCACCTAAAATAAATATTTTCATTTGAAATGACATTTGAAAACATCAATTTTTCGTGCGGAATTGTTAGGATTTTTTCAAAAATTGGTGGAATAGTTGCTACTATGATTAAAATAAAACTTATATATTAAAAATTAAAAAACTTGAAAATTTTAGGCTTTCCAAAAATGAGATTTTTCTAAAAAGTGCTGAGTAGTTTTTAAGCAATAAGGGCCTCCGCTCATGGAGAAACTGAAAAGAAACCAGTTCCCAACGCAATCGCAATCAACCTAAACAAAATCGATATTTTTCTCATCTGACATATCAAAACTTGACAGTTGAGCCGCTGCCATGGCAACCTATCAACAACGCAACAATGCAACAGTTCTGCCAAAACCTGCCGACCAATCACAGGGCGTTTAAATCTCATTCAGTTTTAATCGTTTTTTAAATGACGATTTATCAATTCATCGTATAATAATCCATACTTATATATTATAAATGCGAAACTGCTTATGTTTGTTTGTTACACTTTCACGCATAAATCAATAAACCTATTTTTAAAATTCTTTCACCATTAAAAAGCTACATTATATGCGAGTAACATGAGCTGTATATAATGGTAAACTATGGCGTTATGAAATTATTAATATTAATACACTATATTTATTATACGTTTTCTGTCGCCAAAAGCGAGTTATTGCTAACGTCAGAAAACAAATCGTCGCTGTGGAAACGATGTTGATATATTTGCGGAAATTCGAGTTAATATCTATCTATCTATATAAATTAAAATGAATCTCTGAAATGTTTGTTCGCGCATAACTTCCGAACGACTGCACTGAATTGGATAAACCTTTTTTCAATACTGATGAGCTCTGGCATTATGAAATTTAGATGGCACGCGAGCTGTTCAAAAACTGAATGTACCGGAATGAATATTCAGCATCAGCGTCAATTGACCTACAATTTGAACATGTATATTTTTTTGAGCCATAATATTTTTAACTCAAGTTCCTTTTTTACGATATCCTATGTAAATGAATAGGCTTTTCTGCGTAGCTTATTTATAGGGCAGTCGTTTAGAATTTGCAAGGATAAATGTTTAGGGGTGAAGATCCAATAAGCACTAGTTTGGTGGGCGGTTCCTCCTCACACCAGTACTGTCTCCTCCCTTCCACTAAATAATGCTCCCTCCGCTGCGATTATCACAGATCTACTCTCGAGTAGATATATTCTATCCTGAAGCGGTGTAATCCACCTACATCTTTATTTAAGAACTAAAATGTTTAAAAAAAATTGATTTTTTGTGTTCATAAGGAAAAGACCCGGCGCGGGGTAGCGAGTTGTGCAGGCTTGATTTGGAGTTGATTTTGTAGAATAACTTTTTTTATTTGAGCTTCCTTTATAAATAAATCGTTTCCGAAGTTTTTAGGTCAAATTTGAAAAAAAAAAGCGGTTTTTATGAGGTTATAAATATTTCGAGGTAGTAGACCCTGCTACAAAAGTTGTTAAACCCTTTTGTTGTCGAAAAGCTCAGATGGTAAAAAAAAAAAAATTATTTAGGATTTTTTTGCAATGGGGTATTTCCACAAACCAGGTATACCGCTAAAAACATGTGAAAGATTTAAAAATTATTTTTCTGAACATGATTATCGCATTAAAAATGTTTAATTTTAATATCTTCATTCATAATTATTGATTTCAAAATACGCTTAAACGGAACGAAACGAAAACGGCCCATGACTGCTTGTACGCAACATGACGTCACTAGAGTCGCCGTTCCGAGGTTTATCACCGTGTTACTATCAAACATCTAAACATTCTCGACTTGTTCGGGGTTATAGACGGTTTTATTTCATATTTAAGATGATTGTGTTGTTTCTACAGTTTTATATAATATTGTCCAGTTGTAATGACTGACAGTAGTATTTTTAACGGCGTAATCCGAAAACTTGCCTAAAATAGACGCTACAATGAGTAACAGTAATTTTCTAAGCCCTAAATTTCGGGATTCTAAGACGATATGGTAATGAAAACATTTTATTTACACAAACCCTCATATTATATACGTTATATAATGGTTTCAATATTTTGACAAAATAGAGTTAATTCCGGCCCTTTTAAAATTAAATTGGAACAAAACAGCAAGTGTCAGTTCGTTACATAACTTCCCTGTCATAAAATGACGTTTAAAACTTTGGCCATTCTACAAGTAAATTTCCTTATTTTAAGTGTTTACCGCACAAAAGTCCCAACTGCTCCCAAACATCTGGGCCAGTGAGACTATGGCATCCCATTTGGGATATTTTGTGAGGTTGAAGATAGTGGGGAGGAAAGAAGATGCGGTAGAGGAAGGTGGTGAAGTACCTGGCTATGCAGATCTGGTCACTAACCACGGCGAAAGCCTTTGAAGCAACGTTTCAATTCTGAAAGGTGGTCTTACACCAGGGCGATACTGAAAGTATCGTCCACTCTGGACTCTCATGTGCCGCAAATATAGTACATATTATTTTAAACGAATAAATTGTGAAATGCAAAAAAACTTATTCAAAGACCGGTCAGTGGCTGATTTGGCATCGCGTTTGGGTTCTCCATCACGACACAAGCAACATTATCCTGTTTCCTATGTGGTGGTAGTAGGAGATTTTCACGTAATGTCAGATCATTCGTAACTCAGGAATGTATGTCTTGATTTAAAATAAATAAAAAAAAATATTTTTTAAACGTTTATTATAAAATTTATATTGTGTATTATATACATATTAACTTACCCCTCGACCACGGAGGCAGTCATTAGTGTGTAGATATCCATCTTACGACTGTATATAAAGGTGTTTCCACGTTTAAATTATGAATTTAAATAGTCAAAAACGAAAGGTCTTTTTTTTGTTGTTTAAAATTTAAATCTGAAAAAAAAGGCTCGGGGGCTCCATCGAAGCCTCCTTCTTTTTCTTACTGTGCTAAGGGCCAATATATACTGCAGATAGTACACAACTGCTGACCCTGTACAAATCGCAAGTCCACCTGTTGAATTTGGCAGCCACCTTTGGTCTAGAGTCCCAAAATACTTGAAAATTCAGAAAGCACAAACGGGCGGTCCGTTCGATAGATTTCCCTCTCAAACCAACGGATTGCAATGTTTAGCGCGCAGGTTTCAGATGGGAATGGTGTCCTTGTTCTACCGGTATTTCAATAGAAGATGCTCCGAGGACCTAGCGTCATTGAACCCTTCGGCGCACACATTAAACGCACGCCCAACATTTGTACACGTTCGACATTTTTTGTCGCCTTAGAAAGGGTCGTTTAAACATCTTATTTTGGGTTTTTCTTGTAGTATTTGTAAACGTGTGTACCAAACTATACATGTTTTGCAAGTGGGAAAATTTAGGATAAATATAAAGATATAATTCGAGCAAACTGGAAGTCAATAAATAACACCAAGTACAACTTACGAACTCACTACAGTCACCTACGGGCGGCGATCGAATGATGAGAGGCGCCTGTGACGTCACAGAGTGAACGGGGGCAAAAACATCGTTTTGGGGGCATTTTCAAAAGGCGTATTTTAAAACGTTATAGAAAGTTAAGTCGTCGTAATAAAAATAAAATAAAAATTCCGTTTTCATCGTAATTTTTTGCTTAATTTTTTTTAATAATAAAAAAAATTGTGGAAATACCCCATTCGTGATATGGGTACCGCCGCACCGCAGTTTTAAAAGTATCGAAAAACTCAGAAAATAAAAAAAAAATAATTTAGGATTTTATTGCAATTTGTGGTATGGGTACCGCCGCCCCGGGAACTATTTATTGGATATCCAACACCCCTGCCATTTGGTGACTTAGCAGGTGCGCCTGGGTTCGTGGAGCGTGATGTTTATCTAGGTTTTGGCCTATTTCTTGGCGGGCCGGATCGGGATAGATTCGTACGTCCGTCACTCCTAGACACATTGACCCCCAGATTTCCTACCCACCCCTCATACCTTTTACTTCCCAGAAATTCATCTCCTTCCTTTCCATAAATAGACATTTTTTTCCTCAGGCCCTCCTGGAGGGAGCTAATGTAAAAATATATATGTGATGTTATTTGACACTATTTATCACATTATTCGAAATAATAATATTGATGTTCTTTCCTACCAATTCTCTTTATTTTAAATTTAGTTGTCATACAAAAAATAATAAATGTTTGACAGGTTTGTTGTTTATACTTATAAGAAAAGTAATTGATTTCATCATCTAAATAGTGATTAAAAAGTTTGCTTTGCTTGTTCACAACCCAATATAGCAATTTTAATGCATTAAAATACGACCAAAACCGTTGTTCTTTTCTCACTGTAAATGCAAACACACGCGTCTCTGTGTATTTTAACACCCTCGCTTTATAGACATACAAATATGAGCTTACTGCCGTTAGTGCTATTGCAAGCTCTATTTTTTCCCATAATTGATGAATAATAACTCTCCCCATTTCTCATAAATGATGCATTTTTTAGAAAGAGAGGTGAAAACGGAGCTCTCAGAGGCAAGTCTGGACATATCGCTGATAGATACGATTTGACATCTCCGTCTTTAACATAAACGACGCAAGTATTAGAAAGAGGTCACAACGGGTATATCACTGATAGATCAGTTATCTCATTTATCTTGGTAGATTAAGTACACATCGCCTTGGCGAAAGACTACCTTCAAAACAGAAACTTTGTTTGAAATTACTTTAGGCATGTTAGATTGACCAGATCTGAATTCCCAACCTATCTCACTTCAGCTTCACAACATACCTCTTTCGGGGTTGCCGTAGTCCCACTGACTTTGGGTAGTTGGGTCTCTGATACGTATTCAAACAAACAAAATAACTAGTAACCGACCGTTTCGGTTTCGGTAAGTTTCGGCAAAAAAATCTATTTTCGACATCAGTTTCGGTTTGGCAGAAAATCTGCCGAACCTTCGGCCGCACTGAAACTCTACGTTCGTGAATTATCGCGCGTCGTTCGGCTGACTTCGGGTGAGTTCGTGGCTCGTGTGTCACCCGCCAACATCAGCTGAGTTCGCTGGCCGGTTAAAATACTCAATTAATGAGGTCCTTTCTTTATTTTTGTTCCAAAAAATTGTTAACATGTTTGTTAATTCTTAAAAATTTTTTTGTTCTTTTTTTTTGTACTTCAATTATTATTTATTTTTTTTATTTTACTTAACACATGTTAACTGTCTGTATAAATGTAAAAAATAAGCCAAAATTTCAGTAAACGATAGATTTTAAACATGTCTAAAAAAGTTTCGGTTTCGGCCGAAACTGAGACAGATACCGAAAATTCGGTTTCGGTAGTAAGTCCTATTTCGGTCGGACACTAAAAATAGCATGAGGTACAATATTACAACGCGTCTCTCAGCAGCAGGACTATTTTTTAATTTTATTTTGGCTCCACGCAGGAAGCCTTGCGAAAAATAATTTCCCTCAGAGTATATGTCATCTTTGAGGATGCTTCGTGGGGGTGTTTTTAAAAGAAAGAATGATATAAGATATGAGAAGGATAAAGGTATGGGGGGTGGTTAGGTTAGGTTAGGTTAGGAATCTGGAAGTCAATGTGTCCAGGCGATGGGTCGAGAGAGTCCGGCTGGAGAGGTCTAGGGAGAACTAACTCTCTCAAACACTCTACTAATCCGGCTCGCCACACAGTAGGTGAGCAAAAGCATTCACCGCAAACATCTACGCAAATATCACCCATGAACTCATGCACCGTTGGTTCCCGGGGCGGCAATACCCATAACCGCATCTCGAATCGAAAAAAACATGCTCAATATTAATTATAATAGTAATAAACCATTTTTATAAAAACCACTGCTAAAATCCGACCGCTTTTAGACTCCGTTTGTCAAGCACACTAAGAATATACATTTTTGGCTTGCACATTTCTCTAACGCAATTAAGCTGACATTGTCTACCAGCGTTCCCATGGAGCATGACACGCGGCATGGTAACCCGATAGGCATGCGATCCATGCGACCCGTGCGGAACATGCGATCTGTGCGATCAACCGCGACCCTCGCACTTATAATGTTATTCAATTATGATTTAACATTTAAACCCTGGAACATATTTACGAAGTCAAATGTGGCGAAAGGCGAGCGGGGCCACCCTCTTATTAGAGATACTTGTGTGTTTATTTATGTTTTCATGGGGCCCGCAGGGAGCCATTTATTTGAGCGAGAATTAATTCACACGGATAAAGCAAACAATAAACAACACCGCAACGCAAACACATTTTATAAATTGAACTCAGTTTGCTTAGCAGAGGTGAAGAATTAGTAAGTCAATTAACTTTATTATTTTTAAGTTTTTTTATGTGAATGCCTCACAAGAGTCCCAACTCCCGTTTGGAGCCAATGGCATCCCCAATTGGAAGGATATGGGGAAGAGGAAGGTGGGGAAGTACCTGGCTACGCAGATCTGGTCACCAAAGACGCCTAAAGCCATTTGAAGCAATGTTTCAATACTGAATAGTGGTCTTACACCAGGGCGATACTGAGAGTATCTACCACTCCAGAACGCAAATATTTCTACTATTTATTATTTTTAATGAATTAATTGTGAAATAACACAAATTAATGAAATAAAATTTATTTGCGCACGCCAAGATTCGATCCCGCGACCTTCGCATTCTTTATTATTTCAAACTTTTTGAAGTGAAACTTCTTGAGCCCCGTTGTTATTTAAAACTCGGATGCAACTGAAATGAGTTACCAAAATGTATTATTTGACGGGTCCTCGGTTCTAATATAATGCGGTAAATTCACCACTCCGTGGGACGCTCCGCGATAGCGCAGCAGCGTAAAGGGCCTGACAAATCTCAGCAGCCAGACAGATAGACTTCCAGCGAATGGAGGTTCGAATCCTACGAAATCCAAAAAAAAAAATATATATTTTTGTAAAATCAATATCCATTATTCAAACCACTTTAAAATAAACAGGCAAAAGAAAAGAAAGCAACATCTAACGACTTTCTAGTTTCACTTCTACCACGTGTGCATTGCACAATCTGATTTTTTTAAATGTAAATGCAGTACAAGCTTCCCAAATGCTCCAGACTAATCGGAAGGAGTAGTAGGTACTGTGATATCCCCATTTAGAAGAAGACGAGGAAGAGTAAGGTTATGAAGTAACTTGCTCAGATCCGATTCTGAATGGTGGTCTTTCACCAGTGCGATTCTGATTTTTACCTATTTATTTAGTCGAGATGCTTTGTAGCAACTATTCAGAAGAGAAGATGGATTGTTACCATAATGTTTCTTGCAACTAGTGGGTAAGATGGCTATTATATTTGAGTAATCATGTAGGGTGACCCCATGTGTTGATATTTGATTTTAAATACTACATTATCATTATTGTTCGAAGTACATTTTATTTTTATTTATTTATTTCTATGTATTACAGTATTTACTTATTAATTAACATTTTTACATAATAGATCAATTTTGCAAACATTTTTACATAATATATTTTGCAATTTTATTACGTTGGGTGTAAGATAGGTTTGTGAAGGTGAAACTATCATTTCGCATCATTAAAGACGACGATGGCACAAGTCACTGCAATTATTAACACTTACATAGGCGACGCGTTATGGGTGTAGTTAAGTGTATTTGTTTACTGTTTACCTTGCACAAGTCAGTAAGCCGGGGATTACCACTATATTGCTCTCGTCATTGACTCCCTCAGGGTTTGCACCAGTCACCGCCACTCGAAGGGATTACTATTTGTATACAGGATGAGTGGAGAGAAATCGGGAACAATTATTGGAATTACGGGGGCCGTCGGCGTGATATCACCATTAGGTTCACACGTGACCAACAATGGAGCCGGCGGCCGGGGTGATAAATCACGGCGCTAAGGACAAAACGTCTCTCATTCTACTGTCCGTTCTGTTCTGTTCTGTTCTGTTCTAGTGGGGGAACGGGCCGGAACCGTTGCCGTGGTGCGCTGTAATGTTATCAATCCTGCAAGGGATCGTCATGGGATGCGCATTATCATGTCCATTAATTTTAAAGCAGAACAAGTTTTTACTTGCTCGAAAAGAAAAAGATGGAGAGCTATGTAATTATGAATGCTGGAGAGAGCGCGCTGATATTTAAAACGATAAAAGTTGTGAAAATGTTTAATAAAACACGACTCGTTTAGGATAGATTAAAAATCTCGTGGGGGTTGTCTAACACAACGTTAAAAAAAAAAAAATATTTTTTTCATTCATATAACTTTTTAATTAATAGAGACAGGCGTGAAAATAAAAATTTTCAAAGCATACTTTGCAATTTTTTTTCTGTCGAGGGAATTTCATATAATTTGCGTTTTGGCGTAAAGAATGTATAAATATTATCTTCAAAATTAACTTTTTTTTTTTTAAGAGCTTAAAAACTTCAAGTTTTCAAGGGAGATATGCAAGAAATCGATAGAAATTTGGGTAGCGGCAACTTTAGTAGATTTGCCTAGTTTTATTAAGATATATTACTGGCAAAAAAAAAATGTAATACGGAGTACCTATAAATTTGTAAATTTTGACTTTGAATTACAATTTATTGTTGTAGAAGACGAGAAAGCATTTTTCCATAGTAGAAAAGGTGTTTAACTAAAGACCAAACCCTTGATTGAATAAAAAGTTATACGAAAACTAAACAAACATAAAGTTTCATTCTTGAAAGTTTCACCT
Organism: Glyphotaelius pellucidus; assembly: GCA_936435175.1. Taxonomy (NCBI): domain Eukaryota; kingdom Metazoa; phylum Arthropoda; class Insecta; order Trichoptera; family Limnephilidae; genus Glyphotaelius; species Glyphotaelius pellucidus. The sequence continues at coordinate 5,225,856 of OW386542.1, forward strand.
AAAAAATACCTTTTAAAGTCCGCAAAATTTATAAATACTGATTTTTTTTATATTTTTACACAGACACAACAATTTTTTTCTCTTTTACTATTACACATACTTACTGGCAAGTGTTGTTGGCGCACTGTTATTCATCCATGCAGCACCACAATACCAAAGGGATAAATCATAATTTTTAAGAAATTAAAGCCTCAAAAAACTTTCTTGAAAAAACAAGCTACTAAAAGAGGTTTTATCTCCTAATGTCTTGCATTAACACTTGCAGGACGACCAGACCACCTGCAGGAAGCGGATAATAAAGAAGGGTACAGAAGTCGTCCTTGAGGCAACCTTAGGACAGAAGACCAATGATTGTATTATATTTCACCTTTTATATATCTAATATGATCAAACAAATCCCTCAACACCAATCAAGAACCAAGTAACTAAGAAAGACAGTAAGAACTAGGGAATAAGCCACGTATATAAGAATCCCCAATTCTAGTCACGGCCCGTTGATTTCTCCTCTCCGAGATCTTCCATTAGCTCTGGTGGGTCGCACGCGCCACCGCAGGAGGTACAACACTCAACTTACTTTCTTAAACTGAACCACCATATTATTTATTAATAAAGAAGGCCTCAAAGGTCATCCTTGAAGAATTTACAAGTCAGAAGATCTACATCCCCATCACGAATAGACAACAGACTAGAAAAGCTAATTTAAATGGAAACCAGTGTTGCCACTGACTTACAATCGACTTTTTATTTCTAGCCCATTTACCTGACATCGTATATCACCTTTACAAATTTCGAAATGAAAATTTCATAATGATGTTGAAACGCAGTTCTGTATTTGAAATTTACGACCAATCGATGAGAGTTTTGGATCACGAAACACGCTGCCATTGCAGTTCTTCTTCATTCTGTGAAGATACGTGAATGTTGTAAATAGTATATCTACTAGCTTTGCCTGTTGCAGAGGCAACCAAGGGGTTAAACACTACGCGATTTGACGTGTGAACGCGGATGAAGCGAAGAGTGTGTGTTAAATAAAATAGGTAGAGAAAAAAACGATGTTTGTAATTTGTTACCCGTAACTTATAATTTACTGTTGCAAAGACTCCTACCACTGTGCCACTTTGGTCGCCGACACTTTAAAATCGTCCCAGGAGCTTACCGCTCAATTCAGTACTGAACCAATTCAGCCGCCCGGCTCAGGGCGTTCAGTATTTCATTTAATTTAAATTAGAAAAACCGATAGAGCCTTATCTCGAAAAAGGGTCCTCGGAGTTTATTGTTCAAGTTTTTCACTCAGCCTTTCGGATTGTGTAGGTCGAGACGCGTAATTTGATATCCATCTCGTGTACTGTAAGGTTTAATTTTGAAAAAAAAATTTTGGAAAATTTTTGAATTTAAAAAAAAAAATGATTTTGGAAATTTTTTAATTATAGAAAAAAAAAATTTTTGATGTTGAAAATTTTTGAATTTTGAAAAAAAAAATCGATTTTGGAAATTTTTGAACTTAATAAAACTGAAAGTAATTTTTCAAAAAACGGCGATAACAAAATGTTTTTTCAGAATTTTTCATAAACTAAAACTAAACCAAACTGGGGATGCCGTAGTCTCACTGACTCCAGACGGCACCAGGTTGGGACTTTTGTGCGGTATTCACATTGAAGTTTAATTTAAAATGTACGAACGATTAGTTCTCTTACAGTATTCAAAAGGTACCTTCACCATTTGGCAAAAAAAGTGGACCACCTTTATTTAAATTTACTCATATTATTGAAATGGTCAGAATATATAGTATCCGAGTATGTACCTACGGACTTTGTCAAAAAAAAATTCGAGTGCAGTTTATACGCGGTAGAAGTGAAACTTTACCAAAACAATCTCAACCAATTCTTTTTCATATGTCAACTAATTTTTATCAAAGCGGCCGATGGGCACAGTTGATGCGTCGCAGGAGCAGTAATCGTCATTTACATTTACGTCCGTTACATCCGAAATCCAAATCACAGCCGTGCTATAGAAGTATCATTTCAAAACTCCCGTCTTTGTATGTTTCTTTTTATTTAAATTCATAATTTTTGTCAATGAAAGGATTGCCTCCCTGTCTAGTAAATAAATGTATTCTCTGTAATATTTTACTCCTGCGTATTATGTGCTCCTGGTATATTTTCAATATTGTACGTCACCCTTTTAGTCATTTTTCACACAAACGGCGCCATTAAAATGTATTTTTCAAAATTATTTCTCAAATAATAATTTTAATGCAAAATCGTTCATATAAAAAATAAATCAGGGTAGCGACCTACACATGAGTACCTACATATTTTTTGAATAAATATTACGAATCCTAATTTTTTAAATTTTGAAATTCGGTTTTGAAATGATTGAATGTGAATGAAGCCTTAACCTTTTACAAATTAATTTAATTTCATTAAAAGTATCCAGGGTCATTTTTCACAAAACTGCGCCATACATTTTTTTATTATTGAGCATAAAATAACTCAAACAATTTTATTGCAGTAAAAAAATTACAGAAAAAAAAAACTTTCAAAGAATGCTTGTAGGTACTTACCCATACACCCATAACGTTTTTTATTATTTAATAATGTCCAAAGAAATCGAATCCTTAATAACACAATCATAAATGAAAAGTGTTTAGCATTGTATTTGGACCCATCTTACTTAAAAAACGTTCCGATTTATCTAGTACTAATTTCCTTCATAACTACAAAAGTCTACCTACCTGAAATAATGCATTTTGGCAAAAAGTGCGACCATCCCGAGTGATTTCTTTTATTTCAAATCATTAATTTTTTATTTGATATCTGAAGGAAAGAACCGATGCGTAAGCCGGTACCTACCCGGTTCTTACGCAGACAAACAATATTGATGTAGGTACCTAAGCATTTCCTTAAAAAAATCCGTTCATCTTACGAACAAATTTGCAATAATTCAACGGAAAAGTACCTACCCTGTAATTAAACGTGTTCTTTTTATATGGCCAGCAACATTTTCTCTTCTGTAGGAAAATTCAAAGCACGTTATTTTTCTCAAACGTCATATTTTCCGTAGCGTATAGTGAAATATTTTTATTGGTTTGCGTATGTTACGGCCGTTGAAAATGTTTTTTTAATCTCTCGACCTCCATAATATTCAAAAACATTACAGCCAGAATCGGTTTTCGAGCCGCAGAGGCGTTTTCAAATTGTCGACTCCGAAACAGGCTTGAAGCCGTTATTTTATACGGCTAAATCATAATTTTCTCCTAACTGACGTGTCTTGAAACTCAAGATTGTTTTTTATTATCAATTATTAGTCAATTTAATCGAATTTAAGTACCTACTCGACAGCTGATTTTACTGGCCGCCAAATTTTTCACTTTCGACGGTAGTGAAATCTTAGCAAATGTCAAAAATAATGTTAAGTATTATGCAATATTGCAGAACATTTTGGATGAAATGCGTTACATGTCGCGGTTTTAAAATCTTAATAATACTCTCTACTACGAATCTGTCGTAAAACATCTCCGGCGGAAGGGTTATTTTTGACGCAATCTCGAATTCCGTGACGCACCTATAAAATGCCATTTTTTCCCAGCAAAGCCGTAAAATTTTTAAGAATAAATCCCTAGCAAATTGCACTTTGTATGAGAAAAAAGTCTTAAAAAGTCTTAAAATATCTTAAAAATCTTAATTTCTTGTCTCGCCAAAATGGTCTCTGCTGTCGGTGAAACTGGATAGGCAGGGTGGTCGATTTTTGCTTGAGGGGGGGGGGTGCACTGAATCGCATTTCAAGCGAAAGCGATCCTTAGGGTGGACGAACTTAAGGGGCGGCAAGGTCGTCTTTTGACTGTATGACCCATGTGAGTTTTTCGAAAAACTGTGCAATACTATACTAACTAGCTTTGCCTGTTGCAGAGGCAACCAAGGGGTTAAACACTACGCGATTTGACGTGTGAACGCGGATGAAGCGAAGAGTGTGTGTTAAATAAAATAAGAAGAGAAAAAAACGATGTTTGTAATTTGTTACCCGTAACGTATAATTTACTGTTGCAAAGACTCGTACCACTGTGCCACTTTGGTCGCCGACACTTTAAAATCATCCCAGGAGCTTACCGCTCAATTCAGTACTGAACCAATCCAGCCGCCCGACTCAGGGCGTTCAGTATTTCATTTAATTTAAATTAGAAAAACCAATAGAGCCTAAAAGGGTCTTCGGAGTTTATCGTTCAATTTTTTCAGTCAGCCCTTCGGTTTGTGTAGGTCGAGACGCGTAATTTGATATCCATCTCGGGTACTGTAGGGTGTAATTTAAAAAAAAAAATTTTTGGATTTTGAAAAAAAAATTTTGGACTTTGGAAATTTTTTAATTTTCAAAAAAAAAAATTTTGGATTTTGTAAATTTTTGAATTTTCAAAAAAAAAATTTTTAAGTTTTGGAAATTTTTTTAATTTTGGAAAACAAAAAAATTTTTTCTTGGAAATTTTTGAACTGAAAGTAATTTTTCAAAAAACGGCGCTATAAAAATGTATTAATCAGAAATTTTAGAGACAAACTAAACCCAACTGGGGATACCGTAGTCTCACTGACTCCAGACGGCAGTAGTTGGGACTCTTGTGCGGTATTCACATTGAAATTTAATTTAAAATGTATGAACCCGTACAGTATTCAAAAGGTACCTACACCATTTGGGAAAAAAAATTGGACCATCTTTATTTAAATTTACTCATTTTATTAGAAATGTTCAGAATATATAGTGTCCGAGTACGTTGTCAAAAAAAATTCGAGTGCAGTTAACACGCGGTAGAAGTGAAACTTTTCCATTTTGGAAAAAAAAAATATTGGATTCTGGAAATTTTTTAATTTTGGAAAAAAAAAATTGTTGGATCTCGGAAATTTTTGAACTTATAACTGAAAGTAATTTTTCAAAAAACGGCGCTATAAAAATGTATTATTCAGAAATTTTAGAGACTTAAACTAAACCCAACTGGGGATGCCGTAGTCTCGTAGACGGCAGTAGGTGGGACTCTTGTGCGATATTCACATTGAAATTTAATTTAAAATGTATGAACCCCTACAGTATTCAAAAGGTACCTACACCATTTGGCAAAAAAAATTTGACCATTGTCGCAGGTGGAGTAATCGTCATTTCCGTTTCATCCGAAATCCAAATCACAGCAGTGCTATAGAAGTATCACTTCAAAACTCCCGTCTTCGGATGTTTCTTTTTATTTAAATTCATCATTTTTATCAATGAAAGAATTGCCTCCCTGGTCTAGTAAATAAATGTATCGTCTGTAATATTTTACTCCTGCGTATTATGTGCTCCTGGTAGATTTTCAATATTGTTCGTCACCCTTTTTGTCATTTTTCACAAAAACGGCGCCATTAAAATGTATTTTTCAAAATTATTTCTCAAATAATAATTTTATTGCAAAATCGTTCATATAAAAAATAAATCAGGGTAGGTACTTGGGGCCCTTGTAGTATTTTTTCAAAAAACGGCGCTATAAAAATGTGTTATTCAGAATTTTTTAGAAACTTAAACTTATTTTTATTCCAGTAAAAAAATTACAGAGAAAATATTATTTCATAGTGCGCGAGTAGGTACTAAGTTTCCTTACAGTAATTAAAAAAAAAACGGCGCCATTTAAATGTATATTCAGAATTTTTTGTCAAATAATCACTTCAATGAAAAAAAGTTCGCAGAAGTATTTATTTTTATAAATAATACGAATCCTAATGTTGAGCTATATTGGAGCCCAATTTATCAGTTAAATCCGTTTATCGGGTACCTACCTAGTTCATAATTTGCAGTTTTACAATATTCTGTATTTATATTTTTTACACATGCAAGACCAACTAACAAACTTGGACTAATCCCGCTTGAATTTTAACCGCACCAAGCCGTAAAAATTGAAATCCGCCATCTTTAAAAAAAAATCTTCATACAAAAACGTATTACGGGGTGATTTCGTAAGTTCAAGAGGGTTATGGAAAATTTTTCATTTTCGGTGTTGCAATATTGGAGAAAATTTACCCAGCCTGAATTTATTTGTAAGAAAATTAGGTTTTATACTGGCTAGAAAGCCAAAAGATATTTTAGAGGAAAATGCTTTTTACGTAAAGTGTCAAAACATGTCATTGTGAAATGCACTCTTGTGTAACCTTTTGAATGGAAAGCGAACCATGTCACAGTTTTATCTGCTTGTAGTTACTCTCTACTTAAGATTAATTCAAAAACATCTTGGCCAGAATGCGTATTTTTGACGATATCTTCGACGACGCAATGTACGTTCGAAATGTCAAATTTCCGTCCCCCTCGCCATAAAATAAAAAAAGAATAAATTCGTGTGAATTTTTCTTATGAAAATAATCAGTACTTACATTCTTCACCGCTAGATGTCTCCCTGTACATATATTCTACAATTTTGTGTAGAAAATATGTACTAATCGAGTTAATTTTAGCCTTCTGTGAAAGTTCTGTTCAAATTCTATTAAAGTTCTGTAATTATTTCAGTTTTATGATGCGACTGGCCTACAACGATAAAACAACAGAACTCGAATAGAACTTACACAGAACGTGAAAATTAACTTTAAAAACATTGTTGAATTATTCAACTTTATTGAAACAACTTTACCTTAGTATTGCATTAAAACCTAATTTATTGTGAAGCTACCTATTCGTTAAAGTACCTACAGTAGTAAGTAAAAAAGTACCTTTCTTTTCAAATTTTTTCAATGAAGTACGTCCTCGTCAAATAAGTACCTACCCAGGAATGAAAAACTAAAAATTTCTAAGCACGTGTTTTTCGTGGAAAAATCTGATTTTGTTTAGCTTGCCCTGAAATATTTCACATGCGATGCGTATGTAATGACAATCGAATAAGTTGAGGAGACATCTAGACTATAATATTTTTCAAAAACATTTTAGCCAGGATCGATTTTTCGGCCGTAATGCCGTTTGTCGTAAAACAACAACCGAAACCGCTGAGAGGTCCGGTTTGTTAACAAAAGTTTGACATGTGAGTTCGCGACCCACCCCACTTGAACTCTATAGTGATACATCATGTGCTCCTGGTAGATTTTCAATATTGTACGTCACCCTTTTTGTCATTTTTCACAAAAACGGCGCCATAAAAATGTATTTTTCAAAATTATTTCACAAATATAATAATTTTAATGCAAAATCGCTCATATAAAAAATAAATCAGGGCAGGTGCACATGAGTACCTACATATTTTTTGAATAAATATTACGAATCCTAATTTTTTAATTTTGAAATTTGGTTTTGAAATGATAGGTACCTATCGACTTTGGCAAAAAAATACGACCATCTTTGTTTGTTTCTGTTTATTTGATATCATGTTTTTTTTTTTTTTTAAAGAAAAAAGTCCCTAGGTATTTAAGTACCTACCTTGTCTAGGAAATAAGCATATTTTATTCAATATTTTACTCTTGCAAAATGTGTATTCCTGATGGAAACTCAATATTGTACAGCAATATGATATTGTCATTTTTCACAAAACTGCGCCATACAATTATTTTATTATTGAGCATAAAATAACTCGAACAATTTTATTGCAGTAAAAAAATTACAGAAAAAATATTCTTTCAAAGAATGCTTGTAGGTACTTACCCATACACCCATAATGTTTTTTATTTTTTAATAATGTCCAAAGAAATCGAATCCTTACTAACACAATCATAAATGAAAAGTGTTTAGCATTGTATTTGGACCCATCTTACTTAAAAAACGTTCCGATTTATCTAGTACTAATTTCCTTCGTAACTACAAAAGTCTACCTACCTGAAATAATGCATTTTGGCAAAAAGTGCGACCATCCCGAGTGATTTCTTTTATTTCAAATCATTAATTTTTTATTTGATATCTAAAGATGCGTAAGCCGGTACCTACCCGGTTCTTACGCAGACAAACAATATTGATGTAGGTTCCTAAGCATTTCCTTAAAAAAATCCGTTCATCTTACGAACAAATTTGCAATAATTCAACGGAAAAGTACCTACCCTGTAATTAAACGTGTTCTTTTTATATGGCCAGCAATATATTCTCTTCTGTGGGATTTTCAAAGCACGTTATTTTTCTCAAACGTCATATTTTCCGTAGCGTATAGTGAAATATTTTTAATGGTTTGCGTATGTTACGGCCGTTGAAAATGTTTTTTTAATCTCTCGACCTCCATAATATTCAAAAACATTACAGCCAGAATCGGTTTTCGAGCCGCAGAGGCGTTTTCAAATTGTCGACTCCGAAACAGGCTTGAAGCCGTTATTTTATACGGCTAAATCATAATTTTCTCCTAACTGACGTGTCTTGAAACTCAAGATTGTTTTTTATTATCAATTATTAGTCAATTTAATCGAATTTAAGTACCTACTCGACGACTTATTCTACTGGCCGCCAAATTTTTCACTTTCGACGGTAGTGAAATCTTAGCAAATGTCAAAAATAATGCAAGGTATTATGCAATATTGCAGAACATTTTGGATGAAATGCGTTACATGTCGCGGTTTTAAAATCTTAATAATACTCTCTACTACGAATCTGTCGTAAAACATCTCCGGCGGAAGGGTTATTTTTGACGCAATCTCGAATTCCGTGACGCACCTATAAAATGCCATTTTTTCCCAGCAACGCCGTAAAATTTTATAGAATAAATCCCTAGCAAATTGCACTTTGTATGAGAAAAAAGTCTTAAAAAGTCTTAAAATATCTTAAAAATCTTAATTTCTTGTCTCGCCAAAATGGTCTCTGCTGTCGGTGAAACTGGATAGGCAGGGTGGTCGATTTTCGCTTGAGGGGGGGGGGTGCACTGAATCGCATTTCAAGCGAAAGCGATCCTTAGGGTGGACGAACTTAAGGGGCGGCAAGGTCGTCTTTTGACTGTATGACCCATGTGAGTTTTTCGAAAAACTGTGCAATACTATACTAATATTATCAACACAATTACTTAACACATTAAGATGAAGCCATAGTAAATAATGCAAAATCACACAAAATCATGTGTTTTTGTTTTGAAAATTCGATCGCTTAGAAATATTATAGATGCTTCAATTAAATACTGCGTGTAGAACATATCTTGGCCCTTAAAAATATCGGTCATTTTTTTTATAAATCTTTTAATAAGCCTAGAAAAACATAAAGTAATAGGTCTATAAAAAAACACTTTCAAGTGCAAACTCTCCTACTTGTGAACATGTTTTCCGATATGGTTTTATTGTTTATTGTAGCAAATTTAGTTTCTGTTATGATAATCGCACAATAAATTGATATTTACGCCCGATATTCACAAAATAAAATAAAATATGAATTTTTGCGTGGTTATTTTACAATACGGCCGGCAGCCGACGAATTAGGATTTTAAAAGTGACCCTTATGTCGTTCACCGAAGGACTACGGGCTTGCCACACCCTACTTTCATTCAGAACCGCCCTGGCCGGAGCAGGGAACAGACGTGTGACTCCACGTCGCTCGGTTCCGTGAAATCAATATTAAATTTCCTTGTTATTACAATAAACAATGTGTAAAAAAGGAGTTAATGTTTTTTTAGGCCTTTACGAAATCAACCTGTAAAAAAAAATTCTCAAATAACTTTTTCAACCATTCCAAAAGCTTTTTCTCAAATATTTTTTAACTCCTCCCACAAAGGGCGTGAATTCCGACTTCGATTTTTCCCTGGACTATTGGATCCCCTTAATAATAAAAGATAAGAAAGTTAGAAAGAACCAAGGGGTAAGAAGAGGTTTGTCCCCAATTCTAGTCACGATCCGTTGATTTCTCCTCTCCGAGGTCTTCCATTAGCTTTGGCGGGTCGCACGCGCGCGCCGCGGGATGCGCCACACTCGACTCGCGTTCCCGATCTCGGCTGCTATAATAAACAACGACTCTGCAATAAATAATCTCATTGTTGCTCCGTTTGGTTGTTGCCAAACATGACTTTGGGAACGGTGCGAGGATGGGTGCGCCTGGGACTACAGAGAAGGGACGACTTTGTTTTGGTGCGATCTCTCGCCTCGCTGCGCCGCTCGCGGGGCAGGGGTGATCCGGAATTCGAGGGAAATTCAATGACGCAATATTCTCACATTTTTACCATTGTTATGCAGCAATTTATCATGACTGAAGAAATAAAATAAATTCATCATAACTGACTTGATAAGTGCAGACACGTGGTTTTATTCGAACCACATTGGTAGGTAGTGATTATTTAATAATATCGATTATATTAAGCCGGTCAGAGTATAAACAATTTCAAGAGTAGGTCTCTCATCACGAATGATTCAATGAGGTTGAATTTGTCGAATGTGGTCGACTTCAACATCCATACGCAAGTTCACAGAAGTACATCTAGTGGGATGATAATGATTTGAATCTATGATTGGCTGAGTTGACATCGCGTTTGGGACCCACCCAGGCGTCGCACGTTCGATTCCTCGGATGGCTAAATCATCCATCACGGCACAAGCAACATTTCCCGCGTACTGTGGTAGTAGTAGGAGATTTTCAAATATTGTCAGGTTATTCGTAACCCGAGAATCTTTGTCTTTCTACAAATAATATGTTTCACATGGGGCAACATGTTTGCTACAAATTCTTGCTTGGGTCACCTGCGCTCGTTCCTCAAATCTATAGGGATTTAGGTCGCCTTAAACAGATCGTTTATAGTGAGCCTAAGGTAGAAATACATTCTTGATTATTGGTAGAACCCTTTTCACTATTTTTGAAGTGAAAACTTCTCTAGCATCGTTGTGATTTAAACTCGGTGAAACGAAAAATAGCAACACAAAAATACATACATCTGTAGAATTTAGCCTGCAAGAGAATGAGATAGTATAATCGATCTCCGCTTTGTGCGGTGCTTCGTAGCCTATCGGTCTTCTCTTTGTGCGGTGCTTCATAGCCTCTCCACTCTCATCTACTTTAGTTTTATGAAGGTTTCACTTCTACCGGGTGTGAATTGCACACTCTAATTTTTTTAAATAATTTAAAGTAAATCAAGTTTAATGATGTTAACGTAAGTGGCGCCATCTTCTGGCATTGCTTTAAATCGGTTATATTACAAAAGAACATTTGTAATATCAAACTCATTTGTAATATCAAACTCATTTGTAATATCAAACTCCACGTACGAAAACCGTTTCGCGTAAGGCGCGGCATCAGAGTTGCATCCTTAAATTCCAACCGTACAATCTCTAGCCTATAAATACTGTTTGATACTTTTGAACAACTTATCAACAACAATGCATATCATATGTAAAACCCTTAAAGGCGTCAATAAATAAATAATATTATTAATAATTTGATGGAGAAGAATTCAACATCACTGTGCAGCACTTCATTAAAAATCACTGCCAATAATCATCATGAAAATAAGCGTATCCCTATAATGTGAAATACAAAAGTCTCGGATCGTGGGAAACGCGATCGCCCAATAATTCCAAAGTGTGACAAATTGCCCTGAGTGGGAGCCAGTGCTACGATATAACAATGTTCCAATGTAGTGAGACCTAGGAATTCGGCATTCAGTGTGTTCCACGTTCAGCGCTCGTACCCTTTAGCGGCCATTGAAGCATTGTCATCTACCCGCCCGAGCCATTACCGAATCGCGCTGCCACTCGCCCGATTCTGCACGGGTGGTACGCTGACTGCTTTGGATTCGATACGTTTCGGGGTAGGAACAGACAATGCGGCACTCACCTCGCGGAACGGCGCTGATTTATATTGGAATTCATCTCTTCGTGAATTGAGTAGTGCAAATAAAGTTTTAAGGGGATCAGTGGCGTGGCGAACGTAGGCGATCGCCTGTTTCGTTGCTGGGCAGGAATAATACAAAAAATAATAATAGTTGTTCAACGTCTAATAATCAAATTAATTTATTTTTATTGAACCAAAGTGTTACAGGAGAAACCTAATTTTCGAAGAATTTAAAGTATTTAGTGATGCTCAACCGCTGGATCGAGAGACCCTGGATGAGGGAGGATTTTTGACCACTCCAGCAGAGCTCTCTCGACCCATCGTCTCGCACCCCAGTTGGAGGAAGGGATCATACGTCCGTCATTCCTGGACACACTGACCCCCTGATTCTTATTTTTCAGAACTTCCTCCCCTTCCTTTCCTCAAAACCACCTCCTTACAAAATTTCCTAAGATGACAAAAGCCCTAAGAGAATTTTTTTCTCATAGCTTCCTTTGATGATCTAGCTCACAAAACATTATAATTCTCTTTTTGAAGTGATAACGTCTTATAAATCGATGAACGCCGGCTGCACTCACGAAAAAGCATGACTCATTGTCACGTTCTGCCTGAGCCGAGCGTGCAAGCGAGAGCGCGGAACGAGTTTTTTTTTTTTTTTAATATGATATATTACATTATATTACAAAAATATTATATACTAACTTATTATATTACAAAAATAACTTATTTTTGTAATATAATAAGTTAGTTTTATGTGCGGAGCCCCAACTAATGAGAGCATATTGTGAAATTGATTGAACCAAGGCTTAATATGTCACCTCTCCTTCCTTTCCCTAAAAATACCCTTCACACCGCATCCGTAAAGATGCCCTGAGGGATTTTTTCTTCAAAGCCTTATGTGTGTAGCCATTGTCAAAAAAATCGAGTGCGATTCACACGGAGCAGAAGTGAAACCTTCACCCACACAACCCCAACCAATGCGTTGAAAAATGAGCTCGTAATCAAAACGGCCTAAGCGGTAAGGTTTCATTCTCATTCTCTTGCATGCTAAATCTTATAAATGTATGTGTTTGTCTCTTTTCAGGGTCGTTTCCGCTTCATTGAGTTTAAAATCTAGTGCTAAAGAAGTTTCACTTCAATAAATCTACTAATTGCGAGAAATTTTTGTTAACTGCACGCAATCTTCATAAATTTATAAGGTACCTACATAATATATAATAGTTCGACAGTAACCCAAAAACTCCGCCGATAGTTAAAGACATGTGAAACATGTAACAAACAATGAAGGTTTGTTAGATTTTAATTAATAATTAAAATAACTTAAAGAGAAATTTCACGAAATAATATTATTATTCACCGAGGTACAAAATGTTTGTCATTTATAACTTATAACTTGCCTACCTATTTCAAAACGCCTTTTATGTCCTTCGTTCTTGGGGAGGAAAGTTTCTTGCATTAATATATTTATATTAATGTTTCCACAAAACATTGTCGGATGATTATTTCATTTCGGCTTGATCATTATTCAGGTGCGGAAGTAGTACGTTTCGTTTTTCCTTCGGGAATGTAAATTATTTGGAATATCCTCGCGATGCGACATGACGAAAATACGGAATGTAATAATTTCCATTGTTTATTCTGTGAATAAACAAGTCAAACGCTGCCGGGTATTGGGACCTGATTTTAATAAACAAGTTTTTGAATACCAGACATAATTTTGAAGTACATATCTTAAGAGCGAAGATACTTACACATATATCTGGAATTTAACTTTATTTTTGACTGTGAATAATTCAGGAATCAGCATTGTCAAATATTGGTCTTGCAGTTTTTAATTTTTTAAGTGAATGCTTTTTAGCGACAAAAAAAGAGACAAAAATAAACATCTATAGGATTTAGCTTGCGAGAGAACGAGATGGACTAATCGGTCTCCTCTTTGTCTCCACATTCTAATCTACTTTAGCTTTCTAAAGGTTTCACTTCTACCGCGTTTGCAAACTCTGATTTTTTTAACTGAAAACTTCTTTAGCACCGTTTTGATTTGAAACTCGATGAATCGAAAATGAGCGACACTAAAAAAAGACAAAGATATACATCTACAAGATAAAATCTGCGAGAAAATGAGTTTGTGCGGTGCTTCGTGGCCTATTGACCTCCTCTTTGTGCGGTGCTTCGTAGAATAAAATTAAAAATAATTATTAAACTTGATAAAAATATTATAGTAAATAAACCCTACAATTATCCTATTCCTGGAATTCGTCTCATTTTCCCGAAGTTTAGTTTTCTGAAGGTTTCACTTCTACCGCGTGTGAATTGCGCGCTCTGATTTTTTTTATGTGAATACCGCGCAAGCGTCTCAACCCCTAACCATCTGAAGCCAGTGAGACTGTGGCATCCCCAATTGGGATAGGTTGTGAGACTGAAGATGATTGGGGAGGGGAAAGAGATGCAAAGAGGAAGGTGCGGAAGAATCTGGCTAAGCACGAATCAAGCACGTTTCAAGTCCTTACTCCAGGGAAATAGTGAGAGTATCTCTCACTCCGGAACATGCCGTAATATTACGGCACGTGCCGTAATATTATCTTAAATTATTTTAGACGATTAAATTGTGAAATCACAAATCAATTAAATAAAATTTGCTTGCGCTTGGCGGGATTTGAACTCGCGACCTCCGAATCGCTACTCGAGAACCTTACCCCTGGACCACTGCATTAGACTCATTGCGAGACGATTTTCTCACTAAGAAGTAGATAAAACTCTTGAATAGTGAGTTCTGGTGGAACAAATCTAGCACAGATTTTCTTTTTAGAATTTTTAGGTCAAAGCAACTGTTTACAGTTCGCTATGCCATTTGCAACTTTATTTTATGAATTATTAAATTATCTTTATAGATCTTAATATTCAAGGATTCAGATCATTTAACAATTCGTCGCCTTAGTTCGTATTTGTCCAACAGGATGACCGGACAACTCGGAATGAAACCAACTCAGAACCATCTCAGATAAGTCATTTAGAGTGATAAAAAATATATATTAAAAATTGCTTAAATAGGTTACGTTAGTTTAGGGTTATCGGCTAATTTAAAATTATTTCTTCATAGCTTTTAATGACTTCAAGGAGGTGTTGAGTTAACTTTATTCTCAGTTGGCTTGGAACCGTCCAACAGGCAATTAGAAAATTTTTGAAGAAAATGTTTTCTTTCATTATTTCAATGAAACACTATGATAGGTGTATAAGATAAAGCTTTTTCCGTAAAGGTAAAGGTCTCATTATTTTAAATAATTCTTAATTATGTGATTAACTATCATTTTTAATACTTTATTTTTAATTTTAAAGTGGACATTGAATAAAAACTAAAATGGTCTGTTGGACAAATAAGCACTGAGGCGACGAATTGTGTAATGGGTGAAAAATAAAATAATAAACACTGTGTAAGGTATATTCAGTAATTAAATGAAGACATTATGAGCGAAACACAATCGAAAATCTGGAAACAGAAAAATCAGAAAAAGATATTTACACCTCTGGGACTCGAACCCAGGACCTCCCTACTTTCCGGGTTGGGCGCTCTTATCCACTGAGCTAAGGTGTCGATATCCAATTCGGTCACTTTTAACTGTACCATACTTCGACTAAGTTTATTTTTCTTAATGCATATTTTTATTGGCTGCCATCTTTATGAATGATTAAATATTACAGTTTGAGGTTTTACTCATAAAAAGTTAAAATAAAAAATAATTATATTCAGTAAGCTTATACTAAAATAAATTTTCCCTTATGTACTCGTGCATAAAACATGTAAGAACTAAATTACAGCACTACCATCATTAAAACGAAGAAATACCGTGAAAGGGGCTGTATAGAAAATTACCGCAATTATTTCTGCACTAGATTATTTCCAAAGCAAATAAAAAACTAGACTAACCGAGCGCGCTTAGGTACTTGCGGATACTCAAGAAATACGCTTTTCGTATAATATTACTGCATCATTCTTGTAACACAATGAAATCATTGAAAAGTTCCTTAACTCTAGCTTCTTTGTGCTAATAAAGGCTCTCCCGGAGTCGCGAAGCGTCGGCCCAAAGAATGGGGGGACAATTTCACATTTTATTATTTGTTGGAGGAGAAAGAGAAATAATATAAGTTTAGTTTAAAGACGGGGAAAAGAAAGCCTGAAAAGAAAGATAAATAGAAAGAGACAATGAGAAGGCAGCCGGAGCGCGCGCATTGTTTTCTTTTGTAATTGAAAAATGGCGGCTGCGGAAACTGTAATGGCGGAGCTCCGGAAACGGGTGTACTCAGGTCGGCCCCGGCTTTTGAAAACAGAACGCCTTTTGTTGTTTCGACTCCTCCGAGTGTGTGCGCGCAGAGAAGACGTCTCCGCCGGCCCATTACCCGCCGCCCGGGCCCTCCACCGGGCAACACTCGTCGCAGTAACCTTAACAGTAGAGTTAGTACCTACGAGTAACTGTCAAAGACCAACTGGCAAGAGCAACGGCTACTCCTTACACATTACACAGCTTCGCATGTCTACTCGCCATTTGTCAGATTCACTAAGAACAAGACGCGAGATTAATTGGCGTGATTTTTTCATTCCAAAAAAAAACACTTTCAAAACGATTTTGTTGTCTGGATTATTACTCATGTAGCTAACGTTATTCCTTATCATTTAACAGGTTTGCTGCCGGTCGGAGCCATTCGGTGTCATACGCCGTGCTTGGTTTGCAAAGGCGTCATCTTCTCATCGGCGATTAGTTGTTATTGCAGTAGGCTTATGTTGAATATTGTACTGATGTTTTGTGCTTTTTGATTTTATCGGTTATCGTTATGGTTATACAGAAAGAGAAGACAAGCAATATTAAATACAATAAGACACCACTGTATTGATTGCATAGATAAATGGGATGTGTGCGTAGAGTGCATCAATTAGTACCACTAAGGGCGTAGCTAAAGCATTTACATTTGGGAGGGAGTTTGATCCTAAGGGGGGGTTTGATTCTTTGGGGAGAAGGGTTTGTTCCTTGGGAAGAGAGGCAAGCGAGAAACAGGGGGGAGTGTTTGTTGAAAATTTATTAAAAGTATTTTGGGACCTCTACTTACCACAATTTATTATTTATATCACATTGAGAAAGAGATGGCGCAAATAATATTCTGGTATTTTCGAGTCAAGTAATCTAGGGATACTATTCTATTTTTTTTCTATGCAAAACTGAGGCCATGGGTGGGGCCTTTAGGAGCATTTAAGGCCTGGTGGAGCATTTAGGCCAACCTAAATCCATCATTACATGCGCTCTTAAAAACCACGAAATTCTGTAAAGAAGTTTCTTTCTTGAAATTATTGTTTTGTAAAAAAAATGTATTTATTTTATAACATTTAAAAGGAACACAAATAACTGATTATATGTAACGAAATTTAAAAAAAAAAAACTTCATTTTTGTACCCTTGCTTTTCTTAGCGAAATAGGGTAAATAGGGCTTGCTTCTGAACGAAACCGCCGGCAACTGTAAAGTGATGAGCATTGCCGTCATAAACTTTGCATTTTTTCTATTTGGAGTCTCTGGATCAACAGCAGGCAGTAGGTGAGTATGGTTTTCATCGCGATCTTTTCAATTAAGCTTTGATTAAAAATATCCGTGTATCCTGCTGTTAAAATATGATAAAAATAACGAATTTTACCAGAAAATCAAACCACATTTTTTGCAAAAGAATTTTACTAACCGAGTTTTCCTTCCTGGTCGGTTTTTTGTCAGGATTTCCTTTTGAAATTCTCTTCTTTAAACTGCCGGCAATGTTCATTATTTTAATTTGTCATTAATTTAGTATGTTGTTAATCTTACAAAATACTTACGAAAAAATTTGAAATGACAAATTCTAAATCGACTTTTATTTTACTAGAATTGCAGACCTTAAAAATCGTTTTTAAACCGTTCCCGGAAATAGAAAGAACCTAACCAATTCCACCGCATTTTTTAATTTCTGTTTTTGATGGCTAATTTCATTAACATAATATTTCGTTATTTTTAGCTATTTCTTACATTATCGCCCTTTTATTTCATTATTATTAGACACACGTGCTGACGTATTTACTGCTAGTTACTGTCGCTACAGAACTTCACTGTATAACATTTTAGGTGCGAATAACACATGAATTAATTGTATCTAATATTTTTATATTACTTGGCAACTTTCCTTTATCCTTCTCCTCCCCTTACCCTTCCCAACCCAAATCCCTATTTTGCAGTCTATTTCAGTTATAATCACACTTATTTTAATGTTGTGTATTAGTTTACCATTTGTTGAATTCACATTTGTACTCTTATTATTTTTTTAAATATTCTAGTTTATATTCTCAGTTAGTCTTGTTTCTAAATACCTATCTGTGAACATTAATAATTGGTCTGTTTTTTATCATCCTCTTATGTTTATTGTATTACTAAGACTGTTAATGTTCCTTAAATAAATAAATAAATAAATAAATTTAAAAACAATACCCACCTACTACCCACCTCATTTACTACCTGCCGTTGACTCCAGACAGAAAACTGCAAATTTTATGACGAATTTGAAATCGAATGGTTTTTTTACTAAAATTACAATAGTCTTAAAAATCGTTCCTTCAAATGTAAGTACCTACCCGTTAGCGATATTACCTTGCTTATAGTTAAGATTTAAGTAAATCATTATTGGTTTTAAGTATATTTAGGGATACACTACTTTTATATTCCTTAAAGGCTTCTGTTTTAGAATCTAAAAATCAAAACTGTTTAAGAAATAATAATTTCTTACAATAAACATCGCAATAATGGTTACGTGAAAATAAAGAAAAGTGAGTGTAATTTTCCACAATATACGAGCTTATTTTTACGATTTCAGGAGTAATTCAAGTCACAAATCTTCTCCCGCTTTATATATAAGAAGGTGATCTTAGGTCTCGCGGAACAGGGGATGAGATAGGTGATACCGGAGGGAGTGCGAGGTAGTGGCGGTGGAGGGCGGGGCAGCGGCACCGTTGTCAAGGCAACGCCCGCCCCTCGGCGCCGCGACGCTCGGGAGCATCTATCTCCCAGTTTATCCATACTAGGGAGAGCCTACCTGCCTCCATTCAGGATAACAACTACATAACATGTTGATATATCAATGGATTTTTCACAGATATGTGCACAGGCTGTATATAGCTGCCTTTACTTATCATAAAAGGGAGATAAAAATGTTGACCTGAATTACATAGAATAAGGTCATAAAAATACATCTTTAAATTTTAATAATAGATATTATAAAAGTCATAAAATGGATATTAACGTTTTAGATGGATATTAGTTTGTTTATTGAAAGAATATGGTCTTCGGAAATTATGTTTGAGTTATTAAGTCATGTAGCGATATCTCCTTCTTTAGCCAACGTTTTGGACAGCATTGTCGATTATGTTGTTAAGCTGTTCGAAACGTTGGCTTAAGAAGAAGATAGCGCAACACGGCATAATAACCCAAATTTAAATTACAATAATACTTGGCCCTGAAAATTGTTTTATGGATAACAAATACTTCTGCCATAATTTATTCCATATGGCAGAAGTTTTTGTCATCCAGGTGATTTGCTATATGTGATGGCTTGCTATTTTTGATGACTTAGCCCGGATCCCGGTGTGAGGTTTTTCTAGGTCTTAGCGGCGGACGCTTTTATCCACCTACTACGTGGCGGGCCGGATCGGGAGAGATTGTTCAAGGGATCATTTAATCTCTCCAGCCGGACTCTCTCGACCCATCGCCTTGCACCGCAGTTGGAGAGATGAATTCTCACGTCAGCACTCCTGGACATATTGATTTTTTTTCTTGACAGGTTTACCCACCCTCCATACCTTTCGAAGTGAAAACTTTTTTAGCATCATTGTGATTTGAAAAGCAATGAAACTAAAAAGAGACAAATACATATATCTGTAGGATTTAGCCTGCAAGAGAATCTTAGCCTCCTCACTCTTGTCTACTTTAATTTTCTGAAGGTTTCACTACTACCGCGTATGATGAATTGCTCATAATTTTTTTTTCCAGTTTTCAACGAACGTAAATGTAAAACAATAAATAAATCAATCAATCACCTGAATTCTGAAATAAACAGCTAACCATCCTTGTAAGAAAATTTTTAATAATTCTAAAAGCTCTTAAAAGTATCCGGAGTTCAGAAAACGGAGAAGGTAGGGAACAATGAGTTTGTGAACAAACCAAGTGCAATATTGCCACCGCGGGGAAATAAAATCATAATAAGTACCGGGTGAGTCGGAAATGAGTATCCACAGCGGGTGTGGCACCCTTAGTGGCCGTAATAAACACGTCAGGAATTATAACAGCCACCCTATTCATTATGACGCTCATTTTTAGCCTCCCGTAATGACTCTTTTTAAAAGTTTCGCGTCGGTAAATGTCCGGATTCCGTATCTCATCTCCACCCCGGGTAGTTAAGTGGAAAAATGAACTGCTTTTTTAATAATTTGATTTTTGTTGGAATTTCGAGGAATGGAAAAACGGTGTTTTAATCAAAGGACGGAAAACATTTTCACTATATCTATTTCAAATCAGCGTTTTTCGGGTGATGTCAATAAGATATCTTTATACGCACGTTTAGTAAGAGTAATGAAGTTTTTTAGTGGAGATTTTAAATAGGTTTAAAGAAGAAACTATGTAATTTTCTTGTCATGTTCAATTATGTCTTGTTTCCCTTTCTCTTCTTTTCTTTTTAATTTAGTTGTAATCATCCATATTTCCTTTTTTCTTTAATAATTTTCTATTGTTTGTTTGTTCTACTTAACTTGTCTTTTATTTTTCGTCTACATTGTATATGAAATTTATATTTTTTATATGTAAGCTCCTATGTAAAATTGTTATTTCCTCTCACCTATGAATTGTATGTTCCTCCTGTCCTAAAATGAGTTCTGTAACTCATCGGGATTGCCCTGGCAAGAAATAAAAAAACAATAAAAAAAAAATAAAAAAAATAATAACTCCGAGCTACGCCATGTAGACTTAACCTGGTAGATAAAAAAAATATACAAAATAATTTTTGTATTTATAAATCAAAAGGTTTTTGAAATTCAATCAATGTGTCTAAAGAACAAACATTATGATAAATATTTATAGGTTAGTTAGCAGAGAAAGCTAATTAAAAATATATTAATTAAAAATGTTTAATTATTGACTATAACACTTTTTCTCATTCTTGCAAATTCAAAAGTGTCTTATAGTTTTCCCTTTGTATTTGGACAAAATGTTTTAAACACCTTTATTTTCATGACAAAAGAATGATTTTTTTTTCAGAAATACCGCATTCGGTAACTTTCTATAAACTTCGTACACACGTATATTCGTGCTCGACGGTTTTGCCCGATCGAACACGACAAATGACTTGTAACCATGCTCGCCGTTGCGTCGACACGCTCAAGCAGCTCGGCACAAGACGTCATAGATGTACGCCGAGATGCTCAGTCAAATCGTAAATTTCTGTCGAACATCGAGCAACAATCACGACCCCTGAATCTTCTTCGCATCGAGCCGTTCCCTTGATATAAAAAAAAACATCAAGTGAGATGGTACACACGTTAGCCTTCCGGGCCTGTTTTATCGGAAGGTCAAAATATTTCCACCTTGCAATAAAATGTAAATAAACAGAATATTTCAGAACGTACCCTAAATCTAAAAACTGTTTTTAAAAGGTGCCGAAATACGCTTTCAATTTTTATATTTCGAAATATAAATCATTTTTCAAATACAATTTTTTTTTTAATGCAAATATAAAAAAGTTTTAAAAATGATTCACCGTATATTTTTTCTAAATAAAATTACTGATAAGGAAATAAAATAAAAATACCCATATTTTATTAGGCAAATGCGTTTTAAACGTTATCGTAAACTCACTTTTTGTCGTTTCATGGAAAAATAATTAATGAAAAATTCCCCAAGTTTCACATTTTTGAAGTGAAACAGCATTACAGCACATGTAAAGCGTCAAACTGCGCTCATTGGCCGCTTTTATTATGATGTCACTTTGCAAGGCTCCTATTGGTTGAGATATGAAACGGAAATGACGCATTATAATACCTACGATGAGTCAAACTGCGCTCATTGGCTGCATTGATTATGACCTCACTTTCCAAGGTTCCTATTGTTTGAGATTGTTTTGGTAAAGTTTTGCTCCTACCGCGTGTGAACTGCAATCGATTTTTTTTATCAAATTGCGGTCAAAAATTTGGTTTCATAAAGGTATACATTTTAATTATTTTGTTGTTTACTTTTAGATTTGAATACGAAGCTTGGTATTTTCTCTTTTTAACACCGTTTAGATTATATTTCTAAATTTGATAGCAAGGGAGACGCAACGATTTCTATGTGACCTATATGAGTTTTCCCGAGAAGCGAACAAATTAGCCTGCGGGGTTAAAATCAGTTTAATATTTATGGAATCCATCCGATAAAATCAAATCACGAATGACATAGCAGAAAGAAGTCGATTGAACCTAGATTAACCAAAACAAAAACAAAAAACTTACCCAGTGATTTAGCTTTGTGGTCCAGTGTCGTGAGTCCTCCGTCGTCCCTTGAGCGGAACCCCAGCGGGCTGGCCTCCTGCCCCAGGTGCTCGGGGATGCGCTGATTGCCGTAGAGGTCGCTGAAGGCGGACGAGCCCAGCAGGCCGGAGCGGTCCTGCAGCGCTGCCTTGGCCTTCTCCACGCTCTGTTTCAGCTGCTCGAAGGTAGACTGGTGCAGGCGGTAGGGCGGCCAGTCGCCAGCCGCCCACGGCTCCTCCTTGAGCGCGCCGCGCTTCAGTTCGAGCGCGCCCCCATAGGAGCAACTGCTCTCGTACATACCGCGGCTGTGGGACCACGGGCGGGTCCTGACTCGTTTGGTTCTCTCAAGCCTGGAAACATAAATAATCATACATTTATATAAATTATATTAAAAAAAATCTAGTTCCATGAAGAAACATACAGGGCGTTAAGATACGTACTTGATTTACTTTAAGAGGAATATAAACGCTAGAAATATTTCGATTCTCATGCCTACAATATTTAAAATCGCGCGTCGAATTTCACGAGGCAAATAAGCGAAAAAGTGGTTTTTATTTATTTTGTTCATAATTTTACAAGAATGAAAAAAGTTAGTACATACAAAACCTCAAAAATAGTCTTAGCCATAAAGGAGTATTTAAAAAAAAATGTTTCTAATATTACTTCATAGTTAAGTATGAAAAAACATTTTTTTTAGTGGTTTACGCTTATATTTTTTGTTATGTAAATAATAATTCTATTGTTATTCCAATACACAGAAAAGCTAGTAAAAGTTTCAATTTATCCGTAGCATATTTTTTGACGTTCATAATGTAAATCAAGTCGTCGTAAAGATGAATCTATTATTACTAAGGCAATTTATATTAGCCATATTATATTAGCCATATATTACTAAGGATATTTAAAAAAAATCTTACGGTTAAGTCATGAAAATATATCTTTTTTTCGTGGTTTACGCTTATATTTTTTGTTACATAAATAATGAATTTATTGTAATTCAAATATATAGAAAAGCTAGTAGAAGCTTCAATTTATCCTTAGCATATTTTTTATGGTCACACTCTAAACCGATTCGTCGTAAAGATGAATCTAAATAGGATTTCAGGTATAGCTTCATCTTAACTGGTGATTCCTGACTATTATTTGGAATAAAACATGTTAATGATTTGGAGTAAAACATGTTAATGTTGGTCTCCGCTGAGTTTTTTGATGCCTTTTTTTCTTCGAAATCAAACAACATAAAAAATCTTCTACATGTCATCACTGCTCACTCGGCTGAGTAAACGACCATTATCCCGACCCTAAACTGTCTAATGCTTACTGATTTTTAATGTTTTTAGTTAAAATTTAAAACATCGAAAAGTTACCGGAGATCAAAATTTAAGGTCAGAAAATTAAGTGCATTAAACTTTTACCACGCAACATTGCAAATTTATAAAGAAAATTTTCAAAATAAAGTTGCACCCCTTAAAAATAACAGAAATCTTAGACAAACGTCAATACTTACTACTCCAAAATGTAAAAAAACAATAAGTCATTTAAACATAAATATCTCGAAGTTAATTTTTTTAATTCATTACCAGAAAAAATAAGAAACTTGAATACTATTGTAAAAGAATTTAAAACCCACCTTAAAAAAATATACTGAAAATTTGAACTGAATCATGTCGAATAAAACCAAAATAATAACACCCCCCATACACACAAGCCCTGCTTATTTGTGGGGGTACATCAAATACATATATTATGTAATTAATTACTGCATAAAATTTATTTTTAATTTAACAATTTTTTGTCTTTTTGTGCCAAATAAAATAAAAATATTTTCAATGAAAACAAATAACTTTGTGTACACCGCTATTTTATTAACAATAACGACATTTTCAAAAACTATGTTTTCTTCGTCAGGATAATAAGTTATTTACTTATGATAAGTTATTAACTTACTATCCTGACGAAGAAAACGTAGTTTTTTAAACACGTCGATATTGTTAATTAAATAGTGGTGTACACAAAGTTATTTGTCTTCATTAAATTAATAATGACGCCACAAAGTGAATTTGCGAAGTTTGAAGAAATAAATAAAAATATAACCCGTATATTCTAAAATATTTACTGATAATGTATTGTATGCTTATTTATTAATTAATTTATATTTTGTTTTGGAATATTTACAGAGAAAACGTGATAAGGTTCTGAAATTAACATTGTGAAGAGCATAGACGTTAATAATCCATAAAAATGTTCACAGAATGTATAATTTATGATTTGTTTTTCACAATGACTAGATTTTCTATTACATTAATATTTGAGTACTTAGGATGATATTTTTTAATAGTGAACAGCAATTATAAATATAAAGATATAGAAAAAATGTAAAGAGAAATAAAACATAAAGAATAATACGCGGTTGAATAAGATAAGACGATATTTACAATGTTAATCTTCGACTAATTTTTCCCATATTTTTGGCTGTTACCTTTTTAAATAACTCATTATTTTTAATTGTTCTAAGGAATTCGTGATAAATGATTGATGAGGTCTGATCAAAAACTTGGTTTTAATATCACTGTAGCAATCCAAACGATATATAAAAATAAAAATTTAAAACTAGGTACCCGACCTTTCTCAAGGAATTGATCGCAAGTTGCTGTATTGACTGAATTATTACCTATTACCAACATATTGGTCATATTTTGAACCCATGTTATATTATTATTTTTTATGCACAATTTTTTTTTTAAATTTAAGTACTGATTGCTGTTTTTTCTTCTTTTTCTGTCTTTTCTTATATATTAAATGCACTTTACCTATAAACCATTTTATTTTTAAAGTTTTTCGGTGTAATGAAAATGAAAAAAAATGTAAAAAAAATGTAAAAATATTTAAATATTTAAATATTTAAAAAATATGGTTCTCTGTAACATGCACTAAATCATGTGAAATGTAAAATTCATGAAAACCCTATTAGTTTGATAATTAATAAATAAAATTGAATAAATACACCGCTGTTTAGTCGTAAGTCGCTTCATCAAAACACACATCCTAACATAGGACCTCTTGGAATCACTAAATATACTAAGCATTTTTAATGAACATATACGAATCCGCCGCAAAGAATGAAAATTAGAGTTCTTTTGAATAACAAGTGAACGTATATTTGATTTGAATATATAATATACATCTGTATAATATATGTATAATATACAATATTGAATGTATAATATACATCTCAATCCAACTATAGTTTGCATTCCCAATACAACGTTTACATAGTCTTGATTACATAAACTGTAAAAATGTGAATGAATTTGATTATGACAAACTTCAAATGCCCGCGCCGTATGTGCGAACTATTTTTACCTAGTTCATAAACTATTTTGAAAAACAAATACAAAATTTTGTGAAAACTATAGATGAAACGAAGGCTATTGGCATATAATCTAATTTTATTTCAATTATATTCTACGTCACCTATATTAAATCAACTCTTATATTTAATGTAACCTACGTTTTGTTTCTTATATTTTATGTTGCCTATAATTTGTCAACTTTTCATTTTCAAAAGATAAGATGTACTGGATTATTTTATGTAAGGGATTATTTTGTGCAAAAGCTCTCATTTAGGTGCTGATACGGATGATCATAGAAAATGAAACTTGACTTGAGCAGGCGATACTTGTAATGACGTATAACAAATCTCTTGCAGATGATATTTTTGTGACAACAGGAAGATAAAACTCAAATAGAAATAACGCTTTCAACCGCTACTGATTGCCACTGCCACTGAGAGCTTCGCTGGATCCTTTCTTAAGGCCAGTTTTTTCATAAAACTTTTCATTAAATTTCAAAATGATTGGTAAAGTTCTTTCGACGCGAATGGAGGGCATAAAAGGCGAGTTTCCGTATAAGAAGCCCTTTTCCTTTAGACCATCGGACTGGTACTAGTAGATGATCTCGTAGTCTTCATTTTATTGTACCGGTATCGAACATAACATTGTTGTGGCTACATTACAATGGAACAGTTACACAATATTCACCAGCACATGTTTTTTTTAAATAACTCCATTCATAAATTACCGATGAATTTGTATTTAAAGAACCTCTCATAAGCGGATGATACATCATAAAGTTCTCATGCTCATTAACTTGTTGATACAAATGATAAAAGATTGTTTTTAAACAACTCACACGCATATAATATTTATGATGACAGATAATAAAGCTATATAAATCCTGTGAATATAGGTACAAAGTTTTCATGATTAATTCAATAAATTTAATGAATCTAATAAGCACAATCTTGGATGGGAATCTAGACTTCACGTTCCACATTCAACAAATTGTAAATAAGAGTTTGTAATATTAAGCACAATTAAAAACTTTGAATCGTTACAAATCATAAAATTGGTTTACACATCCCTACATCCTACAGCCTAATTTAACATAAATCCATAGTTTCACAAAATGAATATTCGTAATGTTGAAAGAAAACAAAAAATATTCTACATTTCATAAATTATCAACTTTACGTCCCTTTGGAGCTCATACCAACAGTGAAGCAATATTTTCAATATTCCAACTTTATAAAACGAACGACCTAACCTTTTTATTAAAATTGTTAAACTCTAAATTCTGCTTTTAATAAAACTTAAAATCATTTTATAAATTTATTCAAATCATTCCAACTACAGCTTGCATACCCCAATACAATATTTACATAGTCTTGGCAACAAATACATAAACAATGTGGAAGTTTTTGACAATAATTTAAACTTGGCAAATTTCAAAGGCCTATTGTGCGAACTATTTCTACCTAGTTCATAAACTATTGTGAACAATAATTGATACAATTTTATTAACATTATCGTTTGTTTGGAGGATATTGGTATATTATCTATTTTTATATCACTTATGATTGTTACTTATTTTTGTCAACTCTTAAAATATTTATGTAACCTCATTTTATTACTTATTTTTTATGTTATCTGAATTTTATGAACTCTTTATTTTCATTGTAATTTAAAAAAAGATGTATTGCATTTTACGTAAAAGCCCTGCGTTGAAATAAAATAAAACGTTCACGAAATTCTTTTGATTTTAGCTGATAAATATTTAGTTAATGACAAGGAGGTTTGTAAATAAATAAAAATCTCTCACATGATAATACTTATAGGGACAGGTAATAAATCTCTAGCAGATGATATTTATATGATTAGACGATGATGAAACTCTCTTCTTTGGATCCTTTCTTAGTGCCAGTTTTTTTTCACAAAACTTGAACAATTCATAAAATTTCAAAATGAATAATAAAGTCCTATTCGATTTCAGTGAAATATCTGGCCCATAATGAAAGAACAATAGAACTTGAACAGAATTTTTATAGAACTTTATAATTTGACGAATTGCTCAAGTTCTGTGAAACTTACTGTTACACAAAAAATTATACTTGTTTTTCTTCTTACAGAATACAAGGATGTCTTTTAGTTAAAGGGTCTTGATTGCGATGAGATTTTATTAACTGTATCTATTATATATGTGAAACACGTTACTGTATTAATTGTATATGTACATGTAAACTCTTCTTCCATCCACAAGCAAATGCTTTTAATGGAAGATCAGATTAACTATAATATGAACCATTGTTAAGATAAATAAATAAAAATAAAAAATTCAAAAATTAAGATAAAGAGCGATTAGAATTTTTCTTATTGTATGTATAATGTTTATAAAATAGATACCGCATTGTTTAATTTTTTCATGTTTTCAAAAAATTATATTTCTAAACTAAATACTAATAATAACTTACTAAATTCCCCACCATCCAATTCCCCGCATCTTTCCCCTCTACCCTACCTTCAGCCTCACAACATACCCCAATAGGGGATGCCATAGTTCACTGTTTCCAGACGGAAGCAGTTGGGACTCTTGTCATTAAGTCTCGATTTGCAAAGTTGCGCCCGTTGACACAAGCGTCCAACTATGTAGGCATTGACGCGACTGAAAACGAATGAAAACCCACTCACAGGTATTCAATGCCATTGTCCTTACTTTTCGTTGGTAAAACTATTAAATTTGAAAATGTTGGGATTTATTTTAAGGGTATCTAGTGATTTCAATAATGTCAATACTGTAAAAAAATTATACATGTCACTAGTAAGGAGTCAAATAGAATATAATTCCACGGTTTGGTCCCCAAATTGTGAGATTCATTCATATGCGATTGAAAAAATCCAAAATAAATTTTTAAGATATGTAAATTTTAAAATGGGCATTCCTAGAGGAAGCCTTAATTACGATAACGTACTTTGTTCATTAAATTTAATAAAATTATCTGATCGTAGAATCATTTCTGATTTAACCTGTTTATATAAAGTCGTAAATTCAATGTTTGATACCCCTGATTTATTGTATGTAATCTCTTTTCATACTCCAGGCAGGTCAGTTACAAGACAGTACCTTCCTTATTATTGTGACAATTATACTTCAAAAACAATATTACACTCCAACGCGACGGATTCAACAGCTAGGAAACAATTTTTTTTTTTTTTTTAAAGAAAGACAAACATTCCCGGATTACCAATAACCCAACAATGTTTGAAAATCTCCTACTACCACCACAGAAAGCCGAAAATGTTGCTTGTGTTGTGATGGAGGACTTGGTCAGCCGAGGAATCGAACACGGGACGCCCGGGTGGGACCCAAACGCGATGCCCACAACCACTGACTAGTAAATACTCTGATGTTGTTGATATATTTAGTACATCATTTTTAATATATAAGCATACCTTATTGAAGTTTTTTTTATCAAGTAGGGGAACATTTTGATAAAGCTATTTAAATTGTATTTTGTCTGCTGAAAGAAAAAAGCTGTTTTGGATTTTTATATGTTAAATATTTTTTTAAATACTTTGTACCTACATACTGTGTGGATTTAATTCAATGATGTTTTTACTTTATAATTATTTTTGTGCAAGTGTCTTGTTATTGAAACAGTTGTTTCCTGCACTTTTTATACGTATAATTTCATAAATATTGTATAAAAGCCTAAATAGGCTTAAATAAATAAAAAAAAGAAAACAGTCACTTTGTGGTTTGACATAATATTAATTGAAATAAACAGTAACCTTGTTAGAACCGCGATTTATTTATTTAATTTTTTAAACACCGACCGGTTTCGCTTAACACAAGCATCTTCAGGGTATAAAATTAAACTGATCAAAATATACATAATGTGAGCTTATATACATACAGAAAGAGACAACGCATAATATAAAGGAACTTTGAAAGAGTGAAATCAACATCTTGGTACATAGTGATAGAAAGAAAGAGACGGGTGATATCTAATGAGTTACAA
Organism: Glyphotaelius pellucidus; assembly: GCA_936435175.1. NCBI lineage: Eukaryota > Metazoa > Arthropoda > Insecta > Trichoptera > Limnephilidae > Glyphotaelius > Glyphotaelius pellucidus. Next base: position 5,255,469 of record OW386542.1, read on the forward strand.
TATTATGTCTACAGGGACAAAACGTCACAAGGGATAGGGTGATTAGGATTTTTACTAGTTTATGTGAAATATCCCTAATTTGGAGCCCGTCTCCTTCTCTCTATCACTATGTACATAGGATGTTGATTTCACTCTCCCACTATTCCTTTATTTTATGTTTTGTCTCTTTCTGTATGTATAAAGCTCACATAATGTATATTTTTGATCAGTTTAATTTTATACGTATTAATTAAATTAAATAAATAAATCGGGGTTACAAACAAAGTTATTGTTTTATTTCAATTACTATTAACTTAAGTTTTTACCTACTCGCTGGCGAATTTTAAATAAGTATTTTTTTCTTTCCTTCTTCAGAATGATATCTTGTTAATTAAGTAATATGCACACAAAACGTATTATGCAAATAAATCAGGTACACGAAGTAGGCTATACGTTTTCGGTTTTAAGATGAAGCCATGCGAAATAATGCAAAATCGTACAAAATCATGTATTTTTGTTTTGAAAATTTGATCGCTTAGAAGTAAAGATGCTTCAATTGAATACTGCGTGTAGAACATATCTTGGCCCTTAGAAATATCAGTCATTTTTTATAAGTCTTTTAATAAGCCTAGAAAAAAATAAAGTATTAGGTCTATAAAAAAACACTTTCAAGTGCAAACTCTCATACTTATAAACCCCTTTTCGGATATGGTTTTGTTGTTTAATGTGGAAAATTCAGTTCCTTTTATAATAATTGCAAAAAAAAAATCATATTCACGCTCGAACTTCACAAAATAAAATAAAATATGCATTTTCTCGTTGTCTTTTTTGACATCAATCAATGCGGCCCGCACACTACGAATTTTGATTTTTAAAGTGAACCTTATGCCATCGGCACAAGAACCATGCACTTGGCACACCTAATTCGTATCAGTGATGCCCCGCCTGCGAAGGGGAATAGATTGACTAGACTCCACGTCGCATGGTTCCGTGAAATCAATTTTAAATTTTCTTGTTATTACAATAAACAATGCGTAAAAAAGGAGTTAATGTTTTTACAGGCATTTACGAAATCAACCTGTAAAAAAAATTCTCAAATACCTTTTCCAACCTTTCCAAAATCTTTTTCTCAAGTATTTTTAAATTCCTCCCAAAAAGGGGCGTGGATTCCGATTTCGATTTTTTCCTGGACTATTGGATCACCTTAACTAAAAAAATGTGTTAGCTGTAAGATCTGGATCTACGGAACGATAAAACTGACTTTTCGCACAGGTAGAACCATAATATCCATTGTGATGCTCACAAAAAAATTACACAATCTTTCACCGAAACACTTTGTTACTTCTTACAGACTAAACTATTTCGCCAACCAACTTTTTAAATCACTGCAATGTAAATCGGTTGCTCAAGCTTAAACAAATTTTTCAATAAAAAAAATTAACAAGTATTTATTTATTTTTCACTACTGAACTATTGTACTTACTGCAAAGTTGGTTATAAAATTCGCGAATTAAGACAACGGACACTACAGTGCGCCTACACCTCAAATGCATTGTACTGTCTGTAAAATATCCATTGAAGCCAACACGCTGATTTACCCGTGTTCCAGTGACACCGTTCAGTAATGCACCGACAAATGCACCAGCAATCAGCGATGTTGCATACTTATAGACAATAATGCATCTGCATATATTAACATTGTAGCTACCTCATGTTCCACACTAAGCGAATACTTCCGGGCACAGATCGCTTGAGTCACAAAGGAGAACAACATGCGTTGGTAACATCGTACCAAACACCACTGAAGTTACTTCTTTCACTACAACTTTTTAAGTCTTTTTTACTTCAGTGTAAGTGTTTGGGTAAGGGATCCTCGCGGGTCGGATCGCTCAGCGTTTGCGGCTGTCGCGGTAGAAGTTCTTCGCTGGGACTGGCCTGGAGAGAGTTTGTTTACAGCAGCGACGCTCGCTGCTCGGTGGCCAAATTGCTTGCATCCGGCGCGAGGGAAATGCGTCGGACCCATCTATGAATACAGCGGTGTCATTACAATGCCAATAAAAAATTGTTTTGTTTTAAATATAGGAAATAATTGCGATGAGAACGAATTAATTCCAGTCTGAATTGTAGAGACAACGGCTTCGTCGGAACAAAATGAAGCCCCGGCCTTGATCCAAACGACACTTGGAGCAGCTTATTTTTGTCGCCTATTGAAATCTATTTAAGACTAGCTGATATCCGGCATCGTTGCTATGCCACTAAATGAAGAAATTGTTTCTCCCTGCGTGTCCTTTCCAATTCATCCCGTTCCCTTTCCGCCTCCCCTTCCTCTCCCGCGTCCCCTTCCGAGTTCCCCACCCCCTTCCCGAGTTCCTCTCCCCTCTCTGGACTTCTACCCCCTCCCGCATTCCATACATTAATTCCCGGTACATTCAATTTTTAAACAGTTCGCGTGCCACCCATTGCAATTTTTTATACAAATTTCACAATTCCAGAGCTCACCAGAATATATAGAAACCATCGCTGGCAGGCACACATCAAATCCCCAAAGTTTCATCGCAATCGGATGAACTGTTAGCATCGCATATTTTCTTGATGCCAGAACTCACTATTGTATATGGTAAAAATGGCGGGAATGCGCGCATTAAATCATAACACAACACACAGCATACATACATACATCGACAGAAACAAACATATTTTCATTTGTATGTATAAAGATAGTGTAATGGTCAGTGTTTTATTTTAAAGATAGCACAATGAAAGATAAAATCCAATGGTCATTAAGTATAAGTGGAACTGTTACGACGGTTAAAAATGGATGAGGCTCAGATTCACGCATACAGGCCTTTTGTACCCAACTTTCGCATCGTACTTTAATCAAAGACTATTATGTTTACACTCATTCTACAGTCTCCGACCTACGTTCATCAACTGGTAGTATTAGCCTTAGCTATTTGCCAAGTGAATTAAAGAGGTAGAGCTTTTATCAGTGGTATCGATGCTCAAAACTTGTTAATATTATTTATTTTTGTAAAGTAAGGTAAGTGGTTCTTTGTGGGGTCAATATTTATCATGGAATCATGGAAAAAAAATTGCAAAAACGTATCGGTAGTTCCTAATTAGGTAAATGTAATTAAATTACAGGACAAGTAGGAATAAAAGAGGAAGGCTATTTGTTGAGAGCAGTGCTTTATTCAAAGTTATTTGCTTAGTATTTACCGTTCAGGTGTAAAAGATACATGATGTTTAAATAAACTACGTCACTGGGTCACAGCCAAATGTTCTAAAATACACGAAAACCACAGTTCCTAATATCTGTCAATTCACCGATGATATCAAAACATATTTATGTTCAGATATTGAACGATTTAAAACCCGATTAAAAACTTTGTTTTGTTAATAATTTCAGGCATTGAACGACAATAAAACATTTGGAGCAACTGATGCTAAATATTAGGTACATACAAGGGGCAGTCAAAAAGTAATGCCTCCTATTTTTTGCCCTTAAATAAAGTTAGTTAAGTGAAAATTTTGAATTTGGTGTAATTTCTCAAATCTTTTTCTACAATTTGCTGCAGTAGTAATTTTTTGCGTCAACAGGTGGCAGCACTGCAGTCGCTTGCAAAATGGCCGACATCGATTTTGTATTAGACAGCGTTTTGTGATCGATTCTTCACTGTAGAAGGTGAAACGCCCATTCGCATGCATGAAAGACTGAAAAATATGTACCATGATGCAACAGTGGACGTCAGAACTGCTAGACGATGGGTTAGTCACTGTAATGAAGCTGAAGGACAAACACCGCTGGTTGATGAAAAACTGGTTGATGAAAAAGTGACTGCACGCAATATTGAACGAGTTGATGAGATCATTCGTGGTGACCCCAGACAACTACAGATGTCGCATTCTTTCCCTCAGTAGAGGCAATGTGATGACGATTATTCGACAACTGATTATTCAACGAAATTTTGTGCATGGGGGTTAACGAAAAAAGAACAAGAAAGTTAACGGGCCAGAGTAAAGAAACAAGAAAAACAATAACCTTACAGAACTTGCAGCGCTTGATTTCTTGAAAAAATTGTGACCGGAGACAAAATATGGATTCATTTTTTTGATCCTGAATCAAAGAGGCACTCAATGGAATTGCATCACACAAAATCACCAACGGCAAAAAAATCAAAATTGTGTGATCGGCCGGGAAAGTTACGGCGATATGGTGATCTGGATGTGATATTGCTTGGTGATCTGGATGTGATGTTGCTTTTTACAACACTGTGATACATGCCGTTGTTAAATGACGGGCCAAAGCTTAATTAGCCAAAGCGTTGAGCATTAATTTTATCGTTATATTTTGTCTACATTTAAATTAACTAAATTAAAAATCTGTTATATATTATCACAGTTTTTGTAATAATAACTCTATTACAATATTAAATTTTAATAATTAAATAATCAGATATTTTATAAATATAATTTTATTTTCTTAATCATTGAAGACAATACAGCGACTATCAAACAGAAAAATCAAAAAAGATACGGTCGCATTTAGGAATTGAACCCAGAATCTTAGCCTTTCCGGGGCTCTGTTCTATCACTGAGCTAATTCGACCCTATCCCCTTTGATCATTTTTAAATGTATTATACTCCCACTTAGAACTACCAACATTATCTTAATGTTTTCGTAAGTCTGGGATGATCTGTTTTGGAAGCATTAATTCCTAAATGCGATCATATCTTTTTCACAGTTCCTATTTTAAATTTTCATTTGAAAGTCATTGATAATGTCTTCAATCATAAAATATTACAATTTGAGATTTTACTCATTAAGTTATTACAAAAATCAAAATAAAAAATATTTTAAATGAAAATAAATAACTTTTTAAGACACCGCTACTTAATTAATATTATTTTCAGCATGTTTTGAAACCAAAGGTTTCTTCGTTGGAATAATAGTATTATTACTTTGTTATTCTGACGAAGAAACTTGGTTTCGGAACATGATGACGATTTTAATTAAATAATGGTGTCTTTTAAAAGTATTTTTTTCATTTAATTAAAAATGACTCCTCAAAATGAATTTGCAAAGATTTAGTTTATGTGTTAATCTTGAGTTGCTTGGATCATCGTGTGCTAATAACAATACATTACACAAATAATTTGTGTAAATGTATTTTTTCATTTTTTTTTAATACATTGTCGGATTAGGAGGGAGTGGTCGAGCGAGATCTTTCGACCTCTCCAGTAGGATCCTCGACCCATTGCCTTGCACTGGGGCGGTATAGATATATTCATACGCACGTCATTTCTGGACACACTGACCCCGAAATTCCTACCCACTCCTCATACCTTATTACTTCCCAGAACGTCCTCTCCTTTCTTTCTTTCTTTCTTTAAAAATACTTTCCGTACAGCTTCCCCAAAGATGACATAGATCCTCGGAGAAATTATTTTCCTTTTTCTGTTCGCTTGATTTATTTCCATGTTGTAACGGCCGGCCTGGTCTGGCGGTAAGGCTTTTGACTCGCAATCTGAAGGTCGCGAGATCGAATCCCGGCGTGGCAAATAAATTTTATTTGATTAATTCGTGTTTTTTCACAATTAATTCTTTAAATAAATATTTATTTATTTATTTATTTATTTATTTATTTAAACGCCCATAGGGCTTTTACATAAAGTGCAGTACATGTGTTTGGAAAAATATAAGAAATAACATAATATAATATAAACATAATATAAATATAAGAAACAAAATAAAGATAACATAAGATATACAAAATATAGATAACACCAAGTATAATAGTTGACACAAAGCAGGTAACATAGAATATATGGTAAGTAAATTAATGTGAGATTGTTATTTTAATTAAAGAGGGAAATACGATAGGATTGTCAATACTTATGTTTGTAATTAGCAAACTTTTATAAAGTATTTATTACGTGTTTATCGAAACATAGCTACCATAATATTTCTATTAAGGTGCTATATAGTGCATGATATTAATAGATTTATTTTAATTGTTCTAATACACTGAGTTTAAATTTTGACATCGATTGATGACGGTAAACGTCTATAGAGGAATATTTGTTACCGAGTATATGGAGTCTTTGCAGAGGAGAGTTAATAAAATAATTACTAGCAGAATTAGTTACAAGGTAAATCGCATTAGAGCGAGTATCGCGCGTGGGTATTCTCAAATTAATTTTACTGATTAAATCAAGGGCGTCCAGTCTGCCATTTGAAATATTAAAAAGACAAAATAAATCGCTCGCTACGCGCCTTGACGCTAAATCGCTTATATTAAGTAACTCCATTAAAAATATTATTATTTATTATTTATTATTATTTATTTATTTATTTATTTATAAATAAACGCCCTTTTTCGGGGCTTTATAATATATTTACACAACATTTGTACACGGTTGACATTAGTCACATGAGAACGGGTCGTTTCTACGACTCGTTCTTGAGTTCAACAGCCCGGCTGTGGAACGAGTAGCCGGCTTCTGTGTTTCCTCCCTCCTACAATATGGGTCTCTTCAAGACCCATGTTCACTCCTTCCTCTCCTCAACAGCACCCTCCACACAGCATCTTCAAAGATGACATAGGCCCTGAGGGAAATTATTTCCCTCAGGGCCTCCTGTGTGGAGTTAATATAAAAAAAAATAAAAAAATTTGCGGCACATTCCAGAGTGGAAGATACTCACAGTTGTAATACTCATCGCCCTGGTGTAAGACCACCATTCAGAATTGAAACGTTGCTTGAAATGGCTTTAGCCGTGTTTGGTGACCAGATGACCTGAATAGTCAGGTACTTTCCCACCTTCCTCTTCCCCGAGGATCACCTTCACTTCGGGGTGATATTGGTCAGGGTGATCAAGATCACTGAAGATCGCCTTCCCCTCCCCACTACCTTCAGCCTCACAACATACCCCAATTGGCGATGCAATAGTCTCACTGGCTCCAGACGGGAGCAGTTGGGGAGTCTTGTGAGGCATTCATATATAAAAAAAATCTGATTTGTTTTGCATTTCTCGTGTCCAAATATCTTACGATTGTAATTTATTTTTCTTTTGAATTCCTTCTTCTTCTTCTTCCCCTTTTCCTATTCGTGGCATCCATGGCAGTCCCATCCTCTCCTCACACAGTTTCTGGAGTTGCCTCGCCCAACTGTGTCTGGGGCGGCCCACTGGATTTCTACCCTTTGGAATTGCACTCAGTATTTTACTCGGAATTCGGTCATCAGACATTCTTAGTACGTGTCCAAGCCACCTCAGTTGTAATTTTTCTATGAAGAGTAGCAGAGGTTCAATGTTCAGATCGTCCCGGATCGTCGTGGAATTGGATCGTCGTGGACCGTCTTTTGAATTCCAAAATATATATTTACCTCCTCCATCATATTTTTTTCACGCTGAAAAGAAAATTCCTAGAGGTGTGATTTATTTATTATTTATGTGGCAAATTTACAAATAACCTTTTGACTCCTGGGCCCCAAACAGGCCAATAAAAATGATAAGGTATTTTAATTAAGAAAAATCACTTTGTATACACCACTTATTTAACCAAAATTATCAAAATTTTTCAAAACCAGAAAATTTTATACTGATAATATGTTATTCCGACGAACCGAAGGAACCATTGGTTTGTTTTTATTTAATTAAAATGAAGCCACAAAGTGTATTTGCGACTTTTTAAGAAGTGATTGGCTACACTTGACCTGATTCGAGTTTGTAAGTCAATACATAATCATTGAAGAAGAAGATAACAATAATAATCTAAACGAAAATATGAAAGAGAACAAGACACAGAAAATAGAAAAAGATAAAGGCCGCAACTGGGACTCAGTTTTCACGCAGATTCAAAATTGAGTATTCATTCAGACTTTTGTAAAAAGTGCAATAGTTCCATATAAATAAAATCGGTTATATTTATCCGAGACTCTATCTAGGTTACAAACCAATTCTTAGAATGATTGATTCTAATAAATAGGGTAGTTGCCTATAATATGGAAAAAATAGTTGAAGATAATATCGTTATTTCTAAGGTTTGAAATGTGAGATTGACAAAAATGACGGTTTCGCAGTTGGTGGCAATGGTGGAATTAAATGTTCTGGGTTTAAGTCCCAGTTGCGACCTTAATCTGTTTCAATTTTTCTGTGTCTTTTTCTCTTTCATATTTTCGTTTAGATTATTATTGTTATCTTCTTCTTCAATGATATATTACTTTGATTGGAATAACCTTCAACGGTAATAAAAAGAGAGTTTTTTATAAAAAAAATTAGAGTGTGTAATTCACACGCGGTAGAAGTGAAAGAAAGTCGCTAGATGTCGCTTTCTTTTCTTTTGCCTGTTTATTTCAAAGTGGTTTGAAGAATGGATATTAATTTCAGAAAAATAAAAAGGGTTTTATTTTATTTCATAGGATTCGAACCTCCGTTCGCCGGATGTCTGTCCTTCTAGCCGCTTGGATTTGTCAGTTGCCTTAACTGCTGCGCTGTGGGAGGTTCGAGTCGAGGCGCGAATTTACCGCATTATATTAGAACCGAGGACCCATCACATAATAAATATTAGTGACGCATTTACGTTTTATTCGAATTTCAAATCACTAGAGGGGGCTATAGAAGTTTCATTTCAAAAATGAACACATAATCAATCAAATGGCGAAATTCTTGACACTTATAGAAAAAAAAACGCACAGCTTAGCTCTTACCGTGATCGGCTGCAACCAAAAGTCGGGTCGCCGCTAAGTCAATTAGGGCGTTACATCGGCATTAGCGCAGGAAGTCGGAACATTACCGTACTTAAACATCCATCGGCCGGAGAATCATCGCGCAGGATGTTCGCCCGAGGCGTGTATGCTGTGCGCACGCATGCCCACTGCCCACTGAACACACTATCGCTAGAAGTGTTATCCACACCTCTGAACAGTTGATCCTTAGACGTGTGATCTACGGTATCATTATCACTGAATAAACAATCCATAGCAGTTTGATCTATAGATAGCGGACATTATTGCATTTTTTAATCCGGTAACCGGACAAATTAAGAGGGAATAACCAGACAAAACCGGAAATATGTCATTTTTTAATCAACTTTTAGATGTATTGACTCTTTTCCACAAAAATTATAAATTGATTCCGAAAGACTTATTTTATCTAGTGAAGCTATTTTTTACATTTTGAGAAAATATGTTTATTTTTAGTACAATAAGGTTTTATCGTAGGTCTTTGGCAGATTTCTTAAATTTTAAAACAACATTTAGTATTACACAACATACATTTCAAATCATATAATCATGCGGAAAATAAATCAATATATTATTTGGGAAACCTACTTTTCAGAATTTTAATTTTAGTTCAAATAAATTCATAAAAAAAGATCCGCGCTCTTGTTTTGTGACGGAAATACTTCAGTTTGTCTATTTATTTGCGGTCTTACAAACTAATATATTTTTAAAAAAAATACAGTCTTATTTTGCTTAGACTTTTTTGAAAAAAAAATTACATGAGCTCCACACAGGAGGCCCTGGGGAAAATAATTTCCCTCAGGGCCTATGTCATCTTTGGGGATGCTGTGTGGAAGGTTTTTTTTTAAAGAAAGGAAGGGGAGCAGAGTTCTGGGAAGGAAAATGGTTTAGGGGTGGGTAGGAATCTGCGGTTCAGTGTATCCTGGTCATCCACTTCCCCACCTCCAAGACCTAGACAAACCTCACCCCATTAATTCAAGCACCCCTGCTAAATCACCAAACGTAGCGAACCACTAATAAATACTTATCACGAGTTTGGGCATTTTTTAATGCGGCTATTTATCAAAGCAAATTTAGAATGAAATAAAATCGATATTGAGTCATTATATTAAAATGCTGGTAAGGAGAATAATTAATCTTTCTCATTGGAACCGCCCTGTACCGTTGCAAAGGATCATTGTTCGACGAAATTTAAATTTTCGGCCGCTGGTTAATTGCTCTTAACACAAATGACAAGTCATGAAAAGTGATGAAAAACTAGAATAAATACGTTACTTTAGATGAGCTTTATAGATTAGTTTTCTTCATCGCTTTTAATGACTTTATATCACTTTTGAAAGGTGTATATATATTACCACTATTAAATTATCAATTTATTATTGTATATTTTTTTATTAGTTGTTTTTTTTTCCATAAATTCTTACAACATGATAATATTGTTGACATAATAAAGCAGATGCTTGTACTTAGGAGAGAACAACTTATATATTTCAAGTACTTGAAAAGTTACAAAGGGAAGTAAAATGATCATTATTAATTTCCAATATGGATTTCCAATCTAATTTAAATTTTTATAGTAAGCATAACATTTACTTTCAAATACATTCATTCTTTCTTCATTCTTCATACTTTCAGGCATTTAATCATACATCTTTAGTCCTCTATACATTAGGCAGTTCTATGATATTAATTTTTTCATATGTGGCAATCTAACTCTGTTTATATTTCTTAATTCGTAATTATGTACATCTCTGTTAAAAACGTAAAGTATTTTGGCATTTGGTCTTTCATTACTTTATGCACTAAGATTAATACATTTAACAGCAGCCTCTTTTTTATTGGAATCCAATTTAGCTCTTCTCTCATTTGGTTAATCCTTGCATATTTACCTTTCCCCAGTATACATCTCATAGCTCTGTTCTGTTCTTACTTCTAGCTTATTCAAATTTCCTTCATTGGCTAAATATAACATCGTAGAGCAGTTTATCAAAATGTGGAGCAACTATAGTTTTATAAATGAGCTGTGTAGTATTTCTGCTTAATTTATTTCTTAGTCTTCTAAGAAAATTTACTTTTTTTGATACATTCTTTAGCACATATTCAAAATTTGCCGCGAAAGTTAGTTTTGAATCGAGTATTACACCCAGGTATTTGATGTCATTTACTTTTTCAATTTTTCGCCGCATTGTAATTGTAACGCCGCGTTACGTGTTTTATTGCCTATTCTCACATATTTTATTTTGTTTACGTTCAGTTTTAACTTATTTACGTTCAGCCATTTTTCTATATTTTGTAGGTCTTCGTTTATTTTGTTAATTGCATCATTGTAATCTTCACACGAAATAAAGATTAAGGTATCGTCTGCAAATAGTCGAATTTTATAATTTTTTATGGATTTAATTATATCATTGATGTAAATTATGAATAGAAATGGACCTAATACCGACCCTTGCGGAACACCAAACACCAATGCGCGTAATTTTCTATTGGTACTGCTTTCAGCTTTCAGCTTTCAGCTTTCAACTTTCGTTACCTATTTTCTTTGAACTGATTCAGCTACATCAGAAAGACCTATGTCTTATAATTGTAATATGTGTAATATATGTAGTAATAATTTGTAATAATATGTATCTAATAGCTAATACAACTAACAAATATATTTTTTTAAATATACGAGGATTTATAAAGATGTCCATATCATCACATTCAATGGCATTATTTCCAAAGGAGATTGCTGTCTTTGCTTGTACACATCTCATATAATCTATAATTAAATATACTATGCTTGTTGTGACAACGTCAACATTAAGTCAAGTATGTGCGCAGGGTACATAATATTATGTTGTATTTTATTGTCATATCGTAAGGTTAGGGCTCGACAAAAAATTATGTATTGGTAATCGCGCCAAATACTACTTTTTTTAAAATCAATTTTGAAGCTCAAATGATTTAAAACTTTATTTGCATCAATGATAATTTTTTTTCATTTTAAATTACAAATTGTATTTTCTTGATTTTAAGGTGCAATTTCATAATTATTATGTGTATTTTTTATTTGTTATGACTTTACACATTTTAAAAAGTTTATTTGATAATGTAGACATCTTTGGGTGCTTTACCCGTGCTGATGCTCCCTTTTTACAATACAATAAAATGCAATAAAAAATGAATTAATAAATTTTATTTAATAAAATAAAACTAAGATGAATAAAATAAAATACATTAAGGCGGTAATGAAAAAATAAATTCAAAATCCTCTAAAATTATGGGTTACAGTCGTGTGTTAAATGATGTGTGTATTTCAATGGTATTGTGTATTATGTGTACACGTGTGGTGATCGGACAACTCGGAATCTTGCAACTTCAATCCCCTTTTATAAATTATTAAAAATGATGAAAAAATAAGAAAATAATTGGTTAGAGAAGTTACGTTAGGTAAGGTTATGGACTGTTTTTCAAAAAATCTTAAATTTAATTGACTTTTCATAGGGGTGTTGAAATGCCACTTTGTTGAGCGGGAAACCAGGTGCATATATTTTTTATTCTTTTTTATAGTTTTTGTAAAATTGCATTTTTGTTCTATAATTCATCTTTTAATTTTGTATCTGATATTTTTTTGTTTCTCTCATTCTTTGTAGCAAATGAAAGATTGTTGAAAGACTTTATTGGCTGGTATTTGTGTTTTTTTTTGTCCAAAGCTTGTATTTACCGACGGAGTTTTTTTTTTTGTACGCTTGTTTAACTGATCTATTAACGAAACTTGGTGTTTTTTTGAAATTTGTTTTTCGAGTTGATGGAAATTTAAAAAAAAATGTATTTTAGATCTTTAAACCTTCAAATATTTTCATTACATTTAAATCAAATTAGATAATATGCTTTAAAAAAAGTTACAATTTTAGTAAAAAAAAATCTAAATCCCGTGGCTTTAATTAGCAACACACTCCCAGAGCAAGGACGAAAATTTTTGCCTGAAAGCCTGGTAGAAAGTGGAGTTTGGGGAAAAATCGTAGACACCGTGCTTCTTTCTCGCCAGAATGGCCAATCATACAGCAAGTAGTATACGTAAAGTAAGTAGGCTTCATTTTTCTCTTGACAATTTCTTCTTATCGGTTCTAATAATAACATTTATAATAAAATTTACCTATTAATTTCAACAACGTGCTATAACTATTAAATAGGTGTTTTTTCTTGTGGCTGTAATCTGAAAAAAACTGAGATCAATAAATGAGAAATCATAATCAATTATTCCGGTTCATTGCACTTCTTCTTCTTCGTGGGCCCTATCAGTTTCCCCCGACGTTGGCGATCACTCTCGAAAATGTCTCTGTATCTTGCGCTGCCCGTAATAGCTCCTCCACACTTCTAATACCGGTCCACTCTTTTACATTTCGCAGCCAAGACATTTGTCTTTTTTGCCTTTCAATATTAATTAGAGCAATTGATTTCTCCCATCGAAGTATGTGACACAGATATGAATTTTTCCTGATTTTTTTTAATGTGAGTAGTTCTCTACTTGCTCTAGTCCGCCTGCGAATTTCTGGTCCATGGGACCTCGAGCATTCTGCGGTGAAGTCACTTTTCAAAAGCCTCTAACCTGTTCATTATCATCGGTATTTACTTTCAAGGTCCATATCTCACATCCATACAGCAAGACCGACCACACATAACGTTTTAACATTAATTATTGCACCATCTTCATTATTTTCTTGGCATTCCAGAGATAAAATACTTAACTAAAATATACCGAAAGTTTATAACCAAATGAAAGTTTGGTACCATTTTTATATCTGCTTTGAAAAATATTAAGTATAAAAAAAACAGTTTTAACCAACCAAACTATATGTAAACGAATCCTGTGGAAAACCTTGTGGAAACACACAAGAAGTATAATAGTGATTAATAGTGTAAATAACAAAAATATAATAGTGATTCTTTATTTTCAGATCTTCTTTTATTACAACTTTTTTAGTGGTTTAAATAATTGGAACTCAGAACAAATACTTGATAAAGGCATATAAACGATTGTTTGACATTAACACGTTTATTTTTACCCCCTTTTGCAGCAAATTTCAATATGTGCTAAAGAAGGTATCAAAAAAAGTAAATTTTCTTAGAAAATTAAGAAATAAATTAGACAGAAAATACTACAGAGCTCATTTATAAAACTAAAGTTGCTCCACATTTTGATTACTGCTCTACGATGTTATATTTGGCCACTGAAGGCAAATTGAATAGAAGAATTGCTAGAAGTTATACAGAACATAGCTATGAGATGTGTTTTGGGGAAAGGCAAATATGCAAGGTTTAATCAAATGAGAGATGAGCTTAATTGGATTCCAATAAAAAAGAGACTGCTGTTTAATGTCTTAATTGTCCTCCATCACAACACAAGCAACATTTTCGGCTTTCTGTGGAGGTAGTAGGAGATTTTCAAACATTGTTGGGTTATTCGTAACCCGGGAATGTTTGTCTTTCTTTTTTTTTTTTTTAAATTAAAAAAAAAAAAAAAAGTGTTAAATTTTGTTCATAAAGTTATGAAAAACCAAATGCCAAAATACTTAAGATGAAATTGTTTTTAATAGAGATGTACATTTATTTATTTTTATTATTCTAAATGCACATTTACAGTTCATAAGCAATAACAAACATACATTTTATTTTATTAATTAATAATAGCGTTTTTGAATTGTTGAATATTTAGTTGAAAAATATCTATATCAGGGGATAGGTAATTTAGTAACAGAATTATTTTTCCGAGCGGCATTAGTTAGTTCTGCATCTCGGAACAACAAAAGTTTTATGTCTGCGCGCTCTTGTGAAGTTGTCGGGGACATAAAACTCTTTTTTTTATTATATCGGGAATACAGATGTTACCTTTTAGAAGTTTATATAAGTTTATTTTTATAAGTTTATATGCATCTGTTGTCAGCAAAGCAGTTTTCCTTCTATCGGCAATTAATTCCCAGCACGTCGGACAAAGAGTCTGATGGATATAACCAGAAATAACTATCTCAACAACTCTAAGAAATAAATATCTCAGGAACTTCTTTTTTACTTTCTGTAATTACGAAACAAGAAATATAAATAGAATTAGATTGCCGCATTGAAAAAATCTAGATTATAGAACTGCCTAATGTATAGAGGACTAAAGATGTATGATGAAAAGCCTGAAAGAATTGAGAAAGAATGAATGTATTTAAAAAGAAGTGTTGTGCTTACTGTAAAAATATTTCAATTTATCAAATGAAATGGTACGTTGTGCTTATTAATTTATATTCAAGTAGTATAAACTAACTCAATAAATAATAAAAAAAAAATTAAAATTTCAATAATAAATCTGGAATTCCACGTAGGATTCATCACTATTTATATTGGAAGACACATAACTTCCAGCCCTATCTTCCATAATAATTAATTCTGCATTAGTCAGCCCCGTGACAGCACCTAATAAACCTCCCGTGAGGAGTGCCTTCAGAGCACAGAGCCTGCGAATACTTGAGGTCGGGCCGCGGGTCGTCATGAATAATGCACGAATGGGGTTGCTTTATATGCTTGACCAAACAGGTCAGCAGACTTTCCTTAAAAAAAGATTCCCTGCATAATAAATTCCACATAAAATGTGTTTTTCCAGCGAATTTATTATGATTTGATGCAAACATTGGAATTATTGTTCAGGGTTATAGTTAGACCGATGTTATAAAATAATATAGATAGGCAATACTTTCTCAAAAAGGTTAAAACTAGATGTAAACTGTTAATAATAATATTAATGTTGGCTTTTATTGTTCTTTTGCATATGTTCTATTTTATGTTTTCTTTCACAAATTTTACTTCTTAATACTTCTTCTTCTTCCCCTTATCCTATTCGGGTGGGGGATCCGTTGCATCGACAAGGCTCCTCCATACGTCCCTGTCTTGTGCTGATTGTTTGGCCTCCGTCCATGGCAGTTCCATCCTCTCCTCACACAGTTTCTAGAGTTGCCTCGCCTAATTGTGTCTGGGGCGATCCACTGGACGTCTACCCTCTGAAATCGCACTCAGTATTGTCATCGGAATTCGGTCATTCTTAGTACGTGTCCAAGCCACCTCAGTTCTATGAAGAGTAGCAGGAGGGTTCAATGTTCATATCGTCTCGGATCGTCGTGTTTCTTTCTTATGTGATCCCATTTCGTAACCCCTGCCACTCCTCTCAAGTACCTCACTTCGGCAGCTTGTACTCTAGAGCGTGTTCGTTCGTTTAGCATCCATATCAGGTGGCCGTAAGTGAGCGTCAGGCGGTATATCGTTTTGAACACTGCTAGATTTGTCTTGTTGCAGAGCTCGGCTTTCCTTATCACTGAGCTGTAGAGAGGACGCAACACACCGCTTACCGCACTAATTCTTCGATCAATTTTTGCGTCTTGCCGTCCATCGCAGGAAAATTCGATCCCGAGGTATTTGAAACTGTCCACCTGTTTCAGCTGAGTCTCTTAGCGAATATGTTGCACTGAGTTTGTTCCCTTCCTATAACCATCACCTCTGTACAACCATCATTCTTTAATGCTGTTCCACTTAATTATTATATATATCACTTGTTAGTGAAAGCGCGTATAATAAAAATAAATATTATTATTACCATATGCGTAAAAATATTGTACATCGTCATTTGTATTGGTAGGTAAGTAGTCGATTTATCAATAAAAATCGTAGGTTTATGGAAAAGTAATTGTTATCACAATTTTATTCAATTATTTTAATTTTTTTTTCGTAATTTGGTAAGGTTTGTATATAATCATAAATTGATTTATCTACTTTTTCTAAATCATTTTTTCACGAAAATATGAGTTTTAATCCCGGTGTAGCATGCTTTTTAAATGCATACGATATGATTTTGAGATTGAAGATTTTCAGGTAGTTGACAGACCGTTACGTCGAATGTCCGGTTGTTAGTAGGGTGAAATGAGTTCGAACCTTAAAAAGATAGGTCTTATTTACCTCTTCACCATTTTACCATGATGGATACAATTTTGATATTATTTGTGGTACGATTGACGAACAAAAGGTATATAGTGCTTATAATTTTGGTGAAACTTAAAGCAATTTTGATATTATGTTATGTTATGTCACATGTCTTCTTCTACAGGTTATAAAATATCCTCAAACACATGGAAAAAAAAATCGAATCTACCTAAGTGTTAGGTAGATTCGATTGTTGATCAAATCGAAATCAAGTTTTAGAATTCAATTCACGTGAGTCTGCGTACAACGCGATGGTGCTATGCTTATTGCGGTACTTCACATATTTCTATTACTTACGTTCTGTATAAATAAGCGATACACCAGTAAAATACCAGTTAATCAACATCATCATCAATAACCATTGAAATTCGACGGCTGGATATACCTTCTTTTATCAGTAGAATGATATAATAAATTATATATTTAGCGATTTTTTTATTCTTTATATTTCTTGCTAGGGCGATCCCTTTGAATAACCAAACTAATTTTAGGACGGGAGGAACTTACAATGTATAAGTGTGAGGTAATATTTTACAGAGCTATTTTGATTTTAAAGATATTAATTTTACAAAACACTACAGCGTAAAAATAAAAAAATAGAGGTTAAGTAGAACAAACAATAAAAAAAATAATTCAAATTACAAGCAGTATAGGTGTAGTGTATAGGCAATATTGCTAAGAGATTTTATCCCATGGTTTTGTTGTGGTAAGTTTGAGGCTGTATTAATAAATGAAACGATATAACTTTGTTAGAACCACTTATATATTTCATTTACGCCGACCGGTTTCGGTCGACCGTTCCTTCTTAAATGTATAAATGTTTTAAAATATGCAAACATATAAATGTTATAAAATGTGTAAGTGGTACTAAGAAAGTTATATTGTTTTATTTATTTATAATGGATAACCACAAAGTTATGTCTACATTCAAAAGTATTAATTGTACTGTTAATATGTAAATAACTTCACCGACGATAAGTGTCTAAACTGATGAATATCTTTATAAGAACTAGTAACTTTGGTTCCGATTTTAGATTTCCAAAGCCAAAAGTATTTTCGTTATTTGTTATTGGGGTATTGTGCCGTGTTGGGCTACCTCCTTCTTTAGCCAACGTTTCGGACAGCGTGCATCTGCCCTGATGATGGACACTGTAACGCTGTGCGAAACGTTGGCTAAAGAAGGAGGTAGCCTAACACCCCAAAAACAAATAACGAAAATACTAGTAACTTAATTTAGATCTCAATTAAAACCAGCGGGTCGGGGTTGCATTTTCAAAACTACTATAAAACCTGCAATATTTTACAATACATGTTTATAAATCGAAAACTTTTTTTTTCAATGAATAATTGAACAAGCAGGAAACATCCTGTGGTCAACCCTTCAACATTCCAACACTTGAAAGGGCAACACAAATTGTAAATACAATAGTACAAAAGATTGCGTGTCAAGAAGTTAAACTTACCCTGTAAAGCTCTGGGGGTTCTGTTCTCAATTTGTGGTTCGGGGACTTGGCACAAACAAGTGGTTGTCCTCAACACCTCCAGCACTTTTCTTTAACTTCTTCTTTCACAACTCTTCAACGATCAAACTCCTCCTGCGACTAATAAAATGTCACGCACGGACTAACGTCAAGAACCAAAAGAATGCTCTCCGCGACTGTAACGTTCATCTTGTATGAAATAAATTTTAAATTAATGACACTGATAATTAAACAAATTATTGGTAGGTAATTTAGCACACTCAATTATTGTGCAACACGCCTAAAATTAATAAAACATGTAAGTAAGTTTTGTGTTATTAAAGCTAAGTGTTGATTTTTTATATTTAATGTTTACTTTTGTAAAACAAAACACAGTAGTGTAAGCGACGTCGGGGCGACAATTAGGACGCGGCACATTTTCGGATGTTGGGGGTCGCGCGCGGATCGGGTCGGGCGGCGGGGGGCGGTGGTCGGGAAACCCTCTCGGAAGGCTCTCGGGCCGGCTGTGGGATAGGTATTGCGAGAGTGGTATCGGATACCGAGCTTCCTCTCCCGGGCGGCAGGTGCGGCCCCGCCCCCGGGAGGGGCGCCACGGGGCGGGGCCTCACGCACACCGCCATCTATCAAGCCCGGTGCCCGCTCCCTCCACACCACTTTATCTGTCAGTCATATGCACTGTAATATATTGCGGCTAAGTGATGATCTCGGATTTTTTATCCGGCACGCCATATAAATAACACTGGTAATTCCACAAAAATATCGTAAATTGTGAAAATCTCTGTCTCGGCTCACTGAAAAATCATCTTTCAAAGATAAAATCTACGAACTAGGTTAGGATAGCAAGACATAAAACAGCTTCCCACTGAATACATAGTTTCCGTTGAGTATTTACAAATAGAAATGCTTTGCGTTGAAAAATTACAATCCATTTATATTATGAAAAGTGTCTGTGGCAGGTAGCTTGGATATGTTTTGTATACAAATCTACAGTTTTATTCTAAGACTGGTGAAATTTTACACACTTACCCTTCAAATTTAAATTCTACACACTTAACCCTCAAAATATGAGGGAGGTCACTGTCTACATAAGATTTCGAAAAACCACCGCTTTCCTCTTTTCCTAGCCCTTAAATTGGAATTTTGTTACTTTACTTTACACTTGACGTTAAAAATGATTGTCCAACGATTCCAGTATATCTTCAAAATTGTAGTCTGCGCCATAAGCTTCCTATGTGGTGGCGGAGAAGTGCTCTGAAAGAGGTTCTGGGGTTCAGTGTATTCAGATCGTCCGTGCTTGCGGTAAAACCGCAGTAACAACGAGTATCCACAACAATCGCCGCTATTTGCCTACTGCCGATCTAATTTTCAAAAAATCTTCATAAAGCCCCAGCAACGCCTGGGACTTAAGCTAGTATATCTATATATTGTTGTTTTTGTTGGACAATCCAGCCCCCGGCACCGTTTAACACCGGTAATTCCACTAAAATATCGTAGGTACTTGAATATTATTGAAAATCTCATTCTCGGCGCAGTAAGAAATCAAATTTCGCCGGAAAACTCTAAGAATTGGGCCTCAGCAATAGTTACGTGCATGTTGCTAACAACACCTCAGCAATAGTTAGGGACTAAGTTTAACCACCGATTCCTGCCATTATTTGTAAACAATGTTTGAAATTTTGGACTTCACTAATTGCTGAAAAACTATGTTCGATCAACAGTTATACAAAAATAAATAATTGTAGAAATTTTAAGGGATCTATTTCGATAGAGTGTAAAATCAACTTTCCAATAATAAATTCTTAGAATTAGCTGAATGTAAGGTTTTCCGTTCAGGACTTTTTAAAGTAGGCTGAAATAAAAACTAGAACTAAAACAAGTCATAGATTTTTAAATTTAATTACTTCATTCCTTTGTAAGTCACGTGGGGTAACTAAACGCAAGTTTTACATTGGGATTATTATATGAGAACGCAATGCATACTTTATTCTATTTTACCGATATGATTGAATATTATATATTATGAAGTATTTTAAACAAGCACAAACTCGTACGGTTCGTAGAACAAAAAGTTAATTAAAAACGTTCACATACATGTCGATTGCGTACCTATATTGAGGCCGAATTCGTCAGAGGGTTCAAAATTATCCGGATGCTTTCTTACGTAAATAAGAATAATTCAGTGTAAAAATTAAAAAAAGAGATGAAATACCATTTACCAATATGTAACGAAAATATTAGTTGTTTAGAGTGATAAGTGTACGCACCCACATTTCTCACACCTTCGCTTACACTTATTCCATGGCACAAAAAAATATAAAAATAATAAAATAACACAGATTAGTGGTTACTGAATAAGAATGATTGCCTTTGCTCCCGTGAAATTTTACCCATTTTACCCTTTGTGTACGGTTTTATGTTTTCGTAATTTTTTCGTAATTTTTTTCCAAGATACCCGTCACCACAAACTCTACCACAACCAATAATTTTTCTAATATGACCGATTCATTGATATTTTTCCGCAATCACCTCTCGTGTTCCTATTTGTGTCGGTTTTCCGACCCTCCACACTCCCTGGTCCCTGCTGGTCCGGGGGGCCTCCCGGAACAAGCCCCGGCAGATCTTCCGGCCCCCTTTCTACTACGTAACCTCGTATAATCTCTTTGTATTTCCAATATTTCACCTCTTCTCGTCGTACTTTTATGTAGCCATTTCACGATTTTAACATATTCTTCTCTATAAAAACTCTTTAAAAAAATTTGTAAGAAACATTTTTTTATTTAATATCTGTAATGCATTTTAGTATTTTTGCAATAATTTCTAATTGGTTGGTATATGTATGCTGGCTCCATGTGGTTAGCCATAAGGAGCCAGTGAGACTATGGCATCCCCATTGTGGGTGTTATTGTTAAAAACACATTTTTTTAAAGAAAGAAAAACATTACCGGATTACAAATAACCCAACAATGTTTGAAAATCTCCTACTACCACCATGGTAAGCCTAAAATGTTGCTTGAGTCGTGATGGAGGACTTAGCCAGCCGAGGAATCGAACACGCGTGGGATCCAAACGCAATGCCCACTCAGCCACTGACCGATCGAATATATACAGATATTAATTTTTTTTAAAACCGAGTGCAATTCACACGCTGTTTTGAAACCTTTGCTCGCACAATCTCAACCAATAGGAGCCCTGAAAAGTGAGCTCCTAATCAAAGCGTTAGTTTCATTCTGTCTCATTCTCTCGCACGCTAAATAGATGCATGTGTTTGTCTCTTTTTTAGTGTCGTTTACGTTTCATCAATTTCACTTCAAGAAAGAAGTTTCACTTGAATAAAATGTGTGCAGTTCACACGCGGTGGAAGTGAAACCTTTAGAAAACTAAACTTCGTGAGAATGAGACGAATGAAGAGTATCAGGAGTAGGATAATGGTAGGATTTATTTATTATAATATTGTTACCAGATTTAAAAATTATTTTATATTTGATTCTAGGAAGCCCTACACGGATAATAGGCCGTTGGATACCAATTAGTCTGTCTCATTTTCTCGCAGGCTTAATCCTATAGATGTATGTGTTTGTCACTTTTTAGTGTCATTCGTTTCCGTGTCATCGAATTGCAACTGTGCTAAAGAAGTTTTCACTTCAAAAAAGATATTTTTTACAGATTAATGAATAAAGATTAATAGATAAAAAAAAATATCTTTTACTCACCATAAGGAGACAAGGCTCTCGTGTTTTACGGGGGATTTCAGGCTCAAATAATAAATTCAGATAAGTAAGTAATGAAGTATTTTAAATAATTATAACAAGAAAATAAATAAGAAAAAAGCAAGATATATACGTAACAGAAAAATGAGAATTTTAAAATAATAACGAATATCGATTCTTAGGTAAGTTTTCAATTTGGGTTGAGATTCACGAATATTTTTTTACAAATTTTTGAATTTTCATGTAAAATTTATATTTGAATTTGAGGACAAAATAATTGACGAAAATGAATAATTTTTTTAATCAAAAGGTAAATGTATTACTACGGGTACTAAGCCGTGTTGCGCTACATCCTTCTTTAAACAACGTTTCAGACAGCGTCACGGCTTCCATCATCAGGGCCGATGTAGCTGACATCTGCGTGACATTTGTCCTGATGATTGACGCTGTAACGCTGTCTCAAGAATTGGCTAAAGAAGAAGGCAGCTCAACACGGCATAATACCCCGAAAAGAAAGCATGATAATACTTTTGGCCGTGAAAATCTCAAATCATACCCGCCCGTACATCAGAAATGGATAAGTGTACAATTTACCTACCTTAAACAAAATAAATATTTTTTTGGAATTTATCTTATTATGGTTAATTAGCGGTAAGTGAATTGAGTAGCATTTAATAAAGTAGATTAAATAATTAGATTGATAGAAATTCAAAAAACTTTATAATATACTGGCGAGTTCCCGGCATGCGTCGCAATGCCACTTAATTAAGAAATCGTTTCTTCGTGCGTGTCTTTTCCCATTCGTACTGTTCCCCTTGGCCCACCTTTCCCATCTCCCCTTCGCCACGTTCCCCCTCCACCTTCTCCGCCTTCTCTCTGCTCTCTCCCGCGAACCCCTCTCGCGCGATCCCCTCCCTTCTCCAGCGTTCAAAATATTCAGTCCCGGTACATTCAAATTTTCAAACAGTTCGCGTGCCACCCATTGCAATTTTTTTTACAAATTTTGGTTTTTCGTGTATAACAAACATTTATTTTTGTTATTGTTTTTGGGGTGTTATGCCGTGTTTCGCTACCTCCTTCTTTAGCCAACGTTTCGGACAGCGTTACAGTGTCCATCATCAGGGCAGATGACCAGACTGCCCTGATGATGGACACTGTAACGCTGTCCGAAACGTTGGCTAAAGAAGGAGGTAGCGAAACACGGCATAACACCCCAAAAACAATAACAAAAATACTTTTTGACCGTGAAAACCTAAAAACACACCTAACAAACATTTATTTTTGTATTTTATAAGAGCAATCAATCAAAAAGTATTCGATTTTGGTTAGTACCATACGTGAATACTTCGATTAAATTCAATAATTTAAGGAGTCTATTCGAAAATTGAGTTTTGATTGAACAATCGGTGGTTTGCAAAATGACCTTCACAAAGTGTGACATTTTTATAAGAGTTTTTATAATGATTAAAAAACTTTTCAGATTTGTTGCAAATGTAAGCTGTATTGATTGTAATAAGGTGGAAAGAAGGAATTTTGAAAGTTTCAAACATCTCCTATGCTTAATATAGCAATACACAGACTACTTACATACATATAAGATTTCATTTTATATATATATATAGATTCCTACTTATCATAAAATTACACAGACCATTTTCTCTAACACAAAGTCAAATTTAAAATAAAACAATAAATTATTAAGCCCAATTATTATTTTTTATATTCTTAATGCCGACCGGGTTTCGCTACAACCGTAGCTTCTTCAGATCAGTACATAATACTCTACTGAAGAAGCATGAAACTACAGTTGTACAAAAACCCGGTAGGCGTTAAGTAAAAAAAATGGTTGTCTGTAAAGTCGGTTTACGGACGATAATTTTGCGTGATAACGTCATATAATAACGATGGAGCGGAAGAGAGATAGATGCGCCACAAGCCGAACGCTTAGGCCGAACGCTTGTTCCGCTCGCTGCACGCTCGGCTCAGGCGGAACGTGAAAATGAGTAATGCTTTTTCGTGAGTGCAGTCGGCGTTCATCGTTTTATAAGACTTTATCACGTCAAAAAAAATACTTATTAAAAGTTTTATTTTAAAATTATAATATCACATCACAAAGTGTCTGCGTCATATGAACAAAGTTAAGTAACAAATATATATTATCCTGTCTCAATGGCGAACACAACTTACTATAGCAAAACCAGCATAATATAATTCTTCGTTGGTACCAGGCCAAGGAAGGAAATAGACATTTCCTCAAAAAGAAAAGTACCTATCAAGCGAGAGGGCATTCCGTTTGAACGTAAAAAGACCGGTGACATTTTATTGTCCAGATACTTTCTCGGAGACTCCGTAATGAAAGTTGGGAGTGGAAGCGACTACAAACATTTCTCAAACAGGTCCCAATTACTTTCACTGTAACATTCTAACATATTTATTATGGGATGTGTTTGTGTTCATAAAAACATATTACACGTAAGTAAGGACCTACATGTTATGTATATACATGTTCATGGGATCAATGAACTGTATAAATAGATTTATATATTACTAGCTTTTCCCCGCGGCTTCGCTCGCACGGTATTACGGGAAATTACTGTAGCGGTTGAACTTATCAATTATCCCCCCTCCTCCCCACCCCCACCACCTCCCGCATTCCATACATTCATTCCCTTACATTCAGTTTTCAAACATCTCGCCTGCCACCTAAATTTCATAAAGCTATAGCTCAAAGAAAAAAAGAATTATCCAATTTTGGTATGTTTTTAGGTTTTCACGGCCAAAAAGTATTTTTGTTATTGTTTTTGGGGTGTTATGCCGTGTTTCGCTAACTCCTTCTTTAGCCAACGTTTTGGACAGCGTTACAGGGCAGATGAGCTGATGGTGGACACTGTAACGCTGTCCGAAACGTTGGCTAAAGAAGGAGTTAGCGGAACACGGCATAACACCCCAAAAACAATAAAAAAAATTATCCAATTTTGTTCATTCGTTCGGAATTTATGCGCTTACAAACATTTCGGATGATTATTTTTAATTAAATATTTGGAAGTTTGTTAATATAATAAAAAAATACACTATTTATTATTCAGTCTTTATAATCGTTACGAATTATATTTTTAATGTAGGAACTGAGATTTATTCCAAAACAGAGCTTGTCCAAAAAAATAAAACATATTCTAATATTTGAATTTTCTGAAGCAGTAGCTGACCAGGGGCTGAGTACCTACCAGCTTTGAGCCCACAAATATATCAACATCGTTTCCATGGAAACGATTTTTTTCTGACGTTAGCTAAAATTCGCTTAAGTTAGCGACAGAAAACGTATAACAAATATAATATATTAATATTTATAATTTCATAACGCCAGAGCTTACCATCATATACAAAATATAGTCTTTGTATATAATTTAGTTTTCTATTGGTGAATGAATTTTTATAGTCTTTTTATTGGTTAATCCGTGAAAGCGTCATAAACAAACTCAAGCAGTTTCGCATTTATAATATTAGTATGGATGTGGAATAGGTCAAAGAAAATGATGCGAATTCTCCACGTTTGTAATAAGACTGTGATAAGTAGACATCGGATATATAACTCTCTAATTATGGCGCGCATATTTTAGCCTTTCTTCCCAAACGTGCATATTTCGTTTAGCAGCGGGAGGTTCGTACAGGGAGCTAACTCTTACAAAGCAAATCTAGCACTGCCGCCAGAACCTATAACTCGATGGTGTACTTGGCTAAAGGCGTTGTCATTCTTTGCTGAAAATTTTGAGGCCGTAAAATAAGTAGTTGGTCAATTTGACAGTTCTAAGGTCATTGCAATTCAGTCAAGCAAGCTTGCATTTGAAGACGCATCCAATAAATAAAATATCGCCCTCACCGTCGTCAAACGTCACAAATTTGCGCTTTAAAATTTGGAAAATACTTCATTGTACTTAAAAATACTTAATTTTGTCACAAAAACTATGAATAATTTTTGGATTATTTCGCTGTTTTTGTACTGTCTTTAATTAAAATACATAAAAATAAAAATGGTTTTTTGATTTTGCACTGTGCATACTTTGGGCAAATCTAATTTTTTTTCTGCATATTTCGGCCTTTTTTAGTGCATATTTGCATACATATTTTGGTACATGGTTGATGCATATAATCCGATGTCTAGTGATAAGATTCTGTTTGAATTCCTCTTCATTTCTTTGAACCACACAACGTGGGTACAACTCAATGCATAAATAAAAAAACGCTAAAAAGTACTTAGCATAGCATTGAAACATTTTGTCAAAACGGTTATACAAAAAAAGAACCATGTTTTATTTATTACTAGCTTTTCCCCGCGGCTTCGCTCGCATGTTATCACGGGAAATTACTGTAGCGCTCGCACTTATCAATTATCCCCCCCACCCCACCCCCATCCCCTCCCGCATTCCATATATTCATTCCCTTACATTCAGTTTTCAAACATCTCGCCTACCACCCAAATTTCATAATGCTATAGCTCAAAGAAAAAAAGGATTACTTATCCAATGTTGTTCATTCGTTCGGAATTTATGCGCTTACAAACATTTCGGATGTTTATTTTTATTTAAATATTTGGAAGTAATAATAATATAAAAAATACTCTATTTATCATTCAGTCTTTATAATCGTTACGAATTATATTTTTAATATAGGAACTCTCGTCTGACATTTATTCCAAGCTTGTCCAAAAAAAAACGAATTCTAATATTTGAATTTTCTGCAGTAGTAGCTGACCAGTAGACTGAGTACCTTCCCACATAGAGCCCAAAAATATATCAACATTGTTTCCATGGAAAAGATTTTTTTCTGACGTTAGCAAAAACTCGCTTTTGTTAGCGACAGAAAACGTATAACAAATATAATATATTAATATTTATAATATCATAACGCCAGAGCTTGCCATCATATACAGACTTTAGTCTTCGCATATAATTTAGCTTTCTATTGGTGAATGAATTTTTAAAGTCTTTTTATTGGTTAATGCGTGAAAGCGTCATAAACAAACTCGAGCAGTTTCGCATTTATAATATTAAAGTATGGATCATAAAAATGATTTATAAATATGGAAACCATTTGAATGAAACGCAATTTTTGTTTGGAAATAATGTTCGGTATATACATAGATCGATCTAAGATAATATTTTGTTCAGTTGTTTGTACAACGGGGTAAGTATAAGCATTTTTTTATTTTATTTTATTAACAAATCAACCATCTGATTTATTCTATACACATAATTACAAAATAAATCCAGCAGTAATATGCAGCTTATAATTTGGTTGAATGGTTGAGGGAAACCTTTTGACCTCTCAAGAGCTCTCTCTACCCAGCAACTTGCACCCCTGAGGGAGGGATGATTCCTACGTCACTCATGGACACACTGGTCACCCAGATTCCTCATATCTTTTTCTTTCCCAGAACTCTCCTTTCCTAAAAATACCTTCCATATAGCTTATTCTAAGATCTCAAAGGCTCTCTGTCACATTTCCACCACTCCGTCATATTTTGTTTTTACTATAAATGAATCTCTTTGGATCTCAGAGGGGAAATTGTAGCAAGGGGGAAAGGAGGCCTAAAATGCCTATTGGGGGTGACAAACACGAGCTGCGTATACCTATTTCGAATAAAAACTCACGTGACGGAGGTGTCGTACGACATAAAAATTGTAGGAGACAAGTTTTTGAGATTTTTAAAAATATTTTATTCAACTTCATTAAAAATAATAATTGCTGTTACTTGATAAGTTATACTTTTAAGAGTTTAAAAATAGTTTTATATTTTATGTAGTCATATCATTTTTTGTAACATTATAGAATACATGCAAGTCGAGGTGGCAGAAGACTTTAATTTGTATGAAATACACTT
Organism: Glyphotaelius pellucidus; assembly: GCA_936435175.1. Taxonomy (NCBI): domain Eukaryota; kingdom Metazoa; phylum Arthropoda; class Insecta; order Trichoptera; family Limnephilidae; genus Glyphotaelius; species Glyphotaelius pellucidus. Next base: position 5,283,257 of record OW386542.1, read on the forward strand.
CTATCACGAGGAGTTACATCTCTGTCACGTAATTTTTACTACAAAAATATAAGCATCATACAATCAATATATGACATCATGTGGAGCTAATGAATAAAATATCAAGTGCAGTTCACAAGTGGTAGAAGTAAAACTTCACCCACACAATTTCAACCAATAGGAGACCTGAAAGGTGAGCTCATAATCAAAGCGGCCAATGAGCGCAGCTTGACGCTACGTAGGTATTGTAAGTAGGTAAGGTTTCATTCTATCTCATTGTCTCGCAGGCTAAATCCTATATTTTGTCTCTTGTCAGTGTCATTTCCATGTGAGTTTCAAATCACAAATTGCTAATTAACCGTACTCTTCCGACATTTTTTCGGATTCACTGCCACAATTATCATTATATTCCACCGTACCGCATTATATTTGTCGATTTTGTAAATATTGCTTATTACCTACCGCATTTATGTTATTTCATCGTTGTTTTATTTTATTTTATTTAAATGTATAATTCATATTTTATTGAATTTTATTTAATTGTACAATGGGGGGCCCAGAACGGGTAAAGCACCCAGTGAAGCTCACATTATCAAATAATGTTTTAAAATAAGTAAAGTTGTTGTATGAAATATATTTTTTTAAATTTTGTTCATACGCGGTAGAAGCAAAACATTCAGAAAACTCAAGTAAACAAGAGTGTTCTCTCTGGTACAATATTCAGATTACTTATAGGAACCACCAAATCAATTATAAAGCAGGAAAACTTATAGTGAATTAAACAAAATGGTGATGTTTTCTGGTTCACTAGTAGGATATTTCAAAATGTCATACTAACGTACTGGACAGTTGTGCCTTTCGATGTTATTGAAGTGACAACTTCTTTAGCACGGTTATGATTGGAAAATCGAAGAAATGGAAGCGGGCGACACTAAAAATAGACAAACACATATTATATCCACAGGAGAATGAGATAGCAATGAAATATTTATTCATTCATGGGTAGTTACTATTTGATACTTATTATACGTTAAATCCACGGTCCCACGTGAGCCTTCATTAGTGTTGTGATACAAAACGCCTGACGAACTTTAGCGGCCAGACATCTAACGAACCAAGGGTCGAATCCGACGAAATCAAAAAAAAAATGTTTTTTAAAAATCAATATCAATCTTTAAACCACTCCAAAATGAACAGGCAAAAGAAATAAAGCGACATCTGGCGAGCCCGAAGGATAAAACATAAACACAAATGTATAGGAAAAGGTGAAAAAATCATTGTTCACATTGTTAAAAAAAAGTGCTTCGTAGTCTCCCCACTCTTGTCTACTTTAGTTTTCTGAAAGTTTTACTTCTACCACGTGTGAATTGTACTCTGTTTTTTTGTAGCATATATTTATTACCTATGTAACACAGAAAAATATAAATAATATTTGATTTATGGTTAGCATTCGAATATTGCTTTCCTAATTATCTCAAAACTTAGTATTTGGAGATGTCTGACTAATCAACTGGATGATCGATGTATGTGAAATTGCGAAGCATTCTATTCTAGAATGAAAGAAGCTGGCAGTCCACAATGGAGTGCTGGTACTTATCCTGATGTATGGCAGTGAGGATGGCAATGGAACTGGCAAAGAAAGGATGAAAACAGAATGAATGCTGTAGGAATGAGATCCCTGAAGTGTATGTACGGTAAAATCATGTATGTATATTCGTCCGGTCAGGGGTTGAGCGGGCATCACGTTTGGGTCCCACCCGGGCGTCCCTCGGCTGATTGGGGTCCCTTGGCTGGGCTGATTGGGGTCCCTCGGGCTCCTCGATTCCTCGGCTGGCTAAGTCCTCCATCACAACACAAGCAACATTTTTGGCTTTCTGTGGTTGTAGTAGGAGATTTTCAAACATTGTTGGGTTATTCGTAACCCGGGAATGTTCGTTTTTCTTTAAAAAAAAAAAAAAGATGTGAGAAATATGGATTTCCGAAAAAATTGCAAGACTGATGTGAGCATAATTGGTAAGATTAAGAAAGGGACCCTCAGATTGTTTGGGCATGTAAGAGCGAATGAACTAAGAAAGGAGTGTAAGGAGAATATACGACGCAGATGTGAATGGTAGAAGAAGTGGGTGACGCCCGAGGAAGACATGCCACGATCAAGTGTATATGTATATGTCATAGAAGAGTGTGTATGAGACGATGTTTGAATGTGATTGAGGCAAAGAATGTGTGCCAAGACCGATTTGTTTGGCGGATCGTCCTCTCTGCCTAACGGCGTGATGGTTAGTTAGTTAATTAGTTATGAATAGAAAATTATAATTATTTATTTCTTATATTAAGTTCACAAGCAAAATAATAAAATGTTGAAAGTGTGCTGATTGCTATTTAATAATATATCGAACGACTCTCTGCAAGTTCTGTTTAAATATACATTCATAAAAAGTGATATATTGAAAAGTTGATGGGAAAACTAATCCGACAATATAAATCGATCCTTTCGGGGCGCGGCGTACGAACAGCCGATCGGGCCCAAAGACCCTAGTCATCTAACTACTAACTCCGTATTGACTTGAGTATCGTTCGTAAAAAAGGGATAGATTATTTAGTTGGTAGGGAGTGCTGGATGATTGCACGATTAGGTCCTTTCGCGGAGGGGCGGACGGCGGATCGGGCCTAAGGACCGTGTCATCTCAGTATTGACGTATTGATTATCCCGACCACGCCCCTCGGGTTGGGGGCGCGGCACAATTAACCCGGACAGGGGTGGATCTGACTAATCATTTCAAACAATTATTAAATGTTATGTAGTGCCTGCTCAGAGCAAATTAAAGAAAATTGATACCATACCAGCAAACAGACGAGAATCCCATAAAATTTGAAAGAAAAATCTTTCATATTTCGTCGGTTCAAAGGAATGTAACTCATTCATACAATAAAATTTATTTATTTATTTATTTATTTATTAAAAGAAGTTTATACAATGAACAAAAAATTGTGTTAATTCATCCGCCATGCTAGGGATGTCCCTGTGTTATGGCGGATGAAGATTACAGATTGTGTAGGTACAGTGTACAGCTATTAACTTATGCAATTCATTTAAGTAGTTTAAGTAACATATTTAGTAACAAATTAAGTTATTAATTTAATTAACACATTAAATTAATTTATGTTACAAGTTTTATCAATTATATTACAGTTCAATTAAAATAGCAAATTTTTACTCATCATCGTTACTGAATGTAAGGATCCATTTTGATAATTTTTTTTTAAAGATATGGGGTTGGGTTTCGGATTTTAGGTTCTCGGGGAGAAGGTTAAACATTTTAGGAGCTAGGTACATGAAATGTCTTTGAGCTGATGTGGTGCGTAGTGTAGGAACATTGTAGTGTCGTTTGGTTATTGTTCTGGTGGTGTAACTGTGATGTAAAAGAGTTTTTTTCTTGTATTTGAACATGAAATGTGTTAGTGTAAATTTTAGATGAAGTTGCCGTATGTTTAAGACATTATATTCTGTGAAGAGTCTATTGGAGGAATATCTTGTTGGTCGCTTGTTGATAGCACGTAAAATCGTTTTTTGGGCTTTTTGCAGAGGATCAATAAAATTAAGAGCACAGCCGCCCCAAATTATGATGCCATATGCTAACTGGGATTGGCAGAGAGCATAGTAAACCGTTTTTAGTGTTATAGGAGTAAGTATATTTCTTAGAGTTCGAAAAACATAAGAGAGCTTGCGAATTCGGGGAGTTAGACTGGCTAAGTGCTGATCCCAACGAAGATGGTGATCAATTAGGACCCCCAAGTATTTTATATGAGATACTTTTTCCAAATTTGGGCAAGTACAGGAAGAGTAGGGACTTGGACAGGAGTGAATTGTTATTTTCTGATTGATAGAAGGTTGGGTTGCAGCAGATAGACTGAAGGTTAAGAATTTAGTTTTACCAGCATTGAGGGTGAGGAGATTATCATCTAACCAATTCTTTACCAGACCTATGTCATATTGAGCTATGTCGAATGCTCCTTTCCAATTTTTATGTCGAGCTATAAGCACAGTGTCATCTGCAAAGGATATTATTTTTCCGGTTATGGGTAGGTTACAGAGTTTATTGATGTATATGAGGAACAAAATAGGGCCTAGAACACTTCCTTGTGGAACTCCGAATTGGATTGGTAAAGGGTTGCTTAAAGCTATGTTGTTAATTTTCACGGTTTGTGATCTTCCAGTTAGGTATGAGGAGAACCAGTTAAGAGTTGAATCCCGGATGCCTATTTGAGATAGTCTTTCCAGAAGAATGGGGTGGGAAACCGTGTCGAATGCTTTGGCTAAGTCTAGGAATATGGCTAGGCAGGAATCGCCTTCATTCAGGCTGTTGGTGATGTTCTCAGTCAAGTCTAAGATTGCAGATTCTGTACTCATTTTTTTTTGGAAGCCAAACTGATTGGGCGAGAGAATCTTCTGGGTTTCCAAATGTGAGATAAGTCTACTTTTAACAACTTTTTCAATGATTTTTGATAGGACACTTAGCAAAGAAATGGGTCTGTAGTTTTCGATATTTGTTTTGTCGCCACTCTTATAGATTGGAATCACCGTTGCATGTTTTAGTTGATTAGGGAAGAAACCGCTTTTGAAACTTAGATTTACAATATGTTTTAACGGTGTGGAAATAAAGTGAGCTATGTGTTTTAGTATGTAAGGTGAGATTTTATCAATACCTGCAGCACTATTTGTTTTTATGGAGAGTATTGTGTCAACAATTTCTTTAGTGGATGTGGGGGCTAGGATAAGGGTGGGATGAAGAGAGTTCTGCTGCTTTACCTGTGAAGTTAGAAGATTTTCGGTTTTATTTGTGGTTTTAAGAATTTTTTTGGCTAAGTTCATGCCGATGTTACTGAAGTAATGGTTGGCGTGATCGGCTAAGGTTTTTGGGTCTTCGTGGACTTGGATATTTTTACCATTAATGAGTAGTGATTGAATGTTGAGTGAGGTTTTTTTATTTTCTGAGATGTCGTTGACTACGTTCCAGATTACTTTACTGTCATATCCTGAATCTTCAATTTTTTTTTTATAGTATTTTTGTTTGGTTATTATTATCAGGTTATTGCAGATGTTACGATACTTTTTATAGAAACGTAAGACTTGGGGGTCTGGATTATTAAGTGCTTGTTTATGTAGTCTGTCTCTTTTACGTATGCAGAAGATAAGGCCATTCGTAATCCAAGGTTTCAGTTTCTTTTTTTTATTGGAGGCTGTTTTGGTGGGGAAAGACGCTTGGTTAATGTGGGCAGTTAGTGATGCAGAAAAAATTTCAAGAGCTGTGTTGACATTTTCAGAAAGCAGGGTAGACTCCCATTTTTCTTGTTCTACAGACTTTATCAGATAATCCATGTTTACAATGTTATGAGAGGGATTGCTGGACTTAGGGGGAGTAGATTTTGAGTTGTGTAATTCTAGGATGGTTGAGTAGTGGTCTGTTACGGTAGATTCAAATACAATTGATTTAGCGGTTCGCTTAGTTCTGACCATGATGTGATCTATGCATGTCTTAGTAGTGAGTGTAACTCGGGTAGGTATGTTGATGTATGGTATAAGGCCATGCAGACCCATGAGGTTTAGGTATTTTGTAGTATGAGGGCTGGCTTCGTTTAGGATGTCTATGTTGATGTCACCGATTATGATAAGATCCTTAGTGGTGTCATCGATTTTTTTTTCGAGCGAGTAGAGAAAAGGGGAGACGTTATTGGACTTAGGGGAGCGATATATGGCGAAGATATTTAAGTTGTCAATAGAGACTTTGAGGCAATTTGCATGGTCAACTGAAGTTTCAGACACTATATGATTTAAGTGAGATTTTACATAAACTATGACCCCGTCGGATTGGGACCAGTGCCGAGTTGTATTATACACAGAGTAGTTGTTAATTATTTTCGGGATATAATTTGCATTAATCCAGCACTCTGACAGAACAATTATATCAAATTCATTTCCTAAGTCAGTTAGGAGTACAAGTAAATTGTCGAAGTTTTTATTGAGGCTACGGATGTTCATGGCAAACATTTTTAGTGCTTTAGGTTTGGAGATAATTTTTTTATACGCATTTGTATCATTTGTCGTTTGAACAGTGATGTTAAGAAAATTATCGATAGAGTTAGTTGGATCCATTATGAGCGTCTGTGTTTGGTGGGGGTTCGAATTTAGCAGAGATTTTATTAGTTGTGTGGATGTATAAGTAGTAGCAATTAATATTTAATGAATTTTTTTGCAGATGTTTAGTTACTCTAGAGCTTAGGAGAGTCACAGATATAAAGCGAGTACGTACACTTAAAGGAACTACGATCATTGGGTTAATTAAATGTATTGAAAGTATGAGATTAAGGAGTTTTGTAAGGATGGAATGAATAATAGGAAGAACAATAGGAAGAATGTGATTAAGGATAAACATTGAGTAATTTAAAATCACCGAAATATAAAAAACTTTGAAAATAAAAGACATGAGGACAATTGGAAGAATGTGAGTAAAAATAGAAATAGAATAATTTAAAATCATTGAAAAATAAAAGACATTGAGAATAAAAGACATTGGAAGAATATAAGTAAAAATAAAAATAGAATAATTTAAAATCATTGAATAATAAAAAACATTGAGAATAAAAGACATTGGAAGAATATAAGTAAAAATAAAAATAGAATAATTTAAAATCATTGAATAATAAAAAACATTGAGAATAAAAGACATTAGGACAATGGGGAGAATGTGAGTAGAAATAAAAATATAATAATTTAAAGTCATCAAAAAATAAAAGACATTGAAAATAAAAGTCATTAGAACAAAGGGAAGAATGTGAGCAAAAATAAAAGTAAAATAATTTAAAATCATTGAAAAATTAAAGACATTGAAAATAAACGACGTTAGACCAATATGAAGAATGTGAGTATGAATGAAAATAGAATAAATTGAAGTTATCGAAAAATAAAAGACTTTGAAAATAAAAGAAATTACAACAACAGGAGGGATGTTAGTAAAAATGAAAATTAAATAATTTAAAATCATCGAAAAATAAAAGACATTGAAAATAAAATAAATTAGTACCATAGAAAGAATTGGAGTAAACATGGAATAATTTAAAATCATTGAAAAATAAAGACATTGGGATAATCAAAATAATTACAACAGATTGTATGATTTAAGTTGTTAAAGTATTGGAAATGGTTCAAACCATTGTTATAATAATAGTTCAGGCGATTAAGATAGTAAAGTGAATTAGAGAAGAATTTAATTGTATGGAGAAGTAAAGGGATTAAAATTAAGTGTATAATAATTACTGAGCGACGTAAGAGAATTAATAAAATTACCATGTTTAGGAGATTTAACAAAATTAAACTTATTAAGATTAGTAAAAAAAGTGCAAGAATAATAACAATCAAAACAAAACAACCAAATACAATATCTACAATCAATGAGATAGAGGGAATCAAGTGGTTAGATATTAAGAAATGTGATAAAATATATGGATTTAATTTTTGAATATCATTATTTAGAGATGATAAGTGAGGTAATTGATTTAAAATTAATAATTTTATTTGATGACTTGTAAGTTTTGTTGAGATGCTTACATACTTTGAAACAATCGAATGTATAACACATATCAAATTAGTAAAGATAGTTAAGCAATTAAATATAATTAAGTCAATTGAGTTAATTAAGATAATTTGATATATTAAAATTGTGGAAATATATGAATAAATGGTAACAGTTATGTATGATGGAGCATTTGGATAATTTAAAATAATTAGATAAATGGGAATTATGAAGTAGGTTAAGATAAATATTTGAGGTAGGTTGATATAGTTAATAATAATAATAATAAGTTGATTTAAAATGTGAGCAAAAGTGTCTGTAGAAAAAATAAAAATGAAAATTAGTAAATTAATATAGGTAAGTAGATTTAGTGATGGAATTTTTTTATTGACCTCAAGTCACATTTTTTTGATGTCCGATTCATATGAGATTCTAAGGATTTTAGAGTCCTCAGACTGGCGTACATAAACCTGACCTTCTTTCGACCACGTGTATTTGTATTTTTTTATTTTCGCCTGTTGTTTGGTTTGGGCCAGGAGAAATTTTTTTCTTGGTGTCAGGTGGTCGGAAACATAAATAGGAGAACCATGAGCCATCTGAGCGTGTTGTAGTCCTAGTGAAGAAGTTGTTATTCGGCCTTTGATTCTAATATGTTCTTTTAGTTTGGCCAAGAACAGATCACGCATTAGTTTTGAGCCGAGGGTGACTATTATATCTCTTGGTTTAGAGCGGGTATCATCTGAGCGGCTCCTACCTCCCACCCGTACAATAGAGGTCACGTCTTCGGGTTGTACAACTGATTTTATGATGTTTGTGGAAAGATTGTGGAACATTGCCGCTAGATTTTCATTAGGATTTTCTGGGAAGTTTCGCAGTTCAAGGTTGTTTGATTGAGCCTCGTACTCCTGATTATCAATTTTGTTCTCCAGGTACTCCACTGTTTTTTTGAGGTCTTGTTGTTCCTTTTTGAATGTTTCAATTTCCGTTTCAATTTTTTGATTTTGGATTATGGTTTGGTTGATTTTTTTAATTAGGTCGTCGTATTGTTTACTGACGAAATCAATACTTTTTTGTGTTTCCTCCTTGTATAATTCCATTTTAGTTAAAATTTCTTTTTTCATGTTATCCATTTTTTTGTCCAAGTGCTGAATTATTTTTTCCATGTTTTTGTCTTCTAGTTCCAGTGCACTTTTGCCTCTAGTTGCCATATTTAATTAATATTAAACTGATTTTTAATTTTATGTTTTTATTTGTTGGATTAAGATTGTTTTATGCCAATTCACTGACGAGTTTTATGCTAATTCAAAGTTAAACAACTTTCAACGAAATGTACTAGTGTATTTTAGTTGTTTTTAACTCAAGACACTGTTTTTATTGTTTGATTCAAAGTTTGTTAAACACTTTTAGAACGAAATGTCAAATCACTAGGAGAAATAATCCTAGATAAATTGTGTCAATTTTTTAGAAAAACAAAAGTCACTTTATGAGCATATCCCGGTAGAATACCGGGAGAAAAATACACCGGGTGATAGCCTGAGCAAAACACTGCACTTCAGTAACAATTTTTTTTCGATTTAGACACTATTTCATATAATGTTTCTTCAAAAAACTGGAGCCTGCGAAATTGGCGACTGTACAAAGTTATTGTTGTAATTGAGCACATCCAAAAAGAGATTAGTTCATAAGGTTTCCATAACAGTTGATCCCCTGACAGTTGGCCCTACGGTATATTAAATGCAATATGCAGTCGGTTTAGGGAAAATACCATACACCTACTTTCACAAGAACAACTGTGAAGGGCTGTGCAGAGAGAATATACCGTCGAATAACAAAATTATAAAACGTATTTTCATTCAAATGAATCTAGGATAAAACTGCTAGTCTATATACTCTATGTACCAGCGTTTAAGTTTAAAAAAATCTACACTAAATTAATTCGCTTGATATCCATACCAACTTATTATTGAAGGTATTTTTGAAGTTTATTTCAGGTTATAAATTGATAAATAATGCGCAAAAAATTATAAATTATAATAATTACTAGCTTTTCCCCGCGGCTTCGCTCGCATGGTATTACGGGAAATTACTGTAGTATTAATTAGTACGCTTGCACTTATCAATTATCTCCCCCCCCCCTCCACTCCACCCCCATCCCCTCCCGCATTCCATATATTCATTCCCTTACATTCAGTTTTCAAACATCTCGCCTACCACCTAAATTTCATAATGCTATAGCTCAAAGAAAAAAAGAATTAATTATCCAATTTTGTTCATTCGTTCGCAATTTATGCGCTTACAAACATTTCGGATGTTTATTTTTATTTATATATTTGGAAGTTCGTTAATATAATAAAAAAATACTCTATCATTCAGTCTATATAATCGTTACGAATTATATTTTTAATATAGGAACTCTCATCTGACATTTATTCCAAGCTTGTCCAAAAAAAACGAATTCTAATATTTTAATTTTCTGCAGTAGTAGCTGACCAGTAGACTGAGTACCTACCAGCATAGAGCCCAAAAATATATCAACATTGTTTCCATGGAAAAGATTTTTTTCTGACGTTAGCAGAAACTCGCTTTTGTTAGCGACAGAAAACGTATAACAAACATAATATATTAATATTTATAATTTCATAACGCCAGAGCTTACCATCATATACAACCTGTAGTCTGCGCATATAATTTAGCTTTATATTGGTGAAAGAATTATTAAAGTCTTTATATTGAGTTATGCGTGAAAAGGTCATAAACAAACTCGAGCAGTTTCGCATTTATAATATTAGTATGGATTATTTCGTTGGGATAATTGTTGAGGGATAACTGTCGGGTCACAATTCATAAATAGGAACTTTTCACTTTAACATAATTGAAGTGAAAACTTTTTTAGCACCGTTGTGATGTGAAACTCGATGAAACGCAAGCGAGCGACACTAAAAATAGATAAACACATACATCTATAATCTATAGAATTGTATTCCCCTTACTTGGCGCCTTCTGATTATCATGCTTTCACCTTCGTGAAGGTACACCCGGGTAGAATTACATTTTCAACCGACGAGCAAATGCAGAAGGAGCTTCTAAAGAAGGGTAAGGAGATGGCGGGAGAGTTATTCGAGGAAGGCATAAAGAAGCTTGTGCCACGGCTCGCCACATGTATTAAACGGGATGGCGATTATGTGAAAAAATAGTTCAAAAATACCCTGTAATTTATTTTTTTTTCAAATACACTTTTTCAAAAATAAAAAATCGAGTGCAGTTGACACGCCGTAGATGTGATAACTTACACACAATCTCAACCAATAGGAGCCTTGCAAAGTGAGCTCATAATCAAAGCGGCCAATGCGGTTAGGTTTCATTCTATCTCATTCTCTCGCGGGCTAAATCCTTTGGATTGTCTCTTTTTAATTTCCTTTCCGTTTCATCGAGTTTCAAATCACAACGGTAATAAAAAAGTTTTACTTAATAATCGAGTAGAAGTGGAAGAAGTGAAACCTTGGAAAGTGAGCTCAAAATCAAAGCAGCCAATGCGGTAAGCAATTCTATCTCATTCTCTCGCTAAATCCTAGATTCGTCTCTTTTTAGAGTCAAAGCACAACGGTGCTAAAGAAGTTTCACTTCGAAAATCCAGTACACTTACTTTCTGAACATGTTTCGTAGTATGTAGATACTTTGAATGGTGTTCAGTGCTATTAAGAAAACAATTAAATATGTAACCTTGAAAGTTTATTCAATTACGTCTTTTTAGATTTAGTTTTATCTATTTAAAACAATACATCGCAGTCAAAACAACATATTCGGGAAAAAACATTTATTTTTAATATTTACACTTTTAACAGAAGCAGAAATTTCGAAATAACCTCAAATTTTGGTTAGAGCAAAAACACATTTCAATAAATTTCAATTCTCCCCGATTCCTACCTGGATTCGGGCCTACGAACAAACAAACCGAGGCCTCTACGACAAATTCTTGCCGGGTGGAAGCAAGAAAACGAACAGAAGATAATAATTTTCCTTACAATATTAAAGTCTTTTCCCGGAGGGCAAGATTCATCGGGCGCAATAATTCAACGAAATATCATAATTATTTTGGTACGTAACCTACCTATCTACACACATGAATTTTTGCAGGACGGATTTTGTTTCATATTTTTAAAAGATGCCCATAAAATACCTTTGAACACACGGTTACTATTATTTTAAGATGAGAGTTGTAAGATTGTAGGTTCAACAACAACTTAGTTTGTTAATTAGCAATATAATGATTATGGATTCGACTTAGACTAGCGTTTATTCTAGCTAAAATCTGGGATGAGAAAGAGACGGCTTAACCAAATGCAAGTACTTTTTTTTAATTAAATGAAAACAAATCACTTCTAACACACCACTTATTTAATCAAAACTATCTGCGTGTCACAAAACCAAAGGTTTCTTCGTCAGCTAAGATTAACATTAATAAATAAATAAAAGATAAACAAGTATAGACAAATAAGAACTATAGATAAAAAACATAACATGGAGGGGTGACTAATTACTAAAAAGTGTCACAAAAACAATTGCATAAAATTAAATATAAAAATTATTTTAGATATGTAAAAGCTGTATTCATATATTAAAAACTTTTATAAATAAACAAAAATAATAAAGATTTCTAAACTATACTAACAGAGAATAATTAGTCATAATAGACCCGTATAGTTTTACTTGACAAAATTTAAAAAAATAACTTATATCATTGATGTCGCTATCCCAAATTCCTGTAATATTAAAAAATCTGTTTCTGAAAAAATAAGAAAATATACAAATTTAGGAAATGAGATTTAAAAAATTTGGTATTCTCAGACTATAAAAATATTACCATTTTTCGGCTACCAGCTCTCATTCAAAATTTAGGCTTATTAGATTTGTCAAAGAATCTATACATAAAAATGCAAAAATCAATCATCCATACTAATATTATAAATGCGAAACTGCTCGAGTTTGTTTATGACCTTTTCACGTATAACACAATATAAAGACTTTAATAATTCTTTCACCAATATAAAGCTAAATTAAATGCGCAGACTACAGGTTGTATATGATGGTAAGCTCTGGCGTTTGAAATTATAAATATTAATATATTATATTTGTTATACGTTTTCTGTCGCTAACAAAAGCGAGTTTTTGCTAACGTCAGAAAATAATCTTTTCCATGGAAACAATGTTGAAATAATATATGTTTGGGCTCTATGCTGGTAGGTACCCAGTCTACTGGTCAGCTACTACTGCAGAAAATTCAAATATTAGAATTCGTTTTTTTTTTGGACAAGCTTGGAATAAATGTCAGACGAGAGTTCCTATATTAAAAATATAATTCGTAACGATTATAAAGACTGGATGATAAATAGGGTATTTTTTTATTATATTAACGAACTTCCAAATATTTAAATAAAAATAAAAATCCGAAAAATAAAAAAATAAAAAGCGCATAAATTGCGAACGAATGAACAAAATTGGATAATTAATTCTTTTTTTCTTTGAGCTATAGCATTATGAAATTTAGGTGGTAGGCGAGATGTTTGAAAACTGAATGTAAGGGAATGAATATATGGAATGCGGGAGGGGATGGGGGTGGGGTGGGGGGGAGATAATTGATAAGTGCAAGCGCTACAGTAATTTCCCGTAATACCATGCGGGCGAAGCCGCGGGGAAAAGCTAGTTAATAATATTGGATTGACTTTTAACACTTTTTCTAATTTCAAAGTTATTAAATAGAAAGCCCGTTGTATTCGTATGTAAAATTGTTAACCCTTTATTTAATCAAAAGAATGATTTGTGTCCAAAATGTGGTTGGCCAATTCAAAATAATTATTTTTATTACTTTTTTAGATTCAATTTTTATTTTATTTATTAATTAGTTTACAAGGTGTTTAACCATGTTGTTAAAAATAATAAATTATTAAATCGGTTTCAATTTTTTCGCGTATGAGAAATATTTTTCATCTATTATTAATTATGAAATTATAAAGTTACCTAAGGAATAAAAAAGGTAAGTGTTCAGATTTAATATGCTTTTTTTTTGTTCAGATCTTGTGAGATCCCTACAATTTGGAGATATTTTTTTATCTCTGTATTCTGATGTTCTGCTTTGTATACTGGCCCCTCGTAAATGTTCGATTTTGCCGATTTTAATGTGTATAAGCAATCTCTGTTTCACATTTTTAACGAAAAACGCAATTCGTTGTTGATACTGGGATTCCAATGGTAATCCTATCAGCTATCCATATTATCAGTTGAATCTGTTATTCCCACTTAAATGCAGAGAAAGTGCACAGGAACTTTATGAAAATCTGTATAGAATTTTACTGCATTCATAATGTGTAGGAGAAAAACTGCACACATGTTTTTTTGTAAAAAAGTTCATACGCGGTAGAAGTGAAACCTTCAAAAACCTAAACTTGATAGAATGCAGAGTATCAGGAGGAGGATAATTATAGGTATCTAATATATAAAATTCTCGTGTCACAATGTTTGTTATCATAATCCTCCGAAACGGCTCAAACGATTTTGATGAAATTTTTTGTGCTTATTGGGTTTGTCTGAGAATCGGCCATCATCTATTTTTCATACTCCTAAAAGTTAAGAGTGGTCCACCCCGAATTTTTTTATTTTATTTTTTGGACAAAATTTTTTTTTTTTTATGGTGAGGCATTAAAAAATACATCCAGCCCTAAATTTTTACTCTTCTACCATCAACCCTATTTTATTACAAATAATTTATATGGCAAAACAACGTTTGCCGGGTCAGCTAGTATATTATAATATTGTTACCATGTTTAAAAATTATTTTACATTTTATTCTACGAAGCACCGCACAAACCAAAGATGAGGCCGATAGGCTACGAAGCATCGCGCAAAGAGGACACCGACTATCTCATTCTCTCGCAGACTCCTATAGATGTATGTTGTATGGCTTTGTCTCGTTTTATTGTCGCTCAAATCATAACGGTGCTAAGGTGCTAAGGAAGTTTTCACTTCAAAAATATTATGGATTTAAAGGTACTTGAATCCTATCTCATTCTCTCGTAGGCTAAATCCTATAGATATTTGTGTTTGTCTCTTTTTTGTGTCGCTCGTTTCGTTTCATCGAGTTTCAAATCACAATGGTGCTAAAGAAGTTTTCACTTCAAAAATATTATGGATTTAAAGGTACTTGAATACTCAATCTCATTCTCTCGCTGGATAAATCCAACAGATGTTTGTGTTTGTCTCTTTTAGTTTCGCTCGTTTCGTTTCATCGAGTTACAAATCACAACGGTGCTAAAGAAGTTTTCACTTTTTTTTACATTAACTCCACACAGGAGGCCCTGAGGAAAATAATTTCTCTCAGGGCCTATGATTAAGGCCTATATTTAAAAATATTAAGGATTTAAAGGTACTTAAACCGTAAATAAACAAACATTAGTAGAAGCTTTCAAATAGAAACACTTATGAAAATGACAGAGTAAAGGAATTCAAGAATTCATAATAAATTCCGTGAACAAAGGAGTCATCAACCAAAACCGCGCGTGTACAAACAAAAGATGAAGACAATTTAAAATGATCCGTAACTATTTGTGACTCGCCTCCTCCCCCCCCCCCCCCCCCCCCTTTCCCCGGCGGTGGGGGAATATAAATGTGTTTTTGAATTTAGCGAGACCATTAAATAATGATCTATAAAGCCGGAGCGGGGAGTTCCAACCCAAAAGGGTGCATATCAACATTAATACTGCTTAAAGGGGAGGAAAGTCATTTACTGTTTGGGGTGTTCTGCATAGCTTCATTAAACTGGTTTGTATTTGAATACTCGCCGCTTAATTTATTCATTCCGATTAAATTAAGTGAAAAATTACGCTGATAAAAACAGAAACAGCTACTTAACGCGTATTAGTTGTTAACTAGATTATGTTCCAATCAGCATATGTTAGACATCAGAGTAGGAAAATGTAAAGAAAGTGTGTTTTATTATTGTAATTTTATGTTACAAATCGTCACCTCAGTTCTTAATTGTCCAAACGACCATTAGAAAACTTTACAGGAAGAGAAGGTTTTCTTTCATTATTTCAATGAAATATTATGATAGGTGTTTAAGATAAAACTATTTCCGTACAGGTAAAGGTTTCATAGGTTTAAATAGTTCTTAATCAAGTGATTAACTATCATTTTTAATACTTTAATTTTAATTTTAAAGTGGAGATTGAACACAAAGTAAAATGGTCGTTTGGACAAATAAGAACTAAGGCTACGAAATGTCATTCTTTGGAGAGTACCATTTTAACATACCGACAACCAGTTCATCTTAATTCCATAAATAAATCACTTTTACTAAAACAATGTTTATATAAAGTAATAAAAAAATTGCAAACCTTGCACAAATCACAATTGCCAACCTTGCACAAATCGCAAGTGCGCCCCACTGTTGAATTTAACAGCCACCTCTGGTCTAGAGCCCCAAAATACTTGAAAAAACATTGATTCTGTGCAGAAATGGGTGTAGTCGGTTTGACCAATTCCCCTATCATAAAAAGCGGATTGCAATATTTAAAGCACAGGCGTCAGGTAGGTACGCTGTCCTTGTTCTGCCGGTATTTCAATGAAAGATGCTCCGAGGAACTTCGGCACCGGTGCCTAGTCGGTAAACATGACAAACTCGCGCCCAACATGTGTACACGGTGGGCATTTTTCATTTAAGAACGGGTCACTTCTACGACTCGATCTCTTCAAGATCCACGGTCACTCCTTCCTCTCCTCAAAAAGACCCTCCACACAGCATCTCCAAAGACGACAAAGTCCCTGAGGAAAATAATGTTCCTCGGTGCCTCATACGTGGAGTTAACATTAAAAAATACTAAACTGTTAGGTAGGTAATTATAAGAGTTCAAAGACTACCTAATCTCTTTGTAGAGACACTCGGTTGCTGCAAAAGAATCTTAACAATTGCCCTTTTTTCTATTGTTGAAAATAAGGGTTGATCCTCGCGAGCAATGGGGAAATATTAATTCTATGCATGTCTGTTCTTATTTAGTTTTAGTATTAGTGTTATATTCTCCTATATTCCATATATGCACGATTCCATGATAGTTGATCCCCCGATAGTTGATCCCCCGGCATACTTAAAAACAATACGCAGTCGGCTTAAGAATACACTTAAGAGTATATCTACTTAAGAATACACTTAAGAGTGTACCTACTTACAAAAAATATAACTAAGGTGCAGATAAATAACAAAGGTATAACACGTGTCTTCATTCAAATACGTCAAGGATAAAACTACTTTTCTGTATACTATAATATACACCAGCGTATATGTCCAAAAATTCAACACTGTAAATAGATTCGTTTGATATCTATACCAACTTATTATTTCGGGGTGCTAACTGTCGGGGGATGAACAATCGGGTCACTTATACGAACGGTATAATTTTTTTCCTATCTAATTTTTCATTTACCAATCTTCCTTTCCTAATCTTGAGTAATGCATATTATCAAGGAATATCTGGGTTGTCTTTCTATCTTATATCGAACGGAAGTATGTTTTGGGGTTCCATGCCAACTGGGAATAAAGTCAACACAACCTCCTTGAAAAGTCATTAAAAGCTATGAAAAAAATATTTTTTAGTAACCAATAACCCTAACCTAACATAACGTATTTAACTATTTTTTATATATTTTTTTATCACTCTAAATGACTTATCTGAGATGATTCTGAATTGGTTTTATTCCGAGTTGTCCGATCACCATGTTTTGGCACTGTTTTTCCGTTGGAAAAAAATGTTTTTTGTAATATTGTAAAACTACAAAACCAGTGCCGATAGAACGCGATATTTTTTCAGGGAAGAGGAATTTCGGAGTAAGGTTAAACCGGAGCTGTATTTTTTATTTTATTTTTTATTGTTTTTATTTCTTGCCAGGGCAATCCCGATGAGTTACAGAACTAATTTCAGAACTGATTTTGACGGCCTCCGTGGTCCCGAGGCAAGACTCTCGACTCACAATCCGAAGGTCGCGGGTTCGAACCCGGCGTGCGCAAATAATTTTTATTTGATTAATTTGTGTTATTTCACAATTTATTCATTTAAAAAATAATAAATAGTATATTTGCGGCACGTTCCAGAGTGGAAGATACTATCAGTATCGCCCTGGTGTAAGACCACCATTCAGAATTGAAACGTTGCTTGAAATGGCTTTAGCCGTGTTTAGTGACCAGATCTGAATAGCCAGGTACTTCCCCACCTTCCTCTTCCCTATCTCCTTCCCCTCCCCACTACCTTCAGCCTCACAACATACCCCGATTGGGGATGCCATAGTCTCACTGGCTCCAGACGGGAGCAGTTGGGACTCTTGTGCGGTATTAACTGTAAAAAAAAAAAAAAGGACAGGTGGAATATACAATTCTTAGGTGGGAAGAAATACCAATTTTACATAGGAACTTAGATATAAAAAATATAAATTTCACATACAATATAGGTGAAAAATAAAAGACAGGTTAATTAGAACAAACAATAGAAAACAATTAACGAAAGAAGGAACAAGTTTATACAAATATGGATGATTAACACTAAATTAAAAAGAAAAGAAGAGAAAAGGAAACAAGACAGAATTAAACATGGCAAAAAATTACATAGTTTCATCCTTAAACGTAGGTACTTAAAAAATTTCTTTCAAATCATTACTCTGGCTTTTTTATTTTGCCGGATTCCTTTGTACATATCTGGAAGCGAATTATATTGTGTGTAGGCAATGTAGTTCAGAGATTTTATCCCATATTTTGTAGTATGTATTTGAGGTACGCGGATTTTATTGCTATTTCAAGTATTGTGAGGGTGGATTTCTTGATTGTAAAGTGGCTTCATGTTAGTGTTAGTTGATTGTTGAGTAGTTGTAGGATGACGCTTATGATTTCATGTTTAGGAAGGACTGTGATTGGAAGAATACCGGAATCTGAATAGATGTCTCTTACGTAGGTGTCCCATGGAAGTCCAAAAACATTTACTCCAAAAACATATTAATATCCAACCTCCTAATAAAAAGCAACAAAAATGATTAAACACAAAATATTATAGCTGGTGCCTCTTTTATATTGACTCATTACAGGAGGCCCTGAGGAAAACATTTTCCCTCGGGGCCCATGTCATCTTTGGGGATGCTGTGCGGAGGGTAATTTAAAGGAAAGGAAAATGTTGTGGGAAGGAAAAATATATAACGGATGGGTAGAAATCTGGGGGCCAGTGTGACTAGAAGTGACGTAAAAATCCATACTTCCCACTGCCACGCACGGCGTTGGGGTCGGAAGAGTCCGCCTGGAGAGGTCAATGGGTATTCCTAATTCGGCCTCTCCCGATCCGGCCCGCCTCGCCTTGGGCAGTCGCATCCGCCACCAAAACTTCGATAAACTTCACTCCATGAATCTGCGCCAAATTCCTTAGGGTGACCTTTGCCAGAGATCTTGGTTATCCAATGAATGGTTCCCGGGCAACAGTACCCGTATCCACCGCCTAAATTTAAAAATTTGCAGCTCGCTTTGAATATTTTGTACAATAATAAAGTAAATGCCATTAAAAACAAATCAAAGTGTGTAATACTCACGCGGTAGAACCGAAACCTTCAGAAAACTAAAGTAGAGAAGAGTTGGGAGACTACGAAGCACTTTTTTATCAACATGAAGAATGATTTTTTCCATATTTTTGTCGTCGAATTCCAGTGCACCATTTCTTATACATTCGGTCATCTTATTAATATTTGTGGTTTCTTCTTCGGAGTCGCTAGATGTCACTTTGTTTTGCCTATTTGAAGATTGGATATTGATTTGACGAAAACATTTTTTTTTTTATTTCGTAAGATTCGACCACTGGTCGTCTCAGTCTGAAAAGATTCATCATGCGCTTTATTCCACTACACTAAAGGGGACTTGCGTAGTACCGTGGATTTATCGTATTATTCGGGAACTGAGTACCCGTGAATAAAATAAATATTTTATTGCTATCTCTCGCAGTTTCATCGAATTTCAAATCACAACGGTGCTAAAAAAGTTTTCACATCAAAAATTTTGACCACACTTTCTTTTGTTGTCACAACAAGCTATGTTACATAACATTGTTAGACCTGGAGTATCCGCAGCAAGGAGTGAAGTATCGGAGACAAAGCCTGCTGTCGAACAGTTTCGGAGTCATTAGGGTAGCGGCCTAAGTAGATAGGTAAGTAGTGGAGAGTACGTGGAGAGCGCCGAGTGGCAGTTAATTGGCCGCGGTGACATCGCGATCAATTTAACACCGTCAATGAGAGGGAGGCCGGTTTGGTTGGCAGAATGATTCCGGGAACAATCGTCAAAGGGCGACTCCTTTGACGGCAGTTCCGCTCACTGAGAGACGAACAGAGGCACCTAACTCCCAACTAACCCCCTCACTTCTCCGTACCTCTCGCTCCTGCTGCTCTTCTTCTTGGATGTTTATTCGCGTGCGTAATCGGTAATATCAACGAATTCTAAGCTTTGTGAACTTTTGTTCTGTGATGTAGGTAATCATTATGAGAATACATTTCTTTCATTGTGGAGTGCAACTGTAAATAATTAGTATCAGCTCCGTGGCTTAAAGGCAAGGAAGGATTATATTCAGAATATATTAAGTGAAATTGAAGGAATTTACAATCAAAGCAAATATTTTATTGAGCATGTGCGAATTAAGGTATCATAAATTTTCGAATCTTTTGCTTCGTTTTTTTGATTCTTGTAAAAAATGACTAGTCCTTTCAAAATCTGAGTTTTCAATGTTGCTTTTTCTAATAACAAATGATGACAGATGGTTTGGACATGTAGAGCTAATGACAAATGACGCTCAGATGGTTTGGGCATGTAAAGCGAATGAATGAGGAAAGGAGTGTAATGAGAATATATGACGCAAATGTGAAAGGTAGACGAAGTCGGGGACGCCCGAGGAAGACACGGCACGATCAAGTGAATCAGATACTTGAGTCGGGCGATGTCAAGAGTCAGAATAATAGAAGAGCATGTATGAGACGATGTATGAATGTGAGTGAAGCAGAGTGTGTGTCAAGATCGAGTTGTTTGGCGGTCCGTCCTCTCTGCCTACCCCTGCGGGGAAACGGCGTGATGGTTAGTTAGTTAGTTAGCCTTTTCAAATTTGCCTACAATACAAGTTTAGTTAAACTGGTATATTCTCTATATCAATTAAATAGTCATAAATACACTGGGAATTCATATTTCATGTATTTTGGTTTATAAATATGTAATTTCTAGTACTTAGAAAATGTTAAAAAATTATAGTTACAAACTGTCATTTTAATTATGCAATTATTAATGTTCTCCAAAATGACCTTAAAAAAATCTCATCCTTGCGATCTCTCGAAAGAAACCATTCCTTTGTTCTGAATGCAATTATTAATGTTCTTCAAAATGACCTTGAAAGAATCACATCCTTGCGATTCTTTCAAGAACATAAAGAAACTATTCCTTCGTTCCGAATGCAATTATTAATGTTATCACCTACTGGGTGTACAATGTAGGGCAGGTAGGGTCGAAGTGAGGTGTTGGGCGGTTACTTGGCTGAGTAACATGTGGAAAAAAATTTCTTCGACAACTTCAAAACTCAAACAATTTTGCTGCTTTATTCTAAGAGATTTTCTACTTTACTTTTATGTGAATACTTTACAAGAATCGAAATTGCTCCTAGCCGCCTAGAGTCAGTGAGACTGATGTCCCCAATTAAAGTATGTTGGGAGGTTGAAGGTAGTGGGGAGGGGAAGGAGATAGGGAAGAGGGAATGGCTAATCAAATCCAGTCACCAAACGCGGCTAAAGCTATTTCAAGCAACATTACATTTAATAAGATTAAATTGTGAAATAATGCAATTCAATTAAACAAAATTGATTTGCGCACGCCAGGATTTGAACCCGCGAATTACGGATCGTTAATCGAGAGCCTTACCCCTTGAGTCGAATGCTTTAGTAAAATTATTCTAATCAGGGTGGGGGAGATTGAAATGATTATCATATATCTGAAGCCTTAAATAGGCACTTACAAGAACATGACATGGTGATGTATGGTAGTATTAATTAATTAGTTTCCTGGGGTCGTTTGCACGGAGACACTTTTGTCTGATTTTCCAGAAAAAAGATTACCCAATATACATTATTTTAATCAAACGTTAGTTGGTGTGTTGATTGGTAAATAAAGTAGTCCCGGAGAGAGGTCGTATCATCGTATGTGACTTAGTTGTTCCATTTTCTTCTGTCTTTTTCGTTTTATATAAAACGCGTAAAAAGGAAGAGGACATTCGATTACTTAGTCTCTGGGACTACTTCCCCTAAAAATACCCTACAGCATGGCCAAATACGACGTAGGTCTTGAGGGGATTTTTTTCCCACCTCACTCTGTTCAGCCTTTTAACATAGACAGGTAGGTACTCCAATTGTGGATGCCATAATCTCATATCGGCTCACATCAGCTGGGAGAAGTTGAGATTCTTCACCACTATTCAGAAATGGCTTTGGCCGTGTTTGGTGACCAGATCTGAATAGCCAGGTACTTTCCCACCTTCCGCTTCCCTATCTCCTTCCCCTCCCCACCACCTTCAGCCTTACAACATACCCCAATTTGGGATGCCATAGTCTCACTGGCTCCAGACGGGAGTAGTTGCGACTCTTGTGCAGTTTTCATATAAAAAAAAATTTAAAAGTATTTAATTTTTTTTTAAATGTTTTCAAATGACATTTTTTCATGAACGCTGCTTAAAGTAAGTTATTTTTTTTAAATTATTGCTTTATAAATAATTTTAGGAAACACATCAATTATAATTATTTTTTAATTACTGCTTTATTGTAGGTTGTGATTATGTTTGTAATTCCAGTTCACTGAACAAAGAGGAGACAAAGCACCGTACAAAGAGGAGATCGGTTATTCTATTCCGTTCTCTCGCAGGCTAAATTCTGTTTTGTTTTTTGTTTCTTTTCAGTATATTTTGTGTTTGTCTTTTTTTAGTGCCGCTTTTTCGTTTCATCGAGTTTCAAATCATAACGGTGCTAAAGAAGTTTTCACTTCAAAAAAATCAGAGGGTAGGTTTGTTTGTGTTTTCACATTCAGTGTCCTATCCCACCGCACCGGGCCGATTAATCATATTAAGTTAAGTAGACAACGGTAACGGACAGCGGTTAGCGGACAGTAGATCGCGGGCGATTGGGGGCGAAGGTGGTGGTAAGTGAATGTTCCTAATTGCCCGTCCGCGTCGTGCGCCCGCCGCCAACAAACACCTGGACCCGTGACGCGGTGACTCACGGCCCCGCTCCGCACTGGCGCCCCGTCAACTGGCCTTACTTAACTTGAAAGTAACTTACTAACTAGCCATCACCATCGAATGGTCAATCCAATATTTATTTAGTTTTTGTCTCTTAAATTAATGACTTGGGTATATGGTTTGATAGGAACCTCAATTTTTTCAAGCATGTTTTAGAAATCAAATCCAACAAAGCTTTGCTTTATATTCGGCTTTATTTTACCTACCTAATGACTTTCATATTATCAAAACTGTCAAAAGTAAGGAGTCGTATCGAGTATAATTCCACATTTTGGTCTCCAAATTAAGAAGATTGAAAGAAATTCTTAAGATACATTTTAGAGTAGGTTTTACTTTTACGTAGGATTACGGCTACGTTTCAAGGCAGTACCTACAATATTTTTTAGAATAATATTATAAATAATGAATGAATAAATAATTATTTCTTCAAAATAGGCATATTTACTTTGGGGTGTCATCATTAATTTTATGAAAAACAAATACCTTTGTATAACACCACTATTTTATTAACAATATCAAATATATATCAGAATAAATAATTAATAAACATAATAAAAATATAAATTTTAATAAGTAATAAATAATTCATTTATAATAATTAATTAATAATGAATATTTAATAATTTATTTGTAATTAATGAAAATATAATAATTAATTAATATTAATAAATAATTATAAAACAAAATAAATTCTTAAGATATGTAAATTTTTGAGTAGAATTTTATTTTCCTAACGAATTACGGCTAAGTTACAAGACAGTACCTACAATATTATTGTAACAATTCTTCTTCAATGTAGCAATATTAAACGCCTATGAAATGAATCCAAAAATTGGGAAACATATACTCCGATGTTATAGGTATATTTAATTCATAAGCTGGATAAAACGAATAGAGCTGATTTATGCAGTGAAACTCTGGATGTGCATAAAAACGTCGATGGCTGATAAATTTTTAAAAAATCTGTCTTTCTTTCTCGTTATTTTCATGTAATATTATGTATTGTTATGTATATGTATAAATGGGTGTTAAATAAATACATAATAATTAAGCCGTCGTCGCAGGGGTATGCAGAGTTTGATCGAATCCACGCAAACCTTTCTTGGCATTAACTCCTTGCTCGGTTCACATTTATGCTTCGTCTCATACACATTGCCTTGTGTTATTAACCTAAAAATGTTTTTAAAAATGTAACCATGCCAAAGTCCCAGAGTTAGCGATGAAACGCTTTTGTTTTCGCCAAATACATTTTTAAATATATCTCATGGCCCAAGGGTTGTGGCGCCGAGTGGTGTAAATATTCTAAAAATATACCACTGTCCGTTACTCGTTAGTGCTCCACGTTAGGGGGTGGGGGGGTCAGATAAATCTGTTCGACCAAAGAATCAGTCATAACTCCGCAATGGAAAGGGTTACATAAGTTATATTTCTAAAAAGTAAGCTGAACAGAAATAGCATTAATTATGCTCAGTGACAGATGAAAGACATGCAAAAAGTATCCCTGTCAGCCATCTCTCGTAAAGACATTGCCGCGCATATCGTGCGTAATTATTTCAAAATTTTCCCTATTTTGTGACGCCTTTGACAACTCATAATATTTACCTACCATAGTGATTTAAAATCCCCCACTTAGTGTGACGGCTGCTACACACCTATAAAGAGACCTGAATACAATTTCAGGCACTGGATCAAAAGGGAAAAGGCGCATATATAAATCATCAAAACATTTCAAGCCTTTACATTCTCTTTTGCATAGTTACCTTAAATTTTCCTCCAACAGGGAGGAATCCAGTCCTCATACCGTGCGTGCCATTTAATTAAACGATCTGGTCTAAACGATTTAGGCAACTTCGTTGGATAATCTAAAGTGATTCAATTTTACAAATAAATGCGTATTAATGACCGAAGCTGACTAAACGCAGATATGACGAGCTCTGTGGCGGAGGGGTTAGGGTTTTTGATCTGAGCCCAAAGGTCAAGGGTTCAAACCTAACAAAGAACAAAGATTACAAAAAACCTAATATTACAAAGAAAATATTAAAAAAACACAACTTTTAAACACGTATTATGGAGGAGATTAAAAATTTGAGTCTAAAAATATCATGAGGGAAGTTTTACTATTTTGCTGAATGCGTCAAAAGATAATTGCTAAACTGTCTTTAAGTGATGTTGAAAATGGCGATAGCATTGCAGAATCGTTAAGTAGTGTTGATTGGCACCCTATTGATTGGCATGTTCTAATAGGCAGAAGTCTTCGGCCATCAAAGTTAATCTCTTTCAACATGGATGGTGTATGTATCGTTCCAGATATTAAGGGGATCCAATAGTCCAGGGAAAAATCAAAGTCGGAATTCACGCCCTTTGTGGGAGGAGTTAAAAAATATTTGAGAAAAAGCTTTTGGAATGGTTGAAAAAGTTATTTAAAAATTTTTTTTTACAGGTTGATTTCGTAAAGGCCTAAAAAAACATTAACTCCTTTTTTACACATTGTTTATTGTAATAACAAGGAAATTTAATATTGATTTCACGGAACCGAGCGACGTGGAGTCACACGTCTGTTCCCTGCTCCGGCCAGGGCGGTTCTGAATGAAAGTAGGGTGTGGCAAGCCCGTAGTCCTTCGGTGAACGACATAAGGGTCACTTTGAAAATCCTAATTCGTCGGCTGCCGGCCGTATTGTAAAATAACAACGCAAAAATTCATATTTTATTTTATTTTGTGAATATCGGGCGTAAATATCAATTTATTGTGCGATTATCATAACAGAAACTAAATTTGCTACAATAAACAATAAAACCATATCGGAAAACATGTTCACAAGTAGGAGAGTTTGCACTTGAAAGTGTTTTTTTATAGACCTATTACTTTATGTTTTTCTAGGCTTATTAAAAGATTTATAAAAAAAATGACCGATATTTTTAAGGGCCAAGATATGTTCTACACGCAGTATTTAATTGAAGCATCTATAATATTTCTAAGCGATCGAATTTTCAAAACAAAAACACATGATTTTGTGTGATTTTGCATTATTTACTATGGCTTCATCTTAACTTAAAAAAATGTTTACATGTATAGTATTATTTTTCTCTCAGTAAAGCCCTGATACAAAATCACTACACATATTCAAACGTTAAGAAGTTTCCGCTTATCCATCAAATATGAATAGAGAGGTAATTTCCCAATTCTCTTTTACTCGATTAAGTATTATTAGCCTGATTTCAAATATGAATTTATTTTACAATTTGGGAAGCGGGAATGGGTACCGCCGCCCCGGGTACATTTATTGGATAACCAACTCTGCCATAGGTCACCCCAAGTGGTTCGCTGCGTTTGGTGATTTAGCAGGGTTGCCCGGGCTCACGGGGTGAGGTTGGTCCAGGTCTTGGAGGCGGATGACCAGGACACACTGAACCCCAGATTCCTACCCACCCCTTAAACCTTTTTCCTTCCCATAACTCTCCTCCCCTTCCTTTCCTTAAAAAACCCTCCACACAGCATCCCCAAAGATGACATAGACCCAGAGGGAAATTATCTTTCTGAGGGCCTCCTGTGCTCATGTAAAAAAAAAAATTATACAAAAATTGTTGAAAAATAATTTACCTACCTACGTATCTGTAAAACGGTGACCGGACAACTCGGAATGAAACCAATTCAGAACCATCTCAGATAAGTCATTTAGAGTGATAAAAAAATATATTTATAAAATTGGTTAAATAGGTTACGTTAGGTTAGGGTTATCGACTAATTAAAAAAAAAAATCATAGCTTTTAATAACTTTTCAAGGAGGTGTTGAGTTGACTTTATTCTCAGTTGGCATGTAACCCTGTAAAACGCACATAAAATACCATCATTATACAAGGCTTGGTTTTGTACAATCAGGAAAAGTTTATTTGCATAGTTTATTAGCTATTTTTAATAATGTTGAAACTGAATATACTTGTAGTTAATAATTCCTTTTTATTTGCTTACTCCGTAGTACTTACTTTGATTTCATGCTTTAAAATGATATACTTTTATTTTCCTTCATATACTTTGCTTTTTATATTCCTTTCTTTTCTTGAATTCTTTCATACTCTTTTAATTCTTTAATATTCCTTTATAATATTTTAAAGCTTTGTTAATAAAATATATTTTAATGCTCTAAATATAAAATGTACCATTACGACTAAGGCTTGTGCCTACCACGGTGGTCGAAATATTCTCAAATATTATGCAATTAACAATTTTTCGTTTACATTAGAGCGTCGATTATCCGAACTGATTGGAGGACGCGGGTGTTCGGAAAACCGGTATTTTCGGATAATCGAACTGTATTGATTCAGCCATACATATTTACGTACAGGTGAATGAAAACTATATTAACATTTTCTTAAATGACTAATAGGAATTTAATAAAAAAAAGTGCAAAAAATCTTGTAATAAAACATGTACTAGGTAAAAAACTTCAATGTTCGTTTGCCGAAGCAAGCCTACCCGCTTACGAGCGGCTGGCGGCTAGGTCACTTACTTTTTTAAGCCGCCACTACCCGAATTTCTACTGATTTCTTACATATCTCCCTTAAACATTTGAAGTTTTTAAGCTCTTAAAAAAATATATATTTTTTTGAAGATAATATCTCTACATTCCTCACGCCGAAACACAAATTATATGAAATTCCCTCGATAGAAAAAAATCGCAAAGTATGCTCAGAAATTTTTTATTTTCAAGCCTGTCTCTATTATTTAATAAGTTATATGTATGAAAAAATTCACAGTGTTTATTTGAACGTTATTTTAGACAACCCCCACGAGATTTTGTTTTATTAAACAAATTCACAATTTTCGCTTCACTTTTATCTTTTGAAATATTAGCGCGCTCTCTCCAACATTCGTAATTACATATCTCTCCATCTTCTTTTTTTCGTGCTCGGAACAGACTGGTCGCTTTCAGCTTGTGTTTCAAACCAACGCAAGGCAATATCTAAGCAAGTCAACCCTCCAGACTCAGATATCAGGGTCATCTATTCATTTTTTGGTATCTTTCCAATCACAATCCTTCCTAAACATTCACAAACATTATGGTACAAATTACTCTACAATCAACCCACACTAACATCAAACCACTTTACAATCAAGACATAATATTCGAAATAATAACAAAATCTAGGTTTCTCTGACACCCACTACAAAATATGGAATTAAGTCTCTGAATTATATTGCCTACAATATAACTCACTTCCAGGTATGTACAAAAACAACTAGCGTAATATAAAATTTAAAAGTAACGCTAAGAATAAGAATATTTGTCTGCCTTATTTTCTTCCGTCTTGTTTCTTTTTTTCTCTCATTTTTCTTTTCTCTGAATTTGTAATCATTCGTATATGTATATCCTTGTTTGTTTCTTGGTTTTAAATGGTTTTCTCTTGGATTGTTCTGCCTTACCTCTCTTTTTTATGCGATTATTGTTATTATGAAACTCATATTTTTGATATCGCAATACTTACGTAAAATTGTACCTAATCCCTCCAAGTTATGGATTGTAATTTCCTCCCGTCCTAAAATGAGTTTTGTAAATCATAGCAAAAAATAAAAAATAAATTAAAAAACTTAATGATTACAAAATAAATATTAAATAAAACTAGTGGTCGCCCAATGGTCGAAATTCGACCATAATTGTAATGTTTTTTTTTTAAGGGTCCACTATTCGAATTTCGACCGATTACTTGAAGTTTTTGCGTCTTAAATAAATATATGTTATTTTTGAAGATAATATCTAGATACTTTCCACGCCGAAACGCAAATTATATGAAATTCCCTCGATAGAAAAAAATCGCAAAGTATGCTCCGAAAATTATTTAAAACAAGTCTATTTCTATTATTTTACAAGTTATATTTGTGAAAAAATTCACAATGTTTCTTTAAAAGATACTTAAGATACGTTCCACGAGATTTTTGCTATATTTTAAACGAGTCATGTTTTTAAGCTTTTTCGCCATTTTCGCTGTGATTTCGTCACTTAAAATATTAGCGCGCTCTGTCCAACATTCGTAATTACACATCTCTCCATCTTCTTCTTTTTCAGTAGAATAGCGCCGCCTTAATGTATTTTTATGCATAATTTAAAAAAAATATTAGCATCTGCACTCCTTCTTTATATAAGTGTGCGAAATTTCATACTCCTCCGTCCGCGCTATTTTCGTAAAAAGGGGTACAAAGTTTTTGCTTCACGTATTAATATACTAATAATATACTGATGATAATCGTTTTAACGATATTTTAAATAATACGTAAAAAATGACAGCTGTCGAATATTACGCGCCATTCTAAAAGAAACAGAATATTCCTATTTTTCTCGCCGAATCTATATGGAAAACGACTCACGTGGAATCTGTGTGAAAAAAGCAGAGTATGTAATTCACACACGGTAGAAGTGAAACTAGAAAGTCGCTAGATGTCCCTTTCTTTTCTTTTGCTTGTTTTTTTTAAAGTGGTTTGAAGATTGGATATTGATTTCACAAAACGAAAATGTATTTTTTGGATTTCATAGGATTCGAACCCTCTGTCTCTCCGGCCGCTGAGACTTGTCAGGCACCCTGCCCACTACGCTATGGAAGGCACGCGCCGAGGTGCGAATTTGCCGCGTTATATTAGAACCGAGTATTTGTGTAGAACTGATTTTACGCATTTCCGTTTCACCCGAATTTCAAGTCACTAACGGCGCTAAAGAAGTTTCACTTCAAAATCATTGTGTAAAACTCCCATAAGTGCCTTTACGTCCTTATAAAAACACCTATAGTACTTATGTAAAGCTAAGGTTTGTTACCAGCCTGCTATAGACTCTTGGAAGCATCATAAGAAATAAGAACTAAGGCAACAATGGTAGAACACAAATCCCATGGCCAGAGAGGTCCCAGGTAAATATTGTAATTGCGGCAGAATACAGTCGCGAATGATGAACCGATGTTGGCGTCCCGCCAACGGAAGCGCCCCGTGCACCGGAAACAGGGGGAAGGGAGAGGGGAGATGGGGACTGGAAGGGGGATGTTATGGAAGGGGAAATGGGGGAGGGGGAGAGAAAGTAGAGGAACGAGGGTGGATTTATCCGGAAACACACGTTCGATATATTATCCAACATTCAGATTATTATACTACACCTGTCTCTCTGTACTCGGAAATATTTGGTTGGCAAGTTTGGCCTCCTATCACCTCTGCTGATCCATTTGGGGAAGAGGTCCCTTTTTGTGTTTATTTTCTCAAATTCATAATAAATATTAGGAAGTGTGCGCTCGGATATGTTAACAGAGGAATAATATTGTGAAATACTGATTTACTGAAAAACAAAATTTATCCCATTCTCTATCAATAAATTTAAATCAAAACCAGAAATAAAAATTGTAATACACCAGAGAAAATGTAGTGGAACTAATTGTAATCAAGAATGTTCTACACCTAATTCAACTTCCAAAATTTAATATCTTGGTTTATATATAGATCAACGTTTTAAATGGAAACACAAATTGTGAACTTGTCAAAAGAATTAGGAAATGTGTATATAATTTATATATATTTATGAGACTTATATAATATATTCTTAGAAATATTCTTAGACCAGAAAACCTAAAAATAGTGTGCTATGCAATTGTTACTATTGTTACGGTATTATAGGATGGGGGGGAACTTATGATGTCATTTTAAATTCTCTCAAATAGTTCAATGACGAATAATTAAGATTATTCTTAAAAAACAACAACATTTTCTACTCGAAAAATCTTTTCAATATTCAAAGTATCTACAATATACAATACATACAAAAAATATTCAATTCTATAAACCTTCAAAGAAATACAGCTAAAAAATTTACATTACTTTATATCAAAACAATATTAAAATCCCAAAATTAAACACCAAGCACATTCAAAATACCTATCCGTATCTAGATATAAATTATTTCAACAACCTCTCTTTAAACTAAAAATTATCGAAAATAAACATGAATTCCAAATTAGTTAAATTGAAAAATTACCTAAAACTATTGTAAGAGTTCATTTCTATTGTTAATATTTTATTTAAATCTTGAAATCTATATATTGATATAGTTGAGTTTTTCTTACAAATCTTTTGTTATTAGTTGCAATATTATTATTTACTTACTCAAATGATTGACTTGAGCATGAATTTCCTCTCCAAACACAAGAGCATTGTCTCTTTATGGTGAGGAAAAGCTATTATTATACTAAAAGCGAACACTTGGTCTGAATTAAATAACATGGCAAATACAGACATCAATGAATTAAAATTATGGTTTGATGAAAACCTGTTGACTTTAAAATCTAAAAAAACTTATTATTTACCTTTTTTCATTAAAAAACAAGATACCCCTAAAGAAATAAACATAACAATCCACTCAGTGACAAATACAGAAAGCCACAAATGCAATATAGCATGTACAAACATAGAAAGCAAAACCGATATTAAGTACCTGGGCATAACAATAGACCAACGTTTAAAATGGTCCCACATATAAATATTCTGAACAACAGATTAAGGAAACTTACATACATATTTAGATTTTTAAGAGATATTTTAAAAGAAAAATTACTTAGAACCACATACTTCGCTTTCTGTCAATCAATTATACAATACGGCATTATAGGATGGGGCGGTACATATAAAAATCAAACACAAACAATTTACGTATCACAAAAACTAATATTAAAAACAATTTTAAAAAAAACCATATTCATATTCATCAGAACTTTTATTCAGACAATTCAAGGTCAGAAAATTAAATGCATTATACTTCTACCATGCAACATTACAAATTTATAAAGATGATATTCAAAATAAAGTAGCACCCTTTAAAAATAACAGAAATCTTAGACAAACGTCAATACTTCCAACTCTAAAATGTAAAAAAACAATAGGACAGCAAAATCATAAATATCTCGGTGTCAATTTTTTTAATTTTTTACCAGAAAGAATTAGAAACATGAACACTAACATAAAAGAATTTAAAACACACCTTAAAAATTATAGTGAAAATATGAAATGAGTTATACCAAATAAATCTATTATGATAACACCCCTCCCCATACACACAAGCCGTGCTTATTTATGGGGGTACATCAAATATATATATTACGTAGCTAATTTTTGTATAGAATCTATTTAAAATACATGTATCTATTTATGATTCATAATAAAAAATTTAAAAAAAATATATTTAAAAAATATATATTCATTTTTCAATTCTGTTTAACATGTAAAAATGTATACTTATTGTATAAACATACAATTAAAAAATAAAAAAGAATAAAGAATAAAAAATACAATAAAATAAATAATGAATTAATAATATTATTGGAACTGTCCACTTATCATGCGCCCCAACATGACAGTGGTGTAATATTTTATTAAAAAAAAAATATATATATATATTCTGAAAAAAATTAAACACTAATATTATTATTCTGTTAATATATCGTGGTATCGATTAATAGACATTTCCTTAATATTGTAATGTACCTACATGCTTTCATAAGACTTTTAGAGTGCGATTCTAGAGTATGCTGGGCGGTGCGCTAAAATTTGTACACTCATTTAAAACATGGATAGTATTTGTTATTTCCTTCCACAAAATTGAATGAAAATCTTTTTGGTGTGAATGTTTTTTTCTGATTTGCTGTCTATACCAAAAGTGAAAGTAAACCAAAGTATGAATGTACACATAAGGCCGAAACATTCAGATATTAAAATCGTTTGCTATTATAAAATTGAATGCATGAAAATCTGCTGTCTGATTCCATGCATTAAAAAAGGTTCACAAAATTCAGTAAGTTTTAAAAAGTATTTAATGGATTCAGAATTTTTATGTTGACATTTAGAATTGCGTAACATTTATTTTTTAAACTTAACATCGTGAAAAGCAGTAACTTCGTTTCAAATCACATTTATATTTTTAATGTTTCCCCCACCTGTTTTAAGATAATTATATTATTGTACGCCCTATAATAATATTTTTTACTGCTACATCAAACTCAAGAGCCGATGTTAGTTCCGCAGGTTTTTATTGCTAGACCCTGCAGGCGGCTTTTGGTTCGACCTCGCCCAGTTAGTGTTGGTGACCGTTTTACACACCCTATAATATTATTTTATACTGTTACAGCAAACTCAAGAGCTGATGCTAGTTCCACAGGTTTTACTGCCAGGCTCTGCAGGCGGCTTTTGATTCGGCCTCGCCCAGTTAGTGTTGGCGACCATTTTATAAATCCAATAGGAACTGGTTCTAAAATTAGCCCGTTCCACGTATCCACTGTCAACTATTGATGGCTAGTCACCGGGACGGGCAATGACGTCATATTATGTAATATACAGTCGCTTGATAAAACTGAGTATTACCGTCAATCTTTCCATAGATACTCCAGATTCACAAATTCTTAAAACTTATACCTAGGGGGGCACGTCCCTATGCGTCCTTCCGACGAAAGTGGCGACATCTTGTGATGAATTCTTGAATTCAAAACCGAATTACAACGGTTGCTTTGTTTGAAATTTCACATACACAGATGTTATTTGTGGCACGGCGCGTATGGCGTGACGTTAGACATGCACTCGAAGCTGGGTTCTGAAATTCAACAAGGAAATAATCACTATGGCATTTATGAAGTTCAAATTTATAAATCCGTAAATTTTCAATTTTATCGTCTCCTATAAAGTTTTCATTTTGTGGCTTGAAGCGTTTTAGCTATTTGCAGTCGTTATGTTGTGTTTCTAATACCGACATAACGAAAATGAGAATTTTTCAGCCTTTTCTGTGGTAAGCCGTAAACGATCAATATAAGGTTTAAAATGATACAAGGTTTAAAAATGGATTTAACTTTAATAAAAATAATAATAATAATATAAATCGATGGTACCTATCTATTGAATAGAATTTTTGGCCGTTATCCAACAATCTTCCAAAAAGATGTAAAAAATATTCCACTTTACTCGCAAAAATTTAAATTAAAAGTTTTTCGCAAAATACGTAACACCTACGAACAATGTACAAAACAGCTCCGCCTCGACGAAGAAATTTGCTAAGCGTTCGTGTTAATAAATTAGGTTCACAATATAATTTATAATAATTGTCCGAGGGAGAAGGCGCGCTGTCATAACTTAGCGGTAAAGTTCCTGCTTCGTAATATTTACTGCGACTAAACATCGGCTGTCAGCGCCCACCGCGCTAATGGAGGTTCTGCTGCCGCCACACACAGGCACAGGGCACAGGGCACAGGGTAGGTGCCACACACACACAGCAAAGTAAAGATACTTGTACATACATATTAATTAAATACTTATTGTATCTACATGTTACTACAGTATCCTTGTAAATGTAAACACGACATTAAATCTTCGAAGAGATTTATTCGGACTAAAAAGTCAATAGTTCCATATGAATAAATTCGGATATATCGGCTATCCAGACGGCCGTCGTAGTCCAGCAGTAAGGCTCTTGACTCGCAATCCGAAAGTCGCAGAAGCGCATCCCGGCGTGGCAAATAAATTTTATTCGATTAATTTGTATTATTTCACAAATCATTCATTTAAATAAATATAGTATATTTGCGCACGTTCCAGAATGGAAGATACTCTCAGTGTAAGACCACCAATCAGAATTGAAACGTTGCTTGAAATGGCTTTAGCCGTGTTTGGTGACCAGATCTGTATAACCAGATACCTTCCTCTTCTCATTTCCTTTCCCTCCCCACTACTTTCAGCCTCACAACATACCACAATTGCGGATGCCATAGTCTCACTGGCTCCAGACGGGAGCAGTTGGGACTCTTGGCGTTATTCATATAAAAAAATATTAAAAAATTGGTTATCTGTAAATTTGGTTTACGGACGATAATTTTAGGTGATAACATCATAAGAAAACTTTTACATGGAATTTTACAGTCACAAGCCGAACGCTTAGGCCGATCATGCCTCTCTATCGCTTGTTCCGCAATCTCGCTTGCACGTTCGGCTTAGGCGGAACGGGACAACGTGACAATGAGTCATGCTTTTTCGTAATTGAAGCCAGTTATCATCGATTTATAAAACGTTGTCACGTCAAAAGTAACAAACCTATTCTTAGAATGATTGTTCCAATAAAACAGGGTAGTTGCCTATAATATGGAAAAAAATACTTGAAGATAATATTGTTAATTCTAAAATTTTAAATATGAGATTGACTAATATGACGGTTTGACAGTAGGTGGCAGTGACGAAATTGGTAAACGCGCACATCCCGGTTAGACGAGACGTTCTGGGTTCGAGTCCCAGTTGCGACCATTATCTTTTTTGTTTTTCTGTGTCTTATTCTCTTTCATATTTTCGTTTTGATTATTATTGTTATCTTCTTCTTCATTGAGAGATTTATTTATTTATTCGTTATCGGGAAATCGACAGTTTACCTTTCATCAGTTTGTGTGAGTAGTATACAGCCAAAATAAAACTTATTATATACTAGCTTTTCCCCGCGGCTTCGCTCGCATGGTTTTACGGGAAATTACTGTAGCGGTTGAACTTATCAATTATCCCCCCTCCTCCCCACCCCCACCCCCTTCCGCATTCCATACATTCATTCCCTTACATTCAGTTTTCAAACATCTCGCCTGCCACCTAAATTTCATAAAGCTATAGCTCAAAGAAAAAAAGAATTATCCAATTTTGTTCATTCGTTCGGAATTTATGCGCTTACAAACATTTCGGATGTTTATTTTTAATTAAATATTTGGAAGTTTGTTAATATCATAAAAAAATTACACTATTTATTAGTCAGTCTTTATAATCGTTACGAATTATATTTTTAATGTAGGAACTCTTATCTGACATTTATTGCAAAACAGAAGCTTGTCCAAAAAAAAACAAAACATATTCTAGGAGATAATTGATAAGTGCAAGCGCTACAGTAATTTCCCGTAATACCATGCGAGCGAAGCCGCGGGGAAAAGCTAGTTAAAAATAAAGCAACAACATTAATTTATTTTTAAACACTTATTCATTACTTCGCACATAGAATGAAGCTACATTGATCACTGAACACTGAATTGACCGGTAGGTGGCTGAGTTGGCATCGCGTTTGGGTACCACCCAAGCGTCCCGTATTCGATTCCTTGGCTGGCTAAGTCCTCCATCACAACACAAGCAACATTTTCCTCTTTCTGTGATGGTAGTAGGAAATTTTCAAATATTGTCAGGTTATTCGTAACCCGAGAATGCTTGTTTTTTTTATAAAAAAATGCAGATTTACCCAAAAATTATTATCTGCACCAAATTGATACAAAAATGCTTACCCCAATTTATCTAAGACTTCATGACTCCCAGGACAGGCCAAAAATTATTTTGAAGTGAAAACTTCTTTAGTACCGTTGTGATTTGAAACTCGATGAAATGAAAACGAGTGACACAAAGAGGCTAACACATACAAACATAGGGGAGAATGAAACCTTACCTACATACAGTACCTACGAAGCTCGCACTCTGTCAAGCTGCGTTCATTGGCCGCTTTGATTATGAACGCACTTTTCAAGGCTAATGTTAGTTGAGATTGTGTAGGTGAAGGTTTCACTTCTACCGTGTGTGAACTGCACTCGATTTTATTTTCTGCTAAATTTTTTTTTGTGTTTTTATTGTACAACGTATTAGTATTACCATTGAAATGCTCACAAATTATCTTATCAATTTATCTTTTAGAAATAAATTGAAAAACACTCGTTTGTATGAAAACTAACAAAGCCTTGACAAGACAGACACTTTTTTTTCATTGTTAACTTTAAGAAATACACATTTCAAATAAAAAAATAATAATTTTCTGATAAGTAAAAAAAATACTTATAAGTAGGTACTTTATCGCGCGTTTCAATTTTTATCACAATCGTTATAATTTTAAATAACTCTTAATTTCGGAACAAATCCGAGTTCTACATTGATCTACCGGTATTTCTAATGGAAGATGCTCTAGGAAGTAGCGTCATTAATCCCTCCGACACCGATGCATAGTCGTGAAATATGCCAAACGCACGCCCAACACATGCAAACGGTTGAAATTTATCACACGAGAACGGCTCGTTTCTATTACTCGTTCTTGAGCCCAAAACCTCGGCTGTGGAAAGATTTGCCTCTGTGTTTCCTCTCTCCTACAATGTTGGTTCCTTTAAGACCCTTCAAAATTGATCCTTCCTCCTCTCAAAAAATACCCTCCACGCAGTGTCCCAATGATGAAGAAGAAATTATTTTCTTCAGAACCTCCTAAGTGGAGGTAATGTGAAAAAAATGAACCAGAGTTACATACAACCAAAATGAAAATTATTAATTTAGAATATTTGAATCTCTATTCGACTGCTGAAAATCCAAGATTCGCTTGTCACCTTAACTCAACATGTCATCAGCAAAAAGCACTGTATTTTTTTCGTGAATGATATCCATAATAAACGGCTGCAAGTTGGTCGGTTGGATGGTTTGTGTGATGTATGCAGTATGCAACAAGGAGCCGGCCGGAAGGGGAGGGCCATTAGCAACGGGGCTCGGGCCCAGATGCAAATAGGTCCGGCTCGCGTGTCGCCCGGCCGCAAGAACCCAAGAGGCAATGATCACTGAAAATTACACAAAAAATCTTTAAAATTTTATAATTTATATTACGCAACTAGATCATATTTTCTCACAAGTTGTTTCATGACATTACGAAAAATAATTAGTATGATAATGACTGGAAACTATTTTCAGTTGCTAAATAGTAATTTGGACTATCAATTTTGGTTTGTTTTGCTGAACTATCAAATGCTTCCTGACATTTCGTATCCCGTTGACCACCTGCATTATATATATTTTTTTTTAAATTCGGTTTAGGCATATATTCTAAAAAATTCCGTATATATATTTTTTTATTGTATTTTTGAAAACCTGGTGATTTTTTTAAATATCTCAATCCGAAGAATCGGACCATTTTTTATAAACTGAAAAGACGGGACATAATTTATAAAGTACCTGTAACGAAATTCGCAGGCAATAAAGCAAGTGAATTTTATGCTACTTTCACACCAAAGCCAACCTTCCAACTCCAAACTTCGAACTCCAAAATGGCGGACATCGAACCAGTTGCCTACAATTGTGCAGGCGATGCTTTGGTTTCCATAATATTGATTTCGACTCGTAGAGCTAAAAAAATTAAAATTTTATACAATTTTTATTCGCTACAATAATATTTTTTACCACTCTCCCATTAAAATACTGCGCAGACCGATGTGTTGTGCCAAATCGTCCAACCGTTTGCAGTTGGAAGTTGGCCTCAGTGTGGCCGCACCATTAGTGTCAAATTAAAAAATTCGCCGGAAATCAAAGTGTCGCAACATAAAAAAAATATCAGTGTGGAAATTTACAAAATTAATTGAATATTATCGGAGGCGGAACATTTTCATATTGTGACGTCACGAGCCCAAAAATTTATTTAATTAAAAATAAAATAAAAACTATAAAGTTCTAAAAAATTTTAGTAACATTTTCGTAATCTTAGTAGAAAAATTTATCCACGCGATTTTTTCCAAGTCATTATGAAATCCATGCAAGTGGCCTATTAATAAATCTTTATTCGAAATGCGTATTTGTTTTGTTGAAATGCTTGAAGGATGCTTATCGAACGTTCACGCTGATGTTCATGCTGGAGACAGGCCTTTACAGAGTAAATATGTGATTAAAAATTGATTTCAGCGAATGAAAATTTAGTTTTTTAAGTTTGAACGTTATTTTTTCATGTATGTGTTGAGACTTCTGCTCCCCGCAGTTATATAATCTGAGGTCCGCTTCACCCTCTCTCCTTGCACTGAATTTGAGGGTTCTACGTGTCCAGCTCCCACTGTTGCTGTTGAAAGGGAAATCTTATATTCTAATCGTTTTACAATCAAACTAACAGACATGTACTAAACGTTAGCAAACTTTACAATCCAATCAATCTGCCCGGCTTCGATCAGCCCGCAACCTCGACTATTGAGGCCGTAAATTATGTAACGTTATTTTTATGACCAATTTTAAATGATTTAATTGTGCAACAACACAAATCAGTCAAAAGAAATTTACTTGGGTACATTGGAATTTGAATCCGCAACCTCCGGATCGCTAGTCGAGGGTCTTAATCTTAGACCATGGAGGCCATCAGCACTCTTTTCAAAAGTGATATAAAGTTATGAAAAGAGATGCAAAATAAATTGGGTTACGTTAGGTTAGACTTAGATATCATCCGTAGGCTAGTTTCGCTTCTAAACATCACTTTTTAATGAGTTGACATCACAATTCAAAAGTACCTGTGTTGATATGTCACTTTCCTGAGTTGTCGTGGAACCGATAACTTATAACACATCAGAAACAAACAAACAAACAAATTTCATTCTATTTTGTTCTGATTTTTGAGAATTAGAAGATGATACTAGACTATATTATGTGTATTTACCGGCAGACATTTTCAATTTGGGAGGTATGAACCATTTATTGGATTACTAACAACCTGGCTACGATTGGAGACTTAGCAGGAGTGCCCCCGGGTTCATGGGAAAAGATTTGTCTAGGTCTTGGCGTTCAATGGGCTTGCTACCTACTGCTTTGCGGGTCTGATCGGGAGAGATTGGTTGAGGGATATCTAACCTAGCCCCTCATACATTTTTCCAGAACTTCCTCTCCTTCCTTTTTCTAAAAAGGCCCTCCACACAGCATACCCAAAAATGACATAGGCCCTGAAGATTTTTTTTTAATCTAATTTTTAAAAAATAAAGTGTTCAATTCACACGCGGTAGAAGTGAAACCTTCAGAAAACTAAAGTAGACAGCTGGCGTGGTCGAGCGGAAAGGTTCTTGACTCTCAATTCAAAGGTCGCGGGATCGAATCCCGGTATAGCAAATAAATTTTATTGTTTAATTTGTGTTATTACACACTTAATTCATTTAAAATAATATATAGTATATTTGCGGCACGTTCTAGAGTGGAAGATACTCTCAGTATGCCCCTGGTGTAAGACCACCATTCAGAATTGAAACGTTGCTTGAAATGGCTTTAGCCGTGTTTGGTGACCAGGTCTGAATAGCCAGGTACTTTCCCACCTTCCTCCTCCCCTTCTCCTTTCCCTCCCCGCTATCTTCAGCCTCGCAACATACCCCAATTGGGGATGCCATAGTCTAACTGGCTCCAGATGGGACCAGTTGGAACTCTTGTGCGGTATTCATATAAATTTTTTTTTTTTTAAATGACAAGAGTGGGGAGGCTACGAAGCGCCGCGGAAAGAGGAGACCGATTACACTATCTCATTCTCTCGCAGGCTAAATCATGTGTTTGTCTCTTTTTAGTGTCGTTTCAGTTTCATCAAGTTTCAAATCACAACGGCGCTAAAGAAGTTTCACTTCAAAAAATACTTAAAATCAGATATAAATTATTGGAGCTCTATCCACCAAGCCTCCGCGTGACGCTTCGTGTCGGCAAGTAGTGGCCGAGGTGATTCAATCGGGCAGGCTAATTGACCGCCAGCAGCGGTACAACCTCCGCCCACCCACCCACACCACCCACCACCCACTCCGCAAAACAAGGTTTCATTCAAATTTATGCCGTAGCATTTTTACATAAAGCATTCCCCGCTATTACAAGTCAGCGCCGCCGCGGCCGGGCATAAACGTGTGGAATTAATATGTATTAGGGGGAGGGCGAATCAGCTTGTTTTTAGGAAACATGCCATAATGTCTTACAAATCTTTATTGACACACGCTAATAAATTTAATTTACCTTTGGTCAATTTAAGGGGAGCATAGCTATTTACATTGGTTTCTGCCGTGTTATTCTACTGTGTGGTTAATTTTACTGTGTGCTTAGTTTGCGTTCCCTTGGAGCACGCTTTCCCAATATTTGTAGGGTTTTGTTTTTTGAAAAATAATACACCCCGAATGAATGAAATGACTCATGGAATGAATGAAATATAATACACCCGAAATGAAATGACTCGTGGAATGAATGAAATTAAATGACTCATGGAATGCATGAAAAATAATACACCCCGAGTGAATGAAAGGACCCATGGAATGAATGAAATATAATACACTCTGAAATTAAATGACTCACGGAATGAATGAAATGAAACGACTCATGCACTGAAAATAAATGAAAAATAATACACCCCGAATGAATGAAATGACTCATGGAATGAATGAAATATAATACACCCGAAATGAAATGACTCGTGGAATGAATGAAATTAAATGACTCATGGAATGCATGAAAAATAATACACCCCGAATGAATGAAAGGACCCATGGAATGAATGAAATATAATACACTCCGAAACTAAATGACTCATGGAATGAATGAAATGAAACGACTCACGCACTGAAAATAAATGAAAAATAATACACCCCGAATGAATGAAATTACTCATGGAATTAATAAATTGTTGATTAGAAGGTGATAAGTGATCACACTGATATGAAAACAAATACTGACTTTATATTATTTTTTGATTTCTTAATCTAACAAAATTCGGGGGTATTAAATATTTCCGCTTTGCAATAAAAGTTTATAATACATTTGTCTAATTAAATGTGTGTTTTACTTTTTTGTCACTAATTTTGTCGATAAAACGCAGGTTGAGAAATTTTCAATATTTTCAAATGTTTGCATTCAAAATTTTAACAGTTAATAAAAGATAAGTTTGTTTCTAATAATAAAATTTGAAAACGTATTGTATCACCTTTCAAAAACAGTTTTTAGTTTTTGTTAGTGACTGACCGAAGTTTCGGTTTCGGTTTCGGTTTCGGCAAAAAATCTAGTTTCTGCATCAGTTTCGGTTTTGTCAGAAAATCTACCGAACTTTCGGCCGCACCAAAATTCTGCGTTCGTGAATTATCGTGCGTCGTTCGGCTGACTTCAGCTGAGTTCGTGGCTCGTGTGTCACCCGCCATCATCAGCTGAGTTCGCCGGCCGGTCAAAGTACTCAATTTCCTTTTTAATATTATTAATAAACTTCTTGGAATAAAAATTTGTTGATTATCATCAAATTTTTATTCCAAGAAGTAGTTAACATATTTGTAAATTTTTTCTTTATTTATAGCAGTAATATCAAAAATAAGTAATTATTTTTCACGTACTTCAATTATTGTTTTTTATTTCATTCAACATGTGTTAACTATCTGTATAAGTTTAAAAAATAAGCCAAATTTCAGTAAACAATAGATATTTAACAAGTCTAAAAAAGTTTCGGTTTCGGTTTCGGCCGAAACTGAGACAGATACCGAAGATTCGGTTTCGGTAGAAAGTCCTGATTCGGTCGGACACTAGTTTTTCTTTACTTTTGTTTTCTGAAAATTTCACTTCTACCGCGTGTGAATAGCACTCTGTTTCTTTATTCCAAATTAAAGTACACTATCTTGTAATACATTTA
This sequence comes from Glyphotaelius pellucidus, assembly GCA_936435175.1. Lineage (NCBI taxonomy): Eukaryota > Metazoa > Arthropoda > Insecta > Trichoptera > Limnephilidae > Glyphotaelius > Glyphotaelius pellucidus. Next base: position 5,325,540 of record OW386542.1, read on the forward strand.
TTTATTTCACTAGGAGACCAAAAAATGTAGATCGATATTGAATTTGACTACTTTGACGTGATAACGTCTTATAAATCTATGAACGCCGGCTGCACTCACGAAAAAGCATGACTCATTGTCAAATTCCGCCTGAGCCGAGCATGCAAGCGAGAGCGCGGAATAAGCGTTCGGCTTGTGACGCATATATCTCTCTTCCACTCCATCGTTATTTTATGACGTTATCACGTAAAATTATCGTCCGTAAACCGACTTTACAGACAACCAATTTTTTTTTTAAATTTGTACTTTAGGCATCCCGACATTAATCACTTGGTGCCTAAATTATCAATCAGTTTTTGAACCCGATCTCTTCTCTGTGAATATGCTAATACTTACCTACGGCATTGTGTCCAAATTAAAATTAATCATTTTCTATTTAAATTTGAGTCGAAAAAAGTCACTTTCCCCTAATCACATCTCACATAATTGAAATCAGGGAAGTCAACTAACAATAATGACTGCGCCGCGCCGCACCGAGGTGAAACACCGCTCTACTTGTTCAATAATGATTATTAATTCACAATGGAGCCCAAAATTATACTGTTTTCGTTTCCTTTTCACGCTAAACTAAAAAAAGAAAATTCATTAATAATTCATTTGATTCGCCTTGTAGGAACATGCGTCGCCGATAGCGATCGTAATGGAATGTTAATTCAGGAAAGAGTACGAGGAACCCCTAATAAAATTAGCTATTATTATGAATTGCTGCGCCATTTGTTTTATTGTAGCATTTTTGACTTACTTAAAAAAAATCAGAGTGTGCAATACACACGCGGTGGAATTGAAACCTTCAGTAAACTAAAGTAGTCAAGAGTGGGGAGACTACGAGGGACTTTTTTTATCAATGTGAAGGATGATTTTTTCCATATTTATGTCGTCGAATACGAGTGCATCTTTTCCTATACATTTGATCATCATGTTAGTATTTGTTTGCTTCTTCGGAGTCGTTAGACGTTACTTTCGTTTGTGTTTTCTTTTGTGGTTTGAAGATTGATTTTACAAAAATAAAAATTATTTATTGGTCCGATAAGTGTCTGCAGAGGTTTGTCAGGCGCTCTACACCACTACACCAAAGGAGACTTGCGTGGGACTTGTTTTATATTGGAACCGAGCACTCGTGAATTATTTAAATGTTTTATTGCGTTCTCATTCTCTCGCAGGCTAAATTCTACATAAAAGTTATAGAGTAAAAAAATCTGTACAAATTTTGTCTGTGATATATTTTTTTATATGCTTAACCGCTTTTAAGATAGAGCGCGAAGAGTGCGGAGCCCTCTGCCAAACATCGCGCACGTTAAGCGTATAAAAAATTATTTAAGACAAAATTTTTAGAGAATTTTATATTCTACAACTTTTAATGAATGCAAATACGATTCGAGGCAAAGGAAGCGAGATATTTCCAAAAACTGCTTTTCGCGACCTTTGACCTTGAATATCTAAGGACGCTCATATTTGACCTTATGAGACTTTTGAGAAAAAAAAAGGTTTATACAAATTTTCAGCTTATTCAATTTCGTTCCGAGGTGAAAGCCTAAATTGACTGGACTAATAGATATATATGTTTGTCTCTTTTTAGTGTCGATCGTTTATCGAGTTTCAAATCACCGTTTCATCGAGTTTCAAATCACAACGGTGCTTTAGAAGTTTTTATTTAAAAAAAAAAACAAATGTTAACGAATTAGAGAATATGTTGTTGGTTTGCATTTCCACTAAAAGCTAAATAATCAACAAATTGTTCGGTTGACAAATTCTAAAACCTAGTAAGACTCTATTAACTCCTCAATAGACAGATTGAGGAAACAAATTTATTTATTTGTTAGACTCAGAAATACTGTATCATTAAACACCCTAAAAAATATTTATTTTGCACTTGCGCTTTTTGTGGTACAATATGCAAACATGGCTTGGGGTGCATATAAATCAACCCTTCTTCCACTCGAAACAATTAAAAAAATACTAATAAAAATTTTCTTTAAAAAAACAATAAATGTATTCCAAGATCTCCCGGTCCCGCCATTTACAAAACTTTGCGACAAAATTGCATTACTTCAATTAGGTAAAGATCTCTTTAAAAGGAATAATATCCCAACGTTAAATATTAAGATGAAGGCATAGTAAATAATGCAAAATCACACAAAATCATGTGTTTTTGTTTTGAAAATTCGATCGCTTAGAAATATTATAGATGCTTCAATTAAATACTGCGTGTAGAACATATCTTGGTCCTTAAAAACATCGGTCATTTTTTTTATAAATCTTTTAATAAGCCTAGAAAAAAATAAAGTAATAGGTCTATAAAAAAACACTTTCAAGTGCAAACTCTCCTACTTGTGAACATGTTTCCGATATGGTTTTATTGTTTATTGTAGCAAATTTAGTTTCTGTTATGATAATCGCACAATAAATTGATATTTACACCCGATATTCACAAAATAAAATAAAATATGAATTTTTGCGTTGTTATTTTACAATACGGCCGGCAGCCGACGAATTGGGATTTTCAAAGTGACCCTTATGTTGTTCACCGAAGGACTACGGGCTTGCCACACCCTACTTTCATTCAGAACCGCCCTGGCCGGAGCAGGGAACAGACGTGTGACTCCACGTCAATATTAAATTTCCTTGTTATTACAATAAACAATGTGTAAAAAAGGAGTTAATGTTTTTTTTAGGCCTTTACGAAATCAACCTGTAAAAAAAAATTCTCAAATAACTTTTTCAACCATTCCAAAAGCTTTTTCTCAAATATTTTTTAACTCCTCCCACAAAGGGCGTGAATTCCGACTTCGATTTTTCCCTGGACTATTGGATCCCCTTAACATAAGAAATAGTTCTGTTGGTGGACTAACTGTACCATTCGTACTAATACAAAAACACAGCATCTCTATGTATATAAGGGAATAAAATAATTTAATCAATTAACCCTTGATATACGAACAGAAAAAACTACGGCGATTATAAAAAATAATATAAAAAATTTGGTTGAAAAGAAAACGATTTTCATAGAATTTTACAGTCACAAGCCGAACGCTTAGGCCGATCGTGCCTCTCTATCGCTTGTTCCGCAATCTCGCTTGCACGCTCCGCTCAGGCGGAACGTGACAACGTGACAATGAGTCATACTTTTTCGTGAGTGCTGCCGGCGTTCATCGATTTATAAGGCGTTATCACGTCAAAAAGATGGTTGTCTGTAAAGTCGGTTTACGGACGATAATTTTACGTGATAAGTCATATTATAACGATGGAGTGGAAGAGAGATAGATGCGTCACAAGCTGAAAGTTTAGGCCGAACGCTTGTTCCGCGCTCCCGCTTGCACGCTCGGCTCAGGCGGAACGTGACAATAAGTCATGCTTTTTCGTGAGTGCAGCCGGCGTTATTAATTTTAGATTGGAATTTCACGTTGACAAACAATTATTATTATTTTAGTACACTGTTACTTTTCAAATAGTTGTAATATGTAAGGAGTCCGCTCCTAAGCACAAGCATCTGCTTTAATATGAGAGTGTATAAAGTATCATGTCAATTAAAAAATGCAGAAATAAAGAAAACAAAAAAATATATATAAAAAGCTAAGTGTTTTAACAGAAAATGTTCAGGTAGGCCAAGACCATATTCAAGCAAAATTTCGACAAAACACATACACATTTTATCGGTGGTTGGGATCTACAGCAATATTTTTGTTTTTGTCGAAACATATTTTGTCGCAGGAGACCGACCTTTGTAACCCGATAGCTACGGAATAGCAAAAACATGAGCTTTGAAATTTGTAAAATTCTCTAAATTCTTTACTTGCTAGCCTTCAACACATAAATAATAATATAGCGCGACTCGAATATTACATGACTATGATTGCGTCCATTCCGAACCACCTATTGAATACAGAAAGCGATATATTATTAGTCCCAAAGCATTGAAATGTCGGTTGATTAGCTATGAATTATAGAGGGAGGATAGTTCCGGTCAGTCTACGGGCATGTTTATGTGCAAGTACATTGTTCCAAGGAAATTACATTACCGACCCAACAATACAGAATTCAGGCACCTACTAACTCCAATCCTGCTCAGTCCCGTTCTCGCCTCGCTACAAGACCATTATTATCGATGAAAGCAACGGGTGACAGTTGTACCTATGTAATATCTATTCACCATCATCACTGTATACGTATATAGATAGCTCGTTAATTATAATGTATTTTGCTTTAGGCTTTATTTGCGACATCTCATTTTAAATTGATTATTAGTAAAATGCTAAGCACACTTCTGTGAATGTCGTTCCAGTCTCAATAATTAACTGCTAATAAAGGACAAAAAAGCATACATTTTCCCTTACTAATCCCTTTCGCTAACGACTTTAGACCAAGAAATTTTAAATAAGTAGGTACTTTGCAACAAAACAGAACACAACTTATCCATACTAATATTATAAATGCGAAACTGCTCGAGTTTGTTTATGACGCTTTCACGCATAACACAATATAAAGACTTTAATAATTCTTTCACCAATAGAAAGCTAAATTATGTGCGCAGACTACAGGTTGTATATGATGGTAAGCTCTGGCGTAATGAAATTATAAATATTAATATATTATATTTGTTATACGTTTTCTGTCGCTAACAAAAGCGAGTTTTTGCTAACGTCAGAAAAAAATCTTTTCCATGGAAACAATGTTGATATATTTTTGGGCTCTATGCTGGTAGGTACTCAGTCTACTGGTCGGCTACTATTGCAGAAAATTCAAATATTAGAATTCGTTTTTTTTTGGACAAGCTTGGAATAAATGTCAGATGAGAGTTCCTATATTAAAAATATAATTTGTAACGATTAAAAAGACTGAATGATAAATAGAGTATTTTTTTTATTATATTAACGTACTTCCAAATATTTAAATAAAAATAAACATCCGAAATGTTTGTAAGCGCATAAATTCCGAACGAATGAACAAAATTGGATAAGTAATTCTTTTTTTCTTTGAGCTAAAGCTTTATGAAATTTCACAATACGGCTGGCAGCCGACGAATGCGGATTTTCAAAGTGACCCTTATGTCGTTCACCGAAGGACTACTGGCTTGCCACACCCCACTTCCATTCAGAACCGCCCTGGCCGGAGCAGGGAACAGACGTGTGACTCCACGTCGCTCGGTTCCGTGAAATTAATTTTAAATTTCCTTGTTATTACAATAAACAATGTGTAAAAAGGGAGTTAATGTTTTTTTAGGCCTTTACGAAATCAACCTGTAAAAAAAATTCTCAAATACCCTTTTCAACCGTTCCAAAAGCTTTTTCTCAAATATTTTTAAACTTCTCCCACAAAGGGCGTGAATTCCGACTTCGATTTTTCCCTGGACTATTGGATCCCCTTAAAGGAGAAAAAAAATTTGGTTGCCTGTAAAGTCGGTTTACAGACGATAATTTTACGTGATAACGTCATATAATAACGATTGAGTGGAAGAGAGATAGATGCGTCACAAGCCGAACGCTTAGGCCGAACGCTTGTTCCGCGCTCTCGCTTGCATGCTCGGCTCAGGCGGAACGTGACACCCTGACAATGAGTAATGCTTTTTCGTGAGTGCAGCCGGCGTTCATCGATTTATAAGACGTTATCACGTCAAAAATAGGAGACATTACTTTTTGACTGACCCTAGTACCTACTTACCTGAATTGGGCAAGCCGTAACACTTTTACAAACTTTTAGGACTAGCTTGCTGGTTTGCTTTGCTTGGCTTGGTTTGAAGTGCGATTTTTTATAAATTATAAAATTACATGTTATAGGTACAAACAGCGTTTTGAGGTGATCTTTCACAAAAACAGTGCTATTTAAATATTATTATTATCCGACTTTTCCGACCGTTTCTTTTCACATTTCATTTTAAAAAAGGTAACTAGTAGAAGTACGTTATATAAACCTAGACCTTGAAGTACCTCTGTGTAATAAAGTCACCAACGAATGAAATGAATTGCTATTGGGAAGCCAAATAACGCTGGCGCTTTTATAGCTGAGAATTTTCAATGAAAACTTTTCCGACTTTTGCAATAAAGTTGCGTAAAAAGGCAGGCTGTAGATTACAAATTATCATAAATTCGCGAAGTTTTATAATAACTTTTTTTGAAGTAATTCAGTACCAAATCATACTTTTTTTAATTATCTCCACACAGAAGGCCACACTGTCATTAAGGAATCATCAAGGAAAAAAAATCACTCAGTCCTATGACCTCTTTAAGGATGTTGTGGTCGATCTTTTTAGGAAAAGGAAGGAGAGTTCTAGGAAGGAAAAAATGTGAGGTGTGGGTAGGAATCTGGGGTCAATGTGTCCAGGAGTGAATGTATGAATCCATCCCTCCCACTGCGGTGCAAAGCGATGGGTCGATGTGTTCCTGGCCGGTTGGAGTGTTCTAGATTAGGTTTCCTTCAATCAGTCTCTCCCGTTCGCACATTATTTATTTATTTATTTATTTATTTATTTTACGCCCAGAGGGCTTTTACATAATATATAAAGGCAGTACAATTTTAACATGAGAAGAAATATAAATAAGTTTCGGTAGAACATTAGAAAGAAATATAAATAAAGTTGTGATAGAAAACAAAAATACATACACGAAATAAAAATAAAAGCAACAAAATTTAAAAGTACATTGAGAAATTAAAACAATTAAGTTGTGATAAGAGAATATAAGAGTACATTTATGAAATAAAATACAAGGAACAAAATTTTTAAACTAAGGTGGTCAGAAATGTTTACAATAGAAAAAAAAAATACATACACGAAATAAAAATAAAAGCAACAAAATTTAAAAGTACATTGAGAAATTAAAACAATTAAGTTGTGATAAGAGAATATAAGAGTACATTTATGAAATAAAATACAAGGAACAAAATTTTTAAACTAAGGTGGTCAGAAATGTTTACAATATACATTAAACATGAATAACACCTTAGTATTGGTTTCTCATAGCGTGCAACCGCTACGCGCTGTATCGGGGAATTAGTAGTACTTGTTTTATTCTTGTTGTTATGTGTAGGTTTGTGAATTGCAGGAGTTCGTAACTGTTCAATTTGAATTTTAATATTTTAGAAAAAAAAGGAAGTAAATTATTCTGATGTAGTTTATTAAATTTACACAAAAAATCCTTAGTGAATATAATTATGAATAAATGATTTCATTATTTCATGTTTATAATGTGAGAGCGACATATTCCATAAATCTATGTGCGAATACATATTACCCAAGTTTTGAATTCTGTGCAAAGGTATATTAAATTGTGCGCTTGTTGAAGTATTGCCACAATAAAAAGGTAGTACTGACCTTGTGTTTCTGGCTGGCACATTAAAATTTTTGAGTGCCAAGAATTCGGGGCTGTCTATTGTATTATGCAAGATTTTAAATAAAAATACTAGATCGAAAACAATTCTTCTGTCACTCAAGTTCAGTAGATTGGATAATTGCAGTAGATAAGTGTAGCTTAATTGTTCTCTAGGTATTTTTAGTTTATAATTTAAAAAGCTTAGGAATTTTTTCTGTACTCTTTCTATTGTTTGAGAATGCACGTCGTAGTAAGGAGACCATACAGTTGAGTTATATTCAACCTGACTCCTCACTAGTGGTGTGTACAGAAGTTTTAACGTTTTAATGTTGGTAAAATCTTTAGCCACTCTTAGTACAAAACCTAACATTTTTAAACCCTTTTTTGAGATGTTTTCAATATGTGGTATGAAGCTAAGTTTGGTGTCGAAAGTAACACCCAAGTCATTAATTTCGGAAACAGATTCAAGAATGAGGTTATTAATTGTGTAATTGAAAAAAATTGGATTTTTTATTTTAAAAAATCTCATAGTTAAGCATTTATTAACATTAAGGTATAGCTTGTTATCGCTACACCACTCAACTAATTTTGACAAGTTTTCAGAGAGAATGTAACAGTCATCTAGGCTTCGAATTACTTTAAAAAGTTTCAGATCATCTGCGAACATGAGTATGTCGATGTCTTTAAAAATATTACAGATGTCGTTAACAAAAAAGATAAATAATATAGGTCCGATGTGGGAACCTTGCGGTACTCCACTGGATGCAAAAAATCGTATGATGATTCCCCATTTAGTTTTACACTAAGTTTTCTGTTTGAAAGATAGCTTATAAACCAACGCAACATATTTCCACGAACTCCAGCTTTAAATAGTTTTTCTATAAGAATAGCGTGGCAAACCTTGTCGAACGCCTTGCTGAAGTCAGTGTATATTGAGTCAACTTGAAGCTTCTTCGCCATTGCATCGGAAATGAAATTTTGATATAGAATGTGGTTAGTTAGTGTTGATTTGCCGGTTATAAAACCATGCTGTTCAGGACGTATACTATCTTTAAATGAGCTAGTTATTTTATCCAGAATCAGCTTCTCAAACAGTTTTGGAATTGCCGACAGTATGCATATAGGTCTATAATTAGTTACTTCGTTTTTATCCCCTTTTTTGAAGATAGGTGTTTTATAACTATGTTTCCATAGATCAGGAAATATACCTTTTGACAAAGAATGACTAAAGAGTGTGTATAGGGGATAAGCAAGAGCTGCGATACACTGCTGCAAGAATATTGGTGGAATGTTGTCGGGACCGGCATTTTTATTGGGATCTAGGAGTTTAATTTGTTTAATAATTTCGTTTAGTTCGATGTGCACATGTGACAGGTTTATATTGAAACTGGGAGTGTAGTTAGGTAAGGAGAACTGATTGGGTTGACTTTTATCGTAAACGTTCTTAAAGAAGTCGGCAAAAAGATCGACAATATTTTTAATGCCACCAGCCTTTCTGTCACCAAAATACATAGTATTTGGTATATCACAGTCACCACTTCTTAATATTTTACTGAATCGCCAAAAACGTTTTATATTGTTAAAAATATCATTCTCTGTCTGCTTAATATAATCGTTATAACATGTCCTTGATAGTTTATTACAATCACTCCTATTTTAGAGAATTCTATATACAACTTCGAGGTTCCGTGATCCTTATAGAGTTTGTGAGCTGTTTTAATTCAAAATATACACCGCAATGAAGCCGCGGCATCCCGCATTCTAGCGATTTATTACATATGTTCCTTAAACAGTTTAAAGTTTTAAAGCTCTTAAAGTAAATTTTATTCTTGAAGATAATATCTATACAATCCCCACGCCGAAACGGCAATTATATGAAATTCCCTCGATAGAAAAAAAATCGCTAAATATGATCCGAAAATTATTATTTACACTTTTTTTCTGTTATTTTACAAGTTATGTATGAAAAAATTCACAGTGTTTCTTGTAATGCTATTTTAGACATTCCCTCGAGATTTTTGCTCTATTTTAAACGAGTCGTGTTTTATTAAACATTTTCACTATTTTCGCTAAAAAATTATCTTTTTTGATATTAGCGCGCTCTCTCTAACATTCGCATATACATATCTCTCCATCTTCTTATTTTTGAGCGGGTACACCGCGCCTGAAGTACCGATTCGTTTGGCTCATGGAGGAATAATATTTATATATTATATTGTATTCCTCTAAAGTTTTTCCTCTGCATATGTCAATGACATCTATGAAAGCCTCTCAAATTAATCTTCAAACCACAGACGCAAACCAAACACAATTAATTTACTAAAAATTATTTATTATAAAAATATGAATATTTTTATAAGTGAGACCGCAGAGGTTTTCTTTTAAAAAGTTTAGATAATTAGTTTAGAGTTTAGTCAACACACCAATCAAATTATCTGCTGTCTTATACTTTATACGAAAATATACTTGCGAAAAAAATATTAAAGGCATTTTTTGATTTTATTCTTGCGTGTTGTATAGCGCCCTTCAGGGGATTGAGCGTTTTAGCGCCTGAAATATAATTTTCCGTAATCTATACAACACGTAAGGTAAGCAGTTTGCTTAAAATCAAATTTTCTGGCGCTTATTTGGCGCAAGCAGTAGCACAGTAATTCAAACTATTAAAGCTACGCAGATTGAATAAATATTATTTCTCAAAAGCAGGTTCTGCGTTTTACCAGAGGCCTACGAGAAGTGCTTCTCACTTTTCCGGCCAAGATCTCAGACCTAACCTAACCTAACCTAACCCAACCTAATTTTTAATTAACTCGTCGGTATGGAAAAATAAACTCCCGCAACCGCAAATAACTACGCAAATCAGCAATTTCAGTAATTTCAGAAAAAAACCTGAGGTGAGCCATTTTTTAAACTTTGTTTGCATGCAATATTTTTATATTTAAAAAATTATGTAATTATTTCGAATTATAAAATTTGAAAGCATATTTCATCAACCTTTCAAAACTATTTTGAGTTCTCGGATGCATTCAGAAATATTTCAATTATTTGGATTTTAATGTGAAACAGAAATATTTTGACCTTCTGACAAAATATAGTCGAGGTCTGAGGGGTTAAATGTTACCTTTAACCACTGAAGCGACAGCGCAATTTTAAACATTTTTCTCCGATTGCTCGACATTTTTTGGTGATCATTTTGAATATTTTCCGCCCAAATTAAAAAAAATCATATCTCCGAATTTTAATATGGAGACATGCAAACTGATTATAGATCTGTATAGCCAATGAATTCACTATCTTTTGTCGATTATCACATATTCATAGGATTTAAAAAATATATATTATAAAATCGTAAGCTTCTACTTAATTACTTACAAATAAGGGAAAATTTGCCAAAATTGGCAGCAAAGCAATCCGAGGTATTTTAAATAGTACCATATTGTGGCAAAAAGTGCTCCAGTGGTGAGCATTAGCATCTGAGGTTTTTCAAATACAGGAATCAGTCAATAAAACCACTTTTATATAGGATAGTATATTATGTTTGTTTATTTTGTATTGATAATTTCAATCAAATGGTTACAACTTCAATATATTTCTTAATATTAAAAATGGAAAAACGAAAACAAATTTCATACGATTGTTCTTAAATGGTAAATACACTCCAATAATCCGGTGGGAGTTCTATATTTTACCATATTCAGAGGTCACCATGAACGAACATGGTGTTGAACCTTTTAGTCGGAAGATTCTAGGTCTGAACCTGCGGTGGGCATCAATAATACCAACAATAGTACTATGATTTTGACCAGACGGATGTTTCTTGATGTAAAATCAGTAAATGCTTCTGGTAGTCTTTGGTCTCGTAAAGCCAGTTACAAGCTATTACTATGAACATTAAATAGACACACACTTAAACTGTTAAGTATTATGACTTGAGGTTAAATTCATTAAATGATAATGTATCACAAAAGTAACTAAAAAATAAAAATAAGCTTACGATTAAAGTAAACATTTCGAATCCATACTTCTCAATTAGTCAACAACCTTAATAACCCTTTTTTTTATATCACAATAGTCATTTTCAAAATACTCCTTTTTCCAACAATCACCAATACCCTAAACATATTTTTAATAATTTTGACTTTAGCACTAAAATAACATTCTTGTTAAATATTTTAATGTCAAAAGTTGATAGTTTGCTCGTACCATAGATTTTATTATTTTTTAAATTATTATTGATGATGATAGCTTGGAATAAAAAGTTACAAAAAGTACATAAATGCTATCTGTAAAAAACAATTAACAAAAAACAGAAGATTCGAATATCACTGATTATAGTTACTACATAATAATATTATATAACTTAAATAAATGAAACACGTTGTCCACTGCTCTGTTTTTCACCTAAAAAATTATGCTTAGTGACACAAAACATGTCATAATAATTATGTAAACAACACTAAAAAAATGAAACTGAATCAATAATAAATGGAAGAGATTGTGGCTTGAATATTCGAGATAGCTTTATGAAAAATATTATGTCAATAAAAGCAAAATAACTGCCATGTAATGAGAACTACACTAAAAAATTAAATTAAATATAAAATTATTGTAATAATACAGCTTTTAAGAACTAATTTGATTTAAACGGATTTCAAAGAAGAAAACAAAAAAAACATTATGTTTCAACTAGATTGAATCTCATATTATGAAAAATTAATAAATGAAGAAAACATGATTCTGGTAGCCAATAATGTATGTTTTAAAAACCAACAAAAAAATATTTTTAAGAAGCAAACAAAATTCAGAATGAGAAAAAAATGGCAACAATAATAAATTATTGTAACGTGATAATGATTCAACATGGCTAAATTAAATAACAACTCAGGTTTTCGAAGAAACAAACAAAATAGGCATTAAGGAAACGGTGGTGCTTATGACAAACGAATCTACAGGAGAAAACTAAATGGCTATGAATGGATGTATGGCTAAATTAAAATACTTAATACTGGTAGCCGATATTACAGGTTTTAAAATTTAAATAAAACCATTCGGTTATTGCAGAAACAAAGAAAAACACAATAGTGTTGAAGAGACAAACAGTAAACAATGAGAAAACATGGTGTTCACATTGAATGAATCTAACAAGAGCAAGATGAAATAAATTAAAAGACACGATCCTGGTATCCGCTGTCCTGGACGGCGGACGTGTTTGGCTTGGGCAGGTTGTTGGGCCCACCCAGGTGGTGCTGGTGACGGAGGTGTGCGGGGCGTCGCGGGGGCGCGAGGTACTCGAACATGCTCTGCGTGTGTTGGGCCAGCATGCCCGCCAGGTCCGAGGGCATGGGGTCTGTCCAGAAGAAGTCGTGGTTGAGCGCCGTGTCTGAGTCGTATCGCTTGGATGGGTCCAGCTGGAGCAACTTATCCAGCAGGTCGCAGCCGTAGGGATCTTTCACATACGGCTTCAAGCGCTCCTTAACCTGCAAATAACATACAATGTTTCATTAACATTCATCATCATGGCTTCCTCCACTGGCTGCGGAACCTTCCCATTAACCCCCTGTTTCCTGACGGGACATTTGTACTCATCTATAAAACTCCATTTATATTCAAGTGTCTACGTTAGAATAATGTGTGTGCTATTGTATATAATTTATTTGATTTTTAGCCCAGCTAGGCCCAGGAGAGTTTCAAGTTTCTGCGTTAGAATAATGTGTGTGCTATTGTATATAATTTATTTGATTTTTAGTCCAGCTAGGCCTAGGAGAGTTTCAAGTTTCTGCGTTAGAATAATGTGTGAGCTATTGCATATAATTTATTTGATTTTTAGCCCGGCTGGGCTCAGGGGAGTTTCAAGTGTCTACATTAGAATAATGTGTGTGCTATGGTATATAATTTATTTGATTTTTAGCCCGGCTGGACTCAGGGGAGTTTCAAGTGTCTACATTAAAATAATACTGCTGAAATTGCTACTGCTAATAAATAATACTACTAATTAAAATAATAATGCTGTTATACATTATTCATTTGATTTTTAGCCCAGCTGGGCTCTTACATAAATTATAAGAAAATGATGCTTACCTAATGAGGTATCGAAAATTATACTAAAATTTATTAAGGCATGCAGTAATATAAAACTAATAATACCCTTGAGGTGATTTTTCACAAAAACGGCGCTATACAAATTATCCAATTATTATTATTATTATTAATAAACTAAATATGTCAAACACATGCATGATTCTGAGTTGTCGTGGAACCGTTAAACAATATTTTTAAAACATGACAATAACATAAAATAAAATTGAAACTTTTTTTTTACACTTGCTCCACACAGGAGGCCCTGAGAAAAATAATTCCCCTCAGGGCCTTTGAGGATGCTCTGTGAAGGGTTTTTTTAGGAAAGGAAGGAGAGAAAGTTCTGGGAAGGAAAAAGGTGTGTGGGGTGGCTAGAAATATAGTAACAAATACCACTAAAACTATATTACCTATGCTACCATTTGTTATAAGCAGTATGCGGCCGGCGGTGGCAAAACCAAAATTCCAGATCCGCTCATTATTAAAGGCAAACAAAACAAAATTAAATTATAGTTATTTAAGGGGTGGGTAAGGTTTTAATTTTTTTTTCTAAATGCACAACATGTCGAGAGTATTGTGTCAAAATTTCAAGTAAATTGGAGCAAAACTAAAGAAGATACAGCATTTCAAGCGACCGGTCTTCTTGTTCTATTCAAGTATATATTGAGTATAAAAAAACTTTAAATCGATTTTCTCGCAAACAAATTTTTAAAGTTTGTGAACATCTTAACTCAAAATTTACTTACCGATCTTTTTGAAATTTTATTCACTATTTTTACACATAAATCGTCAGTAGTTTTTTTCCATTTTATAATAACAAATTCATCGAAAATTTTACCAAAAATCGCAAATTTAACTTCAACATGCTGCAAAAAAAAAAAATCAAAAAAAAAAAATGCTCGTCACTACCTGGGAAAGCATATCACCTTTTAAACCCATTTCGATTTTTTTGTTTCAAATGATCCATTAACGAGTTATGATGTTCACCGCATAACACCTTTTTTTCGAGGCGCCTCCGGAGATTCGCTCTCACGGACTTGTTTATTGATATTTATAACGTGTATATAAAAGAAATAAGCCAACATTATTCATATCTCCAAAACAAAATCATAAAAATATGCCTTTTTTCGCCTTTAAAACCTTACCCCACTTTAACCAGTCAAATTTGTTTTATGGGCCAACAGACAGCTATAAAAGTTGAAACATCATTTGGTTTTGGCCTATTTCAGCAGTTTAGCTCGCTGTACAATCCCATTGTTGTTGCCACCGCCAGCCGCATACTAGTTATAAGTCGTAAATTAATTATTTTATGATAAGTCAAATGTTTTGGAAAGGAGGATAGCAAGTTTTGGATTGTTTATTAGTGTACTCGCTATTGGCACAAAACATGTTTATTATAGTTATAACTGAACAAAGGCAGTTTTATCATGGTAAAAATGAATATTTTTATTCTAACCTTCCTCTTCTGGCCCTTGGGCAGCTCCATTTTGTTGTACAGGTCGAGAGTTTCAACTCCGGGCCACACGTCCGGAGTGCAGCTCCCGCACAGCTGTGAGATGAGAACCAGTTGCTGCTGCTCAGTGCTGCCCTGCATGATGGGCGAGCGTGTCCACATCTCAGCCATGATGCAGCCCGCGCCCCACATGTCCACTGGCGGCCCGTAGTTGCGGTCGCCTAGCAGCAGCTCGGGGGGTCTGCAAACAAACAACACTCAAGTTAGGATGCCGGGCCCATCACGATCAGATCGCATTGACGCTGGACCAGTGATGACGGTGCTAAGACATCAAAAAGGGAAACCAGGAATCATAACATACATGAAAATGTTAAGTAATGCATCTTAACACAGGACAGAATGATAGTACTTCCTAACATTTGCTAGATCAAAATACCGAACCAGTAATCATAAAAGTTGGTGACAATGTTCAAAACATACATCAGATCACTGAACCAAGCGGTGCTTCAAGATACTGAATTCGTAATGATGAAGTTAAATAAAGCTGTTCAGACTTCAGACTTCAGACCAGCGAAGATAACGTAATGTAGTAATGCATCAAAGTACTGATGAACAAGTGATGGTGAACACTGTTCAGACTATACATCAACACACTGAACAAGTGATGATGATTGATCAGAGCATCAAGACATTGAATCGTTATTGATGAACACTCTTTAGACTTACATCAACATTCTGAACTAATGATGATGATTGATCAGAGTATCAAGACACCGAATCAGTAATGATGAACACTGTTTAGACTGCACATCAACACATTGAACTAGTGATGATGATTAAGCATGCATCAAGACAATCAGAGATGATGAATGCTGTTCAGACTGTACATCAATACTCTGAACTAGTGATGATAATTGATCAGAGCATCAACACACTGAACCAGTAATGATGAATGCAATTCAGACTGTACATCAACACTCTGAACCAGTGCTAACGATTAAGGGGATTCAATAGTTCAGGGAAAAATCGAAGTCGGAATTCACGCCCATTGTGGGAGGAGTTTAAAAATATTTGAGAAAAAGCTTTTGGAACGGTTGAAAAGGGTATTTGAGAAATTTTTTTTACAGGTTGATTTCGTAAAGACCTAAAAAAAACATTAACTCCTTTTTTACACATTGTTTATTGTAATAACAAGGAAATTTAAAATTAATTTCACGGAACCGAGCGACGTGGAGTCACACGTCTGTTCCCTGCTCCGGCCAGGGCGGTTCTGAATGGAAGTGGGGTGTGGCAAGCCAGTAGTCCTTCGGTGAACGACATAAAGGTCACTTTGAAAATCCACATTCGTCGGCTGCCAGCCGTATTGTGAAATAACAACGCAAATATGCATACTTTATTTTATTTTGTGAATATCGGGCGTAAATATCAATTTTTTTGCGATTATCATAAAAGAAACTAAATTTGCTACAATAAGCAATAAAATCATATCCGAAAAGATGTTCATAAGTAGGAGAGTTTGCACTTGAAAGTGTTTTTTTAAAGACCTGTTACTTTATTTTTTTCTAGGCTTTTTAAAAGACTTATAAAAAAAATGACCGATATTTTTAAGGGCCAACATATGTTCTACACGCAGTATCTAATTGAAGCATTTATAATATTTCTAAGCGATCAAATTTTCAAAACAAAAACACATGATTTTGTGTGATTTTGCATTATTTACTATGGCTTCATCTTAAGCTATGCATCAAGACAATCAGAGAAGATGAATGCTGTTCAGACTGTACTTCAATACTCCGAACTAGTGATGATAATTGATCAGAGCATCAACACACTGAACCAGTAATGATTAATGGTACTGACACACTTGCTCATTAACAAGCCGGCTTATGAGCATGCTCATTAATGAGTATGCTCATGTCAAATAGTCAACTGTACACATTTGCTCATTAATGAGCAGGCTTGGTTTGAGCTTTCTCGTGAATGAGCGTGCTCAAAGCCAACATTTGAACACACATACTCTTTAATGAGCATGCTCATGTCAAATAATAAATGTCATTGTATAGTGTCAGTTCCGTTTGCCCTGAACTAAACTTAATCTTAATCTTATTGCTTGCTTCAACGCAATTATTCATTATTTAAGAATCCTTAGACGGAAGAAACAAAACGGTTGATTTGGGTCCAAGATATCAACGGTTATACAGTTACAAGGACATAATAGAGTCAGTTCCGTCCGCACAGAAGTTAATAAAGTAATTGTATTGCTTGCAACTCATTTAGGTACTGAAGAAAATTTTGGCCAAAGAAAAAAAGAAAATAAAAAGTTCGATTTGGGTTCGCAATTGGATCACTAGAAGAACAAACCTTAGAGCAAGTAATCATTTGTTAGTAGAAATGCGAAAAGAAGATATCAACGGATATAAAAATCATTTATGAATGCTTCCGCAGAAATTTGACGAGCTACTCTAAAATTGAAAGCGTGATATAAAAACGAGATACTCATACGCGAAGTGTTGTTCCGCATATGAGTTCCTATATTCTAAAGGTAGATTTTCGTCAAAGACGTCAACAAATTCGAAAATATCTAAATTATAAAAAATAAATACTAATTTCAATAGAATGTGGTTTCATTTTAGAGGTAAAGGAACTTTTGGGGAATTCGGAAGTCTATTGTGGATATTTTGGTGACCTTGTAATAATAACAATCCAAACACATTCGTGATTCCCATAATAAATCACGAAAAGAAAGGTTTTTTCGTCCCCCTAGCGATCTGTTTTGACATTTTTGCAAAGAACTGAGATCGGAATGACATGAGCATGCTCATAAGCCAGCCTGTTCACACATGCTTAGAGGCTTCCCCTTCCACCCGATAATCCAATGAGCATGCTCATAAATCAAACGGCTGTTGATTCGTGAGCTATCTCATTTGGCTTCAAATGAGCATGCTCAATACTAGCAACGTCACGGACACACATGCTACTAGGTAGCGTGCTCTTTGGCTTCAAATGAGCAAGTGTGCCCGTAGCATAATGCCGTTCAACTGTACATCAACGCTCTGAACTAGTGATGATGATTTAGCAATATATCAACAATGAACAACACTAATCAATGATGACAAAACAGACTAGTGGTGATGACGCTTCGTAAGGCAAGGCACTGACCTAGTGATTTTAATGATTGTATCAAGACAATGGGCCAATAATGGACATAACGAATAAGAATACAGAACAAAGCAACCGACTACCCATCAGCATACTGGAACAGTGAAGATGACGCTTAACAATACAATAAGACACTAAACCAGCAATCTTGATACTTTGTAACAGCATTCATTTTCATCACACATTATGATGCTATGTAATGCTGTTCAAACTAAACAAATACAAGGCTAAAGAAGAAGAAGATCGACTGCACTATATTCGTAAATATTTACAGCTACGCTGGCCTAAGGTTGCCAAATGGTCAAATATAATAATAAATAATAGAATTTTAGCAATAACAATAATAATACGCAAAATCGCTTTACATAATTCGAATTCAATGTACATTTTGTGTGTAGGTTAGTCGAAAATTGAGACATTTTCCGAAAAAATTCCTTTACAATGCAAGACAATTTACACCACAATACAATGCTTGTTTACAGTTGACAGAAATTTTGATGATCGCATGCAATTCCGCTGAGTATGATTGTTGCAAAACGTAAATCATAATTGGTCGCACGGAGAAGGTTAATCGTACATTGAAAAAATGGGGCCAAATAATAAACATAATATAAATATATACATTAGAGTCAAGTCAATACCAAATGCCAAATTATACGGAGGAAAAATGTGCTACATATACTGTATATAATATAGTATAATATGGCAAATATTGTTACTACCTTCATTGATTTTGAGCAAAAAAGAAAATACCTTCTTCATCAAACTTTCCGGAAGAAAGCTGACAGATATAAAACCATAATGAAAATAATAGTATTAATTAATTTTGTTATACGCAAGTTGTTCCGCAGCAACAAAAGAATGAGGAATCAAAAACAACAAAAATATCTCATGTGGCAAAAGTCAACAAATACTGGTAGATCAAATGCAAAATTACAGCGTGTAATTTCAACATTCAAAGGATTGCTATATTTAATTTATTTTACAGTTTGCTTGATTTAACAGGGATTATTTTTCAAAAAGTAATAGGCTCCAGGCCAAAAGAAACTACAAAACTCGATAGAAGAGCGCCTTTTTGTTGTGTACAGAGCAATCATGCACTATTGCAGGCACTGTACCCAGCTACTGAGGCTAAACTTAGCTTTGGCTTCAAAGGAGCCCCCCATGCTTGAGCAGGTCACTGAAGGTTGCACCGAGATTTTATATATTAAAAAGCACAGTGGTAATAATTGAACAAATCTTGACATTCTATAATTATTCGTTTTTGTAGAAACTGTCAATAGATCCCGCCAAAAAGAAACAAAAGACAGAACTTTTGTAGTTCTACCATATAAGTCTCCTTTCAATGGAAAAACATAAAAAGTGATAAATGTCACCTTACCTGTGAAATATTTTATCTCCCATAGAAATTTTCAAAAAGTTACGCAAAAGAGTACAAGGCTCCATCTGAAAAGGGCAGAAGTTGTTGCTTGCAAGAAATAAACAAAAAAAGCCAAAACAAATCAAGTCATCAAGGTCCCAGAATATTTCAACACTCTGTTGCAACATGCTGAACAAGTTTAATGAAATCAAACAAACAGTAATATGGAAGATAAATTGGTATTTCAAAGCTATTAGATTACAAAGGAAACTACGCTGGGAGCTGAAAATGTCCCCTCAAATGTCACTTTAAAAAGGGCACAGGGATTTTACTGAGATAAACGAGCAGACTTCTGCTTTTTACTTAGTATAGATGTAACATCAATTGACATACCTGTACCACAATGTGACTACTCGATTAGTATATCTGTTGGCCGCCCCTGCCTTAGCCAAACTGAAGGCCCTTGCCAGCCCGAAGTCGGCCAACTTTAAAATGCCGTTCTTCGTTATTAAAATGTTGGCAGCCTTCATGTCTCGATGTAAAATCTTATTATTGTGTATATAGTAAAGTCCATTCAACATCTGCTGCATAACCTTCTTAATTTCTCCCAAACTGAACTTCACATTCACATTGGACAGCAGGCCCGCCAAATCATGTTCACAAAAGTCGAAAACCAAATAAAATGTAGAGCGAAATTTGTTATGAGCAGTAGCTTTCGTGCGACATATTTCAATCAGGTTCACGACGTTTTCATGCTTCAAGAGCTGCAGGATGCGGATCTCTCTTAAGGCAGTTATCGGGAAGCCCTCTTTCTCGTTATCCATGAGAACTTTCTTCATGGCGACGAACTTCTTGTTGCTGTTCTTCTCCCGAGCCTTGAACACCTCCCCGAAGGTGCCCTGCCCGATCTTGGCCACCTTTTCATACTTGTTGGACTCGTCGCAGAAGGGGAAGTCGAAGTCTTCTATATACTTCTCCTTCTCGCGGAGGTTCATTATGGTGGAAGACACCGCTGGAGTGGCTTGCCCTTCGTTACTATTTGTCGACGTGTGTGGCAAGGACATGCTCGTGAGTAAGTCGTTGAGGTAGTGGGTTTTCATTGGTGCTTGAAACATTCACGAGGCTGTCAGGAAAACGCGCGAGGAGCGAAAGGCGAGAGACGCACGACTGTCCCGTTGCAATGGTGTTATTGGTGGTATAGGTGAGTGATGAGCCCCAGCACCAGGCCTTCGGACGCTAACTATGTAGGTGTACGTTTATTGCAAACGTGGAAAAGCGAAAAACGTCAAACTACATCAATGACACATGTATATTTTATCAAGAAAAATCGTCTATGGAATCTATGGATAAAGTTGGTGCTGCCAGTTTTTATTGATATTTTTTTAGCGAATTATATTTATCATCCAACGTGAATTTTTTTTGTTAAGCCTCGATAACATTGAGCAAGTTTACAAGCTACTATCTGGGAAATTCACTATCCGTCAGTAAACTCGCTCAGTGTCATCGTATTACTTGCTAACTAGCAGATTGTGGACAATCTACGAAAAAAGTTGAAAGACGGTCAACTTTACTCGCTATTCGCTCAAGATGGCGGCCCACCAACAGCTGATTTCGTAACTGTCAGAATTATTTCGTGTGGGAGCCGTAATTCTCGCTACTTTCTAGCGTGTGGCGCTAGCTGCTCAAGTTTTTTATGAAATGTCAACCGAATTGCTTCACGCGAGAGTCGTTATTTTAGCTGCTAATGTCGCTACTAAGCGAGTTCGCAGTTTTATGTATCATCATGACAATCTCACTCACCGATTCACCCGCTTTCAAACTTACCGGCTCGTAGCTTGTAAACTCGCTCTATGTAATCGAGGCTTAAAAGAAGGTGAATCGACGAGTGAGATTTTCATGATGATACACACAACTGTCTACTCGCTCAGTAGCGACAGTAGCAACTCTCGCGCGAACCAATTCGGTCGAAATTTTGTAAAAAACTTGAGCTTGCAGCTAGCGCCACACGCTAGCCAGTAGCGAGAATTATGGCTCCCGTGCGAATTAATTCTGATAGTCACGAAATCAGCTGTTGGTAGGCCACCATCTTGAGCGAGTAGCGAGTAAAGTTGACCGCCTTTCAACTTTTTTCGTAGATTGTCCACAATCTGCTAGTTAGCAAGTAATACGATGACAATGAGCGAGTTTACTAACATATAGTGAATTTCCCAGATTGTAAACGCGTTCAATGTCATCGAGGCTTTAGACAGAATAGATGTTATTTTTTGTATAACCGAAATTGGTATACACAATAGTAAAAAAAGCGTGAAACAGTTTAGAAATTTTATGAATCCCAAGGTTCGTAAAAAATGCGTTTCAAGGTAAACTCATCGAGGGTGTAGTATGTTTTGCTTCAAGCTACGTCACGCGTTAGAAATTTCGACATCGGCCCGACGAGTTTTTTTTTCGAAAAAGGCCCGTGTGAGCTAACCTTGTTAAACGCATTTTTTACGAACCTTGATGTTATCTTCGAGAAAGGAGATTTTTTTGTAAATTTATGACATATCGGTAGCTACTGCATTCCAATCTATTTATAGCGTACAACCAGTGCCGTGCGTAGGATTTGTTTTTCCTATTCAATTTGGAATTTTTTTCCAATTTGACTTATTAATTGTAACAAACAATCAAAATTAATTTTCTATCTACTTATTTATATTTGCTTATAATTTTTTTAAATTTATTTTGCATAAGATTTTTTAATATTTCAGCAAAAAAATTAAGTCTAAAATTTTGAAAGAATTTTTTTAACAATTGAGGACATTGCTAGTAATACGGGCCAGTACCGAGTGAATGGTACATATTGGGACATTGCGCTGTAAGACGGAACATCCGGTCCTCTTCTAGAATTTACAAATTATGCGTCACTGTCACACTGTACACTTGCCGCCAACTCTGTGTTGGAAATAAATATAAATATTAACTCTTTTCATTCAATGAGAATATTCAGTCATTTTTAATGAATTTTCACCTTCTTACTTAAATATCCAAATGTATTTTTTCTATTTACAAATGTCGATTTCGTAGTTAAAATAATTTTCTGCAAGTCTGCATTTTACAAAGCCCGCCAAAACCAACGAAATCTGGTGGGGTACGCGTGACGACATACGTGCCTCGGTTTTGTCAGTTAACAGGAAGGTCAGCACAAATGTGTCCGCATTCTTAATACACGCATCCGCCTGGCCCGTGAGGTAGCGGTGTAAGTTAGTAAGAATTAAAATATTATTTTGTCTTAATAGTTTTTTTTAATTTATTAATAAAACTTCGTTGTGAAAGTTTTACTTATTGGAAAATTTACAGATATTTATTTATTTATTAATAAACGCCCTTTTTCGGGGCTTTTTCGTAAAGTTAGAAAAATACATATTTATTGCACATAACTGAACTAGTTCAATAACGATAGTTTAAATTTGTTTAAAGATAAATTGAAGATATTCACTGACTTGGTATAATTGTTTCCCTCCATTAGTATTCTGGGTAAAGAGGAATACATATGGTAGTTAGTCCCAGAATTTCTGCACTGAAATAAATCCTGACTTCTAGTATTACGAAGTGGAATTCGGAAGCTTATCAATTCAAGGAATACCGGACTATCAACTAAATCATTTAGAATTTTATATAGAAATACCAAGTGAGAATATATGAATACGCTCAAACTGTCAGACAGACCATATATCGTTTAAAATAGTGTCGTAGTTCAACATAATTGCTGGAATACCCATTTTAAAATTTAGAAAACGTAAGAATTTGTTTTGTATTCTTTCAACAGCTTGTACATGTATAATATTATAAAGTGGATTCCAGACGGGAGAATTGTACTCAAGTTGACTTCTAAAATACGCAAAATATAACAGTTTAATATACTTTATATTGTTAAAATTTATATTATATTATTAATATTAAGCGACACAACTTACAATTTGTGAAATCCTGTACTTGTCTCACTAGGAAATCCTGTAATGAAAGCAGGTGCTTTAAAATATTAGCACTTTACAATAAATAACAACATATTATGTTGTTATTTATTAATTGTAACAAACAATTGTAGATATGTTTTTAGATTTTCGCGGCCAAAAGTACTTTCGTTAGTAGAGTAAGTTCAAAAGTATTTCGTAAGTAGTTTCGTAAGTAGTTTCGTTTCGAAGTAGGTAATACCTTCACATGTCGATAAGTACCTAATTAAATATCGTGAAATTGATGAAACTAGATTTTTTGGGCTTGAGGCAACTGCCTAATAAAGTAGCTACCTAGTAATGGGTTCATTAAGTAGAAAGTTAAGTCCTAATTACAATATTACATGACGTCAGTATGGGTTCATTAAGTAGAAAACATTAGGTACTTTAGTAGTGGTGCCTCAGTGTACAACACCAATATAGAAATAATCTGCTCTCAGCAGGTGGAGACAAATAATTTCGGCAATGCACTACGAAGTAATGCAAAATCGTGTGTTTTTAATTTGAAAATTTGAATTATTTAATTATTTTTTGGAACATTTACAGAGTGTTAACAATTATTAAAATAATAGAATTGCCGATGGTATATTGCATAGATTTTAACACTCCAATTAGAAATGTTCACTGCACGAGGAATCAATGTTAATTTGTTACTAGATGGAAATGCTTGTAGTGATAACAGAAATAATGATAATCAAAATGAAATATAAAACATAGTAGTGTCAAATATAATACCCTGCAGAGAAAGAGAAAAAAGAATGAAAGGGTATGACAATAAAGCAGCTATATAACTGTTCTCCACGAAGTGTCGTGGTAGGAGTTTGATAATTTGTTTTTTGAATTATGATACTTTCATTAAATACACATCTTGGCCTTTAAAATACTCTAGCATTTTTGGCAAATCTTTTTAAAAGCTCAGAAAAAATATAATATCAAAACTAAATATAATGATCGTAAAACATTTAACTAGGTGTACCTAAGCTTCGCAAAATGAAAAAAAAAAAACACTTTTTGGCGATGTTTTTCTCTTTCATATATCAAAAAAGAAGGTAATGTTAAACGGGAATTTAAGCCTTATCACCATCTACATAAGGTGTGTTATTGATAGCGGCCCGATTCCAAATATTGCGTGACGTGGTGTATCGCCCAGAGCTCACGATCAGAGTGTATACTTTCAGTGAAAGACAACCATTCAGAATCGAAACGTTGCTTGAAATGGTTTTAGCCGTATTTTATGATCAGATCTGAAGATCCAGGTATTTCCTAACCTTCCTCTTCCTCGTTTCCCTTCCCTCCCTACTACCTTCAGCCTTACATCGAAATCCAATAATTGAGGAAGCCAATTTTACACAGGCTCCAAACGGTTGGGATGAGTTGGGACTGTCGTGAGGCACCTACTCGCATATCATTTTTATGTATTTGTGCCAAATTTGTGCACACCGATAATGATTCAAATTGGTTCGAAATAGTTTGGAACATCCGCCCGCTGTCCCGTCTTACCCCGCACCAGTCCTACGTCCTACAATATAGTACACCACTAAACAGGCGAGAATTTCTTTAAAAAGATTCTACGATACCTACATGTATTTTTTTTACCACAAGACAGGATTCCCCGTTTTATGAATAATGCCCTTTTATAATAAATTGGGGAGTGAAGGTATTTTGAAGAATTCGTAGAACAACAAAGATAATCAATTTATCAGGAAGCACGTACAGATAATGTTCTTTTTTTGTAATGATTGATTGCATTTATTATTATTAAGATAACAAACACAATACATTGTATGAATCTGACACAGGACCGGGGCAAGGTTTGGGCAGTGGGCATCTGGAAAATATTATTTGGGCTACTGAATAAATAAATCCTAGAAGTTTGATATAAACCAATTTGAAATAAAACTAATGTCACCAATTTTAATAAGCCCTTTCGACTCCTAGACTCTGGTGCAAAGATATTGATTTGCTCTGGTGTAAACAACAAAAAATGCAATGAAATTTATTAATCGCCAAAGAAAGAGATTCGGTACCCTAAACTAATGTACCCTAAACTAATGTACCTTAATCTAATGGTCACCAGAGCGCGAGAGCTAATTGCAAATGATCGGTTCTATTTTTAAAGTGTTCGTTTTAGATGCGTGCCTCAAACTGAACACGCAACCGCGCAACGACTACCGTTCATTTCGATTCCATGTAACTTCCCCAATCGCCTCCGCATCCTTGAAATCGGCGGCTCTCGGAGGCGGGCCCTGTCTCTGCCTCTACAGCGAATTATCGTACCGCGTTGTGTCGGTAGCGTAAATCCGCGTATAGCCGGCCGCGTTAGGCTGGTGTGACGATTTACATAATAGACAACCAGTCCAGTTCCAATTTTCATGTGCAATATTTAAATTGAAGTAATT
This sequence comes from Glyphotaelius pellucidus, assembly GCA_936435175.1. NCBI lineage: Eukaryota > Metazoa > Arthropoda > Insecta > Trichoptera > Limnephilidae > Glyphotaelius > Glyphotaelius pellucidus. Next base: position 5,351,312 of record OW386542.1, read on the forward strand.
TTAAGTGTTATACAATTTATAAATTTGTTACATTAAAATTTAAGTTTTACTATAATTCGGATGCATGGATACGTGTATCTTGTACCCTTTTCTTCACTATTTTCTTGGGGAAGCACAGTCTCCCCCCGCCTCCAAGCACGAACCGCCACTGCTTCTATCGATCTAGCTTTTATTTCTTCATTGTATCCCTTATAACAGTTATTGGCAAACTTACCACCTATGAAAAATTCTACGAGTTTGGAATATTTTGTGTATTTGATTACAAAAAGACTTCTAATACAATGGACGGTACTAGTACCAAGTGTTGTCGGGGCCGGCCCTGGGCAGGCGCAAATAGAGCAGTCAACTCCAGGCGTCGACTTGACTTGCCAAGGATCCAAGGAGCTTATTTATACAAGGAGCCGTAATACTTCTAATACAGCACCCTTGAGATTTTTTCTAGCGCCAGGCACCGTTTGACTCAGAGCCGGTTCTTGGTGTTGTGATGCTGACTATTAAGTTTAATTCACTTCCTCAAAACTGATAAATAAACTATGTATAAAGCCTCGATTGCATTGAGGGAGTTTACAAGCTACTAGCCGGCGAATTCACTATCTGCTAGTAAACTCGTTCAGTATAATCTTATTACTGACTAACTAGCAGATTGTGAACAATCTACGAAAAAAATTGAAAGGAGGTCAACTTTGCTCGATAATAATTGCTCGTAAACTCGCTCAATGTCATCAAGGTTAAGAAGAAAAAGTTCTGTTTTCGTAAAAAAAAGATACAAGACAAAAGAAAAAAGTTTAAAGACTGAAATATTAGCTACACGATATAAAATACATTTTACGTACTTATTATTATGTTGACAAATATAATAATTAGTAAAAAGACACTGTGAACCCGAAGTAAAGAACTGCATACATTTCCGAGTTCGGGATTTCCCTTACGCGGCCATGTAAAAACTGACGTTGTACTCAAAAGCCAAAGCCATTTTAGTGACCGTTAAAAAAATTCATGTGGCAACACTGCTTATACTGAACAGTGTTTCCCAAACAATTGACCACATAATTGAATTTTCGATTCCCATTTGCTACGTTACTTTTTTAAATTTTTATTTCTCTTGTTTTGTTTTATATTTTGTTCAGATTTATTATTATGTATTATTTTATTGGTGTTTGTTTACCTTCAAAATTTGTTCCATTTAATAAAAAAAGTTTAATATGTTTTTCAAATTGAACAATGGTAGAAATATCTGGGTTAAAGTACATATTGATTTGTTTATATTTTATATAACACAATTCACACAACAGAATGCTTCTACGTAGTAAATAAAAAAAAATTTGGTCGATATATGAAGAGATTCTATTTGATTATGAACCTATTCCCCGCAGGCAAGACTGTTAGTGACTTTTGAATCACGTCAAATATTTACTGTTACTCTCTAAATCCGCCAATCTTACACACATCAAGAGGATAATACAATCCATGACTCTTTTGGAAAATAATTTGGAATCTTGAACTTATAGGGGCCTCTAAAATGGCAGAGTTCAGAGAAGGAAGAAATTCACAATAAGATGTATTTAATACCTGCTACGATCTTAGGAAGACCCATCCCATTATTGGTTACTTACACCCACTTTTGTTTGTATTTGGTGACTTAGCAGGGGTGTCTGGGTTCATGTGGTTAGGTTTGTCCGAGTCTTGTCAGCGAGTGCATTTGCCCACCTGCTGCGAGAGAAACTGGCTGAGGGAGGTCTTTTGACCTCTCGATCCGCCGCCTTGCACCGGTCTCTCGGAACATCACCTTTCACCGCAGTTGGAGGGATGGGTTCATACGTCCGTCACTCCTGGACACACTGACCCCCAGATTCCTATCCACCGTTCACACCTTTTTCCTTACTGGCCTCCCTCTTCTTCCTTTTCTGAAGAGACCCTCCACACAGCATCCCCAAAGATGACATACGCTCTGAGAGGAATTATTTGTGTGGAGTTCACCTTAAAAAAAATTCGATGACATGAATTATAACTATTTAGTTAATTTTAGGGTACCCATCTACCTGATGAAAAATTTGTATGATAATTGTAAGTTTGAGAAGCATTAATATAAAACGCATAAGTTCTAGTTCGAGAGTTGTTTTATTCCCAAGTTAAATGTGAAAGTTCGATAATGAAATTTCAATATAATTATATGTACGTTTTTAGCACGAGAATATGCATTATAAATTTAATTAACTAAACTGAAGTGTATCTAGTGACTTATGTTCATTCTATCTCCGCATTTTATCACCACTAGAATGATAACAATGTAAATGCAAGGCCCAATTCGCCCTTGGTGTGACTCATGAATCATGAATGGATGTGCATTATAATGATAAATTATTATTGTTGATAAAAGTTTGTTTTAGATTTCATGATATTGTGTTTATTTTGATTAGTCCCATTCTGTTCTCATTTGAATACGGACGTGACATAAAAGTGTAGTAATTAGTGATATTTGCAAAGAAAGTAAACAAAATGGAGCTACCGAGAATTGACATAACAAGGGAGAGAGATGCCTTTAATGAGGTGTTCTACGAGATGAACAGGCGATTGAGGCAAACAGATTATTTCCTCACTCCAAACCAGGGAGAATTCAGCTACTCCGGGGACGAGATCAGCAGCACCCCGAATCAATCTCATAAGATGCTCTGCATGATGTTACCAAAGGAAATGAAAGTGAAGATCTTGAACTGTCCCCTGCCTGGCCATGTGAAACTACAGATTCAAGGACTGCAAGAACTCAGGAACCAACGAAACTGGAGGCAATATCAATCAATCGAAAGATGGATTGATAGACAAGGATTTATAACACAGACTTTGATCACCCAATGGCTGAAAGAAAAATTGACTTCTGTTTACGATGAGCTAAGAAATGCACAAGGGGATCCTATTCTATGTTGTGGAGTCAACAGGTATGTAATGTCAGTTGGTAAGTCAACCCAATCTGTATCTATGATTGCACAGCTGGTTTCAGAAGATGACCTCAAAATTGAAATTGACATGCTTCCCTGTTTCACATTTAAATATCCCAACTGGCCGGAAACTGCCAAAATAGACTACGCAGATTTATTTCAGTCTGAAGAGTGGTTTGCAGTTGCACAGAAAACATTCAACAGGAGTTACCGAAACAGCGATAGATTTTGGCAGATGGTGTTTCCTGCACAAGAAAATGAAATTCTTTTCTACCATCCGAACGTGATTCACATAATGAGGTTCATAAGGCAGATATGCTTTTCTTATCGAATGAATTTCATCAGACCTTATTTCATTAACACCGTTATGCTGTGGGAGATATTTGTTCACAATGAGCACTTTTGGAATAACAGATTGAGTTATTTGTACATGCATGTGTTGAGGAAGATACAAGAAAGGCTGAGGCAAAGAAACATTCCCTTCTTCTGGGATCCCCGTCAAAATCTTATTGCCTCGATGCCACTCCATCAGATCGAGGAATACATCAGGACCATCGACAGAGTGTTCAATGCGATCAATGATGACTTCCATAGGACCCCGTTTGTGAGGACTTTGTTTTCTCTGACCAATCCCTTTGAAGAATTTCGTGAGACAAGAAGGTATTTCTTTTACGATTACAGGAAGAAATGTTTCAGAGTTTCATATGTGTATCATTCGGCTTCTGTTTAATGTAACAAATTAAAAATTAAATTATCCCATGTTATTATTTTCAAAATATTAATTGCGAAAGCTGTTTGATTAAGTATCTAATAATAAATAGACTTGAATTATGTTTGTAAATGCTCTACAGGCAATGCTATCTTAAAAATATATTTGAGAAGTAAATGAACATTTTAATACTGTGTTTCACGGTCATACTGCAAAAAGGGTGATTATTTATGAAAATCTAAGGAAAAACTGAAAATGATTAAGGATGGGTTGTTTCGCAGAATTTGAACAATTCATCAAGTATAAATGTTAATTTTCAAGGTCTGTGAAAGTTCTGTTATTATTTCAGTTTTGTGAAGCAACTGCCCAATATTAATATAATAACAGAATTTGAAAAGAACCTTTACAGAACTTGAAAATTAACTATGAAATTTGATGAATCCTTCAAATTCTGTGAAACAATCTATCTTTAATTTAATCAGTTTTAATTTTTTTTTAAATTGGTTTCAGCTTGAGAAAAAACATGTATTCTTTATAACCACTAATTTGCTTCAATTTATTGTGAACAAAAAAATCCTTAACTTAAAGTAAATTTATCTTGTAAGTTTGAATAAGGAACTCCTGTGAATAATATTAAGGCATAAAAAATTCATATAGATCAACAAACGCTAATTCTGTACGTGTATATAAATTTTTTGAGGTAATCCTTCAAATCATCCAAATAATATTATTATATTATGAACGGTCAGTAGCTGAATTGGCATCGCGTTTGGATCTCACCCAGTCATGAGTTAAAATCCTCGACTGGCTAAATCCTCCATTACGACCCCAGCAACATTTCTGCTTAAGTAAAGATTTTTAAATATTGTCAGGTTATTCGTTAGGAATGTCTTTCGTTAAAACAAATTAAATATGTATATAATTAAAAATAGAATAAATAAATTGTTGTATGAAATTGGTTAAAACCATAAGAGATTTAAATGCCTTCGATTGGTCGTTGGAATCTGACAGAATAATGGCCATTCTTCGCAAGTCGGTCGGCCGGGTGCATTAAGAATGGGGACAATTTTGCACTATGTAGAAAAATATACTGGTGTTAGGAGGCATAAAGTTCCCTGTTGTCCCTGTTCTTAGTAAATTTTAAAATTTTCATAGATAATCGCTCCCCGCAGTTTAGTAATATAAGTGTGAAACACATTGCGTAGAATTAACGAGTAGAATTCCAAAAAATGTTATATTAAAATAACCTAAGTTCTTATTTTTAAAGTAATTGCCTATGTAGGTATCTACTTATTCACATTGTACATTATTATAATATTACATTCTTCACTTTAATACCTAGTTACGTCTTACCCAAAAGCAAACATTAATGCTTCATATAAAAAAAAAACGTTTCAACAGTTCTAATATGTGAGAACTTGTAGAAATATGTAAATAGTGGTTAAGTTAAAATATGTCAAAACATAGGCCCCACGTCTTCCAGATCTTGGTGTGCCAAGCATGTTAAATTTTCCTCGTCCGACGGTTGATTTTTTAATATTTTTTTTACATTACACAGAAAGCCTTTGAGGAAAATAATTTCTTAAGTCTTACCTAATAATGTGTTTATATTTTTATAAAAATTGTATATAATCTGCCATAAATAGTTTCCCAAGAAATGCTCAGAAAAACAATTTTTTTATTGGCAACGGCAAATTTTATGGGTCTATTTGGCAACGGCGGCTCACAAGAGGTTAAATAAATTTCCCTCTTAAAATAATGTTCTTGGATTGATAAGCAATTTGAGATGGCGGTATTAAAGAAAAAAATAATAGGTACAAGAACTAAGTGAGCACCCCCGAGGTGTTTTTTTTTCTATCTTATCATTTATGTTTTTGTAAAAAAAAAGGAAATTTATCAATAAGTTTTCATGCAGATATATTTGTGTTCATGTTGTTGGTGATAAGTGACATTGATAAAGAAAATTACTTAACCCCTCAGGCTAATTTGTTCGGTTTTCACAACAACTCACATAGCTCTCATAGAAATGGTTGCGTCTCGCTTACTATCATGGTTACAAATATGATCTAAACGGTGTTAGAAAGAGAAAATACCAAGCTTTATATTAAAATCTAAAAGTTAATCGCAAAACAATTAAAATGTACACTTTTACAAAACCAAAGTTTCCGACTGCAGTTTGAAATAAAATGATGAAACTTTGGAATTTTTTTGGAACAATAAAGTGAAATGACGATAAAGTTTATAATACATTTGCCTAATAAAATATGAGTGTTTTTATTTTTTTCAAGTGATTTTAGTTAGAAAAAAACTTTAGGTGTACTATTTTTAAAACTTATTTATGTTTGCAATAAAAAAATGTGTTTATTGCGAATTATAAAATTTGTAAGCGTATTTCATCACCTTTCAAAAATGAACGCGTTCAGAAATATTATTTATTTGGATTTTATTGCAAAGTGGAAAAATTTTGACCTTCCAACAAAAGAGGCCCGAGGTCTGGGGGGTTAAATATTGTTATCTTATGTCTTCTAGGAATTTGCATTTGGATGGACACGTTATTCATTATAATCAATTTGACATGACAATAATTATGAAGGTATATAAATAATTTTATATCCTATATTACAATTTATCATTACATTGTTTTTTCCTAGATAAGTTAATCTAACAAAATAATATTATTATCGGTAGTGAGTAAATATTATTTTTTATTTTATGATAGTCGATGTTGTGAATTTCTAAATATTAAAATGCATAATCGAAATAAAAAAAAACCCGATATGCATCGTTATTTATTTTTGTCGCTGTCCAAAACGTTAGCTAAAGAAGGAGATAGCGCAACACGACTTACACACCAAAAATAAATAACGATAATACTTTTGGCCGTGAAAATCTAAAATCTAACTCGTATATATGCGGTTGTTTTAGGAATTTTAAATTAATTGATTAGTGTTTATGTTTGAAAAATGACTTCCAAAAATAAAAAAAACGATGACTAATTTCTCTATCTACAAAAGTGATTGCGACATTATAGTTCTGTGCAAAATTATGAAGTTGTCAATTTTTTTTCCTAATAGCGTTATTGTGGTATTTTTAATTCCCTAAAAAACTTGAAAAATGTAAATTTTCCCCACTAATTCTTAAATTTTTTCGATCTGTAAAATCAACGACAACTTCAAATTGTACCGTTCATCTAAGGTTCAAGGATTGGTTTTAATACATTCATTACATTTAATACATGAATAATTGGAAATTTCGATTATGCCCACCATTATTTTAATTTTATAAATATGTGTTGTAGGTATATATATTAATGATAATTGCTATTGTTAGTGTAAGGAGGGTTCTTTTATATTTTTCAACATAATAAGTTTTAAAATTTATTACTTAGCTTATTGGTTACCTTACACATTGTCATTTATTTTTGTTTTTATGTCTTATTTTATTTTTTATTTAATATTTACAATTTACAATTTTTGTAAATATTTTAGCCAATGGGTACTGGACCCTCAGTTTTTTTGTTTTAATTTTATGTTTGTGTGAAAATCTGTCCTTAGATTTTATTTGCATTGTTTTTAAGTTTATTATATACAGAAGTAAAAAATCTGTTGATTTTCCAAAGTATATACATTATGTACCTACACATTATATAAGTTAATCTAATAATATCTTAAATTGTTTTCTAGTTGAAATTGAAACAGTATTAGCAACAGTCTTTAAATAATATTTCAAACAAGCTAATGTAATATGTCCAACATACTTAATTATGTACTGTTACAAAATTAATAAGGGGCAAAAACTTAATTACCAGACAGCTTATAAATATAATGTAACAATGTAACTATAGTACTTATTAAAATCAAAGAGCAAGCAAAAATACATTGTATTGACTGTGTTTTATAATTAGCATCTTGTATAAGTTAGTAACTTTTATAACTAGTATCATTCATAATCTAGGTGCCTTCTATAAAAAGTATATTTTTTTAAAATATAAATAAAATATTAAAAAAAACAATGTTTATTTAATTTCCAAGCATTTTTAATCAATCAATGATTAACTTTTTTTATTTTACATATTTATTTCTCATGCATGCAAGTAACATTTTTTTGTTTTAGCCAAATTATGTGATTTACTCTTCATCCAGTTCAGAATCTGAAAAAAAGTTTTATTAACTTATATTAATTAGTGTTCTCATATTATTAATTAATTGAATTACTTTACTTTTTTTATTCATATAATTCAGAAGAAAACTGGCGATCAAGGGACAACCACAATATGGTGTATTTTTATAACATTGTTATAAACAAAATATATACAGTGTGACTAAACTAAAATCTTTGGCTCCTAATCTACATTCGTGGGTTCGAATCCCAAGATGGTAGTATATGTATTTTTATTTATTTCGCCATTTACAAAATATGAATAAGTTAATTGAACGATATTAGCATTACAACGTGCAAAGCACTAAAGGTTGCAATGCTCGCTTGTGTGGACGCATGGCGCGCACCAATTGTGCATTTACAGTGAACATTCTGTGCACAACTGTTCCCGCCAATGTATCACGATATATATTCACTGCGAAACTGTGAACAACCATCCGAGAGTTTTGATCCGCGCATACTGCGAATCCTTTATGTTCACAGAGATGTACATACACACTGGTAATTTGTTGCAACCTTTGTTGCATTGCACATTGTGTTGCTAATATTTGAATGCGACTTAAAGTATAATAAATTGCAACCTATTCAAGTGGAACAAACTCTCAATATCGCCCTAGGGAGAGACCGTCATTGAGAATCTAAATATTGCCTGAAATGACTTTGAAAACTACGTCTGGTGACTAGATCCAAACCAACCAGATAACCCTTATCTTTCCCAAATCCTTCTTCTCCTCACTTCCTTCAAACGGAGATGTCAGAGTGGCTCTGGGAAGTGGGTTCCTTTCTAGTACGGTATTACAAATAAAAAAAACTTTTGGCCGTATTTTCCATTATACACAGCTAATTTTGGACTGATTTTATTTTCAGATCAGATAATTTTTTTAATAACGGACTATCATATACATATATTATGCATATATTTGGTATCAGTCACCTGTACATAGTCCAAATTAATTGGCTAAAAAATAATTAAACCATATAAGAGATAACAGAATTTGCCTGGAAACTATGTATGATATTTCACAAAAGCTTTTACGTTACATATTTTAAAACAAAGCTAATAAATATTGTAAAGGGAATATCATCGTATTCGTAGTATGCGGTCAACTTACCATCTTTCACAGATCTGAATTGTGCCATCCATCCTCCGTTACCATTTATTGATGAATGTTGAACCAGTCTCAAGTAATTTGTACCCCGATGCATAGCGGGCTTATCCTAAAAAAGTAAATCATTTTTTTTTTGTCTGAATGTACTTATTTGTTAATTATCATTATACATTTATCGATGAAGAAACCATTGGTTTTGAAAAATGTTGATTATTTTGGATAAATAGCGGTGTGCGGCTAAAAACTTTTATTTGAATTTCGATTTTGTTTTCTTGAAAGCCAATCTTAAAAGCGGAATTTAAACTTGATCGAGTTGAGACTTGGCAGATGGACTCGACAATGACAATGCAATCCATCAATTTTTTTGGGGCACTTATGCACATACACGCGCACACACAAATATTTGAAATCGGTTACTAGCCGGCCAACAGATGGCGCTGTGTACTAGGTTGTGCCGTTCGATGCATAGAACCGTAGTAGAAAGTACAAATTATTTCACTACGTATTAAAAAATAGATACATTGTAGTAAAAAAGACTCAAGTTTTTACCGGTTGATTTTTTAAATTAAAGCGAAATTAAAAATTGTTGACAATATAGAATTTGACTTACTGCACCGCAGTATTTGGTGATAACAGTATTTTGGTTATCTATCAATTCAATGTAGTCTGTAGCACAGAGAGCTGGGGATCCCATATTGAATACTGTAAAAAAACAACATTTTTCTCAGAATAAACATAAATAAATACTCATATCTTCAATTTAATCTCTTCTTAAATTATATTTTTTTTGGTTTTTCAAAATTTTTTTAAAGTGATATGAATTAAAAATGATCTCTAGATTAGGTTTTTTTAGATTATTTTTGGATACAAATAGTATTATTACTGATAATTTAGTTCGTAAATTGTTCAGTTTGCAGTAGAATGGATTGGGTTATGGTGGGAATTTTTATTACATATATGTTTGTAAAATTAAAACGCACCACTGAAAGCTAGTTCCATCTTGGTTCCGTATGGTGTCCTGATAATCCATTCACAGATACCATTTACTCTGTATGGTTCAGGATACAAGGGACTGAATACATGTCCAATCTGATCGAACAGTGTTCCTCCGCACCCCCTTCCTGAAAACATTAAAAACATTATCAGCCAGATTTCATTATAAAATAACACAAATATGTAATTGCAAATTTAATTTCACTTGTGCAAAATTATTTTATCGTAATATGTGCATATTTTACAAAAGCAAAAATGTTTTTATGAGATACATTAATAAAAATATAAAATGCTGCATTTAAAATTATATAACGCCCTACCAAATGGAGATAAAAAAGTTTAAAAACATCAAAGTATTGCACATTAACTACCAAAAGCCGACAGTGGACTTTTCGCTGCCAACCGTAAACGAACAAACAGCGGGATGAGGGGTTTGGTGTTTACTCAGCTGAGTGAGTAGTGATGACGTGCGGAATTATTTTTTTTTGTTTTATTTTGAAGAAAAATTTTTTAAAAAAAGATCTAAAAAGTCACAGGAGACCAAAATTTCAATAACATTTTTTACTCCAAATAATGTCTAGAATCACTGGTTAAAGTAAGTCAAATACGTTTGTCTCTTTTTGGTGTCGCTTTTTCGTTTCATCGAGTTTCAAATCACAATAGTGCTTAAGAAGTTTTAACTTCAAAAAATCATCAGACAGCAAAATGACGTCTACATTTTTTACTCGAAATATGCCAAGTAATTGTTGGTTAAAGTATTTCAGGTACGTGTTGATAGTTTAACAGTACAGTTTATACAGCTGTACAGTTTGAGAGTGAGATTTTCAATAACTATTTAATGGTACCTATGTACGAGGGGATACCAAAAAGAAACCAAACTGATGTTGTGGTGGGCCGAGTTTTTGTAGTACAGCGTTCTGCCGCCAAGGGGTGTATAGTCACCATTCCCGAATCTTTTTCGAATTTTTTTTTTCCAAACAAGAAGCAAAACTTTACGGCCGCGCGCGCGCTGTTCACTAGAATCAAAAATTGTAAAAAACAACGAGCACACAAAACAACTGTCACTAAAAAATTCACACAAACCGAACGGAACCTTCTTTAGCGATGACGTTTGGCTTACTGACTCGGGAATGGTGGCTCTGTATGCCCCCTAGCGGCAGAACACGGTACTACAAAAACTTGGCCCACCACAACATTAGTTCGGTTTCTTTTGGGTACCCCCTTGTAATTGAAAACTTGTGCTCAAGAATTTACAAACCTTTATCTGTTGTTGTAAAAAACATATCAGAAGCCAAGTACACAAAGGAACTTTCATGAGCAGTGTGTATCCTTAGAGCATTGCTGGTTGAAAATACAGGCATTGGGTTTTCTACTCCACAAATTTTTCTGATGACTGGTGAATTTTCAGTAATACCATCCCTTATCTGTAAAATAAAACAAAACAATAATTTTTAGACAAAGAATAACAAAAAAACAAAATGTAACATATTTTATAAATACATACACACCTCTATATAATCCTTCTCACAGTCGGAGGTAGTAACAACAGCATTTTGCATGTATAAAGATATTGTTTTATTTATCGGAGCTTGAATTGTAACTAAACATGATAAAGCCTCCATATTGAAATTTATAATTCTTCCATATGGCTCGGTGTAATTACGCGAACAGCCTGAAAGTTTAAAATGCTATTAGTTTTAACTAAAAACAAACATAATATATTTAAATGTACATAAATTTAGACACATTATGCCATAGTTTTATAGGGAAGTGCATTGAAAACAATTTATAAATAGGCCACTTGCATGGATTTCATAATGACTTGGAAAAAAATCGTGTGGATAGATTTTTCTACTAAGATTACGAAAATGTTACTAAAATTTTTTAGAAATTTATGGTTTTTTTTTTTTAAATAAATAAATCCGTTTTTTTGGGCTCGTGATGTCACTACATGAAAATGTTCGGTCTCCGATAATATTCAATTAATTTTGTGAAATTCAACACTGATTTTTTGTTATGTGGCAACACTTTCTGGCGAATTTTTGAATTTGACACTTAAAATTCACTTTATTTATTTCTATACATTACAGTATTTACCTATAGATCAATTTCGAAAACATTTTTACATAATATATTTTATAATTTTATTATGTTGGGTGTAAGGTAGGTTTGTGAAGGTGAAACTGTGGATAGGTATTGTTGTATGTTTCGTGAACACCTCACTAGGAGAACCTGTGCTGAGGTGTTTACGTGTTTATTTATGTTTATGTGTGACAAGTATTTATGTGTATTTATTTATTCACTAGCTTTATTGTTTGTTGCCTGCGAACTTATTATTTGGTTTGACGTTTTGACAGATGTTGTGAAGTGAACATCGTACAGATGCTTTCCGTAGCGGCTGTCTTAGGAGCGTAATGGTAATAGTGCTGATTTTAACAAAAATTAATAAATGTGTTAAATAAATAAATAAACAATATATTATATTAAATTATAATTCATAAGTACAGTTTTACTACAAGTATAATTTAAATCAAACAAGTGGCACAAGATCAAATTATATGTTTAAGAACAAGAATGTTCGGCTGTTAAAAATAATCTCACTGCCAAAAAAAGACCAACTAAATATATTTTATGTGAACCTTTTTCATACTTGTTTACATGTATAATATTGTTGATAAACCACTTGCACTTGCATACTGCTTACTAACATTGTATGCAGGGACATTGGAGGTCTAGATTCGTTCTAAACTAAATGTAGCTTCGTTATTTCGAAAAAATTAGAGTCCTTGCGAGAGCCTTGAAGGAGTAACCATCTGTTACTCATACCAGGGCAGCTAAGTGGTGGATAACCTCCAATGTTGATAAAGCTTCCCCTTTAATTAATTTTAATAATTATTTATAACCTGGTTTTTTTGTAAAATATTTGGATTTAGTCTTATATTATGGACATTGAACACTATAATGATTAATGATTAATGATCAATAAATCAAGGAAAAAAATATTTTTGAGATGTAATATTTTTGGTATGCCTCGTTATTCTTCTCTGCCGTTCGTGTGGAATATTTCGGTTTTTTTTTTAAATGATTTTCGGCTATGTAATTATTCTTTTTTCGCACTCATAAAATTAAGTTCTGTCTTTACTGTTTATAAAAAATGGGCCGATTTTTCGGATTGAAAGTTTAAAAAATCGCCAGGGTTTCAAAAGTACGTTTAAAAAAAATAAAATGGACTGTCTTAGAATATTTGCCTAACCGAAATTTTTTTTTTTTAAATGTTATGCAAGTGGCCTATTATGGATCAGTATCATGTTCACGATAATAGTGTAATAATGGGTTGTTACCTGGAGCGGAATATTCTAGCTTGAATCCTTTGTGGTCTTGTGCAGTCAAACTAGTTGTAAGAGTTACGGCGATTTTATCCGAGAAAGAGTAAATGTTGAAAGTAGACGTGTTTCCACAAAAAACGTATTCAAAGTCTCTAGGATAGCTCTGTAACATACATTTTTTTACATTTATTTACTGAATTAAAATAAAGTAATACAAAATAAGAAAGTGATCATGTTGCAAATATGTAAATTAAAGTTATGAAAGATGTTTGGCTAACCAAAGCTCTAAGCGTTCTGACAGACTAGTGCCGGGTGGTATACACTACACTATAATGAGATGACACACTGCACTGTCTGCTGGGCAGTTTTCGCCACAGATACATACTTTACGAGTCAGTTGCGGGTTCACGCTCAAATTCAAACATATAAATATTGAATGTTATTTCTAACAAAATTAAAGAAAAAAACTAAGTGAGAATTTCGATCCTCCAAATGAGAAACTCTCTTTACATAAATTTTGTAATTAAAGGTTCAAAAGAGACCATCTGATCTGATAGTGATATTATCGACTGTTCAGTTTGGATTGTTGTAAACGGAAGTGGCACCCTCCGTTATTTTCAAAAAGAACTTTTGAAGTTTTCAAATAGAATTACACAATACATTACAATTACAAAACTTTGAATTTCTCAGTTTCAAAAACTTTTGTCCCATTTCCCGACCAATTTTGTGAATGATTTTTTTTCTTTCCATTTTTCCAAGGAAATCAACAAATCCTGGAAGATCACAAATTTGCCAACAAAAAAATATCTAAACTTCACATAGCAAAATCAAAAAGATAAATGTTTTTATAAAAATTTCCCAACCCATTTTTCTTGTAACAATTTTCGGATTTCGCAATTTTCCCGGAAGAATTTTTTTCAGAAAAATAAAAATTTTCCAAAGTAGAAAAATTTCCAAACTTCGCGTAATATCAAAAATACCAACTGTTTTCCGATTTTTCCAAAAACTTTTTTGGTTTCAAAAATTTCCCAACATGAAAAGTTTCCAAACTTCATATAACAAAATCAAAAAGATAAAGTCTAAATATTTATATAAAAATTGTCCAACTAATTTTCTGAGGAGAATTTTTCTGATTTTCTAATTTTAGAAAGTTTGTTACACAGTAGACATTAGTTTTCATTCGTCCAGTGCATTACAAATGAACAAACATATATAACATACGTATATAATATGTAGGCATTCACAAATGGTTTTTATTTGGATAGAAAAGTAGGTGATGTGATAAGTTAATTTTTGCAAACATTCTAATAATTGCTGTTGTAATACAATGCCACCTTATTTTGAAAAAGAAAAACTTACGCTGGCCATGAAACGATTGGTTGCCTTTGACTGGCCTGCTATTACCAAATCACTTGATGAATCGCTTACAAAGTTGTACTGTAAAATAAAAAAAAATAACATAAAAGTAAATAAAATAAGTTAGTTTTAACCATGTTAAGTGCACACTTCGGATCAACAAGTGCTGCATTCTAAAATATACGGTTATGAAAGGATGAGTTAAAGGCTGAAGGGAAGACACAATAGTGCATAACATAACATAAAAGTAAATAAAATAAGTTAGTTTTAACCATGTTAAGTGCACACTTCGGATCAACAAATGCTGCATTCTAAAATATACGGTTATGAAAGGATGAGTTAAAGGCTGAAGGAAAGACACAATAGTGCATAACATAACATAAAAGTAAACAAAATAATTTAGTTTTAACTATGTTAAGTGCACACTTCGGATCAACAAGTGCTGCATTCTAAAATATACGGTTATGAAAGGATGAGTTAAAGGCTGAAGGGAAGACACAATAGTGCATAACATAACATAAAAGTAAATAAAATAAGTTAGTTTTAACCATGTTAAGTGCACACTTCGGATCAACAAGTGCTACATTAAAAAATATACGGTTATGAAAGGATGAGTTAAAAGCTGAAGGGAAGACACAATAGTGCACAACATAATATTAACAATACCACACAAGGTAGGTACTGTCAGAAATAATATGATACACACCTTCATGTCTGATATTTCTAATTTTTCTAACAAGCATTGCTGTGTTGGAATTGAAGGACCTTCCAGTTCTGCATTAAGTAATTTTAGATGAATTCCTTCTCCTTGGGTCTTTGCATTTATGACCCATTTACATCTGATTCCTTTGGTGACCATACCATGGTCGTAACCAGGTGAAACCAATTCCTTAATTTCTTTTCCAGATTCCAGACTAGTCTGACCGCAGGGAGCTAAACCACAAAAAAGATTGAAAAAATAAGGTTCTTTGGTTATTATGTATGTATGTAGTTATTATTTTAGGAAGCCATTTAGCTATTATCAAACAGGCCTATTTGACGTGCCTTCTAGTGAAATACTACTACAATACATACAACAAAATAATATGGAGTACCCCCTTACTACAAAAGAAAGAAAAACATTAATAATTATAAAATACATGCAATGAAAAAAAGATGATTACAAATATATATATGAATAAATGGAATTACAAATATGTATGTATATATATACTTATCGTCTTTTGGCAGTTCATCTGAAATTCTGAACATAAACATTTTTCAAGAATTTAGTTTAGCACATTATATTAATTTTTTTAAATATATACAGTAGCTTATTTTCAAAAAGGAACCTGATTACCTGTTTACAAGCTACTGTTTTGTTGTTTTGAAGCCTGGAAATCGTTAAAAATACAACACACATAAATAATATGAAAGGGTCTTACAAAGCATTGAAATATAAGTGGATGTGACTCCAGTGTTGGATAGGGTTCCATCAGACTTGAACCAAATCCACATGACATTGCTGGTGGATACTATATCACTAGGGATAGCATCCCCGCAGTAGCGTCCCAGCAAAGGGGAGTGGAACCCAGGACCGTCATGGATCTGCCAAATAAATAAGTATTATTTAACATTATTGGTTAGTAGTTATATTTCAAGAGTAAATTATTATATATGGTAAGCCATTATTTATGGTTATTCCAAAAGTTGAGTTTATGAATTTGGAGGATATATCAATTAAAAGTTTCAGTTACGTGTACAGGGTGTTAAGAGATGTGCTTGACTTGCTTTAACATTTTTTACTCCTTTAGGAGTAAAAAATGTTAATTAAATTTTGGTTTCCGTTTTCCGTTATGTTCCGTTATGACAACAACAACAAAAAAAATCCACATGCCATCTCCTGGTCACTCAGCCGAGTAACCTCTCAACTCTCACCTCGACCCAAACTGTCCAATATCTTCAGTTTTTTTTTAATGTTTTAAGCTTTAAAAAAAAATATGAAAGACATTTGAAAAAAAGGGAAAGATTAGTTAAAGTTTTTAAGTCTCTTAACACCCTGTATAAAATCGACTATATTATCTTTATCGACTAAAACGACTTATAATAATATCGTGGGTGTAATGGCAAAAACGTTAACTCTAAAATTGATGTTTTGAGAAAGCATTTAAGTTTTTTACCACTAAAAAGTTTTTTTTTATCAAATAATTTAATTGCGGTTTTGATACAATGATTCCTAGGGCGGTAGTACCCATACCCGTCTCCCAAATTAACTTAGTCAGTTTATAAAGCACAAATAGCATCCTTGAAGTCATTTTTCACTAAAATGACACTACAAATTATCCAATTATTATTAATATTTTTAATAAATAACATTAATACTGCTATTTAGTCGAAACATTAAATTTCCGACTTAATGTTTTTTGCCAGTTTACCCACGGTACGTTATTATACAATAGCAATCCAAATAATACCAAACCTCCAAGAAATCACACGAACAGTCAACCCTTTTAACTGTTTTTTGGTACAGTTCAGAGCAATGTGAGATATTAAATTCGGAAAATTTCAGCTTTATTATGTTATCAACAGGTGCCTTGATGGTCCAATGGCAGTCAAGGAAGGGTTCATAAGCGGGGTGTGGGAATATTTTCAATTCTGTGTTCTCATTGGTGGCTACTTTATTCCCACCACAGCCCTGCTTCTCACCTAAAAATTATAAAACAAACAATAAAATTATTATTTTTTTTATTTATTTAACTTTTTATGAGTAAAACCTCAAATTGTAATATTTAATTAAATGAAGACATTATGAGCGAAACTCAATCAAAAATCTGGAAACAGAAAAATCTGAAAAAGATATTGGCACCTCTGGGACTCGAGTCCCATTAAGTTAATGTAGGTTTTACACCATCTCTTTTTTCAGCCCGATTCCCGTAAAGACCACTAACTAACTAACCACCACGCCTTTTCCCCGCAGGGGTAGGCAGAGAGGACGGACCGCCAAACAACTCGATCATGACACACCCTCCTTGCCTCGTTCACATTCATACATCGCCTCATACATGCTCTTCTATTATTCTGACTCTTGACATCGCCCGACTCAAGTATCTGATTCACTTGGTCGTGCCATGTCTTCCTCAGGCGTCCCCGACTTCGTCTACCATTCACATTTGCGTCATATATTCTCCTTACACTCCTTTCCTTATTTATTCGCTCTACATGCCCAAACCATCTGAGGGTCCCTTTTTTAATCTTATTAATTACGCTTACATCAGCCTTGCATTCTTTGTGGATCTCCACATTTCTCACACGATCATACATGGTTTTACCACACATATGTCTCAGGGATCTCATTTCTGCAGCATTCAGTCTAGTTTCATCCTTTCTCTGCCAGTTCCATGCCTCACTGCCATACATCAGGCTAGGTACCAGCACTCCATTATTGACGGCTAGAATTTTTCGCATTACGCTATCTCTATTTTCATATCTACGATTTCAGTTGGAATCACAGCAAACAACATGGTTCATATATTGTTTGCACTGATGCCAATTGAAATCGTAAATATGAAAATAGAGATGAAAAAAGTGATCGCATAAACTGAAAATTTTTTGTCTTTGGTCTCTATACGGGAATCGGGTTGAAAAAAGCTGGGAACTTAAGATGGATAAGAACCCCGAATTGTTGTAGTGATGAAGATACGTTTATGGATATTTTACTCACCGATAGAAAAGGTAATATCAGCTGAAAATCCACCTAATTCATTGCTACCGTCGGTTACGAATTTCAAAATCATTGTATTTCCAGTGGATTTTATAACCGGTAGGAAATTTGTTAGATCTCCGCAAAGGTTGACCAAACGCTTTGTTGGGTCCACTTCATTCCCATCATATGCCGACAGAGAGTCAAAACCACAATCCATATTGTGTTCCAAAATAAACCTGGTGAACCTTTAAAAACATTAAAAAATAGTGATTAAGGTGATCCAATAGTTCAGGAGAAAATTGAAATCGGAATTTACGCCCCTTTATGGGAGGAGTTTAAAAATACTTGAGAAAAAGCTTTTGGAAAGGTTGGAAAAGGTATTTGACATTTTTTTTATTACAGGTTGATTTTGTAAAGGCCTGAAAAAACTATTAACTCCTTATTTACGCATTGTTTATTGTAATAAAACGGAAATTTAAAATTGATTTCACGGAACCAAGCGACGCAAAGCCTGACGTCTATTCCTCGCTTCGGCCGAGGACGGACTGACAGAAAATGGGTGGGCCAAGGCAAAAGTTCTCCGGTGGATGGCATAGAGTTCACTTTGAAAATTCAAATTCATCGACTGCCGGCAGTATTGTAAATAACAACGTGAAAATGCATATTTTATTTTATTTTGTGAAGTTCGGACGTAAATATCAATTTTTTTTGTGATTATTATAAATGAAACTGAATTTGCCACGTTATACAATAAAACCATATCCGAAAAGGGGTTTATACGTATGAGAGTTTACACTTGAAAGTGTTTTTTATAGACCTAATACTTTATTTTTTTCTAGGCTTATTAAAAGACTAATTACAAAAATGATCGATATTTTTAAGGGCCGAGATATGTTCTACACGCAGTATTTAATTGAAGTGTCTATAATACTTCTAAGCGATCAAATTTTCAAAACAAAACATATGATTTTGTATGATTTTGCATTATTTAGTATGTCTTCATCAAAGCGATGCCTAAAAAAAATATTCCATGATTAATTATTTATACATCCAAAAGCGTATTTGGCCACGCGTTGCTGTGGCTAACGAAACACAATGCCATCTACTGGATGGTTACCCAGCCTTTAGTTTTTTTTTCTATAAATTAACTCACACCACCATCTGTTAATTTGGATATAAATCAAATCCACACTGCCCGCTTGCAATCCTGCTCACACACATTCTCTTTTCATTATATATTTCAACCAATTTACTCAAAACCTTGACAAATTACATATTTTAATCTTCTTCATGAATCACTATCTATTGGTGAAAACCGCTTAGTAAATCGAAATCGCGAAATCGCAAAAATCCATTTCGTAGTTTTTGAGTTTATCGCAAACATTCAGACAGACAGACGCGGCGGAGGACTTTATTTTATAATATGCAGAGATAATGTTTGAGTACTGTATAATTTTACCTCACAACCACAAGCTTATTTTCAGGAGCTGTTATATTCCATACGCAATCAAGATTTTGATGATATTTCAAATTATTGCCATTCGGTGAGTGAATCTGCTGACTCGTGTTTATGGAAGCCCCGCAAACTGTAAAATCAAACAAACATGGTCAATTTTATATACAAGCCGACCTATTGAAATGAGCGCAGTTAAATTATCAACCGAGATAGAAAAATCCTTAGTAATAGGATGGCATAGTAATTTTATAAAAATTATAAACATTATTTATTATTTAATTTTTCCGATGATTAGGAATTGGGAGAAGAAACACTTATCGTAACACCACATTAATGACTATCGTTTCTACAAAAATTTGACATATTCCTGAAAAAAAGAACAAAACTATAATAAACTAAGCAAGAAAAAAAAATTATAATTTGTTTTAACATATATTTATATTATATTTTAACATATATATATATATATATTTCGATCCACATTTTACAAAAATAAACGCCTTAATGCAGAGATCAAAGCCATTTGCCAAAATGAGATAATTTTCTTACCATCAACGCTATATTGCAGAGCAAAACCTGACTTTTGAATCCACATATCAGTTTGGAATTTCATTGTGATGTGATTTTTCATTCGTACATATCCAGGAGACTGAATGCCACAGAATATAGTTGGTTCTGCACTCATCATAAAGTAGGATTCTTCTTGTTCCAAAGTTACATTATCATATTGACAC
This sequence comes from Glyphotaelius pellucidus, assembly GCA_936435175.1. Lineage (NCBI taxonomy): Eukaryota > Metazoa > Arthropoda > Insecta > Trichoptera > Limnephilidae > Glyphotaelius > Glyphotaelius pellucidus. Next base: position 5,371,768 of record OW386542.1, read on the forward strand.
CTTTGATTGTTTCCTAGAAGACAAATATTAAAAGAAAAATTACTCTTCAAATAATAAAATAAGCATTTATTTATATTGAGGGATCAGTAGGATTTAGGTCCAGTTAGGAGTTCTACCGAGCCGAACCCTCTGATATGAAAATATCTGGAGTCGGTGAATTATTTTCCGATTTGGTCTCTGGTAGGTTGACATGTCGTTCTTGTATTGTTTTGTATTTATTATACTTATATAATACACTTGCATAGCGTGGATTGACTATATGATCATTTGTGGAAAACTGTGTGGAAGGGTTAAGTTTTTCCCGTGGGGAAAATTTAACCCGGACATAAAGTCAAAAGAACTATTAAATATATATATTTTTTTTTTACTTTAGTTCCACACTGGAGGTGAAAGAAAGATTCCCTCAAGGCCTATGTCTTCTTTGCGGATGCTGTGTGGTCTTTTTAAGGGAAGGAAGGTGAGGAAGTCCTGGGATAGAAAAAGGCACGAGGAGTGAGAAGGAATCTGGGGGTCAATGTGATCAGGACTTATGAATCCATCTCTCCCACTGCAGTGCAAGGCAATGGGTCGAGACACTCTGGCTGGAGAGATCTAGGTTAGGTCTTGCTCAACCAGTCTCTCCCGATCTGGCCCGCCACACAGTAGGTGGGCAAACGCATTCGCCGCCAAGACCTTGACAAACCTCACCCCATTAGCCCATTCGTCACATGAGAACAGGTCGTTGAACTCAAGGCTCATTCTTGCCTCAGTCGGGCTCGTGTTTCCTTCCTCTTACAACATGATATGTCTCAATATAATAAAACACATGTAATATTTATTTCCACAATTATTTTTTGCCGTAACCGGTTTCAGCTGGTTAAAGCCATCTTCAGACTGGTACAAATAATTCTTAATCTACACATTACATACATAACATTTGGGGGAGAGAGTCTACAAGTATTTTATTCAATTTATATGGTTTCCTCTATACGTGTTTTATTATAAACATTGGATTTCCACCACAAATTGTCAGTATCAAAAATAGAAATATGTCTCTTCAAGATCCATATTCACTCCTTATTCTCCTCAAAAAGACTCTCCACACAGCATCCCGATAGGTGACAATAGGCCAAGGCTCAAGTCCTCCTGTGTGGAACTAAGTAATAATAAAACCACCTTCCTTTATTTTTTTTGGATTGTAAAATCATGTGTATGATTTCTAAGGATAATTGCATATTTATGGGACATGGCCATCATAATTACTGATACTCGAAAGCATTTGTAACGGGCACATCCAACGGGCAAATATATTTAATATAAATTGATAATTTGTGAACGAATGCATTCTCCATTCGGTCACTTATCGGCAGCCAAGTTCTAAACTATTTGAAAATAATTCTCAATAATATACCACATTATGTATTGTGACAAAAAGAGTGACAAAAAATTAAATTATGTATTACCGTTCTCCAACATAAACCTTGTAAAATTAAGGTTGATGTATTGGCCTTCTGCTGCAACAAATTCGTAAACGCAGCTCAAATTTCTGCCATACATGGGAGTTCCAGGACTGACCAACGTCTTTGGTGTCTCAACAACATCGAATGTTCCACCACAGAAAGGAACCCAGTGAGCCTATTAAAAAATAATTACATTATATCATGTTGAAAAATAACTACTGGAGCGACCATGCCAAATAAATAAATTTACCTCGATTGTTCGAGATTTCCAGAAGATCATTTTTTAAATTTTTTGCCAACATTAAAAAAATCATACCTTCGAATTTCAATGTAAAGACATAAAAACTTGTAATAGTGCTTTATAGCCAATAAAGTAATCTGTATTTCACCTTTTATTTCATATTTATTGGATTTCCACCAATTATTTTATTATTATTTATTATTTTAACTTTATGAGTAAAACCTCAAACTGTAATATTTAATTAAATGAAGACATTATGAGCGAAACTCAATCGAAAATCTGGAAACAGAAAAATCTGAAAAAGATATTGGCACCTCTGGGACTCGAACCCAGGACCTCCCTACTTTCCGGGTTGGGCGCTCTTATCCACTGAGCTAAGGTGTCGATATCCAATTCGGTCACTTTTAACTGTACCATACTTCGACTAAGAACCACCCATATTATCTTCATTTTTCTTAACGCATATTTTTATTGGCTGCCATCTTTATGAATGATTGCAATATGGGTGGTTCTTAGTCGAAGTATGGTACAGTTAAAAGTGACCGAATTGGATTTCGACACCTTAGCTCAGTGGATAAGAGCGCCCAACCCGGAAAGTAGGGAGGTCCTGGGTTCGAGTCCCAGAGGTGCCAATATCTTTTTCTGATTTTTCTGTTTCCAGATTTTCGATTGAGTTTCGCTCATAATGCATAAAAAAATATTACATATCCCAATCATCGATGTACCCAGATACTTTTAAAAAGTACTTTAGTAATATAAATGTATACTGTTATAAAGGTCTCATCAATTATATTATAGAAGAACGGTCACTGTTACCCATCAATATTAACCGCCCTACCTTTGGGTTATTTTTCAAAAAGTAGGTAAAAAAACGTCGGGTTTTTTATTAAACGATTTTATAAACCGCGCCTCTTGCGTAGAGAGTACCGCTGACTAGCGGTGTTACTTGTATGGGAGAGACGAAAATACCCGTCCCATGTCACTTGGCTTCGCGATAGCGCAGGAACAAACTTGATGTACATGAGCGTATCGCGCACGTTTTGTGGGTTTCGGGTATATTTTTTTTACCTGAACGTACGTGATACGGTTTGTTGCATTCAGGCGACAATTTTTGCAGACGTATCATGTAAGCTCGTATGTGTAGGGCAGTAAAAAGAGGCAAGTTACGAAGTACGCTCCTTTTGAATGGCTCCATGATGACGAAGATATGAGCTCTGCCTGGAACACTTTATTTTAAAGTGAGCAGTTGGTCTTGTGAACGGTACATTATAAATTTAACTGAGTGTTTAAAATAAATTATTACCTGGAAGCCATCTCCATTGACACCCTCATCAGATCTAAACAGAACTTTCATCTTGTCAGAAGAAGATTCAAAACTGTCTGGAAGATTACGGCCGCACAATTTTCCCAATGATTTCCAATCTCCTGCCACATAATCAAATACCTGTAAAAATAATAACATATTAACCAGTGGAGTGATAAAAATCGTACCTTCGAATTTTATCATGGGGTTATAAAAACTTATTTTAGTGCTGTATAGCCAATGAATTAACCTGTGTTTTATTGTTTATCTCTTATTTGTAGGATTTATAAAAAAAATATAAAAAAATCGTAAAGTTTATAAAAGCGCGAATCCTGCGTGTTTGTTACTTTAAAACTGCCGTGAGAGGTATTTATTCAAGTCAATATAGAATATTTTCGATTTCTGCATATTGTCTGTGGTATAATGATAATGAAAGGTGCATATCTATGGAAAAAGGACTTAATTTTAACCGTAAACAGTTGATCAGAAATTCTGCTTGAAAAAAATATTTAAAAAATTTATTTTTAACATCATTATAAAATAGTCTACGAAGTTCGGATTTGCGACATCTACGGTCGTAGTAGATAAAGCATTTCAATAGCTTTGTTTTAAGTCCAAAATAACAAATGTGGGAGCTATAACTATTTAAAAAAAAATAATTTGCCAAATCAAGGAGATAATTGCCATTTTTATCCAAAAAGCAATCGGAGACATTTAAAATGGCGCCAATATGTGGCAAAAATCGCTCCAGTGGTTAACTAATAAGTGATACTGAAACATTATATCACCGAATCTGTGAAGAGCGAATTTGACCCTCAGTGTGTTCGTTATACATTTTTCCTGTTATATCGACTTTAGTCGCTTCCCACAGTCTGAGGGTTAACCCTTTTACGGCGGATAATGTGGTGCGCCGCTCCACCATTGCGGATCCCAGGGTTGCATTCAACACAGGGTATCCAGAAAATTGTTGTCCAAACGGAAAACCGGAGAATCTACATCACATTCAGAGTTGTTATGTTTGGAGAATTATCACAGTAGATACTTTAACCCCTCAGGCCTCAGCCATATTTTGTTAATTTTTCAAACGACCAAACTGAGTCTCCAATCAGCTAAGTGATTTATTTAGTAATGCTCGTTTCACCTGTTGGTTGGAGAGTTGCATTGGGAAGAGAAGAGAATATTTGTGCATTTGAGAAATGTCATATTTGGGAATGCTTTGTTGAGGGTCTTTTTAAGAAAAGGAAGGAGAGGATGTTCAGAGAAGGAAGAGGTATGAGAGTGCGTGGGTAGGCATCTACGCGTCTCTCCGTAATCTCCCGCTGTGGTGCAAGACTATGGGTCGAAAGAGACCAGTTGGAGAAATCAAAGGATCTCCCCGAACCGGCCCGACACAGTAGGTGGGCAGAAGCATCCGCCACCAAGACCTAGACAATCCTCACCCCACGAGCTCAGGCATCCCTGCTAAGTCTAAAATTTTCTATCTTTTAAAAACTGAGTGGGGAATGGGGATCCCTCATTACCAGGGATACCATATAAGTAACTCCAGACAAAGAAATTTACCTCTACAAAGTCCTTTGTACAATTTGGCGATGTTTCTAAAAAGAAACGATTGACGAAAGATAGTTTAATCCTGTATCCTGCGTCAGCTCGAATCTCCCAGGAACATTCTTCCTTTTCTCCGTAGCTGTGAGGGAAGTTGGGTGTCTGGAAATTACGACTCCAATTTGTCAGCACACGACCACATCCTGAAACACAAATTCTCATTCAAAACCACTCAGCCAAAACTGACAAAGAACAAAACTGGGAACAAAGGAAAGAGAAATATTAAGGGGGAATATGAGAGGAAAATCGAGATGTACGCATTTTTTTTCAAGTTGAAAATAAGTTGGCTTGGTTACATTCTGAGATTGCCCGAAGTACTGAAAATATTGAGTGCGATTCCAGAGTGAAGAAATCCAGTGGGCCGCCCTAAGCAAAGTTGGGAGAAGCAACTCCAGAGGCTATGTGAGAAGCGGTTGGGTCAACTATTAATGGAGGCCCCGAAGTAGCACGGGAAAGGAGTGCCCAGAGACGTCTGGTCGAGGAGGGCCTCTGATACGATTGAGACAAGGCAAAGAAGATTTTTTTGAAGTAAAACTTCTTTACGCACGCTTGACTTGGGGAGTAGGCTGGTGAATGCGTGACGAGAGCATTACGAAAAGCAGAGAGCCGAAAAAAAAAGAGCATTGCGAGGCGAACGGAAGTTGAGAGGGAGATAAAAGTTAGTGAAGATAGAAAGAGAGAGAGTTACGTTTGGTATATTACTGTAGGGACAAGAGAGAGAGGTGCGAGCACACATTTTCTTTCTCTCTTTCTCTCATAGCCAGTTACGTTTCGTATATCTAAGACACAGTGCAGGCCTATTGTCTGTATCACACTGTAGGAGCAAGAGAGAGCAGTGCGCGCGCACATTTTCTTTCTCTCTTCCTCTCAAAGAAATTTTACTTCAGTCGTGTGGTCTAAAGCACACTCGCATTTTTTAAATATAAATTTTTCTTTATCTTTATAAATTATTACATTATGTTGTACACGGGTAATGTACTTGTGCCTGTCTCGCTAATAAATCCTGTGTTGGGAGGCACAGTTTACAACATAGACAGTTTACATGCAAAATAAAAAATAAATCAATTTGACAACACAATTGCAGTTCAAAATGAGATGAAAATTTGTACCCAGTGCATCTGAAGTAATCTTTAAACCAATGTTTGTAGTGGCGGAGTAGTTATCTGCGTGATATTCCACCCAGACATATCGGCCAGGCGAGGCTAGGGTGTCGGGGGGAAGCCGGTTATAGCACATCCTCGTCATGAGAGGACTGGAAGGGGAACGCCCGCCCTTGATCTTCAGATATTCTTCATCACAGGATTGCGAGGCGAACGCAGCATGATCGGACGACACCTAGAAGATTTAAAAATAAAAATTACCAATTATATTATATGTATCCTAAAAAAATGAGAAGAGGATAAAACTCAAAGTCACCAATGGTGCAAATGGCCCAAACTACCAGACTGAAAATCCAATGACAATCCTGGTGAACTTTATGAAAGCAACTGGGCTGGTAGTCCCTCAAGGGAATAAGGTAAAACAATCTTTCGTTATCAATAAAAATAACAATTATTTTGAATAATAATGACATTCGAATTTGGAGGTGTATGGTAAGTTCTTTTGCGCTTTCTTCTATTTGTACAGAATAGTAACTGATATATTGCAAATTCAATAACATATTTAATCGAAAAGCCTTTCTTGACCTAACACCGCACATGATATTAAAAATACACAAAACATATATGCAACTTCTCCTTGAATATGCTTTCTAAATATGGATTCCATAATTTGAGAAGGATATAAAAGATCTAGTAGAGAGACAATTTACAAAATACCTTTGAAAGACTGGCAATATGAAAATGCTCTCAAGGAACTAAGATTACCAACATTAAAGGAAAGAAGACAAAGAAAAATCTTCACCACAAACTACACGTCTCCGTGGATACTCAAAAAAACAAAAAAAACACCAATTGCATCCAATCCCAGGAAACACCTCCTTTCCAATAGAGTGGTGGAAGCATGGGACAAGCTTCCACAACATGTCTTCGATGCTTACATAATTTAAACCAATTTAAAGCTTAACTGGATTCTTATTTGGAGATAAGAACTTATTTTAAAATTTAAAACAACTCGATTAGTGTTAATCCGTTAGGTCTGTTCGGTTTTTGGAATAACTCATATAGGTCTCAAATAAATCGTTGTGTCTCCCTTACTGTCATAGAAATATGATCTACACAAAATATGGCATTAGAAAGAGAAAATACCACGCTTTTTATTCAATTTTAAAAGTTAACTGCAAAATAATTAAAATGTACACTTTTATGAGTCCAAAGTTTCCGACCGCAATTTCAAAAAGAGTGAAAAAGAGTGATAAAATTTTGAGAATTTTTGGGTAAATTTAAAAAAAGATTATTAATATAATATCTTGATAAACAAAGTAAAATTACACTCATAAAATCATTCACTTGACACTGGCCAGAACACTCCATTGGGGTGAAAAGCTATGAAAAAAAAAAAAAATGAAATAGAATAGCACAGCATTGTAATTAGTTTAGATTTCTATAGAAATTTAGAATGCAAACATAAAAAAAAAAATGTAAAAATGACTTACGTGATGTTTTTATGTAAAAACGATACTAAAATCAAGAATTATGTAAAGAAAAACACTTATTCTATTGTATAAATGTAAAATAAACAATTTTGTAACCTCACTTTTTTACCATTTCATACAAGAATATTTAATAAAAAATTAACAATATATGACGGCGCGTAGGCAATTTGGTGGGTGAAAACTGTTTCTACCAAATGAAGTATTTTTATGTACTTATATGGATAACTTTGTATAGAAATAGGAAGCTTGATTCAATATGGATCTACTACTTTTTGTTTTACGGTTGTCACTAGAATAATGACATAGTTATAACGATTTCTGTGGGAACACACGCGATGACGTGAAAACACGCTTATTGTACTTGACTGCTATTGTTATATTGCCATGTAAACACGCTTACGGGTCGGAGTGGTTAATCTGTTTAATATTATTTCCAGTTAAATAAGTGAAAATGTAATTTTCTTTTACTGGAATAAAAAAAAAGTTATTATTTTTTCATGAAATGAAAAAAAGTAAGTTGACGATAATGTTTATAATGCATTTGCCTAATAAATTACGTATGTATTTTTTTTTTTCGTTATCAGTAATTTAGGTTAGAAAAAATGTAAGATGAGTCATTTTCAAAACATATTTATTTTTGCATGTAAAAATTTTATATTTCGAAAAGTATGTGTTATTTTCAATTATAAATTCAAAAGTGTATTTCACCACTTTTCCAAAACAGTTTTACTTTGCGGATACATTAAAAAATATTCCATTTATTTGGATTTTTATTGCAAAACAGAAATATTTTGACCCTCTGGCAAAATATACGAGTGCATCAGCAAAATGCTGCCTGCTCATTAAATAATAACAAAAATAATATTTTTCAAGTTACTGTACGATACATGATTTTTCATTGGTAAATAATGAAGAGTAAGTGGAGAATTTGGATAAAACCAACCTGGATAGTTTGTCCTTCTGGAGCCACCAGTACCCAAGAGCAGTAGACTGGACCCGTGTGGTTTTGAAGACTTTTTTGAAGATTGAAAATATCGGGATCGTCCAAATTATTGATTACCCCTCCGCAGCGATACACTTTGTAGTCAAGTTGGAAATTCAATTTCAATAATGATTGTACAAACTGAAAAAAAAAATTCAAAATCAGAATTGTTTAAGTAAATATTGAATAGGTTGTTTGACTAAAAGAAAAAGCCTTATTTTTTTAATCAAATGCTTCAAAAGCACTAAAGCTTTTCCATTGGAAAGGCTTTATGGTCAATTTGCGAACACCCGCGAGCCAAAATCTGGCCAAATTGAAGAGATATTTTAAAACATTTTGAATTTATTTCAAAGAGATTTTTTAAAATATTTTGAATTTATTTCAAAAGTTTCCTCGTGTTGGGACCTTAGATATTCACAAGGTTAACTTAGTAGTTTTTTAGTTTAATAAGCAGCGTCTCGCATCTTTACTATACTCTAGAATTTTTTAGGCAGACAAACAAATGTTAGCAGTTGCGAGTTATTTTTTTGTATTGTATTTCATTATTATTTTGTATTTCAGACGTTTACGTTATTGTAAAGGTTGAAATAATGTAAATACTTTGCAAGTAAATATGGTAAGAGCTTAGGAAAGCTATAAACAAATAATAAAACTTAATAAGCAAGATGGTTATTACTTTGACAGTGGTTCGTCGGAATGGGGATGTAACGACTTCGACTTTGGTGTAATTTCCACACAAGTCTCTGAATCCTCCAACTTGATCTGAAAAGACAAATAATTCATTAGTTTTTTGTGTGAAGGTACCTTTTTATTATTGAATCCTCATTTAATTACTTACCAACTGAAACTGATATTCTAGAACTGGAGAATCTACAATGGATTGTGGTTTTGCTACCAATCACAACATTCTTGAAGAACATGGCCAATGTTTTTCCATCAAAAGTATCATCAGCCGGGGGTTCGTATAAATACTCGCAATAATAAGTAGATATATTTTGCGACGGTGGTAAAATTGTTCCTTCATCACCGGCCAGTGCTCCTTCACACACTGCAAACCAAAAAAATAATACACACAATACTTTTTAATTATATGTTTACCGTTACCCAGGAACCATTTACTGCATAACCAACACCACTGCCGTAGGATATCCCAAATTAGGGTTTATAGGGTGATGTTTGAGTGACATTTTTTCAAGCAAATTAAAATTAAAAAAAAATGATATTTTTACCTGATAACTCGTCAGATGTGTACCGTGCTCTAAAGGGCCTATATCCCGGATTTGAACGTGACCAGTAATAAACCAGCATTTTATTACTTGAAGATTTGACCACACGTACCAAGTCTTGTGACATAGGGGAGCGAATCATCGATCCATAATAGTGGCCATCGTAGAACTATATTGAAAAATTATTTTATTTATTTTCTGTCTAGTTGAAACAGGTAGGAAAAAATAAATCACAGTGTTTGTTTACAATATTTTTTATGAAAATGATTAGGCTATAGTTTCATAAAACATGATAAACAACAAGACTACACCCAGATGAATAATTCAGACGATTGGTTTTTGTACTATGGCAGGATTCAAATCTTCAACTTTAATTAAGGGGGGAATCTGGTCCAGCCATCCAAAAATTCGATTTTTTTTGCCTAACAATTTTCCTACACAAGTGTAGAATACATTCCCACAGTTATAGCATCAAATTCGCCCTTGAAATATAGTTAGGAGAAAACGTAGCGGTTTGGTTACAAGCGAAAACTTTAAACATACTTTTCTCAAAACCAAGTTTTTCCAAACCAAGTTGATTGAAATTGTAGCTCATTGAATTTTTATCCGATTCACTGCATTCAAAGTTTAAATTAGAGAAAATTGAATTTATATACGGAACTTGGACTTATTAAAGGACAAAGTTATTGCAAAATTAAGGCTGATTTTTTTCATTAATTTTCATTTTATGTCTGCCATTTTTGAATATCAACAACTTTTTTTTTTTGCAAACTGTGGTTTATGCGCATTCTACATTCATACTATAAGGAAATTTTTTTGATAATACATATATATTTTTTTTATTTTTTGTATCTTTTTACGAGTATTATCCTAATGTGCACTCTGTAAAATGATTTGCCTTCACACATTGTATTTTTATCACATTTGCCTTATTATTTATAAAAAAAAGAGAACTGAATGGTCTGCCTGATATTACTTACTCCCATTCGTTGAAAGTTTGCCGTCATGTTACTAAATTCTTCTGGAATTTCCACTGTTATCCTTCTGCCTTTAGGTACAGTTATTCTCCATTCGCAGAAAGGACTGTATAATCCAGAATACTGAAACTTGAATCCCTCCAAATACCCACTGGGAGCATTCAAATAACCACCACAACCTAAAAAAAAAACATGTTCATTAATCGTATACACAATATTGGTTTTTTTATTTTGTTGATATTTTGCCTCAGTGGAAAGTAGTGTAGAACTGCCTACAATCGTTATCTTCCTCTATAATCATAGCCATTGGAGTGTTTTTGGTCACATTTGGCCAATTTGCAAACACCAACGAGCTGGATAAAATGTGGCCTATGTAATTGTCGGCAACCCGGGCATTTATTGATATAAAACGATCATAAACAAACAAGTAACCCAGTAAGTTACCCGCCTTACTAGACAATGCCTGTTCTGATACGGGTAATAATACAAAGAATTAAAATATTAAGAAAAGTGAAAAAGGAGTACATAAAAATTAACACAAAATGGACATGAAAATAGAAATTGTATAACTCAAGGGACTAAAGTATTTAAAATATCTCCTTAAGATGAAGCCAAAGTAAATAATGCAAAATCACACAAAATCATGTGTTTTTGTTTTGAAAATTTGATCGCTTAGAAATATTATAGATGCTTCAATTAAATACTGCGTGTAGAACATATCTTGGCCCTTAAAAATATTGGTCATTTTTTTATGTCTTTTAATAAGCCTAGAAAAAAATAAAGTAATATGTCTATAAAAAAACACTTTCAAGTGCAAACTCTCCTACTTATGAACATCTTTTCGGATATGGTTTTATTGTTTATTGTAGCAAATTTAGTTTCTTTTATGATAATCGCAAAATAAATTGATATTTACGCTCGATATTCACAAAATAAAATAAAATATGAACTTTTGCGTTGTTAGGTATGTTTTTAGGTTTTCACGCCCAAAAAGTATTTTTGTTATTGTTTTTGGGGTGTTATGCCGTGTTTCGCTACCTCCTTCTTTAGCCAACGTTTCGGACAGCGTTACAGTGTCCATCATCAGGGCAGATGAGTAATTTTGCGTTGTTATTTTACAATACGGCCGGCAGCCGACGATTTAGGATTTTCAAAGTGACCCTTATGTTGTTCACCGAAGGACTACTGGCTTGCCACACCCTACTTTCTTTCAGAACCGCCCTGGCCGGAGCAGGGAACAGACGTGTGACTCGACGTCGCTCGGTTCCGTGAAATCAATTTTAATTTTCCTTGTTATTACGATAAACAATGTGTAAAAAAGGAGTTAATGTTTTTTTAGGCCTTTACGAAATCAATCTGTAAAAATAAATTCTCAAATAACTTTTTCAACCATTCCAAAAGCTTTTTCTCAAATATTTTTTAACTCCTCCCACAAAGGGCGTGAATTCCGATTTCGATTTTTCCCTGGACTATTGGATCCCCTTAAGAGACGGATTTGTGTAAATATACATTTGTATACCTACAGATGTACACACGCATACACGTATACATATATATATATTAGAAGAGAATTTTATAACACTCATTGGAATTAACTCTAACTTAGTAGTTTTTCAGTTTAACAAGCGATGTCTCACATCTCTTCTGAATTTTGTTATTGACATTCCACAAACCGAAATTGTTGAAATATTTTTTCAAACAAATCATTGATCATGTATTTACATATTAAAGCGTGTTCGAATTTAAATTTATAGCTGTGATTATCAACTAGGACATAGACAACATCAGAAGTCAAAGAACGACAAATTGCAATATTAAAGTAGATAACACGCAGAATTTACGCATTTACAAGTTTAACAACTTTTTTAATGTTTTTATGAATCCTAAAAATACGGGACAAACGGTCAAATATAGCTGCAAATATAACGGCTCTCTAACATCATGATCATTTGATATGTCTCCGTTTTAAAATTCGGAGGAATGATTTTTTGAAAGAGAATGGGAAATGTCAAAACCAAATGCTTTAAAATTTCTTAGTGCTCAAGGCTGAAATTGATCATAGAGTACTCTATTGGTTGCGGTATTGGTCTAAGCAATTGACGTTTAGCCAAGAGGGTGCAGGTTCAACTCTCATGCATCGCAATCGTGTTACGTAAAGAATAAATAAATATTTTTTTGATGCGGTTAACCATGAATATCCTTGGACCAAAAAATAAAATTAAAGTTTTATCTTACTCTCGTGTGTTGAATTAAATGTCAACATAAACCCATGGTTAGCTTGGTTTAGGGATCCTCTTGTAACATTCATTTTAATTATTGCTTCATTCAATGAAGTTTGATAAGTAAGGGAGTCATTCCGTCCACATATCAGATCAGTAATAGGGTTCACTAAAAAAACAACAAAACAGATAAATCAGATATTCTATGAGCATTACCCATAACATTATAATAAGAATTCTATTCATTAATATATAGAGCATAACGTTACGTATTAGTGTTTATTAAATTACCTGTGTTATTGAACGGTACAAAGTCAAATATTTGGAGTGACACACTATTACAATTGGGTGAAAGCGGCAATGATATATCATTTAAGTTGATCCATAAACTGTGGTCTTTCGGGCCAACAACTCGCCACTCGCAAATTACACTGTTTTGGAGGATGGATAGAGAGAGGTGATCAGGAGATTTGATTACCCCTGTCTTTCCAAACACTGTTCCTCCACATATATCTGAAAAAGAAAGAAACAAAATGAAATTGCGTAGTACCAACAATATTGCCGGTCTGCGTCCAAAAATTTTTCTAGCGTGCTACGTTTTTTAATGTTGCAGAATTAAATAAATTGTGTTCTTCATAAATTGAGCCCTTACGCGTATTTTTTTTGTTCAGTTCCATTCAAATTATGCTCCATTATTCCATCTAAATATTCACAGCAAAAATAGTTTTTAAATCTCAACCACAGATGGCAGTACAAGGCCATAGTGACGGCCGGTAGCATGCTCTTTTTCAGTGCAACGGTAACGTTAAGACAAGTCGTTATTACATTGAAACTGAAGGCTTTTGGCATAATTGTCATTATTATGATGATTAGGTTTTATATCTGAACAAAATAATACAGACATTCTGTAAAGATAATAAATTATTGTTCAAATGCTATAACGTATCTGGAACTTCTAAATTTTATGGAAATTTTTGTAGGTGAAATGAAACAAATTTTGATTTACGGAAAAATTGCATTATTTTTTTTTCTTATTTTGTATTCAAAACTTATGAATAAATTTAAGGGATTAGACTCCGCTAGTGGTAGAGACGGAAGAATTGAAAGGCGGCAGTTGGTGAGTCTGCGCTGTGTTGCATTCGAAACCGATCACGAATTACAGCTTCAGATGCATTTGTAAAGTGGACTGAAAATAATTTAGACAAAATGGTGTTTGCTGGAATCGTGTGATAGTATGTGTAGGAAAGAACAAGGTGTAGAAGAAAAATGGAAAGACCAATCACTTATCAATGGATCTTTGCAAAGGAGCGCATAACATAATTACGGTATAATTATATAGTTACACCGAGGTACCTTATCGCCACAACAAAAGGAATGAAAACTTAAAACAATGTTATATACTTCCAAGATGGTCAAATTCCTTCTTTTTACTTAGAAACGAAATTATGTACACAAAAAACACCATGTTGCTTCCAAAGCAGTTCGAATCCTTCTGTTTTCAAAACAAATGCACTCGAATTTGCACTATTTTTTTTGCCAGTGTTCCAAATTTCAAATATTTCAGCAAGGGATGGTTAGGGAAATGTAGAAATTGGATAAATGACATCCCGGTAGGAACTGTTTTCCCTCGTCAGGGCTCAGTTATAAGAAGTAAGTAGGTAATATTTACACATTTTCCATCTGCTTTATGTAAATAGTACTATCCGGTTGTACATACCAATTGATACTATAGCTTTGAAGCCATTTCTTGGGTCTGTAACGTCCGTGGAAAACTTAATGAACATTATATTGCTGGTTGTCTTTACAGTTCCAGGCGATTCTTTGCAGAACTTGCCTAAGGAGTTGGAAAATTCAGTGCCACCATCTCGTATCTCCACGTATTCACCAACACAACTGTAAAAAGGGTAATAGTAAATAATAACAATGAGCCTCTCTCACGCTTTCCAAAAAAGTCATGTTAAGAGATTTATTTTACAGTGAATACGGAAATACCATTTTTTTATTCTATGTGGGTCATTCTTCTTTTTAACCTATATAAAGTTGTCTCCACCAGTTTGTGGAGAAAAATTCAACAGAATTAATAAATATCATTATTATTAAATACTTTAAAATCTACTGTACTAAAGACGTAACGACTATGAGCGTTTAAAAAAAATATGTGTCTATATTTTAGTCGTAAAAATTACGTGACAGAGTTGTAACTCCTCGTAACAGAAGTGTATTTCATACAAATCACAGTTGTCTCTGCCACCTCGACTTACGTGTATAATGTTACAAAAAAATGATATGACGATATAAAATATAAAACTATTTTTATCTCCAAAAAGTACCTATCAAGTAACAGCGATTATTATTTTTAATGATGTTTAGTAAAATATTTTTAAAAATCTCAAAATCTTTTCTCTTACAATTTTTATGTCGTACGACAACTCTGTCACGTGGGTTGTCATTCGAAATAGGTGTACTCGCAGCTAGTGTTTGTCACCCCCATAGGCATTTTAGGCCTCCTTCCCCCCTTGCTACAATTTCCCCTCTGAGATCCAGAGAGATTCATTTATAGTAAAAACAAAATGTGACAGAGTGGTTAAAGTTATGTAGGCTAAAAAGAAGAACAACCCATGTTTTTCTTGACAATAAACAAAACAAATCTGTGTACTTGTCTTTATTAAAAGTTACCTGATTTAGTACGTTCTTTATCTATTTTTGGAAAACTCCCCACTAAATGCTTTCCTCATTATCTCAAAACTTAGTTTCTGACTAATTAACTAGACTAGACTAGATTGATATATTAATTGCATAAAAATTGAATTTCAGTTTAATCTTATTATACATACTCTATGTTAGTCGTGAGATCAAATCTATCAGTGAAATCAATCCGAAGTCTTTCTCCGGGGTTGGCTAATATAGTCCAGGAGCACTCGGTGTGTGGGTGCGGAATGTTGGGATAGTTGGGAGACATTATCACCGTGCTGTTGACCTCTTTCGTCAGTTGGACTCTCGAGCCGCACTCTCGGGACTGCTCGGAATACTTGAGGAGGAAAGCTTCCTGGAAATTCCAAATAAAACTATGTATTCTGCCATCTTAAGCAAAAAGGTAGCTGGAAATTTTCTAAGGTCACATTCTGATGTACGAGACCTTTCACATTCAGAATATGACCATCGAAAATTTCCTCGCCTTTTTGCGTATTACAAGATGACTGATTATAATTTATATCACTGAAGAGATAAACCTATAGAAGGATAATGTGGGCAAGCCTATGTGCCAGAAGCGAGGTCAATTCTATCCTACTTCCGGTGAAATTCATTAAACATTCAAATATTCTATTGGACAATATTACTAGTTATACTAGTTAAATTAATTATCTATAAAAATTATTGGACAGATAATTGATTTAACTTGTCTGAGGTCTAGGAATCGATAGTAGGAGAGATACTACTTGCATTATTTAGTATGGACACAGAATGTTAGATTACATTATTCCTAGTTGTTCAAATTGCTGAAATTAAAAATTGTATCAAAATAAAATAGTTAGGCAAGCTGAAGAAGACTTATTGAGGACTTGGCAAGCAGAAAGAAATTATTTGTATTACTGTCCATTCAATGCAGCACAAAAAATGGCAATTCCTTGCAAAATGTCTTGTAATTTTGAATTTTTTATATTTCGTTAGGGTTACTCGGGAAAAACTGCAAAATTTAGGCACTTGTTTTCGAATTCCATTTTAGATGTTTATTTTTTTTAATATATGACAAAAACAAAAACAAGTGTCTAAATTTTTTTTGTTTAGGGTGGTAGCGTGGTTTAATTCTGGTAGTGTGGGGCATGAGGATGCGCCGAGGTTGAAAACTTGGATTTTACGTCACTGTGACAACTCAAATGAGACTTTGCAAGGAATTTCGTTACATTGACTGGTAAGACCATTACAAAAAAATAAAATCTGCCGACATGTCTAACCCAGGGTTAATATATTTTATATATCTCAGGAACCGTTTGACATACGTAGGTCATTTTATGCTCAAATTATTGCAAATTTAATATACTTTAAATGTGATATTTATGATTCTTTTACAAAGTTCACCTCCAAGAGATATTCAACATAATTGATGGGCTTTGATAAAAAAAAAAATTAAATCGCTGTTTTTTGTCTTATTTTTTAAATTTCTGTATATAAAAAATACAAATCCATATTGATAAATCAATTTATATTTAATCCTTCTGGTGGAAACATGATAAAAAGAATTCTGATAAACCGAGAAGCCGTTTACTCGTATTATTTACCGGTTACACAAAAAAAGTAATGAAGTGGTAGCATATAATATTTACAAAAGAAAAGGCAGATAAAAGATTGAGAGACAGACAGTCATCAGTGTATCAACATAAAGAATTATTTTTTCTAATGGGTCTTGTCATTTAAGACCCGTTAAACAATTGCAATAATTACTTACATTTGTGTTGTGAAACGGAACACTTTGCACAGCATGATAATTAATAAAAGCATGGTTTCCAGTAGTGACCAATTCATCCACAGGTATAACTGACCCACAGTATTTACCATTTCCTAGAAGGGGTGAGTGAACGCTTTCTCCATTTTTGAGCTGCAAATAAAATGTATTATTGAGTACCTCTTAATTTCACGAGCTCATAAGAAGAGAACATATTTGAGAAAAGTTGGGCAATACAGCATTTAAAAAAGTGCAAAGAACCTGAAGACACAGCGAAGTTAAGAAAGTGCCTTTAAAAGTTATGCCTTTCTATTAAAAGTCAGCACATAGCTCTTAGAGGGACACCTGCTCCCCCAGATACCCTTCAGTCAATGCCTTCAATAAAAGTATTGTTACCAAAAATCAGTAGAAATTATTATTTCTAATACTACAGATAATCACATATCACAATAATTTATAATTCTGCATTAGTCATTTAACCTGTCACTTTAGGAGGCATCCATTAATTATGTGAGCTAGTTTTTTTTCAATTTAGACCCCATTGGTGAGATTAAGTGATATTTGGTGGGACCCCCCTAACCCCTCACGTGAGACTTACACTACCCTTATTAAATGACCATATTTATTTTTATAAAGATAATAGCCATTAGATTTTTTTCAGCTGGCAAAATAGGACACTTCAAAAGAAGTGAAACAATTTAATTTTTTATTGGTGAGATTTTACTGGACCCCCCCCCCCCCAATTTGAGTTCAACCGAAACCGGTCGATGAATATAAATAAAATTAAAGTGGTTTTAAATAAATAACTTGTTTCATTCTGAAAAATTATGAAACGTGTGAAAAAGTGAATCTTTTAAGAATTATTTTTAAATGAAAAGACAAAAAAGTGAGGTGACGTTCAGAAATAAATCATTTATTTAATTTGGTTTTATTGAAAAGCAGAAAATTTTTTACCTACTGACAAAATATGTCTGAATTTTGAAGGATTATTAATTACCATTCTAATTTACATTAAATATATATAGTTATCATTAAAACCAGTGGCGGCTCGTGACTTTGGGTGTGCTAGAGTGCTGATATTAAAAAAATTGCATTATTGATGTTGTTGTAGCCGAAAAAAAAAAATTTTTTTTTTTTGAAAATCAGTTATTTGTACGAAAAATTTCAGGAAGCTTCAGTTTGGCCGTGTGCCACACGGATTTCCTGAAAAATCTTCATACAAAAAACCGATTTTTGAAAAAAAATAATTTTTTTTTCCTCTACGACCACATCCATATTGTCATTGTTTTAATATTAGCACCCTAGCACACCCAAAAGTCACGAGCCGCCACTGATTAAAACATGAAACATATTATTATTACATATGAATTCTTCATCCGAGTTATCAGTACACATTGATAAATTCAAACTCAAAATAAGAAAAGATAATTACCATCACATAATTGGAGCATTTGTTGTCCACATTTGATATGTTCATGGAGATGAATTCGAATTTGATGGTCCTTCCCGGTTTTACTGTGACATTCCACTGGCACTCTATAAGGCGTCTTATGCCTCTATATAGATTAGGTCTGGCTAATATGATATATGATGGTGATAAGGTTCCAGAAGGAGCTGTCATAGTGTTTCCACATTCTGTAAATATAAAAAATTGGTTGTCTGTAAAGTCGGTTTACGGACGATAATTTTACATGATAACGTCATATAATAACAATGGAGTGGAAGAGATGATGCGTCACAAGCCGAACGCTCGTTCCGCGCTCTCGCTCGCACGCTCTGCTCAGGCGGAACGTGACAATGAGTCATGCTTTTTCGTGAGTGCAGCCGGCGTTCATCGATTTATGAATGAATTCTACGTAAAAGCAATCAAAATTAACAATTTCGAGAAATTAAAGGATTGAGGAATTTCATCTACGATTTTCTAGAAATGATCCAAAATTTTTTTTATGCATAAAGTTACTTTTTAGTATCTATTAAAAATGCCATAAGCAAAAATTATTTAAAACAATTATTTTTTTTACGTTAGCTCCACACAAAGCCCTTAGCAAAAAAATTCCTTCAGGGC
This sequence comes from Glyphotaelius pellucidus, assembly GCA_936435175.1. Taxonomy (NCBI): domain Eukaryota; kingdom Metazoa; phylum Arthropoda; class Insecta; order Trichoptera; family Limnephilidae; genus Glyphotaelius; species Glyphotaelius pellucidus. The sequence continues at coordinate 5,390,856 of OW386542.1, forward strand.
CTTTGTCATCTTTGGGGAAGCTGCGGGGACCCATGTTGTACTTTGAAGACTATTTTATAATATATGAAACCACCGAAAAGTAACATTCCTAAAAAATGTGGCTTTAAGGGTTTTACCAAAACAATACCAACACTGAATGCATTTTGCTATCTATTTTGTTGTGTTGGTGAATATTTACCACACCCGCTGGCACATTAACGCTGTTGGGATAGCAGCATGCAATCGTTAAAAACACTTATGATTTGAAAAGAAAAGTTACCTGTGTAAATAAGGGCTTCAAATCCAGATCTGTTGTTGCTGATGTCTGATTTGAAAACTACTTTCAAAAGATTTGATGATTTAATGTCTGCCAAATCTGTAGCGTTTGATAAGCAAAGGTCATCACCAATTTTCTTCCAATCTTCTGACCCTTTAACTCCAGAATAAAGGGTCACCTGGAAAATTAAAAAAAAACAGTTAAGTACTTTAAAATGCATTAAAACCACTACAGCAGCGTTTCCTAACCTTTTTCAGTTGCAGACCAGTAGGAAATCAAGCACAATTTTCAAGGACCCCCTTAATAAAAAAAACAGCAATAAATTTTGGACCATTTATTTTAGTACTACAAATACAAAAAAAAAACTTTTTATAAAATGTACGTTAATAATTGACATATAACAGCAACACCAACATTAACATTAATTAAGGTTTAGTTAATGTGAAGATTGGTGTTGCTTTTTTGCAACTAAATTAGTGATTTTTGGGTCGATATTACTACTAAGTTGTAATCTCAAATCGGATTCCACTTATAATCTGTTTCTGTTTTTGTTTTTAGTATCTACAGTGGCAGAGAATATCTTTTCACAGAGGTATGTGGTTGTAGCACGTTCGCCGTTCTAGGTAAGCGTAGCAATTAAGAGACTTTTACTAAATGGTCCAGAGATGAGACTGCGGACCCCCATACATATATTATCGTACCCCCAGGGGTCCGCGGACCAAAGATTAAGAAACACTGCACTAGAGGATTAATGTGCATTGAAAAACTTTTGAATATTCTTCAAAGATAAAGCAAGAATTACCACTTTAAGTATTAGTTCAAAACAGATTTATTTTTATTTTTAGAGAAGATGCAGCCTTTAGGTGATTTTTCACAAAAACGGCATTATACAAATCATTCAAATATTATTATTATTGATGCACATTAAATTTTTCTGATGATAATCTTTTTTTTTTTTTCAATTATTTCTGGCTTTCACCCATCAAGGGTGTTCTAGGCCATCATTTCAAATTGTAGAGAAAGGAAAGGTAAATTTATATATAAATGAAGAAGTAAATTTATAAATTAATATTATTTAAATGTGCTAATTTCAGAATTATATGGAAGATTGGAGTCGAGTTTAGACTTAGAAGAGATGAGATGTTGTATGGAAGGGAAATAATTTTAGATAATAACGCTTGATAAAAGAGAGGATATTTATTTAGAGAGGGACAACCAAAAAATATGTGATCTAAATTTCCCACATCTAGACCACAGAAGGTACAATCTGGGGAGTCAAGGACGTGAATTTTAAACAAGTGAGAAGGAACAGAACAATGTCCGATTATCATTCGAATAAGAGAGGAAATTTCTTTTTTGGAAAAATGGGGAAATTTTTGAAACCATGGTTTTGATGGGATAGTCCTTTGTATTGGGGCATAGCAGGATCCCTTGGATTGTCTAGCAATGTTCCAATACTCTGCCCAAGCATTGCGGGATCTATCTTTGATAATGGAAAAAATATCAGATAGGGGAATATGATTTACGAGGGTAACAATAGGGTTAGACGCTCCTTGTTTTGCCAAGGAATCCGCAATATCGTTACCCACTATGCCAACATGTCCAAGAATCCAAATCAGAGTTACAGTTTTTCCAGAGCTTTGAATGGAGGCTATCATCACTCGAATAAGGCATACAAAATGATCATCAGGATGAAGAAGAGGACTGAATTTCAGTTTATGGGGGGAACTGAGAGAGTCAGAGAGAACAAGGGAATGTTCAAAATTATTTTTGATTATATATTTGAGAGGTTCAATTATTGCAATGCACTCGGTAGAAAATATTGAAAATTGGTTTGAAATTGAATAAAATGATGATAATCTTTGTGGTGCAATAACTTTTTTGCCGTTTCTCTTTCACCAGTTCTGCATTTACATTGAATTTGTGTAAAATATGTTCTTTTTGTAGAAATACTTGAAATGTGCACTAATGAAATAACACAGCCATAGATGCAATACGTTTGATTGAATTCATTCCCTAGTTGGGTGTTTTTAGCTTACCTTGTCCATAAAGCATTCAGAGCTCTCTTCCAGGAACATGGCACTGAACTTGACTACAAGATGGTAGGATGGGTCAGTCTCGTATATCCACTCACAGTTTATATTAGGACTATACCCATTTGGATACCCAGGCGATTGCAGTTTGACAAATGAAGACTTTGGAATAAATGTTAGACCAGTTTTTCCACAGTCTTCCGATACGGCTGAAATTAATTTTACAATAATTTTTTTGTAACTTACTAATAATAGGTTTCTGAATGCATATTCCATTAATGTTATAAACAAAATGTGTGTTTAATTTATTATTCATAATAATGTAATCTTAATCTCACATTAAATGTAGAAAAACTTTGAGTACCTATAAAATTTTAACTTACTTTCAGATTCATAAACGTCTTGTTCTTCAATTGGAACTCGAATCCAGTCAAGGAGGAAGGTTGTTCCCTTGTTGTAATTGTCAGTGTTAAGTTTGATGTATGCCAAGTTAGAAGTTGTTTTTATTGGCTCAGGTATTTCACTTCCGCAAGCGTCCAAAAGCAAAGGAGCGGTGTTATCGAATCCATCAAATACCTGAAAATTGATTTCTTATTTTAACAACTAAAAGAGTATATAAATATATATAGTTTGTATTACTAACAAAAAAGGTTATCTAAGGAACTTAAACTAGTCCTAGCGAGAGCTCATCCACACGACATCGGCGTTTGTACTCTTTCTTCTCGTGCGTCTTGTCATTTTCATAGCCCTTAGTTGGCTATAGAAGTTATATGAGATACAAAGCAGAGTTTCTGGTCAAAAATGGTGCACAGGTCAGGTAATTTTCAGAGAATACAGAGCCCTCCGATTGCCATTTGTGTGAAAGCAGATTTTTTTGTGCTTATTTGTGATTGAAACCAAACCATATTTTCCAATCAAACAGAGTCAAAAGTTTACTATATATTATAATTTATTATTAAAACTCAAACCATAAAAAAACAATAATTTAAGAGCATTGGTTAAAGAGAACAAAACGAAGATACAAGATGATAGCATATTGTTGATACAAAAGCCTATTTTAATATATAATAAAATAAAATAAATTATTTTAAGTTTTATAATATTACTAGCGATTTTCAGGCATGCATTTCAATGCCACTTAATAAAGACATTTTCTCCGTGCGTGTCCTTTCCCATTCATCCCGTTCCCTTTCCGCCACTACTTCCCCTCCTGTGTCGCTTTCCCCTCAAGCATTTTTCTTCCATCTTCCCTGTCTTCCCTCTCCCCTCTCCCGCTCCCCGATCCAGCCAACCCCCTTCGCACGATCCATGTATTCAATCCCAGTACATTCAGTTTTCAAACAGCTCGCATGCCACCTATTACAATTTTTTTATTCAAATTCTCAATTTTCATATATTACAAGTAGGAAGTCATTTTTGTATAATATAAGAACAATCATCAAATTTGGTATCTAACATAGGTACCTATTTAAAATATCTATAATTCTTGATTCGATTCAAAGTAATAGGTGAGTACTTCAAATAATTTCATAAATTGAAAGAGTACATTGATTTGAAAAAAATTTAAATGAATTATAAAATTAAAGATCTTTAATTTCTATTTTTATAAAAACTAGAAATACAAGGTAAATAGTGAGATCAAAGCGGATTCATTGGCTTTAAAGTGCAGTAAGAAGTTCATATTTTTCCATATTAATATTTGGAGAATGATATTTATTAAATTGAATGGCCGAATCGAAAATCGAATCCCTATCACTTGAGTGGTTATAAATAAAACCTTTTTTTTAAATTGAATAACATTAATAAGTCAGGTACGCCTCATAAGTCTGATAATGTTATATTATCGCAAAAGTAAGCTAATGGGTCCGAATTGTTAAAAAAAACTTAAATTTAAAATAGAATTCCACAAATTAAACTCGATGACAATAAATAAAGCAGTGATCGGACAATTCAACACCTCCTTCGAAAAGTCATTAAAAGCAATGAAAAAAATATACAAAGAATTGTAATAGTTTACATTAGGTTAGATTATGAACTATTTTTTTTTTTAATAGCTTTTAAAGAAGTGTTGAGTTGTGTTGATTCTGAATGGTCATGGAACCAAATAAAACAGCTTACTTTTAGAGAGATGTAGCACTCGGATGCGAATTGGTCAATTTGGAATTCTTTGAATGATATGCTAATGTAGCCCCCAAAGGGCACGGTTATTCTCCAACTGAAGTCTCCCTCTCGCATATACAGCTGGGGATAGAGCGGCGAGCTAATCTGCCCACTGTCTTGTCCTTGAATGTCGTTATCTCGTTCTAAAACAGAAGGTAAACATCACTAAAGCATTAAAAACTAAATATAAATTACATACTGAATTATTTTTCCTTAAGTGCCCCTCCGGCATTCCATACATTCATTCCCGGTACATTCAGTTTTCAAACAACTCGCGTGCCACATAAATTTCATAATGCCAGAGCTCACCAGTAGTAAAAAAAATAATTATCCAATTTGGCGCAGTCGTTTGGAAGTTTCAAACATTTTGGAGATTCATTTTTATTTATATAGATAGATATTAACTACGATGCCTATTAACTATGAAATAAAATTTCCCGCAAAATCAACATCGTTTCCACGGCAACAATTCGTTTTCTGACGTTGGCAATAACTCGCTTTTGTTAGTGACAGAAATGTATAACAAATATAATATATTAATATTTATAATTTCATAAAGCCAGAGCTTACCATTATATACAGCTTATATTACTCGCATATAATGTAGCTTTGTATTGGCGAAAGAATTATTGATTTAAAATCGGTTTATTGGTTGATGCATGAAAATGTAACAAACAAGCACAGCAGTTTCGCATTCATAATATTAGTATAGATGATGCGTGGTAGAAATCTCAAAGGTGGTAAACCAAAGACAAGATAATTTTTCGACAACAATTTGTCTTCGATTTTGTAGTTTTTGTACTCAACTGCCATAGGTCGCATAAGATCATGTCCTACTAGTAAGTAAATTGCATTAAAAAGTGCCAAAACGCCCTCGTGTGTGATGAGATATTGATTCCTTTACACGGCAAACGCTAGTATAAGCCAAGGAATAACATTTCGTAAATACATGCAAATTATTTATTATTACAAAAAATACAATTTTTTTATTGTTTTTGGACGATTTTTAGCACCATTAGAGAAAGTGAGATACAAACAATTATGTACATGGAAAACCTATAACGGTAGGTCGTCTCATATAGCATTCCGTATTTGCCTTAGTGTAAGCGAGTAAGCGTATCTTGTCATCTCAGTCACACCCGTGATGTAGAATATAGTATTCGGTGCAAATGAAAACACCGCCCGGTCCTACATCTATATCGTTCATACACACACATTATTTGAATGTCTAGCTTTATCATAGATGAATAACTTTTGAATTAAGAATTTACTGAAAACAAAAGAGTGTTTCTCTTGCCACATTGTGTATTGAGTTTGTGAGACAATGGCGAGTCTAGATGTACATAATATATAACGTCACTGCATTTCAGTCTATAAGTTTGGGTAAGAACATCTTTACTTTAGAGTGTTTTCTAAACGCAATAAGTAAAATTAAACTATAATTACCGTAGGCATAAAAAGCTGTAAATCCAAGGCCAACTCCATCGTCGTCACTTCGGAACTTTATCCATAATTTCTTATCGACTGTAGTGTTACTTGGAATGGTTTTTCCACAGTATATTCCTATAAATGTATTCACAAAATCAGAAATAAGTAATTCAATATGTAAAAAAAGTTATAATTTATCCAATAACTTTTAAAACTTAAAAAAAGATCGCTTACCCAAAATGGGGCCAGAGGAATTATTTTCACGGACTTCCACAAAATCTTCATCGCAGTTTTCAGATTCATCCAAGTCGAATGTATTAAAAGTTAAAGTCACTTGATTTCCTAAGAAAAAAAATATAAATAAATATAAAAGGTAAGCCATAAAATAGTAACTACAAAAAAGTACACAACACCTTCATTAATTTTATTCGTACCTGGGGAAGCTGCTACAATCCAAACGCATTCAACACTTACAGGATAAGAATCTGGGTACTGGGGTGATGAGAATAATCCCTCTTCTGAACTCAGTTCACCTCCGCAAGCTAAAATAAAAATAAAAAACACACACACAAGAAAACATATATTAGTTAGGTACTTAATATCGTACGGAGCAAAGACAGGCATTTAGGGAACACTGATGAGCCAAATAAATACATGTGAAATATGAGGGCGTTAGGGAACACGAAACGTGCAACACTCATTACAACACAATGTACGTAAAACCTACAGTTCTTACAAGTATGTATTTACAAATGGTTAGGTGAATAGCTATTTAAATGTATGTTTGGTAGTTTTACTCACCTCAAATATGTACATATGCAGTTTTACAAAAATAAATAAAGATAATTATCACAGATTACATGCATCATTCCTGTTCTGATAAAACTGTACGTTCCGCCAGAACAGGGATGATATTTTGCATTATTTCCACATAATTTCATCATAATCATCTAGATAAAAATAAACTCACCCGATGTTAAAACGGAGTAGTGAATGCCATAGATTCCTTTCTGTTGGTAACGAGATCTTGAAATAACGGTGAGGGCACTTCCAGTGCTAACGATTGCTGGCGGTATCCGGTTACCACAGTACTTTCCAATTTGAGGAGCTTCTTCTGAGTCACCATTCAATATCTGCAAACAAACAAAATGTAATAATAACGGGTGTTTTTTTTAGAGGTTTACAAATTCAAAATGAAAAAAAACACATTAAAATATTGTTAATGTCAATGATATTGGCTTTATTTAATAGATAATTTTACGCCATTATTGTTTAAATATAATTTCGGGCATATGAGCGCCACGGCTAGCTCAAATGAAGCGCAATCATGAAGTCCAATTTTCGACAACTTTATCGAGCAACTGGGGCCATACATCGGCAAAACCACGGCGAATGTTGACTTCCAAATGGTCCAACGTCTCTGGTTTATCAGCATTGTCCAGTGACTTCACATACCCTTAAAGAAAGTAATCTAATGGTGTGAGATCACACGATCGTGGAGGCCTAGATCCAGATCTTTCCGAAGAATCTTCCACAAAGTGGATGGGCACAGCTGCAATTGGATGGCGAATCGACTCATTCGGATTCTCCTCAACACTACTCTCCACAGGAGCAATAACTTCTTCTTTGTCGTCTTTATGGATGCGCACTATCCACTAGAGTGTACGTGGTACGTAAACGACCCATGATCTTCCGAATAACTTGCTCGGATGGATGATTATGTCGACAGTAAAATGAACGTAGTGCACGATAAGTTAGGCGAACCGAACCATGATTTTCAAAATAAATTTGCACAATTTGCAAGCGCACGTTCTGACGTCAGTCTGTTCACAGTGAAATGGCAAAACGTGCTGAGTACAAATCAACTATCAAATTGATAGCCTGTAGAAACAATGTTGCCAGTTTAAAAACCAAACCTCTAAAAAAAACACCCCTTATAAATATTGGTGCAAAAAATTTACCAATGCCTAGGAGGCGGGTATGGGTACCGCAGCCCCGGAAACCATTTATTGAATAAACAGCAGCCCTGCCATAGGACACCTTAAGTGGTTCACTACTTTTGCTCACTTAGCATACTGGCACAGCTTACTTGTGCGTAAACGAGAATTTAAGCACGTAAGATTGAGCATGTAGATGGAGTTGCAGGCAATATCATTGCCTATATCACCTCTATTACTTTCAAATCCCTCATAGAAAGTATTTATTTGCTAAAGTTTTTTTTGACATTGTAAAAAGACTAGGGCAGCTGAAAAAGTTGTTTCGGAATAGATTAGGTGGATGTTTGGGTGGTTGAATTTCCAAAATGAAAAAATAAATATTCTTTTTACACAGGAAAATAATTTCTTTCAGGGTCATCTTTACGTGCTGGGTGGAGGGTCTTTTTAAGGAATGGAAGGAGATGAATATCTGGGAAGGAACAAGATATGAAGGCGAACAGACTGTGAATTCATCCCTCTTATTGTGGTGCAAGGCGATGGGTCAAAAGAGTCCTTTCGGAGAGGTCAAAAGGTCTCTTTCAACTCCCTGCCTTTCTGACCGAAAGACGCATTCGCCGCCAAGAGCTGTTCAAATCTCACCCCATGATCTGGGGCACATCTGCTAAGTAGGTGACTTATGGCAGAGGTGTTGGTTATCCAATAATTGATTCCCAAGGTGGCACCTCTCAATGCTCTTTGCTCAAGAATGCCAGATCGTCGGCAAAACTTACATTAGATTTCTACCAAGAGTACTTGTAAAAACACCTTTTTAAAATGCATTCATACAACTTACTTCTAAATACTGGTGTCCGCAATCATCTTTGTCATCGCCATTTGTAATATCCATATGTGTTATTGTAAGTGTAATTTTTTGATCTGGAAGATGAAACAAACACTTTTCATGAAGAAATAGTTTATTGTTATATTATCTAATTAAGTAGGAAATATGTCTATCGAGTACCAAATCTATTGTCTACATCAGGGTTTCCTAAACTTTTTTCGCAACGGAACCCTTTGCAAACCCATTAATTTTAATGGAACACTTGGCTTATTTTTTAGATTGGACAATTTCTAATAGCAAAAATGAAAAAAAAAAAAAAAATTAAGCACATTATTTAATATTATATTCCATATTTTTGTTTATACATAAATTCATTCAAATTATTTATAACAACAAACAAAAAAAATTAAATAAATAAAGCATATAATGACTTTGATGATTTTGAGTCCATGAATTGCATTTCTTTTTAGCCACAACATTGTTAAGTTGGATTCTAAAATCTGGTGTGGCGTCGAGCCTGTTCCTGGACTTTGATTTTGTTGCAGCATAATTAGAAAATCCCTCTTCGTATAAATAGGTTTTAGAAAACGGAAGTAAAATAATAATAATAGCTTATTTTGATAAATTGGGGTACTTTTCTAACAAACTCGCCCAAAAATCATGAAAGGCTGATATTCTTTCTGGAAGGGTCTACTATATAAATTAATAACTATTGGAAAAAATTATACTTTTAATAATTTCTTGTGAATAATATCAGAAGTGTCGCAATATGAATATGTGTATCTACACTATATTAAATGAAATTCTTTCGACAAATTGTCGTGGAACCTCTATTTAGGTACAGCGGAACACAGTTTGGGAAACCCTGGTCTACATCATTAAAAAGTGTTAATTTTCTATGACGTGAACGGTGAACCAACGAAGAAACCAACTCAGAACCATCTCAGATAAGTCATTTAGAGTGATAAAAAATTTTATATAAAAATTGGTTAAATAGGTTACGTTAGGTTAGGGTTATCGGCTAATTTAATATTTTTTTTTTTCATAGCTTTTACTGACTTTTCAAGGTGGTGTTGGGTTGACTTTATTCTCAGTTAGCATGGAACCGATGTGAACACTCCAGAGTTGGCACGAACAGATGGGTTGCTTGAATATAGAATGTTTCAAACCTGTTATTCGACTTCGGAAAAGAAAAATCCATTGAAATTGAAAACAAGTTAATTTTTTATATTTTGTATAAGACGAACTGTGATACTTTTCGAATACGTAACTACAAAAACTTTTAAAATATTTAAACTCAATCACCTTTAAAAATATAACGTGCACACTTTCAATAACTTTTCAACTCCCTTTCCAAGCAAGATGAAGGGATGTTTATCAGCGATATTTCGCATGGAAATCACTGTCGGAAGTGTAAACATATTATTCACCAATAAATACAAAAGAATGTGAATGCTGCCTAAGCCAACTAAATGCGCGACATATCATATTAATCTCTCTAAGAAGGAACAACAGAACGGATTTGTTACAAAGGGAGAGTTATTACCAGGTCGTTCGGCAACTATAATCCAAGTGCAATTATCCATGTGTTCTATAATGCTCATGCCACTGTGGGATGAGATAGTTCCTTCTGACTTGGCTACAATTCTAGCTCCGCATGCCTGGAAATCAAAAGTTATACAAATATTTAACATGTATAGTTTAAATGGTATCATAGAATAATAAAAGATGTATTATATTGATTTACCATGCTATACGTGGCTTTAAATCCCTTCGACGCTTCTCTGCTATCCGATTTGAATTCAATTAAAAGCTTGTTCCCTTTGGAGATGTAACCACTTGTGAATTGATTGCTGCCATCACATATACTGCCTACGGATGCCTCTTTATCAGGTTTATCTCCTTCGTATATCTGGAATATATAAAATGAAAAGTAAAGAATTTGTGTACGTCAACAAAAAACAAAAACAAAAATTATTGAAAAAGTGTATGGATTAGGTTTCTTACATTTACAACATCAGAACAGTTGCTGCCGTATGACTTGGCAATATCCACATCGACAAATACTAGATTGATTATGTGCGTGGCAGGAACTTCAATAATCCACAAACATTCCATATTGTTATCGTAGTTATTTGGATAATTTGGTGATGTAATAATTCCTTTTATGCTTTTATGCAGCCCTCCACATTCTAAAAATAAAATAAGTATAAATAATAAGTATAATCTAAAAATAAAATAAGTATAAATATAAACACTGAATTTTATTCTTAGGCTTCGTAGTACCAAAATATATACACTATTAGGTATGCTCTCCCATGTCTTGATTTGTTTGTCTAATGATAGAAAAATTCTTGTAAAATTTGAAACACTTTTTTTCTGTGTGAAATTTCTAGGTCATTGCACATATTTTCAGATTACAACATCATTTCAATAATGAGCCATGGGACTTTGAATAAATAATAAGACAATTAAATGCAATATCTGGGTTGTTCTTCTTTTTAACCAACATAAATTTTACCACTCTGTCACATTTCCACCACTCTGTCATATTTTGTACTAACTTATAAACGAATTCTCTCTGGATTGGAAGGAAATTGGAGGGGAAATTGTAGCAAGAGAGGAAGGAGGCCTAAAATGCCTATTGAGGGTGACAAACACGAGCTGCATGTATACCTATTTCGAATGACAACCCATGTGACAGAATTAATGTACGACATAAAATTTTTTGAGATTTTTAAAAAATATTTTATTAAACATCATTAAAAATAATAATCGCTGTTACATGATAGGTTATACCTTTACCTTTTGGAGTTTAAAAATAGTTTTATATTTTATGTCGTCATATCATTTTTTTTGTAACATTATAGAATATACGCAAGTCAAGATGGCAGAATACAACTCTGATTTGTATGAAAAACACTTCTATCACGAGGAGTTACAACTCTGTAATGTAATTTTTACTACAAAAATATAAACGCATATTTTTTTAAAACGCACACAGTCGTTACGTCTTTAGTACAGTAGATTTTAAAGTAATTATAAAATAATAATATTGGTAATTCTTTTGAATTTTTCTCCACTAACTGGTGACAACTTTATGTAGGTTAAAAAGAAGAACGACCCATCTACTGTTGGTTACAAATTATGTATTCACTAACTAACTAAATTAATGAATTATAAAAACACATTACTTACTACTCGTTACAGATCTGTACGTAGCAGAGAAACCTTTTCCGGAATATGAATTATCCGTCACAAACTTGACAAACATATAATTTCCAGTTGATGTAACAATCGTATGATCAGTTTTAGTTGAATGACAAATTTTGACAAGTTCTGGTGAGTCGGTGGTTGGACCGTTGTAAGCTGTCAAAGAGTCACACTTGCAGTTTTCTAGTACTTCCAAGTCAATTTCAGTGATCCTCAGTTCAATTGATTTGTCTGGATCAACCTGTATCATCCATTCACAGTCTGTATCGTCTGAATAGAATTTTGGGTATCCCGGTGAGGTGATTGTACCAAATGGATGGTAAAGATTTCCGCCGCAACCTTAAAATAATACAAAAATTATAAAAAAATATTTAAAACTTTAAACTAATTTGATTGCAAATTATCAATAATTTTTTTTCTTACCATCAACAATCCATTCTAGACGGAAACCAGAGAGATGATGAAAATGATCAGCGTGGAAATGAACAAAGACATTGTTGTCAGTAGAATGAAATAGTGGAGGTATAGTGTTTCCGCAGTATTTGTTTGTATAATTGACATCTTTACCATCCTTCAACTAAAAACATTAAAAAGTTATTGTAAGTGTATATAGCAGGTAATCTGGCAAGCTCAAAGCAGATAACTCTGGTGTGGTCGGTAGTCATTTGCATGATGAGCTATGTGTCATATAAAAAAAATCAGAGTGTGCTATTCATATGCAGTAGAAGTGAAACATTCAGAAAATTAAAGTAGACAAGAGTGGGGAGGCTACGAAACACCGCACTCGAATTCCAGTGCACCTTTTCCTGTACATTTGGTCATCTTATTAGTATTTGTGTTTTCTTCTTCGGAGACGCTAGATATCGTTTTCTTTTGCCTGTTCATTTTGGAGTGATTTGAAGATTGGATATTGATTTTATAAAAATATTCATTTTTATTTTCTTTGGAATTTGTAGGATTCGATCCTTGGTCTGCTAAATGTCTGGCCGCTGAGGTTTGTTAGGCGCTTTATACCACTATACCAAAGGAGACTTGCGTGGAACTTGCGGTGGATTTATCGTATTTTGTTGGAACTGAGTACCCGTGAATTAAATAAATATTTTATTGCTATCTCATTCTCTCGCAGACTAAGTCTTATAGATATATGTTGGTCTCTTTTTAGTGTCGCTCGTTTCATCGAGTTTCAAATCACAACGGTGCTAAAGAAGTTTTCACTTCAGAAAAGTGATACGGTTTAAAAGATATTGTTTTAAGGATTTAAAGCGCTTTTGAGGTGATTTTTCACAAAAACGGCGGTTTATAAATCAGCCAAATTTTATTATTATTATTACTAAAGAAGTTTAAAAAAATGGATGATAAATATAATGGTCGGAGTGTCAAGTAGTTGTTAAAAATTAATTGTGAAATAGAAATGCAAAAGCAATAGGGAAAAAGTGAGGCTTAGTTTGTTTATAACCTCAACTTATTTCAGATAGTTTATCTATTAATGTGCTGTCATCAACTTATAAAGTGCATAAACTTTTAATAGAATAAGATGAGAAATAATACTTACTATTTAATCTCAAATTGGTGGTGTATGACAAAAATAACAATTTTCAGAAGATTTTCTTAGAGGTAGAAAGTTGAAAAGCCCAACTCATGTTTTAAAAGTGTACAGATGCTTATTTATATTAATTTCTAATAACCAGTGGAGCGACAGCGCAATTTGAAACTTTTTTCTCCGTTTGCTTGACATTTTTTGGTGATCATTTTGAATATTTTCTACACAAATTAAAAAAAATCATATCTCCGAATTTTATTATAGAGACATACAAAATGATTATAGATCTATGTAGCCAATGAATTGACCTATCTTTTGTCGATTATCACATATTCGTAGGATTTATAAAAAAAATATATTAAAATCGTAGACTTCTACTTAATTACATACAAATAAGGGAAAATTTGCCAAAATTAGCAGCAAAGCAATCCGAGGTATTTTAAATAGTGCCATATTGTGGCAAAAAACGCTCCAGGGGTTAAAAATATCATTTTGATGACTGTGTATGTGATGATAGAACAAAAATTTTGAAAGAACCTAATTTTTATTGCAAATATGGGATTTTTTTAAATTATATTTATGTATTTTTAAGATACAATCCACTTTTATCTTAACTAATAATCACTTGGAAACTTATGTTCAGACATTCTCGAGGAGCATAAAGACCAACATTGAGATATTTTAATTACTACTGTTATTATTAAACTTTTGAAAAAAAAAACTTTTGTCATTAATTATCAAAAAATAATGGTGACTAGCATGACCGCCAGTTCACTAGCACTATCAGCTGATTCGAGTGATCACAGCTAGAAAGCATTAATCACAGGATTATAGAACTAATATTGTGTTTATAATTTTTATACCTGAACATAGTCATAGTTGCAGGAGGCATTTGATATGCTGGACAGATTAAATCTTCTCCTGAAAATAAGTCTGTTTCTGGGTTGGGCGGCGAAACCTTCAATCAGCGATTGAAATCCCTTTTCCAAGTCGAGGTGACTGAAAGTGACATTGACTTTGTTTCCTCGGGGAACTATGATTCTCCAGGTGCAGTCTGTGAAGTCCGGGTAGGGAGCGGGGAAATTTGGGCTTTCTATGACACCGCTGTTTCCACTTACATTTCTGTTACAAACTGAAAATAAAAAAAAATTATAATTTTTGAACAGAAAGTACAGAGTGGATGCAAAAGGTTAAAACACTCCCCTTTACTAAATGAACAGAAAAAACATTTATTAGCATAAAAAATCACCTGTATTGTAGTTAATCATAAAGCCGTGTCCTGCAGTGTAACTATCGGTGCGGAATTTAATGAACACATTGTTTGTTGTTGAAACAATGGATCCTGGATTCAACGCATGTGAACAAAACCGTCCCAGGCTTGACTTCGGAGCTTTGAAGTCGCCATTGAAAACCTAGACAAAGGTTACAAGGTAAAGATTGAAAACAAAAACAAAAACATGAAAAACTAGTTAATTCCATCCTCCTTGACTCCAATGCTTCACCACCATACCGCCACTGCATGATCAATCTTATTTAATATTTTATTTTATTTTCGACTTTATGTCCAGGTTAAATCTTCCCCACAGGAAAAACTAAACCCTTCCACACAAACGATCATCTAGTCAATCCACGCTATGCAAGTGTAGTATATAAGTAAAATAAATACAAAACAATACAAGAACAACATGTCAACCTACCAGAGACCAAATGGGAAGATAATTCACCGACTCCAGATATTTTCATATCAGAAGGTTTGGCTCGGTAGAAATCCTAACTGGACTGATAAATCCTACTGATCCCTCAATATAAATATTTGAAAAATCTTTCGTAATCCTACATGTATTTAAAATGACTGATTTTTGCATTTTTATATATAAATTCTTTAACAAATCTAATAAGCCTAAATTTATTATATATTCATAATATGGTACTATATTACGGCAGTCAATCAAGTTATGTTTAATTACCAAACTTGAATTGGTGCATTATTTTTAAAACCTGTTTAATTACCAAACTTGAATTGGTGAATTATTTTTAAAACCTGATTGTGCCTAAATGTATATTCGGACGGCGCTAATACAGAACATCCCGATATAATATGTTTTATAGTTTCCGGAAAAGCCAAACATTTTCTACATAAATCATCAATTTGATTTATATCTTTGATTATATGCTTTCTATAATTTTTAGTATTAATCACTCTATCTTGAATGGCAAGCATAAATCCTTCTATTTCTGCGCTCAATTCTCCAATACTCAACCATTTGTTTGACGAAAGTTTATCAACATACGTTTGGTTGAGATAATTGAAGTGTTTTGCGTGAATAATTTTATTTGACCAGCAATCTTATTAATTTCAATTTTATTAATTTTAATCTTATTAATTTTAATTTGATTAATTTTTTATCTTATTAATTTTAATTTTTATCTTTATTTAATTTTTTTTTTCTCATTACCAACTTTGTGTATTTTTTCAAAATGTTTTATGTACTTCATTTTAATAAATTTTTGTAATATAAAAAGGGGGGCCCAGCATGGTTAAGCTACTCAGGATGGTACTATGATATGTAAAATGTGGTTCTATGCCAAATGAGAATAAAGTCAACTCAACACCTTACCTCCACATAATCAAACTGACACTGCCCATGTGGTTCCAATTCTAAGTCTGCAAAGACAATTTCAATAACCGATCCAGCACTAGTGGATATTTTCCAGTAGCACTCTGCATTATGTCCATACTTTTGGGGATAATTTGGTGATATGATACTACCACGAGAGCTTGTCAGGATACCCCCACATCCTGAAAAAAATTATCCTTTTAATATATTTCAATGTATAAACAGTGAGAAGGGTTTTACATGAAAAAAACAAATAGAGTGTGCAATTCACATGCGGGAGAAGTGAAACCTTCAGAAAACTAAAGTAGACAAGAGTGGGTAGGCTACGAAGTACCGCACAAAGAGGAAACCGATTATACTATCTCATTCTCTCGCAGGCTAAATCCTACAGATGTACGTGTTTGTCTCTTTTTAGTGTCACTAATTTTTGTTTTATTGAGTTTCAAATCACAACCGTGCTAATAAAGTTTTCATTTAAAAAAAATTCTCTGTCTCTTTTTCGGAATTAATATTTTTACGTAAAAATTGTGTTCTGAAAAAGAGAAAGTTGTTAAAAGCTGTGAGTGTGACCCTTTAGAATGATAGACGATCTTCGTGCTCACATAATATTATTTGGCGTGCAATACCACAAAAATGTGACGATTTTTCTAAAAGTTATCTAAATTTTAAATCCTTTTGATTTGTAATCATTTCTTCGAGTATGTTCATCCACCGAATACCAGATATTTGTTAAAATTGTTTTTTGGACAGTATTCAAAGTCATATCTGATTTGTTAGAACAATACCGCATATATGTTACGGTTTTTTTCTCTCTCCTGAACAATTTATTATATGTTGCAATCGCAGTATTGCATGCCAAACCAAGGTAAATATTTATGTTTGGGAATCAGTTGATCATTTTACCTGTTGCTGTACTGTCCCATGATATTTTAAAGCCGCTGTATACTCGTGATATATCCGAGTGGAAACTGAGGTAAAGGGAATTTGTCATGGAGGGTATTGTCGGTGGAATATCGGTACCACAGAACTTTCCTACTAAGGGAGCATTTTCGTAGCCGCCATTCCTGAAAATTAAAAACATCAATGAGTATCCTATTATAATGACGTGAGAAGAGAACAAACTAGTAATTAAATAAAGATCAAGCAATCAAAAGTATTTGAACTGGAAAATATAATGGTCCAGAGTTTAGATCAGAGGTTCCCAAACTTTTTTTCTCATAGACCACTTTCAAAATTTTACTGGTTTCGGTGAACCCCCTGCTGCTACATTTCTACCATATTCCCAAAACTCGACACGCGTAGTACTGAATATTGAATTAAATAATAATAATTGAATATTGTGATCTGTCACAACGGGGGGGGGAGGTGTACTGTGATATGAGACGGGGGGCGGGATGGGATATGGGTACAGAATGGGTCTCAACATGACCATTTTTCACCGAAATACTAGTGTACTATCTGCCTACATTGACAGGTAAAGCCAAGCCAACATTTTTGTTCTTTACTATCGAAACCAGATAAATTTTCATGGACCCCCACTTACAACTTGTGGACCCCCATTTTTTTATCACGCCTACGTGGACCCCTGTCGAGTCTCCCGTGTCCCGAGTCCCCCTGGGGGTCCACCTGAACCACTTTGGGAATCACTGGTTTAGATCTTATACACTTAATTCATGTTAATCAAAAAATTGGAACCTCGTAACCCCCACACTAAAACCCTCAAAACTTGCAGGTACAGATGTATATATAATTTTTAAATTTTTTTTTATTATTATTGTTACTTTTTTTATATAAATACCGTAACTGCTTCCGTCTGGAGCCAGAGAGACTATGGCATCCCCAATTGCGGTATGTTGTGAGGTTGAAGGTAGTGGGAAGGAGAAGGAGATGGGGAAGAGGAAAGTGGGAAGTACCTGGCTATTCAGATCTGGTCACCAAACACGGCTAAAGCCATTTCAAGCAATGTTTCAATTCTGAATGGTGGTCTTACACCAGGGCGATACTGAGAGTATCTTCCACTCTGGAATGTGCCACAAATATACTATATATTATTTTAAATGAATAAATAATTGTGAAATAACACAAATTAATCAAATAAAATTTATTTGCCACGTCAGGATTCAATCCCGCGACCTTCGGAATGCGAGTCAAGAGCCTTACCGGTGGACTACGCCGGCCATATATATTATTTAAATGCACAAACCTTATTTCCAAATAGTCTCCGAAGCAGTTAGAATGGGCTTCCAATTGAAATTCAGTAATATTAAGCATAATTTGGTGTCCTTCTGGTACTTTAATAATCCATTTGCAATCCTTTTTTGATGGGTACACATTGGGCCAACCCGGAGACGTGATGACACCGTGAGATTTCATATACGTTCCTCCACATACTGCAATAAAAATTTTAATAATAAAAAACTAAAACAACAACACATTAATCAGTACACATAATGTAAACACAGGAAAGACAGATATTTTGATTTTCATGGCAACAAGTATTATCATAATTTATTTTTGGGGTATTATGCTGTGTTTCGCTACTTCGGGCAGCGTTACAGTGTCCGTCATCGGGGAATTAAATTTTTTCATGAAGTACTGGGAAGACCCAAAACACATAGAGCACGCCTAATTACGAAGGCCCTTGAAAAATCCCATTAATATTAATAGAGCCGACGGGCTAAGCTCTTTAGTTCTTGGTATCCGGTAATTGACGGCTACACCAAAACTAAACGCAGAAAACCATTTCAACTCCTATAGCGCGGCTGGCTACATTTGCAGTCCAGTGAAATAATGACTACCTTGAGGTGCACTGCAGTTTACAGTGAAAATTCCAATGTAAAAAATGTTGCTATTGGAGAAGTTGTCTTTTGTTTCAAATAAAATATTGAATAAATAATTTAATATGTTTAAAATAAAATAATTTTCAATATTATATTTGACTTTGAGATATTTACCAAATTTAAGCCGCACTATAGGGGTTAAATTAAACTGTAAAACCAGCTCTTAGAGGATTGGTACTGGCAACACTATAGATAGATCACATATCTGCCTTGATGAAGGATACAGTAACACTGCCCGAAACTAAAAACCCGTTGGCTAAAAAACAAGATAGCGCAACATGGCATATAGTACCTCAAAAATAAATCACAATAATAGGAGCGACAATTTAAAAACACGTACTTTATGAATTTTAACATCAATTCGGTTGACCTTTAAAGATAATAACAAATGTTTTACCTTTGCGTGATTCCATAAACATGTATGACATTGAGAATCCGTTTGAAATGAGGGAGTCATCTGATCGAAACATGACAGTAATCATATTGGTGAGGCTGGTCAGCGATGGAGGAATGGTGGTGCCGCAGAACCTATCCAAGTAAAGCAATAACAATTAGAAAATGATCTGTCAAAAAGCAAAAAGCCCATCAGCCAGAAAAAGACATTCTCATTGCTGACATTTTTCTAGGTCGATGGAACGCAATGTAGAAATAATTCTTGGGCAAATTCTATAGTGTAGTAGTCAATACGAGTGGTCGATAAAATAAAACTTAGAATCACTGACAAACTTGTATATACGTTCTTGTCTCACAAAATTAACACAAAATGTGGTAAGTAACAAACACACTTATGTTTCAATTCTTAATTCAAATGTTCATTCATACATGACAAACACATTCAAAGCATATATAAGTAAGAATGAAATACGTGGATATAGGACCTGGCAGCGTTTACATTCTTTTTGATGGAATAAAAAAACTTGACCGAATTAAAACAAATAAATTCTCACATATAGCAAACACATTGTGGGAATACATAATTATAATAAACACGATGGTATAACTTTGTTTAATTTCACTTTTTTTATTTTCTTATCCAACTAGTTTTGGTTCAACCTGAACCTTCTTCAGTTCACAGTATATTTTTATTCTTCCCTGAAGAAGGTTCAGGTTGAACCGAAACTAGTTGGATAAGAAAATAAAAAAAAAGTGGAATTAAACAAAGTTATACCATCGTGTTTATTACAAATAAATTCCTTTAGAACAGTTTACCTATATCTATAAATAGTAATAACTGAAGGTTTGTAGAAAATGTATTTAACAAGGTTAGCTCATGGAGGGGGTAGAGCGGTGATTGACTTGAAATTTGTGGCGTAGCTTAAGATGAAGTTATGTGTGAAATCCTGTTGAGAAACTATTTAGATTCATCTTTATGACAAATCGGTTTCCAGTATGAGCATCAAAAAATATGCTACGGATAAATTGAAGCTTTTACTAGCTTTTCTATGTATTGGAATTACAATAAAATTATTATTTACATAACAAAAAATATAAGCGTAAACCACTAAAAAAAATGAATTTTCATGACTTAACTATGAATTAATATAATAAACAATTTTTTTTAAAATACCCTTTTATGGCTAAGACTATTTTTGAGGTTTTGTTTGTCTTAACCTTTTTTCATTCTTATAAAATTATGTACAAAATAAATAAAAACCACTTTTTCGCTTACTTGCTCCGTGCAAATACGACACGCGATTTTAAATTTTGTAGGCATGAGAATCGAAACATTTCTAGCATTTATATTCCTCTGAAAGAAGAAGAATATAGTAAACAAAGTAATTTGTTCCTGAAAAAGCCTCACCTTCCTAAAAGTTCCGAGTCATGAGTGAGAGTATTGTTATCGTATATTTCAACATAGTCTCCGTAGCAATTGTTCAGTTTCTCCAAATCAAATGTCATCCAATGCATTTGTATAACATAGCCAGGAGGAGCCGACAATACCCAGATGCATCTCATATTATTACTGTAAACTGCACTCTTTCTTGTATCAGGGTACTCAATGTTTCCCGATAATTCTTTTAGAATACCTCCACATTCTGAAAACCGAAATCAAAGAGCTTGTTACATAATAAGTAATTAAATTGAACAATAATAATTATAATAGGTTATATATTTTTTACTGTTCTTTCCTCATTAACCTAGATACAATTAAATACAGTGGAATCCGTTTATAATGACACCGAAGGGAAATGACAAACACGTCATACTAAGCGGACGTCATACAAAGCATTTTATAGAAAATAAAAAACCTCCTATTTTTGTTGGGTAACATGTATTGATTTTAATAGAGAGAAACACAGCGTATTAAGACTCGTGATGTGAAAAAAGAGCATTTTGAGACTCGTGACGAGAGAAACACAGCATATTAACGTCGCCGGGCGTCACATGACCCTCCTGAACACTGCCGAAGGTGTTAGGAATCATGTCGGTCACTATAACCGACATAGTTTTCCATGAAATTAGGACATAATAAGCGACATGTCACTATAAGCGAAGTTATTATATCCGACTTTGTTATAAAGAATTTTGTACGAAAACCAAACTTCGCTGTGTAATAACGTCATATTAAGTAGTTGGTCAATATAGGCGGAGTCATAATAAACGGATTCTACTGTATGAACATATAAATAATATGTATAGCTGTAAAGAAAACAATATTTTGTGTACTTAAGAACGAACCTTTGTCAATTGATGAATAATTTGCCATGAAGCCGGTGCCAGAAACCGAACTATCAGTGTTAAATTCAAAATAGAGATAATTATGAGTTGATACAAAATCTGCAGGTTTAACGTCATTTTTCCCACAGTAAGTTCCAATTAGTGTTGAATTGCTATTATCTCCATCGAACATCTGAAATTTAATGAAATATTCTGTTATAACGAAAACAGGATAAACTTGTAAATTAAAGTATTATCTATCTTCTGGCAGGAGTCAAATTTGAACACAAAAATTCTCTGACCAGTCGAAGGTTTCAGGCACTGCCTTACGAATTGCACCAATTCCGCCAAAATGGTTGAAATGGTCATACATCAACTTTGTGGTCGGTAAATGCCACCGCCCACTACCACACCAATCCAAATCACCCGAACAGTGTGCATCATGCGGGCACAACAACTGCAGGAGGACCTTAATTTGTCGAGGGAGAACCCAGGCTGTCTCCCAGGAGTTAGAAACATAATGATTATGAAATAATAAATACATATTTTATACCTTAACACTATCGTATGTGCAAGCTGGATAATTTGTTTTCTCTATGTCAAAGTCAATGAATGAGAAATATATTGCCTTTCCAATGGGTAGACTAATTAAATATGTACATTTTCTGTCATTGGGATAGATATTTGGGTAGCCGGGAGATTTGATGATTCCAGTACTTTCTGTGAAAAGTTTGTGGCAAACTAAAAAAAAATGAGGAGAAATTTAAAAATATTATAAATGTGCACATATTTATACTAATTATTAAAATATGGCAAAGAATTGTAACTCAATTAAAATTATTTTTATTGTACTTTACCAATGTCATATTCAATTCGAAATCCTTCTCCGGTAATTGTATAATCAGATTTGAATGCAATCATCAAATTGTTTGTAGATGATACAATTGTGGCAGGTATTTCTTTTCCACAGAACTTTCCAATCAAATTAGAGTCCGTTGAATCTCCATCATAAACCTAGAAAATAATAAAAATATTTTCAAATCAATTTGCACAACAAGCCATAATAATTAGGTTAGTTTTTTTTATCAAAAATACTTACAGCCACATAATCAAAGCTACAAGTTGATGATTCTTCAAGATCGAAAGCGAGAAAAGTTAATCTGATATTTGTTCCAGCTGGTAATGTGATTTTATATTCACATGCCACATTTGGTACATATTCCCCATTGCGTTTAGGCGGAGTGATCTCTCCTCTATCTTGCATGTAAATCACACCACAGCCAGGTATACCTTTAAAACAAAAACAATTACGTACATTTCTAATTCTCTCTCTAATCCGCCAAAAACGGAATAACAGTATTCTCTCGTTAATCTGCCTCCCAAAAACTGGGCAAGTGTCCAATTAGTTAAAGCGGAGGATTATACATGAACATCTATAAACAAGTTCTGCTGTCTAATTATTATTTACACGTGAGAGCTGTTTTGCCTTCCAAAGTCATTTTCGATGAAGCAAAATAAGCTAAAAAAAATTAAAACAGTTTCATGAAAACAAACAAAACTATCAATCTTTTGTAAAATTTCCATTTTTGGTTTAAATTATAAGTGTCATGTTTTAAAGTTATTCAAACGAAAACCATGCGCCAATGGACCACAACAACATCATTAAGTCTCCGCCTAGCGTCCAGCGCGTCTAGCGCAGATCCACATCCCACCATGATGTGACATAAGTGTTATGCATCCCAACAAGATACATACACACTACTGTCTACATAATAAAGACACAGTAATTCATCAACATCTTTTATTGCCACTATCTACCAATACCTAAACACTATTCTTATTTGAGAGATACCCACGTTAAAATTAGCTCTTGCACTCCGTAACAGAGCCCATCATTTTTTATATTTGATAAACGTGATCCTGTGACTAATAAATTCATTAAAAAGTGTACATGAAAAAAAAGTCTCTATTTAAATACAGGTTAGTCTTACCATCAACAACTGCATAAGAAAGTTGAAAACCATTGTCATTGATTGTAGGATCAGAATGGAAGTATACAAGGGCATGTGGACCGGAAGTCAGTACAGGCGCAGGATTGGTTGTGTTGCAGTAGCTGCCTAAAATAACATCATCTTGAGAGGCGCCATCATATATCTGAAATAAAATATCATAGAATTCTAATCATATTATCCTTATTCTGGAAAAAAATATTACGAACATCAGTTTTACTGAGAGCAATGGAAGAGTAACAGGCAGGTTAATTTCGAAACTGAGCAGTTTCGTGTAATACCAGTATGGAACTCCATATTCCTTGACAATCAAGTTGTTTAAACCGTGCGGTTCAACAGCACTAAATTACATTGCACTCTTTGGGACCTTGGAGTCAAAAGATATTATGTAATGGTGCCTTCAGTTTATTTTCGCATAAGTATAGATCACGCAGATATGCTCGGTGGAAGCACCATTCATGAGTATTTTATTTATTTATGCCCAGAGGGCTTTTACGTAAATAAAGGCAGTAAAACATTAACATGAGAAACAATTAATGCACGAGAAAGAAACAATAAAAATAAAGTTAAAATGTTTATTTCTTCAAACTTCGCAAATTCACTTTGTGGTGTCATTATTAATTTAATGAAATTATTATTAAATTAAAATGTTTAACTTACTTTTACGTAGTCAGAGTTGCAGTCATTGTTGTTGTCGGCAATTTGCATTGTGAAGAAGTGTATTTGAATCCTTTTATTTATTGGTGCAATAATCTTCCAATAGCAATCCCTGTTCGGGGGATATTTCCCGGGGGATCCTGGGGAAGTGATGATCCCGTGCTGCTTGTCCTGAATCTCTCCCCCACAAACAGGATCTATGCTCGTCCAGTGGAGGGCAAAGCCGTCGTTGCTGATGGTGTGATCGGAACGGAACCACAAATATAAAACGTTGTGGGTGGAAGTTATGTTCCCACCGTTTGGAAGAGTGTTGCCGCAATACCGGCCGATTATTTGATTTGCCGAGTTTCTGCCATCATGAATCTGAAATAAGAAAATAATAAAAATTAAATTCAACTCAAAGATTACTAGTAATGATAATTTTGAAACTAGGTTTTTGTGGCAAAATTTTTTATTTATTTAATCATATATAATAAAGTGTACAGTTAAGAAATGTGTTGAAATCTTGGGCAAAGCCAAATCATAAAACTAATAAATCATATACAAACCTGTAACCAATCGTAGAGGCAATCGACCCCTTGTTCCAAATTGAACTTTGAGAAAGTAATACTCAGAACTTTATCTGGAGATGTCAGAATAACCCAGGCGCATTTTGAATTGTGATTGTAGGAAGATGACAAATTGGTTTCCGGATATATAATACTACCTTCTTGTTTTTCTAGGATACCACCACAACCTGTTAAATAATACCACTATGAAAAAAATTATTTTACGAACATGAAAAGCTTTTTTATGAAAGTAATACCACGATGAAAAAAATTATTTTACGTACATGAAAAGCTTTTTGACGTGATAACGTCTTATAAATCGATGAACGCCGGCTGCACGCACGAAAAAGCATGACTCATTGTCATGTTCTGCCTGAGCCGAGCGAGCAAGCGAGATTGTGGAACAAGTGTTTGGCTTGTGACGCATCTATCTCCCTTCCACTCTATTATATGACGTTATCACATAAAATTATTGTCCGTAAACTGACTTTACAGACAACCAAATTTTTTTCATAGTTTAATAAAAATTAAATGAACCTACTTGATGTTTGTGCTTCGCAAGTAGGACCAGTGTAATAATTGGTACATTCACACCTATAACCCCCTGTAGCCATATCAGATATACAAGTTCCTGAGTTGTGGCATGGATTTGGAGAGCAAGGATTCCTGAGAATCTCACAGTTTGTTCCTGTTTGAAAAAAGATCAGTTAAAATAATAATAATAATAATAAATAAAGACAGACTACACATAAAGACAGACTACACATACAGACAGACTACACATATAAATAGACTAGTCATATAAATATGCTACTGTAACATTAACATGACAATCATAATATACATACATAAAGAGTTTTAACATAATATTTTAAAAAAATATGTCTAACCTGTTTTTGAACGATTTGAACAAAAACTTTGTTAATAATTGCAAAATAACTCCTTTGATGATTGTGATTGTAATTGAGATTGTAAGAATCCGTCCTTCCTACTATGGTGTCAAGAGAGTCCATCTAGAGAGGCCAAAGGGTCTTCCTCAACCGGCACACTTGGTGGGCAGGCACATCCGCCGCCAAGACCTGGACAAACCTAACCCCATAAATCTGGGCACCCCTAAAATGTGAAACATTAGTTTACCAGTATAGCGAGGGTTGCAGATGCAGAGGTACCCCTCAGGTATGTCGTGGCAGGTGCCGTGTTGGCATGGGTTGGGCTGGCAGTGTACGGAAAGGAAGCCGCCGGGGGGAGGTGTGGAGACTGAAGGGTCCACCGGAGAGCATCCGTTCAGGCCATAGCCGAGCCCCGTGTAACCGGCGCTGCAGCGGCAACGTACGTACGTCGAGCTAATCACTGAAAATGTTCAAGTTCAATTTTCACATTCCATGTTTATTTATTTATTTATTCACGCCTTGAAGGCTTTTACATGTACACATTATTATAGATACAAAAGTTATTTAAAATTGTATTAAAAAATTATTAGCAGAATTAAAAAGAAATGCCAATATTAGAATAATAATAATAGAACCATTCTCTAAGAGATCGTTCTCCCCGCGAGATGTCCTGTCAGATTTGTGTGATTTTCTACAGCTGTTAGATGAATAAATAATCATGCATACTTGCAGGAATTCGTGTTTAAAACGACTCAAACTAAAATACGTGACAGCTCACAGCTGAAATTTTGACATCGGCCGATAGAAAAAGCAAATAACAGCCGTAGAAAATCACACAAATCTGACAGCACTTCTCGCAGGAGAACGATCTCTTATCACAAATTTTAGGGAATAGCCTTTCAGGAGGGACAAAACCTTGCAATTTCATCAATAAAAAGGATACAAATAAATATACAGGCAGTTTATTTTGTGTTCCCGTAGTAGAAAATATTTTTTTTACTGTCCTTTGCATCTGTGCAAAATTAGTTTTTCACATTATTTGAATTTTATCTGCAATATTGGATACAAGGATACACACGGTTTGGCTTGCTTCTTTAGAGTGGATAATTCATTTGTTGTATTGTCTCCGAGTGCAAGCAGTTTATTAATCTTAAAATGATTGGCTCATATGCGGTATTGAACTAACATGGACAAAATATAATATAAATGAAAACGTACTTGAGTTTGCAACACAACTTGCTAATGGATGGCAGCCTCCGTTATTTATTGCGCAAACTCCCACGTAAGTGCAAGTAATACCATTGCCACTAAATCCAGGGGGACATTCTCCGCAGGTACTTGAACCCTGGAAATATACAAACTTACTTAAAACGACTGCATTTTGGTCAACATTATTTAAATTTTTTAATACATAACCATCCAAGCAAAGGAAATTTCTGGGTGTTTTTGATTCAGCCATTGGACTCTTTTACAATTCCCACGGTTATGTCACGGGGACGTCACAAAAAAGGTAAAAAACTGCTGCAGCTCTTTCTTACACACTAAATAATAGAGAGACAAATGATGAGATAAACAATGAACTTTCACCTAAGCTTCCTCCAAAAGAAAAAATTGTTGTTTTCTTGCTTCTCCCTCACTTGTATCAAAGAAATGAGATGCCGCATGCCATTGCCGTTGCCGTGAGAATTACAAAAGCAGCCGTTCGATTAAATAAATATCATACCTCCAAATATTAATACGGAAATAAATTAACTGCAATATTTAATTTAAAGTTTCACTTCACAATATGATCAAACCATTTTAAAGATAAATCTCTCA
Source organism: Glyphotaelius pellucidus (assembly GCA_936435175.1). NCBI lineage: Eukaryota > Metazoa > Arthropoda > Insecta > Trichoptera > Limnephilidae > Glyphotaelius > Glyphotaelius pellucidus. The sequence goes on from OW386542.1 coordinate 5,418,281, forward strand.
ACAGTTCGCTTGCTGAGGATTGGTTTGTACTCCTGTATTTTTAGGTTTTTTTTAAGCTGTGATTTCAAGTATATGTTAGTTTGTTCAAAATTCAACCAAATACGTTGTTCTTTTACTTATTGGTAGAATAACCTGTGAATTTAAAAAAAATATTTAGAGCAATTAGTTTCAAATAAAGGAAACGAAAATATTATTTTTTGAAACTCAAAAACTTTTATTTTTCAATACGAGTTTTTGTGGACATAGTACAAACCAATCCTCAGCAAGCGAGTTGTTGCCTGAAGAAAAACATTTTTTTTGCTTTAATCAACACTTGATATGTGATGGATATTCATAAAATATATATTTACCATGGTATTTATGCATTGAACGTGAGGAGCAACACTGCAACCACCATTGCCGTAAAGGCACTCATCAATATCCACGCAGTATTGTCCATTCCCGGAGTAACCTAGAGACATTTAATGTATTATTAAAACTACAAACTAGAATATTTATTATAAATTTTTAGAATATCATTAGACAGAGTATATAATATAAGTGAAGATTTTTTTAATAATGTTACATAACATTTGTAAGGTGGTTGAGTTCGGATTTGCGACATCTATGGTCATAATATATAAAGCATTTCAATAGCTTTGTTTTAAAATAAATGGCTGGCCATGGAAATGTTTGAAATAATTATAATAAATGTTTTACGAATGGTAGGAAAATGTGGTCCAATTTTGGACCGCTACCAATCGCAGAAAAATAAAAGTGGTCTATTTTTCGACCATAATCGCTCCAATGGTTAACATTTGAGAGAAGCCTATGAAGTTAAACCTTAACTATATGTACTAACTTATAATATTTTGTTGTATTCAGTAAGTTATATTTGATAAATACCATTTGGACAGGATCCGCAAACAAAAGATCCGAGAGTGTTGAGGCACGGCACGTAAGGATTGGCAGAGCATGGATGGTTTCCAAGACACTCGTTGACGTCTTCTGTACAGAGTCCTGCCGAGTTTGGTCTCCATCCCTATAATAAATGTTTGTCGAAGTAAAACTTCTTTACGCACGCTTGACTTGGGGAGTAAGCTGGTGAATGCGTGACGAGAGCGTTACGAAAAGTGTGATCGGGCGAGGCGAACGAAGCATAAAGAAGTTTTACTTCAGTCGTGTGGTCTAAAGCACACTTTTTTTTAATAATTCAGATTGGACTGTCAGAAAACTGTCTTTGTTAATAATTAATAAAATGTAAATAAATAATAATAGCACTGAAAAATAAAGGTAAATTCACTATGGGAATAAAATTAACATGAGAGTTTTTTTTTTATTATAAAATTAACATGAGAGTTGCACTGAAAAATTAAAATGATACATATAACAGTCACTGCTACGATCGAGGCACAAATAAAACCAAAAAAAAAATGGCTTAAACACTTACTGACGGGCAATAGTTATTGCATAAAATTATTTAACACTGAAACCTCTGACCAAGCTTAACCCTTTACAATCCGGGGTTAGGCCTCTCTAGAATTTTCGAAAAACCGTTTTTATTTTTATTTTTTTAAATTGTCCCCTAAGACTTCAAAAATGATGTCCCAAAAGATTATGGTCGGGAAAAATTTCTAAGTACTCGGTTTTCGAATTTTAGTACATGATACTTAGTTTAGTACATACTTAGTACATAAATAATTGACAAACAGCGCATAAAGCATTCAGAGAGATTGCTGTCTGAACGGGTAAAAGAGGCAAGGATCGCTTTAAGATCAAGCAGAAAAGAAAAGCAAGAGCAGGACGATAATTTAGAAGGCCAATTGTATGGTGCAGGCATCACAGATTGAAGGTATTGCAAAATTATTATTATGATTTTCTACTACTCAAAACTTCAAACGCGTTTATCTCAAAACTGCATTCTTTAAGTTGGCCGGAAACATAACTCAGACAATTTTCAACCGATTTACTTGAAATATTGAATACATCTTGAAAAATACATTGTCTATGGAAGAACGTAGAATTTTTTTTATATTTCATAGTTCATTTGTTATTAACAATTACCTGATGATTTTCTAGGCAAATTTTTCACTTTCCACTTTGGAAGTGCACCATTTGGACAAAAATTAATATATATTGAAAAACACCTATGTACTTCTATAGCAGTTATTATCTAAAATAAAAGTAAAAAATTGGCTTTTTATAATTCAAAAATTACAGGAGCTGTTCGTCCGGGCGTGGAAAAACACTGCACAGCTGCCATTTTCAAATAAATCGCTTCAAAATTTTTTTTGTATACAGTCACTGATATGTATAATAAATACTCTTTATTGGAATCTCGATATATTTTGTAGTATTTCTGAAAAAAAAAATCCTAAAAAAGCCTATTTTTTCAGCCTCTAGAGTGGCCTAACCCCTTAAGTAAAGTGTGCAAATTCAGTTGTTGTGAAAAAAATTCGATATGTTTGCTGAAAAAACGTTTACTTATGTTAAAATATTGAACATCTTACCTGGTCACAGATACATTTCCGCCCTTGGGTGCTGCTTTGCGGAATGCAAATTCCGTGACCGCAGAGTTCTTCGATGGAAGCTGATAAACAATCGTTCATGGAGTTGGAAGTGCAGTGTTGTCCGAACCAGCCTGGGAGGCAAACGCACCGGTAGCTCCCGGGAGTATTTATGCACGTTGCTCCGTTTTGACAGCCAAGACCAGAGTGATTGAGCATAATGCATTCATCAACATCAGTGTCACATTCAGATCCCTATAAAATAATAATTAAATAAAAAAAAATGAATGCATGGTTTGCCTCAGCATCCATTTCCATACTTTAAACCAGGGTTTCCCAAACTGTGTTCCGCGGAACACTCGTGTTAACCTGAATAGGAGTTCCGCAACAATTTGTCGGAAGAATTTCATTTAATATAGTGTACGCATATTCATATTGCAACACTACTGATATTATTCACAAGAAATTATTATTTGTATATTTTTTTTCCAATATTTCTTAATTTATGTAGTACACCCTTCCAGGTAAGATATCAACCTTTAATGATTTCCGGGCGAGTTTTTCAGAAGAGTACCCCAATTTAACAAAACAAGTTATTATTGTTTTACTTCCGTTTTCTGCAATCTATTAATGCGAAGAGGGATTTTCTCATTACGCTGCAATAAAATCAAAGTGCAGGAACAGGCTTCACGCCACACCAGATATTAGAATCCAACTTACCAACATTGTGCCTGATATCAAGAAGAAATGCAATTCACGGATTATATTATAAATATGTTAACAAAAAAATGGAATATAAATAATTTTAATGTAGTTTTATATAAAAAAATGGAATATAAAAGATAAATTATAAACAATGAGTTTAATATATATTTTTTTAATATTTGCTGTTAGAAATTGTTCAATCTAAAAAATAAGCCAAGTGTTGAATAATGGAAGTGTTCCATTAAAATTTACGGGTTTGCGAAGGGTTCCGTTGCAGAAAAAGTTTGGGAAACCCTGCTTTAAACTGAAGTCCCAAATAACTGAAGCCAATGGGACCATGACATCCCCGAGTGTGTTGTGAGGCTGAAGGTAGACTGGGATGAGGGGTGGAGAAGAGATGAGGAAAAGTAGAAGAAGGTGGGGAAATACCAAGCTATTCGAGCTAGGTATTTCCCTAACAACAATATCTCGATTCTGAATGGTGATTTCACAACGACATACTCAGAGTATCTTCCACTCATCTTTGAGGAAGGTTTTTGAAGGAATTGAAGGAGTTATCCCGGATCTTGAAGAGAATTATAAGACAAAAGCAGGCAAATCGTTCCACAGCTGTGTGTTGATCACAAGAACGAATTGTACACGTGCAAGAATCGTAAATTAGTTCTTAGAAGCATCATCTTTTGGAATTCCGGAAAATAACACAACATTCCCATCTGACATTTATGTTCTAAAGGATGATGACTTGAAAAAATGTATATTCCTGCAATTTTTACCAATTTCATCCATATCTGTCTACGATAAATTATAAGTTAAGCAAAATAGTAAAATAACTGTAGTATATAGGTTACTCATGTAGTATACAATTAGTTATATGAAGTTTTGTGAAATCTCAACAGATGTCAGTTCAGTATTATTGTAGAAGAGTACCTTCTATCGTAGTTTGTGTCTAATGTACAATTACGATGATAGCCGAATGCATCTGATAGTAGGGCCGACCCCATCAGTCTGGCGGCCTGCAGCGTTAGAAATACTAGAGCCTGACATCTAGTCCGTCTTTAGGAAAATGTATATAAATCAACTTGTAATCACAATGAACCAAGAACTTATTCGGACAACACATTTTGAGTAGTATTAATTAAGGGGATTAACGTGTATGTATTACAATAACTATTATTAAAAATTGCAGATTTTCAAATTTTAAAGTATTCTTTTATTTATTTATTTATTTCTATACATTACAGTATTTACCTTTATAATTTTATTATGTTGGGTGTAAGGTAGGTTTGTGAAGGTGAAACTGTGGATAGGTATTGTTGTATGTTTCGTGAACACCTCACTAGGAGAACCTGTGCTGAGGTGTTTACGTGTTTATTTATGTTTATGTGTGACAAGTATTTATGTGTTGTAATATAAAGTTTTATATGTATTTTTTTTCAAATTTTAACAGTTATTGTACATTGGTTATATAGAAGAGAAAAAAAAAGTATTTAAATATATTAGAGGAATATAAAAAAAAAATATATATATATATATAAACATACACATACATACATACACATCCATATAAATACATGTACCTGCACACATGCATATGAATATATATATATATACATACGTATACATCCGCATACACATTCACATACACATATATATATGTACACACATATATAAATTGTAAGTGTATGTATAGTTATTGGATACTTGAAAAACTACTTAATTTTTAGGTTTATTTAATTTTATACTTTTTATAGTTTTGTTATGTTTGGTTGGGAATAATAATGTTTTGTATAAAGTTAATATCTTGATTTTTAATCCAGTCAGTGATATGTTTTTTATGAGTGTTTGTAGATGTATTTGCAGATAGTATTTGTTTCAAAGTAATGGGCATGCAATTAAAAAGTTTGGTTGCATAATACTGAAAGTGTCTTTGTCCATGTGTGGTGTGGGTTATCGGTATGTTCAGTGTTTTATTTGTTGAGGACCTGGTTTTTGTTATGGTTTTTGGTTGAATTGGAATGTGTTGTTTGTTTTGGACAAGGTATATTATAGCAGATTTGGCATAAAGTTGTCTTATTGACATGACTTCTAATGCTTTGTAGATTTCGCTAGAATCTGTGTGAAATGGTACTTGCAGGATGAGTTTAATTATTGCTTTTTGTATTTTTTGAATTGGGTCAATTGCTATGTTTGTAGCACTTCCCCAAGCTAGTATTCCATATGTGGCAATGGATTGACAAAGTGCAAAATAGATCGATCTTAGTATTATTAGTGGGAAGATGTTTTTAACATACTTTATTAGGTGCATTACTCGTTTCAGTTTATTTGTGATGAAATTAATGTGGTCAGTCCAGCGTAAGTGTGAATCAATAATAACCCCCAGGTATTTTGTATGTTTTACCCTTTCTATATGTTCGCACTGGCAGTTGGATAAAGTACAGTCATGTAGAATCAAGCCTATGTTTGATGGAGGTTGACCTCTTTGTGTAATACTATGAGTTATATATTTTGTTTTGATTGTATTAACTGTAAGAGTATTACTGTTTAGCCATTTTTTGACGATTGATAAACTTTTTTCGGCTATTATAAATACATCTTTCCATGTGGCTGCTTGACAGAGAAGAACTGTATCGTCAGCGAAGGTCACGATTTTACCTTCAATTTTAATGTCGCACAGTTCATTTATATAAATGAGGAATAATAAAGGGCCAAGTACACTCCCCTGTGGGACTCCGTACGTAATTGAAAGTGGTTCACTTGTCTTGTTGTCAATTTTAACTTGTTGCGTTCTGTCAGACATGAAGCTTTTAATTAAATTGAATTCTACTCCATTAATGCCAATGTTTTTTAACTTCTTGAAAAGTTTTTTATGTGAAATTGTGTCGAAAGCTTTACATAGATCTAAATAAATAGAGATAACTTTTTTTTTAGCGTCTAGATTATGTGTAATGAAGTCCGTTACGGTAGCTATTGCATGTTCTGTGCTCCTGTTTTTCCTGAAGCCATGTTGGTTTACCGAGAGTATTTGTTTTGCTTCTAAATAGTGTTGGAGCTGTTTTTTAATAGTTTTTTCCAGGATTTTCGAAATGGTATTTAGTAGCGTAATGGGTCTGTAGTTGTTAACATTATTTTTTTGTCCTGATTTGAAAATTGGAATAATAAGGCCTTTTTTTAGTAAGCTAGGAAAAATTCCTTCTTTTAGACTACGATTAATTAAATATGTGAGTGGTATAAGTAGTTGTTGGCTTAATGTTAAGATAGTTTTAGAGTCTATACCATCAGGACCCGCAGTATTGTTAATCTTTAGTGAATGAATTATTTTATTGGTATCTTCTTCTGTAATATTTTGTAATTTGAAGTGTCTGTTAAAATTTTCATTGCTTATGTTAGATGTATTGTTTTGAGGTTCCTGAATATCTTGGGGAGGCTGGGTAATTTTGATATTTTCAGCTAGGCTAGCTCCAATATTTGTGTAGTGTTTGTTGATGTAATTAAGGATACGTGTAGGGTTGTCATGAAAGTGGAGTTCTTTATCATCAATGAGTAGATTTTTTATGGTATCGTCTTTTTTCTTCTGTGAATGCGAACTTTCCCTCAGTATTGACCATACGCTTTTAGGGTCATAGTTTGATGTTATCAGTTTGTTTCTATAGTATAATTCTTTGGCTTTACGTATTGTTAATGAACAGATGTTTCTGTACCTTTTGTAGAAGAAATATAGCGAGGTATTATATGGGTTCAGTTTGACTTGTTTGTGTAATTTGTCCCTTTTTTTAATGCTATTTATGATGCTTTGGGTAATCCATTTTTTAAGTCTTACTTTACGGTGTGGAATAGGTATGTATACCGTTTTGGTATTTTGGGTAATGAGAGTTTGTAGGTAAGTTAAAAAGAAATTCCAGGCCTCTTCTGCCGAGTTATAATTTCTAAGATGTTCCCACGTTTTTATTTCTAAACATTGTTTTAGGTTAACGTAATCAATTATTTTTTTTGTGGTATTGTTTTGGAGAGTTGAGTTTCTAGTTAGCAAAGTTAGGCCTATCATAATTGTGTAGTGATCTGTGATTGTGGATTCGTATACTGCACTACATATTGGACTTTTTGATTTTACCATAAAGTGATCTATACATGATTCTGAGTCTTTGCTTACTCTGGTAGGAGTGTTAATGATGCTAATAATGCCGTGTTCCAGAAGCATCAGTTGGTAATCGATATTTTGAGGGTGGCCATTAGGAAGTATATTTATGTTTAGATCACCAGCTATAATGATGTTTTTGTATGAAGTGAGTTTTTTTAGGTGAGTATCTAAAGCTATTATAAATGGTGTAACGTTATGTGTGGATGGTGATCTGTATAGGGCGAGAACACACGTATCTGAGTCGATGATTATTTGTAGACAATTAGTATTTATCAAGTCGATTTCTGAAACAGAGGCGTTAAGACTATCATGTATGTATACAACAATCCCATCATTTTGATTTTTGTTTTTTAGTGTGTGATACTCAGTATAATTTAATTTATGTTTTTTTGTAAAAGCGGTTGATATCCAACATTCCGTTAGGATTATAATTTTGAAGTTTGTATTAAAGTTGTGTAAGAGTATGTCAAGTTCGTCATAGTTACGATTAAGTGATCTTATATTTTGGTTAATCAGTGTCAGAGAATCTGGATTGTTAAAAATATCATCGCATAGTTTTGGGTCATTGGTTATATGATGATGGTGAGAGCTATTTAAGTTCATTGAGAGTAGATCAGCCATGATGTTGTATAAAGCCGGATAGTTTTGTTTCGAGGTCTGAGTGGCCTTCATTAGTTACATAATTTTTTTAAGTCATTTTCGTGTTTTATTTGTATAATTTTTTCCCCCGGCCCTTTCCGGGCTAGCAGTTTTCCGGATTTAAACCATACGAATTGGAAGTTTTTGTCTTTTGCTGTTTGCTTCGTTTTCCAAAGTAATTCTCTATAGTACGGTGTTAGGACTTCACTTATGAATATGGGGGAGTTTGAAATCAATGTTTTGGCTGCGTTTTTTAGTGTTAAAAAGGAATCCCTAGTTTTCAGGCTGTGGAAAGTAGCACGGAGTTTGTCCGGGGTATTGTGTCTCCGGTCCTGTGTTGAGGTCACCATTCGCAGATCCTGCTGTAGCAGGGGCATTCCCAGGGAGCTGGCGACCCGAATTACCGCTTCCACAGGTGGTTCTCCCGGCTGCAGCTTTACTCCCGCCATCTCTATGCTGTCAAAAAGTTTTTCCTGCTCCAATTCTGCCAGACGACATTCTAGAGAAGAGATTCTGATGTTTTTATTTTCGTTTTCCTCGCGTAGGTATTTGGTCTCTTTGTGAAGGTCCTCCATTTTTTTAAATCTTGTGAGCAGATCTTCGTATTGGTTGCATATGAATTCACTGCTTCTCTTTAGTTCATTGATTTCATCTGTAAACATTATTTTTATTTCCGTAATTTTTGCATCGAAGTGTTTCGTAAGGCGCTCATAGAGGGAGTTGCTTTCTTCATTAGAATTAGGTACGTCACTTGTATTCGTATTCTGTGGGGTGTCCTTGATCCTTTGTTTGGGAGCAGTCTTGTTTGAAGGTATGTCATTTTCATCTGCGTCGCAAGATGTCGCTGGTTTCCTTTGTCTGCTCATTTTGAATTATTTTAGTGATAAGTTTTGTAGAAAGATGGTGTTATTGTTATTTCAAATTATATTAATAAAAGGATTAAATTCCTATTATAATAATAAAAGAAGAAAATAACAAAATTGTTCGGATTCACTCGGTTTTGAACTGAGGTCGGCAGAGCCACAGTCAAATACGATGACCACTGGGCTATTTCGCTAGGTATCGATACTGCCTTTTATTCACAATATAAACTGTTGTGTTCTGTTGATGTGAATATGTGATTATGAATTATGTTGTATCGATCTCAATGTCACTGGAATGTATGTATTTTTTCACTTATTTAATTGGTTTTTAGCACAATAAGTCTAGAATCACTGATTTTTGGGATTTGTTTAAATTTTGTATGTGTTTTTAGATTTACACAGCCACAGTAATTATAGTGATTTGTTAATAGTTACTTTTTATTAGTCACTGTATTCACTTAGTGAGATTATCAAGTATGAGATTATGAATTTGGGTAACGAATCACTTTTTATTTATACAAAAAATACACGTAGTCACGCGTGGTAGTTTGTTAGATATTTTCTGCACTCTTTACTATTCCACTATGGCTTCTAATTGGCTTCTGCAGGTCAACTTTTTACTGTTGGCACATTATCATTGTATTTTTTAGGTTCTTATACATGCCAAATGTGTAATTAACAGTTGGTCGCTTAGCAGCTCTTGTAAATTATAGTTGTTTTCTGACATAATTTAGAAATACTATTATATAGGTGAAAAAAAGTTTTTTAAATCGTCTTATCTAGCAAAAGAATCGCCTGCGACTGTACCGTGTCCAGAAAAAAAATTGACCTGCGTTCACATATATTTAAACGAATAACTTACCTCCCATCCCGCTTGGCACATGCAATGGAATCCTTTAAAGTTTTCCAGGCAGGTACCGGCATGTTTACACGGATTTGACGAGCAGCTATCTTTGTTCAGTGTAGCTAAAATTGATCGAACTGAAACTTCCACTGCTGTTATTCTTCTCCTTAGCCTTGAAAGTTGAACTTGCTAGAAAAAGAATAAAATACTCAAGTTCAGTAGGTACTTTTTTAACACTTCCTTACCGGACCGGGGGAACGCAATTACACTAACGAGAGTTTTACGCTGTATCTAAGTTGTTTTTTAAATTACATACTCAAAAATTTGGGTAATCTTAGAAAAACTATTTGGTTATCGATTTGCATTAAAAAAATTAATATCGCATTACTACTTTTCTTAAAATTAAATAGTTTATAACAAATTCCGGCGAATAATCTGTGCCACCCGCCCCCCTTCCCCTCTGTTCGGGCGTACCCCCTCCCTATCTGCTGAACATATCGGGATAATTCTAAGCGATAGCAAGTAATTTCTAAGTTGTTAGTGGAAAGGACTAGATCGCGTTCGTTTACACTGCGCATCTCGTTTGCTCTTTTTACAATGCTATAATGTTCGCTTGCCGGTCAAAGATCATTTGGTCTGGGCCGTTTCCGGTAAGCGCCAATCGCCAGTCGAGATTCGGAAACAAGGTGTTATGTTGGCTATCGGCCCGCCTTCGCTGTTTTCTATGAAAAAATACACGCTATGGTCTAAATTCATTAGAATATTAATTATGACTTTATTTATCAAACGATTTTTAAAATGACTACTGAAATACGATGAATATACTTCCCTCTAATTATTATCATAACAAATTACAAAAAAATATGTCATTAACACCCTTTAATAAGCAAAACAAATTGGGGTCCCCGAGTGACCCCCCTTCGGGTCATGTGTGATTTTTTTCGTTCCGGGACGTAAAGGTTAAAAAGACTAATTTTAATCTATTTTTTCTACTAAAATTAACTTCAAATATTTGATGAATCCATCAAATTTTTTGAAACAACCCGTCCTTAGCAAATGATTCTAATTGTTTATTCATTACAAATTTATGGTCTATTTTTTTAGTTAAGCGGGAAATTTCTAAAGATTCTATTTTATCTAGTTTATGGCCTTTATTATAAGTGTGGAGGACTTTAATATCTCTGTCTTTATCAAAAGAGTGATTATTTTCTGGTAAGTGTGATGCTACATTTGATAATTAATTGATACAAAGGCGAATTATGTTGTGTATATAAACCGTAGACTAAGAATATTTTGTACCAGTCTGAAGATGGCTCTAGCGAGCTGAAACCGGTTACGGTCAATAAAATTAAAGTGGAAAAAAGTTTTATATTTGTTTTTATTATAATATATTAAAATATGTGGGCTTGGCTTATTTCACCATCGTGGTGAAACTGGTCAAGCCCACACATATTAAGAGAGTATAGTGCTCGTGTGAGACTAGGACAGTTCCCATTTTGACATTCTTATTTTAATGAATAAAGTTTATTTTTAAAACACAATTTTACAAAACTAAAATGGGAAAAAAATGTAATATGGACTACCTTTGGGACCCTTCCTCGAATAACTGAACCATTATTGTTTCCGCGTTCTAAGTTTGAGAGTCTCTGCAAAATTCCTTGTGAGCCGTACAGCTGTCGGGATATTCTGGCCAAGCCAAGGTTCCTGTTCGTGACTAGTGTCGAGGACATCCTTTGTACTTGGGAAGATGCATTCCTTGCCTGAAATTCACCAAAGAAAAATACACCTTAGACACAAAGAAATATAAAAGGTATAGAAGTAAATGAATATTCGATTCTTTAGCAGTTACCACTGAGAAGTTAAACCGATAGATGTGTATTGTGAGTGTTTTTGTTTGGCCAAAGTAAGGTCAATTTTATCTTGAATTATTTATATATTTTTTTTCATTAATAAATTTCTTTTTTATTTATTTACATTTTTTACATGTTTTCAATTAAGTCCCATTAAACTGATTGAAATCAGTTTGTCATTAGGTTGAACAGTTGATTTATTCAATTGGCCTACCTAGGGCCTAGAATTCGAAAGATGTTATGTAAATTGGCGACAAAAGTTATCTTTATGTGTATGCAAAATGTTATTTATGTATATATAAAATGTTATGAAATGTCTTTATGAATATGTAAAAGTTATGTATACATAAAATCCTCAAACTGCTTTGCAGCAATAACTTACTTCTGTGTTACCTGTTTGTACCTATACCTACAGAGTTTTGTTTGTTTTTTGGTTTTTAATGTTAACACTGACAACCCTGGCAAAACTGAAAATATTTTTGTTGTAAATCACTAACTTTAAGTCAGAGTTGCAAATACGTGTGTACTAGTTTTAGGTCAGGAGTTATAAGTCTTAGTCATAAGTCACTAGCAGATGTAAGTCACTAGTTATAATTTTAAATCTTAGTTGTCAGTCATATTATTTTCATTATGTATTTATATGTACGGTGCCCTTGAGGTGATTTTTTATTAAAACTGCGCTTTATAAACAGCCAAATATTATTATTATTACATACATCTAAAGCAGGGTTTTAACAAAAGTGCAAGAACATAGAGCGAAACCCAGAGCGTTCTGTTCCTGCTTGCCTGATGTAGGCACCTACATAAAAAAAACAAAAGCTACAACAAGTTTCGTTTTATTTAAGACCAATTGAGCGAATACAGAATTTAGGTCTCGTAAAACGAATGTTTTTAGAACTTTCATTTGTTCAGAATAGCATGCAGAAATGCAGGGACACTCAGTAGAACTCAAAAAATGCTTGGTTAGGTATATCAAGACTATTTTACCAGAGTGGGGAAAGACCAAAAATTCGCTCGTTTGGTCTAAACTCGGCTAAATATTTTTTTTTTTACTACGGCGGCAACAAAAAATAATATTCAAAGTACATAATTAGTTCAAATAAGTTATGAATACTTGACATTAAGTTAATGAAATTGGCTGCTACAATAATTCTGCCATTAGATTCATTATAACCTTCCCTTTTCCAAAAACTAATCAAAGTGGAAAGAAAGGTTACACAAGAGCTGCGGCAAGGCCATAAATTAATAAATTTATCGGGCAGTTGAGGGCGTCGCTATTGTGGAAATTGTAGATGCAAGGCAAAAGAGGTAAACTTTCGAAATCACTGGACATGCTTAATATGAATATATTTTAGAAAAAATCTTTAGATTTACCTTAATTACTGTAAAAGACAACTTTTTGCATTTCGGGCGATCGAAAATACTGTATTCAAAATTTCAATTCTAGTACGAGTTACGCAAAAAGAACCTAAGAAGCGTCAAAATCAATAATATTATTTCCTCTGCTAACCACCTGTTTTTAATTAAATTTTTTAATAAAAGTAATAAAAACACCACAATTTTTTAATAAAAAGTGCAACATACGCATTTTTCTATGTAAGTACATACAAAAGGTTAACGAGAGAATTACAAACTTTTTTCACAAATTTGTTTGTTATCAGTCGGCCATGTCAAAAGTCAGAATAATAGAAGAGTATGTATGAGACGATGTATGAATGTGAGTGAAGTAAAGAGTGTGTGCCAGGACCGGTTGTTTGGCGGTCCGTCCTCTCTGCCTACCCCTGCGGGGAAACGGCGTGATAGTAAGTTAGTTATAATTTATAATGATTTATAAAATTTTAAGGTTCTCTAATCAATTCTATGGGCGAAAGAAAAAAGGGATAAATTTAAAAAAATAAATCAGATTGTGCAATTCTCATGCGGTAGAAGTGAAACCTTCAGAAAACTAAAATAGACAAGAGTGGGGAGACTATGAAGCACAGCGCAAAGAGGAGACCGATAGGTTACAAACACTGCACAAAGAGGAGACTGATTAATTCTCATTCCTATAGATGTATATGTTTGTCTCTTTTTAGTATCGCTTTTTCGTTTCATTGAGTTTCAAATCACAATGGTGCTAAAGAAGTTTTCACTTCAAAAACGAGTTTTGGGTAAAGTATGCCAAGTCGCTCCTAGTTACATAACATGCAAGAAATAATTGGATTAATCAGTACATAATGATAATAATTAATTGGGCACAAAAATTAAAGTTTACTAATTTAATCTTTATATGAAGCATATTACTTTCGCACACACAAAATATATTTTATATAAGGTGAATAATGAATGTTACATCGCAATTGATTCAAATTGGATTCTCTGCCTAAATCCAGGTGAATTAGTAAGATCTCTTGGAAGGAAATGGCAGGAAGGTGGAAGGGGAATGAGGGGAAAGAAAAAAAAAGATTTTGTTAATCATTTTGAAAACACAAATAAGATTTTAACATACATATTACGTATGTATGAAAATGGTATGGCATGAATTAAAACAATGGTATGGTATGGTATCACTTTAAAAGGTATGCAAAAATGTTGGTTATAAAAATATTATGTTTTATGCCTTACCATTTGAACGACTTGAATAAGGTTGTGAGGTCCAATGTTGATGCATGACTGGTCTCCAGAAACTTCTAAAGTTATGTTCCTATTGAAAGCTGAAGAAATGAATAAGTTCCCATTGCTCGTGGTCAGCCGTGGGGATTCGGATATTTGGCATAGTACATAATTGTTCAACAGCCAGCTGACGCTAAACAGAAATATAAATTTTAAATTACTACACAAAATCATTTTAAAAAATACATTAATTTTTGCTCAATAAGCACTTCAGGCTCTGAAAGAACTAAAAATTATGAAACTTTGTTCGCATTGTTAGTTTTACTTGCAAATGTGGGTGGATTCGGTAAACGCCCACTTTTAGATTACTTTTCTACTAACGTATCAAATTTCAGCTATTTGATTAGTAATCAATTTTCCAATAAGCTTTTTTAGGTAATCGTAAAAAAGAAGAATACTTCTCGTTTACCAGCAATATGCTGTTATTTGATTGAATGCCATACCGAAAGTATTTGACAAAAAAATATATGTAGGTATATTGAAGGGATTACAAAAATTAAATGCATTTTTAAAGTAAGTAGGTACATCAGATAAGATTTTAAGGAACAATAGATGTAATTATTCATGTAATTTTTGTAATAAATTTACAAAACCGTTGCATAAATTCGATTTTTTTAAATACAGTCGTTTCCACTTAATTGGTACATCTGTTTATCGGGACACCGGTTATTTAGGATAAAACCCAAGGAACAGAAACCAAACTAAAAAATTAAAACTAATTTACTTTGGTTATCTGGTACCATTCTGTTTAATTGGGGCAATAGTTCTGTTTAGTTGGGGTTTTAGTTATGAAGGACAGGTATGCGGTGTGCGGTGGTGAAGGGAGGGATGCGCCGAGTTATGGGGATTGCGAGTTCATTCGGCAGTAATTCAGTGGACTTCGCTGTCAACATTCGTCAACATAAAGTTGTTCAGTTTGCAGTAAACTGCCGGGTGTATAGGAAGTATTTTTTGGGTTAGTATTTGGGTTTGGGGTTATTTTTTTAGATTATAATATATCAATTTGGGAGATTTAATAGATTAGATTTAATATATCAATTTTTACAATTTGGGAGGCGGGAATGGGTACCGCCGCCCCGGGAACCTTTATTGGATAATCAACACCTCTGCCATAGGTCACCCCAAGTGGTTCGCTACGGTGATTTAGCAGGGGTGCCTGTGTTCATGGGGTGAGGTTTGTCTAGGTTTTGGAGGCGGATGACCAGGATACACTGAACCCCATATTCCTACCCACCCCTTAAACCCTTTTCCTTCCCAGAACTCTCCTCTCTTTCCTTTCCTTAAAAAAAAACCTCCACACAGCATCCCCAAAGATGACATAGGCCCTGAGGGAAATTATTTTCCTCAGGGCCTTCTGTGTGGAGCTCATGTAAAAAAAAAAAAAATATCATCTTTTGATTTTATTTTTTAATTTGCATCTACTACATATCTTAGATTATTTTACTTTTTAATATTTGAACGTACTTATAGTTAGTTCCTAGAAAATGATTTTTTTTGTGCAATTAAATATTTTTTCAAAAATATTATAAAGTTCACAACACATTTGAAAGAACTCGAATACACATTTCATTATTCAATAATGTAATGTGTATAAGAAAAACTTTTAGGCAGAAATTAATGTAGGCAGTGTTCGCGGCAAAATTTTTGCGGTAAATTTGACCCTCGATGATCAAGATGCTATCCTTTGTAACTATCCTTTGTTGAAGATGTTTTCATTTGAAAAAGCTGAGGATCCGGCATCGGGAAGTACTACAAGTCTTATGAGGGCTTGTGCCGTATAACTCTTTATGTTTTTCTGAGAAGAAAGTTTGGGGCAGGATGGATTTACGGCTGTATGCAAGCCTGAAAAGTTGACGCAAGTGAGGGAATTGGAAGGGGAGACATTGGTCTGCTAAATGATTTTCTGCACATTTAATACAGAGAGGAGACGAGCGGTATGATTGTTTCGAAAGGCTAATTCGACAACAATTAAAATATTGGATTGTCGGGTATGAATAAATTTCCACCAAAAGGGAGTGGTGGAATAAATAAACATGAGAGGGGACAAGGGTGGGGAAGGGGGGGCGGAAGGAACGGGAAAAGATATGCAGGGAGAAACAATTTCTTTATTAGTGGCTTTGCAACGCGTGCCGGGAACTCGCTAGTTTTTTATAAAAACCAAAGCTGCGTCACACCGCTGACCATTGACGCACAGCTATTTGAAAACTGAATGTACCGGGACTGAATATATAGAACGCGGGAGAGGGGAGGGAAAGGTAGGAGGGGGGTTGGACGGGGGAGCGGAAGAGGGAAGGCGGGGCAGGTGGAGGGGGGACGTGGGAGGGGAAAAAGTGGCAGAAGGGGAACAGGACGAATGGAACAAGGAGAAACAATTTCCTCATTAAGTGGCATTGCAACGTATGCCGGGAACTCGCTAGTATTTAATAAAGTTTTTTAAAAAGTAGAAATATTAGAATGACTAGCGTTTTCCATTCCCCATTGCACCGATATTAGGTTATTAAATTTTATTATCATTCCCTAATTGAAATTAATAATTTTATTCTTGCAAATTGATAATAAAAAACCAGCAAAAATCCAGAATTTAGAATTCAATTCAAACTAAAAATAAACAATAAGACCCACGTGAATATTTATCAGATGACATTTATCGCACATCCCGTAAAAAAGTGACGCAAGTCAAAAAACTTAATTTTATAGGAGAGTGAAAACCAATGAATGAATGATGATCAAGCGGTCCCGTCGAAAAGACATACTAGCGATATCTCGCGGAGACAGAGTGATCTAACTTAAATACGGTTTTCGTGGGGCATAGATAATTTCAGAGATAAAAAGTTTAATAAAAAATTTTGACTTACGACTCTTTTCTATGGGGAATGCGATATGCTTTAAAAAATGCTTCCAATTGAAAGAAAAATAGATGTAAAAACAGAGTAATTGGGTTTTCTCAGTACGGAGGGAGTATATATTCTGGTATCGTAAATTTAAATCTTTACCAAAAATACAATTACATATATTATTTGTACAATGGTAATGTAAATGCATATTGAGAGCTCAAAAACTATTTGCTGTTTGTCAATCCCAAGTTGCTTTAGAATTATCTAGCATTTTCGGAAAAATGTTGACTCCGACAAAAACAATAAATCCTTGGGTAAAATAATGCAAGGAGGACATATATTATTATTACATAACATAAATTTAAGCAATGTTTATTTCAATCTTATATTTACATAAAAAAATATGGTACCTAACAATAATAATATAATAAAAACATGAGAATATTTTTGGAATATCTTATAACTTAAGGCGAAGCACGAAGTAATGCAAAATCATGTTTTTGGTTTTAAAATTTGGTCACTTTGAAATATATTAGATGCTTTAATTAAATAGTAGAACACATCTCGGTCTTTGAAATAGTCAAACATTTTTTGGTAAGTCAAAATTTTTTTTATTCAAATCCAAAAAATTTATACTCAAATCAGAAAAATTTAGATGTACACCTCCATAAAACCAAAGTTTCTGACTGCAATTTGAAAAAAAAAAGAAAACTTTATGATTTTTTTTTTACATGAAATGATGATTTTACATGAAGTAACATTTACAATACATAAGTAATTAAAATTTGTATGCAGAAGTGGTGTTCTCAAGCTGAATGGTAGTGAGGAGTTAAGAAATTATACATTTTTTTTAACAATACGTATTATGCTTAAAAAAAACTAATTTCATTTTTGTTCATAAATAATTGAATGCAACATAGTTCAGTGTAATTAATACTTATCCGGTTTACTTGTGTGTGTGTATATATGGTTCAATCATCAATATCTCTTGTATGACTCATCCCAAACGCATAAAAAAATGTGTGTTAATTCCTTTATTCAAGGATTGGTAAATAAATATATTGAGCCTTTCCTGACAGAACAATGCATGTATTGCAAATGATGTAAAAAATATTGTTTTTACATAATTTAAACATATTAAATTTATGTAATGGGATTCGCATGAACTGGGAAAATATATGTTGTGCTAATTATATTGCTGACAAGTACCACCACAAATTGTAAATATATTGAGTATATGGTACAAGCAACGGGAAAACTTTGTCAGATGGAATGACAGCCTGTCAGATGGAATGACAGCCTGTCAGAAGTAGCAAAATTAAAGTGCGGGGTTAGACAGGGAGGCTCAACGCCCCCAGAGCTGTTCAACATGGACGAACTTAGTAAAACGCTGAACAAAGAACTGAAGAATCGGATGCCATATTGCCGCAGTATGTATGAATAATATAAGCTATGCAGACGACATGGTCATCAGTAAGGGTAAAGAGAAAACTTGTGGCCTTATGCGAAGCACACGTTAATAGTCATGGGCTGATGTATAATGCCAAAAAATCATCACTGCTGGTGTTTAAAGCAAATCCTGGTCCTACCGTCATTCCACCTATTCTTGTGGGCGAAGATAATATCATAATCTGCAGGGAAATAAAAATTTTGGGGCATGTCGTCACTGATGACCTAAATGATAAAAATGATATAGAACGCCAAAGAAGAGTATGTACTAAGCGTGCGAGCCAGGAGATTCAACAGGTGCATTCCTCCGGTGAAGAAGCAAATATTCCAGACCTTCTGCATGAGCTTTTATACCGGCGAACAATGGA
This sequence comes from Glyphotaelius pellucidus, assembly GCA_936435175.1. Lineage (NCBI taxonomy): Eukaryota > Metazoa > Arthropoda > Insecta > Trichoptera > Limnephilidae > Glyphotaelius > Glyphotaelius pellucidus. The sequence continues at coordinate 5,437,106 of OW386542.1, forward strand.
CAAGATACACACAAGGTGTCAAGAACATATTCCGAGTATAATACAACCACGCATACAGGGCGCTGTTCGGCCTACCTTGGCGATGCAGTGCCTCGCAGATGTTCGCAGAAGGAAGGGTAGAAGGGTTCGCTGCTTTGATGCGCCACAGAATAGCCGGGCCAAGTCAGCGCTATCAAAGATTGGAAAACACTCTCGTCCAGGCCGTGGCCCAACGGCAGGGCGCGCTTCACCAAACATGGAGAATTCATCTAAAGCCTCCATAGTATACTAGTACCAAATATGTATTTTATTTTATTTTAAATTTTTTTATTTTGTTTTATTTTATCTTTTTTATCTTGTTAATCTATTCTATGTAATAATTATTTAATGTGATATATAATTTTATATGGCTGATAGAGTATTGCACTCACCGCTCTGTTCGGCTGAAATAAACAACTTATTATTATTATATTATGTTTCATAATTGTGTCTCTTGCCTCCCTTTGTATTATTTATCAAGTGAGTTGGATTTTTATAATTTTCTATTATTATTTGTTTTGTTTTTTAATCTTTAATTCAATGTATGCAATATTCAGACAAAACAAAATGTGTAACAGACAAAATCCATTGGCTTTTGCATCTTCAAAAATCCTTAAAATTAATTAATGCTCTTGAAGTAAACTATAGCTATATTGAAAGGGTAGCACTTTGGTTTACTCTTTTATATCGATGACGCTGTTTCCTATAATAACAGGTACTTTAGCTTAGGTGAACACCACTTTTAGAACTTTCGTAAAATACTGAATAGTACCAAAGATACAGGCTGTCAGTATGTTGAGAATCTCGCCGCCCGGCAAGTGTGTGACGTGGTATATAAAATGCCTAGCGTGTCCGTAGATATCAGAGACGCAGCAGTTAGTGCCATTTGAATTGTGACTTGTCATGGGCATAAGATTTTCCCAAATTCGTCATTTTTTGAGTTATCGGAAAACTAATTTTAGTGTCATTAATAATTCGTTTGATCTTTGAAATAAAATAAAAATTAGGAGATCACCTGATTGTGAGTAATAAATTAGACTAGAAGAGCCCTAAAATAGCGTAGGTTAACTTAACCAGATACAACAGATTAGAATAATCAGAAATGTTTTTTTAAACCTACTCTGGTAAAGCAATTTTTTTGCCTAATACATAATGTTTTGTCAGGAAGGACTCGTTATGTCTGCATAAAATACAAGGAAATATTTTTGTTTGTTTACTTAAAAAATATAAATGATTTCTATATTTTTTGTGTATAATCCAAATATAAAATACAATCACTTCAATACTCTTTATGAAATAATGTACATAATAATATATTGGGAAAACCTCGATTATAACACAAATCAATCAATGTAAGTTTTCACAGGTTAGTTAATTAATAATTATTGTAAAGCACCCATTAGGTGGTTTTTCACAAAATCGTCAATAATGTTATTACCCAATTAATATTATGTTTAAGGCAATATTCTATCAAAAAGAAGTTCACAAAAGTTTAAATTTTCTTCCTCAATCAGTATTTGAGTTATCACATAAATTTTTTCGATTGACTACGTAACCTGGAAGAATCATAAGTATAGATTTAAAAATTTATTATCAAAATAATATTATATAGTTTGATTTTCTAAACATTCTCATAAATGTTGAGGTGAAATATTTTTGCAGCAAAATGATTTCAATAAATGTTCAAAAACAACTTAAATAAACAATAAATGTTCAAAAAGCATTAATTCACATTAAAGCACACTTAAGTCAGTGTTGCCACTCTGAATCTCCGTTCCCGCGATTTTATTAAATTCATGGAATACTGATTTGAGTATTTTGTTGTGTGCTGAGTGCTTCCAGCATTGCAATACACCTCATAAATGTCCCAGAAGGAGGTGGTTTGCGACTAAAATACTTGCATAAAAATCTTCCTTTTCACATGTCACAATGAAAAAGACCGAAGACACTACATAGAATGACGACGTCACATACACCCTCTCTCTGGGATTTTTTGACATTATGTATTTCTGTTATGTTGTAAAATGTGTGATAGGAAGTGTAGTTCACAACAGTGAGTTTGTACAGTGAACTACAAATAAAAAATTACTGGCACACCTGATATTGTCTCTTCAATATATTAAGGACGGGTTATTTAATTTAATTTGAGCATTCATCTAAAAATTCAAATTTCAAAGTTAACTCATTGGCCACATAATTAATTTCGTACCAAAAATTGAAAACCTGCTTTGGTGTACTAAATCTATTGTAACTTTTAAACCATATACTCAAAAGAATTATTTTTTTTAAATTTGTTTACATATTGAATTAAGATAAAGAAAAACATAAAAATAAAAATTTTGAAAATATTGAAAATATTAAAATATGTGTAAATAAGGATACAAATATAACCTTCTCTTTTTTTGTAAGTTTTTTTTTCACATTTTTATTCATAAAGTTACAAAATAACATAATATTCATAAATCAAACATTAATAATTTTTGTTTTTTACATACATGTAACTAATAACTAATAAAATAATTTGGTATGATAGTCCTCAAAGCAATATGGGACGTGCATGGTCACTGCCAAAAGCCTAGAACCACTCGCAATTTTGAAGGAAATTAAATGGCGGCTGGCTGCATACAAAACTTAGAACACAAATATCAGGGAAAAAACATAAGAAACATATTGTTGCCAATTCTACGAAATGAATGATTAATTACCTGCAGAGCCATCGGCATTTAAAATGTTATTCAAAAATGTCGCTGTCATGCTCATTTTCCATTTTTTTTGCGGAACTACTCTAACCCGGCAGGCTGCTGGGGTTTGTGGCCAATGGGTTAAAAATCAAGTTCTGTGAAAGTTCTACACCAGTTACATCAATCATTGTTATATTTTACTTGAGGATCAGAGAAGAATAAACGACTTGTGCTTCTTTTTTTGTATTATAAATTTGTACTTTTGAATGTAGCTATAACTTTGTTCTTCCTCAGGGCAAACATATAATGACTTGACAATTAAAAAACAGTGAGTGAGTACAATGTACTATTACTAAGTGTTTTGGTAGGGGTGGGGGCATGCTAATTGAGGAAGAGTGGGTGGGGGAAACAGAACGGACATTGAATGGGAACATATCTAAGATGGGGGTTTCAGATAATATTTTTGGTTTATTGATAATGGATTCATTGTTTCACAGAACTTAAATATAAACATTGAAATTTGAAATTGTTCAAATTCTGTAATCCTCAACCTAATATTCTCACATTTGTTTAATGGATTGAACTCTACACATTTTGATTATACAGGTTTCGCATTTCTATTCTTTTAAAATATTTTCTTGTTTTGATATTTTCAGTACTCCACGAAGTAAGTGAATAATTACTTGGACTGAATTTAAAAAAATTACATCAATATTTATTGAAATTATTTATGAAAAAATAAGGGGCCTCATTAGTGATAGATCTAAATATTATTTAATAGTGATAAACTGTTTAAGTTCAGGCTTGCCTGAACTTAAACACCTTCATTAAATAAATATGTGTGTCATGCGAAAGTGACAGAAATGTAACATCGTCGCTCACAATATAACATCACTTATCTAATTTTACACAGGTTTTCAGGAGCAATAAAAAAACCATTTGGTTTATTAAAAAAAATAGCACATCTTGAAAAAAAAGTCAACTAATATTTAGGGATCAGTTATTTGGAGGCGTAATTTTTTTTTTCATTTTTTTTTTTTTCATTTCATTTGGTTAGATATTTTAAATGAGATTCGCGGTGTAACACATAAAAAAGGCTGAGAAATAATGAGAAATGTTTTGTTCTTTTGTGAGAAATATGAAATATTTTATTCAACCTTCTTCAAATAATAAACCAAAAATAATTATAAGAGCATTAAAAAGTTATAATAATTTTATTCTTATTACTAAATAAAACTTTTGTACGATAAAGATAAATATCTACCAAGTATTTTGTTACACAATGGTTCAAAACATTTGTTTGTCAATTCAAACCATGTGCACGTGTAGTTTTAAAGAAATCTAAAAAAAAAAAATTTGAGATACGCGTTGTTATAAAGTGAGCAACAATATAATATCTCATTTACAATCGTACACAAAACAAATCAATTAGCTGTTCAGCTCTGCGATTCTGTATCTTTTGTTGTTACGGAATCGATTCCATACGTAATCGCCTGTCAGATTTGTGTGATCGTCTATGGATTGCAATTGCTTTTTCTACAGGCTGATGTGTCAGATGTCAGCGCTGTCTCTGACTTCAACTAGTTTAAATCATGAAATATATAAGTATATATGATTATTTATTCATTTAATGTACGTTTAAAGTTGACTGGATTTGACATTTGCAAAGTTGGCAACATTGTTGACATCTTACCAGGGTTGCCAATTTGCTAGGAATTCCCCAAATTTTGTGGGGAACTTGGGGGGAAATCGCGGGGAATTTGTTATTTTCCCAATCTGGGGAATTGAACATTTATTATGGGTATTTTAGAACATAAGCATTGGCAACCCTGCAGCTTACACATCAGCCCGTAGAAAAAGCAATTGCAAGCCATAGACAATCATCCAAATCTGACATGCGATTACGTATGGAATCGATTCTGTATCCACAAAAGATACAAAATCGCTCTTCTGGCTTTGAGATCATGAAAATATCAATAAAACCGCCATTAGGCCAGCAGCTTCTAGAAAATTAAAGAAATCATTCAGGGAAAAGAAAATCCACAGACCAAAAATTTGAATAACTTCAGAAATACATCGTTATCTATAAACGCAGATACGCATGTAATCAATAACAGACTGGTGCTGAAGAATAAATTTTGGAAAAGCTCGCAAAGTTCGCTATGATCCGTGTCGAAGGACGAAGTTATTTCAAATTCGTATCCTAATATATTTCAAGAGTAAGCATCAATCGCATCGTCAGATTTTTCCACACAGAACGGCGGAGGATGAGACCAAAAGCCGGTTTCAGTGCAGACGATGGAGGCCTCTCCCTGGAGGAAGAACGGGTCTTTGCAGCCGTACTGCACCAGATCACCCACTCCGTACATCCCGTTTTTGGGGGGGACCACCCAGTTTGCCAAATGACCCTTAACAGGCAGAAGGGGCGGAGGACACTCCACAGCTGGAATGATTAAATATGATTTTTTTTAAGTAGGTCAGTATGTGTAATCGTTTCGACTGCGCGGTATCATAAAAAGTAGTTGAGAAATGGTATTATTTTTAACACAACTTTAAAAATTTGTAATTCAGATATTATACAAGGTGGGTTGTGACCAGTGGCAGCGCAAGAATTTTGGGTGTGCCAGAGTGCTAATACAAATTTAAAAAAAATTATATTATTGATATTATGGAGATGAAAAAGTTTTTTTTTTTCCAAAATCAGTTTTGTGTGCAGATTAAGGAAATTTCAGTTTGGCAGTGCACTGCACATGGATTTCCTGAAAAGCTTCATACAAAAACCGAAATTTCAAAAAAAAAATGTTTTCAGCTTCGATACCAATTAAGGCATTTTTTTTTTATATTAGTATTCTAGCACACCCAAAAGTCACAAGCCGCCACTGATCGTGACCCAATACTGGGTGACAGTAGCAAATTGTTAGGACCATTGAAAAATCAAAAAATTCAAAATCTGCTGATCATCGATTTGATGGTCACCAAATTTGACAGAATTTAAAACACCTCAACCTCGTATGAGGTTCCATTTGGTTCCATGCCAACTCAGAATCAAGTCAACTCAACACCTCTTTGAAGTTATTAAAAGCTATGAAAAAATGTATTTTAAAATAGCCCATAACCCTAACCAAAGTAACCTATTTAACAAATTTTTTTTCAATTTTCAAAGGAGGTTCTGAGTTGTCCGGTCACCGTGTGATTTATATTGTTGATTATTAAATTTAATGGACTTTTAAAAAATGACTAAAGCTTTCATAGGATACATGGATAATACATGGTAACCGGATAAAACAGAACATGTTGATGTAGTAAGTTAGGTTAAGTTAATTTATGTTAGGTTAGAATAGGTTTTTTTTTCCTTTACTCTTGTTATAAGTTCTGTTTTGTTATGTAACCATAGTGCACGTAGGATCATATTTATCTACCTAGGCAAGTGGGTGTGGCACCCGACCACTGGCCGTGGTGGTCGCAGTGCACAGCAGGGGCGCCCTGCAGGCGGTAGCCCCAGGCGCAGCGGAACACAGCGCGGCCCCCGTAACTGGACTCATACTCCACCAACTCTAGGGCGGGCTGCGGCCACGAGAGTCGTGCGCACACTATCTTCACGCACGACGGCGTCCCTGCCGACCAGAGGCCTGGAATTTAAGATACTTTTACAAATACACTATTATTTTAGATTGTCAACATTACAAACAAATTGAACTACTTAGATCAAGATCTAAAACTAGGTAAATAAAAACAGAGAAATTGAGAGTAGCAGATATGGGTGGCCAATACAGATGCCTTCAGCAAAATTAGCCCCGTCTTATAAAGTAGGAAGATATCCCGACACCGGTACTAAACTTGTGGTGAGTAAAAAATATAAATATTATTTGACAGCCTCTGTGGTCGAGGGGCAAGGCTCTCAACTAGTAATCTAAAGGTTGCGGTTCAAATCACAACATGCATTAACACAAATAAATTTTATTTGATTAATTTGTGTTATTTCACATTTAATTAATTAAAAATAATACATAGTATATTTGCGGCAAGTTCCAGAGTGGGAGATACTCTCAGTATCGCCCTGGTAAGCCCACCAAATGGCTTCAGCTATGTTTGGTAACCAGATCAAATAGCCAGATACTTCTCCACTATCCTCTTTCCCTTTTCCTTTCCATCCCCATTACCTTCAGCCTTACAACATACCCCAATAGGAGGATGCCATAGTCTCACTGGCTCCAGAAGGAAGCAGTTGGAACTCTTATGCAGTATTCATATTTAAAAAAAAATAAACATAATTTGAATAAATGACTTTGCAAAATTAGCACAAAAAATTAATAAAGATGTATGTAAGCACAAAATACGGTATTTAAACTTAATGACAAGCTTACCTGAGCCTTGGCACGTCACATTGGCAGTACCATTAAGAACAAAGCCTATCGGACATGAAAATCTCACAGATTGTCCTAAATTTCTTCCCTCGGCCCGCTGGGTCAGAAATGGTTCTGTTATTTCAATTGGTTCACAGTGTACACCTAGAATGAAGAATAAAGCAAGCATATGTAATAATTTTCAAAATTACATACATCTTTAATAAATTCAAAAACAATCATAAGTATTATGGGTCGGGGTGGATCTTACAAAAACAATCTAAACTGAATAAAAGTTTCGCAAAGAATTGTTGTAAAAGTATGTAATACTAAAAAAAAATCTACCTTCTCAACAGAATCACTTTTTAAGTTGTTGTTTAAATTTTTTCATTTTAAGTATGTCAATGACAATTTATTACGCTTAACTTTAAAACAACTCATATGCAAATGCTTTAAAACAACTCAAATCCATTATATTTATCAAGCCATAAAAAACTATAATAGCCTCCCTACTGAATTGCGCTGTATCATCAATCAACAGAACAAATAAATAAAATTAACAATTAAAAAAAAAAACCTTATATATATTAAAAAGTTAATATTTTATACATAACTCCAAGATTCCACTCCACGAGTTGAGCTCAAGAGCTCCACTTTTCTGATAAGGTATGCATGACCAATGATGACCTTAAATATTTTGTAAATAATATATGTATAAATGTGACACATATTTTTAAAATTACAATAAAAAATAAAATAAAACTATAAAATAACTTACTGACAACCTGAATTGTGATACTATTAGTAACTCCATGTGAAGTGGCGCAGGTGTAGATTCCAGAATCCTGCAGTTTCATATAAGATAAAGTAAGCCTGTAGTGAGAATTCTTCTCCAGGATGTCTTCAGACCAATCTGAGATTAGAGCAAAAAAATATGTGTTTCGTAAGTATAAATTTAACTATAAGTTAATTAAAATCAAAATCTAGTATAGAATAAAGAATAACACGTTAAGTCTTGTGGGCGTGTTTCGTGATCCAAGTATAGATCTAATTTGGACCTATATTTGGATCACGAAACACTTTGCTTTCGAAATTCAAATGGAATCAAATTCAGATAGGAGATTAGAGAGGATTTATTGATAGGCATTGTAAGTGAGATCCTGGAGGGGTTCAAAATAGTTCGTACAAAGAAGTAGTTTGCACAAAAAAATAATTCATAGTTCAGCGGTACACTGTGCGAGCATTCAAATCTTAGGAATTTGTTAGCTGTTTGGATGCGCAGCGACCATGAAATTTGATAACACAAAATTTGTACAGAATAGTATTTTGCAATTATCAATAGATTTTTTCTGTGATTCTCAAGTTTTAAGATGTTTTAGTACATAAGCTAATTACTAAAGATGTAACTTTTTTACATAAAAAACTAACAGTTTCTTGGGTACAAGTGTGTGCGTTTTTAAAACAATGTACTAATGAGTACCCGGCGTGCGTTGCAACACCACTCGAAGAAAGTTTGTGTTTCAATTCTGTTTCTTGAAGTGCTTTTGATACACAGTATTTTTGTTTTTCCGTTTGGCGCATACACTAATCCTTTCTGCGTGTACCTGTTCCCCTCCCACACAACAACTCACTAAAGTTTCATCGAAATCAGATGAAGGGTGAAGGAAATAATTTCAAGACGCCGCTCATCATTACACGCAGAAACCTTCACGGGCATGCCACAACAAATCACCAAAGTTTCATCGCAATTGGATGATGGTTTAGGAATGCATAAGGGACAGGAAGAGACAAAAGATACATTCATTTTTACATATTAAGATGACATTATATTCATTAGTCACATATGCATTAATGAAGGGTGAAATTGTATCTTATTGCCGGATCACAAATCAGTGTATTGTGCATTTGTGCAGTGACTTGATGAAATTCCTTTAGATCTTAGGAAAAATATGGAAAAGACCACGTAGGCCATAAGGGTATATGAATTAATTTTTTTCTCCCCTTTTCATTCTCCGATTGAATTTTCAATGGGTTGTAATGGGCTACCGATTTCTTGGGGCTAATGTTTCGGTCAGCGTTACAGTGTTGAATTGTAATCGATAGTGGTAAAGTGTGTATGTAGATGTGATACCGTGTTGCCAGCTCCAATCCTCTACGAGATGGTTTTACAGTATAATCTAAAAAGGTTTTCTGCATTTGGATTTTGTGTTGCTGTCAATTACCGGATACCAAGAACTTTTGAGCTTAGCCCCGTCGTCTTTAATAATATTAATGGGATTTGAATGAATTTCAATTGCCTGCGTAATTAGGGGTGCTCTAAGTGTTTTGGGTCTTCCCAGGACTTTAGGAACAAATCCAGATTCGGATCCAAAATCGGATTCAATAAAATGCTCGGCAATTGCCTATTTGTCAGGGTGTTCTGATATCTTTTTGGAAATTGTCCGTTCTGTCTGGCCTATGACACGCCGAGTTTATAAACTCCATCGACTACCAATGGAAACTCGGTCTTTGCAGGCCTCAGTAGGTCTTGTATTTTAGTTGTGGTTCAATAGCGCAACACGGTGTTATACCCCAAAAATAAACCACCATAATACTTTTGGCCGTGAAAATCTAAAATCATATTTTTCAATGTGATAGGCCACGAACCGCCTTTGGAAGCAACCTAGAAGCAGACTGAGGAAGGCTGACTGTGCAGAAGAGGATTGGAGCAGGAAAGAAAGGTCTGAGGACTGGAAATGATCGGAGAGGGACTGCACCCGGCGAAGAACATTTGTTGAAAAAAGTCAAATCTCACCCTGGGATGATATTACTATTTAAGTATCTTTAACCAAAATAAAGTTTATTAGACGTGTATCTCACCTACTGCATGCTGTTGAAAGTTGGTTGTGGACGACCATTCGGGATTGCCATTTTTCCTAAGCACTATACAATCCAGGAGGACAGTGGACTCCGGGTATACAAATAGTTCGCCCGAAGGCTCGATGGATGCCGATCCCATAGTCATTACAAACAATATAGTCGGGGGAGCGTCTTCTGTGGAAATGGACAAGAAATGGAAAGTTATTGCATTACAGCATTGAAAGATAAAAAAAATCAAAGACTTTTGTAGGAAAAGGTTATGACAAACCTGTGAAGTTGGTTAGCAGGGAAGTGGGCACACAAGACGGCAACTTAGAGTTCCAGTCTCCGTTGCTGCAGCCGATGTAGCTGTCTCCAAGCAACTTGTACTTACCAACTTCTACGCATCTAGCTTGAATAATAGATCCATGAGAAAACCTCGAATTTGGCTGAAAATAAAAAAAAATTATGTGTGCAATTCACATGCGGTAGAAGTGAAACTTACAGAAAACTAAACTTCGAGAGAATGAGACGAAACAGAGTATCAGGAGTAGGATAATTGTAGGGTTTATTTATTATAATATTGTTACCAAGTTTAAAAATTATTTTATATTTTATTCTACGAAGCGCCACACAAAGAGAAAGCCGATAGGCTACGAAGCACTGCATAAAGAGGACACCGAAAGTCTACCTCATTCTCTCGCAGGCTAAATCCTATAGATGTATGTGTTTGTCTCTTTTTAGTTTCGCTTGTTTCCGTTTCATCGAGTTTAAAAAGTTACTAAAGAAGTTTTCACTTCAAAAATTGCTGTGTAAATGCAAAGTACATTATATCATTGAAAGACACATCACGACGGCGATGAATGTAGGGAAATAAAGTTACACAGAAAATTGATGGGAGTAAAAAAAATGATAATTTAAGATTACAAAAATTAAAAAGTCAACAAATTTTAAGCAGTGGCAAAATGGAAAGATTAACTGTAGATTAAGTTAGACTATTAGATTAATTGCTACGTCTTTAGTACAACTCGGTCATAAAAAAAGTAGAATAGTCAAAATAATGACAATGAAAAATGATGATGAATAAGTAAATAAAAAAATAAACAAACTTAATGTGGTATACTGCCATGATAAGTAAAAATACTCTATCTTCCTTCAGAAGGAACAAACTGTGTTTTTACTTGATATAGAAACATAGGTTGCGCAGTTAAAATTAAGGTGAACAATCCTTTAAATGTATATTGTGCATATGATATACTTCTGACAGCCTTTTGACAAGCGTATACCTAATTTTTGTTTTTAACGAAAAAGGGACAGCAAGTCGAGGGCTTAAAGTCAAACAATGTTATCTATAAAAAACATACCAATAAATCAAGGACTTAGTTAAAGATGATTTACAAAAAAATAGGCATACCAATACCAGTGGTGGTCCGTGAGTTTTCAGTGAGCTAGAGCGCTAAGACTGAAAAATATGACGTTATTGTAGCTGAAAATAATTTTTTTTTTTTTTTTTTTCAAAATTCATTTTCAGCTACAACATCAGTAATGTCATATTTTTCAATCTTAGCGCTCTAGCTCACTGAAAACTCACGGACCACCATTGACCAATACTTTATTGTCTTTTTTTAGTTAACATTGTTTGACTTAAGTCCTCCAAGTATTGGTTTTTTTTTAAATTAAAACCTACAATAATTATTTGTACATTTTTTGCAGATAACGTTGTTTGACTATAAGCCCTCAAAGTGTACCTACACTTTTGGAGGAAATATTATTCCTCGATATTATAAGCAGTTATTCAAAAAGTTTTATAATGTATTATTTAAGAAATGAGCTTTTTTCATTTTCCCTAAACATTTAACACAATGCAATTTTATTTTCTGAAGTCAAATGGCAAGTTTGAAATATGTTGTTTGAGAGTAATGCATTCTGTTCTGTGTTTGAATCAACTCTGGTTTGGATATCTACAAGTGTAAATGATTTGACTTACAGCAATACTTCTGTTTCTGAAAGTTAGAAACAAGTGAGTGTTGTCTGAGTGAGGTAAAGCGCATTCTCTGAAGATCGGTTGAAATCGTCCCTCTGAAAAAAAAACCAACAATTTTTCCTTAAACGATTTAAAAAAATACATTAAAATGACAAAGGACGCATTCATATGCTTACAGTGAAGACGCATAGATTTTAACAGAAAAGCTATAGAAACTTATGTAAACAAGCAGATCATAATTGTTACGCAAAATTGACAAAAGAACATTCGCTTTACTAGAAGAACCATATTAAATTAGGCAATGCAAACTTTCAAAATTGTTTATAAAGAAATGTTCAAGTGATACCTTCATTGATGGCACACAGTGGTCCCACCCATTGTCCGTCAATACATTTGATCTTACATATTACTTTTTCTTGCAGAGGTCCTACAATGCCAGGAAACTTTATCTATTGAGAAGGAGAGAAAATAATAAATAAGTTTTTTTCATTTTTATAAATAAAATATCTACGCATATAAAAGTACAAAACTTCTCATTCCTTCTTCCTCTGCAGAATAGAATTATCCTATCCCTTTTGAATTTTGAAGTGAAATAGAAAAGTTTTATTCGTTTTTATTGATTGAATTGTTACCACCATGGAATACGATGAAATTTTGGAGAAATTCTACACAGCGAAATGTTTCCACGTATCATCTAGTCGCATATTTTTAAAAAGACTTTCAGAAGGCAGTGAGATTTTTTACAGAAATTAAAAATGGCAGACATCATGATTGCCGCCATGTAGAACGGTCAAATGAGCCCATACTTGTTGCAAAATATATCATTTATGAACGGGTTTCAAATGGGCAATGGTTTTTCAAAACTCAGAGTGGGAAACACTCCACCTTCTTAACTTTTCCTCTCCTTTCAGCCTCGTGGATGCCTTAGTCCCACTCGCTCTAGACTGTTGGGAGCAGCTGAGACTCCTGTGCAGCATTAACTTTTTTAGTTTTTAATGGTAAATTCCAAAATAAGTTGCCCACAAGACCCAGGAGCTTAACCGCAGCAGCAGATGTAAAGCTGCTTAAGTATTTGCTTAATGACTAACCCTTGAGGTGATTTTTCACAAAAATGGTGCTACAAGAATTAACCAATTATTAATTAATTAAATTTCTGCAAACTAACGCAATAAATAATTCATCGTAAACTGGCAATACCATTGTAGGTACATATTCATTTGAAGAATGTCTAATTGTAATGTAGATAAGAAAACATAAAGAGCAATAGATGTGGATGCTGCTTCAGTCTGCAATAAACTAATGTTATTCACCTCGGAGACTGATGTAAAATCTGATTGGAAATGAGATTTGTCCAAGTCCGTTCCGTTGACCACCATATCGGGAATTGAGCATTTGAATTGGTCTGCAAATAATGAGGAAGTTGCTTCATAAATTCATAAATAATAAATTACAAAAATAATACTAATATCCATACAGTTACAATGCATGTTTGTAAATTTGGGGGGAATCGAACCAACAACCCCTGGAAAGCTATTATGGTTGCGATAGTACAATAATGATAAACTTTTATTTCTAAGGGTTGGAGGGATGTGCAAAAATAGAAACTACTTTAGTTCATAATGGAGGAAAATGTACGATTTTTTTTTTATTTACAAGAAATAAGAGTAAATTTTTACCCTCTTCGACTACTGTAGAATTCGGAGAAGGGGTAGATAATGTGACGTTTTCTTCTGCCAATATGTTGAAGACGCAAATACAAAAAAATACGAAAATTGTACTGAGATACATTTTCGAATTAAAGCAAAGCAATTAAGCTTCGAAATTGTCCAATAGTCTAGTCCAGGATATTTTGAATAGCCGGAACTTCTAGTCAGATGATCAAAACCACACAACTCATCACTAAGAGCAGAATCAAAATATTTAGATTCGCGGAATATCTTGTTTGACAGGACATTTCCTCCGGCCACAGATATTTTTCTATCGATTTCTCAGGATACGAAATTGGCAAGATGGTCGCGAGTCGCGATAACCCGAAATTATTTAATTAATTAAATATCTGCATAATCGAAAAACCAAGTGCACAGTAAAAATAATACGATACGGTAAACTGATGTCGATTACATAAAATCAATAACGATGCACCTGCGCCGAGATAATATCTTTAAAACACATTCTTTTGCATCCACTGCACTTCGGTTCCAAAACCCTCTCGTTCAAAAACACTTTCAATAAACATATTATTTATTACTAGCTGGGTTACCCGGCTTCGCTCGACAATATTCGAGAGTTTTCTGGAACATTCCACAATGATGTTCCCGATTCCCTTTTCCCGAAAATTCCACGACATGGAATTTTCCGTGGACACTCCGCCACTCCTTCCAGAACTTTCTAGAAGGAGTGGCTACGGAACCTTCTAGAACTTTCCGGAAGACTGTTCTAGAAATTTCAGGAGGATGAAACTTCGAGCTCTTATATCGTCAAAAGCACGCCCTTTAGGTAAAAACGGGAACCGTCATCCTGGAGGGGGAATAGAGATCTACCACACCATAAAACTCCCTTGATTGCACCGGGATTCGTTTCTGAGTTTTTCCAAGCCGCACGTTTTTTTGGACTTTCTTTTATAATATATATTGTTTATTTGGTGTAGAATTAATAGCTTCTTGAGATTTCTAAAACGACCAATGACCACGCCACAAGACAAACATGTCGGAATAAAGTAATATATTTGAGGAATGAAAATATTGTTTACCATAAAATTCTGAACACATGTTTGGAGTTATAAGGCTTACAATAAAAAATGCATATATTTATTTAAAATGTTATTCTTTCAGTGCTCTACGATGAAATAAAATATTATTGATTCTTTGTTGCTCATCACGGCGATCGTTTTTTTATTCTAAAACGTAAGATAAATTTTTTGAAAAAAAAGGGCCTAAGACTTTAACTGATTTGCAAAATTTAATATAATAAATTAATTGATTTGTAGATTAAAATTATAAACCTCCAAACAACCTTAAATAATAAGAACATTGATAATATATGCATTACAGTATTTTGTCAGGTACCTACTCAGCAAGACGACACAAGAAACCCCGAGTTTTTAATGACACTAGAATTTGTTGTCATCTATTTCCAAATTCTATGAATTCCAAGTTTCGTTTGTGACTTGTGACGTTTGTCATGTCATAGTAAAGTTTGATAGTTTTTTTTAATGTTATTATTGTCGTTTTTTTCGCCGGCTTTTGCGATAAGATCTTAACTACCGGTTGAATTTTTGAAATAATGAAGGAAGTGAGCCTCGTTTTGATATTGCTATTATTTTGTATAAATTCTAATGTTTCGTGCGAAGATTCCGTAAATAGTTCTCAAAAATGGCCCACGGTTTTAATGTGTGTGCTTGCACGAAACAAAGGTCATATTTTGCCCTACTCTCTGAGCTTGTTATCAAAGCTAGATTACCCCAAAGATAGAATGGCCATGTGGTGAGTCTTTTTTATTTTACTATTCACGTTTTTAACCTGTTTCAATACAATAGTAATACATCATTCATTCAATTACTGTCCCCTATCTACTGCCTATTTTAATTAACCATTTTAGTACATAGATTGTTTCAATAATGCCTACTTTAATAAGAAGAGATTATTTGATTGGAATTAAATACTATAACAACAAGGAACATCTGATAAAATAAAATTTATTTTAAATGATATATATTTGAAAATAATATGTACATTTGAATGATTTTTTAAGTGAAAACTTCTTTAGCACCATTGTGATTTGAAAAAGCGACATTAAAAAGAGACAAACGCATACATATATAGAATTTAGTATGCGAGAGAATGAGATATACTAATCAGTCTCATTGTCCTTTGTAGCCTATCGGCCTCCTCTTTGTGCGGTGCTTTGTAGCCTTCCCACTCTTGTCTACTTTAGTTTTCTGAAGGTTTCACTTCTACAGCATGTGAATTGCACACACATTTTTTTATATTGTTCTTACCATACCTGAACTATATAAAAGTATTGTCCAAAATTGTAACTTTGTGAGCATTTGAATGTTGCTTTCCTCATTATCTCAAAACTTATTATTTGGAGATTTAATTTTTTTTTACATTAGCCCCACATAGGGGGCCCTGAGAAAAATAATTCCCCTCATCACTAATCAACTGAGCAATCTATAACTCTTGTAGGTGTACCGCTGATAGTTCTGTGGTGATCTATTCCATTTTGCCACAAGTCACACATGCAACAGAAAGAGAAGCTGCAACCTACCGCTCAGTGGTCAGGACTATACACATCAGTGTATATTTTTTACTAATTTCCCTTTATAACTTTGTAATTTTTCAGGATTCGAAGTGACCATAACCAAGATAACACCGCTGATGTGCTGAGGACATGGTACGAAGGTTCCAAACCCTTGTACCACAATATAGACATGGAAATAAGAGATGGCATTCCGATTAACTTTCCCGATGAAGAAAATCTTTTACACTGGTCTGAAGACCGTTTCAGTCACGTCATGGCACTCCGAACGGAATGCCTTAATTACGGACGGAAAACTTGGGCAGATTACGTATTTGTAAGTATGCCCTAACACCTCCAGAGGAATGAGATTGAAATGATTTAAAACTAACATTCTCACAAGTTGGTGCTGCAAAAGGAGTATCTACCGAGGGTAAAAAATTCAAGTTTTTCTTTCAATTGGTGCTGGTTATTGTTCATTTATGACGCCCTGTATTGTGCAGTGTAAGTTATTGAATTCTGCGATCTATTTCTTTTTCTGCGATTCTGTCTTTCGGCACTGGTGTCATTAGGTTATATAATTTTAATTATATTGTTTTCAATATTTACTGCGAATCAAACTGTTGCCTCAACTTGTTGCCAGAAGCTGCAACAGCAATTACTCACTATGTAATTAATATTAATAATGAGTTTTCTTAATTATTAGCACTGATAATTTTTTTTTTATTTAAGTTGTTTTGCCATAATGTTAATGCTTCTTTTTAACCCGTCTAATCACAGGAGACCCTAGTTGTCCCAAAACATCATATGCCGTTATAATAACAGGAGACCCAGATTGTCCCAGAACGACCGAGCGTCATTAAAAGTTAGATATCTCTCTTCCTGTCAAGCAAAAATTTGTGATTTCTTTTATATTTGAAAGTGAAAGAAATATTGCTTCTTATTGCCTTAGGAATAAACGAGCTATATTGATCAGATATTTTACAAACCCGATAATAAGTGACGATTTTATTTTGCGCCAATGTGTGACGTAATAAACAATTAATTTAAAAATAAAATTGTACAAATGTGATAAAAAGTGAAGTGACAGTTTTATTACAAATTTTCTTAAAAAAAGGAATCTGTATTTAAAATTTTAATTTTCTTTTATTTTATGTACTTTTTTGGGGAAACCCCAGGTACATAATTTTTAAGCTAATTCACATTTTCAATTTAAAAATTTTAATATTTTAAAACAAAAATCTTAATTTTTGATAAGCACATCGGAAAGATTATTTTATTTAAATTTTAGAACAATTTTTTTTTTCAAAAAGATTAAAAAATAACCAATAAAAATGAACATTTGAAATGCGTGGGAAGAACCGAGAATTTTTGCGTGCTTTGACTTTGACAGGCAAAATTTCATATATATTATTTTCTCATTATTCGAAGGGTTAATAGGAAAAGGATTTTTTTTTTACTTTGGTAAATGTAACAGCTATTAACCACTCAGGCCTCGGGCCTATTTTGTCAGAAGGCCAAAATATTTCCGCTTTTGCAATAAAAACAAAAAAAGACTTAATTTTAATCACTTATCTTTCAGATGATTTTAACCCTTTGATTAGTGAGTTATTTTTTTATCATTTACATCGTGGAGTTAATTAATTTTTAAGTTTTTCGCAATTCACCTCCCGCATCCCCTTCCCTTCCTGCGTTCCCCTTCCACCTTCTCCGCCTTCCCCCTCCCTCATCACCCTTCCCGCAAACCCTACCTCCTTCGTTACCCTTCTCCTCATACCGTCCCTCCCTGCCGCTAAAATAGAAATATACACATTTTCAAACCACTCACGCACCACATTTAGTAATTTTTTAATACAAATTTCATAACGCCAGAGCTTACCATTACATATAGAAACACTCTTCTGCTAAAATGGAATGTTCTGTAAAAATTTTGAGTCGATTACTTTCCGAGATTCGTTGACACAAATATACGGACCTAAATTTTTATATATGCGTATGTACAGATGCGTGACAATATTTTGTTAGAATATGTAAAAACGTTTGACAAATATATTTGTATTATCTATAAAATATAATTTAATCGAAATTACAAACATAGAAAAAATTTAATCAAGTTGTACAGCTGCACGGATGCGGCAAAACTCTAAATGGATCGTTCAAGTGCCTCCGCATATGTGCGGCTATACTCCTCAAAGGGTTAAACAATGTATTTTTGTTTTTACATTTGTAACTTTATTCAACCCTTTATAATATTTCTTAATTTTTCTGCCTAATTTTTCATCTTCATCATTTACAGTGTTCAATAAATTGAGGCGTTGGTTTTTATATATGTATACCTTTATTTGCTTTTTCACAAAATGTCTAAACCATTTGCGTTTGCGTTCTGCCACAATTTTTCAAATATCTAACTATGCGTTGATATCATATTTATTAATCACTAGCTGGTACCAGGCGTGCATTGCAAAGCAAAGAAATAAATTGTTTTTCCCTGCATTTCCTTTCCCTTGCGTCCTCGTTCCCCTCCCACATACCCCTCCCTTGCGTTTTCCTTCCGCCTTTTACGCCTTCCCCTCCCTTGTCATCCCTCCCGCTAACCCCACCTCCTTCATTACCCTTCCCCTCATGTCTTCCCTCCCTGCCGCTAAAATATATAAAATACACTCATTTTCATTTATACAAATTTCATAAAGCCAAAACTTACCATTATATATAACCTATAACCTTCACGGGCACGCGCACAACAAATCACCAAAGTTTCATCCCAATCGGATGAACGGTATGTCAGCGCATAACAAACAAACAAAATAGATTTTTATATATAAAAAGGTTGTACACAAAATCATTGGTAATAGTTATTTCAATTTCCAAATGCCCCTTTCAAAGAATCTTATTAAGACTAAATTATTTGCAGATGCTGGATGCCGACGTCTTTTTGACTGAACCAAAAACCTTAAAAGATCTTGTTCAGATGAATTTGGATATTGTATCACCTATGTTGAAGTCTGACAGTCTATACTCCAATTTTTGGTATGTATATATTTTTCTTACAATCCATTGCTATTACAGGCCATTTCCAGAGTCAGAATGATAGAAGGGTATTTTGAGGCATTGTATATGAATTAGATGTGGGTAAGTTCTGCATTTTGCCGGAGGCCTCCAAGGAGTGCTTCGTTTTAAAAGCACTCGAGTTCTAGAAGTGGGTCCCGGGTTCGAGTTCTTGGTTGCGGACTGAGTAGGTACTG
This sequence comes from Glyphotaelius pellucidus, assembly GCA_936435175.1. Classification (NCBI taxonomy): domain Eukaryota; kingdom Metazoa; phylum Arthropoda; class Insecta; order Trichoptera; family Limnephilidae; genus Glyphotaelius; species Glyphotaelius pellucidus. The sequence continues at coordinate 5,456,451 of OW386542.1, forward strand.
GGTGCTGTTGCGGCGCACCTAGGCGGGACGCACGAGTTCGGACAAGAACTCGGAGGCGGCCCCGGATAAAACCCGCAGAAGAACTCGGACCCGGGACCTGCAGAGGAACAAGAACCCGACTCGGGACTGTCACCCGTCGCTCCCGTCGCGCCGGCCGGAAGAGGCATTCAGGTTCTCGGTCCGGCTGCGAGTTCCACGTTTCGGCACCTACTATCGCTAATATGAATGAAGCAAGAAGTGTATGCCAAGAAGGAGTTTTGTAAAAGCGTGATGGTTACTTATTTAGTTCTACTGTACCTTAGTTTTAATCTGGATAAATTGTCAATTTACTTAAAACTAATTTGCAATTTGTTTCAGGTTTGGTATGACACATTCTTACTACTACAGGAGAACCACAGAGTACAAAACAACTTTATTCCGTGAAGAAATAGGATGTTTCAAAGTGCCAATGATACATTCTGCAGTGTTGATTAACTTGAAGAGAACTGCTTCCGATAGTTTGACATATATTCCAAAGAAAATTCCCAATTACAAAGGACCATATGATGATATTATAGTATTTGCCTTGTCGGCCAATATGTCAGGTAAAAACAAGAAAATGCACATATGTAATTTAAAAGATTTTTTTAAATTTATTTTTCAACACAGCATTTATCAAAAGCAAAAGACATTTATCAAAATAGCATTTAATATATATTACATTTCTTATTGTTTAACAGTACACTAATATATTTTTCTTGAAATATAATACTATCCCTACATAACTGATTTTGTACAGTCAGGAACAAATTATATAAAATAAATTTTCTTTGTCAATTATTGTGGTTATTAATTATTTTTAATTAACTGATAACAACCATTAATGTAGGGTTGTTTGTCAGTTGTGTGCAACTCGTTAAAACACATTTAATAGTAACAGATACAATATCTAAAATAGTATCTAGCCCTTTAGTTTACAATTTTTTTAATATCTAACAAATACCTAACAATATCCACAATTATTAAAAAGCAACATTTATATCAAAATAACACATTTTATATTTTTTTCCATTTATTTGGATTTTATTGCAAAGTGGTAATATTTTGACCTTCTGACAAAAAAGAGGTCTCAAGGGTTAACTATAAAAATATGCAGTGTTGACATGATAAATGTATTTTAAAATTTGTTTACAATTTGCCTACTGCTACTTTCCTAAAAAATAGTGGTGTTCGTCCTACAGCGAGTTCTTAATAAAATATTTCTTTAATTTTTGTTTTACAGGTCTACCGCTACATGTATGCAACACAAAGAAGTACGGTTACATAACTGCTCCACTAGATATGAAAGACTCGTTAGAGATGGACGATATTACTAACTTGAAGCTGGACTCCATAACTGAAGACTGTTTCATCCAAGCCGACAGGGCTTTTGATAAATATGTGACCGTGCCGATGGCGGATATGATGGGCTTCGACCAGGTTTACATGATCAATTTGGAACGCCGGGGTGATCGCAGACTAAAGATGGAACAGTCTTTCCATGAACTAGGCCTTAAATATACAATTGTTAAGGCTTTCGACGGAAGGTAAGTGAAACCTATACATCTAAATCCGTAATGAGTAGTTTACATCAGGACAATACAATATTCTATTGTCTCAGCTCCAGACCCATTGTCCTAGTGTGATCAGAAGTTTGGAGGATAGGACAACAAACCAAGACATGGTCCTGGAGATAAACGGGCAGGCTTTCAATGTTTCGCAAGACAATGTTTTATCCCCCACGACCGTGTCCGGTTGCATGCATGGACAAGACAGTAAGACAATAGGCAGCCGCTATTTCAAACTTGCTGGTAACGTGCGGTCTCGTGTATCTATTTTCGATGTGTTCCGCGTTTGAACTACGATTGAATTGTTGTATTGTGCCATTGTCCTGTCCTCCGCGGTCTAGGCTATTCAATACATATCATATTGTCTTCTGTATTGTCATTGTGTAAACTAGATATAAAACATAGAAACTCATTAGTTTGTTATTCTAATGTCTCCATAACGCTTAAAGAGAGAGTCTGAACTTGTTAAAGTTTAGAGAAGTATTTACCTTACATTGTCATTTTTAAAATCTTCATACCAGTCACCGCCGATGAAGAAATACTGTGGGAGGGTTTACAGGCAAAAGATAAACAATAACTTGCGATATGAGATTGTTCCTCTTCTAGGGAAAGATTCGTTGAATGTCTCGGCAATACAATAAGGAATTCCGGCAATTTTTTAATGAATGTTCTGCTTATCCACAATTATTTTTATATTCAAATTACGACACCATATAAATCAGCATCTGATTCAAACTCATTGTCGCTGTCCGCATAAGGATCTTCGTCTTCATCAGTCGTCTTCAAACATCTTGACCAAAGTTATTAAATTTTATCATGAACTAATAGGGACTATATAACAATAAATTTTAAAAGTTTATCGGAAAATTGGTGAAATATCACAAAAACATTTATCTCAATTTAAAGTTTAATAAAAAGCTAAAAATTCACTGTGGTAAAGAGCAAGTACTTATTTCCGTGAGAACCCAAAGTGAAATTTTGTATTTATATTTATCCTTACCACACGTTGGTGAAACAGCCATACGGTAGTTAGGTAGCTAGATACGTATTTAAGTAATTACTACAAAGTATCATAAATCGTAAGTAAATTATATATGTTACTCACATTTTTTTTTCCTTAAAATTAGTATCTTAACATTTGTCTAAAGGCTGGTCTCCTGCGACTGTTAAATAATAATACCTCAAACGTAACCACAAATATGTGACAGGGCCACAACTTTAATTTTTATCGTCCATGGAAAGCAAAAACATTGTGGCCCCAACCTAACCATCCACAAAATGCGTAGTTGTTTTTGTCAGAGGAAACCATCCTTAAGACCAATCGATAGAACAGCACTCAGTTAGATATAATTCTTATATATATTTTTTTAAGGGATTACATTCCCAGGTTACAAATAACTTAACAGTATTTATATTTATAGTTTATATTTACCTGATTTTAAGTGTGTCATCTCCATCCACTGATGGAAAGGCACAAAATTAGGTACATACATTCACTCCTTTATTATCACTAGCAGATAAAAAACCCGCTACCATGGTTTTTTTTTGCTTTTGGACCCTGCAGTCGGCTTTTTGATGGGTTGAGTTTTGCCCCTTTTGGTCAATATTTAAATCGTGAATAACTCCGCTGGTATGATAGCTATATCGCTAAAAACTTCGACAAGTTTTGAGGAATTGATTAGAGATGTCGGTAACATTCGGTTTTCTTGAAGAACTGCAGTACAGTGAAACTCTCTTAAGAAGTTTGGTTTTTTCGGTCCCTCGGCCCAATTTTTCCCACATATAAAGTTTTCCTTCGAATTTTGTTTTTTCTGGTCCCTTGGAAAACTTCTTAAGAGGTTTCACTGTAATTATTAATTCCCAAGCGCTAGCTTACAAGTACTGTTTGGACAATTTTTTTCTCATCGTACTTTTATGTTCATACTCCCAGACAGGTTAAGGTAATAATACTGATCAGATTTTGCATCATCATTATTAAAATCTATGTTTCATAAGTTTTTCGCTAACACATTTCAATATCATTTTAGTGCCCATTTAAGTCGTTATTATAATATAATGTATTTATTTATTTTGTGGATCTTACAGGACATACAAGACTTACTTTAATAAGTGATTCCCTACATTATTTGCTATAGAAAATTTAAATTAAATTTTGGTCTCCGAAGACACTTAAATGTTTTTTTTAGTATTTAATTTTTTTTTTTAAATCAGTAGGTATTGTACTGTAAGGGTCAGAGTGAGAGATTACTCGGCTGAATGAACGGTGATGACACGTGAAAGAGAGTTTTTTGTTTGTTTTAAAAAAAAAACTCAAAAAAAGTCACCGGAGACAAAAATTGAACTAACATATTTTTACTCCAAATAATGTCAGAAATCACTGGTTAAGTAGAGCAAGTCATGTGTGTAAGAGCGCATACCGGAAGGATTTCAACCAGCGATTCCTGAACATATTTGGAGTAAAAAAAGTAGCTATAATTTGTTGTCTGATGATATTTTTTTCTTTCAAAAACTTTGCCACTGATCACACTCCTACGAATGACACGTGCGCTGTTTCATGTGTTACCATGCTACTGGAGCGAGACGGAGTGCTTATCACGTGACCCGCTTGGCTCTACCAGACTACTCGGTTGCAACGTGTGATAAATTTTTTTATTTTTTTTTTATTGAAAAAAATATATCATTGTACAGCAGAATGACATCTATGTTTTTTACTCCAAATTTTCTCAGGAATTGCTGGTTAATATTCTTCGGGTATGTGCTGTTACATAACTTTAATCTACAATACAACATTTTATGAAATACAAACCCTTATAAAATGGGGTGATTTAATATGTACCCTTTAATATAAAAAAAAAATTGTTTCCACAAATTACAATAAAAAATACATAGCTAGTCTTATCTGCATTCGATATTACAAATATTTGTACTTACTTTAATTCTGAACTATTCACGCTTCACACTATAATGAAATACACGATAATTTTTATTATTACATATATCTACTTCAGAATTTGTAAGGTTTTTTACTTTGCCTGATTCGTGAGGAATAATCTGATGTGAGACAGGCTACTTTACAAATATGTATTTTATTTTAACAATAATCATTTTTCGATAAAAGCTTAATTTTGAATTGTACATTTTTTTGACAAATTGGATACAATTTTTTTTAACGGAATTAAATCATGTTGGTTTTGACAATAATGAGATTAGAGAACTTTTAATTTATATTTAGAATTTGGGTGAATTGTCTACTTATTGTTTAGTCAAGATTTTAAATTTATTTTGAGTTTTCATTGTGTTAAAATGTAATGTATACCTTATTCACAATGCGTTTGAAGTTTATTTGTCGAAATGTTGAATTTTGGTTCGGTATTTGTAAGAGGGTGTTGGTTTTATTTGTAAAATTTTAATTAAAAATTTTTTTTATGTATTTTGGTTATTTGGGAATTTTGGCTTCAAATCCAAGATTAAGTTTAGTACAAAATGGGCCAAAACGTGCCACGTTCCTCTTAAAAGGAACGTGTGCGCGGCCCATTTCGGCCAGTTTCATACAAATCTTAAATTTGGATTTGAGATCAAAATACCAAATCAAACTGAAAAATTATTTTTGTTATCAAAAGATATTTCAAATATCTAGTACGGATGTGAGCCACTTTATTTATTTTTGCTTTAAATTATAAGTTTTAGGCCAAAGAATTTTAGTGTTTCATGATCTTAGGGGCACCTTGGCAATTATTTGTGAGTAAATGAAAAACATAAAAAAAAAAATTTTACTATGTTCATTTTACAAATACAATGAAAAATAAAACATTGTTAAAAATGCATTTTTGTGGTAGTAATTTTAATGTATAAATGACAAATTTTTGTTCCGCCGTAAAAAAGTAATTTGTATTTTAAATTTACACCTATCAAATTGATTTTTTTTCTTAATTTTTATTTTATATTTCATTGTATGTCCATGATAAACATAGTAAAGTTATTTTTTTACTGTTTTTCATTTACCCACAAATAATTTCCCAAGTTGCCTCTAAAATCATGAAACACTAAAATCTTTAATGGCCTATAATTTAAAGCAAAATAAATAAGGTAGCTCACATCCGTACTAGATATTTAATATACCTTTTGATTACAAAAATAATTTTTCAGTTTGGTTGGGTATTTTTATCTCAAATCCAAATTTAAGATTTGTATGAAACTGGCCGAAAAGGGCTGCGCAAATGTTTCACTTAATGGATGTAATTAACTTACTTTGACCTGATTCGTGATTCCTGATATTATTTGGAGTAAAAAAATGTGAACGAAATTTTGATCTCTGGTGCATTTTTAGATGTACCTACACATTTTTATCAAAAAAAATTTCTTAACTACTCTACTCAAACAAAAAAAAATCTTTTACATATTTTCACCGGTCACTCAGCCGAGTAACCGACCTATTTTTTTATGTTTTTAGTTGAAAAAAAAAACATCAAAGAAATCACCATTTTTACCCCAAATAATGTCAGAAATCACCGGTTAAAGTAAGTCCATTCCTTATCACCCTGTACACTGTTAGTGTGAAAAAATTGGCTACACAAAATTCAGCAACCCTGTAACAATGCTGGTTCGCCCACTCTTCACCCACCCCTCTTCACTTTTTACAGGTCAACCTCGACTATGAAGGCAGGCGAAAGAAAAATTAACAATAACTATGTATTGAATAGGTTTACCTAGATAATAGAAACGAAGGGAGATATTGCATTAATGCCTTCTGAATGTTGCAGAGTAGCTGCAAGAATTATTATTATTTGTAGAGAGATAAAAAGGTGAGGCGCTGCTGTGCGCATATGTATTTGCAGCAGTGTGGTTTGTCACACTTTTGTGCGCAAGGTATCATACTAATAATGGTTCATAGCCTTTCTCCCTTGTTTCTTAAATTATGGGTTTATACAATACTTACAGTAGCAGTTTTTCCCATTATATGTCAATCTGTTGACCCATCTTGTTCACAGACTCAAATATGTTGGTCGTATATTTTTTCATGGTTGTATGCGTGACTATCGTAAGGTGGAGGGTCGGAGGAGACTGTAGCTGAAATTGTGGGATTGTAATTAACGTGCGGGTTCCTCGACTGCCTTCGTGTCACGCTCATTTCTATATCGTCTCCGCTCTGAACCACTGGCTGATTCCTAATTCGCCTGCAACACCTTCTTAGCGTTTCTCTCCACTTTCTATCCATAATTACTTGCGCCCTCTGAAAAAGAAACATTCCAAATTGTGGACAAATAATTCAATATCTGTTTAATATTATACTTATTAAGTAAAATATTAATGTAGGTGTATGTATCACCAAAAAATTCTAACTAAAATAATAATAATTGTTGGATTAAATAATAAATAAATAGCCCCGTTTTTAAGTGAAAAACACCTTAAGGTTGCTCTGACCCATAACTTATCACTTAGACTTATAATCAGTAACTTACAGTTAAGATTTATTACTAGTGACTAAATAATAAATATATAGCGCCGTTTTTATGGGAAAAAACACCTTAAGGGTGCTTTAACCCATAATTTATCACTTAGACTTATAAACAGTAACTTACAGTCAAGATTTATTACTAGTGACTTACAATTATTAAGATTTATAACTAGTGACTTACAATTATTAAGATTTATAACTAGTGACTTACAACATTACGACTAAGCCCGTCATCTCACTGGGTTTATATCGGTAAGAAATCGTTCTAAACCAAAGACACTACACAGAAAAGTAGAGTTCGCTGTGGTTTGAAGTGCAGCCGTTTTGGCAATTTTCTGTCCAGGGTCTTTGATTTATGTAAATTCCTTATTGATACCAAACCAGTGGGACGTACATCATCAACGATCGTCCTCTCCCTTCTCACACGACTTATAAAAAAATGAAAAAATGAAAAAGACAAAAGGTACTAGAATGATGATGTCAAATATGACATCTCGCTCTCAGATCTCGGGGCCAGTATATTAATTAATAAAATATTTAATATATATATAATATATTATATTGTATTATATAACATATTTAATATATTATAGTGGTTTACACAAAGGTATTTGTTTTTATTAAATTAAATAATGATGCCACAAAGTGAATTTGCGAATTTTGAAGAAATAAAATATTTGTTTGAAATATTACTTACTCTGATTTCACTCATTCGGGATGCGTATATGATTGGGTTGCATAGGGTCTTGAGAATTATGAAAAAATTAGTGATAACGCAAATTACGAATGTGACAACCGGTTCGAAGTAGTTCATATCCAATAAACAATCGTCACAAACGGTTAGGAAATGTAAAGTGCCTGGGGCCCACCCTGCCACATAGCTGCCCAAAATTAATAAGGTGGTATTCAGAGCCTTAACATGGGCCGTGAGGATTTGCTCCTCTAAATTCTGAAACAAAAAAGTATATCATCGGTAATATTTATAGATTTATTTTAAATTAATTACCGTTTGCCCAAAAATTTACCTCAAAAGGTATTTGGGCCATATTTGACAGTTATTTTTTGACCACCCTGCATTTATTATAATATAATTTCTTGTAAAATGTGTATTAGGCAAATTTATGTATGTGTAATTTGAAATATATTTCTCACACAACCATATATTGCATTGTACTATGCATTATCAGGGAATCTTGCAGAGCACGCTTTCTAGCCAATGAATTAGTTATCCAAGGTAGTTTTTTTTAATACAGGGTGTTAAGGGACGTACTTGACTTACTTTTTGACGAGTGATTCCTGACATTATTTGGAGTAAAAAATCTACCTAAATTAAATTTTGGTCTTCAGTGACATTTTTGTTTTGTTTTTTTAAAACCAAAAACTGAAAAAAATCGCTTCCATGACAACTCAACGAAGTGGCAATTCAACACTCCTTTTAAAAATCATTAAAAGTTATGAAAAAAAATTGAAAAATATCCCATAACCTAACCTAATGCAACCTGTTTAATAATTTTTTTCATCACTTAAGCCTCGATTACATTGAGCGAGTTTACAAGCTACTAGCCGGTTAGTTTAAAAGCGGGTGAATAGGCGAGTGAGATTGTCACGATGACACACAAAACTGTCTACTCGCTCAGTAGCGACAGTAGCAGCTAAAATAACGACCCATTCGGTCGACATTTTGTAAAAAACTTGAGCTCGCAGCTAGCACCACACTAGCTAGCCAGTAGCGAGAATTATGGTTCCCGAGCGAACTAATTCTGACAATTACGAAATAAGCTGCTGGTAGGCCGCCATCTTGAGCGAGTAGAGAGTAAAGTTGACCACCTTTCAACTTTTTTCGTAGATTGTTCATAATCTGCTAGTTAGCTAGTACAGTGGACCCGCGGTAATCCGGCCCCGGCTAATCCGGCGCCCCCTGTAATCCGACACGCCTGATGATTGGAAAGGTTGTAACTTGTACGCGCCACCACTATTTTGCTCGACAGCTCGACGTGTATTGTTTCAGTTTTTACAAGGAAATAATGAAAAAAGATGACTTTGTGGCTAGCAAGGGATGGCTAGAACTTTCAAAAGTCGTCATGGCATACGTTTAATGACTATTACGGGAGAGAAACTTTCACCTGCACCTGGCACCTGGACGCAAGCAACACCTGGCACCTGGACGCAAGCAGCACCTGGCAACTGAGTAAAGAACGTGTAACCGTATTTTCATGTGCTAACGCTAGTAAAGATGGTGGTCATTGGAAAATCGAATAAACCACGTGAATTTGTCGGATTACAAGGTACTCTTATTCAAAAATTTCCGGACTATAGAGGTTCTTAGGCAGTACTCTATAATCCGACAAATTCGATAATCCGACATCGCCCTGCAAAACGTTTGTCGAATTACCGCGGGTCCACTGTACTACGGTTACACTGAGCGAGTTTACTAACAGATAGTGAATTTTCCAGATAGAGCTTGTAAACTCGCTCAATGTAATCTAAAGTTGAAGTTGTATGTTGTTGAGTTGTCCGGTCACCAAAAATCAATCGATATTGGACAGTAAGGGGCGGGGTGAGGGGTTGAGCGGTTACTCGGCTGATTGACCGGTGAGATTTTTTTTGTTGTTTGATTTTGACAAACAAACAGTTTCCAAAAAAGTCACCGGAGACTAAAATTTCATTTACATTTTGTACTCCAAATGATGTCAGTAATCACTGGTTAAAGTAATTCAAGTAGACCCCTTATAACTCAAATTTACCTAAACGTTGGCATATAATAAATAAAATAACAATATATTTTTAGTTTGTTAACTTCAGTGTTGCTAGTTCAAGTTATTATTATTATTGTCTTTTTTAAAAATTTAATTAAAATTAAATTTGATAGTTTTATTATCAAGTTCTGCAAGTATTTTAGTATGTATTTTTGTTACAGCTGTTTCGGTTTACAAGACCATTTTCAAACTGTTGTTAAATTCACTGTTAGGCGACTTATTTATAAGATTTCTATATTGATTTATTACCAGTTAAACCAATTTGCTGATACACCTAATTGAGAGTGTATTATGTGGGGCTCGGAATCTATTTCCCCAACTAAGTGTTAAGGTTTTTTTAATTGTTTTATAATAACATTATTGCTATGACTCTTTTACAGCTTGAAAATGGTCTTGTAAACCGAAACAGCTGTAACAAAAGTTCATACTAAAATACTTGCAGAACTTGATAATAAATCTATCAAATTTAATTTTAATTAAATATAAAAAAATGAATGAAGTTCTACGAATTATACACAAAAAACAATTAATAATTAATTACAATTTTATACTAACGTCATTAATGCCGCCATTTCTTCTGATGAATATAAAGTGAAGTCGAACAGCGTAATAAATTCGTCCATAGATGACTACCATCACTATGAATGGACATAAGAAGATGCAGCAAAAAATCAGACGAAAGTGCCAGTACCTCAGAAACCTGCAAAAAACATTATGTTAATAATAATTATACAGGGTGATCGGAAAGTCATAAAAAGTAATAATAATCTATGTCACATTTGGAGTCGATTTTGAGTATAACGTTTTTTATTTATTTATTTGAGCTTCTTTTTGAGTAAATCAAGTCCAAAGTTAGAATTTTTTAAAGTCAAATTTAAAAAAAATCGGTCGCTAGGGGTATAATATCAACTCTTATGTATTTTAACATGCATCGAAAGTTTACCCAGCTCTGAAAGTTTTTTTTAACCATTCGGTTTTCGGAAAAGTAAAAAATAAATAAAAAAAAATGGAAAGAAAAAAAGTTTTTTTTGGTTATCTACGTTTTTTTTTCAATATGAATACATCACAAGAATCCTAACTGGTCCCGTCTGGAACCAGTGAGACTATGGCATCCCCAGCTCGGGCATTTTGTGAGGCTGAAGGTAGGTGGGGAAACACCTAGCTATTCAGATCTAGTCACCAAACCCTGTTAAAGTCCTTTCAAGCAAAGTTTCAATTTTGAATGGTGGTCTTAGAATAGGGCGATATTGAGAGTATCTGCCATGGAAAATATATCTTTTATTATTTGAAGCAAGTGCGACCAAGTGAATCAGATACTTGAGTCGGGCGATGTCAAGAGTCAGAATAATAGAAGAGCATGTATGAGACGATGCAAGAATGTGAACGAGGCAAGGAGTGTGTGCCAAGATCGAGTTGTTTGGCGGTCCGTCCTCTCTGCCTACCCCTGCGGGGAAACGGCGTGATGGTTAGTTAGTTAGTTAAACAATTAAATTGTGAAAACTCAAATCAATCAAATAAAATGTATCCACGCACGCTGGGATTTGAACCCGCAACCTGCAGATTGCTAGTCGAGAGTCTTTGGCCCTCGACCACGAAGGCAGTCAAGTTATTCACCAGTTCCCGCTTGTATCTTAGTTTCCGGACATTGTGTATCAAAAGTTATAGGTCTCTTTCGCTGTTCCGTTCTAGGTGCTTCACCATTTTACTTCGGAGGCACACGACATACACACGCGTTAGATCAGTGGTTCTTAACCTGCGTTCGATCGAACCCCAGGGGTTCGGTGAGTCAGTCTCGCGGGTTCGGCGGAGGTCAAGACATACCTCCGACTCATATGATTCGTGATGACACGCCCCGCTTGTCCAATTAAGAAGAGTTCGGTGAATGCACTTATGAAAATGGCGGGGGTCAGTACCTCCAACAAGGTTAAGAACCACTGCGTTAGACAGTAGCCAGTAGCGACATACTGCTTTCAGGGGTAGAAGAGTGGTGTAGATGTGATTTTTAGAAATCTCATTTAAACGGTGACCTTCCTCTTGGAAGATCATGTGTGAAAAATTTCATCGATGTCGAAATTAAAAATGTAGATTTTTTGTAAAAACTAAAGCTGCGTCAAAGACACTCTTATTTACATAAATAGATGTTTATCTAAATTTTATGCAAAATAACAAGATATTTCCGAGCCCCGTATGTTTTGTGGAAAATAAATTGTAGTTCATGCAATTTATACAAATGGGTAGACACTTACATGTAACCGCATTCGGGGAGTTGGAATCCATCACCGGGAATCAATCCAAAATAGGTGAAGAAGAAAGCGGTCGGTGCAATCCACAGGGCAACGAGCACGCAGGCGGTCAGGCGGCGGGTCATAAGGGCAAGGTTCTTCAGTGGGTACACTATGCCGATGAAATGGGCTACTGCAAGCACCAGTAGATGTAATACTGTCATTATTATACCTCCCAGCCTGAAAGAGGTCAATGATACATTCTGGAAATTAGTCAAGGTCAATGTTACATTTTGGAAATTACTTAAAAGTCGTCTATGTTATATTCTAGAATTTAATTTATTAATTAGAAAAAAATCAATTTTACATTCTGGAATTTAGTAAAGGTCAATGTTACATTCTAGAATTTTATTTCGTAATTAGAAATAGGTCAATGTTACATTCTGAAAAATAGTTGAGGTCAATGTTGCATTCTAGAATTTTATTTAATAATTAAAAAGCGGCCAATGTTACATCTGAAAATAAGATAAGGTCTACATTCTGGAGTAACGTTACATTCTGGAGTTTAATTTATTAATTAGAAAGAGGTCAATTTTACGTTCTGGAATTTAATTTAATAATTAGAAAAGATCATTTTTACATTCAGGTAATTAATTAAGGACAATGTTACGTTTTGGAAAGTAGTTAAGGTCAATGTTAAATTCTGGAATTTAATTTAATAATTAGAAAGAGTTCTATCTATCTCTAAAATGTAGCTTTCTATTGGTGAAAGAATTTTTAAAATCGGTTTACTGGTTTATGAGTGAAAGCGTAACAAACTAACACACGCAGTTTCGCATTTATAATATTAAGCGTATATAGTATATAGTATAGTACAGTATAGATAAGACCATTGAAAAGTACCATTTACAAAAATGTAGTTTGAAGGATTATCAAAACATAGCCGATAAAACATTATGCATGTATTTTCAAATATGCACATAATATCTTCCTGGTTGAAAATCGAATAGAGGGCTATATTAACATATTCTGGGTAATGCTGACTATGATAAGAGTGCTAAGATTTAAAAAAAAAATCCTTAATTTTACGACCTTAGTAGGTACCGTAGAAGTCCTAGTAAAAAGGGAGTCACAATCCGCCACTGCCAGGACATCATAAATATGTTGTTAAAATCGCATACAATCATATAGACAATCGTACAATCAAACATTTGTTAGTTAGGTATATAAATATACCTAGATATCGATTTTTGTTCATCAAATTAGCAAAAAAATGTGTGCAGCTCATACGCGAAAGAGGTGAAACCTCCAGAAAACTAAACTAGATAAGAGTGTGGAGGCTACGAAGCACCCCGTAAAGAGCAGACCAATTAGTCTACCTCAGGCATCTGCGTCTGCGGCTCTTCGGCTGGCTCTTCAGAAATCAAATGCAATTTCATCTCTCCTTAACCAGCCTTATGAGATGGAGCCGCCGAACGATTATTTTTTTGCATTCCGAACACAAAACTGGTTTTAATTTAATAAGGAATCTAAGCGCGAGGTTTCTTTGACAAATCGACTCTTCTCTCTTGACAAACTGCCGACTCCCGATCTACCTCATTCTCTCGTAGACTATACATGTATGCGTTTGTCTCTTTTTAGTGTCGCTTTTTCGTTTCATAGAGTTTTAAATCACAACGTTGCTAAAAAAGTTTTCATTTAAAAAATATTAATAAACTCTTTAAATCATCTATTAAAACATTTGTCCTACCCCAATCCTATTTGTGCTAACATGCAATGCTCGTTCCAAGTTTATTACGGGTAACAAGTTGGTGTAATTAGAATCATTCTGAAAGCAGTCGGAAACTTTAATGAAACTCGCCCATTTCAGATGTAATATTACGTCTAGTCGAGAATTTAGATAACAGTTGTCACTATTTTCGAAGTTTTTTGTGCCACGAGCCCTCACTGAATACATAAATACATGCGGGCGTTTTGAAGAGAATATGGTCATACGCGATACATTTTACCATTGCAATAGAATATTAATTTTCAGTAAATATTCTTTTGCAGTCATAATCTGCAACAAGAGTTCTAAACAAAACTGTATTTTTTTTTCTTTCAAGGTTTAATTAATTTATTATAAATACAAAGTAATACAATATGAAAAAAAAAATATTATACAGAAAAAACCAAAGTCCCAATAAACTACTTTTTAGCAGTTTGTCGGTGGGTACTTTTACTTTGGAGATATAAATAAACTTATTTTACATAATTAAATGCATTTAGAATTTTTGTGTTAGTCTAATACAAATTATTTCTTTCGGCAAGCCAATTTTTCAACAAAATATTTGTTTTACCATTTGTACATTTTTTAATTTCGGCAGGTAACATATTTAAGCAATTAGGTATCAAATAGTCCAGCAAAATCATTATAAATATAAACTCTGTACAAATCTATGCCGCAGTATGGGCACATACTTAGTTTGGTGGTCGAAAAATCCAAAATAATGTAATAAACTATTAGGCCGAACGCTTAGGCCGAACGCTTGTTCGGCCTAAGCGTTCAGACGGAACGTGACAACGAGTCATGCTTTTTCGTGAGTGCAGCCGGTGTTCATCGATTTATAAGACGTTATCACGTCAAAAAAACAACATACAAAAACATTTAAGGCGCCGCTTCCCCGCTAAAACAGAAGAAGATGGAGAGATAGATAGAGAGAGATAGAGTAATTACGAATGTTTGACAGAGCGCGATAATATTTTAAATGATAAAATTGTAGCGAAAATTGTGAAAATGTTTAATAAAACATGACTCGTTTGAAATAGAGCAAAAATCTCGTGGAAGGCATCTTAAGTGTCATTTAAAGAAACATTGTGAATTTTTTCATATAGCTTGTAAAATAATAGAAGCAGACGTATTTTTAATCATTTTCGGAGCATACTTTGCGATTTTTTTCTGTCAAGGGAATTTCATATAATTTACTTTTCTGCGTGGAACGCATCTTGGTATTATCTTAAAAAATGACATATATTTTTTTAAGAGCTTAAAAACTTCAAATGTTTAAGGGAGATATGTAAGAAATCGGTAGAAATTCGGGTAGCGGCGGCTTAATGCATTAGTGTGAGGAATTTGAGTAGATTCGAAAATAAAGTCATGTGCTGGCTTTTGTATGATTTAAATTCAATGAACGGCTTATTATTTAATAGATTTATTGTTCGGTTTTTTGGAAGCACCAGTGGCATTCTCGACGGTGAACCGACAATTGATCCGCCGACAATTGATCCGCCGACAATAGATCCGCCATCAATTGATCCGCCGACAATTGATCCGCCGACAATTCATCCGCCGACAATTGATCCGCCGACAATTGATCCGCCGACAATTGATCTGCCGACAATTGATCCGTCGACAATTGATCCGCCGACAATCCGCCGACAATTGGCCCCCGAAATGATATTTACTATAAAATAATAATGTTTTGTGCATTATTTACCAATTTCAAGCGTAAAATCGACTTCAAAAAGTTGGTGTGAATTTCAAACGAATTTATACACTCGATTTTTGTACTTATGTGCTTTATATAGACAAGTCATCTACATTTTCTGCTGAAAAAATATTTTCAATATGCAAAGTACCTACAATAGACAATATATGTAGATTTTTTTTCTGAGAATACCTTTATAAATATTAATGTGAAAATTTGTACACATATTATGGTAACTGTATTTTAACATTTTTGTATTTGTAAAATTTATAATTTTGAAAGCTGCTATAGCTGATCTCCAGAAGCTACTCTCGGGAAAGGCATCTTGCGGTGACCACCATATCTCTAGATTGAATCATTTAAAATGAAAAACCAAACGGATTTCGTTAAAATAATGTATAATCTAAAGCAAAACAAATTTTTTTGACAAAATGGCGGCTTCTCAAAAAAAAATCGATTTTTGACCAAAATTCCTTAAAATTGTTTATAAAAAAATATGCATTCGTGAGAACTGACCTTCGATTAATAACTAAAAAAATACTTAAAAGCTTGTGTTAAAATTTGAGACTGATCGGTTCAGCCGTTTCCGAGACATCTTGGTCACCGACTTTAAAAACACAGTTTTGAGAAAAACGCGTTTAAAGTTTGCCTTCTTCTCTCAAATGCTCTGACATGTCTTTACAAATATGCGTGTAACTTCGAAAATAATCGCCGGATTGACTTGAAATTTTCTGTGTTTAGGTACCTATTCTTAAATATATGTACATTATGAAAGTGAAATAAAAAAAATCGCTTTCTTGAAAATTCTAACTGTATATAACCCCTTAACACGCCGATAGGGAGGTGCTTTATGAATTCTACAATCAGTTTGAATTTTGTACGTGACATTTCAAATTCAAAGCAAATTGCAGTTCTGTGAACCAGATTTCACGCAGGAATAACTAAAGCACATCACAAACAACAGAAAGTTTATTATCAAACATACGTAATAGCACTCATAGAAATAACAGATAAACTTCCAGTAGAACTTAGTAGCCTAATTCGCGGAAACGCGGAAATAACAGCCCTTGGTACCTTTTTTTTTTTTTTTTAAAGAAAGACAAACATTCCCGGGTTACGAATAACCCAACAATGTTTGAAAATCTCCTACTACCACCACAGAAAGCCGAAAATGTTGCTTGTGTTGTGATGGAGGACTTAGCCAGTCGAGGAATCGAACACGGGACGCCCGAGTGGGACCCAAACGCGATGCCCACTCAACCACTGACCAGTCTCTAATAATATATCTAATAATATTGTTTTGCGGCGAATAATGATTGGGCCTGGAAATATTGATTTTAAAACCCAGTTTAATGTTTATTCAATGTGTTCCGAGGATAGAAAAATAAATAAGATTGGAAAAAATTAAATATTATCTAATAATACAACGGTCGAGTGTCTTTCATGTTTAGTCGTACGACCGTTCCTGTAAATTCAAAATCCCCGTCCGAAATGTTGATGATGCTTTTAGTTCGACTTTATATAATATATTATAGAATAATAATATATAGAATAATAATCTTTTTCAACAGAAAGCTAAATCGTAAACTAAATTTTACTTTTAACCGTCAGCTAAAGTAACAAGGGTGTTAAATATGAGTGGACTTTTGCTAAAGTTATAGTTAGTGTGGCCAGTCTAAAAAGCATAATATTACTCGAAATTATGTGAAAAAACACACCGCTTTATTTTTTGGTGCGGCCGCACCATAATTAAATTTGAAAACCTGAAAAATCAAAATATTCGGTTGTATTTTGTTTCGCGTCGTTCGATCAGAAAGAAACGTTTGTAGAAAAAATCGGGATCGTTCCAAATAACCATATTATTAACATATTTCAAATAACCGTATTTTTGGTTTTCGCTGCAAGATGTATTGGATGAGGAATTAATCGTCACTATCATCATCTTCTATTGAAGATGATGATAGTGACGATTAATTAATATTATTATATGAATCATGATTAAAAATCAGTGTTAAATTGCACAATTTCGAACCTTACAGAATTGTCAAATACGTCAAAATGGTGGATTGACTATCGGTTTTTGGAAAGTAAAAGCAAACGTTAAAAGTGACGTAAAACATGTTGTTTAATTGGTTGGAAAACGCATGTAGCAAGCTTCATTATAAAAATGTGTAAAGAAAAAATAACAAAGAATATCAAAAAATTTACTAACTAATGAGAAATGGAAACCAATTTATTAGGCTTAATTTTAAAACAACTCAAATGCAAAATCATTATATTTTCCAAGCCATAAAAAACTATAATAACATCCCTTCTGAATTGCGCTGTATCATTCAACCAATCAGAACAAATAAATAAAATTAAACAATTTTTCAAAAAACTACAGTAAAAAGTAAATATTTTATACAAAACATATTATAACTTACAACCTAGGTAAAAATCGTGGCTCCCTTTTCAGGCAAAATAGCTCCTCTTTTCTGGTAAGTTATACATGACCAAAAACGACCTTTAATATAATATTTTGTAAAATATATGCGTATTTAACCCATATTTTTTATATTACAATGAAAAAAAAATTACTCTTACTCTTACTCTAGCAAACCTTTGAACCGACGCGCGACGGCTCTAATATAGGGGTTTGTAAGTCTTTGAAGATTATTACCAAAGATTTTAAAGATTTCCTTGGTTCCGAACACCGCCTGAAATGTTTCTAAACAACGAAATTACAACTTTGTTTCCCTTTTAATACAATTGCTGTTTCAACGTGAGGAGAACCAGAACAGTTTCATTGTGTTTTAACGACCTATTCGGTAGCCAATAAAATTACTTTTCAGCTGGCCTTTATAAAACTTCAAAAGTATTCACGTAATTGTTGAAAACACAAAGTTTTACCACTTTTAATATTGCCGTTATGGGTTTCCATTTTTAAGCTTTGTATGTTTCAATTACCTGATAGCAAAATGTCGAAAGCACGCTCCGTGCCAAGGGTGAAGAACAGTTTAGACCACAAGACTGAAGTAAAACTGCGCGCGCACTGCTCTCTTGCTCCCACAGTGTGATACAGACAATAGACCTGCAATGTGTCTTAGATATACGAAACGCAACTGGCTATGAGAAAAAGAGAGAAAGAAAATGCGCGCGCACTGCTCTCTCTTGCTCCTACAGTGTGATACAAACAATGGGCCTGCACTGTGTCTTAGATATATGAAACGTAACTGGCTATGAGAGAAAGAGAAAAAGAAAATGTGTGGTCGCATCTCTCTCTCTTGCCCCTACAGTAATATACGAAACGTAACTCTCTCTCTTTCTATCTTCACTAACTTATATCTCCCTCTCAACTTCCGTTCGCCTCGCCCGACACTTTTCGTAATGCTCCCGTCACGTATTCACCAGCTTACTCCCCAAGTCAAGCGTGCGTAAAGAAGTTTTACTTCAAAAAAATTTCTGGGAAGGAAAAAGATATGAGGGGTGGGTAGAAATCTGAGGGTCAGTGTGTCCCAGAAGTGAAGTATAAATCCACCTCTCCCACTGCGATGAGTTGAGAGAGTCTGGGTGGATTGATCAAAGAGTCTCTCTATCACGCAGTTGGTGGGCGGACACTTCAGTCAACAAAACATTGAAGAATCTGACCTCATAACCCCGGGCACCCTTCTTAAGTCACCAAACGGTGCTAACTACGTGGGATGTTCTGTCACAGAGCTGTTGGTTATCAAATAAATGGTTCCGGGGGCGGCAGTACCCATTCCCGCCTCCCAAATGATAAAATTTAAAAATTATTTCGGGTGCAAGGCTCGTAAAACTAAAAATATATAATTATATACATTTTTGACGTGATAACGTCTTATAAATCGATGAACGCCGGCCGCATTCACGAAAAGCATGACTCATTGTCACGTTGTCACGTTCCGCCTGAGCCGGGCGTGCAAGCGAGAACGCGGAACAAGCGATAGAGAGGCACGATCGGCCTAAGCGTTCGGCTTACGCGTTCGGCTCGTGACGTTATCACGTAAAATTATCGTCCGTAAACCGACTTGACAACCAAGTTTTATTTTTGTCATCGAATGATTTTTCAAAGAGGTGTTGAGTTTACTTGATTCTGAATTGGCATGGAACCTTATTATTACTGTGTTTTTATTTTCATTAAAAATTTTAAGTATTCAGTATATTTTGTGGGTTTTTATTGAAGTAAAACTTCTTTACTCACGCTTGACTTGGGGAGTAAGCTGGTGAATGCGATACGAGAGCGTTACGAAAAGTGTGATCGGGCGAAGCGAACGAAGCATAAAGAAGTTTTACTTCAGTCGTGTGGTCTAAAGCACACTCGTTTTTTTTCTTTAAAGCTATTATTATTATTTAAAAAAGCCATTAGTCAATTTTTCCTTTCTTTCAAGTGTAGGAAAAAATATGTTAGTAGGTAAGTATATCTCATAATGAGAAGTGGTTCTCTTAAAACGGCACCAACCCAATAATTGTAACGAATAATTATACTTCCTGCAAACACACGCAGATTCCCCGGCCCCTTTTCAAGACGGTTATAATATTTTATATAAAAACATCAGTGGCGTACATTGCTCTATTACCAAAAGTAGTTTTTCGTTGTTTTCAAGTTCAGTCTGAAATGTTTATATTATTTGAATAATTTTTGTTTTATCAATCATATTCCGTAGTGAACTGCATAAATGAGCGTAAGTTATTGACAGAAAATTAAGGAAACATACATTTTGATCAAAATTTGTCGATTTAAAAAAGAGCAGAGTGTGTATGTAATTCACACGCGGTAGAAGTGAAACTAGAAAGTCGCTAGACATCGCTTTCTTTTATTTTGCTTGTTTCTTGACGTGATAACGTCTTATAAATCGATGAACACCGGCTGCATGCACGAAAAAGCATGACTCGTTGTCACGTTCCCCTGAGCCTAGCGTGCAAGCGAGAGGGCGGAACAAGCCATAGAGAGGCACGATCGGCCTAAGCGTTCGTTCGGCTTATGACGCAACAATGCAATTTTTCATCAATGTTTTCTTATGACGTTACCACGTAAAATTATCGTCCGTAAACCGACTTTACAGGCAACCAAATTTTTAAAGCGGTTTGAAGATTGGATATTGATTTCACAATTAAAATTTATTTTTTTGCATTTCGTAGGATTCGAAACCTCTGTCTCTCTGGCCGCTAAGACTTGTCAGGCACTTTGCCCACTATGCTATGGAAGGCACGCGCCGAAGTGCGAATTTACCACATTCTATTGTGTAGAACTATCGAGTATTTGTGTAGAACTGAGTTGTGACGCATTTCTGTTTCACTTCAAAAAATTTCATTTGTCTTTTTAATATTTTTTCATGGTTCCTTTTCTTAGGGTAGGGGCACACCTATTCAGCTATTATGGCCTGCACGCCACTGTATTACAGGCATGTTGGCACTAAAAATGCCTCGGAATGAAGGAGATATACAAAGAGATGATTTTGTTTACAATATTTTCGCAATAAAATGTGCCGGGAATAACTCGTCTGTCACGAGGACTTGAGGAAAAGCTGACTCTAGAAGCTTTATGTAAGCCTGGAATTTATTTTTTAAACCCAACATAAAACAACTTCTGTAACGCGCTGAAATTTGGTCTTCTTCGAGATATTTTACGTTTTGTCTTATTCTATATGACGTTTTGGTTCATTCTGTCTTTTGAAGTGAAAACTTCTTTAGCACCGTTGTGATTTGAAACTCGTTACAACGAAAAGGCTACACTAAAAAGAAGCAAACGCATTCATGTATGATTTTAGGGTTGCACGGCCAAAAGTATTTTTGCTATTTATTTTTAGGGTGTTATGCCGTGTTGCGCTACCTCCTTCTTTACCCTTCTTTAGCCTCCTTATACCGCATTGCCGGCTCCACTTCTCTACGAGCCGGTGTTAGAAAGCTTAAAGTGGAGCTTAGCTCCGTCGTCTCTATTAATAGAGACAATAGTTCTTGGTAACCGGTAATTGACGGCTACACCAAAGCCAAACGCAGAAAACCATGTTGACTTAATTTCTAACACCGGCTCGTAGAGAAGTGGAGCTGGTAGCACGGTATCGCATCTACATACATAAGTACACACTTTCACCAATATCATTTACTCATCTGCCCTGATGATGGACACTTTAACGCTGTCCGAAACGTTGGCTAAAGAAGGAGGTAGCGCAACACGGCATAACATCCCAAAAATAAATAACAAAAAAACGCATTCATCTATAGGATTTAGCCTGCGAGAGAATGAGATTGACCAATCGGTATCCTCTTTGTGCGGTGCTTCGTAGCCTCCCCACTCTGTCTACTTTAGTTTTTATTTATTTATTTATTGTTTGAAACATCAACTATTACAATAATAGAATTGAATAATAATTGAATAATAGTTGGAATGTATATAGATAATATTACTCCAATTAGAAATTTTCACAGCATGAGTAATCAATCTTTGGTTGTTACTAGACGGAAATGCTTGTAGTGATAACAGAAATAATGATAATCAAAATAAAATATAAAACATAGTAGTGTCAAAGATAATACATAACCTGCAAGAAAGAGAAAAAATAAATAAAGACAGAAAGTGTATGACAATAAAGCAGCTACATAACTGTTCTCCACGAAGTGTCATGGTTGGAGTTTGATTGTTTGTTTTTTGAAATATGTGAGATTGTTTGCGTAGATATCTATATGGTCACATTCAATGGTATTATATCGACCACACATTCGAGACAGTGGATTGAAGTATGAAGGTTTCACTTCTACCGCGTGTGAACCGCACACACATATTTTTAATTTTGATACAAAACGTTTGGTAAGAAGAGGACAAGCGTCGATGTGTAGGTGCTCTTTCTCTGGGACTCCTTTACCCAATCGCGTAAATGCTTTCTTAGTTCTATGACTTCCATCTCTGATGCACAGACGCAATATAGGCAAGATGTGAGTTACTTCATTTTTTTTTGTTTTAAATTATAAGAAATAGGCCATTAAAGATTTTAGTAATTCATGATTTTAGAGGCATTTTGGGCAATTATTTGTGAGTAAATGAAAAACATTAAAAAAATAATTTTATTTTGTAAATATGAAAAATAGAATAAAAATTCGTTAAAATGCATTTTTTGGGTAGTAATTTTAATGTACGAACGACAAATTTGTTTTCCGCCGTAAACAGGTAATTTGTATTTTAAATTTACACCTATCAAAATGATTTTTTTTTGTTAATTTTTTGACGTTATCACGTCAAAAAATTGACTTATATTAGTCTTATAAATCGATGAACGCCGGCTGCACTCACGAAAAAGCATGACTCATTGTCACGTTCCGCCTGAGCCGAGCGTGCAAGCGAGAGCGCAGAACAAGCGTTCGGTTTGTGACGCATCTATCTATCCCTGGGTCTTTGGGAGTATCTCCCCTCTTTTCCACAAACACTTCTTCAGGGGTATTCTTGGAAAACCGGCTAAGGGACGCGGGTGTTTGGGCACGTTGCGGCCAGGCCACTTGCACGCTTATTCTCGCCGGGACTGCCCCGCGATAGTGGGACAAACTGCCCTCGATATCTTTCTTTTTATATATTTTCTTTGGTTTTAATCTTACTTACACATGTAAATATTTTGTTTTTATTTCACTGTAACTAGATGCTGAACTAACAGGCGAACACATCTATGATGTGTCTTAATCTTGTTAATCACTGCAAATGTAAGTATGCATACATTTTCCTTCTTACTAACAATTATGCATGCAGGGACATTGGAGGGTCTAGATTCGTTTAAAAATAAATGTAGCTTCCATTTTACAAAAAAATTAGAGTCCTGACGTGTGCGGCTAAGGAGGTTAAACAATCAGTTTCCTCACACAGCCGTTGGGAAAGTGGTGGGGTCCCCTCCAATGACGCATCTATCTCTCTTCCACTCCATTATTATATGATGTTATCGTGTAAAATTATCGTCCGTAAACCGACTTTACAAATAACCAATTTTTATATTTCTATGATAAATATAGTAAAATATTTTTTTTATTGTTTTCATTCTCACGGTTAATTTGCCCAAGTTGCCTCTGAAATCATGAAACTCTAAAATCTTTAATGGCCTATATCTTATAATTTAAAGCAAAAATAAATAAAGTAGCTCTCATCCGTACTAGTTATTCGATATACCTTTTGATTACAAAAATAATTTTTCATTTTGGTTGGGTATTTTGATCTCAAATCCAAATTTAAGATTTGTATGAAACGGGTCCAAAAGGGCCGCAAACGTTCCACTTAATTACCCTGCATTATTTACCAATCTTCTCATTCATAATACTGTCATACGCGTTGGTTCTAATAAAAATATCTAACGGGCTTCAGCCCGGGTTGTGTTACGGAAAAGGTCACTCCAATAAATTTCTCCTCGGTAAAAAAATGTATCGTTGCGATAAATCGGTTTGCATTGCCCCTGGCCGTCCTCCGTATGCCAAACCCTATCGCCAGAGTAATGCCAACGATGTCTGACATGTCCCGTCACGCGACACCGTAATCTATATAGTTTAGCCGAGTTTAAGGGGGCATTCTAGTCCAGAAGCATGAATTGTAGGTGTATTTTCAGGTGCAATAAAAAAAAACAATAATATTTTTACCAGCTATTATTTGACCAAATATTTATTAAACATTAAAAAATACATTAAAAAACAAATCAAACGAAAAAATTAAAAATTCAAAAAGGTTACAGGGTGTTGAAGTGGAGGGTCTAAAAAAATGGCGCGCCCTTGACACGACTGCAACCTTTCTAGTAATCAAAAGACAAAAAACGAATTAATTCTTAATCCAGACAAATGCTGTTATGGCCCGTACCTCTGAAAAGTAAAAAAAAAAAATTCGCGAAATGGCGGCTGTCTGAAATAAAAAGACATTTTTTACCCCTTTTTTGACTTTTCGGAATTTTTATAAAATATTAAAAATTAAAATTTTTTAATAATTCTGGTAGGGGCGATGGAGATGTGCACAGAAAACTCGCACCAAATTTCAAGCAAATTGGTTCCAAGAACTTGAAATATCGTGTCAACCGAGAAACACGCGTTTAAAGTTTTGCTCTATTTAGATTCTGCTTAGATTCCGTCTAAACCGCGACATCAAAATGGTTATAACTTTTAGAATAATGCGAATTTCGAAAAATCCTTCTAATGAGATATTTTTGAATATTTAAACGTTGGAAATATGAAGAAAAAAAAAAGTTTTTTCTAGAATACTGCCTTAAGATGAAGAACTACGAAATAATACAAAATCATTTGTTTTTGGTTTGAAAATTTGATCGCTTAGAAATATTCCAGATGATTTAATTAAATACTGCGCGTAGAACACATATTGGCCTTTGAAATAATCGAGCTTTTTTTAAAGTCTTTTTATAAGCCCACAATAAAATAAAGTAGCAACCATATAAAAACTGCTTTAAGTTTAAAATCTCCTATTACGAACTGCTTTTGGTTCCTTGTGGTTTCCTTGAATAACGTAACAAATTAAGTTCTTTAGGAAACAATCGTAAAATATTTCAACATTTGTGCCTGAACTTCTCAAAATAAAATAAAACACACTTTTTGCAATGTTTTTTCTTCCATAAATCAAAATAGGCGGCTGATGATAAGCGTTAATTTAAATCTTATCGCCATCTACACGAGGAGTGTTAATGTTAACGGTTCGATTCAAAATTTTACACAACGTAGTGCATCGCCTTAAGGGGTTATATACATTCAGGAGGCTCAAAAAAAGGGATTTTTCAAGAATTTTTCCTGAGAAGACTTTTAAAATTATTAAATTAAAAATTTGTTAACATGTTGTGCTAATTTTAACAGTATTTTAAGAATTTGTTTTTGTAAAAATAATAATTTTGAAAGCTGCTATAGCTGATCTCCAGAAGCTCCTCTCGAAAAAGGCATCTTGCGGTGACCACCATATCTCTAGACTGGATCATTTAAAATGAAAAACCAAATGGATTTCGTTATAATAATAAATATTCCTCTAATTAATCGAAGGATAGAGCAAAATATTTTTTTTTGACAAAATGGCAGATTTCTCAAAAAATCGATATTTTACCAAAATTTTAGCTTTATATTGTTTATAAAAAATGTGTATTTATTGGCGAGAATAGGCCTTCGATTAATAAATGTAAAAAATACTTGAGAAGCTTGTGTTAAAATTTAAGACTGATCGGTTAAGCCGTTTTGGAGTAATCTTCGTCACCGACTTTAAAAACACAGTTTTGAGAAAATCGCGTTTGCAGTTTGTCTCCTACTTTCAAATGCTCTGACACGACTTTAAAAATATGCGTGTAACTTCGAAAATAATCGCCGAATTGACTTGAATTATTTTTTGTGTGTACTTAAATATACGTACATTACGAAAATGAAATAATAAAAAAATCGATTTCTTGAAAATTCTAACTGTATATAACCTTAAGAGGAATATAAACGCTAGAAATATTTCGAATCTCACTTCTTCAAAATTTAAAACTAGTAAGCGAAAAAGTGGTTTTTATTTATTTTGTGCATAATTTTATAAGAATGAAAAAAAGTTAGAACATACAAAACCTCAAAAATAGTCTTAGCCGTAAAGAGGTATTTTTAAAAAAATATTTCATATTCACAGTTATAGTTAATTCATGCAAAAACATTTTTTTAGTGGTTTACGATTATATTTTTTTGTTATGTAAATAATGATTTTATTATAAATCCAATACAAAGAAAAGCTAGTAAAAGGTTGAATTTATCCGTAGCATATTTTTTGATGTTCATAATGTAAACCGATTCGTCTCAAAGATTAATCTAAATAGTATCTAAATTGGATTTCACGTATAGCTTCATCTTAAACCAACTTGTTGCGCTTTCACTACTTTGGCTAGACTTTATTTTGTTCACAGTAAATCCAGAAACTGATATTTCCTACCCTCCTGCATCCGACTGAATAGGGGTCAATCCTAGGGTACTTTCATGTTTACCACTATGTTGCATTTTTTTTTAAATTTCCTAAAAACGGACGTACATAATGAAATGTATGCAAAACCGCGTCTGGACACACAATGATTGTAATCCACTCAAATAAGTTATAAAAAAATGGTTAGAATCATTTTAAGGCATATTGGTTAGAATCTCTATACTACCGTTACTTTACACTGGGCATCATTTATAGTTTTATGCTCAGCTTTATTTTTAGAACACCTCAAGATCTACACGACGATGCACGAATAATTCATGTAATCATGTCCGTTGCGGAAATATGACTGATTCTTTGGTCGCGCGTAGTGAATTTCTGACCCTGCTCGATGACATAAGCCCACTAACAAGCAATGGACCAATGGTCTATTTTTAGAATGTACACGCCACTTGGCGCCACAACCCTTGGGCCATGAGATATATTTAAATGTTTAGCGACAACAAAATCTTTTCATCGCTAACTCTGGCGGGATCTAATTAATATTTTTCCTTGAAAAAACGTCTAATTAATTTAAAATCAACATTGTTTTATAATAATTCATCAATTTGAAAGAACGAGAGGTCTTTTTAATTAAAAGGCTTGACTATTTCATGGTACTCGTATTAAATGCCATTTTACGTTATCATATATTTTTTTAATAAAAATCACTCACTTTTCACTGGCGCCAGGCGGTTGGGGGCAGATGGGGCTCTTGTGCCCCATTAAAAATAAAAGTGGGTGATATGGCCTCACTGGCTCCAGACGGTTGTGCAGAGCAGTTGGGGCTCTTATGCGGTATTCACATAAAAAAAACAGCAAAAAGAAACCGCAACCGGTGCCAATGCAAGTTGTTATAAATTAAACTGGTGTACACAAACTTACAGCATAATGTATCTATTTTCCAAAATAGTTTTAATGTTTAATACAGCTTAAAGAGTAATTGGTGCAATGCACATCCGCCAATGATTAAAAACACGTTTTGTTTAAATATGTATTTTATACTTCACTTTCGTACAAATGGTGCCAATGATTCGTGCATAACGATGCTTGGGTTGTTGGTTATCCAATAAATTGTTTCCGGGGGCGGCGGTACCCATTCTGCCTCCCAAATTGTTTTTTTTTTTGTTTTGATTTTACGGTAATTTATTTAAAACCTGTGTTTTAATATAATTTTCATCAATTTATTACGCATATTGGCCAAGAACTTACTTCCACACCATAATCCGGTTTTAAGAATAAATACCTGTCATTCATTTCCTTTTTTAATTCCTGAAAATATAATTTGCCTCCGATTAAAATTCCCCCATTCCTTTTTTTTAAATATTCTTCATTATACCAAAGTAGAGTGTATATATAGTGCCCTCCTTGCTTTGCAGAATTTAAACGAAAGTTTTTTTCTGACTTTTTTTTTTTAAATTTTTTAATTATGTTTATGTATCTAACAATTGACTGAATGAACAATTCATCAAATTTTTGAGATTAATTTTCACGTTCTGTGCAAGTTCTATTCAAGTTCTGTTATTATATCATTGTAGGTCAGTTGCTTCATAAAACTGAAATAATTCCTTAATTTGAAAATGAACTTAAATGAACTTAAAATTTGTGAAATATAAAAATTTTTGAGCAACCCATCCTAAATATTTTTTTTGTGATTTATTCTCATTTTATAAGTCTAATTATTACAATATTTATGAGTCAGCGAAGGTGTCCTCAGTTTATTTGATGTTGTAATTTTTTTTTCGTTAATTATTTTTGTTGTTAAATAAGTTGCGTCATCGTCAATGGTGAGTGGTGAGTAGCAAGGAGCGAGTAGCTGGTGATGAATGATGAGTGATAAGTAATGAGTTATGAGTGGGAAATGGTGAATGGGGAATGGTAAGTGGTATATGGTGAGTTGTGAGTGGTTAATGGTTTATATTGAGTGAAGTTGTGAGATGTAACCGGAGAATGCTCAAGGTTCCATGGACCGACATCACCAACATAGAAATTCTCAGGCGGGCTAGAGCAGATAGAGAACTGCTCACATTAATTAAAGTCAGGAAAATTTCATATCTGG
Organism: Glyphotaelius pellucidus; assembly: GCA_936435175.1. Classification (NCBI taxonomy): domain Eukaryota; kingdom Metazoa; phylum Arthropoda; class Insecta; order Trichoptera; family Limnephilidae; genus Glyphotaelius; species Glyphotaelius pellucidus. The sequence goes on from OW386542.1 coordinate 5,484,926, forward strand.
GTCACATACTTCGAGGGGAAAAGTATCACTTGCTCCAATTAATATTGGAAGGAAAAATAGAAGGTCGCCGAGGGCCTGGAAGGAGACAAATGTCTTAGCTGCGAAATATACGAGAGTGGACCGGCATTAGAAGTGCGGAGGAGCTATTCCGGGCAGCATAAGATAGAGAGACATTTTCCCGAGTGATCGCCAACGTGGGGGGGACGTGATAGGGCACACGAAGAAGAATAAGTGAGATGTAAGTGATGCGTGGTGGGAAGTGAGTTGTGAGTGATGGGTGGTGATTTGTGAGTTGTGAGGAGAAGTGATTTGTGAGTTGTGAGTGATAGGTGGTGAGCGGTGCTTGGTTACTTACCTAGCTCCTTCGAGTACCAGACGAGAGCAGTTGGAGGTTCCAGTGTTTATTGACATGGCGGGCAATAGGCTGTTGATAAGTAGGCCGAAGCCCATGCAGGCGGCCGAGTAGCCATCAGCCGCGGCCAGACTCGCGCTTATACTGAGAGTAGAGGTCATGGGGCGACGGACCCACATGAGAGACAGTACTATCTTCACGTTTACCACCAGCGACCAGGCGCACAGGGCCACGAGGAAGAACACCACCGTCACATACACCGCCAGCTCATTGTTCGTGGATGGGAATTGAGCCGGGGGCCCTTCGCTGCTCGCATTCACGATGGTGCGGACACTGCGGTCGAGGTATTTCATTATAGCCGGGTGGGCCATCTTCAGCATTCTTTATTTTCCGGTAACAAAATCTGGAACAATTGGAAAAATAAAACTTGAATATTTCCGTACTTTTTTAAGTGTGGCACTTCAATGAGGCGATGTATGAATGTAGACGAGGCAAAAAGTGGGTGCCAAGACAAGTTGAAACTTGAAAATGTGATTCTACATTCTACATCTCTAGTAGGCAACTTTGATAAATATTTGAGTGCAAGCGTGCTCGGAACTAGCTTATGTAAATCTCAATTAAAATACCCTAAGGCAGCCAGATGCGGAAATCATATTACCTAACCAAACTTTGTTCCTTTTTATGGGCTTTCAGGTCATTGTGTTGTGTCGAAGAAACACTGAAGAAACAGTTAAAGAAACACTGTTTTTCATTTTCATTTTTCACATTTTTTCATTTGTTTTTATTTTTTATTTTAGAAATATTAACAGTCTTAATAATATAATGTACAGAAGAGGTAGATAAACCGCCCATGTTGAAGTAGATTAACTTATATCTGGTCCATTTTAAAATTATGTACTGTTCATTAAACTCCCATTGAATTTTGTGTTCTTGTGTAAAAATAATTTTCTTTTTGTTTTCTTTTACTTTTTCTTAAATTTTTAAATTTCTTTTCTTTTCTTTTATTTGTGTAATGTTGTCCTTCCCGAAATGAGTTTTATTAAACTCATTGGGAGTAATATATTACAAATGTTATGTAATATATTATCACTAATAAATAAAAAAAATATATGTACCCAACGCGTACACTCGTGGGAGATCCCACGCACTTTTTTATGCTCCGAAAGCGAGAACTTCTTCCTATCAAAATGCGCCATTAAACAGAGCAATTCAACTGCTAAATGAATCTGTATTGAGCATCGACATTTTCAATATCACCTACAGATAATTCAGTAACTATCTTCTGACATACGTCACAAGATAGTGAAACTGCCCCCATACACTTTTTTTTTTAAATTTTGTAATCTCCCCCATAATATTCTGGTGTATAACTGTTTTATGGAGAACCTCATAAAATAAATAAATAAATAAAAGAAAGACCAATTAATAATTTTCACGCACATTTTTAGAAATATAAATCTAATTACCAAATGTACTTAAACTGAAATATAAAAATATAAAACTTAGTAGCAAATATAGAAATATAATAAAATGAAAGTACAAACATAATAAACCTATAATTACATAATGCATTGTGAATCAATATATTTGTGATTATAACCCTACCGAGATAGACTGGGAAGTAGATATTGGGGTTGAGACGGGAAAGGGGAGGAAAAAGTAGAAGGAATGTTGCCGATGTTGTAAGAGATGTAATAAGAAAGTAATGGGTACAACCAATTTAATCATTATGAATTTCTGTTATTCGCACCTAGAATACAATACAATGAACTTCTGTAACGAGAAAAATTAACAGTGAATATGTCGGCTTGTATGTCTATATTTTCAAGTTAATTGTTGTGGCAGTTACACGTCCTTTTCATAAATTTATTTTGATTGGAATTGGTGTTGCATGTATCAACGTAGAAAATAGTGTTCTGTATGCTACATCGGAGTGGTGCGTGGAAATTTATTTTGTTTAACAACTCCGGGCAGTCAATGTTTGAATTAATAATTTTGTACAGGAACATCTAACCAGCCACTTACCATTTGTTGAGTAATTTCGTGATTCGAAAATGTTTCTCGATTTCGTCGTAAGAGTTGTATATGTTGAGTGATTTAAAATTGAGGAATTTGAGAAATCGCTCCTGAACTCTTTCTAACCTGTTTAACATAAACAATGTGGCGCGGGTTCCAAACCTATGAACAATATTCAAGGTGAGGAAGAACTTGTGAATTGTAGAGAATTAGAAAAGTCTTAGTTTTTTTGATAAAATTGTATGTTAGCATTATCTAGACTTTTTGTTGCTTTGGTGACAATATGATCAATATGTTTCTCAAAATAATTATTGTTGAAAGGCGTTAATATCGGAACTTTGCTTGAAATGACTTTAGCCGAATTTAATTGCTACATCTGACTAGTTCCTTAAGAGGAGTATAAACGCTAGAAATATTTCGATTCTCATGCCTTAAAAATTTAAAATCGAGCGTCTTATTTGCACGAGGCAAGTAAGCGAAAAAGTGGTTTTTATAATTTTTTATATTTTTTTTGTATAATTTTATAAGAATGAAAAAAAGTAAGAACATACAAAATCTCAAAAATAGGCTTATCCATAAAAGGGTATTTTTAATTTTTTTTTTTTTAATATTACTTCATTGTTAAGTCATTCAAAACATTTTTTTGTGGTTTACGCTTATATTTTTTGTTATGTAAATAATAATAATATTTTAATTCCAATACATAGAAAAGCTAGTAAAAGCTTCAGTTTATCCGTAGCATATTTTTTGATGTTCATAATGTAAAACGATCATAATATAAAGATTAATCTAAATAGTTTCTAAATAGGATTTCACGTATACCTTCATCTTAAACCTCCACAACCCCTTCAGTCTAACAACACAAACGGTTGGTATTGCCACAATCCCACTGGCTCCGGGCAGTTGAAATTCTTATGCGGTATGACGTGACCAACTATTTGTAAAACTGTAGTTTTTATTTTATTTGTTGCATTAAATAGTTGTGATCTAATCAGATCCTTTCTGAAACACTGATCAATCCATTTGTTCTCTCAATCGTACCGCTTTCAACAGTAGTGCTCTTTGGCAGATTTGTTTCCTTTTTCCTTGATAAATTCTAATTTCGTTGCTGTTCTTGCATAATAAATAAGAATAAAATGTATTCTTTACATGTTGAGTACATTCAATTGGAGATGGTTAAGAGAAAATACGGTGTGAAAATAAGTGTTTTGACAAACTATTGCTGTCACTATCACTGTTATCTCCCCGAATATTTACCGAAAGGGACAACTGCATCTCCAGGCAATTAAAATCGTCAAAATCGATGTTCTGTGTATTCCATTTTTCTCCCCCAAAACCGATTTTTAAGATTTTTTTACCAACTGTATTAGGAGAAAATATTCTTTGTCTGAACGTTTTTAGCTTTTTTTAAATACACTAACTACTGAACGTCTATTGATGGCAAACAAGGCAACATTAACGATTTTTGGTGGTCCCTAACTCCTATAAGAAGTCACTTATCAAAAAGAGCAAAACGTATTGATTCGCCGGTGTTATAATGTTATTACAAATATTTTTTAAGGCGGATTTTCACTCAAGATGCCTTCAGATTTAAGTATGACTTTGGTTGTACGGCCATATTATATCCTCTTTGCACACTTGAAGATATAATCTTTTTGGGGACCAACTGTCGGAGGGATCAACCGTCGGGGAGATCAACTGTCGGGGAGATCAACTGCCGGGGATTAACTTTCAGAGGGATCAACTGTCGGAGGGATCAACTATCGGGGAGATCAACTGTCGGGGAGACCAACTGTCGGGGATCAACTGTTGGGGGATCAACTGTCGGGAGATCAACTGTCGGGGAGGCCAACCGTCGGGGAGACCAACTGTCGGGGGATCAACTGTCGGTGGGATCAATTGTCGTGGGATCAATTTTCGACAGACCAACTGTCGGGGGATCAATTATCGGAGGGATCAACTGTCGGAGAGATCAACTGTCGGGAAATCAATTGCCGGGGATTAACTTTCGGAGGGATCAACTGTCGGAGTGATCAACTGTCGGAGGGATCAACTGTCGGGGGATCAACTGTCGGGAGATCAACTGTCGGAGAGGCCAACCGTCGGGGAGACCAACTGTCGGGGGATCAACTGTCGATGGGATCAATCGTCGGCAGACCAACTGTCGGGGGATCAATTATCGGAGGGATCAACTGTCGGAGAGATCAACTGTCGGGGAGATCAATTGCCGGGGATTAACTTTCGGAGGGATCAACTGAAGGAGTGATCAACTGTCGGGGAGACCAACTGTCGGGGGATCAACTGTCGGGGGATCAACTGTCGGGGAGGCCAACTGTCGGGGAGACCAACTGTCGGGAGATCAACTGTCGGTGGGATTAATTGTCGGGGGATCAATTGTCGGCAGACCAACTGTCGGGGGATCAATTGTCGCCTGACCAATTTTCGGGTTGTCGGGTTTGAATGAACGAAACGCCGCCCGGTTTTCTCTTAATTGTTTAGAAGTCTGGAGTCTGGAGGTACGAGAAAGTCCGAAGACGCTCGTTTAGACCATTTTCGAATTCATGGTTTTATCAAGCATAGGTGATTTGTGAAAAATCGCGATAATCTACTAACTAGGCGATTTGTTTGCGCTCACATGTCAGCGGCTCGTACACTTGTGAACGCTCTAATATCAGCCATGCTGGAATTTTTTGCGATGCGATTTTAACATTTTTTTCTTTGAAAGCTGTATAGAGGACGAAATCAGAATTGCTTGCGCTGGTAACACTGTATTTGCTACTTTTTATTTTATTAATGTAGCTTCTTGGACTGTCTAGAAATATTTTATCTGCACTTGTCAAATTCACTTTCGTAGAACGGCGTCCCAAAAACGAAAATATTTGAAATTTCAAACGAGTATAAAAATTATTTCTTCGGAAAAACCTTTTGATTTTTATTTTTCGTGCAGGGTTTATATCGAAAAAATAAAACCAGTTTAAAATAATATATTCGCTTAAATTTATTTTTTTGGCAGTTGTCTCCAATGGGACACTTTTTATTTAGATACAGTTAGCTGTTCTGGGAAAACGTCTTACGATATAAACATGGCATATGTATCTATATATATATATAAATGAATATATGTTTGCTTCTGTCTATGTATGTATGCTATGCGTTGCTAAACCATTCATCCCATTGCGATGAAACTTTGGGGATTGATGTGCGCATGCCCGCGATTCTTACTATATACAATAGTGAGTTCTCTCATCATGAAATTATGCGTTGCTAACAGTTCATCCGATTGCATTGAAACCTTGGAAATTTGATGTGTGCCTGCCAGCGATGGTTTCTACATATACTGGTGAGCTCTGGCATTATGAAATTTGTATAAAAAAATAGCAATAGGTGGCACGCGAATGTACCGGGAATGAATGTATGGAATGCTGGAGGGTGGAGGGGAACCCGGGAGTGGGGAGGGAAACTCGGGAGGGGGAGGGAAACTCGGGAGGGGGATTCGCAGGAGGGGGAAGGGAACTTGGGAGGGGAGAGGGAAACTCGCGAGGGGGGTTCGCGGGACGGGGAAAGAGGGCGAGGGAAGTGGGAAGAGGGAAGGTGGAGAAGGTGGAAAGGGAACGCGAGAGGGGAAGGGACGCGGAAGAGAAAGATGAAGTGGAAAGGGAACGGGACGAATGGGAGAAACAATTTCTTTATTAAGTGCCTTAGCAACGCATGCCGGGAACTCGCTAATATAAATAATAATATATGTTATCTGGTAAAACGATAACTTTCGCGCAGATCCGCAAATTCTCGCCCGACATTTGGAGGTATTCGACGATTTTCTTACTCCGACATTTAACAGGTTAAAAACCCAGTAAAAGCCTTTTGCCTGTCTTTGTCTTATTTTCCTACTTCTTTGAATACTGTGCTGAAATAAAACCCCCTGAATTTGGCAACCATGTCTTGTGAAGAACAAAAAAATCATCCATCAAAAATATTGATTTTGTGGTCTCTAAGTCTTACAATTCACCGATAATTTTACATCAGTTCTAAATAAAGGCGAAGTTATTAACAACATCAAAAAACTGCCAATAAGACGACGATCCTCCGGCGATAAACATAAAAGATCGAATAAATAAATACTTGCATATTGGTAAATGTTTACTTTAAAAATCTATCAAGGATTTACAATTTTAATGTTCGGTAGCGTCAAATCCGAACAGATGCAGCGAGCAAAATTTATTTCAAATCCCGGGCATTAATTAATAGTTGGCTACATTGGTTGGTTATCTTAGTTATTTATTGCTTGGTTCTATCTCCCTTCTTTATCCTAATGGATGTCAAGGTCGAGGACTTTCTGGACAAAGAAAACATAAATAAGAATGCATCCTTATCAAGCATACATTTAATATGTTACTTTAATGTTATGTCAAACCAAAATCAGCTAAATCTCAGCCGTTCTCGAGTTTTAGCGAGACAAACGAACAGCAATTGATTTTTATATACAGGGTGTTAAGGGACGTACTTGACTTACTTTAACCAGTGATTCCTGACATTATTTGGAGTAAAAAATGTAAATAAAATTTTTGTCTCCGGTGACATTTTTGATGTTTTTTTTTTCTTTTTTTTTTTTCTACAGAAACATTAAAAAATGGTGTGTTGGACAGTTGGATGCGGGGTAAGGCTACTCGGTGGAGTGACCAGTGTCGACATGCGAAAAAAAAAAATTGTTTGAATTTGAAGAAAAAATTTTTGAAAAAAAAAAAGTCACCGGAGACCAAAATTTCATTTACATTTTTTACTCCAAATAATGTCAGGAATTACTGGTTAAAGTTAGTCAAGTACGTCCTTAACACCCTGTATAGAGTAAAAAGAGATAAATTTATCTACTAAAATATAGATCATTCGGTTGTGTGGGGTTTTCAAATTATTCTGTATGTAATTGCTGTTGTATATATTTACGTAATAATTATATAAATCTTTAGGTTATCAGCAAAAATCAAAATATTAGCATCGTTAAACATAGCAATAATGTCATAGTTTATATACATGAAATAAAATTGGGGCAATCCTTACGGTACACCACTGGTGCCAATAAAATGACGCGTTTAAGGCTGATTTAATTTTGACTGTAAACTTTCTGTTTCTGTAAAACTGTAATTTCATTAGCAGAATGAAGTGTGGCACTATTTCAAATACGTATAAAATAAATGTTGTTTAAAGGTATTAAGTCAACTTGATTTCTAGTGAATTGGATATATAGTTATGATAAATGCTTAAATTAATAATAGTTGATCTGACAGTGATAAAACAACGATTGTTATATACAATTAGGAAATACGATCTATTAAATTAAATTGTCTAATACAAAAGACTCGAAATGTTTTGATATTTTTAATAATATACTAATTGGTATGTAGTTCTCGTATATGTTACTTTTGTTAACCTTTCTTATGGATTGTTGTTAGAAAACTTTGTTTCCATATATCGAAAAAATAGTCGGACGACAGACAGTTATTAAAAATTATAAACCAAGCTACTTTTTATTTTATTTTTATATGAATACCGCACAAGAGTCCCAATTGCTCCCGTCTGGAACCAGTGAGACTATGGCAACCCCAATTGGGGTATGTTGTGAGGCTGAACACGGCTAAAGCCATTTCAAGCAACATTTCAATTCTGAATGGTGCTCTTACACCATGGCGATACTGAGAGCGATACGATATCTTCCACTCTATCTACAATGATTAACTGGTTAATAAAGTTTATAACTCCCCAAAAACTCTTTTATAAAGTTAAAAAAAAATATAAAGGTAAAAAAAAATTACAAAAGTAAAACCCTCAAATTTTTAGGGTAAAACATTTTGGTTTCCTTGATTGAAAAATACAATGAAACTTTCCCCTCTGGGACGCTTCGAGGACCTGTTGTCGATTTAGGCATGGACGGAGGAAAAATATACAAAGATTGTCAGAAAATTTACAGTCGCCTTAAAAAACATTCAGTTACATGTTACATACAGTTATATTATGTACAATAAATGCTACTATTTTATGGAGAGTACAAAATACACTGAAAGCAATCTGAAACGCAATTTGCACATATAAAAAAAAAAAATTAATAGCAAATCCCAAATTCGCTGCTCCAGATAGTCAAAATTCTAGATAACATTTGTGAATAATTTAAGAAATAGCAGTCAATGATCTTACCAGTTATATATCTCAAATTGTATCTTGACCAAAGCCGCAGCTTAATTAATGAAAAGCGTTTATTTTCAATTGTGCTTCCCAAAGGTTAACACTCTATTTTACAAGGTTGTCCACTTTTAGTTTACAATAATTCACGCAATTATAGAATTTTTGTTACCGGTTCTTTGTCCAAAGTATTGTTTCTTGTTGCGTTTAACCTCGCGCCAACAGGTGGAAAAGTTTTAATATAATATCTTCAGGGCAGTTTTGGATAGTTAATAACAAGTTATTAATATGTACTTTAATAGTTGTTTCCTCTTGTTTAACGTTTTAAATGACACTGACCTTTGTAGAAAACCATTTTTCTGAGATTTGAAATATGTATTGATCTATGGAAAAAAATGCAAACAATCGCTTTTGACTATCACATCGCGAGTTGATAAATAAGTTTGAAACAATTTTCATTAATTACACTTGAGTTTGAAAATTTTCGGTTCAAACTGTTCAGTAGCAGAAGTTTAGAAGAAGTTCGCGCGGGAGAGGTCTTTCGCGGTAGGCTGATGCACGAGATTTGAGGATGGCACGAGTCTAGATTCGTACTCTATGATAAATGAGTATTTTTGTATGCACATCGATAGGAGTGGTGCAATTCTGGTCCCGTGTAAAAAAGGTGCACGTTCTGAGGAAGTGGGAGGCCCGCCCCCTGGCTATGTAACTGTGTTTTTCCCCGGCGCTCTGATATTGGCAGTTTAACAGTTGATGAGTGGTGAGAGATATTATTGCTGGCGCTGTAGGATTCGTTGGTGTTCGTCACTCTGTCGGGTCCTCCCCCCCCCGCCTTTCCTCTTTTCCGCAGCGCCCCGCGCCAGGGTGCACTTTTGAAAAACTTTATCACCACATTTTAATGAGGAAGATAAATGTGTAAGTGACCGGACAGTGGCTGAGTTGGCGTCGCGTCTGGGTCCCACAGCAGGTGTCGTGAGTCCAATTCCTCGGCTGGCTAAATCTTCCGTCACGATAAAGCAACATTTTCCACTTACTGTATTGGTTGTAGATTTTCAAAATTTGTCTTGTTACTCTTGACCCGGAAATCTTAGTATTTCTTTAAAAAATACAGTACTAATTAATACTATTTGGCAGTTTTGGGTTGTGAATGATTTTCATGACTTTAAATTTAATACATAACAAAAAAACCACTTTTATGAGTGTCGTAGGTACTTTAATCGTCAATGTTTTGAAAAGATAACTTTGTTTTCAATTTGGGAGGCGGAGATGGTTACCACCACCCGGGAACCATTTATTAAATAATAAACACCTCTGCCATCACATGTCCTGGATTCGTATGTCCTGGACATACTGACCCTCGGATTCCTACCCACCCCTCATACCTTTTTCCTTCTCATAACTTCCCATAACTTCCTCCTTCCCTAAAAATACTCTTCACACAGTATCCCCTAAGATGACATAGACCCTGTGGGAATTTTTCCTCAGGGCCTTCTTGTGGAGCTAATGTAATATTTACGTTATGTAGTGTTGTCACACATCGGGGAAATAATGTGCCAAGTGCTAAATTGTAGATTTCAAGTAATATTTTAGGAAATCATGCTATTGTGTTTTTAATTCAAGTCTAATTATTTAATTTCTATTTTATTTTTATGCTTTTGCTAAATTGTGTTTAATTATTTATTTCCAATTTTTTCTTTGTTACAACTCTTATTAATTAATTTTTCTAATCTCTGCTATATATTCTATATCTTACGATTACATTCTTATTTATTCTGTTTTATTATTATTCTTATTTATTCGGTCTTACCACACATAATTTATTTAGTAAGCATACACACACACACATACACACACACACACACACACACACACACACACACACACACACACACACACACACACACACACACACACACGCGCACACACACACACACACACACACACACACACACACACACACACACACGCGCACACGCACACACACACACACACGCACACACACACACACGCACACACACACACACGCACACACACACACACACACACACACACACACACACACACACAGACACACACGCACACGCACACGCACACACACGCACACACACGCACACACACGCACACGCACGCACACACGCACACACACACACACACACACACACACACACACACACACACACACACACACACACACACACACACACACACACACACACTTGCCTTTCTATGTTATTCTTTCTTTTAATTACTATTTCGGGCTTGTAGTATCATAATATTTTTAATCATCACTAGTAATTTGCTAATTTGCACTAAATTTACTAAAGACTGTAATCAATTGTAAAATTTTCACGTAAAAGCCCACACGTCGTTAATAAATAATAAATAAATTTACATGGTCATATTTTTACGTACGTCTACATTTTAATGTTAGCTTTAGGTGGTGAGTCATAAAATCATACCAATTTTAAAGTTAAAGCGATCTACCACTTCGTTACAACGTTTGGAATCGGGCCGTTAACAATAACACTCCTTATGTAGATGGCGATAAGGTCCAAATTCCCGCTTAACACCAGCCGCCTGATTTGACTTATGCAAGAAAAAACATCGAAAAAAATATTTTTTTTGCGAGATTCAGACAAAAAATTGAAATATTTTACGATCGTTTTCTAAAGAACTTAATTTTCAAGATTATAGATAAAACCATAACTGAAAAGGTGTTCCTAGGAGATTTTAAACTTTAAATAATTTTTTATAGGCATGATACTCCATTTTTACTAAACTTTTTAAGACTTGATTATTTCAAAGGCCAATATGTGTTCTACACGCAGTATTGAAGTAATGAATCTGAAATATTTCTAAGCGATCAAATTTTCAAATCAAAAACATAGGATTTTGCGTTACTTCGGAGTGCTTCGCCTTAAATTCTAGAATAAGTAAGTTAAAAGTATGTTAGAATTACTTACTTAGGTCATTTTATTCTGAGAATCTGACTTTTGTTTGAATACCATTTATGACCTATTTAGTAGTTGTGGCTCTATTTCAGAAATTTTAACTAATTATTATCTATCGGATTGAAAAATGAATACGCTGAAGAAACGTTTGCCAAAACATTGCACATACTTATATAAGCATTCCATACATTCATTCTCGCTACATTCAGTTTTCAAACAGCTCGCGTGCCACCTAAATTTCATAATGCCAGAGCTCACCAAAATATTAAAAAAATAATTATCCATTTTGGTGCAGTCGTTCGGAAGTTATGCGCGTACGAACATTTCGGAGATTTTATTTATATAGATAAATAGATATTACGATTTCCCGCAAATATATCAACATCGTTTCTACGGCAACGATTTGTTTTCTGACGTTAGCAATAACTCGCTTTTGTTAGCGACAGAAAATTTATAATAAATAAAATATTTTAATATTTATCATTTTATAACGCCAGAACTTACCATTGCAAACAGCTTATATTACTCGCATATAATGTAGCTTTCTATTGCTGAAAGAATTTTTAAAATCTGTTTATTGGTTTATGCGTGAAAGCGTAACAAACAAACACACGCAGTTTCACATTTATAATATTAGTTATCGATATAGAAATATATAAATAAAACTATAACTATAAATAAAATCAAATATGTTTATCCGGGATACTATCTAGGTTACAAACCAATTCTTTAGAACTTTATCATTTATAATAATAAATGATAAAGTTCTAAAGAATATTTCCATATAATAATATGACGTTATCACGTAAAATTATCGTCGTAATTAAAAGAAGAATATATATCTACATAAAGGTATATAAAAGTATTCTTTTATTTAGAAAAATTAGAGAAAGTGCACAATGTCTATATGTTGCAAATATTTTTAAGAAATGTTTAGATAAAAATAATGTTCTATGGCAAATTTGATATTATCTTTAAAAAAAAAATTTAAGTGTTAAAAAACTTAAAATGTTCAAGGTTTTATATATATCAAGTTTTTATATATATCTACATATAAGAATCAAAATATGCTTGCTTGGGTAGGTATATTATGTATATGAGTTATGAGTTGTCTATGCATTGCTATATTAATCGTAGGAAATGTTTGAAACTTTTGTAATATCTTCTTTACATCCTCGCGAAGGTTTATGGATTATTACAACCACATGACAATACAATTAAAAAGTTTTTTAATCATTACAAAAACTCTTACAAAACTGTCAAAAATGTCACAATTTGAGAATGACATTTTGCAAACCATCGATTGTTAAATTAATGAATTTATTTGGATATGGTGCTGACCAAAATCGAACACTTTGAATCTAATAAAAAATTGTATTTATTTTAATTGGGTACGTATGTTAGGTACCAAATTTGATTGATTGTTCTTAAAATATACAAAAATGGATGTTTGTAATAGAAAATTTGTAAAAAACATGCAATATTGGTACGCGAGTACGGTGGTACGCGAGCTGTTTGAATATCTGAATGTACCGAAACTGAATATACTGAACGCGGGAGAGGGTAGGGGATCGCGGGAGGGAGGTTCGCGGGAGAGGAGAGAGGTAGGGAAGGTGGAGGATGAACGCATGAGGGGAAGGGTGCATTGGAGGGGAAGGGGAGGCAGAAGGGGAACGGGATGAATGAGAAAAGACAGAGGGAGAAACAATTTATTTATTGGTGACTGCGGGATAAGAGGAGACTGCGGGATAAGAGGAGACTGCGGGATAAGAGGAGACTGCGGGATAAGAGAAGACTGCGGGATAAGAGGAGATTTCGGGATAAGAGGAGACTTCGGGATAAGAGGAGACTTCGGGATAATAGGAGATCGCGGGATAAGAGGAGGCTGCGTGATAAGAGGAGACTGCGTGATAAGAGGAGACTTCGGGATAAGAGGAGATTGCGGGATAAGAGGAGACTGCGGGATAAGAGGAGACTGCGTGATAAGAGGAGACTGCGGGATAAGAGGAGACTTCGGGACAAGAGGAGATTGCGGGATAAGAGGAGACTGCGTGATAAGAGGAGACTTCGAGATAAGATAAGATTGCGGGATAAGAGGAGACTGCGGGATAAGAGGAGATTGCGGGATAAGAGGAGACTGCGGGATAAGAGGAGACTGCGTGATAAGAGGAGACTGCGGGATAAGAGGAGACTTCGGGATAAGAGGAGATTGCGGGATAAGAGGAGACTGCGTGATAAGAGGAGACTTCGGGATAAGAGAAGATTGCGGGATAAGAGGAGACTTCGGGATAAGAGAAGATTGCGGGATAAGAGGAGACTGCGGGATAAGAGGAGATTGCGTGATAAGAGGAGAGTGCGGGCGGATATTCCAAACTATTTAGAAACAATTTGAACCACTATCGGTGTGCAGAAATATATTCAAACGAGGACTTTAAAATGACGCTCAGGATGCAATTTTTAATGTTCTCAATAGTTATTTGGACAGTTAAGAATATTATGAACTAAAAATGCAATTTACCTATCCTGAAACGGGAATCCTTCCCAGTTGGATAGACAAAGTACCATTTTGTATTGTTTCGTTTTGAAATATGTATGTATATAAATAAAAAAAAATAAAAAAAATTTAAAAAAAAAATGATTTGCCTTTACCTGCCCGTATATTTCTTTATGTTAGTAGAAGATAATTATATCAAGTACTACCATTTTGAAGAATTGAAAATGATCTTAGTCAAAGTGGGTTTTTTGTGAACATTTTCTCGCTTTCACGATCTTTTTTAAGTGAATTGCGCGTAGCTTGCTCAAGAATGATGAAAATTTGCAGGTGTTTCTTCAGGGTGAGGTTTTGCATAGAAACAAATTATATAACATATATACCAGATAAACAATCGCCATGGAACGCTGAGAAAAAAAATACCTTCATTCCGTCCATATTCCTAGCATTTATGAACCATTAATGCGACAGTGTAATATACATTAATTCGGCATCGGTATACTGATAATATGGACTCCGAGTATACGCATTATATTTAAGGTACTACTCCGGTGGTGTTCTAAAGGTAAAGAGGCAGACTGACTCGTGTACTCGTCTTTTATACCTTCCGCTCGCCTTGTACATTCAAACCAAATATACTTTTATTTTATATTATTTTATTTTTGATACCAACAGTAAAATATTGAAATGAAGCATGATAATATGTAGGTTACATTAATTTTATCAAATACAGGTTTCCACATGGATTTTATAATATAGAAGTGAATTTAGTGATTTGAAAGTGATAATTAATAAAGATTACATAATTAATTGGGAAAAGGAAGAGAGTAGGATGGGAGGTGGGGAGTCCGGTGCGTGTTCTAATAATAAACAAAATACAAAACCCAGAAGTGAAGTTCGTTGAATGGTGGTAGGATTCGATCAGTATCTATAGTTATGAAGTATCGAGAGATCACCTTTGTGACGTTTTGACGGGTGTGGTGTGGAGTTAAAAATGTCTGAATGTGAATGGTGTGTATTGAAAATGTGATTAGCCATGTGTGAATCCATCCTTCCCACTGCGGTGCAAGGCAATATTCCGAGAGTACCCTGCTGAAGAGGTCAAGAGCTCTGTCTCAAAAAGTCTCTCAACCAGCCTCTCCCGATCCGGCTCGCCACGCAGAAGACCTGAATAAACCTCACCCAATAAACCCGGTCACCCCTGCTAAGTTACCACACGTAGAGAACCGCTTAGGGTGATCTATTGCAGAGGTATACCCGACTTCCAAATTATATTGTTTATTTTAACCAAAAAAAATTGTACTTTTTTATATATGCAAATATATATATATATATATATATATTTTATGAATACCGCACAAGAGTTCCACTGCGCCCGTCTGGAGCCAGTGAGATGGCATCCCCAATTGGGGTATGTTGTGAGGCTGAAGGTAGTAAGGAGGGGAAGGAAGTGGAGAAGAGGAAGGTGGGGAAGTACCTGGCTATATAGATCTGATTACCAAACACGGCTAAAGCCATTTCAAGCAACGTTTCAATTCTGAATGGTGATCTTACACCAGGGCGATACTGAGAGTATCTTCAACTCTGGAACGTGCCGCAAATATTCTATACATTATTTTAAATGAATCAATTGTGAAATAACACAAATTAATCAAATAAAATTTATTTTCCACGTCGGGATTCAATCCTGCGACCTTCGGATTGCGAGTCAAGAGCCTTACCGCTCGACCACGCTGGATCATGCGTATGCCGTTGTAATATCTTGTAGTACAACGGAAGACTCAGAGGTACTAGCTTCACTGATCCCTTCGGCACCGGTGCATAGTCGGGAAACACGTCAAACACGCGCCCAACATTTGTACACAATGGTTACATTAGTCACATGAGAACGGGTCGTTTCTACGATTCGTTCTTGAATTCAACAGCTCGGCTGTGGAATGATTTGCCGGCCTCTGTGTTTCCTCCCTCCTATAACATGGGTCTCTTCAAGACCCATGTTCACTCCTTCCTCTCCTTAAAAACACCCTCCACACAGCATCTTCAAAGATGACATAGACCATGAGAAATTATTTTCCTCAGGGCCTCCTGTGTGGAGTTAATGTAAAAAAATACCTATTAAAACATGCGTATTATTTATGCCCAACATTATTCCATCAATAACTCAACATTGAAAGTTTTGTTGGATATAACATTATTCCATCAATAACTCAACATTGAAAGTTTTGTTGGATACAACATTATTCCAAGCAAGGGCTAATTTGAAATAAAAAAATAAATATGATTTCCGAGTAAATTTTGATTTTAATTTTATTAAATAATTGAGTATTAGTAACTACTTTTTTGGACTCGGGATCTATTATTCACATAACTACTAGCAGACAATGGAAGAAAGGACATGAACCACCGTATAAAAATGTAATAATGACAAACTGTATAAAACTGTAATGACAAAACTGATAACAACACGTGTCACCAAAATCGTTCACCCGACTGCAAATCGCATATACGAAGAGCGGCAATCTGCCTTTGATTTTGCTTGCACGCCGAACGCAAAACTTTCATTTGCGCCGTTATGACATTCCGTGTAGTTTATTTCTACGCTTACATGTGATAATAGCTATGATGATACGTTGTTCGAATTTGAATATGTATTCGAAAAGTTTCTAACAATGTGTTATTTTTTTGTTCACTAGCTTTTAAAGCTTTTAAAATTCAAATAAAAAAAGACATTTAAAATAATTTTCTGTTTTAATGTTATACTACAGACGGGTACTTTACAGAGTTACAGAGAGACACATAACCGAAATTTGTAATTTTGATACGTAACCCCGTGAAAAATGATTGTAGATATTTCTGTTTGTAAATTTCGGTCGTGATTTTTTTTAAGCCGCCGCCATCCGAATTTCGACCGATTTCTTACATATTCTATTGGCAGCTACCTTTATGTGTGCCAATAGAATATGCTTTAAGAAAAATGAAGATAGTATGGGTGGTTCTTACTCGAAGTATGATACAGTTAAAAATGACCGAATTGGATATCGGCACCGTGGCGCAGTAGTTAGCGCGTTCGTCTGGAAGGTGAGAGGTCCTGGGTTCGAGTCCCAGAGGTGTCAATATCTTTTTCTGATTTTTCTGTTTTCAGATTTTCGATTGAGTTTCGCTTATATTGTCTTCATTTAATTAAATATTACAATTTGAGGTTTTACTCATAAAGTTAAAATAAAAATTAAATATAATTAATTTGGCGAGATTACTGATAAAGTGATAAAGCTATGGACGGAAAGACAAAATCAATTAGTAAAATTACGCAAAAAATAATTGGTCAGGAGAATCAAAAATACTTATTTCGGTTATCTATACGTCCTGCGTAACTCCGTTTCAATGATCTCAATTCTACGCAATTCTCAACTTTCTGCTTTGAATTTAAGTGTCATTTTCAAAATTGGAACTGGCTGTATGAAAAATTCGCAATACCATACCATTCGAATACCTACGTGAATATTATAATAGAAAATTATTTTTGTCATTTTCAAAATTGGAACTGATTTGTCAAGAATTCAATTTTCCCGTGATTTGTGATAGGTCTGCGCTAGAATAATAATATAAACACACGCAAAGAAAGTCGGTTACATCTCGTACTGAAAAATATGGTTCCATAATTTCATTGATCTGTTCGGGTCTTAGGGGATGAGAGGACATGTAAATGCCGACTACGATACTCTTTCAGATCGATTTCTACCACAGACATTTGCCTCCAAAAATGTGTATGATCTGCGGTTTCTATTTTTGTAAAGAACTACTTTACTTAACAAGAAAAAGAAGAATAATTGAATTGTGTCATAGTATAATATAGTACTAAATTATATATCAACTAACTGACCCGGCCACGCGTTGCTGTGATGTGAAATCGAAACACAACGCCATCTACTGGACGGTTACCTTGCCTAGAAAACCAAGTGTTGTGTCGATAAATTAACTCACACCGCCATCTGTTAGAAACTTATGGAACTTACAAATGATTACAAAGCATTGTCCTATAAAACATTTAATGAACATTTCATTCGCTATAATAAATATTGAGGTGAATAATCGAGATAAAACCCGTGTTTTAATTTGGACCAAATTACACACAGTCAACTAAATTTCATAAAAATCGGTTAAGTAGTTTCGGAGTTTATTTCGAACAAACATCGTGACGCGAGTATTTTATATATAAAAAAGTTATGGTTTGATGAAAAGCTTAAAATATTCTCATTGAACTAGTTGCAATGAATTCTTAGCAAAATGTTTTAATAGTTAAAGCTGTTTTTATATTTATTTCACAGAGATCTGAATGTTGATAAACTGCAAGACTTGGGGATTAAACATTTACCTGGCTACGAAGATCCATTCCACAAAAGGTAACGCTTTTTCCACACCTTGCCGTCCCACTGCACTTTAATTGCAATTAAATGTTCCACTTCAAGGCAATACAGATAGTATTTACTGAACAGGAAATATAATACAAATTGTATTTACTGAACAGTTTCTGTAACCTGAATTCACATTGTTTTTTTTAATTGTTTATTTATTATTTTGGAACGTTTACTAACGCGAAAAATTATAAGATAAACATTTTAACATTATAAAGAGCTTATATGTTAATAATCCACTTAAAAATGTTCACAGAATGCACCATGTAAGATTTGTTTTTCTCTATGAAGAAGTGTTAACAATGATTAAAAGAGAATAATACATAACAACCTTTTACATTCTAGTTATGTAAAATGTTTCGTTTCACTAATGTTTACGTAAAAGCACACCCACTGAATAACTATCAATGATGTATTTTTTCTTACATTTTGATTTTATTTCTGAATCCTTACTCTTGTAATTCATCTATAACAGCGATGCACGACCTTTTCAGCCGAAGGCTATTACTTTTCACATTTTTTTACTTAATTTAAATCAAATTTCATAATGTTTATATTAAGTTCTGCAAGTATTTTAGTGTCTTTATTATTAACAAACTAACTATTAACTACTAACTATTAACCATCAAGCCGTTTCCCCGTAGGGATAGGCAGAGAGTAAGGACCGCCAAACAACTCCTCACCGCCAAACAACGCCTCACTCACATTCGTACATACTCTTCTATTTTTCTGATTTTTGACATGGCCCGACTCAATTATCTGATTCACTTGATCGTGCCATGTCTTCCTCGGGCGTCCCCGACTTTTTCTACAATTCACATTGCGTCTTATATTCTTCTTACATTACTTTCTTCGTTCATTCGCTCTACATGCCCAAACCATCTGAAGGTCCCTTTCTTAATCTTACATTATGCTTACATCAGCCTTACACTCTCTGCGGATATTCACATTTCTCAAACGATCATTCATGATTTTACTTAGAATTCACATTCTAAGGAAATGGAAAATCATTATAATTTTGTGTTACTTTATTAAACTATAAAAATTTATTAAACTATAGAAGTACGTACTTGATAATTATATTTATTTATTCATATTCCTTTCATTTGTACTTGTTTATTATATAAGGCTTATACTGCTTTTTACATATTTATACTATTCTGTAATTTAACCAACTTATCTTTATTGTTAATTTATCATCAACATTGTACATACAAAATTTACTTGGCCACCCCCGGATTTGAACCCGCAACCAGGATTCGTAGTCGAAAGCCTTACGCCTTGACAGCGGAGGATATATCATTGCACAAGTAATATTTTCCGGGTTGTATGACGATGGTATGAAGTTTTCAAACAGTTTCCAAATTTTTCCCTGTGAATGTTGGTATTTCTGTCAATTAAAGTTAAATTAAATATCTTGACCAGGTTGGGCGACGTTATGAGGCGGGTTTGGAAAGACTGGAAGAATGTATTTAAAGGTACATACGCCTCTGAGATCCCATTTCAACAGCATATCTTTATTATTGTTGTGAATTTTATTTCTTTAATATTGTGACGATTATTTCGGCTTGCAATGCCATTTCCAAACTGTGGTTAGACCACTTTAATGATTTTATTTACCCAAGCCCAATTTCAATTTTTCAGGTGCCTAAAATGATTTATAATCGCTTAATCCGATTTACTGAGAAAATAATTGTGAAAATAGATTCTCTATTTTGTGGGGTACTTTGGAATTTGTTTTGGGTGGGGGTTTATAGAATTCTATAAATAAGTCATCTCAAAGTGGTCTAATCATAGTTTGAAAATGGCCTTGTAAGCCGAAACAGCTGTCACAATAATAAATAAACTAAAATACTTGCAGAACTTAATAATAACTTGATTAAATTAAATTTAAAAAAACATATATAAAATGGAGAACTATAAATTAAACAAAAAAAAAACAATTAATTAATTTAACCATGTTCGCGGTATATATGTCAAGCTATAGGGGTTACCTATAGCTTGACATATATAACTTTGGAATCAATGGCGTCGCCAATGTAGATTAAAATAACCTTCTGTACGTTGCTGCTGGAACAAGACGGAACGCGTAGCACGTGAGGCGTTAGATTTATCCAAGAGCCATACAAGATGGAATTTTTTTCATTGAAAAAAATTTCACCTAACAGTAAAAAGACATCTACATTTTTTACTCCAAATAAGTTCAAGAATCGCTTGTGAAAGTATTTCCGATGCGTCCCGATATACCATATATAGTAAAAAAAATGTTCAGGTAACTTTTTTGTATTTTGTAAAAGGGACGCCTGTTGTGCATCACTGATCTATCTTGACACCTCTCCAACAGTGTGACTTTTCTTACAATATTGTTTACCCTTATTTCCCTAGGGGAAAATAACTAATTATAATCTGTAGAAAGGATGGGTATAATAATAATTACTGAGCTTAATTAGGTACCTGGTTAAGGGAGGTAGGAGATTCGAGTTTTTTTCTTCCGACGATAAATTTGTCAGTAAAAATTCGAAATTTTCATATAAATGTTTAATCATTTGTCTGTGTGATTTTCTCTCAACATTTCAGACCCATGACCTTTGGCGAAATTGGTTGTTTTCTGAGTCACCACAGAGTTTGGACCGATGTAAGCAAATATTTTATTCCATATTCTCTTCAGTGGCGGCTTGAGACTTTATTGTGCTGCTCCTTACAGCGTCCCCAAGGATGACACGCCCTGAGGGATTAGTTTCTTCAGGGTCTCCTGTGTCAAGGGTTACAAAGCTAAAAACAATTTTTTTCAATATTTTTTCTATAAACAAAGATTGCCAAGGGACAAGTACTTGAATATATTGAATAATTATCGTGATGTATTTTTGGGGTGTTATGCCGTGTTGCTCTACCTCTTTCTTTAGCCGACGTTTCGGACAGCATTGCAGTGTCCATTATCGTGGCAAATGTGCAATAATGTAAAGATTACACATCTGCCGTAACGATGGAGCCAATGCTATCCGAAACCTTGGCTAAAGAAGGATGTAGCACAACACAATACCCAAAAATAAATCAAGGTAGTCCTTTTTGCTGTGAAAATCTCAAATCATATTGAAAAGTTGGTTTATTTTTTGTCTAGTACGAAATAAAGAATCAGCGGCCATTTTTCCATATTAATTTTTTCGCTTTATTTTGATTACGAAATTTGATATCGATGAAAGTGTTATAATTTTTTTTTATTTTAGGTGATCGATAAAAATTATGGAAAGGTTATGGTTCTGGAGGATGATTTACGTTTTGAATCTCACTTTCGGAGAAAACTGGAGTTAATTATGGAAGATATAGAACAACATAACATCGAGTGGGATCTTATGTAAGTACATTTCACACTTTTTAAATAAAATATAATTACACCACAGTAAGCCCTGAAAATATAATCTTAACCACTGGAGCGATAATGGTCGAAAAATTGACCACTTTTATTTTTCTGCGATTGATAGCGGTCCAAAATTGGACGACATTTTCCTACCATTCGTAAAACATTTATTGTAATTATTTATAACATTTCCATGGCCAGCCATTTATTTTAAAACGAAGCTATTGAAATGCTTTATCTATTATGATCATAGAGGTCGCAAATTCGAACTTTGTAGACTATTTTAGAACGACGTTAAAAATAAAAATTTTAAATATTTTTTTTTTACGTAGAATTTCTGATCAGCTGTTTACGATTAAAATTAAGTCCTTTTTCCATACACATGCACCTTTCATTATCAAATGTACCACGGACAACCTATAGAAATCGAATATATTCTATATTGACTCGAAGAAGTACCTCTCACGGAATTTCAAAGTTACAAACACGCAGGATATAGTACTATAATAAGTTTTTATGTATCCATGTTAAAATTCGAAGGTATGATTTTTTTTTAATGTTGGCGAAAAATTTAAAAAATGATCTTCTGGAAATATCGAGCAATCGAGGCAAAATTATTTATTTCGAGTGGTCACCCCACCAACAAAGCCACGTATCTTGACCAGGCTTACTTACTGGTGGTTGGTATTTTCCGAAATCGTAATTTTTTAAGAGAAAACTTCTTTAGCACTGTTGTGATTTGAAACTTTATGAAAAGAAAAATAGCGGCACTAAAAAGAGACAAACACATATATCTATAGGATATAGCCTGCGAGAGAGAATGAGATAGCAATAAAATATGTATTTAATTCACGGAATAATACGATACGATACGATACGTTCCAAAATAATACGATAAATCCACAGTTCCACGCAAGACTCCGTTGGTATAGTGCACATTTAGCCATTTAGCCGACCAAGGATCGAATCCTAAGAAATAAAAAAAAAACTATATTTTTATTTTTGTAAAATCAATATCCAATCTTCAAACCACTCCAAAATGAATAGGCAAAAGAAAACACAAAAGAAAGCGACATATAGCGACTCCGAAGAAGAAACCACAAATTCTAAAAAGATGACCAAATAATGTATAGGAAAAGGTGTACTGGAATTCGACGACAAAAATCATCCTTCACATTAATAAAAAAGTGCTTCGTGATTTCCCCACTCTTGTCTACTTTAGTTTTCTTTAGGTTTCACTTCAACCGCGTGTGAATTGAACGCTCTGATTTTTTTTTCTGTGGACGATAAACGACCTTTTCTTCACCAACAGACAGGAAAATAATGGCGATGTTGGCTTTTTATTTTGAGTTTTATGTTACACCGCGATATGCAATTAATTACAGCCGATGCAGTTTCTGGAAAAATATTGTTTCAAAAAAAATTATTCAGATTAAATAAGCTTTATTTATTCGACAGCAAGTGTTGTTTGTTTGCTGGCGCTCTGCAGTCATGCCCGATGACAAGTTGCTGACATTATCGATGAAACCTTTTTCGGTGTTAACCAGGGGTATCTGAATAGCCAGGTTCTTCCCAACCTCATCTTTTCCACCTTCTTCCAAGTTGAAAAAGAAGAAGATTTTCAAATATTGGCAGGTTACTCGTAGCCTGGGAATGTTTTTCTTTCTAAAATAATCAGAGTGCAATTTGCACGCGGTAGAAGTGAAACCTTCAGAAAACTAAAGTAGATAAGAGTGAGGAGGCTACGAAGCACCGCACAAAGAGGAGACCGATTATATTATTTCATTTTCTCGCAGGCTAAATCCTATAAATATATGTATTTGTCTCTTTAGTGTCGCTATTTTTTCGTTTCATCGAGTTTCGCAACGGTGCTAAAGAAATTTTCACTTAAAAAAAATATATGTATTGCAAAAAAATTTATAATATCGAAATTATTTTCCCCGTGACTTAAGTCATCTTTAAGGGTGCTATGTGGAGGGTCTTTTTAAGGAGTCACGAGTCGGAGGAAGGAAACACACATTTCGGCAAATCGTTCCACAGCCGAGCTGTTAAAATCAAGAACGAGTCTTAAAAACGACCTGTTCCATGTCTCGACATTCGTAAGCCGGCGTTTTATGGATTGATTATTTTTTCCGAACAGATATTTGGGCCGCAAGCGCCTGCATGATGTGGACGAGTTTGCCGTGGGTAAATCGCTGGTGCGCGCGAGCTACTCCTACTGGACGCTGGGCTATCTGCTGAGCCGCAACGGGGCCCGCAAGCTGCTGGAAGCCCGCCCGCTGGAGAAGATGCTTCCCGTCGACGAGTACCTGCCCATCATGTTCGACAAGCACCCCAAGTAAGCCAATTAATTCGTAAGACAGGCGTATTGACTGTCAAATAAGAGTAGAAAATATAAAAAAATGGAACTACAATATTTGGAGACTGGCAACACCAATTTACCTGTCAAATATTCTTTTAAAGTGCAATGACACTGAACGTTTAGAACATTTAACAAAACATTTTTTGTTCTTAAAGAAAAAAAAAAAATCGAAGAGCACTGTTGTTAAGGTACCTACTTAATGACTTAAATTTGATTAAATGGTGACAAAGTGATTTGCTTTCATTAAATTTAACATAAATCTGAATTTAACATTAGATAGAAAGGAAGAATCACTAATGGTGAGTTTAGTTACACTACTTTTAGATCTGAAAGAGTTAAATATATTCAGATCTAAAATTAGAGATATTATGATCTAAAGCCCGGGCAGCGCTAGGTACTTAAGCTAGTATTAAATAAATGTGAGCAATTTCTAAATTATGCTTTATATTGTACTAGCTTTTACCCGCGGCTTCGCTCGCATGGTGTTAGGGGGAAATTACTGTAGCGCTTGCACTTATCAATAAAACCTGGATTTTTACCTTAAAATTTGATCAATTTTTCAACTTCTGAGAAACAACCCGTCCTCGGAATTCTGAATATGTTCTGAATATGTTGAAATTTCCACTATCAAAAATATTATCACGATTAATTTTTGAGTTATTATGCCTTGTTGCGCTTCCTCCTTATTTAGCCAACGGATTTTGCTACAATATTCATCATCAAGCCAAGTGATGGTGGATTGTGATTTCATTTGGATTCTTTAGGTATATGTTATTTTCTTTCAGTGACGAGTGGAGCGAACATTTCGCCAAGAGGGACCTGATTGGACTCTCAGTATCTCCTCTATTAGTCTATCCGACTCACTACACGGGGGAACCAGGGTACATCAGCGATACCGAGGAGTCTCATCTACTGGATCACGATGAACTCTAAATCTTCGAAATGTTATCGCCCGAAAAAAAACATTATTCAGAACTGAAACTTTGACATCGTCTGGAATGACTTAGCTTTTTTAGGTATCAGATCTGAAAAGATCTAATCTAACACTGCCATATTTGCGATTTATTTTTGACTTTTTATATGTCCCTTACATTGGGCCTAGTCAGTGAAATACAAATCTCTATTTTTATCGTGCCGTTTCTAGTTTTTAGTACGACTTTAACAATGATAATAGTAATAATGTTAAGTTCACCTTGCATTTTATTTCATTGGTTTATGTTGGAAAACTTGTTAAATATCTCTTGCTCATTCAATTATTATACAAATTTGAAAAGTACCAGCGTATGATATTGGAAGGCAGCTCAAGGCTTTCTTATACCATTTTTTTCATCTCATATATGTACACCGTGTTCCACGCTCACATCGCGAATCATTGCTTCAAACTTAGCAAAAATGAAGACTTTTTTTCATTAATGCCCAAATAAATAAAAAGTTTTAATGTTTCCTATTTTAGTGTGCTTTACTTTGCCTTTCTTTGTAATTCTCATTTCTTCGCACTCGGTCAGCTGTTCTATTAAAAATTTTAAGTGTGATTGGTGGCTATTTTGTTATTTCTAAACACTTGCATTACTTACAAAAATTACGTTACATTACACTAGATTTTTGAAGTGAAACTTCTTAAGACCCTTGTGATTTGAAATTCGGATGAAACGGAAATGACGCATTACAGTACCTGCGAAGCGCTAAACTGCGCTCATTGGCCGTTTTGATATGATATCACTTTCAAGGCTCCTATTGGTTGAGATTGTTTTCATAAAGTTTCGCTTCTACCGCGTGTGAACTGCACTTGATTTTTTATAAGTTTTTTTTTTGGTGATTAGAATTTTTTTTTTTTTAAATACTTATTTTTTTCTCAGATTACCAAGATCGGCCACCGAAAACTTTAACAGTATGAGCTTGGAACACGCTGTACATAATTCGTTAGTCGAATTTGAAATGATGTAAAGGACAATGAATCCAAATATGCGTTAAATGAGTGACTTTTCTTATTTTTTTTTCTCTTTAGATCTGCGTCGTTGAAATTTTTCTAGGAAATTAGCTGATTTTTTTACGACGTGCTCTTTTGAAGAGGATTTTTTCTGAAAAATTAAATATAAATAATCAGAAATTTACAGAAAAATGTCAAGTATTGTGAAAGATCTATTCAATGATATTTTATAGTAAAATTGATAATAAAAACTTTCCTTTCGCTCCCCTGAACAATTAACATTTTGACCTTTACAGCATTTCAAATTTCCTTGATCGATATCGTTTTAGTCTTGTAATGACAAATAAAATTATCTTTTTTATTACGCTGATAAATGTACCTACTGAAAGTGTTGGCAGAATTTCATTAATCTTATAGTCCAGTCAGCTAAAAAAAGGGGTCAACCTCGGAATGAAACTGAATAAGCTGAAAATTTGTATAAACCTTTATTTTGGCATTCTAAATGTTGTCTCAAACGTCTCACAAGGTCACGTGTGAGCGTCTTTAGATATTCAAGGTCAGAGGTCGCGAAAATCAGTTTTTTTTAATATTCGCTTCCTTTGCCTCGAATCATATTTGCATTCGATATAAAAGTTGTAGAGTATAAAATTCTCTACAAATTTTGTCTTAAATATTTTTTTATAAGCTTAACCGTTTTTAAGATAGAGCGCGAAGAATGCGGAGCGCTCAGCCATACATAGTGCAAGGTCAGTAACTGGGATCCTCGATTGATCTCGCGCTGTGTTTGGCTGAGCGATCCGCATTCTTCGCGCTCTATCTTAAAAACGGTTAAGCGTACAAAAAATTATTTCTAACAAAATTTGTGGAGAATTTTATACTCTACAACTTTTATATTGAATGCAAATACGATTTGAAGCAAAGGAAGCGAGATATTTCCAAAAAAGTGATTTTCGTGACCTTTGACCTTGAATATCTGAGGACGCTCGCGTTTGACCTTATGAGACTTTTGAGATATCATTTAGAATGCTTAAATGAAGGTTTATACAAATTTTCAGCTTATCCCGTTTCATTCCAAGGTGAAACCCTAAATTGAGTGGACTATTACCTAATATTATCAATGTTAACATCAAATAATTTTTTATGTGCCATATTTTTATTGATTACCAAAAAAAGCATAGGTTTAGTTTTATTTTAAATGTGTATGATGTTTTTGATCTTTTGCATTTATTATTCAGTAAGTTATATCTTTGTGCCATTGATAAGTAAGATTCATTGATCTTGCGTTTTGATAAATGTAATAATTTGAGGCCATTTGTGTTAGTGTAATTTTCAATTTGCATTTACTCAGTTTTATTGAAACTTGATATTAATATTTTTACGTTTATCGACAGTAATATAATTTTATTTTATTGTGAAAGGCGTTCATTAACATAATAACATTAATTGTAGCAAATATTTTTCTTAATTTTTTGATCCATATCAAAGTAATTCGAATTAATTGTTTAAGCCATTTTTTCGTATTAACCTGCCAAATTATGTAACTAATAATGTATTTTTTACATTAGCCCCACACAGGCCCTGAGGAAAATAATTCCCCTCAGGGCCTGTGTTATCTTTGGGGATGCTGTTTGGAGGGTATTTTTAGGGAAAGGAAGGAGAGGAATTTCTGGGAAGGCGATATGAAGGGTGCGTAGGAATCTGGCGGTCAATGTGTTCAGGAGTGACGGACGTATGAATCCATCCTTCCCAATGCGGTACAAGGCGAGAGAGTTCGGCTGGAGGGGTAAAATGGTCTCCCTCGACCAGTCTTTCTCGATCCGGCCCACCCCGCAGAAGGTGGGCAAATCCATGAGCGACCAAGACCTAGACAAACCTCTTCCCATGCATGAACCCGGCACCCCTGCTAAGTCACCAAACGTAGGGAATCACTTGGGGTGACCTACATCATTAGTGTTGATTATCCAATAAATGGTTCACGGGGCGGCGGTACCCATACCCGCCTACCAAATTGTACGACTATGAAAATAAGATATTGTTTGAAAAAAAAATCTAAATTCGTTTCCATTAAAATAATGTTGAAATCCGGCTGAATTCTAACTTAACATTCATAATATTTATTTATCAACAAAAACTTAAATTTACGAATTCTGCAAATTTGGTAACAATAAATACATTGAAGGTAGCTGATTTAGCTACCCAAGTGATTTTTTACAGACAATATTATTGAATAGTATAAAAGAAAAGACGTTTTAATCGTAATCAACCACAATTTTAACAATTTTAGCGTTTTTGAAAACTGTTAATAATTAATATTTCCATGATTAATCAACAAAGTGGCATCTCAACACCCCTTTAAAAAGTCATTAAAGGTGAAGAGAAAAGGCCATAAGCTAAGCTGACGTATACCATATTAACTATATATTTTTTTAATGTGATTTAGTGCCACTTGCTTGATTGATCTGATCACCATAATTAATGTATGTTTACTTAAATTAACCATACTTCTATGAATGTAACATTTTTATACTTTTTTAATTAAAATAAAACAACAACAAAAAATATGCATTTTTTGTAATTATTTTTATATGAAAAATATTTCCTAATATCATTCGGAGTTCAACTTTTACTTCCGATTTTACTCTTTTCTTGGGACAACTCACAAACTACATCAAAGCCATCGTGTGAAGTGTACCTGAAGAGTATCTTACCACACCCTCATACTCTTTTCCTTCCCAGTATTTCCTCTCCTTCCTTTCCTAAAAAATACCCTCCACACAGCATCCTCAAAGATGACATAGGCCCTGAGAGGAATTATTTTTCTCAGGACCACCTGTGTGGACCTAATGTTAAAAAAAAAACTTTGGAGGGATGTATTCATATGATTTGACCTTTCCTCAGACTCTACGGAACCGAGTTGACTACAATTTTCCTTCCTCCTGAGATTCCCACTAAGAATTTCGGTCTGAAGATGTTTAAACGAAAAATACACGAAACGAAAAATGAACGAAAAATACACGAAATTTTTGTGTACTTTTCGTAATGTTTACAGCCTTATTTATAAAAAAAACACTTCCCAACCGTTAAACAGAGTTTTAATTACACATTGACTAATGACTGTACATTTTCTATTTCGAATTATTACTAATATGTAAACAAATTTTTCAACTTTCTGTGATAGATCTGGCAACATTGCATTTTGGTAGATTTTTTAATAAAAACGTTTTAGACGTTTCAATAAAAACGTTTATGGGAAGCTTTTTTTCAACCTCTTTTACGTTTAATAATTATATATTTCAATTTTTAAATAATAAAGTATACTTTTCAGATACGAAACTCGAATAGCTGATTTCATCTAGTTTATAAAATCGTATTTGTTTTTACGACACCTTTCAAAAATTCCGAAATTCTATGAGAAATTATTATTAATAACGGTGTATACAACAGATAAACAACCCTGGCTCGAAAAGCTATTTATATATATTTCCACGAACTATTTTATCAGGTTCCATATTAGTAAGGTTTTCACAAACAGAGTCTTTTTATCACTTGTATAAAATATTCACCACGTTTTTTAGTTAGGCTGTTAATGTTTAATATTTTTAAGATATCAAATATGTGAATAAAAAGTCTCTATGGAACTGAATAGACTCGTATTTTGGATCCCCATTCAAGAAGAATTCATATAGGTAGTACAAATATGAAGAAGACGAAGAAACAAACACTGGATGGGATGTTTAAAAAAATTTGATGGATTCATCAAATATTTGAAGTTGATTTTCACGTTCTGTGTAGGTTCTATTCAAGTTCTGTTATTATATCGTTATAGGACAGCTGCTTCACAAAATTGAAATAATCACAGAACACAGATCAAATTTTTTGAAACAACCCGTCCTAAGTAAGTACCTACACAACGATTTAAAAATGAAAGCAAATCGATCCTTAGCTGTAAATCTAAAAATTTTTGTCCATACATTTTGAACATTTAAAAAAAATTTTGCAGTTATTTCGGTTGCATACTTTCAGACATTTTAGATTAATGGAAAGGGTCTTAAACCTCGGTTACATTGAGCGAGTTTACAAGCTACTAGCCGGTGAATTCACCATCTACTAGTAAACTCGCTCAGGTAATCATATTTACTAGCTTACTTGCAGATTTTACACTGAACGAGTTTACTAGCAGATAGTGAATTCGCCGGCTAGTAGCTTGTAAACTCGCTCAATGTAATCGAAGCTATGGTAAGTTGAAATTTTTTTTTTTTAATTAAAGCTTCTTGAGCACGGTTGTGATTTGAAGCTCGATGAAAAGGAAATACATACATCTAAACACTGAAAAGAGACAAACACATACATCTACAGGATTCAGCCTGCGAGAGAATGAGATAATTGGTGTCCTCTTTGTGCGGCGCTTCGTAGAATAAAATGTAAAATAATCTTTAAACTTGGTAATAATATTATAATAAATAAATCCTACAAGTATCCTACTCCTGATACTCTGCTTAAGTATTCTAAAGGTTTCGCTTCTACAGCGTGTGAAGTGCACACTCTGATTTTTTTTTTCCCATAGTAGTTGATCAAATAGGAATATAATATTTAATTTTTATTTTAACTTTATGAGTAAAACCTCAAATTGTAATATTTAATTAAATGAAGACTATATAAGCGAAACTCAATCGAAAATCTGAAAACAGAAAAATCAGAAAAAGATATTGACATCTCTGGGACTCGAACCCAGGACCTCTCGCTTTCCGGGCTAACGCGCTAACCACTGCGCCACGGTGTCGATATCCAATTCGGTCATTTTTAACTGTATCATACTTCGAGTAAGAACCACCCATACTATCTTCATTTTATATATGCTTATATAGTCTTCATTTAATTAAATATTACAATTTGAGGTTTTACTCATAAAGTTAAAATAAAAATTAAATATTCATCCTAGACTTGCAGAAAAGTCAATAGGTGTCGCCTATTAAATAAAATGGATAAAGACTTATCCAGACACTATCTAGATTGCATTTAGTTCGGGTTTGAATCTTGCAATCATTCATAAAGGTAGCTGCCAATAGAATATACGTTAAGAAAAATGAAGATAGTATGGGTGGTTCTTAATCGAAGTATGATACAGTTAAAAATGACCGAATTGGATATCGACACCGTGGCGCAGTGGTTAGCGCGTTCGCCCGGAAAGCGAGAGATCCTGGGTTCGAGTCCCAGAGGTGTCAATATCTTTTTCTGATTTTTCTGTTTTCAGATTTTCGATTGAGTTTCGCTTATATAGTCTTCATTTAATTAATAAAAAGGAATATAATATGTGGGTACCTAATTACACCGTGTTAAAACGAAATAACACTGTCAGAATATTTATCCACACTCTTTTATTTGCATGTTTTTTCAGAACGTTACCTAAATTTTTTGTGTAAATAAATAAATTATTAGTATTTTCAAATGTACATAGAAAAAGGTCCAAATGCTGTCAATACTTTCAGGTAAGTAAATGCGATTAAAAAAACCTTTTCCCATTAACGCAATACAATTTTGTTGTCGAGATAAAGTTAGGTTAGTTTTCCTTGGGCTTGTCAAACTGCCTCAACAGTTCGATATGAACGATTTGCGAAAAAAATGGTAATGGTGTTCTGTTGGTCACATGTCATGAAAATCCGCGCGTATATTTATGATGCCTCCGTATTTCACATAAAAGAAAAATCTTATTATCATCCCGCTGACAGTAACAAAGTATATTAATAGTAATAATCCAAGGAAAATAATATCAGATTTAGGTATAATTGCGTAATTTTAAATACTTAATGAGAGAAAAAAATTGTTTTCCTAATTATGAGAAGGACTTGTTCCAGAGCATTCCAAAGTGACATTCCAAATTCCAAGACGGCTTTTTTTTACATGAGCTCCACACAGGAGGCCCTGAGGAAAATAATTTCCCTCAGGGCCTATATTATATTGGGGATGCTGTGTGGAGGGTTTTTTAAAGAAAAGGAGGAAAGGAGAGTTCTGGGAAGTAAAAGGGTTTAAGGGGTGGGTAGGAATCTGGGGTTTAGTGTGTCCTGGTCATCCGTCTCCAAGACCTAGACAAACCTCACCCCATGAACCCGGGCACCCCAGCTAAATCACCAAACGTAGCGAACCACTTGGGGTGACCTATGGCAGAGGTGTTGGTTATCCAATAAAGGTTCCCGGGGCGGCAGTACCCATTCCCGCCTCGTAAATTGTGAATTGTGCTTGCCTCACATGTGTGACCAATGTATCTTGTATCTGGTACAGTCAATTGATAAAAGTTTTATCGATAATGTCGGTAACTTCTTATCATTCCCGAGTAGGTACCACGCACAATAGTTAACGCTAGAACACGTATCGCTAATGTAGAAACAATAGTTCTATAAGAATAAATTAAATTTATTCGCTGTGAACTGTTGTTTGTTCGTTGTGCAGATCGACTCTGCAGTCATACTCGGGAACGATGATAAGTTACCGAAATTATCGATCAACCGTGTTAGACTAAACACTGTTTTTAACTAAAAATATTAGTAAATCGCTGGCACATTCATGAAAAATCCTTGTAAATACGAAACATTCTCTTAATTTTATTAAGTATTTTATTTTGTACAAGATCCTATTCTAATAATATATTATTAGATTTAAACCGGGTGAAGGGGTAAAAAATAAAAATTATTATGTTGGATAGGACATCTGAAATCTCGGAGTGCTATCCATAAAAAAAGCAAAGATATTGATGCAAACTGATACTCTTCTATAATTTATAATATTTGTACGTTCTAATTCCGATTCTAATTCCGTGATAATTGGTTTAATGTCGAAGTGGACTTTCTGAAAATGGGTAGTGCTGTAATTTTTGGGAATAGTTTTAAGACCATTGACGATAATTATTAGAATTTTTAATTTATGTAATTTGGACAATAAAAAAATACTGCTTCTGGTATTTTCTGCGAAAACTACTTGGGGTAGATAATAAACTATTTTTAAAAATTAGCTGGAAAGATGATTCCAATATCCAAAAACACTATTTATAAAAAATAAAAATGGTTGTCTGTAAAATCGGTTTACGGACGATAATTTCACGTAGTAACGTCATATAATAACGATCGAGTGGAAGAGAGATAGATGCGTCACAAGCCGAACGTTTAGGCCGAACGCTTGCTCCGCGCTCTCGCTTGCACGCTCGGCTCAGGTGGAACGTGACAATGAGTCATGCTTTTTCGTGAGTGCAGCCGGCGTTCTTCGGTTTACAAGACGTTATCACGTCAAAAAAAAAAGTTGTTACGAAAATAGAATCAGCTGGCGGACGGCGAAAATTGTGCTTCGACACACTCTAAAAGACTGAATGAATTATTTCTGCTTTTTATTTGGCCAACATGTTCTAAACCCAATCAATAGGTACTCTCTTCCATCTACCTCTAT
Organism: Glyphotaelius pellucidus; assembly: GCA_936435175.1. Classification (NCBI taxonomy): domain Eukaryota; kingdom Metazoa; phylum Arthropoda; class Insecta; order Trichoptera; family Limnephilidae; genus Glyphotaelius; species Glyphotaelius pellucidus. The sequence goes on from OW386542.1 coordinate 5,518,391, forward strand.
TTGTAAACCTTGGTGAACCTTGCAATGGCGTTGAAAAACACATGTAACAAATCTCGATTGGAATGATTGGAATGAAATATTGACTTTTATCGCCTTCTTTCATTTCTCTTCCACTCCCTTCAGTCTCACAACATGAATCATATTTGTTTCAGACCTCCTAACCCAACTGCAGAACCCTCGCACAATGAGCCAGTCGTAGAAACTCTGGATAATTTACCCCCGGCTCCTCCGCCCTCTGTAGATGCATCGAAAGAGCCGATTTCAATATGGGCCTGTCGGTCCTCAACGACAGTGAGATTGCGTAAACTGGTCTTCTCGGAGTGCCAAACAAAACCAGAGCAAGACGCCGATGTGTCCAACGCGCCGGAGATAACAAAATGTGAGAAAGCAAGCTCTGAAAAGGAATAAACATCCACGGGAATGGGTCATGAACCATTAAGCTAGTATCACATGGGAGCTGTACTCTTATAATGTATCTGAGCTTGGCCTATTTCGTATCGCTTCCATTATATTATCGCATAACATTATCTTCCCACAGGGAATTTATGACAAGCTATATGGTGAAATAAGCCAAGCCCACATACATTATGAGAGTATAGCTCTCGAGTGAGATTAGCGTTATTAATATGAAATCACGCGAACAACGCGTGTTACAAAATCGTTCACCCACACTATTGCAAATCGCATCTACACACAGCGGCGCTTTTGAAATGAAACCAAAATGTGAAAAATCATCCACTAAAAACAAATATATAACCAACGAACCATAGTTACCAAGATTCCACGAAAAAGCAGGTCACATAAGAGAAGTGAAGAAAAAAATAAAAAAAATAAAGTTTAACCTAAATTCTCTTACTAACGAAACCTATTATTATGTATTTTTTTAGAGTTGATATTGCATTCTCCAATGATTATATTGAACTATTTACAATGAGGTTTACAAGCTTTTATAAGCTATCCGTAATAAAACTGAATATAATGTATTAATCGAATACATTTTAATATAAGAAAAACTACACTGTGTAAGGAACTTTTGTGAAAAATATTATGGTTTAAAAAATATATTAAATTAAAACAAATCACTTTGTATGCACTACTCATTTAATCAAATTTATCAACATTTTTCGAAACCAATGGTTTATTCTTCGGATTAAAATGAAAATTAATCGAAATGACATATTTTGATGCCACAAAGTGCATTTGCGATAATTTAAAAAGTAAAAGTTAATACGGAATATAAAAGTTGTTTTTTTACACACGTATAAATAAATCGTAATTTAAAAATGCTTGAAAGTGGAAAATTTTTAAAAGCCCTGTGATTGGTCGGCGGGTTACGATAGACCCTACATCAAGAGTCGGGCGACGTATGCCCGGCCGATTTCGGCCAGTTTCATACAAATCTTAAATTTGGATTTGAGATCAAAATACCCAACCAAACTGAATAATTATTTTTGTAATAAAAAGGTTTACGGATGTGAGCTACTTTATTTATTTTTGCTTTAAATTATAAGATATAAGCCATTAGATTTTAGTGTTTCATGATACTAGAGGCAACTTGGGCAATTATTTGTGAGTAATAGAATAACATTAAAAAAATATATATTTTACTACGTTTATTTTACAAATACATTGAAACATAAAACATTAATAAAAATACATTTTTGGGTTGGAATTTTAATGTATAAACGACAAATTTTTGTTTCGCCGTAAATATGTAATTTGTATTTTAAATTTACACCTATCAAAAATATATTTTTTCTTAATTTTTATTTTTTATTTTATATTTCATAATATATCTATTATAAATAAAGTAAAATTATTTTTTTATTGTTTTTCTTTTACTCACAAATAATTGCTGTTGTACATATTTACAAAAAGTAAAATAAAAATTATTATTATTTTCGAACTCATTTTCTAACACAAAACATTATTCAATAAATACGAATTATTACTGTTATTGTTTCTGTGTTTAATTCGTAGAAATTCATTTAATTTTAAAAAATTTAATTCAATAATTTCATTGCAAGTATTTTAGTATTTATTTTTTGTATTTGACAGCTGTTTCGGCTTACAAGGTCATTTTCAAAACGTAAAATACCGTTATAGTAAATAATATTGAAAAAAAATCTTTAAAGTTTTTGGAGTCGTTAAAAACCTTTGTTATGCACATGTTTTACAAAGTTATTCGTACACTAGCGACTAAAACCATAAAGCCGAATTTACATTAGGCAACAAGTTGTTTCATGACATTAGTTGCACTGCTAATTTCACTTTTAAACGTAAAAGTCTCATCATGCGAGCATTAGTGGTATGCTACAAAATTAGGAACGCGGTAGAGCGAAATTACGGCACCACTAGTGGTGTGCAACTAATTGCGTAGTGTAAAACACTATGCAACTAGCGTCGCGAAAGCATTTCAGAGAAGCGGACTTGTAACTGCTTGAGAGTTTTAACGGAAGAGTCGAACATGACTATTCAACGCTGATTAAATTATTTATGATTGAATACCAGCAAAACGAGTGTCTCTGGGATCCGAAACACCCTCAGTACAAAGTAGTGCTCAGTGCAGAAAAAAGCTTTGATATTGATGGTGCCAAGGTTGCTGTGATACTGAAGGTTGCATTAAATTTGCTTAATTTATATACCTACACTTTTTTTCATTCATTTAATTCAGTAGTTAATTCAGTTTTGCCCAGTACTTCCACAGAATCATTTTCCCAGCAATAAATTAATTTAAAAAAGCCATTGGCGTGACAAATTGTTTCCAGAGATGACCGGACAACTCAGACAACTCGCCAACTCAGAATCATCTCAGATAAGTCATTTAGAGTGATAAAAAAAAATATATATATATAAAATTGGTTAAATGGGTTACGTTAGGTTAGGGTTATCGGCTAATTTAAAATTATTTTTTTCATAGCTTTTAATGACTTTTCAAGGAGTTGTTGAGTTGACTTTATTCTCAGCTGGCATGGAACAGTGTCCAGTTCCCTATCGAATACAGTATTTGCACAAATGCCCCCACTCGTCTCGTACAATACTTTTATCGGAACCAAAAGAATTTTTTGTTTGGGATGTATTACCTTAGAAAATTCTAAATCCTAAGCCGTTAGATAAATTAACCCACCATTCCTGAACAATTAGAAAAATGCAGCAGGTACCAACGGTGAAACGACATTTCAAAGTAGAGAGAAGTTTGACAAATAGAACACTGCCAGGTATTTTTCACATTCTTTTATTTAAATATTTTTACTGAAAATGTTTGAATAATCTGAAGTTTTTTTGAGACACACATGATTTAAAAATGTATTTGCAAGGCAGTACTAGTGCAGTCAATACTTTCAGGTGAGTTATTATGATTTAAAAAGTGTATGGTCTCAATAATTTAAGCCATTCGGCTTTTGCGTAGTATAACTTAATTATAAAACAATATGAGACATGAGAATTGTGAAAGGAATATAAAGGCCTTACGAGTTTCTACGACAGTAAAGGATAGATTTATCAAAGCAAATACTAATGAATACTAGAATACCACTGGTCTTGTCATGTTCCTATATGTGATAGTTCTCATCTGGCTGTGTTAAATAGATTACAACCTTTTTATATAATGCTTGCCTACCCAAAGTCAAAACGCGTCGGTGTGCTGTCATACACCTAATGACTGAATGGGTCCATCCATAGGAAAACTGATAGTCTGCAATGGCTGGTGAAATAATCATCGTCCTAACACAGCCACTGCTGGCTGACACCGGTAGGTACAATATTAACCCTTCAGAATTTTGGCTTATTATTCAGATGGCCAAAAAATTTCCGCTTTTCAATAAAATGCAAATACATGTAATATTTCTGAACATATCCCAGAACTAATAACTGTTTTTGAAAGGTGATGAAATACGCTTTCAAATTTTACATTTTAAAATAAACATGTACTTTTTTAAATATAAATTTTTTGAATTCAAACATAAAAATAAATAAAAAATGGCTCCCTCACGCTTTTTCTAATTAAAAAAAAATAAAAACACAAATATATTTTATTAGACAAATGTATTATATACGTTACTGCCCCCTCTTTTTTTGTCTTTTCATTTAAAAAAGAGGGGGCAAAAAATTCTCAAAGTTTCAATTTTGGTTTTCAAATTGTGATTCAAAACTTTGGTTTCATAAAGGTGTACATTTTACTTTTTACATCGTTATTTTTTAGATTAGACTACAAAGCGTGGTGTTTTGCCTTTTTAACACTTTTTAGAACATAATTCTCACTCTGATAGTAATGGAGTTACAGCGATTTATACGAGACGCATGTGAGCTGGGACAAATATGGTCTCCTACCATTCAAAGGGTTAATTTGTGATATTCCTGTAATCTATTGGAAATTTCGTTAATTTAGTCTACGGAAATGTTATAATGTTACATGTTATTCTTGATACGTTCTAAATTATGTTAAGTGACACTAAAACTTTCGTTATAATACTTCTGCAATTTCTACTCAATTTCCATAATGTCCATTTTTGATGTTAGTTAATTGTTACATGTTATTTAGTTATTACTAAAGTTGCCGATATAGTTACTCGAATAGACCAACAAAAGTGGAGATGGACAGGTCACATGATCCGCGATCCACAAGAGAAATGGTGCAAAAATGTCACTGACTGGTATCCCAGAGACGGCAAAAGAAGTAGAGGACGTCAACAAATAAGACATCATTGGAGAAGAGTAGCGCGGGACAGGTCCCAGTGGAAAATGTTAGAGGAGGCCTATGCTAAAAGGCAAACTGAGCTTCGGGATATATTATAAAAAAATAAGAACATGTCAAGATTCATACGATTTGATATGAACAAAAGTTCAGAATAAAAATGCTTATTATTATTATATTTAGTTATTTATTAATGTATACCACTGGGTATTTTGAATATGTTTTTTTTTAATACATAAACTACGCGTTTTATAGCAAATATGCCTATTTTTATGTGAATACCGCGCATCTAACTGCTTCCGTCTGGAGCCAGTGAGACTTTGGCACCCCAATTGGGGTATTTTATGAAGCTGAAGATAGTAAGGAGGGAATGGAGTTAGGGAAGAGGGAGTTAAGGAAGTGCTTGGCTGTTCAGATCTGGTCACCAAACGCGGCTAAAGCCATTTCAAGCAAAGTTTCAATTGTGAACGGTGGTCTTACACCAAGATACTGAGGGTATCTTCCTCCCTGGAACGTGCCGCAAAATATAATAAAACAATTGGTGGCTCCCTTATCAGGCACAAGAGCTCCTCTTTTCTGATTAGGTATACATGACCAAAAACGACCTTTAATATAATATTTTGTAAAATATATATGTAAACCATATTTTTTATATTACAATAAAAAAAATCATCTTGTGGTTTAGGGGTAAGGCTCTAGACTAGCAATCCGGAGATCACGGGTTCAAATCCCGACGCGTATTATGAATGATATGAATGTAATATGAATGCGCAATCAATTTTATTTGATTAATTTGTGTTATTACAGAATTCATTCATAAAACATAATAAAACGTGTTTACAATAGCCAGGTACTTTCCCACCTTCCTCTTACCCATCTCATTGCCATCCCCACTGCTGTCAGCATCACAACAACCCCAATTGGGGATGCCTTAGTCTCACTGGCTTCAGACGGCTGGGAACAGTTGGGAATCTTGTGCGGTTCTCACGTAAAAAATTTCAAAAATGTAATGAATTTAAAATGGTTCCTAATAATTGTCACTTTTCAGACCGCCTAACCCAACTTCGGATCCGGCGCGTACTCCCCGAGGTGCAGAATCTGAGAAAGCTCCAACTGACCCAACACAACGTGGCCCACCAACGGTAGCGCGACCTGTACGGAAAACTCGCGTGGTTGCATTCGCGGAAATTTATTCACCAGTCCAGGACGTCGGCCTAACCCCCAGCCAAGAGGCAGCAATCCAAAGAGGAGCACGAAAAACCTTTCCGTCGAATGAAGACTACAATCCATACAAACATCGGGTTGTTGATAATCCTACTTCGTGAGTAATATTTTATTTTAGGAGTCATCTTTGGAGATGCTATGTGAACAGTATTTTTAGGAAAAAAAGAAGTAGTTCCGGGAAGAAACGAGGAGTGTGTTGTGGATCTCCTGACTGTGGTATAGCGATGTTCCGAGGGAGTTCTTTCGGAGAGATCAAAGGGTCTCTCTCAACCTGTCTCTACTGATCTGGCCTGCCACGCAGATGCATCCGTTACCGAGATCCGTAAAAATCTCACCCCATGAATTAGAGCACCCCTGCTAAGTCACCAAACGTAGCGAACCACAATTCAAATTAACGCGAAGCTGCGGGTAAAAGCTAGTATTTTATATAAATATGATTATAAACAATTTTTCGATGCCTCTACCATTGGAAGTGGATTAGTAGATGGACCAGTACATGATGAGGTAAATAGAATAATAGATGGATCAGTAGATGCATCAGTACATGACGAGGTAAATAGAATAATAGATGGATCAGTAGATGCATCAGTACATGACGAGGTAAATAGAATAATAGATGGATCAGTAGATGCATCAGTACATGACGAGGTAGATAGAAAAGTAGATGGAGCAGTAGATGCATCAGTACATGACGTACAGGTAGATAAAACAATAGATGGAGCAGTAGATGCATCAATACATGACGAGGTAGATAAAACAATAGATAGAGCAGTAAATGACAGTACATGACAAGATAGATAAAACAGTAGATAGAGCAGTAAATGATGGAGTAGATGAAGAAATTACTACGAATGTAGTTTTTTTTTCAAAAAAAACTTTTTTTTAAATTTAAAATCATTTAAAATCATTAAACCAACCAGAGCGTTGATAAATAACAAATAAAAATAATATAGACGGAGCAGCAGATGATGAAGTCGATAAAGCACTAGATTGAGCAGTAGATAATGGCTAACCGAAAATGACTTTTATTTTAAATGTTCACAGTAATGCAGAGACATTGGTGCACTTGCTGAAGAGCAGCCTGGGAACTGGCATTCTGGCCATGCCTCACGCAATCGCCTTGACCGGATACGTCGTCGGAACACTGTCAACTTTCGCAATCGGGGCAATAGGCATCTATTGTCTTCATATTCTGGTAAGATCTAAATATGGTTACGATTCAGTAAAAAAACGACCAATGAAATATCGCAGTATGATAATAATGATCGCAGGATCAAGAATTGATTTGCAATCAACTATTTTTAAAATTTGTAATTTACAAAAGCAAGGATCGCCACCCAACTCTGCCTTGGCGAACACTCCCTGACGGTTCGTTCATACACACACTTTTCTGTTATTCCTAGATGGAATACAGACGTAGGGATGAAATTACACAGGAGAAAATTACGCGTGTTAAAATTAAACGTTGAAGAAAGTTCTCGTGGAAAAAGACTCAATTCGAAGGGGAAAGGCGTGGATTAAACGAATGCCGGTAGCTACTCAGTTTTGCATAATTCTAGTGGTGCAGAAATTAACCGTCAAAAGCGGTTCCCATCAGCTTTAATGCTAAAATGGTAGTTATCTTTTGACGTGATAACGTCTTATAAATCGATGAACCCCGGCAGCACTCACGAAAAAGCATGACTCATTGTCACGTTCCGCCTGAGCCGAGCGTGCAAGCGAGAGTGCGGAACAAGCGAAAGAGAGGCACGATCGGCCTAAGCGTTCGGCTTGTGACTGTAAAATTATATGCAAAAGTTTTCTTCTGACGTTATCACGTCATATTATCGTCCGTAAACCGTCTTTACAGACTACAATTTTTTTTAAAGAAAATGATTGCGAATAATATCTACCATTGATTTTTCTTTCAATTTATGCAAACAAATACGCAGTTGAGTTTTTTCTTTTTGCATAAAGATTTTTCATTATCACAAGCTGGGTTACCCGGCTTCTCTCAGGTCAACATTCGAGAGTGTTCCACGTTGAACGTTCCACATTGATGTTCTCGGTACCCTATACCCGAACATTCTACAATTTTCCGGTTTGTTCCGGGATGTCCTGGAATGTTGGAATGTTCTCAAACACGCTGGGGTGCTTCGTTCAGGGAGTTGATGTGATATTGAACTGGCGTTCGAACCCACGACGGATCTTGCTTTATATACCCCTACCAATGGGTAGCCCTACCCATACAAAAAAGACTTCGAATGTTCCAGAACAATGTCTCAGAAAATTCCACAATATTCAGGAGTATTCTGGAATGGTCCACAATGATCTGGGTTGTTCAAGATGTTCCCGAACGTTCCAGCTTATTCCCGAACATTCCACAACATTCCAGGATGTTCTGGAATGTTGTGAAATGCTCAAGAATACTCTCGAATATTCTGGACTATTCTGGCGAAACTTCCAGCCCTTCTTCACAAACACGCCATTTAGGTAAAAACGAGAACCGTCTTCATAGATGGGGGATAGAGGGCTGCCACACAACTCTTATGATCGTACCGGGACTCGTCTTTGAGTTTTAGCGGCACGCACACTGCACCATTTTATTCACACGCACACGCCAGCCAGTAGATGGGCAAATCCACATTCCATGAACCCGGGCACCCCTGCTAAGCCACCAAACGTAGCGAACCTCTGACTGGCTGCTGTCTGCTTATAAAGCTCACTTTACTGTTGCAGTTGCGCAGCCAATACGTTATATGCAAGCGAACGCGCGTCCCGCTGGTGTCCTACCCACAGACCATGATGTACGCACTGACCAACGGTCCCCCCTGGCTGACGTGGATCGCGCCTGTCTCGTGCTACATCGTCGAGGGCTTCCTCATCTTCTACCAGATCGGCATATGCGCCTGTTACGTGGTGTTCGTGGCCACTAACATGAAACAGGTAACTTGCAATTAGAACGTACTAACAGCTGAAAGTGAACATCAGTGGTCATGTTTTTTTAATGAAACCAACTAAATACATCTGTTTTCCTTATCTTAAATTATTTATTTATTAAAGTGAAACTTATTTAGCGTCGTTGGTGATTAGAATTTCGGATGAAACGGAAATACGTCAATAAAATTTATTATATGAATGTCGTCGGTTCTAATATAATGCGTTAAATTCGCGCCTCAGCTCGACCCTCCCGTAGCCCGTCAGTTAAGGCGCTAAAATGTAGTGTGTACATTGCACCCTAATGTACACACAACATTAGATTCACCCTAATACAGTGTGTACATTAGGGCACATCAAAAACGTAAAAAAAAAATCTAATTTTTCAATGGGGCACCCTTATACGGTTCGAAAAGTCTAAAAAATTACATAGTTTTTTTTTCAGATTTTTCAACGGGGTTTTAGGGGTCGCTATGAGCTGTAGAAATGTAGGAGCTTGACCAAAAAGCAGAGTATTTATTTTAAGCAAATTTTTACAAAACGTGAACATTGATTTTAATCTTGTGCACAATTTTATAAAATGTGCACAAGATTGTGTATGCAAGAGTGTATGTCGCATATTAAATAAAAAAATGGATACATTTATCCAAGACACTATCTAGATAGCATTTAGTTCGGGTTGAATCTAGCAATCAAATATACAGATGGCAGCTTATAAAATTTGCGTTAAGAAAATCAAGACAATGTTAGTACTTTTTAGTATGATATTTTTAAATATGGCCAAAGCGAGTAGGGACACATTAGCACCGTTAGGCAAGGTTAGGGATCTAGGTTTGATTCCTAGATGTGACATTTTTTATTTATTATTATTTGAGGTTTTTTTATTTTATTTTTGTATCTTATGATTTACACTGCTCTTCCATTAAAAGCATTTGCTTATGGTTTATAATTCAGTATGTACCTACCCAGAAATTCAAGTTTAGTTTTAATTTAAGTTTAGTTTATTACACTTACAAATCTAAATCTGAACTATTCACTTATTATAAACAGTACTAATTATATTTAACATGTTCTTCTTGAGCAGTGGTTCTTAACCTTTTAGTGATGATGGACCATTTTACAAAATATCTGTCTGCCATGGACCACCAACTGCTTGGACCAATATACAGTAAATGAATAAAGGATTGTTCCACAAACTATATATAAATATGTATAGCTTTATATAAAACAGGCGTACAATTGTTAACAGCAAACGACGTTTTTTTATGAAAATTTTACATTCTGAAGATAAAATTATCTAAATGTGGCTTTGTTATTGCGTACTCTTAACTGACATCTGAATCCTGAATGGCCCACACCTAAGATCAGAATCTCCATTTAGAAGCATTTATGGGAGCCTCTTAATGGAGACCTCAACTTCTATAAACCAATCCAGAAATGTGGCGCCAAAAAGGCAAAAAACCAATCCAATGTTGTGACTGCTACCAAGGCCAGAAACCATTCCAATGTTGGGAATGCTCTGTAAACGAATACCACCCCAAAGTTCGAGCCGTTTCCTCAACGGCCCAAAACCAACACATTATTGCTAATGTACCCATTTTTGACGTAATTGGGACTGCGCCAATAACCTCAAACCACCCGAACGTTCGGGCTGCTATCTCTACGATCCAAAACCGACCGACTTTTGCTAATGAGCTAATTTTGCAATTTTTTATGTAAACCAATCCAATGTTGGGATTGCGCAGCTAGCCTTCCAGAAGGACGACGAGTCCAACCAGTCGAATCGGAAGCGCATCAGGGTGGAAGAACATACTATTATAGATAGCAACGACATCCCAACTATTACCGAGTCAGTTGATCCAATTTTGACACAAATAAACATCGTTACCCCAAATAATAACTGAGGGCAAGAACTGACTTATCATGAAAAAATTGAGTTGTACTGATTTAACTGAATTGTTACTGCCCCTGGAATTAACGTCTGACATAAACCAAACAAACAAGGTTTAATTTATTTACGATTATTTAAATAAATCTGGAGCAGTAATTTATTATAAAGACATTCGTAAACCAACTTATTTAATTAAATATTTGCACTTCGCTGTTGAACATTAAAATTGGGATAAAAAGAGCTTGACTTTCTTTCTCATTCGTAGCAATACCACAACTCGTGCCGCACGTTGTTGTTGTGACGTTTAATATTTTTCGGATGGCTTCGCGGACCACTTCGGGTGCTTCCAGGGATCACCAGTGGTCCGCGGATCACCGGCTAAGAACCACTGTTCTAGATTTATACTTTTAAAACTTCATTTTATGCAATAGATTCTATTGAATAGATGAAAAGACTTAATATTTTGACAACTTTACAATCTCGGACAAGGGACTCACTGTAATTCCAACACTGTACTTTTCAGGTATGGGACTACTATTACAGCGATGGTACGCTGGACGTGAGGCTTCACATGCTCTTCTTAGTAATCCCACTGATCCTGCTTAACTGCGTGCGAAACCTGAAGCTACTGGCACCCTTCTCCACTCTCGCCAACCTGATCACCTTTATCGGACTGGGTATCATCTTGTACTACGTGCTCACGGACGTACCACCCTTGTCGGAGCGCGACATGACCGGCGGGGTGATTGACTATGCACTCTTCTTTGGGATTGTGCTGTTTGCGCTCGAAGCCGTCGGGGTGGTGAGTCTTTAGCATCTCCAAACCACGAACGGGAACGAAACGAATCATACGCAGGTGGTGTGTCGCGCCCTTTTTTTAAACGAATACGCAGAACAGTTTATTATACAAAGGGATGAAGTTATACAAACTTTAAAGTCCGCACCAATTGGAAAGTTCAAAATGTATTGTAGGAGCTACATAAAACAGGAAAAAATATCGTTTGCAATATGATATGATATAATTAATTAGCAAATTGTAAACTTAAATGTACAATTTACTAAAATAAAATTAATAAATAAATAAAATAAACAAATCCTAGAATTCTTAAAGCTTTGCTGCATATCGTTTCTATGTGGACGTGAAATGTTAGGTGCGTATCAAATGTGATTACCAAATCTCTCGAAATAATAATGTGCTGAAGAGATGAATAAGACATTTTGTAGTTAAAATAAGTTTTTATGAATCCATCCCTTTCACTGCAAGTTGTAGGGATTGAGAGAGTCCGGCTGGAGCGGTCCCTCTCATCCGGCTTCTCCCGAACCAGCCCGTAATGCACCCGCCATGAACAAAATGAACTCGGGCATGTTTTTCTTGCTTTTAAAAAATTAAATTAATGCCCTCCTCCCAAAATTGAAAATGGTGAAAAGGAAGGTGGGTGAAGTGCCTTGCTATTCACTTCTGAACACCAAACACGGCTATAGCCATACAACTGGTGGTCATTCTCGACATCTCAAATCTATAAATAATGTTTTTAAATCAATACCCAAGCTAGCTAGCCGACTCTATCAAGATTATAGGTATTGCAGCGAATGTTAGTCGAATTCACAGAGTATTTATTATATTTGAATCTTTCATTCCAAAACCACCATTCAGATTATAATATTGCTTGAATAGTTACAAGGTTACATGGCTCGCGTTGGGATGTTTTTTAACTAACATTATTATTTTCAGATTATTGCATTGGAAAGCAATATGAAGAACCCGGCAGACTTTCGTGGGACGTTTGGTATCCTTAACGTAGGGCTGGGGGTGATAATCATACTCTACGCGCTGATCGGTGTCCTCGGCTATTTGAAATATGGGCACGAGTGTCGGGGGTCTATTACGCTCAACCTCCCCGAAGACGAAAAGTATGTTTTAAATTTGTTTACACGAGTATTATCGTAATCATTTTTTTGGACATTATGCCGTGTGTCGCTTCTTCCTTCTTATGCGAACACTTTGGACAACGTTACAGAAACCATGGCAGATGTGTAGGTTGTGGCAAAGTGTGTATTATGTAGGCTTGCAACATTTTAGAGCACGCAAATTCGGTCATTCCGATAAATCGGAAATTTGCGAGCATAATGGACAAACAGCAACACATTTCGAGAGCGTCTTTCCGTTTTTTCTAGCTGGCTCTAAGTGTCATTTTTCCACATCATACAGAAATATGAGGAAAATCAATGTTCGGGCGAGTCTCATCTTGGTGGTCTTCGTTATGCTTTTGTTACTCCATATCTCTTGCATTTTACTCATTGCTCCTTATTTCGTATAATATAAAGTCTTGTTTTTATTTTGTTTGGGTTTCAGATTGGCCCAATCAGTAAAGATAACAATGGCGTTGGCTGTGTTAATTTCGTACGCGCTGCAGTGTTACGTACCCATAAACGTGATTTGGAAGGATTACATGCAGAACAGGCTGCTCGCGCGCAACGTCGATGACAAGCATCAGGACTATTGGAACTACGGTCTGAGAACTGGCATAGTCATCCTCACGTGTGAGTACTTTTTTTGTTTTTTTAACTTCTTTGAGGATCGGTAAGCCACTTAGATCCGGATCCGAAGGTCGGGGGTTCGAAACCCGGCGAGAGCGTATACCACAGAGCAGATACTTCGTGGAAATGCAATCTATACTGAATTGAGGGAAAACTGACAATAATATTAATAAACTATTAGTACCCAAGTTTAATTTGGCAGCCGCCTCTCGTCTGGAGCCCCAAGATACTTGCAAAATCCTATCTCTCAAAAAATTTACAAAAATGTAATAAAAATGTTATCTTCCGAGTAGGTTCCGTTATTCACATGTTTTATAATTTTACAATCCGTAGGGTTTTTGTATGCTTTTCTTCTTACACGCATAAAATGACACAACAATATATTTTATCCCTCAAAAATCTCCGTGTAAAAAGTAAAGTTATACGCCATACTTACCTTGGCTGTTGTAATTTTTTAATTTTTATGTGTATACCGCACAAGATTCCCAAACTGCTTCCAACCTCAGAATCCATAGTTAAAAAACAGATGAGTATTGTAATTTATTATTATTAAGAAAATAACATTGGAGTAAAACTTTATTCTGGGCTTAGAAAATAATATTCCTGTGAAACAGCAATAAATTATGCGATTAATGAATGGAAAATAGGTATCGATCAGAAGAAAATTACGATAGCAGTGCTCTTGGATTTTAAACGTGCTTTCGAAACGATAGACACAGAAAGACTAATAATGAAATTGAAGAATAGAGGAATAAGTGGTGTATTGATTACTTATGGTAGTTTTAGAAGGGCATATATTAGATAAAAAATTTATAAATAAAATAAACTAAATTTTTAGTCAAATTTATGTTTTAAACAATGTTCGGAAGAGAGCAGAAGTTTATCATAAACGCTCGCAAAAAATATGAAATAATTCTGTAAAACTACATTTAGCATTCGAAAAATATTTGTCAAGGCTTGCAAATTTAATAATAAATATTTTTCATTAAAAACGAAAAAAAGTGAAGTGACAACAACTTTTATAAAGCGTTTGTCTAATTAAATGTTTTTTTAGTTTCGTTTAATGAAGTAATGATTACAAGATGTAATCAAACTTTCAGTAATCCATCAAAATGTTAATGTTTTTGGTGGCTTGCTGAAGGTTTTGGTTTTCTTTTTATTATTCTTAAGTTATGTTGTTTTGTTAAACTGAAAGAATCTTTCATTTGCTTTCAAAACAATATTTTATTTTGAAATACGTTTAAAACAGCGATTCTATTTGAAATTGAATGTCACGAGGGAAAATTTTATGAGTTGTCGAGACCCGAGGTGTTAAAATTAATTAGAACTCGCAACACAGTAAAAATATTTTATTTGCAGTCATAATGGGCGCTCTAATACCCCGGCTGGGCGTGTTCATCTCGCTGGTTGGCGCGCTCGCCCTGTCCATGCTGGGGCTCGTGTTCCCCGCTACCATCGAGCTGTGCGTGTACTGGTACGAGGAATTCGAGGGCCGCTATCATTGGCGAATAGCCAAGGACATAGCCATCATCTTCTTCGGATTTCTGGGCCTCGTGCTGGGCACCTACGCCGCCTTTGTCGACCTGTTCGAAGGAGAATAAATTGTTACAACAGGTTCCATGACAAAACAGAACTTATGAGAAAATTTAAGAAAAAAACCTGCCCAACCTCACCTTAACTAATTTAACCTAACCTCAAACCTCAGTTTTATTTTCTTATAAACTTCCAAACGTTTTATTATAGATACCATATGTTCTGCTTCAAATCGGATTCTATGTCCCGGATAACATCATTTTTTTGGCGAGTCCGCCAAAAAAGGCTTCTGATTCTTCTCAGGTGCAGAACATAACAATGCTGATTCCCTTAGGACTGAGTTAATTAACTGCCTCGTAGAAAACGTGAATTTTTTCGCATGTCCGTTTTTCCGATTGTGAATTTGTATGTGAGGTCACGAGCTTAGATAAGTATGCACTCGAAACACGGAAATGGTTTTCCTCCTAATTTTGTAGCACATGAGTCTGCAAATAGATTTTTTTAACACTCGAAACACGAGCATGGTTTTATCTTTGAAGGTCGACTGCGTCTGCATGTGAGTTCACAGTTCCTTAGGCTTAAATAAAGTATTGTTGCATACGGAACACAAAAATGGTTTTCAACCGAATTTTACAGCACCTACAAGAGTTTTATATGTGGTTAATTTTTTTTACATTTTTAGCGATTGTGTTTCTAGGCAAAGATAAAATTATGTTTTGCTTAAAATATTGTTACAGCTAATCACTTAGGTATTTTTAGACATATGTGGTATATTTTACAATGTATTCTTTATAATATGTATGATAATAATAAAGTATGATTGCTAAATGTTAAAATGGGTTGTTTTTTTGCCAAAATCTGAAATTAACAAGCAAACTATTTTGGCTTCTTTGCTAGATGGTTTTTGGGATTTCTATTGTTTCATAAACAAACAGCGAACGGCCCAGAGGGTAATTCAATAGTTGCTTTTAGTATTGCCTCGGAAAAGGCATGGTCACGGGAGTGGCTCGCCTCTTATAAATCATCTTTTAAGCCGCCGCTACCCGAATTTCTACCGATTTCTTGCATATGTCCCTTGAACATTTGAAGTTTTAAAGCTCTTAAAAAAATATATGTTACTTTTGAAGATAATATCTGTACAATCCTCTTGCTGAAACGCAAATTATATGAAATTCCCCCAATGGAAAAAGAATCGCAAAATATGCTCCGAAAATGTTTATTTTCACGTCTATCTCTATTACTTGACAAGTTATATGTATGAAAAAATTCACAGTGTTTCTTCGGTTGTTGTTTTAGACAACCCTTACGAGATTTTTGCTCAAAACGATTCGTGTTTAATGTTCTCTAACTAATTCTAAACGAGTCGTGTTTTATTAAACATTTTCACAATTTTCGCTTCAATTTTATTATTTGAAATATAAGCGCGCTCTCTCCAACATTCGTAATTACGTATCTCTTCATCTTCTTCCTTTCGAGTTGGGATACGGCGCCTTAATACGAGTGAGGGAGAGGCAAGAAAAGTAATAATTTTCTTGTCTCTCCGTCACTCGTATTAAAGCCGTCGCCGTGCCATTTCCTTTAGTGAACTTAGCAGCCTTTTTATCAACATGGAAATTCTGCTCACATTTTCTATTGTAGACACATTTGAAAATACCCAGCAACTTCCTAAAAACTCTACTCCAAAAATACAGTACATAGATAGTATAACATGTAAGACATGCATATTCAGAAAAGGTTTCACATGTAAAAACAGAAATGTTGATATGTATACTAGTCCCGGCGAGGCGAGAGCCATGGTTCTAGTATCTTATGTCTTTTTCGTTTTCAAACAATACGCGTGAGAAGGAAGAGGACCTCAATGACGTCCTCGCTGGTACTAGTTTATTATTATCAATAATTATCACTAACTTAGTCTTCCAAGAAATTCGCTGAAAAGATTACATTACAAATATCCGCCGGGTTCGATTTTCAGAAGAATGTCCATAAAAGTTTATAGAATCAAACCAACTTACAGATTGCCATGAATAACTTTGCAGTTTGTGATAGCGCTATAAAAAATATTTAAAATAATTGAAAATACGGTACCCGACCAACGATAATAAACTCTTCACGTGAGTAATAATTATATTAAAGCTGAGAGTTTATACATAGCTCATCCCAAAACCGCATAAAAGATTGCAAATGTCTTCAATTAATAATATAATAAAATATGTTCATCATTACACAAGTTAATATGGATTTTGCATTGTGTAAAAGCAATACATTAAAGACATTATTTTTAAGGCGGCGCTACTCGAATTCCTACCGATTTCTTGCATATCTCCTTTTAACATTTGACGTTTTTAAGCTCTTAAAAAAATGAAGATAACATTTAAGCAATCCCCACGCCGAAACGCAAATTGTATGAAATTCCCTCGATAGAAAAAAATCGCAAAGTATGCTCCGAAAATTTTTATTTTCAAGCCTGTCTCTATTATTTAACAAGTTATATGTATGAAAAAATTCAACGTGTTTCTTTGAATGTTGTTTTAGACAACCCCCACGAGATTTTTTGTCTATTCTAAACGAGTCGTGTTTTATTAAACATTTTCACAATTTTCGCTTCAATTTTATCGTCTGAAGTATTAGCGCGCTCTCTCCAACATTCGTAATTACATATCTCTCCATCTTCTTCTTTTCGTGCTCGGATACGGGACCTTAAGTTTGAAGAAATCCAATATTATTAAAACATATTTTGGCAGTCGAATATAATAAAAAACAAGGCATCCTTTTTTCCTCTTCCAATAGCCAGCATGGCCTCGCTAAGCGGTACATCACAACAAACCCAGAACTGAAATAATATTTTTGATAAGTAAATTCAAAAGTCCCTCATATTTTTTGCGGAATTATATCAGAGGAATCGGAGAAACTCATAGTCAGTGGCAAAGTGGAAGGCAGAAGAAGCACAGGAAAATCACCAATATGCCTGCAGTTTGTCGGTGCCCGCAGCTCTTCAAGCAGCATAGAACTGCAAGGACTGAAGGAGCCTTGTTATTATTTTGCTACAAATTTCCACCAGGTTTGGTGTTCGGTTCGATTTAATAATATCCAATAAATTCTCCCACACCTCAAAAATATTTATCATATCTGTGCCTCAAACCAAAGGTAGTTTACTTCTTTACCCTATTAGTTCTGAAAAAAAAATTATTTCCATGGCGCCATATTATTCCAATCACAAAATTGAATACAAACCAAGCTGGTGAAGTTCTCCGCTTTATCGGGAAATTATCTAGCAAAGTTCTCTACTTTTCCGGGTTTATTATTTAGCAATTTTCCTATCTTTACTGGAAAATATTTAGCAGAGATCCGATCCACTCTGTTTTGTAGGAAGGGTAAAAAATAGGGGGGTAGTATTACTTCTCAATTAGTGTACAGAGGGCAGTAACGCTCGATGTTTTCAAATTTTAAAAATGCCCAATGAATGGATGAGATAATAACAAAATAACGAGAAACAACCAGAAAATTTCATTTTAAAATCATATTCTAGATGTGACGACCTTTTCTACAAAAAAATATAAATTGATTTCGAAAGATTGTTATTTTGTCTAGCGAAATTGTGTTTTAAATTTTGAAAAAGTGTGTTTATTTTATTATGATAAGGTTACTTACACTGTTTTCGGTGGCATATTCGTTAAATTTTTAAACAAAATGTTGTACAACACACGTTTCAAATCATTATAATCATACAATAAAATAAATCTATAACCTTTCTAGGAAGCAATTTTACTTTCCAGAATTTTAGTTCAAACAAAATCATTTAATTTAATCAATTTGCGAGGCGGGAATGGGTACCGCCGCCCCGGGAACCTTTATTGGATAACCAACACCTCTGCCATAGGTCACCCCAAGTGGTTCGCTACATTTGGGGATTTAGCAGGGGTGCCCGGTTTCATAGGGTGAGATTTGTCTAGGTCTTGGAGGCGGATGACTAGGACACACTGAACCCCAGATTCCTACCCACCCTTTAAAACCTTTTCCTTCCCAGAACTCTCTCCTCCTTCCTTTCCTTAAAAATAAACCCTCCACACAGCATCCCCAAAGATGACATAGGCCCTGAGGGAAATTATTTTTCTCAGGGCCTCCTGTGTGGAGCTCATGTAAAAATTTTTTTTTTTAAATCCGTGCTCGTGTTTTGTGACGAAAATACTTCAGTTTGACTACTTATCTACAAACTAATTTATTTCAGGTTTTTTTACACACTTATTTTGCTATTACTGAAAAATTATTAATATTTACGATAAAAAAAAATAATAAAAAGTACATATTTTTAATAATTTCATCAAAATGTGGTTATATTATATTAAAGCAGATTTTGAAAGAAATAAAATCGACATTGAATTATTATTAATTAAAAATGCTGGTACGGAGAATAATCAATCTTCCTAATCGGAAGCGTTCTGTACAATTGCAAGTGTACGATCGCAAGACCATCTTTCGACGAAATTTGAATTGTAGGCCTGAGAATTGGTTAACCTTAATGTATCTTTGTATTTTGGGCCCCTTTTAGAATGGCTGATACGATGGTGAGTTCATGATAATTATTTTTGACGTGATAACGCCTTATAAATCGATGAACGCCGGCTGCGCTCACGAAAAAGCATGACTCATTGTCACGTTCGGCCTGAGCCGAGCGTACAAGCAAGAGCGCGGAACAAGCGTTCGGTTTATGACGCGTCTATCTCTCTTCCACTCCATCGTTATTATATGACGTTATCACGTAAAATTATCGTACGTAAACCGACTTTAGAGACAACCAATTTTTTTTTAAATTTCCCTTTGCATAGGAAGACAAGGGTGAGTTAAGTGAGTTTTTAAAATTATTTATCTTTTTAGTACTTCTTTGCCTCAGGTTTCGTGAGCTCAATTCCTAGGCCGATAGTAGTTAGTAGGATATTTTCAAATATTGTCAGGTCATTCGTAAACCAGAAATGTTTCTTTCTTCGAGAAAAAGACCATTCCTGTCTTCCACATGTTTCTAAGTTCTAAAAGTTTCAGAAAAATCTTATGATCGGGTCGGATAAAACCATTACATAATTCCTGAAAAGCATGAAAAACCAATAGGCTCATATCTGTATCTACATAATGGAAACATTTAAAAAATATATTTTATACTGGGTGAAGTCCCCGGCATTGCACGGGTTTTATGCAGAGTTTTTCAAAATCTAATGTATACAATGACCTTCCTCTTGTTTTGACGGTCAAGTGTGCAAAATTTCATCAAGTTCGGAATAAAACTTTAGATTCGTATAAAATCAAATCCTCGCCTCCCGTCCGCCACATACATTCTTTTTTATATGTATAGGAACTGTAAATTCACAATTTTGATGACGCAAAACACAGTAACTTTGAGAACGAAGAAAGGCCTCGCGTCGAGAGAAAAATAAAATCGTTAAGATAAATGGATTTCAATGTTTGCAATACAATAAATAAGTATTGGAATCATTAAACTAAAACAAATAACATAATTTTTTCTTGTATATGTTTTGTTTAAATGCTAATCAGATGCTTAGATGAATTAATAGAATGGATAGATGTAGTTATATTTCGAGTTTATAATCCATTTTTAGGCCCCGGGAACCATTTATTGGATAGCCAACACCCCTGCCGTAGGTTACCGCAAGTGGTTCACTACGCTTGGTAGGTTTGACTTAGCAGGAGTGCCCGGGTCCAAAGAGTGAGATTTGTCTAGGTCTTGGCGGCGGATGTATTTGCCCGCCCACTGCGAAGAAGTTTTACTTAAAAAAAACGAGTGTGCTTCGCTCGCCTCGCCCGACCACACTTTTCGTAACGCTCTCGTCATGCATTCGCCAGCTTACTCCCCAAGTCAAGCGTGCGTAAAGAAGTTTTACTTCAAAAATGACTTACAAAGGAGGCTCTGAGGAAAAAAAATCCCTCAGGGACTTTGGAAATGCTGTGTGGAGGTTATTTTTAGGGAAAAAAAAGAGAGGAAGTTCTGGGAAGGAAAAAGGTGTGAGGGATGGGTAGGTGTCTGATGGTCAATGTTTAAATTCCTCCCACTGTAGTGCAAGACAATGGGTCTAGAGAGTCCTTCTAGAGAGTTTCGAAAGGTCTCCCTCAATCAGTCTCCCCCGATTCGAGACTCGGGATCAAAGGATCTCTCCCGATCCTGACGTGACGTAAGCGTTACCAGCGTACTCCCCAAGTTAATAATTATTTATAAAAAATATTCAATGAATCTCTATTATAAGGTCCTTAAGAATAATTTAGCGTCATGAAAAATGTTTTTAAAAAATCCACATTGTACTAGAATGTGAGTAAAATCACCATAAGGAAATAATAGTCGTTACGTAACATTAGTATTAATGAACGGAGTGTTAGTAAACATCTGTATTAATAAACCTAATATAAATAATGATTGAAGAATCAACATAGTGACGTCACGTCAGCGAGGGAGAGAGGCAGGTTCGAGAGGCGCGACGGAAGAGGCAGGCAGCGGCAACCGCGCAGGAAACTTTTCCGAGCCCCTCTGGAATTGGTCGATACATTTTCCTCGGAATCCCATTGGTTGCAGCAGTCGTGGTTCCCACGCCTTCATTTCGCAGGCAAACCCATCCAACTACGGTCTACACTGATGTTTCCATTATATTATAGCTCTGTATTTTAGAATTGAGGGTTTAAGACTGTGCCTAGCGGAGTGCGATAGAGCCAAAAAATATTCCTAATATTTTAGCTATTTGTAATCTATGTACCTAACCTACGTATTTATTAGTAAAACCCGATAATTAACGAGTTAAAAAATAGGTTCCCGATTAAAAAACAAGTAAACCTATCCATCAATGTTTGTGTTTTCATAATATTTTTTTTATGTGAATACCGCACAAGAGTCCCAACTGGTCCCGTTTGGAGCCAGTGAGACTATGGCATCCCCAATTGGGGTATGTTATGAGGCTGAAGGTAGTGGGGAGGGGAAGGAGATGGGGGAGAGGAAGGTGGGAAGTACCTGGCTATTCAGATCTGGTCACCAAACACGGCCAAAGCCATTTCAAGCAACTTTTCAATTCTGAATGGAGGTCTTACACCAGGGCGATACTGAGAGTATCTTCCACTCTGGAACGTGCCGCAAATTTACTAAATATTATTTTAAATGAATAAATTGTGAAATAACACAAATTAATCAAATAAAATTTATTTGTCACGCCGGGATTCGATCCCGCGACTTTTGGAATGCGAGTCAAGAGCCTCTTCCCGCTGGACTACGTCGGCCGTCTTGTGTAAATACAGAGAACAAAATAAATTGCAACTAACTAACTAAGTAACCATCACGCCGTTTCCCGCAAGGGTAGGAAGAGAGGACGGACCGCCAAACAACTCGTTCTTGGCGTATACTCGTTCTCATTCACACATCGTCTAAATATAATATTCTATTATTCTGGCTCTTGGCACGGCCCGACTCAAGTATCTGATTCATTCAATCGTGCCATGTCTTCCTCAGTAATCCTCAGTGGAACCCACCCAAAACTTCATCAAAATAGAGCAATGAGAATAATGCCCAGGCGAAATAGATTTTTAAAAGTAATTAAAATGTTAAAAGAACTAAATTGGCTAACAGTGAAACAGATGCTGACCTTGGACACGTTGATATTTATACTGTGATATTTATATTAACAAGTTGATATTTAAACTTATGATACCTACTTATAAAATAATAAACAATCTATTATAAAAACACTTCTCTAACAAATTTAAATAGAACAAGGACATTCACAGAAATTACGTGCAATAAAATCGATCTACCAAAAAAGTGCAAAACCAATAAGCAAAACAGTTTTTTCACAAAGGAATGAAATATAAATATGCGCGGAATCCTTAGGCTAGCGCAGACGTTTGTCGTCGTCGACGTCGAAAAATCGTAGTAGTCAGAATAGTTCGAATCCCTGTCAAATCAGTTCCAGTTATGAAAAAACAGTAAAAATAATTTTCTATTAAAAATATTATTTTGCAGATAGGTACTTTTTCGCTTGCCTGAATGTTCAAACAATTCAAATTTCGGAAAATGACACTTAAATTTAAAGCCAATCCGAGTTCAGAATTCAGAGTTATGCAGTGTATATGTATAGTTATAAGTATATGTCATCTTCGGGGATGCTAGATGGAAGGTCTTTTATGAAAGAAAGAAGACGAAATTTTGGGGAGAAAAAAGATATGTGGGCTGGGTGGTATGGGGGTCAGTTGGTCCAAAGGGGACGGATGTATGAATCTTTCCCTCCCACTACGGTTCGGAGAGAGACCTGCTGGAGAGATTAAAAGGTCTCCCTCAACCAGTCTCTTCTGATCCGGCCTACCACGCAGTTGGGCAGATGCGAACGCCGCCAAGATACGCACAAGCCTCATCCCATGAATATGGGCACTAAGCACCAAACTTAGCTTACTTGATGTAACCCTATGGCAGTTGGTTATCCAGTAAATTCAAGATATCAAATACATGCCGGCAGTAAGAAAAATCTCTGTTAAATTTTGTAGAAACACCTGACAAGGTTTTAATAAAACGTGTACATCTGGTAGGTTCTCACTGCACCCATTTTATTGTTCTATTAATCTAGTTTTGTGTCACTGTATAAAACTATACTTATAGTTAAAAGGTGGGTTGTTAAGGGTGTATTGTATAAGAGTAGAGAAGAATAAAACATCTACATATATTTTAAGAATAAATTTATTTTGCATAGGTACATCGAGATAAATACTTACACTAAGAACAATATTGCAGTTTCATACAGATATTTAATACAGGAAGTTTGTTATATACAATGAGAAGGACGTTTAAATTCATAAGTTAAATAATTAGTGGAAAATAATAAAATACGAATTATTCTATTACCTAATAATAAAGTTTAACACGATTGCCCTGTGCTGACTAGAAACATTGCAAATGAGATCAATAAGTTAGATAAGAAATATATATTCGACTTTATTAAAATTATACATATACGCTTACAGGTTTACACATTACATATTTACGTATGTAAATTCATTACGCGAAACCTTTATTACTTTTCGCCAAGGTTAGATTGATATGAAAAATATTGTTTGACTAGTATATTATTTTAGTTCTAATAACAGTAAGTTTTAAAGTACGCCAGAAAACAGCTCTTTCTATTTACAATTTTAAATGCTTGTGAGTGATGCTTATTGTTTCACTAATGATATCTAAAGTCTTAAGAAAAGTTATAGAATTATAATAACATTATAATAAAATGCTCATATTTATATTTATGTCTGCTTGTGAAATTCAAACATACATTTTTGTTTACCATAATTTTGAATTTTCAGTGAAGCCTTTGGGATCGTCCATTAATCACGTGAGGCTCGAAAGGGGGGGAGGGAGGGGGGGGGGATATAATGAGATATCACGTGTATTGACTGGTCGGTGGTTGAGAGTTGAGAGGGCATCGCGTTTGGGTTTCACCCGGGCGTCCCGTGTTCGATTCCTCGGCTGGCTAAGTAATCCATCACAACACAAGCAACATTTTCGGCTTTCTGTGGTGGTAGTAGGAGATTTTCAAACATTGTTGGGTTATTTGTAACCCGGGAAATTTTAGTCTTTCTTTAAGAAAAGAAATTTAAAAAAAAAATATTTTTCAATTTTTCACATGTAGCAATTCCCACTTTGTGGGAATACATAGTTATAATAAACACAATGATGTAACTTTGTTTTATTCCACTTTATTATATTCTTCTCCAACCGGTTTCGGTTCGACCTGAACCTTCATCAGGGATGAATAAAAATATACAGTATATTTTAAATAAAACAAAGTTATATCAATGTGTTTATTAAAATTATTTTTCGTTGAACGCACGATTTCTTAACCAAACAGCGCGCCAGGCAACGATTTTTCCGCGCGTTACGACATCCGCTCGGTGTCATTAAGTCTGTGATTTTGACGCCGAATACATGCGTACATCGTTGCCGCGTATGTTTTGCCTTAAAAAAATATTCTGAAAATTTCAATATACCTTTTACTAAAAAAAATACACGTGATTTTGGGTAAGGGGGGCGGTTAGTCTAAAACCTCACCATATATCACCGGGGGGGGGGGGGGTGGTTAAAAAATTGCTAAAAAACATCATGTGATTAATGGACGACCCCTTTCTTGTTATTTGCCACTGATACAAAAAACAGTGAAGAGATACTTTTCAATACGACTTGAACAAGAACATATACGTAATACCTTACAATCATCTAAGATTCTTTCAGTTTCAATTAAAGTGGGCACAGTAACAATGAGTATTATTATTTCACGCCCAAATAGTATGATTTTTGTCGTATTACAATAAATTTCCATAGGCAAAATAATTCTCTAAATGGCATTTTCAAAACGTACCGGTAAATCATTTTAAAGAGATCCTTGCTCGTGTAGTGGTGTGCTGTACGGCAATGACATTTTAAAAGCAGTACGAATCAAAAAATAATTTAACGTAATACTTTTGTATTATTTGTTAGGTAGCTGAAAAACATGAAAAGAACATTGTCGAATTGAATCCCAATTCTACATGCAAACGGAATTCATAAATGACTTGTGTTGAATAAAAATTGGTAGTGATAGCATCATAATTATTATTATAGCGTGTACTGTATAAACCTAATTATGTTGACTAGTGATGTGTTGGAAGTAAATTACCATGGCATACAATATTATTTATGTACCCGTCTCAGAACAGACATCGTCTAGTGAGACGGGTTACATACTTTTCTTGTATTATATTTTCATTGTAATAAACGCCCGGGTTGCCGGCAATTAAAAAAAAAAAAAAAAAAAAAATGGCTAGTGACATGTTGGGAGGTATTTTATATTTAGTGATGGAGGTAAATTACTTTGGTTAGTGGTGTGTTGCAAATTACATTGACTAGTGATGCATTGGAGGTAAATTGCATTGCCTAGTGACATGTTGGAGGTAAATTACATTGAATAGTGATGTGTTGGAGGTAAATTACATTGACTAGTGATGCGTAGGGGTAAATTACATTGACTAGTGATGTGTCGGAGGTAAATAACATTGACTAGTGATGTTTTGGAGGTAAATTACATTGACTAGTGATGCGTAAGGGGTAAACTACATTGACTAGTGATGTGTTGGAGGTAAATTACATTGACTAGTGATGCTTAAGGGGTAAATTACCTTGACTAGTGATGTATCGGAGGTAAATTACATTGACTAGTGATGCGTAAGGGGTAAATTACATTGACTAGTGACGTGTCGGAGGTAAATTACATTGACTAGTGATGCGTTAGAGGTAAATTTAGTAAAAGTATATAAAATGTAATTTTCTTAGCTTAAGGTAGTAGGTATAATAATAATTATTGTTGTTAAAACAACAACACAATAGGATGGTGGTTGAAGTAAACATAATTACTCATTTGATGCACATAGATTTTGTGTTGAAGATTAATTAATAAATAATATATTCAAAATGGTTAATATCACAGACTGTTTAAATAAAATTAAATAAAGTATATTTGTTAACGCGTTTCGTAATAAAAACTAATTATTTTATTGTGCTATTAAAATATTTCACAAAGTTTAACACTTTTTGTGTCGTTGTTTTTGTTATGAATTAAATTAAATGTGGTCGGCATTTAAAATATTGAAAAACTGTTATTAAAAAAAAATTCTTCTTGCTTCATATTTTATAACATACTTCGAACATAATAACTGATTTTGTTTTATATTGAGGAGCATCGCCGATATAGGTATCAATCATCACAGATCACAATCATCAGTGGGAGAAGCCTGATGGAGACGTATGACAGTATTTTTCCTTACGTGTCTCAAAAGAAGAGCAGAAGGTTTTTTGCAGAGGCGGTAAATGGGCCGCCATCACCGGGGTCTTTAAATCAATCCGATATTAAGGATAAAAACTAAAAAAAAGTCGGTACGAGCCTGAGTCAGATCAAAGATTTTAGGAGGCTATATAATAATAATACTATAATACCTAAACTAAATAAAAATATGAACACAATCACATTATGCACTACACATGGGTGTCTAAAAATAATAGAGCAATGGTATGTCAGAATTGTTGGAACGAAGGATATCTTGTAGTATTAATATTTAAGAGAGTTTTAGTCTCTTGCGAACACTGCAAACTTCATTAACCTTACTCTGACCTACCAACATCCGATATGTTGAATATCATGACAAAATTATCCTTTCCTACATCTTCTATCACAACTCTCTCACAGATTTTCTAGTCCGCCACATTTTTTCTCAGATCTAACAAGTCGCCAATGTGTTCTCTCCTGTTCTTTCCGTTCAATCACATTACCATTTTCACTTATCACTCTTTCTTTTCTTGTTTTCACCATTTTTCTTTTAGCCCTATTTCTTTGTTTACCCACATCACTTTTTCTCTCCGTTCAATCACACTACCATTTTTCAGTTTTCTCTGTAAGGTCAGCCGGGCCCACGATCTTTTCCCTCATTTGTCTCTCTTAGCTCTACCAGGTAACCATATCTTCTTTCAGCTCTTTTCCTTTCAGTTCAAACAGGCCATCGTCAATATCTCTCTGATTTCAAATAGGTCACCAATAGTTTATCTCAGTTATGGTACTGATAGACACAGCATGCTCTCTTGCTACTAATGAGCAAAAGCTATCTAGTGGCATGGGTGTCACGACCAAATAAGCATGCTCACAAATCAACCGGCTATTGATTTGTGAGCATGCTATTGGATTCGCGAGTGGAAGGGGAAAAGAGCATGTATGTCAATACCATTACCATCATTATTTCTCTCTCTCTCTCTCTGAGTTATCCAGGGTACCGTCGTTTTCTCTCAGTTTGGAGAGCTTCTCACAGACCTCGGATCCTCCGGTGTCCAGAGGCGGGCGTACAGCATGCCACCTGGCGGACGATCTCCTCTACGTGACCAGGAGAGGGAATGAGCGTGCGCACTGCCACCTGAAATAAAATTAACATTTTTACAACCGCCTCTCGCAAAAATATGTACACGTGTCAGAATGAAGCCAATTTATTTAAATAAAAATGATAAACTTTATTAAAACCACTACATAAAAAATTATCTACATGTTTACACATTAGCATGCAAATATACCTACTTTGAAAAAATAGGTATATACGCATGCTAAATTCTAAAATACGTATAATTTTGTTAAAATGGTGGTTAAACAAAGTTTACTATTTTCATTTAATTAAAATGAGGTCAAAAAGTAAATTCATAATTATTGAAGGAATAGTCATTTTTATTTGCCAAACTTTTTATTTAGGTAAAATACAGTTACAGACAGTTATTCAAAAGATAATATAAAACAATAACTAAAGAATTCGCTTACATCCTAACTGTTTACTGACTTATGAATGCATAAATTATTGACTTATGATTTCATTCGCACCGGTAAGCAAATAGTTAGAATACTTATGTATTATTAACATTAATTAACAAAACTCCATTTGTATTCAAATTTTCTCTTTATACATTCAACAAGATTTTTATTTAATTAAAAAAATATATATATTTATGAAGAAGTTCTGCTGAATAACAAGAATTAAAAATAATAAGATATTTACTCTTTTAACATGTCGTTAATTTTGATTAAATAATTAGTGTATAACAAGAGATGTTCAATCCGTATTTTTTACTGGGTGGGTTTGTGTTTCCTGGTGTCGCCGATATTGTTAACCAATACTACTGTACACCTTTAAAGAATCAACTAAATTAACGAATTATTTCCGTATTCAAACTATATTGTTAACCAATACTAATATACAGCACACCTTCAAACAAATCAACTACTCCCATTCGGAAGTAATCCCGCCGACGGTCAGACGGACATCAAAGCATATCTCTTGAATTTGAATATCTTTGGTGTATACAAAGTGATTGTTTTCATTTAATTTAAATGACGCCATAAAGTGAATTTGCGATTATTAATTGAATGCATGACTTCTAATTTTTGAGGTAGAAATTAACTTACTTTCTGACATCCGATCGAGCTGTAACTAAGCAGATAGACTAGTCGATGATGATAAAGCATTCTATTAACTTTTGGCGGAACTCATGCAAACACACGCGAACACACACGCATTTCTCCGAAATTGGCTGGCTGAAACTAGCTGGTTGAAGAGATGACGCAACTAGGTCAAAAATTGAAAACAGACACATTATAATAAAAAAACTTTTTTATTAAGGGTCATTTTTAAAAAATTAAATTATCACATTATTGAACATGTAATCGAAAAACTTTTAAAAATGTTTTAATTCATCATAGATATATTTATAAATTATAACAACCGACACAAAATCGGCAAAACATCGAAGTAAGCTTCAAATAATTTAATATTGACATTTTTTTTGCGATCGTTCAAAATATATTGTGTTTTCTGAAGACTATTAGGTATGTTGGTGGAGTGGAGTTATGGACAACTGATGTTAAATAAAAAGGTTCCTTGAAAACTCAACAAAGTGGCATTTCAACACCCCTTTGAAAAGTCATTAAACGTGACGAAAAAAAATAGCTCATAACCTAACATGACTTTACCTATTTAACCTAGATTTTTCATCACTTTTAATGTCTTCTCAAAAGAGTGATGACCACTTTGTTGAGTTGTCCGGTCACCAAATCTTAATATATACATTTCTTCTGTCCGTGTGTATGATACTGAACTCCTCCTAAACGGCTGGACCGATTTTGATGAAATTTCTTGTGTGGGTTCAAGGGGATTAGAGAATGGTTTAGATTCACAATTTGGTCCACTGGAAAATATTCTTTTAATAATTTTTTTTATTTCTAAGGAGTTGTTGATTTTGGAATGTTTTATATTGGATCCGGCAGACTGCGCTACGATCGCAGTATCGAATATTCAATATTATTCTATTTTAATTTTAGTTTGTCCCGACAGTTAAACTGTCGGGACAAATCTGTCGGTCAGTTAAACAGTCGGGACTGTCAGACAGTTTGACAGTTGTGTACAGGACAACGTCTGTCGGGTCCGCAATAAATAAATAAAATAAATTGTGGAACATTCCAGAACACTCTCGAATGTTGTCCTGAGCGAAGCCTGGTAACCCAGCTGGTAAAAGTTATAAAATTTTTACAGAATGTATATCTTCATTCATAAATAATATCATTAGATAGGTAAGCGAAAATAAAAATAATAATTACTAAAATATATCATAATCTATCATCAGAGTTTTAGATTTAAAAGCTGATAAACTGCGTGTTTATTTACTAAAATATTCGCCCCTCACAGCACGTGTTCGAAAAATCCAATTCTCCCACTGATAATGCGATATGTAATCATCTTTGAACCTTCAAATACATATCAATAAATAAAACAAGCACCCCGCGAACTGCTTCCGGCGCCGTGGCCCGGGCACTATCTATTAGCGATTGCATGTCCGACAGCGGGGTACAACTGGGGTCACTGCCAAGTGTTCCACTCGCACATCTAACCCTTCGAAATATTATACAGGGTGTTACAGCACGTACAGGAACGATTTTAACCAGCGATTCCTGAGCATATGTAGAGTAGGAAATGTCGATTTATTTTAATTATTTATTGACGTGATAACGTCTTATAAATCGATGAACGCCGGCTGCACTCACGAAAAAGCATGACTCATTGTCATGTTCCGCCTGAGCCGAGCGTTCAAGCGAGAGCGCAGAACAAGTGTTCGGCCTAAGCGTTCGTCTTGTGACGCATCTATCTCTCTTCAGAGTTATTATATGACGTTATCACGTAAAATTATCGTCCGTAAACCGACTTTACAGACAACCAATTTTTTATTTTCGGGAATTCGTCAGTTTACATTTTTTCAGTTTGTACAAAATAGTCAAAATAAAACAATTATGGATCTCTTTCCTGTGACTTTACATCTAAAAAGTCAGCATAATAGGAAATAAGAAACAATTAAATTTAGAAGAAAGGAATATCAAGCCAAAAATTATATACCCCCCCATCACAATTCTCTACTCCCCCCCCCCCTTAAGGTGTGACGTAATTTATGGATGGCATAAATGAATGATTTTGCTAAAAACAAAAAATATTTTTTTCCGTCATAAGTCGCATGTGAATAGTTGGGTACAACCTAACGAGTCACGTTATCAGCTCTCCGCCTCGTTCCAGCAGCACAGTAACACTCGAAACAGCGCGCCTACCACGTGATCCCGTGGCAACGTGTAGGGTTGTGATCAATGGTGACGTGTGATTTAATTTTTTTTGACGTGATAACGTCTTATAAATCGATGAACGCGGTCTGCACTCACGAAAAAGCCTGACTCATTGAACGTTCCGTCTGAGCCGAGCGTGCAAGTGAGAGCGCGGAACGAGTGTGGCCTGTGACGCATCTATCTCTCTTCCACTCCATCGTTATTTTATGACGTTATCACGTAAAATTATCGTCCGTAAACCGACTTTACAGACAACCAATTTTTTTAAATCATCGATCTGCAAAATGATATCTACTTTTTTTACTCCAAATATGCTCAGAAATCGCTGGTTAAAATCCTTCGGGACATACTGTTACGCCCTGTATATCTGTGTTTATTTTATACATATAGTCTCTTATGCTGAATTAGTACACCCCTCCACACTAACACACATTTCGATCGTCACACCGGATCATGAAAGTAATGGTGCGTGTACTGAATTATCGATCGATTGTAATCATTACAATTACAATATTACAATTTTTACATTTAAAAAGATATACAGAGTTTAACAGCATATGCTCGAAGAATTTTAACTAGCGTTTCCAGAGCATATATGGAGTAAAACAAGTTGATGTAATTTTGCTTCGGAAATCGCTAATTAAAATCCTTCGAGTATGTGCTGTTACACTAAGATAACCTATACTGAGGGAACTAGATTTTGGATAAAGTGTTTTCAGTCTGGTGTTGGGTAGGACACGACATCAGAATGAGTTTGAATGAGGTACTCAAATACTAAAATGAGGTGCCCCACCTCAATTGAGGTGAGGTGTGACAATATAATAGGAGAGGGGGGGTTGGCTAGTGGAGGCTATTGAAAATAATTCCTCTCTTTGCTGTGGACGTATTAATCCATCCCTCCAGCGGTGCTAGGCGATGTTCCGCTGTAAGAGTAAGGCTGAGAAGTCAAAAGGACTCCCTCAACCACTCTCTCCACATCCGGCCTGCCACGCAGCTGGTGGGCAGACGCATCCGCCGCCAAGACCTGGACAAACCTCACCACACGAACTCAGGCATAAACTAAGGCTCATAAACCTAAATAGTAAATTCACGTTAAGCTTCGTCTTATAGAAAATGAGTCTCTTTTTCTCTGCCACGATTTTTTAAGCGGACGAGCCAATTTTATATATCCTTTCCTACATCCCCTAGATGGCAGAGAAAAAGAGACTCATTTTCATAGGTAGGACCTTAACCGGCTTCAAAAGCTTCCCAACCCAGGGACGCTCCTGTGAGATAAAACGACAAAATAAAATAAAAATTGTATTAATAAATGAGGAAATTGTCGAGAAATATGCGTGACGGTGATGAGCACCGGGCAATGGACAGGTTTCCCCGCAGTACGCAACCGCTCTGTAAATAGCCCCGCTGGCCCCGCTAAACGAAGGGCGCGGGCTGCACGTGCAGAGACGCATCAGCGATTGGGGGGCACTCGCTACTCGCTATCAAAACCACCGTGACCTATGCTATGCAGGGGTGTTGCACTCCATAGCTGACGGTTAGTATATCATTTATTTATTTATTTGTGGATTTTTTAAGTGAAACTTCTTTAGCACTGTGTGATTTGATAAAAATGAAACTCTAAAAAGAGACCAAACATACATCTATAGGATTTAGCCTGCGAGAGAATGAGATAGAATAAAACCTTACCCACGTAAAGAACCTACCTAGAAGCGTCGCGCTCTGTCAAGTTGCGCGCATTGGCCGCTTTTATTATGAGCTCACTTTACAAAGCTCTATTGGTTGAGATTGTGTGGGTAAAGGTTTCCCTTCTACCGTGTGTGAACTGCACTTGATTTTTTTTCTTATTTAAATGGGAACACGGTGTTTTTTTGAAGTGAAAATTATTTAGCGCCGTTGGTGTTTTGAAATTCGGATTAAACGGAAATGCGTCACAACTCAGTTCTACACAAATACTAGGTTCTAATATAATGCGGTTAATTCGCACCTCGGAGCGTGCTCCCTATAGCTCGGTGGGCAAGGCGCTTGAAAAGACTTAGCGGCCAGAATGACAGACATCAAGCGAACGGAGGTTCGAATCCTACAAAATTAAAAAAAAATGCGTGTGGATTACACACTCTGATTTTTTTTAATATTACCTCCACACAAGAGGCTCTGAGTAAAAAAAAACTCCCTTGGGACCTTTGTCATCTTTGGGGACGCTGTGTGGAGGATTTTTTTTATATAAAGGAAAGGAGAATGGTTCTGGGAGGTAACACGGTATGAGGGATGTATAGGAATCATGTCAAGGAATGTGTTTAGGGGGTGACGTTTGAATGGACATATAAATCCATCCCTCCCACTGCGGTGCAATGCGATGGATCGAGAGAGTCCGGCTGGAGTGGTCAAAAGGTCTCCCTAAAATAGTCACTCCCGCCTCGGCTCAAATCGGGCCAAATCCGGAGTTGGTAAGGCCGACTTTAATTTATTCGAAATTCAGAAAAAATTCTGAATGTCCGCGTATGTGTGCGTGATTACCACCATATTATAAGTTGACAAAATACGTTGTCATCAACGACGAGTCTATCTGCCAAATTTTAACTCGAGCGGATGTCGGAAGTCGGATAATTTCCATTTGCAAGATTCCGCTTCATTATATTATATTAGATAGATTGTTCCCTTTTTGGTTGTCGACCCCGCTCCGTTACGTCACTTTCACCACTCGCTGCACGTGGAACGAAACCCACCGATAGGGGGCGCGACCCCCCAAACGCGCAGATCTTAGAATAACAACACTCAGATAGGCCTTTGTTGGGCGAATTAATGCCGCTCATCCCCGGACCACGGTAAACACTTCATAAGGACGATTTAATGGGGGGGGGTGCACTTTATTATTTTGTTCTTTTGCATTTCATTACATTGTTAATTGTCACGCGGAATGGAATAAAATTGCAGATTGTTTGATGAATTATAGCAGATCGTTGATATTAAGTTAAGCAAATATTAAGTTTGATATTAATAAAATATGAAATATATTATCCAGAATGTTGATGCTTATAACATACTTACTGCTAGTTACTTTCGCTACAGAACTTCATTGTATAACATTCTAGATGCGAATAACACATATTCATGATGATTAAATTAATAGTATCTAATATTTTTATATTGCTTGCGTGGCAACTTTCCCTTATCCCTCTCCTCCCCTTACTCTTCCCAACCCAAATACCTATTTTGCAGTCTACTACAGTTATAATCACACATATTTTATTGTTGTGTATTGGTTTATCATTTGTTGAATTTAGGTTTGTACTATTATTATTTTTTTAAATTGCTGCTTAGTTCTGTTTTTTTTTTCATTTTTCTTAAATATTCTAGTGTACATTCAGTTAGTCTTGTTTCTAAATACCTTTCTGTGAACATTAATAATTGGTCTGTTTTTTATCATCCTCTTATGTACAAAAAAAAAATAAAAAAAAAAAAATTATATTACTAAGGCTGTTTATGTTCCGTAAATAAATAACTAAATAACGCAAGGAAGTTGTTTACAGGTGATTGCTGTTTTGACTTCCGATTGACAAATTGTGTTGAAATCACTGAAAGGCACACTGACAATTACCAACCAATTACCAATTTACCACACTGCCGTCAATTCACTTGATATAGGCAAAAAAGCTATTAAGTGTGTACCACCTCGACGTGTAACATTCCGAATCTACGTAATTTACGTAAAGGTTGAAATTTCTTCAAGACGCAGGCCGCCTGTATTAATGGAATTTTTATAAATGTTTCATTTCATTTTATGAAGTTCGTTCACTAAATATAAAAGTGTTTTCCGATCATCAACTAAATTACTTAATTTTCCACATTTTACAAAAGAACCATCTGAAAAGGGTTTCATAAGTAGGAAATATTAGATTTTAATAACTTTTTATAATAATTAATTAATATTAATTTTTAAAAGCCTGATAGTTAATTGTTAAGACTTAAATGTGTTCTACACCAATGTTTTAACATTTATACTTTAATATTATAAATGCGAAACTGCGTGTGTTTGTTTGTTACGCTTTCACGCATAATCCACCAAACCGATTTTAAAAATCCTTTCACCAATAGAAAGCTACATTATATGGAAGTAATATAGGGTGTATATAATGGTGAGCTCTGAGGTGATGAAATTATAAATATAAATACTTACATTATATTTGTTATACGTTTTCTGTCCCTAACAGAAGCGAATTATTAAGGGGGGTTGTAAGGTTTTAGAACTCAACTTTTTTTTCTAAATTTACAACATGTCGAGAGTATTGTGCCAAAATTTCAAGTATATCGGAGCAAAACTAACGAAGATACAGCATTTCAAGCGACCGACTCTCTTGCTCTATTCAAGTCTATTATTGGAAAAAAAAGCTTTAAACTGATTTTCTCGCAAATAATTTTTTAAAGCTCGTGAACATCATAATTCAAAATTTACTTGACTGATCTTTTTGAAATTTTGTACACTATTTTTACACGAAAATCAACAGGTAGTGACGGAGAGTTTTTTTTGCCATTTTTTTCCATTTTATAATAACAAATTCACCGAAAATTTTTGCAAAAATCGCATTTTTTTACCTCAACACGCTGCAAAAAACAACACGCTTAAATAAAAAAAACGCTTCTTGAGAAAACATGTCACCTTTTAAATTCATTTCGATTTTTTTTGTTTCAAATGATTCTTTAACGATTTATGATGTTCACCGCGTAAAACCCTTTTGTCGAGGTGCCTCCGGAGATCTCTCACGGACTTATTTATTAATATTTTTGATAATTTTTTTTTCAAAAATACTTCAGATGTCATACTTTAACGTGTATATAAAAGAAATAAGCCAACATTATTCATATCTCCAAAAAAAATCATGTAAACATGCTTTTTTTCGCCATTAAAACCTTACCCCCCCTTAAGAAAAGAAAAACAAATCGTTGCCGTGGAAATGATGTTGATATAGATGCCGTCATAAGCCGAACACTTATTCCGCGCTCTCGCTTGCACGCTCGGCTCAGGCGGAACGTGACAATGTGTCATGCTTTTTCGTGAGTGCAGCCGGCGTACATCGATTTATAAGACGTGATAACGTCAAAAAAATTACTACCTACCAAAATTCAACTGCAATCCATTCTGGCATTTGTAAGCATTTTCAAAGCACAGCTGATTTTCTAAATAAAATTCGTTTCGTTTCGTCTGAAATATTAGAACCAATGGCGGTTTTCAGTAAGGAGAGATTATGCAATCATATTTATAAATATATCACAATATCGGCGTATGTAATTTTATTTGAAACAGCGCGCCCTTCATTTTCCGCATTCACGCGGGTTTTTTAATCAGCACTTTTGAACTCATGATATATAGAAAAAATAAATACAGAAACCAAACCAAACCAGCCCAGAGCACCTAAGCCAAATGACATTAAAAAGAGACGGAAAAGACATTAAAAAGAGACAAGCACACATCTATTGGATTTGGCCTGCGAGAGAATGAGATAATCGCTGCCCTCTTCGTGCGGTGCTTCGTAGAATAAAATAATTTTGAATTTGGTACTCTGCATTCGTCTCGCTCTCTCGAAGTTTAGTTTTCTGAAGGTTTCACTTCTACCACATGTAAACTGTACACATGATTTTTTTTAGTTTGATGAATTTACCTAGACGCCCCGAATCCTATTCAATCAAGCCCCATCACGTAGTGCCGTCCATGATGTTTAATGGTTCATTGCCAATCCATACTAATATTATAAATGCGAAACTGCTAGAGTTCGTTTATGACGCTTTCACGCATTAAGCCAATAAAAATACTTTGAAAATTCATTCACCAATAGAAAGCTAAATTATATGCGAAGACTACACCAATAGAAAGCTAAATTATATGCGAAGACTATATATGATCTGATCTGTCTGTATATGATGGCAAGCTCTGGCGTTATGAAATTATAAATATTAATATATTATATTTGTTATACGTTTTCTGTCGCTAACAAAAGCGAGTTATTTCTAACGTCAGAAAAAAATCGTTTCTATGGAAACAATGTTGATATATTTGTGGGCTCTAAGCTGGTAGGTACTCAGCCTCCTGGTCAGCTACTGCTCCAGAAAATTCAAATATTAGAATTCGTTTTTTTTTTGGACAAGCTTGGAATAAATGTCAGATGAGAGTTCCTATATTAAAAATATAATTCGTAACGATTATAAAGACTGAATGATAAATAGAGTATTTTTTTATTATATTAACGAACTTCCAAATATTTAAATAAAAATAAACATCCGAAATGTTTGTAAGCGCATAAATTCCGAACGAATGAACAAAATTGGATAAGTAATTCTTTTTTTTTTGAGCTATAGCATTATGAAATTTAGGTGGTAGATGTTTGAAAACTGAATGTAAGGGAATGAATATATAGAATGCGGGAGGGGATGGGGGTGGGGTGGGGGGGGGGGGGGAGATAATTGATAAGTGCAAGCGCTACAGTAATTTCCCGTAATACCATGCGAGCGAAGCCGCGGGGAAAAGCTAGTAGAGAATAAAGTCAACTCAACACCTCTTTGAAAAGTCATTAAAAACTACCAAAAAAAAGATTTTTAAATAGCCCATAACCCTAACCCAACGTAACCTATTTAACCAATTTTTTATATATTTTTTTCATCACTCTTAATGAGTTTTCTGAGGTGGTTCTGAGTTGGTTTCTTTCTGAGTTGTCCGGTCACCTATTTGATTTTCCATGACGAGGTTGCAAGTTAATTTTTAGTTATTTAACTCTCTATTATAATGATAAGTAGTAAGATGTTGTTAGTTTTTCTTAATTTATTTTTTTGTTTCTGCATTTTTTCCAACCGTTTACATTTTCACGTCATTTGTAAATCTTTTAGTAAAACCAATAGATTTTAATGTTTGCTTTTGTTTTACTATTTACTCTACATAAACAATAGAAAAAGAAATAGATAAAATCAATGCACTAAACTCACATCACAATAAAACTTAACAAATTATTAATACTCGCAAAAAACTCAACCCAAATAATATATTAAAATTAATTCGGCCGCGGTTAATCGAGTTTTTTTTTAGTTGCTTTGTATGATGCAAAGAATAATATTATTATTCAAACCCACTGCAGAATCCAACTTAATAGGTTTATAATACAGTTCTGCCATTGTTGCCCGGCGAAGGGTGTCACCCCACTCTCCCCACGGGGTCACCCCACGTGTAATAATGAATTGAATACCCTAAATAAAATAGCGTTTTTCCGGGGAACATATTGAGGGTATTATTGAGAGGGGGTATCAAATGACGTACAGGTGAAGTTGTTCATGATGAATGTTTATGTTGTGTTCGGAATTATTGTTTTGGATGTATAAAATTTGTTGTTGTAATTATTATAGTTAATTAAACTTTAAAGTTCAATATATATATTTGAAAGGGATGATGTATGGCGTTTTTGATTTCCACTGTTGCCATGGGAAGAATTGTTTTGCAAAGTTGCGTCATTGTCATATGAAAAAAATGGTTGTCTGTAAAGTTGGTTTAGGGACGATAATTTTACGTGATAACGTTATATAATAACGATGGAGTGGAAGAGAGATAGATACCTCACAAGCCGAAAGCTTAGGTCGAACGCTTGTTCCGCGCTCTCGCTTGCACGCTCGGATCAGGTGGAACGTGACAATGAGTCATGCTTTTTCGTGAGTGCAGCCGGCGTTCATCGATTTATAAGATGTTATCACGTCAAAAATATTGTACTTATTAAGGCGATGAATCATGACATGTAACATTTAGAATCGAGTCGCTAACAATTATACTCCTTATACAGACGGCGACAAGGTTTAAATTCCCGCGTAACACCTGCCGACTGTTTTGATTTATGCAAGACAACAACATCGCCGCAAGGTGTTTAAATTTATTTTGCGAAGTTCAGGCACAAATATTTAAATGTTTTACGAACATTATTTAAAGATTTTAATTTGCACACATTATACGATACAGTAAAACAATAACCGAAATAAAATAGGTTAGTATGTAGGAGCTTTTGAACTTTAAAGCAGTTTTTATAAGCCTGATACTTTTTTTCTGAGCTTACAAAAAGACTTGTCAATATAAAAAAATATCAAAGGTCCAATATGAGTTCTACTTGAAGTATTAAATTAGAGCATCTATTATAATATTGTTAAACAATAAAATTTTCAAACGAAAAACACATGATTTTGCATTACTTCGTAGTGCTTCGTCTTAAGAGGGAATAACCAGACAAAACCGGAAATATGTCATTTTTAAATCAAATTTTAGACGTATTGACTCTTTTCCACAAAAAATTATATATTGATTTCGAAAGGCTGTTCTTTTAACTAGTAAAGATATTTTTTAAATTTTGAGAAAATGTGTTTATTTTTAGTACAAAAAGGTTTTGCCGTAGATCGTTGGCAGATTTGTTAAATTTTCAAACAAAATTTTGTATTATACAACATACATTTCAAATCATGTAATCATGCAATAAAAAAATCAATAAATTATTTGGGAAAGCTACTTTTCAAAATTCTAATTTTAATTCAAATAAAATCATAAAAAAAAGATCCGCGCCCTTGTTTTGTGACGAAAATACTTCAGTTTGTCTATTTATTTACGGCCTTACAAACTAATATATTTAAATAAAAAGTTAACATTTTTATTTTGCTTAGACATTTTTGAAAAATTATAAATACTTATGATCAAAAAATAATTACAAAAAGTACGATATTTTAATTGTTTTATCATCACGAGTTTGTGCATTTTTGAATGTGGGTATTTATCAAATCAAATCTGGAATGAAATAAAATCGATATTGAGTTATTATGTTAAAACGCATGAAGAATAATTAATCTTTCTCATCGGTGCTGCCCTGCACCGTTGCAAGGGTACGATCGCAAGATCATCGTTCGACGAAATTTAAATTCTCGGCCGCTGGTTTATCCTAAATATCCTTAAATAAATCAAATAAATCGCTTGTGTAAACATTTTCAATCAAATTTCTTTGTAATTTTCGGAGACAGTGGCTGCTGGTAATATTTTTGTGATTGAGATTAAAGTATGAAATTCTTTAGTTGGTTTGTTATATTTTCTCGATTATAAATACATATCGTATTAATTACTTTTCTTTCATTTTTATCACATAAATATCACCAGTCGCCACTGTACGCAGTTGCCATAGAAATAGAGCAAGTAAATCGCCACAATAAAATAAATAATTATTCAATTTGCAATACATTACGCATATCGCCAGTAGAAATAAACGCGTTAATCTGACACATTCAATTATATTATACATGAGAGGAAACAGGGGAGATTTGGGGGGTGAGTGAGCACTGCGCGCTGCAAATACCACTCACAGCGGCACTAATGCCACCTTCGCAAGGAACTTCGCACCCCATCCAGATCAAATTTAGTGTACATATGTATTATTTGTACATTAAATAGTAAAGGTATGAAGTGCAGAACATAGGGGCGTGATGTCGATGAAGGTGCTGGAACACAATACACAATCCTCTCATATTCATCGAAGCAGACCAAAGTGGAAATTGATCAACGCTTTACGACATTTTATAAAAAAGGTACATTTACTTCTATGTTACCTGTTTGTATCAATATCTACAGAGTTTTGTTTGTTATTCAGTGTTATCACAGACAATCCTGGCAGAATCCGAAACAAGTATTTGTAAATTTAAGTACCTATGTTAGTTGAAATTCTAGAACGTTAATTCAAAGCTGAAAATATTATTAAATTAAGTCAGTAGTTATAAGTCTTAGTCGTAAGTCATTAGCTATAAGTATTATATGTAAGTCACTAGTTTAATCATAAATCTTAGTTGTAAGCCATTTATACCCCTTTTATTTTATATTCATATGTACAGAGTCCTTGATGATATTTTTAACAAAAATAATAACAATTATTAGAATCATTATCATTTGTAAGTAATCTTTTTATATTAAAATACCCATAAAATGAAATGAATCGCATCCTTGAACATTTTCATTTAAATTTCTTTGTAATTTTCGGAGAAAAGTGACTGTTGACAATATTTTTGTGATTGAGATAAAAAATACTATTTATTTCTTGAGGTCTAAAATTTTTTTTTTTAATTTTAAAAATTGCGTTTAAATTTTTTTGTACAATAAATTTATGAGAAACTGTACAGTACATCCAGCTTTTGAGAGGTTAATTTGACTCTAGCTTTAATGGAGCTACCATGCCTGAACTGGTTACACCAAGCATATCAATGAAAGGCTTGCTGAAAAGATTGCTTCGCTGAAAGAGGCTAGATTGTCATTTTAATCCCTTTTAGACGGTCTTTTAAACATTAACCATTTACAATTTGGGAGGCGGTAATGGGTACCGCCGCCCCGGGAATCTTTATTGGATAACCAACACCTCTGCCATAGGTCACCCCAAGTGGTCCGCTACGTTTGGTGATTTAGCAGGGGTGCCCGGGTTCGTGGGGTGAGGTTTGTCTAGGTCTTGGAGGCGGATGACCAGGACGCACTGAACCCCAGATTCCTACCCACCCCTTAAACCCTTTTCCTTCCCAGAACTCTCCTTTCCCCCTTTTCCTTAAAATAAACTCTCCACACAGCATCCCCAAGGATGAAATAGGCCCTGAGGGAAATTATTTTCCTCAGGGCCTCCTGTGTGGAGCTCATGTAAAAAAAAAAATTAAATCCCATAGGTTTTTCTTACCCCAAGAGGAAACCACTCGAGGTACTCCCTTCTTTGCTTCAAATCTCTTCTAACTGTTGGAGTTTGAGAGTTGTCTATTAAAATAACGAAATAATTTTACCTTCTTTCATCAGTGTAAAGTAGTTCAAATTGGAGAAAGGATCTAAAATTATTTCGTTCGTAAAATAAGTATTTCTTCCTTTCTTTAAAATCTAATAGAAAATTTAGAGAAATGAGTAGACTTGTTCGATTCTGCGAATGTTGGGTTTCTTACCTTTGACAATTATTTTCTTGGGTTCGTCTCTCTTTAGGGACCTGGACAAGCCAGCACCAAGGCCCGGATCTTTCAAGGTTTTATCATTTCGTACCTGGAAGAAAACTGCCTTTTAGAAAGAGTATGGTATTGGATGTATAGCAAAACTTTCTTTTTTACTTGGAACAATATTGAAAAACATGAAATCATCTTTTATTTTTGGACAGTTGAGGCGAGGCAATGAGGTAATTCAAAATCATGTATTTTTGGTTTGAAAATTTGATCTCTTAGAAATATTATAAATGAAATACTACCAGTAGAACACATCTATAATAGAGCATTTTTCATAAGACTGAAAAATTATTGGGCCAATAAAATTGGTTTGAAGTGCAAAATCTCCTAATTACAAACGTTTTCTTGTATATGGTTTTATTATATAATGTGGAAAAATGAGTTCTCTAGATCA
The DNA here is from genome assembly GCA_936435175.1 of Glyphotaelius pellucidus. Taxonomy (NCBI): domain Eukaryota; kingdom Metazoa; phylum Arthropoda; class Insecta; order Trichoptera; family Limnephilidae; genus Glyphotaelius; species Glyphotaelius pellucidus. The sequence continues at coordinate 5,560,774 of OW386542.1, forward strand.
GTGTTCCGCAAACTTTTTGCGTTCAAGGTACACCTACCGAAACAAGAAATTTTAGAGGAACACCAAAAAAAAATTTGGTTGCCTGTAAAGTCGGTTTACGGACGATAATTTTACGTGATAACGTCATATAATAACGATGGAGTGGAAAGAGATAGATGCGTCACAAGCCGAACGCTTGTTCTGCGTTCTCGCTTGCACGCTCGGCTCAGTCGGCACGTGACAATGAGTCATGCTTTTTCGTGAGGGCAGCCGGCGTTCATCGATTTATAAGACGTTATCACGTCAAAAAACCAATGTTTATTTAATATTTATTATTAAAATCAATATAATATGAAAAGATGTTTATATGAGCCTGCATAACTGAGCACAGGCAATCAAAATTTGGAGAAATCGTTGATAACGCTTCTCTCATCTCTTCATCGATCATCCTCCGGCATTCTCTTTTTTTATTGAATCGTAGTGAGAGTTGAAAATCCCAATTCGCACAAGTTGGTTGTGGCAAATGGTAAGAGAAATGCAATAGCACGCTTTGAAAGCAGTGGATACTCATTTTTTTACGTGCTAGCTGTTTCGGAAAATTTTAGTTTTAATGTCCGATCAGTTTTTAGCTCCATGAATTCTTCCTGCTCGTTTATAGAATAAAGAATGGATTCTTGATGAATCCATGATGAGGCTTTTTGTATTTAACTAGCATATTAGCGATCGCCTAGCTTGCTTTTTGCGCTTTGTTTGATGTTTTGAAATATGAATTAATGAAAGTTACCTATTTCTTAGACAAGTCTTTCAAACGTTGAAAAATGGCTTTGTCTTTTTAGCCACCGATGGGTTTTTAGTAGTTAACTGTCATAAAAATTTACTGGGCACCATCGAATTATTACCCAAAGTTTCTCCACGAGGAGTGGGCATGATTCGTCTCCGCAAAATATAAAGCCATAAGTTACGTATCTCTCATCATATATTGGATTAACAAGCTTAGGTTTTTCTTCTTTGAATCTGCTCCTTTTTGGGAATCATTGATTTCATTTGGCAAACTTGCGGTACATTTAACAAATTTATGCGTTACATTGTCACATTGCGGCGCGGCACACCAACTACTGACCACGGCACACCAGTGTGCCGCGGCACACACTTTGCGGAACACTGCTCTAGATGATGATAGGAGAATTTAATAATATTTGTATCTAACTTCACAAAATAAAATGAAACAAGCATTTTGGTGACGTTTTTTTACGGGTATTTTAACCTCAATGCCATCTGCGTAAGGAATGCATTATTTATTTGGAAGCTCCATGGGTACAAATTAGATATTCTAATAATTCTGATCTAAAAATCACAGACGGAAAAGACTTCGAAATTCAAGACTGATTAGAAATTTTTGCCACATCAAACGTTGAAGTTCCTTAAATCCAGAATTTAACCTAATTTAGTTGTACCTATTCTAATAAACTTGTACTCACCAGCTCCCCTAGAAAGTTGATATACCCAATGGCCAGCTTTAGCGTGTCCACCTTGGAGAGGCGCTTCTCGTAGGGTAGCGTGGGTATATGCGCGCGAAGGCCCTCGAAAGCGTCGTTGATGGACTGCATGCGGCGTCGCTCTCGCAGATTGGCCGCCTGCCTCTGCTGTATCTGCTGCTGCGGACACTTGGAACGCCGCCGGTGGCTCCGGCGCGAGCAACTGCGGTAGAAGGAATCCCTGCAAGTTCACACATCTTCGTTAGGTACTTTTTGATAACATGTAGTGATGGACTGCGTTAAGCCGCTTTCCGATGTTGAAGTTGCTACCAAAACCACCAGCCAGCAATTGGCTTGGCTACAACGACAAATCCCAGTTCTAAACAAGCTGTCCAGAATTGGATCAAATCTTCGGAAGTTACGTTGCCGCGAACCATCGCCGGAATCCACCTCATGTTCCAAAAGTACATAACCATCGTTATTTAGGAAATGTATCGGTAGGTACAAAGTGGTGGACTGTAGCGGTATTGGAGAACGATTTGTCCATTTTGTCGATATGTTGTAAAAAAATTGTAATTGTAAATAAGAATAATACAAAAAAATTGGCCGAAAATTTTTCAATTTGACAAATTTAGTGATATTATGCATTTGTCGTCATAACAAAGAATTATTGTACCAATGGACAATTTTGATGGTACGTTGAACATTGGAATTGGAATTTTCCGATTGGACAAATAATTGTCGAAATGAACATGTTTGGCGATATTTTGTATTTTTGGATATTTAAAACGTTTGTACTTTTTACGTTCTATTCTACCAGGAAAACTTTAGTAAATTTGGCAAAGCCCAAAAAACCCGCCTGCAGGGCGGAGCAGCAAAAAATCCGCGGAAGAGTTTCTTTACCTACAAGTGATAAACACTATTGATTGCGAATAGTGGTGGACAATCGAGACATTTTGATTCTATGAATAACTATCCTCTCGGATATGGACTGGACATTGCCTTCGATTTTGGTATCGCTCATTCCAAAATGTCAATAATCAACATAGACAACGAAATCAAACATCTCATTAAATATTTACTTCTATTTTTCTATTCGAAATATATGGAACTCATTTACATTACACATCACTCTTACTACATACTATATATAACACTAAATAAAATCGGTGTACCTATGTATTAATGCAGCTGTAAAATAAATAGAAAAAAATAATATAATAAAAGTAAATATCAAATATTTGTTGACATTCATACGCAAATTTATGGACATTCATCATAAATATTATTCACGCCCATCAAGTACCAAATTATTCGCATTGAAAAATAGAAATTTTCCCCGAAATAATGGACATTAGACAAGTCCACTTTAGGAGAGAGAAAGGTGCTTCCGTCTTTTTTTAGCCAGTGAAAGCCACAAAAGTGTCACCGACGCAGTCACATCGTCACATTTGTGAGACCCCTCCCCCCTAGTGTGACGTCACATATTTTGCAATTTCACATCTAAAAATAATCAAAATTCTGATAATTTTGTATAATTATATTTCAAATCTTTGGATAAAGAAATTTTCAGTACACAGGGAAATCTAGTATAGTCAGGAGATTTTTTTAAGCTTTAAGTTATGAACATGAAAGATACCATTAAATTTAAGAAAACCCTTCAAACAATGGATATTTCTTGTTTGCCACTGGACAGTCGAGATAGTTTTACTATAAAAAAATCGAGTGTAGTTCGCACGCGGTAGAACTGAAACCTGGAACACAATCTTAACCAATGGAGCCTTGAAAACTGAGCTCATAATCAAAGTGTCCAATGCGGTAAGGTTTCATTATATCTCATTCCATCGCAGGCTAAATGCTATAGACGTATGTGTTTGTCTCTTTTTAGTGTCGTTTCCATTTCATCGAGTTTCAAATCATAACGGTGCTAAAGAAGTTTCACTTCAAAAACCTAACAAAAACCTTTTGTTCTGGAAAATCGTAAAAACGTCAATACATCGCTGTTTTGTACATAAAATTAGACAATTTGGGGTTTCTGTAACCAAATATTGTATACGCTTTACAGGTACAAGATACAGACAAGGAATCCATCATGCATAGGCAAAATTGAAAACATGCAGCGTGCAAGACGTACTTAATTTCTGACATTGTTTGAAGTAAAAATGTAAGAGAAATTTTGATCTCTGGTAACATTTTTGATGTTTTTTTTTATTCAAACAAAAACATCAAAAAATCAGAAACAAGAAAAAAATTATTAAACTTTCCGTTTTCAACTCTCTGTTAATTTCAGAATGATTTCTAACAACTAAATAATACTAAAAATATTGCAGTAGTCCGATTTTACGAGGCTCCGTTGAGCCAAGAAATGATTTACCTGACACCCAATACAGCGCCCACAAGGTTTTTACTAGCGCCAGTCTTCGTTTGGCTAAAGACCGGCCCTGGATAAGGCTCAATAACATTTAGATTGAAGAAACATTGATAATAATATTATCGATGTTTATTTGCTACTGGCATTATACCTAGCTCTCTAATTCAAAATTTAGGCTTATTAGATTTGTCAAAGAATCTTTATATAAAAATGCAAAAATCGGTCATATTAAACACGTAGGATTACGAAAGATTTTTTTAAATATTTATATTGAGGGATCAGTAGGATTTATCGGTCCAGTTAGGAGTTCTATCTAGCCGAACCCTCTGATATGAAAATATCTGGAGTCGGTAAAGTATTTTCCCATATGGTCTCTGGTAGGTTGACGTGTTGTTCTTTTATAGTTTGGTATTTATTATACTTATACAATGCAATTAAATCGCGTGGATTGACTAGATGATCATTTGTGGAAAAGTATGTGGAAGGGTTAAGTTTTTCCTGTGGGAAAGACTTAACCCGGACATAAAGTCTAGAGAACAAATATAATATTATCAATAATATTATTGATAATCATTTCTTGGCTCAATGGAGCCTTGGAAAATCGGACTGCTCCAATTGCTCCCACGCAGAGCCGGCCCTGGCCAATCGATTAGAACCAATCGAAATAATTCTTCATGCTTACGCAGAAATCCTTAAATGGGTGTCTGTCTAACAAAAAGTCTAATACCAAGAGCATATCAATATAATCTTCTTCAAACTAGTTAATTAATAATTAAAACATCACATTTCATATGATTATTAAAACTGTGGTACGTCAGGTTAAGTTATACAAAATTTCAACTATACGTCTTGTAAAAATGATTCATAAGTTGTGTTTGATAATATCATTTCACGACAATCAATCGATTGGGAAGTAACCCCTCATAATTTAAATGAACCACACACAATGACAGGTGTACTGCAAGAACAAAGTACACCTGACATTGCCAGAGATTAAATCGATACACTTGTTATAAAGTAATATATTATTATCGTGGGGTTAGAGCGGTCGATACAAAGGTTGGAGCAATCATTACCTAAATCATTTTGTGGAATTTTTGAATATCTGTGAAACATATCAATTGAATCGGTCATGTCATGGTAGTCACTTCAGCAAAAATATATTATAGAACGTTACGAAACAATTGTCTTCAGTTTGAAATATGCACAAAAATATGATAGCGAACATGGATATAGAATTTAAAGACATCCAATAAGAATGTTTGCAGATAACTAATATTTTTATTTTTTAACATTGAGCACTGAGTTGATAGTTCATGCTGAAGACTTATTTACTTGGGTGAGAATGCGCCGAAATGATAACAATAATTAAAGTAAAGCAGGTAAACAAAAAAAAATCTAAGAGCAGTTGACTCCTAGGCCCCTTTTTGCGAGATAAGGCTCTATTGGATTTTCTAAATGAAATAAAATGACATACTGAACGCCTTGAACCGGGCGATAGAAGGGACTCAGTAGCAGGCTTACTGAACTGAGCGGTAAGCTCCCTGGGCCATTTTAAGAGTGTCGGCGATCAAAGTGGCTCAGAGTCTTCTTTGGAACAGGAAATATGGCGTTATGGGTGTCAAATTATGCGTATCAATAAAACTGCAAAAGGCCCGTACTGAACGCCTTGAACCGGGCGACCAAAGTGGCCCAAGAGCGGTATACAAAGTTGAGCGGTCAACTACTTGTGTTCTTTGTAGGCGCACCCTACCTCATTAAAACTTCGCATTTTTCTTCAGAACACACACTCCTCGCTTCATTCACGTTACGTCAATTCGCTTAGTGTTTTAACTCGTTAGTTGGCTGCAACGAGCAAAAGCTGGTAGTTTAGTAATGTTTACAACATATTAATGTAACTTTGTCATATGTCGAAAATGTTAGTTCATCGCATCATATCAAATCAAATTTCTAAACAAAACGCATTCTTCTTCTTTTTCTAATTTCAATGCAATTATCTCCGTGGAATTAACTGCCGATACTAATCCCAACTACTCATTGCTACCCAAAATGTTACTTTAAAAGATAGTCGGTAATATTAGTCAAAGCATACCACACAGGTACACAGGTGCGACGCTTAAAATTGTCTAAACAAATGTAACTTTATTGCTGCAATTAATGCGTATTGTATGATAAAATGTATCTACGTAATAGTTTTTTTACACCGTATTCTTCACTTACGAATTATAAAAATTGTTAAAAGGAATACCTAGCTATCTTGGTCCTGCTACGGAAAGCTAGTAGTTTAGTAATGTTTACAACATATTAATGTAACTTTGTCATATGTCGAAAATGTTAGTTCATCGCATCAAATCAAATCAAATTTCTAAACAAAACGCATTCTTCTTCTTTTTCTAATTTCAATGCAATTATCTCCGTGGAATTAACTGCCGATACTAATCCCAACTACTCATTGCTACCCAAAATGTTACTTTAAAAGATAGTCGGTAATATTAGTCAAAGCATACCACACAGGTACACAGGTGCGACGCTTAAAATTGTCTAAACAAATGTAACTTTATTGCTGCAATTAATGCGTATTGTATGATAAAATGTATCTACGTAATAGTTTTTTTACACCGTATTCTTCACTTACGAATTATAAAAATTGTTAAAAGGAATACCTAGCTATCTTGGTCCTGCTACGGAAAGCTCTATTGTAAAGCTTCCCGGAGAAGATCAAAATCAATTGAGGCTATTGACAATTGAGTCTTCCCATCATTGAAGGGTGGGAATAATAAGTACATATTTTGACTAAGCGCCAGAGACGTAGCGGAATGATCATTTCGCTGTGCGATTGATTGCAGCATTATTCATGAGTATGAGATAGGGAAGAAGGTTACAAGAGAGCTGTTGGAATTAGGCCCAATTAAATGAATGTATCGTCGACCAACAGGAAAAATATAAAGGCGCAAAGCATTATAATATTATCAAAGTCATCTATAACGCTTTATTCTATTGAGGTTCACAAAAATGAAAAAAAATAAAGACACTTCAAAATTAACTAACCCGCGCGCTTACATTCCACAACAATATTGAGTACCCAACTCAACAAACAATTTCCTTTCTTTTTGTATAAACCATTACACAACCTACAGTAAAACGCACAATGTTCCAACATACCTGGACACCTGAAAACCTCCATACATTTCCAGAAAGGTATGATCTTCACGAAAAAATACCGCCTTAAAACACTTTTTTACAGAAATTCATCTGCTCGCTAACCCTACACTGCACAACGACCACGACGATACTGTACGGGTGAGGTGTCAAGAAAATGGAAGTTAGTGAATACCTAGGCCACCATTCGATATACGCCATCGTTGTCCATGGATCTATTCGTACTGCGCAGAACCACGGCATCTGTAGAGCCTGGTTCATAAGAGCAAACGGAGTTGAGGTCACGATCCTCAGCAAAGAAACAAGTGAGAGGCACATAAAACCCAAAAACTCCTTCGAAGACACAAGCTTTGGACATAAACATGATAAATACAATGCATTTAAAGCATATTTTTATCAACACACTCGATACAGAAAACATTATTTAACACACACAATTACAATTAGAATAAATAGATCGATAAGGCGATTTTATGTACACATTTTTTTAAATCAAAAGAATAAAAAATAATATACACTCTACGCAATGTACACATCACACCCGGGGGATAACAAGGCCACAACTCAAAAAACTACCTTTTTCAGGAGAGCAGTTTGAATATTTCGTTTGAGTGTATTGAATCAGTTTTTGAACCAATAAATATACATTATTTCACAAAAGCAGTGTATTCATATTTATCAGGTTTAATATTATAATAGTGTTACAATGATCATTGTGCCACTATTTTTGCTTGAATTCGAGTAAAACATTATTATATGAAAACGGCATATTCGCTTTTAGGACAACAACATTTTTAAAATTGTGCCTTTTTTTATCGAAGATAGAAGAGATATCCAGGAACATTTCTGCATACCTAACTGAAAAATGCATTTTTTTTTACTTGTGCCACTGTTATCCCTCGGGTGCGACATATACTCGTACACAACCGTACCTCAAAATAATATTGCCTAATATATTTTAGTCATTTATTATTACATAATTTTTCTTCATTATGATAAAGGTTATATATTATAAAGGTTAAAATTTTATATTAAATATTATGTAGATATTTTATTTTATTTAACTTATTTTTTGTAATATTTAATTATTGAAGACAATATTGCGTAGTGTGAATCAGAAAATACGGAAAAAGATTCGTTTGCATCTGGTAAATCTATTTCAGATTTTTCGTTTGGGAGTGAATTATCATCAATGATTTAATATTACAATTGGAGATTTTATTCAATAAGTTATAACTAGGTGGCGGAATGCGGAGGCAAAACGAAAATTCCAGAGCCGCTAATTATTAAAGGCAAAACAAACAAACTTTCGTTATTTGACCGGTCTAATTTGTTTTACGGGGCCAACAGACTTAGCTGTAAAAGATAAAAGATCATTTGGTTTTGGCCTATTTCAACATATCGCTCGCCATACATTCCCAATGTTTTTCCTCCGCATTCGTCCTCCTATTTATAACACTTTAAAAAAGATTATTCGTTGTATTTTATGAAATTTAAGAAAGGGCCTAGGTCATCTATCCGAGGCTCCATTTAGGGAAAGGAAGGAGAGGAAGTTTTAGGAAGGAAAAAAGGATGAGAGGTGGGTAGAAATCTGGGATCAGTGAGTCCAGGAGTGACGGACGTAATCCATCCCTTCCACTAAGGCTGTAGGTGATGGGCTGAGAAAGTCCAGCTGGAGAGGTCAAAAGGTTTCCCTCAACCATCCTCTCCCGATTCGGCCCGCCACGCAGTAGGTGGGCATACGCATCCGCCCAACGCATCACCCCAATTAAGAATGCATTTGTCACATTGTCTATTTGGTAATACTCCCACCACGTCATCATTCGAAAATTCCAAAGTGATTTAAATACCTTCTGGCGAAGCACAGTGCGCCGTTCCGTGCAAGAGCGTCGTCCCGTCTTACCACGCTAGAGTCGGTTTTACCTCCCCAGGCGCACCAAAAGATTTTCACATCAAAAACAACACCAACAACGACGATTGAAGAAGTAAAAGATATTCTTCAGCAATTATGAAGCGGAATTCAACTCACTGGCTGCAGCTGGAGGTGTGCAGCCTGTTCTCTTGGTCACTGCCGTAGAGGCTGCTGTCCGAGGACTCGTCGAGCAGGAACAGGTCGGCCGAGTGCGCCGGACTGGGGGGCGACGCGCCCGACGGCCCTGCCAGCCCGGGGATCCCCTCGTCCAAGTCCATACCCTCGATGCTGAACATTGTCACACAACAGACACGCTTAGTGCAACACTTCAACAACACCGACTTATTTAATGTTCGACGACATTGTGATCTTTACAACGGGTGTCATTGTACACATTTCGTACTGGCACAAACACGTGAAAAATCATCGAAAAATTAAAAAAAATGCATTAATTTAATTTATTATTAAAGTTATTTTCTCTTTTAAAAAGTTGTTTAATTATAGTTAGGTGCAATTTAAACAAACGAAAACTGGTTATTTCATGTAGATAATTTTTCAATTTATCGCTTCAAAAAATTGAGTTGCAATTTTAAAATTTAAATTCAAAGCAAATCCGATTCTCCAGTTCATTGAACCAGAGTTGCAGACACACAAACCAAATTAGTATTTTTGTTGATGGTTATGTAGGTACATACAATTCGTGTATTTACATACAATGCTCACACAGTCGCTCCATTTTATTTTTAAAAAAATTATGTCTTTTGTCTACGGAAATGGATTTTCAATGGTTTATTTTGTATTTATTTTATCTATTTAATTATTATTAACAATTATTTTTTGTTTCACTTTATGCGTAGGCACAACATTTTTCTATAAATCATGTTGGTCAGATTTATTATTAAAATTATTTTATGTGTTTTCCATTAAAATGCAGAAATGTAGATTCATTTAAAAAACAAAATAATTATTTCGGATTTTTGATTTTAAAATCTTTGAAAATATGAGTGATAATATAATTATTATGTTGTTTATTAAATATGAACTACCTGTTCGTACCTAATTATTATTTTTTCAGCTGATATACCCAAGTATGATCGGATATATTAAAACAACACTTCACATAGTCAGGTGTGCCAGATAAGAACAAGTCGATTATGTCGCTTTATGAGATGAATTATGATATACTATCTAATTGATTTGGAGTGAATGAAATGGGAGGTATTTACGGCTATACGAGTGAACTAGTGCGGGTTGACGGTCCTAGGGGACGTGCTGAGCTCACCGCGCGGAGGGAACTAGTGGCAAAGGCTAGTAGGGAAGCAATGTAGCAAGTAGCATAGAACGCTGGGGGAATGATAGGGTGGGTCGTCTATGTTTGGGGTACACGACTAAACAGAAGGGTGATAAATCAGAACACTTTTGAAAAGTTATTTGAAAATATAATTTAAATTAGTGCAAATTCCTGAAAAATCACAAGATGTGAAACTGCAGATTTTTTTATTTTTTATTTAATGACTATATAAAATAATTATATGTACAAAATATAATGGTGAATTTAAGTAAGTAGAGTTATTGTGTTTCTTAGTCTTCCTTACGAGGGGGTCCTGTGCCGAGGTGACTAAATTTATTTAAATGTAGTTTATTTTTCTTCTATGTCGTTTTTAGTGTCTTCGTTAGGGTTTTTTCATTGACCTCTTTCAGCCATATTTTTATTCTTGATTTGTACTCATTAGAATTTTTTTATTAATCGACAATGTTCACTGAACTAGGATTGCACGGATTCGCCGGTCTAATGAGACATCGGGTCACTGGAGCCAGGATGCGGCTAATGGCTTCCGACGATGCAGTGGTGACCGCAGCGTTCCAGCACCAAATCCCACTCCTGATTGAGCGCTGTGCCCGAGCTCACCCCAGACCACACTCTACATAGAATTGATTTTTTTTTATTTTTTTTATTATTTTGTTTTTTCCTATTCTATGTTTTAAAATAAATCTGTTGCATTAAAATATGTATAATGATATAAATATGTACAATTATATCTGATGTGTGGAATTGCACTACCCTCCCCACATCCTGGAATAAAACTTTATTATTATTATTATGTCTTGGGGAAGGGTGTTTTAGAGTTTTTTTGCAAAGTGTGTGTAGTTTCTTTGTCCAAATGTGGGTTTATAACTTGGAATATTTTTTATGTTATTTTTATTCGATCTAGTGTTATGCATACACGGTATTTATAATGTTTTAATATTTTTCACACTATCTGCTTTGGGGATGCTGTGTTGAGGTTTTTATTTAAGGATATGTAGGATAGGAAGATCTGGGAAGGAAAAAAGGTATGAGAGGTGGGTAAGAATCCGGGTCAGTGTGACCAAGAGCGATGGACGAATGATTCCATCCCTTCCACTGCAGTGCAAGACGATGGGTTGAAAGAACAAAGTAAAAAAAGTATTGCTGTTTTACTCCAAAGAGACGTCGTTGCGAAATTATTTCAATAATCATGTTGTGTTTTGTGATATAATTTCTGAAGTTTTGTGATATAATTTTGGTCCATCATGATTGTCCCATCAGCTCTCCAAGGAATAACGTTGATTTTTGGAACGTCCTGTATAAAAGTCAAACAAAAAAATAATAATTAAAAGCCCAATACACTACTCGCGAAGTTGATCGAGGCTAATCGAATACGATGGTGTAGAAACGAACTTCATTTAGCTTCGTGCAACCTCGCCTCGCGTCCGACTTCCGATCACTGTCGTTTTTTGCGTCCGAGTCAAAGGACTCAAAGCGTTCCAAAGTTCGAACACGATGCGCATCACTACACTACTCGGCTCACTTCATGCTTTGTGTGATGAATTTGCAGGTAGTTTTTTTTACATTAGCTCCACACAGGAGGCTATATCATCTTTGGGGATGCTGTGTGGAGGTTTTTTTAAGGAAAGGAAGGAGAGGAGAGTTCTGGGTTGGGTAGGAATCTGGGGTTCAGTGTGTCTTGGTCATCCGCCTCCAAGACCTTGAGAAACCTCACCCCTTGCTCCCTAACACATTTATATTCGATTAAAAAAACGAGTGTGCTTTAGACCACATGACTGAAGTAAAACTTCTTTATGCTTCATTCGCCTCGCCCGATCACACTTTTCGTAACGCTCTCGTCACGCATTCACCAGCTTACTCCACAAGTCAAGCGTGCGTAAATAAGTTTTACTTCAAAAAGTTTTGCCGGCCCACCCTGATGAACATTGCGAGGAATTGAGAGAGGTGAACGATTCTGCGATAAGACCCCGGAACGATTTGATTCGCGATCGCTAGCTCTGCTAACTGAATGGGCGTTCCCTAAAGATACAACCCAAATTAGGGGGGATTGATTTGGTATAGTCAAAAATTCATATTATTATTTATAAAATTATCTAAAACATATTTACAACGATTGATGGATTTTATTCCAATTTATAAATAAGAAAATATTTGTCTAAAGTGCTAAAAAAATTCTGCCCTAAAATTTGATAAAATTTTTCAGCTCGCAAAATAATTTCCGTCATGAGATGTGATTCTTGGAAATATTATTTTTTTAACTATATTAATATTTGTAGATTTTAGATTTTCCCGACCGTATTGTATAATTTATCTTATGTTATTATGCTCTGTTACGCTTCTGCCTTCTTTCCCGGATTCCGAGCGCTAATGAAAAAACGGATCACCAACTACAGAACGCAACTAGCCTCGAGCGACAACAGTCTTGTGATGGCAGCATTCCTGGCAGGGTCCCATCTACAAACGATGGAGCCACTTCATGATGACATAGATTTAAAACAAAAGTTAACTTTTTTCAAATTCTTGAATAATGGCACAAACTCTTTTATTTTTACTTGATAATATAAATGTATAATATGGAACTCGTGGGACTGCACCACCCTCCCCGAGATCTGGAATAAACGATTAAAAATAAAAACACAAAAATTAATTTATGATGGATATTTGCTAAGAAAGTCAACATTATAATTTTGTGTTATGTAGCGCACATAATAGGTGATTTTTTCCAACCGTGGTTCTGCATGCGGGCAAAAAATACATTTTTTTATATAATTGGTAAGCTCAGGCGAGTTTGTGCCATTATTCAAAATTATAATAAGATTTAATCCAAAAGTAAATGTCTTGTTTAAAGGGAGTTGAGGTTGTGGAAATTAATGAATTCGGTGTAATTTGTAGTGTAAATTTAGTTTAGAGCATAGGTTTTAAACTTAAGAAGACCCAGAGAAAACTAGGGGGCGTTGAGATGGCATAGTGAGGGCATGGGCAGGTAAAAAATATGGTCTAAAAAAGTTTAAAAATACACACTCTTATCACGTACTAAATCTGACGTGCATTATTATTGTTAAGAATTGACACTGCATCATGAATACAAGAAGGAAGGAGGTAGCAACCCGGTGTGCTGCACACAAAGTAGCAAATGCTGCGTATAAATACGTAGGTATTTTTGCGACCCTTATCACGAATTACGTAAAAGGAATTAAGGGGAGCCGGTGGTCTAGCCCCGTAAATTCGACGAGATTTTAGGATTTTTTTAAAAATGAAAACAGTAAGTAATGCTATTCAAACCTTTTAGATATATTAAATCACTTTAATAGTATACAAAAATTTTATTATTAAAAAAAAACTAAGTAGCTAAGGAACTGCGCTGAAGTTGCCCTCCTCATAAATACGGACCTTGGTGGTGGGTCCAGTTTTGGCTCTTTCACTTATCCGTAAACAAAAACAAAAAAAATCTGGTCAGTATGAGGTAGTTATCGCAGGAATTAGAATAAAAAAAATGACAAAATCGCGCGTTGTTGAAATTTAAATACAGAAAAATGACTGTTTTTTCATTATATGTATGTAAAAAATAAGAAGTATTCAATGTAAACACTTCCTGCGATAGAAATATGGAGTACGGAATAACACAGTAAAATTTGAGACGTATCGGCCGAGTAGTTTTTTTTTGCCTCACACCATGCAGAAAAATGTAGTTTTGAAATAATTGAGTTTGAAGTTTTGCTCGGCCCTTTTACCTGCTTCTGCGCTGACCTGCTAAATGGGTTGTAGAACTTTGAATATCGTCAATACTATTACCAAAATTTTACAGTGTATTCTTAAAGGATTCTACTTTCGAAATATCGAAAAAAAAAATTCTGGACCACCGGCTTAAACAACCAAATCTAAAAATAAATTCGGACAAAATTCTTTACAAAGTGCCCTATGGTTACATCAAACATTTAGTCAGACAAAAAAATGCAAATAAAATCATTGTTATTGCCGTAAAGATTGGTTAACTTGCTGTTTTCCAATATAAATAAAAAAAATCATATCTCTGAGCTATCCGGGGAAACTACATAACCACTGGGGTGTTCCGCAATAAATTCATCCTTGGTAGAAGTGAAACCTTCAGAAAACTAAAGTAGACAAGAGTGGGGGATCTACGAAGCACCGCACAAATAGTAGACCGATTAAAATATCTCGTTCTCTCGCAGGCTAAATCCTATATCTAGATGTATGTGTTTTTTCTCTTTTTAGTGTCGCTTTTTTTTCATTTAATCGAGTTTCAAATCACAACGGTGCTAAAGAAGTTTTCACTTCAAAAATCGTACGTCCAAATTTTAAAATGGAGATAAATAAACTCCTTATAGCGTTAGAGAGCCATTGAATGCCGCTATCGCATATCGCATTGACCATTTATTGCATATTTTTAGGATTCATAAGAAAAAAAAAAAACCATTCAATTTATAAACGCCTGAATTCTGCGTGTTATTTACTTTAAAATTGCCATACACGGTACCTTTTGTAAAAGTTATAACCCCGTATGCCGTCTATGACCTAGATCAGCGGTTTTCAACCTGTGGTACGCATACCCCTTGGCAGGGCTGGGCAAAATTTATTTTTCTTTTATAAATACTTTGGAAAGATTTTATTGTTCTTAACGCCGATACATCTGTAACTCTGCCTTACTTTCGTTAGATTCCTTTATTTTATTTGTCCTATTTTTCAGTTTAAGGTGAAGCTATATGTGAAATCCTATTTAGATTAATCTTTACGACGAACCGGTTTACATTATGAACATTAAAAAATATGCTACGGATAAATTTAAGCCCTTTACTAGCTTTTCTATGTATTGGGATTACAATAAAATTATTAATTACATAACCACAAATATAAGCGCCAACCACAAAAAAAAATGTTTTTGCATGACTTAACTATGAAGTAATATAAGAAACTTTTTTTTTTAAATACCCCTTTATGGCTAAGACTACTTTTGAGGTTTTGTATGTTCTAATTTTTTTTCATTCTTACAAAATTATGCACAAAATAAATAAAAACCACTTTTTCACTTACTTGCCTCGTGCAAATAAGACGATAGATTTTAAATTTTGAAGGCATGAGAATCGAAATATTTCTAGCGTTTATATTCCTCTGAAGGGTCTTCGCTCACGGAGAAACTGAAATGAAACCAGTTGTCAATGGACCAGCACTTTTGCTTGTGTGGCAGTTGTTTTTAAGTTGCCTTGTTAACGGGTTGCCATGGTAGCGCTCACGAATTTCGAATTGCGTTGACACAGGCTTCATTTCAGTTTCTCCGTGAGCAAAGGCCTTTACAGTTTCACAGATTTATCACAGTTTGGCAATAACAACTCGGTTGTGTCTAAACAAGTTATTTTCTTTTAACCAAAGTATTCCGTCTTACCTTTTTAACATATTTAATGTGAGTGCAAGGATATATCGATTGTACAGTTGATTAGTCAGACATCTTCAAAAACTAAATTTTGAGAAAATGAGGAAAGCAATATTCGAATGCTCACTATAAATCAATATTATTTACATGTGCCTGTGTTTTACATATTAAATTTGCTGTAAAACAACACCGGTACGTTAGTATGACATTTTGAAATATCCTACATAAACATCAACATTTTGTTTAATTCACTATAAGTTTTTCTGCATTATAATTGATTCGGTGGTGTTTATGAATAATCTGAGTACACTTTTATAAATAACTGCATATTCAACTCAAATTTCGATTTGTCGGAGATGTCTGACTAATCAACTGGACAATCGGATTATTCAGGCAGAAGGCAGTTTCTGGAAATTCTGATTTTTGAGGTATTACGTTGTATTGAGGTACATGTTATGTTGAGGTATTGGGGTGTCGCGTTATCTCCTTCTTTAGCCAACGGTTTGGACAGTGTTACAGTATCCATCATCAGGGCAGAAGTGTGAATGTAGATGAGATTCCATGTTGCCAACTCCAATTCTCTATGAGGTGGCGTCACAGTATAATTTAAAATAGTTTTGGTTAAGCCGTCAATTACTGTATACCAACTTAGATATAGGCCAAAACCTCATTTGAAGAATGTGTATTATCCCCCTTCGGAGTAGGAGTATTAATGATAATAATTAGTAGGCGGCTGGCGGAGGCAAAAACATGGCGAGCGATATGCTGAAATAGGCCAAAACCAAATAATCTTTTATAGCTAAGTCTGTTGCCCCATAAAACAAATTAGACCGGTGAAATAACGATAGTTTAATTGTTTTGCCTTAATAATTAGCGCCTCTGGAATTTTCGTTTTGCCTCCACATTCCGCCTCTTAATGATAATGATTCAATTGAACGATAAATGGAATCTCTGTAGTATTTATATCAACTTAACAATGCAGAGGTTTCTTTCGATACTCACAAACTTATGTCAAAGAAATAATGACCACAAAATACAATAATCAAAGAAGAATTGAATCAACAATAAGACTGGGCATATATGCTGAGACGGTTCCATGCCAACTGAGAATAAAGTCAACTCAACATCTCCTTGAAAAGTCATTTAAATCTATGAAAAAATTAATTTTAAATTAGCCGATAACCCTAACCGTTAGGTAACCTATATAACCAATTTTTTTATATATATATTTTTATCACTCTAAATGACTTATCTGAGATGGTTCTGAATTGGTTTCATTCCGAATTGTCTGGTCACCTGCTGAGACGCAGGCCGTGCAGTTCAGTGCAGAGCAGAGCGGGGCAGATTTTATAATGCATGAACAAGTACAAAACAACATACGTGGCGGGGCAGGCACATTCGGTGCAGACAAGCGTCTGCTCTACCCCGCGCCGAGTTGTGGCTGCGGCTCAGATGCTGCAAGACGCTTCAAGACGCTTGTGAAGCCGGATAGTATTTCCCCATGAGAATCTCACTTTTTCAGGTAATCACTTTTCCAAAGAGTTGTTTTCACTTTTAGTCCATTCCCAGCCTAACTATTCTGATGAAAACTGTTCCAAGCATCTTACCATGCTCTAAGTAATTTTGCACTGCATAGAAAACAAACCCTCTGACATAGATAACTGACTATGCTACGGTTGTGTGGTATGTTATTGTATGATATCACCTCTTGCAAATGTATTTCAATTTTCAATGAACTTAAAATATTAAAGAAGAAAACAGAATTAATTTTGTAAAAAGTTTTATTTTTTATTAATACCTACGTAACATTCAATAAAAAAATATTAAAATAAATAAGGCAGCTTGAGATACACATTTATAAAGTATGCCATTAGTTAAACCTTAGTAATATCTTATAAATATTTTTAAACAGCTACATTAATCCTATACATATAAATATTATAATATTTTAAATTACGTGATATTATTTACTTATTTATCAAAGAGTAAAGCCATTTTTAAAAGGTCCATAAATCTTGATATTCAACATTACAACTCCCGGACCAGGGAATCTAGCATGATCGATCAATAAAATATGTCAATTTGATAATGATAAAATCTATCATCTATGATTATTAGACAGTGTTAGTGTGCGCGCACTCTGCAGCATGATTATGATTCTGGCAGCCGGGAGAAGAAAGCCGCCTGATTTTAATGCGGCCTCCATTGTGTCAGATAGATTCGGTTAATAGTTGATGTACACAACTTTTTGAATAATGTCATTCGTTATCTTTTAGTCATGCAAAATTATTGGATATTAATGAATGGAAGTGAACTAACGAAGCTCTTAGAATTGAAAGAAGTTGTGTGCAAGGTCAACTGATATGAGTTTGGAGAGAGTTGATAAAATATTACGAGTGGCTAAAGATCGCATTACAAAACTAATTAAATCCATTTTTGGTGTAAAAAAGTACTTCAATTAATTAAGGAAGTAATTCAATTCGACATTGTCAATTTATTCATATTTTTACATAGCCGTTTGACGAGGGACATTTAGGAATGTCGATCCATAGACAATACCCGCCAGTGTTGCCATTGTGAAACAATTTCTAATTTATTTCGCGTCAATATCGACAGCGCAACCATTCTCGGGATATCGATATAAAATTGTAATCAGTTAAGCCTATCGATCTGATATTGTTAAATTATCGATTTGACAATGCTAGATTCCCTACAATGCTTAAAAATCCATGTTGATATAAATATTTTTCCCTGCAATGGTGAACAAACCTGAAACCTTCTAGTTTAGATACAAAATTGGTTAACAGTTATGATAGCCGTAAAATAATTGTATGTATGTGTGTATGTTTATACATATGTAAAATTAAGAAATTATAAATAAAAATGTAGTGCCAATTTAAAAAAAAATTAAGTGATATATGTTATGAATGACTAAAAGAAAAGAGCCTCCTGAAGCTTGGCACATCCATTTCATAAATACGATTCAATAGCTAAGCTTATGATGTACCTAAATAAAATAACAAAAAATAAACTATAATCTTATCACAAGGTTTAAACATTTTATTGTAAGGGTTTACTAGAAATATATGCTATATTACGATGATCCAATACAACAATGAATCCAGATCAAGTTTTGGTTAGAACCTTTTTAAAGCTGGGTTTTTCTTTGGGTTTTTCAATGGAATCTTCAATTTAATAGTGCCGCGTGGTGGAGTAGATTGCGCTTTCATCAAATGGCACATTTTTCACAATGTATGAATTTTTATATGCGTTTTAGTGAAATTTCATAAATCACACATGCAGAAAAATATTGTGACGCAAAATTCTATTATTTTTGGAAAAAATAAATTTATCAGGAATCTTTAAATTTTGTTACATTGATCAACAGAACATACTGAATAAAAATAAAAACTGAATTTTTTAGGATCACTAAAATATTCAATGCTAAGCAATTTCAATCGAAAAGACTGCAGCTTGCCCTTGGTCATACAGCAATGCAAGCCGTGGGGAGAGCCGCTGTAGGTAAGGTTTAATATGTAATGAATAATTCCCATGTATGGTTGGTAGAAAACTGCTTTACCGACAATAAAAACATGGTGGAACTCAGCGTCATATATGTTTATGAATAGTGCCATTCAATGTTATTTGTGCATTATGTAATAAAAATATATTATTTTAATTAAAAAAACACTAATCAATTCGGATGAAATTTTCTTTAGTTCAATCCAATTTGCTTATCGTAGACAGATCCAATTTTATGAATTTCAATATTTTATTGCCAATCTGGAAATTTAAGTCATACGAAAAGATATACATAATTTTTATTATAAACATATTTTGTTGAATTACATTGATTCAATTCATTAATCTTTTATTTTTTTATATAATAAATACCTCTTTTATATTAATTTAATTAAAACTTATGTATTAT
Organism: Glyphotaelius pellucidus; assembly: GCA_936435175.1. Taxonomy (NCBI): domain Eukaryota; kingdom Metazoa; phylum Arthropoda; class Insecta; order Trichoptera; family Limnephilidae; genus Glyphotaelius; species Glyphotaelius pellucidus. Next base: position 5,580,296 of record OW386542.1, read on the forward strand.
ATTATGTAAAATCTCGGAGGGTGTAAATAAATAAATAAATTTTAAAAAGTGACGATTAACTTAAAGTAAAGTAAAATAGGAAAAAGATGTGAGATTAGTGTACTATATAATATGCACATAATATATATTTTTACTTGTATCAATTGAATACTTTGTTAAGGCCCATTGGATCATATTTTATTGACTAAATGTAGATACTTGCAAACAGGCAATCGTAATTTATAAAAAATGTCATAAGTTATTGAACAAACATTTTACATACATTGTTTATCAGCAAAATATTATTACTTGCATACCTGAACTGTGCTAAACAAATTATATATTATTACAAAATTGTACCAAAAAAAATAAACTACAGTAAAAACTATTATATATAAAAGTTGCACTAATGAGGAACTGACTTATTTCAAAAGTTGCATGTACTTTAATATTGAACTTTCAGGCACTATTTGAAGAGATTCTAATAATTTGCTAGGTTGAAGGAGATTTCCTATTTGGTAAAATAACAGACGATTAAAACATAGTCGAGCAAAATGACTAGCTCAACGAACACGTTTTAAAGGCATAATAGTAAAGTTCTTGAAATAAAGCTTAGAAAAGGTCACCATGTAAATATTTGAGATAACTTGGTCCATAAATATGCAGCCAAAGATCAATAAATATGCAGCCAAAGTAGGAAGAGTGTAATTTTATTTGTGATTTCAGTGAAACTCTCTTATGAAGTTTTCCAAGGAACTGGAAAAAACTTCTTAAGCGGGAAAACCTTATGTGGGATAAATTGGACCAATTTTGGACCATGATACCGAAAAACCAAACTTTTTAAGCTTGAAAACTTCTTAAGAGGGTTTCACTGTATCCATGTATGAAAGTCAGTACATAATGTTACTCTCTCAGAGAGTAATGATATAGATCATAATAAGCATAAGAAAAGGTTTTTTTATAATTTGTTTGTAAAACTTGTAAAAACCCATTTTGTTCTACCGTCATGACTTTTACATGTTACACTCAGTTTTGCAGAAGGCTCCATGTTGGATAATGTTACCCATGGATGAAAGTGACTATGTTACCTGCAAATAATTGAGATTCTGAAATGGACCTAACGAATATAGTAGGTATTGAAACGAAAAACAGTTTGTTTGAACGCAATAATATAAAAAAACAGTTTGTTTGAATGTAAGAATTTTTTTAGAATTACATATAATACGTGAACACGTATCGGTGGGAGTTTAATATCAGCTGTTTAATGTCTTTTAAAATGTGTCAAAGTGTAAAGTGACTCCAAAAGCTTTTGACCAAAAAAAATCTAAGTTTTGTCTCCATGTGATGTAGATTCACCAGTTTCCTACTTGGATTACCGTACAACCGTGTATGTGTATTTGATATTTAAATATAAAAACAATAAGTTATCTATTTTTACAGCACTCTGGCTACCTAAAAGTAAAAAAACGCTTATCCTAATGAAACAGTTATTGAAAGAACCAACTGAAGCGAGAAAGATCCAAATCATTCACAGTAGTAATAAAAAAAGCGTAGTGGGGCATTCCACCATACTAAATTAAATAATAATAAATAACACTCAAGCATTTAAAAATGCATTTCACTTAGTAAAATTGTATCCTTAAATCTTCATTGGTCCTCTTGTGCGGCCAAAAACACCTTTTGGCAAGTCATTGTGAATGAACCTGCAAAGAAAGCATTCATTAAGTAACTATATGAATTATATTCACATTATGCAAAATGTCCATTATTTGTAAGTTTACGTTAACTCAGTAGTTCACAGATTCCTGATTGAACACTGAATTTGAGTTTTACAGCTAAATAAGTTCAGTCTTCTGGCACATTTTGTGTACAGGTCTTCCTCTATCTACTTAACCGCCCTACACATGCGAATGTACGCAATATTGTCGCATGAATGCAACAAACTGTATCACGTACATTCAGGTAAAAAAAAAACTATACCCGAAACCCACAAAACGTGCGCGATACGTTCATATACATCAAGTTTGTTGGGACGGGTACTTTCTCTCCCGTATAAGTAACATCGCTAGTCAGCGGTACTCTCTACGCAAGTGGCGCAGTTTACAAACTGTTTAAAAAATCCGAGGTTTTTCTACCTACGTTTTGAAAAATAACCCAAAGGTAGGGCTGTTAAGTCACCACATTTCGAGGGCATCTATCTGCTTTCTTTCGCTGGCTCTAAGTGTCCATGTTTCCACACCATATAGAAATACGAGGAAAATCAATCATATGAAAATGACGCTAGTTTGGTCGACAGTTCAGTTGGCAGCTCTCTTATATTGTCGGTTAATATAGTGTGTGAGATCCGAAAGGCTATTTCCTAAAATTTGTGATAAGATCGTTCTCCCGCGAGAAGTGCTGTCAGATTTGCGTGATTTTCTACAGTTGTTAAATGAATAAATAATCATGCATACTTGCAGGAATTCATTTTAAAATGACCCAAACAAAAATATGTGACAGCTCATAGCTGAAATTTTGACATCGGCCGATAGAAAAAGCAAATAACAGCCGTAGAAAATCACACAAATCTGACAGCACTTCTCGCGGGAGAACGATCTCTTATCACAAATTTTAGGGTCCAGCCTTTCTGATGAGCATGATTTTCTTAACCGAGGACAGCATTGGACATTGGATGATGCTTGAGATCTACATGTCATTCATTGACTGAGCGTAGTGAAGTCCTGTTTTGACTCGACACTTTGCATTTTGTTTATTTGTAAATTTATTGGTGTCCAGTCAATCTTATCAAGATGGTAGATGTTTGATAGTATCTTTTTAATCCAGCAGAACTCATGTTGCGAGCTGTTAAGTCGGAGTAATCAACATTACGCAAAGTCTACTGTTCACAGAACTACTAATCTGTTAGTAGGGCCACAACATTAGAATCATTTTATGAATTTAAAGATTGTGTTCAATATGTCATTTACATTTTTGTCTGATTAAATAAACTACATAAACGATAAAAATAATTACGTGAGATTCTTGAAAGCCACTGCGGCTGCTTCTTGACACACAGGTAGTAGACGGGGGCACCGGTCAGAGTGATGAGGACTCCGGCCCCCACCTCCATGGGGGCTTCCACACTGGGAACCACCAGTAGGGCCAGACATGCCGTCACAAAGATAATGGGAACTATCAGGGGAACCTGGAAGTTATAAAACATGTTTTAGATTTTCAATAAACCATTATACGTGAAACCCTCTTAAGAAGTTCCCTTTTAAGAAGTTTTGTGGCTTAAGAAGTTTGGATTTTTCAGTCCCTCGGTTCAAAATTGGCCCAATTTTTTCCCGCTTAAGAAGTTTGGTTTTTCTGGCCCCTTGGAAAACTTCTTAAGAGGGTTTCACTGTATCAGGCGTAAGGAATGTTCAACAAGGAAAAAAATTCTTAATTTTTGTTTCCTCCCCAAATTAAAATAAACAACCACATATTATAAAATATTTATTATACATTTTTGAAATACATTTCTAATATGTACATAAAAGGTTCATTTACAAAACAGCACGGATTTGATTGATTTGGTAAGGAATCTACTTTGATCTGGAAGAAGTCTTGAAAAAGTAAAATGAGGGTGACGACAATAATCATTGCATTGTATTAAAAATTCTTTTGTGAATGGGATTGATAAAAATAATTAACCAAACCAATCATTCTGTTTAATTAGTGGTGCTTTGTAGGTAAGCAAAACATTTATTTTATTACTAATTGAGAGTGATACGAAATCTCATGAGTAGTTTCTTCCACTGTCAAATTAAAACCATGCTGCAATAAATTATTGTGCCTTCTCCATAAACTAGAGTTGTGCAAGTTATCTATAAGAAAACTATTGTTTTTAATTAATTCCTTCCTTTATTAAAACTGCAGAATAGGTTAAAACATTAAAAAAAAAAAACCAACCTTAATAGGCCTTGGCAGCTCCGGCCTCTTGTAACGCAGCCAGAGCACAGCGGCCGCACTCAGCGTGGTGAAGAACGTCTCCACGATAGTGCAATAAGTGATTAGTGCGTAGATATCGCCACTTATGAGCATAATAAGGGACATCAACATCTGAAAGTAGAATGAATGATTTTGATAACGATTTCCATCGAAACAATTGACAGATTTTTTAATTATCAAATAATAACTGAAAAATGTGTTTTATACCAAAAGGCATCTTGATTTTTGAGAGTTATTTATTTATCTTTAAGAAATTTTGCAAAGCTTATAAATTTTGCATATGCAGGGTGTAATAGCACGTACCCGAAGAAGTTTAACAAGCAATTCCTGAGCAAATTTTGCTGTTCGGTGATATCTTTTGTTCTATGAAAAAGAATTTTTTTTTTTTTTTCAATCATATGTCGCCACTGATCACACTCATACACGTCACGGCGGGATCACGTGATACGCGCGCTGTTTCATGGATTACTATGCTGTTGGAACGAGATGGAGTGCTTATCACAGCTCTACCGAACTATTTAGTTGCGACGTCTGGTGGAATTTTTTTTTTTGTTTTTATGTGAAAAAAATATCATCAGACAGCAAAATGACATCTACATTTTTTACTCGAATAATGCTCAGGAATCGCTGGTTAAAATCCTTCGGTTATGTACTGTTACACCCTGGATGTACAAAGTTACAATTTGAATTATAATTGAACAGGAAACAAATTAAGTCAAATAAGGGACTCGCTTCAATAAGTTTTTCTGAGATTTTCCCAAAGGCATTTTTTTTCAGACCCGCGAAAAACCGTGTAAGATACTGAATTGAATTATAAATTGAATATTGAAATTATTTTACCAGGAACACAAGAGACGGCAGTGGGCTCAGACACTTGATATTGAGGTGACTCAATAGGGTGGGCATGTGGCCGTTCCTGGCTCCGGCAAAGCACATGCGTGAGGAGGTCATGATGTGCACACTGAGACCGCCCAGTGCTGCAATAGCCACCAGAGTGGGCATGGCCCAAGCCATCCAGCCCAGCGCTCTCTCTGCAAACATCTGCAAAATTCAAAGCACATTTAATTTAAGTTTCTACTTTACAGTTCCGGAAGCTGTGACACAATTCCCTCGTGTTTCCACCAGGTAATAAGAGATTTCTATCGTTTATTAAGTATGTATAAACGGTGACCCGACAGATAAGTTTTTAGATTTTCATGGCCAAAAGCATTTTCGTTATTTGTTTTTGGGGTGTTATGCCGTGTTGCGCTACCTCCTTTAGCCAACGTTTCGGACAGCGTTACAGTGTCCATCATCAGGACACAACACAATTACACATCTGCCCTGATGATGGACACTGTAACACTGTCCGAAACGTTGACTAAAGAAGGAGGTAGCGCAACACGGCATAACTCCCCAAAAACAAATAACGAAAAGGTGACCCAACAGTTCATCCCCCGATAGTTGGCTCCCTAAAATTATAATTATTATAAAATTATAATTTTTTGAGCAATTTTTACCAACGTCAAACCTAAAATTGACTTCAAAAAATGCCTTTTATAATAAATTGGTATGGATATCAAACAAACTTATTTATAGTGTCGATTTTTGTACTTAGATATATACAGTTTATAGACCGATCAGTGGTTGAGTGGGCATCGCGTTTGGGTTCCACCTGGGCGTCTCGTGTTCGATTCCTCGGCTGGCTAAGTCCTCCATCACAACACAAGCAACATTTTCGGCTTTCTGTGGTGGTAGTAGGAGATTTTCAAACATTGTTGGGTTATTCGTAACCCGGAAATGTTTGTTTTTCTTTTAAAAAAAAAAAAAAAAAATTTTTCCTAGATGCATTTGAATGAAAATATGTTTTATACTTTTGTTATTCGGTGGTACATCCTCTCTGCACACCCCTTCGGACGCTAGTATGTACATGTATTGGGTAAGTAGGTGAATTGTATTTTCCCTAAACTGACTGCATATTGTACATATACAAGTTTGCTGAGGGCCAACTGTCAGGGAATCAACTTTCATGAAACCGGTATAACCAGTGGCGGTTTTCTTTAAAGAGCTTTTGTTCAGCAAACTCTCGTAAAAAAGATTAAAAAAGGAGGCCAATTTGTATTATAATTTTACCGTACTTTAAGCAGCGTGCCATACGAATTCCATACTAAATATAATACGTACATACATTCCATAGCTTTACACATAAAATAGTTACACAGACTCGCTGTGTGCAAATTTTTATTATATATATATGGACATATTACCAAATAATTCTGAGTGGTTAACATTGGTTACCACAGCTATAGTCGGTGAAACGAGAACTCCATCATGGAATTAGAATGCAACAAGTCAAATAGGCCGTATTCACCAGTACATTGTCAGTGGACACAAAGGTGTATCAATTTAGTTAAGCTGTAGCAGGTTGGGCAAGAACTCTTTGAAGGCCAAATAGATAACATTCAACTCTACATTGACAGTGGGCTTAAGAGAAGCAACTAACCACAGCTATGGCAGGTGAGGCTAGAACTCCTTGAGGGCCGAGTACGGCCAAGTAGGCCACATTGGCCAACACATAGATGGTGGTCACGAGGGGCAGGGAGATGTAGATGGCTCTAGGCAAGTTGACGAAGGGGTTCCGCAATTCTTCCGTCATGAAATTCAAGTAGTTCCTGGAAAAAAGATAGTAATAAGAGTGGAAAACAAGAAATTTAGTTGGTGATTGTAACAAACTTGGTTATCTTACATCACAAAAATTGTGAGTCTGAGAAATTTGGAGAAAAAAAGTTAAATAAATTTTAAAAAGTTTTTTTTTTTTTTAAACATTTTTCAAACGCGTTCCTAAATAATGATAATAAAAGTTACTTAAATTGCACTTTGTGTGGAGCTCTAATAACATGTAAAAAAAAGATTTTTTTTGTAAAATTAAGATTAACCGCGCCATTTGAAGATGTCATTGCATCTTCAGATGACACGAAAACTTTATGCTTTGCCTCATAAAGTATAGGATCGATTATCAAAACTTTAATGGATTTTAAAATTCTACAAATCTACTACGTCTTTCCCAAAAAAAAAGATTTTTTTTTTTAATTGTGTGCAGTTCACATGCGGTAGAAGTGAAACCTTCAGAAAACTAAAGTAGGCAGGAGTGGGGAGGCCACGAAGAGGAAACCAATAGGCTATGAAGCACCGCACAAAGAGGAGACCGATAGGCTACGAAGCACCGCACAAAGGAGACCGATTATTCTATCTCATTCACTCAGACTAAATCTTGTAGATGTACGTGTTTGTCTCTTTTTAGTGTCACTTTTTCGAGTTTCAAATCTCAAGTTTTCACTTCAAAAATTCTGCAAACACAACCCTTCTGTGTGGGAAGGATATATATACATATACCATGCGTTTTATTAACAGAAAGTTTTATTAAGTAATTTTATTAAGGAATAGAAAAGGATGGGTATTACGCGTAGCTTGCGTTACTCTGATCAAAAGTAGGCTGTATGTAGTTTTGTAATTTCATATATAAATTGTGTATTGAATTTTTGAAAACAGCCTTTTTAATATCATCTTCCGCCGATCGTTGTGGCCAAATTTAATGAATAAATGTACCAACAAGTTCTTTGCGAAATTTCTGTAAAAACGTATTTTGATAAGATTTTTTTTAGTATTTTTTAATGTACAGTTTTCTTAGAGTAGGTAGCTTTTCATCCTCTATGGACTGGACGCTACTGGTACTATAATTTATTTAAAATTACCATAATTTAAACATCGCCAGACCAATTTAAACATCGCCAGACCAATGTTAATGCAATTTAAACTTACCATCCCGAGTAAGAAAATATTCCAGAGTAGAAGGCCAGAGACCATTTACTGATGTCATTGTGGGTGCCTTGCCAACCATCGTGGAAATTCTCAGTGCCACCTATTGCGAAAAAAGAGAGTTATAATTATTTGCATATTAAAAGTAACTGCAGAACAACATAAATGGCAAAAATGTATTAATAATGCAATTAACTTTGAGAGGTTACCTTTCTGAATTTTTTATGATGATTTTTAAGTTTGATAGACCTCTGTCATAAGGAAAATAAATGAATAAATCATACTTTTTAAGGAGGCATTCAGGTATTAGCAAAAGATTCATCGTAGGGATGTTAAGTTGGCACTTGGCCATTTACATAAGCACGCTATCAGTTTGAAGTTTGCATGATGGGCACAAATAATGTTGCTTGCATTTTTTGCTAACATTTGGAGTGCCAAAATGAACAAGTTCCACATTCTTTCTATCCAAACAAAAATAAATTAAAAATATCAACTGTTGAATGAGAACTGAAAATGCATATTACAGCTATTGTAGTTGCATTTTAGATTTTTTTTTGGCACCTAGGCGGAAACCATTTGGCAAAATCGCCGGAATACAACTGAAATATTGTATGGACAATGAACACTCCTATCTGATTCCATACAAATTTATAAGCTGGAGAGCGAAAATGAATTGCATGAAAAAATTCCTATTCTAAATGAGGTTTTACAGCAGCTGTAGAAGATAAATTATTTTTTAAATATTGCTTGCATGTATTTTTTTTTTTTTAAAGAAAGACAAACATTCACGGGTTACGAACAACCCAACGTTTGAAAATCTCCTACTACCACCACAGAAAGCCGAAAATGTATGTATGTATTACTTCATTGTATAATTTACTAACCTTTTGCCATCCAAACAATTCCAGCGATTATGATAACTACAAGAGCAGCCACCTTTGTAAACATGAAGACATTCTGCGCTTTAGTTGTCGCTCGTACATCATATCCGTTCATGAACGTGAGGAAACCTGAAATACGCACCAAAGGTATTCATTTAACGTAATAATAATGTAATCCATGTATTTATTTAACCACTCAAGCGATAGCTACCCACATCTGAGTAGCACCGCTAATGTCCTTGAGTGAGCTACCCACAATTGGGTACAAACTGTGGCACAGCTACCCACAATTGAGTACAAACTGTGGCACAGCTACGCACATTTGAGTACAAACTGTGGTACAGCTATACACAGTTATAAGTAGACGGTTTTTACGAATCAAAATGAATTTATTTTTAACTGTAAGCATTATTTATTTTATTATTTTTTATTTTAACTTTTTATGAGTAAAACCTCAAACTGTAATATTTAATTAAATGAAGACATTATGAGCAAAACTCAATCGAAAATCTGGAAACAGAAAAATCAGAAAAAGATATTTACGCCTCTGGGACTTGAACCCAGGACCTCCCTACCACCTCTGGGACTCGAACCCAGGACCGACCCGGAAAGTAGGGAGGTCCTGGTTTCGAGTCCCAGAGGTGTAAATATCTTTTTCTGATTTTTCTGTTTCCAGATTTTCGATTGAGTTTCGCTCATAATGTCTTCATTTAATTAATTATTCATTTTATTTTGATGGTCAATCACAAACAGTTTCGGCATAACGGCACTTTGGCATAAGTTTTAACAATTATACATGGTGTCCCGAAACTCATAGTAAATGTGGGAACCTGGTGAATCTACATCATATTCAGAGTCGATTTTGTAGTATAACTCTTCTTAATTGAGTTTTCGTTTTCGAGTAAACCGAGTCAAAGATGGATTTTTTTGATGAAATTTAAAAAAAAGGTCACCAGGGTGATTATTACTATCAGCTGTTTAATGTATTTTATATAGTCAAAGCGTAGACTGCCGAAAAAAATTGAAAAAAAAGTTTTGTGGGTTCTCTGTGAGATGTAAATTTTTTTATTATTTTGGAACATTTACAGAATATTCATGAGCATAAACGAAAACAAAAGCATTAATTTTGCTGTTTCTACCGGGTAACGCTGGGCGCAAGGGTCCGCAGAGGTCGAAAACTTGATTTTTAAATCGCTGTGGCAATCCAAATGAAATTTTGCAAGGAATTTTGTTATCTGGTAATATACATTACTAAAAAATAAAATCTGCTCACATATCTGCCCTACCCATGGTTAATATATTTTAAATACCTTAGAATCGTTTTGACATACAAAGGTCATCTTACGCACAAATTTAAAGTACATTAAATGTGATCTTCATGAATTGTATTTGTGTAATTCGCCGGGCATAAATGCTAGCATAATATTATTGTTTATAATTACCAAGGTATTTACGGTTGAATCGGTCACCATAATATCTATGATTCACATTATATTTATTGTAGGTACATGATATTTATTACCTATTTACATAATAATATTATAATACACTGCGATGGAATAAAATTATAGATTGGAGCGCAAACTTTTTGAAAACTGAATGTACCAGGACTGAAGGGATAAGCGGGGAGGGAGAGGGGAGAAGGAAGGCGGAGAAGATGGGAGGGAAACGGGTGAGGGGAAGGGGTCAAGAGAGGAGAAGGGGAACAGGAAGAATGGGAAAGGACACGCAGGGAGAAACAATTTCTTAATTAAGTGGTATTGCAACGCATGCCGGGAACTCGCTAGTTATTAATAAAATTATTCTAAAGTAAATATATTGTTGGTTGATAATTTCCTATGGAAATTAAATGACACAAAATTATTGCAAAATTTTATAAAAAACATATTTAATAAATCTGACTGAATTTCATTAATACGTTTAGTCAACCCTATACCAAAAAATATATGCAATGTAAATGGATAAATAAATATCCACTGTTTGTACAATTTTTTTTTTTTTTTTCAAGAGCGGAGACGGTTTACATAAATAAAGTTCTCGTGAGCACTTAGGCCGTAGGCCCATTGTGCTATCTCCCATTTTACCTCATTCCTTTGACAGTAATCCAGTCCCTTTTACAAAGTTCACCAGGATTGTCATCGGAAATGAAGCTATATATTCTGGTTCGACAATGTGTCTTCCCAGGTCTCATTTCTCCTCTTCACTCCTCCGCGGTTCCCTGAAGGCCCCACGAGGGTAGAGGGCTTCATCTCTCCTCTCCACTCCTTAGTTCCCTGAAGGCTCCACGACGGAGAGTTCACCTCCCTTTCGTTCCCTAAAGGCCCTACAAGAGAAGAGCCCACTCCACCTTGGCTCCCCGAGGGCCCCAGGAGGGAAGAGGACTTATCTCTCCTCTTCACTCCTCCTTGGTTTCCTAAAAGCCCCATAAGAAAGAGTTCACGGAGCTGGCCTCATTTCTTCTCTTCACTCCTACATGGTTCCCTGAAGGCCACACATGGGAAGAGGACATCATCTCTCCACTTCACTCCTCCTTGGTTCCCCAAAGGCCCCGTGCCGGAAGAGTGCCCTTCCCCTTGGTTCCGTGAAGGCCCCACAAGGGAAGGGTTCATGGAGGTGGCCTCAGCTCTCTTTTCCACGGCTTCTCCTCTTGGTTCCTCCTAAGGGCCCCAGGAAGAAAGTCCACAGAGATGGCCTCAGCACTCCTAGGTTCCCAAAAGGCCCCTAGTTTTCGAATGGTCCAATTTTTTTTGTCCCATGAGTGACCAGGGAAATAGAAGGTCCACTCCAACAGAGCCCCGAATGTTGGAGTAAGGTCTAAATACTCCGAGATTCGACCTTGTTTCTCGGAGGCACCGTTCTTGACACTGTTCCCCGGGACATTCAGCCTGAGCACGGTAGCTCACACCTTGGCTTGGGATGGCTATTGCTGGTTTGTGTTTCCACTCCCTGAGCGATGAACCCTATACCATAAAGATATGCAACGTAAATGGATAAATAAATATCCACTGTTTGTATAATAATAACCTTTAAATAAATAAATCTTTGTTTTTCTCATAATATTTCTTCCAGAAATATTTTTGTTGTTGTAAGTTGTATTTTTCGAAGAAACTTTTCTCCCTAAGTTTTTCTGCTCGTTTTTAGTCGAGGAATTCTTTTAAAACGTTATTAAGAAGAGCGGCGCGGGCCAGATGTCCACTGGCTACCATATTTCGGCAGAAAAAGACTAGTTTTGACTTCCTCGTGAGAAATTCAAATATAAAATGCGCAAACACGAATCGTAAATTCTTTAGGATTATATACAACTAAAAAAATTATTTACAGGTTATAATTAATTTCAAATTTTTCAATGATGCCTAAGTAAAATATGTGTGTAAAAAAATTCTGAAATATATCAATAGAAAGTATATGGTCCATAAATATTTAGACAAATTGAGGAATATTGGTCACAAACAGTGTGCTCTTATTTATTTATTATTGAATTTATTTAATTTAACAAAATTTATTGATTTATAATACTGTAATTATATGATTTGAAATATTGTGGCATAATACAACATTTTGTTTCAAAATTTAAAAAATCTGCACATTGACCAACAATATAGCTTTATTATAATAAAAACAATATAACCTTTTTAAAGCTTAAAAAGTAGCTTTACTAGATAAAATAATAATCTTTCAAAATCAATAAATGCTTTTTTGAAGAAAAGATAATATGTCTAGAATTTGATTTAAAGACTACAAATTTTCAGTAGAGTCTGGTTATTCCACCTTATTTTATAAATATATTATCTGGTAAGAAGATACGATTTACAAAAACATAATTTTGCAAAACGCAAACAAGTTATTACGAAAATAAAATCAGCTGGCGGGTGGCGAAAATTTATCTCTGGCACACAAAGTGTTAAACATATTATTATGCTTACATATTGTTATAGCTGCTATCAATCGTTGCGCTAAATCTGGAACTTCGCAGGATGGGAACATTGGCTGAAGTACGTAACTAGCAAATGTTAGGCCCATGATTGCATTTGTTGTCGGTCTGGAAAAGTAAGAAAAAAAATCATATTCAAAATGACTGCTTCCGTTGAACAAATATTATTTAAAATAAAATATTTGATACGGATATCGCAAATTATTTTCGCATTTTGTATGACATCATAAGTTTTTTTAGAGAGGTATGTTTCTGAAGCAAAAGCAAAAAATCAGATTTACTATTTTTTTTAAGAGTGTTGGATACGGTATTAACCATTGGGTGATATTAATTTATTTTTGGAAACAGTAAATATTACAGTAATATATTCGCAAAATACAATCGCCATGTATAATTTCAGATTACGCTTTGCTAGATAGGGACAAGCCATGACGCCTTTTCAGTTATCCAAAAGAAAAAGGTGGATGGTATTCTGCAATCTAAAGCAAAATGACTGCTGGAAATTTGTCAACAGTCACATTCTGATATACTTTTTTTTTTTCAGAATATGACCATTGAAAATTTCTAGCTGCCTTTTTGCTTATACGGCAGTATTATCTTGTCTTAATAGACAACTTTCCAATGTTGACTCTGGAAAAAACCTTGTAGTACTGTAACAGAAAAATCATTTTAAAGAGATCCTTCCTTGTAGTGTTATTCTGCGTAGTGGTGTACTGTATGGTAGTATCATTTGATAAGAATAGACGAAGGGAGGATTTTCCAAACTATTTTTAAGCAATGTGTGCACAAATACATTCATAAGCAATGGCGGCCCGAGCACTTTTTTGGTGGTGGGGATCGATATTTTTTACATATACCTACTGAACTGTAATCTCACAACCCGGAGAATATAATATAAAATTTCACTATCAAAAGTTTTGATGGTCAAATCATGCTAATCAGATATCTAAACACAAAGTAATATAAAATATATGTAGATATATACCAATTAATAACAATAATATAGTATAATAAAAATAACGCTTTATCTTGCAAGATTATTATCAAACTTAATTTGAATGCGAGCGATTCCGGTCCGAAACTACGCAAAAAATGAAATCAAACACAAAAATTCCGACAAAAAATAAACTGTGCAAAAGATATCTTTTATATTCTAATTGTTTATATTATGTGCATGTATGTATGTACCTATTACTTTTAAATTAGAATTCTACAAGGCAGCAGAAAATCTTACGATTTAATTGGATATTTTATTTTATTCTATCACTTCTCTTTTTTTAATTTCATATTCATACAAAATGTATATGTAAGCCTATTATTTTGTAATGCAAACGCCATTTATAAGTAAACTTATTTTATTATTATTTTGATAACTATGCAAAGCATACAAAAGTAATAATCATACCTTAATTGTTTATTTTATTTTATTGTTTCTGTTCTCTTTATAGTTCTCATTAATAGGACTACATTATGAAATGCAAACACCAGTTCCCTTTATGTTTAAGTGTAAAAATATTTTTATTCCTTTTATTTATTATTATTATCATTTTAATAACTGTTGTATGCCATGCATACACAAGTGAACTATATGTTTAAGCCCTTTTTTTTCAAGAACCTATACATATAAACCTTTTTTTAAGTAATATGTTAATACGCTTTTAACTTTCCAATTTTATGTTTTATTCTTTCTCTTCTTTTCATTTCTTCAATTTTCCCTCTTTTTGTATAAATCATGGTCCATTCACACTTATCCTAATTTGACTGTCCTAAAACGGGAATCATCCTAGTTGGACAGTCAAAATATTTTATAAATAATGTACATAAATGTGTAAATATTTTACTAAATAAAAATGAAATAAATGGTTCGGAATTTTGTTATGAGGGGATTCATTGGATTATCCCCACGGTATTTGATATTCACATACGAGTGCGCATGCGCAGTTCTTGGATTGCCTATGATCGAGAAAGAAAAGCAAAGAACGAACTAAAATGCCCAAAGGGACAATTCGGAATGTCCCCCAAAGTGCGAGGTAGGTTCTGCGCACTGAGAAATAGACTCTGATGGTTCGCGCGCTGGTCGGCTGTCCGCTGATCAGCCTGGGTGGTCGCAGGTCGATTTATTCATCTGGAATATTTGTTTATATTTTATTTCTGCAAATGTTAATTGCTTTTATGTTTAAAGTATTCATTCATTTTGGTGAAGAAAACATCGACAGTTATTTCCTTTAGTAGGTTTCGGGTGTAACTGGTGGGGACTGTCCCCACTGCCCCCCTGTGAAGAATCTGTTCATAAGTGCGCTCTTTAAAATGACTTGCCTGTAAGTAATTTTGGAAAATTGCAAAAATGTACATACTAGCAAAGATCCTGACATATTTATCGCTTAATTTTAGGTGAAAATTAATATGAAATGAATAATGGTATTGTCAAAATCACAGTTTAATAAATCACAAGCTTAACTCAGCATAGAAATCATTAACAAACAATTTATTATTACTTACATTTTTTTTTTAAATTTGCTTTTTTTTCACATCTAAATAATTATACTTTTTCAAACAAATTTAAGGTTTTAATTCACATTGGACTTATTCATGTAATTAGATTTAACTCCAGAATATTTTTCAATGCTCAATAATCCATCTCAATCATATCAGAAGCTCGTTAGCAAAGATCTCTTAATGATATACTGTCCCCATTAGCAAATTGGTAACAATTGATTCATAGGAAAGGGTAGAGAAACAGAGCAAATAAATACAGTGTTGGATCAGCATGCGAATGCCTTTACCTAGATAATACTCACACAAATATGATATTGGCATCCCACAAATACAGAAAGGCGGGGAAAGGACCGAAGGCTTCGTTGATATAATGGTAGTCACCGCCACTGGCCGCCAGAGCAGTTCCTAGAATAATATTAAATTAAAATGTAATTATTGAAAAATGCTAAAAATTCAGAGCTTCTTTGTCCTAAATTCCACTTTGGCTAGAATTACTTTGGTTATACTTAGTATGACTGTTTGTTTTAAGAATGAATGTTTTATGAAGTGTTTGCCTCAGTGTCTTTTGAGGTGATGAACCAGAAAGTTTTTGTCATTGGTTTTTTTATATACTAGGAATGTTAAATTAATCAAAAATTTATGTTGTTGACGTCCTTATGGGGACCTTCAGTATGATCTTAATGATGCAATTCTGAGTTATCTTCAGTTGTTTTATAAGTTTTGATGCTGCTGAGCCCCATCCTATTATTTCGTATTCCAAGTGAGGGTGGCATAAAGAATAATATACTCTCTTTAGATATCTTGTTGACATAAGATGTTTCGTAATGTTTTTGAGAAATAGATGAGTTTTGTTAGCTTTTTTGAGGTTCAATCAATGTGTGAATCTCAGTGAAGTTTGTTGTCAATTTCGATTCCAAGATTTACTTTTGGTTTGGAATACACGCAGGCAGGAACATTGAGGAAAATTGTTTTGCAACTTATGTAATTTGAGAGTTTGCTCATTCATTAATTGTCTTCTTTTGTTTTTTGAGAAAGTTAGATGTTTAGTTTTATTCACATTTAATGTAAGGGAGTTCGCTTAATTTAAGTTTAAGTTTCGTCCAGTTTTGAAGTACAGCCAGGCCATGTTCCGGCTCCTTGGAGATGCTTGTCCAATCTTGTTCGTGAAATATAATAACAGTGTCATCTGCAAAGCTCATTGTGTCTCCTTGGATGGAAATATTCATAAGGTCATTTATATAAATCAGAAATAGTATTGGTCCTGATACGCTTCTCTGAGGATACCAAATGAGTTTTTTTTACCAATTTGTACAAATTGTTCTTTTCCAGTTAAGTAACTTCTAAGTAGGTTTAGAGTTGTTTCGGTTATTCCATTTTTTTGTTTGTAAATACAGTATCGAAAGCTTTTTGAAGATCAATGAAAATTGCTAAGCATTTTTTGCCTTCATCCAGTTTTCTTATAATTGTATTTGTTACATTGGCCATAGCATCACCAGTACCCAGGTTTTCCCTAAAGCCGTACTGCGTCGATAACATTTATTATTGTAAGTACTATATTTATTTTGTAAGCACTATCTAAACTAAAAACAAACTTATGATTTGAAAGCACCTTGTGTGTTCTAAAGTTCTAAAGCTAAGAGCTCTAAAATTAATCATCGGTCTCCGGTGTTTGCCGGATAAGTCCGGTAAATACGAATGAGTGTCTGTTTGAAGGGTTAAGAATGAATTCTGAAACAATAGGTAAGGTCAGTATGTACTACTAATTCCGTCCTAACATGTGCTGTGGAATTAATTCATGCATCATATTTGTATTATTCAACAAGCTTGATTAACAATTAATGCTGGTCAAGGACTATGCAAATCAAGACAAATAAAATTTATTTGTTCATAAGTGAGCGCTGGGCCCGAGCTCACCCCAGACCACGCTCTACATAGAATTGATAATTTTTTTTATTTTTTGTTTTTTCCTATTCTATGTTTTTAAAATAATCTGTTGTTTTAAAATATGTATAATTTTATAAATATGTACAATTATATGGGACGTGTGGGATTGCACTATCCTCCCCACATCCTGGAATAAAATTTTATTATTATTATTATTATTATATGAAGCAGATACTTTGTGATGTGACAACCATAGCTTCTTCAGGGCAGTACAATACTGTACGTAAGTCTAGAATTAGTTTTATCTTTATCGATTTGAGGAAAAATGAGTCACGAATAATTTATTTTTATTTTTTTTATATTATTTATTAAACAACATACAAATATATATATATATATATTTTGGTATACACCACCTCACTAGGCTGAGCCTGTTCTGAGGCGACAGTTAAAAATTTACTTAAGACCTTTCGATTCTTAGGCCTCAGACAAGCAAATTAAATTAATAACCTATTGAAGAAACAATTTCTATGAAAGATTTTGATCAATTTCACCCTAACTAAGCCAAAATTGACCATACTTCAAACACACCATATATTTATTTATCGTTTATCACTTCAGTGATTTTATACTGTCAACTAAATCTAATTCAAACATTTTATGACCTGAAGCCGTAAGATTTTCTTTATTTTAAAAATTTTATGTTTTATTCATTATATTTTCTCCAATACAACATAAGTAAATATATATATATTTTTTTTTAAATTATACTTACGTATAAAATATAAGACAAAGCTAAGTAATGGGAACCCACTAAGGCAGTGTCTGAGTGTGGGTAGTATAGTAAAAAAATTGCATATTAAAAGATTTATTATTTACTAGCTTTTCCCCGCGGCTTCGATCGCATGGTATTACGGGGAATTACTGTAGCGCTTGCACTTATCAATTATCTCCCCCCCCACCCCACCCCCATCCCCTCCCGCATTCCATATATTCATTCCCTTACATTCAGTTTTCAAACATCTCGCCTACCACCTAAATTTCATAATGCTATAGCTCAAAGAAAAAAAGAATTACTTATCCAATTTTGTTCATTCGTTCGGAATTTATGCGCTTACAAACATTTCGGATGTTTATTTTTATTTAAATATTTGGAAGTTCGTTAATATAATAAAAAATACTCTATTTATCATTCAGTCTTTATAATCGTTACGAATTTTATTTTTAATACAGGAACTCAAATTTAATCTGACATTTATTCCAAGCTTGTCCAAAAAAAAAAACGAATTCTAATATTTGAATTTTCTGCAATAGTAGCCGACCAGTAGACTGAGTACCTACCAGCATAGAGCCCAAAAATATATCAACATTGTTTCCATGGAAAAGATTTTTTTCTGACGTTAGCAAAAACTCGCTTTTGTTAGCGACAGAAAACGTATAACAAATATAATATATTAATATTTATAATTTCATAACGCCAGAGCTTACCATCATATACAACCTGTAGTCTGCGCATATAATTTAGCTTTATATTGGTGAAAGAATTATTAAAGTCTTTATATTGTGTTATGCGTGAAAAGGTCATAAACAAACTCGAGCAGTTTCGCATTTATAATATTAGTATGGATTTATTTTAGTTATAATAATATACTAGTTCTAAGTAGAGTTAACCACTCGGACCCATAAGCTTGTTTTCAAGATAATATAATCTTTCCAGATTGAAGTATGACGTTTGAGGCATACCTGACTTATTAAAGAAAGCTATATTAAAATACAAAATTATGTGAATTTATATTTATAACTATAATAATTTGGTTTTTTGGACTCTTTTAGTTTACAAAATGGCACTATAAAAATTATGGACAAGTATCCTTTCTAGCTGACCGATTATGGACGATGCACAGATATCTAGTTTGGTCCCAACAAAAGAAGCACTCAATCAGTATAATGTAGCACGTGACTGAAGCGCTCGGGTTTAAGTGGATTATTTGTGTTCTCTCCATCAACACCTGGACATTATAATATATGTGGCTGCGAGAGATTTCAATAGTGTCATAGTCTAATAAACTAAGAATGGAGAATGTTAAGGAGTAAGGAAAAGAAGGAAAGCGAAATTGAGAAGGTTTGGCTATTCAGATATTGATATAAATTGGGTTTAAATCATGCACTTCTAAAGCAGATGGCGACAAGGTTAAAAATCCCACTTACGGCGCCGTATCCCCGCTCAAAAAGAAGAAGATGGAGAGATATGTAATTACAAATGTTGGAGAGAGCGCGCTAATATTTAAAATGATAAAATTTAAACGAAAATTGTGAAAATGTTTAATAATACACGACTTGTTTAAAATTAAATAAAAATCTTGCGGGGAACATCTAAATAGCATTTAAAGAAACACTTTGAATTTTTTCATACATATAACTTCTAAAATAAGTGAAATGAATGTGTTTATAATAATTTTCGGAATAACTTTGCGATTTTTTTCTGTCGAGAGAATTTCATAAAATTTGCGTTTCGGCATGAGGAACGTCTAGATATTATCTTCAAAAATAACATATATTTTTTCAAGAGATAAAAACTTCAAATCTTTGGGATATATGTAAGAAATCGGTAGAAATTCGGGTTTCCGGAGGCCTAACACCTGCCGCCTGTTTTGATTTATGCATGGTGCAACATCGCCAAAATGCTTTGTTTTAATTTGTGAAGTTCAGGCACAAATAATATTGGCTGTAAAAAATGTTCTCATTATCTAATTTGTCACATTGCACAATAAAACTATATCCGGAAAGAGGTTCTCAATAGGAGATTTTTCACTTCAAAGCATTTTTTATAGGCCTGATACTTTATTATTTTCTAAGCTCATAAAAATACTTATCAAAATACATAGCAATAGCAAAGGCCAAGGTGTATTCAACTGGCAGTACTGAATTAGCATTTATAACATTTCTAGGTGATCAAATTTTCAAATCAAAAACACAAGATTTTGCACGACATGGCCTTAATGTTATTTTAATTGCTATTTAATTGGCAGTAATAAATGTAAATACAACAACTAATCTAAAACAAGGATGATTTACAACATTATAATTTGTGATACATTAATGGTTTAAAGGGTCAATGCTGCAAAATCTATGCGGAGATAAACTCTGACACGGAGAGATCAATTATTGCCTCAAAGGTTATCCCATTTAAGACTCGGAGATCAGTTAGAGGTTAGAATTATGCCATCGGATAAATTAATGCATTTTCTGCAGTGAACAAGGACACCAGTTGTAGGACGCCTACTAATTCACTATAATTTAATTTGAATAGCATTTACACACCCATTGTTGCCATCCGGCACATAAATTAACGGTAAAAGATTGTTAAATTAATCAGCAATCAATATTCTTAGAATTACAGTGAAAACTTAGAGTAAATTCTAGACGTGCAGAATTTGCCAGCAAAACAATGTTTAGATAATTATGCATTGTCTTTATAATTTAAAGAAAAATATAAAATATGATGTTTTGATTAATACAAATTTATCTAAATCTAGGCTTTAGGTGTAACAACCCGATCTAAGAACAGAATACAGTTATCGAATCGCAAAACCCACTCTGTTTAAGTGATGCTGATTACGAGACAGTCACAAAAAACCATTTGGAATGCGTTGAACTTAAACATAATATGATTTCAAGTTTAATTTGCAGAACTCCATTTTAATTTTACATATTTTATATATTCAATAATATTATCATATTTTTTAAAATTATTTATTTAATACTAGCTGGTCCGGCATGCATTGCTATGCCATTTAAAAAAAATAGTTTCTCCCTGCGTGTCCTTTCCCATTCGTCCCGTTCTCCTTCCGCCTCCTCTTCCTCTCACGCGTCCCCTTCCTCTCTCGCGTTCCCACTCCGTCTCCTCCACCTGCCCTCTCCCCATTCCACTCCCCCCCTTCCGCCTCCTCTTCCTCTCACGCGTCCCCTTCCCCTCTCGCGTTCCCACTCCGTCTCCTCCACCTGCCCTCTCCCCATTCCACTCCGTCTCCTCCACCTGCCCTCTCCCCATTCCACTCCCCCCCTTCCCCCCGTCATCCCTCGCGCATTCCATACATTCAACTCTGGTAAATTCAGTTTTTAAACAAATATTGGAAAAATTGTTGTTTTTACTATCTTCCTCGCAATTTTTCCATATTTTCTCAGCGTTTAAACCTTCCCTGGACTAAGAAAAACATTTTAAAACCAAAATCAGTTAAATCGGCCCAGCCGTTCTCGAGTTTTAGCGAGACAAACAAACAGCAATTGATTTTTATATATATATAGAAGATTTGTATGTTTTTTACAACCAGTGTACATTTATTATATGTTATGCAGTGTTATAAACGAATATAAAAGTAGCCTTTCCTCACCATAAAGAGACAAGGCTCTTGTGTTTTGTGATGGAATTCATGCCCGATTACAATCATGTAAACAAGTAAATAATAAAATATTGTAAATAATAACAAAAAGAAAAGTAAGAAAAACTCAAGATTTATCTATAATAGATTTCAAGATTTAAAATAAATAATAATAATAGATATGAGCTCCTACAGTAGTTTCAAGTAATATTCAATTTAGGTTGGAATTCATGATTATTTTCGATAATTTTTAGATTTACGGGAGGTTATTGAAGTACCTACACCTAGATATATTTCTAAGTCTTATAAATATATAAATACATTTCGTAATTCTTTTGACAAGCTCATAAATATGTGTTTTCTATTTAAAATGTTAATCTATATATATACACCAAGATATTTAAATTTGGAAGTCGGATTAAGTGCAGAACATGCTTGATTACAATAAGTTCCACTACACAAAAATTTAATTTATAAAAAGTCCTGCTGGGTAATTATTATTACGAGTGACAGCTGTTTCGCTTTCTGAATATATTATCAATACAGACGATACATTTATATTTATTTCTAGACAGGTAGGTACTTATGATGAAAAAATTTATGGCTGTCATTTTCGATTGTTTAAAAATAATAATAAAATACAGTCACAATTTTCCAAACAAGTCCTAGATAAAAACCACTAACTTAGTGATATTAATAAGTCAACTCTGTTACACATACAACAAAAGGGTGTAAAATTAATCTTTTAGAGAGTTGAAAATCAACAAAAATTCTATCAATCCGAAAGCTATTTTGATAAATGAACAAAAAAATATAATTCGCTCGCAACTCTTAGATATTGTTAAGCCCATATAAAATACTTAATTATGCTGGACAAGAAACCCATTAGTCATCATTTGAGAAAAACTTGCATAATAATTAGACTAACAACCTTCAGTCCTATTGTTACCCTCGTAAACCATATTCCCCTATCTGATATTTTTTCCATCATCAAAGATAGATCCCGCAATGCTTGGGCAGAGTATTGGAACATTGCTAGTCAATCCAAGGGAGCCTGCTATGCCTCAATACAAAGGACTATTCCATCAAAAACGTGGTTTCAAAAATTCCCCCATTTTTCCAAAAAAGAAATTTCCTCTCTTATTCAAATGAGAATCGGACATTGTTCCGTTCCTTCTCACTTGTTTAAAATTCATGTCCTTGACTCCCCAGATTGTACCTTCTGTGGTCTAGATGTGGGAACTTTAGATCACATATTTTTTGGTTGTCCCTCTCTAAATAGATATCCTCTCTTTTATCAAGCGTTATCTAAAATTACTTCCCCTCCATTCAACATCTCATCTCTCCTAAGTCTAAACTCGACTCCAATCTTCCATATAATTCTGAAATTTGCACATTTAAATAATATTAATATATAAATTTACTTCTTCATTTATATATAAATTTACCTTTCCTTTTTCTACAATTTAAAATGATGGCCTAGAACACCCTTGATGAGTGAAAGCCAGAAATAATTGAAAAAAAAAAAAAAAAACCTTCAGTCAAATTAAAACAATGCAGTAATAAATAATAAGGGGAAACTTTAAAACGGTAATAACCGTTAATAATTTCCATCTTGTTTTACTCGGATAAGGGCGTAGATAATAAAAAATAAAGACATTAAAATTTTTCATCATAGAAATAATATAAATGTATTGTTTGTAAGTGGTATAAGCATTGTTTGATAATGCCTTCAGAAGACGAAACAGCTGTCACGCATAATAGTAATAGTAACACTAGTCTAGAAATAAACTGTTTTATAAATTAAATAATAATATTATTGAATGTATAAAAGAAACAAAATTTTTAACTAATTATTCAGATATTCAGCATAGACTGCATAATATTTTTTTAATATTGAAGATGTTCGAGTTTTTTGTGACCATCTCGAAATCAACAAAAAAAAAATTCAGAGCGGGTTGGGTGTGGTACCACCACAGACACAGTTAGGGAATTTTGCGGAGGCTGTGCGAGGAGAGACCGGGCCTGCAATGAATTTGGGCCACTGAAATAGTCCAGACTAGATGCACTTTGTCCAGGTGATGGGAATAAATCAAATAATGATTAAATACGAACCTAATTCGGCATAGCACAGAGCGCCCAAGGTGGCCAAGCCTCCGCAGGCCGTCCACACGATGAGCGCCCCCCACACTGACCCCGACTGCTGCAGCACCCCCTTGGGCGAGACAAAGATCCCAGAGCCAAATATGATACCCAGGATGATAGCCACCCCTTCCAGCAGGCCCAACTGCTTCTTCATCTTAATCCTGTCTTCACTCATATTGGCTTACTTCAGTCTGAAAAGAAAAAACAAATGATTATCAAAACAAAAGTTGAAATAGTTGTCATCAGAGCGCTACTTCTGACGGTGGATTTTGGCCACCGCTGACTGCAGTCCTCAGTCCTTTTCCAATCCTCTTCCTATAGTCTATACATCTATGGACACTTCCACTGGGGCATACACTTGGTAATAATTTTTGATCGGTGTAAGTTCCTCTTACAAAGTGACCATGCATTATTCATCACAAGCGGTCGGTCCGATTAAGCAATCAACACATAGCTTTGCTATCGCTGGCGAAAGAACGCTTTCTTGCTTCTTTTTTTTTAATTGAATTTTTTTGATACAATACATATAAATAGATACATAAAATAATGAAAAGTATATAAAAAAGCTACAATAAATGTATGAACAAAAAATCCCACAAAGGCAATGCCCATGCATGGGTTATAATGTTGATTTTATTTTTTTTATTTCTATATGAAAGTGAAGATTTTAAGCATATATAAATTAAGGATTCAAAAAGAGTAACTGAAAAAATGCAATTAAAAACAACAACATAATAAGAGTCTGCACTGTTATTATTGCATTTGTGAATGTTTTAAAAGAATTGATGTTTCGAGTGCAATTAAAAGATATAGCACACAATAACATAATTCGACTCTAAATGCTGTCTTATGATACTTATAATTAATTGCTTTGTTAAAAATTATAAGAAAAAAAGCTTAAAGTCACTGATTAGAAAATCCCTTCAAAAAGCTCTTCAAGATTTGAATGACCTACATTGATTTGAAACTATGATAGTCAATTTAAACCACAATCTTTGACTCCGAGGCCTCAGACAGGCAACTCAAATTGATTACCTGTTCAAGAAAAAGTTTCAATATTTTCACACACATGCCTGCTAATTTTCTAATTGTTTACCTTTTCAATGCTTAAAATACATTTATAATATGTAAATCATTGAAATATTGTACACATACTCTAAATAATATTAAAACTCTGATGGTTAAAATTCATTTTGTGGCCTTGGTTTGATCTTACATACTATAATAATAATAAAAATAAATGTTTATTCCGGTATAAACACCTATACCGGTATAAAATTAGCAATTTAATGAAAACAAATAACTTTGTGTACACCACTATTTAATTAACAATATCAACATGTTTCAAAAACTATGTTTTCTTCGTCAGGATAATAAGTTAATAAAAAATAACAAAAGACAAACAAATTGTTTATACTTGTTTGTCTTTTGTTATTTTTTATTAACTTATTATCCTGACGAAGAAAACATAGTTTTTGAAACATGTTGATACTGTTAATTAAATAGTGGTGTACACAAAGTTATTTGTTTTCATTAAATTAATAATGACGCCACAAAGTGAATTTGCAAATTTTGAAGAGATAAAATTAGCAAGCCCACACTTCCGTGCTTCTGAAATACTTATAGGGCCAGGGGAAATTAGAGAGGAAATGAGAAGAAGCCACATTGTCGTCTTAGTTCTTAATTGTCCAGAAAATTAGAAAATTTTACAGGAGTAGCAATTCTTTCATTATTTCAATGAAACATTATAATAGGTGTTTAAGATAAAGCTATTTCTGTAAAGTTAAAGGTCTCATTAGTTTAAATAATTCTTAGTTAAGAGGAACGTATGCGCGGCCCATTTGGCCAGTTTCATACAAATCTTAAATTTGGATTTGAGATCAAAATACCCAACCAAACTGAAAAATTATTCTTTTTAATCAAAAGGTATATCATATATCAATTACGGATGTGAGCTATTTTATTTATTTTTGCTTAAATTACAAGATAACGATTTTAGTGTTTCATGATTTTAGAGGCAACTTGGGCAATTATTTGTGAGTAAATGAAAAACATTAAAAAATAATAGCTCACATCCTTACTATATATTTGATACAAAAATAATTTTTCAGTTTGATTTGGTATTTTGATCTCAAATAGAAATTTAAGATTTGTATGAAATGGGCCAAAAAGGGCCGCACATTAATCACTTTGCACACTTTATTTTTAATTTTAAAGTGGAGATTGAACAAAAACTGAAATAAAAATTTAAAGTGGAGATTGAACAGAAACTGAAAATTGTTTGGATGACGTGTTGTATCCCAAATTGTTTGTTTGAGCAAGTATGGTTTGAACTAGCTCAATAACTAGACCGAAAGCTCAACAGCCACCCCTGCAAAACATTATATCACATGGCATTATTTCACCAATTAGGGGGGGCGGGTATGGGTACCGCCGCCTTGGGAACCATTTATTGGATAACCATCACCTCTGCCATAGGTCACCTTAAGTGGTTCGCTACATTGGTGACTTAGCAGGGGTGAGCAGGTTCATGGGGTGAGGATTGTCCAGGTCTTGGTGGCGGATGCATCCGCCCACCAGCTGCAAGGCAGGCCGGATCGAGAGAGAATGGTTGAAGGAGTCCCTTTATCTTCTCCAGCTATACTTTCTCAAATGTCGCCTTGGACCGCATTCGGATTCAAACGTCTGTCACTCCTGACACTCTGACCCCCAGATTCCTACCCACCCCTCAAACGCTTTTCCCAGAACTTCCACTCTTTCCTTTCCTAAAAAGACCCTCCACACAGAATCTCCAAAGATGACAAAGGCACTTAGGTGAATTATTTTCCTCCTTATTTATTTTTCTCGTGTGGAGGTAAAGTAAAAAAATATAATATATTTTACGTAAATTTAACTCCTCGGGTTAATTTGTTCGCTTTTCGGAAAAACTCATAGGTTTCATAGAAATCGTTGTGTCTCCCTTACTATCATGGTTAGAAATATTTTCTAAACGGTGTTTAAAAGATAAAACACCAAGCTTTATATTCAAATCTAAAAGTTAGCCACAAAATAATTAAAATGTGCATCTTTATGAAACCAAGGTTCCCGACAGCAATTTGAAAAAAAATTATGAAACTTTGGGAATTTTTTATTAATTATTTTTATGTGAAATGACAAAAAGTGGGTAAAATGCATTTGTGACATAAAATATGTGTATGTTTTTTTTTCAAGTGAAAACTTCTTTAGCACTAATATGTTTTTGGGGTGTTTTGCCATGTTGCACTACCGTCTTCTTTAGCCAACGTTTCAGACAGCATTACAGTGTCCATCAGGGCAGATGTGTGACAAGTCATGTTTAGAAAACAAAGAAGATAGAAGGAATGATGTAAGATCTCTTGCCAGACAAGTATATTTGTATTATGTAAATATAAGACAGAAGTTAACAAAATGAAGAATGTAAGATCTCTTGCCGGGACAAGTATATTTGTATTATGTACATATAAGACAGAAGCTAACAGAATTAAGGATGTAAGATCTCTTGCCGGGACAAGTATATTTGTATTATGAAAACGAAAAAACAGAAGCTAACAGAGGACGATGTAAGATCTCTTGCCGGGACAAGTATATTTGTATTATGTATCAATTGAATTAGTTTTGTAATTTTATATACACAAAGCACCCTGAGATTTTGTACCTGGATTGTTAGCATGTAAGTGAGAAAATCTATAAAACCCCCGCATAAATAAATATGTTTTATCATAATGCATCTTCAATAAACTGTTGGAACATTTTTCACTTATCTTATTAATTTACTTATTAATTTTACCAAAACAAGGACTGAAGTATATTCCTGTATTCTACTTCCCATGCATAAAACATTGAAAATCAAAGCATAACACATTGAAAAGAATTTTGTTTGTTAGATGAACAGATAGATACATTTTCAAAAAGCTGTCAAAAAATAAAATACAGCATTAAGTATCTTATTTTCTCTAATTATCTTTTTTAATATATAAATACTAAGCAAGTATGCACTTGGGGCTGGTGCGACCATGCCGAATATTGGTAAATTCCAATGATTATCTTTGTCTATACGATTGTCACATACGTAATCCATCGGCGGCTATCCAGTACACAAATATATCACATGATCCATGAAGTTTCACTAAAAACACATAATATACTATGTCAAAATGAGCCGCTTGGTGGGATGGATTGCATTGGAAAGGCTAGCTTAGAGAAGGTTAAAAAATTTTAGTGTTTTTTCACATATATTTTTCATATGTCAAGACATATGTTATAGGTATATATATATAGGTTACAAGTCAGATTTTTTTGTTTTTACATTAGCTCCACACAGTATGCTGTGTCATCTTTGGGGTGCTGTGTGGAGAGTCTTTTAGGAAAGGAAGGAGAGGAAGTTCCAGGAAGGAAGAAGGAATGAGTGGTGGGAAGGAATTTTTTGGGTCGGCGTGTCCAGGAGTGACAGACATATGAATCTATCCCTCCCACTGCAGTGCAAGGCAATGTTCCGAGAGATTCCTGCTGGAGAGGTCGAAAAGCCTCTCTCAACCAGTCTCCCCGATCCGGCCAGTCAAGCAGTTCGAGGGCAGAGGTATCCACGGCCAAGATCCTGACAAACCTCACCCCTTGAACCCAGGCACCCCTGCTAAAGGTAGCGAATCACTTGAAGTGACTTACGACTGGTTATCCAGGGAGGCAGTACCCATACCTGCCCCTAAATTGCATATATGTCGGAATAACAGAAGAGCGTGTATTCAACAATGTATGAATGCAAATGACGCAAGGAGCATGTGCTAAGACAGATCGTATGGCGGTCCATCATCACTACGAAACAGCATGATGGTAATTTAATATTTTTGTCTTTCATGATAAAATCATTAATAAAGATAGAAACAAAGTCCCTATCCTACAAAATGACATTATTTGCATTTGATTTGAAACCATGACCATTAGAAAGATAGTGACAAATTGTGGGTAGGTAGATATAGATAAAAGGGTACACAATAAATATAATGTTATATGGGTTTTCCATGTTTACTGTTAGTAAATTGCAGATAGCCAGATAAGGAGTACGAGGTAATTTATTTCCTATTGAGAGAAGAAATTAATATTATATACGTTATTATTTAGGAAATGGTTTATTATTTATGACTTATATTATTTACCTTACACCCTTAATTACTATTTCGGATAGTCGCATTTAATTAACATTTTTCAGTTACCAGTCAATGTAAAATAAATGTGATAACTATTAAATAAAACAAAATATTTAATGCGTGAAAGCTTACAAAGAAATATTATTTTAAGTCTAAAAATAACGAAACGCGCAACAGACGTTTAACCCCGTTAACATAATGAAAAATGAAATGTATGTCAGAGTTCTTCATCTAAAAATAGTGGCTGCATGAATATATGCACTTTCAGATGATTGGCAATCACTGAAATTGCGATTTTCATTCAAATAAACGTTAAAGAGTAACGTGAGAAAGTCATGCTTGCAATATGTATATTTTTAGCCTGATCAAATAGTTGGAGAAATATTTAGACCGTTAGCGGTCAGGCAGATAGATAATATGTTATTAAATTTACTAACAAATGTATTTACCTTTTACGGTGTGTAATCACTAACGAAATAATTTAATAATTTAAAAGAATGAGAGGAACTCAAAAGCGCGCGCGTGCAATCGTTTGATACATTTCCTTCCTACAGACAGGACCATAGATAATTAGATATATCACTCAAACAGAACCATAGAATCCAGAATAGTGTAGAAATGTATTATTTCGTTAGCTTTAGGTAGTGATGGGCATAACCGAAACATTAGGCATTCGAAATGTCAAAACAATCGGTGATCGGATAACTCAACAAAATTTTATCCAAACGTCAATATTACCCAAAATACATAAGTGAATTTCGTCATTTTCACGCGAATAACGCGAAATCATGGCCCCAATTCCGCTAGAGACCCGAGAGGCACGGATCTAGGGCCCCAAGTTTTTTTTGACAAATATTTCAACCAATTTCCTAGGTGGCAAAATGGTACACATGAAGACACGGAACTTTGAAAGAAATATTTCAACAAATTTATTAGGGCCCCTCATCAGAGGGGCTCCGGTTAGGTATCAAAACGGTTGACTTTGAGGATTCAAAACTCCGAAAAAAATATTTCACATTTTTATATAATCGGAAAATGTTTCTTGCGCAATGATGGAGGATTGCCAGCAAAATCACGATTGGGTGGGAAACCAACGCATTTTTTGTCAGATCGGTTGCTAACCGGTGTCACAGCTCCACTCATAAATATACCAATCCCATTTCTATTGGCTCCACTTCTATTTACTCCCCACTCCAATTTCAACTTTTATGGTGTCTAAAATTATTTATTACTGGTTATATTCTAATTTTGAGATCAGTGCGTGTCTTTATTGCAATGAATTTTTTTTTTCACTTTTATGCCTTTTTAATTTTTACAGCTTACACATTACATTTAATACATTAACACCATGAGTTTTATGTTTAGTATTGCCATTTGAACAACAGTGGCGCCTTCCTGTGTTTTCCACTCTTATTTGACAAACTGTATATAAAAATATGTTAGGGCATGATGAATAAGTTTGTTCTGAACATTAGTATGATGAATTGCCATGGAACCAAAGTGGAGGGTGAATTTTTTTAAAGTGAAAACTTCTTTAGCACCGTGAAACGAAAAAGCAACACTAAAAAGAGACAAACACATACATCTATAGGATTTAGCCAGCGAGAATGAGATAGAATAATCGGTCTCCTCTTTGTGTGGTGCTTCGTAGCCTATCGGTCTCCTCTTTTGTGCGGTGCTTCATAGCCTCCCCTTTCTTGTCTACTTTAGTTTTTTTAAGGCTTCACTTCAATCACGTGTTTTCAATTGCTCCGTAAAATATATTTCTTCTAACGGCAAAACTTTTCTCCATTTCCGCAGGAATAATTTGCACCTCAATAGTACCTAACCTAACTTAAAATTTAATAATATCAATTAATCTAACCTAACCCAATATATTTGAGCAATTTCAATGACTATGTTTTTTTCACTAGGTACATCTATAATAACACGGTTAACACATATTTTAAGTGTGCCTATCTCACTTGGGATAGCCTATCTCACTTGGGATATCCCATGTCAATCCAGCCTAGTTTACAAATATTTCAACAATAGCGTGGCACTAGTGGCCGAACAGTAGAGATGCTTGGCTAAGAATCCAAAAGGTGGCAGGTTCGAAAACGGGAACCCATTTTTATTTATGTATGTACCTACCTCATAAAAAGGTTCACCAAAATAATCACAAATCTTTGATAGATGCTGAGAATAAAAAAATATAACAAGTGCCTTGTGACACTGCCACACATTTTGGTATTGGCAATCGTTGCATAATTCGCATTCTGTCTCATTCACACTTTTCAGTTATTCTGATTGACCTGTATTTGATTCACTTGGTCATGCCATGACTTCTTCAACTATTCAGTTGTGTCACTCACCTTACATCCCTTTCTCTGTTCATCCGCTTCACAAAATCATCTAAGCATTAATCTCACTCACTAGTCTTTCTTTAGCTTTGCTGTCTTTGGGGATCTTCACATTTGTAACACGGTCAAACATGGTTATATTTATTTTTCATAGTCCCGGTTGTAAATAGTGTACATCAGTATATATTGTATTACAAATATTGAAGATGTCAGAACTTTTATTCCTTTCATTCCTTAAAAAGACCCTCCACACCCCCTAAAAGATGAATTATGCTCTGAGGGAAATTATTTTCTTCAGGGCCTTCTGAGTGGGGTTAACGTAATGTTTTTTTTTTTTAATATTTCACAACCGTAGGTCTTAACTGGTCTTATAAATGAGCATTTTTCTTCTTTTGCAAAGTATTTCCGAGAGGAGGTTTTAGGAAGGAAAAAGATGTGTGGGGTGGGTAGAAATCTTGTGTCAATGTGTCCAGGAGTGGCGGACTTTGAATCCATCATTCCCACTGTGGTGCAAAGAGTGCTGGGTAGAGAGAGTTTGGCTGGAGAGGTATGTTAAAGGGTCTCCCTCAACTGGCTGCTGCCGATCTGACCGATAGACGCATTCGCCGCCAAGAATTGTTCAAACCTCACCCCATGAACTGGGTCACCTAAGTCACCAAACCATTTAGGGTGACCTACAGCAGAGATGTCGGTTGTCCAATGAATGGTTCCTGGGTACCCGTACCCACCTCTAAAAATGTAAAAATGTGAGCCTGGCATACTGTGTATACTCCCAACTCTAGCTTCATGTATGCAGAATTGTACAACTGGTGTCGAATTTGCGCCTTGACAATGGAATTTACACAACCCGGCGTAAGCTTCGAAGCTGTGTTTATTGCCTAAGTCTGTTCTGAGACAATTTGGACAAGCATCCTCAAAGTTAATGCCAGCCTCTAATGTCTCTAGGTCCAATTCTGAGAATTTTATTCCGATCTTTAGAATTGGGTCAAGACAAAGGACTGGTAGCGGCTCTATCCGGCCAGTTGAGTTCGTTAAAAGGGACCCAAATCCTGTAAACAGCAGATATCAAGAAACCGTCACATCTCCGCCTGCTCTTCTCTGCCTTCTCCGATCTACTACTGCAAATTGGACTTCTTCTTTCCTCTGGCCGACCCACTCAACTGAAGAAACAAATTACAATAGATCGAAACGCCTTTCTCAAGGCGCAGGTGCCCCTCTACCTCCCTTTCTCCCGTCCCCTACAACCCATTCTTCCCTTCTTCGACCTTATTCCCTATTTCTCCCTAGGCGTCAAAGCGGCCAGCCGGTCAATTCCCGCTAAATCGTCTGTGCGGCTGGCGGATACAGCGCCCGTCCCGTACAGGCCTGCACTGTGTAGATATACGAAACGTAACTCTCTTTCTGTCTTAACCCTTCGAATAATGAGAAAATAATATCTATGAACTTTTGCCTGTCAAGGTTTGAGCACAAAATTCCTGGTTCTTCCCACGCATTTTTAATGTTACTTTTTATTGGTTATTTTTTAACCTTTGTGCAAAAACAAAATTTTTTCTAAAATTTAGATAAAATAAACTTTTTGATGTATTTATTAGTAATCAACATTTTTGTTTTAAAATATTAAAATTTTGATATTGAAAATGTAAATTAGCTCAAAAATACTTACCTGGGGATTCCTCAAAAAAGTACATAAAATAAAATAAACCGAAAATTTTAAATACAGATTCGTTTTTTTAATAAAATTTGTAATAAAACTGTCACCTCACTTTTTATGACATTCATACAATTTTATTTTTAAATTAAGTGTTTGTTACGTCACAAATTGGCGCAAAATAAAATCGTCACTTATGATCGGATTTGTAAAATATCTGACCAATATAGCTCGTATATTCCTAAGTCAATAAGAAGCATTATTTCATTCGCTTTCTAACATAAAAGAAATCACAAATGTTTGCCTGACAGTAAAAGAGATATCTAACTTTTAATAATGCACGGTCGCTCTGGGACAATCTGGGTCTCCTGTTATTATAACGGCATATGATGTTTTGGGACAACTTGGGTCTCCTGTGATTAGATAACTTATATCTCCCTCTCTACTTCCGTTGACATCCGTCAACACTCTCGTCACGCATTCACCAGCTTACTCCCCAAGTCAAGCGTGCGCAACGAAGTTTAACTTAAAAAAATCATTAATAAAAGAATCAATTAAAAAATAATATTTATTGCTCTTCATACATTTGGTTAAAATAAAGATTTAATAGAATCAATAATCATTGAATAGTAAAAAAAAAAAAATTAACCTGGGACAAAATTATAGCTCCAGAACTATATAGCTTTCCATAATAATTTATCCCATAGGGAGAATAATACATCCTGGTTAGTATCGCAGAACATAAATCTATCGTAAAAAGATAAGGACCTATTTCAACACCATTCGCAAAATTATGTAGCAAATTCGCTAATTCCTCGCTTATATAGTTCAGCAAACAAAATATAACAAACATAAAATATAACAGTAGACATTTTATTTTTAACAAATTTAACCCCTCAGGCCTATTTTGTCGGAAGGTCGAAATATTTCCATTTTGTAATAAAACCCAAATAAATGGAATATTTCTGAACGCATTTGAAAACTAAAAACACTTTTTGAAAGCTGTGAAATATGTTAAAAATTTTATAATTCGAAATAAACATTCTTTTTGAAATATAATTTTTTTTAATGCAAACATAAAAAAGTTTTAAAAATAGCTCAACTTACGTTTTTTCTAACTAAACTTAACTAATAAACTAATCTAAAAAAAAAAACGTACACACATATTATTACGTATTATAAACATTATCGTCAACTCACTTTTTAATTGTTTTATGTACTTAAAAATAATTAATATACCCAAAGTTTCATAAATATTTTTCAAATTGCGGTCTGAAACTTTGGTTTCATAAAGGTGTACATTTTAATTATTTTGTGTTTAACTTTTATATTTGAAAATAAAGCGTGATGTTTTCTCTTTCTAACTCAGTTTAGATCATATTTCTAACCATAATAATAAGCGAAACAACGATTTTTATGAGACCTATATGAGTTGTTCGGAAAAGCGAACATTTTAGCCTGGGGGTCAAAACATATTTAAATAGTTTTTTTTTTATGTCAAGATATTGCTATTTTTTTTAAATGTTATCCAATTGGTTTACAATTGGATAACATTTATTTATAAATCTCAAAATGTAATGTTTTTTACGCATTGTTTATTACTAACACCTATATAAAAAAAATTGAAAACTTTATATACCCAATAATAAAAGAGTATAAATAAATAAAACAAAAATAACAACAGAAATGAGCATATATCAGAGAAAACATCAAATATCTTAAGAATTTACTAAGAGAGTTCAGTTTCACTTCTCGTTATCAAATGGGATTTCAATCATTCTTCTTGGACATTAAAAACCAACATTTCTATCGTCCAGTAGATTAGTCAGACATTTCCAAATACTAAGTTTTGATATAATGAGGAAAGTAATATACGAATGTTCCCCATAAATCAAATATTATTTCTACGTGTTTGTTTTACACATAAATATGCTATAAAATATTACCGGGAGGCATAACTGTCCGGTACGTTAGTATGATATTTGAAGTATCCTACTAGTGACCCAGAAAACATCAACATTTAGTTTAATTAACTGCAAGTTTTTCTACATTATAATTTATTTGGTAGTGTTTATGAGTAATCTGAGTTTTGTACCAGATAGAGGGTACACTTTTACCAGATAGAGGTTATACTTTTACATATACATAACTGTGCATTTCGATTTTTCAGAGATGTATGACTAATCAACTGGACAATTGATGTAAGTAATATTATAAGGAATGGAATATTAAGCTGGGTAGTTGAATTCTACACAATCAACAAAATAAGAAAAAAAATATGAAAAAAGGCCATCCAAAACAAGTTTGGCTCTAAGACACAATCACCATCAACAAAATAAGAAAATAAAATATGAAAAGAGGCCATCCAAAACAAGTTTGGCTCTAAGACACAATCACAATCAACAAAATAAGAAAGAAAAATATGAAAAAAAGGCCATCCAAAACAAGTTTGGCTCTAAGACACAATCACAATCAACAAAATAAGAAAGAAAAATATGAAAAAAGGCCATCCAACACAAGTTTGGCTCTATGCACACAATCACAATCAACAAAATAAGAAAGAAAAATATGAAAAAAGGCCATCCAAAACAACTTTGGCTTTTGACACAATCACAATCAACAAAATAAGAAAGAAAAATATGAAAAAAGGCCATCCAAAACAAGTTTGGTCCTAAGAGCTTTCAAATGATTACAATATTAATAAGATGTTTGTATTAAGAATGAGAATAAGTTTTATACATTTTTTATAACAATAGGAATTAAAATAAATAATAGAAAACATTAAGCAGGTATTTGGGAATAAAAAAATATAAAACAAAAATAGCTTGGGAATTAAAAAAAAAAAAAACAGATTAATGGTCGTTTGACTTCTCGTCATCAACTGGGATTTTACTTTCCCTTCTTGAAAATTAAAAAAACACTTTAAATTTTATGTAATATTATATGGTGCTGATCATTTAACACCAATGTTGTGCAGATCGCAAATAATATAAAGTCTATGGACGATTAGATTACTTTTGTAGTTCAATCTTTTGATTCCAATTCAGTTTCGCATGTCATGTGGAACTGCATAATTAAAGGAGATCAATAGATCGCTCAGGTCGTGCAGTCGCCCAAGCTTCAGTGCTACAGGTATTACTCCGTTTATTGCCTCTCCCATGACGGTTACTTGGCATTCTTTATCCACAACATTTTGATGGACAAAATCGCCAATTTTGGATTCCCACACATCGCCTTCGATCGGTTTGACATTGTACAGTTTGTACGCCTGTGTCTGGGTGGGAATGTGGTGACAAACCACATCCTTTCTGAGGGAGGAGATGGGACAATCTTGCTTGTTTCCGTAATCCACAAATAATACCTCGGCTCTGGTATGGTGTTGCGCAATGGACAAAACTTTTGCCCGGTAATATTTTTGATCTAAATCGTATTTTGTGATGCATATCTGACCAGGAACCCAAAGCATGTCGTGTGGTTTGGGTATGGAATTGGTGAAATGGGATGTGAGGGTTCCACTTAAGAGCTCCAAAGTGGAACTACTTTGTTCCTTATCGTACAGGTATATACTGAGATCATCTTCCACATGTGTGCCAATAGCAATAAATTCTTTGGACTTGAGTGGTTCAGCAGGAAGCCAATCCTCGTGTCTAATGGGAGCACTATCCAGGTTTAAGGTGTATGGGATGCTATCCAGACTTGCAATTTCCAGCTGCTGAGGTATGGCACTTGAAGTGCTAGGAGTCTCTATGGCAGAAGGTTTGAATATTCTCTCCGGAATGGCCAGACCTTCTTCCAAAATACTGTTGTTGACATTTCTCCATTCCTTCGTGGTGGGAGTGAGTGCCCCTCCTGGAATAGTATGGTACACCCACAGATCTATTGGCAAGCTTTCATTTCTTATTTCACCTTCTTCAGTTATACAGAATTGATCATACTGCTCGCAGATGCCTTGCAAAGTTTCACAGGTTACCATCGGCCATTTATCTCCTGAGGCGGGAATGATTCGACTCAAGTGGCACTTTCGGGCACCATCTCGTAATTTCATAAAGTCTTGTCCCAACAGTCTCAAGTTATCTTCAGTAGTTTCGACCAAGAGCGCATGGTCTTTAAGGAATACTTTGACCGTCTTGGAGTTCTCGTCCACAGATTTCACTATAGCCCGACTCCACACCTCGTTAATTGGCAAGACTGCGCATTTGTCGCCTTGTCTCCAAACAATACTATTATCGGGCCGGGAATCAGTATAGAAAATTTGCATTTCTTTGTATAGGTTGTGGAGACCTTCTTCCTCAGAATTAATAGAAATATAAACATCGGAGGGAGTGAGCGCTGTTAGGATTTTAACTTCCAACTTCAAGATTTCACTCAAATTCACTTCTACATCCTTATCAGTCTTCATATTAGAAAAATGCGGTTTCACAATATCCATTCGATTGGTCAGAAGATATCCTAGTGGCTGGGTACTGCAAAACAAACATATGCGTCAAATTAAGTAAATATATTAACAATTTTTATTAAAACCACACAAAAAACTATTCCAAATATTGTGTAGAAAATTTGGAAGAAATTGTTAATTAATTCCTGTTTTTCTACATCCAGCATTTTTGTTGCATAATTATGACTTTACCATTAAAATTAAAATTCTAGTGTAGTTACCTGACTGCTAAGTTATTTTTGACCAGTTCATGGTTCAAACAGACATCATCCCCATCTTCATTGTTAAGATATACTAGAACTCTATTGAGTTGGCTAGGTTTGGTGTCACAATGTTTAATTACACAAATGGGATTATTTTTAAAAAACGATTTCATAAAAGCAATTGCTTCGGGCATCCATTCGTTGTCGAAGGGCTTGATATCCCCCAATACGCATCGGGTAGCCTGAAAAAGACAAAAACAAAAGAATGATAATTTTTTTTTTTTTAATGATACTTTCTAAGTTTCTACATTATAAAGGCAGTTTATTTTACTCATTTAATACAATGGCAAGAAAATTGGCATTTCAACATAATGGTCGGTGGGGCCACAAGAAATGTCTGCCAGTTAAAATGCGGTTGATTCTTCAATATTATTCACACATACCCCTTAATCTTTGAAATGCCAAGCCCCGCGACCTATTATTGCCTCAGTGTGCCAAGGGTAAAACATACACCGTGCGCTGGCTGACACTATTTTCCTAATAACTTACTCATTTTTTGTAAAATGATGTTTGTTATAAATTGTACAATTATGTTTATATTCAGTATAGTCTCCATAATCCAAGCTGGTAAAAACCGAGCCTGATTAGTTTAATGAAATTTTGGAATACTGGAATCTTTAAGAAAAGGCTAGATTTTCACGAACTGCTGAAAACAAACTGTTCTTGCATTGGAACTTTTAAAGTTCCTCTTTTATAAGGTACATGTTAACAGATTGTTTTAGGTCGAGTACAATCCTTTATCAATTAACATCATTGGCATTCTCCATCACTCGATGAATCATCAAAGTCCATACTGATAAAAGTAGGCAATTTACGTAAATTTCAATGAAAATATACTTTTTTTTTAATGGTTAACGACTTGCGTTTTCCTCCAACCCACCCTGCTCTGTCACACGTTCGGATTACTGGAGGTTCGGTTTACGGTGGGTTCAGATTACATAAGCTATAGTGCATTTATAAAAAATGTATATATATCTGTCCTATGCAGTTTCCCTAAGGTAGCTACTTACATTCAGAGAAAAAAAATTTTTCTCTGTTATAAAAAAATAGCTACAATGAAGAAATAAGAAAATATTCTTTTATCACATACTCTAGTTTAATAAGTGTACTTCACAATAAAAATGAGTCATAAATGGCTTTTCTAAAAAATAAACACAATTCTGATTTTTGAAAATCAGAATTGACATTTTAGTGCAGGCGCTAGAGGTAGTTGAGTATGCAAAATGTGAGGACCGAATTCCTCCAGTGGATTTGAGTTCAGAAAATGTGGATCTTGCCACATTATTTTTTTATTGTTCTCTAGATTTTATGTCCGGGTTAAATCTTCCTCATAGGAAAAACTTAATCCTTCCACACACTTTTCCACAAATGCTAATCTAGTCAATTCACGCGATGTAATTGCATTGTATGTATACTAAATACAAAACTATACAAGAACAACACGTCAACCTACCAGAGACCAAATGGGAAAATACTTCACCGACTCCAGATATTTTCATATCAGAGGGTTCGGCTCGATAGAACTCCTAACTGAACCGATAAATCCTACCGATCCCTCAATATAAATATTTAAAAAATCTTTCGTAATCCTACATGTATTTAATATGACTGATTTTTGCATTTTTATATAAAGATTCTTTGACAAATCTAATAAGCCTAAATTTTTAATTAGAGAGCTAGGTATAATGCCAGTAGCCGAAATAACAAATGGTAATATTTTTATAGTCCGAGAATGCCAAATTCTTTTAATCTCATTTCCTAAATCTGTATATTTTCTAATTTTTTCAGAAACAGATTTTTGAATATTACAGGAATTTGGAATAGCACATCAATGATATAAGTTATTTTTTTAATTTTGTCATGTAAAACTATATCGGGTCTATTATGACGAATCGTTCTGTCTGTTAGTATAGTTTTATCATAATATATTTTATAAAATTCATTTTCTAAAAACGAATTTGGTTCGTATTCATAATATGGTACTACATTACGGCAATCAATCAATTTATGTTTAATTACCAAACTTTGATGAATTATTTTTAAAACCTGATTGTGTCTAAAAGTATATTCGGAAGGCGCTAATATAGAACATCCCGATATAATATGTTCTATAGTTTCCGGAAAAGCCAAACATTTTCTACATAAATCATCAATTTGATTTCTATCTTTGATTATATACTTCCTATAATTTTTAGTATTAATGACTCTATCCTGAATGGCAAGCATAAATCCTTCTATTTCTGCGCTCAATTCTCCAATACTCAACCATTTGTTTGACGAAAGTCCAATACTCAACCATTTGTTTGACGAAAGAGATTTTTTTTACATTATTATTTATTTATAAATTAATATTATTTATTAGAAGTTAATAGATAGTTCAACAAAGCTGTCACAAGACAGTTTTCATTAACCGCTAGATTGCCGCTCGTACGCCGGCGTACCATCGGCGCAGGCCAAAATAATCACTAAAAAATAATTTTGTAATGCGATTTTAACCCTTTTGTATAAAGAAAACGTATGAAGAAGAAGGTCAGAATCGCTTGGGGCATTCTTGTTCATAAGGTATAAGATACCGTGAACCCACCTAGGCCAGAACCCACCTAGGCAGCAATATTTTTTCTTTGAAATTGTTTATGACACGGGCTTGGAACTTTTTCCCGCCTCTCGGCTGTCAGTTGGCGGCTGTCAAGTCTCGACGACGCCAATATCTCGGAGATATGAATAATGTTGGCTTATTTCTTTTAAATACACCTTATATTATGACATCTGAAGTATCTTTGAAAATTTTTTTGATTAAAAATATTAATAAATAAGTCCGTGAGAGCGAATCTTCGGAGGCGCTTCGAAAAAAAGATGTTTCGCGGTGAACATTATAACTCATTAACAAATCATTTGAAACAAAAAAATTGATATGGGTTTAAAAGTTGATATGTTTTTCCAGGTGGTGACGAAGCGTTTTTTTTTTTTTCAAATTTTTTTTTTTTTGCAGCATGTTGAAGTAAAAAATGCGATTTTTGCTAAAATTTTCCGTGAATTTGTTATTATAAAATGGAAAAAAATAGTAAAAAAAAAAAAGCTCTCCGTACATTTAGAAAAAAAATAATTTGAAAAATGAGTTTTAAAACCCTACCCCCCCCTTAATAGAGATGACATGGTTAACAGTTCAAGGTATACGATAATTGACCAAATCACAAAAAGATAATATGTAGTGGAAAACTAACCAACTCTTCAATATTTATGAATTTAAATTGAAGCATTCGAATGCTGGAGCAGGGTACATTGGTTTTGCGGCCTGTATCCACCAGTTTCACCTCCAGGATCTTCTTTTCACTCACGTTAGTTACCCTGGCTCTCCACCACGAGTTGTCCACATAGCACGCCACACACATACCTGAAAAATAATCAAATTAATAAGATAGTCGACAGGCTTAACACAAGAAATTACGATAAAGGTAATGCAGTAGAACCTTCCTAATTCTATATCCATGGGACCTCAAAACCCATATATTAACACATTGTGATCGGGCAGTTTTCGGCCGCGTATCGTGCTGGTAACGGGTGATTTTTCGCGTAATTTCGCGCTAACGTAGACCTCTAGAAAAATTGCGATAACTTCAAAAATATTTGTTTGATTTCAATAATTCTTTTTGCAAATTATTTATTTTATTTCATTTTATTTTATTATATTTAGAAATGTATTCTTTATCGTTAAACTAGTGCAGAATTTCACAAAAAGCAGGAAAGTTATGAAAAAATTAATATTTACACTACCTCGGTACCTACCGTACACCCCATCTATTGTTCTCAAAAGGTTTTTACCTGCATGGCTACAACCCTACAGAGGCTATATAGCGAAAACTCAAGTATATTGGAACCCGCATTTTAACGTGACCCGCGCTCCACTAACAATCTATCAAAAACGTATAAATACGTGTTCCGCTCTCTAGCATTAATTTGCTAAACACGTATTAATACGTGATCAGATTACAATGTGTTAATTAACAGGTCCCACGCCGATTGCGCGCCGGCGCGCGCCCTATAGCCGAATAAAATTTAAAAAAAAAACAAACTTTTTGATATGCCATTTTAAACCTTATGTATAAAGAAAATGTATGAAGGACAATGTCAGAATCGCTTGGGGCATTCTTGTTCTTGATGTAACAGATATAAGAAACACCTAACCACTCGAATAATTATTTGGGAATGTTTCTGTGACTTTCCA
This sequence comes from Glyphotaelius pellucidus, assembly GCA_936435175.1. NCBI lineage: Eukaryota > Metazoa > Arthropoda > Insecta > Trichoptera > Limnephilidae > Glyphotaelius > Glyphotaelius pellucidus. The sequence continues at coordinate 5,621,827 of OW386542.1, forward strand.
AATGTCATTTCTCAAACTGTGAGTGCCGGAGGGTCATGAAAAGATCGATAAACCTAACAAATTTGTCAAATAGACGCAAGTGATGTTGTTTGTAGGCGTAGTTTATTGTTCAGGGAACGTGTTTCGGTAAATATTATATATGATAGCATAAAATAAATCCGCAAAATATTACGTCAAAAGTCAAAACATCGCAAAATTTTCGAGTTTCATCCGTAAAAACCCGTGGCATTTAAATGGTTAAGCATGTTATAGGCTCATGAATTTTTCAACTGTCAAAATGTTTTTATTTTTGGTCTCTAGTAGGAGGTAACGGTGCATTTGTGAACTTATGAAAATATACCGTCAAACCTTATATACCTTTGTTACACAAAGAAATGAATGCGCACAATCGTAAATATTAAGTAAAAACACCAACTACTAAGAAAGTATTACTTGATTTCAGAACCTAACGTTTTGGTAAAGGATTTAGTTTGGTCATTTTTACAAAAGTTTCATCATTTATTTGCTATTGTAAAATCACAGAATATTTGAAAAACTGTTATTTGTAACTGTTGTTATTTGCAGGGCGAATGAAAAAAGAAGTATGAGGAGAATATATGACATGAATGTTAATGGTACAAGAAGTCGAGGACACCCCTGTCTTGAGTCATAGAATGAATAATAGAAAATTTTTAAACAAATAATTTTTTCTGGGGACTTCCTTTTTTCGTTTTTTTTTCGGAATTATCGGGATTTGAATTAAGAGGGTTTTATATTTAAAAATGTTTTCTATTTTAGTTTAATGAAAATATATTTAAATTACCTAATTTGGGAGTGTATATTTCTCCAGTAGTGTCGGATGCTTTATATGCTTGTTCCAAATCATTGGTCAGCTGTTCAAAATATTCCAATAGATGACTCTGAAAAAGAAGGCAAAAATGTACATATATATTTTGTTAATCATATTATGACAACTGCTGCAGGCGAGCTTACCACATAAAGGACATTTTTACCAGTGATAACTTTTCTTGTTCAATGAAATTGCATTATGCACATTTTACAGTATTTGCCAGACTAGGCACAGGCACACCAATATAAGGTCCACACATAAACTTTTTCACTTAAGAATTTTTTTTTTCTTTTTTCGATCTCTTGAAAACTAACACTTCTACTCCTTCCAGTTCATTAAAAAATATGCATGCAATATGGGAAATTTAAAAACAAAACTGCAGATTTAAAGACATATAAGAATAAAACATACCTTTCTGACATAAAAAGAATCTACACTTTCTATGTGTGTCATCAGGACTTTCTCATTGTCACGAAGGTTCTGATGGAAGTATTGCCTAAGATTTGTTTGTTGATTGTTTGTGTTAACCTGTTGAAAAGAGTAATATGTACATAGAAAGTGAAAAATCAACAAAAATATACATCGCGGGCTTAAAGTCAAACCACATTATTTACAAAAAAATTTACAAATAAATTCTAGGTCTAAAGTCAAATAAAGTTATCTACAAAAATATTATACCAATAATTCAAGAGTTTAAAGCGAAGAATTGGAAAGTAATGTAAAATCATGTGTTTTGGTTTGAAAATTTTATAGCTTCTTCTTCAATGATTCTTTTTTTAATCAAAAGGTATAGCAAAGCTCACCAGTATATATAGAAACCTTCGCGGGCATGCTTACAACAACTCACTAAAGATTCATTGCAATCGGATGAATAGTTTAGGAAATAATTTCATAACGCCACCACTATATATATATAGAAACCATCGCGGGCATGCGCCCAACAACTCATTAAAGTTTCATCATAATCGGATGAATGTTGTAGTAGATAATTTCATGAAGCCAGAGCTTACTATCATATATAGAAACCATCGCGGGCATGCACATATCAAATATTCAAAGTTTCATCGCAATCGGATTAATGGTTTAGCAGTGTATAATTTCATGACGCCAGAGCTTACTATCATATATAGAAACCACCGCGGGCATGCGCATATCAAATATTCAAAGTTTCATCGCAATCGGATTAATGGTTTAGCAGTGTATAATTTAAGGACGCCAGAGCTATTACGTATAGAAACCATTGCGGGTATGCGCACATCAAATCCCCAAAGCTTCTTCGCAATCGGATGAAGGGTTTAGCAACTCGTAAGGAACAAACAGACATACATATTAACAAATATACATTCATTTTATACATAAAAAGTTTTATTAGACAAATCAATATACTATATAGAGATTTACCTAATAAAACTTTATTATTTTTTTTCATTACCAGTAATTTTATTTAGAAAAAAAGTAAGGTGAGCCGTTTTTGAAACTTTTTAAAGTTTGCATTCAAAACTTTTAAGAAACTGAATATTAAAAAAAATAAATGGTTATTTCCAATAATAAAGTTTGAAAGCATTTTTGATCATCTTTCAACAACAGTTTTTAAATTTCGAATACATTCACAAATATTCAAATTATTAGCGGAAATATTCTGACCCATTGACAGAATATGGTCGAGGCCTGAGGGTTAACCGCTCCCTTGCCGTTCGTCCGCCGGCGTACCAACGGCGCAGGCCAAAATAATCCCTAAAAATAATTTGTTATGCGATTTTAACCCTTATGTATAAAGAAAACGTGTGAAGAAGAAGGTCAGAATCGCTTGGGGCATTCTTGTTCATAAGGTATAAGATACCGTGAACCCACCTAGAGCAGCGATATATTTTCTTTGAAATTGTTTATGACACGGCCTGGAACTTTTTCTCGCCGCTCGGCTGTCAAGATGGCGGCTGTCAAGTCTCGCGTCGCGGTCGATGAAATGATCGTAAAACGTATAAATTCATCAAATAAACGCAAGTAATGTTATATTTATGTATAGTTTAGAATTCAAGGAATGTGTTTCAGTAAATATTACATAAGATAGCATAAAATTAACCTGCAAAATATTACGTAAAACACAATTAACTCCTCAAATGCCAGGTTTGAGGGGTTGATTGTGTTTTGATCGCTTCATAAAGATTTCTAGGTCAAAAATGAAAATCTTACCTGATTTTTGAGATCTCCGTTACAGGCGTGGTCCAGGAATATCAGAGCTTCAGTCACTGAAGTATTGTATTCGTTCTGAGATCCGGCGCACGACACAATGTCAATCTCCAACACTTCATTGGTAATACGAATCAAATGCATCTGGCATTTTCCGTGATCCCTACAGGTAAACAGAAATCAGACATACACATGTGAATTTTAATATACACCGTACAGTTTGTCAAATAAGAGTAGAAAACACAGGAGGGCGCCACTGTTGTCCAAATGGCAATACTAAAAATATATAACTTACAGTAGAAATGTAAAGCTGTGTAATCAACATTTTTGTAAAAAATTAAAAAGGCATAAAAGCGAAAAAAAATATTTTTTCATTGCAATATAGATAGATACCCACTGGTATATTATACCTTTGCAATTTCGTGTTAACATAATGAAGAATAACAATATTGTAATGAAATATAGAGCACAGTTTAGAAATTGCTCACATTTATTTAATATGTATTAGCTTAAGTACCAAGTATTAGTATTGTATTGTATTAGCTTTGCCCGGACTTTAGATCATGTCTCTAATTTTAGATCTAAATATATATTTGACTCATTAGTACCCTTTAAACACAGAGTTCGGAGCGGGACTGCCCCGCGCCACTTCAGGCTGCCGCGCAGAAAAGTAAAGACCGAAAGTAAGATAACGGTTTACAGCGCAGTTCACTGTGAGACTTTTCTGCGCGGCGGCCTGAAGTGGCGCGGGGCACGTCCCGCTCCGAACTCTGTGTGTAAAGGGTACTATCCAGATCTAAAATTAGTGTAACTAAACTCACCATTAGTGATTCTTCCTTTCTACCTACTGTAAAATTCAAATTTATGTTTAATTAAATGAAAGCAAATCACTTTGTAAAACACTATTTAATGGAACTACAAATTTTGTAGTTCCATTTTTAATATTTTCTACGCAATTGACAGACTATATGTTTCATTAATTTTTCTAAAATTGGAGATAAAAAAACTACTTAAAAAACTGTGATTAGTAAATTTACAGAGATATTGAAACAACATGGTTGACATCACCGGCAAAGAAAGGTTTATCAAAATAATAAAACTATTCCGTAATAAAATAAATATACAGAAATGTGTCACCTTTCAATGATTCTGTACATAAGCAGATTTGCTTCAACTGTCCATTTCTCTGTTTTGGGTTTGCATCCAATAAGGCTACACTTGTGGCAAAACACCGGGAAGAAAGGCTCCTGTGGTGCAATGCGCAACCTACAAAACACAAGCAAATAATTAAATAAAAAAAGATAACATACATAATTGAGATAGTCAAGAATTTACACTATTTCAGTTTCTTGGACTAGCCTAGACTGCTAAGCTATTGTGAGGTTTAGTACTATAAATCATAAGGTCACAGCATCCTAAAAAATATAAAAATAAACCTTTTGATGTTGACATTGGTTGTGTTGCCAAAATCCACAAACTTCACTTTATAGTTGCCGTTCTTTGAATCTGAACTAGAATTTTGAACCATGTTCACTCTGTCCCATGTGTGTTGTTCACTATCGTACAAAATGAACATTCTCCCTAAAAAAACACACATAGCATTAATTGAATAATATATTTTATCAATGAAGACAATATTAGCGAAACTCAATCGAAAATCTGAAACAGGAAAAGATACGGTAACAGCTGGGACTCGAATCCAGGACCCATGACTTGCCGGGTTAGTGCCCGGGCCAGGTGAAACTTCAAACTCATTTATTTCGAAACTACTTTTTTCTGCGTGGTGTGGATTCGTCTCAAATTTTACTATGTTATTCAGTACACCAGTACCTATCGCTGGAACTAAAAAAAAGTATTTACGTTGAATACTTTTTCAACATAAAAACGTTTTTTATTATTTTTTACATACAAAATATAATGAAAAAACAGTCTGTTTTGTGAATGTAAATTTCAACAAAGCGCCATTTTGTAAATTTTTTTTTATTCTAGTTCCTGCGATAACTACACTCGTACTGATCAAAATCTTATTTTGTTTTGTTTACTGATAAGTGAAAGAGCCAAAATTTGACCCATCAACCAGGGCCATATTTATAAGGAGGGCAACTTCAGCGCAGCTCCTTAACCACTTAGAATAATTTTATTTTTTAAATTATAATAGTTTTGTATTCTAATAAAGTAATTTAATATTCTATAGTTTGAATAGCATGTTTGCATTAAAAAAATCCTTCATTCTTCCATTCTTCTTCCTTCCAATCATTGTTTGCATTAAAAAAAAATCCTAAAAACTCGTCGAATTCACGAGGGCTAGACCACCAAAAACACATGTTTAACAAAACACATGTTTGAAACATATAAAAATGATACTTTAGTGTGCGATAAAAAGTAAAAACGATATTTTAAAGTGCATAAACCTCTGTATCACAAGATGTTTGAACCAACTTCACGTCTGTCAGTTCCAGTGCAATCTTTGTGCATTGAATTTACTTGTACGTATGAGGATTCCTTGTCTTTACCGAGTCTCACCTATGCCTAAGTGCATAACGCTTTGAAGTTTATAATATGTTATGTACATACCTATATATTTATTACAGAAAACATGTGAAAGTTTCAATCAATATTTTTCTTTTTATAAATTATGCTTTGAGTTTGGGAAAAAAGAGAAACTTTACGAGGCAGTTTTTAAAATTTATTTACGACTAATATTTTACTAAGTGGTGTTTGGTAATTAAACCAAAACAATTAATGATGGAGTAAACAAGTTTATTACCGTTTTTAATCTTTGCTTTTTCAATTTGAGTCAATTAAGTGCACACGGTCTTTGGGAAAAGACATTTTGAAGGAAATTAACGCTCGCTTTCTATATTAAGTCGCTTTTCTATAATATGGAAACTTTTAGAGTCGATTTTGTGACATTTTGAGCATTTGTTTTCGTTAATTGCATTGGACATATATTTCGACACATTGTTCAATATCTACCACTCTGCAAATATCTAAAAGTTATTGTAGTTACCTGGAAACATATCTGCCTCACTCGGTTCAACCAGTGAACTTTTCATGCTGTTGTATGTGTCTGACATTTCTTTAATCTTTGGTAACATGACAGCCCTCTGAATGAAAAAATCGTGCGGGCTGTCGATATGTGTCACAATTACCGTTTCTGTAACTCCTAAAAATAAAAATATAAAGTTTTTAACCATTTTCAGACTGACAAAATAATACCTTGTCCACATTCAAGTAATTTTCAAAAACTAAAAAATAAAAACAATGGCATGGTTATGATTTTAGATTTTCAAGGCCAAAAGCATTTTCATTTTTTATTTTTGGGGTGTTATGCCGAGTTGCGCTACCTCCTTCTCTAGCCAACATTTCGGACAGCGTTACAGTGTACGTCGTCAGGACACTGTAACATCAGGATGCTACACACATCTGTCCTGATGATGGACACTGTAACGCTGTCCGAAACATTAGCTAAAGAAGGAGGTAGCGAAACATGGCATAACACCCCAAAAATAAATTACCAAAAAACAATGGTATGGTTTAACCGGCAGTTAACAAGAGTATTGCATGCCTGTATGTAATTTTATTATGGTGTAGAAAATTCTACATAACAAAAGCTTTCTACTTGTTGAAAAATTATTAAAAATTCTACAAACCTACGATGAGCGGCTTGATGAATTTTTCATGTTTTCTCTCGGCTTGCGTTTCAGAAATTGATTTACTGGAGGGTTTTACTGGAAATGAAACGAAAAAAGGGTACAAAAAAAGAAGCAATTAATACAACTACAAAAAGCTATGAATATTGAACATCAATGATTAGAGTAGGCCCAGATAGAGGTTGTATTATCGTCATCTCCTCTGATGCATTCGCAAAGATCTTCCTTCTCATACCTCTTGTATAAAAACAAAAGACAGAAAATGTCAAATGTCTTTGATCACATGGAAATTACGCAAATGCATGTTGGTAAAAATTAAATCCTTTAATTCATAAAATTTAATGACATTCTTTCACACACAATGATAATAAATTTCGCACACATAGAATAGTAGTAGAGGTAGATTTTTAACATTAATCACAAATTCATTGATAATTTTACTAACGAAAACGAATAACGAAAACGAAAGCTCAAATCAAAAAGTTTTGTAAAAATAATATGATAAATATTATTGTTAAAAAAATGCGGCAGCATTATATGTTTAATAACAAGAGCAAAACTAATTAGCGCGTTGACATTTGACTTTTTTGAATTTTTGGAATTCAGTACCAAGTTCATGTCACCACCCAATTTTGAATATTGGAATTTTTAGAACACTTGAAAAAATGATAAAAATACTAATTTCGGTTGTGACTCTATCTGTAACTCCAGTTCAATGAACTCAAGAACTTTTGCTTTTGAAGAATTTGTTTGGAGAATTCATACAAGCTACCAAGTACCTACCTAAAATAGGAGTTGTAGAGAATTCAGACTGTCCCCATTAGAAGAGACACAAAGAAAAAAAAATGGTTCTACTTTAACTCCAATTTGTCGAAATTAACTTTTATAGAATAAAGAATAACTCAAGAAGTGCCTTGTGATTGTGTTTTATGTATTCGTGTCCCGATTTCAGCCTATTCCAGTACAAAACTGAGTTTATGAAATTCAAATGGGACGGACATCTACGATGTCGGGCAAGCGTAAGTGAGACAGTGACCAGACAACTCAATAAAGTGGCACTTCATCACTCTTTTTAAAAGTCATTAAAATTATTAAAAAAAAAAAAAAAAAGACAACTTAGTTAAACAGTTTGGTTAAGTTAGGTAAATTGCTATTTTTTTTCATCACTTCCACTATATAATATGTGGCAAAATTACATTTGCCACTATATAATATGTGGCAAAATTACATTTCACATCGTCGGTTAAGTTCTATCAAGCATTTTATTAAAAAATAAATTTAGTGATGTGCTTCCGTTGTCATATATCTGGGTTTTAGTGAAGTTTTCACTCTGTACTAAGTATGAATATTGTTTAGGTAATTTATCAGTTCTAACCTTTAGCAGTTTTGGTTTTAAAGTCAAAATTTAGACCCTCAAAAGTGGTGCTACGGCTGCGGGAACCGCCTGAAATATTGAAAACATAACATACTTATATTGGCGTATAAAAGAAAGCAATAACTTCGACATTGGATAATTAATTGTAAAAAAACAATAAAACACTTATTTGTTTTAATCACTATTGACAACAGACATTGATTGCTCCGTGGGAACAAATTAGTGGTTCATAAAAGCCAAGTATTTCATTACATTATTGTATTTAATTAATATTAACACACTTTAGGTGGGAAGGGTAGTTCCACCTTTTACCCCGGTCCTACTTGAATGCCTGGAAAGGCAAATATTTTTATATGAATATCACCAATTTCCTAAAGGTCCCAACTATATGTATACGCATAAAACATATAAATACATGTGATTCAAGATGGAGAAATCTTTTTATCTTTTGTGTGGAAGAATATTTTTATATTATTATCCAAAGGAAACTTACACTTTGGTATTGGAGATGCGCAAATTGTTCTTTGTTTTGCCAAACTATATAAACCAATTTTTTGCAATTTAATAAAATATGTGCATTTTTTACAGATAAAACGTCACTAAATGGCCCGACACTTGCATTAACCTCTGTTTATGGAGTCCTATTACAAAGTAGGCTATAATTTTGGACAATACTTTTATAGTTGAGGTGTGGTTAGTATATGCACATTATTTTCAAAAATATATTGGTTTAAAACAAATTCTATTTTCTCGAATGTGTTCCTTGTTTTTACCCACTGAAGTTTGTAAATTAGGAATAATATCTCTGTACGGTTTACGGGTAGTAAGAGTATTATAATAATAAGATTGGGAAATCTAGGTGGCTCGGGCACTTACTGTAAATGGACTAAGAGGGACTAAAAGATGCCGAAGAAAATGGAAGGAGTTGAAGGTGATTGTGGAGGTGGCGTTCGATCTTCCTTGCCTACCCATCGAGAGAAACGAAGGATGATTATTACCTGTAGACTTGGCTGTAGTAGTTTCGCAAGCAACATCATCAAAGACTGGAGGATGCTCAACACGTGTGGGCAGCTCGGTGGTGGACAGAAGTTTGAGCCTTGAAATGCTGCTTTCTACTTTGCAGTGCTTTTCCAACGCCATGAATATGTTTTCATCAATCTTCAATCTACATAATTTTTTTTTATTAGAATACACAATAATAAAAATCATAATAACTTTTAATTTATATGTATTGGTTGGGGGGAGGCATCGATAGGGCTCAGGAAAGAACAAGGGTCTTTGTTATCCTCTAGGATTTTGGTTCATTATCATCTTGTATCAGTATGTGCAGTAGAATCCCAATAATTTGATATGCACTGGACCTCAAAAAACAAGGAGGAGTCTCACGGTTGGCCCATCAAATTCAAATAGGTATTTGAAGTAAAATCGTAATGACACAACTTATTCCGTGTAAACCGAATTTTCAGTCGATTACCCTCGTGGTCAGTCAAATTCAGATATTCAAAGTAAATGCCTGAAAATATGACGTACACTAACCTATCATTAATCTGCCACCCCAAAACCCAGCGAGTGTCCAAGGCAGCGGATTGTAGAACATAAATACAAAAGATGTTAAAAATGAAAACATGTATTTCGTAAATACACACATACACTGCAATCAATCTATCGTAAAATTTCCATTCTTTGGTTTAACCCTTTGAGGAGCATCGCCGCATGTATGCGGCGGCACTCGAATGATCCATTTAGAGCAGTGATTCCCAAAGTGGTCCAGGTGGACCCCCAGGGGTCCACGGGAGACTGGACGGGGGTCCACGTAGGCGTGATTGAAAAATGGGGGTCCACGAAAATTTATCTGGTTTCGATAGTAAAGAACAAAAATGTTGACTTGGCTTTACCTGTCAATCTAGGCAGATAGTACACTAGTATTTCGGTGAAAAATGGTCATATTGAGACCCATCCCGTGCCCATATTCCATCACATTACGCCCCCCCTCCCCCCTTTTGGGAATATGGTAGAAATGTTGCAGCAGGGGGTCCACCGAAACCAGTAAAATTGGTCTACGAGAAAAAAAAGTTTGGGAACCTCTGATTTAGAATATCGCCGTACGATTTTATTACAAAACTATAAATGATGGCCACGGTGCCTGCGCAGAAATAGGGAAATCCAATGCAACCAACATAATAATCATAAAAACGTGATATTGTTATTAGTAACGATGTAAAAATGCCATTCATCGAGCGCGCAAGAGATATGTTGTTTAACGATTGTTAAAGCGTTTTGTTATTAGTAAGACTGCTAATGTATCCATTATTATCTATCATTAATTCAAGTTTAGCTGTAAATAGGGTTATTCGTACTAAGAAGACATCACCATTATATGAGTACTTGTAAGTACTCATATAATGGTGACGTGCACAACACGGGCATGTGCCTAGCATGGTGGTCGAAAAATCATAAAATTCATGTAACAAACATTTTAATGAATAAAGAAAACTTAAAAAAAAAAAAAAGTAACATAAATTTAAATAAAATGCAAGTGTAAAAGTTTATTATACTGACTTTATAGTCGGCTTTATGTTTTTAACATCCTCTTCCAAGAACCAGGGCGTGTTGGCAGTCCTTTTTAATTCTTCTGCCACTTTATGAAGATTTAACTACAAATAAGAAATAAAAATAAATTATAATAAAGCACAAAAAAACTCGATTTCTAGTGGTAAATACAATCCATACTAATATTATAAATGCGAAACTGCTCGAGTTTGTTTATGACCTTTTCACGCATAACACAATATAAAGACTTTAATAATTCTTTCACCAATATAAAGCTAAATTATATGCGCAGACTACAGGTTGTATATGATGGTAAGCTCTGGCGTTATGAAATTATAAATGTTAATATATTATATTTGTTATACATTTTCTGTCGCTAACAAAAGCGAGTTTTTGCTAACGTCAGAAAAAAATCTTTTCCATGGAAACAATGTTGATGTATTTTTGGGCTCTATGCTGGTAGGCACTCAATCTACTGGTCAGCTACTACTGCAGAAAATTCAAATATTAGAATTCGTTTTTTTTTTGGACAAGCTTGGAATAAATGTCAGATGAGAGTTCCTATATTAAAAATATAATTCGTAACGATTATAAAGACTGAATGATAAATAGAGTATTTTTTTTATTATATTAACGAACTTCCAAATATTTAAATAAAAATAAACATCCAAAATGTTTGTAAGCGCATAAATTCCGAACGAATGTACAAAATTGGATAAGTAATTCTTTTTTTCTTTGAGCTATAGCATTATGAAATTTAGGTGGTAGGCGAGATGTTTGAAAACTGAATGTAAGGGAATGAATATATGGAATGCGGGAGGGGATGGGGGTGGGGGGGGGAGATAATTGATAAGTGCAAGCGCTACAGTAATTTCCCGTAATACCATGCGAGCGAAGCTGCGGGGAAAAGCTAGTAACAAATAATAGTGGTTAGGTTATAGGCAAAGATTGCTTTAACCCAATGCATGCATCGATGCCAAAGGAGAATCAGTTATCATAATTTCCCAGCTAGGCAGTGAGATTAAATCATATTCGCTGAAAGGGTTGTGTATTTGGAATAAACCAATATGGGTTACATTGCACCAAACAACCAATAAAACCATTAGCGTTACCTGCTTTTGTTTTTTCGGCACGGTGAAAAAATCCACAGCTTTAATAAAATCGGATAGGTCCTCGGCAGAATCGTGCAATCCTTTAATCATTTCATTCAGGTAGTTTTTGTTATACTTGATTTCCGCCTCCAGAGAGTTCTCCATTCTCTGCAGGACGCCGTGGAAGCGATCAAAGTGTTTGGTGAGCATGGTTTCCACGGACTTGGTGTCCATGGATCCAAGAGGTGTCAGTGAACGCTTCTTTTCCAATTCCTGAAAACCAAAAATGCAGTGAAACTAAGGTTTTCGAAAGGACTGGAAAAAAAACTTTTGTGGGAAAAATTAGGCAATTCTTTTCAAATTCAGTCTTCGAGGTACCGAAAACAAAACTTCATAAATATGAAAAAATACTTCTTCGGTGGGATTCACGAGTTTGAATCTGGGTATTTGTGGATAAAATAAAATATGTTATTTTTAATTTTATCTCTCAATATTTCAAAGGTATGTTAATAATATTATTGATTCGGAAGTGGTCTGCATAACTCCTACAAGCACTCAGTCAATAAATTGCTCCACAAAGGAGCATTTTCACAAACTATGAATACAATTAAAAATGTGTGGAAGATATAAAGTTTATTTTTCTGATTCTGCTTGTTGTACTGGAAATGTGTAATTTTAATATTTTCATTCATAATTGTTATTGGTTTTAAAAATGATCTAAAATCAAAATTAAGTTAAAAAAAAAAATTTAAAAAGAAAGACAAACATTCCCAGGTTACGAAAAACATGACAATATTTAAAAATCTCCTACTACCCCCACAGTAAGCTGAAAATGTTGTTTGTGTCATGGTGGAGGACTTAGCCAGACGAGTAATCAAACATGCGATGCCTGGGTGGGACCCAAACGCAACGCCGACTCAACCTCTGGCTGATTGAATTAAAAGCAGATTTAAATAAATTTAACTAACCCCTGCTGTTTTCTTCATCTGTAGAATAATTTTCTTGGTCGTTTTCTTGTGAACCTCGATATCATTTATAAATTGTTCATTCTGAAAAATTTGAAAAAAAGGGTATTATTTATTACACAGTTGACTTTTTAGGTTTAGGTACTTGATGCTCTTATCACATTGGAACGAATGTCCGACTGCACAGAGTCAGATTTATTAATGATTTTTGAGAAAATATATAAGGCATTTATACAAAACAATTAAAACATACATTATCACTAAGAAGAGAGAATTCGTGTTTTCCACATGTTTTGACCAGACACAAGGTGCAAATGGCCTTGCAACAATCAGAGCAATACAGTTCGTAATGCTTGTCAAGATGTTCAGAGCAAAACGAATTACTATTCAGGAATTTGCCAAAATCTAAAAACAAAATTTCTTGATTAATGAACGACTAAAAATTACACCAGATTATAGTAGTTGTTGAATAATCGGGTGGGGGATTATTGCAAAAGATTACAAAAAATAGATTGATTGGCGAAAAATGAATAAATTGAACACAAGAACCCCCTCCTGTGATCCCCTCCCATCTCCCGCATTCAATATATTCAGTACCGGTACATTCAGATTTTCAAACAGCTCGCTTGCCTCCTATTGCATTTTTGTATTTTATAAGAACAATCAATCAAATTTGGTACCTAACTTAGGTACTTATTTAAAATAAATATAATTTTTGATTAGATTCAAAGTATTCGATTTTGGTTAGTACCGTAGGTGAGTACTTCAATTAAATTGATTAATTTAAAGAGTTTGCTTGAAAATTGAATTTTGATTAACAATCGTTAGTTTGCAAAATGTCATTCTTAAATTGTGACATTTTTGACAGTTTCATAAGAGTTTTTGTAATGATTAAAAATATTTTGAGATGTATTGTCACGTGGTTGTAATAATCCAGAAACCTTTGCGAGGGAAGAAAGAAGGTATTTTGAAAGTTTCAAATTTTCTAAGCTTTTGGAGGCATAGATTTTGAAAAGTTAATTACAGTTAATTACCTAGAGAAACATCGGTTTCAGTCGGGATAGATGGAAAAATATGCATAAAAATTCGATTTTCATTCAAAGTTAAAAATTTCCCAAACACCTCCGTTGCAGCCATTTTTTTTTTGTATGAATTTGACATTTGCAAAGTTTTGTTTCAAACTAAATAAGCATGAATTACTTAATTTACCTAAACTAAGAACCTAATAACCTGTTTTGTGTACGTAAATAGTTGTTTCTTGTAGTAATTGTTGAAATGAATATCTGTGCTTCCATAAACGTAAATAGTAGTTTCTTGTAGTAATTGTTAAAAATGAGAATCTATGCTTAAAAGTGCAGCGGCTAATGGATTATTTAATAAAGTGTTAATAATTAACCGTTACAATACGTCTGTGCAATTAAATATGTTTTTCAGTTTCATATAAAATGGTATTAATACAGTTTCGTAGAAAAATCGGTAAACAAAAACAAACATAAAAAAAAATCTATTTTTGAAATCACATATTTTTAATTGCGTGTGCCCTTTGTAAAATTAAATCTGAAAGGGTCTTTCACCTGCTTTCAAACCCAGTAACTCATTTTGATATAAATTTAAAAACACCAAATCTGTTTCGATTAGATTCGCAAATTTAAATTTAATTAGATTCGCAAATTTCTGATAAAAAAAAAACAATACTTTTTTTTTTGTACAATAAATACCCGCAAAGGCTCAGGCGCGACGCTAGGAACAGCCGATGCAGTGACGCTAACATAACACTAATAGGAAAAAAGATTATTGAGTAGGTAGGTACTGACCAATTTTTGGTAGAATTTTCATTTGACAATCCTGTGTGAAGGAAGGATTGTACTGAGTGGATTGCAAAGGCTGATAGACTTCATATCTTTGTGGTTGTTGAACGCTGTGAACAGAGGGTCGGACGAAACTTGTTTGCTGTAAAGGAAACAAATATTATAATAAAAGATTTTTTGTAATAATTCTTTTGTTATAACATTGGACATCTTTTTACAATTAAATAATTATTGAATATATCACTTTGTTATTATTTTTTAATAGTTAAATGGATGTTTCAAAGCTCCCACAGCTCATGATATTGTGATGTGAGCTGAAACAAGCTGTGTTGACCTAGCTCATGGTACTATATTGTGAGCAGAAACTAACTGCATTGATCTAGCTCAGTGATTCCAGGTGGACCCCTAGGGGTCCATGGGAGACCCAAAGGGGGTCCACATAGGCGCGATAAAGAAATGGGGTCATCCCACGCCCCATCTCACATCCTATTACGCTCCCTCCATAAAAGAGTGACTGGCGTATAGCGCATGTTGTTATACCGGTTATGCATAACGGCCGGCGTAGTGCAGCGGTAAGGCTCTTGACTCGCATTCCGAAGGTCGCGGGATCGAATCCAAGCGTGGCAAATAAAATTTATTTGATTAATTTGTGTTATTTCACAATTTATTCATTTAAAATAATATTTAGTATATTAGCGGCACGTTCCAGAGTGGAAGATACTACCAGTATTGCCCTGGTGTAAGACTACTGTTCAGAATTGAAACGTTGCTTGAAATGGCTTTAGCGTGTTTGGTGACCAGATCTGAATAGCCAGGTACTTCCCACCTTCCTCTTCCCCACTACCTTCAGCCTCACAACATACCCTAATTGGGGATGCCATAGTCTCACTGGCTCCAGATGGGAACAGTTGGGACTCTTGTGCGGTATTCATGTAAAAAAAAAAAAAAAATGCATGAGATCTTAAAATGCCCAGCTAGGCAAAGGGGGGGGGGGGGGCGTAATGGGATATGGGTGTACTGTATGAGATGAACATAACCCTCACCCCCGTCCCATATCCCATTACGCCCCCTCCGTCGTGGCAAATATAATCTCGAATACTGGTCCATTTTGCACCCGTTTGAAAAAGTTGTAGATCCGGTACTGCTCCGTCGTGACAGACCACACCTCGCCATTCAATATTCAGTACAACGCGTGTCGAGTTTTGGGAATATAGTAGAAATGTACCAGCAGGGGGTCTACCGTGACCAGTAAAATTTTGAAAGTGGTCTACGAGCAAAAAAAGTTTGGGAACCTCTGATCTAACCATGGTATTAAGTTGAGAACTGAAACTAGCTGAGAGAGCTGTGTTGAGCTAGCTCATGGTATTACGTGAGCTGAAACTAGTTATATTGACCAAGCTCACAATATTATTTTGTGAGCTGAAACTAGCTGCATTGACCTAGCTCATGGAATTAGGTTGTGTGCATATTATGTTGTGTACTCATAATATTATGTTGTGTGCTGCAATTAGTTTTATTGATTAGTTGGATTCCAGTCAGAAAACTGCAATTTTGTGCAATTTCCATTTTTTAGTTTTAGGGCAAAAAATATCAGGTCACATTATGCAAACATTATAAAGAGGCAGTACCTTTGTGGCTCCCGCCCTCGAGTTGTTATAAATCAGAGTTCCAAGAATGTAGAAATTGGGTGGGATAAATTTCTTGAAGTTTTCAGCAAACTCGTTGACCATGATCATTTCCTCATTGGAGAGGTTCGTCTTGCTTTGACACTGTTGACACTTGACGCTATGCAAGTTTTTGATTGTTGAGAAGATGCACATCTCACAGACAGAATGTCCGCAATGTAATAGATACGGCAGTCTCCCTTTAATCGGGTAACTAACGCCTGAAAAAAAAACACATTAATAAATTTTCTCTCAAAATTTTGAGTCAAGAGATTTTTTGAAGGTGTGCAATAATATTCCCTGCCATGTAACCAGGAGTAGGTGCTCTAGTCCAACTGCTTGGTCACCTATCTTGCATTGTTTCAACCATGGACATAAAGATATAATATAATAATCATATTTTTCTTCTAGGGCCCTCTTCTAACAGAGGTTGGCTAACATCAGGGCAGTTTTCCCCCTGCAAGCTGCAGTCCGGAATGGCACTTGTACCATTCAACTCAAGTATTTCATACCACTGAGTTTCATTCGATATGAACTTGCTAGTTCTACCTAGTAGAAGTCAAACTTATTAAGTTAGTTCTTATAGTCTCTGTTAAATGAGTATTTTTATATATATAGATATACACAATATTGACACACAAAAACCTGCAAAAAACAACACTATAAAAATGTATCAATTTGGTAAATATAACAATGATAAACTAAGACTAATAAAAATCCAATTTGACAAATCTTAAACTGTCAATTTCCACAACAATATTCTAAAAATAAGTTCTGATTTGGCCAAACTCCTTGTTAGTCCAATCTCATTTGCTGAGAAATTGAACAAACTAGATGTTCCATGCTAGTTTGTTCAACCTCCAATTGACCAACCACAGCTCGCCTAGTAAAAATCCAATTTGACAAATCTTAAACTGTCAATTTCCACAACAATATTCTAAAAATAAGTTCTGATTTGGCCAAACTCCTTGTTAGTCCAATCTCATTTGCTGAGAAATTGAACAAACTAGATGTTCCATGCTAGTTTGTTCAACCTCCAATTGACCAACCACAGCTCGCCGAAGCATGACGACACAACTATATGGCGCGGAAGTAAAAAGCATTTTAATCCATTACCGGGGAGTTTTTTTATTATCAAAATAACAGAAAAATGTCAAAAACCTAAGGGGTTAAACTTCCGAGAGCAAATTATCAATCAAGCAAGCCTAAGTTGATTATCAAAATAGCAGAAAAATTTCAAAACCTAAGGGGGTTAAACTTCCAAACAACTTCCGTGAGCAAATTATAAGCATAAGTTGGTGGATGCATATTACCTTATAACTTATCAAAGTAACTTTTCAAAACTCGAGAAACTTACCAAAAACTAACGTAAGACGCAAATTATACTTGTGAGTGAAAAACCTGGCCAACATTAAATTAATAAGGGGAAAAATATTTACCATTTATTCCAAACGGCTGACAACAATTACAACATAAAGTAACTTTCACCGCAGCTTCCATGTCTGCAGTTTAAGCGCCTGAAAATCAAAAATATTAAAATAATCTTTCGGTAAAAATATTCCGATACGTCCAGAAATACTCGAAAATGATGTTTCATACTTCTCAATTCCAATTTCTTCAATGTTTTCTTCAACCGGCGAAAGCGACGTTCCAACTTGTGACAGGTAAACAAACAGAAAAAAGATTCAAACAGGAAATGGAAATTGGAAAGAGCATAGACAAAAAAATTCATAGATAAAAGATCACCGCCATAGATCAAATTTTCAGAAGGTACCTACCGTATTTGTAGAAATATTATAGTAATAGTATAAATAGTAAACACATTTTCTTCATAAAACATATTTTTAGCCTCTGAGGCCTCGGGCCTATTTTTTGGAAAGTCTAAATATTTCTATACATCCAATAAAATGTAATATTTCTGAACACATCCGAAAACTAAGGGGCCATCCATAAATTACGTCACACCTTAAGGGGGGGGGGCGAGGGGAGTAAAGAAGTATGACAAGGGGTGTGGGGGGTCATCAGCTCTATGACGTCACATGTAAAAATCTACTGTTTTGATTATTTTTAGATGTAAAATTGCAAAATATGTGACGTCACACCAGAAGGGAGGTGGTCTCACAAATGTGACGATGTGTGACAGGGACGGGGGGGGGGCTCAAAAGATCATAAAATTCGTGTGACGTAATTTATGGATGGCCCCTAAAAACTATTTTTGAAAGATGATCAAAGTCGCATTCAAATTTTATAATTCGAAAAAATATATAATTCTTAAATGCAAACATAAAAAAGTTTTAACGTTTTTTCTAACAAAAATTTCTGAATGAAAATAAATAAAAACACACAAATATTTTTTTTGGTAGACTCTTTTTATCATTTTGTTAATAAAAAAAATTCCATTTTTTTTTTGTTAATTTAATAAGGTTTTTCAATTAGGTTCATAGTTACCGGTGCCCTAATCAAATCCCATGCACATAGTATTATTTTTAAAATATTTTCCAGCATGAATCAGTCACATATGTTCATAAGTAGGTAATTTAATCCTAGAAAGATAATTTTATTTTGACTTACATTAAAGATAATGATACACCTTGGACATACTGGTTAAAAAGTGACTTCCAGTTTGTTACTTGGAGAAGCATCCCCTCTTACCTTGTCTTCCCATCTCAGTCTGGGTCCTCTTACTTTTCCCAACAAAAGGCTAAAGCATCTTTTATTGGTGTACGTTGTGAGGCTGAAGGTAAATGGGTACGAGAAGGAAATGGGGAATGGGGGTAAATGGGTAGGAGAAGGAAGTTGGGGCGCTGTTTCTTTTCAGTTGCCTACACATAATATTAATAATGCAAATCGTGGAACACTAATAAACTGTTTATCAGGTGTGGTCACAGATGTATTATTGCACATTGGTACAATACAATAATAGTAGCGATGAGACATTGACATTTTACCTAATGTTTTCCTATATTAAAAGCAGTTATCTTGAATAAAAAACGCCTCGACTTCTGACACCTCCATTGATTCTTCCATACAAAATGACAACACCTGTTGAAAATGAATAAAACTTTTGGTCATGATGACGTCACACAATTCATCTTGAAAAATTAAAACTTTATTTTAACTATTAAAATTAAAATTAATTTTAACTATTAAAACTAACTCTAAAAATAAAAATTCAGTTATTTAAGTTAGAAGGTAATTATTCATAAAAAAAAAAAATTAAAAAATTGGACAAGAGTTCCTTATTCTGAATGGCGGTCTTACACCAGAGCGATACTGAGAGTATCTTCCACTTTGGAACGTTCCACAAATGTATTACTTTAAATGATTAAATTGTGAAAAAACACATCAATCAAATAAAATTTACTTGCGCACGCTGAGATTTGAACCTGCGACCTCCAGATTGCTAGTCGAGAACCAAATCCCTCGATCACGGAGGCCGTCGGATTGTAGATATTCTTTCTTTAGTATTTTCACTTGTTGCTGTTGTACATATTAAAAATTCTCAAGGATTGAAAAATATTTAAACATTGAGGGATATTCAATTCAATTTATTATAATATATATAATATAAGAAAACAACCAAAATATTATATATTTCATAAAATTATGGATATAAAATTTTTCTATAATTATGTAGTTTAAAACGAGTCAACATTTAGGAGTAAAAATAATAGGGTTATGTGTATATAATTGAGAAAAATATGTAAAAATATAATATATATGTTAATACAAGGGTACATTCATCACATTAAGCTCATATTTGTTAGGGAATCAGTTTTAAAAACTATTTTGAGATCTCTGAACCCTCCACAGACAGGACTAATTAATACAAGCAACATTATTCTTGCATACAACTTCTCACAACATTATCACTACAGCATAATAAAGAAAAAAAAGGAATGTAAAAAATAAATTACATTTGTTACATAGTTGACCGAGTCGATACAAAATAATTCTACATGTATACATTGGTTGTCCAGTTGATTAGTCAGACATCTCCAAATACTAAGTTTTGAGATAATGAGGAAAGTAATATTCGAATCCTCTCCATAAATTAAAATTATTTCACATGCCTGTGTTTTACATATTTAATGTGCTATAAAATAACACTGGGATGGGTATATTAGTACGACATTTTGGAATTTCCTACTAATAACCCAGAAACAGTGGCGGCTCGAGCACTTTTTTAATGGAATTGAAATTTTTTACGTACTGTATCGTAATCTCACCACCCGTAGAATTATATTCTACGGGTGGTGAGAATATAAAGAACGGTATAAAATTCAACTCAAATTTTTTTTTTATGGTCTAATCATGCTTATCGTATATCTAAACACAAAATAATATAAAATTTCTATAATATATACTAATAATAAAAATAACTCTTTATCTTGCAAGATTATTATCAAACTTAATTTGAACGCAAGCGATTCCCGCCCAACACTTCGCAAACAAATGGTTCAGTAGTTTGTTGTGGGGATTTATTGAATGATCCCCATAGTGTTTAAAATTCACATACGAGTGCGCCTGCGCATTTTTCGGATGGTATACGATCGCGTAGGAAATGTTGGGGTACCGCTTGGATTGTCCCCCAAGAGCGCAAATAAATTCTACGCACTGAGAAATGGCCTCGTAAGTCTTGCGCTCAGTTCACTGTCGGCACTCGGCTATCAATCCGCTCCCGCCAGCCAGATTGGACGGTCATCGGGCCGCATTAAAATGGTCGGGAATGAAATTTTGTATTTTATTTCTGCAAAAGTTAATTACTTTTATATTTAAAGAATACATTCATTTAGTGAAAACAAAGCATCGACTGTTATTTCCTTTAGTAGGTTTTGGGTGTAACTGGTGGGGACTATCCCCATTGTTCCTCTGTGAAGAACCGCCACTGCCCAGAAAACATAATTTTTAGTTTATTTCAAAGTTTTTCTGCATTATAATTGATTTGGTGGTGTTTATGAGTAATCTGGCACCCGTATTCAGAGTCGATACTTTAGTTCAAGAAGTCATCCTTTCCTTTAAAGAACGTAGTTTTATATTCAGAGACACGTCTAAGGTCGGTGTGACGTCACTTAATAAGGAAGCTACCTTCCTTAAGATTTCTAAAATATTTGTATTCAGAGACAGCTCTACGAAAGTCTCTACGACACTGCGCACGCTCATTTTTGCTTACCTTGACTTTTAACTGTCAAAACTCAAGGTTGTTAAGAGGGGTACCTTTGCCTTTCAAAGTAGGTGATTTATTCCCAATTGTTGCTGTTGAAGACGTAAAACAGTAGAGATGGATATTATCGCGGAAATGGTTAACAATTTTTTTGAACTTCGTCACTCATAACACACGATTTTAGCAGCCCAAAGTTCGTAGAAAATGCTTTTAACACGCATTTTCTACGAAGCTTGCGACGGCCAATTTAAAGAACGATGTCGGCTAGAAAAGATAACAGTGATGCATCTTGTAATTCCTCTCTTATTTCCATATTACGCTTTAATAAATAATATGGCGGGATATTTGCATATAAGTAGTTTAAAAACATTGTTTTTCATTAGGGAATTAACAATCTCGAATTTATTGTCGAAATGCGATGCGAAACGAATGAACCAACGGAGCATAAATAAACCAATACGCAGACTTTTGATAGGCCGGTGTTATTTTTCACTTTTGAGTTTTTGAATTTTGAATTTTAAACACACAGCTTGTCACAAAACGGGGTACGTTGTTCCAATAGAAGCGGGACATCGACAATTTTCGGATGATGTCACAACTTTCTTTCGGCGTAGACATAAGGTCTCTACCTTAGTAAAGGAAGTTCAAAGTGTGGACTCTGCATAGAGGCGTTAAAGGTAAGGACGGTTCTTTCCTTTACTAAGGTAAGGTCGAGCCTTTACTTAGACAAAATTTAAGGATCGACTCTGAATACGGGTGTGAGTGTTGTACGAGAAAGAGAGTACACTTTAAAATTGTACATATAATTGCATAGTCAACTCAAATTTCGATTTTTCGCAGATGTCTGACTAATCAACTGGATAATCGACATTTTGTGTAGACATAAGAAATATTTATAGTGAGATAAACTTTTGGGTGTATTTGTAGTGAGTGGGGTCAAAGTCCGAATCAGCGGCAATTCTGGCCTTGATGATGGTGGTGATGGCGGCGCGGAGAGAGTCGACTAAGTCTTCGTTCTTCACGCAGTCGGCTATCACATGTTTGGCATTTGCTCCCACTGCCCGAGCCACGGAAACTGAAAAAATTGTACAATTCAGAGATAATTTTTGTTTCAACATTTGGATATCGTTTTTACCTCCTTCTCAATCTTCAAAGAAGATATTTGAAAATAGATGTATTGTAGTAAAAAAAAAATTTTTTTTTCAAAAACTGGTAATGCTTGTTTGTCTTTAAAAAAAAGGTGATATCTAAAAGGAATAAAGTAGGCAATCAGGAAAAAATTGTATAAATGACAAAACTAAATAATATACCTTGAAGACTTCTTCCCGGCGAAGAAAATTTGCTGTGCAGGATTCTTAACTTCATGCCTTGATGCATCGTAAATAGATACGCATCGCTGTAGGGCATAGGGGCCAACGGGGCCACAGAGCAGTCCTTGGCTATTATGTCAGCCCACACCTTAAATAGAAACAAAATAGGATTTCGGTTAAAAGGTTAGAGACGAAATATTGTTTTGAATAGGTAGGAACCTTCTTGCAAGATCTTCCTTCTTGTGATCATGAGGTAAAACTGGTTGGAAAACATTGATACAGCTTGCCACACTTAACTTTGCAGTGGGCCAAAAGAACTTTAAATTGATAGATTTTATTATTCTCAAAATCTTTACTAGCGATGCTGCAGATCAGACCCATGTCGCCCCATGGCTCGGTAAGAGATCAACATATACCGAATGTTGTAAGACCTTGCGCAGAAAAGCAGAGTTCGCTAAATTGATGTAACGGTCTGCAGCACAGTCCGTTGGGACTTTTCCACGCACGGTCTTACAGCATTCGATTTACGTCGATTCCTTACCGACCCTTGGGATGACGTGTGTCAGGCTGTATCAATAGGCAATATATGGTAAACCAGTTAATGCGGTGGTAGGTACTGTGATCTAGAATGGCATTATACTTGTATATAAATACGAGATAATGGCATAGATATGAATGGAAATAAAATAAACTCACCACAGGGGGCGTCGGAACAGAAACTATCTTGGTTGCTGAAGAAGGCCCCTGATCAGATTTCTTCAAATGAATAACTCCTTGACTCTTCTTTTTCTCTAAAACATATAATAAAGACTTTATATAAAATTTACTCCTCCATCCTTTACCACTGTCGCTGAACAGCACAAACTATTCATATAGTGCGTCTTTAAAGAACAACCCATACCAACAGCCTTGCACCAAATATATTTGCCATCTCACTTTCTCTAATGGCACTTAAAATTTTTGGGAAGCAGTGGAATAATTTTATTTTTTATAGTAATCTGGATGTATTTTAGAATGAAATGTTATTCCTAGGTTTTAACTAGTGTTTGGCATTTAAAAAAAAAAATTATGTTTGTGCCGCACAAGAGTCTCAGCTGCTACCAATCATCTGGAGCCAGTGAGACTATGACCAATACCACCTTCAGCCTCACAACATACCGAGTAGGGTATGTTGTGAGGCTAAAGGTAAGAGGGTGGGAAAGGAAAGGGGAAGGGGAAAGAGGAAGGTGGGTAATTCTCTGCCTATTCTGATCTGGTCACCAAACACGGCTAAAGCTATTTTGGTAAATATTCCTCTAACCGTCGCACTTTTAGGCACCGGTTATGGAAAAAACATTCTTTTCAGTTGTTTCTTGTAGTAATTAAGTTAAAACGAATTTCCATAAAATGGTTATGTTTATCGCCATTCCAAGCAACATTTCGTTTCTAAATAGTGGTCTTACACCCGGGCGATACTGAGAGTATCTTCCACTCTGAAATGAAAACACTTCCTCATGACAACAAGGGTATTTTGGCACTCATTAACGCAATTTGGTTAGAGATAGCGTAACACCCAATCTCAAGCGACAGTTTAATATTATATTGAAATAAACGAAAGTACAACAATTACTGAATCTTTCACTTGCCTGAGATCTCTACAACATATCTATAGATTGTAAGGTTAACTACTATACGTACGCTTCAGGAATCTCAAGTCAAGACCGAAAGATGGAAAAAAGATTGCAAAGAAGGCAGCGATTGATACAAGAATATGTTGGGTATTGTTGCAACTTACTTGGAGCACGAGAAACTAATGGCTGCAGGTTTGTCTCCTTCTTCAAAAGCCACTCGAGGTATGCATCACTGTGTATTTCCGCAGTCAAAACTGGCTCATTTTCTACATCATCCTTCATGATGGCATTCATTTTGGACTGCAAAAAGTTCAGAATGGGTTTAGTCATTAGGATAACATAATTAACAATATTCTACAATGCATACTCTTCCACATAAGTACTTACAAACATTGGGGGGCCGAGATCGTTACAGCTGTTCGCGATTTTGTAGTAGACAAACTTAAAAAAGTAGACAAAGAATTGTTTGAAGAAAAGCGAACGCTATATAACTACACCAATCTATGTTAATTGATTTGGTTAACAGTAGCATTTATGGATGACTTCGTTACCTGTTTGAATTGGTTACTTTTTCGTAGACGCAGCACCGCCCACTTACCCTATTGACAATAATATTTTGACAGTTGTTTTCTAGTTTATGGTATATTTTAAATATTGCCACCTGAAAATGTTTACAATTTCTCTATGGTCCAATTAATATAATATTATTACCAGTAGGTACTACTTACTTAAAAAAAAAAACGTAAGCCAAACAAATCGTTTTTTTTTTGTAAACTGTTGTGTACGGGCTTACAAATATGAGCCTAAATATTTACTAAAATAACTTTCGTGAATACTACTCGAAAATTCCATTGGTCCGATTTATTTTTTAAAATAACAGACAGGACTTAAAAATTATATTGTCAAATAAAATAAATTATTTTTTCATCTTGCGCTACACCTCTTGGTCTTCGTATTATTCAGGGACTCGTGTCCCTAGTTAATCTTCTTCGAGTCTTCCCATCTTGTCCCAATCTTCTTTTACGCAGCAGCCCAAATCTGTCCTGAGGACGTTTCAACGGAAATTCCAACTTGGCCTTGACATTTGGTTTCCTGCCATCGTCTGGTATCTTTTTCAACATATTCAATTTTCTCGGCCCGGAATTTGAGACAAATTATAGAATTTAAACATGTTTCCTTACCCAATCCCTTCCCGTCCAATTCCCCACCTTATCTTCTTTCTCTTTTCATTCCCTTCGCACTCTTCGATACACCAAAGAAATAAATATGTCATATAACATAACACAGAACGATATTATCTTAAAATATAAAAATGAATATATATTTGTTTGTCCCTTATGCGTTCCTAAACCATTCATCCGATTGCGATGAAACTTTGGTAATTTGATGTGCGCATGTCCGCGATGGTTTCTATATATAAAAGTTAACTCTGGTGTTATGAAATTCGTATGAAAACATACAATAGATGTCGCGCGAGTTGTTAAAAAAATATGCATATTTCATATAGTTTAGCGGCAGGGAGGGAAAAGGGGCACAGGAGGGGAATGTGGGCGAGAACGAGATACACGGGATAGGACCGCAGGGGAAGGGTGACGTAGCGGTGTGGGTTGAGGGAAGGATTGCAAAGGAGACGTGGTAGCGATAGAAGGTAGCAGGGGGTAAATTTGAAAAATCCATGCTTCCCACACGTGGCCTACTCACTTATCGAAAAACCTTCCGATTTATTCGTGCGTGCACCAGAAGGAAAAACCAAAAATTTTGTGTTTCCAAAAGCACTTCAATAAATTGAATAAAAACACAACACAATAATTTCTCTTTTTAGTGGCATTGCAACGCACGCCGGGTAGTTTATAATAATATTTTTTTTTTACATGAGCTCAACACAGGAGGCCCTGAGGAAAATAATTTCCCTCGGGGCCAACATCATCTTTGGGGATGCTGTGTGGATGTTTTTTTTTAAGGAAAGGAAGGGGAGGAGAGTTCTGCGAAGGAAAAGAGTTTGGTTTGAAAAGGGGTGGGTAGGAATCTGGAGTTCAGTGTGTCCTGGTCATTCGCCTCCAAGATCTAGACAAACCTCACTCCATGAACTCGGGCACCCCTGCTAAATCACCAACGTAGCGAACCACTTGGGGTGACCTACGTTATTCAATAAAGGTTCCCGAGGCAGCGGTATCCATTCCCGCCTCCCAAATTAATCTGGTGTGGAAATAATATGTAGATAGGTAGTGTTGATGTGTTTTTTCATACCGTGTGTTGAGCAGTGACCGAACAATTCACAATTATTCAACTTCAACCCCTCCTTTGAAAAGTGAGAAAAAAATATATACAAGCGATAAAAAATTGGTTAAATATGTTACATTAGGTTTAATTGTTGGATGTTTTTTTTGTCACAAATTTTAATGACTTTTCAAAGAGGTGTTGAAATTGCATGTTTCTGACTTGTCATGGAACCATATTGAGTACAGCTGCCAGAAAGCAGGAAATGTAAGAATTTATAAGAGTCATAAGTGAATATCGCACCTGAAATTACAATTATTTATCGGCGAGCACGATGAGAGCTACTGTTGTCTTATTATGTAGAAGTTTATTGCACAAAACAATGGGCATATTGACAATTGTATCTGTTGGGCACGATCGTGTTGTATTTGCAATGTATAAAATTTGATCACGTTTTTTCGGTAGCCGGATTGTAACCTCACAATTAGGCGTTTTCAACCTATTTGCTAGCAAACTGTTATTGTAATTATTAACATTGATTTACTTTCATGTTCCTACCATTAAAAAAGATTCCCTAGTAGGTACAGGGTGCGGCAGCATAACTTCCTTTTTTCAAAACTTAATAAAACCCATTGTATGAATCGAAATTTTTTAATCGTTTTTTGTTATGTAGGAACATATACCTAAAGTTTTGTTTTACTTAGTTTTTGAAGATCAAATCAGGTAGGTGATGTCCCCCATTCTCTATACACTGAGTAAACCGATTTCTGGAGTGTGTCATGCTCTTGCCAGCATATCAGGCGTTATCCTGGCAATTTCTTCCTGAATGTTGGTCTTCAAAACTTGTAGGGGCCTTGGACGGTTCACATGACAAATCGGGAGAGCGGGTCGGCCACTCCAAATCGCTCCTAATTGAGATGAGGCGCTCTGGTAACAAAACATGATCACAACATCCGTTCGAAAAGTAGGCCTCAACGGCAAATGCACGCTCCTTACTGTTCTAACGCATGATTGCGACTAAATTGTGTCAGGACAAAACTTTATAGTTCCGCCTCTCGAACGAGATCACTAGGGCTCCGCTACGACATCAACCGACTGAATGGCGCGCATTTTAAAAAGGAAGTTATGCTGCCGCATCCTGTATTATTGTGACAATTATACAACGATCTCAAGCTACAATTCTGTTATAAATAGATTACACACCATTGGTAACTTTTTGCTAATTTATTTAATTTTTATTTCAACTCAATGAGCAAAACCCCAAATTGTAATGTTCGTAGGTGCGACCATACCTTTTTCTAATTTTACTGTTCCAAATTTTCGATAGAGAGACGCTCTTATGCTAAAATTGCTGATGATGTTTTTAATATGCCTCTACTGCAGTATAAAACTGTACTCATTAAACAATTTAGCAGTGTATATTTTAATGATGTCACCGCACAGGTTTTTTTATTTCTTCTTTATTGCTTTCTTTTTTTTTTCCTTTGTTTTGCTTATTGTTTTTTAATAAATGAATAATAATAAAAACAGTCCAAATAAAACAAAATTTAAAGAAAGTAACATCATTTGTCAATTTATTTGTGAGTCTAATGTTTTTGCGAAACCAATTAAAACATGGAAGATAATTTTTGTACCAACTGTTTTAATCTGCATCATTACCTTTTTTAATATTTCGATAATCGAAAAATCTGAGGGGTAGATGTTTATTTTCTGAAAACAGGAAAAAAGACGAAGACATTGCGGTCTCCAAAAAACGTCTTACAACCTAAAGCGTTTGAAGTCTTACCAATTTGGGAGGCGGGAATGGGTACCGCCGCCCCGGGAACTTTTATTGGATAACCAACACCTGCCATAGGTCACCCTAAGTGGTTCACTACGTTTTGTGATTTAGCAGGGGTGCCCGGGTTCATGGGGGAAGGTTTTTCTAGGCGGATGACCAGGACCCACTGAACCCCGGATTCCTACCCACCCCTTAAACCCTTTTCCCTCCCAGAACTCTCCTCTCCTTCCTTTCCTCAAAAAACTCCTCCACACAGCATCCCCAAAGATTACATAGGCTCTGAGGTAAATTATTTTTCTCAAGGCCTCCTGCGTGGACCTCATGAAAAAAAAATGTTAATTCGATAAAAAAATTTGAAATATTTTGTGAAGGGTATTTCGACAATGTTTGAATGTTGGTTAGCAAGATGATTTTTAGTTAGAAAGTTGTTTTTTTTTCATAAATCATCAATAGTTAAAAATAATATTAGTACAATATTTGTTTTATTAGCAAGTGGAATGGATCCAGAAGCATTATGTACGTAGATTTATTATCCTAAAATAAAAGTAAAACTGATTATGTAGGAATTTTATGACGCATTTTCAGGAGCTAATAATATAAATTTAGCTCGGCGTCCGGAATAATAATCGATAATTTCAGAGTGGATGGGATTCGACTCCTGTTTTTGTAATAACTGGAGGACGTCCGCCTTTTTATCATTGCTTTTCGTGCGGCCCGAAGGCTTTTTGAATGGAAATATGACATTACCTCCTCCATGTTAAATCCATCGACATAAACACAACACTACATACTGTATTATACTTGGATCATTGATTGTAGAGGACAAGAAACTATTTTGAATCTAGCTGTATAAAACTTTTGCCGTCGTTTTTTTTCGATCTTTATGTGATCGTTTCAGCGTTTGAACAAATTGTGCAGCAGAGGACGGCGACTATCATGTTGTTAAGCTTATCAGCTTATTAAAATTTGACAGAAAGCTGAAACGCATACAGAATCGGCGTTTCGGAGATCTTTCAAATGATGACAATGTTACATTTGAATTTTTGTGAAACAACTGGCCCTAAAACTTTGACCATTAAGCTGCTGAAAAGCGCTAAGATAGAAAACACAAATTTATCCTACGACCAGCATATCAATTTTTTATTCAATGATGAAATTTAAAAATACGGAAATAATTACTACAGAGAATTTCAGACAACGTGTTTTTTTCACATCCCCAAAGATGACACAGGCCCAGAGGAAAATAATTCCCCTCAGGGCCTTTGGAGATGCTGTGTGGAGGGTCTTTATAGGAAAGGAAGGAGAGAAAGTTTCGGGAAAAAAGAGTAGAAGGCTAAAGGGTTAGTAGGAATCTAGGGTTCAGTGTGCCCAGGAGTATCGGACGTATTAATCCATTCCTCCCACTACGGTGCAAGGCGATGTTCTGAGAGAGTAAGCCTGGAGAAGTCAAAGGGACTCCCTCAACCACTCTCTCCAGATCCGGCCTGCCATGCAACTGGTGAGCAGACGCATCCGCCGCCAAAACCCGGACAAACCTCACCCCATGAACCCGGGTACCCTTGCTAAGTCACGAAACGTAGCGAACCACATCATAAGTATGTGACCACAGGCAGTCTCTAACAGTTGAGCTCTTGTGCGGAATAATAAACTACCTACCCTCTGCCTACCTCAGGCCTACCCTCTCAACACCATCCATCTCCTACTTCCTCATCTCCTTCCCCTCGCCACCTCTTTCAATCTCACAATATACCCTAATAATTATTGGTGATGTCATATGCTCACCGGCTCAAATAAAAAATAAAATAATATAGTTTATTTCAGAAGAACAGAGCGACCATAGGTGTCCTTAAATTTACAAAATAAAGCCGGTATGTTATGAGAACAGTACCAATCTTTGTGATGTTTTTGAAGTTCGCAGTACTACATTATAAATTTATTTACAATTGGCTCCACACAGGAGGCTCCGAGAAAAACTATTTTCTTGGGGGTCTGTATCATCTTTGAGGACGCTGAAGGTTTTTTTTTAGATTACTTATAAATTAGTACTTACTACATTACAAATTTATTTACAATTGGCTCCACACAGGAGGCTCCGAGAAAAACTATTTCCTTGGAGGTCTGTGTCATCTTTGAGGATGCTGTATATAGTTTTTTTTTTGGAAAAGGAAGGAGAGGAAAAGGTGCGTTAATAGGGAGCGGTTGGGACTCTTGCGCGGTATTCACATAAAAAAAACAGTGTTAGAGGCAGTGATCCTCTCGTGATTCTTGCGCCACCACGGTGTATAAATATGTCTTACTAGCTACCAGCTACTGCCACTGTATGTACGACGGAGATACTTGCAACCATCGTGGAACTCCGATGATATGCAGCAAATTGGTATCACGAAGTATCATTGTTTTTGCTCTTTGGACAAATAATAAAATGAGCTCGGACTTGAAACGAATTTTGATATTGTTTTATATTCCCATGAGCTTAAACTACACACAATGGCTACTACTCATTTTGTAACATGTTATAATCAATTGGTAATAATTCATAATACCAACGAAATATTTGGTCGTTTTCAACCGTCACATCCTTATTTGGGGTCACGTATGACAAGTGGTTGCGCAAATCAATTCGTTCGCAGGCGGGTGCGGTGTGATTCTAAAACAACAATTACTGAAAAACTACTGAAAGGAAAGGGAAGGATAGGTTAGCCAAAACTCACCGAGTTCACTAGACATTTGCCGCTGGTTCTGTGGTCCTTTAACAATTCTCCCTTTGTCTTTGTAATAGTTCACAGTTTACACTTATATACGTAAACACGGTTACTTCTGCAGCCGCGGCGGTGATCCAATAAGTTCGCAAATTAAACTTATGGCGTTACTTTCAATTAAAGTAAGATGCACAATTTTCTCCGAACTCGAAGCGGGTGCGTTTTTCAACAAGTCAAATAAAAAACAAGTGAATGCGGAAATACGTTTTATTTGGTTTTGTCTTGGCGTGGGATGGGTAGGTACTTGGATAAAGGAACTGGGCAGGTACTTGGGTAAAGGAACTGGGCAAAGGGATGAGCAGTTTTCCAGTAGGTACTAAATCAAACAAAAAGAACATTGATTGGCACAAACAACAAGGTTTGATTTGTAAGCCTCATTTTCACACTTTCTCCTCAAACTTTTCCCATCTCTGGTTATTTATTTATTTACATTAATATACGCCTGCCGGACATTTATAAAACATGTGATAGGTATACTTAATAATTTTGTGGAACAGTAATCATTTGGTAAAATTTTCTAATTAAATTATATAGAAAATAACGACTTTTAGTCTAATTTAAGCGATGCAGTAATTGAGAAAACTTTTAAGGGATAATTACTATTAAACTTATCAATTAATCAAATTAGAAATTAGTCATCGTAATTATCTATCTAAAATTATACAAATACATCGTCTGTAAGTGGTATGACCACAGTTTGATAACGCCTTCAGAAGGCTTTATAATAATTACATAGCCGAACTTGTTTATAAATAAACTGTTTTATAAGTTGAATAATTTATTTATTTATTTAAGGAACATCAACAGTCTTAGTAATACAATAAACATAAGAGGATGATAAAAAACAGACCAATTATTAATGTTCACAGATAGGTATTTACTATACTAAGACTAACTGAATATAAACTAGAATATTTAAAAAAATAATAAGAGTACAAATGTGAATACAACAAATGGTAAACTAATACACAACATTAAAATAAGTGTGATTATAACTGAAATAGACTGCAAAATAGGGATTTGGGTTGGGAAGGGTAAGGGGAGGAGAGGGATAAGGGAAAGTTGCCACGCAAGTAATATAAAAATATTAGATACAATTAATTCATGTGTTATTCGCACCTAGAATGTTATACAGTTGAAGTTCTGTAGCGACAGTAACTAGCAGTAAATACGTCAGCATGTGTGTCTATATTTGCAAATTTGTTGTTATAGTAGTTACATGTCCAAATAATATAATAATGTTATTAAATTATTAAAAAAAAAAATATATGAATAAAATAAAAAATAAAAAAAGTAAACTTGAGATACAAAATGCTTAAGATGCATAAGAATAGTAGTTATTAGTTATTATGCTAATATTGATTTATCGAGGTATGTTATTATAGCCTCCTTGTAACTATATTCCTTGCAGTTGAACAAATGCAATTCAACTCTTGGTACGAGCGAGCGTCCAAATATTGCTTGACATCCTTATTTTGCAGTCGGTGGCGTCGCTATTATCATGTTAAAGGATATAAAAAAAAATGTGTGCAATTCACATGCGGTAAACTAAAAACTAAAGTAGACAAGAAAACTAAAGTAGACAAGAGTGGGGAGACTCCGAAGCACCGCATAAAGAGGGGACCGATTATTCTAGCACATTCTCTCGCCAGCTTAATCCTATAGATGTGTTTGTCTCTTTTTAGTGTCGCTTTTTCGTTTCATTGAGTTTCAAATCACAACAGTTCTAAAGAATTTTTCACTTGGCCTACCGCCAGAGTCTCGTCATTTGCCGCTCGTGCGCCGGCGCACACGCCAAAATGTTCAAATTTTTTTTATTTTGGAATGCGATTTTAACCCTTATGCATAAATAAAACGTATGGAGAACAAGGTCAGAATCGCTTGGGGCATTCTTGTTCTTAAGGTATAAAATACCGTGAACATACCTAGGGAATCGGAATAATTTCTAGTAAATGCCCTCCGGCTAAGATTTTTCCCGGTGTTTGGGCTGTCAAATTGGGTAGCGTCGTTCTCGTGAAAAAGGCAGTAAAACATATAAATTCATCAAATAAATGCAAGTAATGTTGATTTTATGCATAGTTTATTGTTCAAGGAATGTGTTTCAGTAAATATAATATACGATAGCATAAAATAAACCCACAAAATATTACGTCAAAGTCAAAACATCGCGATTTGTTTTTTCATTGATATTACGAGTTTTAATTTGGTCAAGTTGAATATATTCCGATTGCCGCATTCGAATTTGGAAAAGTTTTAGAGATTTGTATTGGGCTCTTGACAGCGGGTATGCGTGATAAAAAATTATAAGCTGCTAGTTACCACACATTCATTTAACGCGTTGATTTGTGGACAACAAAATCGTGACTTTTTCAGAGGATCGGAAAATAACTTAACATCACCCAAATAAATGTACCAAAATACGTTACAGCAGAACGTGGTTACTTAAAATCGTGATACTGAAAAACGACACCACATACATTCTCGGTACTACGATTATTTTAACGATAACACCTTTGGGTTTTATTAACAAGGTAAATAATCCAATTAGCAATATTGCTGACGCATCGTAGATTGGTCTAAATCAGGCATGCCCAACCTGTGGCCCAATTGAAGATTTTTTGCGGCCCGAATTGAAATTTTCAGCTATCTTTGTTTTGGATTACGATATTCGCACAAAAAAAAGAATAAAACGTCGTTCTCGGAAATTTATCACATTTAAATAATATTTTGTGAAATGAGGACTTTCTTGTTGTTAGATCTCGAACACTCGATTGGGGCTTTTATTTATTGCCAGGCCACACTAGGAATTTATTTTCACAATAAATTTCAATCAGTTTATTTTTTCCGCACATTTTTCGGAAGATCGAATGCAACTGACCTGATTTTAATAAGTGGAGAGTGAGTGCAAAGGACACGCGTAAGTGCGTGTATAGTAGAGAGCAGGAGTGGGCAAGCAAGTGGAAGATAATGTAATAAAATATTAGTATTCCCTCCTCCCACGTAACATATTTTTAATCAGTAATATTTTTTTGGCCCATCAAACAATTTGGGTTGGGCACCCCTGTAATAAATAATCAATAAGTAGTTATTTTTTTTCAATTTAACAGTAAAACGTTTTCGTGGAAAGCGGAAAATACTGGCGCGCGGTCAGATGAACGTAATATAAATAGAGTGTAGTCAATATTGTATATAAATGATTTATCGATAATATCGATAACTTGTCATCGTATGCGCCTATGCGTCTCT
Source organism: Glyphotaelius pellucidus (assembly GCA_936435175.1). Classification (NCBI taxonomy): domain Eukaryota; kingdom Metazoa; phylum Arthropoda; class Insecta; order Trichoptera; family Limnephilidae; genus Glyphotaelius; species Glyphotaelius pellucidus. Next base: position 5,656,035 of record OW386542.1, read on the forward strand.
TTTGCACTAACCCTTCACTTATTAAAATCAGGTCAGTTGCGTTCGATCTTCCGAAAAATATACTGGTTGGAATTGATTGTGAAAATATATTCCTTGTATGGCCATGCGCATGGCACTTCTCAAGCAATAAATCAAAACTCCAATCGAGAGTCCGAGGTCTAATAATAAGAAATAACGACTTCAGAACGCTAACGTACAAACGACAGTCCACGTCGAATAAATTAAAAACACTTGGTCGTTGTGAACTGTTGTTCGTTTTTTGGCAAACTGCAATCATGCTCGGGAACGGTGACAAGTTTCCGACATCTTATCTTATATATGTATATAAAAATCAAAATGTTTTTGGGGGTTAGTGTCTGTATATTACTATATTTAGCATAGGAAATGTTTGAAACTTTTAAAATACCTTCTCAAAAGTTTGGCAAAGGTTTTTGGATTATTTAAACCACATGACAATACATTTGAAAAGTTTTTCAATCATTACAAAAATTCTTGAGAAACTGTCAAAAATTTGAGAATGATATTTTGCGAAACAATAATTGTCAAATCAGAGTTTGAAATTTTCAAAATCTTTAAATTAAAGAATTAATTTGAAGTACTATAATAATTTGAATCGAATCACGAATTTTAGATATTTTTAATAGGTACCTGTGTTAGGTACCAAATTTAATTCAATTTTTTCAAATATTACAAAAATGAATATTTGGTATATTTGAAAAATGAAAATTTTAATTAAAAATATTTTAATAGAAGGCACGCGAGCTGTTTGAAAACTGAATGTACTGGGACTGAATACATGGAACGCGAGAGGGGGGTTGGCGGAACGGGGGAGCGAGAGGGGGGGGGGGAGGGAAGGCGATGAAGGTGGAAGGGGAAGGGGACACAGTAGGGGAACGGGGATGCACGGAAAGGACATGCAGAGAGAAACAATTTATTTCTTTGAATATTGCATTGCACAGCATGCCCGGAACCAGCCAGTTATCAATAAAAGGTTTATCGATCGATCGTTGGTAGTAGATACAGTTTTCACTTTGTCTCGAATATGTCCAAAATTGTATCTTTATATAAGTAATTGTAGAAGGCGTGGAAGGTTGAAGGGGTCACAGGAAGAAAATGTGGCGGAATTTGGGACGCATAGGAAAGGACGCGTAGGAAGGAGAAACAATTTCTTTATTTGAGTGCCATTGCAACGCATGCCGGGTACGTGCTAGTCTATACTATAATATTATAAAGAGGAAAGATATGATTGTTTGTTTGTTTGTTACGCTTTCACGCCCAAACCACTAAACCGATTTTAAAAATTATTTCACCAATAGAAAGCTACATTATCAGCGAGTAACATAAGCTGTATATAATGGTAAGCTCTGGCGTTATGAAATTTGTATAAATGAAAATGTGTGTATTTCATATATTTTTGCGGGAGGGAGAAAAGGTAGGGGGAAGGTGGAAGGGAACGGGGACACACAGGAAAGGATAAGAAGGGAGAGTCAATTTATTTCATTGAATGGCCTAGCAACGCATGCCGGGTACGTGCTAGTATATTATAAAACCTTCGCACATTAGTAAATAGTTTAAAGCACTTGGAGGAGATTTGAACCCGCGGCAGCCTCCACCCATCACAAAGTGTAAATCCGTCCGATTTTATCAGCCGCACTTAAAATTCACCAGCTTTATTATTAGCCATAATAAAGTGTGTTGTTTTACTCCGCTCGGATTAAAGGTGGGTTCTCACGTGGCGGTCAAGCCCGGTAGCTGGCGGCCGGTCACGGAGGGGCCGCCCCCCGCCATGCCGGCCCGGCAACCAGGCAATCCCGGCAACAGGGCAGTCCCGGCCACGGGGCGATCCCGGCAACCCGGCAAGCTAGGCCAGCAGCGCGGCCGGCCCGCTTCAGTACTGACCTGCATATTTATAATAAGCACATTCCGGCTGCAGATTGAGATGCATTCAACCACTAACCATTACCTGCCGTACGCTGCTTTCTGTTTTCTTAAAGGCATTAACATTAAGGGTAGCAACTAATGATTTAATAGGTTTTTTAATGATATTTTATAGAATTTTTATATTAAATGCACGAAATGAAGAATAAATTCTTCATCAATGATTTTTAGGCCTTATTCGTAAAAGTTTTCGTATTTGTTGTTCGATACAAATATATGTTTTTTCTTCAAAATTCGCAAACTCACTTTGTGGCGTCATTATTAATTTAATGAAAACAAATAACTTTGTGTACACCACTATTTAATTAACAATATCAACATGTTTCGAAAACTATGTTTTCTTCGTCAGGATAATAAGTTAATAAAAAAATAACAAAAGACAAACAAGTATAGACAAATTAAAACATAGACAAAATATTAGAAAGGAGAGGTGATTAATTACTTAAAATATCATAAAAAAACAATTATATACAATAAAATATAAAAATTATTTTAGGATGGGTAAAAAATTACATTAATATAATAAAAAATCTTTTAAAACAAAATAGGAAGTCTAAATAACAAAATAAATTATTAAAAATATAAGTATTAATACGAAAATAAATTTAAAAGATGGCTATTTTTAAAAAACGTTTGGTTATTTATAATATTTAATTTACTGTTAACAATTTTCCTAATTTCTAAATTATCTAATTGTATACCCGTTGTGTTAGTGTGCAAAATTTTTAAACCTTTATTAATATCAAAAGAATGACCTGTTTCCAAAATGTGGTTTGCAAATTCTGAATAATTATTATTATTTAAACATCTTAGATGTTCCTTAACTCTAATGTTAAAATTTCTAGAAGTCTTCCCAATATGAAAAAAATATGTTTTTTTGTTGTTATATATATTTAAGAGATTTTAGGTAGCTATCTACCTACATTGGTCCAAAAAAATATAATTATACACCTACTGTTTTTAGCTAAATATCTGTTTATGACCAGGTATATCAGTTGATTTTAAGCTAACTGATATACTGGAACTACATTTTTTTATGTCTATTATGTTATGTCGTTATATTACAATTATTTTATTTATTTATTAAACTTAAAATAGATCCACTTCAAGTGGTCTAATATAAATATAGGTACATTTTAACTGAATCCATTCGCACAAGGAGATACTTTTTATTTTATTTTATGTTTTAATATGTACCTACATACAGATTTTATAGGTTCGGTACATCAGGCAGTCCGCATCCTCGCTATGTACACAATTCCTCGCTTAAATTTAAGCGCGCTCAAGCCTTGGTAAGCCGGAGAACAGTTCCTTCTTCAGACGCCGAGGCGTTAGTAGACACACGTAAAATTTAACATCATCGTTAATAATTGAATTCTTTTGACGTGATAATGTCTTATAAATCGATGAACACCGGCTGCATGCACGAAAAAGCATGACTCATTGTCACGTTCCGCCTGAGCCGAGTGGACGAACAAGCGATAGAGAGGCACGATCGGCTTAGGCGTTCGGCGAGAGCGCGGAACAAGCGATAGAGAGTCACGATCGGCCTAAGCGTTCGGCTTAAGCGTTTGGCTCGTGACGTTATCATGTAAAATTATCGTCCGTAAACCGACATTACAGACAACCAATTTTTTTTATTTGCGATATTTACGATAATTGCTGGGCCTGTGTGGAACTAACTTTTAAAAAATGCATGAATAAAAAAAATTGTGTGCAGTTCACACGCGGTAGAAGTCAAACCTTCAGAAAATTAAAGTAGACAAGAGAGGGAGGCCACGAAGCACCGCACAAAGAGGAGACCGATTAATCTTTCTCTCGCAGGCTAAATGCTATAGATATATCTGTTTGTCTCTTTTTAGTGTCACTCATTTCCATTTCAACGAGTTTCAAATCACAACGGTGCTAAAGAAGTTTTCACTTCAAAAACGATTTACTTACTAAGGTTTTTCGCATCAATCACACTATCATACCGTGTTCACAGATCAGAACATCCTATCTAAATTGCAGGGTTGTTGTAGATTGCAGTTATCCAAACTTTTTGTCGACCGAGTGTAGTAAAAAAGTTTGTATTATCCTTATTTTCGCAAATTAGATTTCATGAAACGTTTCCCTGAAATTTCGAAGTTCGAGCATGAAACGTAGTGTTATTTACCCTTTGTTAGTTATTGCATCAGTTGCAGTCCTGTTCAGTTGTACCCCAGGCAAACCTATTGTATTGGTTGGATCCTTCACTCTATCATCACTATATTGTTCAAAGTTCAAGCAACAGAGCGAGATAACCGTGTAGTTTGTTAGTTAGACTGAATAGAAAATAATTCGTTCTGGTTTAGGGGGGTCTCGTTTGGAAAGTACATAAATAATTTATTTGGATACACCTTCCTCCAATTAAACTTGCAGTAAGTCAGTTTTTTGGGATATGACGAGCTAACACGTAAATCAATATTTAAAGGATAATGGGTGTATTTATTATATATTTATTTATTATATATTTTGCATTAGCTCCACAGGACGCCCCTAGGAAAATAATTTCCCTCAAGGCCTGTGTTATCTTAGGGAATGGATAATTTAAGGCGATGGGTCAAGAGAATCCAGCCGGAGAGGTCAAAAGTCAAATTTAAACCAGTTCTCTCGATCTGGCCCGCCACGCAGCAGGTGTGCAGGCACATCCTCCACCAAGACCTAGACAAAACTCACCCCCTTGAACCCGGGCACCCCTGCTAAGTCACCAAACGTTATCAACTACTTGAAGTGACGTATAACAGAGGTGATTAGGTATTATCCAATAAATAGTTCCCGGGGCGGCGGTACCTATAACAGCCCTCCAAAATGAAATGATACAGGATTTAGCTATCCGAGGAACTGAACCCGTGAGGGAGCCCGGCGCATTTGTAAACTCAGCTTTTTGACTTGTCAGTAATTGATTCACTTGATCGTGTCATGTCTTCCACGGGTGTCCCCGACTTCAAGTGTTCTTTTGGCACTCTTTTCTTTCAACGTTGATCCTTTGGCGGTCGGCGAAGACGAAGTAATTAAGTAATTAATGTAAAATTACTATTTTAGATTAATCTTTTACTAAAAATCAATTTACATGTTGAACATGCTTTGGATAAATAAAAGGTTCTCCTATTATTTTGCTTGAGTAGAATTAAAATAAAAATTTTAATTACTTAAAAAAATATACTTTTTCTCTAAAAAATACCCTTTTTACACTCCGTTTGCCAAGCGATTTTTAAACCTTTTACCTACGTTCTTGATGAAATAAGACCCACCAACGTTCACCTTTTTGGCTTAGTATTCCTAATTAATATTTATTTTTATTTATTTTTCATTTGATACAATAACTTTACATATTTTAAAACATTATTTGATAATATGGATCTCACTGGATGCTTTATCCTTGCTAGGGCCCCATTTTTACAATATTGTAAAATTCAATAAAAAGATAATATGAAAATATAATAAAGGCGTCAATGAAAATATCATCTTACATTTTTAGGTACGGTTGTATATTTGTAATGAAGTGTGTATTGTAATGCTATTGTATATTAAGCATAATATCCAATTTCTGTTTTTTTTACGTTATATAATCTTTGCCATATTGTCTTTTTTGATCTCTAATCCATTTTTTAAATATCTGAAATGATTTCTGTTCCCCTCGTTTTTTGTTTCGAATGGAAGATTGTTGAATGCCTTTATTGTCTGATATTGATATTTGTCTTCGTCCAAAGCTTGTGTTTACCTTCGGAGTTTTTTTATATTTTTTTAACGCTTTTCTAACTGGTCTATTAATAATGTTTGTGTTTATAGAATTTTTTTTGTTTATAGAAATTTGTGATCAAAACTACTTGGTAGTGTTTTTATGTATAATCGGCTTTTATTTGTCAAACATGTTGAATATTTGACGGTACTTTTCATTGATGGTAGTAATCATTGATGGTAGTAATCATTGATGGTAGTAATCATTGATGGTAGTAATCATTGAAGGTGGTAATATTTGATGGTAGTAATTATTGAAGTAGAAATCATTGATGGTAGTAATCATTGATGGTAGTAATCATTGATGGTGGTAATATTTGATGGTAGTAATTATTGAAGTAGAAATCATTGATGATAGTAATAATCGATCGTGGTAATATTTGATGGTAGTAATTATTGAAGTAGAAATCATTGATGGTAGTAATCATTGATGGTGGTAATATTTGATGGTAGTAATTATTGAAGTAGAAATCATTGATGGTAGTAATAATTGATCGTGGTAATATTTGATGGTAGTAATTATTGAAGTAGAAATCATTGATGGTAGTAATCATTGATGGTAGAAATTATTGATGGTAGTAATCATTGGGCGTGGTAATATTGGTGGTAGTAATTATTGATGATAGTAATTATTGATGACAGTAATCAGTGATGGTAGTAATCATTGATGGTAGTAATCATTGATGGTAGAAATTATTTTAGAAAGTAATCATTTATGGTAGTAATCATTGATGGTAATGGTAGTAATCATTGAAGGCAGTAATCATTATTGGTAATAATCAATGATGGAAGCAATCACTGATGGTGATGGTAGTAATCAATGACGGCAGTAATCATTGATGGTAGTAATCAATGCTGGTAGTAATCAATGATGGTAGTAATCATTGATGGTAGTAATCAATGATGGTAAACATTGATGGTAGTAATCAATTATAGTAGTAATCATTGATTGTATTTAGCTACCAGCTGCAAACCACTCACTCAATCATCTAATTGCAAAACGATGAATCGTTAAGTGGAATCACATTTAATATTTTTCAGCACGACCATTAGCAATTATTTTAAAATCAATCTGGAAGAAAAATAATATCTCTGAATTTTAGCAGGGAAACGGCAACAGTGTTCTTCAAATTATATGCAAGCTCAACAAGAATTGTCTGGGAATATGGTATAAGTAGGGTAGCATTATACTAATTTTTATATTTCGCGATATTGAATAAATTGATAATGCGCACGATAGTCAGTGGCGCGCACAGCCTCAATTATCTCAATAAACAACTATACAAAATAAATAAATAAAATTATAACTGGATAATTTGTAAGCACCGTTTTTGTAAAAAATCACCGCAAGAGCGACGTATATTTTTTATTTACCAGATGTCTTATGATATATGTAGGTATTTTCATGTATTTTCAGATACTGAGACATACCTACCGGAAGTTACTGAGCCTGAAATTATCAATAATATTTAGTAAATTTACAAAGAAAATTTTCTGACTTTTTATAGCAGTGAATCGACGCATTTTCATTAGCTAATGTACTTATGCAAATTAGGTTTGCAATTGTACCGTTGAAATTCCAGAAAGAACTACCGTTATTAAGTAATGAGACAACCTGTATAGACTCCTTACCTTTTTACTAATTTTTCCAGATATTTCAACTTTCTCGAACGATTCCAGAAAACTGTAAAGTTTTCACTGTTCATGAGATGGTAGAACTTTAGGAAAATGTCAACAGATGGCAGTGATATTCCGAAACGTATTAATATTTAGCATTTTTATAGATTTGCCTAAATTTTGTACAACAAATAATTATCGTCTTTCATTGAAGTCAAACATATTAAGATAAAAAAAATGTACAATTTTCTCTGTTCACTGAGAAAATATAAAACTAAGAAAATAAAAAATGATGAAATACCCAAGCGATCTTTAGATCCTTTATAACTCAGATACTCAATTTATATTAATGCACCTTTCTAGTTTTAGCGAAAAAAGGAATATCACATAATTATATAACTACACTTCAACTAAATCTATCCCTCCATCCTCTTTCCTATCCCATTTAAACAACTTGTTGTATTACCTTTTTAAAAAATATTTTTCTTTTATTTATAAACATGCTAGCTGGTATCCGGCATGCTTTGCTATGCCATTTAATAAAGAAATTATTTCTCTCTACAAAATTTCCCGCAAATATATCAACATCGATTTCAACGATTTGTTTTGCTTAGCAATAAGTCGCTTTTCTTTGGACAGAAAACGTATGATAAATATAATATATTAATATTTATAATTTCATAACGCCCGAGCTTACCATTATAAACAGCCTATAGTAATCGCATACTGTGTGGAGCTCATGTAAAAAAAATATTATTTAGCTTTCTATTATTGAAAGAATTTAAAAAATCGTTTTATTGTTTTATGCGTGAAAGCGTAACAAACAAACACACGCAGTTTCGCATTTATAATATTAGTATAGATTTCAAAATCTGTTTCTTTAAAAAAAAAAATCAACGCCGTTATCTTATATAAACTAGTCTTAAAAGTAATTTTTTTATCTTAGAAATTACAATTAATATTTTTATTAAAACTGTCTTTAAAACAAATTCAATAAAATAAAAATGACATAGTTTTGATTTTGGTGCATTATGTTGAAGTCTCATGTCTTCACTACGAAAAATTTTACCGCAAAATGCATTACATATCGTTATTTCGTAATGAATTAATTAATACCAACAAGACCTAAATGAAAACACAATTTCTTAAATGTGAATTTTGTCTACTATTGTTTTCGCTCATTCAACAATATTTTTTCATACTTCAATTTTCAGTTATTTCCGTCGATGTTGATGTATTTCGTAACATGATTAGAGGTGCCGATAGTAATTGGATCTAATATTTGATGATACTTACCTATCTATGGATACCGATAAAATCTCGGTGTATTTTGGACAGAGGTTTCACGCTAATAGGGATGTAGCCTGCCGACTAAAAGCTTCAGGGTAAATCACTAAGCGCGTTGACCATAGGCAAATAAACCACATATCCACGGATCGTAAGTAAGGGCAGAGTATAACTAAGTTTGATGCACATTTCATGCAGGATTGAATCACGTTCGAAAATTCCCGAAATTCAGGATGGAATAAAAATGAAGTGGTAAAAAAATGACATGTTAAGCATACTGACTTTACCTAGCGAACCAAACATATTCTCAACAACGATTTTAATGTTTTTAAACTAAACATTTCCTAAACTGAACTAACTTAAATTGACACAATTAAAATTACTTAATTTACCTTCAGCAATCTTCACATTTTTTTTTGCGTTTTCCACACATTTTTAATTCAGGGTTTTATGACGTAGGTCAGGCCAGGATGAAGCCAGAAAGAAGCTATAGAATGTCATAAGACAGATCGAGTACTTCACCTAACTATAATAGTGGTTAATTTAAGGATATGTTATACATTTCTTTCATATTAGATAATTTTTTTTTTGCTTAAAATCTTTAAGAATTAACAAATTTAAAAGAATAAAAGAAAAACTGTTCGCCACCGTCGAAACCGGTGAGAATAGGGTATCCCAAAGATATTGAAATATAAAGAGATAAGCAATGATGTTCGCCCGACTGTCGGCGGACTACGATCAAGTGGTGCTAGTTTAAATACGGAATTTAGTTGATTTTTCGAAGGTGTGCAGTAGTATTGGTAAACAATATCGGCGACACAGGAAGCGCAGTCCCACCCAGTAAAAACTGCCGACAGCCCATCTCACTATATTTCAATATCTTTGGGCGTCCCCAGTTGGAGTACGTTGTGAGGCTGAAGGTGGTGGAAACGGAAATGAGGCTGGGAGAGACTAAATGTCTGCAGAGGTTCGTCAGGCGCTTAATACCACAACACCGAAGGAGGTTTGCGAGGGACTGTTTATTTATCGTATTATATTGGAACCTAGTTCCCGTGAATTAAATAAATATTTTATTGCTATCTCATTCTCTCGCAGGCTAAATTCTACAATGTATGTGTGTGTCTCTTTATAGTGTCGCTCATTTCCGTTTCATCGAGTTTCAAATCAAAAAGGTGCTAAAGAAGTTTTCACCAATAATTTCTGTTATTAGGAATACGGCGAGGTAAGTGCAACTTCGCAAAAACAAAGGATTTACAAATGAGAACCAAAAAGAAGGCAACAAAAATTCAAGATTTTTTCTTTAAAAATCTTAAGACAAAAAGATAAGCATAAAAAAGCTAAAGGTTGTATATTTAAAGAGTGGGTACATTATTTAGGTACTGTTTTAGAAATTTAATTCTATAGCACTATTCCTCTTGTCATGCTATGCTGTGCTAGAACTGTTCTGCCGTATGGTATCTTGAACAAGACGTAGTGATAACTACGGCCGAAGTTTGAGAGCACTTATAAGTCATATTATTCGAAGAGGAATGGGCTATCAATAGAGTTATGCACAATATTTATAATTTATGATGTGATCCATTTTTTTATTCTGAGAGGCGGGTATGGGTACCGCCGCCCCGGAATTATTCATTGGATAACCAACACCCCTGCCGTAGGTCATCCCAAGTGATTCTTCACTTAGCAGGGGTGCCCGGGTTCATGAAGTGAAGTTTGTTTATGTCTTGGTGGCGAATGCGTTTGCCCACCCACTGCGTGACGGGTCGGATCGGGAGAGTCCGGTTGAGGGAGAATAGACCTAGACCTCTCCAGCCAGGCTCTCTCGACCCATCGCATCGCACCGCAGAGGGAACGATGGATTGATACATCCTGGACAAATTAACTTCCAGAACACCCTTCATACCTTTTTTCCTTCCCAGAATATCCTCTCCTTCCTTTCCCTAAAAATACCCTCCAAACAGCACCCCCAAAGATTATACAGGCTCTGAAGGATTTTTTTCCTGTGTGGAGCTAATGAAAAAAAAAAATTAATACGTTTTTGACTTGCGACTTTGACATGACCCGAAGCAGGCATTTGATTAAATTTGATTATGGGTTCAAAAAAGAAAATAAACTTACGTTCCTTGTGTGTTTCATCTTTTGTCTCACCGTTATTTAATGTGCAAGAAAGAGCTGCAGCATTTTTGTGATAAGGAACGTATGTTTATTTCATTTTTGCACCATAAATTTCAACCCTAACGTAGAAAATGTTAGAAATATTCACAAAATACTAATAAATTAATAAAAAATCTTCGTCCGCCACTGAGACGGTCGATCGTGAGTAGGAGATATTAATTTTTATTTCCTTCTCCTCGGCTCCGTCTGCATTAATCCTATATTGTGCACAAACTCGTATTTAGCGTTTATTTATTAAAATTACTATTGATTTGATTGATGCCTTATGTTGTAATTTGTAATCTGGTATTTTTGCAGCATTCGGATCGCTGCTTTTCAGCCTGGGATAATAACGCCGCCCGCCCCCGGCCGTGCAGGGCTTCACTCGACCTGAGAACTGCAACTTGCGAGCTACTGAACTCACTTAGTTTGGTCCTGATATACAAACTGAATAAAGTTAGTCCTACTTACTACAGGTGCGAGTGGCTTTCAATTCACATTGTATCTAGATGCTACTCATTGTGACAACACGTTTTGTAATTTATTTATTAACGCCCTTTTTATGGGTTTCTATATTCTTGGTCTGGTCAGCGATGCGTAGTGTTTTGATTTTTAGTTTTTTAAGGTGTTAGTTTATTATTTACGGAAGAATTTATTTGTTTTGTCATGATCGACAATACTGAATATTACGTATTTTGTATTTATGTATTTTTTCCAATTTTTGTGTTTTTTAATGGAAAATGTTGACCCTATCACCATAATGGATCTAGGTATCATAAAAAGTTATTGAAAGTAAATAATTTGAATTGGGCCAGTCAGAAGATGTCGTTGAACGATGAAACCAGTAAAAATTAAAAAAAAAATCGAGTGCAGTTAACACGCGGTAGAAGCGAAACTTTACCAAAACAATCTCAACCGATGAAGAATCAGAGCGCCTTGAAAAGTGGGGTCATAATCAAAGCGGCTAATGGGCGTAGACCTAGCATCATTTCCATTTTATATCTCAACCAATAGGAGCCTTGATAGGAGTTTGATGCTTCGCAATGCTGTGTGCGTCATTTCCGTTTCATCCGAATTTCAAGTCACTAACGGGGCTAAAGAAGTCTCACTTCAAAAATAAAAAAATTGCCTTAACCTTTTAAGTGAAAACTTTTTGTTATTAAAAATGAAAACTTTTGTTTTAAAAAAGGCTCCCACGGTAAGATCCCGCCAGAGTTAGCGAGGAAACGCTTTGTTGTCGTGGAATACTTAAATATATCTTGTGGCTCAAGGGTTGTGGCGCCAAGTTGAGTGTATGACATAACCAGATAGATAAAACCAAAAATTGTTTCATTTGATTTTGCCCTATCTTTCTTGGACATATCTTTATTCCAAAAATTGATCATTTTCCGTTGCTTTTAGTGCGCTTGAGTCATTTAGCTGAGATAAGGGGTTTGATAAGTTTCCAAATTCATTCTGCACGACCGAATAAACAGTCATAACTCCACAACGAAAAGGCAGTACATGAGGCATATGTGTGTCGTCATGTAGATCTTGAGGTACTTTAAAAATTAAGCTTAGTATAAAAATATTAAAGTTGTCGAGTGAAAAATTGTGCCAGAGGACAGTTTACAAAAAGTTATAAAATTTCATGTTTCAGAATTTGAATTACCGTTAATTGAATATAATTGTAAGATTAGCAAAAAAAAAATATAAGTATTAATGGAAATGTGACTTTCATTTTCTCCATAAATTGTGCCCAGTGACGAAAGAAAGATATTCACCCGCAAATAAGTAACGGTAGTGTAAAGATACTACCTCACCCCATTTTTTGCTATTGGGTTACTAAGGAAAGATGTAATGTTAAAATTTTAATTTCACTGAAATTTTTTATGTGAAACTTCTATAGCCCCGTTAGTGATTTGAAATTCGGATGAAAAGGAAGTGCGTCACTAAAATCTATTATCTAATGGTTTCTCGGTTCTAATATAATGCTATAAATTCGCGCCCCGGTTCAAACCACCCGTGGTGCAGCGGCTAAGGCATCTGAAAAATCAAAGCGTTCAGAGAGACAAAAATCTAGCGAACGAAGTTCGAATCCTACGAAATCCAAAAAAAAAAAATATTTTTCTGAAATCAATATTCCATCTTCAAACCTCTTTAAAAACAGGCAAAAGAAAAGACAGCGACATCTAGCGACTTTCTAGTTCCACTTCTACCGCATGAATCGCATACTCTGATTTAAAAAAAAAAATAGTTTACATTCGATGCTCGTTATTTATCTAAATTTGGAAAATACTTGTAAATGTTTCACGAAACAAATGTGTCAAAACTCAACAGATGGCAACAATTTTATTGGTACAATAATTACACTTGGCAAAACCCACACTCCTGATCGGTCCACTCCGTCCCGGGAGATTTATACTATTCATAACTTTTAGATCGCGATTTTGATTGGATTCGAATAATCGAAAAGTCAGCATTCGGGGGTTCGAAAAATATTCGAGAATTCGCGGCCCTAATCAGTGCGATCCTCCCATGCCCCGACCCGCGGATTAGCCCCGCACAGTTCGCTACTGTTCCGCTGCGCACAGCGCGCTTTTTTAGCTATTTTGCATTCTCATTCCGGCCATCACCGCGCAGGGATGTACGCAAATACTATAGACCTATAATACCTGCTGGTATGAGTTTGGTATGGTAACGTTCTTGTATGTGTGCGCAGATTGCAGCCGCCGTGGTTTGCTTCACGGCGTTTTCTCTTGGTCTTGCCCCTGCGAAGTTTCCCTCACTCGCAAATTGCTCACGACTCTCGGTATTATGAAATTATACATCTATCGGATGAATTGTTCGAAATGATAAACTCCGAAATTATCCGGTAGTTCGATATTCAACAATTTATTGAACAACCTATGAGCTGAATAAATTGTTCAAAATTAAATTTACAATTTTTTAATGGCTGTTTGTAATTGGTACAATAATTTCAAGTCGACTTTTCCGTAGAAAGATAAAATCTTTTATAGTAGGCAGTTTACGTAACATAATTAAATTGTTTCGCAGTGTTGTTAAGTTTCAAATGGTAGCTTTTGGTTGGTACAACTGATATAGTTGGTCGTCGCCTTAGTTCGTTTTTGTCCAACAGACCATTAGAAAATTTTACGGTGGTGAAGGTTTTTCTATAATTATTTCAATGAAACATTATGATAGGTGTTTAAGATTAAGCTATATCCTTAAAGATAAGGGTCTCATTAGTTTAAATAATTCTTAGTTAAATGGTTAACTTTCATTTTTTTATATTTTATTTTAAATTTTAAAGTGGAGATTGAACAAAAACTGAAAAGGTCTGTTGGACAAATAAGAACTGAGGCGACGCGGTGTCACAGTTTCGATTTTCCTATTTTGAATATGGGATGACATATCTAAGTCCAGACAACAAATGAATTTAAAATCATATTTAAAAAACCTAAGACTGACAGAGTTGTTTAGAGGAGAGAGGGGAGATGAAGATTGTTGGACAGTCCACGGTTTTTCAGCTAGTGCCGGATCCATGAAATCTGTAAAGTAGGTACCCATATATATTAAGTAGCCCTGTAAAGTAGGTACCCATATCGCTAATATATATATTATCTAAGTTAGGAAAAAAATGGTAGTCTGTAAAGTCGGTTTACGGACGATAATTTTACGTGAAAACGTCGCGTTTGAGAAATCAGCTCCCACGTTTATGGAAGGACGTCGGTATAAAAATGCAATAAAAATACGTTCCTTATCACAATAATGCTGTAGCTCTTTCATACACATTAAATAATGGTGAGTTAACAGATGACACACAATGCACGTATGACAGTTTCCTCCAAAGAAAAAAAAGTTTGGAGAAAACAGACTTACGGACATTACGTGTCTTATCTTTTGTCTCACAATTATTTAATATGTTAGAAAGGGCTGCAGCATTATTGTGATAAGGAACGTATGTTTATTGCCTTTTATTACCGTCGCCGTTCCGTAAACGTGATAATAAAGCTTTTCACCATTTTCACTCATTTCGTTAAAGAATTTTTTTAGAATTGTTACATTGTACCTACTTTTATTATTTAGAGAGAGAGAGAGAGAGGGAGAGAGAGAGAGAGAGAGAGAGAGAGAGAGAGAGAGAGAGAGAGAGAGAGAGAGAGAGAGAGAGAGAGAGAGAGAGATATAGTGAGTTTATAATTAAAATTTGAAAACTTTGAAATTAAAATAAAAGAATAGGAACTACCGTCAGAATTCGTTCCTTTAAAAAAAACTCGAGTGCAGTTCACACGCGGTAGAAGTGAAACGAATGAGACTAATGCAGAGTATCAGGAGTAGGATACTTGCAGGGTTTATTTATTATAATATTTCATATTTTATTCTACGAAGAACTGCACAAAGAGGATACCGATAGGCTACGAAGCATCTCACAAAGAGGACACCGATTAGTCTATCTCATTCTATCGCAGGCTAAATCCTGTAGATGTATGTGTTTGTCTCGTTTTAGTGTCGCTCGTTTCCATTTCATCAAATCACAATGATGCTAAAGAAGTTTTCACTTCAAAAATCATCAATGTTCCTTACAATATTATTGTTTGATTTTTGTTCGTTAACTTCCGAGTATTTACACCTTATAGCTGGCTAGATATCTCTTTACGGGGATTATTGTAAATTAAATATATAAACATGTCTTTATCTATGACATGTTTAATTTACAATACGCCGTGTTAAAAATGTAACATGCATTGTTTTTTTTATTAAATTTGTAAAAAAATATATTATAGGTTAAGTACAAAAAATAATAAAAATGTGCTTTTTTATAAATCAATAAATTAACAAGCGAAAACGAAGTACAATAATTTTGTATAATTATTTCAATTATTGTATTCTTCTTCTGATTTATTAAAAACTCTTTTTATTGAAAAAAGAATAGTAGAATAGAAAGAGTTGGTAGGTAACTTCTGTTTGGATATGTGTTTCTTACACGGTAACGGATGTAATTGATTTTTATGTAGCCATTTTTTTAAATAATATTTTTCGCGCTTTTGTTGTTAATCTTACAACCTTTGCATATCTTCTATTCTGTTTTTTGGCAGATTATTTCCTCTCTTCTTCTTTGCATGCCAACTAGTCGTTGAATGCTTCCCTTTTTGTAACGTCGTAAGTCTCCTGGAGTCTTGCGTCGGGGTAGGACAAGGATAAGTTAGTGAAAGCGTCAAGCTACCATTTCTATGTTTTTTGTTTTTATTTCTTGCTAGGGCAATCCTGATGAGTAACAAAACTCATTTTAGGAAGGTAGAAACTTACAATTCATAGGTGGGAGGGATTAGGTAAAATTGTACACAGGTATTTTGATTTAAAAAATATATAAGTTTCACATACAATACAGCCTAAAAATAAAAAAAAAGACTGGTTAAGAGTAAATAACTGGCGCGCTTTTTGCCACAATATGGCACTATTTAAAATACCTCGGATTGCTTTGCTGCCAATTTTGGCAATTTTTCACTTATTTGTAAGTAATTAAGTAGAAGTTTACGATTTTATAATATTTTTTTATAAATCTAATGAATATGTGATAATCGTCAAAATATAGGTGAATTTATTGGCTATATACAACAATAATCAGTTTGTAAGTCTCCATATTAAAATTCGGATGTATAATTTTTTTTAATGTGGTCGGAAAACATTTTCTTTACATTTGCTCCACACAGGAGGCCTCGAGGAAAATAATTCCCTCGGGGTCCCTTGGGAGGGTCTGTGTGGAGGGTCTTTTTAGCAAAGGAAGTTCTGGGAAGGAAAATCATAGGTATTTTATGAATGGATTGAAACAACTATTCGATCCGGCCCGCCACGCAGTTAAGTCACTCCTGCCAAGTCACCAAACGTGTCAAAGGACTTGGATTGACCTTACGCAGAGATGTTGGTTATCCAATAAATGTTTCCGGGGGCGACGGTACACATACCCACCTCCCAAATTGATATCCCCAGTTGGGCGGCGGGTCGAGGTAGTCCGATTGGAGAGTTCTAGCTTAGGTCTCCCTCAATCAGTATCTCCCCATCTGGCCTGGCATGCAGCTGACGCGGTGGGCAGACGCATCCGCCGCCAAGACCCGGAAAACTCTCACCTCATGAACCAATACCTACCACCCCTGCTAAGTCACCAAGCGTAGCGAATCAATTTGGGTGACCTGTGGCAGAGGTATTGATTATCCAATAAAGCGATACTCAGCGAAAAGAAAAGAAGAGAAAAAAAAATAAAACGAATCATGACAAGAAAATTACACATATTAATTTTTAAATATACTTAAAAAATATTCTTTTAAAGCATTAAATATTTTTGAAATATTTTGTTAAACTGGATGTTTTTGTACGTACCTGGAAGCGAATTATACTGTGTAGGCAATATAGTTCAGAGATTTTATCCTCCATATTTTGTAGTGTGTGTTTGAGGAACGTGGATTTTATTGTTATTGCGAGTATTGTGTTTGTGGATGACCATCATATTGAGATTCTATTTTACAGTAGTTTCAAGATTTGCTTTGGATTTAAAAATGGATGGAAAGGATCAAGGAAAGAGGAGGACCGGATGGAAAAATTAGATTAGATTATACAAAATAAATACACAAATAATGATAGTAAAGAGTATTTTTTGACGTGTTAACGTCTTATAAATCGATGAATGCCGGCTGCACTCACGAAAAAGCATGACTCATGCGCTCGGCCTAAGCGTTCGGCTTGTGACGCATCTATCTCTCTTCCACTCCATCGTTATTATATGACGTTATCACGTAAAATTATCGTCCGTAAACCGACTTTACAGACAAGCAAATTTTTTTTCTAAAATATTCCAGTCTTAGTTTGTTTGCTTTAGTCAGTAATTACCTACGTAAGTTAACCACGTCAGTATGCGAAATGGTAAGTAATTAACAACGATATATTAATGTTTCCTTTTCATGTAAATTCATATTGAAATCAGGCCAGCCGATAATTTAGTTAGCGAAAATACATAATGGCAGCGAAATGCTAATTCCTCGTTCAATATAATATTTTCTGCGTGGAGTAACTATTAAGGCGTTGCTTTCAAAAGCATATTCCGATGTGATTGCATGCAAACTCGCAATAATACCACTTTGATCCAATGGCTTTCTTTACAATGGCGGTGGTAACATTTTATAGAATGGCAGAATTTAATCAGCGAATGCATTCGAAACAAAATGCATGCCTGCCATATTTTACTAAGGTGCATAATGCAAATGAGCCCTGAACACTTAGGTGGGGGCGACTTAACAAACCAAGTGATGTTTCTACTAGATAGCTGGTAATCATAGGTCAAGGAAAAACACTTACAGTTTGTTCTGCACACATTAGGCGCTATCGACAAAGGGTTAGGGTATAACGTTTGCATCGAAAGGGTGCTTTGATAGGGTCGGACTAGGATAATGCAATTGGAGCCCTTATATTCTTAAATACGCATATATATTTTTTTTACATGAGCTCCACACAGGAGGCCCTGAGGAGAATAATTTCCCTCAGGGCCTATGTCATCTTTGGGGATGCTGTGTGGAGGGTTTTTTTTTTTAGGAAAGGAAGGAAAGAAGAATTCTGGGAAGGAAAAGGGTGTAAGGGGTGGGTAGGAATCTGGGGTTCAGTGTGTCCTGGTCATACACCTTCAAGACCTAGACAAATATTACCCCATGAACCCGGGTACCCTTGCTAAATCACCAAACGTAGTGAACCCACTTGTGGTGACCCATGGCAGAGGTGTTGGTTATCCAATAAAGGTTCCAGGGGCGGCGGTACCCATTCCCGCCTCCCAATGACCGCTGAAAGTTTGGATGAGGGTAACCATGCCAATAGAAGTGATGTTTATACATGATAGCGAGTAATTATAAGTCAAAAAAGAAAACTTACAGTTTGTTCAATACAAATTAGGCATATTGAATAATTGCTTGAGTCTGTGTTCCATGGGAAGGGCTCTCTAGCTGTGTCCATTTGGTAGGTGCATTTGTGAACTGCACTGCTTTTCCTCAGCTTTCAGATAACTTACAATGATGTCGTCTCTGCTCCTGTCGTCAATATACATAAAGTACGTTCCAATCATAATTCCCGTCAGGACATTATTTGAGCTGTCTTCTAAAATTAAGACTCCCGCGCAAGTGCAAACGAACAGTATGTATAAAATTTTCTTTTACCATACTACGATGGTGGTAAGAGAGTTAGGCAGGCTGAAATGGTGACATGAAACAGATTACTCATAACGGCAAATCACGTATTGAAGCAGTGCACATATATAACTCATCCCGTGCACTAACGACGCATGTGCGAAGCACCTTGAAGGCAAGTAAATTTTACACCACTTTGATCATGAGTCATCCAATGGGTCTGGAATGTTGTAGTTTAGGAAAACTAATTTACACTGTTAGCGCTTCAACGTTCACACGAAATTAAACGAATTAATGAATTGCATGTCATATACTTTCGAAATGATTTTGCGAACGCTGACGGAGAAGTATTATTAATTGATTTATTGTACAAATGTAACTTATTGGAATTAATGAGTTGAAGTACCCCCATGAATATTACATATTATATTACATACTAGGTACATTCAAAAGTGAAATGCACTCTGGCTCTGGCCATAAAAAAATCTCGCACCGGCTCTGAACTGCTAATAACTAGGTAATATGTAGACACCACATTATGTCCTGCCAATTTATTTGATTGTTTATAACTTCATTGCATATATTTAACGTCAGTAACTAAAAGCCTTACAATACCATAAAAAAATCATTACGCCCCGTGATGGAGAATAAAAATAACTGTGAGTCAATTCATTTCAACGCCTTTGTTAAAATAAATTTTTCGAATGAAAATTGAAGTAATGTGAAGATTTGCAAAGAAAATTAATCAATACTATGAATAATGTCTACATAAACGAATTCTCAGAACTTTAGTAAGATGACTTAGGAAAATTAAATATTAGGTAAGCATCTAACTTTCTACCTATCTACTTAATTGGATAAATGTTTTATTATTTTTCTTTTTTGCATCAAGTTAAGATAATGATATTCTCACTGGGATCTCGAACACTGGGGGTTTTATTTACAAATAACAATTTAATTATTTGAATGTTAGAATTTAGTCGAAAAAATAATATGAAATAGATACATTACAAAATAAACATTTATTTATATAGCGCTTTTCGGGCAGATGGGTGCTTTCCATTTCAGTCTGTATTTGGTGTTGCGTTTTAGTGCAGTTGGGTGTTTTCTATTTCAGTTTGATTTTGGTGTTGCGTTTTAGTACAGTTGGGTGTTTTCTATTTCAGTCTGTATTTGGTATTACGTTTATAGTGTAGTTGGGTGTTTTCTATTTCAGTCTGTTTTTGGTGTCGCGTTTTAATGCAGATGTGTGTTTTCTATTTCAGTATGAATTTAGTGTTACTTTTAAAGTGTAGTTGGGTATTTTCTATTTCGGTCTGTATTTAGTGTTACGTTTATAGTTGAGTGTTTTCTATTTCAGTCTGTATTTGGTGTTGTGTTTTAGTGCAGTTGGGTATTTTCTATTTCGGTCTGTATTTAGTGTTACGTTTATAGTTGAGTGTTTTCTATTTCAGTCTGTATTTGGTGTTGTGTTTTAGTGCAGTTGGGTATTTTCTATTTCAGTTTGTATTTGGTGTTACGTTTAAAGTGTAGTTGGATATTTTCTATTTCAGTCTGTATTTAGTTTTCACTTTGAATTTTATGTTATGTTTTTTTTTTGGCTTCAGATCTCTCTATGTTTTGTATCCAGCTTTTTATTTGAGTTTAAAGTGTTATGATTTTATTGTGATTCTTGAATGAGGCTAGATTCATAATTGCTTGTTGGATACGTTATCCACTCAAGCGATGTGTGTTGGATTTTCGATTTGGCCGTTCAATTTAATCAACGTCATTCCTCTAAATGGAAATATATGAACTGCTTAGTGCGATTTAAAGCTAATGAATGAATCCACATAGATTTCACCGTTGATCCCATATTTTTAGGTTCTATAAGTACTCTAGGTAGGACCTAGACCTAGACCTAGGACCTAGTATTACTATAAATGTTTAATAATATGCCAAAAATCGCTCGACCTGGTTATCGACCCTGATATCGACCGGTTATCGACCCTGAGATCTAATATTTCTGATATGCGTGTTTATTATTATTTTTTATGTTTTGAAATTATTAATGTAAAGGAATTTTGTTTATAATAATTAAGATGAAATTTAATTTTAAAGATTTGGTAGTACTAATTGTTGTACACATATAATGATGAATCTATCCAAAATTTTGTAATACAAGAGGTTCTTTATTTATTCTTATCAAGTTTAATTTGTAGAACTCCATTTTAATTTTTTTATTTCTTTTATATATTTAATAATATTATTATTCAATTTATAAAAACAGTTTATTTATAAACAAGTTCTGCTAGGTAATTATTTTGACACGTGACAGCTGTTTTGCCTTCTGAAGGCATTATCAAACTGTGGTCATGCCACACACAGACGAGGTATTTATGTTATTTCTAGATAGGATTTTGATGACTAATTTTAATTATGAGTAAACTGGCTAAAATTATTAATGGTTATTACCCACGTGTAAAAATAATTACCTAGCAGAACTTGTTTATAAATAAACTGTTTTTATAAATTGAATAATAAAATTATTACATATATAAAAGAAAAAAAAAAAAAAAAAAAAAACAAGAGGTTCTATTTTAGTTACTTTTGTCAGGTTAAAAAATCCTCAGGTTTTTGATAATATATTTAGATATTTGTTCCTTGGTATGAATGCAACTAAAAACCTTTAAAAAAAATTCATGATAATTTTGGCATTTTCACGTGAACAAGGCAAAATTCGAGTTTTTCGGCTGAACAACTCGAATTTTCAAATTTTTTACAAGATATTCTGGTAAGAGAAAAAAAAATGACGACCCAAGGTGCGTAGAACATGAACCTTGTTACCTACCAATAAATTTATACCGAAAATCCCGAACTGACGTTACAGTGCTCATCATCTGGGCAGACATATTTATAATCATTACATATGACATCTGCCCCGATGATGGACACACGCTATATGAAACGATGGCTTAAATGGAGATAGCACAACACGGCGTAATAGATATCCCAAAAATAGATCACCATATTTATATATTTTTTACAAACTAGTAGATATATATATCTGAGGGTTAATGCTTTTGTTTTGTTTTCAAAATCCGCCCATTAAAGATAATTTTATAATAATAAATGTCCCAATTATGTCCTCTGCGTGCGAACTGTGCCTAAAGTTCTCTAAATAAACAATGACAGTGTTAATCTCTAGTGACCTCCCAGGTAAGTATGGTCCTGAATATATTTTCTGCCTGTACCGTACATTTTTACAGCAGCATCGCGTCCATGCAATTTTTAACCATAAGTTGTTATTTTTTAAATTTATTTTTTAAATTTTTTATTTTATTAGGTTTGACAACAGTGATTTACATCAAAGCTTTCACAAATACTATTTACACTGAACATGGTTGATGCTATCACTAATTAAATACAAACACAACATTGATAACAAAATCCTTGCATATATACAGTACAATAATTCACACATACACACATACATTACAAAAAAATAATAAGTTTTTGCAAGAAATTTTTAGAACAATAAGTTTATAGGTTTATAAGTTTATATAACAACATTGTAGGGAGCTTTAAATCTTGGAGATGATTTGAAGTTGGCCGATGGGAAGTTATAGTGGTTTATCTAATTTGTAGTTAGAAGTAAGATTGTAGAAATATATTACAAGTTTGTACAGTGCCCTTGAGGTAATTTTTCACAAAAACGGTGCTACACAAGTCATCCTTTTTGTAATTGTTTTCTAGACTTTATGTCCGGGTTAAATCTTCCCCACAGGAAAAATTTAACCCTTCCACACACTTTTCCACAAATGATCATCTAGTCAAACCACGCGATGTAATTGCATTGTATAAGTATAATTAATTCAAAACTATACAAGAACAACACGTCAACCTACCAGAGACCATATGGCAAAATACTTCACCGACTCCAGATATTTTCATATCAGTGGGTTCGGCTCAATAGAACTCTTAACTGAACCGATAAATCCTACTGATCCCTCAATATAAATATTTAAAAAATCTTTCGTAATCCTACATGTGTTAAATATGACTGATTTTTGCATCTTTATATAAAGATTCTTTGATAAATCTAATAAGCCTAAATTTTTAATTAGAGAGCTAGGTATAATGCCAGTAGCCGAAATAACAAATGGTAATATTTTTATAGTCCGAGAATGCCAAATTCTTTTAATCTCATTTCCTAAATCTGTATATTTTCTAATTTTTTCAGAAACAGATTTTTGAATATGACAGGAATTTGGAATAGCGACATCAATGATATAAGTTATTTTTTTAATTTTGTCATGTAAAACTATATCGGGTCTATTATGACGATTACTATTATTACTAATGCTAGAAACGCCTGTCAGTTTTGGAAATTTGATTTAGGTACAAGAAAATATTCTAAAACCTCTCCTAATTGAATGTTCTGAATACCTTTGTCAGGTATTCTAGATTGATGAAATTGTGACCTATCAAAACTATCTTGTGACCGTCAAAATTTTGATTCAGAATTTTTCGTGTCAAGAAATCAATAAACATAATTCATATTAGAAAATAGAAATTCTTTAATTTGATTCAGAAATTTGTCACTTCTATCGTGAGGCCCCAGATATAAACGTTACTTTTTTGCTATAAATACCAAAACCAATGCACAAAACATAAATTTTATTGCAAAATAACACCGGTTTCCCAAAAATACTGCTAAAAATAACACCGCTTTTACAAAATAAAGTCCGCTTGAATGGTACATAATGTAAAATGGGCAGGTACCTCCTCGAGTAATATTGTATATTGCAAAGAAATATTTGGAGCAGTTTCCTCAGAAAACATGGCGGTGTCCCCGGATGGATAATTAGTTTTCTTCTTGAGCAAACATGATTTCATTATTGAAATGTCCTTATAAAAAACTTATTTCCTCGCCAGCGGAGGGCTCGGAAATAAGTTCCGACTTTTTAATATTCGTTTCGTTGAGTAGATTAAATTTGTAATTCTATTTTGTTACTAAAATATGTTAGAATCTTATGTTTTTAAAAATATTTGAAGCTAGCTTTTGGCTTACCTATTTATTGTTATCAAGTTTATTTTGTAGAACTCCAATTTTATTTTAATTTCTTTTATAAATTTAATAATATTTTTATTAAATCTTTAAAAACAGTTTATCTTATCAAGTTCTGCTATGTAATTATTATTACGCGTGATAGCTGTTTTGCCCTCTGAAGGCTTTATCAAACTGTGGTTGTACCACTTACAGATGAAGTATTTATACAATTTCTAGATTGGTACTTATGAAACAAAAATGAATTTACCTGCGCCTTTAAAAATTTCTGCGCCCTTATTAATTTCCAATTAAAATGACTGAAAATATAAATGGTTGCTTTTTGAAGTTTAAGTTAAGATTCCCAATCACTGCAATGTTTAAATTTGACTGAAGGTCATTATTACATTATTATGTCGATAATTAGGTATACCTTAATAAGTGCGCAGGTAATAAAAGTAAAAGTAATTCGTTTTTCATCGTAAGTACCTGTCTAGAAATGATATAAATACTTCATTTGTAAGTGGTACAACCACAGTTTGATAATGCCTTCAGAGGGCGAAACCACGCAGCGTAGTAATAATTACATAGCAGAACTTGTTTATAATTAACAATTTTTATAGATTAAATAATAATATTATTGAATATATAAAAAGTTCAAAATATTTATAAATATTTTAAAAATTAAACATTATCTAGAATACTTATTTTAATTATCATCTATAATTATTTATATGGTAACCGGACAACTCAGAATGAAACAACCCAGAACCGCTTTTGAAAATTCATTAAAGTGATGTAAAAATATATCAAAAATTGGTTAAATAGTTTACGTTAGGTTTGATTATTGGCTATAATTATTTTTTTTCATGGCTTTTAATGACTTTTGAATTGAGTTGATTCTGGCATGGAACCAATTTATAGGTGGTGTGTAGGTATCTACCTAGCTACTACTTTGTGCTTAGGGACTGTACACTTAAGTACCTTGTCTTGTTCAGGGGTCGTAGGGATTTCACCATGATGAATTTATAAAGAAATCATGCGAAAGGTTTTTCGTAAATATTATTTTTGAAACTTGCAATCTGGAGGCAAAAAATGACGTAATTACGTATTTGCAAAAAAACACAAATTTATATGATGAAATTAAATTGTAAAGTATAGAAGTAAAAGAAGAGAAGTAAAGTATAAAGTATACCAGGTGATAATAAAGATGACTAAACTAATAATAAATATTGACATAGTTTATAAAAGGTTTTTTTTTGACGTGATAACTTCTTATAAATCGATAAACACCGGCTGCACTCACGAAATGCACGCACTCTTGACTCATTGTCACGTTGTCACGTTACGCCTGAGCCGAGCGTGCAAGCGAGAGCGCGGAACAAGCGTTCGGCTTGTGACGCATCTATCTCTCTTCCAGTCCATTGTTATTATATGACCTTATCACGTAAAATTATCGTCCGTAAACCGATTTTACAGAAAACCAATATTTTTTACAAAAAAAGAAGAAGTGACACTGGTAAACAAAAGTAACTGCACAAAAGATAACATCAATAAGAAAAAAACACCAACAATTTTGTCAATCAGTATTATGATATCGTCTACACAACAACAACAGATGACAAAGGCATTTAAAACAATCTTATTTTGCTTTCATAATAATGAAAATCCCTCCTAGGAAGAGAAACAAATCAGCAGCGCCTATTGAGATGCTCTCCTTCTCTGGAGATGCTGAATGGAGGAACTTTTTTGGAAAAGAAGGAGAGGAAGTTCTGTGAAGGAAAAAGGTATGAGGCGTGGGTAGGAATCTGGGGGTCAATAAATTCAAGAATGACGAAAGTATGAATCCATCCACTTCGGTGCAAGGCGATGGGTCGAGAGAGTCCGGCTGGAGAGGTCAAAAGATTGTCAACACAACCAGTCTCTCCTAATCCGGTTCACCACGCAACTGGAGGACGAAAGTATTCGCCGCCAACACCAAAACAAACCGCTCCACGTGAACCGTCAAGCCATCAAAAATCGACTCCAATCTTCCATACAATTTTTAAGTTCGCCCATTTATATAAAATTAGTATATAAATTTGACATGGTGGTCTAGAATACCCTTGAAGGGTAAAAGACAGAAAATTAAAAAAAACAGACAGCAATTCACACGCCGTAGAAGTGAAACCTTCAGAAAACTAAAGTAGATTAGGGGCCATCAACAAATTACGTCACACCTTAAGGGCAGGGGGGGGGGGGGGGGTGGGGAGTATAGAAGTGTGACAAGGGGTATGGGGGGGTCAAAAAATCATGAAATTCTAGGGGGGTAGGGGTCTCACAAATGTGACAAGGGGGGGGGGGTCAAAAAGTCATGAAATTCGTGTGACGTAATTTATGGATGGCCCCTTAGACTGGGGAGGCTACGGAGCACCGCACAAATAAAAATTTAAAAATCAAGTGCAGTTCACACGCGGTAGAAACCCACACAATCTCAACCAATAGGAACCTTGAAAAGTGACCTCATAATCAAAGCGGCCAACGCGGTAAAGTTTCATTCTATCTCATTCTATCGCAGGCTAAATTCTATAGATATTTGTCTCTTTTTTGCGTAATTTTCGTTTCATTGAGTTTCAAATCACAACTTTTTTATGATACATTTACAAGTTACCCGCCCAGTACCTACCAGTAGTGTCCGGACACCGTGTATCATTTTATTAATGTAATTTAGACATCAGTGAGGATATAATTATCTAAATTTGTAACAGAAAAAAAAAATCTCACACTTTTTTTACTAAAATATTTGCAGCTAAGATTGGTGCATGGCATCGCGCACCTCTGCTTTTATTGTATAATCACTTTCTTAATAGGAAAGGGAAGAGAAGTTCTTCAGAAATTTACGAAAACCAATGACTGTCTCTTCATCCGCCGGAAATTGCGCGTCAGTGTGCCGATTGGAAGCAGCCCCGACACCTTTCTCCCCCCACCGCCTCTTGCCAATCTTCAGTCCTTGCCACTCTTCGCCCCCCACCACTCCTCACCGGTACAACTCGCGGTACAATCCGCAACCGAATTAATTCTCCTCAAAGACCGAGACAGTTGCCGTGTCGCGGAGTTCGGTAGCAACCACTGAACAGATAAATCAATAGAAGTGTGTTGTGGACACACCGTGTGCCCGAAATAAGCTCAAATTTTTCGTTACTTTCGAGTAAATTGATCATTCATTTTAACAAATATTTAATACGTGCTATTTAACTTTATTCAGAAAAATCTATTTATGTTAAGAAGTTTGTCTGTGGCGGGTGGCGTATATTCCATTTTAATTTTAATCTAATTGATTACATTTGATTACATTTTGCACATTTGACCTTCAAAACGAGAGGAATATGTCTTAAAGAGATTTAGAAAAACCATCCAACTCCTTTTTCCCACTCCTGATGAAATTTCGTACACTTACAACTTGACTGTCTTAAAATGTAAATGAAAATACCAGAAAATACCAGAGAATTCAGCTAGTGATGACATGCAGTATTTTTGCGACGCGTTTCAGATTGTTAGATACTCCCAGAATCGCCATGGTCAGAAACCATTATTCAGAAACTTAATAGTTTTATCATTGTTTGGTGACCAGGTTTGGTTTTGAATGTCCAGGTAATTTCCAGTCTTCCTCTTTCGCTTTTCCTATCATTCCCAACTCCCTCATACCTCACAACTTATCCTTGGAACGCTTGTGCAAGATTCAGATTAAAAAAATAGTGTGCAGTTCACACGCGGTAGAAGTGACTTTCAGAAATCTAAAATGGGCAAGAGCGGGGAGGGTACGAAGCACCACACAAAGAGGAGACCGATTAGTCTATCTCATTCTATCGCAATCTTAATCCTATAGATGTATGTATTTATCTCTATTTAATGTCGCTTTTTCGTTACATTGAGTTTTAAATCACAGCGGTGCTAAAGAAGTTTTCCCTTCAAAAATTGTATTTATCCAAGGTATCTGGGGTTTAATGCACCAACTTCGAGAAGTAATGACTCTATATGATATTACAAGTTAGTAAAAGGGACGCAAAACATATTTTAACTATTAAATGTAGATTCCAGGTTAAAAAAATTGGTTGTCTGTAAAGTCGGTTTACGGACGATAATTTTGCGTGATAACGTCATGTAATAACGATGGAGTAGAAGAGAGATAGATGCGTCACAAGCCGAACGCTTGCACGCTCAGGCTTGCACGCTCAGGCTTGCACGCTCAGGCTCGGCTCAGGCGGAACGTGACAATGAGTCTAGCCTTTTCGTGAGTGCAGTCGGCGTTCATCAATTTATAAGACGTTATCACGTCAAAAAAGTTGAATTGTTTGCATTAAAAGAAAGTTTTTGTGTATGTGAAAAAAACCTTATAATTTTTGCTACATCATGTAGAACCATTTTTCGAAGTTAGTGCACTCTACTCTCGGAAACCATGCACGTAAGTACATGAAGTTGTTTTACAAGCATATACACTGGCCTGGTTGGGGCCTGAGAACATAAAGGTGTCATGCATATTGATCGGTTTTCCTTTAATTCGAATATTTCCCTATTTCACTTCTAGGGTTTATCGGTTCAGTGTTGGCGGCTGAGCGAGACGCAGGCAGCCGTGTCCTCCTCCGCCAATGTCACCCGCGGCTGTATATTGGGAACCCGGTTGCAGCAAAAGAGAGAGGAAAATCGGATTGGGGAGGCGCTAATTATTGGCGGCGGAGGGACCGCTCATTGGCGAAGGAGCAACTTCCGTTCCCTTCCACCGGCAATTCTTATCTGAGACAGATTATCCAGTATTCGATTTTGGTCCCTACGTACCTACACTTTATATTTCATTTGTGTATGTGTTTTCTTTAATAGGTTTTTAGTGACATCTGCCAATACAATCCTTACGGCTTACAAATATTGTATTAAAAAACATTAATTAGAATTAATTAACACATATTTTGGTAATTTAAGTTTAATATTGAAGAAGAAGAAGATAACAATAATAATCTTAACGAAAATATGAAAGAGAACAAGACACAGAAAAATAGAAAAAGACAATGGTTGCAATTGATACTCGAATCCAGACCTCTCGTCTAACCGGGACGTGCGCGTTAACCAATTTCGCTATTGTCACCTTCTGTCCAACCGTCATATTTGTCAATCTCATACTTCAAGTTTTAGAATAAACAATATTATCTTCATTTTTGTTATTTATTTTTGGGGTGTTATGCTGTGTTTCGCTACCTCCTTCTTTAGCCAACGTTTCGGACAGCGTTACAGTGTCCATCATCAGGGCAGATGAGCGATCAGGAACAACCGTATCTTACATTTTGTTTTAAATAGCTTTATTTCACGTGTATATTTATTACTTAATTTTTTTTCTGCTACCGGTTTCCACAATTCGTGTTATTAACTAGGAATTTTAAAACTAGTAATCTTAAATCTCAAAGTTTTAAGATTGCTAGTGAATGACACGGATGTGTCAAAGCCAGTAGCAGATAAACAAAAATTAAGTAACAAATGTACATGTAAAAAAAACCTTATCATTTTTGATTATATATAAATTTTTAGACATTTTTTTTTTATGAGTTTTATTTCACAGACATGTACATTTGTTACTTAATTTTTGTTTATCTGATAAGGTTTTTTTATATAAAAAACCTTATCAGTAATTTGATTTGAATAATATTAATGTTGATGTCATGCTTATGACAGTAATTTTAAGCACTTGCAATAATATTAAGAATCTCTAATAAATTCAGAGTTTGTTAAAATAAGGCGTGCATAAGGTGTAATATTAGTAAATTGCGTTGTATTGTTGTGGCGAAATTATATATAATACCCGTCTGGAAGTAAATTCATCGAAAAAATATTGATAGGAGTGGAAATAACAATGATTGATAGAACACTTAAAAATGAAAACGAATTCATAAAAAGTACATTCTCTGGTCAAATCGATGAAGCCTAGAAAAAAAATAAAGTTTCCCCTTTTTTCATTCATCAATACAAACATGGCTCAGTAAGAGTAGATACTTTTTTCTCTCATTACTTTTCTATATTACTGGCCCTCGCCTCGACCCTTCAATTTATTATCACCTTAACCCTTCCAGTATGTCAGATACAATTTGTTTGATGACCACGTCCAGCCGCACACATTAAATACATAAAATAACATATATTTTTCATTGACCATTATTGATTCGAACTAGTTGCAAATGAGTCGGTTTCCCCCCACAAAGTAATGTCGAATCACCATAATGAATCCGCGTCGAACGTGGGTATAAAAATTTTAATACCGAGTAAAATTTCATTCCGTGGAGAGGTCGTATAAATAGAAGAACGTGATTGAGGAGTTAGAATCGAACATATTAAAGGGATACAATTCCTGCGAGTAGAAACCTAAGCAGGCGTGCTGATATTATGCATGCAGAATGCATCCATCATTACCTCCGTCTCCTTGTAATGCATCGGGAGGCAGCGCAATCTCCTCCGGCCAAGGGTACGATACGAGATGAGATGGCGGTGTTAATTTGACGAGATCTCAGCCATGCGGCCTAGTTTATAAAACTATTTACGGATCGGGAATGGAGATGGCCGGCTTCCTACATGACAGTAAAGATAGGGTTTAATGGGCAGCGCGCACCGGTGCGCCGCGCTGGGCTCCATTTCCGCGGATTATCGTGTCAAACGTTCGGCGTGGTATCGCGGCTATCACACACACTGGGGCACCGGCCACCAACCACCGTACCGCCATCCACTGCCACCTACGTCGCCTACATCCCGTCCGCGGGGTATGGAGCCGAATTAGCGCCGGGGGCGAGTACCCAAACACCCGAAAAGCCGAACTTCGCACCTGGGCGCCAAATTCTAAAAGTTTATTCGATATTTACATTCAATTTCCGTCGTGTTATATGCTCGTCGGCTTAAGCACATTTACTCTGTGACGCAGAATCATCGAATTTCGGTGTAACGCGAAACGCAGAACGCTCGAGGTTGGTGGTTGATCAGTCGGCGAAACGCCCAAAGGATGCAGCTCACTGAGTGGTGGGAACCGGAGGGGCGAACGGATTAATATACTAAAGGCGTCTTAGATGGAAACATTTCACCCCACATAATGATTGGAACAATAGTATCGAGCAGTTTATGTTCTGTGTACTCGGTGGTTTGTTTGTGCACGTTTGAGTAGCCAACAGTGCCTCTGTTATACTTGAAGTTTTATCCGCTGGCGTGTATTGAAATCAAGTTCCGTAGCAAATTGTTAAGTAAATAAAACAGGCCACAGTTTGTAGTTGGCCACTAAACGTTGTTTGCAGTATCTACCTATTACTGGCGTGGGGATAGTTATTCGCGTCATTTCCTTCGCCCGCCCAGCCTTTCTTTGCTCCGTAAAACAGAATTTCATTGCATTCAATAAGAAATTCTGAGACATTGGGAACACAATCGAGGACATCGAACCTATTAAATGCAAGTCTGTAATTTACCCGTTTCGCTGGGAAGGCATGTACCGCGTGTAGAGCGGTACGAACATACCAACAATTAGCAAAGGTACATGGTTAAAAATATCGTTATGGCGGGTGACTTGAAGAGGTGGGGTGAGTTTGGGCACCCCCCGAAGAGTAATATTCGGTTAGGGGTGTTCCTGCGGGGTATCGCATCAATCAATCCCTGCACACCCCTTTACCCCCCTGCCCCCACCCCCTGCCCCCACCCCCTGCCCCCCCGGCCCGCCGCCCACCGGGGGGCATGGATTACATATTCAATTTGAATATGGAAAAAACTCCCGCTGATGTGTCGGTTTTATTTCGCACCCGCCCGCCTGTGTTATTTATCAAAGGTTTGGAGTGCGGCCGTGTCTGCGTGTGTTGGTAAACGCTCGTACATCTATCGGAGTTTTTTTCAATTATTTATTTAGCAGAATATTTGATTTACAGATGAAACAATTGTTTGCGACGTTTTACATTTAAAATTTCATTAGCTTTGTGTTGTTGCCAAAATGCTGCCGAGTTCGGGAGTCGTCGAAGCACATTGTCTCTCTATCCGAGGCATCTGTTATCTTTCCGATAGTTTTTTGCTCAGGATGAATGCCAGAATATTTCTCGAATTAAATCATTTTGCATGCTATCGCATAAGATCGTTTGAACAGATTGTTCAATTTTACTACTTAGAAAAAAGCCTTAAGATTTAAGATTTTTACCGGAGATATGAATAACTACTATTTTTTTAACTATCACATTGCTTTTAAATATTCTATCAAACCTAACTTTAAATATAAATAAAAAATCAGAGTCTGCAATTCACACGCGGTAGAAGTGAAACTAGAAAGTCGCCAGATGTCGCTTTCTTTTCTTTTGCCGGTTTATTTTAAAGCGGTTTAAAGTTTGGATATTGATTTCACAAAAATTAAAAAGTTAATTTTTTTTTGGATTTCGTAGGATTTGAACCTCCGTTCGCTGGATGTCTGTCTCTCTGGCCGCGATTTGTCAGGCGCCTTAGCTGCTGCGCTACGGGAGGATCGCACTATATTGAAATAAAGAAGTGAATATGTATTTTGATGGGCTTAAGTTTATAACGCATTTAAAGATTCTTTAAACACGTTGTTCGCCAAATTGAGACTCTAACTTGGAGAAACTCATGGTCACTGGCAAAGTGTTTGACAGAGGTAGCAGAGGAATGACACCAACGCTCTGAAGTAACCAAGTATCCCTGACGTCCGGTACGACCTGTATCCGCAGTTCTCAATACAGCGCAGAACCGCGAGGAGCGGAGGGGTCTTGCCCACTATGGAAATTGGAGTAGGGGTCAGGATCCTCAGCAATGAGATCTTAAGAAGATGAAATATAAATTACCAACGACTAATTTACTTTGAAACACTAATTTGAAGAAAATAAATGTAACATTTCAAACCAAAATCCCTTTTTGAAATGAAATTTCTTTAACTTTGAAATGAAATTTCTGTGATATATTATAATAAAAACAAATATAAAACTTTTTTCCACTTTAAGTTTAATGACCGTAACCGGTTTCAGCTCGCTAGAGCCATCTTCAGACTGGTACAAAATATTCTTAATCTACGGTTTATATACATAACATTTGAGGGAGGGGAAGCGGGGTGGTCTTAAGGGTTTTAATCAATTATACTAATTACATTTGTTACTAAGTAGTTTTAGACTGTTGAATTTCTAAATATTTTGGTTATTCCAGTGGGCTAATTACCTTAGGTTTGTAGCTCACTTCAATATTGTTTAGGAAAAACCTTACAAGTGGTATGAATTATTAAAGACCTAATTTTATTATCAAATCGTTATTACATTTATGATGCATGCATATTAAAAAAATCCCATGCATCATAAATGTAATAACGATTTGATAATAAAATTAGGTCTTTAATAATTCATACCACTTGTAAGGTTTTTCCTAAACAATATTGAAGTGAGCTACAAACCCAAGGTAATTAGCCCACTGGAATAACCAAAATATTTAGAAATTCAACAGTCTAAAACTACTTAGTAACAAATGTAATTAGTATAATTGATTAAAACCCTTAAGACCACCCCGCTTCCCCTCCCTCAAATGTTATGTATATAAACCGTAGATTAAGAATATTTTGTACCAGTCTGAAGATGGCTCTAGCGAGCTGAAACCGGTTACGGTCATTAAACTTAAAGTGGAAAAAAGTTTTATATTTGTTTTTATTATAATATATTATAATGGAATTCCACCATGAATTATCAGTTTCAAAAATAGAAATATTAGAAATTTCTGTGATTCGGAATTTGATTCGGAATTTGGATGAAACGGAAATTACGCTTTAGCACCTGCGAAGCATCACACTGCGCTCATTGGCCGATTTGATTATGATGTCATTTTTAAAGGCATTGCTTGAGATATAAAACGGAAATGACGCTAGGTCCTAGGTCTGCGCTCATCGGCTGCTTTGATTATGACCTCACTTTTCAAGGCTTGAGATTGTTTTGGTAAAGTTTCGTTTTTACCGTGTGTGAACGGCACTTTTTGATATTTTCATTTTTTAGTTATATTCTTTGTAGTATAAATTATTAATATATTGCCTAGTTGGTTGGGCAAGATTATTTTTTTAATAATTATCATTAAATGTCAAAAATCCCTGTAAAATAAATTAAGTTCTTCGATGGTCTATAATAAAACACAAATAAATAAAATAGTACAAGTATACACTAGATGTTTGATTAAAAAATGTACAATTTACACGCAGTAGAAGTGAAACCTTCAGAAAATTAAAGTAGATAAGAGTGGGGAGTAAAAAGATGAGACCGTAGGCTACGCAGCACCGCACAAAGAGGAGACCGATTATACTATCTCATTCTCTCGCAGGCTAAATCCTATAGTACCTACGTGTTTGTCTCTTTTTAGTGTTGCTATTTTTGAAGTGAAACTTCTTCAGCACCATCGTTATTTGAAACTCAGTAGGTGCGCATTACTGTACATACGAAACGTCAAACTGCGCTCATTGGCCGCGTTGATTATGATCTCACTTTTCAAAGCTCCTATTAGTTGAGATTGTTTTTGTGAAGTTTCGCTTCTACCGCGTGTGAACTGCACTCGATTTTTTTTGTTTCATCGAGTTTCAAATCACTACAGTGCTGGAGAAGTTTTTACTTTAAAAAGGATTTTTCAGTTTGTTCAAATATTTTGGCCTCAAATTCAAATTTGTACAAAAAGGGCGCGCTGCCGGTATTCTTTATTTTTTTTAATTTCGCGAAAATTCTAAATCGAATATCTCAATTTTGCACATTCTTGGTGCATGGTTTATGCATAACATGACCTAATTCTTGTACGGTACCTGAATATTCCAAAAAAAAAAACAATTTGGCGAGAAACTACATAAACATATCTCTACACAGGTAAATAGTAAACCATTCTATTGTACTTTCTACGATATAGTCTGCGTGTAAAACATAAAACTACACAACATATTATCAAATCTGCTTTTCAAATTATTGTCTTATTGAATACCATTGTTGTGATTAAATCCGAATGAAGAATATTGATGTTTTGTTGTCGAAACAAGGATAGCGACGATTCAATGCATCAGTTTTGTTATTGATTATCTTTATTGAATAATTCCACAAACCGCGTCAATCGCCTTACAATACATTAATACATGTATCAACAGTAATTTCTGTTAAAAAATAAACGCTTCTGCGAAAAATAGAAGTCGTGTTGACTTTTCCAAGACATTGCAAAACAATTTCTTAACAAATTATACACTCATAATAATTAGTATTGATAAACACAATGCATTCATATCACAGAAAATTTTTTGCTTATTCTGACTTAACATACTTTATTTTTTGGTATTTGAAAATTATTTTTACACCTAAGTCTGATGGAGTGATAAAATTCGAGGTGTTTAATAGTTTATTTATAGGCAATAAAATATCTGAACTCCCCGGCGTTGCTCGAACTTTAAAGAGTTTTTCAAAATCAGACTTAAGGCAGTATTCTAATCTAGATGAAAAAGAAATTCTTTAAATATTAAATATTAAAAAATATCTCCTTAAAAGGATTTTTCGAAATTCGAATTATTTTAAAAGTTATAACCATTTTAATACCGCGGTTTAGACGGATTCTAACCAGAATCTAAATAGAACAACATTTTAAACTCATTTTTCTCAAAACTGCTTTTTTCGAGACAGTTGAAACGATATCTCAAGTTCTACCAAACCAATTTACTTGAAATGTGGGATGAGTCTTCGCTATACATTATTCTACCGCGCTAACAAAAACTATAACAAAATTTCAATTTTTACTATTTTTAAAAAATTTGGAAAGTCAAAAAAATTTTTTTTTTTTCATTTCAGACAGCCGCCATTTTGCGAAATTTTTTTAAAACGTTCGGGCCGTAGCCGAATTTTTTGGATTAAATTTTTTTTTTCGTATTACTAGGAGGGTGGCAATCATGTCAACCAGTGCGCTTCATATTTTGAGACCCCCCACTTCAACACTGTAACTTTTTTTTTTTTCGTTTTATTTTATGTATTCTTAAATGTTTAATAAATATTTGATAAAATAATGGCTACAAAAATATAATTGATTTTTTTTTTAATTGCACCTGAAAAAATACCTACAATTCATGCTTCTAGACAAGAATACCCCTTAAAGAGTTTTTCAAAATCAGACATAAACGTTTCTGTTGTTTTGAAGATCAATTTTGAAAAGTTTCATAAAAAACAACACCACACAGACATTCTTTTTTTACATAAATAGATACCTATATAGGTGAAGTTCCCGACGTTGCCTGAGCTCAGGGCCTCCCTACTTTCCAACCCGGAAAGTAGGGAGGTCCTGGGTTCGAGTCCCAGAGGTGTAAATATCTTTTTCTGATTTTTCTGTTTCCAGATTTTCGATTGAGTTTCGCTCATAATGTCTTCATTTAACCAAAAATAATTCATAATCTACTCTTTCATAGATGGCGCGAGCTTATTTTAGGGAAAACACTTTTTACAAGCTATACTTTAAAGTATTAAGATGAATTAATTGTTTGCACCAGTACATGCACAATATGAATATGAAATATAATTTTGTCCATAAAACAAACTTAAATCTTTCAAAGGCTAACAAATACAATATTGAATCACCGATACAATATTTTATTTGTTAGCCTTTCTCGAACGATTTTGTTTATGTTCTATTTATTAAATTATTTTGTTCAATTTATTCAAATCCACATTGCGTAAGCAGATTGTAATCAATTAATTCATTTTAATATTGTATATTTCTTAAAAATTATTTTTTCTAAAAAAATTAATGCCATCCATGAAAAAATAGATTGTGAATTCTTTTAAGTATCACCATAAGCCGCCGCTACCCGAAATTCTATCGATTTCTTGCACATCTCCCTTGAACATTTGAAGTTTTTAAGCTCTTAAAAAAAAGTTATTTTTGAAGATAATATCTATTTATTCCCGACGCCGAAACGCAAATTATATAAAATTCCCTCGATAGAAAAAAATCGCAAAGTATGCTGCAAAATTTTTTATTTTCACGTCTGTCTCTATTATTTAACAAGTTATATACATGTATGAAAAAAAATCACAGTGTTTCTTTGTATGTCGTTTTAGACAACCCCCTCGAGATTTTTGCTGTATTCTACTCGAGTCGTGTTTTATTAAACATTTTCACAATTTTCGCTTCAATTTCATCGTTTTAAATATGCTCTCTTCAACATTCGTAATTACATATCTCTCCATCTTCTTCTTTTCGAGCGAGGATACGGCGCCTGAATAACACTGTTGATAATTTTGAATATGTAGGTTAAATCAAAGCATTTTTTGTGTTTTCAATTATTGTAATGTCGTCAGAAAACGATAGATATTATTTTATATCCTTAAAAAAAGCAGATCGATTAACGAATGGATTTTCTAGGATTTCCTTTATTATATCTGGAGTTATTATTTATTATTTTTCGTAAGCGAAAAATAACTCTAGATATAATCTTGCTCTTGGGGTAAGCGTTTTACCCCCTTTGGAACGTGATTGTTAAAAATAGAGAAAGCTACTGAAGAGGTCATCATTACTATTGAAACTATGAATTTGAATGGCAGTTTAATTTAAACTATGTTGAGAGATTAGTTGTTGCCTTGTCCGTTGAGTTTACTCTCATTTACATCTAAGAAAACTAAGAATATAGTGTGGAAGGTGGAAGACGTAAAACTGTGTGGAATAGCTTTTAAAGCCCGTAATAAATTCAAGTTTGTTAAATCAGGTCAAATAATGTTACAAAAGAGAGGTTGTTCGCTCTGCCGCTAGATGGCAGTGGCTGATTAATTTCAGTCTGAAATCCCAGGCATAAGAATTCAGTATTTTTATTCTAATATTACCAAAGCTACCTTTCACCAAGGCTTGTTTTATTGATATTTAAAGATATTTTTAATAAATTAAAGTGCTAAAATTTAATATTTTATATAATATTACAGTATCTAGTATATAAAAAGGTAGTATTGAGTAGGTATATGTAATGACACCAACATTAAACTTTGTTTCACCTTTTTTATGAAATCTTTTTTTTCTTATATCTGAAATCAAATCTATTTTTACTTATATCTGAAATCAAATCTATTTTTACTTATATCTGAAATCAAATCTATTTTTACTTAAGTCTTAAAATAGACGTGATTATCTGAATCCGGTCGGGTCAGAAAAGTTGGATCAAAATTAAAAGTTCGTATTATAAAGGAATTCAATAAACATTTATCACATTTAAAAAATTAATTATTACATGGTAGTTATGTATTGTTGGTGTTAATTATGTATATCAATGTAATTTAAGTTAATTTAATCAATGTAATTTAAGAATTTCAAATTTATGGTAAGTTAAAGTTGGATAAGGGACTGCGACATTTTGTTTTTGAAGAGTTTATTTTCCAATGAAAAAATTACACTCACACGCACCTCAAAGTGCAGGAGGTCAAATAGATCTGTTGTCATCCTTGTTTCACGCGGATCAACGACAGTTTCATCGTGAAGGCGTTTTTTTATGGTGTCCCTCATTTTCGAAAAGTGGAATTTCAAAAAATAGGCCATAACCGTTACACGAACATAAACGTACACGAACTAAATTTAAATTTAGTAAAATTCAATGATTCACCACTTCATGAAAAATGAAAAATTAGAATTTTTTTTTTAAGTGAAAACTTGTTTTTTTTAGCACCGTTCTGCAGATGTATGTACAAATACATACATCTACAGAATTTAGCCTGCGAGAGAATGGGATAATATAATCGGTCTTCTCTTTGTGCGGTGTTCCAAGCCTATCGGCCCTCTTTGTGGGGTGCTTTGTAACCTCCCCACTTTT
The DNA here is from genome assembly GCA_936435175.1 of Glyphotaelius pellucidus. Classification (NCBI taxonomy): domain Eukaryota; kingdom Metazoa; phylum Arthropoda; class Insecta; order Trichoptera; family Limnephilidae; genus Glyphotaelius; species Glyphotaelius pellucidus. Next base: position 5,694,775 of record OW386542.1, read on the forward strand.
GTCTAATATCTTTTTCTGAAGGTTTCTGAATTACACACTCTAATTTTTTTTTACGACGATATATCTATTTTCGAATGTCTTAAATTTTTTTTTGTACGATCGAGGATCGAATCTACCTATACAGGAATTGAAGTCGACAACTCTACAAATTCAGCCAAATCCCGATTGTATAAGACCTACATCATACCGTCACTGAATTTCAGAGAAATGTGCGTATGTCCGCGTGCGTGATTGCCACCAAACGTTGAAATAATGCAATGTCTTTGGCAGCGAGTCTATCTGCTGATTTTCAGCTCGACCGGATGCCGGGAAGTGGATTTATTTCCACTTCCAAAATTCAACGTCATTCGTTCATTCATTCATTTAAAAAAACGAAAGCGAAATTCTGATTGTATTTTAAAAAGTACAGGGCAAAATATATTTAAAAAAGATCTTGTATTTGTGGCTCATCATTCATGATTCCCCGATTCCTTAAAAATGCCATTTTAATTTTAATTTAATTTTACTATTTTAATATATTAAATAATAATATAAATAATTTCCACAAAAGCTCTTCACGTGCTTCAACACTTGGTTGGTACTAAACATTCGTGGGTTAATTTTTTCTTTAGCTGCCGTAAAGGTTAACCGTGGCAAAATGAACAATTCAATATGAATATTCAATTGAATATGAATAGAAAATTCTTATAAATCTTTTGGTGACTCGACAGTTCATCCGCTGACAATTGGCCCCCCGAAATTATATTAACTATAAAATTTAAAAATTTGTGCACCAATTTAAAAAGCAAAATCGTCTTCAAGAATACCCTTAATTAAGTTGGTATGAATGTCAAACGAATTTATACATAGTGTCGATTTTTTGTACTTATGTGCTGGTATACACAATACGTAAGACAATCAGATTTTTCCTTGTTGTATTTGAATGAAAACATATTTAATATTTTGTTATTCCGTGGTAAACCCTCTCTACACACCCCTTCACAGTCACATAGTTATATTTTGTGTAATCAGGTGTAACGTATTTTCCCTAAAGCCATTGCATTTTGTATATAAGTATGCCCGGGGGCCAACTCTCGGCGGATCAACTGTCATGGAATCAAATCTTTTATGCTTTTGACGGACTCCTTGGTCGAAGGGTAAGGCTCTCGACTAGCAATTTGAAGGTGAATTCGATTGATTTGAGCTAAGTCAAAATTTATTAATTAAAAAAAATATATGTATATCGTACATTTGCGATACGTTCCAGAGTGGAAGATACTGTCAGTATAGCCCTGGTGTAAGACCACCATTCAGATTTGATACGTTGCTTGAAATGGCTTTAGCCAGTGAACAGATCTGAAGAGCCACTTCCCCACCTTCTCCTCTCTACTACAGCCGTACAACATACCCTAAGTGGAGATACCATAGTCTCACTCGCTTCAGATGGGAGTTAAGTGAGACTCCTGGGCGGTATTCATAAAAAAATTCTAGTATTTTAAATAACGGTGTAACGTCAAGAGAAAATGTTCATCCCTCCCAACAAATAGTTCCAGAAACAGACAATATTAGTATAATAATAATATTGTACATTTAATTGTAGTTTCAAGTTAAAGTACCGAGCGGGCCCCCTGCTTGTGCGGGCCCCCGGGCAGCTGCCCAGAGTGCCGGCGGCCCGGGCGGTCGCGATGTACCACACGCCATTTCAACACTTGCAACAATGGCGACATATACTCGAATGTTTTTATTTAAAAATATTAAATAACATTTATGTAATTCTACAATGTTAGGCCTCATACACAAAACATCATTAAGCCGCGGCATAACCCCTTTCTACCGATTTATTACATATGTACGTTAAACACTTTCAGCCTTACTAAAAAACCCCGTGAAAAATTAATTTAATTGATAAACAAGCGTGGATGTGAAAACATTACTAATTAGAAAAATTTTAAAGGAAAGAAATATAAATTCCTTACACAGCCTAAGGGGGTAGTTTATCTATTGTGTACGACTGTTTTATTAATAATTTCTGAATGAATTTTGGAATTTTTCCAAAGTATTTTAAATGACTTTGAATATTTCTTATTTTTGAAGATGTCGTAAAAATAAATAAATCTATATTGAAACTAGATAACATTATCTTTGAGATTTTTGTATCTGGAATATACTTTTGTGTTTAAAAATTGCAGTATTTTACGATTCAAACATGAAAAAACAACTTACCGTAAACATATTCTATTAAACGGTCAAAAATTTTCGGAAAATACAAAATTTAAAAAACACAGTCCTCTTATTTAATGAATTTGGAAGTAAACTTTTTATCTTGTTCACACAATTAAAAAAATATTAAAAATTATAACAATTGTTCCAAGAGAGTAAAATTCTGACTCTGAATTCATTTTCGAACAATATAAACGTTGATAATTCGAATTCAGTATTTATTTACACACACACAAGCCAAAACAATCACACGCACCAAAAAAATCAGAGTGTGCAATTCACATTCGGTGTAAGTGACACCTTCATAAAATTAAAGTAAGAGTGGGGATACAACGAAGCTCTTTTTTTTAATCAAAGCGAAGGATAATTTTTTCCATATTTTTGCCGCCGAATTCCAGTGCACCTAATGCTATACATTTAGTCATCTTATTGGTACCTATTTGTGTTTTTTCTTCGGAATTACTAGATGTCGCTTTCTTTCGTGTTTTATTTTGCCTGTTCATTTTGGAGTGGCTTGAAGATTGGATATTGATTTTACAATTTTTTTTTTTGTTTTTGGATTTCGTAGGATTCGATCCTTGGTTCGCTAGCAGAGATTCGTCAGGCGCTTATACCAATACACCAAAGGAATGTAGATTTTTCGTACTATATTGGAACCAAGTACCTACCCATGAATATCAATATTTTATTGCTATCTCATTCTCTCGCAAGCGAAATCCTGCTAAAGTATGTGTTCGTATCTTTTAAGTGACGCTTTTAATTTCATCAAGTTTCAAATCACAACGGTGCTAAAGATGATTTCACTTAAAAAAATGTGTTTATTGTATGTAACATTTTTCAAAATGTATATATCATATCATAAAATAAACCTAAACGTCGTCCAGATATGAAAAGCACTAAACAAATCTATTAAAAATTAAAATCTAAAAAACCTTGAAAAATGTGTTTATTATATGTAACATTTTTCAAAATGTGTACATTTCATAAAATAAACTTAAACCTCGCGCGCTTCCAGATATGAAAAGCACTAAACAAATCTATTACAAAAATAAAATGTAAAAACCTCCATCTGTCGTTTCTTGTTGCGGCGTTGATTGCATTATGGTGGCGGGTTCGCGCGCCCGAGAGCCCTCGAAGTGCGGCGGCTCCGTGATTTGGTTCAGCTTAAATGGATGTTACCGATCAAGGGCGGGCGCGGTCTCCCCGTGGCCAAAAAGTGTTTGGGGCCGCGCCGCCCCCATTTGACGGCTTGTTGAGCAACCCAATAACTTGTCGCCGCCCGTGACGTCGTTACGCACGCCGGAGTGTGAAGCGACGCGTTCGGCAAGCGTCGCGACGCCCGACCGCGACGAATGGCGCACGTTAAACGGTATCGAATGATCGGATTCGTTATCGCGTGCGTTTGCAGATAAGAAAGCACGTCTTGAGATGTTTCGGTGCCTTTTATGTACACTGTGATAACTTATTCAAAATGCTACATTTTGTTGCTTGACGAAGAATATGCATTGGCGTGAAAGGAACTAATCAAAATTTCGGTCAGGAAATAAATTTTGTTTTGGAGAAATCAGAAATAAAGTATCATGAAATACAAAATCATATTTTTATGATTTGAAAAATTGATCGCCTAGAAATAATAATTGACTGCCCATAGCGAAGTTCTGTTTTAAATGGATCACTTTGCATTATTATTATTACTATTATTGAAAATATTTATCATTGCAACATTCTTCAAGATAATATCAACAAATTGTTAATTTGGTGTATGGAAAATAGACTTTATTTAAATATCTCAAAATGTCAAATTGTTAGATTTTCTAGAATAAAAAATCCAGTGATATTTAATTACAACATTGATAACAATGCTCTTCAGACATTAATGCAAATTAAAGACTTGGGCATCACTTTTCAATCAAATCTTTCATTTGTTAACCACATAACAGAAATCTGTAATAAGGGCTTAAAAATGTTGGGGTTTATAACTAGGCTAACTAGAAACTTTAACAATATAACTAACTAACTAACTAACTAACCATCACGCCGTTTCCCCGCAGGGGTAGGCAGAGAGGACGGACCGCCAAACAACTCGATCTTGGCACACACTCCTTGCTTCGTTCACATTCATACATCGTCTCATACATGCTCTTCTGTTATTCTGACTCTTGACATCGCCCGACTCAAGTATCTGATTCACTTGGTCGTGCCATGTCTTCCTCGGGCGTCCCCGACTTCGTCTACCATTCACATTTGCGTCATATATTCTCCTTACACTCCTTTCCTCATTCATTCGCTCTACATGCCCAAACCATCTGAGCGTCCCTTTCTTAATCTTATTCATTACGCTTACATCAGCCTTGCATTCTTTGCGGATCTCCACATTTCTCACACGATCATACATGGTTTTACCACACATACGTCTCAGGGATCTCATTTCTACAGCATTCAGTCTACTTTCATCCTTTCTCTGCCAGTTCCATGCCTCACTGCCATACATCAGGGTAGGTACCAGCACTCCATTATGGACGGCTAGCTTCGCTTCTTTTGACAATTTTTTGTTGCTGCCAACGGCGTTCAGACCTCCATTAATGGAGTTACCGGCATTTACCCTTCTTTCGATATCTCTATCAGTCTTCCCATCTCTCGTAAACATACTTCCCAAATACACAAACTCATCCACCTGCTCCAAGTATTCGTCGTTCACAACTATGTTGCACATTGTTTTCGTACTCTCTCTTTCAAATACCATTACTTTAGACTTACTTACATTCATCATTAACTCATTCTTCATACATACTTCGTTCATCCTAGACACGAGCGACTGTAGATCTTCCATACTGTTAGAAATCAGCACTGCATCATCAGCATACAACAGGCAACATACTTCTAGATCACTCAATTTCGCGCCCAATCCCATCTCTTTCAACTCTTGCATACAATTATCCATGTATAGATTGAATAACCACGGTGACATTACGCATCCTTGCTTAACACCTTTTGTGATGTCAAACCACCCCGTAAAATCACCGTTCACCCTAAAACATGCAACGCTTCCCTCATACAGAGACGCAATTGCTTGTATGAGATTCTTATTCACTCCGTACTTGGACAACACCTTCCACAGCTTTTTCCTGTCAACTCGGTCGTATGCTTTTTGTAAATCTACAAAGGCACAGAAGAGTTTCTGGTTTTTTGCAAGAAACTTCTCAGTGAGCATACGCAACGAGAAAATCTGGTCCATGCACCCCCTTCCACTCATAAAAGCGCCTTGCACATCCCAAACTTTTTCCTTTGTTTCCATTCTTACCCTTTCTATCAATATTCTACCATATAGCTTGCCGACTGAACTAAGCAGGCTAATAGCCCTGTGATTCCCACATTCCATACGTGACCCTTTACCTTTGTATAATGGCATGATTACAGCCCTTCTCCAATCTAATGGCGTGTAACCCTCCTCTAAACACTGGTTAAAAAGTTTGCACAACCACGTAAGAATAATAGGACTATCCCCTTTAAAGTATTCGGCAGCAATATTGTCGAAACCCACAGCCTTACCATTCTTCATACATTTCATTGATCTTTTTATTTCAACCATGCTGATTTTGGTAACATTCACTCCGTCATCGTTCATACCCGATTCGACGCTGGACTCACTATCACCCGGGTTGCTTTCAAAGACTTCCTCAAAATATTTCATCCATCTCTCTTTTATTTCTTCCCCATTCGTCAACATTTGTCCATCTTTCGATTTTATCACTTTCATGCTTCCGTTCTCTGAACCACTTCGGGACCTTTTGACCTCCTTCCAAAACAACTTGATGTTTTCTTGGAAGTGGTGTGTCATTTTGATTCCCTCTTCCTCTTCCAGACGTTTCTTTCGTTCTTTCACTCCAACACTTACTCTTTTCTTACATACCTTATACACTTCTTTCGCTCGATCTCTCTCTTCGCTTGGAGCACTGCCAGTCGCTATCAAACATGCTTTCTTGCATTGCATCCATGCTTTCTTCTTCTCAGAGACCAGTGCTTTGATCTCATCATCCCACCATGCGTCACCTTTCTTCCTGCCTTGCTTACTTATCCCACACACGTCTTTAGCAGATTCGTACAGACTCACCTTTATGTGGTTCCATGTTTCCTCTATGCTTAGACCATCCATTTCCTTCTCATTCAATCTCATCTCTGCACACTTCTCATACTCACTTCTGATGTTACCGTTTTGCAGTTTTTCTATTTTGACTCTTGTTGGAGTTGTTACCGTTTTCACCTTAGAGCGCCAGCCGCGAAAGAGGCTTACTCTCGATACCACCAGAAAGTGGTCAGTTTCAACCTCAGCCCCTCTGAACACTCTTGTGTCCTCGGTAACGGCTCTCAACCTAGAGTCAATTACTACAAAATCAATTATTGACCTTTCATTTCCTCTTTCCCACGTATATTGGTGGATACCTTTATGATCGAAGAAAGTATTCGACACAAAAAGGTTCCACTCCAAACATACTTCAAGTATTCTGTTCCCATTGTCATTCGTTCTTTTATCCCCGAACTTACCTAAGGCCGAATCAAATCCATCACGTCTAATTCCGACCCACCCGTTCAAATCACCCGCCATAATAATCTTTTCATTCAAATCTTTTTGTCTCATTACATCGTTCACACCAGTCCAAAATTAACAATATAAAGTGTATTAAAATGTTATATTTTGCTTATGTTAGAAGCCAACTTGAGTACAATTCTCCTGTCTGGAATCCTCATTATAATATGCACGTACAAGCTGTTGAAAGAATACAAAACAAATTCTTACGTTTTCTAAATTTTAAAATGGGTATTTCAGCAAATATGTTAAACTACAACACACTTTTAAACGATATGAATATGCTTAAATTGTCAGACAGAAGAATTTTCACTGACTTGGTATTTTTATATAAAATTCTAAATGATTTAGTTGATAGACCGGTATTACTTGAATTGATAAGCTTCCGAATTGCACTTCGTAATACTAGAAGTCAGGATTTATTTCAGTGCAGAAATTCTGGGACTAACTATCATATGTATTCCTCTTTGCCCAGAATACTAATGGAGGGAAACAATTATACCAAGTCAGTGGACATCTTCAATTTATCTTTGAATAAATATAAAATATTGTTATTGAGGCAGTTCAGTTATGTACAATAAAATGTTTTTTCTATGCTATATATGTAAAAGCCCCGAAAAAGGGCGTTTATTTATAAATAAATAAATAAAAAATTTCGTATTTTGTTTCATATGTTTGTGTGTTCCAGGTCTAGTCATTCATGTCAAGATGGTAGCCGTGTTTTATAGTACCTTTTTTCTATCAGAGCGCATTCATGAGCCCTGGCGTACAAGCTGTAAAATCGTAAAAATCAAAGACCTAAGGAGTCTACTATTCACAGAACTATTATTATAATGCATAACACATATTGCCCATTACTTTACGAGCGTTTTTTCAGTACCAGGTCAAATTTCAGTGAAGTGAAACTTCTTTAGCACCGTTGCGATTTGAATCTCAATGAAACGGAAGCGAAACTTAAAAGAGACAAACATACATTTATAGGATTTAACCTGCGAGAGAATGAGATAGAATAAAACCTTACCGCATTGGATGTTATGATAACAGCTCACTTTTCAAGGCTCCTATTGATTGAGATTGTGTGGCAAAGGTTTCAATTCTACCGCGCGTGAACTGCCCTCGATTTATTTTTTATTTTTATAGAATGACTTGGTTTAAGAATAACCTGACAATATTCGAAAATTTCAGAACAATTCCAATATCATAATTAAAAACTTAAGATGTTGCTTGTGCTTGGAGGACTGTCGAGCAATTGAACACACGATTGAACCGTCGGACCAACTTCTTTTTTTTTTACATGAGCTCCACACAGGAGGCCCTGAGGAAAATAATTTCACTCAGGGGCTATGTTATCTTTGGGGATGCTGTGTGGGAAATTTTTTCAAGGAAAGGAAGGAGAGGAGAGTTCTGGGAAGCAAAAGGGTTTAGGGGTGGGTAGGAATCTGGGGTTCAGTGTGTCCTGGTCATCCGCCTCCAAAACCCAGAAAAACCTCACCCCATGAACCCGGGCACCTCTGCTAAATCACCAAACGTGGCGAACCACTTTTGGTGACCTATGGCAGAGGTGTTGGTTATCCAATAAAGGTTCCCGGGGCGGCGGTACACATTCCCGCCTCCCGAACTGTTTTGAAATGTAAAATCTTTTGCTGATGATACCTTTATGGTGTTCGATTTCATTGTATTCCTTTGATCATCGTTTCATTTTGTACAAATCTACAGTTTTATTCCCAGTGTGATGAAATTTTGCACACGACCTTCAAAATTAAAGAAAAAGTTTTTAAAAACTTAATTCCTTTTTCAGGTTATTATTATTTTTATTAATATTTTTTTAATGATTTTTTTTTTAGTTTTTTTTAATAATTTTTTTATCTTTCAAATATTCCATAATATTTTATTTTTTATAATTCCATTAGTATAAACAGTTTAATCAAATAAGTACTGCTGTATAATTATTACATGACAGCTGTTTCGTCTTCTAAAAGCATTATCAAACTGTCTGAAAGAATTATCAATCCCTTCAGAAAGCCTTCGGAAACCGAAAATATTTTTACACAGCAGAATTTGTTACAAAGTAAACTGAATTTATAAATGAAATAATAATATCATTGAATATGATACAAAAAAATTAAATTTGAGTTCAATAAATTAAACAAAATAACAATAATTGAATTTTATTTGTTAATCTAATCACTGTGATTTATTTTTAATACACCGCTACCAGTTTCGATACTTTATATAAAGTTTTAAGAAAGCTAATTAATATTATGGATGTTTCAAAACCGGAAGCAAAAAATGAAAAAAAGAATGTAGGTATATAAAATGTACATAAAAACAAAATATCCGAAATTGTTGAAGAAATATAAAAAGAAGAAAATTACTGTTTTCATCTGCAACACCACTAGTGTATTAGTGTAAAAATATTTGACAGTAAATTTGTTAAAAAATGTTGCGTCTGTATATTTTTTCGTATTAAAATGTTCAGAAATTCGCCGAAGTCCCGACAATAATTACATCAAAGTGTCTTGCGCCTCTCCGTCTAGCGATGTTATTATTTCTAACGGAACGCTCGTGAGGGGGAGCATATAATATAATAGGCAACAAGATGATGAAAGGGTGGAGATTTGCAATTTAAAAAATGTTGCAGTCTTCCATAATAAACACATGTCTATTTAAACTAACACACTTTCACAGCGGTGGCGCAGCATTGAGCTGACGCCTTGTAAAGCGTTGTGAGGGGTGATCGCCGTGATACCTGCTGTGTACCTACATCTTGCGAAATGTTGTGTTATTGTAGATTGTTTGTAATAAAATAAGAGTTGTGTTGATGACTTGTGTACATACAAATGTGCATTTAATTTAGAACAGTTTTTAAATGATCGACGTAAACAATTTATTCGCCAAAGAGATAAAATACCGTATCTTAAACAATACCTAAAAACACTCCGAATATAAAATTTGAACATATTTATTGCAGGAAGGACAGCTATCATGAATTCATTAGCAAATGAAAATGTTCGTTTGTTAAATCGTTAAAAATAAGAATAAAAGTAAATATTTAAAGTACCGTATTTTTTTACAAGTCAATATAAATTAATTAATGTATAAACATTAATTGGTTACTTATTTTTGTGGAGGGAAAACTTCGGAAATATTAATACTAGATTTTAGGAGGACCTAAGGTGTTAAATAATAATTATTATTCTGATTTTGCACACAAATTTTGGAATTAAAACATTCTTTTGATATAAATAAAAAGTTAAAATTTTTACATGCGCGCACGATGGGTTTACACTAAGGACGGGTTGTTTAAAAAAATTTGAAAATTTTATGAAATTTTGAAGTTAATTTTGTGAAAGTTCTGACATTTCAGTTTTATGAAAAAACTGGCCTGTAATGACTGATTTGATAACAGAATTCGAAGTCTCCTAAATTTATTATCATATTAATAATAATATTTATTAAAAAAAATATTTTGGTTATTGAGACAACTAAGTTAATCTTGGATTATTTCGTGTTGATTTAAATTTTTTTTTTTAAATAAATGCAATTATTACCTAGTCTAAAATATTTTTAAAAATTCTGTAAAATTGTTTCTTATCCATTAACTAATTAATCACCACTCTTTGTAATGTTTTTTGTCTACAGGTAAGATTATCATATTTATTTGTCATTTTTTTAATTTAAATTTTTTCCTGAAGGAACAATTGTTTTCGAAATATGTTGATAGTTTTGATTAAATAAGTGGTATTACAAAGTGATTTGTTTTCATTTAATTAAATTTATTGCGTTTGTTAAATCTCCTTTCTGTGATAATAACGTGATTTTTTTTTTTGTACTTTTATAAACAGTGCCAGTTGAAACGGCAAAGTGAAATAATTGTCTGCCCTGAACTCTTCTGTCTAAAATTAATTTCAACATACCGTCTGAACACACCCGCCACACAAAACTATTTTACTCATTAAACAACAAAACAAACTCACCAATTTTCAGTATTTTCAAACCAACAATCTTTGTCTCAATAACAAACTCACCAATTTCCAATATTTCCAAAACAATAATCTTTATCTCAATAAAAAACTCACCAATTTCCGGTATTTCCAAAACAACAATCTTTGTCAATAAAAAACTCACCAATTTCCAGTATTTACAAAACAACAATCTTTGTCTCAATAATAAACTCACCAATTTCCAGTATTTCCAAAACAATAATCTTTGTCGCAATAACAAACTCACCAATTTCCAGTATCTCCAAAACAATAATTTTTGTCGCAATAAAAAACTCACCAATTTCCAGTATTACCAAAACAATAATCTTTGTCTCAATAAAAAACTCACCAATTTCCAGTATTTCCAAAACAACAATCTTTGTCTCAATAAAAAAAACTCACCAATTTCCAGTATTTCCAAAACAAAAATCTTTGTCTCAATAATAAACTCACCAATTTCCAGTATTTCCAAAACAACAAGCTTTGTCGCAATAACAAATTCACCAATTTCCAGTATTTCCAAAACAATAATCTTTGTCTCAATAAAAAACTCACCAATTTCCAGTATTTCCAAAACAATAATCTTTGTCCCTACTCAATTCTCGACATATTTTTTTTGACTCCCTACCGTCATTTAACCTATAAGGTGAAATTGTTCGCTTTCAGAACAACTCCTACAGGTCTTGAAGAAATCATGTGTCTTCCTTACTATCAATATACGATCTAAACTATGTTAGAAAGAGAGAACACCACGCTTAGATATTTTAAAAATAACTGCTCTGACAAAATACGGCTGAGGTCTGAGGGGTTAAGAAAAAGATTACTCGTAACTTAATCAATGCGCACTCACAACTCTCCACTACATAACACAATTGCAATTCAAAATAATGCAAAGTCTTTGGTTTTTGATTTGAATATTCGAACGCCTTATATCGCATAAAGCTTGGCGTAAAGTGGAGTAATAAAATTAAAAATATGTTTTTTATTTTAAAATATGTAAAACTATTACAATATGTATATAGTTGGTTAATCTTTGTTGAATTTCGGTAATACTTATGAAGTTAGGAGCGCTCCTTCGTCTGCAGCGATCGCATTGTGAATTCACCAAATTTTATATAAAACTAAGTTAATTATGCATTATTTAATATTTCATGTGGCCCGCTTCACCGGCTCCCGCTTTCTCGGCGTCTGGGAATTTTGTATAAATATTTCAGTGGCATAATAATCATTAATTCAGTGTAGATGCATGTTTAATGCGAAGGTTAATGCGTGATGAACGGAGCGAGCTCCACGTATCGTCCTGCAAGATGGGTTTGCAATACTTTGTTTTCTTCCACAACACGAACAGCCGAAAAGTAACGTTAATATTTGGAAGGAGTAAAAAAAAGAACATTTTTTTACTATGATACATCGATTTTAAAAAGTCTTAAAACATACATTTTTTTATTTGACTAAGGATTGAACCTTCCTTCCATGAACCGGAGTCCCGACGCTACCAACTGAGCCAAATTCCGGTTGGATAAGATCAACATTTATTTCATCAAATTTGAGAGAAATGACGCGTTACTCCCACCAATTGCATTGTCATCAACAACGAGTCGATCGAGTTTCAGCTCGAGTTTTGGATTCCACTTCATTCAATCAAATCATTTATACAATCAAGAAAACAAAATCGAAAATCAAATAGATATTCTTTTAAATCATTACTCACAATTATTACTTTATTTTTTCTGTTAAATAAATATTTTAATTTCTTAACTTAATTTCACCAAAAAACCAACTTTATAGTCATATATTAATCTTATTTATTTATTTATTTTGATGCAATATTTTACATTTCAAAGTATAAACCAGTAATGTTGGCCTCATTGGGTGGCTTACCCGTGCTGAGGCCCCCGTTTTATAATACAAGAATTATTATTTTTTTTATACATATCAAATTTTGATAAGAAAAAAATATTATGTTGGTGACTATAAAATTTTTATCTAAGTACATTTTCATTTTGGTCAATGATTTAACAGTTTTTTTTAAAGCTGGTACATACGTTTATTATATTCTTTGTTTTCATGCTGTATTTATAATATTTCAATATTATATTTTCCTGAGTTCTGCTAGAATAAAAAAACGAATAAAACATAATAATATATCGTATTATATGTTCTACTTTATCCAGTTACCACTTTTCGATAACTTTTTGCAAAAAATCTAACTAAAATTAATTTTCGATTCCTGGTATGATTACTCAAAGACAGATGATGAGATAAAATAAAATGTACAGTCCCGTCAGCGTTAGCGATGAAAAGCTTTTGTTGTCGCCAACTATTTAAATAAATCTCGTTGCCCCAGGGTTGTGGCGCCACTTGACGTGTATTTTCTAAAAACAGACCAATCCAATGTTTTAAGTGCGCTTACATTATCGTGCATTTACGAAAAGTAAGAGTGGTGTAGAGATTCTATCAACAAATTTTTTAGAATCTATATTTAATCCTAAATAAATTGGAAAATCATCGATTAATTGTTGAAAAACGTGACATTTACTAAGAAATTCCAAGAAGGAAAAGCTGCACGACTTTTATGGCGTAAAAAACTTTTGCTTCACATAAACATTTCAGCTTAGAAGTTAAAATAAAGATACTTTAATCAGTTGGCACAGTTTTCGTTCTCCACGTCAAATAATTTCAGTGACTAATGATATATTTTTTTTGGTTTGAATGCGACTTTTACCACTTCCTAACAAAATTACGAGGCAGCAAAATTCTCCACCCTTCAAATCTCTAAAAAAGTCTTCACGCCCTTGTTATCCGGTAGATACTACCACACGTTATAAATACTAAGCGAACAAAAATTTTGCACTGCTTACGAAAGGAATAGTTGTTCAAAGATTATATAAATGAACGTGCCGCTAAAGTATGTTCACTGGACTCGGTGAAATCACAGCAGTAGTCTCAATAAAGAATCTTCACTGTATTAATTCATCTAAGCAAGCATTATGTAATGTCAAGCATTTGAATGCAATAAATTCGCATTTCGAGTAAAAAATTATCAATTCATACAATAATGTTATGGAGTCTAATAAGATGAGTAATTTCTATTTTTAAAAATTAGAAGTTCATTAAACCCGAATAATGTTAGGCATTATGCTGGAATATTTTACATTATTCTCTTACCCATGCACCAACAACCGAAATTAGTAAGTTTCATTCTTAGGATATATATTTTAAGCATGTTAACAACGAGCAGTTAGAAACCAGGACATTCCCAGTCGCTACTGTTCGCAAAGGGCTTTGTCCCGAAGCAAGTCGCCGCTAAACTTTAACTATTAAATGTATGCTCAACTTTGTGTATGTTCAAGTCTTACACAATTTAGATTGTGTTATAATGCTAGTCATAATAAATCACGTCACATAAAGGCTGTTGAAAAAATAACACCGTGCTCACAACACTCTGAAGCGACTTCAAAGAAAACTACTGTTTGATGAATTAATTTCTTTTAATCAATAGATTCAATCATGTAAGTAGGTAAACATTTGGTTCTATATTAAAATCAATTACAAATTTTCACAAACTCTTTTGAGACTGTTGCTTGCATATCGCATTATTTTTACTCAAAATTACTAAAATTCTGGTTCATCGCTCCTAAAATTTACAACGCATTGAGCAGCGATAAAGTCAAATAATCCTTTGTCCTTTTTTACTACCTGGGTATAATATTGAATATTTGAAAGGGATGAGCTTTTTCAACAAATTGTATGAATTGAAAATTACCATGTTTGTTCGAGATAAATTCCGAAACTACTTAACCGATTTTGATGAAATTTGGCTTACTGTGTGTAATTTGGTCTAACTTAAAAGATAGAATAGCTTTTATCTCGATTATTGACCTCAATATTTATCATTGCGAATTAAATGTTCAATAAATGTTTGTTATAGGACAATGCTTTGTAACTATTGGTAAGTTTCATACGTTTCTACTAGACGGCGGTGTGAGTTTATTTATCGATACAAAACTTGGTTATTTAGGTTGGGTAACCATCCAGTAGATGGCGTTGTGTTTCGATTTCACGTCAAACAACGTGTGGCCGGGTCAACTTGAATTTCATAATTCTTTTTTTAATTTTAATTTTGACTTTTAATTTTAATACATTTTACCCATCTTTTGTAAATTATTATTATTTTTTTTTTTTTTTTAAATTTTAATTTTAACTTTTAATTTAAATACATTTTACCCATCTTTTGTATTTGTCGGAATTTCTTGGCAGCTCTTCACCGCTGTATATAGTTGTAAAAGTTCTGTGATTTTTACTTCTTTCAAAAGGGAGGTTTTAACACACTTTTCTTTTTTTTTAATCTTGCCTATTAATATTTTTTATTTATCCATAAAAAGTATTATTACATGGGATTTTTCGATGCCTGTCTCACTAGGATATACCTGCGCCGAGACTAGTGTATTATTTTTCGATGCCTGTCTCACTAGGATATACCTGTGTCGAGACTACTGTATTATTTTTCAATGCCCGTCTCACTAGGATATACCTGTGTCGAGACTACTGTATTATTTTTCAATGCCTGTCTCACTAGAATATACCTGTGTCGAGATTACTGTATTATTTTTCAATGCCCGTCTCACTAGGATATACCTGTGTCGAGATTACTGTATTATTTTTCAATGCCGTCTCACTAGGATATACCTGTGTCGAGACTACTGTATTATTTTTCAATGCCCGTCTCACTAGAATATACCTGTGTCGAGACTACTGTATTATTTTTCAATGCCTGTCTCACTAGGATATACCTGTGTCGAGACTACTGTATTATTTTTCGATGCCTGTCTCACTAGGATATACCTGTGTCGAGACTACTGTATTATTTTTCAATGCCCGTCTCACTAGGATATACCTGTGTCGAGACTACTGTATTATTTTTCAATGCCTGTCTCACTAGGATATACCTGTGTCGAGACTACTGTATTATTTTTCAATGCCCGTCTCACTAGGATATACCTGTGTCGAGACTACTGTATTATTTTTCAATGCCCGTCTCACTGGGATATACCTGTGTCGAGACTACTGTATTATTTTTCAATGCCTGTCTCACTAGGATATACCTGTGTCGAGATTACTGTATTATTTTTCAATGCCTGTCTCACTAGGATATACCTGTGTCGAGATTACTGTATTATTTTTCAATGCGTCTCACTAGGATATACCTGTGTCGAGATTACTGTATTATTTTTCAATGCCTGTCTCACTAGGATATACCTGTGTCGAGATTACTGTATTATTTTTCAATGCGTCTCACTAGGATATACCTGTGTCGAGATTACTGTATTATTTTTCAATGCCTGTCTCACTAGGATATACCTGTGTCGAAACTACTGTATTATTTGAGTATTTTATTTAAAATGTTGATTTTATCATTCAGTTTAAGATGATCCAACAAGAAAAAAATCGAAATAATCGGAATCCACACCTCTTTTTGGGCGGGATTTAAAAATACTTGACAAGACTTGAGGAAAAGCATTTGAAAAGGTTGGAAAAGGTTGTTTTTCACAGGTTGATTTCGTAAAGGCACATAAAAAACATTAACTCCTTTCTTACGCATTGTTTATTGTAATAACAAGGAAATTTAAAAATGATTTAATGAAACCAAGCGTAGACAGAAACCTAGACTCTGCGTCGCTCGGTTCAGACGAGCGGAACTGGTACAAAATAGGTGTGACAAGTGCATAGTTCTTACGTCGATGGCATAAGGTTCCCTTTAAAAATCCGAATTCATTTGGATTTTTGTAATGGTTTATATAATGTTTTATAAATATATTCTTTTAATTTTTGTTTCTACATTTACTTTTGATATTATTACATTGTAATATTGCCTGGATACGACTGTCACGATAAGAGTATAAGCCTAATATAGTGGTAGTGATAATACAAATGAAAATGGTAATGTAAAATTTAAATGAAATTTTTGATTTTTGTTATTTATTTTTGGGGTGTTATGCCGTGTTGCGGCTACCTCCTTCTTTAGCCAACGTTTCGCTCATCTGCCCTGATGATGGACACTGTAACACTGTCCGAAACGTTAGCTAAAGAAGGACGGCATAACACCCCAAAAATAAATAAAAAAAAATACTTTTGGCCGTGAAAACCTAAAAACATACCGAAATTTTTGATATTGAACAATTTTCATGTAAACATCTACGATAAAAATAAGCAACTGTCCTTTTTCAGTAGTTATTACGCACTTATGTCATATTATCAGTTTCAGACTAAAGTATTCTGTAAAAACTGTTATTACAATTTTTGACGGCTTATCACTTCTCTTATTATACTGTTCTTACAATCTACGAAAGCCTAGTTGGGCGTAAAAATAATTAAAAAAAAGGAAGACGAATAACGTCGTTCGATATTTTGCTTTCTTAAAAAAAATAATTAAAAATTTCCGAGCATGTGGTCAAAGAAGTTTTCCTCTTCTTTGGATAATTTATTTTTTTATTTTTTTAATGTGAATACCGCACAAGAGTCCCAACTACTACTACTCCCAACAATGACTGTGGCATTGCAATTGGGATTTTTTGTGAGGCTGAAGATAAGCGGGAAGAGGAAGGAGATGAAGGGAAAGATATGGAAATATCTAGCTATTCAGATCCAGTCACCAAACACGGCTAAAGTCATTTCAAGCCAAGTTTCAATTTTCAATGGTGATCTTACACCAGAGCGATACACTGAGAGTATCTTCAACTCTGGAACTTGCCACAAATAAACCTTATAATAGGCTGTATTTTATATTATAACACGGAACGGTCAGCGAGGGATTTTGGATGAAGTTGTTCCCTTCTTTGTAAATTCGGCCGTAACAGGGTGAGCAAAAAAACTAGGTCATTGCATGAAATAGGCGGTTAAGTATCAGCACGCCCCGCGGATGCCTTTTTGTATCTGAGTTTATATTTTGTAGGAATAATACAAAGACGTGAGAGAAAATAAAATGTTAGATAAGATTGTAATACAAAAGTGATAAAAAATTCTTAAGGGTTTGGATAAATGTAAATTATAACAATTTATTAAATGTATATTATATATCTGTGGAAGGGAATGCAGGCCTCCGTGGTGTTTAATTATACCATAAAATTATTTTATTATAAAGTATTTTTTTAATTTTTTTTATTTATCAAAAGTATACAATACAGAATATAGTATATTATATAAAGCATTGTACTCCCAGGAGTTAATAAACTCATTGCGGGAATGATACGCATTACATGAAACATATAGCTGTATGTACTAAATGGACATATGATGGGGACATACACAACATTATTATTTCAGATAGTCATTAATAAGATGAAGTTTGAGCATGTTAGTTTGGGTCTTTTTACATTGACTTGCACGTTTGATCTCGTTGGGTAGTTGATTATATTTTGTGTGAGCTATGTATTCTAGGGATCTTAGTCCATATTTTGTTGATTTGATTTTTGGTATATGAAGTTTGTTGTGATTTCTTGTGTTGTGTTGGTGTACGTCGCAATTGTAATAGAGTGTAGTGTTGGAATGTGCCGAGTGTTGAATTACTTGTAATATAGTTTTAGTTATTTCAAAAGTGGGAATGGTATTAAAAGGAAGTATTTGGGTGTTTCTGTAGATGTCTTTGACATGTGTGTCCCAAGGTAGACTGAAAATATTTCGCAGGGCTCTATTTTGGACGACTTGGACTTCTGAAATCATTTTTTTTTGTAGCAAATCCCCAGATTCCGGCGAGATATATTAGATGTGAGTGAATCATAGCATGGTAAATCGATTTTAATAGAGAGGGAGGAAGTAACCCGCGAAGTCTATATAAAACACCAGTTATAGGAGTAATTTTGGATAGAACATGTTTAAATTGGTGATTCCATGTGAGTTGTGAATCAATGAAAAGGCCAAGATATTTTGTAACATCAGCCCTTTCAAGGCGGTTATTATCAAGACTTATATTAAGACTTACATTTTTTTTATTTGCAAACAGTATGTAATGTGTTTTTTTATGTTTAGGCTAAGTTTAAGTAAATATTGTTTGTTTACTTTTTGTTTGTTTTTTATTAAAAAAAAGTATCTCTGGTGTCATTTCTCATTCAAATGCCACAATTATCTGTTATACTATTTTTTATTATTTCTAATATTTTTCCTATAATTTTGTGATATGTAATCAGTGCTAATGGTAAATGTATACCGTTGGTATTAAATGAATAAATCACTAGACATGCTCTTTGTTATTATAATTATTAACAATTTCGGTAGTCTGTGCCTTAGTCCTGCATGAAACTTGGTTCAACAAACTCGAACAAGTTAGATATGAAACCTTCACAATAACTTATACACAATCTCAACCAATAGGAGCCTTGAAAAGTGAGCTCATAATCACAGCGGCAAATGCGGTAGGGTTTCATTCTATCTCATTTTCTCGCAAGCTATATTCTAAGAATGTGTGTGTTTGACTCTTTTTAGTGTCGTTTCCGATTAATCAAGTTTCAAATCACAACAGTGCTAAAGAAATTACACTTAAAAAAGTGGATTGCAGTTCACAGAAGTAGAAGTGAAACCTTCACCATACATATAGGAGCCTTGAAAAGTGAGCTAATAATCATAGCGGCTAACGGGGTAAGATTTTATTCTATCTCATTCTCTTGCAGGCTAAATCCTGTAGATAGATGTGTTTGTCTCTTTTTAGTGTCATTCGCTTCCGTCTCATCGAGTTTCAAATCACAACGCTGCTAAAAAAGTTTTCACTTCAATAATACTAAAACCGAGTACAGTAGAGAGGCATGTTTTTTTTTGTTTCCAGTGGTAACTAAATTGTTTTGTTTATTAATATTAGCCCTTAGAGGCCGAAAACATTCTTCAATAAGTAAAAATATGTTTTTGTAGCCAACTCTTAGGCCACGTCCGCATAGGCAGGTGGCTTGCTTAGCGCCTAGAGCCTAGCGAGTCGCCTAGCGAGTCGCCTAGCAAGTCGCCTAGCGACGTGCCGACAAGCAAGTGAGCAAGGCACCTAGCGACCCACCAGGCAAACCACCTACAGTGCGGCCACCGTGTATCCTAGCGAGGAGCCAGGGTGCAAGCCACTAGGCACTAGGCGCTAAGCAAGCCACCTGCCTATGCGGACGTAGTCTTAGACAATATCATAATTGATTAAGCGACATTTCTATGTTCATCTTTAATTAACTAGCAAAGGTTATAACCGGAGACAGAATTGACTTACAATGTCGACACTGTAATTACAGTACTTATAGGTATATACTTATATTATATTGTATATACTTATACTTATATTATATACTTAAGTACTTAGCGCGTGAGCACGATTCTTCAGCATTGCCAATACAGGGATTCCGCCCCCGGGGAGGAAACTAAAAAGTGACACAAGAATAGAAAAAAAAGCATCTCTTCAGGTTATCGAGATTAACGTGACTTTAAAACTATCCGAAAATGTCGGACACTTCGCTGTTAATGTTATTTTTTTTCCACACATTTTATAAAGTACTAGGTGTAGTGCCCGGCGTTGCCCAGACTTTTCGCAGAGTTTTTCGTACTCTGGTAGACACTAATTTTCCTCATATTTTGAACGGTAGGAACACGAATTTTCACTATCAAAATACTAAGGATCAAAATTATGCTTAGGAATAGGGGATGTGTGTGGTTTTAGAAATCTCATGTAGACTTATCCTACCCCTTGTTTTGAAGATTAAGTGTGCAAAATTTCATAATTCTCGAAAAAACTACAAGTTTTCGAAATCTCATGTAGACGTATCCTTCCTCTTTTTTTGAAGGTTGAGTGTACGAAATTTCATAATTCTCGAAAAAAACTACAATTTTGTAGAAAAAACAAAATCACGCCGCTACAGACACTTTTCGTTCTATACAAGAAATTAAGGAACGTATTTGACTAACTTTAACCAGAGATTCCTTACATTAATTGGAGTAAAAATGTGAATGAAATTTTGGTCTTCGGTAATTTTTTTTTTTCAAATTTATATCCACAAGAGCAAACAAAATAATTTCTTCCACACGTCATCACTGGTCATTTAGCCGGATTACCACCCTTAACCTCACCCGACTCTAATCGTTCAGTACCTATTCATTTTTTTAATGTTTTGTTGAGTTGAAAAAAAACACAAAAATGTCACTGGAGACTAAAATTTCATGTATATTTTTTACTCCAAATAGTGTCAGGAATTACTGGTTAATGTAAGTAACGTACGTCCCTTATTACCCAGTGTAAAAAATAGTGGAAGGTAGAAAAATATCTCTCGATAAATATTCCAAAATATTACCACGTAGGAGGCTGATTAGGTTTGCTGAAATTTTCCAGAAAACATTTTGAAAAATGATTTTGTAACTTTGAGTTGACCCCAATGAATGGATAATTCCTAGAAATATTATATTATGGAAATATAAAAAAGAAAATTCGAACCTTAGATCTCAAACAGGCCACTGAAAATGACAATCTGTTCTGGTAAGAATTTTGTTATTTTAAAAAGAGTGATGATTTTTTGAGAACGGGTAAAAAACTGAGCTTAGTTTGGGAACACGGACTCACCTACAATGTACTTCTCTTGGCTCACCTTTTCAGTGGTTGACCCTAAATCGGGTTGAGCCAGATATTTAATATGATTTTAGTGGCGTAAAAATTTGCTTCCAAGAACTGTTCTCCCCCTGTAGCCCCTTGCTATCGTTAAAAAAATTAGATCGAAAAGTTTAGGATAAAATTCGAAAATTAGAAAAAAATTCGAAACGTCATTGTTCATCGAATGTGACGATCGGCCAGATAACCAGCCCTAGGCCATAACACAAGAAGTGCTTTCAGGGCGTGCTTCGTGGTCCAAATATTTGCTTGCTCGAGGCTTAAATTTCGAATATATGACTGTGTTTACGAAATTAAAATGGGATGGAGATCTATGATGTCAGGTAGGTGTAGGTGAGACAGACACTTTCGGGCAAAATGGAACATTTGTTTCCATTCTAATTTGTGTGGAAGGTTCTTCTAGTTTATTCCTTTATTTTATGCCCTAGGTGTTTACAGAAGAGACGTTAATTCAAAATCCTTTTATACAGGGTATCCTTTGTATTTATCATTGTGGGACAAGCGGGAATCTGGTGAATCTAAATTACTTTTAGGATTGTGAGATGTAAGATTAGAGTGGTAAGCATTCGATTGGAGCTTTCGTTTTCGAATATAATATATCTTTTTGAAGTGAAAATTTCTTTAGCACCGTTGTGATTTGAAACTCGATGAAACGGAAACGGGCGACACTAAAAAGAGACAAACACATACATCTATAGGATTTAGCACGCGAGAGAATGAGATCGGTGTCCTCTTCGTGCAGTGTGCTTCATAGAATAAAATGTAAAATAAGTTTTAAACTTGGTAACAATATTATAATAAATAAACCCTACAATTATCCTACTCGAGATACTCTGCATTTGTCTCATTCTCTCGAAGTTTATCTGAAGGTTTTACTTCTGCCGCGCGAGAACTGCACACATGATTTTTTTTCTTATGTAATGATCGATTTTCCACCACGGTCCTGCGTATTGAACAACTTGACCTAGTTGCGCCATCACTTATTCCAATTTTGGAGAAATGCGTGTGTGCGCGTGAGTACGTGAGCGCCGCCAGGAGTTAAAAGATATAATGCATTGTAATCAACAACGAGTCAAATTCCTGAGTTTCAGCTTGATCGGAAGTCGGAAATTGGATAAATTTCAGTGAGTTACTATCAGCTATTTATTGCCTTTTAAAATGATTTAAAACGTAGTCAGTTGTTTTGCGGAACCGTTACTGGACTTGCCCAGTGGGCGGCAGTTTGTCTGTACGCCACTGGAGAATTGCATGTAATATAATCGCTCAAGTATTCATAATGTAGGAGTGTCTCTCGAATCGCGGCGTGTGCCCAATGAATTAAATATCCAACAAGTAGGCTTACCTGTAACTTTCGATTATTACACAATGCCCAGTTGAAGTGATGGGCATTATCGACAAATCTTTCTAATAATAAAATGCATTCGAATGAATTTGATCAGAAACAACCAAATTAACAGTAAAGGCAATTTACGAAGGCCGTAGTCTAAACATATTTATCGCTCAATCGTTTTATAGCAGAAACGTAATCTGCCCTGACAATGGACACTGTAATGATGTCCGAAACGTTGACTAAAGAAGGGGGTGGCGCAATACAGCGTTAAACCACAAAAATAAATCATTATAATATATTTGCCAGTGAATTTTTTTTAATATGAATACCGCACAAGTGTCCCAACTGCTCTCGTCTGGAGCCAGTGACTATGGCATCCCCAATTGGGGTATGTTGTGAGGCTGAAGGTGGTGGCAGGAGAAGGAGGCGGGGAAGAGGAAGGTGGGAAGTATCTGGCTATTCAGATCTGGTTAGCAAACACGGCCAAAGCCGTTTCAATTCTGAATGGTGGTCTTACACCAGGGTGATTCTGAGAGTATCTTCCACTCTGGAACGTGCCGCAAATATATTTTAAATGAATAATTTGTAAAATAACACAAATTAATCAAATAAAATTTATTTGCCACGTCGGGATTCTTAAAAGCCTTACCGCTGGACTACGACGGCCGTCATCTTTCGAAGCGAAGCCGAAAATCTTTCATATCAATGATCATCGTATCCGGATGATACATTCAGAAATCATTCCATTTTTTAAACAATCTTTCGAAATCGAATATTTCGATTATGAACATGTTTCGAGTGTGCCCATCACCAGTCAGTTTGATGTTTTTTTGTCAGTATAACAAAATAGTTTTAGTTAAATAAATTTAATATGTCTGCGTAATTTAGACATGAAATCATTTATAATACGGAATCACGAGATTTTTTTTAAATTAGCTCCATACAGGAGGCCCTGAGGAAAAAACAATTAAATCGGGACCTAGGTCGTATTCGGAGAGAGTGAATCCATCCCTCTCACAGCGGAGCAGAGCGATGGGTCGAAAGAGTTCGGTTGAGAGGTCTAGGTTAGGTTTCCTTCAACCCGTCTCTCCCGATCCGGCCCGCCACGCTATAGGTAGGGTAAAGGTAAACGCATTTGCCGCCAATACTTGGACAAACCTATCCCCGTGCATCCCTGCTAAGACCCCAATCGTATCGAACCACTTGGGGTAACCTTTGGAATAACCTTTTAGTTATCCAATGAATCGTTCCGGGGTGGCGGTACCCATTCCCGCTTCCCAAATAGAAATAATTGATAAATAATTAGTCTACTATGCAACAACGAACGACCTTTCCTTCTAATAATTTTGAAAAACGCAAAGAAGGAAAATTGCCGCACCTGCACCACTGCTTACAGTTACAGTACCTACCTACTTTGGAAATTATAATATAGTAAAAATATATAGTAAAAAAAGAAAAATTTTAATAAATATATTTTTTTATGATACAGGAGGCCCTGAGAAAAAAAATCCCTCATCACCAATGTCATCTTTGGGGATGCTGTGCGGGAGTTTTTTTTAATGGAAAGGTAGGAGAGATAAGTTCAGATAATGAATAAGGTATGAAAAATGGATAGAAATCTGGGGTTCAATGGGTCTAGAAGTGTTGGACGTATGAATCCATCTCTCCTATTGCGGTGCTGGGTGATGGGTCGAGAAAGAACTACTTGGGGTGTTCTGTAGCAGAGATATTGGTTATCCAATAAATGGTTCCCGAGGCGACGTAACCGACGTAACGAGGTAACCATGCCCGCCTCCCAAATTGTATATTTTTGTACTAAAAAAAGTACACAATTTTATTCAAAAAAATCTTCCCCCTGTTCATGAAAAATCTATGTGTTGGGAGGTGGAAAATATTATTAAAATAAATAATTTTCCTAAATTTTGTTGCATATATTAAGGCAACGCTTCCCGGCTCAAAAAAAAGAAGATGGAAAGATATGTAATTACGAATGTTGGACAGAGCGCGCTAATATTTTCAATGATAAAATTGAAGCGAAAATTATGAAAATGCTTAATAAAACATGACTCGTTTAAAATAGAGCAAAAATATCGTGGAAGGTATCTTAAGTATCATTTAAAGAAACATTGTGATTTTTTTCACTAATATAACTTGTAAAATAATAGAAATAGACTTGTTTTAAATAATTTTCCGAGCATATTTTGCGATTTTTTTCTATCGAGGGAATTTCATATAATTTGCGTTTCGGCGTGGAAAGTAACTAGATATTATCTTAAAAAATAACGTATCTTTTTAAGAGCATAAAAACTTCAAAAGTTAAGGGAGATCGTAAGAAATCGGTAGAGCTTCGGATAGCGGCGGCTGAGTACAAAAAATAAACAATGCCGTATGTTAATGTGAAGGAAAAACAAATAAAATGTTTTCCAGAATTTTTTTTGTTATTGTTTTTGGGGTGTTATGCCGTGTTTCGCTACCTCCTTCTAAAAACGTTGGCTAAAGAAGGAGGTAGCGAAACACGGCATAACACCCCAAAAACAATAACAAAAATACTTTTTGGCCGTGAAAACCTTAAAACATACCTGTTTTCCAGAATGTTTACAGAGAGAACACAAATGCCACCAAATCAACTTCTTTTCCGGAGAAATTTGTGAACAAAAACCATTTCAGTTCAGTTTCTATAAATCGGCCTATATCGGTTTCTATAATTGATATATATTTTACAGTTACTTACAACAAAAAACCACAATGTAAGAAGGTATCATAAAATAAAAATCAGAGTGTGCAATTCACACACTCGTAGAAGTGAAATCTTCAGAAAATTAAAGTAGACAAGAGTGGGGAGACTTCAAAACACTTTTTTTAATCAATGATAAGGATGATTTTTTCCATATTTTTATCGTCGAATTCCAGTGCACCCTTTTCTATACGTTTGGTCATCTTATTAATATTTATGTTTTCTTTTTCGGAGTCGCTAGATGTCACTTTCTTTTCTCTTCTCTTTTGCGTGTTCATTTTGAAGATTGGATATTGATTTTACACAAATTTAAATATATTTGTTTTTGGGTTTCGTGGAATTCGATCCGTGGTCCGCTGAATGTCTGCAGAGGTTTGCCAGGCGCTTTATACCACTGCGCTAAAATAGACTTGCGTGGGACTGTGGATTTAAGGTATTATATTGGAACCGAGTACTCGTGAATATAATTAATATTTTATTGCTATCTCATTCTCTCGATGTATGTGTTCGTCTCTTTTTAGTGTAGCTCGTTTCCGTTTCATTGAATTTCAAACCACAACGGTGCTAAAGAAGTTTTCAATTTAATAATGTATATTTAATTAAATGCATGCTTCACATAATATACCTTACTAAGGACGGGTTGTTTCAAAAAATTTGATGAGTTCATCAAATATTTGAAGTTAATTTTCACGTTCTGTGTAAGTTCTATTCGAGTTCTGTTATTTTATCATCATAGGCCAGCTGCTTCACAAAACTGAAATCGTCACAGAACTTGAATAGAACTTACACAGAACGTGAAAATTAACGTCAAATATTTGACGAATTCGTCAAATTTTTTGAAACAACCCATCCTAAGTGTAACCTGTTCTGAAGAAAGTGACAGGAATATTTCTTTGCAATGTTATTGATGGATTAGGTAGTGTTAAATTTAGAAAGAATGTACTAACACGAAAACTAACTAACTAATCATTACGCCGCTTCTCGGCAGGAGTAGGCAGAGTAGACACTCCTTGCCTCATTACATTCATACATCGTCTTATAAATACTATTATAATATTTTGACACTTGACATAGTCCTGATTCACTTGATGATGCCATGTCTTCCTCTGGCGTACCCAACTTATTCTACCATTCACGTTTGTATCATAATATATTCTCCTTACACTCCTTTTTCGTTCATTCGCTCTATTAAACTAATTTATTTATTTATTTAAACGCCCATAGGGCTTTTACATATAGTGCAGTACATGTTTGTGGAAAAATATAAGAAATAACATAATATAATATAAACATAATATAAATATAAGAAACAAAATAAAGATAACACCAAATGTAATAGTTGACACAAAGCAGCTAATGTGAAGGAGAAGAATTAATAAAGTATGTAGTGGTAAAAGAAGTTGGAAAATAGTACAATTTTAGGCACGTGGTTAAAAAGATGACGGTTTAATAATATATATGAAGTAAAAATGCAGGAGAGTTCAATTAGCAGTGCATAAATAATATACAAGTCCCAGCAAGTAATTTTCAATTCTCTTAAGATCTTTTTCATTATAACAACTATGATAAAAAGCTTGATAATTAGAGTATCCTCTTAATATTTTAATATCAACGAAATACCTGTGTTCAACGTGTTTTTCATAATTTCACCTGAAAGTCAAACGGTCTTGTATTTGTGGAGCGTATTTATTTTCGGGTCAGCCACTGAGAGGCTAACGCCAAATGAATTAAAAAAATCGATGTTTTCTGAATGTAAAATCGAATCACTCCATCGTTTTATTACATTGTTGTAAACGGCGCGCCTTTGCCGCTCTATCCCCCCATTCTCCCCCTACCCCCGCCCCATAGCCTCGAGGGCGCGGGCTGGTGAATATTTTATTTTTTCATTTTATTACACCGTGCCAGACATAAAATTGCTGAATTATTCGGCAGTTAGTTTCGCTCCTGCTCCTACCCCCTCCCCTCCCCCCGCACACACAGATCAGACCGGAGATGCGGACCGGCCTTGCGCTGTGCATGAATACATATTTGAATATACTAATTAAGATTTCACTCCCATTCGGAGCGATGTGTTCAAACCTTCTTTCCGCGAAGAGAATGGCGTGCGAGTCCCTTCTCTCCCAAAGGAGGGAACTTAACTATTCAATAACTCGCGTTACATATTACTTATAACATAACCCATCGCCAACTTACTTTTCAAATTGTGTCAATTTAGCGAAACCATAAACAAAATAAAACTTTTATTGTATGGTAAAAAAATAATAATTCAATTCATGTGTTGAACGCCCGTAGGGCTTTAACAAATGTAATATCATAATATACGAGAAGATGCTTGAGTTAAATAAACATTACACTTAAAATTACATAAATTCATATCAGATTACATTCACAAATAATTATTGTTGCTTTGATGCAGAACGGACATGTTATTGTGTATTGGCATACGGAATAACAGGATGGGGTTCAGCAGCATAAAAATATGTAAAACAACTGAAGATAAATCAGAATTGCATCATAAAGACCATATTAAAGGTCCCCATAAGGACATCAACAACAGATATTTTTTAACAGTTTGATGTTCCAACAACACTAAAAAATTTGTACCGAAACATTCTGGTTCATCACCTCAAAAAAAACACAAAGGCAAACACCGCACGCATTCATAAAGACAGAGCCAAACAAAAAATTACTAAATATACCAAAGTGTAATTCTACCTTTGGACAAAGAAGCTCTGATTTTTTAGCCGTAAAGGTGTATATCAAACTCCCATATAATATCAAACAATTTCAAACAAAAAATGAAGGACATTAAATCTTGGCTTAAGAAACTATCGGAAAAATAACTCACTAGTATTTTTTTCATAACTTTTAATGACTTTTCAAAGAAGTGTTGAGTTGACTGTATTCTCAGTCGGCATGGAACCCTTCTATATATGTACACATTAAAATAAAGTAACTAAACAAAAAAAATATCACAAAAGTTCAGTGAATACGCGCTAGTGGTGGGTTATTGTTATTAGTAATAATTTGTGTTATGGTTGTCTCAGAGGAAAAGTTGGTGGAGTCGAGTAGATCTAACACGGACACTCATATTTAGAGCATTTTATATTTTTGAGGACAGTCTGTGAAGTTATTAAGTAATTCAAAGAGTATAAGAATATCGTAAATTTTTCTCTATGTAGAAAAAAGAATTATTTTATTTATTTATTTATTGACGGAATATATCCAGTTACCACAATTACACTACTACTACTCCTCTCCTTCCTTTCCTTAAAAAAACCACCACACAGCATTCTCAAATATGACATAGGCTCTGAGGGAAATTATTTTCCTCGGGGCCTCCTGTGTGGAGCTCACGTAAAAAAAACAAAAATTTTCATTGATGACAATATATTCTCAAAATTTGGTAGCCGGTGCAACTAGGTCGAAAATTGAATGTAAATCTTTTAAAATAAAAATAAAAAACTACGGTTATTTGGGCTGATTATTTTAATTTTCCCTGAATTTATCATCTCATATTATGAACGAAAATTTTATTTTAATATCCTTTGCCTTCGGGAGTTAGTTACTCGTAAATATACGAGTATATTTTTGGCTTCATAAACATCTATGGTGCAATTTACCATATATTCCAAGATATCTACAGAAATGTCTTCCATAGATTCAAGAAATTCCTAACGAATATCTAAAAGTATGAGAATGCTCCCAGCAAGAATTAAACATGTTTATCTTTTAAGGACTTCCGCAGTTAATGACTTGAGTCAGTAAAAATATGCTTTAGCGTTTTAGTGCAAATAAAACGAAATTTTCAAGAACTTTCTTGTAAAAGTTAGATGTTATACTTGTATATAAAATTAATGCAACGCAGTCGAATCCTTGTGGGCGAATGCTCTGTGGATGGTTTTTTCAAGAAAAGGGAGAGGAGGAAGTTTTGGGAAGGAAAAGGGTATGAGTGATGGGTAGGAATCTGGGGGTCAATGTGTCCAGGAGTGACGGACGTATGAATCCATCCCTGAGGCGCGAGGCGAGGGTCGAGGGAGTCCGGCTGGAGAGGTCAAAAGGTCTCCCTCAACCAGTTTCTACCGATCCGACCTTCCACTTGGTAGGTGGGCAAATGCATTCTCTGCCAAGACCTATATAAAACCTCACTCTAGCGGGGTGACCCATGGCAGGGGTGTTGGTTAAACGGTTTCTATGCGACGGGACCCATAATCGCCTCCTAAATTAAAAAAAAACTTATCTTGTCTGATTATAAATGGTGTTTACGTCGAAATTTTAGCCTTAACTTTAGTCTTACTTTCTAGACAGTTGCACTTTTTGCACGTTCACGTTCGGATTTTTTGCAGTGTTCATCATCAGGGCAGATGATGTTGATGATGACCACTCTAACTCTGTCCAAAACTTGGGTTAAAAAAGGAGGTAGCGCAACACGGCATAACACCCAAAAAAAAAACCAAAATTCTTTTGGCCTGGCTTGTATCTCCTTCTTTTATGTAATTGTGATGTATATTTTTAGTTTTAGTAGTCTATGTTATCTTCGGGTCACATTTCTTGTCGTTTATGAGTTGTGCCGAAGATTCTCACTTAGAGCTATAATATGTCTCTACATGTATATGTATGTGCATGCGTGTATGTACTGTACATGTATGCAAATGGATATATATGTGTGAGTAGTGTGATATATTAAGAATATAGTGATGAATGGTGTGCTCATCTTTAATTGGAATTGTCACTGTAGGCATGTTCAAATTTCAAACTTAATATAATAATTAAATGTGACGTATTCTGTTGGCGAGCCAATAAACTAAATAAATAAAGTAAATAGCCGAAGAGGAGTAAGCAGAATCATTATTTTTGCGAAAGGTCCTCAGACAAAAACTAGCTTCCCAGATATAAGGACATTATAACTTAAACTGTGTTTCTAAAGTACGAAACGACAATAAATAGTCATTTTGATATCAAAGAGCTTTTAATCTACGCAGAATAGTACTGAAGATACTGGCCAAGTAGGTACTAATAAAATATAATATCTTTGGAGAGGACCACAAAGATTCTTTACAGTTTTCAATCGTCAGCCCTGTAATATGTGGCGCATCTGTATGTAGTAAATATGAGGTTCAGTCAAAAAACAAATTTCTCCTATTTTTTTCACTTAAGTAAAGTTAGTTGTGAAAATTTTACATTTGTTGCTATTCCTCAAACCTTCTATAATCTACTGCAATAGTAACTTTTTGTTTCAACAGGTGGCAGCAATGCAGTCGCTTGCAATATGGCAGACATCAATGTTCGTAATAGACAGCGTTTTGTGATTGATTCTTGACTGTAGAAGGTGAAACGCCCATTCGCATTCATGAAAGACTAAAAAATGTGTACCATGATGCAACAGTGGATGTCAGCACTGCTAGATGATGGGTTCATCGCTGTAACGAAGCTGAAAGATAAACACAGCCGGCTGACAAAAAGCGGCGCAGGCCGTTGATTGCAGTGACCGCACGCGAGTTGATGACATTATTCGTGGTGACCCCTGATAACTAAAGATGTCACACTCTCTCCCTCAGTAAAGTCAGTGTGATGACAATTATTCGACAACCGATTATTCAACAAAAGTTTGTGCAAGGCCAGAATAAAGAAACAAGAAAAACAATAGCCTCACAACACTTGCAGCGCTTGATTTCCTGAAAACATTGTGACCGGAGACAAAATATAGGTTCATTTTTTAAACCTGAATCAAAAAGGCAGTCAATGGATTGATATCACACAAACTCTCCAAGGACAAAAAAAATCAAAACTGTGTGAACGACGGGTAAAATAATGGCGATGGTGTTCTGGATGTGATCGTGCTTTTTACAACACTGATACAAGCTGTTTTGCAATTTTCTGGAAAGAAGGAAATAAAGGAACCGTAAACTCACTATAGACTGGGATGATAATGTCCATATAAATTCCACATAAAATGTTCCAACCGTGCACAGATTGTATGGTCACTAAAGAAGACTTTTAGTAAACTTGTGAAGACTTTTAGTAAACTCGTAATTTATCATTTGATACAAATAGAATACACACCGTCACTCAATCGTGGAAATAATGCTCATTCTTTGAAGGTTGCCACTGCACTGATTTACATTTGTAGGTAGAGGGAGGTAGGTAGGAATTTTGGGAAAGGACAGGTATATCCCAAACACAAGCCCTTGTTAGATGGACCAAAACTGTGGAAATGGACGGATATTATATTGAAAAGTAACAAATTAATCGTCAATAGTGTGGTTTTCAACCCACAGAATTACATTTTTTATTTCTTGACAATTAAAGGAGGCATTACTTTTTGACTGACCCTAGTATATTTATTTACACCAATTTTGCTAAACATTACTCACTCGAGGCGATCCCCTTCAGATCGTCACCACTCCTCATTTGTGGCTCAATTTCTCTTTACTAACCAATGGCGACGTCCAATGATGTCTGTAAAACACCTGTCAGCTACCCCGATTACCTACCATGGCTGATTATTCGATTGAAAACTTTAAATATAAACAAAATGTTAATGAATTGTTGCCAAAAGCATTTAAAGGTAAATTTGAATGTTTGCTAATAATTGCCACTGCACAAAGTGTGTACCATTAAAAACAGGTGAAACCATAATGGTTATTTTCTCCGCGGTGCATCAGTCCTTGAAATGAATACCATCTCATTTCGATTTAATAGCGTTTTGAATTGGGCAACTGAATGCTAATATGCGAGGTTTAATATTTGATCCGTCCTACAGCCGTAGAGCCATGCACCCATGGAACTTCAGGCTCTGAGGGGAGTGATGGGGGAGTGGACGGGGAGCGGGTGAGTGGGCAGGGAGAAGGGAGTAAGCTCTTCTCCACATTTCAGTCAGTTCGAAGGCTATGATATTGCATAATACGATGGTACCTACTTTATTAGATGGTCGGGCATGCAACCAATTCAATTATGCATTGGCATGTTACGTCTAAACGCCCGTTAAGGTTAAGGCATTCGTCATTCGAGAAGATGACAATTACGTGTATTATTTGAAAAGCTCGGTGGCATAGTGGCAAGAGGCTTTGGAATTCCCGACGAACGAGGTCGTCCAAATGTAAATCCTCCTTTTTCGTCCGTTTATCACACTTAAATGCTTGCCTTTCTTTTTTGAAGTGAAAACTTCTTTAGCACCGTTATGATTTGAATCTCAATGAAACTGAAATGAGCGACGCTGAAAAGAGCAAACACACACATCTATAGGATTTAGCCAGTGAGAGAATGAGATAGACTAATCAATGTCCTCTTTGTGCGAGGCTTCGTAGCCTATCGGCCTCCTCTTTGTGCGGTGCTTTGTAGAATAAATTAAAAAAATAGTTTTTCAACTTGGTAACAATATTATAATACATAATGCCTACAATTATCCTACTCCTGATACTCTGCATTCGTCTCATTCTCTCTAAGTTTAGTTTTCTGAAGGTTTCACTTCTACCGCGTGTGAACCGCACACATGATTTTTTGTAAGAAAACGCTTCATAAAGAAATCGGTACGTTTCAGTAGTTTTTTTCGGTAGCTCCACACCTACACCATCTTTGATGCGGTTTGGAGGATTTTTTAGGGAAAGAAAGGAAAGGAAGTTCTGGAAAGGAAACATTTATAAGGGATGGGTAGGAATCTTTTATTTTATTTTTTATTTTTATTTATTTATTTTGAATCTGGTGGTCAATGTGTCCACCAGTGTCGGATGTATGAATTCATCCCTTCCACTGTGATGTAAGGATTTATAGGTCTTGGTTAGGTCTCCCTCAATTATTGTCTCCTGATCCGGACCAACCCAAAAAAACTTTGACAATTTTTCAGAGAGGGCGTACAAAACTCTGCCTGAAAATGTTAAAATGAAAACAAATACAAATAAAAAAACTTAGATAGATACTTGGTTTTATTTTTGCAGCATTGTAACATCGCATGTACACGTGTTTTCTTATGTTCGTCAATAGGAAATGGCGTGCCATAAAGAATATGAACCACGAAGTTAAAAATATCGCGGGAAACACGGTTAATTGAGAAGGTCACAATTTTTCTTCATCTATCCTACCTTAATCATTGTTGTTAGTTGATTCGCAGCAACGTTTTATAAAGCGAAACAGATCAGGGTAGCTATTCTCCAAGCCCTCGTCGCTCGCAATAGCCGTCGAAAGTACGTACATTGGTCGACGTGGTTATTCTTGAGCCAGTCGACGGAACATTTTTAGACGTCAAACGCCAAAAGTCATTCGCCACAACAACGAGTGGGGTAGACCAGTAGAAACGGAGAAGCGAGTGGTTGTTTATTTGCGTGTCTATGCAATTGGCTGTCAACATCTAGTATTATCGTTTTCCCGCGCGAACTTTCGCACCCGCAAGACGTCGAATATTGTTATAAAGTCGTTTTAAGGTTACATATTACAATGGCTAATTTTCCGCTCATTATTGTTGATCAAAACTAACTAGTTCTATGAGCAGTTGCTTTTGATTATTAGTTATATGGCCATTTCGAAAATTATCAACCGACCCAACAAACTTACCGTTTCACTGTTTGACGTTTCACATTTCAAAGTTACACCATAGAAATCTCAAAAACATCAGGAACATAGACAACATTTACAGGGCTACCAATATAATCATCCTTGCGACCGCTCGCCGTTCAAAAATACGTAAATATGAAACATTCGAAAACATTGAAACATTGGTCGCGACGACGAGGAATTTTTCGCTCGCAGCTGGCGCATGGCGAGTAACGATTGATCGTTGCTCGGGAATAGCTACCCAGGTAGGTAAACCACTTTAAACGATTGACTGTTGGACGATAACACTGAACTACAAAACGTAAAAACTCCGCCTCTACCTGATAAAAAAAATAAAATAAAATCAGATTCAAAATTAATTAATGGATTAAAGGACAATATATTTTATTAAAATTTATTATTACTTCATCTTATAGAATTTTGCATTATAAAATAGGGGCCTCCCAGTGAGGCCAACATTATCAAATTGTGCTATGGAATGTAATTATGGTACCAAATAAATAAATTAATAAAGTGTATGCTTAATGTTTTAACAGGTTCCATGAAAACTCAGAAACATGCAATTTCAACACCCTTTGAAAAGTCACTAAAGGTTATGAAAAAATATTGAAAAATAGCCCTTAACATAACCTAACGAAATCCATTTTTTTCTTCACCTTTAGTGACTTTTCAAAGAAGGTGTTGAAGTTACATTATTCTGAGTTTTCCGGTCACCGTTTTAATGATGGGGAGTGTCTACTTTATGGTAGGTGTTTATTGTAGGAACACCCGGTGCGTAGTAATTCTAATAATTTCTAAAATTGTTAAAATCAACTAGAAATAAATAACTTTTTCTTTAACACACTTGCGTAATTTTGGACATTTTGATTTGGGACCCGGGTGCAGACACCTTTTCCTACGTAAAAACACAATTCAGAAACGATGTACAGGTATTACTGAAACTTTTCAATTACGAATTGAAAAATTCGTTTAACAGCCCTACTATTAAAAAATACTTCCCAAACGTTATGCGGTGTCGTAGTTACACATTGAATAAAGGCTTTACAAGCTCTGTTTTGAATTCTTACAAATAATAAATGTCTTTAAGACGGCACTCTTCGGCTGAAAAAGAAGAAGATGGAGAGATATGTAATTACGAATGTTGGACAGAGCGCGCTTATATTTTAAGTCATAAAATAGCAGCGAAAATTGCGAAAAAGCTTAATAAAATATGACTCTTTTAAAATAGAGAAAAAATCTCGTAGAACGTATCTTGAGTATCATTTAAAGAAACATTATGAATTTTTTTCACAAATATAACTTGTAAAATAAAAGAAATAGACTTGTTTTAAATAATTTTCGTAGCATATTTTGCGATTTTTTTCTCTCGAGGGAATTTCATATAATTTGCGTTTTGGCGTGGAACGTATCTAGAAATTATCTTCAAAATAAAATAAAAACTAAAATAAAAATAAAAACTCCAAATGTTTAAGGGAGATATGTAAGAAATCGGTCAAAATTCGAATATTGGACCCTTAACTTAGCTGCAAAAGAGTTGGTAACTTCGCATTTTGGCAATGTGACGCATGAGATTGAAATTATCGTCTTGGGAAAGTGGGGTTATATCTGACATACATACTAATTTTTAAGTAACTGTTACCGCGTTAATTTAATAAGAATTCCATAAAAGTGACGTTTTTGAAGTAAAACTTCTTTACGCATGCTTGACTTGGGGAGTAAGCTGGTGAATGCGTAACGAGAGAAATACAAAAAGTGTGATCGGGCGAGGCGAACGAAGCATAAAGAAAGTTTTTTAAACAATAAAAGTGGTTAAAACTAAGAATATTATTAATTTTTAATTATTATTATTATTAAAAAAAAACAACTTTTTAGGTTGCCATGTCCACCGGTTGATTAAACTCCAACGTCCTTCCCATCCTTAGAGCACGTGTTCCAAGTCCTAACAAATCAATACGCCTGGTTAACCCGCTGGAGACCCGCTGGAGACCCGCTCACCGAGAGAGGAGTGCTCCTGACCTGGGTAGTACAATCGTATCATATAGTAAAATTTCAAAGATGATAAAGAAAAATACCTATATAATAGCTAAGCACATCATAATTTTAAAATTAAACGAATTCGATGTAACAAAATAAACATTACAATAAAAACCAACTTAGGTGGACAAAAAAAATCTTTAAAAATTATCACATTTAATTGTATTATTATATATTGACTGCAATTTATAAATCTCATCGAATTTTCCTGCTTCCCATTTCATGCATATTTTATTCGGCGCTCAGAGAAGCGGGCGATGGAGCGTTTTGTTCAGAATGGTAAGAATGCTTTGCAATTCGCATGCCATTCAACGCGAAATTGACACGACACGATGAAATTTAATAACTGAATTGATTGGAACAAAGTTACCCCTTTTCAAAACACTGTCTATTTTTCTACATGCATTTCAGTTGTATTTTGTTTTAAAAGAATGATTTTTTCCTTTTTTTTGTAATTTTTATATAAATGTGTTTAATAAAACTTTCTGCGATCATTTAATGTTTTGTTTTTTCGGAGAATGCAGAAGTGGTGAATTGTTTTTTTTTGTTGTTATTTGTATTTACTTTGTTGCTTTTGAAAAAAAATGTCAAACATTCCATCATGCTTATTTTATTAAAAGACAAATAACTTTGAACACATCACATTATTTTTAAATAAAATGATATGTACAAAGTTGTTTGTCCTTTAATAAAATAAATAATGCCATCACAAAGTGAAAACCTTACAGAAGAAGTTTTCTTCAAAAATAATTATTCCATCGTCGTGCGTAAGTATTTGTAAAGCTTTACATAATATATTCATTTTTAGGCTAAATCATTCAAGATATTTCAGGTCGGGTTTTAACTGCTTACTAAACAAAATCGTCATACGTATGGTAAAATCTGTCTGCACGCTCGGCTCAGGCGGAACGTGACAATGAGTCAAGCTTTTTCGTGAGTGTAGCCGGCGTTCATCGATTTATAAGACGTTATCACGTCAACAAAAAAATAACAATATCAAAAATAAATAATTCATTATTGTGCAGGGCGTGGTCTTGAGTGAGCTCGGGCCCAACGCCCACTCGGGAGTGGCGCTTGGTGCTGGAAGGCTGCGGTCACCAACGTGTTGTCGGAGGCCATTAGCCGCATCCTGGCTCCAGTGACCCGATGTTTCATGAAGCTGGCGAATCCATGGAGTCCTAATTCCGTCAAAATTGATGCGCTGCTACCTTCCGTATCCAAATATAATTTTGCATGCATTATTATATTGGATCCGGTGGCGGTGGATCTGCTCGAGCTTACTCGGTATTGACACCATGTTTTACACGTATTCAGGCTGGTGCAAAATGCATTGAACAATGTTTTTTTTTACATTCCAATGAGCAATGGAAGAATCTTCGGGCAATCATATTGACAAAGCTTGGTTTAAGGCCGTTTTAACCAAACAAAAATCGTGATAATGAGTCGGGTTTTTTTTATTATTTACACCACATAATAAAGTGGAACGTTTGCGCGGCCCATTTTGGTCTGTTAGTACAAATACTAATTCATACAAATCTCAGTTTTGGATTTGAGATCAAAATACCCTACCAAACTTAACAATTATTTTGTAATCAAAAGGTATATCAAATATCTAGTACGGATGTGATAAGTATTTTAATTTTTTGAATAGTAATTTTAATATATAAACGACACATTTTGGTTCCGCCGTAAATAGGTAATTTGTATTTTAAATTTACACCCATCAAAATTATTTTTTTGTTGTTTTTTATTTTATATTTCATTTTATTTCTAGATAATATTTTTTATTTTTATTGTTTTTCATTTACTCACAAATAATTTCCCATATCGCCTCTGAAATCATGAAACATTAAAATCTTTAATGGTCTAAATCTTATAATTTATAGAAAAAATATATAAAGTAGCTCACACCCGTATTAGATATTTGATATACTTACTTTTTGATTAAAAAAATAAATTTTCAGTTTGGTTGGGTATTTTGATCTCAAATCCAAAATTAAGATTTGTATGAAATTGGTCGAAAGGGG
The DNA here is from genome assembly GCA_936435175.1 of Glyphotaelius pellucidus. Classification (NCBI taxonomy): domain Eukaryota; kingdom Metazoa; phylum Arthropoda; class Insecta; order Trichoptera; family Limnephilidae; genus Glyphotaelius; species Glyphotaelius pellucidus. Next base: position 5,732,829 of record OW386542.1, read on the forward strand.
CCGCGCATACTACGTTCTTCTTACACCTATATGTAAGGGGGTAAACAGCAATATTCACTAGCTGTACTTTTTGTTCCCTGGCTGAGGATCGTGACCCCTACTTTAATTGCCATTGGACGTGGTTTCTCCAATCCTCGCGGATCTGCAATACGTGGAGAGTCAAGGACACCCTAACACCAGATGCCAGTGATTCTTGGTCACTATAGCGCATTAGTGACTTTCCTCTACCTTCCCCTTTTTCCAATGACTACGAATTTTTCCAAGTTAGAGTCTTCAGTTTGGCGAGCAATGTATCCAAAGTATATACCTACGCTTGTTGTAGGTAGGTAGCTTATTATGGACGCCTACCTCTTCCAAGGAGTCCTGAGCATTTTTCTCCAGCACCACATTTCGAGGGGGCCTATTATCAGTTTGGGAGGCGGGTATGGGTATCACCGCTCCGGCAACCATTTATTGGATAACCAACACCTCTGCTACAGGTCACCTCAAGTCGTTTGCCACGTTTGGTGACTTAGCAGGATAGACTGGTTGAGGGAGACCTTCTGTTTTTCCAGTAGGACGCACTGCAGTGGGATGCTTGGATTCACACGTCCGTTAATCTTGGACACACTGAACCACCCATCGAACCCTTTTCCTTCCAAGAACTTTCTTTATTTCATTTTCAAAAAAGATTCTCCGCACAGCATCCCCAAAGTTGACATAGACCCTGAGGGGATTTATTTTCCTCATGGCCTATGTTGAGCTAATGTAAAAAAAATGTGATAAAGCATTAATAAATTACTGCTTCAATACAATTGGTTTTCCATTAAAAAAACACCTTGTTGTTTACAAATGTATTAAAGTTTTATTACTGAAGTCGTAAAAAGAAGGGTGGAGAACTGTCGCAGGCAAAATGTAGAAAGAAGGCAAAGGAGGACCTCTGGCGTACCTATGTTTTGGCGACAGTGTTGGTGCTTGTAGTACATACACTGAACAGATAATACCTAGAAGCATGATGTAAAAATTATAAAAACGCTAATATACATAAAAAATTTCAATTTCCATGCCCCAGAGAGAAAAATAAATGAATTGTAATAAAGAATTTCGATACTTGAATCAGTGTTAACAGAAGTAAGAAAAATTTGATCTTACTTCTGGCACTTCTGTTTGTTTATCTATTCTGTAGGGGTATAAGGCTGCATGTGGAGAGCGAAAGGCACGGCAAGGGGATGCTGGGAGGAACAGCTGGGGACATGGTAGGGACAAAGGCTGGGGATTCCGTGGAATCGCGCAGTGGCGGCGCGTTGGGAAGTATTATTGTCTGGAACATTGAGTACCCATATCGAAGAAATTAGAAGTCTAAATTGAGCGGTTTTATTATAAAACTAGAGAAGATGCATAAAAAACCTCATAGTTATAGAGGCTGTATTGCGTACAACTATCTCATCTTATCCTATCCATATTAATCCAGTTATTTTTGAAGTGAAAACTTCTTTAGCACCGTTGTGATTTGAAACTCAATGAAAAGGAAACTAAAAATAAACAAACACATGCATCTGTAGGATTTAGAGTGCGAGAAAATAAGGTGGCAATAAAATATGTTTTTATTTCACGGGTACTCGGTTCCATTACTATACGATAAATCCACGAACTATGCACGTCTCCTTTAGTCTAGTGGTTTAAACTGCCTGATAAACTTCAGCGGCCAGACATTCAGAGGATTAAGGATCGAATCTTGCCAAAGCAAAAAAAAATATATATATATTTTTGTAAAATCAGTCAAATTTTCGAACCACGTCAAAACGAACAGATAAAAGATTGCAACATCTAGCAACTCCGAAGAATACTAATATAACTGTTGTTTGCCATGCATACACAAGTGAACTATATGTTTAAGCCCTTTTTTTTCAAGAACCTATACATATAAGTAATATGTTAATACGCTTTTAACTTTCCAATTTTATATTTTATTCTTTCTCTTCTTTTCATTTCCTCAATTTTCCCTCTTTTTGTATAAATCATGTTCCATATATATTCACACTTATCCTAATTTGACTGTCCTAAAACGGGAATCATCCTAGTTGGACAGTCAAAACATTTTATAAATAATGTACATAAATGTGTAAATATTTTACTAAATAAAAATGAAATAAACAAATAAGATGACTAAATATAAAGGAAAAAGTGCACTGGAATTCGACGACAAAATATGGAATAAATCATCCTTCACATTGATAAAAAAAGGGCTTCGTCTTCGACTCTTGTCTCTTTAATTTTGTGAAGGTTTCGCTTCTACCACGTTTGAATTGAACTCTCTGATTTTTTTTAAGGGATTGCCCAAATACATTTATTTTTATTTTTTATATTAATTCTTATCTATACATCTTGTTTAACACATTATTTTTAAATTATGCTTTTACAGAAAATTATAATTTTATTTGCTGTACCATATTTTATATTTTCTTTTATAATAGTCTTGCTTTTAGACAAGTACAAAAAATTTGTGCATAATTTGGGAAAAAGCAGTATTTTCCAATAAGCAAAATAAAACGAGATCTTGTTGTTTGGGAAAGTAATTGAATATGAAAAAAATCTGCACGTCTCTGTCACACCTGTATTACATATAATTATTTTCAATTTTTATTTTGGATTTTATTTATATGTGATATTTATTTTGGATAAATATTTTAACGAATTATATTAATGCTTTGGTATGTTTTTAGGTTTTCACGGCCAAAAATTATTTTTGTTATTGTTTTTGGGGTGTTATGCCGTGTTTCGCTAACTCCTTCTTTAGCCAACGTTTCGGACAGCGTTACAGTGTCCATCATCAGGGCAGATGAGCAAATGATATTGGTGAGAGTGCTTACTTATGTGTGTCGAAGCGATACCGTGCTGCCAGCTCCATTTCTCTACGAGCTGGTGTTAGAAAAAATTCAGCATGGTTTTTTGCGTTTAGCTTTGGTGTAGCCGTCAATTACTGGATACCAAGAACTATTGAGCTTAGCTCCGTCGTCTCTGTTGATATTGATGGGGTTTTTATGGATTTCAATTGCCTCCGTAATTAGGCGTGCTCTGTAAGTTTTGGGTCTTCCCAGGACTTCAGGAACAAATCCAAAGTAATGGCCGGTTTCGATTAAGTGACGAGTTTCGATTATTGACGGCTTTTTTTTTTTTAATTTTGTTCATGTTTAAATAGTTTATAAAGAATTCTTTCCCTCATAAACTAAAACGCATAAATTGTTGTTTCATGAAGCAATAATAAATTTTCTTTCATGAAATGTTCAAACCTCCTCCCCCCCATCCACCCCACCCCCTCGTCCTCCATCATCTCGTATATCGAAAATAGCGTAGATAAAAAGAGAAAAGTTTTACATTCCTAGAAAGTGCAACAATATCATTTGCACCATCTCTCTTAACAATAAGTAATAAGTTGTGATAAGTGGAGGTCTCAATAAAATTCCTAATAAGTTATCAACCAGGATGGAACCTCTCTCCTTAGGATCAAACCTCCCCCATGTGAATGTTACAGCTATGCCATTGACTTGTAGTAATACAATGTTATGTAAATAAGATTCCTAATAAGTGCTAAAAGTCATTTGATTCTCTTTCGTATTTTCGCGTTCCAGGTTTTGAATAAAATTATCTACGATTCATTAAATAAATTGATAAATAGTGTTTTTTCTACGATAATGATTTATTTCTTAAATGATAGATTATCATTAAATATAAATTTATTTATTTACTCCTAGGGGCTTTTACATATGAATAGTAAATATTATACAGTATTTATTGTACATAACTGAACTGCATTATTAAGAATATTTTATATTTTTTTAACGAAAAATTGAAGATGTCCACTGACGTGATAAAATTATTATTTCTCTCCATTAGTAATCTAGACAAAGAGGAGACAAATGGTAGTTAGTCATTAATTTTAAACTCGGCATTCCCATTCAAAACATGAACTATAATTACTTGAAAGAATTAAATTTATTAAAGCTCTCAGATCGAAGAATTATATCCGACTAAATATTTATGTTCAAAATTGTAAATGGTAGAAAAGACAATCCTGATTTAACTAAGCTCATTGAATTTCATATACCCACGAGAGCCACTCGTTCTAAAATCCTGTTTAAATGCTACAATAACCGGACTGAGTATACGAAACTCTCGCTTGTACCTAGATTACATGAAGTTACTAACAGATATGCAGATGTGGCAGATCTAATTAACTGCACGGAAGCTAGGTACAAGAAGGCTATACTATCAAATATTTTCAATCAGTATTAATTTTTTAAATTTAAAAAAAAAAAAAATTTTTTTTTTTTTTTTTTTTCAAAATTTGCAAATTCATTTAATTTAATTCATTTCGTATTAATACTTATATTTATAATAATTTATTTTCTTATTTAGACTTCCTGTTTTGTTTTAAAAGATTTTTTTATCATGTTAATGTAATTTTTTACCCATCCCAAAATAATTTTTATATTTTATTTTATATTATTGTTTTTTATGATATTTTAAGTAATTAATTACCTCTCCTTTCTAATATTTTGTCTGTTCTAATTTGTCTTTTGTTATTTTTTATTAACTTATTATCCTGACGAAGAAAACATAGTTTTCGAAACATGTTGATATTGTTAATTGAATAGTGGTGTACACAAAGTAATTTGTTTTCATTAAATAAAAAAAAGTATTAATTTTATTTGCACTATAGAATTTTATATATAATTGTATCTCTGGTATCATTTCTTAATCAAAAGCCACAAATAACTGTTGTACTCTTTTATATTATTTCTTAACTATGATTTTGTGATAGGCAATCCGTGTTTATGGTATATGTATACCGTTTATATTAAATAAATAAATAACGGTGCCGCGATGAGGCCGGAAGATCTGTCAACGTTTTAAATAGCAATTTCACCTTGTTCTAAACCTGAGACGTTTGTACTTCGGTCGGTAGGATGTTCGCCTGGTGAAGGGATGGGGAGGGGGAGGACGGTGGGGGAGGGCGGGGGCAGAGGGTGGGAACGACAAACTACAGACGGGGGCCGACTCTTATAAATTTGTAAATCGTTTTAATAATTGATGTAGGCGTACAGGCGTGCAGGCTTTGCGCCGTAAGGTTAGTAAAATATATACATAAACTTATCTTAAAATATAAGGCCATTTATAATTCAGGTGCATACATTTTTTATGTTCATACGGAGCTCGAGTTTGCGCTTATTCCAAGGCGTACCTGGGGTATGCAGGGTTCGCCTTTTGTTGAGTTATTCAAAATTTCTATCTACCCTTAATGCCAGGGCTGCAATGGGATGGGAAAATACTTTTTTTTACCCTTATTGACTACATTACATTTTATTGCATGCTTTTTAGTTATGTAATGCTGAATGTACATTGCGAAACTAAAAATGGGCGTGTTTTTATTTGCAATTCAGTAAAATAATTTGGATACTGCATGTAATAACCAGCACTCTTTTGCATCTTTGCAAAACGAGTTTAAGGGACTTTGCCAAAAGAATTACAATATGTTACCAGAAAACACAGAAAGCGTTAAAAAAAGGTTAAATTTTATTGATGATGAAGAAGTTAACAATCTAAACGAAAATATGAAAGAGAACAAGACACAGAAAAATAGAAAAAGACAATGGTCGCAACTGGGACTCGAACTCAGACCTCTCGTTCAACCGGGACGTGCGCGTTAACCAATTTCGCTAGTGCCACCTTCGGTCAAACCGTCATATTTGTCAATCTCATATTTCAAATTTGAGAATTAAAAATATATTATATATATTAACTAATTCTTTTTTTCCATTTTCTGGGCAACTACCATTTTTATTGGAAACAATCATTCTAAGAATTGGTTTACCTGGATAACCTTTAAAAGTTAGAAAAAGAGAGTTTTTCTTTTAAAAAAATTTGGTTGTCTGTAAAGTCGGTTTACGTGATAACGTCATATAATAACGATGGAGTGAAAGAGAGATAAATGCGTCATAAGCCGAACGCATAGGCCGAACGCTTGTTCCGCGTTCTCGCTTAGGCGGAACGTGACAATGAGTCATGCTTTTTCGTGCATGCAGCCGGCGTTCATCGACTTATAAGACGTTATCACGTCAAAATTTTTTGAATTCTAATGATCGGTCATTGACAATATTAGTAATGTATAAAACCTTTTTGTATTGTGATTACATATTGTATATATGCGAGCAATGCTTTGGTAAACTAAAATAACATAGGTATTGTTAATTTATTGCAGTAATAGTAGGTAAACCGTACACAAAATGCATTCAATAATTTGCTAAAAATTCTGCCTCCATGTAGGTTTCTCTGTTGAGGCAGATTATGTCCAACTAAAAAAATGTCTAAATAATAAATAATACGGATGTGTATAATGTACCATTGGTGAAAATACCTAAGCCTAGTGTTGGCACAGAAGATAGATACGGTGGCTACTATATATTCGCCTTGAAATGTAAAAAAAAAAAACGAAGTCGTTGGTAGGTTCTACGCGCACACACAGCGACCGATTCATTTATGAAAACACTTCAGTGAATTGCTTTAAAATATACGTGACTGTTACGGTTGCAAATCAGCGGAATTGTTTGGTAAAGATTGTGATCCGGTCAGGGAAAGATTGTGATCCGGTCAAAGAAAGCTTGCGATCCGGTCAAGGAATAATTGTGGTCCGGTCGGGTAAAGATTGTGATCCGGTCAGGTTAAAATTGTGATCAGGTCTGGTTAAGTTTGTGATCCGGTCAGGGAATGATTGTGATCCAGTTAGCGATAGATTGTGATCCGGTCAGGGAAAGATTGTGATCCGGTAAGAGAAAGATTGTGATCCGGTCAGAGGTAAAGATTGTGATCCGGTCAGGTAAAAATTGTGATTCGGTCACGTGAAGATTGTGATCCGGTTAGGGAAAAATTGCGCTGACGGTAGTAGGATATGGGTGAGCAACACAAAATAACCGTTTTGAGAAATACGCTAAGCGGGATATCCGTTACATATTGTAGATTTGTACTAGTATGGGCTAAATACCATGTTCCACGCGTTAGCCAAGAAACTTTTGGGTAAGAAGGGGGGAGGGGAGGGGGGGGGGGGACATTTCAAAGCAATTTATTCTAACTACATTTTTTTTAATTAAAATTCTCCAGTGTATTCTTATAACCATATATTTTTGTACTTTTGCGAATAATGCACGTGTTTGGATAAGAATATGGTCATCCTCACATTTAAAATCCTAAATACAACAGTTCTTGAACAGCTGACCCATTGCGAAGGCATACTAATAATTAGATATATAGGTGTGTTTATGTTAACGCTTTGAAAACCACCGAAAAATTAGAAATGTATCCAACATTTTTATTTTGCACTAGTAAAAAAAAGAATTTAAACACTTTTTCAAAATTTTTTATCCCTTCAAAGCTTCACGGTTTGAGCGTGGAACATAGTATATTTGTAAAGTACTTAGCGCGGAAGTAAAAATGTGCAGGCTAATCATAATTTTCAATTTGGGAGGCGGGAATGGGTACCGCCGCCCCGGGAACCTTTATTGGATAACCACTTTCACCACCATTCCCGCCTACCGAATTAAATTCACGCGCGGTGGAAGTGAAATCTTCAGAAAACTAAAGTAGACAAGGGTGGGGAGGCTACGAGGCACCACGCAAAGAGAAGACCGATTATACTATCTCATTTTCTTCCAGGCTAAACCTTACATATGTATCTATGAGTTTGCCTCTTTTTAGTGTCAAATCACAGCGGTTCTAAAGAAGTTTTCACTTTAAAAGTTTAAATGCATTGCACCTTTCCCCGTACAGCTCTGCTGGCCACTCTTAATATTCGGGCGTTTGTTTGTTTAACGTAGATGTTTGTATTACTGTGAATCATATCAGGATTTAAGACGAAACATGCATTTAATAAATCCGATGCAGGAATAACACAAGTTCGGAGGAGATTGCGAGGATACAGGTGATTGTGATAGTAGCTAAAGTGAGGGCATTTTCAATAGGGTTCTTGACTATGGAGGAGGGATTCAGATGAGATGGGAAAACTGGATGTTTTGGGAAGTTTTGTTTTATTTCCAAAACTGGGTACAAAAAGCTGCGTTAAAATTAAGGGGGTATTCTAGAAGCATGAATTGTAGGTACTTTTTCGGGTGCAATAAAAAAACCATAATATTTTTACAAGCCATTAGTTTACCAAATATTGATCAAACATTGAAGAATACATGAAAAAAAAAACAAACGAAAAAATTAAAAAATCAAAAAGTTACAGGGTGTTGAAGTGGGGTGTAAAAAAAATTGCGCGCATTGGTTGATACGATTGCAACCCTCCTAGTAAATTAATTCTTAATCCAAACAAATGCGGCTATGGCCCGAACTGAGAAAAAGTTAAAAAATTTTTTTTTCGCAAAATGGCGGTTGTCTGAAATAAAAAAAGACATTTTTAACCAGTTTTTTTGACTTTACAATTTTTTTAAAAATAGTAAAAAATTGCGATTTTGTTATAGTTTTAGGTATCGCAATGGAGTGATGTTTAGAGAAGACTCACACCAAATTTCAAGTAAATTGGTTTAGTAGAACTTGAGACATCACATCTCGAAAAAAGTAGATATTTGTTTTTGGGGTGTTATGCCGTGTGGCGCTTCCTCCTTCTTTAGGAGGTAGCGCAACACGGCATGACACCTCAAAAACAAATAACGAAAATACTTTTGGCCGTGAAAATCTAAAAACTTATCTCACGCGTTTAAAGTTTTGCTCTATGTAGACTTTAGTTAGATTACGTCTAAACCAGTCGAACTAAAATGGCTCTAACTTTTAAAATACTTCGAATTTTGAAAAATCCTTTTAAGTAGATATTTTCGTATATTTCAACATAAGTATTGTTTTAGACTAGATTTAGAATACCCCCTTAATTATATCATGTTATCATTTATTCATTTTATCATTTAGGGTATCATATAAGCTTTTCTTATTTTTTAAATAATATTTTTGACATAATAATTTTTTAAATAATTTTCTAAATTAAAAGGTTTATAATATTTTTTATTTATTTATTATGCTAGACAACTGGGTGGTAGGGGGCCGCGATGCGTCGAGCGGTTGCATTGAAATTCCAAGGGCGGCGATCAGTTGCGTAATCTGCTGCTCGGAGTCTCTGTTGCTATTTCTTATTTCACATAGCTCTTGAGGTAGCTGGTGGTGTCCTCAGTAGAGGCCTCATTGTTAGGTGTGTTCTTGCTCGTCCACGCAGGTTGAGGTGATCTCTACAGAGGTGATGCGGGCGGCCAGTGTGTCGGCAGTGGAGACCTCATTAATTGGATGTGAGGTACCCCGCCGAGGCTGGTGCGGTGGCTGGGACAGCTCGTGCTCTAGCTCGTTCGGTTCGTAACACTACCCACACAATCTCAACCAATAGCAGCCTTGAAAAGTGAGCTCATAATCAAAGAAGCCAATGCAGCCAGTGCGATCCTTCATAGATACTATTCGTAGGTAAGGTTTCATTCTATCTCATTCTCTGGCAGGCTAAATCCTAAAGATGTATGTGTTTATTTCCTTTTGGTGTCATTTCCGTTCCATCGAGTTTCAAATCACAACGGTGCTAAAGAAATTTCATTTCAATAAAAATTTACGCGTATTAATCATCTCATAACTTTTAAGCAGATTCATCTTGAAGAAAGAATATTTATAGTCACATTGTCAGATTTGAATTTAGTGATATGAAAAAAATTGGAAAAAGCCTTGACAGAGTATGTAATTTTTTGAAATATGTTTAGAAGTAGTTCCCAAAACTATTTAAAAAATGAATATTAGAGAATATATAAAGAGAGCTCACCCCCTTTCAAATATTCAAAGTTGAACAGGGGTAGTAAAAATGAATTTAGAATTATTTGAATTTTTATCGGTACTCAACGCATTGTATGTTTTAGGAGCTATGAACCAGAATTGTCGTTGAGCGAATGTGGTTCTAGTGTTAGGGACCATCTAGAAATAATAAGAGAGAGCACGTCCAGTTTATAACATAAGCAATTTACGACAAAGATAATAATAACAACACTATATTACGTTAAAAAAGTAACAAATACACACTAATAAACAAGTTTTAATAAAATCGTTTATCTTTGATCCAAGACTTGCAACCGTTGTTCCCAATCCTACTGATCAACTGTTCAATCGAAATTTTGGCTCAAATGCACAAATTTGCTCTTTAGGAAGAGCAAATATCTATAAAGAACAAATCACTTAGCCGATCGGAGACTCAGATGGAGCGATAGAAAAGTTGAAATCAACAGCCGTTAGTGTCTGATTTATATATCAAACAATTGGTGTTCTATCTAATGGCCAGTAGAAATGAGTCCTATAATTTCAATACCCGCTATATCCGATTTTTCGCCGAATTAATCTGCGTATGATATCTTGTTCACATTTTTTGCGAGGGACAAGATGAACCTAAAATTGAGTTTCAAAACCTCCCTTACACGACCAAAAACCATGTTAAAACTGCGAGTGAGAAACAAAGCTCGCTATATCATTCGAGAAATTACTATCAAAACCCGCTATATCGAAATTAAACCAATCACGAGCAGTTATTTTGCCAGGATGGCGGATTTAGAAACTTGCGTGCCAGGTCAGTTGAGTTTCAAAAGCCTCTATATCGTGAGCAAAACACGAAGTGAGTATCAAAATCCGCTATATCCATTTCATTTATCGAAATAACTTGAATTTATTTTACACCAATTCATTAAATAAAAAAAATTAAAATGCAATTATTTATTTACGCTAGAGATGTGACAGTTTTTTTGCGGTTTTCTCCTAATCAGTGAAAGTTGGTATAGCGGATTTAGAAATTAAACGACTCAAATGTCCAAATGCTGGAAGATTTGCCATAAAAATCTTCCCGTGGTTTCTAATCTGTATGGAATGCACAATATTTATAATTTTATAGACTGCCGTGTCTTCCTACCTACGAACGTAAACAATTTAGTCTTTGTACATCTAAATTCTAAATTCTTAATGGACGAATTAGTATTTTCTTAATCTAAATCATTTGTTATAATTTGCCATGTTAACTGGCAACTAATTGAGCGTGGGTGGGTTTTTATATATGAATCATGGCTTAGTGAGCGCTCAGCTGAACTGAGCTGGAATCTTTTATTATAAGTTTCACAGTTCGCTCACGTAATTCATATATGAAGCGTGTCGGGGTCACCATGTGAATAATTTCTTTTGTATGTAGGCGGAAATAAATAATTGTTATACAGATGCAACAAAAATAACGGCAGCATTTAGATGAGAGGATGCGCTGCCTTTTTTGTAAAAAAACACTTAAATTTGGATTTAATATAAAATATCCTACCAAACAAAAAATGTTTCGAAATTAAAAGGTATAGCAAATATCCAGTGTGAACGGCTGTGAGCTTTTTTGTTGACGTTTTGAATTATCAAATAAAAACCACCAGAGAATTCGATTTGTTATGATTTTAGGTAGAACATTATTATTTTTTGTAAGCTAATAGTAGTTATGAAAAAAAAATCAAAATAAGAAAATAAAAAAAGTAAGACATTGCAAAAAGGCGTTTTCTTGGTTCAAAATTTTAATTTAAGACAAATTTGTGTTCCAACGTAAATAAGATGTTTGCATTTTGATTATGTCCCGATGATGGGCACTGTAATGTTGTCTAAAACGTTGGTTAAAGAGGGAGGTAGCGCAACACGGCATTATAACCCAGCAAAAAATCACGCTAATTCTCTTGCCCACATTTTCAGACAGTCGTACCCTTAAATTCAAAAACCTTTCACCTTCACCTTCAATGCCCGTGACATTGTAAAAATAACTCATTTGTTAAAAAAAAAAAAAATAAAAAAAAAAATAATAAAAAAAAAATTAAAAAAACTCAGTTGTAAGCTTTATGTAAGGGTCATTTCATGAAGATTCCCTAAAGACTCCTAATTTCTCCAGTCTCTCAAAATAAATACAACTCTACTTTTGCCACTAATCTTTTAATGTAAATTTATGAAATGTCCAGTGTTTTAAATATAATGCCCTCCGCGTGCAAGACCGTCTCTTCTGCAACTATCTTAACGTATCTATTAACTTTCTAATTTCTCGGAAGTGACCTGCCAGGTAAGTATGTTTCTGTATCTGTTTGTAAATAGTTAAATTAGATAGAACCTAGGAATTAATAATAAGCTGTTCAGCGCCCTTGAGGTGATTTTTCACAAAAACGGCGCTCTACAAATTATCCAATTATTATTATTATTATTATTCATGAAATCTCAATATCTCAAATTATACCCAAGTAGTTTGTAATTTGAATCAAAACGTTTTTTTAATATTTTTATTTATTTTATTTTATATTTCATCATAAATGTGTAAACAGTAAGAATTACAAATAAAATGACAAAATTACCATCTAAAATCACGACAAATGAATTAGTTTTGCAAAAATGAAATATTTTATAGTTTAAAACAAAAATAATTCACATATTTGTACTGGACATTTGCCACACCTTTTGATTAAAAAAATATTCAGTTTGGTTAAGAATTTGGCCTCAAATCCAGAATAAGGAACTCCAGTGAAAAATATTATCGCTTTAAAAAAATATGTTCATATAGACCAATATACGCTGATTCTGAATATATAAGTTTTATTACATAATATTTAACGTAAAGTTTTTAAAAAAATATTAAAAAGTCCATTTTAAAACGTGTCATTAAAACACTCTGTCAAGTTGGTATTGCTGGATTTTGGTGGCGTGACGTCACCGCGTCCGCGTCACTTGGGTCAAAGTTGTATAGAAATCAATAGAAATGTAAGGCGCAAGCCGTTCGACATTCCGTGTTATTGGTTTATAGAGATTTGGACATATAATAGTTTTTGTTTTTATTGAAACATTATTTAGGCCTTAATAATTCAGTATCAAAAATAAAGTATCTCTATTAGTTTATCTATATTATTTTAAATATTCAAAAACTCTAACTGTACAAAAAACGATCATAATGCCCAGTAAAACGCTCCAATGCTGAAATTCAAAATGGCTGGCGTCAAACAGCTGATTCCAGTTCCCTACAAAATTCATGTTTCGGTTGGTTATGATGACGTCACACTAGATTCGGTGGTTTTCGGGGGATCTTGAAAAATTAAAACTTTGACATTTATTTTAACTATTTTAACTAACCATAAAAATAAAAATAAATATACAGTTATTTAAGTTAGAAGGAAGAATTTATAAAAAAAATTAAAAAATTGGACTGGAGTTCTCTATTACGTTTTGTACGAACTAACTCGCTAATCATCACTTCGTTTCCGCATTGGGGTGGGTGGGCAGAGAGGATGGACCGCTACACAACTCTGCATTGCACGCGCTCCTTGCTTCTTTCACTGTCATCTCAGTTTTTTTTTACATAACCCGACACAAGTATTTGATTTACTTCCCTTCTTTCAACTTGTTCACTAAGCTTTTCTCAGCTTAGTGAACAAGTTCATTCAAGCTGTTTAAAATCAAAACAACACCCGTTGTCATTGATTCGGTTGTTTTTAAAGCACATTTATCATATTTAACAACAAAATCGCATAAAAACTATTTAGAAGCTTCTTTTTTCCACTATCAAGAATTTACTAAAACTGGTCGGTATTATACGGAAATAAAGTGGTCAGAGTTTTAGACATCACCAATGTAATAGTTAATTGAACTTTGAATTAGTAATTAAATGAATCATTAAATGCTGAGACGAACAACCAATAAAAACATAGATAAAATAGATGCAAACAGAATAATGGTCACAAGCAACAAATGCAATTATCAATGCATCAGACTTATCTTGTGAAGTTTTTTTTATGGTGTTGGATAACATTGGTCATTTGATAATACAATGCATCTTGAAAAATGCACACGCCAGAGCCATGTATTTAGTTTCGTCAGAACATGGTTGGTCGGGGGTACCGGATGGTCGGCGTTACACGCACTCCCCCTATCATTTATTTTTAGAAAATTAAGGTAAAGATTTACCTGACTACGGTCTGGTCACCAAAAATAGGTAAAGTCATTTAAAACAACATCTCTTTTCTGATTTTATAACAGAATTTATTAATTTAAAATACTATAATGTATATTTGCGGCACCAGAGTGGAAGATACTCTGAGTATCGCCCTGGTGTAGGACCACCATTCAGAATTGAAATGTTTTCTGAAATAGCTTTAGCCGTTTTTGTTATTTATTTTTGGGGTGTTATGCCGTGTTGCGCTACCTTCTTCTTTAGCCAACGTTTCGGACAGCATTACAGTGTCCATCATCGAAACGTTGGCTAAAGAAGGAGGTAGCGCAACACGGCATAACACCCCAAAAATAAATAACAAAAATACTTTTGGCCGTGAAAACCTAAAATCATACCTAGCTTTAGCCGTGTTTGGAGACCAGATCTGAATAGCTAGGTAATTCCCCACCTTCTTCTTCCCCAACTTCTTCACCACCACGACGTAACCAAATTAGGGTTGCCATAGTCTCACTGGCTCCGGACGGTTAGGTACAGTTGGGACTCTTTTGTGTGATATTAATGTAAAAAACAAAATAGTTTAACCATCTCAGTTAAGTCATTAGAGTGATAAAAAAATATAAATAAAAAATTGTTTAAATAGTTTGTGTTAGGTTAGGGTTATCGGCTAATTAAAAAATATTTTTTTCATAGCTTTTAATGACTTTTCAGGGAGGCGTTGAATTAACTTTATTCTCAGTTGGCATGTTTGTTTCATTTTGACAACGTTTGCTCACACTTGATGAATCGAAGGATTTGAAGACAATTATTTCAGCAAGCTAAAAAACATCGCCAGTTGCACAAAAGACACAACAAAAACAAACAGTTCCTACGCCCCAAAACTGGAAACTACCACAAAAAAAACGCTGTATTTATAAATTTCAATGCTATCCACATCCCCAGTGTTTAGATTTTAGATTACTTTACAACGGTTTGTTCTTAGTTCTGAGAATTTTCTTTACAAACGCCGCGTCCAAATATTTATTTAATCGCGTTACACGTCTTTGATGTTTTATTGATATGTTTTCCATTAGTAAGATGGTTATATTAATATTGTCTACTCCACGCGCTGATGATTCTAGTCTACACACCTGAAGTTATTAAAGCAAATTGATCAATCACTACCAGAAAACCAAATAATATTCGATTAAATAGCTTATTTTTCTTTCTCAAGGGAAACGGCTATGCGGCCCTTTTCACACAAATCTTAAAATTTGTATTTGAGGGCAAAATATCCAAACCAATTGAAAAATTATTTTTGTAATCAAAAGGTATATCAGCGGTTTATAGAACGGATATGTTTGAAACTTAATTTATTTTTGTTTTTATTTATGAAATCATAGGACATAAAATAATTCAACTTTTATATATAATGATAAATATTTAAAAAAAATTCGAGTGCGGCTTACACGCGGTAGAAAAACAATTACCAAAACAAAGAAATTACCAAAACAATCTCAACCAATACTTGAAAAGTGAGGTCATAATCAAAGCGACCAATGAGCGCAGACCTCGCGTAATTTCCGTTTCATATCTCAACCAATAAGAGAGCCTTTAAAAGTGATATCATTATCAAAGCGGCCGATGAGCCCAGTTGATGCGTCGCAGGTGCACTAATCGTCCAAATCACAGCGGTGCTGTAGAAATTTCACTTAAAAAAAACAGAGTGTGCAATTCACATACGGTAAGAGCGAAACCTTCAGAAAACTAAAGTAGACAAGAGTGGAGAGGGTACGAGGCACCGAACAAACAGGAGGCCACTAGGATACGAAGCACGACATTTTAAAATTGGAACAAAGAAGATACCGATTATACTATCTCATTCTCTCGCAGGCTAAATCCTATCGATGTTTAGTGTCGCTATTTTTCATTTCATCGAGTTTCAACGGTATCTATCTTTATCTCAACGGTAAAACCTAAAAGAGTTTTCACTTAAAAAATAATTTTACTCTATTTACTATAAACATTTGATGAAAAAATAAAATAAACAATGCAATTGGTTAAAAAAAAGTATTTTTCGGCGTAAATTTAAATTACAATTGACCGATTTACGTCGCGCGTCGGAACACAAATTAATCGTAATTACATAAATTAAAATTACGTTTCACAAAACATTTTTTAACGAAGCTTTTTAAATTTATTTTTCATTATAATAACGCAGTAGACAAGGCAGAATAAAATAATTATAATTTAATCACTAAGAATTTCCAAATTTGCCTTCAAAATCTGGCGAAATTGAATTTTTAATTACTTTCATACCACATTTTAAAGCAGCATATTATATAGTGTATAAATATATTTATTATTTACAACTTAATCCTTGAGGAAAACCTCTTTTATTTTAAATCAGATCTCAAAACTATGGTCACTCTAAAAGTCTACATGTTTACATTAATGTAGTAACTAGCACCAGCAGTTTAGTAATAATAATATAATCTCAACCTGTAAGAAATACAACAATATTGTTCTTTCAATATTTGTATAATTTTGTGTTATTTTGTTAATTTGTAGAATTGTTAACCTCAACACAGGCTTGTCCTAGTGAGGCTGCAAATTGTATTATTAACATTTTACCTGCAGTAGAAAGTAACAATAAATAAATAAAATAAAAAAAAATAATCAATAAAGTAGCACATATCCGTACTAAATATTTGCTATGCTATTTGATTAAAAAATAATTGTTCAATTTATTTGGGTATTTTGGCCTCAAATCCATATTTCAATTTTGTGTCTTGTCTGATTTCGTGTGAACTTTTTTATTTTATAATTAAAAATTTTTATAATATATCATCAAAAATACTGATTTCGGTTCTGGTTCAATTTAATCGGATTTGATTTGATTGTAAGTGTAATTTTAAAAACTAGAAGTGATTGTGTGAAGAATTCACACAAGCTATAATTTAATATTTTTAACAGACGATTATTTAAATTTTAAAATTGGAACTCATTTGTCGAGATTTTAGACTTTCCCGTGGTTTTTCACTGGTCCGCGCCACTATATATACATATATATACATTTTAAATCCATCATGTCTTTCGTCTGTTGTTTTATTTATTATTTTGTAAATTATTTTGCCTATCACGCTGTTTTTGTTTTAATTATTGGAACGGCATATTTCCATTCCATTCGTAAAAAAACAAAATCTACCTGATTCATTCATATTCTTACATACTATTAAATTCTTACGACTATTGGCACGCTTCGACCTAAGTCGACGACGACGTTTTTCCGTACCTCTTTCTTTGGTCTACTTACACCGCATTATTTATTTCATAGAAAATAAATAATGCGGTTCGATTTCATAGAAAGCAAATAAAATAAATAATTTATCACATAGAAAATAAAAATGTAACGGTCCCATTTCGGATTTGAACCCAGCTCCTCTCCGGGACTGGCGCTCAAACCAACTCTGCTATTGCCATCTTATTACATCCTTTCATCGATTAAATATTATAATGAGGTTTAAGCCTCAATAGGTTGTCTCTAACAAAATTGAATTTTCATTTTAGACTTATCGGAAAAGTTAATACCTAACCCGTATAAATAAAATCGAAAAGGTGTATTTGAGACACTATCTAGAATCTGGACTGTAAAAATGTTCTGGTAGAACTTTGCAATCGCGTCAAAAAAAATTTGAAGATTATGTCACTATTTCTAAATGGACGAAAGAGGTCCATAACAGTGACGGAATGCAATAAGGTGACAATCGCTCAGTTGGTAGAGCGTCAGTTCCTTTATCACTTTCTGTGTCTTCTATGTTTTCATGAGTTGTTGATTATCTTCGTTTATGATTAAATATAACAATGAGATTAAAGCTTCAAAAGTTTTTTTCCATCTGTACATAATATCAATAGATTAGCCCTCTCATATTTGAGCTCTTTCTAAAAATAACCGCACCTGAGAGTAGTTTTATAAAACAACTATTTTTATTTATTTTTTATTTTATTTTTATTATTCACAAAATGATACATGCATTACAAGTAAATTTTGTACGGTACATAATTAATTACGTTAATTTTGGAGTAGGAAGTATTGACGAATGTCTAAGATTTTTGTAAATTTTAAAGGGTGCAACTTTATTTTCAATATTACTTTATAGATTTGTAATGTTACGTGGTTGAAGTATAATGCACTTAATTATCTGACCTTAAATTGTTTGAATAAAAGTTCTGACGAATAGATTTTTTTTTATTGTTTTAATTATTAGTTTCGATATGTAAATCGTTTGTGTTGTTTGTATGTATATGTACCGCCCCATCCTATAACGACGTACTTAATAATATATATTTATATATTGATATATACAAATTTGCTAGAAAGAAATTTAAGATTTTTCCTACTAGGTATAGATTCATATTTAATTTATAATGTCTGGGAGATTGCTTCCCTAAAATATTTCTAACAACTGCCTTTGAAACTGCCTGCCAGAGCCTTTTTTTAAAATGCTGGAAGACAAATTTACCCCGTGCACACATCACGAAAGGTAAAAAGCGATGCTTTTTTTGTTCTCTGGGCTGCGAAATAGTGAACTTCTTTTTGATAAATATTTTCTTAAACCAATATATTTGGTTTTGGTGTTATTTTTAAGTTTCACATGCCTTATCTAGGTAATACTTGGTCTATGGTTATCCCTAATAAAATTGATTATTTTCTTTTTTGGTAAAAGTAAAATAAAAAGAAAACGGTTTAAAGAAATATTTATATTTTTCATCAGTGTTTGTTGCAAGCACACGGTGAACTGTGAACCCTGAGTATACCTCAATTCTTGTACATTACTAAACAAAAGTAATTGAATATGACCAGCAGTTGAGTTATTAATTTACTGAATTAAGTACGCTCGTTAAGTTAATGTAGAGTAAAATGAAGTAGGAGTCAGGGTCACTGCTCACTGGGACTAAGGAAATATACTTTTAAATTTAATATGTTGTTGGGCGTCGTGTATTTTTCTCGTTGAAGCTGTTTTTGTACAATTTTTTGTCATTAACATGTTTATTGGGCACGCAGTCGTTTTTCCGGTAAGTCGTCTAATCGATACCCACATCAGATTATAATCATATTGAAGAAAACATCTACGTGGATGGATAAATGCAACATGTTATGTCGACAAATTAAAAAAAAAATAACGGTTTAAACAGCGCAAGTGCGATTTACACTAAATAATCTATCCTTAATATCTTCACTAAATCTTAACAGCTTAACTTTACACTAAATAACCTAACCCTTAAATTAACTAGATAATATATATAAACAACATAACCTAACCTAGCCTGTGCTATATCTATCTGTCTATAATATATTTTATGTCGTTGTATGGTAGTGACTTGAAATGTTATTCTTCTGTATCTATTTTTTATATTGTTTTTTTTTTTATTTTTTTATTATTAAGTTGAAAACCTCCTCCTTCAGAAAACTAAGCTTCGAGAGAATGAGACGAATGCAGAATATCAGGAATAGGATAATTATTGGGTTTATTTAGTATAATATTGCTACCAAGTTAAAAAAAATATTTTACATTTTATTCTACGAAGCACCGCAGAAAGAGTAGGCCGATTGGCAGCCACGAAGCACCTCACAAAGAGGACGCTGATTGGCTACGAATCACCGCACAAAGAGGACGCTGATTAGTCTATCTCATTCTCTCGCAGGTAAAATTCTAAGATGTAGTGTTTGTCTCTTTTTAATGTCGCTCATTTCCGTTTCATAGAATTTTAAATCACAATGGGGCTATAGAGTTTTCACTTCAAAAAGATGTGTCTTTTTACATAAAAATCTCGCGTTACGCGATGTTTGTTCGAGATAAACTCCGAAACTACTTAACCGATTTTGATTAAATGTGGCTTACTACGTGTTATTTGGTCCAACTTAAAAGAAAGGATAGTTTTTATTTCGATTATTGACATAAATATTTATTATTGCGAATTAAATGTTTGTTATAGAACAATGCTACGTAATTATTTGTAAGTTCCATAAGTTTCTAACAGATGGCGGTGTGAGTTAATTTATCGATAAAAAACTTGGTTATCTAAGTTGGATAACCACCCTGTAGATGGCGTTGTGTTTCGTTAGCCACAGCAACGCTTGGCCGGGTCAGATAGTAAATTTATAAAAATCTATCGACTAATAATTTTTTATTATAATCATTATTTGATAGAGATAAATTTAACCAGAAATCACATCACGGATTCGCAAAGTGCCAGCAATTTCGGTGTGCCAACAAAAAAGCCTCCTTTTGAAATCCAGAGGATTTTTCAGTTACGTCAAAGCACTGATATTGACAGCCCGGAAACCATTTATTAGATAAACAACACCTCTGCGATGTTTGCTAACTTAGCAGGGGTGCCCGGATTGATTGGGTGATGTTGTTCCGGGTCTTGTATGCGAATTCATCTGCCGAGACTGGTTGAAGGAGACACAAACAGGTAGACCTCTCCAGCAGGACTCTCTCGAAACATCGCTTTGCACCGCAGTAAGAGTGATGGATTAATACGTACGTTACTGACCCATAGATTCCTCTCCACCATTTTTCCTTTCCAGAACTTCACCTCTTTCCTTTCCTCAAAAGGATAATAAGTATTATTTTCTTAATGGCTTTCTGTGTGGAGCTAATGTAAAAAACAAAAAAAGCAGAGTGTGTAATTCACACGCAGTAGAAGTGAAACTAGAAAATCGCTAGATGTCGCTTTCTTTTCTTTTGCTTGTTTTTTTAAGTGGTTTGAAGATTGGATATTAATTTCAGAAAAATTGAAATGTTTATTTTTTTTGGATTTCGTAGGATTCGAACTTCGTTCGCTGGATTTCTGTCTCTCTGGCCGCTTGGATTTGTCAGGCGCCTTTGCCGCTGCACCACATGGGGTTCTAGTTGAGGCGTGAATTTAGAGCATTATATTAGAACCTAAGACCCATCAAATAACACATTTTAGTGACGCATTTCCGTTTCATCCGAATTTCAAATCAACGGGGCTATAGAAGTTTCACTTCAAAAACACAAATTTAAAGAAATAAGTTTCACCAACGACCAGAAAATCTACATTTAAAATAATAACCGCGTTACGTGAGTCATGTTGTTATTTGATTAGCGTAACGTGTGTATTTTCCAGTGGCGTAAGGTCGTGTGAGTTGACCCGGGCGTCACGAGGTCGGGCTGCGCGACACCCGATCCCTCCGATTCGCCGGTTCATATTTGTGTTTCATTATTTGATATATGATCATCATCTATATCCACTTGACCTGCAAATAATACCGAATTATTGTATTTTACAGCCATCATATTCATAATATTTTACATGTTAGGTTTATTATTTTGTACTTTTTTCGTACTATTACAATTTTTTTACTGATTGATTTTCGTACTTTTACAATTATTTTACAAGAATCGACGACTTCTGATGGAAGCCTAAATTAATAACTAGCTTTTACCCGTGGCTTCGTTCGCATGGTATTTGGTGGAAATTACTGTAGCAATTAGCAATACGTAATGTCCTTTCCCGTGCGTCCCCGTTCCCTTCCACCTTCCTCGCCTTCCTCCTCCATCGTATCTTCCCTTTCCGCAAACCCCATCTTCCCCCTGCCTTTCCTCCCTGCCGCTAAAATATATGAAATACACACATTTTCATTTATAAAAATTTCATAACGCTAGAGCTTACCATTATATACAGCCTACGTTACTTGCTGATAACGTAGCTTTCTATTGGTGAAAGAATTTTTAAAATCGGTTTAGTAGTTTAGGCGTGAAAGCGTAACAAACAAATACACTCACTTCCGCATTTATAATGTTAGTATAGAATGTATAGATAATGGGCGGTAGGTTTTTTAGAAGGCTTTTATTTTACTAGGAATTATGGCATTCCCAGTCCCCATTTGAGGAATACCGTGAAACTGAAGGGTGGCGGGAAGGGAAGGTTTATTAGGATGGGAAGTACCTACCTACTTACAGATTAAACATTTTAAAAATGATTTTAATTATGTAGTAGTACAAGATGGATAAAAAAATAATTTAATTTAATTATGATCTTCGTTAGGAGTTTGAAAAATTAAGAAAACAGAACGTTGTCGAATTAAATCGCGAAAACGAAATTGATGAACGTATTTGCGGGGAAAGAGAACTGCAGTCGGGTGTTTGAAACATGTTCGCAAAACTTTCATTATGTGTAATCGGTCGTGCACAGAATCCATTAATCCTATCTAATCAGGTTTATGCAATAAAAATATGCGTTAAGAAAAATGAAGATAATATGGGTGGTTCTTAGTCGAAGTATGGTACAGTTAAAGGTGACCGAATTGGATATCGACACCTTAGCTCAGTGGATAAGAGCACCCACCCGGAAAGTAGGGAGGTCCTGGGTTCGAGTCCCAGAGGTGTAAATATCTTTTTCTGATTTTTCTATTTCCAGATTTTCGATTGAATTTCGCTCATAATGTCTTCATTTAATTTAATATTACAGTTTGAGTTTTTACTCATAAAAGTTAAAATAAAAAATAATAAAAATTATTATTCTCACAAAAAAATTACAAAGAAGCCTCCAAAATGCTAATTTGGTAATTTTTATTTAATTTCCTTTTATTATTTAAAACAGAACAAAATAAAATAGCACGTAGTCGTACTAGATATTTTCAATACATTTTGATTAAAAAAATATTATTCACTTCGCTTTGGTGCTTTAGCCTCAAATATGTTTTTATGAAAAAGGCCGCGCTGCTAATCCTCTTAAGGCCACACTTCCTCCGTGGTCCCGAGGCAAGACTCTCGACTCACAATCCGAAGGTCGCGGGTTCGAACCCGACGTGCGCAAATAAATTTTATTTGATTTATTTGTGTTATTTCACAATTTATTCATTTAAAATAATATATAGTATATTTGCGGCATGTTCCAGAGTGGAAGATACTATCAGTATCGCCCTGGTGTAAGACCACCATTCAGAATTGAAACGTTGCTTGAAATGGCTTTAGCCGTGTTTAGTGACCAGATCTGAATAGCCAGGTACTTCCCCACCTTCCTCTTCCCTATCTCCTTCCCCTCCCCAATACCTTCAGCCTCACAACATACCCCAATTGGGGATGCCATAGTCTCACTGGCTCCAGACGGGAGCAGTTGGGACTCTTGTGCGGTATTTCATATAAAAAAAATATTAAAAAAAACTTCCGGGCGTAAAAAGAAGAAGATGGAGAGATATGAAATTACGAATGTTGGAGAGAACGCGCTAATATTTTCAATGATAAAATTGAAGCGAAAATTATGAAAATGCTTAATAAAACATGACTCGTTTAAAATAGAGCAAAAATCTCGTGGAACGTATCATTTAAAGAAACATTGTGAATTTTTTCACAAATATAACTTGTAAAATAATAGAAATAGACTTGTTTTAAATAATTTTCGGAGCATATTTTGCGATTTTTTTCTATCGAGGGAATTTCATATAATTTGCGTTTCGCTTTCGTTTGATATTATCTTCAAAAATAACATATTTTTTTAAGAGCTTAAAAACTTCAAATGTTTAAGGGAGATATGTAAGTAATCTGTCGAAATTCGGATAGTGGACCCTTAAGCACGAGTATATTAATACAAAGCTCATCTTTTGATTTACAATAAAATATTAATGATCGTTAAAAATTAAAATAATGGATGTATTTTATTGCAAGATTCGTTGATTGAGGGTATTTCCCAGAAGGAAGCCGCCACCAGTCGTTAGGTACTCATCAAATAATAATCAAATAAAATTAAACTTGTGTTAATTAAGTGTGTTTGTGCGGCACCGTGCAATTATTGTACTCAACCGGCTATAAAATAAATTCGACTTTATTATTACCAAAGCCGATATTACGAAGAGCAAATACTAAACCAGAAAGTGATGTAGGTAGTAGGTACCTACCTGCGTATGTCGTTAGTTTTGTAAAATGTTATTATATTTCAAATTGAGAGGCGGGAATGGGAGTCGCCGCTCCGGGAACCATTTATTGGATAACCGACACTCTGCCATAGGTACACTGCCCCAAGTGGTTTACAACGTTTGGTGACTTAGCAGGGGTGCCCGGGTTTATGGGATGAGGTTTGCCCAGGTCTTGGCGGCTGATGGGTCTGCGTGGCGGGCCGGATCGGGAGAGACTTGATGAGAGAGACCCTGTGACCTCTCCAGCCGAACTCTTGACCCATCGAGGGGTGGGTTCAGTGGATTCACACGTCCGTCACTCCTTTATTTACTGACCCCCAGAATCCTACCGCATGCCTACATACCTTTTACCTTTATATCGTATAACTTTATACCATCTCTGATACATTTTTTCTTCCCAGATCTTCATTTCTTTCATCTCCTTAAAAATACCCTTCACACAGAATCCCCAAAGATGCCATAGGACCTGAGGGAAAATATTATATATTCTACCGCGTGGAAGTAATGTAAAATAAAGTGGGAGGGGGGGGGGGGGGGGAGGCCCAACTGTCACGGAATCATTAATTCGATTAAAAAATATTAAATTATTGTTTTACCTTTTTGTTTAGCAAGTTAAAAAAGCAATTCTTTTGTATTTTAAGTACTGGGTTGCTACCTCCTTCCTTCTTGTTTTCATGATATAGTGTCAATTCTTACTAATAATAATAATACACGTAAGATAATAATGTAAAATGATAAAAAAATAAAAATTATCATCCAGTTTAATGTAGATCTGAATGTAATGGACTCTTGCAGACCAATTTTCGTCCACTTCCCGAACTACCGAAATATGTGACTTTTCGCGCACGTGATAAAAATGATTACAATACTTTCAATAATAAAAATTAAGCGATATTAATTATTACTTTGCTTTATATATATGATTAGCGTATTTTTTTAAACTTTTTAGACCAAAGCATCCTAATTTTCTCTGGGTCTTCTACTGCCCCGCTGAATGTTTCAAGCCCTCATACCGCCCACGATGAGAACCTATACTATAAATGTACGTGTTTGACTCTTTTTAGTGTTACTTTTTCGTTTCATCGAGTTTCAAAGAACAACGGTGCTAAAAAAGTTTTCATTTCAAAAATCTTTGAAAAATAGGTGGTGGCGACGGTAGTTTAGATTTCAAGTGGTGTTAATTTTCCTTTTGTAAGATAACTGTTTCGAGTTGTACGCAGACGAAGGTACCACTGAATTGTTAATGACTCGAATACTTGCAGGTCACGCGTATGATTCTCACGCAAATAATAATATTTTACCAAGATTTATTTCTGTGTGTTATGTGGGTTAAGTTTGAACCCTTGAAACGACAGCTGAAAACTGCACAGCTGCAGAATCCGACTTGTCAAACAAAGTTCACGATTTTAGCAAAGCAAAGAGTCCTGCCCCTAAGAACTCCGTTGCCACCTCTCATTCCGTTGAACGCGATGTCATTGAGGAAGAAGGAGGAGAAACAACCGAGCTCTCAGCGGTATACCTTTACCACGTTTTTGTAATTCTTAATACATCACCTCGGAAGTATATGAATACATTACGTCGAAACTCAAAAAAAAAAAAAAAACTTTCGTCGTTACAAATTTTTGCGTTCATAAAACTTACTGTCATAAAAAATACCACGAAACTCGTTTTCTTTTACCAATCAAACGAGCGTTATTTTATTTTGTTTGTTGGTGTTTACCAGGCAAGAGTCTCATTGGCCGGATTCTCACTGATAGTATTATTGCGCTCTAGTTAGACCAGTTAGTTAGTAAGTTCCTGTTAGGAAAAGAGGTACTCTTGAGCTGATAACCCGATAATTGGCCCCCAAAAATTATTATTTTAATATTGGATTGGAGGCGAAATCTTGAAATCACTATTTTAGTAAATATTTTCTACGAATCCGTTTATATTATGAACTAGCTGGTTCCCGGCGTGCGTTGCAATGCCATATTCAAAGAAATAAATTGTTTCTCCCTGCATGTCCTTTACCGTGCGCCCCCGTTCCCCTATCGTGTCCCCTACCCCTCCCGCGTACCCCTTCCACCTTCCCCACCTTCCCACACCCCTCTCCCAACCCCCCCTCTTGCGTTTCATATATTCAGTCCCAGTACATTCGAGTTTTCAAACAGCTCGCGTGCCATCTATTACAATTATTTCAATTCAAATTTTCAGTTTTCATGAATATTACAAATATTTATTTTTGTATATTATAAGAACAATCAATCAAATTTGGTACTTAAAATAAGTACCTACCTATTTAAAATATTTTTAATTCTTGATTCCATTACAATTATTATGTAAATAAGTACTTCCAATTATTTCATTAATTTAAGGAATTTTGATTTATCAATCATTGTTTTGCAAAATGTCATTCTCAAATTTTTGTCAGTTTCGCAAGAATTTTTGTGATGATTAAAAAACTTTTCGGATGTATTGCCAAGCGGTTGTAATAATCCAGACACCTTCGCGGGGGCTTAAAGAAGGTATTTGAAAGTTTCAAACATTTCTTTTGCTTAATAGCAATACATAGACATCTCACTAATCCACATTTTATTTATTTATTTATTGATCAACGCCCTTTTTCAGGGCTTTGATTTTTATATATATATAGATTCCAAAACAAAATCAGAGTATGCAATTCTCACGCGGTAGAAGTGAAGCCTTGAGAAAACTAAAGTAGACAAGAGTGGGGTTACTACGAAGCACTTTTTTTATCAATGTGATGGAAAATTTTTTCCATATTTTTGTCGTCGAATTCCAGAACACCGTTTCCTATACATTTGGTCATCGTATTAGTAATTGTGTTTTCTTCTTGGGAGTCGCTATATGTCGCTTTCTTTTGTATTTTCTTTGCCTTTTCATTTTGCAGTAGTATGAAGATTGGATATTGACTCAAAACACATAAAAAATACAACTGTAGCTAAGATTATTTGTGATAGTTGCACCTTCAATAATTTTTTTTCTTATAAAATTATTAAAAAAAAAATACTTTGGCGCTTCAAATCGAGCGTTTCTAGATTCGGTTTGCCAAGCGATTTTTGTGCCTATTATACATATTCGTTGTGAAATAAGTCACACAAAGAATATATGAATTTTTCGCTTATGGCTTTCTCTGAACTCACTGAATCCCGGAGGCCGTCAAGTTTCTGACCATCCAATCATCCAATACATAGTTTCATCTCATTATCAATACCCCCATTCCGTTTGTCCACGCGTTTGCTCCCAACTCCCAAGAAAGCACAATACACTCACCTGGCAGCGACAACAATAGTGATGCAGTCTGCTAAATAAATAAATAACCTCTTTAGAGCGGCTACAAAGTGCATGCAATTATTAGGTCGGACCTCGGCGCATCCGACTTGGAGGTTTGGTCGACCGCTGGTTGCAGCCCGCAGCAGGCTTTTAGCTTTGCTGCCCCTGGCCCCGGCTCAAAGCGAAGATACATATTCGGGCGGCTGACTTGATTAATAGGGGTTACGTTGTGTAAATTTAATACTCAATCATATAGTGTTGTTTCACAATATGAAATGATAATACTCAGTCATACAGTGTTCTTTCACAATACGAAATGATAATATTCAATAATATAGTGTTCTTTCACAATATGAAATGATAATACTCAATAGTGTTCTTTTACAATATGAAATGACAATAATCTCTAATATAGTGTTCTTTCATAAATGAAATGATAATATTATTAAAAAATGTGGTCCACACCAATCTGGAAGAAAACTGATGTTGCAAAATCACACATTTCGGCTTCTAAGACCCAAACACACCATAAATAAATTGATTTTCAATAAAAAAGAGTTTATGGAAACAAAATAAATGATTAATGCGCCCAAAGTAAGGAAAGATTGACCTTAACCCGGACATACAGACACGCCAACAGTATGTTTCTATCAGTTTATCTTTTTTTTAATGCCTGTGTGAATACCGCATGAGATTCTCAAATGCTCCCGTCAGGAGTCAGTCACACTATGGCATGCGCAATAGGGATACATTGTGGGGCTGAAGTTAACCGTGAGGGGAAGGAGATGGCAAAGAAAGGTGCGGAAACATATAGTTCTTCAGATCTAGTCATCAAACATGGCTAAAGCCATTTCAAGCAACTTTTCAGTTCTGAATGGTGGTCTTACGCCAGAGCGATATTAAGGACGGGTTGTTTCAAAAAATTTGACGAGTTCATCAAATATTTGAAGTTAATTTTCATGTTCTGTGTAAGTTCTATTCGAGTTCTGTTACTTTATCATCATAGGCCAGCTGCTTCATAAAACTGAAATCATCACAGAACTTGAATAGAACTTACACAGAACGTGAAAATTAACGTCAAATATTTGACGAATTCGTCAAATTTTTTGAAACAACCCATCCTTAGAGTATCTCCCACTCTGGAAAGAGCGGCAAATATACTATATATTATTTTTAAATGAATTAATTGTGTAATAACACAAATTAATGTAATAAGATTTATTTGCGCACGCCGGGATTTGGGACTCGATTTCGACCCTGGAGGCCATCACTTCTATGAAGTCTTGTAGATAGGAAGTATCCTAACTATGTAGGTTAGGAAGGAAGGAATAAAAGAGAAAAATAAGTGTATGAATTTTAGATGCCCTCAGTATACTCCTTGTGAGAGTCGAAAAGTTTGCGTTGCTTGAAAAAGCTTCAATATGATTATTAGATCTGATAAAGGCTAAACTTAATTGGGCAGATCTGAAGGCTTAACCTAAATTTCCACCACCTCATTTCTTATCCCTCCCCCCTCCCTTTCACTTTACAACACACCCCAAGAGGGGATGCCATAGTCCTACTCTCGGTTTCGGCAGTTGGGACTCTTGTGCAGTAAAGATTTAATTGGAAAACCTTCTGACGTAGTGTTCTTTTGTGAATTTAATTGTAGTTATAATATAATGAAAATCAATAACTAATTATGCACCACTACGTTATTTACTTTACCGACATGTTTCAAAAACAATGTTTTCTTCATCAGGATAAGAGATTAATATAAAAATAACAACTGACATACATGTATAGACAAATAAGAACATAGAAAAAGTATTAAAAAGGAGAGGTGATTAATTACTTTAAATATCATATAAAAACTATTATTTAAATCTAAATATAAAAATTATTTTAGAATGTCTAAAAATTGCATTTACATAACAAAAAACTTTTAAAGCAAAAAACAAAAACAAGAAATCTAAATAACAAAATAAATAATTTTAATTAGACAAAATAATAAAAAGGAGAGGTGATTAATTTTTTAAAATTTCATAAAAAAAAACAATATTTATAATGAAATATACAAATTGTCTTAGAATGTGTAAAAATTGAATTTACAAGATAATTAAAGCAAAAAATCAAAATAAGAATTTTAAATAACAAAATAAATATTTTAATTGTTAAGAAAATAAATTTAAGAAAGGGTTATTTAAAAAAAATGTTTTGTTATTTATAGTATTTAATTGACTATTAACATTTTTCCTAATTTGGTTGGTTGGCAAATTTTGAATAATAATTTTTATTTAAACATTTTAGATGTTTTTTTAACTCTAATGTTAAATTTTCTAGAAATCTTCCCTAATTAAAATAGTTAAAATCATCAAAACAATTCGCGAACTTTTTAGAATTGATAAAAATAGTTAATAGTTACAATTGGTTTTAGGGTTTTACGGAAAAAAAGTATTTTTGTTATTTGTTTTTGGGGTGTTACGCCGTGTTGCGCTACTTCTTTCGGACAGCGTTACAGTGTCCATCACTCATGTGCTCTGATGATGGATACTGTAACGCTGTCGGAAACGTTGGCTAAAGAAGGAGGCAGCTTAACACGATATAACACCCCAAAATCAAATAACGAAAAGAGTTGCAATTAATTAAAATAGTTACAATGATTAAAACTATTTGCGAAATTTTAAGAATTAAATTTAGTTGTTTGTTTTCAAAAGTGTGTTATCTCGAATATTGCGGGAAAGAGGGTACAGTAGTCTAAATAAACTAGTGGTGAACGATTGGAAGTGATCGATGGTACTTATGGTATGAGACGGGGTGACACTATAAAAGTGCTACAGGTGTCCTCGCTGTACTTGAAAACCGTACGGAAAAAGATAGTTGACTGAGCACGTGAATTGCATTAAATGATTTTCAAATAATCTGTTTGTGTTTTGTACTAAAAACTCTTTGACTCTGACTCTATTAATGAACTGAATACTAGAAATATTAATGAAGTCCGAGAAAACTTATAGGGTTGTTTCACAGAATTTGAAAAAATTATCATATTTCATGGTAAAATGTAAACTTTCTGAAAGTCCTATTCAAATTCTCTCATTATTTCATCTTGTTCTGGTTGTTTTACAGTACTTGGATAATAACAGAACTTTAAGAGGAATATGAACGCTAGAAATATTTCGATTCTTATGCCTACAAAATTTAAAATCGCGCGTCGTATTTTTACGAGGCAAGTAAGCGGAAAAGTGATTTTTATTTATTTTGTGCATAATTTTATAAGAATGAAAAAAAGTTAGAACATAGAAAACCTCAAAAATAGTCTAAGCCATGAAGGAGTATTTTTTAAAAATTGTTTCTTATATCACTTCATAGTTAAGTCATGAAAAAACATTTTTTAATGGTTTACGCTTATATTTTTTGTTGTGTAAATAATAATTTTATTGTAATTCCAATACACAGAAAAGCTAGTAAAAGCTTCAATTTATCCGTAGCATATTTTTTGGTATACATGCTGTAAACCGATTCGTCGTAAAGATCTAAATAGGATTATCACAAAACTTGAAAAATATCATTAAAATTTGATGAATTTTTCAAATTCTGTGAAACAGTCCGTCCTTGGGGTTGTTTAAAAGAGATTGCAATGGCAATGTTTCAACTCAAATATTGATACGTAGTCAATGATAGTAAGTTTGGAGTATCAGGCCACCTAGCACAGTCGATCGATAACGATTGATAGGATAACTTTCGGTAATTTCTCATCGTTCCCTAGCATGACTGCAGATCGCCAACGATTAGGTAAAACAATTCACATTAATTAAGTGTTCTTAATATATTCGTCGTCGACGGTTGTTTGTACGTTAGCGATCTGCAGTTGTCCTAGATGAGATGAGAAGTTACCGAAAGTTATCCTATCAATCCTTATCGATCGGCCATGCTGGGACCTCTGGTCCCTATCTAGCCGGTTGCCCAGGCCAACATGATATTCAAATTTGTATTAAAATGTGTTCAAGCAACGCAATAGGCAGCTAAATGTTGTCGGCTGCGGAAGCCAGTCGAAATATTATGTTGCGCAGGTAGACAGACTAGGGTAATATAGTACAGCTATATGTATGCTTTCCTTAACTCCTCACGCACTTGTCGCAGCAGCCTTCGAATGTGACATTAGCCGCTACCTTTAAAGCATATCCTTCGTTATTCTTTTCGACCATAATCAGGGCAATCTTCACCCTGCAAAATTAGTATTTATCTATATGACGGCCGGCGTGGTCGAGCGGTATGGCTTTTGACTCGCAATCCGAAGATCAAGGGATCCAATCCCGGCGTGGCAATTAAATTTTATTTCTTAATTTGTGTTATTTCATAATTAATTCATTAAAAAATATATTTAGTATATTTGCGGCATGTTCCAGAGTGGAAGAAACTCTCAGTATCGCCCTGGTGCAAGACCACCATTCAGAATTAAAACGTTGCTTTAAATGGCTTTAGCCGTGTTTGGTGACCAGATCTGAATAGCTAGCTACTTCCCCACCTTCTTCTTCCTCATCTCCTTCACCTCCCTACAACATTCGGCCTCACAACATACCCCAATTGGGGATGCCATAGTCTTACTGGCTCCAGACGGGAGCAGTTGGTACTCTTGTGCGGTGTTCATATAAAAAAAAATCTTTGTATAAAGCATAATGTAAACTTTTGGATTTAGTATATAAAAATGCTAAAAATTGGAGAAATTATTATAGAAAGTAGAGAAAAGAAGGAGAAAAAAGGCATACGTAAGGATTAGATTAAAAAATATACATTTTTTTTTATTTGTATGCAGGCGTGCACACATGTGCATACAGGTGCATTATATAAACACATACATATACAAACGCACACATACATATATACACGTATACACATACATACGCACACATACACGTACGCATACATACACATACATTCTCACACATATACATAATATAAACACCTCCATCTGAGTACGAGGAACAGGCTACCACGTATAACCTTTTTTGTTATTAGATTTATTATATGATTTATTATTCATTATCTATGCGCCATTATTACAGCTTTTAAAAATTCCGTTTAATTTACATGGCTCAAATATCTATCGGATTTACTAAAAAATAATCGTGTAATTGTTGAAACAAAAGTCAGCAACGTCGCAACCAAACCCTGGAGCTAAAATATTGTCTGCCTCATGTCATGCATTTTGTGCTTTACGTAAATATTTATAATAAAATACATAGAATTTGAATAAATACATACGCTTCCCATTGTTAAGGGGACCTTGAATTCAAATTGATGTTTCTTCAAATGTAAATCAGTATAACATATTGTGACGGAATGTTTATATTTCTGAAAATGTCTAACGTGAAAAAGTTTGTTTTATACTTTAATATCTGGGTGGCTACCACGGTAGTTCTTGAAGCATTCTTCTGAACCTTGAATTTTAAACATTGTGGATAGTTAAATCAGCTGTTTTATAAGTCAGAAGTATGGAAATTATCGAATATTTAAAACAACGATTAAAGGTTATTTGTATCCGAATATCTCAGTGGCATCATGGTTATAAATTTTAATGCAGTGATAGTGAGTACCTATCTATTCACATTAAATACGTGAATATGTTTTCATTATCATCCTCGGAGAATTCGGGAAAATTTTATAAAATGTTCGAAAATATACTGAATTGCGAGCAATCACTTCACTTCTGTGATATTTTCAAGAAATCCAAAAAATAATCCCTAATTTTAATGTTAGAGATACTTTTTGTAGAAGAAAGAAGAAAGCTGTCTAGGGACAACTCTTTCAGGAAGGGGATATATTGTTTTCCACTAAAGATCCTAGTAATACTCCTTACAATTTATTCCCAAAATAGTATGTCAAATATTTCTTCGTACGTCGCTCTCATTCGATATCCAGGTATATCACAAACATGATAGTATTTTTCTTTATTTATTTATTAGTGACTAGCGAGTTCCCGGCATGCGTTGCAATGCCACTAATAAAAAAATTGTTTCTCCCTGCGTGTCTTTTCCCATTTTTCCGATCCTTTTCTGCCTCCTTTCCCCTCCCATTTCCCCTTCCTCTGACGCCTTACCCCTCCACCTTCCCCGCCTTCTTTATGAACCTCATTTCTCACAAAAAAAATAAATCGAAAATTAATGTTTTTTTGAGGAATGTGAAAATTTAGTAGGTATGATTTTTATTAATTGTTTTTGTGTTTGATTCGTAGAAATCCATTTAATTTTTTTATATTTAATTCAAATTAAATTTGATAGTTTTATTATCAAAACTTGCAGGTATGATTTTTACCATTATTTTGTACGTTTTTTTGCAATAAAAAATAGTTAAATAAAGTTAATGTTTCGGATTGAGGTTCAAATAGAGCTCAATTATATAAATAAACTGTGAGTTTGATAACGATTGATCAAAAACTGTAGGAGCAGGAGGTTACACAAATTCGAAAAAGTGGTTCTGAGAAAACGCGTTTGAAAATAAGAGTGTCAGTAAAGTAGTAGCAATTCAACCAAGGGACACTCACTCAAATGCTTTTAGCTTTTAAACGGCATGGAAATTTGGTTTGAAATTTTCAGAATATTTTTTTAAATAGTTCTAACATCGATTTATGAAAGAAAAAAAAGGAATTTTTTGAAGCCTCTACACCTATTCCCCCCACTTTAAACTTTATTTCAACGATCAAATTTGATGAAATAAAAAATATACTTAACTCTGATTCCTTTTTCAAAAAACTGAAACAAAACAAAACAAATTTAAAGTTACATGTCACACCAAAAACTCATTTAACACTAAAAAAACGCCTTTAAATTTTGTGGCAATATAATGTAAAAAACTGCATTGAATGTTTATTGACAATAATGTTGATTGCGTCTAAAAATGGCAGGAAATTGTAGAAAAAAGTGGATATTTTGCAGCCCTCCCGCGCTTTCCGAACCAATGGTTGTTTCAGACACCGCAACTTGGCAAATGAATTTAGACGAAAATGGCTTTGTCCATTTCCGTTGGTGCCTTGTTGCAAATATGCAGTTCTATTATTTGTCCATGCATTTCCGCCACGGGCGATGGCTTGTTCCCGAAACTAGTCCAGAGCTTTATTGCTTTTTTTCTTCCTGGGAAATGCGCCGAAAGTCAGTCATCGATAGTCAAAAGGCCGAATGCAACGCGTGACAAAATAAAACAGTTTTTTCTCAATTGTTTCACCACTAATTATTGCGGCTCCGAAGAAATTGCAACATTTTCAGTATGCTCACCCGTATACAGATACTATACAGTACTCTTACGTAGAGTTAATTAATTCAATATTTTTTGTCTCAATTTGTAAATTGAGACAAAACTGAAATCATTCTTTGTCACTAGGAACAAGAAGTGAAAAATTTGAAGAAAAAGGTGGAACATTGTAAAAAATTGTTTCAAGGCGGAATTACATTATTTAAAGATGTAATTACATTATTTAAATAAATTAACTGAACCAACCTATATCATAAAAACACGAGTGATGGAAAAAAATTGGTTAAACAGGTTACGTTAGTTTAGGTTAAAGGCTATTTTTTCTTAACTTTTCAAAGGGGTGAAACTTCAAAGGAAGTTACATGATTCTCAGTTGTCATGGAACCATACATCTAAAAAAAAATGGTTTTCTGTAAAGTCGGACGATAATTTTACGTGATAACGTCATATAATAACGATGGAGTGGAAGAGAGATAGATGCGTCACAAGCCGAACGCATGTTCCGCGCTCTCGCTTGCATGCTCGGCTCAGGCGGAACGTGACAATGAGTCATGCTTTTTCGTGAGTTCAGCCGGCGTTCATCGATTTATAAGACGTTATCACGTTAAAAACTAGTGACCGGAGTTGCCAGGGCTTAACACAGGAGTTTATCGAAATCAGAAGCAGACAGTAATTTTCCTCTTGTTTTGAAGATGGAAAAGTTAAGTGTGCAAAATTTCATTACGCAGTATCAAAATTCTGCTTAAAATTGTGAGAAAGGGGGAAGGAAAGGGGAAAAAAATTGATTTTCTCTTCAAGTAGAATAATTAATAGAATAGAATAATTCTCTATAAGTAGAATTAGTGGATTCGCGATCTCTTCGAAAAACTAAGTAACGCTCGTCAAACAATTCATTACTGAATATTGAAGTATTTAACCAGGTTTCTGTGAAGCAGATTACATCGTAATTATTGATCATAATTTCGTTTTTTATAATATTTGTTTTAGTTCTAACTCCCCTAACGTTTTGATAGAAAAGTTTCAGATCCATTTTGTTTTTTTTGGAAATTTGACAAACAGTTAAATTAAATTATTTGGATAAACTTCTTAAACAGAAAATCATTTCCTTTGGCTCTCCGGGGAATTAGGAATCGAAAATCTTCAACCGTTTTATTTCAAATCGGTGTAGATTACACTGTAGCGATCACCTGCCAACTTGTCCAGGGTACTCAGCGTGCACTGCACAGTACTGCACACATCGCTATCGACTGCAGCGGCGTATCTCGGCACGCAATAAAGCAATTTTCCGGCGTCGCCGCGTTCTATCGACTATTTCTATATCTAATAATTATTTGAATTGGTGAAATGAACGTACGGCATTGTGTCGGCCGCCGTCGGCGACACTTCGCGAGAGGGCAGCGGGTAGCGGGCGGGCAATAATTCGCGGGGCGAGCGGAGAGCGGCGAGCAACGAGCGCACAGTTAGTAATTTTGAGTATCTAGCGTAACTTTATTTTTTAGTATGTTTTTGGGACAATACAAATTATCATTATACGAAAAAATTGTTGAAAAAAAATATATTGCGCGATTGAACCTGGTACAGTCGTTTTTAATACTTACAGCAATCTATATATATAAAAATTCAGGTTCCGTATGTTTGCTTTCGTAAATCTCGGAAAGTAATCGATAATCGAAACAAAATTTTTGCTGAACATTGTATTTTAGCAGAAAAATGTTTCCATATATAATAGTAAGCTCTGGCATTATGAAATTTGTGCATATCGATCTGTGTATCAAAAATCGCCTTGGTGCTGAAAAAATTAAAAGTCGTTAAAGTAAACCCTGAACACATCACAAAACTAAAGTTAATTTGACCCATTGATATCCATTAAACACATTAAATGTAAAATTTTGCCGGATATATTCGGATACATTTTTAAAAGTCTCGATGAATTCTAAACTTAAAGAAAATACGTTTTTAAAAATCGTTACTTCAATATTTTTTATCACACTAAAACACAAGTTAAATAGTTATGATAATTACCTGATTTCCTAGATTTCATCATAAAAATTCAGAAAAATACAGTAGCTATAGTTGAATTATCACGATGAAGTGCACACCTCTACTCGCGGAGAGATCCAAACTCGACAGACATAAAATTACTCGTTCCCGTTTTGAGGTAGTCAGTATTTGCGATGGTGCCGTACGTCGCAAGCAGCTAAAATGTGTTTTTGTTTTTTAATTTTAACAAGATTAGACATTTAGGTACTCAATTAAAATAAAATGAAATCCAGAAAAAAACCTTGGGTTTTATGATAAAGTTACGCTAGATACCTCAAATTATTAATTGTGGAACGGCGAGCGGTGACGCTGCCCAGTCCCGGCCCCAGTGACATCCCATTATTCCGGTATTGGGAGTTAGCGCCCTCACCTAATGCGCACGGCACACATGTCGTGTGCTGCGGGTAACGCAAACATATAGCGGCGCAAATCAGTCAATATTCCACCGCCGAGCGACGGGGGCGAACTGGCAAATAATCTTCAATAATTTTTCCCCTTTTTAGGCATACAAAATATTGGGAGGACAATTTGGACTAAAGGGAGGTAAAAAAAGTGGCATCATTTTTTAAGTGAAAATTTCTTTAGCACCCTTCTGATTTGAAACTCGATGAAACGAAAAAACGACACTAAAAAGAGGCATAACACATACATCTACATTATTTAGCCTGCGAGAGAATGACATAGTATAATTGATTTCCTCTTTGTGTGGTGCTTCTAGCCTCCCTAATCTTGCATACTACTGTTTTCTGAAGGTTTCACTTCTACCGCATGTAAACTGCATACAATTTTTTTCGCTTTGTGTCCCATCTAAATAAATCCACGGGATAGCCTGAATTCCCGACTTATCAGTTCCAATTTTGAAAATGGCATATTAAATTGATTTACTGTTAGAAATATTAAGGTTGGTAATATCTCCACACTATTGTTATTTTTTTGCGTGAAAACGTCATTCATTCGTCACTGACCAAAATTTATGTTTTTACTGCTTAGTTTAATATTTAGGGCACCCCAAGATTTACATGACGACGCACGAATGATTCATGTATGTTGTGGAGTTATGATTGATTTTTTAGTCCTGCGGAATCCCTCCCCGCTCGATGACGTAAGTGCACGATGACTTAAGCGTAGTAACAAGCAACGAACAAAGTTCTATTTTTAGAGTAAAGACGTCACCTGGCGCCACTACCCTTGGGCCACGTTATAAAAATTGTATGCAGTACACGCGGTAGAAGTGAATTCTTCAGAAAACTAAAATAGACGAGAAGCCACGAAGCACCGCACACAGAGGAGACTAATTTTTCTACCTCACACACCCACAGGTTAAATCCTATAGATACATGTGTCTCTTTTTAGTGTCGCTTTTTCGTTTCATCGAGTTTCAAATCACAACGGCTAGAAAGAAGAACAAAGAAGTTTTCGTTAAAATATTGTACTCCACATTAAAAAAAAAAAATCATAGAGTCATTGTGTTCCTCGCCCCGGACCTGCACGGTCACTTACTAAAGATAATCTGATTTATTCAACTTGGACACTATTTCGCAACGAATTGGCTGCATTTGCTGGATTTACGATTAATCAGGTCAGGTTACAGCTTTAAATTTGTCTTGAATGTTAGCCAAACAACGCTTTTTTATGATACCAAATGTATCAACCCCTACAAATTCTGTACAAAGGAATCTGCATACTTCGATAGAGTGGCACTTTCAAATCCACCCATCGGTGTAATTAAATTACTATTAAGCCGAGTCATTTAATATCACTACACAATTATTAATGTCTAAAATTTGGCGTATCGGTTTACCATACGTAAAATTTACACGTCCAAACGATGTGAATAAATTGCAATACCTTTACTATTTCACTACAATTTGGTGCACAGGGTGGTTTTAATATGTTTTAAGCATTTGAGTGTTATCTGGAACCCAATTTAAATATTTAAAAAAAAAATCGAGTGCAGTTTACACGCGGTAGAAGCGAAACTTTACCAAAACAATCTCAAATAATAATTGAAAAGTGAGGTCATAATCAAAACGACCAATGAACGCAGACCTCGCGTAA
Organism: Glyphotaelius pellucidus; assembly: GCA_936435175.1. Classification (NCBI taxonomy): domain Eukaryota; kingdom Metazoa; phylum Arthropoda; class Insecta; order Trichoptera; family Limnephilidae; genus Glyphotaelius; species Glyphotaelius pellucidus. The sequence goes on from OW386542.1 coordinate 5,771,324, forward strand.
TTTCCGTTTTATACCACAACCAATAGGAGAGCCTTTAAAAGTGACATCAAAGCGGCCGATGAGCGCAGTTGATGCGCCGCAGGTGCAGTCATCGTCATTTCCGTTTCATCCGAAATCCAAATCACAGCCATGCTATAGAAGTTTCACTTCAAAAAGTGTGCAGTTCACACGCGCTAGAAGTGAAACCTTCAGAAAACCAAAGTAGACAAGAGTGGGGAGGCTACAAAGCATCACAAAAAGAGGATACCTATTAGTCTATCTCATTCTCTCGCAGGAAAAATCCTGTAGATTTATGTGTTTGTCTCATTTTAGTCTCGCTATTTTTCGTTTCACCGTGTTTCAAATCACAACGGTGCTAAAGAAGTTTTCACTTAAAAAACTAACATGACATGTCGTAGGGAGTAGTTATATTTTAACTCAAATCGAGTAGTATTATTATTATTTAATAGTATTATTATTTAATAGTATTATTATGCGTGGTTGAATTTCAGAACCCGGCTTCGAGTGCATGAGTGACGCCACGCCACAAAGAACACTTGTGTATGTGGAATTTCAAACAAAGCTACCGTTGTAATTCGGTTTTGATTTCGTCGCCACTTCCGTCGGCAGGACGCAATTCTACGCAAGTTCGACGAATTTGTGAATCTGGAGTATTTCTCCGGATATGGAAAGATTGACGGTAATACTCGGTTGTATCAAGCGGCTATATATTACATATGACGTCATTGCCCGTCCCGGTGACTAACCATCACTGGTTGACAGTGGACACGAGGAACGGGCTAATTTTAGAACCAGTTCGTAATAGATTTATAAAATGGTCACAAACACTAATTTGCCGAGGCCGAACCAAAAGCCGCCCGCAGGCCCAGCAGTAAAAACCTGCGGAACTTAAACATGTATTAGTTATTATTTTATCCACCCAGTTTACCACTACACAAGTAAGAGTCTCTTTATTTAGTTTACCTACACTTTTTTGCATAATACGTTCCTAATATCTATACTCTTAAAACAAATCGGAAAAGTTAAATTAAATATCAAAATTGTTTTTTTTTTTTACCAAAAGCTCTTTCCGAAATGCCGTTTATAAACATTCCCCAGGCTACATAATAAATATGCGTTTGAACGCATTCAAACAATCTAGGTGAGAAATAGAGGGTAGTGAGTAGAGATTTACACACCGCAAATAAACTGATATGATGTCAAACTGAGGTAATGTACTCTGAAGTTTCATTTTTTGTGTATAATTAGTTTATGTTATATAAAGGGAGGTATTTATTTTCTTTCAAATACGATTTTTTTAAATTTTGTTTATACTAATGTTTATAGCTCTGCTTAACTTTACGACATGAGGATTTAAGAGATTTAAGAGAGAGGGAGAAGACCATGACCTACGCCGCCTTTGAATGTGTTGTAATGAGGGGGTTTTAAAGAAATGAAGGAAAGTAGGTTATAAGAAAGAAAAAGGTAAAGATCAAAAAAGTAAAAAAAAATACGGTGCTATTAATTTAAAATATGAAAAAATACCCTTTCTTAAATATAGAGATCAAATTTTAAAAATAATATTTTAGCTCCAACAGGAGGCCCTGAAGAAAATAATTTTCCTCGAGGCCCACGTCTTCTTGTATGAGGTATGAGGGGTTGGTAGGAATCTGGGGGTCACTGAATCCAGGAGAGACGGACGTTAGAATTCATCTGCCCCACTTCGGTGCAAGACGATGGGTCGAGAGTCTTGCTGGAGAAGTAAAAATGACTCCCTCAACCAGTCTCTTCAAATCTAACCCACCACCATGAACCCGGACACATCTGCTAAGTCGCCAAACTTAGCGAACCACTTGGGGTGACCTAGGGCAATGGTGTTGGTTATCGAATGAATTGTTCCTGAGCGGCCTACTCGTTCCCACCTCCCAAATTGAATATATTGTTACGTTTTTTTTAAGACGTATAGGGCCCACAAACAATCAAAACATCACAAATGTCAGCGTCATAATTTGTTTGCACTGAATAAAATTATTACAGCTTTTTTTAATCATCACTGATTGATTTATTTGAACAGCTTTTATTTATTAACACTGATGTATTCATTAACACTATTTTTACTACACTCGGTAGGCACCGCGATGTTAATTCGATAGCTGCGTTGTAACTGATAGCTGCGTCCCCAACTCCCCCGTTGGAACATCGTCGCTTTTATATAGCTGGTGGTACCTTCTATGGTCTTTTCTATCTTCCCTAATATGAATACCGCACAAGAATCCCAACTGCTCTTGTCTGGAGTCAGTGAGCCTATAGCATCCCCAATTGGGATATGTTGTGAGGCTTAAGGTAGTGGGGAGAGGAAGGAGATGGGGAAGAGGAAGGTGGGAAGTACTTAGCTAATCAGATCTGGTCACCAAACGTGGCTAAAGCCATTTCAAGCAACGTTTTAATTCTGAATGGTGAGTATCTTCCATTCTGGAACGTGCCGCAAATATACTATATATAATTTTAAATGAATAAATTGTGAAATAGCACAAATAAATCAAATAAAATTTAATTGCCACGCCGAGATTCGATCCCGCGGCCTTCGGAATGCGAGTCACGAGCCTTACCGCTGGACTACGCCGGTCCCTACCTTACCTTCTATGGAAATTGTCTGTAGATCGAACTGTCAAAACATTTCCAGTAGCTTCCAAAACAACATCGACGCATCTCAATGATTCTATTCCGGACATTTTTACAAGTTTGTGTGTTCTAGAATATTCCGCTAGATTCTGGTGATTGCTGGTAAGTCTAAGTTGGTTTGTTACAATATCTAACGGGGTTTTTTTAAAGGTATACAAATTCAAAATGAAGAAAAACACATTAAAACAATGTTAATGTCTATGGTATTGGCTTTATTTAATAGATAATTTTATGCCATTATTGTTTAAATATGATTTCGGGTATATGAGCGTAACGACTGAGCTCAAATGAAGCGCAATCTTGAAGTCCAATTTTCGACAACTTTATCGAGCAACTGGGGCCATGTATCGACAAAACCACGGCGAATGTTGACTTCCAAATGGTCCAACGTCTCTGGTTTATCAGCATAGACTAGTGTCTTCACATACCCCGAAAGAAAGTAATCTAATGAGATCACACGATCGTGGAGGCCTAGACCCAGATATTTCCGCAGAATCTTCCACAAAGTGGATGGGCACAGCTGCAATTGCTATGCACGATGGCGAATCGACTCATTCGTTTTCTCCTCAACACTACTCTCCACAGCAGCAATGACTTCTTCTTGCGCACTGTTTGTCGTCTTTGTGGATGCGTATTATCCACTAGAGTGTACGTGGTGTGTAAACGATCCATGATCTTCCGAATAACTTGCTCGGATGGATGATTATGTCGATAGTAAAATGGACGTAGTGCACGATAAATTTGGCGAACCGAACCATGATTTTCAAAATAAATTTGCGCAATTTGCAAGCGCATGATCCGACGTCAGTCTACTCATAATGAAATGGCAAAACGTATTGACTACAAATCAACTGTCAACTGTCAAATTGAGAGTCTGTAGAAACAATGTTGCCAGTTTAAAAACCAAACCTCTAAAAAAACACCCTTTATGAGTAAATAATTTAGAAAAATACGGTTACGGATAAACAACAATTTATTATTATTTTTTATTTTAACTTTTTATGAGTAAAACCTCAAATTGTAATATTTAATTAAATGAAGTCATTATGAGCGAAACTCAATCGAAAATCTGGAAACAGAAAAATCAGAAAAAGATATTTACACCTCTGGGACTCGAACCCAGGACCTCCCTACTTTCCGGGTTGGGCGCTCTTATCCACTGAGCAAAGGTGTCGATATTCGATTCGGTCACTTTTAACTGTACCATACTTCGACTAAGAACCACCCATATTATATTCATTTTTCTTAACGCATATTTTTATTGGCTGCCATCTTTATGAATGATTGCAAGATTCAACTCGAACTAAATGCAATCTAGATGGTGTCTGGATAAATTTTTATCCATTTTATTTAATGTGCGACATCTATTGACTCTTCTGCAAGTCTAGGATGAATATTATTATTTTTTATTTTAAATTTTTATGAGTAAAACCTCAAATTGTAATATTTAATTAAATGAAGACATTATGAGCGAAACTCAATCGAAAATCCGAAAAAATAAAAAATAATAATATTCATCCTAGACTTGCAGAAGAGTCAATAGATGTCGCACATTAAATAAAATGGATAAAAATTTATCCAGACACCATCTAGATTGCATTTAATTCGAGTTGAATCTTGCAATCATTCATAAAGATGGCAGCCAATAAAAATATGCGTTAAGAAAAATGAAGATAATATGGGTGGTTCTTAGTCGAAGTATGGTACATTTAAAAGTGACCGAATTGAATATCGACACCTTAGCTCAGTGGATAAGAGCGCCCAACCCGGAAAGTAGGGAGGTCCTGGGTTCGAGTCCCAGAGGTGTAAATATCTTTTTCTGATTTTTCTGTTTCCAGATTTTCGATTGAGTTTCGCTCATAATGTCTTCATTTAATTAAATATAACAATTTATTATTTCACTACACTTGAATGCACCCAGTAAAGGTCTAATGTGAAGAAACCCAATACGTACGAAATAAAATATCAAATATGATTGCGTTCTCAAAGGCCTTTGGTCAGGACTTACGTATGATGTAGTTATGTTTTATTTTATTTCTGCTTTTGTCATGCAGGTAAGGAAATCTATTTGTGGGGGAAATTGAATTTATGCGCAGGATTTCTAAGCATTTCACAATCTGGATGTAATGTCAAGTAAACCAGAATTATATGAACTTGAAATGAGATTGGAAATATTTTCGTAAACTAATAATAAGAAATACGATGGACGAAATGCAATAATACAGAGATTGAAAATGTAGCATACATTGTTTCTAGTGAGTTTGTACATTATATACTCAGGTGTTGTGGAGTTGTCTTATTTTGGTGTAGTTTTGTAGTGATGAATATATAATATAAGACATAAAACAATAATTGAACGGCGTACTATAAAGAATTTCTTTGTTGTACGTGGAATGGGAAGTTGAGTTGACTGATTGAATTGTAATGCAGAAAAATCAGGAGATTTTTCATTTCACGAGAGAAAGCCGATCGAATATTATAAATGCGAAACTGCTCGAGTTTGTTTGTTACGCTTTCAAGCATAAAATAATAGAACGATTTTAAAAATTCTTTCACCAATAGAAAGGAAAAATATATGCGAGGACTGTAGGCTGAATTTAAAGGTAAGCTCTGGCGTTATGAAATTAAAAATATTAATACATTATATTTGTTATACGTTTTCTGTCGCTAACAAAAGCGAGTTATTGCTAACGTCAGAAAACAAATCGTTGCCATGGAAACGATGTTGATATATTTGTGGGCTCTATGCTGATAGGTACTCAGCCCCCTACCTACTGGTCGGCTGCTGCTCCAGAAAATTCAAACATTAGAATATGTTTTGTTTTTTTTTGGACAAGCTTATGTTTTAGAATAAATGTCAGATGAGATTTCCTACATTAAAAATATAATTCGTAACGATTATAAAGACTGTATAATAAAAAATGCCATTTTTTATTATGTTTACAAACTTCCACATATTTAAATAAAAACAAATTTCCGAAATGTTTGTATGCGCATAAATTCCGAACGACTGCACCAAATCGAATAATTCTTTTTTTCTTTGAGCGCTAGCATTATGAAATTTAAATGGCACGCAAGCTGTTTGAAAACTGAATGTACCGGGCATGAATGTAAGGAATGTGGGAGGGGGTGGGGGGATAATTGATAAGTACAAGCCCTACAGTAATTTTCCCCAATACAATGCGAGCGAAGCCGCGGGGAAAAGCTAGTATTATTATAAATTCAAAAGCAAGTTTAATTACATTTAACTTGAAGAAAATCTCTCAGGAATAACTAACAACTTCATAAGCAAGGGTCTCTTAAAAATTATTTATCTGTAGCTACCGATGATTGCGCAATATCTAGGAAGTTCTAAACATTCTGATCGAATGTTCGACTGTTGGGCTGTCGGGCTGTTCGGCTATTCGGCTGTTCGGCCTGTACCGCTGAGCATTTCATATGATTACGTAAGCGACTGATTGCACCCATTATTTGATTAACATTGGCTGTTTGTTGGAGGCCCAGCCTGCATTGCCTACCTACTGCTGCCTGCTTCCTGCATTAGGGTGGGCCAATTTTTTTTTTTTAATTTTTGAGATCTACGATTTAAGGCGCGTATAAGTGAGATGGAACGCCGGGCAGTCGGGCTAAAAGAAACAATCGTTTCAATTAAAATTTTGTGGAAAGCACTTCTTATGTTCTTCTTTATTCTATGTTTTTTAAGTGACGTTTGTAGATTTTGAGCAGAACCATGGAAAATTCTACTCATCGTACTCATCGTACTTGAGTTATTCATGAATCCATATTATATCTATTTATATAAATAAGAGTTTTTGTAGCCAGCTGCCTGGCTTTGATTTTTGTCAAATCTATTTTGTTAATTCCGATGATGAGGAAATTGTGCACATTTCACCTTCGAAGAAGAAGAAAGTCCCCTTTTCCCTTCAAACAGAATTTTGATTCTTTTTTATGAAATTTTTAACAGTCAACGTTCAATATAAGAGGTCAAAAAACGGTCTACGTCTGATTTCGAAAAAATCTGTTTAAAGCACCGGCAAAACCGGGGATTTCAGCTTGTATATTGAAAAATGTTTATTTTTTCAATAATTATCTCGAATCGCCTGATATTCAAGCTTATTTATGCAGAGTCTATGTACTGAGTTTCAGTTTGATCGGATGTCGGGAAGTGAGTTACTTTCCACTTTAAAGATTTCACAGCATTCATTCATTCAATCAAGAAAACAAAAGTGAAATTCAAGTAGATTTGTTTCAAAATGTTAAATTCTAAAAGGGTCTCTGAAAAATAACCCCTCAAACATGAGGTTAGGTTAGTTTAACTTAAATAGACATTCGATGATTTTGTTTTTTGTTAAGGGTTATTTTTAATTATTATGTAAAAGGAATTAATTTCTTTGAAATCTTCATTGTATAACTGAACAGTGACCCTTTTGTCAATAGAATCAATAACTAAACAAAATGTATAAAAATGTGAAAATAGTGAAATATGTGTAATTAAGAAAATTAAAGCAGACTAGAGTTGGAAGGCTACGAAGCATCGCACAGAGACTATACTATCTCATTCTCTCATAAGCTAAATCTTAAAGTTGTTTGTGTTTGTTTCTTTTTAGTGTCATCATTTTTCGTTTCATCGAGTTTCAAATCACAACGGCGTTATAGAAGTTTTCACTAAAATGAATGTAAAAAAAAATCATACGCAACTTATCTGTATCCTGAGACTCTTGGCATATCTGTATCCCCAAAAAAATTGACATACATCAGAAATCCACCCTAACAAACCGTTCCTGCCTGATCCCGCCACCGCTGATGCTTAAAGAGATTTCTGTTCCATGTGCGAGGATTCATCTCCATTATGTACCCAGGCAGCACTACCGGAGATATTCCAAACATGGCGTTAGGTGTAGGCATTCCCGCTAATAACACACGGAATGCACTTCTTAGGTAACGCAATATAATTATAATCACATTCTCTCATACTAAATGAGTAAACAGCAGTATTTCTTCTCGTAGGTATCTAATAATCATGACTAATAACTCTGGTGTGCTTAAATCCGGGTAACCGAACCTATAATTAATATTTGCAATTTAGCCTAGAAGTTCTGTGACAGTAGACCTCGCATCTAAAAAAGGATGTTTCTACTTTTTGTCTTCTATACTAATATTATAATATTAATTGTTAAATAATTCCACATTTGAAATGTGTATTTCTTTTGTTTTAATTTTTGACAATTTTCATGATTTTTCAAGTTTGTTAACGTGCTTCATTCGAATGGCAAATTTTTGTTCGTACTATTTTTGATTTGTCAACAAAAAATATATTTGTATTAAATAAAATTTACAATATTTGTTTTTGAAAGCAATGTAAAGGCAAAAATTATAAAAAATACTTTCGGCTTCACAAATTCTACAATAATTATAAGATCCCGTGATTTTTCATGGGTCAGTACTAGTTCAATGATAATTTTGTTTTTGTTAGGAAAACAACAAAAACAATTTTGGAAAAGTCGATTAAAATAATTTTCATTAAAATATTGTATCACGGATATGTATTCTTTGTCGATTGTCTGATTTTGTTCAAACAAACAGTTCCAAATAAAAATAAAAATCACTTAATTCAAAATTAATAATAAACTTAGTTTTTACCTCTTTTATTGTTTACAAAACCAACATGTTTCGTGAGAATGAATTATAAATAGTTAGTAAGCCCTGAAGAAGTGAGCTTAGCTCACGAAACATGTTGGTTTTGTAAACAATGAAAGTGGTAAAAACTTAGTTTATTATTGATTTTGAATTAAAATGGTGTTATGAAATAAGTTTGTTGTGTTGTGAAGAAAAAATCACTTACATTTGCAGTAAATCCAATTTTTAGAGTTAATTAAATCGTAATTATTTTTTTTAAATTACAACCGAAATTAGACGTTATTTTTATGTTAATATTTTTAATGTATTCAATTCCGCTCTACAAAACTACCACCAATACCTTAAAACACAATCAACAAAGTTTTTAACATTTATTCCTTGAAAATTGAAAAAAAAACTCGAAAAACGCATCTAATTCTCAATGAATATTATATCAAACTTGAAATGATTTTTAGATGAACCGGCTAAAACAGTCAGAAAAAACGATGCAAAATTTATGACATCGCAAGACGTCTGAGCTCATCGTTACTATGTTCTTACTGCTTGACAAAAACAGATTAATTTGTTTTATTATGTTATACCTATAGAAGAGTACATAAGTACAAAATAACAGAATGAACTAATTCAATATCGATCACAGAAGGTTACAACAATGGCTCGCTAAGATGTGTTTATTTTTCCGTGCCGATTCCATTGCCTGAGCTCGCCGCGCGCCGGGATAAATAACAGGCAGAGCAAAGGAGAGGCAGTGCTCTCTACAGTACAGGGTAGCGGGTAGCGGGTAGCGGGGCAGCGGGGTAGTTCACAACACCCCACCTCTCTCACCCCAGCGGGTAGAAAGAAAAATATATTTTTACTTTTAAAGAAAACACAATAAATAATAAAGAAATAACATTGGGCTCAGACGAGCCGGGCCGAATATAATAACGTTATTCAAATATTTATTTCATTTTCTTCGGTGGCGGGGCCGTTCTTTTGATTATTTTTATATGGAGGGCGCGCGGACGTGTTTGCTCAGCGGCAAGCGGCAAGCAGCGTCGGAGAAAGCTATTTTGTATTTTTAATAACAGATTTAATGACTTTCTTTAAACTTTTTATCTTGCCTTATTCTCCGCGGATCTCTTCCCCTTCTCCGTCTCTGACGTGCCAATCTAGCGACATTCTTTTATTCTTTTAATTTCATATTATGAACATACAACTTTTCTTTAAGAAATTTCGACGAACTCTCGAAAGTATTTTATTAAAATTATGCCTTCGCGCACAAAAGAGACCCGAATAAGGAGGCATATAAAAACAAATTACTTTATATATTTTATAATGAAAATTATAATTTATTATTCGCGGCAGAGAGAATTTCTTCCTTTATTACACTTAATGGGCGCCTCAAGGTAAGAAATAAATTTGTCTAATGGCGTATAACGAGACGTGCATGTAAAAATAACATTACGCTATCTCTTTAAATGTATTAAACCAATTTACACATTACAATTAATATACACCTTTAAACTGCGTCGGTGTTGGTTCAGCCTCGGCCTCTGGCCGGGTAGGGTTGGCAGAAAACAGATATACTCACTTGTATATCTGTGTTCCAACACCAACTAACTATTAGGTACACAAGAAGGTATACGAATATTTAATTTATAGTGGACTCGATGTTTATTCTTTCTTTACATTGGGGTGGAAATTCGTAGGCTGAATGATTTATTGCTTGCTTTGCGCATAAATGAAAAAAAAATATTATGAAGTGTGGTTTATCGACGAAAGTCTAATACACTCTTTTTAATTGAAAACATGCGAGCGGGTAGGTATTCCAACTACCTGTGTACGAAAGCGTAGTAACGAGATCTTTCTAGTAACTTTAATTGTATTATACTCAAGTGCGTATATGATTTCAAACCATCTTGTTCCACGGCTCATAGCTTCCGCACCCTTTACAGCGCAACACGATCCGGAGAAAAGCTCCCGTTGTAATTTTGTCTCGCCACTAACGTTACTTAGTGAAGCAATAAACATTTGAAAGGGAGAAAGTAGAAGATGAAAAAGCGCGAAATAACTAATGTTCATGCGAATTTTTTTAATAATCAACACAAATAATTCTTACGGAGCGCCGCGAATTGTATTTCTCCGTCGCGCGATCAGGCGGTAACATTCCGAGCGATCCCCTTCGGGATTTTCCCTTTACGGTGCGATTTGAATATTTGGCAAATGCTTCTACCGGCTCCGCTAAATTAACGTCCCGCTTTATTTCACGGGGAGAGGTGCGCGGGGAGCGGGAGTAAAATTAAAGCCCGTGTAAGAATAATATATTTAAAACATTACTGTAAACGTGTTTGTGCCCGCGTTTTGTCGCTGAAATATTACAATCGTCGGAATGGCGTTACACTGTTGAGATATGTTGTGCCCCCTTGCGCCTGCCTCCCTCTATTGCCTCCACCCCCACCCCGGCACTCCAACAGTGTTTCGGTGTATTTCATAAATATTGTAGAAAATTATTCAAGCTTTTCCCAAGGCAGGTCCTGTCCGGCCGTGTGGATGCAGCATTCAGGATGCTCATCACGGTGACGAGCCTAATTTGTATGACGGACGATCTATGTACAACGTAGGAATGTGGAAAAACTACACATATTATACATGGAAGTGTATCCTTTATTTGTACTGGGCGGCGCCTACAGTAATCCATGGCTCTCTTCATTTTTAAATTTTGTAAATTATCTTATCTTTTAAACTTTCGCACGAAAGCAGAACACCATTTTTTTTGAGGAAAGGAATGAGAGGAAGTTCTGGGAATGAAAAGTCTGGGGGTCAATATGTCTAGAAGTAATGGACGTATGAATTCATCTCTCCCACTGCAATGCAAAGCGATGTATCCAGAGTGTCCGACTGGAGAGATCTAGATTAGGTCTCCTTCAACCAAACTCTCCCGATTCGACCCGTCATACAAAAGGTGGGCAAACGCACTGGCCGCCAAGACCTAAACAAACCTCACCCCATGAATCCGGACAAACCTGCTAAGTCACCAGGGGTGATCTAGGCAGGGGTGTTGGTTATCCAATAAATATTGGGGCGGTACCCATACCTGCCTCCCAAATTGAAAGGAGAATTGATATAGGAGACAAATGACAATACTAAGTCATAGCTGTGAGAATGATTCTGAAGAAAAGTAGATAGCTACACGAAAAATAGGTAATCTAGGAAATGTTGGAACAGTTATATAATTTATTTATTGGATAACCAACACTTCTGTCATGGGTCACCCCAAGTGATTTGTTACGTTTTTTGAATTAGGGTTCACTAGGTGAGGTTTATCCGGGTCTTGGTGACAGTTGCGCCTGCCCACCAACAGCGTGGCAGGCCGGATCGGGAGAGACTTGTTGAGGGAGACTTTTTGACCTCTCCAGTAGGACCCTTTTGGAATATTGTCTGGCTCAACAATGGGAGGGCTGGATAAGTACGTCCGTCACCCCTGGACACACAACCCAGAACATTTATAAAAAGACCCACACTACACAGCATCCCCAAAGATGACATTTGCCCTAAAGAAGATAATTTTCCTGGAGGCATATGTTCTGGAGCCAATATTAAAAAAATGCCTTGTCATTTATATAAATTGTTTACTTCAACAGGCAGGTAGTTTATGTAATCTACAAAATAATTATTAGCCATGTATCAACTGAACTTTTGAGAAAAATTGAATACTTGCAGCATAAGTAAACATGAGTCCACGAAAAGAAATCGAATGGGACCCCTTTTCCAAAAAAAAGTCAATAGTCCATGATGTGTGGACTAACTTAGATATTTGTCCAATTACCAAAGAAAATTAAAACACTGAGAAACGTATTAAACAAATTAAATATAAAATTACGATAATGTGTGAATGTTTATAAACTATTTCTTAAAAATTAACTAAGTATTTATAAGTACGTAGATAACTACGTGTATGTGTGTTACAATCTATATCTATATGCAATAAAAAATAAATAAAAATAAAATTCTCTGCTTTTTCTGGTGGCCTCCCATTGTAGTATTGTAAGATATGAGTTAGTTAAAAGCTTCCCAGATTTGCACATAGAAGGCAGTGCTAAGAGCTTTCCCGAAAGTCCGCAAGATGGCAGCTGGGTTAGTTATATGTTAGTGCTCCAGAGGGCCGAGGGCCGAGGTGCAGGAGCTTCCACAAAACACGGCGGGAATGAGATATATGTCGGCCAGCACCTAGTTAGGTTGATTACTCGCAGTCACAACTTGTAATACGCGAAGTATTAATAAGTCCAGATTAACATATAAAGAATTCTATTCTTTCCCAAATAATCTTCTTCCAAGACGAGTTGGAGAACTGATTGGGTGAACACAACAACTATCATCAATATAATCTTCACCCTGAAGGTAGCAGTCTTAAACAGTTCAACAGAACTACACTAGTACCAGTTAAGTATCATGTGCGGCGTCTTCTCCACTACGTGTCCATCTTCTACGTTTTCCATTACAACATCTTATCGTACTATATCTTCGTCTACGAAGTCATCATGTTTATGTCGTCCTCTACCATGTTTTTTTATGAACTATGCATTGCTGTACTAAAAAAGGACAAAGATAAGACCCAAAATCGGTTATTCCAGGGATGAAATATTAAATACTGCCGGAAATCACAAAAATCACACAAATTAATAAATTCAACATTTATTTTTATTTATTTGTTTTATTTAGTAAAATATTATACATTATTTATGAAATATTTTGACTATTCAACTAGGATGATTCCCGTTTTAGAACAGTCAAATTAGGATTAGTGTAGTACAAAAGAAGAGGGAAAATCGAGGAAATAAAAAGAAGAGAAATAATAAAAAATAAAGTTAGAAAGTTAAAAACATAGTTACATAGATTACAAGAACCATATTAAGCGAGATTAAATGTAATAGAGGGGAAGTTATTTTATTTTAGTTTATTAGATTAACAAACAGTTATAAATATTTTATTAAAATAATTAAGTGTTACATGGTTGCATGAACCGGCAAAGTTTCCACATGAAATTCACATTATCCTCAGAAAATAATCACGATATAAAAAAGAAAAATAACATAATGAAAATGAGAAAATAATACACAAGAGGGGTAGAGGGTAAGTAATTAGCAATTTGTTTTAGTTTTTGAAGTGAAACTTCTATAGCATGGATGTGATATGGATTTCGGATGAAACGGAGATGACGATTAATGAGCCTGCGACGCGCTCATCGGCCGCTTTGATAATGATGTCACTTTTAAGGGCTCCTCTTGGTTGAGATACGAAACGAAAATCTGCGTCGAAGGTCTGCGCTCATTGGTCGCTTTGATTATGACCTCACTTTTCAAGTATTGGTTGAGATTGTTTTCGTAAAGTTTCGCTTCTACCGCGTGTAAAGTGACTCGATTAAAAAAAAAATACATTTAATTAATTGACCTGACGACAAATGGAAAATATCATATAATGTAGTGTCTGAAGAGTATTGTATTTTGTGCCCATCCTTCTGAGAAATTAATGTTGTGTGTAATTTGTTTTTGGGTGTAGGGTGGATTAGTTGGTTTGATCGTGTATTTCGTATTGGACAGGGGAAAGTAATGTTTTCTGGAGAAGTTATAATTTGTTAATAATTACTGAAATACACAAAAATATATAAAATTACTAAAGATCTACTACGACTTCTTCTACTAGTTCTTCCACGACACCCACCACCTTTACTACGTTTCAAATCAAACAATCATCCTCCAGATTATAGGTTGAATCATCTTTTAAAAACATGTTTACATGTACTAAATCATTCGTACGTCATATACAGTAGGTACATAAAAATACAAATATATGATATAAATATATATAGATCGTGTCTGGAGTCACCCCTTACCCGCCTAATAGGGGAAGGTGTGGTATATTATATCACTTTTCATTTAACTTACACTATTTTATGGTTGAAATAATCACTATTATTTACGAGTATGCACTTTATTTTTTTGATTCGATTTTACAATCAAATGGGACAATTGTATTTTAAATTATAAAAATACTTCTCGTTTGGTACGATTCCGGTATAGTAAATCGTACTATATTGGTATGTATGTGGTTTGACTAGTCAGTGGTTGAGTGGGCATCGCGTTTGGGTTTCACCCGGGCGTCCCGTGTTCGATTCCTCGACTGGCTAAGTCCTCCGTCACAACACAAGCAATATTTTCGGCTTTCTGTGGTGGTAGTAGGAGATTTTCAAACATTGTTGGGTTATTCGTAACCCGGGAATGTTTGTCTTTCTTTATTAAAAAAAAAAAAAGTACATTGTACATATTGTAACGAGGACTTCATTTTTATTTTGTATAACAGTTTTATTTTACATTTATATTTTTTTGCTTTTTGTTTTTTACCATCTCCTTGCCACAAAACTGGTACACTGTTTGTATGTTACATGTATTTTTATGACGGTTTGTTTTGTTTTTAAGTGTCTAAGTAATTATTAAATATATATTTATTTATTTGGGTTATTATCTATTTTTTTTTTTAATGTTCCCAAATAAATAAAATAAAATAATATAAGAAACTCAAATAAATTAAAGCTGCCTATTTTTATAGCATCCAGGCATCTCGTTGATTTACGAACCGTAAGAGGTTATGTACTTGTTTGATTATTTTAATTTATGTGAATACCGTACAAGAGCGGTATATTGCGGGGCTGAAGGTAGTGAGGAGGGGAAGGAAATGAGAAAGAAAAAGATGAGAAAGAAGAAGATGAGGAAAAACCTGGCTATTCGGTCACCAAACATAGCTAAAGCCATTTCAAGTTACTCTTCAATTCTGAGTGGTTGTCTTACACTAGGGCGATTCTGAGAGTCACAAATATGTTTTATATTATTTTAAATTAATAAAATTGTGAAATAACACAAATTAACCAAATAAAATTTATTTGCGCACATCGGGATTTGAACCCGCATCCTCCGCATCGAGATTCTTGCCCCTCGACCACGGTAGCCGTCAAATTAATATTCAAAATTTAAAGCATTTCAATAGAATAAAATTAATTCTGAAATTGCGTACGGTTACCCCACTTTACTCTACCTGCTCTTTTGAAACGCCATACGCCGCGTTCAATTGTATTTCGCTTCCCTAGCCTCGGCTCGGCGGTTGCGCCAAACTTTCTTACGGCCCGCCCGAGTTCCCGGGTTCCCGTCCCGCCGCGTCTGGCGTACACAACTTTACCTACATGCAATTAGCTCATACCTACAACATTAATAACTTTTGATAAAATGAATCGCTTATATTTATTTATGTTTTCCACGTCGCTTCCGCCATTGCCACCCCGGGATCGCGTAGCGGGGGATTTATAGCAAAGGGAATAATATATTACTATCACAGATCCGTGAAATATCACGGGATGGTCATAGAGGCGCTACTGCGTACTAAAGTCTCGCCGAAACGTGTTCGGTTATTATCACGCGAGCAGCAGTGCGCGGGGATCTGATTCGGTAGTTTTCAATCGGTCAAATAATAATTGCAGGTAAAAAAGCCATAGAATCAGGTTTTTCGCTTCTTGTGTCTTCTAAGGGGTCGTCCATTAATCACGTGAGGCTTGAAAGGGGGACCGAAAAAAATTCACGAAACATCACAAGGAGAGAGGGGGGGATATAATGAGATATCAAGTGTATTTATTTTTCGTTGAAAGCATGATTTCTAAACCAAACAGTTGTCTGGAAATTTTTGATGCTTAATTTTCCAAAATTTAATCAGATTATACCTGTATTTAAAGATAATATTCTGAAAATTTCAATTAACTTTGTTCTAAAAATATATACACGTGATTTTGGGTATGGGGGGGTACTCTAAAACCTCACCACATATCACAAGGGGAGGGGGAGAGGGTTAATAAGTTGCTAAAAACATCACGTGATTAATGGACGACCCCTAAACATGATACATCAATGGGAATAATCTGAATTCTCGACAAATCTGTTCCAATTTTGAAAATGACATTTAAAATAATTTTCGGTTGAAAATATTAAATTATAGGTAAGTACTTAATAGCTTGTCTGAATTCTCTTATATTCAAAGCAAAAGTTGTAGAGTTTATTGAACCGGAGTAGCAGACAGACAAATGGAATTACAAACGAAAATAGTGTATTTTATTATTTATTTATAATTGTAAATTTCTGTCATTTGCTTGTAAACGGCGGTAGAAAGCTTTTCTGTTCGTAAAAAAAGTTTTTTTTTAACTTTCCACGGTTTCTTCAAATTCTATGTATTAATTTATTGTTTGTTTGTATGCTTTTATTGTTTGCGGTGTTTTTCAGAGTTGTAGTTACTTTCAGTATGGCCCTAGTGGGAGACCACGCCTTTTTTTTCAAAAGTTGCTTGAAATGGCTTAACATGCTTGTTTAAGGGTCAACTATTCGTATTTCGACCGATTTCTTACACATCTCCCTTAAACATTTGAAGTTTTTAAGCTCTTAAAAAATATGTTATTTTTGAAGATAATATCTAGATACGTTCCACGCCGAAACGCAAATTATATGAAATTCCCTCGATAGAAAAAAATCGCAAAGTATGCTCCGAAAATTATTTTAAACAAGTCCATTTCTTTTATTTTACAAGTTATATTTGTGAAAAAATTCACAATGATTCTTTAAATGATACTAAAGATACATTCCACGAGATTTTTGCTCTATTTTAAACGAGTCGTGTTTTATTAAGCTTTTTCGCAATTTTCGCTGCTATTCTACGACTCAACATATTAGCGCGCTCTGTCCAACACTCGTAATTACATATCTCTCCATCTTCTTCTTTTTCAGCGCCGTGCGTTTCAAGAGTGCGGCCTTAATGAGCAGATATCTCTTCATTTTCCTATTTTCCTACTACTTCCCGCCCACTCTCTTAAATTTTACAGCTTATCTAAAACTGAGGATGACCCACCGTCTCCGATTAGTTTGGACTACCTACTAACAGTAGCTAATAATGTTTTACAATTAATCTTTACTACACAAATATTACATTTCATTTAATATACTTTTGTGTTAAATATACTTTTACCATTTTTGTACAAAGCATCTACATGTAAAACAAAAACCTGACTTTTGCACATAAAAATATATTCGGAAAAATAATTCTTAACGTTTATATATAATATAAGAGTATTTCACCCAAAACTCAAATAACTTAATCTGCAGATAGATAGCCCCATGATACATTAATGTGATACTTAAAAGAATTCATAATCTGCTCTTTCATAGATGGGCGCTAGTTTAATTATTTTGTCTAAAAACACTTTTTGCACGTTATGCATTAAAATATTGTTAAAAAAATATGTGCGCCCGTACATAGGCAATATGAACATAAATAATTAGTTTTATCCATAATTCTTTAAAGAAAGGCTTAATCTTTCAAGAAAGACATTCAAATAGAATATTGTTATCGGTGATTCGATCCAATGTATTTGTAAGCCTTTCTTAAAAAAAAATAAGTCCGTTTATTGACAAAACTATTTATTTATCAAATTGCGTAAATAATAATGATAATAAAATTAATTTAGGAAAATTTGTAGAACGCCGTTTTTTGTAAAAAAAATCACCTCAGGGGCGCTGTAAAATTTAATATGAATTCTTAGGCTCTATCTAATTAAATTATTTACAAATAGATACAGAAAACGTACTTACCTGACAGGTCACTTCCGATGAACACACTTTAAAAGATTCATCTTTATTTCAATGCATAACTTGCAAAAAGTAGTTTTGCTAAAATAATTAAACTAACGCCAACTATGAAAGAGCGGTTTGCGAATTCTTTTAAGTATCACCGGAACTTATGATATTTTCTTTTCAGAGGTGCATTTCTTACGTGTAATAAACTTCAACAGTGTTTTAATAACTTCGACTCTACTTACACTTATTGTTGTAAAATATAAAAATTTTATTAAAGATGTATTTACATTAAAATAATCTTAGAGAAAAAATCATGAGTGAGTTCACGCGCGGTGGAAGTGAAATCTTTAGAAAACTAAACCTTCGAGATAATGAGACGAATGCAGAGTATCAAGATTAGGATAATAATAGGATTTATTTATTATAATATTGTTATCAAGTTTAAAAATATATTAATATTTTATTGTTCGAAGCACCGCACAAAGAGGACACTGATTAGTCTATTAGTCTCATTATCTCGAGCGCTAAATGCTATAGATTCACGTGTTTGTTTCATTTTAGTGTCGCTATATTCTGTTTCATTGAGTTTCAAATCACAAAGGTGCTAAAGAAGTTTATACTTAAAAAAATAAAAATACGAGTGTGCTTTAGATCACACGACTGAAATAAAACTTCTATGAGAGGAAGAAAGAAAGAAAATGTGCGCGTGCACTGCTCTCTCTTGCTCCTACAGTGTGATACAGACAACAGGCCTGCACTGTGTCTTAGATATACGAAACGTAACTGGCTATGAGAGAAAGAGAAAGAAAATGTGTGCTCGCACCTCTCTCTCTTGCCCCTACAGTAATATACGAAACGTAACTCTCTCTCTCTTTCTATCTTCACTAACTTATAATTCCGTTCGTCTCGTTTTCGTAGCGCTCTCGTCACGCATTCACCAGCTTACTCCCTAAGTCAAGCGTGCGTAAAGAAGTTTTACTTAAAAAATAATGATGATTAAATAGAGTTTACATTTTATCTAAAATTATTATTTTGTAAGTAGAATCAGAAAAGTGATTCTTACAACAATGTAGGTAAATAATAAAATAATCGAATTTATTTTTCTTTCATAACGAACAAGTAACCAGTCACCGAAATCGCGAGTATGGATTCATTTAGAACCAAAAAACGAGTTTCGCGGAAATATTACACGACATTAGGCGTGACGACATTCCACGCAGCATTTTGATGGAGTCGAAGAAAGCCTAATTTATGTACCGAGACTAACACGTTACGTTATTTATTTCGGTTAACAAGCTTAAAAAGTTTTCTTGATTTGGCTTAATTTTTTATGCAGCTATTTGCCGCTGTGTGCTGCCATTATTAAAACAATAAATCGCCGTTCGCGGGCCGCTGGCGCCCTCCCCCGTGCCCCACCCTCCCCCTGCCATGTTCACCCATAAAAATAAACCAAAAGAGTTGAGTTAATGCATAAAGTTTCTCCAAAATTATTTTGTGCAGTTTATTGTTAATGAAATTCCAGAAAGGGCTGCTCCTGCCTGCCAGGACGGGGAGCAGCGAGTTGAAGTGACTTAAGATTGTTTGATTTGAAGCTGTAACCGCTTTGTGGAAATGAGTTTCTGTTGAGCATAAATTTGCAGGTTATAAATTTTATTTATAAGAACATACCTGGAGTGGAAGTTACTTGCAGAAGTCTGGTGAGAGAATACTGTTCAGAATGCTGGAAATGCTTTGGTTTATTAACCAGGTCTGAATAGTCAGGTAACTATTCCCAAACTTTCACCCCTTCCCTATTCTAATTCGCCTTACTTGTTCTCTTATCACGTTGATTTTAATGCTCTTGTGAATACTTTATATTCTATGTATGGTGGAGGAGATTTGGTGAACGTTCAATTGAGATGCTGGAGTTATTCAGCAAGTCGAAGGCATCTGGAGTCACTTGATACAGAACAGTGTGTCTCCGGTAAACCTGGGAAAAGGATTTCATTCCGTAATTTGTTCTGTTATACGTATATTATGACGGCCTCCATGGTACCGAGGTAAGACTCTCGACTCACAATCCGAAGGTCGCGGGTTCGAACCCGGCGTGCGCAAATAAATTTTATTTGGTTAATTTGTGTTATTTCACAACTTATTCATTTAAAAAATAATATATATTATATTTGCGGCACGTTCCAGAGTGGAAGATACTATCAGTATCGCCCTGGTGTAAGACCACCATTCAGAATTGAAACATTGCTTGAAATGCAACTTAATTTAATTTCAATTTAATTTCCAATTAGCCGTGTTTAGTGACCAGATCTGAATAGCCAGGTACTTCCCCATCTTCCTCTTCCCTATCTCCTTCCCCTCCCCACTACCTTCAGCCTCACAACATACCCCGATTGGGAATGCCATAGTCTCATTGGCTCCAGACGGGAGCAGTTGGGACTCTTGTGCGGTATTTCATATTAAAAAAAAAAAAAAATATATATATATATATAAGTCAGCATTAAAAAAATAAGAGTGTGCAATTCACACACGCTAGGAAACCTTCAGAAAAGTAAATAGACAAGAGTGGGGACACTACGAAGCACTTTTCTTATCAACTAAAGGAAGATTTTTTCCATATATTTGTCGTCGAATTCTAGTGCACCTTTTCCTGTACATTTGGTCATCTCATTAGCAGTTGTGTTCACAAAAGCAGGTGAATTTCAGGGTTAATTGCCTATTAAAAAAATGTGTTTTCTTCTTCGGAGTCGCTAGATGTCGCTTACCTTTGTGTTTTCTTTTGCCTTTTTTTCGCGAAAATAATAATTATTTTTTTGATTTTGTAGGATTCCATGCTCGGTCCGCTAAATGTCTGCAGAAGTTCGCCAGGCGCTTTATACCACTACACCAAAGAAACTTGCGTGGAACTATTGATTTATCGTATAATATTGAAATCAATTACCCGTTAATTGAAAAATGCTCTCGTAAACTCTCGCAGGATAAATAATATAGATGTATATGTTTGTCTATTTTTAGTGTCGCTCGTTACCGTTTCATTGAGTTTCAAATCACAACGGTGCTAAAGAAGTTTTCACTTCGAAAAATTCAATTCTTCAAAATCAGAAAATTGACTGCACATATAAAGGCAATGCAACACATCGTCGTGTAAAATTCGAAACACGGCCGATAGCAATAACACTCCTTATGTAGAGGCATGATAAGGTTTAAATTCCCCTTGACACCAGCCCCCTGTTTTGATTTACACAAGAAAAAACATCGTCAAAAATGTTGATTTTTATTTTGAGAAGTTCAGGCACACATATTTAAATGTTTTACGGTAATTTTTCAAAGCACTTCATTTTCCACATCCACATTTTCCACATAACCCAAAAGGATATTGGAAGTAGAAAATTTTAAACTTTTGTTTTAATAGGCCTGATACTTTATTTTTTCTTGGTTTAAAAAAAGACTTGTCAAAAAATGCTATATTATTTTAAAGTCAAGATGTGTTCCACTGACATTAATTAATTAAAACCTCAAAAAGAACAAGACACGGATTTTTTTTTTTAAATAACGGTTGCAACTGGTCCCCGAACCCAGGAACCCTCGAACCCCCTCGTCTTACTGGGACGAACACATTAGCAAATTGGCTGCTGAGACCTCTTATTTTAAAGTTATTTTTGTCAATCTCATATTTCAGTTTCAGAATTAACAATATTTAATCTATTTCCGACAATTTTTTTTTCATATTATCTTTTTAAATTTGAAACAATGTTCGAGAACAATAAAAAATATTATTGTAGAAAGCACTCACTTTGTGGTTTGACATATTTAATAAAATAAAATATTTTTTTGTTTAAAACCACGAGATTTATTAATTTATGAACCGACCGGTTTCGCTTTAATCAAGCATCTTCAGGGTACAAATTAATACTAAACAATCCTAATATATATTTTAGGATAAAGGAGCATCTTCGTTGCCTCAATAATAACGGTTTTTCAGAATTCGTCAATCATTTGATCGATAAAGATCATACATTCTGTCATAGCACCGGTGCTAACATCTTACATAAAAACGGGCATGGTAACAGACTTAACAACTTAGAGGCACTAGAAATTAAAAAAGCTGTAAAAACTAAAAGTCATGTACTTAATAATCAATTAGACATATCAAGTAGTCCAATATTAGGTCTGTTTCCAATAAACCCTTCAATAAAAATTCCCAGTGCTCCTTACCCCATGCCAGTTGATGCTTTGTTTCTCCAGATTTATTATTGTAACCCATTAGTCACATAATTATCTTTCGGTTTTTTCCATTACTTGTGTACTTATGTTAATGTATTTTATGGCCATCATTGTATTTGTTATATTTGTATCATGTTGTCTCCCTCTAAATTTGTGATTATATATAAGCACACACTATGTACTTATTGTTTAGTATTAATTTGTACCCTGAAGATGCTCGATTAAAGCGAAACCGGTCGGTTCATAAATTAATAAATCTCGTGGTTTTAAACAAAAAAATATTTTACTTTATTATAAAAAATATATCCGATTTTATCTTATATGGGGTACGACATAAATTAATTAGAACAACTATCATTTTAAAATAATTTTTAGGTTAATCCCATCAATGTAATAATCAATAACTGAAAAAAAAGATAATACTAAAAATCTCAACTAAATATGAAAAAGAACAAGACACAGATAAAAAAGATAACGCGTTACAACTGGGACTCGAAACAAGGATATATATATATTATATTTATATGTTTGAATTCTTCATCCAATACCTTGCTAACGCTATAGTTAGTTCAGGAATTTAGTGTTTATTTCGATTATTCCGAAATCTATGCATCCTTCTTTTCCCTTCCACTTTTAAATTCCCCATACAATAATCCCCTATGAGGTTGTTTTTTTTTTTTTTTTTTAAGTTTCTTTATTCTTTGAATTGTTTGTTACATGAATCGGAGATTTTGCGACCACCATACTAGGCACATGCCCGTGTTGTGGTGATTACAACTAGCATTACTTTATTATGTAACAACAAACATATCAGAATGAAAGTTACATGCATTCATAATCCTCTTTTGTTGTAAAACATTTCTAAAACGATGCATTTACGAACCAGGTCTGAAAATCCGGATTTCTGAAACATCTATTTCCCAATTTATTTCACCTAACTTTCTCTTAACGTTTGGGACGGGGGAAGGTTCTTGGGTCACATATAAAATAACTTCCTTTACGAACATATTTTATTATTCCCCAAACACATTTTGTAAGCAGGAACCTAAATAAATAATAAATATGAAGCAAATCAAAAGCGAGCAAACAGTGGCTCGGTAGTACATAAGTAGAAAATTGCATGGATTTTCCAATCATAAACGCTGTAAGATTCGACTTCTAACTAACCAAACATTCAGTTGTACTGCATTTCAGTAAGTAAAACGTCATTATCTAGCTAACCATACCAATGAACTCAAGAAAAATTAACGTTTCCAACTTTTTTTTCAGTATCATCAAGTGTCTAAATAAAAGAACAATTTCTGAGAAGTTCTTTGAATTTTTTTTTTATTAGCAACTATATAAAATAATTGTACATACAAAATAAAATGATGAATTTAATGTTAAATATTGCAATTCTTAATCCTCCTCACTAGGGGGTCCTGTGCCGAGGTGGACTAAAATTATTTAAATATATTTCATTAGTCTTCTATGTCGTTTTTAGTGTTTCCACTAGGGTTTTTTCATTGATCTCTTTCAGCCATATTTTTATTCTTGATTTGTATACATTAGAATTTTTTATTAGTTTTATGTCTTGGGGAAGGATGTTATGAAGTTTAGTTGCAAAGTATGTGTAGTTTCTTTGTCCGAATGTGCTTTTGTAACTTGTAATGTTTTTTACATCATTTTTATTCGACCTAGTGTTATGCATGCATGGTCTAGTGGAAGATTCAGTATTTTTGAAAAGCTTTAATAATTTATTTTTGGCATATATTTGTTGCACATTTGGTACATCAAAGCTATTGAAAATTTCAATTGAAGGCGTTCTAATGGGTACTTTCAATAATGTGTACTAAGCAAGGTTTTTTGTCTGCAGATTTATATATTTTTTATAGATTGTTTTTTTTTCTTATACAGGGTGTAACACCCGAAGGATTTTGATTTTATACCTGAGCATATTTGAGTAAAAAATGTAGATGTCGTTTTGCTGTCCAATGATATTTTTTCTTTTTATATTTAACAGAAAGCGTAAAACCTCAAAATGTAATATTGAATTAATGAAGACAGTATTAGCGAAACTCAATCAAAAATCTGAAATGGAAAAAGATAGGTCAAATCTGGGACTCGAAACAAGGACCCACGACCCGGCAAGTCGTAGGTCCTGGGTTCGAGTTCCAAAAGTGACCGTATCTTTTTTAGATTTTTCTGTTTTGTATTTTCGATTGAGTTTCGCTAATACTATCGCTTCTTATATATTTTTTCAATTAAAAAAAAACACCACCACTGAGTAGTCAGTTACAGCCTAGTGTTATTTTTTGTCATTTGAAATCCTCCTCTTTAAATGCTGATTCTAAGCCCGTTTCAGCTTTTGAACAAATTGTGATCAGCAGAAGAGGACGATTATCATGTTGTTAATTTTGTCAACTTATTATTGGCCATTTGATGACTTTGTCACACGTGAATTTCTGCGAAACAAGTGAGCCTAACAGCAGGTTTAACTGCATTGATAATATTTACCTTGCGAATGCATACTTTTGCCGAGATCCGATGTACTTTTGTATTAAAAAAATTGAGATGAAGTATTACACTTTAGGACAAATAGTTACATACAACATATAACTATGTTATATTATCTAACGAAGCAAGTTTTCTGTTTTCATTTTTCGATGCTTCCCTCCTCGAAAAGACAGCACGGTAATTGCAAGACTTGTTCTCATTTCTTTAAAAGTACTTAATATTGTATTGAAACCATAAATAGTTACATCTTGTGCAAGTGAAAGCAAAGCGATGCAATCTGCTGGCGTCGGACTTTGCAAAGTAAAGTTTGTGCATCGAACATTCCAGTAATAGAAGTTTAGTGTTTATTCCGATATCTAAGACTTAGAACAGAGGCGACAAAGTTGAACACGTCAAGAAATTCCGAATATCTTAAATTATTTCAAAATTGTAATAAAGATAGTTTTGCTCGAGTTGCATCATCAAATACAGGAATCAAAAATGTTGGTTTTAATTTTTGTATAAAGTTGATTGGATTTTTCAAAGTTCCGTATCTCACGATGGAAATGGTTTGAGAAGAATCTATAAGTCCTACAAAGAAAATGCTGTGCAAATTTCTACTCACCGATCTAAAAGTGTTATTGCTTTTTGAGGTTCGAGTAGGTCTTTTGTCAGCTTTAAAAATGCACACGAAAAGATATGTATTATTATTTTTATTAACTAAAACATACCAACAAACAGTTTTAATCGCATTGATTGCAAAAATGGTGAATATAAAATGAAAATTGACGAAAAAATTCACCCTTACTTTTGCAGTAACTGTGTCTTTTAATAATATTTTTTCATAAGTCGAGGTTAATTTAATTTTCTTTAATTTAAACTTTGAATGAAGTGAATCCTATTAAAATTCGATAAGCTACGATTCCAGCCAACTTGAAAAACGAGATTTTGAGAATTTTTTTTTTTGCTTATAACTGGGCCTCTCCGTTCTCCGTCCTACCCGCTTGGCGCGCATCGCTCCCAACTATATTTCAAGCTTGAATTTGATGCTTTAGCTTTAGAAATGTATTCTTCACATGTACGTGAAGAATATTAGAGGAAAAAAAACAGATTTTTTGGTTCGGCTGGATCAAACTCCCCCTTATTTAATATACGGATTTTCTTCTTTACAGAGAGAACCGACAAAATGAACTTATATTTCATTAATTCCACGCATTCGATAAGTTCCCTGTGCCGCGTTATTTACTAACTGTATTATTTGTAGGTAAGCATTTGTGGTAACTGAATAACATGTAAGTACCAACATTCATTACGTTTTCATCTGTTGTTCTTTGTTTCTCGGGGAAAGTATCTGGAGAATAATTTATCGGCGAACCAACGTAATAGGAAAAATAACAAAAGTGGAAATATGTTTTCGTTGAACTGGATTATTAATAATGTATTTATTTCCCCATAATACTCGTAGTTTGCTTGTGCTCGTCAGAAGAATGATGGGGAATTACTATTTGATTGTGGACAACTCGTCAATTGGTTTGGAAATTATTGTTTTAAAGAGCTTAAAATAGATACCAAATACCAAAGATTCGTTAATGAGCCGTTCTCAATGTTTAAGAATTTTTTAACTTGCTAGTTCACGCGGCTCATTGAGTTGTGCGGGCGTTGTAACAATATGCAGCAGTATTTACCTATCTAAAGTAATATTTATTTTATTTTATTTATTCATGATGTACATCGAAATAATTTTTTTTTACATATATTTTTAGTCCTTGCCTGTTTCACTATGAGATCCTGTGTCGAGACAGACTATTTTACAAATATTTTATAGGTATTATTAGGGTACATTTTACAATACAGTTAAAATATTTGACAACAAATTTTTAGGTTGGTGTGTAGTGGTAACAATAGTGACATACAGGATTATATTTGGGTGAGATGACCAATTATTGCACGACCTTTTTCGATGATCCATTGTTTGATCAGGATTTTGTATATATATTTTTTTTATATTAACTCCACACAGGAGGCCCTGAGGGAAATAATTTCCCTCAGGGCCTATGTCATCTTTGAAGATGCTGTGTGGAGGGTGCTGTTGAGGAGAGGAAGGAGTGAACATGGGTCTTGAAGAGACCCATGTTGTAGGAGGGAGGAAACACAGAAGCCGGCAAATCGTTCCACAGCTGGGCTGTTCAACTCAAGAATGAGTCGTAGAAACGACCCGTTCTCATGTTAATATTATTCGATTGTTAATATTCGTATATGTTAATATTATTCGATTCTCTTGTTTTGTCAAGTAGGTTATTGAATATTTTAGACGCAATGTATTAGAAATTTTTTTTGACCAAATGTTGTGTTTGTTTTAGGTGTTTGTATGAGTTCTTTGGTTTTGTGACGCGTGTTTTCAATATTTTGGGTATTTTCATAAAATGTTTGTGTTTTATTTTTAAAGAAATGAGTTAAGATAGTTTTTGTGTAAATTTGTCGAATATCTAATACATGGAATTTGTTGAATATAAAATAAAATATTTAGTGGGGAAAAAAAACTAATTTACTTTTTCCATTCCATGGCAAAACAAACACCCAAATTTTTTACGATAAGTATATATTTCCTAACCCTCAATACTTTTTTTGTAGGTAACTGAAGCAGTACAAAAATTGTTAGCTTGTGAAAAATGACATGTTAACATAATAGCAGCGTATGAGAAGCCATGACACGATTTTTGGAGATAGATACAGCAAAGTATAAATAATTCTCTGAACAAATCTTTAAAAATCGTTTGCTTTTTCTTTTAAGGAGTTCTTAAGGCCTGGTAGTACCCACTCAAAAGGAAGAAGAAGGAGGGATATGTAAATACGAAAGTTAGAGGGATATGTAAAAACGATAATATTTAAGCGAAAATTGTGAAAATGTTTAATAAAACAAGACCCGTTTAAAATAGAGCAAAAGTCTGATCGGCAATAAACAACAACAAAAAAAACACTGCCAATTTTTTCATCCATATAACTTTGAAAAAAACTAAAAAAAACGAATTTATAATAATTTTCGGAGCATACTTTGCGATTTTTTGCTATCGAGGGAATTTCATTTAATTTCCGTTTCGGCGTATGGAATGTACAGATATTATCTTTAAATATAACATTTATTTTTTTAGAGCTTTAAAACTTGAAATGTTTAAGGAAAATATGTAATAAATCGGTAGAAATGCGGGAAGTCGGGCCTTACAAAATTATCCATTCAAGGCAAGGGAGAGAAAGGTAAAGCGTTTACCACAGAGATGTCCTGTCACTGGTTCCACTGGAACCGGTTCCTTTGCTATCATCAAAACCGACGATATTATTTCTCTGAGGAGAACCGATTACTTTTGAAATATCATTAAAAGTGAAAAAAATATCAGAAAAATTTACAAAAACAACAATTTTTTTTGCAATTTTTGAGGAACCGATACCAAAAGTAACTGAATAAAGAACCGGTTTCAAATCGGTCTCCGATAACAGGAACCGCCTCATCAACCACCTCTAGCTACCATGGTAATTATGTTTTCCAAGTTCCATGAAGTTCTTGCATACTTCACAATAGTTTGATAAAAATCAGTTCTTTGAACTTCAGCAGAGATAGAAATAAAGAATATAGTAGTGTTGGCTAACAGTATTATATAAATATTAATTCCTGCATTCATCCGTATCTATTCAAAAGGAGCCAAGATGGAACAAACTCCTTAATATTTAATCTTTTCATATATTATTCAGATAAAGGCTGATTTCTTTCAAATATATATTTTCCGATGGCGCTCGGCAACACTAGCGAGATATTTATTATTTATTTCCATTTATTCATATATTCAGGGCGCGAGAACGTGAAGACCATTCCTGGGGAACACTCGGTATAAAGATGATTTCAACGAAACCAGCGTTAAAGTTTGCACAAGATGGCATGTCGGGACTTACATAGATTGTCTCCTATTTTTATGACAATATATTATTTGTAAAGAGTTAATAATGACAGTAAAATTAGTTTTCCGATCTCCAAAAATGACGAAGATATCTGTGATCTTGAGTAAAACGCCGCTTACAATACATATGACATCACGATGAACAATAACGAACCCTGGTGAAAAATAGTGTCTTTTCATAAATTGTTATATATTTTTGACGTGATAACGTCTTATAAATCGATGAACGCTGGCTGCACTCACGAAAAAGCATGATTCATTGTTACGTTCCGCCTGAGCCGAGCGTGCAAGCGAGAACGCGAAACAAGCGTTCGGCATCTATATCTCTTTCACTCCATCTTTTTTATATGACGTTATCACGTAAAATTATCGTCCGTAAACAGACATTTACATAGACAGTACATTTTTTTTTCAATGTGTTTGTTTCAAGCCATCAATTAAAATTATGGAGAGATGGAAGGTGTATTTATGTGTTCTTTTCATTAAAATTGGCAAACTTCACAATTGTGTAGAAGATTGGAGTCGAGTTCAGACTTAAAAGAAGTGAGATGTTGAACGGGAGGAGAGGTAATTTTAGATAAGGTTAGGAGATGATTTGTTTAGATACAATCAAAAGATGTGTAATTTAATTTTCCTGTTCTAGAAGTCAGAAAGTACAATCTGGGGAGTCAAACACGTGAGTCTTAAATTGGCGAGAAAGAACGGAACAATCTCCAATTCTCATTTGAAAAAGTGAAGAAATTTATTTTTTGGAAAAATGGGGGAATTGTTAAAAACACAGTTTTGATGGGATAGCCCTTTGTATTGGGGCACAGAAGGCTCCTTTGAACTGATGAGCAATGCATATTTTCTTACTAATAATTTTGAAAACATTTTTTTTAAGAGCGTAAAATTAGTTTTTGGATGTATTGAAAAACAACGATTTTAAATATTTCAAAGTGAACTTGCGTAAAACAACTCCTTAAAATATCCATGACGTCACGCGGCACAACTCAGGAGAAAATTATCATCTCTTGAATAGTTATATTTTCTATCTAAAATTTTAAAGTCCTCCGTGATCAAAGGGTATAAAGTTCTTGACTACTAATTCGGAACTCGTTGGTTCAAATCTCCAGCGTGCGCAAGTAAATTTTGTTGAATTAATTTTTGTTGTTGCATTTTATAAAATTTTACTTGTGTTGTTGCACAAATTTAGTAATTCTAAATAATGTAAAGTAGATACTATCAGTATCGTCCTGGTGAAGGAAAACCAATCAGGATTGAAATGTTGATTGAAATGGCTTTAGCCATGTTGGTTGACCAGACCTGAAGCCTGATAGGAATCCAAATAGGGATGCAATAGTCTCCCTCCTGTTGGGAGTAATCACATAAAATATAAATCACGTTTTGTGGGGAAGTACCATTCTATATAATATACCTGGCTGTTCAGATCTGGTCACCCAACACACTTTAAACCATGACGTAAAGTTCCGGTCTGAATTTAATATACTTATTACGTGATATTATGTTTAATTTGAAAGTGTCTGAAACAAAGTTTGCCACGGGTGGGCCCTCCTAAGGAATACTTTATCGATGAGCCGCATTGTTTGGGGATAAATAATTATAATGATTATTCTATGCCCCACTCGCCGCATCCTCACTTTGTCTAGGAGATAATGCGGCCTCTCTTCATTTCATTTTGTTTTACCGATGGAGTATAATTTGGAAGACCTACGGTTGGGTAGGTCACCATGAGTTTATAAAGTCGGGTCTCCAGCAGTCAAATGTTTTCGAAAAATCAGACGAAAACAAAAACATTGTTAACCTGCCCCAATGCTTCATGTTTTCACAAACATTTGGTTCGATGTTTGTGGCAATATTGTCGCTGGAGACGTGGATTAATATCATCAAAAATACTAATTTCTGTATTGTCTCTGTGCCATGTAACTCTGGAACTCGGATTAGCCTTGAAAAGTGTCGCACTTGACACAGTCCCACCGTTTCTTTTATAATGGTGAGCTCTGACGTTACAAAATTTGCATAAAAAAATTACAATGGATGAGGCGGGATTTGTTTGAAAAATGTATGTATTTCATATAGTGAAGAAAGAACGGAGAGGAAGGGGAATCCGGAAGAAAGGGAAGGGGGACAAATGAGAGAAGGTGGGGGACGAGGAAAGGGAGAAGGCGGGGAAGGGGGACGCGGCAGGAAGTGGAAGGTGGAGGGAAAAGGGGAGGGGGCGTAAGAGAAAGGACAAGCAGAGAAAAACAAATTTCTTTTTTTGAATGGCTTTGCAATGCATTCACGATACTCGCTATTTACTTTATAAATATAGCGGTTTGTTCAATAGGCTGTGGAATCATTCGCCGGCCTCCTTCGCAGTTCTTACCTACTTTCATAAAAAAATTTAGTATATTAGAATGTTGCGGTTGAAAAAAATAATAGAGTGTCCAATTCACACGCGGTAGAAGTGAAACCTTCAGAAAACTATACTTCGAGAGAATGAGACGAATGAAGAGTATCAGGAGTAGGATAATTGTGAGGTTTTTCTAAATATATAAAAATCAATTTGGGGATTAGTGAGATGTCTATGTATTGCTATTTTAATCATAGGAAATATTTGAAACTTTCAAAATACCTTCTTTAAGTCCCCGCGAAGGTTTCTGGGTTATTACAACCACATAACAATACACCTGAAAAGATTTTTAATCATCACAAAAATTCTTGCGAAACTGTAAAAAATTGAGAATGACATTTTCAAAACAATGAATGTCAAATCAAAATTCTGTTTTCAAAACTCTTTAAATTAATGAATTAATAAATATGAAGTTCTTACATAAAATTTGAATTGAACAAGACTTGAGATATTTTAAATAGGTTCCTATGTTAGGTACCAAATTTGATTGATTGATCTTATAATGGGAGAAACAATTTATTTCATTTAATAAGGCATTGCAACGCATGCCGGGCACCAGCTAGTTTATTATAATATTGTTACCAAGTTAAAAAAATTATTTCACATTTTATTATACAAAGCACAAAGATCAGGCCGATAGGCTACGAAGCACCGCACAAAGAGGACAGCGATTAGTCCATCTTATTCTCTCGCAGGCTTAATCCCAAAGAATGTGTTTTTCTTTTTTTTGTGTTTGTGTCGCTCGTTTTCGCTTCATCGAGTTTCAAATCACAACATTGCTAAAGAAGTTTTCACTTCAAAAAGTATACCTTAAGTGGAACGTTTGCGCGGCCCTTTTCAGGCAGTTTCATACAAATCTTAAATTTGAATTTGAGATCAAAATACCCAACCAAACCGAAAAATTATTTTTGTGAAAAAAAGATATTTTAAATATCTAGTACGGGTGTGAGCTACTTAATTTATTTTTGCTTTGAATTATAAGATTTACGTCATTAAAAATTTTAGTGTTTCACAATAGACGCAACTTAGGCAATTTTTGTGAGTAAATGAAAAACAAAAAGAAAATCGTTTTACTATATATATTTTAAAAATACAATGAAAAATTATAAAAAAATACAAATTTAGAAAAAAAATCATTTCGTGGCGAAAAAAATTGCAAGTGTCCAATATTTTGAAAATTTATGCATTCTATTTTAGCGAAGAACATATTTTTTCAAAAGTTGATAGTTTTTGAGTAAAGGTAACCATGAAAATATTTTTTTTGTGTAAAAATAATATTTTTTTTTTTGTGTACATGAAAATGTGTTTTTTGGCTAAAACTCAAATTTTAGCCACTTTTTTTGTTGTCGGAACTCGAATTCGTAATCAGCATCTCAAAATACGTACAATGGTAAAAATCAGAGTAAAATGGTAAAAATCACCAGAATTTGTGTAAAGGACTAGACTATCTTTTGTCGAGATGTGGAATCAATGATATTGTTGTAAGGCTAGAGGTGTTGGGAAATAACTTTCTTATTCAGATCTGATCACAAAACACGGCTAAAATCATTTAGAGCAAAGTTTTGATTTCGGATGGAGGTCTTTCGCCAGGGCTATACCCAGGATAAACATCACTATTCACCGTTCAATTATACATATATTTGTATAATTAGTTTCACACAGGAGGCCGTGGATAGATCACATTAGGAAAATAATTTACCTCAGGGCCTACGTCATCTTTGCGGATGCTGTGTGGAGTTTTTTTTTAAATGAAAAGAACGCGAGGCAGTTCTGGAAAGAAAAATGTAGGGTGGGTAGGAATCTGGGGGGGGAAGGGTTAGTGTATCAAGGAGTGACGGACGTTTGAATCTATACTCCAAGGATGAAGGGTCGAAATAGTCCGGCTGGAGAGGTCAACAGGTCTCTCTCATCCAGGATCTTCCGATTCGGCACGCCATGCAGTAGGTGGCATACCCACCCGCCGCCAAGACCTAGGCAAACCTCACCTAATGAACCCGGCACCCTGCTAAGTCACCGAACGTAGCGAATCACTCGGTGACCTAGTACCATTCCCACCTCCCAAACTAAAAAAAAAATCAGAGTGTGCAAATTCACGCGCGGTAGAAGTGAAACCTTCAGAAAACAAATTATGCAAGACTACGAAGCACCGCACAAAGAGAAGACCGATATACTATCTCATTCTCTGGCAGGCTTAATCCTATAGATGTAAATGTTTCTTTTCGGTGTCGCTATTTTTCGTTTCATCGAGTTTCAAATCATAACGGTGCTAAAGAATTTTTCACTTCAAAAATCGTTTCGGTATTCGATATTATTCTGGGTACCATCCACACTTACCTATACACAATTATCTATTAATTACAATTTTTATGGAATTACACCAGTGTACCTGAACTTTTGCAAAGATATATTAGCTGACCACCTTGTTTTTCTTATTAATCAATCCCTGGATAGTGGAATCTTCCCAGATCAACTAAAGATAGCAAAAATAATTCCGATTTACAAAGATGATTGCAAAAAAAATCCTTCTAATTATCGTCCTATATCCATCCTCTCTGTCTTCTCTAAAGTTTTTGAAAAGGTTATTAAGCTTAGGCTCACTAAATATCTCTTATCAAACAATTTACTCGCATCCCAACAGTATGGATTCAGAAACCAATCTAACACAAAATGTGCTGCCTTCGATTTTGTATACGCCCTCCAAAAGCATATAGACCAGGGTAAGCACACTGCAGGCTTATTTATAGATTTAAAAAAGGCTTTCTATACGGTTGACCATGGGATACTACTAAAGAAGCTAGAACACCTAGGCATATTAGGCACTCCCCTGAAGTTACTGTGTAGCTACCTCTCTAACCGACACTGTCAGACCTTTGTTGGAAAAGGGACAAGCAGCATGGGAACGATAAAATGTGGCGTGCCTCAGGGCTCCGTACTTGGACCATTACTATTTTTAATATATATAAATGATATTGCTAAATGGGGACTTAAGGGTACAATACAACTCTATGCAGATGAAACAGTGATTCTTTATCACAATAATGATTTAAACGAACTTGAAAAGGAAATGGAAAGGGATATAGCTTGCCTGGCAAACTGGCTGCGACTAAACAAACTTAGCCTAAACATAAAAAAAACACATTACATACTGTTTGCAAATAAAAAAAATGTAAGTCTTAATATAAGTCTTGATAATAACCGCCTTGAAAGGGCTGATGTTACAAAATATCTTGGCCTTTTCATTGATTCACAACTCACATGGAATCACCAATTTAAACATGTTCTATCCAAAATTACTCCTATAACTGGTGTTTTATATAGACTTCGCGGGTTACTTCCTCCCTCTCTATTAAAATCGATTTACCATGCTATGTTTCACTCACATCTAATATATCTCGCCGGAATCTGGGGATTTGCTACAAAAAAAATGATTTCAGAAGTCCAAGTCGTCCAAAATAGAGCCCTGCGAAATATTTTCAGTCTACCTTGGGACACAGATGTCAAAGACATCTACAGAAACACCCAAATACTTCCTTTTAATACCATTCCCACTTTTGAAATAACTAAAACTATATTACAAGTAATTCAACACTCGGCACATTCCAACACTACACTCTATTACAATTGCGACGTACACCAACACAACACAAGAAATCACAACAAACTTCATATACCAAAAATCAAATCAACAAAATATGGACTAAGATCCCTAGAATACATAGCTCACACAAAATATAATCAACTACCCAACGAGATCAAACGTGCAAGTCAATGTAAAAAGACCCAAACTAACATGCTCAAACATCATCTTATTAATGACTATCTGAAATAATAATGTTGTGTATGTCCCCATCATATGTCCATTTAATACATACAGCTATATGTTTCATGTAATGCGTATCATTCCCGCAATGAGTTTATTAACTCCTGGGAGTACAATGCTTTATATAATATACTATATTCTGTATTGTATACTTTTGATAAATAAAATAAAATAAAAATAAATTATTCAACGTATATGTACAAGACTACTAAAAAATGCTTAGAAATAAAAGCACGATTGTAAAAACAGTGTATATTTGGTGATTTCATCACGACACAATGGTATCAATCGATACGGTAATCTAAAAAAAGACTCGACTCGCAATAATAATGAATTTCTTAAATGTAACAAAATGTCTATAACAACAGTGAAATTAAAATCTGATAAAGTCGGGCCCCCGCGGGGACTCCCCGCCGCTTAATTCAATTAATTACGGCGATGGAGGGGCCGCGATCAATAGTCGAACACTTCAAATAAATAACGTCCCAAGTGCTAAAACACAAAGTGGACTTTTTATGTCGAGTACCTATCACGTTTAGACCCGATTCATATTTTTTCACTTGATCGTCAGAATATTCGCATGGTATTGAAATTTATAAATGCGCCTTTTTAGGTTATTTTGGTAAGAAGTGCTTTTGAAGTGAAAACTTCTTCAGCACCGTTGTGATTTGAAACTTGATGAAACGGAAAATAGCGACACTGAAAAGAGACATAACACATACATCCATAGAATTTAACCTACGAGAGAATGAGATACAATAGGAAAAAAAGGTCTTCTCTTTTGTGCGGTGCTTTGTAGCCTCCCCACTCTTGTCTATTTTAGTTTTTTGAAGATTTCACTTCTACCGCGTGTGAACTGCACCCTTGTATTTTTGACGTGTAACGTCTTATAAATCGATGAACGCCGGCTGCACTCACGAAAAAGCATGACTCATTGTCACGTTCCGCCTGAGCTGAGCGTGCAAGCGAAAGCGCGGAACAATCGTTCGGCCTAAGCGTTCGGCTTTTATTTATCTCTCTTCTACTCCATCGTTATTATATGACGTTATCACGTAAAATTATCGTCCGTAAACCAATTTTACAGATCACCAATTTTTTTTATGGAAGTTTTATTTCTCTGGATATTTTTTATGTTAATACCAGGTTTGAAAATAAAGATGTACAAGCCTTTTATTTTCTCAAAAGGACCACGTGTAAATTCACCTTGGTTTCACAAAGGTCAACATTTTATTTCTTTTGTGGTTACTTTTATATTTGAAAAGAAAAAGCGGAATTTTTTTCCAACACCGTTTATATTATATTTCTCACTACGCCTAGAAGGGGAATACAACAATTTCTGTGAGACATTAAATTTATGAGTTTTTCCAAAAATCTAATAAATGGACTTGACGGGTTAAAACTTGTGATTTTTTTTGTTAAGTAGCCCATAACCTAACCTGACGTAAAGAATTAATTTAAACATTTTAAATTTTTTTATTTTTTCACAGATGTTGAAATTACATGATTCTGAGCTGTCCGGTCACCCTAATAAACATATCGAGTGCTTACACAGATGTCACATCATTACAAATCATGCTTTTAGTAACTTCTGGCATCAAAAAATAAAAATATTTGGCCTCTTTTTTTAAGTACCGCACAACTGCTCACGTCTAGAGCCGGTGGAGACTATGGCATTACCAATTAGGATATGTTGAGGTAAAGTAGATGGGAGAGTGGAAGTCGGGGAATTCACTGGCTATTCAAATATGGTCATCAAACACGGCTAAAGCCCTTTAGTGTAAGGTTTATATTTTGAATGGTGGTCTTTCAACAGGGCCATACTAAAAGTACCACTCGGGAACTAACACATATGAATCCAACAAAATTAACCTGCGCGAGATGGGATTTGAACTGGTGACATTTGAGTTGGTGGCCGAGGATCGCGCTACTGAACGTTATTCTTCGTCTCCCTCTGGTACCCTCTCGGTACCATATCGGAGGCTTGATATCATCAGGGCAATTTTCAGCCGGAAAGTTGCAAACTGATACAACTTTGCGGAAGTACATTCGTACCAATTACGAACATTTGGAATCCGCGAAGTGCAGCTTGTCTCATTTGGAATCATTATTTCCCTCCGTAATCAATGGAGTAATCTTGTGTTTTTCGTTTTGTCAAGATGTTGGAATTTTATCAATTTTAGCTATATAGAAAATTTTCACAATTTTTAAAGATGGAGAACTTCTACGAACCCGAGCTCGAGCAGAATGTAAGTTTTGTTTCGAGTTTTGTTTTTGAATTTTTATTTAGATGTAAGCAAATTTTTTCATACATCTAGTAGGAAAAATATAAAGAATATTTAATTAAATGAAGACATTATGAGCGAAACTCAATCGAAAATCTGGAAACAGAAAAATCAGAAAAAGATATTTACACCTCTGGGACTCGAACCCAGGACCTCCCTACTTTCCTGGGTTCGAGTCCCAGAGGTGTAAACATCTTTTTCTGATTTTTCTGTTTCCAGATTTTCGATTGAGTTTCGCTCATAATGTCTTCATTTAATTAAATATTACAGTTTGAGGTTTTACTCATAAAAAGTTTAACAAAAAAAAAAAAAAATAAATTTGAAAAATAGATATTAAGAGATACAGTTACATTTACAAATAGGTTTGAAAAATACATTTTCAGAACAACAGATAACTTAGTTTAAGGTGAATTAAATAATATCGGTGAGTATGTTCGTATTCAAATCAAAAATTATTTTTTAGTTATATAACACATGTCCTACGAAAAGTTCTAAGGTTTGAGACTTCCTTTACGACATTTGGTAAGTTATTATAAAATTTTTGCTTTTTGTAAAACGCGCTGTTTTGTGTGCACGAAAGTTTAGATTTAGGAAGCCTAAAATCTCTGCGTCTTCTCGTAGGAAAATTGTGAACATGGTTTTACTTTGCAGATAATTTGGGAGCATATTATTTCTAACCTTGTACCTACATCATTGTTAACGTATTGTATATTATATGCTGTTTGTACATATACATCATCGTTAACGTATTGTATATTATACGTTTTTTGTACATAATATATACACCACTTTTAACGTATTGTATATTAAATGTTGTTTGAACATATACACCATTGTTAACGTATTGTATGTTATATGTTGTTTGTACATAATATATACACCATTGTTAACGTATTGTATATTATATGTTGTTTGTAAATATACATCATTGTGAACGTATTGTATATTATATGTTGTTTGTACATATACATCATTGTTAACGTATTGTATATTATATCTTTGGTTGTCATCATATTTAATTTTTTTTATTTTTTTTTTATTTATTTATTAAATTAAAGAAAAAACATTTTGTACAAGAATTTGTATACCCACAAAGCTGTCATATAGCAGCTTGTCTGCAGGTTCCAACAATTCAAACATTCATAATAAAATATCCAAGAAAAAATTTGTAAATACATTTAAAGTTTTAAGGAAACATTAGAATAGATAGTAGTATTAGATAATTTAACTTACAACTACAAATATATAAGATATTTCAATATACCTACCTAATAAAAGCTATGTAGACAGCTATATTAGGATATACAAAGATACATGGAGTTTTCATTCATCAACCATAGTTTTATCATTTTAGGACTCAGTCTCTCATTTTTTTCAAACTTCATGTTATTATTGATTCTATTGAAAATCACTGGTATCAGATACTCAAGAGTACGGCTTCCATATTTATTTAATATTCGAGGAGTTTTTAGGCCCTTTCCTTCTCTAAATCTTGTGGTATGTTTGTGTACAAGTAGGTGTTTGTAAGGGCTTTCCCCCATATTATCCATAATAGTAGTGAACCAGTGGAGACCTTTTATTGTAAGTAGGCTCTCTGAGCCATACAGTAATTTTAAGTTATGTCTCTGTTTGTAAATCTTAGTTGTGACAATTTTTTTTATTATGGCGGTTTGTAAATTTTCAATATATTTAATGTAAGTAGTGCTTGCATGACCCCAAGTTCGAATACCATATCTAAGGATGGATTCGACCATAGAAAAATATATGAGTTTAAGAGTACAATGAGGCAAAATAAATTTTAATTTGTAAAAGTTACTAGCTAAGGATCTGAGCTGGTTACAAATTTTAGCCACTTGTTTATCCCACTTAAAATTGTTATCAACAATTATTCCCAGATAAGTATATTCATTTGTGAAATCTATTTTTTCACAGTCACAAACATTAACAATTCCTCTATGTATACAGTTAAAGCTATGAGCGGTTATTTTAGGAACATTCCACATTTTCAAACTTGGAGATTTGGAATATAATATAACATAATTTTAACTCTAGTAAAAATGTTGCATTTTAAAATCATCCTCATTTCCCTATTTTGTATAACCTGTGGTTTATTATTTTGGGCTTTGTTACATAAGAATATAACTCTAGAGCAATAATTTACAATAGAATTGAAAACTTGAGATCTAAATTATTTCTGATCCTTTTTGGGAATCCAACTTTTTAGCAATTTGCTTTGTTATGTTTTCTAAGTGTTCGTCGAATTTTAATTTATCATCTAATATTACACCCAGATATTTAATACTGCTAAATCTTTCTTTATTTTCGTTATCAATTTTTAGTATTGCCTGCTCGTTTCCACCTAGGCTAACAACAATAAAAAACTTTGTTTTCATAACATTTAATTTTAGTTTGTTTTGGTTTAATCCAGAATCTCGTTACTAACTCTGCCATTGGGACTTCTTATTTTTTATTCATTTTCGTCAAATTTTTCAAATTCAGAATTAACAATTAGGACAGGTTGTTTCAAAAAAATTGATGGACTCAATTGATCGACAGAAAAATAAAATAGGTAACGGTCGAACCCAGAATCTCTTGTCTGAGGATGGGTTGTTTCAAAAAATTTGATGGATTCATCAAATATTTGATGTCAATTTTCACGTTCTGTGTAAGTTCTATTCAAGTTCTGTTATTATTTCAGTTTTGTGAAGCAGCTGTCCTATAACGATATAACAACAGAACTTGAATAGAATCTACACAGAACGTGAAAATTAACTTCAAATATTTGATGAATCCATCAAATTTTTTGAAACAACCCATCCTTAGACAAGAGATTCTGGGTTCGACCGTTACCTATTTTATTTTCTGTATCTTGTTCTTTTTTCATATTTTAGATTAGATTTATTTATTTATTTATTAATAAACGCCCTTTTTCGTGGCTTTTACATATATAGCATAGTTAGAAAAATACATTTTATTGTACATAACTGAACTGCCTCAATAACAATATTTTATATTTATTCAAAGATAAATTGAAGATTTCCACTGACTTGGTATAATTGTTTCCCTCCATTAGTATTCTGGGCAAAGAGGAAAACATATGGTAGTTAGTCCCAGAATTTCTGCACTGAAATAAATCCTGACTTCTAGTATTACGAAATGGAATTCGGAAGCTCATCAATTCAAGTAATACCGGACTATCAACTAAATCATTTAGAATTTTAAATAAAAATACCAAGTCAGTGAAAATTCTTCTGTCTGACAATTTAAGCATATTCATATCGTTTAAAATAGTGTTGTAGTTTAACATATTTGCTGGAATATCCATTTTAAAATTTAGAAAACGTAAGAATTTGTTTTGTATTCTTTCAACAACTTGTACGTGCATATTATAATGAGGATTCCAGACAGGAGAATTGTACTCAAGTTGGCTTCTAACATAAGCAAAATATAACAGTTTAATACACTTTATATTGTTAAAGTTTCTAGTTAGTCTAGTTATAAACCCCAACATTTTTAAGCCCTTATTACAGATTTATTAGTATTATCTCCTTTTGAAGATGAGTGTAACCTTCAAAATTTATTATTACAAGAGA
The DNA here is from genome assembly GCA_936435175.1 of Glyphotaelius pellucidus. Taxonomy (NCBI): domain Eukaryota; kingdom Metazoa; phylum Arthropoda; class Insecta; order Trichoptera; family Limnephilidae; genus Glyphotaelius; species Glyphotaelius pellucidus. The sequence goes on from OW386542.1 coordinate 5,811,990, forward strand.
TATTTAAAAAAAATTATTTAATTTATTTAGTATAGAATTCTTGCAAGCGTCAAAATTAATATTTCTAAAACAAACAACTAAAAAAAACAGTTCAAACGCGGCAAAAGTGAAACCTTCAGAAAACTTCGAGAGAATGAGATGAATGCAAATTATCAGGAAAATGATAATTTGTTACCAAGTTTAAATATTATTTTACATTTTATTCTTAGAAGCACCGCACAAATGTGCTACAAAGCATCGCACAAAGAGGACAGGAACAGCTTGAATACTATAGATGTATGTGTTTGTCTCTTTTTAGTGTCGTTTGTTTCCGTTTCACCGAGTTTCAAAACACAACGGCGCTAAAGAAGTTCTCACTTAAAAAAATTATAACTTTACTAGCTGTTGAGACGTTTTATTGTTTAATTTTAATTTGTTTAGGTACCTACCTACGTTTAATATAGGTCGTAAATGGGCAAGCCGATTACTTTAATTAACTACTGATACTTAAACTAATATTGTACAATTTTATTAATTATTTATTACCTGCAACAAATCGATTTTGCATGCTTAATGTTTCTTATTGCCCAACAATAAATAGGTATTAATTACACGTCGATAATTTTATCAATATAAAACCCATAATTGTTCTAGCAGACGTGTTAAACTTAAAGGTATAAACCAGTGATTCTCAAAGTGGTCCAGGTGGACCCCAAGGGGGTCCACCTGACGCGATAAATAAATGCCACTTGCCCCATAACTATATCCCATCCCACCCCCCGTCTCATATCCCATTACGCCCCCCCCCCAATAACAGAGTGACTGGCCTACAGCGCACATTATTGTACCGGTTATGCATGAAATCTTAAAACGCCCAACTAGGCAAGGGAGGGGGGGCGTAGTGGTATATTGGTGTACTGTACTGGGATGGGAACAAACCCATTACACCCCCCCCTTACGTATCCCATTACGCCCCCTTCATCGTGGCAAATATAATCTCGAATACTGGTCCATTTTGCCCCCGTTTGAAAAAGTCGCAGATCCGGCACTGCTCCGTCGAGACAGACCACATCTCGCCATCAAATATTCAGTACAACGCGTGTCGAGTTTTGGGAATATGGTAGAAATGTACTAGCAGGGGGTCCACCGTGACCAGTAAAATTTTGAGAGTGAATATACGAGTAAAAAAAGTTTGGGAACCTCTGGTATAAACTATGCGTTTCGTTATAGGTGGGAAAATTATTGTGACCAAAATTGACACGTGCTAGGTTCATATTGTGGTCAAAAATTTTTTTGGCGTTTTTGTCTAGTCAATGGTATGCAATTTAAATCTTCATTTCTTCGTGAGGTCAAAATTTTTCCGCTTTACAATAAAAACCTAATGAATGGAATATTTCTGAACTAGCTTTTCCCCGCGGCTTCGCTCGCATGGTATTACGGGAAATTACTGTAGCGCTTGCACTTATCAATTATCTCCAGTGTTTTCATTTTAATTAAATATTACAATTTGAGTTTTTAATCATAAAAGTTAAAATAAAACAATTAAAAATAAATAAATAACCAAACCCAATATGTATAATATTCTAAAGCTCTTGTGTATGCACATAGTATAAATTCGTGTATTTAATTTGAAGATTACAGATGCAGCCATTGCCCCCGCCGCCCTGCCGAGTCAGTGGTGCTGCGAGCAGCCGACAGGGTGTGTACAAAATAAACTAATTAGTCTTTACTGGATTAAGCTTGTAAATTAAGTTATACATCCAAAGTTAGTTGTTAGTTTTCGATGTAAAATCGGTAATGCTTGTCGTTCGGAATTACAGTTTATGAACGCCTCGAGTCGCACCACTCTCGCTGGAGAAATATTGCATCTTGCGGAATGGAGGCAGCCAGCACTACATCGCATGCTACGTCTTTTGTGTAACGCATATTAAGTATTTAATTAAATTAAATTTAATTAAAAATTTTCTATGTTATTTTAACTAATGCGATAGTTTTAATCACATACAAACAAAGGATGTAGAAAAGTTGGGGTGGATTACTAACGATATCCAGACTACCGTTATTTTTTTTGGTAAAAACATCTATTTTTCTTCACTTTTTTTTTACATGTGCTCTACACAGGAGGCCCTGAGGAAAATAATTTCCCTCAGGGCCCATGTCATCCTTGGGGATGCTGTGTGAAGGGTTTTTTTAAGGAAAAAGAGGAGAGGAAAGTTCTGGGAAGGAAAAGGGTTTAAGGGGTGAGTAGGAATCTGGGGTTCATTGGGTCTTGGTCATCCGACTCCAAGACCTAGACAAACCTCACCCCATGAATCCGGGCACCCCTGCTAAATCACCAAACGTAGCAAACCACTTGAGGTGACCTATGGCAGAGGTATTGGTTATCCAATAAAGGTTCCCCGGGCGGGGGTACCCATTTCCGCCTCCCAAATTCACTGCACATTATTTATGGTTTTATTCTGTGAATATTTTAGAGCACCTCAAGATTTGCACGACGAAGCACAAATAACTCGTATAACCAATACCGTTACGGAGTAATGACTGATTCTTTTGTCGCGCAGAGTAAATTTCGGGGCTCTTATCTGACCCCCCTCCTCCCTCTCCTGCCCGATGGTGTAACTAAAAGTTGCTAACAAGCAACGGGCAATGCTTTTTTCTAGAAAATACACGTCACTTAGCGCCACAACTCTTGGGCCAGGAGAATATATAAATATTTTGCGACATTAAAAGCATTTCATGGCTAACCTTTACCTTAGAATGGGTGTCTTTATAAAAATGTTTTTACGGTCAAACACACAGATATGGGAGAAATAATTGATTTCACCTGGTGGTCTCCCTTTTACTGACTCAAAATGTTTTTTTTGTTAACTAAACTTTACTTAACTACTAAACTAACTAACGACTACCTAAACTTAACTACTCTAAATTCAACATACTAAATAAAATTCGACTGCAGTTTACACGCGGTAGAAGCGAAACTTTACCAAAACAATCTCAAGTAATACTTGAAACGTAAGGTCATCAAATTGAACGCCGCTCTCGCGTTATTTCCGTTTCATATCTCAACCAATAGAAGCCTTCAAAAGTGACATCATTATCAAAGCGGCCGAAGAGCGCAGTTTATGCGTCGCAGGTGCACTAATCGAAATCCAAATCGCAGCCATGCTATAGAAGTTTCACTTCAAAAATATGTAAGTCCTTAACATAATTTTATTCATTTAGAAACAGTTACTTCAAAATTTATTAAATAATAAAAAAGTTTACGTACAGTTAATACGCGGTAGAAGTGAAACCTTCAGAAAACTAAAGTAGACAAGAGTGGGGAGCTACAAAGCACCGCAAAAAGAGGAGACCGATTATTCTATCTCACTCTCTCGCAGGCTAAATCCTATAGGTATAGATGTATGCGTTTGTCTCTTTTTCGTTTCATTGAGTTTCAAATAACAACGATGCTAAAGAAGTTTTCACTTCAAAAATTATTAGAATGTGTTGTGTGCCTGATATGCGGGAAAGAAGAAGGTTTAAAAGTACCTGGCTCTTCCAATTTAAGCATCAAACAATGGTAAAGCCATTTCAAGTAACATTCAAGTATGCATCGTCCGGATAATCATAAATCAAGCTCAGTTTACTGGCAGTAGAAGCGAAACTTTACCAAAACAATCTCAACCAATACTTGAAAAGTAAGGTCATAATCAAAGCGACCAATGGGCGCAGACCTCGCCTAATTTCCGTTTCATATCAGGACCAAAAAGAGCCTTTAAATACGACATCATTATCAAAGCGGCCGATGAGCGCAGTTGATGCGTCGCAGGTGCAGTAATCGTCATTTCCGTTTTATCCGAAATCCAAATCACAGCCGTGCTATAGAATTTTCACTTAAAAAAGAAAAACAGAAGCCATAGAAAAGTAATCACATTATTACCTTTTTATTTAAGTCAACAAACACAAATTATTCACATCACGTAGAGCCTTTACTTATCGTTAAAATTAATTAAATGTGCCTTGTTGCCTACTTGGATGCTAAGCTATTATTTTGCTTTATCGTATTTTAATGCCAAGGCACCTTGGCGTATTTAATAATTATTATTACCCATATGAAATAATTAAAAACATTTGCCCATGCAGTACCAACCTTATCAGTTTTTCGTTAATAAAATTTATACAACTTAATTACAATTACCAAAGGTGTAATTTTAATACAATACTTCGATTATTTATATCCGAAGGAAATAACGTAGACCTACTTTAAATTAAACAAAGTTATTATAAATCAATTTGATTAACTAATGAAATTAATAATGCAAATTTGCTTTTTCAATACAAAATAATTTTCAGTTTTACTACCTACCTACCTTGTTGATAATTAGAAAAACGTTTTTGAAGTGAAACTATTTTAGCAACGTTAGTGAAATTCGGGTGAAACGGAAATGCGTCACAACTCAGTTCTATACAAATACTCGATTCTAATGTAATGCGGTAAATTCACACCTCGGCGCGTACCGTCCATAGCGTAGTGGGCAAGCCTGACAAGTCTCAGCGGCCAGAGAAACAGAGGGTTCGAATCCTACGGAATAAAAAAAAACATTTTTAGTTTGTGAAATCAATATCCAATCTTCAAACCACGAGCAAAAGAAAATAAAGCGACATCTAGTGACTTCCTTGTTTCACTTCTATCGCGTGTGAATTACACACTCTGCTTTTTAAGTCAGTAATCCATATTTAAGTACGAAAATCTATCGTATTCCTACAAGCTGTTTTTTTTAAATAACTTGTATCTTTTTACATTGACCTGAAGATGTGATAAGCAATTAGCGTTAAAATTTAAATTATTTATTATTGTATGTGTGAATACCGCACAAGAGCCCTAATTGCTCCCAATCGCCTGGAGCCAGCGAGACTATGGTTTCGCCAATAGGGATATGTTGTGAGGCTGAAGGTAGTGAGGAGAGGAAGAAGATGGGGAGGAGGAAGAGGAAGCTGGGAAAGTACCTAACTATTCAGATCTGGTCACCAAACACGACTAAAGCCATTTCAAGTAAAGTTTCAATTATGAATGGTTTCCACCAGAGGGCGATACTGAGAGTATCTTCCACTCTGGAACGTGCCGCAAAAAACCTTATTTTATTTTAAATTATTAAAGTACGAAATAACACAATTCAATTCATGTATTGCGCCCGCCAGGATTTGAACCCGCGATTTTCGGATTGCTGGTCGAGTGCCTAACCCCTCGACCACGGAGGCCGTAAGCACAGTTTTATAAATAAATTATTCATAACAGATGGAAACCAATGACAGATGGGAAGATAGAAGTAGGATAACCCAACATTCCAAATCGATGTAGGTATAATATATCATACACGGTTTTCGGAAACTAGTGGTACATGCGGAAAAATTGTAGATCTATATCACATAGAGAAAAAAAAAACGAACTGAGCAATTCGAATATTTTTTTAAAACGCTCCTCAATTTTTCTAAAACCACTTAAATTTTTTTTAACTAGGTGTACGCTTCTCTTCAATAAAACCCAAATAAATTAAATATTATTGAATGTATCCGAAAACAAAAAACTATTTTTTGAAAGTGATGGAATTGACAATCAATTTTTTTCATTATGAATATACATTTAATATTTAACATATAATTTTTTTTAATGCAAAAACAAAATAAAAAAAATGGCTCACTGCACGTTTTATCCAAAGGAAATTTCCTCACGTTTTTTACAACTAAAATAATGAAGAAAAACAAAAACTTTTTCTATTAATAAAATGTATTATATTTATTTACTGTCGTTTGTATTGTTTTGTAAATAATTAAAAAAAAAAAACACAAATTAAAAAAAATGTGTGCAGTTCACACGTGGTAGAAGTGAGACCTTCAGAAAAATAAAGTAGACAAGAGTGGGAAGGCCATGAAGCACCGCACAAAGAGGATACCGATTTTACTGTCTCATTCTCTCGCAGGCTAAATCCTATTTTTATTTATTTATTTATTATATCTTTACATTGCAGGTAAAAATGTTTACAAAACAATTTGCAACCTCACTAGGACAAGCCTGTGTTGAGGTTAACAATTCTACAATTAACAAAATAACACAAAACTATACAGATATTGAAAGAACAATATTGTTGCATTTCTTACAGGTTGAGATTATTACTAAACTGCTGGCGCTAGGTAGTACATTCATGTAAACATGTAGACTTTTGTAGGGTGACCATTGTTTTGAGGACTGATTTAAAGTAAAAAATAAAAGTTTTTTGTTTTTGTTTTAACTATTAGGTTGTAAATAATAAATATATGTTTATAATATAATACGCTTTAAATTTGGCAGAAGAATGCTAATACTAATTTGGCTTATTATTACTATAAACATAATCATTTAGCTAATAATTTAGACAAATAAGGACAAAGTTGAAAAAATCAATTAGCAATCCTCGGCTAACAGATATACAGATATCCTATAGATGTACGTTTGTTTCTTTCCAGCGTTGCTATTTTTCTTTTCATCGAATTTCAAATCACAACTGTGCTAAAGAAGTTTTCAAAAAAGTTATGACACAAAATCGACTTTAAATTAACCAGTTACTCGCTTTTACCATTGGACACCATTGGTATCCGGACACCATGTGTAATATAATACTTTTAAGTTGTTTTGTAAATTACCTAAAACAAAGCGGAAGTTAATAATTGAAATGCTTTTCCCAGTAAACCACAGAGATCGTCGATGATGAGCTCATTTGGTCTCGCAGAGGATACAATTAACATATTATTATTCAAACTAATCATTATAACAAATAATTTATGTATTATGTTTTATGTATGTACACGGTGGAAGAGAAACCACCACGTTTTTTTAGATAGAAACAAATTTATATCAATTCTAGTCATCAGTCTGTATTATTTACTGGGATTCTTTAATAATTACTAATCAAAATATTAAACAGCATTGTAAAAAAGTATTAAGTTTTAACGTTTTAAACCATAAAAATACAAGAAAAAAGCCTCCAAACGTTAAGTTACGTAAATTATTAGTAAAATATTATTATCTATCTTAAAGATAGAACATTATGGCAATTAGCTTTGGTTTTGGCATTAATTATCAAAAGAAGCCAGGGTTTTCAACTTTCCTCATCTCTTGCAAATTTCATATTCATTCTAAATTTTAAACTATTCCCGCACGAGGTATGTATCGCCCGAAGTATTTTTAACGTTAGGCTTCTATCCGCTACAGTACGCCACTATGTTGCATTATTCTTAGTAAGCTCGTATTTTTTAGTAATTCTTATTAAGTTCGTTTTTTTAATTATAGACCTTTTTTTGTGGCGCAACTATCCGGCTTTTACCCTAATATATGTCAACCGTGTACATATTATGTTGGTCACGCATTTGGCTTGTTTCCCGACTTTGCACGGGTGCCGACGTTGTGATTTGAAACTCGATGAAACGAAAAGTAGCCTGCGAGAGAATGATCGTACTTTCGATATTATTTTTATTCGTAACCTATCGGTCTCCTCTCTGTGCGGTGCTTTGAAGCCTCCTCACGCTTGTCTACTTTAGTTTTCTGAAGGTTTGACTTCTACCGCGTGTGAAATGTACGGTCTGTTTTTGTTTTAAATTTAAATTACTTTTTCAAAGTACCTATTGGTTTTTGTACTTATTGTTTTTGCCTAATAAATAAATTAATCTTCATCGATATTTGCAGCACGTTCCAGAGTGGAAAATTCTCTTAGTATCGCACAGGTGTAAGACCACCAATCAGAATTGAAACGTTGCTTGAAATAGCTTTAGCTGTGTTTGGTGACCAGATCTGAATAGCCAGGTACTTAACCACCTCTCTCTTCCCCATCTCCTTCCCCTCCCACTACCTTCAGCCTCACGACGTTCCCCAATTTGGGGATGGCATTGTCTCACCAGATCTAGACGGGAGAAGGACTTGTTTTACAGAATTTGAACAATTCATCAAATTTCAAGGTTAAAATTCTAGTTCCGTGAGAGTTTTTCTATCATTTTATCATGTGCCACAACACTGTGATGGTAACGGAACTTGAAACGGATTTTCACAGATTTTGAAAACAGCCCATTCTTAGTGTTCTTAATAACTTTACGTAAAAGATTAAAAGTGAATAAAATGCTACAAATAAGTTTAAAAAAATAATTAAAACAATGAAGGTACCTACGTGGCCACAAATTAATTCACACTTCAGAATGACGTCGACAAGAGCGTCGTGAATGTTGACGACGTCGATGTTGACGACGTGACGTAAATATTATTGGTGTGTTCGACACAGGATTTCGATGGTAAATGTTGACGACGTCAACAGAATGACGTCGTCAACATTCACCATCGAAATCCACCATCGAACACACCAATAATATTTAATAAAAATACACCAGAAGAAATTGCTGAAGTGCGTTTAAAACTGGCTCATATGAAATAGTAGAGGGAACGTAACATATAACATTTTGGGAGGTGGGCGCCGCCCCGGGAACCATTTATCGGATAACCAACACCTCCGCGATAGGTCACCTCGGCATTGTACCGCTTCCCCTGGAATCATTTATCGCATAACCAACACTCCTGCCATAGGTAACTCAAAGTAGTACGCTACGTTTGGTGAATTAGCAGGAGTGCCCGGGTTCATGTGGTGAGGTTAGTCCTGGTCTTGGTGGCAGTTACGCCTGCCTACGCACTGCGTGGCCGGTCGGACCAGAATAGACTAATTAACGGGGAAATTTTGACCTCTCCAGAAAAAACCCCTAAAAGAAAAATTGCCTTGCACCGCAGTGGGAGGAATTTTTTCATACTTTTGTCACTCCGGAACACATTGACCCCAGATTCCTACCCATCCCTCATGCATTTTTCCTTCCCAGAACTTCCTTTCCAAAGAGATGACATAGGCCTAAAGGGGAAGTTTTTTTTATATTGTACTAGCTGGTTCCTGGCATGCGTTGCTAAGCCATTCAAAGAAATAAATTGTTTCTCTCTGCATGTCCATTCTCATGCGTCCCCGTTCCCTTTCCCTCCTGTTACATTTTCCCCGCCTTCCCCTTCCTCGTCACCCTTCCTTCAAACCCCACCTCCTTCGTTACTCCCTCACCTGCATTCCCTCAAATACACACATTTTCAAATTTTTTATACAAATTTTATAACGCCGGAGCTTACCACTCTTCTGCTAAAAACACTCTTCTGCTAAAATGCAATATTCTCTTAAAATTTTCTGTTAAATCCGTCGATTACTTTCCGAGATTTGCGGACCCAAACCTACGAAACCGTTTTTTTTATACAAATTTAATAACGCCAGAGCTTACCATTTTATATATAAACACTCTCTTGCTAAAATGTAATATTTCGTAAAAAATTTGAGTCAATCCATCGATTACTTTCCAAGATTTACGAACGCAAACATACGGAACCTAAATATTTATATATATAGATTTGCAAGCGAGTAAAAAACATTACATTGTAAAATAGAGTATCCTTTCTATAGGTTATTCTGAATTCCATGAATAATAATTTATAGTATGAAGTATGGAGGTATAATCCACTGTTTACCCCTGTTTGCTGGAGTCTGGATGAGAACAATAACAAACAAACCCCGCGCTACGTTTGAGGACCCCATACAATAATAATAATAATAATATATTCCTGGAAACGAATACAAGCGATGTCAACGTCCTTCTTATGTTTGCATTCAATTAAATACATTATTTGAATTATATACTCCCTAAAATGGCGCTATAAAAACAAACTATACAATAATAAACAATAGTTTTGAGTGCTCCCGAAAGTAGGTTCTGAATAATGGATGTAAAAATAATATATATCTTAGGAATTTTTACACGAAAAAGCAAGATGTATCTTGTCAGGAAAATAGGTTTAAGAAAAATTCAATTATTTTGGATGTCTTAATAAAAGGTCAAATTAGATTTAAAAACATCTGGTTCGAAAAATCACCTACATTTCAAGTGAGAACTTATTTAGCACCGTTGTGATTTGAAACTCGATGAAACGAAAAATAGCGACACTAAAAAGAGACAAAAACATACACCTATAGGGTGTAGTCTGCGAGAGAAAGAGATAGACTAATCGGTCTCATATTTGCGCGGTGCTTCATAGCCTCCCCACTCTGGTCTACTTTAGTTTTCTGAAGGTTTAACTTCTACCGCGTGTGATCTGCACACATTTTTTTACGTTAGATCCACACAGCAAAAAAAATCTCTCCAGGAATATGTCATTTTTGGGAATGTTGTGTGTGTGGTACGTCTTTTTAGGAAAGGAAGGAAAGAAAGTTCCGGGAAGGAAAAAGTTGTGAGGGGTGAGTAGGAAACTTGGGGTCAATTTGTCCAGGAATGAATCATTTAATTATTAATAAATCCCTCCCACTGTGGTGAAGGGTGATGGGTCGGAAGTAAGCGCTTTGAAAATAATAGCTACATATCACCATGTGATGTCCAAAAATTGTTTTAGTCTATCTAAATTTCAACTGTCTAATATATATATTGCAATTTAACCCTCTCTAAAATAAAAAGAAAATTTCTTATTTAGGTCTGGTTAGTATCGTCCAAGTACCAACTGCGAACGTCAAAATTTATAAAAAATCTTTCGAGTTGTGTATAAAAAAAAAAAAGGGGAGTGTTTTTGGGAACTTTTCATTTGGCAGTCGGTAGAATAGATAGTGCAGATTATTCATGATTTAAAATGGGTCTTTGTAATAAATATCCATAGTATGTTGTAAATAACGATGTTTAATTACGCAGCAAACACCATAAACAAAAGTTTTTGTTGCGAGGGCCAAAACTGAACCGAAGTATTTAAGTATATAATTATATTATTTGGCCGTGTCATCGAGCCGGCAGAGACATTTAATATCTTTAAATAAGTACGTACCTAAAACTGTGCCCATTATTCATTTCGAATGTATTTTTGTTGTAACTACTCCAAACAAATTTAATTACATAGTTACACAGAACACAATTATTATTTACGTCAGAACCAATACTGTGTGTAAGTGTGTGCGCTGGGCTTGTCCCGATCATACAAGCCGTCAGCTATTGTGAGGGCCACGTGAGAAAAGTGGCAAAGCATCCAAAGATTTTTTAGGATGGAAGGGCCAAATTGAATACCATTTTTATTCGGTGGTAGGCGGCTGGAAATGTCTAGCTTACACATTAGTACAGCGAGAAACAAAATCTTCGAAATGTAAGCGACGAGATGCAACGTTGGCATGTTTTTAATACATAGTACAATGATTCAACGAAAAAATTATTATAATATAAATCAACTGAATGGAAGAAGGCTATAATAATATACCTCAATAATGATAATCAATGTTAGGATAACAATATTTTTCTGCATGGGTTCTATATAATTAAATGGCTTATTTTAATTTATGATTAAAAGAAAATTATTATCTTTATCAAATTTGTAAAAGTCTGGGGATGGAAGTATATAAATAAATAAATATTTTTTAAATTATTAATAAAATGCATTGAAATTTTCTTTCTGACCCACTTAGGTAATTTTTCACAGAAACAGGGCTGTACAAATCATTCAAATATTATGATTATTTATAAGAGACTTCTTTGTATTGTCACCCTTGTGGACTATGGAGTAAAGATTCAAGCAAATTATGTTTTTTTTTGCAATTTTTTTTTAAGTAAAACTTCTTTACGCATGCTTGACTTGGGGAGTAAGCTGGTGGATGCGTGACGAGGGCGTTACGAAAAGTGTCAGGCGAGGCGAACGAAAGTTGAGACGGAGATATAAGTTGGTGAAGATAGAAAGAGAAAGAGAGTTACGTGTCGTATATTACTGTAGGGGCAAGAGATAGAGGTGCGAGCACACATTTTCTTTCTCTTCTTCTCTCATAGCCAGTTACGTTTCGTTCGCTAAGACACAGTGCAGGCTTATTGTCTGTATCACACTGTAGGAGCAAGAGAGAACAGTGAGCGCGAAAATTTTCTTTATCTTCATCTCACAGAAGTTTTACTTCAGTCGTGTGGTCTAAAGCACAATCGTATTTTTTTAAATCAGCTTTACCAGGAGTTTAACGGTAGTTCAATATTGAATGCTGACAGTGGGTGCAAACCTATTTAAATGTCATTAGAACCTTATATAATTCAGTCTCAAAGAAATTACATTAACAAAAATTAAGTTCTTTCAAAACGTTCACAGTCAAATTAATTTCTGAAAATAATAACATAAAGCTAAAAAAAAACTGATTCGAAGAATTATAGAAAAAGCTTTAAACGTCATTGAAAACATTCTGTTCACATTGTTTCCGATTTTCTTTTAAGACGTTCAGCATCGGAGCTTTTAGAGCTTCCACTTAAATTCATCGGCACGCTTCAGTTATTACTTCTAACCGATATTATTAAAGTGCGTTTATTTTTTTAATTATATCTATATATATAAAATGTTGTTTCTGACCCCTCTTGCTTACGGGCTTTTATTATTTGTATTACACATTTACAGATACATATACATACACGATATATGTATAATAACATGAACGACACACAATACATGAAGAGCTACTACGAGCACTGGTGCAGAAAACGTCAATGTATTTTTATTATTATTTGTTGCGTGTTGTGCGTGTGTTGAGCTTCCACTTGAGGCGTTTTTATGCATTTTGTATCCAACAGTCATGTTATTTGTGTCCCGATGTGAACTGTACAGTCTTATAGGGTACCTAAATATAAACACTACTTCCAGTTTAATTGTCGAGCAGTTAGTCGGTTTGTTTGCACCCGATAGGTAATAATATTAGTTAATGCGATTGACAAAGTAGGCTTTCTTCGAAGTTGTGTATGTTTCAGGTAGCCATGTTTATTGTGCTTTATTGGATAGCTAAGATAGACGGGAGTTGGGTTCACGATTAATTATGTTATTACAGTAGCACTATCTATGACTGTTGAACTGACCGGTTCAGTGGGATTATAACATCTCCAAACTGTGTTTTAATTTGGAAACATGCTTATGTTAGGGAACACTTTCGAAGCCAGAGTCAAGTTAGCCTCTCAGAAGCTGGGCGTACTGTACAGGGCTCGCAGATACTGCATTTAGTACAAATCGTAAGTGCGCCCCAATGTTGAATTTGGACACCGGAGCCCCAATCTGGAGCCCAAAAATATCTGAAAACAGCGGTGTTAGTAATTCGTTAGCAATTCCTCAGAAGATGGAGAGATATGTAATTACGAATGTTGGAGAGAGCGCGCTAATATTTCAAACGATAAAAGTGTAGCGAAAAAGCTTAATAAAACATGACTCGTTTAAAATAGAGCAAAAATCTCGTGGAACATATCTTAAGTATCATTTAAAGAAACGTTGTGAATTTTTTCACAAATATAACTTGTAAAATAATAGAAATAGACGCGTTTAAAATAATTTTCGGGGCATACTTTGCGATTTTTTTCTATCGAGGGAATTTCATATAATTTGCGTTTCGGCGTGGAATGTATATAGATATTATCTTCAAAAATATCATATATTATTTTAAGAGCTTAAAAACTTCAAATGTTTAAGGGAGATATGTAAGAAATAGGTCGAAATTCGGATAGCGCAGCCTTAAGGATCACCTAAAAATAATTATTATTTTTGATTTGTTAACCACATTTTGAAAACAATCTCGCTTTAAATTTTACACACAAACACTATGGTTTTATAATAAGATAACTTAGAAATTTTGAAAATAGTCATTTATATTTTATTAAAAATCAAATACGGTTAGTATCAAGTGGTTCGCTAGTGGTTTTGTGATTTTGCAGGGGTGTCCGGGTTCACGAGGTGAGGTTAATCTAGGTCTTGGCGGCGAATGCTTTTGTCCACCTACCGCGTGGCGGGTCGGACCGAGAGAGACTGGTTGAGGGAGACCTTTTTACCTCTCCACCACGACTTTCTCCATCCATCGTCTTGCACTTCAGTGGGAAGGATGGATTTATTCGTCCTTTCCACTGCCGTTATCATGTTATCAAATAAAAAGCCGCCACTAGGATTTAGAAGCAAAATAACAGCGTGTTCGTAAATCCATTGACCAGCCTTGCATTCAAGTGATTGCATTTTCACAGCGAGAATTCTGACTCCATCTTTGTTCACTAGAAATACGGGGCTTGCTCTTCTGCTGGCACTTTCCCTAGGGGGTTGCCCACAACTGACACGAAGTACACTAGATGAACTATTTTACGACTCATTCTTGTGCTTAAAGATCAGTTTTGAGTTTTCATACAACAGACAAAAATACGTATTTATCTATAGATATAAATTTGTTTCCGTTCAGTGAAATTGTGATGTTTTTTTATCGTCAAGTTTTTTTTACATGAATACCGCACAAGAGTCCCAACTGCTCCCGTCTGGAGCCAGTGAGACTATGGCATCCCCAATAGGGTATTTTCACAAACCATGTATACCGCTAAAAACATGTGGAAGATTTAAAGATTATTTTTCTGAACATGATTATCGCATTGAAAATGTTTAATTTTAATATTTTCATTCATAATTATTGATTTCAAAATGCGCGTAAACGGAACGAAACGTAAACAGCCCATGACTACTTGTACGAATCATGACGTCACAAGAGTCGCCGTTCCGAGGTTTGTCACCGTGTTACTATCAAAAATCTTAACATTCTCGACTTGTTCGGGGTAATGGACGGTTTTATTTCATATTAAAGATGATTGTGTTATGTTTCTACAGTTTTATACAATATTGTCTAGTTGTAATGACGACAGTAGTATTTTTAACGGCGTAATCCGACAACTTGCCTAAAATAGACGCTACACTGAGAAACAGTAATTTTCTAAGCCCTAAATTTCGGGATTCTAAGACGATATGGTAATGAAAACATTTTATTTACACAAACTCTCATATTATATACGTTATATACTGGTTTCAATATTTTGACAAAATAGAGTTAATTCCGGCCCTTCTAAAATTAAATTAGAACCAAACAGCAAGTGTCAGTTCGTCACATAACTTCCCTGTCGTAAAATGACGTTTAAAACTTTGGCCATTCTACAAGTAAATTTCCATATTTCAAGTGAATACCGCACAAAATTCCCAACTGCTCCCAAACATCTGGAGCCAGTGAGACTATGGCATCCCATTTGGGATATTTTGTGAGATTGAAGGTAGGGGAGGAAAGAAGATGCGGTAGAGGAAGGTGGTGAAGTACCTGACTATTCAGATCTGGTCACTAACCATGGCTAAAGCCTTTGAAACAACGTTTCAATTCTGAAAGGTGGTCTTACACCAGGGCGATACTGAAAGTATCGTCCACTCTGGAATGTGCCGCAAATATAGTACATATTATTTTAAACGAATAAATTGTGAAATGCAAAACAACTTATTCAAAGACCGGTCAGTGGCTGATTTGGCATCGCAATTGGGTTCTCCATCACGACACAAGCAACATTATCCTGTTTCCTGTGTGGTGGTAGTAGGATATTTTCAAATATTGTCAGATCATTCGTAAGTAAATAAATAAAAAAAATATTTTTTAAACGTTTATTATAAAATTTATATTGTGTACTATATACATACATATTAACGCCGGTATTGCTGGTCGAGAGCCTTACCCCACGACCAGTCAGTCATTATTGTGTAGGTATCCATCTTACGACTGTGTACAAAGATGTTTCCTCGTTAAAATTATGAATTTAAATACTCAATAACGAAAGGATTTTTTTTGTAGTTTAAAATTTTAATCTGAAAAAAAAAGGCACGGGGGCTCCATCGAAGCCTCCTTCTTCTTCTTCTTACTGTACTATAGGGCCAATATATGCTGCAGATAGTACACAACTGCTGACCCTGTACAAATCGCAAGTCCACCTGTTATATTTGGCAGCCACCTTTGGTCAAGAGTCCCAAAATACTTGAAAATTCAGAAAGCATAAACGGGCGGTCCGTTCGATAGATTTCCCTCTCTAACAAACGGATTGCAATGTTTAGCGCGCAGGTTTCAGATGGGAATGGTGTCCTTGTTTTACCGGTATTTCAATAGAAGATGCTCCGAGGACCTAGCGTCATTGAACCCTTCGGCGCTGGTGTTAAACATATTAAACGCACGCCCAACATTTGTACACGGTCGACATTTTTTGTCGCCTTGGAAAGGGTCGTTTAAACATCTTATTTTGGGTTTTTCTTGTAGTATTTGTGAACGTGTTCCAAACTATACATGTTTTGCAAGTGGGAAAGTATAGGATAAATATAAAGATATAATTTGAGCAAACTGGAAGTCAATAAATAACACCAAGTACAACTTACGGACTCACTACAGTCACCTATGGGCGGCGATCGCATGATGAGAGGCGCCTGTGACGTCACAGAGTGAACGGGGGCATAAACAGCGTTTTGGGGGCATTTTAAAAACGCGTATTTTAAAACGTTATAGAAAGTTAAGTCGTCGTCATAAAAATAAAATAAAAACTCCGTTATCATCGTAATTTTTTGCTTAATTTTTTTCAATATTAAAAAAAAAGTGGAAATACCTCATTGGGGTATGTTGTGTGGCTAAAGGTAGAGGGGAGGGGAAGGAGATGGGAAAGAGGAAGGCCGGGAAGTGGCTGTTCAGATCTAGTCACCAAACACGGCTAAAGCCATTTCAAGCAACGTTTCAATTCTGAATGGTGGTCTTACACCAGGGTGATACTGAGAGTATCTTCCACTCTGGAACGTGCCGCAAATATACAATATATCATTTTAAATGAATTAATTGTGAAATAACACAAATTAATGAAATTAAATTTATTTTCCACCCGATTCGATCCCAGATTGTGAGTCAAAAGCCTACCTTCAGATTGTGAGTCAAAAACCTTACCGCTAGACCACGCCGGTCATTTGTTTGTCCCTATTATTTCTTTTGGTGAGTTATTGTGCGCACGCCCGCGAAGGTTTCTATATGAAAGCTCTGGCTCTGGTGAAACAAGGAAGGCAGGGAAAGTGGAAGGGGAACGTGGAAGGGGGTGGAGGTTCGCGGGGCAGGAACGGAAATGCTTGGGAAAGGACACGCAGGGGAGGGATGTCGAATGGGTGGGGGACGACGAAGGGGCAGACGAGGGATTGCAAAGGAGACACAGAAGCGGTAGGGGGTAGCACGGATTAAATTTGGAAAATCAATGCTTATCATATGGACAAATGTGTCCATTATAAAATATAACGCACCAAATTGTACGAATGGCTGATCCTTCTCCTGAGGATTTGTAAGGGCTTTTAAATTAAATGAAATATTTGTCTCGAGTTTCGTATTCATAAATATCAATCATGGAAATGCAAAAGAAGTGCTGGTTATAGTCAATGTTGTTTTTTTTTATTTATTTAATTTAACACTCGTAGGGCTTATGCAGACATAATATGTATATGTCGAACATTAACAAACATTATACGTAAAAACATATCAGTAAATGTTCATATAATACATATCAGTACAACAAATACTTATCATATTACAAACATCCATACTAATATTATAAATGCGAAACTGCTCGAGTTTGTTTATGACCTTTTCACGCATAACACAATATAAAGATTTTAATAATTCTTTCACTAATATAAAGCTAAATTATATGCGCAGACTACAGGTTGTATATGATGGTAAGCTCTGGCGTGATGAAATTATAAATATTAATATGTTATATTTGTTATACGTTTTCTGTCACTAACAAAAGCGAGTTTTTGCTAACGTTAGAAAAAAATCTTTTCCATGGAAACAATGTTGATATATTTTTGGGCTCTATGCTGGTAGGCACGCAGTCTACTGGTCAGCTACTACTGCAGAAAATTTAAATATTAGAATTCGTTTTTTTTTGGACAAGCTTGGAATAAATGTCAGATTTGAGTTCCTATATTAAAAATATAATTCGTAACGATTATAAAGACTGAATGATAAATATAGTATTTTTTTATTATATTAACGAACTTCCAAATAATTAAATAAAAATAAACATCCGAAATGTTTGTAAGCGCATAAATTCCGAACGAATGAACAAAATTGGATAAGTAATTCTTTTTTTCTTTGAGCTATAGCATTATGAAATTTAGGTGGTAGGCGAGATGTTTGAAAACTGAATGCAAGGGAATGTATATATGGAATGCGGGAGGGGATGGGGGTGGGGTGGGGGGGGGAGATAATTGATAAGTGCAAGCGCTACAGTAATTTCCCGTAATACCATGCGAGCGAAGCCGCGGGGAAAAGCTAGTAATATATAAACGAATCAGTTACATTCGTTGATTTGATGCAAGATGGAGAGGTTTTGAAAATATCGTCTGTATGTATAGGCAGTTCCGTGAAAACAGTGGTTTGTATAAGTATGGTAAGTGGTACGGTTGTAATAGTAGAAAAAATGGTGAGTCGAGTAGATTTAACAGGACACGGATATTTCTATCTTGGGATTTGTTACATTTATTTATAAACCCTGCCAGTAGAATATAATAACGGAATACAGTTCTTGTAACTACTGTTACATATAAACTATGTTACGTATAAACTGCACACAGTAAATAATAACAATAACTTAATGAAAACGCACTAATCCGCGACCTTCCCGAATGTGCATTGATATTTAAAAGTGCCTATGTATTGGTTTTCTAAGATGCCACAAAAAAAATTGTGCAGTTCACACGCAGTGAAAACTTCAGAAAACTAAAGTAGAAAGAGTGGGGAGGTTACGAAAGCACCGCACAAAGAGGAGACCGACAGTCTACGGAGCACCGCACAGAGGGGAGACCGATTATTCAATCTCATTCTCTCGCAGGCTAAATTCTATAAATGTATGTGTTTGCCTCTTTTTGGTGTCGTTTTTCGTTTCCTCTTCTTTTTCAAAATATTTTCATCTTTTTTTTACATTGACTTCACACAGGAGACCCTGAGGAAAATAATTTCCCTCAGGGCCTTTGTCATCTAAGATGCTGTGTGGAGGACAGGAAGGAATGAACATTGGTCTTGAAGAAACTCATGTTGTACGAAGGAGAAATCACAAAGATCGGCAAATCGTTCCACAGCCGAGCTGTTGTACACAAGAACGAGTCGAAAAAGCGACCCCTTCTCATGTGAAAACATCACAAACAAATGTCAACCTTGTACAGATGTTGGGTACGCGTTTGGCGTGTTTCTGGACTATGCACCGGTGCCGAAGGGATCAAGGATTAGCTAGTTCCTCAGAGCATCTTCCCTTGAAATAACGGTAGAACAAGGAGAACATTCCAACGTGACGCCTGTGCTTTAAAGATTGCAATTCGTTTATTAAATTAAGAGAATCTATCAAACGGACCGGCAGTTTCTGTACAGTGTCGAGGGTTTTTTTCAGGTACTTAGGGGCTCCGGACTCGAGGTGGCTGTCAAATTCAATCGTGGGGCGCACTTGTGATTTATAGTTGTAGCAGTTGCGAACTATCAAAATATCTTCGGGCCCTGTACAGTGTACAATACGCCCAGTTTTTATCCATCCGATTATCGCCCATCTAAACTATGAAGCCGTAATTGAGATTGCTATAGTCAAACAGATACCAAGTGCACTCTCAAAATTTCAAAGGGGTAGAACGTTCTTCCCACGGCCAGAACTATTACAGAAATGATATTATGAAAATTTAAAAAAATAAATTTTCAAAAAATGTTTCAGTCAGGAAAGTTATGTCTTCTAAAATTTTAACAGTTTATTCAAAACTAGTTTTTTTACCCGCGGCTTCACTCGCGTGGTATTAGGAAGAAATTACTGTAGCGCTCGCACTTATCAATTATCCCCCCCCTCCCCCCTCCCGCATTCCATACATTCATTCTCGATATATTCAGTTTTCAAACAGTTCGCGTGTCACCTAAATTTCATAATGCCAGAGAGCTCACCAGCATTAAAAAAAAGAATTATCTAATTTGGTACAGTCGTTCGGAAGTCACCGTAGGTATCAACATTTCGAGGATTCATTGTTATTTACATAGTTAGATAGATATTAACTACGACGCCTAAAATAAATATATATATATATATATATATATATATATATCAACGTCGTTTCCACGGCAACGATTTGTTTTCTAATGTTAGCAATAACTCGCTTTTGTTAGCGACAGAAAACGTATAAGAAATATAATATATTAGTATTTATAAATTCGTATCTTACCATCATATACAGCCTATAGTCTTCGCATATAATTTAGCTTTCTATTGGTGAAAGAATTTTTAAAATCGTTTTATTGTTTTATGCGTGAAAGCATAACAAACAAACACGCGCAGTTTCTCATTTATAATATTAGTATAGATGTGCAGATTCATGAACTAGGCAGTACCAGTGCCGGATTAGCCCTTAAGCAAATTAAACAATTGCTTAGGGCATCACGTCTTGGGGGCACCAGAAACAGCACCAAAAAGTTTTTATGGCGCCATTGATAAATTAAATGTAGAGATGCGAAGAAGAGAGAGATATACAAAGAAATAGCGGACTGATTCTCATTCCTGACTAAAATATACGATGTCGATAAAATTATGTGTCCCGATCAAACTTCAGAATACAGTCAACATTGTAGAAATTCGGTAAACACTTTTCTAATGTACCGATTTAGGAACCGAAATTCGACAGTTTCACTCATATGTCATAAAATAATTAAGTTCCAGTGATATGCCTAAAATACGCAGGGCTGTTTAATTTGAACATAGCCCTATTTTTATTTTTATGCATGATGAAATCAAACTGTAGAGCGGAACGATCTTTTTCGAAAATAATAAAATAATGAAAAAAGAACGACGATGCTGCAGGGAAGACTCGACTCATTATAAATATTATATAAACATCAATCTGTCCCTTGACGAATCACATTTAGAAGATGAAATCCTTGTACTACTGTACCGCCCACTATAAAATATTGCTTTTGATTTCCAAAACACACTTATTAAAGAATGTATTTTATACTAATATTAAAATATATTTCAGAATTAAATACACGTAACAAGTGTTCAAAATAATGTCCTCTGCGTGCAAACTCTATCTAAGTTTCTTAATAGACAATAAACAAGTGTTAATTTCAAGCGACCTCCCAGGTAAGTATGGTCCTGTATGCATTTTTAAAAATCATCGCGTTCATTGGTCGAGACGTTGTACATATATTTTCTTATGAACCAGTGGATGCAATTTTTAGTAATAAGTTGTTTTTAATTGTTTGTCTAGTTTGTAGTTTTCTAGATTTAAGATATATATTGTAAGTTTGTACAGCGCCCTTGAGGTGATTTTTCACAAAAACGGCGCTATATAAATCATCCAAATATTATTATTATTATTATTAAAGAGTCAGATTTGCTAAAAATGTTGGACATAAAAACTATTTTCCACGAATTTAATGCCCGAAAAAGTCGCAAGTCGCATTACAAAAAATAAATAAAAAATGTTTTGGTTTTTATTATATGCAATACCTACTCCGTGTATCTCTTTCGTCTTCAAACAAATTTTAAGGTAAGTAATCTATCTCGTTGTATTAAGTACGTAATTTTTTTATAGACTGATACTAGTTTAGGTACGTTTACTCATTCTTATGAATATGGGGGCTCACTGACATGGATTGCTTAGGGCATCAAGTAGTCTTAATCCGGCACTGGGTAGTACCGTGAAGATATCTAAGTCATATTTCCTTTAACCGTATAGGGATGTTCAAGTGCACAAATTCACTTTACCTTGCCACAACATACTCGCAGGAAGTGTACCACTCAGTAGGTACTATTCAAATACAAGTTCACAGTAAAAGGGCGAAGCGACGTGATGATTGCATTTATTGTGTCCTAGATATCCCGATTTGACTGGATTCCTTTCGAAAGGTATCTTTGCATTTGGTTTTGAAAGTGCTTTCGTTTTCGTATTGCTTTCGGTTTTTTTGATTTTCATTTTAACCTTCTGGGTTGCTTTCCTTCTTGATAAAATAATCTGAATTTTGTTAATATTTTGCCTATTTATGTAATAACATCAAATATTACTTATTATTATTTTTTTCAATTTTTGAAGTGAAACTTCTTTAGCCCCGTTAGTGATATGAAATTCGGATGCAACGGAAGTGCGTTATTAAAATATATTATTTGATGGGTCCTCGGTTCTAATATAATGCGGTAAATTTACGGCTCGGCGCGAGCCTCCGATAGCGCAGTGGGTAAGGCGCCTGACAAATCTCAGAGGCCAGAAAGACAGATATCCAGCGAACGGAGGTTCGAATCCTACTAAATCCAAAAAAATAAACATTTAGTTTTTTTGAAATCAATATCCAATCTTCAAACCACTTTAAAATAAACAGGCAAAAAAAGAAAGCGACATCTAGCGACTTTATAGTTACACTTCTACCGCGCGTGAATTGCACATTCTCACATTCATATGTTTTACATGATAAATAATGATAATTTTACTTCTAAGGTTTTTATTACTCTTCCAATGAAAGCATTTGCTTGTGTATGGAAGGGCAGTGTACATAAATGTTGTTATTAGTTAATACTTAAATAATTCATTGTACATGTATATATGTGTGCTTATTATTTATTTGTTTAATAGTATGTATTAAAAAGAAGATTGAATATTTGTAAGATTAATTAAGTGGCAGTAGTTTTTTTCTTGAATGTTTTTGAAATGATTCTTGACAGAGAGCAATATGCGGGTTTTATCATTAATGCTTCTGATTTCTTCCGGTAGACGATTGAAAAAAGTTCTTCCCTGGTAATAATGTTGTGCAAAAGTATTTATTATATTATTGTGTTGAAAGTAGTTTTTGAGCGTCGGGATTACCAAGGTTGAAAGAATTGGTTTCAGAGGCTGAGGAGCTGGTGGAGGATGTTTGACCTGCGCTCCGTCTTCTCATCAGACGAGTGTATATTAATACTCAACGATGAGGAATAGTCAGGCTCCTGGGGGTCGCGGTACTTTCAGGCCGCGATCCTGTGTTCAATGATTATACTGGATGATGATTGATAACACTGTACTCTTATTTGAGTGATTTAACATTTATTTAAGATTTTAATAATTTACACAATTAGTGTTCACGTATGAAACGGGTAGAGAGGTACAAAACGCGGGCGGTTGGATCGAGAGCTAGGAACGGAATCATTTGCACGGTCATTCTCGGAGCGGCGCCGAGATATTTTTCGGAGAGGTGACGGTGATGCCACACGTAAAAATGAATGTAAGTGATGCCCATAATTGTTTTACATGGCGTTAAGGGAAGTACTTGACTAACTTTAATCATTCATTCCTGGCATTATTTTGAGTCGAAATGTGAATTAAATTTTGGTCTCTGGTGACATTTTGTTGTTATTATTTTTTTTCATCAACGGTCACTAAAACCACACAAACTCTCAACCCAGTCTCAACATCTTTCCAATGCCTAACGATTTTTTAAAAATGTTTTAAGTTTAAAAAAAATGTCTCCGGAGACCAAAACTTCATTTACATTTTTACTCAAAATATTGTCAGTAATTATTTAAAACTTGTATATTAAATTTTATTGAAAATTCTCGTTCAATTTGGAATTTTTATTATATTGCTCCCGCAAGCGCAAGATTTTATACCTATCAATTGAAAGCGTAGTTACCCACGTCTTTAGATATCTTTCTCTTCTTATCTCTTATTTTCTATCTGGTGTTTTATGTATATGAATGTGGGCCTCAGCATCACTAGTCTCAAAATCGCATTTAGTAAAACACCTAGTGTGTGTAAATTGCGCACAAGCCATAAAAGGTGAAACAATATGAATAAAACAGAGTGCGCAATTTACACTCAGTAGAAGTGAAACCTTCAGAAAACAAGTAGACAAGAGTAGAGAGATTACGAAGCACTTTTTTATCTTGTGAAGGGTGATTATTTCAAATTTTATCGTGGAATTCCAGTTCACCTTTTCCAATAGATTTGATCGTTTTATTAGTATATGTGGTTTTTTCTTCGGAGTCGCTAGATGTCGCTTTATTTTGATTTTAATTGCCTGTTCATTTTCGAGTGGTTTTAAGACTAGATTATTTTATTTTTTTCACAAAAATAAAAAATATACATATATTTTGGGATTTCGTAGGATTCGATCCCTGGTTGGCTGAATGTCTGCAAAAGTTCGTCATGCGCTTTATACCACTGAAAAGGACTTACGTGGGACTGTGGATTTATCGCATTATATTGGAACCGAGTACCCAAGAATAAAACAAATATTTTATTGCTTTCTCAGTTTCTCGCAGGCTAAATCCTATGGATGGGTGTGTTAGTGTGTTTGTCTCTTTTTAGTGTCGCTCGTTTCCGTTTCATCGAGTTTCAAATCATAACGGTGCTAAATGAGTTCTTACTTCAATAATAATAATAATCTTATTTAATTTGAGAATCCTCTTTACCATTCCCTTTACGCAAAAATATTATTTTTGTATTATCATTTTCATGCTAGGTATAGAAGACATAATATTATTAAATGGCCACAAAACTGTTCTGCAGGGAGTGTGTATTGTCTGAGATAACAATCTTTCAAAACAATATTAAACGCTTTGTTGCAATATCTGCCCGCGTTTCCCGGAATCATTTATTGGAAAAATAACTGCATCAACCGCTTGAAAAAATACCCGCCCGATCGCAGCGAGAGGGAGGTGGGGGGGGGGGGGGGGGGTCCGTAGCTAGTTCCGTAAGCAGCACTGTTTGCAGTTGTAGATTTTGTTGGGCATGATGTGCAAAATAGAAATGCATGAATAACTACGTCATCCGAATGTGACGTCATCTTGTCGCGCAGGATCTGTCCAATTGAACGTATATCGGGCATAATCACGGGAAAATTAACCGGACGCTCGTTAAAATACTTACCCGTGTTTCTTTCGTAAGGAATAATCGTATGCGGAAACAATCTACAGGCTATCTTATTATATATAACAGAAAACGTCTTCGCGCGAGGGACACATCCCATCTCAAAAACGTGTGGTATTTCAATAGGTGGGGAGCTATGACTGGATTTAAAAAATATATATAAGTACATCTACTTAGAAAATGTACCTCTTTCAGCAACCATGTTATTTCTTATCTCTTTTACGAATCATTAAGATGAATTGCAAGATTATCGGTGACCCGACAGAAATTATAAAAATTATAAAAAATGTGTGTGCAGTTCACGGGTAGAGTTTTTCACAGTTCACAGCACCGCACAAAGAGGAGACCGATTAGTCTATCTCATTTCTCGCAGGCTAAATCCTAAATATGTGTGTGTTTGTCTCTTTTTAGTGTCGCTTTTCCTTTCATAGAGTTTCAAATCACAACGTAAACAAAATAAAGAAGTTTTCAATTAAAAAAAAAATATTATTTTGGGCATTTTCTACCAATTTCAAACCTAAAATCGACTTCGTAAACAGCTTTATAATAATATCTTTTTCTGATTTTTCTGTTTCCAGATTTTTGATTGAGTTTCGCTCATAGTGTCTTTATTTAATTAAATTTTACAATTTGAGATTTTACTCATAAAAGTCAAATTAAAAAAAAAAAAAAATAATAATTTAAATTAAAAAGTTGGTATGGATATCAAACGAATTTATTTACAGGTTCGATTTTCGACATATACGCTAGTTTACATCTATAATGCTTCTCAAAACTTGGCAATACTTCTCTATAAAATTATTTAATGTACTCCCTCTTGCAATAAAAACGTGTGCATTCTTTTAGGTATAACTTTATAATTTTCTTCTTGTACTATTTTAAAATAGGTATTAACTTATAATTCAAACATACACAATGTGACCTTAGAACGGGGAACCCAGTAAGGGCAAATCCTTTTCTAAAACAGTATAAAAAAATATATATCAGGTTATTTTTCTAGTAACAAATTTTTCCTCATGATGACATTAATGTAACATAAATTCAGTCAATTAAATTCGACCATCAGATGGTGATAGTAAAAAGCCAAATGAGCCGCAGTACTAGTTAGTTAGAAACATGAAAGGGTATTGTTAAAAGCAATAGCTAGTTAGAAGATTTCGAAAGAATCCATAAAATCATTAAAAAGTATATAGACGAGTAGTTTTATCCTAGATGCATTTGAATGAAAATATGTTTTATTCCTGTTTTCGGCGGTACATCCTCTCTGCACACCACTTATTTGTATTTTGAGTAAGTAGGTATACTTATTTTCCCTAAACCGACTTCATATGGTATCTAAGTATGCCAGGGGGGCAACTGTCATGGAACCAAGATTACATTCATCTCTCAATCGGATACCTACTTGGTTTCAGATTTCGTTAGAAATGCAGCACACATCAATTACGTTTAATTTTCTTTTCAATGCATTTCTACATATACAAAATAAATTTATTATTACAAAGAGCCTGTCTCATTGCTTGACTAAGATTGAATTTTGCTGCTTGCGATTGCTGTAGGATATATCTTAGTCAAGTAATGGGATCTCCTCAAGGACGTTCGCCAGTACCTGTTTCAGGACAAAGCCTTTCTTGAAAAATTGTTTCATTCTCCTTTGTAATGAAATTTTGCTCATGCGTTGTGAAAGTAATGTGAAACGGAGAGATGATTGGTAATATGAAATGTTGTACAAGAGGAGAGCATTTCCTTTTGCTAAAGGATGCACAATTTCTATACATTTATTAATTTATTTATTGCTTCTTCACAATTGAAATACATTGTTTAGCATGTAATTATTAACCCCACTGGAGTTCACCTGCATCTGGGTTAATAAATTTCACAAATCAAAATTCATGGGAAAAGGTGCCCCGGAATTCGACCACAAAAATATGGAAAAATCATTCTTCACATTGATAAAAAAAAGTTTTTCGTAGTCTCCCCACTATTGTCTACTTTAGTTTTCTGAGGATTTCACTACTACTGCGTGTGAATCGCTCACTCCTTAAAATGGCTGTAGTCATATTTCAGCCAGGAACTTCTCAACCTTTCTCATCCCCATCGTCTTTCCTTTACCGCTCCCTTCACATCACACAACACTCCAATGTTAGGAATACCATAGTCCCACTCTTTCTGGACAGTTGGGACTTGGGATATGCACAAATCTATATCTTTCGTTTACAGCTTATTCCCAACAATAAAATATAAATTCTTTCCTATTTTAAAATTTTATCTCTGTGAAATATCGTATTAATCAATTAGTATCTATATAATCTGCTGAATATGCAACACGTTAAAAAACACAACAAACAAATTTAAGAAATAACGAAAATACACAAAACCAACAAACTTTTAAAGTACCTTAAACAAACACAACTTTGGACGAAGAAACTTCAAATACATTGCGACTAAAATATGCAATAACCTTCCTAACAAAACAAGACAATTTAAACATCTAAACAACTTTAACGTCTTGACTAAACATTGGATCATCAACAAAGGTCGTGCAATAATTAGTCAAGCATCCAAAATCTAAATTTAAAGTTCTGTAATCCATCGTTACCAGTACCAACCTGATTTTATAATGTCAAATATTTTTGCTTCCAATTTGCCAAAATAATGTAGGTATCTATTGTTAACTGACCTGTCTCGACACGGGATATTTCTGCGAGACAGGCTCAGTAAAAAAAAATATTTGCAAAACCTTTATTTATATTTATTATTATTATTTTAAAATTTATTTATTTCACGCCCAGAGGGCTTTTACATCATTTGTAGTATAATTTTAATTTGACAGATACTTTGAAACTTAAGAAATAATAAAAATAAAATTACATTTGATAAAAGTCATACAACCACAGAAACATTGTTTTCACAAAGAACCAACTTTGGTATAACTTTTAACACTAATAGTTAAGTACGCATACTTTCATACCGATTAGGCGCTTTCAATATTCCCGTGTTTACGGAACGGCGACTCTACAAAAACAATAACATATCTTCCTTATCACCATAGTACTGCAGCTCTTTCTTACACATTAAATAATGGTGAGATAAAAGATGAGACAAATCATGTACGTAAGTCTGTTTCCTCTAAAGTAAAAAAGTAGTACTTTATTAAAAAAGTAGTACTTTAGTGAAGAAGGAAACAGACGTACGCACATTGTGTGTGTCTCATCGTTTGTCTCTCCATTACTTAATGTGTAAAAAAGAGCTGCAGTATTATTGTGACGAGGAATGTATATTTTTTTTGCCTTTTTGTAACATCGCCGTGTCGTAAACGTGGGAGTATTAAAAGCGCCTGTTGTGTGCTAACGGTAACGCCACGGCGACGGCAACGGTACGAGGCTTATCATTTCTTTGATACGAGTGAGGAAGATGCAAGAAAATTATTATTTTTTAAGTGAACCTTCTATAGCACGGCTGTGATTTGGATTTCGGAGGAAACTGAAATGACGCTTACTGCACCTGCGACGCATCATCTGCGCTCATCGGCCGCTTTGATAATGATGTCACTTTTAAAGGCTCTCCTATTGGTTGAGATATGAAACGGAAATTACGCGAATCTGCGCTCATTGGTCGCTTTGATTATGACCTCACTTTTCCAGTATTTGTGGAGATTGTTTTGGTAAAGTTTCGCTTCTATCGCGTGTAAACTGCACTCGAATTTTTTTCCTTTGGAGGAAACAGACGTACGTGCTTTGTTTATATCATCATTGGTCTTATTAAGCGCTTTTATGATTCCATGGTTACGCCACAATACAGCACAATCACGCTGCTTTTTCTTACATACTGAATAATAGTATGACACATGATGAGACAAACAATTTACGTATGTCTGCTTCCTCCAAAGAAAAAAGTAATCATTTTCTTGCATCTGCATCACAATTAAAGAAATGGAACACCGTGGTAATTTTAAAAGTAGCCAGTGTGTTCGTATACACATACCACAAATTTTATTTACGACTTTTTGCAAACTTGTCGACAGTGCCCAACATCAAAAAAATAGTAACTTAACCTCAAATAGTTAAGTACTTACGCACACCTTCAGCGCTGAAGTTTCCGTAGTTGCCGAGGCGGGCACACATATTATTAATACCTTATTGTTTATCGCCGTGTATTATTGTACCGCCCACATGCATTTAAACTCCTTTAGTTGAATTAAAATTCAATTAATGCCGCAGTTGCTGCTTTCTACAGGCGGCCCACTCTTCGCTCGCTCGGTCCGCCCGCATCGCTCGTCCTAATAAATTTCATATTAATTTATTATATAATAAAATTTGATTCTACAGACGGCTGTTGATGTGCGTTCAGCTATATTATTATTATTATTTAATACTTGTTCTTTGTGTGCGTATCCTGAGATGGGAATAAAATTGCTAGCCGATTTCTCGTTCTCTGTACAACGACGACTTTGTTCAATCTACTTCAATAATGTAAATCTTAATATCAGAGTTGTAGTCATTCTCATTAAGAATCACCCTGGCTAAAGACCACCATTCTGTTCACATTTATTGACCTAATTAGAACATACAGATATTTTCCAAACCTTCCTTATTCCCATCTCCTTCAGCAACACACCCCCAATTGAGTCCGGGCATTTGGGCCCCTTGCGTGGTTCACCTGAAACACATTTATTTAATTACGGACAAATAATCCTTTAAAGTGCCGCTTCCCCGCTAAAAAAGAAGAAAATAGAGAGATATGTAATTACGAATGTTGGACAGAGCGTGCTAATATTTTAAATGATAAGATTGAAGCAAAACTTGTGAAAATGTTTAATAAAACATGACTTGTTTAAAATAGTGCAAAAATCTCGTGGAAGGCGTCTTAGGTATCATTTAAAGAAGCATTGTGAATTTTTTTCAATTTTCGGAGCATACCTTGCGATTTTTTCAATCGAGGGAATTTCATATAATTTGCGTTTCTGTATGGAAAGCGCTTAGGTATATTATCTTCAAAAATAACATATTTTTTTAAGAGTTTAAAAACTTCAAATGTTTAAGGGAGATATGTAAGAAATCGGTAAAAATTCGGGTAGCGGCGGCTTAACAATATAACAATAACACGAATAAGAAACAGAGATGACAGAAAAAGAAGAGTACATATAAATGAAGAGCAATATATAACATGAAAATATATATCTTACGTAGTATTAAATAAAGTCGCTAATAAATAACATATATAACATAAAAGTATAAATCTTATATAGTATTGAATGAAGTCGCTAATATATAACATATATGACATAAAAGTATATATCCTACGTAGTATTAAATTAAGTCGCTCCCGCTGTCTGTTTGCTTAGATCTTTTAAACTGCGCAACGGATTTTCATGCGGTTTTCACCAATTGATAGAGTGATTCAAG
The DNA here is from genome assembly GCA_936435175.1 of Glyphotaelius pellucidus. Taxonomy (NCBI): domain Eukaryota; kingdom Metazoa; phylum Arthropoda; class Insecta; order Trichoptera; family Limnephilidae; genus Glyphotaelius; species Glyphotaelius pellucidus. Next base: position 5,842,149 of record OW386542.1, read on the forward strand.
AAGAAAGTTTATATATATAAAACATGCATATTATAGTAAAAAAAGCCGAGAAATTCAAAGATTCAATTCAGGTAGCAGGCAGCGGGCTGGCAAGCGAACGGTGTGGATTTGATGTATGCAAATTAACAAATGGCGTTGATTATAATGGTTGGGTAATGGCGTTGTGTTTTGTTAGCCCCAGCAACGTGTGGCCGGGTCTGCTAGTAGAAAATAACTACAAGTCAAAGCTTGACGATGTATTTTAAAGGCTTTAAAAATTACACATTGCGTATCGACTGCCGAAAGTCATTTAGGCTTACACCAAAAAAATCAATGCTTTGACTCGCGTTAACAATTCTCGACATTCTGGGCAAAGGAGAATGGTATCCATAATTAGTAGAATGTTGATTGAGGAACAGCAACTCATTATTTCGGATAGGGGAAGGGATGTTGAATACATGAAAAATTTACGATTTTCAAGAATTATTTTTTAGAGAGTATTTAAGTTCTCCCTACTGCAATCAAAATAATGGGAAAGGAAATTTTTTAATTTTTTTTCACATTTTATAGAGCATGACAGATAACCACTGCTCTCTTACAGGCTACCAACCATTTTGCATGATATCGATAGATATCGCATAATCCTAAACGGTGGCGATTCAATGGGAGTTCAATAAGAGATTAAAACGGGTTAAAAATATGGTGTTAACAAATCTCATAAGTGCTGCGCACTCAGGCAACTAGTGGCTTCTCAAGGTTTAATGGTCTACCTCTCTAGCGCCATTAGTATGTTTTTTATTTTTATTTTTATTTTTTTTTCACTCCCATCTTGATCCCAGTACTTTTTTTAATTTTATATTTTTTCACTCGCATCTTGATTTTTAGGTGAAAAACAAACTACGAGAGAATGAGACAAATGCAGAGTATAAGGATAATTATTGTAGTGTTTATTTATAATAATATTGTAATTAAGTTAAAAATTATTTAACATTTTATAGGCTACGAAGCACCCTATTAGTATATCTCATTCTTTCTAAAAAAACTATATAGGTGTGTGTTTGTCTCTTTTTAATGTCGCACGTTTCCGTTTAATCGAGTTTCAAATCACAACGGTGCTAACGCGGTAGAAGTGAAACCTTCAGATAACTAGACAAGAGTGGGGAGGCTACGAAGCATCGCACAAAGAGGAGACCGATTATTCTATCTCATTCTCTTGCAGGCTTAATCCTATAGATGTAGGGTAAAAGCCGGATAGTTGCGCCACTTTTCAAAAAAAATCTATTATTAAAAAAAATATGCAGGTACTTACTAAGAATAATGTGACATGTATATTAAAATGTAGATCCTTAATCTTTTATAGTAGCTTATTTTCATAAAGATAATTGATATAGGTTTTGAGTAAACCATTTTGTTTGACCTATCAAAAAAGGGATAGTTGCCTTCTGTAGGGGATAGTACCTTACGGATAGTTTTCTTACTTTTGTACTCTATTATATGTTTATTTATAAAAGGCAGTATAGCCGTTTATGTATTTAAAAAAAATAATAATAAAATTAAAAAAATAAAGTAGTCTTACGTTAAAAATGCTTCGGGGGATAAATACCTCGTGCGGGGATAGAAGCCTCGCAACATTAGAAAATAGTTTTAAGTTTTAACGTTTTAAATATAAAAATACAATAAAAATAGCCTCCACACTTTAAGTTACGTGAGTTATTAGTAGAATATTATTATTTATTTTAAAGATAAAACAATATCGCAATTAGCTTTGGCATTAGCTTTAATTATCAAAATAAGCCAGGGTTTTCAACTTTCCACATCTTGTGCAATGGTTTTCAAATGTTGTACAAGTTTCATGCAACCGCGGTGTTAGAGCGACTGTCCTAAAAGTAGTATCCGTAAAGTGATACAGATTCTTGCCCTTTTTATTGGCGAACTAAAGAAAAACTTTTTAACAAAAAAACGTAATAAACGGTGTAATTTAAACACTAATTAATGCATGCATTGAAACAAAAAGTTGACCGAAATGACACAATAATAAAAATATTCAACAGAAATTACTTACCAATACACTCGTAATTTCGATGCCCGAGAAAATTTCACAGCGGAATATTTTTGTTCACAAAACAAAAAGCGTGCTCCTGCTCCAACGTTTAAATGTCACTGAGGCCTGTGAGAAGGGCATTTCTAATTATAGAAAAGCGCTAATGCCACCAACATCCCTAATACAGTGTATTCAAAACCGGCGCATGTATCCCACTGAGGCAAATATCCGGCTTTTACCCTATGTGTTTATCTATTTTTAGTGTCGCTTTTTCTTTTCATCGAGTTTCAAATCACAACGGTGCTAAAGAAGTTTTCACTTCAAAAACGAAATCTTAGGTTAATGCCACCATGTTATCTTCCAAAATCATTTTAGACATGAACTTTGAAATACCTAATTAAAGTTAAAAAAGGATAATGCTGAATTTTTATTACAGTTTTTTCGAGAATGTATATATTTTTAAATAAGAATATTTTGAGTCTGGCAGAGCCGGGTATAAAGCTCGATATTGTAATCCCCATATAATATATATTGATATTTGCACATTGCTTGAGTCAAAGCCAGCCCCGTCCACATTAATGCAAACCTGTGTGAAATTACTTGGAATCCATTCAACTCTGTGATATTGATAGTGGTCGCATAAACAATCCACAATGTTCTCCACAACTCCTAGCGCAGAGGACAATAATAATACATGCCGTTTTGTAAACACAAACTGGTAATTTGTGCATTACACGTAGTAGGTATATATAGTATATAAACAGGGTGTTCCAGGACGTACTAGACTTACTTAACGTGATTGCTGACATTATCTGGTGTAAAAAACGAGAAAGAATTTTTTATTAACCTTTTTTGTGTTTAGTTCGTAGAACTCCATTTAATTTTTTTAAAATACATTTAATTAAAATTTAATTTGATAGTTATATTATCAAGTTCTGCAAGTATTTTAGCATTTATTTTTGTTATAGATGTTTCGGTTTACAATACCATTTTCAAAATGTAGCTAAATCCACTGCCAGGCGACTTATTTATAAGACTTTAAATTTCAATTTTCGAAGGTTAAACCAATACACCACCAATACACCACACTACCAATACACCACACTGACATAATACACTCTCAATTATTAGTGTATCTAGCAAATTGGTTTTACCGGTTATAAATCAATATAGACACCTTCGAAAATAGAAATTTAAAATCTTGTAAATAAGTAGCAATAAACCGAAACAGCTGTTACAAAAATACAAACTTAAATACTTGCAGAACTTGATAATAACTATCATATTTAATTTGAATTAAATACATAAAAAATAAATAAATAAATAAAAAAATAGTGTCTCCAGTGACTTTTTTTATAAATTTTGTTTTCTCTTTCTTGCATTACACGCAGTAGGTATAAATCATGTTTATTCAGGTTGTTACAGGACGTTCCCGACTTACTATACGTGATTCCTGACATTAACTGATGTAAAAACGAGAAATAATTTCTTGTTTCCGATGACTTTTTTTACAAATTTAGTTTTCTTAAAATCAAACAAAAAACACTTTCTTCCACATGTCATCACTGATCAGTCAACCGAGTCTCCGCCCAACCCCTTACCCTGGCCCCACCTGCCCAATGCTTACTGATATAATATATTTTTTTAGTTGAATCACTGCTTAAAGTAAGCCAAGTACGTCCTGTAACACCCTGCGTATACACGGTTTCAGGAATCTACATCCCTTTGTAGTATAACCTCGATTTTGTGGTACAATTTTTTTTGCTTTATGTCCCATTTGGAGTCGATTTTGCGGTATAACTTTTTTGATTTATGTTTTCGTTTTCCGAAGTAAGTAAGTCGTTCCGATTAGTTAAAAAAATCGGTCGGTTTGGTACTTAGCAGCGGTGCCCGGATTCATGGGGTGATCCTAAAAAAAATGTACATATATTTTTTTTTTATTAGTCTCAAAAAGATACAAAAATTACAAATAAATTTCAAACAGTAATTAATTACATAATAGTAATGTATTTGATGCACTCCCATAAATAAGCAGGGCTTGTGTTGAGTGTATGGGGGGGGGGTGTTATTATATTGGTTTTATTTGACATGATTCATTTCAAGTTTTATGTAACAACACACCGAAAAGTATTAAAAGTTAAAAAATTTACTCATAAAATTTTTGTATTTTATTTTATCATGTAACTTTACTGATTTAGTCCTATTTCGGTCGAAACTAGAATAGAAGCCGAAATTCTGTTTCGGTTTTTTTGTTACTTTCTTATTTTCGGCTCAAAGTCTAGTTTCGGTCAGTCATTAACATCGATATTACCAGCGGTACGCCAATAGAATGTAGTCTTCTGATAAATGCATTGTTCGCTTACCATACTCACATAAAATTAATATTATTTGTATGTATGTGTTCTCCATTAGGACTTTTGTTCTCAATGCTCAAAGCGGTTATTCCTACAAAGGTAAGCAAGTAGAATATGCCACACTCGGCGTTGCTTACAAAACATAATATGTTCAAATTAATTTATTAAATCTTTTCCATATGACAGCTGGAGATACATTTTGGGTGCGTAAAATTTTAAAAATCTGTGTAACAATGCTCAGACAAGAAGCACCCTTACTGATTATTTATTTAATAATGTTTTTTTTTTAATAATAAAAAACAATTTTTATTACGTGTTCACAATCTTAATATATAATTTTTTTTCTTTGTTTGTCCCTTATGCGTACCTAAATCATTCATCCGATTGCGACGAAACTTTGGCGATTTGATTTGCGCACGCCCGGGATGGTTTCTATATATAATATTGAGCTCTGGCGTTAATTTTTTTTTCCTATACTATTCATCCTATTAAGATGAAACATTGGTAAGTTGTTGTGCGTACGCCCGCGATAGCTCTGGCGTTATGAAAATTGTATAAAAATATTGCAATGGGTTGAGCGAAATATTTGAAAAATTGGTGTACATCGAATGGTGTACTCCAACGTAGGGTCCGTGAATAACCAAATTCTGGAAACTAACGAAATAGCTGTCACAATAATAAACACTTACAAAGTGTTGACGAACAATATTATTAAATTTGATGTTATTGGTGATTATGTTCAAATAAAAAGCCATTTTACTATTTAAAGACAAATAATAGATAAAATGTTTTTACTCTAAACTCCGAATGCATGAAGCCAGGTAATTCATTTCCTATTATTAAATATACTTGTGATTAATAGTGACTGGGACTGTTGGGAGCCACCTCTGGGCTGGAGCCCCACAATACTTCATTCTGTGCGAAGGAGGGCTGTCTGTCTCATTGACATTGATAATAGACCGAGCTATTTTGTCAGAAGGTCAAAATATTTCCTTTTGCAATGTAATCCAAATAAATGCAATTTTTCCGAAGACTAAAAACGATTACTTAAAATATTTTTTTTTTATAATTCGAAAAAAAATTTCAAAATTTCAAATGCAAAAAAAAAGTTTTTTTCTAATTATGGGGATCTAAAATTACTTCTAACGAAAAAAATGTGTGTAGTTCACACGCGGTACAAGTGAAACCTTCAGAAAACTAAAGTAGACCAGAATGGGGAGGCTACGAAGCACCGCACAAACATGAGACCGATTAGTCTATCTTATTCTCTCGCAGAGTAAATCCTATGGATTATGTGTTGGTCCCTTTTTCTTTTCAAGTGTCAAAAGTGCCAAAAAATAATAATTTGAAATAGGTTAAAATATTACTTTTGCCCAAAGTTTCACAAATTTTGTAACACTTTTTGAAGTGAAACTTCTTTAGCCCCGTTGTGATTTTAAATTCGGATGAAACGGAAATGACACATTGCAGTATCTACAAAGCGTCGTACTGCGCTCATTGGTTGCTTTGATAATTACCTATCTTGTCAAGGCTCCTATTGTTTGAGATATGAAACGGAACTGTCGCACTACAGTACCTGCGAAGCGTCAAATTGGCCGCTTTGATTATGATCTAACTTTTCAAGGCTCCTATTGGTTGAGAATGTGTGGGTGAAACCGTGTAAACTTCACTCGATTTTTTAATTTTTATTTTGATACAATTTAACTGTTAATTTTTGCTATGTATCCGACCACGGAATTCCTGATTTGCCCTACTGATGCAATCCCACACTACCACTTTAAATTATTCACACTTTCCTTCAGTGTGCTAGCGTTAAGCTTTCGGTATAAACTGTCCTCCGTGTATGGGGTGCTCAGTCAAAGGCAAAATTAGTCGCTTTCCGTTGTCACCAATTTGATGCTACGCTTTACAAACTTCAATTGCATTCCTTTCCCAACCACAACCCTTCTGAACTTGAAGACAATACTCAACTCATCTTCAATTATATTGATGGCAGCACTGATATAGTTCACAAATTTTCCTCTCTAAAGCTAACCAGATTCTAATAAGGTGAACCCATATTTTGTTGTCCCTACAGTGGCATCTCGAAACGTCTCTAATATTTTGTTGTCCCTACAGTGGCATCTCGAAACGTCTCTAACATTTTGTTTTCCCTACAGTGGCATCTCGAAACGTCTCTAATTTTTTCAGGGATATTATCATTCATCGAGTTTCAAATCACAACAAAGCTAACGAAGTTTTCACTTCAAAAACTGTACCTCAAAGCTATTTTATGAATAAAGAAAAAAACGTGCGTACAGTTCACACGCGGTATGAGTGAAACCGCCGAAAACTAGAATTTAGCCTGCGAGAGAATAGATATAATGATCGGTCTCCTCTTTGTGCGGTGCTTTGTACCCTATCGGCCTCCTATTTGTGCAGTGCCTCGTAGCCTCCCTACTCTTGTCTTATTTGGTTTTCTGAAGTTTTCACTTCTACCGCGTGTGAATTGTACTCTGTTTTGTTTTTTTATTAAATATTTAAATTTGTTAATGTAACCTCGTCGTAATTCTGAATATATATTTGTATAACTCGTAATATTAAGTTAAACTCCTACAACAAACTCGAGAGCTAGTACAAAAAAAAATCAAATGACAAATAAAATATCAAATTATTTAAAAAAAATTGTCAAGGTTATCTTTTTTTATGTATTCCATTTTTAAAATAAACCTAGAACTTGCGGTACTTTCTCCTGTCTACAGTGATCGGATGCCATTATTTGTAAAATTTTTTTTTAGAATAGAATTTATTAATTATAATATTATGATGAAGTGGGGGGGATGCAAAGTTTTTATCCGTCGAAATGGGGTACGGCACAAACAAAGTTGTGAAACACTGTTTTATATGAAAATCGTTAAATAAACTTTTTACCTCTGTAAGTCAAAGAAATAACCAGGTTCCTAGTAATCTTTACCTTACATAACTATTTAATTATTTCACATTTAACCAACACTTTATGGGTATGCATGATTATACTAATTAGCTTAAAAAAAGCTTTATTTGAATACTACTTAAATACATATATTTTAAATAATGAACCAAATATTATAATAGTAAATAACAAAAACATAAAAAAAACCGTTCGTATCTAAATATTGATTGGCTGATTAATAAATCCAAATTGACAATTTTTCCAAAAGATATTAGAATAAATTCAGAATAGCCTTTACAAAATACATTCTTTTCTAGAAGAAAAGATTGCTACACTTGACGTGTACTGGGAAAGTCAATATGTATATTTTGTATTTTGGTGGCGAGGCTAATCGCCCCCACAGCTCCCGGCCGAACAAAATTACGCGGTGCAATAATGAATTAATTTAATAACCTCGCCACGGAGGGTGGCGAAGGTTGAACTTCTATTTTAGCTCACGTTAGACACCCTGGACCTTGGAATGTTTGGTTTTTTTTAACCCTTTGTAATAAAAATAGATGCAGCCGGTAGCTATTTTTGCTTGTCTTGTTAATAAAATGGAGACGGTTTATATTTTACATTATTTAAGGAACATAAATAGTCTTAGTAACATAATAAACATAAGAGGGTGATAAAAAACCGACCAATTATTAATGTTCACTGATAGGTATTTAGAAACAAGACTAACTGACTGTAAACTAGAATATTTAAGAAAAAAAAATACAGAACGAAGTTGCAATTTAAAAAATAATAATAGTACAAATCTAAATTTAACAATTGATATACCAATACACAACAATAAAATAAGTGATTATAACTGAAATAAGTATTGCAAAATAGGTATTTGGTTTGGAAAGGGTAAGGGGAGGAGAGGGATAAGGGAAAGTTGCCAAGCAAGTAATATAAAAATATTAGATACAATTAGCTTAATCGTCATGAATATGTGTTATTCGCACCTAGAAGTTCTGTAGCGACAGTAACTAGCAGTAAATAAGTCAACACGTGTGTCTATATTTACATGTCCTTTGCATAAATTCATTTTGATTGGAATTGGTGTTGCATCTATCAATATAGAAAAGGGTATTTTGTCTACTATATCGAATCGGCGCGTGGAAATTTATTTTGTTAAGCAAATCCGGGCAGCCAACTTTTGAGTTAATAATTTTGTACAGGAGCATCTGATCAGCGACAAGCCTCCTGTTGAGTAGTTTTGTGATTCGAAAATGTTTCTCGATTTCGTCGTAAGAGTTGTAAATGTTGAATGATTTAAAATTGAGGAATTTGAGAAATCGCTCCTGAACTCCTTCTAACCTGTTAACATAAACAATATATCGCGTGTTCTAAACCTGTGAACAGTATAGGAACATCATGTCACCAAAACAATTAAAAAATGTTTACTACGCTCTATGTCAAAGCCGTTTAACTTACGGTATTTCGGCCTGGGGGGGAGCCGCTGACAAGTACATTAAGCCGCTTAACTCAACTCACAAAACATTAATTAGGATCATGTTCAAAAAACCCTATCTGCATCCAACGGAAAATCTCCTAATTACAAATAACATACTAGATATAAGGAAACTATTCATTAAAAAGATCATTCAAATTAACTGCATAAAATCCTCACCATGCCACGTAACTCACCCACAAAATACAAGAGCAAAAACGCATAATCAACTTCTTGTCCCAAAAATTAAATCAACCTTTGCCAAAAAGCACGAATCCTACCTCGCACCTCTCGTTTACAACACATTCCTAAAAGAAACCACTTTTTGCTTGAATCAAAAAAACCTTAAAGGGTTCTATAAATATTTCAACACTTGGTTACTACACAAAAAAAGGGAATACATCACCAAGTTACTAATAATCCCATCTTAGTCTAATCCTGATTCTCTATTTACATATATGCGATATTTAAATTTTTAGAGATTTATGCTTTCTTATTAATATTGCTTATGTTTTACCCATGTCTAGTTTAATACTTTATATTATTTTGTTGAAATGTTATTGTTTTTAGATGCTAGCTAAACTCTTAAATTTAATAAAACTGATTACTGCATGCATGCGTATACGTTTGTGTATGCATGTTATGTTTGTGTGTATGTGTTTATAGGATTAATATGTTTTTATATGCTAATTGTGTATTAATATGTTCATGCACGCTTATTTATGTACCCGTCTTAGAACAGACATCGTCTAGTGAGACGGGTTACAGACTTTTCTTGTATTATGTTGTTACTGTAATAAACGCCCGGGTTGCCGGCAATTGCCGGCAAAAAAAAAAAAGTATTCCAGGTGAGGACGAACATGTCAATTGTAGAGAATTAGATATGTCTTAGTGTTTTTGAAAAATTTGCATGTTTTTATGAGTACTTTGGATTGTCTCATTCAGGGTGCCCTCTGCCATTCCTTTCCGTGCAGGGATTTGACCCAGTCTACATAGTCCGCGTGTAAAGTCATGTCTTTTCCAAGCAAACTCGCTAAAAAAAGTGTGTGTGTTTTTTTTAAATTTACCTGCCAGGTTAATCTGTTTTAAAATTCTACAAAACAAATAAACTACTCCAATAAAGACATTATTGTTTATTAAATGAAAAAAAACTATTTTGTAATATACATCTTTTTATTTGAATTAAATATTAATAGCCAACCAGATTTTATTAAAGATATGAACATGCAGATATGAATACATATATTAATATATAAGAAAATAAAACACTCTGTCCAATCGGCTATGTAAAAATGGCATTAAATTCGAATGATTTCCATGGTTATTATTTACTATTTTATATTTATGTAAGTAATAAATACTGGTTCTATCTTAGAGCAGCCATTTTTCTATAACCGTTTTTCTAAAACGATAATAAAAATCGTACCCAAAAATAAAACAATATATGCATATTTTAAGGCAGCATCACGTTCATTGGTCAAATGCATTATACATACGTGTTAATGTTAGTGATCGACGAACCGGTGAGTGCAATGTGTTAGCCATAAGTTGATATAATAGTTTGCCTGGTCTGTAGTTAGAAGTAAAATAGAGCGCTGTAGAATATATTATAAATCTGTACAGCCCCATTGAGGCGATTTTTCACAAAAACAGCGCTAAACAAATCATCCATTTATTATTTTTAAATCTTATAGTAATGCGGCCTCGATCAAGATTCCAAACTCCATTTCGATGCGTACATTGAGAATATTGTGAATAAAGCTTACTGCATGCTAGGATTTGTCATCAGAAACAGCCGCGAATTTCGAAAACCTGAAACCTATCTTCTTCTTTACTAAACGCTGGTCCGTTCTCAACTCTAATACTGCACCTCCATAATGGACTCCACTTTACGGTATCTATAAAGACAATATTGAAAGCATTCAAAAGAAATTTCTGCAATACCTCAATTACAGAATGAGCGCACTAAACGGGGATACACAAATATGTTCTCAAGTTATAACGTCTTCATCCTATCTAACCGGCGAACATACCTTGATCTCAAAATTTGCAACAACGTTATTGACTGTCCTGATCTAATGAAACTAATAAACTTCAAAATCCCACCCAGAGTGACAAGGCTTAACGACTTATTCCACATTAGCCGGACAAATGCTGGTGTCAGGGATCCAATCAGAAGAATGTTCGAATCTTTTAATAAAAATCAAGACCTCAAGGATTACGACTTAATTTTTGTTACACAATGTACTTTTAGTAGTAAATTGAAGGCTGTTTTCCCACAAAGTACAACAAAGTAGCCATACTTCGTTTATAATTTTAGGATCTTTTCTTTTTTTTTAATTTTCTGTATAACATTGTTTTTCATCTACATACTTTTTTTGTCTTACCCTCTAAATTTTTTGAAAAATAATTTGTAAACTTTTATGAGAATATTGCGCATTTTTCTCATCTCTCTATTTGAAAATAATATTATTATGTATATATTTTTTCCCTATTTATAAGCAAAATATTTGTTTGTCTTTTTATCTGCTGTTGTTAATTCGTGAGTAACAGTTTGGATGCAGGTGAGTTCTCTAGTTGTTGTTTGTATATTCTTGTCTATTGACATCAGTATATGTATTTTCTCCTAAAAAATAATAAAAAAGAGCTATGGGGCTTTGAAACATACTTAACTTAACTTAACTTCATCTTTTGAATGAATAAGCAACTTTTATGATTGCCGAACAATCGACAAGCATGCGACATTTTATTATCATAAAAATTCTCTTCTAATGAGTACTTATCTACAAAAGTTTTGATACAACCTTAAAACTTTAAATAAGCAACAGCGAGTCTAGTTTCTGCCTACATTTAAATGTTTCCACGTCAATTAAAATATTTATTTTCCTTAATGTTAGTCTTTAGTCCCGAGGAATCCAAAGTAGAATGAAACAACAATAATTACAATGCCCCTTCGCCTGTAGACGGAGCACGAACCGTAGAAATGTTATAATAACATGTAGAGGTTGTTCTCAGTGGAGTTGCGATCTTGTGGGCGGACTGGGCAGCCGCCGGCCGGGAGGCAAAGTGGCCCTCTACAAATCATGAACATTTTGGGAAAAAAAAATTGCAATTTTAACAAAATTGATGCCAAAACCAGGTTTCTTGACTAGTACGTAACTAGTCAAGAAACCTATAAGTAACATATCGACTAGTTTATATTGCTTGAATTGCAACCCGGGCGATTATTGAATTTTTCATATTTGAAAACATGTACAACGCATACATTTTAAAGGTTACAGGTAAAGTTCTACATTAACCGCCACACTAGACGCTGTTTTCAGAGAGAGTTCAGTTGGATAAATTGTTCAAGAAACTTTATTATGTTGCCTTTCTATGTTCACTTTATGGGAGATAGCAGATTAACCAACATCATTCTAGATAACGTGCCTTGACACTGTCAGCCAAGATTTGAACACTAATCTCTATAAATTTGGATTTCGTTCGCTTAACTTTTCAATTCTTATTATAATAATATGGAAGCCAATGTAAACATTTTGGAAAATAAATCCCTGCAAATAATTGCAAATGTCCGAATTGCAACATTTTACTCGTAATTTGAAGTTAACTGGCAGAAGAAAAACTTTTGATCTTATATATTTTTGTTAAAATTGTAAATTATCAGCTGGATAATCCTAATATATTAATGTTGAATCGCTTTCACTTACAATGGTAGGTACCTAAGTGAAAGCGATTCGATTTAATGAAATCAAAATTCCTTAGCTTGTATTATTGTGATAATTACACTGTCTAGGTCTCAGGTTACAATTCTGTTATTATTAGATTACACACCATTGATACTTTTATGCCAATGTTGCTGATATTTTTAATATGCCTCTAGCGAAGTACAAACTGTACCAATTAAACATTTTAACAGTACACATTTTAAAGGGGTCTCTGCGAAACAGATTTTTTTAAATCTTTTGATTGTGTTTCTTCCCAACTACTTCCATTAACTTGCTTGTAATATATATTATTTTATTTTTGCCCATTTCTGCCCGTTTCACACAAATCTTAATTTTGGATTTAAGATCAAAATACCCAACCAAACTGAAAAATTATTTATGTAATCAAAAGGGGTATTAAATATCTAGTACGGGTGTGAGCTACTTTATTTATTTTTGCTTTAATTTATAAGATAAAGGCCATTAAATAATTTAGTGTTTCATGATTTTAGAGGCAACTTTGGAAATTATTTGTGATTTAATAAAAGATATTAAAAAAATTTAAGTTATTTTTTTTTTTAAATATGATGAAAAATAAAACATCATTAAAAATGCATTTTTGGGTAGTAATTTAAGTATTTTAATCTCAAATCCAAAATTAAGATTTGTATGAATAGGGCCGCGCGTACGTTCCATTTGAGCAATCAATTCTTCTTCTTCTTTCTTCACTGTAATATGACAATTTAAAAAAAAAACAAGTACGTAAACTTCTTAATATACTTCTGCTGCCACCAGAGGCGCTGTCGGTGTTCATGCATTTATATGCGTTTTGTTCCAAAGTCAAAACTCGGGGGTTCGGGAGTTGTCCGCTACGCCAGAGGTATTACAAATTATTAAACGCTAATATGTGTGTGTGCGTATGTGTATATCATAATATTTGTATACGAATATTTGATATATTAATATTATTTGGTTTGTGATGTGTGGAGTAGCTACTGCGGACTGCTGACAGTTGATAATTATTATATTCCCACATCCTTTGATACTAATGGTAAGGAATTCACTGCCAAGTCCGAACAAAAAGTAGCACCAAATTGACCATTGTCAAACATCCTGTAGTAAGATGTCAGACTGCTGTTGCAGAACCCCCATCAAATGTGTTCGTTTTTATATTTTTGCAGAACTTAACTTGTTAGATATCGATCGTCCAGTTGATCATTCAGATATCTCCAAAAACCATGTTTTGAGATATTGAGGAAAGCCATACTAGAATGCTAGTCATAAATCAAGTATTATTTACTTGTGTGTGTTTTACATATTAAATATGTTATAAAATAACATCGGGAGGTATAACGGTCCAGTATGTCTTTAGTATGAAATGTTGAAATATGGTGACCCGGAATGACCCGGAAAACATCAACATTTTGTTTAATTCACAACATGTTTTTCTGCATTACAATTTATTTGGTGGTAAGTATATATGAGTAATCTGAGTATTGTATCAGAGGGTACACTTTTACGCATAACTGCATACTCAATTCAAATTTCGATTTTTCGGAGATGTCGGACTAATCAACTGGACGATCGATATTAGTTGTGCACGAATGTATAATATATTTAATGCTAAATCACTATTTTCGATTGATCTTACTACGAATCGGTTAACATTATACATACACAAAAATATGCTTTGAATAAATTGAAGCTTTTCCTACCGTTTCCATTGACTAAAATAAAAATAAAAATGTTAATTACTTTGAATTTTTTTTTTCTTTGAATATGTATGAACGCATAAGAAGCATTTAATTAAATGTAGACACTATTAGCGAAACTCAATCGAAAATCTGGAAACAGAAAAAATCAGAAAAAGATATTTGCACATCTGGGACTCGAACCCAGGACCTTTCGCTTTCCGGGCAAATGCGCTAACCACTGCGCGTAAGAAACAGCTTTTTAAAATATAATTTTTTGGCTAAATTACCTGTGACAGTGTCCATTGATTCATTTATTTCTTTCTTATCTTACCTCTTTTTTTTCGTATAAAATTATTCACAAATGACGGCCGGCGTCGTCTAGCGGTAAGGCTCTCGACTAGCATTTCGAAGATCGCGGCGTCGAATCCCGGCGTGGCAAATAAATTTTATTTGATTAATTTGGTTATTTCACAATTTATTCATTTAAAATAATATATAGTATATTTGCGGCACGTTCCAGAGTGGAAGATACTCTCAGTAACACCATTCAGAATTGAAACGTTGCTTGAAATGGCTTTAGCCGTGTTTGGTGACCAGATCTGAATAGCCAGGTACTTCATACCTTCATCTTCCCCGTCTCCTTCCCCTCCCCACTACTTTCAGCCTCACAACATACCCCAATTGGGGATTCCATAGTCTCACTGGTTCCATACGGGAGCAGTTGGGACTCTTGTGCAGTTTTCCCATTTAAAAAATAAGTAAGACCGCTTTTGCGCTTGAGATCTAGACTCTTCTAGACTCCATTTACTGAGCGATTTTTATGCCTATTATCTATCTCCGTGGCGATACAAGGCACACTAACATACGTATATTTTTGGCTAGTGAAAGATTGATTGAAATATTGTATTAATATATTTGTATAATATACTATTTTATACCCTAATTTCTAAGTGGAATATTTTTTTATTAGGTGAGAATAGATTTTCGAATAATTTTATAAATAAATGTCTTAAATTGGTTGTAGCAGTAAGACAAAGTTCGCCGGCGATCATAAATAATTTTGTCAGATCTGTGATCTAAGACGTCCGTTATTATTTATCGTCATTGAAACTTAATTCAAATATTTAATAAATATACAATTTTTTATCCTCGATCTCATTGTATGCAAAATAAATAATATTTTAAAACTTTCAACATTTTTATTGTCAATCCAATGACCGCCGCGCACCGAATCAGGTTCGGCTCGAAGGACCAAATTCTCTATCCATGAACTTTCTCTGGCGAGTTCCGGATTCAGAAAAGTTAAGCAATTCGTGTAGCTTCGTTTTTTTCGGGATAAGAGGTGACTACGAGAGGATATCCCAAACTATTTCAAACCAAATGATTTGCCTGAACTTACACCCAAAATAGTGATGCACTAGGATTTGTTTTAAGGTGAACTTTGGTAAAGCATATTTTTAACCCCCGACGCAAGTTTGACGTGTCTGTGTGTCTGTCTGTCTGTCTGTCTGTCTGTGGCATCGTAGCTTCTAAACGAATGGACCGATTGTGATGCAATTTTTTTTGTTTAAAAGCTGACGATGGTACTTCGCTACAATTCATGAAAATCTATTCAGGCGTTTTAAGGTTATCAGCCTTTTTTGTGTCGGGGGTTTCTTAAAATTTTGTAAATTTTACTTATTCTTGTAATTTTATTATCTAATGTCTTTCTGTATGTAATTGTTTTGTATTACTTTGTACAGACTTATCTAATGTATTCTTAATCAATGGCCTGTTTCAGTGTAGATGTACTTAACACGCGATGGTATATATGCCGAATAAAATTTATGGAGTTTAATAAAAAATATATTACTAGAGCTTGGTGGGGAGAGGTCTGCTAGGGCCGGGCTGGGTGTTACGGAATATCCCCGAGATGACCTGGCTCTATAGATATGCTGAACCGGGTCAAATAAAATAGGTAATCAGATGCCTTGATCTAATATGAAGGAACAATCTGAACTTACATTAGGGATAAGTTTTGAGGTTAAAAACTTATTTCTTTGGGCCATGGAGCATAACATCTGTATTCTGAAGCAGTTAAAGCTCTCAAATATATAACAATCTCAACTATACTCTGACTTCATTCAATTTACACAGTTTTTACCCTACCCTACACTACCTTCGTGCAACTAATAATAGCTTGCAATCGAAATTTTTATATGAGCTATTGAGCTCTGAAATATCCATTAATATTTGCGATATAAAGACAATACTAGACAAGTGACCAGCACAGGTTTGT
Organism: Glyphotaelius pellucidus; assembly: GCA_936435175.1. Taxonomy (NCBI): domain Eukaryota; kingdom Metazoa; phylum Arthropoda; class Insecta; order Trichoptera; family Limnephilidae; genus Glyphotaelius; species Glyphotaelius pellucidus. Next base: position 5,858,593 of record OW386542.1, read on the forward strand.
TAGCCATTGACTTATGTTAGCCTCTCAGAAACTAGGCGTTCTGTAAACGACCTGCAGATACTTTAATTCCCACAACTGCTGACCTTTTACAAATCGTAAGTGCTCACGACGATTGAATTTGGATTGCAATCTTTACAGCTTGGCGTCGTTCGGGAATGCTTTCCATGTTCTATCAGTATTTCAGAGGAAGATGCTCCAAGAAGTAGTGTCACTGATTCTAGAATTGAAGACTTGTACTTGAATTCAAGAGTTCGGCTGTTAAACAATTTGCCGGCCTCTGTTGTTCCTTCCTCCTACAACATGAATCTCTTCAAGACCCAGGTTCATTCTTTTCTTCACACAAAAGACCCTCCAAAGCATCACTAAAGTTGAAATAGGCCCTGAGGGAAATAATTCCCTTTGTAGAGGTTGATGCAAAAAAAGTCACTATACAAAAACTACGCAAAAAGCTGTGCAAAAAAAATTCGAGTGCAGTTTACACGCGGTAGAAGCGAAATTTTACCAAAACAATCTCAACCAATACTTGAAAAGTGAGGTCATAATCAAAGCGACCAATGAGCGCAGACTTCGCGTAATTTCCGTTTCATATATTAACCAATAGGAGAGCCTTTAAAAGTGACATCATTATCAAAGTGGCCGATGAGCGCATTTGATGCGTCGCAGGTGCAGTAAGGGGCATCCATAAATTACGTCACGCCTTAAGAGGGGGGGTAGATAAATGTGACATTGTGTGACAAGGGGTATGGGGGGTCATCAGTTCTGTGACGTCACATGTAAAAATCTAAATTATTAAAACGCAAAAAATTTTTAGATGTAAAATTACAAAATATGTGATGTCACACTAGGGGGGAGGGGGTCTCACAAATGTGGCGATGTGTGACAGGGACGGGGGGGGGGGGGGGTCAAAAAATCATGAAATTCGTGTGACGTAATTTATGGATGGCCCCTAATTTTCATTTTCGTTGAACCAAGCACATAGTTTTTTGCTTAGGTCAAGCATTTTGAACATTCACAAACATTACGTCATAATCTACGTGCTGGCCACAGGCTTTATATTTTAGCTCTATCGGTCTCAGTGGGCGACGTAAGGCCGGTCAGGTCCACCGCTCGTGCCGGCCCTGACAGACTTCAATAATATTGCCTGGCCTGGTCTGGTGGGGTCCTTATCTTTAGACGATTCATTAACTTTATAGTTTGGAGCGATCTCTGAAGGTTGATTCGATTGAAACAAATAATATAATAAGTCGTTCACGGAGGGGGCACATTATTAATTGTATAATGAAATAGTATTTGAGGCGAACGGACATTTTATATGATACGTTCAGAATGATTAATGAAACGCAAGTTATTCGCTGTACCGATATCATAATACTTCTCTTCGGACGTATATTAATTTATTATAATTAAAAACACATTTGGGAGGAGCGGCACATTCAATTCAACTTACGGATGTTTATTTAGAAAGCATTCTCTGATTTCAAAGGCAGATACATTTTAATTATTATTAATAATATTTGTACCTAATGTCTAGATAGGTATGTTGTATAGTAACTAGTTTTGATAATCGTTTTTTTTTTAGAATGGAATTATTAAAATACGTCTGTGCAATTCATACGCGGTAGAAGTGAAACCTTTAGAAAACTAACAAGACGAATGCAGAGTATCAGGAGTAGGATAATTGTAGGGTATATTTATTATAATATTGTTGCCAAGTTTAAAACTTATTTTACATTTTATTCTACGAAGCACTGCACCGAGAGGGCACCGATTAGTTTCTCATTCTCTCGCAGGTTAAATTCGTTAAGGTCTCTTTTTATGATTTCTTTTTTTTAATTAGCGACTATACAAAATAATTTAGTACTTACAAAATATAGTGATGAATTTAATGTAAAAATATTGTATTTCTTAGTCCTCCTCACTAGAGGGTCCTGTGCCGAGGCGGACTAAAATTATTTAAATATATTTTATTTGTCTTCTATGTCGTTTTTAGTGTCTCCATTAGAGTTTTTTCATTGACCTTTTTATGCCTCGGGACGGATGTTGTTTTGTTGCAAAGTATGTGTAGTTTCTATGTCCGAATGTGGTTTTGTAACTTGGAATGTTTTTTATATAATTTTTGTTCTAGTAGAGAATTCAGTATTTTTGAAAAGCTTTAATAATATATTTTTAGCATGTATTTGTTGCACATTTGGGACGTCAAAGCTACTGAAAAATTCAATTGAAGATGTTCTAACGGGTACTTTCAATATGTGTCTTTATGATTCTTTTTGAATCGTATTCAGACTGTGTTTGTACTTATGTGTAGCAGATCCCCATCCCGTGATTCCATATTCAATTCGAGAATGACATAACGCGTATTATATCCAGTTTGAAATCAAAACAGTGATAAAGAAGTTTTCACTTCAAAAAAATGTGTGCAGTTCACACGCGGTAGAAGTGAAACCTTCAGGAAACTAAGTAAAGAGTGGGGAGGCTACGAAGCCTAATAGCATGTAATTCTCTCCATGTGTAGTTCCTTTTGTATATAATTCTGTCAGAGTAAAATTGGTAAGTACCTACGTGAAATTCACGTGTTGCAACTAAAAAATGTATATATAAAGCCGGATTTACATTACGCAACTTGTTACATGTATGTTCCAAATTATTGCATGACACCAAAAAGTTGGCGTAGATTGCGTAAATTTAGTGTCATGCAACTTTCAGTATCACAGCAGCCATGACACCATCAACATCAATACTTTTTTCTGCAATACGCAAAGTTTTTGTACACAAATGGCGATTTACTACATAGAAAAGACTGTCACCATAGAAATGATGACTTAATTTTTTTACTTCTTTCTTTCATAATTATAGGTATTACGAGGCGTTCGTATTTTACGAATAACATTTTTTACAGTTTCTATCTCTATTTTTTTTTACTGAGATTGTATTGTATCCCAGAGATCGGAAAGTATCATTTGGTAAACTGTATAATTTATAGAAATCCAGCGTTGGTTTTTCATTTTTGAGGTCAAGGCAATCCAATAGTCCAGGAAAAAATCAGAATCCACGCCTCTTTTTGGGAGGAGTTTGAAAATACTCGAGAAAAAGCTTTTGGAAAGGTTGGAAAAGATATTTGAGAAATTCTTTTACAGGTTGATTTCGTAAAGGCCTGTAAAAAAACATAAACTTTTTTTTGACGTATTGTTTATTGAAATGACAAGAAAATTTACAATTGATTATCGGAACCAAGCGACGCGGATTCTAGAACGTCTATTCTCCTTCGCAGGCGGGGCATAACTGATACCAAATGGGTGTGCCAAGTGCATGGTTCTTGTGCGATGGCGTAAGGTTCACTTTAAAAATCCAAATTCGTGGAGTGCGGGCCGTATTGACTGTCAAAAATAACAACGAGAAAATGCATATTATTTTTTTATTTTGTGAAGTTCGGGCGTAAATATAATTTTTTTGCGATTATTATAAAAGAAACTGAATTTGCCACATTATACAATAAAACCATAACCAAAAGGGGTTTATAAGTAGGAGAGTTTGCGTTTTGAGAGTTTGAAAGCGTTTTTTATAGACCTAATACTTTATTTTTTTCTAGGCTTATTAAAAGATTTATGAAAAAAATGACCGATGTTTTTAAGGGCCAAGATTTGTTCTACACGCAATACTTAATTAAAGCATCTTTTTTTTTTACATTAACTCCACACAGGAGGCCCTGAGGAAAATAATTTCCCTCAGGGCCTACGTCATCTTTGAAGATGCTGTGTGGAGGGTGTATCTCTAATACTTCTAAGCGATCAATTTTCAAAACAAAAATACATGATTTTGCATGATTTTGCAATATTTCGCATGGCTTTTTCTTAAAACTAGCACGCATTTACAAAAAACACATACGTCCGCTCAACTAAAATGCTTTCAAGGCATTAGTTGCATCATGTTTTTATACTACGCAATTAGTTGCATACCATTCTAATTTTGTTTCATATTTAATGCATGCCTGATGAAGCTATATGTTTATACGTGAAACTAGCAGTGCAACTAATGTCATGAAACAAATTGTGCGCAACTAGTTGCGTAATGTAAATTCTGCTTTAAAGTAAAAAAATATTGATAACCTAATTTTTTTAAAGTAGGTTGGTGTAAGCAATATGTTCTAAGTTGGTGGTAAGCACCAAGTTAAGTGTGCCAATTTCACAGAGGGATTAATAATGCTGTTAACCTAACATGCTTTCATAGCGTATCACAGAATTATTATGCAGGCAGGTACCTACCTGCCCTTAGTGCAAATTATGGGCTTACAGTATAGGGACGAGTAGGTGGTACAGGAGAAATTCCCGTTACGTAGCGCCATGCACATTTGATCTGGGATCCAGGGGCTGTGGGTTTCAGATGACCGACTTTACTTCATCAATGTCTAAGGAATTATTCATATATTTCACTGATCATTTATTCATGGGTATTGAACAAAGGTGGACTTAACCTAAATTCAATAAGAAAACAAAATAAAAATTGAAATAAAATACGGTTTAACTAAATTATTTATTTACGTAATCATTTGCTTATTTTATTTTAAATATATATTTAAAGTAATTATAACAAACATTCAACGTTTATTTTTTAAATATCTACATCAGGGTCATGTTATTTAATAGTAGAATATTTTTTCCGGGCGGCATTACCAGTAAGTTAGTTCTACATCTTGGAACAACAAAAGCCCTTTGCCTGCGCACTCTTGTGAAGTTGTCGGAAACATAATACTCTAATTTTTATTTTTTTTTTTTTTTTACAGTTAATACCGCACAAGAGTCCCAACTGCTCCCGTCTGGAGCCAGTGAGACTATGACATTCCCAATCGGGGTATGTTGTGAGGCTGAAGGTAGTGGGGAGGGGAAGGAGATAGGGAAGAGGAAGGTGGGGAAGTACCTGGCTATTCAGATCTGGTCACTAAACACGGCTAAAGCCATTTCAAGCAACGTTTCAATTCTGAATGGTGGTCTTACACCAGGGCGATGCTGATAGTATCTTCCACTCTGGAACGTGCCGCAAATATACTATTTATTATTTTAAATGAATAAATTGTGAAATAACACAAATTAATCAAATAAAATTTATTTGCGCACGCCGGGTTCGAACCCGCGACCTTCGGATTGTGAGTCGAGAGTCTTGCCTCGGGACCACGGAGGCCGTCGAATATATAATGATAGGATAATGATTATATAAGGTAAGGCCATTCAAAAGGTTGTGTGATATTGTTAGGAAAACAGTTTTTTTTCTATCATTATATTATGAAATCCAAATTAAAATCTCAAAATAAAAGAAAGATAAGATGTATTAATAATTTGGTTATTGATTTTTAGCCAATTCTTCTTATGTAAGTACCGAACAAGAGATCCAACTGCCTCCAAATGTCTGGAGACAGCAAGACTATAGCATCCTTAATTGTTGTGACTCCACATTCGTTGTCTTAGACTATTCTAAAAAATATGTAAACAGCAATTCAAAAAAATTTTTTTTTATGTGAATACCAAAAACTATACTTAATCCCAAGCCAGTGTTTAATCAAATACTTTTTTTGCGCACCCCGGGATTTGAACCCACAAATGAGTTGCTAGTCGAGACCCCTACTCCTCGATCACAGAGACCGTCATACCTATTCTTTAATGTTAACAATAATATGCAGAAGGCTGGTGTGTTTATGTTCTATCCCCGTCCTAATGTTTATACACAAAGTACACAAAAAATATCGAACACAAACATGAAACATGAATGCCACATGTGCCTCCTTGAATGCACGGATAAGGTTGAAATAGTTTTAATTATCCAACTCAAAAAGCGTACGAGTCGTTTTTATTTAAATTATATTTACACACATTGTGTGCCTTTAAACGCCGTACGTTAGAAGATGTTAATAGATATTTTGGGGATCGTGCGGTACAAACAGTGCACACACTAATTCCTCTTCACACAAAGGCGTGTCTTTAAAAAAGGCATTTGTTATTACAAATATAAATAGACAATAACGCACGTCCTCCTTTGTTGCGGCACAATTTTTAACCCGACGGACGCGACGTATCATGTTATGTGAGATGTTTATAGGGTGTCTTATTTGCGACCAACGCAAATTTGATACATGAGGTAACATAGTTCGGGAAGACGGAATAGTTTAATATGTTCCAACATATTTTAGCTTCATTATTATCCAGTTCAGCAGTAATAGCATTTTATTTAGATTTAAAATATTTTGAAGAAACCAAGCACGTGTTCATAATACTTTACTGCATGATGCCCTTTTTTTAATTTTTAATAATAATTATAATAAAATTACATTTAAGACAAGGAAAATTCTGTTTTAAAAAGGGGGTCCTGCAAAGCCACTTGACTGCTTGTTTACATCAGCAGGTTCTGCTTTAATAATCTATTTTTGTCAAAAAATAAGCAATGTAATGAGAAAAAAAAATTACACGGAATTCGATAAGTGATTAAAATTGCTTGTCATATCACCATATAACACGTAACGTAGCTTGTCACATCACCATGTAACATTTTAGGCCTTTAAAAAAATACTTACCTGGGGATTCCTCAAAAAAGTACATAAAATAAAATAAACCGAAAATTTTAAATACAGATTCGTTTTTTTAATAAAATTTGTGATAAAACTGTTACCTCGCTTTTTATGACATTCATACAATTTTATTTTTAAATTAAGTGTTTGTTATGTCACAAATTGGCGCAAAATAAAATCGTCACTTATGATCGGATTTGTAAAATATCTGACCAATATAGCTCGTATATTCCTAAGGCAATAATAAGCATTATTTCATTCGCTTTCTAACATAAAAGAAATCACAAATGTTTGCCTGACAGTAAAAGAGATATCTATCTTTTAATAATGCACGGTCGCTCTGGGACAATCTGGGTCTCCTGTTATTATAACGGCATATGATGTTTTGGGACAACTTGGGTCTCCTGTGATTAGACGGGTTAACCACAAATAATTTCCGTCAAGGCCTATATCACCTTTGAAAATGCTGTGTGGAGGGTCTTTTTGAAAAGATTGGTCATGGATCTTAAAGAGAGATAGGCTAAGAAATTTAAACCAAATCTCATTTACCTTAAACCTGTCATCTATAAACAACAATCTTACCAATAGCTACTAACGATTCTTAGAAATACGTTTTAAATTATTTAACCTCGTTGCTAACACCGCCTCCCCGGGAACCATTTTTTGGTTAACCATAGGTAACCCCGGGTGGTTCGCTAAGTTTGGTGACAGCAGCGGCGCCCGGGCTCAGTGAGGTGAGGTTTGTTAAGGTTTTGGCGGAGAAACTTGTTGACGGAGATCTTTTGAACTTTCCAGCCGGACTCTCTCGACAAATCGCCTTGTACCGCAGTGGGAAGGATGGATTCATGCGTCCGGCACTTAGATTCCTAGCCACTCTTCATACCCTTTTCCGTCACAGAACTTCCTTTCAGAATATGGCAGAGGCCCATAGCGAAATTTAAAAAAAAAAAAAACTTCTGAATTACTACTAAAAATTACATGATGACATACAACTAATTAACTAATAACGAAACAACAAATTTTTAGCATATTTCAACTAATAATAGCTAACATCAAAATCTGGCGTTGAAAAGGTTAAGGAATGTGTCCATATTCCATATCCCAGTTCTTCGTATAACATGCACTATCGTAATCCTTGGTACAGAGTAAACTCCAAATATATTTTATTATCTTTGCATTCCATTTCGTTCCTTTATTTGGACAGGTCCTAAAGTAAAATCCAGGGCTGGAGAGTGGAGAGGAATGTTCCTGGTCGAATAATAGGTTCAAATACTTTATTTCGGTTCCGAAGGAGGGCCATCGCCGAGCCGCGGAGAGGGACGCATGCACCTCCGGCCGCGGGTGGGAGCGGGACACGAATCTTTCCGACTTGAATGCTATATCTAATATTCTTATATTATTATAATGTTTTGAATGGCGACCTACATAGAATGGGGGTCGGCAACATTCAAACGAATTTACATTTTAGTTTCGTTTGGGATCGGAAAGTAAAAGCTTAAGAATAACATTACAAATTTCTTCTTTTCATAGTTACCACGAATTCAAAGTTTTTGGACATGCGATGAAGAACTTTCAATGAATTTAATAAAATTTGTATTTATTTGTCTTTTTTTTTTATTTTTTGTTTTTCCTAGTATTTATTACCTTTTCATTCTCAATTATTGACTGAAATTAACTTATAAATTCGTTGTTCTCTCTGAATGGATGGACCATATATCCAAAATGGGGTATTTTCAAAAACTAGTAATATGTACCGTTAAAAATGTTTATTTTATTTTTAGTTTATTTTTCTGATTCTGATCATTGCACTAAAAATGAGAAATTTGTATATTTTTATTCATAATTGTTGATTTTAAAAACTATCTAAAACCGCATATTCAAAAACGCTTCCAACTGGTTACAACGTCATTAAGACAAACGAAACGCCTCTGGCGTTTGTGACGTCACCGCCGCCATATTAATGAATATAAACGAACATGTCGTTTTGGCTACAAATCGAAAACTGTATATTTTAAATCTTCATAGAATATTTATTAACATGAAAATAACATAAAAATACCCCCTTTTTCTTTATTTTTAAAAAAATAAAAAGAAAATAAAATAGGTGAAAATACCCAATTCAAAGCTAAACCATTTCGTAGCTTGGTGGATATACTTCTTTTTCATACGTTATTTTTCTTTTAATTTTATAAGAAAATAAAATAAGAGAAAATACCCAATTCAAAAGCTTAACCATTCCGTAGCTTGGTGGATATACTATCTTTTTTTTGTAACAAGAACTCTGAGTTCCTACTTGAGAGCCCTTGAAAAATCTTTTTGGTCACCCTTATTTTTCCTCTATTTTTTAGTTTGACGCGAATTTTATGACGCGATAACGTCATATAAATCGATGCACACCGGCTGCACTGACGAAAAAGCATGACTCATTATCACGTTCCGCCTGAGCCGAGCGAGCAAGCGAGAGCGTGGAACAAGCATTTGGCCTAAGCGTTCCGCTTGTGACGCATCTATCTCTCTTTCACTCCATCGTTATTATATGACGTAAAATTATCATAAACCGACTTTACAGATAACCAATTTTTTTGTTACATGAATACGATAGTAAAATTGAGCTTTTTTGTAAGCATTCAATATCATTTTATTATTTTTTAAAACATAAAAGTATTTTTAAGTTTTAAATTTAAGCCAGAAACAAGTTTGTTAGTTATTATTAAGAGGAAACACGGGCGCCGATAAATTTGAATCATAGGTATTTTCACATATAAAACTGTTGCTGTCATTGTTGCTATAAGCCCACTCCCCTCCCCGCACCCCCTGAAGTCTAACTTATCAAAAAAATAGCGAAGGGATGTTCCAGTGATGTCTATATTACATAAAAACAAATTGATTTGTTGTCGAAACCAGAGAGAAAATAGGGGAACACGTTTTTATGGACAAAACGCCGCCCGGTTTTGCCTTAAAGCAATTTGATTACTTTTAGGTTTTTTTTAAATTAATTTGAAGTCATTTACAAATAAAATTTAATGTCACACTTTATTATATAACATTCTATCAAATACAACAATCCTTCAACAAAACAAAAATGAAAATGCTCGTCGATACTTGCACTTCAGCGGGGATCGAACTTCATGTCAAGAGTGTTACCCACTGCACTGTGCGGCTCGGTACACCACCGAGTGGTGTTTTAATCTAAGCACTCGAGCCGCGGTTGGCGCCCCCTGGCCGGAGCAACGCACTCGTAGCTGGCCCGGCACAGACTGTTTATTTTAATGATTATACCATGAACAACAGAATCGTTATTATTTTTATTTTCTGTGTTTTTTTTGTTCTGCCTCCGCAGCGCTAGTGTGCGTCCAGTGTCCCAAACTTATTTATAATTACACTAAATGACGAAGAATTGCTGCTTTATTATTTTAACTATAGTTTTTTGGACCGAGTCGCCGCTCTGGATGATAATTATTATTATCAATGGGAAATGGAGTTTTTGTTGCGACGTTAAAAGAATCGAACGTTGAAACTATAATATTTACATATAACATATCTACAAAAGAGAATCAGGTAAAAAATAATTAATTTGAATAGAGAGTATTATTTGTGTACTTAATCGCTGAACTACTTACTACAGGATAAGAAGGGGCTGCGGGTGTGTGTAACAAACTATTTTGACTAAATCACGAGCTATGGACCTTCGAAATATCCACTTAAAATTAAATCACAATTGTGAATTGTTTGTTTCATAATAACATTTTGGGAGGCGTATGGGTACCGCCGCCCGGAAACCATTTATTGGATAACCAACACCCCTGCCATAGGTCACTCTAAGTGATTTAACAAGGGCCGGATCGGGAGAGACTGGTTGAGAGAGACCTAACCTAGATTTCTCCAGCCGGAATCACGGATTCATACGTCCGTCACTCCTGGAGACATTGTCTACCAGATTCCTACCTATCGCTCAAGCCTTTTTCCTTCCCAGAACTTCCTCTGCTTTCTTCGCCCAAAAAGATCCCCCACAGAGCATTCCCAAATATAACATAGGTCCTGAAGGATTTTTCGTCCTCAGAGCCTACTGTGTGGAGCTAATATTAAAAAAAAAAAATGTTGTCTGTAAAGTCGGTTTACGGACAATACTTTTAAGTGATAACGTCAAATACATAAATATGCTCTTGAATTATAACGTCTCCACTCTATCTAACCGGCGAACATACCTTGACCTCATAACTCTATATAAAATCTGCAACAACGTTATTGACTGTCCTGACCTACTGAAACTAATAAACCAAAATACCACCCAGAGTAACAAGGTTTAATGACTTATTCCACATTAGCCGGACGCGTACAAATGCTGGTGTCAGGGATCCAATCAGAAGAATATGCGAATCGTTTAATCAAAATCAAAACCTCAAGGATTCCGACATATTTTTTGATACATACTGTACCTTTAGTAGAAAATTAAAGGCTGTTTTCCTACAAAGTACAACAAGTTAGACATCATACTTCGTTTATAATTCTAAGTTATTTTCTTTTAGACATACTTCGTTTATGATTTTAAGTACTTTTTTTCTTTTAAATTCTGTAAAACATTATTTTTTATCTATTAATGTATTTTGTTATTATTTTTTTCTTGAAGTCTTACCATCTCAATTTCTGCAAATATAGTTTTTAAACTTTTGTAAGGATATTGCGCATTCCTCTCATCTTTATTTTTGTAAAATAATATTCTTATGTCTTTCCCTATTTATATGTTAAAATATTTGTACATGTTTTTATCTGCTGTTAATGTCAATTCGTGAGGAATAGTTTGGATGCAGGTGAGTTCTCTAGTTGTCGTCTTGAGAAAATTCTTGTCAATGAACATCTGTATCTGTATTTTCTCCCTAATAAATAAAAAAAAAAAAAAGAAAACTAAAAAAAAAATACATAGAATTTTACAGTCACAAGCCGATCGCTCAGGCCGATCGTGCCTCTCTTTCGCTTGTTTCGCGTTCTCGCCGAACGCTTAGGCCAATCGTGCCTCTTTATCGCTTATTCCGCAATCTCCCTTGCACGCTCGGCTCAGGCGGAACGTGACAACGTGACAATGAGTCATACTTTTTCGTGAGTGCTGCCGGCGTTCATCGATTTATAAGACGTTATCTCGTCAAAAATTAATATTTATTCACTGATGTAACACTGATTCCCATGCCAACTCAGAATCAACTCAACTCAACACCTTTTTGAAAAGTCATTAAAAGCTATAAAAAATATATTTAAAAAATAGCCCATAACCCTAACCTAACGTAACCTATTTACGATTTTTTTCATATATTTTTATCATCACTTTTAATGACTTTTCAAATGAGGTGTTGAGTGGAGTTCATTCCGAGTTGTCCGGTCACAAACATCTATGAACGTCGCTTTAAAAGAAATTCTATATCGTGAGAAAGGGTACGTACGGTATACGTATTTTACTCAAAGACAAGTCAAGTATTTTATTGTTGTAGTGTGTGGCCGGTCTATTTGTGACGCATTTCTATTTCTACTTTATAGTTTCACACCCAAGGTTAACACTTTTTTGAGTACTGATTTTCATCGAAATCACAAAACCCCTACGTCATGTGACAAAACACATGTGATTGCATGTTTCGTATCACGAACCATCCTTTCCGTTTTCTGACAAGTTTAGTGGCCTTCAATGTGTTAAATAATTTATTGAAGTGAAAACTTCTTTAGCACCGTTGTGATCTGATGAAACAAAAAATCGACACTAAAAAGAAATAAACACATATAACTATAGGATTTAGCCTGCGAGCGAATGAAATAGACTAAACGGTCTCTTTTTTGTGTGGTGCCTTGAAGCCTCCCCACTCTTGGTCTACTTTAGTTTTCTGAAGTTTCACTTCTATCGCATATGAACTACAAACAAAGTTTTTAAAATTATTTCTTTGTTTAATTCGTACAATTAACCTATTTTTTATGAATACCTTCTTGATAAGTCAAAATAAATCATCATCTACACATCGTTGCTTTAGTTCGTCTTTGTCCAATAGACCATTGAAAAATTTTACAGGAGGAGAAGGTTTTCTTTCATTATTTCAATGAAACATTTTGACAGGTGTTTATGATAAAACTATTTCCGTAACTTTACCTTTACGTCTCATTAGTTTAAATAATTCTTAGTTAAGTAATTAACTATCATTTTTTATACTTTATTTTAAATTTGAAAGTGGAGATTGAATAAAAACTAAAACGGTCTGTTGGACAAATAAGGACTGAGGCGACGACACGTTGACGCAACTAAGTACATACTCTGACAAGATGTGTGGCCAATATTACCTGCATGTGAGATTTGGAACAATAACTCAAGGAACAAGCAGTATATTGAAGTAATCCGTGAAATTATCGACTCCTGTGGTGATATCTCGGTAACTTTAATATCGGTTCTTACGGAAACTTGTGCAGCGATCAATCCGGTGATATCTCATTGCCGTAACATCGATTCTTTTGGAAACTAGTGCTAAAATGTCAAAATATTAAGTGTTTTTGGAATAAAAAGTGCATATTAAACGTGTCCCTATTACGTAAATATTTACCAGTAAGTCAAGGAAAATCTTAGATGGGACCTACACATCAAAGGAATTACCGAAAAACTAACAAGCCTCATATATTTCTTCAAAAATCTAAGAAACGTCGTAAATAAAAAGGATATGAGAAAGGTCTACTACGCTTTGTGTCATTCTCGAATTGAATATGGAATTATAGGATGGGGATCTGCTACACATAAGTACATACATAACCTTAATACGATTCAAAAAGGAATCATAAAGACCATATTGAAAGTACCCATTAGAACGCCTTCAATTGAAATTTTCAATAGCTTTGATGTACCAAATGTGCAACAAATATATGCCAAAAATATATTATTAAAGCTTTTCAAAAATACTGAATCTTCCACTAGACCATGCATGCATAACACTAGGTCGAATAAAAATGATGTAAAAAACATTCCAAGTTACAAAACCACATTCGGACAAAGAAACTACACATACTTTGCAACTAAACTTCATAACATCCTTCCCCAAGACATAAAACTAATAAAAAATTCTAATGTATACAAATCAAGAATAAAAATATGGCTGAAAGAGATCAATGAAAAAACCCTAATGGAAACACTAAAAACGACATAGAAGACAAATGAAATATATTTAAATAATTTTAGTCCGCCTCGGCACAGGACCCCCTAGTGAAGAGGACTAAGAATTGCAATATTTAACGTTAAATTCATCATTTTATTTTGTATGTACAATTATTTTATATAGTTGCTAATAAAAAAAATAAATAAAAAAAAAACACTTAACTCACTGAATATAGTAATAATATGTCAACGGAGAGCTTTTTAAAATTTAACTAGTATCTAAGTGAAGTATTAAAGTATCATCTAAGGGAATTATTGACATGACTGGTTGACATTTGTCACATGAGAACGAGTCGTTTTTTCGACTCCTTCTTGAGTTCAACAGCTCGGCTTTGGAACGATTTGCTGGCTTCTGTGTTTCCTCCCTCCTACAATATGGGTTTCTTCAAGACCAATGTTCATTCCTTCCTCTCCTCAAAATGACCCTCCTCACAGCATCCCAGATGACACAGGCTCTGAGGGAAATTATTTTCCTCAAGGCCTCCTGTGTGGGTTAATGAAAAAAAAAAAAAAAAAAAAAAAATATATATATATATATATATATATATATATATATATATATATATATATATATTTAACTATCATCTAAGTCAGAGGTTCCCAAACTTTTTTTCTCGTAGACCACTTTCAAAATTTTACTGGTCACGGTGGACCCCCTGCTGGTACATTTCTACCGTATTGCCAAAACTCGACACGCGTTGTACTGAATATTGAATGGCGAGGTGTGGTCCGTCACAACGGAGCAGTACCGGATCTACAACTCTTTTTCAAACGGGGGCAAAATGGACCAGTATTCGAGATTATATTTGCCACGACGGAGGGGGCGTAATGGGACATAGAACGTGGGAGGGGGGGGGGGGGGTATGGGTATGTTCCCATCCCAGTACAGTACACCCATATTCCACTACGCCCCCTCCCTTGCCTATCTGGGCGTTTTTAAGATCTCATGCATAACCGGTACAATGTGCGCTGAACGCTAATCGCTCTGTTATGGAGGGGGCGTAATGGGATATGAGAAAGGGGGTGGGATGGGATATAGATATGAGGCAAGTGGGGGTCCACGAAACCAGTTCGTGGACCCCCATTTCTTTATCGCACCTATGTGGACCCCTGTCGGGTCTCCCGTGGACCCCCAGGGGTCCATCTGGACCACTTTGGGAATCACTGATCTAAGTGAAGTATTGTAAGTAAGTAAGAGCAATTGAGACTCTTATGCGATATACACTAAAAATAAAAATAAAATTATCTACGCTTAATGAAAATGCTTTTAAAATAAAGCATCACATATTAAATCCAGCTCTTCGAAATGATTAATATTTTTAATTTAAAAACAGTTTTTATCTAGTCCTAGATGTTTAGATACCCAGCATTAAAATTCAATTTTTAATTTCACCTCGTCCGAACTTTGAACTTATATTTAGCAATGTCAAATTATTTTTGCAAAGAATACATAGTTTTACCCTTGACCTGACCTAGCATAATAACAGCAAACACTGTTTGGGTCAATGCTATCGCTGTATATATTTTGTATTGGAAATATATAACCACGACGTGAATCTATGCGTGGCAGTGCGTGGTCCTGCAAAACACCACCTACCACCTACCTGTTGCTTGTAAAATCCTACTTTGTGGCAATCAGCGCGTTCACCATTATTGGTTTCACATGGAAAAATATATATGGAAAACATTTCATAACGTGGTCCTACGCTGATCCTTTTTTGATGGACTTTTTGAAGTGAAAACTTCTTTAGCACCGTTGTGATTTGAAACTTGATGAAACGAAAACGAGCGACACTAAAAAGAGACAAAGACATACATCTGTAGGATTTAGCTTGCGAGAGAATGAGAAAGACTAATTGGTGTTCTCTTTGTGCGGTGCTTCGTATAGTAAAATTTAAAATTTATTTTAAAAATTGACACGATATTATAAAAAGTAAACTCTACAATTATCCTACTTCTGAAACGAAAAAATAATTGAAATTAAAAAAAAAAAAACAAATTGCGCTTATTTTTATAATGAGGCAATTCTCAAAACGGACGAGAATTTATGTGTATTTTTAATTTTTTTGGAATATGGCCAAAAATTAGACATTATAGACCTAAGATAATAAAACCATTGCATTCGCCTCATTCTTTTGAAGTTTAGTTTTTTTAAGGTTTCACTTCTACCGCGTGTGAACTGCACACATAATTTTATTTTACATTAGCTTCACACAGGAGGCCCTGAGTAAAATAATTCCATGAGGGCCTGCGTCATCTTTGGGGGTGCTGTGTGATGGGTCTTTTAAGGGAAAGGATTTCTGGGAGGGTAAAGGTTATGAGGGATGGGTAGGAATTAGGAGCTCAAATTGTCCAGGAGTGACGGACGTTTGAATTCATCCCTCCCACTTCTGTGAAAGAAGATAGGTCGAGAGACTCTGACTGGGGAGGTCTAGGTTAGGTCTACCTCAACCAGTCTTTCCAGAACCTGCCCGCCATGCAGTAGGGGGGCAAACGCAAACGATTTGCCGGCCTCTTTGTTTCCTCCTTCCTACATTATTATTCCCTATAAACCCGGATTTAATCTTTTGTTTCCACAAAGACTCTCCGCACAGCATCCCCAAAGATGACATACGTCCTGAGGGAAAATATTTTCCAGTGGAGAGTTAATATAAAAAAAAAATGTATAATGTGGTTTGAAACACAATATAACTTTTTCTCCACGATCGATTTTCGCTACGATCATCAACAAAATTCAATTGCGTAGTAAATCTAAGCTCACATAAATCAATATCTAGACCAAATTTGACCAAAATTGACTAAATATTGAATAATTAATTTTGTTTTTAATAAGTTTTCAGGCTATGTTTACCCTCACGGCCTACGCTTCTTTCACAATTTTCAGTATTTACTGTATTCTTGTTTAATTTATTACAACGTCTTAAATATTTTTAAGATCTATAGTAAGTACGTACGCAGATCTTATATGGTAAATACTTATATGGTATGACTTGACATCAATGGTCATCTCTCACCAGGGCAATCTTGAAAGCGTTTTGCACTCACGCTATTTACTCTTTACATTATTTTCTTTGAATGCTTCTATTTATTTATTATTTATTTATTTATTTATTTAAACGCCCATAGGGCTTTTACATTAAGTACAGTACATGTTTTTGACAAAATATAGGAAATAACATAAAATATTAGAAACAAAATACAGGTAACATAAAATATAAGAGTAGACACGAAGTAAATAATATATAATATAAGTTAGTAAAAATAGAGATAAAGATAGTTTATGAAATAGGAAGAAATAGTTTGCACATACGCTGTTTGAAGTTTGAGAAATTCAAATGTTTATCAAATACATCCATATTGTTTAAATATTTGTTGCCAAGACTATGTAAACGCTGTATTGGAGAATGCAAACTATAGTTGGAATGAGATGTACGTAAATAAAATGTTGATATTTGTATAGTCGTTTGTGTAGGTACATAAAGATTAATTAATTGCAGAAGTTCACAACAATTGAATTAAGAATTTAATAATTTAAAAAAAAAGGTTAGGTCGTTAATTTTACGTCTGTTTCTAGAGTTGGAATATTTAGAATATTCATTAAAAATGGTTAATTTATATGATCTAAAGGGATATTATGTTTGAAATTTACGAAACGTAGAAATTTTCTTTGAAAACTTTCAACATTATGAATATGAATTTTGTAGAAGGGCGACCAGACTATGGGAAAAAATACTTTTTCTATGTAAAAACTCTTCTTTTTGTGAACAAAAAAATTCAGATACCCCAATTATTTTTTGGTTAATTTTGTTTTTCTCAAAATATGTAAATATTAACCCTTTTTATGTTTCGGAACAACGTGCGAATTGCTATTTTTTATAACGAAATAACAGAATAAAATCATTTTGGTTCTTCATAAAACAAAAGTGCAGTTAACACGCGGTAGAAACGAAACTTTACGAAAATAATCTCAACCAATGAAGAACCAAGGAGCCTTGAAAAGTGAGGTCATAATCAAAGCGGCCAATGAGGGCAGACCTAGCGCCATTTTCGTTTTATATCTCAACCAATAGGAGCCTTGATAGGAGTTCGCAGGTGCTGTTTGCGTCATTTCCGATTCATCCAAATTCAAAGCACAACTGGGCTATGAAATTTCACTTCAAAAATCGAGTGCAGTTCACACGCGGTAGAAGCGAAACTTCACCAAAACAATCTCAACCAATAGAAGCCTTGAAAAAGGAGATCATAATCAAAGCGGCAAATGAGCGCAGTTTGATGCTTCGTAGGTATTTTAATGCGTCATTTCCGTTTCATATCTCAACCAATAGGATCCTTGAAAAGTGAGATCATAATCAAAACGGCCAATGAGCGCAGTTTGACGCTTCATAGGTACTGTAATGCGTCATTTCCATTTCATCCGAGTTTCAAATCACAACAGGGTTAAAGAAGTTTCACTTCAAAAACACGTGTAATATATAACATCACTGTATTTTCACTTGTTTTGTAATAAATCAAAATAATATGCGTAGACTTGTGAATGTTTTATTTGAAACGGATTTAATTCTAACCAATGCAACGTTCAGGAAACACCTATATTATGTAAAATAAAACAATCATTTAAATATTCCTGGCGACCTTTTTACAACAGAAAGTTTACCTTCGGTCGTTTCTATGAATTCTAGTCTAATTCCAGTGAATGTGTTATTCGAATTCGTGTCTGTGACAATAATTAAATTATAACGGAGTGGTTTACCCCAAGATATTTATAAAAAATATGTACATTAACTGTAGTTTGTATTGATGATAATGAATTGCCTCTTTAGCTCCACTGCGATTTGAAATTCAGATGAAACGGAAATGACGCATTGCAGTACCTCTACGAAGCGTCAAACTGCGCTCATTGATGGTTTTGATTACGATCTCACTATTCAAGGCTCCTATTGGTTGAAATTGTTTAGGTGAAGTTTCGCTTCTACCGCGTGTGAACTGCTCTCATTTTTTTTTTGTTTTTATGAGGAACCAAAAGAATATTATTTTTGTTGTTTCGTTATAAAAAATAGCGAAAAATAAAAAAAGGGTTAATATTTAAATGTTTTGAGAATAACGACATAAACCTAAAAATAATTGCAAAAAAGGGGTACCTGAATTTTTTTGTTCACAATTAGAAGAGTTTTTTTTACATAGAAGCATTCAAATAAAATAATGTAAGAATAAATAGTCTGAGTGCATAATGCTTTCAGTATCACCCTGGTGAGAGATAACCATTAACTGTTACGTTTTGTTGCTTGGCATGTCAAGTCATACGTATTTATTATATAAGATCTGCGTACGTACATATCTACTAAAGAACTTCAAAATATTTCAGAAATAATGATAAATTAAACAAGATTATAGTAAATACTGAAAATTGTGAAAGAAGCATAGGCCGTGCCATATTTTAAACAGCCTGAAAACGAAAAATTGAAAAACTTATTAAAAACAAAGAAAACTTTAAAGTCTTGAGATAAATGAAATTTTTTTAGTTATTTCTTCAAAATAGACAAATTTACTTTGTGGCATCATCAGAAAAAAAATAATTTTTTAGTTACTTTAATATTGAATAATTTTTAATTTTTTGTGATGTAGTTATAAATTGAAATATGAATATTTAATAAATAATAAATTTAAAAAAAAAAACTCAAATCATATCCCCTACTTTATTGTTTCCTGTTGGGAAGACCCAACAGAATTCTCTCATAAAGGTTGCCATGTCATTCACGTGCTTCAGCCATCATTCAAGAATATTTGTATCATATCTATACTGTGCTATACAGTGTGTCAGAGCAGGAAGGATTTTGACCAGCTATTACTAAGAATATTTTGAGTACAAAATGTGAATGTTATTTTGCTATTAAAAACAGAAAATATATTTTTGAATCACACGTCTCCCAAGTTTCACTCCTGCTCGTTGCGACGGGATCACGTGATAAGCACTGTTGCATATGTTATGGTGCTGCTGGAATGAGATGGAGTTCTTAGTACGTGATCCGCTAGTCTATACCCGACTTCCTCAGTTGTGACGTGTGACGGAGAAATATTTTATTGATTTTAAATGAAAAAAATGTCATCGGACGTCAAAAGACATCAACATTTTTAACTCCAAATATGCCCCGGAATCGCTGGTTAAAATCTTTCGGGTACTTGCAGTTTTACACCCTGTAATATTTTTTAAAGATTTATTTTTATTTCAAAAAATTCTCAAGTGTTCTCTAAATAGGGTTGTACACGTGTGCATATTTAATTAAGTATTTACTTAATGGAGTAATAATACATGGTAGGAGACTCGTTAAGTGATTCGGAAAGTGTAACATTCATAACAATAACAAATAAATCAGGGCAAGCATTATATTAGTTGACATTTTTCAAGAATGTAAAACCCAACAAAACTAATTTCATAATTGTGTAATAATAACTCACCAGTAAAAAAAAATCACGAAAAATTTTATCGCCATTGGTCGAACACACAGTGTAAAACTTAAGTGTCTCAGAAACGAATGTTGAATTCTATTCTTTGGTAGCGCTTAAATAAATATTTGACTAGTAACCATTTCGATGAATTAACAACACGGCTTCTTATAAAAGCGTAAATTTGTGTTGATGTTTATTTTAAAATAAAATATTTGAAATACAAAATATTATAACTTCGATTAAGGGTCGCATTATCATCAAGTAGTGATAAATTGACTTTCGAAATTTCAGTAAAAAATATATATATTTAAATTTTGTTACACTAAAGTATTTTTGAAGTGAAAACTTCTTTAGCACCGATTACACGTTGCGATTTGAAACTCGATGAAATGGAAACGAGGGACACTAAAAAGAGACAAACGCATACATCTATAGGATTTAGTCTGCGAGAGAATGAGATTGATTAATCGCTGTCCTTTTTGCGGGTGCTTCGTAGCCTATCGGTCTCCTCCTTGTGCGGTGCTTCGTAGAACAAAATGTAAAATAATTTTTAAACTTGCTAAAAGTATTGTAAAAGCGAAACTTTATCAAAACAATCTTAACCAATACTTGAAAAGTGAGGTCATAGTCAAAGCGATCAATGAACCAATAGGAGCCTTTAAAAGTGACATCATTATCAAAGGGGCCGATGAACGCAGCTGATGCGTCGCAGGTGCACTAATCGTCATTTCCGTTTCATCCGAAATCTCAGCCGTGCTATAGAAGTTTCACTTCAATTAATAAACCCTAAAATTATCTTACTATTAATACTCTGCTTTCGTTTCATTCTCTCGAAGTTAAGTTTTCTGAAGATTTCATTTCTACCGCGTGTGAACTGTTTTTTTTAATATAAAAAAACAAATTAAAAGACCCTCGGCTCAAGAAAATTGATAAACGTGCGCTAACATGAAATATAATGAAATCTGTGTATCATTTTGACGAGCTAGAGGCAAATCCCGTGACCATATTCTTGACACCCGGAGAATTCGAGAACGCTTTGAATAACCAACCACATCATTGACCGCCGAAGAGCGCACATTGAAATAACCAGAATCTGCGCAGAAAAGTAAATTTCGTTAAAGTAAGGCAAAGTCCAATGTCAGATTTCTGCGCAGAATATGAATGGTCGTTTGGCCGCCTGGCATAGCAACCCTAAAAATGTGTGAGGTGGGTCAATTACAACACATTTGAAAAAATGTCTAACTAAATAGTGAAACAAAACATTTAATTTTGGAAAAAAGCCCGATTTATTTTTGAAGTGAAAACTTTAAAACCGTGGCAATTTGAAACTCGATGAAACGAAAAATAGCGACACTAAAAAGATACAAACACATAAATCTGTAGGATTTAGCCTGCGAGAGAATGGGATAGTATAATCGGTCTCCTCTTTGTGCGGTGCTTCGTAGGCTCCCCATTCTTGCTTACTTTAGAAATTTGAAGGTTTCACTTCTACTGCGTGTGAATTGCACACTCTGTATTTTTTTCCGAATTGGTGACTTAGCAGGGGTGCCTGGTTCACATAGGTCTTGGCGGCGGATGTGTCTGCTTGGCAGGTCGGATCTGGAGAAACAAGTTGAGGGAGACCTTTTAATCTCTCCAGCAGGGCTCTCTCGGAGCATCGCCTAGAATTTCAGTGAGAGGGTTGAATTCATAAATACGTTACTTCTGGACGCACTGACACCAAGATTCCTACCCACCCCTCATATAATTTTCCTTCCAAGAACTTTCGCTCCTCCTTTTCTAAAAAGACCTTCCACATGGCGTCCCCACAGGGATTTTTTTCCACAGGGCCTCCAGAGTGGAGCTAAGGTAAAAAAAGCAGGTAAGTAGGTACGTTATATTTTCATGTTACCTAAATGTAAACCAAAGGGTAACTCAACGATTTTCTATCCAGCTAATATATTTTTAAAATAACCCATAATATAAAATGAAAACGCGGGCATTTAAGAGTAAATTTCTCAAATTGTTGTATACCTCCCCGATTCGGAAATACGTAAGTGGTTCATTTTAATATATCATTTCCTACCATCCCGTGCTGCATTCCGTATAATATATTTATATAATAAGATATGTTAATGCAATTTATGTAATATAAAATATGTATGAGCAAACAGAAGATACGGTCTGGCGTAGCAGTACCGAACATTGGCGTATCTACCCGGGAAATGTTCTTGGCTATGTACCACCATAATCATGGTTATTTATCTGTAATTATTTATGAGGAAACGGAATACACCATATTATTATATTACCGCTTGCGTTCCTACCCCGCTAGTTCAGTTCTAAGTTATGTTGAAAATTTCCATGATTTTGTTGAATCAATTTCATCTGCCTACAAATTTTTCAACTTTAATTTTAAAATTTAAAAAAAAAAACGTAACCAATTTAAAAAAGTGTTAAATGGTGGCTCAAGCTGTTTCCATTGTCTTTGAGGAATTCGTAATTTAATTTTAAATGCTAGCAGTAACATATTTTTTATTAGAACTTTAAATAAGTAATTAGGCATTTTGAGGGGCCGTTTCCAAAGTGAATCAATCAAAGTTTATTTTGAGAAAATGAGATCTTGAGATATTTCTTCTTTACTTATAAATTTTTTTTTTTTTTGTGAATTCCGACCAAGAGTTCCAATTGCTCCCGTCTAGAGTCAGAGAGACTATGGCATCCCCAATTGGAATGTATTGTAAGACTGAAGATAGAGGGAAGAGGAAGGCAAAAGGGAAGGTGGAAAAGTATTTGGCTATTCAGATCTGATCATAAAACACGGCTTAATTCATTTCAAGCAACGTTAAGCAATTTCAATTAAGTCATTTCAAGCAACGTCTTACGTAGGACGATACTTATTTTTTTTTACATGAGCTCCACAGGAGGCCTATGTCATCTTTGGAGATGCTGTGTGGGGGTTTTTTTAAAGGAAAGGAAGGGGAGGAAAGTTCTGTGAAGGAAAAGGGTTTAAAGGGTGGGTAGGAGTCTGGGGTTCAGTGTGTCCTGGTCACCCGCCTCCAAGACCTAGACAAACCTCACCCCATGAACCTGGGCACCCCTGCTAAAGAGAGTATTTTTCACTCTAGAATGAGCTGCAAATAAACTACATTTTATTTTTAATGAAATAACTGTGTAATAACAAAAATTAATCCAATAAAATTTATTTGAGCACGCTGAGATTTGAACCCGCGTTCTTCAGATTTTCAGATTGCCAGTCGAGAGCCTCACTCCTCTCCGGCGGAGGGTGTCGTTGTATTTATTATGAAGCCCTAATGTTTCATGACATATAACAGTCGCCTCATAACAACTAATACATTTGTTGGATATGTATATATTTCTTTGGTTTATGGAATTCGTCTTCTCAAATCAGCATATTATGAACCGAATTACAGCAAATACATAATAAGAGAATCATGCAACGCGTTTCATAGGCTGTGTAGATGTAAAATCAAGTCAGAAGTAGGCAAAAATAAATTTCAAAATAATCTAAGGATAATTTTTATTGTGAAAAACTCGTGGAAGACTCTTCGAACCACCTCCATCAGAAGGTAGAAAAATATTGAGATATCCAAAAAGTATCTAAGTAATAGAAAGAAAAACAAACCTTCTTTCTTTATTTGTTTTTATTATTTTGTGTTTATCTCTTTTATCATTCTTTTAAGATGTATTATTTTTATAAGATTTTTTAAATCGTAGGAAAATGGTACTTAATAAACAATTTTTTTTAAAGTTTTTGAAGTGAAAACTTCTTTAGCACCGTTGGATTTGAAACTCGATGAAACGAAAAAGCGATACTAAAAAGAGACAAACACATAAATCTATAGGATTGCCTACGAGAGAATAAGATAGAATAATCGTTCTCCTCTTTGTGCGGTGCTTTTAACTTTCCCACTCTTGTCTACTTTAGTTTTCTGTAGGTTTCACTTCTACCGCGTGGGAATTGCAAACAAATTATTTTTTTTCACGTCAATATATTGTTTTTCCATTTTATCATTTACATTTTCCATATTTTAAAAAATATATATTATTAGCGAAAAATTTACCAGTTGTTGAAACCAAGTAAACATTCAATACATCAATATGTATGAAACCATAAGTTCTCCTAAATCGTTAAAAAAATACTTAAACTTGCAATCAATCCAATGAAGAAAAAGTTTCCGTCTAAATAAATTGTTAAACATCGAAAGAATATTTTTCCTTCCATTCGTTTTGACTGAATTCAGTTAAAAATATTCGTTTGTTGAATTTGTGGAATTTCTCCGAAGTGCCTGAAATTTCGAATTTTCATAAGAAAATATTTCAAAAAAATCACTATTTAAACAGCAATAAAAAAAATGTTACTGATTTGTGTTGTTTCTACTACTCCTTAATATGTGCGGAAGATTTTGTAATGGTCGTCTTTTAATAACTATGAGAATAACCACGGACCTTTTCTTCAATTGTCTAGCTTTGTTTTGTGGCAAAAACCTTTTTTCACATTTCTCTTTCTCGTGCAACAGTGGTAATCGCAATCATTGAACATTCATCCAATAGCCACCATTTTATATTTTAAAACCAACCAACAACTATTAGCTAATTTTCTCTTTTGGAGCAAAAAAAATAAATCTTGTACTAGACCATGATGCATGAGAATCTTAACCATAAAGCTGAAATCTGTTTATTTGAAGCACCATGAAAACTGTTTCGATTCTGGAATTTCAAGGATAGCGTCAATATTTTTAGCTCTATGTTTTTCAAATCTATAGAAATCTTAATCAAATCGAGTAGATGCGATCAATGTGTGCAGTTTTCTGTGCTGTCCGATGCGTCGCTACTGAATGTATAAGTCCTCATTTAATAAGTGTGTAAATACAAACAACATGTCTGAGGACGAGTGTGTTTTGGAACATCAAATTATTATACAAATACTGTGAAACAACACACGCACGATGAGATAATAACAGATCTTGAATAGAACTTTAAAATTATCTTTTAAATTTGATTGATGTATTTTCCAAATTCTGGAAAAAAAAACCCATTTTAGGAAAAGTGTTTGTATTGGTGAATTGGTGAGCAGCCTTTCCTTTCACTAAAGCTGCGATCGTGTATAAGGGGAACTTTTGCCAATAATAATTCGGGTTTATTCGGTCAATTTTATTTACAATAACTTCGTACAAAATTAAATTTGTCGCGGCTAGAGTACACTGGAGGAAATGTATAAAACGGCTGAAACCTAAGGACGTTAGTAATGGAATGAATTTGCAATCTCATCCACCCAGCCTGTCGGCGACTCGCGGTGATACCAATTTTGTTTTTAATAATTGTAAGGTTGTACCGCCATACTGTCCTTAGTGGTCCCCACAGCTTTTTATTTTATGTAATGTATAGTATATCATTATATCAGGAAACAAGTATTTTCGTGGAAATATAATATAAGTATGTAATAAGTTAATAAGTTTAAGTAAGGTTAGGCGAGACTGAGCCGCAGAGTAAGGAGACCGATCGAAGAGCGGCCGTGTATCAATATGAATATATGTGCCGCAATAACATTAAATTTTATGAAGAAAATGAACGAACATATCCGAACATTATAATAAAATTATCCCAGTACTTAAGCACGCCCATGCCGCGAACACATAAATATTTATGAAGCTTTTATAATGTACTTGGCCATATTTAAATACTATCCGGAGAGCAGAACGAGAAGAGTTGAGACAGAGTTGTTCCTGCGACGCCTTCCCTGGCTCACTCTGCCCGAACTGCCCAGACATCGATACTAAAATGTTCACAAGGCTCGATAACTCAACGGGAACGTTCCCTTGTGGCAACTATTAGGCATTGTTTCGAGTGTTACTGTTTGCTCATGTGAACTTGTCCACTGAAAGGTGCGGCGATGGAAGTGTTGCGAGGTTTTACGGACTTTTTTAAAAGTGCATCGGGCGAGCTTCGACACTCTCAGGGCAGTCAAGTCACAGATTGTTAAATTTGGGTACATTTTTTTGAAGTGAAAACTTATTTAGCACCGTTGTGATTTGAAACTCGATGAAACGGAAACAAGCGACACTAAAAGGAGATAAATACATACATCTATTGAGATAGCAATAAAATATTTTAAAATATAATTTAAACGAAAATATGAAAGAGAACAAGACACAGAAAAATAGAAAAATATAATGGTCGCAACTGGGACTCGAACCCAATCCACTCTCGTCTAACCGGGTCGTGTGCGTTTACCAATGCCGCCATTGCCACTTTCTGTCAAACCGTCGTATTTGTCAATCTCATATTTCAAATTTATAATTAACAATATTATCTTCAACAATTTTTTTCCGTTTTATGACAACTACCCTTTTTATTGAAAACAGTCATTTTAAGAATTGGTCAGATTGCTTCTCAGATAAATATATCCGACTTTGTTTATACAGAACTATTGACCTTTTTATAAAAGTCTAAATGAATATTCGATTTTCGTTCGAGTCCCAGTTGCGACCATTATCTTTTTTTATTTTTCTGTGTCTTGTTTTCATTCATATTTTTAAATTAGATTATATTATTGTTGTTATTTTCTTCTTCAATGATATATTACAATAATGGGAATAACCTTCACAAGTTATGAAAAGAGAGTTTTTCATATAAAAAATTAAATATTAATTTTTTCGCGGGTATACGGTTCTAATATAAAACGATAAATTGTGTAGCAGTATAAAGCGCTTGGCGAACTTCAGCGGCCAGACATCCAGCGAACCAAGGGTCGAATCCTTCCAAATCCAACAATATTTTTTTTTCAAAAATCAATGTCCAGTCTTCAAACCACTCCAAAATGAACAGGCAAAGGAAAAGAAAGCGACATCTAGCAACTCCGAAGAAGAAAACACAAATGACAAATGTAAAGGAAAAGGTGCACTGGAATTTGATGGCCAAAATATTTTTAAAAAATCATTCTTCACATTGATAAAAAAAGTGCTTCGTAGACTTCTCACTATTGTCTGCTTTAGTATTCTGAAGGTTTCACTTCTATTGCATGTGAATTGCACACTCTTTTTTTAATGAAAATAGTTACCGCACAAGGGCCACAGTGAAACTATGACATCCCCAATTGGGGTATGTCGAGACTGAAAAGATTGGGGTAGGGGGGGAGATGAGGAAGAGAAAGATTTGGTTTACCTGGCTAATCAAATCTAATCTGGTTTTAATTCTGAATGGTGGTCTTCGAAAGTCTAATAGTTTGTAAAATTAAGTAACGTTTGTAAATCCAAAATATATACCTATACTGTGTTCGGAAACTAATGGTGCTTACAAGATCCCAAATAAGTATTTTTAACACAATTTTATAAAGGCTCCCATGCTAAGGTCCCGCAAGAGTTGGCGATGAAATGCTTCTGTTGTTGCCAAATATTAAAAATATCTCGTGGCCCAAGGGTTGTGACGCCAAGTGACATGAATATTCTAAAAATAAACCATCGTCCGTTGCTTTTAAGCGAGCATACGTCATCAAACGGGGAAAGGGTCAGATAAGAGCCTCGAATTTAAGACATAACTCCGCGACAACGGGTTGCATGAATTATTATTACGTCGTCGTGTAGGTCTTGAGGTGTTTAGAGACAGTTAACAAAACGTTACGTAATTGCATGTTTCAGCTAAGATTATCTAAAACAAAATAAATATATTCGTGTGACTTTCATTTTCCCAATAAATAATGCAGTGACGATCGAAAGACGTTTTCACGCAAAAAAGTAACGGAAGTTTAGAGATACAACCATTACCAATATTTTGAAATGAAAACTTTTTTAGCACTGTAATTTGAAACTCGATGAAACGAAAAAACGACACTAAAAAGAGACAAATATATACATATAAAGGAGAGTGCGAGAGAACAAGATAGACTAATCGGTATCCTCTTCGTGTCGTAGCCTCCCGGTCTCCTCTTTGCGCGGTGTTTTACGGCCTCCCTTCTGCCTACTTTAGTTTTCTGAAGGTTTCATTTCTATCGTTTGTGAACTGCACACAATTTTTTTAAATTTAGTTCTTCACAGGAGGCTCTGAGTAATAAAAATTCCTCAGGGCCTGTGCCATCTTTGGGAATGCTGTGAAGAGGGTCTTTTTAGAAAAAAAATCATGTGTGCAGTTCACACGCGGTAGAAGTGCAACCTTCAGAAAACTAAACGTTGAGAGAATGAAACGAATGCATAGTATCAGGAGTAGAATGATTGTTTTTTTTTTAATATGCGACATCTATTGAGTTTTCTGCAGAAAAGTCAAAAGAAGTCGCATGTTAAAAAAATAAAATGAGTAAAAATTTATCCAGACACTATCTATAACATAAAATTGGTAGTTCTTAGTCGAAGTATGATGCAGTTAAAAGTGACCGAATTGGATATAGACACCTTAGCTCAGCTGGTAGAGCTGTTGCCATGTAAGCAGAAGGTCCTGGGTTTGAGTCCCAGAGGTGCCAATATCTTTTTCTGATTTTTCTGTTTCCAGATTTTCGATTGAGTTTCGCTCATAATGTCTTCATTTAATTAAATATTACAGTTTGAGGTTTTACTCATAAAGTTAAAATAATAAATAATAATATTCATCCCAGACTTGCAGAAGAGTCAACAGATGTCGCACATTAAATAAAATGGATAATAATTTATCCAGACACCATTTTTTCAGATTTCCAGATTTTCGATTGAGTTTCGCTAATATTGTCTTCATTTAATTAAAAACTAATTATTTTCTTTTTCTGTTAGGTACCGCTTCTGATGCAAATGTGATATAAATAATCAAAACATGTGCGATTCATTAATGTAAAAGATCCTGAATTCAATTATTTTGGTACTTTTATGTCTATACAAATGTTTGTGGAATAGACATTTAATTTTGAAGAAGAAATATAAACAATTTATTGATTTATTCTGATGCTTGAGGAGGAAAATGGTTAAGTTTCGTAGTAAAGTTCTTACTGTTTATTGCTGATAATAGGTAGGATGGCTACAACACTTAAACCAATACTCAAACTGGCCGAGCTTTTCCTAAACATTACTCATTCTCCGCGAGAATTAGCGGCAACGTTAAGTTTTATGAAACACCTTGGGATAGGGGCGGCCAACTATGCGATCTCTCATTGAGTTGAATAAACGTCCGGATTGGATAAAATATTCAAAGACTTATACTTATTGGTAAATTAAAAGCGAACACATACATTGTAGCTTTGTGCTTTAGAAACACCTGCGAACAAGGACGTCCATATTATAGAAAATAATAATTTGGTCCTAAAGGCAGTATTTTTTTTTTTTAACATTTACTCCACACAGGAGGCTCTGACGAAAATAATTTCCCTCAGGGCCTATGTCATCTTTGAAGATTCTGTGTGGAGGGTGTTTTTGAGGAGAGGAAGGAGTAAACATGGGTCTTGAAGAGACCCATGTTGTAGGAGGGAGGAAACATAGAGGCCGGCAAATCGTTCCACAGCCGAGCTGTTGAACTCAAGAACGAGTCGTAGAAACGACCCGTTCTGATGTGACTAATGTCAACCGAGTACAAATGTTGAGCGCGCGTTTGGCGTGTTTCCCGACTACGCACCGGTGCCAAAGGGATCAATGACGCCAGTTCCTCGGAGCATCTTCCATTGTAATACCGGTAGAACAAGGACAGCATTCCCACCTAGCGCCTGTGCTCTAAAGATTGCAATCCGTTTGTTAGGTTAGGAGTCTATCAAACGGACCGCCCGTTTCTGCACAGAGTCAAGGGTTTTTTTCAGGTATTTTGGGGCTCCAGACCAGAGGTGGCTGCCAAATTCAACCGTGGGACGCACTTGCAATTTGTACAGGGTTAGCAGTTGTGTACTATTAAAGTATCTGCGTGCCCTGTACAGTATGCCCAGTTTCTGAGTATTATTGAAGTTTAATTTATTTTATTGAATTGTTGAAGAAGAAGATAATACTAATAATTCTAAAAGAAATGTGATACAGAACAAGACATAGATAAATAAAAAAAAGTATAGGTCGCAATCGCTCTGGGAATCGAGCCCAGAGTCTTTGTTTTAAGGGGACAACCTTAAGCCTTAACCAACTAGGCCATTGGAACATAATTATTTTACGTAATTTTTGTCTATCTCATATTTTGAATTCAGAATTAACAATATTATCTTCAATTAATTTTTCTCATATTTTTGGCTGCCATCTTTTTGATGGGACACCTAATTTTTCTGAAAGTCTTAATGAATATTTAATTTTACTTTAATGTAAAATTTGCAAGAAAAAAATTGAGTTTAAATGAAAAATAATACAAATTAAGGATAATTAAATAATTTAAAAAAGGAAAGAATTATGTTTGTGTTATGTTTTCTTTACATATGTGTAGACGTAAGTAAGGAAAAAAACTACATTTAAATATACCTAATATAATCCAGCGTAAGCAAGTTCAGTGCGAGATTTTTTTTGTAGTATTTAAAATTGTAACGAAGAAGTTTATAGGTAAAATGGAAACAATGAACTTTTATCGGTTGTTATTCTTTTTAACCTACATAACTTTTACCACTCTGTCACATTTCCACCACTCTGTCACATTTCCACCACTTTGTCACATTTCCACCACTCTGTCACATGTTGTTTTTACTATAAATGAATCTCTCTGGATCTCAGAGTGGAAATTGTAGCAAGGGGGGAAGGGGGCCTAAAATGCCTATTGGGGGTGACAAACACAGGCTGCGTGTATACCTTTTTCGAATGACAACCCACGTGACAGAGTTAACGTACGACATAAAATTTGTAGTAGTTTTCGAAATTTAAAAAAATATTTTACTAAACATCATCAAAAATAATAATCGCCGTTACTTGATAGATTTTAACTTTTGGAGTTTCAAAATTGTTTTATATTTTATGTCGTCATATAGTCTTTTTGTAACATCCATACTAATATTATAAATGCGAAACTGCTAGAGTTCGTTTATAACGCTTTCACGCATTAACCAATAAAAAGACTTCGAAAATTCATTCATCAATAGAAAGCTAAATTATGTGCGAAGACTACAGTATATATGATGGCAAGCTCTGGCGTTATGAAATTATAAATATTAATATATTATATTTGTTATACGTTTTCTGTCGCTAACAAAAGCGAGTTATTTCTAACGTCAGAAAAAAATCATTTCCATGGAAACGATGTTGATATATTTGTGGGCTCTAAGCTGGTAGGTACTCAGCCTCCTGGTCAGCTACTGCTCCAGAAAATTCAAATATTAGATTATGTTTTGTTTTTTTTTTTGGACAAGCAAGGAATAAATGTCAGATAAGAGTTCCTACATTAAAAATATAATTCGAAACGATTATAAAGACTGAATAATAAATATTGTAATTTTTTTATTATATTAACAAACTTACAAATATTTAATTAAAAATAAACATCCGAAATGTTTGTAAGCGCATAAATTCCGAACGAATGAACTAAATTGGATAATTCTTTTTTTCTTTGAGCTATAGCTTTACGAAATTTAGGTGGCAGGCGAGATGTTTGAAAACTGAATGTAAGGGAATGAATGTATGGAATGCGGGAGGGGGTGGGGGTGGGGAGGAGGGGGGACAATTGATAAGTTCAACCGCTATAGTAATTTCCCGTAGTACCATGCGAGCGAAGCCGCGGGGAAAAGCTAGTTATAGAATATACGCAAGTCGAGGTGGCAGAAGACAGCTATGATTTGTTTGAAATACACTTCTATCAGGAGGAGTTACAACTCTGTAACGTAATTTTTACTACAAAAATAAAAACATATTTTTTAAAAACGAACACAGTCGTTACGTCTTTAATACCTACAATAGATTTTAAAGTAATTATAAAATAATAATATTGGTAATTCTGTTGAATTTTTCTCCACAAACTTATGTAGACAACTTTATATTTATGTTAAAAAGAAGAACAACCCTTATGCTCATAATATGTTTATTTCAAACAACAAATCTAGAACGCCATTTATGCCTATTCTTTCATAAAAGATTTTACGAAGAATGTTAGTTGTATCATTTTACCTTAACAATTGCTGAGTTTGCTAGCCTATTGTGGTACATCGGCTAGTCTAATGCGATTTTGGAAGATAAAGTAGGTACCTACCTATAATAAAGCATGCACAGGGATTGTTACACAATAATGCATCTAAGGTTTACTTTGTATTTTCATAGTTTGCGAAATTACCGACCCTTTCCTTATTCGTGATTTAAATGATGGGTAGCATTATTTAAATAACAATCCTGAAAACATCATTGCTTACTTGGTTTTACTACTTCATTTACATGTAGTTTTCTATAAAATTATCCTATTTTATACTTAAAGTGTGTTTACAGATCTTTCATAAATTTCTCACACCTTTATAACTAAATATCCTAAATTTTACAATGCAATTTGTACTTTATATATTTTGTTAGACATTATTTACTTTGGGTAAGTTCCTAAGTAAGCCAAGAAAAAATCATTAAAAAAAATAAGTGCCTACCTACGTACTTAACCCTCATAGAACATTATTTTAGATTTTCACTGCCAAAAGTATTATGATGATTTAGTTTGGGGTATTATGCCGTGTTGCGCTGCCTCCTTCTTTAGCTAACGTTTTGGACAGCCTTACAGTGTCCATCATGCGTCCACATCTGCCCTGATGGTTGCCCTGGGCTGCCAGGGCACAGTTCAGATGTCGAGTGGATTCCAACACAAGCAATATTCACAGGTGAAAGAAATGCAATAAATCTAAATAGGCATTCTAGTCCTCTGATTTCCTCGTAAGAATGAAAATTGCATTCATATAGTTTGAAGCTATCGATACCATGTTAATATTTATATTTTTCCTGCAGAGTTAACCTTTTATTTTTGTGCCACCACATTTAATTTTTTTTAGCCAGTGAGACCTTGGCATTGCTAATTATTGGGATAAGGGCGGAAGGGTGGGAAGGAGGGGAAGGTGAAAGGGGAACGCAAGAGGGGAGGAGACGCGGGAGGGAAACAGGGGCGGGAACGGGGACGCATGGAAAAGTTCACGAAGGGGAGAGTTGAAGGAGGGGTGGGGACGAGGGAGGGGCAAATAGAGGGATTGCAAAGGAGACTTAGTA
This sequence comes from Glyphotaelius pellucidus, assembly GCA_936435175.1. Taxonomy (NCBI): domain Eukaryota; kingdom Metazoa; phylum Arthropoda; class Insecta; order Trichoptera; family Limnephilidae; genus Glyphotaelius; species Glyphotaelius pellucidus. The sequence continues at coordinate 5,891,834 of OW386542.1, forward strand.
ACAGTAGGGGATAGCAGGGGGTTAATTTTTAAAATCCGTGCTTCTCACACAGACAGCTGTGTGTGCACGGAAAACTTTCCGATTAATTCGTATACGCATCAATTTGTATATATATCAATTTGGGAGGCGGGAATGGGTACCGCCGCCCCGGGATATTGGATAACCAACACCTCTGCCATAGGTCACCCCGAGTGGTTCGCTACGTTTGGTGATTTAGTAGAGGTGCCCGGATTCATGGGGTAAGTTTTGTCTAGGTCTTGGAGGCGGACGACCAGGACACACTGAACCCCAGATTCCTTAAATAATAATAAACCCACCCCTTAAATCATTTTTCTTATCAGAACTCTCCTCTCCTTCTTTTCCTTAAAAAAATACCCTACACAGCATCCCCAAAGAAGAAAAAGGCCTTGAGAAAAATAATTTCTCTTGTGTGGAGCTCTCGAAAAAAAAAATACGCACCGAACGGAAATCAAAATTTTTTTTTTATATAATTTTAAACAAAAGCATTTCAATAAACAAAATTAAAACACAAACAATTTCTTTCCTCGAGTGGAATTGCAACGCAAGCCGGGTACTCACTAGTTAATGAAATTAAATGAATATTTAAATTTTGTTTCAAAGTAGGAAGACTGCATATAAATATTAAAAAAGGAAGTGAAACTATGGAAAAGGGGGCAAAGTTTAAAACAAAAAAAAAAACGCTGGATTTTAATTAGGCAGAAACCTACTTTGCCTCGTAATATTATGTTAGGCGGGTGATATTACCTTGGTTTGAAAAGAATCGTGCCTCTAATTAAATAATTAATCTGATACATTTAAAAAATATTGCAGTCATGCAATTCATACGCAACTAATTATATTTAATATTATTTATTAAAAATAATAATTTGAAATGCCTATCAAGAAAGCGTGAAAGTTAAAAAAACGGGAATTAGAAAAAAAAGGATGAGATTGAAACGAATCTTCGTGAGGCAAAGCATGCATGACGCTATTGGAATATAATATAGGTAGCTACTGCAAGTAGGCAAGTACTGTCTTTAGCTACATAATGGCGTGCAAACGTAAATCATTATAATTATTACTCGAACATTGCTCGGGAGGATTGGACTGAGCCACAAGTTTAACATCAGGCGAGGGCAATAAGAAAGAAGACTAACACAATACATGAACATAACCATTTGAAATAGCCTTCCTTGTTGTAGGTGGCTGTTGTAAACCAACCCTCTATTCTTAATTTCCTTGTTTTTCCAGATTTCTTCCTATTCTGCTGTAACGTCCTCCAGAAAACTGATTAATTTCTAGTGTGAAAGACGTTACGACATGTCGTTATGTCCTGAATCTTTTATGTCCAAAAAAAACTATCTTAAAGTAAGATAAACATATTAAAAAAACCAGAGTATGCGATTCATACGCTGCGCACCAAGGTGCGAAATTACCGCATTATATTATAACCGAGTATTTGTGTAGAACTAAGTTGTGACGAATTTCCGTTTCACCCGAATTTCAAGTCACTAACGGCGCTAAAGAAGTTTCACTTAAAAAAAACTATGTTTTTACTTGTTGATTTTTTAAATTATTCGTATACAGGAACACCTTGATATTTTCCTTGGACCCTACGGAGTTGCTATGTTAAAGGTGTTCTTCTTCAGAAGAAGAAGACGTGAAGCAGTGTATTGCAGAGGCGCTCCTTGTTGTGGGATTAAGTTTAGTAGAATGAGCGGTCGTAAAACGACCTGTTCAATGACAACTGTGTACGAATGCTAAGCGCGTGTTTAATGTTTCTGTCAACTCTACAAAGCTGTCAATGACCGTTATGTTCACTAGAGTCTTACTTAAATATAAATACAGCGCCCTTGAGGTGATGTTTCACAAAACAACACAATAAAAATGTCTAATTATTCCAATTGGGCACAGATATTTGTTGCAAAAATTGAAATCCCTCCGCTAAAATATATAATCTTTGAATATTATCAAAATAATTGACTGAACGTAGTTAAGTCCTGTTTTGACTTGACTACTTTGCATTTCATCTTTAAAAGCTGTATTTGTGTGATCCGTATCCAATCAATCCTCAAATCAAGATTGTAGCGGTGTTTGATAATATCTTTTTATTCCGCCAGAGCGCATGACCGTTGCGACACTATGAGAACAGAACGGAAGAGTTCATAGATTAAAGAATACAAATCATCATCTATATATGTAACATCTGGTGTATCACAGGGGTCAAATCTTGGCCGTCTACTATTCACAAATGACATTGGTTCAAAATTAAACTGTGATTTTGCTTTTTTCGCCGATGATCTTAAAATTTTTCATAAAATTATGTACGTTTCCGATCATTATCTCGATCGACCTCGGCAAAATGACCTCGACAAAATCAATAATGGTGTACTGTCAATAGTACCCCAGGTATTGTGTCAATGACATGCACTTAAATGTAACACATTAAACATCGCTTGAAATAGAATTATAAGGGATTTTTCTTATGTTATTAATAATAATACTTTTCTTAAAAAAGTGATTTCCATAATATCTCTAATTGATCTAAATTCATATTTGATGTACATACACATTTACGAATTTAAGTACAAATCACTGAAAATGATGGGATTTTTTTCACAAAATATGTGAACCTTTCAAAGATCCTTAATCAGTTCTACTCCTTTTTTAACTTGAATATGGAAACATTATTTGAAATCAACATTACGCAAATACGAAATTAACGTAAAATAGAAGAATACGAAAGAAGAATACTTCAAAGTAAACACCCTTAAAGGAAGAAGGCAATTGACTGATTTTACGTGTTTACATAAAATAACTCACAGCCAACTTGATAGTAAATTATGTCTTAGCACTATTGAAATGAATGTTCCCAATTTCCATTATTTAAGACGCCATAACATGTATCACCTAAATACATTAAAAATAATATTGCCTATTTTAGCTCTCCGACCCAAATACGTCGAATATATAGTGTGCTGAAGTAGATATTTTCGTCGATAATATATATATAGATTCAGAAAAAATGTTCTGCGAATGCTGAAAACTATGTTGTGCTAATCATATTATGTATCAGTTGTGTCTCTATTTGTGTCTCTTGTGTCTCTTGTTTCTTGGGTGTCTTGTGTGTCTTGTGTCTTTTTTTCTCTTATTCTCTTGTGTCTCTTGTGTCTCTTGTGTCTCTCGTGTCTCTTGGTCTCTTGTGTCTCTTGTATCTCTTGTGTCTCTTGTGTCTCTTGTGTCTCTTGTGTCTCTTGTGTCTCTTGTGTCTCTTGTGTCTCTTGTGTCTCTTGTGTCTCTTGTGTCTCTTGTGTCTCTTGTGTCTCTTGTGTCTCTTGTGTCTCTTGTGTCTCTTGTGTCTCTTGTGTCTCTTGTGTCTCTTGTGTCTCTTGTGTCTCTTGTGTCTCTTGTGTCTCTTGTGTCTCTTGTGTCTCTTGTGTCTCTTGTGTCTCTTGTGTCTCTTGTGTCTCTTGTGTATCTTGTGTCTCTTGTGTCTCTTGTGTCTCTTGTGTCTCTTGTATCTCTCGTGTCTCTTGCTTTTATATTATTTGCATTGTTTGTCATTTGAATGAAATTTTGGGAAATTTTAAGTTTTTTTAATTTTATTTCTTCAAAATAGGCATATTTACTTTGGGGTGTCATCATTAATTTTATGAAAAACAAATACCTTTGTAAAACACCACTATTTTATTAACAATATCAACATGTGGGTATACAATTAGATAATTTAGAAATTTTAGAAATTAGAAAAAGTGTTAATAGTAAATTAAATATTATAAATAACCAAACGTTTTTTAAAAATAGCCATCTTTTACATTTATTTTCGTATTAATACTTATACTTATAATAATTTATTTTGTTATTTAGACTTCTTGTTTTCCTTTAAAAAGATTTTTTATTATGTTAATGTAATTTTTTACCCATTCTAAAATAATTTTTATATTTTATTTTATATAATTGTTTTTTACGATATATTTTAGGTAATTAATCACCTCTCCTTTCTAATATTTTGTCTATGTTCTAATTAGTCTATACTTGTTTGTCTTTTGTTATTTATTATTGACTTATTATCCTGACGAAGAAAACATAGTTTTCGAAACATGTTGATATTGTTAATAAAATAGTGGTGTTTTACAAAGGTATTTGTTTTTCATAAAATTTTTAATTTTAATTTATTTTGTTTTTATCTTTAATTAGATGCATGCAAATTTATAATTTATATGATTTGAATAGCTATTTGTAGATTAAGTAAATGCACAAATTGATTAGATGTACCAACTTGTGTATTGAACAGAAGAAGTATCTTTAACGCTGGGTACAATGCAAAATAATAATTTAATTGCCCAGGGGATTTGGAGTGATTTTCTTTACACCACTGATACAAAATTAAAAATGTAATTTTTTTAATTCAGGAGGATGAAATGGGTACCATCGCCCTGAAAACGGATTTACTTCTGGATACATTAACCCCCAGACATATTCCTATCCACCCCTAATACCTTTATTCCCAGAACTTCCTTTCTTAAAAAGATCCTCCACGCAGCATCCCTAAAGATTATAAAGGCCTTGAGGGGAAATTTATTTTAGTTATTATGTTTTTACGCTTATCATTACCCACAGGTACTTTTCATGGAGGTATCACTAAACAAAAGTACAGGGGTAAGAGACCTTGATTCGACATACAACACGTTGAAACAATAGAATTTATAGCTATTTCTGGAATAAACTATTATAATTAATATTATAGCACAGCTTTATACGAGCATGTGACTAACCCTGACATTATCGTTACGAAATTATAAAAAACTTTGTAACGGTAATAAAATTTAATTGAACCTATTTAACTTATGATAATAACACTTATAATATTGCTTTAATATGCAAGTGAACGATGCTATACTTAAGTTATGTTCTGGCAAGGTGGTTGTCCCAAGCGAACGGACTTTTTAATTGTTATAATTCTATTGTATTGAGTAATGATTCTATATCGCTTTCAAAGGTCAAGTGGCCTTCATTAATCAACCCATGACAACCAGCGCCAATCGAGGCAGAGAGGAAAAACATAATTTTCTAAAAACAATTTACAACAATATCTGCAATGCTAGCATTTGAATTTTTCGTTTCGTTTCAGAACTGTATAGGTAAACAAATCCCAGCGAGAGAACGTAGGTGACATCATTGTTCTAGAATCTTCGGTTTTGTTTTCTTTTTAAAATAAGACGCGTGAGGAGGAAAAGGATGAACGTCAATGATATCCGTACAAGCTCTCGCTGGGATTAGTGTATTATATAATATTACTAATAGTTCTGTTATACAGTAGAACTCGCGTCTAAAAAAGCATGTTTCTAATTTTCTTTTTCAAGTGAAAGCTTCTTTAGCACTCTTGTGATTTCAAACTCGATGAAACGAAAATTAGATATACTAAAAAGAGACAAACACATACAACTCTATTATTTAGCCGTAGTAGTCTTTTAGGCTTTTAGTTTTATCTCTTATTTGTGCGGCGCTGCGTAACATTCCCAATCTTGTCTATTTTGATTTTCTGAAGGTTTCACTTCTACCGCATGTGAACTGCACACTTGTGTTTTTTGAAAAATCTACATCAATTTTTTTAACGATTTGTAAGTTGATACCTAAATACCTATCCACTTAATTATAACTTATTATAAGGATATAATATTTTTTCCTGAGATTATTTTTATATTAACTGGGTAATTATTTTTTTTTAAATGTTTTGTAACGTTTTATTGTTCTGTATATTTACTTTATAATTTACAAAACAAAATAAATAAATTTAACTAACTATGAAATTTAAAAAAATATATCGTTTCATTTTAAAAATTGTACAATTTTTCCAAAGAAATGTCACCACCTTAATGACTATTCTTTCCTTAGGCCGGTAAGTGTTACCATTAGTGAATAATTTATATTTTTTTTACGTGAAAACGTCTTATAAATCGATGAACGCCGGCTGCATTCACGAAAAAGCATGACTCATTGTCACGTTCCGCCTGAGCCGAGCCTGCAAGCGAGAGCGCGGAACAAGCGTTTGCCTAAGCGTTCGGCTTGTGACGCATCTATCTCTCTTCTACTCCATCGTTATTATATGATGTTATCACGTAAAATTATCGTCCGTAAACCGACTTTACAGACAACCGATTTTTTCTTTTACATTAACTCCACACAGGAGGCCCTGAGGAAAATAATTTCCCTCAGGGCCTATCTGGGATGCCGTGTGGAGGGTCTTCTTTGAGGATAGGAAGGAATGAACATTGGTCATACTCATGTTGTAGGAAGGGTATTTGTAGGAAGGGTATTTGACAACTCTTAGTAGGAAACACCACCTGGAGGGATAAAAAGATAGTATCCAACAAGGCCACCATCTTGATTCGGAACCGGAACGTGACAAACAAATTTACAGAGAAATGAAATTTGAAATGGTCGAGTTAAAACAGATCTCCGTTACAAATTTTTTACTACTTACATCCAAATTAGTTGCTGTAAAAAGTGGCAGAGCAGGGAGTTCTTCTAAGTTAGGCTCAGACGTCGTGGTTTAAAGTCCGTCAAAGACAAAATAAAATTATTATTGCAAAAGAACAGACATCTATAGAAGTGAAATATTGAAAAATCTATTTCACCAGAAGAAAGGAATAATTTTGTGAACTTTCTTCGGACAAGTTCACAACACACTTATTTGTCGATATATTTCTTCCATGGGTATAACTACGGGATTCAAGAGAGCAATATTTTTTTTTATCTGGGTTTATATCAAATGCTTGTGTTTTTTCCTCAAAGATTCTAGAATGGTTGAAATAAATTTGCCATAAATTTTCCAATAGAGTCGATTGGGCAAAAAAACTCCAAGAAAAGTGTTAAAAATAACAAAATATATCTTAAATACCAAAAATATAAATAAAAATTGTTTAAAAAAATACTAAGTATTTAAAAATAGCAAATATCTTCACCAAGCCAACGTCCCATTAAACGGGAACAAGCAAGACTCTAAATGCATATGTGTATGTGTAAATGTATGAATATTTGTATGTATGTATGTATGTAATATTTGTATGTAGTATTCATATACGTAGGTGCATATTTGTGTGTGTATGTATGTTTATGCGTATGGATGTGTGCACCTACAAATATAATATAAAACATTTTAAAATAAGGTTAAGTACATAATAAATAATCATTTTCATAATCTAATCCTTACGCACTTCTTTTTCTCCTTTCTATATTCTTCTTTTAATTATAATTTTACCAATTTTCAGCATCATTATATACCTACTAGTATCATATGTTTACAATAGACTTCATTCAAAGTTACTGTCTTCCATTGGTCACCATGTAACAGGCAACACCTAGTATGGCGATTTAATGTATCTACTGTACGTAAATGTCTTCATTATGTATCAACAATATATTTAATTAAATGAAGACATTATGAGCGAAACTCAATCGAAAATCTGGAAACAGAAAAATCAGAAAAAGATATTGGCACCTCTGGGACTCGAACCCAGGACCTCCCTACTTTCCGGGTTGGGCGCTCGTATCCACTGAGCTAAGGTGTCGATATCCAATTCGGTCACTTTTAACTGTACCATACTTCGACTAAGAACCACCCATACTATCTTCATTTTTCTTAACGCATATTTTTGAAAAGATGAAGATAGTATGGGTGGTTCTTAGTCGAAGTATGGTACAGTTAAAAGTGACCGAATTGGATATCGACACCTTAGCTCAGTGTATAAGAGCGCCCAACCCGGAAAGTAGGGAGGTCCTGGGTTTGAGTCCCAGAGGTGCCAATATCTTTTTCTGATTTTTCTGTTTCCAGATTTTCGATTGAGTTTCGCTCATAATGTCTTCATTTAATTAAATATTACAGTTTGAGGTTTTACTCATAAAGTTAAAATAATAAATAATAACAATATATTTCATAAATAAATAAATTAAAAATATCTTAATTGAACATTAAAATTCTTCAGCATTGATAGTTTAAATAACCGGCGTAAAATAAATAAAAGAGATTTGTAGTGCTTATACAAAGTATTTAACAACATAATTTAGTGAGAACTAATTTCGTAAAAAATAAAGCTTAATGTGAGCCAGACTACAAAGAAAATTTGGTATTTTTAGCGTCTGCGGGTTGTTCCATAGAATTTGAAAAATTCATCAAATATTAAATTTCGTATTCAAGTTCTGTTATTATCCAAGTATATACTGTGAAACATCCGGCCCGTGATGAAATTAATAATCACAGAACTTTAATATAACTTTCATAAAATAAGAATATTTAATTTGATGAATTGTTCAAATTCTGTGTAACAAACCGGACATTTAACGCCAATATAGCATTTTTCATCCCTTTCTCTCGCTTGTGTCGTTTGGGTAAGGAAAATGTTAAGATCAATGAAAATAACGTATTCTCCAACACCTATAAAATTCACACAAATTACAATACATTTTGTTAATACTTTCTTTTTTCTCTCTTTATAATATACTTACTATATAATATACTATTTTTAAAATTTTGTGATCATGATGATTATGTCCTCAATTGATTCTTATTTTGGTTCTATCGATAAGCATTATTAATTTGTTAACACTTTATTAAATACTAGCTTTTCCCCGCGGCTTCGCTCGCATGGTATTACGAGAAATTACTGTAGCGGTTGAACTTATCAATTATCCCCCCCCCCCCCTCCCCACCCCACCCACTCCCGCATTCCATACACTCAGTTTTCAAACATCTAGCCTGCCACCTAAATTTCACAAAGAAAAAAAGAATTATCCAATTTTGTTCATTCGTTCGGAATTTATGCGCTTACAAACATTTCGGATGTTTATTTTTAATTAAATATTTGGAAGTTTGTAAATATAATAAAAAAATTACAATATTTATTATTCAGTCTTTATAATCGTTACGAATTATATTTTTAATGTAGGAACTCTTATCTGACATTTATTCCAACTTGTCCCAAAAAAACAAAACATATTCTAATATTTGAATTTTCTGGGGCAGTAGCTGACTAGGGGGCTGAGTACCTACCAGCTTAGAGCCCACAAATATATCAACATTGTTTCCATGGGAATGATTTTTTTCTGACATTTGCAATTAACTCGCTTTTGTTAGCGACAGAAAACGTATAACAAATATAATATATTAATATTTATAATTTCATAACGCCAGAGCTTACCATCATATACAACATATAGTCTGCGCATATAATTTAGCTTTCTATTGGTGAATGAATTTTTAAAGTCTTTTTATTGGTTAATGCCTGAAAAGGTCATAAACTCGAGCAGTTTCGCATTTATAATATTAAGTATGGATTCCAAATCTAAAATACAAAGTTGGTTATCTGTTTGTGGCGGCGTGGATTTGATTTGTTTACAAATCCGCAGTTTTATTTCGAAGATGATGAAAATTTGCACACTTCATATTCAAAATAAGAAAAAGGTCACTGTCTATACGAGCTTCCAAAAAATTAACCACCCCTTTTCCCACCTTTTATAGCAGTTTTTTGATACTTTTTGAAGAAATAATTCATAATTGATGTTCAAAATTACTGTGTACACCTGATTTCAATCTCAAAAACAATCTAATAAACGACCCGGGCAATACCGGGGTCTTCAGATATATTTATATTATCTGCCTATATAAATTTAAGTCAATGTTTGTATCAGTGGCGGTCCGTGAGTTTTCAGTGCGCTGGAGGGCTAAGATTGAAAAATACGACGGTATTGATGTTGTTGTAGCTGAAAACGAATTTTTTATTTTTTTTCAAAATTTAAACTTTTTGTATAAAGATATACTGAAATATGAATGCGGCGCATCCACATTTCAGTACATCCTGAAAATCTTCATACAAAATATAGAAATTTGAAGAAAAAAAAAATTCCTTCAGGTAGGTACAACAACATCAATAACGTCGTATTTTTCAATCTTAACACTCTAGCTCACTGAAAACTCATGGACCGCCACTGTTTCGTATGTTCTCTTTAGACTGTGGTGGTGAATGTGGTGTTCTTTTTAGACTCATAAACTACTGGATCGATTGCTGAAGATTTCAATGTTTGTTCTAATTATAGCCATAAGTGTAGACTAAGTCGGGGACGCCTGAGGAAGATGTAGCGCGATCAAATTAATCAAATACTAAATACGGATATAAGGAGAATCTATGAAGCGGAAGTTAATGGTGGAAGAAGTCGAGGACGCCCGAGGAAGTCACGGCATTATCAAACGAAACAAATTATTTTTCAATTCGTTACAATAATATTATTTCCACTAAAAATGTACCCAGTTTTCAGGTAGGTACACTAGAATTTACGACCTCAAAATTTAGTAACTCCAAACCATTCATCACCTCGAGCAACGCCGGTTACACGTCAGCTTATATAAACAATAAATAAATATAAATGATAATGATAGTAGTAAACGAATGTGTCGTCTATATAATACCATTGAATGTCCCTATATGCAAACAACCTCACATATTTCAAAAAACAAATTATCAAACACCTATCATGATACAGCTATGTAGCTGCTTTATTGTCATGCCCTTTCTTCCTTTTTTCGCAGGGTATTATATTTGACACTACTAGGTTTTATTTTTCTTTTCGGTTTTCACTACAAGCATTTCCGTTTAGTAACAACTGAACATTGATTACTGATGCTGTGAAAATTTCTAATTGGAGTGTTAATATCTATGTAATATAGCAACGGCAATTCTATTATTGTAATAATTGTCAACACTCTGTAAATGTTTCAAACAATAAATAAATATAAATGATATGATAGTAGTATTAATAGAAATAAATAAGTAACACGCATTGTTGATGTTCTCGCGTGAATCCAGATGGATTCGTGATAGCCCAACGCGGTACAGTCGTAACACTGGTGGTAGCGGTGGCGGTTTTACTACGACCAAGTGACAAGCTAAAGCTACCGCACAATGAGCCCACGTTATTATTGTTCAGGGAAGTTAAACCAAGGCTGACATTGACCGCAGCCAAATAATGGGGTGACAGCGGCAGCCCTCTTGACAAACTCGTTTTATTTAAAAGCGCTCATTATAAATTTGTGCTATGTCAGCATAAAAATGTCGGAAAACACCTTGTATTATGCGTGTTCCAATACATTTTTCGATGTTTTGTTTGTATAGATTTTGTTTCCACGCGTTTAACTCGACGGTAAAAATAATTGTTCCCAAGAATGTCTCTGGGATCTACTTTGATAAATAATATTACTTGTACGGCAACAAAAAGTTGAGAAGGTGTTGGAAAAGTTGGTACTTAGGTAACATTTTATAAAACAACTTACAGTTGAGGGGTGTGGAGTCGCGGACGAAGGGGGTTGGGGGAGGGGCACCTCTCCCGGTGTAAGAAAGTGCGGTGAGTGATTAGAAGGAAAGGATGGATGCACTATTTCCCCTGTAGAGTGTCGGGGATCGATAGGGTGGTGGTGTGTGTGCGCGTGGCGGCGTGGCGGCGAGCGTGGTGGTAGCGGGTGGTGGTGTGAGTGCGAGTGGGGGGGGCGCGCGGGCGCTGATTCGCCGCGGGCCGCATGGGGCCGTCCGCCGTCCTCAACCAGCGCTCAGTCTGTCTCCGGCCGCCGCACGACCGACCGGCTCTCGCCGCTCTGAACCCCGAGTAAACAAACGCGCGTGTACTCCGAGAGTTTCGCACCACTTTGACAACTTTTCGTACCGACGGTTTTCCAAGCCGGCAAGCTGGCCGAACGAGGGTCGCTGGTAGACTTTAATCGGTCGCCGTTTTTATCGTGCTTCGCCGATGTGGTCAGGCTAGACGGGAACGGAGGTGCCTGGGACTACCGCCGCCGCGAGGGGCCCAGGGAGGCCGAGCCCCCCACAATGCCGGCCGACGAGGAGCCGCCCCCGGAGCCCGAGGACAAGGGGGCCGCCTCGCAGCAGTTCTGCCTGCGCTGGAACAACTACCAGTCCAACCTGACGAGCGTGTTTGACCAGTTGCTGCAGAGCGAGTCCTTCGTGGACGTGACGCTGGCCTGCGACGGCCACAGCCTGAAGGCTCACAAGATGATCCTGTCAGCCTGCAGTCCTTACTTCCGCAATTTGTTCTTCGAGAACCCGTGCCGTCACCCCATCGTGATCATGCGCGACGTGACCTTCCCGCAGCTGAAGGCGGTGGTGGAGTTCATGTACAAGGGTGAGATCAACGTGTCTCAGGAGCAGCTGGCCCCGCTGCTGAAGGTGGCCGAGTCGCTGAAGATCCGCGGGCTGGCCGAGGTGAACGCGGAGCACGAGCTGGGGCCGCCGGCGCCCCCGCGCGCGGCGTCACGCCACGGCGAGCCTGCCAGCGCCAAGCAAGCCCGCAAGCGCCAGCACAGCCCCACGGGCACCGAGCCCCCCTATACGGAGCCACCCGCGCCCCCGGCACGCCCGCCGCCCGCGCCCTCCACGGCCGTCCCGCCGTTGCAGTTGCCCGCCTACCCCATGCACCCTGATGATATGGAGATCAAGCCTGGCATAGCCGAGATGATCCGCGAAGAAGAAAGGGTGAGTTTCTTTTCCTTCTCCCTTTAATTTTCTTTTCTTATGATTTATATGTATAATTTTATAATTAGTTTATTTCATTATAATTATTACCTGACAAGGTTTTTGTTTATTTTTTCCTACATTCATTTTATTTAATCGTATTTTTAAAATATTATCCCTAAAAATATTTTATTTAAAAAATCCGACGGAAAATTAGAAAAATGTTTAGCAACAAACAAATATTTAAAAACTGTAAATAAAGCGCGGTGCGCCTTTTGGAAGAATTTTCTTTAGGCATATTAAATCATCCCTAAATGTTGTTTAGGTAATTTTATTTATTTACTATTTATTTAATAGTTAGGTATCTCTTGAATCATATAATATATAAATTTATTAATTTTGTTGCATTAAAATAAACAGTATTAGTTGTGTAAATATTTATAAAAATTTATTAATATATTTTTTTATTAAATATTTACCAACTAACTGGGAAAAATATTTTTTGCAAAAGAAAAAAATTAACTTTAGAAACAATATTATTTTCCAAGAATGATGTAGCAATTAAACATTAAACTCCTAAAATTAAAATTTAAAAAAAAAATGTTCAAAAATAAATCTTGAATTTTTTTTCGGAAATGAAAAATTATTAATATTTAAAAATATGAATATTACATATATGCATCCGACGGGAGCGAACCAGTAATTCAGTCAGTCAAGACGTCTTTATCCACCGGGCCGCCTCCATTAACTAGTCGCGGACAGGTAGTTAGTAGTTAACATAATGGGAGGGTCCGATTTGAAAAAAAAAAACTTTAAATTTTCGGTCGCCAGGAAAGTTTTTACTTGCTTTGTAACAAAAAATAGGACTGTAATCATCATTATTATTTACTACACTGAAAATACGTTAAAATAACACGGACTGGGTCCAATGTAGCTCTACATTTAAATGAGAACAGTTGAAACATTATATTTTAAAACAGACTAAATTATTTAAAGTTTCATTTATTTATTTTTATTGATAAAACAATTAACAATCATTTGTATCTTCAATCGTTTTATTTAAAATAATTGGATAGTACCTGACGATAAGATTATTTTAATTACTTTAAATAGATACAAAATATATTTCTTCTATTTTTTCATTAATTCTGACAATAGAAAAGAATAAAAACCAACATTAAAATATTCTAGACAAATTGAGTTACATCAAGTCAAATTTTGATTTATTATTTGTACCTACACAATATATTACAAATGACAAAAAGAAAAAATAAACATTACAAAGAAATATTCAAAATACACAAAAATATAAACACAGTTTTTGTCTGATTATACTGTTCAAAACAGTAAAATAAACTACGGGTAATGATAGTATAATTTTCACAAAAGTAAAATTATTTTATGTTATCAATTTACATGATTTCAAGTCTTCATTTCGTAAGGTATTGTGAATTTTACAGATAGGTTCTACTAAGGGGTTTTGCGCGTTTGTAGATTTACAGGGTTGTTTCTAAATAAGTCTCCCTAAATCTTTCGATTTGATGTTGTGTTCGGGGCAACCAAATGCAATCTTTTCTAACTTATATGATGAATAATAAGAAGCTTACAATTTGTTAAAGAATAAAGCATCAGAGATTTTTTTAGTTTATATAAAGCGATAGGGTCAAATCGTATCAAATTAAATATCACATATAATATAAAATACGATTACACGTCCATAAAAGCTTGTGTAAAATTTGAAACAGGTCTTCGCCTCAGTTCTTAATTGTCCAAACGACCATTTTAGTTTTTGTTCAATCTCCACCTTAAAATTTATAATTAAGTATTAAAAATGTTAGTTAATGACTTAACTAAGGATCATTTAAACTAATGTGACTTTTAATATTTAAGAAAATAGCTTTATCTTAAACACCTATCATAATGTTTCGTTGAAATAATGAAAGAAAACCACTCATCCTATAAAATTTTCTAATGATCGTTTGGACAATTAAGAACTAAGGTGGTGTATTATTAAGGAATTAAAAGTAAAGCTGTAAATTGTATCAATTCTTATTTACAATTAGTATTTTTCATGGCTAAAAGATTATGCTTTAAATTCATACCTACCGATATTAGAACATATTTTTCTAAATAATTAGAAATTTATTAAAGCGCAATATTATGCGTCCGAGATCTTCCATTGATAGAATCAGATATTATTGAAAAAATATAATGTTAGCTTAATAACTTATTGTAAATGACACGTTTTTGGTTATATGTGAATAACTTATATTAGCAATAAGTGTTATTGATGTTTGAAGTGAACATAACAAACGATTTTCCGGTTTCGGCACTCGGATGCAAGTCATAACAACAAAACATCTTATCAAACATTACGAGTAACACCTCCGCTAAGAGAAACAGTTTTCATTCAAAACATTTTTGGTCCAACAGCGAGCGAAATATGTTGTTTTTTTGTTAAAAAAGTTAAAAATTCTAAATGGAACTGAACAGGAATCTACCTACATAATTGAAAAGGTTGCGCACACCAAATGTTGCGAGTGTTGGAAAATGTTCTCTTGCTAGGGAAGGGTTGAGTATTTGAGAACCACTGCTACTTGCAAATCTGATCTTCTGAAAGTTTCTAAATCTATTTGCTTACTACATGCTTAAGATGATGTTCTACTAAATAATGCAAAATCTTTGTGTTCTTGGTTTGAAAATTAGATCGCTTAATAATTCTAAAATTATTTTAGATATTCTAATTAATAAATTCTGCGAGTAGAACACATATTTGCCAATGAAGTAATCAAGTATTTTATTGATTCATCTTTTTGTAAGTCCAGAAAAATTAAAGTATCAATATCATAAACACTGCTTTAAATATCAGAATCTCTTATTTAGGAACCCCTTTCCGGTTGTGGTTTTATTGTGTGATGTGAAAAATTAAATTCTTTAGAAAATGATCGAAAAAATTTTAAGTTAAATTAAAACACGCTTTTTGGCGATGGTTTTTTTCTTGAATAAATCAAAATAGGAGTCTGTGAAACGGGAATTTAAACCTTATCTCCATCTATAATAAGTGTTATTGTAAGCGGTCCGATCCTCAATTTAACGTGGTTTGTGGCCTTCAGGATTTACTAACATAAAATAGTATTTTTTTGGCCAGTAAACAAAAGGTATGTGATGTTGGTACAATACGTTAAATCCACAACAAAACGTTATTGTTAAATTCGGAATAAGTAAAGATATTTTGCACTAAAAGAAAAAGATAAAGGAAAGTAAATTTAGAAAATGCGTAGAGTTTTTAATGACATTTTTCCAATCTGCAAGAATTTTTCTTTTTTTGAAAACTCAATACTTTATGCATCAAAATTAGGGCAAATAGAATAAACATATTTTTTTAAATAAAAAAAACAGCTTTGCAAGTAATTAACACTTGATGGGAATAACCTTCAAAAGTTATTAAAAGAGAGTTTTTCTCATAAAAAAATTGAATTAACACTTATTTAGAAAATGAGAACAACTTTATTTGTATTTTTGTAGGTAAATATCAACCGAGTTATAAATTCAACCTTACAAGGGTCGGTCAAGAAAAGTTAACAAAATCAGATTTGCATTTAATTTTGATATTACTGTGAACAATAACAAACGAACAAATATAAACATTGTTTTATAGGTGGTTATATTTCATTGTTAGTAGACTTTTTGTACGAGTTTCAACAATAAAAAACCAAGTTTTCGAGAACATAACCTAACTATAATATCTGCATATATTTTATATAAAAAAAAACAAAAACCATAATAACTTGCAAACAATATAAATTTACAAAACGAAGCTTTTCTCGGTATTAAATAATATGAAACACGCATTTAACAGCGGCTTTTTGAATCCGATTACAATAGCGACGGTGTAAAGAATATTTGAACAATGTTAACTCTCGTGTTACGATACCCGAAATATTTATTTTATTTATTATATTGGATTTAGATAAGTTTAATTACTTGAAAAGCCCGAAGTGTGAGCCGCACACAGGTACCCCCTTCCACCTACCTACCCACTAATATTACAATCGTAAAAACCAGATAAGATAGCCGTGTCTGGTTATGTTATATTTCCTCGTATGCTGCGTTTAAATTATTTCATTTTTATGTGCTACATTTATTTATAACAAGCATTGTCGGCATAAATTAATATGATAAATGACGCTAAATAAATAGAATTGATAACACGGTCATAAATCGGTTATAAAGAATAGATACGCTAGAATAATAGGTTTTACCATTAAATAGTGCGAGGGAACTACGATGTCTGCTGTTTGTTTCACGGGATAGAACCTACGCAGTTAAAGGAAAAATTCTCGGATCGTTTTGGACTTAAAAACTTTTCGAAGTTTGGATAAAACATGACTTCTTAAAATAGATTATTTCTAGATTCAATTATATCCCAATTCACAAAATCCTACTTATTTATTTACTACCTACCTAAATCTAATGCGACGTAGTTAATTAAAAACAACAAAACACTACGTTGTTCATTTTAGCTGTGGAGTTTTACCGTAGTGTTTTAGGTACATTTTATACATTTTTTGTATTTTATCAACACTTTATTCCACTTCAAAGCAAAATAGTTTATTCATATTTTATTTTTGATTAAAGGTAAAAGCATCAATTTTTTAAAGCGAGAAGAGGAAAAAAGGTGTTAACATTATTTTCTTTTTATTTTATTAACACTTTGTTAAAATTTAAAGTTTAAAAACTTTTCATGTTACTATTGGTTAGCAACTAAAGGCATTTAACATTATTTTCTTTGCATATTATCAGCATTTTATTATACTAGCTAAATAGTTTTATAATTTATTTTCGTTTAAAGCTATCAAGTTTTGTACCGTAAGCAAAGCTCTAACATTATTCTCTAGCATATTATCAACACTTTATTCTACTTTAATGCTAATTAGTTTTACATTTTACTTTTTTTTTCTTTATAACTTATCAAAACTTTATTTTACTTTAAACCCAAATAGTTTCGGATTCAAAACGTGCTTTTTCAGGGCTGTAGGACAGCTAAATAAAAAAAAACGGTTAAGAATTGTTTTTTAAAACATTTTTAATATTTAGTATCATGCTATTCAAATGACTACATCGTCTGTTAAATGCCAACTACCTGCATCAAGTAAACGTTTAAATATGTATATACGTGTAAGTAATTATTTCAGGTGAATAAGAGAGAAGCAACATCAGAGTAAGATGTAGATAAAGAGTGGAAGTGGAAGATTTAACATTGTTCCAGCACAAAGTTACTAATTTTCAAGATATACGATCCATTTGTTAAAACAAAACGGAAACATAGGGCCACTTTCCAAAGCAAATATATATATGAATGATGTACCCGGCACAATGTCGGTACAAGCGTCAGATCAGCCATGCTGAAAGAATATTTAACTATTACTGAGGCATGAAATACATTGTCTATTTATGTTCCATGTGCTAACGAATTCAGATTTAAGATAAGCAATGTTTTATAGTCATAAATAATAGCGTTTATCTCGGTTTGTTCCGTCTTTTACAATGTAAGCGGCAACACTTATCGCCCAAATTAAATGTGTTCTCGTAATTTCTTACCATTCTCAACTGTTGTTTGCTGTTCATCAAACTCGGTGTTTTTCTTGCGCGTAATTACAAGCAATCACACCGATGTACACCTGTAAAATTAGGCGCTCCGGCGGGGCTAAGTTACTTAGCACACGATGCTGATCCGCGTCCGTTAGCCGGCTGAATGAATTCTTACTTATAAACAATCATCACATCTTCGCAGCATTACAAAAACACACAAGAAAAATGGTTATTGCTTCGAAGGAGATTTAAATCCGGGTACTTCCGCTATCACTTAACAAGAAGACTTAAACTAACCTCATCTTGACTGAATACTATGTTGATTTTTTTAAATTATGTTCAATAACGACTTGCAAAAGACTTAATACTTTAGGCTCATTTATCATATTATATCACTTACAATAATTTAGGCTCATTTATCATATTATATAAAACCCTTGTCAGATGCCAACTAGAGTATAACTCTACGTTGTGGTCTCCATTTTACAATATTCATTCCGACAGCATTGAAAAGATTCAACATAAGTTCCTGAGGTTTATAAAATATAAATTGCATATTCCTGTACAAAATATTGCTTTTAATTAACACCTACTTGATAAATTGTCCCCGTTAAAACTTTCAGAAAGAAAAATTAACACAGATATAATATTATTACATAAAATACTGCAGTACAAAATTGACTGTACTGAATTACTTCAATTAATCAACATCCATATTCCCAAAAAATCTTGCCGACTTCTACTACCCTTTTACTTTAACAACACCAAGATACTCTCTTACCAAAATTCCACGATTCCGAGACTTCACAGTCTTGAAAATAAATATTCTGATCTACGAGATATATTTCACCTTAAGAATAACCAGTATAAACATTTAATTTAATGAAAACAAATAACTTTGTGTACACCACTATTTAATTAACATTATCAACATGTTTCAAAAACTATGTTTTCTTTGTCAGGATAATAAGTTAATAGTTGTAATTAAAACTAATAACTTATTATCCTGACGAAGAAAGCATAGTTTTTGAAACATGTTGATAATGTTAATTAAATAGTGGTGTACACAAAGTTATTTGTTTTCATTAAATTGATAATGACGCCACAAAGTGAATTTGCGAAGTTTGAAGAATTAAGTATAAACATTGTTTATTCCAATTCTTTTATACATCTAGACAAAAATAGTCGTGGATAATTTCTGCAATTTTTGTTTTGCAATCCTTTTATGTGAGACTTCTTATCATTTTTAACAATGTGTTTTATTTTATAATAAGTATATATGCTTTTGTTGCTACATTTTTTTCTTTACATTATATTTTCTTTGTTGTTTTAGTTTTAAAGTAATTAAAATAATTGTGATTCTTAACTTACAAACAAAGAATGTAAAAGCACAGAACAATTTCCATTTATCAGGTATTTGAAAAGTGCACAAGAAAAATGTATATATGATTTCTAACTTGAAACCTTTAACTGCACTAACCTAAACACACGTGATGGATACTCACTTTGATACTAATATTTTCAAAATTGAAACAATTTTCCAACAAGTATCCACATGTGGATACTTACTTAATTTTCAAAATAGAGACAATTTACCAAATCATCAATTAATTACCTAAAAATAATCGTGTTTTGGAAGAACACTGAAATAAATACCTATCGTTTTGGCGTTACAGGTATTTGAATTTTGGTCCTTCTAACCAAATCTGACCAGTGAACTGTCGTGTCTATCTTTATTTCATCACTTTTTAAAGGGTTTTTGAAAATTTTACAATTATTTTCCAATCTTTGTGCGTGGCTTTGCTTAAGCCATTCATCCTTATTCGATTGAAGCAAGATGGCTTGATCACAGCATCGCCGTTAGATGGTGTCGAGGAATGCCTTCCCACTTTTATGCAGAATAATTGACTAGATTCTTATTGTTGTCTGCGTCGTTCATTCCACGGTTCTAGCCAAGGCGTAGTAATGTAGAGCGGTTAAACTATCGTCATAATTATTATTTAAACATAACAATATTTAAGTGGTACGGCGACTATGGACTGATTACAATGTAAATAATATGCTGCGAATGCACCGGGGTTATAATGGTGCATTTACATATAAAAATAAACGTTTCGCCGATCTATTTAAACATCGACTGGACAACTTTTGCAGACGACCACACAACAAGCAAAAGAGTTTTATGACCTGCGATAATTATCATTGGTAAGTTAGATAGATAATTTTGAATTTTTCGCACACAAATATAACGTACTGTTTTATTACTTTTATTCAATACAATACCTCTCCACCTCCCGCAACGTATTTAGATCATGACAACTTTGATGATGCGATTTGGCTTAAATAAAATATTATATATAATCTTAGTCATTAATCATTTTCTGACTAAATTGTTCAAGTAGGTACCAACCTTCCCTCGAAATCAAAGAAGCAGTGTTTCAATCGTGGCTTAAACATGTTTGTAATAACATTTTACCGACAAACGAAAATGAACTAGCCAGATACCTACCTACCTACAGATAGGTAATCATAAACATATATTATAAAGCCTGTAATGATGTTCACGTGTTTTATGTAGGTACCAATTTAATAATTTATTTACTGGGAGATGGACATTTATTTCAAATCGGTTTTGTTTTTAAACTTAGTTATTATGAAAAATCAAGGATAACTTAACATATTAACATTATACCCAATGACCTAAAACTTCCAGCATCAAACAGAAAAAACATTGGCAAAGACTCTTAAAGGATATTTTCTCAGCAGCTTTATTAACCGGTGACGAATTTAGCTGACTTTCTTTGAAATCTTGTATATTCTCCAACTAACTGTATCAATTGTCTATACCGTTTTTAAAATCTATGTACTGTTCATTAAACTCCCATTTAAATTCATGTTCTTGAGTAAAAGTTGTTCTTTTAGTTGTATAATGTTGTCCTCACCGAAATGAGTTTTATTAAATTAATTTGGAGTAATGTATTATAAATGATATGTAATATATTATTATCACTAATAAATAAATAAATAAATATCAAGAAATCTGATTATTTCAGCTTTATTATATTCTTTATTTTCCCCCTTGTAAGTTAGATTTGTATTATCTCGACTTTAAAAATGATTTTTATTTTATTTTAAATAACTTCACACTCCACTACCAACATTAGTACCACCTATAAAAATCGTGTACCCCAGAACAAGTTATATCTAGATATATAATATAAAGTTGTTGTGCAATTAATTATGTCAATTAATTAAGTCATTACTGTAACCAATGAAATATTAAAATAATAAAAAATAAATAAATTAAATTATGTATCAAACTGTTTTTTTTTTTTAAATATTTGATAAACGTTGATTTATAAACAATGAAACTGAAAAAAATGCCAAATTCAAATATAGAATTAAAATAATCGCCTGATAAAATAAATTATAGGTAGAAACTTTTTCGATAATCCGCTTTTGAAAATGTCTTTTTATAATTTCATTTCCAATTTTTTAAATATTTGATAAACGTCGATTTATAAACAATGAAACTGAAAAAAATGCCAAATTCAAATATAGAATTAAAATAATCGCCTGATAAAATAAATTATAGGTAGAAACTTTTTCGATAATCCGCTTTTGAAAATGTCTTTTTATAATTTCATCATTTCCAATTTTGAAAATGTCACACTTGTTCTTGCGTAGGTAGGCGCAACATGAATATTTTGTTTCATTAGTTCAAAACCCGACATAAAATAACGCATTAGTTATTCTTGCAATAACGATAATTTCCTATTCTTGAAGCAGGAATCAAGCTGCTGCCGCGTTGTGCCTTGTACCGTCAGGTTTGACAGTTTAAAGCCCTTGAAAACTTTTCAGCTCCCTTCTCCTTACGTACTTGTCGATAAATTATTTATTCACGCGCACCATTTACGTCTAAGCGAGTTAACGTGGTTGTAAGAATAGAAAATCACTCATAACTTCCACGTCTACATTGTTTGTCGGAGGTTCTTTCGTCGTTTTGAAGTTTGACAAACACGGTGCTACACACTTCAGTTTTACATCGAGCATTTATTTATGCACATCAACTATCGCACTCTATCATTGAATCTGATGTATTGGATTATATATATTATTAAATATTAAATCGACAAACAACTGTATTTCATCAATTCGAAATAATATACATATTATAAATGCTATATTAACCTTACAAGTTTCCTGTTTTGAAAAATGTATATGTGATTGCACATGAATTGCTTGTAATCTGCAAAATGTTTTTCGATGCAACCATTTTCCTTAGAAAGACAGATTTAAAGTGATGCACCACATCGTGTGAAAGTCGGGAACAGGCCGGTTACAATAACACTCCTTATGAAGATGGCAATAAGGTTTAAATTTCCCTTTACTCGGCCTGATACTTTATTTTTTAATAGCTTATAAAAAGACAATAAAAAAAATACTCCTTTTTTTAAAAGGCTAAAATGTGTTTTACTCGCAGTATTTAATTAAAGCATCTAAAATACTTCTAAGCGATCTAATATTTTAACCAAAAACACGCGATTTTGCATTACTTTTGAATGCATCTGCTAAACATAGCAAGGACGTAAATCTTAAAAAAAAAAATTATGCCCCATCAAGTATTTGATGGATAAATTAGGTTTTAAAAATGCATATTAAATTAACAACCATATTTGGTTTTTCACTTCAATGGATAGATTCCCTAAAAATATTCTCTCTAATAATTATATTTTTTGTCCACGTAATAATATATAAGGTAAAAATCGAATAGTTGCGCCACTTTTCAAAAACTATTATTAAAAATATGTATTTACTAAGAATAATGCAAAATGTATTTTAAAATGTAGGTTTTAAATAATTTATAACAGCCTATTTTTGCAAACATAATTAATACGGGTTATAATATTTTACCTCTCATAAAAGGGATATTTGCCTACTGTAGCAGATAGTAGCCTAACGTTAAAAATGCTTCGGGGGATAAATGCCTCGCGCGGGTATGGAAGCCTCACTATGAAATTTTAGATAGAAACAAATATATCAATTTAAGTAATCAGTCTTTATTGTTTACTGAGATCCTTTATTTATAATGTTGAAGTAATAAATAAAACAAAAAATGCTGCATAAAACTGTAAAGTATTCTTGGTGCGAGTATTGTAACCAGATATCGGATTAAATATATTTTTTTTGCATAAAATTAATTTTTTATTCATGGCTGTTAAAAAAGCTTTAAAATTTACATAATAATTTATATAATATACTCGTAAACAGTGCAATAGATAAGTATGACTGACGTAAATATATATAAAATAATTATTGTACGAGATATATTAGGAATATAAATGTAGGTATAAATACAACTTGAAGCATTCAGTCATCTAACGCAAATTTGAAAAGTTTTGGTCGGTTGCGCTTATTAAAACCTTTTTAAATTGTCGTTACATGCATTTGAACCATTTTCCGTCATTAATGCCAATTTTATCAATTTTTCAAAATGTGAATTTTTCAAATTGTAAATTGTCGTAATTCATGTATTTTCTTAGGTTTTTTTTTATAAGAAAAATATTGACGTTTTTCTGAAAAAAATAATATTTTAGACAAACTTGTCCTTTTTTTGAGTATTTCTCTAAGAATACATGAAAAATGTTAGTGCCATGCCTATTCACGTTTTGACTACCTATATTTTAGCGTGTTTATTGCAAATTTTCGCATTGTTAGTGCATATATGATTTCATTGTTAGTGCATATTTTAGCATTGTTAGTGCGCATTATGGCATTGTTAGGGCATGTTTTGGCATCTATAAACATATTTCCTCATTTTGACAGTGCATATAATCCAATGTCACTGTTTGTAGGAAACATTTTTTTTATTTAGTATATTTTAATATTTTGACAGATTCTGAGAAAGCATTTAACGGCTCAAATTACCGTGTGCACTGCGCAGTGGACACCTTGTTCCCAATACCAACACACTTATCACCAGCACGTCAGCGATGATTAGTGAGAAATTTAATTATCATTCTACATAGAATACTCGTTCCTGATACTAATAACTAGCAACTAATACGCTTAATAACCCCTTCTCTCTAAGCGCAGCTTTATCGCCCAAGGTGTCGGCACTTCCGTCGGGACGGCAAAGCAACTACTGGAGTCCAATGCACACCGTAATACGCTTTACTGCATTCTTTTCCTGTTATTATGTCGTATCTAAGACCATTTCTTATATATTATTTAAATAATTATCCCCACAAAACAACACGTTGCTTTTAAGATAAGCATGCAGAAAGGTGTCTCAACATTAGGATTTGAATAACTGAGTTTCTATCTTTGAATTGAGGTGATGCACTACCAAAGATATTGAAATAAATGGAGATAGGCTATCGGCAGTTTTTACTGGGTAGGACTGTGTTTCGCCGATTTCGCTGGTGTCGCCGATATTTTTAACCAATACTTTTGCATACATTCAAAAAATCAACTTAATGAACGAATTCTTGCCGTATTCAAACTATATTGTTAACAAATACTACTGTACAACTTCGAAAAATCAACTAAATTCAGTATTCAAACTATTCCCATTAGGTAGTAGTTCCGGCGACAGTCGGGCGGACATCATAGCGTATCTCCTTATATTTCAATATCTTTGTGCACTACAAAGTATTGCAAAATTTGAAAATTAGACGGGTTAGAAAAATTTTAGACGCTTTAATTAAATGCTGCGAGTAGAACACAAAAAACACCAAGTAAAAGTAGTAAGCTGGTGAATGCGTAACGAGAGCGTTACGAAAAGTATGTTCGGGCAAGGCGAACGAAGCATCAAAAAGTTTTACTTCAGTCGTGTGGTCTAAAGCACACTAATTTTTTTAATAGTCTTTTTACAAACCCAGAAATAGTAAAGCATCATGCCTATAAAAACTGCTTCAAAGTACAATATCTTCTACTCACGAACTCCTTTTCGGTTTTGGTTTTATTGTATAATATGGCAAATTAAATTAAACAATAGAAACTTCGCAAAATAAAATAAAACACCTTTTTCGGCGATGTTTTTTTCGTGAATAAATCAAAACAGCGGCTTGTGTTAAACGGGAATTTAAACCTTATCGCCATTTATATAAGGAGTGTTATTGTAAACGACCTGATTCTGAATTTTACACGAAGTGGTTAATTAAAACTATGTGCATTAAATATGAAAATAATAATTCAGTTTATCTTAGAATGATGATTAATTTTGAGCTCATTGAAGTATATTAAAAAAAATTGTACTTCGAAGCTCACATTATAACATCGCGTATCTCATTTTACACAGGTTTTCAGGATTAACAAAATACCGTTTGATTTTTTAAATAAAAATGGCAAATCTTTGAAAAAAAGTGTTAACTAATATAAAGGGTTCAGTTATTTGGAGAAGTATTTTTTTTCATTAAAAACGTACGTTTTTTAAATGACTTTTGCGGTGTAGGTAATTTATAAAAAAAGGCTGATGAGATATGCGTTAATCTTATGCGAGAAATATACAATGCTCTATTCATCTTTTTTTCAAATGATAAAACAAAAATAATTATAAACATTGACCGCTAATCTCTACATATTATAAAACAAAGTCTTCCGGTCTGTCTGTTCGCGATAAACTCAAAAACTGCTGAAGGGATTTTCATGCGGTTTTCACCAATGGATAGAGTGATTCGTGAGGAAGGGTTAGGTATATAATTTTTTAATGTTTTGTGTAAATTGGTTGAAATATATAAAATATTAAGGAGAATGTCTGCATGTGGTGGACGAGCGGGCTGACTGGTATGCAAATTTATAGTTTGATGCCGTGGTTAATGAAATTTTTCACATGTGACTTTTAAAACAAGAGGAAGTTCACCGTCTACATTTGATTTCTAAAACTCTATGTAAAGCCCGGGCATCGCCGGGGACTTACATAGAGTTATTAGACTTACAGCTAGTCAATGATAAGTACCAATTATTGTGTTACAAAACTTTGTCTAAAAGGAGCAGTGATTGGTCAAAACATGTAGGTTGTTTTAAAAGAAATTCAATAAAAAAATCTATTATTATTATAGAAAGCACTCACTTTGTGGTTTGACATATTTAATAAAATAAAATACTTTTTCGTTTAAAACCACGAGATTTATTAATTTATGAACCGACCGGTTTCGCTTTAATCAAGCATCTTCAGGGTACAAATTAATACTAAACGTTTAGTAAAAAAAATGTATTTTTTTAGCGACAATATCTTAACTAGACTTTTTAATGTTTTACTTAAGACAGAATTAGGCGATCATTATAATTGTATACCACACTTGCTCAGCCAATTTTACAACAGCAAATAAATGTTTAAGTTAGGTTAGGTTTAAACACCGGCCGTTTTAACAAGTTTGACGGACATGGATGACGAGTTGTTACTGACGCGAGACGCTGGTTTTTCTAAAGTTTGTATTGCGTAGCAGGCATATACCATTAACTTTACCTGGCGGTTCGCGTTGTCTATTTACATTAAAAAGCTACGTAATTTTATTACGTTTATACAAGATGTAAATCATCAAAGGAAAGCGGCATCGTATCTTTATGTAGGTAATCGCTAGAATGTTTATTCTAGAATAATAATAATAGTAATTAATTGAATCACTTCGACAATATAATATTTCTACAAGTTTGCCAGCGCGTTTTGGAAAATCTTGATAAATTAAAGGCAAACTTTGTTCTTCCTGTTATCTGCGTCATTAATGTTTTCTATCGTCGCGTCTTCTAAACCTCCCATAAACTTATTTGAGCTGATAAAATCAATAAAATATTATAATACATTATAAATATTACATTTTTATGGCAAGCTTAAAATGTTATCATGCGATATTACGTTTTCAATGTCCCACGAGCGATTTAAATGTATAGTTATCTAATAATCCATCAAAATTAGTTTTAGCTCCATTTATAAGAATCTGAGGGAAACGATTTCCGTCAGGATGTCCTTTTATATGAATGCCGCACAAGAGTCCCAACTGCTCCCGTCTGGAGCCAGTGAGAGTATGGCATCCCCAATTGGGGTATGTTGTGAGGCTGAAGGTAGTGGGGAGAGGAAGGAGATGGGGAAGAGAAAGGTGGGTTGGCTATTCAGATCTGGTCACCAAACACGGCCAAAGCCATTTCAAGCAACGTTTCACTTCCGAATGGTGGTCTTACACCAGGGCGATACTGAGAGTATTTTCCACTCTGGATCGTGCCACAAATATACTATATATTAGGTATGTTTTTAGGTTTTCACGGCTAAAAAGTATTTTTGTTATTGTTTTTGGGGTGTTATGCCGTGTTTCGCTACCTCCTTCTTTAGCCAACGTTTCGGACAGCGTTACAGTGTCCATCATCAGGGCAGATGAGTAGTAGTGATGATGGACACTGTAACGCTGTCCGAAACGTTGGCTAAAGAAGGAGGTAGCAAAACACGGCATAACACCCCAAAAACAATAACAAAAATACTATATATTATTTTTAATTAATAAATTGTGATATAACACGTACGAATCAAATAAAATTTATTTGCCACGCCGGGATTCGATCCCGCGACCTTCGGAATGCGAGTCAAGAGCCTTATCGCTGGACTACGCCGGCCGTCAATATGTCCTAGGTCATCTTAGGGGATGCTGTGTCGAGGGTATTTTGAAAGAAAGTGAGGAAAGGAAGTTTTGAGATAGAAAAATATGAAGGGCGTCAGTGTGTCTAGGAATGACGGACGTATGAATTCATTCCTCCAACTGCGGTCAAAGAGATGGGTCAAAAAATCCTCCATCAACCAGTCTCCCTCAATCCGGCTCGCCCCGTAAAAGATCTAGACAAACATCTTCCCATGATCTAGCCACAAGGTAAGCCACCAAACATAGCGAACCACTTGTGGTGACCTATGACATAGGTGTTGGTTAGCCAATATTTGGTTTCTGGGGCGACAGTCCCCATAATCCCCTCTCAAATTGAAAAATAATCATTAGATAAAAAGCTTTTTTCAATTTAATTTAAATTACTTTTTCTCTGTGAATATTTGGAACAAAACAGAATAAAGTTTGTAGAAAGCAAAAAATTACAAAAAATTAAAATGCGTAAATTTGTTTGCTACCACTAGCTTTACATTCACCATCGGGAGGTAGATATAAATATAAAACCAATTAAAATTTAGTATTACAATAAATCCGCAAAGCTGCGGTAGCTCGCCATTATACTTTTAAAATCGTAGCCTTTTTTGTAGGTGCTGTGAGTTCATTATTGCCTAAACAAAACAGAATAAAACTGTTTCGTGTATTATTTTCAAAATTTCATCAGTACTTTTAATTTATATCATAATTAATACAGAATAAAGAAACCCACAAGAAAATATTTTGACAAATAAATATTTAAAAAAAATATGTTCAACAGTCTAATTAATATCTTCAAAAATAAGATTCTTAAGCCGCAGCTATCCGAATTCGACCGATTTCTTACATATCTCCCTTAAACATTTGAAGTTTTTAAGCTCTTAAAAAAAATATTTATTTATTAATAAGCGCCCTTTTCGGGGCTTTTACATATATAGCATAGTTAGAAAAATACATATTTATTGTACATAACTGAACTGCCTCAATAACAATATTTTATATTTATTCAAAGATAAATTGAAGATGTCCTCTGTCTTGGTATAATTGTTTCCCTCCATTAGTATTCTGGGCAAAGAGGAATACATATGGTAGTTAGTCCCAGAATTTTTGCACTGAAATAAATCCTGACTTCTAGTATTACGAAGTGGAATTCGGAAGCATATCGATTCAAGTAATACCGGACTATCAACTAAATCATTTAGAATTTTATATAAAAATACTAAGTCAGTGAATAATATGTCTGAAGAATATGTTATTTTTGAAGATAATATCTAAATATGTTCCACGCCGAAACGCAAATTATATGAAATTCCCTCGATGGAAAAAAATCGCAAAGTGTGCTCCGAAAATTATTTAAAACAATTAGTCATTTCTATTATTTTACAAGTCATATTTGTGAAAAAATTCACAATGTTTCTTTAAATAAAACTTAAAATACGATCTACAAGATTTTTGCTCCATTTTAAACGAGTCATGTTTTATTAAGCTTTTTCGCAATTTTTGCTGCAATTTTATCACTTGACATATTAGCGCGCTCTGTCCAACATTCGTAATTAAATATCTCTCCATCGTCTTCTTTTTCAGCCGAGAAGCGCCACCTTAATGTATGACAACAAACACAAATTAAATATCTTGATCGTGTAAGACAGTAATTTAAGTTAGGGCTATTCACATTTTATTTCAAACATTTTCATACAAAACACAAAACTTAAATTTGGATTTACCAAATACCTAACCAATTTGAAAAATTATTTTTTGACGTGATAACGTTTTATAAATCGATGAACACCTGCTGCACTCACGAAAAAGCATGACTCATTTTCACCTTGTCACGTTCCGCCTGAGTCGAGCGTGCAAGCGAGAGCGCGGAACAAGCGTTCAGCCTAACCGTTCGGCTTATGACGCATCTATCTCTCTTCCACTCCATCGTTATTACATGACGTTATCACGTAAAATTATCGTCCGTAAACCGACTTTACATACAACCAATTTCTTACGATTAAAAAAATAGCAAATGTGGGTAGTATGGTTATCTGCTACTTAATTTATTTACGTTTTAAATGATAAACGCCATTAAATAATTCAATCCTGCATAATTTTAGTGGCCTCTTCAGCATTTTTTTTGTGAGTTAATTGTATTTACTAAACAAATAATCTTGTTTTTAACCTGGATACAAATTTTAATTTATATATGACATATTTAATTCCCAACATCAGCCGTTTAAAATTTTAATTTAAGCCCATCAAAATGCTTTTTTTTTAAATTTCAATGTTTTCTTTTTATAAACCATCATATTTGTGTAGTTACAGAGCAAACATTTTTTTTATAAGATTCATTAAATCTACTTGGTCGAAGATTAAATCACAAATAATTGCCGAACTCGTCTATATTTTGTGATTTGAATCATAAAAAATAAAGAAGCACGTATCCTTACCACATATTTAAGAGCTTTTGGTTTAAAAAAATATTGTTCAAGGTATGTTAGGTATTTAGGACTAATATTCAAATTTAATTTTTTTATGAAAAAGGTCTCGCAACTGTTCCTCTTTAACAGTTACTAAATATTTACTCTTTGAACCTATTTGATTGTTTTGTTTGTGATATTTTCAAGAATTTTGATTGGTAAAAGTTTTAATATTTTTTTGAAGGCATGGTTTTAATCGCGTTTGGTCATCTGGAAATGGATCGCGGCCATCACTCGGGAGTTTCGCGATCAGTGTTTGTGTAAGCTGCCTCTCGTATCTAAAGCATTTATGGGCACCAGGTCCAGCGCCATTCTGTGGCCGCCATTGCAGGCTTTAGCACTATGAGTCATTTAAAATTATCCCCATCGGGTTATCCGCACTGGCCGCGGGGGGCGGTGGCAGGGGGCGAAGATAAAACATAGACTGACAACGTCAAACAAGCAATTAACCAAACAACGCAACAACCCGACAACCAAATAACCAAACAACCAGATTCTCGGACTTATCCGTAAACACATTTTACAAGTCCAATTGGATATATTTATTTTTGTAAAACCTGTCCTTGGATACGTGAATTATACATTTTAATTACCTCGAATGTCGGAGTATTTTTAGATTCCTAACGTTCTTAAAATAACTTATTAAAATTAAATAAATTTAATTTACATTATAATTGTCATAATACTCGTATATTATGAATCATCAAACACATTCATTTTAGTTCCGAGTCTCTCTGTGATTGTAACTCTTATTTGTTTGAATTTAAATGTCGTTTTAAAAAAATAGATCTGATAAGGTTAAGATAAGCGATGAGATATGTTAATTTTATTATTATTTTGATCGTCTTTTTCAAAATTGGTACTGATGTGTTAAGAATTCAGAATATCCCTGATTTTTAACAGATCTGCTCCAGTACCTAATAGATTTAATCAATATAATTTCGTAAATTCTAAAATTCCTAATTCCTATATTTTCATTTACATAATGAATTTCCACTGTTCTTACACTTGTTATCGTAGAATTAATCAATCTTAAATAATCGTATTTATTTATGCTTTTATTTTTGAAAAAAAAACGTGATTTTTCAAGGTTTTTATTATTTTCCACGTGTCCACGCTAGTAATTATGTAATATTCGCCATTTTCAAACTCCGGCGCACCTTCATAATTGACGTCTTCCACTAGAAGAGTGCTGTGGGCGTGTCCTAAGTAGGCCCATTTTTTTACTTCCGGTGAAAATTTTCATATGGTGTCAAAATTCTTCCATCAACGGATAGACAATTTCATTATCGGTCTGGAACTGAAAGGACATCAGAATTCTTTCAAAATCCGTACAGATGCACATTTAGGACGATTTTCTTCCAGAACAATTGAAATATTAGGAAAAATCCGCTCAATTTGGCTTATTTTTTTACGCGTAAAAGAATTCTACATGGCTCTAGCTAACGTTGTGACCGTAAAATGCGTGATTGTAGTTTTCCAATTTTCTAAATAACAGTTCAAACTTCGTACTGCAAGAGCTCAATGTTTCGAAAATCTGGTTTTGACCAAGAAGGCTTTTGACGGCCCCCGTGGTCGAGGGGTAAGGCTCTCGACTAGCGATCCGGAGGTCGCGAGTTCAAATCCCGGCGTTGTGTTATTTTAAAATGAATTAATTTAAAAATAATGAAAAGCACACATGCAGCACGTTCCAGAGTGAAGATACCCTCTATAAGAATAAAATTCAGAATTGGAACGTTGTTTGATGAAAAATGGCTTTAGCGTGTATTAATAGCCAAGTACTCACCTTCCACTTCTTCTCCTCACTTCTTAAGCCTCACAACACACTCAAATTGACGATGCCATAGTCTCACTGGTTCTAGGCGGTAAGCAGCAGTTGGGACTCTTGTGCGGTATTCACAGAAATAAAAATAAAATACATCTTTTTGAATTGCTGTTGACGAACTTTTTAGAATAATCTTTGACAACGGATGCAAAGTCAAAGCAAGGCGGCATATCTATATGACGTCAAATCGGACTTTTGTGTATCTTTGGAATGGATCCATATTCAGAAAATGTGACCGAATTCACCCATGTATTCCCCATTACTTCTCACCGCTTTCCGATCCTACTACTAAGTAGAATTCTGTATTCTGAATTTACTGCGGTACATAAAGCTTCCTAGTTATGCCTTGAGATGCATCACCGGTCTAAGTTTAGCTCCTTCACGCGTTTTGTAAGGTGCTCCACCTGCGAGTGCCATTATTCATCAAACCGTTTGATTACTTACGGTTAGAAACGCCACTAAAAATTTCCAATACCGAAAATACTACTTTACCGAAATAATATTTTAATTTTATTTACTTGCGGTACCCATTCCAATACCGAGCTTCTACAGTGATTTAGATTTAATAATATTGCGTATTGCTTTAGTTTTTTACAGACATAGGCCGTAAGCTATGTAACTAATGATGTAAGCATAGAACAAATAACATAATAAGAAGGTCTTCCGTGTCATTATCAAATGAACCCAATGTAGCTCTTGACTTAGTACCTTTTGATTTTAGCCGCGAGACAGCCAATGAAAATACTTTATTTGTACGCGCTTTATCTCTCTTACTCTGCATGACATAGTATAATACATTTAATTCGATCTGACATTAGCATGAAATTAGCTGCAAAACTAGTGATGGGGCAATTTTTTCGATATTTTATGATCAGCTGAGTAGATACCTACCTACATCGAAAGTGGTTGAATGTTATATCGCGCAAAGTATCGAAATGTTTTTAGAAATTTTACAAGAGAGCGAAAACAAATGAATGAATGTTGAAAAAGCGGTCCCGTCGAAAAGAAAAACTAGCGGCATCTTGCGGAGATGCACTAATCTATCTTAAATAATTTGGTTTTCCTGGTGCATAGATAATCAAAATCACTTTATTTTTCAAAGATAAAAAGTAAAATATAGAATTTTGACCTATGACATTTTTCTGTGAGAAGTGCGATAAATGAAATCGTTGGGAATAATATAATGTTATTATATTATTCCCATATAATGTTATTATATTATTAACCATATTCTAACATATTATTTGAATAAATGTTGAAAAAATATTCGCAAAATATTTTTATATTCGAGTCCCAGTTGCGACCTTTATCTTTTTCTATATTTCTGTGTCATGTTCTCTTTCATATTTTCGTTGAGATTATTATTGTTATCTACGTCTTCAATGATATATAACATTGACGGGAATAACCTCCAAAAGTTATAAAAAGAGAGTTGTTTTTATAAAAAAATTGAATATTCATTAACACTGTTTTTAGGTTTTCACGGCCAAAAAGTATTTTTGTTATTGTTTTTGGGGTGTTATGCCGTGTTTCGCTACCTCCTTCTTTAGCCAACGTTTCGGACAGCGTTACAGTGTCCATGATCGTCCATGGTCATCTGCCTTGATGATGGACACTGTAACGCTGTCCGAAACGTTGGCTAAAGAAGGAGGTAGCGAAACACGGCATAACACCCCAAAAACAATAACAAAAATTCATTAACACTATTACAACAAGGTCAATTCCATATAAATTAAATTCCATGTAAATAAAATCGGATTTATTTGTCCGAGACGCTATCTAGGTAACAAACCAGAACCACTGAAAGATTGATTCCAATGAAAAAGTTAGTTGCCTATGGTATGGAAAAATTATTCGAAGATATTTTGATAATTCTAAAATTATAAATATAAGATTGACAATTATGACGGTTTAATGGCAATGGCTGAATTGGTAAAAACGCACGTCCCGGTTATTAGACGAAAGATTCTGGGTTCAAATCTCAGTTGCGACCATTATCTTTTTCTATTTTTCTGTGTCTTGTTCTCTTTCATAGATTATTAGTGTTTTCTTCTTTTTCAATAATAAATATTATTTTAGAATCGTATTATTTTTTTTTACTTTATATTCAGTATAACCAGATAAATGTTGATTCTGCAACATAAAATAACGGCCCCATCACTACTCGGCATTCCACCGACTTGTCAATTTGTTTTATGCGGCGTTTAGCACTTCCAATATTTGCATGTGAAGTCTAATTTAGCTATCAAATACACAATATGTCTTCAACATACAGATGATATGAGATTCCGCCGTTCTTCAAATTCCCATGCGTTCTACGGTTTTTGCAAAGCCACTGAACAACGCGGCATTTTTAAAAATATATGTGGACTACACAACAGAGCAGCCGGTAAATTATGACTGATAGGCCGAATTTTCACACATTTTGACTTGTTGGCCGTATTGCCCGTTGTAAATGTCCGTTGTCTTAGTATTTGAGGAAAAATGCTTTAAAACTTTTAGGACGAAAGAATTTACTTCTTCATAGTTAAGATTATTTTAAATTTTTGTAACTTTCAAATACTTTGTAAATGTTTGTAATTATGTTGCTAACTAGCGCACTACATTTTTTCTCGAAGCATTGCACGTCGATTGTATGTAATTTTTGTGTGTTCGGTATCCGGACAATTGCCAAGATGGTAGCCGTGTTGGATAGTACTTTTTTACTCCACCAAAATTCGCACGAGCATTACGAGCTGTCAAAACGGAATAATTAAGATTACGCCAAGTCTACTGTTCACAGAGCTACTAGTTTAAAATTATCATTTTTTAAATAATTTTATTGGCAAATGGGTCATTGCTTAGCTTTCAATCAGAATTTTGATGATTTTTATACAAATACTGCTTTTTGCAGATTTTTAAAGTTTAAAAACTCAGTCTTTTCGAAAACTTATTGACTAAAACAGTTTTCTGGAAATACAGCGTTCCAACTACCTTCCCCTTTTTATGAAACTGCAAATTAAAAGTAGATATAACTATAAAAAAAAATAAGTAGGTATAAGAGCGTATTTTAAATATTTTGATCGGTTAGTTGACATATTACATGCAAAATCACACGGAATCATATATAAAAATTTCAGGAAGCTGGGATAATGCATTACTTTTTAGTCATTCCCTCATTCCTAACACCATTTCAAAAACTCTATAATAAAACGTTTTACGGCCGTTGTTCATAATCCTACTGATCTTGAGCCGAAATGATACAAATACGCTATTCCTAACCAATAGCTACTCTCCGACCGACAGGCGAATTGAGCATTACTACACAAATCACTTAGCTGATCGGAGACTCAGATTGATCAATCGAAAAGTTGGGAACAACGGCTGTTAGTCATACGTGACTACTCGTTTGACTTATATTCCAAAAAATGGTACAAGACCATTTTGTAAAATATCTGTTTTCTGTATATTTCGGGTAAGATATATTATTACTGATAATTACAACGTGTAAAAATAAGGCTTTCGTTCAACGGTTTCTTAAGTACTTTTACAAAGGCCGAATACCTTTGTAATTTTAAAAAGAAAACACTGCCAACGCAAACGCGTTGAACCTACATAAAAATAACATCCATTTCCAGAAAATACCTTTAGGTAATAGCAATTTCAAATGTTTAAACAAATTTCAAAGTGACTCATTAAACTTAATGATATTCTAACAAAATTGTGAGTTAATACCTAGTTAGGTTTTTTCCTACGTCTCGGGCCGTGTATGTAAATCAGGTAAAATATTATGTTGATTTTTAAATTGTATGGTGCATTGTTAAAACATATTGAATACTCGCTTCGATAGACCGTCTGGTGAAATACGTAAGACAAAGAGTATATTCACTTGTCTATGTAGATATGTGTGGAGCAAACTGTGAAGTATAGTACGAGAACTTGAATAGAATATTATTCTAGTCATTTTAATAGACATTCGTTACTTTATATCCCTGTAGATTGTATTTGTAACTTAAATACCATTTAATATGTTATATTTTGTTATTGGACCTTTTAATCCATAATCGACCATTCCAAGTAGCAAATTTAATTTTCAAAATATTAATTATTATTTTTTTACAATAGCTCCACACTGTAAAAAAAATCCCTCAGGGCCTATGTCATCTTTGAGGATGCTGCGTGAAGGATTCTTTTAGGGAAAGTTAGGAGAGAAAGTTCTGGGAAAGAAAAAGGTATGAGGGGCGGGTAGATGTCTGCGGGTTAATGAGTTTAGGAGTGACGGTCGTATGAATCCATTCTTTCCACCGCGATGCAAGGCGATGGGTTGACAGAGTTGGCCTAGAGAGGTCTAGGTTGGGTCTTTGATGGCCTGCGTGGTCTAGCGGTAAGGCTCATGATTTGCAATCCGAAGGCCGCGGGATCCCGGCGCGATATTCCCGGCGTGGCAATGGTGACCAGAACTGAATAGTCACCTTCCTCTTCCCCATCTCCTTCTCCTCCCCACTACCTTCAGCTTCACAACTTACCCCAATTGGGGCTATCATAGTCTCACTGGCTCCAGATGAGAGCAATTGGAACTCTTGCAGTATTCATAAAAAAAAATAAAAATGAAGTCTCTCCCGCCACGCGGTAGATGGTCAAACGCATTCGCCGCCCAGACCTAGACAAACGTCACCCTATGAACCCGGGAGCCCCTGATAAATTACCAAAGATAGCGACGTTAGCCTTAACCGCCTCCCAAATTGGAAAATATGAACATTACTTACTGCGTAGTGAACATGTTTGTTTCTTTGAAAATCTTTTGTGTCCTTGAAAAAATTTAATTGTTCTTTTAATCTGTGGGTAATTGCGGAGGTTGACAAAATCTAAATGTTGTTGTTTTCTGAATCCAGAAAGAGAGAAGGAAGATCCATCTCAGTACAGTTTTTCAGAAGCTATCTCTGTCCAGTCCCTCGAAATAAATCTTTGCGCCGTTTCTCAAGTTCTTTATCAAAGACGGTCAACGCTTTCGATCTTATATTTTCCTAATTTCAATTTACAACATTTGTAGAATTTTCCTCATACTGTATTCAACGTACATAACAAAAAGTGGAAGTTTAAATCATATAAATATATCTGTGTTACGACTGTAACATATTAATAAATATAAAATGTTCATTCATTTTACATTTGCTATAAAACACACCGTCCCATCTGTAAGGCAAACCAACTAAGAAATAATTGTTACTAGTTCCAGCAACAACATTAAAAAACATCAACTGAATTAACAAAATCTCGAATAAAAAGAATTCCTTGAATAATGTATGCGCGAGGATTATCTTTGTTGATATTTGTATCAAGGTGTTAGAGTTTAGAACAGACAACATATGTTTCAGATAAAGGAATTCTGTTGTTTTGTTATCACGGTTCCAAAATGATAATTAGTTTCCTACTAAATAAATATAAGAGGTGTGGAAATGCATCCATCAAGGGTTCTTTCATGTATCAAATAATAAAAAAATGTAAATACACAAACAAAGTTAAATAACACAAACTTGAAATGATTTTCTTTAAGTAGAAGAGAAACAATAAGAGGGTATTTTCATTGTTTTCTGTTGTAAAAAAAAAATATATATATATTTTTTCAGTTGTGAAAAAACTTTTTACAATAATTTAAAATGTGCAATTTTTGGTTTGCCGCCTAAACGACAAGTTCGTTTTAGTTCTTAAAAACAGCATTATTGACATAACGCTCACCAATGTTTGTGCCAACCGTCTTACCAGAAAATAGCTGCTTTTGATAGACCAACGTTAACGGAACGGCGACGGTACAGGCAATAAACATACGTTCCTCATCACAATAATGCTCGAACTCTTTCCTACACATTAAATAATGGAGAGACAAAAGATGAGACACACAATGTACGTACGTCTGTTTCCTCCAATGAAAAAAGTAGTACCTCGGAAGAAAGACGTACGTACATTATATGTCGCATTTTATCTCATCATTACTAATAAACGGATTGCAATCTTTAGTGCACAGGCGTCAGGTGTGGGAACGCTTTTCTTCTTCTACCGGCATTTCAATGGAAGATGCTTCGAGGAACTAGCGTCATTGATCCACATCGATGCACTGTTGTGAAACACGCCAAACGCGCGTCAAACATTTGTACACGGGTGATATTTGTCACATGAGAACGGATCGCTTCTACAACTCGTTCTTGAGTTCAACAATCGGCTGTGGAACGATTTGCCGGCCTCTCTGTTTCCTCCCTCCTTCAAGACTCAGGTTTACTCCTTCCTTTCCACAAAAAGACCCTCGACACAGTTTCCTCATATATAACACAGGCCCTTAGGACTACTTTATTTTAACAGAAAACTTTTTTTTTTTAAATCATGCATTATATCATGAAAAACCTAATTTTTAAAGTGAAAAATTCTTTAGCAACGTTGTGATTTGAAACTCAATGAACAAAAAATAGCGACACTAAAAAGAGACAAACAAATACATCTATGGGATTTAGCTTATGTGAGAATGAGACATACTAATCGGTCTCCTGTTTGTATCGTAGTTTTCTGAATGTTTCACTTCTAAAAAAATAATTAAAATTCAGTATTAATTCTGAAAAAAATTTTAAACATCACTTATTTTAAAAGCATTTGAAAAGAAGCATAATTCAACACTATTGGTAATAGTTTAATAAAATTCAGTTGTCTACTTATTTTTGTAATAATATATTGAAAACGGTTCCCGCAAACCATAATATGTGGAGATAACAAAATTTGCACTTAAACCCCAAACGACAAACTATGAACAGTAGTAGTTCGACTTAAATTATCCGATTTCACGGATCGCAGGAAGCATTTCCAGTCTGTGCGCCGAAAAAAGTCACAATCCAAAGGCGCGCGAGTGGCGCTCTACGTGACAGGGGCGCTTGGACTGCGCCGGGGAGGGCGTTAATGCAGCGGCAAAACGATTGTTCGACACCAAAACCACGTGTTAAAAATAAACAGATAACATCTCGCGTATAGAGTTTTAACAGGCCGGACTTTTGTCGCGGTCGCACGGGCAGACGCCCGCCGCGCCCGAGCGGGATGGCGACATTCACAAATTATATATTTATTCTAGGTGTCCCAGTATTGGGTGTTGAGTGCTCAGATCTGGGATGAATGGAATATTTTTGGTCTCTTCGCCCTATCTCGAAGTTCAAGGACAAATGAATCGGTGGGTAGGTGCTTTCTGTTGGGGGCGAAAGCAAATCGATTTTATTTTCTTTACAATAATGAAAAAACAAATAACCAAGACACATTTTCAAATTGCGTCATCATTTTCAGCTATGGAGCTTTATTGATTTTATCTGAATATTTAGAAAAAAAATTGAGTACAGTTCACACTCAACCAATAGGAGCCTTGAAAAGTGAGGTCATAATCAAAGGGCGCGATTTGACGCTTCGTAGGTACTGTAATGCGTCATTTCCATTTCATCCGAATTTATAAACAAAAGAGACTAAAGAAGTTTCACTTTAAAAATCGAGTGCGCTGCACTCGCGAAGTGAAACCTTCACAATAACTTGCACACAATAGGAGCCTTGAAAAGTGAGTTCATAATCAAAACGCCCAATGCGATTAGATTTCATTCCATCTCATTCTCTCGCAGGCTAAATCC
Source organism: Glyphotaelius pellucidus (assembly GCA_936435175.1). Lineage (NCBI taxonomy): Eukaryota > Metazoa > Arthropoda > Insecta > Trichoptera > Limnephilidae > Glyphotaelius > Glyphotaelius pellucidus. Next base: position 5,931,476 of record OW386542.1, read on the forward strand.
TATATATGTAGGTGTTTGTCTTTTTTTTTGTGTCGTTTCCGTTTCATCGAGTTTCAAATCATACCGGTACTAAAGAAGTTTCGCTTCAATAAAATTTATTAAAATTGGTACTTTCGTAAGAGATGTGACACGTGACATTCATTTTCCGAAAGCTTCGTTAGCTTATTTGACAATTATTATTGTCGTTTTGAAAATTATTATCAAATAAGCTAACAAAGCTTTCGGAAAATGAAGATTGCATCTCCGGCGAAAGCATCAGTTTTATAAAAGGTCTTCTCTCTCAAAACGTGAAATATTCATGCGTAGTGTAATGTGATAAATTTCTACACATTTAATGAACTTCTTATTTTTAAAATTGATTTTCAAAATTGGTTGTAATTCGTACAAGCGATAAAGTGGGAAGAAAATTATTTAATTTAAAGTGTGTATTTATTTTATTTATATTTTGACAGATTCAAATGTGAATCTCTAATGATTTTTAAAGTTTACTAACTGTGTTCGTTCGTCAGGTAAATTTCTGACTATAGTCGAACGAAAAGAAGAAGATGGAGAGATATGTTAATGCGAATGTTACAGAGAGTGCGCTAATTTTAAAACCGATAAAATTTATGCGAAAATTGTGAAAATGTTTAGTAAAACACGACTCGTTTTAAATAAAGCAAAAATCTCTTGCAGAACATCGAAAAAAGCATTTAAAGAAACACTGTAAAATTTTTCATACAAATAACTTTGCGATTTTTTTCTATCGAGGGAGTTTCAAATAATTTGCGTTTCGGCGTGGAGAACGTCTAGATATTATCTTCACAAATAAACATATATATTTTTAAGAGCTTTAAAACTTGTGTTTAAGGAAAATTTGTAATAAATCGGTAGAATTTCGAGATGCGGCGGCTTAACCCATTCGCAAACATATTTTTCAAATAACTTGATTACGCAGCTTGATTTCATGTTTCACAGTAACTATTAACTTAGCTAAGTAATAGCAGATAATATACTCGCAGTAGATACACGTGCAGCGAGTGTATAGAGTGTAGTTTATCGGCAAACGGCGTTAGATTAGTTTAACAGTCGTACTGGCCATTAAGTTTGTGCAAGTTCCGTAGACGATGATGCACATTAAGTCGGAAATAAATGATTAAAACTGGCGATCGCTTCAAGCACGAATTTCACATAAGAACATTAGCCCCGACGTTCAGCATTGCAATGATTCGAATCTTTGAAAAGGGGAAGTTCATCCTAACCTCTAAATCTAGACGGAGGGTGTTTCTTTTTTTCAATGTTATGCCACATTTCCAATGACAATTTTTAAGAATCTTATCATATTGGTTACAATTAAGCTTGGGCGCGTATTGCCATAATAACATCAATACTTCTATGATTAGAAAAGCAGTAATAAAACCTTTATCATTTTAATATTAAATACATTTTATATGATTTTCGATATTGTGCTGCATTTTTTATGACAATTTTTAAGAATCATTTCATTTTGTGTTGTAATTCAACTAATTTTTCTTTGGAAATTCGGAAAAAAATACTTAATCACTCATAAACATATAAAATAAATAAAATTGGATGTGTTTATCTGAGACACTATTTAGGTTACAAACCAATTCTTTAGAACTTTGTGATAGTTTAAAAGGTAAAAATATGGTAGAAATTATTTTAGGAAATTATTGTTAGTTCTGAATTTGAAGTATGTGCAAAAATTAATTAAAAATAAATTGGCTCCCTGGTTTGTTGGTTAAAGCTTTTGTTTCGAGTCCCAGTTGCGACTACCTTTTCATTGTTCTGGGTTTAGTTCTTCTCAATTTTTCGTTTAGATTTATTAGTATTAACTTCTTCTTTAATGATAAAAATAATTACATTTATATATTGTTCCTTTAACCTAGCTTTTTTAATTTACATGTTTTTGAAGTGAAAACTTCTTTAGCACCGTTGTGATTTGAGACTCGATGAAACAAAAAATAGCGGCACTAAAAAGAGACAAACACAAACATCTATAGGATTTAGCCTGCGAGAAAATGAGATAGAATTATCGGTCTACTCTTTGTGCGGTGTTTCGTAGCCTCCCCACTCTTGTCTACTTTAGTTTTCTGGAGGTTACACTTCCACCGCGTGTGAATTGAACTCCATTTTTTTTTCTCTTTTTTAGCACAGAATTTTCGACGTAGTGCTACACTGTTGATGACAATTTTTAAGAGCCATTTATGCTATGTATAGATAATTCAATTGCAATTCTTTCGAAACGTTGAAGGAAATGTGGAAATGATCATAATGGCGTAGATGTGTAAGTATAGGGAATTTATTATTTATTTCTCGAAATTATACCTCATATTTGATGACAATACATTAAGTACCTAATCGTGCGATGATAAATTTTAATTGGAATTCCAAGAAAGAAACATTAATATTTTTCAAAGCAGGAAGTTTATTCAGTGACAAAAAAGGTCATAAAATCCTAAAATTTGAATGCTCAGACGAGAGTATAGAGCTGGTTGGTGTGTGTCGGTTCCCCGTGATATGTGGCACATAACGTATGTTAGTGATAATTAATACATACATTCAAATACAAAGTCAATTCACAAACGTTTTGAGTTTATTTACATATTAGATCATTTGTTTAAATATTGAAAAAAATATGCCGTAAACACCTTTAAATAGGCGACTCGGCACTCAAGGTTTCGAAATATTCTTTGTTTTCTTTATTCATCAATAGGTTTGTACAAATATAAAATAAATGTGTTTCAACTAATGTAGCGCATAAAGTAACTAATGTGTTTTAAGGAAAAATTTACATACTCAAATATTTGAATTTTGATGCGGAGTTTTGTTTATATAATTTTTTACCCAACTAAGTGACAGAGTGAAATGACCTTAGCTAATTTAATAATGTCTGACGGAGTTTTCTTGAAAATATTATCATTTAACCGGTGTGTTTCTAATTTTATATCAAACTAGATCCGTAAAAAATCGAAATCTAAATTTTGGACAAATCAGTTACCATTTTGAAAACACAAATTTATTTTTATTTCTGAAAATTCAGAAGGAATAAAGTGAATTCTTTTTAATTTACAATTATTCGTGATTTTACAAAAAAAAAAAGTCGTTCTTTTTTTTAACCTACATAAAGTGGTCCTCACCAGTTAGTGGAGAAAAATTCAACGGAATTACCCATATTATTATTTTATAATTACTTTAAAATCTACTATACCAAAGATGTAACGATTGTGTGCGTTTGAAAAAAATATGTGTTTATATTTTTGTAGTAAAAATTACGTTACAGAGTTGTAACTCCTCTTGACCGAAGTGTATTTCATACAAATCACAGTTGTCTTCTGCCACCTCGACTTGCGTGTGTTCTATAATGTTACAAAAATTAAAATAATTAATTAAAATAAAATAAAATAATGTTACATAAAATCTTAAATATTTTTAAAATAAAAAGGTACAACCTATCAATTAACAGCGATTATTATTTTTAATGATGTTCAATAAAATGTTTTAAAAAATCTCGAAACTATTTTGTGATAGGTAATCCGTGTTTTAGTATATGTTAAAAAAAAACTAGTTGAAGATAATATTGTTCATTCTAAATATTTGAAATATGAGATTGACAAAGATGACGGTTTGACAGAAGGTGGCAATAGCGAAATTGGATAACGCGCACGTCCCGGTTAGACGAGAGGTCTGGGTTCGTGTCCCAGTTGCGACCATTGTCTTTTTCTATTTTTCTGTTTTTTGTTTTCTTTCATATTTTCATTTAGATTATAAGTGTTTTCTTCTTCTTCAATGATAAATGTGCGCCGTTTATATTAAATAAATATATAAATAAACATTATAAACATAAAAATACACAATTCATATTGTATTCGATAGGCGTAATGATAGATTAAACAATGTTTCTTTGTTTGAACCACTAATCTATTTTTATAAGCTGACCGGTTTCAAAATAATCATCCCTTCCTCAGGTCAAATATACTAATTTTACATTATAAAACAATGGGTGAACAATGTGTTAAGTATTCGGGTGGTTGTAATTGTCAAGTCATTATATTTTTGCCCTGATGAAGGAACGGTCGTTAAGAAACCGGACGGCGTAAATAAAATATAGAAGTGGTTCTAAAAAAGTTATATTGATTCATTTATTTATCAAGAAGATTATTTTGCAGCAAGGGAAGTATATTTCTTTCAGGTTTTTATAGCAGCAAGAAATATTATTTCGTGTAATAAAGATAATGTATACATATCTTCAAGTTGATATTGTTCCGTTTCAACAGGGATTCATAGAATTTTCTTCAGACGTTATGAAAGTGGTACTTAAGGTCTGGTAGGTATTGTAAATAAAACTTACAAGTTTTCTTCGATAGTTGATGTTCCATTTGCTTTTGAATGTCTTTTATAACGGAATAACCGATACATCGTCTTGCTACATACTTTTCTCATCGGTTCCCGGTAGACCAAACGACTTCCGCGAAAATGCAATTTCCCATATCAAAAATGCATTGCAATTTCAAAATAACAAATAAATTCTATTCAATTAATTTCTTTGGAAAATCAGATCAGTCTAAGGGTAAAACCATAAGATTATATCCAATATATCAAACTTCTACTTCATCTGATATCTCTCGTATTGGAAATTGTCTATAATCCGGGCTATCAACTAAACGACCTTGTGTTCAGAATCAGAATGTTGGTTAGTCGTGTCTAATTACTTGGTCTGAATAAATAGTTATCCTACTTCCCTATACCCCCATCCTTAAGCCGCCGCTACCCGAATTTCTACCGATTTCTTACATATTTCTCTTAAACATTTGAAGTTTCACGCCGAAACGCAAATTATATGAAATTCCCTCGGTAGAAAAAAATCGCAAAATATACTCCGAAAATTATTAAAAAGACGTTTATTTCTATTATTTTACAAGCTATATTTGTGAAAAAATTCACAATATTTCTTTAAATGATACTTAAGATACCACGAGATTTTTGCTCTATTTTAAACGAGTCATGTTTTATTAAGCATTTTCCCAATTTTCGCTTCAATTTTATCATTGAAAATATTAGCGCGCTCAGTCCAACATTCGTAATTACATATCTCTTCATCTTCTTCTTTTTGAGCCGGGAAACGTCGCCTTAAAATAAACTCTTACCAATCACATGAATTTCGAAGCTTGTGGCGTCTTTCTATACTTTGTCTTCTAACAATATCTTCTGGGTGGTTTGGGGATCAATCTGTTTTCAGGTTGTTATTTTCATATTATGTGATATTAACATTATTATTTTATGTATCATGTTTTTCTTGAATGCATTTAAAAATAATATCTTCTATTTTAACCCTCGGATCCAAACGTCGACTTAATATTATTCTTGCTGAAGTTGACATTTTTGTCGATAATTTATATACTATCAGATTTATAGTCCTGCTATTGCCAAAAATTGTCGTTTTCAGGTTGTTTTTTTTTCATGTTATAACATATATTTGTTAACATTATTATTGTAACACGCCATTGCATGTTTCTCTTGAAAGTGTTTAAAAATAATATCATCTATTTTAACCTTCTGATCCAAACGTCGTCTTAATGTAATAAGATAGTGTGTGAAAAATGTCCTGATATTGCCAAAAAATGTGTAAAATTTGTTGGGCCTATGTATCACTTTTGTCTCTTCGTTTCTTGTGTCTCTTGTTTCTCTTTGTATTATGTGTCATTTGAGGGAGTTTTTATAATTTTATAATTTCGCAATTTTATATACCCGTTTGCATAAAAACCGAGTTGTTTTAACTTAAGGATAAATACTTACGTAAAAATTGTGAAAATATTTAATAAAACACGACCCGTTTAAAATAAAGCAAAAATCTCGCGGGAAATGACTTAAATAGTATTTGAAGAAACACTAAATTTTTTCATACATTTAACTTGTAAAATAAGAGAAAAAAAGTGTTGTAATAATTTCAGAGCGTACTTTGGGGTTTTATTCTTTGGAGGGAATTTCATATATAATTACGTTTCATCGTGGCAAATGTAAAGATATTAACTTCGAAAATAATATATATACACATTTTTTTTTTTTTTAGAAACTTAAAAACTTACAGTGTTCAGGAGAAATTTATTATAAAACGGTAGAAATTCGGAATGCGGGGTTTTAAGTGCTTTAAGTATCACCTTAAAAGCATTTAAATATAGATAGCCAGGATGTTTCATTACGATTTACTTAATATTTTTATACCAGATGTTTTAACGATACCTACCTATATCATAAGACTACTTGTCCATTCATACAATATCAACACTTACAAAAGCAAAATTAATTAATCGGTAGGTATTAAGTAGGTAGTAAGAGTCAAGTTAATTGCCTTTTGTAAATCGTAAAATAAATGCTTTTTGATTTATAATCAAATTATTGATAAAACTAATTATGTTTGTGAAAAGAATCGGTAATAAACTTAAAAATAATAAATTGTGTTTTGTTTTAAGATTTGAAAGTTTTGTCTTGTATGAGTATTGTAGGAGTACTTGTAGTTGTAGGTGTATGTAAGTAATTCTGGATTACGAAGGAGTTGAGGAAACACCCACAAGAATCAAAATAATGATTACTGTACGCCCATAGAGCTCAGAACACCGAGCCCGTGGTGCACATTGTGTGCTTAAATGGCTCAAGCAGTTTGATTAGCTTTTAGACAGACTTTTCAAACAGCTCGTCAAAAGTTTGTCCGAATATTTAAAAAACGCTAGTCTGTATGTACTGACAAAACACAAACAAACAAAGTAGATCCCCGGTAAAGAAAAACACACAACCAAGTGTCGCTTTTTAGAAAGGCTTTTGAATATCAATCAGGAGTAGGATAAACTAACGCAGAACCGTGAAAAATCACGGGACATTACGATTGCAGATTTGAAAAAAAAAATTGATTAAAATATTTTTTTATTAAACGTTGTGATATTTGATCACAAGTCTTACAATCAATATTAAATTTAATCAATAATAATCAGTTATGTAAAATAAAATATATATTTTTTTTAAATAAGTTTTTGACTTGATAACGTCTTGTAAATCGATGAACGCCGGCTGCACTCACGAAAAAGCATGACTCATTGTCACGTTCCGCCTGAGCGGAGCGTGCAAGCGAGAGCGTGGAACAAGCGTTCGGCTTGTGACGCATCTATCTCTCTTCCACTCCATCGTTATTATATGACGTTATCACGTAAAATTATCGTCCGCAAACCGATTTTACAGACAACCAATTTTTTTAGTCAATGTTTTACTTTCTAGCGCTCTTTTTATTTTTTATTTTTTATTAATTTTCTTATTAAAGTACAAGAGTATCAACTGTTCTTTTTTGTGTTTTAATTACCTTGCAAGAGTTCTAAATCACCTGACTCAGTGGATCTATGGCATCCTTCTTTTCTGCCTGCCTGATCTGAATTGAGGAATGTTGTAAGAAAAAAGGATATGTAAGGAGGAGGGAGAAAGGTAAGACCTGTTAATATTTAGTGATTGATACGTTAAATATATCAACAACATCGTCAACATCCTTATACTCGTTACCCAAATTCTGTATTCGGCGAACGAGACGGTTGCAGTTGTTATTGTAAAAGGGTAGATGTCGCCTCGATGTTGGTTTGCGAAGTATGTTGAAAGAAATCAGTTATAATAGTTCAGGGCTGTCAATTAATGAATTAATAATAAATTTAGTTTAAACAGTAGATTCAGATAAACACAATTATAATAAATGCTAGTACATGTATATATCTATATATATATATATATATATATAATTATTGTATGATTGCTTGCATGTTTGTTGTTTGTGTATTGCTATATTAAGCAAAGGAAATATTTGAAACTTTCAAAATATCGTCTTTCCCCCTCGCGAAGGTTTCTGGATTATTACAATCACATTATTACAATTTTTTTAAATCATTTAAGAAACTCTTAAGAAACTGTCAAAAATTTCACAATTTGAGAATTAAATTTTTCAAACCATCGATTATTCAATCAAAATTCAATTTTCGAATAAACTCATTAAATTAATTAATTTAATTGAAGTACTCACCTAAGATACTAACAAAAATCGAACAATTAGAATATAATCAAGAATTATAGGTATTTTAAATAAGTACCTATGTTAGGTATCAAATTTGACTGATTGTTCTTTATAATATAGTTTGTAAAATACGGAACGCAGGAGAGGACAGGAAAACGCGGAAGGGGGGTTCGCGGGACGGGAAGGCGGGGAAGATGGAAGGGGAACGTATGAGGGGAAAGGGACAAGAAAGGGGAAGTGGAAGGGAAACGTGATGAATGGGAAAGGACACGCAGTGAGAAAAAAATCTTTATGAAGCGGCAATGCAACGCATGCCGGGAACTCGCTAGAACGATATGTATTTTTTACCATTTCTCGTTTAAATTACTTTTATGGGTTTTTATTTGTAACCTTCTAGGTCAGTGATTCTCAAAGTGGTCCAGGTGGACCTAGGGGTCCACGGGAAATCCCGACGGTGGTCCACGCAGCCGCGATAAAGAAATGGGGGTCCACGAACTGCGGACCCACACGCCCCATATCCATATCCCATCCAACCCCCCGTCTCATATCCCATTACGCCCCCTCCATAACAGAGCGACTGGCGTACAGCGCACGTTGTTGTACCAGTTATGCATGAGATATTAAAACTCCCTGCCAGGCAAGGTGGGGGGGGGGGGGGTGTACTGAAGTGGGATGGGAACATACCCAAATATAATCTCGAATACTGGTCCATTTTGTCCCCGTTTGAAAAAGTCGTAGATCCGGTACTACTCCATTGTGACAGACCACACTTCGCCATTCAATATTCAGTGCAACGCGTGTTGAATTTTGGGAATATGCTAGAAATGTACCGGCAGGAGGTCCACCGTGACCAGTAAAATTTTGAAAGTGGTCTACGAGAAAAAAAAGTTTGGGAATCTCTGTTCTAGGTGATACAATAAATGTTTGATGGATACTATGAAAGAAAACTGTTGCTTAAAGTCGGGAATTTTTAATTGACGCAAAATTACATAATATCTAAAAAGTAACACTATTATAAATAAAATTTTAACGAGAAGTGCTAACGTTTCTCTCCAGTGCAAATATGAATAATATTATTTGAGTATTAAATTTAATCGAAGCGTAGTTTGCGGTCGGTTATTTATATTTCCTCTGATTTACATTGTTGGTACATTTAACGGGCGTTTAACAGCTCTGTGTCTTATTTAATGAAGACACTGTTGTATATTATTGGTTGCAATGGCTCCTTCTGTTCGTCTACTTCGGTAGTGCCTCTGCACCGAGCCAACACGCCAAGCTTTACGTGTCTGCTGAGCGCACTGAAAAGGTAATCTATAGAAGTGTGATCTTTACTTACTAACTAAGTAATTAGGTACATTACTACTATTTCTTTGAAGTGAAAACTTCTTTAGCGCCGTTGTGATTTGAAACAACTAAAACGAAGCAAACACATATATCTATAGGATTTAGCCTGCGAGAGAATGGATACAGTCGGTCTCCTCTTTGTGCGGTGCTTTGTACTTGACCCTTGTCTACTTCAGTTTTCTGAAGGAACTTTCACTTCTGCCGCGTGTGAATTGCACACTTTGATTTTTTAAATTTATTTTTCATTTCAGTACATAAAACAAGCAGCACCGAAAAATTAACATACATGGGTGTTTAAATACACAGTTATGACAAAAATAGCAATAAAAATAATTTTATTTAAATGCAACAGCAAAAAAAAATAAGCATCAAAAATTAGCCATAAAAATTATTCACCCAAAAATTAACATACATGGGTGTTCAAATACACAGTAGTAACAAAAATAGCAACAAAAATAATTTGCTTAAAATGCAAAAGTAAATGTCAAGAAATTTTGGGCAAAAGGTAGAATTCAAAGAGTCAATTGTGCTGAAGAGACTGATTTTGGGAGGTACTATATTGCCTGTCTTTTTTAAATAAAGGGCTTCATCTCAATATGCTTGATCTAACCTTCACCCCGTTTTGTGCCAGAGCGACTCTTGGCACATGCTCTTCTATTCATTAGCATCGTCCAGACTACTGTTTTAGTCATAATTGTTTTGTGAGCCTTTCTGGTGTGTCTGGATCAAGTTATTCACTTTAATATATTGTTTCATACTTACCCTTCTTTTATAACGACTCTTGTATATAACACCCGCTCGTGGTATATATTCCGAGGGCATCATCGAATTATTCTTCCATCCACTTTCGCGGTATTTATTTATATTAATCTACGCTTTTACAAACAAGTTACAGTTTTGTGGATAAAGTGAGTAAATGATGAAGTACAATATGCTAATTTAATTAAAAATAACGCATGCAAAAGAATAGTTGGAATTATGCTAACATCAGTTATTATTATTGAAGTATGTTATTATAGCCTGTTTGTAACTATACTCCGTGCAGTTGAACACATCTACCACTTCTGAGAAAGTAATGCCAGCTGCACGCAATCTAAGCATATTATTCTTAAGTACAAGCATATTATTCTTCTAGTGTTCCCTTGTGTTTCTGTCCTAGTCCTAAATCTAGTGATTTCATTGGCATTGTTGGCAATGCGTTAAGTTAAATGCCTAACCATACTTTTTGATCCGAAATCTGGCAATAAAATCCATCTAATCAATAATCCAATCAATTGATTATCAAAACCCGGGTTGTAGAGACATTTTTTATTATTATTTTCTATTGAGACAAAATTTCGTTCCTTTCTGACAGATGACAGCTGACAACTTTAAACTCTCAACATCGCTGGGTTAAATAAAAGTATCTTTTTTGTAACTATTTAGTTAACTTTTATTTAAACGAAGTTCAAAAAACCCATTTTTGTCAAAAATGATAAAAATGTTACTTTTATTTAACTTTAACTAAAAAGTAGCTTTAACTTTTTTCGATGCAACTGGCCTTAAATCGGTAGATATCGCACTTCTAGGAATAATCTCTTCTGTGGCTATTCATGTCTGTCGTGCGATTTAATTGTTTTTGTAATAATAATTATAAATTGGAATTCCGAATGCGGTGTAGGTAGTATATTTTTTATTTGCCGCCATCAAATAATACAAACTAAAGCAGGTTGTCTACCTTGCCTACTCCGATTATTGATTCTTGTATAACTATCTTTTCTACCTGACTTAGCACGAGTTTCAACACTATACTTTTCCCATTAAAAAATTAAAACGATTACACCATATACTGGGTGTTGATAGACATACTTGACTGACTTTACTCAGTGATTCCTTACATTATTAAAAATAAAAATGAAATTTTGGACAAAGGTGACTTTTTTTTTCTTCTTCAAAACCAAACAATTTTATTTCCTTCTTCGTATTTTCACTGGTCACACAGCAGAGTGACCTTTTTTTGATAGTCGATTTTACCAATACCGATTTTTTTTGTAATGTTTTAAGTTGAAAAAGTAAACACCAAAAAATGTTACCGGGGACCAAAATTTCAATTTTTTTACTACTAATTTATACAAGGAATCACAAGTCAACCAGGTCTCTTAACACCCTGTGCATTGTTTTAATATTTTTATTTTGACTAAAATTGATTTTAAAATATGTATCTTTAGACTAACAGGGTTAAACCGGTTTGGTCTTAAATAAAAAATTATTTCACTAAATCATTGTTGTATGTAATTCCACTAGAATTAATAGATATACAATTAGAAATCGCAGAATAATTGAAATTTCACAGCTCCAAAGCTGATAACTGAAATGACATCTGGAATGCAATAAATTGTAGAAAGAAATAATTGCGAAAATTTCATTACGCTGGAACTCATCATTGTAGAGATTTTACGAGTTACAATGAGAATAATTTTTATCACTTCACAAAAATCGAAAAACCTAATATTGCTTAGAGTGATTTTTTGCAGGCCGTTTTAGAAAGAAATCTTTTCATGTAAATATGAAAAAAACAGAGAGTGCAATTCACACCCAGTAGAAGTTAAACCTTCAGAAAATCAAAGTATAAAAAGGGTGGGGAGGCTACGAAGCAACGCACAAAGAGGATTCCGATTATTTTAACTCATTCTCTCGTGGGCTAAATCCTATAGATGTGTTTGTCTCTTATTAGTCGCTTTTTCGTTTCATCGAGTTTCAAATCACAACGGTGCTAAAGAAGTTTTCACTTACATATATACTTAACATATATACTAATGTGAGGAGGGGGGGGGGGGGGGCTTAGCTTAGCGGAAAAAAGCAATTCTTTTGTATTTTAACTACGGGGTTGCCACCTCCTTCCTTCTTGTTTTCATGACATAGTATCAATTTTAATAATTTTTATAACATCCATTTTAATGTAGATCTGAAGGTGATGGAATCTTTCATTTCAATTTTCATCCACTCCCCGAGCTACCGAAAAATGTGAATTTTCGCACACTTGATAAAAATGATTACAATACATATAATAACAAAAAATAACCCATATTTAAGTTTAATTTGCTTCATTAGTACGTGATTTGTGTTTTTTTGTGTTTTTTTTAAACTTTTTTAGGACATTTTTTTACCTGCCCACGCCCTCACTGCGCCATCTCAACGCCCCCTAATTTTCTCTAGGTCTTCTACTGCTCCGCGGAAAGTCTCAAACGCCCACAAGGGGAGGTTATCTCCTACGTTGAGAACATGGTTTAAATGTTTTCAGAAAACAAGATTTATTAATTGTGAATATTGGCGATTTTACTAAATTTTACAATCCACATATTTTGTTGTCACCAATAAACGGTTGTTTTTCCAAGTACAAACAACATGTTCCCGCACATTGGCGATATTTTAGCCAGTGCTGGCGCTATTCTGAAAGTTGGGGCATAAATTGGGGCACTTTCCTGCTAAACACTGCATTCAATAAATAAATACAAGTGATTTATTGTCACCAATTTATGATTCGGACAATACGTAATGTATAAATAGTTTTACGTTAACAAAGCTGTGTGCACGCCGAAACGATATTCATTGCATTTGAACACTTTGAACCATGCGATACAAAATGCAAGCGAGACTAGAACCTGTGGACATTGTGGCGTAGGCCTATTTCAGCGTATGCCCATTTAACGTTTTATTGTTCCTCAACCCGTTATTTGAAACAATGCTTGTGACTAAATACTAGTGTGCTTTCGTCTTTCTCCCCTCCACTTGTGCAATTTCGTATGTTTCACAGCCAAAACATGACCATTTTATTTTTAATATATTTGTCAAAAGAGCACATTTTTAAAAAGCAAGTTTTATAAATTAACTTGTTTAGTTATCGATTGGTTTAAAGTCGTGGGTTTTCATCCATTCGTTGCGTGTTCAATCCTCTGGAAGGTGGTTCTTCATCGTAGCACAAACAAATGCAATTCTTGAGAAGAAATTGAAGAAAAATGTTTTTGGTAAAATTTGTAAGGCAACGGATCCTTTTGAAGAGTGACTGGAATAATTCGCTCATTCAATCAATTTAATCAAAATCAGAAGCCTTTCGGAGTTCGTGACGTTATAAATAAATAAATGTGCAAAAATGTGAATAACTATTAATAATTTCGTTTTTTAAGGCGCCGTATACCCGCTCAAAAGAAGAAGATGGAGAGATAAGTAATTACGAATCTTGGAGAGAGCGCGCTTATATTTAAAACGATAAAATTAAAGCGAAAATTGTGAAAATGTTTTAAAACACGACTCGTTTAAAATAGAGCAAAAATCTTACGGGGTTGTCTAAAACAGCATTTAAAGAAACACTGAGAATTTTCCCATATATGTAACTTGTAAAATAACTGAAACAAACGTGTATATAATAATTTTCGGAGGATATTTTGCCATTTTTTTCTATCTATTTGAGTTTCGGCGCGGGGAATGTCTAGATAATATCTTCAAGAATAACATCAATTTATTAAAGAGCTTTAAAACTTATATTGTTTAAGGCGGCGCTTCCCGCCTTAAAAAGAAGAAGATGGAGAGATATGTAATTACGAATGTTGGACAGAGCGCGCTAATATTTTAAGTGATAAAAATGAAGCGAAAATTGTGAAAATGCTTAATAAAACATGACTCGTTTAAAATAGGCAAAAATCTCGTGGACCGTATCTTAAGTATCATTTAAAGAAACATTGTGAATTTTTCAAAAATATAACTTGTAAAATAATAGAAATAGACTTGTTTTAAATAATTTTCGAAGCATTCTTTGCAATTTTTTTCTATCGAGGGAATTTCATATAATTTGCGTTTCGGCGTGGAACGTATCTAGATATTATCTTAAAAAATAACATATATTTTTTTAAGAGCTTAAAAACTTCAAATGTTTAAGGGAGATATGTAAGAAATCGGTCGAATTCGGATAGCGGCGGCTTAAGCTACATATGTAATAAATCGGAAGAGATGGGAGACGCCGCAGCTTAAATATAATGTTATGTTGTATTTGTAAGCTTTTTAAATTCATTTCACAAAAATTCTCCTACCCTAAAATTCAATAATAAAAATATGACTAGACCAATGAAGATAATGCGTACTAATAAATCTAAACGAAAATATGAAAAAGAACAATACACAGAAAAATAAAAAGATAACATTTGCAACTCGGACTCGAATCCAGGATCTCTTGTCTTACCGGGATAAACGCCTTAACCAACAATTTTTCATATAATAAACACTGACTTATCAGCCGAAATGCAAATGTCAAAAAGTATTTTGAAGCCCGCAGGTCATAGATGTTTTTTGCTTTTAATTATTTATAATGGAGTATGCTTATATTATTTGTGTATCCTATTTAGATATTATTTTTTGTAGACGGGAACACTTTGTAATTTTGTTTATTTAGCTTTATTATTTTAACGACCCGATGTTTATAATAAATGCTTATTTTTTTAGCCGACGACCCTTCTGCGCCCTAAAGGCTTCGTTAAGACTTATTAAAACAAACTTTCGGCTGTTTCGTGTCAAATAGAAAGGTGCGTTTATTTGCTTAGTGTACACATTCGATGCACATACTTTTTTAACTAAGTGGATACGAAATTTAACTTGTTGATGTTGTTGAGTCGGTATCAAACACATCCAGGCCGGGTAATAGCATTAAGGCAACAACTCAACAACTCATAAAAAGGGTTCACTCCATTCCTTCACAATACTCATCCAATGTATAAAGTCATATAACAAATTTTTCCAATGTGGTAGAATCGGACTTAACTTAAATCAGATTATAAAGTGGTGTTCTTTACTTTTGTAAATTTGAAGCTAGCAGTCCAAAATTGAGTGCTGGTACCTTCCCTGATGTATAGCAGTGTCGCAGTGAGGCATGGGACTGGCAGAGGAAGAATGAAAGTAGACTTAATGCTTTAGAAATGATATCCCTGTGTGATAAAACCATGCACAATCGTCTGTGAAGTTGGAGATCCGCATAGAATTCGAAGCTGATGTAAGCGTAATGATAATGAGTAAGATTAAGAAAGGGACTCTCAGATGGTTTGGGCATATAGAGCGAATGAAAGAAGAAATGACGGTAAGGAGAATGTATGACATTATATGACAATATATGACATAAGTAAATGCATATGCGAATGGTATAAGAAGTCGGGGATACCCGAGGAAAACATGGTGCATCAGATACTTGCGTCGGCCAATTTCAACGGTCAGAATTAAAAAAAAGAATGAGAAGTCAGTATAACCTTTTTTTTAGAAGAGCTTTTATGAAGCAATGTATGAATGTGAATCAGGCCGTGAATGTGTACCATTAACTATGTAACATATTTCTAAACATTTTGTTTCGAATATTTAACGTATACATTTGTTACTGCATTTTTACCTTAAGTACATTGCTCATTCACATTTATTACTTAAATATTAAATTAAGTAATTTTTTTTACTTAATTTTTAAATTAAGTAACAAATGTGCTTGTGAAATAAAACTCTTCAAAACAAAATACCAAAAATTTTATTCGTTGAAGCTTTTTTTCGTGCGATGAAACTTTATTGCTAAAGCCTCGATTACATTGAGCGAGTTTACAAGCTATTAGCTGTCGAATTCACCATCTGCTAGTAAACACGCTCAGTGTAATCTTATTAACTAGCAAATTTAACACTGAACAAGTTTACTAGCGGATAGTGAATTCGCAGGCTAGTAGCTTGTAATTTCGCTCAATCTAATAGAGGCTTAAGTAAAGCTTACTTGCTACAATGTAATTCAGTTTATTTTGTGAATCCAATAAAAGAAGACCCTTTTATACCAAAAAAAGAACGCATCGTTGCTTCACGCCACTGATCTCATGTACAAAGCTACATAACACATTTTTACAAAGTGGTAAACTCTTGTAACTTACGTCAGATGGTAAAGTATTTTTTCTTACATAAAAAGGTGAATTTCATTTGTTTTAAGCGTTTTCCCCGCACAAATGAATGATCGGGTTTTAGTGCTTAGTGGTAATTTGCTACATTGTATTTAGTTTATTTTGTGGATACAACGAATGGCGGCTGGTAAGTCTCTGGAGGGCCCGATCGCCGCGCCGCACATCTGCGCGGGGGACAGTATAATTATTTATTACATATATTATTAATTAAATGTTTGGACTCACATGCATGCGTTCAATTAGTTATTAATAATATTCCAGACCCATTGGAATTGAGGGACCGCGCCGTATTGTAACATGCCGAGCCCCGTAGGAGTCTGCTCGGTGAGTTTTTATGGGCTTCGTAACATTGTAACGTCACAAAATGTTTAGCATTTCGTCGAATGGGGTATTATAAATAATTATTTGAAAGATGGCATCACAATTTAAAAATATGTGATCGTATTATATCAAAACTCTTTTAAATATTTTATTTAATAGATGTGAAAAACAATAGAATACTTTAAATGGCTTCCTTGACTCAATACGTATTTAATACGTATTTAAAAAAAATGGGTTGTCTGTAAAGTCGGTTTACGGACGATAATTTTACGCGAAAACGTCATATAATAACGATGGAGTGGAAGAGAGATAGATGCGTCACAAGCCGAACGCTTGTTCCGCGCTCTCGCTTGCACGCTCGGCTCAGGCGGAACGTGACTATGAGCCATGCTTTTTCGTGAAGCAGCCGGCGTTCCTCGATTTAAAAGACGTTATCACGTCAAAAAAAAAACAAAAATATTAAAGTGCAGTTCACACGCGGTAGAAGTGAAACCTTCACCAGACAATCTCAGTCAATAGGGGCCTTGAAAAGTGAGCTCACAATCAATCAAAGCGGCCTACAATAAATGTTTGTGTTTGTCTCTTTTTATGTCGTTTCCGTTTCATCGTGTATTTTAAATCACAACGGTGCTTAAGAAGTTTTCACTTCAAAAATATGTGAATATCTACTGAAAGTTACTTCTGTTCCCAACCGGATGGATGCAGTGAGACTATGGCATCCCCTATTTGGGTATATATATAGTGGAACTGACGGCAATGGGGAGGGGAATGAGATGGGGAAAAGGAAGGTGGGGAAGTACCTGGCGATTCAGATTTGGCCACTGAAAACGACTAAAGCCATAAAAAGCAATGTTTCATTTCTGAATGGTGGTCTTACACCAGGGAGATACAATTTTCAAGACAGACTTCACAACGTTTAAAAAAAACACCACATTCTATGATTTTACGATACCAAGTTATTTTATCCTCCATTAGTATTATAGATGTTTAATTTATTTGAAGATTAGAGGTAAAAGTTGATATTTCTTTTAAATAATATAGATCTACTAGCTGACTCGGCCACGCGTTGCTGTGAAACACAAGGCCATCTATAGGATGGTTACCCAACCTTGATAACCAAGTGTTTAAATTTCATCAAAATCGGTTAAGTAGTTTTGGAGTTTACCTCGAACAAACGTCGTGACGCGAGATTATTATGTTGGTAATTAATGCAAATATTGAAGGTGGAAATAATTATCGAGCTGAAACTCGGCAGATAGACTAGTTGCCGATGCCATTGCTTTCTGTCAACGTTTGGTGGCACTCACACACACGCATTTACTTGAAATTCGCTAACCGGCTATCCTGTATCCGAAGAAGTATGTATTTTGTGTACGTGTGACGGCGATGAGACATTTTCTCATTTGACCCATAGAGGTGCAATATAGCAAAGTACCTGCCCGCATAAATTGGCCTTTAGCGATTATTATTGATTCGCCATTAAATGTGTAATATTATGTTGATGTAGTCAAAGGTAAAGTTCGAGGTGGACGATACGAAGGTTTAAACATTATTGCAATACGTTAATAATCCTAAAAGCGCAATGAAAAACAACCTCCCTTATAGAAAGTCTTGCAGATGCCTACCGTAATATGTACCGAAACTGTCGACGAAATAACTAGCTTTGCTACCCGGTTTCGCCTGTGACGTTCAAGAACTCAATAGTTCATGATGAAAACGAGCTCCAGACATGTTGAAATAGATATTCTAGAAAAAAACAGTAAAAAATTTGATGACGCTAGAGCTCACTGATCACGGCAGATTTCTGACTTTATTTCAATATTTAAACTAAAAAAGTCTTTCACGAATTATCTTTGACGGCCGGTGTGGTCGAGCGGCAAGGCTCTTGGCTCTAAGACCACCATTCAGAATTGAAACGTTGGTTGAAATGGCTTTAGCCGTGTTTGGTGACCAGATCTGAATAGCCAGGTACTTCCTCACCTTCCTCTTCCCCATCTCCTTCCTTTCCCCACTACCTTCAACCTCACAACATGCCCCAATTGCGGATGCCATAGTCTCACTTGCTCCAGACGGGAGTAGTTGGGACTCTTGTCCGGTATTCATATCCAAAAAATTCTTATGTATGTGATTTCTTGACTTGTTAGCATTTAATTCATAAATACGGGAAATATTTAATTAAACAAGTAAATGCAACAAGAATATATCTTAAATTAGAACGGTTAGATGCGTAATTTATATAGAAACAAGACGAACAACGTAATAAAATGAAATAATAAAAAAACAATGTAAAAGCTATCGTCATAACATTAGTTTATTAAAACAAACTATTGAAGAAAAAAAATCGAGTGCAATTCACACGCTGTAGAAGTGAAAAGTTCACCCTCAAAATCTCATCCAATAGGAGTCTTGAAAAGTGAGCTCATAATCAAAGCGGCCAATGCTGTAGGTACTGTACGTAGGTTAGGTTTAATTCAATCTCATTCTTTCGCAGGCTAAATCCTATAGATGCATGTGTTAGTCTCTTTTTAGTGTCGTCCCAAATTGCAAAGAAATCTTCTACAGTTCTCTTTGAATATTAAAGATGGCAATTAGTGTGCACGACAGACGTTATCGTAATAATATTACAAACAAATAGAAAAGATGTATTTTATAAGAGAGATAGATACAGGTATATTATATAAGAAATACTTACTACGGGCGATGCACGTCGGTGGCCTACGATTTCATTCATAGTTGCCTAATGGTCGTTACAAGTTGCCAGTTCCTCGTCGGTCGCAGGTTCATTATTTCTTTGTTTGGATTCAAAATGTTAAGTTGGTTTATTCTCATTGTGTGACTGACTGCCTGACTGGCTGACTGGCCCCTTCGTGGGAGGTAGGCCCTGCTGCGCTCTCGGATTATATTTACCCATCTGTGAAATATGTTTGTTATTATTTAAACAAACAGCCGCTCTGTCCTCGCCGTAAACACGGACTCTTCTCTCTTGATCCTCAAAACTGTCTCTACATTCCTCTTTCAAGTTAAACTTTTTTATATACTTTAATTTTGAATAATATTTTAGTGACTGACCGAAGTTTTGGCCAATGAACGGGTTTCGGCAGTGGATTCGATTTCGGCTTCGACCAAAATGAGCCGAAATTTGCTCAGATCACGTTCTGTTTTACTCGTGCGCGAGTGTATTTTTCTATAATAACTTGTATAACATTATTAAATAATCCCCTTTATGGTCAAGTTAAAAGTTTAAAGCTTTTGTAATTTGAAATATTATTTATTTTTGTCAAATAATTAAGATTTCTTATATTGCTCTTGTCAAACATAAAGACTAAACTGATGTTTTACTTTACTTTGATGGCCTCCGTGGTCGAGTAAAAGCTCTTGACTAGCAATCTGAAGGTCGAAGCTTAAAATTCCGGCGTCAGCCAGTGATTTTATTTGATTGCATTGTTATAAGTTGTTTTTGTGCTTTCCATTTTTCCATTAGTAGAACTTCATTTAATTTTTTTTTTAAGTGACGACGCCTTATAAATCGATGAACACCGGCTGCACTCACGAAAAAGCATGACTCTTTGTCGCGTTGTCACGTTCCGCCTGAGCCGAGCGTGCAAGTGAGAGCGCGGAACAAGCTTTCGGCCTAAGCGTTTGGTATGTGACGCATCTATCTCTCTTCCATTCCATCGTTATTATATGACGTTATCACGTAAAATCATCGGTCAACCGACTTTACAGACAACCAATTTTTTTTATTATTGTGACAGCTGTTTTGGCTTCCAAGGTCATTGGCAAACTGATTTTAATAAGTCGTCTCAAAGTGGTCTAACCACAATTGAATTGTGTCAAAATTTAATCATTTATAATAAAATCAGGCAAAATTTGCGGCACGCTCCAAAGTGGAAGATACTGTCAGTATCGCCCTTAAGTAAGAAATTGAAACTTTGCATGAAATGCATTTAGGCATGTTTTGAGACCAGATCTGAATAACCAGGTTCTCTCCGCCTTCCTTTTCCTCATCTCCTTCCTCTTCTCACTTCCTTCAGCCTCACAGTGCACCCTAGCACGCCATTTAACGCAAAAGTTTCTTTTGTCAACGGTTGTCTATCATTAGGGCGTTATTTATGTTATTACTATCCGTTATTTCCTCTTTTGGCCACCTGCACAAAAGTGTCCTTGTAGATCTATAAAAAGTCAATCTCGAATGTCAGTTTGACCGATTAATTTGAATACATAATAAATATTGACTTGTATAACGATTTCTTAATATTTTGTTTGTGTAGTTGGATTTGTACGAATCATAATGTCGCTTTGACCGGGCGTATTCGACCGTTACGTCGTTAAATTTAAACATTAAATATGTAAGTTTGTTGTGACTAGAAATTTTGGCCGTTATAATTAAATAACGTTAAAGTTTTAAGGCGGACGAACTTAAGTTTATTTTCATTTCAAATGGTGCGAAAACAAACGACTGTAAAATTTTGTATGAATCACTGGCCGGCTAGTGATGCGCATACTGAAGATTTCCTTTCGAAATATATTCAGTGAAATTAAATCATGTTTCGAAACATTTCTACATCGATGAATAAAATTGTCACCGAGGTGATTTGCGTTTCCCAAAGCGATTAGTGGAAATCTTTGTTGTACCTTATTTGCACTTAGTTTGCATGCAGTTGGCAATACTTTCTCACTAGTAGTAGATGTGTTCAACTGAACGGAATACAGCTAAAAACAGGCTATAATAATATACCTCAACAATAATAATCATTTTTAGAATAAAACCTAATACTTTTCTGCAAGGTTTCTTGTAATTTATTTTAATTATCATATTTCACTTCTTGATTACAGTTCCACAAAATTATTATGTATATCATGTGATTGTAAGAACCCGCACAGGCATTTTTTTTTTAAGTTTCAATTTTTTCACACAGGAGGACCTGAGGAAAATGATTTCCCTCAGGGCCTATGTCATCTTTGGGAATGCTGTGTGGAGGGTTTTTTTAAGGAAAGGAAGGGAAGGAAGGAAAAGGGTATAAGGGGTGGGTAGGAATCTAGGGTTCAATGTGTCCTGGTAATCCGCCTACAAGATCTAGACAAACCTCACCCCATGAACCCGGGCACCCCTGCTAAATCACCAAACGTAGCAAACCACTTGACCACTGACCACCGAACCACTTCAATTAAAACGAATATCAGGTGCCTACTTACTTAGTTATCAACCTATACCTATGTAAAACCAAATTTAGTGTCATTAAAAAATCACGCAAAATACACATTATAAAACACTAGCTGGGGTACCCGTCTTCGCTCAGGGAGTTGATATGATATTGAAATGACGTTCGAATCCGCGACAAGTCTTGCTTTATATGCCCCTACCAATGAGTAACACCACCCACATAAAAAATGCGTCGAATGGTTCACAATGTTTCAGAACATTCCACAACATTCGAGAGTGTTATGGAATGTTCCAAAATTATCTGGAATATTCCGGAATATTCCCGAACGTTCCAGAATATTCCCGAGCATTCCAGAATATTCCAGGATGTTTTGGAATGTTGTGAATGCTCTCGAATACACTGGAATGTTTTTGAAATTTCTTTCAGCCTTTATATCTTCAAAAGCACGCCCTTCAAGTAAAAACGGCAACCTTCTTCATGGTTAGAGCTACCCCACCATAAAACTCCTTTGATCCACCTGGACTCGTTTCTGAATTTTAGCGGCACGCACATTGTACAGTTACTTTTGTAATACGAAGGATTAATGTCAGAAGCAAACTGCTTCACAGGGAAAATCTAATAGTTGCCTAAAATATCGAATAAAATTATCGAAATTTAAACAATGTCCGAGGACCCCAACCCTATAACATAAAATTCGTCGTAGTTATATTGTAAGAATAACGTTCATTTTCAATATAATAATGAAAAGGACCCCACTAAAAATGACTTGAAAGAATGAAGCAATTAATACAGAATAGTATTTAAGAATAGGCGTCTACCTACGTTTGGTCTGCAGTGGTATGAGGTAGGTGGTGTACCAACACTACAGAACGGTGGTTGTGTATTGATAGTGTGTAGAGCATTCAGGCCTGGAATTCAAAGGATTTAACTCGTATTCTTATTATTATTTGTTGCTTGAATGAAACCACACGATACAAAAAATCGATATTATTATAATACGTTGTTGCATTATGTTGGTAATTACTATGATTATCATTTCTTTTTCTTTTTGATAATCAACATTTTTTATTTTTATATACTTGGTTCATTTTTTTTTTAAATAATATGGGATGAGTAAAGCAACGAGAGTGTGTGTGTATATAAAATGCTTATATAACACTAAAACATTATTTTTATTGGAGTGAAAACTTCTTTAGCACCTTTGTGATTTGAAATTCTACGAAACACGGAAAGGAGCGATACTAAAAAGAGGCAAAAACATACATCTATAGGATTTAGCCTGCGAGAGAATGAGATAGAATGAAACCTTACCGCATTGGCCCCTTTGATTATGAGCTCACTTTTCAAGGCTGCTATTGGTTGAGACTGTGTGGGTGAAGATTTCACATCTACTGCGTGTGAACTGCACTCGATTTTTATATCGACCCTTTTTCGATCAAATTAAAATGAATTAAATTTCGTTTTTATTCCCCACTTAAAATGGGATATATTTTTTCTAATCTGTTACTTTTCTTACTAATTATTTTCGTGTTATTAAATAACTTTTAATAAGCGGAACAATCATAACCTAATTGAACTAAAATTACTTTGTACTCCAATAATCGCAAATTCACTTTCAATTAAATGAAAACAAATCACCAATCTTTGTAATAATTTTATCTGTTCTTGTTGTTTATTGCTATTTTTGATTCCTGTGATATCGCTTTTTTAGAATTCGAGAGAATGTCATTTGGTAGCTAAATGCAAATTATAAAGATGTTCGCATTCATTATTAAATTATTATACAATTCAAAAATAAAACTTTAAATGCAGTCGTTTAATGAACACTTTAACAATTGTAATTTCACCAACATGTTTAAATATATATTTTTTTATTAAAGAAAGCAAACCCTCGGTTTGGGGTATTTTTTATTTTCTTTTACCTGTGCCTACATGAGGACTTAAAGGAGGAAAATTAAAAGTAGTAACGTGAATTCCATTGTTTTTTTACATTAGCTCAAACAGGAGGCCCTGAGGAATTTAATTCCTCTCAGGACCTACGTCATTGTTGGGGATGCTGTGTGGATGGTCTTTTTAGAAAAGGTAGGAGAGGAAGTTCCGGGAAAGAAAATAACCAGGACGAATAAACTCAACCCTCACACTGGTGCAAGGCGATGTCTCGAAAGATTCCTGCTGAAAAGATTATAAGGTATTCCTCAACTATTCTCTCCGGATCGGGCCTGCCGCGCAGTATGTGGATAGATGCATCCGTTGCTAAGACCCAGACAAACTAACCTCATGAAACCGGATCACTCCCGCTCAGTCACCAAACGTAGCAATAACTATTGGGGTGATATTTTTTAATTTTTTTTATATGAATACCGCACAAGAGTCCCAACTGCTCCCGTCTAGAGCCAGTGAGATTATGGCATCGCCAATTGAAGTATGTTGTGAGGTTGAAGATAGTGGGGAGGGGAAGAAGATGGGAAAGAGAAAAATGGGGAAGTACTCGGCTATTCAGATCTGGTCACCAAACACGACTAAAGCCATTCCAAGCAACCTTTTAATTCTAAATGGTGTTCTTACACCAGGGCGATACTGAGAATATCTTCCACTCAGGAACGTGCCGCAAATATACTGTTTATTATTTTAAATGATTTAATTGTGAAATAACACAAATCAATCAAATAAAATTTATTTGCCATGCCGGGATTCGATCCTGCGACCTTCGGATTTCGAGTCAAAAGCATTGCCGTCAAATTGGCAATTATGAAAAGTTTGTATAGGTATTAAACTTTTTTTTTTTTTAAATATCGGGCACGAAAACTTTACCACGTGACATTTGAAAGATAGAAAAATATAATTTGTTCTAAGAGGTTGAGTTTTAAGATGGAATTTAGAATGGGAAACGGATGATATGGGAATGTAAAAAATGTGAAGAATTACCAACTCCCTTCTGGAATAATTTTGTTAAAATATTTCGATGAAGTTTCTACAAATCTTAAGAATAAGCATCTCTGCTTTTCCTCCAAGTCCGGGAACTTGGGTGACCTTATTCCAATCAGTGTGGGTACCTCGGGTTAGCGAGAGCGCCACGGAGTGACCACACTTTAAACCAATTAAGCTCGGTTCAGAATTGGAGCGGGCTTCCCTTAACTCGGACGGGCTTCCTGTTACAAATATATAGCAAGGAATAATTATTATATTAGATATTATAACATTTAAACCTAAGTAAACCAACTGCAAATGTGAAAAAGTTTTAAAATTAACAAAAAAGCGTAATATTTCAAATGGATGGATTCAAAACTTTTACCAAATCTATCAATGAAATTGATATTTTTGAAATATAAAAAAAGTATTTAATTTTTTAATGAGGTTAAACTATCTACGGATAACAACAATTCTTTACGATTTTTGCACATTTTAATGACTTTGAACGAAAATATACTTAAGGATGTATACTTTCTTAAATAGAAAACATATTTCACATTTCTTGTTTTTATCCCTTTTACCCTTGTTGTCCGGTTTTTAATCGCTCTGTCAGAGAAATATTTCCGCTTTACAATAAAATTCAAATAAATGGAATATTTCTGAACGTATCCAAAAACTAAAAACAGTTTTTGAAAGGAGATAAAATACCCTTTCTTTGAATCAAAATAAACTTATAATTTTTGAAAGATAAAAATTTTGCATGCAAATATGAAAAGGTTTTAAAAATGGCTCACCTAACGTTTTTCCTAACTAAAATTACTGATAAAGAAAAAAATAAAAACACGAACATATTTTATTAGATGAATGTTTTATAACGTTATTGTTTTTCTTACTTTTTTGTCGCTCCATGTAAAAATAATTACTAAAAAATCCCAAAATTTTCAAATTGCGTTTTAAAACTTTTGTTTCATAAAAGTGAACATTTTACTTCTTCAGTGGTTAATTTTTAGATTTGAATATTAAGCGTGGTGCTTTTTCTTGCTAACACGTATTCACATATATTTCTCACTTTGTTAGTAAAGGAGACACAACGATCTCTTTGAGATCAATACGAATTGTTCGGAAAAGCTAAAAAACCAGCCTGAGGGAATAACAAAACAAAAGCATTTTGTTTTAGTTATATTATTTGATAGCCACCTATCTAGATACCTACTTGACGAAACTGTGTATGACACCCAAGTACCTATACCCCTAATATAAAGCCTCCAGAATTAAAGCATTGTGCTTTGAAAGCGCATTATTCTAAAACGTTGGTCGCCCTGCAATATTACTGAGAACCTTTGAAAAGCGTTTGATTCGGCATGTTTCGGGTTCAATTCCTGCAAATGTCAATTACACCGGTGCTTTCAGTATTGCGTATAATTGCAATTGTAAAGTTTTTGAAATTTGCCAAAATGAGCTCAAGTCAGTATTAAATAAGCATCGAAATGTATAATTTGATAGCTTTTCAATAGCTCTTGGTATTGTAGTTTGTGACCGAACCGATCCCGTATCCCGTCCACAAAAATGATAATTGTAATGTTCATGTTTCGACAATAATTATAATATTGTTACTGTCACAGGCCCTAGCCCGCCCACGACCCGCTTTGTTCGCAGACATCATCGTATTGACATGTGTTTTTTTCGTTGTAATTTAGTAGCTAAAATAGGGTAAATTGCCGTACGAGTAGGAATAACATAATAACGAAATGAATGTTAATTTGCGCTTCAAATTAGGTATTGTAATAATAGCAGTAGAATGGCAGAATATCCGACGTACGCTCGTAAGTAATCTCCTGGATACAGGATGTTTCGTAAAATATTTATTGCAAATTATATGCCGTCGCTCATGTTATAACATCGCGTATCTCGTTTTACACATGTTTTCAGGAGAAACAAAAAATCGTTTGGTTTATTAAATAAGAAAAGCACAGCTTAAAAAAAACAGGTCAACTAATATTTAGGAATCAGTTATTTGGAGAAGTAATTTTTGACGTGATAGCGTCTTATAAATCGATGAACGCAGGCTGTATTCACGAAAAAGCATGACTCATTGTCACGTTGTCACGTTCCGCCTGAGCCGAGCGTGCAAGCAAGAGCATGAAACAAGCGTTTGGCTTGTGACGCATCTATCTCTCTTCCACTCCACCGTAATTATATGAGTTATCACGTAAAATTATCGTCCGTAAACCGACGTCCGTAAACAGGCAACCATTTTTTTTTTCATTCAAAACATATGGTTAGGTATTTTAAATTACATTTGCGGTAACACACACAAAAGGCTGAGAAATAATGATAAATATTGTTCTTATGAGAGGAATGTGTAATATTTTATTCTTCAGATAATAAAAGAAAAATTATTATAAGAGCATTAAATATTTACAATAATTATTAATTGTTTTTGTGTTTAATTCGTAGAACTCCATATTTTTTTTATTTAATTAAAATTAAATTTGATAATGTTATAATCAAGATCTGCAAGTATTTTAGTTTTTTTTTTGTTTGAGTTATTTCGGTTTTCAACAATATTTTCAAACTGTGGTTGAACCGCTATGAGATGATTATAATAATGACGTTATTATACGAATTATACGAATAATAATAAATCAATTTAGACACCTTCAATAATAAACCAATTTAGACACCTTAAAAAATTAACATTAAGATTCGTATAAATATGTCGTCTCAAAGTGGTTCAACCACTGTTTGAAAATGGTCTTGTAAACCGAAACAGCTGTAACAGAAATGCATTCTAAAATACTTGCAGAACTTGATAATAACATTATCAAATTTAATTTAAATTAATTCAATTTTTTTTTTAAAATATTCTTATTACTAAATAATAACAAAAATATAAACGTTAACCGCTAATCAGCGTAATAAGTACCAATTATTTTACAAAACTTTGTATAAAAGGAGCGGTGATTAGTCAAAACATTTGTTTGCAGATTCAAACCTTGGCGCATGCGTAGTAAGAAATTCGAAAAAAATCGTATTTTTTTTTAGATACGCGGTTTTTATAATGTTTATATTTGTTATAATGTGAGCGGCTATACCTATTATTTAATTTTATAATCGACGTACCATGATTCCTGAAATCATCTATTCGTGATTCACACCAATAAAATGGATGCTTTCGTTGGTATTAAGCGTTGGTATTAATTGACGATTATCGTTTGTTAACCATTGATTTGAGAATATCTTTTAAGTGTCGCTTTATCGTTTCATCGAGTTTCAAATCACAACGGTACTAGATAAGTTCTCATTTCAAAATATATTTTTTTATGTCTTTGCATTGTAATCACTTGAAATGTTATTCTTCTATATTGTGATTTCTCGTGGTGTTATAATTACGAGTAATATTGTGAAATTGACCCGTTCACTAACTGATTTGACAGTTAATGAAGACTAAAAAATAATGAAATCTCTTTTTTGCGAGTATAGAAACAACAAAAAATAAAGCGAATTTATTTATAAAACACGCTGTAAATTGCAGGAAGCTGCACTTTACCGTCCATCTGCCGCGAGTCCAGCCAACAGTTGGCCCCACAATAATAATAATATAATAGTCATTGCCGGAGCAAGAGATAACGGCCACCAAAAGGCTAACTCGTTGGACTAGTGACAAAAATACTAAAACATACTGAGTTTAGTCTTTTTATCTGATTTAACGTGATCTAGGATACATCCTAGACGGGAAAGTAGCTAAACTAAATAAATAATAAAAATAATCGTTTATTTCATAATGCTTGCAGGGGTAGTGTAATGCAAAGCATTCCGTATTTCTAATTAATACAAAAATTGACAAAATAACAAAGCATACATTCATAGAATTTAATAGAAGAAGAAAGAAGTGAAAAATAGTATTTTTCTTCGCATGTTGGTTCCTCATTGCCGAGGATCGTGACCCCTACTCCAACTTCCACGGTGGACAAGGCTCTTCCACTCCTCGCAGTCCTGCGCTGCTTGGTAAGCCAATGACACCCTAGTACCGGACGCCAGTTAGTAATAGCCACTCCAGAGCATTGGTGATCTTCCCTTTCGATTTCTGCCACACACTTTGCCGGTGGCTGTGAGTTTTGTAAGTTGGGTCCTCAGTTTAGCGAGCAATGTGTCCAACGTATTTTCAGGTACGTTGTAGGCAGATGGTTGGATCCTGAGCATTTTTTTCCAGCACCACATTTCGAGGGCGTCTATCCATTTTCTTTACAGAAAACTGGGGAAAATCAATACATGTATTTATATAATCAATATACATTATAAAAGAAAGTGTATTACTTAACTTAGTAACGACTCTTTCTGATGCGTCTGGGTCTTGATTCTGTTTTTTTGGTTTTGGGGCGTCGTTTATGAAACGTGAACAAAGATATCAGCGATATAGTTTTGTCTAAATGATCGACGGACCGGTGGTGATTGCAATCTGTTAGCCATAAGTCGTTTGTCTAGTCTGTAGTTAGAAGTAAAGTACAGCACTGAAGAAATATATTACAAATATGTACAGCACCCTTAAGGTGATTTTTCCCGCTATACATATATATCATCCAAATTTTTTTTTTGTTCTCTAGACTCTATGTCCGGGTTAAATCTTCCCCACAGGAAAAACTTAACCCTTCCACACACTTTTCCTCAAATGATCATCTAGTCAATCCACGCGATGTAATTTCATTGTATAAGTATAATAAATACAAAACTATACAAGAACAACATGTCAACCTACCAGAGACCATATGGGAAAATACTTCACCGACTCCAGATATTTTCATATCAGAGGGTTCGGCTCGATAGAACTCCTAACTGGACCGATAAACTACTGATCCCTTAATATAAATATTTTAAAATTATTTATAATTAGTTTTTGTAATTTCTAGATATTTCAATAATATTACATTTACCACATTTATTGATTTTAAAAGTTCCGTTTTCAGCAGGCTCTAACTATTATGACACATTTTTTTACATGAGCTCCAATATAAGGCCCTGAGGAAAGTAGTTTCTCTCTGAGATGCTGTATGGAGGGTTTTTTTTAGGAAAAGGAGGAGAGAAGAGTTCTGGGAAAGAAAAGGGGTGGGTAGGAATCTGGGGCTCAGTGTGTCCTGGTCATCCGCCTCCGAGACCTATACAAACCTCACCCCATGAACCGTAAATAACATGAATTTTCGCTGAAGATTTATCTTATTATTTCTTTATTATTTCACCTTATTATGGGGATTTTACCATTTATCATCCCACTTATAGCGAAAAACAAATCTTGGAAATCTCTTTTTTGTTTTTTGCCGTTAAGCCATTAAATGTTGGTTTTGACATGCTTTTGGTAACTGAAATTTGTATTAGTGATCAAATCCAATGCGTGGATTACGAATCAAGACCCCGCGTGGCCTGACTGAGGTCGCGCCGGTTTTATGATATTAATTTCCATTGACGATTGACAATGCGCATGGTAGACGAATAGACATTCATTAAATTAATGTATCTCACAATGACAAACTGCTTGTTATGCATCTCTTAAACGGTGCTCTGTTATACCTATAGACACAATTTATATACATAACAATGACGTGCTGTTGTCTATTATCTCGATACCACGACCAATTTAAAAATGAGAAACATTATGCATGTTAAATAACACATTTTTTGTAGGTAGTACCGTTCTTGTTTATGTATGTATGTTCCAATGTGTGTGGACTTTTCGCGATAAGAATCTCTGCAAAATCTGTCCAATAGGCAAAGGTTTCTTATCTTTAAAACTAAACTCCACTTCATATTTAATTATTTTTTCCTGTGTATCAAGCAAATATCTACTGACTAAAAACATTATTAAAACGGCAACAACTTAAAACAAAGTATGAAAAGACACAGTGGTGTAGACACAAAATAATATAATAACTCTTTGAGTAAAGCTTTTCCTGACATAATATATTTTTTTAACTTAATTATTTTTGCTTTGGAAATTATTTTGTTGCAATAGTTGCATATAAGCGGGATTCCAAAAACCTTTGTCATGACCCTTGCAATATTTATAAACAGATGAATATAAACATATAAGTCATTACCTAATTTATATTGGAAAGGCGAACATCAAATTTAATTAAATTTAACTAAACAAACTACGTAGCTCTGCTTCGACTTATCTTACCAATGTATTGTTCTTTTCCTAGTTTACTGTTTCTCCACCTTGTATGTGGAGTATTTTGTTTTTATTTTATTTCGTTCTTGATTTTGCTTTTGTTTTAGGTTTTGTTTTTGATTTTGTTTTAGGCTTTGTTTTTGATTTTGTCTTGATTCTGTTTTTTGATTTTGTTGCGCTTATTTAGATGTTCTTTGTAATAACTAATGAAATTACATGTAAAAAGTAAAAAAATAAATATTTCATTAGGTGACGCGAGGATCGATCTTCCGACAGTTGGTCCTCCGAAATTATAATCACTATAAAATTTTTATTTTTTGTCCATTATTTTCCAATTTCAAACCTAAAATCCACCTTAAAGATACTTTCAACCACCAGAGTGCTTTTTGCCACAATATTAATTATATTATATTTAAAATACGGGTTGTTGGATTGCTTTGCTGACAATTTTGGCAAATTTTCCCTTATTTGTAAATAATCAAGCAGAAGTTTACGATTTCATAATATTCTTTTAATAAATCCTACGAAAATGTGATAATCGGCAAAAGACGGTGAATTCATTGGCTATATAGAACTATACTCTGTTTGTTTGTATCCGTTTTCAAATTCGGAGGTATGATTTTTTTTTTATTATGGCGAAAAATATTTTAAATGATCACCAAAAAATGTCGAGCAATCGGAGAAAAAAGTTTTAAATTGCTCTGTCGCTCCAGTGGTTAAACCTTTAATAATAAGTTGGTTTGGATATCAAACGAATTTATTTGCGGTGTCGATTTTTTGTACTTATATATTATACTCTGATAGAATATTATTATTTAACATTATTTATTTATTTATTTAGTAAAATATTATACATTTGTATACATTATTTATGAAATGTTTTGACTGTCCAACTAGGATGATTCCCGTTTTAGAACAGTCAAATTAGGATTAGTGTGAACATATGGAACATGATTTGTATAAAAAAAGAGGGAAAGTAGTTTTATCCTGATGCATTTGAATGAAAATATGCTTTATATATTTTGTTATTCGGTGATACATCCTCTCTACACACCCCTTCGAAGACATTTAATTATATTTTTTGTAAGTTGGTACTCCGTATTTTTCCTCTACCGACTGCATTTTGTTAATAAGTAGGCCGGGGGAAACTATCGGGGGAACCATGGAACCATATTCATTTTTTAACTCTCATGGAACCATTTCCTTAATTTGGGATGTGATAGTCTCAGTAGCTCCGGGAAGTCAAGATATTATGCGATATCCTACATGAAATAACACAAAATACGCTGAAAAACGCCTCAAAATTTTGGAATTATATTTGTTTTGTATTAGTTATGAGGTATCTCTTCTGATTTTAGTAGGTAATCAATATTTTTGGTTTTGATCGTTCCGGGTCTTCGTATCTGCCATCATAAATTTTTGCTTTTGCTTTCCCAAACACATTCATTACATAAAATTTTATACATAATTTTTATAATATATACCAGGATTAAATAATGCCATTTCGAATATCCCCTGCGTACAAACTGTATCTAAATTTCACCAAGTAAGTGGTGTAGTCCTGAATATTTTCTGCCTGTAGAGTGTAAAAAAATACATGTACTTTTTCAAATGCATTTTACATATAGTTTTGTATCAGTGATCGAAGAACCGGTGGATGCAATATTTTAGCCATAAGTTGTTATAATTGGAAAAATTACAATAAAATAACTTTATTAAATTCCACTTTATTATAAACTAGCTGGTACCCGGCATGATTTGTTATGCCATTAAATAAAGAACTTGTTTCTCCCTAAAAAAATCCCACAAATATATCAACATTATTTTCCACGGCAACGATTTGTTTTGCTTAGCAATAACGCACTTTTCTTATAATAAATATAATATATTAATACTTATTTTTTCATTACGCCAGAGCTTACCACTATGTACAACCTAGTACTTGCATTCTTGCATATAATTTAGCTTTCTATTGGTGAAGTTATTTTAAAAATCGTTTTATTGTTTTATGCGTGAAAGCGTAACGAACAAATTCACGCAGTTTTGTATTTATAATATTAGCATAGATAAAGATTTTTGACTAACCGGTTTCGGTTCGACCTGAACCTTCATCAGAAGAGAAAAAAATATTTCAAATAAAATACAGAGTAATTAAATTAAAGTAGAGAGGGAGAGAGAAATCCACATTGTTGGGGATTGTAGAATTATATTGAGGTGATTTTTCACAAAAAACGGCGTTATAAAAATCATCAAAATATTAGAATTATTTTAGTATGAGAATTTAGAATAAAATGACTTGAAATTTTTATTGAAGTAATTTAAACCAAAAAATGACGATAGTACTCCATAATTAAAAAAAAAAAAAAAAATTAAGCTAGTACCAACCTACCAACAAAGCATTAATCGATCACTTTCCGATAACTTAATTTAAATAATACATTGGCCAGGTAGATGGGTAGGTATCTTGGCGCAAACTCTCACAGCTGCGTTTCTTATTATCGAGCGTGCAGAAAATTACATGAATAGTAATAATTATTCCCCTTCGGGTTGATATCCTTTTCTTGCGCGTTATATTAACAATAATAAGGTGCATTCACAGCGGCCGGGGAAATTATCGGAAGCTAATGAGATCGCGTTATTAATCTAGCTACTGAAGATTTATAATTTATATTATACAGTTCTATCGGTGGTAATTGGAAGTAATTACGCTGTAATTCAATCTGTGAAATTATGTCTTACAAGCTTTTAGACTTATTCTCATATATCTTTAGTGTAAAGCAAAAAAACATACAAACCATACGCGGCAGTTGAAAAAACAAATGTGATTAACCTTTATTAACTATTTGTTGTATAATGCTTTAAACCAAATATATTGTCGTTTTAAAATTTTCGGGAGGCTTTTGTCCCATTGACCTAATGAACCAGCCGCCCCTGGTACGAAAAATATATTTTGGATTATTATTTGATAGTTAAATAAAAAAATACATGCGAATACCGAGCTAGAGTTTTAACTGTTTCCAACAGCCTGGAGCCAGTGAGACTAAGGCATCCGCGTGGTTATGTTGTGAGGGTATGCTGTGAGGCTGAAGGTAAGCGGGGATGGGAAGGAGATGGGGAAGTAGAAGGTAGAGAAATACCTATTCAGATAGTCACCAAACATGGCTAAAGCCATTTCAAGCAACGTTTCATTTCTGAATGGTGGTCTTACACCAGGGCGTTACTGAGTGTATCTTTCACTCCGGAACTTGCCGCAAATATACCATAAATTATTTTAAATGTTTAAATTGTGCAAACAAAAATAAATCAATTAAAAATTATTGGCACGCCGGGATTTGAACTTGCGACCTCAGAGAGCCTTGCCCCTCAACAACGGAGACCGAATAGAAGCTTAAGATGGAAAAACTCAATAGCTCATTATAGAAATTATGTGGCAAACTGAAAGTTGATGTCAAATATTCTTCAAGAGTTTCTGCTGTTTTAACAGATTATCATTCTGTGTTGCCTAAATTGTTTTGATCTGGGCAGAATGTTGTGTTTTCTATATTACCTTCAAGTGCATTGCGGCCTTCTTCAAGCAATGCCTCAAAAATAGCTTATGGCAGGTAGACACATCCGTTTATGCTTCCTACAGAAGGTTGCGGTAGGTTTAGAAACTCACTTTAAAAACGTATTTTTATATCTCACATTTTACGCAATAAAACTCTAATAATAGTTATTGAATCCGTCCATTCGAGTGTTATTGCGGTCGGTGGCTGTACACCTGTTATGCGTGTCTGTCTTAGTATGTAGTTCTGTGGGCGTGCTCTCCCCCCCTCCTTCCCCCACCTCGCATCGCTAAGGGCACACCGCAGGTAGAACCTTTTTCTAAAATGGGCACAAAATAAATTAATTACTATTCCACCGTATCAATTAGTTACCTCCATTATTAGGAATAAAAACGCTTACAACGGAAACTGCATTCTCCATAGTTGCACTCTGCGACGTTTAATTCTGATAATTATCCGTTTTCAATAATTTAGATGCATAAGTAGGTACACGTAATGTGTTACCGATACAACGTTTTAATGTTATGTCGCTGTTAACTTACAGTGCCAATACCACATGCTGTAAAATACTGATAAGTTCGCGTGCGATCACATCATTCGATCACCTACTGTTGAAATGTCACTTGTGTGAAACACTGTATAAGGTAATTTTCTCCTCAAAAAACATTTTGACCGATTTTGGTGAATTATAAATGTCATATGCATTGGATATGCCGATCGTCCGGTTGATCAGCCAGACATCTCAGAATTGAGAACGCATATGTAAAAGTGTACCCTCTATCTGGTACAATAATCAGATTACTCAAAATCACAAACAAATCAATTATAATGCAGAAAAACTTCTACTAAATGTAAACTTAAACTAAATGTTGATGTTTTCTGGGTCACTATTAGAATATTTCAAAATGTCATACTAATAACCGGAGCGTTACGCATTCCGATGATATTTTATAGCATCCTAGCTGGTGTCCGGTATGCGTTGCAATTCAAAGAAATAAATTGTTTCTCCCTGCATATCCTTTCCCGTGCGTCCCCATTCTCCTTCCAGCGTCCCTTTTCCCTTCCGCGTTTCTCTTCTATCTTCCCCACCATCCCTCTCCCTCTCACTCCCCCGTGCCGCCAACCTCCCTCCCGCGTTCCATATATTCAGTCCCAGTACATTCAGTTTTCAAACACTACTTACTTAAACACTACTTGTTACTATTGCTGCTGCTGCTATACAATTTTTTAATTAAAATTTTCATTTTTCATGCATTACAAATATTCATTTTTGTGTATTACCTGTATAAGAACAATCAATAAAATTTGGTATCTAATTATGATACCTATTTAAAATATCTTTAATTCTTGATTTGATTCAAATGATTAAGTAAGTACTTCAAATTAATTCATTTAATTAAAGAGTTTTGAAAATTGAATTCTGATTCGAAAATCATTGTTTTGCAAAATGTCATTCTCAATTTTTTGGCAGTTTCGCAATATTTTTTTTTGATGATTCAAAAACTTTTCAGATGTATTGTCACGTGGTTGAAATAATCCAAAAAACCTTCACAGGGGTTTAAACAAAATATTTCAAAAGTTTCAATGCTTAAGGTTTTAAAGTCCAAAAAAGGCATATTTTCATGGTTTTTTTGGAGATATGAATAATGTTGGTTTATTTCTTTTGTATACACGTTATAGTAGGACATCTGAAGTATCTTTGAATAAAATTTAATTAAAAATATTAATAAATAAGTCCGTGAGAGCAAATCTCCGGAGGCGCCTGTAAAAAATATGTTATGCGGTGAACATCATAACTCGTTAACGGATCATTAGAAACAAAAAAATGAAATGAATTTAAAAGGTGATATATTTTGTCAGGTAGTGACGAAGCGTTTTTTTTTTATTTTTTTTTTGCTGCATGTTTAAAACAAAATACGATTTTTTTGCTAAAATTTTCGGAGAATTTGTTATTATAAAATGAAAATACGGTAAAAAAAAAACTCTCCATAACTACGTGTTAATTTACGTGTTTAAATAGTGTGCAAAATTTTAAAAGATTGGTTAAGTAGATTTTGAGTTATGATGTTCACGGACTTAAAAAACTTGTTTGCCAGAAAATCAATTTAAAGTTTTTTTATACTCGAAATATACTTGAATCGAGCAAGAGAACCGGTCGCTAACGCTGAATATTCGTTAGGTTTGCTCGGCTTTACTTGAAATTTTGAGACAATACTTTCGACTTAGAAAAAAAAAATAATTTAAATGGGTTTTAAAACCTTACCCCCCCCCCCCCTCCTTAATACAGCAATACCTAGACATCTCATTAATCCCCAAATACATTTCAATTTATGTATATATATAAGATTTAATATGTAAAACACAGACACACGTACACATATTAGATTTATGGGGAGCATTCGAATATTGCTTTCCTGATTATCGCAAAACTTGGTGTGTAGAGATTTGTGAAGACAATCAATACTGTACCATTACTTGCTTTGCAAAATATATTATCTGAAAATTAACAATTTTGGGTGTAGTAGTTTTAATACATCTTACATAAATATTTTTGATTTCTGAGAATGTAAACTACATTTAATTTAATTTTAAAGGCCAACCAGTTTCGCACACAACCGTGGTTTCATTGGATAGTATTATTATTATTAACATGTTTTACCACTTGTTGCGTTGTTATAGAACCTTGATAAAAGCTCTACCACAAAGTTAATATTAACTTTCAAAATATTTATAATGTGCATTCAGTGTCTGTCCCTTTACTTATTTAATTCGGTTTTCGAAATCTTTAATTTTATTTCTCGTCGTTAACTATTTACTTTTCTTTATTCCAAATTTACATCCATCCCACTCGTACATTATAATTTGGGAGGCAGGAATCATTTATTGGATAACAAACACTCCAAGTGGTTCGCTACGTTTGGTGACCTAAGGGTGACCGGGTTCACGGGGGGAGGTTTGTCTAGGTCTTGGTAGCGAATGCGTTTGCCAATCTACTGTGTGAGACTGGTTGAGGGAGACATAAAATAGATCGAAAGAGTCCGGATCTCTTTCAATCCATTGCCTTGCGCCGTAGAGCGAGGGATGGATTCATTCGCCCGGCGCCCCCGGACACATTGACCTCCAGATTCCTAACAACTCCTCAAACACTTTTCCTTTCCCTAAAAAGACCCTACACTCAGCATCCCCAAAGATGACAAAGGCCCTGAAAGAATTTTTGAAATGAAAACTTCTTTAGCACCGTTGTGATTTGAAACTCTATGAAATGGAAACGAGCGACAATAAAAATAGACAAACACATTCATCCATAGGATTTAGCCTGCGAGAGAATGAGATGGCAATAAAATATTTATTTTATTCACGGGTACTTGGTTCCAAAATAATACGATAAATCCACGGTCCCACGCGAGTCCCTTTTAGTGTAGTGGTATAAAACCCCTGACTAATCTTTGCAGACGTTCAGCCGACTGGGGATCAAATCCTACGAAATCAAAAAAAAAAAAAAGTGAAATCAATAAATAATCTTCCAACAATCCAGAATGAACATGAAAAACAAAATAAGAAACCATAACTGGCAATAAGATGACCAAATGTATAGGAAAAGGTGCGCTGGAATTCGATTAAATATGGAAAAAATCAGCCTTTAAATTGATAAAAAATTGCTTCGCAGTCTCCCTAACTCTTGTCTACTTATTTTTCTAAGGGTTTCACCTCTACCGTGTGAATTGTACACTCTGATTATTTTCCTCGTGGCCTCCCATGTGGATCTAACATAAAAAATACATCCATATAAAATAATGTTATTATTATAAGTGAATAAAAAAAGACAAATTCACCCTGAAATTTAACGTGTTTCATTGTATAAAATTCATTCATCATCATATAAATAAATACTTTAAATATTAATCAATCCACTTTCACTCGTAAAAATGCGGTTGGAATTTGAATGAGACCACATAACCAAATGTAGGGGAATAAAGCCAAAACTTCAGTTTTTTAGTACCTTATACACATACATTTACATACGTGTTATTTGTCAAAAGGTCGTAATAATTATTATCACGCACCCTGCGTACATGTTTTTAATCCCATGAAATTAAATATTTCATGTTTACACCCCAGTTTTGTCACAAATTTTATTCTTACCCA
Source organism: Glyphotaelius pellucidus (assembly GCA_936435175.1). Taxonomy (NCBI): domain Eukaryota; kingdom Metazoa; phylum Arthropoda; class Insecta; order Trichoptera; family Limnephilidae; genus Glyphotaelius; species Glyphotaelius pellucidus. Next base: position 5,970,055 of record OW386542.1, read on the forward strand.
TACTTTGGAATAAGACTTTTGTCAATAGAGAGTTGTTTCCCGTTTCTTCAATTTATCCAGATAGAAATCGTCTCTCGGCAGTCAAAAAGCAAGAATAAAATCCGTAGTAATGTCAGTTGATCCGGGGACTCGAAGCGGCGGGGAAAGCAGCCCTTTCTTGGTACCAATAGTCGAGGATTACGCGAATTGAATATTCGAGCGCGCGGTCGTCAACAACCTTGAGCTATCCCTCGCAAAACGATAAATCCAACAGAGAAAACACAAGTCTTTATTACCGGCATCAACTAGGTCTAGCGTGGGGCATTTTGAACCACTTGTTGACTTGGGTTTTTTTTCTCCTCTTCGACCCCTGTCGATTTTCTCGACCAAGAGGCCTTTTGCGACTCAATTCAGATAGGGTGGTTTTTGCATCAATACGTCCACTTCACACGCTGCCTGCAATATCCCTACTTCAATAAAATATATTGAATCTTTCATAAACCCTTATACAAATATTTGAACCTTTGGGTCAGAGGTTCCTAAATTTTTTTTCTCGTAAATCACTTTAAAAATTTTACTGGTCACGTTGGATCTCCTGCTGGTACATTTCTACCATATTCCCAAAATTCGACATGCGTTGTACTGAATATTGAATGGCGAGGTGTGGTCTGTCACAACGGAGCAGTACCGGATCTACGACTTTTTCAAACGGGGGCAAAATTGACCAGTATTCGAAATTATATTTGTCATGACGGAGGGGGCGTTATGGGACATGGGACGGGGGGTGTGGGTTGGGATATGGATATGAGGCTCGGGATGGGTCCCCATCAAAACCAGTTCGTGGACCCCCACTTACAACTTGTGAACCCCCATTTCTTTATCGCGCCTTCGTGGACCCCTAGGGGTCCACCTGGACTACTTTGGGAATCATTGTTGTAGGTCATCTCGTTTGGGTCGATGTAATATGTATGTATACATTCGTTGAAAGCATTACATACGCTTAACAGTGTCTCACCGTACAAATCGCGAGCCCATCCAATGTTGAGTCATCTGCGGTCACCTTACCACCTCCCCATCTTCCAGAGGAGCCAGCACATCATCCCTAAGGATAGTGCATCCCTTAAGGGAAACAACTAAGGCTTCTGTCTGCAGTTATAAGGTCGTACTTCGCTGGTTTTGCATTGAAGAATAATATTATGTAATATCCACAAGTTAGCTCTAATGGGATCAACCTGAGGGCAGAATGTAGTGCGGGTGTCGGTGACGTTTGGTGTTATATGCTAGCGGATGGGTTCTAAATCGGATAATTGATACATCATCTAAAAGGGACCCTGGAGCGCTGTGCAGCCACTGGTCACAAGGTGGTTGAACGCTTGCCCTCCCCATTAGCGCTCATTGCTTTATCGCTAATATCCGTCTTTGCAATGGCACACTCTCCCCAGCCTGCAGTCGGACATGGTCCCCGTGCGAATTATAATATGGATTGCGGACTTATTGAATGATGCAAGTACACTTCATACGATGCGCACCGCCAATTCAGATGATGTTCCATCCGGTCGTCTCTGGTCTAGTAGATGCACCAAGCGGCATCCTTGTGCAATGAGATGCACTTTGTTAAATGTCTCAATTGCGTGTCTCTATTTAGATCTAATTTGTTCATCATTGGCCAGGAAAGACGCTTAGAAGAACTCCATTTATCATTATATCCAATAAATAAAACCAACGACGCACGACCTACTTCTTAAAGTGGAGGCTTCTTTTTTATATCAATCAGACACAATAATAAATAAATAAAATATTATGATAAAACTATACTAACAGACAGAACAATTAATCGTAATAGACCCGATATAGTTTTACATGACAAATTTAAAAAAAAAAACTTATATCATTGATGTCGCTATTCCAAATTCCTGTAACATTAAAAAATCTGTTTCTGAAAAATTAAGTAATTATACAGATTTAAGAAATGAGATAAAAAGAATTTGGCATTCTCAGACTATAAAAATATTACCCTTTGTTATTTCGGCTACTTGAATTATACCTAGCTCTCTCTTTCAAAATTTAGGCTTATTAGATTTGTCAAAGAATCTATATTTAAAAATGCAAAAATCAGTCATATTAAATACTTGTACGATTACGAAAGATTTTTTAAATATTTATATTGAGGGAGCAGTAGGATTTATCGGTCCAATTAGGAGTTCTATCGAGCCGAACCCTCTGATGTGAAAATATTTGGAGTCGGTGAATTATTTTCCCATTTGGTCTCTGGTGGGTTGATATGTTGTTCTTGTTTTGTTTTGTATTTATTGAACTTATATAGTGCAATTGCACAGCATGGAATGAAAGGGTTAAATTTTTCCTGTGGGGAAGATTTAACCCGAACATAAAGTCAAAAGAACAATTAATTAAAAATTATGATTTTCCTTGCGCCTTTTTCATGAAAATAAAATCACTTAAAAGATCCAAAAGAACTTAATTAATATAACCTTTAACTTACTTGTGACCAATGGTTCGCAATTGAGAGTAGTGGCTTACAATAGTTATACTAGTGACTAAAAAGCTATTTACTAAGACTTTTTAATCCTGACTTACAACCATAAAGTAAGAGCTAGTTACTTACCTACAACTAATAACTAGTTACTTACCTACAACTAATAACTAGTTACTTACCTACAGCTAATAACTAGTTACTTACCTACAACTAGTTACTTACCTACAACTAAAGTAGCGAGTATATTAGTAACTAAATGCGTTCGAACACCACAATTTTAGTACAGTGGATCAGTCAGCTCTATAGTAGATCCATTTCGTTCTATTTTTCGGGCGAGTAGGGACCCCCACCACGCGTCTCTGCGCAGTAACATGCGCAAGTTCGCCGTTTTAGCAGAGTTTTTTTGTAAACACGCAAAAATGTTGTGGCATTGGAGCGAAAATGCTAAACTAAAATTATTTATTAATGCTGCTATTAATTTCTTTTCGTGTCTATAGTGTATTTATTTTCATCTTACTAATTTATTCTTCCACTTTTTCTAAAATTTCAACTTCTCTAAGCATTACAATATGCTTAATTAGCGTATTTACTTTGTTATGTAGCAGTCAATCATCGTGACGTGCGGCGGGCAATAATGTACTCACTTGAAAGTAATGCGAACGATTTTCGGCGAGTTAAGTAGCAAGTATACTCGCTACTTGACTTACTACTTGCTCAATGCGAACAAGACATTATAGCTGTAGCTTACAAGCCTTCAAATGAGACTTATTACTTATAAGCTTACAAATAAGATCGTAATCTTTAAGTTATCAGAAATTTTTTAACAGATAGGTTATTCCTCTGCATGCATATTAATATTGTAAGACAGGAATCATAATAAAGCACCCAAGCAGTATATATTTTTTATTAAAAACATACAACAATATGAAACATTACATATTAATTTTAAATTTTCTGACCTGATATTTTGAACTGAGATTTGTGCTGCAAAATATTATGTTTTACGTAATATTTGTTCTCCGAATTCCGTGCAAAGGAGTTTTCGCTGAATCCATTTTAAAATTGAATTCCTATAAAACTTGTTCCAAGATTCCGGCCAAACACCACTACTTGTAATAAGAAGATAGGTATATTGTTGGCCTTACTAGAATAGAAAAAAACGATAAAAACGTAATGTGTGTTGACGGCCTCCATGGTCGAGGGGTACGGCTCTCGACTAGCAATCCGGAGGTCGCGGCGTGTACAAAAAAATTGTATTTCTTTAATTTTTGTTATTTCACAATTAATTAAATAAAAAAGTATATTCCACCCATTCCAGAGGAGAAGATACTCTCAGTATCGCTCTGGTGTACGACCACCATTCAGAATTAAAACGTTACTTCAAATGGCTTAAGCCCCGTTTGGTGGCTATATCCGAATAGTCCTACTTAGGTACTTCACGTTCCTTTTTCCAATCTCCCTCCTTTCTCCTTCCAATGTACCACAATTGGGGATGTTATAGTCTTCCTGGTTCCCGATGGGAGCTGTTGGGACTCTAGTGTGGTATTCACATAAAAAGTAGGCGTGTTGATGAGACATGGATAAAAACCTTATTTCTTGAAAATATATTTCGTTTTCTTGAATGCGGCCTAGGAGTTGAAATATAATATTGACAACATAGTTTTCTTCCAAATCAGTAAAAATACATTTTTTTTGTTTCTAGAGATTATTCGTGAGATCCTATAATACAATATTGTAGTGCCTAAGAAATAAACATACTTGGCTCCTCCGGTCTCGGAGACCGGAAAAGTGAATATTTCCGCTTTGCAATGAAATCCAAAATAAAAAAATTGAATATTCGCATCAATAAACGCATCCGAAAATTAAAAACTGTGTTTGAAAGGTGATGAAATACGCCTTCAAATTTTATAATTCGAAATAAATGTACAATTTTTGCAATATAAAATTTTTTAATGAACACATAAAAGATTAAAAAAAATAAAAAAAACATGCTCACATTTTATATCCTCACCGCACTTTTTTGTCGTTTCATGTAAAAATATTTAATAAAAAAATTCCAAAGTTTCATTTTTTTTTCAAATTGCATTCACAAAATTCGATTTCATAAAAGTGTATATTTTAATTATTTTCTGGTTAATTTTTAGATTTTAATATAAAGCGTGATGTTTTCTCTTTCTAACGCCGTTTATACCATATTTTTAACCATGATAGTAAAGGAGACACGATGATTTTCATGAGACCATGAACAAATAAGCCTGAGGGTTTAGTACTTATTTAATATGTTATTTAATTAAATATATATATCTAGGTGACTTTATCTGAAACAAAAGTAACGAGTTAAACATGAGAGTAACCCAAAAACAAACACGGGATAAGTAGTGTTACAATGTTTATTCAACGATTTGTGTGAAGTGCCTTCCCCTTTATCATTGTAATTCGTGTTACTGTACGAGAATATATTCATATGTACGAGGATAGTGTACATGTATATATTATATATAACATCATATCGAATTCGTCTATTATGTTAGTGGTAGATCTGATATTAAATTGTACCAGAAAGTAGCGCCTGCTTAAAGTGCGGGTACATTGTATGGCACGCACACCTTTGTACTAGTCTGTACACCCGACCCGAGTCGTTCACCCACACAGGTAAACTCATTTTCTCGAAAATACTTTCCGAATCGTATATTTAATAATAGATGTTCCGAGCCATTCCAAGTTCGTATTTCGTTGTACCCCCACTTACCTACGTAAAACATTCAAATAAAATAATAACTTTTTGCTTTAATGGCCGGCAATAAAATGGAATTGTTTCCTTTCCCGCTTTAAAATGAAAGAAAGAAAATTCTATGTATATTTCCCGTTTTATATCATCAGCGGAATAGAATCATTCTTTTATTAAATGGATGGAAATTAGTTATAAATTGTACCTAAGTATCTACGTAATAAATAAATTGTATTCATAAAGTGTAAGAACATAACGCCACACATTATAAGACATTATTTATTCAATTAGGGAAGCAGGTATGGATCCATTTATTAGAACCAACACCTCTGCCGTGAGCCTCGATGACATTGAGCGAGTTTACAAGCTACTAGCTGGGAAATTCACTTCTTCTTCTTCGTGTGCCCTAACAGGTCCCCCCGACGTTGGCGATCACTCTGGAAAATGTCTCTCTATCTTTTGCTGCTCAGAATAGCTCCTCCGCACTTCTAATGCCGGTCCACTCTCGTATATTTCGCAGTCAAGACATTTGTTTCCTACCAGGCCCTCGGCGATCTTCTATTTTGCCTTCCAATATTAATTGGAGCAAGTGATACTTTTCCTCTCGAAGTATGTGACCCAGATGTGAAATTTTCCTGACTTTTATTAATGTGAGCAGTTCTTTTCTGCTCTAGCCCGCCTGAGAATTTCTACGTTGGTGATCATGTCGGTCCATGGAATCTTGAGCATTCTCCGGTGAAGCCACATTTCACAAGCTTCTAACCTGTTCATGGTATTTCAAGGTCCACGTCTAACATCCATATAGCAAGACTGACTACACGTAACATTTAGGAAAATAACTATCTGTTAGTAAACTCAGGGGTGCCTGTCTTCATTCAGATCTTGGCGATGGATGCGCCTGCCCACCAGCTATATGGCTGGCAAGATTGGTTTAACCTTTCCAGCTTTTCTCTCTCATCGTCTTGCACCACAGCGGGAGGGATGGATTCATAGGTTCGTCATTCCCGAACACACTGACCTCGAAATTTCTACTCAACTCTAATTCATACCTTCTTCCTTCCCAGAACGTTTTCTCCTTCCTCTCCTTAAAAGTTCCTCCACACAGCATTCAGAAGGTGATACAGAGAAAAATTATTTTCCTCAGGGCCTCCTGTTTTGTGTAAAAAAAATCGAGTGCAGTTAACATGCGGTAGAAGCGATACTTTTATTATGACCTCACTTTTCAAGGAGCCTTGAAAAGTGAGGTCATAATGAGGGAAACCGATAGGCTACGAAGCACCATACAAAGAGGAGACCGATAGGCTACGAAGCACCACGCAAAGAGGAGACCGATTATTCTATATAGTTTATATCATTCTCTCGCAGGCTAAATTCTACAGATATATGTGTTTGTCTCTTTTTAGTATCGTTGTTTTTCGTTTCATCAACTTTCAAATAATAACGGCGCTATAGAAGTTTTCACTTCAAAAAATTTATCCAAATGAAATATTTACAATAAGTAATTTAATTTGATTAATTTATTTGATGGTGCTTAAATAAAAAAGAAAACGATATTATTAATATTAAACCATAATAATTCTATTATAATAATATATTTAACAATGCAAAACTATAAAATTAATATTAATAATGCTTTCCATTAGCAGGTCGGTCATAGTTATTAGCACTGAGGTACTTTTAAAGCGAATTAAATTAGTTTGAGCCATTTTATTATATTATTATTTATAAATGAATAAATATTTTTACTTTACTTAATATTTTAATGCTCTAAACAACACTATAAAATTTCCTAACATGCACTTCATTAAAAATTGCCACGCGTTCTGTGTAAACAATGTTTTTTTCAATAGTTGTTTTTATAGCTTAAATGGACATGCAAATAAAATTGATTACCACTTCAAGAAACAATTACGATTTTTAATTTTTTTAAAAACAATTTCACCTCACATGTATGTATTTTTAATAAATATATAAAAGGGAAATATTATTGTTAGATTACTTTGCTTACACAAACTTGCTCTAAATCAGTTTGAATTCAATGATAAAATTAATTTAAATTGTTGCTATATATAAAAGAAAGATTGCTTCATTTTCTCCTAATAAATTTCTTAATAAAAGAATCACGTGAAAATGTGGTTTATAATTTCGTCTTGGAGAAAAGTGTCGGAAGAAAACTTTGCGATGGATAAAAATTTGCGAGGCGGATACGGGTACCGCCGTTCCTGGAGCCAGCTATTGGATTATCAGCACTTCTGCCATAGGTCACCCCAATTGGTTCGCTACGTTTGGTGACTAGGCAGGGGTGCCAGATTCAAGGTTTGTTTGATTGAGGTTTGTCCAAATCTTGGCGGTGGACGGCATTACCTAAAATGACATATTATAATATGTCTGTAAGCTCTGAGAGGAATTCAAATATTTTTTATTTTTTTAATTTTTTATACATCTAAGTGACTATATATAAAAATTGCATATCCAAAATATAATGGTGAATTTAAGTAAGTATAGATATTGTGTTTCTTCTCCTCCTCCTCCTTCAGTCCTCCTCACTAGGGGGTCTTGTGCCATGGTGGACTAATGTAGTTTATTTGTCTTCATTAGGGTTTTTTCATTGACCTCTTTCAACCATACTTTTATTCTTAATTTGTATTCATTAGAATTTTTTATTAGTTTTACGTCTTGGAGAAGGATGTTACAGAGTTTTGTTGCAAAGTATGTGTAGTCTCTTTGTCCGAATGTGATTTTATAACTAGGAATATTTTTTATGTCATTTTTATTCGATCTAGTGTTATGCATACACGGTCTAGTAGAGGATTCAGTATTTTTGAATAGCTTCAATAATATATTTTTGGCATATTACATTTGTTGTACATTTAGTACGTCAAAGCTATTGAAAATTTCATTTGAAGGCGTTCTAATGGGTACTTTCAGTATGGTCTTTATGATTCCTTTTTGAATTGTATTCAGGTTATGTATGTACTTATATGTAGCAGATCCCCAACCTACGATTCCGTATTCAATTCGAGAATTACGTAACGCGTAGTAGTCCTTTTTCATAACCTTTTTATTTATCACATTTATTAGATTTAAAAAAAATATATGTAATGTTTTTCTCGTTGCCTCCTGGTATAGCTAATCTTTAAAAATAAAAATAAAACTATATGGTTTATAATTAACAGCGATATTAAGCGGATATCACTGCCTGATCCTTTGTCAAAGTTCTCCGTACATACGTTTTTTTTTAAATTCATAATAATACAATAAAATTATGTCCCCTTTGTTTTCCGCTTCCTTTCATCGTGTATTGTGATGTTATAATATTTATGGTCGTAGATAAGTGCTTATTTTGTATTGTTAGTACTTTATTTATTTTGTATTGTTAGTGGGTAGGTATCTACATTATCTACTAAGAAACTGCTTACTCAAAATAGTTGTAAATGTTATAATATGTCTACTATCAGGTAAAGGAAACAAGTAAAATAAATATAGAATTTACTCAATACAAATTAAAAATGTTAATTTCTGTTATTCTGTAATCGAATTTAACATTTTTAGCAATGTCTTGTTCCATAATTCCCCTCAGGGACTACGTCATCTTGAGGAATGCTTTGTGAATGGGCTTTTTAGAAAAGGAAAGAGAGGGTTTTTGGAAGGAAAAAGATAAGGTTGATAGGAATTTGGGGGTCAGTGTACACAGGAAGTGTAACGGACGTATGAATCCAAACCTTCTACTGCGATGCAAGGCAATGTTCCTAGAGTGTCCTATTGAAGAGATCTAATGGTCTCCCTCAACCAGTCTTTCCCGATCCGGCCTGCCACGCAGTTGGTGGGGGACTGAAGGACACGAGAAGACAAGAAGCAGACCCGGACAAATCTATATACCCATCCTATGTACCCGGGCACTGAGTCACCAAAAATAGCTTGCCACTTGGGGTCTTATGGCGGAGGTGTTGGTTATACAATAAATGGTTTCCAGGACGGCGTTACCCATACCCGCCCCAAAATTGAAATTGAAGTATAAAAACTGCGCGCGCACTGCTCTCTCTTGCTGCTACAGTGTGATACAGACAATAGGCCTGCACTGTATCTTAGATATCAGAAACGTAACTGAAGAGAAAAAAAAAACTAAATTAACTATACGGAAAGGGAGAAAGAAAATGTGTGCTCGTACCTCTCGCTCTTGCCTCTACAATTATTTACGAAACGTAACTCTCTCTCTTTCTATCTTCACTAACTTATATTTCCCTCTCAACTTTGTTCGCCTCCCCCGACACTTTTCGTAACGCTCTCGTCATGCATTCACCAGCTTACTCCCCAAGTCAAGCGTGCGTAGAGAAGTTTTACTTCAAAAAATCAATCATCTGTAAAATTAATCATCTACACTTGTAAAATCTCCTCCACAGCATTGGTTACCTTATAAATTTAAATTTAAAAATAAACTTGAAAAGTATACTATGTAAATTATACATGTATTTTTTTTTTGTTTTTAAATGTACCAGAGAACAAAATATTTTGTTGAATTTTTTTTGTATAAATACCTGCATCATGTGCAATATAATATGCATACAATAAAGTTGACAAGTTTGCATATTGCACTTGAAATTTGTTAAATGATTTTTCATCTAGTGCTTGTTTTCATTCATGTAATTTCCACATCACCTTTATAATTCTACGAACATTAACCATATTTACATTAAGAAACAAAATAGTGCAAAAATATTATTAATACATTAATTATTTATTTGGGTTACGAGACTAAATAATAATAAATATAAATATCGATTAATTATCATCAAAGCATTTAGCATTATTATCGAAGTTCTTAACCCCGAGGTTAATATCGGAAGGTGAACAATTTGCGCGTTGCGAAATTTATTGTAAATGAATTCAACACGTTGATGTTATGCGGATGCCATAGTGGAAGATACTTTCAGTATCGCCCTGGTGTAAGTTGCTTAAAAAACGTTGCTTGGAATGATATTTAAATTTTGACGGCCGGCGTAGTCCAGCGTTAAGGCTCTTGACTTGCAATCCAAAGGTCGCGGTATCGAATCCCAGCGTGGCAAATACATTTTATTTGACTAATTTGTGTTATTTCACAATTTATTATTTTAAAATAATATATGGTATATTTGCGGCACGTTCCAGAGTGGAAGATACCATCAGTATCGCACTGGTGTAATACCATCATTTAGAATTGAAACGTTGCTTGAAATGGCTTTGGCCGTGTTTAGTGACCAGATCTGTATAGCCACGTACTTCCCCACCTTCCTCTTCCCTATCTACTTCCCCTCCCCACTACCTTCAGCCTCACAACAGCCAATTGGGGATGCCATAGTCCCACTGGCTCCAGACGGGAGCAGTTTGGACTCTTGTGCGGTATTCATTTATAAAAAATAAAAAAATTGGCTTTAGCCGTGTTTGATGACCAGATCTGAATAGACAGGTACTTTCCCACCTTCCTCTTCTCCGTCTCCTTCCCCTCTGCACAATTACCTTCAGCCTCACAACATACCCCACTTGAGAATGACATATTTGCCTTACTGGCTGAAATAACACAAATTAATCAAATAAAATTTATTTGCCACGCCGGAATTCGGATTGCGAGTCAAGAGCCTTACCGCTAGACCACGCCAGCCGTCAAAGTGATGTGATCAAAGTGATATAGGAATCACTATACCCGTCGGGTATAGTGGTTATAAATTTGTACAGTACAGTTTGTATTTTATTTTCAATTGAGCGATGTTTTCACTTCACCTTAACAATTTGTATTATGTCTCGACATAATACAGAAAGACGTAAAAACCAAATTCTTCCAAAACTAATCGTTAATATTAATTTTCTAAGGGTCGAGTTTTCCAAGGTTTTTCGAAAGAATTGTTACTTTTCGATGTAATTTCAATTTGATTTATATGAATGTAAAGCATAAAGTCTGTTCGCGTGTCTCAATAAAACCTCACGAACGGTGAGCTCTGGCGTTGTAAAATTTGTACAGGTTTTTCTGTCTCGAATTTCAAGGTAAACGCGAATGTCATTCATTCAATATTCAGCATTTTGAAATATATCATCAAACATAAAATAAAAACCTGCGTAAAATTTTGTGGCCTTTTCTAAAATGAAGAATTATTCGGACAAGCGATAAAGTGGGTACCTACCTATAATATAATATTTTAACAGAAACTAATTTATAATATTAGTTTCCGAAATTGGAATTGTAATATCCCGTGATTTTTCACTGCTTCACGCTAGTACTCAATCAAATGTGAAATGTAAGACACTAAAAGTTTTCAAATTGATATTTTAGTTTGTATCACTTATATTGAGAAAATGATTTCCTTCCCCTTTTCGTTAAGGTTGGTAGATATACGTATAAAAAATATTCTGATACAATCCTTCCCGATTGATAACGTCTTAAAACAAGAATATGAATAATAATTTGTATACCCAGCCATCAAGAAGGGAAGGTGTAGATATATTATATAACACACATTTATTAATAGCCCCTGGTCCAAAAAAAGGTTATTAAATGTCGATTAAAAGTAAGATCTGATATGCATAATAATACATTGTGTTCGCACCGCTCCAGGGCTGGGCAAAACGTGTCACACCTGGCTTTCCAGGCCAAACACAGGGGTGTTGATGTTTCTAGAAATAACACGATAAACAATATATCTATTATAGCAATTTTATTGTGCGTTATGATAGCTTCGACTTGACTGGGTTCGGTGTGACTGGGTTCATCTAAACCGTGTTCGGCTTAACAGGATTTAGTTTAACCGAGTTCGGTTTAACTGGGTCCAACTTAAGCCGCCGCTACCCGAATTTCTACCGATTTCTTACATATCTCCCTTAAAGTTTTGAAGTTTTTAAGCTCTTAAAAAAATATATGGTAATTTTGAAGATAATATCTAGATACGTTCCACGCCGAAACGCAAATTATATGAAATTCCCTCCATAGAAAATAATCGCAAAGTATGCTCCGAAAATTATTAAAAACAAGTCTATTTCTATTATTTTACAAGTTGTATTTGTGAAGAAATTCACAATGCTTCTTTGAATGATACTTAAGATACCTTCCACGAGATTTTTGCTCTATTTTAAACGAGACACGTTTTGTTAAGCATTTTCACAATTTTCGCTTCATTTTTATCATCTAATATATTAGCGTGCTCTTTCCAACATTCGTAATTACATATCTCTCCATCTTCTTCTTTTTGAGCCGGGAAGCGCCGCCTTAACCAGGTTTGGCTTAACCTAGAAACGGCTTAACCGGGATGATTCAAAGGATGTCAATTACACAAGCACAAATTTCACATGACAATATTACACATCCGATTACACGGATAGAATTACACCTACTGGAAATTAAACATTTCAAAAATTTATTTCTTAATGGGTTTAAATTTTGGTTTTAGTTTGTATTGCTAAACAAATTTCATATCGGAATAAACAAAAGTTGGGTTTGACGGAAAACCTGTTCATTTTGATTTTTTTCTCAAGTACCATCACCAACGTTTATAAATTGTTTTAAGATATGAAGTTTTTTTGACGTGTTTCGGTAAAACAAGATATCCTGGGTTCGAATCCCAGTTGCAGTTACCTTTTTATTTCCCTGTGTCTTGTTCAGTTTTATGTTCCGTTTAGATTTATAAGTATTATTTTTTTTCCAATGATATGTGACGTTGATGGGTACACTCTTCAAGAGTTATTTAAAAAGATATTCCAACAAAATTGATTTATTGAAGTGAAAACTTTTTTAGCACAGTTGTGATTTGAAACTCGATGTAACAGACACGAGCGACTCTAAAAAGAGGTATAATTACAATTTTTTTTTTTAATTGTATTTATTGGGCATTGACTATGTAACAATTTCTAGACATTTTATTTTGGAGAGTTTTATTGCACATGTACATTTGTTACTTAATTTTTATTTATCTGCCACAGGTTTCAACTGTATTCGTTCACTAGCAAACCGAACTGGAAAAAAGCAAAGCGAAACCGGTTGCATATAATTAGTAACAAATGTGCATGTAAAATTAAACTCTTCAAAACAAAATAATATTGATACACTTGTGTTCCTCTATCTTTGCTTCCATCATGCAACTAATTAAAAGAGCTTATTTTCATTGTAATGCCTTTTCATATCGAAGGCTGGCTATCATCAGGGTAATCCAATACCTAATTCAAATAAAGATAAGTTGGCAAGTTTTGCATATACGCAGAAGTTGGATATAAACTCACCACTATTTTATTCAGTTTCACCGACCGATGGACAAGACAACTTCGCGGCCGCCGACCAGACCAAGGGAACGGCAACTTCCGACATGCTTCCGACTACTAAACGTCAAGTTTTTTTGCATTGTCTTGCGATGCGGAGGTTATGATTTTTTTATGAAAAGTAGGTACATACCTGAAGTTAATGGCATACTTGACCCATAAACGGATAATAAACGCCATAACATAATATTATAAAAATATTGCCAACATTTTGTTTAAATTTTATCTATAATAATATATTATTTCATTCTGTTAATTCACTGGGTTTTAGATAATAATCTGATATCGACATATTTCTTTTCACTCTATTAATACATTGGGTTTTAGATAACTATTTGATATAGGTACATTTATTTTCACATACGTAATATACAGGGTTTTAGATTATTATCTGACGTAGTAGATATATCGACAAAGTTCTTTTCACTCTGTTCATCACTGGGTTTTAGATAATAATCTGATATCGGCACAGTTAATTTCACTCTACTAATACACTGTGTTTTAGATAATCATCTGATATCAACACATTTCTTTTCACTGTGTAGTTAATACAATGGGTTTTAGATAACCATGTAACATTGACACAGTTGTTTTCACTCTGACCTTAATGCACTGAATTTTAGATAATCTTCTGATATCGACACTTTTATCTTCACTCTGTTAATTCGCTGGGTTTTAGATAATAATCTAATATCGGCACAATTAATTTCACTCTATTAATACACTATATTTCAGATAATCATCTGATATCAACACAGTTCTTTTCACTCTGTAGTTAATACAATGATAACCGATAAGATAACCGTTTTAGATAACAGTTGAAATCAACACAGTTCTTTTCAACCTGTAGTTAATACAATGGGTTTTAGATAACCATCTAATATTTACACAGTTGTTTTCACCCTGACCTTAATACACTGAATTTAAGATAATTATCCGATATGGACACATTTATTTTCACTCTGTTAATTCACTGGGTTTTAGATAATAATCTGTTATCGAAACAATGCTTTTCAATTTGTCAAAGCACTGGGTTTTAGATAACCGACACAGCGATTGTCACTATAAATACACTATATATATAATCATCTGATATCGACATGGTTCTTTTCATTCTGTTAATAATAAAACGGGTTTTAGATAAACATCTGTTATCACCATGTTAATCAATCATCGGATATCGACACAGTTCTTTTCACTCTAATTTCAGTTAATTCACTTGGTTTTAGATAATATTCTATTATCACCATAAATCTTTTCAATATGTCAAAGTCTTGGGTTTTAAATAATAATCCGATACCGACACAGTGACTTTCACTCTATAAATACACTGTGTTATAGATAATCATCTGATATCGACACGGTTCTTTTCATTCTGTTGTTAATAAAACGGGTTTTAGATAAACATCTGTTATCGACACAGTTATTTTCAATCTGTTAATTCGACACTGTTCTTTTCACTCTGTCAATTCACAAAGTTTTAGAAAATCATCTGATATCGACAAAATGACTTTATTCTTCTTCCCCTTTCGTACTTACAGTTACACAACACTTCCTCAACAGGAATACCATACTTTTAATGATTCCAAACACTCTTGTGTACTTCAAACAAAAAACTATTAAAACAGAAAAAAGAAATCTGTTAAATAATTAGATTTAATTTTAAAAGTTTTACCTATTTTTTACAAAATATTAGATAATAATCGATGTGATCCCAACACAGTAAGACTAAAATGTTGTTACGCAGTCACACAATACACATGTAACATCTATTACGCACCTACACAAGTACTTAGCCGTTATTTCGTTTCTTATTATAAGTATTATGATCATTTTTATTGCCCGACTTGGAGCGCCCTCCCCCCTTAACCCGTGCCCATACCACCTCACCACCACCCGCCCTTCGCCGAGACCGGCGTTGTAATAACTATTATAAAAATAAAAATGTAGTTATATTGTATAACCCCTACGCCAGTACGTACGGCCGGGTTTCTTATAATAATAACGTCTCGGAGTGTATACCTATTTAGGTACCTACGTCGACTACGGGTGGCGCGCGGCGCGTACAAACACTTCTCAAACTTTGTTATGTTTTTTTTTTGTTTTTGAAGATAAATAAATAAAAAAAAATTATTAAAATAAATTATTATTTAATAATTCCGTGATTTTTAAATAAAAAAATAAATAAATAATTTAATAGTTACGTGATTTTTTTTGCATTGTAAAACATTTTAAAATATGAGTGCTTATGTATTAGCGTGGCGCCATACATTGCGTGAATTAAAAAAAAAATCGAAATTAATAATGCACTTAGTTTTAACCACTTATGACCTAATATTTAACCTGTTCCCTTTGTAAATTGTTCTCTTCCCTCTACCCATTCTCACCTTTCTATTGACTATGTCTAGTACTTATAATTATGTTGTCTATGTCTATGACCATTGTTTTTATCTATTATTTATAATTAGTTAGTAAACCCTGAAGAAGTGGTAAAAACTAAGTAAATTATTCATTTTGAATTAAGATGGTGCCACAAAATAAGGTTGCTGTGTTTGAAGAAGTAAAAATTTTTTTTTTCTAATTTATTTAGCTACTTATTTTTATTTCCGTGCAGTTTACAGATGTTTTTTAATTTTTTTTTACATTTGCTCCACATAAGAGGCCCTGAAGAAAATAATTACCCTCAGGGCCTGTCGTCTTTGGGGATGCTGTGTGGAGGGTCTTTTTAGGGAAAGGAAGGAGAGGAAGTTCTGGGAAGGAAAAAGGTATGAAAGGTGGGAAGAATCTGGGGTTCAGTTGTCCGGGTCATCCGCCGCCAAAACCTAGACAAACTCCAACCCCAAGAACCCGGGCGCCCTTGCTAAGTCACCAAACGTAGTGAACCACTTCGGGTGACCTATGTCAGAGGTGTTGGTTATTCAATAAATAGTTCCCGGGGTGGCGGTACTCATTCCCGCCTCCCAAGCTGTATACCTAAACACCTCACTAGGATAACCTGTACTGAGGTGTTCGCATGTTTATAAGTGTTATTTTTCTATCATATTTAGAAACACAGCATCGTCTTAGCTCTCAAGGTGGATCCAGTGGTAAAAAAAATATTTTTATTGATCCCTGAAGAAGGTTCAGGTCGAACTGAAACCGGTTGGATAAGGAAATAATAAAGTGGAATTAAAACAAAGTTATATCATTGTGTTTATTATTATTATGTATTCCCACAAAGTGTTTGCTACATGCAAAAAAATATTTAATATTTTATTCTACGAAGCACCGCACAAAGCGTCTATCTCATTCTCTTGCAGGCTAAATCCCATAGATGTATGTGTTTGCCTTTTTTAGTATCGCTCGTTTCCGTTTCATCGAGTTCCAAATTACAACAGTGCTAAAGAAGTTTTCACTTCAAAAATTCAACAGTTCTGAAAAATACTACTTTTAAAAAATCAACTGCCCATGAGAAACGTTAACATTTTTTGTAAATCTTTTTTTCATGGGAAAAGCTTTTAGCTCCCATTAGACGTGTTAATTATTTGGGGAGCGCTGGCACACTGCACAGACGGAGTTCTTTTAACACGAGGCGTTAAGTAGGGGAACTGCTCGGCGTGCGTGTGCGGTCGCCCTGCTCGAAACTCCGGGCGCGCAAAAAATGCACCGCAAATGCAACCAACACTCGCTGCGTTGCTCGCACTGCACCTTACTGCGCCCAATTATTGATTCAACAATACTTTGTGTCTCGATACAATGTTACGACACCCAAACATTCATTAGATTCATTACGTATTAGAAATTAATTAGAGAAATCCAATTTATGTTTGCTGTACCATACGATACGATACGATTGTATGTTAGGACTTGTAACACGTGCACTGAGGATTGTAAGGAGGTTGGAGTTTTGTCGACCGGTATATATTATGGCAACCTAATAAGCCAATATTCTAATTTAGGATTTTGCCCATTCTTGCTTGGTGTTGGTTTTTCTGATCTCTTTCTCTATTTTATTTTATTCTTGCATTTTCTTGCTTTTACTAGCCTCTTCTTGCTTGTTCTTGGTTCTTTTGACTTCTTCCTTCTTCTAGGCTCTCCTAATCTCTGTTTACGTCTTCTCACATCTTATTGCTTCATTTTGCCTTGTCGTGGTCTTTCTTGCCTCTTCTTATTCTTCTATAATAAATCAATTGAATTTTTTTGCCCATTATTGCTTCGTGTTGGCTCTTCTGATCTCTTTCTCAACTATTTTATTCTATTCTTGCATTTTCTTGCTTTTAATAGCCTCTTCTTCCTTGTTCTTTATTCTTTTGGCTTCTTGCTTCTTCCTGGCTCTCCTAATCTCTGTTTACATCTTCTCAGATCTTATTGCTTCATTTTGACTAGTCTTGGCCTCTCTTGCACCTTCGTATTCGTCTAGCCTCTTCTTTATAGTTTTATGTGGTCACCTACCTAATTATGATTACTTACCAACGTTCCTCTTCCGCACTTCCTCCCTCTCCTGACTCCCCTTAGACTAATAACAAGCCCTAATAATTGGGATTGCCTTAGAAGTCATAGACGCCGTTGACCCATTCATTGACTTCGAGGATCTTGGAATCCTGTACAGCAAACAGGCAATTACAAAAAAACATTCTGTATTGAGAACTCTGCTGAAACTCCTGCTATGCCTGAAAATTCTGCTACACGCATTAAAACGTTCTGAATCGCTTTTATCTATGGCAATTTTACAATTTGTTAACAAAAATGTTCAATATAGCTTCTATAGAGCTTCTGTAGAAGCTTCCTTATATGTGTGTATCTTTTTTTATAATACAATCACACAATTTATTTACGGCAGTAGCTTAAAACTTGTCGAAGAGATTTGAAAAAATAAATCGTCTAGTATTTTTACATGACTGCTAAAACGAAAAAAAAAACTGTGCATAGGAGTGTGGCTCAACGGTTCAACTTTAACAGATCTTTGTATAATATATTATACTAGCTTTTTACCCGCGGCTTCGTTCGCATGGTATTAGGGGTAAATTACTGTAGCGCTTGAACTTATCGATTATCCCCTCCTCCCGCATTCCAAACATTCATTTTCGGTACATTCAGTTTTCAAAAAGCTTGCGTGCCACCTAAATTTCATAATGCCAGAATGCCAGACCTAAAAAAAAACGAATTATCCAATTTGGTTCAGTCGTTTGGAAGTTACGCGCGGAGGTACCAACATTTTGAAGATTCATTTTTATTTACATAGATGGATAGATATTAACTACGACGCCTAAATAAAAAAAAAATACTTCAACATCGTTTCCACGGCGACGATTTATTTTCTGACTTTAGCAATAACTCGCTTTTGTTACAAGAAATATATTTCATAACGCCAGAGCTTACCATCATATACAGCCTATAGTCTTCGCATATAATTTAGCTTTCTATTGGTGAAAGAATTTTTAAAATCGTTTTATTGTTTTATGCGTGAAAGCGTAACAAACAAACTTGAGCGGTTTCGCATTTATAATATTAATATAGAAGTATAGATAAGCAATTGTTTCACCCATTGTTGATGAAATTTCTTTTAACAAAATTCATTTGAAAGCAGAATTGTTAAGGAAATCTTATTAACCCTTACTTGATCAGAATATTAGACTACAGATTCTGCATATTTCTGCTAAGTACTCGTGTACATAAATTAAGTACGGGTTGTATATTAATTACACCTACTCAATCCTACGTATTATGCACTAATTAGAACAAACTTTCCTTACACGCTATATAATAGAATAACTACATATTTTCTCTCGCTTACGGCATAAAATGGTACATCTAGAATTCTTTCAAAGGGGAGGGCAATCGTTTAATGCTATGAAACCTAATACGGTGGCATTAACATTTACATAAAGTTTTGTTTGTAATGAAGCAATGAAAACACTCGAATGATTGTTAGATTAGTCTGAAATTTGCACAGCTTATTCTGAAGGAAAGAAGTAAGGTTCAGTTCCCAACGTCAATTCCATCACTAGTTTAGAGATTTTAAAATTTCAATAGACACTGATAGGTCAACCCTACACTTTCAATATTTATTGTGATCCGTCAATAATTATCAAATATCGTGATATTGATTGAACGTGTAGGCTAGCATATTGACAGATCACAGTATGGTTTACAGATGTTTAGATTCCTGAATTCCATATTGTGAATCCACGGATCACAATAAACATTGACGGATCACAATAAATATTGAACGTGTAGCATAAGTATCAATTTTTTCACGATTCGTAGGTTCATGATACGGAATTCTTGAATCTATTTGAAATACATATTGTGATCTGTCAATGCGCTAACCTACACGTATTATCAATATCATTGTTCTTGACAATTGACTAATCACAATAACTTTGAACGTCTAGGGCAGCACTCTGATCCATATTGTTGGATCACAATTCATCAATATGGATCGTGATAAATATTGAACGTATAGCCTACGCCTTATGGCCGCTGTTCCCAAATTTTAGATCAATCAATCTGAGTCTTCGATCAGCTAAGTGATTATTTAGTAACGCTCGATTCCCTGTTGGTCAAAGAGTTGCATTGGCAAGAGCGTATTTGTGCATTTTAGGAATGTTGAGCCAAAATTTCGGCTTAGCAATTGATCAGTAGGATTGGGAACAACGACCGTTAACACTACTATTTTAATTTACCTGCTATTTAGTATGACAATAAAATGTTTAGTTTGTTATTTATTAGAACATAATTTAGAGATTATAACGCGTACAATTTAACGCGTTTTAAGCATAAAATTATGTGCAACGGTTTCCCATTCTTCGGCCTTTTTACCAAGTAATTGTATAAATATTTATGTGGGTACAGAAGAGAAGCGTTTTTTCCTAAACACCAGCAAAGGCAACAATGAATAGAGTTCAAATAAGTATCTTTATATAACTTACGTGAGAACTGTGGGAAATTTATTGATTAGTTAAACACTTGTACAAAGTGTTGCTACTGTGCTGCTGAATAATTATATTCTCCTCGTTCCCAATCAAGATAAACATAATTAATGATGATATGAAAAATGCTCTTGGTGTGTTGCTGCTCTCGTTAGTAAACACACAAATGTCAATATATTCACGTTTTTTACTACAATCAAGAACACCACATGCTTTTGCTTTGGAATACGGAAAATTTTTAATTTAAGGCAAATAGTACACGAAGATTTTTTTAAATTTAGAGCGTTGTTACGTAGTTAAGTCTCGATTATATCCGAATTTTTCCGCAATTTTTCGACAGTATTAACAAAGCTATTAAATTGTTTCGTACTAGTGCTGTTACAAAATCAAGTATTGAATTACTTACGCATCGTTTACACATAAATTTTAATTTCACTAGTTTCTTAAATGTTTAATTAACAGTCTTTAAGTATTAAAATCAACTTGCAAATTTGAGGTACCTACTTCCTTACGTCACGCGTAATTTTGCTGTTTAATATAATGTTTGGGATATGGTTAAAAATGGATGATAAATAGTATAATAATTTGTGGGGATAAAATCGAATTAGAGGTTTTAGAGATTTTAAAATTTATGAAATTTGGGGGTCAGTTATTTCACAGAATTTAAAAAATTCATAAAATTTCAAAGTTAATTTTCAAATTCTGTGAAAGTTCCATTCGTGTTTTGTTTTGAATTCAGTTCTTTTAGACATTTAGCCCATAATGAAATAATAACAAACCTGGAATAAAACTTTTACAGAACTTAAAAATTAACTTTGAAATTTAACGAATAGTCCAAATTCTGTGAAACAACTCGTCCCGATGACTAAGTACATTACATCCAGAAATTTTTTCAGAATCTTTATTTAAAAATTATTAATAAATTTAAATTTTCACTAATTTATTGATGAACATAAATAAACATCCCTAAAAATGATGAGTTTTAGCAGATATCTACGATGTTTTTATAAAGCAAAAATAAAATATAGTTTCATTAAATTCATAAAAAAGAAACAAATCGATAAGTACCCAATTAGGTATCGGCACGACTTGATTTATATGAAATAATATAAATCAAGTCACTATCACAAGGGCACATCAAAACATCAATCGGTTTCAACCGTTTCAACTTACAGGTTCAAAAACACTTATTTTATTGTAGTGTATTTTTAAGTGAAGGTTTTTATCTAATTTTGGTAACTCGTACCTTTTTCCTTCCCAAAACTTCCTTTCCTTGCTTTCCTTAAAAATACCCTCCACACAGCATCCCAAAAGATAGCACAAATTCTGAGGGAAATTATTTTCCTCAGGGCCTCCTATGAGGAGTTAATGTAAAAAAAAATTTAAGTAACTTTTTTTCTAAAGGTTTCCGATATAGTGTATGCATCCACGTAACAAAACATCTCGGTCAAATCATGACAATTTTTATTTTATTATTTTTTTTCTTTATTCATTGCTTAGATGGTTATACAATTTGTGGATTTTTCGACCACCATAATAATAACAATAACGTAACATTTTTTGTATTGCGCAGCTTTCTGTTATTTCACTTCAAGTGCTAGGCGTATAGGTACCCTAGGTGTCGTGTTGTACATAATATAGTGCATAATTTAGTGCATTAACATTTGAAATAAGAAATAATATTAAAGATTATAACAGAATATTAAAGAAAATAAAATAACACAGGATTAAAGAATGTAAAGGAACGAAAATGAGTACAAATTTATTTAAAAAGAGTATGAAACAAATAAAATGTATGAGTATGATAAATACTAAGTATGAAAGAGATACTAACTTATATATTAGTTTATGTTAGCCCTGTGGCGTGTTAAAGACCCTGTTCCGCCACTGGCCTGCCCCACAGTTGCCGGCTCCCTTGGAGTGTGGAGGGAGGGCAGAGCATAAAGTGTATCTTATTTTATAATGCCCCGTCTCCCTCTCTCTCCCCAACCGACGGCTGTTTGCGCTTACAAAATAATAACGGCTTATAAAAAATCTACGCTATAAATTTTACAACTCTGCTCTCCCGGAGAACGCCGTATTATAAATAATAAATGAAAAACGAGAATAAAAAATCGAGTAATATTATATAATAATATATGTTTATATCACCCGTATATTATTATTATTATAAAGAGCGCCATAGTCAACCTTTGTTTCTAAGGAACATAAATCATTTCTCAAAGTTGTTATTATCTGACGTTGATTGTATAATTGTTAACTTCTAACCCCAAACTACGCTTTTTTATTAGGTACAAAATTTGTAGGCTGGCAACACCAATTTACCTGTCAAATTTTCTTTTAAAGTGCAATGACACTGTATGTATAGAACACAGTAAACTACATTAAAAAAAAAACTTTTTTGTTTATAAGGAAAAAAATTAAAATCGAAGAAGCACTATAAATTTGATCAAATGGTGTTTTACAAAGTGATTTGCTTTCATTTAATTTAACAATAGATAGAAATGAAGAATCACTAATGGTGAGTTTAGTTACACTAATTTTAGATCTGAATGAGTTAAATATATTCAGATCTAAAATTAGAGACATGATCTTAAGCCCGGGCAACGCTAGAATTAAATAAATGTGTGCGATTTCTAAACTGCGCCGTATATTTTATTACCATATCGTTATTCTTCATTATGTTAACACAAAATTGCAAAGGTATAATTATTATATACCTATATGAAATTCTAGTTTTGAGATCAGTGGGTATTTATATTGCAATGAAAAAATATTTTTTTCGCTTTTATGCATTTTTAATTTTTCGTAAAAATGTAGGTTATGCAGCTTTTACATTAACACCATGGGTTAAGAGTTTAGTATTGCCATTTGAACAAAAGCGGCGCCCTCCTATGTTTTCTACTCTTATTTGACAAACTTATAAGTAGGTATTACTCCATTTTTAAGCACAAAAAATAATAGGTTTGTACTCACTTAAATAAATTGCTACCTGTGTATGACGTTAAAATTCGTCGCTAGCCCTCAAAAAGGTGAACCGCTGATAGATCCGTTGAAAACCTTAACGTCTTTTGTTAACAAAATATATTATATAAGTTAGAAAAAATAATGGTCCAACGTGCATTTCTACCGTATCTGAATGTGAATGATAAAGCCCGACAGTGTCTGAAAGTGACCGGCAATGTAGGAAGAAAGTGACCGATAGTGACCGACGGTGACCGACACACCTGTTCAAGCCTACCTTCGCTGAAAAAAAACATTATAATGCCTTGTAATTCCTGAAGACGTCTGAGTACACACCGCATTTTCCGCATTCTGCAATTTTTATTTCTGCATTGTGCATACAAGCACCGCGTTTAATTTCTCCACCGTGAGCAGAGCATAGACTCAATTACTACGAACAACTGAATATATAAACCAGTAGAACTGTGCTGCGGGCGCGTACGTGTTCCAGAAGCAAGCTCAACTTTACCTCACTTCTGGGGGAACTGATCACATATATTCAAACATCGAGTTTAACCGATAGAAGTTTGTTGGGGAGGTATCTGTTCGCCAGAAGTTATCATAACTTCTGCCACAACATAAGGCTAAAGAATTCACCTTAATTTTATTTTAAATGTAGGCAAAATCTTTTTTCAAATCGATCGTTCAGTTAATTAGTCAAATATCTCCAAATATCAAGTTTTGAGATAATGACAAAAGCAATATTTGAATGCTTACCATAAATAAAATATTATTTCCAGGTGTCCGTGTTTTATAATGATATAAAATAACAGGAGGCATAAAGGTCCGGTACAATAGTATGACATTTTGAAATGTTCTTCTAGTAACCCATAAAACATTATCATTTTGTTTAATTCACTACAAGTTTTTCTGTATTATAAATTGATTTGGTGGTGTTTTATGAGTAATCTGAGTATTGCACAGATAGAGGGTACCTACACTTTTACATTTAAGAATAATACTATATACTAGCTTTTGCCCGTTGCAGGCACTTTAACTGCCTACTCAACTCAAATTTTGGTTTTTCGGAGATGACTGACTAATCAACCGACGATCTATATTATGACGTTAAAACCCTTTGCATTTTTGGGGATGAAATAAATTAGTTCATCATATTTTTATTTGTGATACTGAAGATTCCTGGTGGAATTCCATTATAAACCAAATGTAAAACTTATTTCCACTTAATTTATTTTCGACCTTTTTTTAGCCTATTTAGGCCAGTTTGAAGATGTAATGGTCTCAATTTGTTCCAACTTTATATTGGGTTGAAATAAGTTTTATATTTCTGTACCCTAAGCCCTAAAGGATAAACCACGTAAGTCCATAGCTAAATCTATAGCTATATTTGATTTATCAATTAAGGCTTTAGGTACACATTTGCTTTTAGCACTGAAGATGATGGCTGTAATGAAATTGAACAAAAATTTTCAATATCGAATATCTATCTTGTGCATTTATTGATTTCAGTCTGGAGTAAAGGAGCTTAATGTGGGCATTTATTTTCTGTATAGATCACATTTCTAGTGAGAATCGGTTCAGTGCTGCGAGCACTGTTTGTGTACCATGTGTTTGTAATGCATGAACTGTGAAATAATACATCGCTGTAAACGGCGAAAGATCGCGGTCATTGCGTTAATATGTTAAGAAATCGCGTGTCAATTTTTACTTGTAGAAAATATTGTACTAATTATATTATGTGACTCTGTAAAATGTGTACCACTTGACATGGATAACTTTGCAGGCGACCAGGATATAAATTAAAGAAAAAATAAAATATGCAATTTTTTTTGTTATTCGGCTATAAAACATGCTATAAAGCTATACAAATATTATTCTCATCGTTCTGGAATTTGTAGATTTTGAAAATCCACCAAAAGTCACAATATTTTCAGTTCTAGAACGAGCTTAACAGATAAAATAACCTAATTAACATAAATGAGAATATTTAGACCAAAGGTTTTTTTTTTCAATAAATCTTAAGTTCAGAATGGTTATTCATTGGTAGGAGATAATATAATAGAAACAAACAGCTCAAACTAAGAATCTTGGGGATAAGTGCATGTGTATAAACTTCCAATAGTGTTGTCCTTGCCAAACGTCACTGAGAAACAGCCATCTGTCCGATTTACACCTGCTTATATTTTTTAGCAAGAAAGCCACAGAAATGTACCTAAAGGCGAGTCTCATTAAAAAGTGTCGTAAATCTAAATATCAGAGTGAGCATTCCACATGCGGTGGAAGTGAAACCTTCAGAAAGCTAAAGTAGACAAGAAAGGGGAGACTACGAAGCACCGCATAAAGAGAAGATCGATTGGCTACGAAGCACTGCACAAAGAGTAGACCGATTTTACTATCTTATTCTAGACTAACTATATCCTATAGGCGTATGTGTTTGTCCCTTTTTAGTGTCGCTATTTTTCGTTTCATCGAATTTCAAATCACAACTGTGCTAAAGAAGTTTTCTCTTCAAAAAGTTTACTTTACTTTACCGGACAGCGAAAACAAATGATTGAAGAAACAAGCGGTCCAGTCGAAAAGAGACACTCGCTCTAATTTAAATACGGCTTTCGTGGGGATAATCACAATCACTTTACTATTCAGAGTTAAAAACAAAATTTTATAAAATAAAAAACTTTGACTTACGACCCTTTTCTACGGGATGATATGTTGCAAATTAATAAAAAAATAACTTTTCTGAAAAAGTCGAATAAAAAGGTTGAAGCAAGGCCCACGTAAGTGCTCTATGTGTCTATGTTATTACATTCACGTTATGATTCCTAACGATCTATCCAATGTCTACCACCGATTTCAAAGTTATGCGTGACAATCTAAACGGTTCTAGTTTATTTAAATCCCCGGTGTTTGCATTCGGAGAACACAGGTATTTAATTATTTAACTCACAAATTTGTTTAATTATAATAAAAGTTATATCAATAAAAGTATAATCCGTTGTTTATTGTGTCAATGACGCCAGACTTTGAACACGAAGTTGTGACTCACCAAATTAGTTTTTATTATAAATACGCATTGCGATATTATTACGTAGTTACATACTTTGTGAAATCTTTTTATGGTTATTTTACAACTATTTGCTTAGCTTTAGATAGCGTTATTTATTTTTATCGGCTTTTCTATTTGAAGCGCCGAAACACATCCAGTGACTGTGAATTCGGTCTTTATCACAACAAAATCTACGTGACCGATTATTTGATTAGCTTACGAAGCAATTGAAAAATGGGAACAAACGAAATGGCGGGTTGTCTCATGTTTTAACGGAAAAATTCTATTTCAAAGCTTTTTTTTTCAAACTGAAATTTGATTTTCCTAGATGCTCCAGAGAGTCTGTTTAAATTTTATAAAGCCTATTTTCACCATCTTCAGATTTTAGTAACCTTCGAATTTTTACTACTTACGGAAGACAGCTGTAACTTTAGGCATAATTAATAACAAATTATCAAACTCCTACCACGACGCTTCGTGGAGAACAGTTGTGTAGCTGCTTTATTGTCATACCCTTTCTTTCTTTTCTCTGCAGGTTATGTATTATATATGACACTACCATGTTTTATATTTCATTTTGATTAACATTATTTTTGTTATCAACGAGCATTTCCGTCTAGTAACCACTAAATATTAATTTTTCGTGCTGTGAACATTTCTAATTGGAGTGTTAATGTCTATGTACATCCCAACGGCAATTCGATTATTGTAATACTTGTTAACACTCTGTAAATTTTTCAAACAATAAATAAATAATGTGGGATTGAAAGTAGATGGAGGGGTGGAAGGTTGGCAAGTTACTGGTTATTCAAATCAGGTCATTAAATTCTAGAGCTACTTGAAGCCATGCTAGCTTTCAGTTCTGAAATGTGGTTTACAGGGTGACACTGAGAATATCTGGCACTCCGATAGACCATGATTTGAAGTTTAATTATAACATGTGTGCAGTCCACACGCGGTAGAAGTGAAACCTTCAGAAAACTAAAGTAGACAAGAGAGAGGAGGCTACGAAGCACCGCATAAAGAATAGATCGATTATTCTACCTCATTCTCTCGCAGGCTAAATTCTTTAGATGTATGTGTTTCTAAATAATGTTGATGTATGTCTTTTTAGTAACGCTTTTTCGTTTTAAATAACAACGGTGATAAAGAGATTTTCACTTCAAAATTGAGAAGTTAATTTAATTATTAGTTTTATATTTATTGTTGAAAGGTTTAGCTCCCCGGAAGTAGGTTGCTCGCGCCCGCAGGTTGGCCTCACAAAAGGGACAGGACTTCGAGTTGGTTACAATTTGATTACTTGTGTTTCTATGTCCAATAAAACAACAATTACGATTATATTGGACATGGAGATATTTTTATAATTATGCGTGTTGTTATTCTGCCTTATCGTCTACATTTTGTTGTGAAATAAACAATGCACGATGATAATTATTTTTGTGTAGGTAAGAATTGAAAACAATTCATTTTATAATAACAATAAAATAATTTGTATTGTTCGTGTTTTTCTTACCGTTTTGCATTGATAATTTGAAATTGAGATCAAATTCAGTCACATTCGGTTTTAAAATACAAATTATAACATAGAATTAATCGCCTAAACGTAAATAAGTTTAATCGACCACATATATTATATATGTTTATATCAATCGCGTAGAAAAGTGTCGTAAGTCAAACATTTCTATTTTACGTTTTATCTCTAAAAAGTAAATTGATTGTGATTATCTATGCCCCACGAAAATCATATTTAAGTAAGATCACTCCATCTCTAGTTACTCTTTTCGACGGGACCGCTTATTCATCATTCTTTAATTTATTTACGCTCTCCTGTAAAATAAACTTTTTTGACTTAAGACACTTTTCTAAAGGATGTGCGATGTGTAAAATATGTCCACAAATTTTACATTTAGTAACGATGGTGTGTAAAACTTGCTATTTTAATTGAATTGTTATATAATTAATACATCTTGTAACTTAAACTATTTAAATGAATTGCATAAGTTAATGACTGTACACTGTACCTACCCAATCTGTAAACTTCATCTACCATAACACAGGGACATCCCTAGCATGGCGGATGAATTAACACAATTTTTTTTGTTCATTGTATAAACTTCTTTTAATAAATAAATAAATAAATAAATAAATAAATAAAAAATTTAAACTTACATTCTGATTGTCTGAAGCTTCCGAACTTTCGTACGGTGAGCTCTTTCGTAATGAAATTTGCTCTTATTTTCTCTCTAAGCTTTTGTAAAAGCAACTTTTGGAAGCGGCATCTTCACTTCGGTCAACAAAATTGTTTTTTAAAGTTAAGTGCGTGACTCTGTTTTTATTTATATTAAAGTTCTTTAATATCCGTGTTTTATAATAAGAAAAATGATATAATCTAATAAGAAATTGGTAGGCACCTGCAATTTTTCAAACAATTCGTGAGTAAAATTAAATTTTTATCGTTGTATTAACAATTTGGATTCTGTATTCCTAAACGAAAATCGAAAAAGGGTGCTTTTGTTATGGCCAATTTACTGTCATAATGTCACTTTATATGCAAACGAATAAAATTATAAAATAATATTCACATTTCGATTGTCCAGTTGATTAGTCAGATATCTTCAAATGCCAACTTTTGATATAATGAGGAAAGCAATATTCGAATGCTCATTATAAACCAAATTTTATGCATACGTGACGATATTATAAAATAACATCAGTACATTAGTACGAACGAAATTTCAAAATTTCGTACCAGTAACCCGGAAAACATCACTTTTTTTTGTTTATTTCACTACAAGATTTCCTGCGTTATAATTGTTTTGGTGGCTTTCTTGAATAATCTGAGTATTGTACCAGAGAGAGGATACACTTTTACATATAACTGCATACTCAAATCAAATTTCGATTTTTCGGAGATGTTTGACTAATCAACTGGATGGTCGATGTGCCTGTCTATAAAAACTGTAGACAAGTTGTAAATTGTTAATTTTACTGGTGCAACCAAGTAATATGAAAATAATCTTTATTTTTTAGGGTGACAACAAATTCAATTACCTTCATTGCTTCGTTCTGTCAAAATTCCTAATTATTATTACATATTATTACGTTTACCTACACCTACTATTACAATAAAATACCCACAAACGTAGATAGTTTATTACAATACGAATTCGGGAATATTATTACGATACTAATTACCTATCATAAAACATGAAAAACTCCCTTTTATTTCCTATGAATTCTAACGAGTCCGGAATAACCAATACTTCTAGGATGCAATCTAGAGCGATGTTAACTTCCGATACCAGAGGCCAGAGGTACCTACTTTACCACCCTACCCCTCCCCCCAGTTCCTATCCGAGTGGAAGGAGCCGGCTGTATGTTCTGAGTAGGTACTTTCCTACAACTTCAACATGGTGGTAGATTCATAACGATCAAATAACACGAAATGATGAAACTATAGATAAAATTAATTTGTGTAACGTGTCATGTAAAAAGGGCGTATGTAACATTTACATAATTATACCAGTGGCCGCTTGAATGTTGCATTTCGAGATGTTAATTGTAATTTTCTTTACCTGGAGCACTTACCTTCTGTGCAACAAATTATAATAAAATTATCTGAAAGCTAAATAAATACTTAATTATAATTTAAACAAACGCTTAGTTTTAATCGCTTTTAATGTTTAAGAAACCAACTTGTTTCGTAAGTAATGCTTAGGTACTTTTTCAGGGTTTTGGTAGGAAATCGATACATTTCAATTATTTGATTGTATGTATTAATTTAAGTTTCACGAATGTACTATAAGTTTAAACATGATGACAACTAACAATATATAATATAAAATATGTCAACAGTGATGTACAAGCATAAAATTTACATTCTTCCTAATTATCTGCGAACTAATATTATGTTCCATGAAAATGTTCACAATTATCATTCAAGAAGTTATCGAGATTTTAGGCTTCCCAAAACTAAAGTTATGTGCAGAGAAAACAGCGTGTTTTATAAAAGACAAAAACCTACCAAAAGCCTTAAATAAAGACAAAGTCTTAGTATTTTTTGTAGGATACGTGCTATACATTTCGTAGGACACGTGCTATATAAAAAAATATGTATTAGATGAGTACTGCGCTGCATACACGTAATGATATTTAATGGAATGACAAATTATGTACTACCTCCTGTTATAACAATGTTATATCTTTTAGTTGTTGTAAGATTACATTTTAATTTAAAGATATATAATATACTAGTATAATGAGGAAATCAATACCTCATTGGTTTCTCAGATAAGTAAATTGTACATGTATGAATTAAGCAAACTGTAAACTGTTAATTTCTCTAAAATAAAATATAAAAAAATAAAATTAAAAATGATTTATAAACGAAGATACTTTCTAAGATTTTTTTCAATTCAACTGTATTTTTAATTTCATATTTTATTTTGTATTTTATGTACTAGATGCGTAGTTTTTTTTTACTAGACGGATTAAAAAAATTGCGTACTCCTAATTGCGTACTTGCGTATATCTAAATAAAAGTTAAGAAACCAAAAAAATAACATTTCAGTAAGTGCCTACCCATTTAACGTCAAGCTATCGTAGATCGTGCGTTCATATTTTATTAAGATAATTGGATATGTTTTTACACGTTTAATTTAAACCGCACTGGTATGAGCGTGTTTTTTACTGTATTCCGATAGTTACACGAAAGTTTAAAAAAGGCAATAAAAAACCTTTTTACCTAGTTATTATTTATTATCTATTATTTGGTCGACAAAAAACTTCTATTGTAAATCGATTTACAACATTTTAAATTATGCATGAATTACGAATGGTTCGCATTTAATATTCATTTCTCGATTTTAGAGTTGACCACTTTCATAAATAGATTTTAAAAAAAGTTATATAACTTTGTTTGGTTTATAACAACTGAACCTTGAACGGATTAAAAAATATTCATTTAAGAATCCATTTGTTTTACAAAACAACGAAATGAATATACCTATCTATATAGTTAAAATAGCAGTGGAGTGAATAGTCAGTGTAGAGTAAAAGGTAGTACATAGTTTTTATTGTGTTCTTCTCAATATAGAAAATAAAACGGCTTTGCTGCAATAGAGTATCGAACTCTGCTCATTTTGCTCGTCGGATGGGTGCTGTACCAATTTGGCATTTGGCAAAAGCACGACCATTTTTCAACCCTGCTATATTATTTTTCTGAATTTTGTTTTTCATAGTACCTTTTAATGTTTTTCAACCTCTCTTGCGTTCAAATCCTGGTCATAGCACCATTTAATAAAATACTTAAAAACTGTATGTTTTTTTGATACACAAGAAGCTTTAAAAAATCGCAATGCTTTAAAAAATCGCAATGATTTAAAAAAATTCAATGCTTTAAAAAATCGCAAAGATTTAAAAAATCGCAACGCTTTAAAAAATTGCAATGCTTTAAAAAATCGCAATGCTTTAAAAAATTGCAATGCTTAAAAAAATCGCAATGCTTCAAAAAAATTGCAATGTTTAAAAAATCGCAATGCTTTAAAAAATTGCAATGTTTAAAAAATCGCAATGCTTTAAAAAATTGCAATGCTTTAAAAAATCGCAATGCTTTAAAAAATTGCAATGCTTTAAATAATCGCAATGCTTAAAAAATCGCAATGCTTAAAAAATATCTTGTCTGTCAGATGATACAATTTCTTTAAAATCAAACCTTTTATTTTTAATTGGATCGGTTGTTACACAGAAATTGAAAAATTGATCAAAATATTTTACATTAATTTTAAAGTTTTAAGATTAAATTAAGAGGCTATTATTAAATTATTATTGTCCTATCTTTTCTCAAAACTGAAATGATAACAAAACTTGAATTAAGTAACAGAATTAATTAAAGAACAGAACTTGAATCGTTAAAAGAATTTGAAATTTTTTAAAATATTCTCTTCTGTGAAAAAAAAGTATATCTCTACAATTGAGCTTTATTTGGTGTCGATATAGGAAATTATCTAAAAATGTTATTAAAAGTAGTCTTATTACAACTTCACAGGCTCTAAAATGTCCTCAGCTGATATAATATATTAAACATTTATGGTAGACAGACATAAATATGTGAATTTTACAGAATAATTCACAAAAAGCGTAATTTTTTCAGTTTTATAATGTTCAATTACCGCCGACAATTGGGTGGGCGTATAGCCCGCTTCCTTATAAAATAACATCACGTCTCATTATGAGCAATAAATTTATTCCTGTTTTTAAATTAGTTTCAAACCAACATAACGCAAGGAACTCGTCATTCGTCTGGTAAAATTATTATTATCATTGAAACTTTAACACTCTACTTTTTTTATTCTACTGAACAAAACTTGTAATGAGAAGAAAAAATAATAAAACTTATACTTAATTTCGTGATTTTACCTCAGTTATTTATCATAATTATAATGATTCACCGTTGAAGTTATGAAAACGGCGCTATATAAATAAATCAAAGTGTTGTGCTAACCAGGAAAAGAATATTATTATTACGTAAAAACTACAAATATCATTTCACATAATCAATATATATTGTAAAATAAAGTGTAAAAATTGTGCGTCCCGCTACAACTCAGAAACGAGTACCGGTACGATCAAGGGAGTCGTATGGTGTGGTAGCCCTCTATCTCCCATTGATGAAGAAGGTTCCCATTTTTACCCATGTTTTTGAAGATATAAATGCCGGAAGTTTCGCCCTCTAGAAATTTCTAGAACAGTCCAGAACATTCGAGAGTACTGAATGTTCTGAAATGTTGTGGAATCTTCGGGAATAGGGAATCGAGAACATCATTGTGGAACATTCCAGAACACTCGAATGTTGTGGAACATTGTGGACCATTCGAAGGCTTTTTGTATGGGCGGGATTACCCATTAGTAGGGGTATTTAAACAAGATTCGTCACGGTTTCGAATAGTTCAATCTCATATCAACTCCCTGAGCGTAGCCGAGTTACCCAGATAGTATTATATTATAAGCGGATGACTTACAGAATTTCAATTTTATCACAATACGATAGTTATCATGATTAAGTATTTATAGTTTTACAAGATTTCAGAAGTCGCTGATTTAAAGTCCAACCTGCGAAAAGACAATTTATTATATAAAATATGTGTTTTTTCAAATGTCAAATAAAAGTAAGCAGTAGGTATATTTGGGGCATGTTCCACAGTGGTTGATACTCTCAGTATCACCGTTGAGATAGAAACTTCCGTGTTTGGTGACTAGATACGCATAGTCAGATCCTTCTAAATGTTTATTTTATCAGTATCAATTTCCCACTACGTACTCCTTTAGAGGATATCGTAGTCCCACCCGCTTCGGACAGTTGGGACTCTATTCACATAAAAAGATTTGTAGATGATTTAAAAAATATCACATACGGTATTGTATGTGATTTTTTGAAGCTGACATTTAACACATTGAACATTTAACCAGAGACAATACCGGCGCAAAATAAGCTGCACACGGGATCACGATCATGAACTGCGCGTTTGAGAATTACAAAATTATTTGATCCTGAGCGTGGCTGCAAACAGTTCGTGGTTCTTACATATTTTCGAACCTCGTGTTTCAAATCCTTTTAATTAACTTAACACGTGTGTAACACCTTACTTAATAAAGTTATTATTTTTTTAACAAAATCAACTTTTTTTTTCATAAACTAATAAACTAGAATATATCCTAGCGCTATCACGCGTCAGTGCAATTCTTCGAACAACCTTGCTGCTTTTTTTATAACTCAACACAATACCTCGCCAACCAGCATTTCTTGAGAACAAAAACCCGTTTTAACGAAGTTATACAAACTGCTCATTTTAACTTTTAACGCTAACACAAATTGCACGGATAACGAGAAAGAGCGGATTTATAAGAAGACGTGTCATTCTAGAAGAAGAGCATTCCTAAGATTTAAAAAAGATATTTTGGATAACGTAGATTTTGACAAGAGAAGCATTATGCAATTCACTATCAAAAAAAATCTGATTTTTAAATCTATGTATACAAAAATCAATGTATGTTTGCTTGCTTGTATGCTTATATGCTTGTGAAGATAAAAAACTTGCAAAAAAAGCTTTTAATTTCATTATTGCCCAAATAAAAATTTACGATAAATTTCTTATTTTTGTATCATTTACAAAACATTCGTCTAAACTAAATATAAACACACTTTAATAATAATTAATATTTCTCCGCGCTCATGACATTAATTTTGAATGTACGCTCTTTTATTTGTTCATCTTTTAGACAATAATCGGAATATTCTTCCAAATTAATAACCGCTATTACTATGCATGTACCTAACCCCTCTCGGAGGTTTTCTGAACACGTGCATTAGTAAAGCCTGGAAATTTTTCATTTAGTAATTGGATCTGTTTTGTTTAAAAAACTTAATTTTTTTTCTTAGATTAGCATGAATAATCAATCCCAACTTTTCGCGGTATGAGCCTGGAAAAAGGTGTAGTTATCAGTGGCGGTCCGTGAGTTTTCAGTGCGGTAGAGTGCTAAGATTGAAAAAATACGACGTTATTAATGTTGTTGTAGCTGAAAACGAATTTTATTTTTTTCAAAATTTCAACTTTTTGTATAAAGATATACTGATATATGGATGCGGAGCATCCACGCATATCCTATATGGATGCGGCGCATCCACGCATGTCCATGCGGCATATCCTGAAAATCTTCACACAAAATATCGAAATTTTGAAAAAAAAAATCGGATATATTTATCCGAGACACCATCTGTGTTTCAAACCAGTTCACCGAACACTTGCTTCCAATGTAAAAGGTAGCTGCCAATGATATGAAAAAATTTAGTCGACGATAATATTGTTAATTCTGAAATGTTAAATATGCGATTCACAAAAATGACGTTTTTAAGAGGTCTCAGTAGCCGAATTGTTAAGACGTTAGTCCCGGTAAGACGAGAGGTTCTGGGTTCGACCGTTGCAACCGTTATTTTTTTTTAAATTTGCTTTTTCTTGTTCTCTTTCATATTTTCGTTCAGATTATTAGTGTTATATTCTTCTTCAATGGTAAAAAAAAATAAATGATTAAATAATAAAATTTAATTAGATATCAATGGTTCAATTCGTAAAGTGTTTGTCTCGGTAAGACCAGAGAATCTGGGTTCGAATCCAAGTTGGAACCATTATCTTTATACTTTCGGTATATTACCTTTTTTTAAATTGACAATTTTAATTGATGAAATTATTTTACTCATCTGTACGAAATGAGAATAACACTTGAAAATTTCGCAAAAACTGTACAACATTTGTTATGAAAAGAATTCGTGAATTTTTACAAAAATGCTTCTAATATTCCAGAGAGAGCATAAAAAGCCTGTCTGTTTTTAGTTTAGTTTGTTCGTCAGTTCACCGAGTGTACGGAGAAACCATTATTTAAATATATTATGCAAATTCCACAACAATTTCAGCGGTGTACGCCATTAAGCGTAGAATATTTATTTTAATGTCGTTTCAAATACATACATTTTTTTATTATTTCATAATGTAAGTGAATTAATTTAAATTATCATACAATGGTCTTTGTTATTTGGAATCGACAATTGTTTATTATAATACAAACTAAATCGGAACACACACACAAACGTACTTAATATCTATAATTTATACACAGACGATTTTACGTCTCTGCTGTATTTATCCGTATGTCATTATATTTAATAAAAATCAGTACAGGTGAACGAATGAATACATACAATTAGCTTGGCGTGAAGTAATGTACTTAAAAAATAATAATATTAGCCAATAAAATAAATATTCTTTTATAATTCTTAGAAATTATCGATAAAGCATTGCTATAAAATAATCATTTAAATGAATCAGAACTAGTAGTTCTTTGAACAGACCTAAAAAACCTACCGCATAAAATAAAGCATGTTTTTAATTTTATTATCAAATCGTCTGAAATCATCAGATTTTTGACTTAATTAAATACGTCTCTTACCTTAAATATCTCTATTATAAACCATTTGTTCTATTTAACATTTTTGTAAATTATACAGTTTGTCACTATCTCAATGACTGAACTCTTCGTTCTTTAAAAAAAAATTCAGGCAGGTAGGTATGTAGGTACCATAATATTGAAAAAAATGCGATCGTGAAATGTCACCATTTTGAAACGGAAACGCAACGTACAGACAGACGAATCAAGACAGGATTTCTCTACGCTTGTTGGTAACATATTCCATGAAGGTTTCATATTATGAATCGACAGAACATTATTTTTGTCTAGTAGTCGAGAAATTTTGCGTTTAGATATTAATTCAATAAACTTGGTGGTAGGCCATGCGGGCAGCTTATGGTTCGGCTTCGCCCAGTTAGTGTTTGATAATTGTATAAATCTGGTTTCAAAAATAGCCTGTTCCTCGGATCCACTGTCATCGAGTGATCCGAGTCACCGGTACAAAGTAACCGAGGCAGGCAGTGACGTCGTATATAATATATATAGCCGCTTGATACAACTATGTATTACCGTCAATCTTTCCAAATCCGGAGAGATACTACTTTTTAACAAAGGGAAGACACGTTCCCATCCAACCTCCTGACGAATTCTTGAATTCAAAACCGAATTACAGCGGTTGATATGTTAGAAATTCCACGTACACAGATGTTATTTGTGGCGCGACACGTACAGCATGGCGTCAACATGCACTCGAAACTGGGTTCTGAAATTCAACCACTCAGACTTTACCGTAATAATACTGTTCGATAACGATAATTCGTTAATATCTAAGGGATTTCGTCAAGTTACTATATATTTACGAAAAATTCATCTTAGAATGATCTTATTAAAAATCATCGTACAGTGTGTCAACATAAAAATAAATTATTTATTATTTTAACTTTATGAGTAAAACCTCAAACTGTAATATTTAATTAAATGAAGACATTATGAGCGAAACTCAATCGAAAATCTGGAAACAGAAAAATCAGAAAAAGATATTGGCACCTCTGGGACTCGAAACTTTTCTGTTTCCAGATTTTCGATTGAGTTTCGCTCATAATGTCTTCATTTAATTAAATATTACAGTTTGAGGTTTTACTCATAAAGTTAAAATAATAAATAATAATATTCATCCCAGACTTGCAGAAGAGTCAATAGATGTCGCACATTAAATAAAATGGATAATAATTTATCTAGACACCATCTAGATTGCATTTAGTTCGAGTTGAATCTTGCAATCATTCATAAAGATGGCAGCCAATAAAAATATGCGTTAAGAAAAATGAAGATAATATGGGTGGTTCTTAGTCGAAGTATGGTACAGTTAAAAGTGACCGAATTGGATATCGACACCTTAGCTCAGTGGATAAGAGCGCCCAACCCGGAAAGTAGGGAGGTCCTGGGTTCGAGTCCCACAGGTGCCAATATCTTTTTCTGATTTTTCTGTTTCCAGATTTTCGATTGAGTTTCGCTCATAATGTCTTCATTTAATTAAATAAAAATAAATATTTAATATAAAAATATAATTACTGAAAACAATAGAGCAATTCTAAAACGAACATGTGAAACAGAAATGGGATTCAGTCGCATCCAGGAATTGAACCCAGGACCTCAGTCTTGTCAACATCGCCATTCTTTGTTATCGCTTTGCTAGCTTTTTTAATTTTTCTGTGTCAAATTTTCGTTTGAGAGTCGCTAATTTTGTCTTCAATGATTAAATATTATAATTTGAGGCTTTACTCCATATGTTATACCAAAAATAATTTAAAAAATTTTGCTATTAATTTCGACCCCCCCCCTAGCTTCTGAAGTAATCTATTGATATGTTAGTATCATTGTAAATATTTGTGTCAACCGTAATAACAATTCAGCGATTTAATTTGTATAATAATTACGTACCTATAGATACATACTAAATAATACATACTGAGTCATTTCAAACTCGTGTATGCGTATAAAGGAGAGATCTATATTGTATCTATACGAATACGTTTGTAAACTTTATTAATTAGGGAAGTAATACGCCCGAACAATATTTAAAAAAAACGAGTGCAGTTCATACGCCGTAGAAGTGATATGTTCATCCGCACAATTTCTACCTTGAAAAGTGAGCTCTTAATCAAAACGGCCAATGCGGTAATGTTTCATTCTCTCGTTATCTCGCAGGCTAAATCTTATAGAATTATATGTTTTTCTCTTTTTAGTGTCGCTATTTTTCGTTTCATCGAGTTTCAAATCACAACGGCGCTAAAAAAATTTCAACATTCAAACTTGAGGTTGTTTCTCCGGAGGAGATTTTCAGCACCTGCCTTTCTGTCCCAAATCACGTGAAAACTCTTTAGCACCATTGTGATTTGAAAGTCTGTGAAACGAAAAAGCGACGCTAAAAAGAGACAAACACGTACAAGACAAACACGTACGTACACATCTACAAGATTTAGTCTGCGAGATAGTCAGATAGAATAATTGGTCTCTCTTTTGTGCGGTGCTTCGTAGCCTCCCCACTTATGTCTACTTTAGTTTTCTGAAGGTTTCACTTCTACCGCGTGTGGACTCCACTCTTATTATTTTTTTAACGTTGGTTCCATGTAGGAGGCTTGAGGAATAAATATTCCATTTAATTTATCGTTGGAGATGCTGTGTGGAGGGTTGTTTTAGGGAAAGGAAAGAGATGAAGTTTGGGAAGGAAAAAGGTATGACGGATGGCTTTCCATTTATAAGATTTAAAACTCCCCTAAAACTTTCTTTCAATATTTTTCAATTATTGACCGAACCGGTTTCACATTATGACAGGCATCTTCAGACTGCTACAATTCGAACAAAATGTGTAGTATATGGATTCTCGACATTATTTGAAGTAAAATATGCACGAAATTTTATTATCCGGCAACTTTTTTGCCTTTTAAAAAATTTTTTTTTTTTTTTCAAAATCAAACCAACAAGAAAATTTCTTTCACATTTCTTCACTGATTACTCAGCCGAGTAACCGCCCAATCCCTCGCTCCAACCCTAACTATCCAATACCAACTTTATAAAAAAATTGACATGAAAAAAAAACATGAAAATGTCAACGACTACAAAAATTTCATTTACATGTTTTATTCCAAATAATATCCAGAATCACCTTTTATTAGTCGAGTACATCCTTTTTTAACACCCTGTATAAATTTAGCGTCCACGCCAGGTATGAGCGTTTTTAGCTCTACACAATATTGCACTTTCATGACTTATTTTGTTTTACTGTTGGCGGAGTGGCTTTATTAATAAAATAGTTTTAAGTATGCAATATTTAATGTGCAATAGTAGACCCACTCCATTGATTTTCAATATTGAAACATTGACCTGCGTGTAAAGTGGTTTCAATCCTAGCTGCTAATTCGGAGGTCGTTGAAAAAATATCGCCAAGCGAAGTAAATTTTATTTGATTATTTTGTTTTATTTCATAATGAGTGGTAGATACTTTCTGCATTGCCCTGAGAAAGATCACCATTTAGAATGGAAACGTTACTTCAAATGGCTTTAGCAATTGTGTGATGGTGACCAGATCTGAATATCCATTTTCCTGATCTTCCTCTTCCTCGTATCCTTCCCCTCTTATACCCCAATTGGGGATGCCACTGGCTGCAGATAGTCAAGAGCAATTGGAAAATAAGAATTTGTGTAAGAATTATGTGACTTAGCAGAGTGCCCCGGCTCATGGGGTGAGGATTGTCCAGCTCTTGGCTGCGACGCTCACTGTGTGGCGGGCCGGATTTGGAAAGCCTGGTTGAGGGTGACCTTTTTGCCTCTCCAGCAGGACTCTCGACCCATCGCCTTCCACCTATCACACTCACTCACACTTTTTTCGATTTATTTTGCGTGTTCATTAAAATTATGTGATTCAAAGAAATCACACCCTAGTGTGATCATTAAGGTGAAATCTTGCGAAATAATGCAATAATCATACAAATTCAGGTGTTTTTGTTTTAAAAATTTGATCGCTTTGAAGTATTATAGATGCTTCAATTAAATACTGCGAGTAGAACACATCTTGGCCTTAGAAAATATCGATCATTTGTTTTATAAGTCTTTTTATAAGCCTAGAAAAAATAAAGTATTAAGTCTATAAAAAAACTCTTTCAAGTGCAAATTCTCGTACTTATAATCTTATTTTCGGATATGGTTTAGTTATGGTTAAAATTCAGTTTTTTTATGATGATCGCAAAAAAAAAAAATTTATATGCCTGAACTTCACGAAATAAAATAAAATATTCATTTTTGCGTTGTTATTTTTGACATCAATCAAGACGGCCGGCACTCGACGAATTTGGATTTTCAAAGTGTGGATTTACAAAGTGAGTATGCCATCGACGTAAGAACTATACTCTTGTCACACCTATTTTGTATCAGTCGGCGGTGGGGATTAGACGTCCCTAGACTCTGCGTCGCTTCGTTCCGTGAAATCAAATTTAAATTTCCTTGTTATTACAATAAACAATGCGAAAGAAAGGAATTAATGTACCTTTGCGAAATCAACCTGCAAAAAACAACTCTCAAATACCTTTTCCAACCTTTCCAAGAGCTTTTTCTCAAGTATTTTTAAATACCTTCTAAAAAGTGGCGTGGTTCCGATTCCAATTTTTTCCTGGACTATTTGATCACCTTGCAAACGGCCTCCACACACGTCCTCAAAGTTGTATAGAACTTGAGACAATTTTTTTCTCCCGGAACCTCTGGTGTAGAGCTAATGTAAAATAAACAAACTGACGAAGAAATTTTTGGCTTTGGAACATGGCAATTTTTTTTTATAAATAGTGGCGTGTAAAGAGTTATTTATTTATCAATAAGATATTCTTCAAATTACATAAATTTAACAGGCCCTTGATGTTTAATAAAAAATACAAAATGGCCATGGTTAGCCAGAATGAATGGAAAAAGGATAGACCAAACCGCAAAAGCAGACGAAATATCTATTCTGTTTTGACGAAATATATAACTTTTTGTGACGGACGAATCTCTTTAGATTCGCGTGGTAATGAATAGTAATCATATTAAAAATTATGAAGCCATTGAGTTGGCACATAATATCTTACGTTCCAAAGGCGAACTGTACGCCAATAAACTGATATTTTCTATCAAATTAATATTACGAACGAGCATGGGCGTAGTTTAGTTGCTTGATTACGTTCAAATAAATGAAATAATGATTCGACATTATTTATTCCGCCTAACAAAGCCACCAATAAATGAATTATTCGTATGAATACCTGCTCACGGAAAGCTTATCGTGTTGTATTAATGTTTGATTAGCAACATTGTTTCTTTGTTATGAATATTTGAATGCCAGTCTGGGCGATTTTAAATTTAATTACACTAATGCAGGTTAATTTTATTTGCGTTTTAGTCTTCGGGCTGGATTAATATTCTGTAAAACCATAAGTAGTGTTTTAGCATACAAAAATACATTGTTTTAAATGATATTCTTCACAGGAAAATCATTTTAATGAAATTACATTAGAATGTGTTTGCACACCGATTGTATCGAAAGTTTCAAATAAGTTTTTGAAGTGAAAACTTCTTTAGCACCGTTGTGATTTGAAATTCGATGAATTGGAAGTGAGCGATACTAAAAAGAGACAAACACATACATAGGATTTAGCCTGCGAGAGAATGAGATAACAATGAAATATTTATTTTATTCTTGGGTACTAGGTTCCAATATAATGCTATAAATCCACGCTGTAGCGGTATAAAGCGGCTGACGAACATCAGCAGCCAGACATTCAGGAGACCAAGGAACGAATTGTACAAAATCCAAAAAAAAAAAATGTTTTTGAATATCAATATCCAATCTTCAAACCACTTCAAAATTAACAAGCAAAAGAATGCGACATCTAGCGACTCCGAAGAAGAAACACAAATACTAATAATAAAACCAAATATTATAGGGAAACGTGCACTGGAATTTGACGACAAAAATATGGAAAAAAATCATCCTTCACATTGATGACAAAAGTTTTTTGCAGTCTCCCCACTCTTGTCTACTTTTGTTTTCTTAAGGTTTCAATTCTACCGCGTGTGAATTGCACACTCTGATTTTTTTTTTAATTGCTTTAAATTTAGTTTTCCGAAATACATTTGATTTTTAATTTCGAATTTAATTTAATCCGCCAGCAGTCCTCACTTACCTCTAAAATTTCCAAAGATACCGGAAAATAGACGAAGCTTAACAATTAACATATAACTGGTTTAAAATATAATAATTAATTTTATAAGAATAACTTTTTGAAAGTTATACCCATCAATGTAATATATCGTTGAAGAAGAGGATAAAACTTATAAATCTAAAGAAAACATGAAATAGAACAAGACACGGAACGATAAAAAGGTTACTGTTGCAGCTGGGAATCGAATCTCTGTCTTACTGGTACAACGCATCAAATAGCTCAGCCAATGGGATCTATTTATTTTACGACAAATTATTAGACTTTATAACCAAGAAGAGCACCTACATCATTATTGTTTTTAAACATAAACTTTCACCTTTACATAACGCATTTTTTGGAATATCACCCGGAGGGCGAATGCGCTTACATAATATAATATTTTAACATAAAATAAACGATTTAAAAAACGTGCTATCACTAGTATCACCAATTCATGCAAATTTTGACACCTGGCCTTTGGTTAATATTCGGACTCATTACTGGAGTTAGTTAGTACAGTTTGTCAAATAAGAGTAGAAAACATGGGAGGGCGCCACTCTTGTTCAAATAGCAATATTAAAAATTTAACTCATGGTGGAAATGTAAAGCTGTGAAAACAAAATTTTTGTAAAAAATTAAAAAGGCATAAAAGCGAAAAAATGTTTTTTGGTTGCAATATAGATACCCACTGAACTCAAAATTAGAATTGCATATAGGTATATTATAATATTGCAAAGGTATACCTTTGCAATTTGTGTTAACATAATGAAGAATAACGATATTGTAATATAAAATTTAAAGCACACTTTAGAAATCGCTTACATTTATTTAATACTAGCTTAAGTACCTAGCGTTGCCCGGGCTTTAGATCATATCTCTAATTTTAGATCTGAATATATTTAACTCATTCAGATCTAAAAGTAGTGTAACTAAACTCACCATAAGTGATTTTTCTTTTCTTCTTACTTTTAAATTCAAATTTAATTTAATTTAGTAAAAGCAAATCACTTTCTTAAACACCGTTTAATCAAATTTATGTCTTAACAACAATGCTTAACCGATTTTTTTTTCTTTCTTTACAGAAAAATATTTTATAAAATGTGCTTTACAGTGTTCTATATATTCAGTGTCATTGCGCTTTAAAATTATATTTGACAGTTGAATTGGTGTTGCCAGCCTACAAATTGTGTAGTTCCATTTTTAATATTTTCTCCTCTTAATTGACAGACTATAATAATAATGAACACGTTCAGTTTTAAGCCTGGAACAGCTGGAATCGAAATTTTCTTCTAAAGTTAGACAATATTATAACTTATAACTTTGCCGGAGTTTAAATGACCTTCAAACGACCTCCTGCGGAGTTTTCTAGAACTCGCGAGGAGTTTTGTCTGGTCGACCAGACAAGATAATTTTAACATAATATTTGAAGGAAGAGTACCAGTGGCGCGCGCACAATGATATCATCAAAAATGCTGATTTTTGTAGTCCGCGCGTTAGTCCCGCAAGAAATCTGGTTCATTGAATTAAAATTTGATTTGAATTTAAAGTTATTTTAAAAATTAGAATTATTTTTTGAAGAAATCAGATATTTTTAGTAATTTAAAATTTTTATTTGTTTTTCTTTTGTTTAACTTTTTAGGATTAATCTTGACAAGTAAAGTTAGATTTCGGGATTGTTCAAGGGTCCGCACATTTTTCGTTTTCAAGAAAGCGTTATTTACTATATAACTTCTTTTTTATCGGATTTTCTAAAAGAACTAGTAAATGAATCTCTCTAAATGTAAATTTCTGATCAAAAAATTAAAAATTCGTTACGTAAGAAAATTAACAACATTTGTTTTTGAACGAGATTTCGAAGAGATAAATATTTTATTAAAACTTGAAGCTTCACAAAACCTACAATAATCATAATATTCCGTGATTTTTCGGGTCTGCGCTTGTCTATTAAAATATTGTATTATACTAAAGTAGACCGAATTGATTTTAGAAGTACCTACCTGTAACTACTCTGGTGGCGTTTTAGAACCAAGC
This sequence comes from Glyphotaelius pellucidus, assembly GCA_936435175.1. NCBI lineage: Eukaryota > Metazoa > Arthropoda > Insecta > Trichoptera > Limnephilidae > Glyphotaelius > Glyphotaelius pellucidus. The sequence goes on from OW386542.1 coordinate 6,014,663, forward strand.
AAAACTTTCTTAATTACTGCCTATTTATGGCATTTATTCCAATTCTCGAGGATGCTGTTGGTTATCTGTGTATTGTCTTGTCTGATGGACTTTACCAGCCAACGATAATTTATTTACTACTAACGAGTTCCCGGCATGCGTTGCAATGCCACTAATAAAGAAATTGTTTCTCCCTGTGTGTCTTTTCCCATTCGTCCCGTTCCACTTTCGCCTCAACTTCCTCTCCCATATCCCTTTCCCCTTCATGCGTTACCCCTTCACCTCCCCCGCCTTCCCTCTCCCCTCTCCCCTCTACCACGTTTAATATTTTCGGTCCCAGTGCATTCAGATTTTCAAACAGCTCGCGTTCCACCTATTGCAATTTTTTTTTTCCAAATTTTCTATTACAAACATTCATTTTTGTTTATTATAAGAACAATCAATCGAATTCGGTACCTTTTAAAAATAAATTTAGTTTTTTATTAAATTAAAAATATTCGATTTTGGTAAACATCAAAGGTGAGTACTTCAAATAAATCCATCAATTTAAAGAGTTTCAAAAATAGAGTTTTGATTTAACAATCGATGGCTTGCAAAATATCATTCTCAAATTGTCACATTTTTGACAGTTTTGTAAGAGTTTTTGTAATGATTAAAAACTAATCAGATGTATTGTCATGTGGTTGTAATAATCCAGAAACCTTTGCGAGGGTAGAAATAATGTATTTTGAAAGTTTCAAGCATTTCCTTTGCTTAATATAGCAATACAAAGACAACTCATTCATTCCAAGATTTGATTTTTATATATATAAATTTTTACTGGTAGATAGTGATGAGTGAGCAAACACTCTAATACCTATCGTATTATACATACGAAAGTCAACCGACTCAAAGTTTTCTTTTAGTGCTATTATAAGATAACATAAAAAAATTGGAATTTAACGTTTGAGGACGTCTTCCGGACTTTCCTAACTATCTTACGTGCAAACTTTTTAAGTTACATGTAAGTCTTATCTGACCGACTAAATCAAAAGACTACGAGGGATAATTTGTTTGCCACTCAAGAAATTGCGGTTTCTAATTTAAATACAGTGGACATGTAAACTAATTAAAGTTCCAATGAATCCACCTATATTTTAAGAATTTATAAAAAAAATTATAAAAATCAAAATTTTTACAAACTTACAAATATGCGAATTCTGCAAATTAGCTCCTTTGAAATTGCTGTTTGTAGCACTTAATCGAGCCAACAGTGAATATTTTCTATTTCTGTACGTTGTCTACGGCTTCATTGAAAATCACAGAATATATTAGAATATCACTAATCAATAATCGCAATCACTATCAATAATCACAAATATATATTAGAAGACTCAATTTTTAATTTTTAACAGGTGTTCGAAAGTTTTGTTCGAAAAACTATTTTCGCAGACTGTCAAAAAATTAATGAAAAACTGGTATTACAATAGAAAAAAATGATCCGTCTACAATTATCAATAAGAATTATTTCGATTCTTGCTTTATTTAGTTCAATTAATGGTTTTACGACAGCCTATTTCATAATAGAAGACACAAAGCGGAGAATTCACACTTTGCTTAGAAAAAAATTGAAAAATTAATTCCACTAATTTAAATACAGAACACGTTAAAAAGTTAGATCATTCAATTATGAATACACCGGCATATAAATATGTATTAAAAATCGAATAAAACAAACACCATTTTATCAAGCTCGGGTTCGAGAACAAACTTGTGTTAACTTGAGAATAGACAATTCTGGAGTTTACGATTATAGAATAGGAAGTCTATTTAAGATATGTGGATAGGTACTATTACATCAGCTTTCTACTAACGCAAACTTTGATCGCGGGAAGATTTGAATAAATTAATAAAACATGTTTTACAAAAGATAGGTAAATTTACGCCAAATTATAAGCCAAAAATTGCTCGAGTGGACTCAATTTTTTTTTGCAAGTAGAGTGTGATCGCAGACACACTCTACCACATTATAGGTAAATACGAAAGCTGATCGAATGGACGTTTTCTTCCGGTGGGTATTATAAAACGTTTGCGATCAAACAGATGTCCCAATAACCAATAACCAATAACAGGTCCAAATTAAAAACCTACCTTTTTGGGCTCTAATACCCTTAATTTAAATATACCTATCTGAGAGTATCATACTTGTATTGCCTATGATATGTCTTAATCACACTTTTCTTATTGAATTAAAATTACTTGAATCCTTGCACGTCAATCTGTCTCTTGACGAATCACATTTAGGAATATCAAATCCTTGTACTACTATACATCCCACCATTAAATGTTGCTTCTCCTTTCCAAAATACATTTGTTAAAGAATATATTATATATTAATATTAAATACATTTTCGGATTAAATACATGTAAGAGGTGTTCACAATTATTTCCTCTGCGTGCAAACTCTATCTAATTTTCTTTATAGACAATAAACAGTGTTAATTTCAAGCGACCTCCCAGGTAAGTATTTTTTTTTATTTGACGGCAACCCGAGCGTTTATTGAAATACAATATCGTGGCTCAGTCCTCCATCACAACACAAGCAACATTTTCGGCTTTCTGTGGTGGTAGTAGGAGATTTTCAAGCATTGTTGGGTTATTCTTAACCCGGGAATGTTTGTCTTTCTTTTAAAAAAAAAGTAAGTTACCCGCCTCACTAGACAATAGTACCCTTTACACACAGAGTTCGGAGCGGAACGTGCCCCGCGCCACTTCAGGCCGCCGCGCAGAAAAGTCTCACAGTGAACTGCGCTGTAAACCGTTAACTTACTTTCGGTCTTTACTTTTCTGCGCGGCGGCCTGAAGTGGCGCGGGGCACGTCCCGCTCCGAACTCTGTGTGTAAAGGGTACTAATGTCTGTTCTGAGACGGATACATACATATGCATGTAGACGCATATACACACATATAAACATATACACCAACTTTTTTTGTTATTGTTTTTGGGGTGTTATGCCGTGTTTCGCTACCTCCTTCTTTAGCCAACGTTTCGGACAGCGTTACAGTGTCCATCATCAGGGCAGATGAGTAAATGATATTGGTGAGAGTGTTTACTTATGTGTGTCGAAGCGATACCGTGCTGCCAGCTCCATTTCTCTACGAGCTGGTGTTAGAAAAAATTCAGCATGGTTTTTTGCGTTTAGCTTTGGTGTAGCCGTCAATTACTGGATACCAAGAACTATTGAGCTTAGCTCCGTCGTCTCTGTTAATATTGATGGGGTTTTTATGGATTTCAATTGCCTCCGTAATTAGGCGTGCTCTGTAAGTTTTGGGTCTTCCCAGGACTTCAGGAACAAATCCAAAGTAATGGCCGGTTTCGATTAAGTGCTCGGCGATTGCCGATTTGTCAGGGTGGCCAAGTTTACAAGCACGAAAGTGTTCCGAAATCCTTTTGGAGATCGTCCGCTCTGTCTGGCCTACATAGACCTTGTCACATCCGGAACAGCTGAGTTTATATACTCCATCTGTTTCCAGAGGAAACTTAGTCTTTGCCGACCTCAGTAGGTCTTGGATTTTTGTCGTGGTTCCGAAGACAGTCTTGATGTTCTCTTTTCTCAATTGCCAGGCTGTTGCAATTGCAACGCTGTCCGAAACGTTGGCTAAAGAAGGAGGTAGCGAAACACGGCATAACACCCCAAAAACAATAACAAAAATACTTTTTGGCCGTGAAAACCTAAAAACATACCATATACACCAACATACATACACATAATCATACACATACATATAAAAACATAATTTTATAAAATCTACATATTTTTATTGGAAATCGTTAAAAGGTTATCATGTTAATAGTTTCACGAAAACAAAAATCGAAAAAAAATTTATTGGTAATTGGTTCAAGGTTACCATGAAATGACAAAGTGTCATAAAAACCAAAAATCTAAAAAGGAAAATGTTAAAAGGTTATCATGTCAGTTTGGTCCTGTATACATTTTTAGGCAGCATCGCGTTCATTGGTCGAGGTATTGTACATTTATTTCGTATCAGTGATCGATGAACCGTTGGATGCAATTTTTAGCTATACGTTGTTTTTAATTGTTTGTCTAGTTTGTAGTTTTTCTAGATGTTAGAAATATATTGTAAGTTTGTACAGCGCCCTTGATGGATATCGTATATCGTTGTATTGTCTGTTGGACCAGGACTAGATCTAGAACAATTTAATAACTTTGTTTGCAGGTTAGTGTGACCGGCAATGCGTACATACTAATATCTGTTACATTATTCCGCTTAATGCAGACCCCGCTCAGACTTTATTGTGGCAATAAAATATGAGCGCTGCCTACGTAACGCGTACAACCTAATATATTTTTATTTATCTACGGCGCTCTATGCGAGTATTTATTTATGTAAGCGCAATAAAATACATTCCTAAGTCAATGTGTTTATATTTGAAGTGATGATTTCTTAGCAGCAGATTTTGCTCTTGTAACATATGCTATAATAATAATAATATAATGCTTGTATAAATAAATGCTCTCCTATGAGAAAAGCAATTCATCAAAAAAATCTCGAGCTTAAAATTAAATTTCCCGCAGATGTTTGGTTCGGGAAGATCGGCTGCCGTGTCGCACAATTCCGTGAAACAATTCGATAGCGTTGAATTATTACTGAATTTTGCTATAAATATATGCTTGCGATGAACATAGTTACGTGTAATAAAATATATTGTTAAAAAGTGTGTGAGTTGGCGTTGAATTATATATTTCTAAATTACTCACATATCTGCTTCTTGGAAAAGTAATTTAATTCTGAAATTTCAAATTCGCCCTAGGTTAACATTAATTAACATTGCCTTATTGTTAACAAATATTATAACGTCAACCGGTCAAAATCCAAGGAGGAAACCACGTAAATTTCGTAAAGTTTTGACTTTGGCGTAATATTTTGAGGGTTAATTTTTTGCTATCGTATATTACATTTACCGAAACACAATCCTTGAACAATAAACTATGCGTAAAAATAACATTACTTGCGTTTATTAGATAAATTGATAGGTTTTTCGATCTTTTTCGCTACCTCCGTGTTTGACAGTTCAAATCGCGGAAAAAAATGATTGTTTATCAAAAATGATCGCCAGGTTACCATAGAGAATTTAATATAAATTATTCCGAGTGGCTAGGCGTATTTCGAGTACCTGTTACGTCAAGAACGAGAATGGCCGAAGCTATTCTGACCTTGTCCTTCATACAGTTTCTTTATACATAAGGGTTAAAATCGCATACTAAAAAAATATATCGAAATTATTGTTCCGACCGCGCCGGTCGGAACAAAAATTTTCAAACGGTGGGCTCTGACTTTTGAATTTTGCATTATTGTTTTTTTTTATTCTAAATCGCCGGTCCTAAATCTATGTAATTCATACACACATTCTTTAAAAGTCTATCTTTATTATACATGAATAACTTTTGAGTTTAGAAATAACTGTTTATAAGAGTGTTTTTTACTTACCACATTCTATCTTGAGTTTGTGAGGCAATGGCGAGTGTAGATGTAATGGATAACGTCATTGATATTACCTTATTGATATATTTTAGTGTGATAGAAGGTTTTTTTAATGAATTTAATTGAACCAATAACAGTAGTGAGTTTATGTCGGAGCAGTCTTGCAGTAAAAAGCAGCGTTGTTTGGTTTCATTGACAATGAACCCCCCAGGCACTGGCGGCCACAATAATGAGCTCTTCACATGAAATTGTTTTCTCTTCGTGTTAAAAACCTTGGGTACCTTACGTCTTACTCCCATCAATTTAAATAGTATGTTAAATACCTTGTTTTTAACGGGTAGGTATTGCTTTATCTTTTGCAATGCAGACGTAGGTCTACCTGGCCTGAGAAAGTGCGGCGTGATAATTATCCAGGGCTGACATTTAAAGCAATCGGAATACAAGATTAAGTTATTGCAAACGTTCGTATTATTTATTATAATCTATATTCACGAATATTTGGTCAGCATTGGCCTTTTGCAACGCAATAATTGCACATTATTCGAACAGGGCCGTGACAAGACTTTTGTCAGATTTTTGTAATATTCCGATCAAGATTTAAAGTGAAAACTTCTTTAGCACCGTTATGATTTGAAACTCGGTGAAACGAAAAAGCGATACTCAAAAGAGACCGACACATACATCTATAGGATTTAGCTTGCGAGAAAATGAAATAGCATATTTGGTCTCTTCTTTGTACGGTGCTTCGTAGCCCATCGGTCTCTTCTTGTGTCGTGCTTTGTGGCTTTGATACTCTTGTCTACTTGAGTTTCTGGAGGTTCACATCTACCGGCTGTAAACAGCACACAATTTTTTTAGTTTTTAAAGTCCTCCACACAAGAGGCCTTAAGTGGAATGTTTGTGCGGCCCTTCTCGGCCCGTTTCATACAAATCTTAAATTTGAAGTTGAGATCAAAATACCCAACCAAACTGAAAAATATTTTTTTTAACCAAAAGGTAAATCAAATATCTAGTACCGATGTTAGTTACTTTATTTATTTTTGCTTTAAATTATAAGATATAGGCCATTAATAATTTTAGTGTTTCGTGATTTTAGAGGCAACTTGGGCAATTATTATTTGTGAGTAAATGAAAAACAATAAAAAAATAATTTCTCATAGAAATCGTTGTCTCCCTTACTCTCATGTTAAGTAGCATTATCTTAACGGTGTTGGAAGAGAAAACACCATGTTTTATATTCAAATCTTAAAGTTAACCGCAAAATAATTAAAATGTTTTATTTTTATTTTTATATTAGCTCCACAGAAGAAAATGGTTTCCCTCAGGGCCTTTTGTGTGGATGTCATCTTAGGGGATGCTGTGTGGAGGGTATTTTTAAGGAAGGATATGAAGTTCTGGGAAAGAAAAAGGTATGAGGGGTGGGTAGAAATCTGATGTATCTGTGTATTCAGGAGTGACGGACTATATATCAATCCATCCCTGTTGTGCAAGGCGAAGAGAGAGAGAGAGAGTGTCCGGTTGCCAAAATGCCTCCCTTAACCAGTCTCTCGATCCAGCCCGCCACGCAGCAGGTGGGCAGACGCATCCGCCGCTAAGACCTGGATAAACCTAACCCCATGAACCTGAGCACCTCTAATAATTCACCAAACGTAGCGAACCACTTGGGGTGACCTATGGCAGAGGTATTGGATTTCCAACAAATAGTTCCCAGGGCGGCGGTACCCATACCCACCTACCAAAAAAAATGTACTCCTTTATGAAACCATAGCTTTCAATCAAAATTAAGTAATTTGAAAAAAAAAATTGAAAAGACAAAAAATGAGTTGACAATAGCGTTTATAATACATTTCCCTAATTAAATATATGTGTATGTTTTTTTTGTTGTTAAAATCAGTCATTTTATTTAAAAAAAACGCAAGATGATCAATTTAAAAAAAAAAAGTTTCATTCAATTTATAAAGTTTATTTTAATTTATAAAGTTTTAAATCGTATTTCATCAAAAACAGTTTTTATTTTTCGGATGTGTTCAGAAATATTTTTTTTTTTGGATTTTATTGAAAAGCGGAAATATTTGCCTTCCTACAAAATACAACTTAGGCTTGAGGGGGTTAATGTCTGTTATAAATTTATGTTTGTTAATTATTAGCATTCTATGATCAGAGCTAATTCATGATTAATAAAAAAAAAGAGTGTCTAATTCACACGCGATAGAAATGAAACTAGAAAGTCGCTAGATGTCGCTTTCTTTTCTTTTGCTTGTTTTTTAAAGAGGTTTGAAGATTGGATATTGATTGCACAAAATAAAAAAGTTTTTTCTTTTGTATTTCGTACGATTCGAATCCTTTGTCTCTCTGGCCGCTGAGACTTGTCAGGCACTACGCCTTTACGATAGGGAAGACACGCGCCGAGGTGCGAATTAACCGCATTATATTAGAACCAAGTATTTGTGTAGAACTGAGTTGTGACGCATTTCCGTTTCACCCGAATTTCAATTTCACGAACGGCGCTAAAGAAGTTTCACTTCAATAATTTAAGATGTATGTTTAGTGTAATGTTAAACATAGAGTTTTCATAGTAATTTCGAAAGGGGACATGAACTTGATGTTATGACAAAATTCTCAATTTTTTTTACTATTTAAAACTAATGGGTCTAATCTTACGGGACGTACATAAATTATTCCTTCTCTTTACACCAAAAATATGTCGGCTGAAAGGTTTTCAGCGATTTTTCACTGGCACAACCCAGTTGAAATAAAATAATAAAACACCTCTTGAAACGTAACCCGTGGCTCGAATTAGCTCTGATAAACGGACCGATTCTGCTAATTGTTCCAATAATTATTTAACCGAACCTGCGCCGTCGTTTATAACATGTACATTAAAATCGTCTCGATTAATTCCGGCTTGTGTTACATAAGTCGTAACACCAAATCAATGTTACACTACCTGGAACTTGCGGGTGACTTATCGATATTTTATTCGATCGATTCACATTCCGAATAAGTTAAAGAATTTCAATAGGAAACATTTCATATCGTTTTTCATTTCATCGAGGACGGACGATTATTAAGGGGACATTTGGATTGTTCTTTCTGCTGTGTTATTACCGATGCAACTTGTTATATGACTGTTAAATGCAGAACGGAATAAACCCGCAATTAATTTAATTCTGGGTCTTAAAGACGAGTAGGGTGTATTTCTATAATTCTTTGGTTAAAATGCTCCAGTTACGATATATTTACGTTTGTTTATAGAAAATTATACGCCGTTAGGTAGTATTTTTTCATATCTGATAATTTGACAGCTACTTGCAAAATAATAGATAAGTGAGGCAACCCCCTTAGATTTTTCAGTTATTAGTCACAAACTAACTGCTTTAAATGTTGATGTCAATAAATGATGTTTTTTTTTTAAATTTCGGCATGAAAAGTGCTCGAATTATAAATCCACTTTTGTTTATGAAAATTACGCATTGATATATATAAATGAAAGAAAATCACCCACTAATTTTATTAAAATTTTTGAAATGAAAACTTCTTTAGCACCGTTGTGATTTGAAAAGAGGTAAACGTCTGTAGAATTTAGTCTGCGAAAGAATAATAAAATATTTATTTATTTCATGGGTACTCGGTTCTCAAATTGTACGATATATCCACGGTCCCAGGCAAATCTCCTTTAGCCTAGCGGTAAGTGCCTGACGCACTTTAGCGGCCAGACATACAGCGGACCAAGGGTCGAAACCAATCCAATCTTCAAACCACTCCAAAATGAACAGGCAAAAAAAAACACAAATCCTGACAAGATGACCAAATGTATAGGAAAAGGTGTCCTGGTTGATGCCAAAAATGTGGAAAAAATCATCCTTAATAAAAAAAAATGCTACGTAGTCTCCCCACTTTAGTTTTCTGAAGGTGTTACTTCTACCGCGTGTGAATTGCGCACTCTGATTTTTTTGTTAATTTTAATTTTATCCTGACGATGCAACCATTCGTTTCGAAACAATAATAGTTTTGATGAAATAGGTATTTACAAAAGTAGGTAAATTGTTTTATTTAAAACTAGCTGGGGAACCCGGCTTCGCTCAGGGAGTTGATATGAGATGGAACTGACGTTCGAACCCACGACGTATCTTGCTTTACTACCCTACCAATGGGTAGCCCCACTCATACAAAAAAAATACTTCGAATGGTCCAGAATGTTTCAGAGCATTCCAAAACATTCGAGAGAATTCTGGAATGTTCCACAATGATCTGCGATGTTTCGGGATCTTCCCGAACGTTCCTGACTATTTCCAAACATTTCACAAGATTTCAGAATTTTACAAGATGTTCTGGAATGCCGTGGAATACTCTCGAAACTCTTGAATTTTCTGGAATGTCCTAGAAATTTTTAGGACTTGAAATTCCAGCCCTTTTATCTTCAAAAGTACGCCCTTAAGATAAAAATATGAACTTTTTTCATGGATGGGGGAAAGAGGGCTACCATCCCATTTCATTCCCTTGATCGTATCAGAACTCGTTTCTTTTTAGCGGAAGTTTTAGCGGAACAGAACTTCTATCTTCAAAAGCACGTCCTTATGGATGGGGTACCGGGGGCTACTATCCCATATAACTCCCTTGTATCAGGACTCGTTTTTTTTAGCGCAACAGAACTTCTCGAGTTTTAGCGGAACGCATACTTTCATACACTTACTTTTATAATATGTATTGATGACGCCACACTGTGAATTTGCGAATGTTGAAGAAGTTATATAAACGTCTACTTTCTTCAATTGTAGGGTGTATTTTTAACCATCTGTGTGAGAAATGCTCCTGTAATAATGCGTCAACGTTTGTTTGAAGAAAATTACACATCATATTCCATTCAGACAATGTGGCAGGTACCTAAGAAATAATAGACACGGTGAGGTACTTGTGGAAACGATCAATTTTTACGTAGTCAATGTAAACTGCCACCGCTTGTTATACCTCTATTTATATGATATTGCATATAGTTTCAATATTGTCCGAAGCCAAAGAAACTATGGAATATTGTGCTGAAGAGAGTGGTAGAGAGAAAGAAAACAATATCTGCCAGGTTACTAAATTTTAATATTTAAAAAAAATGTGCAGTTCACACGCGATAAAAGTGAAACCTTCAGAAAACTCAATTATACAACGGGAGGCTTCGAAGCACCGTATAAAGATGAGACCGATTATTCTATCTCATTCTCTCGCAGGCTAAATCCTATAGTTGTATGTTGATCTCCTTTTAGTTTTTAGCTTTTTCGTTTCATCGAGATTTAAGTCGCAACGGTGCTAAAGAAATTTTCAAAAAAATTTGCTTGTCTATAAAGTCGGTTTACGGACGATAATTTTACGTGATAACGTCATATAATAACTATGGAGTGGAAGAGAGATAGATGCGTCATAAGCCAAACGCTTGTTCCGCGTTCTCGCTTGTACGCTCGGCTCAGGCGGAACGTGACAATTAGTCATGCTTTTTCGTGCACGCAACCGGGGTTCATCGATTTATAAGACGTTATCACGTCAAAATATTTTGTTTCCGTACGTATTAAAATTATCATACGAACATAATATTCAACTAAAACTATTCACATATATATTCCGAAGTTATTGCACCGTTACACAGTCGGAAAACACAAGAGACGCGACGTCAACATTTGTACACAATTGACATTTGTTAAATGAAAACGGGTCGTCACTATGACTCTTGAGTTCAACAGCTTGGTTCTGAAAAGATTTGCCGGTTTCTATGTTTCCTCCCTCCTACAACATGGGTTTCTTCAAGACCAAATCTCTGCATAGCATCCCCAAAAATGATATAAGCCCTGATGAATTTATTTCCTTTTGTTTGGAGTTAATCATCTTTACGTGGAGTTGAACCACTTTTACTTTTGTCTAGGGTTAATTATTAAAAACTATTTTCGTATATGACAATGCTAGGAGTATGATGTATGGGTTTACTACCGTGAATCTATTTATTATCTACTTTTTCATTATTTTCATCTACTCTATGAATCAATTTAATATCTTCTCTTTAGTTACTACAACCTACAGTGAATCTGTGTTTATTGTTATTTTGTACTATAAACCCATTTATTACTTTTCGTTATTATTATCATCTACTCCGAATCTATTATATTATCATAATTATTTGTTATGAATCTATTTTTTCATCTACTCTTATTATTATTTTCTACTTTGATTATATTTATTATACACCATTATTATTATTATCTACAATGTATATGTATATATTTTTTTTTACTTCATGTCCGGGTTAAATCTTCCCCACAGGAAAAACTAAACCCTTCCACACACTTTTCCACAAATGATCATCTAGTCAATCCACGCAAGCTATGCAAGCGTATTATATAAGATTCTATGCCAACTGAGAATAAAGTCAACTCAATACATCCTTGAAAAGTCATCAAAAGCTATGAAAAAAATAATTTTAATTTAGCCGATAACCCTAACCTAACGTAACCTATTTAACCATTTTTTTATATTTATTTTTTATCACTCTAAATGACTTATCTGAGATGGTTCTGAGTTGGTTTCATTCCGAGTTGTCCGGTCACCACTATATAAGTACACAAATACAAAACAATACAAGAACAACATGTCAACATACCAGAGACCAAATGGGAAAATAATTCACCGACTCCAGATATTTTCATATCAGAGGGTTCGGCTCAATAGAACTCCTAACTGGACCGATAAATCCTACTGATCCTTCAATATAAATATTTAAAAAATATAAATATCTACCATTATTATTATCACCTACTACAAATCTATTACAAAATTATATTAAATAATAAATTGTTATTATTATCTTATAATTTTTTTATTTATTTCATATATTTAATAATATTATTATTCAATTTATACAAACAGTTTATTTATAAACAAGTTCTGCTAGGTAATTATTATTACACGTAACAGCTGTTCCGCCTTCTGAAGGCATTTTGATATTATTAAATATTTAAAATAAATAAAAAAAATAAAAAAGGATTTCTACAAATTAAACTTGATAACAATAAAAAAAATATATTATTATCTACTTTTATATCTTATTATTACTATCTACTACGAATCTATTTATTTTATACTATGCATTTATTCATTGTCTACTTTTATTATTATTATCTACTATTAATCAATTTCAACATCCACCGCCGCTTAAAATAATTAATCTGGTTCCGAACAAAGGTTCGCAGATGCGTTGTTCCACAGAACCAGTACCCCTGGATTACCTTCAATTATTTCACTTGTAGAGGTACCCCTTGTCCGCCTCTGAGAAACTTAGGTAGGTACATTATTAACTGCTTACAGTGTTCCCCAACAACGGTGGGCTGATTTGATACCGTCTGACCTACGCCCCGTAAACTAACAAACCACAGACAAGAGAAATAAGGAGATGGGCCGTAAACCTTTTATTAATATGAAATTGCTCGCAATGTCGCCAAAATTGTTCACTCGTACTACTTTTGCACAACGGTGACTTTGTTTCTATCTACCACCACAACAAATGCATAACTTACATTAGCCCCGCCTGTTTGACAGCCCGTGCAATTTGGTCGCAAATCGGGGATAGTCTGTATTAACTGTCCTTATTTATATTTTTCTATATTATAAACAACTAAAGTAAAAACCTCGCAAAAGTCATATTCGCGTCACCATGGAGCATTCGAAAGAAACGTACGTGAAAACTCTCTTCTTATAGTTTTGAAGGGTGACAGTGACCATTCTTCCACAATTGACGGGATCTTTACTTGTTTGTTGTTTTCTGCACTTGTTATTTGTTTTTGGGGTGTTTTGCCGTGTTGCGCTACCTCCTTCTTTAGCCTGGCTAATGAAGGAGGTAGCGCAACAACGGCAACATATAACAACGACGGCCTCCGTGGTCCCGAGGCAAGACTCTCGACTCACAATCCGAAGGTCGCGGGTTCGAACCCGGCGTGCGCAAATAAATTTTATTTGATTAATTTGTGTTATTTCACAATTTATTCATTTAAAATAATATAAAGTATATTTGCGGCACGTTCCAGAGTGGAAGATACTATCAGTATCGCCCTGGTGTAAGACCACCATTCAGAATTGAAACGTTGCTTGAAATGGCTTTAGCCGTGTTTAGTGACCAGATCTGAATAGCCAGGTACTTCCCCACCTTCCTCTTCTCTATCTCCTTCCCCTCCCCACTACCTTCAGCCTCACAACATACCCCAATTGGGGATGCCATAGTCTCACTGGCTCCAGACGGGAGCAGTTGGGACTCTTGTGTGGTATTTCATATAAAAAAAAAAAAAAAAAAACGACATAAAACGGCACCATATAACAACAACATATAAGAACTGCATAATACCCCAAAAACAAATAAGGAAAAAAATACGAGTGCAGTTCACACACGGTAGAAGCGAAACTTTGCCAAAACAATCTCAAGTCGAAAAGTGAGGTCATAATCAAAGCAGCCAAAGAGCGCAGACCTAGGACCTAGCGTCATTTCCGTTTTATATCTCAACCAATAGGAGCCTTTAAAAGTGACATCATAATCAAATCGGCCAATGAGCGCAGTGTGATGCCTCGCAGGTGCTAATGCGTAATTTCCGTTTCATCCAAATTCCGAATCACTAAACTCACTCGCCGCTAAAGAAGTTTCACTTCAATTTTTTATTATTTATTTATAAGCACATAATATTTACTTGCAGTATGGAATATGAGTCTGGAGAAATAATTATGAATTTGCGTAAACATAAAATTGAATTTATAATAACATTTTCACGAAAAAAAACATGAATTTTTTATTTTTATTGATGTTTTTCCCAGCGTTTTCAAAAATTCCAATATTTAAAATTGGGTGTTCACCTTACCGTTTCAAGTGACAAAAAATAAGTCGTCCCGGACAGGATCTTTCATACATTACTGCGATAATATAATATTATTTTTACAGTAAAATTAATAACGAATAAGTATGCAATTCATGTTAAATGTCTACCTCATCCTGTGCTAATTTTATTATTGCATTTCATAAAATAAATCTTTTTGAAGTGAAACTTCCTTAACCCCGTGAAATTTGGATGAAACGGAAATTCACTCAAATAGTCACTAAAATATAATATATGATGGGTCATCGGTTCTAATAAAATGCCGTAAATTCCCATGGCGCAGCGGCTTATTGCGTCGCAAATCTCAGCGGCCCGATCAAGAAATCCAAATCAATATCCAATCTTCAAACCACTTTAAAATAAACAGGCAAAATAAAAGAAAGCGACATCTAGCGACTTTCTAGCTTCACTTCTACCGCGTGTGAATTACACACTCTAGTTTTTTTTGTTGTGTTTTTATAACTGGCAATAGCAAAATAATTCTACAATTCGTAAGAACGAAATATCTATAGGAGTATGAAATCAGACATTCGACGCTCTGGTATCGGTATAATAATTTATTAATTATATTGGTTATAACCCCACATTTGCGGAACCACTGTAAAGCAAATGATAATAACAATCTGTAATAATAATAATTACAATAGTAGGTACAATGAATTAAATATATCACGTACATAATGTATTTATTAAGTATCTGGTTCCCGATGGTTTTTTTGTGCCATTTGAAGTGAGTATGATATTGATGCAAATATGTGGATTCCACAATTAAGTCACAATAATTAAGAAAAAAATGTGAACGGCGCCGGCGGGATCTAAATTCGCGACCACGGATTTGTAGTCAAGGATCGTAACCATTCAACTATAAATGGTATAATAACGTTTAAGGTGTCTACTTGCATACATATGGGCATTTGATAGAGTCTAGAAAATGGATTGTTATGTTAGGTGTCGGGTCAGAAAGCTGTCCTTGATTTACCGGTATTTTACTTATCATCTTCGTTGATTCCTCCAGCACCGGTGCACAGTCGGGAAACACGCCAAACGCGCGCCTTACATTTGTGTACTATTGGACAACTGAGTTCAATATCTCGGCTGTGTTTCTTCCCTCCTACAGCATGAGTTTCTTCAACTCCCAGGTTCACTCCTTTTTTCCACAAAAAGACCCTTTACACAGCCCCCCAAGATAACAAACAGAAGGCCTCCTGTGTAGAAATCATATAAATAATGCCTACCTATAGTATGCATTTTTGTTAAAAAAAAATACGAGAGCAGTTCGCATACGGTAGAAGTGAAACTTTACCAAAACAATCTCAAGCCTTGAAAAGTGAGGTCATAATCAAAGCAGCCAATGAGCGCAGGCCTAGGACCCAGCGTCATTTCCGTTTTATATCTCAACCAACAGGGGCCTTTAGAAGTGACATCATAATCAAATTGACCAATTCGCAGGTGCCAATGCGTAATTTCCGTTTCATTCAAATGCCGAATCACTAACGCCCGAAAAGAAATTTCACTTCAATAATAATTTTATTGGGTGGTAGAAAATCCATTAATTTTTTTTAAATTCAGAGATTTGTCAAAAATGTTAATTTTTTTTCCTCAATTTTAACCCACCCTTTCTTTGTACGGTATCATGGTATGGTTCCACCGAATAGTTGTTTGATTAGGAGTGGCTTCGTTAATGAACTGGATAGGGTAACAAGGAACAAGGAACGTTGCGGAACATACCAGAACCTTAGAATAGAATAACTCCTCTGCATAATTAAATGAACGACCTACAATCTGCAGTCTACGGCGGATTACCGAGAATTGAATGATTTAATTATTCGCGGTAAGGTTTATCACGAGATGTTCGAGAGCGTTCATTTCCGACGGTGCAATGGGCCAATTGCCTGGTGATTTTTATTTATTTTTTTCAATTAATAATGATCCAAATTAATAATTTATTGTAATTTAAAAAGCATGGTTTTTTTAACGGCGTTAGTGATTCGGAATTTTGATGAAATTACGCATAAGCACCTGCGAAGCACGACACTGCGCTCATTGGCCGATTTGATTATGATTTCACTTATAAAGGCTCCTATTGGTTGAGATATAAAACTGAAGCTAGGCTCAGTCATTGGCTGCTTTGATTATGACCTCACTTTTCAAGGCTTGAGATTGTTTTCGTAAAGTTTCGCTTCTACCGTGTGTAAACTGCACTCGTATTTTTTTTAACAAAAATGCATACTATAGGTAGGCATTATTAGTGATTTCTGGTAGGCATTTGCCAAAATAAATATTTTATTTTGTTTTGAAAAAAATATTATTGGTTATTCAGAATTTGCTACGCTAGATAAAGGTTGAAATCCCTTGAAATTTAAATAAATTTTGTAAAATAAATAAAACTAATTTATTAAATGAACGATTATTTTATCAAATAGCTCAATTTTAAATATTTTCACCATCTCTACACCTAATTTTATCCCCTCTCTCTTACCTATCGCCCCCCCCCCCCCCCAAATTTGATGTTTTGTTACCGCCCCTCGTCCCTTTCCAAATTTGATGTTTTTCTCCCTCTTCTATGTATAAATAAACTGCAATTATGTAATATTTTTTTATAACCCTGATGAAGGTTCAGGCTTAATCGAAACCATTTATATGTTAAAGAAATGTAGGTAAAATCAAGTGGTATTCTTACCACGTTATTTTATTCCAATTATTAAAAAATTATAATGTTTGAACGACCATATAAATTTTACAAAAGGTCCATGCATTATATCAATATCATTTGGAGGGAACCTGACGGA
This sequence comes from Glyphotaelius pellucidus, assembly GCA_936435175.1. Classification (NCBI taxonomy): domain Eukaryota; kingdom Metazoa; phylum Arthropoda; class Insecta; order Trichoptera; family Limnephilidae; genus Glyphotaelius; species Glyphotaelius pellucidus. The sequence continues at coordinate 6,031,805 of OW386542.1, forward strand.
GTTTTTTTTCCATACAAACGTTTTACCCAATTTCCTCACTGGGTTTTGACACTAGTTACATATCTATTAAATTTATATGGATATCGACCACTGACGTGTTGGTGCCTTTTTGATAATTTACTTTTTATAGAAGTTAGGATCCTTAAAAAATCGTTAAAATTGTGTGATTTGAACACCATCAACAGACGTTCGGTATACAAACTAGACAATGTATTTAAAAAAAAGCAAACATACATACAAAAAGTATTTTCTACTAATACAGTTAGCAATACATGTCCAATTTTGGAGGAGAAAAATATTGATTAAAAAACTCTGGTTTTGATGATTTTATTTAGGTTTTTTATTTAGATTTTATTATCAGTCTGAGGTGCGGTTGTCCCTTCGGCTCAGTATTCGGGGGAATAAGTGCGGCAGTGACAGCAACACTTTAGTGAATTAACTATTGTTCAAATTTATCAATTTTCACTTAAGGCGCCGTATCCCCGCTCAAAAAGAAGAAGATAGAGAGATATGTAATACGAATGTTAGAGAGAGCGCGCTAATATTTAAAACGATAAAATTGAAGCGAAAATTGTGAAAATGTTTAATAAAACCCGACTGGTTTAAAATAGAGCAAAAATCTCGTGGGAAACATCTAAAATAGCTTTTAAAGAAAAACTGTGAATATTTTCATATATATAACTTTTAAAATAAGTGTAACGAACGTGTTTATAATAATTTTTGAAGCATACTTTGAGATTTTTTCTATCGAGGGAATTTCATATAACTTGCACTTTGGCGTGGAACACGTCTAGATATTATCTTCAAAAATAACATTAATTTTTTTAGGAGCTTAAAAACTTCAAATGTTTAGAGAAATATGTAAGAAATCGATAGAAATTCGGGTAGCGGCGTCTAAAGAAGATTGTCTCAGATTAAGTAAATATTGATTACTTTTAGCTGCCAAACTCAATGGTTTTACGTGTAAATTTTTAATTCTTTAAGTTACACGTCGATGACAAAAAAAAATTCTAACTAGGTATATTAGATTATTTTTAAATTAAGCCACGAGCTAAAAAAGGATTTCATTCAGTACAACAAATAAAATATAAGTTTTAAAGTTGTTCTATCGATATTTTCTTACTCCGAAATTAAAATCTACTTACCTAATTGTTGTCAATAAAAGCGGATGTATGTGGCTCATTGATAAAATATTTTGAGAACTGTTCATAATTCATATTGCTCTTCGTCACTAGTTAGAGCTATTAAATTTCCACATATAATTTTGCTCAGATCGTTCAGATCATTGTATTATGATTTCATTTAAAAATATTATTTTTGTAAACATAGTTCGAATAAAACTGAATGTATCATGCCAAAATATTGTTGTTTGTAGTCTTATTAAATATACACGAATAAATATTTTTAACACAGAGATGCTCGCGGTAATGGAAGTTTTTATATATACATGATGACCGGAAATATCGCAATATTGCTATTGGAGTCAATTTTTTTGGTATTTTTTTTTAAGTGAAAAATTTTTTTCACCGTGATTTAAAAATTGATGAAACGGAAGTGAGCGACACTAAAAAGAGTCCATACTTTCTTCTATAGGATTTAGCCTGCGAAAGTTTAATACAATGTTTATTTATAGCACGGGTACTCGGTTCCAATATAATACGATAAATCCACGTTTTCACGCCATTATCCTTTAGTCTTGGTAAAGCTCCTGATGAATCTTAGCGGCCAGACATTCAGACTACCAAGGATCTAAAAAAAAAAAATTTTTTTGTTAAATCAATATCCAATCTTCAAACCACTCCAAAATGAACAGGCAAAGTAAACACAAAAGAAAACGATATCTAGCGACTCCGAAGAAAAAAACATAAATACTAATAAGATGACCAAATGTAAAGGAAAAGGTGCACTGGAATTTGACGACAAACATATGGAAAAAATCATCCTTCACATTGATAAAAAAAAGTGTTTCGTAGTCTTCCCACTCTTGTCTATTTTAGTTTTCTGAAGGTTTCACTTCAACCACGTATGAATTGCACACTCTGATTTTTTTATTTGCTTGGATTCTCGTTTTCGAGTTAATCGAGTCCGAAGTTTTTTGCCCAAATTTGGAAAAAAAATTGTTTCTACTGGGTTTATTATCTTTGAAAGCATAGACCTGGCTTAAAAATTATTAGCCCCGTAGCTGTCGGAAAAAAGTAAAAAAGATCAGATCAGATCTAAAAAACAGTTTATCGACGTGTGTTGTAGATTCACTATTTTCCGGACACCGTGTAAATTGGGATAACCTTTGCGATTTTGCAACTGTCTGAAAATTGGCCTATTTTAAGCTCAAGTTGATCCGTCTAATATGGGTTAGAAGCAAGGAAAGTTTTTACGTTGTATATTTTAGTTTTTCCTGACTCTCGTTGAATTTTTAAGGATTTTATTAAAACTAATATTTTGTTTTCAGTTGTGGATACACAGAAGGTGTTAAAAAACGTTCTTTCCTTTTACTTTAACTAGTGATTCCGACATAATTTGGAAGAAAAAATGTAAATGAAATTTTGGTCTGCGGTGATCTAAATATAAATATTTTTATTTATTTTATTTTTTATTTTTTGAGTTTAAACATATAAATCCATTAGATACTGGACAGATAGGGTCGGAGTAAAGGTACTCGGTTACTCGGCTGAGTGACCAGTGATGACATGCGGAGAAGATGCAAGGTCTTTTCAAAATTCTTAGATGTCGCACATTAAAATAGAAATGTATGTATTTATCCAAGACTAGATATCTAAATTGGAATTAGTTCGGGAAGAATCTAGCAATCACATATGAAGATAGCAGCCAATAAAAAAATATTTGTGTGCACTGCGGTAGAAATGAAACCTACAGAAAACTAAAGGAGACAAGAGTGAGGAGGCTATGAAGCACTGCACAAAGAGGAGACGGATTATTCTATATCATTCTCTCTCAGGTTAAATCCTATAGATGTATGTGTTTGCCTCTAAAAGGTATAGTGCAAAAGAACTTTTCACTTCAATATGAGATAAGTAAATAAAGAAAATTTTGGTAGTTCTTAGTCGACCTATGATACAGTTAAAAATTACCGCAGGGGACAAGGTCCAAGCAGCAAGGCTGAGGTCCTGGCTTTTATTCCTAGTTGCGAGCGAATCTTTTTCTCGCTAATATTGCATTTAATGATTTCAAATAACAACTTGAGGTTTTACTCATTAAGTTATTCCAAAAAATTAAATTTTATACTACATCTTATATTTATTGTGCGCAATACTCTCAATGGCGTAGGTAGCAAATATTTGCTTGGAAATCACGCCCCAACATCGAACTGGAAAGACAAATTATAATACAAACATTGTATTACAATTTGACACCAATACATTTATCTAGTAATTTATTGTTGGATACCCACGCAAAGTTAAAATAAATTAGTTAGTAGGTCTGTAAAAAAATGTTTTAGCTATAGATAAGTTCGTACTGTAAACCTGTACGATAACCGAGGTGAAAAATATGATATAATATTTTTTATATCGAAATTTTCTCTCCCACAAAATCAATTTCTATTGCCTATTTAGGGCCTAAGAGCCGACAGTCTTGTGTAATTTGACCGCCTTCGTGGCTGAGTGGTTCCTCAGCTATGAATCCAAAGGTCGCTGGACAAATATCGTCGTGAGCAAGTAAATTTATTTTGATTAATTTGTTGACTTACTAGTCCTACTTTAAATCAAGCGCTTTGTATTTCGTCTGTGTGTAAATTTGTTTCTGCTTATGTCCGGTTAATCCTGTAAAGATGGTAGCCGTGTTGGATGGTATATTTTTTATTCGACAGGGTTCGTGTGAGCATTATGAGCTGTAAAATTGTATTAGGGTTGTTCTTCTTTTTAACCTACATAACTTTTACCACTCCGTCACATTTCCACCACTCTGTCACATTTTGTTTTTACATTATAGCATTATAACAATAACATATAACAATGTTATATGTTCAACAGCTTGTACATATAACAATATGTACAAGCTGTTGAAAGAATACAAAACAAATTCTTACGTTTTCTAAATTTCTAAATGGGGATTCCAACAATAATGTTGAACTACAACACTCTGTTAAATAATATGAATATGCTCAAATTGTCAGACAGAAGAATTTTCACTGACTTGGTATTTCTATATAAAATTCTACATAATTTAGTTGATAGTCCGGTATTGCTTGAATTGATAAGCTTCCGGATTCCACAACGTAATACAAGAAGTCAAGATTTATTTCAGTGCAGAAATTCTGGGACTAACTACCATATGTATTCCTCTTTACCCAGAATACTAATGGAAGGAAACAATTACACCAAGTCCGTGGACATCTTCAGTTTATCTTTAAACAAATATAAAATATTGTTACTGAAGCAGTTCAGTTATGTACAATAAATATTGTATTTATTACCACTAATATGTAAAAGCCCTGAAAAAGGGCGTTGATCAATAAATAAATAAATAAATAAATAGAATATAAGCAAGTCGAGGTGGCAGAAGAAAACTGTGATTTGTATGAAATACACCAATCACGTGGAGTTACAACTCTGTAACCTAATTTTTACTATAAAAATATAAACACATATTTTTTTTGCGCACACAGTCGTTACGTCTTTAGTAAAGTAGATTTTAAAGTAATTGTAAAATAATAATATTGGTAATTCTGTTGAATTTTTCTCCACTAACTGGTGGTGGAGATAACTTTATGTAGGTTAAAAAGAAGAACGACCCGTTAATCAACATTACGTGATGTTCATTGAACTACTGACGTTATTTCACAATTTATTAATTTAAAATGATAAAAAGTATATTTGTGGCACTTTCCGGAGCGGTAGATACTTTCAGTATCGCAGTGGTGAAACTTTCTTGAAAAAAAAAAACGAAACATTGCTTTAACCGAATTTGGGGACACCAGATCTGAATAGCGGTTACTTCGTCACTTTATCTTCCGCCATCTCCTTCCCTTTCACACTATCTCCAGCCTCACATCCTAACCCTATTGGGGATGCCTTATACGATAGTCTCACTGGCTCCAAGCGGTTAAGAGCACCCAGGAATCTTGTGTGGTACTTTTTTTAAACATAAGTTTTCTCTCTAATCATTTCCTCAGTTCCTCTTCAAAGTGTAAAACTCAAGTCCCGTTGAATGGAAAACCATAAAAGAATGCCAATTTATCGGCAGGAGATTTAAACACCGACATAACTAGAAACAAATAACGCTTCTTATGCCTTCGCAGAGATTATTTAACAGTAAATTTTCATATCTAGTAATTTATTACTAGAAAGTATTAGTGCCTGTTGTAGAAATAATATTATTAAGCAGTCAGTAAATACCGCGCGGGGAGGCACAGGGAATGTAATGTGTAAATTATCACCGAGATATACCTACGTTCTGCCCGCCAGCGCCATTTCAATAACATTGTAATTATTCTAACAATGTTATTACTCGCATTGTAATTTATCCGCCGCCCTCTCACTTATTATTTTATTTGAACTAGAAAGCTCGGTACATTACGACAAAAAAGACAAATAACACATTATTCGCTATTCTAGCCTTTCTTCGCCATGAATTTTCCGAATACCTATGGTAAAAGTTTGTCATAGTTCAATGCCATTTTCATAAAAGCTGCAAATAATGAAGAGCATAAAACTCTCAGATCGAAGAATTATATTCTACTGTTGATATCTAGGTTAGAAATCATAGGTGGTAGTAAAGACATTCCAAATTTAATTAAGCTCATTGAATTTCGTATACCTTTGATAGCCACTTGTTCCAAAATCAAAATCAAACGCGAGCATTTCAAATACTCGCGTTTTTTACATTACCTCCACACAGGAGGCCCTGAGAGAAAAAAATCTCTCAGGGCTTATGTCATCCTTGGGGATGCTGTGTGGAGGATCTTTTTAGACATGAAGAAAAGGAAGTTCTGAGAAGGAAACGTATGAGGAGTGAGGAGTGCGTTCGAATCCGGGGGGCAATGTGTCCAGGAGTGATGGACGTATGAAGTCATCTCTCCCACTGCGGTGCATTGCGATGGGTCAGAGTCCGGTTGGAGAGATCTAGGTTAGGTCTCCCTCAACCAGTCTCCCGATCCGGCCCGATCGATGCACCCGGGCACCCTTGCTAAGTTACCAAACGTAGCAAAGCAGGGGTGATGGTTATCCAATAAATGGTTGCCAGGGCGGCGGTACTCATACCCGCCCCCTGAATGGAACCTAAAAATCGCTTGTCCTAGATTACATGAAGTTTATGATATATTTATATATACATATGCAGATGTGGCGGATCTATTTAACTGCACGGAAAGTAGGTACAAGAAGGCTATGCTATCAAATTTTTTCAACCAATATTAAATTAATCTTAGTCTACTTTACTTATATATATTGTATATTTTTCTATTTTTATTTCTGTTACTTTTATACCCTTCAGAGTTTTTCTACTCATTTTATGCTCACTGATGTCATTTTACGATTAACTGCCACAATTAATCGTAATTCTTCTTAAAAACTATTTCTAATATTATCCTATGTTTTTTTCTATGGCACGCAATCATTGTTTATGGTATATTTATAACGTAGATATTAAATAAATAACACGCAAAATGTAAAATGCTTCACAATACTAGGATGGATAATAATAATAATATGTCTTAACACAGAAGTTTTTATTTTTAAATAATAATAACTTGGATGCTATCGAGATTTTTTCGAATAACAACCTTTCACACACTATCGTTGATAGTAATAGGCGTATCAGCACCTTTAAAATAATTGAAATTTAAACGTTCTCCGCTAAACAACGTCGATTCTCATCCTCTTTCCGCGTTTGATCAAATTATAAGCAACCTTCAAGAGTTATTACCAACTTGACGGTTGATCACAATTTGAGCAAACGCTGAAACGGGCCGAGAATCGGGGCCCGTTCAAACGTCAAAATTTTTTAATTTTGCAGATCGTCAATGGAATATGGCGTTGGTCGAAACATTAAAAACAAACATTGCCAATATTTCTTCCATCTTTATCATTTCTAAATCAATATCAAAAAAATTATTGTATAATTTTTTTTCGTCGCTTTTCTTTTATGTTAGTATGTTTTTTCTTTTCATCTTAGTCCTTTTAAAATTAACAGCATAATATATTTATCAAATGAAATTTCAACATATGGTCACCCTACATACTTATATTATATTGTATTGGCCTCCTCCAATTTTGTATATATCTTTAAGAAACATTATTGTAATAATGTTAATCTTGCAAGCTGCATTGGAATCGTGTTTTGAGTAGTATTGTGACAATAATTGCTGAATCGTATACTGTAAGCCTGAGCCAAATACAAATTTGCTTGTTGAATTCCTTTGTATAACTTACTTATTGAATGCTTATGCCTATTTGTGTTGTGCCTGCTTATGTCTTTCATGCTCAGTTTATTTTTTATATACTCTTAGTTTAATGTTACATCTGCACCTTAAAGGATAAACCACAGATAGCTATAGACAGCTATTGACTTACATGGTTTATCCTTTACGGTACAGACGTGTAAAAGCCATCAAGGCTATGTCATCAATGATTTATCGTGGAGAGCAATTATGTGATTGTTCTATTATCATTTTATTTTTATTATCTTTCTTTTCTTTCTCTACAGGTTATACTTTATATTTGACACTACCATGTTTTATATTTCATTTTATAGTAACAACTAAACATTGATTACGCATGCTGTGAACATTTATAATTGGAGTGTTAATACCTTTGTACATCCCAATTTTATAACTATAATAATTGTTAACACTCTGTAAATGTTTCAAACAATAAATAAATAAATAAAAGTCGTAAATAAATAAATAAATAATTTTTATTACCTTACAAAATTATTAAACTCTACACAGACTTGTCCAAGTGAGTTTCAAAATAGAATTTTAAACAAAAATACCTACTGTGTAAAAAAAAATTATAAAAATTCATAAGAGGGGGAAAAGGGTTGGTGGGAATAGGAGTACAAGCGTATTTGAAAAATTCTTTCGAACGCGTTTTTATAATTTTTTCGAAACGTAAAATTTGATTCGATCTTATTTTTAGTAAGCTTTTATTTTATAATAAGATTAAGTACTTTACTTTTATCAATTATTAAGTATGCTAATTTATCGTAAAACTTAACATTTCACATGATTTGCTAAGCCTTTGGTTAATTAGATAAATGCACCAACTAAATGCATTCAAATCGATGGGAATCAGAATACCATCACCGCAACGCCATCCATTATGATGATGGGATTCAGTAAGTAGTAAGTACATAATGTTTTCATAGCTACAAAGACCATAAAAACCGTACAGAGGGAAAACGTAAACAAGAGCCTGGGAGTAGCCGTGCTTCTGAGTAATTACTTTTCATTAATAAATATTAATAGATGTAGCGAACCGACCAGCGAACGGATGTCGATGGTTTGCTTGCAAATTTAAACTGCCTCTGATTAGAGTACTGAGCGTTTTTAATGACCGCTACTGCCCATAGGTGGTACTGCACTCGCCGGCTTATCAGCACGGCAAGGCATCGGGAGTGACCGCGCAAGCAGAATCATTCCCTCACATTGTACATACAACAGCTCTACTTCTAATAATATGTACCCTTTTACTTATTTTCCCGTGAATTGCATGTCGACCTTATTTCGTATGATGTGCAGCGGGAACCCTAACACGAGCAACATTCGTACTGGAATTCAGACGTTACACGTTACTTCCCATGGGCCGTAGACATGTCTAGTAAAATATTGCGTGGTATTATCGCGCGTTCGATGAATTCGAATATTGATAATATGTGAGGTTCTCTTCATGCTAGAATACCCCTAATTATCTACGTCTGACGGTTCCAGAAGCAGTAGGCGCTTCTTGGCTGGAATGTATAATTATTATGCAATAATATAATTGCCGTCGACTTTAGTTTCCTTTTATTGTTGTTACTAATAAGTAGGTATCTACTTACCGTTTGACAATAAAATGGTGACCGGACAACTCAGAATTATGCACCTCCTTTGAAAAGTAATTAAAATAATGAAAAAATATATTAAAAAAATTGTTGAATAGGTTAGGTTATGAGTTATTTTTCAATATTTTGAAGTGACCATATTATCGACCACCACAACACGGGCATGTGCCTAGTATGGTGGTCGAAAAATCCCCGATTCATGTAACAAACAATTCAAAAAATAAAGAAACTTAAAAAAAAAAAAAAAACTTCTATAGCACGGCTGTGATTTGGATTTCTGATGAAACGAAAATGACGATTACTGCACCTGCGACGCATCAACTGCGCTCATCGGTCGCTTTGATAATGATGTCACTTTTAAAGACTCTCCTATTGGTTGAGATATGAAACGGAAATTACGCGAGGTCTGCGCTCATTGGTCGCTTTGATTATGACTTCACTTTTCAAGTATTGGTTGAGATTGTTTTGGTAAAGTTTTACTTCTGCGTGTAAACCGCACTCCAATCTTTTTTTAATTTTCTAGGGTGTTGGTTGAAATTACCTGATTCGAGTTATCATGGAACCGATAAAATATACTAATTTAATTGGAGCCGTTGTTCTTCCGTTACTACTGCAACACCGATTACAGCTTGTAGGTATATTCAAGGGTGAGATTTTTTTAACCCTCGAATTTGAAAAAATTTCGAGAAAAAGAGTATTTTTTTAACATTGTTATTTTCTTTATTTTATAGGAGAGCGTTTATTTCACAAGCTTTTCCTTAAAAAAAAATTATAAATCAAGTAAATTTAGCGTCCGCTCAGATATAATGTAGGAACTGTCTATTCTTTGGTGCGCCCCGATAACTATATTAACAAAGGAATTTATTAATTTGTGAAGTATATGAATGGTATACTAATACTATTGCTGTGTTAATATATCGGGACACTTTAAAGAATATAACTACTTAAAATACGAAAAGAAATAATCCATCAAATTACTGTTCACCTTGTACAATCGCAAGTACGCCCCAGTGTTGAATTTGGCAGCCACCTCTGTCCCTAAAAACCTCTGACTCTTGCGGAAACAGCAATACGTTTGATATATTCGCCTAACTTATGTATTGCATTTTGCAATCTTTAGAGCACAGACGTCAAGTAGGTATGCTGTTCTTGTTCTACCGGTAGTACAATGAAAGATGCTTCGAGGAATTAGCTTCATTGATCCATTCTTCATGGTTGACATTTGTCACGTGAGAACAGCTCGGCTGTGGAGCGATTTGCCGGCCTCTGTGTTTCCTCCTTTCTACAATATGGATTTTTTCAAGACTCATGTTCACTATATCATCTCCACACAGCATTCCCAAAGATGGTATGGGCCATGAGCGAAATTATTTTCAAAAACATGTATTTTTTAAATCTCTCTTTCATAGTTCAAATATTAAATGACTTTAGTATATTACTTTTTTAGAATGATCTCCTTCCGCAAAGTAGCACTAATTTCAGAACACCGTCAGTACATGTACAACGAGGGAAAAAATATATTCTATTAATTGTCATTATGCGGGGATTTAGTTAAAATATTTTAAACACTTTGGTGTCGTTATTGAGCATTTAGGCTATTGCAGCTCCCTCTATTTACTTCTATTATTATTTGACAGAATGTATGTAATAAAATATAAAGCACAGTTTAGAAATTGCTCACATTTATTTAATACTAGCTTAAGTACCTAGCGTTGTCCGGACTTTAAGATCATGTCTCTAATTTTACATTTGAATATATTTAACTCATTCAGATCTAAAAGTAGTGTAACTAAACTCACCATTAGTGATTCTTCCTTTACTGTAAAATTCAATTTTTTGTTAAATTTAATTAAAGCAAATCACTTCGTAGAACACCTTTTAATCGAATTTCTGTCATTAAGTAGATAAAAATGTGATTTACTGTGTTTCGTAAATTCAGTGTCATTGCACTCTAAAATAACATTTGACAGTTAAATTGGTGTTGCCAGCTTACAAATTTTGTAGTTCCATTTTAAATATTTTCTACTCTTATTTGACAGAATATAATATCTATTTAGTAAATAGTAAATACTATCTCGTTGATATCTGCAAAATATTTGCCTTCAAACCGAATCCCTTGCCGACTCCGTAATGTGAATTAATTTCCCTTTGCGCCCTCCGCCGCGAGAGAAACACATAATGAAGTTCTTGTAGCGCTACATGCTTCATTTAAATCCATTCGTCGTTGTACGATAAATGTTACATACATAATACATATCTATATTGTAAAAATGCAACACTGCCGGTACTGCTAAAGAATTCGTTACCCACTTACCCAACAGCGCGGTAAAATAGATCTTGATTCAAACAGTTCCCTGTTAATGAATATTTATATTTGAATACTTGCTAACGACTTATTGTTTCTTTACATTTTTACATATATAATAATTTATTCTTTAAATTAATCTATGTATTAACGATATGCCGTTTCGTCCGATTGTGTTTTTATCGCCCGGCCATTCCGAGTTGTTCGCATATTTAACAGATAAATAATAATACTTTATCTATTTTAATTGTTCCCGTAATTGCGAAACAGGGTTAATGCTATAATTCACATTTGGTTTTCATCATGGTGTAGGTAGGTAGTGGTTCAACAAGTGGTTCGACGGGAGGCTTACCATCATGGCTTATTATTTATATCTACGCTTTGTAGGCAAAAAGTTGTAAAGTTATCGATTTAATGTATTTATGACAGCTGTCGACCGTGATAGGGCAGAAGTGACTGACCCCATTCACCTGGTGGAATAAAATACATATATTTAAATAAAATTTTATTGCCGACCAAATGAACAACATTAAAGTTTTAAATTGTGAGATTTTTTACGCGTGGCATTTTGTATTGAAGCTATTTGATATTATTATTAATATTTGAATGCCGTGATCTTTTACTGGTCGTCTTAGCTCACCACTGCATTGGTGAGCTAAGAAGACATTATTTAAGTTTTGGAAGAATCGTTAAACACTGTTAAAATTCACAAAAAAAAACTCTCTGGCCTGGTACATATTTTTTAAGTTAGCTCCACACAAGAGACCATGTGTCATCTTTGGGGATGCTGACTGAAAGGTATTTTTAAGAAAAAAGAAGGAGACCAAGATCTGGGAAGGAAAAAGGTAGAGGGGTAGGTACGAATCTGGGGTTCAGTGGGTCCAGGAGTGAGGAACGTAGGAATTCACGCCTCTTTTTGGGCGGGATTTAAAAATACTTGACAAGACTTGAGAAAAACTCTTGGAAAGGTTGGAAAAGGTATTTGAGAGTTGTTTTTTACAGGATGATTTCGTAAAGTCCCGTAAAAAGATCGATATTTTCTAAGGCCAAGATTTGTTTTACTCGCAGTATTTAATTGAATTATCGATAATACTTTAAAGCGATCAAATTTTCAAAACAAAAGGACATGATTTCGCATGGCTTCATCTTTAAACAAGACATTAAAATCACTACAGCTTGACACGGATAACTCGCAGGCCGCAAAATGAGGAACTAACGCCATTTTTATGTACATGGATTCTGCATCTACAAAATGTATGTAAACTAGCGATCCCAACAGCAAGTTTCTTTTGGAGGTCTTTAGTATGGTGAACGTATGTCTTAAGGTATAAAAAAAGATATGCGTGTATGAGTGAGACAGTAAAAATCGAATTTTTGATAAATTGTATTTTTGGCGATTTTTATGACGGTGTGATTAATAATAGCGATACCCCTAGGTGTAATTAATATTATATATTTATTTACAAGACATGTTGTAACATCGTCTAGAGACAGTTTCCAGGTCAGGTGAAGCATCAGAACGGGAAATAAGAAGCGGCGAGGAAAGCCGTTATGAAAACTCAGGCGTCTCTAAGAGGAAATCTCCAACGAACCTTGACGCGCGCTCCACTCTGAGAATACGTAACTTTAAGAGTAACACATCGGAATAATATAATGTTGAGGCAGGTCGTGTGGAGGTAGCAGTGTAAGCTCACTGGTTCTTAGTATTTCCTTCTCTTCACTTGTATTGTATTCAATTCTGTTCGTTGAAATACTTAGCGCGTGTATCGATTCTATTCAATTAGAATATATTTCTGTTTGAAGAAAAATTCTTTTCCTGGAAAGTCAAATAGAACAGAACGAATGGGTACTGGGTGTAGCGTAGATTTTTGCACGAGGTATTAAAAATTCAATTAAAAGAAATTTACTGGTTGTATTAAAAGGAATGTTTATTTTAATAAAAGTAGACGAGTCGGAATTTTATTTATTAAAATTTAATAATCTCTTAACATCTCAACATATTATATGTCTGACTGTCTATTTGCGATAAACTCAAAAACTACTTAACGGATTTTCATGCGGTTTTCACCAATAGATAGTATATAATTGGTCAAGGTTTTGTGTAAATTGGTTGAAATATATAATTAAATGAGAATATTTATACATATGTGGTGGACGAGCGGGTTAGCAAAAGGGCGGTGTGGATTTGATTTGTATGCAAATCTATAGTTTTATGCCGAGGTTGACGAAATTTTGCACATGCGACCTTCAAGTTTGTAAAAATGAACGTTGAACAGATTTATTTTTCTTTTTCAAAAATACGAAAGTAGGTAGGTAATTTTTATCAGTGTCACACATTTTAAACACCATTTTTACTCATAAACTTCAACATTCAAAAAAATTTCAAAATCAAAAAAATTTAAAAAATCCAAAAAATTTCAAAATCTAAAAAATTTCAAAATGCAAAAAAAAGGCACAATCCAAAAATTTTGAAAATTCAAAAAATTTCAAAATCCAAAATCGTTCAAAAATTTTGATTTTCAAGAAGATGTTTTATTTGAAAAACCAAATTTAAAAACTTTCAACAAAGAGGAAGGTCACTGTCTACATTTGATTTCGAAAAGTCTGTGTAAAGCCTGGGTTTCGCCGGGGACTTCAGCTAATATTATCTAAATCTGCCATCATGATTTTGATAAAATCTTTGACACAAAACGTGCAGGATGTTTATTGATCTCTTGACAAATATTCGTCTTTAGTTAAGAAGCAGTGGCAGGTTTATTCAAGGATTCCAGACTTTAAAGAACTGCAACATTATTCTGATAAGGAACGTATGTTTATTGCCTTTTGTCCAGTCGCCGTTCCGTAAACGCGGGAATACTAAAAGCGCTTAAAAGCAGTTTTTTTATAAAATTTTTCAATGTTATGATTTCGAATAAAACGTCAACATCATTTCAGACTGTAAAGAAATGATTTTATTTTTCGATTCGTTCGAAACGTGAATTTTGCACAACCGTTGGTCGTTTGATTTTAACGGAGGTTTGACAAATTTTTGCCGGGCTCATGAATAGGCAGACTCGCTTTTGAAGTCATATTTTAATACTGATCAGTATGAACGCACCTGTCACCACTATCATGTTTAAATATACGGTGTCCTGAAACTCGTAGTAAAAGCGGGAAACAGGTTGGTCTAAATCAGAAAGAGATGCCAAAAAACTTTTTTTTTAAATCTTTTATTTTTATTTTTTTTTTAAGGTACTTTAACACTTTTGTGATTTGAAACTTGATAAAATAGAAACGAGCGACACGAAAAAGAGACAAACACATACATTTATAGGATTTAGCCTGTGAGAAATGAGAAAACAAAAAAATAATGAATTCATTCACGGGTACTCGGTTTCAATATAATACGATACATCCACGGTCTCTTTCTTTGGTCTAGTGGTATCAAGCGCCCGGCGAGCTTTAGCGGCCAGACATTCAACGGACCAAGGATCGAATCGTACGAAATCCAAAATAATATTAATATTTTTATTTTTGTAAAATCAAGATCCAATCTTCAAATCACTCCAAAATGAAAACACAAAAGACAAAGACATCTGGTGATGAAGAAGAAAACACAAATTCTAACAAGATGACAAGAAAAGGTGCACAGGAATTCGACGACGAAAATGTGGAAAAAATCGTCCTTCAAATTAATAAAAAAATGCTTCTTTGCCTCCCCACTCTTGCCTACTTTAGTTTTCTGAGGGTTTCACTACTACCGCGTGTGAATTTCACACTCTGATTGTCAAAAAGGGTTAAAATACTTTTGGAGCTGGGTTTTCTCTTTGACGCATTTTAAAATACAATTGATCAACTGATTTCATTCCATTAAATGTCTCATAAGCCGCCGCACTTATAGTTATTTAATTTTTTTTAAATAGTTATTTTTTGTAATAAAGTGTAATTTCCAAAATCTGTGCCTAATAAAAGTGCGGCGGCTTACAAACAAGTGGAAAAAATTAATGCTTTGAAAAATAAGACATAAAATATTTTAAGAGTAAAGTATCAAAAATAATTTAACAAGAATATATTTTTCAGCTAATGATATCAAAATAACAATCATTATAATGAATCACATAAAGCCAACTTTTATTATGGCCATTTGACCGATTTGTCCTTCCCACACAAAAAATAATATTGAGACAAATTATTGAAAATGCAAATTAACTTTTATGTTTTTTTTTCTATTCTTTTTGTGGTTTGTCCATTTGGCGTCTTGATCAGGTATTGGAGTGAGGCAGCAAACAATAGTGTGTTTATTTTCAGATGCATATAGTATCACTCACATTATCAGAGTATTGTATTTTTATACCGGTTAAGTAGACTACATGTTTTTACAACGGAAAAGAAGTTGTATTTATTACAGAGTGGTATTATTTTTATACTAACTAGACAGAGAGCGTGTTTATAATAATTAAGGGATAATTTTACACGAACAAGACAAATATTTTGCGTTTAACTTTGCAATTCACACACGGTAGAAATAAATCCTTCAGAAAACTAAAAAAAACAAAAGTGTCGAGACTATGAAGCACTTTTTTTATCAATGTGAAGGATGATTATTTTAAATATTTTTGTCGTCGAATTCCATGTTCCCGTCTAATTGCACCTTTTCCTGTACATTAGTTCATCTTATTAGTGTTTGTGGTTTCTTTTTCAGAGTCGCTAGATGATTTTAATTTTGGGAGGCGGGAATGGGTACCGCCGCCCCGGAAACCTTTATTGGATAACCAACACCTCTGCCATAGGTCACCCCAAGTGGTTCGCTACGTTTGGTGATTTAGCAGGGGTGCCCGGGTTCATGGGGTGAAGTTTGTCTAGGTCTTGAAGGTGGATGACCAAGACACACTGAACCCCAGATTCCTACCCACTCCTTAAACCCCTTTCCTTCCCAGAACTCCTTTCCCCTTCCTTTCTTTAAAAGAAAAACTCTCCACACAGCATCCCCAAAGATGACATAGGCCCTGTGGGAAATTATTTTCCTCAGGGCCTCCTGTGTGGAGCTTATGTTAAAAAAAAAAAATGTCGCTTTCTTTTGTGTTTTCTTTTGCTTGTTCATTTTGGAGTGGTTTGAAGATTGAATATTTTGCAAAGATAAAAATATATATTTTTTTGGATTTCGTTAGATTCGATCCTTGGTCGGCTAAATGTCTGCAAAAGTCTGCAAAGGAGGTGATGAAGTTGTATGTTGTTGAGTTGTACGGTCACCCGTATTTACATATAATCTCCCTTTCAAACCGTCTTCTTATTTTCGAAGCCTTAACTCTAAAAAAGATAAATATATATATATATATATATATATATATATATATATATATATACATACCTACACAAAAACCAAAAGCTTTTCCTATTGCATGCTGTCAAGAATACATGGAGCTATTTTAGATACATTAAAATAGCATAGATACATTAAGAGTTTTTATAAATACAGAATTATTAATATTATTTTTAACTTTACAAGCAAATAAAATCGTGTTGGTAGGTAGAATTAAGAGTTTTACTCAAATTGAAAAAAATTGTACACTTCTCCACAAAGATTTAATATCTCCTATTAAAAGTATTTCTATTTTTTGTAGCTATTAAACATTGCATTCGTTGGCTGTATCGCGGGAGGTTCGGTTCCGCCAATCGATCAGCCACGGCCTTTTGTCGCCTTGTCAATTTCATAAAAGAAAATAAATAGAAAATTAAATACACTTCGGTGGGAGAGGGTTAAAATGACCCCTTGTCACTTGGATTCATATAGCAGACGCAATGTTTATTTGTGAAAATCTTAACATTACCACGGCGTTGGTATTGCTAAAACGGCCTTTGAACCTTTGAACCGGCGCGCGTGGCTTATAAGAATCTAATTAGTGACACGGATAGCAACTATTTCTTGTGCGACTTATTCACCTATTTACTAAAATGGTTAAATAAAATTTAATAGAATTAAAGCACGGCGTTTATTGTATAGTTTGCGTAATTCCAATTGAACCGAGGAACATGTGTATATGCGTACACTTTCGAAGCGTTTGTGAGAAACAGCATTTTATCTTACTTACACCTTCTTATTGTTATAATTTATGAGCAAGAAGGCGCATAAAGTTAACATTGATCGACTCTCAATATTCGGAAAGTTTTATTTTTGAAGTGAAACTTCTTTAGCACTGTTGTGATTTGAAATTCAATGAAACGGAAATGTTGCTGAAAAGTGGCAAACACATACATCTTTAGGATTTAGCCTACGAGAGAATGAGATAGAATGAAACCTTACCGCATTGGCCGTTTTGATTATGAGGTCATTTTTCAAGGCTCCTTTTGGTTGAGATTGTGTGGGCTTCTACCGCGTGCGAACCGCACTAGATCTTTAAATTTTTATTTGTGCGGTGCTCCGTAGCCTTCCCACTCCTACCTACTTTAATTTTCTGAAGGTTTCACTTCTACCGCGTTTGCACACTCGGTTTTGTTTTGCAGTTATTCGAAATGTATGGCAATGTTTTTTCGTGTAAGACATTGAAAATTTATTTATTTCTATAATTGTAGGTACTATTAACGATGCAATATTTTTTATTTGCTTTTGAAAACACTGTATTTGTCAGAATACATAATTACTTCAAGTTTTTGCACAATTGTTTCACTAGTTCTCTAATAAGAAAAACACGTCGAAAAATTAAACTCGGCCTAAGCCACATAGCAACTACTAGTGTTTTTGTTATACCATCAAAAACATATCTTAGTATCTGTAGATATCTGTATTATCATACAGATACTTTGAAATAGGTCAGTTACAGGTATGTTTTTAGGTTTTCACGGCCAAAAAGTATTTTTGTTATAATTTTTGGGGTGTTATGCCGTGTTTCGCTACCTCCTTCTTTAGCCAACGTTTCGGACAGCGTTACAGTGTCCATCATCATCATCACTCATCTGCCCTGATGATAGACACTGTAACGCTATCCGAAACGTTGGCTAAAGAAGGAGGTAGCGAAACACGGCATAACACCCCAAAAATTATAACAAAAAAGGTCAGTTACAGGTTTTTCTTACCCACAAACTGTCTCTCCCCTTCAAAAATAGGTTTATTATTCGAAACCTTTGAGGTTTTCTAACTACATTCACGGAACTAAATAACAGAGACCATTACTACTGACCACCGTGTACAGAATTATATTTACAGCCCCATAAATACATACCTCACATTATTCAATTGTAAAGATCGAATATTTGATATCTTTAATCTACGAAAATATCACAAAGGTATTACAGAAATTACAACAAAACGAAAAACTTGTATCCAATTTAGTTTTTCGCTTCGCTGGTCAATATAATGGTTTATTATATTATTATTTATTACCTTATGCCGGCTGTACAGTGTAACACAACCGGTCATTTCCGAAATAACTTATGCGATGAACGGCGATGATTTCTTTCGCGTTTTTGTTTGTTATTTATAAAATATGTTTAGGTATTTATAAGATGAATTAGTGGTATATACCTATGTATAATTAAATGTAATTTATTATCTGGTTTAAAGATATGATGAATCGAAAGATTATTACTACAATTAAATAAACATTAAATATGTTTTCCTTTCTCTACGTTGAAAGGTGTAATTACGTTACATGTATTATCTCTATCTGTAGTTACAGATATTTCTTGTAAACTTTTTAGCATGGTTGCCAAACGTACCTGTCCATCGTATTATTAACTTCTTCGATTTACGTGCTGATTGGTGGTCGGACAACAATCAATGACACTTGAACCCTTTACTCCCACTTCCAGATTTCTCCGTCACTACATCTTGTGCAATGAGTCCTTTTTTCATAACTACTTTTATTTCTCATTGTGTTTAGTTTTGTAATGAGAATGCGCTTAGTTCTTGCCGGAATGTCATTTATCCAGTTCGTACCTCTCCATATCCACCACCTTGCTGGAAAGTATTACTTTTATTTATATGACTACTTTGGAAGGAAGTGTTTGGTGTTTGTAAATATTACTACTAATTAGTCTGACTACCTTGGAATCAAGTTGTTAATGTTTTTCATGTACATAATTCCGTTTTAAAATAAAAAGAAGGAATTTAACCACCTCAAAAAGATACAGTGGTAAGTGATTAGTCATCCTCTTTTCCTTCCTTACCTTGTTCTCTCCAACCTAATTTAACCACCTTGGAAAGATACAGTGATGAGTGATTGGTCATCCTCTTTTCTTTCCTTACCTTGTTCTCTCCAACCTAATTTAACCACCTTGAAAGATACAGTGATGAGTGATTGGTTATCCTCTTTCCTTCCTTACCTTGTTCTCTCCAACCTAATTTAACCACCTTGGAAAGATACAGTGATAAGTGATTGGTCATCCTCTTTCCTTCCTTACCTTGTTTTCTCCTACACACATACTATCACCCGATTCCAGCAAACACCATTTCGTTTCGTTTAAAGTATTTATAGTCCATTTCAAATGCATTTGAATCTGTAATCCGTAAGCAGTTTCGAATGCAACACATTGTATATCCAAAGAACCTACCTATTTCTGTTTCACGCTTTTTGATTGTGTTGTCATTTTCCTTGTCTTTGGACATTCTCTGCCATGATTTGTGTATTTTATTACTCAAACCAGCGAATTCTCAACATGTGACATCTAACTCATACTTATAAGTTCCAATAAATTGTGTACATTAGAACTTATTGTATCTCTGAACATTTGTCGCCACCTCTCACTCCCTTTAGCCTCACAGTAAAATAATCCAAATGGGGATGGCATGTTCCCACTGGTTATTCACATAAACGTAATAAAAAGTAGTTCCCGAGTTTCGCCACAATGCGAGCTACATAAAAACAAGGTACTCAAATAATAAATCCCACAAACAGTCGTCATATTATTTATTAATCAATTGGAAAAAAACCGAAATCGCCGCACTGAAACAACACAAAAGAATAACGCTTCAGTTCCTTTGCATCAATTCGTAATTCCTACAGGCGGTACCTACTCACATTGTTCGAGAAACGAATTTAAATATTGCTCACAATAAAAATAAATATTGGAGTGTGTGCGTAGCGCGGCGGGCCATTTGCAGCGCCGAGAATGAAAAGTCTGAAAAAGTCGACTGTTGTCCTTTGTTTGATACTATTGCTTCGTTATGTATTTTTTGTTATTTGCCGTGTTGTTGTTTTAATGCTGAAACATAAAAATGCTGGCTCTCCATCGGGCGAAATTTATAACAGTGTTAATTAAAATACGAGCCCGCTACCGGAGCACTGTTCTGTGGAGCACTGTGCGGCGGGTTGGTACCGCAGTTGGTACTGGGTACTTCCCCTCGTCAGCTGTATTGATGGCCATTTCCTTATTCAGCCGGTCCGCCATCATTACTGTTTTCACTTTGTTTTGTTATCCTTGATTACTTTCCTTACAACACGGTACCTACTTACTCTAATGTAAATCAATTAATATTTTTGAAGTGACAACTTCTTTAGCACTGTTGTGATTGGAAATTCGATGAAACGAAAAAGTGTCACTAAAAATTACATGCATCTATAAGATTAAGCCTGCAAAGGAATGAGATGGAATAATCGGTCTCCTCTTTGTGCGATGTTGCGTAGCCTCTCCAGACTTGTCTACTTTAATTTTCCGAAGTTCACTTCTACCGAGTGTGAACTGCACACAATTTTTTTGAAGTGAAAACTTCTTTAGCACCGTTGTGATTT
The DNA here is from genome assembly GCA_936435175.1 of Glyphotaelius pellucidus. Classification (NCBI taxonomy): domain Eukaryota; kingdom Metazoa; phylum Arthropoda; class Insecta; order Trichoptera; family Limnephilidae; genus Glyphotaelius; species Glyphotaelius pellucidus. The sequence goes on from OW386542.1 coordinate 6,052,814, forward strand.
GAAACTAGAAGAAACGAAAAAAAACTAAACTAAAAAGAGACAAACACACATGTACACCTATAGGGTTTAGCTTGCGAGAGAATGAGATAAAATAATCGGTCTGCTCTTTGTCCGGTACTTCGTAGCCTCCCGACTCTTGTCTACTTTAGTTTTCTGAAGGTTTCACTTCTACCGCGTGTGAACTGCACACTTTTTTTTCAACCCTTCTAAATTAGAAGATAATTTTTGCGCTGTAATAATTGTTACTAAGTGTGTTTTTTTACCCTTTTGTTACTTTCTGAACTACTCGGTACCTACTTACTTATATTTCAATCAATTACGGCGTGTAGACCACATTTAAACTGAACCCTCCTGAACTAGTTAAGTATCATCATCTGCCACCCTTGATTAGGTGCTTTATAACTGGGTACCTACATTTTTTTGAAGACTCCGAACTTTGGAAATATCTAATCCGAAGTTGTAGATATATTTAGTTCAACCATATTGCAATCGTGTGTTTATAAAAGCCCTTCTTACGTTAAACAAGTGAATACATCAAAGAGAGCGCGTAGACGACGTTTTAAACTCAACCTTTCTAAAATATTTAACAAAATTTGTAATTATTAATAATTGTATTGTTATTCCATAAAATTTATTTATTTATAAAGTTTTGCAGTGTTATTGCTTAGCTGCTGCTTAGCTTTCCGAATGCATTATCAAAATATGGTGAAACCACTTACAGATAATCTATTTACATCATTTCTTCATTTAGACTTTCGATGCTTGTAATGAAAATCTGTTCACGAATAATTGCTTTTATTTTTATTACCAATGCCCTTATTAATTTCCCAGTAAATTGTCGGAAATTATTCAGAGTTGTTACACTGTAAAGTTTACATACTTAAGTTTATTTTATTTAAGTTTATTTTATTGTTTTGTTTAAAGTTGATTGAATGTCATTAATTAAATAATTTATTAATAATAAGGGGGGCCACTGGTGTTTCGAAAATAATAATTTGGCAGAAGCAAATGATTTTTCTTGCTGTAGTATATAAATAATATTCATAGATCGTCTTTTTTTATTTACCTCACAAGAGTCGCAGCTGCTCCTGTGGAGCCTGTGAGGCTAGTGCAGGGGTATGTTGTGAGGCTGAAGGTAGTGGGGAGGGGAAGATGAAGGTAGGGAAATATCTGGCTATTCAGATCTGGTCACCAAATACGGCTAAAGCCATTTCAAGCAACGTTTCAATTCTGAATGGTGGTCTTACACCAAGGCGATACTGAGTGTGTCTTCCACCCTGGAACATGCCGCAAATATTCTATATATGGTTTTTAAATTAATTAATTGCGAAGTACCGAATTGATCAAGTCTGTAAATGACTTTACCACAAACGCAAAACTGTCATACAATAATGACAATGCAAAACTAAATTTCTTTTAAATTGAATAAAATTAAATATTTAAAAAATATAATGAAGTTCTACAAAGTAAACTTGACAAAACAAACCTTCTGAACTATATAACTTTCGGTTGTTTCACAGAATTTGAATAATCCATTGAATTTCAAAGTAATATATTTCGAGTTCGGTGAAAGTTCTATTGAAGTTCTGTTTTTTATTTCCGTTCTGAAAATTAACTAGCCCATAATGAAATAATAACAAAAAAGAATTGTGCAAATTCGGGGAAACCCGTCTTTAGTGACGAAATTCCTATTTGAACTATTACTTTGTTTTTATAGTTTTATTATCCGTTGTAACATTCTTTCCTACTAAGAAGGTACATATTTAATACTTACGCTAGTATAAATCAATGACGGAGTAAAAATTATATTTTTAACTTAACCTTTCTAAAATACGAAACTGATAAAATTAAGTGTGATCAGAGGTATTTTCAATGTAGTAAGGTATATTATTTCCCGTGATTATCTACTTTCTTTACAACAAGGTACCTATTTATTCAAATATAAATCGTTGATGGCGTGTAGATGATATTTTTAACTCAAGCCTTCTAAAATAGATGTTATCTGAAATCTAAACTAGTTCATGGTGATTTTATTATATTATTCTGTTACGTTTGATTACTTCTTTACAGTTAGATACAATAAAAATCGATTACTTACCAACTAGAAAATAACTTGGCATATTCAGAAAACATTTTTAAACAACCCTTTTAAAATGTGTAACTGAACGAGTCTAATACTATGCTTTAATTATTTTAGAGCTGCAAAAGACTTCAATAATTAAGGCACATTTATCATATTATATAAAACCCTTGTCAGATGCCAACTAGAGTATGACTCTACGTTATGGTCTCCATTTTACAATATTCATTACGACAGCATTGAAAAGATTCAACATAAGTTTCTTAGGTTTATTAACTACAAATTGCATATTCCTGTACAAAATATTGATTATAATTACCTACTGGATAAAATGTCCCTATTAAAACTTTCAGAAAGAAGAATTAACACAGCTTTAATATTATTACATAAAATACTACATTACAAAATTTACTGTCCTTAATTATTTCAACTAATCAACATCCATATTCCCAAAAGATCTTGCCGACACTTACTACCCCTTTACTTCAACAACACCAGGACACTCTCTTACCGAAACCTGATTCCGAGACTTAACAATCTCGGAAATAAATATTCTGTTATAGGAGATATATTTCACCAGTATAAACATTGTTTTTTCCAATTCTTTTATACACATAGAAATAGTCGTGGATAAATTCTGCAATTTTTGTTTTGTAATCCTTTTATGTGAGACTTATCATTTTTACCAACGAATTTTATTTTATAGTATATGCTTTTTTCGTTATTTTTTTTTTCTTTATATTATATTTTCTTTTTTGTTTTAGTTTTACAGTATTTAAAATAACTGTGATACTTATCTTATACGCAAAAAATGTAAATGCCCATTAGGGCGTCAAATAAATAAATAATGAGTTTATTTTTTTATGCTTACATTAAGGCGGCACTATTCGAATTTCTAGCGATTTCTTGCAAATCTCCCTTGAACATTTGAAGTTTTTAAGCTATAAAAAAATGTATGTTATTTTTTCAGATAATATCTATACAATCCTCACGCCGAAACGCAAATTATATGAAATTCCCTCGATAGAAAAAAATCGAAAAGTAAGCTCCGAAAATTTTTATTTTCAAGCCTGTCTTTATTTATTTTTTTATTTATATGAAATACCGCACAAGAGTCCCAACTGCTCCCTTCTGGAGCCAGTGAGACTATGGCATCCCCAATTGGGGTATGTTGTGTGGCTGAAGGTAGTGGGGAGGGGAAGGAGATAGGGAAGAGGAAGGTGGGGAAGTACCTGGCTATTCAGATCTGGTCACTAAACACGGCTAATGCCATTTCGAGCAACGTTTCAATTCTGAATGGTGGTCTTACACCAGGGCGATACTGATAGTATCTTCCACTCTGGAACGTGGCGTAAATAATTAACAAGTTATATGTATGAAAAAATTTACAGTGTTTCTATGAACGTTGTTTTAGACAACCCTCACGAGATTTTTGCTCTATTCTAAACGAGTCGTGTTTTATTAAACATTTTCACAATTTTCGCTTCACTTTTATCGTTTGAAATATTAGCGCGCTCTCTCCAACATTTGTAATTACATATCGCTCCATCTTCTTCTTTCGCGCTCGGGTACTGGACTTTAAATAGATAGGACTTATAACTATGTTGACACCCACTCACTAAAACATCAATCAATAATGGCATTTAGATGTATTTTCAACTTCAACCTTCTAAATTATAAAACTGCAGTAGACAAGTAATTTCAGCAAACCACATTAATATCTTAATATTTTAGTCGATCGGTTCATACCAATTTCGAATATTTTTATTATCATTATTTTGTATTCCTTCCCATTACGTAATATGTTTTATGTCTTTTTTCAGTTTTTCATACTACTCAAGTGCGTATTTATGCTTATATCATTTTAACTATTTGTCGTTGTAAAGATTTCATATATGTACAATATTTTTTATTACGTATGTGTTTTTTTTTGTTTTATGCACTTAGATCATCATTGATACGAGCATCTTAATTTTTATCTTGAATTGAGAGGTTAGTATCTTGAATGCTCAGTTGTTCCTGTCTAAAATTTCTAGCTATAATACATGTTCATACATTTTTAAAAATAAAACATTCCTTTCTTGGTTCAATTTTTTAAGTTATTCATATAATAAATGTAATAATGATTAGTGGCTGAGTTGAAATCGCGTTTGGTTCCCACCCAGGCGTCGTTAGTTCAATTCTTCGGATGGCTTTTTTTTTACATGAGCTCCACACAGGAGGCCCTGAGGAAAATAATTTCCCTCAGGGCCTATGTCATCTTTGGGGATGCTGTGTGGAGGTTTTTTTTAAAGGAAAGTAAAGAGAGTAGAGTTCTGGGAAGGAAAAGGGCTTAAGGGGTGGGTAGGAATCTGGGGTTCAGTGTCTTGGTCATCCGCCTCCAAGACCTAGACAAACCTCACCTCATGAACCCGGGCACCCCTGCTAAATCACCAAACGTAGCGAACCACTTGGGGTGAAGTCCTCCATCAAGATATAAGCAATATTTTATGCTTACTGTGGTGTTAGAAGGAGATTTTTAAATATTGTCAGGTTATTCGTAACAATCGTAACCTGGATGGAATGCTTATCATTCTTTAAAAAAAAATGTCTGCAGTTCACATGCGGTAGAAGTGAAACCTTCAGAAAACTAAATTAGATGAGAGTAAAGAAGCTACGAAACACCGCATAAAGAGGAGACCGATTATTCTAGCTCATTATCTCGCAGGCTAAATTTTATAGATGTACGTATTTGTTGTTCCAAAGAAGTTTTCACTTCAAAAACAGAAATCTCTTTTAGAAGTGATTCTTTTACTTTGTATCTATTATGTATTAATGTGTTTCACATCTATTCATCATTGATCAACCCATTTCTACGTGTGAAAAAAATGTAATAAAAATCTATCAAAGTCATTATATAATTTGTTGTTGTTTTCTTTCCAGGTAAGTCGCCACACCTCCCCGGCCTCCAGGCCATCCCCACACCGGGCCACCCTCCACGGGGTAAGTACTCCCCCCCCGGCTAACCCACTTTCCAGCCAAGACTAGATTCCGATTTGATATTATCAAAATGAAAAGTGTTCCACTTTATGCAGACCATGCCTCACCGCTGAAAACGGTTAAACTTTGATATACGCCACAATAATGTTTTTTGTATTTCTCTCGCTTTTTCTAGAATAATAGTACGCCTTTCTTTCGCCCGATGGTTCCTATGATTTATTCAAGTGCTTGTACAAGTTTTGAGTCCATAGAACAAATCATTAACATTCTAGTATTCCATCATGCTTTACAGCTATTATTAATTTATTTATCTTGCCAGAGAACAGAGAAACATGCAACGAATAAAATGCAGCAATTTTGAAAGGTAATTTGTTTATGTCGTTAAATATTTAAAAAAATATACGTTTATGCAAATTTACAAGTTTTACAATTTTACTATATCCAAATTTACAAAGTTACGTCAAAAAAACATTACAGGTCGATTATTTTAGCATTTTGCTTGCTGAGGATTGGTTTGTACTCCTGTATTTTTAGGTTTTTTTTAAGCTGTGAATTGAAGTATATGTTTGTTCGTTCAAAATTCGATCTAATACGTTGTTCTTTTACACACAGGTAGATCAACTCTTGTATATTTTAAAAATATTTATAACAATTAGTTTGAAATGAAGGAAACAAAAATATAATTTTTTGAAACTCAAAAACTTTTATTTTTCAATGCGAGTTTTTGTGGACATAGTACAAACCAATCCTCAGCAAGCGATTTGTAGGAAATTTCATTTTAATTCAGCGATCAGAAAATTTCTACACTTTAAGAAAAACTGAAGTTAATTTGCACAAGAATTTCTGACTCCTGGAGCTCAGTTTGATGTCCAACGAAATGGACGAAGAAATTATTTCGTTCTTTTAAATTTTTTAATTAATTAATGTCACATGGACATTCTCAGTTTATTTCAGTGATTTTATCGTTTACTAACCACTTCTGACTAAAAACGAAAATAGCAGTTTTCACAATTCGTCGCCTTAGTTCTTAATTGTCCAAACGACCATTAGACAATTTTACAGGATGAGTGGGTTTTCTTTCATTATTTCAATGAAACATTACTGTAGATGTTAGTTTAAATAATCCTTACTTAAGTGATTAACTATAATTTTTTATACTTTATTTTTAATTTTAAAGTGGAGATTGAATAAAAACTAAAATGGTCGTTTGGACAATTAAGAACTGAGACGACGAATTAGCGAAACCATACCTACGGGATGTCGTTAGGTGACATTGCGAGAAACGATTATCAAATACCTAGAAAAGACTAAGTTAAAAAAAAACTGAATCGCGCTTTAAAATAATGCTTTCACGTCTATAAGATTTAATTAATCGTGACAGTATATTCATTTATTTACGGTACAAACGGATTACAATACAATAATATTTTGTAATTAATTTAACTAAAATTGCGTTCAAAAATATCTGCTACTTCTGCGTTGGGTACATAAGCTGGATATGTGTAGCATAAGGGTATCTAGAAGGCTGATTATTGGAGAGAAAGATATTTTCAGTTCCTGTGACTCTATTGGGAACATAAAATGAAATCAATTGCAATATTAAAGGACTGTAAATAAGGGAATTAATTTTTAAAAAGAAAAGTGTTATCAGATACCAATTTTTTATCGGACTGCCTTATTAATTTTACATTTTTCATTACACAATTACAATAGATATCGACTATTTTTGACGTGATAACGTCTTATAAATCGATGAACGTCGGCTGCACTCACGAAAAAGCATGACTCATTATCACGTTGTCACGTTCCGCCTGAGCCGAGCGTGCAAGTGAGAGCGCGGATCAAACGTTCGGCTTTTGACGTATCTATCTCTCTTCCACTCCATCGTTATTATATAACGTTATCACGTAAAATTATCGTCCGTAAACCGAATTTACAGACAACCAACTTTTTTTTCATATAAACAGTAGTAACTAGTTTATAATTTATACATCATAAAAGTATGCTATGTATTTATTCAATAGAATCTGTGAGAACCTTATAATGCGGTGACCAAACAAGTGAGTTGTACTCAATGTAACTGCATGGTTTCCTGGTTACACTTCTCATACGTTACGCGTTTTGTTAGTTAGTTATTGTTTCATTCAGCAAATATCGTATACAGTTTCTAACAATTGTCGCTCGATGGAAAAGTAGAATTTTATTCAAGAAATATTCACCTTAATTGTTTAGCTTATTATTACTAAAAATATATATGAGAATACTACAAAAGTAATATGTTTTATTTTATACCGATACTTGCAAGTAACATTTCTACATGAACCACCGCGCAAGTGGTTACAGCTATTTAGGGATACGAGACAGGAAGAAAGTTACGCCATAAGAAGGCGTAGACAAAGAACGGAGATATTCATGCTGCAATGTAGCTGAAATCGTTAAATAACGCTCAGTGTAAGAATTTATTTGTTTTGCATGTGTAAGAACTATCTGTCCACATAATGTAGCACACATAAGCGTCCCTCAAATAAATGTTACAAATAAAAAATAAAAAAATTGACAGCTAACGCAAAAGCTGTACAAATTGCATTATCCCAGTGCTCATCGTTCGTTTTTTTCTGTTTATACTATAATAAAGACCTATCGACATATTACACACTTCCCTTGAACACTTTATGTTTTTAAGCTCTCAAAAAATATAGGTGGGTAGGATGTTGTTTTATATCTATTCAGGTGCTGAGTTGAAAAAAATAATTATGTGAAATTCCCTGTATAGAAAAAAATCGTAAAGTATTTTCTGAAAATTTGGTTATTCCCAGTTATTGACCATGTTTCCTATAGGTATGAAAAATTTCAAGTGTTTATTTAAATGCTAGTTAACTCAGTCGTCCAGAAATATTTGCTCTATTTTAAATGAATCTATAATTTTTTTTTTAAATATTATCCGAATAGTTGATTACGCCTGTTAATTTTTGTAATATATCTTTATCGCGCTAATATATCTTTATCTTTATGTGTATGTGGTCTAGAGCACATTGTATTTTTTTTAAATTTTGTTATATTTTTTTATTTCTTTTATATATTCAATAATATTATTATTAAATTTATAAAAACAGTTTATTTTTAAGCAAGTTATGCTACAAAATTATTGTTACGCGTGACAGCTGTTTCCTTCTGAAGGCATCCTCAAACTATAATTTGACAAAGTATTGAATAATAATATTATTGAATATATAAAATAAAATTTGGTTGTCTGTAAAGTTGGTTTACGGTCGATAATTTTGCGTTATAACGTCATAAGAAAACTTTTACATAAAATTTTACAGTCACAAGCCGAACGCTTAGGCCGATCGTGCCTCTCTATCGCTTTTTCCGCGCTCTCGCCGAACGCTTTGGCCGATCGTGCCTCTTTAACGCTTGTTCCCCAATCTCGCTTGCACACTCGGCTCAGGCAAAACGTGACAACGTGACAATAAGTCATACTTTTTCTTCAGTGCTGCCGGCGTTCATCGATTTATAAGACGTAATAACGTCAATCAAAATGGAGTTTTACAAATTAAACTTGATAACAATATATAAGTAATTATTATTGTTTAACTCAAATTGAAAAATCCGTAAGAGCCCAATGTTATTTTTATAAAATTGTTTGAATGAATATAAAAGAGAGTTTATTTGAAGTAATAAATCCATTACAGTTAGTGACCGTGAATCGGCGCCTCGCCCGCGCCCCGCGCTCGCACAATGCCTGTGTTTTCAATAGGTATTCTCGCAAATATATCCCGACTCCCCTTTTGCTTTAATTGCAGCCGTGGAAATGCATATTTCGAGTCTTGTATCTTCGGGTGTGAGGCACGGCTCAAACGCCGCTCCCGAGCCGCCCGGGAGGGGTAAAAGCTCGCCTAGTGATATTTCTGTATTCGTATTTGCATTTTTACATAATACATGTGTGCAAAATATTTTTACACAAAGGGATAAAGTACACGTACACACGTACGCCGGGACTACACAGGCAACTAACTACGAGAAACTAAAGATATGGGTACTCCGTCCCTCTTCTTTTAGAGCGAGCTTTCATTCGAGCTTCTACCCGATTGTTGGTGCGGGAGCGCGCGAGGTACTCGCGCCGTACAGCGTACTGCACACCTTGCACGCCTCTGTTCTGCCTCTATTCATACTTCTTGTTTTCCACGTATTTAATAGCGAACCAAACAATTACACTAAGATTAATAGCTACAATAATGGCCAGCCAACTTGTATTGTTAACACCTTAGCAACGAGGAATACACTAACAAGCTTTTTAGCGCAACAGCGATATCGTCCGTTTTAATAAACGCTGCAAATTAAATCACATGCTAGATATTACTTATAATAGATGCTTACTAAGTGCTTAAACAACCGTTTTTAGTAATCCGTTGAAAGTTTGTCATTATTGAAAACGAATTTACGAAAATATAAGTTTACAATGACGGCCGGCGTGGTCGAGCGGTAAGGCTCTTGACTCGTAATCCGAAGGTTGCGGTATCGAATCCCAGCGTGGAAAATAAATTTTATTTGATTAATTTGTGTTATTTCACAATTAATTCATTTATAATAATATATAGTATATTTGCGGCACGTTCCAGAGTGGAATATAATTAGTATCGCCCTGGTGTAAGACCACCATTTAGGGTTGAAACGTTTTTTGAAATGGCTTTAGCCGTGTTTTGTGACCAATTCTGAATATCCATCTTCCTCTTCCCCATCTCTTTCCCCTTTCCACTACTTTCAGCCTCACAACATTCCCCAATTGGGGATGCCATAGTCTCACTGGCTTCAGACGGGAGCAGTTGGAACTCTTCTGCGGTATTCATATAAAAAAAAACCTACTTACTTTATAAATCATTGTAAAAAATCGTCAAGCCAAAAATGTATATATTCGTAGTGTGCCTTATATAAACCTCGAATGTATGTAATAGACATAAAAATTGCTTGGCAAACGGAATTAGGAGGTCACGATTTCAAGCCTAAAAGTGTTTTTTGAAGTGAAAACTTCTTTAGCAGCGTTGTGATTTGAAACTCGATGAAACGAAAACGAGCGACACTAAAGAGAGACAAACACATACGTCTACAGGATTTAGCCTGCGAAAGAATGAGATTAGATAGACTAATCGGTGTACTAATAAAAATTAAAAATTATTTTTAAACTTGGTAACAATGTTATAAAAAATAAACCCTTCAACTGTCCTACTTGTGATACTCTCAAAGTTTAGTTTTTTGAAGGTTTAACTTCTGCCGCGTGTTAACTGCTTACATGATTTTTTTTTTATTTAAGAAAGAAAAAATGTAATCAATGGAAACTAACGCAGACATTTTAAGCCATAAAATTATATTTTTTAAACGTTGTTCTATGTATGTACTCACACATTTCTAATAAAAAATAGCATTTTACGCTCATATTTTTTTTTTAATTAATCAATAATTTTATTTTTATTCTTTTCTATGAAAACGGTAGGAAAAGTTTCAATTTATCCAAAGCATATTTTTTTTGTATTATGGTGTAAACCGATTCGATGTAAAGATTAATCTTAAATAGTGACATAAATTATTATACATTAATTAATAATTAATATAAATTAATTAATATAAATTAATCAATAATTTTATTTTTATTCTTCTCTATGAAAACGGTAGGAAGAGTTTCAATTTATCCAAAGCATATTTTCTTTTTGTATTATGGTGTAAACAGATTTGATGTCAAGATTAATCTTAAATAGACATTCAGTCTAGATATAAACTGTAATAGACAAGGTTTTATTGAAAACAGTAACCATCATGATCCAATCTGCGGTACAAGCGTAGGTATAACGTCCTGCCGTTGTTCTATGATATTATTATTTGATAATATTTTTAAACCTATTAAACAATAAATTTAAAAAATGGGAAGCTAGAGAAAAAATACTTTCAGTCTGAAATGCTGCAGATTACTAACATCTTTTTTTATTTTATTGTACTTTCTTACTTGTATATTATGTACTTTACGAGATGCCTGGAATTGTACTTACCTTCCCACTTTCCGGAATAAATAAACAATAATAATTTCACTGTTCATATAGACATTTAGAAAAAAAGGTCAATAGTTCCAAATAAATAAAATCGGATATATTTATCCGAGACGCTATCTAGGTTACAAACCAATTCTTAGAATGATTGTTTCCAATAAAAATGGCTGTTGCCTATAATATGAAAAAAAAAATTAGTTGAAGATAATATTGTTAATTCTAAAATTTGAAATATGAGATTGACAAATATGACGGTACGACAGAAAGTGGCAATGGCGGAACTGGTTAACGCGCACGGATAGACGAGAGATTCTGGGTTCGAGTCCTAGTTGCGACCTTTTTTTTTCGGTTTTTCTGAGTCTTGTTCTCTTTCATATTTTCGTTTAGATTATTATTGTTATCTTCTTCTTCAATGAATTAATAGTTAGTATTATAACCGATAGCTTTGATTTTCCCTTACGACTTAGTCACTCTAGTTTTTTGCCCAACAGGACCAATTATAATTATTCATTCAATGCATTTTTTCAGGATTTTAAAAATAAAATCGTTACATCGTGAAAGTGTTATGCAACATAATCTGTATTCGAGTACAAAAATATCAACCTCAAAACTTCGTTGGAACCTCAAACGAGGATGCTAAAATATAGTTATGCTTGTGCTAATAATGAAATGAATTAAAGTTTGTTTCATAACTAGGTGATGTTCTCGGCATTACAAAGCGTTGCCCGGGGTTTACTCAGAGTTTTTCAAAATCAGATATAGACAGTATTTTCCATTAATTGTGATTGGGAAAAGTTTTATCAATCTCGGAATAAAACGGTTTGACGAGACGAAACCGCACGAGCTCGAATATCTACTCGCTTACAACTAATTCAGCATCCTTGTCTACAAACGAAGGAAATCGTAGATCTAGTATTGACTACGCAACTCACAGTTCACCAATCAGTGGCTTGCCTCCTCGATTCCTACCAAATGGTACACGGGCAGCCTATTTAAGCGGATGCACGACCTTAAACCATTAGAGATCCAGAGCAGTTCGTAGGTTCAAGACCTGATTCTGATAACAAAATGTGTCATCCTTTCCAGCGAGGTCTTATAATATTTACTTATAATGTATAATGTTTACTTGTATTCATGTTTTACTTTGGCGCCCAACGTGGGGCTGTGATAAAAACAATTTATTTATTGTTATAAAACTTTATTATACAAAAAGATTCTTTCTTCTAGGGAAAATTAAAGGCTTATTTTATAATTTCAATTCTTAACTACGAGTATTTTAACGCAGTTGCTAATACCATGTAATTTCCATGTAAAAAAAGATAACATGCTTTTTTTCCTAAAGATTGCCTTCGTTAGGGCTATAAAATCACTTCCGTTCTATTTTTTTAAAGAAACATCGTGCAAGGTTTAGAAGAATCAGAAAATGAGAGATGACGTTATGTAAAGCTGTAGGGGTATGGACCGGCCGGCAATGCGCAACTGATAGCGTGATTTGAGATTTTTCTTATCCGTGAGGCACGCCTCACGTCAGATAATGCACTCTCAATAATTGAATCATTCTGGAGTGAAGCCAATCAACACAATACTCGCATTTCTGTCAAATTAATAGCGGTTATGGGTTGTTCTTCTTTTTAACCCACATAGCTTTTACTTTTCTGTCATATTTTCACTACTCTGTCACATTTTGTTTTAACTATAAATACAACTCTCTGGATCACACAGGGGAAATTGTAGCAAGGGGGGAAGGAGGCCTAACATGCCTTTTGGGGGTGACAAACACGAGCTACGTGTATACCTTTTTCGAATGACAACCCAAGTGACAGAATTTTCATACGACATAAAAATTGTAGGAGACAAGTTTTTGAGATTTTTAAACATCATTAAAAATAATAATCGCTGTTACTTGATAGGTTATACCTTTTGGAGTTTAAAAATATTTTTATATTTTATGTCGTCATATCATTTTTTTGTAACATTATAATTTTATAACATCATACTCAATTCGAGGTGGTAGACAAGTGTGATTTGTATGAAATACACTTCTATCACGAGGAGTTACAACTCTGTCACGTAATTTTTACTACAAAAATATAAACACCTATTTTTTTAAAACGCACACAGTCGTTACGTCTAGTATAGTAGATTTTAAAGTAATTATAAAATAATGCTATTGGTAATTCTGTTGAATTTTTCTCCACTAACTTTTGGAGACAACTTTATCTAGGTTAAAAAGAAGAACGACTCTTATAACTAATCAAATCCATCCAAATTCTCAAACAAACATGATTATTTGAAGATCCATTCAAGGTTAAGGAAGATATTTTTACCTCGCAAGAAAGACTCTCTCGATCCATCGCTTTGCACCGCAGTGGAGAGATGTATTCATATCTCCGTCACTCCTGTACAAACTTTCCCAGAATTTTACACACTACTCATAACGCTCTCCTTTCACCCTCACAAGATCTATTTAGTTTGGTCTGATTTATAATATTAAGTATTAAAAAATCTGAAATTTAAATGTCTACTCCAAGCACAATTAAAATAACATCATTAATTCTAAATTAACTTTTTCTTTACTTTTTAAGGAACATAAACAGAACACAGCAGAACCAAAAATTACAAAAACTCGTTTATCTGACCCTCTTAAATAATATGTGGTAGTGAAAGGGTTACAAACTCACCGTTTTTGTTGTTGTTTTAAAATGCATATTTCGGAAAAGCTTTTTGCATACGGGGATGATGCATCTCCTACCTAAATATTTTTATTGTACATGCAGGAACCGAAACAGGCGTGAGTATCTATCTACCTTTGTCTTTATAATAAATATGAGTTAGGCAACATACTCAATTATGGGGAAATTTTGCGATTTCAAGGCATTTAAAAAAAAAACAGTATGACTGTTTTTCAATTATTGCTCTTTGTGGTAAATGTTATTAAACTTTTTTTAAAACGGAATCAGAATATTTAATTCTATTACCACCGAGGTCTGTAGTCATGAAATTAACACAGCTTTGCTGTATGCGATTTGCAATTAAACGCAACATTTGCAGCTACCTAGGAGTACAATTTCCAACCAAAAGTAAAATGCCGTAATTTATACATTAAGCTATCAAAAAGGAATATTTGACGCCTTAGATGACTTTTTTTTTCTTTTGTAATATCTCCACCCAGGAGGCCCTGATGATCTCCTCAAAAGCAGAGCGATAGATCTATGATCTGGACCCTTGGGTCGCAGTTTCAAAATTCGGCCAAATTATTAACATTTTGACATGTGTAGATATTCCTTTGCGCATTTCGTTTCAAATCGTACTTAAAAAAAAAAGTTTTTTAACAGAGGGTGTGTTTTTAAACGTTAGCTCCACCCAGGAGACCCTGAGGAATAAAAACCCTCAAGGCCTACGTCATCTTTGGGGATGCTGTGTGGATAATCTTTTGAGGGAAAGGAAGGAGAGGAAGTTCTGGAAAGGAAATGTCAAGTGGGTAAGAATCTGGAGAGAGTGTGTCAAGGAATGGCAGACGTACGAATCCATTCGTTCCACTGCGGTGCAAAGCGATGGGTTGAGAGAATCCGGCTGGAGAGGTCAAAATGTTCATCTCAATCAGTCTCTCCCGATCCTGCCCGTCATCCCGTAGGTAGGCAGATTCGTCCGCCGCCAAAACCTTGACAAACCCCACCCTATGAATACGGGCACTCCTGTTAAGCCACCAAACGTTGCTAACCACTTGGAGTGATATATGGCAGGGGTGTTGGTTATCGCAAAATAGAGTGAATATACATTTCTGAGACAACTTAACTAAGTCCAATGGGCAAACTTTAGCGGCCCATTCATATAGCTATTTCGTTAGTATAAACAAGTTTTTTGAATGGCTAATCTTTTTATAAACTTTTCATATAAGATGAATACAACGTGTCTTGTATTTATATAAAGTCATTGCATGACGTTATTGTTTTTCAATCCAAATCTGGGACGAACTTGAGCTATTAAGTTATAGAAAAATGTAATGTATTGATAATTGAGTAGTAAAATTATTCAATAAGTCATCCAGCATCGAACCAAAGAATTCTTAGTGCTAGACGGCACTTTTCGATAAATCTCAGACCTCAACTTAAAGCGGGGTTGCATTTGAGCGTCAATGAGGGCTGCCATTGGGCCCAGGTACCCCCTATACTTTAGCAAGTCCACTTTTGCCCACACATAACCTCACTTGTCGCACATATATTACGGCCGTGTAACCATGTAGCCTGTGTTAGGCACCCAGTATACTGACTGTACCTCCCCGGCCTTTATAGCTATGACGAAAGCGTGTGGCCTACGCCGCGCCGCCTTACGCCAGCCGATTTGCATACTTTGAAATTTACGATTGGATTTTGTTTCCCAATGAGAGCAGTATTTTCCGCGATCATATCATATGGGAAAAATATGTTTTAATAATTGCCTTGCATTCATGCTTGTATCAAATTGCTTCGCAAGGAGAAATATGTTATATTTATGTAGGGTGAAAGAAGTTTTGTAATACATACATTGCATTTAGTAAAGAAATCATCTTAGTAAAAACTTCTATGTACGCCTGATACATGCTAATTGCATACTAAAGTAGACACGTATTCAATATTAGTCTCTACTGTTATTTTTTTGTGTTTAAGAACTGAAACTGAGTGTTTTAAATTATACGAACATTTAGTATTATCTCGCAATCGATTGTTAAATTAACATTTTCTTTAAGGGGGTATTCTAGTCTAAAAGCATGAATTGTAGGTATTTTTCAGGTGCAATAAAAAACCAATAATGTTTTTATTAGTCATTATTTTACCAAATATTGATTAAAAATTAAAGAAAGCATGAAAAAATAACAAACGAAAAAATTTAAATTCAAAAAGTTACAGGGTGTTGAAGGGGGGGGGGGGTCTTAAAAAAATTGCGCTCCTTGGTTGACACGATTGCAACCCTCTAAGTAATCTAAATTTTTTTTTAATTCTTAATTTAAACAAATGCAGCAAGGAAAAATCAAAAACTGTCTGAAATAAAAAAAGACATTTTTTACAATTTTTTTCCAAATTTTTAAAAATAGTGAAAATTGGAATTTGGTTATAGTTTTAGTTAGCGCGATAGAGTAATGTATAGAAAAGGCTCACACCAAATTTCAAGTAAATTGGTTCAGTAGAACTTGAGATATCTTGTCAACCGTCTCGAAAAAAGTAGTTTTGAGAAACGTGCGTTTAAAGTTTAGCTCTGTTTAGATTTTAGTTAGATTCCGTTTAAACCGGTCGAACTAAAATGGCTCTAACAATTTTGAAAAATCCTTTTAAGGAGATGATCTTGAATATTTAAACCATCGAAAAATGAAGATTTTTTTTCTAGACTAGAATACCCCCTTAATAAACACGAAATAAAATTATGCAGGGTATTTAGGGACGTACTTGACTTATTGATAAGCTACGTTAATTTTTGACAGAAGTCATTTTACTCTTCTTAACCGGTAGGTACCTGAGTTGATAAATGCGTCGGGTTTCCATCCAGACTTCATGGGATCAACTCCACTGCTAAGTCTTCCATCATTTCACATCCATATATTACGAATAAACTGACAATATTTGGAAACGTCCTCCTACCATCATTATAAGCAAAAGAGGAGGACTTAGCCAGCCGAGGAATTTACAGCTCATATCGCTACGTTTGACTGGTGAAGCCAACGCATTTACCAACGCAGCCTCTGACCGGTCAACTTCGACAACTGAGAGAATCCGATGTTCATCACTGTCACTGTCACTTAAAAAAATAAAAAAATGTCACTTTCCTTATTTTATCTACCTATAAGTATAAAACCTCCCTTTGTCGTCTAGGGGAAGAAGATAATTGTTGAATTATTACGGTTCGCTTAATGCCATTTAGGCCTACTAATTATATGCAAATTTGCAATAGGCACCTCCTACCGTGAATAAAAATTATACCCCAGAGAACAAAGCTAATATTTTTGTGTTTTGTTAAACGTTTCCATGTACCTATCTTTAAATGCTAAAGAAACAGAACAATCATTGACTTGGAAAGCGACAGGAGCTATCATGTATCATTATTTTAAATGCAGCCCTCAATAATTGCAGCACAAAGAAAAATGTGGACACTTCCGGGCACAAAATAAATCTTTCTTTGTGGATTTTCAAACAAACCAATTTTCCTCATTTCTTTTGAAATTGATCAAACATTTTAAAATATCGAAATAAAATTGAAAAGGTTTTCAGACTCGGGTTTGCTTTCAAGTATCATTTTCAAAATTTGAACAGATTGTATGATGAATTTAGGCAATTGATAAAAGTGCCTACCTACGTAATAATATATTTTGAACAGAAAATTATTTTCATGATGATTTTCAAAATTGGAACTGTTTTGTCAAAACTTTAGTCTATCCTGTAATTTTTCACTGGTCTGTGCTAGTCATAAAAATACTAATTTCGGTTGTGCCTCTGTCTGTATCTCGGATAGGAATGTTTAGTTTTGAAGAGTTTTAATTATATCAATGAATATTTGTTACTTTAATTTTAAATTTTCTGCGACGGTTGTGTCGAAAAGGGTCGCAGAAAATTTAAAATTACAATTACAAATATACATTGATAATAAATTAAAACGCTTCAAAACAAAATGTCTAGAAATTGTTACATAGTTAATGCCCAAAAAATGTAATATTTGTTTAGAATCAAGTAATGTTTTTTTTTCATTGGATTGGTTCTTAAGAGCCATTAACTAGCGGCCGAGAATTTAAATTTGATGATGATCTTGCGATCGTACCCTTGCAATGGTATAGGGTGGTTCCGATGAGAAAGATTATTTTTTCTCCATACCAGCATTTTAACATAATAACTAAATATCGATTTTATTTCATTCCAAATTTGCTTTGATAAATATCCAAATTCAAAAATGCTTGAACTCGTGATGATAAAACAATTAAAATTATGTGCTTTTGTATTTATTATTTTTCAGTAATGTTAAACAAAAAAAGAATGTAATTTTTTTTTTAAATATATTAATTTGTAAGACCTTAAATAAATAGACAAACTGAAGTATTTTCGTCATAAAACAAGGGCGCGGATCTTTTTTTGTGATTTTATCTGATTTAAATTAAAATTCTGAACAGTAGCTTTCCCAAATAATTTATTTTTCTGCTTGATTATATGATTTGAAATGTATGCTGTACAATACAAAATTTTATTTGAAAATTTAACAAATCAGCCAGCGACCTACGGTAAAAACCTTATTGCAAGATAAATAAACATATTTTCTCAAAATTTAAAAATTAACCTTTTGTGGAAAAGAGTCAATACCTACGTCTAAAATATGATTAAAAAATGACGTATTTCCGGTTTTGTATGGTTATTCCCTCTTTAGGCCATTTGAAAGATAATAAATCTATAGTTTTGTATGGTTATTCCCTCTTTAGGCCATTTGAAAGATAATAAATCTATAGTTTTGTATGGTTATTCCCTCTTTAGGCCATTTGAAAGATAATAAATCTATAGTTTTGTATGGTTATTCCCTCTTTAGGCCATTTGAAAGATAATAAATCTATAATTTTGTATGGTTATTCCCTCTTTAGGCCATTTGAAAGATAATAAATCTATAGTTTTGTATGGTTATTCCCTCTTTAGGCCATTTGAAAGATAATAAATCTATAATTTTGAAGACTTTGGTTATATTATTTTTTTCTTTTTTATTTGAATTATTATGAAATGTTTTGATAATTTCATCAGAAGCATGGAAAATTGAGCTCGTTTTATGCACCCGGACACGCTTACAGCTCATTTCCGTGTATTAATTTCTTCATTGTGTATCAGTTTGCTTGAGCCAAGCTTGCAGCCGGAATTTTAGCATTACACGTCGCGCTGCATCGATTTTCCTCGTGATGATTCACTGAGCCGGAGCGAGCTGCGTCGAGTTGCAGGGCGGGCGGGGGCTTGCAGCGAGCTCGGGCGCGACGCGGGGCTCCTGCGAGGCGGTCGCGCTCTTTGCTGCCCGGACCGAGGGTGCTCGCCGCTGCCTGGACCGTGCAGCGAGCCGCTCAGCAGCGCGCTACACCCGGGCTCGCAGCTCGCAACACCTCCCCCGATCGCGGCTTACGCGTGTTTGTGTTTGAATTTATGACATTCAAGATAACGGGGTCCTGCCGTTATTTGCGGGCCGCATTCAAAATTGCCAATTATATTTTCATGGTGTGCTTACATGGTATATACTGTCGCTTGCACTATTCTCGTGTTTATTGTGGGCATTACACGGACACAATTATTTAATAATTTACATATTATTAATACTACAACGAGGAAGACAGTTCAACCTTTCATTTATTACAAAAATCGCAAAACATTTCTGAAGAACTTCATGCCAATCTCTTACCAATTTGCAGCGGCAGCTGTTGTCTTTTTATATGTTGTGATTTTGACACGAATAAAAACACCACACTATCAAAAGATGCTCTGTTTTGCAAATGGTGGATTATGTCATCACGACTTTGACATTTGTGCAGTATACAGAAGTAGAATACATGTTGATAAACCGTGAATCGCTGTCATACTCCTCAAGAACTCGAAATGATTGGGTTACAATAATTATTTTTTATTTATAAAAAAAAATTCTCTCTTCAGTAATCAAATGAGGACTTTAGCGCCACCTGATTATAAACATGTATTGTTGTAATACAAAAGTTCAATTTTATTAAACGCTTTTACTTGAAATCAAAATTTAGCCTACTTCTGGCAAAATTTATGAAACATTGTACAGACGAACGTTTGCCAAGTTGTTGAAATGGCTTCTGTAAGTTGGCGACATCAGTTTTGTTTCAAATCGGTCTCTAGCACATTTTTGGGGTTTTTATTTTATTTACCATACTTGTAATACAATTGACTTAGTTCAAATGGATGATTCGTTATTTTTTTTAAATTTGCTTTTAGTTTTGTTAACGACTTAAATAGTGGATCTGATGGATGAATATTTTTTGAGGAATGTTCTTTGTAGATCTGAAAGACAGCACTTTGTTTGAAATAGTTCTTAGGTGGAGAAATCATAATTTTTTTTAATGATTCTCATGACAATTCTTTGTATGATATTCCCCACCATGTAATACCATACAGAAGGACTGTTTGTAGGTACTAATGCATAATGATTTTCTTATTAACAAAGCTCTGCAAGTTGAAGAAAACATGGATACGCTTTTACATTAGCAACGGTAAGGATTTGATTGTGGTCTTTCCATTTTATTTTTTTTGTCAATTTTTGTAATTCCATTTTAACACATTATGTTTGCAATTAATATTATTTTAGTGAAGCGAACCTATAGAAAGTTAATACTTAACCTTCAGAAGGGTGGAGGGAATAACAAAAGAAAATATTAGTTCTTCAAAATAGGCATATTTACTTTGTGGCGTCATCATTAATTTAATGACAAACAAATACCTTTGTGTAACACCACTATTTTATTAACAATATCAACATGTTTCGAAAACTATGTTTTCTTCGTCAGGATAATAAGTCAATTTTTTTTTTTTTATATTATCCTGACGAAGAAAACATAGTTTTCGAAACATGTTGATATTGTTAATAAAATAGTGGTGTTACACAAAGGTATTTGTTTGTCATTAAAAAAAAAAAAAAGAAAATATTAGTGCTTTTTACGCCTGTGCAAAAGCATACGATTTTTATCAATTTCGTTCAAACTGACAACACTTGAAGGTATTAGCTTTTTTTTCTGTTTATAACCTGCTAATAGGAATTATTTGTGGAATTCAATTGTTTCACTGTAGCAAAACACTTATACACTACCTTGTTAATACACGTGTTCACCCGTGGAGAATCGAAACCTTCACCAACACAATCTCAACCAATAAAAGGCTTGAAAAATGTGCTCATAATCAAAATGGCCAATGCGATAAGGTTTCATTTTATCTCATTCTCTTGCAGACTTAATCCAGACTTAAATAAGATGAATGTGGTTGTCTCTTTTTAGTGTCATTTCCGTTTCATCATGATTGGTGCTAAAGAAGTTTCACTTATTACATTTTTTAGTAAGAGAGCTAGAAGCGGGGAAAAATAGGCTAGGAAATAGTTGAGTTATGCTTCTTTGTTTGCCCTTACATGTACGTTGTCTCCGTAATAATTACGTACTGGGGGAGGGTGATAGTATCGCGCGACTGAGATTTAACCCTGAACGGAATCAAGGGCGGATTCTCCAGTGGTACCTGATGGTATTAGCGCCCTTGAAGTGATGTTTCAAGCAAACTACAAATTTAATTTTTTTTTTCATTCCTTTTCTTTTCCCATAGTTTTTACAAAAAATAGGATAAAGTATTTTTACAAATATATACAATAGTTAACACAGTAACTGTAAAAAATGGGAATCCACATCGGCGCTGCTTGTGGGAGGGTAACATCTATAAGTTTATAAGCAATAAATATATCGTACTGAATGGCACGTCCTACCCCATCTCTTCGGCCAGCTAGTAGCCAATTTCAGAGATATACGTGCCACCAAAAGTAAATAAAAGCATTGTCAGCGACAATCTATTCAATTTCCGCTTCGAAGATTTGCATTCTTTATTCAAGAAATCAAAATCGAAAGTCAAACATATGTATTTAATAATTATTACAGCATGAAATTTATTTATTTTTGAGCTTATTAAAAATGACTGGTACTCAGTACTTCGGCGTTCGGCTTCCATACTTATTTGCTATCTTAGGTATTTTTCCTTAATGCTAAATATTAATAAAAATCATCTTAAAAAAGACCTATTACTACCCAACAATAAACGATTTCGAAGATTTCCCGGTTCCCTCACTTACAAAAATTTATGTCAAAAATGCACTATTACAATTACATAAAGTTTTTTTTAATAAAATAATATACCACAATTAAATATTTGCAAAAGAATAATATCTGTTGGAAGACTAACCGTACCACTAGAACGAACCACAACAGCACAGCATCACTATATATTCAAAGGCATTAAATTATTCAATAAATTACCATTAGATATACGATCGGAAGTAAAACTACGATAAATATATAATACTTTGTATCATTTATTAACGAACATATATTTTTATTACTTTTATCGTACTTTCTCACAAAATTACTAATAGTTTTTGTATTAATATTTTTAATTTAAATTGATGTAAAAATATTAGTTGTCCTCTCCTAAACACGACCATTGCTTTATTAGGAGAGTGATTGAAATATTTATTTTATGTTATATTATGTTTTAAAATTGTAACCTTAATAAACTTTTCAATAAAAAAAAAAAAAACCTTTTATTGGGATACTACCGGTTAACTGGAGTACTGTCGTAACTTTTTTCGTTATATTCATTCACTAGCAATCTTAAAACTTGTTAGCGAATGATAGTGATTAATATAAATAAATATAATAGATAAACGCCCTTTTTCGGGGCTTTTACATATGTAAGACAATAAAATTTTAGGAAAAGAATTATAGAGCTTGTAACCGGCAGATCAAGTACAAACACGCAGACCACGGTACTACAGAGGAATTCTCTCTTAAAATGGAAAATGGCAGGGATATCGTTGTTTTAAGAGAAAAATTTAAATGCTATTCGCAGAGGCAGAACAAAAAGTTGCGGAATTTATCAATATTTTCCTTTGACCCGACGAATAATAATTTCACTCGCGCATTTCTTTTTAGATGTTTTGTACATCAAACGTTTCGGACGGTTCTTTTTGTCAGGTCCGTTCTCGCTAACTGAGAGCCAGCACAGAAAATAATTACGTTACATAAAAGCTTTTCTGTTTGCGCCACGAGCTTTATTCTCAACTTTTCAATTCTTCGCGGATTTACACAATGAAATATGCACAATTATTGAACGACCTGTCCGGCTTTTTACCTTCTTACCGGATTCCTTAGCTGGCTAGCTGGTCACTACATGCTAGCGGGAATTCAATCCTGAAAACATTTAGGTATATTTTTAACTATGACTTTAACCATGAATTTAAATATGACGTCCAGTTTATTTTTATAACAAATTTTTTGAAGGACGTATTTCCCAGCTGAAAATCCGGAGGTCTAATCTGACCTCCGGATTTTCAGTGTTTCATGTCAGTGTTAATATTGCGCAAGTAAGTTTTATTTTTCTGTTTAATGTAAATACACAAGAGTCTCAACTGCTCCCGTCTGGAGCCTGTAAGACTATGGCATCCCCAATTAGGGTTTGTTGTGAGACTGAAGGGAGGAGAAGGACATAGGGAAGAGGAAGGTGTGGAAGTACCTGGCTATTGAGATCTGCTCACCAAACACGGCTAAAGCCATTTCAAAGGGTCCAACGAGCGCAGTTTGACGCTTACTGTAATGCGTCATTTCAGTTTCATCCGAGTTTCAAATCATAACCGGGCTGAAGACGTTTCCCTTCAAAATAAAAACGCTTCTTGATAACTTTTTTGTCTCGACCTTGCTCGTTTGGTAATTTGATGTATTTTTACGCTTTCTTTTTATTATGCATTTATATATCTATGTAAAGGTCTATCATAAGGTGACTTCTTTACAGCTCTCAAACGCTTATAATTTGTTTAGACTTAAATAAAATTTAAAAAAAAAAAAAAAAAAAAAACAATTGTGTAATGATTATTTCACATTTCAGAGTTCGAAAAAATCAAGGCGCGATTATACAGAATATTTTTTGACATTACGAATATTGTTTAATTTCTTTATTATGTAAATACTGAACATTATCAAAATAGTTAATCTGAATGTGATAATCTGGACTGAATTATATAACCATTTTCAAGTATAATCGCATCGGCCATTGTCTACATACCATATTTATTAGTAGTTTACGTAGTCCAATGAATAAATTTGATGAAAAGTAAAATAAATAAAATACATATTGTAGCAGGAAAACTGACAGAAATAAATTAATTAATAACAACACGAACTTCAAATAATAACAACTGAGATTATTTCACTCGCTACATCATGCACCGATAGAACTGGAACCGAAAAGATGAGGGCACGCTGTAAGCTTCTTAACAATATTATTTTACGAGCATTGTATACACTCATTTCTTCCGCTGGTGACAATAAGTAGGCGTAAATGAGATAAGGACTGTTCCCTCCGGTAGAAACATACGGACACCGATGCACAAATACATTCGTTGCTAAGCTTTTTTATTGCTCCTAAACTCCTAATCTATTCCTAAGTATGTAGAAATACTAATTGAAATTACTTAGGTATCTAAACACGCAAAAAGAATAAATAAAAAATAAATAAAACCTGTGTAAGTTGTAAAGGGTTAAGGGTTTTCATTAAGCGCTTTCTATCTTTAAATTTAAATAAAACAAAGTGTGTGTGAGATATCATCAAATTTTTTTATTCGTTTGAAAGGCTATGGATGCCGTTGTGCGTGGAATATAACATCGTTCAAATGTCCGCCGCGGCTTCTCTGGGTGACGCGCATCCGATTATGTCCAATTTTCCATAACTCTAGCGCATAAATCAGGCTGAATTTGACCGACGGCATGGGTTATGTTGGCTTTGAGGGCCACTGTGGTTTATGACTTATTCGCATATACCTGCGACGTAAGAAAACCCCCCAAAGTCTAACGGGGTCAAATCGCTCAATCTCGGTGGCCAGTTCACATCATCTCAAGGTGAGATTATATCATTAAACAATTAATTGAATTTTAAACAATTTTATCATTTGCACGCGTTACTGAACGCTGTATCCATCCATGATGATTTGGCAAAACAGATTGAATAAATGCCAGCCAATTTGACAGATGTCACTTCAACAATATGGCCGCTATCGATTGTCAAAGTTTGGAAGTCCCTGTTGGAAGACCTTATATAACAGCAGTTTCATATTCATGTTTTTTAATAAATCCACCATTCTACATTTTGCATAATTTATTGTTGCATAATTAATTTAAATAGGTTAGTGTTTTCAACATTAAAAGCATTTACATATCACTATTCTCCGTAAGTTCAATTCTGTTGTTCCTCTAAAAATTCTTCTTAATTTTATATAATGTGTATGTATAAGTACCAACTAAAAATATAATTTTGTACAAAATAAATTGAATTAAATCTTTAGAGCGCCGCACTTATGTGCGCAGGCCCACAAAATGGATAATACCTTTCTTACCACCAAAAAATATCTGTTTGAATAATTGTAATGTTTTTTTTTGTGGTAGGTAATGTATGTTTTGTGGTCGTAGAGTAAAAATAAATAATAAATATTCCATGTTGATATTCCTGTGGGTATTTGGATTCGCTAAGGGGTAAGGGCACTGTTAGTGTATATGTCGCGTTCTCTGGCGGATCCGCTTAATGACATTAAGAATAATTTTACATAATTAAATTTTTCTATCCAACGTACCGTGCCGGGCCTTCAAGAATTACTGGGATGTCGTACCTGACGTTGGCACATCAGCAGAGTTCACAGAAAGGTCACCATCATTAAACACATTAAGATAGATTCAAAATTTCTTACGGGTGTTTCAAATTACATTTTTGATGTTAATCAGTATCACTTTGAATTTGTAACATTTTAACGGTCCCGCTGATAAAGGCCGATTTTCGGCCCATTGCAGCTTTTGTACAAATTTCACAATCATTAAACAAATCAATAAATATTATGATCTAGGAGATATATTTCACCTTAAGAATAACCAGTTTAAACATTGTTTATTCCAATTCTTTTATAAATCTAGATACAAATAGTCGTGGATAATTTTTGTTTATATTGAATATCTTTTTATGTGTGACTTCTTATCATTACCAATGTAATTCATTTTATGTTATGCGCTATTGTTGTTACATTTTTTTCATAATATAAAATTTTCTTAGTTTTAGTTTTAAACTATTTAAAAGTACTGTGAAACTTAACTTATAAACAAATAATGTAAAATCCCATTAAGGCGTGTAATAAATAAATAAATAAATATTAAGACAGCTACAAAATTACTAAGAAGTGTTTCAGATAACGTTTTTGATGATCTCCAATTCGACAATGTGTATCATTTTGAATTTTTGTCATTTTAACGACTCCGCTGTTAATCGCCGATTCTCAAATTTGTACTAATTTCACTATTATTAAACATATTAAGATAGATACAAAATTACTTAGGAATGTTTCAAATTACATTTTTGATGATCATCAAAAAGACGATCAGGACCATCTTGAATTTTTGTCATTTTAACTACCCCGCTGCAGCTCATAGTAGCCTTTGAACAAATTTAAATCAGTTGTCAAGCATAACGGCCATCTAGTTGTACTTTTCAGCTGATCGAATGCTGGGAATCGATGTTCGCTAAAATGTCAGAAATTCTCAAATGGCGCTGTCTCTTTAGTATGGTCGATTGGTAAGGATTGATAAGACACCGACGTTCCCTAGCACGTCTACAGTTCGCCAACAATAAAGTAACAAAATGACTAAAGTGTTCTTAATATATTCGAAATCAACCGATGTTTGTACTTTAGCTATCTGCAGTTTTCCTGGGGAACGATGAGAAGTTACCAAAAGTAATCCTGTCTATCCTTATCAATCGACCGTGCTAGAGGGTCAAATCTTTGATCTGAGTTGGAAATACTTCAAAGTTTATTTATTTAATATCAACGGTATAAATATACCATAAGCACACATGTCCTAAAATCATAGGAAACATATAGCAACAGAAAATAAAGATTATAACAGATAATTGTGGCGTTTGAAAGAGAAATTACACCAGAGATGCGATAACACAAAAATCTATAGTACAAATAAAACTAATATTGATTGAAAAGATATGATAGTATCGCCCTCTTGTACCTAGCTTCCGTGCAGTTAAATAGATCTGCCACATCAGCATATCTATTAGAAACTTCATGTAATCTAGGTACAAGCGAGTGTTTCGTATACTCAGTCCGGTCATTGTAGCATTTAAACAGGATTTTAGAACGAGTGGCTCTCGTGGGTATATGAAATTCAATGAGCTTAGTTAAATCAGGACTGTCTAGTCTACCATTTACAATTTTGAATATAAATATAAATGTTAATTAATTAACGCCTTTCACAGACTACCTCCAAATTATGTTTCCAAAATATTGCACAAAAGCGAATTTCTTTCAAATTTATTCATCAAATTCACGAAAAAAAGTGTGTATGCCCGCTGTCCCCCTCAGGATCGATACGAACAGCCATCAATTCAGACATATAATACGAACGCTTACATTGAAGGGCAGAAAACACTTGGCTTGCTCCAATGTACATTTTTAATACTTTTTTTGTACGTAGGTTCCTATAAATTTTAAGCCTTTATTTGAATATCCCCCTACCCTGCCTCCCCCCGGCAAAGCGTTGGGCGCCACCCCTGTGCCGGTGGCAAGCATAAATTTTGTTGATTTTTTATGACTTTTTTTCACAGTGTATATCGATAGAGGGATGAATGGCGGATAGGCGGAGGGTGGGCTAAAACCTTGCGTCGCTTGTATTAATCATTTAAAGAATAAACATACCTACATATTATATCCCATGCTTTATCGCCGCACATTCACGTGTGGGCTTCCTTTCATTTTGTTTGTCGCTCTTTTTGCTCAAATTTTCGCTTTATTTGTATCAGTTCACACAGAAAGCCACGTTGCAAACGATTTTCGCTTACCGAACTGAAAATAATAATGAACAAAGATGATAAATTTTTTAAATGTCTCAAAAATATATGTTGAAAAAAGGAGGAGGCTGGAGCAGCTTAAATTGGTGTACATGGCAATACCAATATGGTTTAAAGGTTAAAAAGAATTTTGTTTTGAAGGGTTATATTTCACATGTGCATTTGTTACTTAATTTTTATTTATCTGCAACCGGTATAGACCCACTGTGAATTCCCAAGAAATTCAAAAGATAGTTTAAAAGCGCTCTGATTCAGGTGTATATTTTCACATTTTTTATGTAGATAAACACGTTGTTGTTGATGTTTTTTCGGAAAGGAAATTAATTTATATTCAAAGAAAATCTAATATTACGTCGCCTCAGTTAAGTCTTAATTGTCCAAACGATCATTTTAGTTTTTGTTTAATCATCACTTTAAAATTAAAAATAAAGTACAAAAATTATACTTAATCACTTAATTAAGAATTGTATAAACAAGTGAGACATTTACTAGCTTTATCTTAAACACCTATCATAATGTTTCATTGAAATAATGAAAGAAAACCTACTCCTGCTGTCAAATTTTCTAATGATCGTTTGGACAATTAAGAACTAAGGCGACGATTAGTAGGCACTTATTTAGGCAATGCCGTGCAAGAGTCCCAACTGCCCTTAACCGGCTGGAGCTACCAAGACAATGGCATCTCCAATTAGGCTAAATTTTGAGGCTGAATATAGTGACGATGGGATGGAGATGAATTAGAACAAGATGGGAAAGTATCTGGCTTTTCAGAACTGGTCACCGAACAGGTCTACAGCCATTTCCGGGATTTACCCTTCGGATTCGTAGGCGAGGATCATAACCACCCTACCACGGAGGCCATCAAATAGACTGCCCAGATTTAAAGACATCGTAAGATTCGATATTATTGCAAATTATATAATTTTTTTTTTATTTGCTCTTTTATATACCAATGGGGATTTTACTTTAGGTACATAATATTAACATTTTTTTTATGTAGGAGTTAGTAATGAAAAATAATTTCATACATTACTGTGTTTTACAAATGGTAATTTATATGGTTGGTTGGTATGGTTGTTTTAAAAATAATATATCTATCTTCTATATATTAATACGTGAAGCAAAAACTTTGTACCCTTTTTACGAAAATTGCGTGGACCGAGGAGTATGAAATTTTGCACACTTATAGTTTATATATAGAAAAAGTGCAAAATGCTAATATATATTTTTTTAATTATGCATAAAAATACATTGAATCAATAAAAAAAAACATTACACATTAAATTAATTATGGTCGATTTTAATTAGTAATAATAAATGTACAGAAATTATCAGGAAATAACAAATTGAAATAAAAAAAAGTTCTAAACATCGAAATGTTTATACTTAAAATGTCAATGTTGTTTTTATATTGTTTGTATATTTGTGTATTGCTGAACTATGGAAGCGAGGAATTGATGAGTTTGCTACATAATTTGTATGTGAATGGTGACATTGTAATGGGTGCTTTTGACTTGTGACCGAGTGGGTACACTTAAATTGACTGCACTCTGGAGCTCGAGCTCCGAAATTATAATTAAAAAAAAAAACATGTACATATACACAATCCAATCCACATACACAAATACATAATCTCAAGCAATAAGAGCCTTGAAAAGTGAGCGGTTGAAATCAAAGCGGCGATTGAGGTAAGATTTAATTCTATCTCATCCTATCGCAGGCTAAATCCTGTGGATGTTTGTGTTTGTCTCTTTTTAGTGTCGCTATTTTTCGTTTCATCGAGTTTCAAATCACAATGGTGCTAAAGAAGTTTCAGTTACAAAATAAAGTTAATATGTTATAAGAAATATTTATATTATAATGGTGGGGAGGTATGTAGGTGGGTACTATCGGTAGGTGCTCTCGAGTTCCAATGGCGGATGGTTAGCTCTCTCCGGAGGGTGGTGGGTAGTAACTTAAGTCCCTTTACAATGGCGGCAGTGCTCGACTGCAAATTCAAACACGGGGGCCATTGTTGACTGATGGGGTGCCCGATGATGGCATTTACGTTTTTACATGGCAATACTTAAAATCTTTTTACGACGTCATATCGGCGCGGCTACCCGCACAAATAATAATAATACCACTGCTCATTTTTCACAGTAAAATCTTTATTTGTCTGCAATACTTTTGCTGCGTTACATTTTGGTCAGATTGTTCACCGATTTACGAAGGACAATACACAAATTTAATATATATAATGTATTTTAACTGCAATTTTTACTAAAAGTAATTCTTTTTTTGAAAAGCTTATAATGAGCCTTAATTAATAGGAAGCAAAGAGGAAATAGAAGCAGAGGTCGTATATACACGTAGATGAGATGGGCTGACGATTTGAAGAGAATCTTAGCAACCAACGGACTCTAAGAACGGAGTCTCTAAGAATCAGCAAATTTGAAAAAAATGCCAAAATATGGTCGCCAGAAGGCTTACGAATAATAAGAAGATGTACAATCTTAACAGTTAAATTTTTTTTATTTTTTTTATTTTTATTTATTAGTGAGAAAACACAGATACAGATGTAAATTGACAAAAAATTTCTCAAGACGACAACTAGAGAACTCACCTGCATCCAAACTATTTCTCACGAATTGACATTAACAGCAGATAAAAACATGTACAAATATTTTAACATATAAATAGGGAAAAACATAAGAATATAGAAATGCGCAATATCCCTACAAAAGTTTAAAAACTATATTTGCAGAAATCGAGATGGTAAGACAACAAGAAAAAAATAATAACAAAATACATAAATAGATAAAAAATAATGTTATACAGAATTTAAAAGAGAAAAAGTACTTAAAATCATAAAGGAAGTATGTCTAAAAGAAAATAACTTAGAATTATAAACGAAGTATGATGTCTAACTTGTTGTGCTTTGTAGGAAAATAGCCTTCAATTTTCTACTAAAAGTACAGTATGTATCAAAAAATATGTCGGAATCCTTGAGGTTTTGATTTTGATTAAACGATTCGCACATTCTTCTGATTGGATCCCTGACACCAGCATTTGTACGCGTCCGGCTAATGTGGAATAAGTCATTAAACTTTGTTACTCTGGGTGGTATTTTGAAGTTTATTAGTTTCAGTAGGTCAGGACAGTCAATAACGTTGTTGCAGATTTTATATAGAGTCATGAGGTCAAGGTATGTTCGCCGGTTAGATAGAGTGGAGACGTTATAATTCAAGAGCATATTTATGTACCCCCGTTTAGGTGCGCTCATTCAATTCAATTGTTATCACAAATCTCTAAAGCTCACGATGGAAATGTTTACGCCGTCTAAAATAGTTCTTTTTGCCAGGATTCACCGCTGGCGAGTTTGACTTCTTCATACCGTAAGATGGAAGATATTCTCAGTATCACCCTGGTGTTAGACCACCGTTCAGAATTTAAATGTTGCTTGAAATGGCTTTAGCTATGTTTGGTGAACAGATCTGAATAGCCCACTACCTTCAGCCTCACAACATACCCCAATTGGGGATGCCATCGTCTCACTGGCTCCAGACTCTTGTGCGATATACATATAAAAAAAAAGATTTCTGCTTTATAGTTTAAGACAAAATTTTAAATTATTTTTTTAAATTTGGGAGGCGGGCATTGATACCTACGTAAACCACGGGCCACGTGAAGCATGAATTTGATTATCAACATCTCCGCCATAGATCACCCCAAGTGGTTCCCTACGTTTGGTGACTTAGCAGGGATACTCACGGTGTGAGGTTTGTTCGACACCAATAGGCCGGATCGGGAGAGATTGGTTGAGGGAGACCTTTTGACCTCTCCAGCAGAACAATCTCGGAACATCACCTTACACCGCAGTGGAAGGGTTAGATTTATACGTCGTTCACTTCTGTACACACTGATTTCCACTCAACCCTGATACATTTTTCCTTCCCAGAACTTCCTTTCCAAAACAGATCCTCCCCACAGCATCCCCAAGGATGACATAGGCCTTGAGGGAAAATATTTTCCTCAGAGCCTCCCGGGTGGAACTAGCGTAAAAAAAGTTAATTCTAGAATATTTTAAAATTTATTAAAGTTGTTAAAAATAAAACAAGTCAATTTTTGGAGCCAATCAAACTGCTGGGTAATAACTCACTTTGAAGAGGCCCTGGAATTTCTTTGGGGATAAACAAAGGTAATAAAAGCCGTAATAAATCTTTACTTTTGTGAACAAATATTAACAGCGTATATAGCGCTACGGTCAACAATAAAAACCAATGCTTGAGTAATTCAATACGGGAAAATATTGGATTTCTGTTCGTCAGAATTAAAATAAAAATCCCCCAGCAATAACAGTCACCGGCAGAAGTCTGTAAAACTCAAACGGTATAATGTGTAAATTTTATGATATATTATTTATTATGTAGAGATTTCGGGAAGGAATAAAATGGATGATAAATTATGTAGTTGTGCATTTTAAAACATTTTTTTGTGGAACGTATTTAATTTTTGCGCGAATCACTCAAATAATTTAAGATAACCAAAGAAAATGTTGTATCTACTATGGCAATTGGAAAAACTTGAAAACTGATATTATAGAGTCATGAAATATGATGATAAAAAATTTGACTTTCTGATATTTGTGTTATTGAGTTAGGTTAGTTTTTTGTTGTTGTTCATCACTGATTTTCTTTCACACCTTAAAAGTGCAAGCATAATCATATATTT
The DNA here is from genome assembly GCA_936435175.1 of Glyphotaelius pellucidus. Taxonomy (NCBI): domain Eukaryota; kingdom Metazoa; phylum Arthropoda; class Insecta; order Trichoptera; family Limnephilidae; genus Glyphotaelius; species Glyphotaelius pellucidus. The sequence goes on from OW386542.1 coordinate 6,085,258, forward strand.
TTAGAAGGTTAAAATATTTTCGCTTTGCGATAAAAAAAATCTAAATAGGCTTTTCTTAAGTTTTTTCCAATTAAAATAACTAAAAAAAAAACCACCCCTATGTACGAGACAAATGTATTGTAAACGTTTTCGTCACCTCAATTTTTTTTCGTTACATGTGAAAATAATTAATTAAAAAATTCCAAGCTTTCATAACCAAGCTTTCAAGCTTTCTTTAACCATGTAAATATTTTTTTTTAATGTATCCTTTTTATATCTTGTTATCACTTGATTATTATATATGTATAATATGGAATTCGTGGGACTGCACTACCCTCCCCGAGATCTGGAATAAATGATTAAAAAAAAAAAAAAAAAAAATTTTTTTTTTCAAATTGTGGTCGGAAACTTTTTTTCATGAAGGTTTATATTGTGACTATTTTTTAGATTTCAATATAAAACCTTGCTTTGTGCTTTGATGCTTTTTTCTTTCTTATAATGTTTAGATCATATTTCTCAACATGATAGATAGTAAGAGAGTCACAACTATTTCTGTAAGATCCCAAATCCCCAAAATTGTTCCCAAAAGCATTCCCTGCATTTTTTTCAATTAATAATAAGGCGTACTTCAGGATGCTTTCAGATTTCCTTAGCTACCCTTTCGTTGTTTATTTTATTCGACCTTGTCGGGCGTTTGTCAGTGAGGGGAGGGAAGCAGAGCAAGGCGGGCGACGCCTCAGCTTGTCACCCACCAGACTATCGTTCCGGGAAGCGTCGGCGTCGCTTATCGCCATTTACTCTCGCCGTCAGTGTTGACATGTATCGTCTTATTGTTTATCGAGCACGAATACAAACAGCGAACATTCCGTGGAAACGCTTGTAAAAAGGTTTTAAATAATAAATTTTAGACTAGATATTTGGTAAGAAAATTTGAGGAATTTTTCAGACATCTACGAAAAATAGACTTTTTAGTTGATTATACAGATATATGTAAAAGTGTTCTCTCTATCTGGTACAATACTCAGATTACTCGTAAACACCTCCAAATCAATTATAATGCACAAAATTTTTTAGTGAAATTAAAAAAATGATGATGTTTTCTAGGTCACTAAGTATGATGTTTCAAAATGTTAAAATTAAATATAGAATATTATAACAGAGATTAACAGAAATGAAATAGTATGAGTTGTACTACAAAAAAAAAACTAATACAATTTAGCTTAATATATATATATATATACAATAATAATAAGATCTGAAATAAAACAAAGAGCTTGTTAGTATTAGGGTAAAAACAAACAATTATTTATGTTTATTACTGCAAATAGAACAGAAAAAATATAGTAAGGTTTTGGATGAGAAAAGATTTTATGAAAAGAACAAAAAAAATAATAATTAATTTTTGCAACATATTTAATAGGTAAAACCTAGACACTTTTAAATAATATTAGATTAATGTGGGCATTAATGGCTTTCCTTATTATCTCAAGACTTGGTATTTGAAGATGTCTGACTAATCAATTGGACGACCGATACCTGCGATGATCAAAGTCGCCCCCGATTCAAACGCCGTTTTATATTACGGCATCTTGCCTGTTGTTTTCTCTGAATGTTAAACAACGGCTGTTTAATACCATAATTCTATATTAATTACCTAACATAGGTATAATCAGTAATTATGATGTGCCAATAAACACATGCAAATAATTGTTTGCTATAAAAATAATCAATTAACACGTGGAGACACCAGGATTACAATCACACATTTTAATTATTTAGATGGCTGTTATTGAACTGATGCTAATGAATCAGAATTAACAGATCTTTTAACGACTTCAGGCATGTAGTTTTCTTTTCTCTTCTGGCTAATTTATTCGCTTTTTGGAAGTAGTAGTCACAGATCTCACAGAAATTGTTGTGTCTCCCTTACTATCATGGTGAGAAATATGATCTAAACGGTGTTAGAAAGATAAAACATCACGCTTTATATTCAAACCTTAAAGTTACTCACAAAATAATTGAAATATATACCTTTATGAAACCAAATATTCCAACCAAAATTTGAAAGAAATATACGAAACTTTGGAATTGTTCTCACGCCAGTGATGCCAGGTCCAAAGAGTAAAAATATAATATGCCTAAGGGGTAAAAAAAAGGTTTTTACCAATTTTTGAAGGGTAATAAAACCATGTTTTTCTTTAGCTTTTAATGATAAATTAAAAAGGAAAATAACGTTACCTAAGTACATTATCAATAGTGGTTTGAAAAAAAACAATCATTTTATAATTTTCCTTCAAACAATATGAACAAAGAAACACCCACAAATAAAAATATAGGTTTTTATTTAATGTTTGAACTGTTATCAAGTGTAGTTTGTAAATTTCTATTATAAATTATTTATGTAATAATATTAAAATATAAGTTTTTAAGTCTTTGAGAAGAGGGTGCAGTAATTCTCCCGTAAGTTAATGTAGGTACCTAATTACAGTTACATATAATACCTGATAAATATTCATTTCAATGTATTAATTTATTCATATTATTTATTGACTAAGATAATAATTAGAAAAAGAGATAAGGTGCATAAAAGTTACATATTTTTGGTGACCGGTAAAAAAAACCATGTCGAACGTAAACTTAAAAGACCGAAAAAAATAAGCAAACAAGGTAAATACCTAATATAATGCATCTGACAAAACGAAATGATCGAAAATACCAAGCAAACATGGTAAATACCATGCATCTAACAACATTGACAACACATAAATGGTCGATAAAACAAGCAAATATGGTAAATACCATGCATCTGACAACACTGACAACATCTGACAAAATATAAATGACCGAAAAAACCATGCAAATATGGTTAATACCGTGCATCTGACATTACTGACATCATCTGACAACATGTGTCTGAAAAAACTAAGCAAACATAGTATATTACATGCATATGACTACACTGACAACATCTGGTACAACATAAATGACCGAAAACACCAAGCAATCATGGGAAAAACCACGCATCTGAAGACACTGTTTTCACGTAAGTGAGTATCCGATAGATATATATAATACCTAATAAACATAAATAAAGAAGTAGGTTTTACATAGATGAAAGTCTTTTAACATTTTGCGAGGTGGTCATGTCGCCCGTGTCGACATGTTACAATATACTTATCTTTATTAATGTTCGTGTGGATAGAAGGAAGAAATGTATTATCTCCAGTGTTTATCTCATCGCAAAGACAGCTGTCCGCGTACATCTAGAATGGCTCCGGACTATGGCCTATGTCATATGCATCTAGCAACAAAACTGCAAAAGCACAAGGAGATACAAGTCCCTAGAGCCAGCAACTCGGCACTTGATTGCTTGTGAAATGTGATTATTGGAAAATGATGAAATTCCGAATGTTGCCTACACAATTGGTTCTGCCATTTTCTGTCTGCTTCCCTCCGAGCGTACTTTATGCACTGTATACTGTCTGCCTTATAAAATATGCAATGTCCAGATTGATAAATTGTTTTTGCAGGGGGCTTGCATAGAGACGCATTGTATGCATAATTCTTGTCAACTGTAATACGGATGGTCCTGCGAGACATACCTCTCCTGTTGTCTTGCCACTGTTCATTTGAATACAGCTAGCATTCATATTATCATTCGCAAAATGATTTATGCCCAATACGCCCACTCTTGTTGGACTGCCCCGTTTATTCGTGGCCGTATCACCAAGATCTGAGAACTTACCTTACCAAAAATACGCAGATGAAACAAAAAGATATTTGCATGCTATTGTTGTTTTCGATGGGATTCGATGTACGTTATATTCTTTCAAATTTCAAATCGTTTCTTGTGCGGAAACAATAAACGATATATAAGTAGTACCACGAAGAAATGATCTCTCTTTTTATCAGACAACATTAATTTCGGTTGTCGGTGCGTGAAGAGAGATATTTTTGCGTAAAATTATTCACGTTCAATGAGCTCAATTTTTTTTTTAAATTTTCAAAATTGGATCTGATAAAGTAGTTACCTATGAACGTATATATATAGTAGTTGTGAAAAAATGGCTACATACAAATAATCCGATCATTATTATTACGGAAGTTCATAAATTTATTTTTCGAAGGAGCACCGTTAGTTAACTTGAACAATTACGAAATCTTTCAAAAACTTAAACAAAAGAAATACACATTTAAAAAAAAAAAAAAAATTGAAAATAAAATCTTTATTCGAAATGTGTATCTCTTGTATTTAAGTTTTTGATTTTGTAATTGTTCAAAAAGGTAAATTTCTGAACGTCTCTAATAATAATGACCGGATTATTTGCATTGGGTCATATTTGCGAAAAATCACCTAAGAGCGCTAGTCAAATGAGACTTCCCAGGCTTCAATTATTTACAGATACAGAAAACACAGTTATATAATAAACATTTTAAATAAATATATACTTTATTAGAATATTTAAGCTAAGAGTATTAAAATAGAGGACGCTACCAGTATTAAAAAAATATATCGCACATTGCATGATTTACAGTTGCTATTTTATTCTTCATTATACTAAGTATTGACATTATCACATTTATTTGTTTTATTTTATTTATTTTTTAGCGCCTTGGTGGGCTTCTACGTGAAAATTGATTACAGTTTTTAAGTATAAATGTAATTGTAAGAAAACAACTAAAAAAATATACATTTAATAAAATTTTGTGCAAATTAGCAAAATACTAATACGATGATTAAAAATATAATTTTATTATAATATAAGCCGGTAGTAGTAAATAAATGAAAGTACAACAGAAAAAAGTGTGTGTGTAAGCGCTTACAATATTAATTTAGTGTGTTACAAACCAATGAAACAGAATAAATAAGAATGTAATTAACTTGTAAGATATAAAATATTATAGAAGAGAAATTTATAAAATTAAATAATAAGAGTTGTACCAATAAAAAACGTACACAATTTAGCAAAATATATAAATTTGTACAAAGAATTTAATAAAACAAAGTAAATCTGATTTTAAGATCTCTCTAATTTGTTTAAAAAAAAAAGATTATCATATAAACAAAAATTAAATAATAGGTATTTGTTTTCGAAAGGTTGATTCTGAGGTACATCTTTACATAGTATAAAATGAAGTCGCTCTCGCTGTCTGTACGCTTAGATCTTTTAAACTGCGCAACGGATCTTCATGCGGTTTTCATCAATATATAGATTGATTCATGAGGAAGGTTTTAGGTATATAATTTGTCAAGATTTTGTGTTAATTGGTTGAAATATATAAATAAAGGGAGCGGGCTGGCAAGCGGGCGGTGTGGATTTGATATGTATGCAAATCAACAGATGGCGATGGTTATAAAGGTTGGGTAATGGCATTGTGTTTCGTTAGCTACAGCAACGTGTGGCCAGGTCTGCTTGTACTTTATAAGTAGACTTAAAGTTTCACAAATCATACAGTTATAATATTCCGGGTCTGCGCTGGTCATTAAAAATAAATTTTAATTTTTAGATTGAGGAAAAACAGTTTTTCTTTCCGACTCCTTTACATTATTTTTTTCTGAAAATAATCGTTATTAGTTATTATGCAGGCTTTTTGAAAATAATAAATAAGATATAGAAACAGTCGACATAATTCCATGTAACTGTCATTACGGCAAGCCACAGCCATCCCCCTCTCGAATGTCATACAAATTATAAATTGCTTTCAATATTATATTACTCCTCTTTCTCCACTGTAAAAGTAAACACAACAAAACTTCACAGGTAAATCATAATAATAGATGCTCGCCCTTAAGTTATGTACATTATCGCATCAATCAACATCCTTTACGGACGTTCACTTCACTTTTTGCATCGTAAAGATAACATCAATATTTCAACACTGGCTTTCAATAAATTTTGGATTGTGTTTGTATAAAAATCGATAAAAGTGCCTGTCGTTACGTTGAGAACGTCGACTATCTATAGTTGTAAATCTCTGGCTTTCAACGACACGACCTTTGACTTTGAACTTAGCTTTAGTCGTCCCGGTCGCGTGCGGTGGCCGCTGATAGTGTCGCGAACATCACATGCAGGTGCGCTCCCCCTGCTTAGTTACTGCATACACCACACACTGCATACACGCTGCCTCCATATCCCCCGCCTTCCCCGTCCTAATTACACGAGGGGCTTTTTCCACTGATTGTCCGAATATCGTCCCTAATAGACTCTCTGGCGGACGCGCTGTTGTCCTAATCAAAGGGCCTGTGGAACATCGCTGCTGACACACTAGCGACGGCGACCCCTCGCGGCTTGCACCTCACCACGACACTCTCGGTTAATGAACGAAGCAATAACTACACAACACAGTGTTATAAATATCCAGATACTTATTATGGGTATCTATGTGGTGTTATTTCAACAAGCGCACTAGATTAACAAGTGTTTAATGACAATACCATTGGAAGGAATCAGAGATCAGTCATGCTTGTGTGATAATGAACGCGATAGATGGCTAGTTGAATCCCGGTGGTGTGGTGATGTGATGTGGGCATCGGGCAGGGCAGCAACAGTTCGGCCGCGGCAGATAAAAGCGCTGGCGATAAGCACCGCACACGCCCCATCCACCGCACGCTGATTTGCGCCAGGTTTTTCGAGCTTTTTGTTCCCGTGCTTTAATAGTGTACAGAAGTAGTTGGGCCGCAATGCTCTCCCCACGTGTTGCGCTAATTTCGGCCCAAATGCGGACGGAAATGCCTCGCACGTGTTTTTGCGCCTGGCTCGAAATTTTATCGCTTTCAATTATAACAAATCATTTTAATATGAAGGCGACCCGGGCGGATAAACGCGCGTTAAATCCGGAAATGCAGGTAAATACTGCGGCTAATTGAGGTTTGGTAAATATTCAGCGGGTACGCGAGTTTGCATCATCACCCATCAATCGGCGCAGCGTGTGATGTATGAAATTGTATTTTAACCAGTCGTTTCTAATTGGCCGTTTGTATTCTTCATTTAGTAGATAAATATTATTTTACGAACCGTTCAACAAGTGGTTTCCGTTAAATGGTACACTATCTACTCAATTAACATATATGTGCATGCGCATTTTAACTTTTAGCTGCCTGGTGATTGTTAGATACATAAAGAACACGAATCGTGATATCTTTTAGTGGAATATTAATTCCTGCCTTAATGCATAAATAATTGCTTCCCTTGTGGCGTTCCCTTTGGCTGAGCATTATTGACAACGAAGCGGCAGGAATGTCACAATTTAATAGAAACACCTATGGGTTGTGTCTCCGCTGGGCACCCCCAGGTCCCCGGTCCGGGGATGTTTGATGCAGCACTGCTTTTTTTGTAAAAATTCATTACGGAATAACAACACGGCAGAAGTAGTGTGGAAAGAGCACTCAGCGCCTCATGTCGGTACGAATATTCAACTCCGGTCGCCGTGCCGTGTATCGGAATTCGCCTACAAAATGGATTTTCAAATAACTGGATTACGGTCTTGTTCGTCCAATTATGAATTAATAGATGTCGGAAATTGTATGGAACGTTGTATACTGTTTAGCATCTCACACACGGATCTCTATCAAAGGCTGCACAATTTTAATTCAATAAAATATCGTAACAATCACTGCGCGCTTCCGCACAAAAGGCCGGCCTTTGATAAAAAGTGCACTTCTTCTACTCTCGTGCCCGTGCCTCTCCCTCAACCCCCCACCCAATCGGCACTCTTCTCTCCTGCCATCTCCACTATATCCGTCTCTCCTGGCCCATCAGTCACCGCCTGACGCGACGTATCGTTTTACCAAAAAATGTTAGGTTTTTCAAATGTTCCTTTCATGTCATCAGATACCCATATATGTTCATACAAAACTGTGGACCTCGATTGTGACAGTGCAGCGCCCCAAACTAGATAATGCTATTAAAAATAACGCATTTCATGTTGCATTGTACGCCGTTTTCAATATTGAGTGATTGAGGCGTTAAGCCAATAAAAGCCCAATAATATTGAATCATTTCTAATCAGGCGGCTTCCACACATTCCGTCACACGTGTTATTGGTTATAATTTGGTTCAATCAGAATTAATCTAACGCAAATAACTACATTTAAAAACTTTTAATTTATCTGGGGCTTAATGATAGAAGTACCTATGCCACGTTTATAAATCGCTCTGGAATGAAGATTGTTTATCAATTTTTACTTCTACATTAGATATATCGTAATTTCATCAATCCAAAGCATCCGACATAGGTGTCTTCAAATAAGGGACATTTCAGAGTACTCGCTGTGTCTAAATCAAATAACATAAAAATAATGTAGGCAATTCTTGCACTAGATAATCAGTAATAATAAATTTACAACGAAGGCTAAATTGCAGTGTTGTTCTAAAACTCATCAAGATAGTGACTTAAATAAGGACCGTCTGTTTCTTATAAAATTACTTTTACTGCTAAAGTTAAATTTTATTGATTAATTTCTATGCTCATACGTACTGTTTGCAAATAAATAGATGATGTTTGAGTAACACAAAAAATGTTCCTAAGGCAAAACATGGTAGTAGAAGAGAGTAAAATAATCGGTAACCGTATTTGAATGGTTAATATTAATGAATTGTGAATACCTTGCTAGGAGAAATTGTGCTGAGGGTTTCCAAGTTTTAGTTTAAGTATTGTTTTTGATTAGGTAAGTAGCAGTTAAAGTTCATCATAATAGTACATAGACATAGTAATAATGTAGTGGAAAAGAAAAGGATAACAATATGAATAAGGAAAAAGGATAACCATAAAAAGGAAGCAATTAATAACACTAAACTCTCTCTAAAAGATCTAATACAAATAAAAACTTTGTGTAATGTTTGATGAGGTACAGTTTTGACCGTAAAGAATAACTGAATAATACCTATGGCCACGTTTAGTACCAAACGAATGCAAAAACATGCTGTGTACCTAATTACGTGGCGCCTGATGATGGTGGGCTTGCATTAAAAATAATATCGTTTAACACACGAATTCCTTTCTCAACCCTCGATTGTTAAAAATAACAACTTTCCGCAGCCAGAAGGTATTACAATCCTTGAGAAACTCGCGGCTCATACCAATGCACTGTGCTTTATTCTCTTCGGATATGTAATAAGTAATAATGCAAAAAAGCTCCCTGCATACGAATACACGTATAATATAAAACATGAAACTAATTTGTTTTACTCCGAGGCCTGCAGTGGCAGTGCAGGCAGTTTCAATTTCCTCCTGGTCCTTACTGGTACCCCAAGAATAGAATTACAGACTAATGGCGGCCTTCCCATCTCGTAATCATTATATACACGAACGTTTAATAGTTCTTGCCTTTTTCAATCAAGACGGTTGATTATGTTTCCCTATTATAATATTGCACAAAACTGTGGTTACACATTAGGTATACCGCATGTAGACTGCACACTGCACAATGGACTCGTAGGGTGAGCTTAATTCGCTTGCAATTTCAGCTGCTGGGGTCAACGGAAATTACTTCGTAATATTGTTATATTTCGACAGTGGCAGTGGTGTTATTTAAAATGCATTAGTTTAAACAATTGATTGTCTGCTAACTTACAGAAATATATACGGTTTGTTTTTTTTTCATCTACCTTCATGAATTTATCTATAATCTACGAGAACTTGACGAGAATTGAATAAGAAGATGATAAACAAATAATGACTTACTTTTAAGAAACTTTGGAAACGATATCTTAGATCGATATTACTACGAAGCAATACTTGCCCTGGTATGTTTTTAGGTTTTCACGGCCAAAAAGTATTTTTGTTATTGTTTTTGGGGTGTTATGCCGTGTTTCACTAACTCCTTCTTTAGCCAACGTTTCGGACAGCGTTACAGTGTCCATCATCAGCGTTACACTGGCTCATCTGCCCTGATGATGGACACTGTAACGCTGTCCGAAACGTTGGCTAAAGAAGGAGTTAGCGAAACACGGCATAACACCCCAATAACAATAACAACAATACTTGCCCTGTTTATGATTTTTTGAAGTGTAACTTCTTTAGCCGCGTTAGTGATTTGAAATTTGGATGAAACGGAAGTGCGTCACTAAAATTTATTATTTGACGGGCCCTCAGTTCTAATATGATAGGTAAATTCACAACTAAGTGTGGGCCTCCCATAGCGCAGCGGCTAAGGCGCCTGACAAATTGCGGCCAGAGAGACATCCAGTGAACGGAGGTTCAAGTCCTACGAAATCCAAAAAAATTAAACATTTTTATTTTTGTGAAATCAATATCCAATCTTCAAACCACTTTAAAATAAATAGGCGAAACAGAAAAGAAAGCGAAAAGAAATTTCTACCGCCTGTGAATTGCACACTCTGATTTGAAAAAAAAATTTAAATACATTTATAACTGCTAAATTTATTTGTTACCATACTAATTTTCAAGATTCAGTGTTTCAGGCTGGATTATAATTCCGAAGCAATATTTAAAATAAACGCAATAAATATGTGTTAAAAGCACTTTGTTACTGTTTAAAGTTCACATTTTACTATTGGTGTTTAAAAAAACATTATGTACTTATATTACGGAAAACCGGGAAAATTAAGGGATTTAACTAAATTAATTTAACCTTTACACAGATGTACCTACACTTATTCCGAATTATTTTAGAATACGGACTAACTGACGAAAAAAGTTAAGTATTCATTAGCATTTTTGGTGTGTTTCAGTATACAATATTTAAACAATAAATGTATTTATCCGGAACCAAGGAATTACCGCCGGGAACAGGACTCGCATGTCGCTGTAAATATTTTGATATATTGGATAAATCAGTAAATGGATTGGATTTTTTTTTGTTGAAGTTTATGTCACATTTCAATTTGTTTTGATGCAAATAAATCGCAGTGACAAAGCCATTGAAAATATGAAAAAAAATATTGATAATTAAATTTATAAAAACATGTTTACTTGGCTGAAATATAACATTAAATTTAAAGATGAAACTCACAAGGTGAAACTAGGATTTGTTAGATGAAGGGTTATTTAAAAAAATCCATTTAAATCACGAATAAACTCCCTGCTGTTGTATTTTACGATTCTTAAAAATAATATGAAATTCACAATGGTCTCATAGAAAAAAGTCACCTCAAGGGTGCTGTACAATTTATTACGAGCGTTTAGGCTTTATCTAATATTTACAAACAAATAACGAAAACATACTAACCTGGCAATTCACTTCCGATAAACACACTTATATTTGAAATTTTATGGTTGGAGAAGGCACGACTTTGAACGCAGAGCAAACTATATTATAAAACACTGGACTTAGCATAATTTTACATTTGCTATCCTCCATTACTATTGCATTCACATTTATGAGAATAGTTTTAAATTCACATAATTTATACAATAACAAATCTACCTTTGCAGTATAAAAACATTAAAATAGAGCAATGCATGAGACGAAAACATTTTGAAAAAATATGAAAATTGCTGAACCACTGGAACGATTATGGTCGAAAAATAGACCACTTTTATTTTTCTGCAATTGATAGCGGTCCAAAATTGGACCACATTTTCCTACCATTCGTACAATATTTATAGTAATTATTCAAACATTTCCATAGACAGCCAGTTATTTTAAAACAAAGCTATTGAAATGCTTTATATATTATGACCATGGTTGTCGCAAATCCGAACTTCGTAGACCATTTTAGAACGATGTTAAAAATAAATTTTTAAAATATTTTTTTCACGCAGAATTTCTGATCAGCTGTTTAGGGTTAAAATTAAATCATTTTTCATAGATATGCACCTTTCATTATCAATATATCACAGACAACATACAGAAATCGAAAATATTCTTTATTGACTGGAATAAGCATCTCTCACGGAGTTTCAAAGTAACAAACACGCGGGATTCGCGCGGTTATAAACTTAACGATTTTTTAAAAGTATTTGTTTTATAAATCCTAAATGAGATAAACGATAAAATACAGATTGATTCATTGGATATATAACACTATAATAAGTTTTTATGTCTCCACGCTAAAATTTGAAGGTATAATTATTTTTCTTAATGTTGGCGAAAAATTTTAAAAATGATCTTCTGAAAATCTCGAGCAATCGAGGCAAATTTATTTTTGCGTGGTCGCTCCAGTGGATGTAAGCAAGTTTTTCAAGTTAGTATATTTTAATTATTTTGTGATTATATCCATAAAAATCATGGTCTGCCATGAGTTAGTACAAAGATTTAAAAAAAAATTCACATGATATTGAAACTAGCGCAGGCTCGTGAAAAATCTGTTCAGTTTTTTAAAATGGCATCAAAAATAAATTTCTGTTAAAAATGTTTTATTACAGGTAGGAATTACTTTGAATACCTCACATTTTGAAAATTACACCTAAAGTTTAACAAAAGTTCTAGAGTTACAGACAGACGTACGGAGTCACAAACGAAATGAGTATTACTTTCAATTGAGTAAGAGTAACCAAAATAAAATTACTTTCATGGTACCTAAGGTATGTAAGTCCGGATGCCCCCTTAATGCATTTATTGAAAAATGTGTAAAATAAATTAACATTAAATGGTTTCAACTGGCCGAGGTATTAAATTAAATAATTTAGTTTGTTTTTTGGAGTGGTCGTAATGATAATAATGCACCGAGCTAGCGGCCGGTTAAGAGTGGCATTACCAGCGCAGGAATTACATAAGAAAAAACAATCACCTGCCGCGAGATTGCCGGCTATAGGCAGGCGATGAGTCCCATTGGAATGAAATAAAGAAACGGACTTATCAAGGGCTCGCCGTTAAAGGGTTCTAACCACCGAACAACAAAAATTATATATTTTTAAATTTTATATCAACTCTTTTCTAATTAGCAAGCGGAATAAGCTTTGCAGAAATTCAGGGGGGCCGAGCCGAGGTGTTTTTTAACCGGGTAAAATAAAAAAGATCAAAGTCATCATGTATACGTGATTGTAACTATCAACTCGGAATACTTGTTTTAAAAAGAGTGTGTTTTACTAATTGTGAGCTGTAAATTAAACATTTTGTGAAGAATTTTTGTTAAAATTTTTTTTTTTTCAATTTATTAAAACAGTTTTTGACGTAATAACGTCTTATAAATCGATGAACGCCGGCTGCACTCACGAAACAGCATGACTCGTTGTCACGTTCCGCCTGAGCCGAGCGTGCAAGCGAGAGCGCGGAACAAGCGTTCGGCCTAAGCGTTCGGTATCTACCTCTCTTCCACTCCATCGTTATTATATGACGTTATCACGTAAAATTATCGCCCGTAAACCGACTTTACAGACAACCAGTTTTTTATAAGCAAGTTTTCTTGTGTAATTATTATTACGCATGACAGCTGTTTCGCCTTCTCAAAGCATTATCAAAATTTCAAACATTTTGTACTGTTTAATATTATCAAGCACTGGCAGGCCGGATCGGTAGAGACTGGTTGAGAGAGATATTTGGTAGGACTCTCTCGAAACATCCTACCCCAGGTACCTACCCTCATACCTTTTTTTTATTTCCAGAACTTACCCCCCTTCCTTTCCCTGAAAGACCCTTCACATATCCCCAAAGATGACACAGGCCCAGAGGGAAATTGTTTTCCTCGGACCACTGAAATTATACTTAAAAAAATGGTATTTCAGTTTTACAACACCTTTCAGAATCAAAATATGACCAGTTTTTTTTTTATTTTCCCCTGCCCAATCCTTCCCCCTACCTGGTAAAACTTTTATAATTTTATTTTATGTATTTACGAAAATTGTTTTGTTATAAATAAATTTAAAGGATAAATAAAAAAAAATATTGGAATCATTTTATGCAGTTAGAGCCCCGTGGCACTAGCAAGGGCATAAAACCATTTTCGGTTTGCTCCGCGCGGCGAACAGTTGCACATTTTTATAATTTATCATATTTAGTCTGTCCCCCTCCGAAGGAGTTTAGTAAAGGCGCACCTGCCCCCGACAATGTTACACTCGTAATTAGTGGGGCCGCCGCGAACTGGATTTATACATTTTCGATTGCATTTGTTGAGCCGTTTCGGGCACTGCACCGTTGTCATTATCATTATCGACGTTTCTATTATTCTATTCCGTGTCAACATTAATTTATTTGCATTTAATAAAATTGAAGCGAAAATTATGAAAATGTTTAATAAAACACAACTCGTTTAGAATGGAGCAAAAATCTCGTGGTAGTTGTCTAAAACAACGTTCAAAGAAACATTGTGAATTTTGTCATACATATAACTTGTTATAATAAAGACAGGCTTGAAAATAAAAATTTTCGGAACATAATTAGCGATTTTTTTTAGTGAGGGAATTTCATATAATTTGCGTTTCGGCGCGGGGGGTTGTATAGATTATTATTATCTTCAAAAATAACATACATTTTTTTAAGAGCTTAAAAACTTCAAATGTTCAAGGGAGTTATGCAAGAAATCGGTAGAAATTCTGGTAGCGGCCGCTTAATATACTTGTCTTACTACCCGGAGTTGAACGCCATTTTCTCTTTTTTTTTCGTGACGATAAAATTTCGCGTCTTTTGTGACAGTTGTAATGTTATTTCAATTCATTCTCATGATGGAAATGACGCTCCAACCTGAAAAGTGTTGTGATGCATGACGCCAGAGCTCACTATTTTGCAGAAATTTTATGGCTTTTATTGGTTCAAGGACCAACGATTTCGAATCTATGTTTAATATTTGTTAAATATAATTATTTTCTTTTCAATGCACACGACGGCGCGGCCTCCGTAATGTCTTAGCATTTTCTTACGACTTTTCCGAATCTAATCTCGAATCCCGCCTCAATTTTTTATTAATTTTTTAATGTGAATTCCGCACAAGAGTCCTAGCAGCTCTAATCCGAAGTAACCGGACAACTCAGAACCTCCTTTGAAGTCATAAAAAAGGAATGAAAAAAATATATAAATAATTGGTTACTTAAGGTTACGTAAGGTTAGAGTTATAGGCTATTTTAAAATTATTTTTTCATAATTTTTAATGACTTTTCAAAGAGGTGTTGAGTTGACATGGAACCAAAGATATTCAAATACAAGAGATATGCTATGGTGTCCGCCCGACTGTCGGCGGGATTACTTCCGAATAAGAGTAGTTTGAATACGGAAAGTAGTTAAATTTTTAAGATGTGCTGTAGTGCTGGCTAACAATATTGGCGACATCAGGAAACACAGACCAACCCAATAAAAACTTCGAATAGCACATCTCTTATATTGCAATATCTTTGTATGGAACCTTAACTGTCTGGAGCTAGTGAGACTAAGGCACCTTCTATTGTAGATATGTTGTGATATAGTGTGGATGGGGAAGAAAAATGGGTAAATGGAGCGTTGGAAATAAGGGAAAGTAAGGAAGTACTTGGCTTTTCAGATCTGATCACCAAACACGGCTTAAGCCATTTAAAGCAACGTTTAAATTCTGAATGGTGGTCTTAAAGGGCGATGCTGTAAGTATTTTCCACTCTATATATCTCGCAATTGATATAACAATATTTTAATTAAAAAAAAACAATAACTTTTAATTTTTATATACTTAATGCCGACCGTAGCTACTTCGGGGCAATACGATACTCTACTTAAATCTAAAATCTCCAAAGTAACCCAAGTTATAAATATATTACGCTTTGACAGGGGGTTGGTTTAAAAGTGGGCTGAACTAGAGTGAAGGAGATAGGGGTAAACAATCAAAAAATATTCCAGAAGATTTGTAGGCTTAAGCCTCGATGACATTGAGCGAGTTTATAAGCTACTATCTGGGAAATACACTATCCGTCAATAAACTCGCTCAGTGTCATCGTATTACTTGCTAACTAGCAGATTGTGGACAATCTACGAAAAGAGTTGAAAACTGGTCAACTTTACTCGCTACTCGCTCAAGATGGCGGCCTACCAACAGTTGATTTCGTAACTGTCAGAATTAGTTCTTCTATAAAATAAAATAATTTTAAAATATCACAGGGAATAACCCAAAGCACCAATCTGTTAAATTAAAATTAACCTTAGAGATACGTACATTCTTTGTTTTTCTGTCGTAGATTTGGCATTGTAAATTGTAAGTGGGTACTTTTTTGATGATTTTAGTTTTAGCCACAAAGAGTGTATCTTTATAGAATTTCCTTCTTCGATCCACAATTAATACCAACCCGCATCAAAAGGGACACGAATTATAATTAATTTAGGTAGGTGCTTAAACAATTTTGAATTGTTCACCTATTTTTTGTGTGTTTCGATTGCATGGGATATTTTTTAATGGCGCCGACATTAAAAATACATTATGTCAACAGTAAGACGGCGGGCGGGGCTGTACCTGAGGGGTTATTTATGTATGTGGTTATTTTTCAACTCGCATTACCTTATTCACTTATGAATGTTTTATTTCGGGAATAGAGTTTCGGCTTTTTATCGACGGAAAGCCGGTACGTGGCACATTGTACACGTTATCAAATATAATTATCAACAAATTAATACGAAATATTTGTACAACACGATTAAGAGAAACGGCTTAAATTCTCTTTTCATACAAAACTTAAATTTCCTTTTGCTATAAAAATATCCAGCCTACCGGTTTTATTTTTGAAGTAAAACTTCTTTACGCACGCTTGACTTGGGGATTAAGCTGGTGAATGCTTGACGAGAGCGTTACGAAAAGTGTCGGGCGAGGCGAACGGAAGTTGAGAGGGAGATATTAGTTAGTGAAGATAGAAAGAGAGAGAGTTACGTTTCGTATATTATTACTGTAGGGGCAAGAGAGAGAGAGAGAGAGAGAGAGAGAGAGAGAGAGAGAGAGAGAGAGAGAGAGAGAGAGAGAGAGAGAGAGAGAGAGAGAGAGAGAGAAGTATGAGCACACTCTCTTTCTCTCATAGCCAGTTACGTTTCGTATATCTAAGACACAGTGCAGGCCTATTGTCTGTATCACACTGTAGGAGCAAGAGAGAGCAATGCGCGCGCAGTTTTACGTCAGTCGTGTGGTCTAAAGCACACTCGTTTTTTTATTAAAAAAGTATAGCAAAATCAATTATGAATGTAAGATATTTTGCTTATTTTTTTTTTAAATTTTAAATTATAAAATATATGTGCGGCATTCACATTTTTTATATCATTACGTAACTTTGTATCACATACCAGGGAATGACTGCACGGTCTTTTTCTATAAAAAAAAAAATTGATTTTGAGGCCAAAATACTTCCCCAAACTGAAAAATTATATTTTTACTCTAAAGGTAGGTATAGCAAATATACATTACAGATATGTGCTACCTTACTAATTTGTGTTTTAAATTATAAATATAGACCATTAAAGAAATCGATCAATCATGATATTAGAGGGAACTTGTGAATTAATGACAATTAATTAAAAAATCATTTTTGCACTATGTAAATAAAATGAAAAATGTAAAATAAAAATTATAAATAAAGCAGTTTAATTGGCTTTAATTTAACTTCGGCAATTTTTCACAAAAATTCTCTAGAAATTATCCAATTATCATTATTATTGAAAATTACCGATTAATTTTATATTTCATTAAGTATATTTACCATATATTGATAAAAAAATCAGTTTGGTAAGGCATTTCAGCCTTAAATTCAAATTTTGAGTTTTTTTTATTGAAAATGCCGCTCAGCCGTTCTCCAAGAGAAAAGTAAAAAAAAGTCTTTGCATTTTAGTCGGCAAGTAGATACGTGACGGTATAATTTAAATATTGTTACTTAAAAAAACAACTCCAATTTCCTAGAACATACCAATACAAAGTACCATGTCAAGCAACCGCTTTCTAACAAATGTCAAAAATAATGTAATAAAAGTTCATTCCTTCCTTCCCAGCGACTGTTTACACAGTAGCAGTACATAACTCAGCGCACGCACACGCGATGTTTACACACAGCCATGAGAGTACTAATTGTACTCACTCGTTTTTTGTACTGGTTCATTATTCTTAAGCCAGTCTGGTCATTAACATAATATTTATAACAACAAGCAATTTCAATAATTTCCTCAAAGATTTCAATTGAACCCGTTTCTATTACATTTGTGAAAATAAACACGTGCACCGTCATTATTTTTGAAGCGAAAACTTCTAGAGCACCGTTTTGATTTGAAACTCGATGAAACGGAAACGAGCGACACTAAAAAAAACAAACATGTAGATATATAGGATTTAGCCTGCGAGATACTGAGATTGCAATAAAATATGTATTTAATTTACGGGTAATTATTCTAATATATTACGATAAATCCACAGTCCCACTCAAGTCTCCTTTGGTGAAGTGGTATAAAGCGCCTGACGAAAAAATTCAAATAATTTATTTAAAAAAATATTTTTGTAAAATCAATATCCAATCTTCAAACCCCTCCGAAATGAACAGGCAAAAGAAAATACAAAACAAAGCGACATCTAGCGACTCCAAAGAAGAAAAAACAAATACTAATAAGATGATCAAATGTGCACTTGAATTCGACGACAAAGTATGGAAAAAATCATCCTTCACATTGATAATTTGTGAAGGTTTCACTTCTGCACACTTTGATTTTTTAAAATTTAGTTAAATCATCTTCGTTAAAAATATTGAATGAGTATTTATATTGTAGGGAATTCAAAAAAAAAACGTGACAATTATTATTTTTTTAACTTTCTTGAGGCAGGTAGGTAGGGAACATAATACTGAAATATTGTCAATAAGACAGTACCTACAAATAAATATGATGATTTCACATTTGAAAAATAATCTTTACTAAATAAATTAATAAATACATTAAAACGGCCACCATCTTGGAACAAAAATGGAACGCACAGACAAATATACAATTAGATCGGTGATTCCCAAAGTGGTCCAGGTGGACCCCCAGGGGTCCACGGGAGACTCGACGGGGTCCACGTAGTCGTGATAAAAAATGGGGGTCCAGAAGTTTCAAGTGGGGGTCCACCAAAATTTATCTGGTTTCATTGGTCATCATCTTAACTCTTGGCTCTCCAACCCCTGATGGGTCTTGGCCAGGGCCGGATTTATACTTTTCATACGTATAGGCCACTTTGTTTGCGTCGCCTCACTATGAAATGGCCGGAACCGTCTCATAAATCGAAAAAAGGTGCATTTTTTACATATACCTATACCGGTGTCAAAAGAAAAATTATCGCAAAATTTTTAACCGTTGTAAGAATTTTTTTTTGTCCTTTTGTATACTTAAAATAATGTCAAAGTACGGGTTCAGAATGAGATATTTAATTGAATCAAAATGTGAAATATTTCGTGGTA
The DNA here is from genome assembly GCA_936435175.1 of Glyphotaelius pellucidus. Lineage (NCBI taxonomy): Eukaryota > Metazoa > Arthropoda > Insecta > Trichoptera > Limnephilidae > Glyphotaelius > Glyphotaelius pellucidus. The sequence continues at coordinate 6,104,491 of OW386542.1, forward strand.
AAAATTTAAAGCATTTTAGCTAGTTTATATATAGCTTATTATAAATCATCGCATAGGTTGTTTTTAAAGCTTTAATAATATGTATTTTTGATATTTATTTTTAAATAATAGTGATTTATAAGCCACCTTTAAGCAAATAATACCGAAACCAGATTTTGACGAAGTTAAGGTAAACTTTCAACTAGTAACAGGGTTTGGCCTTTGGATATTAAATTATATAATATAAACCTTTTTTCAATATTTTCATGAAAAAAAGTTTGCGGATTTTTTGCGCAACAGCGTCAAAAAACGGTTTTAACGCTACTATTTTTTAACAGAAAATTACCTTGTCGCAGTACTAAAAATGATAAATTGTTTTTGAAATAGCATGTTTAATACCAAAAAAATATCATTCACTAAATAAAAATATGAAACATTAAGATTGTTTAGTTTTTAATCAGCACACCAAATTTTATTTTTTTTAAGAAGAAACAAAGAACATACAGATTTATGAGACGATAATGAGCATTTGCAACCACTGTGCGCCGCCCCCTGAACTCTGCCGCCCCTAGGCCGCGGCCTATAAGGCCTATTGACAAATCCAGGACTGGTCTTGGCCCCCTCAAGAGTCTTCCTCGACTCATCTCAGTTTTGGGCCAGTTTTCTCCAGTTTAGAAGCTCCAAGGTAGATATATCTTTGAGGACGTTGTCGCTCCATCTTAATCTTGGCCTTCCCAGGCTCCTTCGCCCTATCGGTCTTGAGTACAGCAGGGACTTTGGTGCTTGATGCTCGGTCATTTTCTCCACATGACCCAGTCACCGAAGTCTTCCCAGTTTTATGAATTTTGTCACGTTTAGCTCCTTAAACCTCCTCCTCCTTGGCTTTACCTCTCAATGTAGGCAGATAGTACACTAGTATTTCAGTGAAAAATGGTCATATTGAGACCCATCACGTGCCCGTATCCCATCCCGCCCCCCCATCTAATATTACATTATCCCCCCTCCCCACCGTTGTGACAGACCACAATTCCAGCGTTATATTCAATATTCAGTACGAAGCGTGTCGAGTTTTGGGAATATGGTTGAAATGTTGTAGCAGGGGGTCCACCGAAACCAGTAAAATTTTGAAAGTGGTCCACGAAAAAGAAAGTTTGAGAACCTCTGAATTAGATGAAATGCGAAACAGTCAAGTTAAAACAGGTAAAACAACAATGAGTCAATCGAACATTTCGAAGCTATCTTATTTGCGACTTTTCTACGAAGAGAAGAAGGGGTTCTGTTGCAACATGTCTTGGAAAGTATAGCTCCTCACCTGATCACCTTTTGTGACTAACGTCGCTTCTTTTAAAAAATCTCTGTGAATATAAATTTTTTAAAGCCAAAGTAAAGTTAATATTAAAAAATGTAAAAAGAAGACATTTTCAGCTGTAGCTGTTAAGTTTCCGCATATTTGACACAATTTGGCCGCCAGGGCTGCGAAAAAACCAAATCATCGTTCACCTATCGGAAATTTTGGGCTTTGCTTTTTGATAGACCTCATCACACATGAGACACCTCCCCAGGTAATTGAAGGTAATTGAAATTCAAGTCATTAACACGGTCGAGCCGCTATAATCGAATTCTGTTGAGACGGACAAGTGTAGGACGGAGAAGGGAATTTTGTCTCGTGCCATGCTTGAAATTGATATAAAATCAGACGTTGACTCGCATGATTCGAAGTGCAAAGGAAATATAAGAAATTCAACTTGGTTCCTTATTTTTAAAATAAAGTACGAATAGTTATCATAAAAGTTTTAATTTAAAAAAAATTTAATTAATAAAAATGGTGTAAAATCACGGCGTCTTTAAAGTAAGATAATTAAATTAAGATGTTAAGGGACTTAGCTTAACCAAGTGATTCCTGGAATTATTAAGAGTTGCTTTTTTAAGCAAACAAAATGTTGGTCTCCGGTGACTTTTAATGACTTTTTTTTTCTTTACACCAAACAAATACAATTTTATTCTACAAGTCATAACTAGTCACCCAACTGAATAACCACCAACCCCTCACTCCGATCCTAACTGTCCAAATAATGATTTTTCATATAATAATGTCAGGAATCACTGGTTAAAGTAAGTCAAGTACGCCTTTTAACACCCTGTATATTACACGTAATGCGTTCAAACTTACACAGATTTTAAAATAATATATAACCCGTTCAGGTCTCAACCCGCCTAATGAGTACTTACATGAAAAACATCGTGCTTTGTCTATTGTTTTGTTGTTGTAAAATAAGAATTTTCACAGCTCCATAGCTCGTAATGGAAATGAGTGTTGAACTTGGAATAACTTCTGAAAGCAGGGGTTCAAAAACGGTGGGGTGGGATATATTGTTTTGTTCTATCTTCTTAAAGTTCTTTCTTCGAGAAATTGCCTGACAGCTATATCTGAAAAATGCTTTTATATTTCTTTCGGAAAAAGTTAAACTTTCTGAGGCATTGATTAAAGTTTTGTGTACCTAAATATATATTTTTATTCTAAGTAAATATTCTAGACAATCTAGATTTTGTCCGAAAGGCATTACAAAGAGCTTAATTCTTTTTGATTTGTTTTCTGTTTATTATTTTGTTGAAGTCAGTGATTCAAAATTAATTCGAAATCTGTGTTCAAATCGTCTTTGTCGATTTCGGATAATCGATAGGCAGATTTGAAATGTGGTCACCCCTCGAGGTCCCCGCTGCTAAACTATCCGCTGGCACTTGTAGAAAATGTTGCATAACATTTATAAGGTGATCAAATCAGAGGGTCAATTTTTAATCCATTTTGGGTTGGGAGCAGCTAAATAACATCGCAAATGGTTATTATTTAAAGTTATGTACCGTGTATTCCAGAAAGAAAAAGGATGAGAAAATGTCTTAATTATAACAAAAGTTAAAATATACCTATCTACAATACCTAGTTATTGAATATTCTACAGAAAGTGTTTTAGCTCTATTAAATCTTTATTCAAAAAGGCAACTTGTTCTCAATTTTGCTGAAAAGTTATAAGTTTCTTATTTGTACGAGGAGAGTGTAGAGTGTACAGAGTTTATACGTACTGAAATCATGGCACGATCAAGTGAAACAAATATTTTAAGAAAAATTGAATTCTTAACGATAATATTATTTACACCTTAAAACTACAATTATTTTTTCAGGTACATTAAAATTCACAAGCTCAAAACTTTACCCCAAACCATTTATAACCCCGAGCAATCTAGAAACACGTCAGATAGATACTTTTATTTATTATAACTATTTATTAAATACAAATTCCTTTATTTAATTATTTTAAAAATATTTCAAAAAAACCTTAAAAAATATTCATTTTTAATGATAAACTTGTGATTTTAGCAGGTATGTAGGTACTCAGTGTTTTCTGGTTAGTGGTAATTACGTACCAGATGGACTGACGCTTTGAAGAAAAAAGGCTGTCATCACCGTGAACCTACCAATATATATAGGTATCTATGTGCATCCTTATATTTAGATCATTTTGAATGAACTTCGCAATTTAGGACAGAATCATCAAATTTCCCAGAAATAACATTATCGGTTGGAACTAATCACATCTAGGGTGGTTTCCAAATCTGGTTAACTGAATCCTCTTGATAGTGGGAGGTTGGGGGGGAGGGGTTGAGAGTGGGTGGGTTGGGCAGGGGGGTAGGAAAGCCCAACTACCCGGGCCGATTGGTGACCATCATTTCATTAATTAGGTAATTACCGCTGTTTCAATTCAGCACGCCAGCCCCGAGGGGTGGGTATTGGTGCGGAGGGTGGTGGGCGGTGTTGGGGGATGGGAATTTAGGTTGGGTTTGGGGGAGGGGGTGGGTTATGCCCGGGTGCCGGCCACCCGAGCCGGCCGGAGTGGCTGCATGCACTAATCCAACTAATCATCTGATTTTGACGTTTATCTACCAACAACCACGGAATCGTAGATGCGCCCGTATTGATTAATGGCTCCTAACACCGAATAGAAAATACCTAGAGGCGGGATCAATACCGGATAGAAAACAAACGGCCACTAGCAAATCACAAGACATTTTGACTACTAGGCATCAAACAAACCAAAGAAATTGATCATCTGTCTAATAATTAATTATATTATTTGAAATATATATTTTTTATAAATTTCCCCCCAGATGCACCCACAACACCCCTTATCGGTTTATCCTTTCAAATTTACTATTTTTATACGCAATCAAAAACCAGGATAACTTTACACATAAAACCTCTAGTCGATTCAAAAGATCCTCATAATAACGTAAATTCCACCAACCTGCAACTAAAAAAACGACTTTTGAAAAAAGAATTATACAATACTTCTCTATAAAATTATTTAATATTCTCCCTCTTATAAAAATAAAAATCATTAAAAAAATAACTGATTTCAAAAGAAGTCTTAATATATGGATTATGGTCACGGGAAAGAAGAATATAGTTACTATGTTACAACCTAACAAAGCTTATGTTATGTTTTTTTGTAGAAATTTCTTTATAACATTCCTCTCGTAATATTTTAACATACTTAAAAAAATGAACTGTACTTACAAAAAAATAAAACTTGACCTAATTTATAATTCATACCCAAAACAATGTACAATTAGACCTTAGAATGGGGTACTTTAGTAAAGTCACATTCTTTTAAGTGTTGTAAAAAAATAAATGATAAAGTGCCCTTGAGGTGATTTTCTCACGCAAACGGCGCTATAGAAATAATCCAATCATTATTAAATAATTTTATTTTGATTATTTTGGTGCTTGGAAACATAAAAATCACTCTCCAAAAGACAAGACACTTTAAATTAACCTACATTCGGTATGTCTCAAGGATATGTATTTGCTTTAAGATTTCCAACAGCGAAAATAAATTATTTCCAATTACCTAAGCCCTTTTCTCTTTTTGTTTTTTTTGTCGTTACTTACATAACAGAACGTTCAGCGTATCGCAAAAATGTTAGGGTAATGTTCCAATCAATGAATCGGCGCAACAAATGGACCACTTCATTATTTCAGAAAAGAACCGTTTTTCAAATCCAAGTTCCCCATCCCTACTTGCTTCTCTACTTTCAGTGTCTAGTGTCTCCGAAACTTTCATCAGACTGACATAATATTTACATCAGTATGATACCTGAGCTTCGGATACAAAATTTGCGCTGGGGACTACACTTAATAATAATATAGCGTTAGCATTTTTTGCGAGCTTTTTGTATACTGTTGTCATTTATTATTAAATGAATTCGAAAACTCATTTAAGTTTTTCGATTGATAAGTTTTTTGGATGGCAAAAAGGGGGCACTATTTCCAGTGGAAGGACATGGTAGGAACCTACAATATTTTTAACCAGTGATTTTTGGCAGTTTCCTTTTTTCTAAATTTCTCATTCGCGCTTTAAAATCTGTCGGTTCTGATTTTTAACATGAAATTTCTTATAATATTTCTGGGTTATTTTTTTATCCATAATTCCAGTGGATCATGCGCCAGATGTTCTCCCCTTTTAATGTAGTGCCATCGACCCCGAAACCCTCGTAAAACCGAAGGGTGTTCCTAATTAGGGGCCGCAACATTCAAGCGTAACCCCAGCATCATTAGTTCACTACAATCATCAAAAGGAACTACTCAATTCCATCGCCGCCACAATTCATCTTAGAATATAATCTTCTCTTTTTATTAAAACCTTGTTTTGCGCCGGAGAGTTGCGCCGTTTATAACAGCTAAGAGAAACAATTTTGAGCCACTTAAAAAAAAGTTTAAAAGCATTTTTATCAGTGCTGCGATTTAAGGTGTATTTTTTTATGCAGCTGTTTTACCTAATGCCATTTTGCTGACACCTCTTGATATCTAGCCCCAAATATGATTATTTTCTTCTCTATATTATAATAAGGATATTTTTTACATTATTCGCGCACTTGAGTTGCGCAGAAACGGCCTCGGTCTTGTTTCTGGAATGGCCGAACATTGATAGGGTATTTTAACGAACATTGCAGTTGACGTGGAAATAATCTCATTCCGTGAAGATACGATGAACCCTCTCTTCGTTAATTGACTGCGACGTATTAATGTAACTGGAATTGATTAAATATAAATTTAGTAAGCGTTTTTCTACTTATTATGGGGGGGCAGATAACCTATCCTTCAAATGCACTGGGGTCGATAGCCTTAGAAAGTTACCTACCTACCCCTGGTGTTATACTATTGGCACATTATTTTACATTTCCAAACATCGTACAATAGAAGATTTTACACCCTTCTAAGAGAATTTAAAAAATAAAATCTGCGATGGTGTTGGTTTTTTATCCCAAATACATTATACTAGTTTTATTTTTAATATGATGAATTAATTTTAAGTGACTGCAAAACATAAAGCACGCAAAACCTGATTAATAGGTGAAATAGGAATTTGATTACTTACAACTTAAGTTACTTACCTTACAGTCTTACATTTAATTGCATTCTTTATTACTAAATACATTATAATGAAATACTTAACTTAAAGGAACAAAGAGGGGCAATACCCACCTCTTATGCCTTTTTCCTTCCCAGAGCTTACTCTCCTTCTTTCCCTAAACAGAACCTTCACTCAGAGATGAGTGATTTAAAGAGAGAGATTTAAAAAAAAACCTTTTGATTAAAACATAATTATTCAATTTGGTTTGGTGTTTTCAGGTTTTTTGATTATTTTTTTATTCAATTTAAAATATTCTCTTTAAAATACTCCAAAGAATTGCAATGACTTAGATCGTGCGATAGCAATAACAACACGATATATTGTTATAACGCAGCAGTTTGCAAGCGCCTTTGTGCTTTCGCCCAAAAAAAGCTTCCTGCAGAAAGTGCACAGCTGTTGGCTTGTTTCTGCATCAATAAAAATAATTATTAAATCAATCGAACTAAAAAAAAAATAATAACAAATAAGTTACATAATCAATAATTTATTTTGAAATTCATTGCCCTCTATCACTAGATAATTTTAAGTTAGCACCGTTGTGATTTGAAACTCGATGAAACTAAAAAGAGACAACACACAACACATACATCTATATGATTTAGCCTGCGAGAGAATAAAATAGATAGTTTAATCGGTCTCCTTTGTGTGGAGCTACGTGGCCTTCCCACTCTTGTCTATTTTATATTTTAGTTTTCTGAAGATTTCACTTGTACCGCGTGTGAATTGCACACTCCGTTTTTTTTACTGCTGTTTCAGTTGATATTATTTATTTTATAAATTTTAAACAAGTATTTTCGAATGCATTAATGCAATACCTACGTAGAAATTAGCATCTTATATTAGTTAGAATGCACTTTGTATTTTCTCATGGCCATTGTTTCACCTTTTGCACTGCTTATAAAAACACATGAACCATTTAGTGTAGACCTTTTCAATGCACTATTACTTTTTTGTTGTTGTATTTATTATGTAACTAATCTGCTTAGTTATTATTTTGTTTGCTAATATGTAAATGTATCCAGTTTTTAGCGATATCACTATTTAATTGGAAACAAGCATTTATAATAGATATTATAATTATGTGAAATTAATGCGTTATAAGAGGGTGACAGCATGAATAGTGTAAGTAAAATTTAAAAACTTGTTTGCTAATGTGTATTGTTTGCAGTTTTTAGTGATAACACAATATATAGGATGTTAGAGACATGCTTGACTTATTTTAACCAGTGATTCCTGAATTTTAAGCAAAAAATATAAGTGAACTTTTTGATGTATTTTTTTTTCCAAAATTTTTAAATTAAAAAATTCTTTCATATAGCGTCACTGGTCACTCAGCCGAGTAACCACTCAAACCCTCACCGAGCCTCTAACTGTCAAATAACTAGTAATTTTTTTATGTTTTTAGTTGGAAAAAAATCAGAGTGTGCGTACATCATACGCGGTACAAATGAAACCTTCAGAAAATTAAAGTAGAAAGGAGTAGGAAGACTACGAAGCACTGCACAAAGAGGAGACTGATTATACTATCACACTCTCTCGCAGGCTAAATCCTATAGATGTCTCTTTTTAGTGTCGGTATTTTTCGTTTTATCGAGTTTCAAATCACAACGGTGTTAAAAAAGTTTTCGCTTTAAAAAAAATTTGGTTGTCTGTAAAGTCGGTTTACGGATGATAATTTTACGTGATAACATCATATAATAACGATGGAGTGTAGGAAAGATAGATGAGTCACAAGCCGAACGCTTAGGCCGAACGCTTGTTCCGCGGTCTGGTTTGCACGCTCGGCTCAGGCGGAACGTGACAATGAGTCATGTTTTTACATGAGTGCAGCCGGCGTTCATCGATTTATAAGACGTTATCACGTCAAAAAAACATCTAAAATATCACCGAAATGTCAGGAATCAATGATTACAGATTAAGACCAGTAAGTCACTCAACATCTGTATATATGTGTTTTCATAATAATGTTAAAAATGACGCTATCGTTGTAATAGGGAGACAGCACGAATATTGTAAGTAAAACAATGTTCTTTTCACAAATGTAACCTGGATTACGGCACCAAAGCTGCTAACTCCAAACTATGAGTCTCCAACTGTAACAAGGGGTTGAAAGCAACAACAACAAAAAAACATTTTGTATCATCCTTGAAGTTAGTATCCACGCAACATTATATTTTCACAGCCATTGTTTTTTTGCTGTACATACTGTTAATAATTTTGTAGTTGTTGTTATTAGTTGTTGACATTTGCATTGTGCGGCGGATGTACTGTTTCTATGCGAGTACCGTGATCTGCCAATTATTCCACTTATGTTATATTATTAAAGCAGCCACTGTTATTAAAGCGTATTAGATATTGTTGCCTTTATCCATAATTTAACCGCAAATGTTTTTTACGAGTCCTGTTGTGTTCCGTTGTGTGCTTTGACAATAATTCAGGAGCGAATCTAATGTGAACGTTTGATAACTGTAATTATTTTGCAATATAATGTATTTCCTGCTCACACTAAGCTAATTATTAATACCTGCTTGCCGCCGTATATTATTTTCTTTGTATTTTTAATTCCGCGAGCTGTTTCCGCGAAATGCTTTAAGTACTTTTTTATTTTATCCATTGTGATTGACTTTCAGATCGATTTGCTAATTGCGATTTCTGTATTCCTTTGTATAACTTTATCCAACCTGCCGTAATTGATAACAATATAATATCATTATAAGCTTTTTAGAATACAGAAACATTTGTTGCTTAAGTGGAACGTTTGCGCGGCCCTTTTCGACCCGTTTCATAAAAATCTTAAATTTGGTTTTGAGATCAAATTACACAACCAAACAGAAAAATTATGTTTGTAATCCAAAGGTATATCAAATATCTAGTACAGATTTGAGCTATTTTATTTATTTTTGCTTTAAATTATAAGATATAGGCCATTAAAGATTTTAATGTTACATGATTTTAGAGGCAACCTGGGCAATTATTTGTGAGTAAATGAAAAACAATTAAAATAATTTTTTACTACATTGATTTTAAAAACACAATGAAAAATAAAATAAAAAATTAATACCATTAAAAATGCATTTTTTGGGTAGTAATTTAAATATGTAAACAACAAATTTTTGTTCCGCCGTAATATGTAATTTGTATTTTAACTTTACACCCATCAATTTTTTTTATATAATTTTTTATTTTTTTTTATATTTCATCATATTTTTATGATAAATATTTTAAATTATTTTTTTTTAAACCATGAAACACTATATCTTATAATTTAAAGCAAACATAAATAAAGTAACTCTTATCCGTACTAGATATTTGATATACCTTTTGATTACAAAAATAATTTTTCAGTTTCGTTGGGTACTTTAATCTCAATTCCAAATTTAAGATTTTTATGTAACTCCCGAAATGGGCTGCGCATACGTTTCTCTTAAAGGAGTAGAGTGCCTTGTGTTGTACCTACTTCTTCTAAGATCAACCGTTAGTCACGCTATGTGTCTAGCAAAGTCTCATTTGAGTGTGAAGGCTGCGAACAAATTTGACAATAACCCAACGGCAAAGTACCTACCTACCCCTAAAAAACTGTTGTATCAATGTATCGAACCCGCCACCGAATATATTTCACATGTTATTTTTCTCAATGACTTGCACAATGGTAATGAACTGCCGCGGGTGCAGTGGGTGGGTGTAACGGGTACCGGGGGACTAGTCCTCTCTCAATAAGAGTGTGAATGATGCACTCCGTCCCCTCTGACCCCCTTTTAGATCCCTTGCAGAGGCGTGCGATCTATATAGGCACATACCCAATCGTACTCATATAAAAATACATATTAACAAAAATACAATTAATAAAATAGCTGTCAAAATCAACCTACACTTACAAAAATGCGCGCAAAATAGAATTGTAGAACCGCACGCGCTGTACCGACCGCCATTATAACGTGTGAAAAGCAGGAACTAAGAATTCAAAATGACACATGCCATATTTAAAAGTTGACCAATCTGTAAAAAAAGTATGTGTGTTTTTTTTAAATTTTTTTTTCATATGAACACCGCACAAGAGTCCCAACTGCTCCCGTCTGGAGGCAGTGAGACTATGGCATCTCCAATTGGGGTATGTTGTAAGGCTGAAAGTAATGGGGTGGGAAAGGAGATGGGGAAGAGGAAGGTGGGAAAGTACCTGGCTATTCAGATCTGGTCACCAAACACGGCTAAAGCCATTTCAAGCAAAGTTTCAATTTTGAATAGTGGTCTTACTCCAGGGCGATACTGACAGTATCTTCCACTCTGGAACGTGCCGCAAATGTACTATATATTATTTAATTGTGATATAACACAAATTAATCAAATAACGCTGGGATTCGATCCCGCGACCTTCGGATTGCGAGTCAAAAGTCTTACCGCTCGACTACGCTGGCCGTCACATTAAAAAAGTGTCCAAAATCTTAATGTAACAATTAAAATTTTAGTCAGTTGCATCTTTTGTATTAATTAGCACAACTTTAGTAATTAAACACAAATTTGGGTTTTTGGCTTTCTTTCATGCAATTGTTCAGTCAAAAAAAACATTAAATTTGTATTCAATATACAGTATCTAATTATTACCTTGTAATATTCAAAGGGTTATTTTCATATTCAATGTGATGCGTATATCTAGCCAACATCGGTTAAAACCAGCAGCTTAGCAATATAAGCGAAAACTTTCTATTTCTGTGGCAAGCTTTTTTGACGAGATAACGTCTTATTAATCGATGAATGCCGGCTGCACTCACGAAAAAGTATGACTCATTGTCACGTTGTCACGTTCCGCCTGAGCCGAGCGTGCAATCGAGATTGCGGAACAAGCGATAGAGAGGCACGATCGGCCTAAGCGTTCGGCGAGGGCGCGGAACAAGCAATAGAGAGGCACGATCGGCCTAAGCGTTCGGCTTGTGACTGTAAAATTTTATGTAAAAGTTTTCTTATGACGTTATCACGTAAAATTATCGTCCCTTAACCAACTTTACAGACAACCAAATTTTTTTATTGATTCTCTGTTTTTCCTATTGCCTACCCTGATTAAAAACTCTGTGCATGCCACTGCTCGTAGGAGTATGTTTGGGGTCCTGTGCACTATGCAGGACAGTGCCACTAAACTTAAACGTAAATAATTAATAAACCGATTCGTAGGTATCGATAGTAATCTAATTGTGTGACTTACTAATCAGCTAAAACAAATAGTTCCACTCGGGTCCTTCGGTGACTATTGTGCCCGGCTCGCGGACCAAACGGGCTGCCGCCACTAGATTAACACTGGGAAGGTATTACATATGGATGAATGTTTGCCGTGGGTGCAGTTTATATTACATTGTGCCGTTTGAATTGTGTTTCACCCCCCCTCCGCCCATTTCATTATCTGCCTCCCCCTCCCTCTCGGTCTCGCTGCCGGTGCTTCAATCATCACTCAGAGCCGCGATGACTCGAACAAAGCGTGTCGGTTATAATCTATAATATATATTTTTAACACCCTCTTGTGTGCATTTTGCAGCAACAATGCAGCTGATCAGACCGGAAATTGCATTATAATGTAGTTAAGTTATAAAAATGGTATCGTGTCACTAATTATGCTTACCTTAGAGGGTATAATGTATTCCGTGTAGACAGCGCTCGCGTTGAAACAAAACAGTGCATTTTATATTGAATTTAAATTAATTATCAGAACACGGTATTATTGTTTATGATTCTATTCTTTACATTGTTGCAATAAAACTTATAACTACTGAAAATATGTTAAGTGTTATTAATATAGCGGACCTGAAAGTTGTTATAAAGGCGAAAATTAATCTCTTTTTATTATATAAAATTCTTCATTCAGGGTTGGACTGCCCTGACGCTATTAATTTGTTATTTACACGTATACCTCCAAAATACACAAGGCGGAATATTTTATTTTACAACAATAACTTCGTTGTGAATTCTGTGTTAGAAAGAATGCATAGGTTGGGCAATGAACTAACTGATGTCGCTGACATATTTAATTTAAACTTCGACAAATTTAAAGTAAATAATGGATGAGAAATCATTTTATTTTATTTCGGTTTTCTTTTGTTTGTTTTTATTCTTGATGCAAACAACGAATTATGTTTTCCTATTTATTATAATGAGTTTATGCTATATTTATATATTTTGTAATCTTTTTTATTTATATTATACCGTTGTTATAAATGAAATTTGTATTTGATATGTAAAAGCCTAATAGGGCGTCAATAAATAAATAATTTTAATCCAAAATATACTAGTAAATACTCTTAAGATTTTACAATTATTGTTTACATCGAATATACGTTTAAAAAGCCCTTAGATTTACTGATATGAAATATTACTTATCCATATACGAGTATATCATACCAAGAGTATCTTTAATACTAATGATTGGATTGTTTCAGTAGGAAAATCGCCTCAACGGTGCTTTACAAAATAATTTATTTAACGTCTAGCTTTTCACTTAGACTTTCAACTAATAACTTACAGCTAGCATTTATAATTAGTGACTTTCAACTAAGACTTTAAACTTTCAACTAACGACTGAAACTTATAAATAGTGACTCATAACTAAGACATATAGTTAGCAGCTAACGACTAAAACTCATAACTAGCGACTTACAACTAAGACTTCATTTTTAATTTTTTACTTTATACAAACACTTATTTTGCCCAATATCATTTTACACACCAAGGAAAGTACTTCTTCAATAACCTACCAGTTGAAATCAGAAGCATTAATGACAAAATACAATTGTTGAACTCTATCAAAAAGCATGTTAGAGAAATCATCAACGGGAAGACTGCTTCCCCTATTTCCACATGAATGTCACACTAAAAACTATACTTGTTTTTCTTCTTACGGAAATATGGATGTCTTTTAGTTAAAGGGTATTGATTGCGATGTGATTGTATTAACTGTACCTATATATGTGGAACACGTGACTGTTTAATTGTATATATATAAAATGTAAATACTTCTTCCATTCACACGCAAATACTTTTAATGGAAGATCAGAACTACTATAATATGCACCACTTTTAAGATAAATAAATAATAAAAAAATATATATATATTTATACGTTATGCTTATACTTCACAGTTATACTTTATACATTTTTTTGTATTTCTTGGGCATTAACTTTGTAACAATTTCTAGTCATTTTGTTTTTTGAAGAGTTTTATTAAATTTACATTTGTTACTTAAATTAAATTTTTAGAAACGCTCGAAATAAACAAAAAAATTAAATCTAAAATGAATTTAGTGAATAAAATAATAGCGCCTTGCAAATCTCCGTTACTAACCATGTTTCCGTATAAAATTGACTCCTCCCACCGCTTTCTCCCTCCCCTAAAATCATCCCTGCCACTACTCCCACCTAATTAATCTTTGGTACTTGCATTTAATTTTTAAGTTAGTTTTAATCCTGCTCGTGAATGATACGGTTGTATCGAAACCGGTCGCGGAAAAATTTAATTTAAGTAACAAATGTACATTTAATAAAACTCTTCAAAAAACAAAATACTTCCTACTTTTTATTTACTACTTACCTTAATTCCTTACTTTTTCCTTTTTTTTAGATTTAACTTTACATTTATACCGTTACATTCTTTATGTTGTTGTATTATTTATGTTATTTAATTTTGTTAATGGCACATTTTAAGCCATGTATGTGGAATGTTTAATGAAATTTTTAAAAATAACCATGTAAATAAATATTTAAATAGTTATTTTTAAACATTTCAGTTTTAATTGTGGAAATGCACAAAATATATATATATTTTTAAAATTTTATTTAATCGCTGACTTTCTTTTCCAGCGATTGAATCTAAACGTCAATAGCTTGATTTTTCACCAAAACGGCGCTCTACAAATTATTCAATTACTATTATTATCATTCGGTGTCGGATGTTTCGAGATTTGGACTATGCCCGCAATAATTATTACATGCCCTCCGCCTACACTTGTCTCCGTCAATTAAATATTAGAATCGAGAATCTAGTCACGCCTCGCACCTGTCCCGTGATGCCTGCCCTGCGCTGTCCGTCGATCGCTACATCTACCCGCTACCCGCTACGCTGCGGTGCCGAGCGAGGCTGCGGGAGCGGGCAAGAGAGGAATAAGCGAGAGGCGAGCGAGCAAAGCGCGCCCCTGTCAAATCAGTCGATGGGCGATGGGTGATCGCCGCCACCCGCCGCAGAGCAAGGGCCTCCCCACTCGTGGCCGTAGTCTAACCGATGTTAGTATTTAGTACCCAATTTGCAATTGCATTCATTTGTCAAGTATTCAATCGTACCGGGCTAATCTAATGGCGCTGTTCCAGTACGTAGTGCGGTGCCTACGTGTAGTGGTGGTTCATGCACTGCTGGGGCCGCATTAATGGGCCTTCCTCCCTTTTGTCGAGACGAGCCGTAGGAAACATCTAATGTTTGAACTACGCTTCCGACTGCAGTTTGATTTTGTGCTCCCGAACAATGCTTCTTTACTGGCGGGAATTCACAGGCGCAGTTCTGTGATATCTGCGCATCACAGCAGACACTGCCGCTGAATATATTATATTTACATGCCGTGTAAACAATAATAATTGATGGCTCTTCTTGTTACAAATATTCAAATCAGCACGTACACCTAATTCAATTTCCAACCGTAGATACACAGTACAAAACACTTGTTTTACAGAATCTCTCATTCCAAAACTTGATGGATTCCAAAATATTAACTTGGAGAACTTATTAATAAAATTACAGGCATGCAAATTTAAATTTAACTGTTTTAGATTTTTTTTTCATTATTAATAAAATTATAGGTATGCAAATTTAAATTTAACTGTTTTATATATTTTTTTCATTATTAATCAAGGATGGGTTGTTACACAAAATTTAAGCACTCATCAAATTACAAAGTCAATTTTAAAATTCTGTTATTTAAACATTTAATCAGGTGCTGTTATTGTAACATTATTGGCCAGTTATTTCACATAGCTGAAAAGTCAGTGTGCAATTCACACGCGGTAGAAGTGAAACCTTCAGAAAAAGGAAACCGATTATTCTATCTCATTCTTTCCCTCTTCATTCGCAGGCTAAATCCTAAAGATGTATGTGTTTGTCTATTTTAATGTAGCTTTTTCATCGAGTTTCATTAAGTTTCAAATCACAACGGTGCTAAAGAAGTTTTCACTTCAATAAAAAAGTGAGTAATTTGTAATTTTTTATTTGGAACTTCAAGAACTCCTTTGCTCCCTATGGAAATATCATTGGGAGATGGAAAATATATATTGACCTAAAAACTCCAGACATTTAAAACTGTGCCAAAAAGTCATGTTGCCAAAGTTCACTAATTGCAAGTTTAAAGTGAGATAACGATATAGATTATCTGCTTTATGTTTGTAAAGTTACTATTTTCGTTGAGCTTTTTTTGTTATCTTCGAATTTAGAAAGGAGAAACGACTCCTACCAGATTAGCATCACTCAATAGGTGCGAATGAAAATACAAATTAATTAACCCTTTATACTCGCGTAAGATAACCATTTGTTCGCGCGACAGTTATAATCTCTACGGTTGACTTTAACAAATTGCTATTTTTTGTTATTCGATTGTGTTCAAAGGCAGAATGGACAGCTGCCTCCCATTTGAAGCGAACTGAGAAATCTATTATTAACTTTTGTATTTTTAGAAATATAAAACTAAATAACTGTAATGGTTGGTGTATTGTCGATCTTTTTGGATGTTGTTGAACATTTATCTTCTTCATATTTCAGACAATTGAATACAAAAATACGAGTGTGCTTTAGACCACACGACTGAAGTAAAACTTCTAGGAGAGGAAGAGAGAGAGAAAATGTTCGCGCACTGCTCTCTCTTGCTCCTACAGTGTGATACAGACAATGGGCCTGCACTGTGTCTTAGATTTACGAAACGTAACTGGCTATGAGAGAAAGAGAGAAAGAAAATGTGTGCTCGCACCTCTCTCTCTCTTGCCCCTAGAGTAATATATGAAACGTAACTCTTTCTTTCTTCACTAACTTATATCTCCCTCTCAACTTCCGTTCACCTCGCCCGACACTTATCGTGTCGCATTCACCAGCTTGCTCCTCAAGTCAAGCATGCGTAAAGAAGTTTTACTCCAAAAATTCCAATATTACTTAGCAGTTTTCGTTCTACTTAAAAATTTTTTGCAGCACATATTTTTATTTATTTTACAAAAATTTAGGATATTTTTGTGGTGACTGGACAACTCAAAAACGTGGCACTTCATCACCCCTTTGAAAAGACATTAAACGCGATGAAAAAAAATGCTTAGTTAAATAGGTTAAGTCAGGTGAGGTTATGGGCATTTTTCCACTTTTATTGCCTTTGAAGGGCTGTTGAAACACCACATTGTTGAGTTGTCATTGAATCATTTTTTGTAATCTATTTATCTATGTTCCTCTTGGTAGGGTTTACAACCCATTTTAGCTCCATCAACAGTTGAAAACAACGTAAAGTAAGAAATCTTTTTGACTGAAGATAAGATTTTTCTTTTTTCGAAGATAACACTTTTTTAGCACCGCTGTGATTTGAAACTCGTCGGTCTCCTCTTTATGCGGTGCTTCGTAGACTCTTTTCTGAAGGTTTCACTTCCATCGCGTGAGATATGCTAACTTGTTTTTTTTTTATGCAAACAGGCATGATGCCCAAATATTTACGTGTGGCGAGGGGCAGGAGACGGGGAGGAATAAGGTGGAAACCTGGTCACGTTTCGATTCTGACTTGTGGTCTTGCACCACGGCGACACTGATAGTATCTTCCATTCTGGAACTTGCTGCAAATATTATCTTAAATAAATTAATTGTGAAATAAATTAAATAAAATTTATTTCTTATTTATTTATGCGTACGCCGGGATTCGATCCCGCGACCTTCGGATTGTGAGACAAGAGCTATTCCTATCACGAGAAAATTCTAAAAACCAGCCTTATATTATGACAATTAAACTCTATTTCTTTGTAAATCAATGCATTCTATTTGCAACATCATTTCCTTATAGCTACAATAATAGTTTCCTCTACATTTTTCAATAGGCCACTTGCATCACAATTGTTTAAATTTTGTTCCGGTTTAAGCAAATGTTCTAAGACATTGCGTATTTTTTTTTTAATCGTACTTTTGAAACACTGGCGATTTTTTGAAACTTTCAATCCGAAAAATCGGACCATTTTTTATAAACCGGAAAGACGGGATATAATTTTATGGGTGCGAAAAAAATATAATTACATAGCCGAAAATCATTTAAAAAAAAAACGACTTATTCCACATCAATGGCACAGGAGAATAACGAGGCATTCCAAAAATTATACATCTCATAAATATTTGTTTCCTTGATCCATCTTATTGATCAAAAATCATTATAATGTTCAACGTCTACGTATGAGTAAATCCAATGTAATAAATTTGTACTTGTAAATTGTAATTATAATAATATATTAAAACATTTGATTTTGTTAAAATTAGCACTGTTTCTATTATACTCTTAAGTCAGCCGCTACGGAAAGCATCTGTTAATTTTAAGTGTCAAAGTGTTGCTGTATAAAAAAAATAAATTAGTGTGAAATTTTACAAAATTAATTGAATATTTCGGGGACGGAACATTTCCATACAGTGACGTCACGAGCCCAAAAAACGGATTTATTTATTTAAAAAAGAAAAAAATTATAAATTTCTAAAAAAAAATATGAAAATTTTCGTAATCTTAGTAGAAAAATCTATGCACACGATTTTATCCAAGTCATTATGAGATCCATGCAAGTGGCCTATTGCTTTTAGAAAGGAGTTTTTTTAAGCTTTGTGGAAAACCGTGTTGTAAAGTTCGTCTTTTTACACACAAGAAAATGGTATTGTAGTTAATTAAATAACCACTAATCGGGGATTATGATTGCGTATCACCAGCCCCGTGGCAGGGGTGATTTATTCAGTTGCGCCCCTGCCCGGCGAGCCCGCTGGGTGGCGCAGGGCGTAGCGAGGTATGCGCCCGCTCCGGTGGCGTGCAGCCCCCTGAACACACGGCGCACGGCCACTCGGCTACTCGGCTACTCTCATTACGGATGCACTTAGAGATTTGTACATGGACCGGTATTAGGAATGCATGCTCCTCTGCGGGGCGATTGTTACCGCCGCAGAGGAGATGCGGCGGCGATCCGTCGGCGTACTGCTTCATCGGCGCGGACACTAGAGCGGCCATTGCCTCATTTCCTCACCGAGCGGCCTTATTGTGATCGATACGTAACATTGTTCACTTGTCTTGTACGGTTCCATGCCAACTGAGAATAAAGTCAACTCAACACCTCCTTGAAAAGTCATTAAAAGCTAGCCGATAACCATAACCTAACGTAACCTATTTATCCAATTTTTATATATTTTTTTTATCACTCTAAATGACTTATCTGAGATGGTTCTGAGTTGGTTTTATTTCGAGCTGTCAAGTCACCGTCTTGTACATACTTAGTACAAAAAATCTACACATGACTATATTACGATATTCAAAAATTTCCAAAAACAAGATCAAATTTATTTTTTCGCCCATCTGAACTTTTACAAGTTGAACTTTTGCAACTGAAGTTTTAAAGTGAAAACTTTTTTAGCGCCGTTGTGATCTGAAACTCGATGACACGAAATAGCGACACTAAAAGGCACAAACACGTACATCTACAGGATTTAGCCTGCGAGAGAATGAGACAGAATAATTGGTCTCCTCTTTGTGCGGTGCTTTGTAACCTATCGGTTTCCTCTTTGTTCGGTGCTTCGTACCCTCCCACTCTTGTCTTGCTTAGTTTTCTGAAGGTTTCGCTTCTACCGCGTGTGAACTGCACACATTTTTTTTGGGATGCTATAGTCAGTGAGAATAAGGTTTTCCCAATTGAGGTATGTTGTGAGACTGAAGGTAAGTGAGGAGGGGTAGGAGATGGGTGAGAGGAAGATGGGGAAGTACCTGATTATTTAGATCTAGTCATCAAACACGGCTAAAGCTATTTCAAGCAACTTTTCAATTCTCAAAGGTGGTTTTACACCAGGGCAATACTAAGAGCATCTGCCACTCTAGAATATGCCGTATTATAATACAATATATTATTTTAAATTTTTAAATTGCAAAAATACAACAAATAAATCAATGGGATGATTTTTGGAGGCCCTCCTATGTGGAGCTAATGTAAAAAAATAATATCTCAATCAGACAAACTGGATAGTTAAGATAAATGGAAGATACTCTTCGAATGTCCCTTGTGAAACCATTCAGAATCAAACGTAGCTTGAAATGGCTTTATATGTGTTTGGCGACCTAATCTGAGTAGCCGTTTTCCCCACCTTCCTTTTCTTTATCTTTTTTACTACATTCAATTTCACAACATACCCAGATTTGAGAGTAGTTGTGTGGTGTTTATATAAAAAAAGTAAAGATAAAAACAGGAAATAAAAAAGATAAGAACTTGAAAGACGGTGAAAGTCGCGAGTAAATTAATAATTCGTTTGATGATCTGGTAATTCTTCAAGTACTTATTTGACTATCTTTTTGACTGGGGGTTAGATGGTTGCATCAAATGCATTTGAGTTCTCTTAATTAATCCTCGTTGAAGAAATACCATTCAATAATCCTGCGTCAGAACTGCCTCGCTCCACGGACGCTGCTTGGGATTCCATAATTACCTACTCCATTCAAGAAGTCGCATTGCTTTGATTCCCACTGGAGAATCATCCTTTGAATGATTCCAACATTGATCACTGATAATCCGCATAACTGGTTTTAACTTTTAACCAAGTGAGAGATAAAACCCAACTCCATCGAATTCGCCAAATGAAGAATTGCTTTAGTAGAATTATTTATGGCGCCATGATAAAACAAAATATTGGTGGAAAATCTTACCTATCATTACCTAACCTAACCTCACCTGACTTTATTTAACCTAAACTGATAATTCTGTGAACAATGCACCTGGCGTTCAAAAAATAATGTTTATGTTTTTGAAGCGAAAACTTCTTTAGCACCGTTGTTATTTGTCACTCGATGAAACGGAAACGAGTGACACTAAAAAGAGACAAACAAATGCATCTAAAGTATTTAGCCTGCGAAAGAATGAGATAGAATAATCGGTCACCTCTTTGTGCGGTGATTCGTAGCCTCTTAACAAGTGTTAAGGATTGCTGCTGAGGATTGGTTTGTACTCCTGTAGTTTTGGGTTTTTTTTAAGGTGTGAATTGAAGTATGTTAGTTCATTCAAAATTCAACCAATGTTGTTATTTTAATTATAGATAGATTAACCCTTGCATTTTTAAAAAATATTTATAACAATTAGCTTGAAATAAAGGAAACAAAAATATAATTTTTTGAAACTCAAAAACTTTTATTTTTCAGTACGAGTTTTTGTGGTCATAGTACAAACCAATCCTCAGCAAGCGACTTGTCTATTTTATCTGAAGGTTTAAATTTACCACTAATCTCATCTAATTTTTTTTTTTTAAATTTAATAAAAATATTGAGAAAAAATTTTAAATAAATATAATGGACTGTTAGAAATTAAATTTGATATCAATTTATATTTATTTTTTAAAAGGAAAGTAATGTAAACTGATGCATTTTTATCAAATAGTAATCATGTTTGTTAACGAATTTAGTTACCCGAAATGTTGTATTTTATAGAAAGTATCTTCTACGCTTACCAGAAGGGCATTAGGTACTGCGAGCAGTTAAATATTATTTTATAAGAAGCACTATTTTACCCTTGTTTTACATAATATGTTTACTTCTGTCGGTGACGTTTGTGCCTCTAAAAGTATGTTACGTAAACCTTTACATCTTGAGAAAACGCTCCAACAGCAATATTAGTGGTAGCCTAGTACCTACCTTCAGACGAGCTGAATTATCAAGAAGACTAACACAAAAAGTAAACTCAGTGTTTTCTCTAACTCAAACAAATACACCAACTCTGTGTTTTTTGCGCTGTTATTGACTCAACTCATTTTAATAAAAATAATTATAAGGAACTTGTAACTTCTTATGTCACGATGAAATTTATTCCAATACACAATATCTTTTTAGGTTTTCAATATAAATCATAAGTAGGAACATAGGTAGGTACATTATTTTTTGCACAAACACAAACTGTATTTACGTTCCATCGATTTTAATCATTATAAGAGGAATTGGGAATGAATGAATGTGGAGCGATAGGGACTTAGGATTGATGATTAGGATGAATGAATTTAGGATTTCTGGCTGGAAACTCGACACTTTGGTCAAATGCGGTTACTAACTAGTCGAAATGATACTTCAAATTGCTTCAGCTATGTTTACGTTCCGCCCCTACTCTTACTCCTTACAATTACCCTTACCATATCATTCATCCTCATAATACCTCTTGTAAAAGTGCAATGACCCACTGGCTCCAGAGTATAGAACTGTTGCACTGTCATACCAAACACTAAACCGTTCAGAGATGCGTATAAGAGACGTTCCTGACTTATTTTAACCACTGATTCCTGACATTACTTGGAGTTAAAAATGACATTGAAATTTCGATCTCCGTTGAATTTTTAAGTTTTTACTATTTTTTTTCAAAAACAAACACTTTTTTCTTTTATATCTTCTTCTTACAACTAAAATCATGTTACCGATTAAAACGCATTTAAGATTTTAAAATTACCCACACACAAATACTAATACTCCGTACAGCATCCCCAATGCGACACTAAACATAGACAAACAATGAATAATAGATTTATCCTGCGAGAGAATGAGATATGATAATCGGTCTCCTCTTTGTGGTGCTTCGTAGCCTATCGGCCTCCATTTTGTGCGGCCCTTCATAGAATAAAATTTTGAATTAATTTTAAACTTCTTAACAATATTATATTAAATAAACCCTATAATTATCGTACACCTGATACTCTGCATTCGTCTCATTCTCTCAGTTTAGTTTTCTGAAGGTTTCACTTCTAACGCGTGTGAACCGCGTGCATGTTTTTTTCTCTCAGGGCCTCCTGTGAGGAGCAAATAAAAAAATTACCATGCTGTTATTTTTTTCTCCTTTTACTTCTTTTTCGTATGATATTTTTCTGTATAGTATTTTTCTTTATAGTATTTTTCTTTATAGTATGATACTTTTTTGTAACATGTTGGACCGTGTGTTTTGAGATTACATTTTCGGAAAGCTTGCACTACATATATTTATTTCATGAAATTATGTTATAATTTTGGGAAACAAAATACGCCAAATGCACTTTGTTGAGTATTGTTAACATTTATGATAACATGTACACAGTGGGTTTTAATTTCTTGTAGCTACAATATTAAATCCCCCAGAAGATGGTGGATTTCACCTGAAAATAGATTTTTTTTCCTGTATTTGTTGGTGTTATTAGCTTATTTTGTGCGAAAAATGCACTTATTGGATTTTATTTGTAAGCCGATGACAAGTCGCCACTGATCACTCAGTCGATTAACTGCCCAATCCCCCTACCTGACCCTAATAACTACGCATTTTTTTAACGTTTTAGTTGAAAAAAACATTTACCGGGCACCAAAATTTCATCGACAAATAAGCCCAGAAATCACCGGTAAGTTAAGTTAGGTTAGGTTTATGTTACGTCTTCACCATGCATAATAATATTACATACATACTGTGAAAAATATTATAATATATTAATACATATAATATATTTTTGTAATTTTTTTTAAACTGTATTGCGACACATGGCTTTGCGAGCTGAACATGTTTGCGCTGGCTTAGAAATTTTGATAGAAATAAGTTGAACAAATTTCATTGTATCAGAGTTCCCCATTGCAGAAAATTAGGTTCTTAAATCAGGGTTTAAATGCATCACATATCTCAAAATAATAACCTAAGAACCTAAGTCGGTAGGTACTCTTATGTATTAAAATACAGCTTTTTTAAATAACGTAAAAAGTGCTTAAAACTTCAGCCATTCGGAGTCTGAGTTAAAAAGGTCTCCGTCAAAGAGCGAATCCTCGGAGCAGCGACACATGCAGATATGTATTGCAGATACAATGTACACAAAGCGGGGCCTCTCTCACAAACGCGGAAAGGCATCCAAGAAGGCGCGGATCCTGAACCAATAGTGCCTCTGTGAACCGCGCTTTGCCTTTTTTTCCACACAAGACGTGTATAAATAGTAGATAGCCTGGGGGACAAATGAAAAACAAAGAGAAAAATTGTAAACTAAAAAATTCATCAGTCGCAGCAGCGGTTACACACTGGCGCGTCGGAGGGTGCGCGAGCGGAGCGACCAGCGGTGGCCAACTCGGCCCGAGACAAACTAACCCTAACCTAAAGGTGGCCGGTACATCTAACTGTATCTGTATCCCATTTTCATGATACCTGATTATACTATTGTGTACTTTTGTACTACAATAACGATGGAGATTCAATTATACCATCAAATCAAGCGTCTTTAGTCAAGTGACATCTCACAAGCATAACACCTACTTTTTGGAGATATTATTTATTTATTTATTATGAATTGACGCCGATTAACGGCTTTTACATAGAAATTACAATAATTTGAAATCGATACAGAATATGCATAGTAAAGAAAAAATATTCATAAGCCAAAAAAAAAGTACATATTGAAGTGACAGCATAAAGTATAAAAAGAAAAACTCATATACATGTATACCTACAAGGTATTTTGAACTAAAAAAATAACCAAGTAAAGTACGTAACAAAAATAAATTTAGAAATCCAAATCCAAAACAAAAATAAATTTAAAAAAGAAGTAAACGAAGAATATAAACATTCAAAGTTTATTTGATTATAATCTAACTGAGAAGCGCTGACAAACAGCTTTAATTAAATAATATTCGTAAGTTGATAATTTTTCAATATATATCACATCATAAACAACATATTTATTACCAATCAGGGGATTTATAAAAGAATATAATTCAGCCTTAGATCCTGTATTATTACAATGATAAGGTAATTTGTGACGAACTGATCTACTCGGTACATGAAAACATATCAACGAAAGAAGTTCAGGGAGTTCAACAAATATTATTATATTATTATTATACTATTATGTAATTTTGTACTGCAATAACGATGGGGATACAATTATACAATCAAATCATGTGTTTTTAATCATGTAACATCTCACAAGCATAACACATCCGATTTGGGATGATTGTTAGGATAAGTATTTCACTCAAAGCAGGTAGGACTACGATACCTTCACTCGAGGAATGTTGTAAGCTGAAAGGGTGAAAAAAAATAATTATTTCGCTTAATAATGAAATGTCAAAACTCAAACATTTTTTTAACACTTTTAAGTTGTAGATAAGTCGATATCTACCCTTTTCAACTATAATAATTTATAAAATAATATATTTTTTATTAAAAATGCGAAGGTGTTTGATTTTTTCAAATGCTTGACAGATGCTTAAATGAACTAATAGAGTGAAGATACATAACTTTGACAAATCACCTGGTTTTACTGAACTATGTCCAGTGGACATAATTTAACGGCCGGTTCCTATACATTTTTTTTAATGTATTTGGTTAATATATTTTCCACCTTCTAGAAACTTCCATAATTGTGTCCTGTAAAGGGTAAATTCCATTTTGCAAGAAGCGAAACGTCTGTTCCACTATGAAAAAAAGTATTTTCATAATACTGGACGTATTGAGTTCTTACAGTGTAACACTAAAAATAATCATGTTACTACACCCAGTGATACCTGCGGATAATCAGTACTTACCTATTAAAAGTTTTTTGTTTAAGTGAAACTTCTTTAGTCCTGTTAATGATTTGAAATTCGGATGAAACGGATGTGAGTCACTAAAATTTATTATTTGACCTCGGTTATAACATAATGCGGTAAATTGAGGCTCAGGCGAGCCTCCGATAGCGCAGCGGGTAAGGCGCCGGACAAATCTCAGCGGTCAGAGAGACAGACATCCAGCGACGTTCGAATCTAACGAAATTTAAAAAAAATAAACATTTTTATTTTTCTGAAATCAATATCAAATTTTCAAACCACTCTAAAATAAACAGGCAAAAGAAAGGAAAGCGACATCTATCGACTTTTTAGTTTCACTTCTACCGCGTGTGAATTGCACTCTGTTTTTTTTTAGATTGAAAATAAATAGAATATTTTAACTTTCCGCTTAGGAAGCGGGGTGCAGTTTTTTTGCAGTCCCATTTGACAATTATTGCATTTTAAAATTTAGCTGCATTCTTTTTAGTAGTATTTTAATTTGTCCAAGTTTGTCTCACAGTACCATCCCTAATACCCGGCGTCACCCAGTCTGTCGTGATTTGTCATCGCTGCATACCCCCTTTTCTCTTGCGGTCGTTATTTTCATAATTTCTGATTTGCCACGTCAAAACCCAAATAACGCAACATTACAAAGTAAGAATTATTTTATGTGAAAAAAAAATATCAACCATTTAGAAAATTTATTCTGTGGAACTTAATTCTCATAAAATTTTTATTACTAACATTCAACTCTCTTCTGTAAAATGAAAACAGATTCTACTATGATGTAAAAAATATGTGACAAATGAAGTTGAATAAACAGTCAGTCTTTATATTTCCTAACACTAACATCGCAATTTATTATAATAATTGTTAGATGACAAATCATTCGTTTTGACGCGTCATTCTTTCAAAGAATTTGGGAAAAAAAATTGACTCACTATTATTTCATGTTTGTATGAACAATACAATTTTACAGCACTAAAGTCAGGGAAACGGTGAAGCTTTTTTTTAAATGAAAACTTCTTTAGCACCCTTGTGATTTAGAGCGACACTAAAAATAGAGGAACACGTACATCTATAGTATTTAGCCTGCGAGAGAATGAGAAAAAATGAAACCTTTCCTACGTACAATACCTACGAAACGTCGCGCTCTGTCGAGCTGCGCGCATTGGCCGCTTCGATTATGTGCTAACTTTTCAAGGTTGGTTTTTCATTGGTTGAGATGGTGTGGGTGAAGGTTTCATTTCTACCGCGTGTGAACTGCACTCAATTTTATGTTTACACCGGCTCCAAATCAATCCAAACGTTTTCTTTTGGGATGCTGCGTAGATTTTTTTTTTTTAAAAAGAAAGTTCCGAGAAGGAAAAATGTATGAGGGGTGGGTAAGAATCTGGAAGTCAGTGTATCCAGGAGAAACGGACGTATGAACCCAACCCTCCACTGCGGCGCAAGGCGATGTTTCGAGAGAGTTCTACTGGAGAGGTCAAAAGTTATCCCTCATTCAGTCTCTCTCGATCCGGCCTGCCACGCAGTTGGTGGGCAGGCGCATCCGCCGCAAAGACCCGGATAAACCTCACCCAATGAATCCGGGCACACCTGCTAAGTCACCAGACGGAGCAAAGTGTGCAGTTAATTACCCAACTTGGTGACAGGGGGCTGTTAATATGGGTCTTGAAGTATTAAGGATTAAACCAAGACGGGAAAACCAATTTTCGTCCTGATTTACAAAAAAAAGTATGCAGGAGTATTAGGGTCAATAGATTCATTAATTGGTTAAAATGAAGTCATTTACCATTATTTTCACATCATTACGGTAATGGGCTTACAATTTTTTTTTCTTATAAATAATAAAAAATAATAACTCTTTTATATAAATATTACAATTCTCAAACACGCCATCTTTATGATTATTTATAATATTTATTCAGCTATAATAATAGTGTGTCAATGATTGCCATCCATTTTAATTATTTTGTTGATGTTATTTTCTATTAACGTAATATTATTTATAGTACAGTTGTCATAATGATAAAACATAAGCAATCTTACAAAACAAAAATCTTTTTAATGACGCATTGTTACAAGAACATTTATTATAATATTCAATTGATTGTTGCAAAAAATATTCGCATTAAAATAATTTAATAGCATTTTAATTGTTTGAAAAAAATAATAATAGAAGTAGGTACCTATTAGTGAAGTTTTTTTCACGCGGATTAATTACTTTATTGTATAAAGTATAAAACCATTTAAAAGTGCTATTTTTTCCTTATAGTACAATACGGATAATACAGTAATATTAATACAATAACAAAAGTTTATAAATAAATATACACAAACTCGTATTATTACTGACCGGGTGTCGCGATTATTATTAAAAGCTTTCGAACACAGCTGTCCTAAAGGCATGGGTATATAGAAGGGTGTTTCAAAATGAAACTGTGAATTTAAAAAAAAAATGTGTGCAATTTACAAGCCGTGGAAGCGAAGCCTTCAGAAAACTAAAGTAAACACGAGTGGGGGGGTACAGAGCACCGCGCTCGAATTCCAGTACACATTTTTCTACACATTTGGTCATCTTATTAATATTTGTGTATTCTTCTTCGGAGTCGCTAGATGACTCTTTTTTGGCCTGTTCATTTAGGAGTGGTTTGAAGATTGGATATTAATTGTAATAATTAATTATTTTTGGACTTGCGTAGGAACGTGGATTTATCGTATTATATTGTAACGAATACCCGTGAATTAAATAAATATTCTATTGCTATCTCATTTTCTCGCAGGCTAAATCATGGGTTGGTCTCTTTTTAGTGTCGCTAATTTCCGTTTCATCGAGTTTTAAATCACAACGGTGCTAAATAAGTTTTCACTTCAAATATTGTTTTATTTTATGTAAAATTTAATGTGTTTTATGTAGTGATAACTTCTGCTGCTTTACTCAAATTTGTGAAAATGTTAATCTCAATACAGCCTATTAGTGTTAGTGAGGTTTATTTCTTTATGTAAAAAAATAAAATATAACTTATGTACAGTGAGAAGTTTGTGAGAAGCAATAAATAAATGAATAAAATTTTTAAACTTTTCAATGTTTCGAAGCACCATTTAGCAAGGTTAATTAATTTCTAGTTGGCTGTACGAGTTTGCTTGTTCTGGTCTTTGGGGACGGTTCTATTTGCTTACATGCAGACGAATTGAGTAAAAACATTTTTTCTGCTGGGAGCCGCCAGCCCGTTAAAGCGTTGCTTTTTATTTATAGCAACGTTCACTTACTGGTGTACCTATAACACTTCTTTCCCCTTTGAATGTCTTTGGCCTTCACTTAAGTCCTGAATAGTTGCGGCGGGCGCAGCTGAAACTTCCCTTCCCTTTGAGTTTCCTTCCGCTTTCAATGTTTTAATACCCGCCTTTCCACACATCTTCCTCGACACCCCCTCCCCTACCTTCTCCCGCACCGCCCACCTCACCACAACCACCACCACGTCCTACCCCTACTTACCGCTCTGGCAAACATACCGACACGTCACAAAAGTGACAAATATCTGTAAAACAAAGTACTTTCGCCGGTACCTGCCTACTTAGTACGGGCAGATAGGTACCGTTCAAATAAACATAGCCTGGAGTAACAAATGAAAATGAGTGTTAAAAGACCAACACCTGCATACAGCAACCCGATCTCATTAAAAAATAACTCAAAATAGATAACATAAAATACATGTATTAACAAATTGGTAAAAATATATGCATAATCATTTAGAGTACTCATGCGTTTGAATTTTTTTTTTTGTGAATACCTCGCGAGAATCCCATCTGCTCCCGTCTGAAGACAATGTAACTATGGCATCCCCACTTGGGGCATGTTGTCAGACTGAAGGTAAGCCGGGAGGGGAAGGAGATGGGGAAGAGGATGGTGGGGAAGTATCTGGCTATTCAGATCTAGTCACCAAACACGGCTAAAGCCATTTCAAGCGATGTTTCAATTTTGAATGGCGGTCTTTCACCAGGGTGATACTGAGACTCTGGAACGTGCCGCAAATATACTGTTTATTATATTTAATTGATAAATTGTGAAATAACACAAATTAATCAAATAAAATTTATTTACCCACGCCGGGATTCGATTCCGCGATCTTCAGATTACGAGTCAAGTGTCTTACCTCTCGACCGTCTCCTGACTATTTTTTCTTGATCAAAGAACTTGTTCCTGAAATTGAGACGCCCTTAAATTGGAGAATTTGTTCGGTTTTAATCATGTTGGAACTGTACATTAATAAAAATGACCGCTCAAAACCGCCTAGAACCAGTGAGACTATGGCATTTCCAATTGAGGTATGTTGTGACGCTGAAGATAGAGAAGAGGAGGTGGGAAGAACCTGGCTCTTCAGATTGGTCAACAAACACGGTCAAAGCCATACAAGCAATTCAATACTGAAGGTAGTTTGACTCTCAGTGTCGAGATAACTCCCACTCTGGTACCGTAAATATGCATAATATAATTTAAATGATTAAATTGTGAAATAGTACGATGCAATCAAACAAAATTTGTTGCGCATGTCAGGATTTGAATTTTGGATTGCTAGCCAAAAGCCTTAACCCTCAATCACGGTGGCTTTTGAGGTTATCCACCTCTTACCCGCCCTGGTATATAACAGATGCTTACTTCTCTTAGCTTAGCTTAGGCTCTGGTAGAATTCAAATTTTTTTATTAAACGAAGCTACATTTATTTATTTTAAACGATTCTAGACCTCCAGAGTCCCTGCATACGTTGTTAGTAAGCAGTATGCAAGTGCTTAACAGAAAAAACAAAATGCAAAAAGTATGTTAGTCAGACAAATATGAATTAAATAAGGCAAAAAGAAAAACTCAAATCACGGTGGCTGTCAAAATTGCTTGCCTTTCTACAAAAATAATATAATTTGGTAGACATTCAATAATTATATTAGATTCTTTATTATAATTCTCAGCTGGTTGAATGAATGCCTTCGATTACGATTTTAATAAGCATACATTATTTTAGATTCCGTTTCTTGCCTACTTTGTAAGTTTTCCGACTAAAATCTTATTGTCTGTATTCAGATCGAACAACAATGGTTGTTGATATTATTAAAGTTGAATGTTTTCTCTATCGGCCCGCTACGCTTTTCCTGGTAGCGCGGAACACAAAGAAAAACTCATTGTTTGACTTCTCTCCTCTGCGGTAGAGAACTTCGCAAAAATTTCAATAGTTGTATTGAACTGAAAGTTTAACTAACTATTTTCTTTAAGTAAACGCAACAATGTTTGCATTAATAATAAAACATAGGTAGTAATACTAATCTTCAGTTTGGGAGGCGGGTATAGAAATCATTGCATAACAACGCCCCTGCCATTGGTCATCCCAAGCGACAAACTACTTCGGAGATTTAGCGTTGGTTCTCTGGTCCACGGAGGTGAGGTTTGTTTAGGTCTTGGCGGCGAATGTGTTTGCCTACTTACTGCATGGCGGGCCGGATCGGGAGAGAGGGTTTAAGAGAGATCTAACTATTTTGACCCATTTTGCACCGCAATGGGAGGGATGAATTCAGACATCCGTCACTCCTGGACCCCCAAATTCCTAATCACCCTCATATTTTTGAAGAGAAACTTCTTTAGCACCGTTGTGATTTGAAACTCGGATGAAACGGAAATGGCACTAAAAAGAGACAATCATATACATCTATAGGATTTAGCCTGTGGGAGAATGAGATAGAATTAAATCTTACTTATTATGAGCTCACTTTTCAAGGTTGAGATTGTTTTGGTGAAGTCTCACTTCTACCGCGTGTGAAAACCTTCCACACCGCGTCCCCAAAAATGACATAGGCACTAAACATTTTTTCCTCAGGGCTCCCTGTGTAAAAAAGATAATACATTTTTTTTTGTATTTGTTGTAAAATAAACACTTGCAAACAAATTACAAAAGATTACCTTGTAGAAATCGAATAAGGCCACACCGCTTACAGGTTGGTTACCCCTGCCTCTCCCCCACAAACGATGCATGAAACAGAAATAATGGTTACAAAGGAGCTCTCAGTGGCAAGACTGTAAGTACAGTTTTTGAGGTTTTTGCAATGGCGATTGTAACAGCACGCGAATGTGTATCATATTGTATATAACATTTATACATTTCACACCTTTTCCCTTCACTGAATTAGGTATATTTTGCGGCCTACAAAAATAATAATAGCTGTACAGTATATATTTATCACATTTTTTAAGTTTTTACACGGTAAAAGTTTTATTTTATTAAATTTTGGGTTAATTTTATAAATTAACATTAACTTGATTTATTTTAGGGTTATTATGCCGTGTTGCACTTCCTTCTTTTTTAGCCAACGTTTCGGATAGCGTGGCAGTGTCCATCTTCAGCGTAAGCAGGTTTTTATTAATGTAAATACTATTGTTTTTATTACGTAAAATATTAATGTATTTGTGGTGGGGAGGGGAAGAAGATTTGGAAGAGCAAAGTAAAGAATTGGCTATCCAGATCTGATCACCAAACACAGTTAAAGCAATGTTTCAATTCTGAATGGCGATCTTACACCAGGGCGATACTGTAAATATCTTCCAGATAAACATGTCGCAAAACACTACACATTATTTTCAATGAATTAATTGTGAAATAACTCGTTATTTAATAAAATACATTGCGCGCGCCGGGATTCGAACCTGCGACCTTTTGATTGCTAGTCGAAGGCCTTACCCCTCAAATGTACCAAATATATTAGTTTATGTGATCACTAGTGGGCGAACGGCGGAGGCAAAAACATTGGGAATGTAAGGCGAGCGATATGCTTAAATAGGCCAAAAACAAATGATATTTTATCTTTTATAGCTAAGTCTCCATAAAACAAATTAGACCGGTCAAATAACGATAGTTTAATTGTTTTGCCTTTAATACCACAACACGGGCATGTGCCTAGCATAGTGGTCGAAAAATCATAAAATTCATGTAACAAACATTTTAATGAATAAAGAAAACAAAAAAAAAAATTAGTGGCTCTGTAATTTTCGTTTTGCCCCCGAATTCCGCCTCCTAGTGAACACCATAAGCAGCAATCGATTTTTATAGAAGCGATGCTTAATTAGCCAATACTTTCGTATGCTAGGCGTCGTAAACCTTAAACATTAAATTACCTTCAATAGTTAATGACTAAAAAGCATAATAGGCAGTAGAAAAAGGTTGTAAACCTCTCCCCAAGCTCACCCCGGGCAAGTTCCCGTTTTCTCCTTATGTTTGCCATTACAGCCATTAAATACCTACATTCGCATTACACGTGTATTTTGTTCTCGGATAAAATAAATGTAATATGCAAGTACGAGCGCTCCATTTGCGTTGCTTCGTGCCGACAAACTTAAATCATTTTGCCTGAATGACTGCGCGTTGTATAAATGATTATTACAAAATCGCTTGAATCACAGTAGCGCTGCGCCACGACTAACTTAAGATACATCGCACAACTTAGATATGTTATCCCTTTCAGTCCCCGCGGGCCGATCCTGCAACGAATAGACATTATGCAAGTACCTTCTGCAAGTTTCATTATCTTCGAAGGACATTCTTCTACTATCAATAAGAAACTCCTGTGAACTCGAAATATAATGGTTTTAAAAATATATATTTAGAATGTTGAACAAACGCCGATTCTGAATATATAAGTTTTACTACATAATAGCGAGCTCCTGGCATGCGTTGCAGTGCTACTTAAAAAATAAATTATTTCTCCCTGCGTGTCCTTTTCCATTCGTCCCGTTCCCCTTCCACCTCTCATTTCCCTCCCATGGCCCCTTCCCCACACGTGTTCCCCTCCTCCTTCCCCGCCTTCCCTCTCTCCACTCAACTCTTCCGCTTCCCCGTCCCGCGAACCCGCCTCCCACAATCTCCTCACCTCTCCCGCGTTCCATACATTCAGTTTTCAAACAGTTCGCATGCCACACAAAGCAATTTTTTTATACAAACTTTGTAAAATTTATACAAACTCCAGAGCTCACCACTATATACATGAACCATCGCGGACGTGCGCACAATAATTCACCAAAGTTTCATTGCAGTCGGATGATTTGTTTAGGGACCGTAAGCTACAAGATACATTAATTTTTATATATTTATAAATGGATATGCAAATATTTATGCGTACAATTTATAAATCGTTATTTAAAAATGATTAAAACACTATCACGTCAAAATGTTTCGCTTGGTTGGCATCGCTGCATCTAGCAGCGGGTTTTATTGTATGAAAAATTTTATGTTTTGCTCAGAAATTTGTGAATCTAATGCGCTGTTTTTTAATGTGTACCAAAATGAATTACTTTCAGACTTTAATATTACAAATAAACATACGCAATTAAAAATATGTGATTCCAAAAATTGAGACACTTTTACGATCTTTTTTGTTGTTGTAAACTGTATATATAACACTTTCTATAAAACTAAAACACATATTTAATTACACAGATGCATTATAAAGGTTATCGTCACTTCACTTTTTTTCGTTTCATATAAAAATAATTAATAAAAAAAATCACGAGCTTTGACAAATCTTTCAATATTTACGATATTTATTTCGTAATACAAATATTACAATTATTTGGAAGTGTGTGGTAAGCTTTTCTATGCAAATACAAAAGCTTACCACATAAACAGTGGTGTTATATGTTTTTAACAATGCTTAAATCATCGTGATGCAAAAGGAAAAATAGAACGTCTATTATTATCCGACCGCCCAAATCCGTCTCAGTTTAGTAATGAGTCAACCCTGCAAATATAAAAAGTAAGTTACCGGTAACGTCACAAGGCCCTTCTGACGTCAGGGGCATTTTAGGGGACGTCGAAAATAAAAACTGTGATTATATTTTAACTATTAAAACTAAACATAAAAATAAAAATGCTGTTATTAAAGTTAGAATGTCATTATTAATAAAAAAAAAAGCATGAAAATTGATTGGATTTCTTCGTTGCTTTCTTGAGTGTGCTGTCAACTCCTATTGGAAAGAATAAACTAAACAATTAATTTATTATGCCTGTTATAAAGTATTATTAAGTTTTGCTCCGGAAAAAAGCGGATCTTTTTCAATCATATTGTGAAAGTGTCATTATATACAGTTACAACTAAATTAGATTGAATATAGGAGGTTATAAGATTTTTCGTTTTCCGGAAATTTCTTTTTTTTTCTTTTTTATATGAATACCGCACAAGAGTCCCAACTGCTCCCTCCTGGAGCCAGTGAGACTATGGCATCCCCAAATGGGGTATGTTGTGAGGCTGAAGGTAGTGGGGAGGGGATGGAGATGGGGAAGAGAAAGGTGCGAAGTACCTGGCTACTCATATCTGGTCACCAAACACGACCAAAGCCATTTCAAGCAACGTTTCAATTCTGAATGATGGTCCTACACCAGAGCGATACTGAGAGTATCTTCCACTCTTGAACGTGCCGAAAATATACTTTATATTATTTTCAATGAATAAATTGTAAAATAACACAAATTAATCAAATAAAATTTATTTTTGACACGCCGGGATTCGATCCCTCGACCTTCGGAATGCGAGTCAAGAGCCTTACCGCTGGACTACGCCGGCCGTCGAAACGGGACGTTATTCACCCTAACTTATCAATTGTCTGTGATATGATCTGCGTAATGGGTATCTACGAACCAATTTTCAGTAGAATACAAGTTAATGAATAATAAAGCCATTTAAGAATGCAAAAATGAATACTCCCTTATTTTAATGTCTAACTACAATTCGAATGGTGCGTTGCTAAATATAACCTGGTGAGTGTTTCAAATGCTTGCGTTACATTTAAGTGATAAAGATCACTCCTTTTATAAACGGTCTCGTATTGATATACTCCATAGAAAGGGAATAATCTAGAAGCACTAGAACTAAACTTCAGAAAACTAAAGTAGACAAGAGTGGGGAGACTATAAAGCACCGCACCAAGAGGAGACCTATAGGCTACGAAGCACCACATAAAGAGGAGATCGATTATACTATCTCATTCTTTCGCAGGCTGAATCCTATAGATTTATGTGTTTTATTTTTAGTCTCGCTATTTTTCGTTTCATCGAATTTCAAATCAAAACGTTGCTAAAGAAGTTTTCACTACAAAAATCACTATCACCCTTAACAATTAGATTTATCGAAGAGTACAATTTTAGATTTCTGCTTCTGAATACACAGTATGTAACTTACCGGTTACAGTAAGTATTACACATTACTTACTGTAACCGGTTGGCGTTTTGTATTATTTGTTTATACGCCTTCTTAATTAGGTTTTTAAATTAAGTATTGTTTTCAAAATTATATATATATATATATATATATAGTATTGTATACATAGATCCCCACCGAAACTAATCTTTTAATTTATGTGTAGGATACTGCCGCCATGGGTCGACCCACAGTGCCCTTCTTGACAATATCAAGGAGGATACAGTGTTTCTACTTAGGTCGACAGAATAGCACTTAATCCCAAACATGGGAACACCTCAGCGCAGGTTCGCCTAGTGAGGTGTTCACAAAACACTACGACTAACCTATTTACATACAGTTACGGATCTTTAACATGTTCTTTTCTTATTACTAACCTATTATCTATGTAAACTATGTAATTATTTGTAAAGTGTATGTACAAGAATAGAAATAAATAAATATATTTATATCTGGCCACAAAGTGATTGCTACCTGGGAAAGTGAAAATTATTCATGTATTTCTAAAAATATATTAAAAAACTTCTACCAGTTAAGTAAAAATAGATCTGGTCACCAAAGACGGCCGGCGTGGTCTAGCGGTAAGGCTCTTGACTCGCAATCCCGGCGTGGTAAATAAATTTTATTTAATAAAACCGTGCATTATTTCACAATTCGTTAATTTAAAATAATAAATAGTATATTTGCGGCACGTTCCAGAATTGCAATCTTTAGAGCACAGGCGTCGGGTGGGAATGCTATCCATGTTCTACCGGTATTTCAATGGAAGATGCTCTGAGGAACTAGTCATTGATCCATTCGACCGGTGAGACATAGTCGGGAGACACGCCAAACGCGCGTACAACATATGAACAAGGTTGACATTTGTCATATGAGAACGGGTCGTTTATTCGACTCGTTCTTGAGTTCAACAGCTCGGCTATGGAACGATTTGCCGGCTTCTGTGTTTCCTCCCTCCTACGACATGGGTCTCTTCAAGACCAATGTTCATTCCTTCCTCTCCTCAAAAAACCCCTCTATGCACATAAAAAAAAGAGTTCCAGTTTCAGTATGGCCCTGGTGTAAGACCACCATTCAGAATCGAAACGTTGCTTGAAATGTCTTAAGCCATAGATAGATCTGAATAGGTACTTCCCACCTTCCTCTTCCCCTTCTCTTTCCCCTCTCCACTACCTCCAGCCTCACAACATACACCAATTGGGGACGCCATAGTCTCACTGGCTCCAGACGGGAGCAGTTGGGACTTTTATGCGGTATTCATGTAAAAAAAAAGTTTTCATTACCTATTAATTTGAATACATACATCCATGTATTGTGGTCATTGCGGATTTTTTTCGCGTCAAAACACCAAATTTTGATTAAAACAGATGTATTTTAGTATTTATATTTATATTTCCTAAAGCCTCAACCGCAACCGCGCAAAATGTAACAAAGTCAGATTCATTCCGCCAACAATACGGAATTCATAAAACATAATGTTTTCTCATTAAATTAAACATTATTCATGCTGAACTTTCAAGGGGTTATTTTTCTCGGAATGTTTCCCGCCTTATTTAATTATCCGCGTCTACTTATGTTTTTACCGCGGGCCTCATAAGACCTATAATTAAACACATATAATACTTTCCTTCTGGCCTTGCTACCTTTCTGTTTTTGTTGTAATGTTGTACCCCCCTCTCCTACAAGCCGAGATAAGCAACAGACGATTAAAA
The DNA here is from genome assembly GCA_936435175.1 of Glyphotaelius pellucidus. Lineage (NCBI taxonomy): Eukaryota > Metazoa > Arthropoda > Insecta > Trichoptera > Limnephilidae > Glyphotaelius > Glyphotaelius pellucidus. Next base: position 6,141,640 of record OW386542.1, read on the forward strand.
AAGTTGACTTCATATATTCCTATAACTTTAATAGAAATCAGAAGCTTAAGTCGGTTTTAATCCGCTATGCTTTTCCTTTAATATGAACACATATTATTATTATTAAGGTAGAATCAAATCGTCTCTCTTGAATAAATCAATATTAGTCATTTTTTTATAAGAAAAACTCTCTTTTTATAACTTTTGAAGGTTATTCCCATCAATGTAATAATATCATTTAAGAAGACGACAACAATAATAATCTAAACGAAAACATGAAAGAGAACAAGTCAAAAACAACAACAACAACAAACAACAACTGAAAAACAGAAAAATATAATAATGACTGGGACTCGAACCCAGAACCTCTCGTCTGACCGGAACGTGCGCGTTTACCAATTCCGCCATTACCACCTACTTGTCAAACCGTCATATTAGTCAATCTCAAATTTAAAATTTTAGGATAAACAATTTTATCTTCAACTATTTTTTTTCATTACGATTCCGGGTTCAAGTCCCAGTTGCGACCATTATCTTTTCTGTTTTTCTGGGTCTTGTTTTCTTTCATATTTTCATTTAGATTATACAAGATAGGGCATAATATATTTAATTAAATGAAGACAATATATGCGAAACTCAATCGAAAATCTGAAAACAGAAAAATCAGAAAAATATATTGACACCTCTGGGACTCGAACCCAGGACCTCTCGCTTTCCGGGCGAAGCGCTAACCACTGCGCCACGGTGCCGATATCCAATTCGGTCACTTTTAACTGTATCATACTTCGAGTAAGAACCACCCATACTATCTTCATTTTTCTTAACGCATATTCTATTGGCAGCTACCTTTATGTATGATTGCAAGATTCAAACCCGAACTAAATGCAATCTAGATAGTGTCTGGATAAGTCTTTATCCATTATATTTAATAGGCGACACCTATTGACTTTTCTGCAAGTCTAGGATGAATATTTAATTTTAATTTTAACTTTATGAGTAAAACCTCAAATTGTAATATTTAATTAAATTAAGACAATATAAGCGAAACTCAATCGAAAATTTGAAAACAGAAAAATCAAAAAAAGATATTGACACCTCTGGGACTCGAACCCTGAAAGAACTTCGCCCGGAAAGCGAGAGGTCCTGTGTTCGAGTCCCAGAGGTGTCAATATCTTTTTCTGATTTTTCTGTTTTCAGATTTTCGATTGGGTTTCGCTTATATTGTCTTCATTTAATTAAATATTACAATTTGAGGTTTTACTCATATAGTTAAAATAAAAATTAAACATAATATATTTATTTACAGTGGTAAAGCACAGCGGGTAAGGCGCCTGACAAATTTCAGCTGCCAGTGAGACAGTCATCCAGCGAACGGAGGTTCGAATCCTACAAAATCCAAAAAAATAACCATTTTTTATTTTTAATATCAAATTTTCAAACCACAAACAGGCAAAAGAAAAGAAAGCGACATCTAGCGGCTTTCTAGTTTCACTTCTACCGCGAATTGCACGATTTTTTAATTTATTTTTATTATTTGTTCATTATAATATATCTCAAGAGCGCCCATGTCTAAGCAATGTAAAAATAAGGTAGAAGTATAGGAAGGGATTTATTAATACGGGTCTTGAAGATGCCCGCATTATGTGAAGGAAAAACAGATGTTATTTGACAGTTTTCTCTCTCTCACTCTCTGTATAATGTGAATACTTCTTTGATAAGTACACATAATGATGTATTATTTACTTCATTGTAAAGGTACTATATTATTACGTTCCTCAATAAAATAAATACATAATTAATTCAGTAAAACATCTCCATCACGTCCCTTTGTATCTCAAGCACCTGCTCAGTGACGAGTGTCTTTGCACGGAAATCTTTTACGCCTTCTCCCCTCATCCTTCCTCTCTTCCTTTCGCGATCAATTCGGCAGCACTTGTTGCTTGTCGCATGTGTCCGAGAAATATATAACATGCGTTTCCTTTATATTTTCAGGGTCTTCTCTCCTTGTTAGCATCTGCTCGATAGTGACTCGTGCCCTCCATGGCATTTCAACTTTGGCATTTCTTAAAAAAATGTTCTTGTTTCACTGTTCAAGTCTTGCATTTTTCAAGTGAAAACTTCTTTAGCACCGTTGTGATTTGAAACTCGATGAAAAGAAAAAGCGACATTAAAAAGAGACAAACCCATCTACAGGATTTAGCCTGCTGGAGAATGAGATGGTATGATCTTCTCCTTGTTCGGTTCTTTGTAGCCTTTCCAATATTGTCTACTTTAATTTTCAATTTAATTTAATATATAGTATATTTGCGGCACGTTCCGGAGTGGAAGATACTCTCAGTATCGCCCTGGTGTAAGACCACCATTCAAAATTGAAACGTTGCTTGAAATGGCTTTAGCTGTGTTTGGTGACCAGATCTGAATAGCCAGGTACTTCCCCACATTCCTATTTCCTATCTCCTTCCCTTCCCAACTACATTCAGCCTCACAACGTACATCAATTGGGGTTGCCATGGTCTCACTGGCTCCAGACGGGAGCAGTTGGAACTCTTCTGCGGTATTCATACAAAAAAATTGGTTGTCTGTAAAGTCGGTTTACGGACGATAATTTTACGTGATAACGTCATATAATAACGATGGAGTGGAACAGTGGAACAGAGATAGATGCGTCACAAGCCGAACGCTTAGGCAGAACGCTTGTTTCGCGCCCTCGCTTGCACGCTCGGCTCAGGCGGCTTTACGTCAACATAAAAATAAAAGTACATTTCACGATTAACAAATTAAAAGGAGTGCTTAAACTCGATCGAAACTAGTAGTAACTGTTATTAACATTTTATTTGTTTAAATATATCCTGAGAAATTTAGCGCAGATTTTCGTTGAAAGCGCAAAAGATCGGCGAATTCGGCGGTACCTAATGTTTAGTTGACAGTCGTTGATGCGCCACCCTCTTGTTTTCCTCCCGCAGCGATCGCCGATGAACGGTGGACGGTGAACGGTGAGCGGTGGGCGGTGAGCGGAGAACGGCGGACGGCGCGGCGGCCGTTGAATGGGCCTTTTTCGGGCTTAAGCCGGGCTTAACAATTATACGCCCACTGATAGTTTACACGGCGATAGGAGCCAGCGGGAATCCTCGTGGACACGGTAATCTTTCACGCAGTGTTCTGTGTTAAAGTTTGGTGTACACTGGCAATCAGTCAGCGATACAAAACTCAGTATTTGTCAAAAACGTGATATTTTAATTTTTAGTTAATTGTGTTTATTGCTTAAGGTCAACCATGTGGTGCTATAGACTAATCGGTCTCCTCTTTGTGCGGCGCTTCGTAGCGTCCCCACTCTTGTTTACTTCAGTTTTCTAAAGGTTTCACTTCTACCGCGTGTGAATTGCACACTCTTTTTTTTTTCTTTTCTAGGAGAGAAAGTGTTAGGAAGCATTATATGCCTTAAAAATTTTGTACAATTGGAACATGCTTTTATGCCATGCTTTACGATTGCATTATAATCGGAACATGCTTTATGATAGCATTATATGCGAATTTTGTTGTAAGCTGTCATAAAACAGGATTTTTCAGGATCGCTTAGTAAATCAGTAAGTAAATCTCTTTGTGTTCATAATAATTTGTCATATTCTGTGTTGATAATAATTGTTTATTATATCAATCATAATTGTTTGTTCATTATAATTATTTGTCAAATTTTGTGTTCATAATAATTTTCTGTCAAATGTTGTGTTCATGGAAATTGTTTGTCACATTTTGTGTTCGTGATAACGTCTTATAAATCGATGAACGCCGGCTGCACTTACGAAAAACCATGACTCATTGTCACATTCCGCCTGAGCCGAGCGTGCAAGCGAGAGCGCGGAATAAGCGTTCGGCATAAGCGTTCGGCTTGTGACGCATCTATCTCTCTTCCACTCCATCGTTATTGTATGACGTTATCACGTAAAATTATCGTCCGAAAATCGACTTCACAGACAACCAATTTTTTATGAAATTTTGTGTTCATAGAAATTGTTTGTCACATTTTGTGTTCATAATAATTGTTTGCTCTCTTTCCTAAATTCTCACGCAAAGCAATTCGACCGATTATAATAAACTCAGAAAGAGGTCGTACGTGATGTTATCGACATTGTCTTTAAATGCTTACATAAAAATCATCCTTCTCACACGTCTCGTTTGAAAACGAAAAAGACAGATGATACCACAATGAAGACATCTTGTATGATCTATTTATGGGACTACTATTTGTTAAATAACCTAATGCACAACATAATAATTATCTGCATATACTAACTGCTTGTTCTTCCTCTCATATGCCATTAGTTCACAGGAGTCATAAATATGTAATGCAGCACCACTGTTTATGTTTTAACATAAATATTATGTATTTCAATAAAATGTAATGCGCAGGGCGACCGCTTTAAACAATATTTCCTTGCTAACACAACAATTATGTCATTTTGTAAAATGCGACCATTACAATTTACTATTACAATAATATAGATACCACTTTATTTTCCCGGGAAATGGCCAGTTTCCGATTAAGCTTCTGTATTTTTATTGTAAAATAAATTGCACCGAAATTGCTTTTACCTTTGTTATACAGGTAGGTTCTTAAATCGATTTGAAAACATAAAGCCACACTGAGCCCACTGTTGAGTAGTTGCTTCCAGATGGGCCGCACAGAGCACCTGAGCCGCTGCTAAATAGCAAAATACCTGAACTTTGATGGGAAGGCCAGAATACATTATATAATAGCCAAAATTAATTTCTAATTTTTGATTTTAATTATTAATATGTCAGTTGTGAGCAGCTAACGTGCGTTGTTGCGTTACGTGCTGAGCCTATCTGGACTATATCTGTATAATTATCCTGCGAGCCTGAAACTTGGCAGATAGGCTCGTTGTCGATGACAATGCATTATATCAACTTTTGATAAAATATTTATTTCTTTGGAAATACGAAGCGTTGTTCAGGTATGTGGGAATTTTGGAATTGTTTTAACGAACAATCGTTTCGCATCAGATAACTGAAAATCGAATCTTTGGAATAACAAGGTTCTCTTTGCCGCGGTAACATCAGGCGATAACGAACTCTAAAGTAGCTAACTACATGTCCCATTATTGCATGACGTTACCGCGACAGATGTAACCTTATTATTCCAAAGGGTCGAAGACAATACTAGCGACTCTCCAACGAAAATTTGAAACAAAAACGATCAGAAATCGAACATGGTGTTTTTTTTTATTGTTTCAATAATATAACATATTTTCCAACATTATTTGATAATGTTGGCAGCACTTTGACCGTGTTGAGGCCCTTCTTGATATTTTGCCAAACAGAGCTCGGGGCCAAAAAGGCCCCTTTATCTTTCATCATGAATTTATATTAATTATCGCCTTGATTTAATGACAGCATCAGTTTTTTCTTGAATCAGTATAGATCACACTTCTAGAAAATATCTGTGCAGTGGATCAGACCCAATATCACTGGAGGAGAGATCATATTACTCACAAGCATTTAAAGGTTAAATATATGTTGAACTTATTTGAAAATTTTCGTTTTTATTTATAAAGACTTCAAAATAGTTTTCTTTTTCAATCTCGCAGCATTCTCAAGACAGTTGTAGTCGCAATGACCCTTCCCATGTTATTAAATGCCCAACCACCTGTACACAGTATCCTGAACACTGTAGAGCAGAGTACAAACACTCCTGCCGTCATATTGAACATTTTATATGGAGCATCCAATTACGGTATCGCCCAGGGGCGGCATATACGGACCGTACAAACACAGTCCCGGGGGTGTGGATTCATTTCATTAAATTCGCAATTTTATTTGCTCTATTCGTGACAAATCGACGTACTTTCTCCGTATAGCCTAGGCTTACCGACTGCAAACAAGCGACCACCGTAAATGGTAAATAAAGATCGAACCAACAATGACTATTGAAGAAAATTATGAAAACCGCTACATGTAAGTGATTCTAACTTGTCCATTGTTTCAATTGAAGGGGCTTTCAGTCTTGTCCAGCCGTAATTCTTTTTCATGTTCTCAGTAAAATGGTTATAATTATATATATCATGGAGAATTTTATTAATGTGGTAGGGAAAAAGGAATGTGTCTTTGGATCTTGTAAATACTGAAAACATATTGCATTTCAGAATGCTCAAGAGCAAGTTGTTCAATTCCGATCATTTGACAAGAGAATAAAGAGCATTCTGCAGAAGAATGTAATCGATGTGAATTTTATTAGCTCTGAAAAGTTTGACGTCATCAGAGAAGAAGAGATATTTTGAGCGGCTAAAGTGTTGCCTGTGTCGATAATGAATAAAAGAAAGACGAAGGGTCCTAAATTCGAACCCTGGGGAATTCCGGGACTTGGTTTTGTATTCGTGAGAAAGATGATGTCCTTAACTGGCATACTGACGACAATTGTGTAAGTAGCTAGTTGTTTTGACTCCCGTAACAATTAAAGTTATATTAAAATCGGCAAAAACGAAATGAAATTTTTTTCGAAGCCTGCCATTTCAAACACAGTCTTTGTTGACTGCCGATTACCGACCGAACTGGGCCTAAGCCTTTATAATTAATTTAATGTAATTTGATTCGTGTGTAATATATAAATACGAAACTTTCTAGAAAAACTGCAGTCACTGATTTGATTCGTGTGTAATATATAAATACGAAACTTTCTAGAAAAACTGCAGTCACATAATTCAATTATTGCTCCGCACTTTAACTACTGCTCAACTATCCTTTTCCTGTGTAATGAACGAGAACAAAATAAGTTTCAAATTCTCCAAAACAGGGCAATGAGAATAATACTTCGACGAAATAGATTCTCAAAAGTAAATAAAATGTTAAAGGAACTAAATTGGCTAACCGTGAAAAAGATGTTGACCCTGCACACGATGATATTTATCCATAAAATAGTGAACAACATGTTACCAAAATATTTCTCAAACAAAATTATTTACAAAAGGACATTCACAGACACAACACAAGGACTTGCAAGGAAATCAGACTACAAAAAAAGGACAAAACGAATACGCAGAACAGTTTACTATACAAAGGGATGAAGTTATACAACACTCTACCAGAAACTTTAAAGGCCGCACCAATTGGAAAGTTCAAAATTTATTGTAGGAGATACATAGAACAAGAAAAAATATAGTTTGAAATATGAAATGATATAATTAATTAGGAAATTGTAAATTTAAATGTACAATTTACTAAAATAAAATAAACTAGGTTCCGTGATGGGAAATAAAGAAGATCCAATAAAAAAATTTAGTATTGAAACTATTTATTTTTCTAAACATAGAGTGTCAAGGGACTTACTTTTAACCAGTGATTCCTGAAATTATTTGGAGTAAAAAATCGAAATTAAATTTTGATCTCCGGTGACTTTTGATTCTGTTTTCCATTTTTTTTTTGTCAAAATGAAACAAAAAAAAATCTTTCCCATGTCATCACTGGTCACTCAGCCGAGTAACTACCCAACCTCTTACCCTGCCCCCTACTGTCCAAAAACTACTATTTTTAATGCTTTTGTAGGAAAAAAAAGAACATCAAAAATGTTACCGGTGACCAAAATTTCATTATCATTTTTTACTTCAAATAATGTCAGGAATCACTGGTTAAAGTAAGTCAAGTACGTCCCTTATCATCACGTGTAGTGCTGAGACGGCTTTATCTTGTCTGGTAAATTACTAATTCCGTGCGAAAAACATATTCCTAAGCGTGTTTTTATTTGATGCTGTTGAAATCCGCTTTTCTTTCTGTCTTATGACAAAAGTAAGGTCGTAATGGTAGACGCAAGTAGCAAACAGAAATTATCCTTAATAATCGTATGTTGCACCAACGAGAATAGTCTGGTTGTTGTGTTCTTTTTTTGCCTATAATGAGCTTTGTGTGCATGGGCTGTATACGGACTTGGTTGCAAGATTTGGATTAAGGTCTGAGGTTCAAGTTTTATTTGTTTTGTTATTTATTTATTATTTTGTACGCCCGTGAGGCTTTTACGTAAGGTATGTAATGATTACAGTTTTTTACACAAGGGTTAGTAATAAAGTTTATTGGAATTTGGATTCGCTTGTATCCGAGGCAATAAAGGGGTCAAAAGGAGTCAATAAAATGTACCTTCCACATAAAATACCACCAATTTATAATTTAAGTAGATAATTTAAATGTTTAAAAGTTTCTTATATTCGTAACTTAATGGTTCCATCAAAACTCATGCAGACGCCGAAAAACTCATTAATTCAATTAATTTTCTGACTTAATGGCCGGCGTGGTCGAGCGGTAAGGCTCTTGATTCGCAATCCAAAGGTCGCGGGTTCGAATCCCGGTGTTGCAAATAAATTTTATTCGATTAATTTGTGTTATTTCACAATTAATTCACTTAATATAATATGTGGTACCTATATATAAAATAAAAATTGCCGCACGTTCCAGAGTGCAAGATACTCTCAGTATCGCCCTGGTGTAAGACCACTATTCAGAATTGAATCCTACCTTCCTCTTCCCCATATCCTTCCCCTCCCCACAACCTTCAGCCTCACAACATACCTCAATTGGGGATGCCATAGTCTAACTGGCTTCAGACGGGAGCAGTTGGGACTCTTGTGCGGTATTCATAAAAAAAAAAATTAAAAAGATTGACGCGCAGTACCTATCGCTTTGACATAATTCACAAACGCACACTTCACCATAATCTTCACCACTATCCGGATGGTGGACACTGTAACGCTGTCTGAAACGTTGCCTAAGAAGGAGGAAGCGCTATAAGGCATTATACCATAAAAATAAAACGCAATTACTTAAATTTTGTTCAGAACATTGGAGGGTGCCCACCACTTTTCCACGTTGTTCTAAGGAAACAAATGGTTTCTTCCTTCACCGTAAGCGTCAGGACTCTAATTTTTGTTTATGAAGAAGCTACTTTTATTAAAATGACTCTAGACCTCCAATGTCTGGGCATACTTTGTTAGCAGGCAGTTTGCGAGTGCGTATATGTTGTTAGTTATTTATTACACTGTATCGCGTCTCATCTCAGCCACTTGATATGCTGAAATAAAAATTTATTAATTTAGAGAAGAAAAGATAATAGAACCAAATAATAACATATTATGATGAGATTCTGTGACTTAACCAAAGCAGCTGAGCTGCCCGAAAATAAGCGGAGTCATCAGTCCAGTCGCAAGCGAGACACTCGGCGTCCGCGCCCCTAAGACGGCTTCCCGGTAGGCCCTTGAAGAAAGTGTTGGGATTAAGGGGGGAAGAGACCCGAAGACCCTAGGGATAAAAGTGAGCATCAGGTCATCAGAGACAGGGCGGAAGGGCACCTTTCAGTTAATTTTTTCAGAACAAAATAATATGTTTAGATTCTTGACTCATGCTCAAAGATACTAGAAACAATTTCAAGTAGTGACCGACTTTTATTTTGGATGTAACTAAGACTTGAAAATAAGACTTTCATTTACTCTCTATTGGGAAGGCAACCGGTATATTTTCATAATATACTACAATATATATTTTAAGATTCAGAGATGTGAATGAAAAATTGACGAATTGTTGCAACCCGTTTTCATCAATGCATCAAAATATTATCCTCTGCAAATAATATATGATCCCACGAAATGACCCGTCTCTCGATTCCAGAGGTCAACTTGACTGTGTCCTTAATAATGTGGGGGAGGGATGTCTGAGGGTACATTATTAAATGATGAAATAAATATTATGCCATATTGGTCGCAAGGGAAACTACTGTTTTTGTAAAGTCATAATTAATATTACCTTACGTAGGTACCTACAGAGTAGAGAAAATTCAACAATTAAAAGCCTGATGTTAAGTTTATGTATGATTCTATGCGATTCACGCAATACAAGTGATGTTTGCAAAATGCAGTATCTGCCCGTAAGTGGTTGGTTAGAGTGAAAAAATAGGGGAGAGAAGGAGGTAGCTTAAGAGAATAATATAGGAAATAGAATATAACTATTACTAGGTTTCTGGTAATGTAACCTTGCAATAAAATGCGCAGTGTGCACTTGCAGTGTGATTATCTAAATTGCAATTAAAGTTTACTTGCTTACCTGCTTTAATAAATTTACTAAGTTCCTATGAACGATTAATTACGGTTCTTAATTTTCCCGCTTTCTGCAGGACGATTGTGAAATTATTTTCTATCTTGAAATAAAGCACAACAATTCGATCACAACAAAATTCGTTAGGTTTTGAATGCGCTCCTTTTTGGGCTAAGCGCAAACATTTTCACCACATCCATGAAGATCGTCCTTTCTACATCCTCATATATACCAGTATTATTAAAAAAAAAAAAGGTCGTTTTAACCTTTCGTTTTCTCTTAAACAACACAAGTAACGGAAGAGAGGTTGCAACACAATTTTCAGAAGCAGGATTATATATGTATAATAGTCATCAACAGATTCGAAGTATGTCACAATAGAAATAAAAATAAAATTACATAATCACTGTCTTCCGCTTCCGTTGCACACAAAGTCCCACTGCATCCTCTCCAGAAAGACGACCCGGGGCATTCGGTACATCAGGGTGCGAAAAATAACCCTTTGGTGGCGCGTTGCCATGGGGACGCACTCCCCTATTCGCTCCTCGCAGACAATAGGTGCAGACAAAACCACGGGAGCCACCAGCACAACCACCTCCTGCATCGATAGCCAGACGATATCCACTGAGGAGTTCGATTTTTGTTAATCTGAGAACTGATAAATTTTTTTTAATAAATTTTGTAATTTTCTTCAAAAAATATTTTTGTTTTCTTCATTTTGACCGTCGTTTATTGACTAATTGATTTTACTAATCAAAATTTCACACCTTTTTTAAAAAACATCTATTTGAATTTTACTTTCGTTTTCTTGATTAAATGAATATTCCACTTGCCTTGCGACATCTATCGAACTGAAACTCGGCAGATAGACTATTTGTCTGTGACAATGCATTCTTTCAACATTTATCTGAAATTCGATGACATTACAGCAGTTAACGCCGTAAATGTCGGTCTGATACAATCGGGATTTGTCTCGGTTGGTAGAGATCTTTATAACTCGTGTTACAATTTTTTTTGCCATTACCTAGAAATACCAGATAGAAATAACTGTGCAAATTTCTTTACGGGAGATTCGTAGAAGTGAAATCTTCAAAAAAATAAACTTCGAGAGAATGAGACGAATGCAGAGTATCAGGAATAGGATGATTGGAGGGTTTATTTATAATAATATTATTACCAAGTTTAAAAATTATTTTACATTTTATTCTACGACGCACCGCACAAAGAGAAGGTCGATAAGCTATGAAGCCCGCACAAAGAGAACACCGATTGATCTTTCTCATTCTCTCGCAGGCTAAAGCCTATAGATGCATGTGTTTTTGTCTCTTTTTAATGTCGCTTTTCGTTTCATCGAGTTTCAAATCACAATGGTGCTTAAGAAGTTTTCACTTCAAAAAATGGAATTTTCCTTGGGGACTATTGTTTAGCTGCACAAAATTACAAAAAATGTTTTCGTTTAATAATAATATGAATAAGTACATCGGTGACAAAGCAAAAAAAACAATATTTTCAAACGAATAATTATTTAACAACTCACTAACACGAGTTTGTGAATTTTATCAGAATAGCAAGCGAAGAAATAATCTTAAAGCAATTATTATTTATTTGTAAACTAATTTATCAGGGTTGAAAACAAATTTTGTTTAAATTTGAATATACAAACTAAAAAACAATTTTGTTTACATTCATTTTTCTAATAAATACTATATTTAGACATACCAGGGTAATATTTTGTACGGTGATAATAATTTTTGAGAGGCCATGAAAAGACGAGACGCAGAAATGACCAATATTTTTGCAGTGGCTGAAACTTAAAAGAGTCGCAAACTTTCCAGACATCCCGCGGATAGATTTATTTCTGAGCTTCGCCCGTAAGCCGCAAACCCACATCCTTCTACCCTCGATACTTTGCAAAAAATGTTTAATCCATGTAGTAAATTTTTTTCCAAAAGCTTACAGTGAAGCCTTAAAAAATTAATATTAATATCATTTTTTCTGTTTAGGTACCGTATTTCAATTTAGTAAGGATAATAAGAACAACGATTGGTAGTACTTAAATTGTAGAGTGAAGGAATGATTACATAGTTCTGTAAATGGTAAATATACGTTATAGTGTTTCGTTAAAACCTTACTATGGGAATCAGATATTGAATGAACGTCAGTTACTATGTTAGGAAAGATAAGTAATATTTAAAAAAAATAATAATTCAAATAATAATGTACCTAATGTAAATGGTGTTGCGTTATGTTTTCTTCTGTGTTATAACATTTTGAAAAAAAAGTTGTAGGTTGGTACCTTTTGTTTTGATCCAAACAGAAACATTTTGTCTCATTTTATGTGATAGTGTATTTTCAGCTAAATTTTGTCATCGTTAAAAAAAAAAAAAATTAACGTAAATAAAATGATTTTTAAAAGTATAAAATAGTTTCCCTAAGGGCTTATGTCATCTTCAGGGATGCTGTGTGGAGGATTTTTTTTTAAGGAAAGGAAGGAGAGGAGAGTTCTGGGAAGGAAAGTGGTTAAAAGGGTGGGTAGGAATCTGGGGTTCAGTGTGTCCTGGTCATCCGCCTCCAAGACCTAGATAAACCTCACCCCATGAACCCGGGCACCCCTGATAAATCACCAAACGTAGCAAACCACTTGGGGTGACCTATGGCAGAGGTGTTGGTTATCCAATAAAAGTTCCCGGGAGGGCGGTACCCGTTCCCGCCTGCCAAATCGGTACCTACTTATCTGAGTGTGAGCTAGTCATAAGTTTGGGGCATCTGAAAATAGAAGAACATTTGTGTTATTTTTGTTTTGTAGGTAGATCCTTCCAAACAATTTGAATTTGTTTTAGGCAGGTAAGTATGTGTACTAAAATATCACTAATGTTTTTTTAAGGAACACGGAAAGTATTTGCCAGTTTACTGTTTTGCATTTAATTTTTTTTTTCGAAATAATCCTCCAAAAGCCCAATACATAAATAAGTTTGTGTGATAACTTGTGTACGTGTCTATACTTGTTTTACAAAAATTAGGCGGTCAGATTGGGTACTCTGCGTATATTAATGTTTTTAATGTTGTTTTCTCTTCTTTTTTGACGTTCTTGTGTTAACAAGAATGTTGTCGTTAAAAGGCGTGTAAAGCTTGCATAGAAACCTCTTATTTAAGGAACAAATCAAACAAAGATCCTAAAAAAACATTGAGCACCGCGGTCTAAAAGAAACAGCCATTGTAGCGCGGCCACCGATCCTAGCTTTCTGAAGGTTACTCGATCACCATTACACATCGGGAAAACAAAACGAATTACTTTTAAATGTAAGATTGCAGGATTATTGCTTCTCAAATAAATTCAAATTGTAGACAATCGCGTACTCGGGTTGTTCTGTTCTTTTTAACCTACGTAACTTTTACCACTCGGTCACATTTCCACCACTCTGTCACATTTTGTTTTTACTAAAAATGAATCTCTCTGGATCTCAGAGGAGAAATTGTAGCAAGGGGAGAAGGAGGCCTAAAATGCCTATTGGGGTTGACAAACACGAGCTGCGTGTATAAATATTTCGAATGACAACCCACGTGACAGAATTGTCGTACATAAGAATTGCAGGAAACAAGTTTTTTAGATTTAAATTTTTTTTTATTAATCTTCATTAAAAATAATAATCGCTTTTACTTGATAGGTTATACCTTTTGGAGTTAAAAAATAGTTTTATATTTTATGTCGTCATATAATTTTTTTTGTAACATTATAGAATACACGCAAGTCGAGGCGGCGGAAGACAACTGTGATTTGTATGAAAAACACCTATCGCGAAGAGTTACAACTCTGTCACGTAATTTTTGCTACAAAAATATAAACACATATTTTTTTAAAACGCACACGGCCGTTACGTCTTTAGTACAGAAGATTTTAAAGATTATAAAATAATAATATTGGTAATTCTGTTGAATTTTTCTCCACTAAATGGTGCAGACAACTTTATGTAGGTTAAAAAGAGAAATGTTTAGTATTATTTTTTATTTTAACTTTTATGAGTAAAACCTCAAATTGTAATATTTAATTAAATGAAAACACTATGAGTGAAACTCAATCGAAAATCTGGAAACAGAAAAATCAGAAAAAGATATTTGCACCTCTGGGACATGAACCCAGAACCTCCCTACTTATCGGGCGGGTGCTCTTGACCACTGAGCTAAGGTGTCGATATCAAATTCGATCACCTTTAACTGTACCATACTTCGACTAAGAACCACACATATTATCTTCATTTTTCCTAACGCATAGGTGCAAATATCTTTTTCTAATTTTTCTGTTTCCAGATTTTCGATTGAGTTTCGCTCATAGTGTCTTCATTTAATTTAAGAAATGTTTAGTTTTGAAAAGTGTTCCCCCTCAATAATATAATAATTATTTCGATAGGCAAAGAGCGAAGGGCATCCTCGTGTTTGCCAAAGCCCAGGTAGTAAGTAGGTAGTGGGTAGGTAGAAGCGGGAGTACTCCCTCCGTTTGATCTAACGATCGTGTAAAGTTCTTCACAATATTTGCATTTCTTTATTCGTGTTTACAGAATAAAGTAGAAGGCATTATTGAAATTTTCCTCGCGCCAGTCATTATCGTCTATGTAAACGGCAGAAAAATGGAAAATGTTTTTTTATAAATTAAATATTCCATCGATAGATTTTCCCTTCGACCGATTCGTATCCAAAAAGTAAACAAAATGATTATTAACGATCTGATGTACGGGAACGTATGACGGCCCATAAATTACGCGTAAGGCGCAATTATTTTTCGTTATATCTAGATGCCTCGATGCCTAATGCAAACATCACAAATTTACTTGCGGATGATTTATAAGTCGGGCGCACACGGCCGGGGGCGCTGTCGATTTATATAGGCTGCATGTTATTTGTTCTGGGCCACCCTCTCCCCTCCCGCGCCACCCCGACCCCACCGCCACTAGCGGCATTCGGCCACCCCGTGTAACCCGTTAAAACTGCCCCCCTTATCACCCTCTTCGTGAAATATTAAAAATCAAATTGCGCTTCTCTTTATTCTTCGCCTCCCTCCCCCTCCCCACCCCCTTCCCACCCGCGCCTGCCAACCCTCCGACAACCCCCCCGGTATAATATAAAAATGAAAAATGTATTCGAAAAAAATTAATGTCCGTCTATTATTTATAATTTGTGTTTTATGTATATAAGCCGAACCACCGTCCCCTCCCCCGCGTTTGGGCAGGCACGCTATCGACGTCTCGCTCGCACCTGCAGGCCGGCTGCGCGGGGTAGCGCCGTCCCGCTCTCTCCACACCCCAGAGACAAGTAAAAGAATACGTACACAGCGGATGAATGTGTGCGATTTTTAAAATATGAATGCGGAATCGAAATGAAATTTGATATAAAAATGTACCCTCAATTTCAGCTCGCATTAAGGTGTATTTGTGTTTGTGACGGTTTTTTATTTTATTTTATCCATTTTCCACCTCGACGGTTTTAAACAATTATTTTTAAAATCGTTTCACGTTTTCTGATTTTCCGACTTTTGTTCGAGTTTTAAGTTCCCCACTATAGACGCGAGCGCTCAAATAAATACGTGAAGGCGTTTTGTCAAACCCCCGTCGTCTGGTGGAAACAGTACAAAGAGCTCCTCAAACACCTCACACAGACTACAAACACTTCCCTCTTTCATTTTCCTCACTCGATAATAGTTTTTCTTCTTCTTCTTCGTGTGCCCTATCAGGTCCCCCCGACGTTGGCAATCACTCTGGAAAATGTTTCTCTATCTTGTGCTGCCCGGAATAGCTCCTCCGCACTTCTAATACCGGTCCACTCTCGTATATTTCGTAGCCAAGACATTTGTCTCCTACCAGGCCCTCGGCGACCTTCTATTTTTCCTTTCAATATTAATTGGAGCAAGTGATATTTTTCCCCTCGAAGTATGTGACCCAGATATGAAATTTTCCTTACTTTTATTAATGTGAGCAGTTCTCTATCTGCTCTAGCCCGCGAGAATTTCTATGTTGGTGATCATGTCGGTCCATGGAGCCTTGAGCATTCTCCGGTGAAGCCACATTTCAAAAACCTCTAACCTGTTCATGGTATTTACTTTCAAGGTCCATGTCTCACATCCATACAGCAAGACTGACCACACATAACACCAACATTCTCTGCCTTAGTTTTAAATTGAGGTTGTCATTGCAAAAGAGGGATTTTATTTTACTTAGTTTTTAATAAACCTATAAAGTTATTAATTATATTTACAAAACGTGTTTATCTTTTAGTTAAACATAGGATAATATAATTAAAGGTAGCCGCAATAAAACTTCGCCGACTTGGCATTGTTCTTCGGCAATAAAAGTTATACTGTAATAATAATCGCGCGACTTGGTCGGACGGCATGCAAAGGAAACAACGAAACAACCATCTTTCCTTTGGTAGGAGCGAGTGGAAGAAGAAAAGTGGATTGAAGCATTTAATTAACACGATATGTATAATAACAGAAAGCCTTTCGGAACGGCAAAGATTATGGCCCCCCAACCGATAATTATACTCTCAGCAATCATTTATACAACGTATCCTGGCCCTAGCGTGAATCGATTCACGTGCTCAATTAAATATTTCAACGTTATAATTATTTTTACGATCCTCTTAAAATCCCCCAAACGCGTTACCCTTATATCATTCTGAATTATTTATAGTAAAAAATAAATACAGAAACCTTTTAAATGGAAACATTTTTAATTTTTATTATTCCTCTATCCTATCATTATCCTACCGAGAAATTAAACACTTTGTTTAAATTAAGTACTATAAATTGTTTTAAATTCGTTTTATTTTGAAGTGAAAAATTCTTTAGCACTGTTGTGATTTGAAACGAGATGAAACGAACATGGCGACACTAAAAATAAACGAACACAAATCTTTAGGATTTAGCCTGAAAGAGAATTATATATTAATAATAATACGATAAATGCACGGTCTCACGCAGGTCTCCTTTAATCCAACGGTATAAAGCACCTTACGAATTGCGGTCAGACATTCAAAGGACCAAAGTTCAAATCCTATTAAATCCAAAAAAAATATAAACGTTTTAATTTTTGTAAGATCCAATATCCAATTATCAAACGATTCCAAAATGAACAGGCAATGAAAGCGTAAAAGAAAGCGACATCTAGCGACTCCGAAGAAGACAACACAAACACTACTCAGATGACAAAATATATAGAAAAAGGTGCACTGGAATTCGACGACAAAAATATTGAAAAAAATCATCCTTCACATTTATGAAAAAGTGCTTCATCATCCTTCACATTGATAAAAAAATCCTTCACATTCATAAAAAAAGTGCTCCTCTTGTCTACTGTAGTTCACTTCTACCGGTTTGACTGATTTTTTTTAGATGTCTGTAAGATTTTTAAGATTCCGTCTGCCTTTTTTACACGTATTTCAAATTGACAAGCCGGGAAAAGTTCGATTTAGTCTGGGTGACAGTGTTCGGTGTTGGGAGAGTGCTCGGCGACAAGGATAAGTGCTTGGTGCATTCTGTCTCACGGGCGCTGTAGGTGTAGGCGCTAGGAGGTGCCGGTGGGTGACGTTAATGGTGCTGGTGATAGGTGCTCACGGTCCGTGACGCAGTTTATTCCTCGGACACTTTGTTGTACCACATATTAAGCCTAATATCTGCAAGCGATTCAATGCAAATGCTGGCTTTGTTTACACGTGAATACATATTGTATAATGCTGTGTGAGATGCTTTATTTTAATGAATGATATGTCTTTATGCTAATGCTTAACTCTATAGTAAATTATATACATATCGATTAGGAAGATATCTCCTAAAGATCGAAATGAATTGAGTATGCAGTTATGTGTAAAAATATACACTCTGTCTGGTACAATACTCAGATTACTAATAATTACCACCAAATCAATTATAATGCATTAAAACTTGTAGTGGATTAAGCAAAATTTAAATTTTTTCTATATTAATAGTAAGAAATTTTAAAATGTCATACTAATTTATTACCACCCGTTGTGCCACCCGATGTTATTTTAAAGCATATATTTAAGTGTAAACCACAGAAACGTGTAAATGATGTTTGATTCATGGTGAGCATTTATTTATTTAAGGAACATTAACAGTCTTTTTAATACAATAAACATAAGAGGATGATAAAAAAACAGACCAAATATTAATGCTCACAGATAGGTATTAGAAACAAGACTAACTGAATGTAAACTAGAATATTTAAGAAAAACGAAAGAAAAACAGAACTAAGCAGCAATTAAAAAAAATAATAATAGTACAAATCTGAATTCAACAAATGATAAACCAATACACAACAATAAAATAAGTGTGATTATAACTGAAATAGACTGCAAAATAGGGACTTGGGTTAGGAAGGGTAAGGGGAGGAGAGGGATAAGGGAAAGTTGCCACGCAAGTAATATAAAAATATTAGATACAAAAATTTAATCGCCATGAATATGTGTTATTCGCACCTAGAATGTTATACAATGAAGTTCTGTAGCGACAGTAACTAGCAGTAAATACGTCAGCACGTGTGTCTATATTTGCAAATTTATTGTTATCGTAGTTACATGTCCTTCGCATAAATTCATTTTGATTAGAATTGGTGTTGCATCTATCAATATAGAAAAGGGTATAGGATTCGAATATTGCTTTCGTCATTATTTCAAAACATAGCATTTGGTTGTACGACTAATCAACTGGACGGTCGGTACATCAAGTGCTTAATGTAAATAGTCAGAGTAAAAGAAAAGTATGTATGATATTTAAATGAAACAAGGAAGTGTGACAAGATATGAGGTCGTCCATCCTTTGCCCACCTTTCCGAAGAAACATCGTGATGGTTAAGACATTACAGTGCAACAAAATCGTCCCCTCCCTAAAGAAAAGACTGTGAAAATCACCCAAATCACTTAGACAAAGGACATCTAATAGCACACCTAACAAGAAGACACGTGGGATATCCCATGCACTTTATATGCTCCGATAGCACGGATTTCTGCCTATCAGAACGCGCCAACCAACAGCGCGCTTCAATTGCTTAATGACTGCATTGACCATCGACATTTTCAACGTCACTTATCACAAAATAGTAAAACGGCACTCATGACCTTATTATACTTACATGTACCTCAAATTTGTGAACCTCCCCGAAATTTTTGTTCTGTAAAACAAAACAATCAGAGTGTGCAATTCACACACGGTAGAAGTGAAACCTCCAGAAGACTAAAGTAGACAAGAGTGGGGAGACTAAGAAGCACCGCACAAGGAGGAGACCGATCATACTATGTCATTTTCTCGCAAGCTAAATCCCGTAGATGTACGTGTTTTTCTGTTTTAAGTGTCACTATTTTTCGTTTTTATCGAGTTTCAAATCACAACGGTGCTAAAGAAGTTTTCTCTTCAATAAATAAATAAGTTAAATATCAAGAATATGGAAGCAAATAGATGTCAATAATAAGGTGGCTGTCTATAATTGGTTGATCAGCCCACTGATCAGCTCTCGGGCGGCGGGAACTGGTGACTGAAGCACTGTGGTGCGATGCGGCGCCACGCGGCACTATTGTGACGGGACACGAGCCGAGCACCCTCGGCATTCAGCGCCCGAGTGCCCGCCGCCTTCCTCCCCCCTTCCCAACCCACTCGCCCCTGTGCAGACATCAAAGACTCCGTCGGAATGAATTCACTCAATACATTTTTCATTAGAAACGAGCGCAGTTTTAGAGGATATTCTTTTTGCTAATAAAGCAATATCGCCATTGAGATGGTTAAGTGTCGATGTCTAGCGCGGTACTCGCCACTTGTGCCCGACCTACCCTCTACCGCCTGCAGATGTTTCATTGCCGAATGAGTGTTAATTTAATTTCCTTTAAAGCCACTTTTCCACGTAAAGGTGATTCTTTTTTAATTAATATTAACACTCTTATATGTTTTAATGGTTTTTTCTTGACAAAAACATAAACAATTACTCGTCGGTGACTTCTTTCAAGCCTTTTGGCAATATCTTGCAGATTGTTCCAATGACTGACTTAGGACGGGTTGTTTCAAAAAATTTGATGAGTTCATCAAATATTTGAAGTTAATTTTCAGGTTCTGTGTAAGTTCTTTTCGAGTTCTGTTTTTTTATCATCATAGGCCAGCTGCTTCACAAAACTGAAATCATCACAGAACTTGAATAGAACTTACACAGAACGTGAAAATTAATGTCAAATATTTGACGAATTCGTCAAACTTTTTGAAACAACCCATCCTTAATATTTACTTCTTCAATATTCAGAAATCGTCACCTTAGTTCTCAATTGTCCAAACGACCATTAGAAAATTTGACAGGAGGAGAAGGTTTTCTTTCATTATTTCAACGAAACATTATGATAGGTGTTTAAGATAAAGCTATTTCTGTTAAGGTAAAGGCCTCATCATTTTGAATAATTTTTAGTTAAGTGATTAATTATAATTTTTTATTCTTTACTTTTAATTTTAAAGTTGAGATTGAACCAGAACTAAAATGGTCGGTAAAACGTTTGGACAATTGAGAACTAAGGAAACGAAATTTACTTTCTGGCGTCATTTAAATTAAATGAAAACAATTCACTTATTTAATCAAAATTATCTACATATTTCGAAGACGATGGTTTCTTCTTATAATTTTATTTAAATAGGTGATCGCAGGTCGCAGGCCAATCGTAAAGTCAGGCAGATCATGATGCGCCTAGCCACGTCATGATCAGATCGTGATGTTCCTGAGGCGCATCATCATCTGCCTGATTTTATGATCGGCCTACGACATATACATAAGCGATTTGATGTAATTTAATTTGACAGAATATTTATATATTATTCTTCATTTCCTAAATCTCTCGATCTAATATTTTTATATTCATTATTATAAATTTTCATTTTATCTCAGCCATCGTACAAATTTTACAATTTCGACCGAAAATCGTATTTTCTCAAAACATTTTTGATTTTTCTCAATCTATCATCTATTCTATTTCGATTTTCAAATTTATCTCTTTTTAAAATTTCAACGTCTTCTAGTCTTATATCAATTTCTCTTGATCAAATTTCACTTACACTTAATTAATTTTCAGTTTCCTTCTTTTTAATTTCAATTTCTCTCAATCTAATAACTCTCGCTAAATCTTAGGTCAACCAGTCTCTAAGAGAACTAAGTACGTAAGTTTTAAATGTCTTCTATGTTAAGACCTAAGCCTTATTTGGAAAATAAACAAGTCAACTTCTAAACAACCGTGCATGTTAAAGAGCAAATTAGATTTAATGGGATTTGGCAGTCAATGGTATTAATTATTATAACTACTGGCCAATCAACGAAAAGTTAACGAAAATAAAAATGTAATTTTTTTCAGTTTGTTTAAGTGCTTTCCGAGAAGAAGTGATATTATGTATTATTAAGTTAGTTTAGCGTTTCGGAGAAAAACTTAACAAGGGACAAAAATATTCTAAAATAATGTATTGCACTGGCATTTTTTGTCTACCGTTCCATGAGAAAGTAACAAATTAATAAAAATTTTATTCATCAGTTCTCTTTAAAAAAATAAATCGCCTTTTTCAATCCTAAAAATTATATTTTTTTTTTTAATATTTCAACTTTTTAATGGAAAAATTGATAACCTCTTTTCTCTTCATTACGGTGGTGTTTTTCTGCTAAACTTACTTTTTAGAACACCTCAAGATCTACAAGACGACGAACTAATAACGCGTGTAACCCTTACCCTTGCGAAAAATTGATAAACTCTTTTCTCTTTATTACGGTGGTGTTTTTCTGCTAAACTTACTTTTGACGTGATAGCGTCTTATAAATCGTTGAACGCCGGCTGCACTCGCGAAAAAGCATGACTGATTGTCACGTTCCGCTTGAGCCGAGCGTGCAAGCGAGAGCGCGGAACAAGCGTTCTGCTTGTGACGCATCTCTCTTCCACTCCATCGTTATTATACGACGTTATCACGTAAAATTATCGTCCGTAAACCGACTTACAGACAACCATTTTTTTAGAACACCTCAAGATCTACACGACGACGCATTAATAACACGTGTAACTCGTTGCGGAGTTACGGTCTGACTGATTGTTTGGTCGCGCAGAGTGAATTTAGGGGCTCTAATCTGACCCCCCCTCCCTGCTCAATGCAACAAGCATCGGATAATAGTCTACTTTTAGAAAATACACGTCACTTGGCGGCACAACCCTTGGGCCACAACATCTATATTTGGCGAAATAATAGTGTTTTATCACTGACTCTGGCGGGTCTGGGATTTTTTTATGTTAAAAAATATATTTTAGAGGTTGTTGTGAAAAATTAGAACCTTGGAAATTGCTGAAATGGCAGGAAAAAAGGATTTTTTCTGACAAGGGGAAATTTGTAATTTATTATTTTATACACATAATAACATTTTAATATTTCATTCGTATACAATGCGAATGAAACGGTAAAGAATGGGGGAATAAGTATATTCGTTAATTGCGTTGTTATTTTGTTCTTTTCTACCTGCCCCCATAAGATAAATACACTGTCCATACTACTTGACATTTTATGGTAATCAAATAGTTGTTCTACCAGCGCTAAAATTTTATACAATAATAAAATTTGCATCGTTATTATAGTCATTAAACCTGGTACAGTGGCGACTCGTAGGCACCCAGTGGTAGCTCGTAGGCACCCAGTGGCGGCTGGTGGGCACTGCGATGCAAGACAGGTTGTTTATAGGGGATAGTACAATAAACATCGACACAATTACAGAGGTTTTCTATGCAATTGATATTTTAAAACTGTTTTAAGTAGTAATTTATTTGCCGTAACATACAACTGTATTTCTAAAAATAAAACTGCCGTATTTTCATCCACAATATATATATTTTTTCGATAGTCCACAATGTTTCAGAACATTTCACAACATTCGAGAGTATTCTACAATAATCTGGGAAGTTCCGGGATGTTCCCGAACGTTCCAGACTATTCCTGAATATTCTACAACATTTCAGAATGTTCCAAGATGTTCTGGAATGTTGTAGAGTGCTTTCGAATACTCTCGAATGTTCTTAATTGTTTAAGAAATTTCAAGAGGGCCAAAATTCCAGCCTTTATATCTTCAAAAGCACACCTTTCAGGTAAAAACGGGAACCTTCTTCATGGATGGGGGATAAAGGGCTACCACACCACATAACTAGCTTGATCGTACCGGGACTCGATTCTGAGTTTTAGCGGGTCGCAGATTTTTTTACACTTTCCTTTATAATATACTAGCTTTTTTACCCGCGGCTTCGCTCGCATGGTATTAGGGGAAAATAACTGTAGTGCTTGCACTTATCAATTAACCCCCCCCACCCCCCTCCCACATTCCATACATTCATTCTCGATACATTCAATTTTCAAACAAATCACGAGTCACGTAAATTTCATAATTCCAGAGCTCAGTCGTTCGGAAGTTATGCGCGTACCAACATTTCAAAGATTCATTTTCATTTATATAGATAGATAGATATGAACTATGGCGCCTGAAATAAAAAAAATATATATATATATAAATCAACATCATTTTCACGGCAATGATTTGTTTTCTGACGTTAGCAATAACTCGCTTTTGTTAGCGACAGAAAACGTATAATAAACATAATATATTAATATTTATAATTTCGTAACGCCAGAGCTTACCATTATACGCTCCTTATATTACTCACATATAATGTAGCTTTCTATTGGTGAAAGAATTTTTAAAAATCATTTTATTGTTTTATGCGTGAAAGCGTAACAAACAAACACGCGCAGTTTCGCATTTATAATATTAGTATAGATATTTTGATTATTAACTTTAACACAGGCTTGTCCTAGAGATTAAAAATTTAAACATTTATACCCAGCATGTAAAGAAACAATTAATAAATAAAATAAATTATTTATATCATTCAAGTTGAAAAGAAACGAAGTAACTTTTTACTCTTAGTA
Organism: Glyphotaelius pellucidus; assembly: GCA_936435175.1. Lineage (NCBI taxonomy): Eukaryota > Metazoa > Arthropoda > Insecta > Trichoptera > Limnephilidae > Glyphotaelius > Glyphotaelius pellucidus. The sequence goes on from OW386542.1 coordinate 6,165,677, forward strand.
CCTTAACAACCCTTTATTATATTAAATGTTACTTTATATTGAAAGCATTCTTAGACAATACGGACATTGACCCCCCCCCCCCCCGTGTCTAGGGAGCTGAAAGTTGCTTTAGGATTCTGAATTCCATCCACAAAATCTCCAACTTTCAAGTACTTGTTAGTGGTTCACAGCCACGTGTACCGAAATGCCTTTCAACCGATTTGTGCTTTGAAATAAGTGAGTTCTATCTACACATTAGTGTAATATTATTTGATGGCAACACTGAAACGTGTGAAAAAAAACTGATTGCGGTGTTTTATTATAACCTCATTTAACTTTGCAGTAGGGAGTGTTGCCATTGTATTTTGATATGAAAAATCTTTGGAAATTAAAAACTATACAAATAGAAATTGTAAGATGAGTTTTAAAACAGTTGTTCTTTTTTTGCTTAACCTAAGCTTAACAGTTAATTTTAAGTTATCAATTTAATTTTATAGATTTTTTTCTTTTTATTAAATATATCTATCTAGAATCAGTGTGACTATGATTCCACATTTTGGGTAATGTTATTAGTTGTGTGGCGGAAGGAAATAAAGAAAACTAGCTGATACCCGACGTGCGTTGCAATGCAAAGAAATAAATTATTTATCCCTGCATTTCCTTTCCCATGCGTCTCCGTTCCCTTCCCTCCGCATTCCCCTTTTACCTTCTACGCTTTCCCCCTCCCCTCCTCCCTTATTAGCCTTCCCGTTCTGTCTTCCCTCCCTGCCGCTAAAATATATTAAATACTCATTTTCATTTATACAATCATAACACCAGAGCTTACCATTACATATAGCCCATAACTACGGGCGTGCGCACAACAAACCACCAAAGTTTCATCGCAATCGGATGAACGGTATGGCAGTACATAACATACGAAAAAACAAACAAGCAAATATTGATTTTTATATATAATATATAAAATAAAATATGGAAAAGGAAAAGAGGATGACCGGGAATTTTATGTCTAAATCAATTTCAAGCTATTGTTCTGAGTTTTCAATTTGGGAGGCGGTAATGGGTACCGCCGCCCCGGAAACCTTTATTGGATAACCAACACCTCTGCCCTAGGTCATACCAAGTGGTTCGCTACGCTTGGTGATTTAACAGGGGTGCCCGGGTTCATGGAGTGAGGTTTGTCTAGGTCTTGGATGACCAGGACACACTGGACCCCCGATTCCCACCCCTTAAACCCTTTTCCTTTCCAGAATTCTCCTCCATTTCCTTTCCTTAAAAACCCTCCACACAGCATCCCCAAAGATGACACAGGCCCTGAGGGAGATTATTTTCCTCAGAGCCTCCTATGTGGAGCTCATGTAAAAAAAATGAGTACGTAATATAATCTAATATCATCCGCAACGATTTCATTTTTCACACTTTTTTTTCAAAGTTTCGATTCTGAATGTTTGTCTCAAGTTGATCTCGGTGCCCAAGACTAAATGTAAAAAAAACCCTTTCAAAAATTTTATGACGTTCATTGAAGTTTCGAACCCGTGACCGTTTTTTATTTAAAATACACATAGCATAAATTAGTATAATTTGTCCTTTAAACATCTTCACCAAAAACACGTGTAATTTCTCGCCCCACAGTTTGTCTGGCTCTTGTCAGCCGTACCCAGAACAAATCTGGGGTATTCTGCTATTTGCAAAAATTAACCATAACATTCAACGAATTAAACAAAATTATGATTTTTTTGTAAGTTTATTAAATTACTCTTTGCGTGGATTTCACTTCGCAATAACAATCTGAAAACACATTATTTTTACTTTGCTTCATATATATTATAATGTCTTCAATATTAAAGAAGTTCGAATGATGTTGGTGGAATATTCTGTATTTTTAGTACTAGAATGGTCAAGTCAATTGCTTAAAAAGGCTTCACGCGCTTATCTGCTTTTTTTACATCTCCATCTCTTTCTCACTCCTTTTAGTCTTGCGACATGTACCGTATATGGATGCCTTAGTCCCACTGTCTCTGGCAAAAGCTCCACGCTCCACTCCTCCTTACAGGAGGTCCTGAGGAAAATAATTCCCCCCAGGGCCTATGTCATCTTTGAGGATGCTGAGTGGAGGGTCTTTTAGGAAAGGAAAAAGGTATGGGGTTGGATAGGAATTCGGGGTTCAGTGTGTCCAGGAGTGATGGACGTGTGAATTCATCCCTCCAACAATGATGCAAGGCGATGTTCCGAGAGAGTCCTGATAAAGAAGTCAAAAGATCTCCCTCAACCGTTCTCTCCTGATCGGCGTGCCACGCAGTTGGTGGGCAGACGTGTCCGCCACCAAGATCCGGACAAACCTCACCCCGTGAACCCGGCACCCCTGCTAAGTCACCAAACGTAGCAAACCGCTTAGGATGACGTACGGCAGAGAAGTTTGTTAAAAAGTGTATTAAAATATTTTTTCTTTAATTTTGACTTGTTTCGTATCTAGCAGAATAGGCCCTAAAGTCTATCGCCGGGTCGTTTGACTTTCACGACCTACCCCAAGATAACCCCTCCCTTCTCCATACGTACCCAAGGCAGATTTCTGTAATGTTTAACATTTTCCTCGTGTACAAGAAAGTGCTCCTCGTAAAAATAGGTTTTCCTAACGCCATTACCTCTTTATAAATGACCGGCAGGTGTTTTGTCTTTTTTTTTGTAAGGACTCGTAAGGAACACTAAAGGATTACTTTTAAGTTTATTATAGTTAAGCGCACTTAGAGTGAAATAACACAAAACTGCTCTATATTAATACTACGTTATTTTTATAATTATAATTATTAAAGAAATGTATTATTTAGGGATTTGAAGATTGAATATTGATTTTACAAATTTTTTTTTTTTTGGATTGTGTAGGATTTGATCCTTGGTGCTCTGAATGTCTGGCCGCTGAGGTTCGTCAGGCGCTTTATACCACTAGACGAAATGAGACTTGCGTGGGACCATGGATTTATCGCATTCTATTGGAACCGAGTACCCGTGAAATAAATAAATATTTTATTGCTATCTCATTCTCTCGCAACTAAATCCTACAGATGTATTGTGTTTGCTTCTTTTTAGTGTCGCTCGTTTCATCGAGTTTCTAATCACAACGGCGTTAAAGAAGTTTTCACTTCAATAAAATCATTGATGATCAAAGTTATACAAATAACGTAGGATTCTACAAACTAAATCAAAAACAAGTAAATGGATTGCCTTAAATATGCTTTTATTTTTTCGGTTTACTGAAATAATTTACAATATTCGCACAAACATGGCGAACCACTTGGGGTAATAATCTATAGCGCGGTTGTTGAATATCCAATTTTCACGATTTAAGTAATTTTCATTTGCAAATAAGATATAGGTTTGTCTCCTTCTTAGGGTATCATTGGTTTGCTTGCCTAGATTATTATATTAAGTTTCGCAAGTTTTTTTAATTGTTACAGCTGTTTCGGCGTTCAAAACCATTATCCAGCTGTAGTTAGGCCACATATTACTTGCTTAATAATTTTTTTCTTACAAAGAGTAGGCTTTTGAGATATTTAATATCAAATACAAAACCATCACTTTAAATTTGATGACAAGAAGATATCTACAATTTAAGAGGTGAGTATGGATACTGTCGCCCCGGGAATCATTTATTGCATAACCAATACCCCTGCCAATGGTCACACCATGTAGCAGGAATGCCTGGGTTCTTGGGGTGAGTTTTGTCTAGATCTTGGTGGCAAATGCATTTGCTCACCTATTGCGTGGCGAGCTGGATCGAGAGAGACTGCTTCAGGCAGACACAATCTAGACCTCTCCAGTTCTAGGGATAGATTCATACGTATCTATTCCTGGACACGTTGACCCCCAGATTCCTATCCACCACTCCTTTTCCCTTACCAAAACTTTCTCCTTCCATTTCCTAATAAGACCCTCCACTCATCATCCCCAAAGATGACATTGGCTCTAAGAATTTTTTTCTCATGGCCTCCTGTGTGGAGCTATTATATAAAATTATTGTCCGTAAAGTCAGTTTACGGACGATAATTTTACGTGATAACGTCATATAATAACGGTGGAGTGGAAGAGAGATAGATGCGTCACAAGCCGAACGCTTAGGCCGATCGCTTGTTCCGCGCCCTCGCTTGCACGCCCGGCTCAGGCGGAACGTGACAACGTGAAAATGAGTCATGCTTTTTCGTGAGTGCAACCGGCGTTCATCGATTTATAAGACATTATCACGTCAAAAAGATAAAATTATGTCTTAAACTCTTAAATTACAGGGGTGATATGATTGATATATACGACAAAAACAATTGTGTAATTTACGTCAATAATCTTATTCTTTCGCATTGCTTCGCAAAACTGACACTCAATACAATTACTACGCTTAGCATTTTCCGCTTCTTAAGGATGCTCTCCACGTTGTCTCCACGCGTCCGTCGTTTTAGCATTTTCCTGGAAAGTGCATGGCGCTAAGCAGCCGTGTCGGCGAATCTTTTCCTGCGTCGAATTCCCGCGCTTATTTATACCGCCTTCTCCGGCGGGTTTTATCGAGCCGCCCGAACATGATAATATTTATATAACGACATGGCCTTAAAATATTTTCTAAACTTCGGGAAGGTTCTTTTCCCTTTCCAAGGGACAAGATTCGTTCATTGGTGAATGTACATTAATCGATCGGTGTTTATTAACTAATTAAAAGTATACTTATTAAGAAGTCCTTTATTATTTTTTTATGTCTTCTTTTGTTGGAGAGATATGATATTATATTTTATAAAGTTGTGCATTTATACCTGGTTTACATTTACAATGAAAAGGCTGAAAACAGTAGAGATACATTATACATTAAAGACAAAGTCTTATTGTTTGTATACAATATCGAATAGTATTATTAGGCTTGCGTCTGCATGGTTGAATTTCAGAACCCAGCTTCGAGTGCATGTCTGACGCCACGCCGCGCCACAAATAACATCTGTTTGCGTGGTATTTCAAACAAAGCTACCATTGCAATTCGGTTTGGAATTCAAGAATTCGTCACAAGATGTCGCCACTTCCGTCGGCAGAACGCATAGGGACGTGCCCCCCTTAGATATAAGTTCTACGAATTTGTGAATCTGGATCAGCTTTTGTAAATACATTTCTTCCCATCTCTCCAGATATGGAAAGATTGACACTCAGTTGTAGCAAGCGGCTGTATATTACATACAACGTCATTGCCCGTCCCGATTACTTTGCCCCAGTGACTAGCCATCACCGGTTGAAAGTGGATACGAAGAAAGGGCTAATTTTGTAACCAGTCCTAGCGGATTTATAAAATAGTCATCAACTCTAACTGGGCGAACCCGAACCAAAAGCCGCCCGCAGGGTCTAGTTGATAATTATAAGTTAATTAGAAAAGACTTTGCAAGCTTTACATAGTTGTAAATTAATGACGTAGATTCACCGATTGAGGGTTTTTGCTGGGTTGCGATCACAGAACATTCGTTCGAAAAGTAGGCCTCAACGGCAAACGCACGCTCATCACTGTTCCAACACATGATGAAGACTAAACTGTGAAGGGACAAAATTTTATAGTTCCGCCTCTCAAACGAAATCACTAGCACTCCGCTACAACATCAACCGACTGAATGGCGCGCATTTTAAAAAAGGAAGTTAAGCTGCCGCACCCCGTGAAATATATAAATAAAGGTAGACTAAGGTTAAATATTAATTGGTTGGAAAGACGTGATAGTACAGCTTTCTTGTACCTACCTTCCGTGCAGTTAAATCGATCCGCCATATCTGCGTATCTATTACTAACTTCATGCAATCTAGGTACAAGCGAGTGTTTGAAATGCTTAGTCCTGGCATTGTTATATTATAATCTAACTTCGTGAAGTTGATGGATGGAACGCCTAACTGTCCCGGCAAATAGTCTTAGATTTTTCACACAATGTTTTTTTTTTCTTTTTTACTTATACCGATTACGGTTTTTTTTATTTTGAAGAAGTCTTCTTTTCCACACACTTCGCGTTATAAATTCAACTGAAAATTATTACTCAGACGAACAAAATATTTTATTTTACTACTTATAAATCGCCTCTATCAGTGCGTAAGCAACTATCATAATAATTTGATATAAATATTATATAACATCTCATCACCGACGCTGATGCACATTTAACTAATGGGAAAAGAGGGTGTATTATTCCTTTTATACAGGGTGTTGAGGGACTTATTTTAACCAGTGATTCCTGATATTATTTGAAGTAAAACATGTTAACAAAATTTTGATCTTCGTTTTGATGACTTTTAGTTTTTTTCCTTCAAACCTAACGAAAAAAACATCTTTCATGTGTCATCACTGGTCATTCAGCCGAGTAATCGTCTAACCCCGACTCTAACTTTCCACTACTTACTGATTTTTGAAGTGAAAACTTCTTTAACACCTTTGTGATTTTAAACTCGATGAAACGACAAATAGCGACACTAAAAAGAGATAAACACATACATATATAGGATATAGCCTGTGAGAGAATGAGATAGTATATTCGGTCTACTCTTTGTGCGGTTCGGTGCCATAGGGCCTGAGAAAACAACTTTAAAAGATTGTCCATAAGCCTTTTGACAAAAGGCGCGTAAATTTAAAAAACGCGATCATTTTTAAAAATTGTTTTTTAGAAAGATTTTTTGTTTGATTCGTGTACAAACCATGGTTTTAAGTAGGAAAATATAATAATTAATAAATAATTAAGTAATTTTATTCGGTTTGGTGCCATAGGGCCTGAGAAATCAACTTTTGAAGTTCAACCACAAGCCTTACAAAACGCCCGTAAAAATGATGAATTTGAAAAAAAAAGTTCTTTGGTAAGTTTTTTTTCTTCCCACTCTTGTCAACTTTAGTTTTCTGAAGGTTTCATTTCTACTGCGTGGGAATTGCACACACTGATTTTTTTTTTGTTGTCTGTAAAATCGGTACGGACGATAATTTTACGTGATAACGTCGTAAGAAAACTTTTACATAGAATTTTACAGTTAACGCTAAGGCCGTTCGCGCCTCTCTATCTCTTGTTCCGCGCTCTCGCCGAACGCTTAGGCCGTTTGTGCCTCTCTATCGCTTGTTCCGCAATCTCGCTTGCACGCTCGGCTCAGGCGGAACGTGACAACGTGACAATGAATCATACTTTTTCGTGAGTGCTGCCGGCGTTCATCGATTTATAATCACGTTAAAAATAAAAATATTTCATTAACATTTTTGTCTCCAAATAATGTCAGGAATCGATTAAAATAATAAGTAAAATATGTCATTCAACACCCTGAATCCATCCACATAGCAATTTTTTTTTACCAATTGATTTTATATTACAAAAATATTTCTCTTACTGTATATTGTAATGGTGTACACTGCATTATTATTAACTAGAGTCTCATTAAAATACGGTTTGTTTACTCCCGGTTTGTGCAATAGCAGCAAAACAGGTTTGTTTTAAAAATGCATCCGTAGGCGGAATTTGACTCGTTCATACGTTTGTTAAAAAAGTCTGAATTTACTTATTCATGTGAAACGAATTGTGTTTTTTTGTATTTTCGGGAATATTTTCAGTGTTGCTACCGTACGGTGTGCGGGTGCTGTGTCTACCCCCTGCCTGCCTATTACCGCGCTCAAATATGTGGCTAGTTCTCCACCACGCGCAATCAGCCCGATGGCTCGCCCTGTATTGATTGTAATAAGAACGCGGAGAACATGAGTTCTATTCGGTTAAGCAAATATCTAATCCGAACAATGAGGTATTGCTTTAGCTACATTATAATTTATATTGTCAGTGCTGCAACCGGCAATTACGCGCTTTGTCGAGAAAACAGTAACTGGGAATAAAATAACGGCTGTAAATATTTAATTTTGAAAATTGTGGAATTTTTTTTGGACGATAGATTTTTAATTTTTTTTGTGGAAATATAATTACACAAAAAATTGTGTGCAGTTCACACACGATGGAAGTGAAACCTTCAGAAAAATAAACTTCAAGAGAATGAGACGAATGCAGAGTATCAGGAGTAGGATAATTGTAGGGCTCATTTATTTTATTATTTATTATACATTATACTAAGTTTAAAAATTATTTTTAAAAAATTTCTACGAACTCGCACAAAGAGGACACCGATTAATTTATCTCAATCTTTCGCAGGCAAATCCTATATATATTTATGCATTTGTCTCTTTTTAGTATCGCTCGGTGCCGTTTCATCGAGTTTTAAATCACAATGGTGCTAAAAGTTTTCACTTCAAAAAATTTGTGTGTAGTTCACGCGGTAGAAGCGAAATCTTCAGAAAACTAAAATAGACAAGAGTGGGGAGGTTACGATGCGCCGCACAAAGAGGGTATGCCACAAAGCACCACACAAAGAGGAGAACGATTATTCTTTCTCATTCTCTCACAGGCAAATCATTAAAATATGTATTTTTCTCTTTTTAGTGTGGCTATTTTTTGTTTCATCAAGTTCCAAATCACAACAGTGCTAAAGAAGTTTTCATTCAAAAAGTTTAATGGTTATGTTAATCTAAATATATCCACTGTAATAATAATTTCATTCAATACCACCATTCTTCTTGTCATGCTGTTGCTGTGCTAGAGCACTATGCTGCCGTGTGGTATCTTAAACAAATCATGGCGGCGACGACTGAAGTTTTTAAGTGCATATAAGCCATAGCATTCAATGAGGAATGGGCTATCATTAGAGTTATTAATTATATTAAAACTAAGTATTGCAAAATTTGCAAAACCTCTTGTTTCGTAGCTAAATCTATTTGTTGTCTCATGTAAGCCTGTTTGGTTCACGGACGTCGGATCAGTTTCTGAGGTTTTTATTTTGTTTATTCTAGCATGTTTTTTATATGGTTTGGTGCGGAGACCATATACCACAAGCATATTCCAGATTACTTCTTAGTATCCATAATAGTCATCTTCATCCTAGTATCCATAATAGTCATATTTCAGGTTAACATTTTTACCTGATCGGAGGGCTAACCTAACATACGGTTCTCGATTTTCGATTTTAGATTTTCATGGCTTATGACGGAGAAAAGAATATTGGTATATACAAAACCAAAATTTACTCACCATGGTCTTCTTTTTTCTTCCGTAGATTCACAAAGACTTCAATAATTTGCTCAATACCCAGTGATCGTCGGCCTCGGGCCTGAGCTTGAAAACCCGACTCCGTGAAGCGCACACAATGTTCAAAGCGATATCTCGTACGGTTCTACCTCTCATCCGATGATTCGTGCACGCTTTTGTTTGGGCGATTAAAATTTCAAATATTTAAGATAAAAAGTTGAAAAAAAAAATAACGCGTTCATGTGTGCTCCTTTATTTATTTCCCATTTCAATATATTTCCCGATACGCTGCCGGATGAGGAAACCAGAACAAATGTTCCAACGCAGACACTTTTTGTTTATCAAATTACGTGGGTATATAGTTTTATTTTGTGGATTTTTTTTACCCGTATGGACACCAGCCGGCGCGCCGCCCCGTCCCCCGCCCCCCCCTCTCTCCCCTACGCCGCCTCACGCGATTTGCAACAATTTAAATATTCTTTCGGAATTCTGCCGATGGTAATTCGATAAAAATGTGTAACTTTTGGTACTGTTTCAAAATCGCCGGCGCTCACACTGTTTCAGTGCATTCTAGTTGAACGTTGTTCCCACATATCTACCTACACATTTAACGTAATACACGTAGACTGATTTTCTGACTTTTCGCAGTAGATACCTACCTACAAATTTAAATATCGATCGTCCATTTGGTTAGTCAGACATCTCTAAATACTATGTTTTGAGATAATTAGTGAAGCAAAATTCAAATGCTTACCGTAAATATGCTATAAAATAAACGGTGACCGGCCATCTCGGAATAAAACCAACTCAGAACCATCTCAGATAAGTCATTTAGAGTGATAAAAAAATATAAATAAAAAATTGGTTAAATAGGTTAAGTTAGGTTAGGGTTATCGGCTAATTTAAAATTATTTTTTTATCACTCTAAATGACTTATCTGAGATGGTTCTGAGTTGGTTTCATTCCGAGTTGGCATGGAACCAAAAAAACACCGTGAGGCATAACGGTACGGTTAATAAGTATGACATTTTGAAATATTGTACTAGTGAATCAGAAAAAAATTAAAATTTGTTTAATTCACTTCAAGTTTTTCTGCATTATAATTTACCTATATTTTATATATTGCCTATATTTTACCCGCGGCTTCGCTCGCATGGTATTTGGGGGAAATTGGCAATACATATTGTCCTTTCCCGTGCGTCCCCGTTCCTTTCCACTTTCCCCGCCTTCTCCCTCCGTGAATCCCACCCCCCTGCCTTTCTTGGCTGCCGCAAAAATATATGAAATACACACATTTTCATTTATACAAATTTCATAACGCCGGAGCATACCTTTATACATAGCCTATTTTACTCGCTGACAATATAGCTTTCTATTGGTGTAAGAATTTTTAAAATCGGTTTAGTGGTTTAGGCGTGAAAGCGTAACAAACCAACACACTCAATTTTGCATATATAATATTAAGCATAGATATAAACTAACAATATAAATTGAGGTCTTGTCTCACGTTGACGTTTAAAAACTTTATTGGCACTTACGAATTTGCAATTTTCAAGACGCCATAGCATTCTTTTTGAAAGTGTTTTGCTGTTTCAGAAACAACCGGCAAGATTTTCTGCTTATTCAATGGGTTCTTCTAAGAATTTGCACAGTATTTTGGTAGGTACAAGGAAATGCAAAGCTGCCCAGTGAAACGAGACTAAAACCCCACTGACTCGATTTACCTTTGACCTTTTTGGTTTATCTTTTCTTCCCCAATGCTGGAAACTTCATAGGAATGAAATACTTTTGCATTCATTTCGTGTTTTATCTCGGGAAAATAACGTTCCGTTTTATTAAATAAGAAACAACCATCAGGACAGAACTTAAAAATGGAAATCTTCATTGAAAATAAACGCTCTATCTAAGTTCTGAACCCTAGTAAGATAATCTTATATTTACCTACGTTAATGATAATGATACGTCTTAAAGACTTACTGAAGCTTAAAAGTCTACATTTTACATATTATCACACTTAAATAATTAGTTAACGGTTTTGTAATTCAAATAAAACTAAAATAATTTTTAAAAATATATTGTTATTGTAAAAAATTAAGAAAATTCTGTAAAACGATAAAAAAAAATTGTGAATTCTTGAATCTTTTTTTAATGAAAAATAATGTTTTATCTTACGTCTAAATCAAAATTTATTTATGTTATGGAATTTTAAATGCTTATCAGTCGTTATGATAAAAAATATTAATATTTTTAAAACAATCACAGCATTGGATAAATTTTTAGATTTTCACGGCCAAAAGTATTTTCGTTATTTATTTTTCGGGTTTTATGCCGTGTTGCGCTACTTCCTTCTTTAGCTAGGACAGCGTTACCGTGTCCGAAGCATTGGCTAAAGAAGGAGGTAGCGCAACACGGCATAACACCCCAAAATCAAATAACGAAAATCACAGTATTATTAGAAGTCCGAAAGTTTCACAAAAGATAATCATACGTCTTTCGAACGTGTGGTGTGTGTATATATCCGTAATTATTGTACTTACTGTGGTAACACAGCCGCCTCCTCCAAGCTCTGCAACTGAGCTAACTGAGATCAACAGCGCCTACGATGCGAAATAAAAAAAAAATACAGCAATATTTGTGTTTCGCTCACGTCGCAAAGACGTAGATTATCTTTCTTAGGTTAACGTGGTTACACAACATAAATGTTTAGTATTTTAGAACATTTCCCACACTCTGTTTTGAAGAGTTTATTTCACATGTACATTTGTTACTTAATTTTTAATTATCTGCTATTGGTTTGGATACATCAGTGCCACTAGCAATCTTAAAACTATCTTAGAATTTATACAATTACAGAAATGATTAGATTTTATTAGGCGAGGGTGGTGGAAGGAGTGGTTTTGGGGAAGGGGGAGAACGGTGGAAGTAGTTAACGTAACTGGGAACAAACAGGGTGCTATTATTTTTTCTTTATTTATTAGGTTTCTAAAGCTCACAAATTAAAGTATGTATTAATTAATATTTTAATATTTAAGCTTGCTTTTTGAAGTAAAAACTTCTTTAAGACCTGTAGGATTTAGTCTGCAAGAGAATGAGATAATCGGCCTCCTCTTTGTGCGGTGCTTTGTAGAATAAAATGTAAAATATTTTTTAAACTTGATTACAATATTATTATGAATAAACCCTACAATTATTCTATTCCTGACACTTTGCATTTATCTCATTCTCTCGAAGCTTAATGTTCTGAAGGTTTCACTTCTACCGCGTGTGAATTGAACACGTGATTTTTTTTCTTTGTTGAAGCTGGAATAAGTAAAAATTAAGTAACAAATGTACATGTGAAATAAACCATTTCAAACAAAACGTCTAGATATTGTTACATTGTTAACGCCCAAGAAATACAAAAAAAAACCTACGTATTTATAGATAATAGAAACTCTAATAAAATGGCATACGACCAAACGGCACGGATTATCTAAACAGTGAGGCCAATGAGAATTATGCTTTTGGTGTGTAGGTAGAAATATAGGCGGGACTTCACTGTGCGTATAGAATGTGCGCACGCAGTTCTACAGAATGGTTTATGACGCTTGTTTCTATTCTATATTATTTCTTACCTCCCCATCCTTCCCATTCAAATAAAAAAACACAGAAGTGGATCAATAATAGCAATCTATTAAATAAAAAGTCATATCAATTTTCCAGGGTAGTGAAAGTGACCCTCCTCGCCGTTATTCCGAAGATCTCATCGCTGTGTCACATGCATAATGAATTCCTAAGCAATGTTTGCTCCACATTTCGAAATACTTAGAAAATAAATTGCTTTTTTCCACATGTATAAATCATTTTCAATGACTCCCGTAAGTGATTTAGCTGCACGAAAAAAAAAACGATGAGTCGAATTTATTTTGTTAGTAGAACCCGAATAAAAATCGTTTTTTGTTTCAATGTTTTTTTCTGATTGTATCTGATTACACTTTTAATAATAAATACGAAATGTTTTAAGATTCAGACTTGACCCATAAAGGGGGAAAAAATAGAAAAATTCTCTCGCCAAAAGTTTTATTTTGTTGGTTTAAAAATATGTGTTGCATAAATTATTTTCTTGTCTTCGGACTTCCATTTTTAGAATACATTTCAAGTGTATTCCGATTCGGTCCTCTAGATCAGTGATCCCCAAGCCCCGGGCCGCCTAAGGCCCTGCCTTAAATTACGGTAAAAAAAATGAACACACCCAACAAAAAATGAAATAATTATCGCCATAAATAATTATTCAGTTGAATTATTCTTTCACTCCAAGTTACCGCCGACAAAATACCTTCGAAGTAAAAATCACGACTGGGCTTCCATCTTGCGCACTCGCGTAAGTAACGTAAAGATTTCGAGTGAGACGTGAGTCACCGTCCTTATATTCTGCTTGCCCGAGTGCATGTTGAATCATTTTATTGAGAATATGTGACGTACTAACATGTGTTTGACAGTATTGGTGAATTTATCCCCGATTCCCCCCCCCCCACCCTCCGACCTCTCCTCAGCGTGCCGCGGTAAAATTAACAAATGTTGACCAGTCCGCGGCGATAAAAAGTTTGGGGATCACTGTTCTAGAGAACATAGAAATTCTAACCTAACCAAAATAAGCATTTGTGGTTCATCAATCGATATAAACAAGTAACGCAAACAACAAACGATATAAACCTTGTAAAATTTCTAATTTAATCAAAATTATTTCGGTTGTGGGTCTGTCTGTGAGTTATTGTATCATTTTCAAAATTATAACTAATTGTATAAGGAATTCAGATAAGCGTTAAGTAGGTACCTACCTGTTAAAATATATAATTATTTTAATTGCCATTTTAAAAATAGGAACTGATGTGTCAAGAATTCAGACTAGCGTTGAAGTACTTATAATATGAAATTTTTTTTAAGAAAATTATTTTAATACTACACATTTCTCAGTGTTAATCTTTACAAGTAAATTCAGATTTCGTTATTTTAAAAGGTCTGTGCTTGTAGTTATTACATTATTAATTAACAAGATCAATACCCTCTGAATATAGGTACATTAAGTTTCAAAAACTTACACCTTATAAATGGAGCATCATCTTAACGTTGCGCTGTGCTTCCTCAGTGACTGCTTTCTGTCCCCAAAAATCTTCCCACCGACCGGCCACCGACAGAAAGTAGTAATTTATTTACAAACACTCCCGCCACTGTTGTATATTTAGGGGTCTTTATTTACCATGACGAATTTGTAGGATGTATACGTTCTCTATACATAACAGAGGTATTCACCGCCAAGTGAATATTCATAAGGCAGATTTTTTTTATCAAGGAAAAACACTTTCAGATTCATAGTTCCGTAAATGAGGCTGGCATCCCTGCACTGAGTCAACAAGGACAGCCACGCAGAGCCCTCTTGCCTCACGGCGACTTTGTTCGCTCCACAACATACTCATTCGCTACGTAACATCATACATTATTAAAAATTTAAAGGAGACATTATGTAGTCGTCCGCGGCGGCACACGAGATAAATGTCGCCTCGCGTCAAATAAAAATATGCAGACGAATCGTTTGAGACACAAACTACATCAGGCCGAAAGCTCTTAAGAGGGATGACTACCTGGCCTTTTCCCACAAAACGTAAATTTGAATTTGAGGCCAAAATAACCAACTATTTTTCTTTTCAAATCTAATACCAATCTACTATTATAAGTACCTATTTATGTTTTAAATTTTTAAATATTTCCGATTTTACACGATGTAAGAAGTAATTTTGAGAATTATTTGTGAGAATGGTAATTCTTCAAACAAACCATTTTGCACTTTCTACTATGTAAATATGACTAAATGTAAAATGGATTAAAAAAAGGGTTTTGCTGGGCTTATTTCAAATTACAAACAACCAATTTGTATAATGTATATTATTTTTATAAAATGTCTCATCTAAATTAAAATTTTGACCTAAAAAACGCCTTTTCATAGTAGTTTGGTTTAAATTTTTTTTTTAATAATTACTGTAAGCTCACAAAAAATTGCCAAAGTTGATCTCATGACAATCGAATTCTGATGGCTTATATTTTATCACTTAAAATACAAATAAATAAAACAACTTGCGTTCATGCTAGATATTTTCTTAACCTTTTGATTACAAGGTAGAAGTGAAATCTTCAGAAAACTAAAGTACACGAAAGTGGGCTACGAAGCACTGCACAAAGAGAAGACCTATAGGCTACTGCACAGAAAGGAGACCGATTATACAATCTCATTCTTTCTCTTTTTAAAGTCATTATTTTTCGTTTCATCGAGTTTCAAATTGCTAACAACGGTGCTAATGAAGTTTTCACTTTACTTGGGTATTTTGGAATAGAGCCGCGTCGCCAATCCTCTTAAAATTTGCACGCACCCTCGATTGTTACTGTTGTGGTACTAGATGGATTTTTATGACTTTAATTTAATAAAATAATTGTTATTTTTCCCTAGACAAATATTTCTGTGGTCGTAGAGCAAATATTTTGTCTGAAGAATTTGGTTTGGTTTCCTTTAGAAATACAAAATATTGATAACTAGCTGACCCGGCCGCGCGTTGCTGTGGCTGACGAAACACAACGCCATCTACTTGATAGTTATCCAACTTAAAGGTTGGGTTGGGTTTATAAATAACCACCACCATCTGTTAATTTGCATACAAATCAAATCCACATTGCCAGCCCGCTCGTTCACCACATACAGACACTCTCCTTTATATATTTCAACCAATTTAACAAAACCTGGACAAATTACATACCTATACCTTCTTCAAGAATTCCCATTCTATCTATTGGTGAAAACCGCATGAAAATCCGTTCAGTGGTTTTTGACTTTATCGCGAACAAACAGACAGACACGGCGGAGAACTTTAATTTTTAATATGTAAAGATTAAACTCAACGTTCCGAATTTTTTTCATAATAATAATTTATTTTATATTCAACGGCCCCGTTTTGATCGCTACCGTATTAAAGTTTTTCTTACAAAAAATTGTGATATTTCAATTTAGAATAAAAAAAGTTAAGAATGAAAATAGTTTCAGGCGGCATGTGACGGGCGATTGGCATTTTACCACTGGTATACCAAGCGTTAATCCATAAAAAAGTATTATTAAAATTAAATTCTACCATTAGTCAAAGTTTTCAAAATTATAAATAATTAACGTGTTCTACTTCCAAAGAAATGATGCATAATAATGTATAAAGTAGGCCCCATCCCTACATACTAATTTACAATATGTTCAATGTCGTTGAAATGTTTGAGAATATTACAATTGAGGCCATTGTGAATTTAAGTTTAAGGGTAAAGCTAAGTTACAAGGAAATGTATTCATAATCAGCTTATAAGATCTACTCGATGCCTAACAAAAAAACGTAATTATACCGATTCGAAGGCAGTAATTAGTTAAACTAAACTCCGACCAGGCTACACTCTTAATTCCGCGCCAGTTCGCACAACTTTCCAAATTAAATATAAATGAACTGTTTTAATATTGTTCGGGTTTAATTTGATTGAAATGTTTGAACTCTGTTCTGCATAAAGTTCTGCAGAAAATAGCTGGGCCACAGAATAATCGGAACCTCGATTGTCGAATTCTATTTCATCTGTTTTCCAATTGAACACTCCTCATAAAATATCAAAGATCATTTCTTTATAAAAAATTCGTGGAAAAGGGTTTTTGAAGTGAAAACTTCTTTAGTTCCTTTCGAGTTGAAATGGAAACGACCGACACTAAAAGGAGACAAACGCATGCATCTGTAGGATATAGCCTGCCAGAGAATGAGATAGAAGGAAACCTTACCTCGTACAGTACCTACAAAGCGTTGCGCTCTATCAAGCTGTCCTTTGTATACGGATGAAACAACGTTATAATAAATCCGTTGGAAGACAAAACATAATCGTCGTAAAAAGCAACAAAAGTTTTACATGTGGTAGTTATAATTTTTAACATTTTAATTCTTTTTGAATATTAAAAACTATTAATTGCACTGTTTCTCTAACCAAAGTGTTGTGTACAACGATCCAAGTGCACGCATTGTCCGCTTTGATCAAAGATATTGAAAAAAAAAGATATATGCTATGATGGCCGCCCGACTATTCGTGGACTACGGTCTATTGGTCCTAGTTTGAATACGGAATTTTGTTGATTTTTTGAAGATGTGCAGAATATAATATAAGCAATATTGGCGACACCAAGAAGCACAGTCCCACCCAGTAAAAACTGCCGATAGCACTTCTTTTATATTTAAATATCTTTGGCTTTGATTATGAGCTCACTTTTCAAAGCTCATATTGGTTGAGATTGTCTGGGTAAAGGTCTCACTTCCACCGCGTGTGAACTGCACTCGATTTTTTTAAAATTTCGGACTATTTAGTTCATTATTTAGTAGGTATCCGTGTGAAATGATCACGTTGAAAAAAGATATCTAAATAATTAATTTTAACTAGGTATAATATGCCATTTTTCGTTGGTCGATATTTTAATTTGCTATTAATTGGTTACATATTTTTGGAAATCATTTTGGTAATTTGTTCAATTAGAAAAACGGAACGGACAACGTGAAATCTTGCCGTTTTTATCCAATGGATATTTCAAGAATTCATATCTCTTGAGGAAAATGTATTTGTGGGTTACATTGCTGCATTAGTGTAATAATTCTTAATTAAATCATTTTAATCTGGATATAAATGTAACCAGCTCAAGTACGGGGGCTTAATTAAAGCCAGGGTTAAGTTGCTTTACACATCTGCTGACACAACTTGGCAAGCACCTTTGGTCTGGAGCCCCAAATACCTAAAAAAAACCCTCGATTCTGCGCGGAAACGGACCGTCTTAATAGATTCCGCTAACCTAATCTTAACAAGCGGATTGCAATATTTAGAGCACAGGTGCCAGCTAGGTGTTCAGTCCTTGTTCTACCAATATTACTATGGAAGATGCTCCGAGGAATAAGCATCATTGATCCCTTGAGAATCGGTGCATATTCGGGAAACACGCCAAACGCGCGCCCAACATATGTACACGTATGACATTTGTCTCATGAGAACGGGTGGTTTCTACGACTCGTTCTTGAGTTCAACAGCTCGACTATGGAATGATTTGCCGGACTATGTGTTTCCTCCCTACTACAACATGTTCACTTCTTCTTCTCCCCAAAAAGACTCTCCGCACAGTATCTTCACAGATGTCATAGGAGGCCCTGGTGGAAATTATTTTCCTTGGGGCCTTCTGTATAAAGCTAATGGTAAAAAAGACAAAAATAGTTCACAAATTTGCAAAATGTCATTTTTTTTTAAATTTGTTTTGACGTGATAACGTCTTATAAATCGATAAACGCCGGCTGCACTTACGAAAAATCATGACTCATTGTCACGTTCCGCCTGAGCTGAGCGTGCAAGCGAGAGCGCGGAGCAAGCGTTCGGCATAAGCGTTCGGCTTGTGACGCATTTATCTCTCTTCCATTCCATCGTTATTATATGACGTTATCACGTAAAATTATTTTCCGTAAACCGACTTTACAGACAACCAATTTAAAATATTTTTTTTTGATACATATTAATATTTCCATGATTATGAAGTTTTTTCACGAGCGTACTTTGAATCTAGGTGTTTTGTGTTGGTTGGCTGCTTTTTGATAAATTAAGTTAAATTTATTTGCTCCACCTGTTTTGCTTAGTCTTAATTATTTGAAGTTCGTGGATTGACTGCCTCTGAATAATTAATTGATTCAAGTTTCTTTAAAGCTTCCAGCATAGTTGCCGATGATTTATATATAAAATATAGCTACTGGGAACGGGTACCTTCCTTCACAATGTCTGCTGTGTTCTATTATTTAAATGACAAACTTCTTGTTCGTGTTCATACGAGGAATTAAATATTTACGGGCCATAGGAAAAATAAAATGGTTGCAACATAAATAGCTCTCGGATTCTATGTCGGTAAACATTACAAAATAACGTAATTCACAATAAATAACTACTGACCTACCGTTTTTAATAAAACAACGTAAGGAGGTGTTTATTTATTTGTTTATTAAGACATAGACGGTACATTATAGTACAAGTATTGAGCATATTAAATTAAATTATTAAATGGTTATGGTTATAGTTATAGCTATAGTTATAATTATAGTTATAGTTATAGTACCCATTATGTAAGTCCATGGGAAGAAGATGTGTGGAGAGATAAATAGAAATTTCGGAGCTAAGAATTATGTGCCCACGAATTGTTAATTGACTGTTAATAAGAGTTTAAGCAAAAATGAAGAGTATGTAGTTTTAAAATAATTTGTATCACGCTAAGAAATTTTAAAAATTAGTTTTGTATGTTAGAAAGAAATCTTGAAAAATATCGAAATGTAGTAATTTTTCATAGTTACTTTAAGTTCTAATTGCGTGATTTATATTTGTGTTGATTGAAATAATGTAAGTATATAAGTTTATAAAATAATACAAAATGAATGAAAAAAGTGTTTACAATAACCGCATTTCTTCCAAAAGGTTTTTTAACCTTTCATAAGCCAGCAACTCTCAGATCGTTACCACTTTGGATGACCTCTGTTTCTCTCCTCCTGTTTAGTAACAAAAGTACCTAAGTAACAAATTAGTGATATAACTTGATAGTTTAGTTTCGTATTAGTAAAGTTAGTCAGAGGAAGAAAAGATCTTAAAACTTAGAATAATCATTATCCAGAAGAGATGCTTAAGAAAAATCACAAATTCCGGTTATCTGGATTTTCATGGACCCCTTAAAAAACCGAAATTTCTGACGCTCTCAGAATGAACAGATGTATGTTTTTTGTAGACTTAGTATTTATGTTTATTAGTAAGGTCAAATTTCTACAAGTTTCCAATAAAACTCTCAACTCTTAAATACGTTACAAGACTAATACAAAACTTAAAATAACACACGCAAAAAAAAGTTTCAAAAAGAACCTAAATATATTATGGCTATTAAAAAACATTGTATTCACCTTCCACGTAAGATTAAAACTAATAATCACGATACGTACTCCAATTTATATCATCACTCGTCACTAAAAACATCCATTTTAAATAAATGTACCCGTCAACTTTTTTTAATAAATGTACTTTACATGACGTTTAAAAAAATCTAGTGCGTAGAAGCAAAACTTCACCAAAACAATCTCAACCAATAGGGGCCTTGAAAAGTGAGATTATAATCAAAGCTGCCAATGATCGAAGTTTGACGTTTTGTAGGTACTATAATGCGTCGTCATCCGTTCCAAATCACAACGGTGCTAAAGAAGTTTCACTTCAAAAATGCATATACTTCTTCTAATCCCCTGTCCGTCTCTTCGATAGATACATATATTTGCACTACAAAACAATGTCTACAAACATTAAAATAATATGTACTTTAATTATTGTTAATTGGGTTATCCGTAAAAAATATGATGCACGTGTACCCTTTATACTCTTATGTTTATTTAGTAGAATAGAGGTATTGGAATTTTAATTTTAAAGAACACAAAAAAGATTTATTAAACAGCAAAGTGATTTTTAAAATTTTGTACCCTCCCCATTCAGAAGCTTTACTAAGGTCACTTTTCTCTTTCCCTGGCCAAGAAGACGCAATAATTGTTTTTTTTGTGTCTTCCTAATTTTACAAATGTTACTAACAACAATTTGAACTTAAAAGTTTCATTATAATATATTTAATTATTTTAGAAAGAAAGTCTTGCTCGTTATCTTAAAGAGGTAAGTACTTATATTAATAATAATGGCTACGTGACATGGCGACGAGCTCCGGTCTGATGGCACTTTGTCTAAGATTCATTACGAACATAATGCAGCAGCTTATGTGCGCTAACTGTGTAAAGCTCTTACCCGTGGAACAGTCCATCGTCAATATTTTCATAATTCCGTCCTTATGAAATTATCATACTTTAGCAGGCAGAAACTACATGCGTAACATTTCACGCCGGTTGTATTATTATTTCATACAAACTTTGTTCAAAGGTATGCAATTCCCATTGTGATTTCAAATAAACTAAGTAGTTGACGCAGCGTGCATTTTTCACAACAGATTGATGTGAATTATTAAAAACCCAGTTAAAATTGAGCTTTAAAAATGTGATACCTAGACAGTTTTTTTTTTTGCTTTGAAATTATTGGTCAATCGGAGAGCTTTATTTAAAGTGGTAGCTTTTCGTTTTTGATTGTAACAAATGCACATGTGAAATAAAATTCTTCAAAACAAAATGTCTTTAATGTTATATAGTTAATGACCAAGAAATACAAAAAAAAATCAAGTGGAATTCACATGCGGTAGAAGTTGAACCTTCAACCACACAATTTCAACCAATAGGAAACTTGAAAAGTTAGCTCATAATCAAAGCGCATCTTGGCAGAGCGCGACGCTTCGTAGGTTTTGTACTTAGGTAAGGTTTCATGCTATCTCATTCTCTGCCAGGCTAAATCCTACGGATGTACTTTTGTCTCTTTTTAGTGTCACTCGTTTCCACAGCGGTGTTAAAAAAAGTTTTCACCAAAAAAAAAATGTCTGCAGTTCTCATGCGGTAAAAGTAAATCGTTTAGAAAACTAATAGATTTGACATGTTGACAATTTTGCACGATTAAATCTGCTATCAAGTTTCACATACCTTTCTTTATATATTTCCATTCTTTGTATATATAATGTTCTCTGTTATTATAACTATTACACGAGTACACATTTCTTTTTAATTTCTATTTTTTGTAAAAAACCAACTGTTTTTTTAAAAAAAACTATATTTCTTATATATATTATATTTGTCACATTCATTTTTAGGAGCCATCCATAAATTACGTCACACGAATTTCATGATTTTTTTACCCCCCCCCCCCCCTGTTCCTGTCACACATCATCACATTTGTGAGAACCCCTCCCCCCTAGTGTGATATCACATATTTTGCAATTTTACATCTAAATTTTTTTTGCGTTTTAATAATTTGGATTTTTACATCAGATTTTTACGTCACAGAGCTGATGACCCCCTCCCCATACCCCTTGTCACACTTCTCTACTCCCCTCCCCCCTTAAGGTGCGCGGTAATGTATGTATGGCACCTTATGTTGTCCTTAATACTACTGATGTACTGATTCTTTGTGCCACCGTAACTTATAATCTTATCATTGTAATGTGAAAGCCTTTTTATGGCGTAGTAAGTAAATAAAATAATTAAAGTAGACAAGAGTGGGGAGGCTACGAATCGCCGCACAAAAAGGAGACCGATTAGTCTATCCCATTCTCTCGCAGACTAATTCCTATAGATGGAAATATATGTATTTTTCTCTTTTTATTGTCGCTTTTTCATTTCATCAAGTTTCCAACCACAACGGTGCTCAAGAAGTTTTCACTCCAAAAAATGTTATATTTTATGCAGTCAGTTATCTGATCATTGTCGATTGTCCATTCTTGTGGAGTGTAGAGTATAGAGGCGAGGTATAGTTATGTGCAGTGTCGGCATGTGGATGCTAAGTTATTAATTGGTCGGGTTGTGGCAAGATTAAACATAGCCGTGATCGGAGTGATTATATGTGTCATAGTCATACAGAAAAGCTAAGAGACATAGTCATACAGAAAGCTCAGTCCGCAGAGCGTATGCGTCCAACCCTAAGCTGTTACATAAGTAATGTGGTTTGCCTTACAATGCGCTTTAATGTTAAATGACCTCTCTTGCCATATAGCCGCTTGAATAATGCAGCAACTCTGTTTCCTCCCTACCCCTCCCCACCCCCTGCCACTGCCGCCACCCCTTTTCACCCCCGTCCGCCCCCCGACGCTCGCGCTCCTCAAATATAGCCCGTTGTCCATATATATGGGATTTCTAATTGCGCTTGTAGTATCTACAAATTGTTTTACAAAATCCTGACACAACATTTCTGTTGAATATATTAAAAATCTAACATATAAAGTTGATTTGTTGCATTGTAGTTGGCGGCTTGGATTGGTTTTGTATAAAAATTCACAATTTTTTTCCGAGGTTTGAAAATTTGAACGCTTGACCTTCAAAACAAAAGTAAGATCACCATCTACATGAGATTTCCAATTATCCCCGTCGCGTTTTCCTACCACTTAAAGAGTATTCTAATACGTATTGATGAAATTTTGCACACTTGGTATTCAAAATAAGAGAAACATTACTATCTACATATAATGTAAAAAAACTTCAGACGAATTTATCTATCTAAGTATATTTTGTAAAGAAGAGTATCCTGGTGTGGCGACGTGGCTTTGTTTTTGTACAAATCTACCAGATCCTTTTTCCATCCCTTAAAAATAGAATTTTCCATCCCTTCATATACATTTTGTCCACTTGAAGTTAAAAATTAGAGGAATAATGTCTACATCTGATTTCGAAAAACTGTGTGTAAAACCCGGGCAACATCCGGGACTTCGGCTATATTTATCGTCTGTCTACATATATAAATAAATTCCAATTCAAAAACTATTTGATCGATTTCGCAGAAAATTTCAAAGTTAGTTCTTATTATTACCATAGTGTTTAGAGAGTGGTTTGAATAGTAGAAGAAGTCGGGGAAGACTTAACGCATTATCTCTACCCTTATACGGAGTCTAATTAAAATCGATATAACATAGATTTTTTAATAGCGACAACAAGGTGCAGAGTAATTAATGATAGAAAAAGTCGGGGATGCCTGATCCGAGGAAGACTTAACGCCCTTATCTCTGCACAGGAGTGAGATATGAACAAAGAAGATTTTAATATACTACATGAAGGGAATGGTTGAAAAAGTCGGGGACACCCGAGGAAGACATAAGTGTAGTAAAATGAGGCGTATGACATGAACGAAGAAAGAGGCAAAATGAGAATGCGTTACGTAAGAGTGAATGGAAGAATAAGAAGGAGATGTAAGAGGAAGACATGGCACAACTAAGAAAATTAAATACTTATGTGCGACCAAATTAAGAGTATATTATGAACGTAGAAAGGGGTGTGGGGAGAATGTATGACATGAAAAAAATGTGACTGCTTTTTAAGCTTAAGGTTTTGTAGATATGGTTAGGTGGCGCATGTTGTTTGAATTGAATATTAGGAATTAAGATATTATTTTCTATTTGCACCGCTTGATAATGCCTTCGAAAGGAGTAAAAAAAAATCATCAACCAAAGTTCATATTTTTTATAATCTTACCAACGTGGACATTTACCTGAGCAAAGTCAGTGACGTTATTCACAGTTATAAAACATTGTTTTAGGAATTATTTGTTCAAACGCGCGTCTACCAATTAATTATAATCTTTATCGCCGCCCCCGCCCTTCTGAGAGCGACGAACGTGTCGTGGGCCTGTGGAATTTCGGTTTAATTACCAATTAAGGAATTAATAATGTAGAGTCATTCGCAAGGAAGCATCCACTTTGAAAAATGTATGTATGAATATTCGTAATTACGAGATTTTATTGAGAGTTTGCTGCGCGCATTGATCATCCTTTGCGAACCAGTTTCTTTTCATCGTCGTTTTCTACGATTTAGTCTTCCAACTGTCAAAGGAAAATGCCCTCTATTTATAGAATGATAGATGTCTGTCTCGTGTTCACTGTTCTGTATCTTGACAAGTTTCAATTTGTATCATAAGACCTCTTCAGATATGTAAGTTGCATTTCTGCCATTCCACTAAGGCACGGTAGTACCCGCTCAGATAGAAGAAGAAGGAGAGATATTTAAATACGAATGTCAGAGGGAGCGCGCTACTATTACAGACGAAAATATTTAAGCGAAAATTGTGAAAATATTTAATAATACACGACTCGCTTAAAATAGAGCAAAAATCTTGTAAAGTATGTCTAACACAGCGCTCAAAGATACACTGTGAATTTTTACATCTTGTAAAATAATTGAAAATTAAAGTTTATAATAATTTTCGGAGCATATTTTTCTACAGTTTTCTATCTATAAAAATGTATAGATATTATCTTCAAAAATAACATAAATATTTTTTAAGAGATAAAATTTAAAGTTTCTAAAGAAAATATGTAATAAATCGGTAAAAATGCGGGAAGCCGAGCCTTGAATATTAATAATGAAAACCTTCGATACAATTGAAACTCTTTGTAAAAGCACTAGAAATAAATTGTCTTATTAAATCCTATATTTATATATATGCATAGAACGGCGCTTCTTCCCACGCTAATTTTGTCAAAGAACTCAGTTATTAAAAATGTTCATATCAATCACTTGGTAAATGGAAAATAATAGTTCTCGGTGCATCGGCTTAAATTTGTAATGACATAAAAGGAAAGGCAAGTAAAGTTGAGCTTGGTGAAGAAAACTTTTCAGGTTAAGATAAAAATTATCGGTTTTCTTTCTTGTCCCTTAGAACACAACTTTTAGTTAATAAAAATGGCGTTTGTAATTTAGAGCTTACATTACGAGATATTTTACTATTTTGTAATATTTATTTTATAAATAAACAATAATATTACAGCAATAACGACAAAGATATTTTTTATATCATTAGCTTGTTACTGCAATTTTCGAACGGTGTCCAATTTTTAGAAAAAAACAGTGAATGTATTCTTCAATTTACGCACTTCCTAATAATCACAAACAGTTTATTGATGGAATACTATGCCTCTACGCCTGTCCACTTCGAATTCTGACCGCGATAGAACGAATAATCTCTAACGAAACGAGTATATTCAATCTTGCGGAGATTTAACTGTAACTGAATCATAAATTCATTCGTTGTGATTTGAAACTCGGTGAAACGGAAACGAGCGACACCAAAAAGAGACAAAAACATACATCTACAGGTTTTAGCCTGCGTTAAAATGAGAGAGAATTAAAATTTACCTATGTACAGTACAGTACCAATGAAGCGTCGCGCTCTCTAAAATTTTTTAGCGCCGTTGTGATTTGAAATTTGATGAAACGAAAGCGGGCGACAATAAAAAGAGACTAATACATATATCTATAAGGTTTGGTCTGCGAGAGAATGAGATAGTACTAAAATATTTATTTATTGCACGGATAATCGGTTCCAATATAATACGATAAATTCACAGTCCCTTGCAAGTCTCTTTTAGTCCAGTCAGGCATTTTCCTATTAAATCCAAAAAAAATTAACATTTTTATTTTTGTAAAATCAATATCCAATCTCCAAACCACTCCAAAATGAACAGGCAAAGAAAACACAAAAGAAAACGACATCTAGCGAATCCAAAGAAAAATACGCAAATACTTATAAGATTACAAAATGTATAGGAAAACGTGCACTTGAATTCGACGACAAAAATATAGAAAAAATTATTCTTTAAAAAATCCTTCGTAGTCTCCCCACTCTTGTCTACTTTAGTTTTTTTAAGGTTTCAGTTCTATCGCACACTCTAATTTTTTCATCCAGGGACAATTAATAATTTTTTTACTTATTATGAATTAACGCCGATTAACGGCTTTTACAAAGAAGTTACAATAATTAGAAATGGAAACAGAATATGCATAGTTAAGAAAAAATCTTCATATGACAAAAAAATAAAAAGTACATATTGAATTGACAGCATAAAGTAGAAAAAGAAAACATCATATGCATTTATACCTACAAGGTATTTTAAACTAAAAAAATAACTAAGTAGTACAAAAATAAATTTAGAAATCGAAATCCAAAACAATAATAAATTTAACAAGAAATAAACATTGATGAAGAAAATAAAGTAAATTTGATTACAATCCAACTGAGAAGCGCTGACAAACAGCTTTAATTAAATAATGTTTGTATGTTGATAATTTTTCAATATTTATCACATCATCAACAACATATTTGTTGCCAAACATATGCAGGCGATTTATTATTGAAAATAATTCAGCATTAGATCCTGTATTATTACAATGGTAAGGTAATTTGTGACAAACTGATCTACTTGGTACATGAAATCATATCAAGGAAAGAAGTTCAGGGGAGTTCAATAAATTATTAACAATTTTAAATAAATAAAATAAGTCAGAATAAATAATAATAGTAGGTAATAAATGTATACATCTAAACTTGACCCTTTTCCGTGATCAATATTCAATCGAAGTGATTATTTTGGAAACCCGTGTAGTTTATTAAATCGCACGTTTAATTGCACTGATTGTACATGTGCCAATATTGCGGCAATTGGCAATTCGACTTGTCTCACCTTCTCGTCCCGCAGCCTTCTCTCTGTCTGTCTGAATCCGCTGATTGGAAATTCGTTATGCCTTCCGCCGGATGTTAAACAAGACTCTCGCATAAATTTATATGACCGGCTACGCCAGATTGGAAATGACGCCCGGGTACCGGGTTCACGTGTTCACGTGTTCACGTGTTCAGCCGCTGCCGGTGCTCGCCTGGGCTTCGTTATTACAATACGTCCATTGTAAGCGCTTTACAAATGCAACTATTTGGTTTGCATTGAATTTGAAAAGCGATTTATCTTTTAAAAATTCACTCAGACTATTACCTTCGCAATCAGAGATGATTACTAGGGTAGTAGTGAAGCAATATAGCTTGATAAGATGTTATTTTTAGAGAGTTTTGAGAACATCTTCACCAAATAATAATACAGACATTAAAAAATACGACGTTTCTAATATTCAAAGCGTTTTTCGTACATTTCACGATTTTCCATAACAGTTATTTGTCAAAGATTTTTATTTTTTTATATTTTTGTATAAAACAGTCACTTTGTGATTTGACGTATTTAATGAAATAAATCAAAAACATTGTTTGAAACCACGATTTATTTATTTAATTTTATTTTAGTACCGACCGGTTTCGCTAATTCAGGGATAAAAATAAACCGAATTATTTTAAGTTTAATTTTATCGCTCAAGATGCGATCCAAGCGAAACCGGTCGGTATTAAAAAAAAATATATAAATAAATCGTGTTTTCAAAAAATTTTATTTTTTTATTTACTTTTTTTGAATTTACAATCATAGTTTTAGGTATCCCAACTAATATTATAAATGCGAAGTGTGTTTGTCTGATTGTCCTTCTTTCAAATCGCAGCGGAGCGACCGATCGACATCGTTTTTGCGTAGGGAAACC
The DNA here is from genome assembly GCA_936435175.1 of Glyphotaelius pellucidus. NCBI lineage: Eukaryota > Metazoa > Arthropoda > Insecta > Trichoptera > Limnephilidae > Glyphotaelius > Glyphotaelius pellucidus. The sequence continues at coordinate 6,193,809 of OW386542.1, forward strand.
TGAAAAACTGAGAATTGACGTAGGTGACTTTCATCCCGGAAAATCATTTCTTTTCCGCGGGAAAATTCTTTATACCGTAATTTCTCCCTAATACCGCATGGATGAAGCTGCGGGTAAAATCCTGCAAAAAAAATACGAGTGTGTTTTAAACCACACGACTGAAGTGAAACTTCTATGAGAGGAAGAGATGAAGAAAATGTGCGCGCGCACTGCTCTCTCTTGCTCCTCCAGTGTGGTACAGACAATAGGCCTGCACTGTGTCTCCGACATACGAAACGTAACTGACTGAGAGAAAAAGAGAAAGAAAATGTGTGCTCGCACCTCTTTCTCTTGCCCCTACAGTAATATGCGAAAGTAACTCTCTCTCTTTCTATCTTCACTAACTTATATCTCCTTCCCACCAGCTTACTCCCCAAATCAAGCGTGGGTAAAGAAGTTTACTTCAAAAAACAAACTGGAAAATATTATATTAGAGAAAAATATGTTTTGTCCTGGATAAAACTGAAAATCCAAAAATTAGTCAAAAGACGCCAATGTGTGTATTAAAAAACGGCCTTCCTTTTGCTAAATAAATACCAAACAAACACTTTTTTTTGTCAAAATGGCCAAAATCTGCCACCCGAATATGTGCGAACGTTAAAGTTGCCCGAGTAAAAAAAACGGCATATCAAAAGAGTGCTGTTGGCGCGGGCCAAAGGGCAAACGAAAATTTTGTCACGGCAAACGATCCGGACACCAAATAATGTAGCACAAAGAGACGCGAGTTATGTAGCGTGTAAGGCGGCCTGACTGGGGATGTGATCGGGCACGGGCTGGAGGTAGGGACACGAAAAAGTATCAAGTACTTTTCCTTTCGATACCGATACTTTTGTACTCGATACTTCGTATTCGATACTTTTACTTAATGAGTACTTTTTGGCAAGTATCGATACCTTAAAAAATTGACTAAGCGGCTCATGTTTATGGCAATTCCATCTAGTTCAATCATAGCAAACCAATCAATCATGAAAGCATAAGCAATCCAGTGCGTCATGGAACGTGTATTTGAATTTGAAAATTCTGCTCTTGGGGGGCAGGGGGGGGGGGGGGGTTGATATGTAGTAAGCCCGGTCAGAGCTGTAAAACAGGCCACATGAAATGTACTTGATACTTTTGTTTCAATACTTATACGAGTACGATACTTTTTTTCCGATACTAATGAATAAACCCGGGTTCTCAAAGTACTATACAATGCTTTAATTAGAAGTAGGCTTGAGAGTGGTGCAGTGGTTTGGAGCCCACACCAAGTGAAGTATTCCCTCATGTTGGAGAAGGTTTAGAAGAAATTTCTGAGATTTCTTTACCTGAGGCAGCACGGCTACTACCCGTGGCTCTACCCTACCGACTTTCTCTTGGGCATGTTCGGTGTGAACCGTCTACGGGTCAGAAGGGATATGCTCATTATAACACATTACTTCAGACTAATTCGTGGATCATTCGAAAACTCGGCTATTATGGAGAGCATTAGTTTCTATGTTCCCGATAGTTATCTTCGTCACCGACAGCATAGACTGTTTTAACTCCCGGCTTGCAGAACTAACTTGCCAATGGTTATGTCAGTCGGGAGAGCAGTCTTGTTGTTAAATAGAATCACTTTGAATATCGACATGTTTAGCATCAATGAAGCACTATTTAGACGGCAAGCTTTATTACTGTTAGTCTGATTGTGCTTTATTGATTTTTAAATTGTTCGTATTATTTTAATTGCTTAAATATGCTTTAATCTTAATATTTTGCTATTTTTAAAAACGATTTGAAATTTTAATTTTGTTATGTTTTTAAAGTGAATAAATTGAATTGAATTGAATTGAAAAAAAATGAGTACAATACCGATACTTTCTATTCGATATCGTGTCCCTAGCTGGAGGTGGCAAGGGCTGCACTGGTGCCAACTATTAGCACTCACCGGCAATCAGAGTTTGCCCGTTCCCAGGCAAATTAACCGGAAATTACACGCGCGAGCGGTAGCCTTCTATGTAAATAAACCCCGTGCTCCCGGCCCGTGATTACTTAAAGTCGCCCGAATTATTATTATGATTTCGTAGTAATTGGTGACGGATTTTATACATTTCATTCCAACTTCGACTCAAGTACCGATACAGGTCGACAACTCGCGACGTTGAAAATTAACATAAGCCTGTGCTGTCGTGAGTGAAGTTATGTAATCCGATTTTCGAATGCGTACAAGAATGCCCTAAGGCGAAACAGTACACATTCTTAAACAGAACAAACTTGTGAAAACACATTAATGAAAACGTTTAAAAAATCTACCAAGTGTCTCAAAAAATTGATAAAATAGCTTAAATCTATACTATTATTATTTGTATGATTTTGTTTTATAATTTCCCCAATAGGAGGGAATAACCAGACAAAACCAGAATTATGTCATTTTTAAATCAAATTTCAGACATATTGACTCTTTTCCACGAAATGTTGTAAATTGATTTCGAAAGACTGTACTTTTATCTAGTCAATTATTTTTGAAATTTTTAGAAATATGTTTATTTTTAGTACAATACAATTTTTTGACCGTAGGTCGTTGGCAGATAAATCGTTGTTAAATTTTCAAACAAGATTTTGTATAATACTATAATACATTTCAAATCATATAATCACGCAGTAAAATAAATCAATAAATTATTTGGAAAGTTACTTTTCAGAATTCTAATTATTTTAGTTCAAATAAAATCATAAAAAAGATCCGCGACCTTGTTTTGTGACGAAAATATTTCAGTTTGTCTGTTTACATACGGTCTTACAAACTATGTTCTTCCCCGTTTGAAATTTTGGGAGTGCACTTGGTATCTGCTTGACTTGTGTGTATTTAAAAAAAAAATTACATTATTATTTTGCTTAGACGTTATTGAAAAATTATTAATACTAATGATCAATAAATAATTACAAAAAAATCATAATTTTAATTGTTTTATCATCACGAGTTTGAGGATTTTTTTATGTGGGTATTTATCAAAGCAAATTTGGAATGAAATAAATTCGATATTGAGTTATAAGGTTAAAATGTTGGTATGGAGTGTAATTAATCTTTCTCATCGGAACCGCCCTGTACAGTTGAAAGGGTACGATCGCAAGATCACCGTTCGACGTAATTTAAATTCTCGGCCGCTGGTTAATGGCTCTTAATGAAAAAAAAATATTTTTTTCTATACATTCAATGTGGGAGGCTGGTATGTGTACCGCCGCATCAAGAAAAAGGCCTAAATGATTTGCTACGTTTCGTGACTTAGCAGGGGTGCCCGGTTTCATGGGGTAAGGTTTGTCCGAATCATGGCGGCGGAAGCTTCTGCCCACCAACTGCATGGCAGGCCGAATCGGGAGTAACTGGTTGAGGGAGACCTTTTCATCTCTCCAGCTTTACTCTTTTGGAACCGCAGTAGGAGGGATAGATTCGTACGTCCGTCTCTCCTGGATACTCGACCACCAGATTCATACCCACCCCTTACATATATCTTTTTCCCACCCAGAACTTATTTTCTTTCCTTTTTCTAAAAAGACCCCCCACACAGCACCCTTAAATTTATACAGGCGAAAATTATATTAGTATTCAATTTATAAAAACAGTTTATTTATAAACAAGTTCTGCTGTGAAAATATTACTACGCCTAACTTTTGTTTAGATAAACTGTGTTTATAAATTGAATAAAAATATTATTGTATATTTTGAAAAAACTATATATATGGACTTCTAAAATTTAAACTTAATAATAATAAATAAATGAAAATTACCATCACCAAGCATTTAGTCAATATTTTTATTATGTAAAATAATGTTTATTCTTGCAAAACTTCAACATGTTTTTTTTGAAGAAAATTATAATTACTAATGTAATGTTTTCTTCTTTTCTAGGTAAGTTCACCTCGCCGCTGACCAGTCCAAATGGAAACGATAAAACATTCTGCAAAAAAAAAACAAATCGAGTGAGGTTTGATAAGCTTTTATTATTTTCGCAATGTTATTACTTTTTATGAAAATTATCTAAATCAATCAAAAAATATCTTCATGGTAAAAAAAAATTTGCTAACCCGTTAAACTGAGTAGGTAGATACTCATTAAGTTAGGTTTTGTGTATCAAGCTCGAACTAAGGGTGTTTCAATATAAACATGCAAATAAAGTTATATTAAAATTTCGGTAATTACCAGATTCGCAGTGTTGAATATGAGGAAAGAATTCCTTAAATGTTTTGATAGCTTTGTATGAATACTTTCAACAAGATATTTGTAATTGTATCTTTTAGTTCTGATGGTGGCAATTTTGTTCTATCCAATCCTCCTGATGAGTCATATGAGAAATATCTGATTTTTTGCGATATATCTTATAATTTCTTAATTTGTTGGGTTTTTAATTATTTTTAAAACAGGAAAATAGATTCTGAAATACCCCACATAATAGTGTCTACTGTCTCAATTAGTTTCTCAGCAAATTGGTTTAACCGGTACTAAATCAGTTTAGACATCTTCAAAAATTGACATTTAGAATCCTATAAAAAAGTCGTCTCAAAGTGGTTTAACCAAAAACAGCAGGATTAGAAATGAAAACTAAAATACTTGCAAAACTTGATAATAACATTATTAAATTTAATTAAAATTAAAATTTCAGCTCCGATTACAATATATTTATAAGTTAACACTTAAAACAAAGTTATTAACTTTATAAACGATATACGCCCGACCTGTCACTCCTAACCTCAAAATCAAACAACTCAAATATCGACAAGCTACAAAATATACCATCAGAAATCGATATCAGATTTAATGCATTAAGTTTATTGATCATATTAGACATTTTCTATTCTTTCTGTCAATATTTTGTAATTTTTGAACGTGGCAATGAAAAGTAGATAATGTTTTAGAGTATCCGTGTATTTTAAAAGGGCTCTAATAATTGAATGGTGATATTTGCCAATCATTGCTTAAAAACTGTTTCGTTTTCACCGCGCGAGTTGAATTTGCGCAGCACATAAATATATTATTCATTCGGTTCACACTTAAATTGACATCGGAGGTATCAAAACCATTTGCTGCGTTGGCCGTCGGCTTGCGGCTCTGGCCGGGCCTGCCATCAATTACAACTATCATTCGCCGTTTTGTTGCGGGCATTTTCAATATTGTTTTCCCATTTGTTTATTTCCGCGCACTTTTTGCAGCGGCGCGGCACCGCCCCCACCCTCCGAGCCGCGGTGCCGCCCCCGGACCTGTTCGATAGCCCCCACTCAGTGACTCGTGCTGGAGAGCAAATTAAATCACCGACGAAAGAAATATATATGTCCAAATCACCCTTTTTAGATTCGGACGTTTTCTTTGTGGTTATATTGTTTCTAAGTTTAAAATCGTAATATCCGCATTCAAAAGAGTAAATTTTCCTATTTCGATCTGGTTCACAAGATGTTGATAGAAGAAAAAATGTCTTAATCATATTCTATATTCTAAAGTTTTCTTTATTGGTTATGTTTCCATTTTTATATCGTTATATTATATTATGCAAATAAGAAAATTTCATAACCAAGGTCTAGTTCACATAATGTCATTAAAATTTAGAATAGTAATGGTACCAGTTTGTATCCTTGTGGCACTCGATGATTAATAGAAAATAATTGACTTCTTGACTTTCCAACCTATTGTAATCTGTTGTTCGGGACACGCTTTTATTATTTCTGAAATTAACATTTAAGAAGGTAGCAGCGTTATCTCTTTTGATTTTATCCGGGATTTATTCTGTTTTAAGGGGTGGGAAAAGAGAATGGGGTGGTTTTTCGAAATTTAACTTATGGTGTTTGGATGGTCGTTAGTTGTGCTAAATTAAAAAAAAAAAAAAAAAAAATTTCACACCGGGTCACTTCTTTGTTAAATATGGGTGCTTAAAAGAAAGAATTTTTTTTAAAGTAAAGATATATAAATATGTGAATTCCCGGCGTGGCCCGGACTTTATGCAGAGTTTTAGAAATCAGATGTCGTGTAGACAGTAATTTTCCTTTTTTTCGTTATTGGTTTAGGAGTGTTATGCCGTGTTGCGCTACCTTTTTCTTTAGCTAACGTTTCGGACACTTGTAACACTGTCTGAAACGTTGGCTACAAAAAGAGGTAGCGCAACATGGCATAACACCCCAAAAACAAATAAACAAAATACTTTTGGCTTTAAAAAGCTTAAAAATACTGTTTTAAGGGGTGGAAAAAAGAGACAAGAGCAGTGTTTCTAGATTTCGTAGTTAGTAACCTTTACCTTGTTTTGTAGATGACGCGTGTGAAATTTCATCAACCCAACCAAAAAAAGATAACAATTGCAAAGTATTTATTGTTCTACCATTAATTTTAGTTTTCACAATTATCAACACTATTCTTATGTGAAATATGTAAAAACAAAATGGCGTCTTGTGTTAGTTTATGAAATCTAATTTAAAAAAAATTATTCAGAGATCCCTAATTCATATTTTAAGTGACGTTGCAGCCAGAATGAAAGATGTTTGCCAGACAGAAGGGTTGCGTTTATTCCACGATACCTCAGCGTTCAAGAAATTTTAGTTTGATGCAATAGCTTTTCAACTTGTTAATTGAGATTACTTCGCCAGTATTTTCATATACATTTTCCGTAACTAGTTATTCGCTTTTGATACACATGTTTCTTTTAATTAAAGTGATTTAAAACCCTATTTCAAACTATATCAAAACAAAAAAAAAATACTTTGCGAGTGTTTTTCTGCTTTTCATTTCTCCTACCGCGTAACTATAAATCTTTTCCGTTAAACAATGACCAATTCGTATTTTACATCCGGGCCACAGCGCAATTTACAGTTTTCAATATATTCGGACGTTTGCGAACAATGCGTCATAAATAAAAACAAATTTGGCATCATCAATCACAAACGGCGATTTCCATCTTTTAATATCGCTGTCAAATGATCGCACGTCAAATCATCCTTCATCGGTTTGTTCCTGGGCACGGGAGGCTAAGCAGTCACGTAACGGACATATCAAATGTATAAATGACATATCGTTCACAATATGTACCTTTAAAGTGGTATTTAAAATTAGTACATACCGGCGTACCGCTTTTAAAAATTTTCAAAGTACAGGACAACTTTATTCTTTCTCAACCATTGATTGCAAAAATCCATTATTTTTGTCCGTTTAAAGCCTCAATTATATAGAGCGAGTTTACAAGCTACTAGCCGGTAAGTTTAAAAGCGGGTGAATCGGCGATTAAGATTGTCATGATGTCACACAAAATTGTCTACTCGCTCAGTAGCGACAGTAGCAGCTAAAATAAAAACTCTCGCGCCATGCAATTCTGTAGACATTTTGTAGAGAACTTTAAGTAGCAGCGCTAACCAGTAGCGAGAATTACGGCTGCCGCCCGAACTAATTCTGACAGATGAAATCAGCTATTGGTGGGCCGCCATCTTTAGGCAAACATTAGTGAGTAAAGTTGACCACCTTTCAACCTTTTTCGTAGATTGTCCACGATATATTTTTTTTTTACAGTTAATACCGCACAAGAGTCCCAACTGCTCCCGTCTGGAGCCAGTGAGACTATAGCATCCCCAATTGGGGTATGTTGTGAGGCTGAAGGTAGTGGGGAGGGGAAGGAGATAGGGAAGAGGAAGGTGGGGAAGTACCTGGCTATTCAGATCTGGTCACTAAACACGGCTAAAGCCATTTCAAGCAACGTTTCAATTCTGAATGGTGGTCTTACACCAGGGCGATACTGATAGTATCTTCCACTCTGGAACGTGCCGCAAATATACTATATATTATTTTAAATGAATAAATTGTGAAATAACACAAATTAATCAAATAAAATTTATTTGCGCACGCCGGGTTCGAACCCGCGACCTTCGGATTGTGAGTCGAGAGTCTTGCCTCGGGACCACGGAGGCCGTCAAAGATATGCTAGTTAGCAAGTAATACGATGACACTGGACGAGTTTACTAACAGATAGTGAATTTTCCAAATAGTAGCTTGTAAACTCGCTCTGTGTAAACGATGCTTAACGCAGAGATTCTTAACCGGAGCGAAATCGCCCCTTTGAGGCGTTTTTAAATTTTTAGCATTTAGGGGGCGCTGCAGAAGTTGCTGCAAGTGGGCATTATAATATAGAAAATAAGCTCATTCACGAGCTACGCTCACTAATACACTAGGCGCAACGATTTTTTTTAAATTCTGTTAAATAAACTATACTTTCACGCACGAGAGGTTCTGGGTTCGTGTCCCAGTTGCGACCATTATCTTTTTCTATTTTTCTGTGTCTTGTTCTCTTTCATATTTTCGTTTAGATTATTAGTGTTTTCTTCTTCTTCAATGATATTACATTGATGGGAATAACCTTCAAAAGAGAGTTCTAGTTGTTCTTTTAAAATCTTCTCTTTTTATATTCCATGTATTACGAGTACATCAAATCTTTATTTTTTGTTTTATTGTAACACCCAAATAATTGTATCCATATACCTAAAAGTTGTATGTAAAAGCCCACTAGGGCGTTATTATGTACAGGTACATGTTCAGAAATCAAATAATTTTCCATGACGATGTCAATCATGATCATCGTGTTTTTGCAAGGCATCTAATCTGAAAATTACAGAATCAAGTACTATCGAGTGCGGTACAGTGCAATGTTTACCCCGCTCTCCATTACAATAATTTGTAAATCAAAATTACTCCGATTAGTTTTCTCCCCATTATAATGCCTCTATGCGTCGATCTCATCAGCGGTGAATTCTGCTTCTATGCAAATTGGGAACCGTATCGAATAGCTCAAACACACTCTGAATAAATGTTGCAATAATTGATAATGATCGTAGCCATGTCATATGGATATAGTAGATACCTTCCATTATCGACTCAATTTGCGAGGCGGGCATTACAATACTGAAGTTGGCTGTTGAAAGTGTATCAATAAGTTAATACAGTGACGTGATAGTGTTATTGGGGTTTATTAGAAAACCGATAATTTACCTTATTATTCACTTTAAAAAATCACATTATTAACTATTAGATATTATTCGTCTCACTTAATTACACTAACAGCTGTTGTTCCCAAGCCCACTGATCAACTATTGAGCTGAAATTTTGGCTCAACACTCCTTAAATTCACAATACGCTCTTCCCGGTGCAACTCTCCAACCAACAGGCGAGTCGAGCGTTACTAAGCAAATCAATTAGCTGATCGAAGACTCAGATTAATCAATCTAAAAGTTGGAAACAGGGGCTGTTAGATGTATACAAGGGTGGGTCACGACTGTAGGGAAAAAAATAATTCTTGTTTTGATTTGTCTAATAGTGATAAAAGGGTGTTAAATGGAGATATAAAATCACATAATTTCTTTAATAATATTTGGATATCATCTTTTTCCTCCGGATTGACTTTGAAATTTCACATAATAGAGAAAAACCCACCTGGTTAATCTTAAAAAAATGGTAGATAAACCATTAAAAATTAACCATTTTTAATAAAACACGGAAAAGAGTGAATATTATGATTTATTTATTAAAAAAAAAAAGTGAATTTAATTCTAATTATCTCAAGGCAGTGTATTCAAATACCAGCAAAATCTTTCTCACTCTCAAATTTCTGCATTATTTTGCGAGACTCAATCTTGGGACTTTTTACAAATGATTTCGTAAAGTATACTACATTTGCTATGGAAGATCACAAAAAATATGGTTTAAAGGATTCATAGTAACTTTTATATAAACTAGAAATAACCTAATAAAATGAAAATTTTCATACTTTGAAGTGAATCCGGAGAAAGAAGATCTTTCACGTCGTGTTGAACCCATTTGGCACCATTTTATCGATCTTATAATTAAAAAATAACGATTTTCAATAAATGACTAATCTTAATGTTTACGTTTAGTGGGGAGATTACCAGTCGTCTCGATGTCTGTGTTGGAAGTCCAGGAGAGCAGATGGGCCTTTGAGTGGGGCGAGACTTTGGTGTCGGACGGACTTGCGGCTCGGTTTCCGCTTGACGGTTCGTTACTCGATTCCAGGTGGTCCAAGAGGATGACCAGGAGGCACTCGGATGGCGCTTGGTTAGTCTTTCGGCGTCATGAAAATGGCACAATTTTTCTATCTTGAATTTCTATATCAATGCAAATATTTTCTGATCGAGAAAATAGTTATAATAACACGTGCAAGGGGGCTTAAATTTTTTAAAAATTGAAAACATAAACGCTTGAAAACATTGAGTAATCGAATTCAGATGAAAACGAGTAGTAAAATTAGTTTTCTCAAATACACGAAATATAAGTTTTTTGTTATTGATGTAATATCTGTATTTTGGTGAAGTTCTACTGAAAGCCGCTACAGTGAATCGCAGTATTGTTGAAATTTAGATAGAACAGTGCAGTTGGTGCTGTTGTTGTTTAATAAACATTGCAATAATATTGTATGTCTTACATTGTCTAGTTTCTGGATTCTAAACACAACAGGGGCATGTTCCACTATGCTTGGTGGTTTGGTTTCAGCGAAAATATCTTGTCTGTTTGCTAACGCATAACGTATTATTGCCTTCGGTATCTCCAAACAATGGAATTCAGAGTATTATATAACTCATCCCGAATAATAATAGGATTTCAGGTATCAATCTACGGTAAACCGATCTAACAGCCGAGTCAATTATCCTTCCAAACAATAATACATCTAATATCACTATTGAATACCGCGAATACTGCATAATCGACGGCTTAGATAGACAAGTACTAGGTAATTATTAGTGCTGATTGGCTATCAGAGTTATTTTGATCGGAGATAGGTATGGTTAAAATTGGTGGAATTGTGCTAGAACCCGAAAATCACGAGTTCAAACCCGAAAAATCGTGCTTTTGTGGTGAAGTCATTTGTTCTGAGCTCAGCAATTCAGGATTTAAAACCTGGTAAGAGTACTTAAAGTGTAACTATTATATATTTCATTTCATTTTACATCAAACGTTGCTTGCATGGATTTTATTTGTTTCCCATTTCTGAATACTTCGGTAATTCACCCGCAGGTGTCGCAGGCTCAGTCCTCTGGCTAAGTCCTCTATCAATGCACAAGCAATTCTGTGGTAGGAAAGTAAAGTCAAACACAATGATTTTGCAGGGGCTCAATCAATCACAGGACGTTTCATCAATTCAAAAACTCAACTTTGACTTTGAACCATATTTACCGTCACTAATACCATATTATTTTATATAAAGTATGTGAAACTGGTTTTTTATATGCCTAAAAAGCTTTTTTCAATATTTTATTGGTGATCAACCACAGAAATCTTCATTTCCTTAACGCATTTTATTGGCTGCTATCTTAATGTAAGATTGGAAGATTCTATAGTGAGCTCTGGTGTCATGAAATTATGCATTCCTAACCGATTGCGATGAAACTTTGGGGATTTGATGTGTGCATATCCGCGATAGTTTCTATATATAATAGTGACATCTGGCTTTATGAAATTTGTATAAAAAAATAAATATATAAATAAAAACAAAATATGATTATTTGGGGAGGCGGAAGGGGAACGGGACGAATGGAAAAGGACACGCATGGAGAAACAATTTCTTTATTAAGTGGCGTAGCAACGCATGCTGCGAACTCGCTAGTACAAAATAAATTCTAACGTTTTTAAAGTTTTATAATGGGTATGCCAGCATATTTGTTGAACACAACCTTTTTTTGAAATTATATGACATAGCTTATTTAGAATTGTAAAAGAATAGAATTTAGAATAGAATTATTTAAATTATCAGACCGAAGAATTTTCGCTGACTTGATATTTCTATATAACATTCTAAATGATGCATTTGATAACCCAGAATTTCTTGCATTGATAAGCTTTCGGATTTCAGAAGTTGGAATTTATTCCAGAGCAGAAATTCTGGAACTATCTATCCCATACATTCCTCTCTAACCAGAATACTAATGGACAGAAATAATTATACTGAGACTGTAGACATTTTCACTAAACAAACACAAAATCTTGTTGCGGAGGCAGTTCAGTTATATAATAACTATTTTTTTAAAGTAAAACTTCTTTACGCACGCTTGACTTGGGGAGTAAGCTGGTGAATGCGTGACGAGAGCGTTACGAAAGGTGTCGGGCGAGTTAGAGAGTTACGTTTCGTATATTACTGTACGGGCAAGAAAGAGAGGTGCGAGCACACTTTTTCTTTCTCTCACAGCCAGTTACGTTTCGTATATCTAAGACACAGTGCAGGCCTATTGTCTGAATCACACTGTAGGAGCAAGAGAGAGCAGTGAAGTTTTACTTCATTAGTGTGGTCTAAAGTCTAAAGAACACTCGTTTTTTCCTATGTATAAGTAATGAAGTATTTCTATGTATAATTATGTAAAATGTATAATTTCTTAGTTATAAATAAATATTTCAGATATTTTTGGAGAATTTGTAAATAGACAGATACCTAGACATGAAATTTGCGTTTATCCGAAGTGCGGCGGCATTCCATCTATTGTTTCAATTGCGCGATTGATTCGCACTTAAATTCCGCCGATATGTAAAATAAGCCTAATAGTGGAATAATTGTCACACTCACTCCGCCGTGATTTTATTTGATAGCGGCGGTGGCTGTTGGAACGGCAATAAATGCGTTCTGCGGCCCGCGCTAGAAATAAATGAATTATTTGTCACGGGCTTGGCCGCGGATGGGATTACCACTCCACGACCGAAGAAATATTATATGTATATATTTTTGGCAAACGGTCTCCCGGCTGGACTAGTATAACTTACCTTACCTAGCTTTTAATGCAAATGTACACTTCATCAGCAAGGAAGAAACGATGCCGACTTATTAGGAACTTGTAAATTCATTCTCCATTCAAAGGTACACTCAAATCAGTCGTTGTTTGTTGGCAGACTGAGATTGAGATTTTATAAGATTTCCCATATTATAAGATTCCGCCAGAGTAAATATAAATCATGGCCCAAGGGTTGTGGCGCCAAGTCTTTTGTATGTTGCATAAATAGACCATCGTCTGAAGGGGGTCAGAGAAGACCTTAGAAATTCACCCTACGCGACCAACGTCGCGAGCCAAGATGCCGACCTACTAGGAACTTATAAATTCATTCTCCATTGAAAGGTACATTCAAATCAGTCGTTGTTTGTTGGCAGACTGAGATTGAGATTCTAAGGTTCCCATATTATAAGATCCCGCCAGAGTAAATATATATCATGGCCCAAGGGTTGTGGCGCCAAGTCTTTTGTTTGTTGCATAAATAGACCATCGTCTAAGGGGGGTCAGAGAAGAGTTTAGAAAATCACTCTTCGCGACCAAAGAATCAGTCATAACTGCGCAACGGAAAGGGTTACGTGGGTTATTCGTGCGTCGTCGTGTAGATCTTGAAATTTTCTAAAAAATTACAAACTTTATTTAATGTTTATTTTCCTTCATGTATCTAAAAAAATGCTTACTTGCAAAGTTTCAAATTTGTGTCTACACAAAGGTCTTCAGTCTTAATTTGTCAACGGACAGGAATTTTGACTTAGACACTTTTTGTTTGTGCTCACAAACAAACTCAAGGTTACACGTAGAAGTGGACTAAAAATGTATATTATATATTGATCAATATCATTTTAAAGATTTTGTTTTTTTATCCACTGTCCTTTTTTTCAATACGTAGGCACCTAACTACAAACCATGTATAAATAAATCGTTTGTTCCCTGATTTCAGTAAAAGGTAGATTACTTACAATAGAAGCACATTAAGAAGAGGATTAAATTTGTCTGAAGTAATTTTTTGTCGTACCTACATGGGTGACCGCGATTCAACTGCTTACATAAAAAACGGCTAATAAAGAACTTTGTTAAGACGATAGTATCTCATCCTGATCATCGGATCAGTTGGATTAATCAGATCCTACACCATTTGGCGTAGGATGATAAAGTTTAAATACCAGTTAGACAGTAGGTAAATTAAAGTTTCTATCGCAATATTTCTCAGTTCTAAAAATACAGTAATGTTGACGTCATTAAAAATCACAATGAATTATTTAGACAAAATCTTCGACAGTAAGAGACGAAAAAATTATAATCATTTTCAACAATGCTTATGAAGATATTTTTTTATTGACCAGATTAAGTTCTAAGATAAACTTCCAACTTTTGTACCGAATACCTATCCGAAACGGCATGCTTTGATTTCTTTCACGATTCTGTGAACAAAATGTTCACGCGTTTGTTAGACATACTAAAACAAAATATGATTTTTTTGGCTGCTTTTAAAATTGCCACGGCAACGGCACGCGGCATCTCATTTCTTTGATAAGAATGATTACTTAAGCAAAAAAATTTTTGCTTTTTTAAAAATTTTTCCTTTGGAGGAAGCAGACATACATTATATCGTTTGCCTCACTATTAGTACCTAAGAAAGAGCTGCAGCATTATTGTGATAAGTATCATACGTTTATAGCCCCTTTTATGCCATCACAGTGCCGTAACCGTGAAAATTATTAAAGCGCCTACAAGTACTATCCTAATATTTTATTAGTTTTCATTTGAAACTTCGGAAAAATAACATTTTCGAATGCGAGAATCATTACACGCCACTGAGTTGGATGAATAAGTTTCAAAGTACCTATTATTTTAAAATTTTACTTTTAATATTTCGCGGTTTTGTTTTTTCTTACTTTTGGTTTATTTTTCACTTAATAGGCACTGCTTTATTTCAGTTGTTAAAATAGTAATGTTTGTCATTTCTTGTTGATTTTTTTTCTGCAGCCCAGGGTAAGTAGAGGAAATATAATGAATTTGTTTATAATATTTAAAGTCACTCACAGGAACAGGGCAATAGAATTTTAATGAAAATCATCGCTCCATAACGAAACAAAATAAAAACTTGCGCAAAACAATAAGTTTATTGCCACAACAAATAATAATAATATTAGTAACTACGGGAAGGCAACGCAACAGTAAGCCTTTTATCAAATTTATTGTTTTATAACATAACAATGTTATATAGCCGATGGAAAAACGATTAAGTACCTATATTTAAATATGCACCCACTGCCAGATTTTGAAACTTCTTTAGCACCGTTGTGATTTAAAACTCGGATGAAACGGAAATGGCACAAAAAAGAGACAAACACATACATCTATAGGATTTAACCTGCGAGAGAATGAAATGGAATAAACTCTTACCCACTTACAGTATCTACGAAGTGTCAAGCTGCCCTTAGATTATCATCTCGCTTTTCAAGGCTCCTAATGGCTATTAGGAGATTATTTTGGTAATGTTTCGCTTCTACCGCGTGTGAACTGCAGTCGATTTTTTTTTATGTGAACGCCGCAGAAAAATCCCAACTGCTCCTAATCGTTTGGAGCCATTGAGACTATGGCTTCCCCAATTGGGTTATATTGTGAGTCTGGGGGATATTGTGAGGGAGGAGATGGAGAACAGGAACGGGGAAGTAACTGGCGATGCAGATCTAGTCACCAAATACGGCAACAGCTGTTTCAAACAACGTATCAATTCTGAATTATGGTTTTACACCAGCGCAATACTCAGAGTATCTTCCACTTTGGAACGTGCCGCAAACAAAACTTATATTATTTTAAAATGATTTATAAAAGGAAAACACAAATCAATCAAATAAAATTTACTTGCGCACGCCGGGATTTGAACCCGCAACCTCCGAATCTTTAATCGAAAATTTTACACCTCGACTAATTAAATTTATCTCCTTTATTAAAATTACTCCCTTACTAATTAAATTTACTCCTTCATTAAAATAAATTTATTTTGGGATTTTAATGTATTAATTTTTTTGAAGTGAAAACTTTTTTAGCACTGTTGTGATTTGAAACTCGGTGAAACGCAATATAGCGACACTAAAAAGAGACAAACACATACATCTAATTTCTTGCGAAAAAATGAGATGATATAATCGATAATGATATAATCGATTTAATATAATCCTCTTTGTGCGGTGCTTCGTAGCCTCCTCACACTTGTCTACTTGAATTTTCTAAAGATTTCACTTCTATTGCGTGTGAATTGCACTCAATTACGTGAAATTGTTACATATTTTTTTTGGATTAAATATGTAACAATTTCACGTCATTTAAAGTGAAATTAATATTCTCTCTTCTATCAAGCTTTATCTAAAATTACTTCCCCTCCATACAACATCTCATCTCTTCTAAGTCTGAACTCGACTCCAATCTTCCATATAATTCTGAAATTTGCACATTTAAATAATATATATATATATATAAATTCACCTTTCCTTTCTCTGTAATTTGAAATGATGGCCTAGAACATCCTTGAAGGGCGAAAGCCAGAAATCATTGAAAAAAATATTTAATTTCAAATTAATTAACAAAAAATGTACAACTGAAATAAAATTCTTTCAAAACAAAATGTATTAAATTTTCATGTTGGCTAAAGACCAGAGACTAGTAGTTTAAATGTATGTTGAAACATTTATTCCAGCCAATTGACGGCGGTAATCATGTCCTATTTATAATTAACGTAAATTTTAATAAAGATATTAATTAGTCCAGTCAATTGCGTTCATGAATATTAGCGGGTGTCAGTGATTTTTGTTAATCCGTGTGAATTCTGCGGGGGATAGTTCCCGGTCAACCGATAGCCGCCCTGCCCCCTCCCCCTCTTGCCACTCCACTCTTTTTGCCGCCGGCAAATGTCAATTAAATTCACACATTTTGTTTCGGTAAAACGATTGGGTATTCACTTTATTTATTTGACGGTTATTGCAATTTAAACGGTGTGATCATTCAAACACTAATCGGATGCACTCATTCCCACCTAACTTAAACACCGCTTACAACATCCCATATTATCTACTTCTGCGTCAAATACATATTTTTTAAATTGTTTGTATTTTTAATAATATCTCTTGTGTTTAACTTTATTTTTTATCGAATACATTTTATCGTTACAAGTATATTATAAGAATACAAAATCAACCCAAATGTGGACAATGATGTGATATGCACAATGGATAAACTAAAATATTTTATTTATGGATAAATAATTCCCCTAGCCTCCTCCTAAACCTAAAACCTCTGGCCTCCTCTAAAAAAATTGGTTGTCTGTAAAGTCGGTTTACGGACGATAATTTTACCTGATAACGTCATATAATAACGATGGAGTGGAAGAGAGATAGATGCGTCACAAGCCGAACGCTTAGGCCAAACGCTTGTTCCGCGCTCTCGCTTGCACGTTCGGCTCAGGCGGAACGTGACAAAGAGTCATGCTTTTCCGTGAGTGTATCGATTTATAAGACGTAATCAAGTCAAAAAAATCGAGTGCAGTTTACACGCGTTTGAAGCGAAACCTTCGCCTTGAAATGTGAGTTCATAATCAAAAGGGCCAATGAGCGTCGTTTGACGCTTTGTAGGTACTGTAATGCGTCATTTCCGTTTCATATCTCAACAAATAGGAGCTTTTAAAAGTGAGGTCATAATCAAAGCGGCCAATGAGCGTAGTTTGCCGCTTCGTATGCGTCATTTCCGTTTCATCCGAATTTCAAATCACAACGAGGTGGAAGGTTCAAAAATTTCTCTGTTTCTTATAAATATGGAAGAAGAATGTGGGGAAGTACATGGCTGTTCAGATCTAGTCACCAAATACGGAAATACGGCTAAAGCCATTTCAAGCAATGTTTCAATTCTGAATGGTGGTATTATCCCGGGCGATACTGAGAGTTTTTCTCCACTCTTAATAATTGTAGATATTATTTTAAATGATTAAATATTGAAAACACAAAAACATTAATCTGGGCCGAGAGCCTTGTGTCTCGACCACGGTGGTCGTCCTATATGGTATGGTAAATGTCTGTATGTAAGTAATGTAATGTATGTAAATATGCTATGCGTTGCTAAATCATTCATCCGATTGCGATGAAACTTTGGGAATTTGATGTGCGCATGCCCGCAATTCTTACTATATACGATAGTGAGTTCTGGCATCAGGAAATTATCGTTGCGAACACTTCATCCGATTGCGATGAAAATTTGGGGATATGATGTGTGCCTGCTAGCAATGGTTTATTTACTATACTGGTGAGCTCTGGCATTATGAAATTTGTACAAATTTCAATAGGTGGCACGCAAGCTGTTTGAAAACTGAATGTACCGGGAAAACTGAATTTTTTAATGATTGCGATGAAAATTTGGGGATTTGATGTGTGCCTGCTAGCAATGGTTTATATACTATACTGGTAAGCTCTGGCATTATGAAATTTGTACAAATTGCAATAGGTGGCACGCAAGCTGTTTGAAAACTGAATGTACCGGGAATGAATGTTTGGAGTGCGGGAGGGGGGTGGGAAACTCGGGAGGCGAATCCGGGAGGGGGAGGGGAACTTGAGAGAGGGGGGGGGAACTCGGGATTGGGTTTCGTGGGACGGGGGGATGAGGGCGAGGGGAGTGCGGAGAAGTAGAGGAAGAAGAGGCGGAAGGGGAACGGGACGAATGGAAAAAGGACACGCAGAGACAATCAATTTTTTTATTAAGTGGCATAGCAACGCATGCCGGGAAGTTGCTAGAAATAAATAACGAGAGCAAACTTACGATAAACTCAAATTTCCAAATTGTCGTCTAATTTGTCTAACAGTTTTCTGCTAATTAAGCTCTTATTATTATTATTAATCTTCTTGGACAGATACATACTTTATAAATGGCTCGTTCATAGAAACGTTATATGAACATCCAACTCTTGTTTGATAATTGTTCGATTGTTGTATGTTTAGAAGATAATTGTCTAACACTGTGAATTGGTGTTATTAATATCTTTATTTAAGGATACCACACAACACGTTTGCTGTGAATATGAGTATCTTTATTATTTATACAATACAATTCAGCATCTCTTATGACTACAAATATGAAAATTATTGTAAAATAAAGACGTTGCATCAGTAAGTAATAATAACAATACAAATTTACGGCAGCTTGAATAAGTATTTTTATAGATACTAAATAAAAAAAAACTGGATATAACTAGAGTTTTATTGAAATAAATTTTATTGAACTGGTTTCTTGATTGATAAAATAAATCGATACATAAGACAGAAATAGGTCTGAAAAAAGATTTATCTAGTTATTGACATTGTTGGTTTTCCATGCTTAATTCTATAAATTTCCTTTTAATATTCACTTTTTTTTGTTTTCAAAGTAACAAAATATATTTTTTATCTCTTTCAGTTTTCAAATTGCATTTAAAAGTGAATATCTCACTTATTTTGACTTGCTTCTATCTTGAAATGATTTACCTATCAATATATTCAAAACATTAGGCAAATGAATAAAAAGGGACGGGTAGTATCTTTACACTACAAAAATATTTTTTGTTCATCACCGGCCATAATTTATGTTTTTTTGCTCAGCTTTCTTTTTAGAGCACCTCAATATCTACATGACGACACACGAATAACTCATGTAATCCTTTCAGTTGTGGAGTTATGCTCTTATCTGACCTCCCCCCCCCCCCCCCCCCCCAGTTCGATGTCGTAAACGCACTGACAAACAACAGTTAATAATAACTATTTTGGAATGTCCTTAGCGCCACAACCCTTGGGACACAAGATATATTTAAATATTTGGCGACAAAAAAAATTTTCGTTGATATTTTTCGAAATGGTTTTTTTACGACTAAAAATTGTTGTTCCAAGCTGCATTCTGTAATGTATAACCTAAAGGATCACAGTGGCACAAGTAAAAAAAAATGCATTTTTGAGTTAAATATGCAGAAATGTTCCTGAATATCAATTCTATCTTCGATAAAAATGGTACAATTTTTAAAAATTGTGGCCTTAAAAGCGAATATGCCATTGTTATATTATAATATTTTACTCGAATTCAAGCAAAAATAGTGGCACAACGAACATTGTAACACTATCATAATATTAAACCTAACAAATATTAATTTACTGCTTTTCAAATTTTGTAAAATAATGTTTATTTATTGGTTAATAAACTGATTTAATACACTCAAACGAAATATTCAAACTGCTCTCCTGAAAAACAGGTTTTTTAAGTTGTGCCATTGTTATCCCCCGTGTGCGAAGTGTGAAAACTAGATTGATATAACTATCCTTCGAAAGGATTGGATACTAGAATAGAAGTAGAAAATAACTAAGTGTTTTAAAAATATTGTAGACAAAGCAATTTATAATAATCTTCGTAATATTGAACGGAGTAAGTAGTTGTTACATTAGAACACAAGTTAACAATCTCCCACAGCTGCATAATACCCTGAAATTTGATTTTTCCTGGAAGTATCTACTTTGTTATTGTATTTACATTACGGTTTATGAGCATTTTCGAAGAATCGTAAAATAACTTCAAAGGGAATTGGTCCATTTTCTAAAATGCCGGCCTCTGCGCCGTTGATGTTGTCACAATCGCCGTGGTACTATTACACTGTGCCGAATTATTAGTTTGGACGCGCTCAACAAAGCAATTTTGTGGAAATTCTACAAACCCACATCGAGAGTTTCCTTGAATTTGCGTGGCAGGTAGGTGCAAAACGAACATTTGTCACATTTGAATAATTTAGAATAATCCACAATCGGATGCCTTGCTAAATGGCCGTCTGCAGCCGTGGACTCCAATAAAGTTGATAGGTAATATTACATATCTACCAGAAAGTTCGTCGCCGATTGCTCCGCTGCAACTCATATCCCTCTTTTTCATATTATGCACCATCGACAAAAAAAGGTTACAAAATAGTTATCAGCTGTTTTAACGAGAAAAAAAAACGTTTTTTAAAAAAACATTTTAAAAACGTGAAAACGTTTTTAAAATGTCCCCTCTGCTACGGTCCCACCAGTGTTAGCGATGAAACGCTTTGTCGTTGTGTTGTCTCCAAATATTTAAATATGTCTCATGGCCTAAGGGTTGTGGTGCACATTGGCGCTTATATTTTAAAAATTGATCAAAGACGTTGTCACCCAAATTTTAATGCATTATAAAAGCGTTATCAATTTTTGAAGTGAGTACCGTTATGATTTGAAACTCGATGAAACAAAATAAAGCAACACTAAAAAGAGACAAACACATGCATCTATAGGATTTAGCCATCGGGGGAATAATCCGTTTCCTCTTTTTGCGGTACTTCATAGCCTCCCCATTTTTGTCTACTTTAATTTTCTCTAGGTTTTACTTCTATCGCGTATGAATTGCTCACTATGTTTTTTGAAGTGAAAACTTCTTTTAGATTGTGTTTTGAAACTCGATGAAACAAAAAAGCGACATTAAAATATAAACACATTCATCTTTAGGATTATTATAATATTAATTCATTGTGCGATGCTTCGTAGCCACCCCACTCTACTTCAGTTTTCTGAAGGTTACACTTCTACTGCATGTAAATTGCACACCCTGATTTTTTTCTATTCATCATTAAAAAAAAATAACCAGATAAAAATAAACATTTTCCAGTCGAATTTTAAGACATTGAAAAAAATTGTTCAATTTCTTTTTTAATTTACAAAATGCTTCAAATGTTTAAGTTGTAAAGGTAGGAAAATAAATTTAACAGAAGTTGTCGAGTGTTCCGAAGATGTTTAAAAGTGAAATTTATCGTGTCGATTGAAATGTCAACCAGCTCTGCAACATTACCTGCCCTCGTTGCAATGCAAAAAAAAACACACCACACATGCAAAACAGCATTTCAGTGCGAAATGTAGCACCGCGCGCGACGGATCGAGGCACGGAATCACCCCTCAAATATTCAGTGATTATTTGTCGCCACATTTCCTGTTTTCACAACTGTTCGATTAACAATTACTGCTTTATCGGCAAATCGGCGCTCGCTGAATCCGCGGTCAAATTTGCGCCCAGCCGAGGGATGGTATCGCTTTTTGGAATTATATTTCGATCAAATGCAAATATGGAGCTGCACACACACAGAATACGATACCTACACATGGGCACACAGCCATAATAATATGCGTCCGTAGAACTTATAGGCGGGCTTCACCATAAACTTGTGATGGGCAGAATCATACCAAGCTACAGCGTAGGTGAGTACTAGGTACCCTTTCGCACTGCGATTTTTGAATTTGTAATTTGACGTGACCGCCGACTGTGATTGAATATTGAGATGAGTCCACCTCTGTGATTGCCGTACTCCTCCCCAATGCTTAGGTAGGTTCTATTCCACAATAGTTAATTTGATGGACGCTGACATTATTAGATTTACTATTAGTAATGGCGCGTAAAGATGATTAAAACAATAAGTTGTTTATTGTACAGGTATTTTAAAAAATATTTATTTATTTAAACGCCGTAAAATGGCTTTTACGTTAAACTAATACATAAGTTTATAAGTAGACAATGGTACATGGGATAGAAACAGGATTATATTAAGAACAAAATAAGAATGTACACAAAAATAATATCGCTGAAGTTATACAGTTGTTATTAAATTTACAATGAGAAAAAATTGAAAAGACATATGTGCTATTTATATAAGTATGATAAAAGCTAGTATTTAGGTACCTATAGGATTCAATTATTTAATGTATGTTTCCATCAGAAAAAAAGAATATCTTACTAATTTTTCATTCATTAAAAAAACAATTTATATATTAACTTTCAAGTGTAATTATATTTTTTTTCTTAAGGGTCTATGTCATCTTTGGGGATGCTGTGTGGAGGGTCTTTTTAGGGAAATGAAGGCGAGGAAGTTCTGGAAGGAAAAAGATATGAGTAGTGGATAGGAACCTAGGAGTCAAAATGCCCAGGAGTGACGGACCATGCGGTGCAATTCGATGGATCGATAGCGTCCGGCTGGAGAGGTCTTAGGTCTCCCTTAACCAGTCTCCCGATCCGGCCCGCCACACAGTAGGTGGGCAAACGCATTCGCCGCCAAGATATAGACATACCCCACCGCTTGAACCCAGATAATTCTGCTAAATCACCAAACATAGCTAACCTCTCGGGGTGACCTTTGGCAGTGGTGTTGATTGTCCAATGAATGATTCCCGGGACGGCGGTAACCATAAACACCTTCCAATAGTAAATTAAGCGCGAAAGCTGTTTCGCCTTCACTTCGGAAGGCGAAACGTAATTACATAATAAAATTAAATAATAAAATTATTGAACATATAAAAGAAACTTAAATTTCAAATGGTGATCTAAAATTTAACATGATAGTAAACAAATAAATAAATTTTCTCTTAAAATGTTATATTGTAGGTAGGTATCTACTTTATCGCTCTTCTTTATTATTCCGCACACGACCAGTTCCAATTTTGAAAACGAAATTTAATTTCCAAGAAAATGTTTGTTCATTTAGCCAGATTTCACTTATAACTCAGGAATATTTCACGGGGACAAATAAGCACCCACAGACAACAAAACTTAGTAATTATCACCTACCCATGAAATACCGCGAGGTCTTACCAAGATGAGAACTGAAAAAAGTTACACTTTTAATAAATAAAAAAACAATTAAGCGAAACAGGAAGAGAGTGAAGACACATTTCGTTTGTTTGTATGTAAAAAGTTTAATTGCATAGATAATTTTCTCATCACGGACCTACATCAGTCTTGAAAATGGCACCATCGTATGCATAAAAAAATAATATTTTTTTGGCCGTTAGATCGATTCCCAAAATTATCTTATTTTGAAGTGCCTTTTTTCCATGTTACAAGTGTTTTGAAGATAGCCTTAGTATATTACGTAAAATTAACGAGACTTTCATTACTATTATAAATCACTTACTTCTTCAAATAAAAAAAATTAAAACATTTATATAATTTTCTAGGTTACCTTAATACGTCTTTCTCCATCGAAGCCAAAGTTAAGCTAGCCTCTCAGAAGCTAGGCGCGCTGTGCAAGACCCGCAGATGCTTTAATAGTACACAACTGTTAACCCCTTTTAAATGGTAAGTACGCCCCACGGTTGAATTTGATGGCCACCTTTGGTCTGGAGTCCCAAAATACCTGAAAAACCCTCGACTCTGTGCAGAAACGTGCGCACCGTATAATAGATTTTCCTATCTTAATAAACTGGTTGTTAATAAATTTTGTAATCTTTTTTATTTATGTTAGTCTTGTTATAAAAGAAATTTCTATTTGATACGTAAAAGCCCAATAGGGCGTCAATAAATAAATATGTTAAAAGTAAACAATCTCATTAATATAAACTAAGTAAATCGACGGTTAGCTTCATTTTTTTTCAAATTTATTTGATTTTTAACGTTAATCTATGTAAAAGCATAGTCAGGGACTTGTTAGAGTTTTGCCTGCGTAACACAGCATTCCAAACTCCGTTAGATTATGTTGCAAATTCGACACCGAGTTATTTTATTTCTGCAACACAAAGGCAATTGGGTAAAAAATGAAAAGCGACGTGTGCAACCGATACTGGCTTGTGTGTAGTTACCACCCACCCGCGCATATTCCGTTCTAAGGTTCAGCCCCCGAACCAACCGCCCACCAAGCCCACTCCCGCTGCACTCGATTCACGGATATTTGATCCGGGGCCTTTGCGTATCGCTTTAATTACTTTCAAAGAGTGGCTTTTATGACACTGTACATTTTCATAACGAAGCTCCTGTGCTTGGTCAATCACTGCGCATTGCGAGCCGATCAGGCGGACTCGATTGGAACCGCGGAGGATTATGGGTCGCCACTGGCTCATGTAGGAAATCCACCGCGGCGCGAACCGGCGCGGTGATGAGCAATCGACCTATCTATTTTGAAGTGTTTGATTATTTTAAGGATCGACACATTTCAATGCTTTGAATTAATCTAATTCAATTTGATTTGAATCAAAATTCGTGCAATATATGTCACTTGAAGACACTTTTAGGTAGGTTACTCGTATTGTTACTACTCGTACAGCATTGAGCTGAATCAACAATTTTAACCCAAGAAAAAAGCAAAAAAAGCAAATCGGAACATTTGGATGTGTTTCGTTTTAACTATTACTATTTGCCAAAGATGATAACAGTTACGTAATTTTTTTAAAGTTAAGTTAATATCCGTTGGAAACTGTTGATTTTCTTTAAGATTCAATTTACTTTAACTCTCGCTAAAGGTATTCTTACCACTAATTTTACCGAAGTGTCAATTTCCAGCTAGATTACACCACGTTGAATTTATATTTCTTAAAAATTATTTTTATTTTTAATATGAATACTTCACAATAGTTCCAGCTGCTCCCGTCTGGAGCCAGTGAGACTATGGTATCCCCAAGGGTAGGGTAAGTTGTGAGCCTGAGGTAGTGAGTAGAGGAAGGAGATTGGGAAGAGGAAGATGGAAGGAGTACCTGGCTATTCAGAGCTGGTCACCAAACATGTTTAAAGCCATTTCAAGCAATGTTTCAATTCTGAATATTGGTCTTACACCAGGGCGATATTGAGAGCATCACTCATTGTGTATTATTTTTAATGAACTAATTTTGAAATAACACAAATTGATCAAATAAAATTTATTTGACCACGCCGGAATTCGATTCCGCGACCTTCGGTTTGCGAGTCAAGAGCCTTACCCCTGGAATGCGCCGGTCGTCAAATTACTTTATAAACACACCATCTTGAATATGCTTGTATGGTTTGTTCTCCTTTTTATGCTGTCCATATTCGTCATATTGAATCCGTTTAACATCTGTTAATAAGAGGGGTTGCTGGGAGGCTAGGATAATATGAGAGAAAGGCAAATATAATGTGATAAAATTGAACTAATTAAACCTTCCTCCTTAAGAAGACTTCGAAAGTTGGAAAAAAACTTGATCTATTTTGTTTCTTCAAAATTATCAATTGTTTTATTGATTCACCAACATCACTGCTACCGTCGCATAAACTCCGCAAGATTAAGGTCGAGATTAATGAAATGCCCTTCCTCAATTAACATTCAACTATTTATGGACATAATTCACCACTGTTCAGCATTTTATATAAACTGGTCAATTTGAGAAAGACCTTGATTATTTTTTATGATTTTTGTCGGTCATTAAACAATTGAAAATATTTTATAACTAGTTTGACTACTAGCTAAGTCTTCAATTGACTTATGACTTATATTTTATTACGTTAAAATCTGCTTTTTGTCTCTGCTTCATACACCATCCTTTACTCTTGTAATTTACAATTGATTTCGATAAATTCGTTAATAAATAAATAAGTAACAGATATTCTTTAAAAAACTAAAAGGCCTTACTCTTCTTTTGTTTGAAAATTTGAGAAATTTACAATATGCGGCAGGAAAACCGAAACATTTTATCATCGAATTTTTATCCTTCGTACCGACAAAGATTTTTTTAAAAATATACATGCACATATTTTAAACATCGAATTTCCCTTCCTAGAACTAAAATTGGCGTCGTTGTTTATTTAGCAGAAAAATTACCGCCGTCGCTTTTTATGGAGTACAACATTGCCATCGTCGCTTTCGACGAAGTCCATATCCGAGCGAAATGCGAAACACCATTAAATTTTTTTAAACCTTTCGGAAACGGATATTTCAACAGTGTCCATCACCAGTTCAAATATTACCATTATTTCTCTTGAATTTGAATCGTTGAACCTTCCCCTAAACATAGATATGCATTTTAAACTTAATTTTTATGGCTTGACGGTTGTTTGAGGAATAAACCGATTTATTACTCATCCTGAAATCAGTCTATATTCAGATAATATTATTTTTATTGTTCCAATAGTATGTATTTTCAAAAATTTATCGAGTGAGTCATCCTTAATACTTGGCTATCTTAATCTTCAGGCTGCAGATGGAACAACCGGAACTCTTAGAATCCGTAAAGTGCGCCGTTTTTCTCCATTAAGTTTACTTTATTATTCTGGGTTATCAGTTTTTTAATTTTATATATTTCACTCATAAAGATGTGATAAAAACACCTTTTGTTGTTTTATTATTTTTATATCCATTAGGAATTGGCAATTTTTAAGAACTTTTAAATGAGTTATTCTACATTTTCCAGCCAGGAGAGTTTGTCCAAAATATAACCTCAATTTAAATCTTTGTTTGGGCCGAAGTTTCTATAATAGCTTATCCCTTCAAAAATCGGGCGTATTTTTTCATAAAGGAAAAATGTTTCCGCTTTGCAAAAAAATTCAAATATATGCTTTCAAATTTTATAATTAGAAATAACCATGTCATTTTTTTAAATATAAAAACTTTTAATGCATTCTTTAAAAAGTTTAAGAATGGCTTACCTTAAGTTTTTTTTAACTAAAATTACTGATAACAAAAAAAATAAAAACACGTTTTTTATTAGACAAATGAATTATAAACGTTACTGTCACCTCACTTTTTTATCGTTTCACGTAAAAATAATTCTTAAAAAAATTCACAATTTGTTTTCAAATTGTGGTCGGAAACTTTGATTTCAAAAAGGTATATATTTTCATTATTTTGTGGTTAACTTTTAGATTTGTATATAAAGCATGTTGTTTTCTCTTTCCAATACCGTTTAGACCATACTTCTCACTATGATAGGAAGGGAGGCACATGGATTTCTATGAGACCAACAAATATTGTCTCCTATGATTAAACGGGTTAATATCTCCGTTTGTTACATATATCTACTTTTCTCAATTTATCTGAAAAACTTCCATTTGTATAAGCATAAAGTTACGATTATCTCACAGTAGAATCATACGAACGTGTATTAAAAACTACTGTATTAAACTGTGATAATTTACAAACAAACAAATATACATAATTTATAAAGCTTAACGATATATCGTATTTTAAATGTCACTGCAAGCAAATACAACTTGTATTGTATGTTTTACGCCATTATTTGCATCTTGCTTTCTTTGTTAACTTATCGTTAGTTTAATAAGGTGTAATTCTGTTATAGTATAAGAACGGCTAAGACTGTGGCTTCTTATTTGCACTTTTGCATAATATTTACCGTCTTTAAGATAACAATAAGCAATTATTAATAGTGTATCTAGATAAACCTTCAGTGCGCTGTTTAATTCATCCTCGGCACACAACACTCCCACAATACAAGGGGCCTTAGTAACGCGAAACAAAACATATTATTCAAGTACGCTAAAAAGGTATTGAGAATTGTGATTGATTTTGCATGAATATTTTAGATAGCTAGTTGATTATGTAACAATTGCGATTGCCCTGTATCGCAACCACATTTTACGTAAGACTTTTCGGCAACAAGGTAGAAATCTGATTGTTCGAAGGAGCAAAAACTCTTAAACTATGAGATGTTGTGGTGGTGAAGTTTGCACACCTGGGGAGTTATTCTATGTCTTTTGTGAATACGGATAAGATTCCATAAGGCTGTCAAATTTGTGAGATTTTCTATGGCTGTCAATTGCTTTTTCTATGGGTGACGATGGCCGATGTCAGTTGGCAACTGTGGCATATTTTAGTTTAGATTTAGAGCGTTTAAAACACGAATTACTGTAATACGACTGACATGATTATTTATTATTTTAATGTTCATTATAAGTTGTTTACCACAAATTTGACATTTTCGAAGTTTCGTTTCAATCTAAATACACATGAATTACTTAGTTTACCGAAACTAAGAACGATTAACCTATTTTGTTCACGTAAATAGTTGTTTTTTTGTAGTAATTATTGAAATGAATTGTTATTGAATAATTATTATATTTCGCCCCCTGTTCTGTGTAGAATTCAACTATTTTCAGCTGTCAGCGCCGATAATAAGGCATCTTGAAATTTTCATCTTGGTGTCTGAAAATAAGGAATGACGGTATTTTTTTACGAAAAATATTATAATATTTTCACAGATGTGTTGAAATTACAAAAAAAACGAGTGTGCTTTAGACCACACGACTGAAGTAAAAATGCGCGCGCACTGCTCTCTCTCGCTCCTACAGTGTGATTCAGACATTAGGTCTGCACTGTATCTTAGATATACGAAATGTAACTGGCTATGAGAGAAAGAGAGAAAGAAAATGTGTGCTCGCACCTCTCTTATATCTCCCTCTCAATTTCCCTACGCCTCGCCCGACACTTTTCGTAACGCTCTCGTCACGCATTCACCAGTTTACTCCCCAAGTCAAGCGTGCGTAAAGAAGTTTAGCTTCAAAAATATTGTAAAATAATAAATTAAAATAAGATGCGAACACATATATTATTGGTAAATAAGAAAATAACATGCCGAAACGCAGACAAATATTAGTGTGAAATAATTATCTATAACAAATAATTCTGAATTCATTTTTGCCAAAGAATTGAAACTTAGAATTGAAATTGTAATACGTATTGTAGATGAGATAACAATAGTGATATAATCGTCAAAGTAATCACCATTGCTAGTCTCTAGTTTGTTACTGAAGAGAAGCATTATTTCTTGTTACCTTAAAGAAATTTATAACGAATCGAGAAAGTTTTCTTCAGAAAATATAGCATTGAAGATCAACTTGGACAAAACATTTCGTTCACGGGTGTCTTAAACAGAACTGGGCACTCAAATAGGATACTGTGACTGTAAGGAAATGACAGGAAGCGGTCTCAATTGTATGGCGCTTTCCGCTAGATGTTTTCATTAGAGGAATCGGTATATGGGGAAATAATCGCAAAAGTATCTATTAATTGCAGCCTCAATTAAACAATGCATTTGCGACATGGGTTTGCTCACTGGCGGTACTCTGTATTGTGTAGTGTATTCCACTGGGCTGTATTACATATTAATGATGTCAGCTAAAGGCAAAGGATATATTAGTTATTCATTATTTATTTAAAATATTAACGCCTTTCGGCTTTTACGTAACACAACGTAGTATCAGGTATAACTACAACATGAAAAAGATAGCTTCTAGTGAGCTTGTAAAACAGCAAGAAATAGAA
The DNA here is from genome assembly GCA_936435175.1 of Glyphotaelius pellucidus. NCBI lineage: Eukaryota > Metazoa > Arthropoda > Insecta > Trichoptera > Limnephilidae > Glyphotaelius > Glyphotaelius pellucidus. The sequence continues at coordinate 6,223,639 of OW386542.1, forward strand.
AACAGAAATGGATAAAGTCAAATCAAACATTAAAAACTACAATATTGCAACAATGAAAAAATATATGTAAATAACTTAACAAAAAGACGAAGCACGTTGAAAATGTTTAATGAAAGGGAAATAATAACTAACATATATTACAAGTTGAAAAGATGTCTACATATTAAAGGAAATAAACCATATTACCAATGAAACAATAAAATTAAGAAAATCTGTGAACAACATAATAAGAATAGGCACTTTCGTAGGTTGGTAACATTATTTGCCCAAATTTGACGTGAGAAAAATAATTTTTCCCACGGCCTATGTCATCTGCGACTCTGTGGAGGATCTTTTTGAGGAGAGGAAGAAATGAACGTTGGTCTTGAAGAGACCCATGTTGTAGGAAGGAGGAAACACAGAGGCCGGCAAATCGTTCCACAGCCGAGCTGTTGAACACAGGAACGACTCGAAGAAGCGACCCGTTCTCATGTGACAAATGTCAACCGTGTACATGTGTTCGGCACGCGTGTTCACCGACTATGCACCGGTGCCGAAGGGATCAACGACGCAAGTTCCTCGGAGCATCTTCCATTGTAATACCGATAGAACAAGGATAGCATTCCCACCGGACGCCTGTGCTCAAAGGATTTGCAATCCGTCTGTTAAGATGAGAATAGGGAGAATCAAACGGACCACCCGTTTCTGCACAAAGTGGAAGGTATTTTTCAGGTTTTTTGGAGCTCCAGACCAGAGGTGGCTGCCAAATTCAACCGTGGGGCGCACTTTTGATTTGCACGGGGTAAGCAGTTGTGTACTATTAAATTATCTGCGTGCCCTGTACAGTACGCCCAGTTTTTGGGAGGCTAATGATGAAAATGATGAAAAGAAAAAAAAAGTTTTTAAAAGTTTTACATAATATTGCATGTTGTAATGGTTTATAATATTTCTATAAATCATACATTTAATTACTAAAACAAATTAAAATGATAGGTGGAGACAATATATTTAGTAAATTGGTCGATGTAGTTTAATAAATGTACAAAAGAATTTCCTCACTAACTAAAGCGTTAAAAGTCATAGAATTCGTAAATTGGATCCGCCGCGCACGGATTACAATCAACTTTTAATCTGGTTTTCGACACAACTTCTTTCTGGATCACGCATGCCTCAATTTTAATTACTTTAACGATTTTTCCGGCCCATTTTCAATCATTATTGTAATCGCGCACTTATAAACTTATATTGTAGAAATTCATTTGTCACAGTTTTGATGAAAATTTGAGATTTATTTTATTTCCTGCCTAGTGAAAATAATCTACATTCCGCCATTAATTCATTCGTAACGAACAAACGCCTTTGTTCGATCGTATTCAAATTTCGTTATAAACATCTTAAAACAATAATAATTAAACTATAAAATGTGTTTTAAAGTAATTTCGATTGAATTGAAAACTAGTTCAAATAAAATGCGGGCGCCAATCGAATGATTTTCTTATCAAATACATAAATAAGCACGTCGATATTTCGAAATATAACTTTATTACCGTTCTCGGTGTAATCAACTTATCGCTTCATGAATTTAACATAATTAAAATTTATTGGAACAAAGGCTCGTATTTATGCATATATTCAGTAAATGTTATTTTTAATCGCTATGTTCCTCTGAACTGATTTATTTTGATCGAATATTTTCAGTTTTATTCTTATTGGAGTTTATTGCTTGTGCGTTATGGCTGGGTGGTGCAATGCTGAATATTATATTATATTTAACCGGTTTCAATTCTCGCCTCAGAATGTAGACATATATATTATAGTCTTATTATTAGTATTTTTGTTTTCTTTTACGGAGTCGCAAGATGGCGCTTTCTTTTGTATTTTCTTTGCCTGTTCATTTTGGAGTGGTTTGAATATTGGATATTAATTTAACAAAAATAAAAATGGTTATTTTTTTTTTATTTAAAAGGTTTTCCGCTAAGGTAGGCCTTTGTGGGACTGTGGATTCATCGTATTATATTGGAACCGAGTAGCCGTGCAATAAATAAAAACTTTATTGTTATCTCATTTTCTCGCAGGCTTAATCCTATAGATGTATGTGTTTGTCTCTTTTTAGTGTCGCTCGCCTCCGTTTCACAGAGTTTCAAATCACAACGGTGCTAAAGAAGTTTTCAATTGTAATCACTCTGTAAATTTTTTTTCATTAAGATACATCTATTTTTTTTATTTGTTCTCTAGATTTTATGTCCGGGTTAAATCTTCCTCACAGGAAAAACTTAATCCTTCCACACACTTTTCCTCAAATGCTAATCTAGTCAATTCACGCGATGTAATTGCATTGTATAAGTATACTAAATACAAAACTATACAAGAACAACATGTCAACCTACCAGAGACCATATGGGAAAATACTTCACCGACTCCAGATATTTTCATATCAGAGGTTTCGGCTCGATAGAACTCCTAACTGAACCGATAAATCCTACCGATCCCTCAATATAAATATTTAAAAAATCTTTCGTAATCCTACATGTATTTAATATGACTGATTTTTGCATTTTTATATAAAGATTCTTTGATAAATCTAATAAGCCTAAATTTTTAATTAGAGAGCTAGGTATAATGCCAGTAGCCGAAATAACAAATGGTAATATTTTTATAGTCCGAGAATGCCAAATTCTTTTAATCTCATTTCCTATATCTGTATATTTTCTATTTTTTTCAGAAACAGATTTTTGAATATTACAGGAATTTGGAATAGCGACATCAATGATAAATTATGTTATTATTATTATTATGTGGTGAAACAGTTACGAATTTATCCTGGCCAGTAGTCAATTTCAGAGATATGCATACATGTGCGCGTGTGTGAGCGGTACGTGTGTGAGTTTTCAAAAAAAATAATAGAATACATCGCCATCAACAAAGAGTCTATTTGCCCAGTTTTATCTTGACCGGAAGTCAGGAAGTGGGAAAATTTCCACTTCCAAGGTTTGCATTCATACAAGAAAACCTAATCAAAATTCAAATTTAAAAAAGTACTTAATACTGCGGTTTAAATGGAGTAAATTGGAGCCAATTAAACAATAATGTAAACAATCCTGAGACTGGTCATCAACAACAATACATCAAAGGTTTTATATAGGTTATCGCAATTTTTTAAAAGCCTTATATCAAAACGGAATACAAAACATAAAATGCAACGAACTGTGAAAGTATTAAGTCCTCAATAATAATGTTTGAATGGAATACATTAAAGTTCAATAATTACATATTAAAGTATAAAATCATTAGTCAGCTCATCAACCACAATATATCTGGTGATTGATTTCGCCGCTAAAACAGTAAACTATTTGGGAAATATAAAATGAAATCAGCGCTTAACCCGGCCGTATTTGAGCATCGGTGTCGCTTGTAATCTCGTCGCGTGTCAACTGCCCGTCGCTCGCCCCGTGGCGCCGCTTATAATTGTTTTAAAATTGGAGTCATTTAATAAAGTTGTATCACTCGTCATCCGCTAAATGACTGCATCATTCAAATTTATTGGCACACGGTTTAGGGTGTGATGTTGAGTGTGACTTTTTCCCGGCGTGTATACACGCGGTCGGAGCGGTGCATTTACACGGTATAGCCACCTGCACGCGTGTGTGCCGTGCGCTCTATGGACAATGTGGACCTACTCGATAAACTCACATACAGACATCGCACAGTGAGATAACTCTGTTAAATTTGGTTTTAATTTTTTACGTAGATTGAAGAGTGATATGTGGCGTATAATATTAACGCAATCGGCTGAAAACTACTTTATTATTATCGGTGAATATGTTTGTTTCTGCATAAATATATGTTTATTCTTCTTATTCGTGTGCCCTATCAGGTCCCCCCGACGTTGGCGATCACTCTAGAAAATGTCTCTTTCTATCTTGTGCTGCCCGGATTAGCTCCTCCGCACTTCTAATGCCGGTCCACTCTCATATATTTCGTAGCCAAGACATTTGTCTCCTACCAGGCCCTCGGCGACCTTCTATTTTTCCTTTCAATATTAATTGGAGCAAGTGATATTTTTCCCCTCGAAGTATGTGTTTATTAGCTATAGTTAATATTGAACTTCTTTTGGGAAACGCAGAAGCGTAATGAGAAAGATTAAGAAAGGGACGTTCAGATGGTTTGGGCATGTGGAGCGAATGAATGATGGAAGGAGTGTAAGGAAAATCTACGACACCAATAATAGAATAGAGTCTGCCACAGAGGTCAGAATAATAGATGCGTATGTATGAAACGATGTACGAATGTGTATGAGGCAAGGAGGATGTTGAGGAGGAAAAATATAGTTTCGAGACCCGCTAGCTGGCTTCCTGTATTAAAAACAGCCTTACTCTACGTAGGATAACTCATCGTATTTCTTTTGAGATACTTCTTTGCTATAAAGCAGAAATAGTTTTTTTTTGTGATATAAAAAAAATTTTCAAATTATAAGCTCTTCTATCGTGAAGTTCTCACAGTTTGTCACCGTAACTATTTTAGACTTGAACCATAGAGTTGTTAAGAACTCACTATAAAAGAACATGAATGTTTGTTCGTCACTTTCAGCCTAAATTTTGGGAAAAATTAAAAGAATATGACAAAACGATAAAACGTTACTTCGTCTCTTTCCAACAAAATTTTGGACTTATTAAATCTATACCACAAAGTTTCATAATTAAATGTATCACTAAGTTTACTATACAAAGGGATTTATTTATTTATTTAAGGAACATTAACAGTCTTAGTAATACAATAAACATAAGAGGATGATAAAAAAACAAACCAATTATTAATGTACACAGATAGGTATTTAGAAACAAGACTAACTGAATATAAACTAGAATATTTAAAAAAATAATAAGAGTACAAATGTGAATTCAACAAATGGTAAACTAATACACAACATTAAAATAAGTGTGATTATAAATTATAACTGAAATTGACTGCAAAATAGGGATTTGGGTTGGGAAGGGTAAGGGGAGGAGAGGGATAAGGGAAAGTTGCCACGCAAGTAATGTAAAAATATTAGATACAATTAATTCATGTGTTATTCGCACCTAGAATGTTATACAGTGAAGTTCTGTAGCCACAGTAACTAGCAGTAAATACGTCAGCACATGTGTCTATCTTTGCAAATTTGTAGTTATAGTAGTTACATGTCCTTTGTATAAATTCATTTGATTGGAATTGGTGTTGCATCTATCAATATAGAAACGGGTATTTTGTCTACTTTATCGAATGGACGTGTGGAAATTTATTTTGTTTAGCAAATCCGGGCAGTCAACTTATATGAATGATGAAGTTATACAACACTTTACCAGAAACTTTAAAGGCCGCACTAATTGGAAAGTTCAAAATGTATTGTAGGAGATACATAAGAAAAAATATAGTTTGAAATATGAAATGATATAATTAATTAGGAAATTGCAAACTTAAATGTACAATTTACTAAAATAAAACTAATAAATAAATAAAATAAGATCCCACCAATCGCTTATCGCTGGAACGTTTTGCTGTCACCAATTATTTAAATATATTTCGTGGCCCAAGGGTTGTGGCGCCAAGTGGCATATATATTCTAAAAATACAGCATTATCTGTTGCTTGTTAGTACATACGTTTTCTTCATCGAACGGGGAGGGGAGGTAAGGAAAGGGCCTCGAAATTCAGAACAGCGGAAGAGTTGCATGAGTTGTCCGTGCGTCGTCGTGTAGATCATGAAAATTAAGCTGAGCAAAAGAACATAAATTATGCCCAGAAACGAACGAAAGACGTTTCACCCAAAAGGGTAACGGTAGTGTGGAGATTAGAAGTGAGTCCCCCCTCTCCGAAGTGTTTGTAATCTTTAAATAACTAATGTACCTACCTACCTCTATTTTACTTTATTGTTAGTATCATGGATGAAAAGCCCTACGAATATTTTAATAGGAACAGGAATAAAATATATGTAACGCGGCGGTTTAGTTTGGAGCATCGTGCGGCGCTGCGCGGCGGCCGCAGTACATCTGTTGATCGCTGATCGCTCGTGGGCGCCGAGTGGAAACACCGGCGTTAAACGCTGCTTTTCATCTCGCATAATGCTATTAAAAACGTGTGATGTATCACTTTTCGTGTGCTGACTGCGAAATCACTGCGATTTATATAATGCAATTTATTATTATTTCGAACGAGAACATTTTAAACAAATACTATTATACGCGTTTTAATTTAATTTGTACGCTCTATCATAAATATTGTTTGCCAATTGGCTGTCAGATATTTCGAAATATTTTTCTACACCAACAGAACAAAAAAAAATTCTTAAATTTTTTGGCATTTTTTTTTTACACGAGCTAAACACAGAGGGCCCTAAGGAAAATATTTTCGGGGATGCTGTGTGGAGGGTTTTTTTTAAGGAAAAGGTGGAGAGGAGGGTTCTGGGAAGGAAAAGAGTTTAAGCGGTGGGTAGGAATCTGGGATTCAGTGTGTCCTGGTCAACCGCCTCCAAGACCTAGACAAACCTCACCCCGTGAACCCGTCACCCCTGCTAAATCACCAAACGTAACGAACCACTTGACGTGACCTTTGGCAGAGGTATTGGTTATCCAATAAAGGTTTTCGGGGCGGCTGTACTTATTTAAATGGACATTTGTAAAAGATTTGAAGCTCCATATTGTGCACTGATAATAATTGCGTCGACTTGTAAATTACACAGAGATCCCCTGTGTAATAATTTCGTGACGCCAGACCTTCGCATTTGAATGTTTTTGATGATTGATACGATCAGGTATTTTTTTAGGATATCATCGTGAATGGGTGATTTTTTGGCTGCGAATGTATTGTTTATCTAAAAAAAACTAGTTTTGCACATTAGGTACTGATTAGCTGTTCTGTACAGAGTGGATAGCGTAGGTGGGGGTGTTACTTAAGTTACATAAGTACTTCACTATTTAGATCATCACCGCCAGTAGTGTTGCTTTCTACCTATTAATTTAGATCTGCCCTGACGATGGACACTGCAAAGCTCTCTGATACTATCGTCTATACCACCAATTTACCTTTGCTAAATATATTAATTTCAAATGTGTTGAAATTGCTTTTACATTTTATACTAGTTGAAGTCCCCGGCGATGCCCGGGCATTTGCGGCGGGTGGGCTTTTGAGGTTTTCGAAATCAGACTTCGACAGTAATCTTTTTTATTGTTTTGAATGTCAAATGTGCAAAGTTCAACCATCTCGAAATAAAATTGTAGATGTGTAAAATCAAACGCCGTGTTCAGCACAGACACTTTTATTTATATGTTAGATTTCGAATATTTAATTCGTTCTACATTTGTTTAAATTTTAAGAAGAAAAAAAAGGCAATAATTAATTTTTTTTTATTCTTTACTTATTATCCAAATATTAATATTTTTAAATTAAAATGTTCTTGTGCAGAGTGGAGAACAAAAATATTTAATCCTGTTCCTGATTAAATAACATGTTTAAATTGAGAATAAAAATTTAGTCAGAAAAGAGAAGTAAATCAACAAGAGGTATCCCAAAAGTCAAAAAAGGTTATGGTTATATAGTTTTTTTTTTCAAATTGAATTGTTAGGCTGCATTTAAGCCTTTATAATATCTAATTTAAGTCTTTGGTCGCTGCTGCACATACTGCTTGGTAAAGGGACTATTCGCAAGATAAAAATGTAACAAGCCCTTGAATGTGTTGTGTAGGAAGGCGGCATGGATGGATTAATCTATAATTCACACGCGTAAGGCGCAAGGATGAGACCTCCTGCGCAAAATTTGAATAATTGAATACACGAATCCCCGATGGCTCGCCCTCTCTCAATTATTCCTGATGGTGCCCCACCCCCTCCCCCCTAACGAAGACCCTGCTTTCGATAAGTATTCCCATTGTGGCAACATGTCTCACCTACGAACTTCCTAAATCCACTCTAAGTCCATCATCATCCACATTCTGCTTTGCGATCAATAAATTCCCAACAAAACCATCGAATTTAAACGATAACATCAATAATTTTATCCACGAATCCATTCTCATTATCCGTGTCATATCACCTTTCATATGTACAAAATTACCTACTATTTAGGAAATGCCAACAAAATTAACGAATTTAAACGACAACATGAAAAAATGTATCCATTAATCAATTCACCTTCTATATTACCTTGCTATATTACCTTCCATGCCTTTCTACAATTACTATTTAAAAACGCCAGCCAAAATGAATGAATTTAAACGATAACATTAAAAAATTTATCCAAAAACTAATCCACACTGTTCATGCTATTGTACATTTCTACTACTTTACACGCCAACAAATTTAAACGATAGCATTAACAATTTTATCCAATAACCTATTCACATTGTCCGTGATAAATAAACTTTAATTTCTATCTACAATTATCGTTTACAAAATTCCAGCAAAATAAACGAATTTAAACGACGACAGATTCAGATTGATTTATGTTTTCAGGGGTAATAGATTAATATTATTCCCATTATTCTTATACTTCCAACTCTTTTACACTGATTTATCTTTGGGGCATAATGCCGTGTTGCGCTACCTCCTTTAGGACAACGTAAGTGTCCTTCACCTGGGTAAATGTGTATTATTGATGATTGACACTGTAACGCTGTCCGAAACTTTGGCTAAAGAAGTAGGTACCGCAAAACAACAAAACACTCCACAAATAAATCACTATAATGCTTCTGACCGTGAAAATCTAAAATCGTACCTTCCAATTCTTTGTTTTATTTCGTTTTATGCCCAGCAAGTACATATTTACATACATTAACAGAATATACTCACAGTTTTAGCGTGAAGTAATGTGAGTAAAACATGTAACAGTATTATAAAATAAAATAGAAACGAAAACAATAAAACAAATCACTTAAATTACATTATCTACGCAAGTATAATTTGTAGGATTCAATAAAGTGCAGGTATAGATTACGCTTTTCTATAAATAGAGTAAGTAAGTACCCCTTAACTGAAATTGGCCAGATCGTGCGTGCTATTAGTTAGTGACTGTGTCTGATGGTTTGTTGTGTATGTGTTGCAGAAAAATGTTGTATTTAATTGTCGATGTCGATGTCACGACAAGACAGATACATCTATAGGATTTAGCCTGCGAGAGAATGAGATAGCAATAAAATGTTATTTATTTCATTGACGGCTTCGACCAAGTACATTGACGGGTACTCGGTTCCAATATAATACGATAAATCCACGATCCCACGCAAGCCTCCTTTAGTGTAGTGATATAAAACGCCTGGCGAATCTCAGTGGCCAGACATTCAGCGGGCCGAGGATCGAATCCTACAAATCCAAAAAAAAAGTTCCGCCAAATCCAAAAAATATTTTTATTTTTGTGAAATCAAAATGAAAATGAAAAATTGAAAATGAAAAAAAAAAATCAAATCCTTTCTGTCGACAAGAGTTCCGATTCAAGTAACATTTTACAAACTTCCCAAATCTATTCCTAGTCCGCGTTATATCACCGCGTTATATTCCAATATGCAATCAAAAATTCTGAAACTCGAACAAAATAAACAAACAAACCGTTTCAGAATGATTTAAATAATTAAAAAAAATTATTATTTAATGGGACACAAATAGAAGAGGGTCACGTCAGAATTATTGACAAGACGCCTTCATTTTTTTTAATGAACCGACTACACTGAGCGCAGCAAAGTCCTATTTTCACTCGACCGTTTTCCATTTCATCTGTCTGTAAATTAGTTTATACATTCTGTTTCAGTTTTTAGACGGTGCCTGTTTTAATGATTCAGAAAAGATTTTTTTTTCAATTGTGAAATCGACTTGTTTATTTAAACTTTGTTTTTCACTTTTTTATTTATTACGGTGCCTATCTGCCTGAAGAAAGTTTGAAAAAAAGGATTGTTATTAAGATAGTGATGTTTCATCAGATGTTTGAACAGTCAAAAATTTAAGCAAAATAAATGCACTTTTTAAATATATAATTATTTATTAATTAATAATTAGGTAGGTACTAAAATTAATTAATTATTTATTAATTTTGGTACCTACCTAATCAATCGTTGAAACAATCAATTCCAATTTCGAAAATCAAAGCAAAATAAATTTAAAAAATGGATTTTTTAACATTTAACTCCTTACAAAAAAAAATAATTTCTCTCAGGACCTATCATCTTTGGGGATGCTGTGTGAAGGTTTTTGTTAATGGAATCAAGGAGGGGAAGTTCTGGGAAAGAGAAATGAATGAGAGAATCAACCCCTTTCATTACGGTGCAAGGCCGAGTCGAGAGAGTCCGGCTGAAGAGGACAACGGGTCTCTCTCACTCATTCTCTCCCGATCCGCCGTGCAGACTCATCTGCCGCCAAGACCTAGGCAAATATCACCCCATGAAACCGGAAATTTCTGCTAAGTCACCAAATATAACAAGCTACTTTGGGTGACCAATTGCAGAGATTCTGGCTATCCAAAAAAAATTTTCCGAGGCATCGGTACTCAATTTCGCTTCCCAAATTGAATAAAAAACAGACATTGTATTCACCGATAAAATAGTCGTTTTTGTATTAATTAAAAAAGAAATAAGATTAAAGGGGTTCCTTTACACAAGCAAATGAGATTGCCGTGTGTTTAAACCTATCTGAAAAAGAAACACTAATAAATTTATTTAATAACTTACATAACAGCGTAATGTAATTTATTATAATGCGCGATATTTTATAGTAATTTTGCTCGGTTAAAATGCGCTCAGGCGGGTGCGGTATAAATCTACGACCGCGGCGGTAAGGAGTATGAAAATAAATTGCTTCATTTATACGCGCGGAATATAGAAATATGTATTTTCTCTTCACCTTCGGTAAAATACATTAAACATGAAAAATACACCCCAGTATGTTTTGGGCGAATGTAAATTCTACCCGGCCAATTCTACACAGCCAAAGAATCCGGGGTGAACTGCTCACTTTCACACTAGGTTTTCAGGCATCTGGAAATGTAAAATAAAATAACTCGCATAATATTCGCACCTACATCGGCTTTATTTTAATTTATTTATGACTAGCTTAAGCCCGGCGTTGCACGGGCTTAACGCGGTGTTTTTTGAAGCAGTAATTTTCCACTTTTTTTTAATGCCAAGTGCGCTAAATTTGATCAATAATATCAAAATTCTGCTTTAAAAAATGGCTACAATTAGATTGATGGTTTTTCAAAATCTGATATCACCTTTATCATATTTTGAAGGTCAAGCGTTCCTAGTATTTCATCAAACTAGGTGCGCAGTAATTTTTTCTTGTATTTTGAACGTCGAGAATGCAAATTTTTATAAAGAATGCCAAAATCTTATTACGGAAAAGAGTAAATTTTAAAAGATGAATGTAAAAATTAGTCACTGTTACTTTGCGTACAAGACTTATAATTTCACAAACATGCTAACCGGTTTCGGCTTAAACTAGCCTTATCGTTGGTGCTTAAAATTTGGCATTTGACCCTACGAACTCAAGCATTATCGAAGATCTCTTCAATGCCGTAATCATGTTACTTTGAGGAGTTACTGTGAAGATGGTGTTTGACTTTGACGCACCTAACAAACATCTTATGTGTTCCAGCAATGTTCTGAATGTTAGCTTGATTAGCAACACGACACCGAGAGCACAACTCTTTAGAATATATGTATTAAGCAGCATAAAATACATTTTATCTTTATAACTTTAAACAGCTCTTTGTCGGATTTGGAATCTGCACATTTCGAAATCAAATACAAATTATTCACCGAGGTATGCCACAGATCTAAAATTGCAATGTTTATGAAATTTTTTTAAAAATGTATTTAAAAAATGATTTTTTCAAAATGAAATTTTGAAGTAAGAGTGAAACCTGATTCTCTCACCCGCAGTAACGTGACCGATTCACGTCACTCTGGTGCAACGTCACTGGCCCTGACAGATTCTGTTAATAACGGCTTCGTTGTTGTTTGAAAAAATAAAACAATGTAATATTATATTTTTTACATTTTTTAATTTAAAATGCAAAAGATCAAAGTATATGAATAATTTAACGTTATAAAAAATAGGTCACCAGAAATCACGATGATATCGTATGAAACTGTATTGTAAAAGCATGCGTTATATGAAAGAATGAGTTATAATAAAACCTTATTTTCCTACGAAGCTTTAAATAAGTTATTTATAAAACTTTTTTTTGTGAATATCTCACAAGAGTCTCAGCTGCTCCCGTCTGAAGCCAGTGACTATGGGATCCCCAATTGGGTTTTATTGAGAGGCTGAAGGTAGTGGGGAGTGGAAGGAAGAGGATGGTGGGAAAGTATCTGGCTATTCAAATCTGGTCACCAAACACTTCCAAAGCCATTTTAAGCAACGTTTCAATTCTAAATGATGGTCTTACATCAGGGCGAAACTGAGAGTATCTTCCACTCTGGAACGTGCCGCAAATATACTTTATATTATTTTGAATGAATTAATTGTGAAATAACACAAATTTATCAAATAAAATTTATTTGTCCACGCCGGGATTCAATCCCGCGACCTTCAGATTGCGGGTCAGGAGCCTTACCTTAAAATGATAACAAAATTTGGATGGAACTTTTACGGAACTCGATTTTCGACTTCGAAATTTGATAAATCGTTCAAATTTTGTAAAACAATCGTTCCTTGTTGTTTTTGACGTGATATGTGTTTTACGAACGCCGGCTGCACTCATGAGAAAGCATGACTAATTGTCACGTTCCGCCTGAGCCGAGCGTGCAAGCGAGAGCGCGGAACAAGCGTTCGGCTTGTGACGCATTTATCTCTCTTCCACTCCATCGTTATTATATGACGTTATCAATAAAATTATCGTCCGTAAACCGAATTTACAGACAACCAATTTATTTTTAAAACGCAACACTTGATCGTACCGCACCCGCGTCTCATCCGCACCGGACCCGCAACGCGCCCGCACGAGTCGCGTGGAGAGGGTGTATTTTTTAAAACCATAATAACTCATTTTAAATTCTGTTTTAAAAAGTTGGAAACAATGCCAAAATTTTATCCAGACCTTTTGTTAATGAGCTGCAGCCACTAGAATTAAAAGTTTTAATTATTGCGCTCTCTTATAGTTTGTTTTTGTTCATGGGAAAAATGCGATTCGCTCAGGAATATGCCGGCAGAGCCCATTTCCACGCTCCCGACTTCATTAATCGAACCATAACTTGTTATATTATGAAACTCGTCAAAATAAGTTTTAAGTGAACGTTTAGAAATGTTATTTTTAAAAGCGTGCCGAGTTTGGTTTCACCTCGTCATACAATTCCAAAAGTATTAACAAACACACAATGTGTTATGATTCTGCGAAACCAATGCATTATTCAAAATCTGTCAGGTTTTTGTTATATTTTCTATTTGTGTATTCTAGTATCAATATTTTGTGTTTTGTCTGAAAACTTGTCTTTTGAACATTTTAAAAACACAGTTCACTTTTATTATTCAAAAGCAGTGTTTTTAAATAATATTGCTTCTATTGGATATTACAAAATGAGCCGGGTTTGTTTTGACAATATTATCATTTTTAGTACGTAATTCCTTATAATATTTATTTAGGTGAGATGGATTCGTAGATTCGTAGGGGTAATGTTAAAATTACTCTTCACATAAATATTTTTTTTGACGTGATAACGTCTTATAATTCGATGAACGCCGGCTGCAATCACGAAAAAGCATGACTCATTGTCACGTTCCGCCTGAACCGAGCGTGCAAGGGAGCGTGAGAGGGTGGAACAAGCGATAGAGGCACGATCGGCCTAAGCGTTTGGCTTATGACGCATCAATGCAATTTTTCATCAATGTTTTCTTATGACGTTATCACGTAAAATTATCGTCCGTAAACCGACTTTACAGACAACCAATTTTTTTTTTTTTTAAATACATTTTTTATAAAAATACATTTACAAAAAAACCAATGTTATCTTTGGGGATGCTGCGTGGCGGTTTTTTTTAGGGAAGTGGGAGGAGAGGAAGTTCTGGAAACGAAATAGGTATGAAGGGTTGGTAGGAATCTGTGTCCCTCTTCATCCCCTCTACAATAGATAAAGAGTCCAGCTGGAGAGGTCTAGGCTAGGTCTACCTCAACCAGTCTCACGATCCGGCCCGCCGTGCGGTGGGAGAGCAAACGCATTCGCCGCAAAGATCTAGACAAAACTCACCCTATGAACCAATGACCAAATGACCAAACCTAACGAACCTCGGGGTGACCTATGGCGGTGGTATCCATATCCGCCTCCCAAATTTACACTTCACATCATTTTTTTTTAAGTGAAACTTCTTTAGTCCCTTTGTGATTTAAAATTCGGATGAAACGACCACCTTTACAGGTGACGCATTACAGCACCTGTAAAGCGTTAACTTGCCTTTGATTATGAAGTCACTTTTCAAGGCTCCTATTGGTTGAGATATGAAACGTAAATGACGCATTACATTACCGACGTAGCATCAAACTGCGCTCATTGGCCGCTTTGATTATGACCTCACTTTTCAAGGCTCCTATTGGTTGAGATTGTTTTGGTAAAATTTCGCTTCTGGCGCGTGTGAGCCGCACTCGTTTTTTTTATAAAATTACGATTTCATCATTTTCATTCAAGAAAATCAAAATTGTATTCATATTTTCTGAGCAAATTCGTCGGCTGATCAATTTTCAGAAACAGTTCGCTTTTAAAATTTTATACAATATCTATATATATTTCTTAAAATAATTACCTTGTATACTTTTCCTGATCATTACTCAAGAAGAGTTAACTTTATATTATTCAAAGGGCTGCGCCAGTTTGCAAGTGGCGCTTAATTGAATAGCTACATATAACTACCACAATCCAGCTTCCTTCAGATATGACAAAATGTATCGCGCTCTTGGGGCATTATTGTCATTCCCCCTTACAAGTTAGTAAAGTTTGCGCGGTTTACGGCCCCAGCAGCGGTAGGCGGAGCACCCGTAATGTCACTAGGACCTAACCTCCCCGCAGCCGTGTCCGCCGTACCTGATCGCTTCAGTCGTCTGAAAAACATTTATTCCGTAGTTAACTGCTCCTCTGTCTTCTTATTTCTCCGCCGATTTCCTCCGCGCGCTGCAAATGGGCTTCCCTCGCCGGCGCGGGAGGCACTTACGGCCCCGTTTCGTTTTTTCACGCCACCCTTTTTGCGCGGAGCTACGGTTTGATTGACAGTCTCTATTATCGATTTTTTAATCAAGCCTCCGCGAGAATGGTGGTAGCATGTACATTTTACATTTTACAAGCAATGCCAAAATCATGTTATTAAATTTCAAAATCAAAAACACTTTATACTAAACTAAATAACTTACATTTCTATGAACAGTTGTTTCTCAGAAATTCAAGGTCATCAAATGGTAATTCAGGGCCATTTTGTTATTTTGACAGTTGCCAATTCGTCAGTTTCAGTTTTCGAACAAATTGTTTTCAGCAGAAGAGAACAACATTTGCTTCCAAAAACGATTTTTTAAGAATTTTTTTCTTATTTTATAAATCAACACACAAATTTTCACTGAAAACATAATCTTTCTAATTAGGTACTTAAATACCTACCTATTTGTAAGTAAGTACTTAAATACCTACCTATTTGTAAGTAAATACTTAAATACCTACGTATTTGTAAGTAAGTACTTAAATACCTACCTATTTGGAAGTAAGTAGGTACTTAAATACCTACCTATTTATAAATAAGTATTTATATCCTACCTATTCGTAAGTAAATACTTAAATACCCATGTCTACAATGCAATTTTGAATGTAACATATGTTTTAAATTTTAAAAAATATACAGTTCCAAAAAAAACGTCACTATTGGAATGATTTATCTTTTTTTTCTAAATTTGTCCAACCTCAATATTGAAAAACTTAGTCAAAGTTAACCGCCTAGCCAAATAAAGACTCGCTTTAATAATAAAATGGCAGCAAAAGATTTTCAAACAAATTTATAGACAGATGAAATGCTAAACGATGTAAAATAAGACTTCAAAAATGTCTGCACAAATGTTTTTTTTTGTATTGTTGTCTATTTATTTTTTTATATTGGGCTTAACAAGAACACTAATTTGACAAATTAAATAATTGCCCAGATGCATATACTTAACAAGTAAAAGCAACAAAATGCACATCTTTTTATATTATATTTGTGATAATTGTTCATTTATTATACAATACTAATCACCCTTCTAGTTACACCATCTATTTCTTGTTAGAGTACACAATTAATAATCGATAAGGCGATATTGTGCATTAATAATTCCGCGAAAACGGTTTGCATTGTTTGAAATGAATTTTCCATAACATCTCATTATCGGAATTAAGTCTAACAAGAAACGGAGCACCCCCTTTTACCCTCCAAGAATACAATATTGTGATACTAACTATCTAGTGTACTAGAGTAAAAGCTTTGCTAAAAAGAGATAAATACAACGAATTTTATAATTTCAAGGTGGAATAAGGAACTAAGGGTAATTTATATAGTTTGCTTGCTTTGTTGGAGCTCCATTTTCCATAACTCGTTATCGGTGTTGTGTCTAGCAAGAAACGGAGCACCCTTCTTTCCCATTGTACACGAATAAAACATTTTGTTAAATATAAGTACCCAGCTTGCTAGCTGATGTGGTAAACGTAGACCCTGCTACGACGCGATAAACACAGCTTGATTATTAATTTCTAAATTATTTAATTTATCAAATTTATTCGAATAACTTTTGAAGGGTGTACACTTCAATGTTTATTTAATCATTTTAGAAGAAGTATATGTATAAGTCTAAAACGAAAAATGAAACGGAACGAGACACACAATATAAAAAGATAACACAAAAGGTACAAGATACGAGTCTCCCATAGCGCAGCGGGTAAGGCGCTGACAAATCTCAGCGGCCAGAGAGACAGACATCCAGTAAACGGAGGTTTAAATCCTACGAAATCCAAAAAAACATTTTTTTTTTTAAATCAGTATCCAATCTTTAAATCACTTTAAAATAAACAGGCAAAAGAAAAGAAAGCGACTTTCTAGTTTCACTTTTACAGCACGTGATTCTAATTGCAAGCTCTGATTTTTTTCTTCTGTGATGTCCCGGTGAGACAGACGTTCTGATTTCGATCCCCAGTTGCGACTGTTATTTTCTTTTTTCTGTGTCTCGTGTATTGTTTTATGTTTTGTTTGAATTTATTTATATTTTCTCTCCTTCAGTGATTAAATGTGATTTATAAAATTTGCTTATAATGTGAAGAATTTTTGAAAAACATCTTCCATTTTATTTTATCTATTAACTAACTCAGTACTATTTGAGGACATCCTTCATTGCATTTCTTCAAGAATAAAACATTGTGATTTATTTCTCATGTTTTTATCGCTACGACGCGATATCAAGATAAATTTTAACATAAAGCCACGAAACTAAGAATTGTTTACGTAATTTATTGGCAGGTAAATTGTTGTAATGTTAGAAAAACATTTTCAATGATAGTTGCACATCGCCAATTAACTTTCAAGTGTGGATACTGAACAACGATGGACGATGAATTTTAAAATACTCAAATAGACCTTGAAAAACTAAAGAAGATTTATGTGAAAAGATACTTGTTTGAAACTCACTCTACAACATTCTTCCACAAACCAAACTTTAAAAGGCTGCTACAGGCCTGAAAAAAATTTCAAAACTATAATTCCTACCTTAAAAGATGCGTATTAATATGCCCAACATTATTCCATCAATAACCCAACATTGATAGTTTTGTAGGATACAACATTATTCCGGGCAAGGGCTCAACTAATGCTTAAGTGTAGATATGTAGATACCTCGCTACGACGCGATAAACTAGGTAAAATTCCCAAGCGGATCTTAAGAAACCAAAAGGAGCATATATACAACTTAGCAACATACACGCTCACTAATTTGCTCATATAAGCAAACTTACAATGTTACATACACTTAGACCATTCTACAACATTCTTCTTTAGATGGTTTAATGTTCAAGTGTAGATACCTTGCTACGACGCGATAAACATGACGAATTTACAATTCCCAAGTGGATCTTAGGAAACCAAAAGAAAAAACATACACATTTACAACTTAACAATATATACGCCCACTAATTTTCTTAAATATGCAAAGCTTACAATGTTATATTGACACCATTCTATAATATCATTCTTTATCTGGCAAACTAATGTTTAAGTATAAATATCTTGCTTCGACGCGATAAACACGATGAATTTCAAAATTCTCATATTGAAATTTTGAAAGCAAAAAAAAATACACATATTTACAACTTAGCAAAACATATGCCCATTTAATTTTCTCAAATAAGCAAAACTTACAATGTTATGCTTACACCATTCTCTAACACCCTTCTTTACCTGGTAAACTAATGTTCAAGTGTAGATATCTTGCTACGACGCGATAAACACGATGAATTTCAAAATTCCCATACTGAAATTTTGAAACCAAAAAGAGAAATACACATATTTATAACTGAGCAAAACATATGCCCATGTAATTTGCTCAAATGAGCAAAGCTTACAATGTTGTGCTTACACCATTCTCTAACACCCTTCTTTACCTGGCAAACTAATATTGAAGTGTAGATACCTCTCTACGACGCGATAAACACGACGAATTTTAAAATTCCCAAGCGGACCTTAAGAAATTAAAGGGGATTTATATAATTTAAAGTGTTGGCCGAGGATCCCCCCGTTATGAATAAGTAAGCGACACCCCGCTCGCTGACACGGGGGCGCGACATGTAAATTTTCTCGCGTCTATTTTGGTTCCGGTCCTTTCTTCGGCATACCTCCGCGGGCGCCTCAGCCCCTGTAAGTGGTGTCGGCCGGAAACACTGCCCTATCGGCGATCGGCGGAATCGGGCACGTACTAATACCCGCAACTTATAACTTATACCGGCCCTGGTGGGGTGGGCCGATCGGCAACCTTTGGCACATGAACAACAATATATCAGGGTTCTTAAAGGATTAAACATATTGATGGAAAATATTTAAAACAATTTTTAAAGCATTGTATTGATCTTGGTCAGTTTAGTTGAAGAACTTAAAAAGATAAATAAAAAAACCGAAAAATCTTTAACTTAGTATTTTGCATTTTTTAAGAAGGCTCCTAAAATATAAAAATGATAGATGCAAAGTCACCTTGCAACAAATATCTTTAAAAACTTTATAACTACGTTCTTCTCACTAATTTTCCACGGACCGATTAAAATTTGCTACAGCCATCTTCATAAAAAACAAATTACCCCCCTTTTATTTGGGACCGGACCAGTTTCATCCCGATGATTTTTGTTAAAATTTTAGTAGTATTTTCTGGTTTTCCTCCTGTAAATTTCCTTATCAAGCTCCGTAGCAAGCGATCAAATAGACGAAGAAGTTTACTGAAGATAGTTTGAAAGAAAGTTATATTTATTCATGTATGTTAAAGGGGGACGCGTTTATGTACAAAAACCATTATATTTAAAAATATTTATTAAAACCCGACTTATATTACAAATATTATAAACGCGAAAGTTTGTACGGATGTATGTGTGTTTGTTAGGTACTCCTTCACGCAAAAACTACCAAATGGATTTTTATGAAACTACAATAATATATCTCATCTCATACATCAGAATAACATATAGGCTGTAAATAATGGTAAGCTCTGGCGTTAAGAAATTGGTATAAATTAAAATGTGTGTTTTTCATACATTTTAGCGGCAGGGAGGAAGAGCAGGGGGAAGGGGAACGGGGGAGGTGGGAGGTTGGATTCGCGGAGAGGGAAGAGACAAGGAAGGGGGAAGGCGGGGAAGGTGAAAGGGAACGGGAACACACGGGAAAGGACATGCAGGGAGAATCAATTTATTTCTTTGAAAGGCATTGCAACGCATGCCGGGACCAGCTAGTTTAAAATGCAGCAAAATTCTCTCAAAAAATGTGTTCTCTTTAATAAATTAAAGCATATCTTGGAAGTAGTAAATATTTCACTTTCCGAGATCCGATCAAGCTGAAACTCGGCAGATTGGCTCGTTGTCAATGACAATGCATTCTGCCAACTTTTACTGTACTCACACGTACACTACGCGCACACACATTTCTCTGATTAATTTTTTGAAATATTTATTTATCGAGCATACTTTCCGATTGTTTTTTTTTATAGAGGTTATAAATAAAGATTATCTTCATAAACAACATTTATTTTTTAACAGCTTAAAAACTTAAAAAGTATTAAATGAAAGTATGATATTAGTCGTTACTTGACATTATAATTAGGTTGAGTGCGAGTGAGGGCAGCGCCCATCGGTTGGACACTACCTCTTTTTAGCACTGGCACCGGCACTGTCTCGACCCTATCTGAGCATCGGCTACGAAGACAGTTGACCTCCGGGCCGGCACGCCTCGCGCCCGCCCGCCCGCCCGCCGGCCGCCGCCCGCTACGGCACGAAAATAAAACGCCAATTAGGCAGGGAAATATACGGCGTGGCCTTTACTGTTACTGCCTTCTCGCCGTGTTTGTTTTAGATACTTTTAATATTTATTTTATTATTTTAACGGGCTTTTCGTGTT
Organism: Glyphotaelius pellucidus; assembly: GCA_936435175.1. Lineage (NCBI taxonomy): Eukaryota > Metazoa > Arthropoda > Insecta > Trichoptera > Limnephilidae > Glyphotaelius > Glyphotaelius pellucidus. Next base: position 6,244,211 of record OW386542.1, read on the forward strand.
CGGGGAATTGGACTAGAGAAAATAATGTCAGGTGTTTCCTTCGGACGCTAAGTCGATTTTTCTGTCCGCGTTTCTGCTTCTTCAAAATATTATTACTTAGGATGGGTTATTTCAAAAAATTTGACGAATTCGTCAAATATTTGACGTTAATTTTCACGTTCTGTGTAAGTTCTATTCAAGTTCTGTGATGATTTCAGTTTTATGAAGCAGCTGGCCTTTGATGATAAAGTAACAGAAATCGAATAGAACTTACACAGAACGTGAAAATTAACTTCAAATATTTGATGAACTCATCAAATTTTTTGAAACAACCCGTCCTTAGAAACTTCTTTAGCGCCGTCAGTGACTTGAAATTCGGGTGAAACGGAAATACGTCACAACTCAGTTCTACACATATACTCGGTTCTAATATAATGCGGTGAATTCACACCTCGGCGCTTGCCTTCCATAGCGTAGTGGGCAAGGTGCCTGACAAGTCTCAGCGGCCAGAGAGGAAGAGGGTTCGAATCCTATGAAATCCAAAAAAAAAATTGGTTGTCTGTAAAGTCGGTTTACGGACGATAATTTTACGTATTTACGTCATATAGTAACGATGGAGTGGAAGAGAAATAGATGCGTCACAAGCCGAACGCTTGTTCCGCACTCTCGCTTGCACGCTCGGCTCAGGCGGAAAGTGATAATGAGTCATACTTTTTCGTTAGTGCTGCCGGCGTTCATCGATTTATAAGACGTTATCACATCAAAAAAAAACATTTTTATTTTGTGAAATCAATATCCAATCTTCAAACCACCTTAAAATAACTGGCAAAAGAAAAGAAAGCGACATCTAGCGACTTTCTAGTTTCACTTCTACCGCGTGTGAATTTTCACACTCCCGCTTTATTTTTGTTACTTCTTTAGCTTTAATAACTTACAAATTGTAAATATTACCCTTCTGAGTTATTAACACTTTTGTACATATTTATCGAAATTTAGTTGCCAGCTAAAATTGATATGAACCGAAACTTTCAGACATAAAAGCAGTAATAAATTCATGACCCCCAGTCCATCTGCTAAAGACCCCACATTCTCAATTTTTACCGATTTATAACATAATTTCCTTACGCACTTCAAATTTTTATGTATTAAATATGTATTTTTTTAAGATAATAACATTTGCCGAGCCTACACAGTACATGAAATTCCCTCTATAGAAAAAAATCGCCAAGCATGCTCCGAAAATTATCCATTTCCATACTAATATTATAAATGCGAAACTGCTCGAGTTTGTTTATGACCTTTTCAGGCATTAACCAATAAAAAGACTTTAAAAATTCATTCACCAATAGAAAGCTAAATTATATGCGCAGACTATATGTTGTATATGATGGTAAGCTCTGGCGTTATGAAATTATAAATATTAATATATTATATTTGTTATACGTTTTCTGTCGCTAACAAAAGCGAATTAATTGCAAATGTCAGAAAAAAATCATTCCCATGGAAACGATGTTGATATATTTGTGGGCTCTAAGCTGGTAGGTACTCAGCCCCCTGGTCAACTTCTGCCCCAGAAAATTCAAATATTAGAATATGTTTTGTTTTTATTGGACAAGGTGGAATAAATGTCAGATAAGATTATAAAGACTGAATAATAAATAGTGTAATTTTGTATTATATTAACAAACTTCCAAATATTTAATTAAAAATAAACATCCGAAATGTTTGTAAGCGCATAAATTCCGAACGAATGAACAAAATTGGATAATTCTTTTTTTCTTTGTGAAATTTAGGTGGCAGGCTAGATGTTTGAAAACTGAATGTAAGGGAATGAGTGTATGGAATGCGGAAGGGGGTGGGGTGGGGAGGAAGGGGGATAATTGATAAGTTCAACCGCTACAGTAATTTCCCGTAATACCATGCGAGCGAAGCCGCGGGGAAAAGCTAGTTAAAAATATATTTGGTTATACTGTTAAACATATTAAAGGAATGAAAAAATCAGTGTTACTTTGAAAGTTACATCAGATATTTGTCGAAAGATTTTAGCTCGATTTTAAACGAGACGTTTTTAATTTAATATTTGCACAATTTTCGTCTTGTTTTAATCGTTTTTTAACATTAGCTCACTCCCCTAACATTTATATTTGCCTATCTCTCTTTCAATCCATCTTCTGCTTCTTTTTTAACGTTTTCTACGGGGCCTTGAAATGATGACAAATATAATTATCATTTTAACCAAAGTAGAACGGATTCATACAGGTATATTAATTTATACTCCCCTTCCTGCAGAAGAGGTGCATACCATACTTCGATCATCTACAAAAAACGTGTTATTTGTTATGTTGGCACCACTCTTTTTGTTTTGGTCCCAAAATAGACTCATGTGCCAATTTGGGGGGTGGGAACGGGTAACGCCGTCCCGGGAATAATTTATTGGCCGTAGTGGTTTGCTACGTATTGTTCATGGGGTGAGATTTGTCTAGGTCTTGGCGGCGACGCTTTTGCCCGCCTACTGCGTAGCGGGCAGGACCTGAAGTGATTGATTGAGGGAGACTTTTGACTTTTCCAGCGGGACTCTCTCAACTCATCGCCTTGTACCGCAGGGGAGGGATGGATTTGTGGCGGAATCTTACTTTCAGGACTTCCTTTGTGATGTTTAAAATACTTACGAGACTCCGAGGAAGGATCTTTGTGTTCGTAGAAAATAATTAAAGAGTTCGCACACGTTTTTATATTTTATTTTGTTAGACAATATTTACAGATAAAAGATCGCGGTAGGATGCCATGGAAATGAAAATTGAATTTAGAATTTAGCAGTGTGTTCCCGAGGGGAGCGTCGTGACTCGAATGACGTAGATTCATCCTTCTCGGGCAGTGTTCGCTGCAACACCCCGGTCACGTGACCAATGTTGCCCGCACGACAGTGTGGCCATTAGATAAAGAAATAATTCAGTTAATTTATCTATTACTTAACCGCATTTCCATAGATTCAAACATTCGTCAATTCTGAACGCATTGACCCGCAGATTCCTCTCCACCCTTCATACATTTATCCTTTCTTCCTTTTCCCAAATAAACCCTCCGCACAGCATCCCCAATGATAACGTCGGCCCTTCAGATTTTTTCAAGTGAAAACTTTTTTAGCACCGTTGTGATTTGAAACGCGATGAAACGAAAAAGCGACACTAAAAAGGGACAAACATATATATATATATATATATATATATATATATATATATCTTTAGGATTTAACTTGCGAGAGAATGATATAGGCTAATCGGTTTCCTTTTTTGTGCGGTGCTTCGTAGCCTCCCCACTCTTGTCTACTTTAGTTTTCTGAAGGTTGCACTTCTACCGTGAGAATGCACACTATTTTTTCTTCAAGGCCTCCTGTCTGGACATAATATAAAAAACGCAAAACTATGAACTAGAGATCTTTCTGATTTAATTTATCGATGCTGCAAAGAATTCTGGACCTGCTCCTTTAATATCTAGATTTTTATCATACGAGGGTAGAAAACGAATCATCAATTTGATGTGATACATAAAATGGAATGAAACGATTATAAAAATGTCCCATTCCATAAGGGAAGCCGTGTCCCATTCCTCACTCCGGCACTTGACCCCGCACCCCTTCCCCTCCACTCGCGCTTCCCGCTGAGTCGAAGATTAGTTTTCTTTTTATTTTTTCAAGCTACCGACTGCTTTCAATTAATAATTGCGATAAAGAATTGAATTTCATTCCAACAACGTCTTGTTTATTCGTTTCACTCTCTCAATTTATAACAATTCCAGGCGTCTTGTAATCTTTGATAATTACGCTTTTATTCTATCGACCGCTAGGTGGAGTCGTTTGTTCGTAGCGAGGCGGAGTCGGCTCTCATTTTTCTATGATTCCTTCCGTTATGACTTCATTCTATAAGAATTAAATTAAATTTTAATATGCACCGTTTTTCCACAGGGACAACGCTTTTCATTTCAGCACAATCTTAACTTTACTGTACCTATTTCCGTGTTGGTTCCACTGTAAATTTAGCTTTCTTGAACAGTAAAAGTTAATTTGCTCGTGAAACCTGACATCAGAGGCCTAAGTCGCATTTTTTAAATGATCGTCAACATATTTCAGGGTTTGAAGGTGAGGAAAACTAATTGCTAAAGAAAATCATTGATTAGAGAGCTAAAATTATGAATATTTGAGGATTAAGGAAAATTGATCGGATGTGGAATAACGTTAAAATAAGTTATTTTATTTAATCAAAGAAAATAATACTAGAGGACTAGAGCTAATTCGACCATATTCCTTTCGGACTAAGAACTACCATTGTTATCTTAAGTGAAGTTTGATACAGTTAAATATGACCGAAAGGGAGGGGGTCGAATTAGTTCAGTAATTAGAGCAGAGCCCTAGCAAAGCTAAGGTCCTGTGTTCAATTCCTAAATGCGACCGAATCTTTTTATGATTTTTCTATATCAATTTTTTCTTGGAGTGTCGGTAATATTGTCTGAGTTGATTAAATATTACAAATTGAGAAGTTTTACTCATTAAGTAATTCCAAAAATATTTTTTTTTAAAATCAGAGTGTACAATTCACAAGCGGTAGAAACGAAACCTATAGAAAACTAAAGTAGACAAGAGTGGGGAGGCTACGAAGCACCGCACAAAGAGGAGACCGATTATACTATTCCATTCTCTCGCAGGTTAAATTCCATAGATATGTTATATAGACCGGTCAGTGATAGAGTGGGCATCGCGTTTGAGTCCCACCCGGCCGTCCCGTGTTCGATACTTCGGCTGGCTAAGTCCTCCATCACAACACAAGCAACATCCTCGGCTTTCTGTGGTGGTAGTGGGAGATTTTTCAATCATTGTTGGGTTATTCGTAACCCGGGAATGTTTGTATTTCTTTTAAAAAAATAAAGTTTTTTCTTTGTGTCGTTTTTATTTGCCTCTTTTTAGTGTCGCCGTTTATCGTTTCATCGAGTTTTAAATCACAATGGTGCTAAAGAAGTTTTCACTTCAAAAACAGTAACATTACGACATTGACATGTACGTAAAAAAAAACGAGTACAGTTCACACACGGTAGAAGCGAAACTTTACCAAAACAATCTCAACCAATAGGATCCTTGAAAAGTGAGGTCATAATCAAAGCTTCAATGAGCGCAGTTTGATGCTTCGTCGATAATGTAATGCGTCATTTCCGTTTCATATCTCAACCAATAGGAGCCTTGAAAAGTGGCGTCATAATCAAAGCGGCCAAAGGGCGCAGGTTAACGTTTTGTAGGTACTGTAATACGTCATATCCGTTTCATCCGAATTTCAAATGACAACGATGCTAAAGAAGTTTCACTCCAAAAATTATTAAAATTTTTTTAAATGTTTAATCAGTACTTATTCTTTATCACATTAAAAAAATCAATTTCATCAAGTTACACGGCGTTTATTTCCATTCCTATAATTTCATTACCCAACCAACAACAGCGAGATTCACCGTAATACAAAAAGTAATTGTTTCACAAGGATGTCTTTGAAAACAATTTTCTTCATTCTAGTTTACTGAAACTCTGCTTAGACACATTTTTCATTTCTAACAAAAAAGTACTCTGCAAGAAAATGGATAATAATATTGTATTAAGTTTTCATTTTAATTTTATTGTACGCCTGAGCCACGTTATTCCCGTCATTACCTAAATGGATTCTTAAATTTTCTACTTTTTTCTCTTTTATCATATTAGATATTATATGTTGCGTTCGCTTGTTTCCAAGAAAATCCAATTATGTGTTATTTAATTATTTATTTATTTAGACTTTTGAGATTCATAAATTGTGAATTTTGTAAATTGGATTTTATTGAGTTACTGTGGAATTGCGATGTTAAAACACCGACGCCATGATTGGATGTTTATTATGACGAAGAGAAAAACCAGACGTATATTTCTTTAATTATTATATTTTCTTCGTTATTACAAGTAACACTTGACAAATAATATTTCTTATTAAATTAGGAATTCTTTGTCTTACGAAAAATGTTGATTAATCTCTTGCTTATTATAAACTTGTTAGAAAATTCTTTTGTTGAGTTTAAGTTTTCCAGTGAGAGCAAATTGCTGTAATCATTTTTTTGTTCAGCGCTTTTAATATACATAAATATAAAAGTTTTTAGATCAATGGGTAGCTACAGTATAACAGCATCTTAAAGGCAAATTCATTAACCCCTCAAGCCTCGGAAGGTATTTTGTCGGAAGGTCAACATATTTCCGCTTTGCAATAAAATCCAAATAAATGGAATATTTCTGAACGTATCCGAAAACAAAAAAATGTTTATGAAAGGTGATAGTAATAATGATAATAAAAACATTTATTCATCAAAAGACTTTTAAAGCTTTATACATTTTGTTCATTTTCATGTATTCTATTGTCAAAAAGGTCAGGTCTTCTCTTGGAACGTAGCTGGTTTTCAGCAATGCCTCTAAACATATAATTATCTATCATTTAAGAAGAAGATAACAATAAAAATCTCAATGAAAATATGATAGAGAACAAGACACAGAAAAATATAAAAAAATAATGGTCGCAACTGGGACTCAAACCCAGAACCTCTCGTCTTTCCGGGACGTGCGTTTACTAATTCACCATTGCCACCTACATGCTCTCAAAAAGTCATATTAGTCAATCTCACATTTAAAATTTTTGAAATTAACAATATTATTTTGAAATAAATTTTTAAAATTTTTTTAAAATTAATTGTAGGCAACTACCCTTTTTATTGGAAACAATCATTCTAAGATTTGGTTTGTAACCCAAATAGCGACTTCGTTGTCTTGTTCTCTTTCATATTTTCATTTAGATTAATATTGTTATCTTCACTTCAACGATATATTACATTGATGGGAATAACCTTCAAAAGTTATAAAAAGAGAGTTTTTTTTTATAAAAAAATTAATAAATTTTTCTATTTACTAGGCTCACCTTACGTTTTTTGCACTAAAACTACTGAAAACGAAAAAAATAAAAACTCAAATATTTTACTACCAAATCTGTCATAAACATAAAGTAAACTAATTTTTTGGCATTTAAAAAAGATAATAATTAATGAAAATTTTCCAATATAACGGTCCCTGTTGCGAGATGTCCCAGAATTAATTGGTCCCAGTCGTTATCTTTTTCAATTTTTCTGTGTCTTGATCTCTTTCATATTTTCGTTTAGATTATTATTGTTATCGTTTTCTTCAATAAAATAATTCAAAATTATATTGTAATTTGAATACAGAGGGTAGTATTTTTTACCTTCTTAACACTATTTAGATCATATTTCTAACCGTGATAAGGAAGACACAACGATTTGCATGAGACCTATACGAGCTGATTTGAAAACCGAACAAATTAACCTGAAGAGTTAAGTATTTTACATTTCCATGCATAATTACCCACAAAGCTTTCTAAATAAGTAATGCACATGCTTTAAAACACAACGTATTATTACTTCGAGAGCAGGGCTCGGCGATAAATATATTTACTCGTGGAATTTTTCGTACTTTACATTATTTATATTGTTTGCTTTATAAAAGTAAATGAACTAGGTGCGGGCAATTTGTGTAATTGTTATTTGCGCACATGATTGAACTCGAGGGGAGTTTGCACCCAGCGGTATCCGTTTACATAAGCTTTAATCTCACCGCTAGATTCCCATCAGTTAAGAATCAATAGAGCTTTTTTACTGCATGCGATGTCATACCAGTCTATGTGTTGCGTACAAATTATTTTGCAGGTGATTGACAAAGCTTTCATCGATCACCCGACTATTTATCATTCCATAGAATGGTAAATAGTGACGATTCGTTTTAACATTTTTTTTTGCAACTTTTCATTTTCTTTTTTTTTTACAATTTGTGAAAATGGTTCATGTTTTCACAATTTGTAGTTCAATAATCAATGAATACTCAACTTTACCGAATTATTCAAATTTGAAAGAATTCAATAGTTTTTATATTTAAAGAATGTGTTTTCTTGTTATTTATTCTAGAACTACGCATTTACGTCCCATTGCTAAGTACATATCTTACACTTCAATGTTACAATGATACTTTAATAATGAAGGAGATTTTAGAATTCCGTTCATTATGAAACTTCAAACTTGGGGGACAGGTATGGGTATCGCCGCCCCGGGAACCATTTATTGAATAACTTACATGTTTGCTATAGGTCACCCCATGTGGTTCGCTAGGTTTACTTGGCAGGGGTGACTGGGTTCATGGGGATGAGATTTGTCTAGGTCTCGGCGGCGGATGAGTCCGCCCACCTACTGCTTGGCGGGCCGGATCGAGAAAAATTGGTTGAGTGAGACCTTTTGTCCTCTCCAGCCGTCTCTTATTCATTCCTGAACACAATGAATCTCAAATTCCCACACACCCCTCATTTTTTCCTATCCAGATGTTCCTCTCCTTACATTCCTTAAAAATATCCATCACACAAATTCCCTTAAGATGACATTTCTGGGTAGAGCTAATGTAAAAAATAATGTGTGCAGTTCACACCGCACAAAGAGGAGACCGATTATTCTATCTCATTCTCTCGCAGGCTAAATCCTATAGATGTGTGTGTTTGTCTCTTTTTAGTATCGCTTTTTCGTTTCATCGAGTTTCAAATAACAACGGTGCTAGAGAAATTTTCACTTCAAAAATTTGTATGCAGTTCACACACGGTTCAAGTGAAACCTTCAAAAAACAAAAGTAAACAAGAGTGGGGAGGCTACAAAGCACCGCACAAAGAGGAGACCGATTTTACTATCTCATTCTTATACATAACACTTTGTTTTATTTCAGGTCTTATTATTAATAATATGTGTAAATATTTTAAGCTGAATTGTATTAGTTTTTTTTTGTAAGTACAACTCGTACTGTTTCATTTCTTTTAATTTATGTTGTTATATTCTATACCTAACGAGTTGTTTGCATTCTTATTTATTCTGTTTTCTTGATTATGTAACACATGTAATTAATATTGTGTATATAAATTTCCGTCTATTCATGTAAAAGCCCATTAGGGCGTTAATATAAATAAATAAATAAATTCTCTCGCGGGCTAAATCCTTTCGATGTATGTGTTTGTCTTGTGTTTCCGTTTCATCGAGTTTCAAATCACAACGGTGCTAAAAAAATCTCTTACTTTTGTTTACCAGTTACCTATTTAAACGTTTTGTGAATTGCCATAAGATTATGTAAAGTATTTCTAAAGATTCGTTTGAGAAATTAAGTCTTCATTCTTGTAGGAAAGGAACAAGGTAAGTCAGTCCCGCCTGACCTAACGCGCATCAAAAAGCTTTAGCAGTATGACTGGCCAGTTTTGTGAGTGCGACCGGCCTCTACACTTAGTGGATTCATCAAGGCAATCACCGATAGGGCCGGAGGGGTGCTTGTCAATTGAGGTTCGGTTTTGTTTCCTTTCCGAGGCTTTCTAGCATTAATGTCGGATTTTTCCAGCAGAAGGGGAAGGCCACCCAACAACGCGCGCCTCCCCCTCGCCCCGTGATCTTATCACGAGTTTTTCATTATTTCACCACTCATTAATCAAACGGGTTAAAATAGCTGGTCTGCCGACGGAGGGGGGTTGAGGTGGAGGTCGGCCTCTCCCTGTTTTTATCAATCCTAGGCGCTTATTATTCTACCCCATCTCCGCTGGTGTTCGCTTTATTATTGCTGTTTGTGTTGAATAATACAACCCTCTTACATTCGAAAATTTACAACATTATAAAATATTATTTTCCCCGTGCCCGATTGAGGCGAAACACTCTCCCCGGCAAATAGACAACGTTTCTTTTTATTAAGCAAATCATGATTGCGTGTTCTTTTCTAAAAGAATATATTATTCTGGTTTTTTAAACAAATTTAATTGCCCTTTAGAGGTTGAAAACATATTTCAAGACGGGGTGATTGTAATTTAACTACTTCACTTTATACACATTTTTAACACATACAATCGTGAATACTTATAAATTTTTGATGTGCCTGAACTCAGCATTACGTCTCTACATACAAAACTAATTGCTTAAAACTTAATGACAATCAAGTGTATATGTGGTGTACACTACTTACTACTGCATTTTTGAAGTGAAACTTCTATAGCACGGCTGCGATTTGGATTTCGGATGAAACGGAAATGACGATTACTGCACCTGCGATGCATTATTGTCATTGACGTCACTTTTAAAGGCTCTTCTATTGGTTGAGATATGAAACGGAAATGACGTGAGGTCTGCGCTCATTGGTCGCTTTGATTATGACCTCACTTTTCAAGTATTGGTTGAGATTGTTTTGGTAAAGATTCGCTTCTGCTGCGTGTAAACTGCACTCGATTTTTTTTTTACATTAGCTCCACCCGGGACGCTCCGAGGAAAATAAATCCCCTCAATGCGTGTCATCTTTGAGGATGTTGTGTGGAGGGTTTTTTTCATGAAAGTAAAGAGAAGAATTTGTAGGAATGAAAAAGGTTAGAAGGGTCGGTAGAAATCGGTTGGTAGAGCAGGAGTGACGCACGTATGAACCTATCCTTCGCACTACGGTGCAAGGTGATATTCCGAGAGGGTCCTGCTGGAGAGGTCAAAAAAAATCCTGATCCGGCCTGCCACGCAGTTGATGAGCAGACGCATCCTCCGCCAAGATCACCCCGTGAACTCATACACGAACGAATCACCAACCACTTGATGGTTCACAACGTCCAGCTACGGCAAAGGTTTTGGCTATCCAACAAATGGTTCCCGAGGCGGCGATACCCACACCGGCCTCTCAAATTCAAAATTAAATCTTTTCTAGGCATGTATCTTCTTGCTTACAAATAATGCTGCTAAGAAGGTAGTTCTGCATGACAATCACGAAACTTGACTACAATATTCACATTGACGCGTAGTACTTATGTACCTAGGTACTTGTTCAGTTTAAGGGTAATCCATTTTATTTAATAACCACTTAACAACGTTAACTTATAACGTAATTGATAGACACGGACGATTAGGCTCTCATGTTAACTTGCACAAAACACTTGTACTACGCGCCCATCAAATTTTATAAAACTCTACGAAATAGCGTAAAAAACATCACGTGAGTGAAAAGTTCCTCTCAGCTGAGGGCCTTACAAGTGTAAGTGGACAATACATACACCTCTACTACACACTCAACACTTAGTTGGTGCACGTAGATTCTATTTATCCAGACATTTGGAGGATGGGGGAGGTTGGCTAGCTACTGGGCGTTCAAGAAGTCTCAAAAAAAATATTTATTAATTTATTTATTTACGCCTTGATGGCTTTTACATGTAACACTAGCTGGGTTACCCGGCTTCGCTCAGGACAACATTCGAGAGTGTTCTGGAATGTTCCACAATTTATTTTATTCATTTATAGCGGACTCGACCGACGTTGTCCTGTACACAACTGTGTTGGTACTTGCCTATTGATTTGAGATTTATTGTATTTTTTATGTTCTCCATTTTATACAGGTGCTTGCAGGTTTTTTTTACACGATGCGATGCCGCTCACGGAGTCTCATGAATGAGTTTTTTTTTTCTCATTTTGCCCTGTTTAATTCATATTTGCTTTACTAACATATTTTTGCATTTTGTTTCCTGTTAAGCACTTGCATACTGCTTACTAACAACGTATGCAGGGACACTGGAGGTCTAGATTCGTTCAAAAATAAATAAATGTAGCTTCGTTTAACAAAAAAAATTAGTATCTTGCGAGAGCCTTGAAGGAGTAACCATATGTTACTTATACCAGGGCGGGTAAGTGGTGGATAACCTCCAATGTACACAACTGTCGGGACAAACAAAAATTAAAATAGAATAATATTGAATATTCGATCGCAGAGCGCAGTCTGTCGGATCCAATGTAAAACATTCCAAAATCAACAACTCCTTAGAAATAAAAAAAAATAATTAAAAGAACATTTTCCAGTGGACCAAATTGTGAATCTAAACCATTCTCGAATCCCCTTGAACCCACCAATAATTAAATTACATGTTAAAGTAGTTACAGAGCAGTGTTTAGTGAATTTTTTACTGTTAACAATTTGATATTCAAGGATTGTTGCATAATATCTGCATACATATACGTTTTTTAAAGGAAGCGATGTTTTTTATAAAAAAAATATATCAACAAAGCAAGTTTCATTCCCCACACGACGTAATTTCTGAAGACAAGAGTTGAATATAAAATTAGTGCGAGAAGCAACTATATTAAATGGAGCATTGAGTCTAGTGTTGTAATTATTGGGAATTTGATAATTTATCATATTCACTAGTTCAGGGCTATCCAAATATCCGTTGATAATTTTAAATAACAATAAAACATCATAGATTTTTCTTCGCTGTGATAATTCAGGTATTATGCTGTCTTACAAATTGGTCAGATTCAACGTAGGTATCCTACGAGCAATGAAAATATCACTTTCAATGTTGAAACAATTTCAAAATTTTCATAAAAAATAGTAAGAATTTGTGAGAAAAATAGAATGGTAACATAAGAGGTATGAAGATTAGTTTGTAGGTGGCCATAATAAACTGAAACTGGTAGCGCGATCAAACATTTAAACAAGTTTAAAATATTGGAAATAAGTTTAAAATATATTTCCAACGTATCATTATAATGAAATTCTACCACGAATTGTCAACATCAAAAATTTTACGCTTAAGATGGTTGGCTGCATTAAAATTGTTACTACATTAATTCCGCAATTTTTCACATTCTTTATTATTGAATATAATTTGAACCTCTGCCAAAGGTCACCGCAAGTGGCTCGCCACGTCCTGGCGGCGGATGACCGGAGCGCTCTGAACCCCAGACTCATATCCACCCCTCATAATTTTTCCTTCCCAGAAATAACTCTCCATCCTTTCCTTAAAAAGACCCTCCACACAGCATCCCCAAGGATGACATAGGCCATGAAGAAAATTATCAGGGCCCTCTGTGAGAGCTAATGTAAAAAAATCGAGTGCAGTTCACACGCGGTATAAGTGAAACCTTCACCCATACAATCTCCACCAAAAAGCCTTGAAAAGTGAGCTTATAAAAAATTGAGACAGGGCGCGACGTTTAGGTAGGTACTGTACGTAGGTATGGTTGCATTCAAATCCTATACGTATATGTGTTTGTCTGTTTTTAGTGTCACTCGTTTCCATTTCTTCTAGTTTCAAATCACAACGGTGCTAAAGAAGTTTCACTTCAAAAAATATTAAAAAATAGGGAGCAAATTTCGTAACGCCAGTCCTAACTTCTAGAATTTTCAGTAAAATACACAAATACGCGTTCAGCTGTAAAATTAAGGTTAAAGTTCAGTTAAAACAACAACAAAAAATAAGCTTTTATGACAGTGTCAAAATGTAGATACCATTTCACAAAACTATAAGGCAATATCGTAACACAACCTTTCATACCGTTATTTTAACGACGGGTTAATGTATAAAATAATATATTCAGCTGCTTTCGACGCGTCGTGCGCCGCCGGCGATAGTTTTCTCCACGCCAGACGCCTCGCGCGCGTCGCCCGCTCAGGGTGAGTGACTCTCGCCGGTCTCCGGTATCCGGTCTCACCTGACCGGGGAGGGCGCTACGCGACGCGCTGACCGGAGGCGCTACGCCGGCCGCTCAGAGGCCGCCTAGTGCGAGCTACACGTGGTTACCGATTCGCGCACTTGCTGGACCGAGCGACCGCTGGATAGATATGGTTTAAGGTCGATTTTCGCACACAAGTTCAACATTTGATGATTTCACGGTAAAAACAAAACAGGCTCTCATTTCAGGTGCTACGTTTGGTTTCTTTGGCTTTTGGCAATCTTGCTTAGCCACCACCGACCGTCTGAACCACCGTAGATTTAGCAAAACTTGACGATACTCGCTTTAAATCTGGTAAAAATTAGTCTTCCAAAACTGTAACAATTTGGAAGGCGGATATATTGGATAACTCCTCTGCCGTACGTCAAGATGATTTACTACGTTTGGTGACTTAGGGATGTCCGGGCTCATTGGGTGACGTGTGTTCAGGTCTTGGCGGTGGATGTGCTTGCCCGCCAGCTGTGTGGTAGGCCGGATTGGAAGAGGCCAGTTTGGGGATACCGTTTGACCTCCCCTGATGGCTTCTCTCGCCCCCCTCGTCTTGCCACGCAGCGGGAGGGACAGATCCATACCTCCATCACTCCTAGACGCGTTGACCCCTAGATTCCTACCCACCCCTCATACCTTTTTCCTTCCCAAAAATTCCTCTTTTTCTTCTCCTTAAAAGACTATTCATACAGCATCTCCAAATATGACATAGGCCCTGAGAGAAATTATTTTCCTCAAGGCTTCGTTTGTTGGGTTAACGAATAAGAAAAAAAAATTGTGCAATTCACACGCGGTAGAAGTCAAACCTTCAGAAAACTAAAGCGACAAGGATGTGAAGGCTACAAAGCACCGCACAAAGAGAATACCGATTATTCTTTCTCATTCTCTCGCAAGCTAAATCCTATATATGTATGTATTTGTCCAAATTTAGTGTCGCTTGATCGAGTTTCAAAACACAAAGGTGCTAAAGAAATTTTCACTTCAAAATATTTATCTGACCCAGCTATCTACGCACGGTTTGGTCACTAACTACACCGTATGGACACTTTCAAAGATAGTCATAGTCGATCCGACGTAAGTTCTTCGAGGATATCTGCTTTCCTTTTAATCTTGCTGCATACGTGTAGTCCCACGAGAGTTTTATGATTACTATGACAAAATTACTATTCCTTTTTTTAATATTACGTGATTAAGGGAGTAAATGTTCTTCAGGAATGTTTATTTGTTATGAAGACCGCTTGTTTCCCCACCGCCGCACATAACCTAATTCAAATTTCTCGGATACGCTTCCCCTAAAGGCTTTAAAATTTCACCCCCTAAATACTTAAAGTCTACTAGTCGAAATGCTCTCCAAAGTCGTGAAATCCTTTCGACAAATATCGCTATCACACACACGCGGCCGCATTATGTACACGTACCTACACCCATAGACTGGCTGGTATTCGAACAAACTTTAGCTAAGAGTTCGCCCCCTCCCGGCTACACCGCCTTGGCGATCTACTCACCTATATCTATCTGAAATACTTTCACCAAACATCCCAGAGAGAGGTTTACCCCCACCCCTTATCCCTGCCATACCCCTCTAAGGAATAAGGCACACAGCACGCGGTGCAGCGCGCTAAGTCTCACGGATTACAAACATCGTGCCCACGTACATAATATATATATATATATACAGAGAATACACAATGCCATTACCTACTTAGGAAATTACCGAAATGTTAACACGCTTTACTGCCGGTACACCATGAAGCCGCGTTTCACCTAAAAAGGTTTAAATTTGCGAGTAATTAACCATTCAATTCACACCACAGACTGATGCTCTGACATTTACCGCGAATAAATTATTTTCAAATACCCACTCTTTCAATCGTTAACACCAAATCACATGTTGCATTAATAGAGTACATGTAATATTTATTAGTATAACTTACACGTATTGTGCAGGTGTCAAATAAGAGTAAAAAATATTAAAAATGGAACTACAAAGATTGTAAGCTGGCAACAGCAATTTAACTGTCAAATATTCTTTTAAAAAACATTTTTTGTTCCTTTTAAATGCCAGGGAAGAAACTCGAAAATTTCGCGATGTTTTGACTTTGACGTAATATTTTGCGGATTTATTTTATGCTATCGTATATAATATTTACCGAAACACGTTCCCTGAACAATAAACTATGCTTACAAATAATATTACTTGCGTTTATTTGACAAATTGATAGTTTTATCGATCTTTTCATGACATGCGACGCTCAAAAGTTTGACAGCTCAAATCGCGGCAGAAATGTCATTTCGAAAGTCATAGATATGTGCAAAGATGATTATTTGAGAGGCTAGGTGTGTTCCTTATATCTGTTACGTCAAGAACAAGAATGCCCCAAGCGATTCTGACCTTGTCCTTCATACATTTTCTTTATACATAAGGTTTAAAATCGCATCTCAAAATTTTTTTTTTGTTTTTATGGTGCGTCCTGGGCGCGCAATCGGCAAACCAGAGGTTAATTAAAATCGAAACGACATAAAGTTGTTTGAATGGTGTTTAACAAAATGATTTGCTCTAATTTAATTTAACATACATTTGAATTTAACGGTAGATAGAAATGAAGAATCGCTAATGGTGAGTTTAGTTACACTAATTTTAGATCTGAATAAATTAAAAATATTCAGATCTAAAATTAGAAACATGATCTAAAGCCTTGGAAAAGCTAGGTACTTAAGCTAGTATTATATAAATGTGAGCAATTTCTAAGTCAAGTGTTTTATATTTTTGTACAGTATCGTTATTCACATTATGTTAACACAAAATTGCAAAGGTACGAGTATAAGCAATTTTCGTTTTGAGATCAGTGGATATCTATATTGCAATGAAAAAACTTTTTTTTTCACTTTTTATGCCTTTTTAATTTTGACGTGATAACGTCTTATAAATCGATGAACTGCACTCACAAAAAAGCATGACTCATTGTCCACGTTCCGCCTGAGCCGAACGAGCAGGCGAGAGCGCGGAACAAGCGTTCGGCCTAAGCGTTCGGCTTGTGAAGCATACATCTCTCTTCCACCCCATCGTTATTATATGACGTTATCACGTAAAATTATCGTTCGTAAACCGACTTTACAGACAACCATTTTTTTATTGTTTTTCATTTATTCACAAATAATTGCATTTTTTCATTTATTCACAAATAGTTGTCTTTAAAATCATGAAACACTAAAATCTTTAATGGCCTATATTTTATAATTTACAACAAAACAAATAAAGGAGCTAACATCCGTACTAGATATTTGATATACCTTTTGATTTCAAAAATATTTTTTCAGTTTGGTCCGGTATTTTAATCTCAAATCCAGAATTAAGATTTGTTTGAAACGGGCCAAAATGCCAAATGACAGTCTTTTATTTATTATTATTGAAAGTGCACGTAAGTTAGTGTGTTTTTGTTATCAGCCACACTTCCCTCTACTTTCTTGCAATGTCGGCTTACACCCCCATCCTTCCCCAGCACTAAAATGGCACTCATTCTTAATTCCAATCGGTCGGACCAATAAGTAATTATAAAGTTCTGTACCGATCTGTGTACCACCTCCCATACTAGCCTGCTCACTGCTCTGTTCTCCCGCGATAATTATTTAAACTACTTCCGCGGAATGAACGAAACGCTTGCTTTACCAGACTAGTAATTCTAACGAAGAGAATTGCCTTATAACTTATGCATTGCGCCATAAATATACATTTACCATTTCTTCGTAGTAATGCGGCTTCGAATCAATAATAATAATTAAAGTATGTAATTAAGGCTTATCAACCGGCGAGCAAATCTGTAAATTCTTTATTTTTAATTAAAATGTATTAATTTATATATTTAATATATTACAGCAAGAGCTAATGCTCGCAGAGGTCAACATAACAAAGACACCTGACTTTTCGCAAATTTTAAGGCGCCCATTTTCAGTTATAAAAAAAAAATCGGATGTCCCATTGAAAAGTGTCGTAAGTCAAAATTTTCTATTTTATGTTTTATTTTTGAAAAGTAAAGTGATTGTGATTATCTACGCCCCACAAAAACCGTGTTTAAGTTCTCCATCTTCGCAAGAGGTTGCTAGTATCCGCTTTTGATAGAACCGCTTGTACAGCATTCATTATTTGATTTCGGTCTCCTGTAAAATTTCGGTCTTTTTTTCACTTACCACACTTTTCTCTGAATTTGCGATGTATCAATTAATTTTGAATTGACACCAGACATCCGACTTAAGCAAATTTTAGGGCGCCCATTTTAAGAATTTTCGGTTTTAAAAAAATGGATGTCCAATAGAAAAGTGTCTTAAGTAAAAATTTTCTATTTTATGTTTTATCTCTGAAAATTAAAGTGATTGTGATTATCTATGCCTCACGAAAACCGTATTAAAGTTAAATCACTTCATCTCCGCAAGATGTCGCTAGTATCCCTTTTTGAAGGGACCGCTTGTTCAGCATTCATTCATTTGTTTTCGCTCTCCTGTAAAATTAACTTTTTTGACTTACGACACTTTTCTATGGAAAGTGCGATATAATAACTAATTTTTAATTGAGTTTTGTAGAAATTTAAGCAGTAAAAAAGTTTATCACTTTTTACTAGGGGGTTGATATTAATTGTAGAAAAAAGAAACTTTCAAATAAGCAGCGTTTTTTGTTTCTTCAAACGTTGTTCGAGATAATTGTATTAGTTCAAAATGTTGTTTTGTTTTAAGTCTTCGACAATGGTTTCACCCCGAACGCTAGATCGATCGACTGTTTTATTAAATTTATCAACTTGAAAAGCGTTGCTAAATTATTTTAATTTCGTATCCAGGCGAGCGAGCATATAAATAAAAATCGATGCACGTTAATCAAATTTCTTGAAAAGTCTGCGAAAGTCTTACGAACTTAGCAGCGATTAAAAGTTTTAAACACTTATTTTCTCAGTCGGTAATTGCACTTGGATTTAAGTTTAAATTCGATGGTGTAATTCGATTTCTACTTCTACGCCAAATTCTGGTGCAAACAGCCATCACGGCTGCACGCCATATCGCAATCTCGAAATTAAAATTAATAACAGGCTTCATATTGCCTAGCGTTCCTTAACATCGCATCGGCCAAACTACAACACCGCCATAGCTTTAGTTTCGTCACGTGGAGGACCAACTTTGTGAGCCAGCTCGCTGAATAATGAATGTTTCTGCATTAGTTAAATTACATCTTAATTGGACGCCATTGAAATTATGTTCGTATAGCAATATATCAGACTACTGAGAGCGCACATGTGCATTTACGTTAGGTTAGGACATTGATAGTGCTTTTCATAGGGTTGGTCACTGAAAATCCCAATGTACACGTCACCCGAAGGGACATTTTGTGAAACCTAACGAAAGTGAATTATGCTTTGATATACAGGGTGCGGCAGCATAACTTCCTTTTTTAAAATGCGCATCTTTCAGTCGGTTGATGTCGTAGCGGAGCGCTAGTGATCTCGTTCGAGAGACTGAATTATAAAGTTTTGTACTGATACAGTTTTTTTGCCATCATGCGTTAGAACAGTGAGGAGCGTGCGTTTGCCGTTGAGGCTTATTTTTCGAACGGATGTTCGCATGGGTTGTGATGGCGCATGACTTAACTGTGTCGGGACAAAACTTTATAGTTCCGCCTCTCGAACGAGATCACTAGCGCTCCGCTACGACATCAGCCGACCGATTGGCACGCATTTTAAAAAAGGAAGTTCTGCTGTCGCACCTGTATATATCAGCTTGGTTAGTGGTGTGTGCCTCCTAATAGTCATACCTACCTAATTAAATAATAATTATTTATCATAATCTTTTTGCTGTACGGAGAGTAACTAAAACTACCGATAATAAATAAGAAAATCTTTACAATTTGTAACATATAAACAAATGTAATATATGTTTATGGTGAAAAAAACAATCTGTGAACATATTAATTTTAAAGGATATCGTATATTTGGACAACGATTTGAAATAAATAAAAAAATAAAAAACAAATTTCATGTCAAAGCTTTTTTTAAGTCCGAAAATGAATCCGGAAAACCGGTTAATTTATTAAAAAAATTATCTAATGCCATTTGAAAACTTTTATCTCTTGCGTTTGTTTGTTTTATGGCATAATATAAGAAGCACGTGAGTTTTTGTCACAGAGAATTTTAAGTATAACAATAACAAATTCGCCATTTTTCCTGACCAGTATTCTGTCCGCAGAATTTTGAGTGGCCCCGAATTTGATAGTAAATGATATTAGCTTTATAAATATTTTTTTCTGCATTATTACCAATTTTAAACGTAATTTTGACTTCAAAAATACCCTTAATAATAGGTTGGTTTGAATATCAAACGAATTTATATACAGGGCCGATTTTATGTATTTATTCGCTGGTAAACACAGAGTATATAAACAAGTAGATTTTTCCTTGAAGCATTTGAACGAACATAGATTTTATATATTGTTATTTGGCGGTACATCCACTCTGCACATCCCTTCGGACTATATTTTTTGTAATTAGGTATACCGTATTTTCCGTAAACCAACTGCAAATTGTATATAAGTATACCTGGCGCCAATTGTCGGCGGATCAACTGTCATGGAACGAATATTGATACCAACGATTTAATAACTAAATTTAATTCCAAAGCGAGAGATTTTGACAAAAATGTCTTATAATGGGTTGTTCCAAATAATTTGAACAATAATTTAAAATTCGATGAATTGTTCAAATTTTTTGAAACAACCTGAAATTAGTTTACAAGAGAACCGGCCAAAATTATTATTGTTATTCATTTTTGGGGTATTATGCCGTGTTTCGGAAAGCGTTGCAGTGTCCGTCATCAGGGCAGATGTGCCACATGTCACATTTGTCAGAAATCTGCCCTGATGATGGAAACTGTAACGCTGTCCGAAACTTTAGCTAAAGAACGTATCGCAACACGGCATAACACCCCAAAAATAAAAAAGATTATAACATTATTTTTTTTTAATACACACCATAAGGCACTTTTGAATAGTCTTCGTAAATTAAGGTTAAAATATTGATCGTCCGGTTGATTAGTCAGACATCTCCAAATACTACTTTTTGAGATAATGAGGAAAGCAATATCCGAATGTTCACCATTAATCAAAAAAAAATTACACGTGTCTGTGTTTTATATATTCATAATGACATTTTGAAATATCCTTCAAGTGCCTCAGAAAACATTAACATTTTTTTTATAAACTTCAAATTTTCCTGCATTATATTGATATTTGATGGTGTTTATGAGTAATGGAGTAATCTGAGTATTGTACCAGATAGATGGTACACATATAACTGCGTCCTCAGAACAAGTTTTGATTTTACCGAAATGTCCGGCTAATCAACTGAACGATCGATACTAACTTATGCAATTTGCCCATTAACCTAGTGATAATTAATTTACTTCTATTATAAATGAAAATAATTAAATGTTGTTATGTGGTTTTGATGTTTGCTAGCCAAGCGACATTCTGCTGCAATATAATCCAATCAACATATTTGCATGCATTGTAATAATCAAACTTATTAGAGTGTGATTGCCTTTCATACACTATTGATCACGGCGTTACATTGGGCACACTCGACACAACCGACACAGCCGGCACAACGGTGTTGGGTTACGTAAAACCGTTGTTCGTTATATTATAATTATTCTTTAATTAAGTTTCGATATCCGAAGTGTGCTGTCGATGGACGCCTTCCCACCATTGACCACGCTGTCCGCACTATTGGTTGTAATTATAACATATAAAAAAAAATTATTAAAGTTAGTGCGACTTTTGTCACAACCAGTCACGTGACGGTGTGGAATTATTCTTGATGTGAGACAGGTAGTAATTTCATTGAAGATTCGATATCCTAAGCATGTTGTCGATGGCACCTTTTTATCCACTGATCACGCTTTCCACACTATTGGTTGATATTATAACTTATAACAAACTAGCGAGTTTCCGGCATGCGTTGCTACGCCACTTAATAACGAAATTGTTTCTCCCTGCGTGTCCTTTCCCATTGGTCCCTTCCTCTTCCACCTCCCCTTCCTCTCCCGCATCCCCTTCCACTCTCGCGTTCCCACTCCGCCTTCTCCGTCTTCCCTCTCCCACTCCCTTTGCCCTCTTCCCCTGTCCCGCGAACCCCCCTTCCAGTTCCTCTCCCCCCCTCCCAAGTTCCACTCCTCCCACCCGGGTTCCCCTCTACCCCTTCCGCATTTCATACATTCATTCCCGGTACATTCAGTTTTCAAAGAGCTCGCGTGCCACCAATTGCAATTTTTGTATACCAATTTCATAATGCCAGAGCTCACCAATATAAATCCATCCTGTTTAGAAACCAGTATATATCCAACCAGTATAGAAACCATCGCTGGCAGGCACACATCAAATCCCCAAAGTTTCATCGCAATCGGATGAATGGTTTAGCAACGCATAGCGTACATGCATATATACATAGACAGATTAGAAGCAAAAATATTTTCATTTATACAGATTATAAAAGATAGAGCGACTTTTGTCACAACCAATCACGTGACAGTGTGAAATTAATCTTGAAGATAGACATGTAGTAAAATCTTTAAATTAAGATTCGATATCATAAGCGTGCTGTCGATAGACGCCTTTCCCCTACCGACCACACTGTCCACACTATTGATATTATAACTTATAACAAATTATAAAATATACTGTGACTTTTGTCACAACCAGTCACGTGACGGTGTAAAATTAGTCTTAATCTAAGACTTCTAGTAAAATCTTTCATTGAAGATTCGATATCCTAAGCGTGCGCCTTCTCTTTTACTGAACACACTATTGGTTATAAAGGTTAACAAGTTATAATTAATAATGTTTATTTTGTCGCCACCAGTCGTGTGACATAACGTAATTAATATTGAAATGAGAATGGTAGTAAATGCTTCAAATTAAGATTCGATTATCCGAAGCGTGTCGTCGATTGAAGCTTTATCCCGGACGGACCGCGCTCTCGGTTATTATTTGTATAAGTTATAACAAGTTGTAAACAATAGTGCGACTAATAAACTATTAGCCCTCACATATCACTTCCCCATCATAGGAGTAATATGGGGAAGTGATAGCGATGTTGAAGAGATGTTTAATAAATTCAAAGAACCTTCATGGTTAGTTATTAATTTTACAAATCAGTGCTTACATCAGTCACAAAAATATTGTTGAAAGCTTAACCTTCCCTAATTAATGTAACTATAACCCCAATTTTCCAAAGGTCTGGGCAGAAAAAAACAAAGAAAAAAAAGAAACACCACACATCTATCTCTTTTTTTAGGCACACTCCTTGGTGTGTCCGTAATCGTAATATTGGTTCTAATGTAAAACCGGCTGTTGAAATGACCCGATTTGTCTATTTTTTAAATACTCGATATTGCACTCAAACGCAAATAAAATTTGTTTACATTTCGCACTTAAAAGGGGGATCTGGCATTACGAAATGTGCACACCTTTTTGTATGCCTGTAATTACATCCCAATATTGCCTCAAAAATAAAGTTTGAAACCACAGACATGAAAAACAGTAGACAGCAAGTTAAAGGTGGGGGGAACAAACCACTTTGCGAGGAGCAGGAAAATCACCCACCCATCAGTCACCCTTTCAATGACTGGTCGACAAATAAATCCGTCAGTTTTCAGGCAATTCGCATTCTACCATCACTATTAAGACTTCAAAAATAAAATCTGCTTACAAATAACTAGCCCTTTTACAATAGAGCGCGAATTGCTAGCAGCAGTAACGAACGTTGTTGCAAATTCCAAATCCCACGAAAAAGTTCCGTATTTTTTTTCAACGATGTCGTCGTGCTTGGAACTCTCTTGGTTCCAAAATGATTGT
Organism: Glyphotaelius pellucidus; assembly: GCA_936435175.1. Classification (NCBI taxonomy): domain Eukaryota; kingdom Metazoa; phylum Arthropoda; class Insecta; order Trichoptera; family Limnephilidae; genus Glyphotaelius; species Glyphotaelius pellucidus. The sequence goes on from OW386542.1 coordinate 6,267,666, forward strand.
CACGTGGTTTTTTTCCAGCTCGTCGAAATGATACCTGGATTTCATGTTAGGACAATCTATCGCTTCTAACGCCAATGTTAGAAACATATTAAGAGTTAGATTAATAATTTCAGTAGTGAATTTAATATTGCTGATTGCAAATTTTAATCAATATTTTTTTATTATGTTTATTTACTGCACTCATAACACAGAAATAAGCGCATAATGAAGTCAGTTTATCGAGCATATCGATATCATAATGTGCAAGCAATTACAATACTTGATTAAAAAACGAGGTACATGGTAATAATTACACCAATTACTTTAGATAGGTAACGAACTGGATACTCGTTTACCTACTTTTGTATTATTTGAAAACATATTTTTATAAACACAATTACAGGTAATTAATTATACTAGTATAACAACAATGGATTGTACTGCCCTGTTAAGTAAAAACACAGCTTATTCTTTGAAATTCAAAGAAGATAATGTGTTTTACTTACCAAGGCAGTAAGGTAGTACCAACACAATTTTGGTGTAAAATAAATCTCATTTAAAACGTTTATGCTGAGTGACATTTTAGTATTTAAGATGTTCAAATATCGTTTTTGAAACACTTTTGGTTGATGCTCTCAGCATCGCCTTGATGGAAGGCCACATCACTTTTGTTATTGCCTTAAATGCCTTCTGTTTGTTCAGTGGTCAGATCTGACGAGGTACCCCGTCTTCAGCCTTGACATACCCAATAGGAGGTGCCATAGTGCCACTTGCTCCGGAAAGCTGGGAACAGTGGGAAATCCCCAATGGTGGTTCTTGTGCATATCTCTTTTAAAACTGATTTCGGCACATATGGGTCATAAAATGTAGTATACACCCTAACAAAAGAACGGTTGCCTTGAAACCAATGGTAAAAATTAGTTAAATAAATTTTTGTACATAAGTTCACAGTTCGATCTTAGACCTTTGGGTGTACAATATGCGAAACATTTTAAAACGTGCCTAAAATCTGTAATTTTAAAAGCCCGAAAAATACAAATTAATGAGAGCTAAACTCTCCCGGCTTACCAATAACCTGACAATATTTTATTGATCGGTATTCAGCTCTACTAATAAACGTGTTTTAACATTTACGCAACTGATAAACAAACATATTTGTATCTGAAATGGTTCGTACAAAACGTCATTTAAAAATAGAAATTGAAGTATCTCCATCAACTCTAATGTTATTATTAAGTTCGGCAAGCATTTTAGTTTGCATTATTGTGACCGATATTTCGGCCTTAAATATTATTATCAAACTGGTTGGGCCACTTTGGGACGACTTATTTATGTGATTTTTATATTAAATAAATGTAAAATACACGTGTACGGTGCACGCAGTAGGTGAAACCTTTAGAAAACTAAACTTCGAGGTAATGAGACGAATGCAGAGTATCAGGAGTAGGATAATTGTACGCTTTATTTATTATAGTATTGTTACCAAGCTTAAAATTTATTTTAGATTTTATTCCACGAAGCACTGCACAAAGAGGACACCGATTAGTCTATCTCATTCTCTCGCAGGCTAAATGGTAGGAGTCTAAAAATAACATTAAGTAGTTCAATTTGATTTACCATAAATTAAAAAATAAATTTTTATAACTTCTTCCACTATCATAACAAACCGAAAAAGCTGTTTGTGTAATATGACTAATGACTTTGATAGCAGGAGATTCGGCCCGCGACGCCCGGTCGAATTGTGACTAAATGTTTTTGCCGAGTTGTCGGTGATGGAATTTGAAGCTTGTAAAGGTATGCGTTTTTACGTGGGCGACATTATTAATTATTACCCACCGCCCACGTCTTCACCAATTACGACGAAACAATCGCCTTTATTTATTAAGTCATCGTAGCTCTGTTACTAATTTTAATATTGTAATTCAAGCTTGTCGACATGCACAAAGAACTTTACTCTCATTGCAGGTAACAAAAGGCACTTCTACATCAGTAAAAATCATTACTTAGGTACCACTCAATTGTTATTGTAACCACAAAAGTTATTACACTTATTCCGTTTTATATCATTAAAGAAGTAGATAATACTAATAAATCTAAACGAAAATATGTAAAAAAAAAACAAGACACATAAACATAAAAAGGTTTTTGTCTCAACTGGGATTCAAAACCAGGATCTCTGGTCTTACTGCGCAGCCGCCTTGATCTACTCGACCATCGAGATCTCTTTTTGTAGTGATTTTTGTGGATCTCATATTTTAAATTCAGAATTAAAATTATTATCTTGGACTGATTTTTCCCATGTTTTTGACATCAATTTTTTTAAATAATTACAAAGTTTTAAAGAATTGGTTTTTAACCTAAATAATGTATCGAATACATATACGATTTATTATAACAACGTTATTTATTTATTATTTTAATTTGAATTATTGCAATAAAATTGAATACTCATTTAGACTTTTAGAAAAAGGTCATTAGATGTACCAAATAAATAAAATATGAGATCAAAGAAAATTTCTTAAAATTAAGAGGTCTCAATTTTATTTGTTTTTTGTACAACACAAGATCTTCCCTGACTTTTTACAAAATATTTCTTTCTTTCTTCTTCTTTAGCACCATTGTGATTTGAAATTCGATGAAACGGAAACGAGTGACACTAAAAAGAGACAAATACATACATCTTCATAATGAGATAGACTAATCGGTGTCCTCTTTATGCGGTGCTTCGTAGTCTATTGACCCCCTATTTGTGCGGCGCTTCGGAGAATAAAAAAAATCAGAGTGTGTGATTCACACGCGGTAGAAGTGAAACTAGAAAGTCGCTTTTTTTTCTTTTGCCTGTTTATTTTAAAGTGGTTTGAAGATTGGATAATAATTTTAGAAAAATAAAAATGTTTATTTTTTTTGGATTTAGTAGAATTCGAACTTCCGTTCACTGGATGTCTGTCTCTCCGGCCGCGATTTGACAGGCGCCTTAGCCGCTGCGCTATGGGATGCTATTTGTTTTTTAATTCTACTCAAGCGAAACGAAAGGAAAAGTTTCAATTTATCGAAGGCATATTTTTTGGTTTTCATCGTGTAAACGACACGTAGTAAAAAAAATCGAAAATACGCTTCGCCTTTAACATTCTGCGAATTTTTAGAAATCTTTACAGATTTTCAGTGCCTTGGCCATATCCTGCAGAAACTTGTGGCTACATTATTTTATAGTATATAATGCTTGTTTTGTTTGCCAATAATATTTATTTATTTCCTTTAATACTCTATCCATTTCAAGGCTCCGCTAGAGCTACCACGAAATCAAATATTAACCTACTGCTTTACACTGATGCGAGTGGAGATACGAGTAAGACAATAATAATAATATATGAACTAACTTACGAAGAATGATAATTACGATTGTTCCGAGTGGCTTGGGGTTTGAATTGAATATCCATCGCACGCTGGGAAACACAATAATTCAGACAATAGACGGGCCAACAAAGAAATCCGTAATAATTATTAATTTACATCTGTAAGAACTGAGAACCTCCGCAGTTGGCTGGACGGACCGTAGTTTCTGACGGACGGATAAAAAGATTGATAATATTAAAAAAGTAGTGTGTCGTTTTGTTTCTTTTGTTAGTTAATTGATTATTTCCTTTGCGGCTGGTCGGCTGGTCGGCTGGTCGGCTGGTCGGCTGGTCGGCTGGCGCGGTGGCCGCTAGTCGGCTGAATTTATATTATGAATGGAATTTTATATTATATTATTATATTACTCGACACTGGTTCTTCAACTTAAATTAAAATGACATATTTTTTTAAAGACTTACCAAATACTTATAATTTTCTTAAATTCATATATCGCTTCTATTGAACCACTATATTTTTTTCTTAAGCACTAGAAGCACCACTTAAATAACGAAATTGTTTCTCCCTGCGTGTCTTTTCCCGTTTCTCTCAGTTCCTCTTCCGCATCCCCTTCCCCTCCCGCGTCCCCTTCCCTTCATGCGTTCCCCACCCCTCTTTTGTTCCCTCCGCCCCTCTCGGATTCCCCTCTCCCTCCCGCTTTCCTCCCCTGCCACTAAACTATTCGCGCGCCACCTATTGTTTTTTTTCATACAAATTTCTGAAATTTATTTTTTTATACAAATTTTATAACACCAGAGTGCCATTCTATATAGAAACCTTCGCAGGCGTGCGCACAACAACACACTTAAATTTCACGGCAATCGTACGAATAGTGTAGGAAATAATTTCATAACGCCAGATCTTACTATTATGTATAGAAACCATCGCGGACGTGCATATATCAAATTCCCAAAGTTTCATCCCAACCGGATGATTGGTTTAGGAACGCATAAGGAACAAACAAAGAAACATTCATTTGTATATATTTAGGTTAGTATTTTTTGTGTAGAAGTGGACGAATGAAGCGTTTGCCATTGGACTCTTTTGTCAATATTTAGAGTCAATTGAACAGTTTAGGGCTTAGGCCTTTGAATTAACTTTTTTTTTTTAATCCGATTAAAACGATAGTACACCAATAAATTACAGAGATTACAAATGTAGAACACTTAAAGTTATAGTAAATGTTGCAAAACGATAATTTAACTCATTACTAATGATGACAGTATCAAAAAAACTTGCGAAAAGTGACATTATTGTATTATTTTAGGTGAATACAACTCCTAGACAAAGTTCGTAGGCAACAGAGCAAAGTCAAAGTATAAAAAAGGCAGGGGGGAATTTTTAATATTTTGTGACTTGTGTCAAAAGATATTTTCTAAGCTGACAGTCAAAGAAAATGACCAACGCAGCATCGTTATGGTCTATTATTCTACATTATGACCTACGCAGGTGTATGCTATGTTGATTTGCAATAATTCCGTATGAATTTGACAACATTTTGAGCAGAATGGTTAGAACCTTTACTCTGTGCTTAGTTAAAGTCGGTTCAAACCTAAGAGAGTTCAATAAACTAATGTTATCTTTACTTTTCGATTGATCTGAAGGAAATTCCCTATGAAAAAGAGACCCCAGTTAAAACCCTCAAACAGCATCAATAATTTTTTTTTTTCGATAATGTTGAAAATAAATTGTTTTTGTAACTAGACGAGAATAACTTTTTTGTGATGAGGTTTTTTACACAGTTATAATTTGAAAATAATAACTCGACAAGCACTAGTATAGTCATTTATTGTTTTTATTTATTTTCTAATAAAAATAAAATAATTTTGAAAACATTTGGAGAAGCCTTGCCTGCTACTTTGTCTTGATTATAAAACGTCTATTTCTTCTTATTGCAGTTGGAAGCTGGTTTGTTTGTTCGTATATCTCGGTGTACCAACTTACTTAACTTCCACGGCCGACTTTATTTCGTATTTAGGTGTTCTGCTACATTATTCAGGCTAATATAAAATATGTAAACTTACTCCACGTGTATGTATTCAATATACATGCATGTGATACATATTATGTACATGAACATGAACAAGACACATGCAGATGTATGTATGTCCTGGTTTTTTTAAAGTTTGGGTCATCACTCCACTAGGTAAATATTGACTGGAAATGTTTGAAGTATATACGACCCACGAAAATTTAGAGAGCCATTGATAAATTTGTGAAACAACGGTCACAAGGGATACATTTTTAAATATAAATACCGCACAAGAGTCTCGACTGCTCCCAATTGTTCGGAGCCAGTGGGACTATATCAACCTCCTCTATGGGAAAGAAGATTTTTTTTTTCATTTCATTATTCGATTAATTATTTTTGTAATCAAAAATTATATTAAATATCAAGTAGGGATGTGAGCTACTATATTTGTTTTAATGTTTCATGATTTCAGAGGCAATTTGGGCAATTGTTTGTGAGTAAATGAAAAACATATGACCGGTCAGTGGTTGAGTGGGCATCGCGTTTGGGTTCCACCCGGGCGTCCCGTGTTAGATTCCTCGGCTGATTTTCAAACATTGTTGGGTTATTCGTAGCCCGGGAATGTTTGCCTTTCTGTTTAGTAAAAAAAAAAAAAAATAACGTTAATATATAAACTTATTTCGAAAATATTATAAAAAATAAAAATTTAACTTTGTTAAAAATTTTAATATATAAACGACAAATTTTTGTTTGGACGTAATTAAGTGATTTGCAATTTAAACTTACACCCATAAAAATGGTTTCTTTTATTAATTTTTTTATTTATTTTATATTTCATCGAATAGAATTATTTCTAATAGTTTCAAATTTACTCACAAACAATTGCCTAAGTTGCTTAAAAAATCAACAACGAAACATTACAACATTTAATATCCTATATCCTATAATTTAAAGCAAAAATAGATAAAGTAGCTCATATACTAATCTTTAGATATATGATTACAAAAATAATTTTTCAGTTTTGTTAGGTATTTTGATCTCAAATCCAAAATTAAAATTTTGTATGCAACGGGCCGCGCGAACGTTCCACTTAATACTCTGATACGAAGATCTTACTTACGCTGAGTGCGGAGAATTGAGTTCAAAAAAGAATATCTAAAATATATTATGAAATATTTAGAAAACGTATGGTAAAAATTAGTAAAAATTTAGCAAACATACGGTAAATATTAAACATTTAACAAAATGTATAGTAGAACACTTTTAATAAAATAATTAATAAAAACATATCAGGTCAGTGTGCGTTTGCCCGTTCCTTTAACTGCGGGACGGACGCGGGAGGTTCCCCTCTACATCTCCATACATAAAATGTCTCTAATATGCAATTACATTGGAAGTTCGCATTGTACAAACCTAAATTATTCAGCGGCAGACGCACCGGCGAACAAAACTGGCGAAGGGCCGCACGAGCGGGGCAGGTAGGTGTGTGTTGGGGGAAGAGGTAGGGGGAAGTTCTGTGATTTGTTATGCTAATTAATATAACAGAATGGTATCACATTTAAAACAAGAGATTCGTTTTAAACGTAGCTTACATTCTATCACTAGAGCATTAATGAACTATTTATTGGATGACTAACACCTCTGTCATAGGTCACCTCAAGTGGTTCGCTGACTTAGCAGGGAAATTTGACTAGGTCTTCGCAGCCGACGCGTTTGCTCACGAGATCACGAGAGACCTTTAGATCTCTTCAGCTGGACTCTATCGAGCCATTAGCTTGCATCTCAGGGGTGGGGATGGATTCATACGCCCGTCAACCCTGAACACAATGACAATAACTGCGTGGAACGCCGGTTCGGGAGACACTGGTTGAGGGAGACATTTTCACCTCTCCATCTGGATTCCTCTGAATATCGCCTTGCACCGCATTGGGAGGGATGGATTCATAAGTCCGCCACTCCTAGACACACTGGCCCCCGATTCCTTTTCAGAATTTCCTCTTCTTATTTTCCCTTAAAATACACTCTACACAGCATCCTCAAATATGAAAAAGGTCCTGAGGGATTTTTTATACGCAGGGCCTCCTGTGTAGAAATAATGTAAATAAAAATGTTATAATAATGACACGAAATCTAAATCTTCAAACTTCCTTTTCCGAACTCCGAACTACATGGAAATATAATAATTAACAACTTTTTGCTATAAATAAACTTAAACACTCTTTATTACATCAATGACACAATAGTAATTATTATTATTAAAGTCCTTTGTAAGCGAATCTTAAAACGTACTTATATGCGGTTCATAAGTAACAGATTGTATAGATTGATTAATATATTATTAAGTACAATGGCGTACATCGCTCCAGGACCAATGGAAAGCTGTATTTTATTTTCGAGTTTAGGTTCAAAAATCGTGAGGTGGAATGTTTATCCGCTTCTTCGACCCTTGGTCTGCTAAATGTCTGTAGAGGTTCGTCAGGCGAATTACACCACTACACCAAAGAGACTTGCGTGGATTTATGGTATTTTATTAGAACCGAGTACCTGTGAATTGAATAAATGTAGTATTACACTTTTGTAATACTATCTCATTCTCTCGCAGGCTAAATTCTATAGATGTATTTGTTTGTCTCTTATTGTCGCTCTTTTCCGTTTCATCGAGTTTCCAATCATAACGATGCTAAAGAAATTTCACTTCAATAACAAGAGTTATTCCAATAAAAATTGAATAAAAAAAAGAGATTGAAGAATTTCAGTATCGGTTGCAATTGAAAATAATAAATTTAACAAATAGAAACAATTTAATGCGTTAAAAAATTAAAACTATAGTGACATCAAACATTTTCACAATTATAAAAAAAGTTGAGTGTGTAATTCACACGCGGTAGCAGTGAAACGTGAAACCAGAAAGTCGCTAGAAATCGATTTCTTTTCTTTTGCCCGTTTTTTTAAAAGTGGTTTGAAGATTGGATGTTTATTATTTACAAAAATAAAAATGTTATTTTTTTTTGGATTTCGTATGATTCGAACTCCGTTCGCTCGATGTTTGTCTCTGGCCGCTTGGATTTTTCCGGCACCTTATCCGTTAAGGAGGGTCGAGCCGAGGTGCGAATTTAGTGCATTATATTGCGACGACCCGTCATATAATAAGTTTTAGTGACGTATTTCCATTTCATCCGAAATTCTAATCACCTACAACGCTAAAGAAGATTCACTTTAAAAATAATTGATTGTGTGTAAAGTCGGTTTACGGTCGATAATTTTACGTGATAACGTCTATAATAACGATGGAGTGGAAGAGAGATAGATGCGTCACAAGCCAAACGTTTAGAAACGTGACAATGAGTCATGCTTTTTCGTTCGATTTTCAAGAGGTTATCACATCATAAAAAAATTTCAAAAAGTAATCATTTATTTGATGATTTTTCTATAATTATTGACGGTTTTTTGTGGTTTGTTTTTCTTTAGGCAGGTAGAGATTTTCAGCCTTTACGCACTGGACACCACTGATCGTGAATACCTGCGAGATCCGCACAGCGAGACCGCCGGTGTTGACTCACGCCATCCAAATAGAAACATTTTTATTATAAGTTATTAATCATCGGCTGTTGTGAGAGATCAGACGAAAGCCATTTTGTTTTTATTTTCAATCGGTTTCCAGCATTAAACGAATCCCGACTTACATTTTATTAGAGGTGAAGATTAACACGTTTTGCCGAGCGAATCCCATTGCATAAATATTGTAAAAATAATATTTCCGTTGACTCGATCAACACGCCCGGCCGCCGGTAACGCAATTTCATTTATTCCCCGGGGTCTGCAGGGTCTCCGAGAAATATCCTCACATATAAGTCACAAATTGGAAATCGTAATTATTGTAAGAATCAGACCGAGTTCAGTTTGACATGGTTAGCTTTGCGGTCTGTGTCGTATTTACAGTAGATATTAAATATTAATTGGGGTTACCAGTTTAAAATAAGTTTTTTTTCAATTCTTTGTCATCTAATTATTAGACAATGCTTTTTGTGAGAAATTTTAATAAGTAAAGAAACCAACCCAGAAGAACGATGTTTTGTTAGTTAAACGCTACGCAAATAGAATTAGATTAAAATTTATGTAATTGCTTCATTACGCCTTAATATTGGGTCTTTTCTTTCTTTCTTTCTTCTCGTTTTCCGTATATTTCATTTTGCTTTTTTTTATATGAATACCGACTGCTCCGGTCTGGAGCCGGTGAGACTATGGCATCCCCAAATGGGGTATGTTGTGAGGCTGAAGGTAGTGGGGAGGGGAAGGAGATGGGGAAGAGGAAGGTGGGTAGTACCTGGCTATTCAGATCTGGTCACCAAACACGGCTAAAGCCATTTCAAGCAACGTTTCAATTCGGAATGGTGGTCTTACACCAAGGCGATACTGAGAGTATCTTCCACTCTGGAGCGTGCCGCAAATTTACCACATATTATTTTAAATGAATTAATTGTGAAATTACACAAATTAATCAAACAAAAAAAAAAAATTTTGTCTCGCCGGGATTCGATCCCGCGACCTTCGGAATGGGAGTCAAGCGCCTTACCGCTCTTATTTATCTATTCTCTTGGTAATAAATATTTATTCCAGTATGTGGGGAGGATAGTGCAGTCCCACACATTCCATAAGGATATAATACATAAACAAAATATTTGAAAGAGAAAAAAAGTAAAGCAGTTGTATATGATTGTACATTAAAGAAAAAAAAAGATAGTAAGGTTGTAGTGGTAGTAAGAAAAGAAAATTATAAAATAATAATAATGGGCTTTTAGGATTCTGTGATACTATCCGAGACACTATCTAGGTTGCAAGTACATTCATTAAGGAACTTTGTAATAATTAAAAAAGTATAATAAAATATGGGAAAAAAATAATTTGGTATAATATTGATAATTCTGAATTTGAAATCGACAAAAATGATGGAAAAAATATAGGTCCAAATGGCAGAACTAGTTAAGGCGTGTGTCCCGGTAAAACAAGAGATTCTGGGTTCGAGTCCATTTACCTTTTTATTTGTCTGCGCCTTGTTGTGTTTCATGTTTCGTTTAGATTTATAAGCATTATCTTCTTCTTTAACGACACAATACAATAAAACTGAAAAGTTCGTGTAAAATTATCCCCTCAGTGTGAAACTTTTAAAGAAATTGTCAATTCAGTTTCCATGTAGGTTGTCAATCAATTTTATGCTCCATCATTTCAACTACTGAACGTCACCATCCCCTCTACCCCCACGAGTTTAAATAAGTAACGACATACCGAAGCAGGTAACGACCTAGTTGCATCATTCTATAGACTGAGCATAAACCATTAACTAAAAACCCATGTATTATTTTATGGACAATTTTTCCTTAACAATAACCTAACCTCACACAAGTAGAAAAAATCAAGAGCAATTAACCTTGTGATTAATATTTTTCAAGTGAAAAATTCTTTAGCACCGTCGTTGTGATTTGAAACACGATGAAACGGAAACGAGCGGCGCTAAAAAGAGACAAACACACACATCTATAGAATTTACCCTGCGAGAGAATGAGGTAGCAATAAAATATTTATTTATACCACGGGAACTCGCTTCCAATATAATACGTTAAATCCGCGGTTCCACGCAAATCTCCTTTGGTCTGGTGGTATAAAGCGCCTGACGAACCTTAGCAGCCTGAAATTCAATCCTGAGGACCAAAGATCGAGTCACACGAAATCCAAAAAAAAAAAAAAATTTAAATAAATTTTGTAAAATCAATATCCAATCTTCAAACCACTCCGAAATGAACATGCAAAATAAGCGACATCTAGCGACTCCGAAGAAGAAAACACAAATACTAATGAGATGACCAAATGTATAGGAAAAGGTGCACTAGAAATCGACGATAAAAATCATCCTTCACATTGACAAAAAGTGATTCGTAGTATACTTTAGTTTTCTTATAATTTCTTCTACCGCGTGTGAATTGCACACTTTGATTTTTTTAACATGCATTTGGTGAATAGGAAGATAAACGGAAGATATCATCGTCTGAAAAAAAAAGAAGTTTTTGTGTTAGTTTTTGGGTGGGTGTATTTTTTTTAGTGTAATAGTTGATTTGATCATGTGTTTCGTACTGCACAGTATCAATGATTGTTTTCTAGAACGTAGTCATTGTCAACAGCGTTGTTAATGATTTTGAATAGATATTTTAAATCGGATATATTTCTTCTATCTTCTAGTGATGATAATTTATGGATCGTTAGTTATTCTGCATCGGTGACTTTTGGATCTAATTGCTTCAGAATCTTTATTACTTTACTCTAATAATTCAATGTTAACATAGATATTATTAATCACACATCACAACGGTGCAACACGGCGTAACAACCCAAAAATTATTCATGGTGGTCCTTTTTGTCGTGAAAATCTCAAATCATGTTTTTTTTGTATAAAGAAAAAAATATTTTAAAAATTAAAAAGTTTAATAAATTTATAAATACATAAATAATCTGTTCCATTTTGTGATGATTAATTACAAACGAACATTAAAACAGTTATACAATACGGACGATGGCTAATATTACAATAATACATGTGATACTGTCCATGTTTTATTTTATCCCCCGAGAGCAATATCTGCGGGAGAATATGGTTATTCAGCACGAGGACGCAAGGCTCACTTCCCCGTGCCGCAGCGGAGAGAGCCGGACGCGAATTTCTCCTGGAAACTAAATTACAAAGTCAATTGCTTTGGGATAATATGATAAATTTATACGTCGATAAATGAAACAGCGCTGGCCCGTCGCCTTCCTAGTCCTGCGAATCACCCGAGGGAAGAGACGGCCTCTGTGAATGGAAATCAAACACCGGGACATTTTATTGTATTTTTTATAATAATAATGTTTCATCCGGAAAGCAAACAGGGAATGGCATCGCCCCTACGATGTGTATCCGCATCTAATACCTACGCTTTTTCAAATTGATATTACGCTGGACACAGCAGCGACGCGACGCGGTACCAACTGAAACAAATTTTTCTGTAGGCATTGTTGACTGTGAAAAAAAATTCAAATAAAGTTATTTTTTGCTTTAAAAATCGTTATGTTTATCCAAGACGCTATATAAGTTGCAAATAAATTCGTTAAAGAACTTTGTATTCATTAAAAAAGCTGCCAAATTTTTGTGAAAAATTAGCTGAAGATAGTATTATGAGCCGAGTTTGGTTGAGGCGTCGTTCTGGTAAAACAGATATCCTGGGTTCGATTTCCAGTAGCAACCTCTGTTACCTTGTTATTTTACTGTGTCTTGATTTTTTTATTTGCATTTCAAAACCAAGAAACAGTTGGTTCTTCAAACAGAGGAAAAGGAACGTTGGGTGGAGGGTCTTTTTATGGAAACGAAGGAAAGGAAGTTCTGGGAAGGAAAAATATGTGAAGGGAGGGTAGGAATCTACGTGTCCAGGAGTGACGTACGTATGAATCATCCCTTCCTTTGCGGAGCAAGGCGATGGGTCGAGAGAGTCCGGCTGGAGAGGTCAAAGGGTCCCTCAACCAGCCTTTCCTGATCCGGCCAGCCACGCAGAAAGTGGGTATCCGCCGTCAAGTCCTGGACAAACTTCACCCCGTGAATCCGGACACCGGGCATTTGCAAGCTATTTATAACCAGAATTCCTACATTACAGCTTATAAATCATTAAACATAATTCTTCTCTTGATGTAATTTTTTTGTGTATCGATCTAACTAGTTTCATTTTCCACCTTCAGTGTTGGTACTTCTAACTATTTTTTCGAGTAATTTTGTTAAATTTTTCGTTAGTGATCTCTTACTTTGCGTTATACAAGCGCTACTCATAGTATCGTTATTTATTTTTGCTACGCGTAGTATTTCCGAAAATATTCACAAGTCTTATTGCTAAAATCTGAAAAAATGCACAAATCGCAGTCTTGAGATTTTTTTTACGCTACGATATTTTATTTTTGTAATTCAGAAATAGCACGAATGCACGTTTTAGTACTAAAATAACCTGTGTTGTTTGAAACCGCACGCCACACGAAGATGGCATAATCTACAAACCACTATTGTTCGAAGGGTTTAAAAAATTATATTATTTTTATCTAGTCAAGAAGTTATTTGTTTGAATGTTCATTTTAAAACATGCCTTTTCCAATACATCACTCCACACAATTTAAAATGAGTATTTTAAAAATCACGTAAAACACAGTAGGCGTAGTTATTATAATAAATATTTACTTAGGTACGAGTACATGCCGAAGAACTCATTACCTTCTCTAATGGTGACTGAACAGCTTAGAATCATGCAATTTCAACACCTTCTTCGAAAATATATAACGTATATCACAGTACGCGTAGTTATTATAATAAATATTTACTTAGGTACGAGTACATGCCGAAGAACTCATTACCTTCTCTAATGGTGACAGAACAGCTTAGAATCATGCAATTTCAACACCTTTGAAAATTAATTTAAAGTGATGAAAAAAAAATTTAGTAAAATAGGTTAGATTAGCTTAGGTTATTGGATATTTTTCAATTTTTTTTAAACTTTTAATGACTATTCAAAGGGTGTTGAAATTGCAAAATTACGATACATCGGATTTCAAAAAATTCTGCACAAATCCCGGGCAACGTCGTGGATTTCAGCTACTTATATATATATATATATATATATATATATATATATATATATATAAAGAAGGGTGTCTTTGACGGGCGGGGCACAAATCTACAGTTTATTCTGATATTTATAAAAATGTTCACATTTTTCCTTCAAAATAAGACTTAGGTTACTGTCTACCTCTGATTTTGAAAAATTCTTTATTAAGCCCGGGCAATACTGGGGATTTCAGCTAGTCCAAGCATTATAATAAAAGAAATTAGAGTAATTCTGAGTAGTCTAAAAATAACAATATTTTTGTTTACTTACTTTTCAATGTCGACACAATACTGACTTCTGATGAAAAGAACTTGAATATTATGTAATCGTTAAACAATTTGAACAATCTGTTTTGAAATTTTATTTTCATAGAATTACGTATTCAATGTTTGCTATTTTATGATATTGATAATATATATATATATTTTTTTTTAATTTTTCTTTATTCATTTTGTTTATTACAGGATTGTTTTACATGGTATTTCGACTACCGAGCTAGGCAATGCCCGTATTATGGTAGTCGAGATTCATAAGATATTAAGTATATAATATTAATAATCATCCATATATATGTAGATGAAAGTACAAACATATAGCATACATATTAAGGAAAATATTCATACTAGTATTAAGTACATGATCACATACAGGAAAGGAGTTAAACTAGGTGAATCTTGTATAAATAAAAATAAAATAGAATAACAAATAAAAATAAAAGTAACAAATAATAATATTTTAAGGATAATAGAAATAAAAAAATAAGAATAAATATGTAAATCATCTATACAGATGAACAATGATAGTCTTAGACCCCAAAAAACAAAAGCAAGTATTCCTAGGCAGCATATGAAATGGACGAACAATGTCAAAAAATATGAAAGAAAAGCATCAGCGTAATATAAAGTTTTGGTTGAAAATTAATTTAGAGATAAGATTTTTTACTCGAGAAATATGAAAAAATAAGAACAGTTTTTAAGATGTAAGGCATTCTTTATAATATTTCCTTCCCTGAGTAAATAACCAGTTCTGTATATTAATGGCATAAAGATCATCAGTTTTCGATGTCTTAATATCAATACTCAGTAAGTTGAACATTTTAGGCGCGATGTAAGAGAACTGTCGTTGGGCGAAAGCTGTTTTTGTTGGAGGAATTTTGCATTTTTGGTGTGATGAATGGCGGGTGTAAATATTTTGTTGAGTTCCAAGGCTTACCTACGTACATATACAATATCAAGATAGACAAACATAGCGCATGGTACTGTCAGTTACAGTCTGCGTGGTTAGAATTAGAATTGAATTGCATTGGATAACCATCAAAATCTGAATCCTTCAAATTTTACGCGTATAGTCTACTATAACATTTTCTCAAACGCCACTTTCTTGGACGAATAAAAACGCTCCTGTCCGTACTCCTTTCCTACGAATGTTCTATTTTGCGTCCCGAGCATTCAACCAATTATACTGATTATTTACGTCCGCCTGTTTCCCTACAATTGCAATGGATAACATAATGCAGCGGGTACATGCGCCGGTCTTTTGTATCGAATCGAGGACGTGCATACCTATGCAAATTACATTAATGTCTCTCAGGGTGGGCTCCGCAGCGAAATAGTCATAATAAATAAGTTACGTTTAAACCGGTATCTGGTAATTGGCATTGCATATTATTGAAGATTGATTTTACACTCGGTGGACGGTGCGTCCGAGGTCCAACGTCCGATATCCACCAGGAAATGCAAACCCATTGTTATTTCGTCTACTTGACACGGGGTAATAATAATCAACATGTATCTCGATGCACTAAATTGTAAATGGTACGGACCTGAAATATTTGGCGTTATTTTTGGCGAAATTCACTTTATTTTTTGGAAAACTGGTGTTATTTTTGAAGAAATTAGCGTCATTTTTGTGAAAAGTGGTTTTATTGTTGACGAAATCCGCATTATTTTTTGTCGAAAATAGCGTTATTTTTGGGAAAAGTGGTAAGACGAATTAAAAAAAAGGACGGTATTTGTATTGTACCTATTGTTGGCTTTATTCAATTATAAATTATAAAAATAGTATTAATTGGATAACTATAGAGCGCTGTTTTTATAAAAATCCCCTCAAGAGTGCTGTACAATTTATTATGTAATTTATTATTATGTATTTATTAGTATGTGGTGGATAACCTCCAATGTACAATTTATAATTTTTAATGTGAATACCTCACAAGAGTCCCAGTGAGACTTTGGCATCCCCAATTGGGGTATGTTGTAAGGCTGAAAGTAATGAGGAGGGGAAGGAGATAGGTGAAGGAAGGTGTGTAAGTATCTGGCTATTTAGATCTGCGCGTTTATTAGAGAGTGTATGCTCCTAAAGATACGATTTGCACGCAGAGGACACTCACTATATTTAAAGCACTGGAAATTTCAGGATTTAACATTTGCTACTCGCCATCACTATTATATTACATTTATGAGAAAATTAATAGCAAAAGTGGAGTTTCTTTTGGAAGACTGTAGAATTGAGGACTCCTTAGGACTGGAGAATTTTTATGAATTCCATTTGGGGGTGCATTATATTACCGATGTACCGAGATGTGCTGGTTATATCAGTAAGATATATCAATATTTATCAAGGTGAATGAAAAATGTTAAGACCTAGTTAAATGTATTTTAGTACCTACATTCATAAATTTAATCGTTTCATACAAAAAAACTCTTCCTTGAATTTTCTTTAAGTTTGAAGATTAAGTCACATTCACAAAATATATTAACAGTAAAATTTAGGGTAATTAAAATAGTTAAAGAAAAATGTTAGGTTTCTACATAAGATTAAGAACAAAATAAAGAAATTATGAAATTTCTCAGATAAATGAAGAAAATTACGTATACAAATTTAAAAAAAAAATCATGATAAAAGATTTGTTTTGTACAAAAATAATTTTTTTAAATTATAAGGTACCTACTACTAAGATAAATAAAATGTGTACAAACAAATTAAAATAAATTTTTGTTCTGAAAAAAATATCCCTTTTCGATTACTGTTCGTATTTACAAGTAGGTACCTAATTTTATTTATAAGTGTCCTATCTTTTACAATCTTTTTGAAAGGTGAAATTGTTTTCTCGGGTGAACTTGCAAAAAAATAAAGCAGAGATTGGACATACGCTATTATAAATGTCTAATATAGTTTCGCATATTTTTTTAAAATCAAATTTCAAATAAAAACAAAAGCTTATTTACGTAACATAATTTAAATATTTGTTCGGACACACAATACATTCAAGACTATGCTCACATATTATGGCTTATTTGCATTTTTCCAATTATTAATATACTCAACTCCCACTATATATATTACAATCGCTTTCATTTTGATCCATTCGGAATTTTGCATGTATATGTGGAATTTTATACTTATAAAATTGCATACAACTATATATTCACTTGTCTTTCATTTGACGATTTAAATAACGTCATTATAGTTTTACTCTAGACGTTTACATTTTCTGATTTAGTTTGTTTGTTTTATATTTTCTGACTTAAGTTTGTTTGTTTTACATTTTCTGACTTGTATCCCTGTTATTGTGAGTTATTGCATTTTTTCTGGGTGTATAATAAGTATACCACATTTACTATCAAATTAAGTACTCAAATCAAAACTTGTTTTTTTACTATTATATGGCGCATGACGATACATGGTTTTTCCACACAAACGCCTCAGGGATATCATTTCAACAGCATTCAGTTTACTTTCATCCTTCCTCGGCCAGATCCATACCTCACTGCCGTATGGCAGGTACGTACCTACAGGCAGGGTAGGTACCAGGACTCCATTGTGGACTGCTAGCTTCGTTTCTTTTGACAGTTTTTTTATTAGCACCAACGGCATTCGGTCCTCCATTGATGGAGTTACCTGCATTTACCCTTTCAATATCTCTATCAGCCCTTCCATCTCTGGTTAACATACCACCCAGATACACAAACTCATGAACCTGCTCCAAGAATTCATCATTCACAACTATATTGCACACTGTTTTCGAACTCTCTCTTTCAAACACCATGACTTTAGACGTACTTACTTTCATCAATAACTCATTCTTCATACATACTTCGTTCATCCTAGACACGAGAGACTGTAGATCTTCCATACTGTTAGAAATCAGCATACAACAGGCAACATACTTTCAGGTTACTCAATTTCGCGCCCAATCCCCCCTCTTTCAATTCTCGCATACAATTATCCATGTATAGATTGAATAACCATGGTCATCTATACTATATTTATTTTCTTTATATTATATTTATCTTTATATTACATTACATCTCCAGAAGATAAGTAATGCATTTAACATAGTTAGGTACTTGAGTTTATGTCATATTTAATTATTTTCCACCATTTTCCAAAAACTCATTATAGCACCTACAATCTAGAATGAAGCTCAAATTAATAGTGATTGAATTCTAAAAGTAAAATCGAATCGTTTCGATTCCTATATCAGACACACATTAACGTTAAAAAGCGTTTAAAGTTTATTGAAGAAAATCAGTTTAAGACTACAACAAGTATTTTATCTTCGATTGAAACTATGTGGATATTCGTGTCGGCGGTAATTTAAGGGGGTGGGACAACTTAGCGGTGGGAGTTGGAAATAGCCGTAACCAAAGAGAGGTGTGTTTTTACCGCATCTTGATCAAGTTCCTAAATTTGTTTCGGGTGGTACCCAATTAAACGGTGAGTATCTGTTCTAGAAACTACTGAATCTAATAATGAGCTATGATTTAAAATACGCTAGAAATAACATAAATTCATTTTGCTTAAACCTGCTTATTGTTTTCGTCTTTTTCTTGTAGAACAGACGTTAATTAAGATTATTTCTTAAGAATTTACGATACAATTGCACGCAAGATTGTCATTGACGGTCGCAGAAATATAAAAATAGAAGGAAAGATGGAAAAGAAAATTATAAGGCTGATTATGTAGGGTGAGGAAGCATGACTTCCTTTTTTTTAAATGCGTGCCATTCAGTCGGTTGATGTCGTAGCGGAGAGCTAGTGTTCTTGTTTGAGAGGCGAAACTATAAAGTTTTGTCCCGACACAGTTTAGTCGCTATCGTGCGTTGGAACAGAGATGAGCGTGCGTTTGCCGTTGGCCTACTTCTGTGATCGCAACCCAGTGCGCCTACGACGCACCCTGGATTTGTAAACACAACAAAAGAACATACATTAATACAAAATAAATTAAATAAAATTAGGAAGAAAAATAAAACAACAATCTTATTATGCAGTGGCCTCGTTAAAATATGCACTGCTAAAGTGTTTAAAGTACAGCTTTAGGTATACTTCAATACAGGCATTTAAAAACATTAGCTACATTGGAAAAATAGTTTCAGTGGTGTGTAAACCATTTGTAACTGAATTATAGCTTGAGACCTTAGTTCAATTAATTATTGTCAAAATAATAACTTTTTGAAGCTTTACAGTTCGAGATGGAAATAATATTGCGAGCTTAATTTACATGATTATTTACGTTGTTCAATAAATTCTAGACAACACATTTTGTGCGAATTTCAAGACGCCAAAGATATCTGTTAGTTAAATTTTCTGCGTCATTTTCGATGATAATTATTCGAAGGTAACTCAATAGTCGAAGTACCTATTCTTTTTTGGGTTGGAAGAATTCGGATTCGATTTTATTGAATTTGAAAAGATTTCAAATATCAACATTTTGTGGACTTGGTGATGTGTGTTTACTGTTAAAATTGGTGTATTTTATGAAATAGTTCAAGACAGCACCAGAAATCTAGGTATTTATTTACTTTAAACAACGGATAAACAACAGACGGATGTCAAAAAATAAAAGACTGTTACCAAAAACATACCATCGTTTTTGTCACATTTTCATATGCTCAAGGCTAAGCCAGTTTACGACTGGGGAATGGCATTTATTTATTTTTCAGCTTATCTGTGTCACTTACGCATTAATACAACAGTACCTACCTATATGGGTACTTATTCTGCACTTTTACAACTTATGCACTCTTACAACAGTACGTAGGTACTACTTATGCACTATTACAATAGTTCGTTTGAAGGTACTCAAGCACTTTTACAACAGTACATAGGTACTCGTGCACTTTTAGAAAATTACGTAGATTTTTTTTTAAATTTAGTATTTATATGTTTTTACAATAAGTATACATTTTTTTACATGTTATACAGTGCTGCAAATAAATATAAATAAGTATCAGTGTATCAATGAATATATAATAGATACTTATTACGGACTTTTACAACAGTAGGTACGTAGATTATACTCTACAACAGTGAGTAAGTACTTATTATACACTATTACAACAGTGCGTTGGTACTTAAGCACTCTTAGCAACTGCCTATTTATTAAGATGCTCTCTAAAGAATGTGATTTCATTAAAGGTAAAATCAGTATATAATGTGTATCTTATAAGATTTCAGCACGCTCTATTCGTAGATGCATAAAACATAACATGATCCTTTGCAATATATTTATTTGTGAAACGATACAACACGCATTAACGCAGTCAACGCACAAATAATAGCTTTACCTCTTTACAAGAGTGAACTTCAAACCATTATATAACCATATAGTGATTTTTGCAATCATTATCATGTGTCGCCTAATGTGGTAACGAGCAACCCGGATCTTGTATCCATTAACTTTCTGATCCACTCCTTGATGCTTTCCATCTGCTCTCTACGATTTAACACCACCATCCTGGCAAAAGGTGTAAGAATCATCTTTTTTATGTAAATACTAACAGTCCCAGTTGCTCCCAACCATCTACAGTTAGCAATTAGGAGATTATTGCATCCTCAATTGGGGTATGTTGTGAGATTAAAGGTAGTGAGGAAGAGAAGGATATAAGCAGAGAAAGGTAGAGAAATACAGTTATCAAAAGTCTGCGTTGAATAGATACAAGCATTCGCTAATCCAGTCCAGTTACCTTCATATTCCTTCATCGGCTATTCCTTCGATCGGCTCTCTCGATCTCCCTCTCTAACAATATTGGAAACTCGAATATCGAGCACATTACTAAGTAAGGTTGAATTGTCCTCAAAGTATATCATTGACTTTAAAAAGTTTTGACGAGCTGCACTGCCAAATCTGCACTGGGCCTGCTAAACGGTTGACCGAGTGTAGTGAAATCCTGTTTCAATCAACACCGCCCGACCACTTTGCTTAGTTCTGTGTACGGTCAATCCTGTCAAGATGGTAGCCTTGTTTGATGGTATCTTTTTATTCCGCCAGAGCGCGTGAGCGCTGCAAACTGTCAAGTTGGAGTAATTAATTTTAAAGTTGCAAGTCTACTGTTCATAGAACTACTAGTCTAGTTTGCGTTCCAATCATACTGTTTTATTTGGCTCCTTTTATTTCCACAAACCTCAACCTTGCATTTTATAAGCCAGAGAGTAAAGTGCGGCTTATTGGATGTAGGTATGGCAGGTAGTTTGGCGGTTGTTTCTTTCGCGTGCGTCGGGAGTATTAACCGCCTCCGACGCACTCGCGCCTCGCCCGTAGCGCCGACGCTATCTGCGCGCATCATACTTCTATAACTGCCATTAAAATCCAATACACAATAGTGGGCAATTTGTTTCGGCGATGCCGATAGGGCGGCGGCGGCGATGCGATCGCTGAGGCGGATTTTCTCTTAGTTAGAGGTATTTGCGAATAAACGCGAACCGGATCCGAATGCAGATGAATGCATTTATTTCAATAGAGCTTTATTGATATTCGATTGGTGTTTTAACTTGGTTAATCATTTTAATATATCACTTAATTGGTTTAAATTGATTTCATTAATGTGTTCAAGTCTACGAATTCAGTAGTATAGTTTTGACAACCAACCATGGCGAGTCCTAACTATGCGAGGCTTTAAAAATAACTAAACTTTTGAAAAAGACCATCAGCCCGTAACCGGTGCGATCACAGCATAATTTTATTTTATTTTATTTGGAAAACCAACAGTTACAATAATTTAGAATGTACGCTAAAATATGAGTAAATTATTTACAAATAATAGGTTTTTACTGACGTACCTATATTAATTACGCGGATGTGATGGTGGGAGGGATGGGAAAGGGATGGATCTATTCTATATATATATTCTATTTACCATGTAAATATATATATTTTTTTTATATCTTGCAATATTTTTATCTTTACTGGAATAAAAAAATATAAAATAATATGGAACTCGTAGGACTGCCCCACCCTCCCCGAGTTCTGGAATATATGATTAAAAAAAAAATTATTATTTTTTTTTTTTTTTAAATACTTAGGTCGAATTTACTGTACGAAATGTTAAAGATGTGTGAAGCGATGTGAATGAATGCATTTTGTTTATTTTATTTTATTTTGGATATCAACAGCATAATATTGAAATGAATCATGATAATAATCATCAATTGATGCATGTTGAGTGTCATGAGGCTGAATGAAGAGGGTTGGAAAGAAATGGGAAAGAGTTTGAGAATTACCTACTGACTTTTCAGATATGTTCATAAAATATGACCAAAATAATTTTCAGCAATGTTTCGATTCTGAGTGGTTACGTTTCATCAGAGCGAATAGGACGGTATCTCCCACTCTTAAATAGAACGAATTGAGAACATTTTTTGCTCTTTTAAATATCTCACAAGAGTCCCAAATGCTCAAATCTGAAGCCAGTGAAACTATGGCATCCCCAATCGGGGTATGTTGTGATGAAGGAAATGGGGAGGGAAGGAGACGGGGAAGAGGTAGGTGAGAAAGTACAAAGCTATTCAGATGTAGTCACCAAACACGGCTAGCATAACATTTCGATTCTGAATGGTGGTCTTACACCAGGGCGATACTGAGAGTATCTTCCGCTCTGGAATGTGCCGCAAATATACTTTATATTACTTTTTAAAGATTAAATTGTGAAAACCCAAATAAATCATGCACACAATTAAGTTTTGAAACCGTGATCTCCGGATCGCTATTCGAGAGCCTCCCCTCGACCACGGAGGCCACTGAATGAATGTATCTTAATAACTTCACAAAATTATTAATGATTAATTTAACAAAATTTTTAATATTATTAATTCGAACTGACCTCCATTAGATAAGTCAAAGGTTATTAAATATTTATTAAATGTTTTAGCGACAATTTAAAACCAATTTTTATAAGGACAACCGACAACCAAAGTCCCTTCACAAAAATATAACAATGCGAGTCAAATTGTACAGCAAATAATATTGTATCTTCTGTAGTAAATTTGAAGCGGAAAGATCCTTTTCATTTGGCCTGTGAAGGAAACGCAATAAGAATTTGCCGCGGTGTATTTATATCTGTTGAAAGTTTTAAAATTGCTTTTAAAGTGGATTCTGTCTCTCAGTGGCGTAGAAGAAACATCTAGAAAATTTATATACAATCTGTACTTAATATTATAAATGCGAAAGTGAGTGCGTTTGTTTGTTACGCTTTCACGCCTAAACCACTAAACCGATTTAAACAATTATTTCACCAATAGAGAGCTACATTATCAGCGAGTAACATACATAACAGTTATGAGATTTGTATAAATTAAAATGTGTGTATTTCATATATTTTAGCGGCAGGGAGGAAAGGCAGGGGGAAGGTGGAAGGGAACGGGGACGCACGAGAAAGGACATTCAGGGAGAATCAATTTTTTTTTTTGAATGGCATTGCAACGCGTGCCGGGTACAAGCTTTATGTATATATATATATATGTGAGACGCCTATGCGTTGCTAGACCATTTGAATAAATGAATGAATGATTGAATGAATGAATAAGTGAATGAGTGAGTGAGTGAATGAGTGAGTGAACGAATGAATGAATGAATGAATCAGTACTTCAATGAATGAATCAGCAATCAAAACTTCCACCCAATACCACGCGAGCAAAGCCGCGGGTAAAAGCTAGTAAGCGGGTAAAGCTAGTTAAATAAGGCGAAAAAAAATTATGATAGGTCCTACTATATTTTTCAATTTGGAGGTCGCTAGGTATGATTGGATAACAAATACCTCTGTCGTAGGTCACCCTAAGTGATTTGCTACGTTTGATGACTTAGCTAGAATTCATTTTTATGGGGTGAGGTTTATCCAAGTCTTGGTAGCGGATGGGTCTGCCTGATAGGTCAGATCGGGAGAGGCTGGTTGAAGGAGACCCTTTGACCTCCTCTTTCGATCCAACCCCAGATTCAAATTCACCACTCTTCCTTTTTTTCTTCTCAGAACTTCTTCTCTTTCCTTTACTTAACATCTTCCCTAAAGTTGACACAGACCCTGAGAGATTTTTTTCTCAGAGCCTCCTGTACAGTGGTGTATAAAAATAAATATATATCTGTGCCTTAAGTATATAGGTATTTACGTCAATATTTTTAAACATAACTTCTTCATCTTCACAAAGGAGGCACTGAGGAAAATAGTTAGCTCAGGACTTATCTTTAGGGGTGCTTTGTTTAATAAAATAAAGAAGATTACGTGGATATTAAAAAGATCCATGTTGTAGGAGTAAGGAAACTCAAAGGTCGGACTACTATAAACCAGATAGGAACGTGGAGCTCTGGCGTCGTTAAATTTTCTCCAAATTTCATGAGTTACAAAGCTTTTAAAAATAAACGTAAATTTTGCTTAATAAAGTATCAGTCAAAATTTCATGCACTTGTATTTTTCGTTATTTGTTTTTGGGGTGTTACGCCGTGTTGCGCTACCTCGTTCTTTAGCCATTTAGACAGCGTTACAGTGTCCATCATCAGGGCAGATGTGTAATTGATAATTCATGCACTTGATTTTTGTTTATTCCAATTAGTGTACAATATAATTTTTCAGGTATGATTTTAGGTTTTCACGGCCAAAGGTATTTTTGTTATTTATTTTTGGGGTGTTATGCCGTGTTGCGCTACCTTCGTCTTTAGCCAACTTTTCGGACAGCGTAACGTTGGCTAAAGAAGGAGGTAGCGCAACACGGCATAACACCCCAAAAATAAAAATCAAAAGTAAAAATTTTCACATTCTTCGTGGCTGATTTCTGCGCCACTGCAATTCGTTTATTATATTACGACTCCGTTTTTTAATCTCGAACAAAGTCTTGAAAAACGGTAGGTACCTACCTATCTATATATAACAAAACATTTACAAGAGGGAATTATATAAATCGGACGCGCTGCGAAGTTATAATACGACACTTTTTTTATGTTTATAAAATTCTACCAAAATAGACGACTTTCCCCGGACAAATACAAAGAGGTGGGTTATATTATAATTATAAGTTTCTTAGATAAATCCTGAAAGATAAGAAGAAGGTGAAAGCTAGAATTTGCTTCCCGCGAATTCATTTGTGCCAATCTTCCATCAAACTTGTTCGTATTCTTAAATTTGATTTTATAATTTAAAAAATAAGGTTAACCCAGGGTCTTTGTACTTCTACCCGACTCGCGATTGCTTACACAACGAGGGGAACAAATGAACAGACGGTCGCGTCACTCCAATCAATGTTGACAGGCGCCAATACAGGCTCGTCCTGGAGCCACTATGCCCGGGTCCGGGCTCGAAGCTCATAGCGCCACTTCCCCGGGAACACTGTTTATTATTTAAAATAAAAATAAATGGTATCGAAGTTTGAAGCGCCCTTGTTGGTTCAGTTGGCCGGTCTCACTTGCAATCCACCATTCTAGACACACTTGGTACCGCGCTAGACTGTTTAAAAATCTTTTGTTAAAGATATTCACTTCTCCGAATATTGTTCTACAATAATAATTGTTATGTTGTTACAGTTGTTGTCGATTGAATTTGTTGTGTTGACTCACTCCCGAAACTACTCTTCGAAGGAATTTCAACGGAATTATCATGATTTGTTTTGTCTTCGAGGCAACACAGAATAAAAATCCAATATTGTGTTTGATCACTGTTTAGAGTGAGATATGTAAGAAATGTGGTTCAAAGCGAATTTATTATCTTAACTTCGTTCTGATATATTGTACGTACATCATAGTGGGTTTGTTTAAAATTTAAACACCTTTCTTATTATTCAGTTAATTATTCATATTTATTCTGAACGAAATTCTTTTCAAAATAACATCCCAATGTAGATTAACTATAACCATTACTATAACATATGGTAGCCTATCCAAATGAAGAAATGGCACTAACAATTTAGTTAATTTTGAAGACTGAAGATAAATCGGTAGAGAAGGAAAATAATTTTAGATACCTAAGATTTTAATGCTTTAATAATTACCCAATTAGGGAGGCGGATATGGGTACCGCCGCTCTGAGAACCATTTATGGGATGAGGTTTGTCTAGGTCTTGGCAGCGGATGTTTATGCCTACCTACTGAATTGCGTATCGGGAGAGACTGGTTGAGGGAGACCTTTTGACCTCTCCAGCCGGACTGTCTCGACCCATCGCTTTGAACCGCAGTAGGAGCGACGGATTCACACGTTCGTCACTCCTGGATACATGGATACATTCCCCCAGATTCCTACCCATTCCTCATACCCTTTTCCCTCCCTGAACTTCTTCTCTTTCCTTTCCCTAAAAAAACCTTCCACACGGTATCCCCAAAGATAACAGAAGCCCTGAGGATTTTTTTTTCGTCAAGGCCTTCTGTGTATCACTGGCATACTTTGCAAATTGTACCTACAGTTAATTCCTACAAGCATGATGAATACCGTTTAAAAATTAAATTAAAAACTAAAAATTAAAAAATTAAAATTAATTAAAAATTAAAAACAGTCTACAAAAATATTCGATCAATTTCAACAGAAGTACGGATAAAATGAGCTTACTTCAGGCACACGAACAGGATCACCGCGCCCCTCTATCCTGGTATATCTTCAGCGGTATAAAGATCCACAATGTATTAATCTTTCCGCATAGTACCGGTATAAAAATTCCAATGAGGCGTACCAGGCACACTTAGCTTTTTCAAATAGAAGCCAACAACACTAATACAGCAAATAACTCACCAGTTATTCACGCAATCACAACTTATATCACTTACGAATAACTTATCACTTACGAAAAATTATACAATTTTTCAAGATTCCCTGCTAACTTACAAACTAATTTAAGTATTAAATATGTTAGCGTGGTTTAATTATTGTAAACACTTGATTTTTCATTAAACTTTATTAACCCTCAATTCTTGAGCATATATTTATATCTCTTAAAAATATCTCTTCATCTCTCCACACACTTTCTACCTTTTTATTAGGTACTTTTTCTCATACATTCATTTAAATTTTAGAACCGTTCTCATCTCAGGCAAAATTATCTACTTATATTCCATTTACTCAATAGTTAGTGCTACATATAACCTATATAATCTGTGTACGTCTTAAGGCCCCGTAACCGCTCTCGAAAAGAAGAAGATGGAGAGATGTAATTACGAATGTTGGAGAGAGCGCGCCAATATTTTCAATGACAAAATTGATGCGAAAATTGGGAAAAATGCTTATCAAAACATGACTCGTTTAAAATAGAGCAAAAATCTCGTGGAAGGTATCTTAAGTATTGTTTAAAGAAACATTGTGAATTTTTTCACAAATATAACTTGTAAAATAATAGAAATAGACTTGTTTTAAATAATTTTCGGATCATACTTTGCGATTTTTTTCTATCAAGGCAATTTCATATAATTTGCGTTTCGGCGTGGAACGTATCTAGATATTATCTTCAAAAATAACATATATTTTTTTAAGAGCTTGTTTAAGGGAGATATGTAAGAAATCGGTCGAAATTCGGATAGCGGCGACTTAATAAACAAATTTCCACGAGGATTGAAAGTTAATGTTACAGCAAAAAACATAATGCAGTCGGTATTAAAATAGCAGATGAATATTTTTCATGTTTTGTGTACGGAATGTAGCCTATGTAATATTGGTGGCGGCGGGATGTCAGGTTCTCATCAAATATGGATGACTCTATTTATAAACTAGAGAAATCGGAAGCGGCCCGCTGCATTTCCGGCTAACACTTCCGAAACGGCGGAATAACTTTTATTTGAACGCCTGTCAGAGAATGCAGTTAAAAGTTTGCAACAACTAACTGCTACTACAGTTGAACTAATATAAATAATAATAAGGGTGGTCGTAAAGGGGTATTATTGCCGTGAGCAGAGTCCCGCAAGGGTACTCCAAAAAAACACCTCAACCGAGGCCAGGACACTAAATCGAATCGAACATGAATTTTTGAAATGCTGTAAAAGACAAATTGTTAATTATTATTGTAGAAAGCAATCACTTTGTGGTTTGACATATTTAATAAAATAAAATACTTTTTTGTTTAAAACCACGAGATTTATTAATTTTTGAACCGACCGGTTTCGCTTAACTTAAGCATCATCAGGGTACAAATTAATACTAAACAAGAAGTACATAATGTGTGCTTATATATAACAAAATATAGAGGGAGACAACGTGATACAAATATTACAAACAAATAAACGGTCATAAAATACATTAACATAAGTACTCAAGTAATGGGAAAAACAGAAAGATAATTATGTAGACTAATGGGTTATAATAATAAATTTGGAGAAACAAAGCATAAATAAAAAAAGCTGTAAAAACCAAAAGTCATATACTTAATAATCAATTAGACATATCAAGCAGTCCTATATTAGGTCTGTTTCCAATAAACCCTTAAAAATAAAAATTCCCAGCGCTCCTTATCACCATGCCAGTTAATGCTTTGTTTCTCCAAATTTATTATTATAACCCATTAGTCTACATAATTATCTTTCTGTTTTTCCCATTACTTGAGTACTTATGTTAATGTATTTTATGACCGTTTATTTGTTTGTAATATTTGTATCACGTTGTCTCCCTCTATATTTTGTTATATATAAGCACACATTATGTACTTCTTGTTTAGTATTAATTTGTACCCTGATGATGCTTAAGTTAAGCGAAACCGGTCGGTTCAAAAATTAATAAATCTCGTGGTTTTAAACAAAAAAGTATTTTATTTTATTAAATATGTCAAACCACAAAGTGATTGCTTTCTACAATAATATTAAATTGGCGAGTACGGCCAAAAAAGCAAAAATGTATAAAAACTTCTCAATTAAGTATAAAGTGATGTGTATTAATATATACTTTTTGAAACAGTGCCTTAAAACAAAAGTGTTTCCTAACTACTTAAATGCGCAGTTCAAAAGCGCAAAAAATCAATCATCAATATCTCAATCTTCCATGCATAAAGCTAAATTAACGTGGTTAAAGGAGGACCTAAAAAGTGCATATAAACAACGTAATAATATAAAACTTAATTTAAAACTATTACATACTGAACTAGTGTATGAATTGCACCCTGTCGAATGGGACCTATTTGACGATAAAGTGAGACACTTAGCTTCTGTTAAATCTTTTAATAAACTTAACACAGTAAATAAAAAACTGAAGAACTTGTGCCATGTAAATAATCCGGATATTATTAATAATAGTAACCCAGAGCCGGTCCATACATTTTTTGACCGTGTACAGAACCTGTCTTCTGTACATTTTCTTCCAGAAGAGACGTCCCTATTGGCAAAGGGATTAAAATATAACCTTAAATATTCTAATAATAATTTTAATGCTGCAATAGAAGAGGTTGCAGTGGATATAGACACAGCTCTATGTAATAAACCAAAAAAATTCTGTTACAAAAGTGCTGAAACTTTACAAAAAATAATACCAAAATTTAAACCTAACCCAAATCCTGAGTTGAAAATAATGAAGAATATTCGTGCCAAACTAGCTGATGAAGATTTAATCCTCACGAAAGCGGACAAGGGGAATACAGTAATTATAATTCCTCGAACTGAATACAATACAAAAGTGGCGGACTTCATCGACACTGACAATTTCACAATACTGACGAAAGATCCAACCATTAAGTTCCAAGAAAATGTGAAACAAACTCTTCAAGCATGTAAAACTAAAATATTTCAAGATGAATCGTATCACAAAGTAAAATTTTTAAATAAAAATCCCAAAACTCCTAAATTATATGGGTTCCTCAAAATACATAAGAATCATTGCCCCATCAGACCTGTAGTTTCGTGTTGTAA
The DNA here is from genome assembly GCA_936435175.1 of Glyphotaelius pellucidus. Classification (NCBI taxonomy): domain Eukaryota; kingdom Metazoa; phylum Arthropoda; class Insecta; order Trichoptera; family Limnephilidae; genus Glyphotaelius; species Glyphotaelius pellucidus. The sequence continues at coordinate 6,297,741 of OW386542.1, forward strand.
TGCCCCAAATTTTAAAATATCATCAGTTATTACTAATGTGTTTCAAAATACCAATGTTTTTTCACCTAAACATACCCTTAAAAACTCTTTTTCATTGGTAGAAGAATTAAAAGATATGATTCTCCCTAGTAATTCTAAACTAATTTCTTTTGACGTTGTAAATTTGTTTCCCAATGTTCCCATAGAAGAGAGTAAATGTTTAATTTCTGATTTGCTAAATAGCTCTGATCTCTCTACAGATTTAATAAAAGATTTAACTTCCTTGTTTAATATGTGCCTGAATCAAAATTATTTTCAATTTAATAATGTTATATATCAGCAACGGGACGGCCTGGCTATGGGCAGCCCTACCAGTCCTCTGATTGCTGATATATTCATGGATAGCCTAGAGAATAAAATTTTATCTAGTACCTCACCTCTTATTAAAAACGTTCTGTACTGGAAAAGATATGTTGATGATGTTTTGTGTATATGGTCAGGGACGGAACGTCAACTTAATTCCTTCCTCAATCTTATAAACTCTTTTCATAATCAGATTAAATTCACGTTAGAGATAGGCAACAATTCAACCTTAAATTATTTAGACCTTACCTTATCGATCGTTAATAACAAAATTGATTTTAACATATTTCGTAAACCCTCTTATACTGACATTGTCATACACAGCACCTCCAATCACCCTATTTCACATAAGCACTCCGCATTCCATTCAATGGTCCATCGTTTGGTCACAATTCCAATGTCCGATAATAATTTTGCTAATGAACTAAAAATAATTAAAAAAATAGCGGTAAATAATGGCTATGAATCACATTTTATAGATTTAATCTTAAATAAAAAACTAAAACAAATAGCCGTTAATCGCTTCTTATTTGCTAGTCCTTGTCCTCAAATCAATGATAATAATATTAATCATCAATGGCGGCGAATTTTATTCATTAATAATTTTTCTACCTTAAGTGTAAAAAACCTCCCTTCTGAAGTCAGACCGGCCTTTTATACTAATAACAATCTAGGTAAATTTCTAATTAATTCGAAAGATAAGGACGACAAATTAAATCATTCGGGAATTTATAAATTAAATTGCAATAACTGTTCGGCTTTCTATATCGGTAAGACAACACGTAGTGTCAATATTAGGATAAAGGAACATCTCCGTTGCCTCAATAATAACGGTTTTTCAGAATTCGCAAATCATTTGATCGATAAAGATCATACGTTCTGTCATAGCACCGGTGCTAACATCTTACATAAAAACGGGCATGGTAACAGACTAAACAATCTAGAGGCGCTAGAAATAAAAAAAGCTGTAAAAACCAAAAGTCATATACTTAATAATCAATTAGACATATCAAGCAGTCCTATATTAGGTCTGTTTCCAATAAACCCTTAAAAATAAAAATTCCCAGCGCTCCTTATCACCATGCCAGTTAATGCTTTGTTTCTCCAAATTTATTATTATAACCCATTAGTCTACATAATTATCTTTCTGTTTTTCCCATTACTTGAGTACTTATGTTAATGTATTTTATGACCGTTTATTTGTTTGTAATATTTGTATCACGTTGTCTCCCTCTATATTTTGTTATATATAAGCACACATTATGTACTTCTTGTTTAGTATTAATTTGTACCCTGATGATGCTTAAGTTAAGCGAAACCGGTCGGTTCAAAAATTAATAAATCTCGTGGTTTTAAACAAAAAAGTATTTTATTTTATTAAATTGTTAATTGTTCAGGAGAGCGAAAAGATTTTTTAAAATCATGACTCCTGTTTTTAAAGATCTGAAATTATGATTTTGTTTATAAAATAATATTGAGTAGATCTTTCAGAATACAGATTTTTTTTATTTTCAATTTTTCGTTAAAAAAATCCTATTAAAATGCGTTTCTTAAAGTACCCACTTATTTTTCTAGAAATTTTTCGACGACGCACTTCGAAAGAAAAAAAATATGGAGAGACATATTTTTACTCAATTTTTGGATTTTTGTCCTCTACAGCATTTCAAATTTCCAAGCCCGGTATGATATGTAAGTTATCTTATTTAATATGCTAGCTTTTTAATGTGAATTTTGCATAAGGATCACCTCTGCTCTCTTCGGTCTGGAGCCTGTGGGACTATAATTGGGGTACGTTGTGAAGCTGAAAACAGTGGGGAGGGGATGGAAATGGGGAAGTACCTAGCAGATTTGGACGTCAAAAACATTTAAAAAAATGTTTAGATTTAAAATTAACCTTTAACTTTTCACCGACGAGATACAGAGAGTAGATTCCACCCTGGAATTATTTGTAAAATTTGTAAAATGAATAAAACTTAATTTGCGCGCTCCCAGGTTTGCACCCGCGACCTCTGAATTCATAATGGAGTATCTTGACCACTCGATCACAGAGGCCGTCTTCTTATAAGTATATCTAACTACTTACGCAATCAAAACATAAAATATTTTAATAACTTAAAAATGTGGGAGTCTCATGGAAGTAAGAGGCCGATTTGAAACAATGTCCTGGCCTGGGTTGAGGTGTTTTTGGGTGAAACAACTTGCAGAAATATTGCGGTCATTGCTTTAAATTACACGGATATGTTCAACACAATCTAAGTGCCGCGGAACGTCAGTTAGGAAGTAATGTGAGCAACTTTCTTCATTGTGTCTCCATTCTAGACTTTTAAAAACAATTTTATATCTTTTTAATTCTGATGCTGCAAAATCTTTGTATCGGGGAGCATTGACTGCGTGAAATCTTACAACGTTATTTCCATCCTAAGCTCTGAAGCTTAAAAAAAATACAGGGTGTTAAAAGTGTGAAATTTTGAAACTTTTTTTCTTCCACATTCATCACTGATAGTAGTCAAGTAATCGCCCAACCCCTCACATTGGCCCTTACTGACCTTTACCTACTGATTTATAATGTGAAAAAAAAACATCAAAAATGTCACAGAAGACCAAAATTTAATTTACATTTTTTATCCAAATGATGTTAAGAATACCTGAACAAAGTAAGTCAAGTATGTCCCTTAACACTCAAGCATTAATCTTAAACTTTTGCAGGACATTATATTTTTATAATGTGAATATTTAAAGATTTTTTTTTTACACGAGCTCCACACAGGAGGCCCTGAGGAAAATAATTTGCCTCAGGGCCTATGTCATCTTTGGGGCTGCTGTGTGGAGGGTTTTTTTAAAGGAAAAGGAGAGAATTCTGGAAAGGAAAAGGTTTTAAGGGGTGGGTAGGAATCTGGGGTTCAATGTGTCCTGGTCATCCGCCTCCAAGACCTAGACAAACCTCACCCCATGAACCCGGGCACCCCTGCTCAATCACCGTATCGTACATGAAGATTGTTTTTTTAAGGATGGGAGAAACGTCACAGAATTTGAACAATTTATCAAATTTCAAAGTTTCAAAGTTAATGCTCAAGTACTGTTAAAGTTCTGATACTATCCGAGTGCAGTGAAACAATCGATCCATGATGAAATAATAACAGGACGTAAATAGAACTTTTACAGAACTTGATTTGTAACATTGCGATTTGATAAATTGTTAAAATTCTGTGAAAAACTTCGTCCTAAGTGTTTTAAATATTTGAAGAAATCACAATGTATTATGTTCTGGATCCAAAGCTTTTGATTAATATTTTTCCGATCTTTCAATGTTGTTAGAAGTTTGTTCATCCACCTGGTGGCTGCATAGCTTGTTTAATTAAATTTCACTAGAATAATAGTTTCACAACTATTGCAAATAATGTCGTTTGACATCTGCAATATCTGTATATCCAGATGAATATTGTAGGTGTTCCATATTGTGACATTGCGTTCACGTGATAATAGTATTTCCTGATTGTGCACTTACCAATGCAGCTTAATACAATAATATAATACCTGAAATAACCACGTAATGTCTATTATTCCACGGCAGCAGGTGAAACAATGATTCGCTCCCCGCGAGCACACCCTCCATCGCACATCGCCGAAAGCACTTTCAATACATGATAATATTCTCGCTTATTCTAAACTCAGATACACACAAAACACCGACATTTCAATTTCAATATCCAGAAACATAGCCAAAGCCATATAAATACCTACAAACACTGACGTTTTAATGCCTACAAATAATTCAATTTTGATACTGAGAAACATCGACGTTTCAATGCCTAAAACATTGACAATTGAATGCCTGCAAATATTTGAATTTCGGTACCTAGAAACATTGCCTACAAACACCGACATATCGCCGTTCCAATGCCAACAAACAACGACATTTTAATGATTTCAAACAATGAAATTTTGATACTGAGAAACATCGAAGTTTCAATGCCTACAAACACCGACACAATAATATCGCCCGTAAATAAAACCTAGAAATATCGCCGTTCCAATGCCAACAAACAACAACATTTTAGTGCCTTCAAATAATGAAATTTTGATACTGAGAAACATCGACGTTTCAACGCCTACAAAAATCGACAATTGCATGCCTATAAGTATTGATATTTTGATACCTAGAAACATCGAAGTTGCAATGCCTACAAACGCCGAATGTTGACATTTTGATGCCTAAAAACAATCATATAATATCAATGCTTACTTATAGGTACATAATGCCAATAAAGTATTTCAATGAAGTCATCCCTTTGGCAGAAGTGAAACTTATTTGAACGTGAACAAAATTTCATCAAAAAGCATTAAAATTCTCCTTTAAGGGATGGTAAAAGGAGATGGAGTTGTTTTTTTCTCATGTAGACAAGTCACCTTCCGTTTGTTAAAAATTGAAAATGTCATTAATCTTAGACCAAACCTGTAGATTTGTATCAAAAACAAAGCCACACCACCACAGACACTCTTTTTTATATAATAATGTAAAAAGACCTTCTTCAACGAAGCAAAAATATGTGATTTAAACTCTCGTTTTTTGCATTTTCAGTCAACTACACGTGTAGTAAAACATAATGACTTTCAATACGCTAAACACTGCCCTTCGGTGTACTGGACTATAAAAGAAACTAATTCCTAACAATTATCCCCTTCTTTTTTAGTTTGACAGTTAGGTACCTTTTTAATCACTTAATATTGCGTCTGCTGCCGTACAATTAAAACCATAAATATATATAAAATCATTAGATCATTATATGTCCATGCGCCCGGCGTGCAATCATTTGATAATTTCCACGTCACAGCATTTCGTAATATAATTGTTTATAATAATGCATTGTAGGTTATTGTTGGTTCGTTAGGTTCCGGCCGGAGCATTATGCAACTTGTTGTGAATAATTCGTACAATGGAAACCAATTTTATAAAAATAATCACGTTAATACAGCGCTTCTTGTTCCGTACACAGGATTAACAACCGATTTATAATGATAGGCTTGTTACAAAAACACGGGTAATAACAAACGCAAATTGATACTAATCAGATTTATATTCTAATTTGTTTTATTTATTTATTTATTTATTTAAGGAACATAAACAGTCTTAGTAATATAATAAACATGAGGGGATGATAAAAAAACAGACCAATTATTAATGTTCACAGATAGGTATTTAGAAACAAGACTTACTAAATGTTAACTAGAATATTTAAGAAAAATTAAGAAAAAAAACAGAACTAAGCAGCAATTAAAAAAAATAATAGTAATAGTACAAATCTGAGTTCAACAAATGATAAACCAATACACAACAATAAAATAAGTGTGATTATAACTAAAACAATAGGTATTTGGTTTGGAAAGGGTGAGGGGAGGAGAGGGATAAGGGAAAGTTAAGGGAAAGTTGCCACGCAAGTAATATAAAAATATTAGATACAATTAATTAATATTCATGAATATGTTTTATTCGCACCTAGAATGTTATACAGTTTTGTAGGACTTTGTGTCAAATTAAGTTTGCTTTCATTTATTATAATAATATAAGGTAAAATTAAAATAAAAACAACAAAACAGAGTGTGCAATTCACACGTGGTTGAAGTGAAACTTTCAGAAAACTAAAGTAGACAAGAATGGGAAGGCTACGAAGCTCATTCTTTCGCAGGCTAAATCCTGTAGATGCACATATGTGTTAGTCTCTTTTTAGTGTCGCCATTTTTCGTTTCATCGAATTTCAAATCACAACACATTGTAATTCTTAATTAATGAACATGGATTTATTTTGAATTTGGAAAGTAATTGTGTCAAGAATTCTGATAGCCATGTAGTACTTACTTATAAAACCTATAATATATGCTTACTTATTTATATTTTTTTCTTTCTGGAACATTATTTTGATTCTATTTTTGAAATGTGTATTTCTTGAAAGGTAAAAGGAATTTTTGTAATTTTTTAAGGTTCTGTGCTCTTTGCTTTTTTCGAAAGCGTCATTTATGTATTAATTAAACTATTATATATTTTTTTCTTTTTTATTGTTTTTATTTCTTGAAAGGGCAATTCCGATGAGTTACAGAACTCATTTTAGGACAGGAGGAACATACAATTCATAAGTGGGAGGAAATAATAATTTTGCATAGATATTTAGACATAAAAATATAATATAATATAATATACAATGTAGAAGAAAAATAAAAGACAGGTTAAGTAGAACAATAGAAAGCAATTAAAGAAAAAAGGAACAAGGTTATACAAATATGGATGATAACTATTTAATGGAAAAGAAAAGAAGAGAAAAGGAAACAAGACAGATTTGAAAACGATGAGAAAATTTTATAGTTTTATCCTTTCATCATCATTTCTTCTTCAAACACAGCAAACATATTTTTTAGCACCATTTTAATTTTAATTTATGGATTTCTTTGATTTAACCACGTTTATTGTTTATGAAATCCGATATGTGTCGTGAGCGATGCTCACTTCCTCAGGGTTTCCTTAAAATTTTCAATAAACCCTGAGCAATTTAGCTTCGTTCACGAAATATGTCGATTTCTTATAAGCAATAAAAGTGGTTAAAATAAAGAAATCTATTAATTTCGGTTTTTAGATTAACAAAAGGTGTTCATCAAAAAGGTAAATTGAGTTCATTGGGTTAAATATATATATACTCATAATTGAGTATAATTATATTTATTTTTACTCATAATTGAGGTAGATTCTTTCATCCCAAATCCAACAATTCCTTTAAAGTCCCGTCATTTTTCTCGGTTTTGCGCTAGGATTCCAATCTAAAACTTATTAACCTTTTTAAGTAGGTAGATACCTACATTTAAACATCAATTTTTACTAAAAACAAAATACCAATGAATTGCGTACGTACCTACTTTTAAACGCACTTTTGAAGTGATAACGTCTTATAAATTGTGCGTGCAACGAGTGCAAGGAACAAGCGATAGAGAAGCACGATCGGCCTAAGCGTTCGGCTTGTGACTGTAAAATTCTATGTAAAAGTTTTCTTATGACGTTATCACATAAAATTATCGTACAAACAACCAATTTTTTATTCCTAAATTGTTCCTAAATATTGTGTAAACACAGTTGGTCGTGAAGTAACACTTCTAAAATACACCAAGAACACACTTGTTTTCTGTCATGCCGAAAAAACACATATTTCTACATTAATTTTTTATGAAAGTTTAGGTTTTTAACGTGATTTTTTTCCTTTGGGACACTTGTTTTTTTTTGTTATGTCATAGAAAAACACGTATTTTCATTTTAGCTCGAGAGATATCTTAATTTTAAAATGAAAAAAAAAAAAAAATTTTTTTTTTTCCTTTCAGACATGTTTTTGTCATTTCATGTCGTAGAAAAAACATATTTTTTCATACCAACTTTAAAGAAATCTTTTTTCTGAAATTAAAAATATTCTTTTTAATGTGATTTTTTTTTGCGGTCACTTATTTGTGCCATGTTGTACAAAACACATGTTTTCATATAAACTCCAAAAACATTTTGATTTTGAAATGAAAATTTTGGTTTTTTAAGTGATTTTTTTCCTTTCCAAAACGCCGCTCTAAAATTGTTGACCAAAAATGGTGTCCACTTTTAAAGCCAATTTCGGAAAATATTTTTTAGAAGGCGGATGCACTTAACGGACGATAATTCGATTGCATGTTCTCGTGTTTCACAGCACTACCAAACTTAAAAACCAAAATACTTTAAAACTGTCCGATGTATCCACATTGGATACCATAATTCTCGAAAAATTCGAGGGAAGGGGCTAAATGATTTCACTTCGATCGGTTTTTATTAATTTTTAATTCAATTTTTACTTCAGCTGGTAAACATGAGAAACTTTATTTTATTTTAAGTTTTTGAAGTGAAAATTCTTTAACCCCGTAAATGATTTGAAATTCGGATGAAACGGAGTATTATTTGACGGGTCCTCGGTTCTAAAATAATGCGGTAAATTCATGACTCGGAGCGAGCTTCCGATAGCGCAACGGGTAAGTCGCCTGATAAATCTCAGCAGCCAGAGAGACAGATATCCAGCGGACGTAGGTTTGAATCCTACAAAATAAAAATAAAATAAAAAACATTTTTAATTTTGTGAAGTCAATGTCCAATCTTCAAACCGCTTACAATAAACAGGCAAAATAAAATAAAGCGACATCTAGCGACTGTCTAGTTTCACTTCTACCGCGTGTGAATTGCACACTATGATTTTTTTTTCGGAGACCAACAGTTTACATAAAAATAAAGCATAATAATATTTAGGTTTCATTGATTGTACCATTTAAAGCCTTCCACTTAGATATTGTAGTACATAAGTGAATTTAGTGGTTTGAAAGGTTAATTATTATTAAGCAAAAATGCATAACCAATTGTTTAAATGGGAATATGAAGGGGATAGGATGGGGGAGAGTCATTCTAGTTGTAAGTATAGAATGAATACCCTAATAAAAATATGTGTAACAAAAAAAAATAGAATGTGCAATTCACACGCGGTAGAAGTGAAACAAACTAGATAAGAATGGGGAGACCACGAAGCACTTTTTTATCAATGTGAAGGATGATTTTTTTCATATTTCGGTCATCTTATTAGTGTTTGTGATTTATTCTTCGAAGTCACTAAATGTTGCTTTTTTTCTTTTGCCTGTTCGTTTTGGAATGGTTTGAATATTGGATATAGATTTCACAAAAATTATACATATTTTTTTTTTAATTTCCTTTGATTCGATCCTTGGAAAACTTCACAACACGAAACAGAGGAGGATTGTGCGGGGCTGTAGATTTATCGTATTATATTGGAACCGAGTACTTGTGAAATAAATAAATATTTTATTGCTATCTCATTCTCTCGCAGGCTAAATCCTATAGGTGTATGTGTTTGTCTCTTTTTAGTATCGCTCGTTTCTGTTTCGTCGAGTTTCAAATCACAACGTTGCTAAAGAAGTTTTCACTTTAAAAAGGAAGTTCATAGAATGGTGATAGCCTTCCATTGTTATAAAGAATGCGACTTTAAGGAGTGTGGTGCAGAGTAAAATTGTCAAATAGGTCCCAACGGCCGAGAAAGTTGAGGCGTTGACCCGATAAAAAACATATCCCGGATTCGATACTGAATTAGTTTCAAAGTTATCTTTTTATTTTTCTGTGAACTGTTCTGTTTCATTCTTGGTTTAGATTTAATAATATTATCTTCTTCTTCAATAATATAATCTTCTTCTTCAATAATATATTACTTTCATGGGTATTACCTCAAAAAATTGTCAAAAAAGTCATTCCAATAACAATTGGAAAAAATATGTTATTAAAAGGTATTACACGAAAAAACATTTTAAAAATACATTCAGCTTCACAAATTCTACAATTATTATATCCCGTTATTTTTTACCGGTCTGCGCTAGTAAAATAAAACACAAGCATTTAAACGATTTTCTCTATAAAACTTAATAATTGCTTAAACATTTGTATTTCAAATATCTTTCTTTAAAAAGCGTGCCATAATATGGCATGGCCTTTTCACGTGAATCTTAACTCTGCCATTTTTCTTTTAATAGTAAATGTCTACAAGTCTTAGTCGACACGGAGTGTCATGTTTATTATCGAATTAAGAAATTCAGTTTCAGCATTCTATCCACACAGAAGAAATAAAAGGTAGGAGCGTATTGTGGGTGTGCGACCGAAGTGAGCTCAATTTTTTCTTACTTCTGTTAAATCTATCTGTTAAATTAATCAAACAATTTCTTATTAGTAATACAATATACGTGGTCAAATATTGTCAAGTTTAGTTTAGGTTGAAATGATTTGTCACAAAAACGGCGTTATCCAAATCAAACATGCAAGCGGCACTAATTTATTTTTGTGAGATTTTGTAGTTAAGTTCTGTCCTTATCAAACGTCACTGAGAAACATCGATTGTCCTGTTACGCTTGCTTGTAGTTTTTGGGAGGTACGTATTATTGAAGTGAAAACTTCTTTAGCACCGTTGTGAATTGAAACTCGATGAAACGAAAAAGCTACACTAAAAAGAGCACATGCATCAATAGGATATAGCCTGCGAGAGAGTGAGATAGAATAATCGGTATCCTCTTTGTGCTGTGCTTCGTAGCCTTACCACTTTTGCTACATTAGTTTTCTGCAAATTTTTTGAAGTGAAAACTTCTTTAGCACCGTTGTGATTTGAAACTCGATTATCATTATCTCTGTTATCAACAAGCATTTCCGTCAAGTAACAACTAAATATTGTGAACATAAATAAATGCTGTGAACATTTCTAATTGGAGTGTTAATATCTATGTACATACCAACGGCAATTCTATTATTGTAATAGTTGTAAACACTCTGTAAATGTTTCAAACAATAAATAAATAAAATATTTTAAATTAGTCTATCTGTTTTGATTTAAAATCGATATAGGTCACCCTTTCTAGGGATTATCTGTTCGGTGATTATCTCCTTGCGGGAGTCACTGTAGCCCGCCGGTGAAATGGACGAACAAAAACAACCTTCCTTTAAATAACACTTGATTTTCTTGTATTCATTTCAATTAGCGCCCATTCGCGTTGGATAATTTATCGCCGTGATCATTCCTCATGTAAATAGTTATTTTATTTGTAGTTACTTAAAAATGATGTGCAAACGTCCATTTGAATCACGTAACCGTTTATTATAATCATAAAATTAAGTGTTGGGTCAAAGTATTCTTGCAAATTCAGTAATGCAATAATATGCACCTATATATTATTATTATAAGTAGGTATATCATTATTCAGTGATGGATCAGTATATACAAAAACAAATTTTATTTATTTATTGATCAACGCCTTTTTCAGGGCTTTTACATATGAATGGTAATAAATACAATATTTATTGTACATAACTGAACTGCCTCAGTAACAATAATTTATATTTGTTTAAAGATAAACTGAAGATGTCCACGGACTTGGTTTAATTTTTTCCTTCCATTAGTATAATATGAATACATATGGTAGTTAGTCCCAGAATTTCTGCACTGAAATAAATCCTGACTTCTTGTATTTCGTGGTGGAATCCGGAAGCTTATCAATTCAAGCAATACCGGACTATCAACTAAATCATGTGGAATTTTAGAAAGAAATACCAAGTCAGTGAAAAATTCTTTTGTCTGACAATTTGAGCATTTTCGTATTATTTAACAGAGTGTTGTAGTTCAACATAATTGTTGGAATGCCCTTTTTGAAATTTAGAAAACGTAAGAATTTGTTTTGTATTATTTCAACAGCTTGTACATGTATATTATAATGTGGATTCCAGGCGGGAGAATTGTACTCAAGTTGACTTCTAACATACGCAAAATATAACAGTTTAATACACTTTATATTGTTAAAATTTCGAGTTAGCCTAGTTATAAATCACAACATTTTTAAGCCTTCAGATTTCTAGTTTAGTAATGTAACAAAATATTTATATAGATTTAATACTTACATAATGCATCCGTATGCCAACAATATATACATCACAAATGTTAATCATGCATCATCTTTTTAAATACAAATTCCGAAATAGATCAGTATATTCTGAGGAATTCAGTAATACGAGTAGGTACTTCTACTATCTCAGTTTATCCCAGGCACTAACATTATCACGAATCAAATAAATTGAATTAATTATTTATGGATCAATATATTGATATCTTTTCAATATATTGATAGTTTTTAACCAGTTTCTATTGGATTTACAAAAAAGGTCACCAACCCTAACTGGGCGAAGCCGAACTAAAAGCCGCCCGCAGGGCCTAGCAGCAAAATCCTGCGGAGCGGGTTTTAAACTGCTAGTAAAAATATTAATATTTCAAATGCTTTATTTTTATTTCTAGTAATAACATTCGTAAACGTAATTCATCACTTTTTATAAACAGTTTTGGAATGTGTTCAGAGATATTCAATTTATTTGGATTTTATTGCAGAGCGGAAATATTTTGACCTTCCGATTTGATATTCTGAGGGGTTAATGTTTTGTTTTCATATAGTATGTACAGTTAGAATAAATCAGCAGTAACATGATAAGTAATTTTTATTATTTCGCCGTCAAGTTGGCTAGTCGCCGTAAAATGGAGCGAAAACTCCCCCCACGTTATTCCCAGCGAGAAAGTACTTTTTACACGTATAGGCAGTGAAATATTACACATTTGACAATGTTTAGTTGATATTTGTTTCCAAATCGAGATTAACTGGATTAACCATGTACTGCGCCTCGCAGAGAATGTGCCCAAATGGATTAAATGTAATTTTAATATATTTGATGTCACTAGTTCGGCCTGGATTGTATTATTTGTGCTGTTTACGCTCCCTGCCTAATGTGGCGCCTCTCAAATCACACATACGCAAAATACTGCGAAAACACAGCATACTTACACATATAACATACGGCGACATAGACTGTTATTAATATTCGAGCTAAAATTTATTTCTTGAACATGTTTATTTGTACACGAAAATGTTTTTATCCAATTAAGAAACGTATTTGTCGCAGTTATATTATTTTTTCCACGATTCGAACAATGTGCTTATATTGTATATTTTGTTTTCACGTTTTTTTGTTTTTTTGTGTTGAAAACGCTGGTAAGTCAGGGTGTTGTAAGTCGGGCTGGGGGGGCGGTACACTTCTGCAAAGTAATTAATCTGTGTTGAATAGATATTTTGCATGATTCGGTAACTCGTCACGTTAGAAAAAAGTGCCATTGTTTTTAATGAATATCTTTTATAAGCGGAAAACCGGCACTCTTGAAACGCACGGCGCTGAAAAAGAAGAAGATGGAGAGATATGTAATTACGAGTGTTGGACAGAGCGCGCTAATATGTTAAGTCGTAAAATAGCAGCGAAAATTGCGAAAAAGCTTAATAAAACACGACTCGTTTAAAATAGAGCAAAAATCTCATGGAACGTATCTTAAGTATCATTTAAAGAAACATTGTGAATTTTTTTCACTAACATAACTTGTAAAATAAAAGAAATAGACTTGTTTTAAATAATTTTCGGAGCATACTTTGCGATTTTTTTCTATCGAGGGAATTTCATATAATTTGCGGTTCGGCGTGGAACGTATCTAGATATTATCTTCAAAAATAACATATATTTTTTTAAGAGCTTAAAAACTTCAAATGTTTAAGGGAGATATGTAAGAAATCGAATTAAATAGGTCAGGTACCTAAGCTACTCCAAGAGTACGCGATTCGTTAGAGTGTTTTGTAGCCATATTAGTGACATGCGTGATGTTAACTAGGAAGATTTTATACCATCTTGATAGATCTGGAGAGAGCACCCGTTGCTAAAGGAAATTTTTTGAAACTATTTTGGTTTTTAGCTAAGATTTTCATATATGCGTCATTTTTTATAATTTTTAGTCTATTTTAAAACGTTATGTATATGTTTAGACACTACCCTCCTGTGTAATCTTCTAATATATAAAATTCTCATGTCACGGTGTTAGTTATCATACTCCTCCGAAACGGCTGGACCGATTTTGATGAAATTTTGTGTGCTTATTGGGTAGGTCTGAGAATCGGCCAACATCTATTTTTCATACCCTTAAAAGTTAAGGATGGTCCACTCCAAATTAAATTTTTTTATTTTTTGGACTAAATTTTTATTTTTTTATGGTGAGGCATTAAAAAACATACATCCCAAAATTTTCAATATTCTACCATCAACCTCTATTTTCAATAGCGATATTAGTAATTCAATCATTTTAAACACCGGAACTAAAAAAATATTTTTTAGAAATAATGTATATGGCAAAACAACGTTTGCCGGGTCAGCTAGTATGTTTATAAAAAGAAGAGTGTCTGTGGCGGGGACCTTCAAATCAAGAAGAAGACTACGTTAGATTTCGAAAAACTTAAAACTTACAATAAATATGAAGGTTGGTATGTCCAGCAGTGGACCTATGAATCTTTCCCTCCCACTGAGGTGCATGGCGAGTTTCTGAGAGGCTGTTGGAGAGGTCAGAAGGTCTCCTTCAATCAGTCTCTCCCACGCAGTTGGTGAGCAGTCGCATCCACCGCCAAGAAAAGGACAAACCTCACCCAATTCGAGCATTCCTGCTAAGTCACAAAACGTAACCACTGGGTGACCTATGGCATAGGTCTTAGTAATCCAATAAACGGCTCCTGGGGTGACGGTACTTTTACCTTCCTCCAAAATTTCAAAACTACTACTCCTGTCTCAACACAGGAATTTCCCAGAATTACCCTGACTTACCGGCATTGAAAAATCTTTTTCAATATATATATAGGTAATCAAAATATATATATTTTTTAAACTTACTATTATGGTTACCTTGAATTTGTCACATGAGAATTTGTCGCTTCTTCGACTCATTCTTATGTTCAACAGCTCGGCTGTGGAACGATTTGCCGGCCTCTATGTTTACTCCTTCCTCCAACATGGGTCTCTTCAAGACCAATGTTCATTCCTTCCTATTCTCAAAAAGACAGCATCCCAGATGACATGACATTCCTGCGTGGAGTTAATGTAAAAAAAAAATCTAGTGCAGTTTACACGCGGTAGAAGCGAAACTTTACCAAAACAATCTCAACCAATACTTGAAAAGTGAGGTCACAATCAAAGCGACCAATGAGCGCAGACCTCGCGTAATTTCCGTTTCATATCTCAACCAATAGGAGAGCCGTAAAAAGTGACATCATTATCAAAGCGGCCGATGAGCGCAGTTGATGCGTCGCAGTTGAAGTAATCGTCATTTCCGTTTCATCCGAAATCCAAATCACAGCCGTGCTGTAGAAGTTACACTTCAAAAAAACCAACCATGCGATAAATTATTAGAAATTATTAAATAATTAACAAACGTAATATGTCTGTTTTCCACTGTGACTTAATGACGCTGCGGCGTTGCAAGTGTTGTAGAGAAATCCATCACCTGTTTTGTAGAAATCAATGCTATTCCAATTTATCTATAAAAGAGCTCGTCGTAACAAATAGTCTAGAATTATCCATCGTAATTACAACCCCTCGATATAATGACTTGTTCCTTCCATTCCCTCCCTCCAGAGAACCATAGTACCTGCTGCTGCACCTCCCGACTATTCAAAGATAATGAAATAGTGTGCGCTAATCAATGTTACAAAACGCACTAATTAACTTCTAAACAGCGGAGGGGAATTCATAGGAATTCCTGGCTTTCCTCACGCAACTCGAAGGTATCATTCAAACAACTAATACAGTATTGTGTTCTAATATGTATTTATGAGAGAGGCTTCATCTTAGTTGGATTACTGTTTAATTGTATCGTACAATGGATAGTGTTTACAAAACCTTTCTGATTTAATTCCAAGAATTTCTTTTTCATTGTTATTTATTTACAGTGTAAATTTTACGCCAACAAAATACTGCATCAGAGGCAAACGTAACATTTTATTAATCAATAACGACTTCATGATGAAGGAGTCCCCACTAGTAAATGACAGATTTGAACTTTTGTTAAAATTGCATGTATATATATATATATATATAAAATATATAAAAACGTATTTATATTTTTAAGTGAAAACTTCTATGGCACTGTTGCGATGAAATGAAAAAGCGACACTAAAAAGAGATGCATCCATATAATTTAGCCTGCGAAGGAATGAGATAGTATATCGGTCTTCTCTGTGTGGTGCTTCGTAGCCTTCCCGATCTTCAATTTGTGTGTGCTTCGTAGCCACCCCACTCTTGTCTACTTTAGTTTTCTGTAGGTTTCACTTCTACCGCAAATGAACTGCACACAATTTTGAAGTGAAAACTTCTTTAGCACCGTTGTGATTTGAAACTCGATGAAACAGAAACGAGCGACAATAAAAAGGCATAAACAGATAGATACATCTGTACGATTTAGCCTGCGATAGAATGGGATAGTAATAAAATACGTATTGTATTATTCCAACGTATAAATACGCAGTCCCATGCAATTCTACATTAGTGTAGTGGTACAAAGCGCATGACAAACCGCAGTGACCGGACATTCAGCAGACCTAAGAAATCCAAAAAAATGTAAATATTTTTATTTTTGTAAATCAATATCCAAACTTCAAACCACTCCAAAATGAACACGCAAAAGAAAACACAAAAGAAAGCGACATCTGGCGACTCCAAAATGAACACGCAAAAGAAAACACAAAATAAAGCGACATCTGGCGACTCCGAAGAAGAAATCACAACTTCTACTAATAATATGGCCAAATGTTTAGGAGTAGATGCACTGGAATTCCACAACAAAAATATGGAAAAAATCATCCTTCATATTGATAAAAAGAGTGCGTCGTGGTCCACCCTTGTCTACTTTAGATTTCTAAAGGTTTCACTTCTACCGCATGTGAACTGCACTTTTTTTATATGTATAAATATAAAGTGTATGGTTGGGTGTGACAATCTTCATTATACGAGTAATATATAATACATTATCTTGGCGGGTACAGAGGTTTTAAAGACAGTAGGAAAACGCGAGTGTAATTGATTTTGGTGTTATTAAGTTATGAAAAATTTTTGTATCTTTTGATTGTATCCAGACCGAAACATAATGTTTGATAATACTTGTTAGCGTATTATTTTAGGAATGTGAAAATAGAGTTTATTTTGTAAAAAGTGGTGCTTAAAATAATGTCATATTCTAAGTATCGTCTTAGAAAAAATTTTTGCGGTTGACGATTTAGACATTGAAAAGACTTAGCTAAGTAAACTTAGAACCCAGTCCAAATAGTCGGTTACTTTCCGTCTTTCTGTTTTCCTCCTTGAATTTATACACTTACCCCCTTACTAATAAACGTGCTTTCATTTACACAACCGATAAACAACTATTTACGATACATTACTGACTATACACCAGTTGTGTAGAATTTAAAACATGTGTTTTTAATAAGGCCCTTATGAAATAGTATCTATTACCAAATACTGTATTTGTATTAAAACCCATTTTTGGCACAAATAGTTTTTCAGTATATCACATCAAGTATAGATTTCTTAACCCCTCAATCTCCGACCATAATTTGTCAGAGGATCAAAATACTTCCGCTTTGCAATAAAATCCAAATATTTCTGAACGTATCCAAAAAATTTTAACTATTTTTGAAAGGTGATAAAATACGCTTTCAAATTTTGTAAATCGAAATAAACACTTAATTTCTGAAATACAAAAATATTGCTTCCAAATATAAAAATATTTAAAAATGGCTCATCTTACGTTTTTTCTAACTAAAATTCTGATAACGAAGAAAAAAACATATACTTACTTTATTAGACACTATATTGTAAACATTTTTGTCACCTCACTTTTTCCATACAAAAATAATAAATAAAAAATTCCAAAATTTTCATAATTTTTTTTCAAATTGTGATCCTAAACTTTGGTTTCATAAAGATGACCATTTTTACTCCTTTTGGTGTTAATTTTTAGATTTAAACATAAAGCGTGGTATTTTTTCTTTCTAACACCGTTAATATCTTATTTCTCACTTTGATAGTGAGGGAAGTACAACGATTTCTATGAGACCTATATGCCTAAGGGATTGAAACAACTTTCCAATCATTCGAATAAAGTTTTACTAAGTATGTGCTCGTAATTGGCAAGAGAATTTCACCAACATCATGTCGAACGCAATAAAGCAGTTATTATTTACGTACAATCAAAATACAGTAGCGCGGTGGTTCGTACTTACTTCTTGACTTGTATTTTTCGTATCAGGTAAGTTTAAGCCGCGCGGTGATAGGGGTAAGTAAGAAGCAAACACCCAGACTTACCTGTACAAGTGCGCTGCACACACGTAGATAAAATATGTGTACATGCGATGTGTGTTTGTAGGGGAGCGTACGTACGCGAGCAGCGCACACAGGCGGGACATACACTACACACGCGTGGAGGTAATTTGGCGAGGAGGGGGTTAACGGATGGAGGAATGATACGGGCTCACGGCCTGGCACGGCTGGGCACCTATTCCGACATTATAAACCTTGCCATTAATAATTATAATACATACACCATATCACCCCAATTTGCCGCCCGCCCCCCAGGAGCGGCGCCCCGTATCGTATAGCCGTACAGCAATAGCGAGTCGCGCCGTAATCCAATTTGCTTTCTTCAATTATTCGATATTTTATAAATACATTCATATTTGATTGCCATTAGGCTCCCGTGCATATCATAACACTATTATGCGGACCGATAAATTCCCTCCTTGGATTCATTATTCAGACGTTTTGTAACAGAGAAGTGCAGTGTCGTTTTTCGATTAAGGCGATTTTCCAGACAAAACAAAACCTCCCACAAACACGAGCTATTACAAAGCTGAAACTATGGAGAATAAAATAATATTATAAAATAATGAAACAAATAATGAAACAAATATTAACAGTGATATTTCATTTTACATTAACAAAGACAAAATTGCGAAATCGTGGGCTCATCCCAGGTAAAAATAATTCATTGAGGCTCATACAACCAAATAATGTTTGAAAAAAACTATTGCATGGTGGAATAAATCGGGACAGACTGGTGGAGGGAGACTTAACCTAGACCTTTCCAGCTGGATTCTCTTGCCTTGCCCCCGCAGTGGGGAGGATAGATTCATACGTTCGTCACTCCTGGACGTATTGACGGCCGAATTCCTACACACCCCTCATAAATTTTTATTTCCCTTTTCCTAATAAAACCCTCCTTACAGCATTTTCAAAGACTCATGGTCTCTTTAAGAAAAACTGTAACTCGTGTATGACTTTATTATACTATCGGGAAATGTCTTTTTAAGCAAAATCTTAACTTACTTACTAACTTATACTATCGGAAAATGTCTTTTTAAGCAAAATCTTAACTTACTTAAAAGACATTTCCCGATAGTATAAGTTAGTAAGTTAAGATTTTGCTTAAAAAGACATTTCTCTATAGTATAATAAAGTCATAACCTTCAAGTTATATATAAACTTCCAGGCACAAGCCAATTCTTCCATGAAAGAGTAGTATTACAATTTTTGTTTAATACAAATTACAAAAAAATGTCTTTACTTACCTTTTAAAAATATAATGTACTTACCTTTTCGAATAATAATAAATACCAATTAAACGTAAGGTGATATACACAAAGTTTCAGGGCATTTTGAAGTGAAACTTCCATATCCCCGTTAGTGATTTGAAATTCAGATGAAACGGAAATGCGTCACTAAAATTTGTGAATTTGCGCCGTGACTCGAGCCTTCCGTAGTGCAGCGGCTAAGACCCCTGACAAATCCAAGGGGCCAGAGAGACGAATCCAGCGAACGGAGTTCGAATCCTGCGAAATCCAAAAAACATAACCTCTTTTATGTTTTTGAAATAATAATTTAATTAAATATTATTTATTAATAATTTTTTAATAAATAATATTTAATATATGGATAATAATCCAATCTTCAAACCACTTTAAAATAAACCGGCAAAAGCAAAGAAAGCGACTTTATAGTTTCACTTCTACCGCGTGTGAATCGCACACTCTGATTTTTTTACCAGTAAGTAAGTATGAATAACTTCAAAGATAAAACTTGCAATAATAAAAATACTTGCCATTTTTTTTTAAATTGCCGAATGAGCCACTGCAAATTAGTAAATTACAGACAAATTAGTAAATGCTTTCAATGGCCGCTCGGTAGTGAAAAATTGGAGGAGTTCGGTAACGAAAGCGCACGGGCAAGTTGGCCGCAAGTTGAGCGATTTCTGAGTCTTCACACCCCGAATCGGGGTTCGTGTCCGCGCGCGATTGCATCTACCCGCCTAACATCCATCCAGCGGGTTGCGGGTATGAGCATTCTGGGCCGAGCGGTAAGTACACCGCTATCGGCTCGCCGTAAAAACTATGTTGCGCGGGTTAGGCCGCGGCCGGTTGGGGAAGGTTAGGTTGAACGCCTATACAATACGTTGATACACTCATTCGCAAACGCTACACGTTTGTTTCACGTATGTACAATAGGCAGTAGGCCCGCAGGAGCAGTGGAAGGAGTGCCTCCTCTTTTCTATACTGCTAAGCTTTATTTGTTTTTGCTTCATTATTTAAATAGATTATTTATTTGTTTTTGCTTCAATAATTTAGTGGTTTGACGTTTTATTCTCAAAACCGAGAGATGGCATTATTAATAAATTAACTATCAAATGCGTAAGAAATTTGACAATTTCTTCGCTAAATTAAGTCACAACCTTTATATAAAGTTTGTCTAAATATGAACTGTATTTAGAGTAATTCGTTTTTCTGTTTGGATTTTGTATACGAAAATATTTTCAGTTTGTAATTCTGTTCATTGTATGAGCTGTAGCTCTACAAGTTGTCAATTTATCGGTCTAATCATGAGACAATTTGAGAGGCGGGTGTGGATACCGTCGTGCCGGGAACCATTTATTGGATAACCAACACCTCTGCCATGTTTTTGTTATTTATTTTTGGGGTGTTATGCCGTGTTGCGCTACCTCCTTCTTTAGCCAACGTTTCGGACAGCGTTACAGTGTCCATCATAAGGGCAGATGAGCCATGATGATGGACACTGCAACGCTGTCCGACACGTTGGCTAAATAAGGAGGTAGCGCAACACGGCCAAAAATAAATAACAAAAATGCTTTTGGCCATGAAAACCTATAATCATACCCACCTCTGCCATGGGTTATCCCAAGTAGTTCGCTACGTTTCTTGACTTTCGTGACCAGGTTCGTCGGATGAGGTTTTTCCGGGTCTTGGTTGTGGGTGCGACTGCTTACCAGAGATTGGCTGAAGAAGATCTTTAGACCTCTTCAGCAGGACTCTCTCGATACATCGCCTTGCGCCGTGTTGATTATTAGTATCTAACAATAATATATATTACATTATATTGTTAGGTTAATACCAACATATGATATGTGAAGGATGATTTTGATTAGAACCGAGTATCCGTGAATAAAATAAATATTTTATTGCTACCTCATTCTCTCGCAGGCTAAATCCTAAAGAAGTATGTGTTTGTCTCTAATTTAGTGTCGCTCGCTTCTGTTTAATTGAGTTTCAAATCACAAGAAACAAATTTAAGTAATATAAACTCACTAAGACCCCGCCTTTTTTGGGAAATGTAACCGAAAATTAGCAATTAACAGAATCATTTATTTTATTTGGTTAAATTGTAATATACATGTTCTAATGTACTTATAAGTAGAGTTAAATTAAGCTAGATTAAAATAAAAAAGGACGTGAATTTAAAAGTACAAAATCTTTCTACTAACAAACCGCAAGGCATACTATTTGTAACATTAATCCAGTCACGTGTAACAATCCACAATTCGTGATTTAATACCAGACAAACACTTCCATTTCTAATATTTATTTACGTGTTCAACGGTAAATTCTCCCTCCATCCAATAATCCAGCGCATTTATATTTATCGACAGGTAATACACAATACAGCAAGTTTCAGATCATAACTTGCAGTGATGTAATCGTTATGCAATTTATCTGCAAAGGAAACGTGATTGGGTCTTCCGAAAAAAGCAT
This sequence comes from Glyphotaelius pellucidus, assembly GCA_936435175.1. Taxonomy (NCBI): domain Eukaryota; kingdom Metazoa; phylum Arthropoda; class Insecta; order Trichoptera; family Limnephilidae; genus Glyphotaelius; species Glyphotaelius pellucidus. The sequence goes on from OW386542.1 coordinate 6,319,605, forward strand.
TCAATAAAATTTCCCGTTACAGTTTAATCCCTTGAACGTTTTGCTACCGCTGTCTAATACATCGATAATACAGTTTCCGACTGTTTACAAATGCAGCGATATTGATATGGATGCAAAAATGTCTGATAAAAGGAAATGGATGCAAAAATGTCAGATAAAAGGAAATGGATCAAAAATGTTTCGACAGGAAGCGATTGTTTAAATTGTTCGTGTGGCAAAATTGGTAGATGCATCGCTACAGGGTAAGGTCCAGAGTTCAAGTCTTAGTCACAACTTAACATTGTTATTTGTCCCCGAAGTTAATTTTTTTTTTCAATTATTTTATGTGAGAGTCTCAACCGTCAGAAACAAGTGGGAATATGGCTCCGAAATTGGGGGTATGTTGTGGAGTGAAGGAAATTAGGTGGGGAAAGAGGCGGAGAAGAGGACGGTGGGAAATTACCAGGTTATTCGGATCTGCTCACACATAGAATAAAGAGAAACAAGTTAATATTTTTATTTGTTCCCAAAGTTTTTTTTTTATTATTTCATGTGAGGGTCCTAACTATTTCCAACCGTCAGAAAACAATGGGAATTATGGCATTCTTAATAGGGGAATGTTGTGAGACTGAAGTAAATTAGAAGAAGAAAGAGACGGAGAAGAGGATGGTGTGGGATTAGCAGGTTATTCAGATCTGATCACTCATACGATAAAGAGACACAATAAATTTTTTTTTTTTTCCAAAATTTTTTTTTTTATCTTATTTAGTGTGAGGGTCCCAACTGCTCTCAACCGTCTGAAGCCAGGTGGACTACGGCAGCCTCATTTGGGGGTATTTAGTAAGAAAGAAATTAGGTGGGGAAAGAGACGGAGAAAAGAACGGTGCGAAATTACCAGGTTATTCGGATCTGCTTACCCATAGGAAAAGAGACACAACTTAATATTTTAATTGCTCCCAAAGTTTATTTTTATCTCTTATTTTGTGAGGGTCGCAACTACTCTCAACCGTCTGAAGACGAGTGGACTACGGCAGCCTCATTTAGGGGTATGTCATGGGGCTAAAAGAAATGAAAAGGGGAAGGATATGAGAAAGAGCAAGGTGGGGAAGTACCTGGTTATTCAGATCTGCTCACCCATAGAATAAAGAAGAAAACTATTCTATAAACTAGAAAAAATGTCTTCTGTATAAATTTAAATGGAAACAAACGCTCCAGTTAGCACTCGCTAAATTTCATGGTTAAGTACAGTTTGCATTTCTGAAATTTAAGGCCCGATGGGGCAAATATTTGGTGTACAAAACACGCTCATTAAACATTTCTTCATTCTTCTTTATTAATAATAATAATTTGATAATTTGTTGAGGTTTTTATGAAAAATTACATTAAGAGCGTTGTACAATTTATTATGAATTCCTAGGATCTAATTTTGTTATTTACAAATTGATATTGAAAGCATACATACCTGGCAGGTCACTTCCGATATACGCACTTGTATTGGAAAGTTTATGCTTGGAGGAGGTGCGACTTGGCACGCAGAGGACACTTTATGAAAAAAACTGGACATTGCATGATTTAACATTTCTACTGTACCCTCCATCACTATTAATATTACATTTATTACAAGATTTGTGGCAAAAGGAGAGTAGATATTTATTATTTATATTTTAAACAGATAAACGCTTAAAACACCAAATTAAATTATGCCTTTCCATAACATTGCAAGTGCTAATTGCGTTCGTGGTTCCAACTTAATTAAAGTTATCAAATATTGTAATGTAGGTTCCTACCACACAAGTGCGGATTTGTCAGAATGTGTTGATCGGGGATCATTTTGTAACGAGTTTGCAGCCACCAGTTGAATAAGGGGATATTTTCCGTCAGGCCGATCAACGAGTCCGAATCTTTCGGTAAAATTGCCAATAAATGCGATAGTGGTGTAACGTCGATTATCCGGAATAATTTAAAAAAGCCGGACCAAATAATCGAAATCATGGTTAAAATAATACCATTTTTGTATGTTAAATACTATGGATTATCGATTAAACATTATAGTGTGATACTAGTTTTAGGTTTAACCAGGCTTCGCCCGTGAATTTCAATAATTTCAACCATTTTTCTATGTTAAATGCTGGGGATTATCAATTAAACATTACAGTGTGATACTAGTTTTAGGCTTAACCTGACTTCGCCCGTGAATTTCACTCCAGATTTCTAACCACCCCTCATACCTTTTTCCTTCCCAGAACTTTCTCTCCTTCCTTTCCTTTAAAAAAACCTCCACATAGCATCCCCAAAGATGACATAGGCCCTGAGGAAAATAATTTCCCTCAGGGCCTATGTCATCTTTTATGATGCTGTGTGGAGGGTGTTTTTGAGGAGAGGAAGGAGTGAACATGGGTATTGAAGAGGCAAATTGTTTCCGAGCCGAGCCGTTGAACTCAAGAACCAGTCGTAGAAACAACCGTTTAAATGTGACTAATGTCAACCAAGTACAAATGTTGGCGTGTTTGGCGTGTTTCCCGACTGTCCACCGGTGCCGAGGGAATCAATGACGCTAGTTCCTCGGAGCATCTTCCATTGTAATACCGGTAGAACAAGGACAGCATTCTCCTACCTGACGCATGTGCCCTAAAGATTGCAATCCGTTTGTTTAGTTGGTGTGTGGATCTAATGTAAAAAAAAAATATCTGGATAATCGGTCATCCGAATAATCGGGGTCCGGATAATCGAAGTTCTCCCCTATTCCAGATTACTCGAGCCATGGAAAATGTTCGAGAATGAAGCACCGCGGCCGTATGATATAAAAGAGTAAATGACGTAATTTCCGTTTAATAAACCTTTCGTTGGACTATATCTCATCATGGCCGTGCATTTCATTGAGATTGCTTTTATTTGGTTTGAATGAATTTTTATGGATTGAAAAAAAAACAGAAAATGTCCCCGCTATCAATATGTCTGAAAGCTGCATTTTCATTTGAAAAAATGATATCGGCTATTTTTCGGTCAATCAATAGTTGAAATTTCATCAAACTAGCTACCTAACCATCACCTGCAGGGATTGACAGATATTGTGGCCCTTCACTCAAAAATATATTCACTTAGCATATATTGATTCATAGACCGTCTCATACCTATACCATTTTTTTCATTTTTTTTTTATACATGTTTTATATGTATTACTAAAATATTCTACGTATTATTAATTCTACTTACAATAATGATTAAACTGTTGCCCGTTGCAGGCAACTAACGGGTTAAAGCACTAAGCGATTTGACTGTGAACGCGGATGAAGCGAGGAGTGTGTATAGAAGAAAAAAAACGATGCTTGAATGCGGATAAAGAGAGGAGCGTGTGCCTACAAGGGGCACAGTCTTTTCTCGCAAAAGGGGGCCAAGGAGCGTCTTGTTAAATTTAGAATCGGCGTTATCGGTCTATTAGAATAACGATTAGACAACTCAACATAAAGACTCTTCAAAGAGTTATGAAAACACGCTTTTGAAAGAGATATGAAAAGTGATGAAAAAAATAGGTTAACCCTAGGAGCCTAATCTAGGTCATTTTTACCTATACGCAAACAAATATCTGCTTTTTCTTTCGCACACTTCTTTCCATTGCCCTGATTGATCGAACCAACTTAGTAACCGCCAAGAACCTACAGGAGACGGCGGTTTTACCTTGATCCCTTCATATTGGAGTTATCGTACTGTTGTAGATCAATTTGACCTATTATGTTTAGACTTTTTGTAATTTTTAAATGTGTGTGAAAAGTGTTTACAAAGAAAAAAAAATTATATAAAACTTCGTTATAAAACATTTAATGGTTAGCAAAAAAAAGAAGATTTATAAATATATATTTTTTTATATTTTTAGTTCAAAAGAAGCAAACCGAAAGAATCTCATTTTGTATCAAATTTTGGTATTAATTAGTAATAGTTTAATTATTTTTTTTTAATTTCAAAGTATAATAAATTAATATTATTCTAAATATGCTTTTTTCATTATTATTTATTCATTCCTAAATAGTATACGAATAAATAATGATAAAAAATAATAAATTAGAAAATAAACTATGTTACAAGTGGATTTATTCAAGTGATTGGGCTTGATTGGGACTGACCTATGATTGGGCTTTTTAGAAGTTTGAGCTTCGAGGGTTAAATTGGTTACATTAGGTTGTGGGTTTTTTTTTTCATCACTTTTAATTAACTTTATATCACTTTTGAAGGTGTGTTAAAGTGCCACTTTATTGAGTAATCCATTAGATGTTAAATTTTTATGTCATCGTATTTTTCATTGGAGTTAAAATTAATATTATAATCATCCAAATCTAAACAATCTAAGTAATCATCGCTTCCTTCTCAGACCTTTCACCAGATCCTCAGTTTTATCAAAGTTTCAAATTGCTTTTAGTAACTTTGTGACGCATTTTATGCTCCGGTCCGTCGATGCGACGCCGATAATTAAGGTGATAATTTGCCAACAAAGAGCATTTCGTAATCGAATCCTCGGCGTGTGCGATGTTTGTCGGCGTCGGACACCGGCCAGCGGTTAACGGAAAACAGGATATGAATGCATTTCCTTGATCAAAGGGCCTTGTAATTAAGGTAGTTAATACGATTACTCAGCCTGTTCGCTGTCATCTATTAGTGTACCTGACTGTGCCCCCTCTCCTCCGCCGCACACGCTCCCCCCGCCAAACCTCGCCCGTGACGAAAACACGAGACACTTTAAAAACATTTGCATCCACTTTGGTGCTAATTGATCGATAGATTTACTTTTCACACTCGGCACTCGTCAGAACCAATATCCCGCACTAAGTGTTAAATGCGCTGTTGGGATTTATTTCGGGTGCCGTTTTCATTTTATTCGAAATGTTTGATTTTGCCATCACTATCAAGAACCGATGTGAAACGATGTAAAATGGCCTATTTTAATTTCATTTTTAAGTGAGCACAAATATGATAAGTATTAAATGAAACATATAGTTCATTAAGTTTAATTTAAATAAATAATTAAAAGACAGATATTTCAATTATGTTGCAGTAGATTTGAGATTTTAACTCTATTTGTCATTTGAATGGGTTCATCAAATATTCCGTATCAAGTTTCTATTTACATATTTTACCTTTATATAAGTCACATTTATGTTGTGTTTTTTTGTTGTTGCGCAACTGTTTTGAATTTTGAATAATATGCACATCAAGTCATGCAACTGAAGTGGTTTAATATTATATCATTGAAGAAGAAGATAATACTAATAATCTAAACGAAAATATGAAAAAGAGCAAGACACAGAAAAATATAAAAGATAACGGTCGCAACTGGAACTCGAACCCAGAACCTCACGTCTTACCGGTACAAACGATTTGGTAGAGCCGAGAGGTTCTGGGTTCGAGTTCCAGTAGCTACAGTTATCTTTTATTTTTCTGTGTCTTGTTCGTTTTCATATTTTCATTCAGATTATTGGATAATTTTCTTCAATGGAAATAACCATCAAAAGTTATATAAAGGGAGTTATTCTTAAAAAAAAATCGTTTTATTTTACTTTTCTTTGGATGAAAAACATATTCGCTAGCTATTAGGGGCCATCCATAAGTTACGTCACACCTTAGGGGGGAGGGGAGTAGTAAAGTGTGACAAGGGGTTTGGGGGGGAGGCCATCAACTCTATGACGTCACATGTAAAAATCTAAATATTTTTAATAAAAATAAAAATAAAAATTTTAGCTACTGTTTTGATTATTTTTAGATGTAAAATTGCAAAATATGTGACGTCACACTAGAGGGAGGGGGTCTCACAAATTTGACGATGTGTGACAGGGACGGAAGGGGGGGGCCAAAACAATCATGAAATTCGTGTGACGTAATTTATGGTGTTCATTCTACCATAAATTCTATTAATTTTAAATGCTAGCTAAATTACTATTAAATGTAAAACATTCGAATAATTACAATCGAATATTAGAAATTTTACTTTGCCACTTGCCAATAATTATTTTGTAACGTCATTTAGGTAATTTTGATGTTTTGAAGCAATTATTATTTTTAAAGGTGCGACAAATGAGAGATATTAATTTCAATTTCTATTTGCGTAGTGCAATTACTTATCACAATATTGCATGTACATATAAAATAATAAAGCATTAAACTAAAATTTCTGAAACTTTATATAGAAGTTCACTGTCCCCAATAAAATATTCAGTGCGAAAGCGTGAAATAATAATAATTAAAGCCCTATCATTCCGCAATTACTCACGGCTATATCAAAGACCATCTTTGATCGCTCTCGCAGTAGTTTATGGGAACAGTGTATTTCCAGAAATATTAATTTCTCAGTTCCATATTGTGGGCGAATTCCAATAATTAATTATTCCGAAACATTCTGAAATGAGATTGAATTGGGGCTTCACTTCGTGAAATTGTGCACGGCGGGTAAATCATTTCGGTGAGCGGATGTAATTTTTCACGTTTCCTTCGCGCAGGGGTCGGCGCTCGCGTGACACTGGTCAGTACTGGTCCGTGCTGTCGGTAGCTGATTCCATTCAACTTTTTAGATTAATTAGACAATAATTCATCTTTATATTGCTAAGTGTGTGCACTTCTCAAATCGTTAGCTTTGTTTTATTAAAAACTGGCTGACGTGTAGCCGGCGTTGCTCGGGTTATGAATAGTTTGGTGAAAGTTTTGAGTTTGTGAATTTTAGTGTAAATGAAAACTGGCTGTAGTTTTAAAATGGGAAATTAGAATTTAGATATGAAAATGTTTTTTTGAAGTGAATACTTCTTTAACACTCGATTTGAAACTCGATGAAAAATAACGACAATAAAAAGAGACAAACACATACATCTATAGGATTTAGCCTGCGAGAGAAAGATTTGATTATGAGCTCACTTTTCAAGGCATTGAGATTGCAATTGGTTGAGGTTGTGTGGACTTTTACCAGGTGTAAACAGCATTCGATTTTTTAATTTTTATTTGTGTGGTAGCTTCGTAGCCTCCCCACTCTTGTATGCTTTAGTTTTCTGAAGGTTTCACTTCTACTGCGTGTGAATTGCACACTCTTTGTTTTTTTTAATATTTCTTACACTTGATCCAATTACAACAATCCAATTTGATACCACAATTTTTGCTATGTCCCTGGATGGCGTATGAACCATTTCTTTGTACCAGCGTATGTAAAATATTCAGCTTTTTATAAAATATGCCTCGGTAAGTCGATACTACGTCTAACTGGTCTAACTGGTCGATACCACGTCCCTATCTGACATCTCTTCACCAATATCACACTTATTGCACCTTTAATTCCATTCAATATTAAGCCAGAGTCGTAGCCTGCAATTTTGAAACTCCACCCCATTGTAAATGTAATCTTCCCGGTGACCTGGTTTCTTCTTTCTTAAATTACATTACCACAATTTTTGCACTGTCCCTGGATGGCGTATAAACCATTTATTTGTACCAACGTATGTAAAATATTAAGCTTTTTTATAAAATATGCCTCGATGGTAGATCGTAGATCGATACCACGTTCTTGTCTAACATATCTTCACCAATATCACCTCACCTTTAATTCCATCTAGTATTAAGCCAGAGCCGTAGCCTGCAATCTTAAAACTTCACCCCATTTTAGATGACAATGTGATGTTCCTAGTGACCTGGTTTCTTCTAGTCTCCAAATAAGCAGTGCAAAACAAAGATTTTTAGCGAAATTACATTACGTCGCCTTAGTTCTTAATTGTCCAAATGAACATTTTAGTTTTTATTCAGTCTCCACCTCAATATTAAAAATACAGTATAAAAAATGATGTTTAATCACTTAACTAAGAATTATTTAAGCTAATTAGACCTTTAACTTTACGGAAATAGCTTCATCTTAAACACCTATCATAATGTTTCATTGAAATATTGAAAGAAAACCTTCTCCAGTAAATTTTTTTAATGGACGTTTGGACAATTAAGAACTAAGGCGACGATTACTAACTTTCCAATTTGATTCCACAATTTTTGCACTGTCCCTGGACGGCGTATGAACCATTTCTTTGTACCAGCGTATAAATATTAAGCTTTTTTTATAAAATATGCCTCGGTAGGTCGATACCACGTTCCTTTAAGAACGGCTCCGTCCGTTGGGAGCGTCGCTGCGGATGCAAATGCAAGTCGTTCACATGAAATTCCATCCGTAAGTATAAAGCGGGCACATTTAGGACCGATCGTTGTCAGTTTGGTATTAAATCGTTTAATATTTACAAGCGTAGTTTGAATGAGCTACGCACTATCGCTGTGGCGCGCATGAATATGCTCAGGGAGTGATTTATACCGTTCACTGTCACGTGGTACTCTGATTCAGCGTGTAAAAACACAAAATGGCGGCTTTTGCTAAATTGCCTCTCTATTCTAATTCATATTTAATATATCTCCGCTATTGTTAGAATTACAATTTTACTCTGTAATGCGTCAGTTACAAATTTCGAAATGTAATACAACTAAGGGTGACCGGACAACTCAGAATGAAGCCAACTCAGAACCACCTCAGAAAAGTCATTAAGAGTGATGAAAAAAATATATAAAAAAATTGTTGAGATAAAGTCAGTTTATGGACGATAATTTTACGTGATAACGTCATATATTAACGAAGGAGTGGAAGATAGATAGATGCATCACAAGCCGAACGCTTAGGCCAAACGCTTGTTCCGAGCCCTCGCTTGCACGCTCGGCTCAGGCGGAACGTGACAACATGACATGCTTTTTCGTGAGTGCAGCCGGCGTTCATCGATTTATAAGACGTTATCACGTCAAAAATTGGTTAAATAGGTTAAGTTAGGTTAGGGCTGTGGGTTATTTTAAAATATTTTTTTTACTTCTTCAAATTTTGCAAATTCACTTTGTGGCACCATTTTATTAATGAAATAATTAAAAACACTTTGTTTTATATTCTCTTCATCAGGACATAAAATGTACTAAAACTAAATGATCGAACATAGAACGGCGTGGGTAGAAGAGAGAGGTGGGGGAGGAGAGAGGTGGAAAGGGGAGGTGCTTAATTATTTCATTAATAATTTTTTAAATAGCTTTTAATGACTTTTCAAAGAGGTGTTAAGTCGATTTTATTAATGGCATGGAACCACAACTGAGGTACCTACCTACTACAAGCTACCATCTTACTACTTATTTATTTTATTTGAGACTACAATAAAAATAAAGCATCCCTGCTTGGGAAATGCTAGCCCATGGGGCATTTAAATTAGATATATAATATTAACATTTTTTTATTTAAGGATTAGTAATAAACAATAGATTGCAAAAAATAATTACTTACATTATAGATTTACATTTGGTTTGCTAACTTATGTAAGCGAGGAATTGCCGAATTAGTTGTAATGTGTTTGTGAATGGTGACATTGAAATAGGCCGAGTGAGTCGAGTTGGTACTCTTAAATTGACTTCTTCAGGAATTCGCAACAGTCAATTGTTAGGTGAAAGGCGTGTGTGAGACGAAGTAGAAGGGAAATGTTAAGTTTGGGAATCACTTAACTATTCATATCTGGCCACTAATCACATCTAAAGTCTTTAAAAAAAAAACAGTGAAATTTTTTAAACTCTTGAATTTTTAAGCAACATTAATATATTTCTAAATTATGGTCTTACTCAAGCCGATACTGAAAATATCTTTAATTTTATAAAGAGCGCAAATTTATGTTGAAATTCAATAATAAACTAGTCCCAGCGAGAGATCGTACGGACGTCATCATCGTTCATCGTCTTCCTCCTCAAGCGTCTTGTTTGAAAACGAAAAAGACAAAAGATACTAGAAAGATGACGTCACGTATGATATCTCGCTGTGGCTAGTATGGTGACCGGACAATTTTAGAGTGATAAAAAAATATAAATAAAAATTTGTAAAATATGTTACGTTAGGTTCGGGTTATCGGCTAATTTAAAATTATTTTTATCATAGCTTTTAATGACTTTTCAGGGAGGTGTTGAGTTGACTTTATTCTCAGTTGGCACGGAACCTGCTAGTATACTCATGGTTTAACAAAAGCACATAATTTATTCAAAGTGTCGCTTGTGAAATAATTCCACAATGACACTCTAACTACTTACCTTGGAGGAAATACTTACATTTAAAATATACCGCCGGACATACATATTAGTTTTAAGTGGCATTTATTACAATTCATACGGAAATGTAGTTACAGTTTATTCAACGTTTGATAACTATTATTCTGTGCCGTTTTATTGTTGCTTACTAAAGATTACCAAAAAAAAAAATCTGTGAGAATCTGTAAAAATCGGTTAAGGTAAATATTTCGCCGGACAAATATATTAGTTGCAAGTGGCAATTCTTACAATCTGCAAAAATATTTTTAGATCGACGGCTGCGATTTTTCATACAAAACTTATTTTTGAATTTGAGGCCAAGCACCATTTTTTATATGAATACCGCACAAGAGTACCAACTGCTCCCGTCTGGAGCCAGTGAGACTATGGCATCCCCAATTGGAGTATGTTGTAAGGCTGAAGGTGGTGGGGAGGGGAAGGAGATGGGGAAGAGGAAAGTGGGAAGTACCTGGCTATGCAGATCTGGTCACCAAACACAGCTAAAGCCATTTCAAGCAACATTTTAATTCTGAAAGGTTGTCTTACACCAGGGCGATACTGAGAGTATCTTCCACACCTAATTGAAACAAATTGAATAATTATTTTTTTAATCAAAATACAAAGCAAATGTACTACTTTACTTATTTACGTTTTGAATTATAAAATATAGGCCATTAAAGAATTCAATTTTGCTTGATTTTTATGGAAATTTTGGCATTTATTGTGGGTGAATTATAATTATTTACTTAATACATAAAATTATGAAAATATATATTTAAAATGAATCTATTGTGATAAGGAGCCATCCATAAATAAGGGGGGGAGGGGAGTAGCAAAGTGTGACATTGTGTAACAAGGGTATGGGGGGGGGGTCATTAGCTCTGTGACGTCACATGTAAAAATCTAAATTATTACTGTTTTGATTATTTTTAGACGTCACATTTAGGGGGGAGGAGGTCTCACAAATGTGACGATGTATGACAAGAACGGGGGGGGGGGGGGGTTAAAAAAATCATTTAATTCGTGTGACGTAATTAGAGGATGGCTTCTAATATAGATACTTATTGAAAAATAAATACAAAAATTATTGAAAAAGCTTTTTCTTGGGTAGAATTCAAATTTAATTTATAGACAACAAATATGTATTCCAACGTACATCGGTCACTAGTAATTTAAAATCACGCCCATCAAAGTGCTTTTTTCTTTTCTTTTTTACTATTTATACTTCATCATACTGCTATAATAAACAGAGCAAAATATATTTTTTTAATAAGAATCATTAACTTTTTCAATGGCCTAAATTTCATAATTTAAAACACAGTAAAAAAGTAGTACATATCCATATTACGAGTAAATATTTGCAACACATTTTTACTAAAAAAATAATTATTCAATTTGATTCGGTATTTTGGCCAAAATTAAGTTTCTTATGAAAAATATCGCGCAGCCGTTTCTCTTAATATCAGCACGTGTCTATGTAGTGTGCGATCGTTTTGCTGTAAAAGTAAGTGTAAAAAACCTCTGTAGATAAAATCTAGTGAGACAGTAAGTCTGTAGGTAACACGGCATTTATCACTCGCAGTCAGTATTGTCTGTGTAGGTAGGTGGAAAGCAGGAGAACAAACGAGTTCGATTATGACGAGAGCAAAAGGGGCGAGGGGAGGAGTGGGGCGACCGTGGGGTGGGGGTAGTGAGATCGATGGCCAGATAGCCAGTCTCGGTGAGTGATTTAGCAATACGGAATACAATGCAAATGATTAACATATATAACATTATCATACAACTACTGAATAACATGAATAATTACATGTGCCTAACCCGTGCGGCCGCTTCGACCGGGATTGTTCTTGTATTAAAAGGAAATGATTTTTTTTTCGTGGGGCGACTCATTCGACTAGCTGCTTCGAGTTATGGACTTGCCTCACTGTGCTACCCGTGCAGACCATGCATTGTACTGGCTCATTTGCGTATGAGACAACTTAAAACATATATATATATATTATAAAATGTCAGTTTTTATTGTCAAAAGACTTTAGAACAAGCTGGCCTGAGCCAGCAAAACTATTGATAAGGAGATATAAACAAAACAAAGAATACTCTTGTAAATTTTTAATAGTTTTCTTAAAATGTTCTTTCTACAGAAATAAAACCTAACCTAGTTAGTGGGAGGACAGGAGAGGGCGCCCGTAATCCAAAGGTATTCATTAACGGAGCAGAACCTATACAAACCAGGCAGCTACTCACTATGGACATAAAACGACTGAGGTATCAGAAAGGCTATTCCCTAAAATTTTTGATAAGAGATCGTTCTCCCGCGAGAAGTGCTGTCAGATTTGTGTGATTTTCTACAGCTTCATAATATGAGAGTACAGCGCTCGTGTGAAACTAGATTTGGGGTTACTGTTCAGGGAAGTATGTGCCCATGTTTCATTTCAAAGAGATATCACACAACGAAGATTGCACAGGTGTTCTGTGTAGAAATATAAATTTTTATATGTTTTCTTTATTACCTACCACTTTTTCTTATTTAACAACAGAAAAACAAGTCATTGAAGAAGAAGATAACAATAATAATATAAACGAAAATATAAAAGAGAACAAGACAAAAAAATATATAAAAATACAATGATCGCAGCTGGGACTCGAACCCAGACATCTCGTCTAACCTTAAATATTTGTAACACGTTCATCAGAATTAATTAAAATGAACGCGGTGGAAAGGTCGAATCTCCAGCCCGCTATGGCGACTTCGACCGTACGTTCGTCAAATACGCTGTGCCGCAGGCGTATATTTGTTTACAAGCTTTCATCACTTACGTCGTTAAGATTCTCACATTATTTTTCTTCTTCTTTTCTTTGATAGGGCAAATTCGACAGTAGGTCCATCCAATACACGGGTCGCGAGTCGCAATTTGTGTAGGTACACGGCTTCTTTACTTCGTCGTTAAGATTCTGAATATATTTTAGGGTAAATTGTCGTCTTAAATAACATCTTGGCTAAATTAAAATTTAGCGAAAGGCCAGCGGAAAGCGAGTTGTGCATTACCGCCATCTTCTGTCACAACACAGAAAATTTAAAAAACAACGGATTTTAATATATCTACCCCGACAAAAGCACGGTTTTTTCCGAAACCGATAAGTAATTATTTATTATAAATAAATATACGTAAACAATGATACCTTCACAGTATTTCATTAACATTGTTAACCTATCTTATTTAAATCTTTCTGTTTGTTGTTTAAAAGTATACTTCCAACTTCCAACGAACAAAGATTTCTTCACAGCGTTATATCGCCTTCAATCTTAGCGTAGTACTTTGAAATAAAAATATTCCGCCCGATTTGCATATTTTATTGAAGGAAACGTTTACTTTACGTTAAACGCTTATACCTACTTGTCCCTATATCACATTCTAACCGTACCTACCTAGATATGCATGTAATATCAACAGTGTACGTACAAATGTATGGGAAATTTATTTGATCGTTTTTTCATTGTTTATATGTTTTAAAAAGGTTTTACCGGCCATGAAACAATGCATCAACGAGATATACATCTTATGGCGCTTGTCGGGGGGAATTAGTTCGAAAGTTGAAAGAGCTCTTTAATCTTTGTTCGATAAAGAATATTTAAATGGAATGGACCGCGGGTCGTCAGACGAATGTTTATCTCAGAGGGAATCCCAACGAATTAGACATAAGTGGTATCTTCATCATTTCTGTACCGCGGCATGGACTTGTTATATCAAATGTTTAAGAACTTTTAAAAGAATATCAAATATGACCTTTCAGTAAGAGTTCACTTTTTATACTTAGATAGGCAGGTTACTAGATCTTAATATATTATTTCTTCTGTCCGTGTGTATGTCACTGAACTCCTCCTAAACGGCTAGACCGATTTTGATGAAATTTTTTTGTGGGTTCAAGGGGATTCGAGAATAGTTTAATTTCACAATTTGGTCCACTGGAAAATGTTATTTTAATTATTTTTTTTTATTTCTAAGGAGTTGTTGATTTTGGATTGTTTAACGGATATTGGATCCGGCAGACTGCGCTACCATCGCAGTATCCAATATTCAATATTATTCTATTTTAATTTTAGTTTGTCCGGACAGTTGTGTACAGGACAACGTCTGTCGGGTCCGCTATAAATAAATAAAATAAATTGTGGAACATTCCAGAACACTCTCGAATGTTGACCTGAGCGAATCCGGATAACCCAGCTAGTATTTGTATATATATCTAAACCTCTTCACGTTTTTGTCCGTAGGTAATGATGAGGTGTTAATTATTTCTCTAATATCATAAAATTAACAATAATCTATATATATAAATATGAAAATATGTGTGCTTTGTCTATATACGTATGTATGTTTGCTATGCGTCGCTAAATCATTCATCCGATTGCGATGAAACTTTGGGGATTTGATGTGCGCATGCCCGCGATGATTTTTATATACAATAGTGAGTTCTAGCATCATGAAATAATGCGTTGGTAAACTGTTCATCCGATTGCGATGAAACTTTGGGGATTTGATGTGCGCATGCCCGCGATGATTTTTATATACAATAGTGAATTCTAGCATCATGAAATAATGCGTTGGTAAACTGTTCATCCGATTGCGATGAAACTTTGGTTGTTGAATTGTTGTGAGCACGCCCGCGAAGGTTTCTATGTATACCAATTGATCTGATGTGTCCCTATTCGATTCGATCATTTTTCACCGTATCTACTTCGACTAAGAACTACCAACATTATCTTCATTTTCTAAACGCATACTAACCCGAACTAAACGCTATCTAGATATCGTGTCATGGATAAATTTTTATCCATTTTTTTTAATATGCGACATCTATTGACTTTTCCGCAAGGCTAGGATGAACATTTTAATTATTATTTTTAGATCCTGGGTTCGAGTCTCAGATGTACCCTTATATTTTTCTGATTTTTCTCTTTCACGATTTTCGATTGCGTTTCGCTTATATTGTCTTTATTTAATTAAATTAGGAAATTATTTAAGTATCAATTTCAATTGAGTAAATAAGAGATAAACGTTTTTGGTCGCGAGGTCTACTGTTCGCAAACACTAGTTTACTTACTTACAAGAGCTCAGAGGATGTAAAAGCACGTCAGTCGTCAGAAGGGAATGAGTGGGTAAAGCAGGTACCCGAGTGGGATCATCTCGCTGTCACTCATCCACAACTATCCAATGTTTTGTTTTGACACGCTCTATAATTTAAATATGAAATATTTGAGAGTTGTATAATATCGCATGGGCACAGGACGGGATGGGATGGGTAAGGAATGCGATTGTAATTACTTCGCCCCGGGTTGTTTCATTATGCAGCCATAATACATCATATTACGGATTCAATGTAGTCAAAATGATGATATACATTAGCGGGTACTCAGGAAACAGACGACAAAATAAAAACATAATGTGTTGTTGTATCGGTGCGCATTACCATGAGCATCGCGATGGCGGGACGTCGAAAATTAAGGATTAAAAGAGTTAGACCGAAGTAAGCTCAATTTACCCTTATCTGTGCAAACAGATATCGAATTTTTTTTAAGTGAAAACTTATTTGGCACCGTTGTGATTTGAAACTCGATTAAATGAAAAAAGGACAAACACTTACATTTATAGGATTTAGCTTGCTTGGGAATGAGATAGAATAATCGGCCTCCTCTTTGTGCGGTGCTTCGTAGCCTACCCACTCTTGTCTATTTTAGTTTTCTTAAGGTTTCACTTCTACCGTGTGTGAACTGCACACAATTTTTTTCTTGATTGGATAATCAATTTCGTTGGCCTGTCTGGGGCCAGGAGTTGAAATGTATAAAAAATTTTATTGTGACAATTTTTCTTTCGAATACTTCATTATCAGTTCAGTATTTGCAGGTTCGAAATATTTATGGGAAACGTTAGCTTTTTTTTACATAAGTTCCACACAGGAGGCTCCGAGGAAAGAGTGAAAGATCTGGGAAGGAAAATAGTACGAAGGGTGGGTAGGAATTTGGTATCAGTGTGTCGAGGAGTGACGGACGTATTAATCTATCCCTCCTTCTGCGGTGCAAGATGTGCTGGAGAGATCAAAAGGTTTCTCTCAACAGTCTCTCCCGTTCCGGCCTGCCACGCAATTGGTGGACAGACGTCATCTGCCGCCAACATCCGGACAAACCTCTCCCCAAGAACCCGGGCACCCCTGCTCACCAAACGTATATCTTGAGGTGGCTCTACGATAGAGGTATTGG
This sequence comes from Glyphotaelius pellucidus, assembly GCA_936435175.1. Lineage (NCBI taxonomy): Eukaryota > Metazoa > Arthropoda > Insecta > Trichoptera > Limnephilidae > Glyphotaelius > Glyphotaelius pellucidus. The sequence goes on from OW386542.1 coordinate 6,335,938, forward strand.
TAATCCAATAAATGGTTCAAGAATGAAAACCGGTAACGAAATAGAATAATAATGGTATTAACCATATCTGCCCCCATAATAAACAAATACAACCAGGCAAATTAATTTAGAATAGACACTTATCAATGTATTATTACACACCGATAGTATCGAAAGTTTCAATAAAGTTTTTCTAACTTATTTGGAGCATCAACCCGTGATCCCCTCTTACCTCAAATACCCAAAGATATGGGGCATCAACGTTTATCAATTCCATTTAAATTTATAGTTGCTATTCAATTCAACAATTTTGTTCTTTTTTGTCTCGTTGAGAGGCTGGAGATCGGTCTAATCAGATCTGGTCACCAGACACGACTAAAATCAAATCCATTTCAAACAACGTTTCAATTCTGAATGTTTGTCTTTTACGAAAAAATATGCCGTTACTATTACATTTAAAAACACATCAATTCAGTATAACTTTAAAATTCATGTCATTGGTCTATTATTGCCACATGAATTGTCCTACACCATCTGGGGTTAGGTTTTGGTTCCAGTGCTGCTTCATTTACCATCGACATTGTATTTTAAAACGTCATGTTCAATCATTTCAGTCATTAGTGAATTAGTGAATTATTGCTGGCGACAATAATAGATCATGAACCAGCAATTCAGTGGCAAATCCAAGGGTTTTACATATTGCATTCCTTATGAGCCACTTTCATATTGATCGTTACCAACTCCCTCGAACTTAGCAATCGTCATTTATTCATCACAACTAGCATAACTAACAATCGAATTCTTGATTATTTACAATGAAATGCTTGCAAGAGACCACTCCATATGTTATTGTGCTAGCATCGTTATCTCTAACAAGCAACAATGCAATAATTTAACGAATCATTTAGTTAATTTGAGCCAATTTATCATCGACTGCCAAAAAAATACTTTTATTCAGATGTATAATTATTTGATATGAATTGTTAGCCGAGGAAATAGCACTTTATTATGAAAGAGGTCATATCAATTTTCCGCCACGTTTATCCGATATACATTCAGATACAGAATAATGCAGTCAGATTTCGCAGGTGTGGTTGCTTTATTTCTAGAGCCATTGTTTTTGTTAATATGTACAATACAACACAATACAATAAAATAATTCACTACTTGTATTCAGGTATTTTTTTATCTCTGATCTTTTGCATAAATTACTTATTACTTTTTCAGCTCTGTAAATGCTGCGTATTTTATGAATGTAAAAAATGAAATTCGAGATTTACAGAGACTGATAATATTGTAATGTGAAAAAGAAATTATAAGTAATGTAATAACACATTCTGCTTGATGTTTTTTTTTTATAACGCTTTAAATTTTAATTTACGGAGGTGTTTAAATAATAGTTAGGTACTTACATAGTTAGTCATCGCGGTGGAGGTATTCTGATCTGGCGATAAAGTATTCGGCACTTATAACTATACCAGATTAAAGGGAATTCTGCGATGGAAGATTGCTGGGTTTCCATTAGCAGTGGGGAAAATAAAGGTTTCTGCTCAAAACACATTAGACACATAAGCAACCATTCAAAATAGAAATATTGTTTAAAATAGCTAATTTTAGAAAACATGTTTTTTCTGGCTGATGACAATCACTAACAAGGTAAGCGTTTCAATTCAGAGGTGTACATGGGTACATTTATTGGATAACCAACACGTCTGCTGTCACCCCAAGTGGTTCTTTAAGTTTGGTGACTTAGCAGGGGTGCCCGGATTCATGAGGTGTCTATTTATATTTTTATTTTTGTCTATTTCTTACCTACTGTGTGACGGGCCGAATTTGGAGAGACTGGTTGAGGGATACCTTTTTACCGATCCAGCAAGCCTCGCACGACCCTCTCTCTCAGTAGGAGGGATAGATTCATACGTTCGTTACTCTTGCATACACTGACCCCGACATTCCTACCCACCCCTCATAAGTTTTTCCTTCCCAGATCATTCTCATTTCCTTTAATTTTAAAATAAAACCCTCCACAAAGCCTTCCCTTGATGACATAGACCTTGAGGAAAATTATATTCCTCATGGCTAGGAGACTGAATGCGGAGGCAAAAACATTGAGAATTTAAGTCGAGCGATAAGTTGAAATAGGCCAAAACCAAATGATCTTTTATCTTTTATAGCTAAGTCTGTTGGCCCCATAAAACAAATTAGACCGGTCAAATTACGATAGTTTAATTGTTTTGTCTTTGATAATTAGCGGCTCTGGAATTTCCGTTTTGCCTCCGCATTTCGCCTCCTACTCATGGCCCTATATGTAGAGATAATGTCAAAAAAAGCATTGCACTATTGCTGTGGGCTTAAGTACGTATGGCAATCTCCAGCGAAATGTCCATCGTAAAATATCTATATCATCAGATAAAAGATGAATTTGTTATATTTAATTATATTTTTTCTCTTTAATGGCAGTCACCTCAAACTAGAAGGCATTAAACATGATTTTCACAAAGAAGTGTAGGTAAATACAAGTTCCAATAACAAACAGTTGTAGTACGAACTCGGCACAAGTATAGCAAATCGCCCACAAATAATATATGTGCTCAGGGAAAATATAAATAGGCTACATTTAATAACCATATTTTTTCTATCCGATGACTGTCACTATAGGCCCATATATATTCTACAGCAGTGGTCCCCAACCCCCGGTCCGCGAACCGGTACCGTTCCGTGGGTCAAATGTTACCAGGCCGCCCAAGGCCCTGCTTAAAAATAAAAATTACGTAAAAAAATCGAACATACCAATAAAAAATTAAATCATTATCGCCAAAAAATAATTATTCAGTTGAGAACCCTTTCACGCCAAGTTGCCGACAACACAATACCTTCGAAGTAAAAAACACGACCGGGCTTCCATCTTGCGCACTCCCACATATAACGTAAAGAGCTTGAGTGAAACTCAACGACGTGAGTCACCGCTCTTATATTCTGCTTGCCCAAATGCAAGTGCAATTGTTTTATTGAGAACATGCGACGTAGGTACGTACTAACACGTGTTTGACCTAATTGGTGAATTTATTCCCGTTTTTTCAATAAAATACTTCTATTACGAACAAAGAGAGCTTATTTTTATGTTAAAAATTATTTTAATTAATTTTCAAACGTATAATAAAGGATTAACCAAAATCTGAATCCTGCATTTACTATATTTTAAGAGATATTTACATTTTTGAGGCGAAATGTACTAGTTATACATTTTAGGTGACATAATAAAGTGCAGTATCAAAACAATCTAAAATCAACCCCCCTCCCCCTCCCCCTCCTCCTTAGCGGGCCGCGGTATAATTATCAACTTTGACCGGTCCGCGGCGATAAAAAAGTTGGGGACCACTGTTCTACAGCACAAAGAAGCTATGCCATGCACGGTGGCTACAAAGTGTAAATATGTCAGACGCTAGTAGTAATAACTCGGCTCAAGTAACAAATCGCCAACAAGGAACATTATGCCCTCAGAGAAAAAATAAATTAGGCATATTAAATATACATAAATATATGTTTCTTAAGAACATAACCATTAGAAGAAATTAAGCATGGTGGATATAAAGTGTTAATATGTCAAACGCTCGTAGTGTGAACTCGGTTCAAGTGCAGCAAATCGCCAACAAAGAGATGTCCTTAGAAGCGAGGCGATATCGAATGACTGCTTTGCACCCGTATTCCATTTATCGAGTGGGTGATTTTGTGGCGAGCAGGAGATGCCACGGGAGCAAGTGTGTCGGGGCCACTGAACACAAAACTTCTAGAAGTTTTTTTTTTTATATAAATTATCGGTAGTGGATATTTGAAACGCTGTAAAGGACAATAAATCCAAAAGTAAAATATGTTTAATATGCCAAATTTATCAGTTTATTTTGCTTTTTTAATCTGAGTCGTCGAAATATATATAGGAAAATAAGTGCGTCTTTTAAGGCGTGCATTTTAAGAGTGTTTTTTTAAATAAAATAAAATTTAATACTGTTATAAAAAAAAATACGCGTTTGCTTTAGACCTCACGACTAAACTAAAACTGCTGTGAGAGAAAGAGAGAAAGAAAATTTGCGCGCGAACTGCTGTCTCTTGCTCCTACAGTGTGATAGAGACAATAGGCCTGCACCGTGTCTTAATATCAAAACGTAACTGGCTATGAGAGAAAGAGAAAAAGAAAATGTGTGCTCGCACCTCTCTCTCTTGCCCCTACGGTAATATACGAAACGTAACTCTCTCTCTTTCTATCTTCACTAACTTATACCTCCCTCTCAACTTCCGTTCGCCTCGCCCAATCACACTTTTCGTAACGCTCTCGTCACGCATTCACCAGCTTACTCCCCAAGTCAAGCGTGCGTAAAGAAGTTTTACTTCAAAATTTTACAAAAAAATATTTTTCTGAAAGATCTATTCAGTGTTATTTTAAATATTTAAAAAAATCATAAACAAAAAAACTTTCTTGTCACTCTCCTGAACAATTAATTTTGTCCTCTACAAGATTCCCAGCAATTTTCCGGATCCATTGAGATTATCACATCCTCGATTGGGGTATTTAGGTGGAGGGGATGGGGAGGGAAAAGGTTTGGTAGTACCTACCTGACTTTTCAGATCTGCTTACCGAAACATATTCGAATTCAGACTGGTGGTCTTTCACAAAGGCGACAATAAGAGTATTGACACAGATTTGAAAGAAAGTGTTGTCGTTTTTTAGGCCACAGAGAGTTCAATAAAATTGATAAACTATCTAAAATAAAACTTCGATCAAAAAAGTTTTATCAAGTTTAACCTACTTGTGTCTAACAAATACGCTTAGAAAACACTTCTACCGTTTACCTCTTCAGCGGTAGGGGTTGTGTCACGTCGTGTCTGGTTGACTTCAATGAGCCGCACGGGGGGCGGCGGTGGGGCGGTGAAACGCTGGGGGGAGGGGAAGGGGTCGGTTGACTCCCTCTTAATTAGTCAACGCTGCATCGCCAATATTCCCGCTCCCCACCCTCGGCGACGATGTGAAGAATAAAGACACTACGCTTCATAATGCTCCTACAAGCCTTGTTAGAATGAAACACTCCCATTACTTGAGACCCGACGGCCTGAGAGGGAATTCACATTACACCTGGCGAAACATTAAAAAATATAGTTTTCTGACCGGTTTCGCCCTGTGTGTTACGTTTTTATTAATCTTCTCATGGAGAATTTATAACAAATTTCATGATAATATAACAAAAAATATATAAAATTATTTCCACAATTTATTTGTGAACGTAACTGGTTTCTGCCTATTAAAGCCATCTTCAGACTGTTACCCACAATTGTTTCTTAATCTACAGTTTATAATATACTAGCTTTTACCCGCGGCTTCGCTCGCATGGAATTAGGGGGAAATTACTATAGCGTTTGCACATATCAATTATCCCCCCCCTGCCTTTCTCCCCCCCCTCCCCCTCCACCTCCCCCCTCCGATCTCCCCCACCCGCATTCCATACATTCATTCTCGGTACATTCAGTTTTCAAACAGCTCGCGTGCCACCTAAATTTCATAATGCCAGAGCTCACCAGTAGTCAAAATAAGAATTATCCAATTTGGTGTAGCTACGCGCGTACAAACATTTCAGAGATACATTTTTATTTACATAGATCGATAGATATTAACTACGATTTCCCGCAAATATATCAACATCGTTTCCACGGCAATGATTTGTTTTCTGACGTTACTTCTTCAGTAACTTCTTTAATGTTTTAATTAATTAATTACTTGAATCCTTGTAAAATCAAGCGAATACTTTTACCCGCTGCAAGTTTCATTATTTTTCACTCTGGAGGATGAACGCTGAGACAGGGGGAGGTCATTCACCCGGCTAGTTCAAGTGACAGCGAAACGCAAATAGTCGCCGTATACTTTTTAAAAAGGAGAATTGTACTGACGACACTGCTCATAAAATAAGCTTTTGCGAGATTAGCGACAACAACTAACAGACTCTTTCGCACCCAAACTTCAAAAGAAATCTCATTTATGTATCGTAAAAAACAAATTTTAGCATTTTTATAAGCATTATGATGAGACAACCCACAAATTAATTGAACATTCAGTTTTGTTACGTTAAATTATTTGTGAGATTGTGTGGGCTTCTACCGCGTGTGAATTGCACTCGATTTTTTAATTTTTTTTGTCCCCATTCTTGTCTACTTCAGTTTTCTAAAGGTTTCACTTTTACCGCGTGTGAATTGCACACTCTGTTTTTTTTTATAACACCTCACAAAAGCGTCCCTGTCTGTATTATGTCGCCACATAGTTCCTCTGCCTTGAGTTCCTCTGTTTGTGTATGGATTTATTAACGCGGGTCTTAAAGAGCCCTGGATTAAATGAAGGAGGAAAAACAGATGCCAGTAACAGATCCACAAAAAGGCCCATCTGGACAAAAATAATCCAAGAAACGACCCGTTATTATGAAGTCAATATCAACTATGAATGGGTGTTTAAAATTTCTCATTTAAATTTTCACTCGTTAGTTAATTATGAACTGTAGAGTTTAAAAAACTAACCATTTCTCTGTTTTCCCTAGGGGTGGAAAGAAAGACAAAGAGAAATTTTGAAATAACCGTTTTAATGTTTAAAATAAGGTTTTGCTCCCTGCAAATTGTTTGAAGGTTTTTTTTTATTTTTTATTATTTAATAAAAAAAAATACAGTTTTTTCGTCATTTTTTAACAGCCATACTACATAGGCTAATGCCCGTGTTGTTGGTAGTGGTACATGAAATAATTCATATAAAAACTTAGAAAGGTGTTGAAACTCTGGCGCAGCCGGGTAGTAATGCTAATTCTGTGTAGCTGGTTTAAAATAACGTGAGAATTCCTTTGCTGTGTAATTTATGCTGGTAGACTTAAAATTATTCATAAAAATATTTCATACACTTGTTTCAGTATTCTTAGAGTGATTTTTTACAAAAACAGCGCTCTATATATCAGCGGAGTATAATTATGTATATAATTTAAAGTTTATTATACATTTATTTATTTATAAATACCTATTTATTTATACCTATTTTATTACTTATTTTATTGATTATGCATTTTATATTTTACATGAGTGACCGCATCGTTCATAAGCAACAAGAGATTTTAATGTTTAGATAACAAAAAACTAATTTAAAAATTTTTAAAAATGAAGATAATCATGGTGGATTAATTATAAATGTTTCAAAAAATAGAGGAAAGAGAAAAAAAAATCTGAAACCAGTTTTTATATTACAGATGGACCAAATTAATATAACAATAAATACAATCGTAAAGTACTAGGTACATGAATATTGTCCACAAAAATGTGTCTTAGTTAGAAAAAACAGAATAATCGAATGCACATCTGTGTATTTTAAGAAAATCAACTTTGGTGAATATTGAGAAAAATAGGAAATATTTTATTAAATAAGATTAAAAACCTTTGAACGTGATCTCATTAGTACAAATTAATACAAATTGCTTGCCCATAATAAATTGGGAATTAGCCGAATCTTTGATTTTTTTATAAATAAGGCTTACCGTTAGAAAGTAATATTTTTCAATAATATATGTAAGCTTCGCAATGTTTTTCAATTTAATTTTTTTGGTTAAATTCCAAAGGTCTTTGCAAATTTCGTCTACTTTAGCATTATTGTAAGGGTTATTTTTTCATGTTTGGTAAGTCATTTTTTATTATTATTTTCCTTGCAACTTAAGGATAACATTATAAAAATATTTGGATCATTTATGTATCCGTTTTCGCGAGAAAACACCCCAAGGACCCTCATGTGCATAATACTTTAGTTGTAATAAATTAAAGCTAGAAGAGGTTTACGTATATACATTACAGAATAGTAATAATGTATAGTGAAATGTTTATGGTTAGGTATATTATAATTTGCGATTTAATAATCCCAATAGCAAAATGGGTAAGAACGGTTTATGTCCATTTAAACGACGCCCACTCTCAAGTTATAGGTTTATTTCTCACCAGACCTTGTGCATTGAAATAATCGATGTTTTGGATAAATAATTCCACCAATCCACTGATCACGTGATCTATTATTAGGTCCGTGCCTGAGTCAGCGGTGTACCAACTGCGTTAAATATATTTCGTTAAATTAACTATTAAAATCATCCTTAGGCAGCTATCTGAATCTAGAAGTAATTAGTATCAAGGTAATAATCGAATTAGTAGAATTAATACATACAAATTAACAAAAACAAAGCCAATAATTAAATATAATAAATTACATTAAAATATTTTAAAGCCTTGAAGAAAAGTTAATACAAATAATACATCATTAATAATAATTAACGTGGATTAAATTTATTAGTTTAGGATCATTTAAAAGATCGATGAATCTCAGAAATGTGTGTTGTGCTCTCTCAATTTTACGAAGATAAATGTATGGATTTTGTAATGTGAACTCCAAAATGAGAGTTAAATTCCAGGTTACTTCTAACCAAAACAGTGGACAAGATAATTTTTTTATAAAAAATATTGATTTGAAAACTCGAGTTATTTATAAATCCCATAATAATAATTTATTTGAAAAATTTTCAAGGTTTATTCCAATAGATTATGAAAACGTGAATAAAATATGTAAATGTTATTATTTCTGCAAGATGTTATCACATTATAATTTACATACACTTTTTATTATATTCACAACTTTCATATAATTTTTCAAGACTATATTTGTAGGACGTGAACAGTCGTACTTAATCGGTATAATATTAAATAGTTAAAAATTTTACCCACTAAGGATAAAGTGAATATAAAGATATAATACAGTTTATTAATTAATACAAGGTGCCTTGGTTAATTAAATTTGCATCTTACAATGCAACGTTTCTAATAAAATTAATACATCGTAATAATTCAGTGCTCCTAAGTTAATAAAATAAATACATCATACTAATGCAATTAGTTAACTTAGTTTGCTCTTTAGTTAACTAAATTAATATCTTGCAATAATGCAATGATCGTAAGTTAATAAAATTGATACATAGTAACCTCCATATACCCATAACTTCCCTTCTGAATTGTGCTGTATCATCAACCAATCAGAGCAAATAAATAAAATTAAACAATTTTTCAAAAAACTTACAATAAAAAGTAAATATTTTATACAAACATGCTATAACTTACAACCTAATTAAGAATCGTGGCTCCCCTATCAGGCACAAGAGCTCCTCTTTTCTGATGGGGTATAGCATGACCAAAAACGACCTCTATTAAAATGTTTTGTAAAATATATGTGTATATATGTAACCCATGTTTTTTATGTTACAATAAAAAAAAATAAAATTAAAAAAAATAGTAATAATGCAAAACTCGTAAGTTAATAAAATTAATGCATCATAATAATGATTTGATCGTAAGTAAATATAATTAATACATCATAATAATGAAATGATAATAAATTAATTAGTATGGCAGGTATCTAATGTGAAATAATGCAACCTTGATAAGTTAATGGAATTAGGACCTACGCGAACATTAATTGAACTTAATTGGTGTATCAGAATGTTCATTTTACAACGTACCTTATAAATAATCATTTGATTTCTAAATCTTATTAAGTGAATAGAATGAAAACACTGTAATAATGCATTAAGCTTAATCGATTTGGTATTATGGTATTTATTTAATTTTGTTTTGGGACCTTTCTCAGCGCAGTAATCAGAGTTCGTTGTTGTTTTCAATTGCTCCCGAATAGCGCACGGATCGGGCCCGGAATATGTTATGGCCGTGTTTTGTAAACTTCATAATGTCATTGAGAGTGGGTAAATTACACAATTCCCGATACCTAGGCGCAGAATGCTCGGCAGCGGGTGCACAGCCGCACTCGTGTGTTCTGCGTGCCTACTATATTCAGGACGTCTAGTTTAGCCAGTGTGCTCTCAATGCTCTCGGGTGTTGATGGAAGTCGACTGTAATCTACTTACATACACCCATGGCCGGTTTGCTCCCAGGCGCGGATCAAGCGTCGGGCGGACCGGGCGGCCGCCAAGGGGCTGAACGTGCAAGGGGTCTCGAATTCGATGGGTTCATGATTAAAACAGACAAAAAATTTAGAAAGGTACATACAATATTAAATATCGATCGTCTAGTTGTTTATTCAGATATCTTTGGCAAATTGAAATTTGAGTCGAGTATGCAGTTATATGTAAAAATGTACCCTCTGTCTGGTACAACATTATATAATGCCCAAAATCTTAGTAGTGAATTAAGCTAAATGTTTTCTTGGTTACTGATAGGATATTTCAAAATGTCAAACTAATATACCGGACCATTTTGCCTTGTCTCCGTAAGCCTCCCAGTTTTATTTTATAACATAATTGATATGTAAAATACAGACATTTATAAATATATTTCATTTATAGTGAGTATTCGAATATTGCTTTTCTCATTATCAATCATTTCTCGTAATCAACTGGACGATCGATATCATAAACGAAAAAACCAAATCCTCTGGGCAGCATTTCAGTATGTACAGCATTTCATGTGTGAAATATAATATCAGTAACAAATTTATTGAATCGATCGGTACTTCACTTTTAAATGAAAATTACACCTTTTTTGTTTCAGTCATCGATTAATTTTTTGATGGCGATGATAAAAACTTTCAAAGATTATCATTCTTCTTGAAACATACAAAAGAGATTTTCGGCAAATTTCAGTCTGCTTTTATTGATTTGAATCAGCTATCCAAAATAATAAGCTTTTTACATTTTTTTGTTCATTTATATTTAAGGTTTATAAAACATAATTTTGTGAAATACAATTACGGATGCCATAGTCTCCATATATGCCATAGAAAAATATATATTTACAAAAATATTGAGATGGAACCGGAGCGTTCCGCCAACATCCTAGCTGTTCCGTGTGTTCCGTGGCCGTAAATGTTTTGTAACCGCAGGTCTCGAAATTTTTACTGCCGTGGGCCTCCAACCGACTTAATCCACCCCTGCTTACTTCCGACCGTCGCATGGGCACAGGAGGTAACGTACTGTTTCGAATTTAATTACCAAATTCGCCAAAACCTCCGTCCGGGAATAACAATAAGAGTGACCTGTACGGCGCGCGGTCAGAAAGCTAACATACGCGCTATCGCTGTGAAATTACTTAATATATTTATGAATTTTAAACAAACTTGTCTAAATACCATTTAAATGAAATATATATTATTAAAACTACAGTTGCAACCACCCCAACAGAAATTTAAATGCGTTATTTTCACACCACTTTTTAATTTTGAATGTTTTTGTTTTTAGTTTTATTGTTAACTAGGGACCGGCTTCCCGCATTTCTACCGATTTATTACATATGTTCCTTAAGCCTCGATCAAATAGAGCGAGTTTACAAGCTACTAGCCGGTAAGTTTAAAAGCGGGTGAATCGGCGAATGAGATTTTCATGACGACACACAAAACTGTCTACTCCCTCAGTAGCGACAGTAGCGGATAAAATAACGACTCCCGCGCGAACCAATTCGGTCGAAATTTTGTAAAAAAAAAAAACAAACTTAAGCTCGCTGCTAGCGCCACACGCTAGCCAATAACGGCCCCCACCCTAACTAATTCTGACAGACGAAATCAGCTGTTAGTGGGCCGCCATATTTAGGCAAACACTAACGAGTAGTGAATTAAGTTGACCACCTTTCAACTTTTTTCGTAGATTGTCCATAATCTGCTAGTTAGCAAGTAATACGATGACACTGAGCGAGTTTACTAACAGATAGTGAATTTCCTAGATAGTAGCTTGTAAACTCGCTCAATGTCATCGAGGCATTAATCACTAAGCTATAAAGCTTTTTAAAAATATATGTTATTCTTGAAGATAATATCTATACATTCCCCATGTCGAAACGGTTATTATATGAAATTCCCTCGACAGAAAAAAATCGCAAAGATGCTCCGAAAATTATTATAAACACGTTTTTTTCAGTTATTTTACTGTCCGTTTCTTTAAATTTCAAACGAGTCGTGTTTTATTCATCTTCACAATTTTCGCTTACATATTATCGTTTTTAATATTAGCGCGCTGCCTCTAACATTCGTATTTACATATCTCTCTCTCTTATTTTTGAGCGGGTACTACCGGGTCTTAACGAAAATTATTCTTCTTTTCAAATACATGTTGAACATTTTGTTAGCAATTTAAGAAAACGGACTTATTCCACTCTGCCTTTCAATGTATTAGATATTAGATGATGAAAGTACTAACTAGAATACAAGGGGAAGTAGCTTGCTATTCAGATGGTACCAAACACGGCTAAAGCCATTTCAGGCAACGTTTCAATTCTGAATGGTGGTCGTACTCCTGGGCGATACCGATAATGATAGCATCTTCCACTTTGGAACGTTCCGCAAGTACACTACATATTATTTTAAACTAGTAAATTGTGTAATAATCCAAATCAATCGAATAAAATTTATTTGCGATTCGAACCTGCGACCGTCGAATCGCATCAATCAGTACATAAAAAAATTAACGCAATGTTGAAGAAATGCAATTATTGAAGAAATACAACAATATTGATGTTTTCATTTATTTATTTATTGACGCCTTTATTATGGACTTTTATAGGAACAGAAAAAATCAGTAACAACATTTTATATTTATTGATAAATTGTTGATAAATTGAAGATGTCCACTGACTCAGCAAAATTATTTCTCTCCATTAGTATTCTGGGCAATGAGGATTACATGTGGTAGTCAGTTGTTCCAAAAAATAAGAAAAATAAGAGATCCTTATAATATTAAATCTTCCATACTTTAATAAATAATATGATTTATTTCCTTCTGACTTGACTTGATAAATTATAACAGTTGCAAAAATAATGTGGCTACTGCGATGAGGATTAATTTATTGTAGTTAAGTGTTTACATTCGAATTGGTTTTCCAATAACGTGAGGGTTATTATTACCCGCATGAAGTTAATCTATGATTACATTATTAGAAATAAAATTGGTAGCTCTAAAAAATTAATTAAATAACAAGAATAAATAACAAGCCTGCTGGCTTCTGTTAATATATCTCCAAAATTAATTCGTCAATTGAGCGTCAAAAACTAATGTTTATTTGTGGCTTTATACGGTTAATTGAACCATTCTCATTTTCCTACTGTGTTTCAAGAAATAGTTTCTTGAAAGTAAATGGGTTGTTCTTCTTTTTAACCTGCATAACTTTTACCACTCTGTCACATTTCCACCACTCTGTCACATTTTGTTTTTACTATAAATGAATCTCTCTGGATCTCAGAGGGGAAATTGTAGCAAGGGGGAAAGGAGGTCTAAAATACCTATTGGGGGTGACAAACACGAGCTGCTGACAGAATTGTCGTATGACATAAAAATTGTAGGAGACAAGTTTTTGAGATTTTTTAAAATATTCTATTTTTTTTTTTACATGAGCTCCACAAAAGAGGCCCCGAGGAAAATAATCTCCCTCAGGGCCTATTTCATCTTTGAGGATGCTGTGTGGAGGGATTTTTTAAGGAAAGGAAATGGAGAATTCTGGGAAGGAAAAAGGTTTAAGGGGTGGGTAGGAATCTAGGGTTCAGTGTGTTCTGGTCATCCGCCTCCAAAACCGAGCCAAACCTCACCCCATGAACCCGGGCACCCCTGCTAAATCACCAAACATGGCGAACCACTTGGGGTGACCTATGGCAGAGGTGTTAAACGTCATTAAAAATAATAATCGCTGTTACTTGGTTATACTTTTTGGAGTTTAAAAATAGTTTTATATTTTATGTCGTCATATCATTTTTTTAACATTATAGAATACACGCAAGTCGAAGTGGCAGAAGACAACTGTGATCCGTATGAAATACACTTCTATCACGAAGAGTTACAACTCTGTTACGTAATGTTTACTATAAAAATATAAACACATATTTTTAAAAAACACACGCAGTCATTACGTCTTCAATACAGTAGATTTAAAAGTATTTTTAAAATAATAATATTTGTAATTCTGTTGAATTTTTCTCCACCAACTGGTGGAGACAACTTTATGTAGGTTAAAAAGAAGAACGAACCAAATGCCAATTTGTGTTAGTCTTTCAACTTCTGAGCTCTAGAGATGGCAATATAATTGACTCTATATTTCTTTATTTCAAAATTTTGAATTTATCTCAACAGAAGTAAGCGATATTTGAGCTTACTACGGATACCATACACGCTCGGAACTCACTTCTATCGGTTTATTTCTCCAGTGGTTTCATGTGAAATTATGTAAGCTTTTTGTTGCGTTTGTGCGAGAAGAAAAACAACGCCCCTCTAATGGAAACTTTGAATGGAAACCGCGAAGGTTTAAATATTAAATTCTCCATCAGAAGAAGATAGGTGGTGGAAGGTATTTATGTGTTGTGCGCGTGTATATAAATGTATATGTTTAATAACGAAACAAAACCGTAATATTTCCGCGAATGAGAGTTGCCGGCCCGACTTGAAAGAGCCAAGCCAAGCATTATAAATATTATTACAATAATCCATTTAATTATCTGTGCGGTCTCTTTAACATAACTGCGTGTTAATGAGTCGGAAGCTTTATTTACCGGACCAACCCGACCGGCCAGATCAAAGGGCGCCGCGGGGAGCTGCTGTGGCGGAGAGACGCCGCGGGGCGACGCCGACGCCTGGGCCGCGCCGGCGTCTTCCTGCACGGCGTCGATGCTCTCTTCGCGCTGCACCGGGCGCGTCGCGCGACACGCACACTCTCACACTGATCACTTATACACTGTCACACTTAACTTCTCCCGCCTCACGATTCGTCACTTCCCACAATGCACGCTATTATCAGTGACTATAAAAGATCTGTTGTTATCTCCATGATTGTAATAATAATGCAATGACCTATAAAGGAGATTGTGACTTTATAATATTCTATGATATATTTGCGGCACGATCAAGAGTAGTACGTACTGTGTATCACTTGGTGAAAAACCGCCATTCGGAATCGAAAATCGCGCGTTGTTTAAAATGATTTTATCCAAGTTTTTCGAAATGTGATCTCAGTAGACAAGTACTACTTTTCAACCAGCATCTTTCGTGTCTTCTTTATCTCTTCGGTCCCTTTATGACTTATCCCAATTTTTTGTTTCATAAGAGAAGGTATGTGAAGTGAAAACTTTTTTAGCACCTTTGTGATTTGAAGCTCAATGAAACAAAAAAACGACACTTAAAAGAAACAAGCACATACATCTATAGGATTTAGCCTGCGAGAGAATGAGATAGAATAATCAGTCTCCTCTTTGTGTGGTGCTTCGTAGCTTATCGTAGTCACCTCTTTCTGCGGTGCTTCTTAGCCTCCCCACTCTTGCCTACTTTAGTTTTTTGAAGGTTTTACTTATACCGCGTGTGAACTGCACACATTTTTTTTTAAATTATGGTTCTATGGCAAATCAGATCACTTTTGAAGAATATTTATTAAAAAGTCATTAAATCAATGAAAAAAACTAATCTAACACCTAGCTAGCCTAGATTTTATTTTATTTGTCGCTTTTCATGACTTTATACCACTTTCAAAATTGTTCTGATTTGTCCAGTCACCGAAACAACGTTATTAACTTTCAAGACAAACTTATTGTTAAAAATATAACACGAAAAAGAGAATTATTGCCGCGACCGATGTTTGAACTCATTCCGCTAACAGGACGACTGTTCTAAATCTTTATAGTCTAAATCTTTAAACTATTGATGCAATCTGCAAACCTTCCATACTAATATTATAAATGCGAAACTGCTTGAGTTCGTTTGTTATGCTTTCACGCATTAAAAAATAAAACGATTTTAATCACTCTATAGGCTGTATTTAATGGTAAGCTCTGGCGTTATGAAATTATAAATATTAATTAATTATATTTATTATATGTTTTCTGTCGCTAACAAAAGTGAGTTATTGCTAATGTTAGAAAACAAATCGTTGCCATGGAAACGATGTTGATATATTTGTGGGCTCTATGCTGTTAGGTACTCAGTCCCCTACCTACTGGTCGGCTGCTGCTCCAGAAAATTCAAATATTAGAATATATTTTGTTTTTTTTGGACAAGCTTAGGTTTTGGAATAAATGTCAGATGAGAGATGCTACATTAAAAATATAATTCGTATCGATTATAAAGACTGCATGATAAATAGTGTAAGTTTTTTTATTTTATTTACAAAATTCCACATATTGAAATAAAAATAAATCTCCGAAATGTTTGAAAGCGCATAAATTCCGAACGACTTCACCAAATTGGATAATTCTTTTTTTTCTTTGAGCTCTAGCATTATGAAATTTAGGTGGCACGCGAGCTGTTTTAAAACTGAATGTACCGGGAATGAATGTATGGAATGCGGGAGGAGGGGGGATAATTGATAAGTGTAAGCGCTACAGTAATTTTCCCTTATACCATGCGAGCGAAGCCGCGGGGAAAAGCTAGTTTGCTATAATTAGAAGAGACATGAAAAATCTGATCTGTTGATAATATTCGGATGAGGGCTAAAAATTTTATTTGATTTCCAAGTCTGTACGCCTGCCCCACCGTGGAATAATGGTCTGCAAACCTGAAAAGGGCTTTGCTTTCAAATAGGCAACAATTAAAACTCTCAATTTTAATAAGCCAGTTTCAACACTAATTTTAAGACGTTAAATACCTAATTGTTGCATTTCTCGGCGCTTTACGCGAGCGCGCAGTGTTGGGGTATTTACATAGTGCCAGGCCCCGTGGACTCCCCTTTGGGTTCGCAGGTCTAGTGGCAATTACGACAATAAACTGCAATTACTGGAGACAGCATAAGTGTTTAACGAGGAAGGTGCGGGTGGTTCATTCTCCATACGGGCCGGCCTTAGCCAACCAGCCAACCAGCCAACCTACCAACACCGACCTTCCTTCAATACCTCATTCAAGTCTTTCCCACAATATGCTAGCACTCTTTGTAGCAATGTGGGAATAAATGATTCTGCTAGCTCTCAAATAATCGGAATACAAAGTAATACCAATATTATTAAACACTTACATACCTAAATGGCGCAAATGATTGATTGAAAGAGTGTCGATAGTAGGAACTAATGATGAGGTTGATGACTTTGTGACTTCCCGAAATTTTTCGAAATATTTGATTTTTCCAAAGTTTCATTTCTTGGCTACTGTCGTACGCTAAAGGAGAATTAACAAACAACAAATATTCGACTTGTTTTTGTGTAAGTCGGCTCGCATGTACCGGCGTCTATTTTTCCTGCTTTATGTAATCCAGGCCCCTTCCTTAACCCGCTTCAAAACGCCTCCAAACCAGGTAGTTCCCCTATCTTTAAACTCTAGTTACCGAATAGGCGCTCTTGTGAGATGTCACATAAAAATAATAAAATAATAATGTTCCTTTTTATCCCCGAAAAATAGTTTTGTGTGAAATTGATTCGAAACGTCTTTCGATAATTAGGTACAATGTTTCTACTACCTCTGTTCTTACCAAAAACCACAAAAAATGTTATAAATCTTCTTCCGTTCAAACCTTCTTTAACTAAATTATTAAAAGAAACTTTTCAAAGTTTTCCTACAACTTTTATCGTTAATATTTCGTTATAAATATACCGTTACATAAATAAACAATAATTGCTTGTCACAGTTAAATACAAACGAAAGAAAATAGTACGAATAATTTTAAAATATAACAATTAAATGTGGCATTAGATCGTGTACTGATATCAGAAAATATATAAAGCATAAAAACTATTCAAAATAAATTATTCAATTCTCTACCTACTGACATTGGAAACACGCTTACTAAAAGTTCATTTAAAAGTAAAATCATTAATCACCTCCAATAAACATATCCATCAGGAGTATTTCATGATATTTACATTTATGCCTCCTGTGTGTATATATACATATTAATATCATTGCAATCGTCTACGTACATACGTGAATTGTATAATTTTTAAAAATACATTCACATTTGAATTGTACAATGTTAAATTTAATTGTATAATCTAAAAAATAAAAATTAAATTCTGATCTTATTTCAAACTCTCATTTTCGTAATATTACGTAAACAAGAACATAGATAACAACCACTCTGTAAATTGCCATCGCAACACATGCGTTTCACACCTAGTCATTGCTGTAACCAAATGTTATATTGAAATAACTAAATGAATAAATCAATAAATAAAAAATTAAAAAAATACAAGCTCTTGAAGGATATAAAAGTAAAAGATACATATAAAATATGCCTATATGGGATTTTTTTGGTTAATCTGCTAATCTATTTATATTATTCTCTGCTTTTTTAAAACTGTTTATATAAAAAGTGTGTTTTACAAAATTTTACCAGTTGTACCAAAAAAAATTGTTAATAAATAAAAATAAAAAAAATAAATAAAAAAAACAGTACAAGTAGACTTGGGTTAACTTAATATTGATTGAAAGATATCACAGTACAGCCTTATTGTATCTACATTTCGTGCAGTTAACATGCGTATATTAACGTAATTTAATTTAGGTACAAGCGAGTGTTCAGATTGCTCATCCTTGATATTGTTATGTTTATGGGATATATACAGGATTTTAGAACGAATAGCTTTCATAGACACATGAAATCATATTATTGTTTCTATTTTTTGACATAACAAAACTAAAACACTATTAATAACAACTTATTAGTGTTGTTGCTTTCAAAGTAGTGTATTTTATTAAATAGTATAATAAAGACAACTACTGTCCTGTCCACCGTTTTCTCACTAATCATTTGTTTAAAATCGCATAAAGGTTTTATGAAAATGTTTGTATTATAATCTATCATCGGATCTGCAACGAGCATGAGCATTAATACCGCTCTGTCACAACACGAAATGAAGCATTGTTTCTGTTGACTGAAACTAGGTGGTGTATGTATAATATACGATGTACGTAGGGACTGTTGGAGCGGAGTCACACGACCGCGCGGTCACTAGTACTACCCGCACAGGAAATCGGTGAACTAAAAACCACGTGAATAATAATAATATATCTCCTAGCCTTTGACCCTAATCCGATTCGATATAAATATATAGTGAAAGTATATCATTACTGAATAAGAATAATGAATACATGTCAGCCGACACATGGAAAAATACCTACAATTATCCAAAAAGGTTAAAAGTTTAAGTTTTATTTAAAAGTAAGATTTATAGTATTTTATTCATGTCCCGGCGTAATTTAATGTTTGAAATGAAGATACAGATTTATAGTTGGCTGTAATACTAAGGTATTCATAAATCAGCGGATACGCCATCGGAAGATTTCGGAATAAAATGCAATTATTATAATAACACGATATAAATACGGCGGGTCGATAAAGGCTGACAGTTAAATGCTATCTCGGCTCGGCTGGGTTCGGTTTCACCAAACTAACTTCTCGTTCCCTCGAAGCAGTCGGAACGGACTCTTTGGCATAACGGATCGTGACTTTTTTCCCGATATTTTTCACAATTTGGAAATAGCTCGGGCGTGAGTGAGAAACACGCTTTTTAACCGAAAATAACTCATCTCTGTATTATGCTTTATACGCCCCGACGATGTGATATTTTGCATTACTCATTTATTTGTCTTATGTGTTACTGACTTCAAACACGAACAACGGATAGCAATTCTATAAATTAATGTTGTTCGGCTCCTTTCTTTTTCATTTTTCACGAAAACTAGATTTATTTTCTATCACATAATGGATCGTAATGAAATATTCCTAAATAGAGCGTGTAGTTATTTAATTAACTAATGGACTATTCGTTATATTTTAATTTATTCGACATTTCAATAAAAAGGCTTTTTGTAAGACTAGGTTTCTACGCGGGCGATATTTCATTGCCCGTGACGTAGTACCTAACTACTTACCTGAGGAGTGAGGAGATATTAAATTAATCAATACTTTGCTTATTTACTTAAACTAACTTTGTAACTACCAAGTTGGGCAGTTGGACTTCTTCGACCAAGGTTCAAGCGTCAATCTTTATGAGTTACTTAGGAGCTCAATAATTATTTCCATTTTACATTTTCACCGCTATTTTTATTTTAAGGTTGTTAAGATTGTTGTTGTCATATTGGCTGCGCCTGTGTGGTGTTCTGTTAATTCCACTGATTAACAATTCAATTAATCAATACTTTGCTTATTTACTTAAAACCTTCTTTGTAACTACCAAGTTGGGCAGTTGGAGTTCTTCGACCAAGGTTCAAGCGTCAATCTTTATGAGTTACTTAGGAGCTCAATAATTATTTCCATTTTACATTTTTACCGGTATTTACTAATGATTATAGATTTTTATTTTAAGGTTGTTAAGATTGTTGTTGTCGTACCGGCTACGCCAGTGTGGTGTTCTGTTAATTCCTCTGATTAACAATTAAATTAATCAATACTTTGCTTATTTACTTAAAACCTACTTTGTAATTACCAAGTTGGGCAGTTGGAGTTCTTCGACCAAGGTTCAAGCGTCAATCTTTACACGTTACTTAGGAGCTCAATAATTGTTTCCAATTTGCATTTTTAAGAATATTTTCTAATTATTATAGACTTTTATTTTAAGGTTGTTAAGATTGTTGTTGTCGTACCGGCTGCGCCAGTATGGTGTTCTGTTAATTCCTCTAATTAACAATTCAATTCTGAATGATACTTCGGTTCGTCAGATTTTACATTAAAATACATACCTAACTGGATTTGAGGTCAGTATTAAAGGATGCACTATGTTAATCTGCGGCAGGGGAGTGACCCTGAAAATGTGTTAATCGGATATGATCGGCTATTTTCTATCGGTTGTCTCTTTTATGCAATACTACCAATGACACCTATTGATGCATCTTAAAACTTCATACACTAGCGACATCTCTTGAAAGAAATCGAAACTTCATATATACATATTTACTAACTCTACAGTATCTTATCTGTAACTCCGCAGGGCAGATAAAAATATAGTCTTGAGTGATATAAGATCGTACACTTTTGCTTTTTCAAGTGATGGTCAAGTAATTAAAAACAAGTTTCAAACGCTAACAACACGTAACATCAAAAAGTCACACAACAACCTTCTTTTGAAATAAGCAGTATTAATTTTTTAGGCAAGTTTTAATGTTTTTTAAGCAATACGTAGTTCTCAACACGTGTTGACATCGGTGATCGATAACGTTATAATATCATGAAAAAAAATTCTTTCGACTTGCTCGATTTCTTCGTATCTATAGTTAGGGTTGTTTCGATAACAAAAAATTTATTCAATATTTTTGGAACAACTTTTTAAGGATTTACCCGTCAATGTAATACTAATGTAAACATGAGATTAAAAAAATTAAACAAAAGTTAGGTCCCAATGGCATTTTTTTTACATTTAAATAAAATAAAATTATGTCTTAATGGCCTTTTCACTTCACACAGGATGTCCTAATCTAGGGGTCAACTTGTCCAAGAGTGACAGACGTATGAATTCATGGTGACCGGAAAACTCAGAATGAAATCAACTCAACCCCCCCTTAGAAAAGTCATTAAAAGTGATGAAAAAAAATATATAACAATTTGGTTAAATAGGTTAGGTTAGGTTAAGTGGCTATTTAAAAAAAATCATTGCTTTTAATGACTTTTTGAAAATATGTTGAATTGACATGATTCTGTGTTGGCATGGAACCGAATTCATCCCTCCCATTGCTGTGTAAGGCGAAGGGTCGAGATAGTCCGGTTGGAGAGGTCAAAAGGTGAGCAAACGTATCCGCCGCCAAGACAAACCTCACCCAGTGAACTCGCCTGCAGTCACTTGCACTCCTACTAGTCACCAAACGTACCACTTAGGCAACTTATGTCAGGGGTGTTGGTTATCTAATAAATGGTCCACGGTGCGGCGGTAGCCATATCCGCTTCCCAAATTGAATTGAATTGAATTGCCCAGTAAAACCGTTTCTTTTCATTTTCTTTGTCACGTTCAGTTTCATGTTTCGTTTAGATTTATTAGTATTATCTTCTTCTTCAATGATTAAAAAAAAACTCTTATCTGTCTGTTTTTTATTAGTTCAGATGTAAAAGCACACAATAAACGCATTTATTTGTAAAAACAAGTAAATGTGAAGTGTTTATAATAGCACAGAATAGAGTACGTAATCCACGTTTGCAACCCGCCGGCTCAGGTACCAGCACCCCGAGAATTCCGCGATTTAAAAAAGAATAATCGTATTCCCGCACTCGTGTGGCCACTTCTTGTGAGTGTGCTATTTTATTCTTTGCGGGGGAGTGGTCCCGCTATTCGTGTGTTCGCAGCGTCACCCTAGACGGCCGCGGCCTGAGCGCGTCTAGTGGCGCTACGGGCGGCGTTGGGTTTAGTGGGGTTATTAGCGCTCTTCTCCCGGCCGCTGCGCTAGGGCCCTCACCCGCTCCGGCTGCACTGCTCTGCTGATAACCAACGAACCCAGCCACCACCATCTGCCGGTACCACTAGTCGCACTCCACACTTCTAACTTTACGATGATTTCACCCTCAATAACACACTACTTTAGGTCATTTTTATGCTGTCACATGTCAACATAATATTTTTTTTACATGAGTTTGTTGTAACTCCGGGTAGTCTCACAAACTCTTTAAATAAAAATCAGCGTGCGCAATTCATAAGCGGTAGAAGTGTAACCTTCAGAAAACTAAAATAGACAAGAGTGGGGAGATTACGAAGCACTTTTGTATCAATGTGAAGGATTTTGGTTATTTATTTTTGGGGTGTTATGCCGTGTTGCGCTACCTCCTTCTTTCGCCCTTTACTTTTGGCTAAAGAAGGAGGTAGCGCAACACGACATAACACCCCAAAAATAACTAACAAAAATACTTTTGAAAACCTAAAATCATAACCAATGTGAAGGATGATTTTTTCCATATTTTTGTCGATTCCAGTGCACCTTTTCCTATACATTTGGTCATATTATTTTTTTTTATTTATTTATTTTAAACACTTTACAAAATATATGACAAAAAGTCCCGATTAACTGCTTTTTAGCAGTTTGTCTAACGGGTTCTTTACATTTAAAAATCTTATTATAATGAGTTAAAAGTTACATTTTTACAATTTTATAAAATAAACATTATAAATCTTACAGAAATATTTTTTATAGAAAAGAAAAATTATGAAAACGTCAATAACAATTTTTAAATCTTTAGAATAATATGTAATTGTAAGCTAATATAAATTAATTTTGCTAGACGACCCTTTTTTGCGTTTTATTTTGCCTGTTCATTTTGGAGTGGTTTGAAGTGATTTTACAAAAAAAAAACTGTTTTTGGATTTGTAGAAATGTTTTTTGTCTCTAATAAAAAAATATACATAATGAAGTCGAAAATATCCTTAGGTTTTATTACATTTTCCAGTAAAATAAGCTTTCTTCGCAATAAAAAAGAAGTCTGATGGATTTCCTGAAAATAAATAAAGAAAAGGTAATGTGACTTTTGAAAATCGGAATATGAGATTTGACACGGAATTTTGCGACGCGCTTTTCCACAGATAAAATAAACGTTTTTGTAAGTACAAAAAAATAAGTTAGAAAATTGTTGAGGTACATTATTTCCTTGTTAGGCGAATAAAATTAGGTTCGAAATACCGTAAAATCGAGCTTTAGTTTATAAATACTTTAATACATAAATACTTAAGTACGTAATAAATACTTGAGCACATAAATACTAGAAAAGAAATACTTTAGTAAATAAATAATTAAGTACATAAATACTAGTAATTAAATACTTAAGTATATAAATACTTACGTACATAAATACTTAAGTACATAAATACTTAGGTACATAAATACTTAAGTACATAAATATTTAAGTACAAAAATAATGTATGTTACCCGGATCATAGAAAAATAATTTCGTTGGTGACCATATATATAGCTTGAAATTTTACGTTTTTCAAATAAGTATCACTTTACCCTGAGCAAAAATCGCATATTTCAAAACTTTTCGAAAAGCAGCAATCGGTCCGTTTGAGCACCGACTGCCACAGTATTCGGCTCGCCAAAATTCAAAACAAAATGGGCACTGGAGGCCACCCAATACGGGACACTAGAGCCCGCGCGGATATATGGGCCGGGTAATATCATCCTGCTTACTTCGCCGTCAATGAAACTATTGCACACAATATTAACTTCGCATCGCACAGAGAGGTTGCAATTTCTGCATCGTTCGAGTCTGATAGATTTGGACTATGAATGGAAAACTTATTCTTCGATTTTATTTTTGATGTGTATGTATGTATTTTTGATTTTTTTATTTATTTATTACACACCTTAATGAGCTTTTACATTCTAGTTTATAAGTTGAGTACACATTCATTTTAAGTACTTGAAAATTAAAACAATACATGAAATATAATATAATGAGAAAAAAGCTGTACACAACAAAAGCATATGTATAGATAATAAAAATAAAATACATTTGTAGAAATGATAAGAACACTTGCATAAATAGATTTGAATATAACTTACATAAATAGATATTTAATAAAACCAAAATGCAGAAGTTATACACATCTATGTGTGCCTAGAATTAGAATAAACAATATTTATACTAGTCATTTGTGAGGTGATATATATATCTCCTAGATCAGAATATTTATTACCTAGGTAGGTACGTCTAAAGGGACATGCTCTGCCTTCACCCTCTAAAATGGTGCATAAATGTAAACAGAAATACAAAAATACCTCCCGTGTTGCGCTACCTCCTTGTTTAGCCAACGTTTCGGACAGCGTTACAGTGTCCATCATCAGGGCAGATGTGTAATTGTGATAAAAATATGTTTATAAGTGAACAAAAACGTTATTTTTGTGACTAAAATTAACCGTATATCTAAGATATGATACCATGAGGAACTTTTTTTTAAAATTAGTAATTAACTTCTAAAATATTTTGTTCATATAAAAATTCAACACATTACATACCCGTACACACCCATTCTAAAAAGTACAATGGTTAGCAACCATTTTTATTAAATTAGAAATGTTTTTTTTAAACTTCTTCAATAATCGCATATTCACTTTGTGGCTTCGTTTTAATTTAATAAAAAAAAATCATTTTGTATACTGATGTATCTAATTAGTGATCTAATTGAATCAAAATTATCAACGTGTTTCGAAACCAACGGTTTCTTCGTCAGGATAAAATGAACATTAACAAAAATAACAATCGACAAATAAATACCTTTGGACATAAAATAATACAAAGAGTGGTGATTAATTAGTTATCATTACAAAAAAAACAAATATAATAAATAATACAACCATTAATTTCGAAACGTGTTAATTTTGATATAAATAAATGGTGTATACAAAATGATTGGTTTTCATTAACCTTTATTTTAAATGGTGTATTATATAAATTATTATTTAATTTTTGTATTTACAAATAAATTTTTGCTGTAAGTTTATAGTTATAAGTTTAAGTGATAAGTAAGGGCTAAGTATAAGGATAAGGGCTCTTTTTGTTTGGCATTCGATTGGTCAGATAGTTAATAGTATTGAGGTTATTATGTATTGTATGTGTTAATTATTTTAATAATGCACGATCCTGTTTGATACTGACCTAGAGGCTTTCACCGTTACCTCATTGCGCCTCTCCGATCCTGTGCGTCTCGTCGATTTCGCATTTAGGTAAAAGCGACTGATGGGAACAGAGTACCTTGTATGGTATCTTTTGACCTATTACAGCGGCCATAGTTGCTTGTTGGTAAATGTTGAAAGGAGATCCATTGAGGGTATTTGATGAAAGGCGGTCTATTCGACGAGGCTTGATTTAGCCGAACATCAATCGCGGGAGCCTGCGACATACGAGACTCTGGACAATGGCTACCGGGGATTTAAACTACATGCCTGCTCCCGGTTCTTCCCATCCCACCTCCCCACTCCCAGCTCCCATCACCCACCTTTCCTCTTCCTCCTCCCAACCAACTCCTGGAATCGACGGTAGTAAACATGAGAAGGAGAGTAGTAATCGTTATTGTGCCCAGTGTATTTGAATAAAACAAAGCCTTCAGCACTAAGGACAGTAGCGCGACTTTATTTTACAAATAGAGCCTCGCTCTTGAAACAGTTTATTGTCAAATTGGGAGGCGGAAATGGGTACCGCCGCCCCGGGAACCTTTAGGGGTCATCCATAAATTACGTCACACGAATTTCATGATATTTTGACCCCCCCCCCGTCCCTGTCACACATCGTCATATTTGTGAGACCCCCTCCCCCCTAGTGTGACGTTACATATTTTGCTATTTTACATCTAAAAATAATCAAAATTCAGATTTTACATGTGACGTCACAGAGCTGATGACCCCCCCCATACCCCTTGTCGCACAATATCACACTTATCTACACCCCTCCCCCCCTTAAGGTGTGACGTAATTTATGGATGGCACCTTATTAGATAACCAACACCTCTGACATAGGTCACCCGAAGTGGTTCGCTACGTTTGGTGATTTAGAAGGATGCCCGCGTTCATGGGGTGAGGTTTGTCTAGGTCTTGGAGGCGGATGACCAGGATATACTGAACCCCAGATTCCTACCCGCCCATTAAACCCTTTTCCTTCCCAGAACTCTCCTCCCCTTCCTTTCCTTAAAAAAAAATCTTCCACACAGCATCCCCAAAGATGACGTAGGCCCTGAGGGAAATTATTTTCCTCAGGGCCTCCTGTGTGGAGCTCATGTAAAAAAAAAATCGAGTGCAGTTTACACGCGGTAGAAGCGAAACTTTACCAAAAAAATCTCAACCGATGCTTGAAAAGTAAGGTCATAATCAAAGCGACCAATGACCGACGTGGACCTTGCGTAATTTCCTTTTCATATCTCAATAACCAATAGGAAAACCTTAAAGTGATATCATTATCAAAGCAGCCGATGAGCGCAGTTGATGCGTCGCAGGTGCAGTAATCTTCATTTCCGTTTCAACAAAAATCCAAACAGCCGTGCTATAGAAGTTTCACTGTTTGAAAAAAAAATTGTCACTGTTTCAACCACTTGAACAAGAATTCACATCCAACTCTCTTTAAAATATGTAAAGCCGCCATAATATTTCACTTTAATGCGTTAATCCCGCTTGCATACCATTATTGTCGTTAATTTATTAATTATACCGTGATTTGCAGACTGTGGAAGTATTTCCAGCGAACAAACGATTCCCTCGGTGCGGCGTGAATCGTAGATACTTATCTTATAGCTGCGGCTGTATCCACGTATCGTTCCCATAATATTACAATTGCAAGCAGTTTAATCTTGTATATTTATCAACATCGGTGAATTACTTCTGCACGTGTTATAATCGACTTTAGTTTAAACGTGGACATCAAAACTGCATTAACTTATTTTGGTCACAAAACTAATATAATAACATTACACAAGCAGTCAGTTAAAAGCTTTTACAGCGACGCTTTTGAAATGCATTCTTAAAAGTTTCTGGTATTTTCTATGTTCTATAATCGATTTATATGCGAAAACTTTACGTGATTCTAATAACGATTTAAAATGTTCTTAGAATAATGTTGCAGCTCACATTTTTTTCCTTACATTGACCAATGCGTCCTACCCTGCAACGCGTCGCATCGGTTGGGTTGGATTTTTTTTCTAGGGAATTCTCAACTATCAGGTGACACGAAATGGCTACGCTTTATGCCATACGAGTGTCATCCCAAACCGTGGAAGGAGGAGGTCACGACTGCAAAAGGACCTACACACAGAATTACATTACATGCTTTTTGGCATTTCAAATTGAACAATACTCCCATGGAAAAATTCCACATCTGACATAATTTCATTTAAGGCGCCATATCCCCGCTCAAAAAGAAGAATAGAGAGATATGTAATTACGAATGTTGGATAGAGTGCGCTTATATTTAAAACGATAAAATTGAAGGGAAAATTGTGAAAGTGCTTAATAAAACACGACTCTTTTAAAATAGAGCAAAAGCTCGATGGAAACATCTAAAATAGCATTTAAAGAAACACTGTAATTTTTTTCATACATATAACTTCTAAAGTAAGTGAAATGGACGTGTTTGTAATAATTTTCGGAGCATACATTGCGATTTTTTTTATCGAGGGAATTTCATATAATTTGCGTTTCGGCGTGGGGAACGTCTAATTATTATCTTCAAAAATAACATATATATTTTTAAGAGCTTAAAATCTTCACATCTTCGAGCGAGATATGTGAGAAATCGGTAGAAATTCGGGTAGCAGCGGCTTAAAAGAACGATCATTTTTCCGTGGGGTGTCTACCTAATTGTCAATTGTCTACAATTTCAGGACTAAGGATGGGTTGTTTCAAAAAATTTGACGAATTCGTCAAATATTTGACGTTAATTTTCAGGTTCTGTGTAAGTTCTATTCAAGTTCTGTGATGATTTCAGTTTTGTGAAGCAGCTGGCCTATGATGATAAAAAACAGAACTCGAAAAGAACTTACACAGAACCTGAAAATCAACTTAAAATATTTTATGAACTCATCAAATTTTTTGAAACAACCCGTCCTTAGTCATTTAGATACTCGCTTGTACCTAGATTGCATGCAGTTGGCAATACTTTCTTGTCTACCTAATTGTCCCCAATTGCTCCCAACCATTTGGAGCTAGTGAGACTGTGCAACCCCAATCGGAGTATGTTGTGAGGCTGAAGGTACTGGGAAGGGAAGGAGATAGAGCAGAGGAAGGTGGGAGAGTACCTAACTGGCTCCTCAGATATCGGTCGTCAAACAACGTCGGTATATAACTCCTCAGATATCGGTCGTTAAAAAATCGTTTCAAACCACGTTTAGATTCTGAATGGTGATTTTTCACCAGGACAATTTTGAGAGTATCTTCCACTCGGAACGTGCCGCAAATATACCAATTTTTATTTTATGAATACCTACATTGTTAAATTACACAAATGAATCAAAATAATATTACTTGCCAATGGTAGATTAGTTCTGCATTTTGGAATAAGGTAAGATCTACAAAAAGGGCATTTTTTTCTAAAATCTCTGGATTGTTGATATTTGTGACCGTTCAGGAGGTTGTAAGCCATTGTCAGCTTTTTGTAGGTTGGCGAAGCTATTATTTAAGAAGGCTGACGAATATTGCCAGGGATAGTAAACAAAGTCCCTATAATATGAATAACATTCTTTTGTACTTTCTCTACATTTAAAAAGTAGATCCCCATGTCCCCATTTTACAGAATCATTTTCTAAAACACTGCATACCAGCAGAGTTAGAAAAATGCCTGGAATTGTTTAGCACAAATCCCAGCATTCTCACGGCCCTGCTGCATAACGTCTCTATAATATGAAGATGAAAAACGATGTTAAATGTGAATTAAATGTCATTCCCAAGTTTTGTTACGTTTAATAAATGACTCTTGGACATCGTATACTTAAAACAGAACTTAGTATTTTCTTTTGTAAGTATAAGACATAGTAGCACTAAAAAAATACAAATTTATTGGTTCAACTCCTTTCAACTATAACTTTATTTCGTTCTGAAGCTGTAGTAACTTTTTTAGAGCTATGTATCCAAGGAATAGCTTTATATCATCCGCAGATAGCAGATATTTATAATTTTGTGGTATTTTTGATAAATAATAAGAAAAGTAAAGGTCAAAAGTTGGATCCTTGAGGAACACCAGAGTTTGTGGAAAAATGGGTTGAGTTAAAAATGCAGTACGTATTGTCGTCTATTTGACAAAGAAGTTACAAATAAATTCTCCAAAATTGGTAGAATTTATCTAAAAGTACTGATGAGTAAGTATGTTGTGTCAAATGCAAAAAATTGGTAGGAAGATCATTTTCCAAGACGTCATTATTTTAAGGGTTACATACAAAAAATATGTTTTTATATTGATTACCTCTCTCTAAAACAATACACTAAGCTTTCTAAGAATAGTGGGAGATGATCGCAAGTTGTTCTTTGTTATTCTGTTCTCCAGCACTGCGCAGTAAACTGCTCGTAATATTTTTAACTAGCCAAAGGTATTCAAAACGGATACTTTTTTTTACTGGCCGCCTTGTGTTTACGCCGTGCTGGAAATATCGCACATTTTACGCGTGGAATCGAATATGCAATATTTAATAAACACGTGCCTCAATTCTACAATCAAATAAAAATATTATGTTAAATTTTCAAATCGCGAATCTTTAAGAACAGTTTTAATGATCGTTTTTCAAGATATTACAATCAGTGTTTCGAATTCTATTTTGCTTTCGTATTTGATACGGGAATGGGTATGGACATTAAATATTTAAATTCTTGCATGCAAAAATCACTGAAAGTAATCGATTTAGCTGCCTTCTGAAAAGGGTCGGGCCTAGTGATGTGTGTGCGATATCGCTGCCTGTAGAAGTCGACCACATTGTCGTGGTCTACATTGGATTAGTGCGGCCTGTCTTGTAATATGAACCGTTCGTTCTGCGGAATCGAATAATTTGCGAATCACACGAGTACATGTTTCTCTTTGTTCCGCTGTCTATGGAATATTTATTAGGTATGATTATCTTACTACCCTTTGAATTGCACATTGAACTCGGGTCACTCACCCGACCAGACAATCAGTGAATACTATATCATTATAATAAACATTTTTTAAATTATATTACACTGAATTATTTAGTCCATTTGCAGGCGATCAAAGAATGAACTAACGAACCTAACGGACTAGCTTTTAAAAACCATAATTTTTTAACCAAAATTTACACCGGAGAAACTGAAATGTTAAATGTGTCAAACGATATTCGTCATATTTTTTTATAAAATTATGCAATCGTTGCGCTTTGCTTCAAATGGATTTATCTACATGTTGTAACCAGATACCTATTTTTACCTACCTTTTTTCAACCCTCCTTCCCCCATTCTAACTCCCATCCTCACACCTTCAATCTCTGATAATAACGCTCCTCAGATAAGAAACTAATGGTTCACGTACCATGCAATAAACAAAAAAATCTATGTATTTATATCAACGTATCAATATTTATGTATTTATATCAACGAACACCTATGCGGGTTCTTACAAAAATGTGTTGTTCATAAAATTTTGTGGAGGTAAAATATGCTAATTAAATTAGATATGAATTATATTATCATTGATTACTATTATTGAGGAATGTTATTATAGCCTGTTTGTAACTATATTCCGTGCAATTGAACACATCTACATCTTCTCAGAAAATATTGCCAACTGCATGCAATCTAGGTACAAGCGAGTATCTAAATGACTTAGTCCTGAAATTGTTGTTGCAATTTAGATCGAGTAGTTCTTGTTGATACATAGCACCATTAATAATTTTAAAAATAAAAGTAAAGTCAAAAACCAGTCTTCTATCAGAGTTTTAATAATTTAAATGATTTCATCAAGTGGTTGAATTTTATTGTTTCTTTTTCAGGCAGATCGAGTTTATAGCCGCATAAAACCATGTAAAACTTTTGAACAAATAACAATATGATGAGTAACAATATGAATATGCGAAATGATTGATTAGCAACATTAAACGGGCGCTTGTACCAGCAATCTCGTCAACATTTTGTCACCACCTGTGATATTAGCGACCTACCCTCGTAAAAACTTAAAAAAAGTAAAATTTTAACATTTTTACGAATAGTTAAAACGACATATTACAACTAGTAGCCGGTTAAAGCAGTTACTTTCAACATTCAACGTCAAATTGAATCTCGGTGATAATGTTAGATAAATTTAACGTCATCTCATGAACACGCTTGTATCACAACGCTATGAAACATCCATACCACGTCAAAGTTTAGTCGCCACCTGTGATATTAGCAACCTACACACAAAAGTATAAATAATGTGTAAATATTTTTTTTAAGATGAAAATGGCACATTTTAACGTGAGTTAAGTGATAAGTTTTACATTACGGTTGAGTGCAATTCTATCTACGGAGTCCACATTACAATGTTCATAGTTCATATACAAGCTGTTGAAAGAATTCAAAATAAATTTATGTGGTGTATTGGGGCTTTTACATTTTCTCAGTTTTAAAATGGGGTTCCGGCAATTCTGTTGAACTACAACATTATTTTAAATTAACTGAATTTGCATTGTCGGTCAGAAGGATTTTCACTGACTTTGTTTTTTGTAAATTTTTTAATAAAGATAAACTTTCGGTTTCCTCTAGTAATATTAAATTCTAAAAGTCGGAAATTATTTCAGTATATTTCGAGTACTAACTACCATTAAAATGTACCTCGTTGCCTAGAATACTAATGGACAAGAGTGTAACTATTGCTTCTGCATGGGGGATTCGATCCTAAGTATGGGGTTGGATCCTGGTATGGGGTCAGGGAGAAAGGAAAGGGGGAAGGGGAGGGGGGGGGTTTATTAGATATTTTTTTGTTCTACTTACCACAACGTATTTTATTTACATAACATTGATGAATTAGATGGTGCAAACAATTTTTTTTTTCAGGAATCTATAAGTGGTATTCACTATTTTTAATATCTTCCATTTTTAGTATCTTTCCCTCCCTCTTACATACGCCCTTGTCAAGGCGGCGCTCTTCGGGTGAAAAAGAAGATGGAGAGATATGTAATTACGAATAATGGACAGAGCGCGCTAATATTTTAGGTGATAGAATTGCAGCGAAAAATGCGAAAAAGCTTAATAAAACATGACTCGTTTAAAATAGAGCAAAAATCTCGTGGAACGTATCTTAAGTATCATTTAAAGAAACATTGTGAATTTTTTCACAAAGTAAAAAAATAGAAATAGACTTGTTTTAAATAATTTTCGGAGCATACTTTGCGATTTTTTTCTATCGAGGGAATTTCATATAATTTGCGTTTCGGCGTGGAACGTTTCTAGATATTATCTTCAAAAATAACATATATATTTTTTAAGGGCTTAAAAACTTCAAATGTTTAAGGGAGATATGTAAGAAATCGGTCGAATTCGAATAGCGGGGGGGGGGGAATAATTATGCCGAGTCAATGCGCATCTTCAATTTATCACTGAAAACCATTACACTTTATTAAATGTTATACTTTTACTGGGGCGGTTTGATTATTTACCTAGCCTGTATCTATGTAAATAAAAACTGAGTAATTTTTACTATTGTCATGTAAAAACCCCTAAATATAATGGTCATAATTAAATATATAAATAATTTCCTCATATACCAAGTTTGCGTTAGTATTTATCAGAAATCATATTCCATGTCAACATTTTGTCGCCACCTGTGATATTAGTAATGCAACCACGTAAAAGCATGTAAAAAATCGCGTTAAATTTTGCGATTTTTTACAAACGGTGAAAATGGCGCATTTCAACCGCGAATCCCGGCGGTTCGCGGGACGCCAAGAGGAGACGCGGCGTTCGCCGGGTAGCGGGCAGCAGCGGGCTGCACACATCGGCGGTGACCTGCTCTCTGCAGCAGACACGGGCAGATGTAGGCAATGTAGCCACTCTGGCACTATTCATGTAGCGGCCGTCCTTGCGTGTGTTTGACACGCCGTGATCGCCGTCGCCGATGCCGCCGGCCCTCTGATAGCGATTTTATTAACGCTCGTAATAAAAAAATAAAAACCGCACTTGGAAAAAAATTCTCCGACCATTTTTGTTTTTTTTTTAATATAATTTTTTTTTATTTTGCCAGCTTTTATTTTAGCGGAAGTATTCCGGCGTGCGGTTTACGAGTGCTTAAAACAGGCCAATAGTAATAATGTTTGATTTTATTTTACCGAAATGTTCACAAACACACGTTATTTTTTGTATTTTTATTACCTCTCACATTTATATAAATCGTGATATTTCAAACGAACCCGGCGTTGCTAGAGACTTTGGGAGAGACTGCACTTTAAACCTCGACTTAGGGATAATTTAAACATACGTTTTCCCGTATAACTTAACAGTTTTAACAACTTTTACCAAAAGGTACCTACATAATATACTTTTTAATTGAGTGGAAGATACTCAAAGAATCTCCCTTGTATAAGACTGCCATTCAGAATTGAAACGTTGTTTGAAATGGCTTTAGCCGTGTTTGGTGACCAAATCTGAAAAGCCAAATACTTCCCCACCTAACATAACAAACATGCATGAATAGGTATATACATAATAGACTTCTACCGTGGATGATACTCTCAGAATCGCCCTGATGTAAGACCACCATTCAGAATTGAAATTGTTTAAAATGGCTTTAGCCATGTTTGGCGACTAGATCTGAATAGCCGGGTACTTTGCCACCTTCCTTTCTCTTAACTCCTTCCCCTCCCCACTTACCTTCAGCCTCACAACGTACCCCTATTGGGGATGCCATAATCTTACTGGCTCCGGGCGGTTGGGAACAATTGAGACTCTTGTGCGGAATTAACAAAAAAAAATTATATATATATATATATATATATATATATATCATCAACTATTTGTCAATAATATTTTTTTTGAAATATTCTTACATTTCTCTATTTATCACTTCCTTAACATTTATTATTGTTTTATTTTAACATCAGTAACATAGAAATGTTTATGGAAATGCCCAATTTTAAGCATTCTCACGTGACAATTATGGCACTCCTGCCTAAGAACACTTGAGGTGTGTAGAATCAAATACAGCAATCTCCAAAATGCGTTATTTTGAGAAAAACAAATGTTTCATGTGAGTAATTCTGACGCATTCATAAGTTAATAATTATATTCACAAAGTGATAAAAGCATAAAGAGCTTGTTTTAATACCAAATAACTGCTTTTCTACGTAAAATAGTGAATCATTAACAAAGTTGCATTTTGAAAAAAGTGAAGATTGCTGTATTTGATTCTGTACACCTCAATTAACAGTCCCATGTTGGTAAACAAAGATAAAAATCAAAATGTTTCTCCATTTAAACGTTACTCAAGTGTGTATTTTCTTGTTTCCTTTCAGGCTAAGCTGCTGGAAAACTCACACGTGTGGCTGGGCGCTTCGACGTCCTCTATTGCCGGTGAGTTTACCGTATTACGTCGGATCTGCTCCAGGCATCATCACCACTACATCAGAACTGCCTACAATTTGGTGGAACTCACTACTTAAGATCCTTCGAATTTTCCAATCATCAAAACACATTTATCATTCTTTATCGTAACTGAAGAAAACTTTGATTAGGGTATATTTTTAAAGCTTCTGCTTTTTGTTTCGCAGAAATGCACGTATTACATAGTCATAAAATAGCCATTCAACGCCATTTTGTTTATTTGACAGTTGAATGGTTCCCGAATTACCAATTCTAAGTCGTTTTTTAGACAATTCAAGGATAGATGTCAATGAACATGTTGTTACTAGCTTGTCAGCTTTATTATAAGAGGAAATCAAATTTCAAAAAAACAAAATGGCGCTGAATGGTCATTTGATGAAAATGTTACATTTGAATTTCTGCGAAACAACTGGGCCTTAGTAAAAATATTAAGTTCCTACAGTATAAAAAAACATTTAATATTTAGAATCAAGATAACTATTTATTTCTTTATTTATACTAAATATTATTATTTAATGTATAAAAAACGAAAACGCAGTTTATTTGTGTAGATAATTATTTCTATGCGTTATAGCTGTTTCGCCTTCCGAAGGCGTTGTTAATGTTTGCACAGTTTGATAAAACCTTTGGAAGACAAAACCGTTGTCCAGCGTAATAGTAATAACACAGCAGAACTGTTTTTTTATAAATTAAATAATATTATTGAATATATAAAAGAAAAAAAATTAAATTGAGTTACTAATTAAAATTACTTTAATTAGTGATTCCTGACATCACTTGGAATAAAAAATTTTGTCTTCGTTGTCATTTTTATAGTTTTTTTTTTTCAATTCAAAACATTAAAAAAAACATTAAACATGGGACAGTTAGAGTTGCTCAGTGGCAAGTTTTTTTTTTTTTCAAAATTACATATATATTTTTTCTCAAAATAATGTCATAATTACATATTAAAGTACGTTCCATAACAACTTGTATTTATTTGTAATTCTTAATAAGCAATTGAGTTAAAATTATTTCTATCATTTTGTGCCTGCTTTTACGCATCACGCATAGTAAAATATTTAGGTATAAAGAATAATTCTTGAAATTATCTGTCAATGTGTTTCAACGATTTATATGTCACGTTGTATGTTAACATTTTTAGGTTTGATTTGTCTACGACTAATATAATGTTTTGTTCACTTTTGACATATCTACTAATTACTCACCCTCTTGTATATCATTGAACTATTATTGCGATGCTTTATTGCGACCTGAAAGCGAAGTTGTGCGAACAATACATTGAATGTGTTTCTATTGTCGTGTATTGTTGCAGAGTTGTCGAGACGAGTTAAAAAAAAAAACATCACAGTATAACAATAATCGGACTAAATTAGATATGCATTAAGAGTTTAAACACTTTCTATACAAACAAAACGCATAAAATCACTATGCAGCTCGGTGTAATTGCTGCTTATTCTGCTAAACACCAATTTATGCAAACATTTACATTGTGTGCAATTTATACGCAGTCTGGTGCTTGCATTTTTAATCTTCATTTTAAGATTGTGTAAAAGCTGTGTACAAATTGGTATTGGTTTGTAAGAAATATCTCTATATCATACAGCATACATCTCTTTACTGTGGAAACGAGCCAAAACAAATCAAAAATGATATTTTTTGAGAAAATTATTGGAATAACGTTAGTTTTACCAGCTTTTTTTGCAATTTGAAACCAATTAAAAAATATATCTAAGACAGGCTATTTTAACAGTAAATCAAATGTGACATTGTCATCGAGTGGCCATTCAACGCCATTGTTTTGACAATTGAAAGGTCCTCGAAACGCTGATACTAGGTGCGTTTCAGCAGAAGAGGACAACTATCATCTTCTTGAAGTAAAACTTCTTTACGCACGCTTGACTTGGGGAGTAAGCTGGTGAATGCGTGACGAGAGCGTTACGAAAAGTGTGATCGGGCGAGGCGAACGATGCACGCTTGACTTGGGGAGTAAGCTGGTGAATGCGTGACGAGAGCGTTACGAAAAGTGTGATCAGGCGAGGCGAACGAAGCATAAAGAAGTTTTACTTCAGTCGTGTGGTCTAAAGCACACTCTTTTTTTAAGCTTGTCAGCTTATTAAAAGTTGATAGAAACCTAAAACGGGGATCTATCCATTGTAAAAAAATGGCGCTGAATGACTATTTGCTGACAATGTTACATTTGAATTTCTGTGAAAAAACTGGCCCTAAGAATGGTCATATTGGTGCCCTCTTCTAAAGAAAGCCGACTGCCATAAGATGAAAAAGTTTAATGAGTTATACATTTTCAGTGCGACTCTATCAAAATATCCTACATTGTATGATTTCTTCAGGATCACATCCAGGATTACGCTCTATTACATTGTTTTTTAATCATTTAAAAATAACATAAGAAAACATCCTTATAGGACAAACACCATTTGAAACACTTCTAACTGAAAATTTTCGGTTGTGACATTCAATCTCATCACTACTATGTATTTTGACTTGTGAGTTGTATCGGTAATGCTTTCACACAGCGACTTAATTAGAATTGGTGTTAACTCTTAATGCATACGCTAACTTAACCGATTAACGATGTGCAAAGTATCTTGAACCGATGGAGCTGTTTATTGTCTTTGTAGACTGCGAAGACTAATGAAGGTTTCCATATTTCCAATTCTTTCCAGCAGACAGTTACCAGTATCAGTTGCAATCCATGTGGCAGAAGTGCTGGAACACGAACCAGTCGCTGGTGCACAACCTTCGCTTCCGCGAGCGTGGCCCGCTCAAGTCGTGGCGGCCGGAGACCATGGCCGAGGCCATCTTCTCCGTGCTGAAGGAGGGCCTCAGCCTGTCGCAGGCCGCGCGCAAGTACGACATCCCGTACCCGACCTTCGTGCTCTACGCCAACCGCGTGCACAACATGCTCGGCCCCAGCGCCGACGGAGGAGCAGGTATGACCGACACCGACCCCAACAAGGCACGAGAATGAAAAGTCAAATCAAAAAACAAATTACCTTAATCACTTACTATCATGTGCAGAAAATATAACGCACACAAAACTCTTTGTTTTGATACACGGATGATTGTAAATTCGCAACAATTTACAACTGACTTCTTATTCTCATGCTTATTTTATCATTTACTATACCTCCCCTAAACCATGCTGCTGAATAACATGAGATTTTTTCTGTCGAAACACAATTTTCATAATATTATCCTCTGAATCTCTTAATGATTGGATTGCGTTTGTATTCGATGCGAGCGATTTGCGATTGATTATTTCACCTATACTCCCAATCATTGCGTCTTTTTGTTGTTGTTATTATTAGGTATACGTTTTTATACTTGTTAATCAATGTTTCCGTATGCGTTTGCGATGTTTTATTCTCCTATAAAATAACTTGTGTGTATTGTATGTACATGCAGCGTGCACTACTGGACCGATGGCGGCTGGGATGAAGTGCTCTAGCTCCCCACTGTCTCGGCCAGGTTTCAATTGCAGTACCACGCGTCTGTATTAGTTTAAAACATTTTTACTGTGTTAAAAGTCTCGTACATAATGTGAAAAGCAAGAGAATTTGAATGTTTGTTTAATGGAGCAAGCATTATTTGTATTTCTTTGAAAAATGTTTTCCTTCAGGTATTTCCACTGCTCTGTATTTTGGAATGGTGTCAGCAATGCCGCTTTGTAGGTGCCCTGCTATAATAGCCGACTCGGATTCCTTTCATATCCAAAATATTTTACTACAACAACTGCATACCTAGCATCTTTCGTCATATTTCTGAAGTCTATTTTTACTTGAGTTGTTCAGAAGTCTTCACAAATTTCTGAATAGTAATAGTAATACTATGTGGATCACTTGTATAATAGCTCCCCTATGTTACAGGTTGACTTAGATGGGCTACGCGGTCATTACAATAACC
Organism: Glyphotaelius pellucidus; assembly: GCA_936435175.1. NCBI lineage: Eukaryota > Metazoa > Arthropoda > Insecta > Trichoptera > Limnephilidae > Glyphotaelius > Glyphotaelius pellucidus. The sequence goes on from OW386542.1 coordinate 6,374,814, forward strand.
TAAAGATTAAAAAAACGGAACTTACTTTATTTTATTTCCCATATAAATAACAACATAAATGTAGATTTTAATTGATCGCTTGTGATGATCATACGTCTTAATTATAATAATAGTAGTTTTAGTAGTTTTTTTTTCTAATTTTCTCTAATCAAATCCAAAATTTCCCCTGAAATGATAAGATTTGTATTTAGGTATTTAAATACCTACCTACTAAGTTAATAAACACAATAATTTCATATTGAAAAAAAATTACCGAACCATGAAACGGCAACCATCTTGAAAACGGAACCGGAACGCAACAAATAAATTTACGAACAAATTAAATGTTAAATGGTCGAATTAAAAAAGAACTTCGCTACTCTCAGTCAAGAATAAAAATATTTAAAAAAACTTTTTTTTTCAGAAAAGTTGAAATTTTATTTGACAAAGATTGAAGCAGTAATTATCTAGTTGGTAACTAACTACTTCGACGATAAGTAGGTAATATAGATTTTCAATATGTACACAAAGAAATATTATATTAGGTATCAATATAGGTTAATTAGGTATCTTATTCAGCCGTTGTGATCGAAACTCGATGAAACGAAAAGCAACACTAAAAAGAGACAAACAATAGGATTTAGCTTGCGAGAGAATGAGATATTACAATCAGTCTCATCTTTGTGCGGTGCTTCATAGCCTTCCCACTCTTGTCTACTTTAGTTTTCTGAAGTTTCACTTCTATCGCCTGTGAACTGCACACAATTTTGAAGTTAAACTTCTTTAGCACCGTTGTGACTTGAAACTCGATGAAACGGAAACGACACTAAAAAGAGACTAACCTTACCGCATTGGCCGCTTTGGTTGTGAGCTCACTTTTCAAGACTCCTATTGGTTGAGATTGTGTGGGTGAAGTTTCACTTATACCACGTGTGAAGTGTGAACCGCACACAATTTTTTTTAAATAAATTATTGGCTGCAATACCCGACTCCGTCCATGATTTGAATTTTAAATTTAAATCGTATCTTTCACTGAAAACCGCTGAATAGAAGTTAAATCGAAACTTCAAAGCTTTCTCACCTAATTCTTGTCGTAGCAATCAAAGGTCAGTGCAAAAAGTGTGCGAATTTCGTGTCACCAGAACTTCTGAACAGTCAGATAATAAGATCGGGAAATGTTGCCAGATCCGGGGCAAAGCATCCCAAATGCCAACTTAACAATAAGACAAACTGCTGAAGGGCAGCAAACTTAAGATCAGTGTAACTACTTGCTACTAAATTAATTTGGTAATTATAGCCCGTGGACCCGTCGGCTGTGAAGTGACTAAGGTATATCATACGTACCAATTACAAGTACATATAAGCATTGGTTACCGATAATTAATCAATTGTGTGTCCAAAATAAAAAGGTTTCACAAATTGATAATCCTATTTACGAATCGTAGATCTATTATTACAACCGGCTTCAGTTGCAAAGAGTTAAAGAAAGAAAATTGAAACAGTTTTAAAAAAAATTAAGTACTTAAGTTCAGTGTTAAAAAAGTAGACCGCCGACGCTGACTAGGAAGGGGCATTCAGTTTTAGATAAGAGACGACAATTTTTATGAGCGTAAATGCAAATTACAAACGACCGATTTACGTTATTTACACAAATTTGTCGTACGTTAATAAAAATTTCTACACAAAGAAAAGCTATTTTTTAAGGTTTAATTTTTTTTCCATTATATTAACTCAGTAGGTAGGGTAGGATTATTTTTTTTAACAATTATAATTAACCCACAAAATAATGCCATTTCTTTAACTACCTATATTTTATAAATTAAAACAAAATAGAACATACTTTTGATTACAAAAATATTAGTGAGTTTGGTTTAGTATTTTGGCCTCAAATCCAAAATTAAGTTTTGAAAAATACAATTGTACAATTTAAGTATAAACGTCAATAAAAATTTATGTTCTGAAAAACCACAAAAACTTTAAGCTACGGCACTCCACTGGTGATTACCTATCCACCTATGATGGTAGGTTATACAGGTAATATACATATAAAAAATTGTATGTACGTATGTGTTACGATTCAACTTCGTCTAAAACTCCCATTTAGACAAAAGTAAAATAGACTTCAAAATGCCTTTAAACTCTCGTATGAATGCGACTTTAGAAATATCTTTTGATAAAATGTTTTCCGTGAAAAATTAAATTAATATTCAAACATTTTGCAAAACTTGCTTGAATACGAATGCGACTCCTACAATATAATAATATGAAGCTACTGAACAAATCCACATTTATTATTCTAAGAGCTCCTATTTTAGTTTGTTAAATGTTATATTAAATTATGAATGCTATCGCCATTGGTCCTTTGCGCGGTGTGGGATCGAGTGTAATAAGTATTGAAGTGTTGGATGGGAGCAGGTGTTTTGAATTTGGCCGTGCTTTGCAGAACTGCGCCCCAAGGGTCGTGGCCGCCCGCAGCGCATCCTGCTGGGAGTATGGCCCGACGAGCACATCCGCGGCGTGATCCGTGCTGTGGTCTTCCGCGATTCGCACAGCGCGCACCACATCAAGGAGGAGCCGCTGCCCGCTTACCCGCCTATTACTGTAAGTCACCAAAACTATTACTAACTACTTACAAGTTATGCCTAGATTCGGACATACGGAACCTATCCAAGGTTCATGAACCATATTGACTTAAGGAAACTGATTCTGTGAGTCTGGAAACTAGACCGAAAGGAAGTCTAGCTATTATGTCTTTCAAAATATGGACCAACTTCATCGATAGCTATGCTATGATATCTATGTACCAGACCACTGCAGAAGTAGAAACAGGATAAGATACCATGTCCTGGCAAAGCATAGCATGATGAGGAAATTGGTGCTGTTAAATGAACTTGTAAACCACGTGGCTGTTCTGTAAAAGCCTTAAAACTATTATTGAACAGTCGTCAGACTAAATGCTTTTACGGCAACTAAATTGTACCGTAATTATAATCATATACAGAAATAAAAACACAATACTAAACTAAATCTTTCCAATAAACTGACACACCCCCATCCTCCCTCCTGTAAGCAAAAATGAAAGTAGATGTGATCCTGCCACTGAGAGCTCTTTTGTAAATAACTTTCTCTCACGTATTTGTTTCATTAAAACGATATGAGATAAGAGGTTAAAATGGATCTACCAGCTGTATGTATGTCTTCATGCAATAATTCATTGACATACTTATCTCAAATTCCACAACTATATTATTTATGGTAGGTACCTGCTATTGTAGCTGTTATAGTGGCTAATTATGTTCAATATAATATGAAGGCTGCAAGGCTTTACAACTGCCAACTCAACAACAGTGACAAATTCTTGTATACCTTACTTATGTATGTATGATTTACTTAACTCCATGAATTCAAAAATAGTAAAGACATATTCTTTTCAGTCTCTCACCAGGACGATCATCTTCCATTGATAATTGAAACATTGCTTGAAATGATTTTAGCCATGGTCAGACCCTTTCCTTCCTTTATCTTCCCCTCTTCCACTACTATCAACCTCAAAACTTTCCATAAATATTGGGGAATCGTGGTCCCACTTACTTTTATAGAAAAATATATCCACATTGCAGCATCTACATGGTGTCCCATCGTGTTTTCAGGACGCCATGGCTCTACAAAACTACGGAAATGGATCGGACGGAGGACTGTCCCCCGGCAGCGCAGCAGCTGCAGCAGTGGCAGCCGTAGCGCACGGGCTGCGCCGCCAGGTGTGCGGACTGCCTGCCGCACGCCCACCCGCCACGCCGCTCTGCTCGCCCGGGCCCACCGCCTCGCCCGGCCCACTGGCCTCGCCGCTGTGCTCCCCGCCGCCGCCCGGCCTGGCGCTCGAGCCACTGCCGCTCGCGCCCAATGGGGAGCGCTTCCGCCCCTTCGCATCGCCGCCCCGCGCTGACAGTTACTTCCGTGAGGAGCTCGAGCAGCTGGTGCGCTCGCCCCGCATGGAGCAAGAGGTCAAGCTGGAGCCGCTCGCCGACCAACGCATGTAAGCTGGATCGTCTCGATCCCAAACGGCTCCACTGCCCTAAACCTCCACGTCTTGACCACACCACTATTCGTGATTCTGTAAGGGACTTTTTCTAACGAGGACACGACGGCTGCTATCTTTTTTGTTGTTTCGAAGATATGAAGTGTCTCACATTGGTTGGTCAAAATTGTACAGTCTATCAGAGTGTTAGGGTTTACAGTTTGCATCATAAGCGTCTAAACCACTTATGTTGTTACAAATAACAGCGCGACATGCGCGCTTAAAACAGTTTCTCTCCGCATTTATCTCAGTCATCCAGACTTAGTACCTACACGGTTCTAACTTCACTATCCCTAATGATTATTGTTTCAATATATAATTTATTGGTAAATTGCATAGAGAGCTACATGTTACATTTGATGTGCTTCATTGTAGCAGTATTCTTTGCTAATCCATTGAATAAGTGTGTCTATGATAATCAATCAATGTAAACATAATTAGGAGATTCCCTTGAAACGGGCACGCAAGAGAGGCAGCGCTACCCGCTCCCTCCCTCTCCCCGTGTCTCGCTACACTTTACTTGAATGCGAGCGATATTGCATACGTAGGATCTACCGTCAGGATTGTTTATGCAAACATTTAATGTTACACCTTAGAGCCCAGCTGCATCAAAGTAAATATATATTATGTATTCTATTCGGTTAATACGTTGACATTTTTTGATCAAATCGTCGTAGTGAAATAGTCCAACTATACATATTATTAAGTAAGTTTATGATAGAGTTTTATCATTCATATGAATCAAAATTGTAACTTTCGGCCAGTTTCAAAAAGACTGTTGGGTATACATTAGTTTCCATAGTAAAACTACTCTAATATTATTATACACATCTATTTATAATATGTTTATATATATAAATATTATATGTATGTAGGTAATGTGTTTCAAAGTGAGTAGCATCTTAGAATCTTATCTTATGTCTTAAAAACTATATTATTCGCAATCTTCCTTCAGATTATTAATTTTTTTTTTGTTATAAGTATTAGTTCATATCATTTTCATGTTTATTTAATTACATACCTCCCCGCTGTCTTGTTCCAATATTAGTCAGATATTGTCATTGTAAGTTTTAGTAATTTGTTGCTTTTATATTTTAACCTTCTTATTTTTATGAAATCTTGTTTTTATGAATTATATTAGTGTTACACAGATTTATAGGTGATAAAGAAGTCGCTCTGCATTTGAACTATACTTTCTGAAATAATTAGTTATTGTTAAAGTGTTTGTATTGTTTATCGATTTTATCACAAATTAATTTGTCGTATTATTTCTTTATGTTTGTTGGTTTGGATGAGTTTCGGGGTCGTCTTGATTCTATTTATTTCATGTATTTTTTTAACTTTTCAATAACGTTTCAAATTCACGGAAAAAACATCCCTATTTATTTTTAATTATTACTATTTTTCCGAATTCCATTTGCATACTCGAGTCCAATTGACTTGTGTATTACGTTAGATATGTGTGTTATTAATGTTCGAGTGTGTGTGTCTAGAGATGGAGCATTGTGTGTACCACTTCATAAGCTAATTATTATCGTTGAGATGTTTATGTGTAAATTGTACCTATAGTTAGTCCACAGTAATTAATACAACTTTACAAACAGCTTATTTATGTTAGCTCAGTGTATCTTCAGTAAACTTGTAATACAGCAGTTAGAGCTTTTGAATGTTCAACTATTGCAGTGAAGCTTTTCAAGTTCCGTGCAAACAAACATTAGTTCATTGTGGTGGCTGAACATTTATTATAAAATATATATTAAATGTGTCACGCTGTTCATAACATGTAATTCCTCGTAATATGCACACACAACATATGATTTAGATATAAATATGTACAAGTCTGGTGAATTGTTAGCTCCCAGTGGCTGAGCGTATGTGGCGTTAACCTAGAAAGGTATTGAATAATCTCAAATGTAAAGATCGACATAGAATTTATTTATACTGAATATTTTTGATTTTGCATGAATTTTAGAGCTAAGCATACAGATTTCACCCGAGCATGTAACATACAACGAGAAGGTCAATATATATTTGGATAAATTGGCATTCAAATAGTACATTATGTTAACTAAAGTACAACAGATGCCCGTCATGTTGGGAATAAAATGTTCCCTGTGTGTTTTGGCAACATTGGTGACCATTTTTAGCTCACCGGTTCAAGCGCCGGGAATTTTTAACTCCCAATACAAAGGGGAAAGACGGTAGGGAAATGTACCACCAAATTAAACCAAAATTCATTGTAAGGGGTGTGTTTGTGTGTGCAATGAAGAACTGAAAAGATTTATTTGCCAGTAAATACTCTGTATCCTTAGCCAGATCATGCAGCGGTCAGGAAATATATCTGTGCAAATTATAGTTTATCCTAATTAGCTAAGGTAATTTTATTTTTTAACAGTAGCATTTAAGAGTTTTTTTTTTAATAACTATTTATTAATTTCTCAGTAGTTATTAGAAATTTGCCAAATGTATTATATATGTGAAATAAATTATAGTATATCTCTGTATTATTAGATACAATGGCACAATGACCCCACAAGAAGCAGGAGTTGCTAGAAACGAGAACTGCGGAACCAATCTTAAAACGTAAAGATATGTCAAAACCCCGATTCAATGACATGTTTCAACATTCTTTAACGTTCCACATCTGCTTCCAATACGGACGCGGGTGTGCGTAGCATGTTTACCTTCTGTATTAACATGAAACGGAGAAGAGAATAGTGTGCCTACGGAGGGCGGTGTCGCGAAATGCCGTCGCCCGGTAGTTAGTTTAGAGATTGGTCCCGCGGCGGTACAGTAGAAAGGTTATTGGTAGGATTGCGTGTAACTGAATAACCTAACCTAACCAGCACAAGACTTTTATAGAAGCTTAGGTGACAGTAGTGGTCTACTATGAAACACGTCTTTTAAAAATGAACTTATTTTTGTGATTCATTTAGTATAGTAAGGCTATGGTATAATGTACAAAATTAAATTAAAACGATTAACCATTATTTAATACTAAATTTACTAAATTGCCTTCCTGCCATGAAGGGGTATGCCAAATTTATGGATTGGAAAAAAATGTTGACAGTTTAAGGTGATATTTTGTTTATGGAGGGGATAGAAAGAAAATGAAGTGGCCTTGAAGTAGCTTTCTGTTATGTTCTCTTTCTTAAAAAAAATCAATGAAAATTGTATTGATTTTATTGAGAGCACATAGGGGGCGAGGGGAAGTTTGCATTAAATGTTTAAAGCGACAATTTAAAGAGCTGGAAACATTTCAAATTCATCGAACTATATTTACCTGACGCTGCAATTTATATATATAATATATTCAACCATACTTGAGAATAATATTAAATTTGGGTTTGGAAATTTCAAATAATTCTTTGATAGTTACAAAATATAATTCTTCATCATAAATCTGCAATTTCATTTGAAATTTTTAAATTTCAATTTCATTACTATTTAGTAAATAAAATCTTTTTTTTTCTTTTTGGCAATTTCCTGAAAAATAGTGGGAACTGATAGTTGTATGAACCTTGTCTTGAATTTGCTTGCCTTTTGATAGAAATCTACAATTATCATTTAATATCTGTTGGCTCAAAAACACCAGTGGATGGATTTGAAACGGAACCAGCTCTCAGACAGGAAAAAATATTGTATGACAACATTAATTTTGAATTTTGGCGGAGTCATTAAATGGATGTAGAAAATGTTTGTGAACACTTCCAAATTATTATATTTGTTGAATCTTAAAATTGAATATCGGCTTATTAAGACTTTTTGAAAAAATTGTTTGAATTGGAATTAAAGTGATGCGATGTTGTATGTTTAAGTCTAGACTTAATGTGTTCAAAATTTAAAAAAATAAAACACTAGTAAGTGCCTTCCATGATTTGACCACAATGTTTAAAGATAAAATGAACATCAAATAGCCATATCACAGCTTTGGTAACTAAAATCGGATGAGACCATAGCAGGCGCAGGCGCGTTGTTGCGGGTGTGTTCGGCATTGCAAGCAAGTTGAGACACATCGCCAGTTTATGACATTAAGCTAGACAATGCTGTTGTCCTCTAACAAAAAATTGGACGAGACCATAGCAGGCGCAGGCGCATTGTTGCGGGTGTGTTTGGCATTGCAAGCAAGTTGAGACACATCGTTAGTTTGTGACATTAAGCTAGACAACGCCACGGTTGTCCTCGAACTAAAATCGGCTGAGACCAAAGCAGGCGCAGGCGCGTTGTTGCGGGTGTGTTTGGCATTGCAAGCAAGTTGAGACACATCATTAGTTTGTGACATTAAGCTAGACAACGCCACAGTTGTCCCTCACATTGTCATCAAAACAATTGTAAATTGAATTTAGACTAAATTTAAAATAAATCTATTATATTATGTATTGTTAAGAAATCTATTTGGAAAAAAAAATGGTCATACCCTGAAAGGCTAAAAATTTTTATTCGTACATGAAGTACTGAAATTAATATTTTTCATATTCCGTTATTTCTGAAGGAAATTATATACCAAAAATTATGTATATTATTTTATAACAAAAATTTAACGCTGCTTTGGCCAAATATGAAACAATCGCATAGTTTCTTCAATCGGGAGACTTCTTCGACATTGAGCAACACCGAGTCGATGAATCCATTTGAAATAAATTTATTTTTGGAAGAGTAGCAAATCTTTGGCAGAATAAAGTAAACATGCGGAGGAAGTAAAGTGATTAATGGTGAGGTATTGTGCCCTTGTGAGATTATAACTGATAATGAATGTGTTGATTCACTGTCCTTATCTTATTTGTATCTGGGCACATTCCTGTTTAGATGTCAATATTCTATATGTGAATTCAAACCCTAGATAATGTCCTTTCAACTATAGGAATTGAGCTAATCTCCTGGAAGGCGACTGCTACTGCGGGAGAAAGCTTTGTGAACTAAAGGAAACTCATCAACCACTGTATTTAAACTTTCCGCAAAAATAGATGTGCTTCTGTGGTAATAAATGTTCCGATAATGTCAACGTTCTTGTTTCCTTCATATTTATTAGTTACACATTATTTAAGCACAAATTATTATTTATTCATGTAAAAGATGGAAGTCTCTAAAAATGAAACCATTTTTCTGAAAACTTATACAGTGAACAATTTAAAAGGTACCCAGATGTGTACTTTAAAAATTTACTGTCAATTTTATTTCGCAAAAAGTAGTTTAAAATGTGAATGTGAAAATAATCAATACTTTGTCATAAAAGACCTTTACTGTAGATAATTGCTTTTAATTGTTTATAGAAATAAATAGCATTTTAAAGTCGTTAATAACATACCAACTCATTTTGAAGATTAAAAAAGAAGCATATTGTAATATTCCCAATACATATTAATATTATCTTTGCAGATCAGTAAAATTAAGATTTTGTTGAAGTAAAGTTTAAGAAAGACTAGTTGAATCGTTAAACATAAAGTACAATAATTGAACAACTACACATTATTGCAAATACAAGATTTTGCTTACAGTTAAATACATATATGTATATAAATATATATATGTATATGAAAAATCCTGGAAGACTTAAGAGCATTTATCTTTCTGACGTGCAGTTATTACATGTCGGAATTCTCTCAAAGGTTACTTCTCTAGGGGAAACAAGATTTATATCCATGTAAAAGTTTAATCCTGAATTAGATATCCTTTAAATAATAACCAAGTAGCGTTTTACTGTATTGTTTATTACTGATTATGAAACGTTAATGTTTAAATGACCTAATCGTATAGTTGATATATTTGTCTCATTTAAACAAGATATAAGTTCGCTAATCAATGTCAAAGTGTACTGTTGTATTGATTGAATAAATAATGATGGAATAGATATTCAAAAGCTTGTTTCATTTCGTGTCCTTCCCGTCCAGTTATTTTGCCTTAATTTATTTAATTTTTAAACAATTTTTTTAGTAATACAGGAAACCAAGTATGGAGGACTGCCCACAGAAAGATAGAAAAAACTAGAAGAAAGCCTATACAAGAGTCACACATATTGTTTATCATTATTTAGTGCAAACATAGTGTTTAACCCTTTGAGGAGTATCGCCACAAGTATGCGGCGGCACTCGAACGATCCATTTAGAGTATCTCCGCATAAGTGCGGATGTACGACTTCCTTCAATTTTTTTTATTTGTAAAATGTTGAGAGCCACTGAATTTGTCCAACTATAATTTATAATGCAATAAAAAAGGGTTATAGTAATAAAAACGCTCCGATATTAACTTGTGTAGTAAAAAAGGTAAGAAGATAATTAATTAAATCATTACTTAAAATTAAGAAAACTCGAAATTAACTCACTCCCACGATGTAAATGATAAAAAAATTACTCAAACTTTTATTAATTAAAACTTGAAATATTGGAAAGACAGGAAGGAACCTATGCCATGGTTGGAGCTAAGCCTAAAGAAAATGATTTAATTAACATTAAATAAAGATATATTTACTCAGTATGAATATTCTCCATGCCGCAATAAGAATAAGTAATTCAAAATACTTAATAAGAAAGAATATTTAGTGTAATATCTCAAAACTGTAATTAAGGGGTTTCTGAAATTACAACAAGGAACACCAGTCAATCTGGAAAAAACTTAAATACCAGTGTTTTTTTAAGTGTTGTTTTCATAGTTAAAATAATTTTTACTTTGAATTTTTCAAAGCCCGCCAAAATTAATGTAATCTGATGAGGTAAGTGTGACTTCTTACGTAACTCAGTTTTGTCACCTATCACCTGGATTCTGGTTAATTTTGTACAAGTTGTTTTGGTTGGTTTTTAATTTCGTTTCTTCTTTTCTGTTATCTCGGTAAATCTTGAGCATGACTTCAGAGAGATGTGAAGTCTAATTTGCTAAGAAGTTTGAAAATACATAAATGTTTTAAATGACCACTTAATGATGGCAGGTGAAATAGCAATGTATCAAATAATAAAATCTCCAGCCACCTAAATTCCAATCTTCGATCAATTAACTCCGTACACGAGGCCTTGAGGAAAATAATTCCCCTCAGGGCCTGTGTCTTCTTTGGACATGCTCTTTTATTTTATTCGGAGGGTCTTTTTGAAGAGTGAATATGAGTATAAAAGAGACCCATTTTGTAAGAGGGAGAAAACAGAGAGGCCGGCAAATCTTTCCGCAGCTGAGCTGTTGAAAATGACACGTTCTCATATGACAACCTTGTATAAATGTTGGCCCCATGTTTCCTGACGAAGCAAGTTCCTTGGAGCATCTTCTTAAAAGGCTACATGAATTTAAAGATGAGTAATAATGTCTTTAGTCTGGTAAATGTATTCCTTTATTTTCCCTCTGCTATTAACAATAAAATGTATTTTCAGTACAGTAATTATGAGTTTTAATAAAAATAATCATTCTGAAAATATTGCATGAGGAGACATGCAATATTTAGCAACTCCCTGATAGTACGTATATTATACCCGTCTCAAGAAAAAATCTACCCAAGCTGCGAAGAGTTGATCCTTTAGCCACATACATATTGACTTTTTTTTAATATCTGTTTATCTCAAAGATTAAATTAAAAGCTGCTCTTACAGAATACACTTTGATAAAAACACTCAAAGGTCGCCACCGCTTCTCAAATATTACCAATATTATTAAAGTTCAGAGTCAAAATTTAAGTTGGGGATCAAGTCTCCTCAGTTTACCCTAAAGCCGTTCACACATGGGTCGGAATGAAATCAACAAATCTCAAAATAATTAATTAGCAAGATTTAAAAAAAAAACATGAATACTTTTGAAATAACATGTAATCCGTGTGCGAGTCTACGTGACATCATGCAAAATTGCCCGCATTCTTAATGTACGCGGCCGACCATCCTGAGGAAGCTCCGATCAATCAAAGAGCATTTAAATACATATTTTTTAAGCCATAATATTTTTCACTGGAATCCATTATTACGCACCAAATTTTAAAAAATCAGAATGTGCAGTTCACATGCGGTAAAAGTGAAACCTTCAGAAAACTAAACATCGAGAGAATGAGACAAATGCAGAGTATCAGGTGTAGGATAATTGCAGGATTTATTTTTTATAATATTGTTATCAAGTTTCAAAATTATTTTACATTTTATTCTACGAAGCACCGCACAAAGAGCATACCTATTAGTCTATCCCATTCTTTCACAGGCTAAATGCAAAATATTTTTGTCTCTTTTAAGTGTTGCTCGTTTCCGTTTCATCGAATTTCAAATCACAACTGTGCTAATTAAGTTTTCACGTCAAAATACTCTTCTATCTAATATCTAAACAAAATAATCCAAAATATGAATTGAAAGGTAAGTACATATAACAACTTGTAAAAAATATTTTTTATTAGTAAAAACTCTTAAAAAGTACAAATCAATAAATATTATCAATAAAAACAGATAGAGGAAAGTAGTGTTCTTTTTTAAGATAATTTTTTCTTAATATTTGAAAATCTTTAGGCAGGCTGTATCTGAATCAACTTCAGCAATTAAAATATCTTTGGAATGTTATGTGTGTAAATATCTAACAAAACTTAAGTGATTCAGTCGTCAAAAAAATCGAAAAATAAAACAAAATAACAATGGTTCAGTAATGGAAACACTGGAAGACATAGTAACACTTTTTCATCATCGACAGCTTTGCTGTTCCCAACAGTAAATATAATATGCACCAAATTCTTTTTTAAATATTTCTTATAAACACTAAACAAAGAATTAAATTTAAGTTAGGTTACACCTTCGCCAAAATAGTAATTATAGAACCAACGCCTGAATATGCTCAATCTGAGGAATGTTGAGTAAGAGACAATTTTTTTATGAATGTATAAAAATATATATGTGTGATATCTCTAAGCATTTTAATTGTTGTAAGTTGAAGCCGAAACATCTCCACCATGGCCAGTCCAGTTGGTGTGAACAAACTTTCCCTCTTTGCCAAGGATTTCATAAGTGTGCGCACCGAAAAAGTCTCGCTGGGCCTGAAAAGATAAAATAAAAAAAGATAAAATTAGAGTGAAGATCTTCATAAAAAAAAATCAGAGTGTGCAATTCACACGTGGTAGAAGTGAAACCTTCAGAAAACTAAAGTAGACAAGAGCGGGGAAACTACAAAGCATTTTTTTTCTCAATGTGAAGGACGATTTTTGTCGTCGAATTCCAATGCATCTTTTTCTATACATTTGGTCATATTATTAGTATTTGTTTTCTCCTTCGGAGTTGCTAGATGTCGCTTTCTTTTGTTAATTTTTTTTTGCCTGTTCCTTTTGGAGTGGTTTGAATGATGAATGAAGTTTTGGTCCTCTGAAGGTCCCTTTTGCGCCTCAGGCGCTTTATACCACTGCACGGGACCGTGGATTTATCATTTTATATTGGAACCAAGCTCCCGTTTATTGCTATTTCATTATCCCACAGGCTAAATCCTACATATGTATGGATTTGACTCTTTTTAGTGTCGCTCGCTTCCATTTCATTGAGTTTCAAATCACAACGGTGCTAAAAAAGTTTGCACTTCAAAAATAAAAATAAAACATCTTTTGCATCCAATTCTGAGAAACTTGCAAATAGAATAGTGAAGCATGGCACAAACTTCTACAACTTGTCATCGATGCTACCAATATAAATCAATGATTATCATTTGGAGAGAAGAAATGATTGACTTGTTGTCAAATTAGATATTCATTCATTAGCATAATGATTCCTGCTCATTAACTAATAATGATATGTAATTATAAAAATCTGTGTCAAAAATCTTGTCAATAATCCGTAAAGAATTAATTGTAACATTTAAATCAGTGTAAATAGAATACATTTACGGCCTTTGTTCTCAATTCTAATGTTCAACCGTTGAACCGAAATTTTGGTTCAACATTCTTCAAATGCACAAAAACGTTCTTTCCAATGCAACTCTCTGATCAACAGGCAAATCGAGCTTTACTAAAAAAAACGCTTAGCTGATCGGAGACTCAGATTGATCGATCGAAAAGTTAGGAACAATGGCCGTTACGACATTAAGACAGTATATATTATATATTATTATAGTGGTGTTTACAGCAGCAATGCCTGTGACAACATCCTCTTTTTTTTTCTCCTCAACAAATTGGTCTAGTTTTAAATCGTTTAGAAAAATGTATTTCGTTATATTAGACGTATCATAATACGTTTTAATGCAGAGAGGGAAATTAAAACGTATTTTAGTTGATTGCTTGTTGACGATTATACACAGGAACATAATTCATACGCAAACATACTTTATACAAACATACATTTCGCTTTTAGTAAAGTAGGGCAGGGCTCCACAAACATCAATCCTAGCATTTAAACTTAGTTTTTTCTACATCTTTAAACCTCAATAGATATCTAAATCCACACTATTCATACAGATGAGGCCAATGTTTCTTTTTGCTACAGTCATGGCCATTGTTTAAATTAGCTAATAAGAGAAAAGGAAACAAACTTAATTAAAATATTATATTGCCTTACGACAGGCAATTACAAAAAAAAGTAAGCTTATCATAGACTGTCAAGTATCTAAAAGGTTTACCTGCAGAAGGTTCGCTGGCAGCACTGCAGAGCGATATCCATCATAGAACGACAGAGCAGAGCTGAAAGCCGGTACAGGCACTCCCAGCAAAACTGCCTGAGCCACCACTTCCCTCCAAGATTGCTGGCTGCCCAGAATAGCCTTCGTGAAGAAGTCGTCTAGAAGGAGATTGGAGAGATTGGGGTTGCGAGTGTAAGCATCCTTGATATTGCCCAGGAATACACTTCGGATGATGCAGCCTCCTCGCCACATCAAGGCGATGCCTCCGTAGTTCAGGTCCCAGTTGAAGGACTTGGCGGCCTCTCTCAGCAACATGAAGCCTTGAGCGTATGACACGATCTTGCTGGCGTAGAGGGCTTTCTTTATCTTTTCCAAGAAGGCTTTCCTGTCTCCGGTGAACTTGGCCGCCGGAGCTGAGGACAGGGTCTTGGACGCAATAACACGTTCCTCTGAAATATTTTTTAATTACTGTTTTTATTTATTTAATAACATTACATTGGTGATGTACTGTGGAATCCGCCTCACCATAAAATTCTGGGTTTAGCAATTTATAACACAAGCAGTGTACAACAAAAACAACAAAACAATATTTCAATAAAAATAAAAGACAATCAATGCCATACCATTAGAAATACGTACATATATACATATAACAAAAGAGGTTTTAATAAAATCGTTGATGTTTGATCTGTGTTGGTTGTTGATCCAAGACTTGTCTAATGGTTGGCCAGTGGAAGTGCATTGAATAGCTTTGTTGCAAAGTGTCTAAAAGTTCTTTGGGGAAAAGTTCTTTTAGTAAGAAATTATGCCCTTTGGTACTACTATCATCAACATTTTGGACTTTGTCAAAAACGATTTCAATGCAAACAATTGAAAGCTTTGGTGTCAGAAAAGAAACTTCATACGAAGCTTTTTTTTTAAATACATCTCCTTGAATTTCGATTTTGTTTCGTGAATGAATGATACCTCCATAACCCTATTCCTGATATCCGATCAAGCTGAAATTCGGCAGATAGACTCGTTGTTAATGACAAAGCATTCTATCAACTTTAAATTGATAGAAATTGAGTACTATCCGGCCCAAGTGATGAAAATGGAAAATAGATGCATTATAGTAAAGTAATAAATACTTGTTAAATAGTTGATTTTTTTCATAAATAATACTTATGAAAGAGTTCAAATATACAAAAAATAAAATCACTGATGTGAATCACCGAAATTTTGTACGTATCTGATTGATTTGTCTGAGGCCTATGAGTTAAAAGGTGTTATTAATTGTTTTTGTGTTTAATTCGTAGAACTCCATTTAATTTTTTTAATTATATTTAATTAAAATCAAATTTGATAGTTCTATTATCAAGTTCTGCAAGTATTTTATTATGTATTTTAGTTACAGCTGTTTCGGTTTTCAAGACCATTTTCAAACAACAAAACCGAAACAGCTGTAACTAAAATACATAATAAAATACTTGCAGAACTTGATAATAGAACTATCAAATTTGATTTTAATTAAATATAATTAAAAAAAATAAATAAAATAAAAGGTGTTATATAAAAGGCTTCTTTCACGTCGCTTTTGGTAATTTTATATTCAGTGACTAAAACTATTCTTTCAGGAATAATAGAGATCCTTGCAATAAGTTCCATGGGTTTATATAAGCACCAATACAAATACATACTTGTCTGCAATTAATGTACAGTGAAACCCTCTTAAGAAGTTTTCCAAGGGACCGGAAAAAACAAACTTCTTAAGCAGGAAAACCTTATATGTGGGAAAAATTGGGTCAATTTCGGGCCAAGGGACCGAAAAAACCAAACTTCTTAAGCCACAAAACTTCTTAAGAGAGAACTTCTTAAGAGGGTTTCACTGTACTATTTTTACTCGTCAAGAGTGAAACTCTCTTCAAGGGAAAAAACTTTTCCAAGAAGGTTCTGAAGCAGGAAATCTTATTCATGCGAGATAAATTAGACCAGAAGCTTGTAACTTGGCAAAAGCAATGTTAATACCTTATATAGAATTGAATCATATAAAAGGATACATACCCTTCAATGCACTCAGGCAACGAGCGAAGACAGCCTCTCCAATTAGAGTTACAGGAGTTCCGTATTCTAGAGCAGAAATAGCAGTCCATTTGCCTGTACCCTTTTGTCCGGCAGAATCTCGAATTTTCTCCAGCAAGTATTTGCCTGAAAACATACCAAACAAAAAATGTTATCAATAACAATGATAAAAATGCTCTTGAGACATCAACACAATTTAAAGACTTAGGCATCACTTTTCAATCAAATCTTTCATTTTTTAATCACAAAACAGAAATTTCTAACAAAGGCTTGCAAATTTTGGGATTTATAAAAAGGTTAACTAGAAATTTCAACAATATTAAGTGTATTAAACTGTTATATTTTGTCTTTCTTAGAAATCAACTTTAGTACAATTCTCTCGCCTGAAACCCACATTACAATATTTAGGTTCAAGATACAAAATAAATTCTTACATTTCTTAGTTTTAAAAAGGGTATTCCAGTAATTTTGATGAATTACAACACCCTTTTAAATGATATGAAAATGCATTAATTGTCAGACAGAAGGATTTTCACTGACTTGGTATTTCTATATAAAATTCGAAATGATGCATTTGATAGTCCAGAATTGATTGCATTGACAAGCTTTCGGATTCCACTTAGAAATTGGGATTTATTTCAGGGCAGAAATTCGGAAATTAACTACCTAAACTTCTGGGACGTGCCAGTGGACACCACCAATTTATCACTTAAAAAGTACAAAAGGTTCTTACTGAGGCACTTCGGTTGTGTATATATGGTTTCACTGGTTTTCATTATTTCTTTAAAACCCCAATATTGTTTCCAAGCATTTCCAATGCGTCTGTCTATTTCTTTTGTGGTTAAATCTAAAGGAGAAATGATTTGACCTAGGTACACATATTCATCCACATAGTCGATCAGATTGTTATTGATCCTGACCTCCGGATTGTGAGTCAAGAGTCCTACCCTTAGACTATGGGGGCCGTCAAACCAGTTACTTACATTGGTGTTTTAAATTTTAAAATAAATGTCAATATTGTAATCAGTAAATGTCCATTATTGTATGGTACATGATAGTTAATCAGTTATGAAATATTTAAAATACATTTATAAGTAAGGGGGTCAATTCTGTTGTGAGAACATACATTTTATTTTATTTCTGTCCAACATCTCTCACACCCCTTGTCACTTTGGAATTTTGTAATAAAGGCTATAATAGATACTAAATTTATGCAATTACCGCTCATATAAACCACACAATTTCTGGCAATGTAATTATTATTACGCATGAAATTTTTTGGATTTTGAAAGTTTTTTGAATTTTGGAATTAAATAATTTAGTATGTAATCGTACAACTTATGATAAAAAATATTAAGTTTCACTTTTTTACCATCGTTATCTTTGTAGCGGAGAATATCTTTAGTAATGTCCATCAAAAATGAGTCTAACTCTCCTTTGTTCCATTCCTCCATAACATCAGCCATTTCATCCTGGGTCATTCCTGCGGACAAATATACATTTCAAAACACATTTTAAAAAAAAAACGAAAAATAAACGCTAAGCCAACAATAAAAAAATAAAAATTCATAATAAGTCCATTATATAATACTAGCTTTTCCCCGCGGCTTCGCTCGCATGGTATTACGGGAAATTACTGTAGCGGTTGAACTTATCAATTATCCCCCCTCCTCCTCACCCCACCCCCTCCCGCATTCCATACATTCATTTCCTTACATTCAGTTTTCAAACATCTAGCCTGCCACCTAAATTTCACAAAGAAAAAAAGAATTATCCAATTTTGTTCATTCGTTCGGAATTTATGCGCTTACAAACATTTTGGATGTTTATTTTAATTAAATATTTGGAAATTTGTTAATATAATACAAAATTACACTATTTATTATTCAGTCTTTATAATCGTTACGAATTATATTTTTAATGTAGGAACTCTTATATGACATTTATTCCAGCTTGTCCAAAAAAAACAAAACATATTCTAATATTTGAATTTTCTGGGGCAGTAGCTGACCAGGGGGCTGAGTACCTACCAGCTTAGAGCCCACAAATATATCAACATTGTTTCCATGGGAATGATTTTTTCTGACATTTGCAATTAACTCGCTTTTGTTAGCGACAGAAAACGTATAACAAATATAATATATTAATATTTATAATTTCATAACGCCAGAGCTTACCCATATACAACCTGTAGTCTGCGCATATAATTTAGCTTTATATTGGTGAAAGAATTATTAAAGTCTTTATATTGTGTTTTGCGTGAAAAGGTCATAAACAAACTCGAGCAGCTTCGCATTTATAATATTAGTATTGATAGGCCATTAAAGATTTTAGTGTTTAGTCATGATTTTAGAGGCAATTTGAGCAATTATTTGTGAATAAATGAAAAACAATTAGACTAGAATACCCTTTTAATATCTATTATTGGTATATATAAATGTATAATCTGTGATTCAATCCAATTTTTTTTTTTGATGTGATAACGTCTTATAAATCGATGAACGCCGGCCGCACTAACGAAAAAGAATGACTCATTGTCACGTTCCGCCCGAGCCGAGCGTGAGTCATCTATCTCTCTTCCACTCCATCGTTATTATATGACGTTATCGCGTAAAATTATTGTCCGTTAACCGACTGTACAAACAACAATTTTTTTTTTTTTAAATAAAAGAAAGACAAACATTCCCGGGTTACAAATAATCCAACAATGTTTGGAAATCTCCTACTACCACCACAGAAGGCCAAAAATGTTGCTAATGTGTGTGGCTAAGTTTAGCCAGCCGAGGAATCGAACACGGGATGCCCGGGTGGGACCCAAACGCAGTACCAACTCAACCACTGACCGGTCAGTCAGTCAGAAATGAATATAAATATTCTAATTGTATGCATTTCTTGAAAGAATTGTGTTTGTATATAGACAAAACTATTTATTCTAATTCACATTGCTTATGCAGGGGCGCAAACAAATAATTCATCTTAAAATTTTAAAGCATAACTTGCAAAATGTGTTTTTTTTTCTAAAATAAGTACATAAGCGCCATCTCTGAAAGAGCAGATAATGATTTCTTTCAAGTGCACATGTAATTCATAGAAAAAATAATATAACACTAGAAGTGCCTTCCAAACAAATTTTAATAGAAACAAATATTCCATTTACATTCAACCTTGAACCAACCCTTTACGTTCCATCTCATCACCTGAAATCGAAAATCTCCATTCTATTTTAAATTCGAAAGCACGTGCAGTTTGGAATTGTAGGCCCAAATTTAGCCTGTAATTGGATTACGAAAAACGCTCACAATTTTTGTTTTATTGTTTACGCTTTATTTTATGCTAGTATCCATAAAAGAGTCACAGTAGTTCATTGCAACATTGGTACATAAATTAATTTTATTTTTCAGCACAGCTTTTAACATTAGGCTATAGAATTAATAATACGCTTAATACTTTACAAAATGAAATCGCCGCCTTTGAATGCACACAAATCAATCGCAATGCATATAATCATTAATAATGGATGAACTCACCAAGCCCGACCTTCATGAGGTGGTAAGCCTCGCAAATAAGCTGCATGTCTCCATACTCGATGCCGTTGTGAACCATCTTCACAAAGTGGCCGGCACCGTCCTGACCTACCCAGTCGCAGCATGGCTCCGAACCAGAACGTGCACATATGGCCTGGAAAGGGCAAAGCAAAAATAAAGGGCATTGCATCAAAAAAAATAATAAGATTGAAAGGAATTACGAGATATGTGTACATCGCATTTAAGAAAATGTGAGAGATTTTCACCTTGTGTGCAAGGCACTGGTTTAGGTAGACCCATATTTCAGGAGTTCTTTCTGATGTTCAAAGAGCTCTAGGCTATTAGTCTCATGTGGTTTGGGTATTGTGCCCGGGCCAAACGAGGCTAGTATTTCAAGCCAGGATATCAAGCTATTGCTAGTAACCTAATAACTCTAGCTACTTGTAGAAAGAACTAGCTTTGTTTTTAACCAAGCCTTGTAACTGATTGATGTCTGTGGAATGCTAGAATTCAATCTAGATAATCTTTAAAGATTGAATAAATCTAGATAATCTTTAAATATTGAGTTTAAGAAGAATTGAATTTAAATTTAGATAATCTTTAAAGATTGAATAAATCTAGATAATCTTTAAATATTGAGTTTAAGAAGAATTGAATTTAAATCTAGATAATCTTTAAAGATTGAATTTAAAGATTATCTAGATTGAATTCTAGCATTCCACAGACATCAATCAGTTACTAGGCTAGGTTAAATTCAATCTTTTAAGATATCACAACGAATTCCTTCAACGAATTCCTAGGCAAAATCAAAGGATTAAAGGGGAAGCGATTCGACGGAACAAAAACCCCTGATACTAAAATGCCAATGGTTATTTCAAGTGGTAAGATTAATTATGTTTTTAATGAAAATATTTATTATTAAAGATTCTTCCATTCAATTCATGGATGTAATCAACCCTGAACGCAACTCTTAGAGATAAAATTAAATCCACGTGGTGAGGGTGAAAGATGTTGAAACCTTCTCAATTTTTTTAATGTCATATCCTACTTCTTGTCTCATCAAATACCCAAAAAATATAAGCCATGATAATTGCATTAACAAAACAAAAATTAAATTAAATTAAGTAACAATTTACATTCAAATCATTCCAAAAGTTTATCACACAAGATGGCTGGCTGCTGGATAATTTCCCCTCACCCTAGATTTGGCTTCAACTCATTTTATACAAAATCGCAATGTGTAACATCCTATTATTGTTTATGTAATGGTGTAACATCCGTTACACCATTACATAAACAATAATATTTGTTAAATTATTTACTTATACGTAACTACAATACTTATCTTTATAATGAAGTGAAAATTACTTATATACCTGGAAAATAGGCTTGATATGTTGCCACGCCTCTTTGTGTCCCCCGGGCATCAAAGAAGGACCGTACCTGGCACCGTCCTCACCTCCACTGACCTGGAAAAAGTATCATTACTTATAAATTCAGGAAAGCTAATGAAAAGCCTGTAGTTGTGGCGGTTGCTACTCAGAAATAAATATATTTATTTCCGAATGCTCGCAATACCAAACCAGAGTGCGTTCACCATTTGCCTGTTCACGAACTCTTTATGACATTCGCTTCCAAATGCCCCTCAAGCAAACATTCCCTGCAGTGTTCTAGTAAAAATTTATTGCAATCCTTCTGATAATCATTAAAGCTTACACAGTGTCTGGAAACGAGCGGTACGCACAGGAAATTGATGAATCTAAACCACTTTCAGAGTCAATTTTGTTGCAAAACTTTTTTCATTTTCTTTTTTAATTTTAAAATTATCAGTTGCTATGGGTTACTATTAGCTGTTTACTGTATTTTAAAATGCGTCGAAGCGTAGACCAGACTACAAAAGATGTTTTAACCCTTTATTTGCTGAATAAAAGGGATTTTTTTTTAAATAACCAAATGCTTATTTTGATTTATTTTTAGTTTTTATGGGTGTGACAAAGAGCTACAACAGTTTTCTGCTTGTACCACTAGTTTCCAGATACCGTGTACACAATTGAGAAGTTTTTTAAACAAAATTTTCCCAAATTTCATAATTTGGAATGCACATAATACACGTACCTAAGGTTTTCCAACAAAACCTGTTTTCTGTCTCCTTGAAATACTAACAAGTTCAGTAAGGTCGCAGTTATTTTAAAAATTTGCATTTTAAAATGGTTTTTGTAATTAGTATTTGCTTTTAGAACAAATATGAAATGGCGGCCTCAAAATCGCAGTCTCAAATAATTTACGGCTTCTTATGAACCCAACACTATCTATTTCTTAAGTAAAGGTACCATGCATAATATTAAGACAACTTCCTTTAAGCATAGTTTAAATATGAATAATCATAGAATAACATTAACTATTTACTTGAAATACCTAATTAGAAAAGTAACATTATTCATAAGATATATTATTTATCAATGTTGAAATAAAATTAATGATGTTATCATACATAGTTTGAAGGAAAATGTTGCTAGGCAATCAGTGTATGCTTGGTTTTAAAAACCTTCAAGTTATACAAGTCCATTTGAAAGTGACCTACATTTTGTAGGTTAGCTCTTCAATGTTTATAATATTATTTATCCTTGAGTTTAACCTTACAAGGTTAGTGACTCATTTGTTAATACATGCAATAAATTATCTAAAATAAAGAATAAAATATTATAAGCCGTAAATTACATAAAAAATAATACAATTTAAAATGGTTGCTAAACCAAAATTTCAATAACTATTATTTAAATTATGTAAAATGGTATGCATATAAAACAGATATTATGCACATAAAACAGATTTTTTATGATCTCAATTTTAAAAACACAAAATGTGCATGCATCACCAAAACGTTTTTGTAGATTTTATAGGTCAGCACAATCACTTTCAACTCTTTTCCATCACAAACTATGCAGCATTTATTAGATTTTCTAAAATAAATCTTGTGACTATATTGCTTGAGCCATATTATTCAAAAATAATTATTTTTGCACTGAAATAGGTTAATCAATTTTTTTTTCCAATCGGAATTTGGAAAAAGAGAAATAAAAAGTTCTTATCAGAGATGTTTTTAAAAATTTCTGCATGGCCTTGTTGTTTAGGAAAATTAAAATATTTATCGTCAATCACAGTGATGAATGAATTTTAATTTACTTTGAATTTGAGTATTATTTTCAAAAATGGTTTTGATTTTGTGAAGAATAATTTAGACAAGCTATATATATATATAAAGTAGATCTATAATGTAATATTATAATAAAATAGAAATATTGGTATTATATAGCCCATGATTTTTCACGGGACTGCGCTAGAAAAGAAATAAAAATAACTTTTTCAAAAATAAAAAAAGCTTTTTTGTGAATATCGCAAAAGAGTCGCAACTGCCCCCAACTACCTGGAGCTTTGAAACTACGGCATACCCAATTGGAGTTTGTTGTGAGGATGAATGTAGAGGGCAGGGGAGCAGATAGGGAAGAGGAAGATGGGGAAGTAACTGGCTATTCAGATCTGGTCATCAAACACGGCAACGTTACAATTCTGAATGGTGGGCTTGCACCATACTAAAAGTATCTTCCACTCAGTGAGAACAAGAAGTGTATCTTACCCCAGCTCCAACAAAGAGAATCCCTTTCTGTTGGAGTTCTTTGCAGCGGCGTTGGGTGTCAGTGTACTCCGAGTTGCCTCCATCGATGATTATGTCTCCTTTGCTCAGAAGTGGCACCAATTGCTTGATGAAATCATCAATAGCCGATCCCGCTAAAAAATAGCAACAAATTATATTAAACTAAACATATTCTTTTCCTTACAAAAACTTACATAATCACTACGATTTGAAAGAATGGAACATTGTTTTTGTTTTCTGATATAATTTTGTATTATCAATACCCAATCTGCCTCTGGTTCTGACGACAGAACATTGAACCCAGCAAAAAAGGTCACATATACTATGGGTTACATTTACAAATAGCAGAAACATGCACAATCCTTTCATAGATAGCACACCCTCAACTACACTACCGAGTGTCAAAATATGACAAGCTGGAATAAAGTACTGAAAGGTTTGCATCCAAACAATTTTTTTTTTTTTACTTTAAATTTGTATTTAAGTAATGCAAAATCAAGTAATTTTGGTTTGAAAATTAGATTGTTTAGAAATATTTTAGACACTTTAATTAAATACGTCCGTTTAACACATATCACACAACCCCTTGAAAAGTGTCTTAAGTCAAAAAAGTTAATTTTATGTGAGAGCGAGAACGAACGAATATTGATGAAAAAGCGGTCCCATTGAAAAGAGACACTAGCAACGTATATAGAGCGACGTACATGGAGATATAGAGTGATCAAACATAAATAGAATTTTCGTGGGGCATAGATAATCACGCTCACTTTACTATTCAGGGACAAAAATAAAATTTTGACTTACGACCCTTTTCTATGGAATGTGCGATATTCGCCTTTGAAATAATCGAGTATTTTTTTGATTGCTCTTTTTATAAGCATAGAAAAAAATAAAGTGTCAGGCCTATAAAAACTACTTCAATGTTCAAAATCTCCTACTTACAAACCCCTTTCCATTATGGTTTTAGTTTATAATGTGGAAAATTAAATTCTTTAGAAAATTATCGTAAAACATTTAAATATTTGTGCCAGAGTTTCGCAAAATAAAATAAAACACGTTTTTGACGATGTTTTTTTCTTCATTAAATCAAAACAGGCGCCTAGTGTTAAACAGAAATTTAAACCTTATCGCCATTTACAAAAGGAGGATTTTTGTTAGCAGCCTGATCTCGAATTTTACACGACCTGGTGCATAGCCATTGTATTTTTACATGTTCTTTTTTTACAGT
The DNA here is from genome assembly GCA_936435175.1 of Glyphotaelius pellucidus. Lineage (NCBI taxonomy): Eukaryota > Metazoa > Arthropoda > Insecta > Trichoptera > Limnephilidae > Glyphotaelius > Glyphotaelius pellucidus. The sequence continues at coordinate 6,399,869 of OW386542.1, forward strand.
CATAAAATTGAATAGAAATATCTGTTCTAATTAGAACATCATCTCCATTTTCTAACACATCCAAAACCGAAATTGTTTTATGGGGAACATATGCCCATTAAAAAAATAATTTGAATGTATGAATAAGTGTTCCGTTTTAACACTTTTCAATTTAATCGTGGAACCTATATTTTGTCTGGTGATCCGACAGATTAAAGAGAAAAAAAAATCATACTTTTCAATCAGGATGATTACAATCAACTAAAGTAAAATTTGTGACAAATCATAGTATTACGTCAAAATAAATAAGTGTGTTCTTATTAAAACGCCTAGTTGATTATGGTCCAAAGTGTTGATAAGGATTCATATCAAAGAATGTTGGTAATGATGTCAGCATTATTGGGCAATGTGGTTTTTGATAACAGAAATGCAAGTCAATTCTAATTGAAGTAGTTATAAATCAAATAGTTTAAACTTTGTTGAATAAGACAGTATTTGATTGGTCACTACTTATTGAAAATAATAAAATGGGAAACTCGCTGCATTGTTTCCTTATAAATAAGGTGTTTTTAAAAAACATGTCCGCATAATGTATTACGTGTTAATGATGTGACAAACCTTTGACTAAAATCATTACCCTTTTGGGTGACTTTAGTTTGCTGACCATATCTTGCAATGAAGTAGCTCCAATGATTTTTGTTCCCTTGGCTTCATTGTTGAGAAAACTGGTGACCTGTTAGGAAGGTAAAACAGTTTTATTAAACAGGCTAACCACAGATTTATTTAATTTGTGAAGGATTGAACTTTTTACTGTAACAAATTCCTTCGGCCATTCATGCACAATCCAGTTCGTGTTAAGGCGTGTTTCACAAAGTTATACCTTCTCAACGGTTCTGTTGAAGGCGCATACGACAAATCCTTTAGAGTCCATATTCAGGATGAGGTTTTGGCCCATTACGGCCAAACCAATGAGAGCAATATCAGCCTTTCTGAAATTCACAATACAGTCATTATTTATTTGTTTGTTGTTGCTAATATTGATAGATTGTGAACAAGAAAATGTTTTGTTAAAGCGTATTTATCTGTTGTTGTTTTGATGAAAGTTTTCAATATTATAAATAGACCAGCAACTCTTGACATTGTAGATAGCTATGAGTGCTATGACATTCACTACAGATAGAGGACATTCTCAGCTGTGTTTTATTTATTTTTATTTGTGTACCTATTCGAATGTTTTTCAAGTTTTATGAGTTTAAGCGTAATTATTGCAAAATCTTAGACTGAACTAGCTTAAGCAATCATTTGATAGCTTCAATATACCGTTAACTCAAAAATCTAAAGAACCAGGTCAATTGTATTTATTTTTATGGCCCTGTTTAATTACCTATAATAAATCGACAATTTTAAGTTTATTATTATTTATTTTACTTAAGTTAATCAATTTAATCTGACCAAATCAAACAAATAACGACTTAACGTTATTGATTGAGATTAGAAGAATTAATGTCCTTTGTGGAATGAAAGCGTATAAATTATAGTATAATTATGGTTTCGTTTTATTAATTCAATGTTTTTGGTTCAAACAAATAAACCAAGTCCAATTTGTAATTAATAAGCATTAAATACACAAATTGGCAGAGACATATCGTCGCCTTAGTTCTTAATTGTCCAAACGAGCATTAGAAAATTTTACAGGAGGAGAAGGTTTTCTTTCATTATTTCAATGAAACATTATGATAGGTGTGTAAGATAAAGTTATTTCCATAAAGATAAAGGTTTCATTAGTTTAAATAATTCTTAGTAGGTGATTAACTATCATTTTTTATACTTTAATTTTAATTTTAAAGTGGAGATTGAACAAAAACTAGAATGGTCGTTTGGACAATTAAGAACTAAGGTGACGATATGTATCATTCTGGATTGTATGGATAACAAAATGTGTATGTATACAACAAATTGCAAACTTTAGTCATCTTAAAAATATGTAAAACATTAATATCAGAGAAGACCGGGTTTAGCCAAATATTTCTAGTATCTTTAGAAAGTTTCAATAATTAACTATTTCCTTATTAATATATCAAAACTTATTGTATCAGCAACAATATATAATGAGTTAGGAATTGAAATATCAATGAGAGTTACAAAGATGTAAGACTAGTTTGCTATTTAAGTAATATAGATGCATAGTTTTCTAAACGCACGCAGATAAGAAAAGAGTCCTGCATTTCAATAAAACTGCAAATTAATGATAAAAAGCGACCTCTGGGCACTGAGAGGTCACACAATTATTAACTTTTATTTATTCATTCAAGTGTTGCAGATTTGTTAATGTTATGATAATACCTGCAAAAATAGCAACATTAGCTACCAATAATTTGAGGTAGATAAATAGTGCAATTAGAAAAACTTACCCCGACATGTTGATTATTGTTGTTGTTTTATGTTAAAAAATGACAGTAATTTATTTGAACGGTGTCGAACTTCTGACAGATGCGAACTTCGCGCGAGTTCGGTGTGCAATGGTGCAGTTTCTGCTAAGCGGTTCTGTCACTTGCGCCTTGCGCCTGGGTGGGTACTTCGGTATCGGGTCCTTGGGTGCGTAGTGGGTACTTGCCCGCCCGCCGTTCACTTATCACTTGAGTTGTTTTTATTACAAGGCTGACGAAGGCGACGAAATCGCATGTATTCGAAAAAGACACTCGCACAATGTGAGCGAATTATGTTGTATCCATGTTTTATTCAGTGTTGCGCTTATGCAGTGGCGTATCTAGGCCGACGGAACCACGGCCGTGGCCTGGGGCCTGGGGTTCACGACACCTACTGCCAGATAACTTGATTGTATTGCTTCTACGGGACACATAAAATATCGTATTATTTGGCAATAAAACTATGACGCCTCGGGCCCCCCGCATTGCAAAAAAATAACAATTACACACATGAATTCAGAACAATAAATAACTCTTAACATAATATTTTTTTAAATTAAAAAATAATCTTCACATCCCATTTTAATCCTATATGATCCTTATTTCCACAGAATATATTGCAGAAGAAGTATAAGTAACATTATTATCGTCGCCTTAGTTCTTAATTGTCCAAACGACCATTCTAGTTTTTGTTCAATCTCCACTTAATAATTAAAAATGATAGGCAATCACTCTACTTTTACGGAAATAAATTTATCTTAAACATCTATCATAATGTTTCATTGAAATAATGAAAGAAAACCTTCTCCTGTAAAATTTTCCAATGGTCGTTTGGACAGTTAAGAACTAAGGCGACGATACGTTGTTACATGGGATAGTTTTGCTGTTAAAAGTACCGGGGCTGCCGTATTCTAACTCCACAAAATCAGGCTTAAATAAATAATTTGTTAAAAATAACCACATAAACAAATAAATAGCTATTTAAACTTTATGAATCAAAATTTTCAAAAGAAAATATTACTCAATAATTAAGAAAATTTCAAAACTTCGTATCTTCTCAGTATCCCAGTTAGGACAGTTCTGCCGTCAGGTGTTATCGATGAAATTGCGGACTGCTATTTTTGTTGTTGATTTATACTTAAATTCTTCGAATTTTTATTAAAAAAAACTATCTTTTTGTAACTTTTGAAGGTTATTCGAATTGCGACCGTTATCTTTTTATTTTTCTGTGCCTTGTTCTCTTTCATATTTCTGTTTAGATTATTATAGTTTTATCTTCCTCTTCATCGATGTATTATATACCTAAATATTTTCTTCAATAATCCCATTCAATAGTTCAATTCCTAGATTTGACCAAATCTTTTTCTGATTTTTCTGTTTCACATTTTTCGTTTGAGAGTAAAGTTGTTGATATTATCTTCAATGGTCAAATATTACAATTTGACGTTTTACTCAAATAATTTATTCCACTATAAAACAAACATTTTGATCATAATAAGTCATAACAGTCTCTCTGATGTGAATATCTTCAATGATAACATCTCCAAAAAATGTTTTTATATTCCATCCAAAACTGTATATATGAAATGTACCTACCGATATACCTTAGGCTAGCTTTACACTCGTAATTAAAAATTACGGATTACGTAAGATTTTGACAGGTTACTCCCAGGAGCGTTTACATATGCATCTGACTTGTGGTAATTAATGATCACGGAAGTGTTTCGGAAGTTCGACCTGTGTAACTGCTCATGCGACCGTTTACATCTGTAAATTTATTTGCGGTAAGATGGCTTCCTTTCAACAACAACCTGCTACTGTCAAATTTACGCGATTTTGTCAATAAAGTCGAAAAGTGCTGAAATAGAATTTGGCTTTAATTAAACAAATCTCCACGCACTTTTTTGCCGTCAAAGGCGAAAATTAATGGATTTCTTTCATTTTATTCGGATGACAGCTACCTGACAGCTGCCGACAGCAACCGACTTCGTATTCAAATACGTAATTTTAAAAACAGAAATATTGAGATTATAAAGGTTTGGACCGATTATTGAATAGAAGGATGCTCATTTTCAGAAATCTCAAATAAGTGGAAATAAATACTAGTTTTATATGAAAATAATCCAATAAAAATAAATGTCTTTTGATTTTTGACATTTCGCAAAGGCGCATTTTGGTACTATTTCTTACAAAAAGTCCCTCAGCTTATCAACTGATTTTATAAGCTGTGAGAAGGCTGTAATTTCGCGCGGACGCGATTAGACCTGTCAAAAAACTTCCGGAAGAAGAAGTTCTGTAACATGCTTTAAATTACGTTAAGTGACTTTTGGTGTCTTTTACATTGGTAATTTGGCCATAATTCGCTTACACGAGCGAATTACGGGAAAAAACTTACGAATGTAAAGCCAGCCTTAGAGTAGGTATATCTTTTTGTAACATGTGAGTTATAAGTTGTCTATGTTTTGGCGCAGTATAGGAAATGTTTGAAACTTTCAAAATACCTTTTTCCAATAATACCTAAATAATAAAAAAACTAGTGTGCTTCAGACCACACGACTGAAGTAAAACTTCTTTATGCATCGTTCGCCTCGCCCGATCACACTTTTCGTAACGCTCTCGTTCACCAGCCTACTCCCCAAGTCAAGCGTGCGTAAAAAAGTTTTTTTTTTTCAATAATTTAAAATAAAATAGCACATATCCTTATTAGATATTCGCTTTACCTTTTGATTTAAAAAAAAAATAATTTCAGTTTAGTTAGATATTTTGGCCTCAAATCCAAATTTAAGATTCGTATGAAAAAGGCCGTTCCTACGTTTGCTACACAAATTATCCTACGTGCGGTAAATAGTGCGTACCAAAATACTGTACGCAAAATTTCAGAAAAAATAGTCTGTTTTAATGTAAATTTCATATAAAGTCCATTTATTTTTAATAAACGTGGTGTTCAATGTAAATCTTCAATTAATAAAAATTGTTAAAAAATAAAACATAGGTCAATAATATTGTTCACTAGACTTTATGTTCGGGTTAAATCTCCCCACGGGAAAACTTAACCCTTCCACACACTTTTCCACAAATGATCATCTAGTCAATCAACGCGGTGTAATTGCACTGTATAAGTATAATAAATACAAAACAATTCAAGAACATGTTAATCTACCAGAGACTAAATGGAAAAATAATTCACCGACTCCAGATATTTTCATATCAGAGGATTCGGCTCGATAGAACTTCTAACTGGACCGATAAATCCTACTGATCTCTCAATATAAATATTTAAAAAATCTTTCGTAATCCTACATGTATTTAATATGACTATTTTTGCATTTTAATGTATAGATTCTTTGACAAATCTAATAAGCCTAAATTTTGAATGAGAGAGCTAAGTATAATGCCAGTAGCCGAAATAACAAATGGTAATATTTTTATGGTCCGAGAATGCCAAATTCTTTTAATCTCATTTCCTAAATCTGTATATTTTCTAATTTTTTCAGAAACAGATTTTTGAATATTACAGGAATTTGGAATAGCGACATCAATGTTATAATTTTTTTTTTAAATTTTGTCATGTGAAACTATATCGGATCTGTTATGACAAATTGTTCTGTCTGTTAGTATAGTTTTATCATAATATATTTTATAAAATTCATTTTCTAAAAATGAACTTGGTTCGTATTCATACATTACGGCAGTCAATCAAGTTATGTTTAATTACCAAACTTTGGTGAGTTATTTTTAAAATCTGATTGTGCCTAAATGTATACTCAGACGGCGCTAATACAGAACATCCCGATATAATATGTTCTATAGTTTCCGGAAAAGCAAAAAACATTTTCTAAATGAAATTTCTCTATAAATCATCAATTTGATTTGTATCTTTGATTATATACTTCCTATAATTTTTAGTATTAATGACTCTATCCTGAATGGCAAGCATAAATCCTTCTATTTCTGCGCTCAATTCTCCAATACTCAACCATTTGTTTGACGAAAGTTTGTCAACATACGTTTGGTTGAGATAATTTTTTTTGACCAGGAATCTAATAATTCCTGGTTGGTATTTAAAAGAATGTTGGCATTCTCGTCGTATAAATTTAAAGGTGTAATGTTTCTATCTGCCTTGCAAATTATTTTGTGCTAAAATAATTAATTGCTATTTCAACATTGTTTTTTATTATCTATTAATTATTATTATTAAACAAATGTTTTAAAATTCACATATGATTTTTTAAGAGTGCAAATACTTGATGAAATCGCCCCTTTGTCAAATTTCTAAAACTAAATAATTAACAGCAACAGTATAATATTTATACGTAAATGTTTTGGATTTATCGATTGCTCATAGCAATAAGGTGCTACATTGGTTGTGGGAAATCCATGTAGATGGCGGTAGTGATCCAAAGCATGATGTGTGGATATTGCATTTATTATTGCGTAAAATATTTTATGATGGTTAGGTATACAATGGAAAGTGAATTCAAATTCCTGTATGCTAATGTAACTGAATATTAGCAGAATTATGAAGAAGTTGTCAAGTTTAATATGAACTTAATTTGAATGAACATATATTATAAAAACTCAAGTTTTCCAAGAAATATAAATAAACAAATATAATTATTATTTTTTGCCACCCCCCACAGTAGGCCCCAGGGGAAACAATTTCATCTTTGATGATTTGGATGATGTATAAAGGGTATTTATAGGGAAAGAATGGAGAGGGTGTTCTGGGAAGGAAAAAGGTATGAGGGGTGAGCAGGAATCTAGGGGTCAGTGCGTCCAGGAATGACGAAAGTAAGATTCCATTCGTCCCACTGCGGCGCAAGGCGATGAGTCGAGAGAGTCTGCCTCGAGAGATCAAAAGATCTCCCACATCCATTCTGATAATCCAGTCCGCCACAATGTAGGTGGCCTCTACGCCAAGACCTAGACAAATCTCACCTCATGAGCCCGGGCACCCCTGCTAAGTCACCAAACGTAGTGAAATGCAAAATTGAACCGGTGATTCAATTGAATATGAGAAACGGCTATGACTGCTGCCCAAGGGACGTACTGCTGCCCAGGGGACCATGTATTGGATAACCAACATCCCTGCCACAGGCCACCCCTCCTACGTGTGGTGACTTAGTTAGGATTGCTCGGGTTCACAGGATGAGGTTTGTCTAGGTCTTGGGGTGGATGTGTTTATCCACGGGATCGGGAGAGACTGATTTGACCTCTCAGCCGGACTCTCGACCCATCGCCTTGCACCGCAATGGAGGTGATATATATCCGTTCATATATCCGTCACTCCTGGATGCATTGAACCCTAGATTCATACCCATTTCTCGTAACTTATCCTTCTCAGAACTACCTTTCTTACTTTGCCTAAAAAGACCCTCCCAGAGCATTCCAACATTGGGATGACGTAGGGAATATTTTTCCCTCTAGTTCCGCTGAACGGAGCTGACGTGAAAAAAATAATATCGCATATCATTATTTTGTTTAGTTATTTTTTTATAGGTTGGTTTAGATCCATCGCATTGCAATCGGGCTCTTTAAAGCACGTTCAACCATCGCCTTTATTTAAAGGTCAGGTCACTTCAGTCACAGTGAGTAGGTCAGTGGGGGCTTACAAGGAAGAATAAACCATTATTCCATCGATCCAAACGTTAATATATACCAAGGTCAAAGCAGATTGAGTTCCGTGAAACATTTGGGCATCAAAGATCCGGAGATATAGATAACGTAGGATGCATTCAAACCGACAAAAAATTACAATGGCGATGAAATTAGTAACGTCATTTTTATTTTATTTTATTTACTTTAAATCGAATACGCTTCTCAATTTTCGCTTCGTCTAGCAGGATTTAAAACACAATTGATACAGGCAAACCGTTTTAAAGAGCGTACCTACGTTTGAACGTATTTGACCACACCGATGATGGTTTAAACAGGATCGAAATGATTTGGAACACCCGCCAGCAGTCCTCACTTACCCTTCAGCAATCCTGTGATACCACCACTACCATAGCAAAAATTTCTTTAAAATTATTCTATTGTCATAATCTCAATTATGACAGTAGAATATTCATAACCTGTATGTTTTATCCTAGAAATATTAAAAACAAAGTTAATAATAGGGTTCTACAGAAAAAGAACACAAAAGTCAGCACCGTCTTAGAAATATTAAAGATTTTTTGCTGCTAGAAGCAATCCAGCTACAGGCAGTTCAGTTAGAGGCTATCTAACTAGAAGCAATCCAGCTAGCTGCAATCCAGCTAGAGAAAATCCAACTAGAAGTAATCCAACTAAAGGCAATCCTATTAGAGGCAATCCAGCTACAGGCAGTTCAGTTAGAGGCTATCTAACTAGAAGCAATCCAGCTAGAGGCTATCCAGCTAGCGGCAAACCAGCTAGAGAAAATCCAACTAGAGGTAATCCAACTAAAGGCAATCCTGTTAGAGGCAATCCAGCTAGTTAGAGGTTATCCATCAGAAGCAATCTAGCTAGAGGCAATCCAGCTGGAGGCAATCTCTAGCTAGAGGCAATCCTGTTAGAGGCAATCCAGCTAGAGACTATCAGGTTAAAGGCAATCCAGCTAGAGGCAATCTTGTTTATTTTTTATGCATATTACCTGATTGAAATACAATATTCCACCTATTTGAAATATGGTAGCATTAAATGTAAATAATAGTCATCTGAAAAAATACGCAGATTCTACAATTATACTAATAAGGACACAGCCTTGAATGAAAGCCTTCTTCGTTGTTTAAGTTTTTAAGCTACCTACATGAAATCCGTTTTTCCGTCAAAGAATTTATATAATGATCCACTCGAACGTTCAATTTTTAATCGTATTTGTTCAATTCTTCAGGTTTCGTTCTTTACATTAACACACCGTGCAAACTTGTTGCAACAGAAGGAAAACTTTAATGAGCCTTTTTTATGAACTTGGTTTTAACGAGTTTTCGTTCTCAAATGGGTCGATAACAGAGTTATTAATACTGTAATATCATGCTCACTTCAGTTTCTAGGCGCCTAAGTGCGAGTATATTGATAGCACCGTTATAAATAAATAATCTCTACTTAAAATCGAAACAAATAAAATAATACTAGTCTAAGTTGTCTTATAAAAATCATATTACTACTCATCATATTCCTGATTCCCCGATTCCGCCACTTTAAGACTAAATAACACTTTTATTTTTATTTTTTTTATTTATTATAAATACAAAGTAATACAATATTAAAACAAGAAATAAAAATATACAGAAAAAAGAAAAGTCCCAATAAACTACTTTTGAGCAGTTTGTCGATGGGTAATTTTACTTTGAAGATATAAACTTATTTTACTTTGTTGTGCAGTTACAATTTTTGTGTCAGTCTAATACAAATTATTTCTTTCGGCGAGCCAATTCTTCAACATAATATTTAATTTACCATTTGTACATTTTTTAATTTCGGCAGGTAACATATTTAAGCAATTAGGTATCATGTAGTCCAGCGTTCTTTGTCCGTATTTGTTTAAATGCTTAGGTACAATTAGTCCTTTATTTAACATAAAACGAGTATTGTAAGTGTGGTCCAGTTTATTTATGTATATAGGGCTATTTATATGCTGAAATATAATTTTATACCACAGAATTGCTCTTACTGGGAGAATTTTAAGATTTTGGTAAAAGTACGGAACATTATGCCTTTGTTCATATAAACTTTTATGAGCTAATAATTTAACTAATGAATTTTGAACTGATTGAACACGATTTATATTTGTTTTGCAGGAAAGTCCCCAAGCTGTAATTCCATACCTGATAATAGATTCAGCTAATGATAAATATATTATTCGAAGTGTGCATATTGGAACATAAAATTTTAATTTATATAATCTGCCAACAACAGATCATTGAGATCTTCTTCTTCAATTCATTGAGATCTCTTTAATAAAAATAATATCCCACCATTAATTATGCTCCCGTCTGGAGCCAGTGAGACTATGGCATCCCCAATTGGGGTATGTTGTTAGGTTGAAGGTAGCGGGGAGGGGAAGGAGAACGGGAAGGGGAAGGTGGGAAGTACCTGGCTATTCAGATCCTGTCACCAAACACGGCTAAAGCCATTTCAAGCAACTTTTCAATTCTGAACGGTGGTCTTACACCAGGGCGATACTGAGAGTATCTTCCACTCTGGAACGTGCCGCAAATATACTATATATTTTTTTAAATGAGTAAATTGTGAAATAACACAAATTAATCAAATAAAATTTATTTGCCACGCCGGGATTCGATCCCGCGACTTTCGGAATGCGAGTCAAGAGCCTTAGCGCTGGACTACGCCGGCCGTCAAATAAAATTATTCAATCAATTATTCATTGATGTTAAATATTTGCAATTTGGGATGGTACGTAGGTATAAGGTATGGGTACCGCCGCCTCTGGATCCATTTATTGGATAATCAACACCCCTGCCAACAGGTCATCCCACTGCCACACATATAACAGGTCATCCAACGTTTTGGTAATTTAGAAGGGTTGTCCGGGTTCTTGGGAAAATATTTGTTCACCTACTGCGTGGCGGACCGGATTGGGAGAGACTGCTTGATGCAAACATAATCTAGAGCCCTCCAGCCGGACTCTCTTGACCCATCATGGGAGGTATGGATTCATGCGTCCGTCACTCCTGGACATATTGACCCCCTGATTCCTACCCACCCCTCGTACCATTTTCCTTCCCAGAATTTCCTCTCTTTCCTTTTCCTAAAAATACCCTCCACACAGAATCCCCAAGATGACGTAGGCCCTTAGAGATTTTTTCTCGTCAATAGTTAGATTATTCTTCTCAAATTGTATATACAGATCTCAGTAACGTGTGTTAAAGTAGGAAGGCTTAAACCTTTTTATGTGAATACCACACAAGAATCCCAACTGCTCCTGTCTGGAGCCTGTGAGACTACGGCATCCCCATTTGCAGTATGTTGTGAGGCTGAAGGTAGTGGAAGGGGAAGGAGATGGGGGAGAGGAAGGTTAGAATTACCTGGCTATTGGTTACTAAACTCGGTTAGCCATTTTAAAAAACGTTTCAGTTTAGAATGGTGGTCTAAGGGCGGTGGTCTAAATGCGATACTGAGATATATATATATATATAGATATATAGATATTATATTAATAAAATAAATAGATATTATTTTAACTGAATCAATTGTGAAATTTCACAAATTAATCAAATAAAATGTATGTAATAAAGAACCCGCGAAGATAGGAGCTAATGTAAAAAAAATACAAACAGAAAAAAAATAAATGAACATTTTATATTACCTACTTCCATATAATTTTTACTTTTTCTTATTTGTATTTTGCCTATTATTTCTACCATATATTAATGTACATCTTAACTACGCCGTCTTCTTTATTATCATATTAAATGGTTATATAATGATATTAATTATCAAATTAATCAGAAATTCACATTGAAAATTATTATTTCTCGTCTTCTAGACACAAGCATCTGCTTTATCAGGAGAGTGTGTGTGTGTGTGTAAAGTAAATGTAATGTAAGCCAATATTATTTTGCTGTAATAATGATAACGAGCAGTTAAAACCCCTCTCCGCAGGTTTTTACTGCTAGGCCCAGCGGGCGGCTTTTGGTTCGGCTTTGCCCAGTTGGTGTTGGTGACCATTTTATAAATCCAATAGGAACTGGTTTCAAAAATAGCCTATTCCTCGGATCCATTGTCATCGAGCATCGTCACCGGTACAAAGTAGCCGAGGCAGACAATGACGTCATGTGTAATATATAACCGTTTAATACAACTATGTATTACCGTCAATCTTTCCATATCCGGAGAGATACTAAATATCAACAAACTCGTAGCACTTATACCTATGGGGGACACGTTCCGATCTGCCGACGAAAGTGGCGACATCTTGTGACGAATTCTTGAATTCAAAACCGAATTACAACGGTAGCTTTGTTTGAAATTCCATGTACAGAAATGTTATTTCTGGCGCGATGGTTTTGAAATTCAATTCAGACGTATTAATATTATTCGATTATTATTATAAAAATAACAATTCCTTATTATGATTTGAATTATTATTATTATTATTATGAATTGTTTTGTGCAAAAAATCTTTAACGGGCTTTGAATAAAATGAGTATATATTTATGGTTTTTTTTTAAATATAAAAAATACATTCGTCTATAAGCAAACTGCTGACCTCCGGAGCGAACACTGACAGGTCTGGTACATAGCAGTTACGTTTTCCTTTTACCAACAAATACTCGTACCACTTATTATATAATAATAATAATAATAATTCAGGTTACCATTGAAGTACTTAAATATATCATGAAATTATACAGAACTTTGAAAATTCCTTCGGGAAGGTTTAATTGAAAATGTAATAGCTATCGCTTTAAAGATATTCTGCTCACTGCGAGTGAATCGGTGACTGAATTGCTCCGTGACAGTTGATATGACCTTTACTACCTCGCTCAACATAAGGTTAACCACATTCTTAAACAATAAACTTTCGCTAAGCGATGCCACAAAGCGCGGAGCCATCGGCCGGTAACAGAACGTCAAGAAACGCAACAAAGAGATTTTTTTCGCGTTTAAAAAGCGTCCTTCAGAGAAGAATTATGACAAAAATTAAGTACTGATGTTGGGTGTTTCACATTTTGGTGGGAGCGGGTATTGGTATGACCGAATCACTGCGACATTATTACCAAACAAAAAACGCGAATAACTGTTCACTCGAGATGCAGGCTACCTTGACCCATTGTTGTAACTTGTAACTTGTAACCTGAAACCCTATGGATGTAATAATTGTTACTCTTTAACCTTTTGGCACGTGAATGGTAACGCATTAATCTATATATTTATATATATATATAAATGAATGTATATTTGCTTGTATGCATGTATGTTGTTTATGTATTGCTATATTAAGCATGGGAAATGTTTAAACTTTCAAATTATCGTCTTTCCACCCTCGTGAAGGATTCAGGTTTTTATGAAGTAAAAGTTCTTTACGCACGCTTGACTTGGGGAGTAAGCTGGTGAATGCGTGACAAGAGCGTTACGAAAAGTGTCGGGCGAGGCGAACGGAAGTTGAGAGGGAGATATTGTGACTATTTACATATAAAATATCTGTTCATTTTGACTGTTCTAAAACGGGCAAATTGCCTAGTTGGACAGCCAAAGCTCATTATAACAATGTAATATGTAATGTTTCTCAAAATAAATAAATAAAATAAATATAAGTTTGTGAAGATAGAAAAAGAGAGAGTTAAGTTTCGTAAGAGAGAGGTGCGAGCACACTTTTTTTTTCTCTCATAGCCAGTTACGTTTCGTATATCTAAGACACAGTGCAGGCCTATTGTCTGTATCACACTGTAGGAGCAAGAGAGAGCAGTGCGCGCGCACATTTTCTTTCTCTCTGCCTCTCATAGAAGTTTTACTTCAGTCGTCTGGCGGGACTGGGAAGCGGGAGATGCGGAAGGGGAAGGGGAATAGGATGAATGGGAAAGGACACTCAGGGAGAAACAATTTCTTTATTAAGTGGCTTTGCAACTTGCAACGCATGCCTGGAACTCGCTAGTATTTTTTCTAAATGAAAAATGAAAATCTAAGTGATAGTGTTACATATGGTTTCAATTCTAAAAAAGGCTTGTCCATAATATTATATAGGTAAATTGCATGAAATGTATATATATACATTATAAAAAGGGCTTCAAGAAATTGAAAATTTAAAGAGCGGTCTACAGGAAGAGTCATAATTTTGACATTACAAACAGAAAGGGGCACAATGAAAATAAGTGCCTACTTCACTATTTTTTTAAAAGATGTTATAATAATATCAAAAATAATGTAAGAAAGGGAATGTTTTGCCTCATTCTTTTATAAAATAATTTAAAAGTATTCAATTCGGGAGGCGGGTGTGGGTACCACCGCCCCTGGAATCATTCATTGGATAATCAACACGCCACGGATCACCCCAAGTGTGTCGCTACAGTTGGTGACTTAGCAGGGTACCCAGGTCCATGGAGGTGAGATTTGTCTAGGTCGTTACGACGGTTGGGAGAGACTGGTTGAGGGAGATCTCTTCAGGCGGACTCTCTCAATCCGTCGCATTGCACCGCAGTGGGATGAATGGATTCATATGTTCGTCACTCCTGAACACAGATTCCTACCTACTCCTCACACCTTTTTCCATTCCTGTACTTCCTCTCTTTCGTTTCCAAAATATAAAACTTCACGCCGTTTTCCCGCAGGTAAAGGCAGAAATGATGAGCTGCCAAACAAATCGGAATTGGTACTTACTCCTTGCCTCATTCAAATTCATAAATCGCCTCGTACACGTTCTTCTAAATCTTGACATGACCCAATTCAAGAATTTGGTTCACTTGATCGTACCATGTCTTCCTTGGGCGTCCCCTGATTATATTTAGTAAATAAGTGCTAGAATGTTAGTCAGTAGTAGGTTTGTTTGCAAGTTATAAAACTTTGTTCGGTTTTAAGCACTTTATGGAGAAAGACCAACGGTATTATGTCTAAAATGAAATGTGAAATCTTTCCACTTGTCCATGACCCCCGACACCCCGAGCCATCAACTTGCCTTGTACCCGTTAAGTTGTTCTTCCGCAATGTGATCAAAAATCTATAAATAAGCATTTCTTTTTTTTAACTGTGGATTTCGTAATATTTTCGCTGCAATTATGCAAAAAAGATACAACTTAGATTATTTATCAGTACAAATAACGTACAATGTATCCGCGATAAGATCGTGTAGGCATTCAGTATGCAGGGGCGTGCCGTGACATTTGATGACTGCGCCAATTTTACCAAGCAACAGAAGTGTTTTATAAATTAAAACAACCTTGACTTTTTGTTTTGGAAATTTTGAAAAAGTACAACGTCATTGCACGCCTCTTGAACCAAACCAGTCCCAGCGAGAGGTCGTACGCTCCTACGCAATGGTTCTAGTATCTGTTGTCTTTTTCCTTTTAAAACCTCGAAACGCGCCAAACACGCGCCCAACATTTGTCACATGTTTCATGTACACGGTTAACATTTGTCACATGTTTCTACGACTCATTCTTAAGTTCAACAGCTCGCCTACGGAACGATTTGCCGGCTTCTGTGTCTCCTCCCTTCTCACTCCATCCTATCCTCTAAAAGACCCTCCACACAGCATTCACAAAGATTACATGAGGCCTTGAGGGAAATTCTCCTACACGGAGTAATGTAAAAAAAAAACTTTTCTTTTAATGAGCTGCATACAAGAGAAAAATAATTTCCCTCAGGGCCTATGTCATCTTTGGGGATGCTGGGTGGAGGGTTTTTTTAGAAAAGGAAGGAGAGAAGAGTTCTGGACAAGAAAAGGGTTTAAGGGGTGGGTAGGAATCTGGGTTTCAGTGTGTTCCGGTCATTCGCCTCCAAGACCTAAACAAACCTCACCCCATGAACCCGGGCACCCCTGCAAAATCACCAAACGTAGCCAACCGTTTGGGGTTATCTATGGCAGAGGTGTTGGTTATCCAATAAAGGTTCCCGGGGCGGCGGTACCCATTCTCGCCTTCCAAATTGCGTAAACTATGTAAGAAGGAAGAGAACAAATATCGATGTCGTCCGTATGAGCTCTCGCTAGAACTAGTTTAGTTAAAGTAAGTATGCTACACACATATAAAAATCAATATGTGTTTGGGGATTAGTGTAGTGTATTGCTATATGAGCATAGGAAATGTTTGAAACTTTCAAAATACCTTCTTAAAACCTCCGCGAAGATTTTTGGATTATTTCAACTACATAACAATACATCTGAAAAGTTTTTCAATCATCACAAATATTCTTGCGAAACTGTTAAAAATTTGAGAATAACATTTTGCAAAACAATGATTGTCAAATCAGTACTCAATTTTCAAAACTCTTTAAATTAATGAATTCTCTATATTTTATTTTCTATTGATAAATATATAATTTACACTTATAAGTAACTTCTTGTATCTACCATCAAAACCTTAATATTATTTATCAAATGTTATATTTAAGTTTAAGACAATATTATAGTCGACACACTATTTACATGTAAAATATCTGTTCATTTTGACTGTTCTAAAACGGGCAAATTGCCTAGTTGGACAGCCAAAGCTCATTACAACAATGTAATATGTAATGTTTCTCAAAATAAATAAATAAATAAATAATTTGAAGTACTTATTTACAAAATAATTTGAATCTAATCAAGAATTATAGACATTTTAAATAGGTACCTTTGTTAGGTACCAAATTTGATTGATTGTTCTTATAATATTTGATTATTCGTACGTAATATACAAAAATGAATATTTGTAATATATTAAAAATACAATTTTGAATGAAAAAAATTGTAATAGGTGGCACGCGAGCTGCTTGAAAACTGAATGTGCTGGGACTGAATATAAGGAACGCGGGAGGAAGGTTGGCTGGACGGGGGGACGGGAGAAGGGAGAGGGAAGGCATATTTTTTGGTAATGATATCTAAAATAACAGAATAATACTTTGAAAGTCGAGTTCTGCTCCCCGTATAATTTACACTGTTTACTCACTTTTTAAAGTTTTTCACCTCATCTTCATCATGAATTTTGCCGATTATTAAAATATTCGTATTTCTGTGGAAAATAGGAGCAGCAATATATTTTTTTAATCAGTAAGGAAAATGAGTATTGAAATTCGAGCGAAAATGGATAGCAAAAATTGAATCATCTAATCTAAGACTAGGTAATTTCTAAATGTGACATAAAATGCTTCAAATTCATTCTATTAACCTTGACGCATGATATTAAAAAGTTAGGTTATTTCTTACATATTATTTTTTAATTGACTTTTACTGCATGTAATTTATAAGAATTCCGTGAAAGTGAATTTTTTTAATAACGTAAATGCTTTTTGCAATGCAAAATTTGCATGTGTTGGTAAGTATAAATCCAAGAAAGCAATTATTATATTACTCAAACCGTGAATCCAAAATGTCAAAATAATAAATAGCAGCACACTTAAAATACCTTGGTGTATACAGATTTATTTTGAATAAATCAATCTGTTTACACCACTTATTTTTTTAATATGTGGTACATACATATGAATGATTTGTTTTCAACGAATAAAAATAACGCCACAAAGCGAATTTGCGAAAATTGAAGAAGAAATTTCAAAAATTATAAAACAGAAAAACAACCCTATTTTGATTTATAAACAATGTGCATCTTTTTATGACCTATTTTATGGCCATTAAATGTCAGTTTCTATTTTACGTTTCTGATAGTAAGATTTTTACAAACCTACACGGTTGTTTATCAATTGAATAAAGTTTATACCTGCTGTTAAGGGCTGTTGTCCTTGTGGTGATTGTGTACCCAAAAAGATGGAATAACATGTGCGTTGGCATTTTCCGATATGTTGACACAACAATAAGAATGTACTTACTTTAGTAGGTATATAATTGAATATTTAAATAGACATTTTTAAAATGGTTTCTAATCACAAAAAAATAGAAAATTAGTGCACTGCTCTAGAGTTCTGACAAAAAATGCCACAAGGAATTTTAATTTGTGACAAGGACAACGACTTTGGATGGTATTTGAATCACAGGTGGAACAAAGATATCATTGTCACTGATTTTCTAAAGATAGTAAATTTATCAGATGTAAATCTTATATTGCACAGAGTTTAGAACTTTTCAGGTATTTAGAGACTCCAGACCAAAGGCTGACCAGGGGAGAACCTAGAGAAACCCGACAAATAAACACGGCCAAATATGCAGAGAGCCTGAGGTAATTTTGGCATCTCGAAGTCCAATCTATAATTTTGTTTTAGCTAAAATGAGCCTCGATTATTCGTCTATCTTTGCCGTATGAATTAATAAACTACCTATACAAAATAGACAATAGATATACACCGGTTTGAAAAATGACGAAATGCAGACGATGCTATCCGAATCTGGCGAATCTGCGCTTATACCTTGCTTACCCATCGCGCATTATGTAAGTGCAGGAATGAACCACTATTCCAGGGGTCCTCTATCTTTTTTGGGCATGAAACTAAAGATAAATTTAAAAAAATAACTATGTGACTCGTCAAATTTGCTAACACTGATAAGGAATGGCATGTTGTGGGTCGTGAACTATTTATCGAATATTTCAATTGTTATTCTGCAGAGCAAGAACCTCCATGATGTTCATCCCAAAAATTTTTTTTTGGAAACTGGAAACGCCTTTTTTTAAATTTCTACAGATGATTGAGTGCAATGTAAGTATTGCACTTCGAGAACGTCTGAACATAAATTCCAAGTGATAAGCAGTTAAGAAAAAAGTGGATTGACCTTAAAAATAGAAATACCGTAATTTGGAAGACGGTAACCATTTATTGGATATCCGACATCTACGTGAACAACATCATATGTGGTTCAATTAAATACACTTACATATCATATGTGGTTCACTTACTTACATATCTTAGAGTGCCCGGGTTCATGGGTCTAGGTCATGCATTTCTTGGTTTGTCGAGGTCAGGCGGGGGATGGATTTGCCCACTTACTGCGAGACTGATAGAGTTGAACTGGGAGACCTTTCGACCTCTCCAAAACCTCTCGACAGATCGTCTTGCACCACAGTGGGAGGGGCTAGATTCATACGTCCGTCAGATCAGTCCCTCCTCGGAACTTCCTATTCTTCCTTTATCTAAAAAGACCCTTCACACAGTATCCCCAAATATGATCTAGGCCCTGAGAGAATTTTTTTTCCTCATGAGCTTCTGTTTGAACGATAATTAAATAGCAATATAAATATAAAAAAGAACAAATACAACACTTTCAAAGTCTTAACCTCGTAACCTTACATCAACTTTCTGCCTCTAAGAAAATCGCCTTGAAATTGTTATTTCTATTTTACGCCACCAATCGGAAATTAAATTGAAAAATTTACACACTTTGCACTAATAGGAAAACAATCTGAAATGTGAGCACATTAACACTTTCCCCTTTTTCCAACTACTTTTGAATTTCTATTACTCAATTCATTTTTCAATTCCTGACACTCCAACCACCGTATTTATCAACCATTTATTTAGACGCACTAACATTCTTTAAACTGTATCTTTTACAAAATCTCTTAGCTTTCATGTCACGGAATTGACCACCGACCACACTAGCGCCATCTGCTTCGATCTTTCCAGACTACCTGCCTTTGTAAAAACCTGCATGGTAGAGGTTTTTTTTTTAAATTGGAACCAATGTGTTTAAGGATTAGAGAAAATAATTGCAGTACCTACACAAATATTAAGTAATGTCGAAACAAATAGTTAAATAGATAGTTAATGTTAAATCGTAGATCTAAAAAATTATCTATGAAGCCAAAAAAATATTAACGAAAGTCAAATATTTTTAAGAATCCTCTCGATCGATTATGGTTACATCCGTGATACAATGTTCTTCAGTATCTGAGGGGGATATGGTTTTTCAATTGTCACTTGTATCTGAAACAATATGAAACCTCTGATTTTATAGATACATTTATCAAGAACCCCGTCGAAGATGCAAGATAGATGGGTTCATGAAATATTCATTGAAAAAAGTATCGAATAGTATTAATAGAGTAACGTCTGCGCAGTTGAATATCAGAACCCGGCTTCAAGTGCATGTCTCACGCCATGCACGTCACCGCGCCAACAAAACTGTGTACGTGAAATTTCGACCAAAGCTACCATTGTAATTTGGTTTCGAATTCAAAAATTCGTCAAAAGATGTCGCCACTTCCGTTAGCAGGTCGGTGGGGACGTGCCCCAGGCAGGTATAAGTGCTACGAAATTGTGAATTGGTAGTATCTCTCCGGATATGCAAAGATTGACGGTTATACTCAGTTGTGAAATCAAGCGACTATATATTACATACGACGTCATTGCCCGTCTCGGTTACTTTGTCCCGGTGTCTAGCTATCACTGGATGACAGTGGATCCGAGGAACGAGCTATTTTTGGAAATATAAAATGATCACAAACACTAACTGGGCGAAGCCGAACCAAAAGCCTCCCGCAGGGACTGGCAGCAAAAACCTGCGGAGCGGTTTTTTTAAACCTGTTGCAACAGAAGTCAAATCGTACGTGAACCACAATTTGGGTACCCCTTCCGCAGTGCCTTTCATTATGTCTCGCTTATTATACCTTTAAATTATGCAACAATAACTGCGACCTCCGAGTCAGATCCGCCAAATGCAGCCTCCAGTGTTCATCTCCGAATTGAATGTAACCTGCAAACAAATATTTTTTGTTCAAATCAATTCAATAAATTCTTCTTATTGGATTATTGTTTGTAATTACCTTTAAAAGTTTTGTCTTATTGTTTTAGATGTTTTATCATCAATTACAATGGGTTCCATGACAGAACAAAACATCGAAGAAAAGTGAACAAAAGTTACGAGGATAAAATGGCTAACCTAATCAATTGTTTTATTTTATTCTATTTTATCCGATTACCATTACAATGAAAATTTAGGCTTATTAGATTTGTCAAAGAATTTATATATAAAAATGCAAAAATCAGTCATTTTCTATACTTGTAGGATTACGAAAGATTTTTTAAATATTTATATTGAGGGATCGGTAGGATTTATCGGTCCAGTTAGGAGTTCTATCGAGCCGAACCCTCTGATATGAAAATATCTGGAGTAGGTGAATTATTTTCCCATTTGGTCTCTGGTAGGTTGACATGTTGTTCGTGTATTGTTTTGTATTTATTATACTTACATGGTGCAATTGCATAGATTGACTAGATGATCATTTGTGGAAAAGTGTGTGGAAGGTTTTAGTTTTTCCTGTGGGGAAGAATTAACCCGGACATGAAGTCAAAACATAAATGTAAGTACACGACAATGGTTTAAAAGACATTCAACATATTTTACCTTTTTATTATCGAACAGTAAACAAGATATTAATGTTAAAATGTTCAATGCTTTTGTGGAAATAGTATTCTTTTTTTTAAAACAGGTGACAGTATGGACTATGGCGTACTTTTTTATAAAAGCTCCAAACAGGTGGCCGTGAGGAAAAAATCTCTCAGGCCTATGTCATCTTTGGGGATTCCGTGTGAAGGGTCTTTTTAGGGAATGGAAGGAGAGGAAGTTCTGGGAAAGAAAAATGTATGAGGGATGGGTAGAAATATTGTGCCAATATGTCCAGGGATGAAGGATATAATATTAATCCGTCTCTCCCACTGCGGTACTAACCGATAGGTCGAAAGAAAGTCCGGCTGGAGAAGTCTCGGTTAGATTATCCTTTTCGATCCCGCCCGCCACGCAGTAGGTGGGCAAAAGCACTCGCCGCCAAGACCTAGACAAATAACCAAACGCAGCAAACCACTTGCGAGAGTGTTGGCTATCCAATAAATAGGTCCCTGGAAGCGGTACCCATACTCACCTCCTTTTTGTATGAATACCTTTACGAAAATTTGTGAATGATAATATTTACAAACAAACAATTTTGTGCGTCACCTTATTAGATACTTATAACGATAAACTCCTCAATACTCGACTCATAATAGGCAGAACAGCGTAAACGACAGTTTTGTCGAAATACGATTTTTAACGAAAACTGTTCAATGCTACCTAATACATCAGTGACAAAAATATTGCAGCTCTATCTTATATGCCTGACACTTTTTTTAGTAGCTGTAGATTTTGTCGGTTTGGATATATCGACTTTGGTTATACTGCCGTATATTCTCTATGCATACTTACTTGTAAATCATTGTAATTAGTCAACTTTAGGATCAACTGTTATGGAACCATTTTATTTAGTTATTTGTTTACATATCATGATTGCGTGATAAATATTTCAAAAATAATTATTTACTCTAAACAGCGTATGCGACATTTTCTAGGGAAAAGAATCTGTCAGGGTCATAAGCAAAATAGCGTTACCGCCACTATCTCAACAACTGAAGGCATTAAAGTATTTGTATTATCAGCTTTATATAGGCAACAACCAAAGATTCGTAATTCTTTTTGGAATCAATGAAGAAAGTTATTTAAATAAAACCTTCTCCTGAACAATTTACTATTTGGCGGTTACGCTGTACTGCCGATTATGGATTAATATTATCAGACTTCGATACCTATAATTGTGGTGTAAATATTACGCGGCTTGTAAGATCGAAATCGGTGAAAAGTTTGATTAATTACAGCGGCCCGGGCCTAAAATTAACTAAACTGGCTTAACTATACCAACGCGTATAAGAATTTAATAAGTTAAACGGAATATTTGAAGAGTTCTCATTAATATCCTACGCAGTGGCGTAGCGGCCTCTCGTCGGCCCCTGTAAATGGACAATACATATTATTATCACGTACGAAAAAGGAAGGCGCTTTCTCCGTTCGTTGCTTTGCTTATTTTATCACCATTCCAATTTATAAATCACCTGAATAGAACCCACTGCTGTTTTTTTCATTTTTTATCTAAGCAATCTAGTTGATTCGTACCGATTATAAAAAAAAACATCAATGAATCAATTCATGATAAAAGGTTTTAACTCATGGAAAGCTAGGGGTAAAATGCCAACGAAAGTTTTACATGTGGTAGTGTTCTCCGGTGATTTTTTAACATTTTGGCATTCTTTTGTAATGTTAATTTCATTGTTTCCCTGTGTTGTGTGCAACGGCCCAATTGCGCGCATTGGTCGCTTTGATTATGAGCTCACTTTTCAAGGCTCCTATTGGTTGAGATTGTGTGGGTGATGGTTTCACTTCTACCGCGTGTAAACTGCACTCGTTTTTTGCATAACGATATTTTTGTAAATATTCTAATAGTAAATATGTTCTCATATTTATATTTTTTTATATATCCATATCGGTTCCGTAACAACTCAACAAAATGAAATTTCAACACCTCTTTGAAAAGTCATTAAATGTGACGAAGAAAAAATAGCTCATAGCCCAACCTAAGGTTACATATTCAACCTGCTTTTTTTACATCACTTTTATATCATCATATGTATTCCTCTTTGCCCAGAATACTAATGGAGGGAAACAATTATACCAAGTCAGTGGACATCTTCAATTTATCTTTGAATAAATTAAAAATATTGTTATTGAGGCAGTTCAGTTATGTACAATAAAATGTTTAAAGTAAAAAGCCCCGAAAAAGGGCGTTTATTTATAAATAAATAAATAAATAACTTTTCAAAGGAGTGATGAAGTGCCACTTTGTTGAGTTGGGCCACCATCCTATGTAGTTTTACCAGCAACTTATGTTTATAGGAATGTTTTTTGCTCTCTAATTTTATTAAAAAAAAAATTAAAATAAAGACGTGTGAAGTTACTCGTATGTTGTTTTATTATATTTTCCAGCTAAATAAGCGTTTTTCACAATAAAAATAAGTTATTTTAAAATTTCCTGTAAATAAAAATACAGTATTATGACTTTTGAAAATCGGACGCTTATAGCGATGCGTTTTTTCACAGATACAATAAACTCATTTGCTACTAACAAAACAAGCATAATTCAGGCAACGATTCGTTCAAACCTTGGTTTTCCAGACTCTTTGAACAAATTCTCAACATCCTCCATTTGCCGCATGCGGATAGGACATTGCTGCCACTAAGTTCATCTCACAAAAAATCATATTAAGAATTCTGACTTCTATGAATATCGTCTTGGTGAAGAGGACCTCAATTACATGTTTTTTCAGTTGCCCTATAATAATTCATATAAAAATTTCATCCCTGACCTGATCAGTTCGGGTATATTGCTCCCCTACAACATTGCACGCTTGTAATATTCTGTGGACAAACGTGCATATAAAGTCTTGGCTAATTTCCTGAATATTAACGGCATCAATTTTTTAAGTGTAAGTTTGGTTTCATGTATTTATTTAGTGTGTTGTTTATTTTTACGGAAAATAAATTAAATTAACTTATTTATTAATTTCCCGATGCTTCCACTTGTTGTAAGTAATCACAATTATCTTGTATTGTTTTTTTTTCGACTTTATGTCCGGGTTAAATCTTCTCCACAGGAAAAACTAAACCATTCCACACACTTTCCCACAAATGATCATCTAGTCAATCCACGCTATGCAAGTGTATTATATAAGTATATTAAATACAAAACAATACAAGAACAACATGTCAGCCTACCAGAGACAAATGGGAAAATAATTCACCGACTCCAGATATTTTCATATCAAAGGGTTCGGCTCGGTAGAACTCCTAACAGGACCGATCCTACTGATACCTCAATATAAATATTTAAAAAATCTTTCGTAATCCTACATGTATTTAATATGACTGATTTTTGCATTTTTATATATAGATTCTTTGACGAATCTAATAAGTCTAAATTTTGAATGAGAGATCTGGGTATAATGCTCGTAGCCGAAATAACAAATTATTATTGTATTAATTATTATGTATTTGTATTATTTTTGTTAATTTTATGTAATGTAGATAGGTTATTATTATAAATACCAAAATTTGTAAATAAATCCAAAATTACACTTACAAACATTATTTACAAAGTCATTCACTTGACACTGGCTAGAACACTCGTTTGGGGTGAAAAGCCATAAGAAAAAAAGGTTCAAAATACCATAAAATCAAGCCAAGTGCTGAGGGCCACTAGCGAATCCACACTGGATTTCTGGTCTGGTTATAGTTAGGTTCACATATCTTTGAGAACCCTCGCAGTATGTCGGAAAATATTTTTTTATTGAAATGGAATACAATTTAAAAAATTATCATATCCTGAGACCTACATCATTGTTATGTAAACACGTCATCAATTGACATATTATAGTACTACCACTGAAAGCTTGCATGTGGTCAAATCAGAAACTATTTATCAGCGATAAATTGAAAAAAAAATTGGTTGTCTGTAAAGTCGGTTTACGGGCGATCATTTTACGTGATAACGTCATATAATAACGATGGAGTGGAAGAGAGATAGATGCGTCACAAGCCGAACGCTTTTTCCGCGCTCTCGCCTGCACGCTCGGCTCAGGCGGAACGTGACAACGTGACAATGAGTCTTGCTTTTTCGTGAGCGCAGCCGGCGTTTATCGATTTATAAGGCGTTATCGTCAAAAAACGTTTTCAACTATTGAATAAACTGTTGTTACTGATTTCATCGCTGTCAATCTCTCAGTGATCGGAGTATAGTGAGTGATTTTCATAAAATATACTCGAAACAACATAAAAATATACTTAGGAGTAATTTAAAAACAATTTTGATTTTGACCTTGAAGACGTTGATGACAAAGCATGCTTAAATGTTTATGGAAATACATTCCAGATTTTATCAACGATTCAAATGTTTTTTTGGCAACAAGACGTACTAACTAGTAATGATTTGCAAAAAACATTCCAACATATATTAAAATTTTGTAGGTAGGTGCATAGGTACTATTTGGCAGCTGCCAAAGATTAGGGCCAGCATTTGTGGATTCAAATGTTCGACGTTTTTAACGCGCAATATAGGTGACAGGAAAATTTTAATGTCGTAAGCAGTCTTAAACCTTTTTAAATTACTTCTTAGATATTGCCAATTTAGCGGCTTTTTGCCATTTTTGCCATTATAATAGAATCTAACACAAAGGCTCGCATGCTAATATGATGCATTTTATTCAAAAGCTTTTAAATTCTTTTTTCATCAGACGTCTTAGAAAGTCATATTAATCTTGCGATGGGGAAATAAAAACAAACAACGATTTAATAATAAATACTACTTTTCGCAATTCTTGATTTTTCTGCCTTGACAAAATTGATTTTAAATGACATTAAAGATTTGATCAATACTTCTACAATATTCATAAATTCACTTTGTGGTGTCATTTATTTTTTGTTATAGCAACTCACCCTAAAAATAGTGCTGTGTGGTGGAGTAATTTTAATTAAATTAAAACAAATCACTTTGTATACATCACTTAGAAAATCAGAATTTTCAACATGTTTCGAAAACGAACGTGGTTTTATTTATTTTATAGAAATAGGTAGTAAAATTTTAGAAGCGGAAAGAAAAATGTTGCTTGCTATGGCTTGAGCTGTGTATCTGAATAGCGAGGGAAAAGGAGAACTTCTTCACCTTCCTATACCCCACCTCAGTGGTTCCTTCGTCAGAATAAAACTTAAAATTAATGAAATTATACTTTTATTCTTACACATAAATACTTGTCATACATAAACATAAATAAACACGTAAACACCTCAGCACAGGTTCTCCTAGTGAGGTGTTCACGAAACATACAACAATACCTATCCACAGTTTCACCTTCACAAACCTACCTTACACCCAACATAATAAAATTACAATATATATTATGTAGAAATGTTTTTCAAAATTGATCTATAGGTAAATACTGCAATGCATAGAAATAAGTAAATAAATAAATTCTGAGAAGGAATGTTTCCAAACATGTTGATAATTTTGGTTGGACAAAGGTTTGGTTCGGGGTAGACAAAGTGACTTGTTTTGTACCTGGCAGTTGCAGATAAAGCAGAGATGTGCTTTTCTCATTGGACCAAAAATTTATAATCACCATAGAAATTAAGTGTAAAGAAAATCGACATTCAGCACACATAAAAAAGATTGGTTGTCTGTAAAGTCGATTTACGGAGGATAATTTTACGTAATAACGTCATATAATAACGACGGAGTGGAAGAGAGATAGATGTGTCATTAGCCGAACGCTTAGGCCGAACGCTTCTTCGGCCTAAGAACTCTCTTTTTTATAATTTTTCGTTTAGCTTATTTGTGTTTTTTTCTTCTCTAATGATAAATTTAAGCCTATTAAAAATCACAAATATATCCACGAAACGACTATGCCTGTATGGTATTTTTATCATACATATACATTATTATATTATTTTTTTTATTTATTTAATATTTGTATGTTTTTACAATAAGTATACATTTTTTTACATGTTAAACAGAGTTGTAAAATGAACATAACAATAGCATTTCCTCATCATAAAGAGACAAGGCTCTTGTGTTTGGTGAGGGAATTCAAGCTCAAGTATATGTAAAATTTAGTAGAAAATAATAATATTGCATCTAATAACAAAAGATATGTAAGAAAACTCGAGATATAACAATAAATAAATTTCAAGATTTAATTGAAATATTAACGGTAGAAATGGACTCTTACAGTTGTTTCAGGTGATTTTTCAATTTAATTTGGAATTTATGTATATTTTCGATATATTATGTCGATATATTTTTTGTCTGTTTTTCCTTTTATTTCCTATTTTTCTGTAATAAAATGTATGTAAAAAAAAAATTACTCACTAAAAAAAAGAAAAATCAGATCTGTCATCAAATACGTCTAAAGCCATTTCAAGCATTTTTTCGATTTTGAATGGTGGTTTTTACTGAAACATCTATCTCTCTATAACTGTTAAAACCATATTTTTATTTATAAGTTTTGAAATAACACAAATTAACCAAATAAAATATACTTTCGATTTGAACCCCTGACCTGCGAATTCGTAGTCAAGAGCCATACCCCTCGACTATAGATGCCGTTAATCAACTGTTCATGTCAAGTTTCTTTAGAATAGCCTTCTCCCCCAGCGACAGTTTATTAATTAAACATGTCACAATAATGAAATACATACTTAACTCTTTTGTTTCCGCAGACCGTGGAGAAATGTGGCTAATTAGCCATTAGATAAAATAATGATACATAATTGTCATTATATTTAATTTAATAATTACCTGCCTTAATTAACTCATCAACACGTTTCACTCGCAGAGGTATTTCGAATGATTAGATTCCCATTCAAACTCTGCAATGCCAATCAATAATTTCTTCAATTTTTGAAGTGATAACTTCTTTAGCTCCGTTGTGTTTTGAAATTCGATGAAACGAAAAATAGTGACACTATAAAGAAACAGACACGTACATCTATAGGATTTAGTCTGCGAGAAAATGCGATAGACTAATCTCCTCTTTGTGGGGCGCTTCGTAGCCTCCCCACTCTTGTCCTTTAGTTTTCTGAAGATTTCACTTCTACCGCGTGTGAAAAAACATATTTTTTTAAAATATGTTTTTCAGAAACAGAAAAATAAAATCTTTGATGATTTTAGCCGAGACACTATTAAACCAATTCTTTGAACTTTTGTTATAATTTAAAAAGGTAGCTGTCAAAAATGTGGCAAAAAATTAGTCCAAGATAATATTGTTAATTTTTATTTTGATATATAAGACGGCCTCCGTGGTCCCGAGGCAAGACTCTCGACTCACAATCCGAAGGTCGCGGGTTCGAACCCGGCGTGCGCAAATAAATTTTATTTGATTAATTTGTTATTTCACAATTTATTCATTTAAAATAATATATAGTATATTTGCGGCACGTTCCAGAGTGGAAGATACTATCAGTATCGCCCTGGTGTAAGACCACCATTCAGAATTGAAACGTTGCTTGAAATGGCTTTAGCCGTGTTTAGTGACCAGATCTGAATAGCCAGGTACTTCCCCACCTTCCTCTTCCCTATCTCCTTCCCCTCCCCACTACCTTCAGCCTCACAACATACCCCAATTGGGGATGCCATAGTCTCACTGGCTCCAGACGGGAGCAGTTGGGACTCTTGTGCGGTATTTCATATAAAAATTGACAAAAATTACTTAAAAATAAGAGGTATCAGTGGCAGGATTGCTTAAGAGGAATATAAACGCTAGAAATATTTCGATTCCCACGCCAAACAAAATTATAAATCGCGCGTCCTACTTGCGCGAGGCAAGTAAGCGAAAAAGTGGTTTTTATTTATTTTGTGCATAATTTTATAAGAATGAAAAAAGGTTAGAACATACTAAACCTCAAAAATAGTCTTAGCCATAAAGGAGTATTTTTTTAAAATTGTTTCATATGTAACTTCATAGTTAAGTAATGAAAAAACATTTTTTTAGTTGTTTACGCTTATATTTGACATGCTTGGTGTAACTATATTGTTATTGGTGTAAATATATTGCCATTGACATGCTTGGTGTAACTATAAGTGACCAGCTCAGGTATGGTGGCTCCATCGAAGCCAGAGTAAAGTTAGCCTCTCAAAAACTGGGCGTACTGTACAGGGCCCGCAGATACTTTAATAGTACACAACTGCTAACCCTGTACAAATCGCAAGTGCGCCCTACGGTTGAATTTGGCAGCCACCTCTGGTCTGGAGCTCCAAAATACTTGAAAAATACCCTCGACTCTGTGCAAAAACGGGCGGTCCGTTTGATAAATTCTCCCATCTTAACGAACGGATTGCAATCTTTAGAGCACAGGCGTCGGGTGGAAATGCTATCCATGTTCTACCGGTATTTCAATGGAAGATGCTCTGAGGAACTAGCGTCGTTGATCCCTTCGGCACCGGTGCATAGTCGGGAGACACGCCAAACGCGCGCCCAACATATGTACGCGGTTGACATTTGTCACATGAGAACGAGTCGTTTTTTCGACTCGTTCTTGAGTTCAATAGCTCGGCTATGGAACGATTTGCCGGCATCTGTGTTTCCTCCCTTATACGTCAAAAGATTTCCCTCAACCAGTATCTCCCAACCCAGCCCGCCACGCAGTAGACACAAACACATCCGCCGCCAAGACCTAGACAAACCTCACCCCGTGTGAACCGACAGCGATTTGTCAATTTCTATTTTTATGTTTGATGAGCCGTTGATTAAGCAATAAATATTTGTCTAACGGTAAGGCTCTTGACTCGCAATCGGAAGGTCGCGGGATCGAATCCCTGCGTGGGCAAATAAATTGTATTTGATTAATTTGTGTTATTTCACAATAAATTCATTTAAAAATAATTTATAGTATATTTGCGGCACGTTCCAGAGTGGAAGATACTGTCAGTATCGCCCTCATGTTAGACCACCATTCAGAATTAAAACGTTGCTTGAAATGGGTTTAGCCGTGTTTGGTGACCAGATCTGAATAGCCAGGTACTTCCCCACCTTCCTCTTCCCCGTCTCCTTCCCCGTCTCCTTCCCCTCCCCACTACCTTCAAACTCACAACATACCCCAATTGGGGATGCCATAGTCTCACTGGCTCCAGACGGGAGCAGTTGGGACTCTTGTGCGGTATTCATATTAAAATCAATTTTTTTCGGTCAATGAAAGGTCGAAAATTGGCGGTTAGCCCTTTCAGTGTCAAAATATTAAAAATGGCGCTAATCATCTATTAGTGACGATGTCTAATTTGACGGTTGATCAAACAGCAAACCTTTAATCTTGTTGACCAACTTTATTTTCTTATCTCATCATTCGCGAACCGTGTTAAATGTTATTATATTTAATACGCGTGACAATGCCGATCCCATTCTTGTTAATGGCCGCCATGTTTATTGTTTGAAAGTATTCCTAGAATTGGGGGTAGCTCACAGGTCCGTAGAATTGACCTTGAATCAGTATGCTATGCCACATACATTCTGATGTACTTAAGTAGGTACGTTGTTTTGTTATAAAGTGATGCCAATATGACACAGATATATTTATATACGTAATATTTATAAAAATTAACATGAACTTTGCGTTCTCTAATGAAAATCACTCTCCTTCAGGACCGGCCCTGTGAGGCAATTGGAACAGTCCGCTCCAGACGCCGACTTTTCAAGATGCCAATGAATCAAGAAGCCAAGGCTCTGATAATTCCTAACGCCTAATACAGCGTCCTTTAAGTTTTTACTAGCGCCAGGCACCGTTTGGCTCAGGGCCGGCCCTGCTCTCCTTTAAATATTGTAAAAGGAAGCTTCCCCAATTGCATGCTAAATTGCACACAAAATCGGCATTTAAAAAAAAACAATTCCCCTTATTTTGCGATGAGCGCAGCCAACAAATCGGTATACGAATGTAAGTATGCGGTATGTCCATAGTCATAAAATTTCGATTCAGGTGCATATTTCATAAGAAAATTCTAAATACGTAAGAAAAAAAAGGGTGTTTATTTTTTGAGGAAAATGGAAAAAAAACATCTTTTTTTTAATTGCGGATATCATTGAAAATTAAACGGGCTACCAACTATCTACATAAGCTATCTTATGTTTATGTATGTTTAGGAATATTCTCATATAGAAGGTTATGGAACTATTTTAGTGACTGACGTAGAATAAAAGGCTTAAAAATGTTAAATTTACGAGGGATTTCTCATGCGTAGAATAATATCGTTATTATTTAAATAAAATATATCTATCCGGGGGGAGGGGAGATAATCTAGTTACCTCTACGATTGGTAATCATAATCACGCTACGTTTGAGTTATTTCAGATCTTTTACTCGAAGCTCGAAGGTGAAAATTGAAATTACTCCCGGTGAATTAACCCCATCTTCAGAAATTAGTCATGTGGGATACATTTACGCGATGGGTAAGTGTACGCGGTGGGTGAGTGTACTCGGTGGGTAAGTGTACGCGGTGGGTAAGTATACGCGATGGGTAAGTATACGCGGTGGGTAAGTGTACGCGGTGGGTAAGTGTACGCGGTGGGTAAGTATACGTGGTGTGTAAGTGTACGCGGTGGGTAAGTGTACGCGGTGCGTAAGTGTACGCGGTGGGTAAGTGTATGCGGTGGGTAAGTGTACGCGGTGGGTAAGTGTACGCGGTAGGCAAGTGAATACGGTGCTGTGTGCGACAAATTTGTACACTCTGCATTTGCGCTCATTCCTCAATTATTTAGGTCGTCTTGAGCAGATTGTGTAAAGTGAGCCCGACGTAGAAAATAAAAAATTGTCAGTTTTGTTATTTTTTTCTTGGTTTTCATACCTCTGTTTACAGATGCGTGCTAATATGCGTAACTAATTGCGTTAGAACGGGTGGTCTATGACAATTGTTTCACGGGTGCATTGCTTTCAGTAAGCCCAGATAACAATTTTTTATTTTTTTTAAAGTTTTTTCTATTTTTATGGATGGGACAATTATACGTGGTTATTCCGGCGCGTTTACCTACTCCTATAATAAGCAGATTTTTAAACTTATTCCTACACATTTTACTTTCTGTTTTTTTTTTTATATGAAATATTACAAAATCAGATTAAAAGCAGTATGCGTACACTTATAACACTACGGTTATAAGCGTATTATTATGCGCGTACTTACCCCGCAGATGCGTCAAGCATATACCTACGCAATCGATATGCGTGTGAACGTTCTTACACAACTTTAACATTATGAATATGATATATGAAGTTTTTATGTTTGTTTGAGATAACTCAACGATCAATCTAACCACAAACTAAAAATTGGTAAAAAATAAATGCACCGTTTAGTAAAAAAAAATCAGAGTGTGCAATTCACACACGGTAAAAGTGAAACTTCACCTACACAATCTCAACCAATTGGAGCCTTGAAAAGTGAGCTCATAATCAAAGCGGAAAATGCGTTAAGGTTTCATTCTATCTCATTCTCTCACAGGCCAAATCCTATAGATGAATGTGTTTTTCTCTTTTTAGTGTCGTTTCCGTTTTACCGAGTTTTAAATCAAATACGGCGCTAAAGAAGTTTCACTTAAAAAAACTTGATTTAAAAATTTGCGTACGGTTACCCCACACGACTCTAGTGAGAGTGAGATTACGAAACCCGACATTTCCTTTCATAACCAAGTTATCTTCTAGTCACGTGTTGCATCCAGGATATCATTAGTTAGCATCCTGCCAAACGTCTACATTTCAAAAGCCTCTAATCTGATGAATTTCACAACAATCTCCAATACATTGCCTGCAGATAGAAAATAAATATCTAGGATACCACTTAACACTTGCGTCCTAATAAAAGGGTAAATAAGCTCACACTTAAGTCTTGCATAATTATTTTTTATCAACTTATGATAATTTAACTAAGAACATGTTCCGCGTTTCGCTCTTGTAACCGCGCCCAAAAGAATAACCTTAATTCGAAGCACCTTGTGCGTGCGTAATCACATAAGGAAGGTTTTTCCGAGGCCACTCAAAACCAGTTACTATTGTTTGGCGTAATTTGGTTTACAGAACTGCGCCGCCGAACCGATGTATATAGGCTTTGATCAAATCAAAATTTTCTGGTTTACTGCAATACAAGTTCAAGTGTAATTTATAAATTACTTCCTGCATAAATTATACTCGTTTCCTACTTTCGCAACGTTTTAAATAGCGCCAGTAAAGGTATTAATTACATAGACGGGTCCTAAACAACAAACAAAAAAATCTGAAACGTTTTAGAGCTTCTGGAAAAAGTTCAATAATTTACGGTATTTATCCTACCAGCTTTGCTACATTTGAAATATTTGTTAAAACCTAACACACTTTTTTATTCAACACCGAGTATCATGATTTATTTTATTTGTATTGACCTATACATTCATTTAAGAAGATTGGAACGAGTTTGGGGGTAAGTAAGTAAGTATCTTGTAGTGTTTTACATCATTTTTAAAAGTACCAATACTCAAGGACATAGTTATAAGATTTACGTGGGAGGGGTTTGACCTCAAGGAGGGTGGGAGGGGGTTCGATCCTGGAGGGTTAGAAAATTTATCGACAAGTTTCCTGGCACCTCAACTTGCCACAACTTATTATTTACAGAGATTGTGCAGATAATATTGTTATTTTCCAGGAATATTTTTCAGGAATTTAATCCAGGCAGGGGTTCCAATGACAGTTTTTTTTTGGTTTTTTTTATTCTTCATTTTAAGCATCCTCTTAACTGCCAAAGCATTGTGTCAGATGTCAATAACAATATTAATAAAACACTTAAGCGCAAAATATTACAAGAAACCAAAATAGAAAAATATACACAGAATAATAACTTTTAAGAAACTACAATACAAAGGCATAAAATATACAGACAGACAGATGTAACACAGGTACTGATAGTCATATTATAAATAAGATACAAACAATATCAATATAAAAAGTTTTGATCCATTAGCCATTTTTTAACTTTTTTTTTGAGATCGGTGGTGCAATTGGATTCGATTTTTGTGTTCATTGGCATCATATTAAATATGGTGGGGACAAGATAAGTGAATATCAAATGTTGATCCGCCGACAATTGGCCCCACGGCATACTTATATACAATATGCAGTCGGTTTAGAGAAAATAAGGTTTACCTAATTGCACAAAATATAACTAAGTCACCTCGAAGGGATATGCAGAGAGGATATATAATAACAAAAAGAGAATAACAAAAGCTTAATATATATTTTATTTCAAATGCTTCAAGGAAAAATCTACTTGTCTATATATACCAGCGTATAAGTACAAAAAATCGGCACTGTATATAAATTAGTTTGATATTCGTACCAGCTTATTATTAAGGATATGATTGAAGTCGATTTCACGTTTGAAATTGGTAAATAGTGCACAAAAAATTATAATTTATAGTAATATTATCATTTTGGGGGGCCAACTGTCGGCGGATCAACTGCCGTGTCACCATAGGCAGGCAGTCACATTATGCAAAAAGCAATGACTTTTTGTGAAAAAATGCTGAAATAATTGCCTCATGCGTTTCAATTTTTACGCATATTGCTAAAATAATTTTTTTTAAAAAGATTTAAATACGAACCAAAGGATGATGCATTTCCATTTTCATTCATGATGCATTTGAAGTTGGAACTGATTTGGCAAGAATTCAAACTATCGCGTGATTTTTCACTGGTATGTAAAAACGTTGGAATAATTTAATTAATTATGTTATATATTTACTCGAATGATTTCAAAATAAATTATAGTTATGCCATTGAGACATAACATAAAAAGGGGTGCCTAGATTACCTAGGTTTTCTTGCTACCGATATTATAATTAATAAACACCTTCATAAATCTTGTATCTAGGTCACAGTGTCAAAGCCCTTTGCTGTCTGCAGAACAAGTGGAAGAAGTCTGTCGCATGCACTGACCGATGATAATAATTGTATTAATTACTTACTGAACAATATTTTTTTATTTGTTTTGGGACAGGTAGAGAAGAAAAGGAAAAAAAAACTTGTGCCTTGGAACAATACTGCAGTAGTATTGTTTCAAGGAAGGGTCTCTCAAGGAAGATGCTGTGTTCTTACTTACCACTGATAGGTGGTACACACCGAAGTGGGTCATTAAAGGAAAATTAAGGTCTTTGTTTGGTTAGGGTTTAGATGGTCGAGCGGTCCAAACATTAGATTCTCATCCATGGATCGCGAGTTTAATGAAATAGAACCTCTCTAAATCATCTCATTTCTCAATTAATAATTTCCGCTTATCACGGTTAAAGTTGGACGAATTCAAAAATTGACAGTTTATTCGTAACCTGTGAATTTACGCATTTCTTTTTTAAAAAGTCTACCATAAGGGCTATTACAGAACGAAAGAGAATCTTTGAAAATCTGCTCAAACTTTAGATTATTTTTTTCTTGTTGGCTGAGGACTTTGAGAAGTTTGTCAGAATGGTTGAAAGAATCTAACTTCAATGAAATTTTAATCAGTTCCTACTAGAATACATCAAGATATTATGTACAATGTCGTTGAGTTTTGTCAAATTGACTTAATTCCCGACAGTCATTTCACAAAATCCTCCCTGAAGGACGTCAATGAGGTCGCCAAACTCCGAGACATTCCGAAGTAGGTACGCCGACCGAACTATGGGAACAAGAGCATTGGTTCAAGTTTTGGAATGTCTCGTAGTCTGTCTTGGGTAATCAGAGTGTCCGACGGAAGGCCAACTGTCCACCACGCCAACGTTCGGGGCAATAACTGCTGCTGGGAAATTCGCCTTGCACTGACACCAACTGTTCAAATTTAATAATAATTTATACTATTTCTGCGGCGACTTGTGCTGCAAGCGCCCAATATCTATGCAAAGAAGGTTTCGTTCAGCGGGATTGCCTTGGCTCTTTATCCAAAAAGCAGCATATAGCTTTTGATTGAAAACTTCAAAACTTATACAAATTAATGTACATCTAATTTAGGTTGATTTTCAGAGGATATGTACTGTCTGTCTGAGTCCAGTAGCAATGGAAAATAGACTCATGTATCCTCTCCCTTCTCCGAAATTATCATCATTTTGAAATTATAATTTTGTGTGCCTTATTTACCAATTTCATGCCTAAAGTCGACTTCAAAAATATCTTCAATAATAAGTTGATATATAAATCAAACGAATGTATTAAAATTGTCGATTTTTTGCTAGTAGACAAGTAATTTTATCCTTGATTCATTTGAATGAAAACATGTGTATACTATAGTTTTTCGGCGGTACATCTTCTCTGCACACTCCTTCGGAGACACTTAGTTATATTTTGAATAAGTTGATATATCGTATTTTCCCTGAGCCGACTGCATATTGTGTACAAGTTTGCCGGGGGGCCAACTTTCGGGGGATCAATTGTCATGGAACCTAATACAACACAATATCTAGTCATCCCTTAACTAACCTAGTTTACTGTGAAGGCTGGTGATGATAACAAGATATGTTGAGTGTCAGCTGAACGTAACTTAAACTAACATTAATCAATTAAATCCTTTATTGAATCGAAAACTTCTCTAGCATCATTGTGATTTGAAACTCGATATTCTGGAGCATAGCGAAAATCTGATGGGACATATTATACATAGTTGCTATATTTATGTATTCTTCCAACTGTTTTTGAAGTTCCCTGATAGATGTTTCATGTCGGGCCCTTCGGGCCCACGAGCACTCGCTGAAAATTTTAATAAAAACGACGGCACACCACCGAACACATTAAATATTACATTCGCGTATCAGGTAGCGAGCCAACTGAGGAACATGACACACGGTAACCACATTATATCTCATATTCTTCTGCCGGGTGCACCGTATATTTTATAAATTACAATCGCGTATCATGTAGCAAACCAACAAAGGAATAAGACAGCCATTATCTACATATGTTAAGTTTTGATTTTTCTTGGTTCTCTGAAATTCCCGATGGTTCTCGCCGGTCTCTCTGAATAATACCACTCTACATGTCTAAATATTAGTAGCGTACCACCTAAGAATCATGAGTAGTAGTAATTGTATGACATGTATTGTTATATATTGTTCAGTATTCTCCGTTGGTTCTCCGAAGTTCTCCAATGTTCATCGCCAGGCACTCTGAATACTGACGTCCCCTTCTACATATTACAAATTACAATCGCGTCACTTGTGACGAACAATTTATACTACAAAATAAAGAAGCACAACTTCTAAAATAATTTTTTTAAATTACCAGAGTTTCCTTCTTGTTTTCCGATGTTCCACGATGTTTTTATAGGTTCCTTATGTTCTCGATGTTGCCTGGCGCTCTGAGAACTGCGGCACGTACTACAAACTACAATCGCGTAACAAGGAGAGAACCTCCTAAGGAACATACAGACTTTCTGGACCTCTCCAGCAGGACTCTTTTGACCCATAGCCTTGCACTGCAGTGGGACGGATGGAATTATACGTCTATCACCTGTCCATCCTGGACACATTGAACCCCAGATGTCTGACCACTCATCGTACCTTTTTTCTTCACAGATTTCCCTAAAAGGACCCTCCACACAGCATCCACAAAGGTGACATAGGCCGGTAGGGATTTTTTTTCGTAGGTTCTCCTTATGGAGCTATTTTTTTTTCTTTGTTTGCAAAACATCGCAGAAAAATAGCGACGATTACACAGCAATTATTTTAGACTTGGCATCGTGGAAAAGAAAATTGGAAAGATTGCCTTTGTCATGCCTAAAGAAATATCGATTATTAATATGAGAGTATGGAATGTATCGGGAGCATCTCCTATCCTTTTCCTATATTCCGCTTCCTCTCCCCTTCCTATAACCTAAAATTAATTTTAAGATATTAAAACTTCATTTCCAATAAACTTTATTATAAGAAACTTGTTACTTGACTTCAGTTCACTTTTATATTTATCACTGTATATTATGTAAAAGCTGTTTGTTTTGTACAAATAAATAAATAATTTTTTGTTTTTCGGACGTGAAAGAAAGTTTTTCGAAATTTTATATGTTCGCGTTTACGTTTTGGTTCCGTGTAAATCCTGGAAACATGACACACAGTAAGAAGAGTAGGGCGATCAAGCCGATGATGCACCAAGCCGTGTGAAATTCGGAATTAGGCCGCTAACAATAAAACACCTTTTGCAGATGGCGATAAGGTAAAAAGCGTGTATTATTGTAGCAGTTCAGGCACAATTATTTAATATTTCTATTTTTGATACTGACAATTCGTGGTGGAATCCTATTATAATAATGTATTAAAACACATATTTAAATGCTTTACGATCAATTTAAAAAAAAATTACACGTTTACATAAAAGGGTTCCATGCCAACTCAGAACGAATTCAACTCAACAACTCTTTGAAAAGTCATTAAAAACTATGAAAAAAAATTCGAGTGCAGTTTACACGCGGTAGAAGCGAAACTTTACATAAACAATCTCAACTAATACTTGAAAAGTGAGGTTATAATCAAAGCGACCAATGAGAGCAGACCTCGCGTAATTTCCGTTTCATATCTCAACACATAGAAGCCTTCAAAAGTGAGGTCGCAGGTGCAGTAATCGTCATTTTCCGAAATCCAAATCACTGTCGTGCTATAGAAGTTTCACTTCAATACTTTTAAAATAGCCGTTAACCCTAACCTAACGTAACCTTTTTAACAAATTTTTTATGTTTTTTTTATCATCACTCTTTATGACCTTTCTGAGGTGATTCATGAGTAGGAAATTATGAATTTTAAAGCAGTTTTTAAAAGCCTATTTTTCCTGGACTTTTAAAACATCAATCAATAAAATACTTGATCTTTGTGTTCTACTCGCAGAATCTAAAATGTTTTCAAACCAGAATCAAATGATTTTGCATTATTTAGTAGTTTATTTAGTATTCCTCGGTTCCCCATTGTTATGTGTCGGGAACACCGAGCCCGGGCGACGAGAGGCCGAGACACCGACGAGAGGCGCTCGCCGCTCGGGCGCTCGGCCTGCCAGCGAGATGTGCATCTCCGGCATGCACCGGCCGCGCGCAGAGAAATGATAAATAGAGATGTCGGCGGCTTGTGCGGACAGTTTGGTTCCTCGCTCAGTTCACTACTCGCGCCCCGATCTACCGACTGTCGAGACATGAACTGCACATTTCTGTGAGTCTCTTTCGCTTACTTTGTTTATTCTTTTACCTCTTTCGTTTTCCTTGTTTATTATTTTACCTCTTACGCTCACCTTGTGTACTCTTTCTTTTCTTACTTTTGCAACATTTTAATTTATTATATTCTGTTCTGACGATCTAGTGATGGTGTTTTATTGCTTGTACATTAACATTCGATAAGTTATATATTATCTTTTAAATAAAATAAAATAATGCCACATTCTTCGAGCGTAATTTTGTTTTTCAAATATGTCACTTTAATTTTTAATGATCTTACTAAAATACATGTGAAAAGTGTGATTATTTATTATTTGAAAGAATTTATGCACCTTCTAAAATTTGACAATTTTTTGGTCATTAATTGATATTTCTGCAAAAGACTTTTAAAAATTGTTAATTTCAGCACTCCTTTAGTAAAAAACTTTTTTTTTGTTGTACCATTTTGTGCCTTAGAAAATGTTGTGTAATGTACCAATATATTAATAAACCGAAAGTATTCCTCGTTGCAAGATACACCTAAATTAAAACACTATGAAGTTGTTTAATATCAACTCATATTCAATGTTGCGCCACACGCCGCCGTACATAACAAGTCCCAGAGCAAAATGTTCGCAGTACACTTTCGCCGACTTATTGGGCAAGGCCAATACGTTTTGATGACATGATAATTTGGTAATATATTTCTTAAGTATTGTAGATTTGAGTGTAATCCACGCGCAAATCCAATGGCCGCGCGATCACGCAGTTTCTTTTCTCTTGCTTTATTTCATAAGTGAAATACGCCCAGTTGCAATACACTACTTATCAAATACCAATCGTAAACACTGAAATGCAAAAGAATTGATTTTGAATTTCATAAACAGCTTTTTAGAGCGTAAAAATGCGAAATGGTAATTGATTGTTTTTCGTATTAATTGTTTGCAATTAAGGATAGCAGCAACCCAACGTCAATTATCACATTCCTACCTTGTAAGATCTTATGCCTAATTACGAATAGTTAATTTCACTTAGTATTTACATATTACATGATTAAAAATAAAATAAACTTCCGGCATAGCTGGTCAAATTAGGTCGCCATCTGTGGTATTGGTTCAGCGAAGTTTTCATACTGAAAACCGGCTTTACAGTCATTACTAGAACAAATTGCGAAATGATATCTGAAATGTACAAAATTACTTTGTTCTAATACTGGCCTAACAATTGCATAGGCTTTGGTAATCAGGCACCGTGTTCTGTGTACTTGCTATGGGTGCTATATCGGGTTTCTACATCGCTTTGTCAAATGCCACAACCAACATGGTACCTAATTCTTACCTTCTTACTTAGGATGTCTTTCTTTTCCTACTCGTCTCTCCCCTCGCTACACGATCGTTTGTAATCACTTATTATTGTAATCGCTTATTTATGTACGAGAAATCTATTCAACTTTGTTGTTTTTAAACGATACCAGTGTTCGATGAAAAGTTGTTTTCTCAGTGGTTTTTCTCAATCCCACTTCAATCGTAAATAGCATCGTATCACCTATAAGGTCTCATTTAAATACCTGTAACCTTTTCAAGCACAAAACGTAAATATTGTACAATATACCTATTAAAAAAAACAAAGCCATGCAAGATTAAAAGTAGCGTTAATTACAACGTATTCAATTGAATAGTTCCTTGGAATTATACAACGCTTTTTAATTGTAAACACTTTTAAAGGCCAAGGACTTATTTTAGAAGTAAACATTGCATTTATTAAGTAGAGTCGCGACTTTACAACTGATGCTCAACTATTTTCGAATTCTGATGAGCCATCAATTTGGGAAGCTGGTTTGGGTACCGCAATTTTTTGAATAACCAAAACCTCTGACATAGGTCATCCCAAGTGGTTTACTACGTTTGGTGACTTAGCGGGGTATCCGGGTTCATGGCGTGAGGTTTGTCCGAATTTCGCAACTGCCCACTAGCTGCGTGGCAGGCCGGATCGGGAGAGATTGGTTGAGGGAGACCTTTTGACCTCTTGAGCTGGTATCTCTCGACCCGTCGTCGTGCATCTGTACTGGAGGGGATGGATTCATACCTCCGTTAGGGGCCGTCCATAAATTACGTCACACCTTAAGGGGGGAATGGTGAGTAGAGAAGTGTGACAAGGGTATGGGGGGGGGGGGGTCATCAGCTCTGTGACGTCACATGTAAAAATCTGAATTTTGTTTCTTTTTAGATGTAAAATTGTAAAATATGTCACACTAGGGAAGAGGGGGTCCCACAAATGTGACGATATGACAGGGACGGGGGGGGGGTAAAAAGATCATGAAATTCGTGTTACATAATTTATGGATGGTCCCTTACTCCTGGAAACACTGAACATAACTTCATCTCCTTTCTTCAAAAACCCTCCGCACAGCATCCCCAAAGATGACCTAGGCCCTAATGGGAATTATTTTCATTAGGGCCTCCTGTGTGTAAAAAAATTAATGTTAATAAAAAAAATTATATAAAAAAATAAACTCAATATCAAATGTTGTGCGCAATATTATTTGCTCGATAAAAAATGTTTCCGCCTTTAGCCATGATTATTTCAATCGCTTTCGCTTCATGGAAGTTTTTTCGTTAGTTTTTTCGAGTTCAAATAATACATAGTGTGCTTTTGCTTGCCGTACATGATTATTATTGCGAGACTTCTAAGTCGTGCAGCATTTTTAAAGCAGTTTCGAAGATTCAGACATAGT
Organism: Glyphotaelius pellucidus; assembly: GCA_936435175.1. Classification (NCBI taxonomy): domain Eukaryota; kingdom Metazoa; phylum Arthropoda; class Insecta; order Trichoptera; family Limnephilidae; genus Glyphotaelius; species Glyphotaelius pellucidus. The sequence continues at coordinate 6,442,057 of OW386542.1, forward strand.
ATTTACTTCAATTTATTGAATTTAAAGTAAAAAAATGAAAGTATTTTATTTCTACCACGCTGTTTCAAAATACCTGAAATCTTACGTTTTTAGATTTTCACGGCCATAAGTATTTTCTTTGATTTTGGTGTGTTATGCCTGTTGCGCTACCTCCTTCTTTAGCCAACGTTTCGGACAGCGTTACAGTGTCCATCATCACCCTGCCCTGATGATGGACACATCTGCCCTGATGATGGACACTGTAACGCTGTCCAAAACGTTGTCTAAAGCAGGCGGTAGCGTAACACGGCATAACACCCCAAAAACAAATAACGGAAAAAACCTGAAATCCTAGACAAACATTTATTCTCCCAAATGCAAAACAAAACACATTTTGAGAAAGAATGAAAAATAAATTTAATTTTAATAGATTTTAAATTTCATCTCAATAAGCAATTTGAAATTTTAACACATAAATAAGAAATAATAAAGTAACAAACCCCTATACAAACAAGCTCATATTAAAAAAATAAAATTAAATAAAAAATAGATTGGTACTACTTTGTTGGGTGTACTACGTGATAGTAAAATCGTGAATAATTTTGCAATGATATCATACTTCGATGATTTTACAACTATTATTATGGCAAGGTTATCGTTTCTGTTAGACATCCCTTTCCTAAAAATACGTAATTTAAAAAAATTTATTTTGATACTACATCTTTTCACCATCTCAAGAGAAAATCTTTTACACACAGTGCATGTATTTATTACGTATATTTGAACTAAAGAAGAATCTCTTTTTTTACGAGTTAATGTAACTCCACACAGGAGGCCCTGAGGAAAATAATTTTTCTCAGGGCCTGTGTCATCCGGGATGCTGTGTGGAAGGTCTATTTGAGGAGAGGAAGGAATAAACATTGGTTTTGTAGGGACCCATGTTGTTGGAGGGAGGAAACACAGAGTCCGGTAAATCGTTCCATTGCCGAGCTGTTGAACTCAAGAACGAGTCGAAAAAATGTGACAAATGTCAACCGTATACATATGTTGAGCGCGCGTTTGGCGTGTCTCCCGACTATGCACCGGCGCCGAAGGGATCAGTGACGCTAGTTCCTCAGAACTCTTCCATTGAAATACCGGTAGAACAAGGATAGCATTCCCACCCGACGCCGGTGCTCTAAAGATTGCAATCCGTTCGCTAATGTGGGAAAATTTATCAAACGGACCGCCCGTTTTTGCACAGAGTGGAGGATATTTTTCAAGAATTTTGGAGCTCCAGACCAGAGGTGGCTACCAAATTCAAGCGTGGGGCGCACTTGCGATTTGTACAGGGTTAGGTTGGGTTAGGTTAGAACTATGTGCGGGCCCTGTACAGTACACCTAGTTTTTGGGAGGCTAATTTAACTATTGTTTTTCTGTCACCCGAGGGAGTAAAGTTTCGTCACTTTTGCACAAAATTTTGTTTGCAGGCCTACACTAATATTTTCAGGTCAATTTTAATCGCAATCTTAGGACGCTTTTAAATGTAATTTCAATTAATGAAATTGATCAGGTAGAATAAAATATAGGTGAAATTGTTAAGTCTAGAACCAGTATGGTGTTGGAAATTCATTCATATCTATTTCGAATTCCGAACGAGTCATATCGAGAGAGTCCTATAAAGTTATATTAACTTGCTAATATACCATTTCCAAAACTTGTTATTCATTGATTGGACGAAAGCATTCAATTCACTTTCACGCTGCCTTATATTTGCAGAGAATAGCTAATTTGAGAGAAATTTCGCACACAAAGCATCGCGAGTATAATATAATAGCTAATGGGTCAGAGTCACTGAACAAATGGTCCCTAGGAGTGAAAAAGATAAAAGATCTGGCAACAATAATAAATACGATATTTTGGATCCATGTTCCACACAGACCAATGGAATTGATTATTTTAATTGAATTCTTAACATTTTCTTCAGGCGCCGCTACCCGAATTTCTACCGATTTCTTGCATTTCTCCCTTGAATATTTGAAGTTTTTAAGCTCTTAAAAAAATATATGTTATTTTTTTAAGATAATATCTATACAATCCCCACACCGAAACGCAAATTATATGAAATTCTATGCTCCGAATATTTTTATTTTCAAGTCTGTCTCTGTTATTTAACAAGTTATATGTATGAAAAAAGTGTGTCTTTGAACGTTGTTTTAGACAACCCCTACGAGATTTTTGCTCTATTCTAAACGAGTCGTGTTTTATTAAACATTTTCACAATTTTCGCTTCACTTTTATCGTTCGAAATATTAGCGCACCCTCTTCAACATTCGTAATTACATATCTCTCCATCTTAATCTTTTCGTGGTCGGATACGGGGTCTTCAGATGTGATAAAAATTTGAACTTATTTTGGACATTTTGCCTAAAATACACCTCTTTCAGTTTATCTCTCCAGTGGTCACAATGTTTGCCGAAAGCTGCACACTGAAAGCGTACTCCGTAGGTATTTCTATGTCGTACATTGGAATGTAAATGCTGCATAACATAACACATTGGCTAAATAACACAACACCAAGCGCAATCAGAACACTTGGCAGTATTAACTAAACCACATTCGAACAACATTTTTTTATAGAATCCAAGAGATCTTTTAAAGTACAAGGTTATTAACAAATCGTGATTAGTAACGCAACAGAATTCGATTCAAATGCTCAAAATAACGGCTTTGGTTTTTCTAGGTTTTCCTGCCGATCCAACTTTAAAAAAAATTACGATTTTTTTTAAGAGGAAGCGTTTTCATTCAAGTTAAACTTGTTTAAATTAAGTTTTCGTCTGCCATTGCAGTAGAAAATCACTTTTGGGTGTTCTACTATAAATTATTGAATGTCTGGCATCATGAAATTCGAACAGTTTTAGCCTATTGGAATTTCAGGGTCAATGTAATAAAATGTCAACCTAATTGCAAGTAATAAAGACTACAACTAAATGCCTTTGTATTTTCAATATTTTGCAATTGTTGGTCTATAAGGAAAAAGTTATAGGAAAAGCCCAGATAACTTAACTTACGAAATATCACGTTAAGGGAAAACTTAAGCTAGTTCTCAGTCTGCTCTAATGAAAAACATATTTTGCAAGTTCTGCTTAAAACATTAAGATAAATTATTTGTTTGTGCCCGCGCTTGTGCAATATAAATATGAATAAATAGTTTTGTGCATATACAAACTCAATTCTTCCAAGAAAGGCAAACAAATAAATATACAGGTATTCAATCCAATAGTGCCTTTCTCGGAAGAATTGAGTAACTCTTTGTTCAATTTCAAAAAAATAATTCATCTTAATATTTTAAAGCATAATTTGTAAAAGTGTTTTTGAGGTGATAACGTCTTATAAATCGATGAACGCCGGCTGCACTTACGAAAAAGCATGACTCATTGTCACGTTCCGCCTGAGCCGAGCGTGCAAGCGAGAGCGCGGAACAAGCGTTCGGCCTAAGCGTCGGCTTGTGACGCATCTATCTCTATTCCACTCCATCGTTATTATATGACGTTATCACGTAAAATTATCGTCCGTAAACCGATTTTACAGACAACCAATTTTTTTTATAAAAAAATTAATTGATGCCTTCTGTGTACGTGTAGATTGTAACGCATGTTCTGTTTAACCTTAAAGACGTTATACCACTTGTGGCACAAAATTTTCATAGTATGGAGCAAAAAAATCAAAAACTTCACACTTTCTCCCACATTTTTCTCATTCTTTAAAACAGTAAGCGTAGGTACGTGAGCCATTTTTAAAACATACAGTTAGTCACTGACAATATATTACTCTAGCCACTTGTAGTTCTGACTTAATTAAGGATTCTGTCAACGTCACTGTCAGCAATATATAAATATAAAGCAGCGAATGAATTGCATAAAACATTAGTTTACTGTAAACTCACGACAAGCAGGTAAACACTACAAACTAATTCCTAAAGCGTCGATGGATCGATGCTGCCCTTGATAAAATAAACTCCTCTCATACCCTAGTTAACACTCATTCTACATTAATCTAAGTTACTTCTCGAAAACCTGCTATCCATAAATGTATGCAAAAAAATAACGGCACGATTAAACCTTAAGATTTATGGGACAGATCTTTTCTCTGTGGAATCCTAGAGTTTAAGCCGCCGCATCCCGAATTTCTACCGATTGTTTGCATATCTCCCTTAAACAATTGAAGTTTTTGAGCTATAAAAATGTATGTAATTTTTGAAGATAATATCTAGGCGTTCACGCCGAAATGCAAATTATACGAAATTTTCTCGATTGAAAAAAATCTCAAAATATGCTCCGAAAATTATAATAAACACGTTCATTTCACTTATTTTAGAATTTATATATGATAAAATTCAGTGTTTCTTTTAATGTTATTTTAGATGCTCCCCACGAGATTTTTGCTCTATTTTAAATGAGTCGTGTTTTTTTTTACTATTTCACAATTTTCGCTTCAATTCTATCGTTTTAAATTTTAGCATGCTCTGTTCAACATTCGTAATTACATATCTCACCATCTTCTTCTTTTTGAGCGAATACACGGCGATAAGAGGAACATATGCGTGGCCCATTTCGGCCCCTTTCATACAAATCTTAATTCTGGATTAGAGATCAAAATACCCAACCAAACTGAAAAATTATTTTTGTAATCAAAAGGTGTATGAAATATTTAGTACGGATGTGAGCTACTTTATTTATTTTTGTTTTAAATTTTAAGATAAAGGTCATTAAATATTTTAGTATTTCTTGATTTTAGAGAACATTAATAACATGATATGAACATTAATATATATCTAACATTAATCTTTACATAAAATAGGCAGGTATATTTTTGGGAAATATTTTTATTTTGGCTTAGATCTTAGGTTTTTGTCAACGCATAAAGAAAAATTTACGTACGGGTACCGCCGCTACAGGCACTTCTGTCACATGTCACTCACCAGGTGTGTTCAGGTCAAGGCAGTGGATGCGCCTGTCCACCAGCTGGTGGGTTAGATCAGGAGAGTTTGGGCTAGTTTTGGAGATTCAGCCTCTCCAGCTGGTCTCTCTGGATCCATCGCCTTGCACCGCTGCAGTAGGGGCGGATTGATTCACACGCACATCACTCCTGGACGTACAACCCCTAAATTTCTACCCAACCCTCATAATTTTTTCTTTTCCATAACTCTCTTTCATTTATTTAAAAAGAAGACACATAGATTCCTCCTGAAGAGGTGTGTGGGGTTAATGTAAAAAAACCTACCTAAACTTTTTTTAATCTTACCTAAAACAGACGATTTACAGTCATAGATCAAAGATATAGTTATTTCGAGTTGGTATTTGGTACCTACTTAGCAAGGTGTTAAGTATTTTGAATGCGTAACCACTGCTGTTACCAATAGTGACCACGTTAAGTAGGCATAACCTGTTTCACGTGTTGTTTCACGATTGTATCGGATAAGACACCGAGGAGTCGATGCTGGAGTGGACACCATCGGGTGACCTCTGATGACACTGTTGATAGAAAATTATATACTTCTTGTACAATAAACTACGATCCTATAACTCACCAGATTAATAAAAATCATATATTACCTCATAGATCTTATGCATGAATATTTATGCAGCTACGTCAATGATTTTTGTACAATACACGAGTACATCAATACACGTTCTTCCAACATAATACTGGTAAAATATTGAACGGTTCTCATACAATGTAGAGTAGTTCCACTATTATAAGATACTTTACTAATACTTTTAGGAGGTTGTGCCACCTAAAAGCAAGTGTGTGAGTGTCCGTCCGAGGCACATCATTGGCTGGATGATATTGGGCAGTAGTGCACGTGTTAAAATCTTGTCCAAACGATCACATTTTGATCAAAGCTGTAGGAAATTAATATGGACCATCCTTTACCAGAGGATCTTATAATGGTGAAACTATATGATTGTATGCTTCTCGTAAAAGCGACATCAACGCGCGATTGTAACGAACCTTCTAAGGATTGTAGCTTGTAAATACTCGTATGTTGCGTACTTACTACTTATTTGGTTACACAGTCCTTTTTTATTGTTATCAAGTTTAATTTCTAGAACTCCATTTTATTTATTTAACATATATTTTAAAATATTACAATTTAATTTGTAAAACAGTTTTTGTAAACAAGTTCTGCTATGTAATTATTATTACGCGTGATGGCTATTTCGTATTGTCAAGGCATTATCAAACTGCGGTCAGCCCACTTGAAGACGATGTATTTATATTATTTGTATTTAGGTACTTAATGAAAAGCTTATTGCTTAGAATATTGGAGAATATTAACGGTTCTTACTCAAGTAATAATATTAATGGTTATTACTTAATAGTTAAAAACTATTAATAATTTCCGACATTTTATCGGAACTCAATAAAGGCATAGATAATAAAAATAAAATCAATGTATAGAAATAATATAATATAACGTCTGTAAGTGTTTTAACCACAGTTTGATAATTCCTTCCGAATGCGAAACAGCTGCCACGCTCAAATGTGCAATGCACACACAAAAGAAGTGAAACCTTCAGAAAACTAAAGTAGACAAGAGTGGGGAGATTACGACCTGGAGACTAACACCGCCCAAAGAGGAGATCTATCTCATTCTCTCGCAGGCTAAATCCTACAAATGTATGTTTTTGCCTTTATTTAGTGTCGCTATTTTTCGTTTCATCAAGTTCCAAATTACAACGGTACTAAAGAAGTTTTCATTTAAAAAATACAGTTATTGTACAAGACATCAACGCGCAAACCTCGAGTGTACTAATATGTACGATTCTTGTACAATACTCATAAATGCACGATTCCCTAACATTCCACGGATTGTAAACTTTCTGTGCCGGATTGTAGATGGTACACCTATTGTAAAGCAGACATCAGTGCACCATCTTCTAACTCTCTATAGAATATTGTAGTATAAATTAATATCCATACGCAACACCTGAACGTTCCACGAATTAAATATCGTAAAAGAGACATCGACGCGCGGTACTTAGCGCACCTACTACCGTCGCGTCGCATTGCGATCATCTAACGTACTTTGAATGAAATATTAAACATGTCTCGTAAAGTACATCACCATGAGAACCTTAGTGTATTAAGTCCAAAAGTACGGTTTTGAGATATCAGCGTTTGAAATTACAAAATTCTTTATCAAATTGATTTTTAATTAATTGTTCAAGATTTTTCTGTATATCGTATTATTTGGTTGTCGCACACTCTAAAAATATTAAATAGATGGTTTTTGCATTGTTTATTTTTGTTTTTGACTTAATACACCACAGTATTAAAACATTTTTTTAAATTTTCGGGATGCTTCAATAATGATTTGTAGTAAAAATATTAAATTTTGTGTTGTTATATATTGATATAAGTGTAAGACCTTTAATATAACTTTAACACTTTTGTATTTAAAATAATTTAAAAAAAATCATAGTGTGCAATTCATACGCGGTAGAAGTGAAACCTTCAGAAAATTAAAGTAGACTAGAGTGGGGAGATCACGTAACATTTTTTTTAAAATTAATGTGAAGGATGATTTTTTCCGTATTTTTATCGTCGATTACTGTCACTAGATGTCGCTTTCTTTTGTGTTTTATTTGCCTGTTCATTTTGTAGTGGTTTGAAGATTGGATATTAATTTTACAAAAATAAAAATATTTAAAATTTTGGATTTCATAAGATTCGATGCTTGTTCCGCTGAATGCCTGGACGCTAAAGTTCGTCAGGCGCTTCATACTACTAGACCAAAGTAAGCTTATATGGGACCGCGGATTTATCGTTTTATATTGGAACCGGCTACTCTTGAAATATATAAATAATATATATATTTCTCATTCTCTCTCAGGCTAAATCCTAGAGTTGTATATGTTTGTCCCTTTTTAGTGTCGCTCGCTTCCGTTTTATCGAGTTTCAAATCACAACGGTGCTAAAGAAGTTTTCACTTCAAAAATATGATTTTTTTTAGTTTGATAGTCAAAACACGGATGTGTCGAAATTGGTAGTAGATAAATACAAATTTAAGTAACAAATGTACATAGAAAGTAAAACTCTGCAAAACAAAATGTCTAGAAATTGTTACATAGTTAATGGCCAAGAAATACAAAAAAAAATACACTAAAACACATATTATATCATAATTATAAAGTAAAGAATCAACTTCTTAAAATATTATGAAAATACTTTAGTGGAGTAACTCAATTACAACGCATTACAACTAAACGCATTAAAACTAAAAATGCTGCATAAAACTGTATTATTAACTAAAAAAACGATCATTTTAGACTTAATACATAAAAGTACTCATGGTGCGATGTATCTTCTTGAAAATTTTACAAATAGCATTCTGAACTGTAGTACACGAGACCCACGATTGATTTAAACATCGGTGCGCGATCCCATGATGTAACTACTGAGAGTAGATTGTCCAGTATGGACACATGCGCGACCCACTGACCAATTTCAGGTGTGTTATAATATGGATATGAATAACTATGCAAATTATTAAGATAGGTATCTGATATCTAGGTATGGTTTTTTTCGAAGTTAATGTTATGTAACAAATGCCATCGTGACTTACCTACTCGGTTGGTACACTCATTGTAATGCCGAGAAGTCATATTATCTGTTTTAAATTATTCATTTTGTTTCTTTGAATTTCAGGAGTAGCAACTCCATTTAAGTACTTTTCTGACAAGCGGTAGATCACAGCTAACTCGTTTTATTAAATCATGTCTACCAGTTTGCTCAACGGAATTATTTGTGGCTTAGCTCCCACTCGCTGTGCCAGGGTTCAATCCCTGCAAGTACTTTTTTGCAAACCTGCTTAACGCGCGGAAACCGCTTTATCTGATTTCCTTGGAATTTGCGCGTTTTGCATAAATTGGAAAATATTATAATTTTTACGTGGAGTCGTCCCCGCTCTACCACACTTAGATTTTGTATTTATGTTATAAGATTTTTTAGTACTTGATTCAAGGTTGAGACAATTAATGTTATGCTGCTATTGGGTAGGTTTCTAAAGTGGATTTTATAGATAAATTCCGTTGCTTTTAGTATTATCGATTAGATCAACACTGTGGCAACACATCCTACTCTTGAACGTGCTCTATCAGATATACTATCCGGCTCTAGCCGATTTTTTTAAACGTCGTTTCTTATCGATCATTTGAAAACTGTATTACAAACAATTCTCGACAGTGAAGGGTATATTTTAAAGCAACATAGCTAAAGATCAAACTTAAAATAGTTGCGTTGACCTAGAAACATTGATTAAAATAAACGTTGCGATTTGCATGACACAATTGTTAATTTTGATGGTGATCCGGCGACAGTTGGCCTCCGGAAATGATATTATCTATAAAATAAAAAAAAAAATATTGCATTATTTATCAATTTCAAACGTAAAATCGACTTCAAAAATACCCAACAATAAGTCGGTATGATTATCAAACAAATTTATACATGCGCTGATATACACAGTATATAGTAAAGAAGCAGATTTTTATTTGACGCATTTGAATGAAAATATATTTATACTTTTATTATTCGGCGGTGCATCCTCTCTGCACATCTCTTCGGGATCACTTAGCTATTTTGTAAAATTAGGTATACCTTATTTTCTCTAAACTGACTGCATGTTGTATATAAGTATGTCAGGAAGCAATTATCGGTGGATCACTAAAGAGTTTTTGGAGTGAAACTTCTTTAGCCCCGATAGTGATTTGAAATTCGGATGAAACGGAAGTGCGTCATTAAAATTTATTAGTTGACGGGTCGTCGGTTCTAATATAATGCGGTAAATTCGCGCCTCGGTGCAAGCCTCCCATAGCGCAGCGGCTGACAAATCGCGGCCAGAGAGACAGACATCCAGCGAACGGAGGTTCGAATCTTACGAAATCCAAAAAAATAAACATTTCTATTTTGTTGAAATATCCAACCTTCAAACCACTTTAAAATAAACAGACAAAAGAAAAATAAACGTCATCTAGTGACTTTCTAGTTTCACTTCTAGCGCATGTGAATTGCACCCTCTGATTTTTTTTTGATACTTTATAGTAAATATTCAACTCCAGTAGATACCTGATTCCACAATATATTAATTTTTCATTCTGTGAGTCTGAGAAATTTGGGTTTTATAAGATTGCCTACATCACACGACTCAACTCATTAACATACTACCAATGTACACATACATATATAGGAGAACTATGCAGACTTTCTTCGAGCGTTTCCTTCAATAAGTTATTCCGTGAATATCTCGATAAAGGTGTGAACGTGAATAATTAATTATACATAAATTCTTAAGTGCATCTTAATACAATATCCCAGTCGCCTCACGAATAGAGAGAAGTTGTTAGTATTGAAATAACGTTTTACCATTAGTGCAAACATTAGATCACCCGAAATTACATAGATATTATGCTCAGAGACAAAAAACGCGAATACATTATGAAGTTGCAACAAGTGTTGAGCACAGAAAGTAGTGTCGCGACCTTTACGGGCACGTAACACGGATATAGATATTACTGAATAGAATGTTCTCCGAGAGAGGTGGAATATGGGAGGTTTCACCGGTGGTACAGCCAGCCGGCTGCCTCGTGCACGAAGCTTATTGCCAACCGGCCAACCAGTCAACAAACAAACCAACCAACCTGCTGAAACAGCTTCCCATGGATGGCTTTCGGGTGCTCACTTCACCTTTAACTCTGATGTTGACAGCTTCACAAATCTATTAAATAGGTAAATCAAAGTTGATATGTTAGTTTCTACAAGAAGAAAAGCCGATGCATCAAATACTAACACTGTATTTTTGATGAGAAAACTTCTTTGGCACCGTTGTGATTTGAAACTCAACGAAACTGAAATAGAGCGAAACGGAGCGACACTAAAAAGATACAAACACATACATCTGTAGGATTAACGTGCGAGAGAATGAAATAACAATAAATATATATATATATATATATATATATATATATATATATATATATTACTCACGGGTCCTCGATTCCATTAAAATACGATAAATCCATGGTTCCACGCAGGTCCACTTTTGTTTTACAGACGTTCAGCCAACCAGGGATTGAATCCAACAAAATAAAAAATAAAAGTTTTTTTAATTTTTGTAAAATCAATATCCAATCTTCAAACCACTCCAAAATGAACAGACAAAAGAAAGCACAAAAGAAAGCGACATCTAGCGAATCCGAAGAAGAAAGCACAAATATTAATAAGATGAACAAATTTATAGAAAAAGATGCACTGGAATTCGACGACATAAATATGAAAAAAATCATCCTTCACATTGATTAAAAAAAAATCTTCGTAGTCTCCCCACTCTTGTCTTTTTTAGTTTTCTGAAGGTTTCACTTCTATCGCATGTAAATTGCACACTCTGATTTTTTATTGTGGCAGCTATAAATATGATCAAGCTCCACTAATCTTTACGATCGTCATTATAAAGCCAGAAGTGTATAGAATTTGCAACCTTGGTTTGCTTACGTCTGCACAAACCGTTATATCCTGGCATCATTAAATTGTTAATTTACTATTGAGCTGCAGCTATCTGCGACTGTTTTCGTAGGATCCTTACGTAATTTTAACAACCGTGCTTTGCTCCCATCTTCATAACACTGTAATTATTAATTGGTGGGACTGTCAGTTCTTAAAACATTTATTTATTTTTATTCGTACAACAGCAGCTGTCGGGTCAATTGTGTAGGGTCCATCAATCCTGATTGTTATTGCCATCGATATTACAACACATGTATTTTTGCGCTGCTCTGGGAATCAACAACTTCACAACCCGTAGTCAAATTCTCAGATAATTAAGCAACGACTGTTGTTGTAGCCAGCATTAAAGTCGCAATCGTTTTTATACTGCTTTAACAGAAAGTCGTGCACTTTTCGATTGTTCAATGTCTGAGTGAATTTAATAAGCACTTGGACACCTTCCCGTTAAAATTATTAGTAAATATAAGTTACAAATAATCACATGTTTCCCAAAGCACGGCTTCAAGGCGAGCTTGTCTAGAGCCGCAGATCTGGGCTCGAGTATTGGCTCGATCCAATCTACTGTACGGCTATAAGTGATCTCGTCGTGTTGTTCACCGTGGAGAGAACAAAAAATACAGTTATTCCGGATTGGGGTATCACGGACAAGGATAGCATTTGTCATTACTTTAATGGGGCACCTCACCTTGCTTTCATTATGATCGTTTAGTCGATACTGGATTTAAAACAAGTTCTGCAATTCTTTCCCGGATTCTTTGCGGCTGCATTTATTGATATTACTTTATTAGTCTGTGGATGAAAGTTTCATATCTGGAACCGTGCCTACTTTGAACAAATCTTTCCCGGATTTGTTTACAAATTGTTTTGTGGATAAATTATTCGTTTTTGAATTTATTACGATCAGCAATAATTCTTTCCCTGGACTCTTCACTTCCTAGTCAGTCTGCTCTGTGAACAAATGATTCGTTAGGTTCTCAATATTCGTACTTTCAGTGTACATTAACTCCACAATTATAAATATTTCTTTGTAATCACATATTAGTTGAGAAAATAGAGGCCAAATACTGATTTGGTTAAGACATTGTGTCGCGATAGATATGTGTTAGATATCCTGGGTTCGGGTTCCATTACCTTTTTTATTTTTCTGTGTCTTGTTATGTTTCGTTAAGAATTATAATTAATTAATTATCTTCTTCTTCAACGATATAAATGTTACATTACGTATAAGTGTTCGAAATGATTAAGGACGGGTTGTTTTAAAAAATTTGATGGATTCATCAAATATTTGACGTTAATTTTCACGTTCTGCGTAAGTTCTATTCAAGTTCTATTATTACATCATTATAGACCAGTTGATTCACAAAACTGAATTCATCACAGAACTTGAATAGAACTTACGCAGAACGTGAAAATTAACTTCAAATATTTGATGAATCCATCAAATTTTTTGAAACAACCCGTCCTAAGAATTCGAAATTCTTAGGACGGGTTGTTTCAAAAAATTTGATGAGTTCATCAAATATTTGAAGTTAATTTTCAGGTTCTGTGTAAGTTCTTTTCGAGTTCTGTTTTTTTATCATCATAGGCCAGCTGCTTCACAAAACTGAAATTATCACAGAACTTGAATAGAACTTACACAGAACGTAAAAATTAACGTCAAATATTTGACGAATTCGTCAAATTTTTTGAAACAACCCATCCTTAGCAATTCTTTCCCGGACTCTTCACCTACTTGTAAAAATAACGATTCGTTACTGGATTCAACATCTACATGCCTTTAGCAATGCTTATCGAATTTTTACCTTAACCAAAACCATATTGTTCGGTATATGGACAAGGAATTCGATACTGATCAAATAATGATCTAACACATGCATGCTCTTACAAATTATTCCCTGTTTTTCGTTAACTTCTATATAAAATGATTTGTTCTGGGGATAAATGGTTGTTTGCTCGATACATTCTCAGCAATTAGAATAATTGCCGAGAATGTATTTTTAATACTACTTCTAATATTGATTTAGAATGTTGCGATAATTAAAGAATTAATTACATGTCCAGCCATTCTAACCAGGATTCTTCACCAACTCCAGAATTTTGTTGAAAAAAGCGATTTGGTCTTTAGATAAATTATTCGCCGTGAATTAGAGACGTATTGTAGCACCGACTCGACTCCAATACATATTGAGTTCCGATTGATATGCAAACTGCGACTTTAAATTAATTTAAGTCATGTTTAACATGAGAGAGCTGGACAGAGTTGTTGGCTGCCATTAACTTCGATGGCTGTTGCCCCTCTGGGCCAGTGACCGGGTATTGGACGTCTTACTTTCGGAACATTTGACTTTAATATTTTACTTTCGGAATATTTGACTTGGATATCTTACTTTCGGAAAATTTGACTGGCATGACTTACTTTTAGAACATTTGACTTGGATGCCTTCTTTCAGAAAATTTTAATTGAATGCTTTAATTTCGGAAAATTTGACTTGGATTCGTCTTATTTTCGGACATTTGACTATGATGTTTTAATTTGAACTTACTTTCGAAGAATTTGACTTGTAAGTCTATCTTTCGGAATATTCCTACCAGCCGCTTGAAAAGTGAAAATATCATACCATTTTTAGAAATCTAAAACCCATGCAACTTTAAGTAAATACATATTGAATAAAAGGAAAAACCTGAATAATTTACAACTTCATGAAGCGAAGTTTCATTATTTGCATTACGAGTCTTTTTATATAAAATAAACATATATTTAAATTAAAACATTTGATTATTTAATTAGTGTCCATGGAAAAACATTTCCACACAAAGCGGTCACGGTTTTATGGTTTACGGAATATTATAAATTAAAACTATTTACGTATTAATTTTGGTTTTTATTTGCCTTTTAATATATTATAATTTATAATAATATGTGCCGAAATACAAATGCATATTTTGTTTAAAGACCAAGTAAATATTTTTACATCTTCATTTAATGATTATGAATTATATTATAAATAAAGATATGTAACGTATGTCTACATAAGTGCAGGGCCGGTTCTTAGCAGGCGCACTTGTCAACAGTCCTTCCGGGCGCCGACTTATCAGGGCCCCAAGTAGCCAAGGAGCAAATGCACATAATACTTAACACAGCGCCCTTGTGGTTTTTGATGACCCGGCAGTTGATCCTCTGAGAATTGTCCCACCGAAATAAAAATTATTTTAAAATTATGATTTTTTTGTGCTATTCATCAATTTCAATTCTAAAATCGACTCCAAAATATCTTTAATGATAAGTTGGTGTAGATATCAATTTATAGTGTCAGTTTCTGTACTTATATGCTGGTATATTATATACGTATTTTAGACAAGTAGTTCTATCCTTGATGTTTTTTAACTGGAATATGTTTTTACTTTGGTTATTCGAAGCTCTCTGCGCACGCCCTTCTGGGAAACTTTGTCACATTTTATGTACACCGTATTTTCTTTAAACCGACTGCAGATTGTATGTATAAGTCGGGGGATCAACTTTCATGGAATTGTGGTTTTCACAAGCGCCAGGCGCCGTTTGGCTTAGGGCTGGCCCTGTAAATTTGCAATATATATTTTTTAATTCTTTGCTGACAGGAATACACAAATTAAATTGTATATCTTTTTTATGACAGTTGTTTCGCCTTACTGTGGTTAATAATAAAACGTGTGTTTTGCAATGGAGTATTTTTAATGTGCTAAAGTTAAAGAATTTAATAAAATATGTTTTTGTAGACAAGTTTAATGCATGATTTATCAATACCAATAGATGTTGCCTCTGTATTGAATTTTACATATTACGTTTAAAATTATTATTCAATAAAAATTTAATAGCAGAATGTTAGAACTATTAATGTGCAACAGTCATTTTGTAACATGATTTCTACCATTAACATCTTTAGCTGCGATAAAGGTCATGGCATATACTATAGAGAATTGCCTTTGGGAACATTTTATATGTACGCGTTAGTACATAGGCAGTACTTAATAGTCGTGTCATGAAAACGTTTCGTTAATTCGGAAATTTAAGGATTTCTCTCTACGTTAGAATTATTGATGACTTCGAAGTGCAAGACGTAAGAAATGGTGACAAAGCAGGCAATCAGCATGAAATTTAAAATGTCGTGAATATTGAATGATGCAAACGAATTAATTTATTAAACTTGCTTATTAGCAAGCACACTTATGATATAATGACGCTATATTACTGGCACTAGATATTACAGCTTAATTGTGGTGATGATTCGATTTTTGCGATGAATATTCTTCTACGTCTGCTAAATGTAGCAAAAAACATCCACTATGACTTCGATAAAATGATGCATGCACCAAACAAATGAAATTTTTAGCATTTTTTTTTGTATATAGAACCAATTTCTTAGGACCCTCGGCCATATTATTTGTCGTGACTCCTTTATCCTTCTGTTTATATTATATTGAAGACTAAGCCAACTTTTTTGCGTGTTTGAGTGCATTTCTACCTGTATCTGGATCGATCGGTTTGGTTGAATACGGATTCTGGCCTCAATTGCATTATTAGCCATTTAACTGCAAAGACTTGCGCCTTTATCACTTTTTCGTATATTAGCGGCATTAGTTTTATTTTACGTATGGCTGCATAATACATTATATTGGATTACCCTTTTTTACTGTCTGGTTGATTATGTTAGCGATTTTAGTCTTATGTGTTATATGGTTGATAATATTGACGACTTCTCCTCAATATATGCAGCCACACAGCACTGCATATATTGAGGCCTTTAGTATTTTTTGTTTTATGTCTGGTAACGTTGGCAACCTTATCCTTATTTGATATGTGGCTGCAAATATTTGTGGCCTTTAGTATTATTTACTTTTTGGCTGATTATTTTGGCAACTTTAGCCTTATTTACTATGTGGCTGATTATATTGGTAACTTTAGCCTTATTTGCTATGTGGCTGATTACATTGGTAACTTTAGCCTTATTTGCTTTGTGGCTGATTACATTGGTAACTTTAGCCTTATTTGCTATGTGGTTGGTTACATTGGTAACTTTAGCCTTATTTGCTATGTGGCTGATTACATTGGTAACTTTAGCCTTATTTGCTGATTGTTTATATAATGTCGAATTGAATCATATTTGCTG
This sequence comes from Glyphotaelius pellucidus, assembly GCA_936435175.1. NCBI lineage: Eukaryota > Metazoa > Arthropoda > Insecta > Trichoptera > Limnephilidae > Glyphotaelius > Glyphotaelius pellucidus. The sequence goes on from OW386542.1 coordinate 6,458,727, forward strand.
TGTGGCTGCATACATTGGAGCATTAAACTTTCATTGCTTTGTAGCTGAATGTACTGATAACTTAAGCCCTGCTTGCTACGTGGCTTAAGTTATACGGCTTTAGCCTTATTTGCGGCTACATTGGTCGACCACCACAACACGGGCATGTGCCTATCATGGTGGTCGAAAAATCGTAAAATTAATTTAACAAACAATTCAATGAATAAAGAAAACTAAAAAAAATAAAAAATAATTGGGGCCTTATTTGTCGGGTGGCTGTATATATCTGGGTCTTTAACCTTATTTGCTGTTTTACTGCACGAAATGGCACAATTAATCATATCTACTGTGTGTATTGGCGTCTTAGTCTTATTTGTTGCATGGTTGCGTATATAGGCGCCTTAAGTCATATTTCGCATACACATTTTTGCTGAATACCATTGCTATTTGCATTATTATTTTCTTATGCGCGTGGTGTAATAAAATGGTGTTATAATTGTGAGTGAAGTGTTGCTGTAGTGGATATATGAGGTCCGTGTGTTGGTTGCAGGCTAGTGCTGCTGTGCGTGGTGGCCGCCCTCGCCCAGGATGCGGATTATCCAGAGGGAGAGGCCCCGAGGCCGCGCAACTCGCTGCTGAGGCGCGGCGCGCTCGCTCGCACCCAGGCCAACAAGGCCACCCCCAGCACCACCACCACCCAGGCACCCAAGGTATACACAACAATCAAACATACATTCATCCTTCCGTCCACCCTACCGCATCACCCAGGCACCCAGGAATATACAAAAAATATGCAACTATTCATCCTTCCATCCACCCGACCGTACCATCCAGACAAACAATATATAGATTACATACATCCATCCATTACTCCATGCACCCCACCAGGTAAGGTAAACACAGTAAACCTGCATTCATCCATACACCCATTCATCTTACCATTGCCATCCATCTTACCACCAATCAACAGTACAGAACATACATACGTCCATCATCATTCCGTCCACCCTACCGTACCACCCACTCATACCCCCATCCATCCTTTCATTCTCCATACCGTAATACCGTACATGTCATATCCATCCTGTATATTAGATGTAATAAGGCGTACTCAACAGACTTTAACCAGCAATTCTTAACCTTATTTGGATTAAAAAACAGTATATGTCGTTTTGGTCTCTAGTGACGTTTTAACTTTAAACTTTGACTTTCCAATTTCATCACTACAAAAGTTTTAGAACAGCATTTGTGCCACGTAGCCGACCATACATGCAGCATTAAAATGTAAGGGATAGTGCGGGGGCAGACAAGTGAAAGATCTCTGAATAGTTAATTACTACAACCACTGGTAGGTTACACCCTGAATCTCATCCTACCACACCTAAAAACAAACCATCATCCTATCCAAAGTATATCAATCCTAGAGTGATCATATCCAAACAGAAAATTTTCCTACAAATGGAAATCGAAACCAAACCCACCTAACCCTAATAGTCATGCCGTTGTTAACTCTGTCGGAACGTCAGACGAAACATCAATTAAAAAAAGACGTTACAAAGGGACTCTCAGTGACACATATTATCTTCATACCCGTATCCCAAACCAAATTATCACCGCAGGAATGTAGATACAAAATCATGTCAACAAATTTTCCTCATTATATAATTTGCATAATTTAGTTATTAAAAATTTATAATATTCCATGCAATAGTCTCTCACACACCCTAGTTAATAATAATAATACATTCTTACTTATAATATTCCGTTGCACTTAGTTTTACATGTAAAAATTATTGAACTTACAATTTTTTTCTGAGATAAATATAGCATTCTGCGAACTGATTCAGGAAGTCGTAACTATTTAAAATTTCTTAGTTTTTGCTTCAGACAAAATAGGCATACATGTTTAGTTGAATTTTTAATCATTGTTCTGAAGCAACTTTTGTCAATAAATTATGTAAACATTTTAATTTTCCAAAGAATTCAAATACATATTTATAATTTAAGTGCTTTAGAAAAATGTTTAATAATAAAAATAATTAATGCAGTTCGTGTTTTCATCAAGAAGGTTCAATCGCTTTCACATAGAATCAAGCAACAAATTAATGTCTGACTTTACGATGGCACTTTCTCTTGCCAACAAAGAAGTCTAGCGACAATATAATATATGGTACTTTTCCGCGGCTCGTCTTTCTCCCAAATGAAAGGTAATCGTCTAATATGTAATCTCGGAACAGGCTGCCGGGCCATTCAAATCGTGCGATCGTTTACTTTAGATAAACATTAAAAAAATAAACCAAACTCTGAATAATAACTGACAGTGCAAATAATAATAAGAGATCGCCAAGGCTATAGTTGAAAGTAAAAACGGTTACGTCAGAAATATCGTACTTTTAATCTGAATCTATTAAAAAAAGTAATCGATAAATTATATCCAATGATTCAACACATTATCATACGAGTAGCGATTATCATATTTTATAAAGGACCCGTTAAATAAATGAGCGTTAAGTGTTTCTAAAGAGGAATCGGGTGTATTAATCAATGTAGGTAATCTACGACTGATTGCTGACAAGTAATGTTACATTACTTGCCGAGAATTTCGTCACATATTTCCAACATTTTTTTATTCTTCCTTACATATAATAAATTAAGAGTTCAACAACTACAACCGGTTTTGTGGGAGTTATTCTCAAGTGAAATTAATCAACTTTTACGTTATGAGTCAATGATTGCGCTTTATTATTGAACGTAAACTAACAGTCTGTAAGTATTTTCATGCATTATTTAATCACTTTTGATTTGCGGCGATAGTGTCCTATATATTTTGCAATATTGTAAGCGATTTTTCAAAAATGTGTTTTCTGTGTTGCTGCGAAATGTTGAAATTGAGCAAATTGCTCTGCGATGTTTGTTTTTTGTATGTTTTCTTAATGTCAACATGGTTAATTTATTTGTAGGTATTAGGTCTACTGTAAAGTACTGCTGGATTTAAAACGAATTGGATTTTTTTGACTAATTATGGTCGTCTTATTGTAATGTCAAACTATAATAATGATTTCATTTGTTGATTAGCCGTACTCCTTTGGTTGATAATATTGGTTCCAGTTGACAGTTGATCCGCCGACAGTTCGCCCTCCGACAATTGCAGTCAGAATAGGAAAAATACGGTACACCTTCTTGCACAAAATACGACTAAATGTCCCCGTAGGGGAGTGCAGAGAGGTACTATCGCCGTACAACAAAATTGTAAAGAATTTTTTCATCCAAACGCATTAAGTAAAAAACTACTTGTCTATATACTATACACACCAGCGTAGAAGTTCAAAAATCGACAGTGCAAATAAATTCGTTTGATATCATTAAAGGTATTTTTGGGGTCGATTTTAGGTTTGAAATTATAGTTTTATTATAATTATAATGTCGGGAGGGCTAATCTGGAGGATCACCATAAATATCACTAAAATTGAACTCTTGCGCATGGTCAACAATAACAATTACCAAAAATAATGAAAATGTTTTTGTACAAGATTCTCAGATTATTAAATCAACATGTATGTGTTTGTGTGTGTAAATGCATTTGTTTTGTTGCTGTTTATTTTTCAAAGAATTAATACTGTAAACATTTTTTACATACTACTTGTGTAACTTAAATTGGAGTCACGATCCTCAACAATAAGAAGCCGGCCTAAAAAGAAGTGTATCTTTTACATTTTAGATTTTGCCGAAATTGTCAAATAATTTTGTCGTTGCTAAAGTTTTTCAAAAAGATAATTAAAAAATTAACACTGATTAATATTTACCAAGAAGTTACATGAGCGATCCTTCGCAACCGATCCCCCTTCCTGAGGTATAAAATAATTCGTGCCGGTTCAGAAGATCGTGGAAAAATGCAAATGCGTGGAGTCACACAAGACCAGTGAAGACTCAAAACCAGGGTCATGCTAAAATCTCAACCACAATCTCCGACCTTTCTCTGGTGAACATTTCTTCATTGCGATGTAGACTGGATTGAGCTAATACAGAATAAACCTGCCTACTTCAGAAGTAGCTTTCTTTAAGAAAACTTAAAACCAGGGTCGTGCTAAAACTTCATCCACAATCTCTAGTGAGCATTGCTTCACTCTGATGAATTCTGGATTGCTGTGCTATACTCCTGCCTATTTCAGAATTAACTTTCCTTAGGAGGCTTAAAACCAGGGTCATGCTAAAATGTCATCAGATCTCCGATCTTTCTCTAGTGAGCATTGATTCACTCTGATGCATTCTGGATTGCTGTGCTATTCTCCTACCTACTTCAGAAGTAACCTTCTTTATGGAGGTATGTTTTTAGGTTTTCACGGCCAAAAAGTATTTTTGTTATTGTTTTTGGGGTGTTATGCCGTGTTTCGCTACCTCCTTCTTTAGCCAACGTTTCGGACAGCGTTACAGTTCCATCATCATATCACTCATCTGCCCTGATGATGGACACTGTAACGCTGTCCGAAACGTTGGCTAAAGAAGGAGGTAGCGAAACACGGCATAACACCACAAAAACAATAACAAAAATTCTTTATGGAGACTTAAAACCAGAGTCAAGCTAAAATTTCATTCACAAACACTGTCTTTTCTCTGGTGAACATTGCTTCGCTTCAATACCCACGGATTGTGCTATACATCTAACTACTTTATTAGTAACTTTCTTTGGAAGACTAAAACCAGAAAATTTCATCCATAAACTCAGACCTCTCTGATGAACATTGCTTCATTCAAATGTATTCAGGATTGTGCATTTCGCCTACCTATTTCAGAAGTAACTTTCTTTGGGATGATTTGAAACGAGTGTTATGCAAAGATTTTATTCACCAAGTCCAAGTTCTTTTTCGGTGAACGGTGCCTCACTCCGATTTTTTTACACCGCATGCTTATTGCAGAAGTAAATTTATTTAGGAAGACTAAAATCAAGCACAATCTTTGATCACGTGTCATTTCACCAGGCTAATTTAGAAGTAACGCTTGTTTAGGAGGCCCCCGTAGAAGAACTCGCCGAGGACGATGAAGAGCTCGAGGAAGAGATTGAAGAGGAAGACCCACCCACCACCACCGAGGCCAGCAGGAGACTGAAGGCTGGAGTCGTGAGACCTTTCCGCAGTAACGACGACCTCCTGGCAGCCCTGAAGAGAAGGAGGGCCGAAGCCGCTAACGGTAATTTCAACACTCTAATCTTTCTGCCAGCAGTTGTTTCTATTGCTTCACCATCTTATGACTCCCCAATACTTTTCAATTTGTTTATATAAATTTCTTCATTGGATGATTAATTATTATTATTAGATACTACACAATTCCATCGATGCTTTTGTATAATGTATTCAAATGCATCGCTAGGATTTGGCGCCTGACAAGCATATTAATCGATATTTGATTTTGTTAATTACTTTCCATATATATTTAGAGGTTAAAACCTTCACATTTTAATCTTATTGAAAAATAGCAAGTTGTTAACATGAAGATCACATCTGAAAATCACTTTCCGAAACCAAAGTGACATTGAGAAGACTTTGAAACGGAAAGATTTGGTAAAGTAAGTCACTAAATATTTCTAAACCCATTTCAATCAACGTTTGAAATCAAAGCGTTGGTTTTTACCAAGAGGTGAAAGGAACTGAGTTTATCTTCCACTAAGAGAGTGTTATTTAATCAGTTAAGATGAAGTTAACCGTTGGCAGAAGCAAATAAGATAATGCTTTATCTTGTAGAAATATATGTTTTTTTCGAATTATGGTTTTTCGTACTGGTACAGACGTAATGCAAATGTTCATTTAAATTAACGTTAGGTTACAATTTAAAAAAAATGCCTATATTTCATTTTCATATAACTCAGATAACTTTTGATACATCTTAAAACACAATGAATCAATCTTTGTGATAAGAACACAGGGAATAAATGTCTGTACAATCCATAAAAACAAGTCAACATTTGCTTTATTAATATTAATGATCGTGAACACCACTTTTTGATCTGCTAATTAAGGCAACAATATCACATTTTTGTGTAATTTTTCGTCTTAATAAAGACCAACGTTCTCGGGATTCAAATAACCTGACAATATTTTAATTATCTCATCATTTTCCTAACTACCCATGTAGATTTTTTGTTTTCATAATTTCTCGAATTAGCAGTCTACAAAATGTGTGTATTTTTGCGTGCTGACAAAGTTATCAACTAACTTGTCACTAACATGTCTTTGATAGGTCTCTCACCAAAAAACTGTTTTTGTTAAGTTTACCCAACTAACTGATTACCATTCGGTCAATTTATAAAAAATTTTCAATATTTGATTAATTTACGAAATTGAAAGCTTTCCACATATCTTTTAAAAGGAGTACGTAAAAGAAACCTCCAGTCACAAGTCAAGTAAATGAATGTTTTGAGGATCGGATCAGTCCCCCTTTAAAACATAAAAAAAAAAAAACATAAAAGAGTTCTTGCCCTAACGATTATCAAAATAATTTATGTAAACTTGTCAATAATTACAGGCAAAACACACCACAAGGAAGAGTCATCCGGTGCACCCGCCGCAGCCGAAAGCCAATCCTCAGCAGACCACTCACTTCCAAGCAAGAGCAGCCAAGGTAATATTACACTTCTCGTCTGATGCATATTAAGTGCGGCCAACTATGGTACAGACAACAATCTGATAATTTTAATAATTTCTTCATAGAAACACTGCTGGTGGTCGCTGCCAAGGTAACGTACACTAATTAAATTCAAAAGCTTGGCTAATAATATTATCTATTTATTTATCCATATAAAGTTTGATATAAGTATTTTTACGATGCTTGTTATGATGCTAGGATATACCTGTGTCGAGACATATGAGATATATAAATGTAGATATACGTATGAAGTATATAAATGCGTATTAACATATTTACATAAATACTTAGGTTGTATACATTTTAACATTCTTTCTTTGAGATAGACAGAATAATTTTTCAATAAAAATAAAAAGAAAGTTATTTGGAAGTGTAGATTCATTCTATGTATAAAAATAATTATTACAAATATGGGAAGAAAAGAAGATAAAAAATAGATATTGTAATAATAAAAGGATATTTTCAATGTTTTTTTCGTTTTCGAAAAAAATTACGATGGTGACGATATATTTATTTCTTTTATGTTGACGAATGAATTTTTTTGTAACATTTTAAAATGTGTCATTTTCGATTTGTCGTATAAAGACATGTTCGTTTTTATTCGTGATTCGGCAGCGTTGACGTCATGCTAGGAATGTCGGTGACAGCTGTCTTATCAGAGAGTGGCGTTTTATACGTCATTATGACGTTGTAGCCAGTCGGAACTGTTTCGGAATGTGCAGTTTTTTCAAATCAATAATAACAAATTTTTGAATTAACACATTTTTAATACAATGATCGTAATCAGAAAAAAATCTTTAAATCCTCCGCACACATTAGTAAAAATATCCCATTTTGGTTTTGGACCTGATTGTATTTTTTAGGTTAGGTTGTATGTAAATTAATATTCACATCTACGTCTAATTTATTTCACAGATGCTTGCAGTGGAGGGTCGACCTATTTTAATAATTTGATTCTTTGGTCGACCTATTTTAAAAATTTAATTCTTTATTTTAATAATTTCTTGTCTGATTTTGGTCATTGTTTTTATTTGTCTAATCGTAGCTGTATATTAATGCTTTATTTAAATATATCTGAAGGAATATACCAATGTAGGGCCCGCTATTGAAAAGAAGTAGCTGTTGAGAAATCAAACAATCATCAAATTTTATAGTTATCAAGTTTTGTGAAATTTCTATTCAAGTTCTTCTAATACAGGGTGTTAAGGGACGTACTTGACTTACTTTAACCAGTGATTCCTGACCTTATTTGGAGTAAAAAATGTAAATAAAATTTTGGTCTCCGGTGACATTTTTGATGTTTTTTTTTTTTTTCTACAAAAACCTAAAAAAATCATAGGTATTGGATAGTTGGAGGTGGGGTAAGGGGTGGGTCGGCTACTCGGCGGAGTGACCAGTGATGACATGCGAAAGAAAAAAAAATTGTTTGATTTTGAAGAAAAAAATTTTGAAAAAAAAAGTCACCAAAAAAAGTCACCGGAGACCAAAATTTCATTTACATTTTTTACTCCAAATAATGTCAGGAATCACTGGTTAAAGTAAGTCAAGTACGTCCCTTAACACCCTGTAAAATGATATTATAACAGAATATAATGATGTTATAACCAACAAGTCGTATCACCTAACTGAAATAATAACATAACTAAAGTATTACTTTCACAGAACTTGAATTAACTTTGACATTCGACGAATTGTTCAAATTCTGTAAAATAACTGGCATTAACTAAAATTGATGTATTTCCAATGTGTGTACCAAAATTATCTTCAATTTAAAAGAATTAAAACACTTTGTATTTAAACCACGAATTTATTATTTTGTATATCTACCGGTTTCGCTTCGACCAAGCTTCATCAGGATATAATATAATAATAACTCTAATTATATCCTGATGAAGCTTGGTCGAAGCGAAACCGGTAGATATACAAAATAATAAATTCGTGGTTTAAATACAAAGTGTTTTAATTCTTTTAAATATAATGTCTAACCACAAAGTAATTGCTTCTTACGAAAAAATTATCTTCATTTTCTTAATGCTTATTTTAAATGGCTGCTCTTTGTATGCGTGATTGCAAGATTCTACCCGAACTAATTGCATTCTAGATAGTGTTTAGATAGTTCTTGGAAGAAGTATGGTACAATTAAATATGACCCAAGGGGATAGGGTCAAATGAGATCAGTGGAAGGGCAGAGCCCCAGCAAGACTAAGGCCCTGGGTTTAATCTCTAGATACGACCATATCTTTTTCTGATTTTCCCGTTTCATATTTTCGATTGAAAGAAAATTGTTTGTAAAAAAATTGTTTGTAAAAAATCTAAAATTGTCTTCAATGGTTAAATATCACAATTTGAGGTTTTACTCATGTCATTCCAAAAATAAAAATCAAGTGCAATTCACACGCGGTAGAAGCGAAACTTCACCAAAACAATCTTATCCAATAAGAGCCTTGAAAAGTGAGATCATAATCAAAGCGGTCAAAGAGCGCAGTTTGACGCTTCGTAGATACTTTAATGCGTCATTTCCGTTTCATATCTCAACCAACAGGAGCCTTGAAAAGTGAGATCAAAGCGGCCAAAGAGCGCAGTTTGACGCTTTGTAGGAAGTGAGATCATAATCAAAGCGATCAATGAGCGCAGTTTGACGCTTCGTAGATACTGTTATGCGTCATTTCCGTTTCATATCTCAACCAATAGGAGCCTTGAAAAATGAGATCAAAGCGGCCAAAGAGCGCAGTTTGACGCTTCGTAGGTACTGCAATGCGTCATTTTCGTTTCATCCGAGTTTCAAATCACAACGGGTCTAAAGAAGTTTCACTTAAAATAAATGCATTTTAATTTAATTTGCCATGTAAATAATTACCTTTTCTAGAATGCGTCTACATTCAATGTCGTCAGAAACAAGTTTTTATTAAATTTTTACATATGGATATAACACGTACGATAATTGTAACATTAGAGTGGATTTTAATGACCGCCTTAACATGGATTTATTTTTATTGACCGACAAGACCGAGTGTGGTTGGCCTCTGAAACTTAAAAAATCACAAATGGCTTTCCTTACCGGAAATATAATTTATTTACAACATCCATAAATGTCTATGTGTCTCAAGGTCAAGGTCACTTCCAATCCTCATGGGTCAGACATACATGGAAAAATTGTAATAATATTATAAAATATATATATAGCTTTACTGCGCGGTTCCGCCCACTTCTGATAGTACATCATATTCTATGTTCTAATCTATTTTAGGAATGAAGCCTTGCTTTACAGCCTTTGCGGTGTTTGGTGACCAAGGCACTTCTCAGCCTTCTTCTTCTCCATATCATCCCCCTACAACTTCCTTCAGCCTCACAACACAATCCAATTTCGATGCTATAGTTCCTCTGGATCCGTACAGTTGGGAGTCTTGTTTGGAATAGAATGTAGAGATACAAGTGAAAAATATAGAACAAACAATATCTTAGTTGATACTTCAAAAGCTTATGTTAAAACTTATGTTTCATGTTCAACTTGCCTTGAATTCCGGACTGAAAAGTGTGCACAAACTTTTGAAGTGAAAAAAAGAGACAAACACATAGGATTTAGCCTATGAGAGAATAAGATAGAATGAAACCTTACCTTCGTTTAGTACTTGCGAAGCGTCGCGCTCTGTCGCTGCTTTAATTATGATCTCACTTTTCAGGGCTCCTATTGGTCCATTTCGTATCATACAACATTACACATAAGTCTTCTTCCTCTTGTCCTATCGGGTCGGGGACCCATCGCATCGACAGGGCTTCCCTGTCCTGCAGTATTTCAGAGTCCTATGTCCATAGCAGGGCCAACCTCTCCTCGCACAGCCTCCAGAGTAGTTTCTGCCAACTATGCTTAGGGCGGTTTACTAATTATCTTTCTTCTGGAATAGCATTCAAAATTTTCCAGCAAAATTCAACCTTTTGACATTCAATAGATGACCAATGCACCTCAATAATTACAAATTATGAAGAGTAACAGAGGTTCGATGTTTACAGCAATCCAAGTGTGAAACAAATATAAAAATATTTATACATAAATTATAATTTTTTTAGCTCTACATAGGAGGCCCTGAGAAAGATAATATCCCTCAGGACCTATTTCATCTTTGGAGATGCTGTGTGAAGAATTTTTTCGTGAAAGGAAGGAGAGGAGAGTTCTGAGAAGGAAAAAGGTTTGAGGGGTGGATAGAAATCTGGGGTTCAATGTGTCCTTGCCATCCACCACCAAGACCTAAACAAACTTCACCCCACGAACCCGGGCACCCCTGCTGAATCATCAAACGTAACCACTTGGGGTGAATTAGGGCAGGGTGACCTACCCATTTCCTTCTATTTCTGTTAATTGCGCCCCACTGCTTGTAAAAAATTAACGCTAATAGATTGTTGGTAGTATTAATGCATCTTTTGTATTTTTTGTTCATTTCAGGGGGCCGAAGACGCTACAACTCCCCGGCCAAGAACGAGCCCGCCGCGGCTGCAGAGGACACCCCTGCCACGCCGAAGGCCGTCAGAAGTCGCTTCAGCGGAAGAAGTAATTGATTACGAATTATTTACGAAACTGTTGTAACAGAATTAAATTATATACATGTTATTATGCCACTGAATAAAAAAACATTTTATGACCTTGATTCATGATTTGTTTCCGAGATTCTGCACCTAATTCATTAACTTTACCGTAGACTGGTGGAGTATTAAAATCATACATATATCATTTTATATTATGCAATGGCAAATCTGCAGCCAAACAGTGATTAAATTAATGTTACAAATTAAATCATGGAGATTTTGTAAGAATCCAAGAACAAAGCAATGTTAATATATTACAATATTACAAATAATAGACTAAGCTAAATGCAACCACTATTGATGGTAACAAAATATAATTCATATTATTTCGTAGTTCCTAATTATTTTTTCGAACCACTTAATTTTTTATTTGATTGTTAAAATTGTTTAAAAATCATTTTCATTCTTTTATACATATATAACACTTCTAGGCATTGGCAGCCTGTGACTATTCGAGCAAGAGCGCTAAGATTGAAAAAACAACTTCATTATTTACACAATATATAATACAGTTGAAATTATTTGAAGTGTTTATTTGCAATGGAAATCCGGACTTCTAAAATTTTCTTAAAAAAAAAAATTTTTACATCAATTTTATTTTTCAATCTTATTTATCTTGCAAAAATATACGACCCACTCAGCGCTTTTGGTTATTAGTAGTAGAACATACTTTTAAAATGTAGAATAAATCTTTTTTTCTATATATATATATTGTTCTTTAAATCTATGTGAAACAATTTTTTCAGTTCTGTATTAATTTTACGCATGACAGCTATTCATTTTTACGAAAGCATTTTAAAAATGTTACAGAACTAAAAAAATTACAAATGATTTTTAAATAAGATAAAATCTAAATCATATTATTTAAATTGGATTTCTCGCACAAAATCAACAATAGCGTACTTAAGAAATTTGAATAAGTCTCAAAAACGATTTAATAAAATGATGTGATTAAATGTATTTTTTTAAATCCCATTTAATATTCATATAAAGTTATTGAAGAAATGAGGCGGCGAATCAAGGTTAAAATTGCATGCGGACGAAAACATTTAATTATTGCATAATATTGTTAAGGTTGGTATACAACGTAACATTGTGCAGGTGGGGGTTTACATCGGTTTGAGCCAGAAGCATTTAGTTGGTTATATGATGATTTCGATAAACATATCATGGATCTTTTTTACTGTAGCATTTTATGAAAACAGCGTAAGTAATGGGATGCACTAATGCACTGCTGTTATTGGTAGATTTCTGTGTTTTTTTAAGACAAAAAGGTGACATTGTTATTCCTGCAAAGAATTTGACTAAAACTTGGCTTTTTCAATCTATTAAAGTGATTTATATTTGTAACACCAACAAGCACCTTTTTGTTATGGAAAGTCACAGAAAATATCACCGCACGTCACTGGCAATGACTTAGCACCTGGTATTGGGATTCCGTAATTAAATGATTATTTTTTTTTTTAAATAAAATGCTCAAAAATATTTTTAATATGTTATGAATCAAATAATAATTTATCGTCAAGTCTGGATTGAGTTATGTTTTAAAGTTCTTATCACCCTCCTAACATCTTCGTATTCGATGTCTGTCAACGAAGACACAATAATACAAAATAACCATAATTCTATGTGATAATTATTTATACATGTGTAAGAATTAATTAAATTGCGTGCAACACACCTGTGTGTTGTTGAGAATTTTTTTCAAGAAATGATTTTAAGTAGATACAGTTAAGGAACGTCCTTGACTTACTTTAAATAGCCATTCCTGACATTATTTGGAGTAAAAAACGTTAACGAAATTTTGGACTCCGGTGACTTTTTTGATGTTTTTTTTCCATTTTTTTTTTCTTCAAAATCTAATACCGAAAAAAATTCCACATGTCATCGCTGGTCACTTTTCTAAATAACTAAACAAACTCTTACCCCACTCTAACCAACCAATATCTAGAATTTTTTTAATATTTCAATATAAAAAATTTAAAAAAAAACAAAAATCTAAAATATCACCCGAGACGAAAATTTCTCTTGCACTTTTTACTCCAAATTATGTCAGGAATCGCTCTTTAAAGTAAGTCAAGTTTCCAAGTAGCATTTTGTTTAAATAATGGTATTTACGTACTTTATAATAAATGAATCACAGGAGTATTCAGAGGAGGGCAGGTGGAGGATACATTCATGCGAATGCATACATTTAATTTAATTTATTTGGCATTAGGTACCGGGTTCAAATTCTGAAGGGATAAACCGAGAGAATTGATGAATTGACTCACTAATATTGTAACAATTCTGGTATTACATTAATGTTAATTGGTGACAACAGTTTTCTTTCAAGTCGGTACTGATCACACTTCTATCGGTTTATCACTTCAGTGAGTTAAAATCGGGTTCAAGTATTATGTTGTGCAACCAGTGCACAACAAGTAATCTACGTTTTTAATGTGAAATCGAAGCAGTTTTATATACAGGAAGGTAAGTTGTTATGCTTTCTGGTTTGGATCTGCGAATCAAGTGTTTTTTTTTTAAATATTTTATGTAACCAAATATTTACTAAGAAAGTGACATTTTCAAAACGAACCAAGTGTGGTAGATTTATCATACGTCTATAATACATATTTAACTAGTTAAACAATAAATGTAGTTTTGCATCTGACGTCATGTATGTTAGAAGTTGCTTTAGATAATTGTACACAGGGTTCGGAAAATCGTGGTACAAGGGGAAAACTGGTGAATCTACACCACATAGACCAAAACAACCCAAACCTACACTACTAACTTTTTTTCATTCTAAGCACTACGATTTTTATTTTTTTATTTTTTAACTAAACCAAAAGATTAAAAAAATTGTGTGCAATTTACACGCGGTAGAAGTTCAGAAAACTAAAGTAGACAAGGATGGGGAGGCTGCGAGTCACCACACAAAGAGGAGACCAATAGGCTACGAAGCTCCGCAAAAAGAGGAGAACGATTAGTCAAACTCGTTCTCTCGCAGGCTAAATCCTATACATGTATGTGTTTGTCTCTTTTTAGTGTCGCTTTTTCGTTTCATCGAGTTTCAAATCATATCGGTGCTAAAGAAGTTTTCACTTCAAATTTTTTTTGGATTTTAAAATAAGTTTAATGGCCGTTATCAACCCGCTAGCGACCGATTTTTTAAATTTTTTTTGTAATCAAAACGTGAAATAGATTCATGCTTGAACCTAGAGTTTCTGGAAACCGTTTATATTTATTACGTAAAAAATTTCAACTATTCAAACTCTCTGCAAGTGGTCAATACTACCGAACGAGCTATTTTTTTGCACTATTAATGAATCCACAATAGACCTCGACCGCACAGACCAATATTGATATAGCTAACATACTACAAGATGTCAAAGGAAATACTTGACTTCCTTTAACCAGTGAATCCTGACATTATCTTGAGAAAAAATGTAATTAAATTTTTGTCTGTTGTGACTTTTAATTTTTTTTTTCAACAAAAAACATCACAAATCAGTAGGTATTGGACAGTTAAGATCGAGGTGATGGGTTGGGCGATTACTCGGCTGAGTGACCAGTGGCGACATGTGGAAGAATTTGTTTTATTTGATTTTGAAAAAAATATTATTGAACAAAAAAAAAAACATAAAAAAAAGTCATCGCAGACCAAAATTTTATATAGATTTTTTACTACAAATAAAATCAGGAATCACTGGTAAAAGAATCCAATGAAGTATATCCCTTAGTAATCTGTATATTGACATTGAAACGACCTGACAAAGACCAAACTAATTCTTAAACGCCGCCACGCACTTTAGACGTCAACAGATCAGTAAGTCTACCACACAAACGCTTTTGCGGGGAAAATGGCGTATTCAAATTGCGTGCTCGTTGGATTTCCAAATGCTGAAGAGCGAAATCATGTGGAAGGCGCTCGGGTCTCTTCGAACCATTTTTCCAACCAAGGCGATACTTTTCGGGTTGAATCATGGATTTACCACCCATCCCGGAAGTCAAAAAGGCAATCACATGATTTGCAACCTTTTCTTCGTCTGAAGCAACATTTGGCCGGAAAACCTTTGAAGACCGGTGTACTTTTATTAAGTAGGTAGGTATTTAAGTATTTACTTGCAAATCTTATGATTTCAGATGAAATTTTGGTTTTGATTAAAATAAAAGAAATTAACACCTGCCGCGTAAAATTAACACATTTTTGCCGAACTACCGGTTTCTTTCGGTATTCACAGAACTACCGGTTTCTTTCTACGTTGCTGGAAAATCAAGTAAAACCTTTCCACGTACTTGTCTTCTTCCCCTTGTCCCTGTTCTGCGCTACTATCCGCCAGTCTCCGTTCGTAGAAGCCTAGCAGGCCGTCTCCTAGGTTTGTCTCTCACAACTATGTCTGGAGCAGCACACTGGATGTCTTCCCTCTGGAACAGCAACCAGATTGTTGAGCGGAATTCTATCTTCTGGCATTGTTGACACGTGACCAACCCACCCCAATTGCGATTTTTTTGGAAGAGTTGCTCGTAGGGGTTCGATTTTTGGAGCTATCCAATATATATTTTTACTTTTGTAATACCTCCTTAAAATGATCTTTGCTTACATGGTTTTCCGACTACGTAAAGCTGCCGAGGTCAGAGACAGGAATTAAACGAAAACATTACATTTCTATTTAATAAATCTTATTGAATTCGAGGTAGATCATATTCAATTAATTTAAAGAGGATCGTGTAGAATTTCAAAATGAATCACGTCGAATTCCAAGTGGATTAAAGAATTTGAAGTTGATTGAATTTGAAATTTGATAAAAATTTAAAAAAAAATTAAAAGCGGTTCAATCGATTTCACATTGTGCTCAAAGTTGATCAGCTTGAATTTTAAATTGATCCAATCGAATTCTGTAGTTTAGGTACCTGTTTGCTTATATTGAAGTCGAAGTTGATGATCTTGAATTTTAAGAAGGTGGATCTAAATTAATTTAAGTGAATTAACTGAATTTGTAAATAATCACTTTGAAATCGAAGTGAATTATTTTGAATTCGAAGTGAATAATCTTGAATTTGAAGTCAAATCTACTCAATTTCATATTGAATTATATTGAATTCGAACTGGACTACGTAATTTTCGAAGTTGATAAATTTGCATTTTAAGTAGATCCAAATGAATGGAGTTTTAAGTAGATCAATTTAGGTGGATTATTTTGAATTCGGAGTGAATAATCTGGAATTTGAAGTCAAATATACTCAATTTCACATTGAATTATATTGAATTCGAACTGGATTACGTAATATTCGAAGTTGATCAATTTGCATTTTAAGTAGATCCAAATGAATGGATTTTAAGTGGATCAATTTGAAGTGGATTATATTGATTGTGGATTATACTGAATTGGTAATCGGTCATGTACAAAAGTATTAAAATCAATGTGGTGGGTATTAAAATATATTAAGGTACTGGGTATCCACAATTAATGCAAAAAGTATTTGCGCAAGTGACATAAACTAAACATAAGAATTATTTTCAGGCTTAAAGCGGGCGAGCTCGGCTCAAGCTGACGGAGAGATTGCCGGACTGGAGTCAAACCAGGAAACCGTGGAGGTCAAGCCAAAACCTGCCTTCAGACCGGGGCAGAGGCGATTTTAATTAGACTACCTTTGTGATTCTTCGATAAACTAAATTAATTTTGTTAAATATAGCATTGTATTCGATTACTTATTTATAATTCTTAATTCAACTTTTACGAAAACACTAGGAACATACTTTTAAAAATTGCTTAATTTGACTCTCCACAGTTACCTAAAATATCACTTGTGCGTAACACTTTTGGTGATTTTACGCTGCGGAGTAGATGCCCTTTAGGTCTAAGATTTCGCTAATTCTCGGGCCATTTAAGCATTTGATCCACTTCTGATCAGTTGACAAATATAACAACCATGCTTGACAGCTGCTAAAAATTTCAAACCTCGCCTTAGTTCTTAATTGTCCAAGCGACCATTTTAGATTTGGTTCAATCTCCACTTTAAAATTAAAAATAAAGTATAAAAAATGATAGTTAATCACTTAACTAGGAATTATTTAAACTAATGATATCTTTACGTTTACGGAAATAGCTTTATCTTAAACACTTATCATAATGTTTCATTGAAATAATGAAAACAAACCTTCTCCTCCTGTAAAATTTTCTGATGGTCATTTGAACAATTAAGAACTAAGGCGACGAAATGCTGAAACGGGCTGAAATACTGCAAATATGTCATTTGAGATCAAAATGGGATCTACATTTTTTTCTCTTTCTTGCCGTAGTCTGTCGGGTATGTCTTGTTACACCTGTTAGGAAAATTAGTTAGTTCCTTTTACAATAATATTAGTAAATTACTTACTTTTCTAAACGAAGTGACTACTATTTTATGGGTGAGATTAAAAATTATCATCTAACCAACTTACGTACAATTTTATTCAAAGTAAATTCGTAGATTTTTTTTCAAATTTATATTGTATTTCTCTCTCTATTGGAAACCATCTCACATTCAACATATTTTTTAAAGTATTGATAAAAATTATAAAATTCATGCAGAAATCATTCTCCCCTGATGCTAATCGAGGGCTGTTAGAATAATCAAGTAAAAAGTATAATGAAATTCACGTGTGGTGCCCAACTAATAAAAACTTGTGTAAAGTTCAACATTATGTGTTTGTATATATTTGTATAAAATATGTTAAATTTATGAAAATAAACCTGACCAAAATAAAAAATATATAAGTTTTTTTGTACCAAACTCCATACACACACATCTTCTTTCTACTAAATATAATACATAACAATGAGAGATTTCTTACAAACGAAACGATTAGGTAGATTTTGAAATATGTAGTTATATCCATTAAATCCTTTAAAAATAAATAAGTACTTTCGGATGGCTACTTGTCGACAGTTTCAAAATATAATGTAGTTCATTTGTGTCGTCTGTTTTGCCTACCCCTGTATGTTAATCTAATACACATTTTTTTTAAATAGCTCCACACAGGAGGCCCTGAGAAAAAAAATCCCTTAGGGCCTATGTCATCTTTGGGGATGCTGTGTGGAGGGTTTTTTTTAGAAAGGAGGGAGATAGGAAGGAAAGGGTATGAGGGGTGGGTAGGAATCTGGGGTCAGTGTCTCCAGGAGTGATGGACGTATGAATCCATCCCTCCTACTGAGAGTCCTGCTAGAGAGGTCAAAAGATCTCCCTCAACAAGTCTCTAGCTACTCGGCCTGCCACGCACCGCCAAGACTCGGACAAATCTCACCCCATGAACTCGGGCCTCTCTGCTAAGTCACCAAACGTAGAGGTGACCTGTGGGGGAGGTGTCGGTTATCCAATAAATGGTTCCCAGAGCGGCGGTACCTGTAATATGAATATTATTGATAAAATGTTATGAATTCTTAGATGTATATAAAAATATTTTTTCTAATGAAATATTTTGACTCTCTCTGAAAAATTGTTGACATGGACGTGATACCCATCCAAAATTAAATGTTTTGATGTAAAAATTGAAATAACTTTTCTACAAGTGATAAATAATATAATTTGATTAATTACTGATTCGTAATGACAAAACGGAACGCAATTACATTTAAAAATAATCAAATTTAGCCTTTTTTCTTTCACAGTTTCAACACATAATTTTCAAAGTTTTCATTTGTCAAGACCGGTCAAAATGCACAACTGTGGATTTACTAAAAGTACCTACCTACCACGATATTTGAGTTCATTGTACTTTTAACATGAAAACGTTCCCATACTAAGGTCCCGCCAGAGTTAGCAAAGAACCGCTTTTGTTCCAAATATTTAAATATATCTCGCGGCCCAAGGGTTGTGGCGCTAAGTGGCCTGAATATTTTAAAAATAAACTGTGCATTGACCGTTGATTGTTTGAACTTATGTTATCGCGCGGGAAGGGGGTCAGAGAAGAGCCTCGAAATTCACTCTGCGCGACCAAAAAATCAGTCATAACTCCGCAACAGAAAGAGTTGCATAAGTTATTATTGCGTCGTTGTGCAGATCTTGAGGTTCTCTAAAAGGAAGCTAAGCTGAAAATAAAAAATATGCCCAAAGATGGACGAGAGAAGATGTTTTCACGCAAAAAGTAACGGTAATGTATCAGTACCCACCTCAATTTTTTTCTTCTTTTCTGTGTTTTTTCAATTTCATTGGCTCGTGGTGGCATTCATTTTAATAAGTAAAACTTTTATTGATTAAAAAACTAAATTAAATTAAACTAACATTTTTAGCATTGTAGGGACGACATATCGATCACGGATATTTTGTATGCTGGTAAGGACAACATGTAAATTTTTCAGGAGAGAGAGAGGAGAAATTTTTTCAAAAAATAATGAACACTATTTCTACTTAAAAAATTTAAAAAATATTTTTACAATAATTTTTTTCCTTGAGTTTCTAATTATTTACATGCTTGTTTTTTTAGTCAAAATATCGGTGATCGGACAACTCGGAATGAAACCAACTCAGAACCATCTCAGGTAAGTCATTTAGAGTGATAAAAAAAATGGTTACATAGGTTACGTTAGGTTAGGTTTATCGGCTAATTTAAAATTACTTTCCAAGGATGTGTTGAGTTGACTTTATTCTCTGTTGGCATGGAACCCATAATATCATGTCATAAACTATCACTTTTATTATTTAACTACTTACCCCAGTTTTAATATATTTTTTTAAACTAGCGAAAAACATTTTCACGAATGGCAATCTTTTTCAAGAAACGTCACTGTCAAACATCGAAATATTGTCGAGACCGCAAAGGAACTGATGTATTCTTGAAGTTTATTTGACTTGATAAAACTGAATGAAAACCTTTATCTTTTCCTTGGATTGACTCGTTAATCGTAAGTGCAACATTTTTAGTATCCCTGTTAACCTGGCGAACGTCAACTTATCTCGGATTTAATCTAACATTAACGTGATTCTCCCGCGTCCATGGGGATTGTCATTTCATAGTTTGAAGTGGTTTGGAGTAGGTAAACAATCCTAATTATTTCTAGTCAGTTTTTATTCTAAATTTTGAAATCTCTTCCTTGACTATCAACTCTTTCCTTTCTAGATAGATAATTCGATCTTTCATCTACAACACTATGAAAACGTTTCATTCTTGAATGTAATTTACTGCCTAAATCCGTTATAATAAAAACTCACAGTATTTTTGGCCTTGCATTGTTTTTCACCCACCAAGTACAATTATAATTTTATATATTATAATATTAGATTAAGTACTTCAATTATAATGTGCGTAATATTCATAAAATCTGATGATTTGTACTGTACTGCCTTGCCTTAGCGTTGCTGATTTAATTTTGTTTGGTTGGCTTATTTTTTGCGTTTCTCTTACCGTGTATATGAATTTCATGGTTATAATATTTTTTTTGCATATAAAATTATTCTTCCAATTATACTGATAATAAATGACAATAATATATTATAGATGTAATATTCTCTTCAATATCTGTTACTATTATCCTTGCAGCGTTGTCGGCATAGCCTCTGCCTATCTTTGTTGGCATCAGCAATTCCTCAATCCTTTGTCCTTTGCGGCCTGTCATGTTCCATTTTATTATTTATCATCATCATCATGGCATTAAATACCTGAAATCATCTTCATTAGTCACCTTCCTTGTTATCCTTTTCCGATTTTCTTCAGCTCAATCAGTGGGCCTCTTCCCACCTGGTCATATTGGTAATTTGACAATATCGGATTGATAGATGAAGGATTTAGTCAATATGTATTGATATGGGGTTTTATCGATCGACCATGCTATATACCCTGGACTGCCTCTTTCGCTTCCACTGGGGCACCCACATGGTCATGATTTTTTTGGGTCCTTTCATCTGGCAATCATTTCACAGACCAGCCCATCACAGAGAGGCCTACAGAATCTTACAATGGTTGCATGTTAGAATTAATGTAATCACAATTTTAGTGTTAGGAAATGAACCCTAAAATAAAAATAATGCATTAAGGCTAGAAACAGTGCGATGCGTACCATCAGTCACTGACCGTCAGTTACATGATGATACCATAGTGACTTGCTGATGTGTCATACGGCCGTGCATAGTCGTCTTCAATTAATTAAGACATTTTTATTAATTCGTGTTCATCAAAAACTGGAAACAATGCGATACATACTTCGTACAAACATTTTAACTAGCATCCCGATCCTCGGTATAAATTAATAGATAAGTCTCAAAGTGAAGAGCTAAGAGCTCGGTAGTAACCCGTTCTGTCAATGTTCATTCAGTTAACACGATCAGCGCCACACTGAACACTCTCATAAAGATCGTAAATGCATAAACCAAAGGCGTAGCGCTGATGAGCTGGACCGATGGTCCTCACACGCGGCAAATAACGACTCGAGTGCGGCTGATCGTCACCATTGCAGTGCAGCTCTTCATTTATGCATCTACATTTTACTATACTTGCCCGAAGTACGTGACTAGCAGCACTTTTTCCTGCCTTAAACAATTAAAAACATTTATTTTTAACTTAATGAGTAAAACCTCAAATTGTAATATTTAATTAATGAAGACAATATTAGCAAAACTCAATCTGAGACCACCTCTTTTCTCTTCTCCTTTTCTTTTTCTGATTTTCGATCGAGTCTCGTTAATATTGTCTTCGTTTATTAAATACTAGCTGGGTTACCCGGCTTCGCTCAGGACAACATTCGAGATTGTTCTGGAATGTTCCACAATGATGTTTCCGATTCCTTATTCCCGAACGACATACACGGCCACTCCTTCCAGAACTTTCTAGAGTAAGAACTCTAGTTCCGTAAGAACGGAACCTTTTAGAATTTTTCGGAACACTGTTCAAGAAATTTCAAGAGGGCGAAACTTCCAGCCCTTATATCTTCAAAAGCATGCCCTTTAAATAAAAACGGAACCGTCATCCTGGAGGGGTAGAGATCTACCACACCATATAACTCCCTTGATCGTACCGGGATTCGTTTCTGAGTTTTTGCAAGCCGCACGTTTTTTTGGACTTTCTTTTATAATATATATTGATTAACAACATACTAAGAAAGTTTTTTGCTTTTCATACTGAAACTGCGATATTTCGTAACTCAACCATTTTACGTATTGATTACTTTTGCTTGAGAGCGATATGATACATAAAAGATATTTGCTTTGGTTTTGTAAATTCATAATTCTTATGTATTTTTACTATGTCGGTCCATAATTTATATACATTTTATGTATGTCAGATCATAGAATTCTTTCAGAAATTAGTGCTGATCCAAAGGCCGCCAACTGAGAAGTTTTGCAGTTCGAAGATCGGCGCATTATCGTCACTTTTCTGAAAGAAGTAGGAGAAACTAAGACCATGAAGTTCAAGTGGAGATTTTTCATGTTCCCAAGAAGTTTGAGGTGAGTGAATAATATTTTGTTTATCACGTCTTACACTTTTAGGGGTCATTATCCAAGTGACCGCCAAAAAATTATATGCACACGTTTTCTGTATGTTCCTAGAGTATACTCGCATGTACATAACACACTCTCATAACCTGTATTGCCGAATAAAGTCTTGTAATAATGCATATAATTTTAATACAAGACGCCACCAGTATAAACTGATAGCAGCTTGCACTCAAAATAAACAATAACTATTAGTTTAAAGTATAACAAATACATGTAGGATTACGAAAGATTTTTAAAATATTTATATTGAGGGATCAGTACGATTTATCTGTCCAGTTAGGAGTTCTATCGAGCCGAACCCTCTGACATAAAAATATCTGGAGTCGGTGAATTATTTTCCCATTTGGTCTCTGGTAGGTTGACATGTTGTTCTTGTATTGTTTTGTATTTATTATACTTATGTAGTGCTATTGTATAGCGTGGATTGACTAAATGACCATTTTTGGAAAGGGTTAAGTTTTTCCTGTGTGGAAGATTTAACCCGGACATAAAGTCTAAAGAACAATTAAGATATATAATATATAACTAACTTGACAATATAATATCCCGTTTACAAAATCTCAGAGATTTATTTAATTCAAATAGAGATTTATTTTGAAATATTCCTGCTTGACAGTCAATTTCAAATTTTTGAACCTTTAAATTTTTGAACCTTTAAGTGATAACTTGGTATTCTCTCTTTCTAAAACTATGAGTATTTATGATATGCCTGAGTGTAATAAAAAAAAGTTAGATTGAGTTTTATAGTGAGGATGAGTCAGATAGTGACAGTTATAGCACGATGTGACTCAATAACTTTTGATGTTTCGTGACAATTACAGCATTGTGTGAACTGAGTGGTTGTGTTATAATATCGCTCGTCACAGTTTTGCAACACTGTTTCATTTTCAAAATTATCTAAAGCACCTTTTGATTATTTTTGTTTACTTTTGCAGACGTAAGGGGTTGCGGGCTTTGAGCGAATGGAGACTGATGATTGATTCCCTGACATACAACCATCACATGAACGCAAACTACGCAACCGATGTGGCACTCGAACCAATATTTTGGTTTGTTGATAACTTTGCTGGCGCCCTTGGGAAGGTATGTGGTGTTCTTGAGTATATTCTTTACACACCGAGCATAGAATACATATCGCACATCCCATAGAAAAGTGTTGTAATGTCAAAATTTTCTACCTAACGTTTCATCTCTGAAAAGTAAAGTGATTGTGATTATCTACACCTCACGAAAACCGTATTTAAGTTAGATCACTCCAACTCTGCAAGATGTCGCAAGTATCTCTTTTCGACGGGAGCGCTTGTTCATCAACTGTAATGTCCTAAAACTACAATAATGAACCTTGGTGACTAATAAAAGCTAGGCGGCGGTATAGTGATTTTGTAAGAGTACCAGAAACACAACATGTCAGTGTACAAACTTGGCGCACGACTAGGCACATGGCGTTTACTAAATTTGATAATCAATTATCGGCAAATTAGTCACTAGTTTTAAATCTCAGTACTTAGTTGCTAGCTATATATCTTAGTTATAAGTTGCTGGTTTTAAATCTTAGTTGTCATAAGTAATAAATTTTAGCTGTAAGTTATTAGCGGAGGTGATTTCTTGGAATGTGCATTTGTGCACATTAGGCCCTCCGTTCATGGAGATACTTACAAACTACGTGATTGTGACACAACCACAAGTACCCTGCAGATATGATACTTTTTAAAGCTGGTTTCTGTACACGGCGCTACCCGAATTATACTGAACTTGATCATTTTTCACGTGCAGCCGTGGAGTTAACACGATGTCAAATGACTTTTTTTCCAACATTAATCTATGCCTTCTTCACTAAATCCTTTCTTGCTTATTCTGGTAATGTAAAGTTATGTAAACACGCATTTTTTTTCACTTCCAGAACAAATCTAACATTACTTTCATGTTCAGACGCCATTTCTGTCATATTCAGACGCCATTTCTGTCAAACATCAAACGAAAGTAGTAGACACGAATGCTGCAACGCGTAGCGCGTTACCAGCACCGTCGTTAGCGCGCTACCGACTTCAACCTGACATCCGCCGCGTAGCGCCGTGTACGAACACCAGCAAAATTGTATGGCGGGTACCCACGAGCGGTGTGCGTGCTACGCGCATCAGGCTCGAATAGCTTGTAGGTAGCTCCATGTACGGAGGCGCTTAGTCTTCACATAACTTTCAACGTCATCAATCATCATTAACCAAAAATATGCTTCACTCATAAAACCCACCAGGTCATTATTTGAGTTATTTTCTAGTACAAGATTCCATGTAAGCGCAAAATAATTGTGCATATTTCGTTGTGCACAAAACTTTGTTTCACCATACTGCGGGGAAAGCATGGGGCGGTATCGGGAGAGCCCAGCTCACCGAAACAGTGACATGAACGAGACAAATTATGCTTATAATGGCAAATCACGTGTTGGAATAGTACAGATATATTACTCGTCTCGCACTCGTCACACATGTGCGAGGCGCCTTGACGGCAAGTGAATTTTATACCACTTTGATCATGCGCAATCCAATATGTCTGGAACAGATTAGTTTGTAATACATACTAATTTAGCACTACAAGATTTATACATTGTCACGTGCGCGTGGTGAATATAAAGGGTTTTGTGAGATTTTCAGTGATGAATTGCGTGTCCTTTATTCGAGAAGATTTTGCAAATCATTATTATTGCAATATTATTTATTAATTTATTTAGTAAATTATTATGTAGTGGATTGAATAATATACGGTACCTCCCCTTAATTAATTTGCTACATTTATGTTACTCGGTACATTTTAAAAGTGAAATGCACTGCCGGCAACGAGCTGCCTCTGGTTATTAGTTAAGTCATAAGTTAAATAAATTCGGTTGTAAAGCACCCTTGGAGTTATTTTGCCACGAAAACGACGCTACATGCATATATAAAAAATCCAATAATTCATTATTATTATTAATATCTATTCGTTTTTTTTTTAGTTTTTCATTGTGGCTGTCTCAATGTTGACCTTGGCAGTAGTGAGTATAGCTTACTGGCTCGGCCTCCCTTATTGGTGGGAAAGAAGTCCGCCCACAACGGTGATGCTGATGATAGTCGGACACTGGCTGCTAATCAATGTCGTCTTTCACTATTACAAAGCAGTTGTTACACATCCCGGAAATCCACCAGAGGTAATTAATAATCTATATATATAGAAATATGTTCGTTTCTGGGTTTGTATGTGAGATGCCTATGCCTTGCTAAACCATTCATCCGATTGCGATGAAACTTTGGGGATTTGATGTGCACTTGCCCGCGATGGTTTCTATGGACAATAGTTAGTTCTGGCATCATGAAATTATGTATTGCTAACCGTTCATCCGATTGCGATGAAACTTTGGGGATTTGATGAAGTGAGTGAGTGAATGAATCAGTGGTATTTTCACTTAATACCATGCGAGCGAAGCCGCGGGTAAAAGCTAGTTTTCAATAAATTGATGATAAAGTTCATTGCTATCAAAATTTTGTGATAATGCTTGCAACGAAAGTTACCATAAATATGATTACACATTCCCATAATACAATATAATATTTATAAAAACAGAAGCCTTGTCTTAGCTTTATCTATGGAATGATGATGTAGTTCTCCTAGGTGATATGTATTTAATTAATTGTTTTAGGTATACATATATTGAGTTCCATGACAACTTAGAATCATGCAATTTCAACGCCCCTTTGAAAAGTCAGACGAAAAATCGGAGTTGTCCGGTCACCCATATATTGACATGACTACTCCAAGAACTTTGTCCATTGTTCGATCCATTTCTTTCTTTTTATTTTTTCCCATACATAGTTCAAAAGGAGTTTGGCATATGGAAGTTTGGCAATTTTTCCTTATTTAATTGACTCTTGATACTCGCACAAAAATGATCCATTATGGATACCGATAAATGGCTAAAGCGCCGTATAGCTGTGACATTAAAGATGAACTTATACAATAAGCTATATTTTTCGTTTGTGCTTGTGTACATCAAAACAAATTTTCTAGAGTTTCCCAGAACACGTGGGAAACTCTAGAAAACTTTGATGAACACAATGTGGGAAAAATTGGGTCAATTTCGGGCCAAGGGACCGAAAAAACCAAACTTCTTAAGCCACAAAACTTCTTAAGAGAGAACTTCTTAAGAGGGTTTCACTGTATTATGTATTTTGGGTTTCTTTGCAGGCTTCACTTATATCCGAGGCTGCCAGCATTTGCAAAAAGTGCATCACTCCGAAGCCGCCGCGATCTCACCACTGTTCAGTCTGCAATACTTGCATACTGTGTATGGACCATCACTGTCCTTGGCTGAACAACTGCGTGGGGCACTTCAACCGAAGACACTTCTACTTGTACATGGTGTATACTCTCATAGGAGTTATCTTCATTATTTCTGCTGGAGTAGATATCGGATATGTGGTTCTCTGGATAGGCGATACTTCTGCAATCCCGTCAGACAATGAACCCACCTTGATAGGGCATCCGGTTCGCGTCAATAACTCAGGCGGTTTTGTGCCGGTCGTAGTCCCGGAGTATGATACATTTATATTGCCAAGGGAACACGATCTTCCCATACCGGATATAACATTTGCTCAAAAAATATCTGCCAATCCTGCCATGAGGAGAGCAGTTATTTTCATGGCTTTGATCAATGTAGCCGTGTTCTTTGCATTAGGCGCCTTAGTCACTTGGCACGGTAAGCTGATTTCTAAAGGGGAGACAAGTATCGAGTCTCACATCAATCAGACAGAGATTAAAAAACTAGGAAAAGGTTTCCGTAATCCTTATAATTTTGGTTTAAAAAAGAATTGGAAGCTATTTTTAGGTCTAGTCGGAGGACGTTCTATGTTTTTCCATGTCATTTTACCGTCTGGTCATCCGCCGGTCGGCTCTGGATTGGTATGGCACACCATCCATCAGTCATCACAAGATTGGCCATGAGTCTGAATTGCGTAATTCTTTAGTCTATCCTACAGGCAATTCATCTAGAACAGTGGTTTTCAAAGAGGGGGAATAAAATGGAAATGAAAATTTTTAAATGTAGCAGGTTACTAACAGATGTAAACTTTGTACCCAAGTAATACAAATTAATGTAAAGGGCAAGCTTTTCAACTAATTGTCGAATATTGGCTCTATCTTTGAGACAAAGAGTATTAGGTCATCTTCCAAATTTAGTTTGTTTCTATATTTCGTTTTTATCGCAACGAATGAAGAACAATGCCCTCGTGCAAAGTCTGATATTTATGAGAAGTGCACACCATTTAACACAGTAATGAGCAACCCATTACCGCTGCCATAAGTACCATTGTGAGATACTCTGCTATTGATTTTGGTGGCACTCAATTCGTAATACACGCAGAGAGGACACTAGGCTTTTTTCTGACCCGTTAAAGTGACGCCGACCGGCCGCGTCACCTTACATTTATTGTTTGGCCTTGGGGATATAAAATTTTCGCCACAATAATTTTTTATAATACATATTTGTAGATTATCCTTGATCAAATGAGTAATACTTTACTATAAGTATCGTAATTACATGTACACCTAGTCATTGTGAATGGTAACCAAAAGCCAAAATGTTATTTTTATTGGAGTAGGTTGATGAGAAGAGTGAAATTCGTTTCAAACACTGGTGCCAGAACACTCGCTTCTGCAGATAATATTGGTATCATAACCTGAGCTTAATAGAAAATAAGGCTGGAGAAAGATTAGTACATACTTCTTCAATCTTTGAGGCGTTAATTCAATGATGCCACAAATTCACTTTGTGGCATCATTGAATTTTAATTTAATGAAAGCAAATCACTTTGTAAAACACCACTATTTAATAAAAATTATCTACGTGTTTCAAAACTAAAGATTTCTTTGTCAGGAAGATTAGCAAAAAATGTTAATCTTATCGTGACGAAGAAACCTTCGGTTTTGACACATGTAGATAATTTTGTTTAAATAGTGGTGTTTTACAAAGTGATTTGTTTTCATTTAATTAAAGGTTAATACTGCCTATATATTAGTGAAGAGGAGAGTTGTCAAGAGACCATCTAAGGGACTTTTAAATTACAACTCTTCTTTGGGCTCCCCATGTTTGCAAATACATACATATGCCTAACCCTCAAAATAAGTGCAATAAATTTTCTTAACCAAACTATTGAGCCCCAAAGTTTCTCTGGCGATAAACCAAAATTTTGACAGTCTTAACGATTAGAGGCACTTGAATAATAAAATTTGAATTTCAGCTGTGATATTGCTCACCGTACGAAAATTCATACCATTCCATTTGATGTACGAATATTATAGTCTTATTACAGCCAAATTCGATTATAATAAATACAATAAGTTGATTGTAAGTAAATTGATAATAATTACTCAAGTTAGTAAATTGCTAGGTACTTACGTATTATAAGTAATGAAAAGGCAGAATTTTGTTTTTGTTGCTGAGATTTTGTTAAAAACCTATGTAATTGTAAATATTATTTTGTGATATACTCTGACTACATAAACTCGCAGGCAGTGAAATCAAGAACCACAGTTATGTATGTCAATGTTCACGTGCATTTTTTAATTGTAATGTTTCTTAGCAGCATTCAGATATTAGCAACATAACATGCAATGCAACGAAGGTTTCAACAAATTACAATTGTGAGTACATAACCGTGCGCACGAATTATGCACTGAATGGACATGCAACGAGCATTGGCAGGTGGTGCGATGCGATCCGTCGATTGTTGGTTTTTCGGACGAACACAATGGAGTCGCTGCGTGTGCGGAGCAAAGCTCTTGGACGGCTGTTCGCAGTGGCAACAATGTAATGTTGAATTATGTAACACTGAGAAAATTGGTTGGACTGATGAAAATACTTTTATGTTAACCAAAGGGCGGCCTGTATTATGTGATCTCAATCACAAAAACTTTTTAAATCATTGAAAAATGACTTGAAAAGAGTGAAATATTTTATTTTTTATTTTTAACTTAACTTGTCCCGTGCCTCTGGAGGAAACTCGAAAATTTCGCGATGTTTTGACTTTGACGTAATATTTTGTGGGTTTATTTTATGCTATCTTATGTAATATTTAACGAAACACATTCCTTGAATAATAAACTACGCTTAATAACAACATTACTTGCGTTTATCCGACGAATTCATATGTTTACGATCTTTCTTACGAGAATGATGCAATCGAACTGACAGTTGAAATGCTCAGAAAAAACTTTGCCAGAGATCCATAAAGAATTCATAGAAATTATTACGGTTCCATAGATGTGTTCAAAGCATTCTATATCTTAAGAACAAGAATGCCCCAAGTGATTCTGACCTTATTCTTCATACGTTTTCTTTATAATTAAGGTTTAAAATCGCATTTAAAAAAATATTTTTTAGAGTTTAATTTGGCACGCGCCGGCGCGCTATCGGCAAGCAACAGGTTTGAGTAAAACCTCAAATTGTAATATTTAATTGATGAAGACAATATTAGCAATGCTCAATTAGAAAACCTGAAACATAAAAAAGATATGGTCTCCAGCAGAGCACTGCTCCGGCAAGGCAAAGATCCTAGGTTCGATTCTTAGACAAGACCTTTTATTCTCGTCGAGACCGTCCTATTCCTAGACGAGACCGAGTATCTTTTTCTGATTTTTGTGTTTCAGATTTTTGATCGAGTGTAGCTAATATTAGAAATTTCTTCATTAATTAGAAATTTGTTGCTTTGGCTGCATGTTGGTTCGAGTGAACGGGTGCCCACAAAAGTTTTACAGTAGAGTGGTACGCGCAATGAGTTCACATACATGAGCGAATCAACAATTGCATGTTGTGTTGCTAATATTTGTACACAGCTTTCCTTACTGTGAAAAATAAACTTATTATTGTTGGGAATATGTAGCAATAAATAAGGTTTATTGTTTTTACTGTTCACTGTATTTTTAAAGGACCAAAGTATTTGATTGTTTTATATGATATGTAGATTCTTTAATATGTAACTTGAATATTATTATAAGTACTCAAAGCACTAAGTCCCCAAAGCTTTTGTAACAGTTAGTTTTCGAAATACTTTTGCACATCAAATCAGTGAATTAATGTAATATTAATATGTTTGTATAATATTATAATGTTAAGTGTATTATGGAATACAAATGGTTGTTTATCACTTGTACAAAATTTAAAACATGTTTATTAGTAAGGCTGTAAAAATAAAAATTATAAAACCATTTTCGTGTTTTCCTATTATTTCAGATACATACACAATTGTTTTATGGAAACTGAAAAATCTTACAAGTTTATCCAAAAAATATTTTTATTTGTATTCATTACATACTCACTTACATGGTGGAAATGTGGAAAACAGATTTAACTATATATTTTTTTACATGGAACAACAAAATATTTTGAAACCAACATTAATAATGCAAATAATATATTTAGAGAAAACAAAATCAACTTTTGTTGTCAAATAGGAAAAAAAATAAATTGAAAATCTACATTTGGAAATGAGATTACATTTCATGTGTAAGAAATACATATATGTGCTTTTATAAAAGAAACAATGTTTCCTTCTAAATAATACTTGTAGCAATCACAGGGAACTAAAAATTATACCGCATGAAAACACAATTTTAAATCTATCAGATTAATGAAATAAAATCATTTAATTGTTATTTTTAGATATATTTAATTAATTGAAATAAATTATTAAATTTAAAAAATAACGAGACCACGGCTTCTAATTCCCTTAAAAAGACGGTCTTATTTTACTTAAGAATATCCTAAATAAAATATTAAGTTATAAAATTTATGGCCAATATTCAATAATATTTAAGCATCTGTCAAGCTGAAGGTTTTAGTTCAAATAAATTAGAAGTCTTTCATTACTGCATGCAAGAAGTTTTTCAAGATTTAAAAACAATCAATATTAATTCTGGTTCTTCAATATAGTATTGGAAGCAGAAAACTTTTCAGATTAAAAATTTTACATAAGTAATATAAATTTTTGCCATTTAAAACAAAAACAAAAAAAATTATGTATATTTATATATATTAAACTGTATAGTGTGGTGCAAATATGCAGTTGGCACCTACAATGCATTAAAGTGTGTGGTTTCTTTCTAGATAATAAGGTTTACAAAATTACATCAAACCGCTTTTCCTTGATAGATTATTATCCTCTGGAGCGACAGCGTACTTTAAGACTTTTTCTCTGTTTGCTTGAGACTTTCAGAAGATAATTTTTTTAATTTTTCGCCAACATTAAAAAAATCTTCCTTCGAATTTTAACATGGAAACATAAAAACTTACTATAGTGCTCTATAGCCAATGAATTAACCTGTATTTTACCGTTTATCTCATATTTGTAGGATTTATAAAAAGAATAATAAAAAATTGTTAAGTTTATAACCGCGCAAATCCTGCGTGTTTGTTACTTTGAAACTGCCGTGAGAGGTACTTATTTGCGTCAACATAGAATATTTTCGATTTCTGAATATTGTCTGTGGTATACTTGATAATGAAATGTGCATATCTATGGAAAAAGGACTTTATTTTAATCGTAAATAGCTGATCAGAAATTCTATGTGAAAAAAATATTTAAAAATTTTATATTTAAGATTGTTATAAAATAGTCTACGAAGTTTGGATTTGCGACATCTATGGTCATAATAGATAAAGCATTTCAATAGCTTCGTTTTAAGTGCAAAATGACAAAACGTGGGAGCTACAAATAATTTAAAAAAAATTTTTGCAAATCAAGACATTAATTGCCTTTTTTATCCGAAAAGCAATCAGAGGCATTTAAAATGGCACCAATGTATGGCAAAAATCACCCCAGTGGTTATGAAATAATATAATAAAAAAATATTTAAAATATCCCCTTCTCTGTTTTATGGCTAGAGACATAAGTGAGTAGGAAAAAAAAAAACAAAAACAAGCAAATAAAAAAACTTATGCATACTACTTAAGCCAATAATAATTCGGTTAATATGAGGATATTCTTAGTAAATACTTGACTGTTACAAAATTTTGCAGTGTTACTTTAATAAGTGAATATTCCAGGAATTTTTAAACATAACGAAAGCACAATATTTTAGACTGAAATTGGACTTAGATATGTAACATAAAATAATATAATAGTGGCTGAGATATAATAATGTTACTTTAGAATATTTAGACTTGTTTTCTTTGAAAAATACTTTTACTTAACTCTAAAAATTGTCGTAAACTTTCTCTTCAAGGTTTAAATATTTCTTTGTAAGCAGATATTACCACTTAGATAGCTTTTGACAACTACTGAATTTATTTATGATGTTCATTATCATTAATAAAGTATCAGTGTGCGTAGCTATAATGATGCACTTTGTAAAATACTTTAGCAACTTAAGCCCAAAATGCACTGCACGGCCAGCTTAAATACAAAATATATATAATATAAAACTAATATTTATTACATATATGAAAATGCATGAAATAAGTATTTATCAGTCGGTGTAGTAAATATTCTTTCACTCTGAACATTTTATGATAAGTTTAATAGAAAACCAGTGACAAATTAAAAAAAATTGGTTGTCTGTAAATTCGGTTTACGGACGATAATTTTACGTGATAACGTCATATAATAACGATGAGGTGGAAGAGAGATAGATGCGTTACAAACTGAACGCTTAGGCCAAACGCTTGTTCCGCGCTCTCGCTTGCACACTCGTCTCAGGCAGAACGTGACAATGAGTCATGCTTTTTTGTGAGTGCAGCTGGCGTTCATAGATTTATAAGATGTTATCATGTCAAAAAATGTGTTAAACAAAATAAAAGAAAAAGGGAAATTAAAGAATGAAAAGATTAAAAAAAAAATTTGATTTTCTGTGAAGTCGGTTTACGGACGATAATTTTACGTGGTAACGTCATATAATAACGATGGAGTGGAAGAGAGATAGATGCGTCACAAGCCGAACGCTTGTTCCGCGCTCTCGCTTGCACGCTCGGCTCAGGCAGAACGTGACAATGAGTCATGCTTTTTCGTGAGTGCAGCCGGCGTTCATCGATTTATAAGACGTTATCACGTCAAAAAAAACTACATGTTTTTGTAGTTAAACTGTCGAAAGGAACTTAAAATTATTACATAAATTTAATCATATTTTTTTTCGAGAAAAGTAAAACACTTGTTTTAAAAACATATATCACAATAATTCTTTCATTTGGCCATCCGGCCAAAACTGAAGTCCAGAAAGGATTTCATTGCTAAAATTAAAATAATAGGAGAAGTTAAAATATTATCAAAATAATAATTAACAATTTTTCATCCTCTTAACGAAACTTGAGAATAAAAATAATTATAAATACAATTTTGCCTTATATGAGTTTTCTTAAAAGTAGGCTAGAGTACACCTGCTTTCTTATGATAGTAAAAAATACAAAAATTAACTAGTTATGGTAACTTCTGGCAGTTATTTCTACAATTTAATATCCAAATCATTATTCTTCACTTGCAACATTGTGATCAGTACTCATCAATATGATAGATTCAGTACCAAATAATATTTGAAGAAAAAAATCACATAGATATAGGTACAAATTAAATAATGTAACATATTTAATATGATTAGTTAGAAAGTCGTCACAAAAACTTATTTCAGATGTGACTATTTACTTGTAAATATAATCCTGCCAGAAAATAAATCTGTTTTGGGAACGACACCAAAATCGACTGAACGTGCGGGAGCTGCTTGTGTAGGGTACCTTCACGCGCACTTGTTTCAAGCAGTAAGTCACCCAGACTTATAACCCAGACACTTCTGAATATTTTGCCAGTTGTAAAGGGATATGTATGAATAATACAAAACCCCTTCTTCCTCAGGGATACGCAAGAATATGATATTTGATTTGATTCAAGTATCTTTGCAACTGTTTGCAAGGAGGTCCATATATAGTTTCTGACATTTTATGAGCTCATCGGTGATGCCTACGGCCAGTAGATCAAAGCAATTAATAAATATGATTGATAAATCTCATTGAAAATGTGTCAAAAGATGTGCTTTAGTCGTAGCATCATAACTTGATTACGAAATTTGGTTTTGCATTGTTGCACAAGTGTGTTTATTGTTGTTGTTGCATTGTTGCACAAGTTTGCTAGTAAATTCAAATGAAAATAATTGATTTGACAAAGAAATAATATCAACGAGCTAATCACAAGACAAGATCCCATCTATTCACTTTTTTAAATATTTTAGTTGATAGTGAAGATTGTTTATGTTAACATAATATTTCAGAGCATTGAACTCGGGTAGCAATCTCACAATAACATAAATAACGCCACTTAGAGAGTACATTTTTATCCTTTTTAAAAAATATTTATGCTTTTTTCCAGTCTGTTTTTATTCTTTACATTTCGGGGGAGTGTCCTTTGTTCATACACGGAATTTGTGCATATATAATTTACGTTATTTTTTAATTTCTTGGTGTGGTTTTTTTTATTATTTTATTGAGATATTTCACGGATACTAGAAGATTCAGGAAGAAGAAATCAGATTACGTCAGAGGCCTGTACAACTCAGAAAAAAGAGTGAGACTGTAATATGTGTAAGTGTACAAGAAGTAAGAATATGCAAGAAAAGATAAGATGCGAGAAGAGGGAGGGAGGAGGAGTACATTCGTATTGTATGATTGATGACGATATGTCAAGCAAAAATTATAGTCTTGACATCACATGTGTCAGAAATTTTATAATAATGCGTATGCTTTAGATCAAAGCTAAGAAAAAACCAGTCAACAAAAAATGACAGCTACAGTAGTTGTGAGTGAGGTTACGAAAGCTAGTTTGGATGTTTCGAGAGGTGATGGCGACACAGGTCTCGTGATTTCAGTAGCGACGCAAAGTGTGTGATTTGAATACAAAACATCAGTATCGGATATTTTCATAATCCTCTGGAATAAGGGCCTAATAATTTCAAATGAAAGCTAACATTTGAAGTAGGTACTGATCATTGCATTTTAAAAAATAAATTTTGAATAATTTATTTTTTAAACCATGACTAAAAAAATAACACAGGAATATAATACCTGTTAGCACTACTTTAAGAAACTTAAATAAAATACATAGCTCACACGAGTGTCCGAGGAATTTGATAATTTTGTATGTTTTCGATGTTAAAAGAAAAATAATTAACTTAAGAAATAAATATAAAATTTCACAATGCTTAAAATTATTCATGGCTCAATAGTGCGTTCAGATATCATATCCGTGTTTTATATTTCTATTTTAAAAACACATTTTTGGCTTCATTAGCATTACTTGTACCGGCTGACAAAACACAAATAGTAGTACAAAGCTTCTTACGAAATAATAGTTATCTTTCAATGGAGATTCACATTCTATAACTTAAACTAGGTACAAACTATTCACATAAATTTGTATGGAATATCAAGTAGTTATCTTAGGCAGTCTTAGTTGTCCTTCAGTGTAAGTTGTATTGCTCTATCACCATGTTGATGAATCTGGACACCTCCAAGTAATTGTTCTTCATCCAGATAATGTTGTTCTCCGCTCTCTCTTGAGCTTTGATCAGCAACAAGCTCTTTTCTTCCAGCGTTTCTTCGATGGAACTAACCAGACTCTTGAGCTGAAATTATTGTTCAAAATTAATTATGTACAATCCCACGTTCACCAAGGGCACTTGAAACCTAATGGAAATATGAACTATATACAGTGAAACTCTCTTAACCTTTTCTGAACCGCGCGAATCCTGCGTGTTTGTTACTTTGAAACTCCGTGAGAGGTACTTATTCGAGTCAACATAGAATATTTTCGATTTCTGTATGTTGTTTGCGGTATACTTGTTAATGAATGGTGCATAGAAAAAGGACTTAATTTTAACCGTAAACAGCTGATCAGAAATTCTGAATGAAAAAAATATTTTAAAAATATATTTTTAGCATTGTTCTAAAATAGTCTACAAAATTAGGATTTGCGACATCTATGGTCAAAATAGATAAGGCATTTCAGTAGCTTCATATTAAAATAAATGGCTGGCCATGGAAATGTTTTAAATAATTACAATAAATGTTTTACGAATGATGGGAAAATGTGGTCCATTTTTGGACCGCTATCAATCGCAGAAAAATAAAAGTGGTTCATTTTTCGACCTAACTCGCTCCAGTGATTAACAGTTTTTATGCTATTTTACTCGATGGATTGCTGCTGGCGGCCGCTTCTGACTTAAGTTGTCATTAAACATTCAATCACAGCGGTGCGCGCATGCAGTTATCTTTTTACTTTCTATTTCTGAGTATTTCAACCTTAAAAATTAACCGCAATGAAAACAATGCAATCTCTTTAAGAAAGATTAAAAATTGTCAAAAAGTGGAAAAAAATCTCATTGAAAAACGGATTGATGTTGCCAAGCATTTAGGAATCGCGGCATTTTTATTTAAACACATTCACTTTATACGTGAAATACCTGGGTATCTTTTTTTTTAATATTTAACATCTAACCACTGGAGCACTTTTTGCCACAATATGGCACTATTTAAATACCTCGGATTGCTTTGCTGCCAATTTTGGCAAATTTTCCCTTATTTGTAAGTAATTGAGTTTACGATTTTATAATATTTTTTTTATAAATCCTACGAATATGTAATAATCGACAAAAGATGGGTAAATTCATTAGATATATAGATCTATAATCAGTTTGTATGTGTCCATATTAAAATTCGGAGGTATGATTTTTTTTAATTTGGGCGGAAAATATTCAAAATGATCACCAAAAAATTTCGAGCAATTGGAGAAAAAAAGTTTTAAATTGCCCTGTCGTTCCAGTGGTTATAATACAAACAACCTCAATAATTTCAACACCCACTTTTCAAAACGTTTGAAAAACTTGGCTTGGGGTGTTTCAAACTCCATTGCATTTGATTACCGTCAAATCGACAATCAGTGCCGTTTAACTTTAGCTTTAGCTAATTCACTTTAACTTTTTATTAAATTGTGAGGCAGTTCTGGGAAGGAAAAAGGTATGAGGGGTGGGTAGGTTTCTTAGGGTCAATGTGTCCAGAAGTGATGGACGTATGAATCCATCCCACCCATTGCGGTGCAAGGCAATGTATCGAAAGAATCCGGTTGAAGAGGTCTAAGTTAGGTCTCCCTCAACCAGTCTCTTCCAATCCAGCCCGCCACACATTGTTGTATATGGAAATATTTAAATTTGTTAGAAAGTATTCAAAAAGTATTACCTCTTTCACTTGAAATGGATTATTGATATATCCAACCAGGTTTGAAATCATTCTTCCTATGACAGATGGACTTCCAAAACTGTAAAAAAGACATAATTTAATGCACAAAAAAATATGTATTTGGAAATGAGACTTTGGTACTTTTAATACGGAAGAGATAAACAACTGATCTGGGCATGTCCGTGTGCCAGAAGTGAGCTCAATTTTGCTGTAATTCTGATCAAATTGTTCAAACATTTTCAAATTTCAATTAATTCTTGAAAAATAATTAATTATTTGGTCTGTTCGAAGCTTAAGAGTCAAAAGGTCTTATGAGAATTAGAGAAATTAGTTTTCTTTTAAATCAGTGTAGATCACAATTCAAATGATTTTCCCTTCAGTGGGTTTGTGGGATTTTTGTTAAAGAGCTCCTTTTATTGATATTCAATAATTAATAGAGTTAATAATTATTTTATTTCCTTACCGGTCCAACAGATATGA
Source organism: Glyphotaelius pellucidus (assembly GCA_936435175.1). Lineage (NCBI taxonomy): Eukaryota > Metazoa > Arthropoda > Insecta > Trichoptera > Limnephilidae > Glyphotaelius > Glyphotaelius pellucidus. The sequence goes on from OW386542.1 coordinate 6,497,086, forward strand.
CCACTGAGATCGAACAAAGTTCATGGCAATCTGATGCCCCATGTCATTTGAAGCAACCGACTCAAACACTTCAAGAATCTCCTCCACGTTAAAGTTTACGTCATTATTTGGCAATATGAAGGCAAGGGTGCTGAAATAAGAAGAAAATTTTATAGTGCTGGTTATAAAAAAAAAGTGGCAATCCGGGAGTTATGAGGAATGACAAACAAAAGAAAACAATAATGATAATCCAGAGTCAGATTGTTGAACGTCGTAAAACAGGAAGATGTCATACTTGATGGTATACGCCGGATGGTACGGATGAAGTTTTAGGCTGCAGCACGAAGATTACTCTGATATCAGCAGAAGAATAGTACTGTCTGTCCTCTGTTGGTTTTTTTCTGAATTATTATAGACAAGCCTGAAAGAATTAGTTAGCACCAAAAGCTGATGTCACTGACTTGAAAAATTCTGCTTGCAATTAAAAAATATTTACTGTTTTACCCTGCTACTTTAATACATTCCTATTTATAAAGAAGCTCTATTAACCGCTCCTTTGTTTTGCGAAAACTTCCATTACCCTCTTGTTCAAATATGGCAACTGAACAAAATGCACCAGGTAGAGTGCGGCTGTGAACTTATTTACTGATTTTACTTTTTCATTAATGTATTTTCTCCACGTTAAAGTTACTTACTTAAAGTTACGTCTAAAGTTACTCCGAGGTGTTATATTGATTTTTCCCATGGAACTTTTTCCTCAAACAATATAATGTTCGGAGGTTTTGGCTTTCTACATGAAAAGACAGAAGCGGCTCTTTTAGTGGGATTCGCCATTTTTGCACCATCCTTGAACTAGAATGGCTTGGAACTGTTTGCGCCTTGTAGCAGTGGATGCGACAGCCGAGCTTGATCATTATCATTCTTATCATCTGCGAATTGAGTGATTTTAAGATTATGGTTCTTTGGTTAACCGATACAAGTTCTGTATTGTTATGAGTCATGTAGGATGATTTGCGCTCAGGAGCACTCATTAACTAGATGTTACTGAATGGAGGCATCAAGCCACCTTGTTTAGAGATTAAAATCAACAAATACCATGATTGTTCCTTGTAAAATAAAACTCAGCGCATTGAAGTGTTTTTAATTGAAGATAACTTGAAAACTTAACAAGCAGAAGAAGTAAATAAAACACACACCTTGTGAGCAACCATGTTTCTTTGGCACACCCCAGTGCATGCAGCAATCGCCTCTTCTCCACAACGTCCGTTGTTTCTTTCAGCATATTTAAAGTGAACTCCCAATGCCTCGGGGTTCCCTTCTTCACCGCCGTGCAGTAGATCACTTTGCGAGTAGCTTCGGGGATTCTGCAATTAAAAAGATAAATATTATAATTTGTGGATAGACTGCACAGAAGAGGATTGGTGCAGGACGGGAAAGGTTAAGGACTGGAAGTAAATGGCGACGGAACACATCCAATGGAGAGTGAAAGTGAATGGTAGAAGAAGTCAAAGTCGACATGAAACAAATACTCATCTGCGGTAAAGTGAGGTGTGTGTATAAGGCTGAGGTATTTGTAAGCGAAATAGAGAATATCGTAAAAGGAATGCTTAGATTGTTGAATTTAGAAAGAGGATGAACATAAGAAAGGAGTGTTATGTAACGTAAAACTGTAATGTAAAAAAAGTCGGGAACCCCAGGGAAGACATGGAACGATGAATTGTATCAAATCTTATAAATAAAAATCAATATTTATTTGTTTGTTCGAATGTTACGCGCTGCCATACCATTCATCCAATTGGGTTGAAACTTTGGTGATTTGTTTGTGCGCTATATATAATGGTAAGCTCTGGCGTTATGAATTTTGTATTAATGAAAATGAGTATATTTAATATATTTTAGCGGCAGGGAGGGAAGGCGAAGAGGAAGGTTAATTAAGGAGGTGGGGTTAGAGAAAGGGATGACGAGGGAGAGGGAGGGCATGGAAGGTAGAAGGGGAATGCGGGGGGTGGGGACGCTGGAGGGGAATGGGGACGCATGGGAAAGGAAATGCAGAAAATGAATTTATTTCTTTGCATTGCAACGCATGCTGGGTACCAGCTAGAACCTAATAAAATAAACTTTTTCAATTATTGACAATACTTACTTTTCACCTTAAAACTCCACCCACAGTATCAGAATTCTTAACATCAAAACTTCACCCCAAACAATTAGTAGCCCCAGACAACGCTGGGGACTTCTGCTAGTAATTAATTAAGAATTTTCATGATAAGCACCTTTAATACATTTTGCACCTGTATTAAACAGTTATGTAAAACAATGAAAAATAAATAAAATCATACATACTTTGGCAACAATAGCAATAAATTGAGAAAGAATGCGATGTTTTGCAAATTACTTCATGTTGAAAAATGAAAATATTGTTGTTCTACCGTAAGCAAACCGCAAAAATTAGAAAAAACAAACAGAAATGTTATTAAATCCACGATTCCACAATAGTCTAATTATTCATAATCATGAAATGTCCCTATCAGAAGTTTCTGGAAGACATCTGTGTTAATCAATGCAGTCAACTGATTGAATAACCTTAACATTCCACCTCCACCATCGAAGAGGAAGAAATGTAAAATAATATTTACGTGTTTCTTTCTGTATTGATCCAGATATCGTAGAGTTGAATTGCCTTGGCCGTGCAGTGGGGGCTGTCAAAGTGGCAGGCCAAGGTGATGATATTCTCCATGTGTATTTGTTCTAGAGCTGTTTCAGTCTCGGACCAAGGATCCGAGATCTTGGCGAGCTTGGTGTAAACCCGCTTCAGCATGGTTAATACGAAGGTCTGAACAGAACAAAAAAGGTCACATTAGTTTTTATCACAACAATGGTAGATGGTAAGTTAATACGGTTCCATGACAACTCAACTAAGTGGCATTTCAAAACCCCTTTAGAAAGTCATTAGAAGCGATGAAAAAAATAATAAAAAACAGCTCATAACCTAGTTTTTTTTTTTTTAATCACTTTTAATGACATTTCAAAGGAGTGATGAAGTGACACTCTGTTGGGTTGCCCAATCACGATGTAATACATAGAGATGAAAGTAATGGTGTTTTGATCTTTTCTCCATTAATCTGTTGAATGTTGGATGATATTTCAAAAAACCGTGCAAAAATTTCATAGAAAATTCTTTTAAAATAATTCAGAGTACATAGTTAGAATAATCAAATAGTACCTAGGTCCTGGATTGATATTGGCGCAAGTGATTCTAATCTTGTCCTTCATACAGTTTCTTTTTATACATAAGGGTTAAAAATCACATTTTAAACAAAAAATTTGGTTGTCTGTAAAGTCAGTTTACGAACAATAATTTTACGTGATAACGTTGTATAATAACGATGGAGTGGAGGAGAGATAGATGGGTCACAAGCCGAACGCTTGTTCCGCGCTCACGCTTGCACGCTCGGCTCAGGCGGAACATGACAATGAGTCATGCTTTTTCATGCGTGCATCCGGCGTTCATCGATTTATAAGACGTTATCATGTCAAAAAAGCAAAGCCCGCCGGCGGGCCCGCGACAGATGAGAGGTTAACCATAACCTACTGGTTACATATAAGTAGCTAAAGCATTCACATGGGGGTGGGGTTCTACCTTGCGGTGAGGGGTTGGAAAATTTTTAGAAAATTGTTTGGGACCTCCACTCACCGCAACTTATTATTTAAATCGCATGGATAAAAGAGATACAAACAAATAATTAAAAATACTAGTTTCGGTTGTGGGTCTGTCTGTGATTGTTACTGAACTTGGATTTGTATTGAATATGCATCATTTTCAAAATAAGAACTGTTACGAATTGAGACAAGCTATTGTAACAGAAAATTAATTTCATTGCCATTTCAAAATTGAAACTGATGTATTATATAGTACTTAATGCATTATATTATCAGTACGCCACCATAGAAAAAGTTGGGGAAGCCAATTTCAGAGGCTGTGCAAGAAAAGATTGAGCCTGCAATGGACAGAGGGAGCTCTGTAGTAGTAGTCCAGAACAGGAACCCCTGAACGTGCCTTATCGATGTGACAAAGGGAATGAGACAATACCGAACATGACAAGGGGAAGAAGAAGATGATGATGACAATGTAGTATTAAGTTTTCTCACTCTGTAGTTTCCATAGGCAGGCATGTTCTTCATTAGGTTCTCTAAGGTGTATATTGGCTCTGCCACTGCTTTCCATGGCAGGGATTGCACTTCTTTGGTCAACAGGAATGTCAAGGAGAGGGCAATATCGTACTGCAATACATACAAATAGTTTAAAAAACATAAAAATCATTAAGATAGATATGTAATACAGTTTGGCAATAAAGTGCAGAAATTTATTTAATGGGCCGTTTTCTGAAAAGTTCCAAAATATCTGCTAGGAGGAAGGCGGTCCTCCTGTCTAACTGGTTTATCTATGGAACAGGATTGTCAATTTGTAGAGAATTTCTAAGAATTTGATTCTGCTTTGATACATAAATTTCAGAAACACAAAATCAAAACTTTTCCTTGTAAATTTTTCATGTTAGAATCTAATAAGTAAGGCAGGTTGTTTCTTACAGGAAGTTTAGAACCTTGTGCCAGGTGAAGGCTGTCACTTAGAAGCTGAGCTTTGGTGTTGTCGGGTAATATTTCAAATGCATCAATCAAAAGCTTCCAGTTTGGTATGTCATAGTTCACCAGAAACAAGCCTGAAAAAAAATAAAAACAAAATTAACAAACAAAACTAACATCATAATCATCTAAGGTTGAGATGGTCGATTTTCCTGTCCTGGTTTTACTTTATCCTGGTGACTTTGTTGTTACTGGACCGCCGATATTGATTTTCTGAGGAACCGGTTAATTTTGGAAAATTTATAGTGAAACTTTTGAACAATACTTTTGAACAAGGATATTCAAAATAAATTTGAACTCAGAAAGTGGAAATTTAAAATATTTCGAGGAACTAGTTTCTGTTTTTCAGAATTTCTCTAGCGGTCCGAATCAAAATTATTTCAAAGCTATATAGTACACAATCCAAATTTTATTACGAGTTGAATATAGTTGCGTTCACCTAGATATAGGAGGCAGGAAAAACTATAATTATTACAGGATGCCAGAGCTTAGTTTTTATAAGTAACTCACCGGCTTGATCCAAATTAGCCACTACCCAACTTTGTCCCCTGGGCAAGCCGCTAATCAACGTCTGCGATTCATTGATCCATATTTTTGGGGCCGTGTCTCTGAAGTCAGGGTTTTCCCCAGAAGTGTAAGTGAGTGGAATCCACCATCTTGAAGTGTTATCCTTTCCCTCGTTGAGTAAGAATCTTTCCTATAAAAATTGAATACATAAATGATATAAAGAATACCGACACACCAATTTGCATAAGATCTTTTCAATTTCAATGGAAAATATTTCACAAGTTTTTCCCAAAGTTGGATAATATTAATAATAAACTTCGGGCATGGAGACACGCCAACAACATACTTTTAACAATTTATCTATTCAGCGGACCAACCATTAGGCCAGCCAGGCCAAGGTACGAGCAGCGCCACTTGAGGAATCCTATTAAACATGCAGGATGGAAGAGTACTAGGAGTGTCATGATTTTTGTTAAGTGGAACGTTTGCATGGCCCTTTTCGGCCAGTTTCATACAAATCTTAAATTTGGATTTGAGATCAAAATACCCAACCAAACTGAAAAATTATATTTGTAATCAAAGGTATAGTAAATATCTAGTATGTATGTGAGCTAAATAAAGTAGCTCAAGTAGACGTGGGCAGATTCATTCCCAGGAGTGAATCGATTCAGTCTGATTCCCCTGGCCTTTTGAATTGATTCCTTTTATTCATTCCTTTAATTCCTTAATTCCAAAAAAAAGGGGAGTCTTTGAAGCACCGCACAAATAGGAGACCGATTATATTATCTCATTTATCCTATTGATTTTTGTGTTTGCTTTTTATACTGTGGTTATTTTTGTTTTATCGAGTTTCAAATCACACGGGACTATCACTACCCAAAGCACTCTTCTTAGGGTGAATTGACTATTTAAAAAAAAAAATTGATTATGTCGTTCTGAAAAATTGTACTAACGACGCGCGAAAGGGTTAATGTAATATTTTAACGTGTAATATCTTGACAAAAAAAAAACAAATTATAGACAAGAAAAATGTATTGATTTATATTAGGCTAGCAATTAAATCTTAAAATTAAACAGTTTTTGGTTTCACCCTTAAGTTAAGTTAAGTTTAACTAATTTTATTTTATTTTTTAAACTTAAAGTTGTTCCATTTCACGAGATCTAATTTAAACAAACATTTTAAAATTTAAAGATGAGTATTTTGTGACAAATGATCGACCACAGCTGATTAGCCTTATAATATCTGCAAATTTACATATTATATCTACCCAATATTTGCGTCTAAAAGTATGTGGTACTTGTATTCCAATAGCTTTGATACGTACCAAAAAATAACGATAATATTGTGTATCATTTTGCTTCCCACGTTTCTAGCTAAAGTTCGAATTCAAAGTCGGAAGTTTTCGAACGACTATGTAATGAAATTGACGGCTTGGCCCGCCCGGAGAGGAGTAAATGAACCGCACGGACAGATTTGCGGCGGACATTGAGGAATGAATTAGTAACTTTTAACTAGTGACTGCAGTGACTTGATTAAATCGCGAGCTGCGGACCTAGTACAGACTTTGTTTCGGATAGACCTGGGACTTGAGATCGACTCGTTTGAACTGGTCTTTGTCACAACTGAAAGAGACGCTAATAATAATTCCGGAATAGAACGTTTCGGACAAACTCGTTAGGGACAGATTAGGCACGCGGACCCAGGACGGCTGGGAACTCAGATTCACGGAGGACTCGTGACGTTGTATTGACGGGGACAACTTACTTACGCGTCGCTCGGAACTCGGTATTAAATCGCAGACTCGCTGACGTTTGTCGCTTGGGCCGGAGACAGTGATGATATACCTAGTCGTGTTTTACGAATAGCGGCGCGGGAGTGGGTTAGGTACTTTACTTTAGGCAACTTCGCGGCGCGCGCCCATCGAATAATATTGAAATACCTATGAAACATTATAATATATAAATTGTTTACGGTACACATCATTCATTGAAATAATTTATCAGTAAAATAAATGGAATAAAAATTTATGGTGCCGTTAAAAATCGTAGAATGCAAGGCCAAAGGTAAGGAATTAAGAATCGATTCCTTTTGAAATTGGGAATCAGATCGAGTGTATCACAAGATTGAATTTATTCATTTAATTCAGTCATTCAATTTTGACCACGTCTAAGCTCAAGTACTCGCAAATAATTGCCCAAGTTGCCTCTAAAATCATGAAATACTAAAATCTTTAATGGCCTATATCTTATAATTCAAAGCAAAAATAAATAAAGTTGCTCATATCCGTATATATTTGATATTTGATAAGTATACCTTTTATTTACAAAAATATTTTTTTATTTTGTTGGGTATTTTGATCTGAAATCCAAATTTAAGATTTGTATGAAACTGACCGACATGGGCCGCGCGCATACGTTCCTCTTAAGTCAGTAGCCGGATGGTGTAGAGACGAGCATCGCAGCTTTAGGCACAAAGCCTTTTGTGCTGTGGATCAGAATTCTCCAAGGGTTAGTAGCACCAAACATATAGCATCAATGATGTAAATAAACCATATATATTAACATCAAACGTACCTGAGTCACAACGGCTGAACCAGTTTCATAATCTCTCATGAAGTTGATCAAGGGATAACCGGCCTGGTGCGTCCAGCTGTCCATTACTCTTTTGACGTCAATGGGGTGGCTAACATTGACCTGAGGAAGCCTGTCCATGATGCAGGCCCATAAGTCATCTTGATCCGCATTTTTGTATGAATATTTTTTAAGGTAAGCAACGATGGCCTGCTCCATTACGGTACTGCCGAAGGAGTATGACATCATTCGCACAATGGCTGCGCCTGGAAACAGTTAAACATAACATAAATTATTTGTTATGAATACATAAATATTGTTGAAATTATAATATAATTGACTAGTAGTCATTAGCAGAATTCACTAGTGTCTCAACATTCTTTTTGGTTGTTGAGCAATTGAAAATAAGATACTAAAAATAAGTAATAATGGTGTCTTTTTTTAAACTAAATTATTTCAACAACCATATGTGTAATAAAAACTCCTTTTAGGCTACGAATGATGCACACCGTAATTGGCAAACAACTGGGGAGCAACCGATGGTTCTAGTGTATGGGTGGAGGCTGAAAGGTTTTTTTTAAATTTATTTTTTGATACAATGAAATAATGTATTTTCAAATATTATATGATAATGGTTTGCTGTCGTGTCACATTTCTTAGTCAGATGCACATAATCAATAAAATGTTAAATTTAACAATTATACTTCATTTGATAGTGTCATTTTTCCTCTTGCATATGCTTCTTAATTTTAAATGAATGATAACAACTAGAAGTTAAAACCCCCTCCACGGGCGGCGGTCAACATGACAGCAGCTTAGTGACAAACTTCACGTTCACAGATGGTTTATGTATGGCGCGGCGTCAGAGTTGTACTCGGAGTCGAATTTTTAAATTTCAACCGTGCAGACGCTAGGGTATTAATACTATCAGATTGAAATATTCCCCTCTTTGTATCATTGTTTGTTCTTCATTAATTTAGAATTTTCATTGGTGGTCGATTAAATCAAATATAAAATTAAATTTAATATTAAAATAAAATTAAATCAAAACACACAGCATCCCAGATGACCTGGGCCCTGAGGGAAATTATTTTCCTCAGGGCTTCCTGTGTGGAGTTTTGTAAAAAAAAAAATATATATATATATTTAATATATATCATCGCCATTCATGCAAAAGTCACCAACCCACATTTTCACATTTTCAGATATCTTAATTTGAATGTTTGAGAAATTGTCTTATATGAATGCTTCTAATATTTTAAGAAGACACTCTCAAATTTCTTTTACATAAATTACAACAGTATTTTAAAGTTTACGTAAATACAAATTTTAGTTTTCAAATTTGCAATATCTTAAAAATATGCAATGTGGTTTGGTGACCTTTGTCGGTTGATGACGAAAGTATCTAAATGTTGACGTACCTTTGTTGTATGAAATATCATCAAAAATTTCATAGGATGGTCTTAAAACACTTTTGGCGATTGCGGATGAATATTCTAGAGCATCTATTTTGAATGCCTGCTGTACAACCTCAAATTGAAACTTGTCTTGAATGTTCCAGGATGGGAAAACCTGAAATGAAAAAAAAATCAGAGTGTGCAGTTCACAGCGTAGAAGTGAAACCTTCAGAAAACTAAAATAACAAGAGTAGGGAGACTGCGAAGCACTTTTTTTTATTAATGTGAAAGATGATATTTTCCATATTTTTGTCGTTGAATTCCATACATTTGGTCATCTTATTGGTATTTGTGTTTTCTTCTTTGGAGTTGCTTTCTTTTGTGTTTTCTTGTCCTGTTCATTTTGGAGTGGTTTGAAGATTGGATATTGATTTTACAAAAATAAAAATTTGTCATACTGATTTTTTATGTTTAACAATATATCGTATACCTTTGTCTTTTATGACACACCAAAGGTTCTGCTGACAGATTGTCACAGTCTGTAGACTCTACATGGCTAGGAGGATTAATGTATTGCGTTCTTACCTCATTGACAGCTTGGTAGGCATAGTAGGTGGCAAAACCTTCCTTAAGCCAGAGGTTGTCCCACCACTTGGGGGTCACCAGGTTGCCGAACCACTGATGGGCGATCTCATGAGCCAGAGTGAGAGCGGTGTCCTGTTTCTTACCCTCGGTGATAGTTTCGTCCACGAAGGCCACATTCTCTCTGAAAATTAAAAGAAATAATTAAATGTATTGGGGATCATCAACCATTCTGAAGTAGAGATGAGTAAGTTCTGCATTTTGCCGGAGGCCTCCGAGGAGTGCTTCATTTTAAAAGCACTCGAGTTCTAGGAGTGGGTCCCGGGTTCGAGTTCTTGGTTGCGGACTAAGTAGGCACTGGGCGCTGTTGCGGCGCACCGAGCCCGGACGCACGAGTTCGGACCCGCCCTCGGAGAGAGCCCGCAGAAGAACTCGGACCCGGGACATACTCTAGAACCCGACAGCGCGCAAGGACCCGCACGCGGACTCGGCCTGTCACCCGACGCGCCCGTCCGCGTGTTCTGCAACGTACATTTTGGTGAAGTTCTCGGACCCACCACTCATTCATTCAGTAGTACCACGCAACTCGTGTCCTGCCTAGACTGCTGACACGGGCCGAATGACTCTACAGACCGCCGCCGCAGGCGGTCGCTAAAGGCATTCGGGTTTCGGGTAGAGGCTTCGGGCTTCGGGTTCGTGTTCGCGTTCCGAGTTCCGCGTTTGGGCCCAAGTCCGCGCTTCGAGCATCGAGTCCGGGACAGGGTTCTCTAGGAGTGGTCGATTTGAAAAAGGAGTGGGAGTAGGAACCGCTTCCCGCAAAGGACCCGAGTTCAAGAGCCCATTCTGACTGGACCGACTCATCGCTATTCTGAAGTAGGCTGAGATTTATTTTTGAAGTGAAAACTTCTTTACCACTGTTGTGATTTGAAACTTAATGAAACGGAAATGAGCGACACTAAAAAGAGACAAACACATATATCTATAGGATATAGCCTGCGAGAGAATGAGATAGACTAATCAGTGTCCTCTTTGCGCGGTGCTTCACAAAATAAAATGTTAAATAATTTTTATACTTGGTAACATAATAAATAAACATTACAATTATTCTACTCCTGATTCTTTGCATTCGTCCCAATGTCTCGAAGTTTTGTTTTCTGAAGGTTTCACTTCTACCGCATGTGAACTGCGCACTCTGATGATCTAGCACGCGTCAGCACCTACATGATTTGTTTTTTGTTTTTGTTTTTCAGATTGGTAATTATATAAATTTCAGACAAGTAACGTTTTATATTTTATACCAAGAGCAATCAGGATTCAGATCTAATAACTCATGTGAAACAGCACTAAACGTATTGTCGAAGAATGGAAGGAAGGAATGAATAGTAATAAATTTATCTTAGCAATATTTTTGAATTTTCAAAGGGCATTCGAAACTATAGATCGAGATATACTGATAAGAAAGCTTAAAGAAATTGGTTTCTCATCTGTAACCATTAAATTAATAGAAGAGTATTTGAAAGACAGAAAACAGGTAACAAAAATAAATAATCAATTTTCTAAACCAATGGAAAATAAATTAGGAGTACCGTAGGGATCGGTCCTTGGACCTTTATTGTTCTTACTCTGTATTAATGACATGGTGAAAATATTTTCAAAATGCAAAGTACGACTGTTTGCCGATGATACACTAATATGTAGTACTTTTGTATGTACTTCGAAGTTATCACCAATTATTATTATGGAGTAATAATAATTGGTGATAACTTCGAAGAACTAATAAATATTTTAAATAATGAACTAAATAATGTATCAAGATGGCTAAAAATAAATAAGCTTAAATTAAATACAAAAAAAAACAAAATGTATGGTGATTGGGTATAAAAAGACATCCAGTGAAAGCAAAATTAAAATTGACGGTGAAATTATTGAAAGTGTTACTGAAATGAAATACCTAGGAGTTATATTAGATTCCAAACTAACTTTTAACAAACATACTGAATATACCCAAAAGAAAATTGGAAAAAAAGTATCTTTTTTGGGAAGAATTCGGCAAAAAATTTCTAGAAAAACTGCAGTCACTATTTATAATTCAATTATTACTCCACACTTTAATTACTGCTCAAATATCCTTTTCCAGTGTAACGAACGAGAACAAAATAAGTTTCAAATTCTCCAAAACAGGGCAATGAGAATAATACTTCAGCGAAATAGATTCTCAAAAGTAAATAAAATGTTAAAGGAACTAAATTGTCTAACCGTGAAACAGATGTTGACCCTGCACACGATGATATTTATCCACAAAATAGTGAACAACATGTTACCAAAATACTTTTCAAACAAAATTTTATACAACAAGGGCATTCACAGACACAACACAAGGACTTGCAAGGAAATCAGACTACAAAAAAAGAACAAAACGAATACGCAGAACAGTTTACTATACAAAGGGATGAAGTTATACAAAGGGATGAAGTTATACAAAGGGATGAAGTTATACAACACCAGAAACTTTAAAGGCCGCACCAATTGGAAAGTTCAAAATGTATTGTAGGAGATACATAAAACTAGAAAAAATATAGTTTGAAATATGATATGATAAAATTAATTAGGAAATTGTAAACTTAAATGTACAATTTACAAAAATAAAACTAATAAATAAAATAAAAAAATTAATAAATAAAAACGTTCGTAAGTTATGTTTTAAGGTTTTCACGGCCAAAAAGTATTTTTGTTATTGTTTTTGGGGTGTTATGCCGTGTTTCGCTACCTCCTTCTTTAGCCAACGTTTCGGACACTGTAACGCTGTCCGAAACGTTGGCTAAAGAAGGAGGTAGCGAAACACGGCATAACGTTCGTAAGTGTATGTGGTTCCGTGCATTTTTTCTTGCTTGCCACCATTATTAGATGAAAAGTGGCAAAATTACTTTGTCTTAACGTAACTTACCATTGTTAAATTTTGAATATTCGTTAATAGTTGTTTTTTTTTTTTTATAAAAGACGGAGACGGTTTACAAGTACATAGTTCCCGTGAGCACTTAGGCCATAGGCCCATTGTGCTATTAATGGTTGTTAATCAGTTGCGGTAAATTTCAAACATGTTTCTTGGTAATGCCCTTTTTATTCCACTATATACTTCTACAAATTTCTAACACCAATTACACATCAGCTTCCAAATCTGCATCCGCATCCGCAAATTAAATAAAAACAATATTCGCTTTTGCTTCAGCAACCTTTCTAACACATCACTAATTACATCTCTAATCTATACCGATTTGGAAGAAAATGGTTTTCGCTATTATGTAAGACTTTTTGACTTCTAGGCCTCTACGCAGGACGGCGAAATTGATTATATGTTTAAGAAAGCATTTCAAAACGTATATGAAAATGTTTGAAAAATTTCACCTGAAGTAAGAGAAAATTGAGATTAACCAGTCAGGTGATAGAGATTTGGAGATTCGGCCGCGGTCTTTACAAAAAAATTAGACTTCCAAATATTAATATGGAATCACAATATGAACTGTTTGAATTAAATATGCGGTTTAAATTTATTGGAACCATTTGTTGGACTGTAGGTCACCCAGTGGTTCACCACGTTTGGTGACTTAGCAGGGGTTTGTCTAAGTCTTGGCGGCGGTTACGCTTGCCCACCTACTGCGTGAGACTAGTTGAAGTAGACCTAACCTAGATCTCTCCATTCGGACTCTCTCGACCAATCGCCTTGCACCACATTCCTAGACACATTAAGATTCCTACATATCCCTCATAACTTTCCTTCCCAGAACTTCCTCGCCTTCTTTCCCTAAAATAACCCTCCACAAAGCATCCCTAAAGTTGACATATGCCCTGAGGATTTTTTTCCTTCAGGGCCTTCTGTGTGGAACTAAAGAAAAAAAAAATTAATCCCCTTATATATCATGGATTGTCCCATATTTCAAATATTTTAATTGTTTATGAAAAAAATTGGTTGTCTGTAAAGTCGGTTTACAGACGATAATTTTATGTGATAACTTCATATAATAAGGATGGAGTGGAAGAGAGATAGACGTGTCATAAGCCGAACGCTTGTTTCGCGCTCTCGCTTGCATGCTCGGCTCAGGCGGAACGTGACAATGAGTCATGCTTTTTCATGAATGCAGCCGGCGTTCATCGATTTATAAGACGTTATCACGTCAAAAATGTAAAATAATCATTCAATTTATAATTCATAAAAATCACCTACCCAAATTTGGGTAGCTGTCGCTTGAGTGGTTATGGAGGCGCGTCCACAATACACTCCCATCGATTTATCTCTTTGTGATTTTAAACCTAATTTCTATATTTTTTTGTAAGTTTTGACATTATTTTACCTGAAAACAAGAATTCCCCAGTTCTCCATAGCCTGAAAGTACTGTTCCGGTACAGCCACAATGTCCAGTTTGGGCAGAGGGTACTTGATCTGGAAGAAGTTTTCCATCTTGGCCATGATGTCGGCAGACAGCTTCATCACATAGGTCATGAGGGGGATGTCTGCGTGCTTGGAGTAGCTGGTGAAGGACACGTTGGTGTGCGGCTGAATGGTGTGCAGCGGTCGGTACTGTGAGACCATGAAGGCCGTCAGGTATGTGGACATAGGCGGCGTCTCATTGTAGTGATCCACTTCGTAGTCAGCTCCGGCTTTCCTTCTGCAAGGATAAAATCAGTGTCAATATGCTAAAATTAAACGGTTCCATAATAATAATAATAATAATACTAGCAGTTAAAAACCCGCTTCACAGGTCTAGGCCCTGTGGGCGGCTTTTATTTCGGCTTCGCCCAGTTTGGGTGTAAGTAACCATTTTACCATTCAATAAGAACTGGTTCCAAAAATAGTCAGTTCCTCTGATCCACTGTGATCCAGTTACAGCTAATCACGAGTTAAAGTAACCGTGACAGGCAATGACGCCATTTTTAATCTCTCCATTTCCGGAAAGATACTTAAATTCTATAAATCCGTTGTACTTATATCAATGGAAGAAACACCCACATGCAAGCTACTGACGTAAGTGGCGGCATCTTGAATTTAAAACCGAATTACAACGGTAGTTTTGTTTGAAATTCCACGTACACAGATGTTATTTATGGCACAGCGCGTACGGCGTGGTGTCAACATGCACTCGAAACTGGGTTCTGAAATTCAACTGCTTAGATGCTGGGGTATTAATAACGTTCGATTTGGTTAATTTATATAGCGCTGTTTTTGTAAAAAGTCACCTCAAAGGCACAATGACAAAACATAACAGAGACAAAACAGAACCAAACAATGAGGTGAATACCCAGCAGACGCTGGGGTATTAATAACGTTTGATTTAGTTAATTTATATAGCGCCGTTTTCGTGAAAAGTCACCTGAAGGGCGCAATGACAAAACATAACAGTGGAAAAACAGAACCAAACAATGAGGAGGCTTACGGGTACTGCCGCCTTGGGAACCATTTATTGGAAATCAACACCCCTGCCATATGTTTGGTGACTTAGCAGGGGTGCCCGGGTTCATGGGGTCAGGTTTGTCTAGGTCTTGGCAGCGAATGTATTTACCCATCTAATGTGGCGGGCCTGATCGGAAGAGACTGGAGACTATAGGTTACTTCGAGAGTGTTTTCTCTTGGGGCAAGAATAACCTCGTTGAATTTAATGTTTCAAAGACACAATCATGTCCGATTAGGGATCGAAATAAAAATCTAGTCTCCTTCAACGGAAGCAATCTTCCGAATAGGCCCTCCATCTTGGTGTAACTCTAAGTGACCAGCTCTGGTACGGTGGCTCCATCGAAGCCAGAGTTAAGTTAGCCTCGCAGAAACTGGGCGTACTGTACAGGGCCCGCAGATTGTTTAATAGTACACAACTGCTAACTCTGTACAAATAGCAATGCGCCTCACGGTTGAATTTGGCAGCCACCTCTGGTCTGGAGACCCAAAATACCTAAAAACACTCTCGATTCTGTGCAGAAACGGGTGGTCCGTTTGATAGATTCTCCTAACTTAACAAATAGATTGCAATTTTTAGAGCACTGGGTCAGGTGGGAATGCTGTCCTTGTTTTACCGGTATTGGAAGATGCCCCGAGGAACTAGTTTGTACACGGTTTACATTAGTCACATGAGAACGGGTTTCTACGACTGTGGAACAGCTCGGCTGTGGAACGATTTGCCGGCCTCTGTGTTTCCTCCCTCCTACAACATGGGTCTCTTCCTTCCTCTCCTCAAAAACACCCTCCACACAGCATCTTCAAAGATGACATAGGCCCTGAGGGAAATTATTTTCCTCAGGGCCTCCTGTGTGGAGTTAATTAAAAAAAAAAAATCTGGTTACCAAATGAATCGAAATAAAAATGATTCATTTATAGAAATTCTCCTACTTTCGTCAAAAGCTTTACACAACACTTGCACTGATGCACTTACCCTCTCTTAATTTTTAAACAGTCTCTGAGAACATAAAAAAAATAAGAATAAGAACGTATAAAAAATCCAGTGATATTTAATTACTACTTTGATGACAATGCTCTTGAAACACTAACACAAATTAAAGACTTAGGCATCACTTTCCAATCAAATCTTTCATTTGTTAACCACATAACAGAAATCTGTAATAAGGGCTTAAAAGTGTTGGGATTTATAACTAGACTAACTAGAAATTTTTGTATTAAACTGTTATATTTTGCATATGTTAGATGTCAACTTGAGTACAATTCGCCCGTCTGGAATCCACATTATAACATACATGTACAAGCTGTTGAAAGAATACAAAACAAATTCTTACGTTTTCTAAATTTCAAAATGGGGATTCCAACAATAATGTTGAACTACAACACTCTGTTAAATAATATGAATATGCTCAAATTGTCAGACAGAAGAATTTTCACTGACTTGGTATTTCTATACAAAATTCTACATAATTTAGTTGATAGTCCGGTATTGCTTGAATTGATAAGCTTCCGGATTCCACAACGTAATACAAGAAGTCAGGATTTATTTCAGTGCAGAAATTCTGGTACTAACTACCATATGTATTCCTCTTTACCCAGAATACTAATGGAAGGAAACAATTACACCAAGTCCGTGGACATCTTCAGTTTATCTTTAAACAAATATAAAATATTGTTACTGAAGCAGTTCAGTTATGTACAATAAATATTGTATTTATTACCATTAATATGTAAAAGCCCTGAAAAAGGGCGTTGATCAATAAATAAATAAATAAATAATTTATAATAAATTTTACATTGAACTTTATAGACGATCAATATAATTATGAACAATACTAACCTAAACTGAAAATGATGCATCTCCGTTAAATTCATTTCAGTAATGTGAATTTTTATTGGCCGTTATTGGCAATCTATAGTCATACATGGGAACGATGACAAAGTAGCCTACATTATACACTTTAACAATGTGCTTGTATTAGGGAGCCAGTAAAAATTGAGGCATATTGAGTACAAGTTACACATATAAAGGGTTTTAACTCACAGTGGTTCGGTATAGTTGATCCTCATGTTGGAAAGACTGGTGAAGGTGGACGGACGGCCGATGCTGAAGGTGAAGCGTGCTTTAAACGCCGGCTCATCGAAGCACGGAAATACACTCCGTGCATCCGTTGGTGAAAACAGAGTGTTGACCATGAAGCTAGAAATTACACACACACATTTGATAAGTAATCAATAGTCAAAAGTATATAGGTACTGGGATAATGCTTCTTCTTGCAAATTTTTTATTTATTTGTTTTTTTAGGTTCTCCAAAAAACAGTCATACATTAAAATATTATGGAGAAGATTACAAAATTTAAAAAAAAAGTTTGCATGTGGGCAGTTTCACTAAGACATGACGTGTGTCAAAAGATAGTTACTGAACTCTCTGTAGGTGACATTGAAGATGTCAATGCTCGATGCAGAATCGTTAAGCAGTTGAGTTGCTCTGCTTAATGGCGCATTCTGATACACAGAAGTTCTCGCTTTCGGAGCATAAAAAGTGCGTGGGATATCCCACGAGTATATGCGTTAGGGACATATAAGTTAATCTCTTTCAACATAGGTTTTCAAAATAGGCATAGCTTTCAACATAGACATAGGAAGATGCTATCAGTATGGCCCATTCAGAATTGAAACGTTGCTTGAAATGGCTTTAGCCGTGTTTGGTATTTGGTGATCAGATCTGAATAGCCAGGTACTTCCCCACCTTCATCTTCCCTCTCCTTCCCCTTCCCACTACTTTCAGCCTCACAACATACCCCAATTGGGGATGCCATAGTCTCACTGACTCCAGATGGGAGCAGTTAGGACTCTTGTGCGGTATTCATATTAAAAAAAAGGCAGATTTAGTATAGTACTGGAAATTAGATCAGATCAAATTAGATTAAATCAAATCAAATTAGATCAAATGACATCAATAAACAAATAAATGAAGTGAGTGTAAAAATTGATTGAGAAGATTGGAGTAGAACGGCGAGGAATGAGGGTTGGAAGAGAGTGGTGAAGGATTGAAGCTTGTGGAGAGTATTGTAGTGGTAAAGGACCGAGGCTTTTGGAGGCTAAATCTCAGGCGATGTAGTGCCATGATGATGGTGATGACAATTGCAACCATTTTAACTTGTCACACTTTGGTAGTGATTAATTTTTTTGTTGGCGTAGTCTTAAAATACTTGGAAATTAGCGCCTGTTTAATGAAGCCCAATAACTCTTTGTATGGTCCTGTTACTAAGAATTCCTTTAAAATCTATCTTTCTGTTAAATGAGTCATAGTTATTTTTTTTTTTTTTTTAATCATTTATTCCAGATCTCGGGGAGGGTGGTGCAGTCCCACGAGTTCCATATTATACATATATAATAATCAAGAAATGATGACAAGATATACAAGTTATAAGTATCATGAACTCTACATCTGCCCCGATATAGGAACGTTTGTGCCGTATCCAATAGGCACATCGTTGTAAATAAAGTGATGCACATATTATTCAAATTGATAGTCTGCTATACATATTTTTGTAAAACAAAATACTAGTATGCCTAGTAAGCCTGAAGAATCTAGATTATTTACCTTTTATTTTTATCGGCGAGGTAGAAGACAGTTTTATAAAGGCCACTTGGAGAGTTCTTGATTTTTCCAACGAATTTGATGGATACTGTGTAGTCAGCTCCTGCCATAAGTTTTTCTTTAAGTTGGATGAGGAATGTTTCCGATTTTTCATCATGTTCAGTGTCGTTGATGGCCAATTGTTCGCCATTGGCCTCTGAAGACACTTTCACTGAGTCCAATTTCAAATGCTTTATGTTTAAGACAATATTATTTGTGTCATTCACGCACTTGAATAGGATGGAAACTTGACCGGATGTTGTCCAGTTGTGCTTGAAGTAGGGAATAATCTGAATCCTGGAAAAAAAAGGAACATGAGAATGAAAACCAACAGTTTTACATAAAGTATTAAGATACTAAACATACTATTTATACATATTACAAAATATTATTTATTTTGTAACATATATACATATAGACAAAATCTATCTAATCAACAAAGGGGGAGTCAAATTTCTTCAAATCGTTAGGATTAGAGACGGCCTCCTTGGTCAAGGGGTAAAGTTCTCGACTGGCAATCCGAAGGTCGCGGGTCAAATCACGGCGTGCGCAAGTAAATTTTAATTGATTAATTTGAGTTATTTCATAATTTGTTAAATTAAAATAATATATAGTACATTTGCTGCATCTTCCAAGTGAGAGATAATCTCAGTATCGCCCAAGTGTAAGACCTGAAACAATGCTTGAAGTGGCTTTAGGCGTGTTCGGTGACCAGATCTTATTAGCCAGATACTTCCCCACCTTCCTTTTAATAATAATAATAATAATATTTGGATGATTTATATAGCGCCGTTTTTCCCCATATCCTTCCCCTCCTACTACCTTTAGCCTCACAACGTGCCCTAATTGGGGACGCCTGGTTCATGGCTCTCACTGGCACCAGATGGTTGGGACTAACTAAGGAGAAATGTAATTTTCGCAATAAAAAAAATATATACACGTGTTCTCAGATGAGTAGTGAATAGATACCTAGAGAGGTCCAGGCTAAGGGAATCTCTAACCTATTTGAGAAAGTAGTCAATCTCTCATCACTATGCAATCAGAATAGGACTTCGATTGACTGGACCTATGCCAAAGATGTTCAAAAGATTTAAAACCTGTGACCTTTGAGTCCAAGAACTAAATCTAAGTGCTTATTTACTGCTGTTAAAATGAAAGCAAGTATTGGTAGAAACAAATAGAGTAGTATTTGCAGTTGATGTAATGCGCGGTACACACAACCAAGCTTACCGTGCGACCAAATTGGCAGGAACGAAAACGATTCTATCTTCAAGTAGACTTCACACGCAAATTGGTCAAGTTTACTTAATCAAGCCTCAAATGTCATGCAAATTGGATGGTCAGCTTGTTCTACACAACACTAAACTAAACTGTTTTTATTTTTAGGTTCTAGGATGAACAATTGTGTGATTTAGTATTGATGTCCTATCAATAAATTTCAAATAAGATTATCAAATTATTGATTTGATTAAATTTAAAGTGTCATATTTACAAACTAATCTGTGCAGTTTGAAGTATTATTAGTGTCAATATTGCAGATTTTATATTACGGCAGGCAATGACATTGTTACCGTGGTAGATGACATGTAAAAAAAAATCGCCACGTAGATAAATTTGTAAATAAACATGCAAAAATTTAAGGATAGATTGTAAACATAAGGTTTGTCAAAATGAGAAGCATCAAAAATCTGTGCCGTGACTTTTGAATTCTTCTACTGTGATTATAGTCATCACATGTGTGTCATCAGTTAGTAGCCACTAGACTTTAGCTAGGTTATGTCCAACTTACGCCAAACATCGAAAAAGATGATAATACTAATAAGTCTAAACGAAACATGAAACAGAACAAGACACAGAAAAAAAAAAGAATGCAGTTCACACGCGGTAGAAGCAAAACTTTACAAAAAAAAATCTCAACCAATAGGAGCCTTGGAAAGTAAGGTCATAATCGAAGCGGTCAATGAGCGCAGACCTAGCGTCATTTCTGTTTCATATCTCAACCAATAGGAGCCTTGAAAAGTGACATAATAATCAAAGCGGCCAATGAGCGAAGTTTGATGCTTCGCAGGTGCTGTAGGCGTCATTTCCGTTTCATCCGAATTTCAAATCACAACGGGGCTAAAGAAGTTTCACTTCAAAAAGTAACGGTCGCAACTGGGACTCAGGTGGTTTATCCTACAGCAATTGCGATGGACTAGTGGTTTATCCTTTGAGGTAATTGCTATGGACTAAGGTGTTTATGCTATGGACTTAAGATGAAGCCATGGTAAATAATGCAAAATCACACAAAATCATGTGTTTTTGTTTTGAAAATTTGACCACTTAGAAATATTATAGATGCTTCAATTAAATACTGCGTGTAGAACATATCTTGGCCCTTAAAAATATCGGTCATTTTTTTTATAAGTCTTTTAATAAGCCTAGAAAAAAATAAAGTTACAGGTCTATAAAAAAACACTTTCAAGTGCAAACTCTCCTACTTATGAACATCTTTTCGGATATGGTTTTATTGTTTATTGTAGCAAATTTAGTTTCTTTTATGATAATCGCAAAAAAAATTGATATTTACGCCCGATATTCACAAAATACAATAAAATATGCATTTTTGCGTTGTTATTTCACAATACGGCTGGCAGCCGACGAATTAGGATTTTCAAAGTGACCCTTATGTCGTTCACCGAAGGACTACTGGCTTGCCACACCCTACTTTCTTTCAGAACCGCCCTGGTCGGAGCAGGGAACAGACGTCTGACTCCACGTCGCTCGGTTCCGTGAAATCAATTTTAAATTTCCTTGTTATTACAATAAACATTGTGTAAAAAAGGAGTTAATGTTTTTTTTAGGCCTTTGCGAAATCAACCTGTAAAAAAATTCTCAAATACCTTTTTCAACCATTCCAAAAGCTTTTTCTCAAATATTTTTAAACTCCTCCCACAAAGGGCGTAAATTCCGAAGTCGATTTTTCCCTGGACTATTGGATCCCCTTAAGTGGTCTATCTTTACAGAACTGGAGTAAAAATTTTGGTTTCTGGTGACTTTTTGATATCTTTTTTTTTTCATTTTTTTTTTCTTCGAAATCAAACAATTTTTTTTCTTCCACATATCGTCACTGGTCACTCAGGCAATTAACCACCCAACCCCTCACCACTATCCTAAATGTCCAATTCCTACTAATTTTTTAAATATTTTTAGTTGAAAAAAAATTTGGTTGTCTGTAAGTCGGTTTACGGACGATAATTTTGACGTGATAACGTCATATAATAACGATGGACTGGAAGAGAGATAGATGCGTCACAAGCTGAACGCTTAGGCAGAACGCTTGTTCTGCGCTCTCGCTTGCACGCTCGGCTCAGGTGGAACGTGACAATGAGTCATGCTTTTCGTGAGTGCAGCCGGCATTCATCGATTTATAAGAAGTTATCACGTCAAAAAATTATATGGATTAAAAATGTCACTGGAGCCCAAATTTTCAATATTTTTTTTTACTGAAAATATTGTCAGGGACCACTGACTAAAGGAAGTCAAGCGCATATTTTAATACCTTGTGTATATCCAAGAGGAAACTTATAAATGGTAAAATTCTTGTAAGTAGGTAGTAAGCTAACTTATACATTCTATTTTATTTTTAATAAACCATTGATGTTCCAAATAATTAAATTAATATGAGTGTGTGTGTAGGCATGTATATGGAAAGAAGATTTTGAACATACTTGTAAGACACAGGAATTAGGTCACCAGGCAGGCGATATGTATCGGGCACCACAGCGTCGTTCACCAGGATCATTTCCTGCTTGACCTCTTCATCCGCAGTATAGTTATACGGCGATTGCGTGGACGCAGGACTCGTGGACTCTTGACCGGAGGACAGGGGGTCGCAGGAGAGGTCAGCGGGCCCAGGCAACTGGCAGTTGCAGGTAGTCTGCGAGAAGTAGACGCCGGCAAAAACCAGCACCGCGATGGCGGCCAGCATCAGACTGGCGAGCGCCACCATCACCCAGAAGTACTTGCGCTTGGGTCGCTCTTTCACCCGGTAACCGTTCGGCATATGGTAGCCGTTGTACCCTGGAAATGAAACAAATCCTTAGACACTATTGCAACAAAAAATAAGAAAAGTAGTAAAATTAGTAGTTCGGTGAACAGCAAGGACGTAGCTATAACATTCAGGGAAGGGGGGAGGGGAGTCTGACCTTAATGCTTGAATCACATCCCTAGTAGATGGCGAGACAGTACCGAGTAGATGGGCGAGATCACGCAGACGCTGCGCGCATGCTTTCTTGCGACTGAGAACGGGCCAACAAAACGTGCCGGATCCGTTTTTTAATCGTGTCGGGCAGGCGTGAACATAATCTATTCATTTAATCTCTGCAGCCACCAGGGCATCCGATTTTTAAACGGAAACGGGGAAAATTACATCCGAATAAAAATTATGGGATTTATAAAAAAGTCCGTGGAAAATTTAATTTTATTACAAGGGGTAATACAGTTGGACGCGCATTAGTAGCCCGTATTATTACAAAACAGAACATTGTAAAAAAGTGACGAATATGAAAAAAAAACACCCCTAACCTAATCTAATTTGACCTAACCCAACCTAACCTATTCTTCTACCATATTGTAATGTTCTGTTTTATCCGGCTACCATTTTCGCATTACACATCCACACACATTGTTTGGATGTAGACTCATGTACTGTTAGTTAAGACGACACAATACCCTAAAATATATTCAGAATCTTAACGACGTAAGTAAAGAAGCCGTGTATACAAATTGCGACTCGCGACCCTTGGATTGGACGGACCTACCGTCGAATTTGCCCCATCAAAGAAAAGAAGAAGAAGAAATATAATGTGGGAATTTTAACAACGTAAGTGAAGAAAGCGTGTAAACAAATATACGCCCGCGGAACGGCGTATTGGACGGACGTACGCTCGAATTCGACCTAGCAAGTCTGGAGATTCGACCTTTCCGCCGGGTTCAATTTAATTAATTTTGAAGAACGTGTTACTAATATTTTAGATTTTTCTAAACGAAGTTATTAATTCATCGTCTAGAAAAATAAAATCTGGTGCTCACCGCTAAATTTATAGTAATTTACGGGAAATGAAATTTTCAAACAGTTCTACGTAAATATATTAATGGTGAGGTATTGTTTTTAATTAATCTTAAATATAAATAACTTACAGCCCCGGGTCGCGGTTTAAAAAAAAAGTTATTATATTTACGGAATTCGTTGGAATTTATTGAAATGTGAGCCTTGACCAAACCCTCAATATTAGGGTATTATAACGCCTGAACATTACGATAGTAAACAAATGTTCAATGAACTCTCAGGCCTTCCGAGTGGGTAGAAACACTCCAGGGTAGATTGGCAGTGAGATCAGTGCCTTTAAACATAAACTCATAAGTCGTGTGGGCTGCAAAAGTAAACAAAAATATCCACAGTCCAAATCAAATTACCCACAAAAGATAACCCTTAGATAACCCAATGTTTCGGTAAACCTTCTCCGCATTATTCTTTACCTGAAGCCTGAAGCACTGAAAATATATTAGTAGGCGTTCAAAATGAAGAAGAACATGGTTCGAAAGGGAAATATGTAATACAATATTAAATGGAGCGCGCTAATATAAAAAAAAAATCGATTTTAATTAATTAGACAAAATATTTAATAAACTATGGGGGTATTTCACCATCCTCCCCATAGCTTATTCATACACATAACGAAAATTAATAAATAAACAAATAAATACTTGCAACTGGTAAAAAACTCCGCTAACTTATCCAATATGTAGCCATTATTCATAGGTTCAAGTGCCGAATAGTAAACTCCGACTTTTTGAATCAATAAATCCTCTATGATTAATCTAAAATGTACGTTATCGTACCAATAATCTATGAGGAGGATGGTGAAATACCCCCTATGACTTATTTAAAATAGGACAAAAATCTCTAGACCTGAGATGCCTTAAGTAGCATTTAAAGGAACATTATGAATTTGTTCATACCTATAACACATGCAATAACAGAACCGTGCTTAGGTATGTTTTTAGGTTTTCACGGCCAAAAAGAATTTTTGTTATGATTTTTGGGGTGTTATGCCGTGTTTCGCTACCTCCTTCTTTAGCCAACGTTTCGGACAGCGTTACAATGTCCATCATCAGGGCAGATGAGTAAGGGAACGAAACGTTGGCTAAAGAAGGAGTTAGCGAAACACGGCATAACACCCCAAAAATCATAACAAAAAAAAGAACCATGCTTGTTTTACAAAATTTTCAGAGCATATTTTTGATATTTTTCTATTGATTGAATTTCGTACATAATTCGATTATTATTTCAACTCAACAAATAATGCAGATTATAATAAGAAAATATGATTTATTTTTATGGTAATGCTTTTAGATTTTCACGGCCAAAAGTATTTTCGTTATTTATTTTTGGGGTATTGTGCCGTGTTACACTATCTCAAAAATAAAATAAAAAAACTAAAATATATTTTTATGGACTTAAAAATCAAAAAACATTCGGTGGAAGTTCTGAATGCGGTGCCTGAATTTTTTTCTTGAAATTGCTCTATTTGTTAACCCTTTATCATATTTTTGTTAAATCAGTTCCAATTTTGAAAAACGTCAATTAAAAAATTATATTATTACTTCTTCGCTTATCTGAATTCTTCTCACAACTGATTTCAATATTGAAAACGTCACCAATTCAAACCTAAATTGATTTCAAAAATTTCACGAAGGACTGTAACATCTCACGCACAGACAACCGAATATTAGATGTTCAGAGTTTTTGGTAATTAATTTGCGGCAGGTAACTTTTTTAACTTTTTTTAAAATACTATTTCAAGACCCGTTCGATCGTACAAAGTGTATTGCTTGTTTCAATGAATATTTGAGACCACTGGGTTGGATTTTTAAGTTGTAACGTATTGAATCTTCGCTCACTTGTGGACTAAGAATAAGTGAAACGGGTACAGAATGCATTATATTATGAGTTCATAAGTTGATTGTTCCATGAATACTTACCCTTCAAAGGTTCCTATTGCAACTGTGTGATCTGAAGTTTTGAAACTTATTAGACTAGCTGGAGTACCCGGCTTCGATCAGGGAGTTGATATGAGATTAAACTGATGTTCGGACCCACGATGTATTCTATTTTATATAACCCTACCAATGGGTAGCCCCACCCATACAAAAAGGCTTCGAATGGTCCACAATGTTCCAGAACATTCAACAACATTCGAGAGTGTTCTGGAATGTTCCACATTGATCTGGGTTGTTCCGGGATGTTCCCGAACGTTCCACACTATTCCCGAACATTTCTAAAAATTTCAGAATGTTCTGGGATGTTCAGGAATGTCATGGAATGCTTTCGAATACTCTCGAATGTTCTGGACTGTTCTAGAAATTTCTAGATGGTGAAACTTCCAGTTCTTATACCTTCAAAAGCACGCCCTTTAGGTAAAAACGGCAACCTTCTTCATGGATGGGGCATAGCTTCATACAACTCCCTTGATCGTAGCGGGACTCGTTTAAGAGTTTTAGCGGCACGCCCATTGTACACCTTCTTTTATATTATACATAGTTACTAGCTGACCTGGCCACGTGTTGTTGTGACGAGAAATTGAAACTCAACGCCATCTACTGGATGGTTACCTAACCTAGATAACCAAGTGTTGTGTCGATAAATTCTGTTAGAAACTATGGAACTTACAAGTAATTACAAAGCATTGTTAACAAACATTGCATCTATAACAAACATTTAACGAACATTTAATTCGTAATAATAATAATTATTGAGGTCAATCATAGAAATAGAAACTATCCTATCTTTTACACAGTAAGCGAAATTTCATCAAAATCGGTTAAGTACTTTCGGAGTTTATCTCGAACAAACATCGTGACGCGAGATTTTTATATATAAAGATATAGATTTAAGCCCTTTCGAATATTTTCAACAATTTCTGTTTTCCGTTATGGAACATAACGGCGCATGTACACTTGTGAACCAAACCACGAATCATGGGAAAGATTGTTCATTTCTCTCGGCTCTCCATTACACTATCCATTTCTCTGTTAAAAATTTAAATATGATCACATTTTTCAAAAAGACAAAAGAGTTGATAATGCCGGATAATTGGGTGATATGGCTGGGATATAAACAAAAAAAGATAAGGAAAATAAAAAATTAAATCAAAGTGATGATGCATTTTTATAATTTCGCAAGCTTAAATAAAATTGGTTAATATAAATCTGCCATCACGAAAATTTGTTTGTTTATTCTTCGGGCGAGTTTAGCGCGAGAAATGTGAGATTTTCAAAGGAAGTGCACTCACTGTTTAATTTTAGATTGCACTCAAACATTCTCACTGTGAACTCAGCGTATTATATTGCTTAGTAAATCTATTTTAATTGAGGTGTAAACGAAGTAATGTAACAAGACGCATATAACTTACTTATAGTGTACAACAAAGACTTTGTCGAGTCAAACAATTTAGGTGACACTTTTGGAAATTGTTTTCGTATTGCACTAAAAACGAGGCGACCGGACAATCATGAATCACAGAAACTTCACCACCTTCTTTGAAAAGTCATCAAAAGAGATGAAAAAAATAAGAGTGTGCGATTCACACGTGGTATAAGTGAAACTAGAAAGTCGCTAGATGTCGCTTTCTTTTCTTTTGCCTGTTTATTTTAAAGTGGTTTGAAGATTGGATATTAATTTCAGAAAAATAAAAATGTTTATTTTTTTTTGGATTTTGTAGGATTCGAACTCCGTTCGTTAGATGTCTGTCTCACTGGCCGCTAGGCTTTGTCAGGCGCATTAGCCTCTGCGCTATGGGAGGTTCGAGCCGAGGCGCAAATTTAGCGCATTATATTAGAAACGAGGACACATCAAATAATAAATTTTAATGACGCACTTCCGTTTCACCCGAATTTCAAATCACTAACGGGACTATAGAAGTTTCACTTCAAAAAATATATTTAAAAAAAAAAAAAAAAAAAAAAAATCGATTGAATAGGTTACGTTATTTTAGGTTATGAGCTATTTTTCTTTTTTAACAACTTTTCAAAGGGGTGTTGAAATTGCGTGACTCTGGGTTGTCACGAAACCAAAAGCGGACCGATTGTTTTACAGAATTATAGCAACTAGCTGTTAAAAACTCGCTCCAACACGACACGACAGTAGCTTAGTCACAAATTATCATCTGTATCCAGACTGGAGAGATTAATGAAAATGCAAATCTAAAAGTACTACGCCTGCCAGCCGACGTCTCTCAAGCTAGCTGTTAACGTAAGTGGAGCCATCTTTTGGCATTATTTGATATTTGCTTTAATTCGGTTCTATTACGATGGTAACAACTAGCTGTTTAAAACCCGATCCGACACGACACGAGAGTACAGACTGGAGAGATTAATGAACATGCAAATCTAAAAGTACTACGCCTGCCAGCCGACGTTTCTCAAACCAGCTGTTAACGTAAGTGGCGCCATCTTTTGGCATTATTAGCTACTTGCTTTAATTGGGTTTTATTGCGATTGTAACTTAAGTCACAAACTTCACGATCACTGATGGTTTCACACGGAGCGGCGTCAGAGGATTCTTAAATTTCAACCGTACAGTCGCTAGAGTATTAATATCGTCCGATGCATCAAATTTCAAAGTAAAGTGACAATTAAAATAATTCATAATCTGCTTTTATATATGGCGCTAGTTTAATTATTTTAGGTAAAAACACTTTTTGCAAGATATGCTATAATATTAATTCATTATTAGTATTAATCCCGCAAGGGTCAATCCTCGGTCCAACATTATACATAATATTTGTTTCACTCATGAATAAAATCTTCACATTTGTTAAACATTACGTTTATGCTGATGATACGGCACTAGTTATTTCGCATGAAGAATTAGAAATTGCAATAAAACTCATGCAGCACGATTTCTTATCCTTACAGAAATGGTCACATGATGCGGGTCTTATAATAAATTCAAAAAAAACTAAATTAATGCATATACGATCTCCACATGCCAAATATACCATCACACCTGTAATAAAGTCGCATACATTTGAGTGCATACACAATTCGTCACAGTCCTGCAAATGCGGAACCATTGAACTTGTACAAACATATGTATATTTGGGGATAACTGTAGATATGCACATGAAATGGGATACCCACATAAGCAACATCTGCAAACGCCTAAGAGCTATAGCGGGGCGAATTTACAAAATAAAATATTTTATGCCCATTAGTACGCTAAAAATAATTTATTTGTCACTAGCGGAATCCACTATCAGATACGGAATAACATCTTGGGGAAACTCGTGCAAGACAAATACAGGTTATATTCAAACGATTCAAAACTCTTTGACTAAGCTCTTGGTAAGCAAAAGTGTTTATGCACAAAGAAGGGACATAAAATTACTTTATGAATCAGTTAACATATTACCTGTGCGAGGAATATTATGGTTTAAAATTGTATGCCAAAACCTATTGACGGACTCAATTTACAAAGAAAAAGTAGATCATGAACATGGCACTAGATTTAGTAAAAATGAGGGTTTGTCCGTTCCGAAAATTATAAATAAATACGGCCAGCGGACATTCACTTATCTTGTCCCCACCATATTTAATAAGATGCCGATGAATTTCAAAATCGAATCCAATTGCCCCACTGATCTCAAAAGAAAAATTAAAAAATGGCTAATGGGTCAAAACTTTTTGTACTGATATTGTTTGTAATCTTATGTATAAATACTATCTATAATTAATTTAATCTATCAGTAATTTACCTGTGTTATATCTGTCTGTCTGTATATTTTATGCTTTTGTATTGTAGATACTTAAAAGTTATTCTTCTGGAACTATTTTGCTATTGTGTTTTCTTATAATATTTTATGTTTTAGTGTTTTATTAATATTGTCAAATTGACCTGCTGACAAACTGCCTTGGCAGTTTAGCGGGTGATTAAAATGAAGAATAAAAAAAAAAAAAAAAAAAAAAAAAAAAAAAAAAAAAAAAAAAAAAAAAAAAAAAAAAGTCACCGATAAAATATTGTATTTTTAATCCTTTCTGGAAAAAATTGAATTTGTTTATGAACAAAACTATTTATTTATATTCATACTGCGCAGATAACTTAAGTGTATACCTTGCAAGTGTTTTTTAACTTGCAAAAATTCTTATTTGTTCTTTTATCATTTTAGTACTGAGAAACAACCGGACCGTGATAAAATAATTACGTAACTTGAATGCATCTTTCACAGAACTTTAATTTTAACTTTGAAATTTAATGAACTGGCAATAACCCGTCCCAAGTTTTCAAAAACATTTAAAATTACCTACTAATTCCTAATTACCTAGGCTGCAGTTCATCAAGCCGACGGAAGTTTAAAAAAATCAAGACATATGACTGAAATCAAGACACACTTAGAAAAAGGGGGTGATTAGATTTGATGGAGTTGATGATGATGACTTGAAATAATATTTTTTTTCTTCTGAGAACTCTACAAACCTTTCAGGCAAATTAAAGTTTAAAGTTCTTATAAGCATTCTTAAAGTATAATATTACAATATATATTTTCAAAGTAATATTCGTCAAGGCACTTAATAGGGATAATTTCACAGATCAGATAATAATCAGGTTCATCTTAACAATGCAAATTCAGAAAAATATGCAGTGGGAAAAAATTCACACCGCCGACCCACATAAATAGGACTGAAATAGAAAATTCGCAAAACACTTGGCAGGTGAATGCACAGTATGCAATCATCATCGCTTACGGGAATAGTTCGATATGTTATGCTAGTACGGGGGCCGGTCGTTGTACGGTGATTCGTACGAGTAATTTTTAAACCTATGTTATCAAACTTTAGATTTAACCGGGGGAGAGGGGTTAACATTTCTTACTTGAGCGTAAGAAACTGAAGGAAGTATTTTAGAAACTACGTTTTTAACACTGTGATATTCAGGATTCAAATAGCAATATCTAGATTAAAAAAAACTGGTTATAAATAACGGCACGTAAACAACCTGGTTGCAATAAATCAAGACGCAATGAAAATGCTAAGTTTGTTCACCGGGAACGATTTTTTAAAAACAAATAAAAACGTAAGTATGCGATAAAAAGTAAAACAGATTGATGTTTTGATAGAAAGCAGTCACTTTATGGTGTGGCATATTAATTTATATACATGACACAGTAACTTTATTTATAACCACGAAAATGGTTTAATTTATTAGACCGACCTGTCTCGCTTGAGAGGAGGTCACGAGCCAAAAAATGTGTATATTATTAGTGTGAATATCACCGCGAATAAAGGTAAAAGGCATAATAATCGCTTGAAAGAATGAAAAAAAGTTAAACAAGGGAGACTGTCCCAGAAAAGATTTGTCTCTTTTTAATGTTTTTCCGTTTCATTGAGATTCAAATCACAACGGTGCTAAAGAAGTTTCATTTAAAAAATCGAGTGCAATTCACACGCGAAACCTTTACTCACACAATCTCAACCAATAGGAGCCTTGAAAGTGAGCTCATCTTCAAAGCGGCTAATGCGGTAAGGTTTCATTCTCTCTCAGGCTATAATATCTCACTCTCTCTAAGGCTATATAAATAAGGTGTAAAGTATAGGTAAAATTATGTTTATATTGTTTTTCATTTACTCACAATTAATTGCCCAAGTTGCCTCTAAAATCATGAAATACTAAAATCTTTAATGGCCTATATCTTATTTAAAGCAAAAATAAATAAAGTAGCTCACATCCGTACTAGATATTTGATACACCTTTGATTAAAAAAAAATCTGTTTGGTTGGGTATTTTGATGTCAAATCCAAATTTAAGATATGTATGAAACGTTTCACTTAAGGTCTTTTAATCAGCGACCGAGAATTCAAATTTCATTGAAAGATAGTTTTGCAATCGTTCCCTTACAACTGTACGGGGCGGTTCCGATGAGAAAGATTGATTACTCTTCCAACCGGCACTTTTTGAAGCGAAACTTCATTAGGCCCGTTGTGATTTGAAATTCAGATGAAACGGAAATGATGCATTACAGTACCTACGAAACGTCAAACTGCGCTCGTTGGCCGCTTTGATTATGACATCACTTTTCAAGGCTCCTATTGCTTCACATTGCTTTCATGAAGTTTCGCTTCTACCGCATGTGAACTGCACTCGATTTTATTTTATTTAAATCCAGCATTTCATACAGCAACCAACTAGAGAAAATAATTTAATAAAAATTTTTTTTTTAGTCAAAACTTCTTTAGCACCGTTGCGATTTGAAACTCGATGAAACGAAAAAGCCACAGACACATACACCTACAGGATTTAGTCTGCGAGAGAATGAGATAGACTAATCGGTCTCTTTTTTGTGCGGTGCTTCGTAGCCTCCTCACTCTTGTGTACTTTAGTTTTCTGGAGGTTTCACTTCTACCGCGTATGAGCTGCACACGTGTTTTTTTTATTTCGATTTTTACTTTCAACAAATTAAACTCTTATATATTTTAAAGTTTTAAAAAAGGCATTCCTGCTACAGGTCTGATACAATTTCATTTCCTTTCTCAAAAACGACGCTTGCAACAGAAATATAAGTTACAACGGTGTTTTAATGATCGGAACTATTAACAAAATGTTCTCATACTAAAATTCAATAAACCTCTATTAAAAAAAATAGAATAACGGAAAGAGAATAAAATAAAATTCTTCATTTATTTACGTATCTATGTCTTGATCATAAAAGTGGAATAAATTTTGAAACAAGGTGATTCCGATTTTAAAATCATGTGAGGAATTTCAAATGATGAAGAGATCAAAGAAAGCTTAATATAATAGGAAATAAACCTCGATAGTAGTGGCGTAACGACCCCCTGGGTAGAATGGGCTGCCACCCGGGGCCCGAGTTTTCAAGGGACCCATTCCATGACTTATAATATTTTTCACATACAATTTAAAATCATTTACATTATTATTACAACGAATGTCAACACACAAAACGAATACCCGCTTACCACAAATTAGAAATAATTGATCGTGAAAAGATATCGGTACCTGGTACTTTATGTGTGGCTTGTCTTTTGAGGTTATTATGTGTTTGTATCTAATTTAAGCCTATAAAGCATTTAATTTACGACGTGAGGTTGTATCTGTCTTCATGTCTTTGATTTACTACGGGTTTTATTAAATTTCTTCGGCTTTGAAAGCATTTTATCTACATCAACCTTTTTATGTAATTTTCAAGATTAGTTGTACACCATATAAAACGATTTTTTAAAATTTTATTTTGCAATGAGAGTTAGGATCTATAATACAATACATTGAAAACAAACGTTTTAAATAATTTATTTATAAATAAAGGTACCTATATATATCGATTGTGCAGTTGATTAGTTAAACAACTTCAAATACTAAGTTTTGAGATAATGAGGAAAGCAGTATTCAAATGCTCACCGTAAATCAAATATTATTTACACGTGTCTGTGTTTTACATATTAAATATGCCATAAAATAACACTGGGAGGTACAAGGACCCTAGTATGACACTTTTAAATTTTCTTATTAGTGACCCAGAAAACATTTTACATTTTAATATATTATTATAAAACTTATTTCCACTTTGATTTATTGACCGTAACCGGTTTCAGGCCATCTTTAGACCGGTAAAAATTATTCATAACTCACAGTTTATATATACAAATATGGGAGAGGAGTGGTTCCAAGGATTTTATAAGAATATATGGGTTTTCTTACAATTGTTACTAAGTTGTCTTTGACTGGCAAATTTCTAATTATTTCGATTTTTTTCAGTAGGTTTAATTACCTCGGGTTTGTAGCCTAACTTCAATATTGTTCGGGAAAAACCTTACAAGTAATTTGCATTATCAATGACCTAATTTTTATTGTTGTCAAATCGTTATTATATTTAACTTAAAATATAATAACAATTTTTTTTATCATATAGGTAACCTTAACACCACAAAATATCGGTTGCTTTTTTGTTTAGGTATATTGTTCGTGGTTTAGGAATATTTTTCTTCGTATTATCACAAAATATCCGTTACTTTTTAGTTTAGGTACATTGTTCGTAGTTTAGAAATATTTTCGGTTTGTAAATTGGCCTAAAAAAGAGGAAGAGGGGGGGGGGGGGGTTACTGCGTTACGCCACTGCTACATGATGTAAAAGATGTCTGCCACGAAATTTTATAATACATTTTATTGCACAATATGTTAATACGTATTTTAATTATTCAAGCGTTCCCGTCGAAGGTCAACCTTTCCCGTAGAAATATTTATGTTAGAAACCAAAAATAAACTAAGAGTAAATCTGTGCGTCCGTGCTGCTATCGTGAATTGCATGTAGAATTCTCAGGGCTAGTAAATTACTGTCTGGTCTCGCATTCGTCCTTCAGACAACCTACAGCGGAATCCCGGCCCTGTGTACAACGGTGACGAAAAAACTTCAGAGGGCGCTAAGATCATTTTGTGAGTAATTATATAATAGACACAGAAAATTTAAAGCCATGAGTACCGCACAACCCCAACAGTTGGACTATCACAATTGAGGGGGATGTTGTGAGGAAGAAGGGAATGAGGAAGAGAAGGAGATGGGGAAGAGGACGTTTAGGACTCTTTAGGAACCAAAACAATATTTTAAGTAACTTTTAAATTGTAAATGGTGGTCTTCCACGTACATTGTCTGCCACGCTGGTAATCAATACAAACTTCCCAGCTCAAATTCGGAGTTTGAACAGGTGATCTTTTCGCTAATAGTGCGTTCAGTTAAATTTAATGCTATTTAAAAAAATATATATACCTATTCATTTGTTTAAGTTTTTAGATTTTCACGGCCAAAAGTATTTTATTTATTGTAAATTTTTAATAAAACACGACTAATTTAAAATAGAACAAAAATCTCATGGGGATTGTCTAAAACAGCATTTAAAGAAACAGTGTGATTTTTTTCATACATATAACTTGTAAAATAATTGTAACAAACATGTTTATAATAATTTTCAGAGCGTACTTTGCGATTTTTTTCTATCGCGTGAATTTCATGTAATTTGCGGTATATTTTTAAGAGCTTTAAAACTTAAAGTATTACAGGTACACATGGAATAAATCGATAGTAATGGGGTATGCCGCAGCTTAAGAGGAATATAAACGCTAGAAATATTTCGATTCTCATGCCTACAAAATTTAAAATCGCGCGTCGTATTTACACGAGACAAGTAAGCGAAAAAGTGATTTTTATTTATTTTGTGCATAGTTTTATAAGAATGAAAAAAAGTTAGAACATACAAAATCTTAAAAATAATTTTAGCCATAAAGGGGTATTTAAAAAAAAAATTCTTGTATTAATTCATATTTAAGTCATGAAAAACATTTTTTCGTGGTTTACGCTTATATTTTTTTTAAGTAAATAATAATTTTTATCGAAATTCTAATACAAATAAAAAGCTTCAATTTATCCGTAGCATATTTTTGATGTTCATAATGTAAACCGATTCGTTCAAAGATAAAGATATAAATAGTATCTAAATGGGGTTTCACGTACAGCTTCATCTTAAGTCCGGTGCGTCAATTGAGCCATTAACTAATTTGAATAAAAGTGCCAGATCGCTCTTGGTTCTTCTACAAGATAAGTCAGTTAATTTAAGTACTTTCATTAAGTTATCATAATTAATTTGTTCAATGGGTATGGAGAGTTTGAAATTAATGAACCTTAAAAATTTATGTTGAACTCTCTCAATTTTTTATTTGGTGTGTTTTGTAGTATGGGGACCAAAAAGTGGAATAATGTACCGGGTCCATGTGTCATTTTACAGCATTTTTAGTATGTAAAACGCTTGAAAATAATGTTTGATCTATGGTGGGCATACGATTTTTTTTTCACTATCCCAAAACTTAGTGTTTGAAGATGTCCGATTATTCAACTGGTCTATACATACAAAAAAGTTTTTAAGAAAAATTAAATATATCTCCTCCTGTTTTAGAAATTTTATATAACAGCTTTTGTCGTGATATGCTGTGCTAGGACATCTGTTCTGCTGTGTGATATCTTGAACGAATCGTGGTGACAACTACGGCTGAAGTTTTTAGGTATGTAATATATTTATTTATGTATTGATTAACGCCCTTTTTCAGGGTATTTTATTGTGCATAACTGAACTACCTCAGTAACAATATTTTATATTTGTTTAAAGATAAATTGAAGATGTCCACTGACTTTGTGTAATTGTTTCCTTCCATTAGTATTCTGGGTAAAGAGGAATACATATTGTAGTTAGTCCCAGAATTTCTGCACTGAAATATATCCTGACTTTTAGTATTACGTCGTGGTATCCCGAAGCTTATCAATTCAAGCAATACCGGACTATCAACTAAATCATTTAGAATTTTATATAGAAATACAAAGTCAGTAAAAATTCTGACAATGATATTATTTAACAGAGTGTTGTAGTTCAACATAATTGCTGCAATTTAAAATTTTAGAAAACAAGAATTTGTTTTGTATTTTTTCAAGAACTAGTACATGATGGGAGAATTGTACTCAAGTTGACTTCTTACAGAGGCAAATTACAACAGTTTAATACACTTTTAATTCAATAT
This sequence comes from Glyphotaelius pellucidus, assembly GCA_936435175.1. Classification (NCBI taxonomy): domain Eukaryota; kingdom Metazoa; phylum Arthropoda; class Insecta; order Trichoptera; family Limnephilidae; genus Glyphotaelius; species Glyphotaelius pellucidus. Next base: position 6,533,458 of record OW386542.1, read on the forward strand.
ACCGGTAATACAATTTCTAGATAAGCCGATGTAAAAGAACTGACGTCGTTAACTTGTGTAAGACTAAGGACGGGTTGTTTCAAAAAATTTGATGGATTCATCAAATATTTGATGTTAATTTTCACGTTGTGTAAGTTCTATTCAAGTTCTGTGATTATTTCAGTTTTGTGAAGCAGCTGTTCTATAACGATGTAATAACAGAATTTGAATAGAACTTACACAGAACGTGAAAATCAACTTCAAATATTTGATGAATCCATCAAATTTTTTGAAACAACCCATCCTAAGAAATTGATTATCTGATCAAAATAATATCAATATTGAATTTCTATATTAATTTGCTTCATTCAAATATTTGATTCATTTATATAAACATTGAGATATGAATTTATCAGTTTATTTTTATTTTCAGTGACGTATTGGGGTAAACTGTTCGAATAAATTTGCCATGCCCTTTGCTGCTGTATCTGCCCAGTTCTATAGCCAAATCTTGTGCGTATATATTGTAATATAATATTATTATACATATAACATTAAAGTAATTTGGTGACCGTGGCCCGCTCGTTGCTCTCCTGTCTCCTAGCACGAGAGAATCGTCTGGTAGGAACAACGGTTCCCCAATGCCTGCCAAGATACAAACAGGATAACCATTCACACTGCCGAAATTCCAATAAAAATGTACAAGTTACCTAAGAGCCATCCAAAATGAAAAACAAAAAAAAGAATTCTTCAGTGATATATTACATTGATGGGAATAACCTTCAAAAGTTATTATTAAAGAGAGCTATTTAATAAAAATTGGAAATAATAATAATTCTTTTTTTCTTATAATAGCTCCACATAGGAGGCCCTGAGGAAAATAAATCACCTCCAAGGAGGGTCTTTTTAAGGAAAGGAAGGAGTGGAAGTTCTGGGAAGGAAAAGGTATGAGGGGCGAATTCATACGTCATATGAATTCACACCTCCCATTGCGGTGCGGTTTGAAGAAGGACGCGTTCCCGGATTCCGAGCACTTATCAGAAAACAGATCTTTTTTAATTTTTTTTATTGTGAATACCTCACATGAGTCTCAGCTGCTCCCGTCTGGAACCAATGAAACTATGGCGTCCCCAAATGGATTATGTTGTTAGGCTGAAGGTAGTGAGGAAGAGGAAGGTGGGGAAGTATCTGGCTATTCAGATCTGGTCACCAAACATGGCTAAAGCCATTTCAAGCAACGTTTCAATACGAATAGTGGTCTTACACCAGGGCGATACTGAGAATATCTTCCACTCTGGAACGTACCGCAAATATATTACATATTATTTTAAATTAATTTAATTGGGAAACAACACAAATAAAATAGATAAAATTTTATTGCCCACGCAGGGATTCAATCCCGCGACCTTGGGATTGCGAGTCAAAAACCTTACCCTTAGACCACGCCGGCCGTCATTTAGCCCCTAACTCTCAGTAAAAACTCAAAATCAAATGGAATATACGATGTCAGGCAGTATGAGTGAGACAGAGCGCTGTGTTTTCATAGGCTTTCTATGGGCTAGAACCAAAAGGTACTAAGTCGTGGCTACACCGGTTTCCATTCAAATCTATATGGAAGACATTTCTATTTGAAGAAGTGTTGGAAGAAAGCAAGAGAATATAAAAATCATCTATTAATGTAGGTAGGTACTTTTGAAGGGTGTTACTAAATGACCCCTCCAGCTACCGCTACATTATAAATGTCGTAGGTAATGTTAATATCTTTATCTATAACTTTGTAAATATTTGCAATTATATTTATATTGAATTCGGCTACTAGAAAGGTCAAGTTTGTCAAGACTCATTAATGATATATTAATTTCGATTGTCCGTGCGTGGTTGTGTGTCTACGTGAAATATGGTTTAATTTAGACATCATTTTAAAAATGTCAACTATTTGTATGAAGGATTCAGAAAAGCGATAAAGTAGATAGGTACCTGGCTTTAACTATGTCTTTCAAATTTTGCAATTAAGTTTTTGAGTTATGTATAAAAATACTGACATTGTTTTTCATTTGTTTGCATCTGTGAATAAGCAAATGTGATTACTGCAGACCAATTAGTATAGGGATATTTATATTTTAATTTGTTGTATATTACCCACAAGAATGTTTTATGAATATCCTGTGTCTCAAATAAATAAAATAAAAAATTTTAAAATATGAATGTTATTTTAACTGTCTTTTTAGAAATTTGAATAATATCTGGTGGTCTGGTCTGCACTAAAATTATAATATTAATTATTACAAAATACACAGGAAGAACCGAAGAATTTCACCAAATTTCTTTAAAAAAAAGAATTATTGCGTTGAAAATAACCACATATCTTTGACTCACCGGTGAAGACAGTTACATAAACAAGACACAGAAAATAGAAAGAAACAATATTATTATTATTAAATGTCTGTCTGTCTGTCAAACCGTCATATTAGACAAATATGACGGTTTAACAGAAGGTGGCAATAGCAAAATTGGAAAACGCGCACGTCCCGGTTAGGCGAGAGGTCTGGGTTCGAGTCCCAGTTGCGACCATTGTTTTTTTCTGTTTTCTGTGTCTTGTTTTCTTTCATATTTTCATTTAGATTATAAGTGTTATCTTCTTCTTCAATGATATATTACGTTGGTGGGAATAACCTTCAAAAGTTATAAAAAGAGTGTTATTCTCATAAAAAATTGAATTATTAATTTTTATTCATTTATTAAGTTATTAGTATTAGAAAAATTATATTTTTCCCATTTAATATCATAGGTACGAATTAATATAATCAAAGTAATAAGCGATGGGTCGAGAGAGTCCGTCTGGAGAGGTCAAAAGGTCTCCCTCAATCAGTTTCTACCGTTCCGACCCACCTCGCAGTAGGTGGGCAAGACGTTGACAAATCTCGCCTTTTGAATCCGGGCACCCCTGCTAAATCGTCAAAAGTGGCGAACCACTTGGGGTTACCTATGGCGGAGGTGTTGGTTATCCAATAAATGGTTTCCGGGGCGGCGATACCCGTACCCACCTTCCAGATCGAAGATAAATCAAAGCGTGCAACGATTGGTAGACCAGCAATGTTCGGATGCTACACCAACGTAACCTAATGTTTTCTGTCATACTGTAGTTATATACAGGGTGTCCGGGGTAAAGTGCATTTACTGCGGGAGGTGTTTCTACATTGTGGTATGAGTAAAAAAGATCAATAACTTTTTCTGAAATTCCCACTTTTTTTTCCCATACAAAAAGACATACCTACTAAAAATCCTTAGTGTAAGGTAAAAATTACCCGATAGTTAGCTTGCCGGGCGGCATATTTCCAAACCCTGTACCGGTTCAGTCGCGGTAGCGACATTTTACATTTTAAATACACCTTTATATTGGTTATTTTTTATCACTTTGCAAATTTTTTTTTTTCTAAAATTATGATAAAATAATCTTTCCAATATGTTTATTAGAAATGAATAATTTTATTTCTAAATATTAAAAGTTTGATATTTTTTCCCATATATTGTAAATGCACCTCTATATTGGTTATTTTTTATCACCTTGCAAAAACAAAAACTGTTCTAGAATAAAGATAAAATTATCTTTCCAATGTGTATATTAGAAATTAATAATTTGATTTCTTAGTATTTAAATTTTGATATTGAAAATGTAGCGCGACTGAATCGGTATAGGGTTTGGAAATACGCTGCCGGGCGCGATTGTGGCAACGTTGTACAGTTGCGATTGGCCCGTATCGTAACAGCGGAGAATAATAATTCTGGCCGCACGCGCCGGACTAATTTTATCTTTTTACTAAAAAATTGCCCCTAAAATGGAATTTCCCACCTGGAATTACAAATAAAGTTTTTTTATCTTTTATACTATCATATAATATAGAATCACCTCCCGAAGTTAGAGAATTTTATCCCCGGACACCCAGTGCCGGATTAGCCCATAAGCAAATTAAGCAATTGCTTAGGGCATCACGTCTTGGGGGGCACTAGAAACAGAACCAAAAAAGTTTTTATGGCATCATTGATAAATTAAATGTAGAGATGCGAAGAAGGGGACAGATAAACAAAGAAATAGCAGACAAATTCTCATTCCTGACCAAAATATCCGATATCAATAAAATTATGTGCCCCGTTCAAACTTCAGAATACAGTCTGCATTGCAGAAATTTATGAAACACATATCCACAAGACCTTAATACCGATTTAAGAACCGAAATTCAACCGTTTCATTCATATGTCATAAAAAAAAGTTTCAGTGATTTGCCTAAAATACGCAAATAATGCGGACACAGCCCTGCGTATATTTGTATGCCTGATTATATCAAACTACACAGCTGAACGATCTTTTTTGAAATTGAAATTAATAAAAAATGAAAATAGAAATACGATGCTGCAGGAAAGGCTTGATGCATTGTCAAAATTATATATAGAGTCAGATATTCTAAAAATGTTGGAGTAAAACACTATTTTCCGTGAATTTAATGCCCGAAAAAGTCGGAAGTCTCATTTCAATAAATAAATAAAAAATGCTTTGGGTTTTTATTGTACGTAATACCTACTCCAGGTATCTCTTTCGTCCTTCATAAATGTTTCAAGGTACGTAATGATCTATCTTTATGTATTAAATACGTAATTGTTTTTAAAGACCGATACTAATTTACTTGTGGATAGGGGGGCCCACAGGCATGGATTGCTTAGGGCATCAAGTAGTCTTAATCCGGCATTGCGGACACCTTGTATATGGCACATACCAAAAGAATTGATTTTTTTTTCGTCGTGAATTGTGTTTTTCTTCCGATTTTCCAAAGCAAACAGAAAGCTGTTGGTTGAAATTACAGACGTAGATGATTCCTCCATAACACTTATTTCTTCGTTCATAAACTTACACATGGTTCTCTTTTGTTGGTTTGGCGTATTTAGATTTCAATTACAGTGGTAATAAATTAATAAAAATGTCATATTTTAACAACTTTACAATGATAACGTCTATGGCGTCGTTCTTTGTGAGAATTCAACTTAATTGCCCTCGGCTTTGTTCCCAAAGATCGTATTTAGATAAACGGCCATTAGTTAGAACGAGATGCAGTTTAAAGCGGAAATGCACAAGGTGTTTCACACAAAGCTAATTTAAAAATGCATCGGGTTGAGGTTGGTACTCTGTTGATTCTTTATGGTTCAGTAATAAATTATTTTAATATATTCAAGTAACCTTGATTTTGTGGCACGTCAAAACTGTGAATATAAAAACATTATAAAAGACAAAAAATATTTTAAAATCTGTGTAGTACTGGTACGTCATTATACAATTGTGTTTATTACCATGCATTATAATATTACAAAAATTGTGTGCAATTCACACACGGTAGAAGTGAAACCTTCAGAAAACTAAAAAGAGTGGGAAAGCTACGAAGCACCGCACAAAGAGGAGGCAGATTATTCTGTTTCATTCTCTCGCAGGCTAAATCCTATTGATGTTTGTGTTTGTCTTTGTTTAGTGTCACTATTTTTCGTTTCATCGAGTTTCAAATCACAACGGTGCTAAATAAGTTTTTACTTTCATAAAATGAAAACCGTTTTTTAAATGTGACAGTGGTTGTACCGCCACCTGGACGACATTTAAAAATATTGTTTTTGAAGTAAAACTTCTTTACGCACGCTTGATATGGGTAGTAAGCTGGTGAATGCGTGACGAGAGCGAATGAAAAGTGTCGGGCGATGCGAACGGAAGTTGAGAGGGAGTTAGTGAAGATAGAAAGAAAGAGAGAGTTACGTTTCGTATATTACTGTAGGGGCAAGAGAGAGAGGTGCGAGCACACATTTTCTTTCTCTCTTTCTCTCATAGCCAGTTACGTTTCGTATATCTAAGACACGGTGCAGGCCTATTGTCTGTATCACACTGTAGGAGCAAGAGAGAGCAGTGCGCGTGCAGTTTTACTTCAATCGTGTGGTCTAAAGCACACTCGTTTTTTTTTACATTAACTCCACATAGGAGACCCTGAGAAAAATTAATTTCCCTCAACGTAACATGTTAAAAAAAAAAACAAAATGTGTTTTTAGAGATTTTCGGAACTTCGCAAAATTTCATATTTCACATTCGCTGTTTCGGTTCCGCTAATGTATGGATATTATCTTAAAAAATAATCTTTATTTTTTAAGAATTTAAAAACATAAAGCAGTCAAGGAAAATCCATAGTAATATTATAAATGCGAAACTGCTTGAGTTTGTTTGTTACGCTTTCACGCATAAAACAATAAAACTATTTTAAAAATTCTTTCACCAATAGAAAGCTTAATCAAAAGCAAGGACTATAGGCTATATAATGGTAAGCTCTGGCGTTATGAAATTATAAATATTAATATATTATATTTGTTATACGTTTTCTGTCGCTAACAAAAGCGAGTTATTGCAAACGTCAGAAAACAAATCGTTGCCATGGAAACGATGTTGATATATTTGTGGGCTCTACGCCGGTAGGTACTCAGCCCCCTACCTACTGGTCGGCTGCTGTTCCAGAAAATTCAAATATTAGAATTTGTTTTGTTTTTTTGGACAAGCTTATGTTTTGGAATAAATATCAGATGAGAGTTCCTATATTAAAAATATAATTCGTAACGATTATAAAGACTGTATAATAAATAGTGTTATTTTTATCATATATACAAACTTCCACATTTAAATAAAACTAAATCTCCGAAATGTTTGTAAGGGCATAAATTCGGAACGACTGCACCAATTTGGATAATTATTGTTTTCTTTGATCTCTAGCATTATGAAATTTAGGTGGCTTGCGAGCTGTTTGAAAACTGAATGTGCCGAGAATGAATGTATGGAATGCGGGAGGGGGGGAGGGGATAATTGATAAGTGCAAGCGCTACAGTAATTTCCCCTGATACCATTCGAGCGAAGCCGCGGGGAAAAGCTAGTATATTATAAATCGGAAAAAATCGGAATGCCGGGTCTTAATTTAAGGAACTAAAAAAATGTTACAGTTTATTACATATTTACTACCTATCTTATACACAAAGCTACTGAAATAGGTTCAGTAGGAAATAATGCAAATACGCATTGAAAATCTTAAAAACTAATTAATAGGTTTGGATTTGGTCTTCTGAAGATTTATTACGAGTCTTTGTCAGTCATAAATATTCCGTTCCACCATTTCCAATACGTAACGCGCTCGCATTGTCATTGCAAGCACGCTTATTTAGAGAAAAAAGAGGCTCTGTTCTGGAAACATTAGTTTCTATTCAGATTTAACCATTTGCATATTTCATTAATCTATCACCGGACACAATGCAAGCAAACGTATGTTATTTAACGGTCATTTGGCCGAAAATATTCAAAAACAGTGTTTTGTTTTTTAGATTATTTTCATGCGTGCGTGATTCCTGGCCCATTATTCAGTGTGATCTAGATTTAGTTAAACAGATAACGGAGATCGCTCTTAAGGCGGCGCTTCCCCGCTCAAAAAGCAGAAGATGGAGAGATATGTAATTACGAATGTTGGACAGAGTGCGCTAATATTTTAAATAATAAAATTGAAGCAAAAATTGTGAAAATGCTTAATAAACAATGATTCATTTAAAATAGAGCAAAAATCTCGTGGAAGGCATCTTAAGTATCATTTAAAGAAACATTGTGAATTTTTTCACACTTTTCTATCGAGGGGATTTCATATCATTTGCTTTTCGGTATGGAACGTATATAGATATTATCTTCAAAATTAACATATATTTTTTTGTAAGAGCTACAAAATTTCAAATGTTTTAGGGAGATATGTAAGAAATCGGTAGAAATTCGGGTAGCGGCGGCTTGTAAGTAAAGGTTGATGAAATTAAATAAAAACGTCTTCAGAATGCCACAAATGTACCAGTTTACTGTGTTTATGTGATGAAAATTTTAAAATTGAAAAAATCTTAGATAAATAGGAATAGACTCACCCTTTTTGTAAAAATAAAATCAGTTTTATCGGTCGTATGGAAATCGCACAGACCACCGTATTAAAGGCAATACTTAAAAAACGTAGAATGACTGACACATACTAAATATTCAACATGTTTGACGTATTAGATATACGCCAATTATACATAAAACACTATTAAACCACATTTTTGACAAAAAAAAAATCGAGTGCAATTGTTCACACAGGGTATAAGTGAAACCTTCACTCATGCAATATCAACCAATAGGAGCCTTGAAAAGTGAGCTCATAATCAAATGCGCGCATTTGGACCGCTGGACACTTCACCCCGGTTAGGAAAACAGTGAAATTAATAGTGAGTAATATTCAAAAAATAATGCCAAAATGTTCAAAAATCATCGGAGAATACTTTTGTTGCTTTTTATGACAAGAAAGTTTTGTCTTTCGGATTTATTAAAACGTCGTTTTATCTGTATAAAAGACAGCTTGACAGAGTCTCTCTCATTCTCTCGCTGACTAAATCCTATAGATGTATGTGTTTGTCTCTTTTTAGTTTCGCTCGTTTCCGTTTCATCGAGTTTCACATCACAACGGTCCCAAGGAAGTTTTCGTTTCGAAAATAATTTTAGACAAACGTATAAAAAAATAATAACTCCGATGGTAAACACAAGCTTTGGACAAAGTCATCACAAATACCAGGCAATAAAAGCATTCAGCAATCTTTCACTAGATACAAAAAATGAGGGAAACGAAAAACATTTTAGATAAAAATTAAAATAAAGCTTAAAACACAAAAAAGGCAATTTAAAATTTTAAGCTAATTAAAATTTTACAACCTAAAAGAATAAAATGTTACATGCATAAAATACAATACCATCACATTGCATACTTCGTTATAAACAACCGCTTTTTTATTTTTTTTAATACTGAGTTTTTATTTTTGTATTTCATTGTATTATTTCATATATTTTTTTCATTGAATTTTATTAAATTGTGAAATGCGGACCACATTAACAAATACTATTTAATTTTTTTTACTTATTGTATCAAATTAAAAAATAATAAAACTGCAACGATAAAAAAAAATGTACAGTTGTTTGCGTTTAGATAAGTACCTACTTACTTCACAAGAAGTAAACACTTCGCATACATGTATGCTGTAGGTGGCTATAATGGTTATATGTACCTATACCAGCTAATTAAGGTCAGTTTTTAAAATAAGGTGCTCAATGGCATACCGGTCGCACCTGGATAGGAGTACTCCTGAATTTGGTGAATTTTAGAGAAAAACATTACAATGTAATATAAAAGATTAGTAGGAGTAGTAGGTAGGTTCAATGGCTCAATAATATTATTGATTACCCCAATATATAACACCACTTGAGAACGGTCAAGTGTGTAGACGGCTATGTATGGATTGACGGTGAAGAATAATGTAGAGTATGTAGACAAACAGGAGGCACCTAGTAATATTATACCTCTGTACACATAACAGCTGACATAATTCAAGCCTGACATGATATGTCAGGTACTCTCTGACCTTTCCGATGACCTAGCGCCACAAAAATGAAAAACTTATTGTTATTCCGATTATAAGGTCACTGGTTCAATTCCCGCAAGATGCTTAAAAATGGCTCCTATTGCGTGTGCTCACGCTCTACGGCAGTAAGACCCGATATTATAATGATCCGTTAGAAGTAGCCATTAGTTAGAGGGCGGATATTCTATATTCCTGAGAGTAGATAATAACGTATAATTAAAAACGCCATTAGGTCACAAGTCACAATTAGCTAGTTACGAGAATGATAATGAATTGACGTGATTTATTAACGAAATTGATGTCTGAGTCTGTGAAGCTTGCAGCTTGCTTCAGATTCTTTCTTAGTAACTTATTTCTACAGATTAACTTATTTTTACCGCCGACATAACGAAGTAGAAATAATAGAAGCTTTGTCACGTCGCAAAAATTAAACTGCCCAGTAATTTTCTACAATCCCTTGCAAAATGAAATTTTATATTATGTGACAGGTAACTACCGTTCACGGACTGAATATGGAATCAAGGGATGGGGATTTGCTACACATAAGTACATACACAACCTGAATACAATTCAAAAAGGAATCATACTAGAACGCCTTCGAATGAAATTTTCAATAGTTTTGACGTACCAAATATACAATAAATTGTATGCCAAAAATATATAATTAAAGCTATTCAAAAATACCGAATCCTCCACTAAACCGTGTATGCGTAAAACTAGATAGAATAAAAATGACATAAAAAATATTCGCAGTTATTTAAACCACATTTGGACAAAGATATACACGTACTTTGCAACGAAAATCCATAACATCCTTTCTCAAGACATAAAACTAATAAAAATTCTTATGAGCACAAATCAAGAATGAAAAATGGCTGAAAGAGGTCAATGCAGAACCCTAAGGCCACGTCCGCATAGGCAGGTGGCTTACTTAGAGCCTAGTGCCTAGTGGCTTGCACCCTGGCTACTCGCTAGGATACACGGTGGCCGCACTGTAGGTGGTTTGCCTGGTGGGTCGCTAGGTGCCTTGCTCGTTTGCTTGTCGGCACGTCGCTAGGCGGCTCGCTAGGCGACTCGCTAGGCTCTAGGCGCTAAGTAAGCCACCTGCCTATGCGGACGTGGCCTTATGAAGACACTAAAAACGACATGGAAGACAAATAAAATATATTTAAATAATTTTAGTCCACCTCGGCCCAGCACCCCCTAGCTAGGAGGACTAAGAAATACAACATCTTTACTTAATCTCACCATTATATTTTTGTGTACAATGATTTTATATGGTTTTTTTATTTTACTTTTTATATGAATACCGCACAAGAGTCCCAACTGCTCAAGTCTGGAGCCAGTGAGACCACGGCATCCCCAATTGGGGTATGTTGTGAGACTAACGGTAGGGGAGGGGAAGTATATGGCGAAGAAGAAGGTGGGAAGTACCTTGCTATTCAGATCTGGTTACCAAACACGGCCATCAAGCAACGTTTCAATTCTGAATGGTGGTCTTACACCAAGGCGATATTGAGAGTATCTTCCACTCTGGAACGTGCCACAAATATACTCTATGTTATTTTAAATGAATAAATTGTGAAATAACACGAATTAATCAAATAAAATTTATTTGCCACGCCGGGATTCGATCCCGCGACCTTGCGAGTCATGAGCCTTACCGCTGGACAACGCCGGCCGGTTGCTAAAAAATAAATTAAACGGGGAGATAATAAAATCACTTATAATGACTTTTTAGGAAAATAATAAAATAACCATTTTAAAATATTCAATACACAATCCATACCCGAACTTGAAAAGTGTACGCAGCGTACTTATGGTCATAGATAAATTCACTTGACTTATATATTTACATTTTTAGGGTGTTCAAGGTCCATGTTCATTTTGATCTAATAGTTTATTGCAAAACCGTATATTAAGTTTCATCCAAGTCATATTATTATATCGTCACAGCTTGGTTGTTCCACAGAACTGAAATGAAAACAGAACTTGAAAAATAATTTTGAAATTTGAGAAATTGTTCGAATTCTGTGAAAGAACCCATCCTAAGTCCGCGTACTTCTGGTGTACGTTCTGGGTAACTATGCCGTTGGTATCGATCAGCGCCCAGTAGAATAAAAGCAGACATTTGGATGAGGTAACAAAGCCGACGCTTTTAGCATCCACAATGAACACGGCACTACTAACTTATACAAATGGTATGTTTGTTGACGTTTTAAAAAATTAGCGTAAGTGGACCAAGGATGTTTTTTGTTCCCGAAATATGATTTATATAAACACAGCTGCAAGTAGTGTGGGACCTCCGTGTTTGAGGGGAAGCTTCTTGGCTTCGGATACAGAGCTCGCGGGTTCGAAACCCAATGAGGAAAATGATTTTTCATGTGCTCAATTACATTTTTTTCCTTATTGTTAATTACCACCTTAATTCTAGCCTATTTTATTCTTGTTTCTATGGTCCATGATCGGAAATTTGCCATTAAAATAATTACGACGAGTAAGCGTTTACATTTAAAAGAAATCATGTGTGCAGTTCACTCGCAGTAGAAGTAAAACCTTCAGAAAACTAAACATCGAGAAAATGAGACGAATGCAGAGTATCAGGAGTAGGACAATTGTAGGGTTTATTTATCATAATATTGTTACCATGTTTAAAAAGTATTTTACATTTTATTCTACGAAGCACCTAACAAAGGGGGAACCGACTAGTCTATCTCATTCTCTCGCAGGCTAAATCCTTTAGATGAATGTGTTTGTCTCTTTGTAGTGTCGCTCGTTTCCGTTTCATCGAGTTAAAAATCTCAACGGTGCTAAAGAAGTTTTCACTTCAAAAATATATTTCAATAAAGTACTCCTTAAATAATATTTTCAAAATTCCAAAAATAATCTTCAAATCCGATTCGAATCGTATGTGATAATTATTTCTCCAGAAAATATTGCAAAAGAAGCGTAAAGCCCGGTTTCCTTCATTTTACCGATTTATTACATATTTTTCTTAAATAATTTTAAGTTTTAAAGCTATCGGAGGAATTTCATATAAATGCCGTTTCGGCGTGGGAATGTGTAAAAGACAATTCTATCTGAAAGTGTGTATTTTCTTTTCGGTGGTTTTCTCCAAATGTGTTCTAAAAATAAAGTAATTATAAACAATGGAATTATACAACTAAATGGAATCCCCAGGTGATTCCTGGCATAAGCCCCGATCAAATTAAATACGGCCCCGTCTGTGATAATTAATTAGACTAGTAAATACGTAGGTACTCGTAGTTACTACCCGGCTTCGCCCGTGTTTCAACACCATAATTTTTCTATCATTTCAACATTGATTTTTCAAGTATGCATAGTTCAATAGATGTAGAAATAGCGATGCGAGCCAAATTTAACTTTAACTTAAATCTATATATGTAGATATTCCAGTTGATTAGTCGGACATCTCCGAAAAATCGAAATTTGAGTTCCGTATATAGTTATATGTAAAAGAGTACTCTCGGTCTGGCACAATACTCAGATTATTCATAAACACCACCAAATAAATTATAATCCAAAAAAACTTGTAATGATTTAAATTATTTCTTCAAACACAGCAAACTTATTTTGTGGCACCATTTTAATTCAAAATTAATAAGTCACTTAGTTTTTACCACTTTTATTGTTTTTGATTTTTTAGCCGTACTCGCTACAATCACTTCTTCAAACGCAGCAAACTTATTTTGTGGCACAATTTTAATTCAAAATTAATAATTTTGAAATAAAGTTTTTCCCATTTCCTCTGTATTTATATATAAGCACACATTCTGTATTTCTTGTTTAGTATTAATTTGAACCCTGATGATGCTTGAGCAAAGCGAACCCGGTCGGTAAATAAACTAATGAAAACTCGTGGTCTTACACAAAATAAGTATTTTATTTTTATTAAATATTTATTTATTTAATATAAACGGTATTCAAATACCATAAACACGGATTACCTACCACAAAATCATAGTTAAATAAGAAATAATAAAAAAAAGAGTACAACAGTTAATTACTGTGGCTTTTGATTAAGAAATGACATCAGAGATACAATTACATATAAAATTCTATAGTGCAAATAAAATTAATACTCTGAAAATATTTGATAGTATAGCCTTCTTGTACCTAGCTACCGTGCAGTTAAATAAATCTGCCACATCTGCATATCTATTAGTAACTTCATGTAAACTAGGTACAAGCGAGTGTTTCGTATGCTCAGTCCGGTTATTGTAGCATTTAAACAGGATTTTAGAACGATTGGCTCTCGTGGGTAGTTGAGTTGAGTTAAATCAGTGAGCTTGGTTAAATCAGGACTGTCTATTCAACCATTAACAATTTTGAACAAAAATATTAAGTCGGATATAATTCTTCGATCTGAGTCTTAATAAATTTAATTCTGTCATCAAGTAATTATAGTTTATGTTTTCAATGGGAATGTCGAGTTTAAAATGAATGTATCTTAGAAATTTATGTTGAATTTTCTCAATATATTAAGCCAAAAAGTGATTGCTTTCTATAATAATATAAAAAGTAGGTACTCACGGTCGCTAACATCCAGAGCGTTCTCCTGCAGCGGCTCCCGGAAGTGTTGAAGTTCGGTCATGTTGGTTTTGGCTATATACACTCGGTATCACCCCGGCACTGCAAGTAACAACGTTAGTGGCATAAGCATCAAGAGGCGCATATATTATAGTAGAATCAATTTAATTCAAGTAGGTATTTTCGCCAACACTGGACACTTCGCAACCATTAAAGATAGCACAATCAAACAGTTTTTTTCAATCAGATTTCAATTCGGGAGGCTAGGGGTATGGGTACTACCGCTCTGGAAACCAGAGCGTAGGTGTGGGATAGGATAACCAACATCTATGCCATAGGTCACCTCAAGTGGTTCAGTAAGTTTGGTGACTCAGCAGAGGTGCCCGGGTACATAGGGTGAGGTTTGTCCGGATTTTGGTGGCGGATGAGTCTATCCACCAACTGCGGGGAAGAATCGAAAGAGACTGGTTGATGGTGGCCTTTTGACCTCTCTGGCCGTATTCCCTCGACCCATCGCCTTACAATGCAGTTGGAGAAATGGATTTATACGTCCGTCACTCCTGGACACACTAACCCCCAAAGATATTGGAATATTGTGCTATCGGCAGTTTTTACTGGGTGGGACTGTGTTTCCTGGTGTCGCCGATATTGTTTACCAATACTTCTGCACACCTTCAAAAATCAACTAAATGAACGAATTCTTTCCGTATTCAAATCTACGCCCATTAGACGGTACGCCCGACAGTCAGACGGCCATCACAGCATGTCTCTTATCTTTGCTAACCTCTTATATCGTTATCTTTGCTAACCTCTTATATCGTTATCTTTGCTAACCTCTTATATCGTTATCTTTGCTAACTTCTTATATCGTTATCTTTGCTAACCTCTTATATCGTTATCTTTGCTAACCTCTTATATCGTTATCTTTGCTTACCTCTTATATCGTTATCTTTGCTAACCTCTTATGTCGTTATCTTTGCTAACCTCTTATATCGTTATCTTTGCTAACCTCTTATATCGTTATCTTTGCTAACCTCTTATATCGTTATCTTTGCTAACCTCTTATATCGTTATCTTTGCTAACCTCTTATATCGTTATCTTTGCTAACCTCTTATATCATTTTCCTTGGATTTTTTTTCTTCAAACCAAATTTAACCACGCTTAAATCATTAAACATAACGAACCACGGGGGTGACCTACGGCAGAGATATTGCTAACCAAATGAATTGTTCCTCACACCCGCTTCCCAAATTGACGATTAAAAATATTCGAAAAATTATCACATAATATTAAAATTACAGTGGTATAATAAATAAGTTTTACAGTGACAAAGTAAATGTTGATGCAATACAACACAATAATAATATAATATACAAGTAAATAAAGCTCTCATAAAATTTCACAAATCGCAAATAATATACATTAGAGGCACATAGGTAATACACAAATATAGGATAAAATAAAGTAATACTCTGTACATATAAAGTAATGTAAAGTACCTAAAGGGTAAGAACAGCGCATTGATGCTTTGACAATGACATGACCTAAGTTAATAGTAGGGCAAATGTTTTTGTAAGCTTTCGCTTTATTATCAAAAATATTCATTTCGGTTGTCGGCGCGTGAAGAGAAATGCTCCTGCGCGAATTTATTCACCTTCAACGCATTCAAATTTGTTTCCGAAAATTTAAAAATTGGAACTGTGAATTCACACACCTATCGGCGGAAGTAATCTGTTGTCCATACGTTTTTATAATATTTTCTCTAGTCTATCGTTAGTAAAAAGATGGAGCATTTTAGAAATATATTGTTTATTAATTTACATATCTATGTATGTATATTAATTTACATTTATTACGTATATTATTTATAAAGCACCCTTGGGGTGTTTTTCACAAAAATGGCGCTAAAATCATTGAATATAATTAAAAATTCTGTTTTTTTAAAATACATTTCTCTTGGGTATGTTTTTAGGTTTTCACGGCCAAAAAGTATTTTTGTTATTGTTTTTGGGGTGTTATGCCGTGTTTCGCTACCTCCTTCTTTAGCCAACGTTTCGGACAGCGTTACAGTGTCCATCATCAGGTCATCTGCCCTGATGATGGACACTGTAACGCTGTCCGAAACGTTGGCTAAAGAAGGAGGTAGCGAAACACGGCATAACACCCCAAAAACAATAACAAAAATACATTTCTCTTGTTTAAATTTTTGACAAATTTCGTGATTTTCAATATTCATCGTTTATTCGAAAGGTTAATTGTTGTAAAAAATTAATAATATTGAACATATTTGTTTTATATCAATGATCCTACAATTGTAATATCCCGTAATTTTTCACGAATCTGTGCTGGTAAGTTAATCAAAATACTTATTATGATAAACTTGAAATGTTAAATAACAAAAGAATATTATGTACATACTCATGATAAAAACAACTGATATACTACTGATAAACATTCATTTAACATTCGTTAATAATTGTTTACAAATACGTAAATTTTAAAATAAGTTTGTTGTAAAGCCCTAAAGTTTTAAATCTTTCTCAAGAAATATTTATAAGTAATAATATAATATCGTAGGTCAGATTAAAAAAAAAACAGTTATACTATTGGAATTATGTAGATAGATACTCGTTTAATTAAACGTAATAATACGTATTATAATAAATACTATTACGTGTAATTATAAGACGTATAATAAATGATACAACTTTTTTTATTTAAAATGCTAAATTGCATGCAACTCATAAACCTACACATACCCATAAGAACAACACGATACAATACTCCGTTCTTTTGCAGTATACACAAGCGCAACTTCATTGCCTATTCCCCGATACAGCCCTTTCACACTATTGCATACCAGTACTTAGGTGATCACGGATCATAATTAAAACTCTATTTCGAACTCTTTAAATGAACCCTCGGCTGTAACTTTATAAACCTATCTGATAACTGTATTAAAAAAAAAATTGTTTCTTGTTTTTTTTTTCCATAGTAATTTTATTTTTTCTCAACATCGCTTCCTTTAAAAAACATATATCAAGTGTGTGTCAAGATATTATGCAACAATCCTTAAATATCAAATTGTTAACAGAAACAAATTCACTAAACACTGCATTCACTACTTTAATATGTAATTGTTGTGCACCTTTTATTTTTTGTACTTTATACTTGTTGCTAATGTTCAACTTACGAATGTTACATGTAAAAGCCATCAAGGCGTAAATAAATAAATAAAATTATTTCTTATGATAAAGTAATACTGCCTATGTTTATGTAAAACATTAAACAAAAATTGTGTGCAGTTCACACGCGGTATGAGTGACACCCTCAGAAAACTAAATTAGACAAGAGTGGGGAGGTTACGAAGCACCGCATAAAGAGGAGACCGATTAGTCTATCTCATTTTCTTACTGCAGGCTAAATCCTGTACATGTATGTGTTTGTCTTTTTTTAGTTTCTCTCTTTATTTCATCGAGTTTCAAATCAAAACGGTGCTAAAGAAGTTTTCACTTCAATAAAGTACCTTACAGCAATTACCATTCGATAATAATTATCAAAAATAGGATTCGTCTGTTTCACTATCTAGTGGCACGTTTTACTCTTGAATTTGAAATCTCAGTAGAGCTGAAACTACTTAAAAGTACAAAATAATTTTATTACATTGAACTCTTAGATAATTCTACTATTTTTTTACAAAACAATTTAGTGTACAGTTTCTACAGGTTTTTCGAGCACCGGACTAGGAACATGCCAGTATTATATATTTGTTCAGACTTTAGACTTTGGGTATATTAATAGAAGGTTTATGATTCAAAACCTTTACGTATTTTTTTATTTTACATCAGCTTCACGCGGGTGATCTTATGGGATATTGTGTGGAGGGTCTTTTTAAGAAAGAGAAGGATAGGAAGTTCTGGGAAGAAATAAGATAAGAAAGGTGGAAAGGGATCTGAGGGTTAGTGTGTCTAGAAGTGACGGACGTATGAATCCATCCCTCCAACTACTGTGCAAGGCGATGGGTCTAGAGTCCGGCTGGAGCGGTCAAAAGGCCTCCCTCATCCAGTCTCTCTGTATTCGGCCCGCCACGCAGCAGGTGGGCAGACGCATCCGCCACCAAGATCTGGACAAACCCCACCCCATGAACTCGGGCACTCAAACTGAATATTGAATGTGTGTGTGTTTTTTATGTGAATACCACACAAGACTTCCAACTGCTCCGAATCTGAATACTGAAGCTAATAAAACTATGACAACCCCAATTGGGGTATGTTGTGAGGCTGAAGATAGTAGGAAAGGAAAGGGATGGGGAAGACGAAAGAGGGAAAGTATCTGGCATTTCAAGCAACATTTCATTTCTGGATTGTGGATTCAAAAAGTGCGATACGGGGAGTGTCTTCCGCTCTGGAGCTAATTAAATATATATTCTTTTAAATAAATTAATTGTGAAGCAACCCATATTAATTAAATAATTGAATTTGAAACTGCGACCTACGGATTCGTAGTCACAAGCTTTACCCCTAGTCCGCAGAGGCAGACAATCTTATTATCCTTTTTAGTGTACTGAACGAGAAAATAACATATAATACATATAGACAACATGTTTACAGTTTTTCTCCTTCATTCAAAATTGATCCAAATCATCAACCGATAGTTCAAACCCTTTTAATCCAACTGCCTCATGAAACTGCTAAACCAGATTATCTAATATCGTGCATGCACAGTGAGGGGATTGAACCATCGACCTTTGAGTAGAAGGCGGACCCTCGCCCACTCAGCCACCGAGATCAATAACAATATTCAGTCAATAATAGTAATAACCAATAATGTTTGATTTCAAGGAGACTGGGTTGTGGGTGAAACAGCTCCAAATAACTTTGCTGTTAACTTTTATTACTGTTATTATTTACTGTCGTTCCGCAATTTCGTACAAAATTTAATAAAATTATAGTTTATAATACTTTTACAGGGTGTAACAGCACGTATCCGAACGATTATAGGATATTTGGAGTAAAAAAATGTAGATGTCATTTTGCTGTCTAATGATAATTGTTTAAAAAAAAAAAATAATAATTTGAGTTGTAATTCTCACGCGGTAGAAGTGAAACTAGAAAGTGGCTAGATGTCGCTTTCTTTTCAATTGCCTGTTTATTTTAAAGTGGTTTGAAGATTGGATATTTATTTACAAAAATAAAAATGTTTATTGTTTTTGGATTTCGTGGGATTCGAAATTCGCTCGGTGTCTGCCTCTCTGGTAGCTTGGATTAGCAACTTAGCCGTTGCGCTGCGGGAGGGTCGAGCCGAGCTGCAAATTGAGCGCACTATATTAGAATCAACGACCTATCATATAATAAATTTTAGTGACGTATATCCGTTTCATCCGAAATTCTAATTTCTTCTTCTTCTTCTTCGTGTGCCCTATCGGGTCCCCCCGACGTTGGCGATCACTCTGGAAAATGTCTCTCTACATTGTGGTGCCCGGAATAGCTCGTCCGCACTTCTAATGCCGGTCAAATCTCGTATATTTCGTAGCCAAGACATTTGTCTCCTACCAGGCCCTCGGCGACCTTCTATTTTTCCTTTCAATATTAATTGGAGCAAGTGATACTTTTCCCCTCCTGAAATTTTCCTGACTTTTATTGATTTGAGCAGTTCTCTATCTGCTCTAGCCTGCCTGAGAATTTCTATGTTAGTGATCATGTCGGTCCATGGAACCTTGAGCATTCTCCGGTGAAGCCACATTTCAAAAGCCTCTAACCTGTTCATAGTATTTACTTTCAAGGTCCATGTCTCACATCCATACAGCAAGACTGACCACACATAACACTTTAACATTCTCTGCCTTAATTTTAAATTGAGGTTGTCATTGCAGAAGAGGGATTTCATTTTACTGAATGCAGTTCTTGCTGCCTCAATTCTGCACTTAACCTCTACATCTGGGTCAAGAGTCTCCGTGAGAATGCTGCCGAGGTATCTAAATCTTGCCACCTTTTCGACATTGCAACCATTCAATTGTATCTCTAATCCAGAGTGATCTAGTCGTCCAAATGTCATCCATTTTGTTTTATTGACATTGATTGTTAGGCCCAGTTGCTCACTAAAATTATTAACTAGATTGAATAGATCTTGGAGGTCATCGATTAATTCTAATTACTAACGACGCTAAAGAAGTTTCCCTTCAAAAATCGGAGTGTGCAATTCACACGCAGTAGAAGTGAAACATTCAGAAAATTTAAGTAGACAAGAGCGGGGAGATTGCGAAGCACTTTTTTTATCTTCGCGTAGGATGATTTTTTCCATGCTTTTGTCGTCGAATTCCAGTGCACCTTTTTCTATACATTTGGTCATCTTATTAGTACTTGTGTTTTCTTCTTCGGAGTCACTAGATGTCGCTTTCTTTGGTGTTTTTTTTTGTCTGTTCATTTTGAAGTGGTTTGAAGATTGGATATTGTATAAAAATATTTTTATTTTTTTTGGATTTCGTAGGATTCCATCCTTGGTCTCATTCTCTCGCAGGCCAAATCCTATAGATGTGTGTGATTGTCTCTTTTTAGTGACGATCGTTTCCGTTTCATCGAGTTTCAAATCACAACGGTGCTAATGAAGTTGCTCACTTCAAAAAATATATTTCTTTCACACGTCAACACTGATCACAATGATATGCGTTCTCTTTCATTTGTTACCGTGCTGCTAGAATGGGACGGAGTGCGCATTACGTGACCCGTGCTGGATGAACACAACTGCTGTGTTATCAGTTGCGGCGTGTGATGGAAATATATATTTTTTTGTTTATAATTGAAAAAAAATATCATTGGACAGACAACTACATTTTTTACTCCAAATATGCTAAAGATTGCCATTTAAAATCTTTGTTACAACCTGTATATCTTAATTTATTCAATGTCAAATTAAATTAAACAACATTTTTGCATTTTGGCGTCTTGTTAACATTATTCTTTATGTGCGTATTCAAACGGAAGCTGACAATTCGTATAATGATCTAATTATATGTCATAGATTGTCACTTCCCACTTCTTAGAGTGTTCGAAACAAGTGAGGCTATGATATCATAGATAATTGAATATATTATTTTATTGAAATCTTCAATATCATGTTATTTATTTAATCACTTCTATTACTTTTTATTGCTACCGTTTGTTTAATTATATATTTTTTATCATTTTCATTTAATTATACAAACCCAAACATTTGTAGTGGTATTTCCCACATGATAAGGTATTTTTTACGACTTGTGCTTTGGAACGAGATAGCGGATACTCTCCACACAGAATCCCAAAGAAAGATATAATGTACAAAGTGTGATGAAATCCTCAGAATTAAAAAATTGTAAAATTTTTAAAATGAAACGGAAACGATGCTAAATAGAGACAAACACCTATATCTATAGGATTTAGCCTGCGAGAGCATTATATAGAATGAAACCTTACCGCATTGGATGCTTTGATTATGAGCTCACTTTTCAAGGCTCCTAATGGTTGAGATTGTGTGGAGAGGGTTTCACTTCTATCTCGTGAACTGCAATTGATTTTTTTTTAACATTTGGGTTGCTGTGTGGAGGGTCTTTTTGAGAAAAGGAAGGAGAGGTGAATAGGAATCTGGGTGTCAATGTGTCTAGGTGACGGATGTAGGAATCCATCCTTCTCACTGCTGTGCAAAGCGATGGGTTGAGAAAGTCAAGCCGAAGAGGTCAGAAAAAGGTCTTCTTCAGCCGGTCTCTCCCGATCCGGTCCTCAAAGCAGTAGATGGACAGACGCATCCGCCACCAAGACCTGGACAAACGTGTCTAAAACCAAAAGTGTCTTCCATTTCCACGATTGAATAACTACACAAAAGTTACGAAAAAAATCAGAATATGCAATTCACACGCGAAAGTAAAACTGAAAAGTGAAACTAAAGTAGACAATAATGGGGAGGCCACGAAGCACCGCACAAAGAGGAGACGTATTATATCTCATTCTCTCGCAGGCTAAATACTACTAGACGTAAATTTATGTCTCATTTTAGTGTCGCTATTTTTCGTTTCATAGAGTTTCAAATCACAACGGTGCTAAAGAAGTTTTCAGTTGAAATTTTTATTTATTTTGGCAACGTTTTTGAAAATAAGTTTATTATCTCCTACCTGGTATAGTGTACATTCAACACCTAATACACCTAACTGTAAATACGTGGTTTACGTGTCAATATTTTTATAGTTTTTAGATTGTAAATATATATATAGCCTATGATTTCATATGCTGTCACTGCATTCATGAACGGACTGAAATGACGTTTGTCTATCGGAACCACTGAATAGCTTATCCCTAGAAATGTGATTGTTTTAATTGATTTTTTATGTGAATACCGTACAAGAGTCCCAAACGCTTTCAATTATCAGGAACCATTTAGGCTATGATATTTTTTTATTTTATATTTTATAATAAATTTAATTTAATTTTTTTTTTTAAATAATTTTCTTTTTTTCTCTTTTATATACCTAGTCAATGATATTATTACTCAATTTATGAAAGCAGTTTATTTATAAACAAGCTACCGTGTCATTATTATTATGCCTGACAGCTGTTCCGCCTTTCTTCTAATCAAACTTCAGAAGGCAAAACCGCTATCACGCGTAATAATAATTACACGGAAGAACTTGCTTATAATTAAGCATTTTTTATAAATTGAATATTTTTATAAAAGACTATGGCATCCCCATCTGGGGTGTGGTGTGAGGTTGAATGTAAGGGGGAGGGAAGAAGATGTGAAAGATAAAGGTCAGGAAGTGTCTGGCTATTCAGATTTGGTCACCAAACACGGCTAGAGCCATTTCAAACGACGTTTCAATTCTGAAAGGTGATCTAAAACCAGGGCGTTACTGAGAGTTTCATCCACTTTGGAACGCGCCTCAAATACGCTGAAATATATTATGCAAAACGAATAAATTGTGGAATAATACAAATAATATTAAATGCAGTGATGCCCTACTAAAGCCCTTGTATTCCTAATTGGAATTCATTCTAAGGAAAGGAAAATCATTGTAATTTTGTAATACCTCAAGTAATAAATAATTAAGTAATAAGTAGTAATTACACATACATTAAACTACTAATGTGACTATTCATTTTCATGTATTTATTATATGAGTATATACTGCTATTTACATATTTATATTTATACTATTCTCTTAATTTGACCAATTACTGTTAATTTATCATCATCATTACATATAAACACCTTTTGAAAATGTATCATGTTACAGCATAAAATTTTCTCATCGTGTACCTGTTGACAAACTACAAACTAGTGAGTAGTTTAGCGGGTTTGCATATTAATAAATAAAAATAAAGAAATCAGAGTGTGCTATTCACACGCAGTAGAAGTAAAACCTTCAGAAAGCTAAAGTAGACAATGTTGGGGAGACAACGAAGCACTTCTTTTTTATCAATGTGAAGGATGATTTTTTCCATATTTTTGTCGTCGAATTTCAGTGCACCTTTTTCTATATATTTGGTCATTTTTATTAGTAGGTATTTGTCTTTTCTTCTTCGGTCTAAATATCGTTTTCTATTGTATTTTCTTTTGCATGTTAATTTCTGACTGGTTTGAATATTGGATATTGATTTTACAAAAATAAAAATGTATTTTTTTGGATTCCGCAGGATTTGATCCTGGATCTGCTAAATGTCTAGCTGCTGAGGTTCGTCAGGCGTTTTATACCATTACCCCAAAGAAGATTTGCGAGGGACTGTGGATTTATCGTATTATATTGGAACCAAGTACCCTTGAATTAAATAAATATTTTATTGCTATTTAATTCTCTCGCAGGCTATATCCTATAGTCGTATGTGTTTGTTTCTTTTTAGTGTCGCTCATTTCCGTTTCATCGAGTTTTATATCAATAACGGTGCTAAAGAAGTTTTCACCTCAAAAAAACATTTAAAAAATCCAATAAAATTTCTTGCGTACTCCGGGACCTGAACCCGCGACCTTGGGATAGCCAGTCAAGTATCACGGAGGCCGTCAAACCGATTTACAAAATAAACTGCTGTCATCAATTTGTTTGCAACAGACCTTTTCGCTAATAGGGTTCAGCCGTACCAATAAAATTGATTATCTGCTGAAGAAAGTTTTTCGATAAACAATTGAAAATGTTTCATCAATTTCTGCAAAGTATGAAAAAAATGAAGTTTCATCGAGCCTTTCAAGGTCACGCCCGCAATACATTTCTATGCGTTTATTTCTTCAGTGTCGGAACCACGGCCGTGCGTCCCCGTGCATCCGAAATTGGTTATTTTACCGGAATAACTCGTGATGGAATAGTTCATGATAGTCGTAATATTATTTATCACCGCCACGTGACACCCATACTTATTCAATTCAATGGCCGCTACTCTGTAGTAGGAAATAATCAAGTTCTGGTGAATGAATAAAGTTTTATATTGAAAAGATTTTTACCATCCATTCAACCCATTAGGAAATACAGCGTATTGAGGGTTAAGGTTAGATTAGATTCGGGGCCTGGATTGTCAGTTGTTTTTAGTAATAGGCTCATCTATCAATGACCCCTACCAGAGAGCAACTAGACGGACGTAAATGGGTCGTTCTTCTTTTTAACCTACATAAAGTTGTCTCCACCAGTTAGTGGAGAAAAATTCAACAGAATTACCAATATTATTATTTTATAATTACTTTAAAATCTACTGTACTAAAGACTTAACGACTGTGTGCGGTTTAAAAAAATACGTGTTTATATTTTTGTAGTAAAAATTACGTAACAGAGTTGTAACTCTTCGTGATAGAAGTGTATTTCGTACAAATCACAGGTCTTCTGCCACCTCGCCTTGCTATAATGTTACAAAAAATTTCTATAATGTTACAAAAAAATTATATGACGACATAAAATATAAAACTATTTTTAAACTCCAAAAGGTATAACCTATCAAGTAACATCGATTATTATTTTTAATGATGTTTAATAAAATATTTTAAAAAATCTCAAAAACTTGTCTCCTACAACTTTTATGTCTTACGTAACGTGGGTTGATATTCGAAATAGGTGTACACGCAGCTTGTGTTTGTCACCCCCAACAGGCATTTTAAGCCTTCTTTCCCCTTGTTACAATTTCCTCTCTGAGATCCAGAGGAAATTCATTTATAGTTATAACAAAATGTGACAGAGCGGTGGAAATGTGACAGAGTGGTAAAAGTTATGTAGGTTAAAAAAGGAACAACCCAATCTCTAGCAACCTGCCGACCCTTATCAGTGCAAACAAAATTTTTTTATTGTGTAGTTAATTTGTTTGTGTAAAGCAGCAATAATCATTGGAAGGTTGAGCCATGACTATGGATTTCATAAGCCAACGCAACTCTTTTCTACTAGCAATGTCATTTCCATCATTAGCTACGGTGGGAGCTTTGAAATATCCATTTAAGTATATATAGAAAGTCGATTACGTTGGTTTCCAATATTATAAATGCGAAAGTGAGCATGTTTGTTTGTTACGCTTTCACGCCTGAACCATTAAAATGATTTTAAAAATTCTTTCGCCAATAGAAAGCAAAATAATCAGCGAGTAACATAGGCTGTATATAATGGTTAGCTTTGGCGTTATGAAATTTGTACAAATGAAAATGTGTATATTGCAAGTGGAAGGGAACGGGGACGCACGGGAAAGGACATGAAGGGAATGTATTGCTGATTGCTACAGTAATTTCACCCAAATACCATGCGAGCGAAGCCGCGGGTAAAAGCTAATAAAACATAGATGTGTGCAATAAGCACAAGAATTTTGACAAAATTGTATTGAAATCGGACAATTCCAGATGGTAGGTAGGTTTTCATTTTTTTTTGTTTTTGTTTTACCTATTGATATTTATTTTTTTAGTTAGGTACACGGTAAATCTATAAATAAGATATTCACAGCGAGTTAGATGATTTTTTCGATCGTTCTGTGGTTAAGAGCAACCGCATGGATAGCAGAAATTCCTGAATTAAAGAAAATATTATTTCAAAAGTTTTTTTTGTCGTGTTTGCGAGACGCATGAATTTTTAAGTCATTGTTTTATCAATGCATTGTGTTGCATTCAAGTATTTAATTTTTATTGTCGTAAGAGGGGGAGACTCAATGGGTCTATTGATCGTTATTTGATGAACACGTGACGAAAATAATTAATGATTATTAAGTAATGCTTTTAAACAGGGTTCTGTAGAAGTTAATATAGGTATTATTTGTATACTGCAGGGTTATTACAGGACGTACACCCGTATTATAAAAGATATTTTGTGAATCGAAACGAATGGTTGAGGGTTTAGTGAAGGGTTGATTGTGATAAGTTGACTACTCAGATGTCAGATCGTCCGTTGAATACCAACATTCTTGCCATACATAGGTCACCTCGAGTGATTCGCTACGTTTGGAGACTTAGCAGGGGTGACCGGCTTGAAGTGAGGGTTGTCTAAGCCTTGGCGGCGAATGCGTTTTCTCGCCTACTGAGTCGCGGGCCGGATCGAGAGACTGGTTAAGGGAGACCTTTTTGACCTCTCCTGCTATCTCGATCCATCGCCTTGCACCGAAATGGGAGGAATGGATTCATATGTCTTCTACCTTTCTACTCTCATAACATTTCCTTTCCAGAACTTCCTTTCCTCCCTTTTCCTAAAAACATCCTCCACACAGCATCCCCAAAGATAAAATAGGCCCCCAGGAAAATTGTTTTCCTCAAGGCCTCTCGTAGTGGAGCTAATATAAACAAAATAAATTAAACTGAGCTAAGAATCGAAACTTTGCTTGCAATCGTTTGCAGATCTAAATATATAAGTACTCCCAACCTTCCTCTCGTTCCTTCCCTTAGCCTCACAATTATAAATATCGAAATTACATTGGCTCTGGGACTACTATAAGCTCTTGAGTTCACAAAAAAGTAATTCACAATGATGCAAAGTAATTTACAAACGTAAATAAAAAAATTGAGCGCAGTAGAAATGAAACCTTTCACCCACACAACTCAACCAATAGGAGCCTTGAAAAGTGAGCTCATAATTAAAGCGCCCAATGCGCACAGCTTGGCAGAGCGCGACGCTTCATACGTAAGGTTTAATTAGTAGACAATAATGGGGAGGTCACGAAGCACCGCACAAAGAGGAGACGTATTATATCTCATTCTCTCGCAGGCTAAATTCTATAGATGTACGTGTTTGTCTCTTTTTAGTGTCGCTCGTTTCCGTTTCATTGAGTTTCAAGTCACAACGGTGCTAAAAAGTTTTCACTTCAAAAAATTCCATTTTCACAACACATCTGCGGCTCTCACATAGAAAAAAGTTAAATAAATAACTGTTAATACCACACTTTATAGATTTAAAATAAAATACCCTGTTACAACAGGAAGGACGTCTATGAATGCTGAACTTTTGACAAGGGCGATACTGATTCCCATATTTTCAATATTCATATTACCATGAAATGAACACAAGTTCTGTTCGAGTTCTGTTCCAAGGACTGTGAAACAACCGACCCTTGATAAAATAATACACAGTACACACTTGAATTTTTAACTGTGTTTGATGGATTTTCTAAATTCTGACAATCAATTCGTTCTATCCTAATAAGCTTTTGTATGGATTATTCTTTTCCATTTGCCACGAAATCTTTGGCCTTTGGCCTTCGTGGGGTTGAGAATGCCTCTCCCCTAAAAATTAAAGATATTGCTCATATTATTGGTGCCATAGCAACTCCCGGCTGTCGGAGGGGGTCTGCCCAACAAATCGTCGCGGGGATACTGCATACAGATGTTGTACATATTAATTTCATGGAATCAAATTATTACATTGATTTATGGCATGCAAGTGTAGATCCAGGTAAAAAAATAACACGAAAATATAATTTTTTTAAATACCTGTATCTAGTTGATTTCCTCTTTTGTTTGTTTGACACGGAATTTTGGAAGTGGAAATTAACACACTTCCTCAGAAACTCAGCAGATAAACTCGTCTTCTTTGACAATGTATTATTTCAACGCAATTGCATCATCCATAAACACACGAACATGTACGCATTATTCTTAAATTCGAAACAATGAAAGCGTTTAATACACGAAATACATGTCTGTTTTAAAAATCGGAATTTTGCAAGGTTGGTAGCGCCGTTGATTCCGATCTCTGAGAAGGTAGATTCAAACTCAGTATAAACAATAAAAAAAATTTGAATAGCCCTTTGAAAATAGATGTAGTAGTGAGTATAGAAATTAAACCCGACTTATGTCTCAAACAGTTACAAACTGTTTCGTTGGTTTGTTTGATTTGGTGGAATGTAGATAAGTCAAACAGAATAGGACACAAAACTTATTGAAATGGCAAACTTATCAATTTGAAAAATTTTCCATTTGCACTTATCATTATAAATATTGGCTTAGACTATAAATATGTATCAGTAAATACTGTAATCGTAATCAAAATAAAACGTTTTACAAAACAACAAACTGTTTCGGTATGATAGTGTCTTCGCATAAAAGCGATGTAAACAATTTAAAGTTAAAAATAAACCATTTTGAACCAAATAAAGACACGGATGTGCCGAAAACAGTTGAGGTGTGTTTATAATATAATATTAAGTGATGCATCCAAAGTTTCAGTATTTCAGTATTTAAAAAATACAAATATTTTTTTTTTGATAAAATGAAAATAATATACTTAAGCGAAACTCAATCGAAAATCTGGAAACAGAAAAATCAGAAAAAGATATTGGCACCTCTGGGACTCGAACCCAGGACCTCTCGCTTTCCGGGCGAACGCCCTAACCACTGCGCCAAGGTGTCGATATCCAATTTGGTTATTTTTAACTGTATCGTAATTCGACTAAAAATCACTTATATTATCTTAATTTTTTTTTGGCTGATATCTTTATGTATGATTAAATATTACAATTTGAGATTTTACTCATAAAGTTATAATAAAAATTAATACAATTTTTTTGTTTGTTCGTCACGTTTAAAATACTCCACAAGGATGTGGTTATCGTCCGAAAGAATAAAAACAACTGTGAGCTCCATTATCGCCTTTCCCTCTTTCGCATAAAAGACTCTTGCATCAAAAACGAGAGGGCAATACGAAGCTAACAGCAACAGGGCCGTGCATATGAAATGCTTTTTACTTACTTTTTTTAACCTGCGAAAGACGCGTTCAGTGATGGATGCTATACCTAGCAGTGATTCAGTGACTCTAATAGAAAGAGAGAGAAATTTAGATTGTTTAGGTGAAATGTATTAAATTAAATTACGCCTGGAACAGCAAGGTTCCATCTACTATTTATATGAAGCTAAGATATTGATATTCAAAGTTTGAATCTAAAACTTGACGTTTATGTAAAAGTGGACTGTTGAAAATATGCAACTAAATTTCCTTTATAAGAACATTAAATGGCCAGTAATGGCGTGGACGGAGGCCGAACAGACAGCACAAGACAGGGACGTATGGAGGAGTCTTGTCGATGCAATGGGTCCCCGACCCGAATAGAATAAGGGGAAGATGATGATGATGATGATGATGAAGAACATTAAATGAAAAAAAACGTAGGCATTTAGCCAAAAAACATGTGAAACAAAACAGTTGACCTTCTTGCTTTGAAAATCAGAGCAAGAGCAAAATAAAATCAAATATGTTCCGCGAATGTAGGTATTAACTTTATCATAAATATCACTTTTTTTAAGAGAAAACTTCTTTAGCACCGTTGTGATTTGAAACTCGATGAAACGTAAACAAGCGACACTAAAAAGAGACAAACACCTACATCTGTAGGATTTAGCCTGCAAGATAGACTAATCGTTCAATTTGGGAGGCGGGAATGGGTACCGCCGCCCCGGGAACCTTTATTGGATAACCAACACCTCTGCCATAAGTCACCCCAAGTGGTTCACTACGTCTGGTGATTTAGTAGGGGTGCCCGGGTTCATGGGGTGAGGTTTGTCTAGATCTTGGAGGCGGATGACCAGGACACACTGAACCTCAGATTCCTACCCACCGCTTAAACCCTTTTCCTTCCCAGAACTCTCCTTCCCTTCCCGCCTTAAAAAACCCTGCACACAGCATCCCCAAAGATGACATAGGCCCTGAGGGAAATTATTTTCCTCAGGGCCTTCTGTGTGGAGCTCGTGTAAAAAAAAATCGTCCTCTTTGTGCGGTGCTTCGTAGAATAAAATGTAAAATAATGTTTAAACTTGATAACAATATTATAATAAATATGTCCTACAATTATCCTACTCCTGCATTCGTCTCATTCTCTCGAAGATTAGATTAAAAAAAGTGAATTCATCAAAATGTCAGATGTAACCATGTTGTTCCAAGGATATGAAATGTGTGCAACAACTTTGTCTACCGCGTCCTTCGTGCATGCGAAATAGACCCAGAATATATTATTGTGTAGTCGTGGATGTCAGGTTAATGTGTCCCACTGACCGGAAAACGCATATTAACAATCTGCAGCAAGTGCAGAATTATTATTAGTAGGTGGTGCGACATAATTTGGATATTTGTGTCACAGAACAGAATGGCAGTGAAGTCGAAGTACTATAGCAGGGCCGGAGTAGGGAACAACAGGGCTACTACATCCGGGTGCGATATCTTAAAAAAACCGAATGAAAGATAAAACCTAAATGAAAAAAAAATACGGTGCAATTCACACGCCGTAGAAGTGAAACCCACAGAAAACTAAAGTAAACAAGAGTGGAAGAAGCGAAGCACCGCACAAAGAGGAGACCAATTATATTCTCTCATTCGCTCGCAGACTAAATCCTGTAGATCCTAGGTTCTCAACGTGGGCGATAACGCCCCCTTAGGGGCGTTTCAGACCTTAGACTTTCAGGGGGGCGATAGGACACCCAGAGGGCCACCAACCCACAAAAATAGTTTCCCTATCCCATTACGCCCCCTCCGTTGCAAATGTAACCCCATCGTGATATCCCATTACGCCCCCTTTGTCGTGGTATCCCGATACCCCCCCTCCGTTGTGGCAAATGTAACCCTGTCATGGTATCCCATTACGCCCCCTTCGTCGTGACGAATTAGGGGACGCTAGAAATAAAAATGTTCTCAAAGTGAGCCGTAAGCAAAACATGATTTTTTTTATTTTTTATTTATTTATTTTATTTATTTTATCTATCAACAAACAAGTCCTGCTAAGCCAATTGCATTGGCTTGACAGCAGGTGCTTATAATTCACATACATATACATTTTAAAGTTATAATTTACATCTTAAACATTTAAACAGCTTAAACATTTTTTCATAATTTTTTTCATAAATATCAAAATAATTTTTTTTTCCAATAACCAATTTTTCACCATATATATTTAAACTGTTGAGAATCCATGTATGTGTTTGTCTCTTTTTAGTGACGTTATTTTTCGTTTCATCAACTTCTAAATCACAACTAAAGAAGTTTCCACTTCAATTAATTAATACTTGAATCCTGTTACAACTACTAGAACACTTCGAGCGAATTAATAAATACTTTTAAGTACGTCCCTGCTAAAGTGTAGACATTGTTGTTTTAGGGTAAAAATATTTTTAAAAGACTCATTCATGTCATTCATGAAGAAAGTACTAATGTGCTGCCAGAGTTAGCGATGAAACCCCGATTTTATCCGCTACATACTTAAATATATATTTTGTGGCCCAAGGGTTGTGGCGCCAAGTGTATATTCTAACTCGAAATTCATTCTTCAACAGAAGTGGTTAGATGAGTTATTCGTGCGTCGTAGTTCACGAGGTGTTCCAAAAAGAAAGCTGGGCAGAATATAAAATTATCCTCAGCGACGATAGAAAGACGTTTTTACGAAAATAAAAGGAAAGACGGTGTATAGATACAATGCACCCCATTTTTTCGGTGAACCTACCGTCTTTTTGATAAAGAAAAAACTTTCACTAAAGGTATCGGATTTCTTACTAATAAAGCAAAAATTATATTATCTCCAGCGCTGAGTTCTGATAGTAGCAATTTTGTTCACATCTTTTTTTCTGTAAAGTAGTAATTTAAGACAAAGTGTCATAAGGGAGCGTTTTTGAATGGATGCTACAAGCGCCAACCACGCTCTGGCCCTGGTACATAATTGAACTAGCCAGTGTACACCAGACCTAGGTTAGATATAGATGAAGGTAGGTATTCCGGTACCATGAAATACCATAATTGCGTGTTCAACTTTGTCGGTAGGTGGAACCTCTGTCTACGGGCAGGGTCCGATCCCCTCACTGCGCTTCGCCAGTTGCTAGGGAACGCACTATCAAAGGTGCGAGGGGCGATGGTGTTAGTTAGAAAGTAGGTAGATATCCATCCCCGCATAGCATTTTCCAATAAAGATGATTGGTCCGTCCCCGTTGAATTCCATACTCAATCAAAAATGAAATATCTGAAAGCAACATGGCAAACGACATGACTTGGTGTATGCCTTTGAGACGTGTTGCTTTTTCTCTTATTTTCGTTGTTGTTTGTGATGTAATGAGTTCAGTCAAGATTCGTATTTTGGCATGGACATTTTATAACGAAAAAGGAAGAGTGGAAGACACTATATTCTTAACTGTGTAAGATTAAAGCCCTCGTGAATTATTGTAGTTGTGCAGATAAGTTTATTTTCATTTTTGCAATGCAATTTTTGATGTTTGATCTATGCATTTTATGCCTTTGTACTGTGGTCACTTGAAATGTTAATGTTCTATATTTATTTTCTTTGTTTCGTGGTTTCTCATTATATATGTGCTTTAGTGTCATAATTAATATTGTGAAATTGACCTGCTGATAAACTGCTTTGACAGTTTAGCAGGTGCTTATTAAGACAAACAATAAAGAATTTAATTAAGTGAAGACACTACGAACAAAACTCTATAAAAAAACTGGAAACAGAAAAATCAGAAAAAAAAATTGTAACCTCTGGGACTCGAACCCAGGACCTCTCGCTTTCCGGACGAACGCGCTGTCCACTGCGCCAAGGTGTCGATATCAAATTCGGTTCAGACTTTTCTGCAAGTCTAGGACGAATTTTATAGGAATAATATTCATCCTAGACTTGCAGAAAAGTCAATAGATGTCGCATATTAAATAAAATGGATAAAAAATTATCTTGATTGCATTTAGTTCGAGTTTGAATCTTGCAATCATACATAAAGATAGCAGCCAATAAAATATGCGTTAAGAAAATGAAGATAATATGGGTGGTTCTTAGTCGAAGTATGATACAGCTTAAAGTGACTAAATTTGATATCGACATCTTGGCGCAGTGGACAGTGCGTTCGCCCGGAAAGCGAAAGGTCCTGCGTTCGAGTCCCAGAGGTGCCAATATCTTTTTCTGATTTTTCTGTTTCCGATTTTCGATTGAGTTTCGCCTATAGTGTCTTCATTTAATTAAATATTACAATTTGAGGTTTTACTAATAAAAGTAAAAAAAAAAAAAAAAAAAAAAACACATAAAAAACTGAACTGAAAACTGAACTTCTAAAACATTTTTTAAAACATCAAAAGGTGACACAGATAAGTAAATTCAGCGGGCGCAAAGATTCAGTATTGTTAAAAGTATTATTTCTTGAATATAATTTTATCTGGAAAATTAATCCATCTTGGTGCTTTTATGTACCAAATGTCGATAATATGCAAATAAATAAATTAAACACATTAAAATTTTACAAAGCTTTTCGTAATGTTGTTAAATGTTTAGGCATTGCGCAATAGGCAAATCGACATTAACGACGATAATCCTTTTATTTCTAAGATGTCTTGTATGAAAACGAAAAATATATTAGAGCTATGACATCACGTACCACCTCTTGCTTGTAATCACAATTTGAAAGAAAATAATTTCAATCTGGTCACCACAATGTTTTCTTACGATTCTAACGCGCATATTTACGTTTATAATATTTACATCACGTTCAACCGAAATTAGCACTAGTGGTATTAGAATTAGTGATTACCCAATTTTGTTAGGATAGGTTTACCGAGGTAATCGAACCCTTCACCAATACACTTTAAATAGTAACCGCAAAACCACTATTATCAATTCAATACTTACACTATACCACAGATCAGATAATCCCTAGAAGTGTGATCTATACCGATTTCGAAGAAACTCATGTCACTAATTTACGTTAAGTCAAAATTTAAACCTTTCTACTTCGGGGTTCCATACAGACAAAAGAAATTATTTAAATATTTATTCAAGGAACAGTTTCGAAAGATACTTGAAAATGTTTGAACACTTTCGCCCGATGTAAACCTAGCTTTACACGATACTTATTTCTAGAACGATTTCCATGTGTAAACCATATCGGTATATATATGGAAAATCTTTGCTATACGCGATCATTTTTTTCATACCCACGATTTCGTACAGTTTGCAGATAAAGGATATAATTATATAAGGCAAAACCTCTATACAACTGTTGTATCAAATATGAAAGTTAAAAAATGTTAGATCATAATATGAAAATATCCAGTATTTATCACAAAATGTAAAATAAAAAATAAAAAAAATTAAGTCTAAAAACGGCAATACCGAACATAAATACACTTTCAAAATCAGCAATGTGTAATAAACAAAATCTAGCCTACCAATAATCGTTTTAACATTTATATTTTAAATATATTCTGAAATAAACATGCCACATTTACACTTAAAACGTAAAAATTAAAATAGAGTGTGCAATTCACAGGTGGAATCAGAAAATTTAGGTAGACAAGAGTGGGGAAGCTACGAAGCATCGCACAAAGAGGAGACCGATTATACTATCTGATTCTTTCGCAGGCTAAATCCTGTACACGTACGTGATTGTCTCTTTTTAGCTTCATCATTTTTCGTTTCATCGAATTTCAAATCACAACGATGATAAAGAAGTTTTCACTTCAAAAATTAGTTTTAATATATAAACAAGAGGTTTTACCAATTTACAACACAATATCAATGAATAGGAGCCTTGAAAAGTGAGCTCATAATCAAAGAGGCCAATGCGCGCACTTGGACTGTTGTGCACAACACCTCGGTTAGGGAAACAGTGAAATTTATAGCTTGTAATATTCAAAAAGACTGCCAAAATGTTAAAAAATCACTGCAAACGAACAAAGAATAGTTTTACCACATGTAATTTACGACTTTACGTGTTATTTACGACTATAACGTATAACGTTGTTTTGTCTTTATAAAATATAAAATACAGTTTGACAGAGCGCGACGCTACCAAAGTACTGGTAAGGTTTTATTTTATCTCATTCTCTAGATCTATGTGTTTGTCTCTTTTTAGTGTCGCTCGTTTCCGTTTCATCGAATTCTGTACTAAAGAAGTTTTCACTTCAATAACTTCATCCGTAACAGGAAAAACATTTCCAATTTTGAGCACACGGATAAGATCACAACAAATTCCATCGGAAACAACATCTCAATTAAAAAAAAAATCGAGTGCAGTTTATACGCGGTAGAAGCGAAACTTTACCAAAACAATCTCTACCAATACTTGAAAAGTGAGGTCATAATCAAAGCGATCAATGAGCGCAGACCTCGCGTAATTTCCGTTTCATATCTCAACCAATAGGAGAGCCTTTAAAAGTGACATCATTATCAAAGCGACTGATGAGCGCAGTTGATGCGTCGCAGTTGCACTCATCGTCATTTCCGTTCATCGTCATTTCCGTTCATCCGAAATCCAAATCATAGCCGTGCTAAAGAAGTTTCACTTCAAAAATACGAGTGTGCTTTAGACCACACGACGGAAGTAAAACTTCTATGAAAACACTGCTTTCTCTCGCTCCTACAGTGTGATACAGACAATTTGTCTGCACTGTGTCTTAGATATACGAAACGTAACTAACTGGCTATGAGAAAAAGAGAGAAAGAAAATGTGCGCTCGCACCTCTCTCTCTTGCCCCTACAGCAATATACGAAACGTATCTCTCTCTCTTTCTATTTTCACTAACTTATATCACCCTCTCAAATTCCGTTCGCCTCGCCCGACACTTTTCATAACGCTCTCGTCACGCAGAAATTTTTCTTCAATAATGTATTGTAAATGTTGTTTATTAGTAAGTGTTCAACGCAATATTACGTAAGACACTGTAACTACATCTGTTATACCTCCTTCAGTCCCTACACCCGGTCTATAACTTCTTCTAAATAAATAAGGCACTAACTTGTGACAACGAGCACCGCATTACCCTTTATCTCGGAGCACGCAAGTTAGTTGGAGTCCGACGCTAACCTTGGTTGGTGTGGGATCTGATTTAATAGACAGCATTTTGCTGGAAATAACATTGGCTTGCAATTCGCTCCGAGTCGCTCTTTACAATAACTCACGGCATAATGGTTTAAAGGGCAACACAAACTAAAATATTTATTATAAAAAGTTTTTTATTTTTATAATCATAACACCCGAATGTTCAATGCATGGCGCGTCACATTGGAGAATTATGTAACCACTAAATCCATACTAATTTGAAGAGAATAATAATGTCGGAAATTTGGTAACCGGATGAAACAATACAGTGACAATTCAGAATACGACAAAAAAATAGGTCTACTGGAGCGACGGCGCAATTCAAAACTTTTTTCTCCGATTGCTCGACATTTTTTGGTGATTTGGTGAATTTTAATACGGAGACTACAAACTGATTATAGATCTATATAGCCAATGAATTCACCTATCTTTTGTCGATTATCAGATATTCGTAGGATTTAAAAAAAAATATTGTAAAATCGTAAACTTCTACTTAATTATTTACAAATAAGGGAAAATTTGCCAAAAATGGCAGCAAAGCAATCCGAGGTATTTTAAATAGTGCCATATTGTGGCAAGAAGCGCTCCAGTGGTTAGGTTTTTTCCTTCACTTTTCTTTGTTGTTCTGTTTGTCGTGGAACCCGCCAATTTAAATTTCGATCTGAACAGAATATAGTATATTCGTATTTGCGCAAGTTTTCTCAATTTCTCTTGGGTGAAAGGCCGCCATAAATAACAGACATTGTCCGAAATGGTTTTATCAGAGTTCGTTGACCAGATCTGTTATTTCCTAACCTTCTTCTTCCATATTTCCTTCCCCTCCCTTTCAGCCTCACGAAATTGAGTTGGGACTCTTGTGTGGTATTCACATTTAAAAAAAAAATTAGGTATTTTATTTTGTTTGATCAATTTCCACAGACGTGAGGTAAAAATCAGCTTACTTTGGACGCACTGACAAGCTCTTAATAAAAATCTATCGGTTATTATATTCTGTGATGTGAATATTGCATACTATCAAATCTTCATGAACGAAGTCTAAATGGATAGGGATGAAAAAATTGTGAAATTTTCTAATACTTGTCAGCTATTCAAAACAAGTCTAAAGGTTGGTAGCTCGGTGGGTTAAATTTAGAACATTAGGTAAGTACCTATCTACCTAGACCTATTAGCGTATGGTTCTAGAGTTCAAACTTAGATCGCGGCAATAAAATTATTTTTATCGTTTCATTTTCTGATTCGTATAATTTTATCATCAATACAGTTTTTTTATTACAAACATCCATTATTTAACATTATGGTAAACATTGGACATTTTTGGTAGTTACATACACCCAAAGATATTGACGTACACCCATCTATGTGAAAAACCATTCTATTTGGAAAAGTAAATAAGCGAAGGTAAAACCAACAAAAAAAATACGTTTTTAAGTTATTCCGTGGATCGTAATAAAGTAACTAATTTAATTGGTGAATTTCTTCATATAGTTATTCGTAAGGCATTTACTACCCGGTTTCGCTTGCGTCTCTTTATTGAAACTGTTTAAATAATTAAGCAATATTATTATAGATAAAACATGGAATTCATAATATAGCGTGCTGTAGTACCATATTAATTGTTTTTGGGTTTAATTCGTAGAACTCCGTTAATTTTTTTAAAAATCAATTAAAATTAAATTTGATGACTTTATTATCAAGTTCTGCAAGTATTTTAGTATGTGTTTTTGTTACAGCTGTTTCGGTTTACAAGACCATTTTCAAACTGTGGTTAATCCACTGTTAGACGACTTATTTAAACGAAATTTAATGTCAATTTTTGAAGGTGTCTTTATTGATTTATAACCGGTTAGACCAATTTGCTGATACACTAATTGACCGGTTTAACCGGCAATAAATCAATATGGACACCTTCAAAAATTGACATTAAAAATCGGATAAATAAGTAATCTAACAGTGGATTAACCACTGTTTGAAAATGGTCGTGTAAACCAAAACAGCTGTAACAAAAATACATACTAAAATACTTGCAGAACTTGATAATACAATTATCAAATGCTGCAGTACTCGTAGTTTTTGGCAGTTTTACTACTGACTACTTCGTATCTACGCGGCTTAGGAACAAATTTCATAACGCCAGTGCTTAACATTCGAGACTTCTTGATGGGGCAATCAAAGAGATTATCTATTTGGCAGTTAAGATTAGCTGAAGTCCCCGTTTTTTGACAGAAGATGAAGACAGAAATTTCGCTCTTATTTTGAATGCAAATTATGTATGCAAAATTTCATTTGGGGTGTATGGTTTTTCGTTATTTAATGTCTCAGTCACCTTCACCTAGTCTTGAAAGCAAATGTGCAAAAATTCATCAAACTGGGAATAAATCAGCAAATACCGCAGGCTAAATCCTATAGATGTTTGTGTTTGTCTCTTTTTAGAGCCACTCGTTTCCATTTCATCGAGTATCAAATCACAACGGTACTAAGGAAGTTTTCACTTCAAAAAGATTGCTTACTACTGGCGAGGTAACTTAAATAGTAAATAGTGTGGCGTATAACGCACTGGCAGGAAACGGGGTTTAGTTGTGTCAGGACGAGTTTAACGAGCTAACAACGCGTTTTGAAGTTGCGAGCTTTGAAGCAACGATCTTTAAAGCAACGAGCTTTAAAGCAACGAGTGACTAGGCTATGAAAAAAGAGTGGCTTGTTGCATTGAATGGCTGGGCACTATTTTAATAAGGCCAGTTTTTGCAAGAGTGTTATTGTAATGGGGCGAGTTTAAGTGAGTTAGTTGATGATAAATACAATTGTAAATACGAAGCATTGATATTTATTCAATGTCTCAAGAAAAGATGATTTAAAAATAAAGTTAACATCTCAATGCTCTGCTTATAAATAATATATCTTCACATCTAAAGAACAGTGTAACGAATGATAAAAAAATGCTGAAATCTTTTTTAAAAGCCATTTATTTTTTAAACTTTGTGTTTTTTCACAATTGATAAACATCCATTTATGTGTGGTTAATTTGTGTTGGTGAGATGCAGGGGGCGGTGGTGCTTTCAAGAGCAAACAAAGGGTGGGCGGTGAAAGACTGCAAGGGAGCGATAAAGGGCTGAAATGGGGACAGAAAAATTTTAAAAAAATCCTAATGATATCAACAAAGGTACATCATTGTAAGAATCTTGCAAATGAAACGTTTAATGAGTGACTAGATATTGTGATTAACAGTATTTTTTTTTTTTAATTTAGAAATACAGCTATAGAAACTGGGTTACAAATAATTTCAGAATATTGAAAACCCCTCCACTTCCATCGCTATAAGTGGAAAATGTGGCTTGTGCAATGATGAAGGATTAAACTAGTAGAGGATCGAAGACGCAACGCCTGGGTTGATAAAAATTAAAACTACCACGCTACTAGCCGGTTGGTCGTGATTTTGAAAATTAGATTATGTTGTTAGGCTGAAGGTAGCTGGGAGGGGAAGAAAGTGGAAAAGAAGAAGTACCTGGCTATTTAAGTAATGTTTCGATTCTGAATGGTGGTATTTCACTAGGACGATACTGAAAATATCTATCACTCTCTTAACTAATATCATCTAAGCATCTCTTTATTAATTGTGCAAACTTGTGCATCTAAGCATCTCTTATTATGCTTACATGAGCCGTAGCAATACTTAAGAATCACCACATTCGTAATTCGGTCGAAGATAAATAGTTTTATAATGCATAAAATATTATTTTGTTAAAATGTTAAAAATCTATTTAAAACAAGGCGGTAAAATATTAGGCTTACCTTCTACCCACGTTAATAAATTGGTCGATGAATATTACCCTCCTACGCGCCCAGAATACATGTAACAGCCTTTGTATGGAAATTCATTCAAGGATTTCCCCCTTACCCCATACCTACATACCATACCTCATACGTAGCATTACTATCCCCGTTCCCTGTTGAGTAAAATACAATAATATTGTATTCCCAAAGTTGTGTGTAGTTCAACATATCTAAGAAGCCATATTAAAAACTCGCGGGGAAATGATTTATTGGTCTGCCTGTTGGGAGTATTTATTGCCACATGTTGTCTTGGCAGACCTTTATATCGTCGGGAGCGTTGACATGTTTATTTCAATTAATCTTTCTCTAAAATCTAATGAAAAACTTGGTCCAAAATGCTTATTGGCCTTGGCTGGTCATTAACCAGAACAAAATGCAGGAATTGAAGAGTAAAACGTTAGTGATTTGTGAGTCATTTTTATACATCATTACATTTCATGTAAACAGATGCTTCATGCACAAGAAATTCAAGCTGAAATAATTCATAAACAAATATGCGTAAAAAAAAATCGAGTGCAGTTCACACGCGGTATAAGTGAAACCTTCACAATAACTTCAACCAATACGAGTCTTGAAAAGTCAGCTTATAATTAAAGCGGAAAATGCGGTAAGGTTTCAATCTATTTCATTCTCTCGCAGGCTAAATCCTGTAGATGTATGTGTTTGTCTCTTTGTTTCGGTTTCATCGAGTTTCAAATCACAACGGTGCTAAAGAAGTTTCACTTCTTTAAAGATTTAATATAACCAAAGCGTTTGTAATAAGTTACCACTCGTTTGGCTTGTTTTACTTAAATTTCTTTTTGAAGTGAAAACTTTGTTAGCACTGTTGTGCTTTGAAACTCGATGAAACATAAACGAGCGACACTAAAAAGAAACAAACACATACATCTATAGGAGTTACATTTCAAGACGGGTATGGGTACCTTCGCCCCGGAAACCAATTATTGTATAACCAACAACTCTGCCTCAGGTCACCCCAAATGGTTTGTTAAATTAGTTAAATTTGCAGGGATGCGGTTTGTGTAGGTCTGCCCACCGACCGGGGGAGGCCTTTTGACCTTAGATCTTGTACCGCAGTTGGAGGGTTATAATCATAGGTCCGTCGCTCCTGGACAGATTCCTACGCTCTCGTGATACATTTATTCCTTTCCAGAACCTCCCTCCTTCCTCTCCTTAAAAAGGCCTTGCACACAGCATCCCCTAAGACGATAATAATCCTTTATGGAGGTAATGTAAAAATAAATAGTATTTGTACTCGCAGCCCTGATTCACAGGTAATCAACCACGATTGTTTTAACGATAAAACTAGTATTTTTCTTTGAAACTAACGAGAATTTACCGAGTAATTTTTCACTAATAGGCAGTGGTCGTTTGCAGCATGTCTACAGTGGTACAAAATAGTTGTCCTTTTTTCAACCTCAGATCTCTTGCAGGAAAAAAGTCACCCGTTACCACTAATAGGCAAGATAAATCACTCAGTATAAATAGATTATCGTCGTCATTATCGCTATTGGGTGCCTCTGTAAAACTCTTATGTTTTGATATTAACTAGACTTCTCCGCATCTTCCATGCCTAATGTTATTCTCTTCCCGTCGCGGCAGTGCATCCTGTTTGAACTCTTAATTATTATTAGATTGCAATAATCCGCATTAATGTGCGAAAGAGTTGACACGCGAACGCTGCTGCAACAAACATGTAACGATCGATGGCAGACCAGAAAGGTTGAAAAGCTGGGTTTGCCCCTAGATAAATTATCGTTAGTTAACCAATGTGAAATCAACATATTATGCAGTGCACGTATTATTTGGTTTGATATTGATTAAACAATGTATTTACTGATTTCAATTAACTTAAAATCTCAAAGTAATGCGTAATGATGGGAGTTAAATGTACAGTTTTTTTTAGGCAGTATTCCAGTTTAGAAAAAATAAAAAAAACATTTTTTTTCTTCATATTTCCAAAGATTAAATACCTCTCCCCTATTCAAAAATATCTTCTAAAGGATTTTTCGAAATTCACATTATTTTAAAAGTTATAACCATTTTAATGTCGCGGTTTAGATGGAATCTAAATCGAACATCTTAAATAGAACAAAATTTTAAACGCATTTTTCTCAGATCTACTTTTTTAGAAACGGTTGACAGGATATCTCAAGTTCTACGGAAGCAATTTACTTGAAATTTGGTGTGAGCCTTCTATACATTACTCTATCGCGCTAACTAAAACTATAACAAATTTTCAATTGTTACTACTTTTTTAAAATTTGGAAAGTCAAAAAAACTGTCTTTTTTATTTCAGACGGCCGCCATTTTGCGAAAAAAATATTTTTGACTTTTCCTTAGTTCGGGCCATAGCCGCATTTGTTTGAATTAAGAATTAATTTGTTTTTTTTTTCGATTACTAGAGGGTTGCAAACATATCCACCATGCCGCTCTATTTTTTTGAAACCCCCCACTTCAACACCCTGTAACTTTTTTTATGTATTGTTTTTATTTTTGATTGATTTATTTTTTATGTATTCTTAAATGTTTAATAAATATTTGGTAAAGTAATGGCTACTAAAAATATTATTGTTTTTTTTTATTGCACCTGAAAAAACACCTACAATTCATGCTTTTAGACTAGAATACCTCCGTAATGAATGTCAACCAAATCAAGTGATGTGTTATTTTGGACTATTCGTAAAGTGATACGGATTTGAATAATGATGTGCAGCGTTATGATTGACAAAAAGCACGAATTTTCGCATGATTTTTGAAGAGCATTTTTGGCGAAGCGTCGATCGCAAACAGACGCAAATATCGCACTGAAGCAGCTGCCAAGCCGGATCGCGGTACTTGGAAAATAAATTGAGTTATAGTGAATACAATCAAAAACAAATAAACGAAATCACATAGGTATTACTTTGAAACCAGACCTTTTGTTCGACAATTTTTCGCTCTTACAGGAAAATTGTACATAGTACAATCCGTCCCTCAAATAAATACTACAATTTGTTCGAATGTTTTAAAGAGTTTATCAAAATAAAACATTACCTTAAGAGGCAGTTTAACTTCACGGCATGATTCATCGGAAATTGCTTCACATTACTGGCAGCGCGCATCTTTCTTACAGCGCACAGAACAGAATAGCGCGGTGCATATCAAATTGCTTATTTATTTAAATTGCACTGAAAAGGGGCAAGTAACGCTATCGTATTATTATTATTACCAACACTTGGTCGGCGGTATCGAATTACATAATAATCATATTACTATCTCCGAAAAATGCATTGGCGTGCAGTGCAATTTTTCTTTTGAAGTGAAATTTCTTTAGTACCACTGTGATTTAAAATTTGATAAAACGGAGACGACACTAAAAAAGACAAATGCATACATCTATAGGATTTATAACTTAATTTATTCCAAAAATTAAAGCCGCCTGACTAGAAAACTCGCTCTTTGGATATATTATATGACAGAGTTAAATATGCAAAGTTTCTTTTCGTCTGTAAATCCACCATAGGTCACCCCAAGTGGTTCGCTACGTTTGCAGGGGTGCCGGGGTTCATGGGAGGAGGTCTGTCTAGGTGGATGACCAGGACACTGAGCCCCAGATTCCTACCCACCCCTTAAACCCTTTTCCTTCCCAGAAATCTCCTCCCCTTCCTTTCCTAAAAAAAAAACCTCCACACAGCATCCCCAAATATGACAAAGGCTCTGAGGGAAATTATTTTTCTCAGTGCCTCCTGTGTGGAGTTCATGTAAAAAAAAAAAAAAAAACACCATAGAAAAATCTTAAATAATGTCACTACACTCCAAATAATGTTTGGTAGGTGGAAAGGGGGTGCAGATAATATGTTCAATGACCCTAAACCATCATTTAAGTCTAGATAAGGCGTGTTACAAATTCGTCTACCAATTAACAATTTTATATATTATTTGCTTTCTGTGGTGGTAGTAGGAGATTTTCAAACATTGTTGGGTTATTCGTAACCCGGGAATGTTTGTCTTTCTTTAAAAAAAAAAAAAAATAACCACTCTCACCAAACCCCCCATCTGATTCTGTCACCTCGCTTTGTACGTAGGATAATATCTTAGGAGACAAATTCGATCATTGCAGATCAAAAACAGCAAAAAACAATGCTTCTTGCGATCGTGCGACTGCGAAATGATGCACTTTCTTTTTGATAAATGTTTTCGAAACCCAATTTTTGCAACCAATAATTAGGTTTTCGGTATCATTTTTAACATCCATAAGACCCGTCTAGATTTTGTTGGTTCATAGCCTAGAAAAAAACAGACAACATTAAAATTGCTGTATTTTATTAAGTATCAACATTTTTATACGTTACTTTTATGAATTTATTGGATTTGTTTTAATTTTTTTTTGGAACGCCACGCAGCAATTCAAAGGCTTTATGGACTGCACGCCTTTGTCAGATGAGATGGTCATTCATATTCCAAGAAGTGCATGGTTGTATTTGTAAATGACGCAAAAAATTTACCCACGCCAGAAAGGCGTGTATGAAATCATTCTATTTTACCTAACCACGGAATTGAAAAGGTTAAGAAGGTGTGAAAAGGTTTGTTTTAAAAATAGTATCTAAT
The DNA here is from genome assembly GCA_936435175.1 of Glyphotaelius pellucidus. Classification (NCBI taxonomy): domain Eukaryota; kingdom Metazoa; phylum Arthropoda; class Insecta; order Trichoptera; family Limnephilidae; genus Glyphotaelius; species Glyphotaelius pellucidus. The sequence continues at coordinate 6,578,126 of OW386542.1, forward strand.
AATCTCATACCTTTTTAAGACCACTAAATTTTAAACATATACTACGTTTCACGTTTACCAATATAATAATAAATATGTATGTCATACATGAATGTCCAAATAGGCAAAGGTTGGAGTGTGACCCAAAAAATATTAGCAATAAGTTTCTTAAATATACATATTATTTTAATTATGGTTAACGCAGGAGGCAACGAGGGCTTTGGAGATGATATTTTAGGAAAGGAAGGAGAGGAAATTCTGGGAAGGAAAACGATACTAGTAGGGGGTGGGAATCTGGGGGTCAATGTGTTCAGGAGTGACGGATGTATGAATCTATACTTCCCACTGCGGTGGAAGGCGATGTTTCGAGGGAGGTCAAAGGGTCTCCCGCAACCGGTCACTCTCGATTGCTGTTGATGGGCAGACGCAAGATCCAGACAAACCTCACCCCGTGAACCGGGGTAGCTCTGCTAAGTCACCAAACGTAGCGAGCCATTTGGGGTGACCTGTGGCGGAGGTAATGGTTAACCAGTAATAGGAATCTTTGTTTAAATAATAATAAAAAAAATTGCCACGATAAACTCAGAAGTTGCACTCAACGTTTGTGCAGTTTTCCATAAATGTATATTTTTATTCGAATACCGCTAAAGCGTCTTAACTGCTCGCGACTGAAGCCAGTCAGACTTTGGCATCCTCAATTGAGGTATGTTGTGAGGACGATGGGAGGAGAAGGAGATAGGGAAGAGGAAGGTGAGATACTACCTGACGCAGATCTGGTCGCCAAAACGGCTAAAGCTATTTCAAACAACGCTTCGATTCTGAATGTTGGTCTTACACCGGAGTGTTACTGAGAGCATCTTTCACTCTGGAACGTTCCGCAAATATGCTTTGTATTATTTAAAATGACTTAATTGTGAAATTATAAATATAAAAGTTACTTGCGTACGTCGGGATTTGAACCCGCGACCTCGAAATTGCTAGCCGAGAGCTTTGCTTCTCGACCTTGAGACCGTCAAATATATATCGGACTGCTGTAAAGGACAAAATGTTAATTGTTCAGCAGAGCGAAAATAAAGTTTTACTTTTGAAGTGAAAACTACTTTAGCACCGTTGTGATTTGAAACTCGATGAAGCGAAAAAGAGACACAAAAAATACAAACATATACATTTATACATCCATAGGATACAGCCTGCGAGAGAATGAAACCATACCTACGTACAGTACCTATGAAGCGTCGCGCTCTCGATTTTGTGCTCACTTGTCAAGGCTCCTATTGGTTGAGATTGTATGAGTGAAGAATCCACATCTACGGCGTGTGAACTGCACTCATATTAACAAAAATCATATATCCCGTATTAGTAGACCTATAATTATGATTTTTTGTTATAAAATAAAATTGAATAGATCTTTCAAAATACTTAACATTTTTTGTAAATATCTGTAATAACAGAAATTAATTATTTTTAATTAATTTATAAAAATGCACTTCGTAAGGTAAACACTTATTTTCCTAAAACATTTCGACGATGCAGATCGAACGAGAAAAAAAAAAGAATTTTAAATATCCATGATCGTTATAATTTCAGCTCCCAGTGAATCTGTTAATTATCCCAATTAACATATTAATCTTTTTAACTTTGTAAAGAATATTTCAAACATTCTACACAATTTTAGATTTGCTCATCTAAAGTCAAATAAATAATATTTATGGAGATCGTCGATTACATATTACCAAATAATTAACTCGTTTACAAAAATATGTAGCTAAGTTTGAATAAGTGTGCTCTTTAATTTTCACGGTCACTCCGTTTGCCTTGGTTTTATAATATTGTGTACTTAGCAATAATCCAAATATTTGCTGACACTATTAGGAAGATGTATCATAACTAAGCACGGCGTCTGGAAACTTAAGGCAAAAAATAAATCAGATTGAGAAATTTACAGCGGCAGAAGTAAAACCTTTAGAAATGAAGCACTTTTTTATCAATATGAAGGATGATTTTTCCCGTATTTTTGTCGTCGAATTCCAGTGCACCTTTTCCTATTAATTTGATCATCTTATTAGTATTTGTGTATTCTTCTTCGGAGTCATTAGATGTCGCCTTTTGTGTTTTCCCTTTCATTTATATTATTTTCCCTTTCATTTCATTTATACTTTTTTCCTTTTGTATTTTCCCTTTCATTTATATTGATTAAAATAAAAATTAAGAATACTTGCGTGAGATCGTGGATTTATCGAATTACATTGGAACCGAGTACCTGTAAATTAAATGAATGTTTTATTGCTATCTCATTCTCTCGTAGGCTAAATCCTATAGATGTATGTGTTTGTCTATTTTCATCGAGTTTCAAATCACAACGGTGCTAAAGAAGTTTTCAGTTCAAAAAGTGAGATATATGTATACTTAAATGCAGATAGATAATTTTAAATAGACTTATATCTATTTCATCATATTTCTTACAGTTAATCCAATAAACAATAAGTTTTAAAAAAAATCGAGTGCAGTGTACACGCGGTAGAAGCAAAACTTTACCAAAACCATCTCAACCAGTATTTGAAGAGTGAGGTCAAAATCAAAGCGACCAAAGACCTCGCATAATTTCCGTTTCATATGGGAGAGCCTTTAAAAGTGACATCATTATCAAAGCGACCGATGAGCGCAGTTAATGCGTCGCAGGTGCAGTAATCGTCATATCCTTTTCATCCGAAATCCAAATCATATCCGTGCTATAGAAGTTTCACTTCAAAAATACAAGAGTGGGTCATTATGAAGTTTAAATATACCTTTCTACATCGCAAGTCTAAATTTGAACGTTTTTCTTATTTAAAAAAAAGTACTTGATTACTGATGTAAAGTGAACATAATTATTTAAACTAATTATCTAAACAAATCATTTCGGCATTTGGGGAGTAAGGGCGGTAGGTGGGTGACCAAAACTATTTCGAAAACAGTTCTGAACCTTTTGATACTGGGTGTTCATTAGCACATTCTAACATGTTCTCTTTAAAATGCTTTGCATGTACACTAGTGTAAAACCGAGACCAGTTCATTATAGGATCACGCATGGCTTATGGTAAAATGTTAAAATCCACGAGGTTAGTAGTTTACTTTTTCATAGTTAGTTTAACCCGAGATCCCAAACACCTTGTAAAGTAAACTTGTATGATACCTTTTATACAGCTACCTACCATTACGAATGATATGTGTTTATTACGAATCCAGCTCACAGAATACAAAAGATGGCTTGGTTATTTAAACAACTGAATTCATTAATAAACGCAAGATGGGTAATGACTCGTTTACAAATTTCAAAGAAAACATATTATTGATTTACCAACACAGAAATTCGCTGGTTTCTTCTAGGCACATAAGAAACATGATAAACTAACTAACTTACAAACTAACCACCACGCCATTTCACGCAGGAGTAGACAACGGATAGACCTATAAACATTTTCGTATTGGCACACTTGTCCTAGCTTCATTCACATTCATACATCGTCTCAAATATACCTTTTTGTTTTTCTGACTCATCTGACTCACGACCAGACTCAAGTATTTGCTTCACGTCATAGTGATATGTCTACCTCGAGCGCCCCCAACTTCTCATACCGTTCACTTCTACCAATTTTGGTCCAAGAACGTTCACATTTGTGTCATGTACTATATTATTCCTCTTTAACTCCTTGCCCAAACCATTTCCGTGCCCCTTTCTCAATCTTACTCATTACATCAGGCTTGCTGACGTTCTTTCCAAATCTTCACATTTTTAACACGATCATATATATTTTTTATCACATACTAGCTGGTTTCCGGCATGCGTTACAATGCCATACAAATAAATTAATTGTTTCTCCCTGCTTCCCCCTCCAGTTCCTTAGCTGAACCCGGTTGCAATGCCACTTAAATAAAGATATTGTTTCTCCCGCGTGTTCTTTCCAATTCGTCCCAGTTCCCCCCTTCCGCCTCCTCTTCCCCTCCCGCGTTCCCCCTCTACCTTCCTCTCTTTTCTCACTTCCCTTTGCCGCTTCGCTCTCTACTTTCTCCGACTTTCCCTCTCCCTTAACCCCCCCTCCTGCGAATCTTCCTCCCTTCATTCCCCTCCGCCCCTCTCGGATTCCCCTCACCCTCACCTACCCTCCCTGCCGCTAAAATACATGAAATACACTCACTTTTTCAAACAACTTGCGCGCCATCTATTGAAATTTTTTATACACATTTTAAAGCCATAGCTCACTAGTGTACATGAAACACTGCTCTGCTAAAATAAAATGTTCTGTAAAAATTTTGAGTCAATCCATCGATTACTTTCCGAGATTAGCGAACGCAAACATATGGAACCTAAATTTTTATACATATAAATAGGTCTCAGGGTTCTCGTTACTACAGCACTGTTGTGAAGTCCAGTTTCAAAAAACAGTTTTCCAAGGCCACATCAAACACCGTAATAAAGCAGATAATAAACATTATTTATATCAGAAAAGTCATAAAAAGTATTATAGATGGACTGAAAGTCTGCCACGAGTTTCGGTGTTTTTTTTTTATCAACATGCGATCTTTGACGACACTTTCAGCATACTATACCTACTCTCAATATCACTTACAGCAAGATGCGAGACTACGCGTCGTACAGTCTTGAAATGTTAGGTTATACTTAATGACTGTATAATATACAGTCAGGAAGAAGAAACGGAAATATTAAATTTTCTTATTTTTTCAAAAAAACAACACTACACCCCGACACCCGACACTGCATTTAGTAGCTGTCAGTCTGAATACCATTTTAAGGTGGTTTTTTTTTTTTTCATGAATACTGCACAAGAGTTCCAACTGCTCCCGTCTGGAACCAGTGAGACTATGGCATCCTCAATTGGGATATGTTGTAAGGCTGAAGGTAGTAGGGAGGGGAAGAATATGGGGAAGAGGAAGGTGGAAAGAACCTGGCTATTCAGATCTGGTCACCAAACACGGCTAAAGCCATTTCAAGCAACGTTTCAATTCTGAATGGTGGTCTTACAGCAGGGCGATACGGAGAGTGTCTTCCAACATGGAACGTGCCGAAAATATGCTTTATATTATTTTAAATGAATAAATTGTGAAATAACACAAATTAATCAAATAAAATTTATTTGCCACGCCGGGATTCGATCCCGCGACCTTCGGAATGCGAATCAAGAGCCTTACCGCTGGACTACGCCGGCCGTCAAGGTGTACTAACAATATGCCGACAGAAGTGTGTTGTGGGCGTGAAAAAGTAGGCGCCCAAAATTTGGTGAGATTTTCTGTAACTTGATAAAATGTTTTAAAATATCGAAATTCTTTCTTGAGTAGAAACTGTATATAAACCGTAGTTAAAGAATTATTTGTACCAGTCTGAAGATGGCTTTAACAAGCTGAAACAGGTTACTGTCCAAAATAAATTAAGTGGAAATAAGTCTTAAAAGTGTTTTATTATATTATTAAAAAATAATACTTTACTTTTTTGTAACGTACGTTATTTGTTGATTAATTAGGAAAGACGATACACATATATTTAAAGTGGGAAATTATAAGACCAACATACACGCAAGCTCGTGTAGGCATACTGTGAACGTATGCAGACTCATAATAAGTACAGGATGGGTCAGAATAAAAGGCGATTATGAAAATACAAAAAAAAACTTATTATCACCACAATCCAGTGTGATACGTTTAGTGGGTTCACGTGTTATCTAACTTTTCCCCACATTAATTCACAGTACCGTACCATTTATTGCATCGTCCACAACTTGATTCGAGATGTATCTCGAATCCGAGAAGTATCTCGAATCAAGTTGTGGACGTCACTATCGTCGAACCTACATTTATCATTACCCCTATCTCGTTTGATGATCGGGCAAAAACCGACTCGAGATCTCGAGATTGAATAAATCAGTGCAGTGTATCGTGTTTCTACAAATCACACCCGTCCATACTAGCGATCATGATACGCGTTGGTGATAAGGTACGGTGATTTGATACGGTAAAATGATACAAATTTTGTGCAGTACGTGCACCCGGCTTAATGTGATGACGAACTTTAGAGTCGGCTTGAACAAAGCAGATATTTATTTATTTATGTTATTAAAGTGAACACCGCCCAGAGTACCAGCCACCTGGGGCCAGAGAGAAGAAATAAATGCGGTAGATAAAGCAAATAAATTCAGATCAGGTCACCAAAAATGGCTAAAGCCATTTGAAGCAACGTTTCGGTTCTGAAAGGTACTGCTACACCGTGGTCAAACTTAGAGTATCTTCCACTCTAGAGTATGCCGCAAATGTTTTACATACTATTTTTAATTAATTCATTGTGAAATAAAACAAATAAAAATTAATTGCACAAGCCGGTATTTGAACCTGCAACCTTCGGATTGCTAGTCAAGAGCCTTGCTCCCGACCACGGAGGCCATCTAAATCAGGTTACAAACATATATATTTTTTGAAATGAAATTTCTATGTTGTGATTTGAAATTTGGATGAAACGGAAATGATGTATTACAGCACATACGGAGCATCAAACTGCTCATTGGCTGCTTTGATTATGATGTCACTTTTCAAGGCTCCTATTGGCTGAGATATTAAATGGAAATGACGCATTACATTACCTACACTGCGCTCATTGACCGTTTTGATTATGACCTCAATTTTTAAGGCTTTGGTTGAGATTGTTTTGGTAAAGTTTCGCTTCTACCGCGTGTGAATTGCACTCGATTTTTTTTTAAAATTTCAAAATATTGAGTATAATTTATCGATATATCCATATCCTTGTACATATCTACAGCTTGATTCGATATACAATGTACGGTGATACAATGTACGGCATACAATGTAAGATACGGTGATACAATGTACGGCACGGTAAATTGTTACGGAAAAATGATAGGTCATATGTGAGCCTATTAAATAAAGGTAATATTTATTTTCTAATGGGATCTAGCCGCTAAGAGTACAGTTTTTCCACCATAAGAAGAGCAATGCATTTTGAAATTGTGTCAACATACAGACAACAGCGTATTTTGACGTTCCCTGGATCGCAACAAAATCATACACGGAGAAACGCGGGGATATCCCGTAAAACAAAGACACCCAATTATAAATTTATTTGAGGTACCTACGTGTAACACGATATTTCAGTGATAATTAAATATAACTTCATAAAAATCCAGTAATCTTTAATTACTACATTGATGACAATGCTCTTGAGACACTAACACAAATTAAAGACTTAGGCATCACTTTCCAATCAAATCTTTCATTTGTTAACCACATAACAGAAATCTGTAATAAGGGCTTAAAAATGTTGGGATTTATAACTAGGCTAACTAGAAATTTTAACAATATAAAGTGTATTAAACAAAAGAATACAAAACAAATTCTTACATTTTCTAAATTTCAAAATGGGGATTCCAACAATAATGTTGAACTACAACACTGTGTTAAATAATATGAATATGCTCAAATTGTCAGACAGAAGAATTTTCACTGACTTGGTATTTCTATATAAAATTCTCTACGATTTAGTTGATAGTCCGGTATTGCTTGAATTGATAAGCTTCCGGATTCCATAACATAATACAAGAAGTCAGGATTTATTTCAGTGCAGAAATTCTGGTACTAACTACCATATGTACTCCTCTTTACCCAGAATACTAATGGAAGGAAACAATTACATCAAGTCCGTGGACATCTTCAGTTTATCTTTAAACAAATATAAAATATTGTTACTGAAGCAGTTCAGTTATGTACAATACATATTGTATTTATTACCATTAATAGGTATGTAAAAGCCCTGAATAAGGGCGTTGATCAATAAATAAATAAATAAAACCCTGGTTTATAATGATGTCATCTTTTAAATGTATATTTCTTAAATGTTTTAAAGCAAGTACTTAATTGCGTGAAAACAAATTTGAGAAATCACCTTTTATTTCTATTATAAATCACAAAACCGCCCGCTGTTCTGTCTCATCCTGTATAACGATCTCGCTTACGCATTGAGTTTGAAAAGTAAACATTTTCTTGAAATAATCCGGTGATAATGAAAAAAAGTTCCCTCGTAAGTTTTTGTGTCTATTTTCGCAATGTAAATAAGTATCTACGTATAAATTAAAACGAATCTGTGGCGATAAGAGATGTGTACAATATTTTACCCACATTCCTGAACTTGGACCTTGATTTTGAATTTAAACATTTTAGTTGTTATCTTTTTTTAGATCGGAACAGTCGATTACCAGATCTGAAGAGCAAGGTTCTTCCCAACTTACCTCTTTACCAACTCATTCCATTCCCACTTCTTTCAGCCTCACATCATACCGTAATTATGTATGAGAGAGTAATAATAAGATATTTTTTTAAAACAATAATCCCGAATTCTAAGTAAAACGATCAAATGGTTAAAACAAAAAAGTAAAGCTAGCTTTACACGACACTTATTTTCCATACCGATCACCATATGGAAATATCGAGACCCATATTGAAGAAAGAACAATAGAATGTTTTTTCACAAAATGTAAAATATTTGTACATATACCGACTACTAATAAATTCACAATACAATTTTTAATAAAAAGGAATAATCTCGTGTCTAAATGGGGATAGTCTATTTACAGTATCCAAAGTATAATAAACATTGGAAAATAAGTTACAATACATACAATAAAAGCAACAGAATTATCTGAAAAATCATCGATAAATCCAAAATTCGGTAAAAATGAAGCGTTCGTTTAAAAGAAAATTTAAATACCTTTCCTCACTTTCTATCCTACAAAATTTTGACTTATATTATGCGGGCATATGCGGGCATTAATTTTTTTGTTGACGTGATAACGTATTATAAATCGACGAACGCCAGCTGCACTCAAGAAAAAGCATGACTCATTGTCACGTTCCGCCTGGGCCGAAAGAGCAAGCGAGAGCGTGGAACAAGCGATAGAGAAGCACGATCGGCCTAAGCGTTCGGCTTGTGACTGTAAAATTCTTTGTAAAAGTTTTCTTATGATAAAAGTTTTCTTATTGTAAAATTATCGTCCGTAAACCGACTTTACAGACAACCAATTTTTTTTTTCTTTTTTTTTTAATACTGAAATACTGAGGAACACGCATTCACAATCAGCAGTAAACACTGTAGTAATCTGTGTGTAATCTTTTTAACCATATATTAAATATATTCTGAAATAAACATCCAAAATACAAATGAAAAAATTATAATAGTTATGTAAAACACAAGTGATATTTTCCATACAGAAACAAGTATTATAGATATACGATTCGCGTGGAATCTGTACCGTAAAGAGTGTCGTGCAAAACGGCCATGATTCCCAGAACTTAGCAAGACAGGAAACGTATGTTTACTTTAATATAATTTACGATTGTCTATGACAGCATGGAAGTAATTCTCGAAAGGCCAATTAATCAGACGTAACAATAAACTTCAAAACGCCTACACCGTTTTTGACAAGAGTTGCACACAAAACACACAGAACCGAAACCAAACCACTATTGTTCAATACAAAATCTATTTACATAACATAAATGCATATTGGCAGCTTAACCATAATATTATTGATATGATTGCCATATATCAGCAATAAATATGCTTTTAAATTTTCATCAATGGACCTGCTAAATGACTGAATTCACAAGAAACAACTTATCATGACATAATAATGAAGTTCTTCCGGTTTCCGATAATTTATTGGATAATATTGATTATTGCCGGTTACGCAAGCCATTAAAATAACTACTAAACTATTTGTTTGTAAATAGGTGAAGATAAAATCCCTAATGACCTGTGGGGTTATTTTATTGGCATTTATTATATTTTTATCTTCTGTTTTCCGTTTCGGATCACATCATGGCGCCTATCTTCAAGGCTTAGTAATGATGAAGAACTCTAATAGTACTTCTACTTCTGAAAAGTTATCTAAAAAACACAATAAAAAAATTTGGTTTTCTGTAAAGTTGGTTTACGGACGATAATTTTACATGATAACGTCATATAATAACGATGGAGTGGAAGAGAGATAGATGCGTCACAAGCCGAACGCTTAGGCCGACCGTGCCTTTCTATCGCTTGTTTGCACGCTTGGCTCAGGCGGAACGTGACAATGAGTCACGCATTTTCGTTCGTGCCGGCGTTCATAGATTTATAAGACGTTTTCACGTCAAAAATATAGATAAAACCAATAAATTCTATTTTTTATTTTATTTTATTCTTTAAATAATAACAAATCTCGAAAAATTTTGAAAATGACAATCAAAATAATTTTCTATAAAAATATTAGAGAAAAAGCATGTCTAAGTATTTTATCGCCCGAATTCCTTAAACAATTAGATATAATTTATTGAACTTAAATTTAAAGGAAACCCTAGTGCCAGAGTTCATTGAACCGGATTTGGACATACAACCGAATTTAGTATTTATGATGTGTGTGCTCAGATGAAAGGAAAAATGAATTTTAAAATTTCAATTTTATTTATTTTTCTTTTTCCATGAAAATCATGTTTTCAGGAAAATATAATTATGAAATAAATAATAAACAAAAGCAAAAAAAAAATCTAGAAGCGTCATAAAAAAATGTGTGATTAATTTGAAGGTATTGCATGTTGTAAAAAAGGCAAAGATTTGAACAACCACACACTGACACACAAAAGTAACTATAAATTGACAATTTCGCAATGTTGTTACATTCGGGAAATCCCCAAAAAATTATTAAATAATTTATAAAATATTAAAAAATCAGAGTGTAGAATTGACACACCGTAGAAGTGATACCTTTAGAAAACTAGTAGACACCATTAGGGAGACTACGAAGCACAGCACAAAGAGAAGACCGATGGGCTACGAAGAACGATTAATTAAAAATAAAATGAAACATATTTGCGGCAAGTTCCAGAGTGGAATACACTCTCTGTATCGCCCTGGTTTAAGACCACCATTCAGAATTGAAACATTGATTGAAATGGCGTGGTGACCGGATCAGAATACCTATGCCCTTCCTCACCTTCTTTTTCCCCACCTCCTTCCCCTCCCCTCTATCTTCAGTCTTACAATATACCCCAATTCGGGATGGCGTGGTCTCACTGGTTCCAGGCGGGCAGCAGCAGGAACTCTTGTGCGATATTAATAAAATGCGTTAGTTAGGTTCCTAATTTTAAATTTAAAATTAGCTGTTCATTCCGATAATCCCTGTACTTCTATTTTCTTATGTTTATCTCTGATTTTGTTTGCTTTCATATATCGCATTGTTTTATTGTAAATTGGACGTAAGTCGTTAATAAATAAAATAAAATTGCACTCTTATCTAATGCACGTATAATACGTGACTTTCTAGTAGTTTTTTTCTCTCGTGTGCTGTCAAAAATCGTCGGCCATAAAATTTCTAGCGAGCCAAAACGATTACTGCAGTCGGTTATCTGAATACCTGATTAACTAGCAGAGACAAGCGCATAGAATAAATAACATTACACTCTACAGAAATAGCACATTACGTCAAATAACTAAAATAGTCTAAATACCTAAGCAGTAAAAGAAAATACCTAACAAAAATTCCAAGAAAATCCGAATCAGCTATTCGAATCTACGTAAAAAATTATGGCAACTGCAAAAGAATAAAAATAGATTTTAAATTTGGAAGGTTGGTATGAGTAGCGCCGTCCAGGAATAATTGGATAATCAACTGCCATAGTCGTAGACGCGAAATTTCACCAAAACAATTTCAACCAATAAGAGCCTTGAAAAGTGAGATCATAAACAAAGCGGCCAATGAGCGCAGTTGGACGCTTCGTAGGTACTGTAATGCGTCATTTCCGTTTCATCCGAGTTTCAAATCACAACAGGGCTAAAGAAGTATCACTTCAATAAATCCTACAATTATCATACTCCGGATACTTTGCGTTTTTCCCATTCTCCTGATTTTTTTTTAAATCAAATTTTATATTATACTTTTAAAAACTGTTCAGAGTTACTCAAGGTCCTGAACGCTTGCTATGAATTTATGTTTTTGAGAATAATCACGCTCTAGTTATTAAATCAGTCACAATGAAACAGTAAAATTCTTATCTGAAAATAACAATTGCATATTTATAACTTTGGAAACTGGAGTTTTATGATAATAGGTTTTTGTTGTTTTGTTTCAGTAATATTGTTTTCGAGATTGTTTTCTTCGCGTGGTTTGACTTTAGCAAATAATATATATATCAATCCCTTGTGGTGTTATTTCACAATATACAATACAGGCAAGTGTTAATTAAAATGCATAATATTATTGCATCCAATGCAGATATGCACTTGTGCATACACTGAGTTTAGAAACAAACGCCTAAGTTAGTGTTGTCTGTATAATAACAAGGAAATACATACACGCTAAGAATATTTCCTAAAATAATATCTTTATAAAATTGAATGCTTCACGTTTTCCTTATTTTCGAGCGTTTCTGTAATGAAACAAATGTTGTTTTTTTCTTTTGAAATTTTGAAAATTCAAATGTTTTGTCCGTTAATTTTATGATGAAATTTTTATGAAACTCTTTTGAACGTAAAACAAACATAAGCGCCGTATCCGCCGTATAAAAAAGAAGAAGATGGAGAGATATGTAATTACGAATGTTGGAGAGAGCGCTAATATATAAAACGATAAAATAGAAGCGAAAATTGTGAAAATGTTTAATAAAACACCACTCGTTTAAAATATAGCAAAAATCTCGTGGGGAACATCTAAAATAGCTTTTAAAGAAACACTGTGAATTTTTTCATACATATAACTTCTAAAATAAGTGAAATGAACGTGTTTATAATAATTTTCGGAGCAAACGTTGAGATTTTTTTTCTATGAAGAGAATTTAAAATAATTTGCGTTTCGACGTGGAACACATCGACATATTATCTTAAAAAAATAACATTTTATTTTTTTAGGAGCTTAAAAATTTCAAATGTTTAAGGGAGACAAAATTATTAAGTACCTACTCCCATTTTTTTTAAAATTGGTAATAATTAGACCTTGCATAATAAATAATCAGCATAAACCACCCATTCATAATTAGGAAAAAATGGCTTTCTGGCGAATTCTACTTCATCCATAATTTTTATTGAAGTGAAAACTTCTTTCGCTTCGTTGTGATTTGAAACTCGATGAAAAGGAAACGAGCGATGCTATAAAGAGACAAACACATACATCTATAGGATTTATCTTGAGAGGGAATGAGATCGCAATAAATATTTATTTTATTCACGGGTACTCGGTTTCAATATAAAACGATAAATCCACGGTCTCAAGCAAGTCCCATCTAATGAAGTAGCTTAAAGCGCCCGACGAATCTTTGCAGATATTCAGACGACTAGGGATCGAATCCTACGAAATCCAAAAAAAATCAATATCCAATCTTCAAACCACTCCAAAATAAACAGGCAAAAGAAGAGACTAGCGACTCCGAAGAAGAAACTATTTATACTAATAAGATGATCAAATGTGTAGGAAAAGGTGCACTGGAATTCGACGACTAAAATATGAAAAAAATCACCCTTCACATTGATAAAAAAGTGCCTCGCAGTCTCCCCGTCTTGTCTAATTTAGTTTTCTGAAAGTTTCACTTCTACCGCGTGTGAATTGAACACTCTGATTTTTATTTATTTTTCTAAAGACATCCGATCGAAAAGTGCAATATTAAAAACATCCACGTATTTTGAGTTTTCATCAGTTTTCACATTAAAATTATTTTTGATCGTGAAATATTGCAGAAAAATCCTTGTGGTTTGTGTGTGCTCAACGATAAACTATAATAAAGAATTCCTGAATCCAAACCACAAAAAACTCTGAAAAAATATATCTTTTTCAAATCGCTGAAACAATCAAAATAAAAAAAAAACTTCCACCATTTAACTCAGTGATGCAACATATATATTTTTTTTAAATTCCGCAAGCATTAAAACGCGATTTTCTCAACTTGTCAATTAATGGATAATTTAAGCATTAAATTGATCCATTTCGATCGTAGTAAATTAAAAATGTGCCTACTATTCAGTTATAAAATAAATTATGATTGCATTCAGAAGTACTCCTAGGTATTGCCTTAGAATCTTTTTGCACAACAAAACTGCATTGCTCACTCTAGACTTCATACCTACTTGCATTATACGATTTTAATAATAAGTTTGATTTTGGTGCAATTATATAAGGAACAAATTTACATAATGTTATAGTGATGTGCACGCGGGGATATTTTCCGGGTGTATAATATTTTAAATGTAAATTTCCCAAAGCGGAGAGTTATTACTATTTATTTAACAAATGAAATTCTAAATGACTATGTCTCCTAATTTTTAAGTTCTGGAGATACATTTAGTCGCATCAATACTAAAAAAGGGACTGTCTTACAACGCTAAGGGCAGGAACAATAACGTACGTGGCACACAATTGGAAACTTCTCTCTTTGGGACTGAAAATAGCTTGACGGCCTCCGTGGTCGAGGTGTGATTTATTTATTTACTTAAACGCCCGTAGGGCTCTTACGTAGAATAAACAATAGATGTTTTTTTTTTTTTACTACACTGAAAATAATGTTGACAAAATACAGGTAACATAATATATGTTAAAAACAATATATAGGTTACATTAAGGTAAGTGTTGACAAAATACAGGTAACATAAAATATAGGTTGCAAAAAATATAGGAGTTGACACAAAATAGGTAATGTTTAAAATTGTTAATAATGCTCTCAATTCGTTGAAGTCAATCCGAAGGTCGCGGGATCGAATCCCGGCGTGGACAAATAGGTTTTATTTGTTTAATTTGTGTTAAAACATAATTAATTAATTCAAAATAATGTATTGTATATTTGCGGCAATTTCCGGAGTGGAAGATACTCCCAGTATCGCTCTGGAGTAAGACCACTTTTCAGAATTGAAACTTCGCTTGAAATGGCTTTAACCGTGTTTGGTGACTAGATCTGAATAGCCAGGTACTTCCCCATCTCCTTCCCTTCCTGACTAATCTTTAACCTCACATTGGGGAAGCCAGAGTCTCACTGACTCCAGACTGGAGCAGATGGGACTCTTGTGATGCATTCACATAAAAAAATAATCCGAAGAAAATCTTGTGATGTATTCACATAAAAAAATAATCCGAAGAAAATCTTGTGATGTATTCACATAAAAAAATAATCCGAAGAAAATCTTGTGATGTATTCACATAAAAAAATAATCCGAAGAAAATCTTGTGATGTATTCACATAAAAAAATAATCCGAAGAAAATCTTGTGATGTATTCACATAAAAAAATAATCCGAAGAAAATCTTGTGATGTATTCACATAAAAAAATAATCCGAAGAAAATCTTGTGATGTATTCACATAAAAAAATAATCCGAAGAAAATCTTGTGATGTATTCACATAAAAAAATAATCCGAAGAAAATCTTGTGATGTATTCACATAAAAAAATAATCCGAAGAAAATCTTGTGATGTATTCACATAAAAAAATAATCCGAAGAAAATCTTGTGATGTATTCACATAAAAAAATAATCCGAAGAAAATCTTGTGATGTATTCACATAAAAAAATAATCCGAAGAAAATCTTGTGATGTATTCACATAAAAAAATAATCCGAAGAAAATCTTGTGATGTATTCACATAAAAAAATAATCCGAAGAAAATCTTGTGATGTATTCACATAAAAAAATAATCCGAAGAAAATCTTGTGATGTATTCACATAAAAAAATAATCCGAAGAAAATCTTGATAATATTTGATTTTTCATTAATAACAGCAGTCAAGTTCACCTTATTACGATAGTGTTACTTACCATATTATTCTGTGTGCTGGATCAAAAATTAATTTCTTTTTCAATAGTCGCTAATAAATTTTTATTAAAATAAAATTAATAGATCGGTTTAAAAATGTATTGTTCCGTACAATTTTATTTTAAATTTGACAATATATACACCATTTAGACGAAAATTCTTGGGAATTTACAAATGAATCACTACTTCAGTACACACATTATGAAAATAAACACAGATAAGCTAATTTATGTATTTAGAAATTATGCAGGTAAATGACATGTCTCAAAGTAAGCCTAATTTATAGTTCTCCAAGCGCATTCGCTAATACTTGACAGCCTTGTTCATTGTTCATCCGTTTAATGTTTGTTATGAACATATTGTAGGAACACATAATCAGAAGGAAAACCATAACATTATTTTTATAAATGAAGAATTCGATACCAAGAGAAAATTTAATACAACAAAAAATATATAAAAAATGTCTTAAAAATAATCATTGACGACAATATTAGCAATTCTCAAACGAAAATTTGAAATAGAAAAATCAGAAAAGAATTATATCCGACTTAATATTTATGTTCAAAATTGTAAATGGTAGTCCTGATTTAATTAAGCTCATTGAATTTCATTATTATTTATTATTTTAACTTTATGAGTAAAATCTCAAACTGTAATATTTAATTAAATGAAGACATAATGAGCGAAACTCAATCGAAAATCTGGAAACAGAAAAATCAGAAAAAGATATTGGCACCTCTGGGACTCGAACCCAGGACCTCCCTACTTTCCGGGTTGGGCGCTCTTATCCACTGAGCTAAGGTGTCAATATCCAATTCGGTCACTTTTAACTGTACCATAGTTCGACTAAGAACCACCCATATTATCTTCATTTTTCTTAACGCATATTTTTATTGGCTGCCATCTTTATGAATGATTGCAAGATTCAACTCGAACTAAATGCAATCTAGATGGTGTCTGGATAAATTATTATCCATTTTATATAATGTGCGACATCTATTGACTCTTCTGCAAGTCTGGGATGAATATTATTATTTATTATTTTAACTTTATGAGTAAAACCTCAAACTGTAATATTTAATTAAATGAAGACATTATGAGCGAAACTCAATCGAAAATCTGGAAACAGAAAAATCAGAAAAAGATATTGGCAGTGGCACCTCTGGGACTCGAACCCAGGACCTCCCTACTTTCCGGGTTGGGCGCTCTTATCCACTGAGCTAAGGTGTCGATATCCAATTCGGTCACTTTTAACTGTACCATACTTCGACTAAGAACCACCCATATTATCTTCATTTTTCTTAACGCATATTTTTATTGGCTGCCATCTTTATGAATGATTGCAAGATTCAACTCGAACTAAATGTCCCAGAATATGTGTCCCCAAATACTCGAGTCCCAGAGGTGCCAATATCTTTTTCTGATTTTTCTGTTTCCAGATTTTCGATTGAGTTTCGCTCATAATGTCTTCATTGAATTTCATTTACTCACGAGAGCCACTCATTTTAAAATCCTGTTTAAATCCTACAATAACCGGACTGAGTATATGAAACACTCGCTTGTACCTAGATTACATGAAGTTACTAATAGATATGCAGATTTGACAGATCTATTTAATTGCACGGAAGGCAGGTACAAGCGGGCTGTACTATCAAATCTTTTCAATTAATTTTACTTGTACTAAGTATAGATTTTTGTATGTTATCGAATCTCGGTATGTTATAATCTTTTTTACTGATTCTAATATGTTTCCTATGATTTTGTGACATGTATGCTTTTGGTATATATATACCGTTGATATTAAACAAATTAAATTAAATAAAAAGATTCGGTCGCATCTAGGAATTAAACCCAAGACCTTAACCTTGCTGCTCTAACCACTGAGCCAATTCAATCCTATATCCTTCGGTCATAATTAACTGTATCGTGGCTTCGACTAAGTTTCATCAAAATTATCTTCATTTTTTTAAGCACATTTTTATTGGCTGCTATCTTTATGTATATTATCTTCAATGATGAAATATTATAATTTGAGGCTTTTCTCATTAAGTTATTCCAAAAATAACTATTCCTTTGCAATATATTTTAATCTTATTCTAAATACATTGCTATAAATGCTTTAAAGGCATAAATGTGTATTTATTACGTGTTCTAAAACGAACATGAAAATTTACTGCCGTAATGTAAATGTTTACGAGTAAAGGTGTTATTTAAAGTAAAGATACACATTATTTCAAGATCACGCCAGTTCGTTAACTCACTCACGTAAACCACGACATCAGCCTTAACTTGGAATTAGAAAGAAATCCATAGGTATATTGACTTACATCTCCTCGTTTCGGAAACATAATACCTGAAAGTATATTTCCAGTTTTCATGAAAAGTGAATATCTTACAGTTATGACAGTTTTATCAGAGTGAATAACATAGAAATTTGTAACATCTTGATTTAATAATAATTAACGCACAAACAACAAAAAAAAATACAATAAAAACCGACTTAGCAAAAAATATATCATCGCCTGCGAATAAAATCAACATAAATACGATCGCAGAACAAACGCAAATACATTATGTAAATTTCTCACTTGCGCGCAAAAATAAAACAGCAATTAAAATAATAATGAACAAGAAAAGCCTGTTAAATTAATTTATCGCAGTAGAGTAGTTGAACATGCCTCACTTGCCGCACTTTCAGTTACGGAAATTTCAGTGTTCAGGTTGCTTCTGAGCGCCTCAACGGCTATATTTGATTTCAACAATGCATTAAAAGTAGACACATCCAAGCGACAAACATTAAAATGTCGTAAAATCACATTTTCTTCAAAATGCATCACAGTGGGAACCGATTGACACAATCAATTATCACTCGCAGAACCCCAACAACATTTTTAAGACGTTTCTATTGTTTACCAAATAAAGCGAAGTGAAACCAAATATCAAATATCACAAGTGAAAAATAAACTTACATGAATGAAAGTTTTTCTATTTCACGCCGGCAAATTACCGATAATTTCAATGAAATGAGATGAAAACACAACTTTTTTGATCGTTGTGTGTGAAAAAAAAAACACAAGTGGAAAAGCTTAGTTAATTAGCGATAATTAAAATTTGACTTACAATTGAACTGTTAATTCACACTAGCACGTAAAACACAATACGGAGCACTCAGCACTAACAGGGAGAACACGCGAGAGCAGAATAGAGAGCACGCGCGAGGGCAGCCGTCGCACGACCATTCACTGAAACTGCCGGCGCAGGATTAAAGCGGGAAGCGCGGCGCGAGGCGCGAGTTGAGGAGCCTCGGAAGCGAATACCGTTCTGACGCTCGGTGTACTCGGTAGATTCGGTTCTGTTACGGACCAAGGCGCGGGGACTCCCCGCTACGGCTACCAACTCCCTGCCCGCCTCGGAGGGCACGATGTCAAATTAAGCTTTGCTCCCATCGCGTTGGTACGCTTAAATACGCGACGTCTTGATCCGTCTTATTATAAAGTGCCCAGATCGCAATCCAAGCAGCATCGTACCTATTTTTTGCACTAATGACAAAAGCGTCGGGCATTCGCCCTGTTTTTTTGTACATTTTAACAACTTCATTGAACTCTTTCACTCTTGGTTATTTTTTTTTTGTAGCCAAGTAAGTATAAAGAGGAAACTTCTTTCAGGACATAATTGATTCTGATATATTATAAAATTTTAAACTATTTCAGTGTTTTTAGCAGACCTGTACAAATAATTAATAATAATAAATAAATGGAAAAATAATGTACAAAATATTTCAATACGAGACTTTGGTCTCCGGTGACTTTTTGACAAAAAAAAATTCTTTAATTTCAAACAAACAAAAATTTCTTCCACATGACTTCACTGGTAATTCAGCCAAATAACCGCCCACCCCCTAACTGTTCAACATCTACTGACTTTTTAAATGTTTTTATTTGAAAACAAAAATATATCACCGGAGACCACAATTTCATTTCCATTTTTTATTAGAAATATTGTCAGGAAGTTTCCGATGTTACGCAAAGTTTTTCGAAATAAAAATAAAATAAATAAAATAAAATAAAATTAGATTAGTATAAAAATCAAGCGAACGCCGCCCGCTACAGATACTCTTTTTTATATAAAATGATTATTGATTGTATAATGTATACGATCTTTTTCGAGTATTATGTCTATTCCGCCCTACTATCCCCTATACCAGCGGTGGTCAACCTTTTTGAGCCTGCGTACCCCTCGACTCCTACTACAAATTTGTTGTACCCCTATCTATCTTGCATACACGCGTAATGAAATACATGTTTAATTTGTGATATTTTAATACTCACATTATTACATGAATTTAACAATCAAGTCACACAAATAAAATGAATGCAATTTTAGATAGAGCGTAACACGACTTCGGACATTTTTAACAAGTGATTCTACATGCCTACCACGATATTGCGTAGCCCAAATGTATGCTTCGCGTACCCCAAGGAGTATCACAGGTTGAAAACGACTGCCCTGTACCATGAATGTAACAGTATAAATATTATATACATACATTTGTACGTACGTTTTTATATAAAACCATAATGACTTACATGAATATTGTGAATGACAAGTATTTTCTTTAAATAAATTTAAAAAAAAACTCTCGACACAGCTTCCCCTAAGATCACACAGGATTGAAATTATTTTTCCTCAAGACCTCTTGTGTGAAATTATTGTAAAAAAATCAAATAAAATGTGTTTATTGGTAGATCACGGTGTCAAAAAGCTTTTACTTCCATCACATTACGTTTGGAAGCTAAAAATACGTATTTTCTTCTTTTAAAGTGTCTTTTTTCCAATTCATCTCGTACCTAAAACTAAATACAAAACCTAATGCATTTACATTGTATTTCTTTTCTCCTTAAGGTGATCCAATAGTTCAGGAAAAAAATCGAAATCGGATTTCACGCCTCTTTTTGGGAGGAGTTTAAAAATACTTGAGAAAAAGCATTTGGAAGGTTGGGAATGTTATTTAAGAATTTTTTTTACAGGTTGATTTCGTAAAGGCATGTAAAAAACACTAACTCCTTTTTTACGCATTGTTTATTGTTATAACAAGGAAATTTAAAATTGATTTCACGGAACCAAGCGACGCGGAGTCTACACCCCTTTGCAGGCAGGGAGTAACTGATACGAAATGAATGTGCCAAGTGCATGGTTCTTGTGCCCATGGCATGAGGTTCACTTTAAAAATCCAAATTCGTTGAGTGCGGGCCGTATTGATTGATGTCAAAAATAGCAACGAGAAAATGCATATTTTATTTTATTTTGTAAAGTTCAGGCATAAATATAATTTTTTTGCGATTATTGTAAAAAAACTAAATTTGCTAATTATTTATCATTTTTTTTTTTGCGATTTTTTATAAACTAAATTTGCAATTTAAACAATGAAACTAGGTATATCCTAAAAAAGGTTTATAAAAAGGAGAGTTTGTACTTGAAAGTGTTTTTTTATAGACTTAACATTTTTTTTCTAGGCTTATTAAAAGACTTTAATTTAAGCATCCATCTATAATACTTCTAAGCGACCAAATTTTCAAAACAAAAATAGATGATTTTGTATGATTTTGCGTTATTTCGCATGGTTTCATCTTAAGCACTTGATTAAACTGTTTTTTTTTTGCATGTTAAACGAAATGAGAAAACTTATTTAATTTTCTAGGACTTTTCTACTTAACGGTTAAACGCGCATGAAAAGTCGGGCCACTTTATTACGAGAAATATAGGATAAAGTGAATGCACTCTCCTTGCTTCATTAATATAAGTCACCGTGATATATTATGAAATCGCCCTCACACGATTATTTCCTGAAGGGGGAGCTTACAGAATAATACCACAATACATAACATGGAGAAATGGAGAATCGCCTCTCCGGACCGGGTCGTTTGACAACACGAATCATTCACCACTGCACTTAATATTAAATTTATTATTACATTTTCATAATCCCTCTGATTAATTTCACCAGCATTAATATTGATGCATTTCCCCGTTTAAAGAGAAATTTATTACCAAACCTCTTATATTTTCACATAGGTACTAGATACCCATATATTTATACTCACACTGGCGAGCTCCCGGCATGCGTTGCAATAACTTAATAAATAAATTGTTTCTCCCTGCGTGTACTTCCCATTCGTCCCTTTCCTCTTCCGCCTCCTCGTGCGTTCTCACTCCACCTTTGCCGCCTTCCTTCTCCCATCTCCCGCTCCCCCCCTCCCGCGGACCCCCTACCGCGTTACCCTTCTCTCTCCCACGTTCCATATATTCAGTACCGGTACATTCAATTTTTAAATAACTCGCATGCCACCTATAGCAATTTTTTTACAAATATTTTTTTCATATATTACAAACATAAGTACCTACCTTATATATAATAATATTTTTGTATATTTTAAGAACAATCAATCAAATTAGATACCTAACATAGGTAGCTTTTTAAAATATCTTTAATTCTAGATTCGATTCAAAGTATTCAATTTTGGTTAGTATCGTAGATGAGTACTTCAATTAAAATAATTAATTAAGAGAGTTTATTCGAAAATTGAATTTTGATTGAACAATCGATGGCAAAATGTAATTCTCAAATTGTGAAATTTTTGACGGTTTCGTAAGAGTTTTTGTAATGATTAAAAATTTTTTCAGATGTATTGTCATGGGGTTGTAATAATCTAGAAACCTTCGCGAGTGTGGAAACAATATAACAAACAATTTACGTATCACAAAACTAATAATAAAAACAATTTAAAAAAAAAACTTATTCATTTTCGTCAGAACTTTTATTCATCATCAGACAATTTACGGTCAGAAAATTAAATGCATTATACTTCTACCATGCAACATTACAATTTTATAAAGATGATATTCAAACTAAAGTAGCACCCTTTAAAAATAACAGAAATATTAGACAAACGTCAATACTTCCAACTCAAAAATGTAAAAAAACAATAGGACAGCAAAATCATACATACCTCGGTGTTAAATTTTTTAATTCCTTACCAGAAAAAATTAGAAACATGAACACTAATATAAAAGAATTTAAAACATACCTTAAAAATTATAGTGAAAATATGAAATGAGTAATATCAAATAAAACTATTATGATAACACCCCCCCCCCATACACCCAAGCCCTGCTAATTTATAGGGGTATATATATTATGTAACTAACTATTTTATATAATCTGTTTGAAATACATGTATTGTACTATTTATGATGAATAAAAAAAAATAGATATTTTGAAAGTTTCAAACATTTCATATTCTTAATAATATACGTAAACAACGATATGTACTTTACCGGTGTTCAAATTTTTGAAAAAATTCTATAATTTATTCTACAAATCAACTAAAATTTCGAAAATGACATGCGTAAATTTGACGTACTAGCAGGTACCAAGACTGCACACGGACGCAATTATGCTTGGAAAGAATTATTCCTACTGGAATTATATACCTTACAAATCTGTTCTTTTAATAGGTTTAAATTTTTGAATGATTACTAACGCAGACGCATGTAAATCACAGGATGGTCTGAATTCTCGACAAATCCGTTCAAATTTAGAAAGGAAATTTTAAGTAAAAAATATTGATTTTTAAGTAGGTTCGCATTTTTTTTTACATGAGCTCCTCACAGGAAGCCCGGAGGAATACAATTTTCTTCAGGTCATCGCTTATCACATTTTTTTAAACAATCAGTAACAATTTTGAAAATGACATGACACTTAAATTCATAGCAAATTTGAGTTCATGAAACCAAATGTCTCGCCGTGAAAACTAACGCACATAACAGACAATCGAAATTAGCATGTTTGATGAGTGAGAGACCAAATTTCACATTTGAAAAAATACAAAAGTTAGGTTCAGTAAAGTTAAGGTGTTTTTACATTCGTACATGAAATGTACGCTTTTGTAATTTAGTCATGTGACCAAGTATTACATTATTATATTCATTGGTCCTACGACACTTCACGTAATGTTATTTTTAAATTGAAAAATAAGCAGAGCAAGGTTGGCTAAGGTCAACAGAACTGTTAAATTTTCTAGACCGGGAAAATTTGTGGCGCCGTCATGTACATAAACAATATAACCGTGCAGCAACCGAATAACAATACGATTATGAATGAAGTCACAATGTTTTACGTCATTTTATTTTGACTTACCCCGATTAACATGGGACACGGATGAACACGCGCTTATTTAAAAATTATGTTTCTACCCACACGTGTAATGATGGAAGAATCTACACTTTTTGTTATTATTGGATGGCCTACAATCCTACTAAGCTGACATATTAGGAAAGGAACACTAAAATCTACGTGTATAATATTTCCTCTATAAAGATTAGCAGCCTTACTAATAACAAAACGCCTGCAAGATTATTAAAAGGTATATCTATCACGTGACCGATGAACGGCATTTTAACATTTTTACTAATAACATGATCACATTATTAAGTTGGTTGCATTATCTTTTGCTTGATTTGCGCATGCGCAGCCATCTTTTGCGAGTGCAGCGGCCATCTTTTTTCAATAAATTCGCGGTAAAATTTCTCTTATGACGTGTGGAATATTATGCGCAGTTCGTTTAATGTTTTCTTAGCATGATTTCCATTTAAATGATGGATTCACTATTATATGATTGAACATATTACTGTTATTAGCATTATTTTTGTCAGTTTTAGAGCTTTCATAATGTCTCTGTTGTTGTTTTAATTTTGTTAACATTAAAGTATAAGTTATATCAGATAAATTAGTTTTTGTTCACTAAAGTTTAATAAAACTTCCGTAAAAGTAATGTTATTTAATAAAATTAAACGTTCGTGCGGGTGTAAATAAATACCAAATTTGTGTTATCAATGTTTACATTGTTCAAAAATGAATTCAAAATGTCAATTTTTTTCAGTTTCTCTCTTGAAAAAAAATTTTATAATTTTAAATTGTATGAACAAAAAAAGTGTCAAATTCGTTAAAAAAAGGACTGTTTTTTAAATTTTAAATTTTCTGAATTTTTTTGACGGTTTGAAAGAATATGTTAACGGTAAGCTTTTTTCGAAATTGTTCATTTTGAAAGCTTAAAATACTGCAATTTATAAACGCTTAAGTATATTTCAAATACAAAAGTCTAAAAGATAATTTTATCTAGTTTTTAAAATGGTATTTGTTTATACATCTTCAAAAAGCAGAAAAGTACGTTGGAAAAATTTCAAAATTCGTTCAGAAATCATTAATACAACATACGTATACATTAAATAAAATCCCTCAGTCTGTGAAAGCAGTGATATATCTTATCATGATTTTTTTTTGTCATTTTTCAATTAATAATGTTTTCGTAACCACGCTCGTTTATTCATTGAAAAAATTCACGGGGTTTTTTAGTAAGGCCGCATGTATAAAGCGCCATATAGCAGCAGGGCACGTTAGTCATTTTTCCTTTCCCGGGTCCGTAGATGTTATAATACTAAGAGAAGTTTTGAATGGCTTGTAGTAAAGTTTTGAGGTGGTAAATTCTCGTTAGCTGGATGTAGTACTAGGGCGGAAAAATTAATATTGTCAGTAATTGAAAAAGTTTATTTCTTTAATATTATTTATCTTAATTAATATTAGTTATCTTCTTCGTTCCATATCTTCTTCGAAAGATATGGAACAATATGGAATATTCGCAGATTGTGTGCATTTTCATTTTCAAGAATCATCAAAAAGTATGTTTTACAGGGCAGGAAAAGGGGTGAGGGTGGTTTTTCGACATTTCATGCAGACAGTGACAATTATAAGAGAAGGTTTTATAAACTGTGACGGGGTGGCTATGTTTTTTGTGCAAATTTACAGTTTGTGTAGATTTGTACAAAAATCAAAGGGTGATGAAGTTTTGTAAACTTGACCTACACCACTCGAGGAAGTTGGCTGCTTACATGGGATTTCAAAAATCACCCCCATTCCCCTTTCCCACACGTTTAAGTAGATTTATTTTTTATTTTATGAAGTTTTGCACACGTGACTGTCTACAACTGATTTCGAAAAACTCTACGAACTCTAAGAGCCCGGGCAAAGCCGGGGACCTCTAGCTAGTTAAAAATAAATTAATAAAATTAAGTATGTTGTAAAAAAATAACGACACTACAATTATAATATTTTTTAATTTTAAGAACGCTTAGCCCAAACGCTTGTTCCGCGCCCTCGCTTGCATGCGCGGCTCAGGCGGAACGTGAGAACGTGACAATGAGTCTTGCTTTTTAGTGAATGCGGCCGGCGTTTATCGATTTATAAGACGTTATCAGGTCAAAAAATAGCACAAAAAGTTTGTTATGATTTGGTGTTACTCTTACATATTTGTTACAGTTATTATTTTTATGGTTTTTCTTAATATCTTCTCAATCTTTCTTCTATCGAAGGTTGGCTTCCACCAGGCCATTAATACCGTGCAGAACAATCAAGCGGAACCGAATTCATATCAGTCACGTAGGTTTTCAAGTCATGTGGAACGGCGTCTTCAATCAATCATAAAAATCAACAATAAAACACATAAAAAATGGAGTTGCAGTTTCAGACGTACCGGGCACTTACTGAAAGCAACAAGAACCTCCCTGCACACTAAAAATTATATTTCATAGGTGTATCATATTATATTTACTACGAGGATTTTGTAATCAAACATCCCAGTGTTACCAGATGCATTCTTTATAAATCTCCGCCCGTACTTGCGATAATGGAATGAAGAAGAATTTATTTGCGTTTTCTAGAGAAGAGCAATAACTTAGCAGTAAACATTGACGTGTAGATAGACGCTATCTGAGTTCTGCAGAATTTTAATGTCAAATAATATAATCTAAATTACTCATCTTCCAGACACAATCATCTTCTCACTTGCGGCTCTTTTGTATTGAGAGTAAATCAGTGGCGGTTCGTATAAGACAGCTATGAGTGCTGCGAGGCGGGGGAAGCTGTGCCTCCTCAAAAAGTTAGAGAAGAAAAGTGGACAAAAGAAGACAGATACACGTCCATCCATACATTCAAAATATAATGAAACTTTATTTATGCCACCAATTTATAAATTGTGTAAGTCTTAAAGTTATTCCAGTTAAAATATTACCTTTGAACATTTGCGTATTTTAGTAGGATTGCTTGTTTGTATATTATGTAATTCATCACATCAGTGCAATGCGGCCCGCCATATGCCGCACCGAGCTACTCCACAACGCAACAAATAAAACGCTATGGAGGCAGAGATAGGGTCCGCCTCCGAAGGCCGCTGAAATCGAGTAGGCAAAGGGGAGCGGGGAAGTCATGTGGAAACGAAATGAACGGTCGCGTATTGTTAGTTTGAGGCGCGCCTCTAAAGATACTTCCGATAGTACAGTACGCTGCAGTAGGTACCATGGCGAATAACGGTTATTTGGATTAATTTAGTAAGGCGAATTTAACAGTTGACGGTCTATCTTGTGTTTGTACATTATTTTTATAGTTGGACGTAATTAATAGTTGCATTGATTTTTTATTTAGGTTAGGTGTAATAGCTAGGTGTATGTATACATAATACTTTAAAACAATGTGTGTGCCTGCCCAATTTTCAACCCCGCAAGCCGCTACTGACGTAAATCCTACTTTGAAAGTAAATCCTAACTTGTAACGGGCTCTGGCAGATCTGGTTACTAAACCCGGATAAAACTATTACAAATATCAAGCAACGTTTCGATTCTGAATGGTGGTCTTTCACCAGGGTGGTAATGATCTACCACTCGGCTTAAAGTTAGTATTTTCAGAATGAAATAATTTCTATGTTTAAAACTACTTTATTTAAATTTATACCTCCCTTGACACCTCCTCCTATCTCTGCCCCAACAATTATCTGATGTTCTCTCCCTCTCTTGCATGCTCTCCTTTTCTTTTATGTTTACCTCATTATCTTAACTCTGTGCTGTAATTTAGTTTATATGTTTATTGTCCTGAAGAAGGTTGAGTTCGACCGAAACCGGTCGACGAATATAAATTTAAATAAAGTGGTTTTAAACAAAGAAACTGTTTCATTCTGTAAAATGTCAAGCAACAAAGTGTTTGCTTTCTTCGATAAGTTAGTATTTTCCTTTGCAAATCTATTTTTCTTATGTAATTTTTCAGTGTTGAGTTTGAGAGCCACATCACAGTTCTTGCTATTAATACTTTAATTATGTACATTAAATGCATTATGTTATATTTTGTTAGTTAAAAAGAGATGCATAAAAAAACACTACAAATATTGTGTAACAGGGGGAATGTTGTCTTTATTCTACTGGCTTTGGAGAACTAATGTACATAATTGATACCTTCGGTACAGCTTGATATTTTGTCGCATAAGAACGGATCGCTTTGACGACTAAAAACTATTTTTTCATAGACGTCGCAACATACACATATATATGAAAATAATTTTTAATTAAACAATAATTCAGGTTTCAACATTTAAATGCACTTAAGATGTTATTAAACTTAGTGGAAGCAATTAAAAAATTAGAAATCTGATGAAATTGAAGTCATTAAATTTGTAACTATTTACAGGTCATACTTAAAACACTTCGTAAAAGTTCGATATCTTCGATTTCTCCACACGCAAGTGCACAGTGGAGAATCAGATAAGCTTAATAAAAATTATTTCTTCCCATTAACGCAAGTCCAGATCTTTATCACAAAATGACTCTCGTTTCGATCTCTTCAGATGTAGTAGATACCTAAATAAAGACCAGGAATTTTAAAAGGTTCTTCTTGTAGTTTTTTAATCAAGTTTACACAGTCATGCCCCTAGTGACAGAGAAAGTGTGAAATGATCATTCCATTGTTTAACACAATAATTTATTTCCTTTCGAAAAACTCTGCAACATTTGGTATTCAATCGATGCCAACATCAATGTATGCGTTATTGTCAACATGTTGCGTCCCGATATGCATTTTTCACTAGTCTCGATTTGAAATTTACCTACCTTAAAGTTTTTTTGAAAAAAAAAACAATGAAAATGTTAATGTTTTTATGTCATTTACGAAAAAAAAATGATATCTTTTATTGAGATTTTTTATTTCAACTTCATGTTTTTTTTTCACTTTAAGCTTTTGCTCCTTATTATAATGTGGTCATTTTAATAAGCGACTTCTGGAAAATAATTAGACAATGCATAATATTCACGAAACAAAATTTATAATTAACATATTCCTTGCTGCTCGTAATAAAACCAAGGCATCTAATAAAATAACTATTTTTAACCAGCAATTCTCATCCTAAATACAATAAAAAGATGACTAACTCTAGCGAATTGAATGAATAACTGTTTTATTTATTTTACACCAGGACACATAAATTATAAAAGCAATAAAAATAATTTCTTTAATCGTAATTGTTTTGATTCCGTCACGCCACATATAACCAAGCAAATAGTTTTACGACAGCTTGAGCAAACAGTTAAATTAGAAAATTTTTCATGAAACCTACCAGTTTTCATTACCTTGTAAAATTTCTTCTAAACTAATTTAAAAAAAATATTTTAAGAATTATGAAAAATTACAACATAGTAGTAGGTGTATAATAATACGAATGTAATAATGTTACATTTTAATGAGGTGCAGGATTCAAAAACAATCGAAACAATGCAAATATCAGCGACACAATTTGTTTGCACTTAATTAATTTAGTACAACTTTATTTAATTATCACTGATTGATTTACTTACAAAGATTTATTTGTACAGGTTTTATTTATTAACACCGATGTATTTATTTACACTCGGTAGGCACCACGATGCTAATTTGATAGCTGCGTCAAATGCCCTCCTTCCGTTAGAACGTCGCCGCATTTATATAGCTGGTAGTACTTTTTTTGGTCCAACGAAATTGTCTGTGATAAACTGTCAAAACATTTCAAGTACCTTCCAAAACAACAACAATGCATCTCTATGATTCTATCCCGTATATTTTTAGAAGATCGTGTGTTCTAGAATATTCTGCTAGATATGGGGATTTCTGGTATGATTAGTTGGTTCGCGATGTTCTTCCCGTTACAACAACAATAAAAACATTTATTCATCAATAGATTTTTACAATTTAATACATTTTGTTTAGTTATCATTGATTAAATTGACAAAAGGGTAACTATTCTGCTAAACATTCAGGATTGCTCCCGGAATACAACTGGTTTTCAGCATTGCCTCCAACATACTTAACGTAGACGGAGGCGTCGCTAATGAAAATAATCGGGTGCCGGTGCAAAATAAATCAATTTTTTTATGGTTCTATGACAGCTGATCCGCTGACAATTGTCCCCCGCAATACTTATATATGTATAATATGCAGTCGGTTTTGACAAAATATTAACTACTAATTACTAATACAAAATTTACCTAAATATCGCCGAAGGGGTGTGAACAGGGAATAGATAGGATAGAGTACCGACAGATAGATGGGATAGAGTACCGCCGAATATTAAAAGTATAAAACATTTTTTCATTCAAATGCATCAACGATAAAACTACTTGTCTATATACTCTGTGTATATATCAGCGTATAAGTACAAACAATCGACACTGTGAATAAATTCGTTTGATATCCATGCCAACTTATTATGAAAAGTATTTTTAAGTCGATTTAAGATTTGAAATTGATAAATAATTAACAAATAATATAATTTAATAATAATTATTACTTGGGGACTTTGGGTCACCACTTCTATGTGCCTTTATGTTATTCTTATATGTCTTCATCTTCCCTTGGCAAAACAATGAATGACCTCAACCGAAAATAATTTAACAATTTGCTAGATTTCATGAATTACTTTGTATCTACTTACTTGTCTAAAAAACAATATCGAGTGCAGTTCAAACACGGTAGAAGTGAAACCTTCACCCACACAATCTCAACCAATAGAAGCCGTGAAAAGGGAGCTCACAATCAAAGCGGCCAATGCGCGCAGCTTAACAGAGCGCGACGCTCTGTAGACACTGTACGTAGGTAAGGTTTCCTTCCATCTCATTATCTCGCAGACTATATCCTATAGACGTGCGTGTTTGTCTCTTTTTAGTGTCGCTCGTTTCCGTTTCATCAAGTTTCAAATCACAACGGTGCTAAAGAAGTTTTCACATTAAAAAAAAATGTGTGTAGTTCACACGCGATAAAAGTGAAACCTTCAGAAAACTAGAGTAGGAAGACTACGAAACACAAAGAAGAAACCGATTAGATCCATCCAATTGCTATAAAACTCATTATTTCTAACTCATTAAATTCTATAGATGTATAAATTTGTCTCTTTTTAGTGTCGCTTTTTCGTTTCATCGAATTTCAAATCACAACGGTGCTAAAGAATTTCATTTCAAAATTTGATAAATAAACAAATGACATGTTTGTCCCGTGAAAACTGGTTCAATGAACTCAATGATCAGTTTAAGTTTCATTTTAAAAATTGGAAATGATTATTGTTTGAAGAATTTAGACGAGCGATAAAATACCCACGTGTGAAATAACATTTTTAATAGAAAATTATTTCATTTGCCAACTTCAAGATAGGAACTGATTTGTCGAGAATTCGTTTTGTTTATAATTTAGGTCGTTATCTCGTAAACCAGTTCAATCCAAACCAAATTTTTGTCAAATTTTCGAAGTGTCGAAGGATTGTGTCAGTCATGTCGCTAATGGTGTTTAGTGTGAGAAAATCTGCGCCGGGATTCGACGACATGACGCGGCGCTTGAACGATAATGCGGCCTGAGCTAGGCTACCGCACACGACGCCTGGTAAAGGTCAGATACCTACTTAAAACAAAACGTACAAAACATAACATCTACATAATTACGTAATAACAATTAAAATAATAAATAACATAATTACATGTCTTGAGTGTTAAACCGAATAAAGTGATCAAACAACTTTGGTGAAAATAATTTAGTATATATATTTTTTGTTAATTCTTTAAAAAAAAAAAATATATATATAAAACTGAATGTTTCCTTGTTTGTTCCGAATGCGTTCCTATACGGTTCATTCGATTGCGATGAAACTTTGGTGATTTGATGTACGGACGTCCGCGAAGGTTTCTGTATAGAATGGTGAGCTCTGGCGTTATGAAATTATTTTCGATATCTGGCGTCATGAAATTATTTTTGGAAACATTTCTACTTGTACATACTTTTGAAGTGGACTATCCAAACAATAAGCCGCCATCAAAGAGTTTGGACGCTCGCGAAGGTTTCTGTATCGGTGAGCTCTGGCGTTATGAAATTATTTTCCATACCATTTGCGATAAAACTTTGGTTTGTTGTGCGCCTGCCCGCGAAGGTTTCTACGTACGATGATTTGGCGACATAAAATTATTTCCTATATCAATCATCCATTGCGATGAAATTTTGGTGATTTGTTGTGCGCACGCCCTCAAAGGATTCTTAATAAATGTGTGTTTAGGCATTTTGAAATTATTTCCTGCACCATTCATCCGATTGCGATGTTACTTTGGTGATTTGTTGTGCCTACGTAGGTCTCTGTAGATAATGGTGAGCTTTGGCTTTGTGAATAAAAGGTTTATAATAGAAGGGAAGGGGAATCCGAAGGGAGGGAGTGGAACGATGGAGCGGGGGGGATCGCGGGATGGGGGGTTGTTGGAGTTGTCCCTAATTGATTATTTCTGCTGTACGTCATCATGCATAAAGTAAGTGTGCATGTAGGACATACGGCCGTATACAAAAATCGATGTTCTTATATCTGGAAGCGTCTCGAGTAGAAACTGCTATACAAAGATTTTATTTTATGAATAATGCCATTTCGTATGGCAGTATAAGGTTGAATAACAATACACGACATACTCATATGTGCAGTCCGTCTAGGGAAACACGCTATATCAACTTATATATAATATAACTTAGTGTACCCGAACAGGTTTGCAGGGAGGATATATTGCCGCTGGTATAACAAAAGTCGATATACTTATGTATATATGCCGGCGTCTTGGGTGGAAATCCGATGTACAAATATTTTTACTAACAATAATAATGTATTCCCGAAGAAGTATACAGTGGGATATACCTACGGTCGAATATCAAAATACAACATGCTTGTACAGAGTGTAAAGAATGTAATGTACGTACTTTAGCAATGATTCGTACTATTATTTCGAATAAAAAATGTATATCTATATATAATATGAAATCAATGTAAAGTCTCAGATGTCTTTCAAATAAAAACTAAAAAAAAACAATAGATATTGGATAGTTAGGGGCGGGGTGAGGGGTTGGCCGGTTAATCGGCTGAGTGATCAGTGATAACAAGAGGGAAAAATATTTTTTGTGTGATTTTGAAGAAAAAATTTGGTTGTCGGTAAAGTCGGTTTACGGACGATAATTTTACTTGATAAAGTCATAGGAAAACTTTTATATAGAATTTTACAGTCACAAGTCGAACGCTTAGGCCGATCGTGCCTCTCTATCGCTTGTTCCGCAATCTCGCGTTCACGCTCGGCTGAGGTGGAACGTGACAACGCGACAATGAGTCATACTTTTTTGTGAGCGCTGCCAGCGTTCATCGATTTATAAGACGTCACGTCAAAAAAAATTCATGTGAAAAAGTTACCGGAGACCAAAATTTTATTTACATTTTTTACTTCAAATAACGTCAGGAACCACTTATTAGCACCATGTATATTATGCAGTTTGTTTAGGGAAATATCTACTATAAATATTATATTATAACTAAGTGTCCCGAAGTGGTATGTGGAGAGGGATATACGGCCTTAATAATATATCCAAAGTCGATCTATTTATGTCTGCTACCGTCTTAACAGGGAATCTTGTATACACATATTTTAGCTAACAATAATGTCGTGTCCCAAAAGGAGTTTACAATGAGGATATACAGACAAATAACAAAAGATGGCGTACTCTTCGTATACACTTACTTTACGAATGAGGACGTACAGAAGAAATAATCCTCAGGGGATCAACGGTCTGATCAAGAAATAATCCTCAGGGGATTAACTGGCAAATGGATCGCGTGTCCGGAGGATCAACTGTTCTGGGGATCAACTCAATTCCGTAATGATACATAACCACCCCACTCTTTCATGTATTGTAACTAAAAAATAAATTAATTACGAAAACATCCTTACAATGTCACACTTAATCATTTAAAGCGTGTTCACACAGCTATAAAATATGTGGCTTGGCTTATTTCAGCATATTACTCGCCATATATTCCCATTGGGAATGTATGGCGAGCGATATGCTGAAATAGACCAAGCTGCATCTTTTATAGCTGTGTGTGAACGCGCTCTTACTATTCAGTAGAAAGTTCATATTTTTTTTTTACATGAGCTCCACACAGGAGGCCCTGAGGAAAATGATTTCCCTCAGGGTTTTTTAGATGCCTTTAGAGATGCTGTGTGGAGGATTTTTTTAAGGAAAGAAGGGGGAGGAGAGTTCTGGGGAGGAGAAGGGTTTAGGGGTGGGTAGGAATCTGGGGTTAGTGTTTCCTGGTCATCCGCCTCCAAGACGTAGACAATCCTCATCCCATGAACCCGGGCACCCCTGTTGATTATAAATCACCAAACGTAGCGAACCACTTGGAGTGACCTGTGGCAGAGGTGTTGGTTATCCAATAAAGGTTCCCGGGGCGGCGGTACCCATTCCCGCCTCCCAAATTGGAAAATAATTGGCAAAATTAACTATCTTTTTATTGTACTATTGTGCAATCTCAGATTTGCTGTTAACTTTCCCTAAAATAAATTAAATAAAAATAACAAAATAAAATAAAATAATTTTGAATATTGCGAGCTATTCACGACGATGATATGATGGTGATGATGTGATACCTGATTGCTCACCTTGTTATAAAACCATAAAATGGCATAAATTCTCCAATTATGAGTAATACAAACATAGTTTCCAGTGAAGATAACCTACAATCTACAATAATTATCTAGTTACGTTTATGAAACGTTTTCAATTAACAAATTTAAATTAATGTGCTCAGCTTCTCCATTATCTGTACAGACGAATTATTGTCGAGTTACACACTTATTTGAATTTAAAAATCAAGGCTGTAGAAGATGTCCTTGTACTGCTACAAGTGATTAATAATACAAGTAACTGGCTCTCCCGTTCTTTAATATTTATGTACTTAACAATACCATGAGAGGTCAAGATTTGGTTCACGTGTTCATTTCTTTTTTGGGACTCTTACGCAAGTAAAAATCACTCAAGAATTTAGGATACATAAGCATAAAATTGAAATTTACATTTAAGGAATCATTACAGATTAAACCGCCGCTATCCGAATTTCTACCGATTTCTTAAATATCTCCCTTAAACATTTGAAGTTTTTAAGGTCTTAAAAGAATATGTGTTATTTCTTAAGATAATATCTAGGTACGTTCCACGCCGAAACGCAAATTATATGAAATTCCCTCGATAGAAAAAAATCGCAAAATATGCTCCGAAAATTATTAAGAACAAGTCTATTTCTATTATTTTACAAGTTATATTTGTGAAAAAATTCAAAATGTGTTCTTTAAATAATACTTAAGATACCATCCACGAGATTTTTGCTCTATTTTAAACGAGTCATGTTTTATTAAGCATTTTCGACATTTTCGCTTCAATTTTATCACTTAAAATATTAGCGCGCTCTGTCCAACATTCGTAATTAGATATCTCTCCATCTTCTTTTTTTTAAGCCGGAAAGCGCCGCCTTAATGATTAAGACGATAACACACTATCGTATCTATACATTTCAAATGTAAAAGATACTGGTGTAGAATTTTTTGTAACAGAAACAGATTTTTCCTTCATGCTTTTGAATGAAAATATATTTTTGTTATTTATTTTTGGGGTGTTATGCCCGTGTTATACTTTTGGCCGTGTAAACCTAAAAACATACCTGAAAATATATTTTATTCTTTTGTTATTCGGCGGTGCATCCTCTCTGCACATTTCTACGGGGTGACTTTAGAAACATTCCTCAATTCCCCGTTTACGTGCGCTGTGTAACATACAATTTAACAGCATCAACATTCTAAGAAAACCTCAGAAATATCAAACCAAAGTAATGCGTACATTCATATACCAATGTGTCGAGAGAATCTTCTATCCCTATTCTATCTTCCCCTTCTTCATTGTCTCCAACCAATAAATCAATATAATTAGCAAGACAAACTTTTTTGGCTAAACTAAATATGTATTTAAGTTTGCGATAAAATATATTTCTTTCTTACAAATAAATAATATATCGACAAAGCAAGTAGCGATGAAAGTTGATATCTATGCCCTATGAATCAGAATTCGATTTCTGAGAAAGAAAACACCTGTCATCGGCGGGGAAGTATATAAATATCCACAAACCGCCGGATGTTCGCACCTTTGATTATATACAGAGATATAAGAGAAGGCCTTGATGGCGGATTATTACATCTAGATGAGAAAATATATTTGTAAAGTCTCCCGCCGACTGGCAACCACGAACTGTAAGTACGTAAGTGTACATAAGTACGTTCTTTCATAGTCATGTTAGATGTAATAGATGGGGATTTTTTTAAAAATAATAACCATATCTAAAGACATCATGGTCTAAGTTGCCTCTAAAATCGTGAACAATCGATTTTTGCATACTTGTCCCAGCAAGAGAGTATACGTTACGTCATTGTTGCCCCAACTGCTCCTGTCTAGAGCCAGTAAGATTATTCCCCAATTTGGTTATGTTGTAAGACTGAAGGTAGTGGGGAGGGGAAGGAGATGGGGAAGAGGAATATTGGAAAGTATTTCGCAAGATCTGGTCACCACACATGGTTAAATCACACCATGGATGGATATAGCGTTCAACAACACGTGCAAATGATAAAATTATTTAAAATTTAATTAATTGTTTTATAATGTAGTATCTAAATAGGATTTCACGTATAGCTTCGTCTTAAGTGGCATAGCAACGCATGCCGCGAACTCGCTAATTTTATATAAATAATGCAGCGCAACCGTTCATCAAACATAACTACATCAGTTCCTCAGGATTGATCATGCGTTATTCAAGACAATTGTACGTGACAACCGATCGATCATTAATGTAATCTACGCTGCGAAAACAATAATCTTCCTCAGATTGCTCTAGTTTCTGTACTTGTACGGATTCAGGATTCATCATTATGTTATTCAAGATCATTGACCATGACCAACGATCTTCTATGTTATCCAAACAGTTGATATAATTACCCCCCCAGCTTGCCCTAGATTCTGTACCTCTACTGATGCACACTAGATCAATTCACAACAGGGATTCGTCATATAATGTCTTACAATCGGAATCAATCTTCCAATCGGAAGACATGTGAGGGCTTTCGATGATGGAACTCTTAATCAGTTTTTCCGAATTAAAAACTAAACATGTCACGCCTGTCATAATCAATTTATATAAAAAATAATTATTACATTGTGTCATCTGCATAGTTACATACGTGCCGTTGGTAAATCGTAACTTCAGTTGGACAAGGTTCTAATTGACATTTTTATCAAAAATTACCTTTTAATGCAAAACAATTTATTTTGCTTATTTCTATAACCAAAATAATTTTCAGAATCGTATGTTTAGTATTTCTGTAGACATTTGTACGGAGAAATTATAAAATCAAGCTCCATTTATTTAAAAAGGTTCTAACATCACTTACACCCTCTATTTTGTTTTTATTTTTTTTTTTTTATACGAACACCACACAATAGTCCCAACTGCTGCCGTCTGGAGCCAGTACGGCGTCAATGTGAGGCTGAAGGTTGTGGGGAGGAGAACGAGATGGGGTAGAGGAAGGTGGGGAATTACCTGGCTCTTCAGATCTGGTCACCAAACACGGCTAAAGCCAGTGTGCCAGGACCGTGTTGTTTGGCGATCCGTCCTCTCTGCATACCCCTGCGGGGAAACGGCGTGATGGTTAGTTAGTTAGTTAGTTTTGTTATTAGGAAAAACATACGCGGCAACGTTTTACGCATGTATTCGACGTCAAAATCACAGACTTACTGGCAACTGGTGAGCCGAGCGGTTGTCTCAACGCGCGGGGAAATCGTTGCCTGGCAACGGTGTCAAGGCCACGCGCCGCTGTTTGGTTTAGAAAATGTGCGTTCAACGAAAATTAAATACATGTAATATCTCATTATATCCCCCTCCCCCTCCTTGTGATATTTCGTGATTTTTTTCCGGACCCTTCCCCCCCTTTCGAGCCTCACGTGATTAATGACGACTCCTTATATTCTGTGTAGGTAGGTAAACCGTGTTTTCACTAGACCGACTGCGTATTGTACATAACTATGCCGGGAAGCCATCAGTCGGGGGATCAACTGTCATGGAACCGAAGCGAAAATAGATAATGAGAAATCGTTTTTGCACACTTTGACACTTCTTATCTCTAAGGTAAAGTGCGGTTAGAACCCTATCCAAACGAGGTGACAAAATGGTGAATGAAGGTATGACTAACGGGTGGTGGGTGCCAGAGGCGAAGCAGCATCATGGGACAGATCATTAAATAATATACGTATAATATGATATAGCGAGCTTCGTTGGCTTCATTGCTATTAAGCACCCTTACGAGTTGGCGCAGTTGTCAACAATAATACGATGGCATCACCAACTACTCCCACCAACAACCAACAATGAGAAACTTGAATGAAACACATTATGACTTATTCATTCTAAATACGTAAGTTTTATTGCAAATTATATTCACATATATAAAAAAGATTCATCTCAAGAAGCTAGGGTTCGCATAAAGTTTTCCACGAACGATTTCAATAAAAGACGTGTTTCATTTTTAATATTGTCAATGGTATTATAGACAACCCTGATTTGCTCAGTCCAATTACTTCCCATATGGCGATAATTATAACTACTCGAAAAAGCGACACTAAAAAAAGACAAACACATCAATGGGATTTAGCCTGCGAGAGAATTTTTTTTTCCTCTTTTTTTTTCTTTATACATCATATAACTTTCAAGAATAAAATATAAAAGAATCAGATAGATTAATTGGTCTCCCCTCTGAACAGTGCTTTTTAGCCACCCCACTCTTGTCTACTTTAGTTATCTGATGGTTTCACTTCTACCGCATGTGAACTGCACACATTTTTTTTAATTGCAACAGCAATATCTGTACTAACTCAGAAAGATCTTCGTGTGTACTTAAATTGCATGCAGTTGGCAATACTTTCTCAGAATACTAGATGCGTTCAACTGCACGGAAAATAGTTACAAGCAGGCTATAATACGTAATAATATAAACGTACCTCATAAATGAATACCAATGTTAGCTTATAATTATTATTCTGCATTGGTTCTATTTTATAATTTCTATAGCTAATTTTACTTCTTGTTTCCCACTAATATATTATGAATCTATGTCGAGGGTCTTTTTAAGGAAGGGAAGGTTAGGAAGATCTGGGAAGGAAAGAGTTATGAGCCGTTGGTAGGTATCAAGGGGTCAGGGTGTCTAGGAGTGACGGACCTAAGATCTCTCTCTCTCGATCCGACCCGCCACACAGCAGGTGGGCGCACGCACCCGCTACCAAGACCTGGACAAACCTCACCCATGAACCTGGGCACCCCTGCTTAATCACCAAACGAAGCGAACCACGTGGGGAGACCTACGGCAGAGGTGTTGGTTATCCAATAAATGGTCCCCGGGGCGGCGGTACCCGTAGTATGATTCAGTTGTTGCCAGAGCGACATTGGACATCGTCACAACACAGCGAAATGCCACTATCTATATTTTGACATTTAATGTGTCAGATTCAGTGAGCTGTTAATTTTTGTCACTTATTATTTTTGTTTCAGCGATTTGTCTTTTTTCCTTTCTTTTTATTTATTTATTTATCTTTATTTTATTTTTTATTTATTTTATTTTATTTTGTTTGTTTTTTTTTAAAAAAGTAATTAGTACCTCGTGCGAAAAAGTAATTAGCAATTCGTCCCTACTTACGAATAACCCAACAATGTTTGAAAATATCCTACTATCACCGTAGTAAACAGAAAATGTTGCTTGTGTCGTGATGGAGGACTTAGCCAGCCGAGGAATCGAACACGCGATGCCCGGGTGGGACTAAAACGCGATGCCCACTCAGCCACTGAACGGTTTTGTTCATCTCTTAATTGAAAGATTCGCCAAACCAATCATGAAAATCTGGTGTGCAGAAGTAATAACAGGAAACTAACGCAGCTATTACCGTTTAGTGGATGCGTGACCTAACACCTATAAACAAATTTGTAAACAGACACCGTCATTCTTTGGCGATAAGCGCCTATAAATAGGTGACTAAATATTTTAACGGAAGCGTACGAAATATTATATAGCAGCAGGTATCGTCCAAAAGCCATTTTTCGATTTTTGAATACTATAACAAAACTACTTGATTGGACCAAAACATTTGAAAGGTGTATTTTATTTAAACTAACTTTGGTCGTTAGTGGAATACCTACAATTGTAAGTACGGTTTTCAATAACACGTATGCAAATATATAATGTGTATTAATTGGAGCAAAATATATAAATGACATTTTTGTCACGAGTAACTTGTTGACGTTTTTTTTTCAATTTTTCAAAAAAAAAATTCCTCCACATGACACTGGCCACTTGTCCGAGAAACCACTCAACATTTTACTCCAACCTTAACTGTCCAATACCTTTTGATTTTTTATGTTAAAAAAAACATCAAAAATGTCACCAGACAACAAATTTCGAATCGCACTACTGGTATTACCCCAACCTTTTCGAGAACATTATCATCAGCGTTTCAAATACATATTACGTTCATAATAGATGTATTATGTCACCACACAAAAAACCCGCTTAAATAATGTACTATAGCCAGCATTTTTTTCGGTTATTTCCGCTCTAAACCCGAATCGTGAATGTCCGATTTTATTAGATTTTTGTCTTTCAAAGTAAAGAGGACATTCCTATTTTAATAATTTCAATAAAAAATATACTAAGCGCCCTTGAGGTGATTTTCTCACAAAAATGGCGCTGTAGAAATTATCCAAAAATTATTATACTGAATAGACCAATAAGTAGACGACTAAAAATATTAAAGATTTTTACCAAGCATTTAATAACAAATTGACTATTGTATAATCATTTATATTCTTATAACTTACATTCTCTACAACGTATTGCTTGGGCAAGCCAGAAATATTGTGCTATGATAATGTCGTTTGATTTCCTGCATGAACCATAAAACTCGACCAATGTAATACGGATATGCTCCTTTTTTAGTGGTCGTAAGATCCTCAGATAACCTATATTCATTGACATGCATTTTCTTTTCCTCATTCGTTAACGCATCGGAATAACGACACCAATAAATTGATTTTATAGTTGAGCCGTGGCTACAAAATTCAATGTTCAACAGTGTAATAATACTACTGTAATAGTATCTACCTGTTACTGATCTCAGATTCTTGGAGGCTAACCTAACACTGACTTTATGCAACCCTAAAACAAGAAAAAGCACCGAGTTGCGAAAGCGAAGTTATCATAACGATTACATTCGATGACATAATTTTCGAATCCAAGCCCTCTGGCCTGATCAGAAAAAAATTTTAGTCTGAAAAAAGAGTCATGCGGAAAGTTTTCATTCCTCGATTGAAAACCCTCTCAAGAGAACAAAACCATTTCCTGCATCAAAGCCCGCCGAACAATTGGTATTTCACTGCCCTTTGAAGGATAATCAAACAAATAGTTCTTTCTAATATTAATAGCGAAGTAACGCATTGGTGCATCGACAAAAGGTCGTTAATGTGCATCAAATTTAATACTAGGGGGAGAACTGATCCCTGTGGGACACCAACTTGTTGAGGAATAAGTGCGACGATTTTGATAAACCTCTCCATACGCAAACTGCGAACAAAATTCAAGTCACGATGCTAGTTTACTGAAAGGCATTTATTTTAAGACATTGTTTCTTTAGACTATGACTTTTAAGTATACAATTTAAATCAGTTGAATACATTTTTAATTGGTATTTATTAGCTATTGCCTCAGAGATTTTAAGGGGTCCTGACTATTGGGATCGAAATATTGAATAATATCGCTTTCTGAAAATAAGCTTAACTTTGATCGTTTCTATTTCCGCAATTCTGATCACAGCATTGCTATTTCAGTTCATCAGCTGGCATAGATTATTATTCCCTCTTAGTTGACCAAAGGATTGGCTTATTGACAAAGGCAATAAACCATTATTCACCCAAATAATAATCGTCTTATATTTTCTTGTCCTATTTTCAGGGAGAAAATATTATTTTGTTTACGAAAAACTTTTTAGTTATTGGTTGACGGCTGGTCGAGGTCGCAGGTTCAAATCCCGGAAATGTGCAAATTTTTTTAATGTTATTTCACAATTTAAGCATTTAACAAAAATACAAGACATATTTGAGGTACCTTCCAGAGTGGAAGATGCTTCTGGTAAGACCACAATTAGTATCGAAACGTTGCTTGAAAAGGCTTCCGGTGACCAGATCTGAAAAGCCAGGAACTTTTCCACCTTAATCTTCCACATCTTATAAAATCCCCCCCACTACCATCAGCAACCCTAATTGAGGATGTCATAGTCTCACTGGCTCCAGGCTGTTGAACCA
This sequence comes from Glyphotaelius pellucidus, assembly GCA_936435175.1. Taxonomy (NCBI): domain Eukaryota; kingdom Metazoa; phylum Arthropoda; class Insecta; order Trichoptera; family Limnephilidae; genus Glyphotaelius; species Glyphotaelius pellucidus. The sequence goes on from OW386542.1 coordinate 6,620,548, forward strand.
GTGGCAGCTCGTGACTGTTGGGTGTGCTAGAGTGCTTATATTTAAAAAAAAATGGCTTTATTGACGTTGTGGCAGGCGAAAAAAAAAAGTTTTTTTCGAAAATCGGTTTTTTTGTATGAAGATTTTCAAAGAATCCGTGTGGCACACGGCCAAACTGAAATTTCCTTCAATTCTTCATACAAAAAAATTTTCGAAAAAAAATTTCGTTGTCTGTAAAGTCGGTTTAGGACGACAGTTTTACGATAACGTCATATAATAACGATGGAGTGGAAGAGTTGTAGGTGCGTCACAAGCCGAACGCTTATTCCGCGCTCTCGCTTGCACGCTCGGCTCAGGCGGAACGTGACAATGAGTCATGCTTTTTCGTGAGTGCAGCCGGCGTTCATCGATTTATAAGACGTTGTCACTGCAAAAAAAAAAGTTGGCTACGACAACATCATTAATGCTGTTTTTTTTATTACAATTATAAAAACTTAATATTAAGATTATACAAAAATGTTGTATTTCTAGGCGTAATCTATCGACATATTATCTACAAGATATGATATTTCTGCGATGTTTTATTTAAATAGTCTCACAAAAAGAAGAAAATACTACGATAATAATAACCTCTAACCTGTTGAACGTTCCGTCGAAAATCTTCAAAAGAAAAAAGAAACATTTTTGATTCTGATATTAATGTAACGAGGACGCGTGGGCAAAAATCTTTCATTGTTCCGAAATGCAGAACTAATTTTCCATTCGCAATGCCTCTCACCAGAAGAATAATCGATCCGACGAACGGCCTTGCCCCTGACAATGAAATTGGTCACAAACATTGTTATCTTTTTAAATGAATATTAATTGTTATGTAAAAATGTAATGCAAAAATATGGCCGCCGAAATTTTCCCGCCCCGATTTTCAACGAAATCGATGGAGAATTATAAAAAATTATTTATAAATGTCTCAATATAATACTAGAAAGATAGGGAGACTGGAGATATTGAAAGAAGGGTAAATGCAGGTTCTTCCATTAATGGAGGACTGAATACCGTTGACGATAATTAAAAAAAAACTGATGTATGGCAGTGAGGCGTGAAACTGTTGAAATGAGATCCCTGAGGCGTATGTTTTTGAAGTAAAAATTCTGTACGCATGCTTGACTTAGGGAGTAAGCTGGTGACGTGACGTGAGCGTTACGAAAAGTGTGATAGGGCGAGGGGAACGGAAGTTGAGAGGGAGATATAAGTTAGTGAAGATAGAAAGAGAGAGAGTTACGTTTCGTATATTACTGCACAGGCAAGAGAGAGAGGTGCGAGCACACATTTTCTTTCTCTCTTTCTCTCATAGCCAGTTACGTTTCGTATATCTAAGACACTGTGCAGGCCTATTGTCTGTATCACACTGTAGGAGCAAGAGAGAGCAGTGCGCGCGCACATTTTCTTTCTCTCTTCCTCTCATAGAAGTTTTACTTCAGTCGTGTGGTCTAAAGCACACTCGTATTTTTTATGTATGAGTACCGCACAAGAGTCCCAACTGCTCCAGTTTGAAGCCAGTGACACCGTGGCATTCCCAATAGGGTATGTTGTGAGGCTGAAGGTAGTGGCGAGGGGAAGAGATAGGAAGTTTTTTTTATAAATGAATACCGCACAAGAGTCCCAACAACTCCAACCTGAAGCCAGTGAGACCGTGGCATTCCCAAAGTGAGGCTGAACGTAATGGCGAGGGGAAGGTAATAGGAAGTTGGAGAAGTACCCGCTATTCAGATCTGATTATTAATACGGCTAAAGCCATTTCAAGCAACGTTTCAATTCTGAGCGGTGATCTTACACCAGGGCGATACTTAGGACATCTGCCACGGAATTATTCCACGAACTGCAACTTCTATTTCTCTATGTTAAAGTAAGTACTTGCATACTGCTTACTAACCCCGTATGCATGGACATTAGAGGGTCTAGAGTCGTTTTAATAAATGTAGCTTCGTTAAAAAAAATAGAGTATTGACGTGTGCGGTGAAGGATGAAACTATATGCTTCCTTATAACGCCATTGGGAAAGTGATAGGGTCCCCTCCGATGACAGTATCTTCCGTTCTGTGTAGGTATGGTAAAATCATGTATGATCGTTTGAGAAATGTGGAGATCCGCAAACAGTGCAATCTAATGAGTAAGATTAAGAAAGGGACCTTAAGATGGTTTGGGCATGTAGAGCGAATGAACGAAGAAAAGAGTGTAATATGACGCAAATGTGAATGATAGTAACGCCCGAGGGACACATGTCACGATCAAGTGAATCAGATGCTTGAGTCGGGCCATAATAATAGAAGAGTATGTATGAAGTATGTGAACGAGGCAAAGAGTATGCGCCAAGACCAAGACTAAGTGGTTTGGCAGTCCGTCCTCTCTGCCTACCCCTGCGAGTAAACGACGTGATGGTTTTTTAGTTGGTTAGTCCTAAATAAATAATTCGTCGTCAGGATAATATTGTAAACCCTTCTTTCGGCAGGACAATATGTAACTCAATCACAATATTCTCCTGATGAAGGAAGGGTGCTTCCGAAACCGGTAGAATGTTAATAAAATAAGTGGTCTACAAGAAATTCATGTTTTTTTATTGTAAATTATGGCGGGCCACAACTTTAATGCTTTTTTAAAAATATGAAATAATTCCTTGTTCGCAAAAAGTAGAGGGATTTAATTCTGGATTTGACCTGTGGCCGGCAGATGCTTCAGGATAATAGTTCTGTAAGAAGAATCTATTTGCTTTTACTTAGTATTAGCTTACCGTGCGTAGGATCTGGCGTATTAATTCGACCTTGTAGCCGTTTCCACTTGTCACTACTAGATATGTTAGCTGTCATCTCTGTATTATGTGCTGTTATAAATATGATTAGTTTGTTTCATTCATCTTGTTAGGTATTCTATTGCGCCGCTGCATTCATTATCATTTCTGCATTCAAGCAAATTGCGTTTGTTTCTAACACGACGCGTAATTGTTTTAAATATTCTTACATAATTTATTTTGTGAAATCAGTTGGAAATAGGGTGGTCGCGTCGTCATGAAATTATTTGGTTGCTGACATTTTTTTATGATCATGACTGAAAAATGTTTCCACCCTAAAGTATCTCTAGTGATGTAAAAACCAAACCTTTTTGTTTTTGTATTTTTTTAAATATATTTTTTTTGTTTCTTTTATGTATTCAATAAAATAATATTTTTTTATTGGAATATATCACAAGAGTTTCAGCTGAGTCTGGAGCCAATGAGACATTGGCATCCACAATTGGGGTATGTTGTGAGGCTGGGGAAGGGGAAGGAGATGGAAAGAGGAGGGTGGGAAAGTGCCTGGCTAAAGCCATTTCGAGCAACGCTTCAATTCTGAATGGTGGTCTTACACCAGGGCGATTTAAAAGTATCTCCCACTCTGGAACTTGCCGCAATTATACTATGTTTGATTTATAAAAATAGTTTATTCATAAAAAATTCTGCTTTGCACTATTATTACGTTTAGCCTCTGTTACACCTTCTTAAGGCATTATTAAACTGAATTTTAGCTAGTATATTCATTTCTAAGTCAATAAGAAGCATCATTTCTTACGCTTTCTAAAATAAAATAAAATCACTAATGTTCGCATGACAGGTAGAGAGATATTTAACTTTTAATAATGCAGTCACTCTGGAAAAAATTAGGTCCCCTGTTATTATAACAGCGTATGATGTTTTGGAATAATTTGGGTCTCCTGTGATTAGATGGGTTAACCGATATTTTTGGTTTCGGTGATAATTTCGGTGCCCTCTGTTTAGTAATGCAATAATGCATTCTTACAGGGAGAGAGTAATGAGTAAATGGTTAGTAGCTGGGTGGACAAACGCTTTAGTTTTCCAATGGTAGGTTCAATTCTAAAGTTCTCCACAGGAGTTAAACTGTATTTATAAATTGAATAATACAATTATTCTGTATATAAAATAAAAAAAATAAAACGGAGTCCTACAAATTAGCGATGTTTAGGTTCAGCTGGAATGGGCTCTTGAACTCGGGTTCTTCGCGGGAAGCAGATTCTACTCCTACTCCTTTTTCAATTCGACTACTCCCAGAGAACCCGGTCCAGTACTCGCACCCAAATGCGGAACTCGGCTGTCAAACTCGGACCGGCGCGGCTGTCACGGCGGTCTGAGTTCGCCGGCTCCGATCAAACCCGTGCGTCTCGGTCCGAGCCACCCACAAGTCGGGAGCAGATCGCGCTTTCGAGTTCTTTTGCGGGCTCCGGCTCCGAGGTCCGGCATCGTTGGAAATCGCGCGTCTCGGTCCGAGCCATTCGCGAGTCGGGAGTGGCTCCCGGGACCTGCTCCAAGAACTCAAGTACTTTTAAAAGTCTCACATCTCAGAGGCCTTTGGCAAAATGCAGAACTTACCCATCCCTACAAATTACCTTGACAACAATAAACTATCCCTTTGTTCTGAAAATTGGGAAAAATCTGAAATAAGGTCACGGTTCCCTAGGTTATTATACTAGATTAAGTTAAGTTAATCACTAGACTAGTAGATAATCACTAGACTTTCCTCTTTCCTAGCTCTTCATTTATTCCACACTTATTTTAGCGTGAATAATAGATATATTCCTTTATTATTACGGTACTTAAGATTCGTAGTCCAATTAATTGAGGGAAATTTAAATGTAGGAACATATATCAAAATAAGTACTCATTTTCAAAACACGTAAAAGGTAGAGAAAGAGATTTCTACCCAAGAGTCCGAATTTAAAAGAGGCAGTGTTACCAAGGACACCTTATACTGAGGAATAGTTTACTTAGGAAAATTGTGAAAACCTATAAAAAAAATCCGCGGCACCCCTTTGTATGGAATAGTAAATAATGTATATTTATGTTACCACGTATTTATGAAAATCATAACTGTGTTGCAAATAAGTAACCGGCGACATGGACATTCAATAATGTGGTGCCATTTGCATTTGAATAGATGCATAGGTAATATTATTATAAATGGATTGTGTATGACTATTTATGACATGCTTAGTACCGCTATACGCTATCGTTACATCACTGTCTGCTTGGCGCGGACTGCAAAGGTGTCGGCTACTGACCATCATATACGTGCCTACCGGAGAAATTAATATAAAATGCAGATGGTTTAAGGAATATTACGAATTCCAAATACCAGGCCAAAGGCAAATGTTTATAAGTGTGTGCCCTATAGGCTCAAAAACCATTCACACCGATTCCGCTGAAAATTTCAAAGTTTGTTATTATTATTGCCAGGAATGTTTAAAAGGTGCTTTGAAAGGTAGAAGAAGTCGGGGATGCTCGAATAAGACTGCACTCTGAACTGGAATAAGAAGTCGAATTTATCTATGTCAAATGAGACGTAGGTAAATGGTGAACGCCGAAAGGGCTGTAAGGGGAACGTATGAATACGAGAAGAAGTCTAGATTTCCAAAGGAAGACCTGGCACGATCAAGAGAAACAAAACTTAATAAAAAATAATAATTTTCAATTCATCAATTACTTTATTTCCACCTGTAATATCACCACCCAGTTTTAAGGTAAGTACACCTGAATTCATAACCTTAAAACTTAACTCCAAACCGACCTACGCCGGGTACACGTCAGAAAAAATAAAATTAAAAAGTAAGTCATTAAATCCATAAGTTTAGTAAGTGAGGATGCAAAACCTCAAGCAACCCAACTGGCACATACGCTAAGAGGAACGTATGCGCGGCCCATATCGGCCAGTTTTATACAAATCTTAAATTGGGATTTGAGATCAAAATACCCAACCACACTGAAAAATTATTTTTCTAATCAAAAGGTATATCAAATATGTAGTATGGATGTGAGCTACTTTATTTATTTTTGCTATAAATTATAAAATATAGGCCATTAAAGATTTTAGTGTTTCATGATTTTAGAGGCAACTTGGGCAATTATTTGTGAGTAAATAAAGAACATTAAAAAAAATAATTTCCTTTTTTTTTTTTTACAGTTAATACCGCACAAGGGTCCCAACTGCTCCCGTCTGGAGCCAGTGAGACTATGGCATCCTCCCAATCGGGGTATGTTGTGAGGCTGAAGGTAGTGGGGAGGGGAAGGAGATAGGGAAGAGAAAGGTGGGGAAGTACTTGGTTATTCAGATCTGGTCACTAAACACGGCTAGAGCCATTTCAAGCAACGTTTCAATTCTGAATGGTGGTCTTACACCAGGGCGTTACTGATAGTATTTCCCACTCTGGAACGTATCGCAAATATACTATTTATTATTTTAAAGGGATAAATTGTGAAATAACACAAATTAATCAAAAAAAATTTATTTGCGCACGCCGGGTTCGAATCCGCGACCTTTGGATTGTGAGTCGAGAGTCTTGCCTCGGGACCACGCAGGCCGTTACTACATTTATGATAAAATCATGAAAAACTGAAATCTTTAATGCCTATATCTTATAAATTAAAGCAAAAATAAATAAAGTAGCTCACATCCGTACTTGATATACCCTTTGATTAGAAAAATATTTTTTCAGTTTTGTTGGGTTTTCTGATCTCAAACCCAAATTTAAGATTTGAATGAAACGGGCCGAAAAGGGCCGCGCAAACTTTCCACCTAACTAACTGCTCATTTACGTACAAAACGGTTTAATTTAAATTCGTTATATTTCAACGGTTTTTGACACAACCATCTTCTGGAATTTTAGTTTGAATCTCATCGACTCTTCTTTTCACTACTTTACAAAGGTAGGTAACCAAATAAAAAAGTTATGTACGCACTAAATTAACGACCTGAAAATTGACTGTCTGATAAGTCAGAAAACCGTGGAAAAGTTAGAAAAAAAGGTCATATCGGCATCTTCACAACGAGCGTCCCTTCAACATTTTCTTTCATTAAACGGCACATACTAGGAAGGCTGCTTTCATTCTTGTTCCCTCTTAATTTATTTATTTAAGGAACATAAACAGTTTTAGTAATATAATATACATAAGATTATGATAAAAAACAGACCAATTATTAATGTTCACAGATAGGTATTTAGAAACAAGACTAACTGAATGTCAACTAGAATACTTAAAAAAAATGAGAAAAAAAACAGGTTTTAGTATCAATTTAAAATAATAATAATAGTACAAATCTAAATTCAACAAATGATAAACCAATACACAACAATAAAATAAGTGTGATTATAACTGAAATAGACTGCAAAATAGGTATTTGGTTTGGGAAGGGTAAGGGGAGGAGAGGGATAAGGGAAAGTTGCCACGCAAGTAATATAAAAATATTAGATACAATTAATTTAATCGTCGTGAAAATGTGTTATTCGCACCTAGAATGTTATACAATGGAGTTCTGCAGCGACAGTAATTAGCGGTAAATACGTCAGCACGTGTGTCTATATTTGCAAATTTATTGTTATAGTAGTTACATGTCCTTTGCATAAATTCATTTTGATTGTAATTGGTGTTGCACCTATCAATATAGAAAAGGGTATTTTGTCTACTATGTCGAATCGGCGGGTGAAAATTTATTGTTTAGCAACTCCGGGCCACCAACTTTTGAGTTACTAATTTTGTACAGGAGCATCTGATCAGCGACAAGCCTCCTGTTGAGTAATTTTGTGATACGAAAATGTTTCTCGATTTCGTCGAAAGAGTTGTATATGTTGAATGATTTAAAATTGAGGAATTTGAGAAATTGCTCCTGAACTCTTTCTAACCTGTTAACATAAACAATATAGTAAGCGTATTTGATGATCTTTTGTAATATCTCATTAGTGCTCTGTTCTTGATCCCTCTGGACATCAAACAATCATTGTTGTTACCACAATGTGGCGTTTCAACCTCTTTTCTTTTCCTCCTTCTGTGGCAATTGTGTGCGGCGGGTCCCACAGCCCCACAGACACGGAGCACCGGCTCATCGCGCATAATCCGCGCACCAAATAATCATAATGATTATTATTACCGTCGTGCGGCTCCCGGCCCAGTTAGTCCGTTTACTATCGCCATTAATTTGTTTTCGAGCGTGACACAAGGCATGATGTCATGCCCGCCGGCGTGTGGCCGCACCGCGCCGCCCGTCACGACAGGCACCTCTATTCTGAACGCCCGTACCGTTCTGCTCGACATTTCCAACAGTGACCAACAGCCATGGATACAAACAACAACAAGACGACTTTGAATATTCTAAACAACGTATAAATGACTTCAAGACAAATCATAACACTGAAGAAAAATAAAAAAATAAATCAAACAAACAATGAAACTTACCTTAATTAACCTAACATAACCACGGTTATGCTTTGAAAATTTCACGGCCAGAAGTATCAGTGTGATTATTTCTAATACATATGCATCTCTCTTATGTCGCATGTCTCTACTTACGTCTCTTCATTCACCCGCCTAACATGTTATCCATTACCTGTCCCTATCTAACAGTGTGGAGTACTTACCTACAATAGTAACCTTGGGAGCCATCGATAAATTACGTCACACCTTAAGGGGGGAGAGGGGTGCAGATAAGTGTGACATGGTGTGACAAGGCGTACGGGGGGGTCATCAGTTTTGTGACGTCACATATAATTAGGCTTATTTTATTAATTTTACACGTAAAATTGCAAAACGTGTGATGTCACGCTAGAGGGGGGTCTCACAAATGTGACAGCGTGTGACATGGACGGGGAGGGGGGGGGGGGGGTCAAAACATCATGAAATTCGTGTGACGTAATTTATGGATGGCCCCTTGCAACAATTGTGCCAATCAGTCTGTTATGGAAACTTGTGCACTGATTAACCCAGTTAAACCTCAGCGCCATCATATCGATCCTCACCAAAACGTGAAGTTTAAAAATTAAGGTAAGTCAGATTCCTTTCCGATTTCCTTTGTTCACCATGCTTTTTCCATAGTTTCACTTTAAAAGAAACGTATATTTTTTAATTACATTCCACCTCATGAATAAAATACAAATTTATTCACAAACAAATATTGAGACTGCATACCGTGTTACGGTTCTTCCTTCTTTAGCCAACGCTTCGAAGAGCTGATGTTTCACGTCTGCCCTGATGATGGATGAATGCTGTGCAACATGTTGACTAAAGCAGAAGAAAGCGCAACACAACATAATTACCCAAAAGGTAATCACTGTAACATAACCTTCCCCAATCTAACCTATCCTACAACTAATTCATGTGGATCAGTAAAATTAATCTATGTACCTCCCTAGAATAGTGAAGTCACAAGGTAAAGGATTTTAAATGTTTTGGTGGTATGTTATAATATCATTCGTTTCTTTACGATATTGTACAAAGCGCTTTGATGTATAGGTGATGTTTGGCACAAGAACACACAAATTTGGTAATGAAACAGGTTATATAGACGTATTCTGGATATTATGATGGGGTGAATTGAAACAAAATTATACAAAAAAACAGGTCTTGGATAAAACATGGGGGCAACAAGGTCGCGCCACATCTCATTGCTTTAAAATTTAAAACATCCATGACTTAGAATACTTCTTCTGGAGTTATTCTGGACTGCAATCTACAAGGAGAATATTGGCCTGATGATAATCAGCAAAATAACGTAATATACAAAATGCAAAGTAGCAATAGAAGAAAAACCAAATATATTTTATTAATTCTTGACATCCAAAACATTGATAATTAATAGGCCACTTGCATTAATTTCATAATGGACTTGGAAAAAATAGTGTGGATAGATTTTTCTACAAAGATTAAGAAAATGCTACAATATTTTTTTTTTAAATTACAGTTTTTTTTATTTATTATAATTCAAATAATTTTGTTAAATTCCAAACTGATTTTTAAAAAATATATTACAACACTTTGATTCCCGGCGAATTTTTGAATTTGACACTAATGGTAAGTCCACACTGGGGCCAACTTCCAACTGCAAACGTTTAGACGATATGGGCCAACACATCAATCTGCAAAATTATTACGGGAGAGTGGTAAAAAATATTATTGTAGCGGATAAAAATTATTTAATTATTTTTTTTTTAGCTTTACGAATCGAAATCAATATTATGGAAACCGAAGCAACACCTGCACAATTGTAGGCAACTGATAAGATACTGCGCCGAATCAGCTAGTCGATGTCCGCCATTTTGGAGTTCAGAGTTCGGAGTTGGAGGGTTGGCTTTGGTGTGGAAGTAGCATAAAATTCGCTTGCTTTTTTTCTTGCGAACTCCGTTAAAGGTACTTTCGTACCCATAAAATTTATATAGTTAGTTTATAAAAAATGGTCGTATTTTTCGGATTGAAACTTTCAAAATATCGCCAGGTTTTCAAAAATACAATTTAAAAAAAACGGGATGTCTTAGAATATTTGCCTAAGCCGGATTTTTTTTTTCAATGTGATGCAAGTGGCCTACTGCTTGAATGATTCCCATTCTATTTAAGGTTCCAACTGTTTAAGGGGCTAAGGCGTCAATCGGGTAAGTTGTAGGGTAAAGGTAAGAAGTACAGGGAAGTGAAGAAGATGATCGGGAAGCACCTAGCTATTTAGATCTGGCTATTCCGATCTGTCACCAAACATGGCTAAAGCCATTTTAAGCAACTTTTCGATCCTGAAAGATGGTATTTCGCCAAGGTGATACTGAGAGAATCTACTCACTCTCTTCAATTGACCTTTTCCACTGTCCCTGATTTACTGCAATTTCCGAAACGAAATCGAAAGAAAGGAGATGTGAAATTGGAGAATATTCAGATCTGGTCACCAAAAATATTCTGGTAACGTCTCTGGAACATGTATTTTTTTAAACGACCAGCATTGACATTATTTTCTTTTACGAGTATCTTGATATTTTGAATGTCGTAAAAAATGTCGAAGTTCGTTTGTGAAATAATGACTAGTGTCTTTCACTGTCCACGGCGGCTTTCCCCATGTCGTAAATAAATTACGTCGTATGTCGTCAAAGTCATTGACTGCATCCAAATACCATAAATCATCACAAAGGTACGTATTCATACTTACCTATGTATATTTGTGGGCGTGTTAACCGTGGGCGCCTAACGTCAGTAACCAAATGGAAAACATGTTTAAAATATTAACATTATTTAATAATGTTGTTGATGTAAGTATATCGATTATAAGCGAGTGCTCTCACCGCTTGACCAAGGAGAGGGAATAAACTAAATGTACATAACGGATTCATGCCTCCTAACGAAATATATAAGAATATCAAAAACAGATCGACCGGTCAGTGGTTGAGTGGGCATCGTGTTTGGGTCCCATCCGGGTGTCGCGTGTTGATTCCTCGGCTGGCTAAGTCCTCCATCACAACACAAGCAACGTTTTTCGGCTTTCTGTGGTGGTAGTAGGGGATTTTCAAACATTGTTGGATTATTCGTAACCCGGGAATGTTTGTCTTTCTTTAAAAAAAAAAAAAATATTAAATAGATAGAATTAAGGACCATGTTCATAATATGCTAGTTTACAAGAAACTTTTATGAACTAATAGAACGTCAAATCAACGCTAACTCTTCGAAAAAGACATAATTTCACACTGCAAATTTGTTCACAGGAGAAATTTTGAAATTGTTTAAATTCCACAATTATTGTAAAAAATGACGAAAAAAAGCGATAAACAAAATTTTCATTTCCTTGCTAATTGTACATTTTTAGAATCTTCTAATGTATATAATGCAATCATCGTGAATTATGTAATTGAAAATTATCAATGTAACCTATTACTTTTCACAAACGGATACAAAATATGGACGTTTCTGTATAAAATTGTGAATTGCAATACCAAATCGAATACGTGATTTTATATATGATTTCAAATCGAAATACGCACAAACCTCCATACTCGGGCCCTCGGGCGTATCAGCAAATCTTACAATGTTCTAAGAGATATTGACATTTTCCAGTGTACCCTCGAAATGTTTAAAATCAAAATAACCTTACAATTTACAATTATCAAAACTCTTTTTGCTACTTATTGTGTATTTTTATTACTTTATTGTGTATTTTTTCCTTTTTAATATATATTTTTTATACCATGTACTATAACTCTAACTCTACTCCATTATATAACTATAACTCCAACTATAACTCCATTTGCTTCCTAATCTGTAACTATTACAAAAAAAAATCACAAATAGAACTTGAAGTCAATTGAATACAAAGTGGTTTATATTATACTAGCTTGTACCCAGCATGCTTTGCAATGCCATTTAATAAAGAAATTGTTTCTCCCTATAAAATTTCCAGCAAATATATCAACATAAGTCTTGCTTAGCAATAATTCGCTTTTCTTAGGGACAGAAAAAGTATGATAAATATAATACATTGATATTTATAATTTCATAACGCTAGAGCTTACCATTATATACAGCTTATGGTACTCGCGTTTAATTTAGCTTTCTATCGGTGAAAGAATTTTTAAAATCGTTCTATTGTTTCATGCGTGAAAGTGTAACAAACAAACACACACAGTTTCGCATGTATAATATTAGTAAAGATAGATACACTATCAAATAATTTTATATCGTATGTTTCTTAAATAAAATATAAAAACTGAAAAAATTTAAATGAAATTATTATTTTTTTGCACCTTTCCATAACCACCGTCTACATTTATTTACTCACAATCTACCATACCGTTCACATCTATTAAAAAAAATATTAAGTCGCTAACAACTGCAAAACATAATCATTACATTATGATGTAATCCGAAGCCGCGGATTATTCTATCAGCTGTTCCGTGCATTCAGCACGCCCCCCCCCTCTCCACCGTTCCCTCGCCAACCCGCTAATCTGGGCCGGTGCATAGCATACACATATATTATAATATTATAGTACCGCCGTGGGCCGCCGCCATTTTTCCGCCCACCATTACCGAAATACAGCGAGGAAATGCAAAAGAAATTGGCCACTAACGCCGGCTCATTATTGTTACGAATTCCATCAGCATGCGGAAGAGATTACTGTGATTACTTATTCATTTCTTTGCGTTAGTCACGCCAAGGTTAATGCTAATGTCTGTGATAAAAAAATCGCACGTGATTTTGCTTTAAAATGATTTAATTTTTTTCCAATAATAAGTATTTATGTAAGATATCAGGGTTATCGAAATTTATTGTTTTTTTTCCTCTTAAATTTTCATAGATGAGAATAGTAGGTTTTACTTTCGGTTAGTTAATCCTAAGTATATGATTTTATGTGCAACCAAGAGTCTAACTGTATCAATTATTAACACGAGATGCTGAGCGATGAAAACCGTCATCGGACAAATCATAACACTGAAAAATCAGAACACTTCTAAAAAGTTATTAAAAGTCATGAAAAATGATAGAAATTTTTTTAACTATGTTAGATTAGATTGGTTTAAGCCTAACGGTATTAATATTATAACGATAAGATCGTAATAAGACCAGCCAAATCAGAACAGTGACAAAACAGAACACTTTCGAAAAATGATGTAAAGTGGTGAAAAAAAAACTGATTATATTAATAACGTTAGGTTAGGATTTTTTCATAATCTTTTAATGATTTCATATAACTTTTTGAAGTGTTCTAATTTGTCGTGAATCGGATAAAAAGGTATTATAGAACATTTAAATGTCTAGTTGACTCTTACGGGCGTGTCCGTGTGACTGAAAGAGTAACCTCAGGGGAAACTAACGTTTGGGGAAAGTGATCAATTTTCTCCCAAGCCGGGATGAATCACAGTTCTAAGATTGTCTGGCATTAGACACAGTGACTGGCATTAAAAATAATTGTCAAGTTTCCAAAAAAACAAGTATTTTATTCCGTATAATTTTAAAATGGCAAAAATTCTGTAAATACAGTAATATTAATTTGTTATTAGTTATTTCACCAACGCCTTTGAATGTTTGGCTAATCTAATGTGTACAATCTCTGTATAGTAGGTATATATATATGTGGTTCTATGACAACTCACCAAAGTGGCATTTCAATAAATTTCAAGTGGCAAAAGTTATGAAAATAACACTCCATAACCTAACCTAACGTAACCAAATTAACCCAGTTTTTTCATCACTTTTAATGCTTCAAAAGTGATCCTTCACTCCTTTGAGTTGTTTGTTCAGTTGTCAGGTTACCACTTTTTATAGGCCGTTGTAGTATTGCCTTGTTTTTATGGACTAAAAATACGTATAAATTACCTCTGAAAGTATATTGACGAAATTTATTGAATAATGTTTATAATAAATTATTGGTTAGGTTCTTGTGTAAGTGCAACTTGAAGCCGAATTTAGTTGGTATCCAAATGGAACAAAAAAAGTTTATTTATGGCGTTTTATACAAATTGTGAATTAGATTGATTGTCATTTCGGTTGGTCATTCAAATATAATTTTGATTGGATATTTTGATCTCAAATCCAGAATTAAAATTTGTATGAAACGGGCCAAAATGGGCCGCGCATACGTTCCTATTAATGCACGGTCGAAAATTGTCTCATGAGAGTCGTAGAAACACCCGACTAGAGTTCCTGCCTGCCTTTGTGTTCCTTCCTTCCTACAATTTCCTACTTCCCACAAGATCTGTTTTCACTCTGAATAATGTAAAAATAAAAATAATAATAAATATGGAAATAACTTTAGATTCGTAGGTACAACTGCGAGTGCTTAATTGAGAGCGTTGGTGGCTACACGCTGACCACCTGGCCCCGAGCCGAGTTAGCCCGATCCTTGGCGAGCGGTTGACCACTGCACCACCGAACTACCCATCTATCCAACTTGCTTATTATTTCAGGTCATCAGAATCACCGGACAGATAATCTTTAGCAGTGTCATCTATCCAGACTGGAAGATATTTACTTTACGTCCGTCTTACCGTCGTGAAAGATCACTTGAAACTTTTTAACTTAAATTTTTTTACTCAAACCATAACATTGCAAAGTGAATACCTCACAGAAATCCCAGCTGCTTCCATCTGGAACCAGTGGTATCCTCAGTTGTGGTATGTTGAGGCTGAAGGTAGTGGGGAGGGGAAGGAGGGAAGGAAGTGGAAGGTGGGGGGAGTACCTGGCTATTCAGATCTGGTCACCAAACACGACTAAAGCCATTTCAAGCAACGTTTCAAATCTGAATGGTGGTTTTTCACCAAGGTGAAACTGAGAGTATCTTCCACTCTGGAAGGTGCCGAAAATACATCATACATTTTTTATAGTATGGGGACCAAATGGTGGAATTGTATTTTTAATTACTTCTAACTAAAACAGTTTAGAGAATTTTAAATGAATAAAGTGACGTAAAATCTTTTACCGTTCTTAAAATAAATCCCGAACATTTCATAGCCTTATTAATAACTCCATTAATGTGTGGAACAAATGTTAACTTTTCATCAAATACGATACTTTTACACCGGACTTCGAGGATGCTACAATACAATGTCTACAATATTAGCTAGCTAGGAACGAGCTAGGTAGGAACATATCTAGTTTATTTCTGACCATAGGAATGAATACACTCTCCCCTTAAAAATAACTAGGAACTTGGATTTTATCTACATTATTATTTCGATTGACATTTCTGGTTTGTCCTTCAGCGCGTGATGTCAGGTTCTCCCACGTTCTTCCAACAGCTTCCTATTATGTGCATTACCTATCATCCATCTAAATATAATGACAATTTCCTAAGATATAATGGAGTTTCTTACAAAACTTGTTTCGACGGCCATATTTTTATTTTTAGAAATTAGATAACCTCGAATACTGAACACGAACCTACTATTCTAATTCAGCGGTTTTCAACTCTTGGGTTATGCAAAAATTGGGGGTACGCAAACTTTTTTACGCACGCCCGACTTGGGGATTAAGCTGATGAATGCGTGACGAGAGCGTTACGAAAACGAGGCAAACGGAAGTTGAGAATGTATCCAAAATACATAAAAACGACGGTATCTTTGATTTCCCGTCATTACGCGGGCAACCTTCCGCATGGATGGTCGTATACGTGACAATTTGTTCTGTGAAATGGTATTGAAAAACGTTGGTGTATTGGTGATTTAATATAATACAAACACACGGGAGAAAAGAAATCAAACCGTATAATTTGTTCGTGTAATTTGAAGGAAGCGTGTCAAAAAGTAATTCAAAAACAGCGTAGCTAGGACACGGCCCACCATATGCTAAAACTTTTTCACATATAACCCACTATTAGCACGTTTATTGAAGTAAAACTTCTTTACGCACGCTTGACTTGAGGAGTACGCTGGTGAATGCGTGACGAGAGCGTTACGAAAAGTGTCAGGCGAGGCAAACGGAAGTTGAGAGGGAGATATAAGTTAGTGAAGATAGAAAGAGAGAAAGTTACGTTTAGTATATTACTGTAAGGACAAGAGAGAGAGATGCGAACACACATTTTCTTTCTCTCTTTCTCTCATAGTCAGTTACGTTTCATATATCTAAGACACAGTGCAGGCCTATTGTCTGTATGACACTGTGGGAGCAAGAGAGAGCAGTGCGCGCGCACATTTTCTTTCTCTCTTCCTCTCAAAGGAGTTTTACTTCAGTCGTGTGGTCTAAAGAACACTCGTATTTTTTTTTACATTAGCCTAGAGCCTATGTCATCCTTGGGGATGTTGTGTGGAAGGTCTTTTTGGAAAGTAAGAAAATGAAGTTCTGGGAAGAAAAAAGGTATGAAGGGTGGGAAGGAATCTGGGAGTCAATGTGTCTAAGAGTGATGGACTGGAAAGTCCGGCTGAAAAGATCTAGGTTAGGTCAACCTCAATTTAAATTGGGAGGCGGGTTTGGGTACCGCCGTCCTGGGAACCATTTATTGGATAACCAACACCTCTGCCATAGGTCACCCCAAGTGTTTCGCTACGTTTGGTGACTTAGCAGGATTTCCCGGATTCGTAGAGTGAAGTCTGTCCAAGTCTTGGCGGCGGATGCATCTGCCAACCTTCTGCATGGTAGGTTGGATCGATAGAAAATGGTTGAGGGAGTCCCTTTGACTTCTCCAGCCGTACTCTCCCGGAATATCTGGGATTGATTCACACGTCCGTTACTCCTGGACACATTGACCCCCAGATTCCTACCCACCCCTCATACCCCTTTTCTTCCCAGAACTTCCTCTCCTTCCTTTCCTAAAAAAAAAACCCACACAGCATCCCAATGATGACATAGGCCCTGAGTGAATTATTTACGTCAGGGCCTCTTGTGTGGAGCTAATGTAAAAAAAAACAGTTTCCCTATCCATCCCGCCACGCACTAGATGGGCAAACGCGTTCGCCGCCAACGCCTAGACAAACCTCACCCCATGAATCCAGACACCCCTGCTAAGCCACCAATCGTAGCGCTCCACTTGGGTGACCTATGGCAGGAGTGTTGGTTATCCAATAAATAGTTTCCGGGGCGGCGGTACCCAAACCCGCCTCCCAAATTGAATTGAATGTGGGTTTGTTCAATTTCGCATGTACATAGAATCACTGGTTAAAATGCCCGATGTCTTGTTGCACTCTATGTAAAATTGCATTAATTGTATTTGGTTAAATTCATGTAGTAAAGAAGTATTAAAAAATTAAAAATGAAACATGTCTTTTATTACACGTTTACAAAAGATAGATGGAGGGCACGGGGTACAGAAAAAATGTATTAATAATCAAGTCCATGCAGGCTTAAAAAGGTTGACAATCGCTGCTCTATTTGATTCTACTACCAGTTAAGTACGTGATAACGATTTAAAAAGGTAATGAGTTAATATATTGTCTAATTTATCAACCTGTTCCCACAGACTCGCACGGAGATAAGCAATCTTATGGGTTGATAGAGTAAATAGAAAGTTATTTTAATTTTCTTCTTATAATGTGTTTATTAATTAGCCCGGGAGTCCACAACGGCCTCCGTGGTCGCGGGGTAAGGCCATCGACTTGCGATCTGAAGGTCGCTGGTTCAAATCCCGAAGTGCGCAAGTAAAGTTTATTTGATTGATTTGTGTAAATTTGCAATTAAATTAATTTAAAAAAATCCAGTGCTGTTTACTTTTCCAAAACAATCTCAACCAATACTTAAAAAGTGAGGTCATAATCATAGCGACCAATGAGCGACATCGCGTAATTTCAGTTTCATATCTCAACCAATAGGAGAGCCTTTAAAAATGACATTATTATCAAAGCGGCCAATGAGCGCAGTTGATGCGTCGCAGGTGCAGTAATCTCCGTTTCATCCGAAATATAAATCACAGCCGTGCTATGGAAGTTTCACTTCAAAAAAATTATATATATTTGCGGCAAGTTCCAGAGTGGAAGATACTCTTAGTATCGGCTTGTTATAACACCATTCGAAATAGAAACGTTGCTTGAAATGGTTCTAGCCGTGTTTAATGCCTAGATTTGAGTAGCCAGATATTTCCTTATCTTCTTTCTCCATGTCTCCTTTCTCTCTCCTCTACCTTCAGCCTCACAATATATTTCAATTAAGGATGCCATAGTCTAACTGATTCCAGGCGGTTGGGAGCAGTTGGGACCCTTGTGCGGTATTCACATAAAAAAACGCATCGTTTTTACAATACACAAATATATAGACAGATAAAAAAAACAGAGTGTGCAATTCACACGCAGTAGAAGCGAAACTTTACCAAAATAATCGGAACCAATAGGAGCCTTGAAAAGTGAAGTTATAATCAAAGCGGCCAATGAGCGCAGACCTAGAATCATTTCCGTTTTATATCTCAACCAACAAGAACCTTGAGAAGTGACTTCATAATGAAAGCGGCCAATGAGCGCAGTTTGACGCTGCGCAGGTAATGCTCATTTCCGTTTCACCCGAATTTCAAAACACAACGGGGCTAAGGAAGTTTCACTTCAAATATTTGTGATGATAGAATTGTAATAAGATTTTTAAAAATGGTCTGCCGGTGTATGTTCTGAAGGGTTTCAAACGGTCGTAGAACGATTTTTTGTGTTCAAATGGCGTCATATACACTAAAGGAATTATTTTATTGCAGTAGAGGTTGATTAGTAGATACAAAAATTGGTACGAAAGACATTCTGGCAGGTACTTTTGCCGACGGATTTAAGGTGCTTTCTACTGCTGTTGTTGTCATTGAAAATAATATGAATGAAACAAATGAATAACTGTAACCCAATGGTTAGTCCAATGAAGAAATTCTTGATTTGCAGACCATCAGCTAGAAAGTTAATACAAATAAATTACGAAAAACTGTACCAGAAAATTGATAGAACAGATTTTTATACGTCAATTTCCGCCACGAAGTGGTTTCATCTGAGACCTGTGCATCCGATGACAAATATTATATTATGGTTATGTGAACTGTGATCCCTGTCTATAAAATACATTGTAGCTGTCGAGGGACGCACGTCGATGTGAAGAACTATTTAGTTATAAACGACGTAAAATGTAAATAAATATTTTTTTTATTTTCACAATATGTGATCTCTCTTATCACAAAATGTCCAAGCTCTATAACATGGCGAATGGTGTGGGCGGACATTCACCTAAAAGCCATTAAGTTTCATGCACCTGTTATTTCACTAAGAACGACAAGTGCGAGGTTCTAGATACTTCGCTGTATGAGTGACTCCATGATAGCGTTGGCAGGAAATACCAAAGAAAAGTATTCATACGCATGTATGCTTTTGTTTTGTTTAAATAAATTGGTGTATTTAAGGTGACAAAAATACATAATGTGGTATTGATGTCATACAATATAATATTTGGACAGGAACCTTCGACAAAGTTACATGTCCGCCTACGCCCAACGTTTATATTCGTGAATATGTGAATAACAAAGCCTTTGTTTTGCTCTAAGGCTCCGTTGTAAGCCTTCAAAAAGAAGAAAAAGATAGTTGGAAAGTAGGCGCGGAGAAAATATTTAGTAAAGCATGACTTATTTAAAATTTTGAAAAAGGCCTAAAGTAGCATACAAAGACACACCGTTATTGTTTTTACTTGTTAAAGAACATTTAAATAATTTTTTTTCTATCGAGTGGAAATCACATAATTACTTTTTCGGCTCGGCAAATACATTTATAGAGATTATCTTAAAAAAATAATACTTGTTTTTAAGATCTAAAATGAATATTGTGTTCAAAATAGCTTATAAAGAAATACTGACTTTTTATTTATTCATAATATTTTTATGAAAATTTTGGAAAATAACTTAGGGAAAATACGTTATAAATCGGTAGAAATTCGGAATGCGGGGTCTTGAAAGGCACGACTGCGTGACCTTTATAACATTTTTTTTTTAATTTGAGCTCAAAATAATTAACCAAAATAATTCTTTTTGTAATCAAAAGGTGTAGCAAACATTTATTTTTTACATTTTAAATTATTAATTATAGGCCATTAACGAATTCATTTTCAAAATTCTACTTAGAAAATTTTTGTGAGTGGCAATTGTTAAAAAAATGATCTAGCCAATCAATAATGAAATATAAAATAAAACATGATAAAAAGGCCCATTAAATGCTTTCTTTAATAATTTAAATTTTTGTATGTAATATTTCAGCGTTTTTTATGGTAAACAGAGCAGAATTAAAAAAAAATGGTTGTCTGTAAAGTCGGTTTAAGGACAATAACTTTACGTGATAACGTCATAAAAAAACTTTTACATAGAATTTTACAGTCACAAGCCAAACGCATAGGCCGACCGTACCTCTCTATCGCTTGTTCCGCGCTCTCGCTTGCACGCTCGGCTCAGGCGGAACGTAACAATGAGTCATGCTTTTTCGTGTATGCAGCCAGCGTTCATCGATTTATAAGACGTTATCACGTCAAAAAATACCATTAACTCACAAATAATTGCTAAAATTGCTACGAATATCAAGAAAAATTGATTTATTAATCACCTTTGTTTCAAAATTTAAACACCAATCATCAATAAAGTAACACATATCCGTACTAGATATTTGCTACACATTTTGATTAAAAAATAATTTTTAGTTTGATTGGGTATTTTCGCCTCAAATCCAAAATAAATTATTGTATGAAAAGGGCGACGCAGTCGTTTCCAAACTGATCTGTCCCCGGCTGTCGCGCATCGTGTTTGTTTGACTCTCCATTGCGCAATATGTGTGGAGCTATTACTAGTACTCAATGCCCGATGCCTAACGCCCTTGCTTCAGGTTAACTCGTTACCAGAAATTAGCATATGAGCCGTTTTACGAGTTACTTGTTATGATAGCCGAATTTTAAATAAACTCTTCCCATTGGATTCCCCGCATGTCAAGAGATCAAGTTGACCCTTCATCGTAAATTTCAATGACACGTTTAATGGAGATTTGTTTAAATTGTATGAACCAGTAGCCTAACAAAGGGGACTTGGCGAGTACTTTTTTTTGAGAATTCCCAGTCAGAGGGGAAGGTTTGGTAAATCTCCAACAGTTCTCTTTTGATAATACGAGTTTTGCTAAAGATAATATCGAAGAATTTGTTTACTTTTTCCCAAATCTAGGTACTGAATGCTTTCAAGGAAGAAACTCGTTTGTCAGTACAATAAGAAGATTTCTCTAAAGAACGATTGAACTGAAGGAATTAAAAAAATATTAAAACAGAATGCCTACTTTTAAAATATTTATCTTTTCAGTATATACTGCGCTATCGCAAACCCAAGGAAAATCATGGAATTGTAAGATTTGTGAACTTTAAAACTTAAAGCATCAGAAATTTATTTTTGGGGCATTAGGTCGTGTTGAGCTACCTTCTTATTTAGCCAACGTTCCGGATAGCATTACAGTTCCATCATTAGGGCAGAAGTGTAAAGCTGTCACAAATGTGTAATGCTGTCCACGCAAATTAAGTGTTTTGAGATTTTCACGGTCAAAAGTATTATGCTGATTTTTTTTTGGGGTATTATGCCGTATTGCGCTATCGTCTCCTTTAGCCAACTTTTCGGACAGCATTACAGTGTCATCCGGATATCCGGCGGCCGGATATCCGGAAATCCGGCTTCAAGGTTGGCCGGATATCCGGTATCCGGTATCCGGCAAAACAACTATCCGTTTCATCTCTAGTATGGAGTTACACACTTCGCACTGTAACTATATTGCACATGATAGAAAACAAATTTTTGAAATCGATTGACATACTTGCAGTCAAGGGTTCGACTTTGTAAACAGATTCAAACAAATCTATTGATTTGTTCTTTATTTTCTCTTTTATTCGACTATAGAGATAATATGTAGGTGCGGTATTGTTGACGCCGTTTACGGCATCCGTGGTCTAGCCAAATACTTCTCACCTTCCTTCCTTTTCCTTTCTTCTTTTTTCCTTTTCCTCATCTCCTTCCCCTCCCCTCTACCTTCAGCATCATAAATACTGTAATTGAAGATGCAATAATCTCACTCGCTACAGGCGGTTGGGAGCAGTCGGCAGGGATTCGTGTGCGGTATTCACAAAAATAAATTTAAAAAAATACGTCGAGATATGATGAAATATAATACCATGTAACCAGTTAAAATGAAAACGACGTAGAGAACATTCAAAGTCCTTTTGAAATTGCAATCCAGCACTCAATGGTAAATTTTAAGCCTCACATCGTGCAGTAAAGATCAGAGAATGAAAATCAAATCCGATTTAAAGTAGGCACGGTTATGGTGCGGGTAAGTTCAACGCTATATTTAGACTATTGAATACTGAGTGAGCCCCGAGATAACTACTGTAGCGGACGTGTTATCGGGGAAATAGAAGAAGAGGAGTGTTTTGCTAAAACTTCCTCGTTTTCTATTTTCCCGTAGCTCTGAGGGCGCTCTCCCCCTTTGGTGCGCGTTTAGTGTATGATAGTGACGGCAACCGATGCCGTAACTATATACGCTAGACCTCAAAACTATTCCCCTCGACTCACCGCGAGTAGGGACCGAACGGGTCAACGAAGAAAAAGAAGAAGAAGAGAGCTTCTTCTTTTTCTTTACTTTACTTAATATAAAACTAATGATTTGTTTATGTAATGTAAAGTTCTTGCATCTTTGTATATTTTCCGATAATAAAGATTAATATGTTGTTATTTGTATGGGCTGTCGGGGAGATCGAAGGCGAGTTTGGTTTTTTCTAGTCCAAAGCTCGTTTCGGTTTCTCCGCACGCCACTGTGCAAGCTTGGCCTTGCAAAATGACTGACGGGGAGCGGGAGACACCCGCTCCCCCGTCCTTCCCCGCGTCCTACCTTCGGGCGGACCAATCGGAGCGCCGCTCTTGAGGAAGTAGGTATTTTGAACATGTAATCGAGTAATAGGCCTTTGGATGTTTAATTAATTCACGGGAGTTTGGCCTAATGAATTACGAAATAAATAATATGAATTGATAGGCCAGACTCCCCTTACCATTGTTATGTAGGTTAACCTAGAGTAAGTTTAGTTTTAAGTTCAATAATTAAGATTCCCCCCAATAATGTCAGTCTGGGGGGCCGATGATCTTTTTTGTAACTGACCTAAAAAAATCGAAATAAATTGGAAGGAGAGAGGTCGGGAGGTTCAGATGAAAGCACGGAGAGAGACGGACGATTGCTGTTATAGCGACCTCGGCTATGATGATCATAGCAGAGGTCACGACCCGCGAAAGCCCGGCTAGCATAAAAAGAGGGTTGCTAGTCGTGCCCATTCTCGCCAGATATGAGAGTGGGGGGTCTCCCTATATATGCGGGGGTGCATCTCCTACAATTCACGCACGCTCACACGCTCGCTCGCTCGCTCACACACGCACTTGTACCATCACAGCAATCTTCACCTCTTCTGCCTGACCCCGACTTCTCTCCGGACTGCTTGGAAAATCTGCATTTGATTTCTACACCCCCGGACCCTACATCTACCCCGAAGGACTCAGCGGCTACAAGGACTTCCCGGCGCTCCTATTTTACAGTCTTTGTGGAGGGACGGCCAGGACGTTCCCTACAAAGTGGTCCTTCGAGCCGGATTAAGTCTGACAGGTCTTACAAACCAGGATCCAGTCTCAGACAATGGAATTACAACCCAGGATCCAGTCACCAGCCGCTACGATGTCCCGGTCCCTGCGGTCAGGCAGGGAAAATGAAGAGGATGGCGCAGAACGAGTCGTCACAGGCCAAGGCCCGACCGGGCTTGGCCCCGTACCCCTCGCAGCCCCTGGCCTAGCACACCCCGCAGCCCCCGGCCCAAATTCCGCCGGATCAGCCGCGGACCAGGTCAGAGAACGATCTGCCCCGGCGGCGACCCTGGCCGCCCACACGTCGTCTGCGGACGAGCACCTCACATCCGAGAGTGAGGGCTCCACCGAGGACACCATTCGCCTCCTGCGACGAGAACTACGGGAGGAGAGAATACGCAGCGAGCGGCAAGCACGAGACCACGCCCGGCTGATTGAACAGCTGATCGACGTGCTGAGAGTATCACGGCCACCTCTCGAGCCCACACAGCCGCTCGAACCCCAACGGTCGCCCGATGCTACACAAATGCGATGGGTCGAGCGGCGGTGCTGTCTCGAGCGACCGTGTCTGGTTGAGGGGCTGGGCCGGCTCCTTTTGTGTAGCATCGGGCGACCGTTGGGGTTCGAGCGGCTGTGTGGGCTCGAGAGGTGGCCGTGATACTCTCAGCACGTCGATCAGCTGTTCAATCAGCCGGGCGTGGTCTCGTGCTTGCCGCTCGCTGCGTATTCTCTCCTCCCGTAGTTCTCGTCGCAGGAGGCGAATGGTGTCCTCGGTGGAGCCCTCACTCTCGGATGTGAGGTGCTCGTCCGCAGACGACGTGTGGGCGGCCAGGGTCGCCGCCGGGGCAGATCGTTCTCTGACCTGGTCCGCGGCTGATCCGGCGGAATTTGGGCCGGGGGCTGCGGGGTGTGCTAGGCCAGGGGCTGCGAGGGGTACGGGGCCAAGCCCGGTCGGGCCTTGGCCTGTGACGACTCGTTCTGCGCCATCCTCTTCATTTTCCCTGCCTGACCGCAGGGACCGGGACATCGTAGCGGCTGGTGACTGGATCCTGGGTTGTAATTCCATTGTCTGAGACTGGATCCTGGTTTGTAAGACCTGTCAGACTTAATCCGGCTCGAAGGACCACTTTGTAGGGAACGTCCTGGCCGTCCCTCCACAAAGACTGTAAAATAGGAGCGCCGGGAAGTCCTTGTAGCCGCTGAGTCCTTCGGGGTAGATGTAGGGTCCGGGGGTGTAGAAATCAAATGCAGATTTTCCAAGCAGTCCGGAGAGAAGTCGGGGTCAGGCAGAAGAGGTGAAGATTGCTGTGATGGTACAAGTGCGTGTGTGAGCGAGCGAGCGAGCGTGTGAGCGTGCGTGAATTGTAGGAGATGCACCCCCGCATATATAGGGAGACCCCCCACTCTCATATCTGGCGAGAATGGGCACGACTAGCAACCCTCTTTTTATGCTAGCCGGGCTTTCGCGGGTCGTGACCTCTGCTATGATCATCATAGCCGAGGTCGCTATAACAGCAATCGTCCGTCTCTCTCCGTGCTTTCATCTGAACCTCCCGACCTCTCTCCTTCCAATTTATTTCGATTTTTTTAGGTCAGTTACAAAAAAGATCATCGGCCCCCCAGACTGACATTATTGGGGGGAATCTTAATTATTGAACTTAAAACTAAACTTACTCTAGGTTAACCTACATAACAATGGTAAGGGGAGTCTGGCCTATCAATTCATATTATTTATTTCGTAATTCATTAGGCCAAACTCCCGTGAATTAATTAAACATCCAAAGGCCTATTACTCGATTACATGTTCAAAATACCTACTTCCTCAAGAGCGGCGCTCCGATTGGTCCGCCCGAAGGTAGGACGCGGGGAAGGACGGGGGAGCGGGTGTCTCCCGCTCCCCGTCAGTCATTTTGCAAGGCCAAGCTTGCACAGTGGCGTGCGGAGAAACCGAAACGAGCTTTGGACTAGAAAAAACCAAACTCGCCTTCGATCTCCCCGACAGCCCATACAAATAACAACATATTAATCTTTATTATCGGAAAATATACAAAGATGCAAGAACTTTACATTACATAAACAAATCATTAGTTTTATATTAAGTAAAGTAAAGAAAAAGAAGAAGCTCTCTTCTTCTTCTTTTTCTTCGTTGACCCGTTCGGTCCCTACTCGCGGTGAGTCGAGGGGAATAGTTTTGAGGTCTAGCGTATATAGTTACGGCATCGGTTGCCGTCACTATCATACACTAAACGCGCACCAAAGGGGGAGAGCGCCCTCAGAGCTACGGGAAAATAGAAAACGAGGAAGTTTTAGCAAAACACTCCTCTTCTTCTATTTCCCCGATAACACGTCCGCTACAACTACTAATGAATCCGGACTGACGGACAGCTGAAGGGTTGGCTTTTACAGTCGTATTTCAATTGTACCCGAAGTGCGAATATTTTAGCTGTTTCAACTTTCGCAGTTTGGCACGTATCAACACCGTACACTTTTAGCTCACGTATGCGTTGAATCACACAATGAATGGGTTTGTTTCCGTGATATGGTGGCCTTGTTATGTATGCCCGCAGCGTGTTTACTTGCTCCTGCTCCAGAGACGACGATAGAAAAGCGTCTGCGGAATTCAGCGCGTTTCTCAAATAGTTTAAGTGCTTTTGTTATGCTAAATCTAAACACGTTTAGCCCCGATGTTAAGTGTTGGCTTAACTCTAACCGCGCACCGGTTAGATTGTCGCTGGATAGTTTTTCTTTGGTTTTCTCAGAACTTCGGCTTGGCTTCGAGCATTGACACGAATGCTAACGCCTTCTTTGGCAACCTTTTTGTGAATAATCTTTAGTACGCAAATAGAATCAACTAATTAAGATATTCAAATGCATGATCAAGACAGAGCACTGTTTGTCTTTACAAGCGCAGTTTCTATTACCTATCGTAATTTTTCGAAAGATGTTCCTCCCTACGGTATCAAAACCTGCGTTTTACCTACCTAGATAATAGCCAGTGTCCGAAAAGAGATGGCTTCAGCAAAATAAGAAAAACTTGTTTATATTTTGCTAAATTATTTTTTTATTAAATGTCTTTCTAGTGTCACTGATACGTGGCGAGCATTGGTCTAGCACGAGACACTCTTATCTTAATGAGTCAATAATGACGCAGTCAATAAAATCATTACACGTGTGTGCCAAAATCCTACAGCCATTTCAACAAAACGTTTGAAGGATTGTATTTCAGTACACAATCCAACAGACCACCTAGGTGTTGACTCAAAGATTTGCAATGCCCTCCGAAAGATTTAGTGACTTGGAATTTTCCCAAATGTTATGCATGCGTCTATCTACGTAGCTATTATCTACCTAAATCTTCACACTAATCCTATAAAAAACACGTCGTCTTCAAACAGATTTTCTTATTACTTAACACTCCTCATCTAACGTTTTGTTCAACATCTAGATTAGATAAGAGAGATTTGGTTTTTATTTTCACGTGCACTTGGTTATCATTATTTTCCGGACAATTTCCATCTTAGGCCTTTTATCTACTTAGATAATAATACATTATGCTTTGTAGGTGCTACAGATGTGCATAAATTTCTTTAACAAATAATATATCCCACAAATCTGACATTGTCTCCCGCGCCGACAAAATGCTAAATTTGTTATTCGTAATGTGAGATCATTTACTATTTAAATCGCAATACGAAGAACATGTTATGAAGCAATTGTTCGCAGCGTCCTGGAATATAGCTCCATTATTAGAAACCCTTCTGAACTAAACCGCATCCTAGAAAGAGAAAGTACAAAAGCGTTACCTGTATATGAGCATATACATTCTTGGTCTTAACAGGAATGCACGATTTCAACACCTCAGAGGCCGCCGAAATATATTTTTAGGCAAAAAATTTTTTACCCTAATCTCTGGAACTATAATCAATCCACCTGTGTTGAAAGAGGTTAACTTATGTGGCCCTAACAAGTATACTCGTGGGAGATCCCTTTCATTTTGTGTGCTCCGAAAGCGAGGACTTCTGTTTAACGATTCTGAATTGACCATCGACGTTTTCAACGTCACTTACATACAGTTTAGCAACTATCTTTTGACGCATGTCACAAAATAGTAAAACTGCCCCCCATATCTTTTTAATTTGTATGCTTCTCTGTGATATATAAGTGTGCAACCGTTTTACGGAGAACATGAAAAAATTAATAAATACTCAAATAATACCATGCTTCCAGGTTAAGGAATAGTTGGTTGTTCGCGCAATATATTTTCAAGCCTGTTAATATCCTCTTGCAATTTTAGGCGTCATTAATATTAGAGATTTTTTTGTAAATTTTTGTGTCATCAGCAAAAATTTGGAATTTTTAAACACGTGCCAATATCATTGATACTCAAAATAAACAAGAGAGGTCCGAGATGTGATCCTTGAGGAATTGCTGATGGTATATTATAAAAACGAGCGGAGAAACTTATTAATCATTTAACTGGATTCATTTAACATATTATCATCAAACATTGAGCAGATAAATTCTTACACTGAACAGATTTGACTCCTGGGCCCCCGAGAAGCCAATTAAATTAATTATTTCTCAAGAAAGAATTTCGATATTATAAATTTTTTTCATCACTTTATTCAGAAGTGATAAAAAATTGAGATTGTTTGGTTACACGGACATGCCCAAAATCCACCTTCATCGGATATTCGTTTCAGTACAGTCAAATAAAATAGAATATTATGTTATGCAGGAGGTAGGCACAACTTCCTTTCTTGAAATATCATCTTTTTAGATCAGAAACGGAACACCAATATTCGAGTGGCCGCAGAGTTGAAGGACCTTCTAGAGCAGTGATGCACAAACTTTTCAGCAGAAGTGGCAATGAGGTTGTTACCTTACTTTTTTATTTTTATTTTGATGAAAATGAATTATATTTAAAGAGTTAATACGACTACAAAATTAGTTCTTTTGATATCTTCAAAATGACGAAGTTATGAGCGTTCAAATTAAACGCTGGTAAAATGTAAGCAATTGTATGTCAAGACCTCACACGCAGTACAATTCATAATATGAATAGCATTGCTGCTTATTGCTGCGTGCGCACACAAGCGTGTTGACTCACGCTTTTCGGCCTCCCGAAAATAATATAGTTTTGATGACTTATGTCTTCGGTAGTATTCAGTGTGTTTTAAAAATTTAAAAATTTCTGTCATCAGAATGCTCTAATTAAAAAAGAGTTATTTGTAAATAGCTTGGCATTTCGATTTAGGAGACAACCTCAATTATCTGTTTTTAAAACGCTCGCGGGTAGCATAGAGTACCTACATATTTTCAAATTCTGTTGTAGGTACTCATCCCAGCAATGGGTAGGTTCCGTGTTTCCGCTTTAAAAAGAAATCGAGTTCTAGATACGAACTGGGTACTAGGCGGGTAACAAATGGCAGTGCCGAACTCTGAAACGGACCCGGACTGTTTGGTAGAGGCATTCGGGTTCGAGTCCGAGTGTCAGTCCGAGTCCGGGTCCGAGTCCGGGTCCGAGTCCGGGTCTGAGTCCGGGTCCGAGTCCGGGTCCGAGTCTGAGTCCGAGTACGGCTCCGGGTCCGAGTCCAAATGCGGGTCCGAGACCGGGTCCGAGTCCAAGTCCGAGTCCGGATCTGAATCCGGTTCTGAGTCGGTATCCGAGTCCGAGTCTGAGTTCGGGTCCGAGCGCTCAGGGTTTGATGTAGTAGTTTCGACACGACTCCTGGTCCGAGTCTGGGTCTGAGTCTTGATCCGAGCGCTCTGGGGTTGATGTAGTAGTAGTTTCAAGAACTTATTCTGACTGTATCTCCACATCGCTGGTAAAGTGTGGCAGTGCGCGTTTGAGCGACGGAACTATGGGATCCTCAATTTAATTGTCGGTTGGATGTTTGCGGAACCCCGTTCCTTCTAAAATACCGATGAATGAAATTCAAATGTTCACATTTGTAAAGCTGTAATTTAGGTTGACAGGAACCAATTAACATAACTGCTTACAAAGGAAACGCGGATTGTGCTTCACTGTCCTAGGGTTTAGTTTATATACCTAACCGTTCGAGCACACGTAAGTTTTGGTCGCATGTCGAACGTGATACTTTTACTCTGCTTTCAGATGTAATCGTTTCCAAAGGAAGCCTTCAATGGCTTACTATTTATTAGATTGGTGGTGGGGCCGTTCAACTGACCGTATAGATCTGCACCCGACAGCGACAGCGTACAACTTACAGACTAGCGACATCTGCAATATCTCATAATTTCCGATCTCACGTAAGGACACTATTATAGCTATTTTTATTCTTCCGTTGTCCCCCCAATGTCAAAATTGAAATATCAAATTATTATTATTTTGACTGATTGTTAAATTAAGGCTGTTTCTCAGTGATGCTCGGATCTCTGTAATATGAAGTGTATCAATAATCATAAGTTTGTAGCAGTTTGAGTTCACTCTAATTGCGCGACCTCATACCAGGGTATCTAGCACAATCGATCGATAAAAAATTTATCGATAATGTCGAAAACTTGTCATCGTACCCCAGTACGTCTGTATATCGATAAACAACTATTAAGAACACTTAGTCGTTGAGAACAAAATAATTTGGTTGTACTTCAATTGAATTCTCGTATAGTGCTAAGCAGGGGACTTCTCTGTGTATTCCATTTCAGAGGGACATAGGCTAGGCTAGGTACATTAGGTACATATGCCTAACACCCGTCCGGTCTCAGGTGTCCCGGTGCGCAATCTGCATATAAAGTCGAGGAGGAACAAAAAAGCTTGACTTTGATCTTCCGGCCATCGCAGGATTTCAAGACCCGAGTTATGTGAGAAAGTACTTAGCTATTTAACCATGTGATGAATGGAATTACTTTGAACGCTCCTTGAATGCCAAGTTGTGTATTTTTAACCGATTTACTTAGGAACTGGATTATAAATTTGATGTAAAAAACCGTGATATTATTTCGTGAGTTAGCTTTTGGATTAGTGTTTTTTTAAATTGATTGCTGAAAGACGAACAACTGTTTTAGTTCAAATAGGTACTAAAATCTGAACATATTTTTAAAGTTCAAAACAGAAGTCTGTTTGTCTAAACCAGTAAAACTTCAGAAAATAATGCTTTGTCCTGTATTTACATACTTTTCCAAAGCAACTATTGGGTTAGTTTGCTTCCTGATTTCCATCATGTGTTAAGGATCTGTAAAAACATGAATTTAATTAATGTGAATATGAATTTAAATAAAATTTTTAGGGCCTCACTACTAGCAATCCGAAGGTAGCGGGTTCGAACCCCGGCATATGCGAATATATTTTACTAGCTTTTCCCCGCGGCTTCGCTCGCATGGTATTACGGGAAATTACTGTAGCGCTTGAACTTATCAATTATCCCCCCTTCTCCTCACCCCCACCCCCTCCCGCATTCCATACATTCATTCCCTTACATTCAGTTTTCAAACATCTCGCCTGCCACCTAAATTTCATAAAGCCATAGCTCAAAGAAAAAAAGAATTATCCAATTTTGTTAATTCGTTCGGAATTTATGCGCTTACAAACATTTCGGATGTTTATTTTTAATTAAATATTTTGAAGTTTGTTAATATAATTAAAAAATAACACTATTTATTATTCAGTCTTTATAATCGTTACGAATTATATTTTTAATGTAGGAACTCTTATCTGACATTTATTGCAAAACAGAAGCTTGTCCAAAAAAAAAAACGAATTCTGATATTTGAATTTTCTGCAGTAGTAGCTGACCAGTAGACTGAGTATCTACCAGCATAGAGCCCAAAAATATATCAACATTGTTTCCATAGAAAAGATTTTTTTCTGACGTTAGCAAAAACTCGCTTTTGTTAGCGACAGAAAACGTATAACAAATATAATATATTAATATTTATAATTTCATAACGCCAGAGCTTACCATCATACACAACCTGTAGTCTGCGCATATAATTTAGCTTTATATTGGTGAAAGAATTATTAAAGTTTATATTGTGTTATGCGTGAAAAGGTCATAAACGAACTCGAGCAGTTTCGCATTTATAATATTAGTGTGGATTTGTTTGATTTGTGCTATTTCACAATTTAATCATTTAAAATAATGTAAGCAATATTTGCGGCACGTTACAGAATGGTAGATACTCTCAGGATCGCCCTGGTGGAGATCACTATTCAGAATTGAAACTATGCTTGAAATGACTTTAGCTGTTTTCGGCGACTTGACCTAAGAAATAGTTAGTTTCCACCTTCCCTTTCCTTTCTCTTTCCATTTCCCACTATCTTCGCCTCACAACATACCCCGATCGGGAGTATGTTGTGAGGCTGAAGGTGAGGCGAAATCCAAAAAATACATTTATTTTTGTTTTTGTAAAATCAATATTTAAACTTCAAACCACTCCAAAATGAACAGACAAAAAAGCGACGTCTAGCGACTTTAAGGAAGAAAATGCAAAAATCAATAAGATGACCAAATGTAAAGGAAAAGGTGCTCTGGAATTCGACGACAAAAATATGGAAAAAATCATCCTTCACATTGTAAAAAAAGAGTTATTCGCAGTCTCTCCACTCTTATCTACTTTAGTTTTCTGAAGGTTTCACTTCTACTGCACGTGAACTGCACACTCTATTTTTTTTTAATAAAAATCTAAACAATTGAAAATTTCATTGATTTATTGACTGGTCAGTGGCTGAGTGCATCGCGTTTGGGTCCCACTCAGGCGTTCCGTGTTCGATTCCTCGGCTGACTAAGTCATCCATCACGACACAGGCAACATTTTTCGCTTTCTGTGATGGTAGTAGAAGATTTTCAAATATTGTCAGATTATTCGTAACCCGGGAATGTTGTCTTTCTTTTTTTATTTAATATTAATCAAAAAATTCAAAAACAATATTTATTGTCGGTACTGCAATTCATGCCAAAACTTATTGATTGGCTTATTGGAATATTTCTTCGAAGGTCGTACGAGTGTTTTATGAACACAATAACTTAAAGGGCACTTTATTGCGATTCTCTTATTGAACACGCCATTACGTTTATATTTTACAGCGTACTAAAATGTGTGATAACTTCAGAGCGCTGAGAACGCAAAGAAGGACAATCTATGTTGCAAAATAAATCGGTAGGTAAGTACTACTTGAAACACTGTTAAACATCTGGGCGGTAAACGATCTAGCTAACAGTAAGTTTATTTTGGTTATTATTGTTTAATATCTGAAGCGCATCAAAATGAGACGATTGAAGTTGGAAAATAGAACTTGAGAAACAAAACATGAACACGGATTACCACTCTGTCCCAAGAAGATTGGCGTATTTTTGAAGTGAAAATCTCTTTAGCACCGTTGTGATTTGAAACTCAAAAAATTTGACACTAAAAAAAGACAAACACATACATATACATATAGTGGTACCCAACGTTTGCATCCCCGCGGACCGGTTAACGTTTGATAATTTAAACGCGACACGCGAGGGAGGGGGGGGGGGTGAAAATAAAATCTAAACTAGAAATAAATAATTGCTCTCATTAAGCTTAAATAATAGTTACTACACAACAAGAAAATGATTTTCCTCAGAATTTTGCAACACGTGGTGTGCACCTCGAATTTAAAGCTTATCCCGAAACAGGATTTTATAAGAGTGAATCTGTATGCAGGAAGTCGTTTTAATCTGCACTATAAAAATTGCAACTATTCATGTTCTCGGAAGGAACATTTAAAGGACCACATGCCGTCTTACAGTGGAGAAAAACCTTTTGTATGTTCCGATTGCAATTATTTAAGTAGTGTTATTATTTAAGCAGGGCCTTGGGCGGCCCGGTACCATTTAATCCACGGACCGGTACCGGTCCGCCGGACCATAAGTTTGGGACCACTGATCCATAAGATTTGGCCTGCGATAAAATGAGATAGACCAATCGGTCTCGTCTTTGTGCGGTACTTCGTAGCCTATAGGCATTCTCCTTGTGCGACGCTTCGTAGACTAAAATGTATAATAATTTTTAAACTTGGTAACAATATTATTTATTTATTTATTTAAAATCAACGGTATAAATATACCATAAGCACACATGTCACAAAATCATAGGAAATATATAAGAAACAGTAAATAAAGATTGAAACAGATAATTGTGGACTTTGAAAGAGAAATGACACCAGAGATGCGATAACATACAAAAATCTATAGTAAAAATAAAATTAATATTGATTGAAAATATTTGATAGTATAGCCCTCTTGTACCCACCTTCCATGCAGTTAAATAAATCTGCCATATCTGCATATCTGACTATAACTTCAAGTAATTTAGGTACAAGCATTTAAACAGGATTTTAGAACGAATTGCTCTCGTGGGTATATGAAATTCAATGAGCTTAGTTAAAGCAAGACTGTCTATTGTGTATTCTATCATTTACAATTTTGAAGATAATTATTAAGTCGGATATAATTCATCGATCTGAGATTCTTAATAAATGTAATTCTTTCATCAAGTAATTATAGTGTATGTTTTCAATGGGAATACCGAGTTTAAAATGTCTTAGAAATTTATGTTGAATTTTCTCGATTGAATCTGAATGTGAATTGAATTTTAAAACAGGGGGACCAGATTGAGGAGTTATATTCGACTTTTCTACGTACCAGGGATGAATACAAATTTTTTAGTTTTGAAATATTCCTAAAACCTCTGGAATTTCGAAGAATGAAGCCAAGCATTTTCATTCCTTTATTACCGATTGTGTTTATACGGGATAAAAAGTTTGATTAATAGTTTTATTTATTTATACCCTACAATTATCCTACTCTTGATACTCTGCATTCGTCTCATTCTCTCGAAGTTTAGTTTTCTGAAGATTTCACTTCTACCGCGTGTCAACTGTACACTATGATTTTTATTTAATACATTCACTCAACGTGTTCTATGAGTGTCAAAGAAATTGAAAGTTTTCTTTAATCATTTATATTTTATTATGATTAACACACACACTTTAGAAAAAAGTTGGGAAAAGGGAAAAAGCAGTAAAAAAGAAAAAAATAAATCCATACGCACGGCTTTTCAGGAAATTTTTACTACTGCTCAACTTTGAGCCAAGAATTTTAAAGTATAACATTTTTTAAAAGTAAGTCACCGATGGCCATTAGGAACTGTTTTATTTGCGTTGGGATTAGCCGTCATTCTGAGAGCTTATTTACAAAAATAAATAGGCCAAATGGATCTGTTTAAAAAATCCATTCAGCTGAAAAGTGAGATTTTCATGTGACATTTGGCTTCGAAACTTGTTTTCGTTTTTTATAAAGTATGAAATATATGCACGGTAGGAGTGGATGTGTATACCTGCACACATTTGGTTGGACCAGTGATTGAAAAACCGAAAGAACTATGGAGGTTATGAATATCAAAACTGTCACTACAGATTTTTTTAATTAAAAAAAAAACTTCCCTCCGATCATCGACCAAGTAGATGTACTTCGTTTATGTTCGCATGAGAATTATTTTATTATTGTATCAACTTTTCAATAATTCGTATAATCTACAGAAATAGCAAGAAGACTATAATACCATACCTCTTAAATAATAACTAATGTAAAAGAATTATTATTATTCTTCTGCATAACTCATTGGTTCTAAAAACGAGGGCCGTCCGTAAAATAAGCTCTCCAAGGTTCTGTGGTCGCTGGGAACAATTTTACGCGCGAACCGGCAACACTGGCGCGTGGCCTGGTTTTCCCTTACCAAATCCCCACAATGCTGCTCACCTGGCGGGTGCGGCGAGTGGAAACTCCATCGCGAACGGTTGCCACGCCGAGACTCAATTTTGCAGAGAGTGCAGCGCGGTGGGGATTTGGAATAGGGGAGCCAGGCTATAAGCCCGTGTTGCCGGATCTTGCGAAAAATTATTCCTCGGGACCTCAGCATCTTGGAAACCTTATTTTATGGACAACCCTCGTTTTTAGAACCATTGAGTTAATAATTAATCTAAGAAAATGGCTATTAGATACAAATGATTTATATGCCCCACTGACGCCCTTGTACAACTTATTAGAATTATTCACATTACGACTTATAATTTTGTAATACCTCTTGCATCTACCGTTTTCCATGAACCTGTTGATATGAATATTTATTTATACTTGTTTGTTATATACTTACATTGCTATTAACATATTAATAATTATACGGGTCTGTTAATTTAAACAATTGATTTAATTTTTAATTTATCACCACATATTATGCATTTAGGTATACCGTTTAAAAATGTATCATGTTGTTACATAAAATGTTGTCAATGACTCAGTAGTTTTTGAGGTTTAAATGTGAAAAAATCACCTACCACTTTTATTGAAGCAAAATACCGGTCGGAAATGAAGTTTCGCTGGTAAAAGACATGAAGACTAGAGTGATCTTTAATAGCCTTTTGAAGATAGTCCGATAAAAATTATAGTCGATAAATTATTATCTGAAATCCATTTCAAAACAGTTTATTGACGTTGACAAAGGTAAGTGCAACATTTTATTACATATATATTTAAAATGTTTCATCCGGGAATGTGACCGTTCCGGTTAAATAACCGTTCCGTCGGCCTGACCGTGTACCATGCTGATTAATTGCCCCTGTAGCGCCTGAAACGCTGCGCATTACTTACCTGTGATAAATATTCTCCTCCTAAGAGTCTCTTATCTGAAAACACTATAACATAATAAAACACTATAACACTATAACATATAAACACTATAAACAAATACAACAATGTTCGTGAGTACATTAAAAACGCTTATTTATAATCCTCGATTTCTTTAAATAACTTTTTCAATAAGGCGCTTAAAAAAATTATATTGAACTTTATATTCGAAAATTTTAAATACGTAGCTTCTGCCCAGTTTTTATCGAAGTAACCTACATTTTACAGTCGAATCCATATTTCAAAGCTTCATAGCTCATGATGGAAATTTTGTTGTGAGTTTAAAATAAGGTTTGAAAATTTTGTGACACTATAGCTCACCAGCTTTGGTTTCACCAGAACACAGATTTTCCTCAAATTTAATGTAGTATCGGATTTAGTAATTATTCTTGGGGTTAAGCATTTAAAAAAATATTCATAGTCTTTATTATTCGACGTAAAAAAACCCTTGTATTGTGATTTTGGAACCAGTCGTAAAATGTTTTTGTAACAAACCATCTAATTTTTATGCAGATTTATATTTTTCGACGCTAAGGCTTAACCCTCACACGTCGCGTGGGGTCTTTAAAAACCGAGGTTTTACAGAAATGCTAATAATGTACATTTTAAATGTTCCCATTTATTCCTTACTCTAGATAGCTTCCTAAAAGGGACTATTCTTGACGATAGCGGATAGCGCCACCGACATTTAGTGTGCGCATGTGCTGTGAGATACAGACGTGTTGTTTCGGCGTGAGGCTCAACAAAAAACAACAAAGTATAATGAAAAACCAAGTTTATATGTTTTTCATTGTACTTTGTTGATTTTTTTGTAATAATAAAAAGTCTGTATCAATCTCAAATAGTTGTAAGTTTGATAGAAATTGTTTAAATTTTATTTTTAAGTTTACTATAAAAAAAAGAATAATTCAAGATTACAAAAAAATGTTCCTTGTTGATTTTTAAGCTTTTATTTTGAAAATAAATATCTCATTTTTAATTTCTTTTTATTACGATGCAAGCCCCTATTACCTGACTAAAATCAGTTAAAATAACACATTAAATGTATATTATAACAACAATTTAATTATATTTATTTTTGGGGTCCTTGGCGACCCCGCGCGACTAAAAAAATTATTAATTAAAACCGCGTTAGTAAAAATACGCGACGCGCGGAGGGTTAAAGATGAGTGATTCCTGGAAGGGATGTCTCAGCTATGATGACAGATAAAATGTTATTTTTTTAACTCTATAGAGTTCTCAGTGCTAACCGCGCTTCTTCAAGTGAATCTCTGTCGGAAATGACCCAAGAGAGGCTTCCTAAATCGTCAGATTCGGAGTTCAGCTAACCTAGAGGGAGAAATACTCGTTGAAACCCCTTTGATGATAAAACGAAGGGTTAAGGAAATAATTAGGTTTCGTTTGGGAGAACCGATGCAGGTATAACTTGTTTCTCATATTCCCACGAAAGATATTGTCAAAGTTTATTACACTTTTTATTAATATTTTTGAAGTGCTATAAATACGTGTCATACTTGCAAATTGTTTGTACTGAAACTAAAGACTAAATATGTTCGCCTTTAATGCCGTCACAATTTCGATTTTTGACTCACAACCACAACAGAGTGTTTTCTTTGTACCTACAGAATGCACTAAAACGATATTTATGTTTCGCATTACTTCACTCAGAGCAACAAAGTCAGGAGATACACCTGTGTGCATTTTAGCGATGATTCACTTCCACTAATATGCGGTTTCTACCGTACAAAAACAGAATTTTAAACGTATCATAAACATATTTATCATACAAATGTATTGCAAACATCACTGCTGCACATTATGTAATATATTTATTTTTATTTTTGTGCGGGATAAAAATGGATTCGAAGAAAAATGTTAGTTGTCTTATTCAATCACCTCCTGAAGTAAGTTCACTTTACTATGAAATTTTTATATATATTTTTTTTAATATGAATACCGCACAAGAGTCCCAATAGCTCTCGTCTGGAGCCAGTGAGATTATGGTATCCCCAATTGGGGTATGTTGTGAGGCTGAAGGTAGTGGGGAGGGGAAGGATATGGGTAAGAGGAAAGTAGGAAGTACCTGGATGTTCAGATCTGGTCACCAAACACGGCCAAAACCATTTCAAGCAACTTTTCAATTCTGAATGGTGGTCTTACACCAGGGCGATAATGAGAGTATTTTTCACTCAGGAACGTGCCGCAAATATACTATATATTATTTTAAATGAATACATTGTGAAATAATACAAATAAATCGAATAAAATTTATTTGCCACGCCGGGATTCGATCCCGCGACCTTCGGAATGCTAGTCAAGAGCCTTACCGCTGGACTACGCCGGCCGTCTATGAAATAATAAAAGGTAGTGATAATTTTCAAGATTTTTCACAATGGCTCTTTGTTTTGAAAAAATGTGAAAATCTTTCAAAAAACATTTCCCACGAAATGACAAGACACTGACATATCAACGATGTATGGGTGCCCAGTTTATTTTGAATCATTTCGAGGTAAGTAACCAAAACAAGTTTAACCACAAAAAATCGTACATTCCAATTTAGAATCTCATTCGAAAACTTAATTCTTTATTTCGAAGGTTGAATAAAAAAAAGGCATGATGATTAAGTTAAAAGAAATATTGGAAGGCACGTTATTTGTAAACACTTCGTTAGGCTTGTTAATCTCGCTACCTATTCCTTTGGCTTGTTGTGTAACTTGATACTAGTTTAACATTTTCTACCTCATTTGAAGGTAAATGCAATTTAAGCTCATTTTAATGCAAAGTATGATAAATGAGAACCATTTTCCTTTACGTGATTTATGATTTTCATTTTGTTTGTAGATGTACCTACAGGATATTTAGAATGTAAAGCGAAATATTGGAGAATGCTTTGAACAGGTCAAATAAAGTAGTTAAAAATTATAATATTTTTAATTTTCAGACGATAATGATTTCAATAAATTTCATAAAATTTATTGAAATCATTATCGTCTGAAAAGCAAATAATAAGAATAATTCAGGTAAGTAACACAATAATAAAGGATGGGTTTTCCTGTTGTCTAAATTCCGCTCCCCTGAAGTTAATACTGTAAAAAATCGAGGATTTGAGCTTTCGTTTTTGAGTAAATCTAGTCCAAATTTTGGAATTTTTCAATTTAAATTTCGACAAAATCGGTAGACAGTGGGTTAATATCAGCTTTTCAGCGTCGAATTTTCCGCGTGTGTTTTAGATATACGAAACGTAACTGGCTATGAGAGAAAGAGAGAAAGAAAATGTGTGCTCTCACCTCTCTCTTGCCCGTACAGTAATATACGAAACGTAACTCTCTCTCTTTCTATCTTCACTAACTTATATCTACCTCTCAACTTCCGTTCGCCTCGCCCGACACTTTTCGTAATGCTCTCATCACGCATTCACCAGCTTACTCCCCAATTTAAGTGCGTAAAGAAATTTTACTTCAAAAAGGCTTAGCAAAACGAAAAGCTGTTTTCCTAAAGGTTATTAGCAAAATCACTTTCAGAACTGCCCTTCATAATATATCGATAGGCAGTATAGGCACCAGCACACACATTCCTAAGTTGAGTTGTTTGGGTTAACTATAAAATCGCGACCTATAAAAAATATTCTGGTGTAATAAAAGTGATTTCTGACATATTTAAAAAATATTTTATTTGATTAATATCGTTCTTCGTTTTGTACTTCCATCACGTACGACACTTATAGGTCAAACAACGATTGGTTTATTTTAGAAAAATAAACAATCTTGAAATACCAAGCAAACCATGAATTTAATAACTACAAGTGACACGGGGCGCCATCGCATCGCTTAATCTTTGTTCTGTTGAATTAGTATGTAATATATTATTATGGAGGACGTGTTAACTTTACGTTCAATACTTACAATGGACAAACGCATGTATAAATAGTCCCAACTCCCAACGTCCCAACCTACTTATCTACAGCATTAAGGCCCGGTATATTAGTTAATTTTAAGCTCGATTTAGTTCGAATGTCGGGCTTAGCGCGGTTTGGAATATATATTTTTTTTTTACATGAGCTCCACACAGGAGGCCCTGAGGAAAATAATTTCCCTCAGAGCCTATGGCATCTTTGGGGATGCTGTGTGGAGGGTTTTTTTAGGAAAAGGAGGAGAGGAGAGTTCTGGGGAAAAAAGGGTTTAAGGGGTGGGTAGGAATCTGAGGTTTAGTGAGTCTTGGTCATCCACCTCCAATATTCACCCCATGAACCCGGGCAACCCTGCTAAATCACCAAACGTAGCGAACCACTTGGGGCGACCTATGGCAGAGGTGTTGGTTATCCAATAAAGGTTCCCAGGGCGGCGGTGCACATTCCCGCCTCCAAAATTGTATAGGTCACGGCCTAGATATCACCAGTATTATACGGATTATTTATGATTCTAACTTCTCATCAGTGGAGCGATTTTAACTCTTATGTATAAAAATAACTGTATGAAGGACAAGGTCAGAATCGCTTGCGCAAATATCAATCTGGGACCTATGTCCTATTTGATTATTGTAGCTACTGAATGATTTTAAAAGAATTTTCTATGATATTTGCGGGTGGCTTTTGGCAGCTTTAGTGGCGAAAATTTCAACATTTTAGGTTTTTAAATGAGTATTGAGGTCTTTATTTCTTTGAAGACTCCTTAAAATTATATTTTTTCATATTGTGTATGTACTCAGGTAAAATAATCAGTTTTTTATTTTTAAGAATACATTTTTTGACAATTATTTCCAAAATAGGAGATTTTTAATCTTTTTTTAGTTAGTAAGCTTCAAACTTTCAGCTAGTAAGCTTAAGTTATGGAAAAGTTTCTTACGATTTTATCATGTAATGTACATGAATAATAGGATATATTATCTGGTAAACAGGAAACGACCGCAAAAAAAACGTTCGCTTTATTTTTATATAGAAATTTGAGCAAAGCTCATCAATTTTCGTGCGGTTTTCGAAATACTAAGCGTTCAACAGGTTAATAGGATGTTTCTTTTTCTTTAAGTAACCAAACTGTTGTCTAGGTGAGTGTTACAACTACGATTTTTTAAGTGAGAACTTCTTTAGAACCGTTGTGATTTGAAACTCGACGAATCGAAAAATAGCGAACTAAAAAAAGACAAACACATACATCTATATGATTAAGCATATAGTACAATCGGTCTCCTCTTTGTGTGGTGCTTCATATCCCCCCCCCCCCCCCCCACTCTTGTCCACTTTAGTTTTCTGAAGATTTCGCTTCTATCGCGTATGAATTGCACACTCTGATTTTTTTAAATGTTGATAACGGCAGTTTATTTCATGAATCTAAAATATATTTAAGTGGGTGGATTTTTTACGAGTTGATTTTTGTTAAAGTTCTTCACTTGAATCAGCGTGGAAATATAAGCGAGGATATTAATTTTAAAAAGAATTTGTTTTGTTCGCTGCGCTGCGCTGGAAGCAAACTGTGACTTTGAAACTTCCAAAATTCCTTTTTTAGATCGATTATTAATTAATAACATCAATATTCGATATCGCTCGATGAATATAATAGTCCATAAGGTGGAGTAAAGAAGCTTTCTTTCCTCCATGGTCTATACTTATAAAATTGTATAATGGGTACTAACTAGGCGTCTAAAAAGGAAGCTATTTTCCTGCTTATCAAGGCTTGAGCGTCAGATTAAGCCAGTTTAAATTTCAGCCAGGAATGTCGTTCATAACAAGGATACGAACTGACTAATATACCGGACGTAAGTGTTTAATGTGGAGACAAACGACATGTAAAGTAGATAATTAAACAAAGTGTTACATTGTCATTGGATGTCATAAAAATGTTACTTGTATTTAAGGTCGACTCAATGGTGTTTTACGGACTTCGTTGTACGAGTATATCTGGTGCTCTTCGAAAAATATTATTTATTTATGACTTCGCACGTTCCAATTGCCTGGAGCCAGTATAGATTGACGTCCCCAATATATAGAGGATGTTGTACTGTATTGTGTTGTTAAAGGAAAATTGGGAAGAAAATAAGATTCAGAAGTAGATACCGGACTTATTACTTTTCACCTCGTAACGAAACACACTCAAATCCGTTTATTTCAAATATCTGGTGGTTTTTGTGTTTAGTTTTGAAATGAGAATATGTTTAGTTCTTACCGGGATGTCATTTATCCAGTTCTTACCTCTTCCTTACCACCAACTTGCTGGAAAAAAAATAGAAATTTGGAATAATTGCAAAAAATATTGAAAATTCGAGTGAATTTGTTTTGAAAACAGAAAAAGATTTGGAACTACTTTCGAAACAAGTTGTTGGTATTTTTGGGTATACAATCTTGTTTTTAATTGAAATAATCGATTTTTTTTATTGTTTTAATTTTTTTATTTTATTTGTATTTCTTTTATATATTCAAAAAATATTATTATTCCGTTTAAAAAACTGTAATAATACATAATTACAAAACCTAAATCACCAAACGTAGCGAGCCACTTGGAGTGACCTATGGCAGAGGTATTGGTTATCCAATAAAAGTTCCCGGGGCGGCGGTACCCATTTCCGCCTCCCAAATTGAAATTGAAAATTGAAAATTAATAAAAATTAAAATGGAATTCAACAAATTAAACTTGATATAATTAAATAAAATAAATAAACGAATTTGACTGTCTCGGAAGTACCAATATCGTTTTGTACTCATTCGTTTTGTTGTGGCGATAATTACAGTTGTAAATGATTGGTTATCCTTTTTTCTTGCATACCTTGTTTAGCCTACCCATATTATCACCCGATTCCAGCAAACACCATTTAGATTTGTTTCGTTTTTAGTATTTACAGTCCATTACAAATGCATTTGAAGTTTTGATTCGAAAGCAGTTTTGCATGCACCATTGAAAGTATCTTCCACTCTGAAAGGATGCTTAAAGATACTACAATAACAAAAAGAAAAAAGTCTTATTCAATCAGGCTAACGTCAAAAGAAATAATTTTAGGTACATAATATTATATGGCTCCGCCGGTATTTGAAACCGCGATCTCTTGGGTTTCAGATTTCGGTCGTTCAGATCCAAGAGCTTAGGATTTTTTTAAATTCGGTTGCCCTGATATTGTATGAATCTAATGTGAGAATAATGAAGTAATTTTAATATTTAATACATCTCATTGTAACATAATGTTGCAATTATGTCTGTAGTCTGGCTTAAAGTGTCACGTCTCCAACGATTCCAGCCAATTACAGCGCTTTATTTATAGTTTAGCGTCTAGTCCTCGTCTGTGTGACTGACTCACACCAACTAAACATTCATTTCTTCAAACACAGCAAATTTATTTTGTTGCACCGTTTTAATTGAAAATTAATCAACACTTGTTGCAACCACTTTTATTGTTTAAAAAAACACAATTTTTCGTGAAGAATGATTGCTTAATCGCCGATTTACTTGGGGGAAATAGTAAGACAGCGTATTTTTAATGATAATCATGAATTTTTTTGAACACTTAAAGAATACACATAATTTATTTATGCCTTACGGTCTTTTTAAACATATATTCAAGAATATATTCTAAGATTTTCAGATATTTGCCTCAAAAAATAACGGAGATATTAGCTGCCGCGCATTGAATGTAAGTCGCCATCCGGCTGGGCAAATTGTGTAACTCCTGGAGGTCACAATTTTCATCCAAAATCAATTTGTCAAAGAAATGTACATTTTTTCAAAGTTTTTCTTTTATTTGAACCTCACTCTTTTTAAAAAATTTGAAAATTGATAATTTTTTGAGAAATATGAATATTTTGTATGATTTTTTACCATTCTTTTGTGCGTTTTTTTTAAATAAAAAATAGTTGAAATAAAAAAAAAAATATGTGTTGAGTTTGATAACGATAATCAAAAACTGTAGAAGCTAGAGGACATACAAATTTGAAAAAAGTAGTTTTGAGAAAAATGCGTTTGGAAATGAGAGTGCCAGTAAAATAGTAGTATTTCGATCGAGGAATACTCACTCATATACTTATAACTTCTAAACGGCGGAGAATTTTGGTTTGAAAATTTCAGAATATATTTTTTGAAATTGAATCAATTTATGAAAACAAAAAAAAATTTTTGAAACCTCTACAATTCTATACCAATTTCCCCCCTTTTA
Source organism: Glyphotaelius pellucidus (assembly GCA_936435175.1). NCBI lineage: Eukaryota > Metazoa > Arthropoda > Insecta > Trichoptera > Limnephilidae > Glyphotaelius > Glyphotaelius pellucidus. The sequence goes on from OW386542.1 coordinate 6,665,177, forward strand.
ACTTAAAACTCAAGTTTGGGTATCTTTATAAAGTAAGCATTGCTGATGAAACATGTTGATTTTTTAAACAATAGATATGGTTAAAAAGTGTTCATTAATTTTGAATAATAATTTATTATTATTACTAGTAGTTCTGTGAAGAGTAGACTTCGCGCAACGTTGATTAATCCGACTTGACAGCTCGCAACAGACGAACGCTCATGAGCCCTGGCGGAATAAAAAGGTACCATCGAACATGGCTATCGTCTTGCCAAGAAGAACTGGACGTGGAATATATATAAAATAAATGCAAAGTAGTCGAGTCATAACAGGACTTCGCCATGTTCAGTCAAATGAGGCAATTAATTCGGTAGAGCTTGAATTGATTATATATTTTACACGATTTACTTTCAAATACCTGCGAATATTTAATAAAATTAAATTATTATCTAGAAACTTAACTAGCGCGCCGCTTACGATTTATTAATTTGAAATTAATATTTGCTGTCGATAATGGTGTCAGTATGCTGTTGAATTATGTGTATATACTAATTTATTCGTATTTCCTAGTATAACGATAATAATATGTGCTATTATAGCAAATACAGATTTGCAGTGAATTCCTATTTGAAGAGCACCGTGACTTTTTTTTACATTAGCTTCTCACAGGATGCCTTGAGGAAAATAATTTCCTTCAGAGCCTAAGTTATGTTAAATGTTGCTCTGTGGAGGATCTTTTTAAGAAAAAGAAAGAAGGGAAGTTCTGGAAAGGAAAAATATAGGTAGGAAGAAGAGGTAGGTAGGAATCTGGGAATCGGTGTGTCCAGGAGTGATGTGACGAGTGAATACATCCATCCGACTGCTGCGCAAGGGAATGAGAGCCTAAAAAGGTAAGTAATAACATTAATCCATACTAATATTATAAATGCGAAACTGCTCGAGTTTGTTTATGACCTTTTCACGATAACACAATATAAGAACTTTAATAATTCTTTCACCAATATAAAGCTAAATTATATGCGCAGACTACAGGTTGTATATGATGGTAAGCTCTGGCGTTATGAAATTATAAATATTAATATATTATATTTGTTATACGTTTTCTGTCGCTAACAAAAGCGAGTTTTTGCTAACGTCAGAAAAAAATCTTTTCCATGGAAACAATGTTGATGTATTTTTGGGCTCTATGCTGGTAGGTACTCAGTCTACTGGTCAGCTACTACTGCAGAAAATTCAAATATTAGAATTCGTTTTTTTTTTGGACAAGCTTGGAATAAATGTCAGATATTAAAAAAATAGTGCTAATTTCAAAAGAATGTGCTTCATTTCGGAGGTAAAGGAACTTTTGGGGAATTTTAAAATCAATTATTGATAATTTGGTGACCTAGTGTTCCAAATGCATTCATGATTCCCATAATAAATCACGAAAAATAAGGTTTTTTCGTCTCCCCTGCGGGCTACTTTTGATATTTTTGCAAAGAATGCGCAGGCGCAAACTGAGATCGGATCGAAATGAGCATGCTCATAAGCTAGTCTGTTCACACATGCTTAGAAGCTTCCCCTTCCACCCGCGAATCCAATGAGCATTCTCGCAAATCTAGCGACTGTTGAACGCGAGAATGCTTATTTGGCTTCAAATTAGCATGCTCAATACTAGCAATGTCACTGACACACATGCTACTAGGCAGCAATTACTCAATAGTAGCAAGCTCTTTGGCTTCTAATGAGTATGTGCGTCCGTAGCATAAGGCAGAAAGAAGTGCATGAGAGACGATCAGATAAAATTTCAGATAGATTTGTGTAACTTTAAATAGATTTTTTTACCGGTTTTACTGGTAACCTCCTGGGTTCAAAGATTCAAAGCCAAGGTCTGCCAGCTCTTTATTCCAAAGAAAATCCTATTCCAATCACTGCGGAAAATCTTTGACTATATTACGCGAGGAAGTACGTATTACATGTACCAGCAAAATAACAAAGCTAAAAAAAATCTATTGTTATTTCAGAAGTTCAATTGGTATTCAGGCCATAGAAAACTTATGTTTTACGATTGGCATGGCCCATCCCATAAAATTATTTTGGTGACGATCTATGTCTGCTTAGAACATTTAAATTGAATTATGCATTAGGGAAAAAAACGATACTCACGATGAGTTCCGAGTATGAGATTTTTATACGTAATGAAAGAAACTGATTCAAATTGACTGATTTGATAGTAATGGTCGCCCGTTAAACAGTACGACTTGTGAATGGATAACTGAGATATCCTGTTTTAACTCGACAATTTGGCATTTCATATGTCTATAATTTTTAATTTGGAATAAAATCCCTGTGTCATATTTGGTGATGCTGTGTGATGGGTAGTTTTAGGAAAAGGAAGGAGGGGAAGTTCTGGGAATGAAAAAGGTATGAGGGGTATGGTGACCCCACAGTTGATCCGCCGACAGTTGGCCCACCGAAACGATATTTACTTTAAACTTACATTTTTTGTACGTTTACTTTTTAGATGTAAATAATGATTGAGAAATCATTTTATTTTATTTCGATTTTCTTTTGTTTGTTTTTATTCTAGATGGAAACAACGAGCAATTAAGTATAAAATTGATTTTTATAGTGTTTTTTTTTTGCTTGTAGGAATATGAATTGTACCTACGAGTTCTCTAAAGCCATCCATGTGGATTAAGTATTAGATAATATTCTTATTTATTTTATTGAGTTTATAGTTTATTTACATATTTTGTAATCTTTTTTATTTATGTTATACTGTTGTTATAAATGAAATTTGTATTTTATATGTAAAGGCTCATTAGTGCGTCAATAAATTAACAAATTATTTACCAATTTCAAACGTAAAATCGGCTTAAAAAATAACCCTTTAATAAGTTGGTATGAATATCAAACGAATTTATACACAGTGTCGATTTTTTCGTAATTATGCGCTGGTATACACATTATATAGAGAAGCAGATTTTTCCTTGAAGCTTTTGAATGAAAATATGTTTTCTACTTTTGTTTTTCGGCGGTATATCCTCTCTACATATCACTTCGGGGTCAATAAGTTATATTTTGTGTAATTCGGTACACCGTATTTTCCCTAAACCGAATGTATGTAAGTACGCCGGGGGGCCAATTATCGGAGGCTAAACTATGATGGAACCGAGGGGTATAAAGGAATTTGCGGTCCAACAATGATTGATGTGTGAATCCATTCTTCCCACTGCGGTGCAAGGTGGTGGGTTAAGAGAAGTCTGGAGAAGTCAAAAGGACTCTGCGACCAGTCTCTCCCTATCCGGCCCGCCACACAGTTGTTGAAGACCTAGACAAAACTCCCCCCCCCCACAAGAACCCAGGTACTCCTGCCAAGTCACCAAACGTAGCCGACCTATTGGGGTGACCTATGGCAGTTAGTTATCCATTAAATGATTCTCGTAGCGGCGGTACCCATACCCGCCTCCAAAATTGAGGAATTGTTATGTTCCGGTTCCGGTTGAAGATGGTTATCGTGTTAGATACTACTTTTTATCCCGCCAGAGCTCGTATGATCGTGGTTCCAATTATAAGTGTCAAATCAGAATAATCAATATTTTTTATATTTATTATTTTTTTTACAAATTGTATAAATCCTTTCGTAAAATACAAAAAACTTTATGTTAAACATGTATGGTTTATAATTAAGTAGGATGGTACTCAAAAACCTATTTACAAATTTTTGGTTTCGATTTTAATTGTCAGATAAATTTGAGAAAATTATAATTGTGGACGGGAGATCAGCTGTTCACAGAATTATTGGAATAATAATACATACTCACAGAATTCGTAGAATTATTATTGAAAAGACGCATGAAAAAGATGTCTTCCCACGATAGAACGTTAAATTCTTATAAGCTCTGCAGTTGAATACCAACAGGCAATAAAAAAAATCAAAGTGTGCATTTTACATGCGGTAGAAGTGAAACCTACATAAACTAAAGTAGACAAGAGTGGAAAGACTACGAAGCACCTTTTTGTCAATATGAAGGGTGTTTTTATCCAAACTTTTGTCGTCGATTTCCAGTGCACCTTCTTCTATAGATTTGGTCATCTTATTAGTATTTGTGTTTTCTTCTTTGGAGTCGCTTTCTTTTGTGTTTTCTTTTGCTGTTGAAGGTACATATTTTAGATATTGAAGGTACATATTATGTTCAACATGACCGGTACAATCTCGCTTAGGTACAGCTACGCCAGCAAAAGAAGGTTAAATAAGCTGGAATCTTTTGTTTGAATTTTTAAATCATTACAACATAGTCCAGTATTGATAGGAAAGAGATGTAGATGAAGTATTTACCTTCTTCAAAAATATAATGTCTCCACTAGAAAGAGTGTACAATTCAAACAAGTTTATGTTGAGTTTGAAGTGTAATGCTATTCCGAGCACGTAAACACATAAAGTGTGTAAACATTTAATGTGGTCGCTCAATGTTTGTATGACGGACCTGTTCTTTACGTTATTTTATAATGGTGAGGGACCAATAAGCATTATTTTATTGGCTGGTGGTTATCTCAGCGTGAGTCACTCTTAAATGTCATTTTTTATTACTCATTGTGATAAAAACAGTATAAAGTGGGGGAAATGCATCATTTTGCAATCATTATGGGCAACACATAACACAAGCATCAATTGGTCTGGGTGACAGCCAAATTATCTCATTTCACATTGTTCACACTTTTCAACAGGCAAAAAACGTTTCACTGTCACGTGATAATTAATTTGATTGCACAATTTTAACGGTGAACACAATCAGTCTTTATTTTGGGTAGAATCAATTCGCAAGTATGAAACGTATTTATGGTAGTTCTACAATAGCAAGACAGTGTAATAAACTTTAACAATAACTTTATGGGTTCACTGATAAACAGGTTTCATCTGTGTCGGTTCTCTCAAAGGAAACTTAATCATTTCCTCAACCATTCATTTTACCAAAAGAGTTTTAACGAGCATCTTCACTCTGGGTTAGCTGAACTCCGATAAATGAACAAACAAATATAATTCACTCACAATTTCAAACACTTAATTATAGAAAATAAAACTATGAGTCATCATTTGGGAATAATTCCCATTATGATTTGAGTATGTAACGACCTTCAGTCGAATTTAAATAATGCAACTAATTGGGGAAACTTTAAATAGGATAAAAACAATTTCAGTCAGTTAACTCAGAAATTATAAATTAGTCATCGTAAATACCTATCTAGAAATAATATAAATACATCGTCTGTAAGAGGCATGACCACAGTTTGATAATGCTTTGAGAAGACAAAACAGCTGTAAGGCGTAATAATAATTACACAGCAGAACTTGTTTATAAATAAACTGTTTTTATTAATTGAATAATTATATTATTGATTTAAAAGAAATTAAAATTAAAATGGAATTCTCAAAGCGTCTCTTGATTCAGTCCTGGAAGAGTTTCAACTGAAGATGCGAGGTAAGAACTGGAAAGCAACTTGCTCTCTTGAGTTAATACGTACGGTCATCGAAGATGTGACGGGATCACATCTGTAAGCCTGAGCGGCGGTGTTAAAACTACCTAACCAATGACACCCCTGGTCCAAATTAGTAAGATACAATGAGGAAATATTTGAGATCGAATAACTAATATTTTAGAAATAATATAGATAGTTTGTTACAGCACAGTATTTTTTATGAATTATCAAAGAAATATTTTTTTAAATTGAAAATTCATGAAAATTATCTGATATTGGACTTTGCAAGGCTGTCTAACAATACCTTAACGCCAGCTAAAGAAACAAAAAGTGCAACACAACATACTACCAAATATTGATAACATTGGTGAGAATCTGAGATCACATACAATTAATTGGTTAAGTATAAATATTGTTAAGAAATCAGCCTTTATGAATCTTCTAAATATTGTTACCAGCGCTCTGTGTTTGCAATCAGGATTTTATTGTTTGCATGACTATGTTTATGAACGTATTACGCAGACGCACGTGTTATATAGACATCGTTTTACTGCGTACTAAAAAAGAGATGGAAGATAAAGTGATGACGGGAAAGAGTTTTTTATTTATTTTTTAGTTGTGTAATTTTTTCTTCATAAAATTATCGTATTATGTCCTTTCCCTGGGAATAGTATTAAGGCGCGGTATACCCGCTCAAAAAGGAGAAGATGGAGAGATATGTAAATACAATTTTTTTAATTTTATTTTATTTTAAATGTACATTTACAGTTATACAACCAATAACAAATATACATTTTATTTTATAAAGTAATAATAGGGTATTTGAATTTTTTAATATTTAGTTGAAAAATATCGATATCAGGGGACAGGTAATTTAGTAACAGAATCATTTTTCCGAGCGGCATTAATAATGATAAGTTAGTTTTGCATCTCGGAACAACAAAATTTCTGTGTCTGCGCGCTCTTGTGAAGTTGTCGGGAACATAAAACTCAATTTTTTGTATTATGTCGGGAATACAGATGTTACCGTTTAGAAGTTTATGTGCTGAAATAATGTCAGAGAGACTAATATTTAAAGGACGCTAATATTTAAAACGATAATATCGAAAATTGTGAAAATGTTTAATAAAACACGACTCGTTTAAAATAGAGCAAAAATCTCGCGGGGACTGTCTAAAAAACATTTAAAGAAACAATTTTTTTCATACATAAAACTTGTAAAATAACCGAAAAAAGTGTTTTTAACAATTTTCGGAGCATACTTCGCGATTTTTTTTTCTATCGAGGAAATTTCATTTTAAATTGCCGTTTCGACATTGGAAATGAATAGATTTTATCTTTAAAAATAACATATATTTTTTAAGAGCTTTAAAACTTAAGGGGTTTGAGGAAAGTATGTCTATAGAAATGGGTATGCCGCGATTTAAAGCCTCTATTAACTGCACGTCACTCTTTCATTTTTAAATTCTATATAGGTATGTATTTATTGTTAATATTAAGAAATAACTTGACGATGGCGACGCAGGATAATCAATCATTTTCATTCACTAACTAAATATTAATATTATTTGTGTCATGTTTTTAAATATGGTTATTTCTCAATTGAGAGTTAAATAATAATAATAATAAATTGTGTCCGCTATGAATGTGAATGATGCATCGAGGGGAATGGAAGACGGATCGAGAAGGTCGGTATTCGGGACAATCTGGTCGGTCGGGAATATTTCATTGGTACCAAGGGCAAGGGTCCGAGTCTCGAGCGTGCATTGTACGAGTCGTGAGGAAACCAAATATTATTATTCAAATATCTTAGCTTACAAACGTGACAAGCTAATGTTTACTTGTGAGGTATTGTTATTATAACAATTATTATTTCAAGCTCTGAATGCTTTGCTGGGAATGTTTTACTACAATCGGGAAAAAACCACAAATATGTGAAATGTCGTAAATTATGTTTGTTGCTCATTTTTATACCTACACCTAAAATCTGACTCGTATAGAGTGATTTATGCATCGGACAACAAATTTTCTGAAATTCGGTCAAAATATTTAAATTTGACAGGCTGGTGTGGGTACATTTGTTGCTTAAGGCACCAGAACACTGTAAAAAAGATTTTATTTTTTTCATTTTCTGACAGAAGCATTTGTTAAATATGCCTTCACAAAATGTTTTAAAGAAATTCGTAAAACTAACGGAGATGAAGCATTTTATGTGAAACCATTTGAAACAGTTTGGATGTTGAATTATCCTTCAGCAAAACTTCAATTCTGCCGCGTGTGAATTGCGGTCGATTTTTTGACGTGATAACGTTTTATAAATCGATGAACGCCGGCTGCTCTCACGAAAAAGCCTGACTCATTGTCACGTTGTCACGTTCCTCCTGCGTGCAAACGAGAGCGCGGAACAAGCGTTCGGCTTGTGACGCATCTATATCTCTTCCACTCCATTGTTATTATATGACGTTATCTTATCACGTAAAATTATCGTCCTTAAGCCGCCGCTATCCGAATTTCTACCGATTTCTTACATATCTCCCTTAAACATTTGAAGTTTTTAAGCTCTTAAAAAAATATATGTTATTTTTGAAGATAATATCTAGATACGTTCCACGCCGAAACGCAAATTATATGAAATTCCCTCGATAGAAAAAAATCGCAAAGTATGCTCCAAAAATTATTTAAAACAAGTCTATTTCTATTATTTTGCAAGTTGTTTGTGAAAAAATTCACAATGTGTCTTTAAATGATACTTAAGATACCTATATTCCACGAGATTTTTGCTCTATTTTAAACGAGTCGTGTTTTATTAAGCATTTTCATGAGTATCGCTTCAATTTTATCACTGAAAATATTAGCGCGCTCTGTCCAACATTCGTAATTACATATCTCTCCATCTTCTTCTTTTTGAGTTGGAAAGCGTCGCCTAAAACCGAATTTACAGACAACCAATTTTTTTCGATATTTTTCTTTTGATGTAAGAAAGTACTACATACTTAGGGAGAGTTTCAGTTATTGCTTTGTAGTCACAGGCCAAAGAAAATTTGGGCGCCATTGCGAAATGACGAATTTAGAAGAACTTCAACAAAATGCATGTGAAAAGTTCCCATACTGTCTATTCTTACTTGGAATCTGGACAACGACCATCTCGCCTCTCGCGTAATTCCTGTGCAAGTAATTAGTGGTTATGTAGTGTCAGAGAGATTGAATGTTTGGAAGGCGGAAAGTGGAAATAGATTTACAATTGAGTTCTTGTTCTGGCGCGAAGTCGCTGAACCTGTCAAGGTGACGTGACGCGTCTATTCTGAATGTTTGCTCAATTTAATCTTGCTATTTACGGGTCCGCGAGGGCGGAGAGGTTGCTATATTAGACAAACAATAAATATGGAAATCGTGCGAAATAATTAAAAGGTTATGGCTTTATTTATCAGTAGAGACGCACGCGAGTCCCAATTGCTCCGTGGCACAAACCATATTTATGAAAACCAAAATTTTGCACTTGCTTTGAGGATAAAGTAAGTGGTAAAACGAAGAATAAAGAAGGAATGGTTTGATTGGAAAAAGTCTCAGAAGAATGTATGGCACAAAAGTTAATGGTAGCTCGAGTCTGGGATGCCTCAGGGGGACATTGCACGATAAGTTCAGTTGGATATTCAACACCCCTGCCATAAGTCACCCCTGCCATAGTGGTTCGCTACGTTTGGTGACTTAGAAAGGGTGCCCGGGTTCATGGGTGTCTAAGTCTTGGCGGCAGATGCATTTGCGAACTACTGCGTGGCGGGCCGAATCGGGAGAAGCTGGTCGATCGAGACCTTTTTACCTCTTCAGCCGGACTCTTTCAGCCCGTCGTTGTGTACCGGGAGAAGGGATACGTTCATTCGTCACACCTGGACACATTGATCCTTAATTTCCTATCCACCCCTCATATCTTTTTCTTCCCAGAAATTCCTTTCCCTAAAAAGATCCTCCACACAGCATCCCCAAAGATGACTTAGGTCCCGAGGGAAATTGTTTTCCTCAGGGCCTTCTGTTTGGAGCTAATATAAAATAAAAATAAAATAAAGGTGTATCTTGAATTGGGTGGAATCAATATTCTGTTAATAAGGAACTCCAGTGGAAAATATTATGGCTTTAAAAAAATATTTTCATAGACCAATAAACGCTGATTCTGAATACCTCATTCAATCTGTTTTATTAGATAATATTTAACGTAGAGTTTTTAAAAAAATATTAAAAAGTCAATTTTAAAACGTGTCATTAAAACACACTGTCAAGTTGGTATTGCTGGATTTTGGCGGCGTGATGTCACCGCGCCGCGTCACCTGGGTCAAAGTTGTATATAAATCAATAAATGTAAGGCGCAAGCCGTTCGACATTCCGGGCTATTGGTTTATAGAGATTTGGACATATAATAGTTTTTGTTTTTATTGAAACATTATTTAGGCCTCAGTATTAGTATTATTTAACTCAGTATCAAAAATAAAGTATCTCTATTAGTTTATCTATATTATTCAAAATATTCAAAAACTCTAACTGTACAAAAAACGGTCATAATGCCCAGTAAAACCCTCCAATGCTGAAATTCAAAATGGCGGGCGACGATCAGCTGTTTCCAGTTGCCTACTAAATTCATACTTCGGTTGGTCATCATGACGTAACACTAGATTCGGTGGTTTTCGGGGGATCTTGAAAAATTAAAACTTTGACATTTATTTTAACTATTAAAACTTACTATAAAAATAAAAATAAATATGCAGTTATTTAAGTTAGAAGGTAATCATTCATAAAAAAAATTAAAAAAATGGACTGGAGTTCTCTATTGAATAGTATATTTGAATGAATAGTGAACGAAGCGTGGAGTGTTTGCGAAGATGGAGATATAAGCGTTTCATCGTACCTGCCTCCTTCGTGGCTCCGAAAGCCTACTCCTGTTGTGAAATGGTGAACGGCCAACCTACCTGACAATTTAAAGCAGCTTTCTTAAAATAGCTTTTGCTGAATTCCAGAAGCATGTTTCTGTTTTAACAACAAGTGTGAAATTATTACGACGAGAAGTGAAATTGATTACTCATTATTAACCTTATCAGAATTTTTAAATTCCCCCACCGACTTCCTCACAGGGATTTCCCGAATGTAATAATTAATTACAAACACCCAATTTAATTGTTTCTACTGTTTTAACTGATTACCACTCTGTTTATTAGAGTTTTATTTTATTTAACCGAATTTGGTTTTATTAATGTGTCTACGTCGGATCTACCTGTCTCCCACATATTTTCAACAAGTGTTTTATGTGTTTGTATGTAAACGTTTATTAACATAACCAATCAAAATGTTCTTATTTCACCTTGTGTATTATTTGGGTCCGACTTGAGTCAAGCAGGATATGCAAACGTTGACCCGAGTCTTTTCAATGTTCGAGACAGTATAAATTTAAAGACCCTCGAAAAGGACTTGAACCCGTGTGCCATAATGTTTATTATATACCGGGACCGGGAGAAGAAATACAAATCTATTCGGATGGTTCTACAGTAGTGATGTTTGGGTAAATTTCCGTTTAGCTATATCCATACATAGCTCGGGATAAAAAAATCTTAAGTTCATTCATTTGGCAATATTTTCTTTTTCGCGAATGATACAGAAAGAAAAAGGTTTTTTTTACAAAACAACTAAATATGATAGGTAATAAGTTAATTACTGGGAGGGTCTTTAGTCTTTATAATGCATTGCATTTATTCCTTTTTCTCTAACACCCAATCTGCGGCTTGAATAATGTCAATGATAATTTCTTCGAATATCGGAAGAATTAAAAAGCGTTTTGCATAGGTGTACATTTTTCCCAGTATTTTAATTTCTTGATACATACAATTTTATCATTTGGATTGATGAAATAATTTTACTAACCTGGAGAATTTAAGTAAAAAAGGTAATCGTATCAATAAAAAAAAAAAAATTTATTCCTTTCCTTGCATTATTATATCTTAGTACAATTTAACCATTTCAATTGATTAATCACTTTACTGACTATTCAGTTGTTTTCATGCAGTAACCCTGAATCTGGGGAATTTCTGAAAATTTTATACATCAGGTAAAAAAAAAATCAGAGTGTGCAATTCACACGTGGTAGAAGTGAAACCTTCCGAAAACCCATGTTGACAAGAGCACTTTTTTATCAATGGGAAAAATATTTTTTTCCATATTTTTGTCGTCGAATTCCAGTGCACTTTTCCTGTAGTGTATTTCATTAGTATTTGCGTTTTCTCCTTCGGAGTATCTAGATATCGCTTTCTTTTGTGTTTTCATTGCCAGTTCATTTTGGAATGGTTTGAAGATTGGATATTTTATAATTTTATAATGTGGATTTTGTAGGATTCGGTCCTTGGTTGATCCAAAGGTTCATCAGGGGCTTTATACCAAATGAGACTTGCGTGAGAATGTGGATTTATTGTATTATATTGGAACCGAGTACTCCGTGAACTAAATAAATGTGTTATTGCTATCTCACTCTCTCGTAGACTAAATCGTATAGATGTATGTGTTTTTCTCTTTTTAGAGTCGCTCGTTTCCGTTTCATCGAGTTTCAAATCATAACGGTGCCAAAGAAGCTTTTACTTCAAAAGAAATCTCATAACTTTAAAAACGTCTTGCATTAAACTTTGGTTTCTTCACACGCTTTTTAATTACATTTGATAAATCATTCCCTCATTACTAAACCATTGTCCCATCAGCACAGGTGTCAATAATATATTGTTGGTGATACTTTTGTATTCTATATTTTACTCATTCTTGTTTGTCACTCACTTTTGAATATTTAGCTAATTATTTTTGGTACTATTTTTGTTACTAATTTTGTTTTAATTTCTGTATTGTATTTAATTTTTTTATTTTTTTTTTTTATTTCCTTTATTTTTCCCAAATTTTACATTAGATGTATACATGAAATCTATCTATCATGAAATAGTAAGAATAATGGGAACCCACTAAGGCGCAGCCTGTGCGTGGGTAATATAGTTTAATATATTTTATTATTGTACCTAAAAAGAACAAACAATGGGCAAATAAATCAAAAACATGATTAAAAATTGTCTAAACAGCTGTGCACAAAATGAACATACACAGTGCAATATTGAGTATATAGTGCAATATTAAGTGTAATAGTAAGTGTATATTAAGTGTAGTAATGTTATAATAAAGTAGTGTATTGTAATTATAAGTACATAGTGTAATAATAAGTGTATTGTTTAAATATTTGAAACATAAAGTGATAGAAATTAAACAAACAACGTTTCAATATCTACATTGTCAAGCCACGACTTCAAGTCCTTTATGTATTGAAGTAGTTTAGTTGTCATTTGAATATTTTTCGGTAAAAGATTGAATGTACGAGATGTAATTCATCCATATATATAAATTTTTGGGAAACTTGCCTGTTTTATGTACTCAAATAAAAATAAATAAATTAGTTTACTTACAATTTGGTTATTATTTTGATGTAACTCTGAATTTGAGGAATTTATTAAAGAATTTTGCACTCCAGATAAAAAAAAATAATATCACTGTTGTCCTACACCAAAAGAATGCTTGATCGTGTCCTACCGAAGGAAAATGCAAGTCGGGGTTCTTGCGCCAAAACAGAACGACTTTTTGTTCGCTTTGCGAGCGCTGCGCGTTGGCGTCCGCCGACGGTACAGAAATACTATACGACATTTTGTTCGGGTATGGCAGGGTCGCATTTGGCATAATTTACGTAAGAGACGAATGGCTTTGATCGCCTGGCAGACACTAAGTGCTTTTTTTACGCGTCTGCCGGTATTAAAGAATTAAAGTAATCGCCTAATTATTTAACTTTTTCTAACACCCAACTGCGACAGCTTGTTCATGTATATGTTGATTTTTTGTTGTTGGTTTAGCCTTTTGTGTTGCCAATATAAACAAATAATGGATTGTGCTTTTATGTCCGGATACTAAAATTTATGTAATGTGCCAAAAATTGAAAATTTTTTAGGGCAAATTTTAAAATGCATAGAAAATTTATTTGAGAGAAGATATTTATTTATTTATTGTTTGAAACATTCACAGAGTGTTAACAATTATTACAATAATAGAATTGCCGTTGGGATGTACAAAGATATTAACACTCCAATTAGAAATGTTCACAGCATAAGTAATCAATGTATAGTTGTTACTAGACGGAAATGCTTGTCGTGATAACAGAAATAATGATAATCAAAATGAAATATAAAACATAGTAGTGTCAAATATATTACATAACCTGCAGAGAAATAGAAAAAAGAAAGAAAGGATATGACAATAAAGCAGCTACATAACTGTTCTCCACGAAGTGTCATGGTAGGAGTTTTATGGTTCTCATTTCTTAATTTCATAAAAATACATTGTAGATGTAGGTACTTGAGTGCCATTGGAAAATTTTATATTTTTAATATTTTTTGTTTTCTTTCAGTAAATCAAAATGTTAACATTTTGCTGTTGTTATGTTGCAGTATCGTAAGTCCCTACCTTATATTATCATACATATGTAGGTACTTACGCAGGCATGAAGTTTTCTTATAGTCTCATGAATCTTTTGAAATCCATTTGCCTCGGAAGGGTAATATATATTGTACAATGACAAATTAGTTTACCGGGGCATTAATTTTTTTTTTGTTTCCAGCACCGCATTGAAAACGGTTACAAGTTCGACTTTTTTTTCATACCGATCCCCACATCGAAAAATAACTACTTTACGATCATTATTTTCATATTTATTAAAAAATTAAAATTAAAAATGAAATACCATAAAGGAACTTGTTATTTCCATGTTCATAAATGTGCAAACATGTTATTTCCATGTACATAAATAATAACGTTCGACTATTCTTTTTTGATTATCAATATCTTTGATTATCATTTCCTTCAACATAGTTTACCCTTTTAAAGTTTTATTACAAAGGTTTATATCTAAATCATTTAAAAACTTTCTTCAATAATAGTTGTTAGTGGTAGTGGATGTGGCGTCATCTTAATGTACTGAAAATAGATAACTTTGTTTACAGGTCTATTTAATGTTTCGTATTTGAAAACCAATGGTTTCTTCATCGAAATAAATATATAATATATTGTTATATTATCCTGACGTGAAATTTACTGCTTTGTTTATAATAATCGTTGATAAAAGAGAGTGAAAAAAATATAGCACGTTACTATTATCCATATAATTATCGATATAAACAATGCTTTATGTACAATACAATCAATTAAACGCCAGGAAGGTATTTTTATTATTCTATTATTCATTCTATTGTTTCAGTGAATAAACATTTCTTCTCAGAAATACCCTTGAGTGATGACTTTTGAATATTCTAGATTTGTAGTTTACGTGCTTCATTTTAAAAGAGTACACAATAAAGTAGGCAGGTACGTAATTGTCATGATCTGGAATAATTGGTGTTGCTTGAATCAATAGTTTACTTTATAAGGAATGTAATATCATGAATGTAAAACAGTTACATATTATACTTGAAGATTTTTAATCATGTTAATATTGCAGAAAAAACACAGAAAAATCGTGCTTCTAGAATTGGCTCTAGTCTGGACTCTGTGGCAATTCAAACTTAATTATTTTGGTTTAATAAATAACTTGTATCAGATTCAACTTATATATTATAATAGCCTTTACGAACATATTGAGTCGTATAATTCTTTGTGCACTCTTAAAAAGATTGTTAAATTATTTGTGTTGGCCGAGGACTGCCAACATTTTTTTTGTCCTTTCTAAATTAAAAACGTAATATATTTTATAATTTTTTTCCGATTTTTTCATTTTTAATTATAAGCGTGCTTTATTATTTCAAATCAAATTCAAATAAAATCAAGACGTGTTCACTTACTTGTGACGTTAAGCAAATGCATTATAATGAATTAACGTCCTTCAGATTAGTAGGTACCCTTTATCTATAAGAAACATTAATGAAAGAATATTGTTCTTTCAATACCTACATTACTCTATAAAGCTTTATAAAAATAAAAAGAAAACAATAACACTTAATATGTAAAGAAACAATAAAAAGGCTTAATATGGAAGAAGAAGTTCAGCATATGTGTTGTAAGGAATTTAAGGGAAGTATATAAAGGGAAATATATAAAAAAAATATAAAAATAGTGTTTTCTCCCAGAAATTGATAATTGTCTAATTGGACAAAGTCAAATTGGGCCAATATTCAGATGGACGAAGTTTGAATGGTTGGAATGGGCCCAAATGAACAAAATTAAAATGAGTAAAAGTATAAATGGAAACAGAATTTCAGAATTAATTTTTTATAAATCTAAATGGGTGAAGTCTAAATGGATAAATATCCAAACAAATTTCGGATGGTTAAATAAATGCACAAAATATTCCCAAATCATAAATCTCCCATCCAAATATTGATATTTCCGAAAACATTTATGGTTTTCCGTCCAAATTTCCCATCTGAAAAATGACATTTGTCTAATTAAACATAGTCCAAATGGATAAATATTTGATTGGACACAGTCAAAATAAACTAAATTCAAATAAAAATTGCCAAAAATTCAGTGCATTTCCTCTCCAAAAAGTGATATTTATCTAATTGGACTAAGTTCAAATTAATAAATATTTAAATGGACGAAGTTTAAAGGAATAAATCTTCAAATAAACAAAATTAAAATAGTTGATTGTATAAGTGGACAATATATTCCAGAATTGAAAACACATACACATCTAAATGGATAAAAGCCAAAATTGATAAATATCCAAACAAACAAACTTCGAATGGTTAAATGAATGCACAAATGGACAAAATATATCCAAAACTTATAATTCACATAAAAAAATTGATGCTTCTGAAATCATTTCCGGTTTCCTGTCCAAATTTCCTATCTGAAAATTGATTTTTGTCTAACTAGGCATACCTAGTCCGAATGGAAAAATATAAAACATTACGAAAATCTTGCTTGTGTACCTACGTGGTTTTAATTTGATATTTGTGAACGGCGTGTATAAAACCCCAATATCAGAATGTAATTCGCTCATAAATCACATTGGAAATTAATGTTATTGGATGTATTTTCTTTGGTGCATGTGCCGGTAATAAAGTTGTGTTTTACGGCGCATTTCGGACCGGAACTTTAAACGACTTGCACACGTGCGTTAATGAACTACTACTTTGGGATTTCTGATTATACGTAGAACCTACCCAGCAGACAGGGTAAGATTTTGATAGGCTTGGACGAAAAATCAACAATTTTGATAATCGAAACATGAAACGGAGTAATAATTCTCAATGCTATTATATGTAATAAGAAGAGTACCTACATAATATTTTGTAATAATGTAAAAAGTAATAAACGCGTTTTTGTTACATTTCCGAATATACGCAGGAACTAACGAAATTCTCTCACACTTATGTGAGTTATAGTCAATAGCACTTTTTAAATATTATTTGATCGACAATATAATTTGGTCGATCGTATCTTCCACGGAATTCGATCATCAGGCATATTGTTTCTCAACATGATAAATAACACCTATAGAAAAATGATTCATGTTATTTTTTTAATAACTTCTCCCACATAATAATCAATACAAGCAAAACCACAAACTGCAGAATATTATAATCTCTACAAAAAATATACCTTCCCAATTGAAAAATTCCCAACGCACAAACCATGGTAGGTATAAAACATTTAAAAATATAAATATATCATCAAAGTGTCGTTAGTTCATCTTTAGTCAAGTAATAAACTTAATTTGTGTATCTGTATTTCTCAGAAGCGTGGATTACGAGTGTGAAACTCGTCACGTATAATATATTCCTTTACCGCGAGCTGAAATTATCAGAGAAGTCCAATTAAATTGGCCAGTTGCTCCATCCATAGTGGCTACTATTGATATCTCCCTCGACTAGGTATCTTTGGCGAGAGTCTGTCTGATTCCGACTATGGGTAGACGGGGAAAATACCAGCAGACATTTATTTGGTTTAATGAAAATAATAACTAATAAATCTATCTGTTTTTAACGGTGTTTGAGGTTAGTTCGTAAAACTGCATTTGTTTTGAAGACTAAAAGAAATGCTAGACTGTGGTCATAGCTGATAGTTGATAGCTTCTTTGCCTTCTCTCTTTCTGTCATATGTGTTGTTTATTGTTGTGACTTCTCCCCTTTTCTCATAAATTAGGCATACGTGACAGAAAGAGACGTGACAACGCAGCTTTTACTGGCAGGATCATAATATTACTGGTTGTTCCATGAACAGTTAGTAGAAGAAAGTACGTTTCCATTTTTTTCTTATTTAATAAGTCAAAACCGCAATTTCCTCAAAAATCATAGGATTTTTTAAGTAGGTTATTAAATACCTACCTATTTAATATTATAAACCACTTAATATTTTTGGTAACATGTATTTATTTCAAACAAGGAATAATTATATTTAATAATAAGTAATTATCCAAATCAACGTCTATCTCAATGAAATGCATATTAAAGAGCTCGGTCAAAGTTAGCCACTTAGTCAAAGTTAGTCATCTAGTTGAAGTTAGTCACTAAGTCAAAGTTAGTCACTAGTCAAGTTAGCTTTCTAGTCAAAGTAAGTCATCTAGTCAAACTTTATCAAAGTTAGCCACTTAGTCAAAGATGCAATCTAGTCAAAGTTAGTCACTCATTCAAAGTTATCCATTTGGTCAAAGTTATCCTTCGTCAAAGTTAACCATCTAGTCAAAGTTATCCTTCTGGTCAGATTTAGCCATCTAGTCTAAGTTAGCATTCTAGTATAAGTTAACCAACTAGTCAAAATTAGCCACTTAGTCAAAGTTAGCCATCTAGTCAAAGTTAGTCACTCAGTCAAAGTAGGGCCAGCTTGGATAATACAGATTACATCGGCAGATTTTCGTATCCGGAAACGCAGCGTACACAAATCAACTAATTTAATTACATGAAATGCCGAACGGTCCAGTTAATTCATCAAAGACACATAAACAGAATTTATTTTAAAAAATTTGTTAATGTACTTATGATTTTAAAATTTTACAACATTAAAATTAATTATCATACAAAAAGGCAAAACACAGACCATTATCATTGTTTTTCATCATCTGTAAAACCTTTGTGGCAAATCCTTCATTTGCCCTTTCACGATGGGTTTTAATAAAATATACATGACACACTGGTTTTCAGAAAGAGATTACATATTCATACTAAGAATTAAAAAGTGGGGTGACATTGCGCATCACATCACATCTTCGGCATACAAAACATAACATTTATTACATAAGGTATTCTCACGTACATTGCTCATTGAAATAAAGTATTTTTTAAACTGGATCAACGGAACAGAATTCATAAAAATGGTAGCATTTTCAAGCGGCAAATATTTGTAGAGCTGGTTTGGCTTCCACAAGAAGTAATGAAGGAAACTTGAGAAGATATTTGCATCATAATAGAAATTTATGGCGGTAATTGTGTGTTTAATGTATTCCAAATAATTACTTGTGCTTGCGGGTTATTTCAGTGGCGTAGTTACCTTTTTACAAGTCTCTAGGAAAAATTTTACAAAAATTGTTGAACCTACACCATAAAATGTATTACGTATAGCAGCGGGATTAACCTGTGGTACGCGTATTCCTTGGGCAATATCATGGCACAAATGTAGGTTTTAAAACTCAATGTTTTCGAGGCTTTTTTGAGGTGAAAAAAAATCACCTCTCAATACGCTTTTGGAGTTTGGAGAACATTTTTTTTTTTTTGATGAAACAAAAAGTCGTGTTTCATTGGGTAAAAAATTGCATTAATGGTATTTGTGTGACTTGATTGTCAAATTCACATAATGATGTTAGTATTAAAAATTACAATTAAACATGTCTTTCATTACACGTGCACACAAGATAGACGGGTAAGGGTACAAAAATTTTTTAGTAAGGGTCAAGGGGTACAGAGTCTCAAAAAGGTTGACAACCGCTGATGTATTAGATACAAATATAAATTGGCAAAACTTTATGGCATAGCACAAATGATTTCAATTCATTTTGATTCAAATTTTTTGCTTTTATTTCCATACAAAACTATGTTTTCGAAATTAAAATGGGTTGAATATCTACGAAATTAGGCGATTGTAAATGAAAAGGAATGCTGGACTATTGGGCCAAATGGAATTTTTTTTTCCCGTACTAATTTGTATGGAAGGCATTTCTGGTGTTATATTCTCTGAAAAGTATATCCGTCAACGTAACACATTATCTTTTAAGAATAAAATATTAAAAAATCTAAACAAAACACGAAACAGAAAAATTATGTGGACAGTGCAAACGCGGCAGAAGTGAGACCTTCAGAAAACTAGAAGCTATAAAGCACCGCACAAAGAGGAGACCGATAGGCTACGAAGCACCGCACAAAAAGGAGACCGATTATTCTATCTCATCCTCTCGCTGGCAAAATCATGTGTTTGTCACGTTTTAGTATCGCTTTTTCGTTTCATCGAGTTTCACATCACAACGATGCTGAAGAAGTTTTCACTTCGAAAAGGAAACGGTCGCAACTGTAGATTGAACCCAGGACCCTCATAACCCAGGACCCCCAGGACCGGAATAACACGAACCACTGAGCTATTAGTACCTGACTATTTTCCGTCATTTTTTTAAGTGGAGACTTCTTTAGCACCATTAAAACTTCTTTAGCAACTTCACTAGCAGCGACACTAAAATGAGACAAACACATACATTTGTAGGATTTAGCCTGCGATAATGAGATAGAATAATCGGTCTCCTCTTTGTGCAATGCTTCAGAGCCTATCGGTCTCCTCCTTGTGCGGTGCTTTGTAACCTCTCAATTCTCGTCTACTATTGTTTCTGAAGGTTTCAGTTCTACCGCGTGTGAACCGCCCAAAATTTTAATATATGCCTTATATTTAAAACTAGCAACGCCCATGTTTTTTCATCGGAATACTTACCGAACTTACCGAAATCTTCGTCAAATATAGGCGCCTCTTACAGATGTCGCGTATGTCCTCATATGCGCATTTTTCTTATGTATGTTCCTAGAGCAGGGCCGCTTAGGGCTGCGCCCCGAACGCCTGCCAGGGTCGTCTGTGCGGTCG
This sequence comes from Glyphotaelius pellucidus, assembly GCA_936435175.1. Lineage (NCBI taxonomy): Eukaryota > Metazoa > Arthropoda > Insecta > Trichoptera > Limnephilidae > Glyphotaelius > Glyphotaelius pellucidus. Next base: position 6,685,718 of record OW386542.1, read on the forward strand.
TTACACCACTGAATTAAGCACTTGCATAAATTAATATTGTCATTTTAGAACACTAATTTTGATCGCATTCCTTGCAATATTTAAGTGTCTGGTGATTGAAGTTACCTATTGCGAAAACAATGTATTAAAGGGCGATCTATTCATGAGGTTTTCCTCGTAGATATAGGATATCAATTATGCTACTTAAATTCGAAAAGCATGAATAGAAAAATTTGCAGAAATTAAAAAAAAGATTAATGAAATAAAACAAATACATTGTTAAAAACACGAAGCTTCTTTAAATTATTATGACCAACCAGTTTCGCTTAACATTAGAATCATCAGGGTACAAAATTAAACTGCTAAAAAATACATTGTGTGTGCTTATATATTACATATGATATGGGACAAAACATAACATATAATTTAATAAAGGAACAGTGAGATAGCATGAAATTAAAATCTAACATGGTAATAGAGAGAAAGAGACAGACGTGTACATAATTGCTTACCATATTTTCATTTTTTTTATTTTATTAATCTATATACAGAACGTTTACATTGTTTTTTTTTTTAATGCCTGTCTCACTAGGAGACCTGTACCTGTGTCGAGACAGGCTTATTATATCTAAAGAGTTATAATATGGTATTTTTTGTCAACTGAACAAATGATTAGCGACTGGAGCGATGGTGGTCGAAAAATGGAGCACTTTTATTTTTCTGCGATTGATAGCGGTCCAAAATTCGGCCACATTTTCCTACCATTCGTAAAACATTTATTGTAATTATTAAAAAATTTCCATGGCAAACCATTTATTTTAAAACGAAACTATTGAAATGCTTCATCTGTTATGACCAGGAGGCGGAATGCTGAGGCAAAACGAAAATTCCAGAGCTGCTTATTATTAAATGCAAAACAATTAAACTATCGTTATTTGACCGGTCATATTTGTTTTATGGGGCCAACAGACTTAGCTATAAAATATAAAAGATCATTTGGTTTTGGCCTATTTCAGCATATTGCTCGCCATACATTCGCAATGCTTTTGCCTCCGCCAGCCGCCTACTAGTTATGACCATAGATGCCGCAACTCCAAACTTCGTAGACTATTTTAGAACGATGTTAAAAATAAATTACTAAAATATTTTTTAAGGAATTTCTGATCATTTACGGTTGAAATTAAATCCCTTTTCCATATAAATGCACCTTTCTTTATCAGGTACACCAGAGACAACACACAGAAATTGAAAATATTATATATTGACTCGAATAAGTACCTCTCACGGAGTTTCAAAGTAACAAACACACAGGATTCGCGCGGTTATAAACTTAACGATTATTTGTATTTTTTTTAAATCCTACAAATATGTATAAGGTAAACGGTAAAATGCAGGTTAATTCATTGGCTATATAGCACTATAATAAGTTTTTATGTCTCCATGTTAAAATTCGAAAGTACGATTTCATTTGGAAATCTCTAACAATCGAGGCAAATTCATTTATTTCGCATGGTCGCTCCAGTGGCTGGGATAATGGTTAATAACCGGTCAGTGGTTGAGTGGACATCGCGTTTGAGTACCACCCGAGCGTCTTGTGTTCGATTCCTCAGCTGGCTCAACTTTACATCTGTCTGCGATTTCCTCCTCAGCTTTATCTTCGGCAACAGAAACCGCTTGAAACAATTTTCTTCGGACTTCTTTTTGGGATTTTTTTGATAAACCTTTAGTTATGTTGAACATAGACATAAAAAACTGATATAAAGCATCATTTTGTAAGTCCTCTTGTTTTTGAGTTTCTACAACAAGGTATTGACGTAATTCTTCCCTTTTTCTCTCACTGTCCTCAACAAATGTTCGCATAACAGGATCAATTGTGGATTTTTTAAATCTTTTAGGGGCGACATTCTCAGGTTCGACGGTTGGTTCGCCATCATTACCATCATTCTCCATCATCATCATTGGTTCGCCTTCATTCACCATTATCATCATTGGTTCGCCATCATCATCGCTCGCTATCAATTGACTTTTTTCTGGGTGTGAAGTGGAATATCCAACAGTAGTTCTGTTTTTCATGAATGGTGTCAGAAATTCCATTTGTTTTTGATACATCCATAGCCTAATATGTTTTGTCTGTTGCCCACTTTTTTTTTGTTGCCTTCGAAGAGCTTCTCGATGAGATTCTCTCAGCTTTCGCCATTGTTCCTTAGCAGCTTGGGCTGTAAAAAAAAATAATAATAAACAAAAAAGCATTTTAGCCCAAAGATAGTAAATAATTTGATATTTTTTCAGGTATATGATCACTGGTGACATGTTTAAAACTATAGCACTAAGCTATAGATTGGGGGAGAGAACCGTATCGAAAATCATATCTGAAGTATGTGCAGCTCTGTGGCGAGGTTTACAATCTATCTACATGCTTGAACCAACGGAGGAAACTTGGAAAAATATTGCCTTGGATTATGAAAGAAAATGGCAGTTTTATAACTGTTAAGGTGCTGTTGGTGGCAAACATATCGCCATTCGAAAAGCATTTCTTAGTGGGTCTTCTTTCTACAACTATAAACAATTTTTTCCATTATTTGCACGGTGACTGTAGATTAAAATTATCGTCTTACAACTGTAAACGTGGGTTCTGTGGGTAGGTTTAGTGATGGAAATATTTTCGCCAATTCCTCATTAAGGGAAAATGCTAAATAGTAGGCCTAGTACCTGGGCAAAATACAAAAACACCGTATGTCTTTGTCGAAGATGAAGCATTTCCTCTAATGCCAAATTTAATGCGTCCATATCCTAAAGCGAGAGTAACTGGTAACTATCAAAACAAGGATTTTATCGATTTTCCCGAGCAAGACAAACAGTAGAAAGTAGCTGTGGAATATTAGCAGCTAGCTTTAGCTATACAAAATACCTTTTGAATGCAAATTGGATACCATAGATAGAATAGTGTTGGCCACAATTGTACTTCATAATTATATGAGAACTGATATTCTCTCAAATGCCAGAACACAGAAAGAAGATGATGAAATTGCAAACAATTTTAGTTTTTCAGCAGCAAATCAAAATAGAAGATCTAATGAAGCATTTTCTATTAGGCAAAATTTCACTGAATGTTTTGATTCCAACGACGGATCTGTTGACTGGCAACGTAAGGCAGTAGAAAGGGGACAGTTGTAAACAAAAGATATGTAATTAATTCTTCAAACTTCGCAAATTCACTTTGTGGTGTCATCATTATCAATAAATGAAAACAAATAACTTTGTGTATACCGGGTATACTAGGTCAATGTGTATACCGCTATTTAATCAAAAATATCGACATTTTTCGAAAACTATGTTTTCTTCGTCAGGATAATAAGTTAATAAAAAATAAGAAAACACAAACAAGTATATACAAATAAGAACATAGACAAAATATTAGAAAAGAGAGGTGATTAATTACTTAAAATATCATAAAAAAACAATTTTATAAAATAAAATATAAAAATTATTTTAGGATAGGTAAAAAATAACATAATTAATGGTCGTGCTTTATTATTTTTTATAAGCTACGTAGATGACGTTTTTTTGTATATGGACTGGCACTAATAGACAATTAAATATTTTCTTAAATTTCATTAATAAATTCCACAAAAAAATTTAATTTACCCGAATAATCATTAATTTAATTGTCTATTAGTGCCAGTCCATATACAAAAAACGTCATCTACGTATCTTTTCCAAAAATAAACATATTTTAATAATACAGCACGACTATTAAGTATGTTATTTTTTTACCTATCCAAAAATGATTTTTATATTTCATTTTATAAAACTGTTTTTTATGACATTTTAAGTAATTAATCACCTCTCCTTTCTAATATTTTGTCTATGTTCTTATTTGTCTATACTTGTTTGTGTTTTGTTATTTTTTATTAACTTACTAGCTTTTCCCCGCGGCTTCGCTCGCATGGTATTACGGGAAATTACTGTAGCGGTTGAACTTATCAATTATCCCCCCTTATCCTCACCCCCCACCCCCTCCCGCATTCCATACATTTATTCCCTTACATTCAGTTTTCAAACATCTCGCCTGCCACCTAAATTTCATAAAGCTATAGCTCAAAGAAAAAAAGAATTATCCAATTTTGTTAATTCGTTCGGAATTTATGCGCTTACAAACATTTCGGATGTTTATTTTTAATTAAATATTTGGAAGTTTGTTAATATAATTAAAAAATTACACTTTTTATTATTCAGTCTTTATAATCGTTACGAATTATATTTTTAATGTAGGAACTCTTATCTGACATTTATTGCAAAACAGAAGCTTGTCCAAAAAAAAAAACGAATTCTGATATTTGAATTTTCTGCAGTAGTAGCTGACCAGTAGACTGAGTATCTACCAGCATAGAGCCCAAAAATATATCAACATTGTTTCCATAGAAAAGATTTTTTTCTGACGTTAGCAAAAACTCGCTTTTGTTAGCGACAGAAAACGTATAACAAATATAATATATTAATATTTATAATTTCATAACGCCAGAGCTTACCATCATATACAACCTGTAGTCTGCGCATATAATTTAACTTTATATTGGTGAAAGAATTATTAAAGTCTTTATATTGTGTTATGCGTGAAAAGGTCATAAACGAACTCGAGCAGTTTCGCATTTATAATATTAGTATGGATTATCCTGACGAATAAAACATAGTTTTCGAAACATGTCGATATTGTTGATTAAATCGTGGTGTACACAAAGTTATTTGTTTTCATTTATTAAAAAAATTGTAAATTAAGAATGTTGTTGATACAATATAAAATGTAATGTACTAGTACTATGTTGAATACACATAAAATAAAATCACTCACCATCAGTATAATTTAATTTTTTGGCTATCTTCTCAAACAAATCATCCTTCAGTTTTGCTCTCATGTAATCTTCATGGGACGTGTCATATAAAGCAGGAAAGCCTCTAACCATTTCAATTAATTTTTCCATGATCTAGTGACAAAAACAATCTTCACACAGACAAAACGATCCACGAAACTGAGTTGCAAGCACAACACGTCCACGCGCGACACACGCTGGGACTGGACTGGCCGTGGGCGTGGGATGGGTTTTATGCGCCACTCAGACGGAAACCACTTTCAACAAAATATTCCACGCGTTGCTATCCGTGGGATGTGCGTGGGCTGGGTTAAATTTAACGAAAGCAACATTTTCGGCTTACTGTGGTAATAGGAGATTTTCAAACATTGTTGGGTTACCTATTCGTAACCCGGAAATGTTTGTCTTTCTTAAAAAAAGAGATTTGTAAGTTTATAGGGAAAAAAAACTTACATTGGCCCATTGGACACATTCAAATGATTATTAATTATTTGGCTTTTGCTTTTAAGAAATGATTTCTTTCTGATTAATTGTTTTATTTCATTAATATAATTTTATTTCAATTTGGAAGGTGGGTGTGGGTACCGCGCGCCCCGGGAGCCATTTATTAGATAAACAACATAGATAAAACACATCCCCGCTGCAGGCCACCCCAAAGGGTTGACTTAGCAGGGGTGCCCGGGCTCATGAGGTGGGATTTGTCCGGGTAAGTGGAGCCCACTTACTGCATCGGGAGAGACTGGTCGAGGGAGACCTTTTGATCTCTCCACCTGGACTATCGACCCATTGCCTTGCCTCACAGTTGGAGAAATAGATTCATACGTCAGTCACTCCTGGATGTACTGACCCCTAGATTCTTACCCTTTTCCTTTCCAGATCTTCCTCTTCCTTTATTTCTCGAAAAGACTCTCCACACAGCATCCCTAAATATGACACAGGCCCCAAAGGAAAGTTTTTCCTCAGGGCCCCCTGTGTGGAACTAATATAAAAAAGATCAGAGTGTGCAATTCATACGCGGTAGAAATGAAAAAAGAAGATATGAATATTCAGAAAACTAAAGAAGATATGAATGGGGAGGTTACGAAGTACCGCGCAAAGAGGAGACCGACAATCTACGAAGAACCGCACAAAGAGGAGACCGATTACACTATCTTATTCTCTCGCAAAAAATCTTAGAGATGTATATGTTTGTCTCTTTTACGCATCGCTAATTTTTATTTCATCACAACTAAAAGTACTAAAGAATTTTTTTCTTCAAAAAGTCAATCCACAAAGAGTGTTTTCTACCAAAATGTAAAAAAGATTAGATTTTGAACGAGATTCGAACTCGGAACTTTCGCATATCCGGAAAGGACGTTGTAACCAAATATATTAATTAAGGACTCACGGGAAAACAAACCTTCATAATTAATGTTGAATAAAGCACAAGCACAGTTCATTGCCCCTGAGAACATTAAGCCCCCGTCAAAGAACCAAAATAATTATAGCACCGCTATAACAATTGTTTATAAATATATACAACACTTTATACCGGCACCAATTATTTTTGATTGGGCTTAAAATAAGCCATTGGTTTGTTAATTGAAAGGAAATACCACACGAACATAATTACGTGATGTAGATACTATCAGTAACCCATGCTGAAAAATTGAAATGTTGCTTGAAATGATTTTAGCCGTTTTCGGTAACCAGCCAACCTTTCTCTACTCATCTCATGATGTCATAGTTCCATTTGCTCCGGACTTGGTCGGTATTCTTATAAAAGAAATGTGCCTTTAAGGATTTATTCATTACTAGCTTTTACCCGCGGCTTCGCTCGCATGGTATTAGGGGTAAATTGCTGTAGCGCTTGCACTAATCAATTATCCCCCTCCCCTCTCCCTTCCCTCTCCACCCTCCCCCTCCTACCGCCCAACTCTCCCACCCCCCGCATTTCATATATTCATTCCCGGTACATTCAGTTTTTAAACAGCTCGCGTGCCGCTTAAATTTCATAATGCCAGAGCTCACCAGTAGTAAAAAAATAATTATCCAATGTGGTGCAGTCTTTCGAAAGTAATACGCTTACAAACATTTCGCAGAGTCAGTTTAACTACAATTTCCCGCAAATATATCAACATCGTTTCCACGGCAACGATTTGTTTTCTGACGTTAGCAATACCCCGATTTTGTTAGCGACAGAAAACTCACAATAAAAATAATATATTAATATTTATAATTTCATAACGCCAGAGCTTACCATTATATACAGCCTATATTACTCGCATATAATGTAGCTTTCTATTGGTGAAAGAATTTTTAAAATCGTTTTATTATTTTATGCATGAAAGCGTAACAAACAAACACACGCAGTTTCGCATTTATATTATTAGTAAAGATAACACACCTTATACATATTCTCACATTTTTAATTTTCTCCCTATATTCTTACAATTTCAATTTTCTCTCTGTAAAAGCGAACCCGAAGAATTTTAACCAGCGATTCCGGAGCATTTGGAGTAAAAAATTTAGATGTCATTTTGCTGTCCGATGATATATTTTTTTTCCATTAATATAAAAAAAATCGAGTGCAGCTTACACGCGGTGGAAGTGAAACTCACTCACACAATCTCAACCAATAGAGGCCTTGAAAAATGAGCTCGTAATAAAAGCGGCGGTTACCTATTCTATTCCATTCTCTCGCGGGCTAAATCGTGTAGATGATATGTTTGTCTCTTTTTAGTGTCGTTTCCGTTTCGAGTTTCAAATCACAACTGTGCTAAAGAAGTTTCACTTCAAAAATATTTTCCAATCACACGCCATTGATCACACTCCCACACGAAGGGATCACGTGGTACGTGCGCTGTTGCATTTGTTACCGTCAGAAACAAGACGTAGTGTTTATCATGTGTACCTCTAGGCCAGGGGTTCCCAACCCCGTGCCAGCGGGCACCACGGTGCCCGCGGAACGATTCGTATGTGCCCGCCACTACTCGACAGAGTCAGAATTTTTTATAATAAACACGATGGTATAACTTTGTTTAATTTCACTTTTTATTTTCTTATCCAACTAGTTTCGGTTCAACCTGAACCTTCTTCAGGGAAGAATAAAAATATACTAAACATAATACAGGTATTCAGATATTACATGTTAATTAGAAGAGGGAGAAAGAACATCAACTTAAGTGGGGGCGAGGAGGGGAGGTGGCTACGAGGGAGGGGTGGAAGTGGGCGGGGCTAGTGGAAATATTTTAAAAATGGGGCTCTTGGACAAATCTAATTGTTTATTAAGTAAATTAGTTTTATTTATTTTTAATGACTTTTTTATTTCAAGGGCTTCAAGATTATTAAGGCGTAGACCTATCCCATTTCTGTGTTAAATATCTATCCCGGAAGATTTATTAAAAGAATGATCTGTATCTATTAGGTGGGTGGCGAATTCTGAAAACCCTACACTGTTTAAACATCTCAAGTGTTCGACCACCCTTGTGTGAACATTTCTAGCCGTTTTACCGATGTAAAATGCTGGACAATCATTACATTTAAGTTTATATATGCCAGAATGGCTTAAATTATTTTCTTTATCTTTAGAATTAATTAACAGTTTACCAAGGTTATTATTAGTGTAGAAGGCAGGTTTAATTTCGATAGGGAATTTAGAAACACAAGAGGATGAAAAATTATTTATGAATAAAATTCTACGCCAACCGTGGTTTTTATTGTCTCTACTGTTGGATGTATTGTTATTATAAAGGAATTTATTGGTAGAGATGAAATTAAGTTTTTTTGAAAGAATTCTATCAATTAGGCTGTGGGGGTATCCGTTATTTAATGCAATAGATTTTTTCATAAACATTAATTAAAAATGTGAATTATTTTTATTTATTTGTTAGTTTTAATTTTTTTGAGTGCCTAGATTTATTAAATACGTTCGTATGTTTGCGATATTGTATGTATGAGTGGTTCCTTTGCTGACAGTACTTGTCGCAACTTGTCTAGCGGCGAGCCAGACTGCACTCTTCACGCTAGCCTGGAACGGGGAGTGCCATTTGCACATCACTCCTTGTACACGCAGAAAACCCGAAGTAAACGAACGCCACGAACTGAGCCGATGAACGCTGAAGGCGCCAAAACACATGGCATTTGTCGATTGAAAATAGGTGGTGCCCGCCACCCTACCGATATTTTAGAATGTGCTATAGAGTAGAAAAAGGTTGGGAACCCCTACTCTAGGCTATACCTGACTACTCAATAACGACATGTGTGTTTATATGAATGGTTGCAGAGCAAAGAGTTTACTCTATTTTTCTTAAAATAGAACTCGTTAAAGAATATTACGGCACCTACCTAATTGTATTGCACTAAATTCGAGCGCAGTCAATTTGTGACATAACTACCTACTGATGCACTTGACACAAATACGGTTGAATTGCGCTTCGTCATTTATAGGTACACGGAATCTATGTATTATAACGGTTGGATTACTGCAAGATGACCATCTATAATAATGTGGTATCAATCTATCATTGTTCTGAGATCTTAGGCGGAGTTAACTTTATAGATATCTAAGAAAGATCATATGTTTCGAGTTTCTTAATGAACCGAATGTTTATTTTGATTACTTTGATTAATTTTTTTTTATTATTTTTTTTTTATTTCACCCACGGCCGGGCTTTTACATGTATTTTTTTTTTTTTACAAAGAACCACTCTCTTCTATTTTAGTTTTCTGAAGGTTTTACTACTACCGCGTGTGAACTGCACACAAATTTTTTTAAATTGAAAACTTCTTTAGCACCGTTATGATTTGAAACTCGATGAAACGAAAAATAGCGACACTAAAAAGAGACAAACACACGCATCCATAGGATTTAGCTTGCGAGAGAATGAGATAGAATTATCGGTCTTCTCTTTGTGCGGTGCTTCGTAGCCTCCTCACTATTTACTCTACTTTAGTTTTCTGAAGGCTTCACTTGTACTGTAAACATTTTTTTTTATTATGTTGCCAAATGGTTTCGACTTTCCGCCACGGCCCTAAGTATTGGCCCAAGAGATGACCCAATTGCGCCATCCTTTGGGCAGGCTAGAAGCCATTTCAGAGAATATGCGGGAATCAGATGTCAATGAGTTAATTTCCACTTCCAAAAATTTCCACATTCATTCTAAAAAACAAAATCGAATTTCAAATTGATGTATTTAAAAAAGAACCAACTCCTAACAAAAATTGAAAAATAATATATTTTTAAAATTGTTTTCAATTTTGATACCATTCTGGAACGTGCCGCACACTCTACTCACATATTATTTTTAATTAGTAGGTAAATTGTGAAATAACATAAATTTATCAAATAAAATGCATAAGTATTAACAATCATTGTGGTAGGTAATGGCACAGGTATTTAAAGCCATAATTTTTTTTATTTTTGACACCTAACCCCAAATAACAGAAGCTGCCAAATGCGCTGTGGTATTAAGCAAAAGAGTTATAAGTAACAACATAAATAAAATTTTCAGAAAAGTTTCAATTCAGAAATAAATGACAACATCATTTTCTAACTAAGTGATAGTATCAGATTTAAATTCGTCAAGTTTACCATGAATTTTGTGGAAATAATGAGACCATTTAATTAGAGCGCCGATGAAATGCATACGACGGCAATCAGGTGAATATTAATAGAAATAATGTGTTGTCAATTTTCCGAGGAATCGGTTCTGCAATAATACTAATGACACTGGCACGCGCTCACGTATCGGTTCGTGCTAGGTGCAAGGAGAAATGATTCACACTCATACAAATATATCCAGAGCCATCGATGATTCTGCAGCTAACAGAGAAGTGCCCTAGTCGTGCGTCGGCCGAGGTCGAGTCATCGTCATCACCGGTGATATTGATACGGTCCTGCCGCTACACGCGCGCCAATTGTATATTCGTCTCAGGGAGAGATCGTACCTACGTCATCGACGATCGTCCTAAAAGTCGTTAATAAATATCTTCTGTCTCACATGAAACGAAAAAGGCGGAAGATACTAGAATATCGAATGTCTTTAATAATATTCCAATAGACATTTCGCGAACGTATGTTTCTTTCGAATTATTATGTAAAAACAGGCCACACAAATTAAATGCATTATTTCTCGAAACGCACACTACGATAATGAATTCAGCACTGGATGAAGTAGACATTTAATATTAATTACATACTTATTTGTTAAATTTTTTTTCCATAAAAATAATATTATATTATCGTTGTAAGGATTTAGTAACACCTCGAATTCAAATGTCACGTAATGAAATGGTAATGTTACCACTCAATTTTGAATATTGGAATTTTAAGAACACTTGAAAAAAAATTCTCTTGTATTCTTTTAACGAAAATGTTATTTAACGAATTTTTGAAGTGAAAGTTTCTTCAGCACCGTTGTGATTTGAAACTCGATGAAACGGAAACGACCGACAAATGTAAGTTTCTTTTTCTCCGAAAAAGAAACATACATTTGCAGGATTTATCCTGCGAAAGAATGAGATAGACTAATCGGTGTCCTTTTTGTGCGGTGCTTCGTAAAACAAAATGTAAAATAATTTTGAAACTTGGTGACAATACTATAATAAATAATATGCGATTATCCTGATACTCTGCATTCGTCTCGTTCCCTCGAAGCTTAGTTTTCTTCTCCCACGAAAATTTCACTTCTCCCTCGTGTGAACCGCTCTGATTTTTTTGTTTATCATTTGTCAAATGTAAATAATTAAATTTTATTTCGATACAATTTTTCGTTTGTATACAAAATTAATTATTTATTCCGTCATACATTTTCAACAGAACAAGTAAATACCATATGTTATAAATAAATAAAATTATTGCACTAACGCGCGTTTTTATTTTGTCTCTAAAAATGTATACAATTAAAAAACGCAAACAATTAAAATACTTTGCAGGGTGCGGCAGCATAACTTCTTTTTTAAAAATTCACTCCATTCAGTCGAAGCGGAGCGCTAGTAATCTCGTTCAAGAGGCGGAAAGTTTATAAAGTTTTGTCGGAACGGTGAGGAGCGTGCGTTTGCCGTTGAGGCTAACTTTTCGAACGGATGTTCTGTGATTGCAACCCAGCGCGCCTACGATGTGCGCCTAGGACGTCACCTACTTGATTTGATCTTCAAAAACTAAATAAAATAAAACTTTAGGTATATGCCTACATTAAAAAAAAATCTGATTTATACAATGGGTTTTATTAAGTTTTAAAAAAAGGAAGTTATGCTGCCGCATCCTAAAGACTACGGCACCTTTATCTAATCATTGATGTACGAACTTAAAAACATTATTAATTACGTTATTACCAATATATTATATTCTAAAGGTCCCGTCAATTATACGAGCAGAATCAAATGCAAAGGTCATTGTCATCAATATTATAAGAAGCAAGTTTGGACGTACGATACTTTCGGATGTTCCATGAAGACGTGGATGCGATCTCCGCCTGGTTTTACTTTAGTTGCAGTAGTCATCTCTCTTTTTGTATCGTCCGAAGTTTGTAAAAAAGGAGGGAGAGAGTACAGCGGAGCTATCGGCGGTACGCCTGTAGCTGCAGCCAAAACTCATTTGTCTCAAATTAATTGTTGCTAAGTCGTTTGGCGTCTAGAGAATTTCATCCTAAGAGAATTCACGTGATTCTGGCGTAAACAGAATTAAAATGCGAATATATAGACGTATCTACCTGTGCAAGTAAAAAAGTACCTACATAATTAATTATGCAACTTATAGTTGATTCAATTAGAGTTGAGGCAGCCAACACCTATTAAGGTGGCTCCCCGCTCAAAAAGAAGAAGATGGAGAGATATGTAATACGAATGTTGGAAGAGCGCGCTGATATTTTAAATAATAAAATTGAAGCGAAAATTGTGAAAGTGTTAAAATAAAACATGATTCGTTTAAAATAGAGCAAAAATCTCGTGGAAGGCATCTTAAGTAACATTTAAAGAAACATTGTGATTTTTTTCACAATGATAACTTGTAAAATAATAGAAACAGACGTGTTTTTAATTATTTTCGGAGCATACTTTGCGATTTTTTTCTACCGAAGGAATTTCATATAATTTGCGTTTCAGCGTTTGCGTGGAATGCATCTGGGCTTGTCAACAAACTGCCTTCTTACGGACTTCCCACTTCCTTGTGTACGTGGATTGCCGACTTTTTGAGGGAGAGGTCGATTCAGGCGGTTGCTGATGGTTTCACCTCTTCCTCGCATTCGATAAATGCTGGCGTCCCACAGGGACGACTTTGTTTCTGTTGCACATCAATGACCTCTTGACATGTGCACCGATTCATTGTTACGCGGATGACAGTACAGTCCATGATAGCTTTTTGTTTGACAAGCCTCCAAAGGGCTCACAAATCCCAATGGCTCGGAGGGCTTTGAAACAAAGAATGGACGGTTACCTCGAGAGTGTTTTCTCTTCGGGTAAGAATAACCTCGTCGAATTTAATGTTTCAAAGACCCAATCATGTCTGATTACGTCTAAAAGGGATCGGAATGATAATCTAGTCTCCTTCAACGGAAGCAATCTCCCGAACAGGCCTTCCATTGATATGCTTGGTGTAACTCTAAGTGACCAGCTCAGGTACGGGGGCTCCATCGAGGCCAGAGTTAAGTTAGCCTCTCAGAAACTGAGCGTACTGTACAGGGCCCGCAGATACTTTAATAGTACACAACTGCTAACCCTGTACAAATCGCAAGTGCGCCCCACGGTTGAATTTGGCAGCCACCTCTGGTCTGGAGTCCCAAAATACCTGAAAAAAACCCTCGACTCTGTGCAGAAACGGGCGGTCCGTTTGATAGATTCTCCTAACTTAACAAATGGACTGCAATCTTTAGAGCACAGGCGTCAGGTGGGAATGCTGTCCTTGTTCTACCGGTATTACAATGGAAGATGCTCCGAGGAACTAGCGTCACTGATCCCCTCGGCACCGGTGCATAGTCGGGAAACACGGGTCGTTTCTACGACTCGTTCTTGAGTTCAACAGCCCGGCTGTGGAACGATTTGCCGACTTCTGTGTTTCCTCCCTCCTACAATATGGGTCTCTTCAAGACCCATGTTCACTCCTTTCTCTCCTCAACAGCACCCTCCACACAGCATCTTCAAAGATGACATAGGCCCTGAGGGAAATTATTTCCCTCAGGGCCTCCTGTGTGGAGTTAACATAAAAAAAAATAAAAAAAAAGGTATTATCTTCAAAAATAATACATATTTTTTTAAGAGCTTAAAAACTTCAAATGTGTAAGGGAGATATGTAAGAAATCGGTAAAAATTCGGGTAGCGGGGGCTTAAGGATTGTGTGTATTGATGCTTATTAACGTGTACTTCAAATGGCTGTAGCCGTGTGTTGACAACCAGATACTCCCCCGTCCACCTTTTCCCCTTATCCTTCCCCTCCTCAGTATGGCAGTTGTTGATCACGATGACACAACAATATATTATGCAATTCTTAGAAGAAGAAAAAAACACTTATATTTGTTGTAATTTTCCACAAAGAAGTTTCGAAGCTTTGTGGTAGGTAGATAACGTATGGATTTCATTAAATTTATCGTAAACCGTTGACTCTAGCCAAATAATAATATTGCATATAAATTTCTAGGAGTTCTTAATATAAGCGATGATACGGTAGCGAAACGTTGATCTATGATGTTATTTTCTAAAGAAATGCACAATTAATCTGTAACCAACAGTTTCAATAGAGTGGACAATCAATTCTCCAGAAAACAATAACTTTTCTTAAGTAGATACTTATTTCTATATAAATTTATGTCTGTTGGTTTTCTTTAATAATTATCGTAAAACTACTTTTGAAGTGGACACTTTTTTAGCACCATTGTGATTTGAAACTCGATGAAACGAAAAATTGCGACACCAATAAGAGACAAAAACACATATCTATAGGATTAAGCATACAATAGAGATAGTGTAATCGGTCTCCTCTTTGTGCTGTGCTACCGCGTGTGAATTGCAGACTCTGATTTTTGACTATCATTTTTAATTAAATAATAATGCAACACTTAGGATGGGTTGTTTCAAAAAATTTGATGAGTTCATCAAATATTTGAAGTTAATTCTTACGTTCTGTGAAAGTTCTATTCAAGTTCTGTGATTATGTCAGTTTTATGAAGCAACTGGCTATAATGATTTAATAACAGAACTTGAATAGAACTTACACAGAATGCGAAAATTAACTTCAAATATTTGATGAATTCATCAAATTTTTTGAAACAACCCGTCCTTAGTTTTCAGCACTATTTTCAATGATTCAAATTAAACTGTTTCTTTTTTATATGAAAATCGAGAAAAAAAGAGTCCCAACTGCTCCTAATCACCTGTAGCCAGTGAGACTATGGCAACCCTAATTTGGGCATTTTGTGAGTATGAAGAAGAGTTGTAAAAATAAAAAGATGGGGAAGAGGAAGTTGGGAAAGTACCTGGCAGTTCAGATCTATTCACCAAACTTGTCTAACGCCATTTCAAGCAACGTTTCAATTCTGAATGGTGGCCCTACAACAGGGCATACTGAGAGTATCTTCCACTTTGGAAGGTGCCGCAAATATACCTAATATTATTTTAAATAATTAAATCGTGAAAACACAAATCAATCAATTAAAATTTACTTGCTGGATTTGAATCCGCCACCTCCGGATCGCTACACGAGAGCCTTGTCCTTCAACCACAGAGTCCGTTTCTGAACCAGTGTACAAGGTTCATTCATTATGATACGAATAATATTATATTAAAATGACTTACACCTAAAAATGAAAATACAACTGTAAAAATAAGTGGTTGGGGAGGATAAGAGGGAGGGGGTAACTAATTAGGGATTAATTAGAAAACAAATCAAGGGGTGTCTGCCAGTGGAAAAGAATTTGATTTTATATGTTTTTAGATTTTCACGGCCATAAGTATTTTTGTTATTTATTTTTGGCACATGACACATCTGCCTTTTTAAAAAATTTATTTTTCTTGTCTCGCATGTCTTTCTAATCATTGATGGACACCGTAACGTAACCGAAACGTTGGCTAAAGAAGGAGGTAGCGCAACACGGTATAACACCCCAAAAATTAACTTTATTTTTTCCGAAATTTCTACATTAATCATTGTAATTTTATTATAATCGTGCTCTTCACACGCTCAATAATATTTGTCTAAATTCTAACATCGACATTTTCTTCGATTCACTGCCCAAGTTTAAAAAAACCATCATGTCAGTAATATAAATTGTTCAATGCGCATACATACTCACATATACACACACACACACACCTACCCACTACACACATTGCCGGTAATTACTTAATATACATAGACACTAAAAAGAAACATATCGGTATCCATCATGAAATATACTTAATAATAGTAAATTGTTTTCACCACCGTATCTAATGTACTGTTTGTTTCTGTTCATAAATAAAATAAAAATAAAAATAAAATGACAATGGTTTTAAGTCAGTTTTTTGAGTCAAAAACCTCCCCACTGTATTTTACGACAACTATATTTGATTACTAAGGCTTCAACATTCATCAGAGAATTATAATAATAATTGTATATCATACCCTATTTGGGGATTTAACACATTTATGCGACATTTTAATAATTCAATAAAAAAATAAGATAATTATGAAATCTTGATTCTAAAAGCGTCCAAGGTTCCTTGTACCGACGAAAATCCCAACAAATAAAGATTTATTAATTTTCACAAGCACGTATGAGACATTTTGGAAATACCCGAATTGTCATGTTTTGATATTTATTTATTTATTTAAGGAACATTAACGGTCTCAGTAAAACAATAAACATAAGAGGATGATAAAAAAAAACAGACCAATTAATAATGTTCACAGATAGGTACTTAGAAACAAGACTAACTTAATATAAACTAGAATATTTAAAAAAATAATAAGAGTACAAATGTGAATTCAACAAATGGTAAACTAATACACAACATTAAAATAAGTGTGATTATAACTGAAATAGACTGCAAAATAGGGATTTGGGTTGGGAAAGGTAAGGGGAGGAGAGGGATAAGGGAAAGAAGTTGCCACGCAAGTAATATAAAAATATTAGATACAATTAATTCATGTGTTATTCGCACCTAGAATGTTATACAGTGAAGTTCTGTAGCGACAGTAACTAGCAGTAAATACCTCGATTCTAAATGCGTCCACGTTATTTACTCGTATCAAATAAAATCCTGACAGCAAAATTAAACAAATATTTACGGAATGTAAAGTTCTGTAAAGAATTTCGTGTAAAGTAAGTCATACTTTATTAATAATTTATAAACGTTATCTGTACACAGTGGTATGCTTACTCAGGAATAATTCGTTGATTCAGAAATTATTTTGTGGTTTGCAAATTTAGCTATCCAGAACTTTTCGATGTGTGCCAATTAAATTCTTTGAACAGTCCTTTTTTATACCTATCTCACATTTTCCGGGTATTACCAAATTCACTAGAAATGCTCAGCGGTTTTGCTCTATTAAAATGACGTCTCGAAAAAGGTGAATTTTGAAAAGTTTACTTATGGGTAGAAGGAAGAGATGCGCTTAGAGACGCTTACTTAGACTCAAATCATTACTTAGTTTCAGGTGTCAGGAGTGCCGTATAACTTTTTTTAAATACATTGCTCTGATTCTATTGTCCTTCTAACAACAGTTTTTTTTTATGGCCTGGCTCTTATAAAATAGGTTATTTGCTTATTCATTTGTTTTTCTTCCAGGAATACTGGAATTTAAAAATATTTTTACTGATTTATCTTGCTGGCTAAAATTGTACTGAATTTTTTAGTTCACTGTCAATACCGGACCGCGATTCGGATGTTTACCACTATTTGTCGTAATTTTTTTAATTTACAAAAACTGCCTCCTTTTGCCAAATGGATACTGTCGAAATGGACAAAATTAATGTCCAAATGTACAAATTATTGTTGCAATTTTCCAAAAAACTGGAGATTTTGGGGAACAGCCAATGTAAAAAAACGCCTTAATAAAATATTAAAAACTTTCTCAAATTTCCAAAAAATGGCTAACATTTTTTCATTTCAAAACGGACAAAATTATCTCTGGCTTGCCGTTGAAGTAAAATCATGTATGGTTTCATAGTGCTTTCACACAAACGAAGTATTGAATTCCGTAAGTCTAAACTTAAACTTTAGGTCGCACAGTTTACACCCGCGCTGTGCAAGCGGGTTTCCTACAGAGCGTCGGACCATCCCAATTATAATATATATATTGTGGTCAACTCTAGAACCGAAATCGCAAAGGCGCTGCTAGTAAAACTCTCGAAGCTTCTCGAAATTCTGGGGTGGCCATAATGTACGGAAAATAATGATACCACTCTATAAATAGCCAACTCGCCATGCACTGACTCACCACAATACGATAAATCCGCGGTCCCACGCAGGTCCCTCTCAGTGTGGAGATATAATGCGCCTGACGAATCTTTGCCGACATTCAGCGGACCACGAAATCAAAAAAAATATATATATAAAATCAATATCCAATCTTCAAACGACTCCAAAATGAATCCTTCAAAGAAAACGACATCTGGCGACTCCGAAGAAGAAACCACATATACTAACAAGATGACCAAATGTATAGGAAAAGATGCACTGAAATTCGACGACAAAAATTTGGAAAAAATCATTCTTCACATTGATAAAAAAATGCTTCGTAGTCTCCCCACTCTTGTCTAGTTTTCTGAAGGTTTTTCTTCTACCGCATGTGAATTGCACACTATATTTTTTTAAACACGCAACTTTTTATCAAAGCGATTCATTTTCCAACGTGGGATTAAACGAATTATTCCAGAACTCTTAAATGTTTCGCACAATACCTCCCAAAGGCAAAGTGTTCGCCCGAAGAGTAAACACGCCAGACAAGCATGAGTATGGCAATCATCCACGCCCAGATAATATAATTTTGCGAAATTAGAATTTGACATGCATAATTCTTAAATTATTTTATCTTAATGTATTATGATGATATCACTCTATTCATCGTATTTTGTGCAAATGCCAAAATGTTGAGCGTTGCCGCCAGACATACCTATATTTTAAAGGTACGGGTCGATTACCTACAATGCTTTACTGAGCATTTCGTCACCTCATTTGGATAAGGTTCTAACTGACAATTTTTTTCAAAAATGACCTTTGAATGCCAAAGCATTTCTTTTGCTCGTTTATATACCCAAAATAATTTTCAGAACCATCTGTGTTGTATTTTCGTAGATGTGTGTATGGCAAAGTTCTAACGTCAAGCATTTTAAATAATCATTCATTGTACAAGGTTCTAACATCACTTACACTCTCTATTTTGTTTGTTGCATTATGTTTCGCCAATTTGGTTGGATAGCGTTCTAACTTCGCCTTACCATGTTTTAAGGTTTCAAAGATTGCAAAGACGAATTTTCGTAACCGATTTAACAATTATAGTTTATCATATTTTAATGAAAAACATTTACAATAAAAAAAAAACATTAATTGTAGACCACTTTTGTTTTATACACTACCGGTTTCGGAAGCACCCTTCCTTCTTCAAGAGAATATTGTAACCAATCTATGACATATATATGTCACAAGGTTACAATATTCTCAATATCATGGAAACTATCTACCGGTATAATAGTAGATAGTTTCCATGACGGTGGAAATTTTCCCTTTTCAATCGTCTCATTAATAATATTTAAAAAAGTAGATCCAATTACTGGAAAAGCATCTCTTATTAAACCAATAGTTAATCCATCTAAACTATTCTTTGATTTAATTTTGTTTAAAATGTTAAATAAATATTCTGCATTTATTTTTCTGCAGACAAATAATTCTTTGTTTGAGTCGTTACTGTCATTTGTGGGGTTAACATCAATGTTGGGGATTAATTTGTTAATTTCAGTGATGCTTTTAATAAAATATTTATTAAAGCTATTTGCCATGTTTTCTTCATTTATCTCTTTTGGGAAGATTACTATTCAAAATGCTAAAATAATTATTTAGGGATTTTATAATTTCATGTGCTTCTAAATTATTTAATTTTTCGCTTTTATAGTCACGGTAAACTCCTCCCACTCTCACACCTAAAATTTGTATGTCTGACAATATTCTATGTCGTAGATTAGTTACAATATTCTCCTGACGAAGGAAGGGTGCTTCCGAAACCGGTAGAGTGTATAAAATAAAAGTGGTCCACAACAAATTTATGGTTTTTTTATTGTAAATTATGGCGAGCCACAAAGTTAACGCTTTTTACAAATATGAAAAATATTTAAATAGGACGTAGTCCTAGTTTGGAATTTAAATAGGGATATGTTATTAGAACCTTGTGCAATGTATTATTATGCCCTAGCTGGTTGCATATGGTTCTATTTGCGAGTCTAGGTATATTCTAAAATGGTAAGTTTACTTCCATTAAATATTTTCCTTTAAAATATGTTCAATTAAAACACTTTACTCAAGATTCAACCTCAAAGACGAAAATTGATAAATAGGTCATGAAAAATGGTCTTGAAAAAAACAAGGTGAAGTGAAGTTAGACCCCTATCCAAATGAAGTGTCTATTTGGCATTTATCCGAGACACGATATTTCCACTTTTTTTTATATTTCCACTCTAGTAATGAACTAGATTCTACTACGGAAAAACATTTTTTTTTTTGTAGAAATGCCATATCAATTTTATTTTTTTATTTTTACGTAAGTACCGCACAAGATTCCCAACTGGTCCCGTCTGGAACCAGTAAGACTAAATAATAGCATCCATGGGCCTAGTCAGGTTTTGATTTAGGCAAAATATAAAAATCTAGAGTAGGTACCGATAAAAGTAGGCTTCTACAGCATGATAATGCAGGCTCTGTGAATACAAAGAATATGAACGAAAGAAGGAAAACCCATCCTAAATTTGAAAAGGCGACTCGATCGACAATCCCAAAGGTCAAGCATCGGCCAGCCAGGGTGGGGTAAACGCTCCACCTTGCCCCACCTTGCCTACGCCCGTGATAGCATCCCCAATTGGGGTATTTTATGAAGCTGAAGTAAGTGGGGAGGGGAAGGAAATGGTGAAGAGGGAGGTGGATAAATGCATGGCTATTCAGACTGATCACCAAACATGGCTAAAACCATTTCAAACAAAGTTTAATTCTTAATGATGGTCTTACACCAAGGCATTACTGAGAGTATCTTCAACCCTGAAACGTTGCGCAAAATCCTATTTATTATTTATTAGAACCCGCGATCTTTGGATTGCTAGTCGAGAGTTTTGCCCCTTGACCACAAAGTCCACCCAATGAATCTCACACATGCCAAAATTATTTGCAAATTTACACGAGTTAAAATCCTTTTTTTCCCGGAGAGTCCAATGTTTTATTGATTGTTATACAAAATAATGCTTTGAAATCATCGATAGATACACCACTGTACAATGAAATTATGGGATATGTTGTAAATTTAAAGGGGAAAGTAAAGACACAATGGACCCTACTCAGTTCAACTTACCAAATAAACGTTCACTACAGAACATATTATATTATATTAAAATATATTCAAGTGACAACTAAAATACCTCAATTTATAAAATAGTTAAAATTATGGCTTAACAATACAGAGGTGAAACTTTATATTTAATTTAAATCGCTATATGTTTCTCACAAACTACACATTTATTATTACACTATAGTATATTTTTGTACAAACTGTTTAGACAAATTTTAAACATGTCTTTGCTTTATACCATAACCTACCTTTATACCTACCATAGGTCACCCCAAGTGGTTCGCTACCTTTGGTGACTTAGCAAGGGTGCCCGGGGGTGAGGTTTGTCCAGGTCTTGGTGGTGGATGCATCTGCCCACCTACTGCATGGCAGGCCGGATCGGTAGAGAGTGGTTGAGGAAATCCCTTTGACTTCTCCAGCCGCACTCTCTCGGAATACCGCCTTTGCACCTTGATGGATTCACGCGTCTGTCACTCCTGGTCACACTGACCCCCAGATCCCCAATTCCATTTTCCTTCTCAGAATTTCCTCTTCTTTTCCGTCCTTTCCTAAAAAGACCCCTTCCACACAGCATCCCCAAAGATGACATAGGCCCTGAGGGGAATTATTTTCATCAGGGCCTCCTGTGTGGAGCTAATGTAAAAAAAAAAAAAAAATATATATATATATATATATATAACTATATTACCCACCCACATGCTACGCCTTAGTGGGTTCCCATTACTTCGTAATATTGTATTTTTCAAATGTAAAAATTGGGAAAAATAAAGGAAAAAAAAAATCATCTTTTTCACGCACGTGAAAGAGAGTATACAACAGAGGCAAGACCATAATATAACTTACGAGTAAGAAAGTTTCTAAAACAAATTATGAAATATTTAACCCTAGCGTGCTCGCTTCATTTCGGGGTTACGGAATGTCCACGTAATAATATCAGTGATTTTTAATTTAAACAAAAGTTCAAACAGAGTGCGCTAAGCTGCCGGCGATGATTGGCTGGCTAACTAATAAATCTACTGCGCGCCGTTGCTTTTGACCTAATATTAATTTAGAGTCCATACGCATGTGTAGACGGCATGACGTTTTTAAATTCCAACCTATTATGTGGCCCGTAAATCTTTAGGCGGGTTTACGACCCGCTGCTGTAATTCTTGGCGACATTCGATGAAATAAAAAAATACGGAACGTTGCCCGTGTTCTCTGTTTGACAATTTTATTGTTACAATGATCGGTGAACACCCCAAAAACACACGTTAGAAACAATTTGCTTGACTATGAAGATACAAGGTTTTTCGGTTGGTGAGAGAATTTGCAGGTAAATATTTCCCTAATAGGGACACGCTTAATATTCACTTTTTATTTCAGAAACACTTAATATCAGTTAAATAATAACTAAAAGCAAGTATTTCACTTTCCGAAATTGGAAAATAATGCATTTTAGTAGATATTTCATTAAAAAAACAGACAATTACACATCTTTTCTTCACGACATGTTTTGATATAATAATATTAAAATAGCTTTTTAGGCTAGTTTTTTTTTTCCTTTTTTAATTAAACCCAAACTGAGAACCTAAGAACCTATTTTAGGGTCGTATATTAATATTTTGGATTAAAAAAGAGAAGAAAAAAAACTAACCTCAAAACTTTGACATCAATGACAATGGTCGCCGAGCGAATATTCGTTTTTAATTTTAACGAAATAACTATTAAAATTCATTATTTTTCAATTCCGGAAACTGAAATACTTACTTCCCATTATTATCTAACTGATGTTAAGTGTTTTTTGTAATAAAAAGTCCATATTGAGCGTGTCCCTATTAGGGAAATAAATACCGTGAATTTTTTAAAGTGGTTAGTGTTAGTAAGTACTTAAAGAAAACAGTAAATGTGTGTACCTGTGATGTCTGCAGAATGAACTAACAATAGTGACGTTTAAAGAATATAATATATCGACCCCAAAAGACTTAGCATGATGGTCGAAAAATCCACAAATTATGTAACCATCAAAGCAATGAATTAAGAAAATTTGGAAAAAAGTACTAACCCCTGTAGCGCGATCACTTCCTGCAAGCCCTGGGGCTCTAGCATGGTGAAATCGATATCTTTACAATATCGGATTGTTAGGAGTAACTTCCGATGATTTTATATCGATATCCCTAGCAAAGTTTCAGCCGAACCGATTTGGTGGGGAATAAATTAGAAATTGATATAACACTGAGGATCTGTCCATAAATTCACATTCAGAAACGTCCGAAACGGCAGTCAAATATGTAAAAATATGAATAATTTTGCAATGTTGAATTGAAATACAAACCTAAATATGCATTGGCAGTCCGCATTTACTTTATGACACTACACGGAAGTTAATTAGTTAATCATTTCTATGGTCATATTTCCGCCATTTAAGTTTATCAAAATTCAAACGGAATAATTAGGTCACGTCTTAGTTGAATTATAAAATCTTATTTCATTAGAAAATCTTCGTTAGTTCAATACGTTCATTAAATAAGCCAGTAATTTTGATTAACGAACGACATAATTAGAATAAATGCGTTTATTGACAGCTAACCGAAACTTATCTTATACTATGGAATCCGGGCTAAAATTTGTCAATCGTCGCGAGAGAAATTGTTGACCGTGATCGCAAATATTGCTAACCGATCATAGACGACGGATTTGGGCAATATCGTATTGATGTAGGGTTATATCGATCGACCATGCTAGGTACCCTGGTCTGCGGTTGAGTTGGCACGGAGAATTAGCGCGATCGACGCATTCATTAGAGAGATACAGCTTATTAAAATTCACTTAGTGTAAATCGAAACGAGTGAGATTATTCTTCAAAGGTTAAGCACCTGGTAATTAAACGAATTCAGTATACATTAAGAATAAAATATTTAAAATTAAAACATTTAAAGTTAAAATATTTAAAGTTGAACTAAAAGTTAAAATATTTAAAGTTGAATGTTTTGAGCATCATTTATTTATTTGTTTTATTTTAAATGTACATTTACAGTTATAAATAACCAATAACAAACATACATTTTATTTTATTAAATAATAATAGCGTTTTAGAAGTGTTGAATATTTAGTTGAAAAATATCTGTATCAGGCGACAGGTAATTTAGTAACAGAATCATGTTTCCGAGCGGCATTACTAATGGTAAGTTAGTACTGCATCTCGGATCAACAAAAGTTCTGTCTCTGCGCGCTCTTGTGAAGTTGTCGGGGACATAAAACTCAAATTTTTATATTATATCGGCAATACAGATTAATATATATATCATGCGGTGCTAATTAATAATCAGGTACGCAGGTTCGTACTACATATACTTAGATAAGATAGATGTATTTCTTCGTCACTAGTCGTCTCTCGCCTAAAGTCTATTTCTGACGCAGGGTATTATCATACTTGGCATTCTCTTCTAAAGAGATCAGTGATACCAACTCACCGAATTCTTTCGGCTTATCCCGTCTAGAGTGGTTTATGTCAACGGTAAAACCAATCTTAAAATAATACACAAAATTATCACTAAAGCAGATGAGATACTTAAACAAAATCTCACAGTTAAAACAGCGGTGATCGGCGGTTTCTATTGAGATTAGAACATCAAAGGGAATATTTGGTGAATCAAACCACACGACTCATTTTGTTTGAGAACAAAAATTCAAACCGTAAAACTGTGACCTGTTTTACAACTTAACCTAGATTTTTGTAAATTTCGAAATGTATCGTCTTTTGGTACTCAGACATACAATTTGATTCAAAAATATACTTCTATAATCTATACTAACTTCAGTTTTTTTTAATCTATGCGAAAAGAGCTTTTTGCAACATATTTCTAGATCAAAGCTAATATTTTCAGATTAAAACGTTGTTTTTATCACCAGCAACGATACTTTGGAACTTTAATAAATTGGAATAAAATAAAATAAACAATAAAACTAAAACGCTAAAGTTAATCTTCAAATGGTGCTCTCACCAATTTTCGAGTAAATCTTCACTTTGCCTTAGCTCAGAGAGTGCTCAGTGTGTATGAAATTATTGAAATAAGTTTAAAGTTCTTAGCTATTTTTTTTTGTTTAATGAAAAGTTATTTGTTTTTCATTAAATTAATATGACGCCACAAAGTGAATTTGCGAACTTTGAAGAAATATTTTTTTTGTATTTAAAATTTTTATTTACTTTATTTGTTAAATAAAATTACATAAAGGTAGTATGGGTTCTAAGTAATAATGTTCCTGGTAACAATGTTCCATGTCAAAATGTTCCCGGTCATGATACCCGTAACAATGTTATTTGTCAAAATGTTCCCAAATAGAAACGTTTAAGGTTTCATTATATCTCATTCTCTCGCAGGCTAAATCCTACAGATGTATGTGTTTGTCTCATTTCCATTTCATTGAGTTTCAAATCACAACAGTGCTAAAGAAGTTTTTACAGTGCTAAAGAAGTTTTTCATTGTGGTGCAGATTAACTATCTGATCAGATTAACTATCAGATCAACAAAACTACCAGTGTTGAGTTACTGGTGTAATAATGCTGGGCGTATTGATATGCGTCTTTTAATATAAGGATAATTGTAACAAACAAATTTTAGTCCTGTTGCAACATTTTAAAGGTTGATTTGTGGAAGCACGTCATGTAATCATGAATATGGTTAAAAACCAAGAAATTGAAGGATGCAGCAAAGTAGTATTTGTCCAGAAAAAATATTATTTGGCCGTTGGAACAGGCACGTGGAATTATGTTGGAAGTTGATCTTATGACAATATCGCTGTTCGCGCCGATTATAGGAAACAATCCGGCGGATGATTTGTGTTTTGTTTGGAAATAAATATTTATTCTATGGCAATGAATTGTTCTCTTCTCCTCTCCGCACTTATCCCCCCAGGACTTCAGTGTTCACAAGCAACCGCCGCGCCGCGGGATCGATCTCCTCGTGAATTTATTTATATGTATACATACAAACACGCATCGCAATATTCCCTTATAGACATAGATAGAAACTATTTAAAACGTAGTGAACAATACGCAGAGAATATCTCACTGTGGAGAATTAATCTCACTTTTACTTGCCGTAAGTACCAGCCTTACACGTACAGTTTATTGTCATTGTAAAGATACAAAAATCGATTTGCCATGAATGTAAAATCTTTAGCTAAAACAATCTCGAATTGGGGAACTTTAAAAGGGTAATAACCATTAAGGCCCCGTATCTGCTCTCTAAAAGAAGAAGATGGAGAGATATGTAATGACGAATGTTGGAGAGAGAGCGCTAATGTTTAAACCGATAAAATTGAAGCAAAAATTGTGAAAATGTTTTCAAACACGACTCGTTTAGAATAGAGCCAAAATCTTGTAAGGGTTGTCTAAAACAACATTCAAAGAAGCATTGTGAATTTTTTCATACATATAACTTGTAAAATAATAGAAACAGGCTTGAAAATAAAAAAATTCGGAGCATACGTTGCGATTTATTTCTATCGAGGGAATTTTATATAATTTTGCGTTTCGGCGTGGGGATTGTATAGATATTAATTTCAAAAATATTTTTTTTTTAAGAGCTTAAAAAAGTCAAATGTTTAAGGGAGATATGCAAGAAATCGATAGAAATTCGGATAGCGCCGCCTTAATAATTTCAGTCATTTTACTCATAAATTAGTTAGGGCATAGGTAATAAAAATAAATGCACTAAAATTTTTTCATCTTAAATACTTACCTAGAAATAATATAAATACATCGTCTGTAAGTGGTGTAACCACAGTTTGATAATGCCTTTGGAAGGCGAAATAGCTGTCGCGCGTAATAATAATTACGTAGCAGAACTTGTTAATAAATAAATAAAATAATTTTTTTAAAAGAAGTAAAAATTTAAATGAAGTTCTACAATTAATTCATTAAACTTGATAACAATAAATAAAAAAATAATGAAAATAATTTAAATATTAAAAAATCTCGAACGTATATGTTTTGATTAATTCATGTCGTTATTAAACTTTAAAAGCTAAAATAAATCAATGACATGTGTATTTATATTTTAAAAAAATTGCATTTCATTGCAGCATGCATTTTTGTAACAAATTCTAATTCAATTATTGCCTTTTCTCAAAACGTTTCATTTAAAAATCACAAGTAAATTTAAAAAATGTATTACTGTATTTTTTTTGTATTTTAAATATTAAACTTTATAAAAAAACAGATGGTTTAGTTTTTTTTTAAATTTTCTCGAAACAATAATATTGTTGAATATATTTTTTTTCCGGGAAAGGGTAAGTGCTCGGTTTTCCGTTCGTACTACGAGCTTCCGGATACCGTGTATAAAAAAGATACTATGTTTCAAATTCATGGAAAGACCACGTATACCTATATGCGGAAGATTCCGACATGCCCTTGAAAACACGGCGGAAAGTTTGGGCGTCACTGTTTGTTTATATTTATTTTATCTAACGATTTCCAAAGAAAATATCGTAAATTTACGTAACAGGCCGTAGATTCTTACGTACACGATTATACGTCGGATTCGGTGGGTCGGGTGAACAGTTTCACTCCGTAGGAGATAAACGAATCGTAAATTATAAATAGAGCCTGTTACAACGCTTACTTTATCATTATAAATAATAAAAGTCTCTAAAGGTCTGGTTTACGATATTTTTATAGCACCTAAAATACAAATATGCGTAAAACTTTTTTGTCGGAAAAACTTTATTAGTTTTTAAGCAACACTGCACGTGGAGATTTCAAATCAAAGCTATTCAAAAAGTCACATGGAAATAAATAAATAAATAACATTTTTTTAAAGTAAAACTTCTCTAGCACCGTTTTGATTTAAAATCGGATGAAACGGAAATGGCGCATTACAGTACCTATGAAACGTCAAACTGCGCTCATTACATGCTTTGATTATGATCTCACTTTTCATGGCTCCTAATGGTTGAGATATGAAACGGAAAAGACGCATTACAATACATACGAAGCGTCAAACTGCACTCATTGGCCGCTTTAATAATGATCTTACTTTTCAAGGCTCCCATTGGTTGAGATCTTCACCTATTTGATGAAGTTTCGCTTCTACCGCGTGTGAATTGCATACTCTGATTTTTTTTTTAACTAGCAATACCTCAATAGTTATAGTTCTTGAATGAAACATATGGGAATACGATTAAAGATATTCGACAATTTAATATCTTGTGTCTTATTTGTTTTCATAAAAGACGTGTGAGAAGGTAGATTTTTATGGACGATAATCCCACCAGACCAATACGCCTACTTTTACACCATTTATAAATGTGTAGGTAATTGAATCGACGCATGGTTTACTGACTTACGCCTTAGCCGGTCACTCGTTATAATTTTTTTTTTTTTTTTTTTTTTTTTTATTAATCTATAAACATAGGGTTATACATAGGGTTTAATTGATGCCTGTCTCACTAGGATTTACCTGTGTTGAGACAGGCTTTGACGTACATATTTAAAATTACAAGAATATTTTAAGTAACATACAAATTCAATTGAATACTATAAAAATGGAAAGGTGATTGGAAGTGTGGGTTCACTTTAAAGAGAGTTATGTAAATGTAGGAAGAGATGATGTACAGTAAATGATGATGTATAGTAAATTCTGTCAAATCTATTTATGGGATTGATTAATTAATTTGACATGATTCTATTTTTAAGTTATTTTACATGGATTAGGTCGTATGCAAATTGTTCACTGTCTATTAATGATTTACTTTACAGATGTTTGCAGTAGTGTGGCGTCCAATACTAACAATCCATTTCTTTACGTCTTGTTTGAATTTTGTCAAGGATTCAGTATGTCTGATTGTAGCTGGTAGTGTATTGTATAGTTTGCAAGCTATGTATTTGAAGTGTCTTTGTCCAAAGGTAGTTTTGGAAAAAGGAGTTTGGAGAAGTTCTTTGTTTTTGGCTCGGGTATTGTGCGTTGTTTGTGTTGTTTTGTATGATGTTTTGTTGTTTTTGTGTAAATTAACTAATATGGATCTTGCGTAGAGTTGTTTAATGTCCATAACGTTGAAAGTATTGAAGATCGTATCAGTGCTGGTAGTAAGAGGCAGTTTAAGAATAATTTTTATGATAAGTTTTTGTGCTTTAATGATGGGATCGAGGGCACTGGAATAAGCATTACCCCAAGCTAAAATTCCGTATTCGATGTGAGATTGGCATAGTGAGAAGTACACTGTTTTTAAAAGTTTTAAGTCAAGGAAGTTGCGTGTTTGTTTGAAAAAGTATATAGATTTGCGGATTTTGTTTGTAGTGTTATGTATATGTTGCTTCCAATTTAGGTGTGTATCAAAGGTTAATCCTAAATATTTGATAATGTTTACTTGTTCTAGGCATGGGCAGTCACAATTCCGGTTTAAAGATGTATTTTTACATTTGTGTATTTTTAATGGAGGGATTAGGTTTGACTTAGGAATATTGGAGAGACTAGACAGTAAGTATTTTGTTTTCTGTACATTTAGTGTTAATGTGTTCGAGTCAAGCCAAAATTTTACCTTTTGAATTCCTTCCTCTGCTTTGGAATATGCGGTAGGCCAGTCTTTCGCCTGGAAGAGGAGGACAGTGTCATCGGCGAAACTGACAATAGTGGCATCGATGTCTAGGTTACACAACTCGTTAATGTATATAAGGAAGAGCGTTGGACCTATGACACTGCCTTGAGGGACCCCGTAACTAATAGGCAAAAATTGGCTCTTTGTTGATCTGAGTTTAACGCATTGGGATCTGTTAGATAAAAAGCTGGAGAGGAGGCCTAATTCATTATTCCTAATACCTATATTGAACATTTTGCGTTCTAATTTGATGTGTGAAATTGTATCAAATGCTTTGCATAGGTCGAGAAATACCGATAAACATTTCAAACCATTGTCCAGGTGGCCAGAGATATGGTCAATGACCGTGGCTATGGCATCGTTGGTGCTTTTATGGTTTCTGAATCCAAATTGCCGCGGCGATAGTAGGTTGTTGGTTTCCAGGTATTCCATCAGATTATTATTGACGATCTTTTCAAATACTTTGGACAGGGAATTAAGCAACGTAATAGGACGATAATTACTAATATCAAGTTTGGAGCCTGTTTTGAAAATAGGGATAATGAGACCTTGTTTTAGAATGGTGGGAAATATGCCTTGGCGGATGCTAGTATTAAGCAAATGAGTTAATGGTTTAATTATACCAGGGGCAATTTTTTTAAGAACACTGTTAGGTATTTCATCAATACCGGTGGAAGAAGAGTTTTTGAGCGAGTTTATTACTAAAGAAACTTCTTTCTCTGTAATCGTTTTAAGAATAAAGCGGGTTGGGAAATCATCATTGATTGTGCGGTCACTAGGGCCACGCGTATCGTTATTTACTTGAATTTTTTTTGCTAGTTCTGGACCTATATTTGCAAAGTAATTGTTTATATAATTGACTATTGTATTGGGGTTTGATGTGAAGTCTACGGTGGTATCATTGATATTGAGAGAGTTTAAGGTGTCAGTGGCTGTATTTGAATTGGTAGCTTCCTTGAGAACTTTCCATATTTTTTTAGGATCATTGCTACATTCGGAAATTTTTTTGTTGTAGTATAGATTTTTGGCTTTCCTAATGACTTGTGTGCAAATATTTCGGTATCTTTTATAGAAATTATGGAGTGTGATATCATATGGATTTGTGGCACATTTTTTATGTATGGAGTTGCGTTTCCGAATGCAGTTGATAATAGTGTGGTTTATCCATGGGATAATAATTATCCAATTATAATAATTACATCTCGACTCACATTCCCTTGGAACGGGTGATAAAGCGATTACTCTTGATGCAAACCAACTTTTTTACTTATATTCCTTATCTACCAACTAATAAAGAACGGTTATTCTATAAAAGGTATCCGGGTCGAATTTTAAATTGTTGCCTGTATCTACACGTTTAATTTAGTAAAAATAAAAACTTGGTCCATGTGAATTCTCTCACTTTTCAAGATTGATTTCATTTGATGTTTTAAGTGATGTGTAGAGGTACATCATGTGCCATGTATGATAAACCAATCAATATGTGACGGAAATACCGTTTCACAGTTTTTAATCTCCACGTTTGATAATGGTCACACGAGCCAATCTACAACTAGTCTTCTAGGTAGATGGGTCGTTCTTCTTTTTAACCTACACAAAGTTGCCTCCACCAGTTTAGTGGAGAAAAATTCAACAGAATTATTAATAGCATTATTTTATAATTACTTTAAAATCACTGTACTAAAGATGTAACGACTGTGTGGGTTTCAAAAAAATATGTTTTTATATTTTTGTAGTAAAAATTACGTTACAGAGTTGTAACTCCTCATGATAGAAGTGTATTTCATACAAATCACAGTTGTCTTCTGCCACTTCGACTTGCGTATATTCTACAATTTAAAAAAAAATTATATGACGACATAAAATATAAAACTATTTTTAAACTCCAAAGGGTATAATCTATCAAATAACAACAATTATTATATTTAATGATGTTTAATAAAATATTTTCAAAAATCTCAAAAGTCTCTTACAACTTTTATGTCGTACTTTAATTCTTTCACGTGGGTTGTCATTCGAAATACGTTTACACGCAGCTCGTGTTTGTCACCCCCAATAGGCATTTTAGGCTTCCTTCGCCCTTTGCTACAATTCCCCCTCTGAGATGCAGAGAGAATTCATTTATAGTAAAAACAAAATGTGATAGTGGTTGAAATGTGACAGAGTTGTAAAAGTTATGTAGGTTAAAAAGAAGAACCTACAAATACCTATAATGTATAAATCACGTCAAGTAGTTAAAAGTTACGTAGCTGCCAAAATATATACGTATTATATCTTTACCTAAGTACTAGATAGGCACACACGAAATAATTTCTCGATAAATTTGATAAATTTGTGACATTTCACAATTCATTAATTAAAAATAATATAAAATATTTTTACGGCACGTTCCCGAGTGGAAGATACTCTTAGTACCGCCCTGGTGTAAGACCACCATTCAGAATGAAAACGCTGCTTGAAATGGCTTTAGCCGAGTGTAGTGACTACACCTGAATAAACAGGTACTTTCCCACTTTTTCTTTCCATTTCCTTCCCCTTCCCACTACCTTCAGACTCACAATATACCCCAATTGGGGATGCCATAGTTTCACTGGCTCCAGATTGGACGTTTGGGAGCAGTTTGGACTCTTGTGCGATATTCAAATAAACAATAAAGTATCTCTATGGGTAACATTACTACGAATGATATAATAAAATTATCACATGTATCGATAGAGGTCGCTTAAGTTCGTTGACATTAATTTAGTCCGCAAATTAACTACTATGTCAACAGTTTTTACTAGAACAGGAATGTTATGTTACACCTTAGGTTATTTTTAAGACTTTGGAAGAGAAGAACACATCTTTTAGATGTGATTTTAATTTACAATTCCAGCAAGGGCCATACTCTGAATTTGACCGCAGATTCTGCCAATTTTAATGCTCCAACCTGAAACAAAAACTACATTTAATATCATTTATCAAAATCGGCTCCGCTTTCATTCCCGGTCAAAACATCATTTATGTGTATTAGATAATTCCGATGAAAAATACGTATTCGTACAGACAGCGAGCTTAACGGAAATTGTGATGTTAAATTTATTCAAGAGCATTAATTAAACGAGAAGTTTAATTTCACCGAGAAATTTTTAATTCTCACCATGCCAGCTTGTATCTAATTTATTCGGTTATAAACCAAGAAAAACAACTTAGATAGCCCAACTCTCTGAGAAACTTGATTATGTCGACTTTTAAAAAGTCAATTTGTTACAACAAAACAACAACAACAAAAAACACTTAAAAAATCCCTTGGTTTTTTATTATAAGTTTATTTTTGACCAGTGCTAATATTTTTTCAAATAATGTGGATATCGACCACCGGCGTTTTTTTACCAAACGATATCGTTTGTCGAAATCGAACACTCCAAGTTTTTTTTAAATCGAATGCAGTACACACGCGGTAGAAGTGAAATCGAATTTTAAATCACAACGATGGTAAAGAACTTTTACTTCAAAAAGCAAACCGTACAGATATAGAAATATTTCTTCTAAAACAGTTGGTAAAAAAACTGTTAAAAATCGGATGACGACACAAGCAAGTTGTTAAAAACCTATTAAAAATCGTTAATGAAACTTTAAAGTCTGTCGAAATAATACTAAGATGTCAATTTTGAAATTACCGGTTAGAACTCCGACAGAAGAATTGTTTCAAAGCTTTCAAGTATACAAAAACTTTATGCAAAAAATATTTTATTTAAAATTAAAAAAAACATATCAGAATACTCCACTGTCCAACATAGATACACAACCAGGGCAATAAACCAAAATATTCTAGCTACAGCCAGTTTGAAAACATCTTTTGTTCAAAGAAATATGAAATTCAATGCGACAAAACTATACAACGCTCTACCAACTCAAACAAAAAAAATAACAGAAATAAATAAATTTAAAACAAAAGTAAAAATACGGTTGAGAGAACAAAGTGAAAATGAACTATCAAACATACTGAAGACCATGTTAAGACAACTGGATACTCAATACAAATGTGGAAAAACTACAGGCCGACTCAGAACAGGGAACCCTGGAGAGGAGGACTGTGAAAAAAAAAACTTTATAATACCTTAATATAATACAATTTATAAATACATTATGTACAAATTTTGCTATAGATACTAATAAAAGAAAATTTAAAAAAATGACGTCCATATAAATGGCGGAAAATTTAGTGTTCCCTTCAATGCCATATAACGCCATTATATAGCAAGGGTTCATGTGACACCAGCAAGTAATTCAAGCCACTGAAAAGATAATCTCTAGACGTGCGATCTATAACAAAACTTATCTGACGTCACCAATTTACATACGGGCAATCGACTAATAGATGCCAAGGAAGGCCAACAAAATTGGGTATAATTATGTACAAGAAAGAATTTCGATATTTTGAAATTGATCAATTTCGCCAGTAGTGAGGATAAATTGTTCCCACTTTGGGCACACCGGCAGGCTCCAACACCATTCCACGTTTATCTCTCCCTTATTTTAATTTTAAATCCCAAAACAACGGGACATTGTTCGAAACCGCATGCAAAATTATATTGTCAATATCGTATACCTAATAATAATCTAATATTTTAAGCCATCAATTAATGTAATTTTTATGATGCCGCTGCTGTGAAAATTTTAGCCGATGAATGAATTCATTGTGAAAAGGGAGACGGCAAAAACACTTAATTTTTTCGAAAACTTGTAGGAATGTGTTGATTAACAATTTAATGCTTATAAATAATAATTCATTCCCACCGTTTTTTCTAAAAATAAGTTCCACTCTTCACCGAGAAAAAAAACCGCTCAGGACCTGTCATCTTTAGAGATGCGGTGTGGAGGGTCTTTTTAGAGAAAGGAAGGAGAGGAAGTTCTGCGAAGGAAAATAGTATGAGCGGTAGGGAGGAATCATGGGGGTCAATGTGTTCAGGAGTGCCATTCCATCCCCCCCCCCCCCCCACTGCGATGTAAGGCAATGTCTGGAGAGATCAAAATGTTTCCCTCACCCAGTCTCTTCGTCCGGGCAAACCGTCGCTAAGACCTAGACAAACATCCCCACATAAACCCGGAAACCCCTGCTAAGGCACCAACGAAGCAAAACACTTGTTACGACCTATGACATGGGAGCTGTTTCTCGGGGCAGCGGTACCCACAATGAAGAAAAAAATGAGATCTGGAATATCGCATGAGAGACCAACTACCCGGAGCTGGTGGGATTATTGCCTATCCAATTTTAAGTATGTTGTGAAGCTGAAGGAGATGAGAAAGAGGAAGGCTGGTATATATAATTTAAAGCAAATTTCGACCTGTCAGAAGTACCTACGTTTCGTAAATAATGAAGCCTTTTTTATTATTTTTGTACTTACATTATTGAATTCGTTCAGCAAATTCTCTGTCAAATAAAGCTGACACGATATTTGTACTTACGGGCTTAATTTCTGGTAATCGGATGAAATCATCGGCCGCACAAGCATTCGCACTTTTGAAATATGTTGGGTTTGACACACTTATAATCGAGTACAGATATCGATACTTTAAAGCCAACATGATAAATATTCATGAAAGCCTGAATATACCTAGTGAAAATATGCAACTACTAAAATAATTGCAGATCGTCGAACACTATTAAGTTGTTTATCAGGTGCGGTCACAGATGCATTATTGCATTTGGTACAACACGATAAAAATAGCGATGAAATGTTGACATTTTTAATTACACATTTCATTCATTGATGTGAAAGTCATATTTCGAACTGCCTGGAGCCAGAGAGACAAGCTGAAAAGGGACGGAAAATAGGAACGTTGGAATTTATCTACCTGCATTTTTTAACATAATCAGTTCCAATATTGAAAATGACACTTAGATTCAAAGCAAATCTGAGTTTTAGAGTTCATTGACCCAGACAGATATATATAACAGAAATGAGTATTTTTGATGATTCAGGGATCTCCAAAACACTTATTTTTTATATTTATTTACCGTTTCGTAATGACTTTGATCACTGAAACAGCTGTCATATTAATAATACTTGCAGAAATTAATCAAAATATTATTAAATTTTGATTTATTGTAATTTTTTTAAAGAAATTTTCTTCACAATATAATAATTTCGTTTGTCGATGCACGGGCACGCATGGAAATGCTTGATTTAAAATTGAATACCTACCTAGCTAGTAAAATTAGTCAAGTTCAATGAACTTTTAATTTTCATAATTGGAACTGATAATACCATAAATATTAGACAGGCGAAATGCATGAAGTAATGAAATCCTTGCACATGTTAAGAAAGCTAAAAGTCTTACAGTTTTTCGTGGTTCATGTCTTAATGATGTGAAGTCCAAATTTTAGTAGGTACGGTTTGTCAAATAAGAGAAGAAATCAAAGGCGGGCGCCACTTTTGTTCAAATGGTAATCTAAACATGTAACTCATGGTGTTAATGTGTAACCTACATTTTTATAAAAAATTAAAAATGCATAAAAGTGAAAAAAATATTTTTTCATTGCAATATAGATAGCCACTGATCTAAAATTTGAATTGCATGTAGGTTTATTATTATTATATCTAAACAAATTTTGTGTTAACGTAATAAAGAATAACGATACTGTAATAAAATATAAAGCAAGGTTTAGAAATTGCTCACATTTATTTAATACTTGCTTAAGTATCTAGCGTTGGCTTAAGGTCATGTCTCTAATTATAGATCTGATTATTTTTAACTCATTCAGATCTAAAATTAGTGTAACTAAACTCATCATTCCTTCCTTTCTTCTATTCCTCTCTATCTACTGTTAAATTCAAATTTATGTTAAATTAAATGAAAGCAAATCATTTTGTAAAACACCATATAATTAAATGTATGTCTTCTTAGATTTTAATTTTATTTCTCTAAGAACAAAAAATGTGCTTTAAAATGGTTTAATGTGTTCTTTACAGTCAGTGTTATTGCACTTTAAATGAATAATTGACAGATTTTTTGGTGTAGCCAACCTACAAAATGTGTAGTTCCATTTTTAATACTTTCTACTCTTATTTGACAGACTATTAGAGGTAAAACAATACTAATACAGTAGTTTTAGAATAAACATACACCGTAGCACACTCCAAAAGTATCAAATATCTTGGTATTGAAATTGATGATAATCTCCGATGGAACGGACACATTGAAGCAATCACAAAAAAACTCACCAGGTACATTTACTTCTTTAGAGCCATCCGTAACATCCTCAACATAAACGACATTAAGAAAGTGTACTACGCTTTATGTCAATCACAAATAGAGTACGGGATAACTGGATGGGGATCTGCCTTGAGCACTCACATGGACCGGCTCAATATAGCCCGACTCGACCCGAGAACTCCGACAGAAGAATTGTTTCAAAGCATTCAAGTCTACAATATACAAAAACTTTATGCAAAAAATATTTTATTTAAAATTAAAAAAAAACATATCAGAATACTCCACTGTCTAACATAGATACACAACCAGGGCAATAAACCAAAATACTCTAGCTACAGCCAGTTTGAAAACATCTTTTGGACAAAGATGCGACAAAACTATACAACGCTCTACCAACTCAAACAAAAAAAAATAACAGAAATAAATAAATTTAAAACAAAAGTAAAAATATGGTTGAGAGAACAAAGTGAAAATGAACTATCAAACATACTGAAGACCATGTAAAGACAACTGGATACTCAATACAAATGTGGAAAAACTACAGGCCGACTCAGAACAGGGAACCCTAGTGAGGAGGACTGTGAAAAAAAAAACTTTATAATACCTTAATATAATACAATTTATAAATACATTATGTACAAATTTTGCTATAGATACTAATAAAAAAAAAATTTAAAAAAAATAGAAGTAATAATTACTAGTCACTTTTGTAACTTGAAACTACCAAAATGAACTTACGTTCATTAACCCCCGCGTCACGGTTAATCTCCGAATGTTGTGGACAATGTAGCAGGAACAAGTATTCCACACTTTCATGCCTAATTTCTTGGGCTAGATTTCAGAGGCCTCACGCTTCACAGCAATTTTTGTACTGAAATAAAATAAATAATATTTCAAAAAATTGATACATTGTAATACTTATTTCACAAAATCTGGATTTTTATGATGCTAAATTTATTCAGTGTAATAATTTATGCATAATAGTTGAATATTTAAGGCATTTAAAAAAGTAGAGAATTCATCGGTCCCTCTTGAGCAATCAATTTCTGCTTTTAAAACACGGGCATGTGCCTAGCATGGTGGTCGAAAAATCATAAAATTCATGTAACAAACATTATAATGAATAAAGAAAACAAAAAAAAAAAAAAAAAAGTCATAGGTACGTTCGGCAAAAATTGACAACAGCGAAATATTGACCATGAATTAACGCCTTCATTGTATTATGAATATTTTTACGTATTTAGGGCCTTGCTGGTAAAGGCATTTTAGATTTTTGCATAACTGATAAATAATTTAAGTTGTGTAACATTTAAAACACGATTATTAGTAAAAGGTTATGTATATTGCCGAGTTGCGATTTCTGATAAAAAAAAGTAAAAATAATGATTAAAAATAACAGTATGTAAGTAATAATAATCCCTAGTACGTATTATTGTGACAATTATACTACGATTTCAGTCTTAGATTTAGTTATAAATAGATTACACGCCATTGTTACTCTTTTGCTAATTTAGCTGATGTTTTCAATATGCCTTTATCGAAGTATAAAGACAGTGTATTCCCGATGGTTATCTCCGTCACCGACAGCATAGACTGTTTTATCTCCCGGCTTGCAGAACTAACTTGCCAATGGTTATGCCAGTCGGGAGAGCAGTCTTGTTGTTAAATAGAATCAATTTGAATATCGACATGTTTAGCATCAATGAAGCACAATTCAGACAGCAAGCTTTATTGCTGTTAGTCTGATTGTGCTTCATTGATTTTTAAATTGTTCATTGATGTTTTTATTGTATAAATTGTTTTAATTGCTTATATTATTTAAAATGCTTAAATATGCTTTAATCTTAATATTTTCTCTATTTTCTTCTATCGAAATTTAAATTTTGTTGTGTTTTTAAAGTGAATAAATTGAACTGAATTGAATTGAATTGAATGTAAGGCTGGCGCGGTTGTCTCGCGGGCCAGAAGTGGGCGTGGTGTCAGTCTTAAAAATTTTCTTTTCCTTCTTCCTATATTATATGTAAATATCTATCCTGTATGTAAATGGCACTTATCCCGTTAATCCTAAATAAATAAATAATAGATAGTGTGAAAGACAAGCATCATGCTGGTAGTAATGAAAATAATAACTAAGAAAAGAGAAACTCTGCTCTGGAGTGAAACCTTTTACCGCAATTTTGACGACAGAATTAGGCAAGCGTTGTCAATGATTATCTATGCAGCGTGTCATAAAGATTATCATAACCATGCAACAAACTGCATAACATAAAGATGCGCGTTTCCTTATTGACGTGTTTCATTCTTTCATAACAGCGCGCATGACGTTTGCCGGCACAGTTAAAGTGCTACGAGCCCGGATTATCTAATTGGAATCGACGGTGGACAGGCAACAGGGACAAGCGACAAAATGTAAAAATACATTGGATAATATATATTTCTTGCATAACATGATATTTTTTGGTACTCGTTTTTAAAAGTTATTAAATTAGCCTTGGGCCGACTAGTAGCCAATTTCAAGGAGAAAATATTATTTTGATATGACTGAAGATTGAACCTGCCTTCAAAAATTACTGGCTTTTATTGTAAACTTTTATAATGATTTTTGTGCAATAAATGGTTTTTGAATTTTGAATTTTTTTTTAAACTAAAAGAAAAAAATGATAACCATTAAAAAAACGAGCGTGGATTTCACACGCGGTTGAAGTAAAACCTTCAGAAAACTAAAGTAGACAGATTGGGGTGGCTAGAAGCACCGCACAAAAAGGAGAACTATCATACTATCTCATTCTCTCGCAGGCTAAATCCTCCTTTTAGTGTCGTTTTTTTTCGTTTTTTCGAGTTTCAAATCACAACGGTGCCAAAGAAGTTTTCACTTAAAAAATAATAAAGCTTTAAAAAATTTCGAATATTTTTTTGACATAATAACGTCTTATAAATCGATGAACGCCGGCTGCACTCACGAAAAAGCATGACTTATTGTCACCTTCCGCCTGAGCCAAGCGTGCAAGCGAGAGCGCGGAACAAGCGTTCAGTCTAAGCGTTCGGCTTGAGACGCATCTATCTCTCTTCCACTCCATCGTTATTATATGACGTTATCACGTAAAACTATCGTCCGTAAACCGACTTTTCGGACAACCAATTTTTTTATTAATATTTTCGGTTTTTCCCTTTTGGTTTTCCACTGTCATAATAATGTGCATGGTCACAATCAATGGCGTCGCGGGGCACGGGACCACCGAGAAATTGGCAAATCTCCTCCGCGATGGAGATAACCAGTACCTACCCACCCAGTACCCAGTAAACCCAGCGGCTCGATTCGGCACGCCTCTAGCGTTAAATGAGACCTCTCCTAGAGAGCAATACGCGGCAGCCTTGCGCGGGGCTATCACGTACCAGGATCTAGGAATGTCAGCTGATTGCCTGTGCGGCTGCTTACACCCGTACGGTCTGTGTGATCACCTCGCTTGCATTCTCAATCATGCAGAATTAAGACTTTAACGAGCACCGACATAAACGTCGCGTAAATCGATGTAATCAATTTTTTTTAAAGACACTCACACTATTTAGTTATACCCGGTTGCAGTATCTCACTAGGAATTCAATCAGAGATTAAAATAGGAAGAAAAAAATCCATCAGTTGTATGAAAAAAATTCAAAATTGGTTTTTTCGATATATATTTTTCCCTAGATCTATAGGAATCTCATTGTAACAATGCACCGGAGATTAAAAGAAACGTATGCGCGGGCCATTTCGGCCAGTTTCATACAAATCTTAAATTTGGATTTGAGATCAAAATACCCAACCAAACTCAAAAATTATTTTTGTAATCAAAAGCGGTCATGGCGGTCCATGAGTTTTCAGAGTGCTAGAACGCTAAGATTGAAAAATACGACGATGTTGATGTTGTTGTAGCTGAAAATGATTTTTTTTTCAAAATTTCGATATTTTGAATGAAGATTTCCATGCTGACATAGTTCACCCTAAGTGGTTCGTTACATTTGGTGACTTAGCGGGGGTGCCCAGGTTCAGGGGGGGGGGGGGAGATTTGTCTAGGTCTTGGCGGCGAATGACTACTGCGTGGCAGGCTAATCGAGGTAGACCTAATCCAGACCTCTCCAGACGGACTCTCTCGACCCATCGCCTTGCACCTCAGTGGGAGGGATGGATTCATACATCCGTCACTCCAAAACACATTCCCACCTACCCCTCATCCCTTTTTCCTTCCCAGAACTTCCTCCATCCTTTCCTTAAAAAGACCCTCCACACACGATCCCCAAAGAAGACATTTGCCCTGAGGAATTTTTTCCCTTCAGGGCCTTCTGTGTGAAGCAAACACGTCACAAAAAATATCATACCAAGAACGTATTATAGAATTCTCAATAATCCACCCCTTTATTAAATCTTAATCTTTTCAAAGGCACATGCAGGTTTAATATATCGACACAATTTGGTGTTCCGATGAAAACATTATAAATAATATATTCCCATCAATGTTACCATACGGGCTGAAATTGACCGATAATATCTCAAAGCCCAATTCGTGCGGGCCAACATAATTAAAATTATTATAATCTTTATGTTACTAACTAACCGAATGAGACATTATTGCCTTTGTAATCATTTTTATCTCGCATCGTATTAATAAATGATAATAATAGTTGTGAAAAATCACCCCAAGGGTGTTTATGTTTAAATAATAGATAAATTATATTGTTTTATTCCGTTCTTCGATTCAATGGTGTCGATGGTGTAATCTCGCATCGCCCAGTTCAGTGGATAAAAAGAACAAGATGTAAGTACGTGGCGCCCTTACATTCATTTACCATAATTGATGACGTGAGCATCCATTGCGCATGTGTCGGTGTGTTAGAGGTCGTCAGACGTCGCACCCACACCCACACACACGCTGCAATTATATTCATTAGAACACGAATAAAACATGCATCGTAGCTAGTGCTACTGGGCTCCTAATTGAAAAATAATTTAGTACCTGCATAA
This sequence comes from Glyphotaelius pellucidus, assembly GCA_936435175.1. NCBI lineage: Eukaryota > Metazoa > Arthropoda > Insecta > Trichoptera > Limnephilidae > Glyphotaelius > Glyphotaelius pellucidus. The sequence goes on from OW386542.1 coordinate 6,727,839, forward strand.
TCTGTATTCATCACCTAATATTATTTAACTTTATTTGGTGTCACTGGTGATTGCCCTTACAAACAATAAACTGGTTTTTTTTGTTCTTTGAAGAAACGAGATCGGCTACTCAATAATCAATATCTGTCTCCTTCCTTTTCGTTGTTGAAAAAGTAATGGTTTCACATAAAATATTACTAAACAGTTCTCATATAAACTAACTGTCGTTAGGCCAGAGACTTCTTGCATTCTCTCAACCCATTGGAGAGAGAGAATGAAAAAAGTCTCTGGCCATTCAGATCTAGTAATAATTTGACAAATTTGGCAGTCCTAAGACACGAATATTATAATATTAAAATATGTCGGTGAATGCAATAAGAAGTCAGATACGTGGTAGGATTAAGTAATTAATTTTTATTTAAATTTAGTTTTACGCGCAGCTGGGTTTTCACATTTAATTTTTTTATTGTTTGAATTATAACACTCTTGCAGTAATAAATAAATGGCAAAAAAAAAAAAAATTATTTTCAAATATTTTTACGCCAACTAAGAGAGATAGCTCTTAAGCTTGGTGTAGGAGTTCTTTCATAAATTATATAATAGAGTGTCCATAAATATAATCTTAAATACTAGGAATTTGTAACGTTAAAAATAATAAAATGGCATGAAATGAAGTTACAGCTTTTTGATTGGTTAAGGTTGTTATTTTTTTTATTAATAATTTGACCTTTTTCTTAAATGATACCAAATGTGTTATTTTTTTTTCTTCGGAAAGACTTAAAATATTTTTATGATACAAGTGTTGTGCATTTATTTTGTCCAAAATATAGTAATTTGAATGTTATGTTTATGCTTTATTGATGAATTAAGTTAAATTTTTTTATTTCTTCAAAATAGGCATATTTACTTTGGGGTGTCATCATTAATTTAATGAAAAACAAATACCTTTGTATAACACCACTATTTTATTAACTATATCAACATGTTTCGAAAACTATGTTTTCTTCGTCAGGATAATAAGTCAATAATAAATAACAAAAGACAAACAAGTATAGACTAATTAGAACATAGACAAAATATTAGAAAGGAGAGGTGATTAATTACCTAAAATATATCATAAAAAAAAAAAAAAAAAAAAAAAACAATTATATAAAATAAAATATAAAAATTATTTTAGAATGGGTAAAAAATTACATTAACATAATAAAAAATCTTTTAAAAGGAAAATAAGAAGTCTAAATAACAAAATAAATTATTATAAATATAAGTATTAATACGAAAATAAATTTAAAAGATGGCTATTTTTAAAAAACGTTTGGTTATTTATAATATTTAATTTACTATTAACACTTTTTCTAATTTCTAAAATTTCTAAATTATCTAATTGTATACCCGTTGTGTTAGTGTGTAAAATTTTTAAACCTTTATTAATATCAAAAGAATGACCTGTTTCCAAAATGTGGTTTGCAAATTCTGAATAATTATTATTATTTAAACATCTTAGATGTTCCTTAACTCTAATGTTAAAATTTCTAGAAGTCTTCCCAATATAAAAAAAGTTACAATCATTACAAATTAATTTATAAACCCCAGATTTGTTCAAAAACACACATTTGTCCTTGTTATTTAATATATAATTTTTTAATTTGTTATTGGCGTAAAAAGCTGGTTGGATATTATCTGGCATGTTTTTAATAAGTAGCATAGTTTTCGAAACATGTTGATATAGTTAATAAAATAGTGGTGTTATACAAAGGTATTTGTTTTTCATTAAATTAAATTTTTTTGATTACATTTTCTATAAATATTTGTTAATTGATTTTTTTTTTGTAGAGGTCTTCAATTTTTGGTCCTTCGAAAATTTTGAACAAGTTGCTGAGAAGTTGTTTTTTTAGAAGAATCTTTTTCTTGAAAGATACCAAATCTATTTAGTTTGTGTTTTGTGTATTGTGTTGAAAATATAAGAATTTGGATGTTATGTTGATGCTTTATTGATGAGTTAGGTTTACATTTTTTGATTACATTTTCTTTAAATATTAGTAATATTGAATTTTTTTTTGTAGAGGTCTTCAATTTTTGGTACTTCGAAAATTTGAACAATGTTTCTGAAGAGAATGTTGAACAAAATTACTTTAATAATTAGTTTTTTAACCACTTTTACAGGACAATTTTTTCATATGCACCTCCCCATCCAATGAATTAATTATTAGACTAGCGCGTTATAGACTTTTTATAGATTATTTAACTTGAGAATATTTCTTAATTTACAAAAAAGTTTTTAAGGCATAAGTAATGTAAAACTTGATAATCTATATGAAAAAATATTAGAAAAAACGTGTAACAGGGACATATAATAAAATAGGAACTAAAACAATACTATGAGACAAATCAATAAAACTACAAGACATATTCTACACTATTATAATTTGTAGGATTCAACAAAGCGCTGGTTTAGATTACACTTAATTCTATAAATGGAGTCCGTGAATATATTGTTAATAAACTTGTTGCCCAGATCATGCATCCTATTAGATAGTGACTGTGTTTGATAGTTGGTCTTGTATGTGGGCAGGAAAATGTTGCATTTTAATATTAGTTTTTACTTAGAAAATATTCAACATTTGTTTATTTTTGTTGTTTATTTTTGGGGTTTTATGCCGTATTGCGCTGCCTCCTTCTTTAGCCAACGTTTCAGGCAGTTACAGTGTCAATAATCAGGGCAGATGTCTCATTTGATCAATAATAAAAATACTTATTTGTTCAGTATTTTTGAACTTCCAGGAGTTTTGCAGAACTCATTGTGACCATTGTGGGAACAGTACAATGTACAGCTTTCAATAGTCTTATGTCACGTCATGTGCGAATGTGGATGAAGTTAAAATTGTGAACGGTCAGGACCGAGTTGCTTACTGACAGAAATTGTTGAAACAAATTCTGGAACAGAATCAAAAATATAATCTTTATTTACTGTATTTCTCTAGAAGTATGTTCTATATACTTTTTGCAATAAAATGCTCTCATAGTATATATACTCATAATGCTCTTTTCCAATAAAAAAACCTAAAAGGAAATTATGAATTGTATGATTGAAAGATTTTTGACTGAGCGCAACAAAGCCCTATTTTAACTCGAACATTTGGCATTTATCTGATTGAAAAATTGTTTGTTACGTTCCGGTTCCGGTTCAAGATGGTGGCCATATTGGATACTACCTTTTTATAGTGAGAGTGGTTCGTAGTTCCTACTAAGAGCTGTCCAATCTTAATAATCAACAGTGGGTTACCTACCTACCGGCCTCAAGTAAATCTGAAAAAAAACAAATTTCATCTTTTTTTAGATTAAAAAGAAATTTTTTGTAAAATATTTATGGTTATTTAAGTTGATAGTTATTAAAGTACATTATTAAAAATCTTATGCTTCCAGAGGAAATTTTGGTTCTTATTTATTTAATAAGAGAAAATTAGTGTAGTTGCAGATATATTGACTGCTAATCAATGGATTATGATGAAAAAAAATAATTTAAAGTGCCACAACTATGGGAACAGCTAGATAAACAGTGGATTTTGAGAAGAAATCAAGAGTTACCTTAATTTTTACAGAGTTTTTCTGAAATTCGATATTATAGCACTGAGGGATCACCGGATTGATCACTGCACATTATATGTTTCCTGAAGAATCAAAAATGAAATCACTCAGATATCACCATGGTAGTTGATAATTGCACGGACTCCTTTTACAGACTTAGTTATTGTTGTTGGTACATGGGTAGGTTGAATGGAAGAAGGGATATAATTGCTCAACAATTAGAATTATACTTTTTTGAACGCGAGGAGTACTATTTACAGAATTTCTAGAATATGTTAACATTTCTAGATAATTGAATAAACATAAACAAGTCACAGTAAGTACTTAGTAAAGCGACAGTGAACGGTGCGGTTAGATGCATTTTCCTGTAATTGTGATACAATGAATATTTCCGAACACTGATGCAAACAGTGACGGTACCTGCCTCTTACGGTATTAGCCTGTGTTGGGTCGGTGATCTAATGCTTATTTAATTACTATTTTACAACAATTTATTAATAAACGACCTTATAAAGCTTATATTACGTGAGTAGCGTTTATAAATTCATCATCTGAAGGCAATGTAGTCATGATATCTAATTGAAAGGGAGGAACAACTGGCTTATTATTGATTATTATTGTAATTGATGCAAAAATACAAGATTTCTATTTACAATGAACAATAATAAATATATATCGATCTTCCAGTTGATTAGTCAGATATTAGTCAGGTATGCCTCAAGGATCTTTATTGTGACCTTTACCATTTAATATTTACATCAATGATAAATGCCAATGCTTCAAATAATAAAAAAAACTTTACTTTATGCAGGTGATGGGAAGGTTTTTTATCCTGTCAAAAATTGCAGACCTTTGAGGACAAAACAATTGAGGACCTCAACCGTCTTATTGTTTATTGTTCGTAGCATACCTAACCTTAAATTTACAAGAGTATTTCGTCGTGAATTTCACACGAAATAAAAATATCGTTACAACTGAATATGAATGGTCTGAACATGATAATTGCTCAATTAGCAAAACAGAAGTCAAAGATTTGGGAGTGACTTTGAACTTCAGGCTTATAATCGATTTCATATATAACACGTAAAAAAGTCACTAAATTAAACAATGAAAATTCTAAATTTTGCTTAGGTATGTCCGCAGCTTACTAGAATGCGCGTCACAAGTATGGAATCCGCAATACATAAATCATATGTATTGGAACGGCTTCAAAATAATCTGGAACGGCTTCAAAATCATTTCTTACAATACACAGATTTTTGTAGTTATCGTCCTCATACAAAACACTAAGGACGGGTTGTTTCAAAAAATTTGATGGACTCATCAAATATTTGATGTTAATTTTCACGTTCTGTGTAAGTTCTATACAAGTTCTGTTATTATTTCAGTTTTGTGAAGCAGCTGTCCTCTAACGATATAATAACAGAACTTGAATAGAACCTACACAGAACGTGAAAATCAACTTCAAATATTTGATGAATCCATCAAATTTTTTGAAACAACCCATCCTAAGATTCGTCCACGTACTTCAAAATGTTATCATTGGAAGATCGAAGAAGCTTGGTTTATGTATTCTTCCAGCAGAAAATATCCAGGTCCGTCGTAAATTGCGCGGAACTCCTACAACGAATCCAACTCCTATACGAGATCAGACAAAATTCTTGGTCTCCCTCAATGCAATACGAATTCTAAGGAAAATTTCTTCATTTATCTGCATCACTCACTTTCAATACACACTATACATAATTTTTGACTCTCACCACACTACTTGAAATCACACAGGCGATCTCTCGAGATTTTACAACAACTATAGAATAGATACAATTTGGGAGGCGGGAATGGGTACCGCCGCCCCGGGAATCTTTATTGTATAACCAACACCTCTGCCATAGGTCACCCCAAGTGGTTCGCTACGTTTGGTGATTTAGCAGGGGTGCCCGGGTTCATGGGGTGAGGTTTGTCTAGGTCTTGGAGGCGGATGACCAGGACACACTGAACGATTGCTACCACCGTTCTATGAACTTCCTTTTTTTGTTACCAATTTTTGAAGTGAAACTTCTTTAGCGTCGTTAGTGATTAGAACTTCGGATGAAACGGAAATACGTCACTAAAATTTATTATATGATAGGTCATCGGTTCTAATATAATGCGCTAAATTCTCACCTCGGCTCGACCCTCCCGCAGCGCAATGGCTGAGGCGCCAATCAAATCCAAGCGGCCAGAGAGGCAGACATCGAGCAAAATGAATTCGAATCCTACGAAATCCAAAAAAATAAACATTTAATTTTTTATAAGAAAAACTCTCTTTTTATAATTTTTGAAGGTTATTCCCATCAACGTAATATATCATTAAAGAAGAAGATAACACTTATAATCTAAATGAAAATATGAAAGAAAACAAGACACAGAAAAATAGAAAAGTCTTTTTCATTTAGATTATTATATTTTCATTTAGATTAAAAGTGTTATCTTCTTCTTTAATGATTTAATTTTTGTACATAAATATCCATTCTTCAAACCCCTTTAAAATAAACAAGCAAAAAAGCGACGTCTAGCGACTTTCTAGTTTAACTTCTACCGCGTGTGAATTACAAACTCTAATTTTTTATTAGTAAACATACTATACTTCAACTAGACCGACCCTCCGCCCCCATCCCACCGCTTTACAATTTCCACTTAAACAAGTTTGTTATGTAATCATTCATTATCATCTTTCAAATCACTTCACTTACATATAATACCCACGTGGAAACCTGTAAATGGTACAATTAATAATAAAATGAACACGTAAACTGCTAGTCTCCCACATGAAATAAATTAAAAATAAAATAAAAATCTCGGAAAAGAGATTTATTGAGTTGAATATGCCGTTATAATGTAAACGTCTATGTATATAAACTGGTTCAATTCTCAAATTACTCATAAACAGTAAACACTAACAAATTAATTATAATGCCGAAATTGTATTGTAGTGAATGAAAGAAAATGTTGATGGTTTCTGGGTCACAAGTAGGATATTTCAAAATGTCATACTAATATACCGAACCGTTATGCCTCCCGTGCTATTTTATAGCATATTTAAAATGTAAAACACAGACGTTTGCTCATTTTGTAATGTATTAAGTAAAGTAACAAGTATTTAGAGATGTTTCACTAATCAACTCGACGATCGATATTATAGTGCAAAGTCGTTAAAAATGAGCGGATATTACAATTTTATGCGATTTATGAAACAAAATCTCTAATTTCTCTCCTCCCACCGTCTTTAGGGGTTGCTTTTCTTAACTAAAACTGAATTAATTCTTTTAATGAAATTATAGAAAGGTTGTCTAAGAAATCTTAGACGGAACAACCATTTTGTCTTAACATTTGTTAAGATAAAGTTATTATTGATTGTTGTTTTGCACAGCGCCCTTGAAAAGGGAATTCGCTTTAAACATTAACCAAGTATTATCATTGATAATTAATAAATATTCATACCGTAAATAAGACACTACAAAGAAACATATAATGTATATACCCACCATGAAATGTTAATTAATCCCTGTAAATATTCTGAGCACTGTAACCAATGTACTGTTTGTTCCTATATAAATAAATAAAAATGCTGGAAAACTTTTTATGAAAAATCACGGGATATAATAATCACAGGATTTGTCAAGCTGAGAGTATTTATAAAAAACTATTTGTTTCAGGATCATTGCCTTTCAAAAGTAGAAATTTATCTAACAAATGTTATTAACCTTGAAAATTTGCGATATCTGTCCAACGACATTACTGTTTGACTAATCAAATAAAAAATCAGATGTGCAGTCACACGTGGTAGAAGTGAAACCTTGAGAAAACTTAACTTCGAGAGATTGAGACGAATGCAGATTATCAGAAGTAGGATATTTGTAGGGTTATTAAAATATGGTTATTAAAATATTGTTACCAAGTAAAAATTTTTTTACATTTTACTCTACGAATCGCCGCACAAAGAGGACATTGAAAAGTCTACCTCATTCTCTCGCCAATCTAAATCCTATATATGTATGTGTTTGTCTCGTTTCCGTGTCATCGATTTTTAAATCACAACAGTGCTAAAGAAGTGTTCACTTAAAAAATGTTGCACCGCTTATGAAAAGGATAGACATTAAAAAAATATGTACATGACGGCCTCCGTTGTCGAGAGGTAAAGCTCTCTACTAGCGATCCGAAAGTCGCGGGTTCAAATCCGGCGTGCTAAAGTTCAAGTTAAATTTAATTTAATGAATTTTGAAGAAATAAATTATTTAATTGATTGTGTTCTTTAAGAATTTAATTGTATTAAATGATATAATGTGGCAAAACTAATTATTTCGAGCGTATTTGGGAAGTGTTCGCCTTCGAATACTTTCCTTGTATCGCATTGCTGTCTCTTAGAGTTAAGGAATCCTATTGGTTAGAGCTTGCATCCCGCCGCTAGATTTCACATATGGGTCGACCGATAAAAGGTCGTGGGATATCGTAAAATGTGAAGTCTGCTTTTCGAGTTTGCTCGCGCGGCTTCAGGTCTACAGAGAGAGAAAAGGTACTCGTACAGCCTTTGTTATAAGGTGACGAGCAATTAGAGGACAATTGGTGTCCCTTGGGGTTATTATTGTTAGAATAACCATAAAGCTAGTGTTGTAGTTTATATTGTTAAGCTACTGTGTTTTACGATTATTGAACTGTGTCTACTTGCAAATTGAATGCATCCACCCAAATAAAGACAAATTGTGTTTACGGAAGAAGAGTGGATTTTATTTAATTACCACGACCGTTACAATTAGCTATTTTTGCAGCACGTTCCAGAGGGAAGCTCTCAGTATCATCTTGGTGTGTCTTACATCATTCAGAATTGAAACTTTGCTTGAAATTCGTGTTCGGTGACCAAATCTGCTCAATTGTTTATGAAAAGTGCTCATGAAAATCATACTGCATAATTATGTAACTTTGACGAATCCTTTATGTTATCCTTCTACATCTTGTGTTTCCAATAATATTTTCAATAAATTATATTACACTTATAAATATCGCATTTCTTACACTAGGTTTAGTTTATTATTTAACGTGAATGTATCATAAGAAACACTGATTCCTGGTTTATAAATAAGATATTTTGTTTTGAAGAGTTTTAATTTCTATGTACATGTGTTACTTAAATTTTAATTTATCTGCTACCGGTTTTGACACATCCATGTCATTCACTAGTGAACTTAAAACTAAATAAACATTGATACAGAAATGATTAGATTTTATTAGAAGGGGTAGTGGCACGGGTGATTTTGGGGGACGGGGAGAACGATGGGAGGAGTCGACGTATCATGGAAACACTGTTAATAAGGGTAATTTACAGGGTGCTATTATTTTGTTTACCAAATTAATTTTTGATAATTTTTTTTTTGATTATTTCTAAGGTTTCTAAAGCACCCAAATTAAAGTACGTGTTCATATATTTGAATGGACTGTCTCTGTTAAATGATTAGCGAATTCGGGATGGTTATTATTTACTAAAGTTAAGTAGACGGAATAATAATTAATCCGTGTTTGCTAATCATTTAATTACATTTTTATTTAAAAAAAGTTTTAGCTTTGGTCATGGTGCCTTTCTTTGGGGATTTAAAAGTTAATGACAAACAACTGTTTCTACCCAAAATCATTTTGACAACCTTGCAAAATATATAAATGCGACGTATATTTTGAAAAAAAAAGAAATTGCAAAAAGCTTTAAATCACTATTATTTTCTCCAAAATAATAAAAAAAACGACTGCCGCGGGAGGGAGAGGTTGGAGGCATCAGCATTGTTTATTTTTAGGTAAATTAATTTAATATCATGAAAATACGTTGGAGTAGGTACCTATCCATTATTACGGCCAAGATTGCGTCACAGTCCCGCTTCGTTGTTGCCAGAACTTCGAAACACGTAAAATACTGATATTTAAATTAGTTCTTCATTTACTTGTTCATGTTTACACGGTGTCTGGTGGATTATTGTACTTAACTAGTTAACTGTTTGGTTAAATATCTTTTTTTTTTCGAACATGATGCATGGTGATCTGTATGCATGCATGTTGCAGACCCATGAAAAATCAGGGGATATTTTAATTTAAATTTTGAAAAAACAATCAACGTAATTTTCGATTAAAATATCATATTACAGATTAGCTATCCACTTGTCTGGTTTATTGCCTGTCTGTTCACAATCAGCTCCAATTTTGAAAATGGTGCCTAATTTCAAAGCAAAACCGAATTCTAGAGTTCATTAAACTAGAGAATTAGACAGATACACAACCGAATTTTGTAATTTTCATAATAGATTTATAATTTGGGAGGTGGGAATGGGTACCGCCGCCCCGGGAACCTTTATTGGATAACCAAGACCTCTGCCATAGGTTACCCCAAGTGGTTCCCGCGTTCATGGGGTGAGGTTCGTCTAGGTCTTGGAGGCAGATGACCAGGACACACTGAACCCCAGATTCCTACCCACCCCTTAAATCTTTTTCCTTCCCAGAACTCTATTCTCCTTCCTTTCCTTATAAAAAACCTTCACACAGCATCCCCAAAGACCTCCTGTGTGGAGCTCATGTAAAAAAAGGTAAATATTTAAAAAAATAGTATGTCTTTGACAATTATTAAAAATGCAAATATCTGGAATCTGCATAGTGTAATATCTACTTTTTAAAAAATATTTGTTCAATTGTACGTACTCGACAAAACACATTTGTTTCTAGGACTTAAAAAAAGCGGTTTGTATTGTCTTGTTTCTTTCTATAATATGCTTTATTTATAAAACCTGGTAACAATTATATTTAGATGTCGATAAAAACAATTCAATAGACCCTCCTGCCCACCTCTGTGATACGACGGTTAATCAACGACTTGATGTTTTTTTTATTTTTAATCTCTCTTACAGCATCCCAAATACAACCTCAGATTTAAAAATCCCCCAACCTCAAAAATGATAAAACCTATATTTCACTAAAAACTCTTACGTAATATGATATTACTTTTCAACCTAGATAACTTCACAATAGAAGGTTCTAGTGACAACAAAAATTGATTCTGCGAAATTGTAATAATTATAAAATAATATTTTTTATGCGTATCTTACCAATTTCAAACCTAAAACCTAAAATTTCAGACTTCATAAGGATAGTTCGTAAGGATATCAAACGAATTTATTTATACTATCGATTATTTTGTACTTGTACTATACTGCAAGTAGCTATTTTCTATGTTGCAATACGTTGGTATAGACAAGTAGTTTTATCCTTGATTGATATGAATGAAAATTCGTTTTATACTTTTGTTATTCGATGGTGCATCCTCTCTGCATAACCCGTCGGGGATACTTAGTTGTATTTTGTGTAGGTACGTGTACGTATTTTCCCTAAACCGAATGCATATTGTACATAAAATCAATTGTCTTGGACTCGAAGGTTCTGTAGGGAAAGTTAGATACCGCCCACAAAATACAACCACAGAGCAGGCCGGCTTGCATGAACATGGACAATTCTCTCTGCCTTAGTAATTATTATTAGATATTATTAGTGAAACAAAGTACTATATTTCACTGAGTACTGTAACAGATTTGTCAATGTCCCCATAAATGGAAACAGGCGGTTACAACGGATAGAGTCATAATATCAAAACACCGCCAGGCGATATGAAATTATAATCTAAAAAGCTTTAAGCTCTCCACCAATCGGGTCACGTCAGATTTGTCCATTCATTCTCACTGGTAGGTACCACGTACCGCTAGAATTATTTTGATGTCTCAGAAACGTGCAATTATTGTGCTTGCAGCTTATCACAATAATTATTCTGACAGTTGATGTTTCGGCATGTTTTTGAAAGATTTCTAAACAACAGACTACATAGCAAATTACAATTTATTATTTCGGTTAAAATATCAGTTCAGTGAATGGAAGTAAATCAAAGAGAAATTTTTGATTTTCTGATGTTTATATATGGTAGTGATATATCATTTTTGGGATATTGATTGTAGTGGAAAATGTCTGCACTTTTTAAGAGACGGTTTTTATGGTTCGATGACAACTCAACAAATTTGTATTTAAATACCCCGTCGAAAAACTATGGGGGGCGATACAGGTAACCGCCTGAATTTTGACCGTTTTTCAGAGGATTATTCAAAAGGGAAGGAATATATGAATCGTTTTTTAATTCATTGTGTTTATTCATTATTTATTAAAATACAAGAATCAGATTTTTTTTTCAAACTAATCTACTGACCCTCGCGGCGAAAAGCATCAATCGGCGGGATTTTCAGCTCCTGTCACAGCGATCTGAAATCAAAAATTTTGATTTGAGCGTTTTCATAAAACATGATTTCTATTTGAACCAATTACCATTTGAACCAATAAAAAAATCAAAAATTCGTAAATTGGCACGCCTCAGAAAAAAAAGTCCGATATTTTGGTGGTTTTCGGGTCAAAAATGGTTATTTTTGAAATTTTTTGACATTTTTGAGATTCAACTAGAAGCTAATACTATAGAAAAGACGTGTGCCAAATTTCATCCGAATCGGTTGAGAAGGGCTGCGGCGATTTTTTCGACTCACCCCTTGGTCATCGACTTAAGTCTTTGAGTTGAGGCGGAGCACTTAAATGAGTTTTTAATCAATAAATAATGCGAATTTCATTCTTAAAATTTACAGGCATATTTTTGCTATTATTTTAACTATTTTCGCAAAAACAGGATTTTTTTTGCTTGATTCAGAAATTTGATTCGATCATTCATTCGAAATCATTCATTGAGTGTTAACTGTGCACCAATGCCAAAGAGATCAACGACGCTACTTCTTTGTAGCACCTTCCATTTAAATATCAGTAGAACAAATATTGTAAACTACGTATCTGTTTTTTTTCAGATGAGGCCCTAAGGAAAATAATTCCCCTTATCCAGGAGTAACGGAAGTAAAAATCCATCCCCCTCATAGGCAATGTTCCGAGAGTCCTTCCGGAGTCTAAACCAATCTAGTTAGTGGAAGCATCCGCTGCCAAGTCCTGAACAAAACTGACACCATGAACCTGGGTACCCCTGCTAAGTCACCAAACGTACAAACGCTACAAATGTAGCTAACCACTTGGAGTGACCTGCGGCAGGGTGTTGGTTATCCAATAAGGTTCTATTATCGATAAGTTCTGTGTAGACGGTGATTTTTATTGAGAGAAATGAGTGAATCGGTGTATCGTGTTTATTGTAGGAGAAATAAAACAACAAAGAGGAAAAGATATTGTTTTAAAAAACGAACGACCCGTTCTCAAATGACTTTTACTACAACGTCCAAATATTGGGCAAGCGTTAGGCATATCTCCCCGCTGGGCAACGGTGCCGAAGAGTTCAATAACTCTAGTTTATCATATACCTACCTACCAGATAAACACACATTACGCGGTTATAAAAATATAACAAAATTTGCTCTGAGAAAGGCCATGCCTGGTTCCATAACATGGTAATGATTGTTATGATTGATTCATTAAAAAAATGACAGGATAATATGGTACCAATAAATTACACCGGTGTTTGTGCAAAGCTTTGTAATGGAACCGTTTGATTTAGTTACTGTAAAAAACAAATTATACGCCGAAGCACAAGATAAGTTCAGGTTTTTTCAACGCCCCGGGGCGATATCTATAAATTTGACACAGTTCGACTATTCATAAAAAGATATAGTACAGTGTAGTTCAACTTGATTTTCTTCACACGCGTGAATTTGAAGTTTCACGGAAATTAACTAAACTTGTTAACTTCGACAACGGTCGTAAATCTAAACCAAACTAAAGTGGAGGTCATGATAAATACGCACAAAAACAAAAATCGGAAAGCTTTTAAAGAGTTAAATCATATTTTTTGTTGGTTATCCTCCCGGCTTCATAATTCGGGGTAAATAATTGAGTGGATAAAATAAATAAATCTGTGACTTATAAAGTAAATAATATGTGTAGTTACGTTAATAGTTGGTACATAACCTCCTGAAGTTTTTTTTTTACGTGATAACGTCTTATAAATCGATGTATACCGGCTGCGTGCACGAAAAAGCATGACTCCGTGTTCCAGCCTGAGCCGAGCGTGCAAATGAGAGGGCGGAACAAGCGATAGAGAGGCACGGCCTAAGCATTCGGCTTATGAGGCATCAATGCAATTTTTCATCAATATTTTCTTATGACGTTAGCACGTATAATTATCGTCCTTAAACCGACTTAAGAGACAACCAATTAAAAAAAAAAAAATTATTTAGTAACTATAAAATTTATTTTTCATTTTTATATGAGACATGTTAGGTATATATTATATAAAATAGAAATTATATTCATAGTCCTCCTCACTAGGAGATTCTGTGCTGAAGGGGACTATGTTTTGGATAAGTATTCAGCGACTTCTATGGTTTTACTTCATGGTTCGTTAAGGTTTTTCAGAAACTTCTACGACTATGTTTTAAGTACACTATTAAGTTCCTTCAGCCAACATTTAATGCCCTTAATGTAGCTATTTTTTGTTTTTATTTGTTTGTTACTAAGCGGGAGTTTGTTAAATAACGTTACTGCTAAAAATTCAGAGCTTCTTTGTCCAAACGTAGAGTTACACTTTGGTATATTCAGAACTTACTTATTTACAAAACTTTAGAGTTAACTAGTGTTACCACCGTATTTTGTCCAAGTTGTCGACAATCTTTTTTCAAAACCTTTTTCTTTGAATAATAAATTACGACGCCCCGTGTTATTTTCCTAGGGATAAAATATACCATGGCTCATATTAAAAACGACGCTGCAAGCTAAAAAAAAGTCGTGTTGATCTCATATTCCATTCAGAAAGGGCTCTGCAGCTTTCATAATGCAAGAACTCGTTGATCGAGAGTCTTCAGTACTTCTTGAAGTATTCAGGGTGTTAAAGGACGTACCTGACTTATTTTAACCAGTGATGCCTGACTTTATTTGGAATAAACAATGTTACCATTTTTTCCTCCAAATAATGTCAGGAATCACTGGTAAGTCAGAGAAGTTCCTAAACACTCTGCATATTTTATATTGCACATCTTCAGTAACAAATACATCTAGAATCTAGGCGGTTTAAAACACGATTAAATTTATTGTTACCAAACTACTTAATTTTTTAATTCAATCACGAACACCTTCCCATCCCCTCATCGCTTCGTCCCTTACTAATTAGGGGCAAGGGATGCTATTGGTTAGAATTTTCATCCTGCCCGCCGCTCCGGTATATATGTATATAATATATAAAATCATGCGGTAACTCCAGAAAGTTAAGTTTCCTCCTGGTCCTACCCACGCATCTTCAAGGAAAAATCTCTGGCAGGACTGAAATACTATCAGCTAACCCGGAGTGAATAGAATTGTGACCCTTTTGTTAAAAGGTTTAACGAGCGGTTGAGGGAACGAATAAGTTTTCTTTGGGTTATTTAAGTACCCATAAAGTTATTATTAAACTGTTATTGAACTGTGTCATTCTTGTAAATTAAATGCACCTCCTCCAAATAAAGACTAATTGTGTCTAACATAAAAAACGTATACATTATTACTGCCGCTACATTACGTATAAAAAATAACAGTTTTTTAACAATGCAGGAGACTTCGCAAGGTAATTACTTGTATACCTACTTCCAATTTTTTTTACTACCCCACACGAGAGGCCCATGAGAAAAATAATTTTCCTCGAGGCCTGTGTTATATTTAGGGAAAGCTGTGAGGGCCTTTTTAAAGAAAAGAAGGAGAGGAAGTTCTGGGATGGAAAAAGTATGAGGAATAGGTAGGAATCTAGGGGTCAGTGTGTCCAGGAGTGACGATCGTATCCCTCCCGCTGTGATGTAAGTTAACAGGTCGAGAGAGACAAGTTGGAGAGGTCAAAGGGTCTAGGATGAACACACCAATATCTGAACACATCTCACCTTGTCACCCCTGCTAAGTCACCAAAGGTAGCGAACCACTTTGGGTTACTTACGGCAGGTGTTGGTTGTCCTATAAATTGTTCGAAACCTCGAGGTGGCGGTACTCTTCTCCGCCTCCCAAACTGTACTTGCTTACTTTAATTGATAGTCTTTATAAATGTAGAGTGCTGATAAATTTGAGACAAACTATTTCGAGTCTTACGTTTTTCCCGTTTTCATAGCAAACATAAAGAGAGCTCAACATTTGATTGTTTTTGTTGCATTAAACAGATTTTCTGTCTTGTAGTTAAGATAAGTGATCTAATTAGTTTACGCATGCATTTTCTCAAGTGCACGAGGAAAATCACGGGTTGTTATGACATTTGGACAGGTATTGTGCTAGAAACTCGGGATGATTTAGGAGGCCTTTGTCTAGCAGTAAACACTGATGAAAATAATATTTTGTATATAGGTCATACGGTAATTATTTATCGTGGATACGCATTCCAGTGCACCCGGGCGCGTTTCTAACAGCTCTACTATCGATTGGGAATGAATCTCCGAAATGCGATGTGTTTATTTGAAACCTTTCAACGCCGGGAATAAGCAAATACTGCCGGACGGATAGTAAAGTAATTAACAGATCAATAAGGTTAACTTGGAGCTGTCAGTCAGTCAGGGACAGACTGGATTTGGAATTTTTGCTATCCAGGGACGACGAATCTTTTTTATTTTAGTTGGTTATGTTTAATAATTCTTTTAGTTTTATAAAAAAAAAAAACACCACACCAAAGGAGACTTGCGTGGGGCTTTATCGTGGTGATTTATCGTATTATATGGGAACCCGTGAATTAATTAAATATTTTTTTGCCACCTCATTTTCTCGAAGGCTAAATCCTAAACGAGCGATACTAAACTTTTTAGTATCGCTCGTTTCCATTTCATCGAGTTTCAAATCATAACGGTGCTAAAGAAGTTTTCACTTCAAAATTCATTTCAGCATCATTAATGTCGTATTTTTTAGTTTTAGCACTCTAGCTCAGCCACAGAGCTGAATGTCAATCCTGTTACCAACACGCCCCTCCCCCCCTCAGGGGGGGAGGGGCGTGTTGGTAACAGGATTGACATTCAGCTCTGTGGCTGTCGATTGATTTCCAATTAAGCGATTATTGTTAATAGATCGCGTCCAAATGAACAACTCAATCAGCCGAATGCAGAGGCCATTTTAATTGATTTACTGCCATAAAACCAAACACTATTATTAGAATTGGAAGTAAGATTTTTTATTATACCAATTTATTAACTATACGACTTTTTAGTTACTGCCCAGCCGTGCCGGAATATCAACATTCTTTTCTTGAATTCATTTATCTTGTTGAATAATTGCATCTTATCCTAAAAAAGGAGATTCCAGTTAATCGATATGAGTTTTATCGATAATGTCGGTAACTTGACTTCATTCCCAAGCACGATTGCAAATAGCTAACGAACAACAACAGTTCACGATGACTAAATATTCTTAATTTCATTTGACGTGGACTGTTGTTTGTTTGTTGATGATCTGCAGTCGTGCTTGGGAACGTTGACAAGTTACCGACGTATTGATAAATCCGATTGACCCAGAATGGTTATCGATATGGTCGATCGATAAAGATTTTTTTATCGATATTGTCGGTAATTTGTCACCGTTCCTGAGCATGATTGCAGATCGTCAACGAACAAACAACGCTTCACAACGACTAAATGTTGTTTATTTATTCGACGTTAACTGTTTTTGTTAGTACGTTAGCGATCTGTAGTCGTGCTCGAGATAAGTCTTGTATCGATTGACTGTGCTAGATACCCAGATCTTCACTACTATACTCAGTTTAGGTACGTCACAACTAACTTCATAATATTTTCGTTATAATATATTAGTGAATAATATAATAGTTAAAGATATACTTATGGGTATTTATAATATTCCAATTAGGAATTATTTATTGAAAAACCAACACCCGCGCCATAGGTTACCCCTAATGATTCGTTACTTTTGGTGACTTATCAGTTGTGTCCGCGTTCATGGGGTGAGGATTGTCTAGGTCTAATACAACGAATGCGGGAATGCGACGAAGTTTGCCCACCTACTGCATGGCAGGCCGGATCCGGAGAGACTGGGATAGGGAGACCTAACATAGACCTCTCCAGCCGGACTTTCTTGACTCATCTCCTCGCAACGTAGTGGAAGGAATTGATTCATACGTCCGTCACTCCTGGACATACTGTTCTTCAGTTTTCTACACACCCTTCAAACCCTTTTCCTTCCCAGTTCTTCCTTTCCTTCCTTTCCCCAAAAAGACCCTCCACACAGCACCCTCAAAGATGACGTAGATCCCGACGGAAATTGTTTTCCTCTATGGAGCTATTGTAAAAAACATCAATTTTAGAAATGTTATCAACTTTCAACAAACACTTCTTTAAAATCGCATAATGCTACAGCATGATGCTTCAGGCAAACATATTTCTTCTTTACTGTTTTTTCATGAAAATTGGTACCTTAATTTGTACAAATTTTTCTCAAAAACATTGCTTAAACTGTACAATCATAACTCATAAAATACGTGATTTAAATTTTACACAACTCATAAACAGCCATTAATTTATGTAATTCTAAATGGTTGTTTAACAGTTGTGTTAAATTTACAACACGTTAGATTTTATAATGTTTGATATGTTATAAAAATTTGTACAAATTGAATTAATACATATTAATTCGATCCTGAAAACTCTGGTTCTTTATTTTTTTTTAACGAAAGATTTTTTTTTAAACTCCACACAGGAGGCCCTGAGGAAAATAATTTCCCTCGAGGCGTATGTCATCTTTGAGGATGCTGTGTGGAGGGTCTTTTTGAGGAGAGGAAGGAGTTACCATGTTGTAGGAGGGAGGAAACACAAAGGCCGGAAAATCTTTCCACTGTCGAGCTGTTGAACTCAAGAACGAGTCGTAGAAGCGACCTGACAAATTGCAACCGGGTACATATATATAGGGCGCGCGTTTGACATATTTCCCGACTATTCACCGGTGCCGAGGGGATCATTGAAGCTAGTTCCTCCATTGAAATACCGGTAGAAAAAGGACAGCACCCGACGCCGACTGTGCTCTAAAGATTACAATCCATTTTTCAAGATAGTAGAATCTATCAAATGGACAGCCTGTTTCTGCCCAGTGGTGGCTGCCAAATTCAACCATGTGGCGCACTTGCGATTTGTATAGGGTCAGCATTTGTTACTCGTCAACGCTTTTTTTAAAGAAAAAAAAAAAATTTTTTCCCATCATAACCAAGTATAAATATGCATTCACTAATAGTAATAACGTACGTGTGATTTATATCATCGTATTAATTATACTTTGTATGAACCACTCTTGACTGGAAACATGTGATGATGTTTTTACTCAATTTATTAATTTTTGGGAAATCAACAGATGTACATTATTTTTTTTTTCATTACACCAAAAATACAACTGATTATTGATTTTCTCCTTGTAATAAGAATATAACAAGATTAACAGAACAATTGGATCGTCTTAAACCATAGTGGACTAACTCACTTTTTGCAGTTTCTGAATTAGAGCTTGAAATTAGGGCTCCAAATCATAATCTAGCTCTGCCAGAGAGAACCAATCACAGAAATATTATCTTGACTAATCATAGATGGTTTTTCTCTGATTGGTTCTTCTTTTTGGCAAAGCTAGATTATGATTTGGAGCCCTCAATTAAAGCTCTAACTCAAAAAATGCAAAGTGAGTTAGTTCACTATGGTTTAAGACGATCCAATTAATCTATCCCTAAAATAACGTAAAGAATCTTAAGTAACGAGTTTCTTAAGATTCTCCGTGTATATCGGTTCCTCAGTTGATTAGTCAGACATTTTCAAATACTATGTTTTGAGATAATGAGGAAAGCAATATTCGAATATTTATTTTTATATCATTGAAGAAGAAAAAGATAACAATAACAATCTGAATGAAAATATGAAAGAGAACAAGACACAGAAAAATAAAAAGATATGGTAGGAACTGGGAATAATATGGAAACAACGTGAAAAAAATTAGTCGAAGATAATATAATATTGTTAATACCGAATTTTGAAATTATTTCTTTGGCATTGTATGGGGCCAAGTGTTCGAAAAGTCTTATGTAAATTGGCGACAGCCGATTTATTTAAAATCTGTAAAAATCACACTAATCTTTTAGAGAATTTCCGTTCCGTGGTTATTACAGATCACACTTCTAGGGATTATCTGTACAGAGCTTCCGAACAACAGTACCTACTCGACTAATCTGTTTTTGATCAGTTTATCTTGGCCTCGTCCCATGGTTAAACGGGCACTTAAAATGCCCATAAATTTAAATACTTTAAATCTCGCATCATGAAAAATGTCACTGGTGTGAGCTTTTCTGCTTCTTTAATTAAACTGTTGATTGATTCGATTTTAATGAATGACCCGCATGCGTAACCGAGTGGGAACAGACTCAAGCTTAGGATAGACAAGAAGACAATAATAATAATGGTAGTTAGATCTGCACTCATCTCCTTTAAGTTTATTGTTGTTCTGGGATGTGCAATACGTTTTGTGCGTTTGTTGAAACATAGAGTCATAATATCGGGAAATTGATTTGATTTGATGTTGTGCGAATGGTTATTATCAAATTATTATTGAATATTTTATAAATTATGTTGGTTGCGTGTAAACAATTTTATTATTGTTAAAACTTGTTGCAGTTCCACAAATACCATTGTGAGCATGGAACCTTGTCTAATCTTTTATTTTTACTTGTTCACCAATCCCGGTGATAGGAATTATATGGGTAATACAATTGATATGGGCTCGAGGTTCGTCGAGATTACAAGCTACTTTATTTACGTTATCGTGTGGTTTACGATGAGCTTTTAACTGGACCAAACGTCGGTTCTAATGGATGCTCTGTGTAATTCTAAAGTAAGAAAACTCGACAATGAAAGTGCCCAGCTGTCGGTATTAAACACGAGCAGCAACAGTTTCCTTTATACTAAGTATTACTTAACTGATATATGTTGAGACACCACAAAACTATATACAACTACCTATACTAACGACGTCTGTTAAACTATATACGTTGAAACTATATATATTGTTATCATTCTTATTCACCACTCCTATAAAGATCGAGAGTTCTCTAATTGGGAGTGTTTTGAAAACAAGCAAGATATGATATTTTACATGCATTCAAAAAGGTGTTTAAACCAAATATTTCAGTCGAAGAGAACAATCTCAACATTACTGAAATAGGACTAACTAATTCAAAATAAGTAGTTTTTGGCATTGAAAGATGAAATCTGGAAAAACTATATATGTTATATACTAAATTGCGTCAAATACATTTTTATGTCATTTAGTTAAATATTGATGGAAGATACGGCAGAAAAAGAGGTCGCACCTAAAACAGACATATTTGAAAAACCTCGGAACCTCTTATTCAATCTACCTTATAAACAGAATGTCTGAAAGAAGTAATGATCATAACAATATGACGATATGCTTGGGTATTACGCTCGTGTTAACACAATGTTAAGAAAACATCAAAACTTCCGTTAATTAGAGATCGTTAAAAGTTCTTATAAGTTGTAAAACTTGTTCGCTCTATTAATACGCGTGAGCAAAAGTATTAAAAAAGCGCTGCGTGAATCGCGTGTCGTATTCCCCCAATCAGTGTGCCCTAAGAAAGCACTAAAATTAGAGATATCTCCAATTTCCACAAGGTTAGACTTCTGTGCTTTACACCAATAAAGGGCTAAGTAACGGTGCGACGCCCACCTGCCTGTGAACATAAACCTTAATATCCGGTGCAACACACGCGACCAGAAACCACTCTGATAGATTGGAAATTCTTTCAGAAATATGTTAGACACTCCTCCTCTTAGTACTACTGAACTCTCAACCCTTAGGTCTCACAGACCTGTAGATAAAACATGGCCATGTTTTTAAAACCTCACTGAGTGTTCCTGTAAATTTTTTCGTACTTTGAGCTTAATTTGAATGCACTTAGTGCTCTAGTTTTGTAATGAAATAATAGACGCTTAAATTAAGGAAGAACGCCACACCTTCGTTTCTACTACTATTCTGTATAGTCAGATCCACTGGTTCAGCTACAATTATTTAAAATATTATTTTTTTGTGTTTAATTCGTAGAACTCCATTTATTTTTTTTTATATTTAATTAAAATTAAATTTGATAGTTTTATAATAAAGTTCTGCAAGTATTTTAGTATTATTTTAGTTATAGCTGTTTCGGTTTACAAGACCGTTTTTAAACTGTCTACTACTACTATAAATACTTTTCAAATAGTATTAAATAAGTCGTCTAACAGTGGATTAACCACAGTTTGAAAATGGTCTTGTAAACCGACACAGCTGTAACTAAAATACATACTTAAATACTTGCAGAATTTGATAATAAAACTATCAAATTTAATTTTAATTAAATATAAAAAAAAACAAAAAAGGAAAAAAGAAAACAAAAATATTTTAAACCTGATATACTACACATTATCCATATACGTAATACTAGTGTTAAATATTTTTTCTTTTGTTTGACCTATTACAATATATATTTGTTTGATGGCTGTTGTTTGGGTTTGAAGTGCACCTTGCCAAAGTTTCAGTGAAAAGTGATTGGTTATCCCTATTCCTTGCATTATTTTTTTTTCCTTTTTACCAGCCAATTCTAGCAAACACCAATTCGTCTCGTTTCGTGTTATAATATTAACAGTCCATTTTCAAGAGCATCATCTGAAGCTGTATTTTGTAAGCAGTTTCGGATGCAACCGCTGTATAATAGTCAAAAGACAAGGTAAAAAGTAGGCTTTAAGACTGCAGTTAAAATTTCTGAAGCAGGTATGGGTGTGCCGCCTCGGGGACCATTTATTGGGTTACTTACACCTCTAACATAGGTCACCCTAAGGGGTTCACTACGTTTGGAGACTTAGCACGTGTGCCCAGGTTCATGGGCTGTGGTTGGTCGAGGAATACCTTTTGACATTTCCAGCAGAAATCTCTCAGAACATCGCCTTGCATTACAGTGGGAGAGATATATATTCGTACGTCCATCACTCTTGAACACACTGACCCCCAAATTCCTACCCACACCTCATAACTTTTTCCTTCCCAGAACTCCTTCCTTTGTGAAGATGATATAAGCCCTGAAAGGAATTATTTTTTTTAGGGCCTCCTGCGTGAAGCTAATGTAAACAAAGGTAAATAGCACTGTACCTACTTACGTATTTATTATTTAGAAAGCCACCTCCCCTGGACCCTGGGGTCATTAGTGCAATAGGACTGCGGTATCTGTACCTTGACATCATTTTTACAGCGTGTAACAGCAGTTCTAAGTACACCCCTTAAAGTTGATTTGTCGGTTGGTTGATTTATCATTTTAAGCCCTCGTAAACACAAAATAATATCATGTCAACAAATATTCCAGCTTGATTTTTCATTTCAAATAGATTCGCTGTTCCCAAAATGAAGATTTTTTCAGACTTTCATTTTAAAAATGAACAAAAATTACAGTTAAAAATATAAAAAAAATTAACGCAAGCTTAGGTAGGAAAGGTTTTTTACAAATCGCTTACCAATGTTTTTTTACCACTCTATACGAAACTAAAAAAATCTAATTATACAAAGTTATCGTCACTTGACGTTTATTTTTAGTTTTATGTCAAAATGGGTGACTGGACAACTTGGAATGAAATCAACTCAGAACCATCTCAGATGTCCTTTAGAGTGATAAAAAATATATTTTATAAAAAAGCGTTAAATAGGTTACGTTAGGTTAGGGTTATCGGCTAATTTAAAATTATTGAAGTGAAACTTCTATAGCACGGCTGCGATTTGGATTTCGGATGAAACGGATGTGACAATTAGTGCACCTGCGACGCATCAACTACGCTCATCGGCCGCTTTGATAATGATGTCACTTTTAAAGGCTCTCCTATTGGTTGAGATATAAAACGGAAATTACGCGAGATCTGCGCTCATTGGTCGCTTTGATTATGACCTCACTTTTCAAGTATTGGTTGAGATTGTTTTGGTAAAATTTCGCTTCTACCGCGTGTAAACTGCACTCGAATTTTTTTTTTCATAGCTTTTAGTGACTTTTCAAGGAGGTGTTGAGTTGACTTTATTCTCAGTTGGCATCGAACCATCAAAAAAATTATTTAAAAAAAAATGTACACTTTAATCGACTATTTAACGGTTTTATTTATTTTAAATACAAGGCTTGTTGTACTCTCTTTCTAATCTGTTTAAATTATATATTTTTTATTTTATTTTTTTTTTACAGTTAATACCGCACAAGAGTCCCAAATGCTCCCATCTGGAGCCAGTGAGACTATGGCATCCCCAATCGGGGTATGTTGTGAGGTTGAAGGTAGTGAGGAGGGGAAGGAGATAGGGAAGAGGAAGGTGGTGAAGTACCTGGCTATTCAGATCTGGTCACTAAACACGGCTAAAGCCATTTCAAGCAACGTTTCAATTCTGAATGGTGGTCTTACACCAGGGCGATACTGATAGTATCTTCCACTCTGGAACGTGCCGCAAATATACTGTATATTATTTTAAATGAATAAATTGTGAATAACACAAATTAATCAAATAAAATTTATTTGCGCACGCCGGGTTCGAACCCGCGACCTTCGGATTGTTAGTCGAGAGTCTTGCCTCGGGACCACGGAGGCCGTCAACTCGTTCTATCCCCTTTTATACTTTATATAAAAGGGGATAGAACGAGTTTTAAAAGGACGTTTCACTTGATGACAGATAATGAGACGTCCTTTCGACGAGGGTGGATTTCTTGATTACCTTGTTAGAGATACAAACGTAATATGTCATTTCCAGATGTTAATATAATTACAATAGAATAACTTTATTTGAATGCCATTTTATTATATATCTTTAAATAAACGGTTTTGGTTCAACCTGAACCTTCAAAGGTGCACAAAACGTATTGTTTTGTTTTCAATATGTTTTGTACACTCTGATGAAGGTTCAGGTTGAACCGAGCGGGTTGGGTAAAGGTATATTGTAGCGAATCTAATTATTTTAGCGTATAAGTGTTGAAATATAGAAGGCTCTCCCTTTCTAACATCGCTTGTCCCTTACACCCAACACCGCTGGGGTAGCGGACCGATATAAAAGACAAGCAAAACCCAAAAAGGTGAAGTCTGCCTTCCGAGGTTAGCTCGCGCGGCTTCAGGTCTCCGTAGAGAGAAAAGGTCCTCGTACAGCCTTTGTCATAAGGTGACGAGTGGTTAGGGAACAATTGGTTTCCTTTGGGCTACTTAGTGTAGAAATACCCATAAAGTTATTGTGGTAGTTTTTATTGATAAACTATTGTGTGTTACGATTATTGAACTGTATACTTGCAAATTGATTATACCCAAATAAAGACAAATTGTGTTTACGGAATAAAAGTGCGGATTTTATTTATTAAATTGACCATACCGTTACAATATAATATTGTGGTATTCAAACAAAGCTATTTTATTGTAATTATTTGTACCGACAAAGTGTTTGCTCCATGTGAAAAAATTCGTATTATTAGTTTAAAAAGCTGCCCCCTTCCGGATCCCCAGATCCTTCTAGCTAAACACCAATAATTGTACAGCTAGAAAATAATGATATAACACTGGTTATAGTTCTAGTTCACTAAACACGCCTACCAAGATAAAACTCTGGATGATTACTAAAATACACTTTCCAGATTAATTTGTTGTCTTGTTACACATAAAAACCTTCATATCGTTGATTATTTTGTACGGAAGGCCGCCACCCCTCGTTCCCCAGGGTCGTCTCTGCCGTCAGTCCAACTGACCTCTCCTCTCAGCACGCCCTAGTTTAGATCTTCCTGATATTAAACATCGCGCCTACTTAGTAAGAGCTCGGAGAGTTTATTTGAAATGCATTTCGAAGAGCAATTTATTGATTACTTGCGAACTAAACACCAATTTATCACTGCGTTACGTAAGTTCTGCTTATTATTGACCTGTTAACCCATTTATATCCAACCAATTCAGATTAGATATTTATAATCATAACTATAATACCTTCATCTTCTTCCAACGCCCTGTCCTTTTAGAGAAATATTTCGGAGAATAGTCTACAGTCTTACAGGAAAATCTATGCTGACACTGTCTTTTTTTTTCAAGGTTTAATTTATTTAATATAAATACAAAGTAATACAATATGACAGCAAAAAATAAAATATTATACAGAAAAAAGAAAAGTCCCAATAAACTACTTTTTAGCAGTTTGTCGATGGGTACTTTTACTTTGGATATATAAATAAACTTATTTTACTTTATTATGCAGTTAAAATTTTTGTGTTAGTCTAATACAAATTATTTCTTTCGGCAAGCCAATTTTTCAACATAATATTTGTTTTACCATTTGTACATTTTTTAATTTCGGCAGGTAACATAATCAAGAAATTAGGTATCATGTAGTCCAGTGTTCTTTGTCCATATTTGTTTAAATGCTTAGGTACAATTAGTCCTTCATTTAACGTAAAACGAGTATTGTAAGTGTGGTCCAGTTTATTTATGTATATAGGGCTTTTCATATGCTGAAATATAATTTTATACCACAGAATTGCTCTTACTGAGAGAATTATGAGATTTTGGTAAAAGTACGGAACATTATGCTTTTGTTCATATAAACTTTTATGAGCTAATAATTTAACTAATAACTTTGATTGTCAAACTGATGATGTTTGACTTTCTTCATGGAAAACTGAAGAATTCCGATATGTTCGACAGATGAAGTGATTTTAGAAAAAAATTTTAAACAGTTTTTCTTGTTAAGAAAACAACATCGACATATTCGATACATCGACACTCTTTACTTTTCCCCCGCGACACTATTTTGCATTTAATATTTTTTTCCCTTTAAATTTCTCTAATTATTTAATGAAAAACTACTGTACGTTATGCTTCAAAATATTAAGGTGAATTATTTGTTTGCGCCCGTACATAAGCTTATTCTATTAAAATTTATTGCAAACGTGTGGGCTCTGGAATCATGAAATTAGCACATAATTGTCTCTTTTCAGTTTTTGGGAATGCACCCATTTTCATTGACAAAACTTAACTTGAGCAAAGGAGCTACAAATTTTTCATACATTTTTTTTATTAATTGAGCACTCGATTGAATATATTCTTTGAGACTGCTGTGTGGTGGGTCTTTTTGAGGAAAGGAAGGAGTGACCATGTTGTAGAAGAGAAGAAATGAGAGGCCGGTGCATATAAGTAAAGTGAGGCAATGTTGCATATTACTATTAATAGTACCTAAGGTATAAAAAAGTTTGTGCTTTAAAAGAAATCAAATGCAATTCACACGCGGTAGAAATGAAACCTTCAGAAAACTAAAGTAGACAAGAGTGGGGAGACTACGAAGCACTTTTTTTATCAATGTGAAGGATGATTTTTTTCACCTTTTCCTATATATTTGGTCATCTTATTAATATTTGTGTTTTCTTCTTCGGAGTCACTAGATGACGCCTTTTTGTATTTTCTTTTGCTTGTTCATTTTGGAGTGGTTTGAAGATCGGATATTGATTTTACATAAATTAAAATACTTACTTTTTCTTTTTTGGATATCTTAGAATTCGATCCTAGGTCCGCTGAGATTCACCAGGCCCTTTATACCACTAGACCAAAAGAGACCAATGGGACCGTGGATTTATCGTATTATATTGGAACCGAGTACTCGTGAATCAAATAAATGTTTTATTGCTAACTCCTTATCTCGCAGGCCTTATCCTTATAAATGTATGTCTCTTTTAGTGTTCATCGAGTTTCAAATCACAACGGTGCTAAAGAAGATTTCACAAGTTTTGTAAATAGTACTTACGGACAGGAGGTATTTAGCTATTTTCAAAGAGTATTTAGAGTACAAGTCACAGTTCCAGTTGATTTATTAAGATGCATTCCACGCATGTATCGATGATGCCAAAACCCAGTACCTACCCGGTTAACCACAAGTCAGCTAGACTGCTAGACGATAAAACACGCCACCACGGCCATTAATCTTAACAGAATTTATGATGCATATCATTTTGTCGAATAGAAATAACTTTTATGATTATTAATGCAAACGATTTCATTTGTATTCAAATGTTAAACTTTTTTTTATTGTACGAGTACAGAACTTCCTTGAACATAATTTTAAATGGTAGAAATGATTATTTTTTAACTCTTTGTTAAGAAAAGTTTTACGCTAAATCACTTTTTTCAATTAACATTTCGGTCAACATAATGAATGCTAAAAATACGCTTTGGTTAAATTGAAGTTTTTCCTACCTTTTCCTTGAGTGCTATTAGAAAAAAATGTTAATAACCTTAAAAAATATATAATCGTAAACTACAAAATTTTTGAAGAGAAAACTTTTTTAGCACCGTTGTAATTTGAAACTCGATGAAACGACACTAAAAAAAGACAAATACTTACATCTATAAGATTTAGCCTGCGAGAGAATGAGATAGAAAAAAATCAGAGTGTGCAATTCACACGCGGTAAAAATGAAACCTTCAAAACATTAAAGTAGACAAGAGTGGAGAGGCTACGAAGAACCGCATAAAGATGAGACCGACAGACTGTCAAGCACCGCACAAAGAGGAGGCCGATTATACAATCTCGTTCTCTCGCAGGTTAAATCCTGTTGATGTACGTGTTTGTCTCTTTTTAGTGTCGCTCGTTTGCATTTCATCGAATACGCAATATTGTTTGTTCCATATTGTTTTCAATATGTAAAAGAGTAAAAATATTTATGTCTACAGTTTTCAACACCGGTTTTCTTTCGCATTATTTTTGAATTCTGTTCATAAATTTGTGAATTATTTTTAACCCTTTTTTAACCAAACAACAACACTTTCAATAACATTTTATTTTTAGTGTAAGGTTCTACGTCCCTTGTGCATAATGTGCATACTTATTGGCTTGCGCCATCTGTTCGATTGACCTATTTCAAGAAAAATGCAACGAGGTTAAACGTTGCAAAGGTTTTGCATAATGCATCTTGTCACGCGACTTGACAGAGCTTTCAAATTACTTAACCTCTTTTTAATAAAAGTATCCCAAGGGATAGTAATGCATTTCAGCAATTCAATTCTATTAAATTACTTTTCAGAACTATTCCAACTATAAAGTTATATTTTCCGGTAATAAAATAGCTTCCTTGACCATTTGCAATTTCATCTGTCCGTAAATTTGTTTGCTTTCAAGGTGGTGGCCGTTTTAACCTGTCATCCGCCGCAGTAAAAAAAACTTTTCATTAATAAATAATTTTGGTAGATTATATATTTTTTCATATTTACACTTTGTCTGGCAAGATGGTACATTTTGCAAAGAAAAGGTTTGGGTCGAAAATTTAGCTTGAACACAAGGCTGGTTAATGATTCAGCACATTAGTAAAGATGATTTCAGATATGAAATCGGCTTTTATTTTATTAATTAATTTGTAGGTAGGTATTTGAGTGCGTACTTACAAAACTTAAGATAAATTTACATTAGGCGACTAGTTGAGCACAAGTTGTTTCGTGACATTAGTTGCACTGCTATTTCACGTGGAAACATGTATTCATCATGCATGCATTAGTTGTATGCCACAAAATCACGCTAGCGCGAAATGACGGCACCAAAAGTGGAATGCAACTAACTGCAAAATGTAAAACATGATGACACTGGTGTTGCGAAATTATTTCAGCTGTGCGGGCGTGAACTTTCCTTGTAACTACATGAGAGTTGTATACGAAAACATTTGATGTTGATAGGGCCATGGTTGCTGTGATACTGAAAGTTGCACGACATTAAAACTTTTTTTTATCACCAACTTTTTGGTGTCGTGCATGCGAGTAGTTGCGTAATGTAAATTCGGCTTTGTATTTCAGTGGAAGTTTTGGTTTTCATTTAAAATAAGAAAAAATTAGGAACATAATTTTTTGGATGTCTGTTCAAATAACTACTGTTTTAAAAGTGTTATGCGTACCTACTTACAACCCATCAAATACAAATAAGGAGTGCATCTAACAAGTAAAACAAGTACCTATTTATCGTTAATTTCAAATGCGTACATCATTTTTTGACAGCCAGACTGTCATTAATATGCACAGTAGAACTCCATTTACATATGATTAATTTTTGAGGCAATCCCTAGTAGGAGCAGTCGCCATAATTCGATCCGTGGCGTTCAATAATTAATCTTAATATTGCGCCGTCAATTAATTTTACGGCTTAATGTGGCTGTCACTTGTCGGGACGGTTACGCAATCGCGTTGCACATTCATTCCGATTAAAAATGCAGTCTATTTCCATGCAACATGCTAAAATTCAATTAATTTATTAATTTCGTGATGATCGCACGTTTTGATGAAAATACGTGTGGTCTGTTTCTTCGTCATGTGTCATAAAATATTCGTTTAATGCAAGACGTGACACCGTGCCTGACTGGTGTCTATGAATGGAACAAGTTGTTAGAATAAAATGTTCTGTTTATTTTTATTTGGAAGTATGTAACTTTCCCACTTCTTTGTGGGTGTCTTCTATTATGCGCCGTGTATAAAACATTTCAAAACAGTACAAAACAGTACAAAACCTTCGACTCTGTGCAGAAACGGGCGGTCCGTTTGATAGATTCTCCTAACTTAACAAATGGACTGCAATCTTTAGAGCACAGGCGTCAGGTGGGAATGCTGTCCTTGTTCTACCGGTATTACAATGGAAGATGCTCCGAGGAACTAGCGTCACTGATCCCCCCGGCACCGGTGCATAGTCGGGAAACACGCCAAACACGCGCTCAACATTTGTACACGGTTGACATTAGTCACATGAGAACGGGTCGTTTTTACGACTCGTTCTTGAGTTCAACAGCCCGGCTGTGGAACGATTTGCCGGCTTCTGTGTTTCCTCCCTCCTACAATATGGGTCTCTTCAAGACCCATGTTCACTCCTTCCTCTCCTCAACAGCACCCTCCACACAGCATCTCCAAAGATGACATAGGCCCTGAGGGAATTTATTTCCCTCAGGGCCTCCTGTGTGGAGTTAATATAAAAAAAAAAAAATAAAAAAAATTTCGGAAACATGGTTTTACATTATCAACTGTTGTTTCAATCCCACTGAGATTCGATTCAAAAATTTTTCAGAAACGCAATAAATATCATTAAATGCAACTAAAACGGTCGATAGTTTTAATAAAATTGGTGACTCTTTAAATTTGTTTAGCAACATGCTTTTTATGAAGAAACGACATTTAATCGAAACAAAATTTGAATTAAATGTTTGGTTGTGTATTCCGGAGAAAAAATTACGTCAACATGTGCATCAGTCTTGCGGATCGAACGATTCGCAATTGAACCATCGACATAAAATGTTATATAGGGTGTTAAGGGACGTACTTGACTTATTTTAACAAGATTATTTATGGCATTATTTGCAGTAAAATATGAAAATAATTGAAATTTTGGTCTCCGGAGACGTTTTGGCTGTTTTTTTTTTTAAATAAAAACTTAAAGTAACAGTAGGCATTGTAGAGATAGGAGTGGGGTGAGGGTGAGGTTGTACTCACTGCTCACGAACTCACTGCTCACTCGGCCTGAGTGAGCAGTGAGTTCGTGTGGAAAAATGTATTTTTGTTTGATTTTGGAGAAAGAAAAATTGAAAAAAAAAAAACACCAAAAGAGACACCGGAGACCAAAATTTCAGTTATATTTTTGCTCAAAATAATGTGAGGAATTACTAACACGTTTTTGGATTTTCACGGCCAAAAGTATTTTCGTTATTTATTTTTGAGGTGATATGCCTTCTTTAGCCAACGTTTCGGACAGCGTTACAGTGTCCATCATCAGGACGTGTAATTGTCAACGAAAATGAGGAATTACTGGCTAAAGTTAATCAAGTACGCCCTTTAAAACCCTGCATAATATGGATATTGGCATTTTCAAAATTGGTCATTCTAAATAAGATTGAAATAAGCAGGAAGTACACATAATTTGGTCTTAGAACACGCATGAAGCCACAACAAGCAACAACCTTTTGGTTTTGAATGACTGATTCTCGCCACAGCGAAGAAAATTTACTACTTTCTCACGGTTCATGAAAATAAGCGAGTGTCTACCTACTTACATATAACACCTATAAATGTTCATATATCAGCAACTAGGGATGTCCGCGGCGATATGTGAGTACAACACTAAAGTACGTGCAATTCTAATCGAAGCCAGAATCGAGCACCGCCAGCTGCCAGCGAGTTTCACGACAGACCGACATCGGCGCACGTTGCACGTTCCGACCAGGCACTAGCAGATTACCCGTCAAACTGACAGGAGTGACGGGCCAGATGAAAATACCCGCGACCAAATCGGTCCATAAATCCTCCAGCCATATTTGCTGGGTAATTTGATATAAATCTCTTTATATTGTTGTCGTGGGATCGCTCAATCAGATTGTTTGACATACATTATGATGAATTATTATTGGAATCCTAATAGCACGGCGCAAGATAAAAGTGGCAACGGTAATTCAAGGGGAACAATGTGAATAATACGCCACTTCGTCAGATGAAAGATTGCCATTCAAGATACTAAATCATTTTAAATGCGACTTTATTTGTGATGGAACTTTATCGTAATCTGATTACAGTAATCCGGGGTGAAGTCATTAAAAAACGTGATGGTTGTGTTCACACTGTTAAATACCTACACAGTTTCAATTTATATTATGTTCTGACAACTTTCAGTGTTCGAAATAGATACACATATTTGTTTTTTCACTTAATATTAAAGTATGATCTACTTCATCCCCGTGGGAGGGGTGATTTCGTTTCTCTTGAGTTTGTTCGAAATAAGTTATTTCTTTTATTTTAATGAAAAACAAATACCTTTGTATAACACCACTATTTTATTAACTATATCAACATGTTTCGAAAACTATGTTTTCTTCGTCAGGATAATAAGTCAATATTGACTTATTATCCTGACGAAGAAAACATAGTTTTCGAAACATGTTGATATAGTTAATAAAATAGTGGTGTTATACAAAGGTATTTGTTTTTCATTAAATTAATGATGACACCCCAAAGTAAATATGCCTATTTTGAAGAAATAAGTTATTTCTTGTTAAATATAAAAGTTATCAATTTAAAAGAAATTTGTATATTTTTATTTTATTTATTTTTTATTTAGCACTTAGCCCGTATGTGCTATCTCCCATTTTACCTCAATCCTTCAACAACAACTTGTGCTATCTCCCATTTTACCTCAATCCTTCAACAACAACCCAGACCCTTTAATAAAGTTCACCAGAGCCGTCACTGGAAATGAAACTATATCCTCTGGTTTGACAATGTGCCTTCCCAGGTCTCATTTCTTCTCTTCACTCCTCCTTGGTTCCTGAAAAGTCCCACAAGGGAAAAGTTCACAGAGATGATCTCCTTTCTCCTCTTCGCTCCTCCTTGGTTCCTTAAAGGTCCCACAAGAGAAAAGTTCACAGAGATCGTCTCATTTCTCCTCTTCACTCTTCCTTGGTTCCTTAAAGGTCCCACAAGGGAAAAGTTCACAGAGATGGTCTCATTTCTCCTCCTGCTCCTCCTTGGTTCCTTAAAGGTCCCACAAGAGAAAAGTTCACAGAGATGGTCTCATTTCTCCTCTTCACTCCTCCTTGGTTCCTTAAAGGTCCCACAAGGGAAAAGTTCACAGAGATGGTCTCATTTCTCCTCTTCACTCCTCCTTGGTTCCCTAAAGGCCCCACAAGGGAAGAGTTCACAGAGATGGCCTCATTTCTCCTTTTCACTCCTAGATGGTTCCTTGAAGGCCCCACATGGGAAGAGGACATCATCTCTCCACTTCACTACTCCTTGGTTCCCCAAAAGCCCCGCGCCGGAAGAGTGCCCTTCCTCTTGGTTCCCTGAAGACCCCGAGTTCATGGAGGCGGCCTCAGCTCTCCTCTCCAAGGCTTCTCCTCTTGGTTCCTCCTACAGGCCCCAGGAAAGAAGCCCACCGCGGTGGCCTCAGCACTCCTAGGTTCCCAAAAGGCCCCTAGTTTTCAAATGGTCCAATTTTTTGTCCCACGAGTGACCAGGGAAATAGGTCCACTCCAGTAGAGCCCCGAGTGCTGGAGTAAGGTCTAAATACTCCGAGATGCGACCCTGTTTCTCGGAGGCATCGTTCGTGACACTGTTCCCCAGAACATTCAGCCTGAGCTGTATTTGGTATTTGTCATTGTTTATTTTTATTCTTTCCAACACTCATTACTTCTTGTAATGGTTAAGGATTTCCTTGCAATCTAAAATTCGGCTTTCCTGTGAAGCCCACCTCTTTTTCTACATGCTCTAACAAGTCGACTCACGAACATGTAAAAAAATAACATCTATTCTAAAACCCGACGCATGTAGGTTTTCAGAAATGCGATATAGACTGTGCCTTTGAACAACCTCATATCTTTATTAATTTGATTTGTACGAATTGTTTGTATGAATCTTTTTTCAGCATAAGTGATTGATAAAGACAATTTGATAATTCGAATAGCGTCGCAAATATTACAATAGAATTTAGAATTACATATTTACTAAAGTCTGGTTGAAGTAAATTTGTTATTTGTTGAGAATATCCTAACAAAGATAATGCGACTTAAAGGAAATGTGCAAAACAATGCATACGTCGTAGCGTAAGCTGAAAAATATTTTCAATGTTCCGATATTTTTAGTTTTATGAAAGTTGTTATAAATATATTTAATTTTTTTACATTACCTCCACTCAGGAGGCCCCAAGGAAAACGATTCCCCTCGGGCCTATGCCTTTTTGGGATGCTGTGTGGAGGGTATTTTTAAGGAAAGAAAGGAGAGCAAGTTCTTTCAAGGAAAAAGGTAAGAAGTGTGGGTAAGAAAATGGAGGTCGGTGTGTCTAGGAGTGACGGATGTACGAAACCAACCCTCCCACTGATGAGCTGGAGAGGTCAAAAGTTCTCCCAATCCAACCCAATCAATCTCTCAAACTGGTCCACCACGAGGTAGGTAGGCAAACGCATCTACCGCCAAGACCTAGAAAAACTTCACCGTAACCGCAACCTTCCTTAACCTTCAGGGCAACCCTGGTAAGACCCAAAACGTAGCGAACCACCTAGGCTTACATTTGGAATGTTAGCCTAGGTGGTTCGCTAAGCCCACCTACCAAATTAAATTTTTCTCTTCCGTAATACGAAGAGGAGTGCTGGATGGAAATATCGTTTATGGTATATCTACGCCCCTAAGCAGTTCCTGGGTTAATAATATGTTATCTCTCCAACGAAAATCTAATATTAATCGAGTTGGCCTCGCGGAAAACCAAATAACAATCATAACAAAACAAGAATGCTGATCTCTTGAATTATATTATTGTCAGATCGACAATTGGCTCTTGTAACCAATAGCCATTTGATTAATGAAATTGTACAGCCATATTAAGTGTGCCTTTTCTTTATTACTCTGAGTGATCCCAATGACATATTTTTAATACAATGGGACACATGGAGAGGTACTGGCGAGCGTATTTCAGTCAGTTAATAATCTACGTTGTCAGCTATTTGGGAGGCGGTTTATCATCTTTGCCTACTAATTAAGTGACAAGACATGATGAATTTGTGGTGGTTGAAAACCAAACCATTTGTTTAAATGAGGTTTTTACTTTGAACACACTAGTTCAAAGCCACGTTCAAATTTCACCATAACTATGTTTAGCTTTTATTACCAAGTAAGTGAACTAAATGCAGTAAGAAAGGGAATTAAGGGGGTATTCTAGTTAAGAAATATAAAAAAAACGATTTTTTCAATATATTTCCAGAGTTTAGACATTTAAGAGTACGACCTCTAAGGGATTATTCAAAATTTCAATTATTTACCGAGTTACAGCGATTTTGGTGACGTGGTAACTAAACTGGTCCAACCGGAAAAAATTGAACAATCTACTGTAGACGTTGCTCGACTACCTTCGGATTGGTACCCCATAAAACCTTTCTTCTCTATACCTATATATATTATATATTTAATTTAAATTTAACTGAAGGTCATAGTAACGCACGTTGTTGAAATCTTTTCATTCTAGTATTTAGATCCAGGCTAGTTTCGATTCAATTTTTAAACGCGTTTTTTGTCAAAACTACTTTTTTCAAGCTGGCGAGCATGATATCTCAAATTCTACTGAACAAAAATTTGAATTTTTGTATGAACCTTCTACTAAATACACCCCTCTGTGTCGTCTAGCAGATTGAAGTCAAAATTTTAATTATTTCAATTCTTAAAAAATTTGAAACTGTTAAAAAAGTAATAAACTTTTTTTTCAAACGGCAGCCATGTAGCAAGAGCAATAGCGACCTCTTTACTGTTTGAGAATCCGTTGTTTTTTTTTGTTTATTTTTTTATTTTCAGAAGGGTTGGAATCATTCAGGGATGTCGTGATCCCTTTTTTTTGGACTTTTTTCGAGTTTTGATTTTTTTCTAAATATTTATGTTTTTCTAAATATTTGTTTCTTTTTAATTTAATAGTGATCTATACCGATTAGAAAAAATCTGATTTCGCCAGTGCACTTAGGACCTTTCGACTCCTAGGCCCCAGACATGCCAATGAAATTGTGTATGTGCTCCCGACAGCATTTCGATAATTGAACATGTTTGGTCAATTTGAACGACCACACCCAATCTCTTGCCCACATCTTAATTTCGTTGGTATCAATAATGTTGCCACGGTCAGAATTCAGTACCTACATAATACGCATGCACATTAAATGACTGAGGATTTATTGCAGCGTGTTTCCTGGCAACACAATAATTTACTCGTGTACATGTGAAGAAGTACTTTCAACATACTAATTAGCAACGGACAATTTATTGCACCAATTTAATTCGGAGCATGAAAAAATGAGGAACAAGTTCAAGAGAAAGCACGTCCAACATTACAGACACAGACGAACAGGAGCCAATACTGCAGCCATGAACAATGTTACGAACTCAAAGCAATAAATTATCCTTGAATTGGGCCAGTATTTCTAGATCCGATATTCACGTTTAACCAATGACTAAATAAAATACCCTATTCTCTAATCAATGCGTTAACATTACATAAGTGGAGTCAACATTATAGTATTAAATGTTGCAATATTGTTACCTAATGTGATAACT
Source organism: Glyphotaelius pellucidus (assembly GCA_936435175.1). Lineage (NCBI taxonomy): Eukaryota > Metazoa > Arthropoda > Insecta > Trichoptera > Limnephilidae > Glyphotaelius > Glyphotaelius pellucidus. Next base: position 6,764,528 of record OW386542.1, read on the forward strand.
TTGAAATGGTTTAATCATAGGAAATCAAATTTGTCCCAGCTCACATAAATTTCATATAAATCGTTATCTCGTCGTTTTATATAAATCGTATCTCCCTTACCATCATGGTCAGAAATATGGTCTAAACGGTGTTAGTAAGAGAAAACTCCACGCTTTACATTCAAATATGAAAATTTAACCATAGAATAATTTAAATGTGCATTTCTATGCAAATAAAGATACATATTGCAATGTGAGAATGATGTATAAAATTTCGAGAAAACTTTATTCGTTATTTTTTTTTTCGTTATGAAACGACCAAAAAGTGAGGGAAATAGTGAAATAACACAAATTAATCAAATAAAATTTATTTGCCACGCCGGGATTTGATCCCGCGAACTTCGGATTGTTAGTCAAAAGCCTTACCGCTCGACCACGCCGGTCGTTTATTTGTCTGATAAAAAATGTGCGTGCTTTTCTTTTTTCGTTATCAGTAATTTGACATAGAAAAAAAACATGGATTTAGCCATTTTTTAAACCTTTTGTATTTGTATTAAAATTTTTAATTTTCAGAAAATCATGTTTTTATTTCAAACATTTAAAAACAAAATTATTCGAATATACGAGTATTCAGAAATATTCCATTTATTTGGATTTTGTTGCAAAGCGGAAATATGTTTACCTTCTGACAAAATCCGCCCGATTTATGAAGGCTTAATTCTAGTCTAATGGTCATGTGTTCGGGTGAATGTTGCGAAATCAGTAACTTTAAGCTGAAAGTTATTTATATTTGAATGAAAGGGTTATTTTTAGTTCCGATATTTGGTAAATTTGATACTTTCTGTGAGTGTTTCTACAAACCTGCTGTTTATTTATAAACTCTGTTCGTAAGTCGTAAGGAAGTACTTAAGAACTTAGATGAATGAACCATCAACAGATAAACATTAACCGATATCTTCCACAGCAACCGCATCTATAAAACATTATTTAATGGCTTGAATGGAATAATATGTGGTTGAGAATTGTGACTGAGAGTTCATTGGAGAAGTTAACTTTGTTCTAAAAATATGTAAACTTAAATATTATATAACATACGCAGATGAGAAAATTTTTTTGCAAGTGATTCAGTTATCTTTTAATGTCTTCAAATTTCCTCATTTCTTCTTCTAGAACACAGGTTCTCTAAACCTTATTTTGTTCACCTCCCCCATTGAGATTTTTTTTTTCTAGAGTCCTCATTTTTTTTCTTATCGGGGATTAAAAATTTATTAAATTATTCGTTTTACCTTTTAGTTTGGCAAGTTAAAATAGCAATTCTTTTGTAGTCATGGTATAGTATCAATTCCTAATAATAATAACACATATATAATGATAATTTTACATACTCAAAAAAATTAGAGTGCAGTTAACACGCGGTAGAAGCGAAACTTCACCAAAACAATCTCAAACTATGAAGAACCAAGGAGCCTTGAAAAGTGAGGTCATAATCAAAGCGCAGTGAGCAGGCCAATGAGCGCAGACCTCGCGTCGTTTCAGTTTTATATTTCAACCAATAGGAGCCTTGATACGAGGATAATTTTTGCAGGTGCTGTACGCGTCATTTCCGTTTCATCCGAATTCCGAATCGCTAACGGGGCTAAGGAAGTTTCACTTAAAAAAATCGTGTCATCCAATTTAATGTAGATCTGAATGCAATTTTCATCCGCTTCCTGAGCTACCGAAACAAGTGAAAATTCGCACACGTAATAAAAATGATAGCAATTACAAGAATAAACCAATATTGAAGTTTACTTCGGTTTTTTAGTACGTGATTTTTTTTACCTGCCCACGCCCTCACTGTACCATCTCAACGCCCCCATTTTTTCCCTGGGTCTTCTACTGCCCCCCTGCAAGTCTCAAACGCCCACAAGGGGGTGTAATCGCCTATGTTCTAGATTGAGTTGAGAACCTATGTTCTAGATTCTGTTCGGCTGCCTATCTTCTAAAAGTGGATCGTTGTCATCATCAATCTTCCATTGACTCAGCCACGAGGGTTCAATTGAAGTCAGAATTGGTTTAAGCTGATTTTAAAAACGTTGACGAAACAATAATACGATTTATTTCGTTTGTTCACAATTTTTTTTACTTCTAATAATAAAATTCTTCAAATAAATTAAAAAAAATAAATTATGTATATTGAGATCACGGATTCGGCGATCATTAATTTTAACCAGGTGCTTGTGTATCTAACTGAAATATTCACAAAATGAATCACTTCTCGCATTGATATAGAATACTTGGATATGCACTGCGGTAGAAATATTTCACATGAATGGAACTAGAGTAGGCCGGGGTAAATTGTACCAAAATTGCCGGCGTTTTCACAAAGGTAAATATAAATACAGTAAAAGATATAAATACAGTAAAAGACAGCTTTAGGCCTGTAGGCCAGTTATTTCACAGAACTGAAATGTTATAAGAGCCTGAATAGAACTTTCGCAGAACCTGAAAATTCACTTCGAAATCTGATGAACTGTTCAAATTCTGTTAAACAACTCGTCATTAGACGCGATAAAAATTAAGAAAACTCAATTCATTTCTGAAAAGCCATCTTCATAGGTTTATATTTTAAGTTTTTTTGCAAAACGACAAACCCTTAGCTTAAACTTTCTTTAACTAGGTAAATATATTGATTTTGGAAAATCTCAATTAGTCATTTTGTAGACATTTACACGGATAATAAGATTAAAAAAATCGTTTGAAGTAGATATTTTTTATGAAAACGCGTTTGTGAACTGCCGCCCTGGGAACCATTTATTGGATAACCAACACATCTGCCATAGATCACCCCAAGTGGTTTACTACGTTTGGTGAGGTAGCAGAGGTGCCCGGATTCATAGGGTGAGTTTTTTCAAGGCCATTGCGGCGGATGCGTCTGCTTACTTGCATGACGGGCTGGATCGAGAGACTGTTTGAGGGAGAGAATTTTGCCTCTCCAAATAGTCTCTCCCGACACATCGCTTTGCACATAAATGGGACAGATGGCTCATAAGTCCCACTGATGGACTCACTGACCTTCAAATTCCTACCTACCTTCACAACTTTTTTCCTTTCCAGAACTTCCTCTCCTTCCTTACTTTTAAGCCGCCACTTTCACCGATTTCTTACATATCTCCCTTGAACATTTGAAGTTTTTAAGCTCTTCAAAAATAACTTTTTTTTTAAAAGATAATATCTATACAACCCCCTGGGCCGAAACGCAAATTATATGAAATTCCCTCGATAGAAAAAAAATCGCAAAGTATGCTCCGAAAATTTTTATTTTCAAGCCTGTCTCTATTATTTATCAAGTTATATGTATGAAAAAATTCACAGTGTTTTTTTAACGTTGTTTTAGACAACCCCCATGAGATTTTTGCTCTCTTCTAAACGGGTCGTGTTTCATTAAACATTTTCACAATTTTCGCTTCAATTTTATCGTTCGAAATATTAGCGCGCTCTCTCCAAAATTCGTAATTACATATTTCTCCATCTTCTTCTTTTCGAGCTCGGATACGGGGCCTTGACAACATCCCCATATTGACATAGGCCCTGAAGGAAATTATTTTCTAGGTAGCTATTGGAAAAATAAATCTCTGTATCACAGCTACAGAGACTTAACTAAAAAATTTAAAGTCAACTATAGTCCGTTAAGTTGCGTACAAAAATATTTAATTATCAAGTTTTTATTTATTTTAGAAATAAAACTATAACTGACCCCATTGGATCAATTGCACCAGTGGCGCAACGGAAATTGATTAAAACATCTTAATAAATATTGTATGTTTTGACACTATTTCAAATGCTGATCTAGCATTACTCTATGTCACAGCTCCCTTCCAATTTAGCCACCACGATATTATAATTACAAGGCACGCTCAAAGGCGTCGTAATGTTGATTTCCAATTGCTTATGACGGCTACGGGCCTAATGATGGTGGGCTGCCCAACGCTATCTTCCTTATGGTCCGTTTCCCAAAGAGCTGGACACACTAAAATACTGTTTTTATTCCTGATTATGCTAGGAGTAGGTAAGTTGAAAAATTTGCGGTTGTGCTGTTTTGACAAAAAAAAACATTTAAAATAAACATAAATCAAACATTTTACTGCAATTGTCCAGAACTGAAAGAATTTAATTCAATTTGTAACATCTTCAATCTAGGTGAAAAGAGATTTTGACTCACACATTTCAAAATAGGTCAAACATAATCTCCTCGCAAACTAAAAACTATTGCTAATTTTGCGTAATTTAATAAATCGAAACGTTACGTGACATTGTTTTTACTATTTCAAAAAAGGAATTTTATAATATGTCCAAAAAAATGTCACTATCTCAATAAAAATTCTTTCTCAATCTTTATTCGGGCACTTATAGTATTGAAAAATGTGAATAAGAATGCCGACATTAAAACATAATCCGTCAATTATGAGTAGAAAATATAAAAAATGGAACTACGAATCTTGTAGACTTTCAATACCAATGTAACTGCCAAATATTCTTTTAAAGCGCAATGACACTGAAAATACAGAACACTGCAATTCAAATTTTAAAAAACATTTTTTTGTTCCTAAAGAAAAAAAAATATTATCAAAGAAGCACTGTTGTTAAGGTACCTACCTATGACATAAATTTGATAAAATGGTGTTTTTCAAATGATTTGCATTCATTTAATTTAACATAAATATGAATTTAATAGTAGGTAGAAAGGAAGAATCGCCAATGGTGAGTTTACAAACAAATTTACCTACAGAAAAAATACTAAAATTGGTTAAATAGGTTAGGTTAGGTTAGGGTTACGGGCTATTTTAAAATAATTGTTTCGTAGCTTTTAATGACTTTTCACAGAGGTGTTGAGTTGACTCTGTTCTCAGTTGGCATGGTACCGTATCGTCCCTCCTTAAGCAAGACCCAGTTCACTCCTTCCTCATCTCAAAAAGACCCTCTACACATCATCCCCGAAGATGACATTGGCACTGAGAGAAATTACTTCCTTAATGTCTCCTGTGTGCAGTTATGTATAAAAAAAAAATTGTATACTTAAGGCACACAGATACGCAATACACTTTTATCCTTTGATCTTTTTAGTGACCAATGTATAAATAGGTAGGATAATAACTATTTCACCGTATGCATTTTATTACTAAAGCACGTTCGATAGTTCATTTAATAGTCTAAGTCCGTCCAATAGGACTTATGCTTAGTTCACACTGAGCTATATATCTGCGAGCAGATATCTGTTGATTCGCGAGCGCTTATCTTTTGTCCTTTCACACGAGGCTATCAAATATTTCTTCCTGTGGTAGGAGAGGGGGTCAGTCGAATTAGGGAGCGGCAACGGAACATATTTTTTGTACTGAAATCTGTCATCCACGGGTCTAGGCAGCTCCGTAATTACAATGACCCCCTCTCCTGTTTTAGTCGGAGAAGGGGAGAGTTATCTTCTGGGATATCGCGTCTGGAGCGGTTACGTCTGAGATGTGTATTGTGTATGATTGATCTGCGCTTAAAAACGCTTAGGTGTGAACGGTCTGAAGGGATTGTATGGAGAGCGTTATTTGGCGTGCTATGATCTTTTATATTCGATAGCTGAGTGTGAACCAGCTCTTATGAAAATTCAGAATAATACGTAGGTAAGTACATAATGTTACATAGTTTTGTGTAAACAGAGAAAATGTTAAAAAAATATACCAGTATAACCATTGAGTATAACATATATGTATTTGTGTATAATTTATATGTTATAGCTTATTGCCCCCATTTCAGATGCTGTGTGAATCCACCTGTCGAATTCTCTGCGAGATTCATAGTATCAACAAACACTCGGAATATAGGTTGTTCTAATATTTAACATGTTATTCTGGTGGTCACCGTTTATAGCAAGTGACGTGTTTAGATTCAATTTGTAGGGTAAATAATTTTATTAAATCAAAGGGAAAAATAAAATTCTGATCTGAAGAGAGAGATGATCTAACGGCCAATTACTTATTCTCTACCATTAATATATCTTATGTCATTCATGTTGGGGTGTTTCTCGTTTCACAGATATTCAAATGTAACATTATCATCAAAAAACAATTAATTAAAGGCCATTTGGTTTTTGAAATGTCACGATTCTATGTCCATTTCATTTTTGAAGTGAAAACTTTTTTTTAACTTGTTGTGATTGGAAACTCGATGAAACGGAAACGAGCGACACTAAAAAGGTACACTTCGGAGGTAAAATACAATTTAGAACGAAACGAAAATTTAAAAAAAAGTTGTTCCATTAAAATTTCCAACAAAGTTAAACTACATTTTCAGGTCAACTCTGTTCGTGGGTAATTTCCTAAATCCAGTTAGAGGTTAGAGAATACTGGTGTATACCCGTGAAAAGTCGCCAAATAGTCAACGAGGCGCTAGTGCGAACTAATATCTCGTCCACTATCACGCGTTTCACTATGATCGCGGGGACCGGATCATTGTATTTTCGGACGTTATGTAGATAAGTTCAACTTAAGTGTTGAGTTACTATCTAGCTGTTACTACAGCGCAAACACCGAGTAACTGATATTACATATTTCATAGTATTACAAATAATGACAGATCCAGAAGTAGATCTTTTTTGCTTTCTGACAAACAATAAGGAATCAAATTTCTCCAAGAATTTCCAAATTTTCATGAACTCCATTTTTATTGACTTTTTGCGTTGTTTGCGGTTGCTTCGTTCATAGAATTACAAATAATGACAGATACAGTTCTTTTTTGCTTTCTGACAAACAATAAGCAATCAAATTTCTCCAAGAATTTCCAAATTTTCGTGAACTCCATTTTTATTGTCTTTTCGCGTTTTTTGCGGTTGTTTCGTTCCTTTCGCAAAATTCGGCTCATAAATGCGTTCTTATACGATTTAAATCATATCGCATGCACTTTTTCTCAGTTTGTTGGTGTTTGTTGATGCAAAGAATGCTGTTCATACGCAATAAACAAAATATACAAACGTCAAAAGAATGGACATGTGTACAATTTAATGGTAAATCGCCACATTTAAAAGTAAAATATTGAACGTAAATAACCAACACATTTCAAACAATTTTAGACTAAAGAGTGCAATACATATAGCGTGTTTTTATTACATATTGGATTTCGATCTATTCAGACGTCCCGTGGGCCCGCCAAGACGTACCAAACCACCTCAGCACAGGCCAGGACACCGAATCAAAATGGCCTTTAATTTCATTCTTGTAAGATCTTCAAAGTGGAATTAGACCAAACGAGGATAGAGCAAGAGCTGGAACAAGATCGTTCTTTCTTGATCTTTAGTATAAACGATAATTCATTTTCACCATTTACACCAAAAGAATACCAACGAATGAGAACATCAAGAATCAGAATTCTTGCATATGCTCTAGGGATGTTTAGATCTGGAAATGAAAAAAAAAAACATTCCTCAACAATCAGTGATAGTGTAAATACACTGTGTCTGAAAATGAGAGCGGTATTGTGACTTTAAGTGCCACATTTAAGGTAAGAACATACCGAGTCAAACATTTTCTTTGGAATAGATGCCTCAGAATCACACTGGCCCCGCATTGCGATGATGCATGCGAAATGTATGGATTGTAATTATGGTCGTAGCGTATGTTGACCCAGCATGTTCTTAACGTTGAGTCAATTATCGAAAAAGAAAAGAAGGAAGAAATTTATTTTTATTTTATTATCCATAAGTTTATATTTTATTTATTTTTATTATCATTATTTATTTTTATTTTCCAAAAATTGGAACTCACAGGCATATGAAATTTTGAGTAATAAAATTATCATTTATATACATTTTTCATTACTCCAATCCATAATTAATACAAGCAAGTCGAAAAAGTTACAAAAACACATTAACACTTTGAAGAGAAGGCTCTAGGCCAGTGTTTGGGCGCACTTTCGAATGAGCATTCTACCAATTTCGGCAAAAACACTCGGAGTACCGAAAGAACGCTCTACAACTAGCTTGCTGAGGGCTGGTTTGTACTATGTCCACAAAAACTCGTATTGAAAAACAAAAGTTTTTGAGTTACAAAAAAAAAATTTTTTTTCGTTTATTTCAAACGAATTGTTATAAATATTTTTTTGAAATACAAGGTTTAATCTACAAGAACAGCGCATTTGGTTGAATGTTGAACGAACTAACATATACTTCAATTCACAGCTTAAACAAACCTAAAAATACAGGAGTACGAACCATCCTCAGCAAGCGAACTGTTCTAACTGCTCTAATACCAACATAATTTGCAAGAGCAGGCTAGAAAGTGCTCGTTTGGTCTAATCCCACCTTCATAGGCTGTTTTGTAAGTGCATATTCGGTAGCAGTCGGTCATATCGGTTGCAGTCGGTCATAAAGCTTAGTCGCTTTACCAGAGCGACCAACTACCGGCAAGCGCAGCGGTCTGGGTCCGGTCGGGACAACCTTCACTCTCCTGATTCATGTTTATTTTGGGTACTGTGCCGCAGTAAAACCTGAGAAGCTAAACTTTATTTCATTCTTTGTGGCTTTGTAGCTTTCCAAACGAGATATTTGAACAGAGTTTTGAAAATATTTTTGAAGTGAAAGCTTCTTTAGCACCTTTATGATTTGAAACTCGATGAAACGAAAGCGAGCAATACTAAAAAGAAACAAACACACATATCTACAGGATTTATTTATTTATTGCACGGGTACTCAGTTCCAATATAATTCGATAAAACCACGGTCCCACGCAAGTCTCCTTTAGTCCAGTGATATAAAGCCTGACTCATAAACTCTAACCTCACACGGGCAAAGAAACTTTAAGTACTACGCAACCAAACTATATAACTGCATTCCCACTACACTGAAGCAACTACAAACTACAAATACATCTAAAATTCTTCACAAAAACACATCAAAGCTGGATCAAACAACAAGGTATTCAATTTACTCAAAACATTATAACATCTAACCAAACATAACCCAACCCAAACATTAAAAAAATAATTAAAAATAAAACTTTTTTCCGGGACAGAAAATATTACCACAATATGATTTATACCAGTGGCATGTGGTCTATAGAAAAATATACCTACCTGTTTATCAAGACAATTGTATATCTAACACATAATCTAGATGCTAAGAACAACGGTATCCTAACTGCAACTAATCTTTAATTTATGTATAAGATACTGCAGCCATGAGTCGACCCACAGTGCCCTTCTTGTCAATATCAAAGAGCATACGGTGTTTCTACTTATGTCGATAGAATAGCATTTAATCCCAATTATGGGAACACCTCAGCACAAGTTCGCCTAGTGAGGTGTTCACAAAATACTACTACTAACCTATTTACATATTTTTTTTTAAAATCAATATCCACTCTTCAAACCAATCCAAAATGAACAGGCAAATAATCCACAAAAGAAAGCGACATCTAGCGATTCCGAAGAAGAAAACATAAATACTAATATTATGACCAAATGAATAGGAAAAGGTGCCCTTGGAGTTCGATGACAAAAATATGAAAAAAAAATCATTCTTCACATTGATAAAAAAAGTGCTTTGCAGTCTCCTCACTCTTGTCTACTTCTGAAGGTTTCACTTCTATCACGTGTGAACTGCACATTCTGATTTTTTTTCTGTGGCGTAATAAATAGTTACTCGTACCAATATCAAAAGGAAACTATTATATGATGAATATATGAGGAATACCTACCTAAATTATGATATCTGTGTTTAGTATACTTACAGACATATTTTAACATTGAAGTCCACGCCACCTCAGTTCACAGCACAAGAAAAAACAAAAGTTTTTTTTTGTGTTATGTTGACTTAAAATGACATTTTATAAATTCCATATCTAAGTTTAATTCTTGATCACATGATACGATTTTAGATTTTCACGGCCAAAAGTATTTTCGTTATTTGTTTTTGAGGTTTATGCCGTATTGCGCTACCTCCTTCTTTAGCCAACGTTTCGGACAGCACAGTGTCCATTACCAGGGCTCATGTCACCTGAACACATGTTTGTGAAAGTTTTTAAAGGCATATATTTTCTTTATTTCTTCAAAATAGGCATATTTACTTTGGGGTGTCATCATTAATTTAATGAAAAACAAATACCTTTGTATTAAGAAAACATAGTTTTCGAAACATGTTGATATAGTTAATAAAATAGTGGTGTTATACAAAGGTATTTGTTTTTCATTAAATTAAAAGCATATATTTTCTTTTAATATTCGGCAGCAAATTGAGATTTTAATCGAATATCTAAAAATATCAGAATGTTAAGTACCACAAAATCGTGATAGAAATGGCGCTGCAAGCTGAAAAACTTATTAGCACAAAATTTATTTATTTCAACATGACAAAGTTCTTAACGAATGTTTAAGCTTTTTACTAATCTGGTAAAGCGATAGAATTTGAAAAACATCCGATTTTAAAAATTCCTTACCTGTAATGAATCATCAAGGAATAAAAATTTTAAAAATAAATACGAGTGTGCTTTAGACCACACGACTGAAATAAAATTTCACTGCACTCTCTTGCTCCTTCAGTGTGATACAGACAATAGGCCTGCACTGTGTCTTAGATATACGATCGTAACTGGCTATGAGAGAAAGAGAGAAAGAAAATGTGTGCTCGCACCTCTCTCTCTTGCCCCTACAGTAATATACGAAACGTAACTCTATCTCTTTCTATCTTCACTAACTTTTATCTTCCTCTCAACTTCCGTTCGCCTCGCCCGAACACACTTTTCGTAACGCTCTCGTAACGCATTCACCAGCTTACTCCCCAAGTCAAGCGTGCGAAAGAAGTTTTACTTCAATAATTTATGCATTTGTGTGCCAGCTTCTGAAAAGAAAAATGTCTTACTTCTGTTGTGTTTACTTTCTCTCTTCTTTGTGTGCGTAACAAAACAAACATTGACAGATTTTTACAAGATAAGATCACTTACAGTAGCAGTTATTTACGTAATGTTCGTACCTATCTACCCAAACAAAACAAATATGCTTAAAAATTCATTCAACAAACGGAAGTAAAAATATTCTTCACACGACCACGTCAAAGGAAAGGACTGAAATGTGAAATGATTCGAATGCCTAAATTCGGTATTATTTTTTTTTTTTTTTTTTTTTTTTATTTATTTTTTTTTTTTTTTAACAATAATAATTACATTTATAATATAATTACCTAGGTATACATAAGAATTAATTTTATGGTTCTACTACTCCATAAATTGAGCTCTAGGAGCTCGTGTTTATGGGAGGAGTATTTAAACGCATAAAAAAAAACATATTGTTCTGAAAAGTGTGAATACAATGATCAAAGACTTAAATGTCTTGAATGAAATAAATATACAAATACTTTTTGACATAGATATAAAAATAAAATAAAAAACAATAACAATAATACATTTTTTTAATTAGATGTTAATTAGTTAAGGGTACAATATATCATTATCCAATTTCAGGGACTTAATTTGATTTTTAAATTGTTCATATTTCATTGTTTCTGTTACATTTATTTTGTTTTTGGATAATAATATATTGTACCATCTCACACCTAAATATAAATAGTGGTGTTGAGCCGTGGTCGTTCTAAGCATAGGAATGGCTATTAAGCCATTAGTTTTGAATCTATTGCTTATGCTATCTGAGGGATGAATTTTTTGGATGAAATATTCTTTGTAGATTTGATATAATGCGTTTCTCTTATACAATTCTGTGATAGTTGGCACATTAAATTCTCGAAATATCTCTAAAGTAGGGAAGTCATATGGTTTCCTAAGGATGATTTTAATAATTATTCTTTGTATTATAATTATGGGCTGTAAGGAAATCTTAAAGGCCCCTCCCCAACCAATAATGCCGTACTGTAATAAGGACTGAATTAGCGCATAATAGACAATTTTGATAGTTTTCTTGTTTAAAATGTTTCGTATGTTGTAGAATACATAGATAAGTTTTCTTATTCTTTCCACAGTGAGATCTATATGATCTTTCCATTTAACATTTTTATCTATTAAGATTCCAAGATATTTTACATTAGATTTATGATTTAGCTTAGCGCAGTCCGTATTACATGTACCGTCATTTGCACAATTTTTGGAATGGATTATTATGTTAATTAAATTAATTGGCACATCTTCTTGAAGAGAAAATGGAATATAGTATGTTTTTTCTGTGTTGAGTGATAATAAATTGTTATCGAACCATTTTTTTATAACCTTCATGTCCTGATTGGCTGCATTTGTAATATCGTTCCACGTCTTTTTTTCGATAATTATTGCAGTGTCGTCAGCAAAAGATATAAGTTTACCATTAAGTGTTAATTTAAACATTTGGTTAACGTAAATTATAAATAAAATCGGTCCAATAACAGTCCCCTGGGGAATTCCAAATGCTAAAGTTTCATCTGCACTTAGTGAGTTATTTAATTTTACTTTTTGACTTCTTTGAGTTAGGTAGCTTTGTAGCCAATACCTAACCTTACCAATAATACCGATATCATTTAATTTATTAATTAGTTTTGTATGGGAGATACTATCAAAAGCCTTGCGTAAATCAATGAAAATGCCCAGGCATTTATTTTTTTTATCCAATGCATTGTATATAGTTGAGGTTAGTTCAGCAATGGCATCATGAGTGCCTAGTTTCTCTCTAAATCCAAATTGACTAGGACTAAGTATTTTATTATTTTCAATATAGTACATGAGTTGCTTTTTTACGATCTTTTCAAAAATTTTTGCAATGTTTGAGACGAGAGATATAGGTCGATAATTTGATATTTCTTCAGAGCTGCCCGCTTTAAAAACGGGTGTTACGATGGATTTTTTATAAATGGAAGGGAATATTCCACTATTCAAACTAATATTTATAATGTGTGTAATAGGAAAGCTTAATAAGTTGTTGTATTTTTTCAATATTTCCACTGTGACTCCATCAAATCCTGGTGCAGATCCACCTTTTAATTCGTTTATAATATTTTTTATGTCATTTGTTGTTACCGGTTGGAAAACTGATAGATTATTTTGTGTAAGACAGTCCTTTTCGAAATTATCTACTTTATAATTTTCATCAATCCGTGTAGCTAGATTTTGACCGACATTAGCGAAATATTTATTAAAGGCATTAGCACATTTTGTCGGTTCTCTTATGGCATCAACAGAGTTTTTTTCGATATAAATTTTTTTAATTAGAGTTTTTTTGTTTTTTCTACTATTAATTTCATTTATTGTTTTCCAAATGTGCTTAACATTTTGTTTAGCCAGGTCAATTTCATTTTTGTAATAGTTTTCTTTAGTAATTTTTATTAAAGAGGTTAATTTGTTCCTATATTTTTTGTAAAATGTAAATATTTTTTTATCTAAGGGAAATTTCTTTGTCAGGCGATAAAACTCTTCTTTTTTTCTAATAGACACGACTAAGCCATGTGAGATCCATGGTTTTATTTTTTTGAATTTTGCTTTAATATGTATAGTTTTAATATCAGTCGATGCTGTAATATAATTGCAGAGAATATTATCAAATATATTTGCGCATGTTTCAGCACATGTTATGATTTAGTTTATTTAGTAGCGTATATGACGTAAATAGGATGGACTTGTGTTCATAACAGTGTATTAGGTTTGAGAATTCAAATTATATATGTATTATCAATATTTGTAAACGGTTTGCATTTGTCACATCGCTTTAACGACTCGTTCCTGAGTTCCATAGCTCGGCTGTGGAACTATTTACCGATCTCTGTGTTTCCTCCCTCGTACTAGATGGGTTTCTTCAAGACCCATATTCACTCCTTTTTCTCCCCAAAAAGACCCTCTATACAGCATTCCCAAAGATGACAGTGGCCTTGAGGAAAATTAGTTTCCTGAGGACCTCCTGTTTGGAGTTATGTATATTGTTAGCGTCAACGGGCGTGCTGATGCTATCGGCAGGGTTGGAGAAAGCTCCCACATATTTAATACAAATTAGCTGCTGTATCTGCCCCAAATAAAAACTAGCTCAGGATTCGGTGCAAGCAGGATGTCTCGTAACCTCAAGGCTAGTGCTTGTGGTTCGGAACTTCACGCTTCTCCATTCTCCCAGGGCCTCCCTCGTCAAGCAAAACACGGTAGGTTATCACATAAACAGTTTATTCAATTCTAGGAGACACAATAATACATAAAAGGAACGATCCTAGCTGAAAGTTAGTTTGAATGTCCGTCTCTACTCTCTATCACGCGTGGTTAGGGTTAAGACATTAAATTGCACACAAAGGGTAACATGGTAATTGACTCACGTTTGGTTTATGGGCCAACAGCGGCTTTACGCACTTGTTCTTTCAGACTACGCAGCGTCCATGCGTGGACCGGAAGTGCCAACCGGCGAAACTGAACTTGTGTCGCCCATATTCGCGGGGAACGTGGGCCCGTGAAGCTCGCTTGCTGAAGACTGGCCGGGCTGCCGCTCGAGAGTTGGTCTAGCGGCGGCTCGGTTCGTCGCTCGCGGGAGGGGGTAATGCGCGCGCCTCTATATTGGCGCCTTATTCTCCAGTCCGTGGAGAAGTCTATTCTCGAATCCCGCCACGTGACAATTTGTAACGTAACACTTCCCCCCTCGCCGCAATAAAAGCGACGTGGTAATGGAGCTGTAGGACTAATAAATCCTCTTACCTTTTCAGCACTTGTGCCAAAAACATTTAAGAGAAACGAGGAGAGAGAGAGAGAGAGAGATTCCTAGCTGGAGAATAGTTATGAACAGAACACAAAAGAGAAGATACATGGTGTAACAAGGAATTGTCAATAAATGTATATAAAGGCAGTGGCATACATAAATACAGTTGCAAAGAACAAGGATCTGTTGAAGAAAGGTACAAGGGTTATGCAGTGATAGAAAAAAAAACTCTAAAATTGTATCATTGGTCTGTGAGCTAATGTTTGCGAACGTGGTTTGCGTAGGATGTCTGGGGTGGTTGAACGTTTCACTGAAGTTACAAGGTTACTTTGTCACAGTAACCTGGCCCATTTGAGATTACACTCAAGGGACACTAGGGCCTTTAAGAAATTACGAGGAAGAGAACACATGATGAGGCTTCTAGGTGGTGTGGAGAGTTCTACCTGTCACAGAGGTCGAAAGGGTAACTGCTTCCGGATCCTGTGGGTGAGCCAGTACGAAACCATTGAAGTATTGGAGAGTGGAATCGTAATTGGTGGTTGGTACACTGGTTTTTGTATGTAGTGGGATTGTTTTGTGAACAATCGTTGGTATTGTTATTTGCGCAAGGGCACAGGAGCATCCGCACAATGGCAGTAGGGCATTTGCATTATGCAGCAGGAACATTTGCATAATGGCAGCAGAAACATTTGCACAAGGGCAACAGGAACATTTGTATTATGCAGCAGGAATATTTGCATAATGGCAGCAGAGCATTTGCATTATGCAGCAGGAACAGGAACCAACCTAGAGCTGGCGTGCTCGGGTTTGTTTTGAGTGTCGGTTCTTTGTGGTGATACAATTCGCAACTACACGCACGACTCACACTAGGTTATGTTAGATGCGGTCGGGTGCTTTTGGTACGCAGGGATTGAAGGCAAGGGACCTCCGTGACGGTAGCGAGGGCAGCATGAAGAGGCGCAGATGTAGATAGGGTGCAGAGCTGCTGGTTTTTTTTTTAAATCCGGCAAAAATTATTATTAGAACAAAATTCTTGAAGTTTACCTGCCTAGTAGACCAATGATGAAAAAAGTTTGGAGAGAAACAAGTGTGCATGTTGAGAAAAAGTTGGATTTGTTTGGCGTGTAGAGAGAGAGACGGAGAGAGAGCTAACTAAATGTGGCTAATTCCTAATACATGTTACAAAGGTACGTATTCAAGGACAGGTTCTGTGTAACCCCTTTTGGTTTTTTTTTCTTTACCAAATACATTTCCAAGAATACGTGGTTGAGGGATTGTACGTATAACAAAATTCCCCATTCGAAAGAAGTTGGTCTTCCATGACCTATGCTCACGTCTATACGGTAGCATTTTTTCTACTTTCGAAAAACAAAACATTGCGTACAAGATTAGTTATAACAAAGTGGGAAAGGAGTAGGAAGTTGAAAGGATCCGCGTATGAAGATTGTCCCATTTGACAAACGAAACGCCAAGTGCGTAACGCATATATCCCCATTCACGGATAATTTCGAGGAAGGGGGAGGGTGATAATTGGGAACATTTGAACGAAGAAAACTGCTGGGGACTCGGCTATTTCCGAAATTCGACCTCTGGGTGGAGGTGAAACAAGGTCTACAGCAGTCATCCTGGCACATTACAATAATGACAACTGGGAAAGGAGTAGGAAGTTGAAAGGATCCGCGTATGAAGATTGTCCCATTTGACAAACGAAACGCCAAGTGCGTAACGCATATATCCCCATTCACGGATAATTTCGAGGAAGGGGGAGGGTGATAATTGGGAACATTTGAACGAAGAAAACTGCTGGGGACTCGGCTATTTCCGAAATTCGACCTCTGGGTGGAGGTGAAACAAGGTCTACAGCAGTCATCCTGGCACATTACAATAATATTTGGTAGTGTTGGACAAAAGAATACACTGACATAAAAGTCTAATCCTCTACGTGTATTGGGCAGAAGATTAGGGGTCGTTTTATTCTCCTACTTGTTTGCGAGAAATGACAGACCCTTGCTCAAATCTCACAAACCTGGGGATTTTCTTTGTTCGTCTCCCAGACAACGAGTTAGGTATTTTTGTGTCCATCAACTTAACTCCCACGACACGATGCCCCATAATCATGAGTGAAGCGTATGATTAGTCCTTTTGAGATAGTAGATAGTTCCTGGGTTCTTGTGACAGGAAGTCCACGGGCATATTAATGATTACAAAAAGGGGGTGTGGACTACATTGAGTAGTTCACACATAAAGGTTTGATATTATTTCGTTCGCACGATTCATGGTGAGTATTGTAACGTCTTCACGTATAGCGTACAAGATTGCAAAATCAAAAGATTTGCAAGTAAGTTTTATAACGTCTTCACGGATAACAATGAACGAATTACAACTGGGTTGCCCAGTATTGAAGGGAGGTGCAAAAGACTAGGTATTTATGACATTTCTGACAAAAACCCACAGAGTAATTATAACGGGCTCCCCGTATCGCATTTAGTAGATATTCTGAGATTCCCATCTATGACGGCAGATTTTATAAGGTTCCCACCTATGATGGCAACAAAGGTTAACGTTCATATAAAGGTACCTATTCAATACAGACGGCGAGACATACTGATGTACTTAGTACAACAATACCGTAGCATAATAAATCCATATTAGCGTACGTTAAAGACTTGCACAAAGGCAAAAACATATTTGAAGATCTGGCCAAGATTTTATACTTCAACAATTAAGGGACAAAAAAAAATTTCTGGCGTGCTGATGGAATGTGAATTTCATCTAAGCTTACCGCAAAAGAGATCCTTTGTGGTACAACCCTTTTGGTTACGCACAGAGTATCGTATCGTGATGGTACAACTTTTGTTGTACTTACACGTACGATGGTAGCAACAATACAAGACATGCGCTTATCGTTGTTTGACAAGGAAAATTATTTACATTGATCCGATTTGAGTGTTTAAGACCTTCTAGGTTTTACTTACTTAAACAGACTGCGATGGACACACCTTGGTGTTATGAAAATTATAATAATGGGATGGGTTGTTCACAGGGTGGTTCACTTGGAGACCTGGCTTCTTGTTGTGACCTCGTACTTTGCACGTGATAAGTCACAACAAGGCAACCCCAAAATTTCAGTTTGAGCAGTTGAGACCCAGGGTGACTCAATGTTGCTGAAATGTTGTAAAAAAATTTATCGTTAATGAAGAGGCACGTTGAAAGTTGTCCCTTTTATAACGATACTTTCCAGACTCCACATCCAGTTCTGGGGAGAGCTAGAGCAATTTGGGTTATTTATTGAGCGCCATTCTATTTTCTTAAAAAAACAGAAAAAAACTTAGAACGGGTAGCAAACATCTGATACCGCCGTGGGTTTACACAGGTTTGCTTACCTAATTTAACTACATATGACATAAGGGTTAGATGCACTTTGGCGAGGACCCGATATTTAATGTACAAAAAGATTTTTCTAACATTTAGAAAGGGGTGACGAGGTATGACATGATGATGTGAAAATATGATGCTGCGAGTTGTGACGATGCACAAAACCTTGGGCACGTAGTCTCTGACTACTTGCAGTAAGCCACAGGGAATTCCTTTCTCCGAAGTGATCAATTTCAGGTAGAGGTGTGCATGCTTAGAAAAAAAACGATGTTTCCAAGGTTTGACACCTGGGGCAGCAATTAGAGGCGAATGACTGATGATGACGAGATATTTATACAAACAAAAATAAAATAAAATGAAACGAAACCACAAGGGAGAATTATAATTTCTTCCATGACTTTGGCTACAGTTGACAACACTGTGCCAGAGCTAGAAAGGTTTCGTTTGAGTGTCCTAATGAGTGACAATCGTTTACGAGAGGCCGCTCATTAGTGACGAAACAAAAGGGTTGACTTCCATAGTGATCCATGTCACGGTGTAGACGAATGGTTGCTAGGAGTCAAGGAATAACCGTTGGGGTTATACGGGCGTGGCAATGGAGTTTGTTTCCATGTTCCCACTTTTTACAATGTCCTTTATGTGGTAGTTACCTATGTGTTTACCAGAGATGTCGGACAATCGGTAAACCAGGTCTGAGATTTTCTTTAGGACTTTCGTCTTTACAAAACGGGGTGCCAATTTGGCAGAGAAGTACAGCGCACCTTGTGACAGAGTGTTGTTTCTCCTCCAGACGATGTCTTCTTCCTTGAATGTGACGTGCCTCCTGCGAAGGTTATACCTGTCGGCGCTCTTTTGGTGGGCCAATAGTAGAGCGTCTGTTACTTCACTATAGATAGCGGAGAGTTCCTCCAAGCGGTGGGCGTAATTTGCTGCGGGGTCTGCTGTGGAGGAAGGGACGGGTGGAAGGCAATTGTCAGGGTGTAGTGAACCGTGAACTACTTGTTCCATGCCGTGTTTGAGAAAAAATGGTGTATAGCCTGTAGCGAGGTTCACCGTGTTGTTCATGGCTGCTTGTATTTTGTCTAATTTTTTTGCACCATGTGCGTTGGTCTTTGCCAACCAAAATTGCCAGGGCCGTGTTTATGGTTTGGTTGTATCGTTCAACGGTGTTGTTCTGTGGGGTGTAAAGGGTGTTATAGAATACATCCTTTATACCATATTTAGACAAAAACTCTTTAAATTCCAGAGCTATAAATTGTTTACCATTGTCGCATATTATAGTACGAGGGGTACCGTAGGGTATGAAAATATGTTTTTCCAATAGATTGGTTATTGCTGCTGCAGTTGCCCTTTTCAGAGGAAACAACCAGCAGTATTTGGAAAAAATGTCCACTACGCTGAGTATATGCATGTAACCGGCGTAGCTTCTAGGGAAGGGTCCAATGAGGTCCATAGAAAAGGATTGAAGTGGTCTATCGGCACGCTTGGGGTTGCCCATTAGACCAGACGGTGGTGCCGTACTGTGCTTGTATGCCTTACAGATGTCGCACTTGGAGATGTATAAACGTACTTGTTTGAATAGACCCGGCCAATAATATCTTAAAGATATTTTTTTGAATGTTTTGAAGGTTCCAGGGTGTATGGAGTCTACGGCACTGTGGTTATCAATAATAACTTGTTCTCTATTTTCGAGAGGGACTACCTTTTTCCAGGCATAGTCCTCTAAGATTGACAGTGGAGGCTTGCAGTTGCGATATAGTTGTCCGTCCTTAATCATAAAATTCGGGAACTTTTGTGGGTTGTCACTGCATCCTCTAAAGATTTTTTGATACCATACGTCTTTTGTGGGGAGACTAGAATTGGGTAATTCGGCATTTAATGTTGCTATCTCGATCCTAGAAAGGGCATCCGGGACGATATTATCCGCGCCTTTACGGTGGATGACATCGAAAGTATATTGAGATAGGCGGGACGACCAGCGAGCCAATCTCCCGGAGGGGTTGTCTAGCGAGATCAGCCATTTTAGGCTGCTATGGTCTGTGACGACGGTAAACTTACTGCCCTCAATGTATCCGCGGAAATGTTGAATGGATTCCATGACTGCTAACAATTCTCTCTCGGTAATCCCGTAGTTTTTTTCGTGTTTATTTAGGGTACGAGAGAAGTATGCCACGGGGTGTTCGCCGTCCGTAAAATTTTGAGTGAGGACTCCTCCGATTCCGACGTTTGATGCGTCCGAATGGATCGTAAAGGGAAGATTGAAGTCGGGGCAATTCAGTACTGGGGCTGATTGAAGAGCCTCTTTCAGGGAGTTGAATGCTGACTCAGTCTCTGCAGACCAGGAAAAGTTACTGGTACCTTTACGGATTCCCGTGATTTTGTTGAGCGGCGCCGCGAGAGTTGAGAAGTTTTTTATGAATCTTCTGTAGTAACCGGTGAGTCCGAGGAAGGCTTTTACCTCTTTTGCATTTGTAGGTCGGGGAAAATTTGTCATAGCCGCTACTTTTGTGGGGTCTGTTCTTAGGCCTTCTTCGTCTACTATGAAACCCAAGTATCGTAGGCGGTGCCTGCAGAATTCCGATTTCTTCAGGTTAATAGTCAAACCGGCCTGTTTGAGTTGTTGAAAAACCTTTTCTAGAATAAGTATATGTTTTTCAAAGGTATCGCTAATGATGATCAGGTCATCCAGGTAGCAAAATAAATTGTTATCAAACTCTGGGCCAAACAATTTATCCATGAGTCTTTGTAGTTCTGCTGGGCTGTTTTTTAAACCGAAGGGTAGTCTTTTGAAATGGAACATACCCCTGCCAGGCACCACGAAGGCAGTCTTTTCGCAGGAGCTGGGATCCAAAGGTATCTGCCAGAATGCTTTGCTTAAGTCTATGGATGAGATGTATTTAGCGTTTCGAAGTCTGTCCAGGATGGAGTTGACCAAGGGGAGCGGGTAGGCGTCTGATATTGTACATGCGTTGAGGCGTCTGCTGTCGAGGCAGAAACGGGCTGAGCCGTCTTTCTTTGAAACTAATAAGGTGGGGTTGGTCCATGCACTGCGGCTGGGTACCACCACTCCCAGTCTTAGCATATCGTCCAATTCTTTTTCCAGCGTTTTCAATTTTTGTGGAGCTAGGTTGTAATACCTTTGTTTGATTGGGGGGCCTGTTGTTTTTATATGGTGTTGTACTAGGTTGGTTAAGCCTAAACCGCACCTTTCGAAGGAGATGGATTCATACTTGTTGATCATTTGATTTAATTGTATTGTTTGTAAGGGGTTCAAGTTTTCGTAGGGTATTACCGTACGGATTTCGTTTACTTGGGGAGTTAAACAGTTGCGGGGCAATTTTGAAAGCCATCCAAAAATCCACTCCCAAGATGAATTTCTGTGTGATTGTAGGTACAACTAGAAACTTGATCCAAACTGTTTTTTGGTCACAATTGATCGGCAGGGTTAGAGAACCGATGACGAGTTGTGAAGTGTTGTCTGCCGTGGTAACATGTGAAGAATGTTTTCCCATTTTAAAACCACAGTTTGTGAATAAGGTGTGGGCGTTGTCGCCCAGGCAGCTGACAGAGGCGCCGCTGTCTAGGAGACCTGAAAAAACCACGTTGTTTATGGAAAAATGCGCGAAGGGTCTACCGTCTATTGCCTGTTTGCAGCAAACTGTAGAGAGGGGTAAGGCCTGTTTAAAAAATTTGACGTGTTCCAACCACTCCGACCATTCCTTTGGCCTATGGGAGGGATGGCCCGGGGGGTTGGGGTCTAGTTTTTTGTCTTCCTGGCTGTCCAATTGGGAGGGGGTCTGGAGAAATCCATAGGGGGTTTGATGAATCTGAGATCCGGGATGGACGTTTCGGTATTGTCTTGGCGTGGTCTTTTGCCAAACTTCCTCCCTTCATCTCTTCTTGGAGAACGATCGACGGATCGCCTTTTGTTAGAATGGGTGTCTTTGGAGGATAAAAGTTTTGCTTGTTTAAAGCAGGCGGCTTGGGAGTGACCAATCTTGTGGCAAAAGGAGCAGGATTTCTTCTCGTTGTGCTCCGGTTTTATGCCGGACGAAGTGCTTGGGCGAAAGTTTTCTTTGGGGAATCTTTCGTCTTTCTTCCGATCCTGGTATGCCTCTAGTAGCTGGCAGACATCTTTCAGTTGCTCCAGCGTGGCAATTTTCTGAGAAGTAATGATGTTTTCGTATCTGGGGAGAAGACCGTCGATTAAAACCGGGAGAAGTTCCGCTTCAGGGACAGGTTGGGTGAGCTTTATATTGATGGCCTCTGCCCTCTGTGTGAATCTAGCAACAGGCTCTCCGGAGTGCTGCTTGATAGCGAGTAGGGATAGCCTGACTCTATGTTGGGCCTTTTTTTCTCCGAAACTGGATAAAAGTGCCACCTTGAGTTCCCTCCATGAGTTTGTTTTTCTCTTATGTATCCTGTGCCAGGTAAGCATTTCAGGAGCGATGAGGTCTATGAAGTTCCTGTGTAGAATACTTTCGGGGATTCCTCTGACTTGGGCTGTTTCTTCTATTCTGTTGATGAAATCCTCCACATCCGTGAGTCCGTTGTATTTCGTCTTCCAGGTTGTCAAATCATATATTTTCGTCTGTTCCTGGGCTTGTACCACCAAGGGTTTTGCTTCGGAGACTGTGAGGGAGGTAGAGATGATTTCTGAGGTGTCTTCCTGTTGAAACTGCAACTTCCTGATGTACTTTTTGTTGTAGAAAGAAGCATATTGAATAAGGCATTTTTTGGATTTATTCCTGGGAGAAATCTTTCTACTTCTCAGGGCCTGTAGTAGTTCTTCCTTTTTTGACGTAGAAATGTGGGGGATTATACCCAGCGTGACTTGAGGGACTTCCATAGTGTATAGGGTCGTGTCAGGGTGACCTTACGTTGGGAGAAAAACGAGAACTCGACTCTTTATCCGTAATTGGAAAGAAATTTTTGCCAGGGATTGACCACTGGGGACGTATATATATTTTTTTTTTTTTTTTTACAAAATGCTTCTGCGAAAAAACGCGTATTTGTAAGTGTTTGGGTTATTTGAAAATTTGGGCAGAGGTTTGCCTCTGGCCACGTGCTTTTTAGGAAAAATCCAAGCGTTTTGGAAAAAAAAATTTCGAAAATTTAAAAAAATCGAAAAAAGGAAAAAATCGGAAAAATTTTTCAGAGTCCGAAACTGGAGAAAATTTGGGCAGCGATTTTCCTCTGGCACTGCGTTTTTAAGAAAAACTCCAAGCGTTTTGGAAAAAAAATATTTCGAAAATTAAAAAAATCGAAAAAAGGAAAAATCGAAAAAAAATTTTCAGAGTCCGAAACTGGAGAAAATTTGGGCAGCGATTTTCCTCTGGCACTGCGTTTTTAAGAAAAACTCCAAGCGTTTTGGAAAAAAAATATTTCGAAAATTAAAAAATCGAAAAAAGGAAAAATCGAAAAAATTTTCAGAGTCCGAAACTGGAGAAAATTTGGGCAGCGATTTTCCTCTGGCACTGCGTTTTTAAGAAAAACTCCAAGCGTTTTGGAAAAAAAATATTTCGAAAATTAGAAAAATCGAAAAAAGGAAAAATCGAAAAAATTTTCAGAGTCCGAAAACTGGAGAAAATTTGGGCAGCGATTTTCCTCTGGCACTGCGTTTTTAAGAAAAACTCCAAGCGTTTTGGAAAAAAAAAATTTCGAAAATTAAAAAAATCGAAAAAAGGAAAAATCGAAAAAATTTTCAGGGTCCGAAACTGGAGAAAATTTGGGCAGCGATTTTCCTCTGGCACTGCGTTTTTAAGAAAAACTCCAAGCGTTTTGGAAAAAAAATATTTCGAAAATTAAAAAAAATCGAAAAAAAGGAAAAATCGAAAAAAATTTTCAGAGTCCGAAACTGGAGAAAATTTGGGCAGCGATTTTCCTCTGGCACTGCGTTTTTAAGAAAAACTCCAAGCGTTTTGGAAAAAAAAAATATTTCGAAAATTAAAAAAATCGAAAAAAGGAAAAATCGAAAAAAAAAATTTTCAGAGTCCGAAACTGGAGAAAATTTGGGCAGCGATTTTCCTCTGGCACTGCGTTTTTAAGAAAAACTCCAAGCGTTTTGGAAAAAAAAATATTTCGAAAATTAAAAAAAAATCGAAAAAAGGAAAAATCGAAAAAAATTTTCACAGTCCGAAACTGGAGAAAATTTGGGCAGCGATTTTCCTCTGGCACTGCGTTTTTAAGAAAAACTCCAAGCGTTTTGGAAAAAAAAATATTTCGAAAATTAAAAAAAATCGAAAAAAGGAAAAATCGGAAAAAATTTTCACAAGTTTTCGTGGAAGTAATTTGTTTGAGAATTCAACAATATCTTGGGGGCATGGTTTCATTACGCGGCTTCCTATAGCCTGGCTTTAAACAGCACCAATTTTTGGTATTTACCCGCGAATTCCCTTCGTCTTTTCGACAAGATATTACCTTCTTTGTCAATTGACAAGGTATTATAGTGTCAGATGTCAAGGAATCCACGTCAACGCGAATTTAGTATTTTTTGCATTATTCGAATGTGATTTGGCATGGCATGGCATGATCCGGTTTCATCAGACGACAGAGTCAAAAATACTTAATTGTCAAATGACAGAAAGAATTTAAATCCACTTGTTCCCTAGGTGTCAGCAAGTGTCCGTTTAAGAGACGTACCAGCGAGCTGCAATATAGTATATTATTAAAAATATTTAGCACTTTCGAGACCAAGCGGATGATTTGTTTATCATGTACATGATTTTAATTGTTGAATAAATTCTTCTTTAATTTGTGTTTATTTCCACTATTCACTTGTATTGAAAATAGCAATTTTAATCGGCCGACACTTTGTAATCACTGTATTATTCGCAGCGACAACTTCCTAGGTTGGGCACCTTGCGTTGGAATACCGGTAATATTTTGTCGAGTGACGAGTCACAAATGATAAAATCGCGCCCGTAATAATTTAAATTGTGATTCGAAATTACGTTCGCGCCGAGATTCCTGTTGGAAGTGCTAGACAATTGGGAATAAACAATACATCATAATAACATTTCAGAGTTTACAATTGTTGCTTGGGAACGAGGCCGTGGTGGAACAGAAAAAAAATTTAAATGGCCCCACGTTTAGCGCCAGTGTTAGCGTCAACGGGCGTGCTGATGCTATCGGCAGGGTTGGAGAAAGCTCCCACATATTTAATACAAATTAGCTGCTGTATCTGCCCCAAATAAAAACTAGCTCAGGATTCGGTGCAAGCAGGATGTCTCGTAACCTCAAGGCTAGTGCTTGTGGTTCGGAACTTCACGCTTCTCCATTCTCCCAGGGCCTCCCTCGTCAAGCAAAACACGGTAGGTTATCACATAAACAGTTTATTCAATTCTAGGAGACACAATAATACATAAAAGGAACGATCCTAGCTGAAAGTTAGTTTGAATGTCCGTCTCTACTCTCTATCACGCGTGGTTAGGGTTAAGACATTAAATTGCACACAAAGGGTAACATGGTAATTGACTCACGTTTGGTTTATGGGCCAACAGCGGCTTTACGCACTTGTTCTTTCAGACTACGCAGCGTCCATGCGTGGACCGGAAGTGCCAACCGGCGAAACTGAACTTGTGTCGCCCATATTCGCGGGGAACGTGGGCCCGTGAAGCTCGCTTGCTGAAGACTGGCCGGGCTGCCGCTCGAGAGTTGGTCTAGCGGCGGCTCGGTTCGTCGCTCGCGGGAGGGGGTAATGCGCGCGCCTCTATATTGGCGCCTTATTCTCCAGTCCGTGGAGAAGTCTATTCTCGAATCCCGCCACGTGACAATTTGTAACGTAACAATATAATATATGTATAATAAAAATCAGAGTGTACAATTCACACGCGGTAGAAGTGAAACCTCCAGAAAACTAAAGTAGATAAGAGTGTCAATTTAAAGGATGATTTTTTCCATATTTTGTGTTTTTTTTTTCAGTGCACTTTTTTCTATACATTTGGTCATCTTATAAGTATTTGTGTTTTCTTCTTCAGGGTCGCTAGATGTCGCTTTCTTTTCTTTTGCCTGTTCACTTTGGAGTGGATTGACGATTGGATATTGATCTTACCAAAACTTTTTTTTTTGGTTTTCGTAGGCTACGACCCTAGGTTCGCTGAATGTCTGGCCGCTGAAGCTCTTCCGGCGCTTTATACCACTAAACTAAAAGAGGCTCGCGTGGGACTTATCGTATTATGTTGGAACCAAGTACCCGTCAAAAAATAAGTATTTTATTGCTATCTCATTCTTTCACAGGCTAAATCCTATAAATGTATGTGGACGGATGCGAATAGGGAGAATACGATGCGGAATTGAACCGTAGAAAAAGACATGACGCGATCAAGTGAACCATACATTTAAGTCGTACCATGTCAAGAGTCAGAATAATAGAAGATTTTATATCGGCCATAACACAGGGACATCCCTAGCATGGTGGATGAATTAACACAATTTTTTTGTTCATTGTATAAACTTCTTTTAATAAATAAATAAATAAATATATGAGACGATGTATGAAGTGGATGAAGCAAGGAGTGTGAGCCGAGATAAAGTTGTGAGGCGGTAAATTCCCATTGCCTGCTCCCCGTGTGCAACAACACGGCGTGATGTTTAGTTTGTTATTGTACAAGTCCTGTTTTGATTAGATCACTTTGCATTTCGTCTGTCTATAAATTTGTTTGTGTGTTCCATGTCCGGTCAATCCTGACAAGATAACTGCGTTTAATAGTATCCATTTAATTCGCCAGAGGACACCAGCATTGTGATTGTCGCGAGCTATCAAGTCGAAGTAATCAACATTACGAGAAGTCTATTCATATTGGAGCATATTATAACATATTACAACGCTTCTTCAAATTTCATTTTATATAATTGTTTTATATTATATATTTAAGTAACTAATCACCTACCTCTACCTTGAATATTTTGCCTATAGTTCTTATTTGTCTGTTCTTGTTTATCTTTAGTTATTTTTAATATTAATTTATCCTGGCGAAGAAAACATAGTTTTCAAAACATGTTGACAATATTGATTATTTAGTGGTAATTTTAATTTTATATTTAATTTTATTATAAAACTATTCACAGAGCTAATGATCAATTCACATAACCAAAATCTGGCTAACCACTTCTAGCACTAACCGCAAGATATTAAATAAACTACGAACAGGAAATAAATGTGTAAAGAATTAATCATATGGAGGTTTCTAGTTTAAAGATCGAAAATCATGAAAGATCATAGTTTAAAGATAAAAAATCTGCATATCAAGAAGAGACAAGAACAAAAAAAATTTAAGTAGTGCAAACTGCAAAAGTCATTTAGGAGAGCAGCTCGCAGCAGTGTCAGTGGGGCGAGTGTCACCCTTGAATGTGTACACAGTTGGCGGAATGCTTATTATCTTATTTGAATGCTTTCTTCCCATTTTACTTATGGCGCAAGCACACTCATTGTTTATGGCGGGTCATTGCACCTAACGCAGGAAGGAAATACTGTGCCCTACATTCTGGATAATAAACATGCAAATAGTTATCCACATTGTTTGAATAGGGATAGGGATTAGAGATTTAATAGTAAATCTGGGAATTCATTCGCTTTTTAAAAATGATTTTTCTATATATCTGCTTACGAAGGTTATTCATGTTATCCAGATTTTAGGTAACCAATAAGAAAAAGATTAGCTATTGAGGAATCTAAGGTATTATTTTGGTATCTATTTCTATACATGATTAAACACGAACATCTTTTGAAGTAAAACTTCTTTACGCACGATTGACTTGGGGAGTAAGCTGGTGAATGCGTTACGAGAGCGTTACGAAAATGTATGATCGGGCGAGGCAAACGAAGCATACAGAAGTTTTACTTCAGTCGTGTGGTCTAAATCACACTCGTTTTTTTTAATAATTTTTATTTCTCCGTAAATTTTTCACATAATAATATATTTTTTTTAAATATTTTCCTAATAAAGCAGATGTTTGTGCTTACGAGGACAGCTTATTTTTATTACAACTATTATAAAAATATTATTAATTTACAATATTGATTGGATTTCTAATCTAAAATTACATTTTACGTGACAATAAATTTTATATTTTGCCTTGCACCGCAGATGGATACTCTTGGACACACCGACCCACAGATTCCTACCCACCCCTGATACATTTTTTCTTACAAGAACTTCCTCTCCTTCTTTTCGTGAAAAGACCCTCCACACAGCATCCCCAAAAATGACGGAGGCCATTGGTGGAATTATTTTCCTTAGAAACTTCCTCCTGTGTGGAGCTAATGTAAAAAAAAATAAAGAAGACAACAGATATATTAGAAGAGAAATGGAAATTTAAAAAGACATTATGTAAAAATATTTTTTAAAAAAAAGTTGTACATAATACAATAGAAATGATAAACAAAATATAATTTACCGAAGCTTAAGTAAAATATCTTATTTAAGTGGTACTACAAAATTTTAATTTAATTTTAACAATTATTGCTGAAATTAAGAAAATCAAAAGCTATAGGTTTAGTTAAGTCAGTATTGTACTGGCTGCAAATCCATTGCATAAAGTTTGAAAAGCTGTGCCCGCCCTGAGAAAAGCGATTATAATAGAAACAAATCGAGTGCAGTTCACACGCGGTAGAAGCGAAACTTCACCAAAACAATCTCAACCAACAGGAGCCTTGAAAAGTGAGTTCATAATCAAAGCAGCGCGGCCAACGGCTTCGTAGGTACTGTAACGCGTCATTTCAGTTCCATCCGAGTTTTAAATCACAACGGAGCTAAAGAAGTTTCACTTCAAAAATATAAAAATCATGTTTCTAGACGATACCTAAGCAAAATAAATATTTTAATATTTCACATAGTCTATCTAACCTACATACAACGAGACTTACTATGATTATTTTCGTTAGTTATTTTTGGGGTTTGCTACCTCCTTTTTAACTAACGTTTCAGACACTGTAACGCTAACCGAAACGTTGGCTAAAGAAGGAGGTAGCGCGACACGGCATAACACCCCAAAAACAACTAACGAAAGTACTTTTGGCCGTGAACATCCAATATCATTTCTTACTATAATTACTTTAAGCAGTGCTGCATGACATTATATACTATTTGGAGTAATAAGAACAAACAAATTTTTGGTCTCCGCTGACTTTTTTTTTAAGTAAAACTTCTTAACGCAAGTTGAGAGGGAGATATAAGTTAGTGAAGATAGAAAGAGACAGAGTTACGTTTCGTTTATTACAGACGGCCTCCGTGGTCCCGAGGCAAGACTCTCGACTCACAATCCGAAGGTCGCGGGTTCGAACCCGGCGTGCGCAAATAAATTTTATTTGATAAATTTGTGTTATTTCACAATTTATTCATTTAAAATAATATATAGTATATTTGCGGCACGTTCCAGAGTGGAAGATACTATCAGTATCGCCCTGGTGCAAGACCACCATTCAGAATTGAAACGTTGCTTGAAATGGCTTTAGCCGTGTTTAGTGACCAGATCTGAATAGCCAGGTACTTCCCCACCTTCCTCTTCCCTATCTCCTTCCCCTCCCCACTACCTTCAGCCTCACAACCATACCCCAATTGGGGATGCCATAGTCTCACTGGCTCCAGACGGGAGCAGTTGGGACTCTTGTGCGGTATTCATATAAAAAAAAAAAAAAAATTAAAAAAAGTAGGGGCAAGAGAGAGAGGTGCGAGCACACATTTTCTTTCTGTCTTCCTCTCATTGAAGTTTTACTTCAGTCATGTGGTCTCGTATTTTTGTTTTTCATCTTTTTTTCTTCAAAATTATCCAAATCAAATATTCTTTGGAGTAATTCAAGAACGTCCTAATTTTTGGTACGTAGGTTGGACTTTATGAAATGATAAAATATTTGTTTTGCGTAGAAACAACAAAATTTGAAAATTATATAATATTAAATCATTAAAATCCACAAAAATAATAAAATTGTCCATTATTTTCACGAAGACACCAAAATTGCAACAAACAAATAATGATTATGATTGTAAAATATTGTTTAGTCGTCCTGAATAGATTTTCATCACAATTCACAATAGCACCCAACAACTTAATAATAATATTACTTTATGGTCTTTTGTCGTAGGTGCCTTACCAATTAGATCGATATGTAAACATATCATTTTTAGAAGTGGCGTTTTACGACCCACAGTGTACAATAATGTAGGTACAATATGTACAAAAATACGCCCATCTGCAGATAGCAATTTTTGAAAGAATTCCGATACGATGACTGCGTTGCTGTTGAAGACATAACTTTCTAATGCCTTGTTGGTGTATATTTTTATTAATACACGTGCATTAAAGTTTGATTGATCAATTAAATTGGTCATATATTGATTCGATTATTGAACCATTAAATTGAGCAACGTTACCCTTTTATTCGACGCATAATAACTCTTCTGAAACCATAAATGCTCTTTGATGTAATGAGATCATGATTTCAGGAAAGTTCTTGAAGTCTCGTAAGAAGAGAGTTAAGGAAAACCTTTTTAGTTTTTTCATTTTTAAGGATATGTTTAATTCTGTTGGTATTTTTTGATGTGAAAACTTTTTTTGAAACGAGCTACACTAAAAAGAGACAAACACATACATTTAAAAGATTTAGCCTGCGAGAGGATGAGATAGACTAATCGGTGTCCTCTTTGTGCGGTGCTTGTAAAATAAAATATAAAATATTTGTTTAACTTGGTAACAATCTTATATATAAAAATCAATTTTTGTTTGTTTGTTTGTGTGTTTGTTCTTATGTTATGCGCTGCCATATCGTTCGTCCGATTGCGATGAAACTTTGATGATTTGTTGTGCGCACGCCCGCGAAGGTTATAGGCGCTATATATTGGTAAGGGGCCATCCATAGATTACGTCACACGAATTTTATGATTTTTGACCCCCCCGTCCCTGTCACACATCGTCAAATTTGTGAGACCCCCTCCCCCTTGTGTGACGTTACATATTTTGCAATTTTACATCTAAAAATAATCGATATTCAGATTTTTACATGTGACGTCACAGAGCTGATGACCCACCCATACTCCTTGTCACACAATGTCACACTTCTCTACACCCCCCCCCCCTTAAGGTGTGACGTAATTTATGGATGACCCCTAAGCTCTGGCGTTATGAAATTTGTATAAATTAAAATTAATGTATTTTTTATATTTTAGCTGCAGGGAGCGAAGGGGCGAGGGGAAGGTTAATGAAGCAGGTGGGGTTAGCGGGAGGGATGACGAGGGAGGGGAAGGCGTAAAAGACGTAAAGGGGACGCGGGAGGGAACGGGGACGCATGGGAAAGGAAATGCGGGGACAATTTATTTCTTTGCATTGCAACGCATGCCGGGTACCAGCTGGTAATATATAAACTCTACAATTATCCTTCTTCTGATACTCTGCATTCGTCTCATTATCTCGAAGTTTATTTTTCTGAAGGTTTTATTTCTACCACGTATTAACTGCCTTCATGTTTTTGAAGTGAAAACTTCTTTAGCGCCGTTGTGGTTTGAAACTCAATGAAACGAAAAATAGCGACACTAAAAAGAGACAAACACATATATCTATGGGATTTAGCCTGCGAAATAATGTGGTAGTATAATCGTTCTCCTCCTTGTGTGGTGCTTCGCAGCCTCCCCACTCTTTAAACTTAAGTTTTCTGAAGGTTTCATTTCTGCCGCATGTGAATTGGATTTTGTTACATATCGATATCAATTTAAATATTGTTAAGTAGGTACTATAATTCATTTCAATTTTGATAAAATAGTGTTGAAAGTCGGACGAATAACTACTCGTTTAGTTAATAATAATAATTGGATGATTTATATAGCGCCGTTTTTGTGAAAAATCACCTCAAGGGCGCTGCACAAACTTACAATACATTTCTAAAATCTAGAAAAACTACAAACTAGACAAACAATTAAAACAACTAATGGCTAAAAATTGCATCCACAGGTTCATAAGAAAATATATGTACAATGTCTCGACCAATGAACGCGATGCTTCTTAAAAATGTATACAGGTCCATACTTACCTGGGAGGTCGCTTGAAATTAACACTTATTGTCTATTAAGAAATTTAGATATAGTTCGCACGCAGAGGACATTATTGTGTACACTTGTTATATGTGTTTAATCCTGAAATATATTTTAATATTAGTATAAAATACATTCTTTGATGAGTGTATTTTGGAAATCAAAAGCAACATTTTATAGTGGGCGGTACAGTAGTACAAGGATTTGATCTTCCTAAATGTGATTCGTAACGAGACAGATTGATGTGCAAAGATTCAAGTAATTAGAAAATTAATTAGAAAAGTGTAATTAAGACATATCATAGAAAATAAAAGTATGATACTCTCAGATAGGTTTATTTAAATTAAGGATATGAGAGCCCAAAAAGGTAGGTTTTTAATTTGGACCTAAATTCTGTTGGGCTTGTTATGCATCTTAGTTCCGGAGGGAGTTTATTCCAAGCCTTAGGCCCAGATACTCCAAAAGCGCGATCTCCAAACTTTGTATTTGGCTTGCGTTTAGGTTCCATTAGTCTGCCTATAGCTGATGATGTTGCTGATCTAAGGGTTGACTGCCTCGGACCAGTATTTTCCGGGACACATAGTTCAGAGATATAAGGTGGGGCCATTTCATTGATTGATTTAAACACCATCCAGCACAATTTGTACTGGATTCTTTCAGGGCACTTGAGCCAATGAAGGTTACGAAGGTGTTCTGAAATGTGTGAATATTTAGAGACTCCGGTTATGAGCCGTGCCGCTGCGTTAAAAACGGATTGAAGTTTGTCAGTTTGATATTTTGGAAGGCTAGCATAGATACCGTTACAATAATCGAGTCGCGAGACTACGTAAGAGTTGATTAGTAGTTTTGTCGCCTCTGTAGGAAGATTTCTTCGGACGGACTTGAGTTGTCTTAAGTGAAAAAAACCGGTGCTTACAGTCCTATTTATTTGACTTTTAAACGAAAAGTCTGAATCTAGATTAACGCCAAGAAGTTTGACGGTTGTCTTGGGAATAATATCGCTGCCGGAAATGGAAATAGGCGAATCGTCTATGAAATGTTGGCGTTTGTTTGTGGCCGCCCAGAGAAACTCAGTCTTAGAAGGGTTCAGCTTTAGCTTGTTTGAAGACATCCAACGAGTTATTGCTTCTAAGCATTCAGCTACACGAATTTTGAGACTGCTGACTTCGTTTGGAGTGCAGTAAAAATAAACTTGCTGATCGTCAGCGTAGCAGTGTGACAAGAGACCAAATGACTCGATTATTTCGGCGACATCATTTGTAAAAAGGATGAAAAGAAGTGGACCTAAAACGGAACCCTGGGGCACTCCTGAAGAAAGTCTTGCGAAGTTTGAGAGTTTATTTCCAATCTTCACGGCTTGCAAGCGATTGGATAAATATGACGCCAGCCAATTTTTGATATCGGAACTCAAACCAAATGTTTCCTCTAATCTCTTAATGAGGAAGTCGTGATCAATCGTGTCAAACGCTGCACTCATGTCTAAGAGTGAGATAAGTGCTAACTTACCTGATTCTATGGCTAGAGTTATATCTGACAGCATACGAAGAAGTCCGGTTTCTGTTGAGTGAAACCTTCTATATGCGGATTGTCGATTTGTTAATAATTTGTTTGAATTCAAGTGACTGGTTATTTGAGTAGCAGCAATTTTCTCCAGGATTTTTGACACGAAAGGTAGATTTGAGACGGGTCGATAATTACCTAAGTTATCAGGGTCTAGTTGTGACTTTTTTAATATTGGTGTAACTACAGCTGATTTTAGTGATTCAGGGAAATCACCTGTACTGAGAGATTTATTGAAAACATGAACTAGGAATGGAGCTAAGACATTGACACATTTTTTTAATAACCAAGTTGGTATAGGATCAAGACTACACTGCTTATTTGGCGAACATGAAATTATCTTTTTTACTTCTTCAAGCGTTGTAAGTTTGAAGGAAGACAAATTTCCTTTAGAATTGATAGTGAATATTGGCAGAGGGGCGTGAGATGTGGAGGCACGAATGGTTTCAATTTTTTCCCGAAAAAACTTTGAGAAGGCATCCGGGGTAATATCTATTTTAGTTGGAACTGTGACTTCGGCAATAACAGTCTTTATTGAGTTCCAGAGACGCCGTGGATTGGCTCGCTCAGAGTCAACCTTTTCATTCCAGTATTCTGATCTTTTGGAATTTATTTTGCTCATGTACTGTTTTTGAGCAAGGATCCACTCATCTCTCGAAGTTACTGCAGATTTTTTCCTGTATGACCTCTCTAATTTCCGCATAAGTCTTTTCTGGTTTCGGCATTCGTCATCAAACCAGCCGTCAGACTTTCGAACTTTACGTGTTTTTGACGTTGTCGGAGCATATTTGTTTAATAACAACAAAAGCGTTCTATTGTACGTCTCGACAAGTTCTGTTGGCGTCTTTGTTTCCCAAAAATTGGGTGTACATAATAGAGAGGTCTGAAGTTCTTCCAGAAAATCACAAAAACTAAATTGACGCCATTCCCTCGATATAATTGTTCTATACGGTATTTTAGGCGGATTAAAATCAATATGAGTGCAGACTAGCCGGTGGTCCGATAGTCCTATATCGCGAATATCTGCTAAGAGCGGCGAACCACTGTTCTTTGAAATAAGTACATCCAGTGTACCACCAGCGTCGTGAGTTGGGACGTCGACCCATTGGCAGCATCCGAAGCTGGCTAATAAATCTAAGAATTTAACGGTGTTTGGTGATGTAACGCGCTCGAGGCGAATATTAATGTCACCTGTAATAATGAGTGTATCAGAGAGTCCCACTAAGAGTTCCAAAAAGCGTGAAAACTCATTATAAAATTCTACAGAGATTGGTTTCGATCCGGGCCTGTACAGAGTACAGAGCATAAATGACGTTCCTGAAGAAGAAACCCTGCATCCAATATACTCAAACGTGCTAAAACTACCTAGAGCTACTTTAGTTAGCCGCAATCCTTGTTGGGCTATTATCGCGACACCGCCGTGGTTCACGTGCGAGATGTTATTTGATGGTTCCTCCGCACTTGGTCGGGCTTCCTCAAGCACCACATACCCCAAAGATTGGAGTCTCTTAATTGAGTACGAATCGCTGTTCTCATGCCAAGTTTCTGTAATGGTGAGGATATGAAGTTTTTCATCTCTGAAAACATCATCCACCGCCTCTAGTTTGTTATTGAGTGATCGCGCGTTCCAGGAACCAATCGCAAGCTGTCTACTCTTATAGTTAGCATGTCGTTCTAATCGAATTTTATTTAAATTGTGGAATTTATCGGAATCAGGGAGGGATTTGGTCGCTAGGTACTTCTGTTCTTTGTTTGATATGACTTCTTGAACATAGTCTACGGACGGAGAGTTATTGTTATTACTATTGTTATTATTAATTTTTGGAATGTTTAGTTCCTTCCTGTATAAGAATTTTGTTTTTTGTCCTCCACGGCACCCCCTATATCTAAATTTCACGTTAGGATCACGGGCTAGTTTGTACAGGTTTATTTTTGCGGTCACTAAGGGGTCCAACAGTGCACTTTCACTTTTAAAACTTAGGAGTGTTGCTCGGTCATATTGAATAGGAGTGTTTACAATCTGCACTGTATCACTTGATATTTTATCACATTGTTCATTTCCGATGCACAGCTCTTTTTTTTTTTTTTTTTTAGTTATAAGTTTAATTCGTCTCTGTTTTTTACTTCTCAAGCATTCTCTTAGTTATTTCGATCAATATGAGACCAATGAAAATTATTTCATCACTCTAACGCAATGCGGTACTGACACAAAAATGACGTAGCAAAAAACCATTTTCTAATTTCCAAAACGACGCGCGAATTGTGAAAATGGCTAAGGTTGCGGGTGCTTTGTTATTTATGTCCAACAATGGCAATCTCAAAGCTAAAAATAGACTGGACGTCATCGACTTAGTCGGTTATCATTTAACACACCGGAATAAAGATAATCCTGTAAACGCTGAATTGAAGCAGGCAACAAATAGCATTGTTTTATTATTAAATGTTTGCTAGTTCAGCAGTGCTGTCGTAAGGGATACAGCAGTCTGTGTGCGAAAATAATTCAACCCTAAATTAGAAAAAATTGTTATTCGGTAAAAAAGTCAGAATTTTTTTTTAGTTAGAACTCAAGATCCATAAACTATGAAAATCACGTAGGTCAGTGCAGTAATCGATTATAACATATTGAATATACGTCAACTTCGTCTAAAATTTACATCTTTAATTTTATTTTATCACATTTCTTAGGTACATACATCAAAAATTCGAGTGCAGTTTATACGCGGCAGAAGCGAAACTTTACCAATACTTGAACAGTGAGGTCATAATCAAAGCGACCAATGAGCGCAGACCTCGCTCTTTCCATTTCATATCTCAACCAATAGGAGAGCCTTTAAAAATGATATCATTATCAAAGCGGCCGATGAGCGCAGTTGATGCGACGCAGGTGCAGTAATCGTCATTTCCATTTCATCCGATATATCACAAATCATAGCCGTGCTATAGAAGTTTCACTTCAAAAACACTCTAACACAATTACACCACCCGAACTACAACCATCCGACACTACAATATACCTCTACGTTAGCACAAAAACAATTCATCTACCTAGCTCCTAAAATCTTCAGCCTTTACACTAAAACCGAAACCTAACTTCATACTTTCAAAACACCAATAACTCAATGGACCCTGATACATCTAAAATACATTTCAATCATAATACCCTTAACTATTTAAACAAACTAATGGCAAAATGAGAGTTGACCAAAATTTTTCAATTTTTAATTTATTTTTATTTTTTTGAAATTTAAACTAAATTAAGATGAAAAAACATTTGGTATTTTATAAAACGGAAATCTTTGATATGCATCAAACATAGATTTCAACAGCATAGATATGCATGATATGCTTTGATGTGCATCAAATATGGACGTCAAAGCGTCGCGCTACCATGCTGATTTTTATTTCTACGCAAGGTCGTATTACGAAATTTTGACTTTTTAAGAACATTTAAGAAAATTCTTATAATTTTTAGTTACTCATTCAAAACTTTGAAGAAAGACTGACATTTTCCGATAAACTATTTTGCAAAACAGAACAAAAATTGTTGAATATTCTTTGCTGCAATTTTTTAATATTTTATTTAGGCAAGTGAGCAGTGCAAAAGGGTTCGCGGGCCAAACGAAATGCGCTTGCGGTGACCTCCACCTTAAGCCTTTTCAGGGTAGCTTTGACTTATTTTCTAGTATTTTTAATCGTCCGTAAGGCATTTTTCACACAATTATACAAATATTATTGTTATTATTAAATTAATTGGTATAATGATTACCAAATAATCAGTCGTGAATCATCGAATCAAAGTTTTCAAATTCAAGAGGCTGCCCCTTACTTTGACCGCCCTTGTGCACCACACGCTTTGCAAGGAAGCTGCGCCCCTGGCAGTTTGTCTGCATTACGAATTACGACATGGCGGCCGTTACTGCAATAGTTAATTAAAGCAAACAGAAACACATCTCCGTGACGCGAAACAAATTTTTCTAGGTAAATATTATATCAGGTAACCAGAGGTATTTGCAGCTGAGCATGTGGGAACAATACATAGCAGGAACAATACAATAGTTTGAAAACGTCCGTCAAAAGAGTGTAGAAAAATTGGAAAGTGCAGTGGCCCAAGCATGTAATTTTTTGGCATTTCATTATTCGGACTTCTATTTTTTTTCCAATAGACACGTAAATTATTGTGTTGTTGCATACCGGCCTCTGCGGTTGAGGGGTAAAGCTCTCGACTAGCAATCCGAAAGTCGTGGGTTCAAATCCATCAAAAGAAAAAAAACTTTTAAAATGCACTATGGTTAACATTTTTATATCAACATCAAACGGTGTTCAGAAAATTAGTGTCAGCACTTTGTGAAATTTAAAAAAAATTAAATATTTGTTATAAATTAAAATTAATTCGATTTGTCAAGAATTCGGACATAATTTGATAATAAATATCATGTGTGCAGTTCACACGCGGTGGAAGTGAAACCTTCAGAAAACTAAAGTAGTGGAGAGACTACGAAGCACTGTTTTTTTAGAAATAATTTAAAAAGTTCACAGGCGGTAGAAGTGAAATCTTCAGAAAACTATACTTCGAGAGAATGAGACGATTACAGAGTATCAAGAGTAGGATAATTGTAGGGTTTATTTATTATAATATTGTTTCAAAGGATCGCACAAAGAGAAGGCCGATAGGCTGCGAAGCACCGCATAAAGAGGACACCGAATAGTTTATCGCATTCTCTCGCAGGCTAAATCCTGTAGAAGTAGATATACGTGTTTGTCTCTTTTTGGTGTCGCTCGTTTCTGTTTCATAGAATTTCAAATCACAACGGTACTAAATAAATTTTCACTTTAAAAAATTCAGAGTGCAATTCACACGCAGTATAAGTGAAAACTTCAGAAAACTAAAGTAAATTGCGGAGGCTACGAAGCATCGCACAAAGAGGAGACCGTTATTGTTGCTATATCGTTCTCTCGCAGGCTAAATCCTATAGATGTGTGTGTTTGTTTCTTTGTAGTGTCGCAATTTTTAGTTTCATCGAGTTTAAATCACAACGGTGCTAATGATGTTATCACTTCAATAATTATCAAAAAAAATAATAATATATTCACGAAAAATGTTGTTAAGAGATGCTACAGCAAATATTTTTACTCGATCATAGCAATTATTGTCCTTGTTCTGATTATTTTTTACATAAACTATCAGCTTCGCAAATATCCCAATTGTAATGTCTTGTGATTTTTCACAGGTCTGCTGGTAATAACGTAAAATTAACGTTTTTTTTTTGTAAATGTCAAATTATGGAGACGAGCATAATTTTAAATATAAATCTAAGTTTGTCCTAAAATTTGTTCCAAAACAGGCGTTACTCGATGTTAGCACAGTAATTGTTGGTTTCATTTGATTAATTTCTATACTGCCTTGACGGACTGTACTCCTTGCACGAGTATCGGAGCCATGTTTGCGTAGAAATTGGTGACGCGTATGGTTCCCATTGAGGAAATGGGAAAGAAGCCTTATGTGGGCGATCATCGGGAAAAATTCAACTAGGTCGCTGTCCACGCTCGTACATTAAATACCTAAGT
Organism: Glyphotaelius pellucidus; assembly: GCA_936435175.1. NCBI lineage: Eukaryota > Metazoa > Arthropoda > Insecta > Trichoptera > Limnephilidae > Glyphotaelius > Glyphotaelius pellucidus. The sequence continues at coordinate 6,803,683 of OW386542.1, forward strand.
GTCATTGACGTTTAGAATTGGAAAAAATAAAGGTTTTATTTTATTTTTTAATGTTTATAATTTTCCATAGAAGCTTCATATTTTATTATTTACATTCCATTTTTTAAAACTGAAAACCCATTGAAAATACGGTTGCATTTCAACTCAAAAAAGTAACATTTCAACACCCATTCTTGAAAAGTAATTTAACGTGATAAAAAAAATCCTTTAACCTAACCTGAGGTTAATTAACTTTTAATTTGTATTTTCAAAGAAGTGATGAAAAGCCACTTTTGAGTTGTCCGTTTACCGAAAATACAATGTATCATAGATAGTAATCCCCAATTTTTTATCACCGTGGACCGAGGAGGGGTGGAAGGGGGGAAAAGGGGAATAAATTCACCAATACAATCAAACGCGTGTTAGTATGTCAATAAAACGATTCCTTTTCCGGGCAAGCAGAATATAAGAGCTGTGACTCACGACGTTGCGTCTCAATCGAGTTCTTTACGTTATGTACGCCAGTGCGCAAGATGAAAGCCCAGTCGTGTTTTTTACTTCACACAGTATAATAATTTTTTTCGATAATTATGTCTTTTTTTTTATTGGGTAATATTTTGATTTTGAAGCAGGGCCTCGGGCGGCCCGGTATCATTTGATTTTTTTTTTGTTAAATTGGATAAAATTACAATTTCATGTTTCTAAGGCCATGCCAAGGGCGTAGCTAAAGTATTCACTTGGGGAGGGGGTTCGACCCTAAGGGCGTTAAATTTATTTGAATGTTTTTTGGGACCTTTACTTACCACAACTTATTATTTATATTGATAAAAGAGATGGTGCAAATAATATTGTTGTTTTTTACAGGAATGTAACCTACAAGCACTATTCTCAAATTTCCTGCTGAATACTGATCGATATACCCTAAACTACCCCTTTTTTGCGCCCCTGCCGCTCAGAGCACCCTTTTAACATCTCATAATTTTTCATAATTGCTGAAAGTAAATCATACATACTAACAGAAATAGAAGTTACAACGGCACCCTCAGTAGCAGGACCATATTATTCTTCTGTATTACACCATCTTGCGGTATCATAAGAGAAAAAGAAGGGTATATTACCTATCGTCCAGTTGATTAGTCAGATATCTTCGAAAAATCGAAATTTCATTTGAGTATGCAGTTATATGTAAAATTGGGTGACCGGACAACTCGGAATGAAACCAACTCAGAACCATCTCAGATACGTCATTAAGAGTGGTAAAAAAATATTTATAAAAAAAAATGTTTAAAAAGGTTATATTAGGTTATCGGCTAATTTAAAAATATTTTTTCATAGCGTTTAATGACTTTTCAAGGAGTTGTTGAGTTGACTTTATTCTCAGTTGGCATGGAACCGTAAAATTGTACCCTGTATCTAGTACAATACTCAGATTACTCAGAAACACCACCAAATCAATTGCAGAAAACTTATACTGACATAAACAACAACAAAAACATGTTTTCTGAGTTACTAGTAGGAAATTTCAAAATGTCATACTGATGTATTGGTACGTTATGCTTCCCGGGGTTATTTTAAAGCATATTAAATAATTAAAACACAGACACATGTAAAACACTAAATAACACAAATTTGATTAATTTGTGTTATTTCACAATTTATTCATTTAAAATAATATATGATATATTTGCGGCACGTTCCAGAGTGGAAGATACTAATAGTATCGCCCTGGTGTAAGACCACCATTCAGAATTGAAACGTTGCTTGAAATGGCTTTAGCCGTGTTTAGTGACCAGATCTGAATAGCCAGGTACTTCCCCACCTACCTCTTCCCTATCTCCTTCCCCATCCCCCCCACTACCTTCAGCCTCACAACATACCCCAATTGGGGATGCCATAGTCTCACTGGCTCCAGACGGGAGCAGTTGGGACTCTTGTGCGGTATTTCATGTAAAAAAATAAAATAATATTTTTTTTATGGTGAGCAGTATTGCTACCTCATTATCTCAAAACTAAGTATTTGGAGACGTCTCAGTAAGCAACTGGACTATCTCTATATATATAACTAGAAATTCTGTGTATCTACAACCGCATTGTAGAGATCAGAAAAGAATTTAGAAATTTAGAATTTTAGAATTTAGAATTTAGAATTTAGAATTTAGAATTTAGAATTTAGAATTTAGAATTTAGAATTTAGAATTTAGAAAGGTATCTAGATAAGCGTAATGAACAAGATTAAGAAAAGGAAACTAATATGATTTGAGTGTAGTGTAAGTAACTAAAATCTGGGATGTAGATACTTGGAATACACGAGGCAGAGATCGAGTCAAAAGCCGGCACAGATTAGGAAAAGAAGATTATAGTCAGAGATATGAGATAATGTATGAATGAGAATAAAACAAAGAGCGTATTCGAAAACAGACAACTGTGACGGTCCATCCTGCTCTGGGGGAAATGGCGTGATGATTATTTAATTAGGTACCGTCACATTTATAATACACTAGCTTTTCCCCGCGGCTTCGCTCGCATGGTATTACGGAAAATTACTGTAGCGGTTGAACTTATCAATTATCCCCTCCTCCCCACCCCCACCCCTCCCGCATTCCATACATTCATTCCCTTACATTCAGTTTTCAAACATCTCGCCTGCCACCTAAATTCCATAAAGCTATAGCTCAAAGAAAAAAGAATTATCCAATTTTGTTCATTCGTTCGGAATTTATGCGTTTACACACATTTCGGATGTTTATTTTTAATTAAATATTTGGAAGTTCGTTAATATATTAAAAAAAATACTCTATTTATCATTCAGTCTTTATAATCGTTACGAATTATATTTTTAATATAGGAACTCTCATCTGACATTTATTCCAAGCTTGTCCAAAAAAAAAACGAATTCTAATATTTGAATTTTCTGCAGTAGTAGCTGACCAGTAGACTGAGTACCTACCAGCTTAGAACCCAAAAATATATTAACATTGTTTCCATGGAAAAGATTTATTTCTGACGTTAGCAAAAACTCGCTTTTGTTAGCGACATAAAACGTATAACAAATATAATATATTAATATTTATAATTTCATAACGCCAGAGCTTACCTTCTTATACAACCTGTAGTCTGCGCATATAATTTAGCTTTATATTGGTGAAAGAATTATTAAAGTCTTTATATTGTGTTTTGCGTGAAAAGGTCATAAACAAACTCGAGCAGTTTCGCATTTATAATATTAGTATGGATGGATAGTATATAGTATAGTATATAGTATGGAAGTATGGATTATGAAAGTATGCCTTCCGATGATCGGCCCTTTCAGCATCTCGATGGTACAAATAATAGGCTCGAATTGAACAAATAACTTCAAGTATCTCATCGCCTGCCACAGTTGGCACAAATTCGATCGGTGAAGTTATTGATGAAAGCCATTAATGACTGTAATAAACGCGTTGAAACAAATCGCATTTTTCAATTTGATATGGTTATGGGTCACATGCACATTTTCAATTATCAGGCAATTAAGTGATTTGGGGTCCATTTCGTGGTCGCGTAATTAAAATTACCATTTAAGTTTATGGACATTTGAGTATCAATATACTTTAGTATTATGATGATATTTGAATTTGTAACGCACATACACGTCCCGTTTATAATATAATTTAAACTTATTCCTACTAGTTTACGCGATTTCGCTGATATAATTCTATACTAAGTTAATTAGTAACTTGTGATGGGATATTAACTATCAAGAATCTGGAAATAATTAGATTTTGTATATTTTTATTGGTATGTTGGCTTGGATTTAACATTCGGTCGATTGGAATATAGTTGAAAAATTCGCCTTTTATTTTTTTTGAAAATGATCGAAAAATTCACAAATCCCAATTGGTGGTTGTTTGTTTCGGTATGAACGACCCACTCTTACCGGATTCTTAATGCTTCAGTTTGTCTCAGAAAATTCACAGCGTGCGATGATACATGCATAGGTTCTGTGATAATAGTTTTGAGGTGTCTGTCTGAGAAGAGTGTTAACTCCCTCGTTCGTGTCTAATGCACGAACGGTTACGGAAATAGGCGATAATACACGATAGACAGCTCAACTCCCGCATGTTGGATTCTTTAGCTTCAGTATAACGTCCAGATATAATATTAAACCATACAACAACGTAAAAAATCAACTTGTAAACCAAACAATAACGTAATAAAGCAACTTGTAACCTCGGACTTTATTGGAGTTGTCCAGAACGGTCCAAACGGTCGCACTGGACATTTCCAAGGCCTTTGACCGGGTTTGGCATCGAGGACTTGTCAACAAACTGCCATCTTACGGACTTCCCGTATCCCTGTGTACGTGGATTGCCGACTTTTTGAGGGAGAGGTCGATTCAGACGGTTGCTGATGGTTTCACCTCTTCCGCGCATCCAATAAATGCTGGCGTCCCCGACTTTGTTTTTGTTGCACATCAACGACCTTTTGTCATGTGCACCAATTCATTGTTACGCGGATGACAGTACAGTCCATGACAGCTTTTCGTTTGACAAGCCCCCAAAGGGCACACAAACTCCAACGGCTCGGAGGGCTTTGAAGCAAAGAATGGATGGTTACCTCGAGAGTGTTTTCTCTTGGGGTAAGAATAACCTCGTCGAATTCAATGTTTCAAAGACCCAATCATGTCTGATTACGTCTAAAAGGGATCGAAATGAAAATCTAGTCTCCTTCAACGGAAGCAATCTTCCGAACAGACCTTCCATTGATATGCTTGGTGTAACTATAAGTGACCAGCTCAGGTATGGGGGCTCCATCGAAGCCAGAGTAAAGTTAGCTTCTCAAAAACTGGGCGTACTGTACAGGGCCCGCAGATACTTTAATAGTACACAACTGCTTACCCTGTACAAATCGCAAGTGCGCCCCACGGTTGAATTTGGCAGCCACCTCTGGTCTGGAGCTCCAAAATACTTGAAAAATACCATCGACTCTGTGCAGAAACGGGCGGTCCGTTTGATAGATTCTCCCATCTTAACGAACGGGTTGCAATCTTTAGAGCTCAGGCGTCGGGTGGGAATGCTATCCATGTTCTACCGGTATTTCAATGGAAGATGCTCTGAGGAACTAGCGTCATTGATCCCTTCGGCACCGGTGCATAGTCGGGAGACACGCCAAACGCGCGCCCAACATATGTACACGGTTGACATTTGTCACATGAGAACGGGTCGTTTTTTCGACTCGTTCTTGAGTTCAACAGCTCGGCTATGGAACGATTTGCCGGCATCTGTGTTTCCTCCCTCCTACAACATGGGTCTCTTCAAGACCAATGTTCATTCCTTCCTCTTCTCAAAAAGACCCTCCACACAGCATCCCAGATGACATAGGCCCTGAGGGGAATTATTTTCCTCAAGGCCTCCTGTGTGGAGTTAATGTAAAAAAAAAAAAAAGAACATATTTTAAGTAATCTCAATCTTTGAGACTGAAGAACATCACATAAGTTTATTATAGCTAAGCGCACTTGAAGTGAAATTACACAAAACTGCGCTATATAAATACTAAGTTATTATTATTATTATTATTATTATCACAGGTTTCCAAGTTCTTTTGTCATCTTTTTATTTCACGCAAAAGTATTGAGAAAAGTGGCATTACGTATTTAAAACTAAATTTGAGGATTAACGCTTTCCTGCAGAATACCTCTCCCATCTGCGTGAAGGTACTACATATCGGCTATTTAAACTTTTGTTTGTATTTTTTGGCTGTGTTCCCATTGGTCATTAAATCAAACTTCCAGATAATTGTTTATTATTTCAACATTTAATTTCCTAATTTATCTCTGAAGGTTAATTAGTGTAGTTTGTTGTAATTAATGTATAAACCCTATTTAACGTACACTTTAAGCCGACGTTCATTTATTACGCTATAGATTTAAAACTAAAGTTTAGTAAGTCTTCCGGAGAATTTAACAATACCATTGTGCGGTCAGCATAAAGAATATTATTGATCTGTACATCCGAATTTTCTTCACCCATTTTATACTTTCACAAAAAATTCTTTTCTGTTTTGGAATTTCTATAACGCATTACATGAAAATGCCACTGAAAATAGGGCTTCTAAATGCGTTCTGATTCGGTTCGTTGCGTCTTTCAAATCTCAGACGGGAAAGTTCTAAGAGAAGCCATTGTCCGTCAATGTCGGGCATATGACTGTAGTGGTTTGCTTTTCATTCATCAGACGGAAAATAAAAATAGCGATCCATTTGAATGTTTGACGCGATACAAATGTGTGAATTAGTCAGACCATCGCACGTAAACACATATAATTGAATCGGGATAGTTCTGAAATAATCTGACACAGATTCCCCGTGCATCTGCGGCGCGGCTGTTTGGCTGTTGGGCTGTTTGGCTGCCCCAGCCCAGTGGCCCATTTGCTCGTGTGACGGTCAAATACATCAGATCCGCTTGTTCTCGGTCGGTTTTCTTGGCGGTGGATCCGGAAACGCCCTCGCTCGCCTTAAAACAGGTCTTTTTAATTAAGTTGACGGAACACGCAGTTTTCGGATTCCGAAATAGATTCATTGTTTTGGTAAAGCCATTGATTTAGTTCGCCATAAAATACTTAAAGTTAAATACGAAATGAAATTTATTTGTTTTCCTGATACACAATAGACCCTGCGAGTTTCACGTTATATAGATATTAAGACTTTTTCTTAAAGTTTAAATTACATCGACTGTCTGGGGCCAATGAGACGAGTTTTCCGAAAAACATCGTTTGTTTTCTTGTTTTTAATGTCTGACGGAAGCAATTGATTTATCAAGTTCCAAAGTTAAGTTATACCCACTGTCATTTTTGAAGTTAAACTTCTTTAGCCGCATTATGATTTGAAACTCGGATAAAATGGAAATGACGCATAACAGTACCTACGAAACGACAAACTGCGCTCAATGGCCGCTTTGATTATGACATCTCTTTTCAAGGCTCCTAATGGTTGAGATGGTTTTCGTGAATCGTCGCTTCTACCGCGTGTGATCTGCACTCGATTATTTTATGTAGTTGGCCTGAAGTCGTTTTGTGACTAGCGCAGACTCAATTTAGGATGAGGGTTCGGGTACCGTCATCCCGGAAACCATTTGTTGCATAACCAATCTCTGCCAAAGGTCGCCCCAGTACGCTAAGTTTGGTGACTTAGCAGGTGTGTTCGGGCACGTGAGGTGAGGTTTGTCCGGGTCTTAACGATGAATCCATTTGCCCATCTGCTGCGTGGTGAGCCGGATGGAGAGAGACTGTTTGAGACCTCTCTAGCCGGCTTATCTCAACCGATCGTCTTGCACCATAGATGGGGGGTTGGATTCATACTCCTGTCACTTCTGAACACACTGACCTCCAAATTCCTACCCACTCCTCATACCTTTTCCTTCCCAGAACTTCATTTCCTTCATTACTAAAAAATACTCTCCACACAGCATCCCCAATGATAATATAGGCCCTGATGGGTCTAATGTAAAAAAGACCAGTGAAAAATCACGGAATACTGATTATTATCATTTTACCAGTGTACATCTCTATCTACTAACAACTAAATCTTGATTTAATCATGCTGTGAACGTTTTTAATTGGAGTGTTAATATCTATGCACATCCAATAGCAATTTGAATAATGCAATAATTTTTAACACTAAAGATTCCAAACAATAAATAAATAAAAGGCTTTATGGATGATGAATTTCTAGAAAAATGTAAACCCTTATTGGATCTGATAAATAACTGTATAGTCACGAAGAGCCTACCCAAAAACCGCCATTTTTTTCAACTCCACAGAAAGAAAAAAAAATTGTGCTAAAGAAAGTATAAATCTTATTGTTATTAACTGTGACTGTAAGGACCTTAAAATAACCTACAAAACATAATTTTTATTCAAAAGTCTGCTGTAATAATTACGAAGTATAATTGATAAGAGTTCAGAACGATCCCAACACTAACTTCCTAACTTACGGAAGTCATGAAGCTCAACGTAATATAAACCGAATAATGAACCGACAACACAATAAATAATAGTACTCATATAAATATAGTCTCAATACTTCATAAGCCATTCCGAGCCAGTCTTTAACCCGTGCAACTATTTACTTCAAACACAAGAGCAGTAACGTACAAACAAACATATTACATTATATTTATATATATCCCTACCACATAGGAAGCGTCCACTTATCCTCCTCGTTTGTTCTTGAGGATGAACGACCTATGCTGAATGGCGAGTGGTAAAATGCACCTACTTGTGTATTTAGTGAGGTGGGCGTTGGGTATTTCTTCGTATGCGGGCGAGAGAAATATGAGACGAGATCAATCGAATTTATTTTATAAAGCAGTACATATCATAATATTTATCTTATTTTAATGTTTATTCACCTTCATGGAGCAATAAATAAAAGCAATAAAAATCCACGTGTTATGAAAAAAGTCAAATCGCTTTATTAAAAAAATCTGTGCTAATTATTTTATGCATCGGTTCAAATTATTATTACCATAAAAATGCTTGGATAAATTGGTTTTTTCTATAAAAAAAAAATACCAAAGTATGTATTTTTTCGTAAGAAACGTATGAATTCGTAGAAAAATTGATTATAAAAAAAACAGAGTGTGTAATTCCCACGCGGTAGAAGTGAAACTAGAAAGTCGCTTTCTTTTCTTTAGTTTGTTTTTTTAATGATTTGAAGATTGGATATTGATTTCACAAAATAAATTTTTATTTTTTAGGACGCGAATCCTCTGTCTCTCTGGCCGCTGAGACTCAGGCACCTGCTACGCTATGGAAGGCATGCGTCGAGGTGTAAAATTACCGCATTATATCAGAACCAATTATTTGTGTAGAACTGAGTAGTTTCGCATTTCCGTTTCACCCGAATTTCAAGTCCCTCCGGCGCTAAAGAAGTTTCACTTCAAAATACAATTTTATAGCTAGGATTATATGTGAAAGTTTCCTTTGATTAACATTTTTTTTCTAATAAAATTATTCACAAAATATAATAAAAAAAACACTTTTCCCTAAAAGCGACAGTTTCTAGACTCGGTTTGCCAACCGTTTTTTATGCAGAGTACATATTTATATTCGTGTGATGAAATAAGGCACACTAAGAATACAACTTTTTTGGTTTGTGTAATTCTCTTAAAAATTACATACTTTCCTTGGAAATTAATCCAAGACCACTTTTCTTAGTACGGTACAGTAGGTCGTTTGATTTCTACTACTAACAAATTTCCAATCGACATCCTTGAAATTACATGGTATCCGGGAAATTACAAGAGGTGATTCTACATAATGGGAGAAGTAAAAAAGATAAATGACTTTTTTCGTAATTCCTATTTTTTTTCCCAATCAATAACATATTTATTAGTAGAAGAATATTTTTTTTTTCCATACAAACAATTCGACTTTTTTACACGAAAACAATCTTGAAACTTTGAAATTTTTCAAAAAGTCATTTATCTTTTTCAGTGTAAAGTCACCGCCACTTCATTGCTAAAAATTATGGCAAAAATCATATTATGTATTTCTTGAGACTATCTTATGTCTCTTGCCTCCTCTCTTAGCCTCTTTGTTTTATTTTTCGTTTGAGTGAGTTTTTATATAATTCTGCATATTTTTTTTAATCTTCAATATTGTTTTTTTTTTTGAGTATCCTTCATACGATTATTTTTTTGTAATTTTATGTACCTCCTAACCCCTTTGTACATTAACTGAATTATTTAATAACTGGATTGTGCTCATGTAAGTCAAATTTACGACTTACGTGAGTTTTTGACAAGTTACTCACAAGTGCGTTTACATAAATAAAGCTAACGGAAATTGTTCAGAAGTTTAACTTATGCAAATTCCCATAGCGACCGATACATATTTAAGTTTATTTGCGGTAAGATGCTTCCTATCAATAACGATTTGCCGCTGTCATAATTTACTGCTAATTTGCTGCTGTCGTAATTTTATAAATAAAGTTGTAAGGGCCCAATTGAAGTGTTGAAATAGAAGTTGGCTTGAGTGAAAAAAATATTCACGCGCTTTTGTTCTGTTCACCGAAGAACTGAATTGAGGACCAACTAATATTAGTTCTTTAATTTTAAAATCCAAATGACAGCAACCAACGAATTTAAATGCTAGAAACAAAAAGGTTAGAAAGGATAGGATCGCTAAATAAAAATAAGGTTGCTCATTTTCAGAAAGCTTTGTACTACCTGAAAAATAAAAGAAGTTTCCTCGCTTTGATTAAATCAGTTTCATAAGTTGAGACGCTTACCGTAAGAAAGCGCCAAATCAAGATGCCAAAAATTTAAGGACAGATTTGGTAGGATTTTTTTTTGCTATAAAAGTTAGTAAACTACTTGTCTGTATACTACACTCAATTTGGGAGGCGGGAATACCGCCGCCCCGCGAACCTTTATTGGATAACCAACACCTCTGCCATAGGTCACCCCAAGTGGTTCGCTACGTTTGGTGATTTAGCAGGGGTGCCCGGGTTCATGGGGTGAAGTTTGTCTAGGTGGATGACCAGGACACACTGAACCCCAGATTCCTACCCACCCCTTAAACCCCTTTCCTTCCTACCCACCCCTTAAACACCTTTCCCCTTCCTTTCCTTAAAAAAACCCTCCACACAGCATCCACAAAGATGACATAGGCCCTGTGTGAAATTATTTTCCTCAGGGCCTCCTGTGTGGAGCTCTTGTAAAAAAAAAAAAAAAACATACCTATACTAAAGTATAAGTAGAAAAATCGATTGCGTAAATAAATTCGTCTGATATCCATACAAACCTATTATTAAAGATATTTTTTAAGTCGATTTCAGGTTTGAAAATGGTAAATAATCCTCGGGGAGCCAACTGTCGGGTCACCGAAAGAATTCTAAGGAGGCGTGCTTCTGTCACATAATCTCTTAAAAAGTCTCTTCTTAAAAAGGCAAGACTAAAAAAAAATAGTTTTTTTTACCAATTCTTTGGTACAAAAAAACGAACGCAACAGCTTGCCAGATTAACAATGGTTTCTTTTTGGTGATTGTCAGCGCTAAAGAGATTTACGGTTGATTTTCGCTGCCGTCTGAATGCGGCCTAAGTGCTGATTATTGCGTGCATTACGTCCAGGATGCCGTTCTGATCGGGTTTGAGATAACACGTATGAACGCAGTGGGGGTACAAACCCATTAAGGTTAAGTGGATGTTCTCACACTTTATGGTTACATAATAATTTTGTGTAGGTACTTACATTAAATCACTATTATATTAGAATTTAAACTAATACTATAGTCATTATGTGCTACTAGCACAAACCCGTGAAAAATCACGGGATATAATAATTCCAATATTGAAAAAAAAAAAATTATTATTTTCTGTCAAAATATTATATTCCAGGTAGATGCCTATTTTGTCGCTCGTCTGATTTTTTACTCAAATTTTCGCTGTTTGAATTCAAAACTGAAAATTTGAATTCATTGAAACAGAGTAGGTCACGCAGGACACATCAATCGAAATTAGTGGGTACTCCTGACGATAACTATCAATTTAATAGTATTATTTGGAAACGTTCTTATCTATCACATATTTTAAAAAAGGGTAACAAAAGTGATATCACGAACTATATAGCAATATGTAAGCTATCTGTAATTCCGAAATGCTTTGAAAAACTATTACTTGATCAAATTTCCCCATGTATTAACCATCTCATTGTTCCGAATCAACATGGATTTTTGTCGGGAAGATCAACTCTAACAAATCTCTCGTTATATGAAAACTATATAGTTTGGTATATATATACCAAACGTTTGGTATATATATACCAAACGCATTAGCTAACAGAAGTCAAGTCGATTCCATATATATGGATTTTATCAAGGCCTTCGACAAAGTATGCCATAAAATTCTACCGGTAAAACTACGTAAGCTCGGTATTGACGGAAAACTTTTAGGACGGGTTGTTTCAAAAAATTTGATGAGTTCATCAAATATTTGAAGTTAATTTTCAGGTTCTGTGTAAATTCTTTTCGAGTTCTGTTTTTTTATCATCATAGGCCAGCTGCTTCACAAAACTGAAATCATCACAGAACTTGAATAGAACTTACACAGAACGTGAAAATTAACGTCAAATACTTGACGAATTCGTCAAATTTTTTTAAACAACCCATCCTTAGACTGGTTCGCAAGCTATCTATCCGATAGAGTTCTACTTTTAAAAAAAAATAATTTGTTCCTTTCCAATCAATTTAAAGCTACCAGTGGTGTTCCATAATTTTGTTTCTACTCATTCTTCTATCCAATCCATACTAATATTATACTTAAATGCGAAACTGCTCGAGTTTGTTTATGACCTTTTCAGGCATTAACCAACAAAATTGTATATGATGGTAAGCTCTGGCGTTATGAAATTATAAATATTAATATATTATATTTGTTATACGTTTTCTGTCGCTAACAAAAGCGAGTTAATTGCAAATGTCAGAAAAAAATCATTCCCATGGAAACGATATTGATATATTTGTGGGCTCTAAGCTGGTAGGTACTCAGCCCCCTGGTCAGCTACTGCCCCAGAAAATTCAAATATTAGAATATGTTTTGTTTTTTTTGGACAAGCTGGAATAAATGTCAGATAAGAGTTCCTAAATTAAAAATATAATTCGTAACGATTATAAAGACTGAATAATAAATAGTGTAATTTTGTATTATATTAACAAACTTCCAAATATTTAATTAAAAATAAACATCCGAAATGTTTGTAAGCGCATAAATTCCGAACGAATGAACAAAATTGGATAATTCTTTTTTTCTTTGTGAAATTTAGGTGGCAGGCAGGTAGTGTTTGAATTCTGAATGTAAGGGAATGAATGTATGGAATGCGGGAGGGGGTGGGGTGGGGAGGAGGGGGGATAATTGATAAGTTCAACCGCTACAGTAATTTCCCGTAATACCATGCGAGCGAAGCCGCGGGGAAAAGCTAGTATAATATAATTATATCATATTATTATCAATTTTATCTTTTGTCCAGGTATATGATTATGATTACATATACGTAATGAGAGTGTGATTTTTAAACATATCTACAGTTTTATTTCAAAATTGAAATTTTCACACTTCACCTTCAAAACAAGAGGGAGGACATTATCCACAAAAAATCTGCGAAAAAGCCGGGCAACGCCGGGGACATCAGGTAGTTTTTTTCTTAAAATAAATATAACTCCAATGAAACCGGGGTAATTACAAAGGCAAACGCCAAAAAATCTGTGATGACAATGATAATGTTAGAGCGACGAATGATTTGAATCCAAGGAAACTTAAAAACCTTTTCATTAGTATATAATTGAATAGTGCTAAGACTAGAAACGTAGATGCATGGAAACAGTCATTTTGTATCTAAGGCTACAAATAACTCCGTTATGACCGCGCGTTTTTAACATTTGACCTTAAAATGGCTAGCTATATTAATAATATCACTTACTGTAGGATCAAAAGTTAAATCTATAGATCAACACCAATCAAGTTAAATTAACATGCATAATACTGAACATTCAAGATAATGTGATGTCCCTCTTTACTTACATAAGATTGAAAGTGAGCAAGTGAGATGATCGTTATTTTATTACATTCATCTAATATTATTCCTTATTTTATCACCTTCTGCCAACCAACCAACCTAGTAATGATGTCACTCTTTTGGCATTAACTATGAACTACTATCCCTTCATCTGTTAGTCGATAAATTAACTTTTATTGATAACTTTTTCCAATAGTCCGTAAGGCAAATGAAACGAACAATAAATAATAAACAATTTAGGTATCTTAGGAAAATAATAAACTGTATTTCTTTATTAGTTGCTAACAAAATAATGAGATTTGGAAACCAGTAATCAATGATGTACTTAATATTACAGAATTCACAATCTGCTCTTTCATAGATGGCGGTAATTGAATTATTTTGGAAAAAAACCGTTTCTGTAAGTTATGCTGCAAAATTTTCTTTTTATAACTTTTGAAAATTATTCCCATCAATGTAATAATATCATTGAAAAAGAACCCAATAATAATATAAATGATAATATGAAAGAGAACAAGACACAGAAAAATATAAAAAGACAATAGTCGCAACTGGGACTCGAACCCAGACCCATCGACTAACCGGGACGTTAACTAATTTCGCTATTGCCGCCTTCTATCAAACCGTCATATTAGTCAATCTCATATTTCAAATTTTAGAATTAACAATATTATCATCAACTAATTCTTTTTTTCGTATTATGGGCAACTACCCTTTTTATTGGAAACAATCATTCTAAGAATTGGTTTGTGACCTGGATAGCGTCTCGGATAATTATATCCGAATTTATTCATATAGAGCTATTGAAAAAAAAATTGGTGTAAGATAATATTCTATTCTAAAATTTGAAATATGAGTTTGACAAATATGACGGTTTGACAAAAGGTGGCAATTGCGAAATTGAATAACGCGCACGTCTCGGTTAGACGAGAGGTCTGGGTTCCAGTCTCAGTTGCGACCATTGTCTTTTTCTATGTCTTGTTATCTTTCATATTTTCGTTTATATTATTATTGTTATATTCTTCTTCAATGATATGCCGTAAAATGTTAATTATTTTTAAACTGTACATAAGCAAGAAGAAAGGCATACAAATTCAATGCTATATCGGTGATTCAATCCAATTTTTTTTTTAGCCTTTCTTGAAAGAATTATGTTTGTTTATGGACAACACAATTTATTCATGTTTATATAGCGTATGTACGGGCGCAAAAAATTAATTCATCTATTTTTAATTAGCTCACACTGAAGGCCCTGAGGAAGATTATTTCCCTCAGGGCCGCCATCTTTAGGATGCTGTGTGGAGTATATTTTTATAAATCGTATGAAATGATGAAATTACATGAAATGTAGCAGCAAACAGGCGACATTTATTAAGTACATATCCAATTCTTATGTAACGTAATACGTAAAATTACGTATCTTATATCCCAAAATAAAATATCATTTTTACGATTAGGTACCTTTGTATCTAAAACTCTACGTTACCACAGCTACAATAATAATAGTTCCGTTGAGTCGTAAAATATTGAAGTTATATGCATGTTTTGTTCAGGACCGGACTGACGATCATAAATTGCCCGGTAATATATGCCAGTGGCCACATTTTCTGTATTACTACTTATCTGAAATTTATATTTTGTATAATTGGGCGGGTAGGAAGGCCTTTTGTAGGGTTTATTTTTATTTTATTTAGTTTTTAGTTTAGTCTTTAAAAATGGCTTAATGATACTCGTAGAAAACCACTGGAGCGACAGCGCAATTTAAAACTTTTTCTCCTCTTGCTCGACATATTTTGGTGATTATTTTGAATATTTTCCGCCCAAATTAAAAAAAAAATCATACCTCCGAATTTTAATGTGGAGACATACAATCTGATTATAGTTCTATATAGCCAATGAATTCACCTATCTTTTGTTAATTATCACATATTCTTAGGATTTAAAAATAAATATATTATAAAATCGTAAACTTCTACTTCATTACTTACAAATAAGGGAAAATTTGCCAAAATTGGCAGCAAAGCAATCCGAGGTATTTTAAATAGTGCCATATTGTGGCAAAAAGCGCTCCAGTGGTTAACATCTTTTATTTATTGTGTAATAATGATTTCTACTATTACTACTGATTCGCATGACAGCAGTAAGTATTGAGAATGCTTAATTAATTTTGAAAACTATAGAATAAGGAACTCCAGTGAAAAATATTATGGCTTTAAAAAAATATGTTCATATAGACCAATATACGCTGATTCTGAATAAATAAGTTTTATTACATAATATTTAACATAGAGTTTTTAAAAAAATATAAAAAGTCCATTTTTAAACGTGTCATTCAAACACCCTATTGCTGGATTTTGGCGGCGTGACGTCACCGCGCCGCGTCACCTGGGTCAAAGTTGTATAGAAATCAATAGAAATGAAGACGCAAGCCGTTCGGAATTCCGTGTTATTGGTTTATAGAGAATTGGACATATAATAGTTTTTGTTTTTATTGAAACATTATTTAGGCCTGAATAATTCAGTATCAAAAATAAAGTATCTCTATTAGTTTATCTATATTATTAAAAATATTCAAAAACTTTAACTGTACAAAAACCGATCGTATTGCCCAGTAATGTCTATGAAAACGCTCCAAAGCTGAAATTCAAAATGGCGGGAGTCAAACAGCTGATTCCAGTTCCCTACAAGATTCATACTTCGGTTAGTCATGATGACGTCACATTAGATTCGGTGGTTTTCGGGTGATCTTGAAAAATTAAAACTTTGACATTTATTTTAAATATTAAAACTAACTATGCAGTTTTTTAAGTTAGAAGGTCATTATTCATAAAAAAAAAAAAAATTGGACTGAAATTCTCTATTGTGATAAAATGAATGTTACGTCAATATATTACGCAAATTAACCTCTAAGTAAAAAAAGGCGAATTATGTTGGTTAAGTACATTAGATTATTGTTAATTTATTTGTATCCTTTCTTTGTGTTTCAGACAAACGGATGACATCACCCCGCGGAAAGTATTAAAACTGCACGCTGACAGGTTTGGTTTTAAAATTTTGACTGGCATATAATACAGTGTTTTCCTTCGTCTTGGCACAAGTTTTTGAATTGGGCGCCATCCTGGAGTCAATTAGACTTATAGTTTTTTTTCAAAGTTATAAGTGTTATTGTGTTTTTTGATCTATAATAAAACCATTTTCTCACCAATAGCACTTTGTCTATTTTATTAGATGATAATACTCTTTATAATTGGGAGAAAGGTATCGAGGAGACCAGTCTATTATGAGTATCTAGCAATCTCAAAATCTTTCTGAACTTGGATTCGACTAATGTGCTATTTTATCACTCTAGGGCAGAGTTTTTTAAGAGGAATATAAACGCTTGAAATATTTCGACTTCCATGCCATACAAAATTTAAAATCGCGTCGTATTTGCACGAGGCAAGTAAGCGAAAAAGTGGTTTTTATTTATTTTGGCAATAATTTTATAAGAATGAAAACAAGTTAGGACATACAAAACCTCAAAAATAGTAAAAATAGCAAAAATAGTCTTAGCTATTAAGGGGTATTTTTTAAATTGTTTCTTATAACGTCTTCATAGTTAAGTCATGCAAAAACATTTTTTAATGGTTTACGCTTATATGTATTTTTTGTTATGTAAATAATAATTTTATTGTAATTCCAATACATAGAAAAGCTATTAAAAGCTTCAATTTATCCGAAGCATATTTTTTGATGTTCATAATGTAAACCGATTCGTCCGAATCGATTATAGCTTCATCTTAAAGACAAGAGTGTCAGGGGTCCACAGGTCCCTTTTCAACGAGATAAACCGTCTCTTCAGGGTCCTGCAGTAACCATTGTGGATGCGACCAAACAATTGAGAAGTTTTTTTTTTAAGTAAACTACTCATTTGTAAAGGAGACTGTAAGCAGGTAACACTGCAAACTTTTATATGTTCGTTAGAGTTACTGAGGTAGGATGAAGACATCACTTTGAAAAGCATGTCGTAAGTCATCTAAAAGAGATGTCAAAGCATCTGAAAACTTTTCAGAATTCTTCAGAATCAATACTTCAGAATAGGGACTTCTTCGGGATAAACGAGCTATGTCTATTCTGATACCATTTGCATCTACGGATCTAAGTAAGTCCGGGATCTCGGTTCTAGTGTCAATTAAAATTTAAAATCGTAATCGATTAGACGTCAGCACCCTTCTCATTATTCTGGTTATTTTATAATTAGTTAAATAAATATAAAAACTAACTACCACTAACATTGAAAACTAACCAATAAAAGTGATTTTTAGAAAACGTCTTTTATTTTCCTACAATTTTCTTCGAAGGGAATCCGTGGAAATTTCTAAATTCTGAAAGTTGTCCATAGTTACAATAAGTTAAGAGCTGGTTCATACACAGCTATCAAATATAAAAGATCATAGCACGCCAAATAACGCTCTCCATACAATCCCTTCAGACCGTTCACATCCAGCGATTTTAAGCCCAGATCAACCATAGACAATACACATCTTACGACGGAACCGCTCCAGAGGCGATATACGAAAAGATAAGTCTCCCCCTCTCCGACGAAAAAGGAGAAGGGGTCATTGTAATTACGGAGCTGCCTAGACCGGTGGATGACAGATGTCAAGTTGACAGATTTCAGTACAAAAAATGTGCATTCCGTTGCCGCTCCCTAATTCAACTGACCCCCTCTCCTACCAAAGGAAGAAATATTTGATAGCGTCGTGAGAAAGTACGAAAGATAAGTGCTCGCGGTTCAACAGATATCTGCTCGCAGATTTATAGCTCTGTGTGAACGAGCTTTAAAGAACCACTGATCTAGGGCTTGCAATCTACCGTACCGACAACGACTGTCGGTAATTGTCAATAGTGCTACTGTGCTCAGTGACTGAAACTGACATCTCAACATATTTATCATATTTGTTGATAGTTGTCAAGGGTCGATGTTTTCTTGAAATATCCCTGCCAGTCCTCCCCTGGTGAGATTTACCTATTGTGCAACGCCAGCTGAACAAAGATGATTTGATGGTCACACACAGCGATTTACCAACCATGCTTAATAATTAATTAATCAAAACATCAACGTCCAGTGAGGTAATTTGGCACAAATTCCACAAATTTTATGTTTTGTACGTGATACTTGGCTTATTGCCGGTTTGAAAGCCGTATTAAATGTCAAATGGGAAGTTGTAACTTTGCTATAACAAGATTAATTTTAGAAATTCATTAGTGGTGTTATATTGTTATGTACCTACAAGCATTCTATCATCTACCAATTTATTTCTAAATCGTTAGAAGAAGGTGATTTATAAGAATTATATTATTATTGTGATCAACTCTCTCTTCAAAACTCATCAAAGGTGCATCCTCCATACACGCAAACACCTTTAGAATTCTCAAATATGGAATAATTCTCAGTGGCGTAACAACCAGAGTCTAGTTACGGGCCATAATCTAGCACGGAGCGTCGGAATAAACCTAAAACTTTTGATATTATAAATGGTAGTAGAAATTTTAACAACAACAAAAATTACGTATTTTGTAGGTATTTTTTGACAATTAGATTGGTATTAATAGTAGTAAGATTTTTTTAAAAATGAAAACTTTTTTAGCACCGTTGTGATTTGAAACTCGATGAAACGAAAAATAGCGATACTAAAAAGAGACAAATACATACACCTATAAAATAATATAGTATAATCGGTGTGGATAACGAGGATGAGATAGTATAATCGGTATCCTCTTTGTGCGGTGCTTCGTAACCTTCCCACTCTTGTCTACTTTAGTTTACTGAAGGTTTCACTTCTACTGCGTGTGAATTGCACACTCTGATATATATTTTTTTTAAATCATCAAATATTCTTATTTCGGTTGTCTGAGATGCGTATTTTTCCTAAAATTCTTAACGTTCAATTAAAAATTTCATTTTCAAAATTTGATCTACATATTTGGGTGAACAATATTAGGAACTCAGACAGACGGTTTTTTTACACACAAAAAAATTCTCAAGGCCTATGCCATCATTGGGGATGCTGTATGGAGGGTCTTTTTAGGGAAAGGAAGAAGAAGAGGTTCCGTAAAGAGAAAAGGTAAGAGCGATGGGAACGGCTCTGGGAGTCAATGTGTACAGGAGTGAGTATGTAGATACCCATAGACCTCTTTTATATTTCATTGAAGAAGAAGATCACTTATAATCTAAATGAAAATATGAAAGAAAACAAGACACAAAAACAGAAAAAAACAATGGTCGCAACTGGGACACGAACCCAGACCTCTCGTCTAACCGGGACGTGCGCGTTTTCCAATTTCGCTATTGCCACCTTCTGTCAAACCGTCATATTTGTCAATCTCATATTTCAAATATTTAGATTCATTAATATTATCTTCAACTAGTTCTTATTTCCATTTTTCCAAGAACTAGTTGAAGAGTTCTTTTTTCCATTTTTCCAAGAACTAATTGAAGATAATATTAATGATACTAAATATTTGAAATATGAGATTGACAAATATGACGGTTTGACAGAAGGTGGCAATAGCGAAATTGGAAAACGCGCACGTCCCGGTTAGACGAGAGGTCTGGGTTCGTGTCCCAGTTGCGACCATTGTTTTTTTCTGTTTTTGTGTCTTGTTTTCTTTCATATTTTCATTTAGATTATAAGTGTTATCTTCTTCTTCAATGATATATTACGTTTATGGGAATAGCCTTCAAAAGTTATAAAAAGAGAGTTTTTCTCATAAAAAATTGAATATTCTCTTTTATATTGTTTAGTAGAAGTACTTTTTCAATACCTCACCGGGAAAACCTGTGCCGAGGGGTTCGCATGTTTTAGAAAAGTGTTACTTTGCCGTCATAAGTAAAAACACAACATTGTCCTTGAAACTCTCTTGAAGGAAGATATTATGGTTCCACCCATGGCAGCAGTATTGTATATTTGGTCAGTAACAGTTAAAGATCATCGTAATATTATGTAGACACATTGTTAAACAGTGTAGTGAAAAGGAAATAAAATATATTATCCAGATCACTAATTATACTAATGAAAATAAAATATGTTATCCAGATCACAAATTTTTTATCGCTTAACCTTAAGTAATATTATATTATAATATATAGATTACTTTACCTTCTTCGTCTGTTCATACTTGAGTAAGTATGTTTATCAGGTAATCCAAGCCTAATAATCAGGTAGCCCTCGGGAAAGAAGCATACTAAAGATTCTGTGCAGAATTAATATCAGAATCATAACTTTCAAGTGACTATTGGCACATCGTGCAAGAATAAAGAATATTTCGGTCTATAATAATGTAAACAATAGTCGGGGAATAAGTGCGCCAACACCATCTGGAATCAAGGTGGGAGCCATTCGGTTTCTAATATTACTTAAATCTAATAAAGTAAGTCAAACTTCACTGACTAAACATTTTTTGCACCCGTTTGTACACCGCGAAATGTTTCATTCTCTACATTTCTAAAACTGAAATAAAATGAGTTGAGGCATGCATTTTTGATATCCATATTATAACATTTAATTTTTGCATATAGCCAGTTGATTACTCAGATGTGTGCAAATACCAAGTTTCGACATATGAGGAAGGCAATATTCGAATCCTCACCATAAATCAAATATTACTTACACGTGTAGGTGTTTTACGCTATAAAATGACAACATTTAGCATGACGGTCCGGTACATTAGTATGACTTTATGAAATATCCCTCTAGTGCTACCAAAAAAACATCAACTTTTTGCTTAATTCACTTTTAAATTTTTGCATTATAATTCATTTGGTGGTTACACTTTTACGTATAACTGCATACTCAAATCAAATTTCGATTGTTCAGAGATGTTTGACTAATCGACTGGACGATCGGTATATATACTTACGTATATTTTTTACAATCTGTAATTCTATAATCCTGAAATGTTTAAAATATCTAGTAAATTTTGCGTAAAAAAAGTGTTCCAAGTGCAATTAGACGATTATGCAACTAGTCTTCGAACTGGCCGAGGAAGGATGAAAGAAGGGGAGAGGATGTGGTAAATCATGTATGAGAGAGTGAACTTGAATGGTTTGGCATGTAGAATGATTGAACAAAGGAAAGTAGTGTAAGGAGAAGTGAATGTGAGTGGTAGAATATGTCGGGACACCCAAAGCAGGATCAAATGAACCAAATAATTGATTCGGGCCATGTGAGTACGTTTTAGAGTCTAAATTTAGACGATGTAATTCTCATTTTTTTTTTTAAATTGAATAATAAAAGATACAATATAATAAAATAATACACAACAATCTTAATTAACTAATTTCAGTAGTGAATTATTATTATTATTTTTTTTAATTCAAGCATTTGCTTATTATAATCGCATAAAGCAAAGTCAGTTAAACCCTTGTGCTCCATTGATGTAGCACTTGTAATTTTAAAAAAAAAACATGTGAATCTAGCCAAGGCTAGGCAAGGCAAGGCATAAGATAAAAATAATGATGGAGAAAAAATGATATTGAATGAATTACGCCGCGCGCCGTTACGATTCCTCTCTTTTATGCAATGTGTATAACCTCGATACTATTATAGCTACTTTTTTATATATAATAATATATAATTAATAGAACTCCTGACAACATTACTGGTATGGAGGACGTGATTAATTATTGAGATATTTATGTGTGTAATTAGCGACAACACTTGCTGGAAATTCCATGTAAAGAAATCCAATCATCATAATCTACGATATAGCTACTAATGGTACTGACGCTACTTGCAGTAAGGTTTGGTTCTAGTCTAGTGATGGGCATAACCGAACATTTTATTACCTAATCGAATGATGAACTTATCGGAAATATCGATTACATTTTTGGTAGTTTGTTTGCACTAGGACGTGTCAACTGTTTTGTTCTTCATATTTTGTTTCGTACGTCAATCATGTAAATCCCGTCAGGGCGTTGTTAATTAATCAACATATCTTATAAATATAAAATTCAAAAAGTGTTTGGAGATTAATGCGATGTCTATGTATTGCTATATTACCTAAGCGAAGGAAATGTTTGAAACTTTCAAAATACCTTCTTTAAACCCCCCGAAGGTTTCTGGAATATTACAACCACATGACAAAACATTTGAAAAGTTTTTTAATTATCACAAAAATTCTTGCGAAACTGTCGAAAATTTGAGAATAACATTTTGCAAAACAATAATTGTAAAATCAAAATTCAATTTACAAAACTCTTTATATTAATGAATTAATTCGAAGTACCTTCTTACATAATAATTTGAATTGTATTAAGGATTATGTTAGGTAACAAATCTGATTGATCATTCTTATAATAAACCAAAATGAATATTTGTAGTATATGAAAATGAAAATTTGAATTAAAAAAACTGTAATAGATGGCACGCGAGCTGTTTGAAAACTGAATGCACTGGGACTGAATATATGGAACCCGGGAGGGGGGTTGGTGGTACGGAAAAACGGGAGAGGGGAAAGGGAAGGCGGGGAAGGTGGAAGGGGTACGCGGGAGGGGAACGGGACGCACGGCATGCAGTGAGAAACAATTTATTTCTTTGAATATGCCGCGAACCAGCTAGTAAATAAATAAAGTAAAACCTTGTTATGTCCCCTAGTTTCAACGGTTTCGGACAACTGTCCCAATTTTTATGCTGTTGGGATGTATCATAAAATATCGATTGAATTTTCTTCGATTATATCGAAATGTATTTCTCGCTCTTGCACATTACTAGATGACGCATTGTGCTCGCAAATTCTCCCTGCTTAATCGGAGCAATCGTAACGCTTTGAATAATTTTCCACTTGAATTCCTAATAAGTGAAGGTTATTTTTTGTTATGCAAAAATATAACAGTAAGCTGCTTTATGGGTCGTGCTAAATTTAATTCTTATGATCTGCAAGTTACTACCGATCTTACAAGTCTCCACGTGCCGATAGGGAGGGCTTGTAAAAAAGCCAGTCATGCGTTCGCTTTTCAAAAATAACAGTATAATCTACCTATATACCTTGGTGACCAGAATTCCAGAACCGGTTCTGCCTTTGTCAACCCATACGTAAGTCCTGAAAATAGGATATTCAATAGTTTTTAGTGTGTGCGCGGGAATTGAATACATTAAGAATGAAGCAGTGATTCTCAAAGTGGGCGATTTACTCCACTCCAGGGGGCGCTGGAGTCAGACAAGAGAGCTGGGCGGTGCGCGCTGGGCTCAAGGGCTGCAGGAGGGATTTATTATTATTAATCAGTTGAAATGGGGCGATGAAGTGTTGAAAAATTGGTCCAAAATTACAGTGTGGTGCATTGTCGCAATATTCATACAAAAAAATGATCCTTTCATGTACATGAATTATTTTCCAATGTACACATGTGTGATTTCCAAATAGAGTTTCAACTGCTCCAATTCAATAGAGCTATGGATTTGAAACTATTGAGGTCACTCATATAATATATTATAGTATAACCGGGAAACTAGTGAATCTTTGTCATATTGAGAATCCAAAAAACAAATTATCGATCTGAGCACTTCGATTTTCTTCTATTTAATGATATATGATTATTTTTTCACAACTCAAAGGTTAAAAAACTTTTGAAACCGGGTCTACGCTTCAACACATTTGAAAAACATCGAGCAGATGTTATTAAACCTATGGCAAAGATTATTTTTAAAATTTGATCAAAAAAATTCCAACCTCGGTCTCAAATTAACTACTCGAAAATGAAAGCTCAAATAAAAAAAATTATACCACAATATCGACTCCAAATATGATGTTGGTTTACCAGTTTCTCGCTTGTTCTACGAGTTTCCGAGCACCGTGTCTAATGGATACCATCCGACATACGTTGAACACCTTTCGACTCCTGTCCAGAGTGGTAAACGCTTTCAGAATCGCCAAGCGGAAAGACCACCATTCAGATTTTAAACGTTGCTTTAAATGGCTTTAGCGGCGTTTGGAGGCTAGATCTGAGTGGCCAGGTAACCCCATCTTCCTCTTCATCCCCTCCTTTCTCTCCCCACTACTTCGATCTCACAAAGGTTTGGACAAACAGGCGGAGATTGAAGTGGAAGATGAAATACAATTTTTTTGGGAACTTCATAAGAATACTTAACTTTTTGATGGAGAAAGGTAACATAAGGTGTTACATATATATATATATATATATGTTACCTTCCTCTTACCTTCTTCTTACCTTCCTCTTTACTTATATATAGAATAATAATCATAATAATAAAGTTTTATTCCGGGATATGGGGAGGATGGTGCAATCCCACACGTCCCATATAAATGTGCACATTTATATAATATATTTTATAACATATTTTGATATAACAGATTTTTTTTAGAACATAGAATAGGAAAAAAAAAACAAAATAAAAAAATATTAAAATTAAATACAAAAATTCAAAAAATAAATAAGTTATCAATTCTATCAATTCAATTATATATATATATATATACACACATTACCTAACCATTAAATCTGGTCAAGTATTTAATACCCAGCGTTATGTTGGATATTATTATTAATATCAACACTATTAGTTCTGTAGGGGACTTCTCAATAACTTCAAGTTCTAGATAACAAACTGGTTTATTATGTGTATTTACAATAATATTGCTGCAAATCACGCGACCTGTGGGAAATTGAATCTCGTGGACTCGCTCGCCAGAGCTCGTCCTGCCAGCATCGGTCGATATGGGTACCATGCTTTTGGCAAGGCAAGGTGCTTTCATCGGCCATCGATGAAAGCACTTTCCCTGCTAACATCTGATGACATCACTTAGAATCTTTATCAATACATTTCACATAAAATAGAGTAGGCAGCCCAAATTCCATTATATTTGGGAGGTTTGAGGTGCGAAGAGGGAACTCTCTCATTCGGGAACCGAACCATGCAGTCATTATTTATTAGCGGACCGTTTCAAATATGAAAATGCAATATTACAGTTATTGTGTTTTTTTAACTCAAAATTTCAGGCAGAAAACTTAATTTGGCACATTTAGTAAACATACATGAAAGAACAGATTTTTTTTGCCGCTTCTCGGTTGAATTATATTGCAATAATCTTTTCAAAAAGTCTATTCCTTGTAGGCATTGACCTACAAGGTCTAGAAAGGGCGTGTGGCTGTTGAAAAAGTCTCCGATACTAAAATTGGGTTACGAAAAAATTATCGAAAGAAAAGGCATTATTAATTTTGCCGACTTAAACACGCCGTATCTTAGTTGTTATCGATGCTTCTAGGGGATACAAAAGAGTTTAATTCTTTTCACGAAGCGGTTATAGGGGGCGGTAAGTTTGGGAAAACAGGTTTGGGAAACTGTGGCGAAGCGTGAATAAAAATAACGGGTCCGCGCAGAAAGCAAACACGTTTGTGCGATCCTCCTTTGATGTTATCTGTTCCTGGTCCCCGGGACAATAATACCGTCCCGCAGCTGATTTTTACTTATGGAGAATGGGGCTTACGATTCGCGGGGCACTTTCGCAATACGAGACGAGGCAGCCATCGACTCACGGCTCCACAGCTGGCCGATTCTCTTCACCGCTGTATTGTTGAGTGAACGTGGCTTATCTTGGTACATAATAGGATCATAATTCAACAAACAATGAAACAAAACGATCATATCTATACTTTTAATTTTTTTTTTTATTTTAAGTCCATCATTCCATGCAATCAAGCATACTTGGAGAATTTCGAATATTCGAGATTCGAATTTTAGAGAATTTCGAATATTAGTAGGTCCTTTTCTAAAAATCCAATTTTGACATCAAACTGCTAATTTCGGTTGTCTTGCGTTGGTCTTGCACGAAATCTAATTCAATGATTTCGAATTTGCTATAAATTTAATTGTCATTTTCAAAATTGGAACCGATTGTTTGAGGAATTCTGAAAAACGATAAAGTGGGAATTTTATTTTTATTTAATCTCCACAGGAGGCCCCAAGGAAAATTATTCCTCTTATGGCCTATGTTATCTTTGGGGATGTTGTATATCTTTTTAGGAATGGAATAAGATGAAGTGCTGGGAAGCGAAAAGTATGAGGGGTAGTTAGGAATCTGGGGGTGTGTCCAGGAGAGACATACGCATCCATCCCTCCCATTGCAAGACGATGTTGGAGTTCGGAGAGAGACTTGCTGGAGAGGTCAAAAGGTCTTCCTCAACCAGTCTCTCCCGATCCGGTCTGCCACAAAATGCAAAAAGTCTGCTTTCCTTGAAATACTACGACTATGCATACCGATAGAGAAAAAAAAACGGAGAAAAATGTCATATTTAACTCATGTTGGAAAAGTTGGCCTTGAAAAATTTAAAATATTTTTAAGATGTTGTAAAAATCATTTGAATTTATCTAGATCATCATTTAAAATTATGGAGAAAGGAATCGGAATATAACCATAAACTAATGTGAAAAACAGTGAATTTGGCCATAAACAAAAAAAAAACACAAAACATTGGTAATTACGGTAGAACCAAAGTAAAAGATTTAAGAATAGTAAGAATTTTTTTTTTTTTTTTTGTTCATATGAAGCAGATACTTTGTGATGTGACTTTACAATTTAAAATAAAACAATAACTTTGTAAACACCACTTTTTATTTTTTATGTACTTAATGCCGACCGGGTTTCGCTACCACCGTAGCTTCTTCAGGGCATTACAGAACTCTACTAAAATTAAGTTACATGTGTTATAGATAATATACATATGGGTTAAAAACAAAATCGGCCGGACTACTCAAGTGGAGGAGGAAGTAGGGATAAGTGTAGATGGAGCATTGGGTAAGGAAAGGGAATGTTTTTTGTCAATAGGTCTGATGCCTATTGACAAAAAACATTCCCTTTCCTTACCCAATGCTCCATCTACACTTATCCCTACTTCCTCCTCCACTTGAGTAATAATTAATAATAATAATTTTTCACAATATGAATCGCGATAAATATTGAATATGTAGCCTACACCTGAATTAATCATATTCTAAGTTTGGAATGTTTCTCTTTCACTTTCAAAGACCAGTTGGTAATGATATGCATCAAAAATGAATGTCGTATTATACATTAATTGATTTTATTATTTAGCCTCAGAATGCAGTTGTTCTGCATTAAACTTAATTACTAAATTAGGTGTCTTTGAATAGTTATTCCATCTTACGAAATGTAAAACTTGGTTATTTAGAATTTATTATATATAATTTATTGCACTAGGTAATTTAATTAAAGCAGTAGTACATGTAGTGTATTTTCAAGGATCTGACTGGAAAAAGCACTTAAGACGAACGGCTGCGTCATCTTTTTCATGCAAAACCTAGATTTGGAAACATAATACTTTACCAAGCTATTTTTTTTTAAATCAAAAGGTAAAGCAAATTTATAATATGAATATGCACTGTTTCATTTATTTGTGTTTTAAATTGTAAAATATGGGCGATTAAAGGATTCGATTTTTCGAGAATTTAGAAGTAAATTTGAGAATTTTTAGGAGTAAATGGTTATTATTTAAATACTAACATTACGCAGCCTACTACGTAAATACAATGAAATATAAAATAAAAAATTAAATAATGCAAAAATGAATTTTTTTTGATGAAATTTTAAAACTAAAAAATTGTAAAACTATGCGTTAAATTTGGATTGCGACGTAAGTGGTTGTTTTTTAAATTAAAAATTTAAGCCCATAAAAATGTTTTCTTAATAATTTTTGAAATGAAAACTTCTTTAACACCGTTGTGATTTGAAAGAAACGAAAAATAGTGACACTAAATAGAGATAAACACATAGATCTATAGTATTTAGCCTGCGAGAGAATGAGATAGATTAATTGGTCTCCTCTTTGTGCGGTGCTTCTTGGTCGTAGCCTCCCCAAGAAGGTTTCACTTCATTATATTTTCATAGTAGGTAGAGCAAAATTATTATTTTTTTTTTAATAATTATCATAAACTCACAATTATTCGTGATTCCAATTATTTGCTAAACTTGCCTCTTAAATCGTGAATAATAGAGTCCTTTTATGTATATATTTCATAATTTAAATAATAAATAAACTTACCAGATATCTTTTCAAAAAATAATCATTCGGTTTGGTCAAGAATTTTTGCAACAAATCCAATTTTAAGTTTAGTATGAAAAAGGCCGCGTAGCCGTTCCTCTTAAGCCAGTTGCGCAAATTGCTGGTTCCCGATTGAAATATTATCATAACAACAACACAACCTCCTTCGACGGCTTCCAATCCGGTCTACCAATAAATTTTATTTTCTAACTTGTGTTATTTCATAATTAATCCCTTCATAATATACTCGTATATTTTAAAACGTTCCACAATGGAAGATACTTACTACAGAAATGCCCTGATAAAGACTACTACATCCTTCCACAATCCATTCCATACTTAATATTATAAATGCGAAACTCCTCGAGTTCGTTTATGACCTTATCACGCATTAACCAATAAAAAGACTTTAAAAATTCATTCACCAATAAAAAGCTAAATTATATGCGAAGACTATAGTCTGTATATGATGGCAAGCTCTGGCCTTATGAAATTAAAAATATTAATATATTATATTTGTTATACGTTTTCTGTCGCTAACAAAAGCGAGTTAATTGCAAATGTCAGAAAAAAATCATTCCCATGGAAACGATGTTGATATATTTGTGGGCTCTAAGCTGGTAGGTACTCAGCCCCCTGGTCAGCTACTGCCCCAGAAAATTCAAATATTAGAATATGTTTTGTTTTTATTGGACAAGCTGGAATAAATGTCAGATAAGAGTTCCTACATTAAAAATATAATTCGTAACGAATATAAAGACTGAATAATAAATAGTGTAATTTTGTATTATATTAACAAACTTCCAAATATTTAATTAAAAATAAACATCCGAAATGTTTGTAAGCGCATAAATTCCGAACGAATGAACAAAATTGGATAATTCTTTTTTTCTTTGAGCAATAGCTTTATGAAATTTAGGTGGCAGGCGAGATGTTTGAAAACTGAATGTAAGGGAATGAATGTATGGAATGCGGGTGGGGTGGGGATGGGGAGGAGGGGGGATAATTGGTAAGTGCAAGCGCTACAGTAATTTCCCGTAATACCATGCGAGCGAAGCCGCGGGGAAAAGCTGGTAAAATATATTTTAACAACCGTTGATGCCGTAGTCCCTCAAGCTCGAGACGGCTGCGAGCAGTTGGGACTCTTGTGCGGTATTAATTTTTAAAAATCCTTGTGCATTGTGCATGGGCAAATTTAATACGGAAGTAAGGCATTGCAAACTTCTAGGTCTGTACCAGGTGGAGGATGCTGGACCCATTCAAGGACCCTCCTGCAGTTCCGTCTTAACCCTAAGGATATGCGGAGCACGAGCCCGGGGTCCCCTGTTTGAGGATGCCCCGAATATAATATCATATCATAGGAGACCCCGACAGGAAATACGTTCCAAGGCATAATATGGCACCGGATGATTGGGGATGCCGTGAAAATAGTACGCATCGGGGACAAAGGAATCGCAAAAAAATATCAAATTTTCCACAGGGCGCCAAATACAAGGGGCTAACGCCAAACTTTTAGAAAAATTCGGGGACGCCCGTTGGAAGACATGGCTCGATCGAGTAGATTCAGAACCAAATTCTTGAGTCGGGCCAAATGCCATGTCAGTCTCAGAATAGCAGCAGGGTATGTATAAGACGATGTATGAATATGAATGCAGCAAGGAGTTAGTACCAAGACCGAGTTGATTGGCGGGCCATCCTCTCCATCTACCCCTGCGGAGAAATACCGTAATATTTGCTTTGTTAAGTATCAAAAAAATAGGTAATTAAATGTAATGGTGATTGGGACTTTTCAAATATGGCCAATGAAGATAGCAACTAAATATCATGAAAACTTTAGCCATAAATTGGTGGTTTTTTACTTCCCTTTGTACCTACATAGTCACTAGATTCAGGTAACATGTGTTTCGCCTTTCGAAGATTTATTATACTGAATTATTAAAGAAAAGCTTTACTGCAAAGGGTGAAAAATAAAACAATCGAAAATAATAATAGAATAAAATAGAAATAATCTGGGAGTGATGCTGACATCTATTAATTATTAATATTATAATTTAGTTGCAGATGGTACAAATCTGTGGTGGATTCTAAGTGGTAAAGCGTACTGAAATGTTTCAGCATAAAATTCATAGATGGCGTTAAACGCAAATTGGAAAACAAACATCCGTTTTTCATCGTCGTATTATTGTCAAATAAAGTACAGTTAATAAAAATACAAATATTTAAACTAATAAAATATCTAAATTTATTGTTTTTTTTTTAAGTGAAAACCTTTTTACAAGTTCCGTTGTGTTTGAAACTCGATTAAAAAGGGACAAATACACACATCTACAGGATTTAGCCTGCGAGAAAATGAGAAGGTATAATCACATTTTTGTGTGGTGATTCGTAGCCTATCGGTCTCCACTTTGTGCGATGCTTCTAGTAGCCATCCCACTCGTACTACTAGAAGCAAATCTACTTTAGTTTTCTGAAGTTTTTGACGTTTACCGCATGTAAACTGCACAAAAATCTTTTTGACGTGATAACGTCTTATAAATCGATGAAACCCGGCTGCACCTACGAAAAAGTATGACTCATTGTCACGTTCCGCCTGAGCCGAGCGTGCAAGCGAGAGCGCGGAACAAGCGTTCGGCCTAAGCGTTCGGCTTGTGACGCATCTATCTCTTTTCCACTCCATCGTTATTATATGACGTTAACACCTAAAATTATCGTACGTTAACCGACTTTACAGACAACCATTTTTTTTCTTCATAATATTCATTCTTCGTAACAGCGTTACAATGACCCGAGACGCCAAAAATGAACGTAGCAATTAAATTTTTTTGTTTAATTTTTGGGAGCAAAATAAATCTCATTAATTTTTGGATAATTTAAAATCGAAACTTTTTGGATAATTTAAAATCGAAAATATGTTAAAAGTATCTATTCCTATTTATTTAATCACTCCAGTAATTTTGATATTTATGGGGTGACTGGGTTGGCCATTACTGAATAGTTTTAATGTAAATGACAATGACAGGCAAACAACAAAGGATGTAATGTTAATTATTGAGGTTAAAGCTAATCATTTATACCTCAATGTTGTTAATGTCAATAAATTGCTGAATATCTATTAATTTATGTATTTGTATTACACACCTACCCGGGCTTTTATAAACATGTGATATACATAATAATTTTGTGGAACAAAAATCATATAGGAAAATATGCTTTTTTAATATTATTGAGGTACGTTATTATAGCCTTCTTGTAACTAACCTTCTCTTCCTCTCCGAAACACAGATAGCCGAGCCTCCTGACGCCTCCTATCTGGACTGCCCGGGCTTCACCCTCATGGGCAAATTCAGACAGAAGGGAGGTGTCTGTCTCTTCAGCCGAGCTGACGTCAACTGTGTGCGAATGTTGAATCTGGAAAACTCCAGATTCGACGTAATGTGGGTGCGCGTCAATCTTGCCAGTACGGTAAGGTTTTATGCGTGTTTATACCGTTCACCAAACCTAAACGAATTAGACACGTCCGAGCTCTTCAAACATTTAAGCAACACTATTGATGACCTCTTGCCCCGCTTCCCTACGGCAGAGTTTGTGGTCCTGGGGGACTTCAATGTTCATAACGAACCTTGGTTGAAGTTCTCAGGGTCAACAGACTCAGCTGGACGACAAGCGGAATCCTTTGCCCTTTGCCACGGACTGGAGCAAATGGTTCAGGAGCCCACACGGGTTCCTGATGTCCAGTCTCACCGCTCTAATCTGTTAGACCTGTTTCTAACCACTGTGCCACACGGTTACAAGATTGACGTCACAGCGCCTTTAGGATCGTCGGACCACTGCCTGGTGACGTCGTCAATCCCCGTAACCTTCAGACCGCCAAACGAGAGGCTGAAAAGAAAAGTGTGGCACTACAGGTCTGCAGATTGGTTCGGTTTGCGGGCACATTTTAATGCTTTCCCGTGGTCAACTGTCTGTTTTCGGACTTCGGATCCCTCAAGATGTGCCCAGGAAATTGGTGAAGTCATCGCGTCCGTGATGGATGGCTTCATCCATTCCACTGTTAAAGAAACTGGTGTGGGCTCAAAGCCATGGTTCAGTCGACAATGCTCTGAAGCAGTGCGACGAAAAAACGCGGCTTATCGAGCCTACAACACATCTCGAACGTCCGAAAACAGAATAGTTTATAACAAAATGTCAAAGGAAAGCAAGAGAATCATAAATAGGTCGAAATTTGAGCACGACCAGCAGATCAGCAGAAAGCTGGCTGCATGCCCGCATGGCAGCAGAGCGTTCTGGTCGCTTGCGGGCTCTATAGGTCGCAATTTCTGCAAACCCAGTCTGCCACCTCTTACCAGAACTGACGGCTCTCTAGCTAATACCGCCGCCGAAAAGGCTAACTTATTAGGCAAAATGTTCGCGGAAAACTCGACCCTCGATGATCAAGGTGCTATCCCGCCGTCGGTTCCTCACTGCGGTTTTCATATGAAAAAGCTGAGGATCCGGCATCGGGATGTACTCCAAGTCTTACGAGGGCTCGATGTTAATAAAGCTAGTGGGCCTGACGGAATACCTGCCCTGGTATTGCAGAGGTGCGCTGCAGAAATAGCTCCAATTTTGACGAAGCTTTTCAAAATGTCCCTGAAGTTTGGGACTGTGCCCTCCGGTTGGAAAAAAGCGATCATTCACCCTATTCCAAAGAAAAGTGACCGCTCCAACCCGGCCAACTACCGCCCCATAGCGATCACATCTGTTCTGTCAAAAGTGATGGAACGTGTGATCAACGACAAACTGCTCACATACCTCGAGAAGAACAAAATTATTAACGACCGTCAATACGGATTCCGGCGGAACCGCTCGTGCGGTGATCTTCTCGCGTATGTGACGCATGTTTGGGGGCGGTGCCTGGAACGTTTTGGTGAAACCCAAACGGTTTCACTGGATATTTCCAAGGCCTTTGACCGGGTTTGGCACCGAGGGCTTGTCAACAAACTGCCTTCTTACTGACTTCCCGCATCTTGTGTATGTGGATTGCCGACTTTTTGAGGGAGAGGTCGATTCAGGCGGTTGCTGATGGTTTCACCTCTTCCTCGCATTCGATAAATGCTGGCGTCCCACAGGGATCGGTTCTGTCTCCGACTTTGTTTTTGTTGCACATCAATGACCTCTTGACGTGTGCACCGATTCATTGCTACGCGGACGACAGTACAGTCCATGATAGCTTTTTGTTTGACAAACCTCCAAAGGGCTCACAAACCCCAATGGCTCGGAGGGCTTTGAAACAAAGAATGGACGGTTACCTCGAGAGTGTTTCCTCTTGGGGTAAGAATAACCTCGTCGAATTTAATGTTTCAAAGACCCAATCATGTCTGATCACGTCTAAAAGGGATCGAAATGATAATCTAGTCTCCTTCAACGGAAGCATTCTCCCGAACAGGCCTTCCATTGATATGCTTGGTGTAACTCTAAGTGACCAGCTCAGGTACGGGGGCTCCATCGAGGCCAGAGTTAAATTAGCCTCTCAGAAACTGGGCATACTGTACAGGGCACGCAGATACTTTAATAGTACACAACTGCTAGCCCTGTACAAATCGCAAGTGCGCCCCACGGTTGAATTTGGCAGCCACCTCTGGTCTGGAGCCCCAAAATACCTGAAAAAAACCCTTGACTCTGTGCAGAAACGGGCGGTCCGTTTGATAGATTCTCCTAATTTAACTAACGGATTGCAATCTTTAGAGCACAGGCGCCAGGTGGGAATGCTACCGGTATTACAATGGAAGATGCTCCGAGGAACTAGCGTCATTGATCCCCTCGGCACCGGTGCATAGTCGGGAAACACGCCAAACGCGCGCTCAACATTTGTACACGGTTGACATTAGTCACATGAGAACGGGTCGTTTCTACGACTCGTTCTTGAGTTCAACAGCTCGGCTGTGGAACGATTTGCCGGCCTCTGTGTTTCCTCCCTCCTACAATATGGGTCTCTTCAAGACCCATGTTCACTCCTTCCTCTCCTCAAAAACACCCTCCACACAGCATCCTCAAAGATGACATAGGCCCTGAGGGAAATTATTTTTTCCTCAGGGCCTCCTGTGTGGAGTTAATGTAAAAAAAAAAAAAAAACTATATTGTGTGCAGTTGAATACATCAACTATTTCTGCGAAAGTATTGCCAATTGCTTGCAATCTAGGTACAACCGTGTCTAAATGACTCAGTCCTGAATTAAAAATATCGAGAGCTGTTCAAACGCGGTAGAAGTGAAACTTCACCCACAAAATCTCAACCAATAGTGAAAAGTGAGCACGTTATCAAAACGGCCAATGAGCTCAGCTAGACGCTTCGTAGGTACCGTAAATAGGTAAGGTTTCATTCTATCTCCTTTTCTCGCAAGCTAAATCCTATGGATGAATTTTAGTGTCGTTTCCGTTTCATTGAGTTTCAAATCACAACTATGCTAAAGAAGTTTCAAAAAGAATTTTAGATCAAGTAGTTAGTGGTGTATGGAAAGTATTAAGGTTTAGTAAATCAAGATTGTCATACGAATGTGATTGATATACGAATAACAATTTTTGAATAAAAATCAAGTCGGAAAACAATACTTTTGAGAGAACAATTTTAAATCTTTCATCAAGTGGTTTCTATATATGTGTTTCTATATAACTTCTATAAATTATATTATTATCGTTAATATATCTTAGAAATTTATGTTGAATTTTTTCAATGAAATCGCACTGGATTTTAAAGTGAGGGAACCAAATAAAAGAATTGTATAAATTAAACAGTTATTATTGTATATTATCAACTATTTAACTTATTATTTACTAAAGTTATTATTATATCCTGATGAAGCTTGGTAGAAGCGAGAGCGGTCGATATTTAAAATAATAAATTCTTGGCTAAAATGCGGAAGTGTTTGTACAAATTAAAAAATATATATAATATATATTTACAATTACGTCGTCTTTGTGTTACAACTTTGCTCGTGATTATATATAGATGGATGCCAAAATATTGGAAAAACCTAATTTTTTTTTTTCATTTTCAATGTCTTTCTACACCATTTCTTTGAAGATCGATAATATTATTTCAATATTTATAAATTACATCTAAGGTTAGGTTGTATAACAGAAATCCAAATGTAATTTTGTCATTCATTGTAATTTATTTTTTTCAATTATGTTTTGGAAGGTGTTATGCTTTTTAAGTGATCACAAATAGATACAATGCACAAACAGACCGATAATCCATGTCAAACGGAGACATTTCACATGTAAAAATTGAAAATGATTTTATTAATCATAAAAAGTTTGTATTATTTCTATACAGCTGTTTTTGTGAGAAAAACACCTGGAGGGCGCTTTAAAACTTAATATATGTGTGTATAATTTAACCCATATCCTGTCACTTAGATTTAAATTTAATGTACGTATTTACATCAAAATTTTTAATATTAATTTAAGTTAGGAAATATTTCGCTCTCTAACTAACTACACTATTCAAAGCGACGAAACCAAAAAGCGACTTTAAAAATAGACAAACACACACATCTATAGGATTTAAAAGCCTGCAAGAGAATAATAATCGGTCTCCTCTTTATGCGGTGCTTCGTAGCCAATCGGTCTCCTCTTCTTGCGGTGCTTCGTAGCCTCCCCACTCTTGTCTACTTTAGTTTTCTGAAGGTATCCACTTCTACCGCGTATGAACTGCACACTATTTTCACAATCACTTGAATTGAATTGAATCTGGTTGAATGGATAACAATATTACATTTGATTTTCTGTGACGCTTTCCAATATAGGCGTAAAGTATAAAAAATATAAAATATATAAATATATTTACAATTTTTAAATATAATCTTTGTGAATTGAGTACGCCACTGGTGGGCGGAGTGGTATAGGCACCTGAGGGCACCATAAACATTCCTTCTATCGCCCGGAGCGGGGTACGCTATACATATTTCACAAACTGCTCCGCGCCCCGGGGCAGAGGCAGCCGTCATACAAAAAGCGTCCTTAACTCTTTTAATGTCAAACAGCGATGTATCGTTATGGCGTCCAAGAAGAACAATCGTTTCTTGGCACTCATTTAACCGGGTTTATATTAAATTAAACCAGGCCACGATATGCCTATAACATACCTAAAGGCATGTAAGTTGCAACGAATCTCTCAGCGGTAGAACCAACGGAGGAGAATTCGCTTGTGATTCACCAGAAAGCACAGTACTTTTGCAAGTCAAAAACTATGACAGCGACAATTAATATTGACATTCAGTACGATAATGTAATCGAAAAACAAAATGCATTTTTTTTATATGAATACCGCACAAGAGTCCCAACTGCTCCCGTCTGGAGCCAGTGAGACTATGGCATCCTCAATTGGGGTATGTTGTGAGACTCAAGGTAGTGGGGAGGGGAAGGAGGTGGAGAAGAGGAAGGTAGGAAGTACCTGGCTATTCAGATCTGGTCACCAAACACGGCCAAAGCCATTTCAAGCAACTTTTCAGTTCTGAATGGTGGTCTCACACCAGGGCGATACTGAGAGTATCTTCCCCTCTGGAACGTGCCGCAAATATACTATTTATTATTTTAAATGAATAAATTCTGAAATAACACAAATTAATCAAATTAAATTTATTTGCCACGCCGAGATTCGATCCCGCGACCGTCGGAATGTTAGTCAAGATCCTTACCGCTAGACTACGCCGGCCAATAACGAAATATTGAAATTGTCTTGACAGGGCACAGATAAAGTGTGAAAAATGTGAAGCTTCTTCAAGTGGGGGGCTTCAAAGATTCAAAGTGAAAACTTCTTTAGCACCGTTGTGATTTGAAACTCGATTGAACGGGAACAGACACTAAAGACAAACACTAGAGACAAACTCATATATCTATAGGATTTAGCCTGCAAGAGAATGAGATAGACTAATCGTTCTCCTCTTTGTGCGGTGCTTCGT
This sequence comes from Glyphotaelius pellucidus, assembly GCA_936435175.1. Taxonomy (NCBI): domain Eukaryota; kingdom Metazoa; phylum Arthropoda; class Insecta; order Trichoptera; family Limnephilidae; genus Glyphotaelius; species Glyphotaelius pellucidus. The sequence continues at coordinate 6,841,209 of OW386542.1, forward strand.
AGCCTCCCCACTCTTTTCTACTTTAGTTTTTTTAATGTTTCGCTTCTGCCGTGTGTGAATAGCACACTTTTTTTTTTGTAAATATCAAAAAAATAAGACCTTAAAATAAGGTCTAGTAAAGACATTTATTTATTTTACTTTAATTACCATGCATATTATGTCCGCTCTTACCGCTATACCTATAGGAACACCTCCCCACTCCCATCAAATGAATATTTAAAAATAATCGATTCGTCAGACATCTCCGAAAAATTTTAAATTAGAAAATTAAATTAATTTTAATTAGAAATTAAAATTAAAAATTAAAAATTTTAATTTTTTTTTTACAATTTTCATCTTTTTGTATGAAGATCTTTCAGTTTGTGGATGCTGCGCATCCCTGGACTGAAATAATTCTCCGTACAAAAATTTGAAATTTTGAACAAATTAAAAATGATTTGCAGCTACAACATCATCATTAATTGATGGGAATAACCTTCAAAAGTTATAAAAAAGAGGGTTTTTCTTAAAAAAAAATATATTTTTTGCTGAAGAGGTTTGTTTGTTACTATCGTGGTACGAAAGCACAACTCGATGGAATTTGCAGGAAAACACTTCTTGTTATTCTTTAATACAATTTATTTAAAAAATACTATACTGTTGACAATAGTGATCTCGAAGACCACACCACACTGACAAATATCGAAGGCTTTATTTCCCTCGATATCTCAACACTCTACTGAAGACAGGAACCTATGTACCCCTCATATCGAGATTAATTACAACACTCTACTGGAGATAGGCACCTATGTACCCCCCATGCTCGAGTTTAATTAAATAACTCCGAAGGTACAACATGTACCTTCTCGTTTTACCGTTAAAACAATACTGACTCTCCATTACCAACATCGCTATTATTTAAAGTAAACATGGTACATAAAAAAATGGTGGGAAAATAATATTTAAGCAGTTCCCACACTAATTTTAAAATCTAACATCCAGAAAATAATAAAACAATTTCCTAAAAGTCAGCCGAAAAGAGCAACCAATAAAATACATCTTAATATTACAGGGATTAACAAATATTGCAGATTTTATTACTATTCTCACTTAGGGCTAAAGCCGGCGGTGCATTTATCCTTGAGGGCGTTATAAACTGCCGCCAACTTTACAAATACTAAAAGAATTTGTCCCAAATTTGTGAGGGAATGTATTTATATGATACCAGCCATAAACATATTATTCAAGGTTCGGACCTTAGTCATGAAACCGTGAGATAATATTATTTTGCATATTTGAAAAGGAGAAACTACGCATGACTAAAATTAATAAAATATAAATGAATATTATAAATGATATTAACAAACTAAATGGATTAATTCGCATTCTAGGAACAAACAAAGTTTTTGAGAAAATGTTTGTGAAATTTCACTTTAAGTAAGGTAAAAAACATGCCCACAAAACCCTTCCATTGGTGTATGTACTATTGTATTTGTTGATGATTACCATGAGAGCAATGAAATGAAATCTCTAAAACTGTGTGTCGAACTTGAAAACAAATAAAAGCCAGTTAACATTAGCTGTGTTATGTCCATTAAGAAGTTTTAAAGCATTGTCCATTCACCAAATTGTTTAAACCGTTTTTGCCCTAAAAACTTATAAAATTAAAAAAAAAATCGAAATGCTCAGATCAAAAAAAAGTTTTTAAAGGTTCTCTATTTTTTTTACATTCTACACTGGAGGCCCTAATGAGAACATCCCTCAAGGCTTATTTTATTTTTGGGGATGCTGTGTGGGTGGTCTTTGAAGCGAAATGAAGGAGAAAAAGTTCTGGCAAGGAAAAAGGTATGAGTAGGAATCTGGAGGTCAGTGTCTAGGAGTGACGGACGTATGAATTCATCTCTCTCACTGCAAGGCAGTGAGTTGAGATAGTCCGGCTGCAGAGGTCCAGATAAGGTCTCTCCCGATCCGGCCCACCTTAATCCTGGTGGGCAAACGCATTCGCCGCCAAGACCTACACAAACCTCATTCCATGAAACCGGGCACCCCGGCTAAATCACCAAACGTAGCGAACCACTAGGGGTGACCTACGGCAGGGATGTTGGTTATCCAAATGATACCCACAACCGCTTCCCAAATTGAAAATGATGTAGATTCCAAAATGATTTGAAATAGATAAACCAGTTTCCCGTTCGTACTACGAATTTCCGGATACTGTATATATGATATAAAAGCGACGTAGGCCCCTTCTGAGATGTTGTCAGAATCAAAATGTTAATTCGTGCAACAAAGGAAATTGATAGGTAGGTACCTACCTACTCCAACATGATGTATCAGTTTCCTTTCAAATTTGCCTACAAGGAGAGCGCTGGGCACAGGGCTGGGTTTACTTTAAAATATATACATAAACATAAAAAACAAAATATGCTTGCATATATTATGTATGTTTGTAAGTTTTGATGTATTGCTATATTAAGCATTGGAAATGTTTGGAACTATCATAACACCTTCTTTCCACCCCCGCGAAGGTTTCTGGATTATTACAACCACAAGACAATACATCTGAAAAGTTTTTTAATCATTACAAAAACTCTTACGAAACTGTCAAAAAAGTCACAATTTCAGAATGACATTTTGCAAACCGTCGATTTTTGAATTAAAATTCAATTTTCGAATAAAGTCTTTTAATTAATGAATTTACTTAAAGTATGAATTTACTTAAAGTAAGCAAGAATTACGTATTTTAAAAAGATTCCTGTGTTAGGTACCAAATTTGATTGATTGTTCTAATATTATACAAAAATAAATGTTTGTAATATATGAAAAATAAAAATTTGGATAAAAAAATTGTGACACGCGAGCTGTTTAAGAACGTGAATAAATGGAACATGGGTTGGCGGGACGGGAGAGCGGGAGAGGGGAGAGGGAAGGCGGGGAAGATGGAGGGGAAACGAGTGAGGGGAAAGGGATATGAGAGGGGAAGGGGCGGCGGAAGGGGAACGAGACGAATGGGGTAGGACACGCAGGGAGAAACAATTTTATAATTTTATAATTAAACGTCACTATCTCAAGGAAATTTTGTTTTTGCAAACTTTCTTCAGGCAGGTAGGTGTAGGTAGGACGAACAAAATGCAAAACTGTCGAGTTAAAGCAATCAATTAAAAAATGGGCACGAGCCCAGTATGTTTTTTTTTTTTTTTAAATTTTATATGAAATACCGCACAAGAGTCCCAACTGCTCCCGTCCGGAGCCAGTGAGACTATGGCATCCCCAATTGGGGTATGTTGTGAGGCTGAAGGTAGTGGGAAGGGGAAGGAGATAGGGAAGAGGAAGGTGGGGAAGTTCCTGGCTATTCAGATCTGGTCACTAAACACGGCTAAAGCCATTTCAAGCAACGTTTCAATTCTGAATGGTGGTCTTACACCAGAAGATACTATCAGTATCTGATACTGATAGTATCTTCCACTCTGGAACGTGCCGCAAATATACTATATATTATTTTAAATGAATAAATTGTGAAATAACACAAATTAATCAAATAAAATTTATTTTACGCGATCTTCGGATTGTGAGTCGAGAGTCTTGCCTCGGGACCACGAAGGCCGTCAAATGGTGATAGTGAACCCAAATGAATATTGCAGTGAGAAATTTAAATGAAATGTATAAATATATTTTGAAATCACCAATAGGTTCCTTATACTCAGATCTAGTCAATTGCATTGAAACCAAAATTATTTTCAAACAATTTTTTTTAAATAATGGGTATTTATTTTACTGTAGGCAAATTTACACGAAAGTATTTTAAGATATATTATTACCTGAAAATTTATAAGATGTTTGCGTAACTCCGTCAAAAGGTGAATGAATCGTTAAAATATTAAATAACAATATACCTACATTCAAAATATTGTTTCGTTAAATTTTCAGTTTATTTTAGTGGGGGTACGAATGGAACAGTACGAAGTTATAAATGCAATGTTAGGAAATTGTTCAAAGATTGTAAAGATTACTGAAGGCGGTTGTGTTATTTGGGTTATGTTAACGATTGGTCCCCGGCGAAACCTCCCACAGCACCGGCCAACGGAGCCTTCACACGAGGCCACGTTTTTTTGACGTCCGCCTCAGGGCTAGAGCTCCGACGCTCAATGGAAGCACTAATCTACATTATTTCCAAATCGGCAAGTAAAAAAGTAAAATGATTTTCTCGGGAGAAAACCAAAGGTAAACTTTTCTTTTTTCCACACTGTTATTTTTTCTATGCAACATTTTACATATTTTGTGGGGATTTTACTACTTTGACATAATGTAACCTACACGAAATTCTTGCACAAAGTCATCTCATAATTTCTCTCACGGATTTGTTTATCACAAAATGTTCAATTTACTAATTTTTCTGGTGACATTCCATCAAACATTAGTTAACCATCATGGCATTCTTCAATCTGCACTCGTACCAGTCACGTTGATTTTGAAGACCTGGGTGCTTAGTCTTCCTGTGTTAGGTTAGGTAAGGTCATATTTAGGTTAGGTTAGGTTAGTTTATATTTAGGTAAGGTTAGGTTAGGTTACATTAATATCTACCAATTGGTGTATATTGTGACCAAGATTAGAAATTTCTTCTTTTGTTGCTATTTCCTGTAAAATGGTGAGAAAAAGTGTACGGGAATACTAAAGTCCCGCCAGAGTTCGAGATGAAACGCTTTTGTTATTGCCAAAATACATAAATATATCTCGTGGCCCAAGGGTTGTGATGCAAATTGGAGCATAAATTCTAAAAATAGACCACCGTCGTTTGCTTTTTAGGCGCTTGTGTCATGTAGCGGGGAGGGGGGGTCAGATAATAGCCTTGCAACTCACTCTGTGCGACCAAACGATCAGTCTTAACTCTTAACTTTGCAACGGAAAGGGTTACATGAGTTATTCGTACGTCGTGGTGCAGATCTTAAGGTGCTCAAAAAGTAAGCTGAGTAGAAAAACATAACTTATGCCTAGTAAGTGACGGAGGAATATTTGCGTTTTCACGCAAAAAAGTAACGGTAGCTTAGAGATGTTTTGTAAAATTTTTCTTCATTTACTGTGTCTGCATATTGGGTTGGGTTGGGTTTATCTTTTCAAATGTACCGATTGGCGATCCCTTAATGAGTTTTGATAACTCACGGGAATGCAACTTCGTTGTATGTTTTATTTAAAAATAATAAAAAAAATAAAAAAAACCTACCCATCCCATTTTTTGACAATTTCTCAACAGGATATTTTTAGGATTAGTTAATATTAGTATCTATACACATTTCGTTAATATTAGTATCTATACACATTTCAATGGTGTCGATCGTCCCAGCTTTAGCTTGGTTTAAAGCCCAGAAACCAGGTTTCCATGCTGAACTTAATAGATTTTTTTTAAATAATAAGTCATTCCGTGATAATTACTTGTTCAACATTCAATCAAGCTCGTTATTCAATGTTGACGTCTTTTATTTCCTAACAAATAAGTAACATTGTCAAATTCAATTCATAAAAATAATTTTACTAAATTGGTTTGATCGACCTTTCGACATTGCGGTGAGTTTTGCTTATATTATTTTAGGTAGAATATTTTTAGAATCAAGCTCTTGAATAACCCCTCAAGCAAAAAGTCAAACACGACTTTTGAGTTTTACCACTAAGACGATGCGTGGGTGACAGCAATATTTGAAATGCATGTGGACCTATGTGCCAAAAAAAATTAAACTGACAATACTTATTAGCAAAATATTTCCCAATCACTAAAACATTTCATTTAGAATAAAAAATCAAACCATATTCGCCAACGGCAGTTAACTACTGACACTTTTACACTTAAATATTTATGTTCTTTATGTTTTTGGCTATTTGCTAAATATTTTCCAATCACTAAAGAAGGACCACTTCTAATTATTAATTTCATTAAGAATTATAAAGTAAACCATATTTTCCAAAGGCAGTTATTCTAGACATACCTACTTATCCAACTTTAACACTTTAATCTGTTATTTGCACTTATGCCCTTATTTAAAAAAAAATCACTAAAACATTTCAACAAGAATTAAAAATTATACTTTATTAGCCGAGGGCAGTTGACGACAGACTGACACTTACTTATCAAACTTTTACACTTAAATCTGTTATTTATGTTATTATTCATTAAGAATCAAAATCAAATCAAATCAACTCAAAAATTATGAATCAAAAATTAAACCCGAAACACCGACGCTTACCTATTTATCCAACTTTTACATTTTATTAATGTTTTTGGCACTTACTTTTGTCTTTGTCTTGTCTTGTCTTGTCTTTTGTCTTTTTTTGTTTAAATTTTTTTCAATCACTGAAATATTTCATTAAGAATTAATAGTTTTTCAAAGGTTGTTATTATAGACTCATTCTTACCTATGTATTCAACTCTAACACTTAAATCTATTTTTTGTGTTTTTGGCACTTATGCTCTTATTTGTTAAACATATTATTTATTTATTTATTTTGAAATTCACGCCCGGCTGGGCTTAATTTAATTTGGGCGTATTTTTTTTTACAAAGAACATCTAAATGTGCATAACAAAATTAAAAAAACAAAAAAAAAACAAAATCATAAACAAGAACAAAATTAAAAATAAAATCCAAATTAAAATCACAATCACAATAATCAAAAGCAAAAGCAAAAGCATATGCCCAATAATTAGAAGAAATCATTAAGAATTAAAATTCAACAAACAAGAAGGCAAGTATTACTGACTCATACTTATCCAATTTTTACATTTAAGTCTATTCTTCGTGTTTTTGGCACTTATGCCCTTATTACTTTTGCCATGTTTTAACTTATCTCATTCTCAAGGAAATGATAATTCATTCAGTATGTATTTCATTTCATCCTGCGGACTAAATCGTTGGTGCATTTATCACTGCAGACGGACAATCTATAAGTAGTAACATTATGTAGGTTGCTTGTCGGTACCTACATAACGTTATGCAGGTTTTATTGCTTAAGGCCTATGGAGAAGTCTTTCCATACAAAGTGCCTTTCCTGTTTCCTACGTTCATACACATAAGAGGAAAAATACATAACATATAAATATAAGACACTAACGGAGAGCTGAGTTATGTTCTTTTTCCTATTATTTTTTTTATTAAAATTAAATTCTTCACAAATGTGGGTTGTACGTATTTTTTTTTCCTGAACATATTATTTTCAAGCCACAGGTTTGGAAAATACCGCGTTTTTAGCTTTGTTTATGCATTTCAATTGAATTTTATATGAAACTAGCTGGGTTACCCGGCTTCGCTCAGGACAACATTCGAGAGTGTTCTGGAATGTTCCACAATTTATTTTATTTATTTATAGCGGACCCGACAGACGTTGTCCTGTACACAACTGTCGGGACAAACTAAAATTAAAATAGAATAATATTGAATATTCGATACTGCGATGGTAGCGCAGTCTGCCGAATCCAATGTAAAACATTCCAAAATCAACAACTCCTTAGAAATAAAAAATTAATTAAAAGAACATTTTCCAGTGGACCAAATTGTGAATCTAAACCATTCTTGAATCCCCTTGAACCCACACAAAAAAATTCATCAAAATCGGTCCAGCCGTTTAGGAGGAGTTCAGTGACATACACACGGACAGAAGAAATATATATATTTAGATATATTTTCGCTCTAAAAATACCGACAAAAATCTTTATGCCCTAGATAATTGTGGCAATCGGAATTATAGATGTACAACTTTATGTGTTAAGTAGAGGGCATTCGTGGTTACTTCAAATATTGTAAATACATTGCAATAAAGTGTATTTGTAAGTTTTCCTTTATACAAATATGATAGTTTTGTGAATGAAGAGGGTTGTCTGGTGTCAATTCACAGAGAAGACCGGTAACTTCTGTCAGTCACTTGAATAGTGCGTTCTCACAAGTACCCATTTTCTTACTTTGTGGATCCTTATCAATAGTCTTCGATGCACATGGCCTTCTTTTTTATAGTTTAACAGTTTATATTGAAATTACAGCTTGTTAAAGAGAGATTGGGACTATTGCAAAGCTTGAGGCCTCCCTCAGGATACAAATACGAAAAACTGTCAAAGAATCGTTAAAATGGTTATATTCGCCCTGGCAAACCTAACCGTGTACACGAAGCAGGAGGTGTTGACTGATAACGAGAATTACACAAAGACTCCGCGAAGGACCACTCCTAATTATTCTTTTTAAACTCATTGCCTTGTTTCGAGTACTACGAATATATTATGCATAGAAGAAGGTGTACGTACACTTCGTTTATGAAAGTATGTTATTTATTATTTTTACCTTTTTCCTTTTATTTGTTTAACCCTTCTATTTCCTTCTGATTAGCCTGTTTCCTCTGTCAGGTTTTTAGCTACCTTGTTATTTTCTATGGGTTTTGTTTTGATTTTTTGCCAGAGGTTGTTCTCACAACTTTTACAAACAAAAAATTTTCAAATCACGAGTTTTTGTAGTCAAACAGCCAACACAGTGTAATAATGAAATAATCTCTTTTCGACGTACATTATATTGTAAGCACCTACTACAGTTTAAATTATTTGATTTTTCACCAAATTGATAGCACTTAAGTCGTTGTGAGCTGATTATTTTAAGCAAAAGGGATTTGTTCCTTGAAATTAAAAAAAGAGCTGATCAACCTAAAAAATAAAAGAGTTTTAAATATTCACTCACATTAATTGTAAATTAGTTAACATTTTTTTCTATAAATTCAGGACATTCTGAAAAGAAAATTTTACCTTCTCTAATCTTTTTTTTTTAAATTTTCATTTTTTTTCACTTAGATGACTAACCAAGACAGAAGCCCAAAAACCAGTACTGTACTGGTAATACCAATATGAAAAGTCACCAATCATTTTTTGACACAATATAAACTACAAAACTCTTACCGCCACGCTAATAAAGCCAAATATCGGTACCTACGTTTGACAACGCTGGCATTTATTAAATTTTCACTAACATTGCGGACCCTCACTTACAACTACCGTTTGCGTCGTTTCGTTGATTTTTCGTATTTTTACTTTCCTGCAATAACTAGCAGAAGTCCCCCGAGTTGTTCAGGCTTTACACAGAGTGTCTAAATTAGTTGTGGACAGAAAAAAATTTCTCTAGTTTTGAACGGCAAGTGTGAAAAATATCATCAAGAAGAATCAAAATTCTACTTGAAGGGGTAGGAAAAGGGGTTTTTCGAAATATCATGTGGATATTGACTTTCGATGTTTTGACGGTCAAGTGTGCAAAATTTCATCAATCTCGGAATACAACTGTAAATAAAACAAACACACTTCGGGACAATAATCTTTGCATAATAGGTATCGCTACTTTGGTCAAGGTCACATTAAATTCCAGCTTGTTTAGATTTAAATTGACGAGATCAACTGATTTCAGGGGGCACTTTCAGATACCTACAATCGTCCAATAATTTAAAAAAACTTACTCTGAAACCTATATTAATAAACGTATCTCGTCCTATCACAATCAAATTATACTTTCGCCGTGACTAATATATAATATACTAATATATTTAAATTAAAACTTCTTTAGCCCCGTTTTCATATGAAACTCGATGAAACGGAAACGAGCCACACAAAAAAAACAACAAGCACATACATCTATAAAATTTAGCCTGCGAGAAAATGCGATGGCAATAATATACTTATTTAATTTACCGGTACTCGGTTTCAATATCCACGATAAATCCACGGTCTCACGAAATTCTTCTTTGGTTGTAGCGATATAAAGCGCCTGACGAACATCAGCGGTCATACATTCAGGGGAACAAGGATCGAATCCTACGAAATCCATAAAAAAAATTGTTAAATCAATACCTTATCTACAAACCACTTTAAAATAAACAGGCAAAATAATGCGATATCTAGCGACTCTGAAGAAGAAAACACAAATACTAACATGATGACCAAATTTATAGGAACAGGTGCACTGGAATTCGACGACAAAAATATGAAATAAATCATCCTTCACTTTGAAAAAAAAGTCTCCCCACTCTTGTCTAGTTTAGTTTTCTAAGCGTTTCACTTCTACCACGTGTGAAATGCACACTCTATTTTTTGTTCTATGACTTTATGTTCGGGTTAAATCTTTCCCGCAGGAAAAACTAAGCCCTTCCACACACTTTTCCACAAATGATCATCTATTTAATCCACGCTATGCGAGTGTAGGTACTTTATAAGTATAATAAATACAAAACAATACAAGAACAACATGTCAACCTACCAGAGACCAAAAGGGAAAATAATTCACCGACTCCAGATATTTTCATATCAGAGGGTTCGGCTCGATAGAACTCCTAACTGGACCGATAAATCCTACTGATCCCTCGATATAAATATTTAAAAAATCTTTCTTAATCCTACATGTATTTAATATGACTGACTTTTGCATTTTTATAAATAGATTTTTTGACAAATCTAATAAGCCTAAATTTTGAATGAGATTATTAGATTATTACTGTACATTATTTATCCAGATGCTAAGCGAAACACAGAGTAGGTTAATATCTTGATATTTTCGCCTGCCCAATTGCTGGCTCGCACACCGTCTGCGTTTCGCAATTCCGGCCATTATATATGGGGACGCGGGTTGATGAATATTAAAGTTGGGTTGGGTTTTGATGGCGAAGCCCCGGGGCCGTGCCCGCGGCAGGCCCCGGCACAGCGGCGTCTTTCCGCCGTCAATGGATAAGCGCGAGGCCCTCTCCCCCCCTCCCGCCCCCCCTTCCCCCGCCCCACCCCCGCACCGCTCCCGGACGGCGAATCGTCATTCGGGCCGGTAATTAATATTATAATATTGTGAAAGCGTTATTTTAGCAAAAGTAAACATCGACTCTGTAACAGAATTTTGAGTAGGTACTCAAAGGTACCCAGTACCTACCTATTTACCAACCTACGTACGTTGGTAATGTTAGAAGTTATGCATTATTATTTTGATTTATTGAAGTAAAACTTCTATAGCCCTGTTGTGATTTGGAATTCGGATGAAATAACGCACACAGCGTCTGCGAAGCATCAAACTTCTATCAAGGCTCCTATTGGTTGACATATAAAACGGAAATGACGCTAGGTCTGCGCTCATTGGCTGCTTTGATTTTGACCACGCTTTTCAATTTTGGTTCTTCAGTTGAGTTAAAGTTTCGCTTCTACCGCGTGTTAACTGCACTCCAATTTTTTTGTTCAAGTTTTATGTAAAAAATTTCTTGGCTTTCGGAAGCCACCATGCTATGCAATTTTTAAAATATGTATATACTAGCTGACCCGGCCACGCGTTGCTGTAACGTGAAATCGAAACACAACGCCATCTACTAGATGGTTATCCAACCTAGGTAACCAAGTGTTGTGTCGATAAATTAACTCACGCTGTCATCTGTTAGAAACTTATGAAACTTACAAATAATTACAAAGCATTGCTCTATAACAAACATTTAATGAATATTTAATTTGCAATAATAAATATTGAGGTCAATAATCGAGATAAAAACTATTTTTAAGTTGGACCAAATTACACACAGTAAGCCAAATTTCATAAAAAATCGATTAAGTAAATTGGGAGTTTATCTCGAACAAACATCGTGACTCGAGATTTTTATATATATTCTAGCTGATCCGGCTACGCGTTGCTGTGAAACACAACGCCATCTCCTGGATGGTTACCCAACCTAGATAACAAGTGTTAAATTGATAAATTGATAGTGATAAATTAACTCACACCGCCATTTGTTAGATCTGCCGTCTAACAGATAAGCAGAGCTTAAATGAAAAAATGGAACTAACAAAGCATTATCCTATAATAAACATTCAATGAACACTTAATTCGCAATAATAAATATTGAAGTCCAATAATCAACATAAAACTATCCTACCTTTTAAGTTGGACTAAATTACACACAGTAAGTCAAATTTCATCAAAATCGGTTATGTAGTTTCGGAGTTTCACGTATGTTGGGCGCGCGTATGGCGTGTCTCCCGACTATGCACCGGTGCCGAAGGATAAAGATATATAGATATGCGCATTCGCCACAGAGCCCCAACTGCTCCCATCTGTCAAGTGGTATTATGGCTTTGTCTGAATGGATTGGCGAAGGGATGGAGAACGGGAAGAGAAAGAGGAAGGTTGGGAAGGACGTGGCCTGGTTTTCAAGCTACCAACGTTTTGATTCTGGTTGGTGATATTTCACCATGGCGATACTGAACCTACAAATCCTTCCGCTCCAACCACTACTTACATAATATCGCTCATTGGCCCCAGACGGTTGGGACTCTGCGGTACCCACATAAAAATAAATATCATTGCTGACTAGTCATCAATCGAGTATTCCATTAATGTACTGTGAAAGTGATTACATATATTAGTAAATTTATATTATAATATTGTGAAAGCGTTATTTCCGCCAAAATAGAATCGATTGCTAATTGTAGGTTGGTATGTTTTAGTTAGGTTGAGTTGTATCACAAAATTGAAATTCAAAATTGTCGTCAAATGAACATTCAGCGCCATTTTGTTTTTTTTTTTAACCGGGCACAACCGGAAAAATGTCATTTTTAAATCGAATTCTAAGCGTATCGACTCTTTTCTACAACAAAATATAAATTGATTCCAAAAGGTTGTTATTTTTTCTGTTTGTGTTTTAAATTTTGAAAAAAATGTTTATTTTTAGTACAATGAGGTTATGCCGTTGGTCGTTGACAGATTTGTTAAATTTTCAAAGAGAATTATATATTATACAACACACATTTCAAATCCTAATCGTACAGTAAAATAAATCAACAATTTATGTAGGAAAGCTGCTTTACAAAATTTTAAATAAATCATTTTCAGTTTTACAAACTAACACATGTATTTCAGATTTTTACACACTCATTTTGCTTAGACATTGTAAACATATTATAAATACATGTGATCAAAAAATAATAACAAAAAGTACATAATTTTAATGATTTTATAATCACGCGTTTGAACATTTTTATTTGCTGTAATTTGCACGTAGATATATATTAAAGCAAATTTTGAATAAAATAAAATCGACATTGAGTTATTAGTTAAAAATGCTGGTACGGAGAATAATTAATCTTTCTCATCGGAACCGCCCTGTACCGTTGCAAGGGTTTTGCAATTTGAATTCTCAGCCACAGGTTAGTGGGCCTTAAGCTTGTTAGCTTATTAAATTTTGATAGAAAGCTTAAACTTACCCAGAATGGACGTTTAACGGGGACCTTTCAAATTCTTTTAAACAATTTGTGTGCAATTTACACACGGTAGAAGCAAAACCTTCAGAAAACTAAAATAGACAAGAGTGGGAAGGCTACGAAACACCGCACAAAATAGACCGATTATTCTACCTTATTCTCGCGCAGGCTAAATCTATAGATGTAAGTGTTTGTCCCTTTTAAGTATCGCTTTTTCGTTTCATCGAGTTTCATATCACAAAAGTGCTAAATACGTTTTCACTTCAAAACAAAATTTGCGCTGAGTAGCTATTTGATGAAAATGTTATATTTGAATTTCTGCGATACAACTCGTCCTTTTTAATCTACCTTTTGCGAAACGTACCACTCGTTAACAATAATTAAGATTACTTCTATTAGGTATCATTTGTCATAATAAATTGATTTATGTTTTACAAAGCAGTACAAAGACAGGGTTGTTAAATTTTTTTATTATTTAAAATAATTGTACATACAAAATAAAATGATGAATTTAATGTTAAATATTGTAATTCTTAGTCCTCCTCACTAGGGGGTCCTGTGCCGAGGCGGACTAAAATTATTTAAATATATTTCATTTAATTATTTAAGATTAATATTTATTAATGATTTAAGGTTTTTAAGCAGTACAAAGATAGGGTTTGAAAATACCCGCATTGAAAACTATAAGGTGAAGATTACAATGATGATGTCTAACCTCCAATGAAGAAGACACTAGCGCAAGAAGAAGCTGTTGAAATAGGTTACTGAGACGAGTGCCTACAATACTCTCGTAAGTCTTGTAAGTTATCTACAAACTTTATTACAAACCTAAGCAAGGAAGTTTTGTTCACTTCTGGAAGGCCTTTCCTTCACATTTTCATTGTATTATTTTTACATCACCATTTTAGGTTAGGTTCGCGTATTCAATCACAATGACAAGTGAATAATATTACACATACTGCCACTGAGAGCTCTGCTGTAACCTTTCTTTCTGTGACTTTCATCGTTTTTGAATAAAAGGGAGAAATTCTGCCTATCAAAAGATCAGGCCCTCTCCATTGTTCGCCTGTAGCTGTCAAGCATTGCTTTCTAATTTTTGAAAAATTGTTTTTTAAATAATAAAAAAGTTTTATCTTGATTTTTTATAATTTTTTTAATGTGAATACCTCACAAGAGTTTCGGCTGCTCCCGCTTGGAGCCAGTGAGACTGTGGCGTCCCCAAATGGGGTATGTTGTGAGACTGAAGGTAGTGGGGAGAGGAAGGAGATGGGGAAGAGGGTGGTGGGGAAGTACCTGGCGCTTCAGATCTGATCACCAAACACGGCTAAAGCCATTTCAAGCACCATTTCTATTCTGAACGGTGGTTTTACACAAAGACGATGCTGAAACTATCTTCCACTCTGGAACGTGCCGCAAATATATTATAAATGAATTAATTGTGAAATAACTCAAATTAATCAAATTAAATTTGTTGTTACAAATTAAGGTTGATACAAAAATATAATATAAGTACCTACTGTAATATTGAATAATTTTAAAATTTTATAAAGTAAGTACCTACCTAACGTGAGATAAGAATAACATATATTTACGATAAAAGAATTGAATTACGTAGTTAGAAAGCGAAATTTGTAGGTTCAAAAAGAAATTAACTGTAATAAATAATTTAAAAAAAAATTATCATACTATGGCTTTCAATTATTAGACCAGCAAAAAATTAAATGATCACAAGAAATAATTAAATATTCCCCTTTTTGTATTTCTACGAAAGTTTTACTGGAGTTTTACTACATTTGCCTTGACGAAAGGAGGGTTATTTAGAAACCGGACGACTATGGAAACAAATTTAGCAGTTTAAAACAAATATTTAAGCACGTGTTGCGAATTTTAATTACGTGTAAATGTGTTCTCTACTGCATATGATCCCACATTTATGAAACAAATAAAAAAAAAACCCAACTTACGGTATCTACATATTCTCTAACTGATTTAGAAAACCTAACCTAACCTGAACTTTTCAAAATGAATCAGAATACATCATATATAATTTATATAGAAGATAATTTGTAAAATCTATTGGGAAATAATTCTTCAAGAATTGAAACAGACATATTTAAGTAGGCTGGTTTAAAACAATGACCAAAAGTTCCATACGCCAAGGGGGTAAACGTATCAAGCCATCGTTTTGTTTTGAGTATAAAATTCCAGAAATAATAATTAATGATGTATTTAAGTCCTTTATAAAGCACTCGTTTTCGAACCCATACTTTGGATGCCCTAGCGCCGGCGGGCTCGAGCGTTATGCGGATGCCCTGGGGCATCCCCGGCCCCGCCCGCCCTCTCCTCGGCACGCCCTTGTGTTTCTCATTCCAGTTTTGTATATAAAATAAATAACCAACCCATTGGCCCGCGGCGCTCGGTACGAGATGGTTCGTCGCCCGCGGCGGCCAAAAATTAAGATCCCTGATGACGAAATATTCAAATATTCCATTATGTACCCGGCACATTGTGCCTAGCCGGTACCTGCTCGCTGCTAGGTGCTCGCACTTCTCAAATTGCTGAGGTCACTTTTATAAAACTAAATATTTAAGTACTTAAACTTCTTACTTATCGGATGATTTCGTGCAGGTTTAGCGTTGGTATAGTTAAGCCGTTATTAAGCCTTGTATAAGACGGCTTTAATCACGCCTACGCCGTGCGCCGTGGTAATAAGTCAAGTTTTCACTACGTCACTATGTCCCGGATAATTTCACGCGAGGTCGCCAACACAGGCTTTTGATTCTTCCTAGGTGCAGAGCTAACTTACCAATGCGTCGCCTCAGTTCTTGTATGCTCAATAGACCATTAGAAAATTTTACGGGAAGAGAAGGTTTTCTTTAATTATTTCAATGAAACATTATGAAAGGTGTTTAAGATAAAGCTATTTTCGTAAAGGTAAAGGTCTCCTTAATTTAAATAATTCTTAGTTAAGTGATTAACTATACTTTTTTATACTCTATTTTTAATTTTAAAGTGGAGATTGAACAAAAACTAAAATGGTCTATTGAACATACAAGAACTAGGGCAGCGAATGGTGATGCCTTTGGGAAGACTCACTAGGTTAATTAACTACCTTGCAGGAAATATCGATATTTTCCACATTCCCTCAAATGATTTTAAGTGTGAAATAGCACTTATGTTTAACTAAATATATTAACTGCAAATGTAATTATTATATATCTTTTCTTACCGCTTTTGCAATGTATTGGTTTTATGCTGTTTTCAAAAAAAAATAAAAAAATAAAATAAAATAAATAAATTTCTATATCAGTGCCCAGAGTGTACAATTGTTTAACTAGTGTTTTATATGAATACCCCATAAGAGTCCCAAATGTGTTCAGCTGCCCGGAACCATTAAGATGTTGGTGTCTCCAATTGGGACACGTTGTGAGGCTAGGGAAATCAAGGAGTGTGAAGGGGCAGGCGATGGGGAAGAGAAAGGCGTGGGAGAGTCAGCTTTTTTGAGATCTGGTCATAAAACACGAAGCACCAATAAGGCATTTTAAGCAACTTTTTGATTATGAACGTGATGTTTCACCAGGGCGATACTGAATGAGTAGGTACCAAAACTTACTACTCCAACAGTCAATCGTCATAATAATCAATAAATATTATACTTAAGTTTAGATATACCTATTACGTAACAAATCTACCAATAAGTTATTGAAAATGTCGTTGTCCCACCGCTGAAAAATTCGTTGATCTGCTTTCTGTTATCAATGGAATTTCTAGGTAAGTTTCGTAGTGGAATTAATAAGTAATTAATATAGTGATCAAAAACATTAAAAAAATTGTTCCACTCACCCAATTATTTTGACTTCTCGCCTAAAAATATATTTGTATTTTAGCAAAGTGAAATCGTCAACTCAAAAAGTGGAACTTTGTTTTTTAATCAAAGAAATGTAGAGGATAAAAATATAAATTGATCTTTCAAAATATCTGCACATCTATTTTGGTAAGAGCACTATTATATCACACCCTGTTTTTTAAACAGCACCTTTCAATATATTTGGCGGTGCGGCAGGTATCAAACCCACAATGTCCCAATTCGAAAATAAATGGGTATCTATTTCATTAGTTACCTGACAGAGAGGTAGACCGTCAGATATCACAACAGTTTACCTACTGACGTCTTTGGGCAAATGTTCAAATTACAAATCGCTAAAATTCGTGAAAATTCACGAATCCGAAAAGCCACAAATCCTACAGGAAATTGGTGAATCTATAAAACAGAGAAACAAAAATAAAATTTTTCAATCAGAACATTTCAGATGTTAACCCTCTGGCAACCAATTTTTTAAAATTTGACCATAAAAAATTCAATTTTAGACTCAGTTTACTCGATAACGAGAGCTCAAAACAAAAAAATTTCGCTACAAATTCGACTTCAAATATGATTTAAATTTATTTACAGATACCAAATCCATACCTGTCCATTGCTCCTCCTCCCCTGGTTCTTTCAATTAGGTACTAGATACTGAAAGTTCATAGAATGTTCAAAAAACCTCAAATATATTCTTACCTTCCTTAGGACGCTCGCTGACGGTCCGGTAAGGAATCGACATAAACTGAGTGCCGAAAAATGCGAAAAATATTTCGCTCCATAGATTTGCGGAGGGTTGAGCGCAAATAAAATATATGGAACTGAACGCTCTCTCACGCATTCTTACAGCACCCTTTATGTCGATTCCTTACCGGACGATCACCGAGTGGCTTTTGAATTACAGGATGTTGACTTTGCAAGGCACTAGGCATACCTCATGAAATAAAAAATTTCTCATTTAAAATAAATTCAATTCAATTGAATTTTTGATTGAAATCTTTTCTAACATTTTGTTTCTATACCATAATCTGTATCATACTTTTGTTATGTTTGTTGATTTACATTACTTTTTATTTTTTAATGTTGATCTTTGCTTTTTATTCCAAACATGATTCAAGGCGTTTTTTATTCACTCTTCTTTGAATTTGTTGTACTTACACGTTGATCCATTTTGTTACTATCTCAATTTTGTCCTGTTCTTTGCTATAGTGCCAATACATTGAATAGTATTCTTTACACACAAAGTTAGGAGCGGGACGTGCCCCGCGCCACTTCAGGCCGCCGCGCAGAAAAGTAAAGACCGAAAGTAGGATAACGGTTTACAGCGCAGTTCATTGTGAGACTTTTCTGCGCGGCGCGCCGCCTGAAGTGGCGCGGGGAACTAATTGCATATTCCATACTAGTATATAATATCTAGGAATAAAAATAGTGTTATTTCCATTATTATTATTAATGTTTATTTTAATGCACAAATGTAATTTATTGCTACTTGTATTACAAATACTTTTTAAATTCGATTTCTTCTCGGTGACTGCAGATAAATCCATGTAACAAAATAATTAGAAAACGTTTTTTTAATATCCTTTATTAGTGCCAATATAAGTCGGTACCTACAATATTGTTACTAAACGAATAAAATAAATTCACTCATAAAAATGGCTATAAATAATTACTGGTTCGATAAACATCGGGGAAATACCAAATTGAATGCGAAAAACAAGAAATATATCATTAAAAGCAATAAAATAAACACAGAAAATGTAAATGTGGACAGTGATAATAAATATCATACTATTTTAAATGCGTCTCCTACCTGCTTACATTTATATTCTACTAACATCGATGTAAACTGGGAGCTTTAATAGGGGTGATATATTTTTCTGGATAATATATTTTAATTCGTATCCTTTTTAAATAATTAATCTTTCGCCTTTATCTGTCATGTCTGCTCTGAAGGTTTAGCACGGTAGATCGATAAGACCCTGTATCGAGACGATATTGACTAAATTCGTCATCTATAGTTAGTTGGCGTTATTTGCGAGCACGGTCAGCATTATGACACCGACAGTCGGTTGACAAAAGCCGCCAATTCTAGCGCAGCCTCCTGAGTGCCTGATAAGCGTCAATTTACACAACTTTTTGAATAATGTTATTCGTTGGATAATGAATGGAGGTGAATTAACGAAGCTTTTAGAATTAAAAGAAATCGTACAAGCAATCCACAGACTTAATTAATTCATCCAAAATGCAATCAATTTATTTCGTTCAAACAAAAGTGGTACAAATATGACTAAAGTTCTCATCAACTATTTTACTTCCGTTTGGTGTCAAAAAGTAAATGCGAAGTGTCAAGGTTTATTAAAGTTTGTATTCAAATCGAAATTGTCAATTTGTTGGTATTTTTAATTTTTACATTGTGGTTTGGCATTTAGGAACATAAATCCATTGACGGATCAGCGTTTCCGAGTATATCAATTTCTTATTTATTCCCCGTCATTATCGGTTCGGCTATCAACAACGCAACCGTGCTCGAGATATCGATTTAAAATCGCCTAGTGTATCGTAAATTACGCTTATCGATCCGATATTGTAAAGTTATCAATTTCACTGTGCCAGACCCTTGGTGTCCACTCCTGTAGTCTATTTTATTAGATAACATCAAGATTCGTATACTATTAAGTTAAATGTTTAATCCACCGCTTTATAATCATTCCCATCCTCTCTCCACTGTCTCTTTCATCTATCATGACATCTATTTTTACTAATATCTAATAATAAATGTACTAATGTGATGTTTGAATAACAAACACTTATTATTAAGATATTTTTAACGTAACATATGGTTTGGTTAAATATATATATTTTATTGAAAACATAATATAATTGTGAAAGAAGGATAAATTGTACTTGTAATATCTGTGAAAATTAAAAAAAATCATGCAATGAATTTTTTTTTCAGGTTTGTCACATTTTTATTTTTTTTTAGTATTACTAAATTATTACACCAAGTTGGGTATCTAATACAAAAATAAAAAATTTACAAATCATTGTGAACTTTAAAACGATGAAGCATAAATAATCTTAATAGTGTTTTCTTACATACTAGAAAATATTCTGATAAAATAAAAATTTACACAAGCCTCTAATCTATACAAAATTTGGCAATTTTTCATAAATATGTTATTCAATTAAACTCAAAAATAGTCGAATCAGTCTTCCATTCTTCTCTAAAATGTCCTAAAATCGTCTCTAAAATACACTCATGTGTATCTTCATGTGATGATTTGGTGGTGTCATGCAAAATTGACTTGTTTTAGTATATTCAGTACAAAAAGAATTATCTTGTAAGTCACCAACGAGTAATAATTACATATAAACTGATTCGACTTTAATGCTCCTAAATATCACGTTTTCAATCGTTAAACTCTTTTATAATCAACACAATAAATGGAATACTTAATAATAATAATTATATCGCAAATAAAGTCATAGGCCATCTTGGTCATTAAGTAATAAAATAATTATATCGCAAATAAAGTCATAGGCCATCTTGGTCATTGTATAATAAAATAATATGCATTAATGTAAGATGAGGGCAATATCAAAACAGTCCACTGGACATTACAAAATGTAGTCTTTAAGTGAAAATTTTAATTAAAATTTATACTGTATTTTTAAATGATTTGTTACTGGAAAACCGCAATGTAACCAAAGGGAAATAGTTAAAAATAATATAAATTAACAGTTCGTTAGAGCGTTGAATTATTTTGAATAAATATCTACTTAAGTAGCAAATCTTTGGAATTACAGTATGAGATACAAATAATAAAAGAGTCTTATAAGTTACTTTATGTTTTAATAATACATTCTAATTTGATCGAATTGAATGAAATAAACCTTCCTTACTACACTGGCATAACAAGTGTTCTTTTAAAAAAAGCTCAACATTATTAGTATCAAAATAATCAACTTAACTTTGAAAAAATAGTTAGACTTCTGCTCGATTAGCTCGATCTGGACAAAAATAGATAATTCTGGACAGAAATTTGGACACAGCGAATGGCCCCGTTTTGGACGCCATAATGTAAATTTGGACAAAATAGGGAGAAATATGTAACGTCTATAATCCATACGTTCAAAAGCGATCCGGAAGAAACGTATTACGTACATTGCGTAATTACTGTGTGTTGATCTGAAAGCAGTCCTGAGTGTGCCGCGCGTCGCTATTGTTGATGATACTGCTGATGGTGACATCGACCGACATTCAGATTAGTTTTGTACGTATGAATAGAAGAGCCTGCTAGAAGGTGGTATCTAGTGGCAAGCGCGATGCATGTGCGTTCATCCCGTAAGCGCCGGGTATGTCTTCTTTATGAAGAGGAACTCGGAGAATTGCTGTCCCTCGACTCCTCCGCCGCAAGAGGCGATGAGGCCAAATCCGTGATTCAGGAGACGAGTAATAACCTGAATAAAAGAAAACTCATTAAACATTGCCAAAATGAAAACTAAAATTTCGCAATAGTCGCAATCAAAAAAAAAATACGAAAAACATTGAAACATCGATAATTCTGTTGTTGGTACCCAGGGCTTGAAACAATTTCAACAGTTTTAAGGTTTATCTGAAACATTTGAGAAAATAATAATTAGCATTATGCTAAATTAGGCTCTTCTTCTTCTTCTTCTTCGTATGGTGATGGAATAATGGTGGCTAACAACCAAGGATCAGCCATACATTGTTGTCGTCGAACCCCTGCGAACGATACTATTACGGCCCGGTTTATCAGTCAGCCCGTATCCTCGCCACGTACGACATTCCTCGCTCAAAATTTACCCGGCTAAATCGGCCGTTTAAGCTTTGAAAAGTCGCATAAGTCGATAAGTCCTTTTTAAAACGTCGAAGCGCTAGGAGCCACATACCAAACTTGACGTTTATGTAAGTAATTGCATATCACCTAAATTTACGTAATTTTATTGGTTTGGGCTGTTATATTCGCTAAGCGATGAGGAATGTCGATGTTATTAATTGAAAATCAATCTTAAATAGTCTGGTAAAAGATTTTAGGTTTCAAAGTCAGGACAGTTTGTTTTCTGCGTTCAGTTAATTATAATTTCTTGAATAGTGCACAGCAAAACAAATAATATTTAAAATTAGTGAAATCGCACATGGCACCTGGCTGATTGGAGTGGGGAACTTTTTCAAAAATCAACTCGTAAAATAAACACACCTAAAAATAAACTGCCGTTGTTTTTTAAATATCGCGATCATGATATAGCGATCTCCCGGTGCACGGATATGTCCCGATGACACTGCAGTAGAGAGCACAGATATACCACACAAGTAGACAGAAGTTTTGTTTTTCAAAGAAAAAAGAAACACATTCCTCGATACAAGACAATACAAGTAATATTCGTAATATCTAGGCTTCGACCTGTATGAATTATATTGCAAGCCGTGCTAAGCTCCAATTTCCAACCAAGCCGAGCTTAAAATCAAATGATATACCGAGCCTATGTCATTCGAACCACTCCTTGAACTAGTCTTTGAGTGCATCCCCGATTGCTGCGACCTTTGATCAACAGTTTGTTGATCAAAGGTCGAACCAAATGTTGAACCAAAAGAAGACCCATTTTAGACTTTTTCAGGGCGAAAGAGGATCATGGTTTCACTGGTTAAGTTTAGTATTTCCTTGAAATCAATAACTTGGAAACATAATGGTAACAAAATATAACAAAACGGCAACAAAATGGTAACAAATGGTAACAAAATGGTGCAACAAATTGATAACAAAATGGTTTAATAAAATGATGATAAAATGGTAACAAAACGGTAACCAAAAAGAAAAAAAATATAACAAAAGGTAAAAAAAATGGGATCAAAATGGTAACAAAATGGTAACAAGCAACAACTACCTCCACGGAGTCCAGCTTGCAGTACCCATTAAGCGGGAAGCGGACGACGTTGCGCGGATCTCCCTGGTTCCAGGACACGTCGGGCCTGGTGTCCAGAACCTGGCCGGCCTCCGGGAACACTGTGTTCAGGGTGATGCGGTCCCCGGACAGCATGATGCGCTCGCCCAGGTCAGGGCTCATGTGCAGCGACACGCACTCGTGCGCCTGCGAGATGCCGTCAGTCGGGTGCAGACGCTCCTTCATTATTTCCAGCTGTTGCACCATGGCTGCAAGAAAATGGTTTATTAAAATGTTTTTTGGTCGTATTAATCAGAGTGCGAACCTGTCGCAGGCGTTTTGAAGACAATTTTCAGTGGTACGCGTACAAAGTTACAATTTTACGTAATAATAATATGAATAAGATGTCGCTTTCAATAAGTCAGCATTACGGCCTCCGTGGTCCCGAGGTAAGACTCTCGACTCACAATCCAAAGGTCGTGCGTTCGAGCCCGGCGTGCGAAAATAATATTTTTTATTAATGTGGTATTTCAAAATTAATTAACTAAAAATAATATATAGTATACATGAGGCATTCCAGAGTGGAAGATCCTCTCAGTATCGCTCTGGTGTAAGACCACCATTCAGAATTGCAACATCACTTGAAATGGCTTTAGCCGTGTTTTGGTGACCAGATCTGAATAGCCAGGTACGTCCTCATCTCCCTCCCCTCAACACTACCTTCAGCCTCACAACATACCCCAGTTGGGGGATGCCATATTCTCACTGGCTATTCCAACATTTATTTTCTTCTTAGTAATGAATAAAAACTTTATAAATGTCGAAAAAAACAACAATAATGCTTTTATATCGATTTCAAAATGTGCCAAGTAAGTTTTATTACTAGCTTCGCTCGAGATTCAACACTTTGGAAATTTTTTTATTTATTGAGCAATAATGAAATTTTAAACAAACAAAACCTTTTGTATATATTTAATTTATTTAATGGATGTAGAATTTCATTGATCGTGATAGTAAAGACGATGTTAAAGGCTAAGAAATTCCAGATAGAAAGGTTTTTAAACATTTCATTTTGTTTTCGCGAGTTTTTGCTTCGTCGTGAGATTTCTGCTTTATAGTATTACACGTCTTTTTCTTCTTTCAGTCAACGGATTAAATTTCGTATATGGGTCGGTACCTCAAACTAGATTAAGTTTTCACTTAATACCGAGAGAAACGTCGTGTTTCATAATTCGGAATCACGATGTTCAATGCTTTTGACCTATATTTTCTATACGGGAGCTGTTCTAGTTTTGTGACTCACTAGTTTAACAAGTTCTTGCTTTTCCAGAAATTTATGATCAATAGAATTTCTCGATTAAGGTCGCACTCTTGAAACGCACAGCGCTGAAAAAGAAGAAGATGGAGAGATATGTAATTACGAGTGTTGGATAGAGCGCGCTAATATGTTTAGTCGTAGAATAGCAGCGAAAATTGCGTAAAAGCTTAATAAAACATGACTCGTTTAAAATAGAGCAAAAATCTCGTGGAACGTATCTTAAGTATCATTTAAAGAAACATTGTGAATTTTTCCACAAATATAACTTGTAAAATAAAAGAAATAGACTTGTTTAAAATAATTTTCGGAGCATACTTTGCGATTTTTTTCTATCGAGGGAATTTTATATAATTTGCGTTTCGGCGTGGAACGTATCTAGATATTATCTTCAAAAATAACATATATTTTTTGAGCTTAAAAACTTCAAATGCTTAAGGGAGATATGTAAGAAATCGGTTGAAATACGAATAGTAGAACCTTAAAAACGATCTTCTATTTCATTTTAACTCACTAAGTACCACGCCGTTCTCTCTCAGAGGAGCTCTGTCTCGGAATACACTTCTTATTTCATTCACATTCATACCTCGTCCCATACACACTCTTCTTTTATTCTGATTCTTGATGCGCCCCGACTCAAGTTTTTGATTCACATGATCGTGGCATGTCTGAGATCGTGATCGTGATCGTCCCCGACTTCATCTATACCATTAACTTGCGCATCATAATATGTTCTCCTTACAATACTTTGCTCCACAAGCCCTAACCATCTAAGCATCCCTTTCTTGATATTATCCGTTACAAATTATTTTCTTAGAAATCCATGTATTTTTTTATTATTTAAATTTTATAATATTATTATCAAGTTCTGCAAGTATTATCCAGCTGTTTCAGTTTACACAGCAGTAAAGTCATTATTAAACAATTAAGGAAACCCTTACACTTAATGCGGGAAAACAGCTCTCCCACATAATGAGTGTATTTACTGCCTCTATTTAGTTTCTCAGTAAATTGGTTTAATAGGTTATAAATCAATTTAGACACCTTCAAAAATTAACATTTAGATTCATATAAATACGTCGTCTCAAAGTGATTCAACCATAGTTTGAAAATGGTCTTGTAAACCGAAAATTATGTAAAAATACATTCTAAAATACTTGCAGAACTTGATAATAACATTATTAAATTTAATTTTAATTAAATACTTAAAAATTATCCGTTACGCTTACATCAGCCCTGCATTTTTTATTTCAGTTAGCATTGTCACTAAACATTTTAATTGGTTAAACAGAAATGGTTGCAGGAACAAAAAGCTAGGTATTTGTGAAAAATTTTTAATATTTCGTTAACCGTTTGGAATCCTTCTGAGTGACATTTTTCTAACCACCATCAGAAATACCCTGTTCATTCCCAAACCTGCAGATGATTAAAACTGTAGTACGGTATTCTGTGACGCGACCCTTTGTTGGGGAGCCCTGCGCCGAGCCCACGGGGCCCGCCGCGGGCCCTAGCGCCGAGCGGCCCGCTCTTATTTATTTTAGCCCCTGGCAACTACAAGATTGGGTAAAGTCACTCCCGGCCATTCCTGCTAACCAACCACCATTCTCGGCGTACAGACTACGCTATGTTCTCTACAGCCTCCTTTTATATTAGAATTATATTATTTTTTTTTTCCAACACGCAATATAAAGAAATTCGAGTATGTAAGGACCAAATTGCTGCTGTTGAAGCTCTGCTCTGGAGAGCTGACGATGACCATTTAATATATAAGAATTATAATATTTTGTTTTTCCAACACGCAATCTACATAGAAGTTTGTAGGTACATAGGGACCAAATTGTTGCTGTTAAAGGTGAACTTGAGAATACTAATACCAAGGTATAATACGTAATACTAAGAGCGTGTTCACACACAGCTATAAAAGATGTAACTTGGCCTATTTCAACAAATCACTCGCCATATATTCCCATTGAAAATGTATGGCGAGCGATACGCTGAAATAGGCCAGGCTACATTTTTTATAGCTGTGTGTGAACATGCTCTAATACAAATTATCAAACTCCTACCATGCATGACACTTCGTGGAGAATAGTTATGTAGCTGCTTTACTGTCTACCCTTTCTTTCTTTTTTTTCTTTTTTCTCTTTCTCTGTAGGGTATTTTTATTTGACGCTACTATGTTTTATATTTAATTTTGATTATCATTATCTATGTTACACTACAAGCATTTCCGTCCAGTAACAACTTAACATTGATTACTACAAATTACAAATTATCAAACTCCTACCATGACACTTCGCGGAGGACAGTTGTGTAGCTGCTTTATTGTCTTACCCTTTCTTTCTTTCTTTTTTCTCTTTCTCTGTAGGGTATTATATTTGACACTTCTATGTTTTACATTTAATTTTGATAATCATTATTTCTGTTTTCACTACAAGCATTTCCGTCTAGTAACAACTTAACATTGATTACTATGCTGTGAACATTTCTAATTGGAGTGTTAATATCTATGTACATCCCAACGGCAATTCTATTATTGTAATAATTGTTAACACTCTGTAAATGTTTCAAACAATAAATAAATAAGTTTGTATTTAATATCTTCCATTGTTCACTGTCATGGCTGAGAACTCTATTTCGAAACCGAAAAAGTTATCTCTGCTATCCCTGCGACTCTTTTTTGATATTAAATTATTTCGTTTTCTAACGTAAGTAAGTATACGAGTAACTTTTCTGTAATAGCGATTTTATGATCGTAAATAAAATAAATTAGTATGGTTCTAAAGCAGAAAACGTTTTCTCCTCTGGCCTCCTTTAAGACAATAATTTTATAGATTTATTTTTGAAGAAGAAGATAACACTTATAATCTAAATGAAAATATGAAAGAGAACAAGGCACAGAAAAATAGAAAAAGACAATGGTCGCAACTGGGACTCGAACCCAGACCTCTCGTCTAACCGGGACGTGCGCGTTTTCCAATTTCGCTTTTGCCACCTTCTGTCAAACCGTCATATTTGTCAATCTCATATTTCAAATATTTAGAATCAACAATATTATCTTCAACTAGTTCTTTTTTTCCATATTACAGGCAACTACTCTTTTTATTGGAACAATCATTCTAAGAATTGGTTTATAACCTGAATAGCGTCTCGGATAAATGTATCCGAATTTATTCATACGGAACTATTGACTTTATGAAAGTCTAAATTAAAAGAGTAGTTGCCTATAATATGGAAAAAAAGAACTAGTTGAAGATAATATTGTTGATTCTAAATATTTGAAATATGAGATTGACAAATATGACGGTTTGACAGGTGGCAATAGCGAAATTGGATAACGCGCACGTCCCGGTTAGACGAGATGTTTGGGTTCGAGTCCCAGTTGCGACCATTGTCTTTTTTTTATTTTTCTGTGTCTTGTTCTCTTTCATATTTTCATTTAGATTATAAGTGTTATCTTCTTCTTCAATGATATATTACGTTGATGGGAATAACCTTCAAAAGTTATAAAAAGAGAGTTTTTCTTATAAAAAATTTCATATTTATTTATTTACTTAGGTCTTTAAAGTCTTTACATAAAACAAGTCTGAATTACGATACAATATTCCAATTTATATTCTAATACGTAAAAAGATGAATAATCCTTTTATTCCGAGCTAAGTGAATGGAATGCAGGTAATTCATTTTGACTATATTGGCACTATAGCAAACAATAAAATTTATTAAATGTAAAGGAGAAAATTATCCCCATATCTGGTGTACTATATAGGCTTCTAGGATTAATACTCATCCCTTTACTAACTTAACGTAACTTCGGTGTACTACTCCACGGTACATTCACACCTTTCCAACTTCTGCTGAATCTGGGTGTTTGCCTGAAAGAAATTGGTAGCTGACCTGCAGATGATTCAAAAATGAACACTCAGAAATGTTTTTGGGACACTCACGTCAGAGACATCTATTCAGTTTCCGTTGTTCTTCCAATCACAATCTTCCTAAACATGAAATCATAAGTACTATCCTACAAATTACTTTACAATCAACTCACATTAACATCAAGCCATCCTTAATCAAGACATCCACAATCACAATACTCGAAATAATTATAAAATCCGCGTTCCTCAAACATAAACTACAAAATTTGGGATAAAATCTTTGAACTATTGCCTTCACACTATAAAATTCGCTTCCAGATATATACAAAAACATCCGGCACAATAAAAAAATTCAAAGTAAGTAATGCTTTAATAGAATATTTTTTGTAATACATTTAAAACTGAAAATATGTAATTTTCTTGTTATGTTTTTATTCTGTCTTGTGTCTCTTTCTCAAATTTTCTTTTCCTTTTTTTGTAATCATCCATATTTGTATACGTTTTTTTTCCTTTATTTATTATCTCGTGTTGTTTGTTCTACTTATTCTGTCTTTTATTTTTGTGCTGTACTGAATGAATCTGAACAAAAAATTATTTTTTTTTATATCAAAATACTTTTGTAATATTATACCTATTACCTCCCTCCTACGAATTGTAGGTTCCTCCGGTTCTACAATGAGTTTTGTAACTCATTAGAAATTGCTCTAGCAAGAAAAAAAAATAAACAAAACAAAGTAAGAAATTGATCAAAATAATGCTCTATTGTTAATAAGTCTTTATGATGTGCCCTGCTACAAACCTAACAATAACACTATCTAAGTTTACAATAGTATTATTTCCGCCTTAAAACTATGCACAGTTTTCAGCAACACTAACAACAATAACTTACAACCACAAAACTTTAGGTACTCAAATCAATTCGTACCCGTCGGGTACATGTCGGCTAGTCACATATAAAATAATGATACAAATCCCATCACACATACAACTACCGTCACATTTGAACAATGAATAAACATTGTATTATTATCTAGAATTTCCAAGGAATCCTGAGTTAACATGGTAAACATATTCAAATTGCAACAATGTTATGATATTGTTTCGCTTGTCGTTAGCAACATAATACAATATTTTGTTGCTTGACTTTTGGGGTGTGCTACACTTTCTCTTCCTTCTCGAACCAACGTTTTGAACAGATTTTCAGTGTTCATCATCATGACAGACGCTATGGACACTGCGAAATCGTACGAAACATAGATTCATGGAGGAGAAAAAGCAACAAAACTTACATTAACTACTCAACACCTCAAAAGTCAAGTAATGCACTCAAAGCCAATAGTATCATGGTGTGTGATTTTTGGAGTAATGAGTCATTTTGCGTTTTCTCTTCCTTCATGAGCCAACGTATCGGACAGCCTTACGGTGTCCATCACCAGGGCAGATGTTATAGACATTGTTGGTTCGAAACGAGAAGCAAGCGCAATACGACTCAATTCTCTAAAAGTTAATCAACATAACGCTTTTGGTTGTGAAAATTTTAAATCAAAAGTGTCACATTGAAACATGGCTAGGTTCAAGTTATCCAATGTTAGACAGATATTTCAATAGTTTGGTAAATCGCTAAAGCAAAGAGACGCAAATTCGCAACAATTTAAAACATTTTTCATATGGCTACGCAAGCAATAAACGCGTTTCTGCATATCAACAACATATTTTTAAATAACGACGACGAAATTAATTACAGAATATAAAATACTACTTACCTATTAATTTTACAATTGTATGAATACTTTTTAGGTAGCTACTAAAGTAAAATAAAGTACCCATGTACCAACTTTTTAATATAAATTTTCAAAGCCCATATTTTCACGTTTTTTTTACATTAACTTAACACAGCAGGCCCTGAGGAAAATAATTTCGCTCAGGACCTATGTCATCTTTGAAGTTGCTGCGTGGAGGGAGTTTTTAAGGAGAGGAAGGAGTGGATGTTGTAGTAGGAGGGAGGAAAAACAGAGGCCGACAAATTATTCAGTTGAACTCAAGAACGAGTCGTAGAAGGGACACGTTCTGATGAAAATATCAACTGTGTACATACGTTGGGCGCGCTTTCGGCGTGTTTACCGACTATGCACCGATGCCTAAGGGATCAATGGCGCTGGTTCCTCGAAGCATCTTCCGTTGTGATACCGGCAGATCAAGGACAGCATACCTACCTGACGCCCGCGCTCTAAAGATTGCAATCCGTTTGCTAACATAGGAGAATCGATCAAACGGGCCGCCAGTTTCTACGCAGTCACGGGGTTTTTCAGATATTTTGGGTCTCCAGACGAGGTGGCTTCCCAATTCAACAGAGGGGGCGCACTTGTAATTTTTACAGGATCAGCAGTTGTGTACTACTAATATACAATCACTGTACTAATAATAATCAATCATTTTGAATAAGAACGGAATAGATTAAAGTCGGTGGGAAAGGTTGTTTTAGTAACTTAATAGGATTTTATCGTATTTTGAGCAAATCGTTAACAGAAAATGATAAATCGTCTAAAGCCTATTTGCGAGAAATTCCAACAAATCAGAAACCAAAAGAGTTTTTTTAATGTAGGTCCTATGTACCTACTATAAATCCAACCTCAAAATTTCTCAGAAAGTTTCCGAGCCAAAAATTTATTTAATAAATGTAGATTATGGTAAGGTCTGACAAGGCCAGATTGTAGATATTATGTAGAATCGGAAACTAATATTTGCTAACCGTATATTGACCATCATAAGATATCAGATTTCGCAAACTATATGAGAAATCAATTTTTTGTTGTTGTTTGTGTTGTAGGTACCAACCATCCCAAATATTATCTAGTTAACTACCTTTTTATATTAAATTAATACGTGAAATTTTACGAAAAAAGGATTTGTCGTGAGGAAAGATTTGGTTGGATCAGAAAGTAGGTATGGTTAAAGAGATTCAGTAGCAAATAAGCTTTACTTTACATGTAATACAAAAATAGTAGCTTTCATAGAATTTTTTTTAATGTTTTCAAAGGTAAAAAATAGTTGATACCAACCTTTATGTATTTGTCTGTAACCTTCAAAGCCCATTTTATATGATTTTTTATACTCACGTTGCAGTTCAAAGAAGCGAGCCTCTTCCAGCAGCAGGTCAATGTCGGAGAATTTCTCCGGGATGAGCACGCGCGAGTTGCGCATGAAATTGAGAATGTGTCGGAACATGCCTCCGTCGCGGTCGATGAAGTAGTGCTGCTTGAGCGAATCCAGCACGATGGGGGTGCTGCCGTTGAACAGGCGCGCCAGCTTGGAGTCCGGGAACCTGCAACAGGGATGGTCGTAAACACGCGGGATTAGCAGATTGTTGACCATCCGGTCAACGCTGATGGTTGCGGGAATAGTAAATTGTTGACCATCCAGTCAGCACCGATGGTCGCAAACACGCGGGATTAGCAGTTTGTTGACAATCCAGTCAGAATAGATGGTCGCAAGCACGCAGGATTTACAAAATATTGACCGTCCAGTCAGCACCGATGGTCTCAAAAATTCTACGCGATTTAGCATATTGTTGACCATCCAATCAGAACTGATGGTCGCTAGTGCGTAGGATTTACAGAATGTTGACGATCCAGTCAGCACCGATGGTCAGGATTAACATATTGTTCACAATCCAGTCAGAACATATGGTCGCAAGCACACAGGATTAACAGAATGTTGACCATCCAGTCAGCACCGATGGTCGCAAACGGCAGATTGTTGACTGTCTAATCAGAACTGATGGTCGCTAGTATGCAAGATTTGTACGCAATGTTGACCATCTAGTCCGCACCGTTGATCGTAAACTTGTAAGATGAGTGTTCCAGTAAGCGATCCAGTAAGCGATAACGCATAGGAGATGGTTGTTCATGCAAGATTCGCAGATTGTTGACCATCCAATCAACAATAGTGGAAAGGTGATTTTCGGGAATACGCTGGATTAGAATAATATTAAGCCAGTCATCCAGTGTTGACCGTCCTGCATTGAATTGGATAAACCAACCACGCCAAATATAAGCTTTATTGACGTAACTGATGGAATAGTAGAATCATAAAATTAATTATTATGTAAACCAAGGTAACAATATTATAAATGTAAATATTATTGTTAAAATAAAAAAAATAAATAAAAAAATAAAATAAATAAATTAGTAACATTCGCAAGAGATTAGCAAACAATGACAAAGCCAAACGTGTTTCACTTCTCCCACTACCACTACCTTTTATTCAGTAAATGTAAGATGCAAATGAATAAAAAAAATCGCAACCAAAATTTAAAAACAATTCAATATATTATAAATATCGACCAGGACCTAGACCATACACGATTGAAAGATTCACGAAAATAACTTTACTGCAGCCGTGTCGCGCACTGCCTATTTACATTTCGTGGCCTTAGTTCTTCTTTGTCCAACAGACCATTAGAAAATTTTACAGAAGGAGAAAATTTTCTTTCATTATTTCAATGAAACATTATGATAGGTGTTTAAGATAAAGCTATTTTTGTAAAGGTAATCTCTTTAGTTAAAATAATTCTTATTTAAGTGATTAACTATCATTTTTTTATACTTATGTTTAATTTTAAAGTGGAGATTGAACAAAAACTAAAAAGGTCTGTTGGACAAATAAGAACTGAGGCGACGAATTTTAATCACACCACAAATGCACGGGCGGTGAAACCGGGTACTAGCAATTATGTTAATATATTATGGTTTATGAAGAGACTCTGCCTTAATGTCAAAGCATTTTTGTGCTCCAATAATGTGCATACATACATGAATAGTCTTTTATCCCACAAAGTGTTCAACCAACAATGTTCATATTAAAATCGCGAGAATTGTATACCCCAATTGAATTGTACAAGAGTTGAAAGGCAAATATTCTCGTATTTCTAAGGGGTCGCAAATAAACCCGTGTTGTGAAAATTTTTCATTTTACGGGCATTACAATAAAAAAGAAATAACTCCGACACGTATGACATGCAGTTATTTGCCGACACGTGTAGTAAAACTAGTCATGTGAGTGTTATGTACCTTTCTAATATTGCTACAACCTTTGAACCTATTATGCTTCGTTCACTATCTATTATTTGTCCGTCGCACCAATATGTATCAAAGTTAACTTTATGATTGTCGCCATATCTCTTGTCTATTGTTCATTTCCATGTTTATTATTAATTAACTTTATTTATCACACTATTTAAATATAAGATTGCTATAAAATACATTACGCTCAGTTTCAGATTCAGATTCATTTTAGATTTCAGTTTGGAAACATTCACTTAGAGACATTTAATTCTGTTAAAACTCTAGTATATAAGAATGTATTCAATGTAATTGTAAAGACTTACAAATAAATATAACAAAAAGTGTTAAAGTGTTTTTTATTCATAGAATCCATAACAAAAAAAATTGGTGTCAGAAGTGCGATATGGTCTAAGTAAATACTACATGGAAACATTATTTCGATAATATTGTGGTATTCTTGACTGTAACTAAAGAACTCTGGATTCTATGAGTAACTTATAATTATTTGTGACTGTTGACGTTGTTGCCCTTTGCTGTGCAAATAGCCGAATATCAGAAGATAATTCACCTTCAGCTTCACGTCGCGGACCTGCCTTGCTGAGTATTTTTGATAAAGTACGTTGTTGCCCTTTGCTGTGCAAATAGCCGAATATCAGAAGATAATTCACCTTCAGCTTCACGTCGCGGACCTGCCTTGCTGAGTATTTTTGATAAAGTACGTTGTTGCCCTTTGCTGTGCAAGTAGCCGAATATCAGGAAGAAACTTCACCTTCACGTCGCGGACCTGCCTTGCTGAAGATGGAGTGGTATTTAATATTGTTGTAAGTCTGATTTTTGTTTCATGAATTCTAAAGAATCTCATATAATATTTTTAAAAGTTGTAAATTTGTAGCATTCAAATCTTTTTATTATTAATTTAAATTTATCACTTTGTTAAAAATGACTGAACAAGATGTATCTCTTCAATTTTTAACCCAATTCATTAGTACATTTGATGGTAATACAAATAATCTTCACACATTCATTAAAAATTGTGATTACGCTTATAAACTAGCATCTAAAGCTCAAAAAGATATTATTTTTAAATTTATTCAAACCAAAGTTACTGGAAAAGCTGATTTAATAACATCATGTAGAAATTTGCGTAATTGGGAAGAGTATAAAAGTTTTCTTGAAGAAAATTTTGCTGATTCGAAAAGTTTTCCACAACTATTATTAGAATTGCAGACATGTAAACAAAATAGAAATGAGAGTGTTCTCAATTTTACCCAAAGAATTGAAAGGTGTTATTCAAATTTATTGAGAGCTACCAAAGCAGAAACTGTAGATGTCACTGAATTAATAGGAAAAAATTCTATGATTAAACAAATGGCTCTTCAAGCATTTTTAATGGGCGCATTACCGCAGTATAGCATTATTTTGAGGGCTAGAAACCCAAAAACCTTTGAAGAAGCTTCAACATTTGCAATAAACGAAGAAAAAATGCTCAATTTCAAAGAACAGAGTAATTCAAACCAAAAATTCTGCTCTATTTGTAAAAAATCAGGACATTTATCTATTAATTGCTTCCACAATAAAGATAAACGGGTCAACCAAGTAAAATCATTTAGTAACTTCGCTTCAAAAAATTCTCAGTGTAAAATTAATAATAGTGCAAACGCACATCGAAACATCACAATAACGTGTTTCTTTTGTCAAAAACGTGGACACTACAAAAAAGATTGTTGGAAATATAAAAATCTCTTAGAAAAGAAAGCTTCGGAAAACTTCCAAGACCCTTCGTTCCCTACCGAAACGAAGAAGGTCAATACGTTACAGGTAGAATATTAAATAACCTCGAAAATATTACAGCGTACATCAAAATTCCTATTAAAGAATGTAAAAACAAATATGTCAAACTATTATTAGACAGTGGCGCAGATATATCACTAATAAACCCCACGGTTTTAGATGGCGAAACAGAATATAACGATAAAGAAATAGTTAAAATTAGAGGAATTAACGCTGAAAAATCGACTCAAACGTTAGGACCTGTCAAATTGAACTTATTATTCAACGGTATCCCAATTTCTAATAAGATGCATTTATTGCCTCGAGCAACAAATGTTCCACTCGATGGACTTATCGGAAATGATTTCCTAAGAAAAGTAAATGCCAAAATTAATTACAGTAATAATACATTGTGTATAGGTAATAGTGCTATGCCAATCCATTTTAAAACCAAAGGTTCGGATGTTAAAAACAATAATTCGGTTATTATTGTACAGGCTCGCACAGAGACCTTAGTTGAATTCAATGTTTTGAATCCTGAAATAGGAGAGGGACTCGTCCCCGAAATAGAAATTATGGAAGGAGTTTATCTTTGCAGAAGTATAACAAAGGTTAATTCAAAGTCAAAAGCAATTACGTCTATTTTAAATACGACAGAAAAAGAAGTAAAAGTTAAGAAAATGGAATTGATATTAGAAAAATTTAATGAAAAAGATAGCAAAATGTTAGAAGATGATTGCGATGATAGAACAATAAAAAAGAAAGTTAAATGCAAAAATAAAAACGCATTTCAATTCAACAAGATAACAGAAAATATTGATAATAGGTACGAACTTTTAAAAGCATCATTACGGACTGAACATTTAAATAAAGAAGAAGAACGATCACTTTTTTCAATTTGTCGAGAGTATAATGATATTTTTCACTTAGAAGGAGATATATTGAGTCAAATCAATTTAATTAGGCATGAAATAAATACTACAACACAGACTCCAATACACGCAAAAACATATAGATACCCCGAGGTACACAAAAGGGAAGTAAATGATCAAATAAAAAAAATGTTAGACCAAGGAATAATTAAAGATTCAAATTCAGCATGGTCATCTCCTTTGTGGGTAGTGCCCAAGAAGAAAGATGCAAAAGGTCAAGTCAAATATAGAGTGGTGATTGATTACCGTAAATTAAATGAGGTCACTATAGGCGATGCTTACAACTTACCCAACATCACAGAGATATTAGATCAATTAGGACACTCAAAGTACTTCACAACTTTAGATCTTGCATCAGGATTTCACCAAATCCCAATGAAACCGGAAGATTCACATAAAACAGCATTTTCCACCCCTCTAGGACATTACGAGTTTTTAAGGATGCCATTTGGATTAAAAAACGGTCCAGCAACCTTTCAAAGGGTTATGAATAACGTTTTAGCTGGTATTCAAGGATTAAGATGTTTTGCATATCTAGATGATATAGTTATTTATGCCGATACAATAGAGACTCACGAGATTAGGTTAAAAGAAGTATTCCAAAAATTAAGATTACACAATTTAAAACTACAGCCGGATAAATGTGAATTTATGCGTAATGAGGTCATGTATTTAGGTCACGTTATATCAGAAAATGGAGTTAAACCAAACCCAGATAAAATTCAAATCATAAAAAATTACCCTATTCCAAAAAATCCAAAAGATATTAAGTCATTTTTAGGACTGGCTGGATATTACAGACGTTTTATTAAAGATTTTAGCAAAAATGCTCAACCTCTCTCCCAATTATTAAAGAAGGATGTTCCATTCATTTGGAAGGAAAAACAACAAGAATCTTTTGATATACTTCGAGATCATTTAATTCGTGAACCAATACTACAGTTCCCCGATTTCAGTAAAACATTTAATGTCACCACAGATGCAAGTAATTTCGCTATCGGTGCAGTATTATCTCAAGGCGAGATTTCTAAGGATTTACCAATATCCTTTGCTTCCAGAACTCTAAATAAAGCCGAATCAAATTATTCAACAACAGAACGTGAACTTTTAGCTATAATTTACGCAGTTAAACATTTTAGACCTTATTTGTATGGTGTAAAGTTCAATATAATAACGGATCATAGACCTTTAGTTTGGTTGTTTAATACAAAAGACCCTGGCTCTCGCTTACTTCGTTGGCGTTTAAAATTGGAAGAATATCAATATAATATAATATACAAACCCGGAAAACTAAATTCTAATGCCGATGCGTTATCTAGAATTGATCATTCTCAAATATTACACTTTAGAATAAACCCAGAACCAAATTCTTACGAAGAATTTATAAAGTCTCATTTTAAAGATAAAACCATTATTGACTGCAAAAATATTGTTGAAATAGACGAAAGTCTTCTAACACGGAAAGATAATTTATGTAACTTTATTTCCAACGATAAGGAAATGTCCGAAGGTTTGTCTATGGAGATAAGGAATTTAATCAATAATCACGATGACATAAAGAAAAGTAAAACGAATGTAAGAGATATATTATATTCAGAACTAAATAACATATTTAACGTTTACCATCTTATAACAATGGAACATTTTTGGGATAAACCAACATACGAAGATATTTTCTATTGTTTTCTTAAATTAAAAGATGTATTAATTTCACAAGAAAAGAAATCGTTTTCAATTCCCGAACTAGCTCGTGATAATAATTTAAATTGGAATAAAATAAAAACTCTTGTTTATTACGTCTTTGCAAACTCCGGAATCATGGTAACTATTTGTAAAAATAAAATAAGTCATCCAGATCCCAAGGATATAACTAAATTAATAGAGGAGAATCACGATTCTCCACAATCAGGACACTCAGGGTTTCACCGAACGTATAATAGAATTAAAGAGAGATATACTTGGAAAAATATGAAAAAAGACATAAGAAATTACATAAAAAAATGTGAATCATGTCAAAAAAATAAAATTTCTCGTAAAAGATTTATTCATCCAATGGAAATAACTACAACTTCCGAGAAACCTTTCGAAAGGATAGCTTTAGATATTGTAGGTCCATTACCCTTATCCGAAAATGGAAATAAATATATTCTCACGTTACAAGACGATCTAACAAAATTTTCGCAAGCATTTCCAATTCCAAATCATGAAGCAATTACTATTGCAAAGGAGTTAGTCAATAACTTCATTTGTAAATTCGGAATACCAAATCGAATACTTACAGATCAAGGAAAAGATTTCACGTCAAATATTTTAAAAGAAGTCGCGAAACTATTTAAAATTAAACAAATCCAAACAACAGCTTATCACCCTCAGTCCAACGGTGCATTGGAAAGGTCTCATGCGACCTTAGCAGATTACTTAAAACATTACATTTCAGAAAAGCAAACAGATTGGGACGAATGGATAAATTTAGCAATGTTTTCGTATAATACAACGCCTCATACCAGTACTAGGTATACGCCATACGAATTAATTTTCGGTTTAAAACCAGAACTTCCAACGTCATTAACACAAAAACCTCAATTCAAATATACATATGATAATTATGTTGACAATTTAAAGTTGAAACTAAACAAATCACAAGAAATTGCACGCGAACATGTTCAAGTCCAAAAGATAAAAGCAAAAGAGAACTTTGATAAGAACATTTCTAGTAATGAACTTTATAACGTTAACGATTTAGTCTATTTAAGAAACGAAACTACAAAAAGTAATCATTCCAAAAAATTGTCACCTAATTATCAAGGCCCCTATAGAATTGTTAAAATTAATTCAAAAGTAAACTGTACTATACAAGTAAAGAAAAAATATATTAAAGTACACTTCAATCGTTTAAAAAAGGCCATTGTTTCAGATTGATGACATGGTTGCCTTACGGCAATGGATTCAACTGGACGCAAGTATCTTCATCCGCAGGGATATACTATGAACACGTTAATATGATTAATTTTATAGAGAGTTATTGGAATGTAGTGACATATATTGATTTAGACATATATTTTGATAATAAGTTAATATTAATTGATAAAACATATAGCAATATACAACTATTATGTAATGACGATAAAATCATGCATAAAAGTTTTTCTCCTTGCGAACCGCATTTAAATATTTTACATCAACTAATAATAGTATTAAAGCAAAAGGATAAGACGCTAAAACAATTTATAGGACAACCAAAAATAAGAGTAAAACGTGGTTGGATAGATATGGTAGGTACAGTATTTAAAACTGTATTTGGAACCTTAGATAATGATGACGCGCTTTATTATGATGAAGCAATTGATTCTCTAAACACAGGCGATAAAGACTTATATAATATGTTAAAACAGCAAACTCAAATAGTGAAAACAACAATAACAAATTTTAATAATACAATAACTAATCTTGAAAGAAATGAAGAAATATTTAATCAAAATTTCGAAAAATTAAAATCGTTTACTACAAACATTAGCGATGTTATATTTAATTTAGAATTGAAGCAAGAAATAGAAAAACATCTTACCCTATTGAATTTAATCACAACAGAATTACAAAACGAATATACACTTATCATAAACGCATTATTGCTTTCCAAAAATAATATAATACACCCATTTATTATCACACCTCAGCAATATATTGAAGAAATAAGTAAATCCTTGCCTTATTTACCGAATTCCGTATCTTATCCTGTCCCACCAAATATAAAAAATGTTAATATTTTAATGTCAATGGTAAAAATTGATATTGCATATGTAAATAGAAGAATCATTTTTGTTATATCAAACCCCTTGTGTAGTTATGTAAGCTATAATTTATACAAGTTAATACCCTTGCCTATGAAAAGACAAGACGATTTATATGTTTTTATTATGCCTAATGTTAAATATTTAGCTATCGCCGAGAGTAAAACAAATTATGTTACTCTTGATAATATAGATTCGTGTAAACAGACCGTTTTAGATAAAGCGATTTGTAAAACCACAAACATTTATTATAATCTACATGAAAGATCTATTTGTGAAATAGAATTACTAATTGAACCTTCTCATATGCCTCCGAATTGTGAAACCAGAATTATGAATACGACTAACGAAATTTGGCATACTACAAATAAAGGAACGAAATGGATTTTTGTGCTCCCTATACCAACATTGGTTACAATTAAATGTAAGAATTCTGAACCAACCGATGTTAAATTACAGAATACAGGAATATTAATTATAAAGCCAAACTGCAAACTTTACACTAGTTCAACAGTGATTGTTAATGTAGAAGACCGATATTATAATATATCTAACCAAACAGCTTCAAAATCAATAATTCCTTTGTTCAATATAACTGATGATAATTGTTGCAATATAAACCAAACACAAAATGTCAAAATTAATATTCCATTAATAATACCAAAAATATTTACTCTAGATAAGGATGATTTAATTTTAGCAAGCCATAAGCTAAATAAAATGTACGATGACTTAGAAAATATCCCCGAAGACCATATTGTAATTAGAATTA
This sequence comes from Glyphotaelius pellucidus, assembly GCA_936435175.1. Lineage (NCBI taxonomy): Eukaryota > Metazoa > Arthropoda > Insecta > Trichoptera > Limnephilidae > Glyphotaelius > Glyphotaelius pellucidus. Next base: position 6,881,698 of record OW386542.1, read on the forward strand.
TAAAAAATAACTATTTTTCCTATGTATTTTTAAGTTTAATAATCATTTACATTTTATATAAACTATATAAGTGTTACATATCTAAAAAAAATCATTTTAAAGGTGATTCTCGTTTAAGATTAATAAATTACTTGAACATTTGTAAAACAAAAGACAAAAGAGAAACAAACGTAGAAATGGAAGAAAACGTTACCGGGTCCACTGATGAATCCCTAACGCTCAGACGAAGTACAAGACTTCGAACTGATGTGAGATAATGATGGACGCCATATTATCTCATCTTAACGAGGAAGGTGTTATGTACCTTTCTAATATTGCTACAACCTTTGAACCTATTATGCTTCGTTCACTATCTATTATTTGTCCGTCGCACCAATATGTATCAAAGTTAACTTTATGATTGTCGCCATATCTCTTGTCTATTGTTCATTTCCATGTTTATTATTAATTAACTTTATTTATCACACTATTTAAATATAAGATTGCTATAAAATACATTACGCTCAGTTTCAGATTCAGATTCATTTTAGATTTCAGTTTGGAAACATTCACTTAGAGACATTTAATTCTGTTAAAACTCTAGTATATAAGAATGTATTCAATGTAATTGTAAAGACTTACAAATAAATATAACAAAAAGTGTTAAAGTGTTTTTTATTCATAGAATCCATAACATGAGAAGTTTTATGAAAGGTCCACTTTGGTGCGAATCCCACTTACATTTTTCCTTAGGGTAGGTTAAACATTTTCAATTGCGACACGCGTGGGTTATTCAGTAGCTTCATAGCGTTATGTGAGAGTTGTGCAATTTATTGGCAGATTCAAAATATGACAAGAAGCGAAGGAATGATTAAGTATTTTATAACGTAAGTACCAACGTAAGAAAAGTAGTACATACCTGCATTATCATCTATATGTTATATTTTATATATTATATCAGATTTTCAATTGAGTGTCGCTAATATTAATTAACCTCTTATGTGCCTTAAGCTTGTTTACAAGCTCTAAGTAGCCGTGCTCAGGAGGCCGGCCATACAAAATTAGCTTGCTAACAAGCTGTTCTAAATGACGATTTTTCATACTCAACTATTTAGAAAAATCGAAAATATGGAACCCACGGTGACAACGTACATATTTGGTAAGTCTTCAATATAATATATTTTTAATATGTGTGAGAAAAATATTATTTTATTAAATTGTTTTTTTACTAGAAAATTCGCGGCATGCCGGTGCATCCACACCATGCATAGTGCATTTACAATTTGAGGTATTACTCAGTTAAAAATAAAAATTAAATATTCATCCTAGACTTGCAGAAAAGTCAGTAGATGTCGCATATTAAATAAAAATTGACAAATTTATCCAAGAGGTAGCTTTTGGTTCGAGTTAAATCTTGCAATCGTGCATAATGATAACAAAAATATGCGTTAAGAAAAAAAATGTTTAACAGAAGGTGGCAATAGCGAAATTGGTTAACGCGCACGTCCCGGTTAGACGAGAGGTCTGGGTTCGAGTCCCAGTTGTGACCATTGTCTTTTTCTATTTTTCTGTGCCTTGTTCTCTTTCATATTTTCATTTAGATTATAAGTGTTATCTTCTTCTTCAAAAATAAATATATAAAATTATTGTCTTAAAGGAGCCCAGAGGAGAAAACGTTTTCTGCTTTAGAACCATACTAATTTATTGTGACCATTGTCTTGTGATGAATCGTAATGCCTACCTACACCTACGCTATCGGAGGAAAAACATTTTCACGTTCAAGAGTGCCTGCGAAGATTTTTTTTTAATATCGTGTAAATTATAGGTACATCCAATAACGTCTAATAATCAAAACAAGAGACACGTGAACTTTTATCACGATGGGCGACCTTCATTTTCGTTCCCACAGGAATTAAAGTTGAACGAACTTTATTTTAAACAGAATCAAAGACAAAGAAACGAATGTTTATTGGCCCTGAAGAGTGTTTATATAAGTGACATTGGAAACGGAGAGTCTCTTTGGGCGCCGTTAGTGTAATCAAAACAAAAAAAATTAAGGCGTAAGTACATGTTTGGTTTAACACATCAGACATAGAAGTTTACTTTAGAGAAACCCGATTATATTTGACAGTGCGGCCATTAAAATTGAATTATAACCAAGTACGTAAAAATTCTAATATAAACAGAATTCAATTAATGAAGATTTATTTCAAAATATTTTAAACATGGGAAGGCGTTTGGCAGGTTTGAACAAGGAGAGTCCGGCCTTTTTCGGTTAGTGAGGGAATAATTGGCGGCGAGGACGGTTGACCGTGAACAATTCGTTGTCTTTTTTTTTTAACTTAAATCGAAGTGTAAAATCCAGTGAATTTATATTCGATGTTTCTGTACGAATTAAAGATAATTGAAGAGTGGTCTTTAAACATATAAAAATTTTGTGTCTTAAAATATAAATAGGATTTCGGAATAATAATAACATAATTAAAACTTTAGAAATCCGATTTACTACAATTTAATTTACATTTGTGAGAGAATAATAATCATGAGATAGATACGCGGCATATAATTGAAAAATAATTTAATTTCACTATGAGTTTACAAAGGAAAATAATAATAATAAAATTTAGAATTTTATATCTAAAATAAAGTTTTGATTACGACTAAGAAGTCCGGCAGAAATAAATTATAGAGTATTAACGAAATATTAAACAATTAAAACTTTGGTTTTAAAACAAATAAAATAACGTCAGTGAAATAAATAAATAATAATAACGAATTGCTCGAAAGCGATAGTGATTTAATAAGATGGTCAAATTTTCATTACAAATTAAATACCGAGTTGATTATGAGTGATGATAATAAATCAATGCTAGGAGAAAATCAGAGGTTTTAACATAATCTAATAATACCCAAGTGAAAATTTAAATAGAATCGTTTTTTTTAATCCAATTCTAGCAAGGAGAAGGTTTTAGACATAGTCTAAAATATACAAGTAAAAGATTTTTTTTATAGTATCGATTATTTTTTTTTATCAAAAAAATCTAATATTAAGGAATGCGATTAAAATTTTCAACACCAAAAGGGTAATTTGCAGAATGTTGGTAAGTCTTTTATCATTAAACTATTTACAGGTTCTTGGAGACGATGCAGAGCAAGCAGTCACAATCATTTATAAAGTGGCGAACGGAGCATGTCGATAACTAACAATCTTAATAACAACAAAATACTTAGCTGTGCGTAGGAAACAAATAAATACCTATCCAAGAAGTCAGGTCAATCCCATCAGACATGACTTAGTTTGTTAACTTCGGCCTTCGAATTTGCAACGACGAGTATATACACAGAACTATTTAACTTTCATATTTGAACTTAAATAATTTGTTCCTTAATCGGATCGATCTAAGAATCTTTTAGAAAAATCACGTATTCTAGGGCAGTAGGACATCCAGCAAACACATGGTTTATATGAAAATTAATGTGCAATTTTAAGGCAATAAACCACAAGCATAAAATAATTGTGGTCTGAAAATTTAAAATTTAAAAATTAAATTTATCAAATATTGAAATTAGAACTTTTTGCATAACATTGTCTTTCTAGTTATCTAGGTGAATACTTACTACTTCATGAGGAGGGCTTCCTCAATAAAAACAAAGCCAAACCAAAACTCACTTTTCCATTTATACCTACCTAATAGGATAGGTATCCCTTATCCTTTCATACCTAAACACGTGGACTCAGTGACCACATTAAAAAGCACTGGTAGTGAATGAAGACATACAGTCCAAATCCAAAAATTTTACCCACGCAGTAAACTTCAGGATTGTTGTATGCAATTATGTGTCTCTGGGGAAGGTTAGTGTCAAACGTTCCCTGAGGGAGAGAGAAACTTTAGGCCCTGTGACGGTATTGCCAAGGAGGAGGCATGCGGAGGCTGGAGGAGACGTATGCGAGGAATACGCTGGCGCGGCGCTTAAAGAAAACTCTAAGTCATTTGCATATCGTAGTCTTGTCGACCTTCGATTTGATGCGAGCCAACTGGAACGCTCCCTTGGCGCAATCGCAGCAGGTCTAAGAGGTGGCAGGAGTGCGATTCTGTCGGATCACGTGGGAGATGGATACGACAAAAACAGTCGCACACCACATTCAACGCGAGTAGAGTCGTGATAAGGGATGCAATGAAATACCCCTTCTAGAATCAGTCGAGTTAAACTACCTGGAGGTGAGGAGGTTGGGATAGTTCTGGGATACGATGGAAGACCTGGTACTTATCTCTGGTACGTAAAGCTCCTATCGAAGCAAGGAATCCCGCAGAAGAGGGTAAAATCCGGTCTTTAGGTATGTGTAGCCGTTCATTGACAAAGGCCTTTTCGGAAGTCGGTCACCAGAATCTATTTGGTTAGTGGAGGAGCCAACCTTTACAGAAAACTATTTTTTTTTATCCTTGACCCAATCCCTACACACATCCCTTCCCCAAACAATCTAGTGTTTACTAACCATGAAAATAAAACTCATGTTAGGTGGAGGCTTGCAGACTTCAGGTGAAAAACTGAGACCTAGAATTAGGTCATATCACGCAGGTACAGTAAATACTTTTTCATGAAATGTATGTTATAAATTGTTAACTGTTATTCTCTTTTATTTGTATTTTAAATATAGCTGTTTTAGGAAGGAAATAAACAAAATGAATATCAGGTACAGGCAGAATCTAAGACGGGATTAGTTTATCAAACGCGTTAGAAGATATTTAAAACAATTAATATAGAATTCTTTCACTCTTACTCTAAAAGAACCGAAGTTACCACAAAACCATACATTATACTCTTTACATTTGTATGCGTTTTATTACGCGTATGGGTGTAAATCCTAAAACAAAAAATTACACAACGCAGGATACGGAGATAATGTAAACAAAAAAATTCAAAAATCTTGATTACTGTGTGAAATTATCACAGGGATTGCGAACAATAGGGTTAGATTAGCTCAGAGTAATGTAGAAGTTTGAAAAATAGGTTGGGGAAAGAGGTCTTCACAAAAGTGCGAATGACCTAAAGTTAGACTAGAAATACCCTAAATGACAGGCTAGATAAATCATGATAGAAAGCTACGAAAATTAAAGCTACGAGGGTAGGCGCGACACAGCGCATTCGGTGCCGTGATCGTACATAGGGGTAGAATCTCAGCATATTTGATACAGCGTAGCCAGGGTAGATTCAATCACGATTTGGTGCACGTAGGCAGGGTGTATCGTCACAGTCTTTATCTATTTTTCTGTGTCTTGTTCTCTTTCTTATTTTCGTTCAGATCATTATTGTTATCTTTTTCTTCATTGATATATGTAAATTATTTCAATTGAACATATTTTAAGGAAAATATTTAAATTGGATGTATAGTTACCATTTTAGAACATACCTAAACATGCAAATAGAACCAAACGCAACCAGCTAGGGCAAATAATTCATTGCATACGCTTGTAATCACATTTTTCTAATGCAATTCAAAGCCAGGACCACGTCCTATTTAAATATTTTGTATTAAAATATGATAAACTTAAGTACTATACACAAGATCAAAAATTGTTGAAAAGATTACGAAAATTCGCCTTTGCAAAATTTGAAACCTCAGAGCATAGTAAGGCGAAGTTAGAACCCTATCCAACCAAAATGTCGAACTATAATGCGCCTCATAACAACGATCACTGTCAGATACAAACAAAATAGAGAGTGTAAGCGATGTTAGAAGCTTGTTAAATAAATGGGGCTTGATTTTAGAATTTTTCATACGAGTATCTACAGAAATACAACTATGGTTCTGAAATTATCTTTGTTATAGAAATAAGAAAAAGAAATGGTTTTGCATTCAAGGGTCAATTTTGAAAAAAATGTCAGAACCTTGTCCAACTGAAGTGACGAAATATTGGTTTCAGATCGAGTCAGCAGTCAAACAAAAGAGTACATTTCTTTATTGTAAAAAAAAATATGGGTTATGTAAAAGTAAAAGGTGTGTAAAAACAAAGGCAGCAATCTCCAAAATATCGGAAAAAAGTTGTAAATGCAGTTTCATAGTGATTCGAATTGAGAACCTAGATTCAATTTGAAAATCCGGTTAGTTACGAACTCAGCTTTCTCCCATCAAAATCAGAGTTTGAAAATATGTATCAAAGGCAAAGATACCAATGTGTTTTTAACCTTTTTTAAAAAAAACGATAGTGGAGATTGCTGCCTTTGCTTTTACACACCTCTAAATAGATATATATTTTACAAAATATTTTAAGGTCGTTTTTGGTTATGTATACTTTTCAGAAAAGAGGAGCTCTTGTGCCTGATAAGGGAGCCACGATTCTTACTTAGGTTGTAAGTTATAATATGTTTTGTATAAAATATTTACTTTTTTACTGTAAGTTTTTTTTGAAGAATTGTTTAATTTTATTTATTTGTTTGATTGGTTGATGATACACGCATGATATGTTGTTCTCTTGGCATTCTGTATTAAATGTAAGATCAGTTTATGATTATGGCCATATCTGAAAAGTATAGAAAAATTAATCTCTCTATTCTCCCTTTTACTCCCTTTTGCCTTAGGTACAACAATCTCCAATTAGAGTGTCATAGTTCCACTTCCCTCAAGCGTGGGACACTTGTTTGGCCTTCAGGTTAAAAATAAGGTTAACGCACAACAATTATGCGCGATTAAATGTTGTATATAACCAAGGAAACCAGCTGAAATTATTTGTTTATAAGTTGACTATTTAATTCAAGTCACGTGCTACGCTCGGAGCAAAACAGGCAGAACCCGGCGTATGCCAGCGAATGTACCAGCTAATGTAGTGAATGTACGCAGAATCTGGTAGCTACGAGCTATGAGCTACAACAGTGATGTGAAGATATCTGTATAGGAAACGATAGGTAAATTGGCACACGCCTAACCAACATTCGCGTGTTGAGCATCGAAGAGCTTCATTACGTTGCTAGTCACAATATATTATTATGACGTACATAATATTATAAATTATTAGAACACGCAACTTGAACACTTCATGTTCTTTGTAACCATTTCTATTTTTGTATACAAACAAGGCGAATTTATTTTTCTGTAAAAAAAACGTCGAAAAATTTAAAAAAAATTGGTTGTCTGTAAAGTTGGTTTACGGACGATAATTTTACGTGATAATGTCATAGAATAACGATGGAGTGGAAGATAGATGCGTCACAAGCCGAATGCTTAAGCCGAACGTTTGTTCCGCGCCCTCGCTTGCACGCTCGGCTCAGGCGGAACGTGACAATGAGTTATGCTTTTTCGTGAATATAGCCGGCGTTCATCGATTTATAAGACGTTATCACGTCAAAAAAAAACAATAAAGCACCTAATTTTTCCATGTTGAGTTATCGCGATCAGTTTAGGGAAAAAAAGTAATTATAACCGTGCAAAAATACCAACATTTAAGGGGACGTTCTTGACTTACTTTACACCAGTCATTCCTGACCTTACTTGGAATAAAAAATGTAAATGAAATTTTGGTCTTCAGTTGATTTTTTTCAACTTTTTTTCTTCAAAATCAATCAAATCAAACTGGTCACTCAGCTAATTAACAAACTTACCCATAATCCCGCCCCTAACTATCCAAAAACTACAGATTTTTTATTTAGGTTTTATTTTTTATTTAGATTTTTTATTCAAGGTTTAAGTTGAAAAAAACCTTAAAAAAGTCACCGAAGACCAAAATTTCAATTAAATTTTTTACTCCAAATAATGTTCGGAATCACTAGTTAAATTATGTAAGGTACGTCCCTTAAAATTATGTATATATTTTTTTTTACGTGAATACTACAGCAATCCCAGTTGCTCCCAATTACCTGGAGAGGGTAGGATTATGGCATCCCCAATTGGGATATGTTTTGAGGCTGAAGATAGTGGGGAGAGGAAGAAGATGAAGAGTATCTGGCTCTTCTGATTTGGTCACATAACACAGCTAAAGTCATTTCCTGTAACGTTTCAATTATGGACGTTGGCCTTACACCAGGGCGACACTGAGAGTACCCACTCTGGAATCAAAGAAAATTTACTTGGGCACGCCGATATTTGAACCCGCGACCTTCGGACTTCTAGTCAATAGTCTTGCCACTCAACCACAAGAAAAGTTCTTACTTAGAAATTATTACTCGAATCCCAGCATCAACAATAAAATAAATCTAATATTTTGTATTTTCAAAAACCATGCTGCTTCTCTACATTTTCCGCTATTGCCAATTATCGTTCAGCTATAAGAGTTTCCAGTCTCCAAGAATATGAATGAGGCACCTACTCAATAGTTAATAATAAATTGAACTAATCAAAAGAACAGCAATACTAATAACCCTAATTTACATATGCCGGAAAGCCGGGATTGCTTTGATTTGCTCTGCGCTCGGGGCACATTGCTCTGCGGAACATAAAAGGAAAAAAGCCAACATACTCAATGTAATAAATAATATATGATTTGGTGGATTAGGTCATTTTTTCCCTGGACGATAAAACATAGGTTATTAATTTAAATCCTTTCAAAACAGTTCAAAGATTGATAAAGGTTATCCTGAAAAAAACATCTACATTTTCTATCGAAAAAATCTTTTCAATTTTCAATGTACCTACAATAAACAAATTATATAAAAAATATTCAATTAGTTCTACAAACTTTAAAAAAATATCAGGGTGTGCAATTCACACGCGGTAGAAGTGAAACTAGAAAGTCGCTAGTTGTCGCTATCTTTTCTTTTGTCTGTTTATTTTAAAGTGGTTTGAAGATTGGATATTGATTTTACAAAAATAAAAATGTTTATTTTTTTAAATTTCGTAGGATTCGAACCTCTCGAATGTGTCTCTCTGGCCGCGATTTGTCAGGCGAGCTGTGAATTTTCTGTGGAACCGAGGACCTGCCAAATAATAAATTTTAGTGACGCACTTCCGTCGTCACTAAAATTTATTTTAATTTCACCGCACGAAGAAGTTTCACTTAAAAAATTGGTTGTAATAATCCAGAAACATTCGCAGGATGGGAATAAGATATTTTTAAAGTTTCAAACATTTCCTATGATTAATATAGCAATATATAGACAGCCCCAAGCTCATACATCCCCAATCATATTTTGATTTTCTTATACATATATAGATAGATCAACGTTTCAAGGTGACACAGGGATTTTAAAAAGTGTTTTATATTCGATCAAAAACTTAATAATATTAAAAAAATCGAACAAGAGTGGAGACTACAAAGCCCTTTTTTAATCAATGTGAAAAATGATTTTTTCTATATTTTTGCCGTCGAATTCCAGTGCAACCTTTCCTACACATTTGGTATTTGTGTTTTATTCTTCGGAGTCGCTGGATGTCACTTTCTTTTATTTTACCTGTGGATTTTGGAGTGGTTTGAAGATTGGATATTGATTTTACAAAAAAAATATTTTTTTGAAGTAAAACTTCTTTACGCACGCTTGACTTGGGGAGTAAGCTGGTGAATGCGTGACGAGAGCGTTACGAAAAGTGTCGGGCGAGGCGAACGGAGGTTTAGAGGGAGATATAAGTTAGTGAAGATAGAAAGAGAGAGAGAGTTACGTTTCGTATTGTAGGGGCAAGAGAGAGAGGTGCGAGCACAAATTTTCTTTCTCTCTTTCTCTCATAGCCAGTTACGTTTCGTATATCTAAGACTAAGTGCAGGCCTATTGTTTGTATCACACAGTAGGAGCAAGAGAGAGCAGTGCGCGCGCACATTTTCTTTCTCTCTTCCTCTCATAGAAGTTTTACTTCAGTCGTGTTGTCTAAAGCACACTCGTATTTTTTGTTGATTTTGTAGGATACGACCGTTGTTTCGCTGGATGTCTGGCCGCTGAGATTCGTCGGGCGCTTTATACCCCTACACTAATGGAGTCTCGCTTGGGACCAAGGATTTATCGTATTATATTGGAACCGAGTATCCGTGAATAAATAAATATTTTTTTTTTACATGAGCTCCACACAGGAGGCAAGAGGAAAATAATTTCTCTCGGGGCCTATGTCATCTTTGGGGATGCTGTGTGGAGGTTTTTTTAAAGAAAGGGAAGGGGAGAAGAGTTCTGGGAAGGAAAGGGTTTAAGGGGTGGGTAGAAATCTGGGGTTCAGTGTATCCTGGTCATCCACCTCCAAGACCTAGACAAACCTCACCCCATGAACCCAGGCACCCCTGCTAAATCACCAAACGTAGCGAACTTGGGGTGACCTATAGCAGAGGTGTTGGTTATCCAATAAAAGTTCCCGGGGCGGCGGTACCCATTCCCTCCTCCCAAATTGCTACCTCATTCTCTCGCAGAGAGAATCTGCATGTGATATCTATCAATCCTATAGATGTATGTGTTTGTCTCTTCTTGGTGTCGCTCGTTTCCGTTTCATAGAGTTTCAAATCAAAACGGCGCTAAAGAAGTTTCTCTTCAAAAAATACTTTTGAAAAATTAACGTTTCAAATTATATTCATAAATTACTGCTACATCAATGAATGTTATATCTTAAATACGACGTGTTTCGATAATATTCGTTGCCAAGTCAGCTTAGAGATATAACTAATACAGGATTGATTTACTGAAATAGAACTGGCTTCGACTGCAAGATAGGAATGTCACGTTTATCGAACAACAACAGCAAATGAGCATTTATTCACTCACATAATAACCGTATTGTTTAAAAGCAGAGCCTGGAAGCAGAGTAAGGAATGTACAAAAGTCATTGCATTGCATCCGAATTTCAAATCGCTAACGGAGCTAAAGAAGTTTCACTTCAAAAGAATTACGAGAATGCAAAGTTTTTTTTTTTTTTTTTTGTTTTCTTTATTCATTATAATGTTTGTTACATGAATTTTATGATTTTTCGACCACCGGGCATGTGCCTAGCATGGTGGTCGAAAAATCATAAAATTCATGTAACAAACATTATAATGAATAAAGAAAACAAAAAAAAAAAAAAAAAATTGCATTCTCGTAATTCTTTTGAATTGAAACTTCTTTAGCTCCGTTAGCGATTTGAAATTCGGATGAACCGGAAGTGCGTCACTAAAATTTATTATATCTAATTTTGGTTCTAATAATAATGCGGTAAGACAAATCGCGGCCAGAGAGACAGATATCCAGCGAACGGAGGTTCGAATCCTACGAAATCCAAAAAAAAATAAACATTTTTATTTTTATGAAATTAATATCCTATCTTCAAACCACTTTTAAATAAACAGGCAAAAGAAGAGAAAGCGACGTCTAGCGTCTTTCTAGTTCACTCCTACCGCGTGTGAATTGCACACTCTTACTTTATTCCTTGGGGTGCATTATTCTTAAACCTTGGTGACCTCCTTTAAGGTTATTTTTTGTCAAACTGTTTTAGCCAATCGGAAGTAACACCTGATGGATGTACTTCAACGCCGAAATACATCTGTTTGGCCTTCGACTCCTTATTTCATCTCTTCGAGGCCGCGTCACTTCTTTTTGACACAAAGCTTGCTTGTTCGATCTGGACTCCTAGCACGGTTGATCGACAAGGATTGTATCGATAATTTTCGATAACTTCTCATCGTTCGCTAGCATGACTGCAGATAAAACGCCAACATATAAATAACAACTTACAACTGTGTTTCTCAACCGTATGGAAAGAATCGCCCTCTTTACCCCTCCTCTCGTACTAATACTACCGATCTTGCTCTGAAAACGCCCACGTAGGGGCGCTCGCGCCCCGGTTAAGAATCGCTGGACAACAATTATATGTTCTTAATATATTCGACTTCATCTGCTGTTTGTCAATGCGTTAGCGATCTGCAGTTGTCTTAGGGAACGATGAGAAGTTACCGAAAGTTATCAATACAGTCCTTTTCGAACGACCGTGCTAAGGGTTCTGATATTCCTAATTCGCTATTGATACAATTTTTTTTATTAAAAAATCGCTTATATTTCTTTGAAAGTGCGTCTCCTAAAGTAATCTAACAAAAGTCTAGTTAAAGTTCCTGGCGTTGCTCAGGCTTTATTTCGAAATAAGGTATAGACTTCTTCTTGTTTTGAAGATTAAGGGATCACATTTTCATCAATCTCAATAAAATAAAATTAAACTGTTGATTTGTATAAAAAACCAATCACTTCCACCCGTTACAAACATACTTATTCGTAGGAGGATAATTACAATTTTTGGTAAGCAGAATGTATAATAGCTCAATAGTGTAAGTGAGTATGATCAAAATACTCAAAAAATGTTGTTTTTTTGTAAAATTATGTTGTGAATTATTACTTCTATTATCTGTTAAGTTATCATGTACTTTATGTAAACAACGAATAAAATTTCCAATATTGAGTAAAAACAAATCCAATAAATACAATAAAGACAATAAAGACAAAGAACAAATTGTCAAATAAAGTTGCCCCTGGAGCGCTTTATGCCACAATATGGCACTATTTAAAATAACTCGGATTGCTTTGCTGCCAATTTTGACAAATTTTCCTTTATAAGTAATTTATTTCTTTTTAAATCCTAAGTGATATGTATTGTGATAACCGAAAGAAGATAGGTGAATTCATTGGCTATATAGAACTATAATCAGTTTGCATGGTCCATATTAAAATTCGGAGGTGTGATTTTTTTTTAATTTGGGTGAAAATGATCACCAAAAAATGTCGAGTAATCGGAGAAAAAATGTTTTAAAAAAATTGATTTTTTTTTCTAGACTAGAATACTGCCTTAAATTGCGCTGTCGCTCCAGTGGTTAGGATATAAAACAATTATTTTTTTTAGATCTTACCTTTCTTGAGAACTAAAATATGATTGAAGTAGATGAACTAAAATATGATCGTAGTGGTACATTTACCTACCACATACTTGAGTGTCGTATGCGGAATGCATTGCTAATTTCCATAACTAAGCTAGTTTAGAGCTATGATTCCCTAACTATAACTTCCACTCTAATAGTTGCTTCAACTCAACTACATTGTAGATACCTTGAATTTCGGTTAGATTAACTTAAGACACCACATTGTTGACATTATAATGTATAGTTAACCAAGTATCTTTGACATTATTAGCATTCAATAACCTTAACTAATGTGTTCGAGATAAACTTAACCCCACGCGACAACATGTAATGTCAGGGATTGGTTTATTTCATCAATAAATAAGTCAGTGTTTAGATTTCAAATCGTCGGTGTGGCAGCTCCAAAAAATAATGCGGCGTGCTTTTCACATAATTTTGGGGAATATTATGCTTTTTAGACTAGTCCTACCGATAACTATCACTTTAGCAAAAGTATACTTGAGACCACGATTTAACATCCTTGTTACTTTAACTAACGTTTAAAATTTAAATTTAGCTCGCAATTTAGCTTTCCGTTGTAACAGACGGCCCTTAAATTATTCACAAATTTTATTTCTCCAATTTTTCCGTTTTTCTAATTTAAGCAGTACAAATCTGTTGGTGCAAAGCGCAATTCTTCAAATTAACAAACCCTACAAATTATTTTTGTATATGAGATTTCATATTTCAGAAATCAGTCGCTTTTGTCAAAGACACGCAATTTGGATACCGCCGCCCCGGGAACCTTAATTGGAAAACCAACACCTCTGCCATAGGTCACCCCTAGTAGTTCGGTACGTTTGGTGATTTAGCAGGGGTGCCCGGGTTAATGGGGTGAGGTTTGTCAAGGTCTTGGAGGCGGATGACCAGGACACACTGAACCCCAGATTCCTACCCACACCTTAAATCCTTTTCCTTCCCAGAAACCTCCTTCACTTCCTTTCCTTAAAAAAACCCCTACACAGCATCCCCAAAGATCCTGTGTAGAGCTCATGTAAAAAAAAAGACACTTAATTTTTGAGATTTTGCCATAGATACTGCGTTAACTTGGTATTTATACGAATAATCTCTATTTACTCTTCTAATCTTCGTTCATATTTTTTTGCTGCGTTTCTCTGCTACTTTACACTAAGTAGCAGAGAAACGCATTAAGGATTACAGATTGCAATCAAATTCTCCGGGTCCCTGTCAAAGTTGTTACTTGTTACATGGTATTGCGACCTACTGAAAATATTTTGCTCTGCTTCGTTGAACCATTACTAATACATTAGTATTGAAAAAACATACTTCGATCATAAACTGTCACGCAGATGCATGGTGTCAACTGCAATGTCGAAGACAAGGAAAATCTAAAAAAATAATGCATATTGTTGTAAGTATATCGTTGACCTTGTTAAAACTGCAACCAGGAGGGAAGGAAAATTACATTGGATTGTTGACAGAATAGTTAAAACGGTGAGCAAATTTAATGTCGCGTTTCAAAGATAGAGTCGTGAAATTTGATATGAATCGGTTTGATTTTTTTTTGATAAGTTCATTATTTTTTTATATAATTTACCAGGTTGTCTGTGATGTTGTGAGTGTTGTGCGTGATGTAAAATATTCCCGCGAACTTTGCTTTGAATTCAATTTCAATTTTTGAATTAACTTTGAAAATCATTAATGTTGAATTTTATTTGGGTAGTTTGAAATTGATGAACTGTAAAATTTGTGTTGAATTCTCTCCATTTTTTAGAGACTGAATGGAGACTAATGACGAATGAGAATCAAATTTTTTTTTATTGTTCTTAAAATAAATTCCAAACATTTCGTAACATTTCTTACTTTATTCAATTGTGGGAGAAATATTGAATTTTAATGATGGAGGTTTTTAAGGTATTAAATAAGATTTTTTTCAAAATCGCCCTGAGAATGTTGAGTTTGCGGTTTTCGACATAGCGTTGATGTCACTTTTAGAGAGAGTGGAAATACGAATCTCAACTAAGAATGTAACTGACATTTGTAATATCTCCTTTCAAGTTCGAAGATTATTTTCAAAACAGCTTCGAATATTGTAGTGACCGATCAAAGTTTCGCTTTCGGTCAGTTTTGGCACATAGCCGAGTTTCGGCCGTGTTTTTGGTTTCGACCATAAATAAGCCAAAATCGGGGTGTTCGATGTGTCGGATCACGTTCGGCTTTACATAGAGTAACTTATAATATTATTTTATAAGTAGCTGTTATAATACAGTTCTCTAAAATTAAACCTTCCGTTAGTTTTCGTTTTAAAATAGTATTTATTATTATCAAACTATATCATTTATTATTAGTTAATGTATTACTTTGTTAAACATAAATTCTATTATAGACTGGGATGATTTGTTCACTGTGGTTAGCAGTTCTAAGATCTTTTGTACTTTTGTAAATAAAAGTATCTACAACGTAAATTACAGATCAATACATTACATTACTGTTACACGACAATTTAATAGTAAACCAATTTATGTATCCTTAACATTAATGTATTTTGTTGTGCATTTTATTGAACACTAACTTCAATGAGTTCTTATAGTTTGACAATAAAAACCCTTAATTTCTGGATTTAAAGTGTTTTTTAACTTGTTTAAATAAGTTTCGGTTTCGGTTGCGAAGCCGAAATTAGGTTTTGGTTTCGGCTGAATATCTGACATTGGTCTATCACTAATAATAAGCTTACTTGTTTCCACTACGGAGTGGATGGGTGAATACACCGCCCGAGGCCTGTCACTACAAATATCCCCGTGATCCCCGGGAGGTTCGCGTGACATGAAGAGACCGACTCCGCATGGGATTGGACTCACCGGACCGACACTCCCGCCCGCGGCGGATCATCGGAATGAAACCGCATCCATGAGCCGATATCTCGTCGCATTGATTCTGGCGTCAGTCAAGGACTAATGAGCGCTCGCGCGTTATGAAGAATTCCTTCACATCCACCCGGCGACTTTATACAATATTTTATTGAAAGCTGTTTTAATCATTTTACGACAGTGATTCAGGTCATCGGAAGTCGAATAGATAAAATGTCACCAATCAAAGAATAATTATGTTTTATAGTTATTATTGCGATAGTTGATTAGGATTTTCAGGAATTTTGAGCTAATCATCAAATTTTTACGACTTGACTGTTTACTTACGTTTTATGACTTGACTGTAAAGCACCGCGCCGTAGGGTCTACATAAATCGCTGCGTATTTTATGAGTTTAAAAGTTTAGCATGCAATTCATAAGATTTTTTTTTTTTTTTTACAGTTAATACCGCACAAGAGTCCCAACTGCTCCCGTCTGGAGCCAGTGAGACTATGGCATCCCCAATTGGGGTATGTTGTGAGGCTGAAGGTAGTGGGGAGGGGAAGGAGATAGGGAAGAGGAAGGTGGGGAAGTACCTGGCTATTCAGATCTGGTCACTAAACACGGCTAAAGCCATTTCAAGCAACGTTTCAATTCTGAATGGTGGTCTTACACCAGGGCGATACTGATAGTATCTTCCACTCTGGAACGTGCCGCAAATATACTATATATTATTTTAAATGAATAAATTGTGAAATAACACAAATTAATCAAATAAAATTTATTTGCGCACGCCGGGTTCGAACCCGCGACCTTCGGATTGTGAGTCGAGAGTCTTGCCTCGGGACCACGGAGGCCGTCAAATTATACATGACACCTGGAAATCCACAGTATAAGCGGGAAACTGGTGAATCTAAATCACGTTGGGATGAGATAGAGATACAAATAAAGTATTATTTTTATCTTCGTGATTTTCTCATGTTTTTTCAATTTTTTTTCTGCACAAAAAAAAATTTAAGAAATTTTGGTGCCGGGTCTTCACTTCGATACAAATTAAAAGATATTAGACGGTTGGCATTAACCCCCTAGCGACAGATTTTTTTTAATGTGTAATAAATAATTCTAACCTCAAACTCGATTTCTCGAAAACGAAATCAAATAACTACTAAATCGTCTCCAAATGTGATTTAGATTCTCCAAAATCCCCTTTTTAATACGAGTTTTCGAAAACCGTGTATATTTACGTTCATTTGATATGTGCGTTTCCTGATCCGGGTGTTTGTTTGAAAATTACCTTTTGATTTTTCCCAGAGTGACGAAATCAATATTTTTGAATGGGAATGTAAACAAAAATGTGTGCAGTTCACACGCGGTATCCTTCAGAATTCTTCCAGAATCCTTCAGAAAATCAAAGTAGATAGGTGTAAGGAGGAACCACACAAAGAGGAGACCGAGAGGCTACGAAGCACCACACAAAGAGGAGACCGATTATACTATCTCATTCTCTCACAGGCCAAATCCTCTAAATGTGTGTGTTTGTCTCTTTTTAGTGTCGTTATATTTCGTTTCATAGAATTTCAAACCACAACGGTGCAAAGGAAGTTTTCACTTTAAAAACATATATGTGCAGTTCACACGCCGTAGAAGTGAAAGCTTCAGAAGACTAAACTTCAAGACGAATGCAGGGTATCAGGAGTAGGATAATTGTAGGTTTATTTATTACAATATTGTTTTCAATTTAAAACATTATTTTACATTTTATTCTACAAAGCACCGCACAAAGAGGAGGCGTATAATGACGATAGTTCGTTCGACAAATTTGTCAAATTCAACCAAAATGAGGTCGAAATATTACGTACACGCACATGAGTTGAAACGTTCAAACGAGTTGAAACGATTAGAAATATTAATATATACATTTTCGTAATTTTGCTGAAAAGACTGCTTACTTTGGCAAATTGAATTATTGCATAAATAAGTTAAATTTAGAGTTAACTTAAATATGACCTTTCACTCAAAAAAGAATACGATCATGGTCGATCTCTTCATGGTAACAAAATTATTAAAGTGGGAAAAGCATTCGAAATCTATTGCCGAAATAATAGTCGATAACCCATGATATTTAAAATTATTATTTCCACTGTTATAAAATAAGTACCTACATATAGATATTGCAGTGTGCATTTATCATGTTTTATCAGAATAATTTATCAGTCGTGCTTTAAGACTTTCACTGGAACTCCAATCTGACAAGAAAATGTGAGTTAAGTTGGTACTTAATTGCATTAAGACGAAATAATATTGTACTTGTTATTTTCTATTTCACTTCACAATGGATTCGATATTGAGCAAATTTCCTGACGGTACAAGAAAAATAAAGTGTTTTTAAATGATATGAAAAATGAGATTTGCTGGTATCTTTGAGCAATAAGAAAAAGCGTTAAAGCTTTTTTATTAAAATAATCTCACAAGAAGGTAGTAAGTACACTTGTTTAAGGGGTTATATACAGTTAGAATTTTAAAGAAATCGATTTTTTTAATATTTCATTTTCGTAATGTACATATATTTACGTATACACAAAAAAAAGTTTAAGTCAATCCGCCGATTATTTTAAAAGTTACACGCATATTTGTAAAGACGTGTCAGAGCATTTAAAAGTAGGAGGCAAACTTTAAACGCGTTTTTCTCAAAACTGTATTTTTAAAGTCGGTGACCAAGATTACTAATTTGAGATCAGTCTCAAATTTTAACACATGCTTTTTAAGTATATTTTACAGTTATTAATCGAAGGCCTGCTCTCACCGATAAATACATATTTTTTTATAAACAATATAAGGCCAAAATTTAGGTAAAAAGTTGTTTTTTTTGAGAAGCCGCCATTTTGTCAAAAAAGTTTATTTTGCTTTGCCCTTGGATTAATTAAAAGAATATTTATTATTATTATGAAATCAATATGTTTTTTTTTTTATTTTAAATGATCCAGAAATATGATGGTCACCGCAAGATACCTTTTTTGATAGGAACTTCTGGAGATCAGTTATAGTAGCTTTCAAAATTATTATTTTTACAAATAAAAATTCTTAAAATACTGATAAAAGTTATCATTATGTGTACATATTTTTACTCTTATGAATTTAAAAGTCTTCTCAGGAATTTAAAAAAAATCCCTTTTTTGAGCCTCCTGACTGCATATAACCCCTTAAAGGCAACGACTGCGCTGCTCATTTCGTTCAAACTTTGATTTCGAATTTAAGGCCAAAATACCGAACAAAACTGAAAAACTATTATCTTTGTGATCAAAAGGTACATCAAAAAATATCTAATTTGGATATGGGCTGCTTTATTTAATTGTTTTAAGTTAAAAATATAAGCCATTAAATTGTTTGTGAGTAAAGTCCTCCGCTCATGAAAAAACTGAAAAGAAGCCAGTTCTTAATGCAATTGCAATCAAATCCCTCTCAAATGCCAGGGAGGAAACTCGAAAATTTCGCAATGTTTTGACTTTGACGTAATATTTTGCGGATTTATTTTATGCTATCGTATATAATATTTACCGAAACACGTTCCCTGAACAATAAACTATGCTTACAAATAATATTACTTGCGTTTATTTGACAAATTGATAGTTTTATCGATCTTTTCATGTCACGCGACGCTCAAAGTTTGGCAGCTCAAATCGCGGCAGAAATGTCATTTCGAAAGTCATACATATGTGCAAAGATGATTATTTGAGAGGCTAGGTGTATTCCTTATATCTGTTTCGTCAAGAACAAGAATGCCCCAAGCGATTCTGACCTTGTCCTTAATACATTTTCTTTATACATAAGGTTTAAAATCGCATCTCAAAATTTTTTTTTATGGCGCGTCCTGGGCGCGCAATCGGCAGTCCAGTAACAAAATCGATATTTTTGATCTGACATGTCGAAACTTGACAGTTTGTGAGCCGCTACCATGGCAACCTGTCACAATTAGATATTACATTTGAAGTTTTACCCATTGAGTTAAAAAAATAATAAAAATGAATCAGTTTGGTTTAGTATTTCATGACTTTCGAATATATAGTTAAGAAAAACCCCTCCCCACAATATTCTTAAAGATGGGGAAAAGATTCATCTCTGGGCCTTCTAAGTGTCATCAATACAAAAAATTAGTTGTCTGCAAAGTCGGTTTACGGCCGATAATTTAACGTGATGTTATTATAACGATGGAGTGGAAGAGAGATAGATGCGTCACAAGCTGAATACTTAGGCCGAACGCTTGTTGCGCGCTCTCGTTTGCACGCTCGGCTCAGGTGGAACGTGACAATGAGTCATACTTTTTCGTGGGTGCAGCCGGCGTTCATCGATTATCGTTATCACGTCAAAAACTTGAATCTATTTATAAAAAGAAGCGTGTCTGGTAGGCGGCGCGGATTTGAATTTAATACAAAACTGCGGTTTTATTTCGATGAAATTATTGATGAAATTTTGCACACATGATCTTCAAAAGAGAAAAGCCATTGTCTACATGACATTTCAAAATAAGAGGAAAATTACTATCTTAAAGCCCGGACTACGCCGGGGACTTCAATTGATGAAATAAGTATGGTTGATTTTTATTGTTTCTATTTTAACCTGAATACAAGAGTTTTCATAATTAAAATATAGTTTTGTTCAATCCTTTATTCGAAGAGACAACTCTTACTAAGAAATTGAATTTAGTTTCTAAATATTTCTATAAATAATTATTGTTATTCCGTAGTTTGTAAAGCCAATTATATTGTTTACTACACTTTGCAACATTCCCACCAGCCACAATAATTCTCGTTCTGCGAAATCCAAACTTTTAACCAGCTGTAACGAATCTCCATCTCGTCATTATTTGTCGAACAAAACTTCGTGTATTTTGTTTCCAACACCGTCATAAATTGTTAACTCTCGTCAATGCATAATTTCTGGAATGGCAATAAAATAGGTAACAATAATAATATATCATCGCACAAATCTGTCTCATTACAAACCGTATAAATATAGTTATTGCTCATAAAAATGGAGTGCTAACATTATTTGACCGTTCACTCAACTTAATGTATCAATTTCAAAGGCATTGTTAACCGATCGCTTACCATTTGATGGATGCAGGCACAACGTTGAGGTTCTGAGGAAAATAATTTCCCTCAGGGCCTATGTCATCTTTGAAGATGCTGTGTGGAGGGTGTTTTTGAGGAGAGGAAGGAGTGAACATGGGTCTTAAAGAGACCCGTGATGTAGGAGGGAGGAAACACAGAGGCCGGAAAATCTTTCCACAGCCGGACTGTTGAACTCAAGAACGAGTCGTAGAAACGACCCGTTCTCATGTGACTAATGTCAACCGTGTACAAAATGTTGGGCGCGTGTTTCCCGACTTTGCCCCGGTACCGAGGGGATCAATGATGCTAGTTCCTCGGAGCATCGTCCATTGTAATACCGGTAGAACAAGGACAGCATTCCCACCTGCACAGAGTCGAGGTTTTTTTTTTTTTTTAGGTATTTTGAGGCTCCAGACCAGAGGTGGCTGCCAAATTCAACCGTGGGGCGCAGTTGCGATTTGTACAGGGTTAGCTAGTCTCTTTACTTAGTATAAAAAATTGAACCCTAAGTTCGTCAAAAATTTAATTGGTTGGAAAATCTCTTGGGTTTTTAAGAACAACTGATGATTTTTTGTGTTACCACCATCGGATACAAGTTAGTCTTATATAAGCCTTCCCATGCGATTACAATATACTGTACTACCGACTCTACAAGAGCAAAGTAAATCATTTTAATATTGGAATGTTTAATATGTGTAAGAATAAACAAATAAATAAAGACAACGTGTGAACAAAAATTTAACAATTTTAAATATGTAAATGTGTTACAAGAAACCCTATTTAAATTTTTCTGATAGCCAAACAACATTAACATGGCGTATCCGGTACTGGCCGCCTGTAAAGTTAACCTTTTCGAGCTGTACATTTGTACAAAGCGTAACTACTGTGAGTTCGTTGTTGCACCCCGTTCACTTCACTGAAGACTGAGGCTTGCGGATCGCCCAAATCCGTATCGCTATGCGATCCGATTTACGACCAGCCAATATGACTCTCCTACCCTCCTATCCTCGGAGCTAAGCTCCACCGCAGAAAAGCATCCACGAATAATATTTTATAATGGAAGCAATGGGATATAATATGGCATCATGGATGGCACAATGAATCAAAAAGAATTTACCGCGAAGCAATAGAAATTTATAAACATAAAAATAATATGAATACCAGAAATGACTCAAGCAGAGTTCCCAACACCTGCAAAGTAATAATAGATCAAAATCCCCCAAAAACGGAATTTACAAAATTCTCAGAAGTACCTTCAATTAGTTTAAAGCAATCCAATCAGGTCTCTACACGCAAACAGCCTGATATTGCCAGCCTCGCCCACACCGCCTCCACCGTCAAATCACTTTCAACCTGTGTACTCCGTCCTAGACATAATATGAATTGATATGCACTCACTTAGGTCTTGATTTCTGGACCGAACAGACACGCGAAAGCGATCAGTTGAGACAAAACTCAAGACATAAAGGTCAAAGGCCTCTGAAGATGGACAGTGAGATCTGTCCGAAACGTTAGGAGTTAAAACCTTAACCATAACATATAAATATATATATATACACATTTACATAAAAAACATTATATAGTTAAGGCAAAAAATACATGCAATAATAATTATAAAGTGATTTTAAGTGAGGAAATCATCAACTATATTATGTAAGTCGTTCTGAAGGTAATGATTGAATTGGAAAATATAACAACGTCTTAGAGAAATTTGAAAACCTTCAATAAATCTAGTTCAGTTACCTGGTAAATACACGAACAGTAAATAAAGAAATACACATTGTTAATTTAGAAAACAGAATAGAAATAATTTTCTTGATAAGAATGTAATTGTTTGATGTCTTCTACACAGTCAGTTTCAATTTTGAAAAAAAAAAAACCTTAAATTTAAGCAACTTTGCGTACGTTGAACCAGATTTCATATATGTAGAACTGACACACCCACGCCCCCGAAATTAGTATGTTTGATTAGAAAACTTTTTAAACTGTTCTTGTTTAGTCGGGTGTTTTGTAAATTCGCTGAAAATTTGTTTGACTACTAATGGCGGTTGTGTAAATACATAATACGGTGTTGATTTCAGGGAGGTTTCGGCTGCAGACTTTTCGAGGGCCGTCACTAGTCACTACTTCCCCGCCAGGCTCGGCTTCAAAACAACGGGAGGCAATTTTAAATAAACAAATAACACCGAGTCGCCGGAAGGCATACCCTCTCGTACAGTACTCAGATGGCGCCCTATGTTTGGTTTCAGACCGGAGTTTCTCAAACTGTTTGGCTTACCGCCCGTTTTTCAAATGTATTTTACTTCATTCCTATCCCCTCTCACCGTCAAGGAAAACCTTCTTGCTTGACCAATTTTCAAATATTTCAAACAATTTCCATTTTTCCATCACCATCTTTCAAAAAAATAAGACAAAAAAATCACGATTTTTGTTTCACAGAATTTAACCTTTTAAATGCCAGGGAGGAAACGACGTAAAATCGCGAAGTTTTGACTTTGACGTTATATTTTGTGGGTTTATTTTGTCCTATCGTATATTGTATTTACTGAAACACATTCATTGAACAATAAACTAAGCATAAAAACAACATTACTTGCGTTTATTTGACGAATTTATAGGTTTTACGATCTTTTTCACGAAAACGACGCTAACTAATTTGACAGCTCAAATGCCGGGAAAAATGATACCCGGATGCCATAGAGAATTTAATACAGATTATTCCGAGTGGCTAGGTGTGTTAACGGTATCTCATACGTCAAGAACAAGAATGCCCCAAGCGATTCTGACCTTGTTCTTCGTACATTTTCTTTATACATAAGGGTTAAAATCGCATAGCTAAAATTCAAGTTCTGTGAAAGTTCTATCTACATTATTTTTGTTTCTTCGTGGGTTGGTTGTTTCACAGTTCTTGAATACAAACAGAACTAGAATAGGTCTTTCACTGAACTTGAACGTTAACGTTGAAATTTGATGAATTGTTCAAATTCCGTGAAACAACCCTTGAGAAATCTGCGTCCTACCGCTATTAAGCTTTAAAACATTGCTTGTGCTATTAGAGGTTTGCAAAAGTTTTAACCTACGACGCGTGGGTTCTAACCCGGCATTGGATTACGTGACAACCGACCAATCATGTATTTACATTTATTTATATTATTATACGCCTGTACAGGCTTGTTAAAAACATGTGATATACATAATAATTTTGTAGAACGGATTTAAATCGTATACATAGAACCACTTGATCGAAGTTATTTTGCTAACATTGATTATTATTTGCCTTCTTGTAACTATATTCCATGCAATTGAACAAATTAATCTACTATTTCCTTAGCGATAATTGCCAACATCAAATCTAGGTAAAAGCCAGTATCTTAATCTATCACAAATGACTCAGTCCCGGTTGCAATAAAAATGTGTAAAGGTTTTTTATATATACTTAGTTGTAAATTGCGTATTTCATTGTCTTCTATTATAACCAAACTAATTGAAAACATCTCGGTCCGTTTGGATTGGAACGATAATTTCTGAATTTCTTTATTAACGAAAAGTGTAAAATAAACTACACTTTTTATTTATTTGTAAATTTTTATTTATTTGCTGAAGATGCCCGTTTCTGAAATCAAAAGTAGTTGTTAACATGTATAATTTAATTTTGCAACGATGCATGCCCTTTTCTATTTGTATCTGTATGTGTAAAGTGGAAAATATTTTGATTTTTAAGTAACCAGATTGTACCAGCGCCTTCTAATTATACTCGCCGCCTCTCACAGCTCTATAATACCCCATGTTGCCCCTAAGGCCCCCACTGTCCCTCTTAATCATATCAGCTCCTTCAAGGAGCCACTTTGGGAAACACTGTTTTAGACCGAACGATAAGATATTTCGTTACAACACTGTTCCGTCTATACTTCTAGGTACACAAGCAATACAATTGAGATACACAGTACCAAATATAAATAGTACACTAAGCAGCATTAGTTCGTAGACTCCTCATCAAACTGGTGAACCGACAGTTGACCCGCTGTACTATAAAATTATAATTTTTTGTGCATTATTTACCAATTTCAAAGGTAAAATCGACTTCAAAATTACCCCTTATAAAAAGTTGGTTGACGATTTTTTGTACTTATAAGCAGGTTTACACAGTACGTTGATAAGCAAATTTTTTCTTGATGCATTTGAATGAAAATATGTTCGATACTTTGTTATTCGGTGGTACATCATCCTCTCTGCATTTCCCTTGGGGGTCACTAAGTTATTTTGCGTAATTAGGTATACCACATTTTCCGTCAACCAACTGCATGTTGTAAATAAGTATACCGAAGGGGGGGGGGGACTTCATGGATATTTAATTTATTTAGGCAGAACGGATTCGGAAATATTATTAAAAAAAGATAAATATTTATTAGGAGCGCCTACTTACATCTTCGCCTTTTTCTCAAAATATTATTTTTTCTCTTCACAATGTTTGTTCTTCTATTTCCATTAGTATTATTATTTTTATTCAAATAAATTAATATGACATAATCATAAAAATATATATATATATATATATATATTTTTAATAATGACAAAGTAGGTAAAAGGAAATTTACAAAAGGCACAAATAATTAACGAGATTAAAACTAAGTAATCTATTAATTTTGAAATAAAATTGAAATAAAAATAAAATAAGAACGAAATAAGTGTGTTGTGTTTGAAGAAATATTATCTTCAACTAATATTTTCCATATTTTTTCGCTGCTATCTTTTTAAATGATCACAAAGCTCTAACGATTTTATTTGTAAACAGATAATATCTCGAATAAACATATCCGATTTTATTTATTTAGAACACCTAATTTTAACTTTTTTCCAAAATTCTAAACGAACATTGGAAAAAATATTGGAAAAACTTACAATAATCATTAAAACGTGTTAATAATAACTAGTTATTTAAATTTACTAGAAATCCCAGTAATAAAGTCGAAGTTTTGTCAAGAGCAAAATATCGTTAGATTTTGTGGCGACTTTCCTTTTCCGTTATTTTTTTTTTCTTTCCTAGATCTTGTGAAATTTTCGTAGACATCACTTATGCGAATGTTAAGAAACTCAGGTTTGCAACGACGAACAGATCCGCGGACGCTCTCTCAGGGCGCATGAATATAATAATCAGAGTGAGTGCAATTCGCACGCGGTAGAAGTAAAATCTTCAGAAAACTAAAGTAGATAATAGTGGGGAGACTAAGAAGCACTTTTTTTTATCAATGTGAAGGATAATTTTTTTCATATTTTGTCAGTGCACCTTTTCCTATACATCTTATTAGTATTTGTGTTTTCTTCTTCGGAGTCGCTAGATGTCGCTTTCTTTTATGTTTTCTGTTTTGCCTGTTTAAAAAATTAATAAAATCCGATAAAAATATTTTTATTTTTTGTATTTCGTAGGATGGTCGGGTAAATGTCTGCTAAAGTTCATGGAGCGCTGTATACCGCTACACCAAAGGAGACTTGCGTGGGACTGTGGATTTGTCGTATTATATTGGAACTGAGTACCCACGAATTTAATAAATATCTCATTCTCTCGCAGACTAAATCTTATAGATGTATGTGTTTGTCTCTTTTTAGTGTGCTTGTTTCCATTTCATCGTGTTTCAGGTAAAAATGTTGCTAAAGAAATTTTCACTTCAATAAAAAGGGTTTGAAATAACTAAATCTTATATATTTGCATTTTTTTCCAGAGTGGAGAATACACGTTGATGAGAGACCTCCATTTAGAATCGTCATCTATATAGAAGCATAAAATGAACCACTTTAAACATTGTTTAATGTGGTTCATTAGCTAGGTTCGTCAAAAGTTATTTTTCCCTTGAAATTCTTTTCCTGTCTTCTCTCAGCTCCACAAATATTGCTGAATAGGAAATGCCGTTAAACCACCAGATCCAGTATTTGGAAATGGAAATTATTATAAGAATTGTTAAATTATTAGTATTTTTATGAACATATCGCGATTATTTAATTAATAAAGGAATGGTGAAATTCGCCAGTCCAACTTCCAGTCGTCTGTCAAAAACACACAATTTAAGCTAATTTGATATTTCGGTTTCATCGCCTCTTTACTAAACTCAGCACCGTACGAGAACTGAATAATATTAACACGTTTACAGTTTACATATTTCTAACTTCTTATTTATAATCAAATTAACAATGAATTAACCGTCAGTAAAAATTTTATACCTCGAATTAATATTATGAAATTTAAAAACCGTAGAAAAATGTTAAAGATTGTTTTGAATAAAAATTGACAAAATATTTACATCGTGTTGTAGTTCATCGAGTTCGTCTATTATTAGAACATAAACTAATGTGCAAAAATTTTTCGACATTTTCAGTTACGGTTGTTTGGGTCATGGCCTTCATTAGACAATGATCTCGAATTTGACTTTGTTATTGCTTCGGGAGGTTCTTGGAACAATTTTTGAAGTGAAACGTTTTTAGCGCCGTTAGTGACTTGAAATTCTGGGGAAACGGAAGTGCGTCACAATCAGTTCTACATAAATACTCGGTTCTAATATAACGCCGCAAATTTGCACCTCGGCGCATGCCTTCCATAGCGTGGTTGGCAAGGTGCCTGACGAGTACAGCGACGATAAAGACAGACATCAAGCGAACGGGGGTCGAATCCTACGAAATCCAAAAAAAAAACATTTTTATTTTGTGAAATCAATATCCAATCTTCAAACCACTTTTAAAAAACAAGTAAAAGAAAACTAAGTCTAGCGACTTTCTAGTTTTTTTTTTACGTGAGCTCCACACAGGAGGCCCTGAAGAAAATAATTTCCCTCAGGGCCTGTCATCCTTGGGGACGCTGTGTTGAGGGTTTTTTTTAGGGAAAGGGAGGAAAAGGAGTTCTGGGAAGGAAAAAGGTTTAAGGGGTGGGTAGGAATCTGGGGTTCAGTGTGTCCTGGTCATCCGCCTCCAAGACCTAGACAAACCTCACCTCATGAACCCGGGCACCCCTGCTAAATCACCAAACGTAGCAAATCACTTGGGGTGACCTACGGCAGAGGTGTTGGTTATCCAATAAAGGTTCCCGGGGCGGCGGTACCCATTCCCGCCTCCCAAGTTTCACTTTTAACGCGTGTAAATTACACATTCTGTTTTTTTTCACAGTTCTTCGCTGAGGGTGAGAATGGGCGTGACAAATACTTCTCCTCAGCAAACCCCCGAACTGACCTTAGAACTTTATAACAATCTGATGTGATTTGTACTCTTCGTATACTCTTTCATTGGTCAAATAAAATGTCTTCATTATAGGGGTAATTCTAATGTAAAACCAGCGGTATGATCGCATCGGCGCATCGCCCCGTGAAACCCATTAAACTGATAAAAGAGAGGCGATACATTTCCCGACCTGCACTTTATCTCCGCCGCGTAAATAGTGCAGTTCGTGATAAAGATCGATATTTCACGCAGCCGACAGTTACAAGCTACGTGGATCGGCTAGGGCCTGCCACGTTCCGCCATCAGCGCTGAAAGCAGAGGAGAGCGGGGAAAAGCTTGTTCGTTCTCTAGTTCCCTCGTTTGGTTTCAGAAAAAGTAAAGCGCCGCGCGGCTGCGGCCGACGGTGTTTGAGCACCGCCAATCCGCGTCAAAGTGGTCAAACTCACATTCGGTCAGATGAAATCTGTCATTTTTTTTTTTATTAATCTATAAACATAGGGTTTTACATAGGGTTTAATTGATGCCTGTCTCACTAGGATTTACCTGTGTTGAGACAGGCTTAGAGGTACATATTTAAAATTACAGGAATATTTTAAGTAACATACAAATTCAACTTAATACTATAAAAATGGAAAGGTGATTGGAAGTGTGGGTAAATACTTTACATTACATTACATTACCAAATCTGGCATTTTGGTCTGCCGTGACTTTTTTCAAGTCGTTTCAATTCTGAACTCTGATCTTTCGGCATGTCTTTATACAGATTGTATCAATCATTCTGTGACAATTCATTTAGGTACCTACCTAATTCTAATTTGCCTACAACGCTTAGAACGAGTTATTTCGAAGAAATTGAACAATTCATCATATATTTGAAGTTAATTTTCACGTTCCGTGTAAGTTCTATTCAAGTTCTGTTATTATGTTATTATAGACCAGTTGCTTCATAAAACTGAAATATTCACAGAACTTGAATCGAACTTCCGCAGAACGTGAAAAGTAACTTAAAATATTTGATGAATTGTTAAAATTTCTTTAAACAACCCCATCCCCAAACTAACCCCATCCTTAAACTACAATAAAAAAATTGATGAAAACATTAATTATTTTTATTTTTAACACATTATGAAAACATCATTGCACACGTGAAAAACTTTTCTTTGTACAATATAAAGCGTCCTTGAGGTGAATTTTCATAAAATCTGTATAAATTTTCTCATCAAAGACAAACACCACTCTCCGACCAAAAATGTTAAACAGAAAAGAGAGAAATGTTAAACAAAAAAGATTCGGTTGCATCTAGAAATCATCTTGTTGGCCATTGCTGCGACCATTGAGGTAAGCGGTCATATCAACTTCCGCCATTTTTTACTGTTTCACTTCGACTTAAGAACTACCAACATTACCTTCATTTTTATTTAATTAATAATTCATATTACTTGTAAGATATTCCCCAAACAATATAAAAGTAAGCTATAAACCCGAGGTAATTAAGCCTACTGGGATATTTGTTTTGTTACATTGTTAACATTATCTTCGTTTTCTTAGTGTATTTTTTACGTAAATTTCATAAATTAAATTAAATCATACGATTTCAAGAATTTACCCGAATTAAATTGGAATTGCAATCTTGAAAGTGTCTTGGATTAATAGATCCATTTTTAATGTTAATATGCGACATCTATTGACTTTACGAAAAGTTTGGGATGAATATCCAAAAGAATATTATTTTCATTTAAAGCTATTTTTTGAATTTGTGGTTAGCGTAAACGTGCAGTAACATATTATCAGTATACTAAATGTTATAATGTATTAATATGAAATTAATTGTTCCGCTTAATTGCCCCGCGAACTTAATACAACGTAGCCTGCACAATGGTGGCTGTCAACAGCACGGACAAAGCAAATTTCACCGGTGCCTGTGCTGAGTGTGGTGGGTATCGACTGTTCGAAGCTGCAAGCGTCGATTTAACAAAACGAGAGATAAAAGTAAGTTAACTGACTTGTTGAGTTCCTCGTAAGACAGGCACTGCCTTCGCCAGATGCTTATCTCGCCCCGTAGTCTGGCAGAATGTTAGTTTGATAGTTGCGAGCTTAGAGCTTTAAAATATAACAGGATCTTGATAGCGCAACACACAGTGGCTCAATGAAAACTCTCCACTCTTCGGACGTTGTAACTCTTGTAGGTAGTAGGTACTGTGTTTATAAAGAGAAAATCAATATTTAACGTTAGAAAGTAATTTCGATATTATTTTTAAATAACTAGAAAAAAACTTAATAACATTAAATTTTATATTAGAATAACTCTCTTTTATAATAACTTTTCAAGGTTATTCCCATCAATGTAATATATCATTAAAAAATTGGTTGTCTGCAAAGTCGGTTTACGAGCGATAATTTTACGTGATAACGTCATTTAATAACGATGGAGTGGAAGAGAGATAGATGCGTCACAAGCCGAACGCTTGTTCCGCGCTCTCGCTTGCACGCTCGGCTCAGGCGGAACGTGACAATGAGTCATGCGTTTTCGTGAGTGCAGCCGGCGTTCATCGATTTATAAGACGTTAACACGTCAAAATAATAAAAGAATCATTTAAAAATAATTGTCATTTTTCACTGATAAGTATATTACATTGATGGGAATAATCTAGAAAAGTTATTATAAAATGTTGTTCTAATAAACAGTTGAATATTTAGTCTTCTAAGCACCTCCCCTTTCCACCTCTCTCCTCCCCCACTACTTCCATTTCTACCCACGCCGTTCTATGTTCGATCATTTAGTTTTAGTACATTTTATGTCCTGATGAAGAGAATATCGTTCTTGAAACATGTTGACTTTTAAATAAAGTTTGTTGTGGTAAAAACAAAGTGTTTTTAATTATTTCATTTATTTATACTTTTAGAAAAGGCTCAATAGGTGTCGCATATAAATAAACTATTGTGTTTATCCGAGAAACTATCTAGGTTACAAACCAATTTGTTATTATTTACAAAGGGAGTTGCCAAAAATATGGGAAACAATTTGGTCGAAGATAATAATATATTGTTAATTCTGAAGGGTTCTCGGTGGTCGAATTGGTTAAGGCTCTTTTCCCGGAAAGCTGATCCTGGGTTCGAGTCCCAGTTGCGACCGTTAGCTTTTTATTTATCCGTGCATGTTCTTTTTCATATTTTCGTTTAAATTTATTAGTTTTATCTTCTGCTTCGATGGTTCAGTAAATTATATATTATTTTTATTGGGATAACTTATTTAATAACTTTTGAAGGTTGTGATAAAAAGATAATAGGCGTCGCATATAAATATAATTCGGATATTTTTATCCACGACACAAATAAAATCGTTAGAACTGGGTAGTCATTAAAAAAAATAGCGGCCTAAAATACGTGAAAAATTAGTTGAAGATATATTGATAATTCTGAATTTGAAATACAAATAATTTGAAAAATAATTAGGCCCCAATGGCCGAGTTGATTGAGGTCCGGTAAGATAAAGTACCAGAGTTCGATTCCCAGTTGCGACCGTTACCTTTTTTATTTTTCTGTGTCTTGGTTTGTTTCGTTTAGATTTATTAGAACCACCTTCTTCTTCAATTTTTAACATATAATGTTTAAATTACTATTTTATTAAAATCAGAGAAACAGTGAATAAAAAATCTTGTTCATTCCTTTTTTGTTACCTATACTGAACTAACCTTTTCATAAGATTTATTGTAAACTTATCTATTTGTATTTTTAATTTAGTAAGATTATTTACCGTCTGAACCTTTAGGTTTTAATTCTCTTTTGGTCACGCTTGTTCAGATCAGAAAATAAGGGTAAAAATAATTTTTAATTTGATGTATTTACGGTACAAATACCTATAAGTACAGAAAAGCCTTTTTTATAAAAATGAATTACAAAACAATTATGCAGTGTAAACAAAGCTGCTTAAAACTATATTTACAACCAAATATGTATTATAATATTGAAAGCAAATGGATTCTTGTTCAATATAGGAGGAGGTACCTATATCATTTTTTAATGATAAAGGTACCTACTCGATGATATATACTTCATTATAATAAACACAATGATATAACTTTGTTTAATTCCACTTTATTATTTTCTTATCCAACTAGTTTCGGTTCGACCTGAACCTTCATCAGGGATGAATAAAAATATACTGAAACCCACAAAGTGTTTGCTACATGTGAAAAAAATATATATACTTCATTTGAAATATATATATCATCGCTTACAATATACAACATGTCCATGATAGTAAGCAACAAAACATTCGGGCACAAATTTTACACCCAAGAAGACACGAGAAAGAAAAAGAACCCTTTCAACATCACATCTCGCAACAGTAACAACAACACAATTCGACAACTGTACTGCAAGTTAGATTTATTTAATTATTGGAAAAATTAGAGTAAAAAAACCCAATAATAATGTATTTGGATAACAAAATAAAACAACATTGTCACTTAAACAAATATAAATTCGCCATTGCTTTCTCAGAGTACCTCCAAAGAGAAAGATCAAACGCAACACAATTTTTTTTAAAGCCTCGATTACATTGAGCGTGTTTACAAGCTGCTAGCCGGCGAATTCACTATCTACTAGTAAACTTGTTCAGTGTAAAATCTGATAGCTAGCTAGTTAATATGATTACCACTGAGCGAGTTTACTAGCAGATAGTGAATTCGCCGACTAGTAGCTTGTAAACTCGCTCAATGTAATTGTGGCTTAACTGAGCTGTTAAAATGAGCATAAATAAACGGTATTGTTGGTGAGAGTTCCAATATAATCTACCCCTCTCTCTCATACTACGCAAACAACACAAACATGTAAAAGAAATGGTTGTTACAACGGATCTCTCAGCGGCAGAAAAAATATATTAATGCTGATACATAGCCCCGTTGTAACGTATTTTTTCAGTCACTTTCGCCATTTATAAGTTAAAAGAAAAGGAAGATGTTATAACGCGACCATCAACAGTATGGCTAGAAAGTTTTTAAGAAAAAGAAAACATAATAATGACACATTTTTGATTGCCCAACTAGGGAAACATTTTTCTGTTTTAGGAAAACCAAACTAACACCTTATGCAGAAAATGATAGCAAAGGAAACAACAGGTAAGAACACTGAAAATAAGGTAGGTTTGTAGTTTCACTTACTTGGTGAGCGTCTCGAGCGAGGATGTATAGATGGTCCCTCCGACGTCGATGTGAACGGGGGCGGAGAAGCGGCTGGCGCCCGCCACGCACGGGATGCCCGTTGGCTTGCCGGGGTGCGCTTTGATCTTCTCCCCGCTGGGGTGGCCCGCGATGCCGGGCGGGCCGGGCGGACCCGGGCTCGCCGCGCTGGCCGTGGTGGGCGAGGTGGCCGGGGAGACGCCGGGCGAGATCAGCCTGCAAGAAGGCTGATTAATACCGCGTTTCATACACACATCAATGAGGATCTCCAATCAACCTTTGCCTGGCAAAAACAGGTACCATTATTAGAACTCTATACGATAGCAACAAATACCCTCACAATAGATTGTCAATCTTAATGTGGTGCGAACTATATACGTATAATGACGTCAGGGGTGTTTTTTCTCTTATTTATACGTATAATGACGTCAGGGGTGTTTTTTTCTCTTTGTTTTGTTCAGTGTTGTTCTGGTGGTGTTTAAATAAAATAAAAATTAGTTGTCTGTAAAGTCGGTTTACGGACGATAATAACGTCATATAATAACGATGGAGTGGAAGAGAGATAGATGCGTCACAAACCGAACGCTTAGGGCGAACGCTTGTTCCGAGCTCTCGCTTGCACGCTCGGCTCAGGCGGAACGTGACAATGAGTCATGATTTTTCGTGAGTGCAGCCGGCGTTCTTCTATTTATAAGACGTTATCACGTCAACAACTATTTACTTATTATTAATTTGCAAGGACCCATTCACAATCTGAACATACTTTTAATTCATACTGACGATGAGTCCAATGATAAAATGCGACGTGACTGTGGACCAGTCGCCAATCTACCTCCTTGTGAAGAATGTTGTAGGACGAACCTCAACGGCGTTGTGCGTTTCATAAAGAAATTAAAAATATTAATGAGTAATTTCAATGAACTTTTGCCTGACCAAAACAGGTACAAAATATTAATGAGTAACTCCAATGAACTTTTGTCTGACAAAAACAAGTGGTAAGAACTCTTTACGATACCAAATGACCCCACAATCGTATGTCAATTTCTCCACAATGCTTCGCAATAAATTTTACAACAGCGCTGTGAACGATGAACATAATAATGACATCGGGGGAGTTTTGTTCTCTTGATTTTCAGTATTTATTAAAACGATTTAGGTATTATTAATTTGTAAGAATTCCTTTAGAATCTTTTTCAAATTCATATTGTTAGTAAGTGCCTAATTGCGACGGTTGACAGTGGACCAATCGCCAATGATAGTCGCCAACCAACTTCCTTACGAAGAATGTTATATGATTAAACACCCCTTGGTGCCCCTTTTAAAGCAATAATACACCTTTTTCAATTTACGAAGGTCTTTCTTTGTGTTGTTTGCTATCATTTAGAAACAAGTCAATCTTCCTCATGCCGGAACATGTTAATATATCCCTATACTTCAACTTCTTGTCATTCGAAAATCAATCGTAATAGATTATTGAAAACCGTTCACACTTGAAAAGGGAACATCACTTTTAGCCAATCTCCAACTTTAAAATCATTCTTATCTAATCTTTCACCTCATGCCTAATTGCTTCTTGCATTATTGTAATACCCTCTCCATTCAGAGACTGGCTATCTCTATAGACTGGATAGCTAACTGGACTCGTATCGGTCACGAAAGATTCGAACATATCGCGAGTTGCTTAGTCTTTCTCTACCACGTCTTCTTCCAAGGATGGAGTTCTCTAATTTTTGATCTTGTAAAATGCTTTAATGTTTAGTCTTTTAACGTTTTAGTCGACATAGCTGCTTATAGCTGCGACATAGCTTAGTCGGCTAGTTGGTATACAGATATCAAAAATGCGAAATCTAAACCCAACGCCATCTACAGGATGGTTACCCAACCTAGATAACCAAGTGTTGGTATCTAGATTGGGTGATAGATTAACTCACACCGCCATCTGTTAGAAACTTATGGAACTTACAAATAATTACAAAGCATTGTCCTATAACAAACATTAAATGAACATTTAATTCGCAATAACAAACATTAAGGTCAAAAATCGGGATAAAATCCTAGCTTTTAAGTTGGACCAAATTACACATAGTAAGTCAAATTTCATCAAAATCGGTTAAGTAGTTTCGGAGTTTATACCGAAAAAACATCGTGAAGCAAGATTTTTATGTTTATAAAGTTTTATATACAATAGCATTCAAACCTTTTTAATACAAGTTTATAACAACAACAAAAATGGTACAACTGATAACAAGATACAGCCCTCAAAATTATTGTCAATACTCCTTCAAAAAACTGCTTCCACTGTTGATGTCAATAGTTAACTGAGTGACAGCAAATCAACAATCATGCATTAAGGGTTAAAACGTGAAAAGAAGTTTCAAATATTTCATCGACATGTTTCGGTCTTTCTCAATATTTAAATATATCCTTCAAATCTAAGGTTAGCTAAAATGTCCCATACTTTTCACCATGTGCAGAAAATGAACAACGGTCCTAGATAACTGCGTTAGACTGCGGATTTGCAATAATAATCTTAATCTTCCGTTTTAATTGAAGGCAGAGACGTGCACTCCACGTAGCCACTGCCTACCCTTCCTCACTCACTTAAAAATATTTGTAATGTTAAAATATATAATTTGATCGCAAGAACCAACTTGCGACTAACCGCAACGCTGCGTCACATAAGTCATTTTCAAACATGGACAAATTTCTACACAAAAAATATGCAAATATAAAAATATGTTTTAGGGAAGACTCATTTGTGTTAGTGTCAAAAAAGCAGTGCCTTTCGGTATAAATCAAAAATGCAGCAATCAGTGCCATCTCTCGGTATCTCTATTTATTAGTACAATTTTACTAAAGAATATTATCATATTACGTTGGCTCTCATGGAAAAATAGATTTTTTTTATATATTATTCAGTAATTGGCATGTAATATACACAAAAGAAGCTGTGATTTGGATATTGGATGCAGCTGTAATCCCAATCAAACATCGACTGAATCCAGAAGCTTTGCTATTGTTATACAAAACTTACCAAAATAAATTATTACTATGTGAATAAGTAAATTTATTACTATGTGAATTAGTTCGTGATTTTTTCCTCTTGCCTATTCTAACTAAAATCTCCGTGCACGCCGCTGATTGGAGGCACATGCAAATAACACATATTAAGCGGCCTTTACAACTTGCGTAGGCGAGAGATTTCTGTAATTGAGCGATATCAAAGATCCATAAACAGAACGCAATTATTTTGCTGTACGGTAAATGTGATATAACAGGTGAATGGAAGAACTATTTCTATCCGCCGTACGAAGTGGTCACTTATAAATAACTCAAAGCGATCACAATATTTCAGGTTAAAAATTTCAGGTTGTCTGTAAAGTCGGTTTACGGACGATAATTTTGCGTGATAACCTCATATAATAAGGATGGAGTGGAAGAGAGATAGATGCGTCACAAGCAGAACGCTTGTTTTGCGCTCTCGCTTGTATTCTCGGCTCAGGCGGAACGTAACAACTTGACAATGAGTCATGTTTTTTCGTGAGTGCAGGTGGCGTTCATCGATTTATAAGACGTTATCACGTCAAAAATATGGATTGGAGTAACTAATTGACCTACGCAAAAATTTCGGTTCCATGGCAAATCAATAGAGTGGGATTTCAACACCCCTTTGAAATTTTATTAAAAGTAAAAAAATAGCTCATAACCATTTTTTTATGTGAACACCTCACTAGATTTTCTGCAGCTCCCGTCTGGAGCCAGTAAGACTAGGTATGGCATTCCAAACTGGGGTACGTTGTGAGGCTGAAGGTAGTAAGGCGGGGAAGGAGATGGAGAAGAGAAAGGTGAGGAAGTATTTGGCTATGCAGATCTGCTATCAGACGGCTAAAGTCATTTCAAGCAACGTTTCAATTCTGAATAGCGATCTTACACGAGGGTGATACTGAGAGTATCTTTCACTCTGGAACGTATCGCAAATATATATTATTTTAAATGAATTAATTGTGAAATAACCCAATTAAATCAAATAAAATTTATTTGTCACGCCAGGATTCGATCCCGCGACCTTCGAATTTCGGGTCAAGGCCTTACCTCTAGACCACGCCGTTCGTCATAACCTAACGTAACCTACATAACTTAGTTTTTTCCTATTACTTTCCACTTTTTAAAGGAGTGATGAAGTGACACTTTGTTGAGTTGTCCGGCCACCACCATAAACATTATAACTAATAACTATAATTTATTTGCTATTTGGAAATGTGTGTTATGCGTTGTGTCACGTTGTGTGGAATGTCTGGACGATGTTATTGACGTTAAAAGTAGTTCAGTACGTAATTTTTTTTTTTCGAATTTACCCAAAAAACGCCAGGTTTACGAGACAATTGCCGCATTACAAAATGATTGATAAAAAATGCTAATATTTAGAAACCTACTATGGTTTATGAATCCGCGAAAATTTTTATTCAAAAATGGATTGTGGAATTTGACGAGACAGAAGTAAACAGTAACAAAACAAATTAATTTTAATTAATATACACAAGCGGAAAAAGTATAAATTTGTAAATGATGACGAACACGAATATGTAGGTACTTATTATCCTATGATATATACCACAATCAACATTGATGGGGTATAAATTGAAACTAAAACCATCTAAAAAAAAGTTTAAAAAAAAACGAAAGCAAAAGCGTTAATGATGCGGAATCTTAATGGAGACGTGTAGGTACTTATTGCCACAGTCAAAGATTACATACAACAAATAATTATGTAACGTAAATAAAAACGACATAAAATGGAATGTAAAGCACACGAACAGCGAAAGTGTGAAAAATACTGAATGATTATGAAGACGAGTCGGAACTTATTTATGTCCCAGTAAAAAGATGATAACTCATATTAAGGAACGCGCAAATTAGTACAAGTCTTTGTGATGGTTGTACAACAAGCAAAAGATGAAAAATGTTTGAAACACAGCAAAGCAAAAGTGTAAATGATGACGAATGATAATGAGGACTAGTAGGTACTTATACATTAATACTTCTTTTAATATATCTTACCTCAAAAAGGGATAATAAATGACAATATGATACTAACAGTAGCGGAATAATAAACGATTTAAAGTAGGATATAAAACACACAAAGCGAGGAGTCGTGAATGACGCGGAACTTTAATGAAGACTAGTAGTTATCAAATATACTTCATCTTGAGGGGTGCACAAAATATCAAGACGACACTAACAATAGGTGTAAATAAAAACGATACAGAGTGTGATTTAAAACCCACAAGCGAGGTGACATGAATAATGAAGAATGATACAGTATACGAATAGGTATCAATCATATCTCATCTTGAGGGGTGCGCAAATAATGACAAGACGACACTAACCACAGTGGAAGTAAATAGAAACTATGTAAAGTATGATTTAAAACCCGCAAAACGAGGTGGCGTGAATGATAAAGAATGACAATGAATACGAGTAGCTGCCAATCTTGCATCTTGAAGGGTGCGCAAATAATAACAAGACGACACTAACCACAGTGGAAGTAAATAGAAACTATGTAAAGTATGATTTAAAACCCGCAAAACGAGGTGGCGTGAATGATAAAGAATGACAATGAATACGAGTAGCTGCCAATCTTGCATCTTGAAGGATGCGCAAATAATAACAAGACGACACTAACCACAGTGGAAGTAAATAGAAACTATGTAAAGTATGATTTAAAACCCGCAAAACGAGGTGGCGTGAATGATAAAGAATGACAATGAATACGAGTAGCTGCCAATCTTGCATCTTGAAGGATGCGCAAATAATAACAAGACGACACTAACCACAGTGGAAGTAAATAGAAACTATGTAAAGTATGATTTAAAACCCGCAAAACGAGGTGGCGTGAATGATAAAGAATGACAATGAATACGAGTAGCTGCCAATCTTGCATCTTGAAGGATGCGCAAATAATAACAAGACGACACTAACCATAGTCGAGGAAAATAAAAACGATATAGAGCATGGTTTAAAACTGGCAAAGTGAACTGACGTGAATGATGAATAATGACAATGAATACTAGTAGGTACTAATCTTATCTCATCTTGAGGGGTGCGTAAGTAATGATCAGACGACACTATGAATAGCGAAAGTAAATAAAAACGATTTAGAGTATGATTTAAAACACACAAAGCTACGTGGCCTGAATGCTGAGGAATGATAATGGATGCGACTAGGTGCTAGTCTTACCTCATTTTGAGGGGCGCGCAATTAGGTGGAGGAAACACGATACCCACGTTCTGCATGTTGCAGCCGGACATGTGCACGTTAGTGTGGACCTGAGCTGGGGTCGTCAGATCTTTCGGTTCACTCATTCGTAATTCCATCTCCATATCAGCAGAAATTACAGTCTCCACCTTCTGCCTGCTAAAGTTAGTTGCATTAGGATTCATATTGTCTAATTAAGAAGATTTTTTAGTCATTCGTCAACTTCCATTGTGCCATTATACGTTCACTTGATTAAGTTTTAAGAAGCAATCTAACAAGAAGTTACGATTGAAAATGTTGAAAAATGAAGGACAATTAAGAACTTATTTGCGAATTTCTCTCGGCTGTGAAAAGATTTGCCGACCATCGCGTTTAAAGAAAGACAATTTAATCCCCGTATTTGATAATTTCACTCGGCTGTGAAGTGATTTGCCGATCCCATGTGTTTCATCAATCCAAGATTAGGTTCGCTTCTTCTTTTCCTGAAAAAGAATCTTAGCATACTTTCCCAAAGATGACATACATCCTGGAAGAAATTTTACGCTTCAAAAGCTCCTTAGTTAGAGCAAATAAAAAACCATCCCTCACCCAAAATATCAAAATTTCATAACTTGTAATGTACGCACAAGTCTGAAGATGGCTGTGATAGGCTGAATCCGGAATGGTCTTATAATAAAATGTGGAAAATGAGATGTTTGGACCATACTTCAATGGTAAAAACAAGACTTACCTCATTTTATGCGGGTTATGCGTGACTGGCACTGGGGGGAACACGATGGGCGGCATGCGATGCATGGGAGTCTGCATCATGCCCACCGGCGGCATGTGGAGGCTCGACCCAGCGGACAGATCCTTGGGCTCCATGATGCTGTTCTTGATTTCCATTTCTTGCTGCCGTAACTCTTGCTGGCGCATTTCTACCTGACGCATCTCTTGCTGGCGACACTCCAGCTGGCGAATTTCCTGCTGTCTTATTTCCTGCTGCCTGAGTTCTTGCTGCCGATGTTCTTGCTGGCGTAGTTCTTGCTGCTGACGGAGTTCTTGCTGACGGGGGTCGGTCTGCGTTGTTCTGCGCCTGTAAAGGATTTTTTAAAATTAATTGACTATATCATTTGAAGATACCTAATAACACCACAACAAACAAAATTTCCCTTATTGATAACCTCATTACAAAAATGCAATTAAAGTACACGATAAACATAAACATTAAAACCAAAACCTTAATTTTTGTTATTGTTTTTGGGGTGTTATGCCGTGTTTCGCTACCTCCTTCTTTAGCCAACGTTTCTGGCTCATCTGCCCTGATGATGGACACTGTAACGCTGTCCGAAACGTTGGCTAAAGAAGGAGGTAGCGAAACACGGCATAACACCCCAAAAACAATAACAAAAATACTTTTTGGCCGTGAAAACCTAAAAACATACAAAACCTTAATTATTTTTTATCACTATGTTTTTCTTCAACAAAACATCATTAGGTACACCCAAAACGAAACATCACCAAATCCGTGTTCAGTTATTAGTACCATTTGGAGTGACCATTTACTTTTTCTTTTTTAAAATGTTTTGACCAATGCATTGTGTAAGGACCGCGATCATCAGCAATTGTGAAACATGGTCAACAATCAAAGGCAAAAGGTTTTTAGTAGATATAGAAAGGATAATTCCATAGATACTACAAAAAAGCTTCATTAAAATCGTTGAAAGGTTTCCATTTTAAAAAGTGTTTATTTGAACTAGGACACGACGGTGTACGAGTCCAAAGCTTTGTCAGTAACAGCCGAGAAGAGCTCTGCTAAATTCCAGTCGTTTAACAGGATGGTTCCCTACTCAAATACTCAACCTTTGTCGGTGAGAATTTCCTGAGTTAAACAATACAATTTCGAAAGCCTTTTGCAATAAATTTCTATTTTCGAACATCCTGCAACAGTTTTCACAGTAAATATTGAAAGCGCCCTCAAATTCCCCGACACGCAACTAATGCACCATGAGTTCAAAATTTCAAAGTTAAAAGAATGGTGATGCTAGAAATAAAATGAAATTAAATTAGTAAATTTCTGACGTCTCTTTGATTTGTCAACAAAAAATTATAAATATTTGTTTTTGAAGGGGTAAATGTTTTATAAATACATCTTTTCATCTTCATGATTCCTACAATAAATTAAAATATTCCGTAATTTTTACAGGTCTGCGCTATCTTCTTTTTGAAAATTTTTTCATACCGCACCATTCTTTTTCATCTTCATTGAAGACATTTGAGGACTTCAGTATCAAATTGGGACATATGCCACTTTTTCTAAAATGCATATTTTGATTGATTATGGTAGTAAGTCTGATTCTCTTACAGAATAACTGAGAAAATCTATCGAAAAACCGACAATTAATACAATAAATCGCATGTTAAAGTTTGCACTTTGTTTCAAATGCGGACACTTGGAACTCATGTTTGCAACAAACTCGGACATTTAATACAAAAGCGCCACACAAAAAGTGCCATGGCAGCTGTTATTTTGACAGTCAGGCAATCAGGCACCAACCGCCGAATTAGATAGTGGGTTGACAGTTTTAGTACGAAATTTAAGGTGTATCGAAGTTTTCCAGCTTAATATTGATCAAAATACGATAAAATGGAGATTACTAATGCTCGCAAGAGCAAAAGAAAAGACGTTAAAGTAAATCACTTTTCTCGTTTTAGTATCTAAAGTGGACATAAGCATTTTTAAAGTTAAAAGTAAAAGAGTTAGAGTTAGTTAAATTATAGAATGTTATGAATGGCTTGAAATGTGATTCTTTACGCGCAAGGATTATGCAAGTAGAAAAATATCAAATATTTCATACCGGCATATTCGAAACAAAAAACTCGCTCTACTGAAAAATAATCCAAATAATGGCCTATGTCCCGAATGTTAAAACTCTGAGATTAGAGTTGTGTAATTTGGTATGTAGGTTTGTGTCAAAAAAGGTCTGAAAATGATGCTTGAATCTGAATCACCGCCAGCCAATTAGGCGAGCGCCAGTCGATTAAGTCTGTAATTGCGTCATAAACCACAGCGCTGAACAAGGTTACGCACACTTGTAATTTTCAGGTCGCGCAACCTGCCTGTGTTGCGGGTGGCTTCCGCTCCATCATCGCTGTTTATCCTCGGCGCGATGATGAATGCAATGTTTTGTGAACGGGTTTGCGGGCAACCAGGTACCCTGGTAGCCAGCAGCAG
This sequence comes from Glyphotaelius pellucidus, assembly GCA_936435175.1. Taxonomy (NCBI): domain Eukaryota; kingdom Metazoa; phylum Arthropoda; class Insecta; order Trichoptera; family Limnephilidae; genus Glyphotaelius; species Glyphotaelius pellucidus. Next base: position 6,924,261 of record OW386542.1, read on the forward strand.
TAGCCGCTGACGCCGTTCCAGAAATGCCCTGTTATCAAGTGGTAATAAGCAATAAGCGGCGCTAGTTGTTTTCGAATCCTAAATAGACAGATAGTGTATCGCTAGTGGCTGGTGGCTGGTGGCTGGTGTCGAGTCTCGACGCTGACCCAGTAGCCGCCAGAGCCGGCGCCAGGGGGCGGACCAGCGCCGCGGGCGACTCTGGCCTCGCGTCATCTCGCACATGGCTCTGTCACCGAATGCTTTGACACACTTTTTAATTAAACCGGCGCCCGGCGTTCGGCAAAAATGATCGAATTTACGTATGTAGGCAAGTTTCGAACCATTCATGGCAATTTACCACTTATAGTTTAAGTGCTCGTCAGTGGTATATTAAAAATCTGCGAAACATATTGCTTTTAGTGATGATTTATGTACACAATTTCACAACACCTTTGGTATATATGAAACTATCCTACTTAAAACTTTCTAATTCTTGTTTTACTGAATGGCTTTGCCCATCAGTTGTATTCATGTACTTATTTACATAATAATAATGCAATTCATTACTTTACTCTGAAAATTACTGAAAAAACTAGTGGAAACAAATTAAACAACGATCTCGGTAAGACTCCCGGTAAACCAGTGAAGGAATAATATAATTTATTATTATTATGACTTCTTCTTCAATAACTTTGCGGCCAAAAGTATTTTCGTTATTTGTTTTTGGGGTGTTATGCCGTGTTATGCCGTGTTGCGCTACCTCCTTCTTTGGCCAACGTTTTCGACGGCGTTACAGTGTCCATCATTAGGGCTGATGTGTAGCTACCTCCTTCTTTAGCCAACGTTTCGGACAGCGTTACAGTGTCCAAAACGTTGGCTAAAGAAGGAGTTAGCGCAACACGGCATAACACCCCAAAAACAAATAACGAAAATACTTTTGGCCGTGAAAATCTAAAAAATATAGATTGTATAAAATATAGGAGTTGACCCAAAGTAGGTAATGTTTAAAATTGTTGTTCACATTACTTTATGTGAGATAGGTAGAAATACTTATTGGCACATATATATTTTTAAAATTTATTTTACACACTTTACAAATATAAGACAAAAAAGTCCCGATAAACTACTTTTTAGCAGTGTGTCTAACATAATATGGCGTTTGAAGTTTTCTAAGTTAAAATTATTATCGATTACGTCCGATATTACATTATTATTTAAGTATTTGTTACCAATACTGTGTAAACGTTGTATTGGAGAGTGCAAATTATAGTTAGAATGACATGTACGTATATAAAGTGTTAATGTTTGTCAAGTTATTCGAGTAGAAACATGTAGATTTATTAATCGCAGGAGTTCACATCAGTCGAATTGAGAATCAAATAATTTTAATAAAAATATTAGGTCGTTAATTTTTCGTCTGTTTTCTAAAGACGGAATATTTAAAATATTCATTTGACGTAAGTCCATTAATATAATAATTAATAAAAAAAATACGGGTGCAGTTCACACACGGTAGAAGTGAAACTTTACCAAACCTTGAAAATTGAGGTCATAATCAAAGCAGCCAATGAGGGCAGACCTAAGACCTAGCGTCATTTTCGTTTTATATCTCAACCAATAGGAGCCTTTAAAAGTGACATATAAATCGGCCAATGAGCGCAGTGTTATGCTTCGCAAGTGCTAATGAGTAATTTCCGTTTCATCCAAATTCCGAATCACTAACGCCGCTAAAAAACCTTTTTTTTACTAAACAACATTGGTTAGTAGTAACGTGTATCGGTTTCGGGCATGGATTAAGGGTTTAATCCTTCGCTAGCTAAGTCCTCCATCATTGCGTAAGCAATTTTAAATAGGATAAGCACACAAAAGGGTAACTTATAAAATTGTACACCTTTATTTAATAGAGCTGACTAAAAACTAATATTAACATTAAATTCATAACCGTTAAGATGCACAAATTTTAAAAGAATTTAGTGAGGCACACAAACGGATTTTGGTCATTAGTGGATATATTTTAATGTGCAATATAGAGCTATAATAGTTTAAAGGAAACGATCGGATCTGTGCGTAGACTAATAAATGCTCCGGAATCCACTTTGCGAGCTGCATACTAAGTCTAGCAGTATATAATACAGATACATCATGACAAGTACTCGACTGATAGAATTTATCTCGAGCCATATCTAAATGCTACCACTCTATTGAGGAACAAAAAAGGCAGTGATCTGTTAGGCTTATATTGAACGGCGCGTGGCATTTATGGATACTACATTCGCTGCATCATAATATTCACATAAATATACATTACACTTACGTTGGAAAATATTTATAAGTACTTCAATGAGGCGCTCAGAGGAAGAGTGGCCCAACCCACAAAAATTCGTAATCAGTAAAAACATCATCATCAGTGGCCCAAGTTTAGTTCTCACCATTTCAAAGATCCTTTGAAATCAGTGAAAACTGAATTGGGCTACTGTGGCTTCTGACAAAAATATTTAAAAATACGATGTTTTCGTAGATGTGGGTTAGGCCATTATTCCGCTGAGCGCCTCAAATGTATTTACCTTTTTATTACAAAAACAAAAAATGTTTTTTGTTGTCAATTTAAAACTTTTATATAGAATACTCTCGAAGTACAACGAAGAGTATAATTATTGCTGGTGGCATTTTTGTCACTAAAAACTAAATGTATGCTAATTTTTTGTAGGTTAATTCGAGTAAACCACAGATGAAATAATTTCTCAAAATTATTAAAATTTCTTAAAATTAAATACATATTTGAATGCTTTATTTTACACAAAAATTTTGAAAAACAAACAATCACTTTTAAATAAACTTCGGTTTTTATTCACGAAAAAAGAAATACCACTTTTCCACTTATTTAACATTACATTACAAGAATATTATTCATTTTCAATATTTTATTGATTATGATAAAAAACATTTTTTTTTTATTTACCTCCACCTGAATTAATTTTACAAATTCGTAAATATTCATTTTTTATCTCCTGTAAGGTTTTTACTTTGTGGCTTGAAGGATTTACCAAACTAATTATTTTTTAAAATTGAAATCCGTAAATAATTTTTGAAATTGCCAACTATCTTAATCGGTAAAATCTCTGTACGACTTTTCTTTTGCGTAAGGGTCCGATAGATAAAGCTCAGCTATTTATTGTGTAGGTTATTTACCGGTTGAATTTGTCGGAGTTAAAATGGCAATCGGGTGCGAGCCGTCTTATAAGCAAAGTTGTCTTTGACTTTTATTGTTAATTGCAAGCATTGTTTTTCTCCGTAGAAAGCGCTTGTCATAACTATTATGCGATGAAAAGCAATAACTAACGTATTAATTAATGACGATTTTCTCATTAACCGTGAACTTTAATTTTAACCAAGTTAGACTAATGTACACCTTTAATAACCTTCCTTTCTTCTCATCTTTATTTCCTTCCCTTGTCCATTTCCTCCAGACTCGTAGTGAACGACTCACAAATTAGCCCCTCAGGCATCAGGTCTATTTTGTCGGAAGGTCAACATATATCCGCTTTGCAATAAAATCTAAATAAAATGAATATTTTTGAACTCATCTGAAAACTAAAATTTTTTTTTGAAAGGTGATTTAATACGCTTTAAAATTTTATAAATCAAATTAATCATGTACGTAATTATTTTAGAAATATATTTTTTTTTAATGCAAACACAAAAAAGTTTTAAAATCGGCTCACCTTATTTTTTCCAACCAAAAATAGCAATTATTTTTTTAATATTTTATTTTATTAGGCAAATATATGTTGAGTTATTGTTAATTCACTTTTTTGTCTTTCATATAAAAATAATTATTAAATTTCCCAAAATTTAAAAAAAAAATCAAATTACTGTCAGAAATATTGGTTTCATAAAGATGTATATTTTAATTATTTTATGGTTAAATTTTGGATTTGAATATAGGGCGTGGTGTTTTATCCTTCTAACACCATTTACATCATATTTCTAACCATGATAGTAAGGGAGAAGCAACGATTTCTATTAGACCTATACGAGTTTTTCTGAAAAGCAAACAATTTAGCCTGAGGAATTAATTAATTTGAAATGTTATTGTCTCATTATCTTCAAATAGTAAAGATCTGGGTCGATTCTCACACAAATACACAAGTAAAAATAGCATTTTTTTCACGTTAACTCAACACGAGAGGTCCTGAGGAAAATAATTTTCCTCGGGGCCTGTGTGATCTGAGATGCATAGGCCCTATAGGCCCTGTGTGAAGTGTCTTTTTGAGGAGAGGAAGGAATGAACAATTGGGAAGAAAGAAACACAGAGGTCGGCAAACCGTTTCACAGCCCAACTGTTGAACACAAGAACGAGATTCTGAAGTGACAAATGGCAACTATGACTATGGTATCCCACCTGCCTATCCCTTAGAGCCTGTGCTCTAAAAAATGCAATCCGTTTGTTAAGTTGGGAGAAATCTGTGAACTGGTTGAAGGTTGTGAACTGCACTCGATTTTTTTTAAATATTTTATCTGCCCTTCGGCGTGATGTTGATCGTGGCATAATATCCTATATCCGCGTTTAAATTCATCGCATTGTAGACTGAACGCCTAACTATCATAATATCATTGTGTTGTTTTTTTTTGCCAGTCTGTATATTTACAAAAAATTGTATGCCCTAAGGTGCCCGATGTAGCTTGTAATAATATTTGCCCCAGGAACGTTTTGTTCGATTGCATCTTATTATGGATGAACAACGAACAACCTTTCAGTGAAAATAAGTGGAACTACACCAAAAAGGTTACAATTTTAACAAGACAAATAAAAACCGAAGAAGAAATTGAATATTCCTTTCTATTTGTACAACAACTCTATTGGTTCTTGTGGTTAGTTATGTAGGCAAAGTTTTGCTCCAATGTAACCGGCGGCATGGCGGATTCTTCCGTATAGGCGTTCAACTGATAACTCCGTTGTCTGCTCTCCCTCTTTCTCGCTAACGATGCTTGTAACAGAAAAAGGAGTTGCGATGGAACTCTCAGCGGTAGGACCATATAAGGTTCAACTTGTAGAATAATAATTTTCACGGTGTTTGCATGGAAGTGAATAGAACAATGCCTCTTTCAATGTGGTTCAGTTCTTGTAACAAATCGGTAATAGATTGTTCCTAGCGGAATCACGCAAGCCACTTTTACACAAACAGAAAATGAAGATCATTGGTACAATATGTATTATTATTTATTATTGATTATATTACGTTGATATTGCGCTTTGTATGTCTCACTATGAACTACTGAATTGTCAGCAGTCCACCACAAAAATAAAAATAACAACAACAAAATTTTATTAAAAACTAGCCAAAGGGAAAATAAGATAGTATGTCCTTTGATTGTAATACCACGGGCAGTTTGGGTATAAGTCAAAAACAGTTTTGTGTTGGAAGAGGTATGCTATTATGTTTTTGGTATAAAGTTACCTTATTTCTAGAACGCATATTCCTAAAGATTCCTCCTTTCCTAAAGATTTAATTTGTACTGCTTAATTATAATGTGGTCCTACCTTATAAATGTTTTCCACAATTTACGAACGCACTTGTTTTGTCAATTTATGAACGGATTGTTTTTTCCGGTCATGTAGGTACGCCGAGTTCTAAATATGTACAAAACGGTTCCATGCCAACTGAGAATAAAGTTAACTCAACCTCCTTGAAAAGTCATTAAAAGCTATGAAAAAAATAATTTTAAATTAGCCGATAACCCTAACCTAACGTAACCTATTTAACTATTTTTTTATAGATATTTTTTATCACTCTCAATGACTTATCTGAGATGGTTCTGAGTTGGTTTCATTCCGAGTTGTACGGTCACCGTTTCAAACTTTCATTTGGCATGTATATATAGGTACTACTCTGTGTAGGTCAACTGAATTAACCCTTGATTTACCCGGTGAATTCATACATACACAATTTACATGGTGAAGTCCCCAGGACTCCCAACTCCCAAAAACGTAAATTTAACATGAAATAAATACTTTTTTAAATGAAATGCAAGTTATATTTATTTATCATATATTTGGTTTTATAATGGCATAGATTTTGACTTACAATTATAAAATCACAGCCTTTTATTGAGGAACTTCTAGAATATGGCACTTTTTTAAACAAAATTACGAGACCTAACCTCTAGTTTCAACATTTCAAAAATAAAACAATTTTTCAAAGTATTTTTTAAAGAAATATAACAAAACCGTGATCAATTCTTATAAAAAGCAAAAAAAAAGAACATGGTTCTATTTTTTGTTCAATACCGTCAATGGGCTAAAACTATAACATTAATACCCAGGTGGAGTCCCACGGACTCCACTATCGTGATTACTTACCAATCGGAATCGCGCACATCGACATCCGCTCTCCCCCGCGTTTGACGCGTCACTGCGTGAAGGTACTGGAACGCACAATTCGTAATTCCAAAAACTTACGGTTTTAAGAGCGTTAAAAGTTTTGAATGGAGTCTCAGGGACCTACCGGGTAAATTAAGGGTTAAATGTGGTGCACAAAACAATTTTGTAACCTTTACAAAAAATAACAGTGTCACAAATTCACGTACAAATGTAAATGGAGAAATTTATTGTTCCATTTAGTCCTATAGTGATTATATCAATGTTATTAAATCTTATGTTATTCTTTATATTTTTAGAACTCATTTTTCAAAATTAAGTTCGATATTAGGCAGATAGGTTGGCACTTTTAAATACATATAAACATGAAAATAAACTATGTTCGCTGTATAAGGAAGGTAGGTTCTAAAATATTTCAAATTAGTTCGAAGAACTACTATTTGGAAACAGTTTAGAATGTTTTGGAATTAGATACAATCCAAATATATTTTCTACGAACGTTGGTTATTTTGAATCTGTCAAATTGACAATCACAATATTTATTATTTTTACCATTTACAATATTTATTATTATTCAAAATTACCGTTAATATATTATTTGATGGTATGAATCCGAATCCCTATGAGACCCACAGGCGCCCGTCATTGTATGACGGTGGATGTAAGTAAAATTCTTATAAATTCACACAATCATTAAATTACTATAAAACTATGCCTCTACACATATAGACCAAAGATATTCAAATACAAGAGATGTGCTATGGTGTCCGCCCGACTGTCGGCGGGATTACTTCCGAATGGGAGTAGTTTAATATCGGCAACAAACACGGTCCGACCCAGTAAAAACCACGTACAGCACATCTCCTATATTTCAATATCTTTGGTATAGACTCACCATTGTCTCACAAACTCAAGATCAAATTTGACAAGTAAGAAAAAAAAACACTGTCCCCCAGATTCCTAACCATCCCTCATACCTTTTCTCTTCCCTCTCTTAAAAAAAATCTTCCTCTTTTAAACATTCTCGCCTTAAAAATAACTTCCTAGAAAAAACCTCCACACAGCATCCCCTAAGATGAGATAGGCCCTGTTGAAAATTATTTTCCTCACATCCACCTGTGTGGAGCTATTGTAAAAAGAAAAAAAATAAATGCATTATTTTCAGTTACTAAAATAGCTGTTTTTCATTGTTATCTAATTGTTACAGAGTGTATTTAAAATAGAATGTGCCTAACCGTGTCCCGATTCAGTATACTTTAATATACTCGTATATATATACCAAAAACCTGATATTTTTGCGGTCGAAGACAATGTGTTAAAGTTGTTAACCCATCAGGTATTTTGAGGTTTCGTTGTCAAGGAACTTTAAATAATCTGTCAGATTAATGATTTGTGTAGAAATATTCCCAGTTGACTTATTTTCAAATGGAGTCACTGTTTTTGAACGTATCCCAGAAAATATATTGTTCTTAAAAGCAAATCAAATTTACAAACGGATTTACACACAAAAATAAAATTTTTGATTTAAAAGAATTAAAACACTTTGTATTTAAACCACGAATTTATTATTTTGTATATCTACCGGTTTCGCTTCGACCAAGCTTCATCAGGATATAATAATAACTTTATATAAATAGTTATTATTATATCCTGATGAAGCTTGGTCGAAGCGAAACCGGTTATACAAAATAATAAATTCGTGGTTTAAATACAAAGTGTTTTAATTCTTTTAGATATAATGTCTAACCACAAAGTAATTGCTTCTTACGATAAAATTTTTGATTTTAAAAAAAGAGTAAAAGTTTTTTTACGCTTACAAATTATATTTTCTGATAAACTCTAAGGACGGGTTGTTTCAAAAAATTTGATGAGTTCATCAAATATTTGAAGTTAATTTTCAGGTTCTGTGTAAGTTCTTTTCGAGTTCTGTTTTTTTAACATCATAGGCCAGCTGCTTCACAAAACTGAAATCATCACAGAACTTGAATAGAACTTACACAAAACGTGAAAATTAACGTCAAATATTTGACGAATTCGTCAAATTTTTTGAAACAACCCATCCTTAAAATTCCATTTTATAAAAAAGTGAAAACAATTTTTTAAATTGCACAAGCGTTTTATAAATAAAAGTTAAAATAAAATGATACACAAACTAATAAAATAAAAATAAAAATACACAATCTTTGATAAATCTTTCGCAATCTTACAAGCAATAGTATCCTGTGATTTTTTGGAATATGTTACAATAATTTTGAAGAATCTAGGGCAAAATTTTAAAGTTTCAAAGTTTCCTCTTTCTAAAATTGCTTAAATTGTATTTCTCACCGCAATACAAAGTAAGATACAACGACTTGTGAGTGTCTCAGTTTGTGCCTTAAGGGGTACAAAAATACTATGCTACTTTCGATAAAATGTGTTCCAAAGGCTCAAAAATACCCGAAGGGTTAACATTTTTCTTAAGACTTCGTTTTTCTTCAAAAATTTTTGCTTTAACAATAATTTTTTGTATTCGTTAGATCCTGAACTAGGTCCCAAACCCGTTAACATAACTTGCCCCCACTGCGATGCTGCGATATTGACTGTAGTGCGCTACGTACCTGGGATGTTTACCTACGTAATGTGTATTACTCTGTGCTGCGTCGGGTGAGTGATGCCATTCATAACTATTTACCCATCAACAGTAATTCCCAATCAATTTAGAGCCACAACACAGTCAATTGATAGTCGTAACCGGACAATCGACAGTCGAGACGAACCCAACGATCGACTGACGTACCCGATTAATCGATAGTCATTCCCCGTCAATCGACAAGCACCCAGTTTACAGTACGTCAATACAACAGGAAAAATGAACTTAGTTTCTTATCATCAAAAATCAATTGAAATTTAAGAATCCGGCATGTAACTTTGATTCCGCGCTTTACGCAAAACCGTTTTCGTACGTGGAGGTTGTATACAAATATACTTTGGTAATATAACCGAATTAAAGCAATGCCAAAAGATGGCACCACTTACGTTAACAGTTTGCGTGATTACCATCGCCTGGCAGGCGTAAGTACTACGGATTTGTAACTTTGTGTATCTCTTCAAACATGGAGAGATTGACGAAAATATGATAACATAAAATTTCTTTTCTGATAAGGTATAAATGACCAAAACGACCTATAATATAATGTTTTGTAAAAAATACATGTGAGCCATATTTTTTATATTACAATAAAAAAAATATTGAAAAAATGTTGAAATTGGCAGTTGTGAATAATAGCAACACGCGGCTACATATATTACATATGACGTCATTGACTGTCGCGGTTACTTTGTCCCGGTGACTAGCTGTCACTGTATCACAGTGGATCCAAGGAACCGTCTATTTTTGGAACAAGTTCCTATCGGATTTATAAAATGGTCGTCAACACTCAAATGGGCGAAGCCGAAACAAAAACCGCCGCAGGGCCAATGAGCAAAACCCTGCGGAGCTGGTTTTTAACTGCTAGTGTTTTATCAATACCACTAGTAATTTAAAGAATTTTCTGGATTTGGTCATTGTGAAACTAAATCTAGGAATTTAATTCATTGCAGACAATGAATGTTTGTCGTGTGTCTGAAAGTTTAGTTTTTTCATAACAATAAAAATTATGTATATGTGTGAATTGGGATATTTAGTGTCTGTGTAATATAAAATAATGAATGTTTAAATACAACTCAATTTTGCCTAAAAGTGGGCAATCAACAAAATGTGCTTTAAACTTTGAGCCATCGACTAAACATTGGTAATTTGACCATAAATACAAGAGCGAATTACGGGAAAAAACTTACGAGTATAAACCTAGCCTAAGAGAAGACACACAATAAGTGTGCTTAGAATTTTAAACCATTAATCAATTGTTTTTTTTGTTAATTTTTAGAACTCCAATTAATTTAAAAAATATATTATCATGTTCTGCAAGTATTTTAGTAAGTATTTTGGTAAGTATTTTTGCAAACATTTAGTGCGGGGGAAACAGATTCCAAACCCCACATAATACTCTCACAATTAGGGTCTCAACAAATCGGTTTAACCGGTAATAAATCTATTTAGACATCTTCAAATACTGATATTTAAAATCTTATAAATAAGTCGTCTAAAAGTGGATTAACCACAGTTTGAATACAACTTAGTAAGTCGAAACAGCTGTAATAAAAATACATACTAAAATACTTGCAGAATTTGATAATAGCATTATAAAAAAAAGTTCGTATAAATATATATATATATATATATATAAATTAAATTTTTTTTATTAAAAATAAAAATTAAACCATTGATGTGATATCTACTGAAGTGAATTATACAGACAACAATAATCTCTGGATGAAAATAATAAAGAAGATTGTTTAATAATGGTTTCATTTGTCTTGCAGCTGTTTATTAGGCTGTTGTCTGCTTCCGTTCGTGTTGAAGATTTGCAAAGACATTGAACATCGCTGTCCTAACTGCAAGGTCTTCCTGGGTCGCTACTATTTGATTTGACCGAGTTCTGTTTTATCTGGTTACCCTTGTGATATATTATGACTTACAGCTGCTGGATTGATGATTTTAGAAAAAGTCAATAAACGATTTTAATCACAGATTTTTATCTTGTATTATTATAACATATTGTAGTTTCCAAGAAATACGCTTAAAAAATCATCGGCCTTTTGTTATTTCTAGTAGACGGCTGGCGGAGGCAAAAACATTGGGATGCGAGGCGATGCGATTGCTGATGGTGAGCGATGTGCTGAAATAGGCCAAAACCAAATGATCTTTTATGTATTATATCTAAATCAGTTGGCCCCACAAAACAAATTAGACCGGTCAAATAACGATAGTTTAATTGTTTTGCTTAGCGGCTCTGGAATTTTCATTTTGCCTCCGCATTCCCCCTCCTAGTTATTTCTAATTCTGAATATAAACTTTTATTGTTGTATATTTGTAAAAAGCATTAACTTTGTGGCTCGCCATAATTTACAACAAAAACACATAAATTTGTTTTAGACCACTTATATTTTATAACACTCTACCGGTTTCGGAAGACCCTTCCTTCTTCAGGAGAATATTGTTACTGTAGTAACAATATTCTCCTGATGAAGGAAGGGTCTTCCGAAACCAGTAACAATATTCTCCTGAAGAAGGAAGGGTCTTCCGAAACCGGTAGAGTGTTTTAAAATATAAGTGGTCTAAAACAAATTTATGTGTTTTTATTTTATTGTTGTCGCTGTATGAGCGAACCTTGTTTATCATAGGAACCGTGAAATGTTACGGATAGTTCAAATTCTCAAAAATTCAGTTCCAATTTTTAAAATGGCAAATTGAATCATTTTCTGTTAATAATATAAATATATTTTAAGTAGATACTTTGTCGCTTCTCTAAATTCTCCAACATACAATTCTAATTTTGAAAATGTTGACACTTAAGTTCAAAGCCATCGAAGGGTTTACTGAACCGCAGTTACAGACAGAGTTACAACCAGAAAATAACGATTCTGTAGCTTTAAATTAAGTGAGTTGGAACGACTCTTTTTATAAGGTTTTTTTTACCCGGTAACGAATTTTTCCTCGTAACGACATTAATGTAACATGAGTTCAGTCATTTCAATAATCAGAAGATGATAGTAAAAAGACCAAATGAGCCGCAATACTAGTTAGATGGAAATATGAAAGGATATTATTATAAGCCTTAGCTAGTTAGAGGATTTCGAAAGAATTCGTGAAATAAAAAAAAAATCTACTCTTCTCACAACACAACAGTTTGTTGTTTTGTTACTTGATATATCCGTTGGGTTACTAACCTCGGTTGTTTTACGATTGTTTCTAATTTTAAATCCTTTAATTTTTATGCACCCATTAAAACTCATTTTAAAATTACTTCTAAACAACCCCCCTCCCCCCACCTCCTCCCCCCGCCCCTCCCGAAGGCACGTAAATGTGCAATATTGTGCAGAGCCAATAACGCTAATTTCTGACATAGATATATGTATGTTGGTACCTACGTACGTATGTATCTACGTCAGGAAAACCGTTTACACATTCAGATCAAACTGTACCCCGTTATTGGGCAAAACCCACGTCAGAAGTAAATGAAAGTGGAAGTAAGTTATGGAAGCTGTTTTAACAAATAAAAAGAGATGATTAATATCGTAACCAGTAAATCATACCTATGTAGATCCGTCTTTCATTTTTCCATAATTTAACAACTTATTAAGAAATTTTTGGGGGCTACCCCGGGGACCATTTATTGGATAACCAACACCTCTGTTGTAGGTCATCCCAAGTGTTTCGCTACGTTTGGTGAATTAGCAGGGGTGCCCGGATTCATAGTGAGAGGTTTGTTCGGGTTTTGGCGGCGGATGCATCTGCCCACCAGCTGCATTGCAGACCGGATCGGGAGAGAATGGTTGAGGGAGTACTTTTGACTTCTCTAGCAGTACTCTCTCGGAACATCGCCTCGCACTACAGTGGGGGGAATGATTCGTGCATCCGTCACTCCTGCACACACTAAACCCCAGATACCTAATACCCATTTCCTTCACAGAACTTCCTCTCCTTCCTTTCCTAAATTGATCCTCCACACAGCATCCCCAAAGATGACATAGGCCTTGAGGGAAATAATTTTCCTCAGGGCCTCCTGTGTGGAGCTAATATAAAAAAAAGTTTGTAAACTTTAATCAAACTTCTTACTCTTATATAAGTTCTTTTATAGGTGTTCAATGTACGAGATCCTTCAAAGCAGAATTTTCCTACAGGAAAAGTGACTCTAATGAGCAAGTTTTTTCAAATGTGATAAGTAGCAGGGACGTGTCATAACTTTTTAACAGATTTTTGTAATTTTTCTGAAACAAAAAGATTCTGTTTGGAAGAGATAGGTCATTTTTTTACTCACCGCACTGTAAATTATTAAACCTGTCTGTCCTTATCTATGCATATAATAAAATCTCTTTAGTAATGGACACTACATCATCACTAGGTAGAAGAGAGAAATAAAAAATATGTACCCGATACCAGCGAATTTGTGAAGCCGAGAGTATTTAAAAAAAAAATATGTTTGCTTCAGAAACTTTGCCTTTCCAAGGACGGGCAGAAATTTACAAGTTAGTATGCTTTAAGGATTACGTCAACTGTCAAAAATTTTAACAAAAGAATTACACGTTTCGACAAAATAATTATTAATTTATAAAATATGTAGTACCTGATTTATATCTTGTGTGAATCGTTCCCATAATCAGTTCCAATTTTAAAAATAAAGGCGAATCCCAGTTCTAGAGTTGTTTGAACCGGAATTGAAAGTGTAGGGACCGACAAATCACCGAAATTAGTATTTTTAACGATGTTATTGGTAAGCGGCCTCCGTGGTCGAGACGGCCTTCGTGTTCGAGGGGAAAGACTCTCGATTCACCATCCGAAGGTCGCGATTGATTTGTGGTATTTCACAATAAATTAGTTAACAATAAATTAGTTAACGATGTTATTGGTAAGCGGCCTCGTGTTCGAGGGGAAAGACTCTCGATTCACCATCCGAAGGTCGCGATTGATTTGTGGTATTTCACAATAAATTAGTTATAAATAATATAAAGTAAATTTGCGGCATGTTCCAGAGTGGCAGATACTCTCAGTATCCCCCTGGTGTGAGATCACCATTCAGAATTGAAAAGTTGCTTGAAATGACCGAATCTGAATAGCAAGGTACTTCTCCGCCTTTCTCTTCCCCATCTCCTTCCCCTCCCCATCACCTTTTAACATATCCCATTCGGGAATGACATAGTCTCACTTGCGCGGTATCCATATTTTAAAAAATAGGTTATTTTTTGTTTTTTTAAAATCATACAGATCTTTATTAAAATAAAAACAAGCAAAACTCTGTGTTCAACTTAAACAACTCTGTGTACAATTCAAACAAAAGGTATTGTATCAAACATACTTGAAAATATATTGTACCAGAAATAGCTTTGCTTTACAACACGATAGCCTTTGTTCTAATAATATTAATTTTGGTGTAAAATACTGAATTTGTTTACTATGCATCAAATTTAAAAAAATGGAAAATAAAATCAATTTGAAGAAACCGTTATAACGAGTTAAGAACGAGCCCCGGGAAACCGTTTTTGGATAACCAACACCTCTGCCATTGCTTCGCTACGTTTTGTAACTTAGCAGAGGCGGCTAGCGGTGGATGACCTGGACACACTGAAACTCAAATTCGTACGAACCCCTCCTACCTTTTTGCTTCCCAGTACTTCTCGTCCATCCTTCCTTCAAAATACTCTTCACACAGCATCCCCAAAGATGACAAAGACCCGGAGTGGAATTATTTTCCTGTGTGGAGCTAATTTTAAAACAAATGTAAAATTTCTTCAAAATTCGCAAATTCACTTTTTAGCGTCATTATTAATTTAATGAAAACAAATAACTTTGTGTACACCACTATTTAATTAACAATATCAACATGTTTCGAAAACTAGGGAAGAAAACATAGTTTTCGAAACATGTTGATATTGTTAATTAAATAGTGGTGTACACAAAGTTATTTGTTTTCATTAAATGTAAAATTGTTTGTTTGCGCCGTTTTGTTCGTACGAAAAGACAATTCCTTCAAGAAAAGTATGCCAATTAACTTTGAATTGAATTCGTTTTATGTTCAAATATTTCAACACTACTCTTCCATGGAAGCATTAGCTTGTGGCTGGAAGAGGAGTGTAGTGTTTTAATGTAGATATTTAATAGTTATTAAAAATACTATGAGTTCATACATGTATTTTATATGTGCTATATTAAATAAATCACAGTGCGAAAGTGGAAAACAATGTATTGTAAGTTAAGTAAGGTAAGGTGTTATATAATTGTAAGGATTGTAAGTTAGGTGTCATAAATTGTAAGTATTTCAAGTTAGGTGTCAGGTTAGGTATAGTTGTAAATATTTTACTACTAGCAAACTATTATCCTACAAGTATAACAGATCTAAAAATACTGTAATTAGTTGTTAATAATAAAACAAAATTTAACCTATTTGAAGAAGGTAACGGAACTAATTGAGTGACTAGAAATCATCCGTACTTTTCTGCAATTCAGTAACAATTTTGATCAGCCCAGATTATAATAACGGTTTCCGGACAACTAGAAATGAAACCAACTCAGAACCACCTCAGAAAAGTCATTAAGAGTGATGAAAAAATTATATAAAAAAATGGTTAAACAGGTTACGTTAGGTTAGGGTTTTAGCTATTTTAAAATTAGTTTTTTCAAAGCTTTTAATGACTTTTCGAAGAGGTGTTGCATTGGCTTTATTCTCAGTTGGCATGGAACCAAAATAACAATTCACAACATCATTCTAGAATAAAGAAATAAAAATTTTATAAACTTAAATAATTAATTAGGGCCTGCTGAGCTCATGAAAGACTAAATCCTAAAAGCCCCTGTGGAAGACTAAATCGCATGCAAGTATTGATCTTAATCAATACTTGCATGCGATTTACACTTATATTTATGAACTTTGAATAGTTTAATGCAAACTCCACGTATTTCTATTAACGATCGGTAATTGTAATCCCAGGCAGAATATTCTGAAGGGATTTAACACAAGGATTTTGAAAATTTGATCTTTATTGATTCGTGGAACCGTGACACAGTGCTTTTAGTTTATAATTAGATCTTCCCAGGTTCATCGCTGGTTCGTGGAAGGGGAAAACAAGTATCCCCATAAAATTGTAAAGCTTTAGTGTCCCTTAATATTCCTTGAAGTCCTTTCCGGTAACACTCAAAGGTAGTTACTACCAATGACATTATACATCACCTCTAGACTCGCCATTGTCTCACAAACTCAAGATAGAATGTGGAAAGTAAGAAACACTATTTTATTTGAAGTAAGTTCATAATTCAAAATTAACTTATTATTAAAGGACAAACAAAGAATGTGTCAGAATGAACGATATAGATGTAGGACCGGACGTCTTATTTTGCGCCGAATACTATATTCTACACCACATTTATAATCCATACTAATATACTTTCATGCATAACACAATATAACGATTTTAAAAATTCTTTCACCAATAGAAAGCTATATGCGACGATTATAGACTGTATATGATTGTGAGCTCTGGCGTTATGAAATAATAAATATTAATATATTATATTTCTTATATGTTTTCTGTTGCTAACAAAAACGAGTTATTGCTTATGTCAGAAAACAAATCGTTGTCATGGAAACGATGTTGATACAATACTGGTCGGCTGCTGCTTCAGAAAATTCAAATATTAGAATATGTTTTTTTTTTTGGACAAGCTATAAAACATATATAACAATATTAGAATATGTTTTTGTTTTGGAATAAATGTCAGATGAGAGTTCCTACATTAAAAGTTTAATTCGTAACGATTATAAAGACTGTACGAGTCGTATAATAAATAGTGTTATTTTTTATTATATTTACAAATTTCCACATATTTAAATTAAAATACATCTTTGAAATGTTTGCAAGCGCATAAATTCCAAACGACTGCACCAAATTGGATAATTCTTTTTTTCTTTGAGCTCTAGCATTATGAAATTTAGGTGGCACGCGAGATGTTTGAAAACTGAATATACCGGGAATTAATGTATGAAATGCGGGAGGGGGTGGGGGGAGGGGGAATAATTGATAAGTTTTTGACCGGTCAGTGGTTGAGTGGGCATCGCGTTTGGGTCCCACCCGGGCGTCTCGTGTTCCTCGGCTGGCTAAGTCCTCCATCACAAGCAACATTTTCAGCTTTCTGTGGTGGTAGTAGGAGATTTTCAAACTTTGTTGGGTTATTCGTTACCCGGGAATGTTTGTCTTTCTTTTTAAAAAAAAAAATAAAATAAAATAAAAATAAAAGTGTAAGCGCTACAGTAATTTCCCCTAATACCATGCAAGCGAAGCCGCGGGGAAAAGCTAGAATATACATAAATTAAAATAAAGTACGTTCGCATTATTAGATGGGTAGGTTTTAAAATATTTTAAATAAATTCGAAAAACCATTCGTTTGGAAACCTTTTTAGAATGTACAGTCTTTGAATCTGTCAGATTGATATTCAAGATATTTATTATATTGAAATAAAATTATTTGTTGTATTTGCAAAATGCTTATGTTTTGTAAGTAAAATATTTAAAATGGACATTTTAATTGAGCTGCCTTAAAACTAATGCTGTATTCGTACTTATTAATTTTTATCCCAATTTGTTGATGTTGTTGCGTAATTTGGAGGTTAGGTAAACAGTGATTGTTTAAATGCTCAGGTTTTCTTTTCCCTTTATTTAACACAAGTTTTCCCAATTAGAAACTTCGTGGTCTCATTCATGAATGAGGCGCCCCTCTGCCTATTTACCGTTATTTTTCCTGTTAGAGGTAATGTGTTAAGGTGCAATAAAAAAAACCATAATATTTTTGCAAACCATTATTTTACCAAATATTGATTAAACATTAAAGAATACAGTAAAAAAAAATCAAACGAAAAAATTCAAAATTTAAAAAGTTACAGGGTGTTGAAGTGGGGGGTCTAAAAATGGCGCGCCCTGATTGACACGATTGCAACCCTCCTAGTAATAAAAAAATATATATATAAATTCTTAATCCAAACAAATGCGGCTACGGCCCGAACTAAGGAAAAATAAAAAAATATATTTTTTGCAAAATGGCGGCTGTCTGGAATAAAAAAGACATTTTTTACCAGTTTTTTTGACTCTCCAAATTTTTTAAAAACAGTAAAAATTTAAATTTTAGTTCCCGCCATAGAGTATGAATAATGCCATAGTAATGAATAGAGAAGACTCACACCAAATTGCAAGTAAATTGGTTTCGTAGAATTTGAGATATCGTGTCAACCGTCTCGAAAAAAGTGACTTTGAGAAAAATGCGTTTAAAATTTTGTTCTATTCAGATTCTGGTTAGATTCCGTCTAAACCGCGACATTAAAATGGTTTTAACTTTTAAAATAATGCGAATTTCGAAAAATCCTTTTAGGAGATATTTTTGAATATTTAAACTTATATATGAAGAAAATATAAAGAAGAAAAAATGATTTTTTTTCTAGACTAAAATACTGCCTTAAGTAACTTCGTTGTTCTTTAAATGTTCTTACTTTGACAACATTGTTTATGTGTGTTAGATCCCGTAGTAGGCCCCGAACCCATGTACATCTTATGCCCCAACTGCAGGACTTTGACGTGGACTTCCTTGCGCTACGAACCTGGACAGCTAACCCAGCTACTGGCACTTTTGCTTTGCTGCTTCGGGTGAGTATTGGCAGTCATTGCCAATCAAATAACATTAGTAATTGCACACTCGAATTATTTTATCAAAAATTGAGACATCACATCAATCTGCTACCATCCCCGATCTGTCGACAGTCATTCCCCGTCAATCGACAATCACCTCAGTCAGCCGTGAAGTTTGTCAGTGTAACAGGATTAATTTACTTATTTTTTTTAATGCTTTATCAATGTATACATGTAAAACTTATTATAACTATTAGAACTATTCTACATTTCGTAGTAATTTAGAGTTTTTTTGTTACCATTGTGAAGCAAAATCATTTCAGACGATGAATGTTTGTCTTTTTATCGATTATTTGAAGTTTCAGTTTTAACATTAAAATATTTATAAATATACATGGGTTAGGAGAAACAGTGTATGAGTAATACAAAATACTTAAAAATGAAAATTCCAATGTAAATAATTCAACTTTGCCTAGATGTGGACAGTCTATAGGCCTGCTTGAAGTCTCAATTACATCGAGCGAGTTTACAAGCTACTAGCCGTTAATCGGCTAGTGAGACTGTCATAATGACATATAAAACTGTCTACTCACTCAGTAGGGATAGTAGCAGCTAAAAAACTTGAGCTTGCAGCTAGCGCCACACGCTAGCCGGTAGCGAGAATTAACGACTAAAATAAAATAAAAACTCTTGCGCGAACCAATTCTACTGCTCCGCGCGAACTAATTCTGACAGTTACGAAATCAGCTGTTGGTGGGCCGCCATTTTGAGCGAGTAGCGAGTAAAGTTGACCACCTTTCAACTTTTTTCTAGATTGTCCACAATCTGCTAGCAAGTAATACGATGACACTGAGCGAGTTTCTTAACAGATAATGAATTTCCCAGATAGTAGCTTGTAAACTGGCTCAATGTCATCGAGGCTTCAGACAGTGGCATAGCATTGACTGAAGTGAATTACACACACAACGATAATTTATGGATAAAAATAACAGAGAAAATTATTAATGTATTCATTTCTCTTGCAGCTGTTTTCTTGGCTGTTGTCTCATACCGTTCAAGATAAAGGCCTGCAAAGACATTGAACATTGGTGTCCTCACTGCGAGACCTTAATAGGTCGCTACAATAAAATTTGATCAAGTTCTGTTTTGTACGTTTACCCTTTGTGATATAAATGACAACCTGCTAGTGTATTGGTAGTTTTCGAAGAAAAATCACTCGATATGATTTTATCCAAATATATTTTTATCAATTATTATATAACGAAATATTAATGTAATATAGGTTAAAACCAAAAACATTCAAAAGCATCGGCCACCTTTTATTTGATTGCACTCAAATTAATATTGTTATGACAACCTGCTAGTGTATTGGTAGTTTTCGAAGAAGAAACACTCAATACGATTTTATCCAAATATATTTTTATCGATTATTATATAATGATATATCAATGTAATATAGGTTAAAACCAAAAACATTCAAAAGCATCGGCCACCTTTTATTTGATTGCACTCAAATTAATATCGTTATGACAACCTGCTATAGTGTATTGGTAGTTTTCGAAGAAGAATCACTCGATATGATTTTATCCAAATATATTTTTATCGATTATTATATAATGATATATTAATGTAATATATGTTCAAACAAATACATTCAAAAGCATCGGCCACCTTTTATTTGATTGTACTCAAATTAATATCGTTGTGACAACCTGCTAGTGTGTTGGTAGTTTTCGAAGAAGAAACACTCAATACGATTTTATCCAAATATATTTTTATCAATTATTATACAATGTAATATAGGTTAAAACCAAAAACATTCAAAAGCATCGGCCACCTTTTATTTGATTGCACTCAAATTAATATTGTTATGACAACCTGCTAGTGTATTGGTAGTTTTCGAAGAAGAAACACTCAATACGATTTTATCCAAATATATTTTTATCGATTATTATATAATGATATATCAATGTAATATAGGTTAAAACCAAAAACATTCAAAAGCATCGGCCACCTTTTATTTGATTGCACTCAAATTAATATCGTTATGACAACCTGCTATAGTGTATTGGTAGTTTTCGAAGAAGAATCACTCGATATGATTTTATCCAAATATATTTTTATCGATTATTATATAATGATATATTAATGTAATATATGTTCAAACAAATACATTCAAAAGCATCGGCCACCTTTTATTTGATTGTACTCAAATTAATATCGTTGTGACAACCTGCTAGTGTGTTGGTAGTTTTCGAAGAAGAAACACTCAATACGATTTTATCCAAATATATTTTTATCAATTATTATACAATGTAATATAGGTTAAAACCAAAAACATTCAAAAGCATCGGCCACCTTATATTTGATTGCACTCAAATTAATATCGTTATGACAACCTGCTAGTGTATTGGTAGTTTTCGAAGAAGAATCACTCGATACTATTTTATCCAAATATATTTTTATCGATTATTATATAATGATATATTAATGTAATATATGTTCAAACAAATACATTCAAAAGCATCGGCCACCTTTTATTTGAATGCACTCAAATTAATATCGTTTTGTATTCGTCCTTCAGGAACATATGAATAGACGATAATAATATTTGGATGGTTTGTACAGCGCCGTTTTGTGAAAAATTACCTCAAGGGCGCTGCATGATATGAGATAGGTCTATATTAATTTGGACGATTTTTTGTTTCTGTTTTTTATATATTAGCACAGGAGGCCCTTAGGGAAACTATTTTCCTGTCATCTTTGGGGTTGCTGTATGGAGGTTTTTTTGAAGTGATAACGTCTTATAAATCGATGAACACCGGCCGATTTCACAAAAAAGCATGACTCATTGTCACGCTGTCACGTTGTCACGTTGTCACGTTCCACCTGAGCCGGGCGTACAAGCGAGGGCGCGGAACAAGCGTTCGGCCTAAGCGTTCGGCCTAAGCGTTCAGCGAGAGCGCGGAACAAGCGATAGAGAGGCACGATCGGCCTAAGCGTTCGGCTTAAGCGTTCGGCTCGTGACGTTATCGCGCAAAAATATCGTCCATAAACCGACTTTACAGACAACCAATTTTTTTTTAAGTAAAGGAAGGATTGGAGTGTTTTGGGAAGGAAAAGGGTATAGGGGTGGTTAGGAATCTGCGGTTCAGTGTGTCCTGGTCATCCGCCTCCAAGACCTAGACAAACCTCACCCCATAACCCGGGCACCCCTGCTAAATCACCAAACGTAGCGCGCCACTTGGGGTGGATGATGGCAGAGGATGATGACGAGAATAAGAAATAAAAATTTTCCAGCAAAATTTTGGTTTTTATCCATTTAATTTTTCGAGACTTTCTCATAAGGTGATGTGATAATGAAAAACGAATTTATACATTTTTTTTGTTAAAGGGAGGTAAGTTTTTTGTAAATGGTGGTCTTACATCAAAATGATAAGAAGTAAATGGTGGTCCTACATTAGAGTGATAAGAAGTAAATGGGGGTCTTAATTCAGAGTGATAAGAAGTAAATGGTGGTCTTACATTTATTTATTTAAAATTTACGGCACAAAGTGCCATTTACAAGCTTGTGTATATTTAATTACAGTCATATTACATTATACAGGCATTAAAAATAAACAATAATATCAAAAAATCATTATGTAGTGACCTCGTTAACGTATAATTGGCTGAAATATTCGATCAGTACAACCTTATATTTCAGTATGGAAATATTAAAAATATCAGCCACATTGGCATAAAAATTTCCAGTGGTGTGTAATCTATTTACAACTGAATTGGAGCCTGATACCGACATATAGTTGTCACAATAAAACAAACTAGGGAACCTTGATCTTATTGTAGGTATATGAAAGTGAATCAGTTTTAATATATCAGGGCTATCCAACTGATAGTTAACATCAGAGTGATAAGAATAGAAACTTCTACTTTGGAACTTGCCACAAACACAATTTACATTATTTTAAGATGAATTCATTGTGAAATAACTAAATCAATTAAAATTTACTTAAACTATACTTTCGGATTGCTGGTCGAGGGCCTCACCCCTTGACCACGGAGGCCGTCAATGCTGACTCCAGTGAAAAATATTATGGACTAAAAAATGTATTCCTATACATGCATTTACAAGTAGATCAACAACATAATTAAACATAATTATTAAATCGTTATATAGGGTGTTAAGGGAGGTAAAAGTACACGCCAATCTTTTAGACCGGCCTGAACATGGTACATTCTATTCTCGCGCTGTGTATTGCCTTTAGCAATATTGACTTTATCGAAAGAGAAAGATGCGTAAAAACACACGTGCGAGTAGAATGAGAAAGGCTGGACGGGGGGGCATGCAACTTTTCTGCCCTGAAACTCGTTTAATGCGATGATTTCTGACCAACGGCGTGATCGTTAGTTAGTTAGCTAGAAAAAAAATTATGAAATTACAATATTCATAAAATCATCTTTCAAAAATCAAGTTCGCCGATAGGTAGGTACATATATGTATAAATGAAAAAAAAATATTTCCCTTTATTAGATGGGTGGATCTTAAAATATTTAAAATAAATTCGAAATTATTTTTCGGAAATATTTTTTTAATGTTTTGAAGTTTAAGTTTTTGAATCTGTCAAATTGACATTCATTGTATTTATTATATTCAATACAAAAAATACTGCTTTGTTTAAGTAAAATGCTTGTGTATTGTAAGTAAGATATTTTAAAATAAACGTAATAATAGTGACCATAAAACTAAAGCCATATTTGCACTAATTAATTTTTACTTGAATAAGGTGCAATTGTAATGTTATTTCGTTGATTGGAGGTTACGTAATCTTTGATTTAAATGCGCACTCTTTTCCCTTCCTCTGCCTTTTTGCAGACGGAGACAATGAGTGATGGTTGTTAGCAGATGTTTATTTTTAAAATTGTTATTTTTCCAGTACTCTTCTGCTCTTACATACTTTGAAAAAATTGTTTGTCTGTGCCAGATCCCGTGTTAGGTCCCGACCCCGTGCAGATCATCTGCCCCAACTGCCACTTTGCGATAGTGACTAGTATACGCTACCAATCTGGGATGTTCACCTACCTGCTGTCGACTGTACTTTGCTGCTTCGGGTGAGTACTGGCAGTCATAATTTACAACAATTCAACAATTGTGACAGTCTTAACCGGTCAATCGACAGTCATTACACTTCAATCGGCAAATCGGCAGTTATTTCCAATCATTCGACAGTCATTTTCCCACAGTCGATTATCAGTGATCATACATCATAAATCAAGACGTATCGCATCAATCGACTAGGATATGGGTGCCGCCGCCCCGGGAACTATATTTGATAACCACCACCTCTGGCTTAGGTCACCCTAAGTGGTTCGTTAAGTTTAGTGACTTAGCAGGGGTGACCAGATTCATGGGGTGAGGTTTTCCAGGTCTCGGTGGTGGTTGCATCCGCCCATTAGCTGAGGCAGATCTTTTGATCTCTCCATCAGAACTTTCTCCGTGCATCGTCTTGTATCCCAGTCAGAGATTATAAGGACGTTCAATACACAAAACTGAACATTTTATTCTGAATAAATAAATTGAATCGTTTTTTCTAATTTTTTATCTATATCCACTATCTCACCTTTTTACGTAAATATTTTTTCCTAAAATTGGACAAACCTAAAAAGGGTTAAAGAAATAAAAAGAGTTTTGTGTTTTTTAACATTGTGAAACTAAATCTAGGACTTTTAATCCATATCAGACTAAATGTTTGACTTACTGTATCAAATGTATGAAGTTTCAGTTTTAAAATTGTAATAATGATTATGGATGTTTGTGAGGAGTACACGTGACTGTGAAATAAAAAAGAACAAAATGAACATTTCAATCTTTGTAAGATTATTTTGCCTAGGAGAAGACACAATAAATGTGCTTACAATTTTAAACCATTGATTAATTGTTTTTATGTTCAATTCGTAGAACGCCATTTTTCTTCAAATTTAATTAAAATTAAATTCAATAATGTTATTATCAAGTTCTGCGAGTATTTTAGTATGTATTTTGTTAATATTTAGTGCGAGGGAAACAGTTCTGCAAGTATTTTAGTATGTATTTTTGCAATAATTTAGTGCGGGGAAGCAGATTCCGAACCCCACATAATACTCTATCAATTAGGGTCTCAACAAATTGGTTTAACCTATAATAAATCAATTTAGACATCTTCAAAAATTGACATTTAAAATCGTTTAAAAAAGTTTTCTAAAAGTGGATTAATAATAATAATAATGATTTTGTAAAACAAAAATATGTACTAAAATACTTGCATAACTTGATAATAACATTCTTTAAAAAAAAAACATTTATATAAATTACACTCTACAATAATCTCGTAATGAAAAATATTAAAGAACATAATTTAATATTTTTATTTATTTGTCTTGCAGCTGTATATTTGGCTGTTGTTTGATTCCGTTCATGGTGAAGAGTTGCAAGGACATTGAGCATCGGTGTCCTCATTGCCACATCTTCCTGGGTCGCTTCGACAAACTCCATTCACTGTGATAGTTCTATGACAAAACAGAACAGTTACAAACAGAAGTTGTAAAAAGTGTGATTATTTTATCGTATTCTGTTTTGTCTGTTTTGTCTGTTTTGTTTCGGCACTGTTCTGTTTTATCTGGATACCCCTTATGATAATATATATTATGGCAATCTACTGCTGGATTGATGGTTTTCGAAATAGAGTCAAAGACTTTCTTAATACGGTTTTAACCAAACAGATTTTTTATCGATTATTGTGTTTTAATATATCAATGTAATAAAATAACACGTTGTTTCATAGAAACTACGTTTAAAAAACATCGGCGTTTTATTATCTGCTTGGAAATAGTTGATTTCTGGCTTGTATTTTTTTCTTTAGGAACAGGCTTCAAAAAATATGTACGATAAAGGTAATCACATTAATAGGGACGATTTTTGGTATCAATTTAAAGCATTTTGATTTTAATCTGTTATTCTCAGAATGCATTGTTTTAGTAATCGTTGACTTAATAAGGTGGCGACAATAGTAACAAAATCTTCAGATTTTTGTTTTAAAGGGAGGCAAAATTTTCTGTTATGAACAACAGACAATATTTGACTTTTCTCTACTAGCATCATAAGTAACAGAAATATTTGCTTTAGCACTCCCACAGACATCCCAATTGATAGGCTTGCCCTAATATACAATGTGGGTATCATTTCGAAAAGCTGAAGTGCCTCAGCCACCCACTAAGGCCAAAATTATTAAACTATTCTGTAAAATGTAAAATATTTATATAAAAAATAAAAAAAAAACCTATGTGCAATTCACACGAGGTAGAAGTGAAACCTCACGAAAACTAAACTTCGAGAGAATGATACGAGTGCAGAGAATCAGGAGTGGAATAATTGTAGCGTTTATTGATTATAATTCTTTTACGAAGTTTAAATATTATTCTACGTTTTATTCTACAAAGCACCGCACAAGAGGGGGCCGATAGGTTACGAAGCATCGCACAAAGAGGACACCGATTAGTCTCTATCATTCTATCGCAGGCTAAATCCTATAGATGTATGAGTTTGTCTCTTTTTAGTGTGGCTCATTTCCATTTCATCGAGTTTCAAATCACAACGGTGCTAATGAAGTTTTCACTTCAAAAATTAAATAAAAACCGTGTGACCATGTTTTTGGCAGGACGTTTAAAAAGTAACTAGAATAACCTCAACCGACTAAGAGTTGCGATAAGAAGATATGGAAGGGAGAAATAACAAGGAACCCTGCACAGAAACGTAAAGTTCGCTAAAGAAAGGCACCGATTTGCATCGTAGTCCATTGCTGGACTTTTCTGCGCAGGATCTGAATATTTGCTTTTAACCGAACCGTCTAGTAACGTGCTGCTTATAATGCCATCGATCATTGTTATCGTAAGTCTAACGTGTGTGTCAATTTGTTGTGAACTCAGTCTAGAGAACTTTAATGTGATTTAACGTCTCGTGTTCGCATTCCTGCACCGAGTCCGTCACTGGCCGCAGCAGCCGCTGGATGCCGCGTGGGAAGCGCGCTCTCCGCGTGATCGACGGGACAGGCCTTGGACGGTCTCGTCCAGCCCGTCTGTAGCGAGAAACGCCGGCGGACCAGCCGCGGGCTGTGCGGACGCCAAGTCCCGAATCGAGCGGGTAGCGTCGGCGGACACAAGATTTTTATACGCCTCAAAATTCTCAAAAAACTATATAGGAGTTGTGTAGTTGATTAAATGATAAAACTTTTTACACATACTTCTTTCTTCAATCACATTCATTCATCGAATCATAAATACTCTCCCTTATTCTGATACTAAGTTCATATTTTCCATATCTAGTATTATTTTTCTTTATTAATAATTTTGACGTGATATTGTCTTATAAATCGATGAACGCCGGCTGCACTCACGAAAAAGCATGACTCATTCTCACGTTGTCACGTTCCGTCTGAGCCGAGCGCGCAAGCGAGAACGCGGAACAAGCGTTCGGCCTAAGCGTTCGGATTGTGAATCTCTCTTTCACTCCATCGTTATTATATAACGTTATCACGTAAAATTATCGTCAGTAAACCGATTTTACAGACAACCAAATTTTTGTACAAACATTGGTATAATTTTACAAAGCAAGCTTTTTTAATAAGCAGTTAAAAAAGTAAAGAATAATACAATTAGCAGATTAATCAAAAAAATCCCATATAGGCATCGCCAGTTGTATTTTTAAAACAGTTATAATTTTACTCATATACATAGGTACGTTATTACCACGCATTCCAAATTTATACCGAAATATAAGATAAATTCGCTTGAAAATTTTTAGTTTTTAAATTCTAAGAAAATATTTGTTTTTTTAAAGATATTCCTTATTCCTTTATTTTATTTTATTCTTAACCAATTTATTAAAAAAAATCAAAGTGGGCAATTCACACGCGGTAGAAGTAAAACAAGAAAGTCGCTAGATAGTAGCTTTTTTTTCTTTTGCGTGTTTATTTTAAAGTCTTTTGAAGATTGGATATTGATTTCACAAAAATAAAAATGTTTATTCTTTTTGTATTTCGTAGGATTCGAAACCTCCTGCTTACCTTACCCGCTGCGCTATGGGAGGCTCGCACCGAGGCGCGAATTTACTGCATTATATTAGAAGCGAGGGACCCATCAAATTATACATTTTAGTGAAGCACTTCCGTTTCATCCGAATTTCAAATCACTTCACTTCACTTCAATTTCACTTCAAAATTGTAAATTGTCCTCCACGCTCAAAGTTCCCTTGTATTGACATTTTTCAATGGTAAATTACATAATAATAACAATAGTGGACCGAGTTACAGTACTACATAAGAGAAACATTTAAAATAAAAAATAAAATCGACTTCTACACAGTTTTAACAAAATAAACTAGTCTTATGAGATTTGCAGTCAGTTCCATGGAAGCTTTTGGAATTTTGTAAGACGACGTTTTAAACGGTGATACGACAATTGATCCCCCGACAAATGGCCGTCCAAAATTATATTTATGATAAAAATAAACGTTTTCTCATTATTTACCAATTTCAAACCTAAAATCGATTTAAAAATACATTTGACAATAATTTGGTTGAGATATATTTTTTTTTTATTTATTTATTTCTATTCTTGTACATACACTTTTCAAATAATTACATAGTTTACATAGATAATAGGTTAGTAATAAGAAAAAACATGTTAAAGTAACTGTATGTAAATAGGTTAGTCGTAGTGTTTTGTGAACACCTCACTAGGCGAATATCATAAAGATATCAAACGAATATTGCTTTACGTGTCGATATATTGCACTTTTTTGCTGATATATACAATATATAAACAAGTAGTTTTTTCTTTGATATATTTGAAGGAAAATATGTTTAAACTGTAAACTTTTGTTATTCGGCGGTACATCTTCTCTGCACACTTCACACACACACATACACACACACACCTTCAGAACACTTAATCATATTTTGTTAAGCCAACATTTTTTTCAACAGCATAATGTATACACGTATTCTGGGGGGCCAATTGTCGGGGGATCAACTGTCAAGGAACCGTTTAAAATTTTTTGGAAGTGAATTGAACAGCTATGTAGCCTGGCATCTCAAGTATTGCTGTCCAAAGAATTTGTTTTAGGTATTTCTAGTTGGTGTGCATGTATTCTTTTAGTTTTGCGAGAATTTTATGAGGAGTTAAATGTATTTACGTTCGAATAAAGGAAAGTAAGTACATGTTATGAATATAATTTTAGAATTTTCAGCACTTGGAATTCTTTAAATACGGTTGATGTGGGCGTTAGTATTGGTAAATATTACGTTTATGAAGGATTTTCTTTTGTTCAATGTTTTATTAAGTTGAAAAAGTAATTACATGAAATTCCCTATTTAGAAATAATCCGCAATTATGCTGCGAAAATACACCTGGATCTGTTATTTAACACGTTATAGGTATTTATTTATTTATTTAAGGAACGTAAACAGTCTTAGTACTATAATATATATAAGAGGATAACAAAAAAAACAGACCTTATATTAATGTTCACAGAAAGGTATTTAAAAACATAAAATTAACTGAATGTGAGTAGAATATTAAAAAAACAAAAAAACAAAACTAAGCAGCAATTACAAAAAAAAAAACAAATAATACAAATGTAAATTCAACACGTGATAAACCTATAATACACAACAATAAAATAAAAATGATTATAACTACACTTGATTGTGAAATAGGTATTTGGGTTGGGACCGTTAACGGAAGGAGAGGGATGAGAAAATTGCCACGCATGTAATATAAAAATATTAGGTACAATTTATTTATTTAAGGAACATACATAGTCTTAGTAATATAATAAACATGAGAGGATGATAAAAAACAGACCAATTATTAATGTTCACGGATAGGTATTTATAAACAAGACTAAATAAATGTAAACTAGAATATTTATGAAAAATGAAGAAAAAAAACAGAACTAAGCCGAAATTTAAAAAAAATAATAATAGTAGAAATCTGAATTCAACAAAATGATTATTATTTTAATCGTTCTCTAGACTTTGTGTCCGGGTTAAATCTTCCCCATAGGAAAAATTTAACCCTTCCACACACTTTTCCACAAATGATCATCTAGTCAATCCACGCGATGTAATTGCATTGTTTATACAATGCAATTACATCGCGGATTGGATTTATTATACTTATGTATAATAAATCCAAAACTATACAAGAACAACACGTCAACCTACCGGAGACCATATGGGAAAATACTTCACCGACTCCAGATATTTTCATATAGTTTTGAGGGTTCGGCTCAATAGAACTCCTAACTGGACCGATAAATCCTACTGATCCCTCAATATAAATATTTAAAAAATCTTTCGTAATCCTACATGTGTTTAATATGACTGATTTTCGCATCTTTAAATAATTTTATTTAATTATATTATTATTAATTAATTATTATTATTAATCAAAAATTAATTCAATCGTCATGTATATGTGTTATTCGCACCTAGAATGGTACAATGAAATTCTGTAGCGCTAGTAACTAGCAGTGAATATGTCAGCACGTGTGTCTATATTTTCAAATTTATTGTTATAGTAGTAACATGTCCTTTGCTTCCAATTCACTTTGATTGGAATTGATGTTGCATCTATCAATGTAGAAAAGGATAATTTGTCTGCTGTATCGAATCAGCGCGTTGAAATTTATTTTGTTTAGCAACTCCGGGCAGTCAACTTTTGAGTTAATAATTTTGTACAGGAGCATCAGATCAGCGACAAGCCTCCTGTTGAGTAGTTTTGTGATTTGAAAATATTTCTCGATTTTGTCGAGAAATATTTTCGACGAAATATTTCGACTGATCTAACTTGAATACGGTTTTCCTGGGGCACAGATAATCACAATCACTTTAATTTTCATAGATAAAAAGTAAAAAAGAAAATTTTTACTTACGACACTTTTCTACGGATGTGCGACATCAAACTGGAAAATAGCAAGTCTTAGGACGGGTTGTTTCAAAAAATTTGATGAGTTCATCAAATATTTGAAGTTGATTTTCAGGTTCTGTGTAAGTTCTTTTCGAGTTCTGTTTTTTATAATCATAGGCCAGCTGCTTCACAAAACTGAAATCATCACAGAACTTGAATAGAACTTACACAGAACGTGAAAATTAACGTCAAATATTTGACAAATTCGTCAAATTTTTTGAAACAACCCATCCTTAGTGTTTGTTCCATGTATCTTAATAGTTCTCACAAAGTTTTCTTAAAAATAAGTGATGTGGCTAAAGTGAGCTGGGTACTAAAAGGATTATTTAATAATAATAATAATGGAAGAAAGTGAATTATTATTGCAAAAGCATCGTTTATCTCTACACAGGAGGCATTGAGAAAAAACTTCCCCCAGGGCCTATCGCAACTTTGGGGATACTGTCTTTTCAGGGAAAGGAGGGAGAGGAAGTTCTGGGAAGGAAAATGGTGAATGAAGGGTGGGTAATTATCTGGAGGTCACTGTATCAGGAGTGACGGACGTATGAATTCTTCCCTCGGGTTCTCGCGGGAGTCATTATTCTTGCTACTAACTAGCGTGTGGCGTTAGCTGCGAGCTCAAGTTTTCTACAAAATATCGACAGAATTGGTTCGCGCGAGAGTCGTTATTTCAGCTGCTACTGTCGCTACTGAGCGAGTAGACATTTTGTATGTCATCATGACAATCTCACTCGCCGATTCACCCGCTTTTAAACTTACCGGCTAGTAGCTTGTAAACTCGCTCAATGTAAAATTGACGATGGATGGATTGTTTCACATATATTCAAATGCAAAATTGCTATCAACGGCCATTCCATTTTGTTGTAATTTGATTGGTTATTTAAATTATTACAATAATTTAAATAATAATTTAATTTAAATTTTTTTTTTAATATTATTGTGTACTCTGAAAAGTATACTTTTAAAAGAAGTAGCTCTTATAATTTTAGAACAAAATAATAACGCGTAGATGAAAATAAATATGCAGTATTATTATATATTCATTCAAAATAATTAATTACAAAACTCTTCTTCTTCTTTTGTAAGGTTTCACCAAAGTGACAGAATCGTATACATAACTTTCTGTAACATAAACTTGAATCATATTGGGGTAAACATACCGCCATCCCGTGAACCATTTAATGGATAACCAGCCCAAGTGGTCGGGGTGACCTGTGGCAGAGTAAATATGTTTTTTTTTAATGTGAATACCTTACAAAAGTTCCAGCTGCTCCCGTCTGGGGCCAGTGAGACTATGACATCCCTAATGGGGTATGTTTTGAGGCTGAAGGTAGTGGGAAGAGAAAGGAGATGGGGGAGAGGAAGGTGGGGAAGTACCTGGCTATTCAGATCTTGTCACCTAATACGGCTAAAGCCATTTTTTTTTTTTTTTTTTTTTTTTTTTTAATCTTTATTTTTTCCCATTATTATAAACATTTCAAAATACACATATAAGAAACAAATAAATCAAAAGTTAGGAATAATTAAATCTACGTAAAGTAAAAAGTAGGTGATGGGAACCCACAAAGGCACTGCCTGTGCGTGGGTAATATAAACAAAAATGCATACATCAGTAAGTACAATTAACAATAGTTATAAGTTATAAAAAAGTTATATGAGTTAGAATTAAAATGAAAAGTGATGTATTAAGGTTAACATAGAATTTATAGCAAAAGTGTTTTAACATCTGCACCATAAAGCCATAATTTTAATTCTTTTATGTAGAGTGATATTTTATCTGTCGTTTGAATGTGTTTTGGTAGAAGATTAAATGTCCGAGGACCAATAAAGCTGCTATGTGTTTGCATTAATTTGGTATTGATTTGAGGGGTGTAAAAGATATTATTAGTCCTTTTGCTAATTCTATTTTCATTTTTTTCGAAACAATTTTTGTTTTTAAATACATATTTCATTGTCTGCAATATAAATAATTTACGGATGTTGAATATTTTAGTATCTTTGAAAAGTAACTCAGTCGAGAATGTTTTAGTTCTATTGTACATAACTTTAATAATGCGCTTTTGAGTGTTTTGTAAAGGCTTTTTGGTATTTCAAGTAACGTTTCAATTCTGAATGCTGGTCTTACACCAGGGCGATACTGAGAGTATCTTCCATTCTGGAACGTGCCGAAATATACTACATATTATTTTAAATGGATTAATTGTGAAATAACACAAATCAGTCAAATAAAATTTATTTGCCCACGCCGAGATTCGATCCCGCGACCTTCGGATTGTGAGTCAAAAGCCTTACCAGATGCATTAAATATATGATAACCAAATATATATTGGTGACTTTATAAGCCAGGGTTCATGGGGTGAAGTTTTATCTTGGTCTTGGGGGCGGATGCGTCTGTCCATCCACTGCGTGGTGGGCCGGATCGGAGGGAAATTTTGTGGGTGGAATTTTGACCCCCCCCCCCATCCGGACCCTCTTGACCCATCGCCTTGCACCGGAATGGAGGGGTGGATTCCTGGGAGGATTCTGTGGAGGGCTGGATATACTGACCCACATATTTCTACCCACCCTTCCCATACTGTTTTCCTTCCCAGAAATTTATCTTCTTCCTTTCCCCAAAAATAATTTCCACGAAAAAATATTTTTCTCAAGGTTTCCTGTGTGGAGCTAATGTAAAAATAAAAAAAATTGGTTGTCTGTTAAGTCGGTTTACGGACGATAATTTTACGTGATAACGTCATATAATAACAATGGAGCGGAAGAGTGATAGATGCGTCACAAGCCGAACGCTTGTTACGCACTCCCTTGCACGCTGAACGGAACGTGACAACGTGACAATGCGTCATGCTTTTTCGTGAGTGCAGCCGGCGTTCATCGATTTATAAGACGTTATCACGTCAAAAATAAATAAAAAAAAAACAACAAAAAAGTCGAAAACGTCAGAAACCGTTATAAAATATGTAATTATGCACATGCATAACAATATTCCACACCTACCTAAAGCTATGGGAACAATATAAAGTAGATAGGTAGAAACGAATAAATCAAGATTGTTCGTTATTGGAAAATGTTTTGCGGTTTCGCGAAACCATAACGACTGCGCGTGCGATTTTCGATTGGAGAGCGCGGCCTTTTGGCAGATCCACCGAGACCGAATGTGGCGAGGCTGCGATACCTACCGACCTACCTTCCGTCCACCTACCACCTACCTATCTACCTACCCATATAATTTAAATGGCACCGGGCCTTGGGCTGTTCTGATGGCACGATATAGGGTCCGGCCGTATGACGTAAATTCTACCCACAGTCCCACGCCGACATTTCAAAACGAACGCTATTATGAGAAGACAAAGCCGGGCCGTTTTAGAATCACTCTCTTGTGCTGTCTCGGCGCTAGTCGTATGTGAAAGTGTAACACTTATAAAAATATTATAACATTTAAGCAAGCTTATTGTCTTCGCTAAAAAATAATGTTAGTCCCACACTCCACACTCGCCAATGGACTTAAAAATTTCCCCACAGAAGGGCCGGAAGAAAATAATTTTCTTAGAAAATGTGAAGGTCTTAGAAGATGCTATGAGGAGGGTCTTTTTACGGAAAGGAAAGGGAGAAAATTCTGAGCCCAAAAATACGGGTGTGCTTTAGACACACGAATGAAGTATAACTTCTGCGAGAGGAAGAGAGATAGATGATATGCGCGCGCACTGCTCTCTTGATCCTACAGTGAGATACATACAATAGGCCGGCACTATGTCTTAGATATACGAAACGTAACTCTCATTCTCTTTCTATCTTCACTAAATTATATCTCCCTCTCAACTTCCGTTCGTCTCGCCCGATCACACTTTTCGTAACGCTCTCGTCACTCTTTCACTAGCTTACTCCCCAAGTTAAGCGCGCATAAAGAAGTTTTACTTCAAAAAGGTATGAGGGGTGGCAGGTATGAAGCTATATTTCCAACTGCGGAGCAAGGTGATAGAGTTTAGCAAGAGAGGTCAAAAGGTCTTCCGTAACCAGACTTTCTCGATCCCGTCCGCCGCCAAGACCCGGACAAGCTCACCCCATGAACCCCTAGTCCAAATTGAAAACAATCTAAAAATTTGAAGATTTGAATTTTTTTGACGAATTTCACTCAAAAATACTTCATTTGAAAAATTGACCTTAAGTTAAAAGTTAAAAATTTCAAGTACACTTCACACTTATATCGGTTTAAGTGAAAAAACCGAGTCACTTAAAGTAAGTAACCAAATCAATTTTTATATCAGAATTTTTGTAATAGATCTCTTTTTTAAGTATTTATTCCTGGAAAAAGAAAATTATATTTATAATTATTTATGTAGAAATAACTTAAACAAATATTTTTTTACATCACATTACACATCAATAACATTCCAATATTATTCTTTGCCAATATTTTAAACAAAAAAATAACTTTTATTTAAATGTATCTAGACTGACGGCCGGCGTAGTCCAGTGGTAAAGCTCTTGACTCGCATTCCAAACGTCACGAGATCGAATCCCGGATTGGCAAATATATTTTATTTGTTTTTTTTTTTTTAATTAAATGAAGACATTATGAGCGAAACTCAATCGAAAATCTGGAAACAGAAAAATCAGAAAAAGATATTGGCACCTCTGGGACTCGAACCCAGGACCTCCCTACTTTCCGGGTTGGGCGCTCTTATCCACTGAGCTAAGGTGTCGATATCCAATTCGGTCAATTTTAACTGTACCATACTTCGACTAAGAACCACCCATATTATCTTCATTTTTCTTAACGCATATTATGTATGCAATAAAAATCTTCATTTTTCTTAACGCATATTATGTATGCAATAAAAATATGCGTTAAGAAAAATGAAGATAATATGGGTGGTTCTTAGTCGAAGTATGGTACAGTTAAAAGTGACCGAATTGGATATCGACACCTTAGCTCAGTGGATAAGAGCGCCCAACCCGGAAAGTAGGGAGGTCCTGGGTTCGAGTCCCAGAGGTGCCAATATCTTTTACTGATTTTTCTGTTTCCAGATTTTCGATTGAGTTTCGCTCATAATGTCTTCATTTAATTAAATATTACAGTTTGAGATTTTACTCATAAAGTTAAAATAATAAATAATAATATTTTATTTGATTAATTTGTGTTATTTCACAATTTATTAATTAAAAATAATGCATAGTTTATTTGCGGCACGTTCCAGAGTGGAAGATACTCTCAGTATTGCCCTGGTGTAAGACCACCATTCAAAATTGAAAGTTGCTTGAAATGGCTTTAGCCGTGTTTGGTGACCAGATCTTAACAGCGAGGTACTTCCCACCTTCCTCTTTCCAATATCCTTTCCCTCCCCACTACCTTCAGCCTCACAACGTACCCCAATTAGGGATGCCATAGTCTCACTGGCTCCAGACGGGAGCAGTTGGGACTCTTGTGCGATATTAATATAAAAAATTTAGAAAATAAAAAAAATATATTTTTCATTCTTAATGGTGTCTGGAAGGTTATTATACAAATTTACCCCTACGTTACCAATGGATTGTTTTCTGTATTGATTATGTATGGCGTTTAAATATATAATCTATTGATACTTTATTACAAATTGTTTGTTATGGGTGATTATTTTGGTAACTCAAACAAAAATCTCTTTCAGTTAAAAATAAATAAAAAGTTAACATGCAAGTCGATTGCGATCACATGAACCATTAGCGTGGTGAGTATACGCATACAGATTTATTATTTCTTGAGTGCAAAATGACCTATCTGGAAGCTTTCTTGCTTATTCACGCACACACAGGTGAAGCATGAATCAATTCTTCACAAATATTGTCGCGAACGCTTACCCACCGCAAGCAGTTACACCACGTGACTTCATTGTTTTATTCTTAACGATGAAATGGAGGTCATTATTGCTGACTGAAAACAATAGAGAATTCCAGCCCAATTTTTTTATTTTTTTTATGAATAATGACCTTCTAACTTAAATAACTGCATATTTATTTTTATAGTTAGTTTTAATAGTTAAAATAAATGTCAAAGTTTTAATTTTTCAAGATCCCCCGAAAACCACCGAATCTAGTGTGACGCCATCATGACTAACCGAAGTATGAATCTTGTAGGGAACTGGAATCAGCTGTTCGACTCCCGCCATTTTGAATTTCAGCATTGGAGAGTTTTCATAGACATTACTGGGCAATACGATCGTTTTTTGTACAGTTAAAGTTTTTGAATATTTTAAATAATATAGATAAACTAATAGAGATACTTTATTTTTGATACTGAATTATTTAGGCCTAAATAATGTTTCAATAAAAACAAAAACTATTATATGTCCAATTCTCTATAAACCAAAAACACGGAATGCCGAACGGCTTGCGTCTTAATTTCTATTGATTTCATACAACTTTGACCCAGGTGACGCGGCGCGGTGACGTCACGTCGCCAAAATCCAGAAATAGGGTGTTTTAATGACACGTTTTAAAATGGACTTTTTAATATATTTTTTAAAAACTCTACGTTAAATATTATGTAATAAAACTTATATATTCAGAGTCAGTGTATATTGGTCTATATGAACATATATTTTTTTAAAGCCATAATATTTTTCACTGGAGTTCCTTATTGCAATAACGCACACACAATGTACACTCATGAGAGAAAGAGAATACTCAAATGCAAATTTCTTGATGTCAGTTTTCAATACACGATTTCAATCACACTTCTACGTATTGTTCAGTTTGGGATGCGGGTATAGGTACAGCCTTCCCTGGAACACCTTTGCCAGAGGTCGCCCCAAGTGATTCATTACGGTTGGTGATTTAGCAGGGGTGTCCGGGTTCATGGGGCGAGGTTTGTCGAGGGTTTGGCGGCGGATGCGTCTGCCCACCAACTGCTTGGCAGGCGAGATCGGGAGAAACTTATTGAGGGATTTCTCTGACAGGACTCTCTCGGAGAGTCTTGCCAGAGAGATGCCTTGCACCGCAGTGGAAGGATTAGATGCTTACGTACGTTATTCCTGGACACACTTACCCCCAAATTTCTATTCACATATCTCTTTCCTTCCCAGAACTTTCTCTCATTCCTCTTGTAAAAACCCCTCCACACAGCATCCCTAAAGGTGACATAGGCCCTGAGCGAAATTATTTTGTTCACCTGTGTGGAGCAAATGTAAAAAAAAGAAAAAAAATCCACGTGTGCAGTTCACACGCGGTAGAAGTGAAACCTTCAGAATACTAAATTAGACAAGAGAGCATTTTTATTTCATTTCGCTATTTTTTCTTTATTTTTCGTTTCATCGAGTTTCAAATCACAACGGTGCTAAAGAAGTTTTCACTTCAAAAAGTTAGATCAGTAAAATGCGCTAAAACCCTGTTGAGGCCGGGTAGCAACCACAATTTTGTTAATATTTCAGCGTAAACGCTGACTGCACTAATTCCAGCTCAAATATCATAATGTATTGGTTGTACTTATATACGTGAACTTTACGCACACTGTTAAATTTACACCAACTGATTGTAAATAATTAATTAAACACATTACAGCCTGTTATGAAAGGTAATCAATCAATCAATCAATTGGAAAGTCTAAATGGGAATTTGTATTAAATAATCCGATAAGGAATTACCCAATTAAAATAACATTCATAATAATAATTCGTTGGCTTCGTGTCTAATTTTAGCAGCAGAGCATTCACTTTAAAGCAACAAAACCAATCTATATAAATAAAGATCAAAATATGCTTGCTTATAAATATGTACATAACTTGTCTATGTATTGCTATGTTAAGCATAGGAAATGTTTGAAACTTTCAAAATATCTTTTTTCCACCCCCGCGAAGGTTTCTGATTTATTAAAATCACATAATACATCAGTTTTATAATCTTTGCAAAAACTCCTGCAAAACTGTCAAAAATGACACAATTTGAGAATGACATTTTTCGAACCATCGATTGTTTAATCAAAATTCTATTTTCGAATAATCTCTTTAAATTAATGAATTTATTTGAAGTACTACAAAAGAATTATAGTCATTTTAAATAGGTACCTGTGTTAGGTACCAAATTTGATTGATTTTTCTTAAAATAATATGAATAATATTTGTAATATATGAAAAATGAAAATTTAATTAAAAAAATATTATAGGTGGCACGCGAGCTGTTTGAAAACTGATTGTACTGGGACTGAATATAGGAATGGGAAAGGACACGCAGTGAGAAACAAATTCTCCATTAATTGGCATTGCAACGCATGCCGGGAAATCGCTGGTGTGTAATAAAATTATTGGTGGTTCAAAAGCAGATAAGTGTCAGATGATTAAAAAAGAGAAACGCTTTTAATGACTTTTTAAAAAAGTTCAACGAAAAGCAGATAAGCGTCAGATGTGGTGACCGGACAATTCAAAATCAACTAACTCAACATCTTCTTTGAAAAGTCATTGAAAAGGTGATGAAAAAGATTTATTAAAAATTTGTTAAATAAGTTACGTTAGGTTAGGTTAAGGGTTTTTAAATTTATTTTTTTTCATGGCTTGAATGACTTTTTATTTTATTTTATTTATTTATTACACGCCCTAATGGGCTTTTACATTCTAATTTATAAATTGAGTACACATTTATTTTAAGTACTTGAAAATTAAAACAATAAAGAAAATATAATATAATGAAAAAAAAACTGTAAACAACACAAGCATATGTATGCATAATAAAAATAAAATATATTTGTAGAAATGATATGAAGGCTTACATAAAAAAATATTGAATATAAACAAAAAAATTGCAGAAATTATATACACGTCTATTTGTGCCTAGATATATAGAAGAATTGGAATAAACAATATTTATACTGGTTATGTGTAAGGTGAAATATATCTGCTAAATCAGAATATTTATTTCCGAGGCTGTGAAGTCTCGGAATTGGGGAATTTTGGTAAGACAGTGTCCTGGTTTTTTAAAAAGGTGTCGAGTTGAGTTGATTCTGAGTTTGCGTCGAACCGTCAGATGTGTACCATTACGATTAACACTGCATTACAAATCTGATAAATATAAAGTCACTAAACTATTCTTACGGCGACATACAATGTCGTGTACAATTCGGGATCAGGCTAACCATAACCCTCCTTATGTACATGGCGATAGGGTTTAAATTCCCGTTTAGCACCTGCAGCCTGTTTTGATTTATTTTGAAAAAAATATCTCCAAAAATCATTTTATTTAATTTTGCTGTAATATATACAATGAAGCTCAGGCACAAATATTTAAATGTTTTACGGTAATTTTCTAAATAATTAAATTTTCAACATTGTAATAAAACGATAGCCGAAAATAGTTTCGAAATATCCTACTTTGCATTCCAAAGAAGTTTTTATTGAACTGTTACTTTATTTTTTCTGGGTTTACAAAAAGACTACTTCTAAGCGATCTAATTTTCAAATCAAAATCACATAATTTGCATTACTTAGTAATTCTTCTAAAGAATGAAGCAGTAGGTAATATTGTATGTTTCTGTGTACAAAATGCGGTTACTGTTTCTTGCTCGAGTTGTGATCTTAATTATATTGTATCATAATTAATCTCCTGAATCGTTTTATTTTAAATGCATTGTAGCTGCCCACCAAAGTAATGTGATTTTGAATATTTTAAGTGTATATATGTATACGGAATTCTGATAACTCAAGCATAATTATCAATATAGTCCAACGATCAATTCAAAATGATCTGATATTGGAAAGGAGATGATTCAATTTATGAAATTCGAAAATCAATTAAAATAATTATATGTTACAAATTAAATTCATTTTGGCTTATGTGATTCTTCCAAGCAAATACTTCCAATTTTGAAAATGACACAAACATTCGAAGCAAATCCGAGTTATAGTTACAGACAGACATATGACCGAAATTTAAATTTTTTGATGACACAGAAAAAAACGCTTTTTTTTAAGGAATATTTTTTTTGCGTAGAAAATAAATATATTTACATTGTTAAAATAATATTTTTATAAATTTTTTTTATACAAGTATTTAACTGTTTTCTTTTGCGTGCTATCTAGGTTTCTATTACTTTAGTCCGTTTGCCAAAAATTGCACTAGAGAATTGGCTCGATTATTTCATTTGTGCAAAATGCATAATTTCATTTAATGCTATAGAAACCATGGGTTTATAACGATGGTAGGATCGTCAGATGGTTGTCGATGGTAAAGTAAGTTCCGTTCGGTATCAATAATAATAAATAATGTTTTATTGGATGCACTGACATCGATCGCGCTGAAAAGGTGCGAATCTGATCGAGGATTTCCCACGGAGATGACAATCGAGGTGCGCGCTTCAGCTGCAGCGCGATGGAGATATATAAATCTTCTGCGCAATCTTGTACGGCTACTCCAGATCTCAAGATCCTCTAAAGATGCTGTTCAAATGTCAAGTCAACCGTTCAACGGTTTTACCGGGCTGGGAACACAGCGCAGATCCAAAGCTGGATATTGTGGACTGAAAGTTGCGCTTTTCTTAACCACGTAATTTATGAACATAACGGATTTCATAATGTACTTCCGGATATACATACTCAGGCGGTAGGTGGTATACAGAGGCGCATTAAAGGGGGAGGGGGGGATTTTGGGGGGTTCAAACCACCGCCCCATCGGCCTCAGTATTCCGTAGGAAAAAATACAATAGTGCTCATAGATTAAATTCCTGGAAAATACAATGATTTTATTTGCACTTATCTCTTTTAGTAATTGAGACACAGTCGTATCCATAAAGTCTAAAACCTTTAACCTTCACCTTTACAACCTGCGACAGTATAAATGACTGATTCTGTACAAATGTAAGCAAATAAGATTTTCAAGGTCATTTCATAAAAATTCTCCAGTCCTAGAGAGTCCTAAATTCTCCAGAATTTCAAAGTAAATATTAAGTCTACTTTTGCCAATAATCTTCTCATAAATGTAATAATATTAAGAGTAATGGAGGAAAGCAAATGTAAAATCATGCCATATCCAGTGTCTTAACCACCGGAGCGCTTTTGACCACATTTTGGCCAATTTGCAAAAACCCACGACCGTTCGCTGATCAAAACAGTGGCTAATTTGAAAAAACATTAATTTCAAAAGTTCCTCAAAAATATATTTTCTTACAAGTCATGTGTTACATGTTAAAACAATGCATGTTGGAATTTAAATTTATAGATTATCAACATTAAATATTGTGACTTCTTTATTGTCTACGGCTAGACAATAAAGAAGTCACAATATAACAATTATTTATAATTTTTTTAATGAAATTTAAAAAATTTGGCATAAAACGGTTAAACTTAGATGCATTCGGTATCTCTCTAACACTATACGCAGTTTATATGTTTCCATTTCGATGAGTTTGTTAAGAGAGGGGGAAATTTCCAAATCGGACGCTCAGAAATCCCGGACGCTGGACGCGTATTTCAATTATTAACGCGGACGCTTGAGTGGTTAAATGCAGCGCCTTCCGCATGCAAAATCATATCTTCTCCAATCATAAACTTTCCAAAAAATGATAAGCCAGGTAAGTATGTATTCTGTATTTGTTTATAAATTTTACAATTAGGTGGACCCTAACTAGTAATAAATTGTACAGCGCCCTTGAGATGATTTTTCACAAAAACGGCGTTCTACAAATTATCCAAATATTATTATTATTATACCTTGTGGGTACACGTACAAAAAAAAACAAATAATTATAGTACCAAAAAAAATCAATTAGAGCATTTTGACGTGATAACGTCTTATAAATCGATGAACGCCGGCTGCACTCACGAAAAAGCATGACTCATTGTCACGTTCCGCCTGAGCCGAGCGTGCAAGTGAGAGCGCGGAACAAGCGTTCGGCTTGTGACGCATCTATCTCTTTTTCACTCCGTCGTTATTATATGACGTTATAACGTAAAATTATCGTCCGTAAACCGACTTTACAGAAAACCAATTTTTTCGGAACAAGTTAAATTACGCCAATAAAATCGTCATTTATAACGGAATAAAAATATTTTTTAAATTTATGTTTTTCTGGGTTTTTAACATGCCAAAGCCAAACCCCCCTTATCACGCTCCCACGTGGTCATGCCTTGATAATATGTAAGGAGGTATATTGTATGATGCATGTAGTAGCGTGTAGATGCAGTAGCATGTAGATGCATGTATAAGCGTTATGAGTAAGATAAAGAAAGGGACGCTCAGATGGTTTGGGCATGTAGAGCGAATGAATGAGGAAAGGAGTGTAAGGAGAATATATGACGCAAATGTGAATGGTAGACGAAGTCGGGGACGCCCGAGGAAGACATGGCACGACCAAGTGAATCAGATACTTGAGTCGGGCTATGTCAAGAGTCAGAATAATAGAAGAGCATGTATGAGACGATGTATGAATGTGAACGAAGCAAGGAGTGTGTGCCAAGATCGAGTTTTTTTTTTTTTTTAAGTTTTCTTTATTCATTGAAATGTTGGTTACATAAATTTTAGAATTTTTCGACCACCATGCTAGGCACATGCCCGTGTTGTGGCGGTCCGTCCTCTCTGCCTACCCCTGCGGGGAAACGGCGTGATGGTCAGTTAGTTAGTTAGTTTAGCATGTAGTACGCGAGTATACCTGCAGAACGAGCCACACTGAAACGTTCTTCAGATCAAAGAGGTAGCGAGTGAGTCACCATCTTCTCTTTATTGAGGGATATCACATCACTGGGCTATTAGCATAGACACGCCACTCTTGGTTATTGATGGCTTACAGTAATTCCTCTATTCTACTTATGTAAATACCTATGTGGCCTAATTCATTAATTTTGATAATGGTTTCGTTTATTGCTGCATATATTATTTTTGATTGGTTACAGCAAGTTAAGGATAAACATAAAATTATTCGTTTAATAATAAAATATCTGGGATTCAATCCAATACTTTATTTGTATGCCTTTTTGAAAAAAAATTGCTTGTCTGTAAAGTCGGTTTACTGACGATAATTTTACGTGATAAAGTCATGTAATAACGATGGAGTGGAAGAGAGATAGATGCGTCACAAGTCGAACGCTTAGGCTGAATGCTTGTTCCGCGCTCTCGCTTGCACGCTCGGCGTGCGGAACGCGGAACGTTGTCGCGGAACGTGACAATGAGTCATGCTTTTTCGTGAGTGCGGCCGGCGTTCATCGATTTAAGACGTTATCACCTAAAAAAAAATTACACGAACAAAACCATTTATTCATATTCATGTTCCGTATGCACACGCGAAAACAATTAATTCGTTTTAATAATTTTAGGCATCTCTTGTAAAATATTTTTTTCCAAAAACAATTAAATTGACGCCATCTGTGAATGAACTCTGATTTAATATGGGTTAAGTAAAGTTTTTGGAATAATTGATTCAAATGTAATAACAATGGCTAAGTGCAGAAGTTAAAAGCTCGGCTCAGGCGGAACGTGACAATGAGTCATGCTTTTTTGTGAGTGCAGCCGGCGTTCATCGATTTAAAAGACGTTATCACGTCAAAAGCAGGTGTTAAATAATTGTTCCAAAATGATTTGCAATGGTGTTTCCAAAATCGATTGCAAAGTTATTCTTGTCAAGATGGGCATAATTTTTTTCTTTACGTTGTGTAAACACACAGCTATAATAGATGTAGCTTAGCCTATTTCAGCATATCACTCGCCATACATTCCCAATGGGAATATATGACGAGTGATATGCTGAAATAGGCCACGCTACATCTTTTATAGCTGTGTGTGCACACAGCTTTAGTGCAAAGAAGGAAATACCATTAGATTAAATTAATTAAAATCTACATTGTGTAAGTAATTATCATAAGGATTCCGATATATATTATTAATGTTATAATTTATTTTATTTCACAAAAGAAAGAAAGCATTACAATATTTGAAAACTCCTTCTATT
This sequence comes from Glyphotaelius pellucidus, assembly GCA_936435175.1. Classification (NCBI taxonomy): domain Eukaryota; kingdom Metazoa; phylum Arthropoda; class Insecta; order Trichoptera; family Limnephilidae; genus Glyphotaelius; species Glyphotaelius pellucidus. The sequence goes on from OW386542.1 coordinate 6,968,762, forward strand.
ATCATTATAAACAGAAGAGGTTGATTGGACTTGAACCAGATGCACCTGACAAGTCAGCTATTAACCAGACAAATTTGGATAGATAAAAACTTATATGCAAACTATGCAACAAAATCCTATGCAAAATTTATTGTTTTACTTCCATACCCCGAAACTACTCCAATAAATAACTTGCACTTGGAGTTTCTACAAGATGCCATTCTTAGACCAGCCAATAATTTTCGCAAGATAGTTGACTAATACTTGCGGTAATTATTAGAGCACTAGCGCAGTCCTGGGGGAAATCACGGATTGTCCGAATTCTCGACAATTCAGTTCCAATTTCGAAAATGGCAGTTTAAATAATTTTCTGTCAAAAATATATCGTAGGTAGGTACTTTACTGCTTGTTTCAATTCTCCAAGCAACACTTTAAATTTTAAAAATATCCCTTAAATTAGAAACAATTCAAAGTTCATTGAACTAGAGTTGCAAACAGACAAGAGTCATAACTGAAATTTTAATTTTTAATATTAAAATTACACTTGCTGGGGAAGGGTGGCAAAGGAAAAAATTTTTTTTTTTTTGGGTTTGGAATCCTTTTTACATTAACTCCACACAGGAGGTCCTGACGGAAAAAAGTCTCTCAGATCCTACGTCATCTTGAGGGATGCTGTGAGGAGGGAGTTTTCATAGAAAGGAAGAGGTGGAAGTTCTGGGAAAGAAGCGAGGTTAGAAATCTGGGGGACGTTTGAATCCATTGCGGTGCAAGAGGTTGAGAGAGTCCGGCTGGAGAGGTCTAGGATAGGTCTCCCTGAACCAGTCTCTCCCGATCCGGTCCGCCTCGCAGGATCCATCCGCTGCAAAGACCAATGCAAATCTCACCCCATGGACCCGGGCACCCCTGCTAAGGCACCAAACGTATGGCGGAGGTGTTGGTTATCCAATAAATGATTCCCGGGGTAGCGGTACCCTTTCCTGCCTTCCAAACTGTAAACCGAACCAATGTAAATTAAATCAGGGAATTTGACAGTCCTAAAACAAGAAACCTTCCTAGTTGGACAGTCGAGGCGTTATAAGGTTTGTAGATTATTGTACCAAATAAATAAAAATTAATAAATAAATTAACAGTGGAAACTTTCGACCCTTATAATACAGAGTGTTAAGGGTGATAAGGTAATAGTTACCTTTCAAATTTTAACAAGCAACTCCTGATCTTATTTGGAGTGAAAAATATAAACGAAATTTTGAATTAAATGAACCAAAAAACTTTCGCGTGTCGACACTGGTCAATTCGACGAGTCATTGCCCAAGCCTCGCCCTGAGCGTATACAATACCAGAGATCGAAATTTTGTCTACATTTTTAAATTCAAATAACCTTAGTAATCATCAATAGTCAAAGTAAACCATGTTCTTCTCTTAAAATTGTATATCGGAACTTGGAATAAAAATTAATCCTAGCTATAGTGAATGTTCGCAATTAACACAAATAAAAACCGTTTCATCCAAAGATAATAGAGTATTGCAATATCTTTGTGTTGCGTCATTGAAAACATTGAAATAAATCACCTAAAATTTTATTGAAAAAAATTTCTGAATATTTAATACTTGTATTTTGGGAACTATGTTGTACGGGACGTACTGACTTACTTTAACCAGTGATTCCTGACATTTTTTGGAGTAAAACATGTGAATGAAATTTTTATCTCCAGTGAGGTTTTCTTTTTTTAAATAAAATCATTTAATCACTAGGTCAATTAGGATCGGAGTGAAGGGTTGGGCGGTTACTCGGCTGAGTGACCAATGACAAAATGTGGAAGATATATTTTTGTTTGATTTAGAAGAAAAACAATTGAAAAATAAAGTCATCAAAGTCACCCGAGGCCAAGATTTCATTTACATATTTTACTCCAAATAATGTCAGAAATCACTGGTTAAAGTAAGTCAAGTACGTCCCTTAACACTCTGTGTATATTATTGATGGCCTCCGTGGTCAAGGGGAAGTTTCTCGACGAGCAAGCCGAAGATTGCGAGTTCAATCAATGGCGTGCGCTAATAAAATTTATTTGTTTAATTTTTGTTGTTTTACTTTAATTAAAATTAAACGCAGCATATTTGCGTCTTGTTCCAGAATGAAAGATCAATATCGGTATCAGTATCAGAATCGCCTTAGTGTAATTTTTTTTTATCGAAAAATTAGAAGAAAAAACCAATTGCATTATGGTGTGTTCTCTTATTTTGTTGTCAATAATTGGAAGTTTCCTATAGCTCATGACGGCATTGCGAGCTTTAAAAAGCTGGGTTGAACTGAAAATTACGCCACACAATAAGGAACTCCAGTGAAAAATATTTTGGCTTTAAAAAAATATGTTCATATAGACCAATATACGCTGATTCTGAATAAATAAGTTTTATTACATAATATTTAACGTAGAGTTTTTAAAAAATATATTAAAAAGTCCATTTTAAAACGTGTCATTCAAACACCCTATTGCTGGATTTTGGCGACGTGACGTCACCGCGCCGCGTCACCTGGGTCAAAGTTGTATAGAAATCAATAGAAATGAAGACGCAAGCCGTTCGGCATTCCGTGTTTTTGGTTTATAGAGAATTGGACATATAATAGTTTTTGTTTTTATTGAAACATTATTTAGGCCTAAATAATTCAGTATAAAAAATAAAGTATCTCTATTAGTTTATCTATATTATTTAAAATATTCAAAAACTTTAACTGTACAAAAAACGATCGTATTGCCCAGTAATGTCTATGAAAACGCTCCAATGCTGAAATTCAAAATGGCGGGAGTCGAACAGCTGATTCCAGTTCCCTACAAGATTCATACTTCGGTTAGTCATGATGACGTCGTACTAGATACGGTGGTTTTCGGGGATCTTGAAAAATTAAAACTTTGACATTTATTTTAACTATTAAAACTAACTATAAAAATAAAAATAAATATGCAGTTATTTAAGTTAGAAGGCCATTATTCATAAAAAAAAATTAAAAAATTGGACTAGAATTCTCTATTGTCACTGCCATAGATATTAGACCGAAACTCATCCTGATCTTATAATACTAGGATAAATGTTAGGTTAGAATGAAAAACTTGTAACACCGTTAAGTTGGGCAAAATGGGCGAAATTTCCGATGAGTCACGTGTCGAACGCCAAACTGAGATCTCGAACCCATGGTCACTAGCAAAAATGAAGGCAGAAGATGCAGAAAAAATGAGGGTTAGAAGTCTTTCGTAAAAAATCAATTTTATTTCAAATCAATGCATTTACATGATATCCGGAGACTAGTGGTACAAAAAGGAAACTGGTGAATTTGTATCTCATATTGACCAACAAATAAACTTATTTAGAGAAAAAAATGCTTCTACGCACTTAACAAAACAAGATTCAGCTGAAAGTAATCCATAATGCCTAGATCACACGTACCGAGTAGACGGGCGAGACAGCAAAGTGATACTAGGCCGAGAGGGTTGGGTGGACGATTAGGTGTTTACACGTATTTTTAAAATTTGCCACCGAGTCAGTCAGTCAATTCAGTTGCGACGCTGCGGACTAATGAGACAATGGATCGCAAAAAAATATTTTACAAAAACACGACGTGAGTGTGCCGAGTGGCGAGTACGCACTGAGTGCGTCTTTATTTATTTATTTGTGACTATTCTTGAACACATATTTTACAAATTATTACAGTGGCTTATATATTAATACAAAAAACGTTAATATTCACTAGCTATAAGTAAAAAGTTTTTTCTAAAAACAATTATTTTATTTATTTTAGTATTATGTTGGGTGTAAGGTAGGTTTGAGAAAGTTAAACAGTGTTTGGGTAATATTGTTTGTTTCGTGAACACCTTACTAGGAGAACCTGTACAGAGGTGTTGACGTATTTATGATTAAGTGTGACAAATATTTATGTGTTGCAGTAGAAAGTTGGTTTATACCTGCCGAGTAGGCAGGCGAGTCAGTGCGGGGAAGCGCGGGGATGGGCACTCGGTCTAGTAAACAGAACAAGGTCCGAGTGACTATCTCGCCCTTTAACTCGGCCGAGTGCACTGTGATGTGTTCACTCGGCCGACTGCACTGTCCCGCCCATCTACTCGATACGTGTGATCCAGGCATTAGCAACAGATTTTTTTTTCAAATTTGACCTAAAAAATACCAACTTCAGACTCGATTTACTCGAAAACGAAAGCTCACTTAAAAAAAAATTGTAGATACCACAAAATCAACTAACAAATGTGATGCAATTAGATTCACCGATTAGTTTCCGGACACCACGTATACCACACTTCTTGAGATTAGTAAACTTAGTAGGTACTTGACCCGAACTCATAAATCATAAAGAAAGATATTTAATTTATTGTAGTGGGTGCGGGATTGCAAAATGTTAGGTTATGTTGAAAATATTAAAAATACCCAACTATCGATACATTTTTTTAGGTTTTTTCTTATTTATAATATCTCGTCTCATTCCGACCTGCATGCGGGGCCCCGTCTCGCCCGCGGCCAGGGCCCTCGCCCGATAAGGGGTCCGTGATCGATCCACGTGCCCTCCGGCCAATCCAGATAGACGGTCCCGCCGAGCGCGCTGCGGTCGCCAAGGCCCGCGGCGCTGCTAACCCGCTCAGCTCCGCCCGCGTAGCGCTGGCGGCCGCTACCCGCTACCCGACCAACACCACCCCACCAGGGCCGCGCTGACACTTTTTAAAGAGACTGGTAAAACGGAACATTGAAATTTTTTTTAATAAAACAGCCAAAAACAACAAACTAACTCATCCATCCCCATCCATCCGCTATGCAACACTATTTTTTACTGATTTTCGGCGTAATGCAAAATATCTAATTAAATGAAGACACTATGAGCGAAACTCAATCGAAAATCTGGAAACAGAAAAATCAGAAAAAGATATTGGCACCTCTGGGACTCGAACCCAGGACCTGTCTACTTTCCGGGCGAGTGCTTTGTCTACTGAGCTAAGGTGTCGATATCCAATTCGATCACTTTTAACTGTACCATACTTCGACTAAGAACCACCCATATTATCTTCATTTTCTTAATGCACTCGCCCGGAAAGTAGAGAGGTCCTGGGTTCGAGTCCCAGAGGTGCCAATATCTTTTTCTGATTTTTCTGTTTCCAGATTTTCGATTAGTTTCGCTCAAAGTGTCTTCATTTAATTAAATATTACAATTTGAGGTTTTACTCCTAAAAGTTAAATTAAAAAAAAATAACAAATACTCTCTAACTAACATTAATTTATTAGCCTTTTCTTGTAAACATTATTATAGCGTTGTTATTTTGGAGTACAATAATACATGTACACCTATTACATAATTTAATAAACATGTGAAAAATATAAATAGGTATGAAGTTTCATTATTTTTTAAGGTTATAAGTATAAAGGAGTTCTATAAGTGTATTTTTAGAAGTGTAAGTATAGTAAAAGAAGTACTTATTTAAAAGGGTTGTTTCCCTTAGAGGTAGACAGAGGGGAAGGACCGCCTAATAACTCAATAACAGGACCGTCAAATAATTCATACATTGTTTATACACACCCGATTGACGTTTTCTGACTCTTAACATGGCCCAAGTATTTAGTTCATTTGATCTTGCCATGTCTTCCTCGGGGATCCCCAACTTCTTCTGCCATTCATATTCGTGTCGTATATTCTTATCACACTCCTTCTTTCGATCATTCGCTCTGCAGGCTCCAACCATTAAACAGTGGCGTACCTAGTATATGTGGCACCCGGGGCGTGTAACGTGGTATCCCCCCCCCCCCTCCCCCTCCCCCACCCCAAAATGATCAAAATAATCAATTATTCAATCCCCTTACCTTATTTTTTTAACACTAACAGATAACTTTTTCAACAACCAATAGGAAATAATTTCCTTCACGAATTCACATCCATCACGAAACGAATGAAGACGAAAGAACGTACGTACGAAAGAAATGAGAATGACGCAGGTAACAAACGAGGAACGAAAATATAAATAAAAGACCGTGTTCATGTGTAAAATATTTTTGTGACAATATTCTTCGTAATTTTTTTTACACGGTCGGGTGGCACCCGGGGAGGGCCGCCCCCACCGCCGCCCCCCACTAGCTACGCCACTGTATTTAAACATCCCTTTCTTAATCTTACTGATTAATATACATACGCATTAGGTATCTCATTTCCACGGCATTGAGTACTTTCATCCTTTTTCTGCCAGTTCCATGCCTCGCTGCCATGCGTTAGAGTAGGTACCAGCACTCCATTGTGGATTGATAACTTCGTAATATAATATATAAAGGTATATTATAAATTAATATATAAAAAACTAAACAATATAAAAAAAACGATAAAAGAACTTCATAAAGTGAGGTTAGTTTTGTTAAGGGTAGGTTGTGTTAGGTTAAGTTTGTCGTTTATCTGTTCTATTTCGTTCTCGTTAATCACTTTTCTCTTTTGTAACCATTTGATTTTATGACTGTACTATTTAATCACCATTTATGGCATTCCGTTTCATCACTATTCCATTTTGTCACTGTTCTGTTTTGTCATGATACCACGCTTTGTAAGTACATATGGGTGCAACATCGAAGTTTTTTCTCTGCAGACAGATGAGTCCCAAAACAACTGCCAACGCTCACAACAATCCCAAAGCATTATTTAATTACGTAATAATTCCATCGGCATGCAGAGGGTTAGCATCTGCCCATAAATATGCTCGCACCCCCCCAGGGCAAATTTTTACTTGTTTATTATTATTATTATTATGTGTACCCATAGATTTGATATAGTTCCTCCTGCCTCAGAGGCCCGCGGCGGGCACAATGGCGTCCGTTGCCGTGGAAGGCAGAAAGTGCCGGGGGCGACCGCTGGCCTCGGCGCCCCTCTCCCCGACCTACCTTCCTACGCATTTAAAAAAAATATATTTATGCAAAATCGAGGAATTTAGAGGTTACAAGTATCATTGCGAACGGCGATGAACGCCAAAAAATAATTTTAAACTTTTGAAAGATTTACAAACAAACATAAAGGCCCAGTCATTTCGCAGAAATTCACGTGTGATAAAGACAACAAATGGCCATTCGCCTAATTTGGTTTTTTCGACAGTTTTAAGGTTCCGGTTAAATGTCGATTGATTCCGTTTCAGCTTTTGAACGCACGGTGGAAGACAACTATCAAGTTGTTAATCACTGGAGCCACCACGCGAAATAAATTAATTTGCCTCGATTGCTCGAGATTTCCAAAAGATCATTTTTTTTTAATTTTTCGCTAACATTAAGAAAATCATGCCTTTGCCTGTAACAACATTGAGGCATAAAAAACATTATATTGCGATATAGTCAATGAATTAACCTGTATTTTACCGTTATCTCATATTTGTAGGATTTATAAAAAAATATTAAAAAATCGTTAAGTTTATAACCGCGCGAATCCTGCGTGTTTGTTACTTTGAAACTCCGTGAGAGGTACTTATTCGAGTCAATATAGAATATTTTCGATTTCTGTATGTTGTCTGCGGTATATTTGATAATGAAAGGTGCATGTCTATGGATGGTCAGAAATTCTGCGCGAAAAAAATATTTTACAAATTTATTTTAAACTTCGTTCTAAAGTAGTCTACGAGGTTTGGATTTGGAACTATGGTCATAATAGATAAAGCATTTCAAAAGCTTCATTTTAAAATAAATAGCTGGCCATGTAAATGTTTTAATTAATTACAATAAATGTTTTACGAATGGTAGGAAATATGGTCCAATTTTGGACCGCTATCAATCGCAGAAAAATAAAAGTGGTCCATTTTTTTACCATAATCGCTCCAGTGGTTAAACTTGTCAGCTTATTACAATTTGATGGAAAGTTGAAACGCACCTAGAACCAGCGTTTAACTGGGACCTTCCAAGAATCAAAACAAAAAAATTGAGTGTAGTTAATACGCGGCAGAAGTGAAACCTTCACCCACACAATCGCAACCAATAGCAATTGAAAAACGAGCTCATAATCAAAGCGACCAATGCAAGTGCAGCTTTACAAAACGCGACCCTTCGTACGTAGGTAAGTTTTCATTCTATCTCATTCTCTTGCAGGATTAATCCTATGATGTGTGTGTTTGTCTCTTTTTAGCGCGCTCGTTTCTGTTTCATCGAGTTTCAAATCACAGCGGTGCTAAATAAGTTTTCACTTCAAAAAACTGATGATTTGATGACTTTGTCACACGTGTTTGATCAGCTGTGTGGTGGGCCTGTTTGGGAATAAACCTGTTTAGGAAGACGCTCTAGCTGGTCTCTCTCGACCCTTCGTCTTGCACCGCAGCGAGAGGGATCAGCGCCCGTCACTCCTAACACACTGACCTCTAAATTCCTGCCCACTATTCATACCATTTTCCTTCTCAGAACTTCCTCTCCTTTTTTTCCTCAGAAGACCCTTTACACAACATCTCCTCCAACAGGGACTCCTGTGTAGGGTTAATGTAAAAAAGAGTACTTGTTTTTAATATACATAGTTATTAACATTTGAAAAGACGAAGAAGAAGAAAATTCTAAGGATATTAAAAATGTAATTTATTATCCTGACGAAGAAAACACTGTTTTTGAAACATGTCGATATTGTTAATTAAATAGTGGTGTACACAAGTTATTTGTTTCATTAAATATTAAAAATAATTAAATTATGTGAATTCCGACTGTTCGAAGTCAGTACGACTATAGCATTCCGATAAGGGTGTTGTAAGGCTGAAAAGAGTGGGGAAAGAAAGGAGACCAGGAGGAGGAAAGTCTTTTTTTACATTAGCTCCACACGGGAGGCCTAGGTAAAATAATTCCCCTCAGGGCCCACGTCATCTTTGAGGATGCTGCGTGGATTGTATTTTGAGGACAGGAAGTACATGAAGTTTTGCAAAGGATAAAGGTAAGAGGGATGGGTAGGAATCTAAATGGAAAATAGGAGACAATAAATAAAGTACAGCATACTTTATTGAAGACGACAAAATTCTACAGGTTTAAGGCAGTTTTGACACATGTGCGGTATTTACATAAAGTCACCTACAACAAAAATAAGCAAAGCAGTATGTTATTCTAACGGCCTCCGTGTTCGAGGGTTAAGGCTCCCGGCTAACAATCCTGAGATCGCGCATTCAAATTCTGCAAGAAAGTTTTATTAGATTTATTATATTTGCGGTTCTATCCAAGATATTTTCAGTATCGCCCTGGTGTAAGACCACCATTCAAGTTTGCTTGAAATAGCTTTAGCCGTGTTTGGTGACCAAATATGAACAGCCAGGTACTTCTACATTTCCTCTTCTTCGTTTCCTTCCCGCCCCACTACCATTCAGCCTCAAAGCATCCAACAATTGGGGATGCCGTAGTCTCACTGGCTCCAGGCGGTTGGGAATCTTGGACCATATTCACATATTGAACCATATTAAACGATTAACACATCGGATAATGTACCAATTTAATTGTTACATTAAAAAAAAAAAACAGAGTGCAATTCACACGCGGTAGAGATGTAACCTGCAGAAAACTAAAGTGGACAAGAGTGGGGAGGCTACGAAGCACCGCACAAAGAGGAGACTATCTCATTCTTTAGCGGGCTAAATCCTATAGATGTACGTGGTTGTCTACTTGTAGTGTCGCTAATTTTCATTTCATCGAGTTTCAAATCGCAACGGTGCTAAAGAAGTTTTCTTTCAGTTTTCACGCAAAATGTGTATATTTTGCAATTGTCAAAATTGGTTACTTGTTTAAATCGTGTATGTTATAATTTGTTTCGATGCAGTGGCAGGTATAACAATTTGCTTTTTTATAGCACTCTCCATTCAATGAAGAGAATAAATGTAAGACCGGTATGATTCCATACAACTCGCAACGGTAAAGCGGCTATCACTAATCAAAAACTGGATGCAGCCGGGGGTGCAGATGTTGGAACTACATCCAGATAATACATTGTGCAGTGCTGAAGTAACTACGAAGGACACGGTAGGCCATTCGTACACGGAGATACTTACAAGCCGGTCGACCGTCGCTCGTGAGTATCCGCCATACTATTTTGCTAATATTTGCACACGACGCGACGAGTCAATTGAAATCCTTCAAGATCACAAGGCTGGGACGCTAAATCCAATCGGCCTCCTAAATTGTATGAGAACTTCCAAAAAAATATTTTTTTAATTAACTAAAGCATTTTGAAATGTTTTAATAAATAAGATTAAAATAAAACTATTTTTTTTTGTGGGATCTCACACAAATAAGGAGGTTGGTTTGAATGAGTATCCCAGCCTTGTTTTGACCGGCTGCGGGTTTGACGACCGTTGCAAGCTACTGACAGTGCTGGTAGTATGCTACGCGAGTTTCATTCGCATTAATTACTTATTTGACAGAAATGGTGTCTGAGGATTATTTTTTTTAAGTTACTCCCCACAGGAGGTTCCGAGGAAAATAATTTCACTCAAGGCCTGAGTCATCTTTGGGTATTCTGTGTGGAAGGTATTTTTAAGATAAGGAAGGAGAGGAAGTTTTGGGAAAGAAAAAGGTCTGAGGAATGGGTAGGAATGTAGAGGTTAGTGTGCCCAGGAGAGACGAACGTATGAATCCATCCCACGATTTTCACATCAAAGTCAAGTTGGAGAGGTCAAAGGGTCTCCCCGAACTGGCCTCTCCCGATCGCAGTTGATGGATAGGCGCATCCGCCGCCAAGACCTGAACTCACCTCATCCGATGAACTCGGGCATCTCTGCTAAATCAACGTAGCGAACCAATTGGGGTGACCTATGGCGGAGGTGTTGGTTATCCAATAAATGATGCCGGTGGCGGCGGTACCCATACCCACCTCTCAAATTGAAGAAAAGGTAATGATTTGAATGCTAAAATTGTTCTGGAGGAGGGAAAATATTTATGTTTACAATGCATAAAAATTGAAATGTAATATCAAAGAAAAACTTTAATTTGCTGGAATTCACAAGAAAGGATTTAGCGAAGAAGGCTAAATTGAGGTTGGAAAAAACAATTTGAGTTCATTCTCATATTCTCATATTCCTTGGCGGCGAATGCCCTACAGTTAATATTTAATTCTTTGTATGGGTTAACCAAAAATCTTTCTTTACATCGTTATTTATGCTCATAAAGATAGAAAAGAAAAATATTGTCTTCGTCACTTCAAATTTTATATTCTCCACGGCTGCACGTGACAAAAAAATGATCAAGTTCACCATAATTTGTATAGCGCCGTTTAAAGAAACCAACTTTTAAGAGTAGCATATCAGTAGGCGACATGTGGTTGCATCTTAGTTACGTAGCTTGTATCTCGGTGTGCAAATGGCCTTACCATTTTGAGGTGATTTCAATTTTGTTCCCGTAAGAGGTACCCTTTTACGACTGTATATACAATGTGGTGAAAATCGCTTGTCTGAATTCTTCCAACAACATTCATTTACAATTTAAAAAAAAATGTATATACATAATATATCTTACTAGCTTTTACCCTCGGCTTCGCTCGCGTGGTATTAGGTATAAATTTCGGATCTTATAATTTTTCCACGAGATTGAAATGTTAAAAAAACCAGTCCTTAAACTATCTGTATAAAAAATCACGTCGATCGGTTGCTCTGCTGCTTTGTGAAATAAGGACAAACAAACAAACACACTTTCGCATTTATACTCTCAGTTGGGGTTTCGTAATGTTGTATCATTAATGTACGTTTGATACATTGACCCCAGATTTTTACCCACCCTTTATACCCCTTTCCTTCCCACAACTTTATTCTACAACACACACTTGGTACTTATTTTACATAAATCGCTACCGCTTTCGGCCGTGTGAGTGACTCACCAGCATTTTTAAAACATAAAATTATGTGTGTACCTACGGAAAAAATTGAATATTGTTAGATGGGTGGTAGTGTGGAGGTGAAGATTTTAAGGGAGAAGGGGGGGGGGGAAGAAAAACGGAAACACGGTTAGAAAATGGTTATTCTATTCTATTTTTTTTTGTTAATTTATAAAGTTTGTATGGTGAACAATTTTAAAATTGCATTTACGTAGTTGCAAATTAATAATGAATCAATTGGACTTTAAATAATTTTGAATTTAATAAATAAAGTATGGCTTTCCAAGATGATCCAACTATGGGAATACGTGGACAAAGGACACTTGAATGGATTCTTTTTTTTCGTTCTTTTGATATTACGCCACCGATGAATCACTTGGCTGGTCAATAAACAACTCTCCGCACGAATCGATGTTTAATGAACCGAAAAATCAAAAAGGAGATGATAAAAAAGACACCAATTACACACCGTCGCTTCAGTTCTTATTTGTCCAACAGACGATGTCCCCCATTCAATTATTCAATCTCCACTTTAAAATTAAAAATAAAGTATAAAAAATGATAGTAAATCACTTAACTAAGAACTATTTAAATTAATGATTCCTTTACCTTTACAGAAATAGCTTTATCTTAAACACCTATCATATGTTTCATTGAAATAATGAAAGAAAACCTTCCCCTCTTGTAAAATTTTCCTATTGGACAAATACGAACTAAGGCGACGACACACTGAGAGATCACTAGATCGGTAATCATTGCACAGAGGCTTATTTAGCATGATCGATATTAAAGAACTGAGAGATCGTGAAATGTACACATATAGCTATGCTTTGTATTCCCAAAATTTTTAAAACTCACCGTGGGGTCGTATTATGCAGGACAAAACTTTTTGAAACATAATTAAAATTTACAATAAATTATTTATATTCACATTTTATAATCATTGTAGAGACACATCACAGTACTAATTAATCATCGTATTCTTTCAAGGCATCCCTCTTTGAGACCTTAAATGCGTATTTAATCTCATTAGGTTAATTATTATAACTGTGTGCGAGCCATGTATTTAAAAGATGTTAATCCATTTTTTGTGTATTTTGGGTACCTACACGTATGTGGTTTCTTACGTTGTGTTGGTGTACCTATGTCGTGATTTTATATTAATTGTGGTGTTAGTGAGTGATTAGTTATAATTCGGTAAACTGAGTTCATATTCCTAAAACTTGGTTTTAAATTTCTAGACAGTCCTTTCCTAAATATTGGGCGACACATACATTACGTTCTATAAATTCCGTTGTTTGACAATTTATTTGTAATGTCTTTGTTAAATTAAAGTACGGTAAGTTGGCTCGTACATCGTAAAAAGTCTTAAAAAGTCTTCAAAATAACTGTCCAAAATTGTTTACGTAAGCCCCAAGGCAACTACTGTGCTACATAATATTTTATTCCTATGTTTGTTTACCCGCTGGTCATAAGAAAACGGATATTGGGGTTGTTCCTGCACACCTACCTTTTAACTCTGATATGAAATTTAAATCTGAATATGAAAATTTCCGTTCCAAAAATAGTTTCCTAAGAAAAGAAAAGAATTTCGACCATTTTGAAGAATTTTATGATAAAACTAACCATAAATATCCGAAAAACCCAATTACGCGCCAACAACTAATGAGGCTCAAATATACATATTTTCAAATATGCAAATACATTTTACATGTTATGGCAAGTTCCCACCTCATCAATTATATGATTGGTACACAAATTTCAAAGATTCCAGAAATCGATCGTGAAAACAGGCTTTATACGCCATAGAATGTCCTGTGGAAATAGTAACCCAATGTTGAATCAATTTTCTATTCTATACAAAATCGACAACAGATTAGATGAAGTTTGAATGCATAGCAAATTCTTTCTATTTTCAAAAGGTTTGTTCTATATAAAATAGATCGCAGCTTTACTATATACCATACCTACTTTTCTTTTATTCTGACTCTTGAAACGATCCGACTCGAGTATTTGATCGGCTTAATCGTGTCGTGTCTAATTTTGAGAAAGAAGAAAAGATCACGCAGTTGGCGCCGTAATTTTGCGGTGTTTACTGGTACTAAAAATGTTAATTTTTGACAGAGATGAATATTGCCAGTCACCGGTATAGGCAGTGTCGCAGGCGGCATTGATTACCCTGTAAATAGGAAATGAATCACGACTATTAGAAATGGCATTGGTTGCAATTATTGCCAAAGTGCTTCCGATAACGCCGGCCGGCCCTAATGGACACCCGACATTCCGGTCCGGCCTGTTACAGTTATGTATTACTAAAATAGTAAGATTAAACGTTACTGTTTTTGTGACCTGCTATTTAACAAACTTTACCTATGCTGAATTATGCGAGATCGTATCATCTACTCTTCATGCATATTATGTTAAGGTACCTGCCTAAAAATAAACATAGATTATATTGTTAAAAACACTTAAATTTTTTTTATCAGAATGCTATTGATCGTGGACTTTATCCGTCTATTCTAAAAGTGTTTGTAAAATATTTAAAAAAAAAATAGTGAAATTCTCCAAGGGATGGAAATTTCCCCAAATTATTTGGAAAAAACGAAATCCAGCGATTCGTGAAAACGGTCAATATTTAACACGATGTTTTTATTTTATTTATATTTATTAATCCATTTTATAAATAACGATTTTCTTCAATTTCCTAACTAGGCTCATAGTAAATGTGCATGATTTTAATTTTGTATGTATATGTATATATATCTATAATAATAAGCGTATGGCATATAACATAATACATATGAACTATATAACACGTAATTGTACACTTAAACATAAATACTTTATCCTAAAGCAAGTTTTAAAGAACATAGCTAATTTAGCTAATTTAGTTATGTTCTTTAAAACTTGATTTTGTTTCGCTCTTTTAATTTAAAAGAGCGAGTACAAAAAGTACTTAAGAAATCTAAACATAAGTATTTCTTCAATCTTCGCAAATTCGCTTTGTGGCGTCATTATTAATTTAATGAGAACCAATAACTGTGTACACCACTATTTAATTAACAATATCGACATGTTTCAAAAACTATGTTTTCTTTGTCAGGATAATAAGTTAATAATTAACAATTATTATTAATAGTTAACTTATTATCCTGACAAATAAAACACAGTTTTTGAAACATGTTGATATTTTTAATTAAATAGTAGTGTACACAAAGTTATTTGTTCTCATTAAACTATACATAAGTATTTAAAGTTTGTTATTATTGTATTGATCTTGAAGATAAGTACCATTGAATATAATATTATCAATAATATATTAATAAACATAAAGGAAAAAACCAAATATACATCATAGAAAAAAAAGATTAAGATGGATGATGAAGACGTTTAAAGAAATTAGGAATAAAAATCCAAAATTAAAAAGAAAGCATAAAATAGATCTTTTTAGTGTAGCTATTTTTCGTTTCATCGAGTTTCAAATCGCAACGTTGCTAAAGAAGTTTTCACTTCAATAATGTTATAACTTCTGATGTACGAGCAGATACTCGGATCAAACCGTTTTTAGAATCTAACGATGTACAATAAACTTTTGGTGGAATTGGAAACAAAAAAAGATAAACACAAATATCTCCAGGATTTAGAGGGCGACAGAACGAGACGATAATAATCAGTCTCCTCTTCGTGCGGTGCTTCGTAGCCTCTCCACTCTTGTTTACTATAGTTTTCTGAAGGTTTCACCTCTACCGCGTGTGAATTGTTCTCTGTTTTTTTTTTTTTCAAATTTTTCCGCAAATGAACAGGTGAAAAATTGTGTTTGAATGACTTTCTAAGTTTCTACGACATTAAGCAGTTGGTAATACCTCTAAGTGACTAATTATTTTCAAATTTATTTTTAAAGTAAATTTTTTTTTTTCGATTTGGGAGGCTGGTATGGGTACCGCCGCCCCCGGTACACACGTTGAATAACCAACGTTGGTTCGCTACGTTTGGTGACTTAGCAGGGGTTTATGGGGGGTTAGGTTTGACTAGGTCTTGGCGACGGATACGTCTGCCAAATTAGTGAATGAGAGAGGCTGGTTTGGGAGACTCCAGCTGGACTCTCTCATTTCCTCGGCTTACACTCATTAGATTCATACGTCCGTTACTCCTGAACATACTGAATCTCCAGGTTTCCACCCATCACTCATACTTTTTCCTTCCCAGAATTTCCTCTCCTTCCCTTCCCTAAAAAAGTCCTAATGTGTGAAACTAATTTAAAAAAAAACTTAATTCCCGATTTATTCTAAAACACAAGCTCAAATCGATTAAAACAAATCGAGCGCAGTTCACACGCGGTAGAAGCGAAACTTCACCAAAACAATTTCAACCAATAGGAGCCTTGAAAAGTGATGTCATAATCAAAGGTAAGATTTCATTCTATTTCTCTCGCAGGTTAAATCCTGTAGATGTATGTATTTGTCTCTTTTTAGTGCATTTCCGTTTCGTCCGAGTTTCAAATCACAACGGTGCTAAAAAAGTATTCAAAAAGTTATTCTTAATGTGAAGAGGTAAATTCACCAGTTTCCCGTTTGTACTACGAGTTTCCGGGCACTGTATATAACTGAACAGTGTATTTATTTAATTTATCGTAATGTGTACCACTAGATAGGTTGGTGCTGGTACATTAATATATTGTAGTGTTTAATTTAGAACCACGATATTCGCAAGAGCGCGAGCGGTATCTCTAACGGTTGCTCACAGAACACAGGCTACTTGTGGAGGAATTAATTATATGAAAACAAGCACCACATTTTACACATGTCAATATTTAAACCGGATTATCATATCGCTGGCAATTAAAGCTCTACTGAATGAAAATCTTAATACGACGCGCGATCGGTTTCATTGCTACTTACGGTTCCCTGACAAAACGGAGCAGCGTCAAAACAGAACATCGACGAGAAGTCAATGAAAAAAGATTTCTACCTTCAGAAAACTAAAGTTGACAAAGTGTGGGGAGACTACGAAGCACTTTTATATCAATTTGAAGGATGATTTTTTCCATAATTTTGTCGTCGGATTCCAAGGCACCTTTTCCTACACATTTGGTCATCTTATTTATATTTTTGTTTTCTTCTTCGGAGTCGCTAGATGTCGCTTTATTTTGTGTTTTCTTTTTTTTTTGAGTGGTTTAAAGACAGGATTCTCGTATTATATTGGAACCGAGTATCCATGACACAAATAAATATTTTATTGCTATCTCATTCTCTCGCAAGCTACATCCTGTAGATGGTGTTTGTCTCTTTTTTGTGTCTCTCGGTGCTAAAAAAGTTTTCTCATTCAAAAATATTTTTTTTCTAAAATTAACCGGCGTTCTAAAATTAAACACAAAAACAATTAATAAATTAAAGACAGACCTTGCACGTATATATTTAAAACACTGAACATTGCACGATTTTACAATTGCTACCCCCATCACTGTTGATATTACAATTATGAAAAGATTAGTTAGTGCCAACCAAAGATATTGAAATAAAGTAGATATGCTATGATGGCCTCACGAACGTCTTCGGACTATTACCATTCATGAATACGGAAAGAATTCATTCATTTAGTTGATTTTTTTAAGGTGTGCAGTAGTATTGGTTAACAATATTGGCGACGCCAGGAAACACGGGCCTACCCAGTAAAAACTGCGGATAGCACATGTCTTATATCTGAATATCTTTGGTGCCAACAGTAGAGTTGATATTTATTTGTTTCTAAGTATTCTTCAAGTAACCGCTCGGTCACGGAGGTCGTCAAACATGATTCCGATTGACTAATGTATATTACTTTCCGGTGACGTGTTTCATATGGTTTGAAACAAGTACGCGAAAAGATGACGCATCGGCCATCACAAATAACAATTAAGATCAGCAATCAATCTGCCACCGAAGATAAACGCGATCCGCGGCGTTGGTAAATTAATACCAAAGAGGCACGTGTCTGACCAACTTCCGGCACTTTGCGGGAAGTTTAACGACTGTGGGAGGGAATAACGTGTCTGCGTCGGTGTCTCGTGCCTGGTCCGCGCTGCCAGGTAAGATAGGTATGCAAGTAAGTGGCTAAGCAAGCAAAGAAGCGACGGTGAGTAAGACTGTAGACTGAAGTGAGGTAGCGGCGTCGCGCGTCGCGTCGCTTTGGTCGCGCCGCGCGTCGCTTTGGTCGCTGCCCTGCGTAATTGAACATTGACAGAGGAGTTTATCACACAAATTATTTATTTACTTTATCAGGTTCTCCATAAAACAGTTATACACCAGAATATTATGGGGAAGATTAGAAAATTTAAAGAAAAAAATGTATGAGGGCATTTTCATTATCTTGTGACGTATGTCAGAAGATAATTACTGTAGGTGACATTGAAGATGTCGATGTTTAATACAGAGTCATTTAGCAGTTGAATTGCTCTATTTAATGGCGCATTTTGATAGGAAGAAGTTCATCACTCCTTTGATTGTTGCACTTCTTGCATACAACATGTATAAAATTTCTACCAGATATTCAACTTCGGAATTCCAATCAAATTGAAAAACATACTACTATATTTCAGTGGCGTAGCTAGTATGGGTGGCACCGGGGGCGGATAACGTGGTGTCACCACAAGAAAGAACGTGGGGTTACCCCCCACCTCTCCACCCCATTAAAGTTAACTTTGAGAAATTCAAAACACAAATTTCAACTTCATAAAAAAAAACATTGCCAAATAGTAAAAAAAAATTCTCAAAATCATATTTTTTCCTCAATTATTTATCTATGTACAATACAACAATAAATTATAAAAATAAACATTCAGATGATTGATAATTTTTTTCATTCAGTAATCGATCGTTTCTACTTTATTTGTTTAAGGGTTTTTCGTTTATGAGTTATCGTTTATTAAAAAAAAAATAACTAACCAATCCACTTACCTTGTTTTTTTTAAAAAAAAAAAAAAAATTTATTTTAAAAAGAAAGACAAACATTCCCGGGTTACGAATAACCCAACAATGTTTGAAAATCTCCTACTACCACCACAGAAAGCCGAAAATGTGGCTTGTGTTGGGATGCAGGGCTTAGCCAGTCGAGGAATCGAACACGGGACGCCCAGGTGAGACCCAAACGCGATGCCCACTCAACCACTGACTGGTCTACCACTGAATGTCTCAACACTTTTAAAAACACTAACAGAGTAACAACTTATTCAACAACCAATAGGTAATAATTTCCTTCACGAGTTCACGTCAATCACAATTTACGAAAGAAACTAGAATGACACAGTTGACAAGCGAGGAATATTTCAGGGGAATCTCCAACCATGCAATAATTAGAGTTAGGAACGACAATAAAACAACAGAATTATTGTTGAATCCCTGACTGACCGAGCCATAGAGCTACGAAAATATTAATAACAGACCGTGTTCATGTGTAAAATATTTTTGTGACAATATTCTACCTTCGTAATTGTTTTTCCACGGTCGGTTGTCAACCCCCAACGGGTGTCACCCGGGGCGGACTGCCCCCCCAGCTACGCCACTGCTATATATATTTAGCTGAAGTCTCCGGCGTGGCTCGGGATTTAGCAATCAGGTGTAAAAGTGTCAAGTTATACTGGTGTAATTCTAAAATACAATTATTAGTTTGACGACCTCCGTTGCCAAAGGAAAAGGCTCTCGACTAGTGATCCGGAGGTCGCGGGTTCAAATCCCGATGTGAGCAAGTAAATTTATAGTATCTGTTTCACAATATAATCTTTTAAAATAATACTAAGTATATTTGCGGCACATTTTAGAATGGAAAATGCTCTCAGTATCACCATTTAGAATTAAAACGTTGTTTGAAATAGCTTTAGCCGTGTTATTAACTGGACTGAATAGCCAGGTACTTTTCCACCTTCCTCTTCTCTATCTCCTTCCCCTCTATACTTATTTTCAGCCTCACAACATACTTCCATTGGGGATGATATAGAGTCACTGGGTCCAGGCGGTTGGGAGCAGTTGGGACTCTTGTGCGGTATTCACATTTAAGTAAAATTGTGTGCAGTTCACAAGCGGCATAAGTGAACCCTTCAGAAAACTAAAGTAGGCAAGAGTGGAGAGGCTACGAAGCACCGCACATAGAGAAGACCGATTGATCTATCTCATTCTCTAGCAGGCTAAATCTTATATATGTATATGTTTGTCCTTTTTTGGTGTCGGTTTTTCATCGAGTTTCATCGAGTTTTTTCGTTCATTTTCACGTCAAAAATTTAATGAAAAAATAAACTCACCGGTGTATCTGTTTGTCAATGCTTCATTTGGCAGAATTGATTGTAACGAAGCTGGGTGCAACTGTAATTATCCGCCTTGCAGATTAACTTGTTATTTGACACACGTATCGTGTCACTCGCCTTATCTAATAAGGTTGTTATTCATGGCTTCTCGGAACCCAGGTGAATGCAAAGCCTCTACTGGCACACGTGAAAACAAAAGGTTCCGGTAACAAGCTCGTGTAAGGTAACCCAGCAATCAAAGCTGTAGCCTAAGTTTCCTCCTGAACAACACATCACTATCGTGCTGTGCTAATAATACTCTATTGTTAATAGTTGAATGTTATTGTTAGTGGGTGCTAATTATTGTAGTCTGCTAACCTATATGCCGTTATGGTAGTCAGCAATACCAACTCTAAAGCATACGAACCTGAAATCAACTAATTACATTACGCTGATGACATTGATATCATATTTCCAACCAAAAATCCAAAGAGTAATCGAAACAGTACACTAAAGCCTCGATGATATTGAGCGAGTTTACAAGCTACTATCTGTTAGTAAACTCGCTCAGTGTAATCGTATTACCATCTAACTAGCTGATTGTGCACAATCTACGAAAAAAGTTAAAAGATGGTCAACTTTGGTCGCTACTCGCCAGCGTGTGCCTCAAGATGGCGGCCCACGAACAGCTGATTTTTTAACTATCAGAATTAGGTATGATTTTACGTTTTCACGGCCGGAAGTATTTTTGTTATTTATTTTTGGGGTGTTATTCCGTGTTGCGCTACCTCCTGAGTGACTCATCTGCCCTGATGATGGACACTGTAACGCTGTCCGGAACGTTGGCTAAATAAGGAGGTAGCGCGAGCTCAAGTTTTCTACAAAATTTCGACAAAATTGGTTCGCGCGAGTAGACAGTTTTGTGTGTCATCATGACAATCTCACTCGCCGATACACCCGCTTTTAAACTTACCGGTAGTAGCTTGTAAACTCACTCAATGTAATCGAGGCCTAAGAAATATTCATAGGCAGTGTGTGACGATGAAATTACACAAGGGTTAATTTCATTGATTTTTCGTGGATTTTGACAGGTGGATATTTTTTTTTAATTTCGTGGATTTTGACAGGTCTGGTGTTAGTATCGATGAGTGTTTGTGACACAATTTCAATAACAGTTTTAATTTTGTGTTTGAGGTTATTTTTCGTCAATGGCAGCTCGTAACTTGCCGAAAAAGTCAGATGTCATTATCTTTATTTGATTTAAGAATTTTCTCATGTAAATTTGTTTTATAATTTTCATTTATGTGCTATCGTTTATTTATCTGCGACCCAACCGGAACTAATTTTTAATTTCTGCCACCGGACGTGACGTTACATAACGTGAATTGTTACATAGTTAATGACCAAGAAATACAAAAAAAAAAACGAGTGTGCTTTAGACCACACGACTGAAGTAAAACTTCTTTAGCTCCATCTATATGTATGTTTATAAATATATATATAATTATTTTTAGATGTATAATATATACATATATTAATATGTTTATACATATACATATATCAATTTTCAACAAATATTTAAATTTATTTTGGGTTTTCAAATATTTAAATTTATTATGCGTTCGCCTCGCCGGAACACACTTTTCGTAACGCTCTCGTCACGCGTTCACCAGCTTACTCCCCAAGTCAAGCGTGCGTAAAGAAGTTTTACTTCAAAAATGAGTGCAGTTCTTACGCGGTAAAAGTGAAACCTTCAGAAAACTAAAGTGGACAAGAGTGGGGTGGCTACGAAGCACTGCACAATGAGCAGACCGATTATACTATCTCATTCTCTAAGGCTAAATCCTATAGAATGTATGTGTTTGTCTTTTTTAGTGACGCTCGTTTCCGTTTCAAATCACAACGGTGCTAAAGAAGTTTTCACTTCAAAAACTTATTTGTACGAATGCAGGGTTTCCATAAAATTGCCCATTAACTGCCTTAACGTTAAAATCAGCGTTGTAATGGTTCATTGAGGCTCAGCTTAGCTTATATTAATATTTGAGTAGCAATTAATTTTGAATCAGAAGAGTGCTTCTTAAATATTTACAAAAGTTTTTCTTTTCTATTCGGCACTGCCCGAAAAGATATTGGGATAAAGACTGGTTTATCTAAGGTTTTTAACCAATTCTTAACCAACTTTCTACAGGAATATAATACAAAATGTTTAAAAAAAATAATGGTTACTTATCATATTGTATTTTTCTACATTTACATTCAGGGTTTTAAGAGACGTACTCAACCTATTTATAATCTCGATTTCTGAAATCTAGTTCGGAAAACAGATTACGAAATTCTGAACCTTACATAATACACTTTCAATTAGTGTATCAGCAAATTGGTTTAACCGGTAATAAATCTTATAAATAAGTCGTCCAACAGTGGATTTAGCCGCAGTTTAAAAATGGTCTTGTAAATCGAAACAGCTGTAACAAAGCTACATACTAAAATGCTTGCAGAACTTGATAATAAAACTATCACATTTAATTTTAATTTAATATAAAAATTATTAAATGCCCTAGCTGGTTGCACATGGTTTTAACTGCATATTTGGGTATGTTGAAAAACGGTTAGTTAATTAGTCTATTTATATATTTTCATTTAAAACGTGTTCAATTAAAATACATTACACAAGATGTAATCTTAAAATCAGATAATGGTAAATAGATAATGAGAATTCGTCTTGGCAAACTTTGACATCTCGTATCTCAGAACAAGGTAAAGTGAAGTTAGAACCTTGCCCAACTCAAGTGACGATATATTGTAGTATCCAATGGTAGGCACTTAACGTATTTGTACAGGACATTACAAGTTACAAATAATGAAACAGTCTATGTGTATTTATTCTCGCAATAACATAGTTAAATCGCTTCAAAGTGGCAGTGCCCACATATTAGTACTATACACTATACACTGTACATGGTGTAACACCAAAAAATGTGTAATGTTTTGACGGTAAGCTTTGCTGTCATAACTTTGGATGTCATATAATACAGGGTGTTAAAGGACGTACTTGACTTATTTTAACCAGTGATTCCTGACATTATTTGGAGTAAAAAAATATGAATAAAGTTTTGGTCTCCGGTGACATTTTTTATGTTTTTTTTTTTTACCAAAACATAAAAAAATGGTCGGTGTCGGACAGTTGGAAGCGGGATAAGGGGTGGGTCGGCTACTCGGCGGAGTGACCAGTGACGACATGCGGAAGGAACACTTTTTGTTTGATTTTAAAGAAAAAAAAAATTTTAAAAAAGTCACCAAAAAAAGTCACCGGAGACCAAAATTTCATTTACATTTTTTACTCCAAATAATGTCAGGAATCACTGGTTACAGTAAGTCAAGTACGTCCCTTAACACCCTGTATATGTAGATGATTGTGTAGAAAGGGGTGCAATCTATCAGCCACCAATTTATAAATACAAAACAATGTTAATAATACCTATATTATTAATGACGCAGAAATCTGTTAAGTGTTTTGATATTTTCGTAGCCCGTTTTTTATTGAATTTCTATGTCAATGATTAATTTTTTTTACCTACGTATAGGAGTTTTTTTCGTTCCTATCTTCTTCTTGCAAAAAAAAAACATTTTTTTATTATACATCATTATTTTCATTAGGAAATTAAAAATAATATGTACAACACCACGAGCTGAAAAAGTTCTTTAATTAAAAAATTACTTTGTAAAATTGAGCTTAGGTTTAAAAAAATCAATCGTTGAATACCTTTTTTTACATTAGCTCCACACATGAGGCCTTGAAAAAAATCCCTCAGGGCTTATGTCATCTTTGGAGATGCTGAATAGAGGATCTTTTTGGAGAAAGAGAGAGGAGGTTATGGGAAGGAAAAGGTATGAGGGTTGGGCAGGAATTTGGAGGTCAATTTGTCTAGGAGTGACGGACATATGCCTATACGAGTCCATTCCTCCCACTTCACGCAAGGCGTAAAGGTCGAGAGCTCAAGGACAAGCCTCCCTCAATCAATCTCTATGTGGGCAAACACATTGGCGGTTCCCATACACGCCTCCCAAATTGAACACCGAATAAAAAAAATAATTTGTTACACTCTGTAGAATACTTACACATTTCAATGGGTACGCGAAATTCACATCGCACCATGTAACGGGTAGCCCTAGGTCTGTCTAGGCAAGGCCACGGAATGCGTTTAACGCTCGCATTTCTCGCATCTCAGAGCCTCGTGCAGGCAGCGTTGTATTGTTAGTCCGTACTAATGGGCACTGCTCACCGGCCACCGTTCTGTACAGCTGCAAACACTGCACCACTGAACCCGTAATCTCTAGAAGCCCGATCTATACTGATATGGAAAAAAGTTAATGTTGCCAATATGTTTGACAAGTAAGGCTTCCCGAGACGTATCTAGGCATTCGTGGGCATTTGAGTTGTATGTTCACCTACACACTCGCAACCAATGGGAGCCTTGAAAAGTGAGCTCATAATCAAAACGCCAATGTGCGCACTTGGATCGTTGTACACAACACCTCGGTTAGGGAAACAGTGAAATTTATAGTTTGTAATATTCAAAAAGAATGCCAAAATGTTAAAAAATCACAGAACTACGTCATGTACCTAAAAGACTTTCGTTGCTTTTTACAACGATTGTATTTTGTCTTCCGGCGGATTTATTAAAAAGTTGTTTTATCTGTATAATAGACAGCTTGACAGAGCGTACTGTACGTAGGTAAGGTTTCATTCTATCTCATTCCTTTGCTGGCTAATCCTACAGATGTATATGCTTGTCTCTTTTTAGTGTCGCTCGTTTCCGTTTCATCGAGTTTCAAATCACAGCGGTGTTAAAGAAACTTTCACCTCAAAAACACTACTAAGAAATTTTGGTTCGGTGGTCAGTGGCACTGGTTATTTGCGTTCGTTCTACATAATATTATATATGTCAAACAATTTGTACGCTGAGTTTATTACTCTGTATTATGTGATATTGTGTTCAGTTCAAAGGGTTTGGGAAAAGCACAGCTGTGCCTTTCATTGTATTGGTGCAAAATAACTTCCTTGTGAAGATAAGGTGTGCTAAATCAATGTTATGAAATTGTTATCTGTAATGTTGAAGTTATGTAAAATGTGAAATAGGTAAGCATAAATGTATCAATGTATGTGAAAGTTAACTCAGGTCAAATATGCTTGCATACACAAAACGAAATAAAAAAAAAAATTTTTTTGTGCTAATACTTTAATTCAAAATTATTAAAAACTGGTTTTTTCCACTTAATAATAAAAGTGGTTAATTAATTTGGGGAAATTGACCAACTCAAAACAAAACTCTTGGAGATAATTCTTTGAAGGGGGTATTGGTTTTACAAGTGCGTTCTGTGCACTAAGGATCGGAAAAAGAAAAAAAAGGCTTGATCGCCATACAGAATATAAAATTCGCAATATTCATAATAAAATTCAGAATATTTATTTATTTATTTATTTAAACGCCCATAGGGCTTTTACATATAGTGCAGTACATGTTTTTGGAAAAATATAAGAAATAACATAATATAATATAAACATAATATAAATATAAGAAACAAAATAAAGATAACATAAGATATAAGAAATTAAATAATTCAGATTTTTTTTTACGGGCCCGTGTTTTAATCCCTCAGCATTCAACCATATTTTGTCAAAGGGTCAAAATATGTATTTCCGTTTTGCGATAAAATCCCAATATATGAAATATTTCATATAAAAACTGTTCTTGAAAGGTGATAAAATGCGCTTTTACTGATTGAACGTGGTCGATTTTTACAAGAAAATCCCCAAGCTGTTGTTCCATACCTTATTACAGATTCAGCTAGAGATAAAAAAAATTATTCAATTCAATAAATTATTTTCATTAGTTGTTGTGTTGGTCAATTTCCCCAAATTTATTTAAAAAAAATGTTTTTATCACCATTCCGCCATTTTACCTTTGATCTAGCAACAAACATTTTTGACAGCTAGATAAAGACAGATTTGAAACTAGTTAAAAAAAAAATCGTTTGAGAAATTATCTCAGTATCAATACAATAAATACCCTCAGTATCGCTCTGGTGTAAGATCACCATTTACAATGGAAACGTTTCTTGAAATTACTTTAGCCGTGTTTAGTTACCATATCTGAATGGTGACCCGACTAGTATTATAATTTTTTTGTGCATTATTTACAAATTTTAAACCTAAATTCGACTTCAAAATTACCCTTTAATAATTTGGTTTTAATATCAATCGAATTTATATGCAGTGTCGATTTTTGTACTTATACGCTGGTATATACAATATATAGATAAGTTTTTTTATCCTTGGTACATTTGAATAAAAATATATTTTATACTTTTGTTATTCGGCGGTACATCCTCTTTGCACACCTCTTCGGGGCATTTAGTTATATTTTCTATAAGATGTGCCGTATTTTTCCTAAACTGTCTGCATATTGTGTATAAGTACTCTCGGGGGATAAAACTGTCATGGAAATGATCTGAATTGCCAAGTACTTGCCCACCTTCCTCTCCCCCATCTTCTTTTCCTCCCCACTACCTTCACTCCCCACTGGCCTCACAACATACCCCAATTGGATTGGACCACCAATACCTCTGCCGTGAGTCATCCTAAGTGGTTCGCTAGGTGTTTGGTAACTTAGCAGGAGTGCCCGAGTTCATTGAACGAGATGTGTCCATATCTTGGCGGGAGATGCGTCTGCCCACCAACTGCGTAGGAGGCCGGATCGGGAGGGAGGTTGCAGGTTGAGGGAGACCTTTTGATCTCTCCAGCAGGACTAACTTGGAACATCGCCTTTGTGATGGGAGGGGGAGAGATTCTGGACATACTGACCCCCAGTTTTCTTACCACCCCTCATACCTTTTTACATCCCAGAACTTCTTCTTCTTCTCTTCCTAAAAAAATCGCCCACACAGTATCCCCAAAGATAACGTGGGCCTTGAGGGGATTTTTTTCCCCAGGGCCTCCTATGCATAGCTATTATAATTTTTTTTTTTTAAATGGGGATGCTATAGTCTCACTGGCTCCAGACGGATGGGAGCAGTTGAGACTTGTGCGCAAAAAAAATAAGTAAATATCTTTTTGGCTTTCAACGCCACATCAAATTCAATAATTTAAACTTGCCGCAAATATGTTTTCATGCAACATGAGAAAAGTATGCAACAGTTGGAGAGAAGAGAAATTGTTAAATCTTCAAGTCTTAACATAAATACAAGCAGGCAACTAAGCCTGTACCTTGGCTAACCCGCTTGTCGTGCAAACAAGGTGGAATAGCTAAGCTTCAAACTCAGTGGGAGTTCAGAGTGTATGTATGGCTGTTTATGTACGGGCTTTGGAAGTTGCAACAATTTGCCAGGAAAACTATTATTTTCCAGAGTAACCATTTTTTATATAAAAACTCTTGGAGATTATTCTTTGAAGGGGTATTGGTTTTACTAGTGCGTTCGGTGCACTAAGGATCGGAAAAATAAATAAAAAGGCTTGATCGCCGTACAGAATATAAAATTCGCAATATTCATAATAAAATTCAGAATATTAAATAATTCTGATTATTAATGATTATTATTTAATAGAGTCAAGCCATAGCTTCAATAAAGAAAAAACAAATTTTAAACATTGCAATAACATTTTAAACATTCATATTTTAATTTGTGCGCTTTAGGAACCCTAGAAATAAACAAAAAAATTAAATCGAAAATTAATTTTGTGAATAAAATAATAATGCCTTGCAAATCTCCTTTACTAACTATGTTTCCGTGTAATATTAACTCCTCCCACCGCTTTCCCCTTCCCCCAAAATCATCCCTCTCACTACCCCCACCTAATTAGTATCTAGTACTTGCATTTAATTTTTAAGTTAGTTTTAATCCTGCTAGTGAATGACACGGTTGTGTCGAAACCGGTCGCGGAAAAATTTAAAATTTAAGTAACATATGTACATTGGAAAATAAAACTTTTCAAAAACAAAATGTCTAGAAATTGTTACGTAGTTAATGCCCAAGAAATGCAAAAAAAAAACTAAAAACGGTTCTTGAAAGGTGATAAAATGCGCTTTTACTGATTGAACATGGTGGATTTTTACAAGAAAATCCCCAAGCTGTTATTCCATACCTTAATACAGATTCAGCTAGAGATTAATAAATTATTCAATTCAAAAATTATTTTCATTAGTTGTTGTGTTGGTCAATTTCCCCAAATTTCAAAAAAATTTATATAAATTTTTCTCCCCCACACATTCGCAGCCTTTGCGCTAGACACATACCCTACATACCTAGTGTGCCTATAAATGACATCCTCATTGTGACGATGCCATAGATAATTCGCAACGCTCCATATTTAACAAATTACAATTCGGACTTGTGGTTTTTAAGTTGGCCTTACTCTATGGTACTCCATACTGCATTAGCACGACTGGATCGGTTGGAGACAATCGACCCGTGTTTTGGTATGCGCGCTTTTACCGCTGGCGGAATGCATTAATGATTCCCTTATCCGGTGATGATAGAAATAATTAGATACGCGCTTACAATAGTATTAAGTGTTTATGCGCAAGCCTGATTTGTTAAAACAGTGGTCTCCATATTAAATTGTTTACTAAACTGTAATAGAAAGGCTTGGAGCTTATGAAATGTAGCACCCCCTATAGGGAATTGTTATGCAGTGGAAGGAAATGGCGAAGGGTTTGTTCTATTTTGTGAATATGATTCAAAAGTTCACAGACATAGCTAGTTGATAGAGCTATGGCTTCCCCGTTTGGATATTGTTAAGAGGAACGTATGCGCGGCCCATTTCGGCCCATTTCGGCACGTTTCATAATCTTAATTCTGGATTTGAGATCAAAATACCCAACCAAACTGAAAAATTATTTTTGTAAACAAAATGTTTATTAAACATCTTAGCTACTTTATTTACCTTTGCTTTAAATATAAGATAAAGGCTATTAAAGATTTTAATGTTTCATGATTTTGGAGGCAATTTGGGCAATTATTTGTGAGTAAATTTAAAACAATAAAAAAAAAATTTTTTACTTTGTTATTAAATAAAAAATAAAAATTAATTAAGAAATCATTTTGATGGGTGTAAAGTTAAGATACAAATTACCTTTTTATGGCGGAACAAAAAATTGTCGTTTATATATTTAAATTACAAACCAAAAAAGTGCATTTTTAACGTTGTTTAATTTTTTGTTTTATTTTTCATTGTATTTTTAAAATAAATATGGTAGAATCTTTTTTTATTGCTTTTCATTTACTCGCAAATAATTGCCCAAGTTGCCTCTAAAATCATGAAACACTAAAATCTTTAACGAGCTTTATCTTATAATTTAAAGCAAAAATAAATAAAGTGGCTCACATCCGTACTAGATAATTAATACACCTTTTGATTACAAAAATATTTTTTAATTTTGGTTGGGTATTCTGATCTCAAATCCGGAATTAAGATTTGTATGAAAAGGGCCGATATGGCCGCGCATACATTCCTCTTAATACTGACAATTTGTGAAGGAATTCCGCTATAAAAATATTGGATTTCTAGTTATTTGGTTCTTAGCAATTTAATATCTGCTATTAATATTAAAAACCACAAAAAATTGAATAAAATCCTTGTAGAATACCCTCCTCTGTCTTCTCCTTATGATACGTATATAAACTGTAGATTAAAAAAATTTGTACCAGTCTGAAGATGGCTCTAACGGAATGAAATCGGTTACGTTAAAAAATAAATAAAGTGGAAATAAGTTTTAAATGTGTTTTATTATACTTTTATTTTAGATGTTGTATAGTTAGCATTACAATATTTTAATATACCTACCCTTCTTTCTTTTTTAAGGTCGTCTGGAAGGCAATAACCCTTATAGCCAATCCTCTCGCCTCGTAGCCAATGGATTGCTTGTCACATTGTGTATGAAAAGTGTTGCTAAGCGGTTCATATTTATTTATTTGAATTTTTCTATGTTATTATTACCTATTACGTTTTTTCCTTCCTCTCACACATTCCTCACCGATTTTTTTTTCCATATACAGTTTTAATATTCTCCTGTTAAATGCAGGATTCTTCCGAAACTGGTAGTCTGAATAAAATGAATGTGGCCCATAACAAATTTATGCGGTTTTTATTGTGATAATAATTCAGTCGGCGTTTCAGCATGCTGTCCTGCAAGTAATTTGCAAATCGGATGGTGACTAGATCACATTACTACGAAGACTTAACAAATCTTGCTAAAATAATTATGAATTACTGCGAAAGCGAGATATTTGCATGGCCATGAATCGCAGAAGCCAGTCATTCATCCATCAGAGCCACGAGAGCAACCGATGAAGAACAGTGACTCACGTGACACGAGTGCAAATTCCGTAAACAGTACCACCTCGGATAATTACAGACGGCACGCGATGAATACCCCGTGCACCGGCCGACCTACAGCTCTCCGCTCAGTGAGTGATCTATTGGGATGATACATTTATATATAGCTAAGTGTGCCACTGAGCTAACCGGAACCCGTCGATGATCTCATCCCTTTTCTCATATAGATGTTATTAAAGGGAAACTTATCAATTTTCCCATCTAATACAACATTCGTTTACTTGTATCTATTTATAAAATCAACATAGGTTTTAGGCCACCTACAATCTGCATAGGTATATCGTGTCTATATCAACGAATTTAAACACTATATAAACGTATATTGTATTTCTGTCAACTTATCTAACTCTCTCTCTCTTTCCAGTTCCCCAGATATCTTACTATATATAGATAGTCTACTTCCCATCGAAGGGGGTCAATGGCGTTATACAAAATCGGTGTCTCACATTATCTTACTTTTTCATGGCGTTGTACAAAGTCGGTGTTTCATTATCCTACTCTTTCATGGCGTTATACAAAATCGGTGTTTCATTATCTTACTATTTCATGGCGTTATACAAAATCGGTGTTTTATTATCTTACTATTTCATGGCGTTATACAAAATCGGTGTTCACTATTTCATGGCGTTATACAAAATCGGTGTTTTATTATCCTACTATTTCATGGCATTATACAAAATCGGTGTTTCATTATCTTACTATTTCATGGCGTTATACAAAATCGGTGTTTCATTATCCTACTCTTTCATGGCGTTATCCAAAATCGGTGTTACATTATCCTACTTTAACATTTCCTATATATTTGTACTGAATTTTTACAGATCAGTGAAAATTCAGGAATTGTCTGTATTATTGAAAAATCAGATCTAATTCATAAAATGATAATTAAAATTATTTGTTAAAAAATATTACTTACATAAAATTATTACATTTTATAGCTCGTAAATTTAAAAAAATGACACTTAAATTCAATACAAATTTGAGTTCATTGAGTTATGCAACACGCACGGACAACCGAAATTAGTATTTCATAGAATTATTGCCATAGGGTAGTCTCTTCCAACCAGCACAGGTTGTTAAAGGACAATTTTTTTTAACAATGCCTCCACACAGGTGGCCCTGAGGAAAAAATCTCTCAGGGCCTATGTCATCTTTGGTTGATGTGTGGATGATCTTTTAGAGGAAAGGGAAGAAAGGATGTTCTGGGAAGGAAAAAGGTATGAGGTGTGGGTAGGTATCTGAGGGTCAGTTGATCCAGGAGTGACGGACGTGCGGTGGATGAACCTCGCCTCTTGAACTCTTTCTAAATAACCAAATGTTGCGAACCACTTGGAGTGACCTATGGCAGAGGTGCTGATTACCCAAACCTGCCTACCAAAACAAATATCACTCATTGCAATGTTATGAATGACAAAGTATGGTGACCGGACAACTCAGAATGAAATCAAATCAGAACCTCCCTTGAAAAGTCATAAAAAGTGATTTTAAATAGTCAATTTTTTATATACTTTTTACAAGTGACGTAAAAAATTTATTTAAAAAATTGGTTAAATAGATTAAAATTGGTTAAAAAGGTTAGATTACGGACTATTTTCAATTTTTTTTAAAGTGAAAACTTCTTTAGCACCTTTGTGATTTGAAACTCGATGAAACGGAAACGTGCGACGCTAAAGTGAGACAAAGACATCTGTAGGATTTAACCTGCGAGAGATTGAGATAGACTAAATATTTATTTATTTTATTTATTACATTACTTTAGATGCATTTAAATAACAAAAATAACATAATAGTAATATTGCACAATAACTGTAAATATTGAAAATGGTTGCAAGTATTATTTTGTCTTGTAGGTCGATATTGGTTGCTAACTAGGCAGATTGCCCGTTCTAAGGAACCACATGGTGGTGAAAATACCAAAAATCTATTCTGTAAAAAAACGTTATTTTTTATTTATTTTTTTTACTATTTAAATATAAACGAAGTAATAAACCCTTCAATTATCTTACTCCTGATACTCTGCATTCGTCTCATTCTCTCGAAGTTTAGTTTTCTGAAGGTTTCACTTCTACCGCGTAAGAACTGCACATATTATGTTTTCCCTTTTTTCATAGCTTTTAATAATGACTTTTTAGAGAGGCGTTGAGTTGATTTTGAGTTGGCATGGAACCGACATGTATATATAATATATATTGTCAATCAAGTGCAGCTACCTCACTGCAACTAACCGAGCGATGTAAATGTCTGCCAGTATAAGCAAGCCGCTTTATTATTATGAATGTCGATTTCCAAAACTGGGCACCGCACCGACAGACAAACCAGGAACAATGCGCTTTCAGGTTTGTGCAACAATAACAATTACTCTAACTAAACAACACCATATATATTTATGTTGCGTTTGATGCATAGATAGTATTTGCACTCGCTGATGATTGTTTCTCATTAGTTTGGCAGCAAACCAAACTGTACTGGTTGTAAAGTTTCAATAATATATATTTTATAATAATAATGTTTGTATTATTTAACTTATGTTAAAAAAAATACTTAATAGTACTAGCTCACAAATCTGGAGTACATCGGAATCTAGAGAACTATGCCGAAAGACTTACTCACTTTAGAGAAGTCTAACTCGCCAAAAGAAGACACATTCCAGATGCGAGTATAATTTCTTTATTTAAAATCATAAACGGCATGTATGATTCATTTTTATGTATTCAAATTAATCTTAATATGAGGCCGAAATTCACGAGAAACCTTGAAACCTTTTGGATCGGCACTTACCGCAGTAATACTCGCTTTTTCAAACCAACCTCAAGAATGGTTCGATTATGCAAAAATATTGCGAACATGAAGACTTGGATGTATTTTCAAATTCAATTATTACCTTAAAAAGGAACTTGTGCTTACACATCCCTGATGATCCCCTCATTTAGAGCTGTAATGTATATTTATTAAATGTATTAATTAATGTAATTAAAGGAGAAAGATGAATCGATCTAAGAAAACTCTTGGACTAAGTAATGAAATACTACTGAAGAAATGCGCCAATTGAACTCAGGTGAAATGTCTATTTTTTATAAATTTGAAGGGTTTTAGTTCCAAGCTGTTGGGCCTGCTACTGCAAAAGCCCGGTCTCCGAAATTGGTATTAGGATTGCGCATACATACTGAGTGTCACCTATGATTCAAGTTGCTGATCGAAGGATGTCCTGTTGGTGGTTCCTCGTTAAGTTCTGATTACCTAGTACGCTATTATTTGTGATATAATAAAAGTTTACACTGCCAGCTGTTTTCTGTAATATTTTGGTAAACTGAAAAAATACTATTTTTTCTAAGATTATCGAGAAGTGTTTTTATACTAAAAATTTATTTAAAATTTGAAGGCTAAGATTGTGTTCCATTTGCATAAATCTAGGCGAACAAATTTTCAAACAAAAAATACGATACAGAAAAAGTCTCTTTTTATGACTTATAAAGGTTATTCTCATCAATGTAATACATATATGTATCATTGAAGAAGAATAAAACACTTTGGTCCCGGCAAGACGAGATATTCTAGGCTAGATTCCCAGGTGCGACCGTTATTTTTTTTATTTTTCTGTGTCTTGTTCTCGTTCATAATTTCGTTTAGATTATTAATGTTATTAACTTCTTCAATGAAAAAAAGATTATTTTGAACACAGCGAACCAGCTTCTCGCCTTCAAAGACAAAAACAATTGCAAAAAGGTGATTTTTTTTTCATTTATGATTGCAGAAAGTACGACATTGAGACTTATACAAGTGACGCACGACAAATAATAATAATTGCTTCTGTGCGTAATACGAACATGCAACTAATACCAAGTAGCAGTTAATCTTTTGTTTTAATTGGATATTTCATTTGATTCTATCACTTCTTTTTTTTATTCTCTTTTTATTCATATTTATATGTATTCATACAAAATATATATGTATGCTTATAATATGTAATGCAAACACCATGTATAAGTAAACATACCTATTATTTTATTATTATTTGATAACTATGCAAGCAAAAAACAGTAATAATCATGTATTAATTGCTAATTTTATTTTATTGTATCTGTTTTCTTTAAAGTTCTCATTAGTACGACTATAATATGAAACGCAAACACCAGTTACCTTTATGCTGTAATCATTTGTGTTATTTATATATTTATTTTCCTTTTATTTGTTATTTTTATCATTTCAATAACCATGCTAAACAAACCACGGATTTTGTATAATAATTTGTTGGTTATTTTATAATAATTTTATTTCTTTCTCTTCTCTTTTTTTTCTATTTTTCTACTATATTATGCAATGCATACACAAGTTATCTATATATTTTAATCCTCTGTTTTTAAGAACCCATATGTATATTAACTACTATGTTTTAACTTTTGTTACTATGTTTTAAACTTTCTAACTTCGTTTTTTATTATTTCTCTTCTTTTTATTTCCTCTTTTTTGTACAAATCATGTTCCATATGTTCACACTAATCCTAATTTGACTGTTCTAAAACGGGAATCATCCTAGTTGGACAGTCAAAACATATCATAAATAATGTTTATAAATGTATTATACTAAATAAATAAATAAAATAATTTTTTTTTTTTTTTAAACTAGGAATACTTACGATGTACGTGCTATGCATTATTCACACGATGCATAGTTCTACTTGCAAATTTATTTGACAGCTTACTTTCTGTACCAATATACGTAAATTATTTTTTTTTTTACATTAACTCCACACAGGAGGCCCTGAGGAAAATTATTCCCCTCAGGGCCTATGTCATCTGGGATGCTGTGTGGAGGGTCTTTTTGAGGAGAGGAAGGAATGAACATTGGTCTTGAAGAGACCCATATTGTAGGAGGGAGGAAACACAGATGCCGGCAAATCGTTCCATAGCCGAGCTGTTGAACTCAAGAACGAGTCGAAAAAACGACCCGTTCTCATGTGACAAATGTCAACCGTGTACATATGTTGGGCGCGCGTTTGGCGTGTCTCCCGACTATGCACCGGTGCCGAAGGGATCAATGACGCTAGTTCCTCAGAGCATCTTCCATTGAAATACCGGTAGAACATGGATAGCATTCCCACCCGACGCCTGTGCTCTAAAGATTGCAACCCGTTCGTTAAGATGGGAGAATCTATCAAACGGACCGCCCGTTTCTGCACAGAGTCGAGGGTATTTTTCAAGTATTTTGGAGCTCCAGACCAGAGGTGTCTGCCAAATTCAACCGTGGGGCGCACTTGCGATTTGTACAGGGTAAGCAGTTGTGTACTATTAAAGTATCTGCGGGCCCTGTACAGTACGCCCAGTTTTATTTCAAATACTATTCAAATAACAAGGGAGGTATTTAATAGGACGTCTCGTAAGCTTTGGTTCAAACAAGTTGGAGTGAAAATTATTTTATTTTATTTTTGGTCTATACTGTATGCGTAACATCAAAGTTATCATTATTATCATTATCATATCAAAATATCCATGTAAAATTGTAAATTTTTCCTCTCATTTATGAATTGCAAGTTCCTCCCGTCCTAAAATGAGTAAACATTTGCCCATGTGTTACATGGGGTTTGCCCTAGCAAGAAATAAAATAAATTAAAAATTAAAAATGGGGGTTAATTGCAATCAAAATCACCGAACGTGCTATCCATTTCGTAACCTCTTCAAATTTTACCACTTAAAAAATATACAAATAAACCAGTATGCCATGTAAAAAAATACTTTTTGAAGTGAAACTTCTTTAGCCCCGTTAGTAATTTGAAATTCGGATGAAACGGAAGTGCTTCACTAAAATTTACTTTTTAACGGGTCCTCGCTTCTAATATAACGTGGTAAGTTCACGGCTCGGCGCGAGCTTTCGATAGCGCAGTGGGTAAGACAAATCTCAGCGGCCAGAGAGACAGACATCCAGCTAACGGAGTTTCGAATCCTTTGAAATCCAAAAAAAAAAAAAACATTTTTATTTTTGCGAAATCAATATCCAATCTTCCAACCACTTTAAAATAAACAGGCAAAAGAAAAGAAAACTACGTCTAACGACATTATAGTTTCACTTCTACTTCGTGTGAATCTGATTATTTTTTTAAAGAAATGCTTTTTCTTATGGTGTGTATATCTAGTAAAAGCATTTTTATAGTCCATAATGATATTACAGTAGTACCTCTTTAGGCTTTAGATGGTAAATCTACTGGGTATTTATTTATTTATTATAATTGAAAATAAAACACTTTTGCACTTTTTTCCACTAATTTATTTACACCAGGACCGGTTTCATCCTACTACGGACATTTTCAGACTAGTAGATGAAATTCTTATGCTATGGCATTTATACAAACTTAAGCAGGGGTACACAACATTGTCTCTATATAATGAATGTTTCTATTTTGTTAATTTAAGGTATTATAAGTTATTTTATTAATTTAAGGTACAAATAGGTAATTATAAAGTTAATTATTACAATTATGAATGATTTTACATAGTAAATGGATATTTTTAATTCACATGAATATATACGAATTTATACAATTGAAAAGGTTTGCAATTTCAGGGACAAGCAACAGGACTCCCTAAGCAACAAGAAAGGAATATTCCAACATTACCAAAATAAAATATCATAAATTGCAAACCTTTTCAATTGTATAAATTCGTATATATTCATGTGAATTAAAAATATCCATTTACTATGTAAAATCATTCATAATTTTAATAATTAACTTTATAATTACCTATATGTACCTTAAATTAACAAAATAACTTATAATACCTTAAATTAACAAAATAGAAACATTCATTATATAGAGACAATGTTGTGTACCCCTGCTTAAGTTTGTATAAATGCCAAAGCTTAAGAATTTCAACTACCAGTCTGCAAATGTCCGTAGTAGGATGAAACCGGTCCTGGTGTAAATAAATTAGTGGAAAAAGGTGCAAAAGTGTTTTAATTTCAATTATAATACAACTAGCTTTTCCCCGCGGCTTCGCTCGCATGGTATTACGGGAAATTACTGCAGCGCTTGCACTTATCAATTATCTCCCCCCCCCCCACCCCACCCCCATCCCCTCCCGCATTCCATATATTCATTCCCTTACATTCAGTTTTCAAACATCTCGCCTACCACCTAAATTTCTTAATGCTATAGCTCAAAGAAAAAAGAATTACTTATCCAATTTTGTTCATTCGTTCGGAATTTATGCGCTTACAAACATTTCGGATGTTTATTTTTATTTAAATATTTGGAAGTTCGTTAATATAATAAAAAAATACTCTATTTATCATTCAGTCTTTATAATCGTTACGAATTATATTTTTAATATAGGAACTCAAATCTGACATTTATTCCAAGCTTGTCAAAAAAAAAACGAATTCTAATATTTGAATTTTCTGCAGTAGTAGCTGACCAGTAGACTGAGTACCTACCAGCACAGAGCCCAAAAATATATCAACATTGTTTCCATGGAAAAGATTTTTTCTGACGTTAGCAAAAACTCGCTTTTGTTAGCGACAGAAAACGAATAACAAATATAATATATTTATATTTATAATTTCATAACGCCAGAGCTTACCATCATTTACAACCTGTAGTCTGCGCATATAATTTAGCTTTATATTGGTGAAAGAATTGTTAAAGTCTTTATACTGTGTTATGCGTGAAAAGGTCATAAACAAACTCGAGCAGTTTCGCATTTGTAATATTAGCATGGATGGAATTCCACCACGAATTAACAGTGCAAAAACTAGACTTATTTATTTATTGTTAATTACAAAACAGTTAATCTAAAATTACAGTTTATTGCATTCATACATTTAATTACACAGGTACATTAATAATATCAGTTGAGATTCAGCTTTGTTACAAAAAATTATTGATTATTCTTTCTCATAATATAGAATTGCGTTGTACTGTTTATATGTATGTATGAAGTATTGTATTGTACGTATTGTAAGTATTGTAAGTATTGTAAGTATTGTAAGTATTGTACCTGTATATATGTAGAAGCCTCCTGGATGTAAAATAATAAAAACAATAATAAATAAGTATTTCGCTTTAGTTCTAACAGTGGCGCCAATTAACGATTATCCCCTAATAAATCAATTAAAATATATTTTCGCCAGAATTCGGCGTTAAAATAACTATTGAAATGTGGAAAAACTAATTGGCACTTTGAACAGCATTCATTATTCGCCCAATCGTGTACAAATTTCGGCAACTGATTCAGTGGTTTATCGGCAAAATATTAAAAAGTTTGAATAAAACCGCAAAAATTTTAAAAAATCAGGGTGTGCAATTCACACGCGGTAGAAATAAAACCTTCGTAATACAATATTTTCGTCGTTGAATTCCAGTGCACTTTTTCCTATACATTTGGTCATCTAATAAGTATTTGTGTTTTCGTCTTCGGAGTCGCTAGATATCGCTTTCTTTGCCTGTTCATTTTGGAGTGGTTTGAATATTGGAATTGTTTTAGAAAAAAAAAAATTGGCCTTTTTTGGATTTCGTAGGATTCGACCCTTGGTCGGCTGAATGTCTGGCCTCTGAGGTTCGTCAGTGCTTTATACCACTAGACCGAATGAGACTTGCGTGGGACTGTGGATTTATCGTATTATATTGGAACCGAGTACCCGTGAAACAAATAAATATTTTACGCTACTGAATCCTACATTGTATCTGCTTGTCTCTTTTCATCCAGTTCAAATCGAATGATTTAAAAAACATTATGATTCATTTAAGATAGGAATACCTTAATTAAAGGATCTCGATTCAGAGTGGAAGTTACTTAGTATAGTAATAGACTTGTGATAGTCAAAGTAGTCTTAAAATTACGTTTATTTACCAATTCTGAACATAAATATGCACCGAGACCTTCCGTTCTTTCGCTTCAATCCCTTCCCTATTTCGTTATTAGACGTTTCATTCATTTTTTTCTTCCTGTTCCACACATGGAAATTAAATCGGAAGAAATTAAAAATCTTTGTTTTGCACCGACAGTCCCGAAGTGAAACAACTCAAAACATCGCAATTTTGCGTTGAGGAAACACGGTCACCGAGAAATTTGAGGATTTTACCAAACTGTTGCTATTACTATCGCTGTTACCACCCCTCCTCCCCCGAATATTGAGCAAAACTTCAGGCTGATAATATCTAACTAAGATCGTCAAAACAGATTTTTTTTATTTCTCATTTTTCCTCTCCAAAATCGGACCGATTTTTGAGTTTTTTTTAAACCCAAATCCCCTATTCTACATCTACCTCTTCTCCTATTATTTCCTTCACTGGAGGGATTCAGCCCATTTTGTTCAACCTACTGTGAACATAGATAATTATTATTATAGAATGTATTATTAATTGAAATAAAATAATAACTTTGTTTGTAACCACGATTTTTGAAGTGAAACTTCTATAGCACGGCTGTGATTTGGATTTCGGATGAATCGGAAATGGCGATTACTGCACCTGCGACACATCAACTGCGCTCATCGGCCGCTTCGATAATGATGTCCCCTCTAAAGGCTCCTATTGGTTAAGATATTGGAAATTACGCGAGGTCTGCGCTCATTGGTCGCTTTGATTATGATCTCACTTTTAAAGTATTGGTTGAGATTGTTTTGATAAAGTTTCGCTTCTACCGCGTGTAAACTGCACTCGAATTTTTTTTTAATACCGACCGGTTTCGCTTAACACAAGCATCTTCAGGGTATAAAATTAAACTATTAGTAAACCACAGTATTTAGTTTAAACTACAGTGTACTGTTAAACTACAGTTTACAAACTGTTATGGAACCATAAAACAGACAAAGATAGACATATTTTGGCTTGTGTATTCCACTTCAAATAATTTATTGTTCACAAACTCCTTGATCCTGACTGGACCCGGAGGGCATGGGTGTCAAAATCCGGTGAGGGCCAATAGAATTCAAGTTTTGCATTTTTACACTTTTTCTGAAATAACAAAAACCATTTACAGAGAGCAATCTGTCGAAAATCCTGTGTTAAATCATATATTTAAAAAAATAACATTTTCATTAAAATTGAAAATTGATGTGTTTAAAAAATACATATTATTGAAGTCGTGCCGAGACGAGATTCAATGGAATTCACTAACAAAAGAGATTGAAGCAAAAAAAGATAAAAGTATAAGAAATATGTTTGTATCTACGTCTTAAGGCAACATGCCCATCTTTGTGTTTCATTTTATTTTAGGTACATAAGCTGGTAAACATCCCAGTTCCACTTGATCCAGTTGATTCCGTACCTCTCCGTAATAACGAGAAAAGACAAACAGCGAAAGCAATAAAGAACGAAATAAAGCGGCGAGTCAACAAGTGGAAAGGGAGGCTATTTTTAATAGTTAAAATTTTGAAGAATAAAAAGAACCAAGTACCGAGCATTATCTTCGAAATGCAAATATAATACATAGATTTAAAATTACATCAATAATCTGTTACTAGCAGATAAAAACCCGCTCCGCAGGTTTTTGCTACTAGGACGGACGGCTTTTGGTTCGGCTTCGCCCAGTTAGTGTTTGTGACCACTTTATAAATCTAATAGGAACTGGTTCCAAAAATAGCCTGTTCTTCGGATCCACTGTTATTCAGTGATAGTCACTGGGACAAAGTAACCGAGATAGGCAATGACATCATATATATATCACATTGTATATATATCCGCTTGATACAAATGAGTTTTACCGTCAATCTTTCCATATTCGGAGGGATACTGCTAGTTCACTAAATCGTAGTACTTATAATTGCCTAGGGCACGTCCACACCAACCTGCCGAGGGAAGTGGCGAATTTTTAAATTTAAACCGAATCACCGAATTTAAAACTTGTGACGAATTTTTGAATTTAAAACTGAATTACAACCGTAGCTTCGTTTGAAATTCCACGTACACAGGTGTTATTTGTGGCGCGGAGCGTAAGGCGTGGCGTCAATCGTGCAATCGAAGTCGGGAAATGTTGAAATTCAACCCTGCACCCTGCAACCCTGTTTGATGATTTGGGAAGCAGGAATGGGTACTGCCGATCATGCGTCCGTCACTGTTGGACACACCAACCTCTCGTACCTTTTTCCTTCACAGAACTTTCTATCTCCTTCCTTTCAGCTCATTGCAGCTTCCCCAAATATGAGAGTTTTTCCTGAACGCTGCCTGTTTGAAGCTAATGTAAAAAAAAGGAATGCGGCGAGAATTTTTTAAATATTTACCCAGTCTAACTTATTTTCAAAGAGCTTTATTATTTGTAGGTAGGTTTCCATTAAAACGGGTTTCATTAGTACCCTTTACACGCAGAGTTCGGAGCGGGACGTGCCCCGCGCCACTTCAGGCCGCCGCGCAGAAAAGTCTCACAGTGAACTGCGCTGTAAACCGTTATCTTACTTTCGGTCTTTACTTTTCTGCGCGGCGGCCTGAAGTGGCGCGGGGCACGTCCCGCTCCGAACTCTGCGTGTGAAGGGTACTATTTAGTGTAAGTGGTGTCAAGGAAATCAGGGTCAAGTGACGTTATCGCATATGATACATAGGTAGTTGTCAATATCTCTGAAATGTTGTTCCCATCGTGATAGGATGATGAAAAGGAGTTTGGAGAAGTTCTTTGTTTTTAAAACGTTTGGGTCTATTGTTGGTTTGTTTTAAATAAACTTCTGTAGCACGCTGTGATTTGGATTTCGGATGAAACGGAAATAACGATTAGTGCACCTGCGACGCATCAACTGCGCTCATCGACCGCTTTGATAATGATGTCACTTTTAAGGACTCCTGTTGGTTGGGATATGAAACGGAAATTACGCGAAGTCTGCTCTCATTGGTCTTATTGACCTCACTTTTCAAGTATTGGTTTAGATTGGTTTGATAAAGTTTCGCTTCTACCGCGTGTAAACTGCACTCGATTTGTTTAATATTTCAAAATAATTTTTACAAACCATAATATTATATTCAAATCATACCTTTACCTTCAATAACTTTAAACTACGTAAGTCCACTTTTTGGTGATTTTGAGTTGAAAATGCGGAAAATTTTTCTGTATTTCATTGCTTTTTCATTTACTTACTTTTCAATATTTTTTTAACGCTTACGTATCTACTTCATTAATACACGAAATGTTTTTATTATTATAAGTCGGTTGAAACAAGGGCTTGACTAAGTAGAAACCTGATTCTATGAATCAGTACAAATTATCAAACGGTGAGCTCATGCATTATGAAATTTAACCTGCTTATTTAATCTTGAATACATAAATGAATCCAAGTATTTTCAGGTAAACCGTTATTTCCTTGGAGCTTTAAAATCAAGCAATAAAATCAATTTAATTTCGGTTTAGATTTGATATAAGTACGTAACATTTTAAAATCAAAAAATTCTTATTATTTTCAGTTTATTAGTACCTACCTATATGTAATAAATTTGTGCCACCGTTCTTACAAGAGTTAGCAGAGTAATGATCAGCCTTCCGAGTACTTCATCGGATATTCGATTCTCATCTCAACCGTTTTTTTTTTTAAATTTTTTAAATGTAATATAAGGTGCTGAACTTTACGATCGCTGATATTTACGATAATACAATTTGATGAAATCTAAAATTTAAAATCACGTACGGTATTCCTATTTTAGTTTTGGGCCGTTTTAGGCCATTTTTTATTCCTATTTTAGTTTTGGGTAGTTTTGGGCCGCTAAATTATAATTTATTACTTTTATTTTTAAATATGTGATTTTCATGTTTTTCGTGGTTCTGCGTAAGAAATATAATATATTAAAATAGAGAACATTTCGAAGAACATGTTCGTGCACTATAAATAAATGTAT
Organism: Glyphotaelius pellucidus; assembly: GCA_936435175.1. Taxonomy (NCBI): domain Eukaryota; kingdom Metazoa; phylum Arthropoda; class Insecta; order Trichoptera; family Limnephilidae; genus Glyphotaelius; species Glyphotaelius pellucidus. Next base: position 7,012,024 of record OW386542.1, read on the forward strand.
TGTAGACGAATAATTTATTACGACTTTAATATTTCCTTCACTTGTCAGAGCACAACTAGCAGAATGGGCACTGGGAATGAATTATACGAATGCATCGGTACAGTAGACTCTCGATTTACAGTTATCGGATTGACCTGGAACCGGCTTAACCGGGAACTTTAAATGATATTTTTTTTTATTACCTACCTCTCTACCAAAAATGCTTTTCAAGTGCTTTGTATATGTCAGTCACCGCACTAACTTTGACAAATTGTACTTCTTATTTTGGTTATTTGTTTTGGGGTGTTACGCCGTGTTGAGCTACCTCATTATTTGGCCAACGTTTTGGACAGCGTTACAGCGCCCATTATCAGGGCAAATGTGTTCTTATTGTTTTCAAAGTAAGCGAAAGATTATCGATTCTCGCGAAAGAAGAATTGCTTAAATGTAATTGCTGCCCACGTAATGGCAATATACTGTATCTTCAAAAAGTTAGTTTTGAGAAAAATTACTTGAAACTTTTTTGGACATTTTTTTGCTTTACTTGCAAACTAAGGATAGTAACCAATTATAGATATTCAAATACATGAGATATGTCATGGTGTCCGCCCGATTGTCGGCGGGATTACTTCCGAATGGGAATGGTTTGAATACTGAAAGTAGTTGATTTTTTGAATGTGTGAAGTAGTATTGGTTAACAATATTGTTTGAATACGGAAATAATTCGTTCATTTAGTTGATTTTTGAAGGTGTATTGGTTAACAATATCGGCGACACCAGGAAACACAGTCCCACCCAGTAAAAACTACGGATAGCACATTTCTTATATTTCTATATCTTTGGTAGTAACAATTTCAAATTTGTTGAAAGGTTGTTCGACCCTTCATGAATTTTTTTTTATAAAATACGCACTGATTATATCATGCTTTTTGAAAATCATGATATTCCTATTTTTTAAACACTTCAAATTAATTCTCAATTAAACCATTCACAAAATTTTAAGTTGTTACTACCATTAGTTTGCGGGGAAAATAACGCAAGGTTAAATAAAATGAAATGACCTTGAAATTAGCTTTCTGAAGATACGGCATTGACACATTATGCGAAGCGTTCGTGGCCGATATGTGAAGCCAGTACCCTGTAACTCAAACTCCCCGCTCAGTCTCCCCGCATGGCAAAACAGCTTATTTATGAGGTTGTTCTTGCAAAACGCTGCATTTTAAGTTGCAATATTCTGCCATTACGGGAGGATTTTTTCTGGAGTTAAAGCATTATGCCATCGAAAATTTCTTGGGAAGTAACCACAATAAATAAATGAAAGTAAGTCCAAATGTTGTACCTGGACGGATGGAATTGGTTGAGCGGTTCAAAGCCAAAATGTTTTATCTATAGATACGGTATAGTATTGCCATGACATGGAAGGGTCGTGTTTTGTGATCATATTTTAAGAAACTCGAAATTTCCCAATCTTCATCCTCCTCATTTCCTTCAACTTCTTTCAGCTTCACAACATGCTCCAATTTGGGGATGTCATAGTTATACGGTCTTCGGGCAGTGTGGAATCTTGTGCTATAATGGCATCGCATCGCATAATGCAACTGGCTCCATGCAACTGCGATTCATAAACGGAAATTACCTTACTAAATTTTAAAAAAATTGTTTTCTTTTGAATTTTAAATATATTTCGCATTTAACCTGTTTTTTATTCCCCGTCAAAGCCTGTAAATCGAGGGACCACAGTGCCACAATATATCGAGCAATAACCTTACGCTTTGCATATTATCTTGTAGGACCGAACAAAACGAGAATAATTCCGTAATAATTTATACGTGCAACTTTCCGCACATTTCTACTTTATCGGCCGACAGCGCCGTACAAATACCGCGGTAACTTGTTGCACTGACAACCAAACCATACCAATAAATCTCCATACCAATAATTGACTTGACGCCACTGAACAGGCAAACCCTAGAAGAGTAATAGATTTATATCTATCCCGATTTGGAAATAAGGCATACATCTTAGTATTTATTTAAGACAAATTCAATATATAGTTTGTGTGAAAACAGTGTGAAACGAAACACAAATTATACAATGCCTGTCTGTGACGACTTTATCCACTCTTTGTGCTTCGTAGCCTCCCCACTCTTGCCTATTTTAGTTTTCTGAAGGTTTCACTCCTACTGCATGTAAACTGCACACAATTTTTTTGAAGTGAAATTTCTATAGCCCCCGTTAGTGATTTGAAATTCGTATGAAACGAAATTTTTTTTATTTATTTTTTTATTTGTGGATGCTTATATGTGTCACTAAAATTTATTATTTCACGGGCACTCCGTTCTAATACAATGCGGTAAATTCGCACCTCGAGTCGAGCCTTCCGTAGCGCAGCGGCTAGGGTGCCTGACAAATCCAAGCGGCCAGAGAGACAGACATCCAGAGAACGGAGTTCGAATCCTTTGAAATCCAAAAAAAAGAAACCTTTTTATTTTTCTGAAATTAATATTCAATATTCAAACCACTTTAAAATAAATAGGCAAAAGAAAAGAAGCGACTTCAAGCGACTTTCTAGTTTCACTTCTCCCGCGTGTGAATTGCACGTTTTAATTTTTTTTTCCTAAAAAACTAAAAATACATTAAGTAATTTACACAAAAATGTTAAGTTTTCTGAAAGATCTATTAAATGTTATTTTATAATAAAAATTCATAAATTCATTTAAATTGTCTTTTTTGTTTTAGTTTTAAAGTTTTTAAAAGTACTGTGATTAACTTAACTTTTTAACAAAGAATGTAAAAGCCCATTGGGGCGTGTAATAAATAAATTAAATTAAAGATCTATTCAATGTTATTTTATAATAAAAATTCATAAATTCATATAAATTTTTGTTTTGTTTTAGTTTTAAAGTATTTAAAAGTACTGTGATACTTAACTTATAAACAGTGAATGTAAAAGCCCATTAGGGCGCGTAATAAATAAATAAAATAAAATAATTATTGGTCTGCAAACACAGGATATATTATTTTTTGAAAAAAATAAAGAACTTTCTTTTCGTTCTCTTGAACAAAGAGCATTTTGTCCTTTACGGCATTTTATATTTCCATGATCGATATGGCAAGCGAAATGGTGATGCCGGCCATGTCCACATAAAAAAAATAAGGTGATTGCCGTATGCGACTATTGCATTCACAATCATGGCGGTTTTGGTAGCGGGTATGTGACCAACAGAGTTGCACTTATGTAACAGAGCGAGAACGAAATAGATTTGGCCCAGCAATATAGAAAGGGTAATTCGTCGACAAGAATAAAAAATGCTAGTCAATTTTGCACAAGTTGTTTGTTTACCAGAGTCTTAAGAAAAAAGAGCTTACTGCAGGCATACAGACACTCCCACAACACGCTTCTTTTGGGTAATCTGCTCAGTGGCTGACGCACTACTTGTCGTACACGCTGCGCTCCGCTAGTAGCTGGGAGGCAGGTTGCGTTTGGTAAACGGCCAGTCACAGTAGGCTGCCGTTTGTTCGGGCTCGCTTTAACCGGGCTGCGAGTTAACCGGGAGACGATTAATTGCCATTATTAATTATCGAAACAGTATTAACACAATTTAAACAATGAAATAGAAAAACGAGAAGAAAATAATTAGAAAAATCATGGGTCACTAGGACTTTAACTTGGATTACTTTTCATGTCTTTGGACCACTTTTCAAAAATGTCCTATTTCTACGATTATCTTTTTTTAAAGCAAAGAATGCAATATTGCGTTATTTGAAAACCGGGAACTATAAATCACGCTTGTTTAAACTATTTTGCCCATAAAATAAAGTAGAAAACTTGAAGAGACTTCCATAGAAATTAGAATGGAAACGAATGTTTTCAAAACATCCGTCAAAAACTTATTGGGTAGGGGCTATAATTCGTTTTTCCATCAGCCACTGAGAAAAAAAAATTTAAAACACGAAATTTGTCAAGAACCCAGACTATCGTGTGTTTATTCACGGATCTGCGCTAATGTACAAAAGATATCAAGGGACGTACTTACCTTATTTTAACCAGTGATTCCTGTCTTTATTTGGAAAAAAAAATGTAAATGATATTTAGTTTACTCAAAATCAGTAGGTATTTGATTTTAAAGACGGAGAAGCGGTTGGTTGGTCACTCGGCTGAGTGACCTGTGACGACATGCATTGTTTGATGCATGCAGTGTTTGATTTTGAAACCTCAAATCAAACCAGGGACCAAAATTTCATGTACATATTTTACTCCAAATAATATCAGGAATCGCTGGTAACAGTAAGTCAAGTACGTCCCTTAACTCTGTATGTAATGTACTTAACGCTTGTGTTAAAATGTTCCGAGAGAGTGCGGCTGGAGAAGTCAAAGGGACTCCCTCAACCATTCTCTCCCGATCCGGCCTGCCATGCGGCTGTTGGGCAGACGCATCCGGACAATCCTCTAAGTCACCAAACGTAGCGAATGTTCACAGTTAAAATGTTCCCTACCAAAATGTTTCCGGTCAAAATTTTCCCTGCCGAAATGTTCCTTATCAATAATTATTGTCGAACAGTCCTTTAGTTTCGGTTAGGTTAAATTAGATTCGGTTAGGACATAGATTCTCAACCTTTTTTTTGCCCACTTTGAGAATATTTTCTCAACTGCCCCGGCAGAATGAGACGGGTTTCTCTGGGTCTCCTACCGCCTCTCTAAAAGCCTGAACGCCCCCCGATTTTCTCTTTTCCTTCTACCGCCTCCCCGAAGTCTGAAACGCCCCCAGGGGGCGTTATGGCCCACGTTGAGAACCTATGGGTTAGAACATGCTTAGTCTGCTGACTGACTGTCAATATAATTTTACCAGTTTCTAAATGGAAACATTTTGGCAAAAAAAAATTATAATTGTGAAAATTTTGACCGGGGACATTTTAACTGGGGAAATTTTGATGAGGAACATTGTTACTAGGAACATTATTACATAGACAACAGTATTACTGACACACCTGTTTTGTTACAACTCATCCAGTTTAACATCCCTTCCCGTAGACTCCGTAATAATGAATTGCTGTTCCTCAATCAACATTCAACTAATTATGGATATCATTCTCTTTTATCCAGAATGTCGAGACTTGTAAACGCAAGTCAAAGCATTGAATTTTTTGGTGTAAGCCTAAATGACTTATGGCAGTCGATACAAAATGTGTAATTTTTAAAGTCTTTTAAATCCATCTTCAAGCTTTGACTTGTAGTCTTCTATAATGTAGGTACGGGGGCTCCATCGAGGCCAGAGTTAAATTAGCCTCTCAGAAACTGGGCATACTGTACAGGGCACGCAGATACTTTAATAGTACACAACTGCTAGCCCTGTACAAATCGCAAGTGCGCCCCACGGTTGAATTTGGCAGCCACCTCTGGTCTGGAGCCCCAAAATACCTAAAAAAAACCCTTGACTCTGTGCAGAAACGGGCGGTCCGTTTGATAGATTCTCCTAATTTAACTAACGGATTGCAATCTTTAGAGCACAGGCGCCAGGTGGGAATGCTGTCCTTGTTCTACCGGTATTACAATGGAAGATGCTCCGAGGAACTAGCGTCATTGATCCCCTCGGCACCGGTGCATAGTCGGGAAACACGCCAAACGCGCGCTCAACATTTGTACACGGTTGACATTAGTCACATGAGAACGGGTCGTTTCTACGACTCGTTCTTGAGTTCAACAGCTCGGCTGTGGAACGATTTGCCGGCCTCTGTGTTTCCTCCCTCCTACAATATGGGTCTCTTCAAGACCCATGTTCACTCCTTCCTCTCCTCAAAAACACCCTCCACACAGCATCCTCAAAGATGACATAGGCCCTGAGGGAAATTATTTTTTCCTCAGGGCCTCCTGTGTGGAGTTAATGTAAAAAAAAAAAAAAAATGTTCTTTATATTATAATTTGTCAATGCTCTTCATTTATATGTACTTTCCTTTCATTGTCATCTCTTTTTTTATTCGTGTTATTGTTATGTTATTAATGGACTATTTGTCCGTAAATAAATAAATAGAACCAACAATACCATACTAAAGTTGCGTTGGGAACTCACCCCACCCACCAATAAATGATACTAAAAACCTTTAACTTATTTCAAAACAACTTTAACTATTTAAGGTTGCTTTGAATATATTTTATCCTAGTTTTCCCTGAAAATGCGGTAATTCGTGTGCAGTCTAATGCAGACGTTTTCTTTGTGGCGGGCGGGTGGACGGGTGGACGGGTAAGGGTGTTTGTTCGGGAAAGTGTGTTTAGCATTGTTCTTGCTTTCGAGAAGACTGGTGGTAACAAACGGCCTCGGGCGGGGCGTCGCCGGGGGGCCCGGGCGGGAGGGGGCCCGAGGCACGGCTTAGGTAAATCGCTCCGTGCCAACTTAAAAGCAAGTTTTTAATAAATCATTATTTGGGAGCGGAATGAGTGGCGGACGCGGCCCGCGGCAGGCTCTAGTAATTAACAGGATCCCGGTGTTTGATTTGCCAAAGTACAGATATTAATAACGATCCCTCAATTCGTGACATCGGGTAAAACTAATTATGTCGTTGTTTGACGTACTCAGAGCGGTAGAACCAAAGATTTTGAAATACAAGAGATATGCTATGATGGCCGCCCGACCGTCGGTGGATTACCGTCTACTGGACGTAGTTTGAATGGAACTAGTTCATTTAGGATTTATTTTTTATATGAATACCGCAAAAGAGTCCCAACTGCTCTCTTCTGGAGCCAGTGAGGCTATGGCATCCCCAATTGGGGTATGTTGTGAGGCTGAAGGTAGTGGGGAGGGGTAGGAGATGGGGAAGAGGAAGGTGAAAGTAGCTGGCCATTCAGATCTGGTCACCAAACACGGCCAAAGCCATTTCAAGTAACGTTTCAATTCTGAATGGTGGTCTTACACCAGGGCGATACTGAGAGTATCTTCCACTCTGGAACGTTAATTGTTCAAAAAATTTGAACAATTCATCAATTATTTTAAGTTAGTTTTCATGTAATATGAAAATTCTACACAAGTTCTGTTATTATTTCAGTTTTATGAATCAACTTGCCTATAATTATATAATAACAGAACTTGAATGAAACTTACGCAGAACGTGAAAAAGAACTTCAAATATTTGATGAATTGATCAAATTTTTTTTAACAACCCGTCCTTAATTGATATTTTGAAGGTGTGCAGTAGTATTGATTAACAATATAGTTTCAATACGGAAAGAATTCGTTCATTTAGTTAATTTTTTTAAGGTGTGCGGTAGTATTGGTGAACGATTTCGACGACGCCAGGAAACACAGTTTCACCCAGTAAAAACTGCCTATAGCACATCTCTTATGTTTCAATATCTTTGGGTAGAGCGGTAAGCTCCATTAGACTTTTCTCAAAACTCACATTCTCTCAAAACTCACATGTAACTATACTTCCTCTCGATAACTTGTCAAAAGCGCTATCATTAGGATAAGTACATTTCCGATTTCACTATCGCTCGATAAAGCTATACTCCAAAATAAAGTCCGTATACTATTCGGTACTCAAACAAGTTAGAAAAATATATGCAAAATAATATAATACTGCTAAGTTGGTCCAGTTTTTCTACGTATTTATTAAGGGTAAATTTAACATAATTCGTAATGTGCAAGTTCATAGATAGCGATAATTAAGTTATTTTAAGAAAAAAAACCTTTTTAAAGTCACGCTGTAAAATATTAAGATGAATGTTTGCACCTAAGTATGCTTTATGAATATGAATTAATAGTTTCGTCCGTATAAAATTCATTTCTTCCAAGAAAGGCATACAAAAATACAATATTGTATTGAATCACCGATTCAATTTTGTATTTGAATGCTTTCTTAAACGTATTGTTTTTTGTTCGAACAAAACTATCTTTTAATATTCATTTTGCATATTTACGGGCGCAAACAAAAACACATCTTTATATTTTACAGCGTAACTTTTAAATCTATGAACGAGCAAATTATGAATTATTTTAAGCTTACTCTTAAAATTTATAGTTGACAGCTTATCAAAAGGATAGTGAAATACCCCCTTCTTATTATTGTTTAAATACATCTACCAATGGGCGTAAGTGAGACGTAATACAAGTACAACGAAATTCATTTAAAAATAAGTTCATAATTTTTCAATACATAAAGCCATTTTATGCTATATTTAGATTCCGAGCTATATAACCGCAGTGAGAGACACAACTCAAAATTTAGCATTACATGGTTTTTGGTAGGTTTGTTCCAGATACGAATAGCCTGGAAATTTTCCAAAACTTCTTCTTCCCAGTCTTTTTTTCTCTTACTAATATCAGCATTACAACATTCCCCAAATCATATTGCAATCTGGCACCTTTGCTAGAGATTCTTTTTCGAATTGGACTTGGGGAGTAAGCTGGTGAATGCGTGACGAGAGCGTTACCAAAACGAGGCAAACGTAAGTTGAGTGGGAGATATATTTTAGTGAAGATAGAAAGAGAGAGAGTTACGTTTCGTTTATTACTATAAGGGCAAGAGAGAGAGGTGCGAGCACACATTTTCTTTCTCTCACAGCCAGTTACATTTCGTATATCTAAGATACAATGCAGGAATATTGTCTGTATCACACTGTAGGAGCAAGAGAGAGCAATGAAGTTTTATTTGGTTTAAAGCACACTCGTATTTTTTTAACTTCTCAGTTCCAATTAATTTTCCGAATGTGAAAACACTGTGTTATTTTAAAAGTGTTTCTTTGTAAATTGATAGAAAAACTTCACACCAGTTTTGTCGTGTTAAAAATATTGGATTTCCCGCTGAGGAAATAATGTTACAAAATACATAAGTGCATAGCTGAATTCCGTGCAATCTCCCGACGGCAACGGTAATCCAATACTTAGTTTCGGGGAAGTTCTTTGTGGGGACACCGGATATTCAGAATAATAATGAGGTTGCATTAGCGCTTCATATTTTTAGATCAAAGTACATTTTTTTGAGAAATTGTTCTCTCGGATGTGTCAAAAGTTTCGTTTACAGGCTGTATCAGGACGTACCCGACAGAATACAGCGTTTAGGGTAAAAATTGAGATGGAATTTTGGAGTCCTGCGACTTTTTATTTCTATTTGGTTCGTTTCATTGTGTTCAAAATATCCTCGTCTGTTCAGCCATGCAACTTACTCTGCAAAATAGAGTTTAGTTTTCCGTAGTCCGGTGCAGTTGCACGTGGTCAAGAGTTTGGCAAACTTTGCCGTTTGGACACACGACGGACCCGCAAAACCACCCGCAAGATCAACACGGCGGATTCAGAACCACAGAAAATCTCATATAAACCTGTCACGAAACCCTTCCTTTATTACCTACACAGCAGATACTATACTTTTTACATGATACTATTTCTATAGTTTATCTACATTATAGAAAAGACAGAATAGAAGACTATTAGAAAATAATAGACTGGTAGAATAGACGTCCTGTTTTAACTAAGCTCATTGAATTTCATATACCCACGAGAGCCACTCGTTCTAAAATCCTGTTTAAATGCTACAATAACCGGACTGAGTATACGAAACACTCGCTTGTACCTAGATTACATGAAGTTACTAATAGGTATGCAGATTTGGCAGATCTATTTAACTGCACGGAAGGTAGGGACGAGAGGGCTTTACTATCAAATCTTTTCAATCAATATTAATTTTATTTTTACTATAGAATTTTGTATGTTATCACATCTCTGCTGTCATTTATTTTTCAAACGCCACAATGGGGTATTACCACAAACCAGGTATACCGCTAAAAACATGTGGAAGATTTAAAGATTATTTTTCTGAACATGATTATCGCATTAAAAATGTTTAATTTTGACATTTTCATTCATAATTATTGCTTTTAAAATACGCGTAAACGGAACGAAACGTAAACGGGCCATAACTGCTTGTACGATTCATGACGTCGCAAGAGACGCCGTTCCGAGGTTTATCACCGTGTTCCTATCAAAAATCTTAACATCCTAGACTTGTTCGGGGTTATGGACGGTTTTATTTCATATTTAAGATGATTGTTTATGATTGTGTTATGTTTCTACAGTTTTATATAACAGTTGTAATGACTGACAGTAGTATTTTTAACGGCGTAATCCGACAACTTGCCTAAAATAGACGCTACAATGAATAACAATAATTTTCTAAGTCCTAAATTTCGGGATTCTAAGACGATATGGTAATGAAAACATTTTTTTTACATAAACTCTCATATTATATACTTTATATACTGGTTTCAATATTTTGACAAAATATAATTAATTCCGGCCCTTTTCTTGTCTTGATTTAAAATAAATAAAAAATATATTTTTTAAACGTTTATTATAAAATTTATATATACAATTTATATATACATACATATACATATTAACGCCGGGATTGCTAGTCGAGAGCCTTACACCTCGACCACGGAGGCAGTCATTATTATGTAGATATCCATCTTACGACTGAATACAAAGGTGTTTCCACGTTTAAATTATGAATTTAAATAGTCAATAACGAAAGGTTTTTTTTTGTAGCTTAAAATTTAAATCTGAAAAAAAGGCACGGGGGCTCCATCGAAGCCTCCTTCTTCTTCTTACTGTACTATAGGGCCAATATATACTGCAGATAGTACACAACTGCTGACCCTGTATAAATCGCAAGTCCACCTGTTGAATTTGGCAGCCACCTTTGGTCTAGAGTCCCAAAATATTTGAAAATTCAGAAAGCATAAACGGGCGGTCCGTTCGATAGATTTCCCTCTCTAACAAATGGATTGCAATGTTTAGCGCGCAGGTTTCAGATGGGAATGGTGTCCTTGTTCTACCGGTATTTCAATAGAAGATGCTCCGAGGACCTAGCGTCATTGAACCCTTCGGCGGTGGTGTCAAACACATTAAACGCACTCCCAACAATTGTACACAGTCGATATTTTTTGTCGCCTTAGAAAAAACATCTTATTTTGGGTTTTTCTTGTAGTATTTGTAAACATGTCTACCAAACTATACATGTTATGCAAGTGGGAAAACATAGGATAAATATAAAGATATAATTCGAGCAAACTGGGAAGTCAATAAATAACACCAAGTACAAGTTACGGACTCACTACAGGCGACGATCGCATGATGAGAGGCGCCTGTGACGTCACAGAGTGACTGGTGGCAAAACCATCGTTTTGGTGGCATTTTAAAAAGGCGTATTTTAAAACGTTATAGAAAGTTAAGTCGTCGTCATAAAAATAAAATAAAAATTCCGTTATCATCGTAATTTTTTGCTTAATTTTTTTCAATAATAAAAAAAATTGTGGAAATACCCCATTATCTGTTATATTCTTTATTTTCTGTTTTTAATGTTTCCTATGATTTTGTGACATGTTTGTTTATGGTATATTTATATCATTGATATTAAATAAATAAATAAATTATTATTTGAACTGTATGGACCATATTAGGGGTGCATTCCAAGGAGGTTGAAAGCTGTGCACCGTGTATATCGTAAGAAAAAAGCAATTGTAAAAAACTGAAAAAGTAAAAATCTTTTATCTACGTTTTTACACAATTTCCATAAATTTACATTTTCCTTGGGGCATGCACAGCGCACAGTATTTTACCTTAAATGAATTGCACGCCCCTGGTATACACAAAGTTATATTAGAACCAGTCTAGTATGACTATGTCAAGATAAAAAATTGTGTGTCCTTATATATACAAATGAAGTGAGACAAAATAAAAAAAAGACGAGTGTGCTTCAGACCACACGACTGAAGTAAAACTTATTTATGCTTCGTTCGCCTCGCCCGATCACACTTTTCGTAACGCTCTCGTCACGCATTCACCAGCTTTCGTCAAGTCAAGCGTGCGTAAAGAAGTTTTACTTTAAAAAAACATTTATTTATTTATTTAATAATAAACGCCCATTTTCGGGGCTTTTACATACGATACGAACATATTTATTGTACTCGTATATAGAATAGTTAGAAAATACATGTTTATTTTACATGACTGAACTGCCTCATTAACAATATTTTATATTTGTTTAAAGAAAAATTGAAGATATCCACTGACTTGGTATAATTGTTTCCCTCCATTAGTATTTTGGGCAAAGAGGAATACATGTGGCAGTTAGTCCCAGAATTTCTGCACTGAAATAAATCCTGACTTCTAGTATTACGAAGTGGAATTCGAAGGAAGCTTATCAGTTCAAGCAATACCGGACTATCAACTAAATCATTAGAATTTTATGTAGAAATTCAAAATCAGTGAAAATTCTTTTGTCTGACAGTTTCAGCATATTCATATCTTTTAAAATAGTGTTGTAGTTCAACATAATTGCCGGAAAACCCATTTTCAAATTTGGACAACGCAAAAATTTGTTTTGTATTCTTTCAACAGCTACATATATTATAATACGGGTACATCAGACCTCTGTCCAGTGCTGCTAAAACATCGTTACGTTACGTTTAAACAGTGAAGAATATTTGTTTTGTTTATTTTTGAAAAAAATGTCATCGGCAAGCAAAACAACATCAAATTTTTTCATCCCGTAAAAGCTGAGGAATCACTGTTTTAAATTTGTCGGTATATCTTTAAATATAGGTTATGTTTTTTATATCAGCATTTTGTGTAACTATATAAGAACAATTTGCGATTCTACATTTTGTAATACACAATACACTGCGAAGCGAGAATTTCAATTCGCAATACGAGACTGTCCTGTCTATTATTGCTGGAAATTTTTTTCAATGTAATTTTAGTTTAATTTCCAACAAACCTAAAAAAAGTTAAGGTTACGAAGGTAACTTGACAAGCATGGTGTAGTAATTTTTACAACCTTCGACAAAAATGTTGTGTTGTTGATTTCAAAATTTCGCGAATCTTACAAAAACAGTTTTACGATTGCAGTGAGATGTATTGTCTTGTAATTCTATCGTTCTTTTATAAGTACGTATATTTTTAGAAACACAATATGAAGCTAATGCCCGTCCCAGGCTTTAGGCGGTCGGTATTACCCGCCTTACCCGTCTTACCCGCTTTGCCCGTACTCGCTTTGCCCGCCGGACGCCGCGGGCCTACCCGCCGAGGCCCGGGGTGTCAGCCCTCGGGCCGTGGGGCTGGGCGGACGGCGCGCGGGCCCTCGCACGCCTCTGGGGCATTATTTAGTTCAACCTTAGATAACGACTTCAATTCTATCCTACAGGGCTATATTAAACAATATAATACAAATATTATATATATATATATATATACTGACCACTTATAATGTGTGGAGTCATGACTCATGACACTATTACAAACGTCAATGTATGTATGTAATTACGATGATTTTAAGTCAAAACGATTAGTTTAATTCATGTTTCAATAGATATATACTAGGTATGCATTGTTGATGACAACTTTCAGAAAATACCAAGATAATATGAAGAAAAGACCAAGATAATTGTCAAGTTGAAACATAAATTTAGATCTGATAATCATTTAAGAAAAATTGCGCTTTTTAAAAGTTTCAAAATAATAAAGAAATACCCAGTTGTTTTGCGGAAATTCAAATGTAACATTGTCATCAAATAGCCATTAAATGGCCGAATTTCGGCGCCTTGCCGGATTTTTTTTTTTTTACATTTGAAAAGTCCCGTTAAACGTCGATTCTGAGTGCGCTCCAGCTTTCTATCAATTGTAACAAGATAACAGGCTTAACATCAAAATGTCGTCTTTTGCTAATCACAGTACGCTCAAGAGCTGAAACGGACTGAGAATCGGTATGTAACGGGAGCTTTCAACTGTCCAAAAAACATGATGGTACTGAATGGTCATTTGATGACTTTGTCAAGTGAATTTATTTGGAACAACTGGGTCTATTTTGAATAATATATTAGTATGGATGTTTCAGAAACTATTACGGTTGCAGCATAGAATGAAGAAGAATACTACCAATGCATCCCTTGTGGTCTTTAACGGAAACCAATGTCGCCACTGGTTTACTCACTTTTTTTAAAATTTAGCAAATATTGGTTAAACTTTTGGGTAACGAAACACGTCCAAATCTATTTTGTGTGTTCTTCTTTATTCTTTGTTCATTCATTAGCATACTTATACGAAAATAAAATAAAGTACAAGTATAGACTTAAACATATCATTAAATGGTGGGAAAAGTTTAGATGGAGGGGATAACTGATAAGGTTTTAAAGAGAAAATAAATTTAGGGATTGTTACTTGTAAAAAATAGGATTTAGTAATTAATAATTTTTAATTCGCTGTCACAATTTCGCATTCATAAATTACCTAACTGTAGCCCTGTAATCGGCAATTTTTCAAACTCTTATTCATATAAAAATTTGGATTAAAAATTTGCGGTGAAATTGAAAAAAATATAAAATAATTAGTTACACTAAAAAAATAAATAAATAGAAAGTGGTAAAAAAGAATAATAAAAATTACCTTTTCGGGATAGGTGCAGATACTTCCAAACAACTGGGAAGAGTGTTGAGGGGGGGCAGAGAGTTGGGAGGCAGGGGCAAAGAGCTGTGCGACAGGCCGCCCAAGGGCAGAGCGCCGTGCAGGCCTGAGTGCGGGGGCAACGGGCCCAGCCCGCCCAGGGGCAGCCCTTGCATGCCGCGGCCTTCCATCAGGGACGGGAATGCTGCCGCGAGGTTGAGATCGAAGGGATGAATCTCCAGCGCGGGTAACGTGTACAGCGAAAGCGGGTCGTTTTTACCGGGTAACTTGTAATTTTGGGCGAAGATACGGTCTGCTAGGGTGTACTCCTCGGGGAACGATCTTTTCGCCAGCGCGAAACTTTTGCCGCGAAAGCGCGGCAAACAAACAAAAAAAGTGAGACGAGCAAATCCGACGAGCGAATTTGCAACCGAAACCGGCGCGTAGAACCACGCGAGGAGCGCGGAAGTAAGTTGCAGCGTGGTTTTGTTATTGTTTGCGACTGTCACAGTCGAGAGACGCAAGAGAGAGCGGAGAGGGCAGAAGCAGAGATCTCGACCGCACCGGAGGAGAACAGCGCGAAGACTGGCGACTGGCGAGTGGCGAGGGGCTGGCGGCTGGGGACGCCCGGATAGGTTGCGCCGCGCCGCGCCCCGCACCTTCACTCCCCCCATCGCAATGCGAGTTGCAGTCCTGCTGCAAGCTGCAAACTACCCTCCGGCTCGGGAAAGTTCATGAGTCGCGCGACACTAAATGGTTTTTCTTTACGCGAAAATAAATATTTTAAAACGTTTTTATTTGTAACGCATGTGGACTTTTACATAATATTTAAAGTATAATAAACAATAAAATTTCGGTTGTGAAGTGAGAACAAAATTACTAAAATTGAAATATTTCATAGCTTAGTTTCCTCAGATGATATTTATTCTCTTTTTCAAATAATTTAAATTGTTGTTTTATCATTAACAACTTAAAACAGTGTTCTTGGATACGTTATTCTGATATTAAAATAGTTTGATAGTAGCAAAATATTTATAATTATATAACACCTAACAAACCGCAACTTATTGTTCTCTACCTAAACATTGTAATTTACGCATAAATAATATATATTTGTAACCTTAGTATATATGTATAGTACAGTATATATTAATATAAAGTATAGCTAATCCATACTTCCATACTTTCATACTAATATTATAAATGCGAAACTGCTCGAGTTTGTTTATGACCTTTTCACGCATAACACAATATAAAGACTTTAATAATTCTTTCACCAATATAAAGCTAAATTATATGCGCAGACTACAGGTTGTATATGATGGTAAGCTCTGGCGTTATGAAATTTATAAATATTAATATATTATATTTGTTATACGTTTTCTGTCGCTAACAAAAGCGAGTTTTTGCTAACGTCAGAAAAAAATCTTTTTCATGGAAACAATGTTGATATATTTTTGGGCTCTATGCTGGTAGGTACTCAGTCTACTGGTCAGCTACTACTGCAGAAAATTCAAATATTAGAATTCGTTTTTTTTTTTTGGACAAGCTTGGAATAAATGTCAATGGAGAGTTCCTATATTAAAAATATAATTCGTAACGATTATAAAGACTGAATGATAAATAGAGTATTTTTTTATTATTTTAACGAACTTCCAAATATTTAAATAAAAATAAACATCCGAAATGTTTGTAAGCGCATAAATTCCGAACGAATGAACAAAATTGGAAAAGTAATTCTTTTTTTTCTCTGAGCTATAGCATTATGAAATTTAGGTGGTATGCGAGATGTTTGAAAACTGAATGTAAGGGAATGAATATATCGAATGCTGGAGGGGATGTGGGTGGGGTGGGGGGGGGGGGAGATAATTGATAAGTGCAAGCGCTACAGTAATTTCCAGTAATACTAGGCGAGCGAAACCGCGGGGAAAAGCTAGTAATATATAGTCATAAAGAGTGATAATAAAAAAATATACAACATGGTTAAATAAGTTACGTTGGGTTAGGGTTAACGGCTATTTTAAAATTATTTCTTTAATGACTTTTCAAAGAGTAGTTGAGTTAACTTGGTTCTGAGTTGGCATGGAACCAATTATACATACATATAAACTTCAATAATATTGATAAAACTCTTTAAAATTGATAATAAAAGAACAAAAAAATGCCATCGTCATTCTTATACATATTTTGTATTTGAATTTTAAAAAAATATATTTTTATTATTTTTCGACGTAACGATGTGTTTTCAGTTGTTTATTATTATTATTATTTTATTTGCATTTTTAATTTTACTTTGTTTTTTATCTCCTAGCCATAAAACTGGCACTCCGTTTGTATTTCACTGGTATTTTTTTATTACAGTTTATCTGGTTCCCATCCATATAATATAAAGTATTATATGTTTTTATGTACAGCGCCCTTGAGATGATTTTTCATGAAAATGGCGCTTTATAAATAAGCCAAATATTATTATTATTAAAGTAAAAAATAAGGTAAATAATATTGGTTCTTCGAACTTCGCAAATTCACTTTGTGACGTCATTATTAATTTAATGAAAATAATTAACTTTGTGTACACCACTATATAATAAAAATTAACAACATTTTTCAAAAACTATGTTTTATTCGTCAGGATAATATAATTATATATATAAACTAATTATCCTGACAAAGAAAATAGAATTTTTGAAACATGTCGATAATGTTAATTATATAGTGGCTTACACAAAGTTAATTGTTTTCATTAAATTAATAAATAATGACTTTTTTGTTTATTATTTGTGCATGATGTGAACATAAGTTATTGGGTTGCAACCTAATTATTCTTTTTTGTTATTAGCTCGCGTATCACGAGATCCCTTTCCGACAAGTGGCAGTGGCAACTAATAGAATTTTTTTTTCAGCATCTCACGGCAAAATGACATTTTATTGATCTCATTCTCTCGCAGACTTTTTTTTTTTTTTTTTTAAACTTGTTTATTCAGTTTTAATTTTACAATATTTTATTTTACAAATCTTACGAAACTGATCAATCAGTTTGATTGTAAGAAATCTCTAATTTTTTTCTAATTATTTAATACAGTATACTTTTCAGTTTTACATAGTATATACTAAATATAATACTTAATATTAAAATACTAATTATTACGACAAACTAATTATTATAATGTTTTAATATTTATGAATTGCGTTGTAGTAAAAATATTTTACACAGTACAAACATACGGTGAGAAAATAAATAGATAGGAACTATTTTATTTGATTTCATGTTCTTCGGAGATAGAAAGATTTGACTTTTGTTTTGATTTTTGAATAAGATGTCTCAATTTTGATATTTTCAGGTAATGCGTTAAATATTTCCGGAATTTTATGACTTTTTGTTCTATATCCGTATACATTTTGAGATTTATTGACAATAAACATTTGTGCTTCTCTATGCCTAGTAGGGTAGTTGTGGTTTACAGGTTTTTTGAATTCTGTATTCCAGAATTCATCTAGCGTTAATTGGTAATTTACCTTACTGTGTATAGAGAGGACATTACACAAGGAGAACATTTTTTTATAATCACCTTCACATAACTGGACCTTTTTTTTGCCTGATATCAATTTTAGGAAACGGATTTGTTATTGTTCTATTTTATTTTATTTGACGGCCTCCGTGGTTCCGAGGCAAGACTCTCGACTCACAATCCGAAGGTCGCGGGTTCGAACCCGGCGTGCGCAAATAAATTTTATTTGATTAATTTGTGTTATTTCACAATTTATTCATTTAAAATAATATATAGTATATTTGCGGCACGTTCCAGAGTGGAAGATACTATCAGTATCGCCCTGGTGTAAGACCACCATTCAGAATTGAAACGTTGCTTGAAATGGCTTTAGCCGTGTTTAGTGACCAGATCTGAATAGCCAGGTACTTCCCCACCTTCCTCTTCCCTATCTCCTTCCCCTCCCCACTACCTTCAGCCTCACAACATACCCCAATCGGGGATGCCATAGTCTCACTGGCTCCAGACGGGAGCAGTTGGGACTCTTGTGCGGTATTAACTGTAAAAAAAAAAAAAGTATGTTTTGTACGTTAATCCGTAACTATTTATTCCGTATCCTATAATTGATTCTGCTAATGCGTTGTATATACAGTACAATATATTTTTATTAACAAAATTTTTTAGGTGGTAAAATTTTCCTAATATGGATCTTAATCTATTACATACATTTTCAATATGATTTGACCAGTTAAAGTTGACATCTATTGTAAGACCAAGGTATGTATATTGGTACACTTTTAAAATTACAAACACATTCACTAAATCCTATAAATGAATGTGTTTGTAATTTTTTTGTATCGTTTTCTCATTTCATTAAGTTCCATATCACAGCGGTGCTAAAAAAGTTTTCACTTCAAAAATTTGTGTGCATTTCACATGCGGTAGAAGTGAAACCTTCAAAAAACAAGAGTGGGGAGGTAAGACGAAACATCACACAAAGAAGAGACCGAGGATAATCGAGGCAGGCTTAATTCTATAGAAGATGTAGGTATGTGTTTGTATCTTTTTAGTGTCGTTTTTTTCGTTTTATCGAGTTTCAAATCACAATGGTGCTAAAGAAATTTTCACTTCAAAAGATAATTTTGTCTGTTATTTTTGTTAGATTTTATTAATATATTAACCTTTACGATTTTAACATCAAACAGCATTCATGTTGTCGTCATTTGATGAAAAAAAAAAGAATCGAAGTTTTCACGTGACAAAATCAAAAAACATCTCTTTTTGGATGTAAGAATATGTATATTACAATACTTTAAATTTTATGAAAAATATTTTTTACATCAACATATATACTGCGTTTTTTGTATTGTAATAAAAAGGTTACGTAATTTAATAATACTTTTTGAATACCAATTAACAAACGTGCTTTCTTTAAATTATTTTTCAGTTGCTTTTCAGTGCATCAAAAACTGTATTTTCTGGGAGACGAGGAGGAATGTGACTAAATAAGCAAAAATGTGCGTACAGTACAACCACCAGTAAAGGCCAATTCTGATCTCACAGATCTACCGATTTTGGTGATGAAAATGATATACGAATTGAAAACTTTGCGTCAAAATGAAGCATTTGTGGAATATTTCAATGATGATGAGTGATCAACTAAAGATGATATTCCATTGTTAGATGTTGCAAGAAAAATATAACCTTGTATTATAATATGTAGGACTTTTATTTATCATCTGTTTGCTGTCTTGGAAATCTTTTAACAGGTATCATTGAAGGGATTCATTCTAAATAAAAAAAAAACTTTTTTCGATTTTCATTTTAAACTTACAATTATTTGTAATAAAGATTAATCTAAAATAGTGATTTTACGTTAACGTTGTATGCGCGTTTGGCATGTTTCTCGACTGTGCGTCGGTACCGGAGAGGTCAGTGAGGCTAGTTTCTTCTAGCATATTTCATTGCAATACCAGTAGATTAGCCCCCGAAGCAGCCCCCGAACATAGTAATGTTTGGGAAAAAAGTACCTTGGGAAAATCTGTCAAATATTTAGAAGTCATTCTGAACTCGAGATTAACGTGGCAAAAACCGGTTCAGTCGCGGTAGCGACATTTTAAATTTTAAATACACCTCTACAAAGAGCGTCATCACACTGCGAAGAAAAAAATGTTCAAAAATGTAGATAAAATAGTCTTTCCAATGTGTAATTAGAAATTTATAATTTTATTTCTAAATATTTAATTTTTGATATTATTCCCATTTATTGTAAATACACCTCGATATTGGTTATTATTTTTTATCACTTTGCAGAAACAAAAAAGTTCTAGAATCTAGATAAAATAATTTTTCCAACGTGTATATTAGAAATTAATAAATTTATTTCCTAATATTACCCTGCCGGGTGAGAGACGACATCATCGTGCAAAGGTATTGCGCTTTTTTATGGCGCCTTCTTGTAATCCCTTAGTGTTGCAATCTCTCGCCTGATATTTGGCGGGAGATTATTATTTATATTTATTTGCAAGTACGGGGAGCCAAGAGAGAGGTATAGATTTTAACGTTCCGCTTATGGTTCTCATTGTGGTATTAAGCTGAACGTTGACCATGGAAGTGTGGTTCTAGCCCTTACTGGAGCACAGTATTCAGCTGTCGAGAAAACCAGAGCAATGGATGCCGTTCTAAGCGTGTTGGCGTCGCATCCCCAGCTAGTTCCAGCTAGCTTGCTAAGTTTAGTATTGTCCTGGTTTTTTTGTCCACTGTTTCTACGTGTTGCCGGTAATTCAGGCTCCTGTCCAAAGTTACTCCAAGATAGCGGAGATGGGGGTCATGATAAATATTTTTTCCATTAAACTGAATACAGAGTTTTGAGTTTGCCTGTGAGTTACTGAGATGGAAAGCTGTCACACTGTTTTCTACCCATTTGGCTTTAGTCGCCAATTGAGGAAATAACGGGTTGAAATTAAAAAAAAAATTTAAAACAAAATAGAATTTATTGACGACTTGGCCAGCTGAAAGAATTTGTTGGGATAAATTTTTATTCAATTTTATTTTACTGTTTAAAATTTAATGCTTTTTATGTCTTGTATTGATAACTCTTTATTTTTAATAAGAATCCAAAAATTCAGTCAGTTCGGCGCCATAGAGCCCGAGATGACGGATTTTAAAGTCCGAACCCAAGCCTCGCATTGCGCCCTTGGTGTAATTTTTCACTCTACAAAATTATCCAATTATTATTATTATCATTTTGCTATCCATGTTCTCCCGGTATTTCAATGGAAGATGCTCTGAGGAACTAGCGTCATTGATCCCTTCGGCACCGGTGCATAGTCGGGAGACACGCCAAACGCGCGCCCAACATATGTACACGGTTGACATTTGTCACATGAGAACGGGTCGTTTTTTCGACTCAATCTTGAGTTCAACAGCTCGGCTATGGAACGATTTGCCGGCATCTGTGTTTCCTCCCTCCTACAACACGGGTCTCTTCAAGACCAATGTTCATTCCTTCCTCTCCTCAAAAAGACCCTCCACACAGCATCCCAGATGACATAGGCCCTGAGGTAAATTATTTTCCACAGGGCCTCCTGTGTGGAGTTAATGTAAAAAAAAAATCATTATTTTTTTTTCATTTGAATACACAAAATGGAAATCGTTTGGTTAAGATTGTTGTGAAACGTTAATGTTGTGGTTTTATTTATAATTTGTTGATTCTTATACAGAACCTAAACTGTAAATATATAACTACTAGATCTGTGAACAAAAGACTTCGCGTACCTACCTAATTACTTCTTGACAGCTCGCAACAGTCGCAACGCTCGATAAAACGGTACTGTCAAACACGGCTACCATCTTGACAAGATTGACTAGACACGGAACACAAAAATAAAATTACAGACAGTTGAAATGACAAGTGGGCGAGTCAAAGATTTGGAAAGAGTGAGCCAAACTACTAAAAATAGTTAAGCGGTACTTTTCTTTCTTATTTTGTAAATAACTTTAAATAATTTTAAAATTATATTTTTTTACATGCAGTTTGTGGGTATACGTAATTATAATAATGACAATGTAATAAGTTTGTTTTTATTCCACTTTATTATATCTCTTTAACCAACCGGTTTCGGTTCGACCTGAACCTTCATCAGGGGAGAATAATATACAATAAGTAATAAATAAATAGTACCCATATACGTTAATAAAATACAGAATTACGGAGTATTTAAATGAAAGGTAGAAAAGGGAGGGCCTTAAAACCATAGAGTAGTCGCGCCTTTCCGTGAAACGTGAGTAGTCGCATGGTGAGCATTTTGCCGCCCATATTAAAATGCCTTTTTTCACATTTGTCATTAAACAAAAATAAAAATGTTTTTAAAAGGAATAAAATGAAACGTAAACAATTAGAAAAAAGTTATGTTTATTCGAATAACATAATAAGTTTCTGAAAATTTTGGATTTTAATCATTTTGGGAAAATATTGCTTGCTTTTAGGATCATTTTTAACTTTCAACGTAAAATAAAAAATAGCTAGGAATTAAAACAAATTTCTATGTTTTTACCATCCAAAAAATGTTTCAGCGTAACAATCTTGACAAATGTACATACAATGTTAGTTCCACAGTAACTTTTTTGGTCAGTCTTTGCTAGGCATATCGCATATCCACTCTCTCTCCCTGAAGGTATTTTCTGGAGGTACGAATCGCGTAATTTGGTTCTTTAATGGTTTGCGCAACGTCTCTAGGCAAGATCTTCTCGTAATATGTGATCTAGTCAGTCAGTAAATACTTATAGTCCAGGCAACGAAGGAAAAATAGATGAAATAGGAATAGGAATTCGTGTGGAAGCCAATTTTGGCAAATTTGTAGGGGAAGGTGTTCTTAACAACATACTAAAAGTACCGGGGGTGAGGGTGGAGATAAGGGTGGGGGGGTCTCTAAAGGTCCCTTTTTTCAGTTTTTTGTTAATAATCAAAAACTACTGCCTCTATCGAAAAAGTGTCCACGTATTAAATTATTTACATAAAATTTTCTACAAAAAAGGTTACATAAATTTTTTTGCTAGGATCAATGTTTAAGGAGATATGGAGGGGGGAAAATGTAAAATTTAAAAAAATAACAGGTTTTATTGCTAAAAATGAAATGTTCATTGTTAAAAATGGAATGTTTATTGTTCAAAATGAAATTTATCATTAAAAATGAAATGAAAGAGAAGGGAGAGATCTTGACTATGCTGACCAACATGGAGGAACTTAGTCCAGACAAAGTTGAAGAGAACAGTTCCTTGGTGTCAGCTTTGACGAAATTTGAGAAACATCTGGAATCCCTCAAGGATAATGGGCCTATCGCTGCTTTGTAGATTCAGTACTTCCACATGGTTACCCTGATGAAGATCCGGAGCTATGGAGAAGGAAAATCATTTTGGCGATTGGAAGCTGTTGAAGTTGTCGCACCGAAAATAATTTGGTCTCCACAAACAAAAATTAAGCTATCCGCGTGTGTCACACGGACGGCTGCGCGGCCTTTATCATACTAAACTTAAATTTGGATTTGAGGCAAAAATACTTAACCAAACTGAATAATTCTTTTTTTAATCAAAAGTATTGCAAATATCTACATTTTACATACGTTGGCTTTTTTATTGATTCGTATTTCAAATTTTGAAAAGCAGATCATTGAGGAATTCAATCGTGCCTCTTCGATCGTGCCTCTCTATCACTTGTTCCGCGCTCTCGCTTCTACTTAATGCGTTTGTAAACACAACGATGAGAAAAATCACCATTTTATACATACCTACTTGAATGTTCACAATTAATTTTCCACTGGATTCAACTAGATTACGTGAACGTCTATATAAGTGAATATTAATTATGTTTATTTAATAATTATTACGCTAACAAAGGTGCTTTTCAAGTTATCAGAAACTTTGAAGGTTACCATTACTAAACAAAATAAAGCCGTTTATGCAACGAAATTGGCTTCTACGCCAACATCATAAATATATTTTTGAAGTGAAAACTTCTTTAGCACCGTTGTGATTTGAAACTCTATGAAACGAAAAAGCGACACTAAAAAGAGACAAATACATACTTCTATAGGATTTAGCCTGCGAGAGAATGAGATCTATGACTGCACTAATCAGTCTCTTCTTAGTGCAGTCAACTTTAGTTTTCTGAAGGTTCCACTTCCGGTTCCGCGTTTGAACTGTATACATTTTTTTTAAATATAAATCAGTGTGCAATTCACACGCGGTAGAAGTGAAACCTTTAGAAAACTTAAGTAGGCAAGAGTGGGGAGACTGCGAAGCATTTTTTTAAGTGATAACTTATTTACCAGCGTTTTGATTTAAAACTCGATGAAACGGAAGTGAGAACAAACCACATACATCTAAAGGATTTAACTTGTGTGAGAATGAGATAGAATAATTGGTGTCTTTTTGTACGGATCTTCATAGAATTAAATGTTAAATAATTTTTAAACTTGGTAATAATATTTTCGTTATTTGTTTTTAGGGTGTTAAGCCGTGTTGCGCTACCTCCTTCTTTAACCCACGTTTCGGACAGCTTTACAGTGTCCAAATGAATGTGTGCTTGCTAAGTACATACGCACACATTTCACCACTAACAAGTACACAATTACACATCTGCCCTGATGATGGACACTGTAACGCTGTCCGAAACGTTGGCTAAAGAAGGAGGTAGCGCAACACGGCATAACACCCCAACAACAAATAACGAAAATACTTTTGACCGTGAAAATCTAAAAACTTATCTTGGTAACAATATTATAATAAATAGATTCTACAACTATCCCACTCCTGTCACTCTTCATTCGTCTTGAATTGACAAGCTTCCGGATTACACTACGTAATACTAGAAGTCAGGATTTATTTCAGTGCAGAATTTCTGACACTAACTACCTTATGTATTCCTCTTTGACCAGAATACTAATGGAGGGAAACAATTATACCAAGTCAGAGTGGACATCTTCAATTTATCTTCAAACCAATATAAAATATTGTTACTCAGGCAGTTCAGTTATGTACAATAAATACTGAATATTTTTTTCTATTCATACGTAAAAGCCCCGAAAAAGGGCGTTAATTAATAAAATAATAAATAATATAATAATGTATCTTAAAAACCGCTGCAGTTATAAATAACGGTGGCAGGAAATACTTTCAGCAGTTGAATTTGACATTTTTTTGTTGGAAAGGTTGATCAAAAAATTTCGTATTTAAAAAAAAACTTTTAATAAATATATATTTTATTTATTTTCTTGCTGTAAAGCAAAAATTCACGAAAACATTGAATTCCCAAATTTAACTCTACTATCGCCATCTGGTGAAAAAATCGTGAACTAAATCCTTTGTCAGTGAACACAGCAACCACTGGCTACTCGTTTGTTCTGCCATTCTAGTGAACAAAAGCTTTTACGATTTCCCGCAAGCTTTGACTTTGAGTCGGATAGGCACTTCTGATAGATTGGAAAATTTTCTTTATTTTTTCAATATATTTTTGACTTTAGGTGTTGGGTCGTGATTCGCTGCTCATTTTTGAGTAATTATGATTAATAGTAATATCTATAAGCCGTGAAAAATTTTATTAGTGTGAATTTGATAAAGACAAGAATACAATAATAATTCATGATGTAGGTTGGTACTTAGGTATCTACTTTAATTTATTTCATTTTTATTATAAAAAATTCCTTATTTATATGATGCATTTTATTTTTATTTTATGTTATCATTAGATACCTACCTATTAAGCTATTAGTTTCCATTTTCAATGATTTCTATTTTCTGAATGTAATAGATGTATGTATTATATTATATGGTAGAATGGGTTTGAAAAATCCTCCAGGTCCTGTGGAATCTTAAATGCGAAACAAAAATTTATAAAACAAATTAATATTTGGAATAACAGAAGAGTAGGTACTGGCAAATTGTTCTAAATAGGAAACGTTAGAATGTATCTTTGTACACCGGTAGAAGCGAAATTTACAAAAAAGTTTTTTGAACGATTTTGGAACGAACGCCAGCATTCCTCTCTTATCCTCTTGCACACAATGCCCAAAGGCACCGGGTATGTAGCAACGATTCAATTCGGTAATGTTCTTTTATGATTTTTTTTGTTTCATTCTGCGCCTTCCTAACAATAATAAAATTACTGTATTTATTTATTTTTTTTAGTTAGTAAATTTTATTTAGTAAAATATTTACACATTTATGTACATTATTTGTGAAATGTTTTGACTGTCCAACTAGGATGATTCCCGTTTTAGGACAGTCAAATAAGGATGTGTGATTATACATGAACCATGATTTATAAAGGGAACTGGTGTTTGTATTTCATAAAAAATTACTACTAATGAGAACTATAAAGATAACAGAAACAATAAATTAAAATAAACAATTAATGTATGATTATTACTGTTGTTTTCTTGCATAGTTAACAAAATAATAATAAAATAAGTTTACTTACAAATGACGTTTGCATACCAAAATAATAAGCTTACATATATATTTTGTATAAATATGAAATAAAAAAGAGAAATGATAAAATAAAATAAAATATCCAATTAAGACATAAGATTATCTGGTGCCTGGTAGAATTCTAATTTAAAATGAAATAGGTGAGTACATACATACAAATAATATTAACGATTAGGGCATAAAGGTATCTTTAACATTATATTTTTGTTAGAATTTTTGTTATTGTTTTTGGTTTGTGTTTGATTTCATTTTTTGTGTAGTAAAAGTTCACACTCCTTTCTCCCTAATTGATGAAGCCAAGTAGTGGTCAATCTGCGAAGAACACCTGTGCTTTCGTTTTTCCAAGCATCAGGCATTAAGTTGTATAGTTTTTGACCTAAGAATGAGAAGTGTCTTTGAGCAAGAGATGTTTTGGTTGTGAATGGTACAATTGGATTTCTCCGTGAGTGTCGGGTGTCGTGAGAGCGGTTAATAGATGGGTAGAGGTGGCGTTGTTATGGGTGTTTAAAATTAATTTTCTCATGTATAGTTATCTAACATCCAGAACTCGTAACTCTTCAAATAGTGCATCGCTGTGATATCTAAATGGTTTTTTGAGGATTACCCTTAGTAGCGATTTTTGAGCTTTAGCTAATTTGTCCAAAACAGTTTTTGCACACCCACCCCAACCGAGGGATGCGTAGTCTAGAAGTGACCCACACATAGCATCATAAATGAGTTTCAATTCTTTTTTTACGTAAGATATTTCTGATCGTTATAAACATGCATGTAAGCTTTCTAACCTTTGCAGTGACTAGTTCCATGTGTCCGTCCCATCTAAGATATTTGTCTTAGATGGGACGGACACATTATTTTAAAGGTATTTAATAAGACAATATTAGAGAAATTCTGAAAAATTCTAGAAAACATGAAAATCAGAAAAAGATATTTAACGCAAATTTTTATTGGCTGCTAACTTTATGTGTAAGATTGCAAGATTCAAACCAAAATAAATTTTTATTTTATTTATTTTTTAAATACGTGATATCTATTGAATATTCTTCGGTGAGGATTTTTTTCTAGAATAAATATTTGTTTTTATTTTTAACTTACTGAGTAAACTTCAAATTGTGCGTAGAGCTCCGCCCCGGCAAGGCGTAAGTCCCGGGTTCGAGTCGTAGACTTACCACCAATCGTCCCCCGCGCCCGCCTATCTTTATGCGCCTTGCATTTATGCATCTACGAGTATTGTGCGCATGTGCGCGGGAGTTGCATTTCAGGTTGAATTAATATTTTATAATAAATTTTATTTTTATTTTTTATAATAAAAAAATACATTATGAAAAGTATAAT
The DNA here is from genome assembly GCA_936435175.1 of Glyphotaelius pellucidus. Classification (NCBI taxonomy): domain Eukaryota; kingdom Metazoa; phylum Arthropoda; class Insecta; order Trichoptera; family Limnephilidae; genus Glyphotaelius; species Glyphotaelius pellucidus. Next base: position 7,039,739 of record OW386542.1, read on the forward strand.
GTACGTCGAAGATAATAATCTATTAAATAGGCTTGAAAACATTATGGCCTAGTCAACAATAGTTTCTAACTAATATTAACTATTCTAATAAATAATCAAGCCAAAATTTTTTTTGTATATATACTTAATATACAAATTATACAGATTTTTTTAGTTTTTAGAGTAGTATGCTTATGGCACTTTCCATATTGGTACATAGATTCTTTCAGTACTATTTGTCGGCGCCTTGCCCGCTGCGCTATCGGAAGCTCGCGCTGAGCCACGAATTTACAGCATTATATTAGAATCGTGGACCCGTCAAATAATTAATTTTAGTGGCACACTTCCGTTTCATGCGAATTTCAAATCACTAACTGGGCTAAAGATGTTTCACTTCAAAAATTTTAAAATACATTAAAAAATAGATCTCGAGTTTCTCCAGGTTGAAGTTCTCAGTTTGGCGGGGAACGGGTCCAAAGTATGTTAGAATACGTTGTCAGCCTCAGATTATAGAATATTCTGTATTCTAAGCAGTCTTTTTATAGCTTACAGGCTTGAAATGTCTGCTTTAAGGGTCCACTATCCGAATTTCAACCGATTTCTTACATATCTCCCTTAAACATTTGAAGTTTTTAAGCTCTTAAAAAAATATATGTTATTTTTGAAGATAATAACTAGATACGTTCCACGCCGAAACCCAAATTATATTAAATTCCCTCGATAGAAAAAAATCGCAAAGTATGCTCCGAAAATTATTTAAAACAAGTCTATTCCTATTATTTTACAAGTTATATTTGTGAAAAAATTCACAATGTTTCTTTGAATGATACTTAAGATACGTTCCACGAGATTTTTGCTCTATTTTAAACGAGTCATGTTTTATTAAGCATTTTCATAATTTTCGCTTCAATTTCATCTTTGAAAATATTAGCGCACTCTGTCCAACATTCGTAATTTTATATCTCTCCATCTACTTCTTTTTACGCCGGGAAGTGTGGCCTTAAGCACTATTTACTATTTTCCTAATGAGTGTGGTTGCTCGTGGGACCTCCTGGTTTTGAAAGTGAAAACATTTTGACAAGTAATGCTACAAAAACCAGGTTGAAATTTAAATAATATGTTAATTTACATACATTTTGTGTTGAAAACTACAAAATTTTCTAAATACTACCTGCATGCTGGTATCTGGTGCCAACGTATGTCGGCTGTCATCGGGAACATATAAAACTAGTATAGTATAAAGAAGGTACATTCATGTCACAACTTACATGTTTTTTTTAAATAAAATTTAAAAAATCAAAATAGTGGATTGTGCTCGTAACACAAGACTAACTGCAAACGATGGACGTGTTCCCAGATAATGCAGTCAAAGAACCATAGAACATGATGTCCCTAAAATTTACAACTTGTTACCCAACTCATAATTAATAATTTTCAGAAGGAAGGGGATTCGTAGAAGGAGGGTAGATTTTTTTAATATTTAATCGCTTTAATTTAATTTAATTAATATTAGCCAAGTAATATTAATATCAATGGGATTTCTATCTAATCAAAGAGGAGGCAATTTTTATTGTAAACAATTAGGGAACTATTTTGTACAAATGAATGGCAGGAGACCATATTTGTCCCAGCTCACATGCATCTCATAGAAATTGTTGTAACTCCATTACTATCAGAGTGAGAATTATGATCTAAATAGTGTTAAAAGAGAAAAACACCACGCTTTGTAGTCTAATCTAAAAAATAACGCCAAAAAAAGGAAAATGTACACCTTTATGAAACCAAAGTTTTGAATCGCAATTTGAAAAATAAAAATTGAAACTTTAATAATTTTTTATCAATTATTTTTATATGAAAAGACAAAAAAATGACGTGACAGTAACGTTTATAATACATTTTTCTAATAAAATTTGTATGTGTTTTTATTTTTTTTCGTTATTTGTAATTTTAGTTAGAAAAAGCGTGAGGTGAGCCATTTTAAAAACTTTTTTATGTTTGCATGAAAAAATTTTATATTTAAAATTTTTATGTTTAAAATTTTTATATTTAAATTTTTTTTATGTTTATTTTGAATTAAAAAAATTGAAAGCGTATTTCATCATCTTTCAAAAACAATTTTTAGTTTTGGGATATGTTCAGAAATATTCCATTTATTTGCATTTCATTTTAAAGCGAAAAGATTTTGACTATCTGAAAAATACGCGAAAATTTTGAAGGGTTAAGAAAGGCATGTGTGCATTGCTCTACGACTGTGTGCAGATTTTCAAGTTCGGATAAGAATTTTGTTCGTTGAATATTTGAACATTTTAATTATATCATATCTGAGTATCCGCTGATGTTTTTAAAACTAATAACGTTTGTTTTGATGTTTTGATTCTTTTCTTTTGTTATTCATGACAGATAGAATCATTTCAATTTATTAGGAACTAGCTTTTCCCCGCAGCTTCGTTTGCATGGTATTGGCGGAAATTACTGTAGCGCTTACACTTATCAATTCCCCCCCCCCTCCCCCCCACCTCCTCCCGCATTCCATACATTCATTCCCGGTACATTCAGTTTTCAAATAGCTCGCGTGCCACCTACATTTCATAATGCTAGAGCTCAAATAAAAAAAGAATTATCCAATTTGGTGCAGTCGTTCGGAATTTATGCGCTTACAAACATTTCGGAGATTTATTTTTATTTGAATATGTGGAAGTTTGTAAATATAATAAAAAATAACACGATTTATTATACAGTATTTATAATCGTTACAATTATATTTTTAATGTAGGAGCTCTCATCTGATATTTATTTCAAAACAAGAGCTTGTCCAAAAAAATCAAAACATATTCTAATATTTTAATTTTCTGGAGCAGCAGCCGACCCGTAGGTAGGGAGCTGAGTACCTACCAGCATAAAGCCCACATATATATCAACATCGTTTCCATGGCAACGATTTGTTTTCTGACGTTAGCAATAACTCGCTTTTGTTAGCGACAGAAAACGTACAACAATTATAATATATTGATATTTATAATTTCATAACCCCAGTGCCTACCATTATATACAGCCCATAGTCCTCGCATATAATTTAGCTTTCTATTGGTGAAAGAATTTTTAAAATCGTTTTATTGTTTAATGCGTGAAAGCGCAACAAACAAACTCGAACAGTTTTGCATATACAATATTAGTATTACGAATATACAGAGCGTTTGTTACAGCAGGAAGGAATGAATGAACATACAAGTTATTCCTTTTTTGAATAAAAAATTATTTTGAATTATATTTTTCGAAGTAAAAAATTCTTTACCACCGTATTGATATATGATTTGAAACTCGGTGAAACGAAAACGAGCGACACTAAAAAGAGACAAGGATTTCTGAGAGAGAATGCGGCCTCCTCCTTGTGCCATGTTTCGTATTATAAAATGTAAAATAATTTTTAAGCTTGGTAACAATATTATTATAAATAAACTCAATAATTATCCTACTCCTGATGTTCTGCATTCATCTCATTTTCTGGAAGTTTAGTTTTCTGTAAGTTTCACTTCTACCGCGTGTGCCCTGCACATTCTAATTTTTTTATGCTTGGGGTTGTTGTTATTGGGGTAGGCACTGCTATTTAGCCTTTTTGGACTGTACGCCATCGCCAATAGGGTAACAATATAGGTAACAAACAATTTTTTTTCAAAGCTTTTTGTTTGACAAGCCTCCAAAGGGCTCACAAACCCCAATGGCTCGGAGGGCTTTGAAACAAAGAATGGACGGTTACCTCGAGAGTGTTTTCTCTTGGGGTAAGAATAACCTCGTAGAATTTAATGTTTCAAAGACCCAATCATGTCTGATTACGTCTAAAAGGGATCGGAACGATAATCTAGTCTCCTTCAACGGAAGCAATCTCCCGAACAGGCCTTCCATTGATATGCTTGGTGTAACTCTAAGTGACCAGCTCAGGTACGGGGGCTCCATCGAGGCCAGAGTTAAGTTAGCCTCTCAGAAACTGGGCGTTCTGTACAGGGCCCGCAGAAACTTTAATAGTACACAACTGCTAACCCTGTACAAATCGCAAGTACGCCCCACGTTTGAATTTGGCAGCCACCTTTGGTCTGGAGCCCCAAAATACCTGAAAAAAAACTCTCGACTCTGTGCAGAAACGGGCGGTCCGTTTGATAGATTCTCCTAACTTAACAAACGGACTATAATCTTTAGAGCACAGGCGTCAGGTGGGAATGCTGTCCTTGTTCTACCAGTTATTACAATGGAAGATTCTCCGAGGAACTAGCGTCACTGATCCCCTCGGCACCGGCGCATAGTCGGGAAACACGCCAAACACGCGCTCAACATTTGTACACGGTTGACATTAGTCACATGAGAACGGGTCGTTTCTACGACTCTCTTGAGTTCAACAGCCCGGCTGTGGAACGATTTGCCTGCTTCTGTGTTTCCTCCCTCCTACAACATGGGTCTCTTCAAGACCCATGTTCACTCCTTCCTCTCTTCAACAGCACCCTCCACACAGCATCTTCAAAGATGACATAGGCCCTGAGGGAAATTATTTCCCTCAGGGCCTCCTGTGTGGAGTTAATACAAAAAAAAATTAAACCAGAAAATTATATTCTGCGGTTACTTAGCGCAATGTTTTAAATAAAAGATGATATATTTTATTTTTGTATTTATTCATCACCCACTTGGGTAAAAATAGGTACATTACATTTACAACTTAATATAATTATAAAAGGCAATTCAGCCTATTTTTTTAAATAAAATCTTAAAATATTATTTAGGTAACATGTACATAACATATTCATAAACTAAAATATATAGGTAGTATAAAACAAATACCTTAAAAAAATTATAGTTGAAAAGGGTTGTTTAGGGTGGAAAAGTAATATGAAAATTTTATTATTGTTTCCATAAAATATTTTAATAACATAACAAAATAACATATATTCTTCATTTTGTGACATTGTTATTTTATCTCTGTGACATTGTTATTAGCTGGGACACAGTTTAACTGTTTTTTTGGTCACACATGTCCAGAAGTATGAATATAGTATAAATACATTTTTATTCCGATGATTGATGGTTACGTCCAGAAGATAAAATTATTTTTTCACAACGCGCTGAGCCACGATGATACGCTTCTGGCTGGGATAAACGCACTTTATTTTGCTCTTTCGCTAATTGGGAGCGACTCAGCGCATTGTGCGTTGTTTTTGTGGACATAACTAATGATAAGAAATAAGAAAAAAATTTGGTTGTCTGTAAAGTCGATAATTTTACGTGATAACGTCATATAATGACGATGGAGTGGAAGAGAGATAGATGCGTCACAAGCCGAACGATTATCGTACCTCTCTATCGCTTGTTCGCACGCTTGGCTCACTCAGTGACAATGAGTCATGCTTTTTCATGCGTGCAGCCGGCGTTCATCGATTTATAAGACATTATCACGTCAAAAAATATACAAATAATTTTTTTTCACATTAATATTAGCTTATCAATGTCAATGCTTCAAATGTATTAAGAAATTGATAAATATTATAATAAAAAAATATATTTTTAAATAATGTAAATATTTATATAAATTAAAAGTAGTATTATTATACACAAGCAGACAAAACATTTTTTTTTTAACTACAATTTATTTTAAGTATGTCAATCGGAAACTTATTTCTCAATATCACTTTGAGTTTGTTTCCTCTTCAGCCAACATTACCGAATAAATAAATAAATTGGAACAACAACGTTAAGTAACCAATTCGCAGAATGAGTCATTGTTATGGTCCACACAGTAATAATTATAAATAGGTAGTGTGCGCTCAATTGTTGTTGACACATGACTTCAATGAATGGCAAATGGTACCTACCTCACTGAAACACTTAATGGAAGTTTATTCTTGCGAATTAGAAAAAATGGGGCACACTTATTTGACGGGCGCCGATAATATTAACACGACCAAAAATTTTGTTCCATAAAACAAACAAACATTTTATCTCTAACTCCAGAAAGAAAAAGCAGTGAATATTAACACGTCCAAAAATTTAGTTCCATAAAACAAACGAACATTTTGCGAAACCCTCTAACTCCAGAAAGAGAAAGCAGTGAATACGTCCAAAAATTTAGTTCCATAAAACAAACAAACATTTTTCGAAACCCTCTAACTCCAGAAAGAAAAAGCAGTGAATATTTAAAATTGCCGTCTGACCAAAAAGAATGCTGCTTCAGTGAGCAGCCTTAAGAAGTTTAATAATTGCAAAGGGGAAACATGAACTATGGGTGGACGACAGCGGGCAGCAGTACAAATGTTCAAATCATGTCGGAACAGTCCCATTTTGACCAAAACTATAGGAAACTAATATGAACCATCCTGAAAAGCTATTCCGTAAAATTTGTGATAAGAGAACGTTTTCCCGCGAGAAGTGTTGTCGTGTTTGTGTGATTTTCTACGGCTATTATTTGCTTTTTCTATCGGCCGATGTCAAAATTTCAGCTGTGCGCTGTCACGTATTTTAGTTTGGGTCGTTTTAAACACGAATTCCTGCAAGTATGCATGATTATTTATTCATTTAACGGCTGTAGAAAATCACACAAATCTGACAGCACTTGTCGCGGAGGAACGGCGGATCTTTTATCACAAATTTTATTGAATAGCCTTTCTGAGGATCTTATAATGGTGAAACTAATCTATCTACGTTTACACCATGTTACAAAAACAACAAACGATTGTTTTGTATTTTATATGAGATGTATTTAAAAAAAATAGTATTAAAATATTACTTTTTTCCTTTATCAAATGAAAACAAATCACTTTGTAAAATACAACTGTTTAGTCAAAATTATCTACGTGTTTCAAAACCAAAGGTTTCTTTTTTTTTGTTATTTATTTTTGAGGTGTTATGCCGTGTTTCGCTACCTCCTTCTTTAGCCAACGTTTCGGACAGCGTTACAGTGTCCATCATCAGGGCAGATATGAGGCTCATCTCTGGATATGGACACTGTAACGCTGTCCGAAACATTGGCTAAAGAAGGAGGTAGCGAAACACGGTATAACACCTCAAAAATAAATAACAAAAATACTTTTGGCCATGAAAACCTAAAAACATACCAAAGGTTTCTTCTTCAGGAAAAGATTAACATTTGTTGAAGAAACTATGTTACAAAACCAAAGGTTTCTTCAACAAATGTTAATCTTTTCCTGAAGAAGAAACCTTTGGTTTGAAACATGTAGATAATTTTGATTAAATGGTTGTAATTTACAAAGGGATTTGTTTTCACATTTTAGAGATTTTTTGTGCTCCGAAAATATGTAAAAAAATAAAAATGACACCAAACAACAGTACCTTTGCTGAAAATACTATACATCGTTTATACATATCGTCATATCTGACCTATATTGTTTATTACACAGAGGAAATTACCCAAATTAAACATGTTGATACTATCTGCGTCCATGGAATAGTCGTAGCCCAGAATTGCTGACCCTGTTGAGCCTAGTATATGTAGACACAGCACACCTCACCGGCGGCGCAGTCGTTGGCCCACTTGTCGACTGGGGCCCTCCCACAGTCTGCCTTCCTCACGCAGTTGCCGCCCCTTTTGGCGCAGCGGGTCTCCTTCATTGACACTGCAACAATCATTCAAATATTCGGTTGAATAAAAAGTTTTCTATGGTTTTTCTTAATTCCAAAGGCGATGTTTTTAACGTTAAAACATACGTTTTTACGAGGAAATTCCCCTTGGAGCTTATGTTATTGTTGAGGATGCTATATGGAGGTTATTTTTAGGGAAAGGAAGGGGAGAAAATTCTGGGGAGCTAAAACGTATTAGGGGTGGGCAGAAATCTGGGGGTCAATTTGTCTATGAGTGATGGATGTATGAATCCATACCTCCCACTGAGGTGCAAGGCGATGGGTCGAGAGAGTCCGTATGGAAAGCTTAGGTTACTTCTCCCTTAACTAATCTCTCCGGATCCGCATTGACCTTTAAGACCTAGATAAATCTTCCCCATGAAACCAGGCAACAAATTGTGGAAAAGCACCGTTCTGTGTATATGTATAAAGAACAAGTAGATTTAAATTCAGTAAATTAAAATTACCCCTACTTCATGGCAAATGAAAAAAAACGATTGTCTGTAAAGTCGGTTAACGGACGATAATTTTACGTGATAACGTCAAAAGAAAACTTTTACATAGAGTTTTACAGTCTCAAGCCGAACGCTTAGGCCGATCGAGCCTCTCTATCGCTTATTCCGCGCTTTCGCCGAACGCTCAGGCCGATCGTGCCTCTCTATCGGTTATTCCGCAATCTCGCTTGCACGCTCGGCTCAGGCGGAACGTGACAACATGACAATGAGTCATACTTTTTCGTGAATGCTGCCGGCGTTCATCGATTTATAAGACGTTATCACGTCAAAAAAATACTTGAATTTCGCCAGACACTTAATTGCAACTTCATAATCCTAGTTCAAAATATTACACAATCTGCAATCTGCAGTGTTCGGTATTTATTTCCATCTTCACTCAACGTTTCAACAATAATAACTAAATGAATTATTATCCTAAGCCTCTGTAGGCATTGATTTCTTTGTTATCTAACAGAAGACAAAGTGCTATAAATCCAACAAGTACTTTAAAACTATTTTAGTCACGAGTGTACTATCAGTTATACAATTGTTATAATTGTATTGACGTGCCGTGACCAAAATAATAATCTTATGATAAATAAGTATGGTGTCCAGTCTCTCTTCAATATCACCTATCATCATAGATAATACATCGCGTTAATTACAGTCTATGTCCATCCCAATAATATTCAAAAGCAAAAATTACAATTTTAAAAGCTGGTCAAATACATACATTGATATGAAAATAATGAACAATTGTAACAATCAATCTAATTGTTTCCGAGTGTATATTGATCAGTCCTTCGATCTCGAATACTTTCTCATTCCTGCATCGCTTTGTCTCTTACTAATTAGGAGCGAGGGATTCTATTGGTTATTTTTCACCCTACCGCTCGTGCTCCCTGAAAGAGATGATACAACTGTCTAGGGTTAACACAACATGAATCATATAGTTTTCCAGAACACGGCCGCACTCTTGACGACCAGACCGATATTGACAGGGAATAAATAAAAAATACAAAAAATTGGCAATTCAGAATTGAAATACTTACTTTTACTTGGCGCTTCGCGTATTTTTAAGAAGACGTTTGACATCTACGCACGTAAATCCATAGGCTGTTCCACCAGTGTCATAAATAAGAAAGCGTAAATCGATTTCTTATTTATTCCTTGTTAATATCGGTCTGGCTATAATTAGTGTGGCCGTGCTCTAAAAAACTATGTGACTCATGTGTTAACTCAAGATAGTTAAGTTTTCTCCCCGTTTCGAACCGCATATACAGGTAAAAACTTTGGCAGGACTGAATCATAGAGACACGTTTTTAAACCGTCGAATTCGGATTTCAGCTAACCTAGAGTGAATAGACTCGTTGTAACCGAATTTTAAATAGTGCCATACTGTTTCAAAATGCGCTTCAGTGAAAGGTATAATAAGCGGTTGAGGGAATAAAAAGTTTGGTAGTGAACCCATAGTGTGTGTTACTCTTGCTATTATTGAACCGTGTCATACTTGGAAATAGACTGTAACTTAAATAAAGAATAATATTGTGTTTACCGTAAAAAATATGAATTTTATTTAATTATTCTGTTACACAATTGTAAAAAACTAAAACAATTTTGAAGTAAGTTTCCCAACGCCTGTGAATTTTTATGCACATTTTATTTCATTAAATAACGAGAATAATCTTCACACGAGTAAATTTAATATGATAATTGAACCGCGTGCATGTCATAATCTCAAGTATCTATCTACTAGCAAATTGTGCATTCGCCCAGTCAAGAAACATATAATTATTAAGTTAATCAAAATTATTCGGATTGTCCCCTTTTAGTTTTATTAAGTTAATTATTAATTATAAGGTTAGAAGGGAGCACATGTAATAACTATTAGGTTTAAAGAAATACAGCAATAAAGAGAGCACCACATACCATCGGCGAATTATTTAAAAAAAATACAATTTAATTGCTGTGAATCGCGCATCAAAAAATTCAGAACATTACACCGATACAATACATGATATCATTGTTCATAACAATAATTTTTGATAAACGCAAAATTTTTTTTGGTTCTTCAATTTCTGTTTAAACTTTTGCTCGTTAAAAACTTGTGCAATTAGTAGAAATTAGGTATCTACGCAATTACATTCAGAATGATATCAAAATTTTGTTGTTACGACGAAGTTACAACAATTAATAAAAACAATCGTTACTTTCTATTTTTTTATATTTTTAGAATAAGTTAATGAGTAAAACTTCAAATGGAAATATTTTGAAAACAAACAAAAATTTGAAACAGAAAAATCAGAAAAAGTTACAGTGGCCTTTAGAAATTGAACCCAGGACCTTAGCCTTTCCGGGGCTCTGCTCTAACCACTGAGTAAATTCGACCTTATCCGCTTCGGTCATATTTAACTACGCCATACTTCGTGGTTTATTTTGAATTTTTACACATTAAGTTATTCCAAAAAAAATAAAAATATTCACCGTCCACTCAAAAAAGTCAATAGATGTCGCACAATAAATAAATATATACATTTATCCGAGACACTATCTAGATTGCATTTAGTTCGGTAAAAATCTTGCAATCATACATAAAGATAGCAGACAATAAAAAATTGCGTTAAGAAAATGAAGATAATGTAGGTAGTTCTCAGTTAAAGAATTTACAGCTAAACATGACCGAAAGGGATATGGTCGAACTAGCAAAGCTAAGGTCCTGGATTCAATTCCTAGATTCGACCGTAACTTTTTTTCAATTTTTTATGAGAAAAACTCTCTTTTAATAACTTTTTAATATATCATTGAAGAAGAAGATAACACTTATAATCTAAATGAAAATATGAAAGAAAACAAGACACAGAAAAACAGAAAAAAAACAATGGTCGCAACTGGGACTCGAACCCAGACCTCTCGTCTTACCGGGACGGCGCGTTTTTCAATTTCGCTATTGCCACCTTCTGTCAAACCGTCATATTTGTCAATCTCATATTTCAAATATTTAGAATCATTAATATTATCTTCAACTAGTTCTTTTTCCATATTATAGGCAACTACTCTTTTTATTGGAAACAATCATTCAAAGAATTGGTTTGTAACCTGAATAGCGTCTCGGATAAATGTATCCGAATTTATTCATATGGAACTATTGACTTTATGAAAGTCTAAATGAATATTCAATTTTTTATGAGAAAAACTCTCTTTTAATAACTTTTGAAGGTTATTCCCATCAACGTAATATATCATTGAAGAAGAAGAAAAAGACGTAGAAATATGACGGTTTGACAGAAGGTGGCAATAGCGAAATTGGAAAACGCGCCGTCCCGGTAAGACGAGAGGTCTGGGTTCGAGTCCCAGTTGCGACCATTGTTTTTTTCTGTTTTTCTGTGTCTTGTTTTCTTTCATATTTTCATTTAGATTATAAGTGTTATCTTCTTCTTCAATGATATATTACGTTGATGGGAATAACCTTCAAAAGTTATTAAAAGAGAGTTTTTCTCATAAAAAATTGAATATTCATTTAGACTTTCATAAAGTCAATAGTTCCATATGAATAAATTCGGATACATTTATCCGAGACGCTATTCAGGTTACAAACCAATTCTTTGAATGATTGTTTCCAATAAAAAGAGTAGTTGCCTATAATATGGAAAAAGAACTAGTTGAAGATAATATTAATGATTCTAAATATTTGAAATATGAGATTGACAAATATGACGGTTTGACAGAAGGTGGCAATAGCGAAATTGGAAAACGCGCCGTCCCGGTAAGACGAGAGGTCTGGGATCGAGTCCCAGTTGCGACCATTGTTTTTTTCTGTTTTTCTGTGTCTTGATTTCTTTCATATTTTCATTTAGATTATAAGTGTTATCTTCTTCTTCAATGTAACTTTTTTTGTTTAAAATTTTCGTTTGGCAGTCGCTAATATTGTATTCAATGATTAGACTATTTTTATTAATTGTTATAAGAAATGTTTTGAGTGGCGACAGACATCGCTATCATAAAAACAAAACAAATTCATGACGACAAAACAAATTAGGTACCACCAATTGAATGCAAGACATTATTTTGTAATTAATGAGAATTTAGCTCGATGACGATAAGCGTGAATTCTGTTAAGTGTTAACTCATGACAAGGACGCAGTACAGCAGCAGTCAATTTGATTGAGAACTTTATTGTTGCATAATAAAACGGTGTCAAGTTAAATTGGAGTATCCTTCACCCACGAGCGTATATTCCAATTGTATGAATGTAAACAATGATGTGGTTCAGTGGGTGACACTATTTACAGTTATCTTCTTAATTACGTTCTGCTGATCTTGTGCGGAGCGACTACCATCAATAACACATCATTTTCCTGCCGCTCCGATGGTCTCCGTCGGTCGCTGAAAAAAACTCATTAAACCGCATCTCGTGCAATGCAAACAGTCAAATTAAGGGAGCAAGTGGGCAATTAAGTGACAAATTAAATAGTGCAATAAAGAGAATGATCGCATTGCATGTTCGCTAAATAGTCGCCGTTGCTTGATAAGAGCAACAATAATATTTTTATTATGAAATACATACATTGATTAAATTTAGTGCGATCGCTTTGCGTTAACATTGTGATCAGTTAGAACTGTCAATAGAATAACATGCTTTAAAATACACATTATAATAACAAATGACATATTGCTTGCTGAGGATTGGTTTGTACTCCTGTATTTTTAGTTTTTTTTTTTAGCTGCGAATTAAAGTAAATGTTAGTTCGTTCAAAATTCAACCAAATACGTTGTTTTTTTTACTTATAGGTAGATTAACCCTTTTTATTTTTTTTTAATATTTAAAGCAAATAGTTTGAAATAAAGGAAACAAAAATATAATTTTTTGAAACTCAAAAACTTTTATTTTTCAATATGAGTTTTTGTGGACATAGTACAAACCAATCCTCAGCAAGCGATATAATCCACATACAGAAAAAAATAAATATATTAAAAAACAATAAAAGAAAAGTATCGATCGATCGCACGATAAACAAGCAAAATCTAAAAAAATTTCTAGACGTTACATACCTAGGAAAATAATTTCCCTCGGGGCCTATGTCATTTTTGGGAATGCTGTGTGGAGGGTTTATTTTAAGGAAAGGAAGGGGAGGAGAGTTCTGGGAAGGAAAAAGGTTTAAGGGGTGGGTAGGAAACTGCGGTTCAGTGTGTCCTGGTCATCCGCCTCCAAGACCTAGACAAACCTCATCCCGTGAACCCGGGAACCCCTGCTAAATCACCAAAGGTGGTGAACCACTTGGGGTGACCTATGACAGAGGTGTTGGTTATCCAATAAAGGTTCCCGGGGCGGCGGTACCCATTCCCGCCTCCCAAATTGAGTTGAGGTATCATACAACGTAAACTGCCGATCCCGCTCTCCGCGCATCGCTTTCTCGAGCTCATAGTGGAACCCGCATCGACAAGATATTGTACATACATACTCAAATCTTTCACCAATTTTCTTTAATATTCTTTTTATTTCGCATTGGAATGCGTGACTTTAGTTTTATGTTGTGTTGCAGTAGCACGAAAAATTTATTGAAAATAGGAATAGCATTGATTATTTTTAAAACATAAACAGTTTAAGTAATTTTTATAGCCCCAAAGAAATTGATGGAAATCACATGAAGTGAGAGATATCATGAGCAATCGAGACAAGAAGGTTAAAAACATGTTTATTATTTTATTAAAAACATCCAGAGTCTAAATTAAAAAGTTGGTGGGTAACTATAAAAATAATAATACAAGTTATAAAACAAAAAAAAACCATCAATTTATATTTCTATCAACACGTGACTATTATATTTAAATTTATTGTTTTCGCTTTATCTGTCAGTGTGTTAACCAAAATAATAAAATTATTGTAACACGCTCTTGACGTTGAGTTATATTCCAATATAAGTGGGTGAATCACTGGCAGATTTTTCTAGAATGTATACAAAATATTTACAATATAGAATCCCTCAACAACTCTACACAACTTCAAATTAGAAATATACCAACACAGGCGTAAATTGAGTGGCTTCAGAAATTGAACTTTCAAACAGCAATATGTATGAGAATCATTTACTGGAAACGCAGAATCAGATAGCTGAAAGGTGGGTAACAAAATGGGTGAAATACGCGAGAAGTTTTGTAGAGCTCTGCACAGTGCACAAGCGCCTTGAAATTGCGATACCTTTTCAGTATATACACATATCTTTTTAATTTTATAAATAATAACTGCGTACGGAAAACCATAATGGTATTGATGTATCTCTGTGCTAACTTTATCTGTAGAATGTCGAGTGGATATAAAAGTTGAGAATTGGGTATGTATAAACTTTAAGGAGTTGAAATACTCTACTTAAATGGCTTCACAACTGTTGAAAGGAATATTTTTACAAGTTTTAAATTAATAGGTTTTAGGTTTTGTGTTGAGAAAACTACACAACTTCATGTAGATATCTTATAGTGGTTGCAGTGCAGTTGATGTCCAAAAGGCTGTATGTAGATTAGCAAGTTCGGGTATATTTGAAAAAGTCATTTATCATCTTGTTCGAATTCCTTGTCAAATTCTTATAAAAAAACGTTACGTACGTTATTAATTTACTATAATATATTATTAAATGCATCCATTTGAATAACGATTTTGTTATTGTGGAAGATTTAATTCAAATCTTGATAGTGGAAATCAACCCACTTCCAGATATTCGATCTAGCTGAAACTCGGCAGATAGAATCGTTATTGATGACAAAGCATAATATTAACATGTTTTGCGCATTTCTCTGAAATTGGATGAAATGATGGCGGTCCAACGCAACAAATTGTTGCAACCACGTTGGCGCAAAGTCGAAACTATTTCACTACATAATAAAAATAAATGTATTGAAGTAAAACACTTTATTTTAAGGAATTGATTTTTTTATGGTTGGTTTATCTTGGAGCAGAGATATCTTTCAGCCTTTGTAAACTACACGCCACTGGTGACTGGTGATGCCAAACCACACAGTAGATAATGTGTGCGAAATGGAAAATAATATACATGAATTAAAATAGTAAAATACAAATTTAAAATACTTAATTCCGTGATATTATATTCTCTTAATAAATAATGTTTTTTGCTTTACTTTTTTGATCCACCATAAAACATTCGGGATATTAGTGTAACTTTGTTGGAAACATGTGTGTTTTTTTACGTATTTGTTCATATAGTCGGTAATCATTTTTATCAACGCTAGAATACATTAAATCATGCATTTTGTTGTGTTGTTTTTTTCTATTTAGTGTTATCATGTTTTGTACTTTGTTTTTTGATTTTTGATCCACAAAGAATTAGTCGAGATGATCAAGAATCTGTATCTTCAAGAAAATGATGATTGTGTTATTGTTATTAGTCTGAAAAAGATTTATGGGCACTGGTCACCTGGCCTTTATATTATATATGCAGATTTTATATTTGATTTCGTGTTATCATGTTTTGTGCTGTATCATTGCTGTTATCTACGCACCTTTTTTATGACCCACAAGGCGATTGCTTTGCTGTGGTTTTATCGTAGTGTATCTTTTAAGTGAACTTTCTATGCATCTTTTGACGTGATAACGTTTTATAAGTCGATGGACGCCGGCTGCACTCACGAAAAAGCATGACTCATTGTCACGTTCCACCTGAGCCGAGCGTGCAAGCGAGAGCGCGTAACAAGCGTTCGGCTTGTGACGCATCTATCTCTCCTCCACTCCATCGTTGTTTTATGACGTTATCACGTAAAATTATCGTCCGTAAGCCGACTTTACAGGCAACCAATTTTTTAGTGATAGAATAGTGAGACAGTCTAGAATACTCACGACCATAGCAGCATTCGACGTTCTTGTCGCGTTGTTCGGGGCACAAGCCCTTACTGGCGGTCCGGAGCTCGCTGGGACAGTCGTTTTCGATCACACATAAACCGCCCTGGATTATACACTCCTTCTCGTTCTTTATCTTGTCCAATTCTATTACTGAAAACACCACGAAATAAACATTAAAACATGTACTCGCTATAATTACTTCTTCAAACTTCGCAAATTCACTTTTTGGCGTCATTATTAATTAATTTAATGACAACAAATAACTTTTTGTTCACCACTATTTAATTAACAATATCGACATGTTTCAAAAACTATATTTTTTTCGTCAGGATAAAAAGTTAATATTGTTAATTAAATAGTGGTGTACACAAAGTAACTTGTTTTCATTAAATTAAAACATGTATTTAAATGATTTTTAAACTGGCTGTAGATACTATTAAAAATAATAAAATACTCAAAATGTGCCAAAACTTTATGAAACCAAAGTTTCCGACCGCAATTAAAAAAAAAAAAAAACATTTGTGTGCAGTTCACACGCGGTGGAAGTGAAACCTTCAGAAAACTAAAGTAAACAAAAGTGTTGAGGCTATAAAGCCCCTTACAAAGAAGAGACCGATAGGCTACTAAGCACCGCACAAAGAGGAGACCGATTATTCTATCTCATTCTCTCGCAGGCTAAATCCTGTAGATGTATGTGTTTTTCTCTTTTTAGTGTCAACTCACTTTTTATCGTTTCATGTAAAAATTAATTAATTAAAAATATTTCTAAATTTCATAATTTTTTAAAGAGAAAACTTCTTTAGCACCATTGTGATTTGAAACTCGATGAAACGAAAAGCGACATTAAAAAGTGAAACACACGTACGTCCGTAGGATCTAGCCTGCGAGAGAATGAGATAGACTAATCGGTCACCTCTTAGCGGTGCTTCGTAGCCTCCCCACTCTTGTCCTCTTTAGTTGTCTGAAGGTTTCACTTTTACCGCCTGTGAATTGCACACATTTTTTTATTATAAGCATCCGCTATACTGCCAAAACAGTTTTCAGTAGATCAAGTGTTCGTGGAATAATGTTATAAGGCAACAAATTTCTACGATAATGTTTTTACGCTACCAAGATGTTTTGCCTGTACTGAAAGATGCAAAAATCGTTGTGATGAAGGAATTTAATTCCAGCTTTCTTTTGTGAAAAGATCCTTTCCAACACAGGTTACCTGGAGGCGAAAAGTTGAAAGTATTATTTTTTCCGCGCTTTGATTTCTCGCAACATATTATTTTAGTTTATTTTGTATTGTTAAGCTATATAAAAGCGTCGTAGTTAGGTGCATAGAAGAGCGTGGCGTTGGGTACGTATTAGGTTTTTTTTATAATTGAATTTTCCAGTTAAAAAAAATTGATTCATATTTTTCAAAGAAATATAATTCGGGCAATTTGAATTTACCATGCTAAATTCAGATAGCAATGACATTGTTGGTAAAACCTTTTCGGCTTTCAATATTTTTAATAACCATACCACAAAAATTATAAATAAGAACAAGCCCGGTAATATTCAACCGGCATTTTATGCGAATAATAAATTAAACAAATACATTCTTTATAACAAGGATAGCGACATTAAAATTAAAAATATCAGGTGTTTATAAGCTCAACTGCAAAGATTGCAATTGTTTTTACATAGGTAAAACTAACAGATATATAGAGGTTAGAGTAAAATAACATCTCAGAGCTTTGAAGGGTAATAACGAATCTGAGTTCGCAGATCATTTATGATATAAACTTAGGTCTTAAAATTTTACATACGGGTTATATAAGGCACCACAATGGTTTTGAAATCTTAGAAAAAAAATGTAAATTCCAAAACCGACATAATTAATAAACAAATAATTTTTATGAGCCCACTTTTGAATATTTTCCCACTTAACCGGTCTTCCCCTTCTAATGATATTGTAATCCCAAATTCCAATAAACATCCCCCGCTCTTACACCTTTCTCTCCCGTCTACCCCTACCCAAGAATTTAATCTATATTTAATTTGAAACTTCAGTATACTTTAACTCCTGATGAGGTGAACATTGTTCATGAAACATGTAGAGTGTTTATCAAATAAAATGATGTGTACAAAGTTATTTGTCTTTTAATATAATAAATAATGCCATCATCAAGTAAAAACCTTACAGAAGAAGTTTTCTTCGAAAAAAAAAAAATTTAAAAATATTATAAATATTAAAAATTTCTGCGTGTTTTTTGTGACATTTGAAAGAATAATAAATCCATTAATTTAACTCTGTTCAAATTCACAATGTCAAACGAACTGTTGATGCAAAAAAGATTATTTTTCAATCATCATTATTTCTGTTTTTAAACTCTTCTCCACGTTTTTCAAATTATATTGAGATAATAAGCTGTATATTCACTTGAAAATTTAATATTTATGCTTGCAATTAAATATTACTATGAAATTCAATGCCATAACTTTGTTTTTCATGCAACGATAATTTGCAGCTGCATACATTTCCCTATAAATTGAAAGAGCTGGTTTTAATATGGAACTTTGTATCCGATTCTGCCAACAACTAAACTTTTCTATTTGCACATTACAAAATATTTTGTCATTGCTGAGTTTTAAATTAATATCTGCAACTCGTGTATCTAAATTACGTTTTTTATTTAAATTGAAAACTTCTTTAGCACCGTTGTGATGAAAATCAATGAAGGGAAAAAGCTCCACTAAAAAGAGACAAACGCATACATCCATAGGATTTAGGCTGAGAGAAATTGAGATCGACTAATTGGTCTCCTCTTAGTGCTGTTCTTCTGTAATATTTAATCATTGAAGACAATGTTAGCGACTCCTAATATTGTCTTCAATGATTAAATACAACAATTTGAGGTTTTACTCATCAAGTTATTCAAAAATAAATTAAATATTCATCCTAGACTTGCAAAAAAGACAAAAGATGTCGAACATTAAATAAAAAATAATCTATTTATCCAAGACACTATTTAGATTGCATTTAGTTCGGGAAGAATCTCTCAAGCATACATAAAGTTAGTAGCTAATAAATGTATGCATTAAGAAACTGTAGATGATTTTAGTCAAAGTATGATACGGTTAAATATTACCGAAGAGGATCGAAGTTAGCTCAGTGGAAGAGCAGAGCTCCAGCAAGTAACCTAACGTCTTGGGTCAAATTCCTAGATACGACCATTTCCGTGTCTGATTTTCCTGTATTCTATTGTTCATATTCTCAAAAACATGTTTGTAGTGGTATTCTGAAGATTCCTCATTTTGTAGCCTGTTATTATGTATATATGATTATCATTTCTCTCTTGAATTCATGGAGGTAGCTGACATTGTATTATTTACCAGCTGGTCCCCGGCATGCGTTGCAATGCCATTCAAAGATATAAATTGATTCTCACTGCATGTCCTTTCCCGTGCGTCCCCATTCCCTTCCGCCTTCCCCGCCTTCCCCGCCTTCCCCGCCTTCCCCGCCTTTCCCGCCTTCCCCTCCCTCGTCTCTTCCCTCTCCGCGAACCCCACCTCCTCCGTTCCCCTTCTCTCTTTCCTCCCTGCCGCTAAAATATATGAATTACACATATTTTCATGTATACAAATTTCATAATGTCAGAGCTCACCAGCAGTAAAAAAAAGAATTATCCAATTTGGTTCAGTCATTCGGAAGTTACGCGCGTAGGTACCAACACTTCGAAGATTCATTTTTATTTACATAGATAGATAGATATTAACCACGACGCCTGAAATAAAAAAAATATATATATGTATCAAAATAGTTGCCATGGCAACGATTTTTTTTCTGACGTTAGCAATAACTCGCTTTTGTTAGCAACAGAAAACGTATATGAAATATAATATATTAATATTTATAATTTCATAACGCCAGAGCTTACCACCATATACAGCCGATGGTCTTCGCATATAATTTAGCTTTCTATTGGTGAAAGAATTTTTTAAAAACGTTTTATTGTTTTATGCGTGAAAGCGTAACAAACAAACTCGAGCAGTTTGCATTTATAATATTAGTATAGATGTAAATTAACTGCCCGGCCTGACAGAATAATGTAAATCATATTGTGGACAAAGGTAACTCTTATATAATATACAAACAGCGATTTCACAAAATATTAAGCAATTGAAATTCACAGTGGATTCTGTGAAAGTTGACATTAAAATACATGATACATAATGGAGCAGGTTGAAATCTCGTACCTTCTGTTTTACATACGATATAATCAGACTTATGGTGGGTAGGTACTGGGTTCCTGGGTACATTATTACGTTCTTTGATTTTACAAGTTGATCGAGCACTGATATTATTCCAATACTAGCACGATTCATAATATGCATACATATACTGAAGTCCATACACAACAATACCAAACAGATAAAATGATAGAAGCCTGTTGTAAACGTGTCTTTGTGCCTAAACTAAGCTCTTTTTTTTCGTACCAGATGAGCAGGTAATCAACATAATGGCCACAATTATCTTCAAGAAAACATTAATTTCCACTGCCAATAAGAAATATACAATCTAACCAAGCATTTGCGTGGATTTCGTAATGACTTTTTTCTACTAAGATTACGAAAATGTTACTAAAAGTTTTAAAAAATTTATTGTTTTATTTTTAATTAAAAAAAAACCCGTTTTTGAGATCGTGACGTCACTACATGAAAATTTTCCGTCTCCGATAATATACAATTAATTTTGTACAATTCCACACTGATTTTTTTTAATATATGCTGCAACACTTCGATTTCCGGCGAATTTTTTTTAAATTACGACACTAACGGTACGGCCACACTGGAGCCAACTTCCAACTGCAAACCTTTGGACGATTTGGCCCAACACATCAGTCTGCGCAATATTATTACAGGAGAGTAGTAAAAAATATTATTGTAGCGTTTAAAATATTGTTTTTTTTAGCTTTACGAATCGAAATCAAAATTATGGAAACCAACCACCCGAAGCATAGCCGGCACAATAGTGGGCAACAGCGCCGAATCAGCTGTTTGATGCCAGCCATTTTGGAGTTCGAAGTTGGAAGGTTGGCTCTGTTGTGGAAGTAGCATAAAATTCACTTGCTTTATTGCCTGCGAACTTCGTTACAGGTACTTTATAAATTATGTCCCGTGTTTCCGGTTTATAAAAAAATGGTCCAATTTTTCGAATTGAAATTTTTAAAAAATCGCCAGGGTTTCAAAAAACAATTAAAAAAAAATACGGAATGTCTTTGAATATTTGCCTAATCCGGATTTTTTTTTATTTTTGAAAAGATGTGGTGCAAGCGGCCTAAATTCTACATTCCACTCAAAAACGTGCACAAAATACAATAATATCATTTCAGATGCTGATATTTTCCATTTGTTCTCAGGTCAATTTATTAAATGCATATAAGAAAAAAAAAAAACAAACTGTTAAATATAAACCCTCTACCCATGCTGAGTCTTATTGTCTCATTCTCATTATGTTGTTTTTCTTTTGAAGTGAAATCTTCTTGTGATATGAAACTCGAGAAACTTTGACACAAAAAAGAGACAAACACATACATCTACAGGATTTAGCCTGCGATAGAATGAGATAGACAATTGGTGTCCTCTTTGTGCGGTGCTTCATAGCTTAACGGCCTCCTCTGCGTGCGTGCTTTGTAGAAAGAAATGTTAAATAATTTTTAAACTTGATAACAATATTATTATACATAAACCCTACAATTATCCTACTCCTGATACACTGCATTCATCTTATTCTCTAAAAGTTGAGTTTTCTATATTTTTCACTTCTACCGCGTGTGAACTGCACATTCTGATTTTTTTTAATCCCGTGTTTCTTTAAACATTATCCTGTGTGTAAAAAATTATTATATTTGAATAGGTACTCCTACATAGTTTAATTTATTGTGATGTAAAAATGTATTATTTTTGGGTAGGTAGATAGTTTATATTCACATTATCCATTCTATGAGCTTTAATCTGTGTTTTACTTATATCTTTTTGTTATACTTTTGAAATAAATCTTTACTTTTTTATTAACGATACCTAACTTATATGATACAGAAGATCAAACAATTGCACAACGATTTTGAAGTGAAAACTTTAGCATCGTTGTGATTTGAAACTCGATGAAACGGAAAAACGATACTAAAAAGAGACAAACACATACATCTGCAGTATCTAGCCTGAGAGAGTCGAGAGAATGAGATAAAATAATCGATCCCCTCTTTGTATGGTTCTTCATAGCCTACCCATTCTTGCATTCTTTAGTTTCCTGAAGGTTTCACTTCTACCGCATGTGGGGTTTACACAATTTTTTTGAAGTGAAACTTCTTTAGCACCGTTGTGATTTGAAACACGATGAAACGAAAACGTTACATCCTTAGAGTTTAGCCTGCGTCTCTAGGATTTAGCCTGCAAGAGAATGCAAAAGAATGAAACCTTACCGCACTGGCCGTTTTTTATTGAATTTATGCCGCGATTATGGGCTCACTTTTCAAGGCTACTATTGGTTGAGATTTTGTTTACCATTATCTGTGCCACCCGTCTGTGCCAAAACAGCACTGTTATTGTTAATTTTGTTCTCTTGGCATTGCTTTGTATATACTGTATATTCTTTGTTTCATATTAATTGATCAATATTTCGTAAGGACTGGTAAGGAACACTATCGGATTACTTTTAAGTTTATTATAGTTAAGCGCACTTGAAGTGTAATAACACAAAACTGCGCTGTGCGATTTATTTATGTATGTATTTTAAGGTCTTTTGAAGCCAGAAACAAAAATAGTAGATTGTTGTTTACCGAATAGAACGTCATTAAAAATGTGTTTTGTTCATCACTTTCATGCAAAGTGAGCAAACATCGAAATAACTTCGGGCACACAGACAAGCTTACTAGACATATCGTTCTGTTTATTTATCTAGTCTTTAGTGAGCAAATATTTATGAAAAGAAGAGTAGGTACGTATTTCATTTTTAAGTGCGATAAAGATATTATTACTCGGAAACGATAATCGCCGATTTGATGGATTTGGTTTTTATTACTTATATTTATTGCAAGTTTATTGGCGAAGCTACGTGGTTCGTTTTATTGCAGTAAATGAGATATTATAAATTTAACCATTTCCCTTAAAACTTTACGAAAGACATTTTGTAAATTTCACAAAGTATATCTCATATACTTATACACAGGATGCATGTCATTTTGCTGTCCGATGATATTTTTTTCAATAAAAAAAAAATAATTAAATCGCACGTTGTCACTGCACTGGGTAACTACAGATGAACAGGTAACGTCTCGATCCAGCAGCACCGTACAGACGAGACAGTGCACGTAACACGTGATCCGTTTTGGTAAGTGGCTGTGTGATCAGTGGTGACTTGTGATAGAAAAAAAACAGAGTGTGCAGTTCACACACGGTAGAAATGAAATCTTCAGAAAATTAAACTTCGAGAGAATGAGATGAGTGCCAGGAGTAGAAAAATTGTAGGGCTTAAATATTTATAATAATATTGTTACGAAGTTTAAAAATTACTTTGTATTTTATTCTACGAAGCACCGCACAAAGAGGAGGCCGATTAGTGTATCTCATTTTCTCATAGGCTAAATTCTGTGTTTATCTCTTTTTAGTGTCGCTCGTTTCCGTTTCATCGAGATTCAAATCACAACGGTGCTAAAGAAGTTTTCACTTCAAAAATGTGAGGATTAATGGGATTAATGCTAGAAGTGCCTCGAACGTGTAAGTTTCTGATAAATTAATTTAAGTGCCAAAAAGTACTCTAAAATGTTCTATATTTGAATGCTTTTAATAATTATATCAGGTACTGCAGATTGATGAAATAGTGTCAAAATGTTGTTTCAGATTTTTTTTACACCGAGCAATCGATAAACATTCCTAGGCGACTTACGAATTTGACATTTTTCTTTATTTTATTTATTAACATTTTAAACAGTCTTTATGAATTCATATATGACAGTGATAAGAATATTTATATCATTGACCAATAATATAATAAATTGAAATTTAGGACCATAATACAAAAATGCACAACAATTTACCTAATATAGCCAATTCTGATAAAGTGCATCTTCTTACTTAAATCTACAAAAAATGTTTAATGAAAGTTTTCCAAGATTTACATTTAAATTTTAATGAATATCAATTCCTGTCTTTCAGGAAGGGATTTTATTCACATTTGAACTGCTAAAAGTTAAAGACTAAATGTGGTGAACTAAAAAAAAATAAAATAAAGTAATCAATGGAATATTAAGTTTTTAGTCAAACATGTGGCACTAGCAAGGTTCGTGTTAAATACATCGATGTTTGGCCATAATCTATTAAATGTGCCACAGTTTCTTTTTATAAATACATTTTCAAGGTAATTTGTATTGCTCTTCGTGATATAAAATGTGTTCGGAGATCGAGTAACTCTAAATGGACATCTGAGATGAATATTTTGTAGTATGAGCTATCAATGAAGTTATGAATTATCTTACAGAGCATTAATAGGTCTCTGATATCTCGGCGTTGATCAAGAGATTTAAGGTTTATGGGGACATAGTTTTCATCATTTCGCAGGCGATAAGAGACATTAACCTTTTCATTTTTTTCATAAACTTTTTCTGAACTCTTTCAATACTTGCTTTATTTGTAAAACAATGAGGGTTCCACATTGTCGAAGCATACTCTAGATGGCTTCTGACGTAAGACATAGGCACTTTATATATTTAATTGAAAAAAAAAGCATCATCGCTCAGCAAAATGATATCTTTATTTGTACTTCAAATATGCTCAAGAGTAGCTTGTTTAAAATCGTCCGGTTAAATTCTGGTGGTGGTGGTTAAATGATAATAGCTTTTTTTAAATCATCTGCTCGGTGTGCTGCAATAAAGTAGATTGGTAAGTACCTGACAATTTTGACATTTTCAAGCAAACGTTTCGAATCTGTAATGGTGGTCTTTCAGAAAATCTGAGTTTTAACATGTCCTTTTGCAACATGCGTGGTTTACGAGAAATATTGAGATGTTACAAAGAAGCTATAAAGGCATGTCCATTATATTAAATTCCAATTTAATCCGTCTGAGTCAATTATTACTATCTAATATATAATCAATATTTATTTTATTACTTTGTTTCCGGCCATTCGAAGATATGCTCCTGCCGCTTAGAGCTCCGCTGTAACCTCTCTTTCTATTACACGCGTCGTTTATGAGAAAGAGAGATAGATGTTACAGTCAGCGGTTTGCCTTTAGTCATTATTCATCCATCTATTAAATATGTAGTTCTGACCTTAATCCGATAACACTTAATCTGAATGTGAAAAGTCACGCCGTATTAAACCAATCGATGACCTTATTCACCAGAGAGACCTTGTTTGTTGTCCTTAACATTCAAATACTAATGACTGGTAATAATATATCATGAAATATCTATATCAAAATAATGTCCGGTATTGCGATGAATCACTTGCAAAATGACTTAACAAATTTAAAAAAATTAATATACATGATGTTAAGGGACGTACTTGACTTACTTTTACCAGTAATTCCTGACATTGTTTGTAGTAAATAATATAAATCAAATGTTTGTCTCCGGTGACTTTTCTATCACATGTCGTCACTGGTCAACCCTCATCCCAAAGCTTTTTCCCAAACTTTCCAATGCCTCCCCCCTTTCTTTTGTCCATTCGAACACCGATTTTGAATGTTTTTGGTTGAAAAAAAAAACTTCAAAAATATCACCGGAGACCAAAATTTCTTAACATTTTTTTACGTCAAATAATGTCAGTAATCACAAACACAAGTTAAAGTAAGTCAAGTAGTTCCTACAACACGGTGAATATATTTTTTAATAAAAATATAAAATAGCGACCGACCGAAGGTTCGGTTTTGGTTTCGGTTTCGGCATCAGTTTCGGTTTCAGCCGAACCTTTTCGGTTTCAGCCGAACCTTCGGCCGTACCGAAACTCTGCGTTCGAGAATTATCGCGCGTCGTTCGGCTGACTTCGTGTGAGTTCGTGGCTCGTGTGTCACCTGCCATCATCAGCTGAGCTCGCCGGCCGGTTAAAATGCTCAATTGATGAGGTCCTTCCTTCCTTTATAATATAAGTGTTGATTTTTGAGAATTTTTTTTCCAAGAAATAATTAACATGTTTTGTTAATTTTTTTGTTTTTAATAATAAAATAAAAAAATATTATAATTTTTATATTTCAATTATTGTTTTTTGTTTCATATAACAAGTGTTAATTTATTTTTTGTTATAGTTTATTTCATTTAACACGTCTGTATAAGTCTAAAAAATAAGCCAAATTTTAGTAAACGATAGATTTTTAACATGTCTAAAAAGTTTCGGTTTCGGTTTCGGTTTAGGTCGGACACTAATATAAAAGTTATTTTTCCATATTATTTTATTATTTATTCCCTTTAGTGAGGAAATTCAAACTCACATGATAAAATTGAATAACAAACAAACTTTTACTCTTTGACAAGACCCGACTCAATTATTTGATTCACTTAGTCGTGTCGTTTCCACCTCGGGCGTCCCCAACTTCTTCTCCCATACTTCACGTCGATAAAAAAAGGGCGTCGTAATCTCCCTTCTCTTGTCTACTTTAGTTTTCTGAAGGTTTCACTTCCACCGCGTGTGATTGCGCACTCTGATGTTTTTTGTAATAAATCAGTGTCGAAACAAAATTATGGCACCTAGCATATTATTAAAATTTTCAATAGGTTTTTTTTAAGTCAATCAAAAATGCACGGAAGAGGCTCATTCAGAAAAAGAAGAATATTATTTACTCTACTGAGACCTTGTTAGTTATCCTTAACATTTAAATGATGACTGCTAATCCTACGAACTTACAACAATATCAACAAGTGCATAAAAAAATGTATATATATTTTACTTATTACATCTATGTATTTGCATTTCGATGTTGTTTTCTTGAATAAATATAATTATTATAAGTGGAAATTAACCCAATTTCCGATATCCGATCGGGCTGAAACTCGGCAGATAAAATCTTTGTCGGTTTCAATTCTTGGTGGCGCTCACGTACCCACACGCATTTCTCTGAAATTGGCTTCAAGCTGGCCTAAGAGAAGCCGCATCTTGATGCGCAGGGCCTTAACGGTAAGTCGAAAATTTTAATTACATAAAAAGAATAGATATATATTAGTGTTAAAAAAATTGTTATTGCTGGTTGTTCTGTTTTTAGTTTTGATTTTATTTACCATTACTTAATAAATAAGTGAAAATCAGAAAGAATTTAATTTAAAAAAATATAAAATAACAAAAAATATTTAATATAAAAAATATTAATAAATGTAAGAAAATCAGAAAGAACATAACAAAGGTGACGTTTTATAACAAATCAAGCAATATGTTTGCCGTAGACTCTTAATTTACGACGCTGGACGAATTTTTTAAATTTTTCTTTAACTTAAATGATTCTTTTGATAATATTAAACATAAATGCAGATATAACAATTTATTATCAGCTTTGTTTTTAAGTAATGACATTTCTGTACAGTAATTCCATATTACAGCCTTTTCAAAAACAAAAATTAAGAATTACGGTATTTGCTTGGAATAAATATGTATTTTTAATAATTTATCAGCACGCGACAAATTTAAGATGAATGTCAAACATACTCTGTGAAATTATTCACGTTCAATAAACTCAAATTTTGATTTGTATTTAAGTATCATTTTCCAAATTACAACTGCTTGTGTGAAAAATAATTCAGACAAGCCATAATGTAGGAAGGTACCCATCTGTAATGTAATATTTTTTCCTAAATCAATTTTTATTTACTTTTTCAAAGTTGGAATTATAACATACCGTGATTTTTCGTGGGTCTGCCCTTCTTTACTGGAAACAAACTCCGTCGTACTAATTACTCAATAATTTGTAATACGAATAAAAAAATGTCACTTCTGGAATCGTTAAGTTCTGCGATACTAAAAATTATTATCAAAAAGCATAAAATATATATTTAAAAAAATTTATTCTTGAAGACTCAGTTCCTTCTTCACTTGTTGTGGAAACTAATTTATTTATTTTTTTATTTATTAATTTTCAACGCACTGACAGGTTTTTACAAGATTTAGTGTACGATACAGAAACACAATGTTTATGTAAAAAAAATTAAACTTTAAAAAATTATATTTAAACATCATACGATAGGTAAAAGGTAAGTGAAAATAAAATGTAAGAAAAGAGAAAAATTTTAAATGGCATAAAAATAATAATGCGCTCTAGGTTATAAATAAAAAATTAGACATGGGTAGTCAAAGTTCACATATGTTCATTGAAAAAATGGTACAACTCAATTCCAATTTCATAGCTTCAAAGAATTATTACAACTAGTGGTCGCCCAATGGTCGAAATTCGACCATAATTGTAATGCTTTTTTTATTGATTTAATGTATTTTTTATGCATAATTTAAAAAAATATTAGCATTCTGCACTCTTTCTTTATATAAACTATAAGTGTGCGAAATTTCAAACACCTCCATCAGCGCGATTTTCGTAAAAAGGGGTTCAAAGTTTTTGCTTCACGTATTAATATACTGATGATGATGATTTATAAAATTGAAAAATAATTTGAAGTTAAAAAAAAATATTTTCGTAAAATTGTAAGTACCTTTCTTGAATTCTAAATATTGTATTGTAAATATACAAAGAATCATATGAAATCGATCATTTTTATTGTATGTTGACTGTTTTCCTTTTTAGTGTCACGAATTTCAAAACGGTCCATAAAATAGTATTTCTCTGATATTTCCTGAATAATGTTATGTTTCTATTGTTTTATGTTATGTTCTAATATTTTATTATTTCTTATTTCCCTTTATAATGTCTTATCAGAGGTAAAGTCACGAGGAGAAAATTCATAATTGGTTTTATTTTGGCTGTTTTACTCAAGTACAAGCTGAAAAAATGTAAACTGTCGATTGCCCGAAAATGTATAAATAAATAAAAAAATAATACTATTAAGTAGTGAGAATTCAATAAAAAAAATAACTAGGCGTTGAAAATGATATTATCGATATGAACTCTAGTTGTACTCTTGCGCCCTTGAGATGATTTTCACAAAAAACATCGCAGAATATATTCATAATATTATTGAAATCATTTTATGAAATGTGTTATAAACTCACATATGAATTACACAAAACTTAATACTGAGCTGAATAAACACGCAAAACATAAAATGCAATACAAAAAACAAGAAATACATTTGTCAAAATGTGATGTACACAAAGATATTATCGTGTTTCGTTTAAATAGTGTTCAATTAAAAAAAAAAACATTATAAAATAACAAAAAATACACTTACAGTCTTGTTCGTTTGCAATAACGACGGTGCTTATTAAAACTAAAAATACCGCCATGAGTACAGCCATGCGTTCGGAAAGAAACATGATGAAATATATTTTATGCATTAACAACAAACAGTAAAATGCTTCGCGCAGTTTGTGAGTGGAGGCGTTAAAAGAATTGAACTTGTGGTTTCACAATGCAGTGCACATCAATTGTTTGGGCTATTTATACGGGCAACAGATTCCACATAACGTGGAGGGGGGAGTCAGGCATTGCTAATTATTGTGGAAAATTCTGACACGATTACTTTTCACTAATCTCGTACATTCGCTTAAAAACTTCACTCTGAATTAAATTTATTTTGAGTCAGTTAAAACACCATTAAATATCAAGTAATTTTTAAAAATTTAAATTTGGGAAATGATTTGAAGACTTTTTATCATACAAAAAACGATCAATATAATTTAAACACTTATGTAAGTTTTTAAACCATAGTCCGCAAGTAAAAATACCCTTGCTTAAGAATGTTATGAACTATTCTAAATATAAAACTGGTCATAAGTAAAGTTTGGAAAAAGCTTTTAAAGTGTTAAAATTTATAGTTTGTTTTAAATTTTTCAAAAGATTTCCACGATGAACTATCAAAAGTTTCAGCAATAGAAATTAGATGTTGCATATTACAAGTAATTTTGATTATATTATTTTTTTTGATTATATTATTTTACTAGGTTTTAATTTTACGATATTTTTATTTTTTTACGTTTGTTAAGTGTTTGGTATAGATAGATATTTTGATAATGGAAAATTTTGAATATCAAAAAAATAAATTGTTTGAATGAGTTACGTTAGTTACTAACTAACTTACCATCACGCCGTTTACCCGCAGGGGTAGGCAGAGAGGACGGACCGCCAAACATCTCAGTCTTGGCACACACTCCTTGCCTGGTTTACATTCATATATCGTCTCATACATGCTCTTCCATTATTCTGACTCTTGACATGGCCCGACTCGAGTATCTGATTCACTTGGTCGTGCCATGTCTTTCTTGGGCGTCCTCGACTTGTTCTACCATTCACATTTGCGTCACATATTCTCCTTACACTCCTTTCCTTGTTTGTTCGCTCTACATGCCGAAACGATCTGAGCGTCCCTTCTACAGAATTCAGTCTACTTTCTTCCTTCCTCTGCTAGTTTCATGCCTCACTGCCATACATCAGAGTACGTACCAATTCTCCATTATGGACGGCTATCTTTGCTTCTTTGGACAGTTTTTTGTTGTCGCCAACGGCGTTCAGCCCTCTATTAATAGGGTTACCTGTATTTACCCTTCTTTCAATATCTCGATCAGCCTTCCAATCTCTCGTAAACATATCTCTTTATCTCTTTATTTAAAAAGAAAGACAAACATTCCCGGGTTACGAATAACCCAACAATGTTTGAAAATCTCCTACTACCACCACAGAAAGCCGAAAATGATGGAGGACTTGGCCAGCCGAGGAATCGAACACGGGACGCCCGGGTGGGACCCAAACGCGATGCCCACTCAACCACTGACCAGTCATATTTCCCAATTACACAAATTTATCCACCTGCTCCAAGTATTCATCATTCACAACTACGTTGCACATTGTTTTGGTATTCTCTCTTTCAAATACCACGCCTTTAGACTTACTTCGTTCATCTTATACACGAGAGACTGTAAATCTTCCATACTGTTGATATCAGCACCGCATCATCAGCATACAACAGGCAACATACTTTCAGATTACTCAAATTCACGCCCAATCCCCTCTCTTTCAATTCTTGCTTACAATTATCCATGTAAAGATTGAATAACCATGGTGACATTACGCAGCCTTGCTTAACACCTTTTGTGATGTCAAACCACCCCGTAAAATTGCCGTTCACCCTAATACATGCAACGCTTCCCTCATACAGAGACGCAATTGTCTTTGAGATTCATATTCACTCCATACTTGGACAACACCTTCCAAAGCCTTTTCCTGTCAAGTCGGTCATATGCTTTTTGTGTACACAAAGGCACAGGAGAGTTTCTGGTTTTTTGCAAGAAACTTCTCAGAGAGCATACGCAATGCGAAAATTTGGTCTATGCATCCCCATCCACTAAAAGCACCTTGCACATCCCAAATTTTATGCTTTGTTTCCATTCTTCCCTTTCAATCAATATTCTACCATACAGCTTGCCGACTGAACTAAGAAGACTAAAAGCCATATGATTACCACATTCCGTACGTGACCCTTTATCTTTGTATAATGGCACGATTACAGGCCTTCTCTAATCTAATGGCGTGTAACCCTCCTCTAAACACTGGTTAAAAAGTCTGCACAACCATGTGAGAATAATATAGCTATCTCCTTTAAAGTATTCCGCAGCAATATTGTCGAAACCCAACAGTCTTACAATTCTTCATACATGATCTTAGTTAAAATGATATTAACTACAAAACCGATAATCTGTTAATCTCGCGTGTGATTGTATGTTTTTTATTATTATAAACAATTGGAAAAAATTAATTGACGAAACTAGTCTTCAGTTTTATTGTTTTTGCTAAGTTTTACACAGGCGATTACCTCGTGATTTTTTATAAATTAAAAAAAACTTTCCGCTCTCCTCAAGTGAAAAATCGATTTGATTGTGTAGCATAACAATATATTTAACATACATATTTATTGAAGTCATAATGCTACTAGCTGTGCTTTGCTGGCTGTGAAAAAAACTTAAGACAAGACAGCATAATCTAAACCGATTTGTTTAATTTTTTTTTATCCAGGTAACCTACGTGTAAATGTATATATTAATTTATTTTGCAAATATCATAAACATTTTATTACCGTCTTTCTATGAGATTTTACACATTATTTTATTATTTTTGTTTAACCTTCGTATACTCGCGCCCAACCGCATAGCACATATACTCGCGCACGGTCTCTCAGACCGAGATTTCATCTCGTCTCTATTATTTTAATTATGTACTTTTTAAGCATTATTGGTTTTTATTATACAGAAGGGAGTATAACTGAATATAAAAAAAGAAAAATATTAAAATTTTTACTTTATTTGGTAGAAACAGACTTTTAATTCAGCCTTTGATAATAAACACAATTTTTGAACTATAACTTTGATAACAAAAATAAAGTTTATCACTTGTTAATTTAAAAAAAAACTGAAATCCAATTTATGAAAGTATCAAGAATAATAAAATATTATAAACATAACAATTAATCATTTTTGGGTGGTAATTATTACTCACCTAAAAGACTAATAACAGTGAATAAGCGCCACACTAAAAAAGGCGTAACAACAAATTAAGAAGCTACTAAAAACCTCAAAGTCCCATTTATATTAATTTTTGAGAAAACAATGAAATATTGTTTTGTCGGTCTGAGAGACCAGTGCGCGAGTATAGGAAAGTTAAATAAATTGATAAACCAAAAATTGCATTATTAGTATCTTCTACATGTTATATACGTAAAACTACCTGAAGTCTCCAGCGTTGCCCGAATGCCCGTTGCGTGAAGAGTTTTTCGAATCCCGATGAAGGGAATAATTTATTCTTTTTCTGTTATTTTGAACGCCTGGTGTGCGAAATTTCATCAAAAGTGCAAAAATTCTGCTTTCGGGGTGGGAAAAGAGGGGGAGGTCTTGTCATAATAGTCACTCTTCTTTATGAATGTATACATAAATACATACTTTTAAAAGAAGAGCGTTCGAGCTGGTAGGCGGCGTAGTTTTGTTCTACAAGTTTTATAAAGAACAAAACTATTTTGAAATTGATGAAATTTTTTATACTTGACTTTGAAAGTATAGAAGATGATGTTACTGATTTCGAAAAACTGTGCGTAAGGCCCTTGCAAGGACAGGAATCTAAACAGGCTTTCAAAAAAACTATTTCCAAACGAGAAATTCTTGGTCATGAAGGACTTCGTATCGATCGACATATTAATATCTTTATATACATATATATATACTTCTTTTTTTTTTTAAATTGCTGCTTATTTCTGTTTCTTTTAGGTTAGTTTTATGTTTCTAAATACCTGACCGTGAACATTAATAATTGGTCTGTTTTTTTGTCATCCTCTTATGTATTTTATATTACGAAGACTGTTTATGTTCCTTAAATAAATAATAAATATATTTTTATTGAATAAAAAAAAAATCTTAAGTTCTAAAGATTTATCAATTTATCAACAAACGGCTATTTTTACAGCTGCTGACGGAGTCGCAAGAACAAAATTTGAAAAGCTGCTTTTCTTTTCTTTTCACATTTCCTCTTCTTTACACATTTTCCACTGACTCAACATTCCCTTTTTGATGTGATAACGTCTAATAAATCGATGAACGCCGTCTGCACTCACGAAAAAACATGACTCATGGTCACGTTCCGCCTGAGCCGAGCGTGCAAGCGAGAGCGCGGAACAAGCGTTCGGGCTAAGCGTTCGGCTTGTGACATCTATCTCTCTTCCACCCCATCGTTATTATATGACCTTATCACGTAAAATTATGTTCCGTAAACCGACTTTACAGACAACCAAATTTTTTGCTTATTTCTTAACATTAGTCACGTCCACATGAACAACGCATAACGCGCTGAGTCTCTCTTAATTAGCAAAAGGCAAGCATCCACCACGTAAGCGGAAGATCAGGGATCAAGTCCAAGTTGCACCTGTAATCTTTAAAATAAATTTATTATTTGTTTCATAACGTTGGGGAGTTAAGTGCAATCCCATACAACTATAAAGTTTATACAGAGTATACTTGTCTGAGAATCCTGACATTATTTGAAGTAAAAAAATTTTAATGAAATTTTGGTCTCCGCTGATATTTTTGAAGTTTTTTTGAAGTGAAAATTCTTTAGCATCGATGTGACTTGAAATTCGGATGAAACGGAAATGACGCAAAACAACATCTACAAAGCGTCAACTTGTGCTCGTTGACCGCCTTAATTATGATGTCATTTTTCAAGGCTCCTATTGGTTGATATGTGAAGCGGAAATGACCTCACTTTCGCCCTATTGGTTGAGATTGCTTGCTTGTTTATGACCTCATTTTTGCCCTAATGGTTAAGATTGCTTGCTTGCTTGATTATGACCTCACTTTTGCCCTATTGGTTGAGATTGCCTGCTTGATTATGACTTTAATTTTGCCCTATTGGTTAAGATTGCTTGCTTGCTTGATTATGACCTCACTTTTGCCCTATTGGTTAAGATTGCTTGCTTGCTTGATTATGACCTCGCTTTTGCCCTATTGGTTGAAATTTCTTGATTATGACCTCACTTTTCCCTATTGGTTGAGATTGTTTTGATAAAGTTTTGATATATTTATGAAGTTTCGCTTCTACGCCGTGTGAATTGGACACGTGGTAGATTTTACTTAGCTCCGGACACCTCCGGGCTATTTTTTTTAACATTTTTTATATCAGTAACTATCGTCATTTACGAACACTTTTTAACTTTTGCCATGTTTGCACTTTTTAAGTAATTAACCCCACAAGTTTCGGGCGTATTTTGTCACAATTCTCCGCTTTGCGATAAAATACAAATAATTGGACTATTTCTAAATGTATCAGAAAACAAAAAACTGTTTTTAAATGGTAATAAATTATGCTTTCAAATTTTATTATTAAAACTGTACGTTTAATTTTTTTAAACATAATTTTTTTAAAGCAAACATAAAAAAGTTATAAAAATGGCTCATCTAAAGTTTTTGACGTGATAACGTCTTATAAATCGATGAACGCCGGCTGCACTTACGAAAAAGCATGACTCATTGTCACATTCAGCCTGAACTAAGCGTTCGGCTTGTGACGCATCTATCTCTCTTCCACTCCATCGTTATTATATGACGTTATCACCTAAAATTATCGTCCGTAAACCGACTTTACAGACAACCAATTTTTTTCTAACCAAAATTACTGTAAACAAAAAAAAAACATATATTTTATTAGAAAATGTATCATAAAAGTGATTTTTACATGAAACGATAAGTTTTATGTTTCATGTAAGAATAATTAATTAAAAAATTCATTTTAATAAATTTTTCGCAAATTGCATACGGTAACTTTGGTTTCATGTACGTTTTAATTTTAAATGGAATATTTC
This sequence comes from Glyphotaelius pellucidus, assembly GCA_936435175.1. Taxonomy (NCBI): domain Eukaryota; kingdom Metazoa; phylum Arthropoda; class Insecta; order Trichoptera; family Limnephilidae; genus Glyphotaelius; species Glyphotaelius pellucidus. The sequence continues at coordinate 7,075,127 of OW386542.1, forward strand.
TGATTGTATCTGAAAACAAAAAACTGTTTTTGAAAGGTAATGAACGATATTCAAAAATTTTATTATTAGAATCACACGTATTATTTTTTAAATGTACATTTTTTTAATGCAAACTTTAAAAAGTTTTAAAAATGGATCACTCTTTATTTTCTAACAAAAATTGCACATATATTTAAAAAAAAAAACTAAAAACCCATGCATATTTTACTTGACAAATATATCATTATAATTACCTTAATTATCTGTCGTTTCATGTAAAAATAATTAATAAAAAATTCTTGAAGTTTAATATTTTTTTCTCAAATTGCATTCGGAAACTTTTGTGCATTTTAAAATTAATTAACCCCCAGTCCTCGGGCGTATCTTGTCAGAAGGCCAAATAATTTTCCGCTTCACGATAAAATCCATACAAATGGAACATTTCTGAATATATCCAAAAACAAAAACTGTTTATGAAAGATGATAAAATACGCTTACTTATTTTTTTTTTTAGAAACACACATAATTTTTAAAACATAATATTTTTTTAATTCACCATAAAAAAGTCTTAAAAATGACTCACCTTAAGTTTTTTCTGTCTAAAATTACCTAAAAAACTAAATAAACACATTTTTGTAAGACAAATGTATTTTAAATGTTATTGTCACCTCAATTTTTGTCGTTTCATGTAAAAAAAAAAAACTTGAAAAATTCATAAAATTTAATCAATTTTTCTCAAATTGCATTCGGAAACTTTGGTTTCATATATGTGTACATTTTAATTCTTCTGTGGTTAACTTCTATATTTTAATATTGACCGTGTTGTTATCTTATTCCAATACCGTTTAGATCAAACTTCTAACTACGATAGTAAGGGAGACACAACGACTTCTATGAAACCATTACATTGATTACATTATATTACAGCCGATAAAAGGAATTTATCCAAGTGTTCAGGCTGATGATGATTGTAGTGATGATAATGATGATGATGATGATCTTGATGGTGCTAGACAAATGACGTTTTTTCGTTTGATTTTTTTTTTGTATTCTTTAATGTTTAATAAATATTTGGTAAAATAATGGCTACAAAAATATTATTGGTTTTTTTTATTGCACCTGAAAAAACACTCACAATTCATGCCTCTAGACTAGAATACCCCCTTAACGTAATGAAAAAGAGGAAAAAATTGCAATCGAACCATTGGCGGATCGCCTATTTTCCCAAATACTTGCTGCGTAAATGATTATTAATCTACTAAGTAATTAGCGCAGATATTAGATTTATCATTTATATGTTTATAGCCAAATCAATATTTACAAACACGTTTATTTACCCTATCTCGTGAATTTGACCTGAATTCTATGTGCGGTTAATCAAAACATCGAAAATCATTCAGATGTACATTTGCGTACCCTTGCCTAGGTCACTTTATTATCAAACATTTCTACAGCAACGATTTAATGTATCAACAAATACCTGCCGGAGCCCCAAAACGGGGATTTCCAATTATATCGAGAATTGTACTTTCACCTCGGTGATAATTTCACAGATAGCGATAGTTTAATTATTTCAGGAAAACCTTTATGAAGTGAAAACTTTTTTAGCACCGATTTGAAGCTCGATAAAACGAAAAAGAGACAAACACGTACATCCATAGGATTAAGCCTGCGAGAGAATGTGATAGACTAATCGATGTCTTTTTTATAGCTTCGAGTGATTTGAATTTGAAACTCGATAAAACGAAAAAGAGACAAACACGTACATTTAGAGGATTTAGCCTACGAGAGAATGTGATAAACTAGTCGATGTCTTCTTTGTAGCTTCGAGTGATTTGCATATTTGAAACTCCATAAAACGAAAAAGAGATAAACGCGTACTCCAAAGGATTTAGCCTGCGAGAGAATGTGATAGACTAATCGGTGTCTTCTTTGTAGCTTCGTAGCCTATCGGTCTCCCTTTGTGCGGTGCTTGATATCCTCTCCACTCTTGCCTACTTTAGTTTTCTGAAAATTTCACTCCTACCGCATGTGAACTGCACATAATTTTTTTTACATTGCGAAAAGCGTTTTTTTTTCAAGAACTGGCAATATGCTAATTGACCTATAACTTTGTACATCCATATATTTGCCATCTTTGTAAATTGGTCTAATGCTACTCTAAATTTCATCTGGTATAACTGCTATTGTTGAAATTATATTGATCAAACACGTTCAAGAATATTACCTTATTAATTTCAAACATTTGAACGTTGTCAATCCTTGGTTACTTTGAATTGTTTATTGTGCTGGCGATAATATTGACTTCTTTGCAGGTAGTTCAGGGTAGGAAAATAGTATGAGTATGTTCCCATCCCAGTACAGTGCAACCATATTATTGTTTGTTATTCTACACCTGCAGTTCAAAATCTGGTTTTTTCTACCATCTTTACTTCTATGTACCATGTGTGTTTCCTATTTTTGTCATCTAAACACACCTGTATGCACTAAATCATAAAAAATGTTAAAATCCCATTACACCCATTCCCCCCCTGCCTAGCTAGGCGTTTTGATCTCATGCATAACAATGTGTGCTGTATGGGATGAGACGGGGGTGGGATGGGAAATGGATATGGGGCACGAGATGGGTCTCAATTGAAACCAGTTCGTGGACCCCCACTTACAACTTGTGAACCCCCATTTCTTTATCACGTGGACCCCCGTCGGGTCTCCCGTGGACCACTTTGGGATTGGTTTAGATCATCAGTATTATCTTCTTCTTCAATGACAATTAAGCATTTTTTCAATTTAATTTACATGGATTGTTGCGGGTATTATTGACTAGTTCTGGGGATACAATATAAGATACAGTGATATCGAGACCATGAAAGAACGTTGGCGGAAGAAAGAGTCCGATAAAGACAATACTTCCTTATTTATTTATTTACATCATTGTCTCTTGTCTTGTCAACATCATCCTACACACTGGTAATGTATATTTGACACTGGTAATATATCTACAATTTTATGCACATGTAAAAAATATCTTCGATCGTACACATGAATAGATTGTTGAACCGAAATATAATATTAAGCGAGAAAACCAAACAAAGATCAGATAAGTTTACAATCATATCCAGTGCACGGCTGAACGACGTGAAATGCAAGCTAAGTCAAATATTCCAAGTACCAACCTAAGAGAACGTGTGTGAATATCATTTCCAATTTTCCTGCTGTTTTTGTGGTTTGTTTAAATTTTTTGCCAAAATTATATTTTTACAATTTGGGGTGCCAGGATTCATGGAGTGAGGTTTGTCTAGATTTCTAGATCTTGGCGGCCGATGCGTCTACCCCTTACTGCGTGGCAGGTGACGTTTTGACCGTCACTCCTGGATTGACCCCCAAATTCCTACCCACCCCTCATACCTTTTTCCTTTCCAGAACTTCCACTCCTCCTTTTCCCTCCACACAGCATCCCATATGATGACGTAGGCCCTTAGAGAAATCGTTTTCCTCAGAGTCTCCAGCTTGGATCTAACGTAAAAAAAGTGTTGTGTGTTGTCTTGTTCCGACTGCTGAACTCTGGTTCAATGAACTCTGGAACTCGGATTTGCTTAAATTTAAGAATCGATTTAAAATGAATTTCGAAGAATTCAGACAACCGATAAAGTAACTCAGGTTTTAAAATATTGTAACCGAAAATTATTTTAAGTGCCGTTTTCAAAATTGGAACTGTCGAGATTTGGTTGTTATTTTTCACGAGTGCGCTAATTTTAATAATAATGTGATAGGTACCTACCACTTGTAATCCCAACTATCACGGGCCAGTGTAATCTTAACTCTGGAGGCTGCAGTCCCGAACAACTCATACGTACATACCTTTTCATTTTTGTATCTGGAGGCTGCAGTCCCGAACAACTCATACGTACATACCTTTTCATTTTTATATCCTTTTGGGGTATGCCGTATTGCACTTCCTTTTCATTTAACCGAGGTTTCAAATAACCTTGCAGCGTTCATCATCAGGGCAGATGTCATGATCGACTCAAGGGCATTATGGACATACAAGGCTGTCTGAGATGTTGGCTACTTTGATCGTGAAAATCGAACTCATACCAGTCACTTACATATAGATTACGACGTCATGAACTGCTGTGTCTTCCTGCGCTTCATCTTCCATCGATCTTTCCCTGAATTATAAATCAGGTTAACTTGCATTTATTTCTTTGCATATGTGCCTACACTACAGAATATATTATAAACCAAATATTCGATGAAATTCATTAGCCAAATGAAACTAGCGTATTTACAGGAAACAATCTAATTGCATAAGAACTTGTTTTAAATACATGATGTATTTATGTATAAAATCAAACATAGTTTCAGTTGGGGATTTCTGTAGTTCTATATATCTTTGATATTTCAATTTCATTATTTGCACAAATAACAAACCTGCCTATTTCACCAAAGGGATTTGTTTCATTGTCTATTAACTCTTCGAATGTCTTCCTCTCGCCATTTAGTACACTTTGGGTTACAGGAGTAAAATGGTCAATCAATCGCCTGCATTTTAATTATATTTTCCAGATAAATAATTGCTCTTCACAATAAAAATAAGATAAGAAAAAGTAATTCCTGTAAAAAGCAGAACTATGACTTTTGAAAATGAAAGACATGGAATTATTACAGAAGATCGTTGTTTTGTATTGTTAGTTTGAATTATACACAGCAATCTCGATGGGACACAACTGTTCGGCAAAATGCAATAATAGGCGATTTATCTTCCTCGTTTACATCGGCCATTAGCCGCACGGCCGTCAAATAGGAATTGAAGAAAAAACACAGGAGAAGAGCAAGAAAAGCCAGAACCCTGCGACGTTTTCAGAGCTTGTCACCGAACGTATTCCTTTAAAAAAAATGTTATTCACCTGTTTAACACTGTTTAAAAGTTGGAAATGGGACATTGCTGATGAAATTCGCAATATTTCAACATAATTTACGTGACGTATTTGCAAAAATTGATCAACTGATTTCAGAAAGCGTGCGCCCGTATGCACGAAGCGTTGGTTTTAGCACGTAGGTGCCACCATAATATATTTGAAGTCATCAGAATAAAATACGTTTACCTGTATCGAAATGAATGCTATTTTGTGGAGCAAACGTAATATACTTAACCTTTCGTTCCATTAAACAAACAACGTTGCAGAAAAGTGATTCACCTAACCTAATCAAACACCTTCGACCAATTATTTTATCGTGCTCAAACGGCGATTTCTATAGCTTGATGATAAGATCGGTATATCTGGTTGAGGGTTCAAAATCAAGTTCTTTTTAATCCCCCTAAAATTCCCTTTCTTTTTCTCCCGCCTTCTACAGCCCCAGCACTCTCAAACTGGGATACAGCCTCATATTCTCGGGTCGAGAGATAATAAAAATTAAGTATGTAAAAATAACATTTGAAAAACCATAGGTTAAATTCGAATTACTTGTAACTTTTTTTGCCGTGCAAAAGACTTTTTTTTTGTTCTTCCTTCTTATTTACAAAGAAGTGTTGTATTCTGATTTCTTCCCGATAAGTTGTTTTTGGTTCAATTTTAAAGTCCATGAGTTATAAGTCTTTCTCATTCGTTAATTTCTGGAGATTATTTTTGTTAATTGGTTATTGAAGTGATTTCAGTAAAAAATAAGCAAATTAACGAACCTCAAGGACATGTATTTTTACGAAAAAAATGAAAATACAGTAGGTACCTAACTGTTGTATTAAATCACTTTGTCATTGTTGACAATATACCCGGAATGCAGCGAATTTTCAGCAGTGCCTTAAAATAATTAATTTCAAATCCCCAAACCCTCTTCTTTCTTTAATTTAATTATTATTAATTTTTTGATTGTATCTTTTTATTTGATTATTTGTAGAGCGCCGTATATTATATTCGTTAGTCCTTCAACATATAAAGTACCTACCTATTTACGCGAAGATTCCTTTTCCGTATTTTCAGTTGTTAAAATCGTATGCATTAAAAAAATCAGAGTGTGCAATTCACACGCGGTAGAAGTGAAACCTTCAGAGAACTAAAGTAGACAAGAGTGGGCACTTTTTTATCAATGTGAAGGATAATTTTTTCCATATTTTTGTCGTTAAACGTATACGTTTATGTATATGTATGACGTATACGTAAACGTAACGTAATGTTGTTTAACGTTAAACGTTTTTTGTTTTTTTTTTCGTATACGTTTACCTATATATTTGGTCATCTTATTAGTATTTGTGTTTTCATCTTCGGAGTCGCTAGATGTCGCTTTCTTTTATTTCTTTGCCTGTTCATTTTTGAGTGGTTTGAAGATTGGATGTTGCGATTGAGACTTGCGTGGGAACGTGGACTTATTGTTTTATATTGGAACCAAGTACCCGTGAAATAAATAAATATTTTATTGCTATCTCATTCTTTCGCAGGCTGAATCCTATTGATATATGTGTTTGTCTGCATTGATGTAGTGTCGCTCGCTTCCTTTTCATCCGAGTTTCAAATCACAACGGTGCTAAAGAGTTTCACTTAAAAAAAAACGATTGCAGTTCACACGCGGCAAAAGTGAAACCATCAGAAAACCAAAATAGACAATAGGGGTGGCTACGAAGCACCACTCAAAGAGGAGATCGATTCTTCTCATTCTCTAGCAGGCTAAATCCTATAGCTGTGTATGTATTTGTCTTTTTTTAGAGTCGCTTTTTGATTTCATCGAGTTTCGAATCACAACGGTGGTAAAGATGTTTTTTTTTTCATGGCTTTTCACCCCAACGGAGTGTTCTGAATGATTTTATGAGTGTAATTTTGTGAGTGTAATTTTGGGTTAATATTTACAAATTTAGTTTAATAACAAGAACCTTTCTACATTATGTAATAATACTATACAAATAATAATACTACACTAAAAACTTACAATACGGGATGATTTTAATTACATTTAACAAATGGAAGCAACAGGCAATCAATAAAATAATAAATAAAGTTGATATAATTTATTATGGATAAATAAACAAATAAATACATGAAACTAAACTTACAGTTACAAATTGATGCTGTTAATATTCGGGAAATTAGCCAAGACTTTATAAACGCGTTTGTTCACAGAAGATAACAGACATGCAATGTTGTTTTAGGGGGGCAATATGTAAAGAAGATTTTAAATGTTTCTGAAAAAATATATAATTTTTTTTTTAATTAAATATAGATGAACGTAAGTCGTTCTTTTTGGCATTTACAGCAATGAAGATATCATGAAAAAAATAATATTTATAAAGAAATTATATTATTTTTGATAAACAACGAAAATTTCTTTATTTGAATGCAACAAAATTTAATAACAATAATTATTTACTATTCTACGTCTGAACATTTATGTACTTACTTTACATTCAAATTTATAAATTCCGCCGAAATTGACGTTGAAAACCTACGGGCAAACCAGTCAGCGGTACCCAGTAAACTTTTGCAAAAAATTTCTAACTGTGAAATATGGACATTGATATATCCACCTTTATCACGATAACATTTTATTTTACAAAATTGACATTTTTAGGCGCGAAAAGACTATCAAAACAATCGAATTGACAAGACGTCATTTTTCACAAGACGACCATAGATCATGATTTTTCTCTACGGTATATAGAAAAAATGGGTTAGAGTTTAGAGCAGACAAGCACTGTAATCTGATGATATTCTTAGCATTAATTTCATTGCTGTAAGCACTTTTGGTGACTTTGTTTCCGCGCAACGGCAACACAGCCCGCCCGCTGTCAAACTGACAAAATCGAAAATCTGATAGCCGTGGTCTTGGAGTTTTTTTTAAAGACTTTAAACCAGACAGAATCTGACTAAAATGTTCGTCGTTGGCCTGACGGGAGGGCTGGCGACAGGCAAGAGCACTGTCCTCCAGATTTTCAAGGAGCACGGAATTCCAGTTATAGATGCTGATCAAATTGCCAGAGAGAGTGAGTTCACCAGATATATTATTGATCGATGCCCTATTAACAGAAATCCAACCTTAATAATATCGGATTACCTTTTTCTAATAAGTTATGTATAACTTCTCCTAACTGTAAGATACCGTAACTATAAAACTGTAAATTATTTTTCAATTGGTGACATCCTGAAAATAAAACTGGTTATATCCTGTCTAAAGTTAATTAATTCTACCCAGCGAGAATTAGGCTAATTAATGTATTTATCAGTGTATTTTGACCTTTTAACATTAGTAGGTATTTTTTTACACTAACTTCTAAATGACAATAACTAATCAGCAGGATCGTATTAAAAATAAAAAGTGTGGGTTATGAAATTTGATACAAATTTATCTATTTATTCTCCCTGCCAATTGTGGGCCAGAAGTTGGACTGGGTAACTTCCTCCTTGACCGCCCTTATTATATTTAACGGCAATCTTTGTGTGGACCACGTCGATGTCTTGAATCAGAATAACTGAAGAGTATGCGTGAGATGATGTATGAATGTGAATGAGGCAAGGAGTGTGCCAAGACCGAGTTGTTTGGTTGTTCTTTCTCCCTGTGAAAAGAATAAGAACCTACAAATCTATTATTTGTACCAACATTTTCAATGTTTGTTCTCATACCTTGACGCCTTTGACCTTTGCACCAATCAAATTTTCCGTTATCTGAGCAAATATTATTGAATGCAATAATGCCCTTGAGTTGATATTATTTATCAAAAATGGCACTACTATAGAAATCTGCGAAGTATTATAAAGGTTACCATAATAATGAATTTGAGTCCATTTTTTTTCTCAATATTCATATTCAATCTTGAAAACCAGTATTTTTTTAAAGTTCGTTTTCATAGTTAAATTAATTCTCCAAATTTGAATATCTTCAATCCTCCAAAACGACTGCAATCTGAGGGGTAAGAGGCGGGGGGACATCGTCCATGCTCTGAACAATACCCGTTGGTGTATGCACAAAAGTGCCTTTTGTATGGACATTTTTTTTTATCTTTAGTAAGGAATTCCAATACATTTTTGTATCAATGTTAGCGAATAACTAAATTAGTTTCCATGACAACTCAATAAAATAGTTCCATGACATCTCAACAATTTCAACAGAACCTTTGAAAAGTGGGTAAAATTGTGTAAGTCCGTTTGGGGTAAACGAAAAAAAAAACAGTTGGCAATCAAGTCGCTGTTCACAGGATAGTGACTTGCGAATTTCAATGGCAGTCCGCGTACAGGCAATTTCTCAAAGACCAGTTAGTTATCAACGGCGACACAACCAGTCACTTGCGACAACAAAACTCGCCATGCTAGTCACCGCAGGCGGCGCGTTTCAGTTGGCAGGTTGTTATGGTTGCGCCTCATGACCTGTCAGTTTTCGAGTAATTTATGAAATGTCCTAGCAGGAAAATATCGATTTTGTTCGGGAGTTTGATAAATTATTAATTATTATTATTACACATATTAAGGTTGATAATTGATAAATTATTAATAAATTATATTTTTGTTTAACCAGCTGATATAATTACTGAAATCGTAAAGTTGAGTTGCACCGTGAGAGAAGCTTTCTTAAGTTACCAACCAGTTTTAGTTCGGTTTTGGTTTCTCCATGAGCGAAGGGCCTAAGTCCACTTCATTTGGACATAGGACATGATGTCAAACACTTTGCAAAAGTCAATTAATCTTAAGAAAATTAAAATACAAAATGCATATTTTTTCATCTCCCCGACATAAATACTCACTTTTTGTTATAAAGCTAAATCTGTATGTTTTAATAAGAAATATTTCATATTAATGGTGAGGCAGAGTAAGACAAGTTTAATGAAAAGTGACATAAAGTCATTAAAAAGTACGAAAAAAAAATGTATCCCATTACCTAACCTAACGTAACCTATTTATCCTAGTTTTTTTTCAACACTTTTCAAAGGTGTGATAAAGCGCCACTGTGTTGAATTGTCCAGTCACCCTAAATTAAGGGTATTTTTTTTATTTTTGAATATCAAAATTTCATCATTAAATTATTTTTTATCGTTAGAATGTACACATTGAGGTCTATACAGTATTATCGACTTCCTACGTAGTTGATGGTCTGACACGTCGCGGCAGTACGACGTGTACTCTCCAGCGAGATTATTATCATTGCTCTTATATAAAATTGATTTCCTACTAATTCATTTTTACAAAAACCTTAGTTTTTGGTGATACATTGGTCACGGTCGCGCTTGGTGTTCCTGTCATTTGAGTTGCATTATGTAAATTATGTTAATGGCTTCAATTTAACAACACCTTCTAAGACGTCGGGAGATAACATGAATTGTTATTGTATTGTATTGTACCGATGTGTAAAAAATACAAAGCGAGTTAAGAAGCAAAATCTATTCTAATAGATGTGGTGAAAAAATGTGGTGTAAAAAATGATAGATGTGGTGAGCCATCCGTTTTCTGACATATTATTACATGAAAATGACATTATATTCACATGTTTTAAAATAGTTTTCTATATTAATGGACACCTGTGAAGATCAAAGTCATCTAACATAAGCTGAAAAAATTGACAAAACTAATAAGACAAATCATCTCAGAACAGCATTCTAACCCAAGACAAGACTGTATGATGACCTCTCTCTCTTATTCGCAAAGTACACATGTAACAGAAAGAGATGCACAAAGATGTTTAATTATTACATTGTACAAACTTAACACAGAGTACATTTGATGTCAGATTTCGTTTGACCAATAATGGAGCGTTTGTACGGTGTAGCTTTTAAGTCATTTTTCAAGAACGATTTAATAATTCTGAAAGTAAAACCGTAGAAATATATGTATTTAGAATCGGTGTTCTCTGATCGGCATGAATGTGATTTTTAAAAGTAAAAAAAATTCCATGCTAAAATTCTTCTTGTCAATTATCAAAATATGAAATGTCTATTTATTAATATTGGTTATGAAAGTCCTTTTCATGGATTCTAATTTTACCATAAGACAATAATATCGTTTTCTGTAACATTATTATATACTACAAGAATTCTTTACTGCGACAACACCTATTCACCTAGTTTTTTTATATGTTCCACTTACCAGACTAACTCATTAAAATTCTTTATCAATCTCCTCCTTCCTGTTGCTTGCCTCTCTCCTCCATCCATCCTCCATCTCTCAAATGCCAATTTAGTCAAAAATTGTTTATTTTTCTACTATCATTTCTCTTTCTGAAGATGCTGTCTGTCTGCTAAAGAGAGACAGCCTGGTCTGTCTCGTAAACTCTGGTCCTCCGTCAACAATATAAGGTGCTTCCAGAGCTGTTGTGCCCACATGATACATAGATGGTGCCTTTAAGAGTCAGCAATGGATGAATTTGGTGCAGACCACTGAACACATGATTTGATTGGATTATTTCAGGAATGGACGAGGCCCAGTGTCTCCTGGGGCTCTAGAATGGCTAGTAGACCTATATATCCCCCTCTGACCCACAACGAAGACTGTTAAATGTTTGCCCATCATTATGTTCACAGTTTACATTATTTGCTGCCTGAGAACAAATTGTTTTTATATTCAATAGCTTGGTTGTGGAGTATTCTCAATAGCTTGGTTTGCCATTTATGTTTCCTCCCTTTGTCAAAACCCAGGTTCCATCCTTCCTGTACATATAACTTTCATGCAGAGAGTAAATTGTTTTTTAAATTTTTGGCGGCAATAAATTCATCTTATATTGAATGTAGTAGGTTCACATAAAGAATTAACAAATGAACAATTTGATTTCAGTAATTGAACCAGGAAAGTCAGCATGGGATTTGATCCGGACTGAATTTGGCGATGAGATCATCTCTGAAGATGGAACAATAAATCGGACGTTGCTCGGAGCGATTGTATTTGACGATGCCAAAAAGAGAAACACATTAAATAGAATAACGCATCCGCGCATTCAAAGGGTGCTGGCTAAAACTGCAATTGAAAAGTTCTTCGAAGGCCATGCGTTTATTGTGATGGAGCTCCCGCTTCTCTTTGAGACGGGGCGCATGATGGGATTCATGCATAAGATTATTACAGTTGTCTGGTATGTACAATATTTTTTGTATAATGACGAAAATGAGATTGGCAAGGATTGACCGCTGCTCTAAGATAAAACTTGACTCCCCAAAGTGAGATGGTATTTGGAAACAGAATTGTGTTTAGTTTCCCTTCTTTTTTTACACATATTATTTTGATAGCACAGGCCTTCAGTATATTATGATTTGATTATCACTTCTAAAGCATTACGTAGATCATATCTTTATTTTTGAACTTTTATTTATTATCTTACAAAATTACCCTATCCTTATGTATATGTTGTCTTTTTTATCGTCATGTAAAATTATTGAATAATGATATTAATTGTCTGATTAATTTTGGATTAGAATTTCACATTGGAAATTAACAATTATTATTTTACTTTATTCTGTAACTTTCCAAATAGTTGTAATATATATGTTCTCCTCTCCTAAACACAAGCATATGCTTTATTAGAAGAGCGTACGAAATTTTATTTCCAACAATATATTATGTTGTAATAAAAAAATTATTGAGAATTAAAAATATTAAAATAAAAATTTCAGTGAGGATGATCAACAACTGGAAAGACTGTGCAATAGGAATGATTTTAGTCCAGAAATTGCCAAAAAGCGTATTGATACCCAAATGCCCTTGGAACAAAAAATAGCCAACTCGCAATTCATTATCGACAATACCGGATCATTTGCTGAAACTCGCAAACAAACTGAAAATATCATTAAGGTGCTTAAAACACTGAAGTTTCACTGGTGAGTAACAACATAATATTCATATTTGTATAAAATTGTTTTGGCTCCTACATATTCATTATGCGTATGTTCAATTTTATGCACAACCGTAATGTATGCGCAATTCACTACAAGCGTCAGGGTAACACTTTTGAGGCGGTCAGCGGAGAAGTGGCATAACCCATTAAAAAAATCCAAATGGAGTAAAATGAAATGCTTCATTAAGCTTGTTACCTTAATGAAGCATTGTTGCAAACAGGTTGTGACAAATTTCTCTTCTGTGCTGACCTCTTATTAATGAATGAACACAATCAAATTTGCCTATTTAATTAATTCATCATTTGTTACTTAACAGCGTTAAATATATGACTTTTTATGGATTAAAACATCTTTATAACTTCTACCGCTTTTTGAAGAAATGGAAACGAGCGGCACTAAAAAGAGACACATACATCCAAGGGATTTAGCCTGCGGAGAATGAGATAGATTGAAACCTTACCTATGAAGCGTCGCTCTCCGTCAAGCTGTGCCTATTGGCTGCTTTGATTATGAGCTCACTTTTCAAGGCCCCTATTGGTTGAGATTATGTGGGTGAAAGTTTTACTTCTACTGCGTGTGAACTGCACTCGATTTTTTAAAATTTTTTATCAATGTCCATCGTCTCCATCTCCAGTATGAATACATAAGGCAAAATCGGTCCGAAAAAGTAGTTATTAAAGAAAGTTATAAAAGTGTTTTAATCTATAAGAGCATTATATTAAAATGGAATTCCACCATGAATTAAAGATTTAAAAATTAGAAATATGCGTTGAATATGCTTGCATACAATTATTATTACTCTGCATTGTACTAACAATACATAACTTTGAATTTCGTAACAATATTTATGTACGTGCCTACATAATTATTGAAAACAAAACCCAGAATATAGCATGGGTAAACTCAAAATAATTCATAATCTGCTTGTTCATATATGGCGGTAATTTAATTATTTTAGGACAAGCCCTTTTTGCAAGTTATGCTGCAAATTGCTAAGACGAATTGATTATTTGCGGCCGTAAATATGTGATGTGAATAAAAATAAATAGTTTTGTCTTTATAAAAACTCAATTCTTCCAAGAAAGGCATACAAATGCAATATTTGTTTGAACCAGCGATAGAATATTGTTTTGCATGCTTTGGAAGAACTGGATTTTTGTATTAACAAAACTGTTGAACCATATTCATATTGCATATTGTCGGACACAAAACAATTCATCAATTCATCTTGGTTCCTAAAATAATTAAAATGCCGCAATCTATGAATGAGCACGTTTTGTATTATTTTAAGTTTACCCTTAAAAGTTATTGGTGCAACCGGGACTTGAGCTCGGAACAACCCAATTCAGGCACATGCTCTAGCCAACTGAGCTATCACACCACCCCCAAACCTGCGTACAACACAACCCATTTTATTTTGCAATTACTAAGATTGTTTTAACTCTTCTAATAGATGTGTTTTCTAATACGTGCAGAGGTGGTACAAAATTCATCACCTTACCAGAAGATGCTCACATTTTTGCAAATGACGTTGTAGGAACTATGATTTTACGAACTGATCGGAGCTGATGGCTGGCACGCAATAATCTCACATTCTGCGGCATGACGTTTTGAACTCGTGCGCTGGTGTTGCCATAGGTTGGGTGTTTACCGTATTGAAAAATCATTATTTATATTGTAGTTCCTACAACGTCTTCTGTTTTAACAGATCTCATAACGATTGCATTTTATTTTCCTTTTGAAACACTCAGATGACATAAGACTCCATTTGCAAAAATGCATCTTCTGATTGGGTGATGATTTTTCGGTCACCTTATATATTTAATTTGTATATTGTTTCAATATTTAATATCATGGAGCATTATACTTGTAAATCTTGTTGGTAAAAAATATAATTATCTTAAAAATATTCTTCTTACTTGTAACACTTTTTATATAACTTTTTTTTGTAACTAATATGCGATTGCTATTTTAAGAATAGGCGTGCCTAAATGAAATCTCTATCTATTATTCATATTAAGATTTCAAATGCATTTTTAGTATTATATTATTCCCTTAGGTATTGACCTTTTTTATGGGGCATATTATCAAGATACCGATAGGCAAGCGAATTTGATCACATTATTTGATCAAAATTTGTACATAAACCAGCATAGAGCACTCTTCAAAGATCGAAAACGAACTGACAATATGTTTAAAAAATCACTTTGTTTACAATTATGTTTGGTTTTATACAAAGACTGCAAAAATTGCAAAGTCATCGTAAAGTCATAAATATTCAAAGAGAGTATATTTTAACGCCCTTTAGAAATGTGATAAAAAGCTATTTGGAGTGTTTCTAGAATTCTAGTAGTAAATATCAACAATTCTCGTTCTTTATTGGTTTTCGTAATGTGAGAGTAACGAGCGTGAAATATCCTACCTTACCATCAACAAAGATAAGAAATACATGTCTTATGTTATATTACACAAATACTGCAAACGCTTCTCCCACGTGTACACACATAAAATGCTAAGGACTTTAATCTACATTTCGCTTGTTAATAGAAAACTGGGATTTGAAAATAATCGTTGCGGAACCAAATATCAATTATCGCAATTCTCTTGTTTTCTTATGAAGTGATTGAGGATTGGCATACAGGGTGTAACAGCATGTACCTGTAGGATTTTAACCAGCGATTTGTGATATATGTATTAGAAATGAGTTATATTTAATATAAATTGTACATCAGAAGATAGGCACAGTTCTAAACTCCTGGAACTTAAAAAACCTACACAAACAAACAAAAAAGATATATACAATACTCTTTTCTACTGTAGTATACATAAGCTATTTTGCCCATTCTCCGATACTTTTGCACTATGGGAAACCAATACTTAGGTGATGTTGATATGTTTAATGTTATAATTTTATAAACTTTTTTATGAATTTTTTTTCTATCGTAACTTTATTCTTATTTTTTCATTTTTTTTCGCCGTACTTTAAAATTTTGTTGCTTGTATTTTTATTTCCGAATGTATTTTTTTCTATTGTAATATTTTTTTATTATTTCTTTTTCATATTCCAATTATTTCTCATGTTAAAGTTGTACTGCCTTTATTTATGTAAAATCCCTCTGGGGGAAAATAAATAAATAAATATTTGGAGTACAAAAGGTGGATGTCGTTTGCTATATATATTTATTTTGTTTTCTATTGAAAACAAAATAAATATTTTTCAATCACACATCGCCATTCCTATACGTCGTGAAGAGATCATGTGATAAGCGCGCTGTTTCGTGTGTTACCATGCTGCTGGAACGAGAAAGAGTGCTTATCACATGATCCACCACTAAGCTACACCCAACTACTCGGTTCAGACTTGTGATGGAAAAATATTTTTATTGTTTTTAATTGAAAAAAAAATATGAGCGGACAGCAAAATGACGTCAACATTTTTTACTCTAAATAAGCTCAGGAATCACTGCTTAACATTCTTCGGGTACGTGTTATTACACCCTGTATATTCAAACCTTATACTTATATATTCTATTTGTAATAAGGTCATTTAAGGTTACAATAATTTACATAGAAAAATTGGTTTTATATTATACGGTGTTATGCAGGAGTCTTTGTGTTTATGAACGAACTTGGGGTGAAAATTTTTAAAACACAAGTTAGCGTTTGAAATGTATTTCTTGTTATTTTTTTCTAGGTTTCTGCGGGCTGGAATTGGAATTCTTGTATTTGGAATTCCACTGTTAGTTGTCTATTTCACAATGTTCTTCAACAAGTGATCACATACTTCAAGACCAATTTTAAATGCAAAGCATAAGGGGAATGTTGTTGTATAGTATTTTTTACTAAATAGAGTTGGTTATTCATAGAAGCGGGAATTAAGTTTTTTAGTTAGATGCGAGTATTAAGTTTGTATTATTTTTGTATTGAAAAGTTTTGGTTTGGATCTTTTTAAGTGTTTTCCATTGTTAAAGCCACATTATTTTGGCCTAGAGTATTTTAATTTTAAATACGATCTTTTCAATAAAATATTTGCCATTGTTTCAATCAATCTTAAACGGGTACCTAATATTATTATTATTTTGTTATATTAAATAATTCATGAAATATTATTTTAATAATTTGATGCATTTCTTACATTTTTTAAATATAATTTGAACAATCAACCGTTGAAATGTTATTAAAATTAATAAACTGATTGATTGAATTAATTTATTGTTATTTTCGACAGCTTTGTAGAATATAATGCTAGTGTTTTTGTTAAGAAGAAGTAGGTAAATTTTTTTCTTTGGTAAATAAATAATGAATACCATTCTTATAATTTTGTAAATGTGCAATAAAAGAATAGTTCTAAATAGTCAATAATATTTCATTTTTATTATTATGTTTATTGAAGTCATCACCGTCAATTATTGTACAAAATAAAATTCATCTGTATTAATTTAATATCAATTACACAAAAAGATTAAAAAGAATATAGTTATTATTTACAGAACCTAACATTTTTCTAACACAATTTCCCATTTTAATTTTGTGTTGTGAAAAGATAAACTTATTAAAATATTCGTCCATCCAACTAAGAAGTACATCCTCTATCTCCGTGTATTGTTCTTCTAGTCCAAAAACATATTTTTAAGTAATTAAAAAAACATTTATGGTAAATGTATAAATACACGGCCTTTTAATAAAGACGCTCGATTTTAAAATATAAATAAAATAAGTTGTGTGTGAGGTATTCACTCAATTTTTTTATTTATTTATAAGTATATTTTATGGCGTAGAATATAACATCATTCAAATGTCCGCAGCGGCTTTGCTTGATGGCACGTATTCGGGAAGTGCAATTTTCAATGACTTTGTCACATAAATCTGGCTGAATTTGCTGGAAAGCGTTTGAAATGTTGACTTTGAGGGCATCAATTGTTTACGGTTTATTCACATAGATCTACGATTTAAGATAGCCTCAAAGGAAGAGGAACCAAATGCATCCCGAGAAACCACTGTTTGGTGCGGATTTTGGTTTGGCGGAATCATTGGTCCTTATTTCTTCCAAAACAAAACTGGTATTGCCATAACCGTCAATGGAAGAGCTACAGATTGATGTTAAGCAACTTCTTGTAGCCTAAACTGGATGACATGAATACTGATAACACGTGGTTCCATCAGGATGGTGCTACATGCCACACAGCACATTTGAGGGCACGGTTATATCGCGCGATGGCGACGTGAACAGGCCACTGAGATCATGCGATTTAACACCTTTAAACTTCTTCCTTTGGGGCTATCTTAAATAGCAAGTCTATGCAAATAAACCGCAAACAAAACAACATAACAAACACCGTCCAGCAAATTCAGTCAGATTTATGAACAAAAAGTCATTTAAAATTGGACCTCTCAAATACGTGCCACCAAGCAAAACCGCGGCAGACATTTGAATGACGTTATATTCCACACTCATTGCCATAAAATATACTTTCAAATAAAAAAATTGAGTGGATATCTCACAAACAACTTGTTTTATTTACCATTTAAAATCAAGCGACCTTATTGAAGACCCGGTATGAAAAAAATTTGAATGCTAAAGATTATTTATCTGAGCATCAAAAACATTGACATTCGTTATATTTAGTTCATGGTTTTAAAGAAAAAAATATACCGTTGAAGAAGAAGATGACACCAATAATCTTAACAAAAATATGAAAAACAAGACGCAAAATGATTACGGTCGCAACTGGTACTCGAACCCAGAATCTCTCATCTTACTGGGACAAACGCCTCTACAAATTCGGCTGCTCTACCAATAGGCCACTTGCATCACAATTTTTAAAAATTTTTTCCAGTTTAAGCAAATGTTCTAAGACATTGCGTTTTTTTTTTTTTTTTATCGTACTTTTGAAACCCTGGCAATTTTTTGAAACTTTCAATCCAAAAAATCGGACCATTTTTTATAAACCGGAAAGACGGGACATAATTTTATGGCTACGAAAACAATATAATTACATAGCCGAAAATCATTTTAAAAAACCGACTTATTCCACATGAATGGCACAGGAGAATAACGAGGCATTCCAAAAATATTACATCTCATAAATATTTGTTTCCTTGATCCATCTTATTGATCAATAATCATTATAATGTTCAACGTCTACATATGACTAAATCCAATGTAATAAATTTGTTCTTGTAAATTATAATTATAAAATTTGATTTTGTTAAAATCAGCACTGTTACCATTATACTCCTAAGTCAGCCGCTGCGGAAAGCATTTGTACGATGTTCACTTTATACCATCTGTCAAAACGTCAAACCAAACAAAAGTTCGCAAGGTAACAAACAATAAATCTAGTGAATTTTAAGTGTCAAATTGAAAAATTTGCCGGAAATCAAAGTGTTGCCATATAAAAAAAATAAATTAGTGCGGAATTTTACAAAATTAATTGAATATTTCGGGGTCAGAACATTTCCATATCGCGACGTCACGAGCCCAAAAATCGGATTTATTTATTTAAAAAAGAAAAAACTATAAATTTCTAAAAAAAATTGTTAACATGTTTGTAATCTTAGTAGAAAAATCTATCCACACCATTTTATCCAAGTCAATATGAAATCCATGCAAGTGGCCTATTCTTGAGATTTCTTATTTAAATGTCATTTTTGTTATTCTCATATTTCAAATTTCAGAATTAACAATCTTATTTTCAACTAATTTTTTTTCCATATTAGTGGCAGTTACCTTTTTCATTGGAAACAAGTGTTCGATGAACTGGTTTTTAACGTAGATAGTGTCTCGGATAAAAATAATCGATTTTATTTGTATGGAACACCTTTTTGTAAAAGTCTAAATGAACATTCAATTTTTATTAAAACAAGTCGAGAGGCCGTGGGTTCGGGTCCCAATTGCAACTGTTATCTTTTTTTTTCTGTTTCTTGTTCTTTTTCATATTAGATTAGGTTAGATTATTAGTGTTATCTTCTTCTTCAATGATAATATTACATTTTTTTATTGTTTTTATTTCTTGTTAGGGCAATCCTAATGAGTTATAGAACTCATTTTAGGACAGAAGGAACTAACAATTTATTCATAGGTGGGAGGAAATGGTTACAATTTTACATAGGTATTTTGATAAAATATAAGTTCACATATGGTACAAAAAATAAAAGACAGGTTAAGTAGAAACAAACAACAAATAGAAAACAATAAAGGTGATTACAGATCCATGGAAAAGAAAAGGAGAGAAAAAGAAACAAGACAATAGAACATGACAAGAAAATTACAGTTTCATCCTTAAACGTACTCAAAAAATATTCTTTTAAAGCATTACTCTGAAGTTTTTTTATTTTGCTGAATTCCTTTGCACATATCTGGAAGCAAATTATATAGTGTGTAGGCAATATAGTTCAGAGATTTTATCTCATATTTTGTAGTGTGTGTTTGAGGTACTTACGCGAATTTTATTGCTATTTCGAGTATTGTGTGTGTGTGGATGTCTTGATTGTAAAGTGGCTTGATTAAAGTAGTGAGAGTAAAGTTAGTGTGAATTGATTGTTGAGAAATTTATAGGATGGTGCTTGTGATTTCATGTTTAGGAAAGATTGTGATTGGAAGAATACCGGAAACTGAATAAATGTCTCTGATATGGGTGACCCATGGAAGTCCAAAAACATTTCTGAGAGCTCGTTGATGTGAATAACCTTCAAAAGTTAAAAAAGAGAGCGGTTCTAATAAAAATTTTAAAAATATATACGAAGAAAACATAGTTTTCGAAACATGTTGATATTGTTAATTAAATAGTGGTGTACACAAAGTTATCTGTTCTTCATTAAATTAATAATGACGCCACAAAGTGAATTTGCGAATTTTGAAGAAATAAAAAATGTTTGTTTATCAAAAACTGGATATTGTCCTGAGGAACATTGATTGCCCCTAAAATGTTGTGGCCTGCTTAAGAGGATAGAACACCCATGAAGACTGACTTTATGAGTTTTTGCTGCATGAAATTTTCTCCCGGACTTCAAGATCATAATTAAAAATTAAGAAATATTTTTTTGTAATAATATTATAAAATAAAACAAAAAAAAATATTATTTTACAATTTATTTATTTTTGGTTATTCAGTACTATAATAAACTTATTGTAAACAAAACATGATAAAAAATTGATTATACAAAATTATTACGTTTATACCTGTAATTCAAACTTATCAAAGACGGAAAACTAGCAGGATCTTTTTTTGTAAAACTTTTATTTGAAGAAAAAGATCATTACTTGAAAATATTGAAATCAATCGTTCAGTAATAGTAATAATATGAGCATCATTGAAAAATTAATCTAATTTTAACTTTCACCACACTCCAACCTGCATCGCACAGACGTGACCCAACCCACTCCAACACCAAGCAATAACAGTCTGAACCGTATTTTAATAATTAAATTAATTACTCAATTGATAAATAAACTTTGTCCATCGTTAAACTACTTAATATCCCCGTTGCTATCCAAACTTTGAATTCCTTAACATAATAAATATATTTTCATAATTAAATAACATATCAAAACTAATACTCTTAAATCTACATTACAAAAGCATATTAACAACTGCTTTCTCAGGTTTCACTAATGCTCGATAAATATGTATGTAGTTGGTTAAATCTAATTTATATCATTTGGCCTTCTGAAAGACAAATTCGTTTCGACCGTGGAATTGGTTCAAAGTCCATACAGGAGAATGTCGATGTTTGGGTTCTTGGACCTTGGCCTCATGTGCTTAAACATGATCTGAAAGAAAACGTTAAAAAATATATTAACTATTGTGATAGTTCCAGCTACAAGATAAAGATGGCTCTAGTGGAGGTAATAGTTTTATTATCCAACAGATGTCGGTAATATATAGGTTTGCCCCTCCGTTTTCAAAACTGAGGTGAGCTAGCAGAGAGGTTCCTTCAACATAGAGATTTTAAGACCTCAATAAAGAGGATGTTGGCCGCCAGGCCATCCTACACTCTCGTCCTCGATTATACGAATTTCTTGAATAAATACAAAATGGATACGATTTTAGATTTTCACGGTCAAAAGTATTTTCGTTATTTGTTTTTGGGGTGTTTGTCACACATCTGCCCTGATGATAGACACTGTAACGCTGTCCGAAACGTTGGCTAAAGAAGGAGGTATAGCAACACAACATAATACCCCAAAAACAAATAACGAAAAATACAAAGTGTTTTATTTTGAAGAAGCTGTAATTATTTATCTAGAATCCATTCACGACAACTTTAAAACAGTTTTTTTTTTTAGTGATCTACCTTTGCCTCTCCTGCCTTGCACTATACCAGTGACACAAAAGAAATTTTGTCCACAAACCTTGTTAGTCAGATGAACAACTCCGTTGGAAGCCATCAAGTCGCACTTCTTGATGGTTGCCGAACCAATCTGGTTGTCCCGGAACTGAGCAGTGAACTTGTCATCGATGCAGGTCAGCGACGCGGTCCACGGGAAATTATGGAGACCGGCGCAGCATCTTACATCTGGAATTAAACCATTGCACAGAATGTTATCTTTCTCATTGCCTTTCAACAGAATTTAATAAAAGGCTATAAATTTAATTAGCTGCTGAAGAGATAAACCAGTGTAGATTGACCAAGAACAAAGACCGTTTCCTGGCGTCTTCCGAATGAAGGATGAACACCAGCGTACTACTAGACTCCTATTACACCTTTCCTCAGCATAGTCAGAGATGTGCATTTTCTTGCGGTGTAGCTGTAGAAGTGTGTTGTGGTTGTAGGCTATCTGTAGCCTGTTGAAGTATGCTCTATTTTTCCCTACTTTTGGTGAACTTTATCAAATCATATCAAGTAAATTTCCTCAGTTTGGTCTCCAAATTATGAAGTACATTCATAAATCAAAAGAATCCAAAACAAATCCTTAAGATATGTAAATTTTAGAGTAAGATTCCTAGAGAATGCCTGGTCTACGGCAACCTACTTTACTCATCAAATTTATTAATATTATCGGAACAAAGAACTTACTATTCGGGAATTAATGTGTCTGTTTAAAATTATTAATTCAATGTTGAATTCTCCTGAATTGCTGAATTTAATTTCGTTCCGTGTTCCTGGCAGAACAGTTACAAGACAGAAGCTACCATATTATTGAAACAATTCTTTTTCAACGTCGTTTATACACCTGTGAGACAAATCCGAAATTTGGGAAACATTCTCCGATGTTGTAGATATATTTAGTTCAAGAATATTGCAATATAAGCTGGCTTTATAAAAATTTTTGTCATCGAATAGAGCTGATTTATATAGGGAATTTTTTTAACTCCGGGTATGCAAAAGAACATTGATGGCTGATAACATTTTTAAAAATTATATCTTTCTTTATCTTTATTTTTATGAATACATATATTGAATTGTTGCGTGTGTCTGTAAAAGCCCTACGGACGTTAAATAAATGAATGAATGTTGAAATGTTTTTGTTGAATGAAATGAATGTTGAAAAAATGTTATTCTGATTCTTGATCTGTATAGCTCAACTCAATGTTAACAGAATGCTTAAATCGGCATACAGCCCAGAAATCTTTCTTAATTAACCCAAATTTTCACTCAGCTATAAACTCAGTTAAAGCAAACCAATTCATTCGGGCGGCATATTTTGCAGACATGATAAGCTATTCTTTATACGGCCTATGTTATGTATCTTCTTGAATTCAACATAGACATAATCTCGTTTACCTGGGGTTAATCTGCTTACCTTTGAAGGTGTGTCTTGTCAACAAGTTGGTGACTGTTTGCTTGTCACCGAGCAGTTCTTCATACTCGGCATTTTCCATAGCTTGGAAAGCCTCGTTCACCGGAGCCACGAAGGTTATGTCTTTCTTATCCCGAAGGATTGCTTCCATGTCTGAGCCAGAAACCACCTTGAACAAAGGAAAGTTCATACATAGAGCAATTTAAATAAATTAAATTATTGATTAAAAAAAATTAATTATAGATTAAAAAATTGACCTGTAAAAAAAGTTTTTACATCTATTTTTGTATATATCAAGGGAACATGGTACAAAATAATACAATAAATGTAATTTTATGTTTAAGCTCTGTTAAAAAATAAAATAATGTGCTGTTGTCTACAATGTAATAATATAAATTAAAACTATCAAAAGCAGTTAAGAGTTTGAGAAAAAGTTATCAACCCTTTAGCTGCAATACCAGGAATATATATGGGCACGACACTTTACGTCCCGAGTGCAGAGTGCCGATAAAATGGCTGGATCATAGAAAACATTTCACGTTATCCATTAGTACTATCACCTGCCTATTAAACATTTGAAATATTGGCAAATAATATTTTTATTTAGCATGTTTTTGTCTTAACGTAACGGGAAACAGTTTGGTACAAAAAATTATCCATTAGTATGCAATTATTATTAACGCTTCTCTGAAACTAAGAAAAAATAATAAACGCACCTAAAGAGTTAAACAGATATTACTTTCAAATCGCAAGATTCGCTTTACATAATATAATTAACATACAATTCAAAATAAGCATCAAAATCACAACATTCGCCAATATTTACATGATGCAATATAATGACAATTTCAAATTAAAAAAAAAAAAAAACATAGATCATACGTACCTATCTATGTATATAATATGTACTTCAAATAGATCCCGCCATCCCTTTACTAACCTCATTTAAGCAAATTGTTATGTAACTTTTCTTATTTTTCTTTTTTTTAAATCTCTACTTTTTTAATAATTCTAGACTTACAATTTGTGATGTCCTATGCCTGTCTCACTAGTAAGTTGAGAGCAGGAACTTTAAAACATGAGCAATTTATAATAAAAATAATAACACATATCAATTATAATACATAATAATAAAACATAAGAATGCAAATAATTAGACAATTTTACATTTAAAGTAATAGACAATCATCATCGTACCATTGAAAAAATACAACTTAAAATATAATTAGTTTCTGAGCTTTAAAAATCAGATCAATGGCGGCAGCGTTGGCTCCTCCCCAGGCTATAATACCATACTTGATTAAAGATTTACATAGTACATAATAAATTGTTTTCAGTTGACTCAAGTTAGGAAAGTATTAGTTATGAGTATACGTGATGATAACTAACACTTAAGTTCATAAAATAAATATAATGCGGAAAAAACATGTATTAGAATATGTAACAAAAGAATAAGATTAAAAAATAAATAAAATCATATAGTAAGTTTACCTTGTGCAGCATAGATAGTTCGGGGTGTGCTTTGATGAGGTCCAAGATGGTTCCATCGATATTTAGCAGAGGCCTGTCAATCTGGTGCAGCACATTGTCGCACTGCTGTGTGTCGAAGTGAAGAAGTCTGGCGCAGTTCACTGTCGCACGGTTGTATGTGTTGACAAATGGAGGGAGCTGCAATATTAAACACTTGCTTTATTGCTGATATTAAATTTCAATAAATCATCAAAAAAATAAGCATGACATGTATTGAAACTCTTATGTCTGATAGCTGGTGTAAGTATCAAACTCAGCCCGTCCGATTGCTTGTCAAGCGTCCTACCCAACGGGCTATCAACCACTTCATCATACAAAGTGTTATATAGAGTTTCAACTACAGTGAAACTCTCTTTAAAAGTTTCCTAAGTGACCAGCAAAAAAAACGGGGGAGAACCTCACATGAGGGATGAATTTGGCTATTTAGTCTTCAAAGGACCGAAAAAACCAAACTTCTTTAACATGAAAATTCTTAAGAGGCGGAATATTTTGAGGCTGAACGAAGTTGAAGAGGGATAGAGAAGGTAAAGTTTTTTTAACATTTTGATTCTGAGTGGTGGTTCCTCAAACTGGTAACACAGATAGTATCTTGGAAAATTTTGAGAAGTATGAGGAAGACAGGTATATTATAATATTTTCAAATCTATGTAAGTATTTTGAATGACCATGGAAGTTAAAAAATAAATTGAATGAATTCTTACAGTTGAATAGAGATTTGTCCTTAATTGAGATCGGTCCATGGTGTCAAGCATTGCGTTGTCTTCCATTCCGCAGCTCTTAAGATTTCCCTTTGTAATGTGGTGCAGTACAAAGTTTTTCAAATCCCTTTTAGAGTGTTTATCCAACGGAGTAGTACTGGTGTAATCTTAAAACACATTAAAAGAAAGTTTTATGTAAAAGTAAGATTTAAAAAAAAAAGATTATGTGCCTATATTGTCATTGGGAATACTGCGTGGAGAGTTTTTAAAGGAAGTTCTGGGAAGGAAAAAAAAATGAGGTATGAGAATGACTGTCGTATGAATCCATCCCCCCCACTGCTGTCCAAGGTGATGGGTCAAGAGAGTCTGGCTGGAGAGGTCAAAAAGAATCCCAATCCGGCCTACCATGCAGTCACCCCATGAACTCATATAATGTTTTGCCTTTTATATCTATACATATAAAAATGAAAATATGTTTGCTTCTGTCTATGTATGTATGTATGCATGCTATGCATTGCTAAACCATTCATCCGATTGCGATGAAACTTTTGGGATTTGATGTACCCAAGTATGTACATACAATAGTGAGTTCCGTCATCATGAAATTATGCGTTGCTAACAGTTCATCCGATTGCGATGAAACTTTGGGGATTTGATGGGTGCCTGCCAGCATTGGTTTCTATATATACTGGTGAGCTCTGACATTATGAAATTTGTATAAAAAGATTGCAATAGGTGGCATGCGAGCTGTTTGAAAACTGAATGAACTGAACGGGAATGAATGTATGGAACCCGGGAGGGGGGAGGGGAACTCGGGAGGGGGATTCGCGGAAGGGGGAAGCAAATCCGGGACGGGGAAGGGGAACTTGGGAGGCGGGAGGGGAACTCGGGAGGGAGGTTTGCGGAACGGGGGAAGAGGGCGAGGGGAGTGGGGAGAGGGGAAGAGGTTGTGGGAGAGGAAGGGGAGGCGGAAGGGGAACGGGACGAATGGGGAAGGACATGCAGGGAGAAACAAGTGGGAACTCGCTAATGACATATAAGAGTAGTTATTACCTTCATATTCTAAGACATTTTTCATGCGATTGTTGCCTGCCTTTTTAAGGAAAGTCTCAATCGCCACATCAGTTGGAATGAACATTGTCACGTCGGACCAAGTGTCCATCTCAGCCTTCAGTCCAGCTCTCTCTATGATGCCCAGGAACTGAGTCAGATTCTTCTTCTCTAATAAGTTGCTAATCGGGAATGCTGGAAACAAATTAATATTGCATGGTAATAGTCTTGTTAACAAAAATATATTTCATGAAACCCTTGATCAAAGAATGATATGTCGTAGGAAAGGCAAGGTGTTTCAGGTTCAAATAATTATTACAAAATGCTTTATTATGTAGATATTTATTTACTTTATCAACACTTTTCTCGATAATTGTGCATTATTTTCAGTGACCGACTGAAGTTTTGGTTTCGGCCAATAAATGTGTACTACTAGTCTTGGACAGTGAAGGTTTGAAAAACTCGATGTTTTAATAATAAAATAATTCCAAAATTTGATTTTGTTTGTTTTTTATTCAAGCACCAGGCCAGCATAAAAACAACATGTCCCAACGGATGAACAATGAAGGTTATATTGGCGGGTGCAGAGTTTCTCGTACATTCAAAGTTGGCAATGAATCTGTTGAACTGTTGTCTTTTATTTCATTGTGCATTTTATTTAACTCTTAGAATGTTAATAATATAAACCCCTACTTTCAGAGTGTTTATTTAAACAAGTTAAAGTTTCGGCCGAAACTAGAACAGAAGCCGAAATTCAGTTTCGATTTCGGCTGAAAATGTAGTTTCAGTCGGTCACTAATAAAATTATTTTCATTGACCGCATAATGAAAAGCGAGATGAAGTAGTTATTTTTTTAACTTTGTTACACAGGATATATTTTATGATTCTATTATTTGTTTTAATATTAATATAATAATTACTGAAACTATTAAAGAAGAGCCAATTGTTCTTAAAACACTTGGCCAAAGAGATGGAAATCATAACTTTTTTTACAAAACTTATAGCTTACATGTACATATATATGTGTGTGTGCATACATTATAAATATAACAAATGTTTGTTAATAAACTTGTGATAATGAATATTATATTCTTACCAGCCTCTGGCACCATAACCTCCTCAATGATGTGTATAACTCCATTGGTTCCCACCAAGTCGGGCTTGATTACTCGCACATTGTTAATAGTATATATCGTTTCTCCCACGGAATCCTGGAATTTTTTAATTAATTTACTGTTGAAACTCACATCAGTTGAAATTTGGAAGACATGTATAAGTACCAGCGCATAAGGAAAAGTTTATTGGATAACCAACACCTCTGCCATAGGTCACCCCAAGTGGTTTGCTACATTTGGTGACCTAGCAGGGGTGCATCACACAGATCCCCAAAGATGACATAGGCTCTGAGAGAAATTATTTTCTTCAGGGTCTTCTGTGTGGAGTTAATGTTAAAAAAAAGAAAATTTGTAGGCCCATCAAACTTAATAATCAACATTACAAAATTCCGACTAAGGCCAGTTTTTTTTTACAGAAATTGAACAAATCACCAAATTTCAAAGTTAATGTTCAAGTTTTGTTATTATTTGAGTACTGCGAAAGAACTGGGCCATATTGGAATAATAACAGAACTTCAATAGAATATTCACAAAACTTTAATATTAAATTTCAAATTTGCTGACCCCAAAAAATCTAAAAGTTTTTGATAAAGTCAAATGGTAATACGTACCGTAATGCTACGAAGAATGTAAATTTATTCTTAAAAGTTAAATTATTAAGACAAACATAGTTAATTTATTATGTGACTTACAGGTTCAGCAGTAGCATCACTCTCCACAGTGATTCCGGACATAACCATTATTTCACTAAGGGAATCACTCATCCTTATGGTCTTTCCTTCCGCAGTCAAGGAGCATAACGGCTCTGGTGTAATGTGATGCTTAAGGAGATCTAGAAGAAAACACATCATTTAATATTCAACATTAAAAGACCACATTTTGCAATCATCCGTACAATAATTAAAAATGTGGAACAAACCTACGATTTTTTTTTTTTTGGAAATATTTCTTTAATCCAAATACTTTTTTTAGGGGCTATAGCTGTAACTGTTGCAGACCCTAACCAGGCTCTAGTGTATATTAAACGATGTCTACACTACTGTAACGGTATGGTTACATTTCGTAGATGAGTACGCGGCTTAAGTCTTTAAAAAATCAACGTTTTCTTACTATAAAACTTCAAATGTCTTTCAAAACTTAAAATAAAATTTGGGTTCACTCACATTTGAGCCTTCCATCCCCGGTGATCGGAATCAACCGCGATACTGACCTTGCTGAATTCCGATTTTTAAAAACAATATTTATTTAAAAAATTAAGGTCTTTAGTTTAATTTAATTTCAGAAAAAGTAGATTTCATCAAAATGTGTAAGTGATTGCTACCAAAAGATGAAAGAATGCATTGTCATCGATGAAAGAATGCATTGTCGTCTGCAGAGTTTCAGCTTGATCGGATGTTGAGAAGTGAGTTTATTTCCAATTCCAAGATTTTCAATACATTCAAATTATTCTTTCATTCAATCAAAAACACAAAAGTGAAATTCAAATATACAGATGTATTAAAAAATATATTTTTGGTTCATATTATAAAAATAAAATAAAATGTCATTTTGTCTTTTGGCTCACGAGTGTGTTTTTTTTTTCAACATTAACTCCATTCAAAAGATCTTGAAGAAAACAATTTCCCTTTGTCACGTTGAGTGGATCTTGAAGAAACGGAGGAGAAAAGAAAGAAAGGAAGAGACAACTGCAACCGAGCTGTTGAACCCAAGAACGAGAGATAGAAACAACCCATTCTCATGTGACAAATGTCATCCATGTACAAATTTTGGTAAAAAGGCATTCATACTTATTGCGCAACTACTGTTTCCGTCGTACAGTTGATTTTGGAAAACGGAATCCAGATCGTCGAAAGCTTTGTTTGTCGGAGCAAAGATGGTCCAGTCTTCATCGTCACTAATGAACTCGTCCAATCCAGACCTTTGCAGTGCTAGAATAATATTAATTGAATATCTTATAAACTCAGTCACTCAAAGTGGACAATTATAAATATGTAGAATAATAATAAATTGATTTAATCATTTACATATTTTCTTTAATTTGTGCCTTTTTACAAAAAATATTATAAGTTTATTTGAGATTTGAATGCACATAATAATTTGATTTGTTTCTATTATAATATTGTGATCAATGATCTTTTCTAGCCTTTTTTAAACTTACATTCATAGAAGTTGCTCAGTTCAGGGGTGTCTTTCAAAATACTTAGCAGTGATTTTTTCACAGGCACCTGTGAAATATAAACAAAGTTATTAAAAAAAATCTTCAGATCTGAACAGCACTAAAAATATAATAAAGTTTTATTATATTTGTCATAGTTTTACGCACCAGCACGTGATCCACTTTGTGAATCATTCCCCCCTTGGTGGCAACGTTCGGTGATACGACTTTGGCACAGTTGACCAAAAGAATAGAATCGCCAGAGGAAGTATAGGCCTCTTGCACGTTCAGTGAAGAATTAGTTAAACTGAAACAATTATTTAAAAACATCATTTGCAAGTCTTCTCGATATGAAGAACATTCTAGGTGAGAAGGCCTAGGGCAATTCAATATTAAAAAAAAAAAACAATACACAAACAGAAAGTGCTGTTTGTAATCCTTTCCACAATTTTTTTTCCATACCTCTGTTAGTTTTTAAAGAATCTGAGATGGCCAATGGAAAAGTTCTAAAGAAAGTACATATTTTAAAAAATATAAAACCAACCTTTTCAAAGAATCTCCTGGTTTGATTTTGTGCACTCCGCTAACCATGTGACTGTCCAGCATCTGCAGTGAGGTCATCTCATTCATATCTGTGTCCCTGCGGCGCCGCGCTGGATCCTCACTTCCCACCCACAAGTTTATGTTGTTCTAGAAAATCGAAGTTCGATTGAATAACTGTACCTTTTTGGCTGTTTTATCTCTTTTACCAGCAATGCCTACCACTAAAAATAGTGACCTATTGAAAGGTGGGTCAAATCCCAGCACTGGAAGGAATGGAAGAGGCAATCCAAAGCACACAAAAACGTACCAGACCCCAGGCGGACCAGGAAACTAATCGATATGGACAGAAACTCGCTGCGGGAAGTTGAAGGTCTACTAACGGGACACTACCATCTCAGGAGACACATGCAGCTATTGGTAGTAGAAAACACCAATAGATGCAGAAAATATGAAGAGGATGAAAATAGACTCCAATTCGCTTATGGTGCCAATGTCCTGGAGGGAACTGAGCTTAGATACGTGGGGAGATACACTGTAGAACCAGAAGGTAAATTGAGAAATAGCAGAATGGTACCATTTGTAATAATATATATAAAAAATAAAAAAATACAGTGGAATTTTCAATTAAGGAAGAAACAGGGACGGAGAAAGCCACTTGCCTATTTTTAAGTAATTCAATATGAAAGTGTGTCAATGTCAAGTGGATGGTACTGTCTAAGGGCATTGATAATACAATACAGTGAAGTGATAGTATTATTAAATCTAACTTATCTTTTAAGTGTGTACATATAATAAATCTACAACTTGCTGTGAGATGTTGGCATCTAACTTTGTACAGTTTCTATTCAATCTATTATGGCGGGTTCTCACTGTTGGCGTCCAGCGTGCGTGCTGACGCTATCGGCAGGGTTGGAGAAAGCTCTCACATATTTAATAAAATTAGCTGCTGTATCTGCCCCAAATAATAACTAGCTCAAGATTCGGTACAAGCAGGATTCCTCGTAACCTCAAGGCTAGTGCTTGTGGTTCGGAACTTCACGTTTCTCCATTGTCCCAGGGCCTCCCTCGTCAAGCAAAACACGGTAGGTTATCACATAAACAGTTTATTCAATTCTAGGAGACACAATAATACATAAGGAACGATCCTAGCTGAAAGTTAGTTTGAATGTCCGTCTCTCTTCTCTATCACGCGTGGCTAGGGTTAATACATTTAATTGCACACAAAGGATAACATGGTAATTGACTCACGTTTGTTTATGGGCCAACAGCGGCTTCACGCACTTGTTCTCTCAGACTACGCACCGTCCATCGGGGACCGGAAGCGCACACGGCGAAACTGAACTGGTGTCGCCCATATTCGCGGGGAACGTGGGCCCGCGGAGCTCGCTTGCTGAAGACTGAGGAGCTTGCGGTGAGCGGCGCGTCTAGCGGCCGCTCCGGTTTGTTGCTCGCGGGAAGGGGTGGTGCGCGCGCATCTATATTGGCGGTCTATTTTGTAACGTAACACTTCCCCCCTCGCCGCAATAAAAGCGACGTGGTAATGGAGCTGTAGGACTAATAAATCCTCTTACCTTTTCAGCACTTGTGCCAAAAACATTTAAGAGAAACGAGGAGAGAGAGAGAGAGAGAGAGAGATTCCTAGCTGGAGAATAGTTATGAACAGAACACAAAAGAGAAGATACATGGTGTAACAAGGAATTGTCAATAAATGTATATAAAGGCAGTGGCATACATAAATACAGTTGCAAAGAACAAGGATCTGTTGAAGAAAGGTACAAGGGTTATGCAGTGATAGAAAAAAAAACTCTAAAATTGTATCATTGGTCTGTGAGCTAATGTTTGCGAACGTGGTTTGCGTAGGATGTCTGGGGTGGTTGAACGTTTCACTGAAGTTACAAGGTTACTTTGTCACAGTAACCTGGCCCATTTGAGATTACACTCAAGGGACACTAGGGCCTTTAAGAAAATACGAGGAAGAGAACACATGATGAGGCTTCTAGGTGGTGTGGAGAGTTCTACCTGTCACAGAGGTCGAAAGGGTAACTGCTTCCGGATCCTGTGGGTGAGCCAGTACGAAACCATTGAAGTACTGGAGAGTGGAATCGCAATTGGTGGTTGGTATACTGGTTTTTTGTATGTAGTGGGATTGTTTTGTGGACAATCGTTGGTATTGTTATTTGCGCAAGGGCACAGGAGCATCCGCACAATGGCAGTAGGGCATTTGCACAAGGGCAACAGGAACATTTGTATTATGCAGCAGGAATATTTGCATAATGGCAGCAGAGCATTTGCACAAGGGCAACAGGAACATTTGTATTATGCAGCAGGAATATTTGCATAATGGCAGCAGAGCATTTGCACAAGGGCAACAGGAACATTTGTATTATGCAGCAGGAATATTTGCATAATGGCAGCAGAGCATTTGCACAAGGGCAACAGGAACATTTGTATTATGCAGCAGGAATATTTGCATAATGGCAGCAGAGCATTTGCACAAGGGCAACAGGAACATTTGTATTATGCAGCAGGAATATTTGCATAATGGCAGCAGAGCATTTGCACAAGGGCAACAGGAACAGGAACCAACCTAGAGCTGGCGTGCTCGGGTTTGTTTTGAGTGTCGGTTCTTTGTGGTGATACGATTCGCAACTACACGCACGACTCACACTAGGTTATGTTAGATGCGGTCGGGTGCTTTTGGTACGCAGGGATTGAAGGCAAGGGACCTTCGTGACGGTAGCGAGGGCAGCATGAAGAGGCGCAGATGTAGATAGGGTGCAGAGCTGCTGGTTTTTTTTTAAAATCCGGCAAAAATTATTATTAGAACAAAATTCTTGAAGTTTACCTGCCTAGTAGACCAATGATGAAAAAAGTTTGGAGAGAAACAAGTGTGCATGTTGAGAAAAAGTTGGATTTGTTTGGCGTGTAGAGAGAGAGACGGAGAGAGAGCTAACTAAATGTGGCTAATTCCTAATACATGTTACAAAGGTACGTATTCAAGGACAGGTTCTGTGTAACCCCTTTTTGGTTTTTTTTCTTTACCAAATACATTTCCAAGAATACGTGGTTGAGGGATTGTACGTATAACAAAATTCCCCATTCGAAAGAAGTTGGTCTTCCATGACCTATGCTCACGTCTATACGGTAGCATTTTTTCTACTTTCGAAAAACAAAACATTGCGTACAAGATTAGTTATAACAAAGTGGGAAAGGAGTAGGAAGTTGAAAGGATCCGCGTATGAAGATTGTCCCATTTGACAAACGAAACGCCAAGTGCGTAACGCATATATCCCCATTCACGGATAATTTCGAGGAAGGGGGAGGGTGATAATTGGGAACATTTGAACGAAGAAAACTGCTGGGGACTCGGCTATTTCCGAAATTCGACCTCTGGGTGGAGGTGAAACAAGGTCTACAGCAGTCATCCTGGCACATTACAATAATATTTGGTAGTGTTGGACAAAAGAATACACTGACATAAAAGTCTAATCCTCTACGTGTATTGGGCAGAAGATTAGGGGTCGTTTTATTCTCCTACTTGTTTGCGAGAAATGACAGACCCTTGCTCAAATCTCACAAACCTGGGGATTTTCTTTGTTCGTCTCCCAGACAACGAGTTAGGTGTGTTTGTGTCCATCAACTTAACTCCCACGACACGATGCCCCATAATCATGCGTGAAGCGTATGATTAGTCCTTTTGAGATAGTAGATAGTTCCTGGGTTCTTGTGACAGGAAGTCCACGGGCATATTAATGATTACAAAAAAAGGGGTGTGGACTACATTGAGTAGTTCACACATAAAGGTTTGATATTATTTCGTTCGCACGATTCATGGTGAGTATTGTAACGTCTTCACGTATAGCGTACAAGATTGCAAAATCAAAAGATTTGCAAGTAAGTTTTATAACGTCTTCACGGATAACAATGAACGAATTACAACTGGGTTGCCCAGTATTGAAGGGAGGTGCAAAAGACTAGGTGTTTATGACATTTCTGACAAAAACCCACAGAGTAATTATAACGGGCTCCCCGTATCGCATTTAGTAGATATTCTGAGATTCCCATCTATGACGGCAGATTTTATAAGGTTCCCACCTATGATGGCAACAAAGGTTAACGTTCATATAAAGGTACCTATTCAATACAGACGGCGAGACATACTGATGTACTTAGTACAACAATACCGTAGCATAATAAATCCATATTAGCGTACGTTAAAGACTTGCACAAAGGCAAAAACATATTTGAAGATCTGGCCAAGATTTTATACTTCAACAATTAAGGGACGAAAAATTCTGGCGTGCTGATGGAATGTGAATTTCATCTAAGCTTACCGCAAAAGAGATCCTTTGTGGTACAACCCTTTTGGTTACGCACAGAGTATCGTATCGTGATGGTACAACTTTTGTTGTACTTACACGTACGATGGTAGCAACAATACAAGACATGCGCTTATCGTTGTTTGACAAGGCAAATTATTTACAAAGGTCCGATTTGAGTGTTTAAGACCTTCTAGGTTTTACTTACTTAAACAGACTGCGATGGACACACCTTGGTGTTATGAAAATTATAATAATGGGATGGGTTGTTCGCAGGGTGTTCACTTGGAGACCTGGCTTCTTGTTGTGACCTCGTACTTTGCACGTGATAAGTCACAACAAGGCAACCCCAAAATTTCAGTTTGAACAGTTGAGACCCAGGGTGACTCAATGTTGCTGAAATGTTGTAAAAAAAAATTTATCGTTAATGAAGAGGCACGTTAAAAGTTGTCCCTTTTATAACGATACTTTCCAGACTCCACATTCAGTTCTGGGGAGAGCTAGAGCAATTAGGGTTATTTATTGAGCGCCATTCTATTTTCTTAAAAAACAGAAAAAAAAAACTTAGAACGGGTAGCAAACATCTGATACCGCCGTGGGTTTACACAGGTTTGCTTACCTAATTTAATTACATATGACATAAGGGTTAGATGCACTTTGGCGAGGACCCGATATTTAATGTACAAAAAGATTTTCTAATATTTAGAAAGGGGTGACGAGGTATGACATGATGATGTGAAAATATGATGCTGCGAGTTGTGACGATGCACAAAACCTTGGGCACGTAGTCTCTGACTACTTGCAGTAAGCCACAGGGAATTCCTTTCTCCGAAGTGATCAATTTCAGGTAGAGGTGTGCATGCTTAGAAAAAACGATGTTTCCAAGGTTTGACACCTGGGGCAGCAATTAGAGGCGAATGACTGATGATGACGAGATATTTATACAAACAAAAATAAAATAAAATGAAACGAAACCACAAGGGAGAATTATAATTTCTTCCATGACTTTGGCTACAGTTGAC
The DNA here is from genome assembly GCA_936435175.1 of Glyphotaelius pellucidus. Classification (NCBI taxonomy): domain Eukaryota; kingdom Metazoa; phylum Arthropoda; class Insecta; order Trichoptera; family Limnephilidae; genus Glyphotaelius; species Glyphotaelius pellucidus. Next base: position 7,111,075 of record OW386542.1, read on the forward strand.
AACACTGTGCCAGAGCTAGAAAGGTTTCTAAAAAAAACATTTCCTTTCGTTGTGCTCCGGTTTTATGCCGGACGAAAGGCTTGGGCGAAAGTTTTCTTTGGGGAATCTTTCGTTTTTACAAAACGGGGTGCCAATTTGGCAGAGAAGTACAGCGCACCTTGCGACAGAGTGTTGTTTCTTCTCTAGACGTTCTTCCTTGAACGTGACGTGCTTCCTGATGTACTTTTTGTTGTAGAAAGAAGCATATTGAATAAGGCATTTTTTGGATTTATTCCTGGGAGAAATCTTTCTACTTCTCAGGGCCTGTAGTAGTTCTTCCTTTTTTGACGTAGAAATGTGGGGGATTATACCCAGCGTGACTTGAGGGACTTCCATAGTGTATAGGGTCGTGTCAGGGTGACCTTACGTTGGGAGAAAAACGAGAACTCGACTCTTTATCCGTAATTGGAAAGAAATTTTTGCCAGGGATTGACCACTGGGGACGTATATATATTTTTTTTTTAAAAATGCTTCTGCGAAAAAACGCGCATTTGTAAGTGTTTGGGTTATTTGAAAATTTGGGCAGAGGTTTGCCTCTGGCCGCGTGCTTTTTAGGAAAAATCCAAGCGTTTTGGAAAAAAAATTTCGAAAATTTAAAAAAATTGAAAAGAAGGAAAAATCGGAAAAATTTTCAGAGTCCGAAAACTGGAGAAAATTTGCGCAGCGATTTTCCTCTGGCAATGCGTTTTTAAGAAAAACTCCAAGCGTTTTTGGAAAAAAAAATATTTCGAAAATTAAAAAAAATCGAAAAAAGGAAAAATCGGAAAAATTTTCAGAGTCCGAAAACTGGAGAAAATTTGCGCAGCGATTTTCCTCTGGCAATGCGTTTTTAAGAAAAACTCCAAGCGTTTTTGGAAAAAAATATTTCGAAAATTAAAAAAATCGAAAAAAGGAAAAAATCGGAAAAATTTTCAGAGTCCGAAAACTGGAGAAAATTTGCGCAGCGATTTTCCTCTGGCAATGCGTTTTTAAGAAAAACTCCAAGCGTTTGGAAAAAAAATATTTCGAAAATTAAAAAAATCGAAAAAAGGAAAAAATCGGAAAAATTTTCAGAGTCCGAAAACTGGAGAAAATTTGCGCAGCGATTTTCCTCTGGCAATGCGTTTTTAAGAAAAACTCCAAGCGTTTGGAAAAAAAATATTTCGAAAATTAAAAAAATCGAAAAAAGGAAAAAATCGGAAAAATTTTCAGAGTCTGAAAACTGGAGAAAATTTGCGCAGCGATTTTCCTCTGGCAATGCGTTTTTAAGAAAAACTCCAAGCGTTTGGAAAAAAAATATTTCGAAAATTAAAAAAAATCGAAAAAAATTTTCACAAGTTTTCGTGGAAGTAATTTGTTTGAGAATTCAACAATATCTTGGGGGCATGGTTTCATTACGCGGCTTCCTATAGCCTGGCTTTAAACAGCACCAATTTTTGGTATTTACCCGCGAATTCCCTTCGTCTTTTCGACAAGATATTACCTTCATTGTCAATTGACAAGGTATTATAGTGTCAGATGTCAAGGAATCCACGTCAACGCGAATTTAGTATTTTTTGCATTATTCGAATGTGATTTTGGCATGGCATGGCATGATCCGGTTTCATCAGACGACAGAGTCAAAAATACTTAATTGTCAAATGACAGAAAGAATTTAAATCCACTTGTTCCCTAGGTGTCAGCAAATGTCCGTTTAAAGAAACGTACCAGCGTGCTGCAAACTATTATATTATTAAAAATATTTAGCACTTTCGAGACCAAGCGGATGATTTGTTTATCATGTACATGATTTTAATTGTTGAATAAATTCTTCTTTAATTTGTGTTTATTTCCACTATTCACTTGTATTGAAAATAGCAATTTTAATCGGCCGACACTTTGTAATCACTGTATTATTCGCAGCGACAACTTCCTAGGTTGGGCACCTTGCGTTGGAATACCGGTAATATTTTGTCGAGTGACGAGTCACAAATGATAAAATCGCGTCCGTAATAATTTAAATTGTGATTCGAAATTATGTTCGCGCCGAGATTCCTGTTGGAAGTGCTAGACAATTGGGAATAAACAATACATTATAATAACATTTCAGAGTTTACAATTGTTGCTTGGGAACGAGGCCGTGGTGGAACAGAAAAAATTTAAATGGCCCCACGTTTAGCGCCAGTGTTGGCGTCCAGCGTGCGTGCTGACGCTATCGGCAGGGTTGGAGAAAGCTCTCACATATTTAATAAAATTAGCTGCTGTATCTGCCCCAAATAATAACTAGCTCAAGATTCGGTACAAGCAGGATTCCTCGTAACCTCAAGGCTAGTGCTTGTGGTTCGGAACTTCACGTTTCTCCATTGTCCCAGGGCCTCCCTCGTCAAGCAAAACACGGTAGGTTATCACATAAACAGTTTATTCAATTCTAGGAGACACAATAATACATAAGGAACGATCCTAGCTGAAAGTTAGTTTGAATGTCCGTCTCTCTTCTCTATCACGCGTGGCTAGGGTTAATACATTTAATTGCACACAAAGGATAACATGGTAATTGACTCACGTTTGTTTATGGGCCAACAGCGGCTTCACGCACTTGTTCTCTCAGACTACGCACCGTCCATCGGGGACCGGAAGCGCACACGGCGAAACTGAACTGGTGTCGCCCATATTCGCGGGGAACGTGGGCCCGCGGAGCTCGCTTGCTGAAGACTGAGGAGCTTGCGGTGAGCGGCGCGTCTAGCGGCCGCTCCGGTTTGTTGCTCGCGGGAAGGGGTGGTGCGCGCGCATCTATATTGGCGGTCTATTTTGTAACGTAACATCACCTTAACTATTTTATGAACTATTTCTATAGTGGAAAGGAATTTTCTATTCTATATTTCAATTCATTTATATTCGCAGCGCTCAAAGAGACATCAAATCTTCAAAAGAAAAAATAAATTTTGATGTGTTTGATTTGTTTATTTCATTTTTTTCTACGCCCTGTGTTGTATTCTCTTATTCTTCATTTTTATGTAATCGACGGTGAACTCCGCAGTTCCCAAATTATTTATTATCTTCCTTCAACAATTCTTCGACTCGCCTGTCTATAACCATAAGAAATAAAAAGGTAAATAATTTATTTACTCGATTTTCCTTATTGTCCTCACGTGATTTAATGTGCCAGATCAGAGACATTAATTTTTTTATTTTTATTCTGATACATTAGTTTACATTTTATAATTTAATAATGTTGGCCTCACTGTGTACCTTACTCGTGCTGAGATTGTTTTTATAATGTTTCAAAAATATTATTATGTCAGAATCGCGCTTACTTACACACATGCGCAGAGAATGGCGTAAGCGTAGAAACTGCCATTCGCACTATTCTATTCCCGGTCAATTCTATTGTAGAATAGAACGAATGTTCACGTCGATTCCACGTTGGGGCTTCACAGGCTTCTGAATCTATCGTTTATAGGGCATTTTATCAAAGAAAAAAAATTGGTTGTCTGTAAAGTCGGTTTACGGACGATAACTTACGTAAAAATGTCACATAATAACGTTGGAGTGGAAGAGAGATAGATGCGTCACAAGACGAACGCTTAGGCCGAATGCTTAGGCCGAAAGCTTAGGCCGAATGCTTAGGCCGAACGCTTGTTCCGCACTCTCGCTTGCACGCTCGGCTCAGGCGGAACGTGACAATGAGTCATGCTTTTTCGCGAGTGCAGCCGGCGTTCATCGATTTATAAGACGTTATAATGTAAAAAAAAAAATACTGTATATTTTATGTTTATCTCATTTATTCTTATGTTGTCCTTAATACTACTGATACCCTTCTTTGTGCCACTGTAACTCATAATCCATAAATTCTTTTAATGGCGTTAAATAAATAAATAAATTAATGGAAAACATTTTCTCATATTTCATAGATTTTACAAAATACATAGATCAAAATAGATGTGTTGTGACACTCTGACACATTAGCTTGTTTTCGGGATAATATAACATTACCCATATTATTATACATATATGTATGACGTATGAGGTGTTCCTGACTTATTAATCAAATAATATTTTTTGGCAAAATAGTTACTTACAGTTTCCAGCATATGATCGGAGAATTTTTCGAAGGCTTCATTACTGGGAAGGAACAGGGTGAAATTTTCTTTCTTGATGTAGTCTTCCTTGCCATCCAAAACATCTACGAAGTGAGTGGCATTCATTTTGATTATTGTGTCCATCATTGGTAAAATGTCCACCTAAGCGTTAAAACAAAACATTTTTAGCAAATTTTGTTCTCATGGTACGTAATTATTTATGCATAAAAACATTAAATTATGTAACTGTCTATGTTTGTCATTTATTAGGTACTAACCTTTTCACAGGTTCCTTTGAAAGAGTTTTCATATCCTGTGCAGCATTCAAAGGTGGTAGTTGTGGTTACTTGTCTGTCTCCGACCATTTGACTAAAATAAAAAAATAAATATTTCTGATGATGGACACTGAAACGCAGTTCAAAACGTTGGCTAGAGAAGGAGGTAGTGCAACATGGATACCCCAAAAACAGATCATGATTTTATAAATTTTGATTGTCTTATTAATATCAACTACATATTCAGATCATCAATATAAAATGATTCGGATAATATGTAAATCAAAACACTAAAACTCCCGGCTTAATTTTATAATTAATTTTATAATATATATGTAATTAATATCTGTAATCTACAGATCAACCAAAACAGTATTTTTCACATTGCTTGGGTCTTCCACTTCCAAGTCTTCCATATAAACTTATATCATTCAAATTTATAGGCACTCTATGATAATAAGTGAGGCCAATAGAGCAGGAGTGGTCTAGCCATAAAATTGCATATTGTCATAGACGTAAGAAACCATAGACATGCCGATAAGAGTGAGGGGAACAAATCAAGTTATGCGGAGCGGGGAGAAACCTTTCAATGACGCCAATAAATGACTCCAACAGTTTCAGGCAACTCGCATTGTGATACCACTATTGATTTCGAAAATGAAATCTCCTTACGAATTACTAGTCCTTTTACTGACGAGCAATGACGCGCAAATTGCTAGCAGAAATAATATACTTTATTTTAATTTTTTTATTTATTGTTATCAAGTTTAATTCATAAAACTCCATTGTTATTTTTATTTCTTTTCAATAATATAATTATTGAATTAGTAAAGACAGTATATTTATAAACAAGTTCTATAATTATTAATACGCGTGACAGCTATTTCTCCTACTGAAGGCATTATCAAACTATCTAAGCTGTCACTCGTAATAATAATTACTAGTATGCGGCTGGCGGTGGCAAAACGAAAACTCCAGAGCCGCTCATTATTAAAGGCAAAACAATTAAATTATAGTTATTCCGGTCAAATTTGTTTGATGGGGCCAACAGTTATCAGGACTTCCCAACCAGGGGTGCACGGCCCCCTAGGGGGGCGTAGAGAAATGTCAGGGGGGGCGTAATAGGTACGTTTGCATTTCTGAAAACAAAATCTATTTAAAGCGTAGGTAAATTAACTGTTCCGAATTGCCATTCAATCGCTGCTTATTCCATACTTCCAATACTTATTCCATTTTCGTCCACTTATTTATGCGAGACAGGTTTTTCAGCTTTGGTTTTAATAAAAACTAAACAGCGAAATCGCCTTGTCGTCCATAGCGATTTAACCACAGCTCTAGCAAAGACTGAACCCAGAATCGACCAACTGGTACAGAGCATGCATGTTCAAGTATCTCATTAGTAGGAGGCAGAATGTGGAGGCAAAACGAAACTTCCAGAGCCGCTAATTATTAAAGGCAAAACAATTAAACTATCGTTATTTGACCGGTCTAATTTGTTTTATGGGGCCAACAGACTTAGCTATAAAAGATAAAAGATCATTTGGTTTTGGCCTATTTCAGCATATCGCTTGCCATACATTCCCAACGTTTTTGCCTCCGCATTCCGCCTCTAATTCATTAGTACTTTAAAAGTTTTTACTTATTTGTTCTAAAATTACTTTGAAAGTTGTTAGACATTATCTAATTATAAAAATATAATTTAAATAAATAAAAAATAATAATAGAATAATATGAATAATTAAAAGAAAACTAAGAAATAATGTAAAGTGTAAAAGTAATTAATGATTAAAAGTGTACATACTCTTCTATTAAAGATCCATAATAAATAAATTTATTGTATCTGTATTGTACCTATTTGAAATTCAAATAAATAATTTAGTTAACCTTTAGGATAGTATGGCCTCACCGTAGGCGTCCGAAAAAAAATCTGCTCAAAGGATTATGGACGCCCATGGTGCGTCGGTGTTTGTTGAAATTCTGCTATTAATAATAATAATTTTTAATATAAATATGATTTTTTTTGTTATTATTAATATCTGATTAATTCGGTTATTTTATTATTATATAGGAATTTTTTATAATTTTTTTTTTCTACAACAAACTATAAATTTGGGTTTAAAATTTTTTTTGTAAAAAACATCTCACTCTCTTGAATACATTTTTTTCTCAAAAACTCACTCTCTTAGAGGTTAATATAAAAAAAATGTTTTTCTTATTTTTGTTGAAACTTAATTAAGGGGGGCATGAAAATATTTTTTTTGGTTGGGGGAGGCTCGGCAAAATAAAAGTTGGGAAACCCCGGTCTATATAGTCAGAATATGATTGTCACGTGGTTTGCCTCCATCTCTTCAAAATGATACTCGGATGTTCTGTTATGACATGTCTACTGTTTCTGATGTCTGCGCATATTGTAGATAAATGCGATTGACAATTCCTTTTTTTTCAGTTAAGTACACCCTTTTAATGGGATAGTGTCTAATTTAGTGGTCAAACTTTTTATTTTGTAGATCACTTAAGAATAGGTGTTGTGAACGATTAATTTTTTTTTATGATTAGACAACCATTAATTACAAAAGCAGATATTTTGACACCATCTTTTTTTCCTTCTAGAAATGAAGGTTGTTGATTATGTTCTCTTGAAAAAATGGTACAGACAAACTCAATAACTTAATTGTGAATTGCAGGTTTATATATATATAAATGAGAGTGAGGGTTTGTAAGTACTTACCTAAGAATGCATTCATATGTCCCAGCTGCCAGGGTGCAAGTGTTTGAGGAAACGCTGCGGATAATTGAACTGCTCTTCATTTGTTGCATGTCTTCGTCGATGGCATTGGATTTCTTTACGGTCTTCCGGACGCACACGTGAGGTCTGAAATCCATTAAATTACATAAGTTATCAAACAAGTATTTTATTTTATATTAATGTGTAACGTAGAAAGGAAAATAACGCAAAGGTCTCCCCTTCAATACTCAACCAGCTGATAATAACTTTAGTAGATATGTTTTATGTGAAAAAACACCTTAGGTTGATTTTTTTTAAATAATACGATTAGTATAAAACCTACTTATGAATTTTGTAATAACTTATTTTATAAACACATAATTTTGTCAGAAGACATTTTTACAAATTAGGCCATGTCATCATGGCATCAAGGGTTGCTGTGTGGAGGAAAGAAAGGAGAGTTAGTTCTGGGAAGAAAAAATGTCGCTAGGAGGGGTGGGAAGGAAGCTGGGGGTTAGTGTGTCCAAGAGTGACGCATGCATGAATTCATCCCTCCCAAGTGCAAGAGTCGAGAGAGGCCAGCTGAAGAGATCAAAGGCAGGGCAGGATTTATGCAGGATAGAAAGAAAGATTTTTTTTTTAATTATAGACCTACAATTACGATTTTTTATTATAAAATAATCTTGAATAGGTCTTTCAGAATACTCAATAAATATTTTTGAAGTTTCTTTTTAATAACAGTATTTAATTTATTTTTTATTATTCGAAAAAAGATTCTCCTAAAACGCACGCCGTAAAAGATACACTTATTTTAGAACGAAAAAAAAAACGGAAAAAATTACATTTAACTAACTTTTGGAATTATTGTTTATTACAGCATTTCAAATTTCCGCTGTCGATTTTTTTCATAAAATATCTTTTATTTCAATAAAATGTACTTTTTAATAAAATCAATGACAAAAAAATATTTCGGTCGTGGGAGTCTTAAATATTGACGGGAATCTAACAAAATGTTTACTAACTAATATAGAAACTAAAAAGTAGGTATTACAGAATGTATGTTCAGTTTTAGTGTCCTGAGTTGGATAGAAAAAAAGTACGGATTTTTACTCAAGATCTGTATTTTGAATAGGAATATTCGATCTGTATTAATTCTGCGAATTATTTTTTTGTTAAACTTGGAGAAACAATTCAATATAATTTCAAATATAATCTTAGTTTTTGAGATGCGCGGCTTTGCTTAATCTCAATCAACAACTTAAGATGGGTTGAACAATACATCAAAATTCAAAGATAATAATATTCAAGTTCTATGAAGTCTTTTTCAAGTTCTGTTATTATCCAAGTTATGTGAAACTACCGGCCCATGATTAAATCATAATAGAACATGAATAGAACCCTCACTTGAGTTTTAACTTTGAAGTTTGATGAATTGTTAAAATTCTGTGAAATAAGCCTTCCTTCCCGCTCAAAAAGAAGAAGGTGAGATATGTAAATACGAACGTTAGAGGGAGCGCGCTAATATTAAAAACGATAAAATTTAAGCGAAAATTTGAAAATGTTAAAGAAAACACGACTCGTCTAAAATAGTGCAAAAATCTCTTGGAGAATGTCTAGAATAGCATTTAAAGAAACACTGTGAATTTTTTCATACATATAATTCGTAAAATAACCGAAAAAACGTGTTTATACTAATTTTCGGAGCATATTTTATGATTTTTTTTCTATCGGGAGAATTTCATATAATTGCCATTTCGGCGTAGGGAATGTGCAGATATTATCTTAAAAATAACATATATTTTTTTAACGAGCTCTAAAACTTAATTTTTTTAAGGAAAAAATGTAATAAATCGGTAGAAATGCGGGAAGCCGGGTCTTAAGCAAGCATCGAAATTAAATATTCATGTAATTCGTAGTTCTCAAATCCATAAAATAGGTACAGACAAATCATAAGAGGACATGTTTAAATAGGTATGTATGCACGTCGATAGTATCGAAAGTTTCCATAAAGTTTTTCGAACTAGTCTGGAACACCCGCCCGCAGGCCCCCTTCACCGCAAATATCCAAAGGGTGTGTAGCGACGTTTGTCAATTACATTTAAATTTAGACTTGCGATTCAATTCAACATGTCACTTTTATGTTGGTTTCATTTTTCAGCTTCCTAAAACTAAATGATTTTTGATCCAACCAGCCATGTATATTCGAATTTTACTATGCATTACATTGAATATTTAAATGTGGTGTAAATATTACGCGTTCAGATCGGAATTGTGAAAAACTTGACTTATTACCACGGCGTAAGTACCGCGTGATTAAACCGGGCTTATATTAAACTGAAGGCTAATATGTTCGCTTTCGTTTGTTCGCTTTTGGGAACAACTCATTTATAGGTCTCAAAAAAACCCTCATCATCATGGCGAGAAATATGATCTAAACGTTGTTAGAAAGAAAAACACCACACTTTATATTAAAATCTAAAAAATAATAATGTTACAACTATTAACATTAAAAAACTGTATGAATACAATACATGTCTCCTTATATACAAAATAAACAATAAACTCATACATACAAACACAGAATTCATTAAAACATCTCAAGTACCCAAACACTTTACACGACAACACGATAACATACATTTAAACACCATCCACACTAACTATGGTAAACAATTCATTGGTTACGAGGGGGGCAACTTATATATTTGCCTACCAAACGACATTAAAAAAGAAAAAAAAGGTGGGTAAATTTAAAAAAAATTGTTAATGTATATTCTTGATAAACAGAGTAATGAAATGAAGTAACGATGTATTATGGTGTTTAGTTTGATTTAATGTATTTAATTATTTCTGGTTAATATGAGTGAAAATGTCATTTTCTTTTTTACTAGAATAAAAACAAAAAAATCACAAAATAATTGGATCGTAGATACACCTTTATGCAACCAACGTTTCCTACAGCAATTTGAAGAAAATTTTGGATTTTTTTTATAAATTATTTTTACAAGAAACGGCAAAATTGTGGTGACGATAACGTTCATAATAAATTTGTTTAATAAAGTATGTATATTTATTTTTTTCATTATCAATAATTGTAGGTAGAAAAAACGTAAGATGAGCCATTTTAACAAATTTTGTGTTTGCATTAAAAAAAATTATATTTAAAAAATTATAGATGTATTTCTAATTATAATATTTGACAGCGTACTTTATCACGTATCAAAAACAGTTTTTATTTTTCAGGTACGTGCAGAAGTATTCCATTTATTTTAATTTATTGCATGGCGGAAATATTTTGATCTTCTGACAAAATATGCAAGAAGCCTGAGGAATTAACTATACCAACGCATAAGAATCCAATAATTAAGATGGATATAGGTACTTGGTACTAGTAAGTTATCGGCATCTAGAAACATGGCAGATCAAAGGTAGATATTATTCCATGACAATGGGCAACTACGCATGCACCGTGTCAAGTCAACGACCGATATCAAATAACGGTGAATTTCTGTTGCGGTCCAGCAAAATCGAGGCTTTCAAATGATGCTGTACCGCTTGAAGTGGCGCACAACCCGAGGGTCGCACATTTAACACTGTCTTATGTCGGACTGTGTCAGTCATTCTTTGTTTTTTAAGTATTAGGTACTTTTAAGAATGTTTTCTGCACGATTTCAATACGACCGAGGCACCAGAGCGCCAAGCATTTACAAAAAAATGCGTTAAGGTTTTTGTATGTTTGGATTCGCCTGCACTCACACATTAAACAAATCGTACCTCCGAATAATCAAAACGGAAACAGATGAGGGCGGTATACGACTCTAATAATTTTTGTTTGCTCAAAACTCTTTCTTTTTTTTTTTTTTTTTTTTCATGGCTTTTCACTTCAATGGAGTGTTCTGGCCAGTGTCAAGTGAATGATTTTATGAGTGTAATTTTGTGAGTGTAAATTTAGTTTCAATAACAAGAACATATCTACATTATATAATAATACTATACAAATAATAATAATACGCTAAATTCTTACAATATGAGATGATTATAATTACATTTAACAAGTGGAAGCAACAGGAAATTGATAAGTATGTTGATATAATTTATTATGGATAAAAAATTAAATAAATAAATACATGGAACTAAACTTACAGTTACAAATTGATGCTGTTAATATTAAAAAAATTAGCCAAGACATAAACGCGTTTATTTACAGAAGATAACAGACATGCAATGTTATAGGGGGGGCAATATGCCTGAACTGATTAGGTGAGGGATGAAATTTTTGTATGAATTATTTAAAGGACAACTGAAAAAAATATGATTGAGGTCCTCTTCACCAAGACGACATTTCAATCATTTCCGGCGAATTCGTAACTTTACCTAATAACTTTTTTGTTCCAACAGACCCCTGGAGATGTAAGTTCTTTATATTTAAGATTAATAAAAACAATACCTTACCATTCAAATATTTTACGTACAACTATTTTAAAACTTTATAACCCATTTTTCAACTATAAAGTTAGCGGTAAGCACTAGATTTTATTTTTCTAGACGATGAATTAATAAATTCGGGAGGGAAACTTTTAGAGACATCTTACATATTTGTAACATGTTCTTCAGAATTAATTCAAATTAACGCGACGGAAAGGTCGAATCTCCAGGCCCACTAGGGCGTATTCGACCGTACGTTCGTCCAATACGCCGTGCTGCTGGCGTATTTTTGTTTACACGCTCTCTTCACTTACGTCGTTAAGATTCCCATATTATTTTTCTTCTTCTTCTTTTCTTTGATAGGGCAAATTCGACAGTAGGTCCATCCAATACAAGGATCGCGAGGGTCAATTTGTATACACTACTTCTTTACTTACGTCGTTAAGATTCTGAATATATTTTAGGGTATATTGTCATCTTAAACTGATTACTATTATCCAACAGATTTACCCATGTTGCCACATTTATCTTATGTTTGAAAATTTTACAGATTTTTTTTTAAATCATTAATTTCACTAATGCTGCAAATTTGCATTGTTATCAAAAAGGATTTAAAATTATTACAAGATATTTGTGAGCATTTTTTAAAGTTAAGAATAGAACTAGAAACAGAGGTTAAAAATAGATGTGTATAATAACATAACACATTACTATTTTCGTTAGAAAATTTTAGAAAGGTTTTTCGTTTTTTCACTTGACTGTCATTTTTCAATAGTAATTAATTAGACTAAATATTATTCTAGAATAATAAAAATGAATATGTTTCTTTGTTGTGAATAATTCTAAATCAATTGAATTAATATTAAAAACCGTACAAGTTACGATATTGCGTATAATATTAAATAAAACACATACCGCTGCGAGAACAGCAATATTCTGACAGACGCAAACTAAACTTCACTATCGCACCTTATTTTTAATTCCAGGATTTTGAAGTAGGCAATAATTCAATAACGAACCCACAGATATACAATACATAACCGAATTTGCCTAAAATAAATATCCACGGATTTTCGAACTCAATAATGACACCGTCATGAAAAAAAATCTAACTGATAACACATTCCTACTCTTGGTAATTTCACTGGAAAACGTTTCACTGTCATCTACTGTTTACCAGTGAAAGCATCAGTTCAGCTTACAAATCACGAACACTCTGACCGCGAGATGGTCATATTCTAATTAATTTTGAAAAGGCGCCTTGTGGGCGCCTGATGTTCAAGTGCGAAAGCTATCTACCCACTTTGTGGGCGCCTGGCGCCCCTGAGTGGGTTGCTACTCCACAAACATAGTTTTTAAAATAATGTTTTTCTAATGTTTAGGAAAATGTGGATTGTTTTGAGAAGTTTATTTATGACGTCTTTGCTTATGGGGGCGTGACCTTGCATATTATTGTATGCATCTGCAGTAAGGCCTCGGAGGAGACCCTGCTTTAATATTACTTCTCATATAGAACTCTACGAATCTCTCGAAGCAATTTGAAACCGTTATTTTTGCGAAAATGGGCCCTAGTATCACGATAGTTCAGCATCACTGCTCCACTGACTTGCTTAAATTGCCTCTCTCTCTCTCTATCTTTCTCATAAAAGAAACATGTAAGCGAAAGAGACGTTGCAATGGAGCTCTTAGCGGCAGGAGTAGTTCTTGCCAAGACACATAAAACTCAAGATGGCTCTGCTAAAACACTAATATCTATGCATAGGAATCGTTCGGGCAGATGAGTGTCTGCCCTGATGATGGACACTGTAACGCTGTCCGAAACGTTGGCTAAAGAAGGAGGTAGCGAAACACGGCATAACACCCCAAAAACAATAACAAAAATTGCATGATTCACATTTTTTACATTAGCTCCACACAGGACGCCATGTGGAAAATAATTTCGATCAGGTCCTATGTCAGTTATGGGTTGCTGTCGGGTCTTCTTAAGGAGAGGAAGTTCTGGGAAGAAAAGATATGAAGGGGTAAAAAAAGTTTGTCCAGGAGTGAAGGCCGTACGAATCCATCATTCCAAAAATGTTTCTCTCCTTCCTTTTCTAATAAGACCCATCTCCTTCATTTTCTAATAAGACAGCATCCCCGAAGTTGACATCCTCAGAGCCACCTACATGGAGCTAAAGTGAAAAATACTAGAAAGGTTACTTTAATTTATTATCAAATCAGTTCGGCCATCTTTGTACAGTATCCTATTACGTTTTACTTTTTCATTTCCAAGAGCTTCATCAATTGAATCCGTTCATTAAATAAGCCAGTAATTTTGCATAATGAACGATATTATTAAAAAATGTGTTTATTGATAGTTAACCGAAACTTATCGGATACCAAAAAGGCCGCGCTAAAATTTATCAATCTCGGTCATCTGTTGATAATCGTTGACCGCGCTCGCAAATATTGATAACTGACCATGGATGACGGATTTGGTCAATATCATATTATAGGGTTATATCGAGATTCCACGCTACACCTTTCGATAATCAATAGTGCATAAACGATTATAAAGAGTGCGACGTGAACATTTTACAAAATCTCACTTCAATGTTAATATAATGCTTACAGAATTAATATTAATGTCGGTGTTTATGCATTCCAGTTGAAGGAAATAATGTATGTTTCAATTGAAACATGTGTTAATAAAATCGTCGTGGGATGTGTTAGAAATGTCATAAAAGTATTTACATAAAATTACCGTTAGAAGCTTTGTGCACTGCGCCATCAATTAATAGGTCCGTATATTTTCATTATTCATGAACTTACTCTGCATTAAAAAATCTTGGTAATATCATTATAAATTTCTCGGTAAAAATGCTTCAAATATGCTTTAAAAAAAATGAAAAATTCATCAAATATTTAAAGTTAATTTTCAATATCTGTGAAAGTTCAATCCAAATTAGCTTGAAAATTGAGAGAGCCTAAAAATTATCTTTTAAAATTTGACGAATTGTTCAAATTTTTAGAAACGACAAACGACCCGACTTTTTTTTTTTAAATGAACTCCACGCAGGAGGCCCTGAGGAAAATAATTTCCCTCAGGGCGTATGTCAGCTTTGGGGATGCTGTGTGGAGGGTTTTTTTAAGGAAAGGAAGGAGGGGAGAGTTCTGGGAAGGAAAAGGGTTTAAGAGGTGGGTAGGAATCTGGGGTTCAGTGTGTCCTGGTCATCCGCCTCCAAGACCTAGACAAACCTCACCCCAGAGGTGTTGGTTATCCAATAAAGGTTTCCGGGGCGGCGGTACCCATTGCCTCCCAAATTGAACAGGATAAACAAAGAAAAATAAGAAGCTTTTAAAAATTGTTGTTTTTCATCTTTAGGGATGTCATCTTCATGTTCATGTCACCTTTAGGGATGCTGTGTGAGGGGCTTTTCTAGGAAAGGAAAGAGAGGAAGTTCTGTGAAGGAATGAGATATGAGAGGTGGATAGGCATCTGTGGGTCAGTGTGCTAAGAGTGACGGATGAATGAATCCATCCCTCCTACTGCGGTGGAAGGCGATGTTCCAAAAGAGTCCCGACGGAGAAGTCAAAAAGTTTCCCACAACCAATCTCCCCCAATCCTGCCACGCGGTTGGTTGGTCAAGACCTGAACAAGCCTTACCCATGAATGAGGGCGCCCCTGCTAAATCACTTGGGGTGACCTATGGCAGAGGTGTAAGTTATCCAATAAACGGTTCCGGAGGCGGCCGCCTCATAAATTGAAAAATTGATCGATCTGACAGATGCAACTTTAAAACATTATAATATGCACTAAAAAGCTTCGATTAGGTAGTAAACGAATTGTAACAAATAAATAATCGACGAAAATATTGGAATTTAAAATAAGTGAATTTTTTCAAGAGATTCATCCCTATCAGCGTTTTGAAAATATAGCCTGTTTATCACTTTACCATAAAGAAAAACAAACCATTGTTTAATTTACAAGTAATTCAAATTTTATGATCATTTAAATTTCATAAATATCACAAAAAAAGTTGTGCTTCTTGAAAGTATATTTTTCTTGTATCTATTATCAGTAAGTCAATTTAAAAAACTGTGTTGTGATATACAGGGTGTTAAGGGACGTACTTTACTTACTTTAAACAGTGATCCTGATATTATTTGGAGTAAAAAATGTAAATGAAATATTGGTATCTGGTGACTTTTTTGACGACTTTTTTTTTTTCAAAAAATTTTTTTTTTTCAAAATCGTCACTGGTCACTCAGCCGAGTAAGCTACCAACCAACCCCTTATCCCGTCTCCAACAGTCCAACACCTACATTTTTTTTATGTTTTGTAGATGACAAAAAACATCAAAAATATCACCGGAGACCAAAATTTCATTTACATTTTTTACTCCAAATAATGTCAGGATCACTGTTAAAGTAAGACATTACGTCCCATATTATCCTGTAAAAGAAGATCACTGTGTCATGGAGCAAACATGTGATTGCCCCAATCTGAAAAATAATATAGGAAAAATCTGGTGTCACTTTCGAAAGCAGTTGAAGTAATCAGGAAGAGGTCACACACTATTGTAGGCCACAAAACCTTTGTTATTGTTAGAAAAATGGTGATTCTATGAAAAAATGGTTATACTTTGAAGAGTGAAGTCGGGTTTTCCATTGCATTTATCACGTTCGGTTGGTTGGTTTGTTGGCGACCGCAAGTAAAACATCACGCCAATTGATATTCATTCCAACCTTCTTTGTTTTCAATGCAGCGCTCAACCGTCGATAAGGAAATGGGCTGTTGGCTGCTAGCGCGCTGAACGTTAATTTCCTGTGGGGGAGAAGGTATGTACGTGATTCATACGGCGGGTTATTAGATCACGTTTGTGTCATACATTGTCAATTGCTCGCAGATTGGCAGGGGTTACCACTGCCACGCTGATTGGGCGGGTGCATTATCTAATAGAATCCGCGCGGGCAGCCGGCATTCCGACACAAAGGGTAAGCGAGGAACCAGATACAGATACGAGCGAGCTGCAGTAGAGATTGCACGAATACGTCATCTGCAGTCGACTACGCTGCAGCTCAGCCACACACCTACATGAATTTATACAAACATTGTTCACTGATCCACTTACTGATCCACCACCGTTTCAATAGCTTCTAAATAAGAACAACCCATTTCGTCATAAAAATCGTCAAATAAAACTGTGAATTTTAAAATCATGCAGAATGACGGATTTTACTCGCGACTGCCACCCGAACTTCATGTCTTAGTAATCTACGATCAATGTGATTGGTGCGATTGCTAGCCGCAGAATGTTGCAGTCCAGCAGCATGTACGGTGAAGATTGACCTGAAGAGCGATTCTATATCTCTTGTGAGATTGAGATAGATATCGGGCGGGATCTCCTGTCAGATTTGTGTGATTTTCTATGGCTGTTATTTGCTTTTGCTATGGGCCGATGTCAGAATTTCAGTTGTGAGCTCTGACCTAAACTAAAATTCAGCTGTGTCACGTATTTAAGTTTAGGTCGTTTTAAACACGAATTTCAGCAAGTATGCATGATTATTTATTCATTTAACAGCTGAAATTCTGACATCGGCCCGTAGAAAAAGCAAATTACAGCCATAGAAAATCACACAAATCTGACAGGAGATCTCGCCCGATATCTATCTCGATCTCACAAAAGATATAAAATCGCTCTTCTGGCTATATCCAACCTCCCAGGCATGGACAAAAAAAAGATATTTTAATTCGGATATATGCGTGCATTGGATTTTTCTAATTACGGCAATTTTTAGAACGTGTAACGTCTGCGCCATACAGACCAAACTAAAAGCGTTTTACCAACAATTCATGTTTATAAACTTATCGCTTTTTATGGAGCTTTTTAAAGAAATTACCGACACAATAAATATTTTCCTTTGTAAGACTTTGCACACCTGTTCTAATGAAGGACATTGCAAGCCTACCTGAAAAGTTGGCTGAAAGGAGGACCCCAAAAGTCAAACAATAACATTGTTAACAACGGCATACAAATAAATTTGAGCAAAGTAGTTGGATTAAATGACTCCACAAATATTACCAAATGAATTTATTGAACACTGCTAACTAAAACATTGTTAAATTGTTTGTATCAGATTATTATATAATTTTATTTTATGTTTAATGATGCGATGTCGTTATTTACGAGTGATAAGCAGAAATAGTTTGTACAATTGAAAGCTAAGGTATACTAATTAAGATAATATATCGGTCACGGAAATTTGAAATGCTGTAAAGGACAAAATGTTAATTGTTCAGGAGAGCAAAAAGAAAGTTTTTTATTGAAGATCTGTAATTATGGTTTTTTTTTAATAACAAAATAATATTGAGATAATATTCAGAATAATTAATCTAATACTATAAAACAGTATTTAATTTATTTTTTATTTTCAGAAAAAACCCTCTCAATTTACGCCGTAAAAGATGTACTTATTTTCCTGGAAATATTTCGACAAGAAAGAGAAAAAAATGCCTTGGCTTTTTTTACAATTACTATTATTACATAACATATTATATTATATATCATTTTGTTAGTGTCTTATTTTGTGGTAAAATTTGTTTATTTTTTACTATAATAATTTTATATATTTGACAGTATCTGATTTAAGCACATTTAATTTATTATACCACTATTGTAAAATTTGTATATAATATTGTGTTTCTGACTCCATATTTTTCAAGTTGAAAGAAAAGTTTGTTTATTTTATTTTATTATCTCTAAATATTTTTTTTAAATTTTAATTTAAAGAAATATTTTATAATGTTATTATCAAGTTCTGCAAGTATAATGTTAATATTATCAAATTCATATTTTTAAATTTTACTTTACTTTTAATTTAAAAAAAATTTAATGGAGCTCTAAGAATTAAACACAAGAACAATTAATATTCTAAATAGTTGGTCACAATAAGTAGATGTACATTGTGAGGCAGAAGGGAGTTCGGAGGAGAAGAAGATGAGGAGGAGGAAGAGGAAGGTGAGGAAGTACCTGGCTATTCAGATCTGGTCACCAAATACGACTATAGCTATTTCAAGCAACGTTTCGATTTAAAACGGTGTTCTTTACACATAAGTGCATACTAAAAGTGTCGACTAAACTCATGGAACACGCCGCAACACAATTATTATCAAGTTTAAAGCAAAACCTATTGATGTTAGCATTGGTTGCGAAACATGTTGATTTTTTAAACAATAAAAGTGGTTAAAAATAAGTATTTTATTAATTTTGAATTAAAATGGTGCCACAAAATGGTGCTGTGTTTGAAGAAATTATTTTTAAACTTTTTGTGATATTTGAAATGAGCGCATCAGCTATACATTAAATGATAATATTAAGATGGTCTACAACAGTGGTTCCCAAAGTGGTCCGTACGGACCTCCAGGGGTCCCCAGGATCATTCAGGGGGTCGGTGGAAAATCAATATTGAATTGGGGGTCAGATTCAATTAATTATCTTCTTACCTTTTTTACTACACAAATTAATTTCGGAGCTTTTGTTATTAGTTATTACTATAACCTTTTCTAATTGCATTATAAATTATGGTTGGACAAATTCAGTAGTTCTCAACATTTTACAAATATTTTTTTTTTCAATAATGTCGTACGGCCGCACGTATGCGGCTATACTCTATCTGGATCGTCCGAGTGCCGCCGCATACGTGCGGCGATACTCCTCAAAGGGGTTACTAATGCTAATTAATATAATATACTTCAGCTTTCAAAATTGCAAAATAGAGATGAAGATGAAGATGAAGATATTGTCAACACTTAACGGGTCCGTGGGCCAAAAGAGTTTGGGAACCACTGGTCTACAATGTGACATTATTTTATTTGAATTAAACATGAATAAAATTTATGAGTTCGTTTTTTAATTTATTTACACAATTCAACATTTAATGAGTGGCGTGAAGACAACAAAGGCATTGATTATATAAACTTGGCAATATATGTTGTCATGTAGTCATAAGGTTAAGTTTATTAATTGTTAAGTTAGGTTATCTAAGGTTATTTAAGTATGTGTAAGGAATACAGATAAAGAAATCATCAACAATATACAATGTTTGCAACGGTCATAGTGATTGCAGTTAATAATTACTAGTTGTACTCATAAAGGGCTTTACACAGAGTTTTTTTTTAAATTAGACATAGAGAGTGATCTTCTTCTTTTGAAGGTCAAAACTTTTAAAAAATCAGAGTGTGTAATTCACACGCGTTAAAAGTGAAACTAGAAAGTCGCTCTCTTTTCTTTTGGTTGTTTTTTTTTAAAGTGGTTTGAAGATTGGATATTGATTTCACAAAATAAAAATGTTTTTTTTTTGGATTTCGTAGGATTCGAACCCCCGTTCGATTGATGTCTGCCTTTATCGTCGCTGAGGTGCGAATTTACGGCGTTATATTAGAACCGAGTATTCGTGTAGAAATGAGTTGTGAGGCAAGTTTCACTTCAAAAATTTATCAAATTCCGAATAAACCTTGTTATGTTACACGCTAGCCCTATATTCAAAACAGTGGCGATTTGGCGTGAGACGCGAGGTAAACACAAAACTCCCGAGGACATCGCAGATTTGTATAAAATTAAAAAAAACGCCGCCCACCCGTTTCCGTCATATTTAATAAAAAAGCAATAAACGTAAATAGTATATTGATGGAAAGATGGGAGAAAATAGAAGAAGATAATAATAACAACATCATTCAGAAGTCTTTGAAAGCACTTGGAGAAACCCGCAATTCTCCATAATATTATTATACATTTTATGTTCCTATCAGATATTATTTAAAAACCAAAAAAAAACAATGTTGACAACTAGACATTCGATTATGCACGGTGTTAAAGGACGTGCTTGACTTATTTTAACCAGTGATTCCTGACATTTTTGAGACATTCAAAAAATTAAATGAAATTTTGATCTTCGTTGACTTTTTGGACATAGTTTTTTTTTCAATTTTCTTATGTACCTAAAGCATCCGCCAATGAATGATGTTGTAGTTGTTGCCAATGTTGGCGTGATGTTTTACTTGCGGTATCACCAGATCAACTAACAAACCAACCAAATGCAATGGGAAACCTGACTCTACTCTTCAATGTTTATAGCTTGCGTTTCAACAAATTTTTAAGCAATCGTCTTTGTATGGAATTGTCGATTATTGCTCACCATTTTTGTGGTGGATTTTTACTTCGGAACAATCTATTTTAGCCATAAAATTCTTCAATCTATGAGATGGTCGTATTATAAATGGTCGACGCCTTTCTTAGGAAATGTTTTTTTAAACCGAAAAAAATTGATAATTGTTATCAAAAAAAGAAAAGCAGGAGATTGCCAAAAGGAGAGAAACAGTAATTTTGCTCCAGAACATATTTTAGGATTGTTAGGTCTAATTAGGGGGGCGTTTGCGGGTACCGCCGCCCCGTGAATCATTGGTTGGATAAATAATACCATTGCCGTGTGGTTCGCTACGTTTGTTAACTTAACGGATTCATGGGGTGAGGTTTATCTAGGTCTTGCCGGAACAGTAGAGACTGGTTGAGGAAACCTTTTGACCTCTCCCACCGGATTCTAGACCCATCGCCTTGCACCGCAGTTGGAGGAATGGACACATTGACCCCCATGGGTAGGAACCCATCCCTCATAGCATTGTGGTAAACGAACAATGCGGCGTTTTCACGACGTGATTACCTCCTACTAGCTACTCGATACAGCTACGGGTGCCGAACTGAAATGCTATTTTTTCTGTTAGCATTTCAGTTGCGCACCCGTAGCTGTTCAACTGTTTTTCAACCGTTGAACAGTCAACCCTTTGCGTTGAAGAATTCAACCGTTCGCGAATAGCTCCAGTGTTCGGTTCCCACTTTCTGATAAATAATCTTATATAAATGTAAATTATGATGTTGAATTTTGTTTAATATATCTGAAAATAGGTACAAAGTCTTGCTTATTTCATTTACACACCAATAATACATTTGATCCCCCATACCTTGTTCCTACAGAGCTTCCTCCCATTTCACCAAAGATGACACAGGCCTCAGGGGAATTGTTTTCCTCACGACCTCCTGTGTGGATCTAATATTTAAAAGTACATTTTACGGTATTTTGATGGTGTGTATTGTTAACTTACCCTTCCCACCAGCGGCTGGGCTTGGGGCCGCGGAAGAGTTCGTTCATCATGTCGTTGATGTTGAACTGCGCCAGGGAGAAGGTGTTCTCGCCCTTGTTGCCATCGGCTTGCGCCATCGAGAACTCCTGCAGCCCGATCTCCGGGTTCAGCACGTCGTCTGTGTCGGGCTGCAGGGGCTCGCGGGTCCCACTATCCGAGTCCTCTCCATCCTTACCTCTGGGGAAAGACAACATAAATCAAAATCACTTCATAGATAATATGATTAAGGGAAATGGACAACAACGACAACACGAGTCGTCATCTCGTTTATCCGTATAACTGAAAATCTCTTCTACGCTCATCTCCTTTTCGCCTTTGTTTCTACCCACACACATAACGACGGCCTCCGTGATCGAGAGGTAAACCTCTCGATTAAAAATCCGGTGATCACGAGTTCAAATCCCGACGTGCGCGAGTAAATTTTGTTTATGTAATTTGTGTTATTTCACAATTTATCAATTGAAAATAATATGTGTATATATAGTAATATATCCAGAGTCGAAGATAGGTGCTATCAGTATCGCTCTGGTGTAAGATCACCAATCAGAATTGAAACGTTGCTTGAAATAGCGTTAACCGTATTTGGTGACCAGAACTGAATAGCCGTGTGCTTCTCTCTTAATCTCACCACTCTCTTCATCCCCGCCGAATCCCCACCACAATTGGAGATGGCATAGTATTACTGGCTCCAGACGATTGGGAGCAGTTGGGACTCTTGTGCGCAACTCACATAAATTTAAAAAACAACTCTCATTGCCTAACCGCTTTGAAACTCAGTAGACACTAGTAGCTCGGTGAAATAGCAACAGATGGCACGACACTCCAAGCCATTCATAATCCCGAGCAACGCCGGATACAAATCAGATAATCATTTAAAAAATCAGGATGTGCAGTTCACACGCGGTAGAAGTGAAACCTTCAGAAAACTAAAGTAGACAAGAGTGGGGGCTACGAAGCACCGGACAAAGAGGGGACCGATTATTCTATCTCATTCTCTCGCAGACTGAATCCTACAGATATATGTGTTTGTCTTTTTTTAGTGTCATTTTTTTCGTTTCATCGAGTTTCAGATCACAATGGTGCTAAAGAAGTTTTAACTTAAAAAAATACAAATATTTGGGTGCCTACTTTGTTCCAGAATCAGTTTCATTGTTGAAAATAAAAATTTCAATGAACATAAATAATTTTACGCATTACATTACGCAGGAACGTTTCACGTCACGAACAACATCACAGACAATCTAAATTAGTATAATTGACGATTATATAGTAAACCAAATAATACCTATACTTTAATATACCTACCATTTTACTACTAGGTACAGGTGATTGTTTATCCATTTTGAAGGGCAGACTATACAGGAAATGTGTTGAGGCGCGTGACACAAATAAAACTAATAAAATAAATATCTTATAAGTAATTAAACACTTATCTTAAACAGAA
This sequence comes from Glyphotaelius pellucidus, assembly GCA_936435175.1. Classification (NCBI taxonomy): domain Eukaryota; kingdom Metazoa; phylum Arthropoda; class Insecta; order Trichoptera; family Limnephilidae; genus Glyphotaelius; species Glyphotaelius pellucidus. Next base: position 7,134,197 of record OW386542.1, read on the forward strand.
CCAAAACAGACAGTATTAGGTCAAGATTAAGTTCACACAAGTAATAAAATCATACTTTGGGGCTGAGATAAACAATAATCATGAACTATAAAATTCGTCGTCATATTTACCGAAAATAATACCATTATTTAGAAGTTATTAGAAACAAAATCTACTTACAAACCTGGAATCAGGTACTGTGCAGGCATGTAAAGGATGTTTTTTTTAGAGGTTTGGTTTTTAAACTGGCAACATTGTTTCTACAGACTGTCAATTTGACAGTTGACAGTTGATTTGTAGTCAGTACGTTTTGCCATTTCACTGTGAGTAGACTGACGTCAGATCATGCGCTTGCAAATTGCGCAAATTTATTTTGAAAATCATGGTTCGGTTCGCCAAATTTATTGTGCACTACGTCCATTTTAATGTCGACATAATCATCCATCCGAGCAAGTTATTCGGAAGATCATGGATCGTTTACGCACCACGTACACTCTAGTGGATAATACGCATCCACAAAGACGACAAACAGTGCGCAAGAAGAAGTTATTGCTGCTGTGGAGAGTAGTGTTGAGGAGAAAACGAATGAGTCGATTCGCCATCGTGCACAGCAATTGCAGCTGTGCCCATCCACTTTGTGGAAGATTCTGCGGAAATATCTGGGTCTAGGCCTCCACGATCGTGTGATCTCACACCATTAGATTACTTTCTTTAGGGGTATGTGAAGACACTAGTCTATGCTGATAAACCAGAGACGTTGGACCATTTGGAAGTCAACATTCGCCGTGGTTTTGTCGATATATGGCCCCAGTTGCTCGATAAAGTTGTCGAAAATTGGACTTCAAGATTGCGCTTCATTTGAGCTCAGTCGTTACGCTCATATGCCCGAAATCATATTTAAACAATAATGGCATAAAATTATCTATTAAATAAAGCCAATACCATAGACATTAACATTGTTTTAATGTGTTTTTTTTCATTTTGAATTTGTATACCTCTAAAAAAAACACCCGTTAGATAGTAGGTAGGTATTAGTGTAATTGCAGTCTGATAAAAAATGTTGAATAAATGAAAGGCGCTGCAACGGTTTAAATTATTTAAAACAACAACATCGGGATAAAATAATATATGGTTAAAACATGTAAGGATGTATCATTAAAAAAGGACTATGTTCCAGAAGTACATTTTTAACATTTTATGTATTACAAGATGTTCAGAAATTAGTGGTAGGTACCTATTATCCGAAAGGAGATGATTATTATAATCGAAGTTTTTTTACTTAGCTCCGCACAGGAGCCCTGAGGAAAAAAATCCCTCATAATATTTTTATAGATGCTGCGTGGGGGGTCTTTTCAGGGAAAGGAAGGAGAGGAAGATCTGAGGAAAAAAAATACGAGTGCAGTTCACACACGGTAGAAGCGAAACTTTACCAAAACAATCTCAATTCTTGAAAAGTGAAGTCATAATCAAAGCAGCCAATGAGCGCAGCCTAGGACCTAACGTCATTTCCGTTTTGTATCTCAACCAATAAAAGCCTTTAAAGTGACATCAAAATCAAATCGGCCAATGAGCGCAGGATGATGCTTTGCAGGTGCTAATGCGTAAATTCTGTTTCATCCAAATTCCGTATCATCAATGCCTCTAAAGAAGTTTAACTTCAAAAAAGTATGATGAGTGGAGGATGGAGTATGAATCCACCCTCCCACTGCGGTGTAAGGCGAGTCACGTGAAAGCAATGGCAGAGATGTTGGTTGTCCAATAAATGATTCCCGGGACGGCGGTACCCATACCCGCCTCCCAAATTGAAGTTTTCATTTTTTTACGCTTTGGAGCGAGGTTATTTCGCGAAAAAGTATTGCATTCTATTTTTAAATGAACAGATTAAAGAAATTACTTAAGAGATGTCTATCGAAATATAAACCATTTTTTAAAAGAGGCGCAAACTTTAGACAGAAAAAAAAATAGAGCCAAAATGTTAATTTAATGACGTATTCGGGAATCATAGTTTACCATAATTTGTTTCAAAATCGGTGTTACCAATGTGATGTACGAGAATTGAGAGTTCCTTAAAAAATATCTTTTATTAAATCATTTATTAAATCTACAATAAATTATTGTTTAACTGCACTTTTTGCGTGAGTCGCGCGGCCCGAAGAAAAGCTCTTAGCACCTTCTCGTGTACATTTAGGTTTATACAATACAGTTATTTATATTTTAGATACAAATACATATTATATTTTGTATCTAAACTCTAAACCAAACATTCACTTGAAGGTCACTAATTGGCCAGCGCGAAAGTAACACAGCCGCACTAATATCAAAAAGAGGCCAACTTTTCCCAACCTTCTGAACATTTTCATTGTTCATTTATAATTTATACAATACTAGCGATTTCCTGGCATGCCACGTGCAATGCCACTTAATAAATAAATTGTTTTTCCCATTCGTCTCGTTCCCTTCGCGTTCTCCTTCCACCTTCCCCGCCTTCCCTCTCGCTTCTCCCGCTCCCCCCTCCCCCCGCGTTCCATATATTCAGTCCCAGTACATTCAGTTTTCAAACGGCTCGCGTGCGACCTATTAATTTTTTTTATTAAAATTTTCATTTTTCATATATTACAAACATTCATTTTTGTATGTTATAAAAAAGATATTTTTTAAAAATACTTATAATTCTCACTTACTTAGTACTTCAAGTAAATTCATTAATTTAAAGAGTTTATTAAAGAGAAATTTGAATTTTGATTGAACGATCGATGGTTTGAAAAATTTCATCTCAAATTATGACGTTTTTGACAGTTTCGTAAGAGTTTTTGTAATGATTAAAAAACTTTTCAGATGTATTATCATGTGCTTGTAATAATTCAGAAACCTTCGTGAGGGTGGAAAAAAGGTATTTTGAAAGTTTCAAACATTTCCTACGCTTAATATAGCAATACACAAACAACTTGCATACATACATATAAGCAAGCATATTTTTATTTATATATAACATTAACTTTATAAGAGTTTGAATGAGGTTGTCCCCCATTTTTTATGAGAATGTATTATATTTAAAGAGATAATAACGACAGTAAAATTAGTTTTTCGATATCTCTAAAAATGACGAAGTTATGAGCTTTCAGTTTCATAGTGAATTTGTTTAAAACGAGCTTTCCTAAATACCCGTGACGTCACGAAACATAATTCAGTACAATTCACAATTCGAATCGCAGTACCAAATACTGTCGCTTCAGTCATTTTATGTACCGTGACGCGTGACATCATTTGCTTATCGGCAAGGCCGACTAGAGTACAAACCTGGGCGCGCAATCGCTAAATTACGAAGTCAGTGCTGTCGCTAAGTAAACTTACACAGAATGATTATAATATTTAAGATGAAGGTTCAGGTCGATCCGAAACCGGTTGGATAAAGATATATAATATAGTGGTATTCAAAGAAAGTTAAATTAATGTAATTATTATAATTATGTTTACCCACAAAGCGTTTGTCACATGTGAAAAAAAAAATTGTGCAGTTCACACGCGGTGAAACCATCAGAAAACTAAGGTAGACAAGAGTGAGGAGACTACAAAGCACTTTTTTTATCAACGTGAAGGATGTTTTTTTCCATATTTTTGTCGTCGAATTCCAGTGCACCTTTTCCTGTACATTTGGTCATCTTATGTGTATTTGTGTTTTCTTCTTCGGAGACGCTAGATGTCGCTTTCTTTTGTATTTTCTTTTGCGTGTTCATTTTGGAGTGGTTTGAAGATTGGATATTGATTTTACATAAATATATATTTATATTTTTTTTGGATTCGTGGGATTCGTTCCTTGGTCCGCTGAATGTCTGCATAGACATTTATTTCGCCAGACGCTTTATACCACCACACTAAAGTAGACTTGAGGGGGACTGTGGATTTATCGTATTATTATTCTTAAGGGTCGTGAACACAGCGCTGAAAAAGAAGAAGATTGAGAGATATGTAATTACGAGTGTTGGACAGAGCGCGCTAATATGGTTAGTCGTAGAATAGCAGCGAAAATTGCGAAAAAGCTTAATAAAACATGACTCGTTTAAAATAGAGCAAAAATCTCGTGGAACATATCTTAAGTATCGTTCAAAGAAACATTGTGAATTTTTTCACAAATATAACTTGTAAAATAAAAGAAATAGACTTGTTTAAAATAATTTTTGGAGCATACTTTGCGATTTTTTTCTATCGAGGGAATTTCATATAATTTGCGTTTCGACGTGGAACGTATCTAGATATTATCTTCAAAAATAACATATATTTTTTTAAGAGCTTAAAAACTTAAAATGTTTAAGGGAGATATGTAAGAAATCGGTCGAAATACGAATAGTAGACCCTTAATGAGATATATTTCACATTAAGAATAATCATTATTAACATTGTTTATTCCAATTCTTTTATACATCTAGACACAAATAGTCGTGGATAAATTCTGCAATTTTGTTTTGTAATCCTTTTATGTGAGACTTCTTATCATTTTTACCAATGTATTTTATTTTATATAATAATGCTTTTGTTGTTACATTTTTTTCATTGTATTTTATTGCTTTATTGTTTTAGTTTTAAAGTATTTATTAAATTAACTGTGATATTTAACTTATAAATAAAGAATGTAAAAGCCCATTAGGGCGTGTAATAAATAAATAAATTATATTGGAACCGAGTAACCGTCAAATAAATATGTTATTGCTATCTCATCTCTCGCAGGCTAAATCCTTTAGATGTATCTGTTTGTCTCTTTTTAGTGTCGCTCGTTTTCGTTTCATCGAGTTTCAAACCACAACGGTACTAAAGAAGTTTTCACTTCAAAAAAATACTTCTCCAAGTAACTGATCCCTAGTTGATCTTTTTTTTTTTCAAAGATGTCCTATTTTTTTTTTAAATCTGTATAAATGAGATACGCGGTGGTATAACGTGAGCGACGATACGAAAGTTTTGGGTTTGGTTGTGTAGGAAGAAACAAATGCGGAGTGACGCTTTACGTAAATGACATGTGCGGTAGTATGTGTGGAAGATGTTTCTAACATGAACGATGTGACAAAAATTCTCGCCTCTGCAGTTACATCTGATGAGCAGTACGTGAGTAGTGCGCTGCCGCCTTGAATAATTGAATACAATTGCCTACCTCAATTTGATGCAAGCACTTCTTCATATTATCGCGGAGAGTTCCACGGAATCCCTTGGGGCGGATGTCATCGTTTAGCGAAGGTGAACAGATGACATTCAGAGATAGTGCAGTGGTTGAGTCGTTAATATTGATGCTTCTACATGTATGATAGGTAGGAAAGAATTATATAAAATTTAAAAAAAATATCATTTGTTCAGTTCACACGAGGTTGACGCGAAACCTTCACCCAACCCGCACAATCAACCAATAGGAGAATTGAAAAGTGAGCTCGTAATCAAAGCGGTCAATGCGCGCAGTTTGACAGAGCGCGACGCTACGTACGTAGGTAAGGTTTCATTCTATCGCATTCTCTCGCAGGCTAAATCTTAAGGATGTACGTGTTTGTCTCTTTTTAGTGTCGCTCGTTTCCAAAAACAAAAAACAAAAATCAAATAGACTGAAGTTCCTTATTATGTCAATTCTTTACAAGACGCAACTAAGTTGCTTCATTTGCTTGATCGTGATATAATATATTCCAGGAGCGTCTCCAACGACTACTTCTATTCACTTTTGAATGACAGATATTACATCTTCTGAGAAAGCCTCTCTTCGTTCTTCCGTTGCTCATGTCCAATTCTCCCAAGGACAATTGTCGGATTACTACGCTTGCTTGGTCTTGTTTCTTCGGATTTCCTAATTCATAGTAAGATTATGGTCGTTTTCACTTAATCAGTTTTCGTGGTAGTCAAAAATATTCGCAGAAAAACAAATAACCCGATAGTTCTGCCACTTATTTAATTATTCAAGACCAACTTCAAAGACGGGGAAAACATTACATGTAAATTTAGGTTAACGACAAAAAATAACTTAAATTCGTAGAAAATTTGCGAAATCAAATAATTGGAACGTCTGAGCTCATAAATCTAGTAAGGTGTAAACAATAGGACATTGTAACTCCACTTTATGACGAAAATGTTATGAACTAGATTTTATAAGGAGAACTCAAAATTGTATGTGTAAAAATATGGCATCTCTAAATAACACCAATTCAAAGATATTTAGGTACAGATTTCAACACGTTTCATAACAAAAAAAAATAAAGTTATAAATTGTTTATTTCTTTCTGTGACTCGAAATAATGGATTATGTAGACACGATGTCTAAATTAGAACTACTGATCATATATTATCAGACAATCAATAAAGTAAGTACAATCATTATCATTATGAAATTCGTATTTATTTTGTTCAAATGTTTGACAGATGCTTAAATGCATTACTAGAGTGAAGATACGTGACAGAGACAATGCATGTACGGCTTCACTGAACTAGGGCAGGTCACCGTGGACATCCTTTAGCAGCCAGTACATAATATACATTACTCTTCGAATTGCTATACTTTTCATAAGCGCTGCTATCTTTTTTGTTCAATTAGTATGAATACAGCGTGTCTTTTATTTTAATAATGTTATTGTATATAAATAAATATGTCTTATGTTTCAAGTTTATTAACGTTCGATAAGTACTTTTTTTTTTGAAAGCTGGTGATCATGAGACAAAAAAAAACTTTTATAAATCTGATAGCTTCACAAATCCTACAATTATTTGATTTTCACGGGTTTGCGCTAGTAATAAAAATAATATTATAATTTTTGTCTCAGCATCACCTTTCAAAAAACAAGAAATGTACTTGTCGAATGTTAGTAAACTTGAAAAATTAGACATATTTATTATTATACGTTGAGAATGCCAACATTTTTATAAATACCAACCAGGATTATTAGATTCCTGGTCAAATAAAATTATTCACGCAAAACAATTATCTCAACCAAACAAATGTTGACAAACTTTCGTCAAACAAATGGTTGAGTATTGGAGAGTTGAGCGCAGAAATAAAGAATTTATGCTTGCCATTTAAGTCATTAATACTAAAAATTATAGGAAGCATACATTGACCTAATACTTGGTCGAAGGAAGCATATAATCAAAGATACAAATCAAATTGATGATTTATATTATACTAGCTTTTCCCCGCGGCTTCGCTCGCATGGTATTACGGGAAATTACTGTAGCAGTTCAACTTATCAATTATCCCCTCTCCTCCCCACGCCACCCCTCCCGCATTCCATACATTAATTCCTTACATTCAGTTTTCAAACATCTAGCCTGCCACCTAAATTTCACAAAGAAAAAAAGAATTATCCAATTTTGTTCATTCGTTCGGAATTTATGCGCTTACAAACATTTCGGATGTTTATTTTTAATTAAATATTTGGAAGTTTGTTAATATAATACAAAATTACACTATTTATTATTCAGTCTTTATAATCGTTACGAATTATATTTTTAATGTAGGAACTCTTATCTGACATTTATTCCAGCTTGTCCAAAAAAAACAAAACATATTCTAAAATTTGAATTTTCTGGGGCAGTAGCTGACCAGGGGGCTGAGTACCTACCAGCTTAGAGCCCACAAATATATCAACATCGTTTCCATGGGAATGATTTTTTTCTGACATTTGCAATTAACTCGCTTTTGTTAGCGAAAGAAAACGTATAACAAATATAATATATTAAAATTTATAATTTCATAACGCCAGAGCTTACCATCATATACAACATATAGTCTGCGCATATAATTTTGCTTTCTATTGGTGAATGAATTTTTAAAGCCTTTTTATTGGTTAATGCCTGAAAAGGTCATAAACAAACTCGAGCAGTTTCGCATTTATAGTATGGATTGATTTAATGAAAACAAATAACTTTGTGTACACCACTATTTAATTAACAATATCAACATGTTTCGAAAACTATGTTTTCTTCAAAAATAAATAAAATTTTCTTAAAACATAGTTTTCGAAACATGTTGATATTGTTAATTAAATAGTGGTGTACACAAAGTTATTTGTTTTCATTAAATTAATAATGACGCCACAAAGTGAATTTGCGAATTTTGAAGAAATATATTATATTGATTTATTTTACCGGAAACTATAGCACATATTATATCGGGATGTTCTGTAGTAGCGCCCTCCGAGTATACATTTAGGCACAATCAGGTTTTAAAAATAATTCACCAAAGTTTGGTAATTAAACATAATTTGATTGACTGCCTTAATGTTGTAATGTAGTAACAAATGAAAAATATATTATTTTAAATGCGTAAATTGTGAAATAACACAAATTAATCAAATTTATTTGCGCACGCCGGGTGCATTTCGGATCGCTAGTCTAGAGCCTTACCCCTCGACCATAGAGGCCGCCAAACGACTCCGTTTTCCAAGCGATTATTAAGCCTTAAACCTACATTCATGGTAACATAAGGCACACTAAGAATAAATACTCATTTTTGGCTTGTGTATTCCTCATATGATGTTTATTAAAAATATTTTTATAATACACTCAAAACTTTGATGCCGTCCTGAACTTAATACGGTCCATTCTTGCCCAGGTACATGAATTTACAATGATCGTAAAAAGAAAGATGCGTAAAACATACAAACAGAGAGGCATGACGCTTTTCTGACCTTAAACTAGCCTATTGCGACGATTTCTGTATCATCGTCAGGTCGGTATTAAAGTTTGGCGTGTACTGTACTTACATGAAGACCGGAGTGCTGGGGTAGTAGGTGTGTGGGAAGATGGGTATGTTGCCGGGCCACAGCGAGCCGGGGCCGGAGTTGAAGCGCCAGGAGAGGAAGGGGCTAATGAAGCCACTGAGCTCCTGCATGACGCCCGCCGGCGCAGAGCCCTCTGTCGGCGTCGCCGGCCTCTGCGTAGGCCGCTCGCGGTGCTTCACGCTAAAATACAAAAACATTTAAAAAAATTGTCAAAATTTATGAAAGAGACAACCGAGTATTTTTCAGGACTCACTGAACCCCAGATTCCTACACACCCCTTAAACCTTTTTCCTTTCCAGAACTCTTCTATCCTCCTTTTCCTATAAAAAAAACCCTCCATACAGCATCCCAAAAGATGACATAGGCCCTGAGGGAAATTATTTTGCTCAGGTCCTCCTGTGTGTTTCATATAAAAAAAAATGACTTCTCATTTTCTCATAATTTATTTTCTTATATTCATAATTTATTAATAAATAATAAACAAAAATGTTTCAAAATACTACTACGTGACTACTGTCAGTTTGGCTGTCGGGGCCATGCTTATTGCTTTCACTGATAGACAGAGCTGTCAGAGCCATGTGCCATGTGTTTTGTCGCCTTCAGCGTTCGTCGGCTCAGTTCGTGGCGTTCGTTCACTTCGGGTTTTCTGCGTGTACAAGGAGTGATGTGCAAATAGCACTCCCTGTTCCAGGCTAGCGTTAAGAGTGCAGCCTAAGTTCTAGACTCGCCGCTAGACAAGTTGCGACAAGTATCTACTGTCAGCAAAGGAACCACTCATACATAAAATATCGCAAACAAACAAACGTATTTAATAAACCTAGGCACTCAAAAAAATTAAAACTCTAACAAATAAATAAAAATTATTCATTTTTAATTCATGTTAATGAAGAAATTCTGTCTCTGTCGAATAATGGCGGGCACATACGAATCGTTCCGCGGGCGCCGTGGTGCCCGCGGGCACGGGGTTGGGAACCCCTGATCTAGAGCATAATAGTAATTGAGTCACAATAATTGTACCATTTTCAGGTTTCCACATGGGTATTTTATCAAGTGATTCGACAGATAATAAAAATTATATTACAAGAAACATTATTACAAGTTATTTAGGTGGGAATAGGGAAGGGGTAGGGATGGGGGGGGCGGTTAAGTTGAGGTATAGTAATAAAAATATGCAAAGCAAAAAATAAAAAAATTAAATAAAAAAAAAGAAGTTCATAGGGTGAAGGTTGCATTAGATGGGTATCTATAGTTATTGTGAAGTATCGAGAGACCGCCTGTGTGATTTTAAAGAGTGTGGTACAGAGTTAAAAATGTCAAATTGTGTGTAGTGTGTGCTGAAAGTGTTGGATGCGCGGTGGTGCCCGCGGGCACGGGGTTGGGAAACCCTGATCTAGAGCATAATAGTAATTGAGTCACAATAATTGTACCATTTTCAGGTTTCCACGTGGGTATTTTATCAAGTGAGTCGACAGATAATAATAATTATATTAGAAGAAACATTATTACAAGTTATTTAGGTGGGAATAGGGAAGGGGTAGGGATGGGGGGGGGGGGCGGTTAAGTTGAGGTATAGTAATAAAAATATGCAAAGCAAAAAATAAAAATTTTAAATTAAAAAAAAGAAGTTCATAGGGTGAAGGTTGCATTAGATGGGTATCTATAGTTATTCTGAAGTATCGAGAGACCGCCTGTGTGATTTTAAAGAGTGTGGTGCAGAGTTAAAAATGTCAAATTGTGTGTAGTGTGTGCTGAAAGTGTTGGATGCGCGATAAATAAAGGAATTCTGCTTAGAATTAGTGTTGCACCGAGGGAGGCTAAGTATCATGTCTGATCTGGTTCGTCTGTTGGGAACTCGTATCTGAATCCGTTGTAGGAGACAGCATGATATGTAGTATGAATGAGACAGCATGATATGTAGTTGTTATGTAATAAAAATGTATGAGTGTTTTTCTTACTATTCTGATTTTAAATAAATATTCTAAATATATAAAAAGTAATGTTTTTTTTGTTTATCCCGTATGCGTTCCTAAACCAATCACCCGATTGCGATAAAACTTTGTAGATTTATTGTGCGCATGCCCGTGAAGGTTTATATATATATATATATATAATGGTGAGCTATGGCGTTAAGAAATTTTTTCCTACACCATTCGTCCAAATGCGATGAAACTTTGGTGAGTTGTTGTGCGCACACTAGTGAAAGTTTCTGTATATAAAGGTGATATCTGGCTTCGTGAAAATTGTATTAAAAAAACTACAATGGGTGGTGCACAAGTTGTTTGAAAAAGGAGTGTATATCATATAGTTTAGCAGCAGGTAGGGAATGCGGGAGGGGGAACGACACGTAGTGGCGGGGGAGGTCAAAGGGACGAGGGAGGGGAGTGGGGGTAGGTAGGTGGTGGATGAAGGGTGGGGGGGTGAGGGAGGGTCAGAGGGAAGGATTGCAAAGGAGACATAGTAGCAGTATGGGATAGCAGGGGGTAAATTTTGGAAATCCATGTTTCCACATGAACAGCTGCGTGTGCCTGTTTACGTGTCCAAAAGCACTTCAATAAACAGAATTAAACGCATAAACATTATACATATACACAGTTTGAAAATGTACCACGTTATTGCATAAAATGTTGTCATTATGTACCTGCTGACAAATTATATAAGTAATTATTAATTAAGTAAATGTTAATACAAAATAAAAACACAAAAACATTCTTTCATTGAGTGGCATTGCAACGCATGCCGGTTATTCGCTTGTATATATAAATATAAAACCAAAGCAAGTATTGGCAAACCCCTTAGGTGCTGCTTGTGTGTGGACAATCCAAAAATTTGCATGAATGATCAAGAATTATATTTTTGGGTTATAATATACCTACTAGTTAATGTACATATTTTGCAAGAAATTTATCCACACAAAAAGCATAATAATTCTATTTATGGCACAGAGGTGATTTTTATGGTATAATGACCGGACAACTCAACAATGTACAACTTCATCAATCCTTTGAAAAGTCATTAAAAAACCTGGTTAAATGGGTTATGTTAGGTTGAGGGCTTTTTAAAAAAAATCATCACTTTTAATGACTTTTCAGAAGGGTGTAAGCAAATACAAATTTCTTTTTAACCTTTGCATTTTCTGTTTATTTTGTCAAATAATAAAATATGAGTTACAATTGTACTTATATATTTTACGAAATATTATATTAAAGGTTGGTATTATTGTATTGGTCACGTACACCTTATCAGAAAGGAGGAGATGTTGTGCCTGATATGGGATGTTTTTGGAATTTCAATAAAGTATCTCGTGTGCGGGCGAGACAAATAAGACTATTATGCCTGTTGCAATAAATGCACTTATTGCAAGATGAAAGTTTTTTTTCGGGGGGGGGTTAGGGGGTTCAACCCGTCCCCCCCCCCCCCTCGTCCAAGAGAACCAATAGATTACATTCCTGGAAAAAGTACACAGTGTTATTTGCACCATCTCTTTTATCGGTGACCGGACAACACAAAATCTTGCATCTTCATCACATCATTAACAAGCGTTCGGCCTAAGCGTTCGGCTTGTGACGCATATATCTCTCGGATCCACTCCATCGTTATTATATGACGTTATCACGTAAAATTATCGCCCGTAAACCGACTTTAAAGACAACCAATTTTTTTTTGTTTCTACTGTAAAGTTGACAAAATGAAATTCGAAGATTTACTTATTAAGGTCACACAAAGCCAACACTAGCCCGTGTACCTACCGCTGAGAAATATTATAGTCGTCTCCGGTACAGTTATTCCATTCCAAAAGCGATGTTTTCAGATGAAACGTGATAATTTCTTCAAACTGACGAGAGTGTAACTAACGGTGCCCACAGCAGTGACGGAGTAGGCCCTGCTGATTAGTTGGCGGGAAAAACCACTTTGCGGTTGGCTCCATTACTGAGACAATACATTGCTCACAATCGCACTTGTTGCATGCTAAAATGGCACGCACATTTTATGGGAAGACGCATAATAAGGACACAGAATAAGACGCATCGATTACGGATATTTCAAATGCTGTAAAGGACAAAATGTTAATTGTTCACGAGAGCCAAAATTTTTTTTTCGAAAAATCAAACTTTGTTTTTGTAGACTTATAATTATGAATTTTCATTATAAAATTAACATTGAATAGTTCTTTCAGAATACCCAATTTTTTGTATATTCATAAAAACAGAATTTAATTTATTTTTAATTTTTCAGATTCAATTAAAAAAAAACTCTCGGTAGAAGCAAAACTTCACGAAAACAATCTCAACCATTAGGAGCCTTGAAAAATGATGTCATAATCAAAGCGGCCAATGAGCGCAGTTCGGGTTCATGGGGTGAGGTTTGTCTAGGTCTTGGAGGCGGATGACCAGGACACACTGAACCCTAGATTCCTACCCATCCCTTACCCTTTTCCTTCCCAGAATTCTCCTCTCCTTCCTTTCCTTAGAAAAACCTCCACACAGCACCCCCCAAATATGACATAGGCCCTGAGGGAAATTATTTTCCTCAGGGCCTCCTGTGTGGAGCTCATGTAAAAAAAAATTCGATGTTTCGTAGGTACTGTAATGCGTCATTTCCGTTTCATCCGAATTTCAAATCACAACGGGGCTAAAGAAGTTTCACTTCAAAAAATCTCTTAGTGCACTTATTTTCCTATAAATATTTCGATGACGCACAAAGGAAGAGAAATAAAGAAAAATTAGATATTTAACTCATTTTTGGATTTCTCGTGCTTTAAAGCATTTCAAATTTTCGCTATCGATATACACATACATGATTATTTGAAAGTGATATTACGCAAGAAAATTTAATTATCATTCAAAGCAACTTGATATTGTCCGCAAATTGGCAGGATTAAACGATTTGGAAATATTTAGGTATTTATATATTTTTTTTATCAATAAGGACAGAATTTGAACAATTCTTCAAAATTAAAAGTCAGCTAGGTGAAAAATTTATTAGAGGTTAAAGAATTGTCGACACTATCTGAGGAAAGGTTGAAGAAAATATGTTCCTGACACTGTCAGCTCCGTTTTTTCTCTCGTTCTCGTACATCTGTGGGTGACCGTACGGCAAACATTTCAACACAGTGGCAAATCAACACACCTTTGAAATGTGATATAAAGTCATGAAAAGTGTTGAAAAAAGGTTAAGTGAGCGACACTGGAGCGGTTACTGGAGCGACAGCGCAATTTAAAACTTTTTTCTCCGATTGCTCGACATGTTTTGGTAATCATTTTGAATATTTTTCACCCAAATTAAAAAAAAAAAAAACTATACCTCCGAATTTTAATATGGAGACTTACAAACTGATTTTAGATCCATAAATCCAAAGAATTCACTTATCTTTTGTCGATTATCACATATACGTAGGATTTATAATAAAAATGTTATAAAATCGTAAACTTCTACTTAATTACTTACAAATTTGCCGAAATTGGCAGCAAAGCAATCCGAGGTATTTTAAATAGTGCCATATTGTGGCAAAAAGCGCTCCAGTGGGTAGGTATTACGTTAGGTTATGCTTTGGATTGCCTTTCAAAGTTGTGTTGACTTGCCACCATGTTGAATTAGTTGAACATAGTTAGTTTTTTGTGTCATTCAGGAAAGAGAGAGGTTAAGAGTTTGCGCAAGTGCAAGACAAAAGAGAAATTGGCTAGATAATATTACAAATTAAAACTAGGATTTTAAAAAGAGTGAAGGAGTTGGGTTGGAACATAAAAAATGTTTAATGCACTCGTCCGGCATCATAAATATAACAATCACGATAAAATATTTGAAAATGCGCGAGAGTAAGCCTACACGGATAATATAGTGGTTTACATTTCCTACGATTTATTTTTGCTTTCACTCTAAACTGTCTATTTATTACCCCGTCTCTCTTTAATGCTATGAGTGAAATAAAATAATCGTAGTATGTTTCTGGTTAGAATAAATGTATACATAAGGTTCTCCCCATAACTTACAAGAAAACCAAAAAAAGAGTGCAATTCACACGCGGTAGAAATGAAACTAGAAAGTCTAGAAAGGCTAGATGTCGCTTTCTTTTCTTTTGCCTGTTTATTAAATGGTTTGAAGATTGGATATTGATTTCACACAAATAAAAATGTTTTTTTTTTGGATTTCGTAGGATTCGAACCTCCGTTCGCTGGATATCTGTCTCTCTGGCCGCTGAGATTTGTCAGGCGCCTTAGCCGCTGCGCTATCGGAGGCTCGAGCCTAGCCGTGAATTTAACGCATTATTTTAGAACCGAGGACCCGTCAAATAATAAATTTTTGTGACGCACTCCCGTTTCATCCGAATTTCAAATCACAACGGGTCTATAGAAGTTTCACTTTTAAAAAAATTAGAAAACTATAGGAGATAAGAGTAGGAAAGCTACAAAGCACCCCCACAAAGAGGAGACCGATAGATCAAGAAGCACCGCACAAAGAGGAGACCAATAATACTTTGTCATTCCGTTTGTCTCTTTTTAGTACAGCTATTTTTTGTTTATCAAGTTTCAATTCACAACGGTGCTAAATAAGTTTTAACTTTAAAAGTGCGCCCCTGTATAACCACCTCGAGAGATACGGACATTGATACAGCCATCATGACGCGTTCTTATTTACTGTGTCAACTTTTGTTAAACATGCGGTACAAATAACAAATATGTACAAAATCCATCGATACCGATACATGATAACTATGCTACATACTTCATACTTTACATTGGAGAGTTCAGATACATTGCAACAAAATAATTGGTTCATTTTATCTTAAAACCGTTATGGTGAAGATGGTTATTGTAAAACGATGCAAACCAAGGATACAGCTTTCTGTGGTAATAAGTTACATTATACTCTGAGGCTCTCGACTAGCAATCCGGAGGTCACGGGTTCAAATCCCGGTGTAAGCAAATAAATTTTATTTGATTGATTCGTGTTTTCAAAATTTAATCATCAATATATATTACTAGCTGGTTCACGGCACGCGTTGCTATGCCATTCAATGAAATAAATTTACTCCCCCTTCTTATCCTTTCCCGTGCTTCCCCGTTCCTTTCCACCTTCCCCGCCTTCCCCCTCCCTCATCTCTTCCCTCTCCACGAACCCTACCTTCCCCCTATCTTTCCTCCTTCCTGCAAAAATATATGAACTACATTTTTGTATTTCATATATTTTTGTTTTATATAGTTTTTGAAAGATTTATTCATTTTTAAATAAAAAATCACAACAAACGAGGTCTACAAAAACCATAAATGTTTAAAAATATATGTTTAAATACATATATGTTTAAAAATATATATATGTATATACATATATCTTTTTGCTCTCCTGAACAACAAACATATTGTCCTTTACATATTTCAAATTTCCGTGTTCGATATAAGAAAAAAAAAACATGCCCAACCTAAACTAATAATCTACTTTTTATATTCTGTTTTAGGTATTGACGCCCCCCCCCATTATATATAACATGATAATATAGTATATGATTATGTAGATTAAAGAATCATTTGAGTTCTAATAAATACATATCAGATTTTTATTTATTTATTTATTTATTGATCAACGCCCTTTTTCAGGGCTTTTACAATAAATAGATAATTTATATTTTTAATAAATAGACAATTTTAGATAATAGCGTACCACTGACAGGTCCGTCGTAACCTCTTCATACCTCAACGACGCATTATAAATAGGTAGTAATAGAAATTTAGGTAACAACCAAGGGGGAATAACAAAGGAAGAAATCTACATTCCTATAGATAAACATACCTATTATTAAATAAGGTTTATATAGTCAAGCCAAACTTTAACGCCGTCCTGAACTTGGTACGATCCATTCTCGCGCAAGTATATGACTTTTCAAAGACCGTAAGCGAAAGAAAAAGATGCGTAAACACACGTGCGACAGAGAAAGGCGTCGATAGATGCATGCCACTTTTTTGACCTTAAACTCGCCTATTGGGACGATTTCGGTATCAACGTCAGGCCGGTATTAAAGTTTGGCGTGTTCTATACCTATGGGTAGTTTGTGCAAAAAACCTACAATCCCATTATAGCAAAGTGCATAAGTATGTAGGGTATCGCATCCAGAGTTGACTCGAACTAGTACCCTTTACACATAGAGTTCGGAGCGGGACGTGCCCCGCGCCACTTCAGGCCGCCGCGCAGAAAAGTCTCACAGTGAACTGCGCTGTAAACCGTTATCTTACTTTCGGTCTTTACTTTTCTGCGCAGCGGCTTGAAGTGGCGCGGGGCACGTCCCGCTCCGAACTCTGTGTGTAAAGGGTACTAATAGGTACTCACACAGAAACATTGCTTTCATTCAGCGCATGTTAAACTTGTTCTTCGACTTCAGAAAATATTTTTCCAGGTAAAATGAAAAAAATTACATTTAAAAAAAAAATTAACAAAAAGGTAAAACTTTCGAGTAACTGCCAAAATCTTTTTTATATTCTAATTTGGTGATCACATAGAGCCAGTTGTTTCACAGAACTTGAACATTAATCGGTATTAAATGAAGGATGAAATACAGGTGTCGGTATCTCTTTCCACATACGAACTGAATAAAACAAAATTTTATGCCTTTATTTTGATTTGATTGACGGTCAAGATAAACTTTATAATACCTTATCTGAATTACAAAGCACTTCCCAATCTTCCCAATCTTCTTCTCTTTCCCGCTCTTTCAGCCTTATAACGTTCAACATAACTCAATTTTGGATGCCATAGTCCCAATGGATTCGAACTGTTTAGGACTATTAATCGGTATTCACAAAAAAAAACAATAAAGTATTTTACGCTTTTAAGTCAGAAATTTCAAAATGTTCAAAAAAAGAAAAATATGTTAGACTAGATTCCCAACCCCCCTTTTTTTAATTGTTCAAATCTTACGAAAGAGTATAAAGTCATCTCAATAATAGTGATCAATATTTTCAATATGTCAATTTATCCATCATCAATAACAAGAAATATGCAATATTCAGTCGGTGTAAGAACATGACCAAGTTAATGCCGCAAGTTTATGTAAAGAACATTTAAATTATGCAATAAATTTAAATGGCAAATTAAAAAATAATAAATGGACAATAATATAAAATACTAAAAATAGTGCACAATAAAACGGCCACTGTGTTTCCCCTTCCTACAACATTGGTCTCTTCAAGGCCAATGTCCATTTCTTCCTCTCCTCAAAAAGGCCCTCCACACAGCATCTCAGAAGACATAGGCCCTTAGGGAAATTATTTTCCTCAGGGCCTCCTGTGTGGAGATAATATAAAAAAACGCTTTGTGATGTATTTTTATCGGATGATTAAATCACAGCATTTTTCATATTTTTAGGTTTTTTACTTCGATCTGATAAAATTAGAAAGTGCGTGTTTTTAATGAAATAATCAAATAAATTTTAAGTAATACCTATCGTTGCACCCATTAATAAAAAATTTGGTGTCGACTGGACTTGAATTCGAAATAAAAAAAAACCTTTTTAAAATTGAAAAAATCTTAGAAATAAATACAGCAAGGAATTGTTTTTTAAAACAATAATTTTTACGCCCTATTCCTTCTAAGAGGCCAGATATCCATACTAATATTATAAATGCGAAACTGCTCGAGTTTGTTTATGACCTTTTCAGGCATTAACCAATAAAAAGACTTTAAAAATTCATTCACCAATAGAAAGCTAAATTATATGCGCAGACTATATTTTGTATATGATGGTAAGCTCTGGCGTTATGAAATTATAAATATTAATATATTATATTTGTTATACGTTTTCTGTCCC
Source organism: Glyphotaelius pellucidus (assembly GCA_936435175.1). NCBI lineage: Eukaryota > Metazoa > Arthropoda > Insecta > Trichoptera > Limnephilidae > Glyphotaelius > Glyphotaelius pellucidus. The sequence continues at coordinate 7,152,710 of OW386542.1, forward strand.
TAACAAAAGCGAGTTAATTGCAAATGTCAGAAAAAATCATTCCCTTGGAAACGATGTTGATATATTTGTGGGCTCTAAGCTGGTAGGTACTCAGCTCCCCGGTCAGCTACTGCCCCAGAAAATTCAAATATTAGAATATGTTTTGTTTTTATTGGACAAGCTGGAATAAATTTCAGATAAGAGTTCCTATATCAAAAATATAATTCGTAACGATTATAAAGACTGAATAATAAATAGTGTAATTTTATATTATATTAACAAACTTCCAAATATTTAATTAAAAATAAACATCCGAAATGTTTGTAAGCGCATAAATTCCGAACGAATGAAAAAAATTGGATAATCCTTTTTTTCTTTGTGAAATTTAGGTGGCAAGCTAGATGTTTGAAAACTGAATGTAAGGGAATGAATGTATGGAATGTGGGAGGGGGTGGGGTGGGGAGGAGGGGGATAATTGATAAGTTCAACCGCTACAGTAATTTCCCGTAATACCATGCGAGCGAAGCCGCGGGGAAAAGCTAGTACCTAATAATTGTACTATTTTTGTGTTAGAACAAATCGCAGATTATTTCTGGTTTACGTAAAATAAACTTTTCGATATGTCAGTTCAAGTCCTAAAACGACTTCTTGAGATACTGTCACTATCATTGGATCCATTAAAACTCACTTTTATTATTAAACTAGCTGGAGTACCCGGCTTCGCTCAGGGATTTGATACGATATTGAATTGAGTTTCGGACCCACGACGTATCTTACTTTATATACCCCTATCAATGGGTAGCCCCAACCATACAAAAATCGAATGGTCCACAATGTTCCAGAACATTCCACAACATTTGAGAGTTCTGGAATGTTCCCGATTCCCTATCCCCGAACATTCCACAACATTCCAGAACGTTTCAAATCGTTCCATCTTGTTGTGAGAAAAGCTTTCGAATATTCTCGAATGGTCTGGATTGTTTTAGAAATTTCTAGAAGGCGAAACTTCCAGCCCTTATATTATCTTCAAAAGCACGTCCTTCAGGTAAAAACGGGAAGCTTCTTCATGGATGGGGGATGTAGGGCTACCACATTACATAATTCCTTTGATCGTACCGGGACTCGTTTCTGAGTTTTAGCGGGACACACACTTTTGTACACTTTCTTTTATAATATATTTTCATTTAATATTGTCGTCAAGATTTCGCAAAAATGGTTTTATAGAATTATAACTTTTCACTTCAGATGATGGATCAAAGAGCTACAAGTCTGTTGTTCATGCTTGAATTTATAAGCCAGCCATTCCACCTTTATTTGTTTATCAATGGAAACAAAAATACACGGAATTGTGTGTAAAAGCAAAGGCATCAATCTCCAATACACAATCAAAGGAGATTGCTGCCTTTGCTTTTACATACCACATAATGTCAATCATTATGTTTTCCAATTTCATTAAAAACTTTAAAACCTAAATGAGTTATTTTGACGTGTTTCTGTCTTGAAATATGAAAATATTCTACGAAATTCAAAAATGTTTACATGAATTTCTTTTTAAAAATAACAGATTCACGATAGAAATGATTTAATAAAATGTCCACAAAAACGCGCAAACATAAAAAATCCAAATTAAAACAACGCATTGCGATTTAATTACCAAAATAGACGTATTTTATTGGTGTTAAGTACATAATATAAATAAATAAAGACAGGCAGAAAGTATACAAAGAATCCTACTGCCGATAAAATTAAGGACTGAGAACTGAAAATGTAATCAAATTTTTAGTAAATCGTTAATGTTTTGTTCAATCCAATGTATACAAACATCTAGGAATAACATGTCTTCGAAATAATTTGGTATCTGAATGAATAAATTATGGAAAAGGCATAATATCAGAAATAATACGATGCTAATAACAACTAACAACGCCGTCGACATCTACAATGATTGTAGCTGAAATAAAAAGAAACATTTACCTGGCATTTGCTGACAGCGCCCATAGCTGCAAGACTAGTAACATCAGCAGCGCTTTCTTCATGGTTGTTTCCTCTGGGGCTAGGTAGAACTGAGTAAAGATATTCGAGCTTATTGGGGTAGACGAGTTTAACGCGCGCCGGTGCGGTGCGGACTTGTTTCGCCGTTGGCAGTCGACTGAGTTCAGCGACTAGTAAATAGCGAGTGCGAGTGCACTATGCTCTGAGCTGAGGCCGGTCGCACCGTCCGGTTATATACGTACAATAATTTTGTATAGGTGTATACCTTGCAGTAGTAGGCAAATGGTATGATATTATTACATGAGTACTGCCGGTATCCGTTGGCCGAACGTGTACTGGCACTAAGATCCTTTGAAAACACGAAAATCCTACAATAATCGGATGGCCGGTCAATGTTGGCGGCCAACGCATTGATTGCAACGGCCACTGTACGCCAATTGAACCTGTATTATAGTACAAACCAAACTTTAACACCGGCTTGACTTGAAACAGAGATCGTTGCAATAGGAGGATGAGGTTAAAGTCAGAAAAGTGGCATGCCTCCCCACCCAAGCTTTTCTCTATCGCACATTTTATGTTTTACGCATCTTTCTCTTTCGCTTACGTTCATTGTAAAGTCAGTAATCGTGGATCAAGTTCAGGCCGGCATTAAAGTTTGACGTTTATCATACAAAATGGACCACCCATTGATCAAATGTTGGTCGAAGGGATCAGCGCATTGGCCCAATGCGTTGAGCCAAGTTGTACTGGATTCAAAATCTTCATCCGGACGGCTCAAGGCTGAGTTTTATTTTCGATATTTTGGTGGCGCTTACCGATTACCGATTCTGGTTCCATGAGAATTATTTATTTAAGACCCGGCATTTCCGCATTTCTACGGATTTATTACTTATTTTCCTAAAACACTTTAAGTTTTAAAGCTCTTTAAAAAATATATGTTACTCTTGAAGATTATAGGCACCTATGCATTCCCCACGCCGAAACGGCAATTATATTTCCTCGATAGAAAAAATCGCAAAGTATGCTCCGAAAATTATTATAACAACGTTTTTTCAGATATTTTACAAGTTCACAAAGAAAAATTCACAAAGTTTCTTTAAATGCCATTCTAGACGTTCCCACGAGATTTTGGCTCTATTTTAAAAGAGTCGTGTTTTATTAAACATTTTCACAATTTTCGTTTAAATATTATTGTTTTTAATATCAGCGCGCTCCCTCTAACATTCGTATTTACATATCTCTCCTTCTACTTCGTTTTGAGCGGGTACTACCGGGCCTTAATTTATCGCCCAGCTGGGCTTTAACACTTTTTTTGTATATGCAAAGATCATCTAAAAGTGCAAAACATTAAAAAATAATTAACAAAACAAGATGGAAAAATAGTATCTAGATAGAAAAGACGTGTGATTCCGTGTTGGAGTTATCTCAATAATACGGTAGTTAATATTTCGATGTCTGTTTGGAAGTATATGGAAAGAAATCAAATATACCTAATAGTTCAGGGCTGACAATTATTATTGACTACATGGTTTTATATAAACAAGTTGGCGAGGCAAAGTCTTGTGTTTTTGATTTGAAAATTTGACCACTTAAAAATATTTCCGATTCTGTAACCCCTCAGACTGATTTGATCACTTTTCGGAATAAAAAAAATAATAATTTCGGAATAAAATAAAAAAATAACTTCAGGATTTTTCTATGAATTATTTTTACGTGAAATAACACAAAAGTGACTTGACGATAGTGTTTATAAGGGACCATCCATTAATGACGTCACACCTTAAGCTGCCGCTATCCGAATTTCTATCGATTTCTTACATCTCCCTTAAACATTTGAAGTTTTAAAGCTAATTTCTAGATACGTTCCACGCCGAAACGCAAATTATATGAAATTCCCTCGATAGAAAAAAATCGTAAAGTATGCTCCAAAAATTATTTAAAACAAGTAATTTCTATTATTTTACAAGTTATATTTGTGAAAAAATTCACAATGTTTCTTTAAATGATACTTAAGACACCTTCCACGAGATTTTTGCTCTATTTTAAACGAGTCATGTTTTATTAAGCATTTTCATAATTTTTGCTTAATTTTATCATTGAAATATTAGCGCGCTCTGTCCAACATTCGTAATTACATATCTCTCCATCTTCTTCTTTTTGAGCCGGGAAGCGTCGCCTTAAGGGGGGAGGGGGGAGTAGAGAAGTGTGAAATTGTGTGACAAGGGGTATAGGGGGGGTCATCAGCTCTGTGACGTCACACTTAAAATCTTATTAAAACGCGAAACTAAAAAAAATAATTTGAGCTACTGTTTTATTATTTTTAGGTGTAAAATTGCAAAATATGTAACGTCATACTATGGGGGAGGGGGTCTTACAAATGTGACGATGTGTGACAGGAACGGGAGGGGGGGGGGGGGTCAAACAACAATCATGAAATACGTGTGACGTAATTTATGGATGGCCCCTAATACACTTGCTTAATAAAATATGTGTGTTTTTATGATTTTTCGTTGTCAGTAATTTTAGTTACAAAAACGTAGGTGAATCATTTTTAAAACTTTTATATTTGCATTCCATATTTTTATATTTCAAAAATTATATATTTATTTCGAAATATAAAATTCGAAAGCATATTTCATCATCTTTCAAAAAAAGTTTTTAGTTTTTAGATATGTTCTGAAATAATCCATTTATTTGAATTTTATTATGATTATATGAATAAAGCGGAAATATTTTGACCTTTCATGATATGACCAATGCCTGAGGGGTTAATTAAATACCGCGAGTGGAACACATTTTGACTTTTTCTTACATTACCTCCACACAAGAGGCCCTGAGGAAAATATTTTCGCTCAGGCCTATGTCGTCTTTGGGTGATGGGTGACGATGGGGATGGTGGGTGGAGGGTTTTTTTTTGGAAAAGGAAGGAGAGGAAGATCTGGGAAGGCAAAGGGTATGCGAGGTGGGTATGAATCTGGGGTTCAGTGTATCCAGGAATGACGGATGCTTGAATTCATCACTCCCACTGAGGTGCAAGGCCTTGGATCGAAACCTGCTGGAGAGGTAAACCAATCTAACGTAAATAATCTGTGTAAATAATCTATTTATTTTTCTAAACAAATAAATATGTAAATAAAAAAAGGAGGAATGAGTTATTTATTTTAGCTTATCACTTTTATGAAGAAAATGAGTAAATTTAAAACTTAACACAGTTAACGTTACTCTATAAAACAATTTATTAATATTTTGGTGCCGATCTTATTTCACTTTGAATGAGAATTGAATTAAAATACATATGGTTACTTTATTATTATACTTTACCAAATCCGACCCGCCATACAGCGGGAGGGCGGACACATCCGCCGCCAAGATCTGGACAATACTCACCCTATGAACCCGAACACCCCAGCTAAGTCCCTAAACGTAGCGAACCACTTGGGGTTCCCGTGGCAGCGATACCCACATCCGCCCCCCAAATTAAATTTGAAACTATCAAGCACATTTTTAACAAGTCTTTTTATAGGCCCAGAAAAATAAAGTATCATGTCTGTAAAAACTATGTTTCGTAGAACAACATGTGTCTAATTTATATTGTTTACAAAACAAATCATATGATAGATTTGTTTGCGAGAATCAGAATGATCTGTGATGCGTAGATTGGGAATGATCAATGAGGAAAACAAAAAATGTTTATAATGACATTCAAGCGAACGTTCACGTTCATTTTCATGCTGGAGTCACAGCTTGGCTACTATCATGCATGAAACTCTTCAATAAAAATAAAGAAATATTTAATGAGGTTTACGGTTTTCTTGTAGGTTTATGGCTTTCAAAATACGCACCCAAACTCAGTGTGCTCATGGGTACTTGTCTCAAATCCAAAATTAAGTTTTTTGTGAAAAAGGCTGCACTATTATACCTCCTAAGTGAATTTTTTTGCATAAAACTCAATTTAAAATAGACTTTTTTCGTTGTCTTGCTGTTCAGCTACCTACATTGCCTTTAAAAACGTTTTTAATTGAAATAATTTATTTAAAGTCTCATGAATACCATGCCAGCAAAGCTGCAGGTAAAAGCTATCCATACTAATATTATAAATGCGAAACTGCTCGAGTTTGTTTATGACCTTTTCACGCATAACACAATATAAAGACTTTAATAATTCTTTCACCAATATAAAGCTAAATTATATGCGCAGACTACAGGTTGTATATGATGGTAAGCTCTGGCGTTATGAAATTATAAATATTAATATATTATATTTGTTATACGTTTTCTGTCGCTAACAAAAGCAAGTTTTTGCTAATGTCAGAAAAAAATCTTTTCTATGCTCACATCAAATCCTCAAAGTTTCATCGTAATCGGATGAACTGTTAGCAACGCAAATTTCTTGATGCCAGAACTCACTATTGTATAAAAAACCATCGCGGGCATGCACACATTAAATCCCCAAATCCCCATGCACACATCAATTCATCGCAATCGGATGAATCGTTTAACAACACGCTGCATATATACAAATATTATATAAAAATATATACAAATATTATATTAAAATATATAAACAAACCCAGAAACAAACTTATTTTGATTTTTATATATTTAGATTTAAAGTCTCATTTTTTTTTTTTACATTAACTCCACACAGGAGGCCCTGAGGAAAAAATAATTTCCCTCAGGGCCTATGTCATCTTTGAGGATGCTGTGTGGAGGGTGTTTTTGAGGAGAGGAAAGAGTGAACATGGGTCTTGAAGAGACCCATATTGTAGGAGGGAGGAAACACAGAGGCCGGCAAATCGTTCCACAGCCGAGCTGTTGAATTCAAGAACAAGTCGTAGAAACGACCCGTTCTCATGTGACTAATGTCAACCGTGTACAAATGTTGAGCGCGCGTTTGGCGTGTTTCCCGACTATGCACCGGTGCCGAGGGGATCAATGACGCTAGTTCCTCGGAGCATCTTCCATTGTAATACCGGTAGAACAAGGACAGCATTCCCACCTGGCGCATGTGCTCTAAAGATTGCAATCCGTTTGTTAACTTAGGAGAATCTATCAAACGGACCGCCCGTTTCTGCACTCATGAACGTTTGCACCAATTATAAATAAAAGCCAATTTTATTATTACAAAGTTTATTTTTTAAATTTTGATATTTACAATGTGTATACGTAGAGATCAATTCAATGTCGAATAAATAATAATACAAGTAATCTAACAAGAAATTCAAATTAACTTAACCATCTTCAAATAAATTTAGAAGAAAGCTACGAAATGCGTACATTCAATACTCACAGATATGGAGGAAAAAATTATTTTCTTCAAGAATTTCTGTGAAATATCTTCATAATATTACACACAATATAGAAAAAACCTTGAGAAATACTTCAAAACTTTACGCTGTTTATTTATGGATATTATCTTGCAGTTCTAAGCCCAACCGTGTCAAAAAATGCTGGCAATGTGTTCTTTGAAATGTATAACAGTAAGTACTACGTTAAAAAAAATCTTTTTTGACCCTTTAAAATACTTTTGATTTATCATATCTTTAAGGCATAGGGATAACCAATGGAGTGTTCTGCAAAATGACCAATTTCAGCCTTAGCACTACTAAATCTTTAAGTTTTCGAATTAGAAATTTCCCATCCTCATTAAAAAAAAATCATAACTCCGAATTTTACTATAAACTGCTTATAGCGTTAGAGAAGAACCATTGAACGCACCTATATTTATTTGACCATGTAAGGTATTTTTAGGATTTGTAAAAAAATTATGAGAAAATCGTTAAACTAATAATCGCGTGAAATCTACATATTATTTACTTTAAAATGCCGAATGTGGTACCCAGTTGGAGTATAATAAGTATAATATGGCTTCTGCATGTTTTCTATGGCCTAATGGATAATGACTAATATAAATTTAAAATTCAAACATGCATTTTTTTAATGTAAGTACATGATCTGTAAGAAAATATATTTCAATATTTTCATTTTTATTTGTCAAATACAAATAATTAGAAAAGATGCGGGACATCTCTTGTTTAACTGTGAAACTACAGTGAAACCCTCTTAAGAAGTTCCCGCTTAAGAAGTTTCGTGGCTTAAGAAGTTTGGTTTTTTCGGTCCGTCGGCCCAATTTTTCCCACATATAAGGTTTTCCTGCTTAAGAAGTTTGTTTTTTCCGGTCCCTTGGAAAACTTCTTAAGAGGGTTTCACTGTACTAAGTTAGCCTTGTGATGCTGATGAACTTTTTAGAATATCTCTTTAAATTGGCAACATTTTGGCCAGCGGGTGCTTGCAGCCGGAAGGCTTATTGAAGACAGTAAAATAACATAAGCTCTTACCGAGTTCTTAACACATTTGAGATCATGACTAACGATTTGTTTATTTACAAAATAATATAGGTATATTTATATAATGATTAGTAATAAGTTTTACAACATATTTGTTGACATCTTGTTGAGTATTAAAAGGACAAAGGGACAAAAGACACCTTGAAAAGATAAAATAATCGAAAATTTAATAATACATAACTATGAAAAAAAGCCAATTTTATTTTTAAAATGTGTAGATGAAGATCATCAATCAATATCTACTACATAATTAATTATATAATAAATAAGAAATTCTAATTAACTTAAATATTTAAAAATAAATTCAACTAGGTGAGGTGTGTTCAGGTCTTGGCAGCGGATGCCGCCAGCTGCGTGGCAGTGTGGATCGGGAGAGGCCCCTTTGGGGAGACCCTGTGACCTCTCCAGCAGGTCTCTCTCGATCCACAGTCTTGCACCGCAGCTGGAGGGATGCATTCATGTCTGATACTCCTGGACACACCGACCTCTAGATTCCTAACTCACTCACTCATATCTTTTTCCTTCCCAAAACATCCTTTCCTCAAAAGACCCCCACAATATATCTAAAGGTAAAAAGAAAACATATTTTTCTTCGGTAAAACATCTTCATAATATTATGTATAATTTGGAAAAACCTTAAAAAATACTTTGAAATTTTATGCTGCTGGATAAAATCTAATACAAAATTTAATTAGAAAAAAATACAATATTTACAATGTGTACATCAATAAATCAATTCAGTATCAAATAGGTACATCAGGTATACAATAAATAATATTAATAATAATAATCTTTGGTTCATTTATATAGCGCCATTTACAGTAGTAAGTAGTCTAACAAGAAATGCCCACCATGGTTACTCAGGAGCTTACCCGGATAGTCGAGCAAGACTTCCGCCAGGCTCTGCCTGTGTAGTGCCAGTGATTATTTAGCCTGTGACAATTAGAGAACTTTGCGCCTACCGTGGCATACTAATAAAGCAACCAAGGGAACAGACTTTATGCCTATTTCGCACCCACCTCTTTCCTGCCCTGGTATAAGTAACAGATGGTTAATTTTTCAGGATTGATTGGTGCAGTTCAGAGACTATGGCAGTCCTCTCTCTTGCTGCTGGAGGAGGACTCCTATGGCAACATGATACGCCCAATTTGTGCGGCCCGCGAGCATTTTCATATTGCCCACATAGATAAATAAAATATCAAATCTGCAGTATTGAATATTCAACGGTTTCTGTTCTGTTTTGAAAAAGGGTTTTATGAAAAAATTCTGTATTTCAATAAAGTTTTGAATCAGTCGCTCAAAATAATAATTTTATTTTATTTTAAAAATTTCACAGTTTTACCGTGAGGAAAAAAATTCACTCAGGGCCTGGCTCCTCTCGGCACGCAAATGTATCTGCCGCCGAGACCTACATAAACCGAATACAGAACCGGAAAAATATCAGTTTTTTTTTTACCTAAATGCAAAAAAACATATTTTTAGCTAATCATTTATGTAATTTATTATTTTTCAAACCATTAGAAGTGGCAAAGAAGAAGTATTAATTTAACCAAAGTTATTGAAATATAAGAGTTGTGCTATCGGCAGTTTTTACAGTGTTTTCTGGCGTCACCGATATTGTTAAATAATACTACTGCACACCTTAAAAAAATCAACTAAATGAACTAATTCTTTCCATATGCCCACTAGGTAGTAGTCCGCTGACGGTCGGCCATCACAGCATATCTCTTGTATTTCAATATCTTTGAATTTAACGTATAAAGTTAATATAAAATGTTTAGAAATATATTCAATTTTGTACTCACAAATCATCAGAAACACAAAAAACAACTGTTGAAATGTCAATAAACTTTAACATTAAACAAGTAAATAAATGTCAGAGTTGCCACTGAAAAATCTTTTGTAAAAGAAAGACTAATTCAGCTATTACATGGGGAAAGAAGTTTTATTTCTAGAGCTATAAAATGCTTAAAAATAAATAGAAGAGCAACACACGTCAGATTTTAGCGCAATCGCAAGTCCACTTACTGGAACGATGCTTTAAGGCAGGGGTTCCCAACCTTTTTGTACTCTAGAGCACATTCTAAAATATCGGTAGGGTGGCGGGCACCACCTATTTTTAATTGACAAACTCTTTCCATAACTTCTCATTTTCCCATAATTTATTTTCTTATATTCATAATTTATTAATAAATAATAAACAAAAATGTTTCAAAATAATAAAACTCTAACAAATAAATAAAAATAATTCACATTTTTAATTAATGTGTATGAAAAAATTCTCTTTCTGTCGAATAGTGGCGGGCACATACGAATCGTTCCGCGGGCACCATGGCGCCTGCGGGCACGGGGTTGGGAACCCCTGCTTTAAGGTAATTAACGCAGCCGGAAGCCAGTACTGTGGTCCCGGGCAAATGAGTGGATATGTTGATTGCACAAATAACTGCTAATTACAGGCAAATAAATCATTTTAAAAAAAGACACATTTGAATATATTTATGCAGACAGAGAGTATCGAAAGTTTCAAAAAAGATTTTTATACCAGTTGACATCTGCCTGCCATCCCCTCTTACCCCGAAAATGCACAAAAATAAATGTAGTGATATTTATCAATTTAATTTAAATTTAGACTCATGATTTAATTCAAAAGCTTTTTTATGGGGTTATATCTAACCTTTTTACGACGATGTCCTTAAAGAATTTGCAATACCCCTGGACGGATATTTCAAATTCTCACATATACGCGTCATGTATAGATGACGCTCGTCTTTTAGGCACGTGATCGGTTGGCATGTATACATGACGCTCGTCTCAAATAGGTTATTAAAATATTAATATAAAAGTACATAATTATAAAAATTAAATCAAATGTTACAATATTATATTCAGATGAATTATTAGATACACTATTAATTAGATCATCAATCAATAAAGCCAAGACGGTCTTTTATACAAATTTTAGAAAATTTACATCTATCTTAGGGTTAATTTCATAACACTACTCTTTATTAAATTCCATCATCAATGGCACTAAACATTTTTTTAGAGCATCGACTTAATAACGATTGATCTTGTCGAAATTATTTGTCGAAACTGACCTATGACAACATAAAGGCTTAGGGTTACATCCGGTATTACAAGATTAAATAAAATAAATTTATTTTTATTGGTTAACTTGTGATATACAATGGATTTTGGTGAGAGAATTTAAGCTCAACAAAATGAAATACTTAAGTAATAAAATAATGTAAATAATATTAACAAGAAAATAAATAAGAAAAATGCAAGATTTATTGAAAACAGAAAAGATTGAAAAAAAAAGTAGCAACAAATTTAGTTATTCCTGAATAGAGGTAGGTATTTTGAAAATTTTGTAAAAATGTTGGGATTTTAATGTTACATATTCTGATATCTTGCTGATACATATGTATATCAAATTATTTTAAGTTACTGAAGTTATATTATTGTTTTCCTTTAAAAAAATGAATATTTAAATTAATTATTAATTGAATATTTTGTATATGTTATTTATTGCAGGTGCATTGAATATTGTAAAAAAAATATTTATTTATTTTACTTTTTTAAGTTCTCATATACAAAACTAAAATAAAACTTAGAAGATAGTTTTAAAAATAAAAACAATGCTTTTTTTACAGCATTATTCATTTGGCATTTTCACTAGCATTTGGTTCCTTAGAACAGACAACCTGCCTAGCTAAGAACTAATATCGAACTAACAACAGTACACATTTAATTAAAATAAATAAAACACATTGTTAAACAATAATTGATTTAGATTGTCAAATAGAAAGATTAATAAACAACTACTTCTGTACAACAGGGCTGGTCTACACTGACTAGAAAAACTTATGATATTGCATGAATCACAAAATTCATCAAAACTCTATTCAGAAATTATAATATTACTGATGTATGTTTTTGTGCAATTTGTCATTGGTTTAATCAGGTGTAGCTATTGTATAGCTAGGTTCCTACCACTTCCTTAATTCATTTTTACTATTTTTCAGTTGGTATTACATGCTTTTTACTTGTTTTTATTGGACAATAGTCTTTAAACAAATGTAATAAATAAAAATTAATATAGAAGAATCTCATTTTTTATCACTGTCTTAATTAATTTTATTTCTTGATATATGTATAGAATATATACAGTTAAATAATTTACATACTTATTGTTTCTCATAAAATTGTAAAATGGGGGCCTCAGCACAGCACCCAGTGATGCCCACTTCACCAAAATAAAGTTTAAAAAAAAAAATTGCTGATGTATCAATTTAAAAACAAAAAATATTTTAGAAAAGAAACAATTTACAATACCTATCTACTTAAGAATAAAATTTAAATATTAACAGCTGTAGTAATACATTTTTTTTTAAATTTCACAACATTCATAATGGTTGAGAAAAATTGAAAAAAAAATACTTTTATTAGTAAGGCTGTTAATATTTACAATAAGATATAATCAATAAATCACAACGCCAAAAACCGTTTTCAAAATCAAAACAATTATATGATGAAATATAAAACGTAATTTTTAAATAATTGAAAGCAACCCTAGACGGCTCAAATATTCCAATGGATTCATGCATGTTAAGATTTGCACATTTATTTTATTGAAATTTGACAAAATAAAAAGAATTGAATATACTCACAAATGAAAACTAACGTAGATTTGTCTACTGTCGTATTATGACATAGATTAATGACACATTTCGGCATTTTAATAAGAACAAATCCATAACCATAGCGTAAGAAATGCTACACTTGCACACACGTATGATTTGCGTGACATAGTGACCTGGGTCAAGTGATGTGTCTATTAGATTTGACTAGACACTTGGTCATTTTAAAAGTCTTAGGGGTAACTTGGCATTGCACATAAATGAAAATAAGTATATGAATTTATAATATATAAAGTTTTTGAAAAAAAAATTAACAATATTCTTTTCTGTGTCATCTTATTGTATCTGTGTCATCTGTAATTGGATAGCAAATGTATATACTTTTTCCAATCAATCGCAATTCGGTGCATGCAATAAGTTTGCTTCCGATGTGTTCCATACATTGTATAGAAAGTATTTATTCAGCGCAAATGTGTTGAGAGCCTTCAATTCTACAATAGAAATGTTTTAATTTTGTTATATTTATGAACTGTGGGTTTAAGGACGAAGCATTATTTCTGAAGTGCAGAATGAATCAGCTTCATGGTGTTGAGTCAGCTCAGCGGTGTTGAGTGCTCTTCGCTCCTTGTGCAAGTCATCAGAAGGTTTGTTTTCTTCATAATATGAATCATTGATCTGGTCAATAAGAAAAACACATTTAAAAATATTTTTATGGATTAATTAAATTGCCAAACCGGGATATAAGTATCTGGTAGTAAAAAAATATAGAAATAAAAATTAATGAACAATTAAAACAATGACGCTGTGAAAATCATAATAAAAATACATTGTAATTCACCGGCGAGCATGACGTCACAAGATGAGTGATAAGCATGTCTGTGAATGCATACAGAAATGCTTGTCGCTCGTCCTGAGACGCCATGCCCACCCAGACTTGCTTGCCGGAAACTCCACTGAAAAAATGCGCTTAAAAAACACGCGGCTTAAATTTGTCAAAATCGCAAAAATAATAATTAAAGTAAATAATCTCTTTTTTTTTCATCATATTTTTGATTTATAATATTATTCTAGCGACCAATAGATTATACATAGATATTGAACGCTTGAATCCAGTATGAGTATAATGTCAGTCCCCGCATAATTTTTGTAACACACATGGTCAGAATGAAAAAATTATACATGAAAGTGAATAGTCCTGTACAAACAACACACTCCTAGCATTTGAGGCGATTACCAACCAACAAATACATTTTTTAGTAGTCAAAAGTTCAAAACTTAAAAACATGACTAATTAATAATACATACATATATACATACAATATTATTTATAATATTTTGATATCTACCTATTCTATAACGATTTGATGTAATTACGTCAATGTTAAAAATAATTTCATTTAACAGCGGAATTTAAAAAAATCGCATTTATGTAAGCAATAACATAACTATTACAAATTAATATGGAGTTCTTCAAACAATAATGTTAAATCCACAAATAAGTTGTCGTTTACTTTTGAAATTAATTAATAATTATTAAATAATTTATGATTTCTTAAAATTTGACCGCTGTGCATCAATTTTGTAGTTCTATTATTATTATTTAAAATCCGGTTGACTACTAATAGAAGATAAATACTCCAAATAACAAGATAACTACGGTACCTTGTTATTTGGAGACAATATTTTTCCTTGAACGAAGCGACATGGAGTAATACATGTCCAGCTTCGAAATTCTGGTGAAGACTAAACAAAACGCTCTAGTCTTTCGGCAGATGGCATAGGGATAAAATTCGAAATTACAAATTAGTTGGATGCCACCTGATGAAATTCATGCAAAAAGAATATCGCAAACATATTTTATTTTATTTTGTGAAGTTCAGGCTCCAATATTAACGCTGAACGCTGATCATTTTTTAAAGAACTTAATTTGCCACATTACACAATAGAATTAAACCCGAAGAGGGATTCATAAGTAAGAGATTTTGCACATAAAAGTGATTTTTTATAGGTCTGATATAGGGTTTTCCAATAAGAGGTGTTATTTTGATATTCAAAGAAAAATGCCATTTTTTAATATAAATGATCGGATGTTTATTTCATTATAAAGAGGAAGGTATGCCGTTAATAGTGGAAAATAACATCAGGCAAATGACCACCACGACCACGCTTACAGGACCATATCCTTTTCATGAAATTTTCCATAACCAAATCGCAAAGTGGCTGCCCTATGTCCTCGATAGCCTCAAGAATTCCATATTTGAGGTCTTGAATCGACGCTGGGCTGTTGGCGTATACTTTCTCTTTCACGTGGCCCCAAAGGAAGGTGTTAAATCACAAGATCTCAAATTCAAAATCTCAAGATCAGGAATTGTGATCACCTCTTCGAGAGATAACACGGTCTGGAAACTTTTCCCTTTTAAAAGATCAATGGTTTCGTTGCTTGTGTGGCACGTAGCGCCGTCTTGTTGAAAGTAAACGTTGTCCAGATCAATACCATCCAATTCCGGCCATAAAAAGTCATTAATCATCTCTCGATAGCGCAATCCATTCAGCGGGCTATTCAAAATAACACCTCTTATTGGAAAACCCTTTACTTTATTTTCTTCTCAGCTTATAAAAAGTGTTCTACTGGCAGTATTTAATTAAAGCCTCTATAATATTTCTAAACCAACAAGTTTTCAATCCAAAAACATAAGATTTTGCATTGGTTAAAAGACAAATATGTGGTTGAAATAGTTGTTAACCTAACACGTATTGGCCACAGAATTATTGAGCTAAAAAATTGGCCTTCACCACTGAATTAATTTTATACCAAAAATTGAAAACCTGCCTTGATGTACTAAATCTATTGTTACTTTTGAACCACAAATTCAAATGAATTAATTTCTTTAAATTTGTTTACTTATTAGATTATGGTAAAGAAAAACATAAAAATAAAAATTTTAAAAATATTAAAATATGTGTAAATAAGGATACAAATATAACCTTCTCTTTTTTCGTAAGTTTTTTTTTCACATTTTTATCCATAAAGTTACAAAAAAACATAATATTCATCAATCTTACATTAATGATTTTTGTTTTTTTCATTCATGTATACTAATAACTAATAAAATAATTTGGTATGAAAGTCCTCAAAGCAATCAGGGACGTGCAGGGTCACTACGAAAATCCTAGAACCACTCGCTATTTTGAAGAAATTAAATACAAAACTTGTAATACAAATATTAGGGGAAAAAACCTAAGAAACTTATGATTGCCAATTCTACCAAACGAATGGTTTGTTATCTACAAAACGTTCAGCATTTAAAGTTTTGTTCAAAGATGTCACTATCATGCTCCTTTTTACGTTTTTTGGCGGGCATACTCTAGGCCGGCGGCTCGCCGGGGTTTGTGGTAAAGTATCTCAGTTGCACACCCGGCAGGACGCCGGCGTTTGTGGCCAATGGGTTAAGGCTGTGGATTCAATTGGCAGTCAGCGACAAATACTTTTTAAGGGAATTATAAAACAGTGCAAAAACGCAAAAACACTTTTGATTTCATCGCATTACATCAGCAATTGTTCGTTTTGGTATGATCGCAAAACACAAGCAATTGCTGATGTTTTGGGATTATACTAAAAAGGACGACATGTTAACATTTTTTCTGGAATATTCAGTTAAAGTTGGTCTTATAAGATTAGTAATTATAAAAACATAACATTTGTACAGCGCAGTTTTGTGTTATTTCACATTAAGTTTGCGTAATAATACTATAAGTATAATATTTATTAAAATACAAATTACACCGACACTAATCCGCCAACCTGAAAGTCTGGGCAAGTCCAATTAGTGCATGGTGCAGATTACAGTTTACATACAAAATATGGTAAAACAAACAAGTATTTTTTAAAAACAAACAGACAACACTCTCTTTCACAAAATGTCATTATTTACCATAAATTGTCAAGTTTATGCTAGCGAGAAGACATTTTGTAAACTTATTCAAATGAAAAATGTGGCAAAACGAATCTAACAGAAACACGTGTGACAGTTGCTAGAATACACAAAGTAGCAGTTGGCGCCCGAGTCTATACACTCAGCGGACTACTGAATTTGACATATGAATACTGGCCAATTATAAAATTTCATTCTGTGCTCCTTCAAAAAATTATACCTCCGAATAATAAGCGGATGTTACAGGCACAGCAAAAATCCTTAACTGTCATATTGTCTTATTTCTTGTCTATTTTCTGATTCTTCGTTATGATTCATTCTAACTGAATTAATATTTAAAACCATACAGATAAGGTATTCAGAGCAAAAATTGTACAGATAAATGAAATATAATAGAGGAATTTCGCTGGGGGACATAACATGCGCTTAAGGGTATTAATATAAAAATTTACTATTGCTCACTGGTTTTAGATATCCCGGGAGGTATTTTGATGTCGAAAACAACAGGAGGATTGTTAGGCAAATAGTTTAGATCACAAGTAGAAGCGTTGATGTATATAATTTTCCCATCCGATGAAATTCCATAACCTGAAATATTAAATAAAAAAATTTTACAACACAATTTATGTTTTATTCATAATACGCATTTTTCGTTAGATCGAGAAAATTTCTTCTGGTCAATTATAAAATCAAATTTAAACATAACTTCAATAGATATTACAGCCGAATGTTAATGTAAATTGATTGAGCGTGTTCTGTAATTCTAATGTTAAAATAGCGGGATTTTTTCCCACAACAAAAATAAAAAAAATTCATTTCATTAAACTAAAAGGAGTTCATTTCAACGGTCTCAAAGAGCAATGTTAGATTTGCTAAAAATTTAAAATCGTTCTGTTGGCATATTTCGTTGATTTAAAAGTCGGTATTTTCAGAATTTTTAATGATGAAATGCAAAATATAAGAATGACACTATATTTCTTGATACCAAAAACAGTAAAAATGCATGCGATGAAACTTTGGGGATTTGATGTGCGCATGCCCAGAATTTTTTTTATATACATTAGTGAGTTCTGGTATCATAAAATTATGCATTGCTAACAGTTCATCTGATTGCGATGAAACTTTGGGGATTTGATGTGTGCCTGCCAGCGATGGTTTCTGTATTTACTGGTGAGCTCTGGCATTATGGAATTTGTATTGCAATAGGTGGCACACAAGCTGTTTGAAAACTGAATGTACCGGGAATGAATGTATGGACTGCGGGAGGGGAACCGGGGAGGGGGGAGGGGAACTCGGGTGGAGGATTCGCAGGAAGGGGGAGGCGAATCCGGGAGGGGGAGGGGAGCTTGGGCAAGGGGGTTTGCGGGATGGGGGAAGAGGGCGAGGGGAGTGGGGAGAGGGAAGGTTGAGTGGGAACGCGAGAGGAGAAGGGGACGCAGGAGAGGAAGGGGAACGGGACAAATGGGAAAGGACACGCAGGGAAAAACAATTTCTTTATTAAGTGGCATAGCAACGCATGTTGGGAACTCGCTAGCATCAAATAAAATAAAGACAGAAACATATTATTTCAAAAACTTTTACTGATCTCCTTCTATGTTTGATGTATTATATACAGAGCAATGAGGATTCCACCTTGTGAAGCATACATACTAAGTTGTTTCTGACGTAAGATGAGTAAAGATCAAATCAAATGTTTGTAGATTTTGAAAACTGAACTTGCTCTAAGATTAAATCCTGGCATCTTCAAAATCTTTGCCGTGATATGCTCAATGCGAGATTGAAAAAGAAGCTTATTCTCTAATATAACTCCAAGATATCTAATTACATTTACCCAATTTAAAAGTTGTTCTAATTACTGAAGGGATAAAATTGTGTTATTTTTTTTTTGAAAATAAGATAGGACTCTACATTTACCTACATTCAAAAGAATATGCCTGTAGGGTGAACATTAGGTAAGGAAGTGAATGAAGGTACCTACCTTCGTGGATATGTCCGAAGATGTGATATTTGGCTTTAAGGCGTTGCTGAAGCACTTGCAGGAGTTCCACACATCCAGCACGCACACCACTGCAGCAGAGGTCCCCGTGGCCAATTGGAGGCGTGTGGGATATTAATATATCGGTGTCCAAGGGAATCATATTCCATTTTTCTAGGCACATCTTACCCCTTGGTAAGTTAAATGCCCACTTACAAAATTCAGGTTGCCTGCAATGAAAAATAATAAATTAATTCAAAGTTATGTAAACCTACAGTAATATTTAAGGAAAATAAGAATATTTATTGTTTCTATTTTTTTGTATAACCAAGTACCCTTTTATTAATAATACACCCAAATCCAGTAAAATACTGGCAGGATCACCAATGCTGTCCAGCTAAAGGCACTACTATGGATTGCTGATGTTGATATTCCTTTAAATGGCAGTCAATTGAATTTATGTAATACTTATTCAGTTGTGGTAGTGTCTTGCATTTTAACACTTCCGTACCGGACCAGGGGAACGCACTTACACTAACGAGAGTTTTACGCTGTATCTAAGTTGTTTTTTAAACCACATACTCAATAATTTGGGTAATCCTAGAAAAAATATTTAGTTATCGATCTGCATTAAAAAAATTAATATCGCATTACTACTTTTCTTAATATTAATTCATTTAAATCAAATTCCGGTCGAGAATCTGTCCAGCCCGCCCCCCTTCTCCTCCGTTCGGGCGTTACCCCGTATCCATCCGCTGGAAGTATCGGGACGATTCTAAGCGATAGCAAGTAATTTCTGAGTTGTTAGTGGAAAGGACTAGATCCCGTTTGTTTACACTGCGCATCTAGTTTGCTCTTTTTACAATGCTATAATGTTCGCTTGCCGGTCAAAGATCATTCGGTCTGGATCGTTTCCGCTACGCGCCAATCGCCAGTCAACATTCGGAAACAAAGCGTTATGGTGGCTATCGGCCCGCCTTCTCTGTTTTCTATGGAGAAATACGCGTTATGGTCTAAATTCGTTAGAATATTAATTATGACTTTATTTATGAAACGATTTAGATAATGACTATTGAAATAAATGAATATGCTTCTTTCTAATTATTACCAAAACAAATTTCCAAAAATTGTGTCATTAACACCCTTTAATAAGCAAAACAAATTGGGGTCCCCGAGTGACCCCCCTTCGGATGAAGTGTGATTTTTTTCTTTCCGGGACGAAAAGGTTAAACAATATTGATAAAAATATATGCGTCTCCTACAAAGCAGATTCTTTGAGTTCAATTTACGGATATAATAATTACAAACAATAGAAAGACTCTAAGGCCATCCGCTCATGGAGAAACTGAAAAAAAAACCAGTTGGCGACTCAATCGCTATCCACAGGAAAGGAAAGCACACAGGCAACTTGTTAAAGATTAGCAGTACTGGTCGCCTCGGCCGTCACGTTTCAGTTGCCGTGGAAGCGGCTGACGACCTGTCAAGTTTTCGAGTAATTTGCGATATGTCAGATCAGAAAAATATCGATTTTGTTCAGGAGGTTAAATGGAGTTGCCAACCAGTTTTCGGTTTCTCAATGAGCAAAAGCCCTAAGTCATTTTTCAGGATGCCAAAAACATTGACAGTTTAATTGGTGAAAGACAATATAAGTTTGTTAAATTCTAGCAAATAAAATATTGATTACATAAAAAGTGCATTACACCATGAAAAATATAATTACAAAAATTTAAGGTTAATAAAGTAAAGCGGTGTTAGTTCCTTGTAGCATTCTGAATTAAAGTTGAATATATACGATGTTATAAAAATCATCATCAATCTTTTTCATCAACACATTTTATAATTGTTTCATCTTAAAAACCTTGGCTATTGCGTGCAAAACAAATGATTTAGTCTTAGACGATCTGATAAACGTGAAAGGCACCGAATATTTTTATAACACACTAGTTGGGATAACTGGCTTAGCTCAGGGAGTTGATATGAGATTGAGCTGACGTTCAAACCCACGACGGATCTTGCTTTATATACCTCTACCCATAAAAAAAAGGCTTCGAATGGTCCTCAATGTTCCAGAACATTCGAGAGCATTCTGGAATGTTCCACAATGTTGTTCCAGAATGTGCTGAAATGTTGTGGAATGCTCTTGAATACTCTTGAATGTCTTGGACTGTTCTAGAAATTTTTAGAGGGTGAAACTTCCAGCCCATATATCTTCAAAATCACCTCCTTCAGGTCAAAACGGGACCTTCTTCATGGATGGGGTATATAGGGCTACCACATCATATAATTCTTTTGATCGTACCGGGACTCATCTCTGAGTTTTATCGTCAGATCGGGAAAGACTGGTTGAGGGAGACCTTTTGACCACTCCAGCCCGACTCTCTCAACCCATCTCCTTGCATCGCAGTGAAAGGGGTGAATTCATATGTTTTTCACTCCTGGACACATCGACCTCAGATTCCTCACCTATTTCCTCCTCCGAACTTCCTCTCTTTCCGTTCCATAAAAAGACCCTCCACACAGCATCCCCAAAGATGACATAAGATGTGTAGAGCTAATGAAAATATATATTTTTTAAATTTTATAGCACATGCCAAGATGGTCTCATAGTTGAGAGCCTTGCTCCCCCGACTACAGAGGCCGTCAAATCAAGTTCCTATTGAATTAACAAATTCTTTCCTTCATCGAGGGAGTTGTCACAAAAAACCATAAAAAAGCCTTACCAAGGGGTTCCATATATTTTGATTCCACAAATATTGACTCCCGAATCTTCTAAGTAAGTGCAGTTGGTGAGTTCTTTCTTTATGTTAATATTGCTAATGGCATCTGACAGTTTTTCTTTTGCCATTCCTAAAGTGGGGATCCCGTCCAGTACTGAATGCATTTTTTGCAGGGGATGGGTGAAATTACGGTCAAAACTCAGCTCGTGGTTACCGGCGATGACAATTTTGTGCTTGTGAGGTAATTGGCCTAAAACAAACAAAAATAATTTAATTATAATTTATTTGGAATATATTTTCAAAATGGGGGTATTTTTAACTACATCCATTTGACTTTCACTTTTATTTATTTGAATGAATGAAGTGGAAACTTGGAAGTGGAAATAACCCACTTCCCGACATCCGATCGAGCTGAAACTCGGCAGATTCGTTGTTGATTACAATGCATTCTATCAACTTTTGGTGGAAATTGCACATACACACAACATATAAACATATACGTGAAATTCAAAGACATTACAGAAATTAATTAGGGTGCTAAAGGACGTATCTGACTTACCAGTGTATTACCCGATATTATTTGGAGTAAAAAATGTAAATGAAATTTTGGTCCCTAGTGACTTTTTGGTTGACTTTTTTTTTCAAATTTTTTTCTTTAAAATCAAACAAAAAATAAATTTCTTCCGCATGTCGTCACTAGTCACTTACCCGAATAATCGATCTTACCATTTCTTAATGTTTTTGTAGAAAAAAAAAACCAAAAATGTTACTGGAGACCAACTTCATTTACATTTTTTACTCCAAATAATTTCAGGAATCACTGGTTAAAGTATTAGGTCAGTATCACTGGTTAAAGTAAAGTACGTCCCTTAATACCTGCACTCTTGGAAGCCTTCTCGTCGATACGCTATTTGTTATACCAGTCTTGAAATCTGTTTATGTTGTAAGTGGAGTGTGATCATTCTGGGAGAACTGCGTCAAACAATAATGAAGGTTTCATCGGTGTATGGCTTTAATGAATGTTGGTTGACCGCAAGTGGAATATCATGTGTGTAAGATATTGAAGAGGGTGAGGGAAAGCAGGGACCCTTGGGGGAAGACGGCTGTCATGATCTAGGCTTTGAGAGTGCGCCTCTGATCTTTACTTGAAAAGTCTTCTATTTGTCACACTCAGAGAGACCAGTTGTTGGTGGAGTGCAGACATTGAATCCAGGATCTTGTACACAGGACAGTAGTGAGAAAGGAAGAATGTGGAAGGTCGATGTGTGTGCAGGGGTCTACAGGTTTGGATTTCATTAAATTTTGTGAAAAATAAACACTCAACACAGTTTTGAGAGCTAACAGCTCAATATTTTGTAACCATGAATACTTTTGTGTTGTTTGAAAACTGGTAGAATGAAATAGCTTTGGGAATGGAAGGAAACAAAACACTGAGATAATGCGAAGAATGTTCAATAGCGATGTACAGTTCGGAGCTTAATTTTTTTTAAATGTTGCTTCATTGAGTAACAAAAGCCAACTATTCTAAAGCGTTATGATTCTTATTTGTCAGTGTCAGCTACAACTTCTTAGACTAGGTATTTTAATAAAAATTTAATATTATTGATCTCTTCATGCCGCCATATAGGAGAATCATTAAAAACATGAAAATGCGGGATCGAGAAACTTCTGGCGGAATCTTCGAAGTAAAAATATAAATTAGAATTGTGACGAAACTTACCTATCCAAGTGTTAAATTCTTTAACTTCCTCGAGCTGTCCGCAGCGCGTAAAGTCTCCAGCGTGGATGAAAACATCGCCATCGGGAATATCGAACTTTATGTGGTTTGTCAAGGAGTGCGTATCGCTCATGCAGACTATCCTCAGCTTGTCATCAGTTACTTGGGATACCGGAGACTTCGCATTGACCTTAATGACTTTCTGCGTTCTAGACAATTCTTTCCACGCGTGGGTAGGGTTGTTCGAATGGGGGTGAACTTCGACAGACATTATTGCCGTTTATCCTAAAGATGATTAAAAATCACACTTTCAAACGGTGAAAACGTCAAATAATAGTGACAAAGGCGAAATCTCCAGATGTCTTCAGATCCATGTCAATATTATCCATAGATAAACAATCTAAAATTTTACGTCAGTCGTCACTTCTCAAATCTCCCGGAATTAGAGATGAGTAGATTCAGCCGGAATGGGTTCTTAAACTCGAGTTCTCGGGAAGCGAATCACACTCCCACTCCAAGGTTCGTAGAAAATGTGTTTAACAAGGTTAGCTCGTCGAGGGAATAGAGCGGTGATTGACTAAAAAAATTGTGACGTAGCTTAAAGTCCGTGCTCCACTGTGAGATTTGAATTAAGAAGTTTATTTATTTATTTAAGGTTTTATTCCAGCAGGACTAGGAGGGTTGTGCAGTCCCTGTCTGCCATATTTCATAAACAACTATAATACATATAATAATATAATAGAGTAAATTAAAAGAACCAAAAGAAGAAAAAAGAAATTAAATATGATTACATATTAGGTACCTACCTAATTAAAAAATAAAATGAAGTGAAGATTTATCACATAAATAACAAAAAAGAAGTGGCAGTCTTTTACTTCAAGCTACGTCACGCGTTTGAAATTTCGATAGCGACCCGACGAGTTTTTTTCGTAAAAGACCCGTATGAACTAGGGAACCTTGTTCCTCCTTTTTTCTTTCAAATCAACCACTCTCAGAGAACTCGGACCCGAATTCCTCTACCCAGTGCTCGGCAGTGTCACTTCCCGGCACCCACGTCTGCGTAACTCACGAGTTCAATAGCAGATCCGAGTTCACATGCGGGTCCAAGTACACGTACGTTCGGATCCTGTCCCAGGTCCGAATTTGGGGCCGGAACCGTGCTCCTCGGCACCCACCACAACTTCCAGTACCCATTTTATACAAAGAACTCGGAACCTGGAACCACTTCTAGAGCTCGAGTTTTTTGAAAAGGTACCACTCCTCGGAGGCCTCCGGCAATTGCGGAACCTGCTCATCGCTATCCGGAACCGAATGACCATAGATATGCCACTCTGAATGACCATAGATATATCACCGAATGGCCACAGACATCGAATGACGAATGGCGCCAACTTAACGGTGTTGCCATCTTGGTATCCACATTTCCAATAAAATCTAGATTTTTCTAAATCTTCATTTTCTACCCCTTCCTGAATGTTTTCATTTTCATAGCCTTCGTTGGCGAGTTATATATCAGTTGATTTTAAGTTGGGCTTGACTGGAATGTCGAGCTTAGCGCGGCTTGGAATTAAATTATTAGATTGGGTGTTAAGGGACGTACTTGACATACTTTAACCAGTAATTCCGGATATTATTTGAAGTAAAAAATGTTGTGAAATTTTGGTCTCCGGTGACATCTTAAATGTTTTTTTTTTCAATTTTTTTTCTTCAAAATCAAACCAAAAAAAAATTCTATCACATCAACATTGGTCACTCAGCCGAGTAATCAACCAACCCCTTTCACAAAACTAACTAACTAACTGTCCAAAACCTATTAATACTTTGAAATTAAAAAAAGAAAAGAAAATAAAAATAGTCACCAAAATCAAAATTTCATTTACATTTTTTCTCCAAATAATTTGAGGAATCACTGGTAAAATTAAGTCAAGTACATCCCTTGACACGCATTACAATCCCGGTATTTTAGTCAATCCGTATTCTCGTTTTGTACGACATTCCTCGCTAAAATTTGAATGGCCTAAATTGGCCGCTCTAGCCTTGATAAGTTCATTTTTTAGACGCTGGGGCACTAACAAATACACGTCAAAATCGACGTAGTATATGCAAATAATGTAAATAATTGAGTACGGCGCTCATGGAGAAACTGAAACCAACAAACTGTAACTAAATTCACGGCAATTCAACATCAGTTTGTAACAAAAATATATTTTTTTAATAATAAAATTTATCAATTATTAACCTCAATGTACGAGTATAATAATAATTTATTAGCCTCCCCGCTTTCCGCACGAAAAATTTCGATTTAGAGCAGTGGAGAAATTGAGTATCAAAAACTAATAATGTGAGGTGCTTTTGCAACGCGCGGGTACCTATTAAAATAAAATGTCAACAAATGGTCTGGTTTGGCAACTGGCTAATCGTCGAACTTCGGAAATCATAATAATTCCCGAACATTTCAAACATCACATTCACAAGACAAGTTGAATAAGAAGTAGGGCTGCCATAATTTTCGAATAGGAATACATAATATTTATACGAAAATTTCTGTTATCTTCTCAATGTATTACGTTAGGTTACCTATATAGTATAATGTGCACGTGAGGTGAACGTTCACAAAGCTATATTATTATAATGGAACTACCATTATCATTGTTTCTATTTAATTTCTCTTATCAATTTGGGAGACGGGTACGGGTACCGCCGCCCCGG
Source organism: Glyphotaelius pellucidus (assembly GCA_936435175.1). Classification (NCBI taxonomy): domain Eukaryota; kingdom Metazoa; phylum Arthropoda; class Insecta; order Trichoptera; family Limnephilidae; genus Glyphotaelius; species Glyphotaelius pellucidus. The sequence goes on from OW386542.1 coordinate 7,178,721, forward strand.
AAAACATTTTTTGGATAACCAACACCCCTGCCACAGGTCACCCAAGTGGTTCGCTATTTTTGGTGACTTAGCAGGGGTGCCCGGGTTCATGGGATGAGATATCAATTTGGAAGGCGACTATCGCCGCCCCGGCAACCATTTATTGGATGGCCAATACCCCTGCCTTAGGTCACCCCAGTAGTTCCCTACGTTTGGTGACTTAGCAGGGGTGTCCGGCAAGGGCGGCTGATTGCACAGTGTGTTCGTGTGCAGCACTGGTAGGCCTAAAATTACTTTATAATATCTTACCGAAAAATATAAAATCTATGAATCTCATTAAAATTATCACCTACTAATATAATGCCAAATATGAATGTTGAATAGAGAGCGAATTCTCAAAGTTCGGCGAGAAGTTGTTCCGCAGTTGCCCTGTGCCCGTGTGCAGACACTGCAGACCGGCAGCAAGCGGAACGAATTATGTTTTTGTATCCAATATCTCAAACACCGCTGGCGCGTCAAAATTAAGCTATCCACGTGGGTTACACGGACGGCTATGCGGTCTTTATCATACTAAACTAAAATTTGGATTTGAGACAAAAATACTAAACGACTTTTTTTTCAATTTTTTTTATCTTCAAAATCAAATAAAAAATCTCCCGCATGTCATCATTGGTCACTCAGCCGAGTAACCACCCAACCTCTTACCCCGCTCCCAACTCTCCAACATTTACAATTTTTCAATATTTATACGAAAATATTACCTATTTTCTCCATGTTTTATATTAGGTCATTTATGTAGTGTAAAGCGCCCTTGAGGTGAACCATCACAAACGGCGCTATATTATTATTATGGGACTACTATTATTATTACAATATGTTTCTCTTCATCAATTTGGGAGGCAGGTATGGAAAACATTTTTTGGATAACCGACACTCCTGCCAAAGGTGGTTTGGTGACTTAACACGGATGCCCGGGTTCATAGGATGCGGTGGGTCAATTTGGAAAGCGGGTATCGCCTTTTTTGTGTTTTTGCAGAAAAAAAATCATCCAAAATGTCACCGGAGACCAAAATTTCACTTAATTTTTTTCAAGTAAGCCCTTAACATCTTATATATTAATCTTAGAAATGTTGTTTTATTTTTTTTCAGGTTTTTTAAGCATCATCGATGTGATTTTTTTAAAAGAAAAACAAACATTCCCGGGTTACGAATGTCCCAACAATGTTTGAAAATCTCCTACTACCACAACAGTAAGCGGAAATCGTTGCTTGTGTCGTGATGGAGAACTTAGCCAGCAGAGGAATCGAACAAAATTAGTTCATCGGTGAAAATGGGATGGGGGGTGGTTTTTAGATATCTTGTACAGAAATAGAAACTTCCTCTTGGTTTGCAGGTAAAGTGTGCAAATTTTCATCAGTCTTGGAAAAACAGATATAACATAAGAAACAAAGCTACGCCACCACAGAATAATAATATAGAGAATGGAATATAGAATAACACGAGACGCGCCTATATTTCCCTACAAATCATTGTTCCACAATGATTACGAAATTTAAATGAAATGGCAATGTACAATTTCAGGCAAGAAGAGACACAGTGCATGCTTAATGGCCTAGAACCAAAAGGTACTAAGTCAGTGGAATATTTTGTTTCAAGGAAGGCACTTCTGGTGTTATTTACTTTATTCTACGATATAGATAGATAGATTTTATTTAATAATCATTTTTTCAGATTTTTTTTTTTTTTTCTGATGAATACCTAAAATGAAGAATCGCTACTGAATTTATAAAAGCTCCACCCTCCCATAGATGGCGGTAGTGTCGCGCTTTCCTATTCCAAAGTTAAAAGTGAGAACATTACACAATCGGTTAGGAACGTAACAACGGGCCAATAGCAGCCACAGAAATTCCGTGAATGGTCCCCATTCGACGCTCTCGTTGGTTCGCCGCTCGGCTGTAAACCGAACAGGGAATGTTTGACTCCGAATGGGGAACGAACTAGGAACTCACGTATTTATCGTAACGACATTCAGTTTCGGGTGTCGGTGGCGAACGCGCGTGGTTATGTTTCTCTCTCTCGAGTTCAAAACGCGGCAATTTCAATTCGCGATCTCTGACATTTCAGAAGTGACTTTATAATCAGTTTTTCTTGTTATGATTCTCAACTGACCTCCTTTAAAGAAACAGTTACACACTTTTTGGACTCAGTTGGTTAATTGAAGTGCAAATGTATTGTTATTTTTTGGTTCATAATTTCTTTTATTTTGAATACAGTGAATTACATCGAAGATAAACTTTAATTCGGTAAGTACTTACTTCACACGCCTACTTATTAAATTAATTAACGAAAAATGAGCAAACTATTGTTAAGAGTAAATAATTATTAAAAAAAAATATTATAAAAAATGTATCAATGGACAGATTTTATTATATTTGTATGAATTGACTTTTACAAACATGATAAAATACACAATTAATACTAAAATAAAAATTAAAACTTGCTTAATGGTGAAAAGCACCGAAATAAAAAAAACTGTTTTCGAAACGAAATACAAAACCTATTAATAAATTATTGCAATTTTTTTTCACATAGAGAATATAATAAACAAAGATTTTTCGCTGTAAAGAGGCATCTTATACTTATTTTTTATGGAGATTAATTTTAGTACCCAAGATTTTTTTTAAATACTGGTGGAAAATATAGATATTAAATTTTTAACATTATTTTCACTTACGAGGTAATTACCACAACTAGGTGTAGGTAACTCTGAAATCAGCTTCGTTGGGAAATTGAATTATAAGATGGTCGTCAATCTGTTCCATTGGTTGTTATACATTTATACGAGGCAAGGAGGTGTGCCAAGACCGAGTTGTTTGGCGGTGCGTCCTCTCTGCCTACCCCTGCGGGGAAACGGCGTGATGGTTAGTTAATTAGTTAGTTATATTTATACTGATCAGTATGATTAAATCGTAGATTTGTGTGTTGGGAACCGTAAGACTTATATTTTGGAAATAAGAAAATGGATAATATTGTTTTATGTATTTATTTACAAAATTGAATGACTTACCTTGTCACACACAAAAATGCAACGAAAGCAACTTAAGAGCAATATAAATGCTAGAAATATTTCAATTCTTATGCTTTCAAAATTTAAAATCGAGCGTCTTATTTGCACGAGGCAAGTAAGCGAAAAAGTGGTTTTTATTTATTTTGTGCATAATTTTATAAGAATGAAAAAAGTTAGAACACACAAAAATGATCTAAGCCATAAAGGGGTATTTTTTAAAAATTGTTTCTTATATCTTCATAGTTAAGTCAGGCAAAAAAAAATTATTGTGGTTTACGCTTATATTTTTTGTTATGTAATTAATAATTTTATAGTGATTCCAATACATAGAAAAGCTAGTAAAAGCTTCAATTTATCCGTAACATATTTTTTGATGTTCATAATGTAAACCATGTCATCGTAAAGATTAATCTAAATTGTATCTAAACATAATTTCACGTACAGCTTCACCTTGATCAATTTCACAAATGTTAATGTTTATAGTCGAGTTGCCTAATTGAAATATGGAAAAAAAACATTTGTGGTAACTAGAGTTACCTAATTATAGATTTAAACGATACCATTTTTTGGACATCTTCTCAAAAACAAAGTAAAATAATTTGATGATTCCAATGCGTTACGACTTTTCTGTTAGTGACATTCACAGACGACGAAATAAAGTTACGCTTTTAGTGTGTAACATAAAATCACTGGTTTCGGAATTAGTTGTAGTAATTACCTAGTTTTTCCGATCGCTTATGCTAGTAAAATCCGAAAACTAACAATCTATTTGAGTTATTGTTTATTGTAGAATTTATTAGAGGATATTACGACTTCAAAGGATGTTCTTTCAAGATTAAAAAATACTAGTAAATAGGTGCTACAGTTACCAATTATTAAAAAGGTTGTTTGCTTCGGAGGCATTGGCCTCGGACTACATGGTATTTTTTTTGGGTTTCGAAGGGCCTTGACATATCGAAATAACATTATATGAATATTTTTATGTTAATAAAATTACAGCTTTTTATTTTAACTCTTTCTTTAAGTGTCAGGGCCTTTTTGAAGGGAGCAATCATGACTCGTGTTAAAGTCTAAATAAACAAAAAATATTAAAATTTTCTCTTCTCGCGAATACCATTTTACAATATTACATTTGGAAACGAACGAAGGCTAGGGTTTGCAGGTTTATTTGTAAGTCAATAATGTATATAGTTCATGTTAATAATATATCTAATCAATATAAAACTCTTGAATAGTGGTTTGAAAGTTTTCTCTTTTTATGTGATTATATTATAAAACTCAATACATTGCAGAAATCGAAAATCGTTGAATTTTCTTTGTATTTAATGACTTTATCAAAGAATTAATAAGAACAGCTGCGCGGAAAGTTTCATACAAAACTTTATTTTGGATTTGAGGCTAAAATACTAAACCAAACTGAATAATGTTTTTTTTGAAGAAGAACATAACAATAATAATCTAAATGAAAATATGAAAGAGAACAAGACACAGAAAAATAGAAAAAGATAATGGTTGTAACTGTCACAATTGAAGATAATGCTTTTAATTCTTAAATTTGAAATACGAGATTGCCAAATATGACGGTTTGACAGAAGGCGGCAATAGCGGAATTGGTAAACGCGCACCTCCCGGTTAGACGAGAGATTCTGGGTTCGAGTCCCAGTTGCGACCATTATCTTTATCTAATTTTCTGTGTCTTGTTCTTTTTCATATTTCGTTTAGATTATTATTTTTATCTTCTTCTTCAATGATATATTACATTGATGGGAGCAAACTTCGAAAGTAATAAAAAGAGAATTTTTCTTATAAAAAATTTAATGTTTTTTTTAATCAAAAGTTATATTGAATATCTTGTACGGACCTATACTATTTTATTAATTTTAATTTTTAATTATGATATATAATTAATTAAAAAGAATTTAATTTTGCTTCATTTTGGAGGTGAACATTTTGGAGGTGGCTCAATTTTGTGATTTTTTGTGAGCTAATTACAATTATTAAAAAAAACTTATCTCGACTTACTTACTAAGTTAAAATAATAAAAAAATAAATAAAAAATAAAAGATCGTAAAAAATTGTTTTTTTTGCGGTAATTTTAATTTATAAAAGTACCAGAAATTTGTGTTAATATGTCATTTTTAATTTAAATTTACTCCAACCAAAATTTGTGTTAATATGTCATTTTTAATTTAAATTTACTCCAACCAAAATGCTTTCTTTAATTTTAATTTTATATTTGTAATATTTTTAAAATAATATTTTTTTAAGTGTCATTTTCTCACAAATAAATGCTCAAGTTACCTCTAATTTATGAAATACTAAATTTATGGCCTATATTTTATAATTCAAAACACAAATAAATAATGTAACACATATCCAAACTAGATATTTGGATTTCAAAAATAATTTTTCAATTTGGTTGGGTATTTTAAGATTAGTAGGAAACGGACCGCAACGGGTCGCGCAACCGTTTTTTTTTTTTTTTTTTTTTTTATTCTTCATTTTAATCACCCGCTAAACTGCCAAGGCAGTTTGTCAGCAGGTCAATTTGACAATATTAATAAAACACTAAAACATAAAATATTATAAGAAAACACAATAGCAAAATAGTTCCAGAAGAATAACTTTTAAGTACCTACAATACAAAGCATAAAATATACAGACAGACAGATATAACACAGGTAAATTACTGATAGATTAAATTAATTATAGATAGTATTTATACATAAGATTACAAACAATATCAGTACAAAAAGTTTTGACCCATTAGCCATTTTTTAATTTTTCTTTTGAGATCAGTGGGGCAATTGGATTCGATTTTGAAATTCATCGGCATCTTATTAAATATGGTGGGAACAAGATAAGTGAATGTCCGTTGGCCGTATTTATTTATAATTTTCGGAACGGACAAACCCTCATTTTTACTAAATCTAGTGCCATGTTCATGATCTACTTTTTCTTTGTAAATTGAGTCCGACAATAGGTTTTGGCATACAACTTTAAACCATAATATTCCTCGCACAGGTAATATGTTAACTGATTCATATAGTAATTTTATGTCCCTTCTTTGTGCATAAACACTTTTGCTTACCAAGAGCTTAGTCAAAGAGTTTTGAATCGTTTGAATATAGCCTATATTTGTCTTGCACGAGTTTCCCCAAGATGTTATTCCGTATCTGATAGTGGATTCCGCTAGTGACAAATAAATTATTTTTAGCGTACTAATGGGCATAAAATATTTTATTTTGTAAATTCGCCCCGCAATAGCTCTTAGGCGTTTGCAGATCGCACACATTTTAAGACTTATCACGTAACGTAACGCAAAGCTACTCTATTTTTTAATACATCTTAGTATGTACTAAATTTACTACCTGGATGCGTACGAAATTCAATAATATTTTTTTTCATTGCACTATTAAAAGAAGTGATTTAATAAGTTTACAAAAAACCAGCATGAATTATTTTGATTAACAGTCAAATAATGGATTTTATTAGCGCCATAGCTCATGATGAAAAATATTTTACAAGTAATTGTTACACTGACTTTTAATTTTTTTTTTCGGTATTTTCAAAACAACCTGTATTTGTGCGTACTCATATACACATTGTCCGGAAACTTATGGGAAATTGTTGAATCTACATAATTTGGAGTCGATTGTATGGCATAACTTTTTTTGATTTGAGCCTTCTTTTTCTAGTAAATCTAGTCCGAATTTGGATTTTTTTGGAAAAATTCGAAAAAAAAAAGGTCCGTTGAGGGTTAATATCGCTGAAATAACTGAAAAATCGAGTGCAATTCAAATCAATCTCAACCAATAGAAGCCTTTAAAAGTTATGTCGTAATCAAAGCGGCCAATGCGGCCAGCGCGACGCTTCGTAGGTACTGTTTGTAGGTCAGGTTTCATTCTATCTCACTCTCTCGCAAGCTAAATCCTACAGAGTATGTGTTTGTCTCTTTTTAGTGCCATTTCCGTTTTTTCTTTTTTTTACTTTAGGAAAACAGTTTCGTTCAATACGTAAGTCATCTTTGGGGGTGCTGTGCGGAGGGTATTTTCAAAGAAAAAATATGAGGGGTAGAGGAAGGAAAAGGGTATGAAGGGTGGGTAGGAATCTGGGGGTCAGTGTGCCCAGGAGTGACGGACGTATGAATCTATTCCTCCCACTGTGGTACAAGGCGATGGGTCGAGATAGTCCAGCCGGGGATGTCAAAAGGTCTCCCTCAGCCAGTCTCTCCCGATCCGGCCCGCCACGCTGGATGGGTAAACGCATCCGCCACCAAGACCTAGAAAAACCTCGCCCCATGAACCCGGGCACCCCTGCTAAGTCACCAAATGTAGCGAACCACCTGGGATGACCTAAGGCAGGAATATTGGTTATCCAATGAATGATACCCATACCCGCCTCCCAAACTGACGGTTTCGTCCGAGTTCCAATTCACAACGGTGCTAAAAAACTTTCACTTCAAAAATAATAATCGAAATTCACTAATCGATCAGTATGTTTCGATTGTGTCATGCAATGTAGTTTCACCAGTTTCCCGGTGGTGCAATAAGTTTAAAGATACAGTGTATAATAATATATCGAGAGTTTCCAGGTTATATTGAACAACCGCTGGACTTGTTTATCTTCGAACTACACCTTTAAATGGGCGAATTTCTCAGCAGGGACACGCGGTTATTAGCAACATTCTTCATCAGGCCGGGGAGTTATTTCCTCCATTATTTCGAGTGAAGTCCTAACTCCCGCATTCTATCAAAGCAGACGGTATCGTGGTGTGTAATAAATACCTTTTAACCATTGCTTATTTGGAATAAAAAATCACCACCACTATTTTTCCTTTTCGGAAACGGTCAAACGATTTGTTAAGTAGAGCGTTATTTTTATAACTCCGGCAGCTTGCAGCGCAGAAGTGAGATGTTTCCCACACTGTACCAAATTATTCTACATCATTTTTCACTAGGTGCAATTCCGCTCAGTGCTTTGTGCTCGTTGGGTGGAGTCATTTTTAATAATATTATGCACGTATGTACCTACAACGCTAGCGCCCGGAGGCCGGAGCCGGCGGGTTATTATTATATTCCACCCCCAGTCTTCTTTGAAATATTTAGAGGAAGGCAGATAAAAGATGGTTGTAAATATTTATGAATATTTCTGTGCAGATCTAGTAAACTTAAAATTAATAACGTTAGAAGCAATTTCGTCATATTTCACTTTGGGTGCGCTTACTCCAGTAAGCGCACAACCTGCACATATATTATGTGCCATTGGTAGGTAGGTTTAACACCTTTATATTTAGATCACGAAACCTATTTAAGAGGAATATAAACGATAGACATATTTCGATTCTCTGCCAACAAAATTGAAAATCGCGCGTCGTATTTGCACGAAGCAAGTAAACGAAAAAGTGGTTTTTATTTATTTTGTGCATAATTTTAAAAGAATGAAAAAAAAATTAGAAGAAACAAAACCTCAAAAATAGTCTAAGCCATAAAGGGGTATTTAAAAAAAAGTGTTTCTTAAATTATTTCATAGTTAAGTCATGAAAAAACACTTTTTTTAGTGGTTTACGCTTATATTTTTTGTTATATAACGAATAATTTTATTATAATTCCAATACATAGAAAAGCTAGTAAAAAAAGCTTTAATTTATCCGTAGCATATTTTTGATGTTTGTACTATAAACCGATTCGTAGTAAAGATGAATCTTAATAGTATCTAAATAGGATTTCACTTACAGCTTCATCTTAATAATTTTTTTTAACTCCAAACACTTAAAATTTACTGCGCAATTTTTTACTGAGCCACGCGGATTGCGTAGGTCGAGACGCGTATTTTGATATCCATCTCGGGTACTTAACGGTTTTTACCACGTACGCGAACTAAACTATAGAAGTGTTATCAAGCATGTCACTGTGCCTAAATAAGTCCAATTTTTCCTTAATTCTTATGAAATCGATCAATCATTTTGAAATATCGAAATTCTTTCTTGGACGGAAAATTTATAAAAATATAAATTTTGATATGTTTTTGACGTGATAACGTCTTATAAATCGATGAACGCCGGCTGCACTCACGAAAAAGCATGACTCTTTGTCACGTTCCGCCTGAGGCGAGCGTGCTAAACGTTCGACTTGTGACGCATCTATCTCTCTTCCACTCCATCGATATTATATGACGTTATCACGTAAAATTATCGTCCGTAAACCGACTTTACAGACAACCATTTTTTTTTGTCTAGGAGTCCAAAATTTGAGAGAAAATCGAAGAAATCAGTTTTCTCCCAAATCCCTTTAGGTGAAGAGTGAGGACCATTATTCTAAAAATAAATTTGCCTGTTTAAAGCTATCAGTTGTAATTTGCCAGGTACTTCCGACTACTTCCCCAAAATCCACAAAATGGGATTCTGTGAAACAGTAACCAATATGTAAATGGTTGTAAATCAAATGCTCCTTCACCGTATTACGTCATTAATGAATCTATATACAGGGTGTTAAGGGACGTACTTGACTTTGACCAGTAATTCCTGACATTAGGAGTAAAAAATCTAAATTTAATTTTGGTCTCCGGTGACATTTTTTTTTTTTTTTTTTGTTTTTAAATAGAAAACTTAAAGAAGTCAGTAGAGATTAGATAGTTAGGGGCTTGGTTAGGGGTTGATTGGTTACTCGGCTGAGAGACCAGTGACTTAAATGACGACAAGGTTAAGATTTTTAAGAAAAAAAATTTAAAAAAACATCTAAAATGTCACTGTAGACCAAAATTTCATTAACATTTTTTTACTTCTAATAACGTTAAGAATCACTGGTTAAAGTACGGTGGTAGGTATGTATAGATAATTTTCGAAACCATTGAAAAAGCGTTAAAATAAACTTGGTAGAAAAATGTCACTGTGAACAGACATTGATTGTTTTTTTTGTTATTTATTTTTGGGGTGTTATGCCGTGTTTCGCTACCTCCTTCTTTAGCCAACGTTTCGGACAGCGTTACAGTGTCCATCGTCAGGGCAGATGAGCGAGAATCCTAAAGAAGGAGGTAGCGAAACACGGCATAACACCCCAAAAATAAATAACAAAAATACTTTTGGCCGTGAAAACCTAAAAACATACCAGACATTGATTGAGTTATTTCGATTTACTTGACATGTTTTCTTTAGTTATTTGTTTTCATTTCAGGTCAATAATAACTTGCATTAATTTAAATAATTTTCGCAGGTACCGAATTTATTTAAAAGTTCCAATCAATAATAATTCCTGTCATGCTGTCACCCTTGCGAAACTTTGAGCTGCAGAAATTATTCGGGGAAATATTTCGCGTTAAGCTGAGTCCTCGGCAAATGGTAGCCGATTAAGCTGAAAGTTGGTAAAGGCTTCGGGAATGTGCATAGTTCGATACTTGATTCGTCAAATTGCAGGTAGGTTCGGAAGACCGATAACCACCCTTTATCAATAACTAGCAGTTCGTAAACCATCTGCTCCCGAACATCAGGGCCATCGATTATTATTATTATTAGGATAAGTTATTGAAGTTTATCTCGTTTTAATATTTAATAATTTAATTAGATCCCAATCCCAATTGGCTAAGATCCCGGTAAGACCAGAAGATCTGTGTGCTAGGTCGCAGATGTTCTTTTTATTTCGGAGTCTAAGGACAGGTTGTTCAGAACAATTCGTTTTATTTTAATTTTAATTTTCAAGTCCTGTGAAAGTCCTTATTAAAGTTATGTTATTATCAGAGTACTATAAAACAGCCGGTCTTCGATGAAATGATAACAGAACTTGAATTTTAACTTTGAAATTTGATGAATTGTTAAAATGAAACAAGTCCATATTCTATTTTCACATTCTTATTGAGAGTTGTTATTATTATTTTCAAGAATAAATTAATGTGAAATATAGATTAGGACACGATGAAGTGAACAATTGGACATGTTTTTGAAGTGAAACTTCTAAAGCACGGCTATGATTTGGATTTCGGATGAAACGGAAATGACGATTTCTGCACCTGCGACGCATCAACTGCGCTCATCGGCCGCTTTGATAATGATGTCACTTTTAAGGGCTCCTATTGGTTGGAATATGAAGGTCTATGCGAGGTCTGCGCTCATTGGTCGCTTTGATTATGACTTCACTTTTCAAGTATTGGTTGAGATTGTTTTGGTAAAGTTTCGCTTCTACCGCTTGTAAACTGAACTCGATTTTTTTTTTACATTAGGCTCTGAAGAAAAGCATTACCATCAGGGCCTATGTCATCTTTGGAGATGCTGTGTGGAGTTTTTTTAGGAAAAGGAAGGAGAAGAAATTCTGGCAAGAAAAAAGGTATGAGAGGTGGGTATGATCCTGGGGGTCAATGTGTCTAGGAGTGATGGAAGTATGAATTCATCCCACCCATAGCGGTGCAAGGCGATGGGTCGAGAGAATCCGGCTGGAAAGGTGTACGTTAGGTCTCCCTCAACCAAATTCTCCCGACACGACCCGCTATGCAGGGCAAACGCATCGGCTGCCAAGACCCAGACAAAACTCACCCCATGAACCTAAGCACTCCTCCTAAGTAACCAAACGTAGCGAACCACTTGGTATGACCTGTGGCAGGGGTGTTGAAAATCCAATAAATGGTCTCCGGGGCGGTGGTACCCATACCCGCCTCCCAAATTGAGATGATTTTTTTTTACATGAGCTCCACACAGGAGGCACTGACGAAAATTATTTCCTAAGGGCCTATGTCATCTTTGGGGCTGCTGTATGATTGAAATAACCTTGAAATTAGAGATAGAATCAGCACAGGTTCTCCTAGTGAGGTGTTCACGAAACATACAACAATACCTATCCACAGTTTCACCTTCACAAACCTACCTTACACCCAACATAATAAAATTATAAAGGTAAATACTGTAATGTATAGAAATAAATTAAAAAAAAAAAAAAAAAAAAAAAAACCATATGCCGCTTTAGGACGTAGATTTTTCTGCTTTATTTATTTTTTTAATCATCTACGTTCTTTTTTACATGTTATTACATTTCTTGTTATTAAGTGCATACAGGTTACAACAACAATTTAAAAGGTTAAGATAACAAAAATATATAAGTTTCGTGGAAAGGACTTCGATGTAACTTCCTGTGTGTATTAGGTGTGTGAATATTACGATATCCCATGATGAAATGTCCACAAAAAATTACTCTTATATTACTGTGTTTTCGTTTTAAAGGTCTAGTACCAACTGGGTTCACTGCAGCGTTGTTCGTGAACTTTGGTTTATTAGTTTAAAGGGTAGAGTTTGTCAAATAAGAGAAGAAAACATAGGAGGGCGCCACTGTTGTTCAAATGGCAATGGAAAAAAAATCATTGCAATATAGATACCCATTGATCTCAAAATTAGAATGCATATTGGTATATTATTATGATATTGTAATAAAATACACAGCTCACTTCAGAAATTGCTCACATTTATTTAATATTAGCTTAAGTACCTAGCGTTGTCCGGGCTTTAGATAATGTCTCTAATTTTAGATCTGAAAATATTTAACTCATTCAGATCTAAAAGTGGTGTAACTAAACTCACCATTAATGATTCTTCCTTTCTACCTACTGTTAAATTCAAATTTATGTTAAATTAAATGAAAGCCAATCACTTTTTAAAACACAATTTAATCAAATTTATGTCATTAAACAGAGGCTACCCGAATTTCTACCGATTTCTTACATATCTCTCTTAAACATTTGAAGTTTTTAAATGTTATTTTTTAAGATAATACCTAGACGCGTCCCACGCCGAAACGCAAATTATATGGAATTCCCTCGATAGAACAAAATCGCAAAGTATGCTCCGAGAATTATTAAAAACACCTCTGTTTCTATTATTTTACAAGTTATAGTTGTGAAAAAATTCACAACGTTTCTTTAAATGATACTTAAGATGCTTTCCACGAGATTTTTGCTCTATTTTAGACGAGTCATGTTTTATTATACATTTTCACAATTTTCGCTTCAATTTTATCATTTTTAAAATATTAGCGCACTCTGTCCAACATTCGTAATAACATATCTCCCCATCTACTTCTTTTGAGCGGGGAAGCGGCGCCTTAAGTAGGGACCTTAACAACAGTGCTTCTTCGATTTAAATTTTTTTAAGAACGAAAAAAATTTAAATGTGTATACAGTGTTCTGTATTTTCGTGTCATTGCACTTTAAAATAATATTTGACAGGTAAATTGGTGCTGCCAGCCTACAAATTTTGTAGTTGCATTTTTTATATTTTCTACTCTTATTTGACAGACAATAGAGTACAAAGAAATAAGATGAAACATAATATTTTCCCATTATTGTAGGTAAGTACTAATTGGCTATTCAGCTAATGCATTCGTGTGTTCTCGACAAACGTGATAATAAATTGGTAACTGAGAAACTTAATAAAGTTGGCGGTACTTGATCCGTGAATTATGCAATACGTGGAGCGAATGCTCCGTAGTTCCGTACCTTTTCAATGGGATTACTTGGTAGCCTGGCTTGGTATGATTCCGAACTTTCGAATGATACCGTCCAAACCGGACTTAAAACCCCAGTTGTTGGGGTAATTTACCAACAATTTGGAGTGCACCTAAAGTAAATCTATTACTGAAAATTATACCCTTGTACGGCGGTATTCGCGGGTTGCTTTGCCAGGATTCGGAGTTGGAGGGTGCGCGCGGTGCAGCGCTTGGGAAATACGTAATAGCTCTTATTAAACAGGTCTTTAGCAGGGGTGATAGATGAGATGAACATATCCCGCGATCTGCGATGGCATTACCGTTACCCAAGTCGGCTAGCTCGGGCTCCCGGCAGATACTGGGATCACTGGAAACGGTTTTGTTTTGGCAATAATTCTAATTTATTTATACCGCTCTCCTCGAGGGTTTTGACAAGGGATGGCAAACAAAATTAAACAGCGTGTTGCTATGATGGTTGGTGAACGGAATAATTATAATATATAATATGAACTAGATCTCGTTATGTCGTTCTGCTTAGTTTTGTGGACCTTTCGTCTGCTACTGCGTGTTGCGAATACATTCTCCACCGCGCAGCCGTACATCAAGCATACAAAAAAAGAGCAAACGCCGAGTCATTATTTGCAAACGAATCGAGTCTTTTGCTAAACGTTCGGAAAAAGAGTTTTTTTTAATTAAGGGGAGCCGGTGGTCTAGAATTTAAATTTTTTTTTTCAGTATTTCGAAAATACAATCCTAATTTTCAAGACAACAACAATCAATACCTGTGACTAGTTCATATTAACTTGCTCCGTAGTAAAGTGTATTTTTAAAAACTATAACGCTCAATTTATAAAGTTACTTGGAGTGTTACGTGTTCGTACTACAAAGTTCTAAAATATTTTTATAATATCCGTGTGATTTAAAGTTCCTTCCGAATTTTATAGGCAAAACTATAAAAATACAATTTGCTTTAACACGGGTAGTACGTAAAATACATTAATTCAAGATGCATTGCCGAGTGTGCTCAGTAACTCTACGTACCGATGAGCTAAAATTCACGTGTGCCGCGTGCAAAGGCGCATTTCATTTGGCTTGCGGAGGTATTATGGAGAACTCATATCGTCGACTTAATCAAGAACGGCGATCTCAACAAGTGTGCAAGCATTGCAATTCAACCAAGCCCGGCGCTGCTAGCCCGTTGCAGTCAATCAGTGATACTGAACCTTTGGAGCAGATTAAAAAAGTTACTGATATTAGTTCAGCGCTCGCCGCTCAGACACCGACAAATCTTAAAGATATTCAAGATCTAGTCATGAACAAGACGTCTAATCTGGAAAAAACACAAAATGATATTCTAGAGCAAAATAACAAAATACTTGAAAGTATTCAATTTATGAGTTCTCAATATGAGGATTTCATGGCTAGAATCCGTGACATCGAACTAAAGAATGATGAACTCACTAAAAAGAACTCAACCTTGGAAGCTAGGATTTATGTCTTGGAAAAATGTGTGGACATGCAGGAAAGGGAACTCAAAGCGAACAACATAGAAATAAGAGGCATCCCAGAAATCAAAGGAGAAAATCTGCAAGACGTTTTTTTCAATATCTGCAAAACAACAAAGTCCTCCACCGATACAAAGGACATTGATGCCATTCATCGCGCAACAAAAAAAAACAACAATAGTCATCCGAGAGAAATCATTGTTAAATTCAAAACGAACATAGCAAGAGAACATCTGTTAACGGACGTAAAAACTTTCAACAAAAACAAACAAAATCTAGAAGACAAATTGAACACCTCAAACATCGGTATAGCTGGTTCCTGCTCTCCGATCTTCATTTCAGAACAACTAACATTTCGCGGTAAACAGCTATGGTACAAGACACGAACAGCGGCGAAAGACAAACAATTTCGCTTTGCTTGGATTAAACGGGGGCAAATTTATCTTCGTAAAAACGAGGGAACTAATGCCATTGTTATCTCAGACGAAAGCAAATTGGCTGAGCTTTGATATATTTGAATTAATGGCCATTCTTTCGAGGTATGTCTTGACCCGTGCATTTATGTCTCTATCTCATATTTGTTTCATTTACTACCTTTCTGGAATTTATTTGTTATCACGCAGTTCTTGCTACATTATTTTTATTTTTATTATTGTTTTGGCTTCTTGCTATCTCTCTCTTACTACTATATC
The DNA here is from genome assembly GCA_936435175.1 of Glyphotaelius pellucidus. Lineage (NCBI taxonomy): Eukaryota > Metazoa > Arthropoda > Insecta > Trichoptera > Limnephilidae > Glyphotaelius > Glyphotaelius pellucidus. The sequence goes on from OW386542.1 coordinate 7,194,424, forward strand.
TAATTATATTATCTATACTTTATTATTATATATTATTCATATTTGTATCATTTTCTACCGTTTTCAAATTCATTTGATATCGCGCAATTCTTGCTGCCATTTTGTTTTTACTCCTTGCTATCTCATTCATAGTACTACATCTAACTACATCATTTATACTATATTATCTATATTAAGCACATTTACCATTGTAACTACATTTGGAATCGCATTTAATCATTTTTTACTCGGGAACCAAAAGTTATTTACAACTACTCTGAACACCACACAAACATATATCTTATCAACTTAAGGACAGATATACGTCAGACGAGCTACGGGAACTAATGCTATTTGTATATCCGATGAAACAAAACTTGATGACTTGTGATACAATTGAACAAATTACACTACCTAGGTATGTACCGTCTCACTCGTTTTCAGGTATATGCATGAAATTGTTAACACGGCGAACCAGCGAATTTATCTGTCTTTATTATACTATTTACCAAGGTTTAAATCGATTAGCGTTAATATCATATTTCACTATATTAAGAAGGTACGAGTACACCCTGTCTCGCTCATTTACATATGATACTTGGCTAACATTTATATATAAAATTTTATTATTATTTATATATAATATTTTGTTTACATTTACGTTTAATAGTTTGTTATCATTCACAAATATTAAATTGTTATCATTTATACATAATATTTTGTTTGCACGGCGTTTCAGCGTCCTTAAACATTCTGCTTTATATTATCAAATCACCGTCAATTTATTTCCATACACACCTAATTGCATCAACGTTAGTAATGGATTTAATAATATATTATTGGTAAACTGTTCGCTTTTCCACACTCAACTAATATTTAATTATGTTTGATTTAACTTGTGATATTGGTAACCATTCAGATATATTCTGCAACATGAATACTATTGATGATCTGAATAAAATAAAAAATTATAATTGGGGCTCTTACAACCTAAAAATTATCCATCAAAACATAAGAAGTATATCTAAACTTGACGATTTCTTAATTTTCCTAGATCAATTTGATTACGCATTCGATGTCATAATTTTGTCGGAATGCTGGATAAATAAAGAGTACACCTCCAAAGTAATTCACAATTACTCAGAACATCACACAAACATAAATTTAAATAAATCCAGTGGAATCGTAGTTTATATCAGAGACGGTCTACATGCACAAGTTGACGAAATTTCACTATCACAAGCTAACTGTATGAAAATTGTATTGAACAATAATTTATGTATTTTTGCAATCTACAGGTCACCTTCTTTCCAAAATATTGACACTTTTTTGAATTCTCTACAAACATTCATCAACAGTTCAAAACAAGTTGAACGACAAATTATTTTAGGTGATTTAAATATAAACACGATCCCTGAGTACCACCGTCAATGCGAAGATTATTTATGTATGCTTACGGAAAATGGGTTCATGCAGACAATTCACAGTCCTACTCGAGAACAGGGTACAAGTAAATCTTGTCTAGACCACATCAACGTTAAAAAAATCAAACATATCGACTCATTTGTTATCCACACCACAATTTCTGACCACTACACCACAGCTCTCTGCCTTAGAAATAAGCCTCCCACCGCTGCCAAAACTAAATACATACCTCGAATAAACTACATTAACTTACTTCAGGACTTAAGTTCAGAAAAATGGGGAAACGTTTTAGACCAAAGGGATACTGATTCAGCAATGACGGAATTCATCTCAAAGTTACATGATTATATATTTAAACACACGAGTAACAAACTCATACCTAATAAGCAATTAAAAATCACGCCATGGATCACTCCTGGTCTAGTTAAGTCAATTCACAAACGGAACCAACTCCACAAAAAGGCAAATAGGAACCCAGATAATATAATATTACAAACTCGCTATAAAAAGTATAGGAACTTGTGCAAAAATTTAATCGTATCAACTAAAGAAAGCTATTTTAAAAAAATTATTTACGAAAATAACTATACGCCAAAACTGCTATGGGAAGCATTCCGTAATATAACTAAAACTAAAACTAATAAAACTTCCGATATCAAATCACTGTACATTGATAACACTATTACGTCAGATCCAAAAAAGATGGCAAATTTTGCAAATAACTACTTCACGTCAGTGGGAAACACACTGGCAAAAAAAATCCTAGATAAAAACAACACAACTGAAAAAGATCTCGCGAAGCAAACTGGCTGTTATTTCCGTCACAAAATAGATAACATAAACTGGCTGTTATTTCCGTCACAAAATAGATAACATTCGAACTACGTCACACGAAGTGATGAAAATAATTGACGAGCTTAAGTCATCCAATGCATGCGGTCCTGATAAGGTCTCATCAAATCTATTAAAAAATATTAAATCCGTCATAGCATCACCGATATCGTTCATATGCAATCTGAGCTTTAACTCTGGAAATTTCCCTAATAATTTAAAACAATCAAATGTTATTCTACTGCACAAAAATGGGGATAAATCTCAGATTAACAACTACCGACCGGTTTCTTTGATCAATTCTGTATCTAAAATTATTGAGAAAATTGTTAAGAATCGGCTCAGTCTATATCTTGAAAACAATAACATCCTTTCCAATAGACAATACGGTTTCCGTCCAGGTTTAGGGACTGAAAATGCCATTGCTAATTTAACAAAAATTATCTCTAATAACATCGATAGAGGTACAAAATGCATTGCTCTCTTCCTGGATCTAGCCAAAGCGTTCGACACTATCTCTCACAAAATTCTGTTGAATAAATTACAGCGTATTGGTATACAAGGTCAGCTCTTCAAATGGTTGTGTAGCTATTTAGATAACAGGAGCCAAAGAGTACTTATCAACGACACTATAAGCGATCCAGCTAATATTAAATTCGGTGTACCCCAAGGAAGTACTCTAGGACCACTCTTATTCAACATATATATTAATGAACTATGCAACAGTTCCTTTGCCGACCACATTATTACCTTCGCCGATGATACAGTTTTACTATTTGAAGACAAAAGCTGGAATATTGTTCATAATAAAGCAGAAATAGGTTTAAACAAGGTCAAACAATGGCTAGACAATAATCTCCTCACACTCAACTTAGATAAAACTAAATACATCCGTTTCAGTGCAACACAAGCAGGAAAACCAAAAGAAACACACAACATCATTATACACCACTGTAATGACCTAACCTTTTGTAATTGCAATAACTTAGAATGTGTCGAAAGCATAAAATATCTAGGAATCATAATAGATAAATCTCTGAGATGGGAGGAACACATAGACTCTACCACCACAAAGATCAGAAAACTTACTCATCTTTTTATGTCGGTTAGAAATATTCTTTGCGTAAAAGATCTGAAACAAATGTACCATGCCATGTGTAATTCTTTGCTAGAATATGCATCCTTAGGATGGGGCGGCTGTTCGAAAACAATTCTTGATCCCTTAGCAAAAGCACAAAAATCGCTTCTAAGGGTCATCCTTAAGAAACCTTTCAGGTATCCCAGTGATCTATTATTTGAAGAGTTACGAGTTCTTGACGTACGGCAACTTTACATAAGAAAAACTATTCTACATACACAAAAACATCGACACCACTATTCATCCATTGATCATCTCCACAACACCCGTCATGCAAGGAGGAATCCAGTAGTTCCACCAAATACCAACACATCACATGCACAAAGACAATACTCTTACTTAGGGCCAAAATTGTTTAACCTCGTACCCGATGCATGGAAATTGAAAAGTGCAAGCACTCTGCGCAAATGGGTTAGCAATTGGCTTCTGGACATGGGGAGACTCGAGAGCGAACACATGCTCACACAAACTCACTTACCTAATAATATGTACTATCAGGTTTACGTTAATCCATAAGAATCTTATAAGTGCTCTTCTAATTAGCTGGTATAATATAGGTTGTATAATATTATCTTATTTTTTATATTGTTATCTTCAAACTAAAAGTTACTAGGTTACAAAAATAGGTACAAAAAATATTTTAAAAGTTGTAGTATTGATAAAATTAAATTATGAGTAAAATATTATGTACTATCAAAAATTGTAACACAGAGGCTATTTTTGTACATTAGAGGAATCAGAAAGTTACTTTTTATTAATTTCTAAAAATGATATAATTTTTTTTTCTATGCCCCTGGTAACTTATATCCCTTTTTGTTATTATTTACAGTCTTTTAACTCAACAACCATTTCATCTAATTATTATAATATTTAAAAACATTTTTTTTTAGAAAACATAGGATAGATACGAAATTGTTAAATTAAAAAAGAGAGGTTGTCTTTACTCAAACCTATTATATATTTTCTTAAAAACACATTCGAACTTTCGGATAGGAATACATCGAAGAAAGTTTAAGTTTTTATTTTTATTTTTCTGTTTCACAAACCAATGAGTTCATATTTTTTTTTTCTTTGTAGCTTTAATATATTATCATTCAAATTTTTTGTACCTGGTAACTCTTCTCAGTAGCTTTTTACTATTAATATTAAATTTAATTGTTTTATTGCTTTTTAATCTTGCACTTGACTGTAGATTTAACAAATACAAATGTAATCAGCACTTATGCCCTCATTCATTTACTAGTATTTAAGTTCTACTAAAAACAAGGTAACTACCTAATGTGAACTAAACCAGGCAATTCGACTGTCCTAAAACGGGAAATCTCTTAGTTGGACAGTCAAAGTTTTCTTATAATGTGTATGTATTTTTGTTCAAATAAATAAATAAATAAATAAAAAAAATAAATAAAATAAATAAATAATTATATTGTAAAATTTTTGTAATGGTATTGACGTTATTTAAAGTTCTACAGCCTATTTAGCAGGTCAGCGCAGAAGTAGGTAAAAGGGCCGGGCGAAACTTCAAACTCATTTATTTCAAAACTACTTTTTACTGCATGGTGTGAGGCAAAATGTTATTCCGTACACCAGTACCTATCGCAGGAACTAAAAAAAGTTTTTACGTTGAATACTGAACATTCTGTTTCTGTATTTCAATTTCAACAACGCACCATTTTGTCAATTATTTTTATTTATTTTTTATTCTAGTTCCTGCGATAACTAGACTCATACTGATCAGATTTTTTTTTTGTTTTGGTTTACGGATAAGTGAAAGGGCCAAAACCGGACCCACCAAGATCCGTATTTATGAGGTGGGCAACTTCAGCGCAGATCCTTAAGTAATTAGATTTTTTTTTTAATAACATATTTTGTATACTATTAAAGTCATTTAATATATCTATAAAGTTTGAATAGCATTGTTCATTGTTTTCATTTAAAAAAAAATCTAAAATCTCGTCGAATTTGCGGGGGCTAGACCACCGGCTACCCTTAACTCCACAGGGCCTATGTCCTCATTTATATTTCTGCGGTTTGATAATAATAAAAGGAAGCCGACATATTTATAAGTCACTGTTTATACGTTCAAGGTTATTCGTCAAATGCCGCGACCGTACTACCAACTGTCCGCATGTGACAGTCGGTTAAGACCAGTACCAATAATCATTAGAGATGCTGTATGGAGGGTCTTTTTCGGGAAAGGAAGGAGAGGAAGCTCTGGGAAGTAAAAAGGTATAAGGGGACATATGAATCCATCCCTCCCACTGCGGGACAAGACAATGGTTCAAGATAGTCCGGCTAGAGAGGTAAAAAGGTCTCCCTCAACCAGTCTTTCCCGATCCGGTCCGCCAAGGAGTAGGTGAGCAAACGCGTGTGTTTGTGTAGACAAACCTCACTCCATGAACCCGGGCAGCCCTGCTAATTTATCAAACGTCACCAAGCGAGTGATCTACGGCAGGGTGCTGGTTATCCAAAAAAAGGTTCCCAGGGCGGCGATATCCACACCTGCCTTAGAAATGATGATTAACGATGATGAGTAAAAATTTGCTATTTTAATTGAATTGTAATATAATTGATACAACTTGTAACATAAATTAATTTAATGTGTTAATTAAATTACTAACTTAATTTGTTACTAAATATGTTACTTAAACTACTTAAATGAATTGCATAAGTTAATAGCTGTACACTGTACCTACACAATCTGTAAACTTCATCCGCCATAACACAGGGACATCCCTAGCATGGCGGATGAATTAACACAATTTTTTGTTCATTGTATAAACTTCTTTTAATAAATAAATAAAAATTGATCTTTTAAAAGAAGAAGAAGAGATACCAATTGGGTGGTAGTAATGTGGCAGAAAACTATTAACTTTCATTGCCCTGCAAGTTAGGACGTACTCTTACATATTGGACACAATTTTTCATGGTTCAGTTTGGTCTAGTTCCAAAGTTACCTCACGGGAGACTTTAAAAGGGGTCCCAAAGAGGACATCGCAGCAAAACTTTTTTATATTGGCGCTTCTCGTACTTTTGTCGAATAGAAGTCCACTTTTCCCGATTCCGGAACATGTTTATGAAGTAAAACTTCTTTACGCACGCTTGACTTGGGGACTAAGCTGGTGAATGCGTGACGAGAGCGTTACGAAAAGTGTGATCGGGCGTGGCGAACGAACCATAAAGAAGTTTTACTTCAGTCGTGTGGTCTAAAGCACACTCGTATTTTAAATTTTTTTTTTGCATTTGATGCACCCAGGAGACCCTGTGAAAAATAATTCCTCTAAGGGCCTATGTCATCTTTGGGGATGCTGCATGAAGGGTATTTTTAGGACAGAAAAAAGAGGAAGGAAAAAGGTATGAGGGGTGGGTAGGAATCTGTGGGTCAGTGTGTCCAGAAGCGAAGAGAACGTATCCCACTGCGGTGCAAGGCAATGTTTCCGGAGAGTTCGGCTTGAGGAATCAAAGTGACTTCCTCAACCAGAGAACGTAGACGCATCCGCCACCAAGACTCGGACAAACCCCACCCCTTAAACCCGGGTACCCCTGCTAAGTCACCAAACGTAGCGAACTACTTGGGGTGACCTATTTCAGAGGTTTTGGTTATCCAATAAATGGTTACCGGGGCAGCGGTACCCATTCTCGCCTCCCAAATGTTCATACAATAGTCCGATACATATTTAGATAATGTTAGCATTTAAAAAAGCTTTAATTTTTCCCACACTCTTTCCAACATTTTTTGATGGATAGACTGATATACAACTATTTATTTTACTCTCAAGTATATCATCGTCCAGTTGATTAGTCACACATCTCCATATTACTAAGTTTTGATATAATAAGGAAAACAATATTCGAATGCTAACCATAAATCAAATATTATTTACACGTATTTTACATATTAAATAGGTATCTTATAAAGTAACACTGGAGGCATAACATTCCAATACATTAATATACCATTTTGAAATATCCTACTAGTGACCCAGAAACCATCAACATTTTGTTTAATTCACTACAAGTTGTTCTGCACTATAATTGATTTGGTGGTGTTTATGAGTAGTAATCTGAGTATTGTGCCAGATAGAGGGTATACTTTTATATTCGTATAACTGCATACTTAGCTCAAATTTTGATTTTTGGGAGATATCTGACCAATTAACTGGACTAATTCTGAAACTATTTATAAAAACAAATTTACCTCAGGATTTCAAAAACATTGTAATTTTTTTTTCCTAATGAACCTTTTGGCAAAATTAAAAAAAAATATGACATCTGTCAAAAATGGAATTAAATAAATATATAATTATTAATTCAAATGAAATAATTTTGTTGTCTACTTTATTGCTTGTCTGAATTGTTACCGCAATCAGTTCCAATTTTGAAAATGACACTTAAATTCAGAGCAAATCCAATTTAGAATTCATTGAACCTGGTCACACACAGAGTAACAAAGGAAATTAGTATTAAAAATTGATAACAGCGCCATCCGTGCCAAAAATAAAATATTTTTAGATCGCTTTCCCATAACATTTTTACCAATTAGCTAATTAAATCAATTAATTACTACGCGTCCTTAAATTTATTTCTGTAGGGGGGAGAGGGAGTCGGATTGGGGTGATGCAATTACAAAGATACCCGAATGGTTGAATCCACCCCTCCGTGCCATTGTTCACTGGACAATCCGATTCGGCTTAGTCCTAACGTTTTTCTAAGTTTTTAACGACATCCCGCCCCTGAGGTGATTTTACACAAAAACGGCGCTCTACAAATTATCCAATTATTATTATTATTTATGCTTAAACATAAAATTAAATAATGCTAAAGCACACTAAAAAACTGTAATTTTGGCATGAATGGCGCTATTATTATTAAAAATACTAATCTCTGTATGTGATTCCAATTCAATGAACTCTAAAATATGAATTTGGTTTGAATTTAAATTTCATTCAAAATATGAACTGGTTGTGGGAACAATTCAGATAAGCGATAAAGTAGACACCAACATAATTTTATTTGAATTAATTAATGAATAATTCTACTTCTGATTCAATATTTGACAATTGTTGCAATTTTTTTCAATTTTATTAGGGATCATTCGTAAGGTAAAATAAAAAAGTAAATTGGTTTTCTGTGAAGTCGGTTTACGGACGATAATTTTACGTGAAAACGTCGTATAATAACGACGGAGTGGAAGAGAGATAGATGCGTCACATGCCGAACGCTTAGGCCGAACGCTTGTTCCGCGCTCTCGCTTGCAAGCTCGGCTCAGGTGGAACGTGACAATGAGTCATGCTTTTTCGTGAGCGCAGCCGGCGTTCATCGATTTATAAGACGTTATCACGTCAAAAATGCTCGTTATTGAAATTCCGAGGCAAATATGTTTTTATAAATACTTTCACAATCACAAATTCCACAATTATAATAACCCGGAATTATTTTTTTTTAAATGTCAAAAGACTTAACCCACAATATTTTAGTAAACAATTCTGCGTAACAAAACAAGAATATCTATTTTGAATGATTGAATTCTTGGTACAGAAAACAAATAAACCAGCAAAGATAAAAAATAATATTTTCTAAAGCGACCTATTATTTGTGTTTTCAGCGTACACGACAAAATAGGTATATATTTACAAGCAATTCGAAGTTTTTTTTTGGTACATTATAAATGTTTTTATTGTGAATAAAAATCCAGCTTTTGTTTCTTATTTTTAACTCTTCTCTTATCCTGAAAGAAAATATGTATTATTGTATTTAACCTTATTATAATAATATTTGTGTTAACCTTATTATAATAAATAATATACGTATGTCTCGACACTATTATTTCCCAGTGAGACAGGCTCAGAATAATCCATTATAGTTATTTTAATGAAACAAATAACTTTGTGTACACCACTATTTAATTAAAATTATCGACATGTTTCAAAAACAATGTTTTCTTCGTCAAGATAATAAGTTAATAACAAGTTAACTCATCAACTTACTATCCTGACGAAGAAAACATTGTTTTTGAAACATGTCGATATTGTTAATTAAATAGTGGTGTACGCAAAGTTATTTGTTTCATTAAATTAATAATAACGCCACAAAGTAAATTTGCGAAATTTGAAGAAATCATTATAATTCAGGATCTAACGCTGAATTATTTCCATAATAAATCACCTGCATATGTTTGGTAATAAATATGTTGTTGATGATGTGATAAATATTAAAAAAATTATCTACATACAAACATTATTTAATTAAAGCTGTTTGTCAGCGTTTCTCTGTTGTATTATAATCAAATTTACTTTATATTCTTCATCAATGTTTACTTCTTTTTTAAATTTATTATTGTTTTGGATTTGGATTTCTAAATTTATTTTTGTTACGTACTTTGTTACGTACTTAGTTATTTACTTAGTTTACTTAGTAGTAGTTTTTTAGTTCAAAATACCTTGTAGGTATACATGTATTTGAGGTTTTCTTTTTCTACCTTATGCTGTCACTTCAATATGTACTTTTTTAATTTATTGGCATATGAATATTTTTTCTTAACTGTGCATATTCTGTATCCATTTCTTAGTTAGTTTTTTAGTTCAAAATACCTTGTAGGTATACATGTATATGAGGTTTTCTTTTTCTACTTTATGCTGTCACTTCAATATGTACTTTTTAATTTTTTGGCATATGAATGTTTTCTCTTAACTATGCATATTCTGTATCCATTTAATTAATCCACTTAATTATTGTTATTCCTATGTAAAAACCGTTAATCGGCGTTAATTCAAAATAAATAAATAATTATGTTTTAAAAATCATTTTCCAGCTTACCATGAAACTGTTTGACAAATTTAGGCAAAAAGAGATCGTGAATCGGCAGCTTTGCCGCAGCGACTGCAATATAATTTATTTAAAGCAAAATGTATGCCTTACACAATAATACCTAACCAAGTACCTACTCTCCACCAACTAACCATGAACCGAGTGAAAACCTCATATGAAGGTGCACATCGTTACCAAAAACTTTTACAACACGAAAACCAAAGTTTGTAGAGTAATTCTCTGCACTGTATGGTTCAAAATTCTATTCCACATAGACTTTGGAGGGGTTCAATTAGAAAAAAACAAATAGATAAATAGTAATGAGTTACGCTTGTAAAAATTAGTAGAACGGAATTCTTCGGAGAATCTTATTATTTTATGGGCATTTACAAAGCTTCACAAAGTAATATAAAACTTTGGCTAAAATGATTCATTCGTAACTGGAGGGCAGATGGATCAAATTTGATTGCCAGTCCATCCATGGAGCGGGGTGGGGAGGGGAGGGGGAATCAGTTCATTTCCCACAGCGGGAATGCCCATCTTTTTCTGCTGCCCTCTCCTTTTGGAGGTTGCCTATCACTTTGGTATGGATTCTACGGTATTCGGTATACGGATTCTTTGGTATGGCTCCATGATGTGCAGAGAGGATGTACCGCCGAATAACAAGTATAAAAATATTTTGTTTCAAAAATCGCCTTTTCTATTTACTGTGTATACAAAAAAATCGACACTACGTATAAATTCGTTTAATATTTATACCGACTTATTATTATGGGTATTTTTGAAGTCGATTTTACGTTTGAAATTGGTAAATAATACAAACAAAAATAATATCATTTCAGGAGGTCAACTGTCGGGTTACCATATTCTACGACGCTTGAATATTTATAGGTATGGCGAATTTCCACTTAAGACAACTGCATATTATGTACGTATGCAAAAGTATGCACACCGACTTTTGTTATGTGGCTGTTTATCATCTCATTAGGAAGGAAGTCCCAACAAAAATAATCATTGATCAAGTGTCCAAAGGATCAACTAGCAGAGGAATTGACTGTCTGAGAGATGAACTGTCTGGGGATCAACTATCGAGGATCAAGAGGCGGGTCATCATTAGGTATCTTATATCTTCTCTAACGAAGCGTTTCAAGATAGTCTCCTTAAATTTCTGACTATACATTTTGTTACGATATTTGACAATTTCTTCGGTAGGCAAAACAACTATCATGCGTGTTATTTTCATAAATGGGAGAAGGAGATTGAGATGATGCACCACGTCATGTAAAATATGGGATAATATAATATATAGGTCGTGTAATACACAGGTCGTATAATACGCAGGTCGCCAACAACAATGCTCTTTTGTAGATGGCGATAACGTTTAATTACCGTTTAACACCAGCCGCCTGTTTAATTTTATTTTGCGAAGCTTGGGGACAAATATTTAAATGTTTTACGATCAATTTCTAAAAAATTTAATTATAAAATAAAACCATAACCGAAAAGCAGTTCGTAACTAGGAGATTTTAAATTTAAAGCAATTTTTGTAGTTTCTTATTTTTTTCTGGACTCACAAAATGATTTTCAGAAAAGATGAAAATTGAGCACACAATATTTCGGCGTGATTAATCCTAATCATTATTAATTTATTTTATTTTATATGCACATTTACGGTAATACATAACCAATAACAAACATATATTTTATTTTATTAAGTAATGATAGCGTTTTTGAATTGTTGAATATTTAGTTGAAAAATATCTATATAAGGAGACAGGTAATTTAGTAACAGAATCATTTTTCCGAGCGGCATTACTAATGGTAGGTTAGTTCTGCACCTCGGAACAACAAAAGTTTTGTGTCTGCGCGCTCTTGTGAAGTTGTCGGGGACATAAAACTCAAATTTTTGTGTTATATCGGGAATACAGATGTTACCGTTTAGAAGTTTAAAGGCTAATGGATAACCCCAGGGATAATATTCGATTTCTCTAAGATATAAATATCTCAGAAACTTCTTTTGTACTTTCTCTATCATTTGAGGGTAAGTTAAACCTATTGGTCCCCATATTACTGAATCACTTTCCAAAATGCTACGTACTAAACTATAGTATTTCACACGATCTATAAGTAGAAACGTATTAAAATATAATATAAAACGGATATTTTACGCCAAGCTGAATGCACGCATTCTTAAGCTACTGATTGCCAAGTTTCCGGTACGATAAGTGTTTTGCGGAACCGTATACTTCGTTAACTGAGGCACCGCTGTATAAAATACCTACGTATATAGAGAGTTCATCGTCGCAGGTCAACCATGAAGCTAAGTGTGTCCAATGGAAGTAAGTGTGACCCGCAGCAGTAAGTAGAATTTACGGGTAGGTAGGAACCTACAGAGCACCGTGTGACCTAACCGAGGAGCGCTCATAAATACCACCCGTTGAACCGTGGGTACCTAATATTTAGCATGATGAAGCATTCCGCCCTCTATGCTCGGAATAGTCATAAAATTAACCCGAGATCGAGGCACATCGTAGAGACATCGGTTGTAATATCAGTGGTCGCTTTGTAGATTGCGGTTTGAACCCATCAAATACGCGGTGAATTGCGAAACTGTTTGTATCTCGTTCTTGGGTAGGTACAAATCGCACCCAACCCCCGCCGCAGCCCTTGGAAAATTGGAACCTTGAGCAGTTAGCATTTTAGATCCTTTTGAAAACAATAGGTTTACCTACATCTTTTAATATAATTTAATATATATACTCGTAAATGAATGTATATTTGCTCGCTTGCTTGTTTGTTTGTTTGGCCTTTTTGTATTGCTAAATTAAGCATATGAAATGTTCGAAACCTTCAAAATATCTTCTTTCCATCCTCGCGAAGGTTTCTGGATTATTACAACCACATGACAATACATCTGAAAAGTATTTTTAACCATTAAAAAAACTCTTATGAAACTGTCAACCATGTCAAACATTTTGAGAATGACATTTTGCAAACCATCGATTGTTCTTAATCAAAATTCAATTTTCGAATAAACTCTTTAAACTAATGAATTTAATTGAAGTGCTCACCTACGATACTCACCCAAATCGAATTTATTCAAGAATTTTAAGTATTTTATATAGTTAGGTAGCAAATTTTATTGATTGTTCTTAAAAAAAAAAACGAATAACTACAAATGAATTTTTTCCGACAATTTGTTTGTTTTCGGTGTATACGCGCATGAATTGAATTTAATTTACTTTTTATTTATCGTATTTTGTAGACAATTTTCTTTTTAAATTTTGTCCCTAAGGGACCTAGCGCCGTGCGGCCAGGGAAAATTTCGTAAATCTTTGGCAGGAGAGATTCTTGGCCAACTTGCGGCAGTGCTAGCGAGGTGGAGCCACCTGCTACATGTTTCGGTCAGATTAGCCGCCGAGGGACTGGGTCAACCCTCACATTATTTACATACTCCTTACCTACCATGTCCTAAATATTATACATGATAACACGTATTATAAAATAATACAAATCATTGAATTCACAAGCACTATGCGAGTATTACAAACAGATAAAAAAGTAGGAAAACTCTACCAATAAGTTCGGTGTACCTCAAGAAAGTACTAAGCGTACTAAGACCAAGACTATTTGTTATTTATACAAATGACATAATGAATGTTCCCATTAAGGGAGATATAATTAGCTTTGTTATTCTGTTTCGTTAAGTTATAGAACAACTCCCACTAAGTATCTAACAAATTAAAACAAAAAATAATTAAATAAATCTATTATTTATTAAGTAACTTCATAAATTTAGGCTTATTTATTAAAAAATACCGAAAAAAACCTTATCCAAACCATGAAGTTGTACCATAGAAGTCGCTGAAAACTTATCCAAAACATAGTCCCTCTCAACACAGGATCTCTTAGAGAGGAGGACTACGAACATAATCTATATCCCTTTTATATTTATGTTTCTTTCGTATGTGTCTTCTATAAATGCATGAAGAATATAAAAATTTTAATAATCATTTTTAGCCGTCAAAATAACTTGACTAAAAGATATTTTTGAATTTTTGACATATTTTTATTCACTATATTTTGTTACGCTAACGTTACTGTAAAATTACATCAAATATCTTAAAATTTTATAATTACATTTACCCAGGTGTGTAACGCCCTTCGCACGCGGAGATATTCACAAGCGACTCGAGATTTGTACAGCGTACCACACGCGTCGCTCGTGGATTTCAGCCATCCAGGATTCTTATACAAAGCGACGCACGAGTCGACAATGCTGGTCGCACGCTATGCCAGTTGCAGATTCATCTTCTATAAGTGTTCGAATGGCATCCAAACATGGGCCGCTTTCTGTGGCACCGAACCGACTGAAATTTTCAATTCTTATTGAAAACCATGGTCTGTACATGAATAAAAAAAACCTTGCAAATTAATAAATTTCGGAAAATTCATAATTGGGGTCAACCTTCAAAAGTTTTCTCATACCCTATGGCACCGAACCGACTGAAATTTTGGATTCTTATTGAAAACCATGGTCTGTACACGAATCTTACCCCAAAGAGGGGGGGAAGTTGAGATGTACCTGATTATTCAGATATGTTCACTAAACACGGCTGAAACCATTTGAAGCAATATTTCGAATCGTAAACAGTTCCTTCCCAATCTTTTCTTCCCCATATCCTTCCCTCCACCATTCTCAGTCTCACAAAATACCCCAATTGGGGATTATCTCAGGGCCACTGGTTCTAGACGGTTGCGAGAAGTTATGATAGTATTAACATAAAAAACTATCAAAAAAATAAATGGTGTAATAAATTTAATTGTACGTACCGTTTTACACATATTTTTGTGTGTGAAAGCGTTGGTCATATTGTATGCTTGTAGATTACCCACTGAAATCAAAATTAAATGAAAATAAACCTTGCTGTTAACTACCAGAGGCAAATGTTTAATTTTAGTTTTTAATTCTCGCAACAAGGGTGTACCTTGGTCCAAAATAATATCGTGGTACGCAAAACGGCACATTGGTTTAATTTGCAAAAGAACATGGTCATTAGCAAGGATGGGCCCTCGTTAAATCTCACTGTTTACGTCCACTCTTGATTTTGATGATGCTTAATCCTGTTTGATGACTATTTTTAAAGGATTAACAAGTTTTTAAGCTCACAATAGACTTAACCCCCCAGACCTCGGGCATATTCTGTCAAAAGGTCAGAATATTTCCGCTTTGCATTAAAATCCAAATAAATGCAATTTTTCAAATATATCGAAAAACTAATAACTATATTAGAAAGGTGATGAAATACATTTTCAAGTTTTATTATTATAAAAAAACATATAATGAAATATCATTTTTTTTAATGGAAACGTAAAAAGTTTTAAAAATGGCTCACCTTGTTTTTTTCAATCTAAAATTACTGAAAACGAAAAATTCTAAATAGCAACATATTTTATTAGACAAATTAATAGGTAAATTACAAACACTTTTATCATGTAGCTTTTTTTTGGTTTTATGGAAAAATAATGATTAAAAAGATCACGAAATAAATTTTGACGTGATAACGTCTTATAAATCGATGAACGCCGGCTGCACTAAAAAAAAAAGCATGACTCATTGTCACGTTCCACTTGAGCCGAGCGTGCAAGCGAGAGCGCGGAACAAGCGTTCGGCCTAAGCGTTCGGCTTGTGACTCATCCATCTCTCTTCCACTCCATTGTTATTATATGACGTTATCAAGTAAAATTATCGTCTGTAAACCGACTTTACAGACAACCAATTTTTTACACATACATCTATAGGATTTAGCCTGCGAGAGAAGAGATAGTATAATCTGCCTCCTCTTTGTGCGGTGCTTCATAGTCTCCCCACTCTTGTCTACCGGTTTCATTTCCACCTCGTGTGAATTGCGCACTCTAATATTTTACTTATTTTTTAATTTGATTTACATTAGTTAGGGGAAAAATGGTGTGAGGATAGGAAAGGAAATGGATAGGAAAATGGGTAGGAATTGAGGTTAGTGTGTCCAGGAGTAACGGAAAAATGAACCTATCCCACCATCACTATCGCTTGCTGAGGGTTGGTTTGTACTATGTCCACAAAAACTTGTGTTGAAAAATAAAAGTTTTGGAGTTTCAAAAAATTAAATTTTTGTTTCCTTTATTTCAAACTAATTGCTAAAAATATTTTAAATAAATACAAGGTTTAGTCCACCTATACGTAAATGAACAACGTATTTGGTTGAATTTTGAACGAACTAACATGTACAACATAGCTTAAAAAAAACCTAAAAATACAGGAGTACAAACGAATCCTCAGCAAGCGACTTATCTACTATAGCGACTTACTGTAGGTACCTACTCGTGTAATAAAACCAACCTCGAATAATAATAACATGATTTTCCGATAAATATTTTTCTTACGCGTCTCGCTGAGATCACAACATCAAGTTTTTGTAATGTACTTTTATTCGCAACAAAACCTTTTATAAGAGTATTATTTCGCGAAGGTTTTTCTTTGTTTCCCCCCGGGATAAGTCACAACTTTTAATTGTTTCTGTTGTATATACCTAATGACGTTTGTTGACTAGCGAAAATAATAACTGAAGTGTATTGGGTGCCGCGCCGCTATGAAAATTATACATTACGAAAACTTTTCTGAGGTCAAAGGGAAAATACAATTACATTATTTTAGTTAAGATAAAGTAAACTAAATGTTTCGTTTTCTGGGAATTGTATCCTGTTTAGTTTTTAATTTTATTTTGATTAAAAAACTATCATACGTTTTGCTAGTTATTTCATTATTGAAACGAAAATTCAGGAAGAGTCTTGATTCGAAATAACTCGTTAATGGAAGATTTTAGAAAATTTCATTACTTTTAAATTATTTAATACTAGCTTTCAGTTGATATGAGATTGAACTGACGTTCGAACCCACGACGGATCTTGCTTTTATATATCCCTACCAATGGGTAGCCCCATCCATGCAAAAAAGGCTTCGAATGGTCCATAATATTGTAAAACATTCCACAACATTCGAGAGTGTTCTGGAATGTTCCACAATAATGTTCCCGATTCCTTATTCCCGAATATTCCACAACATTCTATTCCATAATAATTCCGGGAATGTTTTAGAAAGCTCTAGAATACTCTCGAATGTTCTGGACTATTCTAGAAATTTCTAGAGGGTGAAATATCCCGCCCTTATATCTTCAAAAGCACGCCATTTAGGTAAAAACGGGAACCTTCTTCATGGATAGGGGGTAGAGGGCTACCATACCATATAACTTCCTTGTTCGTGCCGGGACTCATTTTTAAGTTTTAGCGGGACGCACGTTTTCTACACTTTCTTTTTTAATATATATTGATTAATTATCATTAAATTAATAAATTGGTTTACTGTCAAGTGTTCAAATATTCTTAAGCCTCGATGACTCGCTCAGTGTAATCGTATTACTAGCTAATTGGCAGATTGTGGACAATCTACGAAAAAAGTTGAAAGGTGGTCAACTTTACTCGCTACTCGCCTAAAGATGGCGGCCCGCCATCAGCTGATTTCGTAACTGTCAAAATTAGTTCACACGGGAGTCGTTATTCTCGCTAATGGCTGGCGTGTAGCGCTAGCTGCGAACTCAAGTTTTCTTCAAAATGTCGACAGAATTGCTTGGCGCGGGAGTCGTTACTTTAGCTGCTACTGTCGCTACCGAGCGAATAGACAGTTTTGTGCCATCATGACAATCTCACTCGCCGATTCACCCGCTTTTAAACTTACCAGCTAGTAGATTGTAAACACGCTTAATGTAATTGAGGCTTTAATGAACAACTTGAGCAAAATCCGCGAAAAATCACGAGATATTATAACTGTAGAAAATGTGCATTTATTAAAAAAAAAATCTGACAAACCTAAAGGAACACACATTTCAAATAAATAAACATTAATTAAAAAAATAATTTTGGTAGAAACATACTTTTAAGTTTAATCATTGAAGACAATATCAGTGAATCTCACACGAAAATTTGAAACAGAAAAAACAGAAAAAGATTTGATCGCACTAGGAAATGAACCCAGAAACTTAGCCTTGCCGGGGCTTTGCTCTAACCACTTAGCTGATTCGAATCTATCCCCTCGGCCATATTTAACAGTATTGTGCTTTGACTAAGAACTACCAACATTGTCTTCATTTTCTTAATGCATATTTTATAGGCTGCTATCTTTGTGTCATAAATGCGACCGAATATTTTTGTGTTTTAAATTTTCGTTTGAGAGTCGCTAATATTATCTTCAATGATTAACTATTATAATTTGAGGTTTTACTAATTAAATTATTCCAAAAATAAATTTAAAAAGATTCAAATTTTTCAGTTCCAGTATTGAAAATTAGAAGCTCGTTGAGCGTGAATAATTTTACGCATTACGTAGGAATATCACTCCAAACATGTACCCTTACACCGACAACTAAAATTAGTACAATATAAATGTGAAACTGCGTGTGTTTGTTTGTTACGCTTTCACGCTTAAACCAATAAACTGATTTTTAAAATTCTTTCACTAATAGAAAGCTACATTATATGCGAGTAATATAGGTTTTATATAATGGTAAGCTCTGGCGCTATGAAATTATAAATATTAATATATTATATATATCATACGTTTTCTGTCGCTAACAAAAGCGAGTTATTGCTAACGTCAGAAAATAAATCGTTGCCATGGAGATGATGTTAATGTATTTAAATAAAAATAAATCTCCGAAATGTTGTACGCGCAAAAATTCTGAACGACTGCACCAAATTGGATAATTCTTTTTTTCTTTGAGCTCTGGCATCATGAAATTTGGGTGGCGCGCGAGCTGTTTGAAAACTGAATGTACCAGGAATGAATGTATGGATTGCAAAAGGGGGGGGGGGGGTAACCATGCGGGCGAAGCTGCGAGTAAAAGCTAGTTCATAATAAATAACAAATGCATAACAATCATTTAATATATTATTTTATGATAGACATACGCATACTTCAGAGCTCATAATGATAATGATGCGTTGACTTCGTGTTGTGATAAATCCATGACTCCAGAACTCACCATTTGGAAGATTTGTTTCCAACATAAAATGATTTTTGCTTTATTCTTAAAATATTACGCATTAAAATTATTACAGAAAACTAGGGCTTAGATTTTGTTAGAGAAGTATTGGCAGAGAAGATTTGATTTTTTCTCTTTGAATCATCTTCTCGGAGCTCCGAGGGCCAATTAATAGTTTCCAAAGTCGATAATAAATATTTAGATTCGAGAAATTAGTGATAATTGCAAATCAGAGTCGGCCATTGAAAATAATGATTGCGAAGCCATAAAGTTTAATAGTAGATTAAATTTATGCAGTAAATAACCTCAATTTTCCGATTACAATATGAAGATAATGGGTCATTTTACTTCACCAAAGCTTTCGATATAAAAGCTTCCCGAACAAGTAATCAGAAAATTAGAGAAAATCAGCATTATTGACCTTAAAATTATCAGTTTTCTGGCCTCTCCGAATTTGGCATTAATTTTAATCGAATATTCTCGTGCGATTTTTCAGTTAAAAAGAACGAAGTTCCAATATTTCCGTAGTTAAAAGATTCATCAAATTTTATTTTACCTTATGGGATGTAATAAAAAAAAACTGAATTGTTCCACTGTTTATTTTTGTGATTAATAGTAATTTCGTTGAGTTTTTTCGCTCGTAGGCATGTTTGTATAAACCAGCGGTCGCCAAACCGTCGATAGCGGCTGTATTTTCGGCAGCTCGCGTGAGGAAAGGAGAAATTTGCCTCGTAACAATATTGATATCCGATGACGAGTGAATTCCATTCTTCTCACCGAGTGAAAAACTTTCCAAAATTATGTTAAAATGAATACTTATTTTCAAGAAAGCAACATGAACACATACCTAACCTACGGGACACGCTTGTTTATATAATGTTTATTGGGGTTCATTTCATTTACACAACCCCTCAGGCTAAATTGATCGGTTTTCAGAACAACTCATATAGGTCTCGTAGAAAATGTTATCTCTCTTACTATAATGGTTAGAAATATGATCTAAACGGTGTAAGAAAGAAAAAACACTACGCTTTATATTGAAATCTAAAAGTGATAAAAAAAAGTTTCCCGCCGAAATTTGAAAAAAAATAATGTAATTTTGGGATTTTTAAAATAATTCTTGGTAAAATTCAGAGTGTAGTATCATAGGTGAGTACTTAAAATTTTTTTTTTGTTTTTTTTTGTTTTTGTTTTTTTTTTGTTTTTGTTTTTGCACTCTTCCGGCACGGGGCCTTTGGGGAACCGAGGAGGAGTGAAGTGGAGAGATGATGTCCTCTTCCTATGTGGGGCCTTCAGGGAACCATGTAGGAGTGAAGAGGAGAAATGAGGCCATCTCCGTGAACTCTTTCTTATGGGGCCTTTAGGGAACCAAGGAGGAGTGAAGAGGAGAGATAAGTCCTCTTCCCTCCTGGGGCCCTCGGGGAGCCAAGGTGGAGTGGGGCTCTTCTCTTGTGGGGCCTTTAGGGAACCAAAGGGAGGTGGACTCTCCATCGTGGAGCCCTCGGGGAACTAAGGAGTGGAGAGGAGAGATGAAGCCCTCTTCTCTCGTGGGGCCTTCAGGGAACCGCGTAGGAGTGAAGAAGAGAAATGAGACCTGGGAAGACACATTGTCGAACCAGAAGACATAGCTTCATTTCCAATGACAATCCTGGTGAACTTTGTAAAAGGGACTGGATTACTGTCAAAGGAATGAGGTAAAATGGTAGATAGCACAATGGGCCTACGGCCTAAATGCTCACGGGAACTTTATTTATGTAAACCGTCTCCGCTCTGGAAAAAAAAATAAAATAAAAAAAATTAATTAATTTAAAGAATTCATTCGAAGATCGAATTTTGATTGAACAATCGATGGTTTGCAAAATATCATTCTCAAATTGTGACATTTATGTGACAGTTTCGTAAGAGTTTTTGAAATGATGAAAATTCTTTTCAGATGTATTGTCATGTGGTTGTAATAATTCAGTAGGGCGAGAGAAAATATTTTGAAAGTTTCAAACACTTCCTAATCTTAATATAAATAACAAACAAACATGCAAGCAAGCAAATACACATTCATTTTTATATATTCGTATAGATTTTCCTAATAAAATATGTGTGTGTGTGTGTTTTTTTTTTCGTTTTCAGATTTTAGTTAGTAAAAACAGAAGGTGAGCCTTTAATGTTTCAAAATTTTTACGTTTAAAATATTAGTATTTATTTCGAATTCTTAAATTTGAAAACATATTTCATCACCTTTTAAAAACAGTTTTTAGGTTTTTGATGTGTTTAGAAATATTCCATTTATTTGGATTTTATTGCAAAGCCGAAATATTTTGACCTTCCGACAAAATAACACGAGTGGCTAAGAACCTTTTATTGTTTGTGCTATGAATCCAACTTTGTGTACTACTGATAATAATCCAATTTATTCGAATTCAATTCATACGGATTGAATTCGCCGTTCCCCCACACTTCGCCCACTTTGGCACGAGTAGCTCGACACAGAATTTAAAATTCAAAAGTAGAGTTCACACTCATTGTGTTTGGAGACCACTGGTACAAACAAAGGTTTCGTTTATTACGCCAAAGTTAGGAGCGGTGTAATAAGCAATACTTTGGTGTTATGGTGCGGGGCGGCGTCTGCTACATTTTTATGACTGGAATTGATATTTCTACTAACATTTACAAACCCGTAGGCGATCAAGTACTTACCTGCGTAGAAGGCATTTAAACATAAACAATGCTCCATTTTGTAGGTCGAAATGATCAATGAGACTAATAGTGTCGTCCTAAGCAAAATTTCCAGCTGCCTTCTTGCTTATGACGGCGGATTTACAAACCGATGATGGTTAATCTTAATTAGAATGTCAAGCATAATTCGTATTGTATATTAATATCATATTGATCTAATATTGACAATAATAAATAATTTGAAAAAAAAAACCTTTCTCCTTATACAACAGCACGTAACCAGAGATTTCTGATTTAATTGAAATTTAGACGTTATTTTGCTGTCCAATGGTATTTTTCAATAAAAATAGGGTTTTTTCTGAGCATACTTTGCGATTTTCTTAAATGTATGATTAGTTTTTCGACTGTGCTAATGTATAGTAATTAACTTTAAAAATAACTATATATTTTTAAAGACTTAAAAACTTAACGTTTTGGAGGGAAATATGACATAGATCAGTGGAAATTCAGAATACAACGTCAATTTTTTTTTTGATAATATTTCAATATTTCTATGTTAGTTAACATGCTTGCAAATGCGTATACGCATTTCATATCTAAAAATCGTACAAAACAACCTTAAATTTCTATTAAAACATCACACATTTTCAAATAGCACAACACAGTGTAATAAGATAATAAGTCTAGTTACGTTATATATATGCATATTCAGTTCTACGCCATATTTTCCCCACAGACTACTTACGATGGTCCCGCAGGAGTAGTTACAGATGATTATAATATAGCGTTATATCTTGACATTACGCACGGCTATCTTGTAATATTAATTACTTGGCCGGTACATACTGATCTTACAGGGAGAAGTGGGTAACCGTTGAATAGGCCTATGTCCAAAACAAAATCCAAAGTGGTTTACGATGATTAAGATGTTTTTTTCAAATGAAGCAGTCTAGTAAGAATAAGATCAGGAAATTTCCAAGTTAAGCTATTTGCATCTGGATCGTTATCTCTCATCAGGGCAATATTTAAAAAATATCATATAGCTGCATACAAGAATATGTGAATTAAACGAAAATAACATATATGCCCTTTCTTCAAACTGAAATTTAATTGCTTCAAAACTATTTTCGTTTTGTCTTAGTCTTCTACGTGTAAAGTCTATTTGACACAAATAGGGGTCAACTCTTGTAGGTCTCATAGAAATGGTTGAATCTCCCTTACTATAAAAGTGAAAATATGATATAAACGGTGTTAGAAAGAAAAAAAGCCACGCTTTATGTCCAAATATAAAAACATACCACGTATGTATGTATTTTATTTTTTTTCATTATCAGTAATTTTAGACAGAAAAACGTAAGATTAGACATTTTAAAAATATTTTTGTGTTCGCGTGTAAAATTTTAATATTAAAAATTATGTGTTTATTTTGACTTATGACATTTAAAAGCTTATTTTATCACCTTTTTAAAACAGATTTTATTTTTCACAAACGTTCAAAAATGTTCCAATTATTTGGATTTTTATGTAAAGCGGAATTATTTTGATTCTCTGAAATAATACGCCCGAGGCCCGAGGGGTTGATACTTGAATCGTACATTTAAAAAAATACTGATTTTATTTTTATCTTGTATTTCATAACATTATTTAAAACAAAAACCTAGCTTACAACTCTGTTAATTCCTATCTCAATTCACGCGTTTCAGGCCTAGTGAGATGGGCAATACGTCATTACTGTAATCAATGTAATAAAAAAAAAAATTTATAAAAGAACATATGTATTTTATAATCTCCCACGGGGTTCCGATCCCACGATCTCATAAGAAAAGCGCTTATCTTTCTGACATGAAGGGCAAAGATGTTAATACAAAGGTGTTCTTGCAGCAGTTCATATTAAATTCCGTGAACTGCCGCAGAATATATACCGTAAAAAACTTTAAAAGTTCTCAGCTTGGTAGAATATAGATAGGTTTATCCGCATATACTTGAAGTAGGTCTTCACAACTTGGCTCGGTCTAGGCGTGAAATAGCCTCTCGCTCTCTGCATTGAACCGGCCACAGAGAATAGAAACAAGGAAATTCCACTCCAAACAAAACGACGAAAAACAACCGAAAAAAATCCCTGTAGAGGAAACATTAAGCGTAGATTATCAATGTGACTTTGTTCAGTCGCTTCTTCTACCAGCGTCCATTATGTGTTGAAAGTGCAAACATTAATTTAAAAGAGAAACGTGGAAAAAATGTGTGCAATTGTAGTTCCTCCCCCGTTCCTGGAAAGAGGAAGCTAAATGTTTTAGCAAATTCTTTTAAATGCTGTTTCAAAACACCATTAATTTCGCAATGTCTGGGGCGTTATACCCGGACAAAGAAATATCACCTCTACTTTTTATTGAGTTATAAGGGGAAATACTCGTATGTACGTATCTGGTACCTTCCTAGCTGGTAGCTACTTAGCTACGTGATCCTGGTTTCTGGGAGGACCGCTGGCGCAGGACACCATTTATTACTTTCGACCGTAACTTAATATTAATGTGCAGTTTTGTAGAATTTGTATCGGGTATCTTACGAGCTGTGATAAATAATTTATTGGATAGAGGAGGGCGGAGGCGGGAACGGCGATTAAGAGAAATACATATTATATACGTCACTGGTCAATATGTAATAAGTGCAACTACGATATTTCTCTGGAAAACAGTGTTAAACTTTCAATTATCTCTGAACATTGATAAATAAAATGTTGCTTTCGTTTGGTGGACCAGCTGTGCAAGATATGTTACACAAATCGAATTGAGACACAAAACCGAAGGATATCAGATATGTTTTTCAATTTTTTTTTTAACCATGCTGCAACCACTGCAACTAGATAAAGCCAGGAAAAATGTGGTGTTTTGAGAACAACGTTTGGTAGTTGTAGGAATACTCGGAAAAATGTCTAATAAAAATTGAACACTTCCCCACTCTCAAATGGATCCCTAGTTCGGTATTACAATAAACAAATTTTAGTAATTTAGAACACTGGATAAAATTAATTACTCGTAGGTACTTTCAATTTTTACAATATTTTTTTGAAGTGAAAACTTCTTTAACATCGTTGGGATTTGAAACTCGATGAAACGAAAAATAGCGAAACTAAAAAAAGACAAACACCTACATCTATAGGATTTAGCCTGCGAGAGAATGAGACAGACTAATTGGTGTCCGCTTTGTGCCATGCGGTAGCCTATTGGCCTCCTTTTTGTGCGGCGCTTCGTAGAATATAATGTAAAATAATGTTTAAACTTGTTAACAATGTTATAATAAATAAACCCTACAATTATCCTTTTCCTGATACTCCGCATTCGTCTTATTCTCTTGAAGTTTAATTTTCTGAAGGTTTCACTTCTACCCCATGTTACGCACCGTTCTTGACCGTCGGGAGCTAGTGCGACATACCTCAATTGGGGTTTGTCGCACTATTTAGCCTCACAATATACCCCAATTGAGGTTGTGAGGCTAAAGTTAGTGGGAGGAGAAGAAGATGGGGAAGACCAAAGTGGGGAAGTAGCTTACTATTCAGACCTTATCACTAAACACGACTAAAGCAATTAAGCAGTTAAGGCCCGGTAATACCCACCCAAAAAGAAAAAGAAGAAGAGATATGTAAATACAAATATTAAAGGTAACGCGTTTATATTAAAAACAATAATGTTTGAGCGAAAATTGTGAAAATTTTTAATAAAACACGACTTGTTTAAAATAAAGTTAAAATCTCGTAGAGATCATCTAAAATAGCATTTATAGAAACACTGAATTTTGCGATTTTATTCTATCGAGGGAATTTCATATAATTTCCGTTTCGGCACGAGAAATGTGTAGATATTATTTTCAAGAATAACGCATATTTTTTAAGAGCTTTAAAGCTTAAAGTGTTTAAGGAAACTAACTAACTACTGTAATAAATCGCTAGAAATGCGGGAAGCCGGGCCTTAAGCAGCGTTACAATTCTAAATATCTTACACCAGGGCAATACTGAGATATGATACATATTAAAACCATGATTTACGTGAAGATATATAACTCCAAAGTCCATCATTTCAGTTAAGCATATTTTAACATACATTGGTACCTATTCTAACTATGTCAGTGTGATACATCGAACCAAACACCACAATTATTAAGTGGGCTATTAATTCATGATTAATATTACTTGTAGTCGAACAATATCAAATGACCCAACTAGCAAATGTTGATAAATTGCCTCCACTGCGAATTGGTAAGTACTTAGGAAATATATTCAGACCTCACTTAAAATAAGATTTTTGTGAAATTTAAACCGGTAATAATATTTATAAGATGGTAATGAATTTAGAATGTTTTATAAATCTTTAAATTATGTATGAAACAGGCGTTTAACAATTCAATGTTTTTTTTTCTTGTTTTAGATTATGTAATGAATGCTGAGGGTAGCTTATTAGTTGAAGATGAATTGGCGCTGCCGATAGTTGAATAAGTGGTTTGGCTTAACTTAACACGGGGACTGGCCGCTATTTGGGTCAGGTTTGAGAGGCGGGGGAGTTATCCATTCGGTTAACGAGCACTTACCTACTTAGTAGCTATTGGGAAAATAATGTTTTTTTTACTTCTGCAATTGCCTAATGTGGTGATTCCATAATCTCAAGAGGAACGTATGCGCGGCCCATTTCCGCCAATTTCATACAAATCTTAAATTTGGATTAGAGATCAAAATACCCAACCAAACTGAAAAATTATTTTTGTAATCCAAAGGTATTTCAAATATCTAGTACGGATGTGAGCTACTTTATTTACTTTTGCTTTAAATTATAAGATATAGGCTATTAAAGATTTTAGTGTTTCATGATTTTAGAGGTAACTTGGGCAATTATTTGTGAGTAAATGAAAAATATTAAAAAAATAATTTTACTGTACGTATTTAAAAAAAATAATATTTGTTTGTATTTATTTTTATTTGTTTTTCATTTACTCACAAATTATTGCCCAAATTGTCTCTAAAATCATGAAACTTTAAAATCTTTAATGGCTTATATCTTATAATTTAAAACAAAACCAATAAAATAACTTATATTTGTACTAGATATTTGATATGTCTTTTGATTACAAAAATAATTTTTCATCTTGGCTGCGTATTTTCATCTCAAATCTAAATTTTAGATTTGTATAAAACTGGCAACATTTGTATGAAAATGGGCCGCGCATACGTTCCTCTTAATAAAAATGTTATAATTTACAAGCTAATTAATTAATTAATACGATTAAAATAAAGTTATAGGACCTCAAAATGATGCACTCTCAGTATCGACGTTGTTTAAAACTACGATTTTGAAATAGCTTTCTGGATGGACAGGTCCCAGGACGTTTCATATTCTACTATTTTTTCCAACACAACCTCCAGCCTTTAAAATTCCATCAGGTTTTAAGCCTAGAGATTTCCTTATATTTAGTGATCAAAAGTGAAAAGCCAAAAGCTTCTTAACTGTAACTGTAAATAAAAATTTGTACAAGTGTTATTATGTCTTTCAGGTCGATATTAGTTCCTAGCTAGGCAGATTGCCCAAATTGATTGAAGGAACCAAATGCTGGTGAAAATGCTAGAAATGTATTCTGCAAAAAAATGTTTTTTTTTCTGATTTAAATATGTACAAAATTTTTACTTATTACGCCATTAAAAGGTAAGTATTTTAAATTTTGTGTCATTATTTAATAGTTTTTCAGACTCCATCCTACCTAAGCCAATGAATCAATTAGTTATTAGTGAACCGACGCAGGACATTTTGCATGTCTTAATATTTAATTCTGGGGGGATTTTATTAAATACACGCAAAATGTCCTGCATCGGTTCATTAATAACTAAATAGTTGATTGGCTTGTCACTCCATTCAATGTCCTCATCCACTTTCTTCAGTCTCTCAATAGTCCCCAAAATGGGTATGCTATAGGCATCTACCTCTAACCACTTGGATATTATCCATTTCTTTAGTTATTTTCAGTAATACATATGGTGAAAGAACCCTAAGCTATATTGTACCCAAAATATTTAATAAACTACCAATGGCAATTAAAAATAGTAACGTTTTTACTTCTAAAGTCAAATATAATGTAAGGAAATTGATGCCCTACCAAACCCTTATATTCCTAATTGGAATTCACATTCTAAGGAAAAAGAACGTCATTATAATGTAATTTTGTAAAACCTCGTATATTTGAATCTACGAGTATGTACTGTTGATTGTATTAATTTTTTGTTCATATAACATTCAATTGTATTTTTTTTATTATAAAGGCTTATACTGCCATTAAAATATTTATATAATTTGTAATCTAACCAATTTACATAATTGTTAATTTATTAATTAACATCATACATGTATGCAATTTGAAAATCACCATGTTATTGCATAAAATGTTGTTACTGTGCACCTGCTGACAAACTACATAAGTAGTTTAGCAGGTTTTAAATGTCAATAAAAAAAAAAAAAAAACCTTATATTAATATGATTACTCCTTGTGATTACTCTCTTCTCTTCTGATTACTCCTTGTCCTTTCCCCCTTTAATCAGCCTCTAAATGTACCCTAAATAGGGATATCATGGTTCCATCAGCTCCGGGAAGATGGAACTCTTGTGCGGAACCACAAAAACAATGGTTCAATGTCAGAGAGACAAAAAATAGACAAAGTAATTGACGCGTCGCGTCGTCGCTCACAAATCCACCGTTTTGTGACAAACAATTATTACTTGTGATTCGTCAGGCGCGATTTTACGTGAGAAGGCTTCACTGACTTTGCCCCGGCCGAGATGTAACTTTTTTCATCTCTACTTGTCCGTGTTGAACAGATTTAACAAGGCGACACATTTCTTGCCACAGGACGAGGAGAAAAGTTGCATAGCAGGGCCGTTCTGAGAATTTCGTAAGCCCTTCGGAAGCTTTTGGCACTTTTACTTCTGAGAACCCCTCTTCCGTGCGTTGCCAGAATTCCCTTTCTCAGTTGTGATTCGTTTCCCGAAGAAAGTTTTGTTGCTAAAGTGTATAATATTATTTTTAAATTAAAATCTATGGCTTACTCCAGTCATCATATCTGTCCTATGAGACGAATCCAAAATTTCGGAAATATATACTCCTATGTTGTGATATATTTAGTTTTACATTATTGCAACATCATCTGTATTTAATATGTTTTTATCATCGAATGAGTAATCTTAATTCATTGATTTATAAACTACTAACCAAAGAACTTTGGTTAAGGGCTGATAAAATTGAAAAATTTTTGTCTTTCTTTCTCGTTTATAATTTATAAATATATTCCATAAAATATACAAAGGTCTTTATAAAATTTTTTCAAAATTCGCAAATTCATATAAAAGTCTGTAAGGGAAGAAAAAGAAAAAAATGTTTTTTTTTTCGAAGCATCGCACAAAGAGGATACCGATAGGCTACGAAGCACCGCATAAAGAGGAGACAGATTATTCCATCTAAACAAATAATTAAAATGGAACAATTTTAATCATTTTCAAACAATATAAAAAACCTAAAGAAAGGGAAAAAAGTAACACTAAAAAGTAAAGTAACATTTAATAAAATGAAGACAATATTAGTGAAACTTAATCGGAAATCTGGAAACAGGAAAATCAGAAAAAGATAATGGCACCTCTGAGACTTGAACCCAGGACCTTCGCCACTGCGCCAAGCTGTCGATGGTCACATTGGCGCGGTGGTTAGTGCAGTGGCCCGGAAAGCCGAAGGTCCTGGGTTCGATTTTTCTGTTTCCAGATTTCCGATTGAGTTTCGCTAATATTGTCTTCATCTACATCTATCTATAATATTAATACGTGAAGCAAAAACTTTGTACCCCTCTTTATGAAAATTGGGTAGTCGGTTTGCGGATGATAATTTTACGTGATAACGTCATATGAACGCCGACTGCACTCACGAAAAGGCATGACTCATTGTCATGTTCCACCTGAGCCGAGCGTGCAAGCGAGAGGACGGAACAAGCGATAGTTCGGTTTATGACGCATCATTGCAATTTTTTCATCAATGTTTTCTTATGATGTTATCACGTAAAATTATCGTCCGTAAACCGACTTTACAGACAACAATTTTATTTTTTTATTATTGCTCTTTTTGTATATTTAAGGCGCAATGTATTTGAATTTTCCTTTGCATATTAACATGAATACCTCTAATAAAATACACGTGTATCGGTAAAACGGCGTTTTTTGGTAAAGATTGGGGGGAAGAATTGGTTAACCATTTCGTACCCCAGATATGTATATTTGAAAATACCTACACGGATTGCAGACATTTTTTCTCTCTATTTAGAGCGAATAAAAAGAGGCGGCTTTCCGTTTCCAATAGCTGGTATTAACACACGATCACGTTCACATACATCCAGAACTCGCACACACACTTCACACACCATTTTAGCTACTTTTATAGATGTTGGCAATGTGTATATTTTGAATGGTGACTTTCGGTTTTAATCTATGATACATATACAAATGATTTTTTAATATTGTTTATGTCAATATTACTGAAGAGTCTGTCAAGTAATGTCACCGCCACCCCGGAAACCATTTATTGGATAACCAACACCTCTGTCGTAGGTCACCCCAAGTGGTTCGCTTTGATGACTTTGCAGGGGTGCCCGGGTTCATCAGGTGAGGTGTGTTCGGGTCTTGGTGGTGGATGAGGACCAGGAGAGGCCGGCTTGTGTAGACCTTGACTTCTCCAGCTGGTCTCTCACCACCCATCGTTTTGCACTGCAGCGGGAGGGATGGATTCATACGTCCATTACTCATGCACACACTGACCCCTAAATTCCTAGAACTTCCTCTTCATCCTCTCCTTAAAGAGGCCCTCCACTCAGCATCCCCAAAGATGACATTGGCACGGCGGAAAATTATTTTAAGTGAAAACGTCTTTAGCATCGTTGTGATTAAACTCGATGAAACGAATAGACAAAAAAGTCGCATACATCTATAGGATTTAGCCTGCGAGATAATATTCTCCTCTTTGTGCGGTGCTTCGTGGCCTCTTCACTCTTGTCTACTTTAGTTTTCTGAAAGTTTCACTTCTAACGCGTGTGAACTGCACATACATTCTTTTTCCTTTTTTCTCTTCGGTGTTTGTTTATTTATTTATTGTTTGAAACATTTACAGAGTGTTAACAATGATTATAGTTACAAAATTGCCATTGGGAAGTACATAGTATTAACATTCCAATCATAAATGTTCACAGCATGCGTAATCAGTGTTTACTTGTACTAGGTACAAAACATAGTAATGTCAAATATAAAACATAAATACAGAGAAAGAATAGAAAGATAGTAAAAATAAAATGATAATGGAGTAGTCACATAATTGTTCTCCATGATATATCATGGTAAAAGATTGTTAATTTGCCTTTCGAAATATGTAAGACTGTTTGCATAAATAACTACATGGTCACATTCAATGGTATTATATAGACGACACATTCGAGACAGTGGATTGGAGTATGCAATATTGTTATTAAATAATTCAAGATGGAATGTATTAGGACTCCCTAAATTGCGTCTATTAGGAACTTTTATATTTTATTAATATTGCTCAGACAATGATTAGTTCGAAGCTTATCATGAATAATTTTGTATAAACATATTAAGTCAGCAAATTGTCTTCTTTTTTCCAAGGATGTAAAATGAAATTGTTGGAGTCGTTCCTCGTAAAATAGGAGTAAGGCATTTAATCCAAGTTTAAATGATAAAAGTCATAGGAATTTTTGTCTTTTGTTACTTGTATTTATCTTATTTTCTTGCTATAAAATGGTCATGTTACCCAGGTCATGTTGCGCATCTACTGGCCCCTTAGCACGAGATTCTAAATCGTGGCATCGGGTTAACATTTTCCTCTTTGCATATCGTTACCAGCTGCTGCTTGGACATACTTAAATAAATAAAATCTCTTCCAGCGCTCCATCGTAAACTCCAGAAAAAATGACCCCAGTTAGCCCTACACAGTACACATTTTAGACGACTTTAGCAAGTACGGCTATCTTAACCATGCAGCAAAAATCTGTTTTGTGGCGGAGAAAATACTATTGAACGTTGAGTTCAGAATCCATTTGCAGAGCTATTTTTGGATTTTTTTGTCAATGCAAATCAGCAGTTCACTACGTTATGTCGTTTTCAAGATGAAGAATTGAAATTGAAATTTCATTGTTCAATGCTTAGAGGTATGTCATTATCTCCATAATTGTTTTTAATAAAGCTGTTTGATGTTTAGAGGTGATATCCGTCTAGTAACTAATTTCATTGCACTAAGCAAGCAAATTCAAGTGATTTTGGTTTTTTAAAATTTTTTCTACCAATGTAAAAAAAATGCTAATGCTAATGATCCACACAGGAGGCCCTGAGGAAAATAATTCCCCTCAGGGCTTATGTCATCTATGGGGATGCTGTGTGGAGGGTCTTTTTAGAAAAAGAAAGAGAGGAAGTTCTGGGATGGAAAAGGGTATAAGGGGTGGGTAGGAATCTGGGGGTCACTGTGTCCAGGAGTGACGAACGTATGAATCCACCTTTCCCACTGCGGTGTTAGGCGATTTTCCATGAGAGTATGGCTGGAGAAGTCAAGGGGACTCCCTTAACCCACAGGGAGGGTTAAGGAAGAATGCTGGGAATGAGTGGGAATGCTACGAAGATTCCCATGGAGAGGAGAACGATAGCCTACGAAAAACCACACAAAGAGGAGACCAATTATACTATCTCATTCACTCGCAAATTGAATCCTATAGATATATATACGTGTTCGTCTCTTTTTAGTGTCGCTCGTTTCCGTTTCATCGAGTTTAAAATCACAACGGTGCTAAAAAAGTTTGTACTTCAAAAAATAAACTCCAAAACTAAAATAATACGTTTAATGTCTGCGTAACATATATTTATTGCTGTAGAATAATGAGATTAAGGCGCGTTGAACTACTCGCCCAGAGCAAAATTCGAATCTGCATCTCATTAACGTCCTAAATTATAACCTCGTTATCTTATACGGCGGAATTTTCTCAGTGGTGCTGAGGGCCTTAGTGAAATCAAGAAATTATCATTTTCATATGCAGCGTTCATTGGAACTAAAGTCATTTGTCACTGGCCGGTGACGGTGTGGGGCGATACTGGAGGAAGGAGGAGGGCGGGGTTGGCGATGCAACGAACTTCGATGCAACAACGAACAGGCGTAATTTTCACGTAGGTAACAATAATTAGACGGAATTACACATATACGAAATAACACAAGGATTGAATTACATTTATTTAAATTATTCCTACAGGAATTTAGTAATTTAGCACAGTTAACCTAAGCCAACGTGATTTATTTTTACCTATTTCTACCTCCTTTTTTTGGCAACTTTTTGGACAGCGTTGCAGTGTCCATCATCAGGGCAGATGTAATGTTGTCCGAAACGTTGGCTAAAGAAGGAGGTAGCGCAACACGGCTTAATACCCAAAATAGATGACGATTATGCTTTTGGCCGTGAAATTCTAAAATCATATCTAACCTAACCTAATATTTTTTCTTGCACAATTCTGGCAGTGTAATTTGATACCTGAAATTGATGCATGTGTTATTTTGTCCAGAATTCGATTAATTATTGTTCCACGACTAAACATCGAAGGAAAGTGACGAAATCTAATCTAACCTAACCTAACCGAACCTGACCTAATTAGATATATGTTAAGTTTTTCATAACCTAACCTAACTTAATAATATTATTATTATTCTGTTTTGTCTTTGTTATATTTTATCCGGTTAACCAATTCAATAATACATCGATCGTACATCGTTTTGTTAATTAGTAAGACAACTCCAAATATGTAGTTTTGAGATAATGAGGAAAGCAATATTCGAATGCTCATCATAAATCAAATATTATTTACAAAGTGCTTTACATAACAAATATTCTATAAAATAACACCAGGAGGCCTAATGGTCCGGTACATTAGTGTAACATTTTGAAATATCTTACTAATGACCCAGACAGCATCTCAACATTTAGTTTAATTCACTCTAATTTTTTCTGCATCATTCTGTTGATTTTATGAGCAATCTGAGCCTTGTACCAGATAGAGGGTACATTTTTACGTATAACTGCATTCTAAACTATAATTCCCATTTTTCCGAGATGTCTGACTAATCAACTGGATGATCGACATAAAGGAACGTATTTTTTTAAGTTAGTCTGTCTTATTTTACACTTGCGTAAGTTATTGCACTGTATTTATTATTGTATATATTGCATATCATCGAGCTACGATCAAACTGCAAGACAATGCAAGTTTGCGTGTGTCATGTAAGTAGAAACAAAGGGGCTCTTGGGTAGATGCATTTGCATTAGAGCAGGTGAAATATGTTGACGACGCATCACAAGAATGCCCCTGAATGGAGAAAAAATAGCAAAATTATTCATTGATCTGTCTATTTTAATAAAGAAGAGTATCCCATTAAAGCAGAAATTTATTTTTTCTCGATGAAAATTTGCACATTCAGAATAAGAAGAAAACGACTATTTACAACGCCGGGGACATCAGCTAGTTTAATATAAATAGATATTATTACATAAATGAGGTGTGTAGAAGCAAAGGCAGCAATCTCCACAGCTGACAAACTCAGCTTTCTCCCATCAAAATCAGAGTTTGAAAATATATATCGAAGGCAAAGATATCAATTTTTTAGCCTTTTTTTCAAAAAAACGAAAGTGGAGATTGCTGCCTTTGCTTCTACACACCTCATATAAGTTGATCAGTTTACCATTCCAGGTAATTTGGAAGTTTGTCACCAGTATCTATTTGTGATAACACTGTTGATTAAGATTCGCATCACAGATGCCATTGATTTGTATATTCAGTTGATTGAAACGCTTGAAGATCAGATCCGATCTTCAGGAACTCGTACATACGCCGTGCCGTATGTTGTAAACTTCCGATTAGTATTCTTGGTGCAAAACGCACAAAAACACTTATATACCTCCTTTCGGAACGCACCCGCAACGCAGGGCCGGCCTGGAAGCAAACGGCGCCGGCGTCAGGCACTTGTAAAAACTTCAAAGGCGCTGTAATAGATGTTAGGTATTATCAGCGCTATGGCTCCTTGGCTCCTTGGCTCCTTGGCGCCTTGACAAGTTGGCGCCCGGAGCGGACTGCTCCAATTGTGCCCTGTATAGGGGGAATTTACACATTATGCGACACTAAAAATATTTTTCTTCGTTTAACACCCAGTTCACGAGTATGGAAGGAAACAAAGTTTTCGCAAGAATATAGATAACTTACAACGGTGTAGAAGAATATAAGTAACTAACGTACATGTTACTAATTAACCAGAAAAGGTGGTTAATATTCTCGGTATTGCCCTGTTTGAACTCTACCAAACCTAACCTAACCTAACTAGAAAAGGTGATAAATATTTTCAGAACTACCCTGGTGAAATATCACAGTCGAAACTTTTAGTGACCAAAATCACTACAAAAATCTACCCACTAATCAGCAAAAGTAGTAGGTAGTTACTTTCAGTACCGCCCAGTTGAAACATGTGAACCAAATTGCTTTAAAATTCATTTGGCCACGTTGTTCATTAAATCTGAATAGCCAGGTACTTCACAATCTTCCTCTTCTGCATCTCCTGTCTTCCTCCTCGCCGCTCCCTCCAGTATCACATCACGCTGCATATTGGGGATGCCGTAATGCCACAGTTTTCGGGCAGTTAGAACTCATGTGCAGTAACCCAAGTAGAAAAGGGTGGTTTACTTATTGTGTCCGATTCTTTAAGTGGAGGAATACATTTATATGTAAGTGCCACTAAAGCAGTAGTATGAAGTACCTACATAAAGGCTGGAAAGTTGTGCCTTCCTTATTAATTTTTTAATCTTTTTTTTTTTTAAATAAGTGACTCGAATTTTAAAATTTATATTTATTTATTATTAATCTACCACTAACAGAAAATAATAATGAAAACAGCTTATTCAAGCAAACAATATATTATTCAAGATTCAAAAAATAAAATTGAAAACCTGAAGACTTCCCTTGGTCATAAAACAATGCAAGCCAATGCTCTAAAAGGAGACACTTTAAAAATCAAATTCAATTTTTTAATAAAAGCTTAATTTGTACAGTAGGTATTTTAAAATATATGATAATATCAATATATATTTATCAATAAAATATGAATTTGGGTAAATACAAGCATGATACTATTTATAGTTTCAAAGAAAGGAGTGAAGACTGAAATTTTTAAAATTAAACTTTAAATGGAATCAAAATCCGATTTGCTTGAATACGCGCAACGTTTTCACTACAACCTGGCTTAAATATTTTTCAGATTGTATACGAAATTTTTATTCAATATTCGCTTAGAAAAACGTTGAAAATTGTGCCGAATTTTTAGGCTGAATTTTTTATAGGTAACGTGATTTTCGTGGTAGAGAATTTTTTTTGCCAAGAGCGAATGGTCAGAATGGCTTCAAATGAGCAAGGATAGACACTCTCTATCCAGAGATCACTTGTAGCAGTACCCGGCTTCATCCGAACCTCAACCCCTTTTGTCTTATTCAACATCGTTAAATAATACTGATCAAACATCTCATCTTTTCTTACTTGTGGAGTCAAACAATGTGACGAAGTTTTTGAAAGCTATTTTATAAACTTTTTTTTTCGAACTGTTTATAAAATTAGGTTACCAGCTGAAAATAATTGCACTGACCTAAAATTTACGAGCTGAAAATGATTACAATGATCTAAAATATTTATAATTCCTCCAAATATTTGTATATTGCATATTTGTTGTGGCTAATTGCTGTGCGAGGTGGCCCGTCAAGTGATCCCCCGACATTTTTTATTGTATTTTTCTTTATTCATTGTTTTGATGGTTACATGATTTGTGGATTTTTCTACCACCATGCTAGGCACATGCCCATGTTATGGCGGACGGATTAAGCTATATATTTTTTGAACTATTTACCAATTTCAAACCTGAAATCGACGTCAAAAACCGCTTTAATAATAAAGTTGATATGAGTGTCAAACGATTTTAATTATAACAGTGTCGATTTTTTGCTTCATCAATTTATTTATTTCAAAATCATATTCATTATAAGAAAGCTTTGACTATCTAACTAGCAAGGTTTCTGATTTGCCAAATTGGCTGGTTTAGTTCACATTAGGTAGTACGTGCTTTTATTTTTAGAACTTAATTTTAAGTAACCTAAGGCACAAGTGCCATTTACATGATTATCAGACTCACAGCCAAGTACTAGGTTCTAAAAACAAGTTATAAAAACTATATGCTGGTGTAAATGGTATAAAGATATGTAGTTTTATTCTTGATGCATTTGAATGAAAATATGTTTTTTGTTATTTGGCGGTACATCCACGTTGCATACCCCTTCAAAACACTTACATCAACTTCACACATGAGGCCCTGAAGAAAATAATTTCCCTTAGATCCCATATCATTTGAGATGCTGTGTGGAGGGTTTTTTTGAGGAGAGGAAGGAATGAAGAGACCCATGTTACACTTGAAGGAGAAAGGCAAATAGTTCCTCAACTCAAGAACGAGTCGAAGAAGCGACCCGTTCTCATGTGACGAATGTCAACCGTGTACATATGTATGTTGTGTGTTTCCCGACTATCGAAGGGATCAATGACGCTAGTTCCTCAGGGGGTCTTCCATTGAAATACCGGTAGAACAAAAATAGCATTCCAACCCAAAGCCTGTGCTCTAAAGATTGGTATCCGTTTTTTAAGGTGGGAGAATCTATCAAACGGATGTCAGTAGGTATACTGCATTTTGCCCAAATCGATTGCACATTGTATTTATTTATTTATTTATTTAAGGAACATAAACAGTCTTAGTAATACAATAAACATGAGAGGATGATAAAAAAACAGAACAATTATTAATGTTCACAGATAGGTATTTAGAAACAAGACTTACTAAATGCAAACTAGAATATTTAAGAAAAATTAAGAAAAAAAACAGAACTAAGCAGCAATTAAAAAAGATAATAATAATAGTACAAATCTGAATTCAACAAATGATTAACCAATACACAACAATAAAATAAGTGTGATTATAACTAAAACAATAGGTATTTGGTTTGGAAAGGGTAAGGGGAGGAGAGGGATAAGGGAAAGTTGCCACGTTTATAATATTGTATATAAGTCTGGCGGGGTCCAACTATCATGGAATCGCTGTGCGAAACCGGTTGGCTGAAATTAAAAAAAGAGTTCCTACCACTTTACAAAGGCTTGTTCCAAGCACAAATATTGAAGACACAGCTTGCCTACCTCTGCACAAATAATAGTCTATAAATCATAAACAAATTCATCTTAAGTTTTTCGATTCGGCAAAAGTTTATTATGTTACCCATAAATTATAAATGGTGTGATAATCTTGTTGTTGTTTGTAATAGTATCTTGAATCGTCTCTGATATTAAATTAAACAGCCTCGGGTATATAATAAAATATAATTTATTTTAGTAGTGTTATGCCAGTCGGAATCTCACCGCACGCGGAGTGGGTTGGTAAAGGGGGGGAAGGGGGACCTCCCTAAACCGCGCACCTACCGAGAACTCCGCTAACTATCCGTTGGAAACAGGTTTTCCCGAATTTGCCAGATATGACCAGACTCCTCGCAGATAACAACTCCGTATGTCAGGCGTATTGCCATATTTGCATGCGGGAATATGGAAGGTTGGTATGTACAGAACGCGAAGGGGGGGGGGGGGGGGACCCTCAATGCCTCAAGGACCGACGTGAGGAAAATGTCTGAATTGCGGAAATGGCGTCATATTTTTTGGTTCACACGTGTTTTAATCTCTACTTTAACCCTCCTTTCTGGGGACCTACAAATATATATTTATAAAGGTAGTTATTTTTAACGGTGACCCGACAGTTGGTTCCCGAAATTATAATTATAATAAAATTTTAATTTTACCAAATTTCAAATCGACCTCAAAAATACTTTTTATAAGTTGGTTTGAATATCACACGATTTTTTTTTTGTGATTTGATTTTTTGTACTTATACGCTCAATTTGGTTGGCGAGTATGGGTTGCGACGGTCCGGGCACCATTTCTACCGGTTCACACGCGGTAGAAGCTCACACTATATCAATCAATGGAAGCCTTGAAAAGTGACCTTATAATCAAAGTGGCCAATGCGGTAAGGTTTCATTCTATCGCATTTTCTCGCAGGCTAAATCCTACAGATGTATGTGTTTGTCTCTTTTTATCGTCATTTCCATTTCATTGAGTTTCAAATCATAACGATGCTAAAGAAGTTTAACTTCAAAAATCAAAATCAAAAATCAAATCAAAATCGTTGGTCCATTATGTAAAGACGTCGACAAATCGGCGACATTAGCGAAGAAATTATTAGGGTAGGAATCTGGAGGTCAGTGTATCCAGGAGTGACGGGATCCAATCCTACTGCGGTGGAAGGCGATGGAGGTCCGGCCGGAGAGGTTAAAAGGCCTCCCAACCAATATCTATCGATCCCGCCATGCAGCCGGTGGGTAGAAGCATCCGGGGCCAAGACCCGGAATAACCCCACCTCATAAACCCAGGTACCCCTGCTAAGTCACAGTTTATTTAAGTTTTACTGTGTTTTTCAGCTGAATGAGCGTTCTTCACCCGCAAAATATGTTATACAATAAACACTTAAATTATATGAACATGAAAAACTCTGACCTCTGCCACGAAATTTACGACGCGCATTTTCAGAGTTCAAAAAACACTATTTGCTAGATTTCTTGGCGCCCTAGAGGTTAAAAGGCAATAAGCCACCCCTTGTTAAGTATGTGATACTATTTTCACACTACGGTGAAGAGCTTGTTACAGCAGCGATCTCTAGCGGAGAAATTGGAAATAATTTGATTTCCTTCTATCGGATTACGAGTCGATAGAAGTCACCTCCAATGGAACACGAAGGCTGCAGCCGGGTCTCCGGGCAACTGGATTCAATTTGCCTTCAATCGGCTGCAATCCGGCCCCAGTTCTCCGGCTGTGGTATTGGATTTGAACGGAAGTTATCTTCTTACCCTTTATTCCTCCAACAGACCGGTAATAACACTTCTCCTAAACCAAGTACAAAAATATAATTTACTAAACACGACGAGATTATTCCACGACAAAAAAGAACTGTTACAAAAAAATAACACTTTTAACACCCCAGATGATTTAGCATAGACTTGCCTTGTTTTGACTCGAACTTTTGCATTCATCTCTATAAATATCAATCCTGTCAAGATGGTAGTCGTCCTTAAGAGGAATATAAGCGCTAGAAATATTTCGATTCCCGTGCCATACAAATTTTAAAATCGCGCATCGTATTTGCATGAGGCAAGTAAGCGAAAAAGTGGTTTTTATTTATTTTATGCATAATTTTATAAGAATGAAAAAAAGTTAGAACATACAAAACCTCAAAAATAGTCTGAGCCATTAAGGGGTATTTAAAAAAAATGTTTCTTACGTTACTTTATAGTTAAGTCATGAAAAAACATTTTTTTTAGTGGTTTACGCTTATATTTTTTCTTACGTAATTAATAATTTTATTGTAATTCCAATACACAGAAAAGCTAGAAAAAGCTTCAACTTACCCGTAGCATATTTTTTGGTTTTCATAATGTAAACCGATTCGTCGTAAAGATGAATCTAAATAGTATCTAAATTGTATTTCACTGTATAGCTTCATCTTAATAGTGCAGTTTTCTTTTCCTCCACAGCGCGTGAGTTTGCTACTGTTGCGAGCTGTACAGTCGTAATATTCAACATTACGCGAAGTCTACTCTTCACAGAACTAATTAACGCCTTACTAATAAACATAGTGTTATTTTTTTTACAATTGATAATAAACCGTTTATATGAAAACCTTATTAATAGAAAGCATATTTTTTGGTTTTCATAATGTAAACCGATTCGTCGTAAAGATGAATCTAAATAGTATCTAAATTGTATTTCACTGTATAGCTTCATCTTAATAGTGCAGTTTTCTTTTCCTCCACAGCGCGTGAGCTTTGCTACTGTTGCGAGCTGTACAGTCGTAATATTCAACATTACGCGAAGTCTACTCTTCACAGAACTAATTAACGCCTTACTAATAAACATAGTGTTATTTTTTTTACAATTGATAATAAACCGTTTATATGAAAACCTTATTAATAGAAATGTAAAACAGAAATTACCATTTAACAGCCATAAAATAGTTCATGGAAAGGTACATTGTTAAAGCAGCCAAAGAGGGTGGTTTATCTGAACATGCATAAGGCTTTAATGTTATTAAAAAAACCTCACTTTCATGGAATTCTTATTAAATTCACGCAATTATAGGCACTCAAAAATCAATAGGTTGGTGTGTCAGAAGTAACCCCACTTTTTCAAGACAGGAATCTCATGCGTCACCTTGCCAAAATGCAACGTTGCCAGCTTAGTTAAAGACATTTTATATTAGTAAGAATCCAAAGCAGAGCTTGTGCTATCTTTGTTCAATGTATAACTAAAATACCGTTTAACGGCTGGAAAGTATTATTTTTATAAGCATTTTAGACTTCTGCAAACATTTCAAATTGTTATGTGTGCAGTGTTCCAAAGAACAAGTTTGCTTGAAAAGGATTTAGGTATGTTTATTAAATAAGTGTGAAAGTCTGGGATTTTGCAACTTGAAACCCTCGCTGCGTGCATCTTCCCATTTCCCATGTTTCTGCAACCTACACCTTAATCATGTTTTTAAATTAATCCCTAAGAGCCTGTGTCATCTTTGGGAATGCTTTTGGAGATTATTTTTGAGAAAGGGAAGGAAAGGAATTTAAAAAACATTAAAAAATGTATTAGGGGTTATTAGAAATCTGGGGTCGGTGTGTCCAGGAGTGACGGACGTATGAATTAACGCAATGTTTATGATTTTTTTGACAATAAGTTGCGCCTCCCTCAGGCCAAAAATAAATATAAATCTAAATAATATATTGAACGCGAAAGCTTCATATGGTTTGAATATGTTAAATGAAAACATATCAATACATATGTATGAGATTTATTAGAACAACTTGTTTTCAAATAGTTTAATTTTATGCCCAAAAGCCAAGAACAAAAACAACGAACCTAAATGTTCGGTTATAAATTAACAAATCCATTGTAGTTTTTAATACATATTTGATGGTGTTTCGAAGAAAAGGCCCTTAATCATAATTTTTTTGATAAATACGATAAAATCTGGATTAATGTTGTAATAAAAATAAAAGCTGCTTCTATGCGAAAACCACTTAGTAACTTAAGCAATAAAGTTGGTAAGGTATATGCAATGAATAATATAAAACTTCCAAAATAACATAATCTAAGAACAGTTAAAATGGAATAAAAACAGAAAGAAATCCTTCAAATTGTTTTTGCAACCGAACTGTTTCAAATGCTCATCTCATTAATTTGAAAACCATCAAAATGAAAATCAGTGCTATTTAGATTTTTTAAACATTTGAACAGCTCCCTTGATTTAAACGCTGATTCTCGGCCCAATCCAGCTTTTTATCAAATTGTGATCAGCTGCCAAGCATAAGGGCTTGACCATTATGCTTGGACAGCTTGAACTCAAATTGATCAATAGCTGAAACTGGTCGAGTATCTGCGTTCGATGGGCATTGTTCAATAAAAAAATCTAAATGGCGCTGATTGCAATTTGATCATTAAACCCAACTTAAATACTACTTTTAGCATTACGCTTACTTTTTTGAGCATTTATTTTTGACCTGGAAACGCTATTAAAGGTTCCAATACTAAAGTCCCGGCAAAGTTTGCAATGAAACTTATATTGGTGTCGAATATTTAAATACATCTCGTGGCCCAAGGGTTGTGATAAGAACTTCGAAATTCACTCTGATCAAATAATCAGTCAGAACTCCGCAACGGAAACGGTTGCAGGAATTATACGTGCGTCATCGTGTAGATCTTGAGGTGCTCTAAAATATAAGCTTAGAAAAAAAAACAAAAATTGTGTTAAAAAGACATGTGTTATTCACACGCGGTATAAGTGAAACCTTCATAAAACTAAAGTAGACAATAGTGGGGAGGCTACGGAGCACCGCACAAATAAAAATTAAAAAATCGAGTTCAGTTCACACGCCGTAGAAGCCCGCAAAA
Source organism: Glyphotaelius pellucidus (assembly GCA_936435175.1). Classification (NCBI taxonomy): domain Eukaryota; kingdom Metazoa; phylum Arthropoda; class Insecta; order Trichoptera; family Limnephilidae; genus Glyphotaelius; species Glyphotaelius pellucidus. The sequence goes on from OW386542.1 coordinate 7,237,512, forward strand.
TATCAACTAACGGGAGCCTTGAAAAGTGAGCTCACAATCAAAGCGGCCAAAGTAGTAAGGTTTCATTCTATCTCATTCTCTCGCAGGATAAATCCTGTAGATGTATGTGTTTGTATCTTTTTAGTGTCGTTTCCGTTTCATCGAGTTTCAAATCACAACGGTGCTAATGAAGTTTCACTTAAATTCAGATAATACACACATAAATAAAAAAAATGTATTATAAGTTTCTAACCTTAATATGCATTGGCTTTTTGACACTAAACGGGAATTAATTAGCTAATGAGGTATTTAGTAATATTTCAACCATTTTCGTTTTTCAACGATCGATTGCAATAAATTGATTGTTTCTTAGATGCATTATCAAAGGCTGTGGATCGCGTATACGATAACTTTTTCATTTCTAAGAACTTCGTTAGTTTAACATGTTCGTTAAATATGTACTTAAACCAATGTTAAAATAATGTTGTATTTAAACCAATGTATTGGAGGTTGTAGTACATTCTTGCAAGTTCAGAAACTGATTTTGTAAAGGCCTGAAAATCAGATGCGGCTTTCCGAAGACTCAATCTGATAAAATAATTCGCAGCGAAGCCTTCTTTATTCCGCAGCATATTGTTCTTAAATGGCGAATGAGGGAAGGAAGTTTTCATCCGCCGCCGGGAGAAGAACCGATTCTCTTCGCTTGTATTTGATTATATTATTCTTTATTGGATTTCGATTTCATATCGGCGCCTTTTCGTGTGGCAACATCTCTGCCCTTTTTGGTAGAAACAAGACTCGGCTCAGGCAATATACTGGTAGTTAGTGTTCGGTCGGTAGAGGTCGTATTATTATTTTCATGGGAATAAGTAGGCAATGTCAATAACTGTTTCAATAAAGGTCCTGGATAATTCGGGGTTAAAAGAACAGTGAAAATGAAATCATTGTGGTTAATGTATTTGATTCTATTTTGTCGTAATTGTTTTTGATGTGAACATTTCTTTAACACCATTGTGATTTGAAACTCAATGAAACGAAAAAGAAAAAAAACGGGTGTGCTTTAGATTACACGAATGAAGTAAAACTTCTTAATGCTTCGTTCGCCTCGCCCGATCACACTTTTCGTAACGCTCTCGTCACGCATTCATCAGCATACTCCCCAAGTCAAGCGATGCTTTGTTCACTTCGCCAAATCACACTTTTTGTAACGCCCTCGTCACGCATTCACAAGCTTACTCCCCAAGCCAAGCGTGCGTAAAAAAGTTTTACTTCAAAAAGCGACACTAATACACGACAAATCATATACCTATAGGATTTAGCTTGCGAAAGAATGAGGTAGAATAATTAGTCTCCTCTTTGTGCGGTGCTTTGTAGCCTCCCTACTCGTCTACTTTAGTTTACTGAAGGTTTCACTTTACCACGTGTGAACTGCACAATTTTTTTTAAGGTTCCCAAACTGCGCAAGTCAATGAAACGCAAAAGCGACACTAAATATACGACAAATCATATATCTATATGATTTAGCCTGCGAGATATTGAGATAGAATAATCGGTCTCCTCTTTGTGCGGTGCTTTGTAGCATCCTCACTCTTCTCTACTTAAGTTTTCTGAAGGTTTCACTTCTATCGCGTCTTCACTTCTACACATTTTTTTTGTCTTTTAAGTTTCCCAAACTGCGCATTTCCCGTGGCTATATGGCATCTCCGATTTGGAAACGTTATGAGGTTGAAGGGAGTATGAGGGGAGACGATATGAGGAAGTTTTTCAAAATCAGGAGTAAACATTAATTTTCATTTTTTTCAAATAAGCTTAAGGGGTGGCAAAAAGGAGTGGAGTGATTTTTTGAAATCTCATAAAAACAGACGCTTTCTATTATTTTGAAGGTTATGTGTGCAAAATTTCATCAACCTTGGCCTAGACCAGAGACGTATTACAAAAACGAGGCCACGCTACAACAAACACTCTCTTTAATACATTTCTGTACATATAACAGATAATTTACACAAAATATTCAAATTTTAATTTACTCTTTTGAATTTAGATACTACGATCCGTGGGTCCCTTGCTGGATCGCGGGGTGATCGTCGAAATAAATGAGAATATTGTGGTGTCAGTGTGGAATTTCGTGTATTTTATTGCAGCTTTTTCTTTCTAAGCTTTGCTACACTGTTGTCTTCTAAAAAAAATTGACACAAAGGTTGGCGTTCTGTGTAGAAGCCACGCGGTGTTTTTGTAGCTCCTTGAATATTCAACAAAAAGCATCAGTTACCCGCTGCTAATACATAATCTCTCACCTTTCTCAGTGAAGCTGAACTATGCCATTATTGTCCTAACTTCAACTTAAGGTAATTTACACCGAGCAATTTGTTTTAACAACCGGGACGTGCCAACTTCAGACCCTAATAGATGAACATAATTTAATATAACCTATAATGGGTACTAGGTGAAAGTCCGTCAATAATAACGGGGAATATTACCATTTTACGTATGCAATAAGGCTAAGCATTCAAATATTATCGTCTTAAGGGAATATTCTAATCTAGAAAAAAAAAAAAAATAATAAAAAATTTCTTCGTATTTTAATGGTTTAAATATACAAGAATATCTCCTTAAAAAGATATTCGAATTATATTAATTACTAAGTAAGAGCCATTTTAGTTCGACAGGTTTAGACGGAATCTAAATAAAATCTAAATAGAGAAAAAATTTAAACGCGTGTTTCTCAAATAAAAAGAATGAGATAGTATAATTGGTCTCCTCTTTGTGCGGTGCTTCGTAACCTCCCCATTCTTGTCTACTTTAGTTTTCTGAAGGTCCACTTCTACCGCGTGTGAATTGCACACTTTTTTTCGATTTTTTAAAACTGAAACCGTTTTCACATATTATTAAACATTGTAGACGAACGTTTTCACATTTGAAATTATTACGATTGAAAATAATTTAATCAGGTTTGAAGTTCGTAAATTATTAGTAGCTCTACAAGTTCTGCGATTTATTATTTGATAAACGAAGATTACTATTTTATTTTTAGTATGCAGCATAATTTTAAGCGAGTTATTTTCGTTGTTGCGTGTTTACAAAATACATAAATTTCCTTCGGTAATGGTGTTTTTTTTAAATATTTTATTCGGTTTTGTTTATTATCCTGCAATTACACTGATTACATCTCCCCACAATACATTACGTAACCCCCGAGCAATCTCAACCTCTCCCTAAATAAACCTCACTGTCTTACCACCTTCTTTCTCTCCTAAAGTGTATTTTCCCTCCAATAATCCATCTGTCAAAATCCACTCCTTTGCTTTTATTTAGTATTCTCGCTTTAAAAATGGAACACATTTAAATTCTGCGGAAAAATTTCAAAGACTACGATACAATATATTTATCTACCCCCGTACTCTGCGTATATTTAGTCATCCGGTTTTATACGAAAAAGATTGTGTGTTTTGTTCATGAAAGGATATAAAAATAACTGTAAAATTATCTTACATCTACGCGTTTTACTACCCGGCTTTGCTCAGGTATATTTCGACGCGTAATCGCAGCGGATCTCAACTTTTATTCTAACTCTTGACATAACCCGACTCATGTATTTGATTCACTTGATCGACAATGTCATCCTAAAGCTTCCCCGACTTCTTCTACCATTTACTCTCGAATCATTTATTTTCTTCGCATCCTTTCTTAGTATTTATCCGCTCTACATGTATAAACCAATCTACGCGTCACTCTACATTAAGTCGTTACACAACCCTAATAATTTTTGTTTGCACAAAACTCACATTTTAATCATTTCCGTTGAATTCGTAACTATAATAACTTTTTTACTCCAATGGACACCTGGGGATGTAAGTTCTTTATATTTAAAATTAATAAAAACAATACTTTACCATTAATATATTTTATGTAGAACTATTTTAAAACTTTATAACCAGTTTTCAACTGTAAAGTTAGCGGTAAGCACCAGATTTTATTTTTCTAGACCATGAATTAATAACTTCGGGAAGTATTCATTTAGAAAAATCATAAATATTTGTAACACGTTCTTCAAAATTAATTAAAATGAACTCGGCGGAAAGGTCAAATCTTCAGGCCCGCTATGGCGAATTCGACCGTACACGGCTTCTTTACTTACGTCGTTAAGATTCTGAATATATTTTAGGGTATATTGTCGTCTTAATTCCTTCTGGATCTCCACTTATTTAACAATGTAACACGGTCCGACATAATTTTATTACACACCCTTTACTTGCCAATCTAAACTAAAACCATGCTATCGGTTGAACCTCTGTCTAATGAATCTCGGTTCAATGAATTCCAGATCTTTTGCTTTGAATATAATTATTTTCAAAACTTGAAGTGTTTGTTTAGAGAATTTAATAAAACACCTATCTGTTATGACGTAACATTTTTAACACAATCTTTTTTTTTAAATTTTAACTGATTTGTCGAGAATTTAGACTATCCTATTTAGATGAAGCAAAAAAAAATGGTTCCACATTTCAACTCCAATCGTTTGACCTCCGACGCTTCCAACGCTCTAAGGCCAAAAGATTTTAACCTACCGAATCCGGCCCAAGCGCACTGCTATTTGCATGATAATAGTGAAACATGTTTTGACGAGATATTAGTACGCAAAAGCGTAATAGCGTCTTTATGACTATCCCAAATTTTTTTCGGGTCTGCGTTATTTTATAATAAAAACATCATAAATTCAACTTTCCGTTACCGTTATTTTATGCCATTGGATAATGCGCTGTGCCTACTTGATGATTTACTCCAGCGGTGCCCAACCTAAATCGTTTGGTGGACCAAAAAAAATATTGCCGGGCCAATTGAGTAGCGATGGGGGAGGGTTAACGGCGGATATCACCGTTAATTTTTACCGGTAAATTGGTGCTATTATTGTGAAATTGCAACCATCAACACTAAAAGACACATACTGACTATATAAGCGCTTATGTGTGTCGTTTGCACCCACTCTCCATTTATTAAAATCAGGTCAGCTGCATCGATCTTTGAAGAAATCTGGGGATAAAGTATACTAGTTGAAATTGACTGCTAAATTCGTTGTGCCGCCGTGCGCCTGGCACTTTTCATGCAATAAATCAAAACCCCCACCGAGAGTCCGAGGTCTAATAACAAGAAAGTTCTAATTTCACAAAATGTAATGTACGTGTCATAAATTTATGAAAACAATTATTAATTTTTTGCGTGGATACTAAAATCCTAAAATAGAAAGCTGAAAACTTCATTTTGGACCGCAAAACATTCTCAAATGGCCGCATGCGCCGGTCGCTGGTTGGGCATGTCTGATTTACTCAAAGCGGTGATATTTGGATTTTCATAACCTTTTTACGAGACCTAAACCGTAATGTTCCTCATTAATATAATATTATGCTACTTCAATAATAGCAAAATCACTTTGTGGCGTCATTTTAATTAAAATAAAATAAATGTTCAAAACCAACGCAAATACAAACTAAACTTCATATCCTTATAAAGAGGCCGTTGTTTTGACGCATGTTGATAATTCTGATTAAAAAGTGGTGTAAACCAAATTTATTATATTATTTATTAATATAAACCCCTTCGTTAACCGTTCGCTTTCCGCGTCAGACTCACTGGCGTCATTCTTTGTCACTTTCAAGTGTGACTCTAAAATAAAGTGTATCCAGAGAGAAAATTGTTGAAACTTGGAAATTTCATTCGATAAAAATGGAAAAAATCTCTTATTTGAAAATTATGTGTTGTTTTTGTTTTAATGTAATGTATTTTCTACTTTATAATGTCACTATAACCAGAAAAGCCCCGTTCATTTTAGGAATAAACAAAAATTGTAAACTCATTATCTTATTTATTTATATAAAAAATAATGTTTCTTTGTTTGTCCCGTATGCGATCCTTAACATTCATCTGACTGCGTTGAAATTTTGGTGATTAGTTGTGCGCACGCCCGCAAAGGTTTCAATATATAATTATGAAATTTGATTAAAAAAATTACAATAGGTGGCGCGCGAAATTTTTCAATAATGTCTGAATTTCATATAGTTTAGCGACAGGGAGGGAAGGTGGGAGGGGGTTAGGAATCCGGGTGGGGAAATAAAACTCTACACGATATGTTTATGATTCCTTCTTCTTATTTCAATTTAATAGTAATTTTATGTAAATGAAATGCTCAGCACGGGAGACCTCATTATTTGTTAAAAAAGGAAGATTCTTCAACATTTTTCGTTAATAATAAGTCGGCGGAAGAATTACTTACAAAAAAAAAAATAGACCACTAAAAAGCTAATCTTCTCTTTCATTTGTAATGAGAGAAATCAATGTGTCATCACTTTTTCCTGTGACGGGAATCGAACATGGAAAAGAAAAACCGATTTTTATTATTATTCCATTTTATTTATTTTTGACAAAAAACGTAGTTTACAATATATTCACAGTCCTCTTCACTAGGTATTCCTGTTCCGAGGCGAACCGAAGGTCGTTGAGTTGGTGTTACTTCAGATTTCCTCATCTTCGTGTTTGTTGATTTCCTCATCTTAATGATTGTTGATTTTGTGTTGTTGATTTTCCTAATAAATAAAATAAATATACCCTACAATTATCCAACTCCTGGTAATCTGCTTTTGTCTCATTCTCTCGAAGTTTAGTTTCACTTCTACCGCGTATTTAGTTTCACTTCTATCGTGTCTTTCTACAGTATATGCATACTCTGATCTTTTTGATTTCTTCATCTTCAGGTTGTTAATTTTCATGGTTTCATTTGTTGTTGACTGAAGGTTATTGTTACTTAATATTTTTTTTTTATGATTTCCTCATCTTCATGTTTAATTTACCACATCATGATGTTGTTTTACTTGTTTCTCCATCTTCATGGTATTTTCAATATCTTTACTATATATAATTTTGTAGATTAAAATTAGATATTTCAGCTAAAGCTTAGCAATCAATATCAGTCATAAGTCTCCTTTATAAAATTATTAAAATATCAATATTATTTCATCTTCGATATTAAACAAATTCGTAGCGATCCTCAAGATACTTTAGGCGTTTAAGTGGTTACCTGGAACCGATATAAGGTAGCTACCTGTCCTGAGTCTAAAATAAACCTTAATTTAAATTTATCTAAGTCAGCATAGTTTAGCATTTTCCATAACATTATTTTCACGTTCAAGAAATAAAAAAAAAAAAAACAACATTTTAATATTAATAAATATAATGTTCCTACAGTGTATGTGATGGGAATATTTTCGTTTTATTGGTTCATAAAGCATTTAAAAAGATCTTCAAAGGAAAAGCGTTTAACTAACTTGCTGTAAAAAGCCAAGAGGGAAGTAATGTTTATATTCATTGAAGTGCATATTCGTTTCACGACTGGATTACATTTTTACTTTATCGAATATTAAAGAAAACGACAGAAAATTTATTGATTTTTTAGTTGTATTATTTACTTACTTTTTGGTTTTGTTTAATCTTGTGAAAACTACACCAATTCAAAACAAAGATCCATCACAAGAGTAGAAGTTATATAATATTTATTATAATAAAAATGAAAGTTTTGCTCGACAAATTTCAGACCAGCCGTAATAACGAAAAGTGTATACAAAGTATTTGATAAAAAACATTTATTGGCATAAAATACTCCCAGATATGTAACATATAATTTGATAGACGCCAGAAAACTCTAACATTTTTATGGCGGTTTAATATTTTTGTTATACCAAGTTTTGCGTGAATTTATCTTTGTCTGCATACAACATTCAGTTTTTAAGGGGTATTGAATACCTACTCGTATGTATTTACAATAATTTGAAAACAAGAAAATTATTTGATTACCTTTATGAGAACAATTCTGTTATGTATGTTTTGACGATGAAACAATTTTTTTTAATGAGAATAAATATCTTTGTACAAAACACTATAATTTATCGAAAAAATCGATATTTTCGGAAGTTTTTTTTTTGGTAATGAAAATTGTTCATAAATAAAATAACTAAAAAATAAAATTAAATATTTATATTGAGGGATCGGTAGGATTAATCGGTTCATTTAGGAGTTCTATCGAGCCGAACCCTCTGATATGAAAATATCTGGAGTCGGTGAAGTATTTTCCCATTTGGTCTCTGGTAGGTTGACGTGTTGTTCTCTATAGTTTTGTATTTAGTATACTTATACAATGCAATTACATCGCGTGAATTGACTAGATTAGCATTTGTGGAAAAGTGTGTGGAAGGATTAAGTTTTTCCTGTGAGGAAGATTTAACCCGGACATAAAATCTAGAGAATAATTAAAAAATAATAAAAAGTAATTAATAAATCAGATAATTAAAATAAAATTAACAAAAAAAATAAAATATACATAAAAAAAAAAAATAATTAAAATGAATAAAATAAATAAAATAAACAAAATAAATTTAATAAATAAAATAAACGAAAAAAATAAAAAAAATAAAATAAATGAAATTTAAAAAAAAAAAATTAAATAAATAAAACAAATAAAATAAATTAAATAAATAAAAACTAGATTTGTTACAGAATTTCTATTTGGGAGGCGGTTATGGGTATCTCCGCCCCGTGAGCGTATTTTCAAAACCTATACCGGTCCAGTCTTTTTCGTTTCATCGAGTTTCAAATTACAACGGTGCTAAAGAAGTTTTCACAAAAAAAAAATTCAGTTAAATTTACGATAATGTTAATCGTTTATGGGAGAGAAAGAAATAAAAATATTCATTAAGATAATATACCTAGTTAGTTAAAATATCCCTTACGTGGGTAGTAAAGTTTAATTTAAATATATACTTACTAAATTAAATTAAAATAAACAACTCTTGTGAACACCAATATTTTAAATATTCTCTATTATACGCAATTTTATATGTGAGGTACGGTTGTGTACTTAAAATTTATCCATTGAAATGCATACATTTAAATTTGTTCAAAGTCCTAAAATAAACGGAGGCGAACAGAATATGTATTAATTTGACATGACAGAGATGAGGAACACGTTTCTATAGGTAGGTACGGTGGGAGGAAATTAAAAAAAAGGGTTGAACAGAACAACCCCTGGGAGCTTCGTATGATGATATGATAGATGGAGGGCAACTTTGCTTCCTTGAGATGAAAAAAAAACACTTCGTAATTATAATGCCTCTTGTTCAACTTGCTGACAAATGAGGCATTTTTCTTTTTCTAAATCTGTTTGTGTAACAGCCGCCGCTCCGACTGAAAATATTTTCAGGATTTCTAATTTAAAAACATCTCGTTTGTGGGGAATGTTTCCAAGTAGATGGCATTAAATTAATATTTTATACTATCTACAAATGACCCGCCATGCGGAAAATTTTTGAGAAACAACATACAAATCTGAAACATAAAGGAACAATGATTTTCATGCTTCAATTAACAATGATATAAAACTGAAATATTTTACCATTAAAATAATAATGGGTTTTCGCAATGTTAATATGCGTACCAGTGCCGTGAGAGGGCGTGGGATGACTGGGTTGCCGCTAGAGAAGAGGAGAGGAGGGGCTCTAAGGGGCCGTGCTAAATTCATTTAGATGATGGTAGTTGCTACTTAAAAATTATGTATGCATTGTTGTTTTGTTTCTAATGTTCGTAAGGTGTGTTTGATGGATTCTATTTTCAGTCTTAATAACTAAGAAGTCAGGTGGATTGTTGTTTTTGTTTTTGAAGTGAGAACTTCTTTAGCACCGTTGTGATTTAAAAATCGATGAAATGAAAAATAGTGACACTAAAAAGAGACAAATATCTTTTCACAAACATTCATTGAGAATGCGAGAGAATGAGATAATAGCCTATCGATCTCTTCATTGTGCGATGCTTCGTAGCCTCCCCACTCTTGTCTACTTTAGTTTTTCTAAAGGTTTCACTTCTTCCGCGTGTGAATTGCACACTCTTTTTTTTTGCAATAGTTCATGAAAAAAATTTCCTTTATGTCTTTGGGTATGCTATGTGGAGGGTGTTTTCAGGTAAATTATGGAAAGGAAGTTCTGGGAAGGAAAAAGGTATGAGAAAAGGTGTGACAGACGTGTGAATCCAAATCTTCCACTACGGTGCAAGGCGATGGATCGAGAGAGTTCGACTGGAGAAGACTAGGTTAGATCTCACTCAATCGGTCTTTCCCAATCCGGCCCGCCACACGGCAGACGCATTTGCCACCAAGTCCTGGATGAACCTCAACCGTGAACCCGGGCGCGCCTCAAGTTAACAAACGTAGCTAAACTTTTGGGGTGACCTATGGCAGGGATGTTTGTTGTCCAATAAATGGTTCCCCGGGCAGAGGTACCCCAATCCGCCACCCTGATTGACTTTTTGAAGTAAAACTTCTTTACGCACGCTTCACTTGGGGAGTAAGCTGGTGAATGCGTGACGAGAGCGTTACAAAAAGTGTCGGGCGAGGCGAACGGAAGTTGAGAGGGAAATATAAGTTAGTGAGGATAGAAAGATAGAGAGTTACGTTTCGTATATAACTGTAGCGGCAAGAGAGAGAGAGGTGCGAGCACATATTTTCTTTCTCTCTTTCTCTCATAGCCAGTTACTTTTCGTTTATCTGAGACACAGTGCAGGCCTATTGTCTGTATCACACTGTAGGAGCAAGAGAGAGCAGTGCGCGCGCACATTTTCTTTCTCTCTTCCTCTCATAGAAGTTTTACTTCAGTCATGTGGTCTAAAGCACACTCGTATTTTTTAGTCGCCACTATTTATAGTATTTCAGTGAAACTTGGCCCAAATAATGAGAATCGTAGAACCCTTCTGCACCGGTACTCAGATCTCAGTTTGCTGATAAAATGCGTATCTTTACTACCCTAGTTAACTCCTTCCATACGTTAAAAAGACTCATATACAGACTGACACAGCATCTCAGAATATGATATGGGCCTTGTAGGAAGTCTATATGTAAAGATTAGAAAGTGCAAATTTTTGCTCTACGCCATTAACAATGACTATCATTATTATCTGTCCGACTTTGAGGAAAATCTGTTATCTCTATACAAAATCCCTATGTTATGGAATTATTACTCCCCTATTATCCCCACGTTGTCCAGATAGTTGTGGGAGGGCAAGCGTCACACTATTACCTAATTTATACAGGTTTTATAAAGGCACAACTGTTTTTTCTTCGGAAGATTTTTTAAATTTCGTTTGTTGAATACCGCAAAAGTTTACCAACCGTCTGAAGCGAGTGGGATATGACATCCCAAATTCGGGTAGATGTTTTGTGAGGTTGAAGACACCTCTTTTCAGATCTGGTCACCAAAATGCTAAATAAATTTCAGAAGACGATCGCCGATGAATTTGAATAATAGACCTCAAACATTATGATAATTCCTTAATCGTCAAAATCGAGGTTTTGTATTTCCAATTTTCTTCTCCAAAACCGATTGGACCGATTTAAAAGATTTTTTTAACAACTGTGTTAGAAGAAATTATTCAAGGTGTTAAAGTTTTGCTTTGCTCTTAAAATAGTACATTGTCTAGTTTGTGTACTGAACGTCTGTTGACGGCGTTCAAACTAAGCAATTTAGCGATTTTTGAAGGATCTGGATCCTACATGAAGTATCTTATAAAAAACAATCAGAGTGTGCAGTTTACAGGCGGTAGGAGCGAAACCTCCAGAAAATTAAAATAGGCAAGTAAATGGGAGACTACGAAACAACTTTTTTAATCAATGCGAAGAATGTTTTTTTTCATACTTTTGTGATTGAATTCCAGTTCACTTTTTTCTAAGAACATTTGGTCATCTTATTAGTATTTGTGTTTTATTTTTCGTGTTTTCACTTCAAAAATCAGAGTGTACAATTCACCTGCGGTAGAAGTGAAACCTTCAGAAAACTAAAGTAGACAAGAGTGGGGAGACTGTGAAGCAACGTACAAAGAGGAGAACAATTATACTATCTCATTCTCTCGCAGGCTAAATCCTATAGAGGTACGTGTTTGTCTATTTTTCTTCTTCACTATTTTTTGTTTCGTCGAGTTTCATATCACAACGGTGCTAAAGAAATTTTCACTTCAAAAACAAAAGGATATCTTTAATTTTAAAAAATATTTAATAGTTCTTTTTTTGAATCTGACAATTCATGGTGGAATTCCATAATAATATATTGTAATAAAAAGAAATATAAAACTTTTTTCCACTTTAATTTTATTGACCGTAACCAGTTTCAGCTCGCTAGAGCCATCTTCAGACTGGTACAAAATATTCTTAGTCTACGGTTTAGACACACAATCCTTTAGACCACCCCGCTTCCCCTCCCTCATATGTTGTAATAAAATTAGAGTGGAAAAAGTTTTATATTCGTTTTTATCATAAAATATAATAAAAAATATTTGAACCAGTTTCGAAACGCATGGGGGAAATTGGGGTATATGTTTTTATTGACAAAACGCCATTTGGTTGTCTTTTAACGATTATTTCACCAGGTCAACACTGAAAGTATCTTCCACTGTCCCAAAATACTACGAAAGCTTCCCAGGAAGTTGGGTGCATGTTGTGCATGTTGGAATGTTTTATATACCTACATTATTTAATATCATGATGTGTGTCTGTGAAAACAGAGTGTTACAGGGAACATTTCTCAGTAGCGCAGTTTGCAGGATTTCGCTACCAGGGCCATTAACTGCGGCGAACGTATATCATTAGATAGGTAACTATTTTAGATGACACCCAAATCAAAAAGCGAAATTAGGTGGCCAAAATTACGATTTTAACAAGAGTCAAAACGTATGAAAACCTTTTAATTTCATGAAAGAATTCGAAAATAGCATAAATATGTTTTTGAAAATTAAAAAAAAACCGTAAAAAGCAAAGTTTTTTTCAAAATTCTTTTAACCGGTGTCGCAACAGCGCACTTTAAAACTTTTTTCTCTGTTTGCTCGAGATTTTCAGAAGATCATTTTTAAAATTTTTCGCATTAAAAAAATCATACCTTCGAATTTTAACATGAAGATATAAAAACTTATTATAGTGCTATATAGACAATAAATTAAACTGTATTTAACCGTTTAATCCATATTTGTAGGATTTATAAAAAAAATATGAAAAAGGCGTAATGTTCATTACCGCGAGAATCGTGCATGCTTGTTAAATTGATTGGGATTACAAAAGTTTATTAATGATGTAAAAAAAATTTCAAAAAAACCTAATTTTTGATTTATTTATAAAAAAACCGACTTTTTATTTATTTATTTTAAAAACTTTACAAAATATATGACAAATTTTTAGCAGTTTTTCTAACGGGCTCTTTACATTTAAAAATCTTATTATAATGATTTAAAAGTTACGTTTTTACAATTTTATAAAATAAACATTAAAAAAATTACAGAAAAATAGAGAAAAAAAAATTATGAAAACATAAATAACAATTTTAAAGTATTTAGAATATATATGTCATTGTAGGCTAATATAAATTAATTCTTTCAGTAAGCCAAGTCTTCAGTAAAATCATCAATTGTTTGTTTTGGGCACTGTGCAATTCACACGCGGTAGAGCTTCACCCACACAATCTCAACCAATAAGAGCCTTGAAAAGTGTGCTCATAATCAAAGCGGCCAATGCGCGCAGCTTGACAGAGCGCGACGCCTCGTAGGTTTATGGTTTCATTCAATCTCATTCCCTCGCAGGCTAAATCCTTTATATCCGCGTTTGTGTTTGTCTCTTTTTAATGTCACTCGTGTCCGTTTCATCGAGTTTCAAATTAAAACGATGCTTAAGAAGTTTCACTTCAAAGTGTACAGTTCACACGAGGTAGAAGTGAATCCTTCAGAAAACTAAAGTTAGGAAAACCAAACTAAAGGAGACCGATTATACTACCTCATTCTCTCGCAGACTAAATCCTATAGAAGAATCCTAAACTGAAAATAGGCAGACACTTCTTCTGCCTATTTTTAGTATCGCTATTTTTCGCTTCATCGAATGTCAAATCACAAAGGTGCTAAAGAAATTTTCATTTCAATAACTAAATAAGTACAGAAAGTATTTTCATTTTTTAATTTATTTTTTAACAGCTTAAGTCAATATTCGTGCTTCCGTGCATCGCCCCGAATAGGAAAATTGTTTCAGCAGAACAGCAAGAATAATAAAACTCGTATTGAAATCATAATTCCCCGCTTATATCGAAATAAATTACCCTGCGATCTGTTTTTCAACACTCCAGATCATTCGAGCATTGCTTATTCCAGCTTTATATTCTTAGAATGGTTTCATAATCGTGTGGAATATCTGTTTCTGACACACATAAATAATTGTCCGGATCTTGAAGCGTGTAAAAGCCTGATAAGGGATGCGAAGACATGCGGACACGGTGGAGTTTTATTTTTTCTTTAATGACTCAACTTTGGCGCAAATAGGGCAAGTTATAATCTCTTAATGTGGCACTGACAAAATTATTTAGTTCACACTTTTTAAGGTCAGTGCGTGGCTCTGGTAACGCACAAATATTTTGAAGTGAAACTTCTTTAACACCGTTGTGATTTGAAACTCTGTGAAACGGAAGCGAGTGATATTAAAAAGATCAAACACATACATCTGTTGGATTTAGCCTGTGAGATAATGAGATAGAATAATCAGTCTCCTCTTTGTGCGGTGCTTCTTAACCTCACCACTCTTGTTTAAGTTAGTTTTCTGGAGGTTTCACTTCTACTGCGTGTTTTAAATTTTTTTTTATATGAATACCGCACAAGAGTCCCAACTGCTCCCGTCTGGAGCCAGTGAGATTATGGCATCCCCAATTAGGGTATGTTGTGAGGCTGAAGGTAGTGAGGAGGGGGAGGATATGGGGAAGAGGAAGTTGGGAAGTACCTGGATATTTAAATCTGGTCACCAAACACGGCTAAAGCCATTTCAAGTAACGTTTTAATTCATAATGGTGGTCTTACACCAGGGCGATACTGAACACTCCACTCTGGAACGTGCTGCAAATATACCAAATATTATTTTAAATGAATAAATTGTGAAATAACACAAATTAATCAAATAAAATTTATATGCCACGCCGGGTTTTGATTCCGCGACCTTCGGAATACGAGTCAAGAGCCTTGACCGCTGGACAACGCCGCCAATAAATTATGATTATGTCTTAGTTGCATTATTTAAGCCTGTAGATAGCATTTACGACTTCTTTCAATTCTAAGAGCTTCGTCAGGTAAATCAGTTCATTAAATAAGCCAGTAATTTTGCTAACCGAACGACGTTATTTCAAAATATGTGTATATTAATTTATTAACCTAACATTAAACATTTTCAACGTACCTCTTAAGTTAAGTTACTTGCATATATATCATACATATATATATTTTTTCATTGCAATATTGTAATAATTAAATATACAAGCTCACTAGAGCTGTCTTTTTCATGTTGTTGCTATACCTTATCTACGTTATTATGTAAAAGCCGAATGGCGTTAATTTTATTAATAAATAAATATTGACAGTTAACCGAAACTTATCTGATACTATGAAGGCTGCGCTAAAATTTATCAATTGAAATATCTGTAACAATCGTTGACCGTGCTCAGAAAAATTGATAACTGACCCTGGATTACGGATTTGGTCAATATCTTATTGATATATGGTTTCAGCGATCGTTAATGCCAGACCTACAAGAGACTACTGTTTAAATTTTACACCGCGTATACAATATACAATGACTCGTGGTATTTCCCAGTGGAAGGAAACTGATTACTTTGTATCTTTTTTTGGAAGAACGTTGATTTAGCTCTCAGTCCTTTGGTTTTATACTATTTATTTAGACATCCTAATTGTAGAGAACAATAGTTTGTTAAGGTTTCCATTTTTTACTGCCGCAGTACTATGGAGATGAATGGCTTTAGTACAACCCACCAGAACCGTGTAGGCACCTACTACCTACTGTGCCACTGGTTCCTGAAACCAATGTTAAACCGCATAGGTTCTCAAACTGTGACCGAATTATTATAACGAAAACAAAAAAAAAACTGCCTACTTTGATGAGTATGATAATGAGTGTGATAATGTTAACTTGCCATACCCAATCATGCTCGGGAACTATGAGAAGTTACCGACATTATCGATAAAATCTTTATCAATCAACCATGCAAGATACCCTTAAATCAAAAGACGTCGAGGTTATGTAATTCATCTCATTTTCGAAGATTTTTCGTATAATATAATAAATTACATTATATAAAACATAAAAATGTGTGTTACAATAACTATTTCACAAGGTCCTGTATAATATCTTGCAGACCTGCATTTTGTCGTGCATTTTCGGTGACCGGATAACTCAGAATCATGAAAATTCAACACCTTCTTTGAAAAGTCATTAAAAGTGATGAATAAAAAATTGAGTGCAGTTTTTACACCGTAGAAATGAAACCTTCAGAAAACTAAAGTAGTCAAGGGTGGAGAGGCTACAAGGCTACGCACAAAGAGGAGACCGATTATTTTATCTCATTCTCTCGCAGGCTAAATTCTATAGATGTATGTATTTGTCTCTTTTTAGTGTCGCTTTTTTCGTTTCATCGAGTTTCAAATCGCAACAGTGCTAAAGAAGTGTTCAATTCAAAAAATTGTGTTTACGCCGTAGAAGTGAAACTATCAGAAAACTAAACTAGACCGTAGTGGGGAGGCTAAACGCACAAAAAGGAGACCGAAAGCACCATACAAAGAGGATTCTATCTATTCTATTCTATCTCATTCTCTCGCAGCCTAAATCCTATAGATGTATGTGTTTGTTCTTTTTAGTTTCTGTTTTTTTTTTTCATCGAGTTTTAAATCAAAGTGGTGCTATAGAAGTTTTCACTTCAGAAAAAAATGGTTAAATAGGTTACATCGCGTTAGTTTATGGGCTATTTATAAAAAAAAAACATAATTTTTCATGAATTTTCAAAGGGGCGTTGAAGTTGCATGATTCTGATTTGTCGTGGAATCGTATTTTCGTAGGGAGCTGTCAGAAATGGCTCGCAAACACTTCAATGAATTCAATCAGGCAATTGGATTCGACTCACAGATCGGGGACCTCTTAAGCGGTACGAGGGGTACAGTCTGAATAATGGGAGAGTTTTCCGTTGTTGCACTTTACAGCTTCTGTTAAGATGCTAATTTCTGTTTCTTTATTGGATGATGTTTCCGTGGTTTCCCTCTGTAACGAGAACATTTCTCTAATGTAGGAAGGTAGGTATATTGGAAACTGAAGATGTGATATTTCTCCTAGAAAATCAAAGTCAAAATGTTTTGTTAATGGAAGATTATTTACGTCTCCTTCTTAAGAATAAACGAAAAAATAAATCAAAACCTTATTTCGTTGATAACTAAACAAGCTTAGGATTTTAAATGATTCCAAACTGCAAAAATGTTGTATACCTCTTTTTCAAAACTGGTTATATTTGACAAATGTGAATCTATATATACGGTACATTATCTTTCTAATTGTAACAATGTTTAAAAGTTACGTTGCGACTTTTTGAAGTGAAAACTTCTTTAGCACCACACTTTGTGATTTGAAGCTCGATGAAACTCGATGAAAAATAATTACACTAAAAAGATACATCTATATAATTAACCTGCGAGATAATGAGATAGTAAAATCGGTCTCCCCCTTGTGCGGTGCTTCGTAGCCTCCCCACTCTTGTCTACTTAAGTTTTCTGAAGATTTTACTTCTACCAGCACAATATTTTTTGACGTGATAACGTCTTATAAATCGATGAACGCCGGCTGCACTCACGAAAAAGCATGACTCATTGTCACGTTCCGCCTGAGCCAAGCGTGCAAGCGAGAGCGCGGAACAAGCGCTCAGCCTAAGCGTTCGGCTTGTGACGCATCTATCTCTCTTCAACTCTATCATTATTATACGACGTTATTAAGTAAGATTACCGTCCGTAAACCGACTTTACAGACAACCAATTTTGATTTGATTTGAAAACCGTTCAAGAGTACCAACTGCTCTCGTGTGGAGTCAGTGAGACTACACACTCTCAACTGGTATGTTAGGTAACGTAGTGGGGAGGGAAAAGGAGATTAGGAAGAGGAAGATGGAAAGTACCTGGCTAATCAGATCTGGCCACCAAACACGGCTTAGGCCATTTTAAGCAACGTTTCAATTCTGAATGTTGGTCATACACCAGGGCGATACTGTGAGTATCTTCCACTCTGGAACGTGCTGAAAATGTACTATGTATTATTTTTAATTTATTAGTTGTGAAATGATACAAATAAATCAATTTAAATTTAATTGCGCGCGCCGGGATTTAAACTTGCGATCTTCGGATTCTTGTCGAGAGCATTACTTAAAGACCACAAGGGCCGTCGAGATACCTATCGTTGATAATAGTTAACCTACGAATGAAATCCAAAAAATCTGTGTGAATTGCACCCACAATCAACATTTAATGGGATTTGCTGATTAACACAGCTAAAGGATACATAGATAAAAAATTTAACCGTATTTTGTTTTTATCATTATTTAATTATTCTTATTAAGATTGTTTATTTTAATTACAGTATTAAGCGGATTTTGGAAATCGAGAATATCAAAATGTTACAAAAAGGTTCAAGTCACAATTCACGAAAATTATCTCCGCAGGGAGGGTGGGAGGAGGGAAGGAGAGAGGGCTTAATTGTCGTTCGCACAATACTTACACCTTAATCTGCGACCCAGTTCTAATTATTAACCACTTAATGAATGATTCTCCGGGTTCATATAGCGCCCATAAATAAGGGTTGGTCGGTCTCACGATGTCGACATTAGCGACCCTCTGAAATACAATCATGAACAATAAACGGTCGATTTTGAAATACCATGTTATCTGATTTTAATAAATTTATTACGCTGTTTTCATTATCAATTTATTATTTTTTTATCTGATCTTCGTAAACACGACGTTTACCATATTCGTATATTTTATCATTGAGATATTATTCAGTATTTTTATTTCTACTTCTGATGTTCATTTGAAATGAATTAAAGTTTTATTTTTCATTTTCATGTTTTTAAATCTATTTATGTTGAAGTTGTCTTGCTTTGTTGCGCAGCTTTTAAATTTAGTGAAGTAAATTTTTCAACAGAATTGAAAAACAAATTTTGTGTTTTTTAAATTTTTTTTTTAAGGTGGTTGATCTAATGAAAGCATTTTTTAAATGTTGTGAAAAAGTTTGATGAGCAACATAAAAGGGCTCAGGTATATAATTTACATTTTCGAAATATGTAGGTGTTCAAAAACTTTAGTCGGTAAAAAACAGGGGGGTGAAAAGATTTTAAGAAATAAATTGCTTTCATTATCAATTTTATGTTTTCATGATGAGACTCGTCCGGGCGTTTACTTTTTTCACATTTCTATACGGTGTGGAAACATGGACACTTAAGCCTCGATGACATTGAGCGAGTTTACAAGCTACTATTTGGGAAATTCACTATCTGTTAGTAATCTTGCCCAGTGTCGTCGTATTACTTGCTAACTAGCAGATTGCGGACAATCTACGGAAAAAGTTGAAAGGTGGTGAACTTTACTCGCTACTCGCTCAAGATGGCGGCCTACCAACAGCTGATTTCGTAACTGTCAGAATTAGTTCGCGCGGGAGCCGTAATTCTCGCTACTGGCTAGCGTGTGGCGCTAGCTGCGATGTTGCGATTATTTTTTTACAAAATGTCGACCAAATTCAACCGGTTCGCGCGAGAGTCGTTATTTTAGCTGCTACTGTCGCTACTGAGCGAGTAGACAGTTTTGTGTGGCATCATGACACTTGCCGATTCACCCGCTTTTAAAATTACCGGCTAGTAGCTTGTAAACTCGCTCAGTGTAGTCGAGGCTTTTTGGGGTAAGGGGATGGACGCTCTCGAAATGTGGTGCTGGACAAAATGCTCAGGATCCCATGGACAGCCAAATGCTAAAACGTGGCCGTTCTGGAAAAGCCAGGCATCCACAATAGGCTTTCAGCTATCTGCCTACAACGCATCTGAAGCCTCGATTACATAGAGCGAGTTACGAGCTACTAACGGTGAATTCGCTATCTGCTAGTAAACGCGCTCAGTATAATCATATTACTAGCTAACTAGCAGATTGTAAACAATCTACCAAAATAGTTGAAAGGGGGAGTACTTTGCTCGCCACTGATGATTTTGTAAATGTCGAACTACTGCTTGATCTTGATTATTCGTTAGCCTCGATTACATTGACCGAGTTTACAAGCTACTAGCCGGCAAGTAGCTAACAGCGGTGAGCTAGCTGCGAGTATCTCAGTTTTCTATAAAATGTCGACAGAATTATCATGGAAATTGAAGTAGATATCTATAAGTAGAACCGACTTACGAAGCTGAAATCTAAAAAATTGTTGCAATTTACTCACAATTTAAGCAATTGAAAAGTTTATGCGTGTCTCCGTTTATTGAAAATCACTAAAGGCGATGTTTTTAAAGATTGTTTAAAAATAAAATTTGAATCTACATAGTTTTGTTTCTTAATATTACGTGTAAAGCATCCAAAACATATATCCATGTTGGCGTATGAAAATAATTCATCAAATAAATAAATACACCTTGGTGTACGCTCATGTATTTCATCTTACAACTGGATCGTGTTAAACCACAGTGAACTCACTTTTTGCATTTTCTGAGTTAGAGTTTGAAATGAGGGCTACAAATAATAATCTAGCTCTGCCAAAGAGAATCAATCACAGAAATACTGTCTTGATCAATCATATACTATATTTCTTTGATTGGTTATTCTCTCTGGCAGAGCTAGATTATGATTTGAAGCCCTCATTTCAAGCACTGACTCAAAAATTGCCAAGTGAGTTAGTTCACTATGGTTTAAGACGATCCAACTTAACTGTGATCAAAACACAAAAGGAGCCGAGAAATGATGCTAGTTGTGCTAAAAATATGGGTCTGAGGAGAAGAAACCGTGTTTTCAAGTGTAACATTTAAACAATAGTGGGAGAGTTTAAGAAAGACATACATTTCTTTTTCGGAAATCAAGACTAATTGTTTAATTTGTCTTTTAACATTCGTATTTATTTATTTATTGCTTCTTCACAATTTTAATTCATTTTTAGCATGAAATTATTAACCCCACTAGGGATCGCCTGTATCGGGGTATTTTATACGTTACCCGTCTCACTCCATTCACCTCTCACCCCAGAAGATAGGTGGAAGCTTGAGTGGCAATCGGCCAAGGTGAAAAATGCCCATCTCGTACAAGACCCCACTGAGAGACAGCCTGGGTTCTCATTGCCTCGCAAACTCTGGTCCGCCATCAATAGGATAAGGTGCTCCCATAGCCGTTGTGCCCATATGATGTATAAATGAAGCCTTAAAGAGTCGGAGATGTATGAATGCGATGAGGTGCAGACCACCGAACATGTGGTCAACGAGTGCCCGCTCCATTTATTCCACGGAGGGATTGATGAGGTCCACAGGGCAACGCCTGAGGCCCTAGACTGGCTTGCAGGCCTAGATGTCCCCTTCTGACCCCCCCACCATACGAAAGAAGAAAAATCTCACTAGACACAATGTAATTTCTGGAACGGGAGTATAGGTTTTTTATTTTTAACCGAAAATTAATTGTCTAACAGAATATAATTTTTATCGTATATTTCTTTTTAAATGTACGAACGTGCTATTTTAGGCTTTCAATTCCAATTTTAAAATAACATTTGTCGGGGCGGAAAGGTCAATGTGAACTGAAAATAGTTGGGTTGACCGAGAAACTCGCAATAGAAGGTTCTGTATTTTCATTTCGCTGGAGTGGAACACTCGCGAGTTTTTTAGTAGGACAGACAAATAAACAAACTTTGAAGTGGGGGGGAGGGGGAGAGAAAACATTTTTTCCCGCCGAAATACATATGGCTGTACCCGAAATCTAGGGAATTTCGGTGGATGTTTTTTTTCTGCCCAAGGGTAAAAAATTCAACATTCAACATCACATCACTGTACGTCAGCAGTTCAAGCTGGCAAACGTTGTTTTAACGATTTTCTAGAGTTTATCTTACATTATTTAAAATCCATGAAAAGTTCAACTCGGTACGATGTACGCAAGCTTCGCTATGTTTTTGAGTTTTGGCACATTGTCATTTGTCTTTTCGACATTTGGTTTTCTTTGAACGACAGTAATGCTACAAAAAATAAAGACCTTCAGTATTCTAATAAATAGTTACTGTTTGCAGTAATTATTCATTTTAAAAGACGAAATACTATTTAGTAGATACTTAATAAATTGGCTTCCGGACACGGGGAGAGTCGAGAGCGAACATATGCTAACACAATTTCACATACTTAATATGTACTAAAAAGTTTATGTTATTGTATAATTTTTTTTTAAGTTATCAATAAAATAATAACGTTTTTTTTGCTATCTTCCAACAAATACTTACTACGTAATACAAAAAAAAAGTTGTACTATTGATAAAATAAATTATATGAGTAAAATAATATGTACTAACAAAAATTTATCTTTGAGGCTATTTTTATGCATAAGAGGAATAGAGATCTGAAAGTTACTTTTATTTAATTCTAAAAATGATTTTTTTTTGTTCCTGATAACTTGATCTCCCTTTTTATTAATATTTAAATTTAAGTTTACGAATCTTTTGCTCTGCTTTTTTGATTCTTGTAAATAATGACTAGCCTTTCCAAAATTTAAGTTTTCAATGTTGCCTTTTCAAATTGAGTTAAACTGGAATATTCTCTATATCAACTAAAAAGTCATAATTACATTGGGAATTCATATGTCGTATGTCAAATATTCTGGTTTATAAATGTGTAATTTCCATTACTTGGGAAATATTTAAAAATTATAGTATTTTTTATCAATAATAGTCATAAATACATTGGGAATTCATTGTTATAAATTTGTTAATAGATGCGTTATTTCTAAAACTTAATAAATGTTTAAAAAATTATATTTAAATACTATATTTTTAATTGTGCAATTGTAAATGTTCTCCAAAATGACCTGTAAAGAATCTCATCCTTCCGAACTCTCGAATGAAACCATTAATTTTTTCTGAAACGGTAATCCTTCCCAGTTGGACGGACAAAGCATCATTTTGTAATATATATAAATTAATAAATAAAATACTGAAAAGCTATAAACGTCACCGTAACCAGAATAAAACATTAGTAAAGTGTTTATAGTATTAGGCCATTTATTTAAGCAAATGTTGATGTTTCATAATTATTTATTTCACAATTATTATACCAATCATATTATGTTTACTTATGAAATATTTACTTAGTTAGAAAGGCACACTTAATAATGCTTTTATAAGTAACTGACTGCAAGCACGTAAATTTTTCAAATCGATGTTCTGGATTATTCTAGGAATAAGCAATTTATTTTCCAGTACGATATTTCTACTAATATCTTAAACTTTTTGTTTTTTTCTAGGTTAAAACGCATTCGATCAACGCAGTACCTAGTGACATTTTAAAGGTAAGTTCAACCTGAATAAAACAACAATTTTATATCAACAAAATATTTAATTTTGCTGTTACACGGAGATTTGGAAAAAATTATGCCGAATACAAAAATAAGCAATTTTTTTTTTAATAATTGTTTTCAAGAACTCTCATGTGTACATTATTCAGATTACTTTTTCCGTCAATGTATAAAATCTACGGGCTTGGATATTTTATCTCAGTTATCTAAAAAAACATGACTAGGTTTATTGTGTTTTATTCCTAGGTGTATTTGCAAAGCTTGGAACCTACAAAAATTGCCTCACGGCTCTCGCAAGAAACATAGATAACAAAATAAAAGCGGTTATTCCCTGAGGATTCGGGCACTAAAAATACTTTATTGTTTTTGGTCAGATTTGTATCACGGCCCTCCAATCGTGCGCGCAATACACAGGCCTCGTATATCTCGTCCTCGCCGTAAAGGGATATTTCTGTCAATAATGTCCTAAATTCATATTTGACTTTTTATTGGACGAAAGATACTTTATGACTGTTTTTTTAACAAGAAAGATTTCAACGCTCACTTTTATGTTACTTTGAACTATATTTAATAGCAGTTGTTACATTAATACTGTTTGATATCCCTAACTTTGCAGTAGTGGTTTTGCAAACAAATACAAACTACTCTAAGGATTTAAAATAATTTTCGTTGGATCTACCCTTTTCCACCTGAAAGATAAGTGTGCCAAGCTGGTTTTTTTTTAAATGTGAATTCCGCACAAGAGTCCCAATTGCTCCTGCCTGGAGTCAGTGAGACTATTGCTATCAATATGTCATCAATTGGGGTATGTTGTGAGGCTGAAGATAGTGGGGAGGGGAAGGAGATGGAAAAGAGTAATGTGGAGAAGTAAAGTCATTTCAAGCAAAATTTCAATTCTGATTGGATTCTTATACCAGGGCGATATTGAATCATACATTCTGGAACGTGTCGCGAAAATATTACAAACCATTTAAAATTAATTTATTGTTAGCCAATACTTATTAAATCAATAAATAAATCGTAGAACCTAAACGAAAATATGAAAGAGAACAAGATACAGAAAAATAGAAAACGGTAATGGTCGCAACTGGGACTCGAACCCAGAACCTCTCGTCTAACCGGGACGTGCGCGTTTGCTAATTTCGCTATTGCCACCTTCTGTCAAACCGTCATATTTGTCAATCTCATATTTAAAATTTTAGAATTAACAATATGTTATCTTCGACAATTTTTTTTCTATATTTAGGTTACAAACCAGTTATAAGAATGATTGTTTCTAATAAAAAGTGTAGTTGCCAATAAAAAAAAAGTTGTAGTTGCCAAAAAAAAATATTCGAAGATAATATTGTTAATTGTAAAATTTGAAATATGAGATTGACAAATATGACGGTTTGACAGAAGGTGGCAATGGCGAAATTGATAAACGCGCACGTCCCGGTTAGGAGAGAGATTCTGCGTTCTAGTCGTTGCGACCATTATATTTTTCTATTTTTCTGTGTCTTGTTCTCTTTCATATTTTCGTTTAGATTATTAGTGTTATCTTCTTTTACAATGATATATTATATTGACGGGAATAACCTTCAAAAGTTATAAAAAAGAGAGTTTTTCTTATAAACAATTTAATGAATCATAGTTTCGTAATAAGCAACGTGGCATTTTGTGTATTTCTATAGTTTGGAAAAGGTAAATGAATATTTTGAACCTCTACAGCTCTTCGTGAATTTGAGATAGCTTACTGAAAATATTTGCGAATAAATAACTTAGTTCTCTCAGTCAGAAGAATCACGTGAAATTTCTCAAGGTCAGAGTTTACCGTACTTGAGTTGTTGCTATTCATAAAGTGCACGTTCGTAGACGGCGCTAATTTAATTATTTAAAAAAGCACTTTTTGCAAGTTATGTTTTAAAATATTACAAATGTAACATTGGATTGAATCACCGATACAATATTATTTTCGTATTTCATTTTTTTAACTGCTCCCGTCTGGACATAGTGAGACTACGGCATCCCCAATTGGGGTATGTTGTGAGGCTGAAGGTAGTGGAGAGGGGAAGGAGATGGGGAAGAGAAAGTTAGGAAGTACCTGGCAATTCAGATCTGGTCACCAAACACGGCTAAAGCCATTTCAAGCAACGTTTCAATTCTGAATGGTGGTCTTACACCAGGGTGACACTGAGAGTATCTTCCACTCTCGAACGTGCTGCAAATATACTATATATTATTTTTAAGGATTTAATTGTGAAATCACACAAATCAATCAAATAAAATTTATTTGCCACGCCGGGATTCGATCACGCGACCTTCGGAATGCGAGTCAAGAGCCTTACCGCTGGACTACGCCGGCCGTTAAATGCTTTATGCTTACGCAAACAAACAAATTCCATGTATGCTTACGCAAACAAACAAACAAAGAGATACATCCTCATCATTAAATTTGCGCCATCTAGGAACTAGTAAAATATGAATAATTTATAGTTTACCCTTAAACGAAATACTTTTGCCCAAAAGTTATAGTGAAGAATTGCAGGCTTAGAGTACCTACCTGTACTAATCTATTATTTGGAAAAGCTATATTTTTTATGCCATGGGAGCTCCACCTGTGCACTGTTAACAATACGTCCGTATAAAAACTCTAGATTATTTAAGGGGGGGCAATTTTATTATCCGGGACGCAAACCATTTCCCGTTTAACAGAAGCATCCAGGAAGTGCGGAGGTTTTGTTTTATAAGCTCCAGTTCACGTACGGTGAGTCACTCTATTCCCGTCAATCCGATACAGAAGGAGACCACGCCACTTTGCCGTACCGATTCTCCGGAGTTTAAGGCTCCCAATAGTGGAGGATCAGCACTTTTCGGATTTCATCAGAGCACGTCTCTAAAACGTCTTTCCTCCGCCCACCTATAAACTTAAAGTTGATATATAACAAACATATATAACAATAATGATAACTAGGGAGTATTGCAGAGATACGACTGTCCATATGATAATACTTGTTTTATTATAATAATCATTGAATAACAAAATAGTATTGACAAATCTAAACGAACTATGAAAAAGAACGAGATACAGAAAAATTAAAAGCTAACGGTCGCAACTGGGATTTGAACTCAGAATCTCTCGTCTTTTCGTCACCTCTGTCAATTTCATATTTCAAATTCAGAAATGACAATTCGGCTATTTTTTTTCCATATTTTTGGCTGCTACCCTTTTCATTGGAAACAAGGGTTCAGAGGACTGATTTGTACCCAGATAGTTTCTCAGGGACACCTATTGACATTTTTTTAAAACTCTAAATGAAAATTCAATTTTTTTTTATCAGAATTACTCTCAAATAATAACTATTGAAGGTTATTCCCATCAATGTACTATATCATCGAGGAAAAAGATAATACTAACAAATGTGAACGAAATTTGAAAAGAACAAGGTACAAAAAATAAGTCATTTTTGCCAAATTCATGTTTGAATTTGAATGAATTTTCATGACTGGAATTTCTAGGTCATCTTCATTAGTTTTAGCTCGTTATATCATTACAACTGAGATTTGAGACTTTAATTTGAGAGGCGGATGAAGGTATCGCCGCCCTGGGAATCACTTCATAGATAAACCACACCCCTGCCATAGGTCACCTAAAGTGGTTTACTGCATTTGGTGAATTAGAAGGGATGCCCGGGATGCGTATTTCCAAACCCTATACCGTTTCAGTCGCGGTACATTTTCAATATCAACATTTTAATATTAAGAAATAAAATTATTCATTTCTGGTGTACATATTGAAAAGATTATTTTATCTAAATTAAAGAACAATTTTTGTCTTTGCAAAGTGATAAAAAATAACCAATACAGAGTTGTATTTACAATATATGGGAATAATTGTAAATACACCTCTGTATTGGTTATTTTTTATAATATACAAATTTTAATATTTAGAAATAAAATTATTAATTTCTAATACACACTGGAAGGATTATTTTACTTAAGAACATTTTTTTTTTGCAAAGTGATCAAAAATAACCAATATGGAGGTTAAGTAAATCTAAAATTTAAAATGTCGCTACCGCGACTGAACCGGCAAAGGGATTGGAAATACGCGCCCGGGATCATGGGGTAAGATTTGCCTAGGTTTTGGAGGTGGATCAGGAGAGACTGGAGGTAGAACTCTTAACCTCTTCAGCCGGAATCTCTCGACCCGCCACTCCTGGACACATTGTTCACATTCCAATTCCTCACATATTTTCCTTCCCAGAACTTCCTCTCTTTCCAAAGATCATAAAGGCTCTGAGGGATTTTTTTCCTGGCACCTCCTGTGTGGAGCTAATGTAATAAAATAAATAAATGCAAAACAAAACACATTTCAAATTATTTTTTCGATATCTTAGGAGAAAACTGGTACGTGAAAATACTCGTAGAATGATACTCAAATATATTCATATAAAAATACATAAATAAAGATTCCTACCCCTGGCTACCCGGCTTGTGCCTAGGTATGTAATGTCTGCCAAATATGATTGAGAAGAAAATTTACTTATTCTGTGAAATTATTATTTTCTTTGGGGTTTTGGGGGATATTGGAAACAAATATCTATATTCTGATCCCCATCGGCAGAATGAATAATATTCTACAGTTGAGCATTTTGTTAGGCCACAATAAGATTTTTGATAAATTCAATGATTATTTTATACTTATAACAACACCCTATACGTTTTATTTCATAATATGTAAATAAGTATATTATTTGCTGATTTGCTAGTACTGAGTCTAAAGGACAGGTGTCGCTTATTGTAAAAGTGATTTATCTCCTGTAACTGAATTTTAAAATAACGAGCTTTTTGCGAATTAAAGTGAAGGAAAAAATACAAGCTTTCATTTAATGTTTTCTTGTTAAATACAAATCAATGACATAATAATATTTAGTAACCTGATATAATTAAATGTGATACTATTATGCAAAAAATATGTGTTTTTATAATATGAAATTACACCACTGTTACTGAGATTGGTAAAGATATTATTTAGGTTTCCATATATGTGCATTATTGACGATGATCAAATTGTTAAAAAACACAAATTAATAAAATGGAATTTACTTGCCCACTATCGGATTATTAGTCAAGCGCCTTACTACCCTTGACTACTGAGACCATCAAATCAATTCGAGTTCATCGTAAGTTTAAGAATATCTGAAATTTCCAGTGAACTGACAAAATGTAGATTATTTACAATGTAAACATTACTTCCGATAGTGATCACCCTTTAGCCATCCTCAGTGACTATGTACGTATTGACTGGAGAGATTAGTTATTTCTTCGTCGTCTAGTAATCTATTTATAGGAAAATGAGTGTTTTTATAATCCGTATTTAAACTCCTTTCAAACGACAATAATCTGACAATAGTAAGCAAATGGAAAAATGGTAGGCAAATAAATTTCAACAGGCAAAATCTTGGAAGCCAAACGAAGGTACTAGTTGAACTAATCTCCAGTTTAATGAATAAATTAGTGTGTGTGGAGTCGAGGCATTTCAATAATCTCGCAATTATGTTTTACGTGATTTTTGAATTTACATAATGTTACGTTGTGTACGAAAGCCGCAGTAGGTTAAGTTTCTACTTCAGGCATAACGTACCCGCACCGTAATGTTATTTCAACGTCTAATTTCATAGAATCTAAATAAAGTCGAATGGCTCAGATAAACGAGCTTTTTTGTATTGATATCTTCAGTTTTCACCGGTGAAGGAAGGTGATGGTATTTAGTGATTGGAATCCCGCAATCCGGCATCTCGCTATCCCGCGGAATTTCAACAATATTTAAGCGGAATATAAACGCTAGAAATATTTGATTCTCATGCCTTCAAAATTTAAAATTGGACATCTTATTTGCACGAGGCAAGTAAGCGAAAAAGTGGTTTTTATTTATTTTTTGCATAATTTTATAAGGATGAAAAAAAGTTAAAAAAACAAAACTTCAAAAATAGTCTTTGCCATAAAGGAGTATTTTTTACAAATTGTTTCTTATAAATAAGTGATGCAAAAACATTTTTTTTTGTGGTTTACGCTTATATTTTTCGTTACAAAAATAATAATTTGATTGTTATTCCAATACAAAGAAAAGCTAATAAAAGCTTCAATTTATCCGTAGCATATTTTTTGATGTTCATACTGTAAACCGATTAGTCGTAAAGATTAATCTAAATATGATTTCACGTATAGCTTCAATTTAATACCGTTGATTTGCATGATTTTCATTTGCGGGATTGAAAAAATACTAAAAAAATGCCGTGATGAAAGTCCCACCAACTAGTTTAGAAGAAGGTTCTAGGTTTTTAGTATCTTATTTTTCTTTAAAGGTCTTTTTAAAATACTTGTTAAGTGCGTTTTTTGTATCGATCTTTTGTTTATCGAAGTCTACTTAAAATACTTATAATGTTGCTTTTTCAATATATATATATTTTTTAAATATGTTTTTATGATACGAAAAGTCTTCTAAATTTGACTTACTGTGTTCAAAGTCTCTTTTTATAACGCACCAGTATCAAAGGAACTAAATAATAAAAAAATGTTTATGAAATGTTGGCAATTAAATACTTTTAAAAATCCCGCAATCCCGCGGGATTTAAAAAAGAAGTGGGATTTGCATACCCTAATGGCAATATATTGCTGTAAAAATTTGCTCGCTTACCAGGCAGCCTTCAGATTTTACCACTGAAGAGATTAATTGATTTAAGTGGTTTGTGAACATGTCCGTGTGCCCGAAGTGAGCTCTATAATTATTTTTTTTTACTTGTTTAGAAATTGATCCAGCATTACCAAAAATATTGATATAAATAATCAAAAAGAATCCTGAGAATCAAAAAGTCTTGTGCAAATTGGCGACATCGGTTTTCATTAAAACCGCTTTAAGTCACATTTTTGGGGATTATCGCTTCAGTGGTTTTTACTTTATCTGCCAAAAAATATTCAAACCGTATTGAAAACGTACTAAATCACAAAGTTTTAACATTCCTAATTCCGAAAGGTGCATTTTTCTGGAGCGAGGGCAAAGTATTTTGGCTCCTTATCTCCTTCCATAAAGTGCCAATTTTTCTTAAAACTTTCGGAACGAGAATAAAAAATCACAAACCTCGTGGTAATATTTTCCGCTTGGAACAAGCATAATAAAACTATAATGATTGACATTGATTAAATCATTTACGCGTTTTCTATTTTAAGGGAATATATAGGGATGCTTAAAAGCGGTCACTTTTCACTATGATAAATATAGACTTTTTGAACCGTTGTAATCTGAAACTCGATGAAATGAAAAATAGCGACACTAAAAAGAGACAAACACATACAGCTATAGATTTAGTCTGCAAGAGAATGAGATAATATAATCGGTCTCCACTTTGTGCGGTGCTTCGTAGCCTCCTCACTCTTGTCTACTTGAGTTTTCTGAAGGTTTCAGTTCTGCCGCGTGTGAATTGCACACTCCGTTCAATTTTAATTCTGTTTGATTTAACGCCGACATCTAATTAGATTAATAAAGAGTTGAAACATATATTGCCATTGCATATTGCCCGAGTGAAAATCGTTTTATTGGATAACCAACACTTCTGCCGTAGGTCACTCCAAGTGGCTCGCTATCTTTGATGTCATAGCAGGGGTGCCCGGGTTCATCTCGGGATGAGGTTTGTCTAAGTCTTGGCGACAGACACGATTGCCCACCGGATCGGGAGAGACCGGTTGAAGGAGACCTATTGACCCCTCCAGTCGAACTCTCTCGACCGATCGCATTGGGAGTGGAAGGGTTGGATTCATACTTTCGTCACTCCTAAACACATGGACCCCCAGATTTCTACCTACCCCCCACACTTTTTTCCTTTTCGAAACATACACTCCATCCCTACCCTAAAAACGACCCTCCATAGAGCTTCCCCAAAAATGATCGGTCCTGAGAGGTTTTTGACGTGATAACGTCTTATAAATCGATGAACGCCGGCTGCATGCACGAAAAACCATGACTCATTGTCACATTCCGCCTGAGCCGAGCGTGCAAGCGAGAGGGCGGAACAAGCTATAGAGAGGCATGATCGGCCTGAGCGTTCGGCTTATGACGCATCAATGCAATATTTCATCAATGTTCTTATGACGGTATCACGTAAAATTATCGTCCGCAAACCGACTTTACAGACAACCAGATTTTTTTTATACGCACTGTATTGTTTATTTTGCGTTTTGTTTATTTTACGATTCTACAAGAAATTTATTTTTATAAGTGGGATGATGAATTGACCAGTAAATTAAACCGCCTCGAATTTTATCT
The DNA here is from genome assembly GCA_936435175.1 of Glyphotaelius pellucidus. Lineage (NCBI taxonomy): Eukaryota > Metazoa > Arthropoda > Insecta > Trichoptera > Limnephilidae > Glyphotaelius > Glyphotaelius pellucidus. Next base: position 7,269,229 of record OW386542.1, read on the forward strand.
AAAAATAAAAACACGATGGCTCCCTATTTAACGTTACGTACCAGTGGCAATAAAAAAAACATTGATCCCTATTTTGCGGAACTAATGCTTAAAATGGCATACACGCGGTACTACATACTGATTAAATGTACCATTTTTAATTCGGCCTAAGCCGGCACATAGTCCCGTGTAAATCAGAAACTCGCCCGGTCGACTGCTTTCATAATATATTATTTTTTACGGCCATAATTCAGATTTCACAGTCGGCTTCATTCGTTAAAATGACACACGTAATTTTAGCTGAACCAACGGGTGTCATTTTCAGTTTCGGACGGAATATTACGAGTGGTATACATACATATAATGCCCGCCGTTAAGAAAACGATGACCGCGCGGAACTCGGCTTGGTGGAAATTCAAAATTAAGCCATTTAAATTGGATTATTTATAATCTTAACTTTTAGCGCACATGTAGAAGTTTCAAAGCAACTAACTTACGATAATTAGGTATGATACTAACGTCGGAGATTAGGTGGGGCTCCATTTGAGCCTTTACCCATATGTTTAGGCAGGGATCACTTTTGGTTCCTGTTCTAAATTAATTTTCATTTTGGCTTTTATATTTATTTGGCTGACATATTTCATAGAAATGATGGTTAAATATATAAATAATATGCAAACAGAGAGGTTGAATCATTGGCTCTGGACCCATATTTTTTAATCTTTTTTTTTTAATTTAGCGACTAAACAAAATAATGGTATTTACGTAATAAAAAGGCGAATTTAAGGATAAATATTATATTTCTTAGTCCTCCTTACTAGGGGTTCTTGTGCCGAGGCGGACTAAAGTTATATAGTTTATTTGTCTTCTGTGTCGTTTTTAGTGTCTTCATTAGGGTTTTTTCATTGACCTCTTTCAGCCATAATTTTATTCTTGATTCATTAGATTCATTAGAATATTTTATTAGTTTTATGTCTTAGGGAAGGATGTTATAGAGTTTTGTTGCAAAGTAAGTGTAGTTTCTTTGTCCGAATGTGGTTTTATAGCTTGGAATATTTTTATATCATTTTTATTCGATCTAGTGTTATGCTTACACTGTCTAGTAGAGGATTCACTATTTTTGAAAAGCTTCAATTATATATTTTTGGCATATATTTGTTATACATTTGATACGTCAAAGCTGTTGAAAATTTCAATTGAAAACATTCTAATGGGTACTTTCAGTATGGTCTTTATGATTCCCTTTTAGTAGTATTCCCTGTAGCTGATCCCCATCCTATGATTCCATATTCAATTCGAGAATGACATAACGCGTAGTAGACCTTTTTCATATCCTTTTTATTTACCACATTTCTTAATAGACGAAAGGGAGGAAAAAAAAGATTTTGGGTAACTTTAGGATTTTCCGCTATGTAATCCCACTAGAACTTTAGGTTACTCCAATTCATATTATTAAATATGAGAAAAATAACAATTCTGTGGCTGCGTTTAGTTACTAGATCTAAATTAGTAGGTACTACCTTACATTCATCTTCTTCTTCTCACTTTCGTCCAGCTCTTCCTTCAGCCTTTTCAACATTTCCATAAATGGGATACCGTAGCTCCACCAGCTTCGGATAGCAGTTTGTCAAGGGATTCTTTTAACATTCCTTTTTTTTAAATTGGGGCAGGTACATAAAATACAAACATTATTACTTATATACATTTTTTTTTTACATTAACTCCACACAGGAGGCTCTGAGGAAAATAATTTCCCTCAGGGCCTATGTCATCTTTGAAGATACTGGGTGGCGGGTGTTTTTGCGGAGAGGAAGGAGTGAACATGGGTCTTGAAGAGACCCATGTTGTAGGAGGGAGGAAACACAGAGGCCGGCAAATCGTTCCACAGCCGAGTTGTTGAACTCAAGAACGAGTCGTAGAAACGACCCGTTCTCATGTGACTAATGTCAACCGTGTACAAATGTTGAGCGCGCGTTTGGCGTGTTTCCCGACTACGCACCGGTGCCGAGGGGATCAATGACGCTAGTTCCTCGGAGCATCTTCCATTGTAATACCGGTAGAACAAGGACAGCATTCCCACCTGGCGCCTGTGCTCTAAAGATTGCAATCCGTTTGTTAGGTTAGGAGAGTCTATCAAACGGACCGCCCGTTTCTGCACAGAGTCAAGAGTTTTTTTTTCAGGTATTTTGGGGCTCCAGACCAGAGGTGGCTGCTAGATTCAACCGTGGGGCGCACTTGCGATTTGTACAGGGTTAGCAGTTGTGTACTATTAAAGTATCTGCGTGCCCTGTACAGTACGCCCAGTTTCTGAGAGGCTAACTTAACTCTGGCCTCGATGGAGCCCTCGTACCTGAGCTGGTCACTTACCAAACATAGTTCATTATTTTAATTCCCACTATCATATATTTTTTTTTTTCATTAGCTCCACATAGGAGGTCCTGAGGTCAGCGCCTATATCATCTTTGGCATCTGTGTGGGGTGTCTTTTTAAGAAAGGAAGGAGAGGAAGTTCTGGGAATGAAAGTGAGTACGTCTGGAGAAGTCAAAGGGAATACTTCAATCATTCTACCTCGATCCGGCCTGCCATGCAACTGGTGGGCAGACGCATCCACCGCCAAGATCCAGACAAACCTCACTCCTTGAACGCGGGCACCCCTGCCAATACAACAAACTCATTCATTGTGGTGATCTATGGCAGAGGTGTGGGTTATCCAATAAATGGATCCCGGGGCGGCGGGACCCATTACCCGCATCCTAAATAGAATAAATAATGTATATAAGTAATTTCAATTTATTTACGAACATTTTAGCAATGCCATTAAAATTATATTGTAAGGGAAATAGTATGGTAACGGTAATTAAATTAAATGTTTTATTTTTATTATATCGGTCGGTTTTCTGAAACATAAAAGGTAGATAACTTTTCAGTGAGTACAAACTTGCTGTAATAATATATATTTACTTTCAGAAAATACGAAACAATACCCTCATTATCTTAAGTTATAACTTTCTTGCTAACATGCTTACCAAAGATAATATTACCTTTTATACAGGGTGGATCAGGACGTATCCGACAAACTTTCACCAGTGATTTTTGAGTTTATTTGGAATAAAAAATGTGGAAGGCATTTTGGTATCTGATGACGTATTTGATTGTTTTTTTTTCATTAAAAAGTTTTTTTGTTTGAATTTGCTATTTTATTTTATAAACCAATAAAAATTTTAATATGAAAATACACATCCGTTCTTTTTAAAATACAAAACAATTTTTATTTTTTATTTTAACAACTAGCTGGGGTACCCGGCTTCGCTCAAGGAGTTGATACGAGATTGAACTGACATTCGAACCAACGACGGATCTTGTTTTATACTCCTATGAATGGGTAGCCCCACCCATACAGAAAAGGCTTGGAATGATCCAAAATATTCCAGAACATTCCACAACATTCGGGAGTGTTCTGGAATGTTCCACAATGATCTGGAATGTTCTGGGATGTTCTTGAACTATTCCGGTTTTTCCATGTTTCTACGTTCAGACTATTTTCGAACATTCCACAACATTTCAGAATGTGTTGAATGGGATAATCTGGAATATTGTGGAATGCTCTCGAATGTTCTGGACCGTTTGGAAATTTCTAGAGGGTAAAACCACGCCAAATAACTCCATCGATCGTACGGGAACTCGTTTCTGAGTTTTAACGGCACGCACATTGTAGTACACTTTCTTTTATAATATATATCGATTATTTAAAAAAAAATCGAGTGTAATTCAGACGCGGTAGAAATGAAACCTTTGTAATAACTTACACACAATCTCAACCAATAGGAGCCTTGAAATAAGCTAAATAAGCCATAATCAAAGCGGCCAATGCGGTAAGATCTCACTCTCCTGCAGGCTGAATTCTATAGATGTATGTGTGTGACTCTTTTTAGTGTCGTTTCCGTTTCATCGAGTTTCAAATCACAACGGTGCTAAAGAGGTTTCCCTTCAAAATCTTTCTTCCGTGGTTAGCCGAATGTCCCATAACACAATTTTTGAAACTAAAAAAAATAGTTTTTTGTATTTAGTAAGTTTTCAAATCTTTCCATTGTTAAAACAAGTAAATCATACTTTTTATATCTCTTATTGAATTTTCCTGACGACATAAAAGAAAATTGGTTTGATCGTGATTTACCAAAAAAAATTTTTTTGTCATCTGGGCAAACACGTAAATAGAAGTAATCATTAATTTGTTAAAATCTATGAAGAAAAAAGTCACTTTCTGATACATCTGCATACCCACCCATTACCAACGCAAAAACCAAAATATTATTATGTTCGTCTGTTGTAAATGCATTACCACAAAGCGAGCTTTATTATTAAATTACTGTGTAAGGATCTAAACATATAATTATATTACAAATGTTGGCACACATTATTGTGATTCTCGTCTTCGAAAATTACATTATATGGTAAAAGAAATTGGTAAAAATAATTGATTTGTTTATTTAAAAAAAAAATCAGAGTGTGCAATTCACACGCGATTGAAGTGAAACCTTCAGAAAACTAAAGTAGACAAAAGTGGGAGAGACTACGAAGCACTTTTTTTTATCAAAGTGAAGGATGATTTTTTCCATATTTTTGTCGTCGAAATCCAGTGCACCTTTTCATGTACATTTAGTCATCTTAATAAGTATTTGTGTTTTCTTCTTAGCAGTCGCTAGATGTTGCTTTCTTTTGTGTTTTCTTTTGCGTGTTCATTTTGGAGTGGTTCAAAGATTGGATATTGATTTTACAAAAATTTATATTTACATTTTTTTGATTTTTGGTTCGTTGAATGTCTGCAGAGGTTCGTCAGGCGCTTTGTACCATTATGCTAAAGTAGACTTGCCTTGGGACTGAGGATTTATCGTATTATATTGGAACCGAGTCCCCGTGAAATAAATAAATGTTTTATTGCTATATCATTCTCTCGCAAGCTAAATCCTTTAGATGTATCTGTTTGTGTTTAGTGTCACTCGTTTCAAAACACAACGGTGCTAAAGAAGTTTTCACTTCATAAGTTGAAATGGAAAATATCGCTAAAAACTGTTTTTTTTTAAATCAATCAGCTCAATTATATTCACGTGAAAACGGTATTAATGTTTTATGGTCATATTTTTTTATAAAGCTTTAAAACGGTTTTTCAAAGGTGTAAAACACATTTAAAACTAGCAACGTAATTTATGTTTTTTGTGAAGCTAATTAATTTTTACTTATTTCTACATAGGAATGTACCATTACCATTTCAGTTAATTGGATCGCCTTAAGCCACAGTGAACCAACTCACTTTTTGAAGTTTCTGAGTTAGAGCATGAAATGAGTGCTTCAAATCATAATCTAACTCTACCACAGAGAAATAATCAGAGAAAAACTATCTTGACGCATCAAAGATAGTTTTTTTTCTATTTGGAAATTATATATTCTCTGGCTGAGCTAGATTTGGAGCCTTTATTTCAAGCTCTAACACAGAAACAGCAAAAAGTGAATTAGTTCACTATGTTATTTTGTATTTCTTGAGCATTAACTACGTAACAATTTCTAGAAATTTTGATTCGAAGAGTTTTAATGTACATTTGTTACTTTAAAATTTTCTGTTACCGGTTTCGACACATCCGTGTCTTTCACTAGCAAACTTAAAACGTAAAACTAGTTTTATGTTTGCTAGTGAATGACACGGATGTGTCGAAACCGGTAGCAGAAAATTTAAAATTAACACATGTAAAACGTAAAATTAGTTTAAAGTCTGCTAGTGAATTACACGGATGTGTCGAAATCAGTAGCAGAAAATTTGAAAGTAACAAATGTACATTGAAAATTAGTTCACTAATGTTTGACGATCCAATCTTTAAATGATACATCAAATAACTGGCCACGTGGCGTACTATTGCGTTGATCTTGTTCAACCCACGTGGGTTGTTCTTAAAGTTTTGTGTGATTTTAAAATAAAAATCAGATTTCTGGAAAAAATAATTGTTGCGGTTTTGAAAAAAGGAATAAAATGTTTTACTGACTGCCTTAGATTTCCTTCCCCATTCGATAAAGAAATCATTAAACTAGTGGTTGAATCACACAGAGATTAGAGTTTCGTAAAGCTCGTATGCTGTAAGAAATTAATTAGAAGTTCTAGAATCGAAAACTATTTTGAGATGATAAATTTAATATTCGAAAGTGAATTCTACTCGGCTAACTCTAAACCTCTTAATATCAAAATAGCAAAGCAACTATTTGTCGACCATGTAATGAAGATTCATGTACGTGTGGTGTTCAGGAATATATTATTATCGCTATGTCGGCCCCTCGGATCGACAAGGGTTCTTCTTACACAGCACTGTCCTGTTATAATGAGCTCTAATGGAGAACTCTCTAGAGCTCATTACCGCAGAACAGTGAATGAAATTTTGAAATTTAAAAATATAAAAATAGGGAACCACAATATGAAGTGTCAAAATCCAACTGCCAAGTAGGAGATATTTGTTCGAGATAAACTCCGAAACCGCTTAACCGATTTTTATGAAATTTGGCTTACTGTGTGTAATTTGGTCCAACTTAAAACAAAGGATAGTTTTTTATCTCGATTGTTGATTGTTGACAATATTTATTATTGCCAATTAAATGTTCATTTAATGTTTGTTATAGAACAATGCTTTATAATTATTCGCAAGTTCCGATGGCGGTGTGAGTTAATTTATCAACACAACACTCGATTATCCAGGTTGGGTAACCATCCAGTAGATGGCGTTGTGTTTCGATTTCACGTCAGTCTATTCACGTCCACAGCAACGTGTGGCCGGTCAGCTAGTTATTATTATAATGCATTAGGTATCTACAAGCAGGATACGAGGAAAGATATAATGGCTTTTAAATGGATTAAAAGAAGATAATTTTTTGAAGTGAAACATTTTTAGTACCGTTGTGACTTGAAACTCGATGAAACGGAAACGCCGATACTAAAAAGAGACAAACACTGATTAGATAGACTGTGTCCTTTTTGTGTGGTGCTTCATAGTATAAAATGTGAAATAATTTTTTAACTTGGTAACAATATTATAATTAAAAAAAAATCGAGAGCAGTTCACACGCGGTAGAAGTGAATCCTTGAGGAGCCTTGAAAAGTGAGCTCATAATTAAAGCGGCCAGTGCGGTAAGGTTTCATTCTCTCGCAGGCTAAATCCTGTAAATTAATGTGTTTGTCTCTTTTTACTGTCGTTTCCGTTTCATCGAGTTTCAAATCACAACGGTGCATCAATAATAAAATTCAATAAACCCTATAATCATCCTACTCCTGATATTCTGCACCCGGCCTCATTCTCTCGAAGTTTAGTTTTCTGGAGGTTTCACTACTACCGCGTGTGAACTGCACACATGTTTTTTTAATTTTTTTTATTTTTTTTTTTTTTCATTCAGGGCTCATCTGCCCTGATGATGGACACTGTAACGCTGTCCGAAACGTTGGCTAAAGAAGGAGGTAGCGAAACACGGCATAACACCCCAAAAACAATAACAAAAATACTTTTTGGCCGTGAAAACCCAAAAACATACCTGCACACATGTTGATTTTTTTTACATTATCTTCGCACAAGAGGCCCTGAGAAAAAGAAAATCCCTCATTGCCTATGTCATCTTCAGGAACGCTGTGTGGAGGGTCTTTTTAGGGAAAGAAGGAAAGGAAGTTCTGGTAAGGAAAATATACGAGAGGTGAGTAGGAATCTGGAGGGGGGAGTCAATTCAGTCAATATGTTTAAGAGTGACAAACGTATGAATCCATTCCTCCTGCTGCAATGCAATACGATGGGTTGAGAGAGACCAGCTGGGGAGATCAAAAGTTCTTCCTTTACCAGAGTCTTCCGATCCGGGAAGCCCCGCAGTGGGTGAGCAAAAGCGTACACCGGCCAGTGTAACACGCGGTAGAAGCGAAACTTTAAAAAACACTCTCAACCAAGATGCCTTGAAAAGTGAGGTCATAATTAAAGCAGCCAATGAGCGCCGACCTGGCGCCATTTCCGTTTTATATCTCAACCATTAAGAGCCTTGATAGGAATTTTATGTTTCGCAGATGCTGTATGCGTCATTTCCATTTCATCCAAATTCCTAATCACAACGGGGCTATAGAAGTTTCATTTAAAAAAATCAGCTAAATGATCACGGAACAAAAATTGTACTTCGGTGTTAAAAGCCAGATAGATACGTAACAAACAGTTCATTAATAAATCTGTTCTGATTGACCAACTTTTCAGAAAAGGAGAGGAACAAACTATTAGCACCAATATCGATAATCAAATATTTGGAAACGCAGAATAATAGATAACTTCTATTTCCTGTGCAAAATTTCTATTCTTGTCAAATATCGGCAATTCTGGGAATCGATCTTTCGTCACTCATCTTGATGCTATGCGTGACACGAAAACTTTACCTTGATTGAACATAAAGGATTATCGGTGTCTCATGTTTCCCTTGAATTTATAATTAAGTTTAATGAACTAACTTCTTGAAAGACTTGCGTAGAACTTTCCTTTGTCGCTGACAAAAATAATGAAATTAACTTTTTTCAAAACTTATCCAATAGTTATTTTACCTTCGAAAGACACAAAGAATAGTATTTTTTAACGTATTTTGAGATCTTTAATAAAGAATAAACGAACAAAGCCAATTTGTAAAGTTTGCCACAACGGCACTAAAGGCAAACAAAAATCCGCTCTACCTAATATTGGAAAATGGGTTAAAATGTTTCCAATATCACATTATTTGATTTTCATCGAAAGCTTTACCCGCCAAGGCTTATCGTTGTGACTAGGTCAGGTCATAATATTATTGATTTGCGAGTTATTGATAATTATAAGGCACGTGAGCAACTTAATCGCTACTTTGAATTAGACTTAATAAACACAAGTAAGAACTTTGATAAGAATTAAAAAATACAGAGAAAAATGTATACCTTTATCTTTTCGTTTAAAACACAGATACCATTACTAAAGCATTCATTTCCCGAGCGATTTCCACCAAATTTGAAACGTTAAAATGGTTCTCTCGTTTTCGATTGAATGGCATTTAAAACACCGTATTTTAAAGCGCTTTAAAAACATCGGAAAATGAATCTTTTTATTATTCCAGTGAAAATGCGAAATATTAAAAAGAAAACAGATTTTATGAGGGGTGCAAAATGCATATCTTATTTACTTTTAAGCGAAGTTTCTGTGGGTAGGTACTAATGATTTTCTCTTTCTTGATCTGTAAAAGGCTCTCCACAATTCGGATCACTGTTCCCCACTCTGCCACTCGGCAGTAGCACTATAAATCATTCGTGCGCCGGATGTTATAGGCCTTCCTTGCGTTTCTTTGTGGATCCTCTACGTGGAAAAAAGTCTAACGCAGAAACTGCTACCTGGGCAAAACTCAAAAGGCACACCGCCGCACGTTTCAAAGAGGCGACACAAATTCAAAAGGTTCCATTTATTTGCTCTCTCCGACAAGATCCCGGAGGAGATAGTTGATACATTTTAATTTTTGTGATGCCAGCGATGTGTGACACATCTGAGAAGACGTTTTGAAATTGATATACCAAAACTGAGATGAAATGGTTTCCTGAACAAGTGGATATAAAATCCAAAACGCAAACCTGTCCCATACACATTTTAATGCGGTTCCGGAATCCGAGGATTTATAGAAGCTCTACACGAAAAGTGCTCCCGCTTGTCATATAATATACTGTGAATTCCTTCAGGAAGATACCCCCCGTGATTCGCAATTGTTATTTTTTAAAGCTTCTTTTTTAAAAGCTTCTTTTTTAAAAGCTTATTTTATTAAAAAAAAATCTTTAAATAACATTATTTGTCACAATTCATATACAAATTTAGATGTGTGTTTATAAAATAATATATTAGGTATACAAAAAATATCTCTTTTGGCATCGTGAAATTTACACACCTTTGTTAGAAATATACTCTTCAACACAATTACGGAAAACGTAATTTCCATCATTCTACCTTTAACTTCTCCGCGAGTGAGTTTTGGCGTACGTTTACTGTACGTGAGGAATGAATTTTTTTGGTTCATTTTTTCAGTATTTTTTTATAAATTATCATAGATTAAATAAAAATAATATTATATTTTGAACTAAAACGTCGTCGATATTAATCCACAAAAGTAAACCAACATCGGAAAAAAACATGTCCCTACAAAAACTGCTTCCTTCCTCTGACGACCGCTAAACGACGCAAAAAGAATTTTTAAACTAAAACCGTGAAGTTGGTATTGTAGGTATGTCTTTCAAAACTTGCAGATATCAATAGAATCAACTTCAAGTCAAATATTTTCATTAAATATGATAGCCGCGGACGAAACGTTTCGTCCATGCTCTTTTGAGTATTTTTTCGCTTCGTCGAACCGTTTCGTCCATACTCGTGGAGAGGTTAAAATATCAATATTGTTAAAAAAAATATCAGGCGCCATTACAAGGTTTTTTAGTAGCGTTGTAAGAAAAACCAGGCACCTTAGTACTTTTAAGGATTATTAACAAATAACCATTGGTTTTGCAAAGCACGACTTTTCATCTGTCTTTATTAAGGCGTATGTATAATATTGCACTCTCGATTCTAATCTGCATTCAGTAAAAATTTAAATCTTACATGTAGTATTTGGTATATACCAATTTATGCTTAAATTACATATTTACTTTAATTGTACCAGTCTGAAAAAAATCTTGTCAAATTGACATCAGCTCGAAAGAAAATAAGCACTTGGAAAGAGTTTAAAAAAAATGCAGATAGACAGTGATTGTAATTCGACCACCACAACACGGGCATGTGCCTAGCATGGTGGTCGAAAAATCATAAAATTCATGTAACAAACATTTTAATGAATAAAGAAAACTCGAAACTCAAAAAATACTTGACTCTTAACCTTGGCGTTGAGTTACCAGAGTGCGCCTTCTTAGCCTATATTCTCGGTAGTAGGTACTGCGCGTTGGTTCTGGGCCCGAATCCAATGTTTTCAGTGTCCATTTTTCTTTGAAATGTTGGGCTCTACGATGTTGTGCTCTAAATTTGAAATTCTGGTTAAACTTTCACTCTGATGTCACGATAATGAAAAATTTTCAAAATTTTCAAACGTTCTCAAATTCACAGATTCGTATCTTTTTGTCTTTTAGATGAGTTGTAACATATAAACTATTATATAAAACAGTACTCGGTTACTTCCGGTTGGTTAATTACTTTTTAAGATATGATCCCATTTAAGGACACGTGTCGAATCCGGAAAGCAGAAAATTGTATGTTGATTTTACGCATCTGCAGTTGGAACTGAAATTAGATTAAATTAACTTCAACAGAAACTTTCTCTTGTTTTGATTTCCTGACACTGGTTTGATGCACATGCATCGTTTTTTAGACTTTTTCACGTCGAAAAGAATTATTTTTATTCATTAGTGATAATATATGACATATCATTTATAATAAATTACTCCCAATGAGTTTAATAAAACTCATTGGGAGTAAAACTCATTTCGGGAAGGACAACATTATACTGCTAAAAGAAAATTATTATTTATTTTACGCAAGAACACGAATTTAAATGTGAGTTTTGAACAGTACATAGATTTTAAAACTGGCTAAGCACACTTGATACAGTTAGTACTTATATTTATTATATTTAGTACTTATACGGAGAATATACAATAGTTACAAAGAGAGTTTATTCATGGTTATTTTAGAAATAAATCCGTAATATCCGTTGCAAATATTTATTTTCTCCATTTGTATCTAAATGTATGATACTAAAATTTTTACCCTCACCGGCACGCCATGTTTCGCCAAATTAAGAAGTCAGTCAATCGAACATAAATCCTTTACCCATTTACTTTGATTATCTTGAAAATCAGCATCGTAAAATATTCTGCCAATATTGTTATTGACGTAGAAAATAATAATATAAACATTTTATGTTGCCCCGTAAAAAGTTCTTCAGACCTTCCGCATCCGTGCACTTATATCGGACGTTGCGTTATGGCGACTCGGGCGGGAGGCATCTGCATTATTGACCAGTTTCATGTACATCACAATTGGTTTTTTATAATATTATGTAACCTGTGTTTTAAATCTTTCTAATTATTTATCAGCCTTACTTCTTTCTATATAATTGCGTTATGTCTATACTAATATTATAAATGCGAAACTGCGTGTGTTTGTTTGTTACGCTTTCACGCTTAAACCAATAAACCGATTTTAAAAGTTCTTTCACCAATAGAGAGCTACATTATGTGCGAGTAATATGGGCTGTATATAATGGTAAGCTCTGGCGTTATGAAATTATAAATTTTATATATTATATTTCTTGTACGTTTTCTGTCGCTAACAAAAGCGAGTTATTGGTAACGTCAGAAAACAAATCGCTGCCGTGGAAATGATGTTTGCGAGAAATCGTAGTTAATATCTATCTATCTATCTATGTAAATAAAAATGAATCTCAGAAATGATTTTACGCGCATAACTTCCAAACAACTGCACCAAATTGGATAATTTTTTTTGAAGTAAAACTTCTTTACGCACGCTTGACTTGGGGAGTAAGCTGGTGAATGCGTGACGAGAGCGTTACGAAAAGTGTCGGGTGAGGCGAACGGAAGTTGAGAGGGAGATATAAGTTTGTGAAAATAGAAAGAGAGAGAGTTACGATTCGTGTATTACTGTAGGGGCAAGAGAGAGAGGTGCAAGCACACATTTTCTATCTCTCTTTCTCTCATAGCCAATTACGTTTCGTATATCTAAGACACAGTGCAGGCCTATTGTCTGTATCACAATTTAGGTAAGAGAGCAGCGCGCGCACATTTTCTTTCTCTCTTCCTCTTATAGAAGTTTTACTTCAGTTGTGTGGTCTAAAACACACTCGTATTTTTTTTAACTACTGATGAGCTTTTGCATTATGAAATTTAGGTGGCACGCGAGCTGATTGAAAACTAACAGGGTGTACGGGGTATGAATGTATTGATGCGGCAGGGGGGAGGGTGAGAGGGGGGGAGAGGGGGAGTGGGGAAGGTGTGAAGGGGGGGGGATAATTGATAAGTGCAAGTGCTGCAGTAATTTCCCTATAATACCATGCGAGCGAAGCCGCGGGTAAAAGCTAGTATAGAATATTTTTTAAATTTATTTTTTTTATTTTAAGATAATCTAATTCACCAAATCGAACAATCCATTACTTTGAAAGTTTGTCAATGCCTCTTCATAATGGCACAGTAGCAGTCCAAAAATATTTGTCCCATTTCCCGGTAATTACCTGGTCGAGGGGAGACATTAACCCCAGCCAGTAAACCCAAAAATCTATCCGGGAACAATTACTCTCTGCGGCTATATTCGTAATTGTGTCAAATTCCAGCCCAAACCCCAAAACCCTATAAATCTGCCCTTCTGTCCCTGGTAAATTGAAACCATCGTTAAAAAGCAATTTCTTCGATATTATAATTTTCAGGGCAAGAAATATTGATTTACTCGCGGAACGTTTGGCTCGGTATTCACTACTACGTGGTCTTGAAACGGAAAATGAATTTTCTCACCGATATATTCGCATTCCTTCCATCGCGCATACGAATGCTAATTCCCGTTGCCTCTATTAACACTTAATATATTTATTTTTTCTGTGAATTTTACAATTTGTTTAAAGATCAACTGCAAGGATCATTTCTACATTTTTTTAAATATGTTTAATTTTGTGCCACAGGCACTAAACGCTGAAAAGCTGCTTCAAAATCAGATTTAAAGATAAGTTTTATTTTATTCCTGGTTTCACAAAGTATTTTAATGAGTATATATAAAGTTTTATACTTGATATTTTCAACCATTGAAATAGTTGTTTAATTAGCAAATAATACATTGTTCCAAATTTTACTGTTATTAAAAACAGTATTAAAACTGATTTTCAATCCGGACGACCTTGGATAGTCGAAATGAAATTATCAATTCAATATATATTTTTTTTCATTTAAACTTCTAACGTTCAAACAAGGTAAAAAAAAATTAGAATTTTCTAAAAAAATTTTGCAAGCTAATGAATTTTTAATAGTTAAATTAGAAATCAACGTGATTTCCAAAATCGATATCCATTTTAAATGATGTAAATGTTTTCGATGCTTTTCAATATTCAACTTCTATAATATTTTTTTTAGGTCATCTTCGTGTTTAATCTCCCTGATTTTTTGCCTTCATCTTCTTTCATTATAATGGAATTACTTTTATACCATGTTTATTTTTATTTTTCCCTTTATTTTGGCTTTCCAAAGCATTTCCTTAAAATAAGAAGACAGTGATTCTCCTAGGAATATCACTTTTTCACGGTTTGAAATCACCTTCTTGTTTTCTAAAAATTTTAATCGTGTATCTGGATTTTTAATTTTTAGGAAATTTTTTTTGGATGACCTGCCCTTTTGTCGTAGTCTTATAGCCGAATCTTTTTTGAGTTTATTTTGGTATAAGCATTTTCTATTAGCTTTATGGCAGTTATTTTGGGATGTTCATCAGTTTTTATCTCAATTCCTGTTATTTCTATACAATCATCTAGGTTTGACTGTTACAAACGAGCCAGTCTTGTTTCCAGATGCTTAATATTGTTGTTTTTATTTGCCAAATCATTTTTTTTTAATTTTCAACATTTCCTTCAACTTCATTCATCAATAAGCGGGTAATTATGTCGTCGTATTTTTGACAAATAAAGTCGGTAGTTTTTTGAAAATCTAACTTTTTTTTATCAATGCTTTCGAGAATTTGTGTTTTTATTTTTTCTAGTTTTAAATCTACGTAGGACGTTAATTTTGAAATACACATTGAGAGTTCGTAAATATTGAGTCATATCATTCGTGTTGATTAATATATTATCGGAACAAATATTTAGTCGAATTAGAACTACTGTGTTTCAGTTGCGGAAGTAGATTCGAAAAAAAAAATGCTTTTGGTTTTTAGTATGAGAGCTGTCACACAATTTATCGAAAGGCAATCTAGGCAAGTAATCCCAAGAATAGGAAGAGTGCCAGATCGTTGTGCTATCGGTAGATGTTGTGCCAGGTAAATCCATTAACACCACTTTTAATTACATTATTATTTTAAACAAAAGTGACTGTGATGGGTGGCGCAGATTTCATTTTTATACATACATCCGATTTTTTTCCGAGATTGATGACATTTTACATAATCGATGTTCGAAACAAGATATAGGTCACTGTCTACTACTGTGTGAAATTTCTATAAACTGCCGTAAGCCCGGGCAACGCAAGGGATTGTATTTACTTATCTCAAGTTAACAATTGTTCCATTTTACCTAGACTTGCTTGAATAATAAAATAAATATTAATATTGGTCAGAATATGGATGAAAAGGTATCATAAGTTCAATTCGTCGGCTGGCTAAGTCTTCCATCACGATACAAGCAATATTTTTCGCTTAGGACGGGTTGTTTCAAAAAATTTGAAGGATTCATCAAATATTTGAAGTTGATTTTCACGTTCTGTGTAAGTTCTTTCAAGTTTTGTTATTATATAGTTATAGGACAGTTGCTTCACAATACTGAAATAATCACAGAACTTGAATAGAACTTACACAAAACGTGAAAATTAACTTCAAATATTTGATGAATCCATCAAATTTTTTGAAACAACCCGTCCTTAGTGTATGAAAGTTGGAGATTTTTATACTTATAAATATTATCAGATCATTCATAACCCAGCAACATTAATTTAATTAATCTTTATTTAAAAAAAAAACAATGTTTGTATTTTTAATTTTCGGGCCTTCTCTTAGGCAGGCTAGAAATGCGTGTATACGCCACCATTTGATATAATGTATTGTCATCGATAAGAGTCTATCTGCCGAGTTTCAGTTCCATCGGGTGTCGGGAATTTCCACTTCCAAGATGTTCTTATTCCTTCATTGACGAAAACAAATCGTAATACAATCACACGTATTTAAAATACTAGATGAACGTTTAACATCTTATTCGAGAAATGTATTTTAAAACGCGAAATATTTGCTCTCCCAAACACTCAAAAATAAGATTTTTTCCATTTACATTAATCTTCCGACGCTAATCCGCTGAACCCGAGTTGATGGCTGCATTACCTTCACAATAATGCGACACGCTTTTAAGGGCTGTTCTCACAAACGCAAAGAATTTGGAAATTGAATTAATACTTTTAAGTGGTAAAGTAAGTCATTAACTATTTATAGAAGATAAAATAATTTAAATCCTCAAATTTACATAAAACATTTTAAATTATTAAAATCATAAATTGAATTTGCTGGAATCTTGAACAACTTATTAAAATTACACATGGAAATTGCTTCAATCTTGACCAACTTATTAAAATCGTAAATAGAAGTTACTGGAATCTTGGCCAACTTATTAAAATCATAAATGGAAATTGCTGGAATCTTCACCAAATTATTAAAATCATAAATAGAAATAGCTGGAAACTTGACCAACTTATTAATATTGTAAATGGAAGTAACTGGAATCTTGGCCAACTTATTAAAATCATAAATGGAAATTGCTGGAATCTTCACCAAATTATTAAAATCATTAATAGAAATAGCTAGAAACTTGACCAACTTATTAATATTGTAAATGGAAGTTACTGGAATCATGACCAATTTATTGAAATCAGGAAATTGCTGGAATCTTGACCAACTTATTAAAATCATACATAGAAATAGCTGGAAACTTGACCAACTTATTAATATTGTAAATGGAAGTTACTGAAATCTTGACCAACTTATTAAAATCATAAATGGAAATCCCTAGAATCTTGACCAACACCTTACTAAATGCGAACAATAAGCAAAACGTTTAATAATAATTATTATGTGAACCGTAAAATTATATGACAATGCGTCACGCGAGGCAATTAAAAAACAAGTTAATGATTATTATTATGAAACATTATTATTTTAGCATCAAGTTCTTCAAACTAAAAACGCAGACCCTAAAATAATCACGTAACATAAGATTTAAACCACAAAAAATTGGAGTAAATTTTCCATCATTCCCTTTTATAATATCAATTGCTCTAAATATATCATTTCCAAATTTGGGAATGAGTTGTTTGATATGGAAAAGGAGGAGGAGGGTTAATTAAAAAAAAATCTCCGTAAGTCTTTATTAGATATTCGGATTGGGTGACAATACATAGATTTTAAATCCACATTTGATATGAACATTTTCTGCTGTCTCAATATTACAAATAGATTGTGTGTTTGGAAGTTAAAATTCACACATTTAAGGTGTTTTCATTTGCTTGGAGACAAAAGTCCCTTTTTTAGAACTTGTTTTACCCTTTTCTTTCACTACGCTGAGGAAGGTAGTTGCTTCATGTTTGCGTGGGAAGATATTATGGCGTAACTGCCCGATACTTGGGATGAGAATTGTGGTGGTTGGAGTTTGTTTAGAGCGAAGTAGGCAGGACAGTCATGATCGGGGTGGGTGGGGGAACGGTTAAGGTCAGGGGTCGTATAAAAAAATAATGCATGTTCATTATTGCGACCTCTTTCGAAAATCTTTATTTCCTCAATCGATTATTTCCAAAGGAAAACTGAATCTCAAAGAATTTGTAATCGAACGAAGATTTGCAAAAAGAGCGAGCGAATATTGATATTTTTTTTATTTGTAGAATCAAATAAAAAAAAATAAGAAAAAGATTAAAAATTTGTTCTTTTCATTGTTGTGCCACGAAACTAGATTGAAAATTTGAAATTGAAATCTACTTATTCAATAATTACTGTACTATAAAGTGATTTCATATCGATAAAGTTAATTTGAATTGAAGAAGAAGACAACAATAATAATTTGAACGAAAATATGAAAGAGAACAAGATAAAATAAAAAAATAGAAAAAGATAATGGTCACCACTGTCAAGAGTTAGAATGATAGAAGAATATGTATGAGACAATGTATTAATGTGAATGACGCAAATAGTGTGTGTGCCAAGACCGGATTGTTTAACGGTCCGTATTCACTGCCTACCCCTGCGGCAAAACGGCGTGATGGTTAGTTAGTTATTTAGTAGAACTTAGAACTAGTAGAACTTTAAATTAGAAAGAAATATACTATTTCCAGAAAGCTGAGACCGGGTTGTTTAACGGTCCATCTTCACTGCCTACCCCTGCGGAGAAACGGCGTGATGGTTAGTTAGTTATTTAGTAGAACTTTAAATTAGAAAGAAATGTACTATTACTAGAAAGCTAATTTAAATCTGAGCCTTGTGTTATTGATTTTGCAAAATAATCACAATTACCTCCTCACTCATCCATGGAAATTTATTTATTTATTCATTTTCTGGAAATCGACAGTGTACATTTTTCAGTTTGTACATGTGTAATAAGCCAAAATAAAACCAATTATGGATTTCCTCCTTGTGACCCCTGATTAAACAGCATTAAAATACATAATAAAGTTTAAATTGGACACCACTTGCTGTACTAGGTTGGGTTAGGGGAGAGTGAGGCAATTTAGATTCTTCCTCACGCCCTGTAGTTATGAGTAGGCACCTACCTTCATACTTTATGCCATGCTTTATACATTTTTTAGACGTCATAATAAAACTTTACTGTTGTTACACGTGCTGTTTCGCTCGTGGATCTACTGAACCCATTTGGATAGTTAACACGTTGCCAGTTGCCAGGCCGCGTCTTCACAAGCCTCCATCCATTTACACAACTGAGACTTGCCGCACTGAGGTTTGCAGAAAAGTCAGAATTGAAAGCCAACGCGTTTTACCCTTCAAAATTTTGGCGTATTTTACAGATGGTCAAAATATTTCTGCTTTTCAATAAAATGCAAATAAATGGAATATTTCTGAATATATCACAAAATTAAAAACTGTTTCTGAAAGGTGATGAAATACGATTTCAAATTTTATAATTCAAAATAAACGTTTAATTTTCGAAATATAAAATTTTTGCATGCAAACATAAAAAAGTTTTAAAAATGGCTCACCTCACGCTTTTGCTAACTAAAATTACTGATAACAAAAAAAAATAAAAACACATAATTATTTTATTAGACAAATGTATTATTAACGTTACTGTCACCTCATTTTTTTGTCTTTTCCTGTAAAAATAATTAATAAAAAATTCTCAAAGTTTTTTTTCAAAGTGCGATTCAAAATTCACCTCACACTTTTTCTAACTAAAATTAGTAATAAAAAAAAAAAAACATAAATATTTTATTAGACTAATGTATTATTAACGTTACTGTCACCTCATTTTTTTGTCTTTTCCTATAAAAAATAATTAATAAAAAATTCTCAAAGTTTTTTTTTAAAGTGCGATTCAAAACTTTGGTTTCATAAAGGTATACATTTTATTTTTTTCGTCGTTATTTTTTAGATTAGACTAAAAAGCGTGATGTTTTGCCTTTTTAACACTGTTTAGAATATAATTCTCACTCTGATAGAAGTAGAGTTATAGCGATTTATACGAGACGCATGTGAGCTGGGACAAATCTGGTCTCCTGCCATTCAAAGGGTTTTAAAGCAACTCTTCAAGTTGTCAAAGAATTCTGAAACAAAAAAAACATTCTCTACCCGAAGAAATAGTTCGTAAATTTTCCAACAGCGAGAAACATCGTCATGAATTATTTTAAAATTCCCACATATTGGTAATACACCTATAATGAATGAACTTTGAATTTTGCTAATAGTCTATTGATAAATAAAATAAAAAATAAATACATACATTTTTGTTGTGCATTACAGATTAATGTAATCCATATATGATTTAACTGAGGCGGGTATGTGCACGCCGTCCCGAGAACCATTTATTGGATAAGTATCATTTCTGCTATAGGTCACTCTATGTGTATGGGTTCATGGGGTGAGGTTTGTCCGGATTTTGGCAGCGGAGTTCTGTCCACTTGCTCAGTGGAGGACCGGATCGAGAGAGACTGATTAAAGGAAATCTTTTGGACAGCTGGACTCTCAACTCTGCTGCAGTTGGAGGATGGATGCATATGACTTTCACTCCTGGACACAGTAACCCCCAGATTCCTAACCACCTCCCGTATCTTTTTCCTCCCCTGAATTTCCTTCCGTTTCCTTTCCATAAAAAGGTCCTCCATACAGCAACCCTTAAAGAAAATATTTTCTCAAGGCCCTTTGTGTGGAGTTAATAGAAAAAATGTAATTATCTTATATTTGTTAAATATCAAACTATTATTAACAATTTTCATAACGTATTACGTGTATTAAAAAAATATTTTTTGTAGTAGTCATTAAACTGCGGAGAAGTTGTCGACTGCGTTAGGTTAGGTTAGGCTTTTCTGTTTTCCTGTCATATTGTCATAGTGTCCTGGTACAGGCAGGAAACTGGGGAATTTAAGGAGTCCATTTCGTGGAATAAATTTTTTAAATTTGAACTTTCGATTTCGAGTAAATCGAGTACAAAGTTGTAACTTTTTTAAACAAATTTCATGAAGTGTAAGAAATTTCATAAAAATCTTTTGTAAACAAATTTCATGAAATGTAAGAAATTTCATAAAAATATTTTGTAAACAAATTTCATGAAGTGTAAGAAATTGTATAAAAATCGTGGTCTAGTGAAGTTGGTCGCTTGCGGTAATATTATGTAGGTGCATGAATAAAAAGCTCTATTGTCACACGATTCTCTATGCGCTGCGTACGACGACCATCGGTCCAGCTCGTCAGCGGTCGATTCGGTCCAAAAATAATTTAACCCTTTAACTGTCGAAAAAGTGAAAAACAAAACAGAGTGTACTATCCACAGCGGTAGAAGTGAAACGTTCAGAAAACTAAAGTAGACAAGAATGGGGAGGCTACAAAGCACCGCAAAAAAAGGAGACCGATTATACTATCTCATTCTCTCGCAGACTAAAAACTTCTATTGAAGTTGGTGTTTGTCTTTTTTTAGTGTCGCTATTTTTCATTTCATCGAGTTTCAAATCAAAACGGTGCTAAAGAAGTTTTCACTTCAAAAAAACAATCCAAATTTTTAAATCAAAAAAATTTTTTTTTGGTTGTTCGTGTAAAGTAGATTCACAGAGTTTCCCGTTTTCACCACTAGGTTACGCATAACGTGTAAATGAACTATTTTTGTATTAGTTAACGCAAGGTTTTGTGCTTATCGATTTAAAAATAAAAGTGAGGTTAAAAAGATTTCTCTTTTTCAGAGTATATATTATGTGAAAGGTGAGATTCAATGAATTCCTGAAAGGTTTCCTTGAAACTCTCCTTTCCCATTCGATGTGGAGTTCACACAAGGGCGAGGTAGAACTAATTAAATTCTGTGCACGCACTGTATGGCGTCTATTCCTCCATCAATTGCGAGGTGCCACCTCACACGTATTATTTAAAGATTAATCAGTAATCACATAAAAAATGTACCAAATGACGTGCGTGGTGCCATAAAGTTTGGCTGAGAGATTCTTTGGCCGGAACTCCGCGCTGTGAATTCATCATATATTACATCAATGTTTGACGTTACACGTGGTGCAAACAACTGAGGTTTATTTTAAATAACTCTTAAATTCAATTTATTTTCTGCGGGTATGGGTACCGCCTCCGGGAACTATTTATTACCATGTCCTGTACATTCATATCAATTGAGCATCATAGAAATAAAGTCAATAGCCAAATTCGACAGTTTCAGGAAGGCGCTTGGGGACTTCTTGATAAGTTTTTTTTTTTATTTATTTATTTATTATAAATACAAAGTAATACAATATGACAGCAAAAAAATAAAATATTATACAGAAAAAAGAAAAGTCCCAATAAACTACTTTTAAGCAGTTTGTCGATGGGTACTTTTACTTTGGAGATATAAATAAACTTATTTTACTTTATTATGCAGTTAGAATTTTTGTGTTAGTCTAATACAAATTATTTCTTTCGGCAAGCCAATTTTTCAACATAATATTTGTTTTACCATTTGTACATTTTTTAATTTCGGCAGGTAACATATTTTAGCAATTAGGTATCATGAGTCCAGTGTTCTTTGTCCATATTTGTTTAAATGCTTAGGTACAATTAGTCCTTTATTTAACGTAAGACGAGTGTTGAATGAGTATTGAGCAGTGAATGTTTTAATGTTAGTAACCTGTTTCTCGTACTCAGATAAAGGTATATATATTGTTTATATGTATGAGGATGCGGTTATATAGGTGTATGTATGTATGTATGTGTGTGTGTATATATATTTATAGATGTGTGCACCTTCATATGCATGTGTGCATGCACACATGCTAAAAAAACAAAAAAAAAGTTTTGTACATTTTTATAATCTAATTTACCTCTTTTCTTTTCTCTTTTTTCTACTCTTTATTAAAATTTCTACTTTTAATTATAATTTTTTCCAATTTTCAGCCTGATTTATACTAAATTCACGTGTTTACACTAGACTTTATATTTCTTACAAAGTAATTTTACCCTTTTGGTCACCATGAAACAGGCAGCAGTCTAGAATGGTGATTTAATATATCTACCTTATGTAAATGTCACAACTATGTAACATGTGTTGTATAAATAAATAAATCTGTGATGCACAAATGGGGCGTAAAGGATTCTGAATTATGTGAATGTGGACATATTAAATCAAGATCATATAACAAAATCCCCTTCATCAGTCCCACGGAGGCACATCTGTGCTGAACCAGTGAGCATCCTACTCCACCGCCGTACGACGGATTGGCAGAATAAGAATCGAACAGAGATTTGTGGACTTATTCAATAAGAAGGTGAGTGACCACGATTTACTAAAGTTCTTCTCACTTTTCAGCGAGTATTGTAATTTGGCAACAATACACGATAAGCATTTAAAGAGGTCGAGTAAACGCGGTGTTTAATAAGTAACTGCTTTAGTGAAGTGCATGCAATAAATTATAATTGCATTTAATGATTTCCCACGCTGGTTAACCCGTGAATACCGTACAAGAGTCCCATTGACCGGAACTGGTGTAACAATGGCCCTTCGGGTTCATTATGTGTGAGTTGCAGGCAAACAGGAGATGGGAAGTTGTATGGAACGAGGTGTCCAAGTTGGAATATCCTAGACTTTCACACGTATTTAATAAACAC
Organism: Glyphotaelius pellucidus; assembly: GCA_936435175.1. Lineage (NCBI taxonomy): Eukaryota > Metazoa > Arthropoda > Insecta > Trichoptera > Limnephilidae > Glyphotaelius > Glyphotaelius pellucidus. The sequence continues at coordinate 7,292,283 of OW386542.1, forward strand.
ATCTAAAAACCTCTTCAAGCAAACTTGCTCTTTGGAATATTGGAATAATGTTTACGTATAAAATTGGAAATATTTGACAAAGTCATTGAATTTAATAAACTTATTAGCAATTAATTAATCACATGACTGAGAGAGTAGTGATAATTAACTTGCAAACATTATGAAAACAATTTAAAGACGGCTAGAAACTAAGTATAAAACATGTAAAAATTACAGGTTGCCTCAGAACAGAAACCCTAGTGTAAGGCGGATTGTGAAAACTGAATTTAATATTAAAATAATCTTTATGTTTACATGCTATACGAGTACATCCTGTTCAAACTTTGCAATTGAAACTAATAAAAATATCATCCCAAACGATAAGTCACAATTTCGAAATAAAAATCTATATATGTATATAAAAATCAAAACATGCTTGCTTGGGGGTATATGAATTCGAAAATGTCTGTGCCATATTAGGCATAGGAAATGTTTGAAACTTTCAAAATAACTTTTTTCCGTCCTCGTGAAGGTTTCTGGATTATTACACATGACAATATGTATATTTGAAAAGTTTTTTCAATCATTACAAAAACTCTTACAAAACCATGTCACAATTTGAGAATGACATTTTGCAAACATCGATTGTTAATTCAAAATTAATTTTCGAATCTTTTATTTAATGAAATTATTTGAAATACTCGCCTAATACTTTTAATCGAATCAAGAATTATAGATATTTTAAATAGGTACCTTTGTTAGGTACCAACTTTGATTGATTGTTCTTATAATATAAAAAATGAATATTTTTAATATATGAAATATAATAATTTGAATAAAATAATTGTAATAGGTGGCATGCGAGCTGTTTTAAAACTGAATGTACTGGGATTGAATATATGGAACGCGGGAGGGGTGATGTCGGGAATGGGGATGCACGGGAAAGAACATTCAGGGAGGAACAATTTGTTTCTTCAAATTTGGCATTGCAACGCATGCCGGGAAACCAGCGAGTAATTTATAAAATTAGGTGGCAAATTCAGTTCCGAAAATTCAGAACCAAATACCCCTTATTTTCATAAAAATTCCATTGCAATCATAATACGAAAAACTAATCGTGCAATAGTCCTATTTGCCCTTGGTAGTAAGAAAATTTGGTGCCGAAAAAATACAATGAAATGGGTTCGTAGTTGCTGAAAGGTTTGTACTTACTCGTAAGCGTCCATTTTCCATTTTATTTATTTATATTATCAATCTATCTTCACAACAATCTAGGCACAAATAAACTTTTTCGTGCTGGACGGAATCCCACGCGCGAGGATGTCAACGTACTCGTAATCTCCTTAACTGTCGAGCCATTCGCGCAAATCTGTATTTGAACTCACCGGTGGGTAAAATTGGCCCATTTTTTGACTGGTTCAACACTTTTTTCGGCATTGCCCACATATTTGAGTATTTATTGATTCAGTTTCAACCTTTATGCTTATACTTTGTTATGACATATTGAAGTGTAAACTTCTTTAGCACCGAACTCGGTGAAACGGAAACAAGCGACATTAAAAAGAGAAAAACACATACATCTATCTGTAGGATTTAGCTTACGAGAGAATGAGATAGCAATGAAATATTTATTGAATTCACGAGTATTTGGTTCCAATATAATGCAATAAATGCAAAGTCCCACGCAAGTCTCCTTTGTTGTTGAGGTCTAAAGCACCTGACGAACCTCCGCGACCAGGCATTTAGCAGACCAAGGATCGATTTCTACGAAATCCAAAAAAAATTGGTTGTCTGTAAAGTCGGTTTACGGACGATAATTTTACGTGATAACGTCATATAATAACGATGGAATGTAAGAGAGATAGATGCGTCACAAGCCGACCGCTTAGGCCGAACGCTTGTTCCGCGCTCTCGCTTGCACGCTCGGCTCAGGCGGAAAGTGACAATGAGTCATGCTTTTTCGTGAGTGCCGCCGGCATTCATCGATTTATAAGACTTTATCACGTCAAAAACAAAAATTATTTTTGTAAAATGATATCCATCTTCAAACCACTCTAAAATGAACAGGCAAAATAAAACACAAAAGAAAGCAACATCTGGCGACTTCGAAGAAGAGAACACAAATTCTAATAAGACCAAATGTACAGGAAAAGGTGTACTGGAATTCGACGTCAAAAAAAATGCGAAAAATCGTCTTTTATATTGATTCGTAGTCTAGTTATATTTCAAAGGAACACATATTTTGGATTGGAGTAGGAATAAGAAAGTAGGAATAAGGAAGTAGGAATAAAAATAGTGTCCCTTACTAAGAGGAATATAAACGGTAGAAATTTTTCGATTCTCATGCCTTCAAATTTTAAAATCGAGCGTCTTATTTGCACGAGGCAAGTAAGCGAAAAAGTGGTTTTTATTTATTTTGTGCATAATTTTATAGGAATGAAAAAAAGTTAGAACATACAAAACCTCAAAAATAAACTTAGCCGTAAAGGGGTATTTTTTAAAATTGTTTCTTGTATTACTTCTTAGTTAAGTAATAAAAAATCTTTTTTTTAGTGGTTTACACTTATATTTTTTGTTAGTAAATAATAATTTTATTGTGATTCTAATACTAACAAAAGCTAGTAAAAGGTTCAATTTATCCGTAACATATATTTTGATGTTTTGATTCGTCGTAAAGAATAATCTAAATACGTAAATAGGATTTCACGTATAGTGTTATCTTAAGAAATAACATAGTCTGAAGATGGCCTCAACAAGCTGAAATCGGTTACAGTCACAAATAAATAAGGTAAAAGTTTTATATTAATTTTATTATATTATTATAATGATTTTTTTTTCCTAAGTTTCTAGACTTTTTTCATTTTTAATGTTATTTGGAAGGCATTATACTATATTCTGTAGTTATATTCTTTGTCATCTTTTAATTGTATAACTATTTAATATTTTGCAATAATTTAATACTGGTAACCATTGGTGTATTATTTCAATGGTCTACTTATTATTTCACGCTTTTTAAATACATCCCTGACTTTGGACTAAAACAATAAACTTCACATTACTTTAACGCTTTAAGAGCCGTTAACCAGCGGCCGAGAATTTAAATTTCGTCGAACGATGATCTTGCGATTGTACCCTTTCAACGGTACAGGGCGGTTCCGATGAAAAAGATTGATTATTCTCCATACCAGCATTTTGACAAAATAACTCAATATCGATTTTATTTCATTCCAAATTTGCTTTGATAAATAGCCACATTCAGAATTCAAAATGCTCGATAAATACCCACATTAAAAAAAACTCGTGATGATAACGTAGTGCTAACGACATCACAGAATTCACCACACAGAACACAGAATTTGAGGGTTGTTGTTACAGTTAACATAACTTAATCGCCTTCCTGTGTCCGTTATCAGGAATGATGATGGATACTGCTGCCCTGATGATGGACACTTCGGTTTTCTGAAACGTTGGCTAATGAAGAAAGAAGCGCAACACGGTAAATACCCAAAAAACCAATCACAATAAGCATTTTAGACGTGACAAACGAACGTAAATCATATATTCTGTTCTTAATAACGTAAATTATATCTTATGTTCCTAATAACTTGATTTCCCTTTTTGTTAATATTTAAATTTAATTTTACGAATCTTTTGCTTTGTTTTTTTTTGATTCTTGTAAAAAATTACTAGCCCTTTCAAAATCTGAGTTCCCAATGTTGCCTATTTAAATTTGTCTATGAGACAAGTCTACTTAAACTGGTTTATTCTGTATATAAATTAAATAGTCATGAATACATTGGGAATTCATGTCATTGTCAGATATTTTGATTTATAAATGTGTAATTTCTAGTACTTAGTAAATACTTTAAAAATTATAGCGCATGTTATAATTTTAATTATGCAATTATAATGTTCTCCAAAATGACCTTGAAAGCATCTCATCCTTGCGACCTCTTGAAAGAAACCATTCCTTTGTCCAAATGTAAACATTAATGTTCTCCAAAATGACCCTGTAAGAATCACATCCTTGCGATACTTTCAAAGACATATAGAAACCATTCCTTTATTTAGAATATTATGAACTAATTGTGCAATTTGGCTATCCTGAAACGAGAAACCTTCCCAGTTGGACAGACAAGGCATCATTTTGTAAGGTTATATGATTCAATCTAAAAATAACTGTTTATATTTTTAGCAGTATCATATTTTAGGTACTTGGTCCCTTGTAAAATATCTCGAAATGAGATTACTCAGTTAATTCCATCTTCCATCAGCCGATTACATAACTTACATACATAATTTACATAAAGCTGGGAGTTGAAAATATATTTCGGATACAAAAACCTCTCGGATATAAAATTTGAATTTTCGTATTATTTTTTCAAAGAAAACCTCTTACGGCGGGTCGTGTATCGGCTTACATTACATTAAGACTCGTTCACACGGGGAGATTTTGTCTCTGCTGCGTTACCGCGGCGAGTGTTCACCATGCGCCGTTGTCAGTCATCGGAGCTACTGGAACTGCGAGTTGGTAGTAGCGAGTGAAATGTCTAAAGCCTCGATGACATTGAGCAAGTTTACAAGCTACTATCTGGGAAATTCACTATCTGTTAATCACTCGCTCAGTGTCATCGTATTACTTGCTAACTAGATTTAGCTAACGAACCAACAGCTGATTTCGTAACTGTCAGAGGGCCGTAATTCTCGCTACTGGCTAGCGTGTGGCGTTAGCTGCGAGCTTAAGTTTTTTACAAAATGTCGACAGAATTTGGTCGTTATTTTAGCTGCTACTGTCGCTACTGAGCGAGTAGACAGTTTTGTGTGATCACGACAATCTCACTCGCCGATCCACCCGCTTTTAAATTTACCGGCTAGTAGCTTGTAAACTCGCTCTATATAATCGAGGTTTTACAGTCTATACTGATAAAGCCTTAATAAAGTGGCTATATAGCGACCAGCGATTAGTGATTTGAGAAAGTAGTTGGCAACTGTTTGGTGGCAACCATGTCAAATGAACGGTAACTAGGTACTCGTAACTTGACAGTTGGTGACAGTTTTTGGTGACTAGAATAAGGAACTCCAGTGAAAAATATTATGGCTTCAAAAAAATATGTTCATATAGACCAATATACGCTGATTCTGAATATATAAGTTTTATTACATAATATTCAACGTAGAGTTTTTAAAAAAATATTTTAAAGTCCATTTTAAAACGTGTCATTAAAACACCCTGTCAAGTTGGTATTGCTGGATTTTGGTGAAGTGACGTCACCGCGTCCGCGTCACCTGGGTCGAAGTTGTATAGAAATGTAAGGCGCAAGCCATTCGACATTCCGTGTTATTGGTTTATAGATATTTAGACATAAAATAGTTTTTGCTTTTATTGAAACATTATTTAGGCCTAAGTAATTCATTATCAAAAATAAAGTATCTCTATTAGTTTATCTATATTATTTAAAATATTCAAAAACTCTAACTGTACAAAAAACGATCATAATGCCCAGTTAAACGCTCCAATACTGAAATTTAAAATGGCGGGCGTCAAACAGCTGATTCCAGTTCCTTACAATTCCCTAAAAATTCATGCTTCGGTTTCCTTAATATTGATTTCGATTCGTAAAGTTAAAAAAATAATAATTTCAAACAATTTTTATACCTCTCTCCCGTAATATTATTGAAAAATATAATAATTATAATATAATAAATAAATAATTACACCTAAATAACGTTTTACTAATTGAATAGTTTCATTACTTCTTCCATACAAAATGACAACATCTGTTGAAAATAACTAAAACTTTTGGGCAGATGACGTCACAGGGCCAGATTACGTCACGGTGGTTTTCGGGGATCTTGAAAAATTAAAACTTTGACATTTATTTTAACTATTAAAACTTTAAAAATAAAAATAAGTATGCAGTTATTTAAGTTAGAAGGTCATTAATCATAAAAAAAATAAAAAAAATTGGACTGGAGTTCTCTATTGAACATGCTATAATCGAGTCGTTTTCTAGTTGTGTTAGCGTTAGCTGAGCGCGTACCTTGTTACACAAAGCGATTGTTAAAGCATATTTATAAATTTATATAAGCGTCAGAAGATCACAGTAATTCAGTTTTTAAATAAATGTTATATTTCTGAACGTATCCGAAAACTAAACACTATTTTCGAATGATGATGAAATAAGCTTTAAAATCTTATTATTTGGGTTGAAATTAGAAATATTATAATTTTGAATGCAAACATAAAAAGTTTTACGTTTAAAGCTTACTTTTTTGACGTGATAACATCTTATAAATCGATGAACGCCGACTGCACTCACGAAAAAGCATGACTCATTGTCACGTTCCACCTAAGCCGGGCGTGCAAGCGAGAGCGCGGAACAAGCGTTCGGCTTATGACGCATCTATCTCTCTTCCACTCCATCGTTATTATAAAAAATAATATATTAATTAATAATAAATAAATCTGTAATAAGGGCTTAAAAATGTTGGGATTTATAACTAGATTAACTAGAAATTTTAACAATATAAAATGTATTAAACTGTTATATTTTGCGTATGTTAGATGTCAACTTGAGTACAATTCTCCCGTCTGGAATCCACATTATAACATACATGTACAAGCTGTTGAAAGAATACAAAACAAATTCTTACGTTTTCTAAATTTCAAAATGGGGATTCCAACAATAATGTTGAACTACAACACTCTGTTAAATAATATGAATATGCTCAAATTGTCAGACAGAAGAATTTTCACTGACTTGGTATTTCTATATAAAATTCTACATGATTTAGTTGATAGTCCGGTATTACTTGAATTGATAAGCTTCCGGATTCCACAATGTAATACAAGAAGTCAGGATTTATTTCAGTGCAGAAATTCTGAGACTAACTACCATATGTATTCCTCTTAACCCAGAATACTAATGGAAGGAAATAATTACACCAAGTCCGTGGACGTCTTCAGTTTATCTTTAAACAAATAAAATATTGTTACTGAAGCGGTTCAGTTATGTACAATAAATATTGTATTTATTACCATTAATATATAAAAGCCCTGAAAAAGGGCGTTGATCAATAAATAAATAAATAAATGACGTTATCACGTATAATTATCGTCCGTTAACCGACTTTTCAGACAACCAATTCTTTTTTAACTAAAATTATTGACACGTTAAAAACTAACACACATACCTGTTTTATTAGATAAATGTTTTAAAACATTATTGTCTTCTCACTTTTTGTCGTTTCGTGTAAAGAAGAAGAATTTTCACTGAATTGGTATTTCTATATGAAATTCTAAATGATTTAGTTGATAGTCCGGTATTGCTTGAATTGATAAGCTTCGGAATTCCACTTCGCAATACTAGAAGTCAGGATTTATTTCAGTGCAGAAATTCTGGGACTAACTACCATTTGTATTCCTCTTTGCCCAGATTACTAATGGAGGGAAACAATTTTACCAAGTCAGTGGACATCAATTTATCTTTAAGCAAATATAAAATATTGTTATTGAGGCAGTATAGTTATGTACAATAAATATTCATTTTTCTTACTATGCTGTATATGTAAAAGCCCCGAAAAAGGGTGTTTATGAATAATAAATAAATAAATAGTAAAAAAGTTCCCAAATTTTCATAATTTTTTCTCAAATTGCATTCATAAATTTTGTTTTCATATTAGTGTTTATTTTAATTATTTTGTGATTAACTTTAAGTTTTGAATATAAAGCATGGTGTTTTTTTGTTTAAATCATATTTCTCACCATGATGGTAAGGTTTAACGATTTCTTTGAGATCCAATGAGCTGTTCCCAAAAGCGAATAAATTAGCCTGAGGGGTTAGGGAGCAGTGACAAAATCACGGCGTGTGACCAAGGCTTTACATTGTATTAGGCTGGACATTCTGGACAAGGCAAGGTAAGGTATTTCGCTGATGGCCGGCATATTCGAAATTCAATTACGAACTTGACGCTGCTGCAGATAATGGCATTTGTATGAACACCAATTTTCAGAACTCATTCTGGGAAATTTTTTGACTTAAAAAAATCCAATAGGTACAAAAATCAGAGTGCGCAATTCACACGGTGTAGACGTGAAACCTCCAGAAAACTATAGTTAACAAGAGTGAAGAGACAACTAAGCTTTTTTTTTTTATCAACGTGTAGGATGATTTTTTCCATATTTTTGTCGTCGAATTCCAGTGCACCTTTTCCTATACATTTGGTCATCTTATTAGTATGTGTGTTTTCTTCTTCGGAGTCGCTAGATGTTGCTTTCTTTTGTGTTTTTTTTGTCTGTTCATTTTGGAGTAGTTTGAAGATTGTATATTGATTTTACAAAAATAAAAATGATTTTTTTTTTAGATTTCGTAGGATTCGATCCTTGGTTCGCTAAATGTTTGGTCGCTGAGGTTTGTCAGGCACTTTATACCACTACACTAAAAGAGACTTGCGTGGAACTGAAGATTTATCGTATTATATTGGAACCGAGTACCAGTGAATTAAATAAATATTTTATCGCTATCTCGTTCTCTCGTAGGATTAATCCTACAAATGTGTGTGTTTGTCTCTTTTCCGTTTCATCGAGTTACAAATCACAATGCAACTAAAGAAGTTTTCACTTCAATACAATGATACAATGTAAAAGTACCAAAGGAAAATTTTTGTTGTTGTTACTTTGATGTGGAATATAGCAGTTTTGTGTGGTTCTCTGCAGGCAACCATGAGAGAAATTAAGGCGAAGCTTCCTGGCTCAAAAAGAAAAAGATGGAGAGATATGTAATTACGAATGTTGGACAGAGCGCGCTAATATTTTCAATGACAAAATTGATGCGAAAATTGGGAAAATGCTTAATAAAACATGACTTTTAAATGACATGACGTTTAAAATAGAACAAAACTCTCGTAGAAGGTATCAAGTACCTATCATTTAAAGAAACATTGTGAATTTTTTCACAAATTAACATAACTTGTAAAATAATAGAAATAGACTTGTTTTAATCAATTTTCGGAGCATACTTTGCGATTTTTTTCTATCGAGGGAATTTCATACAATTTGCATTTCGGCGTGAAGCGCGTTATTATCTTAAAAAATAACATATATTTTTTTGAGAGCTTAAAAACTTCAAATGTTTAAGGGAGATATGTAAGAAATCGGTAGGAATTCGGGTAGCGGCGGCTTAAAGATCGTAATTATTTTTGTAGTTTATTATGACGACCGGGTTCAGGGCAAAAACATTTTTTTTTATGTGCTTACTATATTCTATACTGTATTTGCGGCACGTTCTAAAGTCGTACATACTCTGAGTACACACTTTAAAATCGAAATATTACTTGAAAGGGCAATAATAGACTGTTTTGTATCAAATAATATAAAAATGTTTTGTAATCAAACCGGAATAGCCAGTTACATTCCAACTTTCCTCTTATCCATATCCTTCCCTTCCCCACTCGTTTGAGCCTAAAAAAATACATCAAATTGAAGATACCACAGACCCACCGAATCCGGAAGGTTGGGAGTCATTAAAATTATTGTGCTTTATACAGATTGATAACAATATATAATTTGTATAGCATCAGCTAAATAAAATAACTGCAAGGTTAGTGTTTCAATCTGTACCGTTTAAAATGAACATCGTTGTTTTATTAATTGACCTATAAAATACAGGAGTATTTACTACCTAGATATCTATTCATCTAAAACAAAAAGAAATGCACTGAATTCTGAATTCAGTAAGAAATGAAGATTCAGTAATCTCCTGGCGAATGAAATATTAAACACGTTGATCTTCTTCTTCTAATGCCATCTCCCACCGGAGGTAAGCAATCAATGGCAATCACTAAGACAATTTCCTCTTCGGAGACTGGAGAGAATACAGAGCGGTAGATACCTATTCTTGTTACATTCATTTCTCAGGTTTGCCGAGATATACAACTTCTTCTTCATTTTTATCATCCACAATCCTCTAGCAGCATTGATACTCGTACATCAAAATTGTTTCACTTTATTCTGAACAGAGTTTTCAGTTCTAGTTTTCCGATTATTTCGAAAGCATGTCCGTGTTAAAAATTTTGTCTTTCCATTCATTTTTATTTTGCTTGTTCTGTTTGCAATCATGGAAAATGGCTCCACAACATATAATAATAAATGCAAGGGTGACTTTACTTTTTACGACCTCCATGGCAAAATAGGAAACACAGCACAGATGATGTTTAGGTTATTTATTTTTGTGTGTCTAAAATATAAATAAAATATTTTAATAAAAAGTTACTTCGTTTTTAATCACTTTATTATAATTTGTAGCGAAGTCTGAAGATCTGAGCGTAACGAAGTCCTGTTTTGACTCGACCACTTTGCATTTCCAGTTTGGACAATCATGTCATGATGGTGGCCGTGTTTGATAGTACATTTTTATTCCGCCAGAGCGCACAAGCTGTTAAGTCCGAGTAATCGGTACTACGTGAAGTCTACTTGTTCACAGAACTATTATTATTATTATGTCAACTTTTTTCAGTTATATCCTAACCTTCTTCAGGAAAGTATTACAGTGGAATCCGTTTATAATGACATCGAAGGGAAATGACAAACACGTCATACTAAGCGGTCGTCATACGAAGCATTTTGTAGAAAATAAACAGCCTCCTATTTTTGTTAGGTATAAATGTTTGTATTTATTTTAATAGAGAGAAACACAGCACATTAAGACTCGTGACGTGAGAAAAGAGCATATTAAGACTCGTGACGAGAGAAACACAACATATTAACGTCGTCGTATTATGGGTCATATTAACCCTCCCGAACACTGCGGAATCATGTCGATCACTAAAACCGACATAATTTTCCATGAAATAAGGACATCATTTATAAAAAATGGGTCATAATAAGCGACATGTCACTATAAGCGAAGTTATTATATCCGACTTTGTTATAAAGAATTTTATTTGAAAACCAACCGCTTAATATGATGCAATTTCGTCATATTAAGCGGTTTGTCAATATATAGGCGGAGTCATAATAAACGGACTACTGTATTATTAACCTAGAGAAAAGGCATATTAGAGGAGGACAGAACATTAGAGAGTGGGCGGTAGATGGGTAAGGAGAGAAAGGAAACAACTTTAAAATTAGACCTTTGTATTTTTAGCAGTGAATTTTTACACGAGTAATTATAGTATAGTAGTCGCATTTATTTTCTGCAAATTAATTGTTGGACTGCAATCAATTATTTGAAATACGTTTCAAGTTGACACAACTACGTGGGAGTCGGTAAAGTTTGGGATATTGTAAAATACTGTCTTACCTTTTGTCTTCTGATATTCTTGTTGTTAAGAATCGTGGTCATCGGAATATTGGTGGTATTCATTGCACCTTCACACAAGAGATTCGAAATTGTATACACCGAGGGAATACCAGTCACTGCCCAGATTTCTTAATTGAGTCATTATTAAATTGCACTGAGACATCAATTTGTTCATTGCACGGGCTTCATTAAAAGACTCGAATTAAAAGCACTGAGAGATCACTTGGTTGAATCATTGCACGGAGGATTCCTTAACAGTCGATATAAAATGCACTGAGAGATGATGAAGTATTATGTACTGTCAGCAAAAGCTTATAATTCAAAAATGTTGATTGTAATGGTAATAGCCATATTTAGTGAGCGGATCTGAAAAACCAGGTACATCCCAACCAACATTTTTCATATCTCTTCATCTAGCCATTTCCTTTAGCCTTACAAAATTGGGAATGCCGTATTTCTAGAACACATAAAAACGGGTTAATAAATTTAAAAAAATTAAAACTAACTAACTAACCATCAAGCCGTTTCCTTCAGGGGTAGGCAAAGAGGATAGACCGCCAAACAACTCGGTCTCGGCACTCACTCCTTGCCTTATTCACAATCATACACATCTCATACATGATTTGCTATTATTCTGCCTCTTAACATGGACCGACTCAAGTATCTGATTTACTTGGTCGTGCCCTGTTTTCAACGGCGTCCCAGACTTCTTCATCTACCATTCACATTTGCGTCATTATTTTTCTTACACTCCTTTCCTCACTCATTCGCTCTACATGCCCAAACCGTCTGAGCGTCACTTTTTCAATCTTACTCATTACGCTTACATCAAACTTGCATTCTTTGCGGATCTCCACATTTCTAACACGATCATACGTGGTTTTATCACACGTACGTCTCAGGGATCTAATTTCTGCAGAATTCAGATATTTTCATTTTTCTTCTGCCAGTTCCATTCCTCACTGCCATACATCAGGATAGGTACCAGCAATCCATTGTGGACGGTAAGCTTCGTTTCTTTGAACAGTTTTTGTTGGCGCCAACGGCGTTCAATTTGTTCAGTAAAAAATATATATTTAAAAAAATTACACAACGTGTTTTTGCATGGGATACTAATTGAAATTAAAAAAAAAATAGCTTAATGCTCAGCTTAGGAAATAGATTTATAAAGCTCCTGCCTCACTGAAGTAAATCTAAAATTAAACTAACGGGATTTTCTTTTTTGTATTGTAAAACGCTTAAAAAAACAATTTGCTACGAAAGTCTACCGTAAAAACCGATTAAATACAGTACGGTCGCGCTAATTTAAATCGACGGGATCACTATTTTCGAGAATTTATACTGTTACGAAATGTACTGATAGGGATTTATTGAATTCCAACCTTCTCCCTAATTAACAGGGCTAGATGACCAAAAAGCAAATTCAATCATTTGAAAAACGTTAATGATCACAGACAGATATCTATTAAAAAAAGATAAGTTTTTGAAGTAGAACTTCTTTACGCACGCTTGACTTGGGTAGTAAGCTGGTGAATGCGTGACAAGAGCGTTACAAAAAGTGTCGGGCGAGGCGAACGGAAGTTGATAGGGAGATATAAGTTAGTGAAGATTTAAAAAGAGAGACGTTACGTATATTACTGTAGGGGCAAGAGAGACGTTTATTTACGTTTCGTATATTACTGTAGGGGCAAGAAAGAGCGGTGCGAGCACACATTTTCTTTCTCTCTTTCTCTCATAGCCAGTTAAGTTTCGTATATCTAAGACACAGTGCAGTCCTATTGTCTGTATCACACTGTAGGAGCAAGAGAAAGCAGTGCGCGCGCACATTTTCTTTCTCTCTTCCTCTCATAGATGTTTTACTTCAGTCCTGTGGTCTGAAGCACACTCGTATTTTTTTTAACGCTACGTTACGTTTTATTAATGTTAGTCGCCCACCTTCTGATTGGCGGGCCGGATGGAGACCTTTCGAGCTCTCCAGACTCTCTCGATCTTTTGCCTTGCCTCGCTGGGAAGGATGGCTTCATATGTTCGTTATTCCTGAACACGTTGACCACCGGATTCCTACCCACCCCTCATACCTTTTTGAAGTGAAACTTCTATAGCACGGCTGTGATTTGGATTTCGGATGAAACGGAAATGACAATTAGAGCACCTGCGATGCATCAACTGCGCTCATCGGCCGCTTTAATGATGATGTCACTTCTAAAGGCTCCTATTGGTTCAGATATGAAAAGGAAATTACGCGAAGTCTGCGCTCATTGGTCGCTTTGATTATGACCTCACTTTTCAAGTATTGGTTGAGATTGGTAAGTATTGGTAAAGTTTCGCTTCTAGCGCTTGTAAACTGCACTCAATTTTTTCTTCCAAGAACTTCCTTTCCCTTACGTAGCATCCCAAAAGATGATATAAAACGTGCGGGATTTTGTTTCCTAAAGGCAAAAGAATTTTCTTGACCTTTACTTTATTTACCACTTACGAAACTAAAAAAATACATTTATTAGAAGAATGCATTTAAAGATTTTCGTTTTACATCCGTTTTTTTTCTAGACTTTCAATAAAGTCAATAGATGTCTCATATTAAATACAATGGATAAAGATTTATCCAGACACAGATAGCATTTAGTTCGGGTTTGAATCTTGCAATCATACATAAAAACAGCGGCCAATAAAATATGCGTTAAGAAAATGAAGATAGTGTGCGTGGTTCTTAGTCGAAATATGATACAGCTAAAAATGACCAAATCGGATATCGACACCTTGGCGCAGTAGTTAGCGTAATTGCCCGGAAAGTGATAGGTCCTGGGTTCGAGTCCCAGAGGTGCAAATATCTTTTTCTGTTTCCAGACTTTTTATTGAGTTTCGCTAATTTTGTCTTCATTAAATTAAATATGAGAGCATTTATTGTCAATTTCTAAAAGCGAAACAAGAGCTTGATGTATATTCTTTCTAAATCTGATCATATTATATTTCTGACCATAATATAAAAGAGGACTGAACGACTTTTACGAGGACTTGTCATTTGACGACTAATATGACACCGGGTAACTCGAGTGGTTTTAATACAATTTCAACTTTTTATTTTATTTTATGTACCTCCAACATAAATAAGTATTCCACGTTTAAATCTATTCTTACATTTTGATTAAATTAATAAATAAAAATAGAACTGGTGTACATGGCAGCCTTCTCCGGGAAAATTATTTAATAAAACTTGACAAATTTATTATGAATGACGGGTATTATGTTTCCAATGAACTTGATCCAGCGCTAAGTTCTTTAAGATGTGCCAACTTGCTTAAGCCTTCGTGGAAATTTAATACAACACTATTATGTATATTACTTTTGATGGGCAAACACAAAACAACGTGGTGTTATTGCTTGAGATGATTGTAGTGGAGTTTGTAGTTCAACTAGTTTTTTTCTCAGCTTCCTAAATTTCAACACTCTTTTTCAACGTTATTGTTTTAATTAATAATTTAGAAGAAATAAAAATATTATGTAACATGTACTAATAATAATTAGATCGAAAAACAAAACAAGTTTCGAGCTCAGAGGTTTCGCTGTTGCAGATAGCATTTTAAAACATACATCACTTTTAATTTCTATTGAGCAAAGAAAAAATATAAGAGTGCGCAATTCACTTGCGGTAGAAGTGAAATCTTCAGAAAACTAAAGTAGGCAAGAGTGGGGAGTCTACGAAGCAGTTTTTTTTATTAATCTGAAGGTTGATTTTTTCCTTATTTTTGTCGCCAGATTCCAGTGCATCTTTTCCTATGCATTTAGCCATATTATTCGTTTTGGTTTCTTCTTCGGAGTCGCTATATGTCGTTTTCTTTTGCTTGTTCATTTTAAAGATTGGATATTGATTTTTCAAAAATACCTGGTCGGCTGAATGTCTGCAAATTTTCGTCAGGTGCTTTATACCACTACAGAAAAGGGGACCCACGTGGATTTATCGTATTATATTGGAACCGAGTACCGGTGAATAAAATAAATATTTTTGATATCAAATATCAAGCGCTTATATATTTATTTATGTTTTAAATTATAAGATATAGGCCACTAAATTTATTAATATTTCTTGATTTTGGAGGCAACTTGGGCAATTATTTGTGGGATAAATATTAAAAAATAATTTTACCAAATATAAGATAAAAATAAAATTTAATAAAAGAAACCATTTTAATGGGTGTAAAATTAAATACTAAATTATTTATTTACGTCGGAACAAAAATTTGTTGTGTGTAAATTAAAGTTACTAACAAAAAACATCTTTTAACGATTTAAAGGTTATTTTAAATTTTTCATTATATTAAATTAACACAGTAGAATTGGAAAGATGTTTTATAAATATTTGTAATTAACTCCAAAAAAAAGTCCAAAGTTGCCTCTATAAGGAGGCGAAATGGAATTTTTGAAGTGTAAATTATTTTAGCACCGTTATGATTTGCAACTCGATGAAACGAAAAAGCGACACTAAAAAGACGCAAACACATACATCTCTAGGATTTAGCCTGCGAGAGAATGAGATTGAATAATCGTTCTCCTCTTTGTGGTGTTTCGTGGACCCCCCACTCTTGTCTATTTTACTTTTCTGAAGTATTCACTTCTACCGCGTGTGAACTGCACACAAATTTGTTTAATTTTTTTTTTTACATTAAATCCACACAGGAGGCCCTGAGGAAAATAATTCCCCTCAGGGCCTATGTCATCTGGGATGCTGTGTGGAGGGTCTTTTTGAGGAGAGGAAGGAATGAACATTGGTCTTGAAGAGACCCATGTTGTAAGAGGGAGGAAACACAGATGCCGGCAAATCGTTCCATAGCCGAGCTGTTGAACTCAAGAACGAGTCGAAAAAACGACCCGTTCTCATGTGACCAATGTCAACCGTGTACATATGTTGGGCGCGCGTTTGGCGTGTCTCCCGACTATGCACCGGTGCCGAAGGGATCAATGACGCTAGTTCCTCAGAGCATCTTCCATTGAAATACCGGTAGAACATGGATAGCATAACCTTTATATAACCTTTGTATATGATAGCCTTTGTTTAACCATTTAAAACAAAAATAAATAAAATAGCACATACCCATAGTGTATATTTAAAATAAATTTTGATCAAAAAAATTATTATTCAGTTCGGTTAAGTATTTTGGCCTTAAATCCAAAATTAAGTTTTGTTTGAAACGGGTCGCACAGCCGTTCCTCTAATGCTTCTTCTCACATTACAAAACTCGTGATTTTTAATTTAATTACATACGTATACCTAATTAAGTAACATAAAAACTAAATGTAATCAGAGAAATGCCTGGAATCAGAGCACAACAATGTCCCGGCCTCTGAATTTGCATGGGATATTATTTCTATCCCATTTCGTAGCGTAAATGAAATATCATCCAAACTGTCGCTGGATGCCTGAAATTCTTCGGCCAACTAATCGTGAAACATTCCTGAATTCCCATAGGCGTTTACTGAACGCGTTCTGAATATTGAAACTTTGTCTCGAGCCGGGCTTAGGTTCGTCGGTCCCTGTCCCTTGTTCCTTCACACTTCTCATAATAATGTAGTTTTTGTTAATTACAACGCGTGGGGATCTGCCAGCCAAATATGCTACCACCTGTAACTTGGTTTGCACGGAACATTGGTTTTAATCGCTGATTAATGTAGCTTTAAGATGAGCTTTTCAATTTGAGGTTGTAAAGCGCTTTACGATAACATTAAAGGGTAAGTGAACGTTCACTTTTATGTGAATAAACTCTGTGATTTTTGCTTGGAAAATGTAGCTTTTTCAGCTGTCAGTGTAATGCTGTAATGATAAATCACAATTCATATGTTTTGGTTTCTAATGTCGTGTCATTTGGAATCTGTACGTCTGAAATATAAACCTATTTCACAATAGGTACGAGTTACGAACTGACTTCATTGCTTTTTTGGAATATTTTTAAATACATCTTTTGAAATGAAACTTCTTTAGCGGCGTTAGTAATACGGAATTTGGATGAAACGGAAATTACGCATTAGAACCTGCGAATCATCACACTGCGCTCATTGGCCGATTTGATTATGATGTCACTTTTAAAGGCTCTTAGGTTGAGATATAAAACGGAAATGACGCTTGGTCCTAGTTCTACGCTCGTTGGCTGCTTTGATCATGACCTCACTTTTCAATGCTTGAGATTGTTTTGGTAAAGTTTCGCTTCTACCATGTGTGAACTGCACTCGAATTTTTGTATATCCAATTTATTTTCGTTATTAAATGGATGGATACAAGCTTTGGAAGTGGAACTTTACGACATCCGACCGAGCTGAAACTGGGCAGATGGACTCGTTGTCGATCGATGACAGTGCATTATGTCAAATTGTGGTGGCATTCGCGCACACAAACCTGCACTTACGCAGTGAGAACGGGTCGTTTCTACGACTCATTCTTGAGTTAAAAAGCTCAGCTGTGGAACGATTTGCCGACCTCTGTGTTTCCTACTTCCAACAACATGGGTTTCTTCAAGACCCATGTTCACTCCTTCCTTTCCTCAAAAACACCCTCCACACAGCATCTTCAAAGATGACAGAGGCCCTGAGGGAAATTATTTCCATCAGGGCCTCCTGTGTGGAGTTAATATAAAAAAAAATCTCTGGAATTGGCTAATCGCCCGAAAGGTTGATTTTTTCAAAGTAACAAATATGTATTTAAAAATATGGTTGCATTGATCTTGAAATATCAAAATATTGAAACAGAAGAACCAACACCATTACCGCAACATTAACACGTACGCCCTTGAGGTGATTTTTCACAAAAATGGCGCTCTACAAATCATCAAATCACGATTATTATTATTACAATACTTTTTTAAAGATTTTTCTCAATTTTCGAGAACAAAAAAATCAGTAGGTTGTAGGCTAAAATATTGATTAAGTATTAAAAAAAAAACTTTAAAATACATCATAATATGAAAGCCTTGCCGTGTAAAAGTTTGGAAAAGTTATTCGAATACGAATCACCTACTTACTTTGAAAAACGTTGAGATTAGATTTTGTATAAAATGCCAACAAAAAACATTTAATCTGGAAAATTGGGATAAAAGTCACAGCACTCAACGTATAGAGGTCGTATTAGCGTTTAAACCAAATGGCGGAAAGCTCGGGTAAGAGGTCTGTATCTTATAAAGAGTAAAGAGCCACGTCCGCTTGTAATACGCTGGAAATGTGGGCTCTACCTCGGACATCCGGCGTGAGTCGCGAAACCGTACGCATACTCCTCCGCACCCGCACTGTGGGCCATTGCACCTAATCAATAGAGAATTCCAGTCCAATTTTTTTATTTTTTTTTTATGAATAATGACCTTCTAACTTAAATACTGCATATTTATTTTTATTTTTATAGTTAGTTTTAATAGTTAAAATAAATGTCAAAGTTTTAATTTTTCAAGATCCCCCGAAAATCACCGAATCTAGTGTGTCGTCATCATGACTAACTGAAGTATGAAACTTGTAGGGAACTGGAATCAGTTGTTTGACGCCCGCCATTTTGAATTTCAGCATTGGAGCGTTTTACTGGGCATTATGATCGTTTTTTGTATAGTTAGAGTTTTAAAAAAAATGTATGTTATTTTGACGATAATATCTAGACGCGTTCCACGCCGAAACGCAAATTATATGAAATTCCCTCGATAGATTCAAAATGTTCGAAAAAAATTCAAAATATTTCTTTAAATGATACTTAAGATGCCTTCCACTAGATTTTTGCTCTATTTTAAACGAGTCGCGTTTTATTAAACATTTTCACAATTTTCGCTTCAATTTTATCATTTAAAATATTAACACGCTCTGTCCAACATTAATAATTACTCATCTCTCCATCTTCTTCTTTTTGTGCAGGGGTGCGGCGCCTTAAGAAAGAAGCGTATTTGCCCCACACACGAGGCTCTGAGAAAAAATAATTACCCTCAAGGCCTATATCAGGGGATGGTGTATGAAGGGTATTTTTAAGGAATAGAAGGAGGGCAGAGGAATAAGGAAAAGGTATTAGGGGTGGGCGAGAATCTGGGGTTCAGTGTGTCTAAGCCGCCAAAACACAAACAAACCTCACCCAAAGAAACCGGGCACCCCTGTAAGTCCCCAAACGTAGCGAACCACTTGGGGTGACCTACATCAGAGGTATTAGTTATCCAATAAATGGTTCCCGGAGCGGAGGTACCCATCCGGCATTGCAAATTGTTAACAATGACATATTAGCTACACATCCTTACAATTTTTCGACATAAGTAGTTCCCTTTACGATCGATGCGCTTTGTGAGCCGTCCTGAATAGAAAAACGGTTCAAAAAGACCCGAAATTTTTCAACACGTAGCGAACCACTTAAAGTGACCTATGGCAGAGGTATTGGTTATCCAATAAATGGTTCCCGGGGCGGCGGTGCCCATTACCGCATTCAAAATTGTTGACAATGACATTTTAGCTACACATCCCCACAATTTTTTGACAGTCAAAAGTTAAGTAATCAGTTTAAGTAGATCCCTTTACGATCAATGCACTTAGTGAACCGTGGCACTAGGTCCTGGTTGGAAAAACGGCTCAAAAAGACGCAAACAACGCTTTCAACAACATTTTTCTGTGTGCTTCTAAAGTATTTGATTTGGTATCGTAATGTTGCTCTTATAATTCCCGCTGAAACGGCACGGAACGGCAGTGGCTCGTGGCATCTTATTTTTATAATACGAGTGAGTGAAATGCAAGAAAATGATTTCTTTTTTCTTCGGAGGAAGCAGACATACGTACATTGTTGATTTTACTTTTATTTATGTATGTTAGAAAGAGCTGCAGCATTACTGTGATGAGGAAGCACGTTTATTACCTTTTTTTGTGCCGTCGCCCTACCGTTACCGTCAGAATTACTAAAGCAGCAATTGGCTAAATTTAAAATTTCCACGGCAATGGCACGGCGACGGCAACTGCAAACGGCGTTCAATACATTTTATATAATAATCTAGACTAATCTTTAATACGAGTGAGGTAGTATGTAAGATAAAGATTTCATTTCTCCTTTTTGGGAAACAGACATACTTACATCGTTTATATCATAATTTTTTTAGTTTGTAGGAAAGAGATGCAGCATTATTTTGATTAAGAACGTACGTTTTTTTTATGCCGTCACTGTAGGAATATTCAAAACATCTATTTGCAGAACCATAAAAGATTTCAGGGAAAATTTTGGTTTTGATTTATTAAACAAAAGAACATTGGAAAAATGCTTTTTGCGACGTGTGGTCTACTGTTTACCGAACTAGTAGTGTATTAATTAAAGCTTTTTTTTAAATTGGTGATTGACGTTGTGGCTCCTACTCGTTTTCTGGCCCACTGTGCGCCGGTCCCATACCACGGCCGTCAAGGCAACAAAGGCCGTAGTTAACATCGCAGAAACGGCCAGCAGTCAATCCACTCGCCACGCGAGCAGTGACCCTACTCAAACGTGAATACAAAATGTCCCGTCCTTTTTAGGGACGCACTCGCACAGGCCCGCAAGAGACGCGCGGGCCCATCGGCCGGGGATTATCAGATCTCATAAATGCTTATTCTAAGCAGGTCGATTCGGGACGCGACTTGAATCAAAAATATGACAGCGCAGGTTTGAGCTCCCACCTCTTCACTATCGGGATATATTCAATTTTAAACTGAAACCATAATTTGTATGAACCACTTGTTTTTTGTGTTGACATATTATTGTTTACAATGATATACCAGGGATTATCTGGTAAATGCTTAATCTAAATAGGTTGATTTGATAGGCGACTTGAAACAATAATAGTACAACGGGATTGAGTTCCCGTTGTCCCATTATCGACTAAATTATCGACTTCATCTTAATTATAGACTTATCGATATTCATTATTGACTTAATTAAAAATCAAAACAGTGAAAAAAACAGAAAACTGAAGAAAAATACCAAAATTAACAAATTTAATCCAATATTTTTATTGTTATCAAGTTTAATTTGTAGAAATCCATTTTATTTTTTTCTTTCTTTTATATTTTCAATAATATTATTATTCAATTTATAAAAACAGTTTATTTATAAACAAGTTCTGCTTTATAATTATTATTACGCGTGACAGCTGTTTCGTCTTCTGAAGGCATTATCAAACTGTAAAAAAAAAACTTTTGTCTATAAAGTTGGTTTACGGACAATAATTTTACGTGATAACGTCATAAGAAAACTTTTACACAGAATTTGACAGTCACAAGCCGAACGCATAGGCCGATAGTGCCTCTCTATCGCTTGTACCGTGCTCTCGCTTGCACGCTCGGCTCAGGCGGAACGTTACAATGAGCCATGCTTTTTCGTGAGTGCAGCCGGCGTTCATCGATTTATAAGACGTTATCACGTCAAAAAAAATCTAACCCAATCTTACGTATTCTATTTTTTTATTAAATTCTGCTCTGTCGCTGTTCTATTTTACCCCATTACCATCAATATTTGACTAGGTCTAGTGACTGACCGAAGTTTTGGTTTCGTCCTGTTTCCGCCAGTAAACGAGTTTCGGCCGCGGTTTCGGTTTCGGTCAAAAATTAGTTGAAACTTCGGCTCAGTCGAAATCAGCGTTCGTGATGTGCTGAATCATGTTCCGCTTTTCTCTGGCGCTTGTATTATTATGTATGCCTCTAGAATAACTTGAATATTATTTAAAAAGAATCAGTTGTATAAAACAATTGAATATGATTAGCTTATTACAAACAGCCGAGCACTTAAAAAAGTCAATCAAACTTGAGACCTCGGTGTTCTGATTGAAATCTGCTGATTTGCTAGTTTGCGCAGCAAACCTTAAACTTGTGTTTAAGGCACACGTGGATACGATTGTTAAAAAATCCCTCAGCATGCTAGAATTGTTATTCCTGTATATCGGGAAGGTAACCAATGTCTAAGCCCTCATAATATATTATTAACATACTTCTCCTATCTTTGTCACCGTTCTATAGCACAAGCGTACTAAAGTATGCTTCTGCTATATGGAATCCTGTGTAAAATATTAATATACACACGAGGCGCATAGCTGTTCAAAGAAAATGTGTACGTCATTTGAAATTCAAAGACAAGAGACTATTAGGACTTTGATAACTCTATCAAACTCTATGGACTTAAAACTCTAAGTAGGAGAAACTTAGGTAGAAGAAACATGGAGTATCTGACTTACCTAAACAAAATCTTGAGTGGTAGTAGATATTGACCGTCAAGATCTTTTGTCATCAATTAATATTAGAGTCCAAGGTTTTGGGAGGCAGGTATGGATACCACCGACCCGGGCACCATTTATAGGATAACCAACACCTCTGCCACAGGTCACCCCAAGTGATTCGCTACGTTTGGTGACTTACAAGAGGTTCCCGGTTCATGGGTTTGTCCGGGTCTTCGGCTTCGTGGCAGGCCGAATCGAGAGAGACTGGATGAGGGAAGCTTTTTGACTTCACCAGCTGGATTCTCTCAACCGATGGGTAATGAATATTGCTTTCTTCAAAATTATGCACTAAATGCAATTCGGCTTGTGTTATTGAAATTACATGGCACATTTCAATTTTAAAGATCACTCAGAAAAAGTCAAAAAAGTTGAATTTTTAAAACTTAAGAATTAACAAATCATCGAAGTGGGTAGATTATCGAAAAAAAAATTAATACCATCTTAAATTCACGACTCTTCGACAACATCGACACCCTTACAAACAAGAAAGAATTTATCAAATAATATGGTCGAAGGAATTTTTTTAAAATTGAAAGGTGATACGGGTAACAAGTAAGTGGTCATTTTAAGCCATTTTGTTAATCTTTTAAAAACCCTTAGTCCCTGTGCATTGGATCCAATTTTTTATCGCTCTTCTGTAGTAAAAATCTAGAAATGCTCGACGCAAATCAATAACTTGAATTAAGATTTTTAAACACTTTTTAATATGCATAATCTCGACTTTCCTTTATAACCAAAATTGCGAGTTATTCGAATCTATGTTGAACGACACCAATGCAACATTAAGACTGTATTGTTCTTAAAAAATCCTCATCGCTTATCTTCAGGCCCTAGACTTGAATGAAGTTATCGGCTGCTTCTGTAATCCGCCCCTGAGTGAGAGGCGCCGCGTCAACACGGTCTCGGGCGCCGCGTTTACCATGTAAATGCGTGATTTAATTTTAAAAATGCACGATCCTAACGACTACTTTCGTACATTATACCGACAGCCTAAAATCCATTATTCTAACGCATCTGGTAGAAAAATGGTTATCTGTCTGAAACAGAACGGGGCGGCTGAGTTGGGGGCGTCGCTATCTTCACTGCTTCAACCATCCAACGAGCCAACCCTTCTTAAGCAAACAAATGCACGGAGTCTGTCTCAAAGCCGAAAATCAAAAAACGATTAATTGTTTATAAATGTATTTATCTTCTTATCATCAAACACCCAGAGGCAAGCGATTCTCATTTCCATACTTGTGTATTAAGTTTTTTATAGACTTTTATGAAAAACTAGCGAGTTCCCGGCGTGCGTTGCTTTGCCAATCAAAAAAATTATTTTTCCCTACGTGTCCTTCCCATTCGTTCCGTTCCCCTTCCGGCTTCCTTTCCCCTTTCGCGTTCCCACTCCGCCTTTCCTCTCACCACTACCCTCGCCCCCTTCCCCCGTCCCGCGAACCAGCCTCCCGAGTTCCTCTTCCTCCTCCCAAGTTCCCCTACCCTACCCGGATATGCCTCCCCCCTCCCGCGATTCCCCCTCCTGAGTTCCCTTTCTCCCCCCGAGTTCCCCTCTCCCCCCTGGATTCCCCTCCCAGTACATTCAGTTTTCAAATAGCTCGCGTGCCACGTATTGCGATTTTTTTACAAAATTTCATAATTCTAGTGCTCACCATATAGAAACCATCGCTGGCAGGCACACATCAAATCCCCAAAGTTGCAAGCAATCGGATGAACTGTTAGCAACGCATAATTTCGTGATGCCATAACTCACTATTATATTATGTATTATTATGTGTAGTAAGAATCGCGGACATGCGCACATCAAATCTCCAAAGTTTCGTCGCAATCGGATGAATGGTTTAGCAACGCATAGCATACATACGTATATTCACAGAATGAAGCAAACACATTTTTATATATACGAATAGAGAGTTTTAAGTCGAAAACTAATAAATGTTGGTTCATGAATCTAGTTCTGTTAGGTCTTATTATCAATCGGGAGGTCTAAAGATATTCAAATGCTCCGAAATACCCGTGCAATAAATTTTACCCAGGCTGTGTTAAATTTTCACGCCTTTCTAGAAATTTTCTTGTATTTTGCGCGATATATACCTGTATATAAAAAAGAAAAATGATAAATTTGATGTTGTATGAGTCAATATACTAGTTGGGAGTTTCTGCCTGGATAGACATTTCGAAGCATCCAATTTTAATCACAAATCCAGTAGAGGGAACCTCGACAATTTTTTACAAAAACGCGATGCAATTAAATTTTTAGAATTCCCTAGTTGTGATGTGCCTACTTAAAGGGTATGTTTTTTTGCGACCTTACTGCGGGAACTTCAGTACCAAATACCTTAAAGAAATTACACTACTTTTAGAACCTACCTAACTAAAACAATTTATTTACCTACATATTTATTTTTTAATTTGTACTTTTATTCGTGATTGACACCTACCTAATTTTTCTAATAAAGCGTATTAAATTAAATAAATATATAAACATGTATCACTTACAGTCGATTCAATATTTATTTCGGTTTAATTGGGACGAATTCCGATCCAAAGTCGATGTAAAATGAGTCAGTGTAATATATATTTTTTTAGAAAGGCAGGCGGGCAATATTTATTTTTCACATTGCGTCCAGCGACAAGAGTTTTGTAGGTACAACTATAAAAAAAATGATTAAATGTATAATTTTTTTTTAATTATAAATACACGAATAAATATATTTACGTCTAAATACCCTACAAAGTATTTTTTCTCACATCCCTTGAACTTCGTTTATTTGGGACAACCGTATATTTGGGACAAAATGTTTTTGGTTGTGTCCCAATTAAACGGGTTCGACTGTATTACCTATAAATGATTATAATGTCAGACATTAGCTAACTTTGAAGAATATTACTTACTTCAGAATCCCGGGGGTTTATTGTTATTTTATTGTCTACTCGAAATTCCTAAATATTATTCTGTTCAATATATACTTGTGTCTGCCTAAATTATTGAAATTTTTTTGACAGTTTGTAGAAAGTTTTTTCCAGATATCCGCGTAATTTTCGAGATGTTCACTCGACGATCCAATTTTAAAATTTTATGACAGTTTTTTAAATCGCTTTAGTAAATTGGTTCCATAAATCGGACAATACAATTTGAAGTAGCTTTTTCCAAACCGAATATGATTGATATAAGATTCCTCGATTGTTTTGTTGATTTGATTTTGACGAAAACTTCTTCAGTAGGCAGAGAAACAATTATTATAGTTAAAGAAGTGGGATGAGTTTTGCTTAATCCCCTCAAACATTCTTAATACTCAGTAAACAGAATTCCAACTTTGGCCGTTGGAATATTATGTAACGGGTAACAAATGGTATTAACTACCGCAAGTATGTGCGTCTTTGGACTTAGCCAAAGTTCGCGGCACTCGCTTCTTAAGTTGCTACTAATATCAAATGTAAGTCACGGGTAATGGAACTCGGTATGTAGTCCATTACCCGAAAAAATGAAAATTTAAAGCAGTCATCTTGTCACGGCTTTTTCGACACAAATTTATTATTATATGAAAACGCCTGCCATACGGAATATATTACTCGCATGAATTATGGCCGGATTAAGAAAGAAATGTTTCTTTTT
This sequence comes from Glyphotaelius pellucidus, assembly GCA_936435175.1. Taxonomy (NCBI): domain Eukaryota; kingdom Metazoa; phylum Arthropoda; class Insecta; order Trichoptera; family Limnephilidae; genus Glyphotaelius; species Glyphotaelius pellucidus. The sequence goes on from OW386542.1 coordinate 7,318,400, forward strand.
AATTTATTCATGGATAACGTGATTCCTTATGCTTATTTAGAAATCGTTTGTTTTTTAGTAAATAAAACAAGGACGTCGTTTGATCTCGCAATTCGGCTTTTTGGTTTAGTTTGTGGAGAAAGCGTAGGAATTATTTATTTATTTATTTTTATACTAACGGTCTATTGTTCAATTATACAAAACATCTAAAAGAAATGTGAAAAACGGGAGTTACAGCAAAGGAACAGCACATAATTATATGAATGAAGCAAATACAAGAATAAGACATAAATATATCTATACAAAGACTATAATGGACTCTACCAAAACCTTGTCCAATTTCTAATCAATAAAGAGAATATTCAAGTTGAAGCCTTAACGAGGTCTGTGTTAGAGTCCATGATTTAGACATGTTAAATGATATTTAAACCTATATCCAAATCGTTATTTCCAATAAGCGTTTTTTGGGAATAATTGTTTTAATTGATATTAATTTTTGATTTTGTACAGATAAACTATAATATTTAAATAAAATTAAGAACCTACCTAGTATACGATGATAAATGATAATACGTTTGCGTTCCCTGGACGGCGTTGGAGCTTATGTCTAAACAATATAAGTCAGCAAAGTTAAATAAGTGTCAAGAGGCATGCCGCTTTTCTGTCCCGAAACTCGCATATTGTGACGATTTCTGATCAACGTCAGGTCTTAATAATTAGCGTTTAATTACATAACGCGACAATGTGAATCTCGGTCACCATCTTGCCCCATTCTGAAACCAGAATAAATATATTTTTTTAATTTTTTTATTACTAAGGTAAAAAAGTCTCCCTCAACCATTTTTAGTCAGTTAGGTAGTGACGGTGATAGTCACATGTCAGACTTCCGAACCCTCCCATTCTGTCATTTTTGAGCCAATGCCGTACGCGATAGGCTTATCTGACTAACTTCTCATTCATTTCCTCATTTTATAATACGACAAACAACGGGCATCTAAACAAAAGTGTACCAATTCTCCCGCAATCGACAAGATGGGTATAACTAACGGTATAACTAACAAATATAAGAAGTAGTACACAGTAATCTAGTCGAGGGTACCGTCCGTTTCATTTTAGTCTGAGAAACTTCCTAAGACTACTTTGCCTAATCGTATTTGTCTTCGATAGTTTGCATATTTTTGCGAAAATCAAAAGACACCGCCTGAATAATTAATTCAGTTATTAGAACGTTTCTAAATAAAATTATTCCGTGGAAGATTGGACCTTTGTTTGAAACCTACAGTTTTCTACTATTACCAACATAAAATTGGAATACTTTCCGCATTAGGATTTACTTTATGAGACCTAATGATAGTATAAAGGCGCGGACTTAACTAAGGATCCGAGTAGCCGTAGTTGTGGGATAAGCTAACTTAGCAGGGCTTACATAAAACGCCACATCGATCAATATATATTATAATGTCGATAGCATCAAAAATGTATTGTTTTCTTTGTGACGTGATAAAATTTTCTCCCTTTTTTTATTGGATTCCACAATACTCGCCGTACCAGAGATCCGAAGTATTATCGAATAACCTCCTTATTGCCTGTTTATAGCGATCAACTACGCCTTCTCAATTTATAGTTTGATGGGCATTTTAAGGCTGCGTAAAGCTGAGCCACTGTTTCGATATATTATTTTCTATAAGGTTTATAACAAAATTCTTCAATAAAAAGGCAGGAAACTTTCGATATTGGTTTCTAAATTAGGTTTCGAGGTTAAACGAGTAGGTATTTCGGCGCGGTATCAGGAAACTGAATACCTTGTATGTACTTATGCGGTACGCAGCAAATTGTTTCTTTTTAATCGACGAAAACAATCACTCATTGTTCAATAAGTTGAACGTTTTTGAAGTAAAACTGCTTAACGCACGCTTGACTTGGGAAGTAAGCTGGTGAATGCGTGACGAGATCGTTACGAAAACGAGGTGAACTGAAGTTGAGAAGGAGATATAAGTTACTGAATCTTCTACCTAGAAAGAGAGAGAGTTACGTTTCGTATATTAGTGTAGGGGCAAGAGAGAGAGGTGCGAGCACATATTTTATTTCTCTCTTCCTCTCATAGAAGTTTTACTTCAGTCGTGTGGTCTAAAGCACACTCGTATGTTTTATATTTTATATTTATTATTTACCTATTATTTTAATAGGTGTATGGCTTGCTTGATGAAAAAATAAATATAGATATAATTTTTTTTACAATTGTTCCACACAGGAAGCCGTAAAATAATTCCCCTCAAGGAGTATGTCATCTTTTGGAATGCTGTGTGGAGGGTCTTTTTAGGAAGAGGAGGAGAGAATGATCTGGAAGGAAAAGAGTATGAGAGGTGTATATGAATCTGGGGTTCAGCGTGTCCAGTGAGTCATTCCCTCCCTCTGTGGTTAAAGATGATGTTCCGAGAGAGCTCTACTGGAGTAGTCAAAAGATCTATCTCGACTAGTCTCTCCCGACCTGCCACGGAGTTTATGGGCATCCGCCACTAAGAACCAAACAAACCTCACCCCATGAACCCGGGCAGCAGACGCAGTCCTTCCATACATACTGTGGATGCTGCGCTTCCCTTCTTTTCTAGGATTAAAATAAGTATTATAATAAATATTATGTATTTATTCCGAATAAAAAAGCCTTGGCTTTATTTTTTTCTAGCCGTTAGCCGCACTAGATACTGCAATAACGACACCGCCACCAACCCAACCTCAGAGACCAACACTAACATGACACACGGAGCAGATCGAAATACAAATTTAATATGTATACATTCTCAATGCTCGCACTTCGCGTAAACTCACCAACACCAGCAAAACAGTGGATGCTCCGTTCATTCCGCATCCACGGAGTAGAAACGAGTGTGATATTTTTGATAAGCCTGCGATGGTTGAAGTAAGGCCGAATACGGATTCCACATCCAGCATCCATCAGGAGAATCCAACGCACAGAAACCGACTTTACTGCTTATAGGCAAAGTGCACAGAATAGCTTATCCAAAGCGAGTACCATTAGAGATTTGTTTGCCTGACCATCTTTCGACAATTATTGGTTGTCTTAAAAAGCCGAATCCGATTGATATATTGAATTTCTTTCGGAATAGTTATTAAATTCATTTAATTAGGGAACTGTAATATTTAACGTGAAGCATAAAGGTTGTATAGAGCTAATTTGACAGATTATTTTTGTCGGTAATTGCATCTTGTTTGTGGGCTAGTCCATAGACTTTTAGAGGCGTTGGTCATCCAATTCCCGGGGCGGTGGTACCCATATCTGCCTCTAAAATTCAAATCCCCTAAATAAGTCGTTAATAAACAACCCCTGATTGTGAATCGAGTCTCAGCAGTGGAGGTAGCAGAGATTTAGTTAACTTTCTTATTGAAATAATATTAATAAAATTCACTTCAGCGAAGAGCTCCGCATTGCCAGCTAAGTTGAAACAAAGGAATTTTCAATACATTCATGTCGATTTAAGCAAAGTTTCCCACTTGTTTCGGCATTTTGAGTTTTACTCCATGTTCTTATGCAGCCGGTACCCTCCGTTCTGGAGAAATGTGTTTGCAGCGCATTGCCTTGATATATTTATATGTAAAATGCAATCTGTGCCCGCGTAAAGCCAACGTGAATTCTGCACCTCGAGAGAGCCCGGTCGAGGACCAGACCATCTGACGTGGATCCATTATAAATGCACCATCATTCATACAAACTATACCTTAAAATCGCAAGATATGCGCAAGATAGAGACAGTGAGAACACCATTACGATGCATTCAACATATTGTAATCTATTTTATGGGGCTTCATTCCGCTTCACTGCAGCCTTTAATCCTAGATAGATATTTAGGCCGCGACAGAGAGAACATCAAACCCCTGTACAAATGTACAATTTTTCGATGTTGTCGGATTTCTATTGAATAACATTTCTCTGTTACGTGGCTGTATCTTGTTTCACTGTCCTCAATAATGTTGTCGATTTTTGCAGTGAAAACTTCTTCAGCAACGTTGTGATTTGAAACTCATTGAAACGCAAACGAGCAATGTACAATAAAATGTTAAAAAAAATTCGAGTGCAGTTTACATGCGGTAGCAGCGGAACTTTACCAAAACAAACTCAACCAATACTTGAAAAGTGAGGTCATAATCAAAGCGACCAATGAGCGCAAACCTTGCGTAATTTTCGTTTCATATCCCAACCAATATGAGCCCTTAAAATTGACACCATTAGCCCTTAAAATTGACACCATTATCAAAACGGCCGATGAGCGCAGTTGATGCGTCGCAGGTGCACTAATCGTATTTTCCGTTTCACCCGAAATCCAAATCACAGTCGTGCTATAGAAGTTTCACTTCAAAAAAATCAGAGTGTGCTTGTGTGATTTACACGCGGTAGAAGTGAAACTAGAAAGTCGCTAGATGTCGCTTTCTTTTCTTTTGCCTTTTTATTAAAGTGGTTTAAAGATAGGATATTAATTTCAGAAAAATATATATTTTTTTGGATTTCGTAGGATTCGAACTCCGTTCGCTGGATGTCTGTCTCTCTGGCCGCTTGGATTTGTCAGGCGCTTTATCCGCTGCTCTACGGGAGGTTGGAGCCAAGGCGCGAATTTAGCGCATTTTATTGGAACCGAGAACCCATCAAATAATACATTTTAGTGACGCACTTCCGTTTCTCCCGAATTTCAAATCACTAATAGAGCAATAGAAGTTTCACTTCAAAAAATTAAACTTTGTAACAATATTATATAATAAATAAACCCTCCAACTATCCTGCTTCTGGTATTCTGCAATCGTCTCATTCTCTTGAAGTTCACACGCCGTGAAAGTTTCGCTTCCACGGCGTGTGAACCGCACACTCTGATTTTTGAAGTGAAAACTTCTTTAACACCGTTTGTGGTTTCAAACACGATGAAACGGAAACGAGAAACACTAAAAAGAAACAAACTTTTATATAATTTAGCGTGCGAGAGAATGATGTAACAATAAAATGTTTATTTTATTTATGGGTAGTCGGTTCCGACGTAAATCCACGTTCCCACGCATGTCCCCTTTTGGAGTAGTGGCATAAAGCGCCCGACAAACCTTTGCAAACATTCAGCCGACCAAGGATCGAATCCTACGAAATAAAAAAAATGTTTTTGTAAAATCAATATCCTATCTTCAAACCAATCCAAAATGAACTTGCAAAAGAACAAAAAGAAAGCGATATCTAGTGACTCCGAAGAAGAACACTAATACTAATGTATAGAAAAAGGTGCACTGGAATTCGACGACAAAAATATCTAAAAAAAAACATGCTTCACATTGATAAAACAACGCTTCGTAGTCTCACTCTTGTCTACTTTAGTTTTCTGAAGGTTTTACTTCTACCGCATTAAATTGCAAACTCCAATTTTTTTTTAAAAACATCAACATTTTTTTCAGGATTGTTTGCGATCTTGTTTAGGGCTTGAAGATTTTTCAACAGTAGCCAGCTGCTAACATTATGCAAATCTAAACTACGCCCAATAATTGAATTTGGGAGCCACCTCTGGGCTTAACCCCCAAAGTACTTGTGTTAAATATACTTGATTCTGTGCAAAAGGGTCTGATTGACAATCTGTTGTTAACAGACCAAATGCTAGCTCTGATACACAGACGCAATGTGGTCATGCTGTGTCTGTTCTGTAGATATTTTAATAGAGCCTGCTCTAACGAATTAACAGCATTGATCCCAGGTGCACCGTTGCTCTTGCGTGAAACTCGAGGGACACGAGCGGAACATCCATTCACTGTTGATGTTGGCTTTATGAGAACGGGTCGTTTATTCGACTCGTGTTATAGGTGACCGGACAACTCGGAATGAAACCAACTCAGAACCATCTCAGATAAGTCATTTAGAGTGATAAAATTTTTTAAAACAATTGGTTAAATAGGTTACGTTAGGTTAGGGTTATCGGCTAATTTAAATTAATTTTTTTCATAGCTTTTAATGACGTTTCAAAGAGGGGTTGAGTTGACTTTTTTCTCAGTTGGCATGGAACCGTATATATAATGTGGGCCCCTTCAAGACCAGAATTAATATATCCCTTCCTGCAACCCCTCCCTTAAGCTGCCTCACAATGCTGTACAATCGGGTAGCGACGTAGTTCCCATGCTTGTACACCGTATAGACAAGAACACTCTTATGATGTGTCACAAAAAAAATCTAATTAAAAGATTATATAAATTAGAATTCAGATTCAGATTAAACCTGTAATTTAATTTTAAAATTCGAGAAATTTAGTTACCTTACTTACAATAACAGTTTTTATCTACTGATTCATGAATACTTTGATGCTCCGAATAAAAGATTTGAATTGCTTGGGTGAATAGAGTAACTAAGTTGGACTCGTTGGACTAATTTCATTATGTCACTATTCAATTCTGTCTCCGCGATATTCATTGAAAAGTAAGATCATTGTCGCTGATTACCAATGAAAATCGGTGCATTTAGACGTTATCGGTTAAGAGGAACGTATGCGCGGCCCATTTCGGCCAGTTTCATACAAATCTTAAATTTGGATTTAAGATAAAAATACCCAAACTGAAAATTCCAAATAATACAATCAAATAATAATATAATTTAATACAAAATACCTAAAATACCTAAACTGAAAAATTATTTTTGGAATCATTTTATTTAAATATATTCATTTTTCAATTTTTTATAAGAAAAACTCTCTTTTTGTAACTTTTGAAGGTTATTCCCATCAACGTAATAGATCATTGAAGAAGAAGATAACACTTATAATCTAAATGAAAACATGAAAGAAAACAAGACACAGAAAAATAGAAAAAGAGAATGGTCGCAACTGGGACTCGAACCCAGACCTCTCGTCTAACCGGGACGTGCGCGTTAACCAATTTCGCTATTGCCACCTTCTGTCAAACCTGAGAGGTCTGGGTTCGAGTCCCAGTTGCGACTATTGTCTTTTTCTATTTGTTTTTTTAAACATTCTTAATTTCATAACGCCAGAGCTTACCATATAATTTAGCTGTCTATTGGTGAAAGAATTTTTGAAATCGTTTTATTGTTTTATGTGTGAAAGCGTAGCAAACAAACACACGCAGTTTTGCGTTTATAATATTAGTATAGATTATAATAGCATAGATAATATTAAAGTGTTCACAAAATACCAATCCATTTTAATTTTTTTTTTTTTACTGGTACTTATTATTATGTTTGTAAACATTTGTAAACTGTACATTCGAGAATAGAAATCAACATACATACATATATACATACATTTAAAAATCAGTTTAGTTTTATCTGCGAAGCGCAAGTGACCACATATATTTGATATTCTTCGATTTGTGAGTTTGGGCTTCAATGGCTCCCCTTTGGTTCAACATCGTATTTCAGACCTATTGGTATTTTTGTAATATGTGTTTACTTGTACAATTTCCGTTTATTTACAAGATCCTCAACACAGAACTACGTGTACACACAATGAGAAGTGTAAAAACAGGTAACGACCTTTTCACTTTATTTATTTATGGCAGATTAGGGACCGTAGGGGCAGGGCCGACGGACTCTCAGGGGGTTGGGGGGGGGGGAGGAGGCGCAAAGGTCCCTGATCTGCTCTGGTTTGAGCTGAATCAAGTAAGCTGAGCTAAGCATTGTTGAAAAGCTGAAGGACGATATCTTTTTGACGTATTGTCTGGATATTTCCTCACTGAGTGTGCCTCGAGGAAATAAACAAGCGCGTAATATATTTTGCAAGCAAATCCCGGAAAGCCGCTTCTTCCGTTTATCACGCGAGCTTTGTCCTTGCTCTTGTGTTGTGTTCGTTTCAATTTTTGAAGGGAATCTTGTGAGTGATATGGAATTGAAATTATATATTGCCTGTTTGGTGTTTCCACTTACCGCCAAGCCTCGGGCGCGCTTCGAATGTTTTAAGGATAAGATGGGAGATATTTATTACAAAAAATCAAGCCCTATTGTAGTGATTTCTCTTGACGCTATAAATAAGTACAATCTTTCACAAACGGTGTTTTTTTTTTACTAAAACAACTAAAAAGAAATAGGCGCTATAAATAGGTACCACATATTAACATGATTTAAAAAAAAATATATAATACATTTTATGTGTGAACCTTTAACTTTAACTAAAGAATGCATTGTTTTTCTTTTTTTAGGTTGGTTTAGTTTTTGAATAGAATATGGTTGGTGAATATTAAGGAAAAGAGGTGTATCGGAGAACTTTATTCATGTTTATATTGATTGATGTGATACAATTTGTACTTGTGATTCAACTTCTACCTGTATTTCAACTTATATTTGGATCGTCTTAAACCATAGTGAACTAACTCACTTTTTGCAGTTTCCGAGTAAGAGCTTGAAAAGTGGGCTCCGAATCACAATCTAGCTCTGCCAGAGAGAACCAATCAGAGAAATACTGTCCTAACCAATCATGGACGGAACGGAACGGAAATAGATTATGATTTGGAACCCTCATTTCAAGCTCTAATTTAAAAAATCGCAAAGTGAGTTAGTTCTCTATGGTTTAAGACAATCCATTAGTGGTACAACCCGTACGTGTGATTTATACTTGTACCGGTTATTCAACTTTTACTTGTGATACAACTTGTTCTTGTGATTCAACTTGTGCCTGTTATTCAACTTGTACTTGTGATACAACTAGTACTTGTCATTTCTACTTGTACCACTTGTGATTCAACTTGTGCTTGTTTTTCAACTTGTACTTGTGATTCAACGTGTGCCTGTTATTCAACTTGTACTTGTGATACAACTTGTACTTGTGATTCAACTTGTGCTTGTTTTTCAACTTGTACTTGTGATTCAACTTGGGTCTGTTATTCAACTTGTACTTGTGGTACAACTTGTACACGTGATTCAACTTGTATCTATTTTTCAACTTATACTTGTGATACAACTTGTACTTGTAATTCAGCTTGTGCTTGTTTTTCAACTTGTACTTGTGATTCAACTTGTAGTTGTGATACAACTTGTACTCGTGGTACAACTTGAACTTGTTGCTAGGATTAGTAGGTCTAGGGGAAGCGAGAATTGAATCGAGAACGGCAAACCATGTAAGAATATTAAAAATACATTTGAAAGAATCAGTTGGCTATGCAGAGCGAAGTGCTTTTTTAAACTTGTTAGTTTGTAAAAGTTACCCAGACCGGCTGGGTGTGAACTTCGAATCTCTTAGAATTATTAAAAACCTTGGCAGAAATAGGACTGCGGCATTTAGTTGGCGTTTTGCTCTGCAACGTATTACATAAGTTGTATATACATATAGTATTAATATTGCGTAGTTCAGTATGAGGTGAGAGGATAGCTCCCCCATTTTTCCAGCAGTTTCTCAATTATTTATAATTGGCGGAAAAGCGGAATTAGTTGAGGAAGTTGGGACACTTCCTTGAAAACTGTTACGAAATAAATAAATATATTTTCTCAGGAATATTATTGTGCTACTCTCAGTCTATCATAAATTATTATTGATACCTGTTGTAATCTAGTAACCTTATATCTACGGCTCTTCTTTAAACATGCGATATTTGTATTATGTGTCAAAGTTTGACCCAATTTCATTCATCAACATATTGTTGACCATTGCTAGGCTTAAAGCGTGGACTCTTAAAGAAAATGCAACAAATTGGTTTTATATATATGTTTTCTAGAACTAAATAGTTACATGGAAAGTGATAAACTGCTCCTTAAGCACATACGAAGGATAAGCGACTTGTAATATATCCTTATAATTCGACTGTTGAATCTCGCCAATTCCTAGCTTTCACAGTTTAGCAAACAAATATACAAATGATGTCGGCATTTTTAATGTAACAATTTCGATGTTTAAAACATAATTAATATATTTTATGTCTTGGAGAGAAAGCTGGTGAATGCGTGGCGAGAGCGTTACGAAAAGTTTGATCGGGCGAGGCAAACGAAGCATAAAAAAGTTTTACTTCAGTCGTGTGGTCTAAAGCACACTTGTTTTTTTATAATTTTATCCAATCGTGAACCACTAATAATGAAATGTAAGAATTTTTATGCAGCCTTTATTACTTACTCCTATGTAACCAAATATAAATATATTATGTACCCAATGTAAAAGCCCCATGTGCATATAAAAGAGTAAATAAAAAAAAAGAAAAATTCATGAAAAAATTAAAATATTTATACCCATTTCCGAATACCAATATAATTTTTTTTTTTTTATATATTGAATAATTTCATTAGTTTGATAATGCCCTCAAAAGGTGAAACAGCTGTCAGACGTAATATTAAAAATACATTGAGAACTTGTTTATAAATCAAACTGTTTTTATAAATTGAATAATTATATTATTAAACAATAAAAGATTAAAAAAATAAATAGAGTTCTTTAAATAATACTTGATAAAAATAAATACTTCTAGTTCGTATCGAAAGCCGCTACGGAAAATATTTTCAGATATTATTGATTGGCTCCGTGGGTGGAATTAATTCAAGTAACTTATTTATTCTATACCTACATTTTCACGGTCTGATAATGTACAAAGGCATTTTTGATGAAATATCGGAAAGAATGAACACATTTACAAACAAACTTCACCAAGTTTCTCAGGAAATCTAAAAAAAAAACCTCCTCGCTCTCCAAAACATTGCCAAAAAGAAAACATTTAATATTAAGTTCACGATTGAGTATGCAAGTAAAGCCATTTGTTCAGAAAGAATAAACGTACAAGAGACAGTTAAAGCACGGAAAAGGCAAAACATTTGAAATATTTCCACTTCATCGCAGGCCGGATGATAAACAACAACGAGCAATGCTTGCGGACAGAATATCTTACCTTGCATTGAGGAGCCCCAGAGCCACGAGACTGATAACGTCACATTACGCCAAACACGAAACCATTTGTACAACCCTCAAAAAAAATGACAGAGTAGCCTGCTGATATTTTACACAACACCCAACAAGGAACACACTTTATAAAGTTAACCTGAGACTTAGAGTTTTCCTGGGTTCTTCACCATTATTTTTTAGATAATCCTCCTTCTCCCGCTTAAGAATCCCTGTTCACAACAAGACAAAAAATGACAAAATTGACGGCAAAATGATGGAAATATGTAAAAATAAAAACGTATTCCAGTACACTATCCATTTGGGTCTCGCATATTTTTATTCATGAACATTCTCTCAAGCGAGTTTTTATTTAAGAACGGCGTTTTACGTGTGATTTTCAGCATTTTTCAGTTCGGCAGGTGTAGATAAAAACGCAAAACTTTATAAATCCTTTTTGTTTACACGATTTTGTCACGGCTGGATTTCAAAACACGGGTTTGTTATTTAAATCAATTCAGTTTCTCGTGAAAGTGTGTACTTTAAAGTGAATCAGGGACTGATTTCTTAGGCCATTACGATATTTCCCTGAGGTGCAATCAGCGTCCAAGTGTTGGCCATTAGCTAATTATGTTTAGCGTTCCATCAAGTATTTTCAAAGAAGACATCGGTTGCGATGGAGCATCATAATTTATTTCAGATCTCACGTAAATGTTAGAAACTAACAGAAGAAGTATGGTTGGTATAATGTACAAAATATTGATACAACTAAGACACATTACGAATTATTTCGTACATTTTAGAGATATGATACAAATAAAAAACATCAAAGTGTGCAATTCATTCTGCGGTAAAAGTGAAACCTTCAGAATACTGAAAAAAAACAAGAGTGGGAAGACTATGAAACACCGCACAAAGAGGAGACCGATTATACTATCTTATTCTCTCGTTAGGTTAAATACTATAGATGTACGTGTTTTTCTCGTTTTAATGTCGCTATTTTTAGGTTTATCGAGTTTCAAATCTCAACGGTGTTAGAGAAGTCTTTGATGCGATAACGTCTTATACGCTGACTGCACTCACGAAAAAGCATGACTCATTTTCACGTTGTCACGTTGAGCCGAACGTGCAAGCGAGAGCGCAGGACAAGCGTTAGGCATGTGACGCATCTATCTCTCTTCCATTCCATCATTATTATATGACATTATTACGTAAAATTATCGTCTTAAACCGACTCTCCAAACAACCAATTTTTACTTCAAAAATACTGTATTTGTAATAATTAGGTATTAACCACGGTACTTAATAAAAAATAAGTAGTAATGAGTTTGCGTCTTAAATTTTTAATATTTTGAATAAATGTCATATTTTAATAATTCAATTTTTCTAAGAAAAACTCTCTTTTTATTACTTTTTATTATTATTCCCGCCAATTTAATATATCGTTGAAGAAGAAAGATAAATATTTTTAAAGTTCATAATGATGGTAAAATTAGTTTATCGATGCTGCAAAAATGATTAAAATATGTGTTACCTCTTCAAAAACCCATAATGTCGCGTTACATAAATTCATTACAATTGACGTGGCAATCTTTGCTATCTTTATAATTCACCCAATAATTCGAATGGCAGTATTCATTTTTTGTATCGTGACGTATAGGCCTGGCCGCGCCACCGCCAAATTATGAATATACTTCACTGTTTAAGTAGTCTTATCACTCTGTTTATTTAATAAGATTGTGGTAAGACCACTCTCAATCAAACAATAACAACAAGTATCAATAACAATCTAGTCGTAGTAATCAATCTAGAGTAGTCGGTTTTATTTAACAACATTTTGATGGCCTTTATCATCGTTTTAGAGGAGGCCTTCACCTTCGCCTGAATAATTTAAGATACTTATGTTGCATTTTTCAACAAGATTGTAAATAGCATTAATTATAATTTTTATAACTCAGTAACATACCTAATTGCAATTGCTTATTATTATTATTATTATGTCATGGGTGCGGTTTGGAATTTTCCAAAAAATTATAAAACTCTGTCTTCAGAATGCTCTAAATAATTTAATACGATTAACGTATGTATTATTGTAAAAAAACAATTTCGTTGTAGGAGACAATCTCATTGATGAACACAATATAACGGGTCACGTGAAGGTATAGACTTGATGGAAAAGGGCAAAGAAGGTGGAGACCCTTTAACATGATTTCCACAAAAGTGATGAAACTTTGACGCTTCCTTGCCCGTGGCAATCTTTCCTTTGTGCCGCATCAACTCAACCTAATATTATTGTATCTATTTTCAATACAACCAGATCAAAGAATTTTTTTGTGATCACGCGTTTGACATGAAGTGTGTTCCGTCCGCGTAAATAATATTCACATGAAAAAATACACCGAATGTTGATTGCTCATTACTCCTCATATTTTCTGATCTGTTCATTTTGTTCAGGGTTTAATTTATTTATTAAAAATACAAAGTAATACAATATGACAGCAAAAAATAAAATATTATACAGAAAAAATAAAAGTCCCAATAAACTACTTTTTAGCAGTTTGTCGATGGGTACTTTTACTTTGGAGATATAAATAAACTTATTTTACAAAATTAAATGCAGTTACAATTTTTGTGTTAGTCCAATACAAATTATTTCTTTCGGCAAGCCAATTTTTCAACAAAATATTTGTTTTACCATTTGTACAATTTTTAATTTCGGCAGGTAACATATTTAAGCAATTAGGTATCATACTCGTATAGTTTAGCGTTCTTTGTCCATATTTGTTTAAATGCTTAGGTACAATAATTAGTCCTTCATTTAACGTAAAACGAGTATTGTAAGTGTGGTCCAGTTTATTTATGTATATGGGGCTATTCATATGCGGAAATATAATTTTATACCACAGAATTGCTCTTACTGAGAGAATTTTGAGATTTCGGTAAAAGTACCTGCGGAACATTATTCCTTTGTTCATATAAACTTTTATGAGCTAATAATTTAACTAATGAATTTTGAACTGATTGAACACGATTTACATTTGTTTTACAGGAAAGTCCCCAAGCTGTAATTCCATACCTTATAATAGATTCAGCTAATGATAATTAAATTATTCGAAGTGTGCAAATTGGAACATAAAATTTTAATTTATATAATCTGAAAATATAATTTAAATAATTTTAATTGATTATTTTGATTAAATAGTGGTCTACAAAATTATTTATTTTCATACATCAATTGTTCAATGAGAACTCGTCGTACAAGAAAAAATCAGAGTGTGCAATTCACACACGGTAGAAGTGAAACTAAAAAGTCGCTAGATGTCGCTTTATTTTCTCTCATATAATTTAGTTTTGTATTTGTGAAAGAATTTTTAAAATCGTTTTATCGTTTTATGCGTGAAAGGGTAACAAACAAACGCACGCACTTTTGCGTTTATAATATAAGTATAGATTACCTATATTGTAAATGTTTAGTTAGTTTTTAATAGTTAATATCTTGAAGAAAGTTAGAATGTACCCGAAACTAGTTGACATAATGTAAAATTATAATAAAGTTTATTAAACAAAATTATATAAAACATTATTATTTTAACAACCTTTTGATATAGAAATCTGAAGAGACGCTACAGCTTGCCAGGTACGTAGAAATGTTAATAACCTACTTCAAAGTAAAACATTCATTGGGAAACAAAAGGATATTTCTCCATCTTTTGGACTTATGTACGTGTACAAATATTCCGTTGCCGCATTTAATTAGAATTATACGCTACTATAGAGGTAAAATCTCCTAGGGTCTCCTTGACAACTTAGACTTGTGAGTCTGTAAAACTCCGCTAGCCTACAGACCTACATACACCTGCATGACGGTGGCGGGCTAACCCTGCGCAGACCATGAGGGGTCGGTGCTTCCAAAACAATCATTAACCAAGTCATTCTAATCCCAACTTTGTTAATTTGGTAATGTTAGCTGGCCGCTCGATAATACTGGCCCTAGCTTAATGCTTATGCTAAATATTAAAAGGCTGAATTTAAATTTAAAATGAAATTTAACCTCAAATATATATTTTATTCAGAACAAGCTGAAGTGTTCCCGGCGTTGCTCGGGGCTATAGAAGGCTTGGAGTAAAGTTTTTTAAGGTTATAAATTAAAGTGTATCTGAAAAATGAGTGCATTTTTATGGTGGAATTAATATGTTTGAAAAGAAATGCTAAAGTTTCCTTTTTTGACGTGATAACGTCTTATAAATCGATGAACGGCGGCTGCACTCACAAAAAAGCATGACTCATTGTCACGTTCCGCCTGAGCCGAGCGTGCAAGCGAGAGCGCGTAACAAGCATTCGACCTAAGCGTTCGGCTTGTGACGCATCTATCTCTCTTCCACTCCATCGTTATTATATGTCGTTAAATTATCGTCAGTAAACCGACTTTACAGACAACCATTTTTTTTAAATGTTGATTAACTTGATCATCTATTGAATTCTTCGGGTGTCTCCGACTTCTTCAACCATTCACTTCCGCGTCACGCATTCTCCTTATATCTGTTTCTTCGTTCGTCTCGTACGGCTCATTTTACCACAAATAATCAATAGATTCATCTCTTCATCCAGCGTCCCCGAATTTTTTACATTCAGTTTATTTAATATCGAATTTAATACCATTCCGTATCTCATTCTAGTGGTGAGATATTTCGATAAATCACCTAGGGCGTCTCCAACCTTTTCTGCCATTCACTCTTATGTACTTATAATATCTATCCTACATTATATCGAATTTAATTGAACTTCGTATTTCCAGTGCAAAGATAATGCGATAAATATTCCTCGGGCGTTCCCAACTTTTTCTGCCATTTCTGTCTGCAAACCATGTTGTTACTTTAAAAAAATTATAAATTATCGATTATTTGACTCCGTATCTCATTCCGGTGCGCAGATAATACGACAAGACCTCCTCGGAGTTGCCGACTTCTTCTACCATTTAAACCGCTCTCGACACTAACAAGAACAAACTTTGAAATTTTCAGCAAAATCGGTGCAGAAGTTTATGAGCCTATTGCGCATATTTACGAAGATTGTCTTTTATTTATATAGATGATGTTGAACTGAGTTCGAACTCACGATGGCTCTTGCTTTCTATACCCCTACCAATGGGAAACCCCACCAATACAAAAAGGCTTCGAGTGGTCCAAATGTTCCAGAACATTTTACAACATTCTCGAGAGTGTTCTGGAATGTTTCACAATGATCCTGGATGTTCCCGAATAGTCCTGACTATTCCCAACATTTCAGAATGTTCCGGGATGTTCTGAAATTTGTGGAATGCTCTTGAATATTCTCAAATGTTCTGGACTGTTCTAAAAATTTCTATATCTTCAAAAGCACGCCGGGATGTTCTGTAAGTTGTGGAATGCTCTTGAATTTCTCAAATGTTCTGGACTGTTCTAAAAATTTCTATACCTTCAAAAGCACGCCCTTCAGGTAAAAACGGGAACCTTCTTAATGTATGGGGGATAAAGGGGTATCACACCATATAACTCCCTTAATCGTTCTGGAACTCGTTCCTGAGTTTAAGCTGCACGCATGTTGTATTACACTTTCTTTTATAATATAATATTGATTTTCAAAGTGAAAACAGGTTAGGTACATACCTACATCTTAAAAAAATACTGTTCGCCAACAAACTGGTCTATATTGCATAATGCCCTGGAAAAGGTGGCAAATGTTTAGCAAATTAACACATAAATAACACCGGTAATTATTCCTGGTCACGTCTCGGGCTATTTACCTTGCTGGTAATCCCGCCGGTCTCTGAGGGGTTAGAGGACTACCAACCAATGGCCCGCAAATACATATTTGTTTTTAAGTATTACGCACACATTTTTTTTGATTGTTTTAAGTCAGTGGTCCCTAGCCCCCGGGCCGCGGACCGATACCGGTCCTTGGATCAAATGGTACTGGGACAACTAACGCTCTGCTTAAAAATCAAAATTACGTAAAAAAAAAAAATTCACACCCATTAAAAAAATTTATAATACATACAAATACAATTCGACAAAAAAAATAATTCATAATAAAAAAATGAAACTATACGTGAAATCCTATTTAGATACTTTTTAGATTCATCTTTATGATGAACAGGTTTACATTATGAACATCAAAAAATATGCTACGGATAATTTGAAGCTTTTACTAGCTTTTCTATAATTACAATAAAATTATTAATTACATAACAAAAAATATAAGCGTAAACCACAAAAAAAAAAAGTTTTTGCATGACTTAACAATGAAGTAAAATAAATTTTTTTTTTAGTTGCGTTTCAATAGCCATGTAGACAGGTTGCCATGTTAGCGGCGCACGACCTTCGAGTAATTTGCGATATATCAGATCAGGAAAATATCGATTTTGTTCAAAGGGTTGATAAATTATTATTATCCATTAAGTTTGATAATTGATAAATTATTAATGAATTATATATTTCATTGAAGAAGAAGATAACACTTATAATCTAAATGAAAATATGAAAGAGAACAAGACACAGAAACATAGAAAAAGACAATGGTCGCAAATAGGACTCGAACCCAGACCTCTCGTCTAACCAGGGGGCCTACTCTCTATCTTTCGGTTTCATAAACCCGCACGTTTGTGGTTTAACCTTCATTAGCGGATGCTGTCAATTAAGCGAACACGGTCTATAATTACTGAAATATCTCTGTAAATATACTAAAAAAAAGTGTTCGTATTTTAGGTATTCCTCCGCAATACATTTATGTATTGAATTTATCAATTACAACATATAAATGGTTACCCCCAAACGTTAGACGAGAGGTCTGGGTTCGAGTCCCAGTTGCGACCATTGTATTTTTCTATTTTTCTGTGTCTTGTTCTATATAGGTGTTATCTTCTTCTTCAATGATATATTACGTTGATGGGTTAACCTTCAAAAGTTATAAAAAGAGAGTTTATCTTATAAAAAATTGAATTATCGTAAAGTTAAATCGTAAAGTTGAGTTACGCCGTGAATTGAGTTGACAACTAGTTTTTGTTTTCTACATGAGCGGATGGCCTAATATGTGATAATCTTCTCTAGGTTGGTTGTTATTTTCAAACAGTATATAGCCTTTGTTTTCTGAAGCTAAAAGTTTTGTTTGTTTGCTTAGGAAATATTTATTTAACTTTCATATTTTTGATAAATGCTTTAATTTCAATCTATCCGTTACCTATAATCGTGTTCGCCATTATTTCACTGGTACAAATTGCAATGTGCGCAGTTCTCACAGAGATTATTTCCACCCTGTGACCATTGAAGGTCTGCCGGAGACTGTCATTTCGTGATGTTGTTTTGTTACGATACTATCTGTGGAGTAAAATGTGATTGTTCCCGTTGTCTTTCACATCGGAGCTCTGTTGAAGATGTTGCAATTCTATTTAGGTGGGTCTTTCTTTTTAGAGAAACCATAGAGAAACATATCGATGTCAATAATCTTTACTTAATAATCTAGACTTATGGTAGACCTTGTAACGTAATATAAGAGATACTTTTTGAAGTGAAAACTTCTTTAGCTCCATTTGATTTGAAACTCGATGAAACAAAAATAGAGACAATAAAAAGAGACAAACACAAACATCTATAGGATTTAGCTTGCGAGAGAATGAGATAGATTAATCGGTCTCCTCTTTGTGCGGTGCTTCGTAGCCTCCCCAATCTTGTCTACTTTAGTTTACTGAAGGTTTCAATTCTATCGCGTGTGAACTACACACTTGTATTTTTGATAGGAGCGTTGCCAACCGATTCTAGGAAAACTAATATTGAGTGTCAGGTCTGGCCAATTGGTCTAAATCGTTTCCTGGTTTAGTTGCAGACGAGAACTGACCAACTGGTAGAGACAATTCTCGCAAAACACCTACGAAAATTTACCGAAAAACAGATTAGTTAGAGACAAAGTTACTCGTCCCCCTGCTTCAGCTGAACCACTACTAGTTTTAAACCAAATTGAATTATTAATCCATTAAAAATGTCACCATTATTGTCAAAAAAGTTTTACCAAAAAAATACAGCTGTAAGTGAATTAAACGCTTGTTTTTTACGCCACTTTTCTGAAGAAAAAAAATGATCAAATAACTTTGTATGATATGATTTTAATTAGTTTGTCCGTCAAATAACGAAGGTAATATTCGATCTGACAAAAAAATTATACACATCTGTTGATCAAAATAAAAAAAGTTTAGCTATATTTTTAGACTTGAGAAAAGCTTTTGACACGGTAAATCACAATCTACTTATAAAAAAAATTAATCAAATAGGTTTCAAAAAGGATACACTAAAAATTCTAACTAACTACCTTAAAGACAGAAAACAAAAAACAAAAATAGGGAATTTTTATAGTACAGAAACAAGGATAAAAAACGGAGTACCACAGGGAACTGTTCTCGGCCCAATTCTGTTTCTAATATATATAAATGATTTATGTAATGTTGTAATCCCTGGTGAAATTGTGTCTTACGCTGATGATACAGCAATAATAGTAAATGGAAAATCCTGGCTTGAAACTTTTTTGAATGCAACAAAATGTATTGCATATGTATCATCATGGCTAAAAAGTAATAGACTCTTCTTAAATTACAGCAAAACTTTTTACCTAACTTTTTATAAAAACAGTAAAAACAAACCCCCCAATAACCTAAAAATTAGAATACACAATGCTAACTGTAATCAAGTAACATGCTCTTCTTGCTTTGAACTTGGAAAAGTTGAAAAAATCAAATATTTGGGTATTTATATTGATACAAATTTAAATTGGCAATCACAAATTAATAATACCGTTTCTAAATTAAGATACCTTACTTACTTATTTTACAGACTTAAAGAAGTACTTAATATTGAAAAATTAAAAATGATTTATTTTTCTCTGGTGCAATCTTCACTCATATACGGAATAATAGGATGGGGTGGTGCGCTTGATGTATTTATAAAACCTTTACAAATAACTCAAAATTATATTATCAAAGTTATGTACAATAGAAACACAACATTTTCGACAGATGCACTATACAAAGAAGCTAAACTATTCAGTCTCCGTAAACTATTTATACTGCAAACTATGAAATATATCTTTAAAAACCAAAACAAATTCGAAAAAAATGAAAATAGAATCAACATTAGAAATAATAATGTTTTTTATACCCCCCAAACGAATACCAAACAAATGCAAACTCACAGCAGTTTCATTGGACCTCGTACTTTCAATCTTTTACCGAAAAATATTCAAGTGACAACTAAACTTCTGCAATACATAAAAGAGTTGAAGTCGTGGCTTGACAATGTAAATATTGAAACATTGTTTGCTTAATTTGTATCACTTTATTGTTTTTTCACAAACAGTACACTTATTAATACATTATGCACTTATTGTTACACTATACCATTATTGTTATATTATGCACTTATTTGTTACATTATACCATTATTGTTACACTACTTCACTTAATGTATGCTCATTTTGTGCAAAGCTGTTTAGACAAATTTTAATCATGTTTTTGCTTTATATGCCCATTGTTTGTTCTTTCTAGGTACAATAATAAAATATATTCAACTATATTACCCACGCACAGGCTGCGCCTTAGTGGGTTCCCATTATTCTTTTTATTTTATAATATTGTATGCATCAAATGTAAATTTTGGGAAAAATAAAGGAAAAAAAAAAAAAAAAAAAAAAAAAAATAATAATAACATTTTTAAAGTCAATAACATTGAGAGTGAAAGGTTTTATGTTTTCATTACACAGCCTAAAAGTACGAGTACAACAATGGTTTGAAAATAATTATTCTCGGATAAGACTCGAGTTGTATTTCAATAATGCTTATGTAGGTACGACATAATTTTGAGTTAAAAATAGTGTGAATGGCTGAAAAGTGTCCTACCCGTCCTGTCCCATCCTCAGTCTGAAGTCTGACGGTGATACCAGTCGTCCCGTTCAAGAGAACAGTATCTTTTCACAGGTTTATTAGTGTTTGAGAACGTTTGAGACTCCAACTACCTATAGTATTCCTCAGATCCGAACGCCAAGCAGTAGTGGAAGACACTCGGAAGAAAGAGGAAAACCGTCCCTGTAATTGTGTTTAATTGCTCTGTCATACCCGTGTCTCTTGCTACTCGGGACAGGCACGTTATCTCATCCCGTCCAAACTGTTATTCCACCTTAGTTTTCCTTTTAGGGTTTTGTCTTTCGGCGGAATTTCTTTGTGCTTTTGTTTGTGCCGTATCTTTTCTTTCTCAACAACACGTACGAATCTTGCATTTCACGAAAATATTCCAAGGTAAAAGATTAAAAATGTTACGTACGGGTGGCTTTCTATTAACATAAACTTAGTTTGTATATCGTCTTTAAAATAATACATTTTAGAATGCAGAAGTTATACACCTGCAAAACGGCACGTACTATTAACTAATGATTCCGCGCGTTGGAATTTCGAGAATTTGCTGTAACTCAAGTGTTTGTGTGTTCAATCGAAAATGTCCAATAATTTATTAATTGATTATAATCCAGTCGTGCAAATCTCGAAGAATCAGGGATTATAAATTCTTTTCGTTGTTATTTTTGTTAAATTCCGGCAGATTCCGGCCGGTACGAGGGCAACGGTGGTATCGCGTTGTAATTCGGGTTGCTTACAATTATCACACTTTATTATTTTAGCCCTTCGTGTATTTGGCTTAAATATAAAGCTGGATTACTTCACGTGGGTTTACAGAAGCAGGTTAATTTGGAGCGGTTTGACACTTTTTCCAACTAATTAAAAAGATGCGAGGCGTAATTTGACGAAAAATTAATCGACAAATTTATATTACTGTCCATTTGAGTAATCCGATATGTTTTAAAATGTCATATCGATTTTGAAACCAGATCAGCGAGAGTAATTTGAATTACCGGTGGACCTAGCCAAAAGCCATTATATTTTAATTTTCATTAGCAAAGTACTTACCTACTGTAATTTTTATTGTGAGGTCTGATTTTAAACATGTCTGTGTCGTTTAACAACTGTGTCGCCAATTAATGTAGACCGCCCATGCATAATTAAATATTTTAATAAAATTTGCAATTAAACAATTTTTTTAATTTAGCAGAATGAAACAAGTTCTTTGTTTAAAACCACTTTATTTAAGTTCATATTCGACGACCGGTTTCGATCGAACTCGACCTTCTTCAGGACAATAAACATAAAAACTAAATTAAAGTACAGAGTTAAGATAATGACGTAAACACAAAAGAAAGGGAGAGCATATAAGAGAGAGAGAGAGAGAGCATCAGATAATGGTTGGGGGTGGAGTGGGAGGAGGGGTCAAGGGAGGGTGGGGGTTAGAGAGGGAGAAAGGGAATAACTTTAAAATGGGACTGTTGGTTAATTCTAATTGTTTGTTTAAAATTTGGCAATTATTTTTCTTTGATTTCAATATTTCTAAAGCTTCTAAGTTATTAAGGCGTATTCCTATTTTATTTATATGAACTTTTTGGACTCCTGTATTTTTATTAAACTTATGGACAGTATGAATTAAGTGTTCGGCAAATTCTGAGAAATCTGTGTTTGTTAGACTCCTAAGAACACGTTAGGTGCTTTTAGAAATTAAGGCTTCGTAGCCTTCCCAAACCTGTCTTCTTAAGTTTTATTAAGGTTTCACTTCTACCGTGTGTGAATTGCACACTCTTGATACTCGATGAAATGTAAAATAGCGACACTAAAAAGAGACAAACATATACATCAATAGGCTTTAGCATGCGAGAGAATGAGGCAGACTACTCAGTGCCCTCTTTGTGTGGTGTTTCGTAGAAAAACATGTAAAATATTTTTTTAATCTTTTTATTATTATAAATATACCATAGGCACAACAATTATCCTGCTCCTGATATTCTGCATTCATCTCATTCTCTCATGTTTAGTTTTCTGAAGGTTTAACTTCTACCGCGTGTGAACTGACATGCACAAATGATTTTTTTATTAGCGCCAACCGCTTAGAATGATAGTTATTTATTGCAGAGGTAAATACTCATTGATGGCTACTTACTGAACTCCCCCCCACTGAACTCTCCCACTAAAAATATTAACCCGTAAAAGATAAGTCCAAAAGTTTAAATTGGCGTTTTGTTTATTTGCAATATACTATTTTCAAGCTTCAAGCTCCAGGGATGCAGCGGAATGCAGAGCATCATAAAACTTCCTGGCGAGTCCTCCCCCCTACTTGAGGGGATGTTTACAAAATGTACATGGAACGCAATCAATCCTCGGTTACCTGCGGAACTAGTCATAAACTCTGATAAACTTTTCGAATTTGGCTCGAAATACAACTGGATATAGAATATTAATATCAGGCTGCTTCGACCGCATTAAGATATCATCCCAGCTGTAAGCAAGCCGGGGGCAATTTATAATAATATCATCTTTCGTGGGGCTTATTACCGACTTTCTTAAGTAAGACGTACAGAACTTCGTGACGAGTTTCTCAACTATATGATATTCGCAGGTAGATACAAAAGATTGGATTCAACGTAATTGGCTGTAACGTCTTTAGTAATGTTTACATTGTCGAACCAATATGAGTGGGTTATGTTGCTCATTTGAGTGAAATGCTTCATATGTACTTATTACTATTTACATTTAGACATTACTATTTGCCTAATCGCTAGACAAATATACATTTTAAGTGTGATGGATTCTTGAAATTTTAATTAATAAAATGTGTTTTCTTTGTATTTTTGAAACGCATGCTTGACTTGCGTGACGAGAGCGTTACGAAAAGTGTCAGGCGAAGCGAACGGAAGTTGAGAGGGAGATAAAAGTTAGTGAAGATAGAAAGAGAGAGAGTTACGTTTCGTATATTACTGTAGGGGCAAGAGAGAGAGGTGCAAGCACACATGTTCTTTCTCTCTTTCTCTCATAGCCAGTTACGTTTCGTATATCTAAGACACAGTGCAGGCCTATTGTATGTATCACACTGTAGGAGCAAGAGAGAGCAGTGCGCTCGCACATTTTCTTCCTCTCTTCCTCTCGTTGAAGTTTTACTTCAGTCGTGTGGTCTAAAGCACGTCCCTTTTTTGTGAAGTGAAACTTCATTAGCCCCGTTGTGATATGAAACTCGGATGAAACGGAAATGACGCATTACAGTACCTAAGAAGCGTCAAACTGCGTTCGTTGGCCGCTTTGCTTATGATCTCACCTTTAAAGGCTCCTATTGGAGCGTTTTCAAACAATCACAACAATCTTGAGACTGGTCCATTTTGCTTTAAACTGTGGTATTTACACTTCATCATTTGTTAATAACTAGCTTTATCATTGCGTTTAATTATGGTAAATAGATAATAATGATCAAAGAAAGTATAAAAAACCATAGTTTTGAGGAAAAATGTTAAGCTGAAGAAGAACGAGATTGGCTGACAACAGTCCGGTCGAGTGAAGTGAAATAAAGTTAAAAAATTAAATTTATATTAAAACAACTCTCTTTTCATAATTTTTGAAAGTTATTACCTTCAATATATTATATCATTGAAGAAGAAGGTAATACTAATAATCTAAACGAAAATATGAAAGAGAACAAGACACAGAATAATAAAAATAAAAATATAACGGTCGCAACTGGGAATCGAATAATACTGTTAATTCTAAAATTTAAAATATGAGATTGACAAATAAAAATTTCAAATAAGAAGTGGGAGTGGCTAAATTAGTAAGGCGTTTATCCCGATAAGACGAAAGGTTCTGGGTTCGAGTCCCAGTTGCTACCATTATCTTTTTATTTTTCTATGTCTTGTTTTCTTTCATGTGAATTGGGAGGCGGAAATGGATACCGCCGCCCCGGGAACCTTTGTTGGATAATCAACACGTCTGCCATAGGTCACCCCAAGTGGTTCGCTACGTTTGGTGATTTAGCAGGGGTGCCCGGGTTCATAGGTCTTGGAGGCGGATGACCACCCCAGATTCCTACCCATCCCTTAAACCCTTATCCTTCCCAAAATTCTCCTCCACTTCCTTACCTTTTAAAAAAACCCTCCACACAGCATCCCCAAAGATGACGTGGGCCCTGAGGGAGATTATTTTCCTGCGTGGAGCTCATGTAAAAAAACTGTATTCGTTGAGATTTAGTTATCTTCTTCCTCGATGATATTTAAACATTGATTCTATTTTACTGTATTGATTCTATGGAGTTCTACTTTATTCCCATCAAGTATAATCAATAATTAAAGGAACATCGAATCGTCGATTTGGCTTCCATTTTATTTAGTTGAACACTACATAAATGAACGAAACAACTTTGACGGGAGAAAATCGTACGCTGTGCAAATTGAGACATG
The DNA here is from genome assembly GCA_936435175.1 of Glyphotaelius pellucidus. Lineage (NCBI taxonomy): Eukaryota > Metazoa > Arthropoda > Insecta > Trichoptera > Limnephilidae > Glyphotaelius > Glyphotaelius pellucidus. Next base: position 7,343,545 of record OW386542.1, read on the forward strand.
AAAAAAATTGGTTGTTTCAGAAAATAGATTCTTCTTTATATTTAAGATTATCAACTTAAAACATTCAGTTAACGTGTGTCTCATCTCCTTTCTGTTTAGTCTTCGTTGCGCGATTTCGCAAGCTGCTATCGCAAAGCATTGTTTCAAATTCCAGTAGATTTCTGCGCATTTTTCAAAATTTTTAAAATAGTCTTCCAAAATCGAAGTACAATGTTTATTTAATTAATGAAGACAATATTAGCGAAATTCAATCAAATGTCTTCATGTCTTCATTAATAAAATATTAAAATTTGAGGTTTTACTCATTAAGTTAATACATAAAAAAATAAATATTCATCCGAGGCTTGAAATAAAGAATGGATAAATTTATTCAAAACACTATCTAGAAAGCATTTAATACTGGTTCAATCTTGAAATTATATATAAATATAGCAGCCAAAGATATAGAAATATAAGATAGCAGCCAATAAAAAAATGCATTAAGAAAATGAAGATAATGTTGGTAGTTAAAAAGTCCTGTTATTAAACATTAGTATGACATTTTGAAATATCCAACTAGTGTCCCAGAAAAAATCAACATTTTCAATAATTCACCACAATACTACGTTTTTCTACGTTAAAATCCATTTGGAGATGTTTAAGAGTAAACTGAGTATAGTAACAGATAGAGGGTACACTTTTACATATAATCTCATACTCAACTCAAATTTCGATATTTTTGAGATATCTGACTAATCAACTGGACGATCGATACGTAGCAACAAATTCTATTAAAATCGGCTTCTAGAAGACTTTTTTCCAATTTCCATAAATTCTTAAATATCTTCCATGTATTTGATATTTCATTTTCCGAACCGCGCACCCCGGTCAAATGCAGTTCTATTAGTACCTATAACTAAATACATAACATTATTTTTAAGGAGAATTTCAGTCGATTCTCGGGTTTTGAAACCATTCATCCACCCAACGCAAGTTTAGCCTCCACCGCGCTAAAAATGTTCCGACAAACCTCCCGAGTATTGAATGAAAAATGATTGCCAAAGAAGCCTTCTATTGCATTTCGCGAGTAGCTTCTTCTCCGGGCGTAAACCGCGGGAGCGCTACCACAAGACTTGACGTCGGAAAATCGAACCAGTAACCATAACGGGATGTGTACAATATTGGTTGAAGACTAAACTTAAACTAAGTTTTGCTTTTAAAAATTGCAGCTCTACGCTCCAACAGAGATTATTTTTCAAAGCTAAACCATGTTTGTATGTACTAGTAGATATATATTTGAAGTGAAAACTTCTTTAGCACAGTTGTGATTTGAAACTCGATGAAACGGAAAGTGACACTAAAAAGAGACAAACACATTTGTCTCCTTTGGTCTAGTGGTATAAAGCGCCTAACGAACCCCAGCGGCCGGACATTCAGCGGATCGAGTTTTACAAAATCTAAAAAAAGAAATATTTTTGTGAAATCAATATGCAATCTTCAAATCACTCCAAAATGAACAGGCAAAAAAAAGCGACATCTGGCGACTCCGAAGAGGAAACCACAAATACTAATAAGATGACAAAAATATGGAATAAATCACCTTACGCTTGTCTACTTTAGTTTTCTGAAGGTTTCACTTCTACCGCGTGTGAATTGCACACTTTGATTTTTTTTACATTAACTCCACACATATGGCTCCGAAAAAAATAATTTCTCTCAGGGCCTACATCGGGGATGCTGTGTGGAGAGCCTTTTTAGGGAAGGAAGCAAAGTATGATCTGTGGTTAGGAATTTGAGGGTCAGTGCGTCCAGGAGTGACTAATACGAATACGAATACGAATGACTCATACGAATGACTCATACGAATGACTCATACGAATGACTCCACCCTTCCACTGCGGTGCAAGGCGATGTTCCTTAGAGAGCCCTGCTGGAGAGGTCAAAAGGTCTCCCACAACTTGCCACGCTGTTGATAGGCAGAAACATTCCCGCACCTGGACAAACCCCCCATGAAACCTGGCACCCCCACTAAGTCACCAAGCGTAGCGAATAACTTGGGGTGACAAATGGCAGAGGTGTCGGTTATCTAATATGGTTTCTGTGGCGGCGGTACCCATTCCCGCCTTTAGTTTTTAAATACAGAATATATTTACGGATGAATTTTTCTTACCGTTTTTAATTTATATGATCCAATTAAAAATATCTTTTTCAGTCCTTGTTTACATCGTTTACAATATAAAAAAATGTTTGCGAAGACTATTGTCTTATCGCCTTCCCTCCCCCTCCCCCGTCCCCTTCCCATCTCATGACCCCTCTCCACCTTCCCTGCCTTCCCCCCTCATCTTTCAGCTTCACCCCGTCCCGCTTCCCCTCACCCGCGTTCCTCTTCCACCTTCACCGCCTTCCCTCCCCTCGTCACCTCTCCTGCTAAACCACCCCCTCTTTCGTTCCTCTTCGCCCCTCCCGGATTTCTCAATCCTCTTCCGCCTTCTCTCTACGCCGCTGAACTTCACGAAACACATACGTTCTTCAAATTCTTTGACGTTACAGGTACAACAGTTTGCACTAAAAATGGAATTGAACCTGCCATTTTCATCTTCAGATAATGAATCTGTTTAATAATTATTCATTTTTAAGAGTTATTTTATATTGTGCGGGGTATATCTGTATATACAAGGGCGTGCCGTGACACACACAAAGCTCCAGACATAGATTATAAATTAGTTCGTATTACATCCTAAAACCTCGGCTATTAGGTGCCTAAATTTCAACCAGGTGGTGAATTTCTTAATTCATGTTTTTTACACAATGGTTGTAGGAATTAGGAAAAATAATGTGTTCAGAAATAAAACTTTTACTCCTGAGACACCGCGTAAATCAGGAGAATTCAAGGCACGCCCCTGCCAGGAACCCTTATCAGATCCGTGAGGTGACGTTGCTGAAAAATAACAGCTGCAGAAAAACTTGGGCCGAAGAAAGGTTCGTGCATTGTTTTCAAAAGGCCGCCGTATTTGCTCGGGGCCGCCGCTCAGCCAAACAAACACTCGAAAGGAACCGGGTAGTTACTCCGCCATAGTTGCGGAATAATGGCGATAGAGGGCATTTTGTTCAGGGTCAAAGAGGTTTCTTGAGCCAGGCAATACATTCTGTCGTTTCCTTGGTGTGTCGGTATGCTCAATATTGGTTTTCGGTTCGGAATTGTAGCAACTCCAAGAATAATTTAATTTCGTCCGTGGCCGTTTCTCTTTTCCAAGATATTTCTAATGAAATTGTAATAAGTACCATCTGGAAATGTCATGGCTTAAATTAATACAATGGGGCTGTCATTTTCAAAGCGACGAGATTGGAAATAATCAATGAATAGCATTTTATAGACGGCGTCTAAAAGGAATTTAATGCGGAATGAGGTTACCGTAAATTTATGAATAAAAATCAATCATTTTAAGACCCCTATCAATGCGTTGGAGCAAAAACGGCGCCTCCGACGGCGCCTTTGATGTCTTCCAAGGTCAAGGGGTAAGGCTCTCGATTAGCAATCCGAAAGTCGCGGGATCGAATTCCGCCGCGCAAATAAATTTTATTTGATTAATTTGTGTTATTTCACAAAATAATATAGAGTATATTTGTGGCACGTTCCAAAGTGGAAGATACTCTCAGTATCATCCTGGTTTAAAATCACCATTCAGAATTGAAACGTTGCTTGAAAAGGCTTTAGCCGTTTTTGGTGACCAGGTACTTCCCCTCCGTCCTCTTCTTCTTCTCCCAACTCCTTTCCTTCCCCACTACTTTCAGCTTCACAACATGCCCCAATTGATCTAACTGGTTTCAGACAGGAGCAGTTAGGATTCTTGTGCGATATGCACATTTAAAAAGTGGCGTTAGAAGTGAAACCTTCAGAAAACTAAAGTAGCAAAGAGTGGGGAAAATAATATTAATAATTTTTGGATGATTTCTATAACGCCATTTTTGTGAGAAAATCACCTCAAGGGCGCTCAAGGATGCTACGGAGTACCGCACAATAAGGAGACCGATTATTCTATCTCATTCTCTCGCAGGCTTAATCTTATAGATGTATGTGTTTGTCTCTTTTTGGTATCGCTCGATTCCGTTTCAAATAACAATGGTGCTAAAGTAGTTTTCACTTTAAAAAAAATCTTCGAATGTTCCTCGGGGTCTATGAAAGAAAACTTAAAGCAAATATTTAATTTTTAACAATAATATTATAAACTCATAATAAAATAGATTCTGAAATCAAATCCACTATGAAAATAACGTTGACAAATAAAAATTATTTCTCTCACAATCTATTAAGGACGGGTTGTTTCAAAAAATTTGATGGATTCATCAAATATTTGAAGTTAATTTTCACGTTCTGCGTAAGTTCTATTCAAGTTCTATTATTACATCATTATAGACCAGTTGATTCACAAAACTGAAATCATCACAGAACTTGAATAGAACTTACGCAGAACGTGAAAATTAACTTCGAATATTTGATGAATCCATCAAATTTTTTGAAACAACCCGTCCTAAGTTTTAAATTTTCTAGTAATGATATGGTAGGTAGGTGATTCTCCCCACATTCAATAAAAAACTCCAGTCCAATTTAAAAAAAATAAATGAATAATGACCTTCTAACTTAAATAACTGAATATTTATTTTTCTAGTTAGTTATAATAGTTAAAATAAAGAAACGGCATACAATGCCGAATCAGCTGTTCGACGTCCGCCATTTCGGAGTCCTGAGTCCAGGGTTGCGAGTTAGCATTACGATTGTTTTTGTACAGTAAAAATTTTTTGAATATTTTAAATAATATAGATAAACTAATAGAGATACCTCTATTTTTACTTAGGCCTAAATAATATTTCAATAAAAACAACTATTATATATAAGTCTAAATCTCTATAAAAAGTATTTAAATAAACCAATAACATGCAATGTTGAATGGCTTGTCATACATTTCAATACAACTACAAATGCTATCACGAGGTGACTGGAGAATTATGAAGAGCAATAAAAATCCAATAATACCAACTTGACAGTGTTTTAATGACACGAATTAAAATGGACTTTTTAATTTTTTATTAAAACTCTACGTTTGATATTATTTAATAAAACTTATATATTCCGAATCAGCGTTTATTGGTCTATATGAACATATTTTTTAAAGTCATAATATTTTTCACTGGAAATCCTTATTCCCAATAAGCCTTTCAAGTAGGTACAACTTTGGTCAACATACGGTGGAGCGTCTCTGTAAATCGTGTATCTTCGCCGGTTCTGGGACGTAGGAGGATTTTACAGACTTTAATACAGGAGAGTATCTTGTCTGGATTACATACTTAACCGAATACACACAACATTACAAATTGTCACGTACACATCATTCTTACCTAAGGGATTTTCGTATAGGCACGAACATCGAACCGTGAAAAGTTGTGATAAGAAAAAAAGATTTACTTGATAATAATTCAATACTTTATTGGTTTTATTTTTGCTAATACGCTAACATTTAGGGTGGGTTTGGGTGCCGCCGCCTCGGTCAAAAACCCTGCCATAGGTTACCCCAAGTGCTTCGCTATGTTTGATGACTTAGCAAGTAAGCCCGGATTCACGAGGCGAGGTTTGTCTAGGTCTCAGCGGCGGACGCGTTTGCCTGCTATTGCGTGGCGGGTCGGATGGTTGAGGGAGAGACCTTGACCTTTTCAGTAGGACTCTCTCGGAACATCGCCACGCATCGCAGTAGGAGAAATAGATTCATACTTCCAACACTCCTGGACACACTGACCCCCAGATCCTATCAACCCCACATACCTTTTTCTTTTCTAGAACTCCTTCCTTTCCAAAAAAGACCACAAGATTCCTACCAATTTATATTCCTACCCTCATTTCTTTTACTTCCCAAGAACTTTCTCTCCTTCCTTTTCTAAAAATATTCAAAATTTTCTAAAAGTCAACTTATGCAATTACGGAGGTTCTGAAGTGCCTCCACGATGTTCACCGAAGAGAAGGTGCACTCATTCCCAGCCTTACTTCGCCACCGACTAGTTCTGGAGCATGACATAGAAATGAACCAACATCATTGTCGTGGCTGCATCCGAGTGGCTCAGTTCCAAAGTAAATGAGCAATGGATGCAGATGATGAGGCGACCTCCCTGATGGACCATCCTAAAATAATAGTTTTTCAGTTAATTTTTGTTAAATTTAATTTTAATTTAATGCTTAATTTTTTCATATACGATTTACGCTGTAAAATATTATTTTTTATAGTTTACTAGCTTTTCCCCGCGGCTTCGCTCGCATGGTATTACGGGAAATTACTGTAGCGCTTGCACTTATCAATTATCTCCCCCCCCACCCACCCCCATCCCCTTCCGCATTCCATATATTCATTCCCTTACATTCAGTTTTCAAACATCTCTCCTACCACCTAAATTTCATAATGCTATAGCTCAAAGAAAAAAAGAATTACTTATCCAATTTTGTTCATTCGTTCGGAATTTATGCGCTTACAAACATTTCGGATGTTTATTTTTATTTAAATATTTGGAAGTTCGTTAATATAATAAAAAAATACTCTGTTTATCATTCAGTCTTTATAATCGTTACGAATTATATTTTTAATACAGGAACTCAAATCTGACATTTATTCCAAGCTTGTCCAAAAAAAAAACGAATTCTAATATTTAAATTTTCTGCAGTAGTAGCTGACCAGTAGACTAAGTGCCTACCAGCATAGAGCCCAAAAATATATCAACATTGTTTCCATGGAAAAGATTTTTTTCTGACGTTAGCAAAAACTCGCTTTTGTTAGCGACAGAAAACGTATAACAAATATAATATATTAATATTTATAATTTCATAACGCCAGAGCTTACCATCATATACAACCTGTAGTCTGCGCATATAATTTAGCTTTATATTGGTGAAAGAATTATTAAAGTCTTTATATTGTGTTATGCGTGAAAAGGTCATAAACAAACTCGAGCAGTTTCGCATTTATAATATTAGTATGGACGTATGGATGTAATATGGCAGACTGGGATTGCACTAATTGCTGAAATAAAAACTTAAATAATTAAAAAAATGAAAATTAAAAGAGAAATCTCCACTCAGCATCATCCCCAAAGGAATTATTTTTCTCTAGGCTTCTTTTTCTCTTTTCTCATTTCTTCCATTTTTATTCATTCCGCTTGGTTATTAGTTTAGTGATTTTATATTTGGTGGCCTTAAATTTATACACCAACTAAAATAGTGCGGAACGAAAGACTTCCAAAAACATCTTGTCAAACGTAAAATTTTGCGAATTATTCCGAAATATTCTGTCAAAAAACTTCTTTTTCTTCTTTTTCCTATAATTACTTTAGAAAGTTTCCTTTTTAAAATTATTTTTCAACAATATCAAACAATTCTTTGCCATCATTATAAATTTTCTTGGGAAAGTGTGATTTTTTACTATTCATAATAAAATACCCCGAAATTTTTGGCCGCGAGTTTAGGATCACCCTAGGACTATATTGATTTATTGAATCAAGTACAAATGTTTCTGTTGTAGTTAGTAGCACGGATGAGAACCGGATTGACAATAGTATTGGTCGTACATTCGTCGCTTTACGTTCCTAGTCAAGAACCTTTTCCCACGTCGGTTTTCAGCGTCTGTTTCTATTTCCCTCATTTTCCTCGAGGCCAGCAATATTTTGTTTAAGCTCTGTAAAATAAAGTTCGCAATTAACAAGGGAAGTTGGTTCATAAACAATTTATGCACGCTGGCAAACCAAAAGCATTTCTGATAAAGTTTTGCGTGTTTCATTCCGCAATTCTTTGCACCATGGATGCAAAATGTACGGGTATTGTTTATGTAAAGAATTTATCAATTTCCCACAATTGCGCGCAAACTTTCAATAAATCAGCATGTTCTTTTCAATGTTTCGATACGAAGTCGAACTCAGCCCCTGTGGCGTTAAGTTAGTGTTCCCAGCTGAGTATCTTGCAATAAGAGCGCCAGGCGAAGAACTGCAGAGGAAACAATATTACTATGAAATTAAAAGAAATGATTGTTTTCGGTGTCATCAAAACGCTAGAATCACCTTTTTTTAAAGAAAGACAAACATTCCCAACAACATTTGACAATCTCCTACTACCACCACAGTAAGCAGAGAATGTTATTTGTATCATGTTAGAAGACAACCTGCCAAGGAATTGAACACACGACGCCTGGTTGGCATGCCAAATACGATGCCAACTCAGCCACTGACTGGTCTTAACCATCCATAGAATCACTACCAAATTATAAACGATGACTATGTACATATATACATACATAACACTCTACAAACATACAAATTTCATAAAAATAAATTAAATTTGTAGTTAAATTCTAAATTCAATTGTTGTGAACTCCTGCAATTGATAAATCCACACGTACCTACACGATCGACTAGACAAATATTAACATTTCATATACACACATCTCATTCCAACTATAGTTTGCATTCTCCAATACAGCGTTTACATAGCCTTGGTAACCAATATTTAAACAATATGGATGTATTTGATAATAAATTAAATTTATCAACTTTAAACGACGTATGTGCCAACTATTTATTCCTACTTCTTAAACCATCTTTATCTCTATTTTTACTTACCATATATTCTATGTTACCTGCTTTGTGTCAACTCTTATATTTGGTGTTATCTATATTTTCTTTCTTATATTTTATGTTATCTTTAGTTTGTTTCTTATATTTTATGTTATTTCCTATATTTTATCAAAAACATGTACTGAACTATATGTAAAAGCCCTATGGGCGTTTAAATAAATAAATAAATAAAATAAATAAAAATAAGTGCCTGTTTATATATCCAACATAGGTAGGCAGAGAGGATAGATCAGCTCTCAACTTGGGCTCGGCATACACGTTTTGCTTAATTTAAATTCATACATCGTCTCACATATACTCAACTGTTTTTCAGGCTCTTAACGTGACCCAACTTAAGTACTTGACTTAATTGGTCCTAAAACGTCTCAGAGACTTCTTATAACATGCACTTTTGTGGCTGTATTCATCAACAAAATTTGTTTAAGATATCACATGGCAGAACAGATGTTCTAGCACAGCACAGCAAGAGAAATATTGCTATTGATTGAAATTTCTAAAATACAGGAAACATTTAATTATTCTCTAAATTACATTAAAAATTGCACTTAATTGCGTTAAAACCCATCTTCCCAAATGTTAAGAATGTTAAAATGAGAAATCTTACTAAAAATTGATAATAATTAATCCTTTTTACAGTAATTAAAAAAATACATATGTATGTATTTAAAAAATCTCTTGGCCTTTGGTTCATCCTACGTTCAAACCATCTAATCGTCCCTTTCTAATTCTTAATCTAACAATCCTTAGGTATATGGGGTAAGGTTTGTTTAGGTCTTGACGGTCATACCTTTTTCTTTCCCAGAACTCGTCTCCTTTCTTTCCCTAAAAAGACCCAAGCATTTACAAAGATGCCGTGGCCCTTTAGGGATTTTATGGTCCTCACGGCCTTCTGTGTGGATCTAATGTAAAAATATCTGTATCCTTAATACTTTAAAATGTAACATATTCTCTTTATTGCAAGCGTGATATCAGTACAATTCTTGTAGTGGCTGTATTATCCAACTTTAACGAAGCATGACGTGAAAGAATTTCTGTATATCCTCATATTATATTATCTGAGCACCCACTGTATTATCGGGACATAATAATACATCTAATACATAATACAGACATGCACCCCTCCATCGCCCATTGTTCGGCACTTGGTTGCATTTTTAAAATGAGCATAATGTACCACGAATTCACTGACACTTAAGAAGCATTTTGACACTGCAGAACACATTGAAATATGTTTAGTGTTTCTTTCAGCCATAAATGATGCTGTCGAGTGAGGTAAAATTTTCCTGCTTTATCAAATATGACGTAACGTACAAACATAGTTCTTCGTTACACATTTCAATGGGAGCTTGAATATAATCGTTAAGTTTATTTAGATATTCGATTACTGGGATAGAAGAAAAAAAACAAAACATAGTAGTTGGATAAAAATTTGTAAGTCAAGATAGAAATGAAAATGGGAGGCGTATGGGTATAGTCCACCATTTTTTGGACAAACAACACCCCTGCCAAAGATCACCCCAAGTGATTCGCTGCGTTTGGTGACTTAGCAGAGGTGCCCGCGTTTACGGAGTGAGATTTATCTAGGTCTTGACAGGTCAATGGAAACCTAACTTCTACTTTTCAGCCTAACTCTCTTGACCTATCGTGCACATGCACCGCAGTGGGAGGGATTGATTTGTATTTCTCAAACTTTTTTTCTTTCCTTTCTAGAATCCTTCAAAAAAATCCTCCACACAGCATCCTCAAAAATGACATTTTATTCAGAGCCTCCTTTGTCGAGATAATGTTTAAAAAAACAAATTGATATATTTGAGTATACGAAATATAACAATTTTTTTAAACTTTATTCCACTATTTTCAAAATTTGGGAGTCGGAAATGGGTACCGCCGCACCGGATTTGATAACCAACACCTCTGCCATAGATCACCCCAAGTGGTTCGCTACGTTTGGTGATTTAGCAGGGGTGCCCGGGTTCATGGGGTGAGGTTTGTCTAGGTCTTGGAGGCGGATTACCAAGATACACTGAACCCCAGATTCCTACCCACCTCACCCCTTAAACCCTTTTCTTTCCCAGAACTCTCCTCCCCTTCCTTTCCCTCCACAAAGCATCCCCAAAGATGACATAGGCCCTGAGGGAAATTATTTACTTCAGGGCCTCCTGTGGTAAATAATTTTGTGTAATAATCGTGTCCAACGAAATCGACCACGAATTTCGTGGATAATCTAATTTCAAGTCCTTATAACAAACCTATGTTCGTTGACTTTCGGTAGGTTATGAGATACACTCACGTCTTTTGTTGGAATTAATTTCAAGAATTTACAAAATATTCCGCAAATTCAGAAATTTCGAAATATTTTCAAGAATTACGTGGCAGCCAAGATTTTCAAGAATATCAAGAATACAATATTTTACTTATATAAAAAAATGTTATAAAGTACTTGAAATAACGTTAAAACACACTTTTCTTCTAGTAAAACAAAATCTTTTACCCTCGTATTGTAACAACTCGTGCGTTTTCGCTAACCATATGAAAAGCTTGGAGAGCCCCGTAATGAAACCAATGTACCGCACTATTCGATTTTTAAATTGGAATTTTATAGCTCTTTTCCATTTCCCCCCGGCGCTACACGTCCTATCGGCGAAAAGGAACAAGTGTTTTTTAAATGTCCGAGGCCGGAGAGCCCGGAAATGGATTGGGGGTTGCAGGGGCAGGAGAGGTTTTTTGCTTTTAAACCTCCCGCCGTGACCGCGCAGGTGATCGCGGGGCGCACTATCACCCTCCCCCGTGTATTATTCATAGGCTGTAAATCATTCACGTGCGGACCTTGAGAGATTTATTCCCGCGTTACCCCGTCATATCGTTCAGAATTATTATTGGTTACCATCGGTTTGTCCCGTCCCGACCAATGGAACCACGTGCGCGCATTTATTTGCATGTTTTTATCTCAACCATCGTGCAACGGTAGCGTTGACGGGCGGCGTATCACGTATCCACAGAGGATCTCGTTATTAACACCTTTTTACAAGGACAAAAAATTGCTAGAGCTTAAAATCTATCAATGTCAGTCATCGTCCACTGTTTTGCGAATGTCTTTTGAATGCGCAGCATTTGGAAAAGAGGGTTCTTAATTTTTTTCACCGTTGTTTCAGAGAAATTCAAATGTGACATTTTCATCATATAGCTATTTACCGCCATTTTGTTTTCAGATATTTTCTTCTTTTATAGACCCGTTAAACGCCTAAACTTTTATATCAGATTTTAATAAATATGCTGTCATGGTTAACAACAATGATGGTTATCCTCTTCTGCTGATCACAATTTTCGTTATTTGTTTTTGGGGTGTTATGCCGTGTTGCGCTACCTCCTTCTTTAGCCAACGTTTCGGACTGCGAATTGTTATTGTGTGTAACGTTTCGGACAGCGTTAAAGTGTTCAAAACGTTGGCTAAAGAAGGAGGTAGCGCAACACGGCATAACACCCCAAAAACAAATAACGAAAATCCTTTTAGTCGTGAAAATCTAAAAATGTATCTGATCACAATTTCTTCAAAAGCTGAAACGGACTCAGCTGAAGAATCGGCTATATCGGGAACCTTTCAATGATCAAAAATACAAAAAGATGCTGATTGGCCATTTGATGACATTTTTACATTTGAATTTCTGTTAAAAAAATAGAACTTAGATAAAAATCAACAATACTTATTTCCTAAAAGGTACATAGTGCAAAAAGTTTGAAACAATAATTTACTTTTTCGTAATGTGGAGGCTAGACCACTCTCGTATTCATGGCTTCGGTTTATTAAATTTCAATGGATTCAGGTTATTTTGGTTAGGTTAATTAGTTGTAAGGTAGGTTAGTTCTCTTTAGGATAAAAAAGCAAGTCTTACTGCTTCTACTTCGCTGGAGATTTTAATTCAAAAGTATTATACAAATGAATTGCGTCTTGTTTTATTCTTTTAAGTCAGTGGTACCGTCCACATAAATCTGCACAAGGCGCTGAGCCTTCGCATCCGTAGACGGAACCGATGAATATTTCAAAACCTCTAACTCACCACGGAAACTATTGCGACCGGAAAAGAATTGCACTGGTTTAAAAATTCCTTCCAAAAATAATTACCCAAGAAAATACTATAATAAAATAGAAATGTCAAAGTAATATAATAGTAAAAAAATCAAAGAAAATGTGAAATCTTCAAAAACTAAAGCAGACAAGGGTGGAGAGACTACTACGAAGTACTTTTTTTCTTAATGTGGAGAAAAGAATGATATATTAGATTTCGTTGAATACCACTGCAACTTTTCCTATATATTTGGTTATCTTATTAGTATTTGTGTTTTCTTCTTCGGAGTCGCCAAATGTCACTTTCTTTTGTGTTTTCTTTTGCGTGTTCATTTTAGAGTGGTTTGAAGATTGGATATTGATTTCACAAAAATTTAAAAAAAATTGGCTTGCGTGGGACTGTGGATTTATCGTATTATCTTGGAACTGAGTACCCGTGAAATAAATAAATATTTTATTGCTATCTCATTCTCTAGCAGGCTAAATCCTATAGATGTATTTGTTTGTCTCGTTTTAGTGTCATTCGTTTCCGTTACATCGAGTTTCAAATCACAACAGTGCTAAAGAAGTTTTCACTTCTATTATCTAATGCTTCAAACGTAAATTTTTTTTAATTAAGCATCATTTCACCGCTATAACAAGTTACTAACTAAACTCTCAGCATAACAGAATTAGTTGGCTCCTTGTTTATGAGATCATCACCTGGTGACCCCGACCACCCGACTCTCGACACTTTACAACCAAATTAATATAATATTCAATATCCGCTCAGAGAATAAAGTAAGCAAGGAAGAAGTTGACAACTGATAAAAACTAGACCAGGAAAAGTGAGTCACCTGCAAGATGAAGGATTCTCATGGAATTCAACATTAATTTTTCCCTTTTTTTCCTTTTTAATGCATTATTTCTTAGAAATACTTTGTAAATAAAATTCATTCATTTGAAAACGATTTTTTTAAACACCAAAAAAGTTTTTATTGACGTTCGCGGCATATCTCTAAGTTATTCATTTTTTTAGATAAATTACTTCTTATAGGAGTTAGATCCTCCAAAACGTCTTAAATTTGCCTATCGTGAACGCCAAGAACAGACGTTCAATAAAGAAATTTGAATGTATTTAAAAAAAAAGCAAAAATGCAGCAGTAGAATATTTTTTCCGATAATGTCGGTGAAAAAAATCTTTAAAATCGTTGGTGAAAGAAATACAAAACCTTAATTTTGACGATTTCATTTAGATATTACCAGGCTGAGGTGTTTCGGGACTTTTATTATTCTTCTGTATGGGTTCTATTTTATAATTTCTTTAAAAAGTTTTACTTCCCGAATACTGCTCCACTAAATTATTGCATGTATCGTATGTTTATAAAAGTCCGCATGGGCGTATAATATAAATATACCCACATGGAGGATGCTTTGATCCCACTGACTCCGAGTAGTTTTGACGACTCATGTTCGGTGTTCAAATAAAATAAAAAATGATACAAAAATACCTCATTAGTTCCCTGCCCCGATTCAATGGGATTATATTGCATCACAGATGTTAGGAAGCGGAAGGGGTGTGGAGGGAGAGATGGGGTTGTTGGAGAGGAGTTGGGTGGAAAAGTACCTGGGTATTCAGATCAAAACGTAACCATTCCTATGTTCTAGCAAATCAGTAAACAATCCTGAATGAATTCCAATCCCTAACTGGAATATTAACAAAGACCTCAATAAATTATGTATTAGAATACTTGTCCGCGATTACCAAACAATAATTACATTGTGCAGTGCTACCAAACAAATCAATGGATCTATGGTTTCATTGCAAGACAGTAACAATCGCGAATATACTAAGAGTACACAACGTCTTTTGACGTGATAACGTCTTATAAATCGATGATAGCCGGCTGCTCGCACGAACAAGCATGACTCATTGTCACGTTCCGCCTGAGCCGAGCGTGCGAGCGAGAGCGCAAATCAGGCGTTTACAGACAACCAAATTTTTTCTTGTATTCAATATTGTATGGATCTTACCTATTCACCGATTTCACCATACTTTTCCTACAGAATATTTGGCAGGACTTTACATGAAAACTTTGTGTTCCTAACGACAGGTAAATTGAAGTGAAAACTTCTTTAGCACCGTTGTGATTAAAAGCTCAATGAAACGGAAACCAGCGAAAAAAGAAACAAACACATACATCTACAGGACTTAGTCTGCGAGAGAATGAGATAGACTAATCAGTGCCCTCTTTGTGCGGTGCTACGTTGAATAAAATAATTTTTAATAATAAATAAACTCTATAATTAACCAACTCCTGATACTCTACATTCGTCTCATTCTATCGCAGCTTATTTTCTGAAGGTTTCACTTCTAACTCATCATTTTTTTATATGCTTGGATATGTTAACTGCGTGTAGCAGTTTCTACAAATTTTCTTAGTATTCATTCTAATACATCTGACCTCGAAGCGATGATGTTTAAAGTGCGACGTCTCATGTCTTCTCACTCTCTCGCACCCAAATACGTCAGCACAGAAGATCACAAAATATTAATTCACAAAAGCGAGCGAACCTTGAGCAAAGGTTGCATATTTCAGGATTCAAAAATACCCTCTCGCCTATTTAAAATCCTATTGATATTTTTCATGGCTTTAAAGTTCTCGGGAAAGAGAAACACAGAGGGGATGTAAGAAATATCGCCCCTGTAAATGTTCACAAACACACGTTCAGAACATGCGAGTAAATATAGCATGACTTATAAGCCGTTCGCAGGCCCATCAATCACAAATATTTGACAGTGTTACACTCCGCAAGGACTAAACTCTAATCACACTGTTATTGGGTCGATCACGGAGCAAACAGAATAGCAAGGAAACCGAACAACTTTACCCTCGTAAGAATTAATGCTCTAATTGAGGATAAATTAGATCAAATACTTTAATATTCTTTTACACCTGCACAAATTAAGATAAAAAAACAGCGCCAAATGGAAGGTTTTACGGTCTCTCAGATAAATTTAATTACCCCGTGTTACGAAGGTTTTTATTTTTCTTACAAAGAGATTTATATCTACCCACTTTGTGAAGGCATAGAATGTACCGCGTCATTTCGCACCGATTGGTTTCGCAAACTCGCTGTTGGTAATATAACAAAATATATCAAAATTGTATTATATAATTCCGGTCGTAATTAAAACAGAAAATGAACAATCTAACTTTCAAAAACAAACAAAATAGCTGGATCAAGTCAACAGGAAGAGGTTTCATAAAAAGAAAACAAATTGAAAAATAAAGAGTACAATGTAGGCACACGAACCATAAAATTTTTATTTGAGATTCGAATCTCTGTAGAATAGTTATGTAAAAACCATAATATGTGATCAGAACAAGTATAATACCTAGTGAAGTCTATATAACAAAGACATGGGGGCAGTTCACACGCGGAAGAAGTGAAACCTTCAGAAAACTGGAAAAAAGAGTGGGGAGGCTACGAAGCACCGCACAAAGAAGAAACCGATTTTTCTATCTTTTTTTTTTAAGTTAACTTCCCATACGTGGCCCTGAGGAAAATAATTTCCCTCAGGGCCATGTCATCTTTGAAAATGCTGTGTGGAGGGTGTTTTTGAGGAGAGGAAGTAGTGAATACGGGTCTTGAAGAGACCCATGTTGTAGGAGGGAGGAAACACAGAGGCCGGCAAATCGTTCCATAGTCGAGCTGTTGAACTCAAGAAATGACCCGTTCTCATGTGACTGATGTCAACCGTGAACAAATGTTGGGCGCGTGTTTGGCGTGTTTCCCGACTATGTACCGGTGCCGAGGGGATCAATGACGCTGGTTCCTCGGAGCATCTTCCATTGTAATACCGGTAGAACAAAGACAGCATTCCCACCTGACGCCTATGCTCCAAATATTGCAATCCGTTTGTTAAGTTAGGAGAATCTATCAAACGGACATTCTCTTTCAGCATAAATCCTAAAAATATATGTGTTTGTCTCTTTTAAGTGTCGCTTTTTCGTTTCATCAAGTTTCAAATCACAACGGTGCTAAAGAAGTTTTTAGCAAAAAAAAAAATATTTTTGGGATTTTTCAATTCGATTATTTCATAGCACTTGACAAAGTAGTTGACAAAAAACCTATTTATAAACACATTCGATTTTTGTTTTTCACTGCGAATGGTTTCGTTTTAACGCCCCGACTTTAACTAAGGAAATAAATTCGCTCCAATTTATGGTTAATTACACTCTCAAGTTATCTGAAATAGGAGGTGTGAACGCTAAAAGTGTATTTGAAAAGTTCTTTGAATAGAAGTTATATTGTGAAAGCTAAGTTATTCCGTGAGACACAGGACCGTGCCCCAGTAGCCCGGGGTACCTACACCTACCCAGTATCTACCTCCCAGTCTGGGGCGTGCCGTGACTTTTTCAAATTTTTTGAAAAAAAAAATTAAGATAATTATAATATACCTGGATAGCTTTTTGTTTGAAACATAATGCAGCCTTATATTTATTTATTATGTGTTTATTTATTTCTTTCCATTCTCGTAAATAATGTTAAAGTGATCCACTAGTCCTGGAGAAATTTGATATCGAAATTCACGCCTCTTTTTGGGAAAGACTTAAAAACACTTGAGAAGAAGTTTTTAGAAAAGTATTAGAAGGTAATTGAGAATTGTTTTGTTTAGGCTGATTTCGTAAAAGCCTGAAAAAAATATAAACTTTTTTTTACGCATTATTTATTATAATAACAAGGGAATTTACAATCGACGTGGAGTCCAGAGAAAACACACCCCGGTGTCGGGGCGGTAACTAACACAAAATGTTCACGTATTCCTTATGCGGACGGCATAAGGTTTAATTCTCAAATCCAAGTTCGTTGAACGCTCCCCATTTTCATTCATGCCAAAAACAACAGCGCGAAATTGCATTGTTTTGTTTTATTTTGTGAAATTCAGGCAAAAATATTAAAATGTATTCCGATTGTTTTGTAAAGTACCTAATTTGCTACATTGTATAAGAATCTTTATCCCAAAATGGATTAAGTAGTAGTAGATTTTTGCACTTGAAAGTATTTTTTATAGGCCTACTTATGCTTTATTTTTTTCCGGATTATTGTTTCCAATATTATATAATAGTAAAGGTCAAGATGTGTTTACTTGCAGTATTTAATTGAAGCATCCATAATATTTCTAAACGATCGATTTTTAAAACTTAAACACATGATTTTGTATGATTTTGCATTATTTCACATGGGTTCATCTTAACGGATGTTTACAGTTTAGATAGATCGTAAGTACCAGTAACACCATTAACATAAGTACCAGTAAAAAGTACCATTTATGTTAATAATCTAAGTATGTAAATGGGTTAGTAGTAGTGTTTTGTGAATACCTCATTCGGAGAACATGTTCTGAGGTGTTCACATGATTTAGAGTGTTATTCTGGGGTTATAAACGTAAATACAGCATCGACCTTTCAAGGAGGTTTTGTGAAAACCTCAATATGAGAACATGTACTGAGGTGTTCACATGATTTAGAGTGTTATTCTGGGGCCATAAACGTAAATACAGCATCGACCTCCCAAGAAATATTTGTTCGTGAACACCTCATTAGGAGAACCTGTGCTGGGGTGTTCGCATGTTTTAGAGTGTGTAAAGTGTTATTCTGGCGACGTAAACAAAAATACAGCATCGTCCTTGAGACTCTTAAGGAGGTTACTGTGGTCCCATTCATGGCGGCAGAATTGTAAATTAGGTTAGTAGCCGTTATAGTTTATCATACGGATAATGTACGTTATTATGTTAATTTAGTTTAAACATAGTTTCTAGGTAGGTACTAGGTAGTAGGTAGGAGAAATGAAATCACCAAGCAGATTGTTGGTAAAAAACGAGTGTGCTTTAGACCACACGACTGAAGTAAAACTTCTTCATCACACTTTTCGTAACGCTCTCGTCACGCATTCACCAGCTTACTCCCCAAGTCAAGCGTGCAAGTAAAGAAGTTTTACTTCAATAATAATTATAATATGTATTAATTTTGTTTTGTCTGGAACATTTCAGCTCTTTCATGAATTATTACTTACATTGAAAGCCAATAATTTCATAAATAAAGTTGGGACTACTATTGTAGTATTTGAGGAAGGTTGAGTAAAAGGAGCAAGGTTTTTGGACATTAACTAATTCAGACAAGAAGTTAGGACATTCGTGATCCAGAATTTCCTTTGACCTCTGCCCGCAATCACAATAAAATGGCAAACTGACAACGTGGAACCTGGCATTGTGGTTCCGGCGTTTGGCATGTCCTAGACCTGGAAATGTTACAGAGGAAAAAAAAGGGCTGGGAAGTTTGAAACCAGGGCTTTTAGAAACAGAAAGATCGATTATTGAAGAAATAATATTTCCTTTTAACACTTTAACTTAGACAACGACAATATATGATTAGTCAGACATTTCCGAAAAATCGAAATTTGAGTTGAGTATGCAGTTATTCGTACAAGCGTTTTTTTAAATTTTTTTTTTATGAATATCGCTAAAAAGTCCCAACTGCTCCCTTCTGGAGTCATGACACGCGACTATGGCATCCATAATTTGGGTATGTTGTGAGGCTGAAGGTAATGGAGAAGGGAAGGAGATGGAGAAGAAGAAGGTGAGGAAGTACTTGACTATTCAGACCTGATCACCAAACACGACTTAAGCCATTTCAAGCAACGTTTCAATTCTGAATGATGGTCTTACACCAGGGCGATACTGAGAGTATCTTTTACTCTGGAACGTGCCGCAAATATACTACATATTATTTTAAATGATTTAATTGTAAAATAACACAAATTAATCAAATAAAACTTATTTGCCGGGATTCGATCCCGCGACCTTCGGATTGCGAGTCAAGAGCCTTACCGCTCGACCACGCTGGCCGTCATCTGGTACAATACTCAAACCAATCACAAACATCACCAAATCAATTACAATGCAGAATTTTTTTTAGTGAATTGATAAAAGCCCCTATGGGCGTATAACAACAATAAATAAATAAATCTTCAGTCAAACCAAAAAAAAAAAAAAAAAGTTAGTTTTCTGGGTCACTAATAGGATATTTTATAGCATATTTAGTATGGAAAATACAGAAACGTGTAAAAAAAAATTATTTGTGTCGAGGGTTTGAATATGGCTCTCTTCATAATCTTAAAACTTAGTATTTGGAGATGTGTGACTAATCAACCGAAAGATCGACATGTACAAAGGACAAGGAAGTCATGTTCTGTAAAAGTAGACAGTAACCTGTTTATTTGTGTCACAACGTTAACACTTCTCTATACTTGATGGTGTCACACCCAAAAACGGTTGCCGGTAATTTTTTAAATGAAACTTCTATAGCCCGTTAGTGATTTTAAAATCGGATGTAACGGAAATGTGTCACTATATATATTATTTCACAGATATTCCGTTCTAATATAATGCGGCAAATTTGAGCCTTAACTCGAGCCTTCCGTAGTGCAGCGGCTAAGGCGCCTGACAAATCCAAACGGCCAGAGAGACAGACATCCAGCGAACAGAGTTCGAATCCTACAAAATCCAAAAAAAAATTCATTTTTATTTTTCTGAAATTAATATCTAATCTTCAAACCACTTTAAAATAAATAGGCAAAATAAAAGAAAGCGACATTTAGCGATTTTCTAGTTTCACTTCTACCGCGTTTGAACCGCATTCTCTGATTTTTAAAATTATCTACTGATTTTTAATCGCCTTCAAAAAACAACAAACTTTGTTCTTTTTATTCCCATCATGTTTCATGTCGCAAACTGTTTGCTCTATTAAGAGTATTTTAGTTACCTATTCTGTGACTTCTTCGTCAACAGGAACTATCAGATATTATATTAAGGTGATCTAAAATTCATGCTACGTTCACAGACACGTGAGACACATAATACGTTTTGAGCTGATAAGAATGCAGTTTTATTTCATTGAGCTAAGACCCGAGCGAATTCTAGCTATTCCGTAAGCTGGTAACCTACCTGTGCTTTTAAGGAGCACTTTTATCGCCCGGGTGTGTTTACAGTTCGCGAATCGTAACATGTAATAGAAAATGTTTAAAGTTTTCTAAATCGATTGTTTTAAAAAGACTTTGAAAAGTCCATTCGGTCGGGATGTTCAACCATTAAAAAACCTCTTCCTTCTGCCGAACATCCTAGATAAAGTTGATTCTAAGACACAAAGGAAAAATATGTTATCGTGTTGCTGGGCAACTTGGGAGGCGGGTGTGGTTTCCGCCACCCCTGGAACCATTTTTTGGATAACCAACAACCCCTGTTAAAGTCACTCTAAGCTCTAAGTGGTTCACTATATTTAGTAGCCCACTGGAGCGACAGCGCAATTCATAATTTTTTTCTCCGATTGCTCGAGATTTTTTGGTGGTTTTTTTCCGCCCACATTAAAAAAAAATCATACCTCCGAATTTTGATATGGAGACATACAAACTGATTGAAGTTCTATATAGCCAGTAAATTCACCTATCTTTTGTCGATTATCGCATATTCGTAGGATTTATAAAAAAAGTATTATAAAATCGTAAACTTCTACTTAATTACTTACAAATAAGGGAAAATTTGCCAAAATTGGCAGCGAAGCAATCCGAGGCATTGTAAATAGTGCCATTTTGTGGCAAAAAGTGCTCCAGTAGTTAGCAGGTGTTCATGAGGTCAGGTTTTCTGGCTTTTGCTTTCCTACAGCTACTTCGCATGGCGAGCGGGATCGGGAAAGACTGGTTGAGGGAGACTTTTTGTACCCTCCATCCGGACTCTCTCGACCCCTCGCCTTGCACCGCAGTGGTTGGGATGGATTCATACGTTTGTCGGTCCTGATCACATTGAACCCCAGATTCCTGCGCATCCCTCACATTTTTTTCCTTCTCAGAACTTCCTCTCCTTCATTTTTCTAAAAATACCCTCCACACATCATTCCAAAAGTTCACATGAAAAGTTAGGTAAGATAGAAAAAAAAACAATTACGAAAATATATGATTTTAAGTAATGAATCATCAAATTAATGAATAATTTATGTAAACCGAATTCAATTTATTTACCCGGTTCCTCGAACAATACATAATTCAAACGAGTTTAAATTCATCAATTTTCAATATTCAAAGTTAAATATAATCAATTCTTAAGCTCATATTATTGAACTAACCAAGCGATCAATATGCCTTCGAAGAATTGCTTCGATCGAAATTAAAGGAATTTAAAAACATGGTTTTGGATAGGAGTTTTGTGGAAAAATGCCGTTCCTACAGCGCAGTGGAGAGCCTTTTAACTTTGTGGGTTCCTCTCCTCGGGCAAAATTAATTACTTGGATTTACAACTACCATTTCAAGGAACGTTTTAGAAAAGCTTTAGGAATAATTGAAGATAAGGAACTTAATCTAAAGGGTATTCGGATAAACTTGTCACGTAACCTGTGAAGGGAGATTGTAACGTTCCTTCATTTTCTTTATTAGTACCTACTAACCTAGCCGATACTATTAAGCAACTTTAACTTTAAGTCATTGGATTAATTGCTTTCTTGGCCCTCGGAATGAGATGAGAAGTTTAACGAGACCGTCAAAGATATTACTTTGTCAAACAAACGTCAAGCCATGCCGATTTTCTCATCCCCGCTTCAAACTCGACTAACTAATCGAAATCTATTAAATACACCGCTTTGAGGTTGTGAAAGAATCTTGTTTGCACCTAGTTTTTCCAGAGCCGGAGCAATTTAACTATGATAAGATACAACGTTCAATGCATTTGTAGATAAATGAAAACAAATAACTTTGTAAAAACAACTATATAATCAATATTATCTACATGTTTCAAAACTCAGATGATAATATTGATTATATAGTGGTTTTCAAAAAGTTTAGTTTTTTAAATTAAATTAAAATTAATTGATTTTAAATAATATATAGTTTTACGCAGGGTTCTATAGTGGAAGATATTCTCAGTATCGCCCTGGTGTAAGACCACCAGAATTGAAACGAAACGTTGCTTTAAATGGCCTTAGTCGTGTTTGGTGACCAGATGAATAGCGAGGTACGTCCTATCGTCCCTTCCTCATTGCCTTCTTTTTCTCACTAACTTCAGGCTCATAATACCCCCCATTTGGGTGTGCCATATTCTCACTGGCTCCAGATGGGAGCAGTTGGGACTCTTGTACGTAAAAATGTTTATGTGTTACATTTAGAATTCTTTTTCAAAAAGTTATTCCACCGTAAAAATATAACATACATTATTTTAAAGACATTTTCTCACATTTCAAATAAATTATTTTTGATGCCACTTAGTAATTTTATTTATTTGGTGTTAATTTAATAGACACATTGTAAAAATAAAACTATTTAAATAGCGGTGTACACTGCGTGCTTTATTTTAATGAAATGTACAAACGCTATGTTAATCGTTTACATCTGTTAAAATTCTCTCACAATCAGGGTGTCATAAAATTTTTATCTGAGATATTGAAAATAAAATATACTTTCCACAAAAACAGATGATACAATAATATTACGTGTGCTTTTATTTTTCAAATTCAACACAAATATCATTACTGAAAAAAGGTCAAGCAAAAACCATGACAGATTAGTAAATATGACTATACACAATAAAGAAATTTAAGTTTTAATGATGTTGTTCGGTTTTTGAAGCGAAACTTCTTTAGCGTCGTTATTGACTTGAAATTCTACACAAATACTCGGATCTAATATAACGCCGTAAATTCGCACCTCAGCGCGTGCCTTCCGTAGCGTAGTTGACAAGGTGCCTGACAAGTCTCAGCGGCAATAAAAACAGACATCAAGCGAACGGGAGTTTTGAATCCTACGAAATCTAAAAAAAAACATTTTTATTTTGTGAAATCAATATCCAATCCTCAAACCACTTTAAAAAAAACAAGCAAAAGAAAAGAAAGCGACTTTCTAGTTTCACTTCTAACGCGTGTGAATTACACACTCAGATTTTTTAAATTTGACTAGTTTTTTGGTCGGTCACCAACGTGTTGCGAACAGTTGAAATTGGAGCTCTGCGCGGGTCTGCACCTAAATGCAACATCTCGGTTTACACTTTCGCTCCCTGGGCGGCACCTGCCATTAATCCTTTACACTGCATCCCTTTAGCGCGATAAATTATTCAAATTTCAATCAGAACCGCGGCGGAGGGGGCGCCCGGTAAAAAGCGACCCGTTTCCCGAGGTATTCACACTTCATTTCCCAAAGCCAAAAATACTGTCAGGAATAAGTCGACTTGGCATAAATTGTTTTTTTGCAACACTTGGATTGATATGGAAATTGAAACAAAATATTTCGCTTTCCGAGTGATGGAGTACGCTCGGCTTGGGGAGGCATTCACAAAGCCTAACCACGCAAGGAGAAAACAAATCGAAATCCTTCAGTTTAGTGAACTGTCAGATAGAGAAACATTAAAATGAAACAATATGAAAATGTTTACAAAATATTATTAACGCTCCCCTTATGTTCTTCTTTAGAATCTTATTCGAATTATAAGAGTTGAGAAACATGTTTTATCTGCAGTGTGATTAGGATAAATTTGTAACTATTGATAAAAACATATATTAATTGTTTTTGTGTTTAATTCGTAGAACTCCATTTAATTATTTTAAAATATAATTTCAATAAATAATGTTATTATCAAGGTCTGCTAGTATTTTAGTATTTATTTTTGTTACAGCTGTTTCGGCTTACAAGGCTATTTTCAAATTGTTTGGAAATGTTTGAAAATGGCCTTGTAAGCCGAAACAGCTGTAACAAAAAAAAATCGTTAAATACTTGCGGAACTTGATAAAAACATTATTAAATTTAATTTAAATAAAAAAAAACATGCTAAATAAAATGAAATAAAAAAATCTTTGTTTTTAAATTATATTGGAGTGGAGTACCCGTAAATTAAATATATATTTTATTCTCTCTAAATATTCTCTCGCAGGCTAAATCCAATAGATGTATGTACTTATCTCTTTTTATTGTTGCTATATTTCGTTTCATTGAGTTTCAAATCACAAGTTTCCTCTTCAAAAAGTTGTATTAAAATGGAAATCCAGCATAATTTAAAAGTTTCAAAATCAGAAAGTCAAACGGCAGATTGTTCCACGTTTTTATAATAAGCAAAATTGTTCCAAAAACAAAGTGACGATTTAAAAGCTTTTAGATTTTTAACTAACTGATACCTAAATAGATCTAAGAACATAGTAGGTGTAAGCCAATTCAGGGGAAAACAGTTTATATCTATTTGCAGATAGAGCAGTTATTTTTGCCCTTCAGTAAAGGAAAAAAAAACAACCTCGAAATTCCACCAAATTTACGCAACCATTTACAAATCTTTTCCTAGAACCGTGAAAACAAACATTTTTATTTCTTTCGTATTTTAATTTCCTAATCTTGTTTCAGTGAATGTAAATGCGCAAAGATAATTTATATAAAAAATATATTTGTATCTACCTTAATGTGTAATAAAATAGTTCATTACTAACTTAACACTTTGAATCCAAACGAAGAATTCAATGTCGATTTATTTTATATGGTAGAGCAGACTCGTAAAAAATATCGCGATATTATAATGATTGGATTTGTGAATCTAAAGTATTAAAATACTGCAATTTAAGGCTGTATTCAATGATAATATTCTACAAAAAAAAAAAGTATTCGTAAGAGATTTGTAAGGTCGATAGATGTCACAAATAAAATAAAAATGGATTGATTATTACCAGACACTTTCTGGATTGCAATTTAATTCGTGTGGAAACTTTTATTCTTTTAACCTGTATAATCCGTATATCTATTGAACAGATAGCTGCCAAAAATATGCATGAAAACGATGATAATCTTGGTAGTTCTTAATCGAGTATGGAAAAAATAGCCCAGTGGTCAGAGCAATGCCCCGGAAAGTTAGAAGTCTTAGGTTCAATTCCCAGATGCTACCGATTTTTTTTCTGTTTTACATTTTTGAGGGTGGGTATTTTTTTTTTATATGAATACCGCACAAGAGTCCCAACTGCTCCCGTCTGGAGCCAGTGGGACTATGGCATCCCCAATTGGGGTATGTTGTGAGGCTGAAGGTAGTGGGGAGGGGAAGATAGGGAAGAGGAAGGGGAAGTACCTGGCTATTCAGATCTGGTCACTAAACACGGCTAAAGTCATTTCAAGCGACGTTTCAATTCTGAATGGTGGTCTTACACCAGGGCGATACTAATAGTATCTTCCACTCTGGAACGTGCCGCAAATAAACAACATATTATTTCAAATGAATAATTTGTGAAATTACACAAATTAATCAAATAAAATTTATTTGCCACGCCGGGATTCGATCCCGCGACCTTCGGAATGCTAGTCAAAAGCCTTACCGCTGGACTACGCCGGCCGTCATTACATTATCTTCAATGATAAAAAAATTAAGTCTGAAGAAATCCAATTGAAATTTTTTAATAGTCGAACAAAAACAAGAAGGCGGTGTTTTGTTACAATTCTTGCCGCCTACAAAGTTAACCGTGTTAAGCTAGGGCAACGAAAACAACAAGTCAAAACTGGGTTATTGATGTGGCATTGTACATTTGCCACGTCTTAAAAAACTAAGCAGGAACATGTGTGTATAGGTTTATCCCCAATTATAATCCCGATATGAATAGTTTCTCCGGAAGATTAGATTATCCTAAGCACGCATGTTCAGCATCCCGCGCTTGTAATTACATAACAAATATAATTATACGAATCAAAATTGCCACTTGAAGAATATTCATTTGGCATTATAAATGACGGCTTCTGCTACATTTGAGTAATTACCCTGTGTTGTGTTTGATTCTAGAAATCCCCGAAATTGTAAAATGTTCCGACAATTTTTTTTTTACATATAGGTAGCCTACACACCTACTCATATTTTTACTATGGTAAAATATTACTTCTTAATATTATATCCCTGTGGAGAAATGGTGTATAATCTATTTTAGATAGAGATTATTATACATATCTATTGAAAAAGATAAAATCTAATGCCTGATAAGAGAGCCCCAATTCTTACTTATACACCGTATCCGGAAACTAGTGGTACAAACGGAAAACTGGTAAATCTACATCACACGCGGAGTCGATTTTGTGGTATATTTTTTTTCGATTTCTGCTGTCGTTTTCGAGTAAATCTGGAAACCATTTGAGTAA
The DNA here is from genome assembly GCA_936435175.1 of Glyphotaelius pellucidus. Taxonomy (NCBI): domain Eukaryota; kingdom Metazoa; phylum Arthropoda; class Insecta; order Trichoptera; family Limnephilidae; genus Glyphotaelius; species Glyphotaelius pellucidus. Next base: position 7,370,417 of record OW386542.1, read on the forward strand.
AGCTGGAATTTTTCGAGTAAAGTTTAAAAAAAAACTGTTTGCTAGGGGGTATGTGAAACTTTACCCACTCAATCTCAACTAAAAGGAGTTAAAAGTGGACTCATAATCAGAGCGGCCAATGCGGTAAAGTTTCATTCTACCTCAATCTATCGCAGGCTAAATTCTGAAGACGTATGTATTTGTCTCTTTTTCTAAATAAGTTTCACTTCAAAAAGTCAAAATGAAATAAATTGCTGGATCGGGATTTTTTTTTGGATTTCTGTGTCATTTACCATTGATAAGATTTACCTTTGCGATTTATTGCGACTTTTCAGACGTTGTGTATAATATATCAATAATATAAATACTTACAAACTGTTTCATGTAAAAATTTTATTTATATGTTTTATTTTATTTTATTAGGTGTTGTGTTGTGCGAAGGTTGTCGTTTCGGTTTAAGGCGAATTAAATGGAGCTCATGTTTAAAGATCAATTCCTTTGTTACGTGGGTGTGGGAACAGTTTATTCTCGAGAAGCTGGTGAAATAGTGTTGTGCGAAAGTAAAACAATAAACCAACCGCCCTATTTTCGTGCTACTTTTCCTTGGTAACAGTTTAACTTAATGCTGTAATATAGGTGAAGGGATGTCTCTACAAGGACGTGCTATATTTCTGTTTAGCGAAGTGAATGAGTGATAGAATGGGTCGCGCACTACTCGGCTTTGACTTGTGCATTCACTAGACTGGTTACTAGGGCCTAATCCTCGCTGTCGAAGCCGCGGCACGTGCATCTTCTTGACAAAGACGTGCCGCCGATAGTTCCGTTGTGACTTCTTTCTATTCCTCGTGAATGACGCATGTTACAAAAAGAGTCGTTAACCTTTCCTTACCCAAGATGCAAGTCATGTTACTTAATTTTTTTACGTGCAATATTTAATATCTCAGTAAGCTTATCCTCAAAGATGACATAGGCCCTGAGGGTTATTATTTTCCTCAGGGCCTCCTGTGTGGAGTTAATGTAAAAAAAAAAAAAAATACAATACCCACCTCAAATTTTAGATATTCCAAGAAAACATTTTATAAAATTATTCAGAATATCGCACGTTAGCATTAAAAATATGAAATCGAAATATCTGCTTGACAAATAGATTATGTATTTAAAAGAAGGCAAAATATTTACAGATGAATGGTTTTTTATAATTATTTCTGGTTGAGAAACATAAATATAATTTTATATTACATAAGAAATATTATTGTATAAAATATGAATTGTAACCTTGAAAAAATATTAGTTTATATCAAAATGCAATGTATAGTAACTCAAAAAATAATTAACATGATTTTTTTTTTGACGTGATAACGTCTTTTAAATCGATGAACGCCGGCCGCATTCACGAAAAAGCATGACTCATTGTCACGTTGTCACGTTCAAGTGGAAGTGAGAGGGCGCGGAACAAGTATTCGGCCTAAGCGTTCAGTGTGGAACAAGCGATAGAGAGGCACGATCGGCCTAAGCGTTCGGCTTAAACGTTCGGTTCGTGACAACCAATTTTTTTATTAAAAAAGGCAAATATTCCCGAGTTACGAATAACCTGAAAATATTTGAAAATGAGAAAAATGTTGCTTGTTTCGTGATGGAGGACTCAGCCAGCCAAGGAATCGAACAATCGACGCCTAAGTGAAACGCTAAGCCAACCAGCCACTGATTGGTCAAATTCAAAGATATATTTAAAAAATTTATTTCCTTCTTATTTATAAAAAAAAAATCGTTTTCAAAACGTTTCGTAGGGGAAAAAACTGCTTGCAGCTCACGTGCAGTAGAAGCGTAACCTTCAGAAAACCAATGTGGACAAGAGTGGGGAGGCTACAGGAGAGACCGACCAAATCACAACGGTTCTAAAGAAGTATTCACTTCAAAATGTAAACAACTCAGCGATTGCGATAACGCGGTGTAATATCTCGGAATCGGAAGGAAGTTATTTTTTTTAAATTAGCAACGAGAAGGTTATAAACGAGCTCTCAACGGCAGGACGTCGCTCGGTGTTCGCGTGTTCCTCCCACATAATGAGAGCTTCCCGCACTGTTTCTCGCGGAACTAAACGCTGGATGCATATTTCATGCAGGGCGAGACTGGATACATTTTGTTCAGACTTTTACTGGAGGCGGTCCAAATTGAGATCTGGAGCGCTTCCGAATTCGCAACCGACTTTTTAACATCGTACTTCAAGTCATAAGCTTAAAGTAGGAAACATTTCATGGGGCTTTGCGCTGGCTACAACAGCTAAACCTTTAAAACGCTCCCATTAAAGCTCTTAAGAATCGTTTTCAATTGTGTATTATTTTTAAAAGTAGCACAAGTTTATAAATTTAGTATTTTTTTCGCTCTTTAAACCCTGACTTGAACTTTTTCAAGATAATTTATACCACTACGGTAACACGGATTACCTCGAATCATTTTTCAAACGAAGTGGGGTAAATTTGTGTAATCTTTGTAAATTTGTATAATCATTGTAAAATTGTATAATCTTTGTAAATTTGTATAATCTTTGTAAATTTGTATAATCTTTGTAAATTTGTATAATCTTTGTAAATTTGTATAATCTTTGTAAATTTGTATAATCTTTGTAAAATTGTATAATCTTTGTAAATTTGTATAATCTTTGTAAATTTGTATAATCTTTGTAAAATTGTATAATCTTTGTAAATTTGTATAATCTTTGTAAATTTGTATAATCTTTGTAAATTTGTATAATCTTTGTAAATTTGTATAATCTTTGTAAATATGTATAATCTAGCGCACACTCGTGAAAAATCGTGGGATAGTCTGAAATCTTAAATTTCTTATTTTTAAAAAGGTTTTAAAAATATTATTTCGACGTTCAATTACTTATTCATAATGTGCAATGTACACTGGTAGGTATATCTTATATATATTAAGTTTTATTATTTTTTGTTAGAATTTTTTTTTTTTTAAATAATTTTGATATTTACCTAGAAGTATATCAAAATCAGGAAAAATATTTTGTTTATACTATACACAAAAATAATATATAAAAGTTATTTAAGTAATTGTTCAATAAATACATATAAAAGTTATTTAAATAATTAAGTACAATAGAATTTAAAGAATTAAAAATTTACAGATAAATGAACGTATCAGAAAAAGATCGAAAATATTTTGAACTGATAAATAAATTTCAACTGAAATACGAAAAAGATAAATATTTTTATTTTCAATGGGTACGTAAGACATATTTTATTTTAAATTATTTTTACGCGTGGTCATGATCAATGCCAATATATCTATCGTCCAATTCTTTTGTCAGATAAATATAAAGACAAGAAATTTGAGTTAAATATGCAATTGAAGGTATCACTGTTCCTTCTCTGTTGATCAACGCATCCAAACAATTTACAAAATTACAATCGATCATCCACCATATCTTTAGGCAGACGAATTCAAATACAAGAAATTTGAGTTTAAACGCAGTTGAGAGTAAAAGTGTTCCCTCTCTATTGATGAACACATCCAAACAATTTAAAATCCCGATAAAAACAATATGTCGATCTTTCACCATATCATTGGTTAGACGAATAATACAAAGACAATAAATTTGAGTTAAATACGCAGTTGAAGGTAAAACTGGTCCCTCCATCTTGAACAATACATTCAAATAATTTACAATGCCGATGAAAAAAATATATCGATCCTTCACCATACCATTGGTCCGACGAATACAAAGACAAGAAATTTGACTTAAATATGCAATTGAAGGTAAAAGTGTTCCCTCTCTCTTGATCAACACATCCAAACAATTTACAATGCCGATAAAATTACAATCGATCATCCACCATATCTTTGGGCAGACGAATTCAAATACAAGAAATTGAGTTAAATATGCAGTTGAGGGTAAAAGTGTTCCCTCTCTATTGATGAACACACCCAAACAATTTAAAATCCCGATAAAAACAAAATGTCGATCTTTCACCATATCATTGGTTAGACGAATAATACAAAGACAATAAATTTGAGTTAAATACGCAGTTGAAGGTAAAACTGGTCCCTCCATCTTGAACAATACATTCAAACAATTTACAATGCCGATGAAAAAAATATATCGATCCTTCACCATACCATTGGTCCGACGAATACAAAGACAAGAAATTTGACTTAAATATGCAATTGAAGGTAAAAGTGTTCCCTCTCTCTTGATCAACACATCCAAACAATTTACAATGCCAATAAAATTACAATCGATCATCCACCATATCTTTGGACAGAAGAAAACAAAGACGATAAATTTGAGTTAAATTCGCAGTTGAGGGTGAAAGTGTTCCATCTATCTTGAATAATACATCCAAATTACTTACAATGCCGATAAAAACAATATTTCGGTCTTTCACCAAATCGTTGGTCAGACAAATACAAAGACAAGAAATTTGAGTAAAGTACGCAGTTGAGAATAAAAGTGTTTCCTCTATTTTGAACAACACATCCAAACAATTTACAATCGATCATCCACCATATCCTTGGACAGACGAATACAAAGACAAGAAATTTAAGTAATGTACGCAGTTGAGGGTAAAAGTGTTTACTCTATTTTGAACAACATATCCAAACAATTTACAATGCCGATAAAAACAACATATCGATCTTTCACCATATCATTGGTCAGACGAATACAAAGACAAGAAATTTGAGTTATGTAAATATGCAGTTGAAGGCACAAGTGTTCCCTCTACGCCGATAAATTTGTAAAGAAAACACAATATTGTTGTTTATTAGTGTACCGTAGTGTACCAAAAGGTACGCTTCCTGGTGTTATTTTATGCTACAAAATAACATGGTCGAATACAGGCGCATAGTAAACATCACATATTCGACGACTATTAGAATATTGCTTACCAAATAATCACAAAACATTATTGATACATTATTTTTTTACATTTACAACGTCACCCAATATCAACCCGATCTACGCAGTGCAAATCGAAATTGATTGATTGACCCGGGTATTCTCAATTACAATAACGATATTTACGTACATTAAATATTTGTATTGAGCAAACACACCCTCGCCTCACCTCAGATATTTACCATTCATTGTTTGATTAGATAATTAATTATTTCACGTATTCATAAATACACAAAACAAAATAAGAACAGTCAGCTTAAACACGGCTGTGGGTCGTGTTGGCTTAGGCCAAGAATCATTGAAAATGAATCTAAGTACTTTTTGGTAAATATATTTTCAAAGAACCTTTCATAGAATATGAATTTATGTACATTTTGATAAATACATTTTCTACAAACCTTTCTACGACCTTGGGCGTAGTCAACTGAACAGGCACTCAAGTATTTATATTTTAAAATAAATCTTTTTTAATTTCACATTTGTTTTTTCGATTGATTGAATGTATGCCGCGGAATTTCGGAAGTGAATTTTAACCCACTTTCCGACATCCGATCGAACTGAAACTCGGAAGACAGGCTCGTTGTCGATGACAATTGATTTTGTCAACTTGGTGGCAATCGCCCAATCGGAATTTAGCAAGATAGTAAGCGGTTGATTCCGATCACTAGATAGGAAGTAAAAATCTGAGTTATATAAAAAAAAAATTAAAATATAAAAATGATATTAAAAAATAAATAAAGTAAAAAAACTTCAAAAATACGTAAAGCAAAAAAACTTCGTTCTTTATGTTGATTCTTTTGTTACTGTTATTATTTTTTTAAATATAAAGTACAAAAATTTCCGGGCTACGAATGACCTGACACGACTTGAATTCCTCCAATATCATCATTGTATCACCTGAACGCGAGGCTTTCTCGGGGCAACTCAGCGGCTAACATGTCAATTTTGTATTTAATTTTTTTAAATTTATTGTTTGTGTGGGTATTCACAATGGAGTATTTTCGCAAACTATTATCATTAAAATTGTGAGGAATATTTTAAAATAATAATCAAATTCTGATCATTGTAACAAAAATGTATAAAAATCACTCGAAATGGTTCATAAATACTAAAATTCTCGATTCACGAAATCACGTGAAAATAAATTTCGACGTACGACGCACTTTGAGGGCGTTGACACAATTTTATGAGGATTCAAAGCTTAAATAATTAAATAAAACTCTATCATTGCTCCACATTTAACTACTGTTCAACTGTTATTTTCCTATAAGAACAAAATAAGTTTCAAATTCTCCGAAGTAGCGCAATGAGTATAATACTTTGGCAAAATAGATTTTCAAAAGTAAATAAAATGTTAAAGGAACTAAATTGGCTATCCGTGAAACAGATGTTGACCTCGAACACGTTGATATTTATCCATAAAATAGTAAACAATCTGTTACCAAAATACGTATCAAATAAAAAAATATACAAAAAGGACATTCACAGACATAACACAAGGACGTGCAAGGAAATCAGGCTACAAAAAAGACAAGACGAATACGCAAAATAGTTTACTGTACTCTTTGAATAATAATAATCAACCACTGACCGGTCGAATATCGTGTATCTCATATTTTGGAAGAGCTATAGCATTATTGTGTTAACAAACGTATATTGTCTTTTTTACGTCGTCACGGTAGCGATTCTATGAAACCTCACTTTAATTATAAAAGCCTCTATTGGGTGCTCCCATAGAAGAATCAAGGCTGTGCCAGGAGATGGAATTGCTACTTGAAAAAGGATTGGAGCAAGTTGAAAAGTCCTGCAGACTGGAGGCGAATGGTAAGAGACCAGACTAATTTGAGAACAATAAACCAAATCCCACCCTAAAGTGTGGCGCAATGATGTTCCTATAAAAGTTCTTGGCGAATTAATTTTACATTTCAATAAGCGTGCGCGTGGCACACGAGGACACTCCGATTAAATTTGTTACAAAAACTTTTCGCTGTCAGAGTTGTCTCGGAAAAATAGAATTACTTCGGTGATATGTTACCTGCGAATTTTCCCCGCGAGTTTAATAAATACTACAATCATCAATCATACGTACACACATCACCATGGACTGGTACACTTGAACCGAACAAACAGAGTTCCGCGGGAATGCCGGTATTTGTGTTAACCCATTTTATATTCCCGATGTTTGTTTGTAATAGATCCCGCATGACATTGTTACCCGATGTTTGAGCTACCCGTTGACACACTTCTGATTTTTTTGCTAAAAGACAGGATGATTTAAATTTTAATTTCAATCATATTCCCGTTTAGTACAAAAGCTTGCAAAACAATTGAATTGGCAAACATAAATTGGGGATTGTATTAAATTGGTAAACAAAATAAGAGTAATTTTTTTATTATTTCCCAACAAACAAGTTCAATGTTATTTTAACATAATATATAAAGACTCAGAACAGGAAGTCCTAGTGAGGAGAACAGTGAAAAAATTGAGTTTATACAAATTACTCCTTTTACCTGCATTATGCAAAATCTTTACCATTGAAACAAAAAAATAGAGTGTGTAATTCACAAGCAGTAGAAGTGAAACTAGAAAGTCGCTAGATGTCGCTTTCTTTTCTTTTGCCTGTTTATTTTAAAGTGGTTGAAGATTAGATATTTTTTTACAAAAATAAAAATGTTTATTTTTCTGGGATTTCGTAGGATTCGAACCTCCATTCGCTGGATTTCTCCAGCCGCTGTGTTTGCACTATACCGCTGCGCTATGGGACGCTCGCGTCGAGGCGCGAATTTACCGTATTATATTGGCACTGACATATAACAAATTTTATATGTTATATATCAGTTCGCAATAACTGACATATAACGAATTTTAGTGACGCGTTTCCGTTTCATCCAAATTTCATAATTAACAGGGCTAATTTCATAATTAAATCACTAACGGAGCCAAAGAAGTTTCGCTTCTTAAATTAAAGAAAAATAATATTTTTATAAATTGGAGTAATCATTTTCACAGTAGAATACTTTTACGTACTAGGTAAGCACTCAATACAAAACGTAGATAAATACATACGCCTTTCTTCAATCTTCTCATTTCAAGTTCAATTAGAAGATATGTTGTGGGCAAGGGTTTCCGTCTCAAATTTTCCCATTCTAATTGGTGAGTGAAATATGTTCATATTTCCTTCCCAATTTCCCCAAATTAAGGCAGAACGGTCAATAAATCAATTTTTGAACGATTGCGAGTGGTCTCCGCTCTATTGAAATCAGTTCTTATTTGGATTTATTGTGTCCCCCCCCCCCACCCTCTTATCGTATTCTCCCCCACTTATTGTGTCCCCCACCCTCTTCAGGATACACCTTACTTCAGAGCTTCGTGGCTTCATTCGGAAGAATCGTTATCATTATTTGTATACTTCATTATACGCTTACTGCTTCAGGTAAGGGAATTTAATTTAGCTCTCGAGTCAAGATGGAGTCAGTAGTCGTTACTTTCAATATTTCTCTGATAATATTATGTACAATAATGGATTTAAATTAGGTTCTTACAGGATTATTCAAAACAGAAACTTTATTCGCTTTTAAGGCGTACCTATCCGAAGCAGGCAATCAATTTTCGCCGATGATAGGTATATTTGCATTGCTTTGCAATTTGTAGATGCCTTGAGTTGCGATTTTCCTAATTATTGCATTGACTTTGATCTATTTACATGAAGGAGAATATCTGTAGTGGGTGGCCGCGTGGCGCACACCGGGCGGGCGGTATTTATTGATTTTTGAACAAACCCGAAATTGATCCTACAGAATCGAATCCAAAAAAAACCTCTTGTTTTGTATGTCATCCATATTTGGCTTAGGTGTTAGCGGTATTACTCAGTCGAACCATTTTTTTAAACATTTAAAAGTTCACAATTGTTGACAGCCAGTCGTTTCGTTTTTTTAGGGAACGAAGTTTCAATCCTCATTCCAACAAAAAAAATCTTCGAAAACCAATCGAATATTTTAGAGGTATTAACAGTGAAAAAAATCAGGAGTGTGCAATTCACACGCCGTAGAAATAAAACCTTCAGAAAACTAAAAAAGTGGGTAATTTTTATCGTCGGATTCCAGTGCACCACTTCCTATACATTTGGTCTTCTTATAAGTATTTGCGTTTTCTTCTCCGGTGTCGCTAGATGTCGATTTTGTCTGTAATTTTATTTTCGAGTGGTCTGAAGATTGGATATTGATTTTACAAAAACGAGAGTTTTTTTTTGGATTCGATTCTGTAGGATTAGATTCTTGGTCTGCTGAATGTCTCGCCCCTGAAGTTCGTCAGGCGTTTTATAGCACAAAACCAAAAATGTCTTGCGCGGGACCGTGGATTTATCGTATTATATTGGAACCGAGTACCTGTGAAATAAAAAAAATATTTTATTGCTAACTCATTCTTTTGCAGGCTAAATTATGTAGATGTTTGTGTTTATCTCTTTTTTAGTGTCGCTCGATACGTTTCATCGAGTTTCAAATCACAACGGCGCTAAACAAGGTTCAGAAGAAATTTCTGAGATTTCTTTTCCTGAGGGAGTACGGCTACTACCCGTGGCTCTACCCTACCGACTTTCTCTTGGGCATGCCGGTATGAACCATCTACGGGTCAGAAGGGATGTGCTCATTATAACACATTTCTTCAGACTGATTCGTGGACGGTTCGAAAACTCGGCTATTATGGAGAGCATTAGTTTCTATGTTCCCGATGGTTATCTCCGTCACCGACAGCATAGACTGTTTTATCTCCCGGCTTGCAGAACTAACTTGCCAATGATTATGCCAGTCGAGAGAGCAGTCTTGTTGTTAAATAGAATCACTTTGAATATCGACATGTTTAGCATCAATGAAGCACAATTTAGACAGCAAGCTTTATTGCTGTTAGTCTGATTGTGCTTCATTAATTTTTAAATTGTTATTGATGTTTATATTGTATAATTTGTTTGAATTGTTTATATTAACGGTTTGAAATTTTAATTTTGTTATGTTTTTAAAGTGAATAAATTGAATTGAATTGAAAAACTTCAAAAAATCTGCCCTTGCAAAACTAAAATGTATTCGGTTCATTGCGTATCTCTAGGACCTCATTTCACATTCACGTCAAAATATCAGGATACTACTATGCCTAGATTTCCCAAGGATGATTTAATATCCAGGGATTCGAAACCTTCACTCTGATGTTTTATTGGGGGGAACCGTTATGGTGAAACCTTTCAGTCTATCGAGAGAAAAAGGTGATGTATTATCTTTTTTCAAATATGTCTTTCATCTCCATTGTGTTTTGTTTATTCGTTATTTAGAGTACCTCCGAGAAGTCTGGGGTGGAACCGGTGGGATTGTTTATTATGCTCCTTTAGGGGACTTGCGTAGATCCATTAATGTTACTTATTTACCGATCCTTTGCCTCCTGACCTGCATCGACACGTTTTACAAAAATAACATTTTATTTCAAGTACTTACGAAAATTACAAAGAATCATCCTGTAAAATATTAGGTTTTTTTTTTGTAGCGTACGAAGCGTCAATCTGCGCTCATTGGCCACTTTGATTATGACCTCACTTTCCAAGGCTCCTATTGGTTGAGAATGTGTAGGCGGGATGCTGTGTGGAGGATCTTTTTGAGGAGAGGAAGGAATGAACATTGGTCTTGAAGATACCCATGTTGTAGGAGGGAGGAATCGTTCCATAACCGAGCTGTTGAAGAGACTGGTCGTCTTTTCGACTCAAGAACGAGTCGAAAAAACGACCCGTTCTCATGTGACAAATGTCAACCGTGTACATATGTTGGGCGCCCGTTTGGCGTGTTTCCCGACTATGCACCGGTGCGGAAGGGATCAATGACGCTTGTTCCTCGGAGCATCTTCCATTGAAATACCGATAGAACATGGATAGCATTCCCACCCGACGCCTGTGCTCTAAAGATTGCAATCCGTTCGTTAAGGTGGGAGAATCTATCAAACGTGCCGCTCGTTTCTGCACAGAGTCGAGGATATTTTTCAAGTATTTTGGAGCTCCAGACCGGAGGTGGCTGCCAAATTCAACCATTTGTATAGGGTTAGCAGTTGTGTACTATTAAAGTATCTGCATTTTTAAAAATGAAGTAATTATAATATCAATAAAATATGTGCTATTTAAATCCTTAACTGACTTAGATCTTCAAAGAAACGATTTCTTTACTCATCTCCTGATCAAAGAGTGATCTTAATCGGATTATTACCTAACTGGTCGGTCTGCACTTTGTTAGCGAAAATCTTCTTTATACACTTGGTAGAGTTAAAAAGATATATTTTTTTCAGAGCACCCCTCTAGAGGCTTAACCCTTGTTATTTTCATCTTTCCTTTCTAAAAACCCGCCTAATATATAACCAAATATTGATACTATCGATTTGAGAGTGGTCTCATTCGATTTAGCACCAATGTAAAGTATTACACAATACCTCACTCTACTAAATATGTGAACATGTATTTTTCAAAAATTCCACCCACTTATTCCTCCTGGAGGGTGTTCCACCAAATTTTTGGGCGCATTTTGAAGATCTTCATTAATACTGCCAAGATTTATTTATTTATTTATTGACGCCTTGATGGCGTTTACATGTAACATTGGTAAATTATACAGGACCATCATAACATTAGTAAGTTATACAGGAGCATCACAACATACAGCAAAAAATAAAAGGTACACAACAATTACAAATTAAAGTAGTTACAGAGCAGTGTTTACTGAATTTGTTACTGTTAACAATTTGAAATTCAAGGATTATTGCATAATACCTGCAAACATACACATTTTTTAAAGGAAGCAATGTTTTTATTAAAAAAAATTTAGTTGTCTGTAAAGTCGGTTTACGGACGACAATTTTACGTGATAACGTCATACAATAACGATGGAGTGGAACGTCACAAGCCAAACGCTTAGGCCGAACGCTTGTTTCGCCCTCTCGCTTGCACTCAGGCGGAACGTGACAATGCGTCATGCTTTTTTGCAGTTCAGCCGGCGTTCATCAATTTATAAGACGTTATCACGTCAAAATATGTCAACAGAGCAAGTTTCATCCTCCATTCAATGTAATCTCTGAAGACAAGAATTGAACAGAAAATTAGTGCAAGAAGCAACTATATTAAATGGAGCATGGAGTCTAGTGTTGTAATTATTGGATACTTATAATTTATCATATTCACTAGTTCAGGGCTATCCATTGATGATTTTAAATAATAATAAAACATCACAGATTTGATATCACATCCTCGCTGTGATAATTCAGGTAGTAATTGATTTAAATAATTATTATTTAAATTTTCTATTTAAATGTTTAATTTATAATTTAAACGCCTTAAAGATCTATGCTTCACTCTTAAAATTTTTTTGTAAATGTATATTATGTAAAGGCGACCAGAGAGAGGAATTATATTCAACAATGCTTCGGACTAGTTTTATATACAGCGTTTTGAGTGTATTAGTATACATTAGATCTTTGGACGTTCTTAATACAAAAGATGATGGTTTTACCAAATTTTAATCAATTCACGATGACAATCGAGTGTTAGTTTACCTGAAGGCTAATTATTTTCATGATTTGGGAGTCCAGATGTCGTTTTTTGTGTGAATACCGCATAGTCTCAACTGCAGTCTTCTAATCGTCTGGAGCCAGTGAAACTATGACATCTTCAATCGGGTTATGTTGTTAGGCTGAAGGAAGTGGTGAAGGAAAGTAGATGGGAGAGAGTGAGTTGGAAAAGTTTCTGGATGTTCAAGCAACGTTCAAGTTCTGAATTGTTAGCTCCAGAATTGTGGTTATATTGATTTTGCACGCGCTCAATTAATCCTTTGATATTTGGTTCATCATACAATGTATTTTAAAAGATAGACGTTCTTCCAAAAAATACCCTCCTAGTGTCTTTTATCACAGATCTTTCTTGCCATAGGTCACCCAAAGTGGTTTGCTACGTTTGGTGACTTAGCATGGGTGTCCGGGTTTAAAGGGTGAGGTGAGGTTCGAGGTGAGGTTTGTCTAGATCTTGGTGTCGAATGCGTTTACTACGTAGCGGGCCCGATCGGGAGAGACTAACCTAACCTTACCTAATCAAACCTATCCTAATCTAACCACAACACAGGCATGTGCCTAGTATGGTGGTCGAAAAATCCCCAATTCATGTAACAAACAATTCAAATAATAAAGAAACTTAAAAAAAAAAAAAATCTAATCTAGCCTAGACCACTCCAACCGGACGCTCTCGAGCCAGCACCTTGCGCCGCAGTAGGAGAAATGGATGCATACATCCGTCACTTTCAGATTCCTAACATTCTCTCCTTTCACTCTCTTAACACTCCTAACACTCTCTCCTCTAAAAATACTAACTCACAGCATCCCCAAATACGACAAAGGCTCTGAGGGAATTTTGTTTCTTCAGAACATCCATAAAAGAAAACAGAGTGTGCAATTCACGCGCGATAGAAGTGAAATCTTTAGAAAACTAGAGTAGAAAAGAGCGGGGAGCCTACAAAGCATCGCGAAATGAGGAGACCGATAGGCTACGATGCACCGCACAAAGAAGAGACCGGTTAGTCTATCTCATTCTCTTGCAGGCTAAATTCTTCTCTGTTTTAGTGTCGCTATTTTTCGTTTCATCGAGTTTCAAATCATTACGGTGCTAAAGAAGTTTTCACTTTAAAAAAAGGTTGTCTGTAAAGTCGGTTTACGGACGTGATAACGTCATATACGACGGAGTGGGAGAGATATAGATGCGTCATAAGTCGAACGCTTAGGCCGAACGCTTGTTCCGCGTTCTCGCTTGTACGCTCGGCTCAGGCGGAACGTGACAATGAGTCATGCTTTTTCGTGCATGTAGCCGGCGTTCGTCGATTTATAAGACGTTATCACGTCAAAAAACTTCCAGTTCAGGATTAAGCTAGTATATTTCAACAGTTTGAGAAAAGATATATGTACTTACATTGTAGTGTAAGTTTAAGGGGCAAACAACTCTATATTACGAGTTATCTCCATCTTGAAGCATAATTTATTTATATTTTATTCAATAGTACTCAGTCCCTTTTAGCGTCCGATTGAGCATCCTGTATAAATACAGATTAATACTGCCGGTAGTGATAATCTGCTCGAGCTCTGAAATAACATTTCAAACGCGATTCGCTCTCACTCCGAGTTATCTCGTCTTGCGAGTTTCCCATAGCGCTGAATTTCTGCGTCGAAGAAAAGAAAATAACACTATTTCTCACAATTTACCAACTTCAGTGAAAACATGCATTTCCCGGGGCAGGTTCGCATGAACTCATTTGTAGTACTTCACATTTTTTGCATGCGTCTTTTACATTAATAATCTAATAACATCTATTTCTCAAAATTAATTTACCTTTTATTTTTATTTTAACTTTATCAGACAATATATGCAAAAATCAATCGAAAAGTATGCGTTAAGAAAAATTAACATAGTGTGGGTGGTTCTTAGTCGAAGTATGATACAGTTAAAAAATTACCGAATTGGATATCGACACAGTAGTTAGCACGTTCGCCCGGAAAGCGAGAGGTCCTGGGTTCGAGTTCCAGAGGTGCCAATTTATTTTTCTGATTTTTCTGTTTCCAGATTTTTGCTACGCAAATAAATTTTATTTGATCAATTTGTGTTATTTCACAATTTATTCATTTAAAATAATAAATAGTGTATTTGCGGCAGGTTCCAGAGTGAAAGATACTATCAGTATCGCCCTGGCGTAAGACCACCATTCAGAATTGAAACGTTGCTTGAAATGGCTTTAGCCGTGTTTAGTGACCAGATCTGAATAGCAAGGTACTTCCCCACCTTCCTCTTCCCTACATCCTTCCCCTCCCCACTACCTTCATCCTCACAACATACCCTGATTGGGGATGCCATAGTCTCACTGGCTCCAGACAGGAGCAGTTGGGACTCTTGTGCGGTATTAACTGTTAAAAAAAATGTTTATAATTCGCTTCCAGATATGTACCAAGGAATCCAGCAAAATAAAAAAATTCAGAGTAATGCTTTAAAATAATATTTTTCAAGTACGTTTAAGGATGAAACTATGTAATTTTCTTGTCATGTTCAATTATGTCTTGTTTTCTTTTCTCTTATATTCTTTTTAATTTAGTTGTAATCATCCATAAAGTATAAACTTGTTCCTTTTTTCTTTAATTGTATGCTATTGTTGTTTGTTCTACTTAACCTGTCTTTCTTTTTCGTCTACATTTATGTGAAATTTATATTTTTTTATATCTAAGTTCTTGTGTAAAATTGTTATTTCCTCCCACTTATGAATTGTATATTCCTCATGTCCTTAAATGAGTTCTGTAACTCATCGGGATTGCCCCGGCAAGAAATAAAAACAATAAAAATAAATATACCATAAAAAAACATCGGCAAGCATAACCGTCCGGAATGACGTTTTGAAATTTCCTACTGATATCCCACAAAATATCATTTATTTGTTTATTTCATTTCATTTCTGCATTATAATTGATTTGATTGGAGTTTATGAATAATCTGAGATTTGTACAAGATAGAGGGGTACACTTTCACATAAAACTGCACACTCAATTCAAATTTTCAATTTTTTTGAGATGTCTGACTGATCAACTGGACGATTGACGTACAATATAAAAGACAAGTATTTAATGCATTTGAATTAAAATATGTTTTGTACTTTTGTTATTGGACGGTACGTCCTCTCTGACATTTAGCTATATTTTGCCTGCATGTTGTGCCAACTGACGAAGATCAACTGTTATAGAACCATGTTTGATATATATCTTCAACACATAAGTCGTGTTATATAAATTAAATTATGCGATAACAGTTTGACAAACTTATAATATTTCAGTCCTCAAGTTTGGTAATCAATAAACAAAGCGAATAACTTAGTATAGCGAGTCTCAGAATAAAGAAATCGACTGCAATTCACACGCGCTAGAAGAAAAACTTTACGAAAACAA
This sequence comes from Glyphotaelius pellucidus, assembly GCA_936435175.1. Classification (NCBI taxonomy): domain Eukaryota; kingdom Metazoa; phylum Arthropoda; class Insecta; order Trichoptera; family Limnephilidae; genus Glyphotaelius; species Glyphotaelius pellucidus. Next base: position 7,386,295 of record OW386542.1, read on the forward strand.
TCTCAACCAATAGGAGCCTTGAAAAGTGAGGTTATAATCAAAGCGGCCAATGAGTGCAGTTTGACGCCTTGTAGGTATTTAATGCGTCATTTCCGTTTCATAACCCAATAGAAGCCTTGAAAAGTGATATCTTAATCAAAGCAGCCAATGAGCGCAGTTCGACGCTTCGTAGGTGCTGTAATGCGTCATGTTCGTTTCATCTGAATTTAAAATCACATTAAGTTTCACTTCAATAAAGAAAAGCGTTTGGGTATCCGAACTACGAGATGTTTTTATTAAGGCGTTACAAGGCGGTAAATATTTATCGGGCGAAGCGTTAAGCTTGTAATCGCACTAAATAATTCAGTGGCGACGGCCGCGAACACACTCCTCACGGGCAAGGCAATATTTAATAGCGTACCATCCATCAATTTATTACAGAGTTTATTATGCGTTTTTCTTGAGCTCAGTTTTCCTGTCTCGTGGCGTCTGAATGATTAACCGCTTGCCTTAACTTTGCAGGTCGGATGTCATAAAAGATAAACGACTTCGACTTTTTTCTGAGGAGGCAAATTATATCAGATCGGTATTTTTTCGTCCCCTTACTCTCAGCTCGTATCTCGGCCATCTGCGGAGGGGATAGAGAAGAGCGGATCATTTCGCCATTATGATAACTTTGCCAATTATGTTTCTTTCCAGATCTCGTTTTGATGGAATTATTTACAAACAAGTTTATCATATCGGAATTCATTTCTGATTTTTCTTGTTCGGATTGTAATTCAACAGATGGATCGCCGAAAATTCTCCATAAATTGTCTGCACGTTTCATATTGTCAAAAGTTCTGCGCGATAATCTTTCTCCATCAGCGTTTCTAAAAATGTTCTCTTGTTTTCGCCCTATAAATAATACTTACAAGCACTAAATAATAATTCATTATGATGAATGATTAAGCGCCTGAAGAAAACTTTTTTCGTTTCGTTTGTTTCGTTTCGAAAACGTTAAATTATATTACAAGTGCACAAAACAGGAAGGATCCAATATTAGAAAACACATGCATACACATGTACATACAAACGTATGCACACACACACACACACACACACACACACACACACACACCCGCACAAACACACAAACACACAAACACACACACACACACACACACACACACACACACACACACAAACACACACACACACACACACACACACACACACACACACACACACACACACACACACACACACACACACACACACACACACAACACACAAACACACACACACACACAAACACACACAAACACACACACACACACACACACACACACACACACACACACACACACACACACACACACACACACACACACACACACACACATATATACACATATATGCATACACATGCATACATGTACATACACACATGCACACAAATACACATTTATACATATAATATTCTCTAAGATAGCGCGAGTTTTATTGTTTTAGTAGAAAAAGTCATCGGAGACCAAAATTTCATTTACATTTTTTGCTACAAATAATCTCAGGAATCACTGGTTAAAGTCAAGTACATCCCTTAACACTCCGTATTATATTTTCCCGAATTGCTTCTGTTTGACTCTCACCGTTCATGCAGTTTTTCGATTCCACGCTTGAAGAAATCCGTTGCTTTGGAGTTAACCCAGTCAGCCAATTTTGAATAGCAACTGCGTGATTATCGGCGACTTCTCATATATAACTGCATGGAGATGGATGAATTTTGGCAATTTGTGAAGATATTATATCCCAACAAAGCTCATGAATAGCCGCTTTTAAAATGTTAGCAGTCGAATTGTATTACGTCCGTTTTATCTGTAAATGCCACACTTTGTTCTAACATCAAGCGCAGACATCACTTCAGGAATGATTTCGACGGTCTCGAAGACAATGTCGGATCTACTAAAAATTTAAAAAAGTTTGATTGGCTTGTTTATTGGCTTATTTTGTTGATTTAAAAGTCTTTATATACGGAATTTTTAATCAAATGAAAAATATCAAAACAAAGCCCAATTTTTTAAAAACAAAAATTGTAAAAATCAGAAACCTACATTGCTCTACTTCAAAACTTCAAAATCGCACAGCCGTCACTGTTCTTCGGAACCGTCGATTTATACTTGATATTTAACATACATTAACCAATACTCAACACAAAATGTCGTCAAAATTTGACAGTTTTGATATTCGCACATCGCCTAAAACAATATTTTCAAAACAGTGTTGCATTTGAAACTAAAAGTGCTACGAACTTAGCATCATTCCATTATAATGTAATATTATAATATTACTGCCAAAGACTCAGCCCTGGTAGAAGTTTATTAAATTACGCGCGGCTTACTTGCTAAAGGGTAGGTACTTATCAAATAATTCCTACCGTTTGTTGGCACTCAAATAATCTGCTAGGATTTATCATTAGCTTCATTACTATGAGTACCACGCCATGCACTTAGGAACTTCTTAACTACTAAACTCACTGGTGAATTATACCCGTTAATAATTGCTTCCCTTGAACATATTATGACCCCGTCTTATCAAGGGGTGTATTTATTACCCCGTGTAATCCCGCAAGCTGTTAACGTCACGCCGGGTTAATCCCGCCGATGTAAGTCGCTGTCAAAATAAAGGTGTTTACCAAACAAGCGTAGTTCGGTTATGGTGTCGTTTATCCCCCAGCTGTCTTTGCAAATCTATCATGAATAGACTGAGTAGGGATATGCTCTATGCATATCATATTCATTGAACGCCTACACTCGATCCTTCTTGTTCTTGCCATAGGCCGGTTCTTGAATCTCTACCACAAATTACTCATTACGCCACATACTAATCCAAATATCTCGTGTTTTAGAAGGGTGTGGTTATGTATTATCTGGACGAATACCTTAACATACTGACAAGGCTGAATATCTAAGAATAACTATAAAGCAGGAACAACAATCTGTTTCTTCTCTTAATAATAATAATAATAGCTAAATAAAGACAATAAATTACATAACATTATTTATAATAAACTTTTCACATATATATTCACTTATCATGCATCGACTCCCTGTCTGTATGGCACTAGCTGACAAAGGCCTCCTCCAACATTTCTCTCTATCATTAGCTATTCTTGTCCATGTACCACCTGCTATGGCTTTGATGTCGTCAACCCACCGTCTAAATGGTCTTATAACTTGCTTAAGTAATATAATATATAAACTTACACTAAAAATTCGGGTATGTTTTTAGGTTTTCACGGCCAAAAAGTATTTTTGTTATTGTTTTTGGGGTGTTATGCCGTGTTTCGCTACCTCTTTCTTTAGCCAACGTTTCGGACAGCGTTACAGTGTCCATCATCAGGGCAGATGAGATGATGGACACTGTAACGCTGTCCGAAACGTTGGCTAAAGAAGGAGGTAGCGAAACACGGCATAACACCCCAAAAACAATAACAAAAATACACAAAAAATTGTTTGATGTCGTATTTTAGTAATTTATTTAATTTATAAAGCATTTATTTAATTTTATTAGTAACTTTTTGTTATATTACCCATGCATAGGCAGTGCGTCTATCGGGTTCACATTAATTATAATTTATTTTTTAATTATATCAATGCAATTGTTTTTTAAATCGCTTGCTGAGGATTGGTTTGTACTCCTGTATTTTTAGTTTTTTTTAAGCTGTGAATTGAAGTATATGTTAAATCATTCAAAATTCAACCAAATACGTTGTTCTTCTACTTGTAGGTAGATTAAACCTTGCATTTCTTGAAAATATTTAAAGCAAATAGTTTGAAATAAATTAAACAAAAATATAATTTTTTGAAACTCAAAAACTTTTATTTTTCAATACGGGTTTTTGTGGACATAGTACAAACCAACCCTCAGCAAACGAAATGTGTGCAATTAGGTATGTTGTAAAATTACTGGGAAAAGAATGGTTGTCTGTAAAGTCAGTTTAGTGGAAGAGAGATAGATGCGTCACAAGCCGAACGCTTGTTCCTTGCTCTCGCTTGCACGCTCGGCTCAGGCGGAACGTGACAATGAGTCATGCTTTTTCGTGAGTGCAGCCGGCGTTCATCGATTTATAAGACGTTGTCACGTCTTAAAAGTAATGCATCTTCTGCTTCATTTTAATTAATTTAACTGCCCGAAGATAAGTAAGACGCACTGTTCATTATGATATTAGTTTAAAGTGAAAATTTGAGTAGTGAAAATAGTTCATAAAATGTAACGAAACTGTGTAATTTCGTTGTAAAACTATTAAATATTCACATTTTAGACGCCCACAGCGAAATAAAACAGCTCAGAAAAGAATACGCTGATGAAGCTAAAGCTCAATTACAAAGCTACTCACTCATTGAAATTATATTTTATGTATCATTGAAGAAGGAGATAACATTAAAAATCTTAACGAAAATAAAAAAAAGAACAAGACACAGAAAAATAAAAAAGATAACGGTCGCAACTTGAACTTGAACCCAGAACCTTTCTAAGGTTAGACGAGATCCGGGCATGGTGTTCATGGGGTGAGGTTTGTCTAGGTCTTGGAGGCGGATGACCAGGACACACATAATCCCAGATTCCTACCCACCCCTTAAACCCTTTTTCCTTCCCAGAACTCTCCTCCCCTTCCTTTCCTTAAAAAAACCCACTCAGCATCCCCAAAGATGACATAGGCCCTGAGGGAAATTATTTTCCTCACGGCTTCCTGTATGGAGCTCACGTAAAAAAAAAAAAAAGTTGCGACCGCAATCTTTTTATTTTTCTGTGTCTTGTTCTTTGTCATATTTTCGTTTAGATTATTTGTGTTATTTTCTATTTCTACAATGATATATTACATTGATGGGAAGAACCTTAAAAATTTTTAAAAAGAGAGTCGTTCGAAAAAAATTTAATATTTTATATGTTCACTTTTTTCGCTAATCTTTTCAAACCGCTGTTCTTGCATGGTATTACGTCAAACTGTGTAAGATTGTTTTGAGTTTGAGTCCCAATTAGCCAGAAATAGCATTTCCAATTACATGATGTTGTCAGGGGAGGATTAAGATGAAGATCTGGAAGGTTTAGACTAAGAAGTACCTTCCTGGCTCTTCAGGTCTGGTTACTAAACACAGGTTCGTTTGTCGCTGTCTCTTGGCGTAAGACATCAAGGATATCACGTTAAAGAAATCAGAAACGAAATATTGTTCGTTTCTCTCTAATAAGAATTCAAAATCTCATTTTTCAAAGACAAAGCCTCTGTTTGGAACTCAAGATGCATGGAATGTGCATTTCTACGCTTTTACTGTTATGTTTCACAATTTCAAACAACGCTTCGGTGTCGAATAGCGGTCTTTCACCAATGCAATAATGAGAGAATCTACAACACTATAACGTGGCTGAAAATATTATTGAACCTGTATTTCTTGGTTTTTGAAGTGAAACTTCTTTAGCGTTAGTGATTAGAATTTCGGATGAAACGGAAATACGTCACAAAAGATTATTATATGACCGGTCGTCGGTTCTAATATAATGCGCTAAATTCACACCTAGGCTCGACCCTCCGCAGCGCAACGCCTAAGGCGCCGGACAAATCCAAGCAGCCAGAGAGACAGACATCGAGCGAACGGAGTTCGATTCCTACGAAATCCAAAAAAATTAGACTAAATTTTTATTTTTGTTATCTTCAAACCACTTTAAAATACACAGGCAAAAGAAAAAACAGCGACATCTAGCGACTTTCTAGTTTCACTTCTACCGCGTGTGAATTACACACTCTATTTTATTTTAATTATTTTATTTAATGTGAATACCGCACAAAAGTCTCAAAAGCTTTTTTTTTTCATTAGGAGGTCCCGAGAAAAAAAATATTGTTCAAGGTCTGTCATCTTTGGAGGTGTTATATGAAGGGTCTTTTAAGGAAAGGAAACGGTCTGTATAGGAAAAGTGATGGGTGGGTAGGAATCTGGGGGAATGTGTCCAGAAGTGACGGAGGAATGCATCCCTTCCACTGCGGTGCAAGGCTATATGGGTCGAGTGAGTCCGGCTGGAGATTTCAAAAGGTCTCCATCAACCAGCCTTATATATCGATCCGATATCCAAGACTCGGACAAATCTCACCCTATGAACTCGAACAACCCTACTAAGTCCTCAAAGCGAACCCCTTAGGATGACCTATGGCAGGGTGTTGGTTATCCAATAAATGGTTCCTGGGCCGTGTTCCTACGTCCACCGCCAAAATTGAATCTCCTTTCTGTCCGGAGCCAGTAGGATTATGGCAATGGTGGTATATAATGAAGTTAATCCAGGGGATACTGATAGTATCTACCACTCTTACATTGCACTCAAATATAAGTTTTGTGTAATATTTTCGACAAAACATCGTTCAACTCGTTTGATTACGTGAAAATAACCCTTAGTTTGTACAACAGTTTAAAGGACATGTAACTACTTTATCAACAAATTTGCAAATATAGACAAACGTGCTGACGTATTTACTGCTGGTTACTGTCGCTACATAACTTCACTGTATAACATTCTAGGTGCGAATAACACATATTCATGAATATTAATTAATTGTATCTAATATTTTTATATTACTTGCGTGGCAACTTTCCCTTATCCCTCTCCTCCCCTTACCCTTTCCAAACCAAATACCTATTGTTTTAGTTATAATCACACTTATTTTATTGTTGTGTATTGGTTAATCATTTGTTGAATTCAGATTTGTACTATTATTATTATCTTTTTTAATTGCTGCTTAGTTCTATTTTTTTTCTTAATTTTTCTTAAATATTCTAGTTTACATTTAGTAAGTCTTGTTTCTAAATACCTATCTGTGAACATTAATAATTGGTCTGTTTTTTTTATCATCCTCTCATGTTTATTATATTACTAAGACTGTTTATGTTCCTTAAATAAATAAATAAATAAATAAAACTCGTATATAAAAAGTCTCACTTTCTGCCTCTGTGTTCAAATTCTAGAACAAATAATTCAACAGTTCACAACAGTTGCAGTGCTCCAATTCTAGAACAAATAATGCCAAACAAAAATAAATAGATTCGAGTACAATATTGTACCTAGATATTGAAGGTATGTGTATGAGTTTTAGCTTTGTAGAGTAATTTAATGTTTAAAAGTTAAAATATATTTTGCGTTCAGTTCGTATTGTGTTTAACTTAGGTATTATATTGCGGGAAACAAACATTGGAAAATACTTAAAAATGATTGTTGGTAAAAAATCACGGTGCGATTCAGATGCGATAGAAGTGAAACTAGAAAGTCGTTAGACGTCGCTTTCTTTTCTTTTGTTTGTTTTTAAAGTGGATTTCAGAAAAATGAAATGTTTATTTTTTTTGGATTTCGTAGGATTCAAACTTTGTTCGCTGGATTTATGTCTGGCCGCTTGGATTTGTCAAGCGCCTTAGCCGCTGCGCTACGAAAGGTCCGAGCCGACGCGCAAATTTAGAGCATTGTATTAGAACCTTGGACCTAGGACCCATCAAATAATAAATTTTAGTGACGCACTTCCGTTTCACCCGAATTTCAAATCACTAACGGGGCTATAGAAGTTTCACTTCACAAAAAAATAAGGGTTCCTCAAATTAGTTATTTCCATAGAAGAGATAATTTTGGTTCAGTTGTTTCGCAGAAATTCACGAGTGATAAAGTCATCAAATAGCCATTCAGCGCCATTTTGTTTTTTGATCATCTGAAAAGTCCCCTGTATACACCGGTACTAGGTTCCTTTCAGCTTTCTATCATATTGTAATAAGCTGACAATCTTGACAACATGATAGTTGTCCTCTTTTGGTGATCACAATGCTTTCAAAAGCTGAAACGCACTTATATTCGGCAGTTAACGGGAATTTTTCAACTGTCGAAAAAACAAAATGGTGCTGAATGGTCAATTAATGACTCTGTCATAAGTGAATTTCTGCGAAACAATTGGTCCTTAAAAAAATCAGAGTGTGCAATTCACACGCGATAGAAGCGAAACCTTCAGAAAACTTAAGTAGACAAGAGTGAAGATGATTTTTTTCCTTTTTTTGTATTCGAATTCCAGTGTACCTTTTCCTATACATTTTTTCATCTTATTTATATTTGTGGTTTCGTCTTCGGAATCGCTAGATGTCGTTTACTTTTGCACGTTCATTTTGGAGTGGTTTGAAGATTGGATATTGATTTTACAAAAATAAAAATGATTTTTATTTTTTGGATTTCGGTGGAACCGTGGATTTATCGCATTATATTGGAACCGAGTACCTGTGGATAAAATAAATACGTTATTGCTATCTCATTATATTACAGGCTAAATCCGATAGATGCATGTGTTTGTCTCTTCTGGTTTAGCTTCCATTTCATCGAGTTTCAAATCACAACGGTGCTAAAGAAATTTTCACTTCAAAAGTCTTTCTATAGAAATAACTTATTTTAGAAACGCTAAGGCTAAACGTTAATATGAGTAAAGTAAACATTAATTTTAGGGCCCGTTCTTTGTGAAATGTAAATGTATCGAAGTTAAGTAAGTTCATTATTTCCCAATACCTCGTATTTAGTAAAATTTAAGATATATCTAAATAACAGAACCTAAAAATAGGAGTAAATATGTTAAGAGTGAGGTTTCTAAAATATTTTCATAGTTTGAATAAACTAGAAACTATAAAGATATTTGCATGGGGGCCCAAATTTATAATAAGTCGAAACATCGGTTTAGTTCTTGGTTGGTCGACAGGCAGAAGATTGATGGGAAATATGAATATTTATTTGAAAGTACAGAATAAAAAGATGGTTTTATCGATACACACACGTAATTTAAATATTTTAGAAACAATAACTTTTAAACTTATTGGAATAGCTTTAGAATATTAAAAACTTCAATATTCAACAACCGATAACCGATCATTTTATCGATCTCATGTCTCAATAAGAAATACCAATATTATACCGGGTAACGCTGGTCGCAGGGATTCAGCGAGGTCAACAACTTGGTTTTGAAATCTCTGTGGCAACCCAAAAATTCATTGTACTAAATTTGAATAGGTTTTTAAATCTTTGTGACATACCACAAATTCAAAGCTACCATACCTTTTGCAAGGATTTACCGTTTTTTGTGCTTTTCACCCGGACTAAACAAGTAAGTGTAATTTCATCAAGCCTCAACTAGCAATTGCACCTAAATGAAATGCGTGGCGAAAAAACTAGTTATCATTTAAAATATAGAATATTTAATGCAATTTATTTTGGTAATGAACGAAGAAGTTGATAGTTTTTGAGTTATAATAAAAATATGGATTTTCGAAAATGTTTTTTGGCTGAAAATCTGAAAGTGAAAACTTCTTCAGCACCGTTGTGATTTAAAACTCCACGAAATGAAAAAGCGACACTAAAAAGAGACAAACACCTACATCTGAAGGATTTAGCCTGCGAGAGAATGATATAGATAAATCGGTCTCCTCTTTGTACGGCGCTTCGTAGCCTCCCCACTCTTCGTCTACTTTAGTTTTCTGAAAGTTTCACTTCTACCGCGTGTAAACTGTACACATTTAAAAAAAATGTATGTTTGATTTATCTAGAATCACAACTTTAAGCAGACAGTTATATAAAATCGTGAATAATAAGCAATGTTACGAACTGCAGGCAGATGAAATGAGATAGTTTTACAGACAGGTGATGCATGTAATTTCAATTAGTTGAGAAATAATATCTACATCTGTATTTTTTATTTTATTTAATCTTAATTAATATTTTATATAAACTTAGAAAGAATATGTTTAAACATGATGAAATATTTTGTCACTGGTTTATAAATGAATTAATCACTCATTTGTTTTTTAAGTCTCAAACCTAGAAGGCCTAGAAAATGAAGCTTTCCGCGGGGTATATTTTAATTAATTCTGATAAACCTGTAACCAAAATCTCGGATTTTTCTAATCTAATCCCCCGGGAAGTTACTAATCATCATCAAGAAATATATAATCCGTATTATTTTGTAGTTGAAAAATGTTTTACAAAATTTTCAAACCGTTTTACGTAAAATGTTTTAATGGTAAAAACCTTAAATAACTTACATCCTATGTGCATTTGTCTGAAAAATATTATTTATTTTAATAAAATATGAACCTTCAGCAAACCCCCGATGTAAGAATATATGGCATCTCATGTCAGGAAATGTCAAGAGTCAGAGTAAGAAAAAGGTAAGTTGGTAAGGTACCGAGTTGTCAGGAGGTCCATCCTGATTCAAAATGGTTAATTAGTTGAAAAACTTAGATGATTATTTAGTACCAACATTGTACGAAATGTAATTAATTCGCAAGTATACACATCAATCATTAACTACTCAAAATATCTCCTTGTCGCTGATTACATCAAACTTTTCACAGCTGTTAAAAGTCATATCAAAATGCAATGTCATCACATTAACAAGATCCAATGATGCATTCCATAATAAAAATATGCAAAAATGAGATTTCAGAACTTTGCGTGATTATCGAAGCAAGCTATTTCTAATTCCACGTATCTGACACTGTCTACCGCCAACAAAATGCATGAATTTGTTCTTCGTAATGCGAAATCTTTTACTAATGGAATTGCAATACCTGGAATATAGCTTCATTATTTGGGCCCCTTCTGAAAAAAAACATGTCCTAGAAGTAGAAAAGGTGCAAAGACGTTTATGCATTACCTGTATGTGAGAAAATATATATACGAGTACTATCCATTCCTGTATCCATCCTTGTATTTAGCAGGAATGCTCGATTTCAACACCTTAGAAGCCCGCCGAAAAATATTTTTAGGTGAACACTTTTTTTATACTTAATCTCTGGAACTTATGTAACCATAACAGGTGTACTTATGAGAGATACCACGCACTTTTTATGCTTCGGACTATCAGAACGTGCCAATCAACACAATGACTTAACTGCTTAACGATTCTGCACTAACCATTTACCTTTTTATGGCACTTATCCACAGTTCAACAACTATTTTTTGACGCGTATCATAAAATTTTAAAACTACCTCACGACTTTTTAATTTGCAATCTTTACGGAGATTACATATTATTAATACAACCGTTTTACGGAAAACTTGAATAAATAAACATGAACAAATATCCTTTGGTAGTTTGTTATTAATTATCAAAGTATTTGGCTTATGAAATATTCGAAATTTGGGATAAAACAATTAAAATGATATTGATGAATATATACTACTTTGTGCAGCTAATAATCCAATATACATTTTTTGACAAAGCACCGTTTGGGTCCTTGGTATTCATAAGTGAACACATTCATATACCTAAAGAAGGAACTATTAATTAACTTTCAATACAATTTATACTATAAGTGAAGTTGATTGCCTTTACATATTAAACTTCTAGAATTATAATACCACGTGATAATAATATAGATGAATTTAATTAACATTTAAATGAGAAATCAAAACAATTCTACCTGTGTATGTACTTGTAAAGGAATCTAAGGGAATATCAGAAGCACCGATTTCATAGAAATGAGCACAAAGCTAACAAATAAATTATTTACTTAGTTGAAATAACTAACTTTAATCTACAGGAAGGTAAATGAAAGCTTCAGACAAACCAACACGGCAAGCTGAGTGTGTACAGGGTAACCGGTACTCGATGACAAGTAGTAAAGTTAATTTCTGAAATATCTGATTCCGTAGAGTCGGAATTTGATTTTATATTGATTACGGAATATTCAAAGTCAATGGATTCCGCTTAATTATGACACATCGGATTAAAATGACATATCGGTTTTGTCCCATAAGCGACCCAATTATGCGGCTAACCCAATCAAGAGACTGACACAAGTAGAAAAAAAAATTGTTTATTTTTGTAGAAAAAAAAATTGTTTATTGAACACGCATAACATTTATTCGAGTTCTTTCGATTGTGTTTTTTATCTTCATAAATTAAATTTAAAAAAAAACTTACCGAAAATTATGTATGTGCTAACTGAATGTGTTTGTTTTTACACTTCATAATTTGAAAAATATATATATTTTTGATTACATTACATATAAATGAGAATGATGAAAAATAGTCAAAGATTTGATTCAACTAAGTAAATAAAGAAAATGAACACGTAATATCAATTTATTTACTTAGTTGAATCAAATCTTTGACTATTTTTTGAACACGTAATATCAAGTAATAACATAACTTATTATAAAAAAAACAGATAACTGAAGTTAATTAGTATTAGTTTTTTTATTTGGTTTCTGTTCCTTGGCTTTTGTTTCTGTTGTTTAATAACCGGCTGTTCCGAAAAACCGGTGTACCAATTAAAGCGAAATTGACTGTACACTGCCGACTAGAACCCAGCAGCCAATCCACGTGATGTTAATTGATTGGCTCCAATACATGTTTTTTTCAATATAACTTGAAGTACCTCTCTCTATTCGTGGGCATGGTCATCTTCCTCTCTCGTTTGGAAGGAGGATGTGGATACCTCCCCCCAGGGAACCTTCATTGGATAACCAACACCTCGGCAGTAGATTGCCCCAAGTGGTTCGCTACCTTTGGTGAGATATAAAGGATACCTGATTTCACGGGTTTCACCATGTCTTGGTAGCGGTTGTGTTTGCTCACCAGCTGAGTGGCGAGACTCTTTGACCTCAATGACCCCTTTCCACATACTCTTTTCCATCTTTTGCTTTATAAAGACCCTCCGCACAGTATTCCCGTAGATGAAATGGACATTGATGTAATAGAAAGTCTATTATAGATCTGATAAAACCACCCTCAAAGCCAGAGATATTTCCTTCTAGAACACAAACATATTAGTAAGTTGATATATATACAATCGTTAATCAAAACTATGTTACCAAGTTTAACAATATTGCTCTTATCACATTACAATTTACGCAGAAGTTACAATCAATATTGCTTAAATAAACATTCACAAACGAGAAGATGCCCAACAACCGTCTGCTAGAACTTCAACGGAATGCTTTTGAACTAGAACACAAGATAAATCACGAAGAGCTTTCTTCCACCTGCCGGTCGCATCAGCTACCTGTGAATGTACATATCGCACGGCGCTTTTTGTAAGTGTTTGTATCGACGAAAAGCTGTTGTGAAATGTTTTTTTGGCCCTCACCCACTAAGGACGATTTTCGCCATTTAAACAAATTTAACAAAAACAAATGCCTAACAACATTGCGATTCTAATTCCGTTTTTAAAAATAACTTTCGTTTATAGTGTGCTGAATTTGTAAATTTGCTTATAAAATTGTTTCGAAGCATTTCAAAAGTCAAGAAAATTAATTTATCAAAAAGACCCGTGAAAAATCACGGATTGTCCAAATTTTCCGCAAATCATTTCCAATTTTTAAAATGGCAAAGTAAAATAAATTGTGTAAAAAATATTATATTACAGGAAAGGTCTGAATCCTTTACAAAATGAGTTCCAATCCATTGAATTTCAATTTGGGAGGTGGATTAGATAACCAACACCTCGCACCCGGCGAAAAACAATGGCACAAGTCCAAAAATGGCATTTTTGAGTTAAGAATGCAAAAATGTTCCTAGATATCTTTTTTATCCTCAAAAAACGGAAAATTCTTAAAAAATATTATAGTGGCTTTAAAAGCGAAAATGTCGTTGTTAAATAATAATATTTTACTAAAATTCAAGCGAAAATAGTGGCACCATGATCATTGTGCCATTGCTACTGCGGAACACATTAAAAATAAGAAGGCATAAGGGAGCAAACTTCACGTCGATGTCGAGTTATGCCACTGTTTTGGCGAATGTCTTTGGAATTAAGTAAGAACCCTGTCCAACCAAAGTGACGATATGCTAAAGAGAGAGCAGAGTTTTTCTTTTTAAAAAATCTTACTAATCAACTCTTATTAAAAAAAATATTCTCTAGTTTTTAATGAAGAAGTAAATGCGCCTTCTTCAAAAGGAGGTCAAAAGACCCGAGGGAAGATCAGGGACACAAGACTCAGGAAGTAAGTCGAAACTCCTGGGGAGATTTCGTTAAAACTTCTTCATTTATTTTATGGTCATCGTCCTGTTATTGAAGGCTCGGGTGTAATAAAACTAATAATAAAATCGATCTTAAAAGAATTATGGACCCCTTCAGATGATCTCGGGTGGCCAATTGAAGACGGGTGGACCCGATGAACAGATATACCGATAAAAGTGTATTGTGAGCGTGTGCGTGTGCCTTAAGTAAGCTCGATAATTTGTCCCCACTTATAGGAAAATTGATGTCACTACAATTTTATTTCTTGAGCAGAAAAATAATTTTATTGACCTACCAGTAGGAATTGGTGATATCTGTTTTCTTTGAAATCGGTTTGGTTCATACTACTAGTGATTGTATAAATATATTCAGTACAAAGATATAGAAGTCCCACAGCGATCACTTATCGGGTATCAAGTATAAAATATTATTTATCATGCGGCAATTATTTATAATTGGACACGGGAGACTAAATCGCGTTTTTGGGACTGTTTTTAAGAATATTTTATTTAGTTATGATTTATGAATGAGAATGAAACAAGAAATGTGTGCCATGACCAAAGTGTTCGGCGATCCATCCTCTTTGCTTGGGGAGGTGTAACGATGCATACATTTGATTGAAGCAAACAGTGTGTGCCTAGACCGAGTTGTTTGGTGGTCCATCCTTTCTATTTATGAAGGTGTAAAGATGTATGAATGTGATTGAAGGAAGTAGTGTGTGCCACGACTGGATTGTTTAGTGGTCCATGAAAACGATGAATGAATTTATTTGAAGCGAGTAGTGTGAGCCGTGACCGAGTTGTTTGGTAGTCCATCCTCTCTGCCTACATGTGCAAGAAAACGGTGTGATGGTTAGCTTGTTAGTTATTTAGTATTTAGTGAATACGTTGATGTATTGACGTACCAATTCTTTCTCTTTACAATACTTAGGCACAATCAACGAAAGATCGCAATGCTTTTGGCAAATTTTAAATTTTTAAGTAGTTTGATAAACATTTTCAACCCGTTTCGATAATATTAGTACAATTTTTTTGTTTCCGCAACTTTATTTTTGAAAACCTAAAATTGTCACAATTTCTACTACGATGGTTTTGAATATCATTTCACTACTACAAAACGGAAAAAATCTGAAATTAATGCACCAATGCTTAACAAAAAAGCAAGAAAAAGGTTAAGATTTACAATTATAATTATTGATTTATTCATTTAATGATGTTATGTGTTGTGAAATTTTAAGTTTTGGTGAAGGTATTATTTTCAATAAAAGAAAACTTTCATTGCATTTTTAGAGTAATTTATTGACATAATAAAACACAGTATACAAGTGTTGGACAAAATCTCTCTTAATGGGTGAAAGCCAAATAAATAATTAATTTAAAAAACCGTTACAAATAAAGTAATTTGCGGAGTTTTCCGGGGGGAGATTATGCTTTTTGCTGTATTTATTTGAAAATTGAAAACTTCTTTCAAAATCTACTGATATAGCATAATCATAATAAATGTTAGTCTTAAAATTTAATTTAATTTATAAATCAGGCATATTCACGTTATTTTCAGATTCACCAACAAAAATGTTCGAAACAAAAAAAAAAATCTTTACGTATTATTTTCTGTCACCCAATTGAAACCGATTTTTCAGAGCAACTGACTCCACAAATGAAGCAGATATACTTTCTAAACTTAACACCACTAAATTGTTTGAAAATTAAAAAAAAATCACAAAATATTTCAAAGCTTTAGTTTTTCATAAAGAATGAGCCATCACAGCATAAATTGGCTTAAGGCGGCGCTTCTCCGCTCAAATGTTAAAATGGAAGTGAAAATGCTTCACATAACATGACTCGTTTAAAATAGAGCAAAAATCTTGTGGGACGTATCTTAAGTATCATTTAAAGAAACATTGCGAATTTTTTCACAAATATAACTTGTAAATTTTTAATAATTTTCGGAGCATACTTGGCGATTTTTTTCTATCGAGGGAATTTCATATAATTTGCGTTTCAGCGTGGAAAGTATCCAGAACTAATTAAAAACTTCAAATGTTTAAGAGAAATGTGTAAGAAATCGGTAGAAATTCGGGTAGCGGCGGCTATACACACATAATATTTTGAAAGCACTTATGGCATTGACCTAGATATACTTGGTCGAAGACTTATGGAAAAAATTAACATATTATTAATGGTGGTACATTTTTTTTTGCTTTGAAATGGTTATACATTAAAAATAATGGTGTATTTTTTTATCTGACTTTTTTCATTCAAATCATCCTCACTCTAATAATAATATTAATTTCTTAGTTTTATATACAAAAAATATTTAAAATTCAAAATATAAAATAGACATAACAGTAACAAGAGCAGCTGTAAAATTAATTCAACAAAACAAAATTTCGATTTCATCCCATCAAGGGCAAATGAATTCAGTAGAAGACAAAAATAGTTATTTAAAACAATTTAATATATGAAAGTAATTTAAACAATTTTATTACCATAATTTTCAATTTTTTCCCACAGTACTTGAAGGTTCTAATGTAGTAGATAAGTTAAAATTTTGCGTACACGCACAATTAATGAAATTAATTTGTGAAGTTAAAGCAATGTGCGTACGTGATACAAAGTAAATTTATTATTATGTAAGTCAACTTTCAGGTTGAAAACTAAAAATTAAAGAGTATCGAAGATACATCGATCGTCCAATTGATTAGTCAGACATCTCCAAATTCTATGTTTCGAGATAATGAAAAAAGCAACATTTGAATGTTCACCCTAAATCAAATATTATTTACACATGTCTGTTTTACACATTAAATATGCTATGTAATAGCACCGGGGAGAATAAAAATCTGGTTCATTAGTATGATATTTTGAACTAGTGACCCAGAAAACATCAATGTTTTGTAAGTTTTTTTTGCAATGTTAATGATTTGGTGGTGTTTGTGAGTAATCTGAATATTGTAAAAGATGGAGGGTTCACTTTAGACGAAAATTTAAAATTTTCCAAGACCACTGATATTGGACGATCGATATGCATGTATCGAAAAAAATCATCGTTTTTTAAAGCAACATTAATGAAGAACCATTTAAAATTTTAGTATTAATAATTTGTGGTAATCTAGTGTGGTAATCGAAAAACCTGTAAAAAACTATACACAAAATAGATTTTGAATAAAAAAAAGAATAAAAAAATTGTTGATTTTTTAATTTAAAAAAAATATGTTTATTACTAAAATGAACAGGTTGACATCACAGATAATGATTAAAACAACAAAACCCAATAATGTATAATACCTTATGACAAAATGAAAAGTATTCAGTTAGCTGCGCCAAACATACCTATGATGAATATACACTGAGCATATAAAGACAAATACTAAACATAGATTTACTATTTCCTAAATACACAGAGGGTGCTTGAAATAGAACTCGTTTATATTATAATCATGACATACTTACTTTAAAAATATTTATTTTAAGCCGCCCATCAAGGATTCGGCTTTAGGTCTACTGATAAAGTTGTCAGAAATGGAAATCTTCAGAGGATCGACGAGGAAAGGACAATAGAGCCTGTTTATTTAAGTAAATTGTGTGGCCTCAGGAAGGGAAAAACTTTTCAACTAAAACTTTCAAAATGTAAATCAACATTTTCGATTTATGGGAAAATATGATTATATTATATTTCGAGGAGGGTTAAGCTAAGATTTAAAGAAGATATAACTAAGAATTTGCGAGATAATTTGCATTACATCACCGGCATTGACAAATGATAACGACTGTTAACATTTGAAATAAGATAAAGAAACAGTTGTTAATTGACCACACGATAAAATATAACATTTTTTAAACATAACCATCCAAGATCTATCATATCTTCATGGCGGACGAACCCTCAAATGAGCGGGTAAATGGCCCGCAGTTTCAGCAGGCGAGAGTTTTACGTCTGCTTCTGACTTCACAGAGTACAGGATGACTCTTACTTTACTTGGCCATTATAACACATGCGTTAAACAAATCTTATTTACAACAAACAAAACAAAGCTTGCTTCGAGTATTTAAGTCGGAACTCACGTGATCTTATGATTTAAGTCTTTTTAGCCACACACGAAATATCGTGTTGGGATAAACACAATATTTGTTTATTGATTAATGAATAACTTCGTTTCATTCACTTTTTAAAACAGAAACAAACCAAAAACACTTGTCTACGGGTTCACTACTCTGTCCCTATAACAAAAATGTATTTTTCTTTCTAATATCCTCTCCCTACGGTATTTGAATATTATCTCCCATTCTTCGGGTGACATTGAAGTGGCATATATCCTTGGAGGGTCTTGGAAAGGCTGTATGGATTTTTCAGTAATTTCTCGAGATTCCTCGTCGTTAAGGACTTTATCAGAAAATTCGAAATTATTATTCATTTCCGGGAAACTTTTACTTTCCTCTTTTCGTTGCATCTTTTTTCTTTCCAAGATTTGTAGTTCGGCTTTAGATAATATATTCCATGGCCTCGTCGTTTTCATTTTATTGGTATTTGAAGGACTTAAATTAGTCCGAGGGTCGTTAAACTCAATTTCGTCAAGTTTCTCATTTTGTGGGTTTTTCATATTCTCTAACCGGCTAAACCGTGAATTCAGTAATGTAGTCCAATCCTGATTATTTTTATCAGAAGAGGAATCTTCTGTGCTTAAAACATTCAAAGAGTCTCGTCTAGGTTTCTTATATCGCATGTATTGATTACCTGGCGGTGATGACGGCGTTCTTTTTATGTTATTGTTTTGCAACACATTTTTGAAAGACCCTGCTGAATTGTTGTGCTCACTTGTCGAAAATTGCAGCTGGTCCTGCATAGATTGAGAGTTCTTGCTATATTTCTCTCTTTTCGTAAAGTTGAGCTCGTGCAACTGATATTTGTGGTGTTCCGGCGGAAAAGTTTTCCCACTTCTTTTCTGAACTTCTGTTTCCATTGAAAGTGGAATAACCATTTTATTTGGCATACTGGAAAATTTTGTGATTGGCTTGAAAGTGAGTTTGTTTACCCGATATTTTTTACTTCCAATTTTGGTCTTTAAAAAAGTCTTATGAATGTCTCTTACTTCTGATTGACAATCTTCTTCCTCAGTACTTTCTCCAAATGACTCAAGTTCCATTTGGATAGTTTGTGGCACGGCGAACGTATTGAGGAGATTCCGAGAACCTCCTGAGACTTCACAGTTTTCTTCCATTGTGTAATCGTTGTCATCTTCTTCCTCCGAGCTTTTTCCGGATGACTCGATTTCCACTTGGTCGCTTCGGATCATGGAAAAATTTGGTCCATTTGAAGATCTTCTTAAAACGTAACTGTCTTCGCCCTCGGACATGTTACGGTCTTTTTCTTCTTCATAAGAGCTTTCCCCGGATGACTCAAGTTCCACTTTGTCGTTTTGAACCATGGATATGTTGGGCAGATTCGAAGATCCTCCTAAGACTTCACCGTCTTCGTCTTCGGAGTTTTGTCCCTCATATTCTTCCTCAGAACTTTCTTCGGATGATTCAATTTCCACTTGGTCTTTTCGGACCATGGACACATTGGAACGAATCGAAGACCTTTCTAAAACTTCACTGTTTTCGTCCTCAGAGTTTTCTCCCTCGTCTTCTTCCTCAGAGTTTTCTCCGGATGAATCAATTTCCACGTGGTCGTTTCGGACCATGGGCACATTGGGCAGAGTCGAAGATCTTAAAACTTCAACTTCTTTGTCTTCGGAGCTTTCTTCCTCATCTTCTTCCTCAGAGCTTTCTCCAGATGAATTGATTTCCACTTGGTCGTTTCGGATCACGGACATATTGGGCAGAATTGAAGATCTACCTAAAACTTCACAGTCTTTGTCCTTGGACATGTTACCGCTGTTTTCTTCTTCATCAGAGCTTTTTCCAGATGACTCGAGTTCCTCTTGGTCGTTTAGGATCAAGGGTACATTGGGCAGATTCAAAGATCCTCTTAAAACTTCACCTTCTTCGTCTTTGGAGTTTTCTTCCTGGTTTTCTTCCTGGTCTTCTCCCTCAGAGCTTTCTCCGGATGAATCAATTTCCACGTGGTCGTTTCGGACCATGGGCACATTGGGCAGAGTCGAAGATCTTAAAACTTCAACTTCTTTGTCTTCGGAGCTTTCTTCCTCATCTTCTTCCTCAGAGCTTTCTCCAGATGAATCGATTTCCACTTGGTCGTTTCGAATCATGGGCATATTGGACAGAATCGAAGATCTTCCTAAAACTTCACCGTCTTTGTCTTTGGACATGTTACCGCTGTTTTCTTCTTCATCAGAGCTTTTTCCGGATGACTCGAGTTCCTCTTGGTCGTTTAGGATCAAGGGCACATTGGGCAGATTCGAAGATCCTCCTAAAACTTCACCGTCTTCGTTCTCGGAGTTTTCTTCTAACTTGAAATCATTGTTATCTTCTTCCTCGGCGCTTTCTCCGGGTGACTCGAGTTCCACTACAACAATCTTCTTAGATTTTTCCATAGCAGTATATTCCCCAAGTAATTCACATTCCAATTGTTTTGAATATATTCTTAGTCCAAAGTTTTCAAAGTAAACATTGGTGTTTTTTTTTTAAACTGTCGTTTTTTGTTATCGTGTTGTAACTGTAAATTCGATCTGCACACGAATTAACACGGGAGACAAGGATGCAATAACACAGCGCGATCAAAAATGAATGCATTTGTTACTCACTTTTCTTCGCAGGTTATAAATCTAGCTGAACAAGCAACATTGTCGCTTGTAAAATTCAAATGTTACAAAAATTAATGTCACGACATTTCATCATCATAAATACAAATAGACCAATATAATACTAATTTATGACAATCATATTTGTGCAACGTTGACATTAAAAACAAATAAATGATGTCGTTTAAATAATACGCATTCATTAACCAAAACTGCTTATTTAGCTTTTCCATGGGAAAGCATTTTCGTACAGATACAAAGTTGACGACAAAAATACTGTTATAATATAAATCGCATTGACAAAATTTATTTTAAATATTATTTAGACCTTTTGTACATTGGCATATTAAACGAAAGGATATATTAAGAAAATGAAGATAAAGTTGGAATATTTTATGTTTACGTAAACATATTTAAGAAAATGAAGATAATGTTGGTTGTTCTTAGTCGAAGTATGTTACAGTTAAATCGGATAGGGACACATTAGCTCAGTTGGTAGAATTGTGCCCCAGCAAGGCGATGGTCCTTAGTTTGATTCCCAGATGTGACTGTTTCTTTTTTCTGATTTTTCTGTTTTAAGATTTTTGATTGAGTTTGCTAATATTGTCTTCACTTAATTTCTTCATCACTTCTTGTCTTCACAATTTGTTTTTATTTTCAACTAAAAAAAAATAAATCTAAATAAAAATAAATCTTTTTATAAATTTCCCATCAATGTTGTATATCATTGAAGAAAAAGATAACAATAATAATTTAAACAAAAATATGAAAGAGAACAAGACGCAGAAAAATAGAAAAAGTTAATGGTCGCAACTGGGACTCGAACTCAGAACCTCGCTTCTAACCGGGATGTTCACGTTTACCAATTCCGTCATTGCCATCTTCTCCACATATTTGTCGGTCTCACATTTCAAATTTTAGAAACAATATTATCTTCAACTATTTCAATTCATAGGCAATTTAATTTTTTGGCGTTAATTTTTTGTTTACTTTTAATGTTAAATGGTTTTAAAGATTTCTGTTACTTGCCTGCATCTGTCTACTGAGATCCCTGATTACTGAGTAAATCTGCTCCATTCCTCTTTTCACAAGGAACTAAAGACTCTTACGTTATCAATTTATTAAAAAGTATAATGACAATTTATTTTTTCCTAACTTCATCCACTGAATAAATGTATGCAAGCATTGCTTCCAGCATCAGGTATTGCCATCCCCACTCTGGAATAATTTACAGGTTGACTTATCCACTTAAATCCCTCTCGCACCATAATTAAAGCCGCCTTCATTAAGCCACCCTCTTCATCTCTTTATTCTTCAAAACGTTCTGCGTTCAATGAATAGCTCTACAAATTTTATTTGTGGCAAGTTCTACGAAAAACCCTTTCTCGAAAGCCGTGAGGCGGTCCCTGCCTAACGAAATTAAGTTAAATTACATCTTCTACAATGTTACCTTACTTAAATTTATGGCTGCACTGTCAATAGAGGAACACGCATAGAAAGTATAATATTTAAATCCGCCATCTTTGTATATCTCGTACATTGATGTCTCGTCAAATTTTAGCTACAAAGATTTTTTGGTTTAATGAGTCACACTAGGTGGAAGTAAGTGAGCAATTAATTGTTTTCATATTTAATGTTTAAACAGTTATAACTATTTTTTATTTTACATTTTGAAGTTTGATTAAGTTTTGTTAAAGACATGAAAAATTGCTGTCGCAAACGCAAATTTCTTTATGCTAAAATTGTAATGCGAATTTTAACGCGAAATCCATCATTAAAAAGGTAATATTATACGTTCTAATTATTTCTTTTCCTACGGTTTTGACAATTTAAATAGCTATAAAAATAATGCCGCCAACTTCACGTAGAAAAAACGGTGTACCGTTAAAATTTCGATTCTAAAAAAAACACGAAAAAGATAATTCAACGCTGTTTTTTTTGCAAAATTCCAACATTTTATAGGAAAATAATACCCCTTTTCTCAAAAACAATGATAAATTTAATGAAATATAAGGCGATTTTTTTAGGTGTGGAATGTGAAATTTTAAAAATGTTAAAGTAGAAACAAACGAAAGCAACATTTCAGAAAAATATATTTAACTTTATTTACTAGCTAAATAATTTACATTTCAGTATATCAGCAAGATATCAAAACAATATTTAAATCCCAAAATTTAATACCAAGCAAATTCATAATACCTATCTGTATCTAGGTATAAATTATTTCAACAACCTCACTTTAAAACTAAAAATTATCGAAAATGAAAATGAATTAAAAATTAAATTGAAAAATTACCAGAAACTAGTATAACAGTTCATTTATATTATTAATATTTCATTTAAATCTTGAAATCTGTTTATTGATATATATCGAATTTTTCATATATTTTGTTATTAGTTGCAATATTATTATTTACTTACTCAATAATGATAACACATACTTGAGCATGAATTCCCTCACCAAACACAAGAGCCTTTTCTCTTTATGAGGAAAGGCTATTATTACCTTCATTTTACTAATCTGTTTAACATGTAAAAAAATGTATACTTATTGTACCTAGCGTTCATCCTTCTTTTTCCAAAATCCTTATGCTAACCAAGTACAATTATTTGTCATCGTGTTCAATTGAAAGATAATAATCGTGCCGTCAACAAGAATAATTGTGAGTTGATTATTGAGCCCTGTTTACCTGATTACTTTCGACCGTATCGAAACAGATAAAAAAAACCATCGTGAGCTTACGAGTTTTTATTTCTGTCCCAACTGATTCCGCCTGGAACCAGTGCGAATATGGCATCCCCAATCGGGGTAAATTGTGAGACTGAAGGTAGTTGAGAGTGAAAGGAAATTGGGGAGAGGTAGCAGTTAAAAAAAATCAGTGTGCAGTTCATACGCGGTATAAGTGAAACCTTCAGAAAACTAAACTTCGAGAGAATGAGACAAATGCAGACCAACTGAAAAAAATATATGTGCAGTTCACACGCAGTAGGAATAAATTCTTCAGAAAAAATCAAGATAATGATACGAATATCAGGAGTGTCAGGAGTAGGATAATTCTTTCTTCACCTTCGCCTGAGAGAGGGGTTCTTGCTTACGAATTATTTAATATACCTGTATATATTATCATTAATTACACTTTTTATAACTCTGTAACATATCATTTTGCAAGAAATAAAAGGCTTAGTAATATTATTATCTAGTTTAAAAATTATTTTACATTTTATTCTACGAAGCACCGAACAAAGAAGGGGCAGATAGGCTACGAAGCACCGCACAAACATACCGATTATTATCTCTCATTCTCTCGCAGGCTAAATCCTATAGATGTATGGGTTTGTCTCTTTTTGGTGTCATTCGTTTCCGTTTCATTGAGTTTAAAATCACAACGATGCTAAAGAAATTTTCACTTCAAAAATTTTAACTTGGAAGAGCAGAGATGATATTTGCTCAATAATTAAATCGAGCAATTTTGTTTCCTTTTTGATCACAAACACCTCATCACACTTCTTCCTCCACTGGCCGATAACATGAACATCGTATGTAAATAGTGACATCCATCACGGTTCATTGAAATAAATATTTTTGTTATTTAGAGGTTATTAGTAGTTAACCAGTAGAGTAATGTTGTGTTACATTTCTTTTGACGAAATACTGAGAAAAGATTTTCAACTTTCTGGCTGGCGGCGCTATCATTCTTTCACAACTTTGTGGCTATCAAAGTTGATGAGTTTTGACGAGGTTCAAATGGGCGTGCGGCCGATCTTTTCATAAGAATACGAGGCATTTGGCGAACAAAAAATATCACGTAGGCAACTTGTTTATTATTTACAAGTGTTCTGATTAAATGTTTTTATGAGATACCGACCGAGGTACGTGTTTACGCTACGTACATTACTCGCGAAAGTCGAAAACTTACTTATTCATACGTTTCGAAAAAGTTACTGGTAATTTTATTATTAACACCGGCACGTTATTTTTTATATTAGCTTTACGCAAGAAAAAAATGCTCAGTGACTATTTTATCTTTAGGAAGCTGTGTTGAGGGTATTTTTATGGAAAGGAATGAGTAGAAATTTTGGGAAGGAAATGGGTGGAGGGGTGGGTAGGAATCTGAGATTCAATGTGTCCAGGAGTGCCGTGATTTATAAATCCACCCCTCGCATCGCGGTATGGGTTGAGAGAGTCCGGCTGGAAATTAAAAAAGGTCTCCCTTAATCAGTTTCTCATCCACTTAGGGCAGGGGTTCCCAACCTTTTTGTACTCTAGAGCACATTCTAAAATATCGGTAAGGTGGCGGACACCATCTATTTTTAATCGACAAACTCCTTCCCCAACTTCTCATTCTCCCATAATTTATTTTCTTATATTCATTATTCATAAATAATAAACAAAAATGTTTCAAAATAATAAAATTATTATTCAAATTGTATGCAATGCACAGAGAAATGTATTTACAAAACGTAAACGCAAAAAAAAACACAAATACAAAGGAAACTTTTTATAAAAATATATAATATCAATATGTCATTGTGATCTTTGGCTTTGCATATCATTGGCTAGTGCCTCATAGTTAGGAGAGTATGACGATAATCCTGTTAGCAAACAATCATAAAGATGCTCATCGGGGGTCGAGATCTATATCTTGATTTTATTTTAGTTCGTGTTTGAAAACAATGATTCGCATAAATACAGCGAACCGACCAATGATTCAATTTTATATGGCGCTTTTTTAAAAAATGGGAACTTTTCTCTGTCCACTGTATTCCAAAAGTCCTCTGATATTAAAGATTTTAGCAAAATATCATTTTTAAGGTCCAAAATTTCTAACTCTGGTTCTTCTGTCTTACCTACTACGACAAGTACTCATACATACAATATCGCAAACATACGAACGTATATAATAAACCTAGGCACTCAAAAAAAATTAAAACTCTGACAAGTAAATAAAAATAATTCACATTGTTAATTAATGTTTATGAAAAAAATGGTTTCTGTCGAATAGTGGCGGGCACATACGAATCGTTCCGCGGGCATCATGGTGCCCGCGGGCACGGGGTTGGGAACCCCTGACGTAGGGCGTACCTTTTATTACCATATCCCATTTTAAATTCCAAGGTATCTGGAATCTTTAGACGAAATCGGAACAAAATAATATGTAAGAATATTTTTATTTTTATTTTAATGAGTAAAGCCTCAAATTGAATATTTAATTAAATGAAGAAAAAATTAGCGAAACTCAAAGAAAAATCAGAAAAAGAAGTATATATATTTTTTTACATGAGCTCCACACAGGAGGCCCTGAAGAAAATAATTTCCCTCAGGGCCAATGTCATCTTTGGGGATGCTGTGTGGAGGTTTTTTTAAGGAAAGGAAGGAGAGGAGAGTTCTGGGAAGAAAAAAAGTTTTAGGGGTGGGTGGGAATCTAGGGTTCAGTGTGTCCTGGTCATCCGCCTCCAAGACCTAGATAAACCTCACCCCATGAACCCGGGCACCCCTGCTAAATCACCAAACGTAGCGAACCACTTGGGGTGACCTATGACAGAGGTTGGTTATCCAATAAAGGTCCCCGGGGCGGCGGTACCCATTCCCGCCTCCCAAATTGAAAATATATGGGCGCATCTGTGACTCGAACCCAGGACCTTCGGCTTTCCGGGCCGCAACTCTACCGCCTGAGCTGATGTGTCCCATTCCATTTCAGTCATTTTTAACTGTATCATATTTCGAATAAACTACCAGAATTATCTCCATTTTTCAATGCACATTTTATTGGTGGCTTAATGTATGATTGCAAGAATCATACTCGCACTAAATGCTATCTAGATAGTGTATTGGATAATTTTTTATATTTATCTATATTGTCTTTTTTTAATTAAATAATATTTTTATAAAAAAATCTAATTTGAAATCCTGTGAAAAATTGGCACAATTCACGAAAAAAAAAATTTAAAATCTTGCACAGCTTTTATGAAGAAAATCTTTTCATTACATCTTGAATCAAGATACAAATATTCATCTTCGCGATTCCAAGCAACAGGAATTTCAGTCGGCATAAGTTGTGCATATTTCAGTTCTGCAATAAAACAATGCCGTGGAATTTGTAAAGCTAGACATTTTGAATATTCTGTTCAGTGTTTTGCTTTAAAATTATTTTTTCTATTATATAACTCTTTTGCGTTTTCAACACTTCTCTATTATATTACACACAACTTGCTTGTGCCCACGGCAGTGCCCCGGCTTTGAGCGGAGTTTTTCGAATTCAGAAGTAGAGTAGTAGTAGGTAATTATTTTCCTATTACTTTGGACTTCTTGGTATAACCAAAGTTATATCAGGAAGTATCGAAATATTCCTTTATGGCGGTATAATATCCTAATATTCGAAGTTTGCTCAAGGCTCACATTTTAATAAATTCGTAAATACAATAACTTTTTTTTCAAACGGCGGCCCGGGGAAGTAAGTAATATTTAAGATTAATAAAAACAAAACCTCACCATTAATATAGAACCCGGCGGAAAGAGCAAATCTCCAGACCTGCTAGGGCGAATTCGACCGTACGTCCGTCCAATACGCCGTGCCGCGGGCGTACATTTGTTTACACGTTTTCTTCACTTACGTCGTTAAGATTCTCACATTATTGTTCTTCTTCTCTTTGATAGGGCAAATTCGACAGCAGGTACGTTCAATACACGGGTTGCGAGTCGCAATTAGTATACAAGGCTTCTTTACTTACGTCGTTAAGATTCTGAATATATTTTAGGGTATTAATGGGTGGGAAAAGGGATGTTGTGGCTTTTCGAAATCTTATGTAGAAAGTAATATTTTTATAATAACAATAATCTTAAAAACATTTATTTATCAAAAGACCTTCACAACCTCATACATTTTGCTTATCGATCATTGATTCTATTGACAAAAAGATCATTGCTCAGCTATACATTCAGGATTTTACTGGAATGTAGCTGGTTTTCAGCAGTTTAGAAGAAGAAGCGGCATGGAAGTTGAGAGGGAGATATAAGTTAGTGAAGATAGAAAGAGAGACAGTTACGTTTACTGTAGGGGCAAGAGAGAGAGAGGTGCGAGCACACATTTTCTTTCTCTCTTTCTCTCACAGCCAGTTACGTTTCGTATATCTAAGACACAGTGCAGGCCTATTGTCTGTATCACACTGTAAGAGCAAGAGAGAGCAGTGAAGTTTTACTTCAGTCGTATGGTCTAAAGCACACTCGTATTTTTTTTTAAATATAAATTTACAGTTTTTTCCGAGCTTAATGAAATTTTGTTAATTTTCCCTCGAAAAACTCTATTCCGAAAAACTCTGCATAAACATCGGGCACCGCCGGGAACTTCAGCAGTACTAATAACAAAAGTTATCCAGCCTTAAATCGGTAGGCCTGTAGGATGAATATGGAGGAAAGAGAATATTGTGAGGGTGGAAGAAACGGGGAAGAGAAAGAGCAAGATTTGAGAAGTAAGAGAATTTTAAAGCTTTCTCAATGGTTGCTTCTTATCCACTTCATACTTCCAATATGGACGAGTGTTCAAATGTCAAACAAATAATTAATGTTTTTTAAGTGTAAAATTCCCACACTGATTTTAAAATCCACGAGCCTTCATTCCAATGTCGAGGAGCTCACTGGTTTGTAATGGAGGTTGTTTATTTTAAATAAAATATAATAAAAAGTAACAAAAATGTTTTGTTTTAATCTGTACAAAGCGTGGGTAACATTATATCTGGCATACCTATCTAAATGTTGCTTGTACACTAATCTCCATCCTTTAGTTAAGTGTAGTGCACCCACTTACTACGCGCCACCCCACTCTCCCCTAAACCTTGACCGCCCTCTGGCCCCCTCTCCCCTCTGCCCCCTTCCGACTTTTGTTTACGTTTAGATGGTGACGCAATCATTCTCGAGACAAAGAACCCCACTGGTAGGAGCTCCTCACAAAGGAGCCAACGCACTGATAAAATATTTCCTACCGTAAACCAAAAATAAATGCCTTCCGCACTAAGTGATACTTTTCCTTTATTTATTTTTATATCGCTTTGTTTTTTTAGACAAACATACAAGGTAGACGGTTTCTTGACATAGTTACGTAGTTAATGCTCGTGTTTCGTAGTTTCCAATAAAGTAACATTGCTAAAATGGTTTCTTTTATGGAATTTATTGATTAATTATTTCAAATATTTTTTTATCTTTGTGGAGGGTTTAATATAACACAACGCTTAGCTAAAGAGAATATCACAAGGCATAAACGTGTACTTTTGAGTAAATCGTGAAAGAATCTCCAGAACCTACTGTTTCTAAAAAAGGTCTTCAAAAAACCGAAAACATCTGAAATCATAAACCCTTCAAGTGAAAAATAAAATAAAACACATTTCAGCAAATTTAGATAACATTGCGTTAACTAGTTCCTTATTTTTTAAATGAATATTAGATAAAATTCTTTAATTAATTATCGTAAAAAAAGTTTTACTCAGAAGCCCTTTCTGGGGACATTTGATTTAAATTGTAAAAAATTCATAATCAATTATGAAGAACCTGGCAAAATCTAATATATAAATGAAGTTTGGTTGATGAAATTTTGCTCACTTGAACTTGAAGACAATTTGAGAGGCGGGAATTGGTAAAGCCGCCCGAAGTCACAAAGATGTTCGCTGCGTTTGGTGACTTAGCAGGAATGCCCGGGTTTAAGGGGTGAGGTTTGTTTAGGTCTTGGCGGCGGATGCATCTACTTTGTGGCGGGCCGGATCCGGAGAGAGCGATTGGGGAAGACCTTTAACCTTTCCAGCCGGACTTTTTCTCCACAGTGGGAACGATGGATGCGTCTCTCCTGAACATACTGAACGCCAGATCCCTATCCACTTCTCACAACCTTTCCTTTCCAGAACATCGTCTTTTTCCTTTCCTTAAATTTACCCTTCACACAGCATTGAAGGAAATTATTTTCATCAGGACTTCGGTGTGGAGTTAATGTAAAAAATACAAAAAGAGGATCGTCACCGCCCAAGTTTGATTGTGAAAAATTCTGAGTAAATCTCAAGCAATGCCGGAGAGTTCAGCTAGTTTATAACATTAAAAATGGTTGATTAATATTTACCGATTTCTCAAAAATCGTACTGAACAATATTTATTTAATAACGAATAAAAATAGAATAATAAACTAACAAATAAATTTTACATTTTTGGTAAATGCTTCCTTGGATATGCCTTAAGGTTAAATCCGATCAGACCATAAAAACATATTATCAGAATATATTATTATTATTTCAGCAAGTTCTTCCAGTTTCCTGTAAATTCGTTGGAGGTTTTTGGTCAATAGTTAATATGAAATGGGTAATAATTTTAAACCTTTCTTGAATCTGCAAACATAATGGTACAACCTTTGCCCAGCTTTTGATTGCTTCCATGAATTATATCGTACGTCCCGTAGAAAAGTGTCGCAAGTCAAAAAAAAGCATTTGTGCAGTTCAAACGCGGTAGAAGTGAAACGAATGAAACGAACGCAGAGAATATAATAATTGTAATCAGGAGTAGAATAATTGTAGGGTTTATTTTTTTAATATAATGTTGTTACCAATTTGAAAAATTATTTTACATTTTATTCTACTTACAAATGGGAGGCCGGTAGGCTACGAAGAACCGCACAAAGATGACACCAATTAGACTATTTCATTCTTTCGCAGGCTAAATCCTAAAGATGTATGTATATGTCCATTTTTAGTGTCACTCGTTTCCGTTTCATCGAGTTTCGAATCACAACGATGCCAAAAAAGTTTTCAGTTCTAATATAATTTTGTAGGAGAGCGAAAACAAATGAATAAATGGTGAACAATCACAATCACTTTACATTTTAGATATAAAACGTAAAATAGAAAATTTCGACTTGCGACGCTTTTCTATGGGGGTGTTCTATATTATATTATGTAACTACCGATACAGATATTATTTTGTTTCAAATATATTCAATGTACTAACCTCTAATAAAGAAAAAAATTTCTCTGTTTCAGTTTCGTTTTATCTCCAAGTGATTTGTGACACATTTTATTGGTAAGTCCTTACACAATTTAAACAAAGTGCATAATTACTTCACTTTGCATATGCTGTAATGTATTATTGAGCGATGACATTAGCGATTTTGCGAATTTGAGTACCATTCGGCGAATGTTAATTAAAAAAAAATGCTAATTGCTTCATTTTCAGCGAAGAGCGAAGTTATTTATTTGTATCATAATTGCTGCTATTACCAATGTTATATCTATATAAAATAATACTCTTACGTACTCCATTAAACAATCAGTTCCATGGCTACAATAAATAATTTTTATAACAGTACTTATTGGCTTAATTTTCCCAGAATTATTCATGACTTAATTGAAAATTTATAAATTTAGGGTTGATGTTTTTAAATTAGCAATAAATCTTCAATTGGAATATTTCAACCTTTCTGTGCTTGAAATAACAAACTCTAATATAGAGGAAGTGCTCCCTTGTCGTGAAACAGTTGTTTTATAATACTAATATCGTCGTCGTCGAGGGTTGTCGTTTTTCATTACAATGTGACATTTACTTCTCAATCGTTCTTGAATATTAAGAAATATCTTTTTGTGAATACGGTGATATTTTCCAAACGTGATGTCGACGTACCCAATGTTGTTCTGAGGAAGTGCTCAGAAAGGGATTTTAGTTGACTTCCGGATAAAACCGCACCAATTTGCGCTAAAAGGTTTTTTTTACTAAGAGGGCATCATGCACGGGCGGAATACGAGTATATACGAAGGACAACCTGAAAAATAATATATTAGATTTTTCACATGATTGAATCGATCATTCCACGTGAAAAATATATTTTTTTTTTTACATTTACTCCACACAGGAGGCCCCGAGGAAAATAATTTCTCTCAGGGCTTATGTCATCTGGGATGCTGTGTGGAGGGTCTTTTTGAGGAGAGGAAGGAATGAACATTGGTCTTGAAGAGACCCATGTTGTAGGAGGGAGGAAACAAAGAAACCGGCAAATTGTTCCACATTCGAACTGTTGAACTCAAAAATGAGTCGAAAAACGACCCGTTCTCATGTGACAAATGTCAACTGTGTACATATGTTGGGCGCGCGTTTGGTGTGTCTCCCGACTATGTGTACCGGTGCCGTAGGGATCAATGAGGCTAGTTTCTCAGAGCATCGGAGTACCGGTAGAACATGGATAGCATTCCCATCCGACGCCTGTGCTTTAAAGATTGCAATCCGTTCGTTAAGGTGGGAGAATCTATCAAACGGACCGCCCGTTTCTGCAAAGTCAAGGGTATTATTCAAGTATTTTGCAGCTTCAGACCAAAGATGGCTGCCGAATTCAATCGTTGGGCGCACTTAAATCTGGTTATTTTCCTTTTAGTTTTCTCCAGCTCTGTTAAATGTGAAATGAAGGTTTAGTGTTGATAATTAAGTCTTATAACGAATAAAACAAAGCACAAACGTTTTGTCAGAAAAACGCCTAATATAAAACAAATTTTTGCAAGAGAACTTTTCAAGTGGTTGTGGATTCCAAGGGCTTGTAACATTCGCGATTTCCCTGTCTAACTCTAAATACCGTAGAGATCTTTAGGCGCCGTGTTTACCAGCTTCCCCCCCTTAAGCACAAAATATTATTTAAATTCGTAAGCCACCCTTAAGGAGTTTTTCAAAGACAGGTATTTTCAAATACAAACAGCAATCTGCTTCTAAGGTTATACATATTTAGCGAATTTTTCTTGATAATCTTTGTTGTAATGCGATTTTCGTGACTACCCATATTATTTTTTATTATTTGCTTCTCCCATAAAGTATTTAGGAACGTGCGCACTCTTGGTGATCAGCGAAACGTGATTTCCAATAGTTTCAGTCTAACGAGACTTAATGAAAATGATATTGAAAGTCCTATTCTTCTACAGATAAAGAGAAAGGAAACACGGGAACTAAATTGTCTTCTTGGTACAGAATTTCTCAGATCGAAACTCGTCACTTTTCGTTATAAAGTCGTCACAAGTCGATAACAGACACCATAAGCCTTAAACAATCTATTTTTATTGTTCGCCATTTATTTCTATCGTCGATAAGCACCCAATGTAAGCACATTCTGAGTTCTGAGGGCCTGTTCTAATACATCAAGTTGACAAACAAAAACGTTAACTGAACAAAGAAAAAGGGTGCCATTTCATCGTGCCACTATTCAACAGGCAGTAAGTTTACAAATGCTTTTTGTTTTGTGGACTAGATAATTTGACGAGTTTTTGGGATTGGAGTCTAGAAATCGCATGCCGATAGCACGACTAGATCGTTGTTCTTAATCGGTCCACGTTCTATTATCTTTTTCGTATCGATTTTTAATATAAACCACAGTTAAAGAACCTTGAAATGGGTACAATAAAACCCTAACAATCCCTTTATTTAGACGAATAAAGTTGATGATTGTCTCTTATACGGAAGAGTGTATTGTAAAAGATTTCTCAAGGTATCCTCATTATTGTTCGATCACTGGTCGATCGAGCGCAAAGAATCTGTTGTTTAATAATTATTGTTTTGGAAGTGTGACTTTGATTCGATTACGACATTATTATTTTTTTTTATTGATTCTTATGAATCGATGAACGCCGGCCGCATTCACGAAAAAGCAAGACTCATTGTCACGTTCCGCCTGAGCCGGACATGCAGGCGAGAGCGCGGAACATGCGATAGAGAGGCACGATTGGCCTAAGCGTTCGGTTTAAGCATTTGGCTCGTGATTTTATAACGTAAAATTATTGTCAGTATACTGACTTTACAGACAACCAATTTTTTTTTATTATGAAATACCACACAAGAGTCCCAACTGCTCCCGTCTGGAGCCAGTGAGACAATGGCATCTCCAATCGGGGTGTGTTGTGGGGTTGAAGGTAGTGGGGAGGGGAAGGAGATGGGGAAGAGGAAGGTGGGAAAGTACCTGGCTGTTCAGATCTGGTCACTAAACACGGTTAAAGCCATTTCAAGCAACGATTCAATTCTGAATGGTGGTCTTACACCAGAGAGATACTGATAGTATTTTCCACTCTGGAACATGCCGCAAATATTCTATATATTATTTTTAATGAATAAATAGCGAAATAACACAAATTAATCAAATAAAATTTATTTGCGCACGCCGGGTTCGAACCCGCGAGAGTCTTACCTCGGGACCACGGAGGCCGTCAAAAAAAAAATGTAAAGATAAATCACTGAACGTGCTCAACGTAAAACAAAGCTATTCGGAAGTGTGTTCCTTGTATGGGGCGGTGCGAGTTTTCTATATTTTTATGAATAGGATTACATATTCTTAGATTCGATGTTGCATTGAATAATAATGGCCAACGCCATATTCATAATCATACAAATCTTACTGAAAACCGATTTGCATTCAGTACGTCAAAAGGTAAGGAAATAGTTAAATGTTTTTGGTTTAAAAAAAACTGAATATCTTATAGAGAGCTGTGAATAAGGAATCAAAAATAATTCTCCGACGTTCGAATAATCCTTCCAAGGTTTGAGAAACTTCTTCAATAGGTACACAGCTCAAACCAAGAAGTTTTACATTAAAGTAGGATGTTTAAACTTTTACTACGATTTCAGTTTTCCCGTCAACTTATCAGTCAGGTACTCTGATTGACTAATGGTTTCGGAATGAAGACGTTTTACAGGATTTTGTACTTATTTGAAAATAAAGTTTATCATTTCAAATCAGAAAATTATGTAAGATCTGTAAAAGAACCCTGGTGTTCATTCCATATCTTTTTTATTTTTATTTTTATTTTACACGCTTTACAAATATAAGACAAAAAGTCCCGATAAACTGCTTTTTAGCAGTTTGTTTAACGGGTTCTTTACATTTAAATATCTTATTAAAGTTAGTTAATAGTTCATTTTTACCATTTTATAAAATATATAAAATACAAATTAAAAATTTTACAGACATAAAGAGCGAAAAAAATGATGAAAACATAAATAACAATTTTAAAGTCTAGAATAATATGTTATAGTAGGCTAATACAAATTAATTCTTTCAGTAAGCCAAGTTTTCAGTGATTCACCAATTGTTTGTTTTGAGCACAGTTTTTTATTTCTGCAGGAAACACATTTAAACAACTGGGAATCATGTAATTTAACGTTATTTGTCCATATTTATTTGTATGCTTAGGTACAAGAAGTCCTTCATTAAAGTTAAAGCGAGTGTTATGGTTGTGTTCCAGTCTGTTTATATATAAAGGGTTATTTATGTGCTGAAATATAATTTTATACCACAGAATTGCTCTCACTGAGAG
Organism: Glyphotaelius pellucidus; assembly: GCA_936435175.1. Taxonomy (NCBI): domain Eukaryota; kingdom Metazoa; phylum Arthropoda; class Insecta; order Trichoptera; family Limnephilidae; genus Glyphotaelius; species Glyphotaelius pellucidus. Next base: position 7,421,281 of record OW386542.1, read on the forward strand.
AATTTTGGGACTATGATAAAAGTATGTAATTTTATACCATTCTTTGTATAATCAGCTAATAATTTAACCAATGAATTTTGCACTGATTGAACGGTCGATATTTTTTTACAGGAAAATCTGATTCGATGAATCACAGTCGCACTTTAATTTCAATCTTATTAATCAAGATTTCAACATGTAAGGAATCTGTAGGATATTCAAAAGATACCTCAAAAATAAATATTGCACGAACTGTCCACCGCAGCCCAAACTGATTAGTTTCTTATGAAATGGTAATAAGTCGAGTCTGTAATTGGTGCGTGGTAACTTGTCAAACTTTTTTTGTTGAAATGTTAATTTCTTACAGTTTAAGTGGAAAATCTCCTCGCCTTGACAGTAAGTGATGATTCCGTCTTCTGATCATTAGTAACAATTAAGTCACCTTAAATGTCAGTGTTTTAATCCTGACTCTTTTTTATCATTCTTCTTCCAACCCTACTCAAATCACTATACTATACAGAGACGTATACAAAATTTGAAAAGACTACAAAACAATTTTTGTAGTCTTTTCAAACTAAAGAATTATCAACATCGCCCTCTTTCATATTTCACAAAAAGTTTAAATTATGCGATGCATCACGTCAATTTCGGACATTTGATATCGGGTGGCTAATAATGACACTCGTTTTGTACTACCTCTTCACACCTGCCGCCTTTTTTGATTTATGCAGTGTTTTCTCGAAACAAAAGAAATGCATTTCTTTTGCATTTTGTGAGCAATAGGTATTAAGATTTCTTATTACCAGAGGCACAAGATTGTTCATTATCATTGGCGCTGCAGCAGTAGGCAGCCTTGCTGCGTCTGGTCTGTTAGCTTAATTTTGCGAAGTGCAGTCACAAATAATAAAATGTTTTCCGATCATTTTTTACAAAACTTGAAATTATTTTCGAAATGATAAACAATTTAATTCGATGAAATTTTCCAAGTTATAAAATAAAACAACAGCCGTTAAAGGTTCATAAGTAGGAGATTTTAAAATTTAAAGCTGTATACTTAAAAAAAAACGGTATGCAGTTCAAACGCGGTAGAAGCAGAAAACTAAAGTATACAAGAGTGGGAAGGCTACGAAACACCGCGCAAAGAGACTATTTCATTCTCTCGCAGGCTATCCTGTAGACGTATGTGTTTGTCTCTTTATAGTGAGCGTCAAATCACAACGTTTCACTTCAATCAAAAGTTTTCACTTCAAAATTGCTCGATTGTTTTAAAGGCCAAGATGCGTTTTGCCAGCAGAAATTAATTGAATCATTTAAAATATTTCTAAATGATCAGATTTTCAAACCAAAAATACATGATTTTGCATTACGTCGCGGTGTTTCGCCTTAACTGTAGGTTATTTGACCTGGGAAAGCGAGTGTAAAGAAAGTGTGTTTACCGAGCGAAGTAAAAGTTGTCTTTTTGTGATTTATTCACGCTTCTTACAAAAAATAACAAGTTCGCAGAATTTATTGAGTATGTTATAATATCTCTCCATTTATTATCTGAAATTTAGCGTACCGCGGTGGAAGAATTGAACAAGTTCGCTGAATTCTCATGTTGGATAAATAACTAAACTATAAGAAGTTTGTCTGGGCCTGAGAATGAAAAAGCTAAATCACAAGCCCGACAGCTGTTGCATTTGTGTTGAAAGTTTTCAATTGTGCCCCCCGAACAACATAACTTTTTTTGTATTCTCGAGCGTTAAAACTTACGACCGACATCCAAACTAGCTACTGATACAAATTGTTTTGCTATTTTTGGCCCTTGGCACGAGCAGTAATGAACACAGCATGTAGGGCGAGTACTTACCGAGATGAATGTACACGGTTCAACCGCTACATTTCAACAGTCACTTAGCGTCCATTATCGACTAATGATTTCCAACTGTGATGGTCTACTCTGTCACATTTTTAGTGGGATCAAAGAGGATGTACATTAGAGTCCTTCCTCTCTCGTCCGCGTGCTTCAATCTACATGGCAGAGCGAGACACAGAGCTATTACACCCAAAGCCCATATTACACATGAAATCAGCGAGGCATAAAATGATATAATTACGCATCCTTTTTTGTTTACAGCTCAAGCCAGCTATCGCGCGGCCACTTACCTTCGTATTATCTCATTCAGAAAACGAAATAATTTTACAGCTAATAAATACAACAGGATGTTGTGATTTGTCAGCGGACCTATTAACAACTTCCATTTATGTTGATTAATTACGTTCAATAAATCAATCCATTATGGTCGTTATTCAGGTTGTTTGGTAGAAACGAGAAAAAACGATTTACCTAATGAGCGGGAAATTGATCGCAATGAGTTGTGAATATTACAATGGGGCTATAAGAAGAAATTTTACGTAAAAAAATCACACAGACAAAAAAGGAAAAAAATCGAATATTATTTTTGATGAAAACAAATCTTTTACGCCGCTTTAGCTTCTCCATTATCTGGATAAATAATTTTAAAAACAAGCGTTTAATTTAGTCAATTTTTTTTAAGAAAAACTCTCTTTTTATTATTTTTGAAGGTTATTCCCATCGATTTAATATATCACTGAACAAGAAGATAACAATAATAATCTAAACGAAAATAGAAAGAGAACAAGACCCAGAAAAATAGAAAAAGGTAATGGTCGCAACTGGGACGCGAAAACTGGGACTAGAACCTCTCGTCTAAACGGGACGAGCGCGTTAATCAATTCTGCCATTGCCACCTTCTGTAAAACCGTTATATTAGTCAAACAAATATAAAAAAAATAAGAATTAACAATATTATCTTCAACTTTATTTTTTTCCATATTAAAGGCAACTACTCTTTTTATTGGAAACAATCATTCTAAGAATTGGTTTGTAACCTAGATAGCGTCTCGGATAAATACAATTTTAATTTATTTATAAGGGGCTATTTCACAACCTCCAAGTTAGCGCTACTCGTAGAATAATGTATTTATAATAAAATGTATTATTTCATTAGTAACGCAAACGAAAAACTAACTAACTGAGAGGTGTGAAATAGCTCTCAAGTGTTTTTACTAATGTGCTTTCAGTAATCGTATATCTAGAAATTCAATAAATTACTAACTAACTTTCATAGACAATTGAGATTATTTTTGGGTTATTTTGCCGTGTTGCGCTTCCTCGTCCATAAGCCAACATTTCGGCTAGCGTTACAATGTCCATCATCAGGGGCAGATGAGTAGATTGTGGTGAGGTGTTTATGTTATATGGAAGCAATACCTAATTGCAAACGTTAAACCTTCTAATGTGGTTTACTGCGTTTAGTTTTGATGTAGCCATATAATACTGGATATAAAAAACTATTAAGCTTCGCTCCAACGTCCCTATCCATATATTTTTACATGATAATATTTATTCGTGGAACCAAATTCCAAAATAAATCTTTGAACTACCAGGATTGTCCTATTACTTTTGAATACTGGATTTATTGTGTGTAGATTTTACAAAAAACCTTCACGTACAAACACCTTTCTTCATTCCTACTCGAATCATCGACCTCCATGGCTTAGTGGTATGCTACGCACGCATTTAACTTGAAGTTGGGGGTTCAAATCCCTCACAGCGAAGTAAACTAAATAAATGCTCGAGCCCTACCAGCTACGTAAATTTAAAAATTATGTTAATTGGTTCTTACAAACAAGCCTTTACAGCAGCCATAACAATATTGTAAAATTAAATAATTTTATCTTCAAAGTAGCACCCTTTCAATCAAGGTTACATTGATTTATTTCAACAGCCTTAACGAACGACAATTTTAATTTCAAAACTAAAACAATATTTTAACTTATAGCCACGTCAACGTGATTGACTGGTACAACAACTCAAAAAGAATATCAAATTTGAGGTAAAAAAATTTTATCACTGAAAATTGAACACTCCGAAACTTCGGAAAATCTTCCGGAAAATCTTCCAGATAGGACAAAGGTTAAATTTAATGTTCTCAATAATTTAGAAAACAATCCAAATAATAAGATAAATGAGACGAGCCAAGATAATGCGATATTTATCAATGAATTGTTACGATTGTGAAACAATATACCTATTATGAAGGTAACTATTTTGTCTGAAGAGAATTACAAAAAGAGAGTGAACAAAATGATATATAATATCTTATAAAATTAACGAATAATTATGTAATTAATTAATGTAATATATATTAATTAGTGTAAAAACTATATCATATATATTAATTAATGTAATAAGTATATACAATTTTCACGTGTAGCAAACACTTTGTGGGAATACATAATTATAATAAACACAATGATATAACTTTGTTTTATTCCACTTTATTATTTTCGTCTCCAACCGGTTTCGGTTCGACCTGAACCTTCATCAGGGATGAATAAAAATATACTCTATATATTTTTATTCATCCCTGATGAAGGTTCAGGTCGAACCGAAACCGGTTGGAGAAGAAAATAATAAAGTGGAATAAAACAAAGTTATATCATTGTGTTTATTATAATAAGTATAAAATATATTATATTAATTAATTTAATAAGTATGTAATTAAATTTAAATCTACTTCATCCTGTGCGTATTTTATTATTACCGTAGTGTGCATTTCGTGAAATAAAGCATTCTTTTTTTGCTCGATTTGGTAAACATAGATTTGATCTTTGTAAAGATTTCGTAATTTTCAAGTTAATTAACATTTGCGATGTTAATTTCTTCTTTTGAAAGAATCATGCAAATTTTTTGAAGTGAAACATCTTTAGCGGCGCTGGTGATTCGGAATTCGGATGAAACGGAAATTACGTATTAGCATCTGCGAAGCATCACACTGCGCTCATTGGCCGATTTGATTATGATGTCACTTTTAAAGGCTCCTTTTGGTTGAGATATAAAACGGAAATGACACTAGGTCCTAGGTTTGCGTTCATTGGCTGGTTTGATTACGACCTCAATTTTCAAGGCTTGAGATTGTTTTGGTAAAGTTTCACTTCTACCTTGTGTGAACTGCACTGGTATTTTTTTTATTGTTATTTTTCAGCTTCACAAATTGTCCCATTATAAAATTCCGTGATTTCACGGTTCTGATAATATAAACTATGAAAAAAAAATTAGAGGGTGCAATTCACACGCGGTTGAAGTGAAAATTTCAGAAAACTAAAGTACGAAGCACTTTTTTTATCAATGTTAATGATGATTTTTTGCATATTTTTGTTTTCGAATTCCAGTAAACCTTTTCCTATACGTTTGGTCATCTTATTAGTATTTGTGTTTTCTTCTTTGGTGTCGCTAGATGTCGCTTTCTTTTTTGTGTTTTCTTTCGCCTGTACATTTCGGAGTGGTTTGAAGATTGGATATGGATTTTACAAAAGTAACCTTGGATTTCGTAAGATTCGATCCTTGGTCCGCTGAATGTCTTACCACTGAGGTTGGTCAAGTGCTTTCTACCACTTCACCAAAGGAGGGTTGCGTGGGGCTGTGGATTTATCGTATTATATTAGAACCGAGTACCAGTGATAAATTAAATAAATATTTTATTGCCATCTCATTCTCTCGCAAGCTAAATCCTATAGATGTATGTGTTTGTCTCTTTTTAGTGCCGCTCTTTTCCGTTTCATCGCGTTTCAAATCACAAGGTGCTAAAGAAGTTTTCACTTCAATATATATACATTACCGCACACGGGAGTGTATGAGGGAGTAGGTACGTCTATCCACGTACTTTTTTCCGTTACAACTTTGGATACTTTTACAAATAATCTTGAGTTACAGATGAAATGAGAAATTAGTTTAATTTCGCCTTCTTAGCACTCTATTACGGATAAACTAACCAAGAATTCTCACCACTGAAGGGATCAAGGAAAACTTTTGGCTTTTACTTTGAAGCTGGGAGATAAGTTATTCTGTAAACATGCACGAACGTTTCATGTCTGAAATCACACTCGTTCTGCCAAAAGATATTTTCCCTTGTGTTTTGTTAATATTGGAATTCTTTCCATGTGCCTTATTATTAATATTGGGTATATCTATTGCTTTTGGGCTGGACTCACTCGACTGGGAGAATACAATAAATTGAAGCAAGTTCTTTCTGCTGTCGTTCAGAGATCAAGCCTCTTTAGGATACGAACAGAGCATTTCCGTACAATAAATTCTCAACAGTTTAAATATTGACGTTATAATATTGAAAGCTATCTAATTATTTGGCTCAAGTACCTTTTTTCCTGGAAGGGTCGAAATCCTAAAGGTTCGCTCAGGCTTCTCTTGGTACCCTTGTTTACTGCCCGCGATACCTGGGTCCACAGAAGCTTTACTCGTCCCATAAAGTGTTATTGAACACATATTTTATGAAGGATTATCTTCTCTTTCTTCGAGTTGTTCTCCAATAACTGAAGGTTTGAAGCCATCATTTTACAGCTTTACTACTGAGCATAACAAATGTATGGTAGGCTTTTTTTTAATAGCTCAACATTTGCCACTGTGTTATTTTTTCGCAATAAAAAGCAAATAACAAGTCAGGTTTTCATTCGACGAAAATTATCACATCTGCGACAGTAACAAGTCGAGCGTAAACATAACACGTGGTATAAAACAGTCGTGAAAACACCCTTTTCGGGAGAAAGCATGTTTCGTATCTCGGTCAATCTTTAAAAATACAAATATAATAGATACTTCTCGCTGGAATAAACAACGCATATATTCTTATCAACGATATATTATTATTCAATGGCTGTACGTTTCCATTCTTACCATCGTGTGAAAAGTCGAGTACGAGTCGCCAGGCAATACCCGAATACTCAATTGCGACTGAAACCAAACAAAGCAAAATGATGGAAAATATTTTTTTTGATTTGAATTGAAAAAAAATCTGACAACCAATTACATCTACATTTTTTACTCCAAATAAGCTCAGGAATGGCCGATAAGATAGCGGAAAGGTAAATAATGTAAATATGTAAAATAAAAATTATGAAAAAACAGCAGAATTTTTTTTTTTTTTTAATTTTTTAATTTTTTTATTTTTTTTTAGGGAGAAAACACAGATACAGATGTTAATTGACAAGAATTTTCTCAAGACGACAACCAGAGAACTCACCTGCATCCAAACTATTTCTCACGGATTGACATTAACAGCAGATAAAAACATGTACAAATATTTTAACATATAAATAGGGAAAAACATAAGAATATTATTTTGCAAAAATAAAGATGAGAGAAATTAATGAATGAAAACCTGAAACAGAAATGGATAATAATATTTTACATGCAGCTTTTAAAAAATATAATTTTTGATGTTTCTCATGGCAAAATTCAAATACAATATCGATTTGGTTTTCCATTTTACTCTAATCTGGTAAGCAATTGAAAATGCTATACTCACGTAAGGATTAACGTTAATAATTAAAACACAGACTTATACAAAGAACATACTCACTTCACTGTAAATTTTTAAGTTTATATATTTATGTTGGGATGTCTCAATAATGAATAGTTTGCGTGGAGTTACAAAAACCTATATAAAAATACTACTCACGAAATAATGGCTAATACATGAAGAATTATAAACACAAACTATATTTTTTTTAAATATCATGATGATATTATAATAAAGTGGCTTTTCATTACGAAATGCCCTTTTAAAGAGCTAGGCTGAAAGTAATTAGTAGGTTTTTGAAGCACCGTTTTAGCACCGTTGTGATTTGAAACTCAATGAAATGGAAACGAGCCAAACAAAGAGACAGACACAGATATCTACTGGATTTACTCTGTGAGAGAATGAGGTAGCAATAAAATATTTATTTAATTGACGGGTACTTGGTTCCAATATAATACGATAAATCCCCAGTCCCGCGTCAAGTCCCCGTTAGTATAGCGGTATAAAGCGCCTGATGAAACTCAGCGGCCAGACCAAGGATCGAATGCTATGAATTCCAAAAAAAAATTGTTGTTTTTAAAATCAATATCCAATCTTCAAAACACTCTTAAATGAACAAGCAAAAGAAAGCGACATCTATTGTCTCTAAAAAAGAAAATGCAAATCGGCTGGCTAAGTTTTGCATCATGACACCAACAATATTTTCCGATTACTGTGGTGGTAGTAGGAGATTTTTAAACATTGTTGGTTTATTCGTAACTCGGGAATGTTTGTCTGCTTAAAAAAATACTAATAAATAACCAAATAAATTTTATTTGATTAATTTGTGTTATTTCACAATTTATTAATTTAAAATAATATATAGTATATTTGCGGCACGTTCCAGAGTGGAAGATACTATCAGTATCGCCCTGGTGTAAGACCACCATTCAGAATTGAAACGTTGCTTGAAATGGCTTTAGCCGTGTTTAGTGACCAGATCTGAATAGCCAGGTACTTCCCCACCTTCCTCTTCCCTATCTCCTTCCCCTCCCCACTACCTTCAGCCTCACAACATACCCCAATTGGGGATGCCATAGTCTCACTGGCTCCAGACGGGAGCAGTTGGGACTCTTGTGCGGTATTAACTGTAAAAAAAAAAAAAAATGCATAGGAAAAGGTGAACGGGAATTCGACGGCAAAAATATGGAAAAAATCATTCTTCAAGTAGAAAAAAAGTGCTTTTTAGTCTCCCCTACTTTACACTCTTGTCTACTTTAGTTTTCTGAAGGTTTCACTTCTACTGTGTGTGAATCGCACACTCTGATTTTTTTAACCCAATAAAATTTTTCAACTTAAAATCAAATTAAAACTCTTCTGAAACCGAACGATTACATTACCAATAAACCTTAACCCTTATATCTTAGCCCTTTGCATATCTTTTCATAATCAAATGCATTAATAACTTGTGAGAAGTGATGGAGTTTTTTCATGATCAACTTAATAAAATAAACTTTCGTTAGCTTCCGTGGCAAAATGGTACAGTTCTCAGTCGGCAATAAAAATTTCATATACATGGAGTATATTAAAGGATTTGGAAGAATTAAAAAAATATATTCTTATTCAATGCTGATGAGGCAATGAGACTGATGACGCAATTCAAAATCAAATTCTAGAAATGGCTTTAACAAGACTATAACTTGGTTTAGTAACGATACTTCAATATCTTCGCATCCCCATATCTACTTCCCCTCCCATCTTCCTATAGCACTAAATTCCAGATAGTAGAGATGCGATAGTCCCACGTCCCAATAGCTTCCGGCAGATTAAAAAAAATCCAAATAAATCGAATACCGTTAATACTTGTCAGACTTCAAGTTGAGTAAATGTATCGTAAACGTAACATCATATGTCATCAAATATTTAAGCAAGCAGACTCGTGTAAAAATAAACTCTCGAAACGACAACATTAGTGTTCACCCGAATCCGTATAAATCTGTGACATCTTTAAGAGGAGCTAAAACAAACAGAAGCGGAAAATCCAATATCGCCGAAACAGGATTTATAAAACGTATTTCAAGAACGGTGGCGGCGAGTACCGGGAGATAGATGCCTACTATATCGCTAAAGAATAGATATTATATCATATTTCCGTTGATTTTTAGAAGTTTTTTAAAGTCGGTTAAGTATTTTCATGTGAGCGAACAAAGAATAGGACACAGCTACTGCTGATTTTGTTAAATGATTTGTTTGTCTTACTACATTTTCCAGATTGCTCTGTAATATTAGATACCTGAAAAAAAACTTTAAATATTCTAGTAAGAGGAAACAATCGTCTCATTTTTTTTTTTTTACATTGACTCAACACAGGAGGCTCTGAGGAAAATAATTTCCCTCAGGGCCTTGTCATCTGGGATGCTGTGTGGAGGGTCTTTTTGAGGAGAGGAAGAAATGAATATTATTAATTAATTGCCGGCAACCCGGGCGTTTATTACAGTAACAATATAATACAAGAAAAGTCTGTAACCCGTCTCACTAGACGATGTCTGTTCTGAGACGGGTACATAAATAAGCGTGCATGAACATATTAATACACAATTAGCATATAAAAACATATTAATCCTATAAACACATACACCCAAACATAACATACATACACAAACGTATACGCATGCATGCAGTATTCAGTTTTATTAAATTTAAGAGTTTAGCTAGCATCTAAAAACAATAACATTTCAACAAAATAATATAAAGTATTAAACTAGACATGGGTAAAACATAAGCAATATTAATAAAAAAGCATAAATCTCTAAAAATTTAAATATCGCATATATGTAAATAGAGAGTCAGGATTAGACTAAGATCGGATAAGTAGTAATAATAATAATAGTTTCCTCCCTCCTACAACATGGTCTTGAAGAGACCCATGTTGTAGGAGGGAGGAAACACGGAGGCCGGAAAATTGTTCAATAGCCGAGTTGAACTCAAGATCGCGTCGAAAAACGACCCATGTGACAAATGTCAACCGTGTACATATGTTTGGCACGCGTTTGGTGTGTCGCCCGACTATGCACCGGTGTCGAAGGGATCAATGACGCTAGTTCCTCAGAGCATCTTCCACTGAAATACCGGTAAAACAGGGATAGCATTCCCACCCGACGCCTGTGCTCTAAAGATTGCAATCCGTTCGTTTAGGTGAGACAGTCTATTAAACGGACCGCCCGTTTTTGCACAGAGTCGATGGTATTTTCAAGTAGTTTGAAGCTCCAGACCAGAGGTGGCTGCCAAATTTAACCGTGGGGCGCACTTACGATTTGTGCAGGGTTAGCAGTTGTGTACTATTAAAGTATCTGCGGGCCCTGTACAGTACACCTAGTTTAATAGACTCTCGTACCTTACAAGAAAAGATAAACATTTTGCGTTAACGAATATACTGTCGTTACTTGAATTTTCCCAATTAAGCATGTATATGTATAACCCGCGATGCCTGGCTACAAACCCAACGTCTACAAACCTGGTAACATTGACGTCAGTTTGGAATGCCATATTAGTTCTACTAATACTTTTCAAAATAAGGTTATGCAAAGATTAAACCCTTCTGCGTCCAAGAGATTCGTGAAACGCATTTCAAACACTTGAAAACCGTTAACTCTAGCGCGTTAGAACATAGCCGTTTTTAAAATACGGGCCTGTTATAGACCTAGGTTCACTCGAAACTCTCTTTAAAACGACCTTCCACTTTGCACGTCTAACGATGACATAGACCCTGATTTTTTCTTGCATTTCAATCATCCATTTGAGTTAAAAAAGTACTAGGCGTATTGTGTGTATGTTTTACCCTAAGGTAACGCAGTATTATTTTATTCATTGTAAAAAGCCCCAAGAAAATATTCAACACGTGTAAAAATAAAAAAAAAAGCAAAAAAAGATCTTCCAATGGAAAACAAATACATCTCAAATGTCGACATATTTAATATAAGTTTACTAGTATTTAAGAGATACCTGAAAAATATTTTTATCGAGCCAAATATTATTTTGGAGTTTTGCTTAGAAGCGTTTGCACACATTCTATACCTACATTCCTTACAAATTGTGCTAGGAACTTTTATTATTATTTTTATACAATAAACATTAAATTTTTTTTTGGTTTCTGGTGTTTTTTCCAATCTCTCTTCTCTATTTTTATATAATACATTGTATACATTTTAAATGCAAATTTATACCTACCATGTACGTTCATTTTTTAAATTTTTTTAAATTTATTTTTTATCTAAACATTAAAACTCTTGCTAACTCTGCATCTTGCCGTCTCTGCATCATGCAATAATTTATGTAAAAATATAATAATTTAAAATTAATATACGCTATCTTCTAATTCCCTTCAAAATTGCTAACTAAAATATAATATTCAACCACGAAATCTTTCCTTCATCCGTTGTTCCTTTCAATTCAAATATTTTTCATCAACACGTGGAAACCCGTCTAATCCGATTATATTGTATTTATCTTTTCTTTTGTTCAAATGGCAGAAAACATTTTTTCCAAGCGAATAATTGTATTTCACATTTGAAATATTTATGTGTGCACTGTGAGCAGAAGTTTAAAAGAGCGACGAACATTCAAAGTTCGCACACATTCAATGATGTTTTTATCTAAGTTATTTTTTGCTGTTCATTTTGTATTATTATTAATTTCATATAATTTGTGCAATCCATTTTGAGGTAGTGTTAGCGTCAACGGGCGTGCTGATGCTATCGGCAGGGTTGGAGAAAGCTCCCACATATTTAATACAATTAGCTGCTGTATCTGCCCCAAATAAAAACTAGCTCAGGATTCGGTGCAAGCAGGATTTTCTCGTAACCTCAAGGCTAGTGCTTGTGGTTCGGAACTTCACGCTTCTCCATTCTCCCAGGGCCTCCCTCGTCAAGCAAAACACGGTAGGTTATCACATAAACAGTTTATTCAATTCTAGGAGACACAATAATACATAAAAGGAACGATCCTAGCTGAAAGTTAGTTTGAATGTCCGTCTCTACTCTCTATCACGCGCGGTTAGGGCCAATACATTTAATTGCACACAAAGGGTAACATGGTAATTGACTCACGTTTGGTTTATGGGCCAACAGCGGCTTTACGCGCTTGTTCTCAGTCTACGCACCGTCCATCGGGGACCGGAAGCGCACAAACGGCGAAACTGAACTGGTGTCGCCCATGTTCGTGCGGAACGTGGGCCCTGTAAGCTCGCTTGCTGAAGACTGCCGGGCTGCCGCTCGAGAGTTGGTCTAGCGGCGGCTCGGTTTGTCGCTCGCGGGAGGGGGTAATGCGCGCGCCTCTATATTGGCGCCTTATTCTCCAGTCCGTGGAGAAGTCTATTCTCGAATCCCGCCACGTGACAATTTGTAACGTAACACTTCCCCCCTCGCCGCAATAAAAGCGACGTGGTAATGGAGCTGTAGGACTAATAAATCCTCTTACCTTTTCAGCACTTGTGCCAAAAACATTTAAGAGAAACGAGGAGAGAGAGAGAGAGAGAGATTCCTAGCTGGAGAATAGTTATGAACAGAACACAAAAGAGAAGATACATGGTGTAACAAGGAATTGTCAATAAATGTATATAAAGGCAGTGGCATACATAAATACAGTTGCAAAGAACAAGGATCTGTTGAAGAAAGGTACAAGGGTTATGCAGTGATAGAAAAAAAAAACTCTAAAATTGTATCATTGGTCTGTGAGCTAATGTTTGCGAACGTGGTTTGCGTAGGATGTCTGGGGTGGTTGAACGTTTCACTGAAGTTACAAGGTTACTTTGTCACAGTAACCTGGCCCATTTGAGATTACACTCAAGGGACACTAGGGCCTTTAAGAAAATACGAGGAAGAGAACACATGATGAGGCTTCTAGGTGGTGTGGAGAGTTCTACCTGTCACAGAGGTCGAAAGGGTAACTGCTTCCGGATCCTGTGGGTGAGCCAGTACGAAACCATTGAAGTACTGGAGAGTGGAATCGCAATTGGTGGCTGGTACACTGGCTTTTGTATGTAGTGGGATTGTTTTGTGAACAATCGTTGGTATTGTCACTTGCGCAAGGGCACAGGAGCATCAGCACAATGGCAGTAGGGCATTTGCATTATGCAGCAGGAACATTTGCATAATGGCAGCAGAAACATTTGCACAAGGGCAACAGGAACATTTGTATTATGCAGCAGGAATATTTGCATAATGGCAGCAGAGCATTTGCATTATGCAGCAGGAACATTTGCATAATGGCAGCAGAGCATTTGCATTATGCAGCAGGAACATTTGCATAATGGCAGCAGAGCATTTGCACAAGGGCAACAGGAACATTTGTATTATGCAGCAGGAATATTTGCATAATGGCAGCAGAGCATTTGCATTATGCAGCAGGAACATTTGCATAATGGCAGCAGGAACATTTGCACAAGGGCAACAGGAACATTTGTATTATGCAGCAGGAATATTTGCATAATGGCAGCAGGAACAGGAACCAACCTAGAGCTGGCGTGCTCGGGTTTGTTTTGAGTGTCGGTTCTTTGTGGTGATACAATTCGCAACTACACGCACGACTCACACTAGGTTATGTTAGATGCGGTCGGGTGCTTTTGGTACGCAGGGATTGAAGGCAAGGGACCTCCGTGACGGTAGCGAGGGCAGCATGAAGAGGCGCAGATGTAGATAGGGTGCAGAGCTGCTGGTTTTTTTTTTTAAAATCCGGCAAAAATTATTATTAGAACAAAATTCTTGAAGTTTACCTGCCTAGTAGACCAATGATGAAAAAAGTTTGGAGAGAAACAAGTGTGCATGTTGAGAAAAAGTTGGATTTGTTTGGCGTGTAGAGAGAGAGACGGAGAGAGAGCTAACTAAATGTGGCTAATTCCTAATACATGTTACAAAGGTACGTATTCAAGGACAGGTTCTGTGTAACCCCTTTTGGTTTTTTTTCTTTACCAAATACATTTCCAAGAATACGTGGTTGAGGGATTGTACGTATAACAAAATTCCCCATTCGAAAGAAGTTGGTCTTCCATGACCTATGCTCACGTCTATACGGTAGCATTTTTTCTACTTTCGAAAAACAAAACATTGCGTACAAGATTAGTTATAACAAAGTGGGAAAGGAGTAGGAAGTTGAAAGGATCCGCGTATGAAGATTGTCCCATTTGACAAACGAAACGCCAAGTGCGTAACGCATATATCCCCATTCACGGATAATTTCGAGGAAGGGGGAGGGTGATAATTGGGAACATTTGAACGAAGAAAACTGCTGGGGACTCGGCTATTTCCGAAATTCGACCTCTGGGTGGAGGTGAAACAAGGTCTACAGCAGTCATCCTGGCACATTACAATAATGACAACTGGGAAAGGAGTAGGAAGTTGAAAGGATCCGCGTATGAAGATTGTCCCATTTGACAAACGAAACGCCAAGTGCGTAACGCATATATCCCCACTCACGGATAATTTCGAGGAAGGGGGAGGGGTGATAGTTGGGAACATTTGAACGAAGAAAACTGCTGGGGACTCGGCTATTTCCGAAATTCGACCTCTGGGTGGAGGTGGAACAAGGTCTACAGCAGTCATCCTGGCACATTACAATAATATTTGGTAGTGTTGGACAAAAGAATACACTGACATAAAAGTCTAATCCTCTACGTGTATTGGGCAGAAGATTAGGGGTCGTTTTATTCTCCTACTTGTTTGCGAGAAATGACAGACCCTTGCTCAAATCTCACAAACCTGGGGATTTTCTTTGTTCGTCTCCCAGACAACGAGTTAGGTGTTTTTGTGTCCAATCAACTTAACTCCCACGACACGATGCCCCATAATCATGAGTGAAGCGTATGATTAGTCCTTTTGAGATAGTAGATAGTTCCTGGGTTCTTGTGACAGGAAGTCCACGGGCATATTAATGATTACAAAAAAGGGGTGTGGACTACATTGAGTAGTTCACACATAAAGGTTTGATATTATTTCGTTCGCACGATTCATGGTGAGTATTGTAACGTCTTCACGTATAGCGTACAAGATTGCAAAATCAAAAGATTTGCAAGTAAGTTTTATAACGTCTTCACGGATAACAATGAACGAATTACAACTGGGTTGCCCAGTATTGAAGGGAGGTGCAAAAGACTAGGTATTTATGACATTTCTGACAAAAACCCACAGAGTAATTATAACGGGCTCCCCGTATCGCATTTAGTAGATATTCTGAGATTCCCATCTATGACGGCAGATTTTATAAGGTTCCCACCTATGATGGCAACAAAAGGTTAACGTTCATATAAAAGTACCTATTCAATACAGACGGCGAGACATACTGATGTACTTAGTACAACAATACCGTAGCATAATAAATCCATATTAGCGTACGTTAAAGACTTGCACAAAGGCAAAAACATATTTGAAGATCTGGCCAAGATTTTATACTTCAACAATTAAGGGACAAAAAATTTTGGCGTGCTGATGGAATGTGAATTTCATCTAAGCTTACCGCAAAAGAGATCCTTTGTGGTACAACCCTTTTGGTTACGCACAGAGTATCGTATCGTGATGGTACAACTTTTGTTGTACTTACACGTACGATGGTAGCAACAATACAAGACATGCGCTTATCGTTGTTTGACAAGGCAAATTATTTACATTGGTCCGATTTGAGTGTTTAAGACCTTCTAGGTTTTACTTACTTAAACAGACTGCGATGGACACACCTTGGTGTTATGAAAATTATAATAATGGGATGGGTTGTTCACAGGGTGGTTCACTTGGAGACCTGGCTTCTTGTTGTGACCTCGTATTTTGCACGTGATAAGTCACAACAAGGCAACCCCAAAATTTCAGTTTGAGCCGTTGAGACCCAGGGTGACTCAATGTTGCTGAAATGTTGTAAAAAAATTTATCGTTAATGAAGAGGCACGTTGAAAGTTGTCCCTTTTATAACGATACTTTCCAGACTCCACATCCAGTTCTGGGGAGAGCTAGAGCAATTAGGGTTATTTATTGAGCGCCATTCTATTTTCTTGAAAAACAGAAAAAAACTTAGAACGGGTAGCAAACATCTGATACCGCCGTGGGTTTACACAGGTTTGCTTACCTAATTTAACTACATATGACATAAGGGTTAGATGCACTTTGGCGAGGACCCGATATTTAATGTACAAAAAAGATTTTCTAACATTTAGAAAGGGGTGACGAGGTATGACATGATGATGTGAAAATGTGATGCTGCTAGTTGTGACGATGCACAAAACCTTGGGCACGTAGTCTCTGACTACTTGCAGTAAGCCACAGGGAATTCCTTTCTCCGAAGTGATCAATTTCAGGTAGAGGTGTGCATGCTTAGAAAAAAAACGATGTTTCCAAGGTTTGACACCTGGGGCAGCAATTAGAGGCGAATGACTGATGATGACGAGATATTTATACAAACAAAAATAAAATAAAATGAAACGAAACCACAAGGGAGAATTATATTTCTTCCATGACTTTGGCTACAGTTGACAACACTGTGCCAGAGCTAGAAAGGTTTCGTTTGAGTGTCCCAATGAGTGACAATCGTTTACGAGAGGCCGCTCATTAGTGACGAAACAAAAGGGTTGACTTCCATAGTGATCCATGTCACGGTGTAGACGAATGGTTGCTAGGAGTCAAGGAATAACCGTTGGGGTTATACGGGCGTGGCAATGGAGTTTGTTTCCATGTTCCCACTTTTTACAATGTCCTTTATGTGGTAGTTACCTATGTGTTTACCAGAGATGTCGGACAATCGGTAAACCAGGTCTGAGATTTTCTTTAGGACTTTCGTCTTTACAAAACGGGGTGCCAATTTGGCAGAGAAGTACAGCGCACCTTGTGACAGAGTGTTGTTTCTCCTCCAGACGATGTCTTCTTCCTTGAATGTGACGTGCCTCCTGCGAAGGTTATACCTGTCGGCGCTCTTTTGGTGGGCCAATAGTAGAGCGTCTGTTACTTCACTATAGATAGCGGAGAGTTCCTCCAAGCGGTGGGCGTAATTTGCTGCGGGGTCTGCTGTGGAGGAAGGGACGGGTGGAAGGCAATTGTCAGGGTGTAGTGAACCGTGAACTACTTGTTCCATGCCGTGTTTGAGAAAAAATGGTGTATAGCCTGTAGCGAGGTTCACCGTGTTGTTCATGGCTGCTTGTATTTTGTCTAATTTTTTGCACCATGTGCGTTGGTCTTTGCCAACCAAAATTGCCAGGGCCGTGTTTATGGTTTGGTTGTATCGTTCAACGGTGTTGTTCTGTGGGGTGTAAAGGGTGTTATAGAATACATCCTTTATACCATATTTAGACAAAAACTCTTTAAATTCCAGAGCTATAAATTGTTTACCATTGTCGCATATTATAGTACGAGGGGTACCGTAGGGTATGAAAATATGTTTTTCCAATAGATTGGTTATTGCTGCTGCAGTTGCCCTTTTCAGAGGAAACAACCAGCAGTATTTGGAAAAGATGTCCACTACGCTGAGTATATGCATGTAACCGGCGTAGCTTCTAGGGAAGGGTCCAATGAGGTCCATAGAAAAGGATTGAAGTGGTCTATCGGCACGCTTGGGGTTGCCCATTAGACCAGACGGTGGTGCCGTACTGTGCTTGTATGCCTTACAGATGTCGCACTTGGAGATGTATAAACGTACTTGTTTGAATAGACCCGGCCAATAATATCTTAAAGATATTTTTTTGAATGTTTTGAAGGTTCCAGGGTGTATGGAGTCTACGGCACTGTGGTTATCAATAATAACTTGTTCTCTATTTTCGAGAGGGACTACCTTTTTCCAGGCATAGTCCTCTAAGATTGACAGTGGAGGCTTGCAGTTGCGATATAGTTGTCCGTCCTTAATCATAAAATTCGGGAACTTTTGTGGGTTGTCACTGCATCCTCTAAAGGTTTTTTGATACCATACGTCTTTTGTGGGGAGACTAGAATTGGGTAATTCGGCATTTAATATTGCTATCTCGATCCTAGAAAGGGCATCCGGGACGATATTATCCGCGCCTTTACGGTGGATGACATCGAAAGTATATTGAGATAGGCGGGACGACCAGCGAGCCAATCTCCCAGAGGGGTTGTCTAGCGAGATCAGCCATTTTAGGCTGCTATGGTCTGTGACGACGGTAAACTTACTGCCCTCAATGTATCCGCGGAAATGTTGAATGGATTCCATGACTGCTAACAATTCTCTCTCGGTAATCCCGTAGTTTTTTTCGTGTTTATTTAGGGTACGAGAGAAGTATGCCACGGGGTGTTCGCCGTCCGTAAAATTTTGAGTGAGGACTCCTCCGATTCCGACGTTTGATGCGTCCGAATGGATCGTAAAGGGAAGATTGAAGTCGGGGCAATTCAGTACTGGGGCTGATTGAAGAGCCTCTTTCAGGGAGTTGAATGCTGACTCAGTCTCTGCAGACCAGGAAAAGTTACTGGTACCTTTACGGATTCCCGTGATTTTGTTGAGCGGCGCCGCGAGAGTTGAGAAGTTTTTTATGAATCTTCTGTAGTAACCGGTGAGTCCGAGGAAGGCTTTTACCTCTTTTGCATTTGTAGGTCGGGGAAAATTTGTCATAGCCGCTACTTTTGTGGGGTCTGTTCTTAGGCCTTCTTCGTCTACTATGAAACCCAAGTATCGTAGGCGGTGCCTGCAGAATTCCGATTTCTTCAGGTTGATTGTCAAACCGGCCTGTTTGAGTTGTTGAAAAACCTTTTCTAGAATAAGTATATGTTTTTCAAAGGTATCGCTAATGATGATCAGGTCATCCAGGTAGCAAAATAAATTGTTATCAAACTCTGGGCCAAACAATTTATCCATGAGTCTTTGTAGTTCTGCTGGGCTGTTTTTTAAACCGAAGGGTAGTCTTTTGAAATGGAACATACCCCTGCCAGGCACCACGAAGGCAGTTTTTTCGCAGGAGCTGGGATCCAAAGGTATCTGCCAGAATGCTTTGCTTAAGTCTATGGATGAGATGTATTTAGCGTTTCGAAGTCTGTCCAGGATGGAGTTGACCAAGGGGAGCGGGTAGGCGTCTGATATTGTACATGCGTTGAGGCGTCTGCTGTCGAGGCAGAAACGGGCTGAGCCGTCTTTCTTTGAAACTAATAAGGTGGGGTTGGTCCATGCACTGCGGCTGGGTACCACCACTCCCAGTCTTAGCATATCGTCCAATTCTTTTTCCAGCGTTTTCAATTTTTGTGGAGCTAGGTTGTAATACCTTTGTTTGATTGGGGGGCCTGTTGTTTTTATATGGTGTTGTACTAGGTTGGTTAAGCCTAAACCGCACCTTTCGAAGGAGATGGATTCATACTTGTTGATCATTTGATTTAATTGTATTGTTTGTAAGGGGTTCAAGTTTTCGTAGGGTATTACCGTACGGATTTCGTTTACTTGGGGAGTGACGGAGGGGTTGTTAAACAGTTGCGGGGCAATTTTGAAAGCCATCCAAAAATCCACTCCCAAGATGAATTTCTGTGTGATTGTAGGTACAACTAGAAACTTGATCCAAACTGTTTTTTGGTCACAATTGATCGGCAGGGTTAGAGAACCGATGACGAGTTGTGAAGTGTTGTCTGCCGTGGTAACATGTGAAGAATGTTTTCCCATTTTAAAACCACAGTTTGTGAATAAGGTGTGGGCGTTGTCGCCCAGGCAGCTGACAGAGGCGCCGCTGTCTAGGAGACCTGAAAAAACCACGTTGTTTATGGAAAAATGCGCGAAGGGTCTACCGTCTATTGCCTGTTTGCAGCAAACTGTAGAGAGGGGTAAGGCCTGTTTAAAAAATTTGACGTGTTCCAACCACTCCGACCATTCCTTTGGCCTATGGGAGGGATGGCCCGGGGGGTTGGGGTCTAGTTTTTTGTCTTCCTGGCTGTCCAATTGGGAGGGGGTCTGGAGAAATCCATAGGGGGTTTGATGAATCTGAGATCCGGGATGGACGTTTCGGTATTGTCTTGGCGTGGTCTTTTGCCAAACTTCCTCCCTTCATCTCTTCTTGGAGAACGATCGACGGATCGCCTTTTGTTAGAATGGGTGTCTTTGGAGGATAAAAGTTTTGCTTGTTTAAAGCAGGCGGCTTGGGAGTGACCAATCTTGTGGCAAAAGGAGCAGGATTTCTTCTCGTTGTGCTCCGGTTTTATGCCGGACGAAGTGCTTGGGCGAAAGTTTTCTTTGGGGAATCTTTCGTCTTTCTTCCGATCCTGGTATGCCTCTAGTAGCTGGCAGACATCTTTCAGTTGCTCCAGCGTGGCAATTTTCTGAGAAGTAATGATGTTTTCGTATCTGGGGAGAAGACCGTCGATTAAAACCGGGAGAAGTTCCGCTTCAGGGACAGGTTGGGTGAGCTTAATATTGATGGCCTCTGCCCTCTGTGTGAATCTAGCAACAGGCTCTCCGGAGTGCTGCTTGATAGCGAGTAGGGATAGCCTGACTCTATGTTGGGCCTTTTTTTCTCCGAAACTGGATAAAAGTGCCACCTTGAGTTCCCTCCATGAGTTTGTTTTTCTCTTATGTATCCTGTGCCAGGTAAGCATTTCAGGAGCGATGAGGTCTATGAAGTTCCTGTGTAGAATACTTTCGGGGATTCCTCTGACTTGGGCTGTTTCTTCTATTCTGTTGATGAAATCCTCTACATCCGTGAGTCCGTTGTATTTCGTCTTCCAGGTTGTCAAATCATATATTTTCGTCTGTTCCTGGGCTTGTACCACCAAGGGTTTTGCTTCGGAGACTGTGAGGGAGGTAGAGATGATTTCTGAGGTGTCTTCCTGTTGAAACTGCAACTTCCTGATGTACTTTTTGTTGTAGAAAGAAGCATATTGAATAAGGCATCTTTTGGATTTATTCCTGGGAGAAATCTTTCTACTTCTCAGGGCCTGTAGTAGTTCTTCCTTTTTTGACGTAGAAATGTGGGGGATTATACCCAGCGTGACTTGAGGGACTTCCATAGTGTATAGGGTCGTGTCAGGGTGACCTTACGTTGGGAGAAAAACGAGAACTCGACTCTTTATCCGTAATTGGAAAGAAATTTTTGCCAGGGATTGACCACTGGGGACGTATATATATTTTTTTTTACAAAATGCTTCTGCGAAAAAACGCGTATTTATAAGTGTTTGGGTTATTTGAAAATTTGGGCAGAGGTTTGCCTCTGGCCACGTGCTTTTTAGGAAAAATCCAAGCGTTTTGGAAAAAAAAATTTCGAAAATTTAAAAAAAATCGAAAAAAGGAAAAAATCGGAAAAATTTTCAGAGTCCGAAACTGGAGAAAATTTGGGCAGCGATTTTCCTTTGGCACTGCGTTTTTAAGAAAAACTCCAAGCGTTTTGGAAAAAAATATTTCGAAAATTAAAAAAATCGAAAAAAGGAAAAATCGAAAAAATTTTCAGAGTCCGAAAACTGGAGAAAATTTGGGCAGCGATTTTCCTCTGGCAATGCGTTTTTAAGAAAAACTCCAAGCGTTTTGGAAAAAAAATTTCGAAAATTAAAAAAAAATCGAAAAAGGAAAAATCGAAAAAATTTTCAGAGTCCGAAAACTGGAGAAAATTTGGGCAGCGATTTTCCTCTGGCACTGCGTTTTTAAGAAAAACTCCAAGCGTTTTGGAAAAAAATATTTCGAAAATTAAAAAATCGAAAAAAGGAAAAATCGGAAAAATTTTCAGAGTCCGAAAACTGGAGAAAATTTGGGCAGCGATTTTCCTCTGGCAATGCGTTTTTAAGAAAAACTCCAAGCGTTTTGGGAAAAAAAAAAAATTTCGAAAATTTAAAAAAATCGAAAAAGGAAAAATCGAAAAAATTTTCAGAGTCCGAAACTGGAGAAAATTTGGGCAGCGATTTTCCTTTGGCACTGCGTTTTTAAGAAAAACTCCAAGCGTTTTGGAAAAAAATATTTCGAAAATTAAAAAAATCGAAAAAAGGAAAAATCGAAAAAATTTTCAGAGTCCGAAAACTGGAGAAAATTTGGGCAGCGATTTTCCTCTGGCAATGCGTTTTTAAGAAAAACTCCAAGCGTTTTGGAAAAAAAATTTCGAAAATTAAAAAAAAATCGAAAAAGGAAAAATCGAAAAAATTTTCAGAGTCCGAAAACTGGAGAAAATTTGGGCAGCGATTTTCCTCTGGCACTGCGTTTTTAAGAAAAACTCCAAGCGTTTTGGAAAAAAATATTTCGAAAATTAAAAAAATCGAAAAAAGGAAAAATCGAAAAAATTTTCAGAGTCCGAAAACTGGAGAAAATTTGGGCAGCGATTTTCCTCTGGCAATGCGTTTTTAAGAAAAACTCCAAGCGTTTTGGAAAAAAAATTTCGAAAATTAAAAAAAAATCGAAAAAGGAAAAATCGAAAAAATTTTCAGAGTCCGAAAACTGGAGAAAATTTGGGCAGCGATTTTCCTCTGGCACTGCGTTTTTAAGAAAAACTCCAAGCGTTTTGGAAAAAAATATTTCGAAAATTAAAAAATCGAAAAAAGGAAAAATCGGAAAAATTTTCAGAGTCCGAAAACTGGAGAAAATTTGGGCAGCGATTTTCCTCTGGCAATGCGTTTTTAAGAAAAACTCCAAGCGTTTTGGGAAAAAAAAAAAATTTCGAAAATTTAAAAAAATCGAAAAAGGAAAAATCGAAAAAATTTTCAGAGTCCGAAACTGGAGAAAATTTGGGCAGCGATTTTCCTTTGGCACTGCGTTTTTAAGAAAAACTCCAAGCGTTTTGGAAAAAAATATTTCGAAAATTAAAAAAATCGAAAAAAGGAAAAATCGAAAAAATTTTCAGAGTCCGAAAACTGGAGAAAATTTGGGCAGCGATTTTCCTCTGGCACTGCGTTTTTAAGAAAAACTCCAAGCGTTTTGGAAAAAAATATTTCGAAAATTAAAAAATCGAAAAAAGGAAAAATCGGAAAAATTTTCAGAGTCCGAAAACTGGAGAAAATTTGGGCAGCGATTTTCCTCTGGCAATGCGTTTTTAAGAAAAACTCCAAGCGTTTTGGGAAAAAAAAAAAATTTCGAAAATTTAAAAAAATCGAAAAAGGAAAAATCGAAAAAATTTTCAGAGTCCGAAACTGGAGAAAATTTGGGCAGCGATTTTCCTTTGGCACTGCGTTTTTAAGAAAAACTCCAAGCGTTTTGGAAAAAAATATTTCGAAAATTAAAAAAATCGAAAAAAGGAAAAATCGAAAAAATTTTCAGAGTCCGAAAACTGGAGAAAATTTGGGCAGCGATTTTCCTCTGGCAATGCGTTTTTAAGAAAAACTCCAAGCGTTTTGGAAAAAAAATTTCGAAAATTAAAAAAAAATCGAAAAAGGAAAAATCGAAAAAATTTTCAGAGTCCGAAAACTGGAGAAAATTTGGGCAGCGATTTTCCTCTGGCACTGCGTTTTTAAGAAAAACTCCAAGCGTTTTGGAAAAAAATATTTCGAAAATTAAAAAAATCGAAAAAAGGAAAAATCGAAAAAATTTTCAGAGTCCGAAAACTGGAGAAAATTTGGGCAGCGATTTTCCTCTGGCAATGCGTTTTTAAGAAAAACTCCAAGCGTTTTGGAAAAAAAATTTCGAAAATTAAAAAAAAATCGAAAAAGGAAAAATCGAAAAAATTTTCAGAGTCCGAAAACTGGAGAAAATTTGGGCAGCGATTTTCCTCTGGCACTGCGTTTTTAAGAAAAACTCCAAGCGTTTTGGAAAAAAATATTTCGAAAATTAAAAAATCGAAAAAAGGAAAAATCGGAAAAATTTTCAGAGTCCGAAAACTGGAGAAAATTTGGGCAGCGATTTTCCTCTGGCAATGCGTTTTTTAGAAAAACTCCAAGCGTTTTGGAAAAAAAAATATTTCGAAAATTAAAAAAATCGAAAAAAGGAAAAATCGAAAAAAATTTTCACAAGTTTTCGTGGAAGTAATTTGTTTGAGAATTCAACAATATCTTGGGGGCATGGTTTCATTACGCGGCTTCCTATAGCCTGGCTTTAAACAGCACCAATTTTTGGTATTTACCCGCGAATTCCCTTCGTCTTTTCGACAAGATATTACCTTCTTTGTCAATTGACAAGGTATTATAGTGTCAGATGTCAAGGAATCCACGTCAACGCGAATTTAGTATTTTTTGCATTATTCGAATGTGATTTGGCATGGCATGGCATGATCCGGTTTCATCAGACGACAGAGTCAAAAATACTTAATTGTCAAATGACAGAAAGAATTTAAATCCACTTGTTCCCTAGGTGTCAGCAAGTGTCCGTTTAAGAGACGTACCAGCGTGCTGCAATATAGTATATTATTAAAAATATTTAGCACTTTCGAGACCAAGCGGATGATTTGTTTATCATGTACATGATTTTAATTGTTGAATAAATTCTTCTTTAATTTGTGTTTATTTCCACTATTCACTTGTATTGAAAATAGCAATTTTAATCGGCCGACACTTTGTAATCACTGTATTATTCGCAGCGACAACTTCCTAGGTTGGGCACCTTGCGTTGGAATACCGGTAATATTTTGTCGAGTGACGAGTCACAAATGATAAAATCGCGCCCGTAATAATTTAAATTGTGATTCGAAATTACGTTCGCGCCGAGATTCCTGTTGGAAGTGCTAGACAATTGGGAATAAACAATACATCATAATAACATTTCAGAGTTTACAATTGTTGCTTGGGAACGAGGCCGTGGTGGAACAGAAAAAATTTAAATGGCCCCACGTTTAGCGCCAGTGTTAGCGTCTACGGGCGTGCTGATGCTATCGGCAGGGTTGGAGAAAGCTCCCACATATTTAATACAATTAGCTGCTGTATCTGCCCCAAATAAAAACTAGCTCAGGATTCGGTGCAAGCAGGATTTTCTCGTAACCTCAAGGCTAGTGCTTGTGGTTCGGAACTTCACGCTTCTCCATTCTCCCAGGGCCTCCCTCGTCAAGCAAAACACGGTAGGTTATCACATAAACAGTTTATTCAATTCTAGGAGACACAATAATACATAAAAGGAACGATCCTAGCTGAAAGTTAGTTTGAATGTCCGTCTCTACTCTCTATCACGCGCGGTTAGGGCCAATACATTTAATTGCACACAAAGGGTAACATGGTAATTGACTCACGTTTGGTTTATGGGCCAACAGCGGCTTTACGCGCTTGTTCTCAGTCTACGCACCGTCCATCGGGGACCGGAAGCGCACAAACGGCGAAACTGAACTGGTGTCGCCCATGTTCGTGCGGAACGTGGGCCCTGTAAGCTCGCTTGCTGAAGACTGCCGGGCTGCCGCTCGAGAGTTGGTCTAGCGGCGGCTCGGTTTGTCGCTCGCGGGAGGGGGTAATGCGCGCGCCTCTATATTGGCGCCTTATTCTCCAGTCCGTGGAGAAGTCTATTCTCGAATCCCGCCACGTGACAATTTGTAACGTAACAGTAGGTAGATATTTAATTGTAGTAATTGTACTCCTCACGAAAATATCTGCACCCTTAAAGTGCAGATAATACAATAATTGGACAAGCCCCGTGAAGCGCTCCTTGTATTAAATGGCTGCCAAACCAAAGTAACCTTTATTTCAACTCGGATTGGGGATATTGTTCAATTTAAACAATGCTGTCGGGATGATAAATGCGATTTGAGAAAGAAACCGTTACTGGCTTCAGACAAGATCCCGTATCAAAGTGTTTGCGGCTCGGATCGGTGTCTTTGTATTGAAGGAAATTACTCGTCAGGAAATCCATTTTCTACCCCTTCCCCATCCACGTGGACAACGGAAGTACTAAGAGCGATTATTTGTGCCTTTGATTAAACTTTCCATTGTTTATATAAATATCTTCGTTCCGATCGTCGTTAGGTAAATATTTTAAGGCCATAATTTCACTGAATGGGCTTCTCGTTAAATTCTCTAAATTGGTACAATTATTTTTAGCAAAATCAACATTTTATTTAATGAAAAGTTAAATGATTTGAAATTTTATTTTCAACAATTAATAATTAAAGTGTAATAATTCTGTTTACCAAAGTTCCGTTTCATGTGTATTTTCGTGTAGCACTTTGCTTGTTTAATATTAAGTTTTATTGTCTGCCTCATTTCTGGGAACAAAGCGCCCTTGAGGTGATTTTTCACAAAAACGGCGCTATATAAATCATCCAATTATTATTATTATTATTATTAAGGTTTTTTTTTTAAATTTAATATTCTTTGAAATTTTACATGTACCCCTACACGGTAATCAGTGTTGTCAGATTAAAACACATTCTTTGGAATGAGATTTCGCACCCATAATCCAGACATCCGAGAAGAAAAAGCTCATTCTAAAATACCCTGGCACCTGAGTTATTTCTTTTTGTGTAAACTTTTCCATCAATCTAATAATTCTAATAAGAATAGAATAGGGTAACTACCAACACAAAGTATAAAATTTAAACTTATTTTAAGGCGGATACGATTTTAAGGCGTATATTTAAATAAAGGGCAAGCAGACAATAGGATTGTTGGTAGATTGTGCGCTTGTCTTTTTTCGTTTCTTGAACGGACACTATATAAGTGAAACGATATAACTTTGTTTGTACGTCTACCGGTTTCGGATATGAAAAAATATAATATCGTTTAATTATTATTGGAAAAACTCTTGTTATAATATAATTTTGAAGGTTTTTTGTTCTTAGTAAATCATTGAAGAAGATAATAATACTTATAAATCTAAACCAAAAAAAACAAAAAGGACAAAACACAGAATAATAAAAAACAACGGTGGCAACTGGTACTCGAACCCATGATCTCTTTTTTTACCTGGACAATTGCCTTAACAAACTCGGCCATTGGGACCTTTTATTTTTAAATCATTTTTTTTCAATCTTCAAATTACAATATTTTTTTCAACAAATTTTTCCCGTAGTGACCCGGTTGCGACCGCTGTTTTTATTTTAATCTGTATCTATTCCTTTTTCATATTTTGGTTTAGCTTTTTTGGTATTATCTTCTTATTCAATAATATTTTTTCTTTTAACACATCATTTTTTGCTACAAATATATCTGTTAGAGTTTGCGTTGATGTTCTTTTTCAGAGCGAAGAAGAGGCGCAGGGCATTTTTAATAATTACGTAATCAAAATAATGCTGGAATATAATAACTCATTTGAACGCCGTGTTGCACAATACGTGTATTAGAGATGGAGGTTCTAAAATGAAGAAGATGGAGCATAGGGGTTTGATTTCTAAGTTTGATTTAAAAATTTGTAACAATTCATCCATTTTTTTACGTAAATTTTCACGTTCCGTAAAAGTTCTACACAAGTTCTGTGATTATTTTAGTTTTATGAAACAACTGGCCTGTAATAATATAAAATATAATAACAGAATTTGAATAGATGAAAATGAACTTTAAAAAATTGATGATTTTGCAATTTGAATTCTCAGCCGCTGGTTAATGGGCCTAGGGCCTAGAAACATCCCGGTATGATTAATGAGATTGAATAAATAAAAAAAATCAGATTGTGTAATTCAAACGCGTTAGAAGTGAAACTAGAGAGTCGCTAGATGTCGCTTTCTTTTCTTTTGCTTGTTTTTTTAAAGTGGTTTGAAGATTGGATATTGATTTCACAAAACAGAAATATTTTTTTTTGGATTTCGTAGGATTCGAACCTCCGTTCGCTTGATGTCTGTCTCTATCGCCGCTGAGACTTGTCTCAGGCACCTTGCCAACTACGCTATGGAAGGCACGCCCCGGAGTGTGAATTTACGGCGTTATATTAGAACCGAAGTGTTTTTGTGTAGAACTGAGCTGTGACGCACTTCCGTTTCACCAGAATTTGAAGTCACTAACAATAATCAATTTAATAATAATCAGAAAACGGGAGACTTGCTTAATACCGTTTAACCCATCTATCAATGAGGACTTTCTCAAGACATATAATGTAATCATTGAACATCCATTTTCTTATGCCTTGAATGTAAAACTGTATTCAATTACATACTAATAACATCTTAATCCATCACTGACTAAATATATGATACATCCGAAGACGTTACCTACTTAGTTTTCGCCGAAAACCCGCGTTATATCTTAATATTATAATATCTTGATGAGGAATATATATTTTTTGCTTTCATATGAAAATAGCATATCAGAAAATTCTTCTTCACCACTCATCGGCAGGCAAATAAAACCTGTAATATGTTTTTGAAATATTTTTATCTTGTAAATATTTTTGACGTGTTTGATAAGTATCAGCATTCAATTCGTTGTGTACATATTATCTGGAGCCTTATTTTCGCGAAATCGAAAATTTAATTTTTGAATTAGGTAGATTTTCATATTATCATTTCGTATAATCAATGGATTATTGTGAGCGAATGTTCAAACAGGGGTTGATTGAATTTTAATTGGTAATCAATCTTCAATTATTTAATTTTCAGAAATGCTTGAAAAATTTTTACATGAATTAGTTACTTGGAAAATTTATGCCAAGCATTTTGTGATTAGTTGATAATATAAAATTCCCACTTATTTATACACGTTGGAAAACAAAATTTAATTCATTTTTCATAAGTAGGTAGGAATCGGCAAACAGAGTTAACTTATGCTTTTAGTCGCACCACGTGCAATTAAACAAACAGAATACAATTTGTTTTACTGTATTTATTGTTTAATTTGATTTATTCTTTCATGATTTATAATGTTGACGTCCACTTAATCCAAATAACGTTTTCTCAAGGGAAGGTTTGTGCATCTAAGTTGTTTTTTAAATGAATCTAAAACTGCTAATTTTTTAAACTAGTTTTTGAAGTGAAACTTATTTAGCACCGTTGTGATGTGAAACTCGATGAAACGGAAATGACACTTAAAAGAGACAAACACATATTATTTATAGGTTTTAGAATGAAACCTTACCGCACTGGCCACTTTGATTATGAGCTCATTTTTCAGGGCTCCCATTGGTTGAGATTGTGTGTGAAGGTTTCACTTCTACCACGTGTGAGCTGCACTTGTTTTTTTTTTTGGCGTCGCTTGGCCGTAAAGGTGTCAATATTAAAAGCATGGGTTTTTTTTACATGAGTTCCAAACAGGGGGCCCTGAGGAAAATAATTTTCCTCAGGGCCCATGTCATCTTTGGGGATGCTGTGTGGAGGGTTTTTTAAGGAAAGGAAGGGGAGGAGAGTTCTGGGAAGGAAAAAGGTTGGTAGGTTGGTTGGGAGGTGGGTAAGGGTTGGTGAAGGTTGGTTGGGAGGTGGGTAGGAATCTGGGGTTCAATGTGTCCTGGTCATCCGCCTCCAATTCTTAGACAAACCTCACCTCACGAACCCGTAAATGCTCCCCTGCTAAATCACCAAACATAGTGAACAACTTGGAGTGGCTTATGGTAGAGTTTGTCAAGATCATCCTTCGTGCCAACCAGCGAGGCATAAAACTGCGAAAAGCCAATCAGAATCAATAATAATTATGGTTAGCCTCACTCAATCTTTTTGCCGTAGTCAAAACAATAATTATTTTCAACATCCATAGATGAAAGAGAAAATATTACAAAACAAATTGGTTGTCTGTAAAGTCGGTTTACGGACGATAATTTTAAGTGATAAAGTCATATAATAACCATGGACTGGAAGAGAGATATGCGCGTCACAAGCCGAACGCTTGCACGCTCGGCTCAGTCGGAACGTGACGATGAGTCGTTCATCGATTTATAAGACGCCAAAATAAAATTTCCTGATCACTGACGAGTTTAAGCGAGTTTTGTGTTGGCCATTGAATTTAATAAACGCGGAAAAAATAGACGAAGCTCTATGAATACTGATCGGAGTTCGTCCACCCGAACCATAATATTTTATTACAAGCTTAAGGTGGGTTATTAAATACTGCCGTGATTCTATAAAGCGGTCTTATATCTACTCCTTTCACTCCATAAAAATATTTTAATAGCTCGTCGAATAGAGAATAACATTTTATAAAATGAACATAAATACTAATGGTTTATTAATGAAACATTCAATAAATATTGTCTTGATACAACAAGATATTTTCATAAAACACTATTAAAGTTACAACGTCATTATTACGTAGAAATCGCTACTGGCTAGTGAGACGGCCATCACCAACGGTGCCTGGCGTGACGTCACTGCCGCCTAATTCATTAATAAAAAACGAACATGTTGTTTTGGCGGCAATTCGAAATGTCACAATTTAAATCATCAATGAAAATTTATTCGTCAACATAAAAATAATATTAAAATACCGTCAATATGGTAATTTTTTTTGAGAATAAACATTCGGAGTTCGCACGCGGCAGAAGTGAAACCTTCACCTACACAATCTCAACCAATAGGAGCCTTGAAAAGTGAGCTCATAATCAAAGCGGCCAATGAGCGCAGCTTGACAGAGCGCGACGCTTCGTAGGGAATTTTTCATTCTATCTCATTCTCTGGCAGGCTAAATCCTATAGATGTGAGTCTATTTTTAGTGTCGCTCGTTTTCGTTTCGTCGAGTTTCAAATCACAACGCAATTCAAAACACAACAATACAGAAAAGTTTTCACTAAAAAAAAAAAAATGGTTATCTGTAAAGTCGGTTTACGGACGATAATTTTACGTGATAACGTCACATAATAACGATGGAGTGAAAGAGGGATAGATGCGTCACAAGCTGAACGCTTGTTCCGCGTTATCGCTCGCACGCTCGGCTCAGGCGGAATGTGACAACGTGAAAATGAGTCATGCTTTTTCGTGAGCGCAGCCGGCATTCATCGATTTTTAAAACGTTATCACGTCAAAAAAACCGTGAAAATATCCTATTGGGCGGTGGTTATTTGAAGTGTTTTATGTAAATTTTCTGCTGTGTTTCTGCATTTTTGAATAATTTATTTAATTCTCACGGTAAGTATAATAATTTAGCTTTGAAACAAAGAATCATTTTCATTTTAAAAAACATTTCGTGTGCAGTAATATAATCCGCTTCAGTATGAGTTACGAGCTATTAGATGCCCAGTGACAGGTACCCATTCAAATAAATTTAATCGCTGAACAAAGGAAGAATATCATTTCAAAGTCTGCAGTAATTTATTATTTTTAATTAGTTTTTATTTTTCAACAGGTTTATTTGATCACGGAAATTTGAATTGCTGTAAAGGACAAAATGTTATTTGTTCAGGAGAGCGAAAGGAAAGTTTTAGAATATTTCCTGTTTTTGTAGACCTATAATAATTATGAAATTTTATTATAAAATGAATAGATGGAATAGAATACTTAAAAATTTTATAATTTTTTTATTAACAGTATTTACTTTTTTTTAAATGATAAATTTAACCCATTTTTGGATTTATTGTCCTTTACAGCATTTCAAATTTCAGCTGATATTTTTTTCATGCTTTCTCATTAATAGGAACGCCTCACGGTCTTTCATACAATTAATAAAATATGCAATTTTGGATTTGAGGCAAAAACACCCAACTGAATTAAATAATATATTTTTTTAAGTGTCTAATGTGGATTCATGCTATTTTATTTGTTTATGCTTTCAATGATAATATAAATAGGCCAATATAATTCATCATTGAAGAAGAAGATAACACTTTTAAATCTAAATGAAAATATGAAAGAAAACAAGACACAGAAAAACAGAAAAAGACAATGGTCGCAACTGGGACTCGAACCCAGACCTCTCGTCTAACCGGGACGGCGCGTTTTCCAATTTCGCTATTGCCACCTTCTGTCAAACCGTCATATTTGTCAATCTCATATTTCAAATATTTAGAATCATTAATATTATCTTCAACTAGTTCTTTTTCCATATTATAGGCAACTACTCTTTTTATTGGAAACAATCATTCAAATAGCGTCTCGGATAAATGTATCCGAATTTATTCATATGGAACTATTGACTTTATGAAAGTCTAAATGAATATTCAATTTTTTACGAGAAAAACTCTCTTTTTATAACTTTTGAAGGTTATTCCCATCAACGTAATATATAAAAAGAGAGTTTTTCTCGTAAAAAATTCAATATAATTCAATTTATATTCGACATATTTTTATTCCAATGTAATTCGGTAATTCGTAATTTCAATTTACGCCCATCAAATTGCTTTTTTAAATAATTAAAATTTTTTATTACATATCTTGTCTTATTTCTATAATAAATAAACTAAAATATTTTATTGGTATAATTAACCTACAAAAAAATGCCAAAGTTCCCTCTTATATCACCATTTCTTTTATTGCCTATATTTTATAAATTAAAATACAAAAAATAATGTAGCACATATTCATACTAGATATTTTCTACACCTAATGAGTTAAAAATATATATATTCAATATTCCTTGTTGAGTATTTTGGCCTCAAATTCAAAGGCGCGGTAATAGTTACCCGAGAGAAGCATCTACGTATGTATAATTTATTTTGTAAGTGCCCAGAATTAAGAACGACGGAAAAAACGAGATTTTCTCTAAGTCGAAATTCTGCACTAAGGCACTTCCATTGCACTCCGAATGAGCATCGTATTAGAATTTTCTGCCGGTGAAAACAAAGAAACTTCTCATGAAGCATAATTCTAAATAACCCTTTCTTTCCATTCTCTCCCACAATAAGGTCTTTTTTAACGTCACATTGTTTTTTTTTCTGCTCAAGTATGTTAACCATAAAATATACATACTTTTGTTTTTCGTCTAAACACATATGTTTTTATATTGTTTTTTTTTTTATATTTTGATGTATTTTAACCATATTTTTAATTAATTATTACTTATTCATTATTTAACGCCCATTTTTAGGGCCTTTACATATGATTATTAAGAAATATACAATATTTATTGTGCATAACTGAACTGCCTCAGTAACAATATTTTATATTTGTTTAAAGATAAATTGAAGATGTCCACTGACTTGGTATAATTGTTTCCCTCCATTAGTATTCTGTGCAAAGAGGAATACATTTGGTAGCTAGTATCAGAATTTCTGCAATGAAATAAATGCTGACTTCTATTATTACGTAGTGGAATCCGGAAGCTTATCAATTCAAGCAATACCGGACTATCAACAAAATCATTTAGAATTTTATACAGAAATACTAAGTCAGTGAAAATTCTTATGTTTTACAATTTGAGCATATTTATATTGTTTAAATTTGTGTTATTGTTGAAAAACATACTTACCACTGGGCAATGAGACCACCTATGTGCATTGTACACACACAAAGTGTGCATATACATGTCATAATATCTTCGTGAAGAATATTTATTTTATCACGTAATATTGCAACAAAGTTATGTATGTACAAGGAATGTAGGACCAATAACAATAATGGTGATCGTGATGAGCTTCAGCCATCTTCTCTGAAGGTACTTTAGAAAAAAACCCCATTCTCTTGGGTTCATATTTTCAGCCTTTGTTCGATCGGATCAAGTTTGATGACTTATCTTCTTTGCCCGTTTAAAATTCAACAATGCATTAACTAAACAATTCGTGACAAAACGGTGGCTTTGGTCCTAGTCAAATGGCGGCGTTCAAGCGTGGATGTTCATTAAAAATTCATTCAGGTAAAGGGAAGCGTGCACCTATGTTCGTTTCTCCTCCTTTAAACGATATGTGATAGATACAGGCGATAGGCACATAGGGCAGACACGCTTCTATGTGAGATAGAATAAATAAAATAAATTAGCATAAATCAATCAAGCGTTGTTATTGTTGTTTGGCTATTGATCCAAAAGTCCAGCATGATATTATTTGATTATTTCATTAAAAGCTATCATTTTGTTACCAAAATGTATTCATTTGCCTTTGTATACACCGAAATGAATTACATTCCAATGGGTGTTTTCCATTAACGAGTTGGCTTTAAGTACAATTTATCATTGTAGAATTTCGTTATGCTTGACGGAATTGTGCGAAGCTTTAATAAATTGGAAGATTTTATAGTGTTGTAAAGTTACATAGGTACGTGATTGTATTAAAATTACGTACCCACATCAGAAGTCAATGGTCGGTTGTTCACTTAATAAATAAATTACATATGTATGAAGCCGTTCTTTTAGTGTTTACACAAATACCTTTTCCCCAAATGGTTTGGTTACTTTGGTTGTCCGGGTTCATGAAGTGAGGTTTATCTAGGTCTTGGCGGCGGATGCCGGATGCGTTTGCTCTAGTAGTGCGTGGCGAGCCAGATTGGGAGAGACCGGGGGTCATTTAACCTCTCTGCCTTGCACCGCAGAGAGATGGATTCATACATCTTTCCCTTTCTTGTGAATACCCTCATAACAACGTCTCATGATGACATAAGTCATGAGGGATTTTTTTTCCTCAGACATCCTCCTCTGTGGCTCTAATGTAAATAAAAGAATTTATAAAATTCCAATTTGTCTGTCGTCCAAATTTTTGAATTTGTATCACATAAACCAAAATGGCGAATGTAAAATCCGTATTCCCTAAAAAAAAGTTAAATAATGAAATTATATGTACCTAGTTAATTCTAGCGCAGCAAGTGATAAACCACGACATATTACAATTTCAAAATAAAAAAGAACATTAAAATAATTTTCTGTTAAATATTACATCATGGGTACGTGCCTACTTTATTGCATATCTGAATTTTGTGAACAAATTCGAGTTCCAGAGTTTACTGAACCAGAGTTATGCAGGACACACATAACCAATTTTTTTTTCTTCTCCCACGAACTTAGGTATTATCATAGCAAACTCTAAAAATATAACTTTGGGAGCGAACAATACAGTGTCTTTTAACTTCTATTGGCTGCTCGTACACCAATAGTAAACACGAACCTCTCATAATCAGCGACGCGACAAGCGAAGTTAAAAATCAAAGCATTCTGTTTCCGATTGCCGTCGACTGAACTGCTCTTGAATTGCTCCAGTGTTCGTTTCCCCACCTTCTGATAAATAATTCTTAATACAAATGTAAATTATGTCTAATAAACGTGTAAATACAAAGTCTTGCTTATTTGACTTACCATTGCAATTATTCAATTCCCCATATATCCTACTCATACTTTAGTTCAAAAAGCATACAATATTCTTTTGTACTAGATAACTTTATATTATTTATTTGGTTTTATTTAAGTACTTACATAATATTTAATATAAAATCACCGTACATTTTATGAAATGAAATGCAATGGTAAATCTTATTATAATAATACGACCATTAATCATTTCCGCATAATATGACTCGAACGCTTCTTTTCAGAATGGCGTGAAAAACTGGAGCTTTTATGCATTTAAAGTTCCGCGTTTACTGACCTATACACTTATTCGCTTTTATGGGTTGGTAATAGTGTCTTTCCATGCGACTGCCAAAAGCCATGGAGAACGGAAAACAGTTATTCGCAATGGCCATAATACTTTTATAAAGCCTAATTAGAGTTTATATTTCTATTTTTTATTGGCAATACTCGATCCACTATTGGATTAATGCTTTTCATAGCGTTTTCTATTTTTCTTGCTTTTGGATTTATAGACGCAACCATCTTCTTAGAGAGTACTTTATAATTTATAGGCACTTTAAATATCATGTTTTGGGTAGAAACTCATATTCCAAGGCTATACTTGACCAATCACCAATGGATTTTATTACAATCAAACTGATTGCTCAGTTTCGTAATTTTGACTAAATTTGGCTTCAATATAAAATTAATAATTATAGAATGAAATACCTAAATAAAGGCTTTTAAGACTTAAGTTTTTATGAATAAGACTTCAGTATAAAATATAGAATGAAAATTCTAATTAATTCTTTGTGAGACTTTAATATGGAATGGAATAAAAAATGATTTTTTTTGTTATTTATTTTTGGGGTGCCGTGTTTCGCTACCTCCTTCTTTAGCCAACGTTTTGGACAGCGTTACAGTGTCCATCATCATGGCAGATGAGAAGGAGGTAGCGAAACACGGCATAACACCGCAAAAATAAATAACAAAAATACTTTTGGCCGTGAAGACCTAAAAACATTCCAAAAAAAGATTTGTAAATCCTCTTACCTAAATACCGACTTGGGCGTAAAATATGGAATAAAATACCTTGAAAAATATTTTTAAGACTTCAGAATAAAATTGTTTATTTTTTTTACTTACAAATGTTTTGATAATATTTTTTTTTGATTTAACTACACTTTTATTCTCCTTAGGAAACACTCAAATAATTTATCTTTTATACTTCAATTTTTTTCAATATGTACCCAGAAAAGATCTAAAATCAGTGGGACAATGGGGTTTGACATCCCCAATTACTGTGGTATTCTGTGATCCTGAAGAGAGTGCGGAGAGGAAATAGGTAGGTAAAAGGAATTTGGAGAAGTACCTGGCTATTCAGATTTGGTCACCAAACACAAAAAAGCCATTGCAATCAATGTTTCGAGTCTGACTGCTGGTCTTTCTTCAAGGCGATAATGAGAGTACCTACACTCACTGCATATATTTACGAGACCATGGTTAGTCAGGGAAAATAATTGGAAGCAGAACACCATCTTGCTGACAATCCGGTAGAAAAGACTGGTAAGTAGAAGATTTTATATTGTTTTTCAATGTTTGTTGTATTTTTAAAAATCGATTATGAATCTTCTGTACTTAATGCGAAAATTGGCGATTACGTTTAGCGACAATAATAAATGTTATTTTTGCAACAGATCTGTAATATTTCACAAAAGCACCGAAATTATAGTCATGCTAATATGAAACGCAAAGATCAATACACTCCACAAAATATAACAAATTAATAGAAAAAGGTATTTGGTACCTATATTTCATCAACACAAAATAAATTAAACAATAAAAAAACGATTAAAATTGTTTTAAAAGTCAAATTATTCAATTAATATAAAGTCTAACACTTCTTTCTCTCATGCAGGG
This sequence comes from Glyphotaelius pellucidus, assembly GCA_936435175.1. NCBI lineage: Eukaryota > Metazoa > Arthropoda > Insecta > Trichoptera > Limnephilidae > Glyphotaelius > Glyphotaelius pellucidus. The sequence continues at coordinate 7,458,413 of OW386542.1, forward strand.
TGTTAAGGGACGTACTTGACTTAATTAAACCAGTGATTCTTGACATTATTTAAATTAAAAATTTTGAAGGAAATTTCGGTCTCCGGTGACATATTTTTTTCAACTTAAAACATTAAAAAATCAGTGGAGATCAAGATTCCAATTATTTAGTTCAAATAATGTAAGGAATCACTGGTTGATTCCTTACATTATTTGAGTTCGTCCTTTCACACCTTACTATCATCAAGCATCATTTGTGTTTTGTAGGAATAAGCGTAGGTAGTTAGGCATCTACCTACAGGACATATATTTTTTTTAAATCACAAAACAGACAATCATGATACCTACAATCTTTATTATTCTTTAAAATACTTCCAATAATGTTAAGTGTGCACATAAATTGTATTCAACAAACAAACAATACATTAAAGAAATGATAAAATAATACATTATTAAACAACTGTCTGACATTATCCATTTTTTACTTTATCATCCTTACTCTTAAATGTTTATTGTCCTTCTTAGATCTTGCGTTTTGTATTGGTTTGGCCCCACACAAAACCACCTCAACTCAGGCCAGGACACCGAATCTAATTGGCGTGCAATTTACATAAGTTGCTTTTTTGTATATTTTAGGCATCAACTTTACGAAAATTGGTAGACATTTTCGCCTTGGAGAGGTTTATTTACAATGTTCATTAGTTAATTAATTTTATTTGTTTGCTTCCGGTTTTGACTAGTCATTCACTAGCATTCTTAAAACTAACTTATAAAGTACATAACTGATTAGATATTATTAGGTGAGAGTAGTGGGAGTGATGATTTGAGGGAGGGGGGGGGGGCGGTGGAAGGAGTCAAAATAACAAGGAAACACGGTCAACAAAGGTGACTTACAGGGTGCTATTTTTTGTCAACTTAATTATTTGTTTATTTGAAAGGTTTCTAAAGCGCACAAATTAAAATATGTACTAATGATATGTAATCATTTTTACACTTGTATAATTTTTAAGTTATTTAGTTGGAACACTAGTGAATGACACGGGTGTGTCGATACCGTTAGTAAATAAAAAAAAAATATTATTATTAAATATTTATTCGTCTATACTTGTTTGTCTTTTGTCATTTTTATATTAATTTATTCTCCTGACGAAGAAAACATAGTTTTTGAAACATGTCAATAATGTTAATTATATAGTGGTGTACACAAAGTTATTTTTTTTCATTTAATTAATAATGACGCCACAAAGTGGATTTGCGAAGTTTGAAGAAATAAAATATAGTTGAAATGCTTGCACTTTGTGAATAAAATATAATGTGTTAAGAGTTACAAACCATTCCACCTACGAGTATGTTGTACCTACAAGAAATAAACACTTTTTAAATGATTTTTTAGAATAAAATAAATTGGTTGGTAAATAGCAGGCCGACTTAATTCAGAGTCCTGGCCCTGGGTGAGGTGGTTTTAACTCTAGTAGGCTTCTTACTTGTTGTTTATGTTTCCTGCTATACCAGAAAATGGTTGACGGTGTAGTAAATACACCCGCGGCGAGCGAATACAAAAGGATCGATAACGTGATAAACAACTATCAACCCTTACAGGATAATTACTAACCCTGAAGAAAGGACATTTGGATGAGGGTGGGAGGAAGGGCGCAGATGAAACATTTGAGAAACACCATTGAGGTATACAGAACCATTTTTATATAATTTAAGAAAATCATAACTTAATTTTATGGAAATAACTTTTGAAGTTTATAATTATTAATGTAAAAAAATTTCTTTGAAGAAGAAGATAATACTAATTAATTTAAGCGATACATGTAACAGAACAAATCACAGAAAAATAAAATGGTAAAGGTCACAACGTGAAAGTGGAATATACTTTCAGTAACGCCATGGTGTAAGACCACCATTCAGAATCGGAACGTTGCTGAAATGGCTTTAGACGTGTTTGGTGACTAGATCTGTATGGCTCAGTACATCCCACTTCTTTTTCCCCTTCTCCTTCTCCTCCCCAACTCCTTCAGCTTCACAACATACTACAATTTGGGATGCCTTAGTCTCACAGGCTCCAGAAGGTAGCAGCAGGAGCTCTTATGCGGTAATCATATTAAAAAAAAAAACTAGGAATCAAACCCACTATTTCGGTCTTACCTCAACTAACTCGGCCATTCGACCGAACCAAATTATTCACTGAACTCGGACCGAATTATTTATACATCATTTTTGGATTGCGTGATGCGTTATCGCAATAATACAGAGATCCTAAGGTTCGATTCTCAGTTTCGACCTTAACCTTTTATTTTTCTGTGACTTGTCCCGTTTCATGTTTCGTTTAGATTTATTAGTAGGATCTTCTTCTTCAATTATATAAACCATATTAAATTCGAAATAAAAATTAGGTTTTTTTATTTATTTTTCATTGTTTTTATCCGAATATTAAAAAAAAAATTTTTGACGTGATAACGTCTCATAAATCGATGAACGCCGGCTGCACGCACGAAAAAGCATGACTCATTGTTACGTTCCGCCTGAGCCGAGCGTGTAAGCGAGAGCGCGGAACAAGCGTCCGGCTTGTGAGGCATCTATCATTCCACTCCATCGTTATTATATGACGTTACCACGTAAAATTATCGTCCGTAAACCGACTTTACAGACAACCAAATTTTTCCATTTTCGGGAAATCAAGTTTACATTTTTTCAGTTTGCAATATAGCTAAATATGTAATACGTGTAATAAAGCTAAAATAAAACCATTTATTGATTGCTTCCTTGTGACTTTACGTCTAATAAAACATATTTTGATTTGGGTGTGTCACCCCACCATATTACCCAGCAAAGGCTTGATTATATTTTTCTGTCATGTTTTCAAGAACAAAAACGTTATAGAAGAAACCATAACATATTTTGTAAAAGAAAACCGTCATAATCAGAAGAAAAATCACGTTTATCCAATTCTGCTCCGACGCTTGTACGGAGCAGGTGTTTGTGAGAGTCAAAATGTCGACCTTTGGTAAGGGTCAGAAAAATCACATAAAAATATATTATTACCTGTCCATAAGGTCAATTTAGAAGATGTGAGTTATAATTTAGCCTTTAAATATATTTTTTATCATCTCATTGTGTCGTGTACCTAACCTGTTCCCTTTGATAAAACCACCATACCTTATATATTCAATGCAAAATCAAACATTCAATGTAATGACAGTTTCTAACACACGTTAAGTGGGTAGTTAGGAAAACTTTCCAACAATTATTTTTAATAATTTTGGGTTCCAAAATATTAGTTTCTTTGGAAAAAATAGATTTACTTGGTCAGAAATCGACAGGGTGTATCATAACTCATAAATAGTAGGAGGCTGACGGATGCAAAAACATTGGGAATGTATGGCGTTCGATAAGCCATATCTTTTATGGCTAAATCTGTTGGCCCCATAAAACAAATAAGACCGGTCAAATAACGATATTTTAATTGTTTTTGCCTTTAAAAAATAGCGGTTCTGGAATTTTCGTTTTGCCTCCGCATTCCGCGTCCTACTCATAACAAAGCATCGTTAAGTTGATATTATTTTAAAGGTGACGATTAATACAGCACGTAACCGAAGGATTTTAACCAGCGATTCCTGAACATGTTTGGATTACAAAAGTTGTGTTGTCCGATGATGTTTTATTTGTATTAAAAACCAATATTTTTTTTTATTACACGTCGCCACTGATCACACTCCTATAAGTATATTGGCATCACGTAATACGCGCTTTTTCGTGTTGCTGGAGTGCTTATAACGAGACCCGCATGGCTTTTCCCGACTACTTAGTTGCGACGTGTTTTAACACGCCACAACTAGCGCGGTTTACCGCCGCATCCCAAATTTCTACCAATTTATTACATATTTTCTTTAAACACTATAAGTTTTAAAGCTCTTTACAAAATATTTGTTATTGTAGAAGATAATATCTAGACGTTCCTAATGCCGAAACGCAAATTATATGAAATTCACTCGCTAGAAAAAAATCGCGAAATATGCTGCGACAATTATTATAAACACGTTTTTTTCACCTATTTTAAAAGTTTTATGTATGAAAAAATTCATGGTGTTTCTATAAATGCTATTTTAAATGTTCTTCATAAAATTTTTGCTCTATTTTAAACGTGTAGTGTTTAATTAAACATTTTCACATTATTCCCTCAAATTTGACCGGTTTTAATATAAGCGCGCTCTCTCTAACATTCGTATTTACATATATCTCCATCTTCTCCTTTTTGAGCGAGTATACGGCGCCTTAAGGCAAAAAATAGTTTTTAATTGAAATAATATATAATCGGACAACGAAATGACATCTAGATTTTTTATTCCAAATTTGCTCTGGAATATCTGGTTAAAATCCTTCGGTATTCTTGATATTACATCCTGTACACCTAAAAATTAAGCTCGTCGAAACAGGGGTTTGTCAAACAGGCGCCATATGTACGTTGTATGTAAGTTACAGTAAAGGCAAAAAATAGTTTTTAATTGAAATAATATATAATCGGACAACGAAATGACATCTAGATTTTTTATTCCAAATTTGCTCTGGAATATCTGGTTAAAATCCTTCGGTATTCTTGATATTACATCCTGTACACCTAAAAATTAAGCTCGTCGAAACAGGGATTTGTCAAACAGGCGCCATATGTACGTTGTATGTAAGTTACAGTAAAGGCAAAAAATAGTTTTTAATTGAAATAATATATAATCGGACAACGAAATGACATCTAGATTTTTTATTCCAAATTTGCTCTGGAATATCTGGTTAAAATCCTTCGGTATTCTTGATATTACATCCTGTACACCTAAAAATTAAGCTCGTCGAAACAGGGATTTGTCAAACAGGCGCCATATGTACGTTGTATGTAAGTTACAGTAAAGGCAAAAAATAGTTTTTAATTGAAATAATATATAATCGGACAACGAAATGACATCTAGATTTTTTATTCCAAATTTGCTCTGGAATATCTGGTTAAAATCCTTCGGTATTCTTGATATTACATCCTGTACACCTAAAAATTAAGCTCGTCGAAACAGGGATTTGTCAAACAGGCGCCATATGTACGTTGTATGTAAGTTACAGTAATGAAAACGTGATACATATTATTGTATCAAATTACATAAAATGATTGCTGGCACGATATTTCGTTAGTCCCCATACAGTTATTTCATTTATATTAGATTTTTTATTAATAAAACATGACGGTTTTTGATTTAGAGCGTGGTGGTCATATAAAAAAGTGTACACCTAAATAACATGTTAAAATAGCGCCGTTGTGCGAAATTTTATAAAATATTGGGAAACAGCGGGTTTCGCGATATTGCACCACACGTGCAAAACGTTTTGAGTTAATGAACAATCGTAGAAGTCTGCGGTTGGAGGGATGTAAATGTTATTATTTAAATATTTTCTTACTTTTTAAGCGATTAAAATCAATAAGGTCATTTGAATTTGTCAAAATATTTAAGCCGCGGCGTACCCCATTCCTACCGATTGATTACATACGTACCTTAAATACTTTAAATTTTAAATCTCTAAAAAAATATAGGTATGTTATTCTTGAAGATCTCGCAAATTATATGAAATTTCCGGGATAGAAAAAAATCGCAAAATATGCTCCAAAAATTATTATAAACACGTTTGTTTCCGTTTCTTTACAAGTTATATATATGAAAAAATTCAGTGTTTTTTAAACGCTGTTTTAGATATCTCCGCGAGATTTTTGCTCTATTTTAAACGAGTCGTGTTTTATTAAACATTTTCACTATTTTCGCTTCAATTTTATCGTTTTAAATATTAGCGTGCTCTCTCCAACATTCGTAATTATATATCTCTCCATCTTCTTCTTTTGAGCGGCTATACGGCGCTTTAAGAGGAACTGCTGGGCAGCCTTTTTAATATAAAATTTAATTTTGGAATGGATCGCACGGCCGATCTCCTTAAACAGAGATTTTTAATTTATTTATTATATTTATGGGTGTAATAATCTTATCTCATATAACATTATTCGCTAATGCAAACCTCACTGACTTTTTTACCCGCGCTGAGGCCTCCCCAAAACCGAAACTGAAAGCGGCGCGGGCTAATATTTTATAGTAACTCTTTGTAGGAAGATTTCCCTCCAGGCCTTAGTCACATCTTTGGGGATGCTTTGTAGAAAGATTTCCAGGTTATCTCAAACTTGCTCCATAATTGTTGTTATTCCGATTGAAACCAATGAATGGCCAAATTTCACAAAATGAAACTTTGCATAAAAATAAATGGTCCTGATTGAAACTAGTGAATTATAAAACTGTTTAACTCATTGAAATAATTTAGTTTATCAAAAAATTCACAATAATAATGATAATAGTTTAAGGTATATTAAACAAAATGATTACACGGTTATACTATAACACTGTTACGTAAATCCATAGAATATCAGTAGGTAATGTCCCTGAGATGTGAACGGCTGTTAAAACTTAACTTAACTAAAGAGTAATAGTAATAAAAAGTAAGAATGTTGCAACCTGAAAAGTTTTCCTCTAGATACTATTTCTCGTTCTACTCTCTCATTTCCATAGTCCCATTGGCACCTGGAATCTGTATCTCTTTTGTGCTATTACATAAAAAAATTGGTCGCCTTTTACAACTAGAATGAACAAAATTTCATCAACGCATTGGAACTTATCTTCTGTTTGCAAAAGAATCTCAAGTTATTAATTTTACTTATTAAAATCCGCCCACAGGAATATTACACAATTTACGACTTAAAAACGTTAACCTGTTTTAAATTTCAATCAATTTTTCCTATAAAAATTTCGTACTTTCCCTTCATTAGAATGAAGCAAGGAATAATTGGCCGGTACGGCACAGGATATTAAAAAATGTATTATTTTTTTGTGTTCATTGTTTATTGATTTTGTGTTTAATTCGTAGTACTCCATTTATTTATTTTTTAAAAACAATTTATATAAAATTCATTGATGTTATTATTAAGGTTCTGCAAGTATTTTAGATTTTATTTTGTGACAGCTGTTACAGCTTACCGAAACAGCAAGAAACACAAAAACTGTATGCAGAAACAACTGTCACAAAAACAAAAAAATAAAATACTTGCAGAACTTAATGATAACATTATTGAATTTATTTTTTTATAAGAAAAACCCTCCTCTCATAACTTTTTGAAGGCTATTCCCATCAATGTAATATATCATTGAAGAAGAAGATATCAATAATAATCTAAACGAAAATACGAAAGAGAACAAGACACAGAAAAACAGAAAAAGATAATGGTCGCAACAGGGACTCGAACACAGAACCTCTCGTCTAACCTTGGCAATGGCGGAATTGGTAAACGCGCACGTCCCGGTTAGAGTTCTAATTTCGAGTCCCAGTTGCGTTAAATAATTTTTTTGACGTGATAACGTCTTATGTATTGATGAACGCCGGCAGCACTCACTAAAAAGCATGACTCATTGTCACGCTGTCACGATGTCACGTTCCACCTGAGCCGGCCGTACAAGTGAGGGCGCGGAACAGCCAAAGCATTCAGCGAGAGCGCGGAACAAGCTATAAGGCCGAACAAGCGTTCGGCCTAAGCGTTCGGCTTAAGCGTTCAACCGACTTTACAGACAACCAAATTTTTGACGTGATAAATTATCCATTTTTTTTTGTTATTTGAAGCTTCATATATCTACAGTAATTTTATCTCTCAACGTCAGTTCCATCAACTGAAGTTGAGAGCTAAAATGACTCAGTTGATCTAGAGATGTGCAAATACTGCAAATTTCATTTCGCCAGACTGACCGTTGCCTTGGAGAGTTTTGCTACTTCAGACAATAAAACTAATTTTCTTCAAGATTAATTGTATGATTGTTGTACACGTAGTTGTACGATTAATTCATTTTTATAAAAGTATCTCATGAATGTATTATTTACCGTCATAAAAAATGCTGAAATTTAGACTTTAAAATATAAAGAGCTTAAAAAATGTGTATGAAAATGCTGTCTCCTCAGTCGCTTAATTAAAGTGTACCTAAAAATTAATTCCTCAAGACATTCGTTCTGAAATTAGTTAACTGAGCCATTACATGACGGTAATTATATACTTCTTCTGCAATAAACTCTCCCTTTATGGCGCACTTTATCATGAGAGTTGCTCCCTGGAAAAAATGATTACCCACACTAAAGCGGCTTAGCACCTAACCTCGATTTGTACAAGTACTGACTGAAAAATATATTCTGACGACGTGAAAAAAATGGATGAAATTGATATTTTAAAAATCTGTGTCAACAACGCAATTTTAACGCTCAGTATATGAAATCGAAACCTGTCGAAAATGAGTTTATTTGGGATATGTCAGGCGTACATCCATGCGTAAGTTACTTAGTATCGAGTTTCATATTTGGATTATAATATTTCATATATTATACGTCAAACGTACTTCTTTTACCTAGGAATACTGAAGTGCAAGATATTATTATAGTAAAATAGTTACGTAATATATTATTTTAGGCGTAAGCATAAATAGCTGTGTTATGAAGGTAGATATACCCATGTAATACCGTGCTTACGACGAGGTTTATAAATACTTATGTAATGTTGCAGCATTGTTAAATAATACACAGGATTGTCAGAGCGACACAAACATGACTATTTTGATAATAAATTGCTGTAAAAAGGGTTAAAGAATTGACAAGTCATAATTTTTTCCGAGTTCATTTATGGGGGGCATTACCATAAAATTTACATTCAATTAATTCTTAATATTATCATATATATTATTAAATGTCTCTCTGCAGGTCCAGTGGGTCTACTTGGAATCATTGGAAAATGTTGTAAGACTTAAGTAAGTGGAGGAGTAAGGCGGTAGAGAAAAGGAAGATTGGGTCTTTCCTGGTTAGTCAGATACGTCTGGTTGACCTGGTTACAAACACAGAGATTTTATTTTGATTTATAGACCCTTCCTAGGGTGATATTGAAAAGATCTGTCTCTCTGGATAGATTGCAAAATATACCTAGGTACTTTTTACTTTCGTAGTTACGTACCTCGAACGGTAACTAGAAATCGAAATCAAATGATGTAACCGATCTGCCGTGGGTTGTCTTAGAGGTGTCGGAGGTTAAGGTGAAACATTTCACTATATTTCTATCCAAATACGTTTTATTTTTCATTTTAATGTTCCTTAAAAACATATTTACACTAATTAAAATAAATAATAAAGTGGTATATTATTTTTTCTATTTGTTTTTGTGGTGTTATGCGTGTTGCGCTACCTCCTTCTTTAGCCAACGTTTCGGACAGCGTTACAGTGTCCATCATCAGGGCAGATGTGTTATACAATTACCTGATGATTGACACTGTAACGCTGTCCGAAATTGTGTTACACAATTACACATCTGCCCTGATGATGGACACTGTAACGCTGTCCGAAACGTTGGCTAAAGAAGGCATAACACCCCAAAAACAAATAAAAAATACTTTTGGCCGTGAAAATCTAAAAACTTATCTAGTATATTATTATTCACAGTCTTTTTCTCTAAGAATTCCTGTTCCGAAGCGGAATATGGATAGTTGTGTATGTTGTACATCGTGATTTCGTCATTTTCATATTTTTTGATTATGTTTATTGATTTCCTCATCTAAAAAATTATAGACCTCAGTTTCATCAATGTTGATTTCCTTATCTTCATTTTTATTAACTGTATGTAGGATGTGTTGGTGTCACTTCATAATTTGTATGATTTCCTTATTTCTATGTAATCTTAGCCATATGGCTAAGATTACATATGGTGTTTTTAATTTTTAATAAAATTAAAAACACCATATCTCAATGGTGTTTTTAATTTTATTGGACGGGCATTGTATAATTTGATCATTCATATGATCATTTAATCGGATCGGATTAGCAAACAGAGGACTCACCTAGTGTAGTTCTTATCAATGAGTACAATGTTTAAGAAGCACGCGTACAATATGTGTAGTAGACAATAATTCAAGCCAGTTTCCTTCATAAATAAGAGTTTTCTCTCTCTTCTTGCATTCGAATGTGACGCTGTGCGTGTTTCCAGGGAGTTGGACCAGGTAAACCTCGAATTCGTATCCCGTATAATTTCAACGCAAACAACCTTTACTTTTTCTTAACCAAGCTTCTTACAATTGAAACAACATACATAACATTATCTACATCGTCTTTCAGCAAGATTATTAGCAGTTCTGGTAAGAACTTCGAGAAATGTTGATTACTTGCGTTGATTGAACGTTGATTACTCTTACTTGACAGCTCGCTACGATCGCAAAGCTCATTCGTCCTTGCGGATAAAAATGAACTTTCAACCATGGCTACCGTCTTGACAGGATTGACCGGATTTAGGACACACAAACAAATTTACAGACAGATGAATTGCAAAGTCATCGAGTAACAGCAGGACTTCGCATCGGTTAATCAATCATTATTGCGAAACGATTTATTCATGTGAAATTGTTCGCTATATTACTTCCGCAGATTAATTTCTAACGTTTAAAAACGTAAAAAAAACTTTTTTCAATATTTTTTTTTTGTTAACTCCACAAAAGAGAGACCTTGACGAAAATAACCTCCCTCAGGATCTGTGTTATGTTTAAATACGCCTGTTTCATGTTTAAATACGTGTGTGGAGGATATATTTGTGGAAAGGAAGGAGTGAACCTGTACCTTGACGAGACCCATTTATATGATAGTAGGAGGGAGGAAACACGCAGGCTGGCCACAACTGAGCTTTTGAATTCAAAAACAAGTCGTAGAAATGAATCATTCCCAACTCATGTCATGTGTAATGTCTAAATGTCAACTGTGTAATGTTGGCCGCGAGTTTTGGTGCGTTTCCCGAATCAATGACGCTAGTTTCTCGGAGTATTTTTATTTTATTTTATTATTTTTTTTTTTACATTATTTTAGAAAAGAATGTGTCCTTTCTGGGGTACCCCGTTCTGAGGCCACATGATATATGTTTTTGTGTTTGAATTATAAGTTAGTACCTATTTTAAAATGTTACAAGAGGAAAATTATAAAGTTATATCTAAAAGAAAGCACAATACAAGCATTAATCTTTATTTGGTTGCATAATCTTTGTTCTTCCTTCCCATGTCCATAATCCATATCTTAATTCTTCTTTTGAAGTCGTTTATTTTTTTCAACGGTTTTTATTGCAAGGAGAAGTATATTAAATAATTTTATAGAGAAGTATTGCATATTTCTTTGTCCAAAAGTCGTTTTAGTTATTGGTTGGTGTGGATTTTGTGAATCGGCCCAAGTTTGTCTGTGCAAAGTTATCCTGTTTTTTGAATGCGTATATTAGCATATCATTTGCATATAATTGTTTAAGTGACATTAAATTCAGTGCCTTATCTTCCATTGAAATGCCGGTAGAACAATGACACCAACTGATGCCTGCTCTAAAGATTACAATCCGTTTGTTAAGTGAGATGGGTGATAAATGAGCGTTTGTTTATTATTATTATAATTTCAAGGAATCAATGAGTCTCGCTAATTGAGAAGATGAGTCTCACTGTAGTCATTTCACAAACAACTTTGTATTTGAAAAAAAATAGCTAAACAATTTTCATGTATTTATCAAGTGTGCAATTAAGATCTATGAAGCTCTGTTCCAACGTATAAACTGCCCACTTTCAATACTGGCGCCCATTGAAGAGCGTTCATTAAGATATCGAGGAACATGCCGAAACTAGAACGCTGACGCGCTGCACAGTGGCGAAAATTTGAATGCTGGTGCGACGTTGCCCCCTGACCGGCAATTCCCGAAATGTTTTAGAAGTGAAAACTTGATGACAGAAGTGGTTAATTGAGAATTCATTGGTAAAAATAAAATAAAAAAATCAGAGTGTGTGGTGTTTCACAAGCGGTATAAGTGAGACCTTCAGAAAACTAATGTAGACAAGAGTGGAGAGGCTACGAAGTACCACACAAAAAGGAGACCGATTCTACTATCTCATTTTCTCGCAGGCTAAATCCTATGTATGAATGTATTTTCGTTTTATCGAGTTTCAAATCACAACGAACAGAAAAAAAACAGAGTGCAATTCACACGCGGTAGAAGTGAAATCTTCAGAAAACTAAACAAGACAAGCGCGGGGAGGCTACGAAGCACCACACAAAGAGGATACCGATTATCATATCTCTCGTAGAATAAATCTTATAGGGTGTGTCAATTATTTCAATTTTTGAATTCAGAAACGCCCGGGGTCTCAAAAATTGCGTCTTGCAAAAAAAAATGAGAACTGCATTTAAATTTATTTAAAAAAATGGTTGTAAGCCCGCTAAAATGCATTAAAATGTATTTTTAAATTGTGGTTATTAATATATTTTTTACAATAATTTACCTTTTAACGTTCGTTTGTTATTAAAAACTGCGTATAGCTGACAAAAATATTTAAAAAAAAAAAAACAAATTTATGAATATAAGTAAGTCTACAAGAATACTGATTTTATCGAGAAAGTGTTATTTTCCTCTTTTATTTTTTTGAAAAAATTTTTTGCGTTTTTTGTATTGCAGTTATGGAATAAAAATTAAGTTTGCTTCAAAATACGAAAAATGGACCCTTTGTTTTGTTTTTTTTTCCAAATCACGAAATCTGATTTTTTTTCAAAACTTTCGGCCTTTTTAGCGAGCGAGCTAATAGTGAAAACAAATTTCATTTATTTTTACGTTTTCGAGTAGCTACAGATCATACGCAACTTTTGACACCCCAGGCGTTTAAAATAAGGCAATTTTTTTTCTCTCTGTGGAGAGCGACACAAGCTAATGTGTATGTCACCTTTTAGTGTCGCTATTTTTTTTTTGTCCAGTTCAATGAAAAGTAAAAAAAAAATGTCGCGCCAAGTCATTGAAATCCGCCACTGTGCGCCGTCCAATCGTCCAATGGTGCATTCGTGAGTCCAAAATCTTAATATTACTCCCTTGGCAATGGAATAATCGGGCAGGCCAGCGAGGGCCAAGTCGGGCCAACACCGCAACGTTATGACAGCTGTTTCGTGGCTGTAAATTTAATTAAATCAAATCGGTTTCTGACATGCTCCCCGGGCAGGACTGCTCTGCGGCGTTGAAGCCGCGCCGCAAATTAGTTTACTGCTCACAAGGAAACTCACGCCGAGTTCCGACGGCAAACAACGTAATTTCGTTGTCGTTAAGAAAACGAAAGAAATTGCGACAGCAGAGAGCGGAGCGCAGAGATTACAAAATATTAACGAAGGAAATATTCGGATAATCGAATTTTCATACGAGTGGGGTTGTTTGAGCTGACGTGTCACCCAAATGAAAGATTAAACATTCTAACCTATTAGTAATGAGCGTTTCAAAGACAAAGAGTAGAGAAGACGTAAGTTTGATCACGAATCGTCAATCTTGTGATTTAGTATGGAATAACAACCATATTATATAATATCGGCCTCGTCTTATGCTTTAACCTTTACAGTTTTTTTATTCCTTTCAAATACATCTAGCAAAAAACTCAACAGACATATTCGATTCCTGTTGAAAGAAGACCTTCCCAGGCGTCTTTCTTCTTCTTTGCCACAACGATTTTAGATACATTATTACATCTCTACTAAAAAGAAGAAATACTTTTTTAACGGTTGTCTCTGCTTACATTAACCTTCCTGTATACGTGCGTTGGTCTCTCAGACCGACAAATCAATAATTCGTTGTTTTCTCAAATATTAACATGAGTGGGATTTTGAGGTTTTTAGAAGCTTCTTAATTTGTTGTTAGACATTGTTTAGTGCCGCGCGCGAATTGGTGCCAAGTGGACGTGTGACACTTTATAAGAGTTATCGGTCCGTGAGACCGACGTGAGTATATGTGTTACTATTTTGGGTAAGTAATAATTTCTACCCGAAAATCCCAATAATGATTGATTCCTACTTTTACAATATTTTGTTTTTCTTGGTATTTTAATTTAGGGATTTAAGATTTCTTTTTAATTAACCATGAAAAAGTTAATTTTTGTCATTAAAATTGGAATACAAAAAATAAGTTCTTTTTAAGAGGCTGACTTAAAAGTCTGTTTCTATCAAATAAAGTAAAAGTTCTAATAATTTTCTTTTTGACGTGATAACGTCTTCTAAATCGATGAACGCCGGTCGCATTCACGAAAAAGTATGACTCATTGTCACGTTGTCACGTACCGGCTGAGCCGGGCGTGCAAGCGAGGGCGCAGAACAAGCTTTCGGCCTAAGCGTTAGAGAGGCACGATCGGCCTAAGCGTTCGGCTTAAGCGTTCGGCTCGTGGCGTTATCACGTAAAATTATCGTCCGTAAACCGACTTTACAGACAACCAAATTTTTATCTGATTCAATAAAACCCCTTTCTATAATAAAGAAAGGGGTTAATTGAAAGGGGTTATAAATATTATAATAAATATCAATAATGCTTTAGAAGCATATAATTAAAACAATACGGACGAGATCAAATCTCGGTCTGAGACACCGTGCGTGAGTATACGTGTGATACCGTTGGGCGCGAGTATACGAAGGTTAAATTCGAGCAGCCATTTTTCTGTATGGAATAATAAGGTTAACAACAACAATAATTTTCAGACCGCAACATCGTTTCCGCTTAACTGTCCAAAACAAGTTAAAACACCACACTATTTGATGTAGGTTTGTAAATAAGTTTATTTGAATTTGAATTTTGTTTTTTTGAATGAATGTTTGAATATGGTTAACTCTTGGAAGTGGAAATTAATTCACTTCCCGACATTCAATCGAGCTGAAACTCGTAATCGATGACGATGTATTTTGTCAACTAATGGTGGTAATCAAGAATAAACGCGCTGACATATAAACATATCTCTGAATTAAGAAGACATTATACTGCCCTGCTAAATTGGGATTTGGCTCAGTAGCTAGCGTTGTTGACTTCAGTCCCTGGCAAGAAAAGTTCAATCCTTCATGAAACCGTGAAGACATTTAACATTGAGTTTAAAAAATAAATAAATGTTTTCGAATAAGAAAAAAGGAAACGAATATGGAATCTCGGAAACAGACCGCTAACTAAGTGGAAATTTATTTTTTTATTTTATTTTTTGTTAAAGGTGAGCACAATTCCAATTAAAGGGGAGCACACCATTCATCTCAACATTCTTAGTATGTTGTAATACATGATAATAAATTATATTGCAAGTACGTACACAAAACAAGGAGGATCAAATATTAGAAAATACATACATATGTACTTATATATGTATATGTACACACACAAATATAAATATGTACGCATAGTAAAATAAAATAAGTACTTTTTAAGTTTAATTTATATAATATGTGTATACATACGTACACATACACATATATTTCTATATATGTGTATGAGTACGTATTTATACACACACGCACATACATATACACTTATACACATATTATAGCTCTAAGTGAGCAGATTGAACTTCGTCGCAAATCAAACCAGAAACAACGTTCGCAGAGTCAGCTCATACTAAGCTGTAACGCCCATCATACTTAGATCGCCCATCTGCGACCATCAATTTAATCTATCTTATTTTAAAAGGGAGAGATTTGATTCTGCAAAGGGTTTCCATTGATGAATACGGCTTTAAAAAATTGTCGTACTAAGTATCAATTACGTTTTCCGGGTAAAAACCAATGAATTGGTAATCTTTAAATCCATTTTCCTTATCGTAAAAATATCAGAGGATTTCAGAGTTGCCCGAAACGCCGGCCGTGTTCTGATATTTTAGAAATTGGGGATAAAGTTGTTGTGTCTTATTTCTAAAGCTTTTTGTCTTCTTTGTTTTGCCGCCCTGCCTTAACAAATCAGTCTTAAGATTCTTTAGACACGAAGATGGGTATTTCCTTTCTGGCTTCAAGTGTTTGGATTCAATGCGATGTAACGTATAGAGGAGATTGTAAATACTGTTGCGGAACCCACTCGAGACTTGAGGAGAGTCAGATTGTTCATTAAAGTTGATGCAATGTCCGAAAATAAATACAGATTCATCATTTTCTGAATATGATATCTTGCTTTTGCTTGGTCATAATAATGTATGTTGAGATTTTATTACCTATTATTGGCTTTACTTAATACCAAGTATAAAGTCTTAAAAGGCATTTTACAGAGTTACCTTTCAGGCGTTAAAATAAAAATAGGTATAATCTATATATATTAAAATGTTTAATGTATGTATATTGCTATAATATTAAGCGTATGAAAGTTTCAAAACATCTTCCTTAGACCCTTGCTGGATTTCTAGAAGGTTTCAGGTTTATTTTAACCGGTAATAATAGATTTTATTACCTATTATTGGCTTTACTTAATACGAAGTATTAAGTCTTAAAATGCATTTTACAGAGTTGCCTTTCAGGCGTTTAAATAAAAAAAGGTATAATATATATATTAAAATGTTTAATGTTTATATATTGCTATATTATTAAGCGTAGGAAAGTTTCAAAACATCTTCCTTCGGCCCTTGCTGGATTTCTAGAAGGTTTCTGGTTTATTATAACCACATAACAATACATCTGAAAAGTGTTTCAATCATTACAAAAACTCTTACGAAACTGTCAAAAATTTCACAATTTGAGAATGATATTTTTCAAACCATCGATTGTTAAATCAAAATTCAATTTTCGAATAAACTCTTTAAATTAATGTATTTACTTGAAGTACTCACCTATGATACTAACGAAAATCAAATACTTTGAATCTAGGTATTTTAAATACGAACCTAGTTTGGTTCCAAATTTGATTGATTGTTCTTATAATATCAAAAATAAATGTTTGTAATGTATGAAAAATAAAAATTTGTATTAAAAATTTGCAATAGGTAGCACGCGAGCTGTTTGAAAACTGGATTATTGAACGCGGGAGAAGGGAAGGGAACGCGGGGAGGGGGTTTTCCGGACGTTGGTGCGGGAGAGGGGAGAGGGAAGGCGGGGAAGGTGCAGGTGGGACGTGTGAGGGTGAGGAGAAGGGGAGGCGGAAGGAAAACGGGATAAATGAGAAAGGACACCCAGGGAGAAACAATTTCTTTATTAAGTGGCATAGCAACGTATGCCGGGAACTCGCTAGTTGTGTACGGTCCCTTGGTGGTCTCTGGATCTACCGTCAGTTGTAAATTGAGCGTGATGCTTGACTTCCTTCGTTTTCCAGTCCAAGGGAATGCGCACAGAGATTTTGATGTTTGAGAGGTTATACTTTTTAATACAAATACTTAGATTTTTATACTTTATATCCATGGGTCGGCAACCTGCGGCCCGCGAGACATCTCGGTGCGGCCCGCAATATTCTCGCCACAACGCATGTGACAGACGACATCATTCACAACACGTGAACGTGAGTGAAACGGACCAAGAAAGGGAGCGAAGGGATAACGATACAACTTCAAACTAAGTTTTGAAAACCGGTTTACTGACTTCAAAAGATCTCATGTAAGATGGAGATTTTCGAAAACACCTTCGCATTGGATATCGATAATGTTTCAATAATTACTGTTTGGTAGTACTATTTGTAAGCAAATTTTTCAATTATGAATTATTGAAAAAACAAACACTGTTCTCGGTTATCGGATTCACATTTAGACGCAATATTACGCGGCTCTACTTCAAAAATGCAAGCTTATATAAAAAAAAACTGGGAACCCAAATGCAACCACCAAAATCTCATTGATTTTATTAACTACAATAAATGTAGTAAAAATATACAATAGGCGTCTTATATTTAAAAATAAAATATTTGTAAATAAATATTGTAGATAATTTTTTTTTTACAATAGCTCCTTACATGAGGTCTTGAGGAAAATAATTCCCCCCAAGATCTATGTCATCTTTGGGGATAAGATGTGGAGGTTCTCTTCGAGAATGGAAGGAGAGGAAGTTCTGGGAAGTAAAAGGGTATTAGGGGTGGGTAGGATTCTGGAGGTCAGTGTGTTCAGGAGTAACGGACGTATGAGTCCATCCCTCCCACTGCGGTGTAAGGCGATGTTTCGAGAGAGTACGGTTGGAGAAATCAAAGGGACTCCCTCAACCATTCTCTCCCGATCCGGCCTGCCATGCAGTTGGTAGGCAGACGCGTCCGCCGCGAAGACCTGGACAAACCTCAAGAACACCCTGCTATAGAGGTGTTAATTATCCAATAAATGGTTCCCGGGGCGGCGGTACCCATAACCACCTCGCAAATTGGAATAGGTATACTGTAATGACATGGGACTCAAGTGCGGCCCGCACTAATCCCCATGTCAAACATTTGAGCCTTTTACAACAAAAGGTTGCCGACCCATGCTTTATATTGTTGTAAATTGCGTACAAAAAATCATATGAATCGCAATTTAATTTTGATTCAAGTTGCGAGCTCTTGGGCTCTAGAATGATGCAAGAATTTATATCGAAAATATCACAATAATACGCGAGAGAGTTGACATAAAGAGCATAGACGAATGATTACAAAAAATTGTGAAATTAGACAAAAGTTGTACAGAAAAGTCAGACGAAAGGTGACGCAGACGTTAAATTTAAAGTAAAAGAGTCTATAGATGGAAAAAAATTTATTAAAAATGAAATGATAAGCAAGAAATGAAATATATTGAACAACATAGGACAACACAACCCTAAACAATATGTGTTTTTTAATATATTCCTTGTGAAACTGATTGAACTGTATAAATGTATAATTAATTATATGTAGCAGTAATTGGTAATGTAATTTCTGTAACCATTCTATTTAATTAAGTGAAAAGTGTCCAATTAATGTTTTGGAAATAAGATTTAAAAAAACTGCTAACTTAATTTCAAAACTACAATTTCAACACTGATGTGGAAAAAAACAGTTTATTGAAATTTTCGACGCTTTGTAGCTAACGATGGTATTATAGAATTTGTTTGTAAAAAAAAGTTTTATTCCACAATTGATGAAATTTTGCACACAAAACAAGAGGAAGGTAATTGTCTTCATAAGTTTAAAAAAACCACCCCATCCCCTTTTCATCCATTATAGAAGAATGTTGATACTGCAATATCAACATTAGACCAAAAACTCTACTAAAAGCATGGGCGACGCCTAATTTAAAATACGACGGTCTAGTTGAAAATAATTTAAAACTTAACTCCCTGGGGTAATTAACTCCGTAATATTATAAAATGTCAAAATATTATAAAATTACTTAAAAGGGCATAGTGTTCTTGAGTAAAATTGTAAATTTTCAATAAATATTTCTAATTTTTGAAGAGACGGATCCATAATTAAAATTCGTAGAAATAAAAGCATTGAGAACAAGATAACAAAGAACGCTTCTGTTATTTCAAATAATTTAGTTAACCCTGATGAAAGAGCTTGTAAAAATAAGCCAATGTATTCCAGTATATACCTACTTAATTTGTTGAACTTAAACATATTTTAAAAGTTCAGCAATGCTGCAATGTGCGCAAAAGATTCTAAATTCTGCCCTTTTAAGGTAACTTTTATCGATATTTACACTTATTGCACATCATCACTTCTATGTCGATCGTAATCCATGCACAGATATTTGTACTCTGTAACACAGCTTAAACACTTCAGACATTGCCGTTGTAATGTGTAAATGCAGTGATATTATTTCAACAGATTACCCGTTGTAAAACCGCTTGGAGCTCGATTTCAACGCAGAGAACATCGTCTAATTGGTATTAAAATTATTTTTGGACCACTGCACCCTCGTCTGGGTTAAGCTGCTAGGATTTCTGGCGAATCTTGTACTCGGACAAAACGGCAAAGGATGTCTCAAAATTGAATTGAATTGAATTTCAGCAATCTAGAAGCTCCCGTCTCTACGTAGATACTTTTAATACGCCAGGCTTTTAATTAAGATGCCAATTTCAAAAGTTTCTCTGTAACTTTGCACTCAAATGTTTGGGAAAACAAAAACTGTTTAAAATTATTACTTGTAATGCCAGCCTACATGATATTCCGCGTAAAATGCGTTTGAATGGAATACTTTCATTGATGTAATGTACATAATCTAGGACAGTGATTCCCAAAGTGGTTCAGGTAGACCTCTAGGGGTCCACGGGAGACCCAATTAGTCGAAGGTCCAAGTAGGCGCGACAAAGAAATGGAATTTCACAAGTTGTAAGTGGGGGTCCACGAAATGGTTTCTATTGAGACCATCCCGTGCCCCATGTCCATATCCCATCCCACCCCCCGTCTCATATCCTATTATGCCCCCTCCATGATAGAGCGACTGGCGCACAGCACGTTGTTGTACCGGTTATCCATGAGATCTTAAAACGCCCAGCTAGGCAAGAGAGGGTGGGGGGGCGTTATGGGATATGGATGTACTGTACTGGGATGGGACCATACCCCCCCCCCCGTTCCATATCTCATTACGCCCCCTCCGTCGTGAAATTTTTGACTAAAATTTGTTTAAAAAATTAAGAGGAAACCATATTCACGACGCAGGTTAATTTTTTAAATAAATATTTAAAGAAAATGTGTTAACACCGTAAAGTAAGTCCTTAATTTAATGTAAAACGATGCTTACTTCGGCCCCGGTAGCGATGCAATTGTCTGGCATAAATGCGCAGGAGGTAATCCAGTGACAACGTTTACTGCAGTTTGGAACCTTACGGCAGTCTTACGTATACGGATAATTCTTGGCTTCAAACAAAGCTAACTTTGATGTTTATATACAGAGGAGGTGAATAGATGGCTGAAATGGTATTCTAAAAGCACCCTGGAAAAGCTGGCGCATTAGTTATTTATAAAAGTTCGCTACAAAAGCCGAAAAAACAGTAATTTGCTGATGACAATCTTAACATCGAGGTCGAAAATCACCATGTTCGCTGTATTCATCAATAATAATGCAACCTTCCTACTCAAATCGAAAAAACTTAACACAATAAGGGCGGCCATTTTATAATGAAGTTGTTGTAATATTTGCATTTAACGCCATTCATGTAAAAAAACATACCTTGAGAGGTCTCAAATAAACCGTAGAGCAAAACATTTATCTTAATAATCTAAAGCCTATATCTTATATCGAACAGCTTATTGAGAACGTATAACTTAAAAATACCAGAAAACTAATTCATTTATTTATTAACGCCTTGATAGCTTTTACATGTGTGTATTACCATACGTAAGTTGTTCAGGAGTATAAGAATAAGTGTATATTACATCTATACTAATATTATAAATGCGGAACCGCGTCTATTTGTTTGTTACGCTTTCACGCTTACACCAATAAAGCGATTTTAAAAATTATTTCACCATTGGAAAGCTACATTATATGCGAGTAATATATGCTGTATATAATGATAAGCTCTGGCGTTGTAAAATTAAAAATATTATAATATTATATTTATTATACGTTTTCTGTCGCTAACAAAAGCGAGTTACTGCTAACGTCAGAAAACAAATCGTTGCCGTGGAAACGATGTTGATATATTTGCGGGAAATTATATTTCAGGCGTCGCATCGTAGTTAATATCTATCTTTACAAATAAAAATGAATCCCCGAAATGTTTGTACGCGCATAATTTCCGAACGGAAGAGGGAGGGGGGGGGGGGAGTGGGAACGCGAGTTGGGAAGGGGACGCGGGAGAGGAACGGGAGGCGGAAGGGGAACGGGACGAATGGGAAAGGACACGCAGGGAAAAACAATTTATTTATTAATGACATGCCGGGTACCAACTAGTAATACAATAAATTGAACTCGAGAGATATAAGTAGGTACAATACAAGTACATAGTTATGTAGTTTCATTACTGTGTATAATTGTACAAAGCAGTTCAATAAGTGTAAGTATAATAAGAGTAAAAAAAGTACTTAAGGTACCACGTAAGTAGTTACGGAGCAGTGTGTGGTGTGATATTATTATAAACATAAACGAGAAGAGTGTGTTGTAAACCAAGTTTGTAATTAGCCATCATTTATTATGTCCGATTGGCTGTTTTGCAGAACGTGCCTAAATTAGTACGTGATAAAAAGTTGATACTCATGAAAATTTTATGGATTTAGTTTCAGATTTGTGATGAAAGAAATCTGAAAGAAATATAATAAAATTTAAAAAAACATTAAACTTTTTGGGTACCCAACTCTGTATCTACCCATTACCAAAGAACTTTTAGTTTTTACTCAATGGCGATGCTTCAATACATTGTATATTTATGAAGCCGGCTTTTTATAGAATAAAGTTAATTTATTCATTAAAGTTTTTATCAAAACCTTTCTGAAATAAATGTGTAATTTTAAAATTATTTTCTGTGAGAACTATGTTCGCAAAATTATTCGAATTAATACTAACAACAAAAAACACTAGAGAATCTTTAAAACTAATAGGTTCTCTTAATAGTTCATTTACTTAATCAGAGAAAACCGCAATATTGATGAAGGCAAATTCATTTATATTAATATGAGAATTAAGGAAAAAGTGTAGCATAACAGAATAACAAAGATGTTTGAGACAACGTGTGAGTGTGAATGAAGCAAGGAGCGTGTGCAAAGACCGAGTTGTTTGGCCATTAGTTAGTTTGAAAAAGTTTAGATAATTTGGAAGTACTAGAAATTGAGAATCGCTTAATAATATCATTGATAAATTGCTGATAGTCACTTAAACTTAACTCTTAAGACTTAACCACTTATGTTTTAGTTTTTCACCGTCACTTTTTTCCATCTGGTTTTGTTGATCTTTTACACACATTGTCTGGTCAGTGGTTGAGTGGGCATCGCGTTTGGGTTCCACCCGGGCGTCCCGTGTTCGATTCCTCGGCTGGCTAAGTCCTCCATCACAACACAAGCAACATTTTTGGCTTTCTGTGGTGGTAGTAGGAGATTTTCAAACATTGTTGGGTTACTCGTAACCCGGGAATGTTTGTCTTTCTTTTTAAGAAAAAAAAAAAAAAATCGATTTTTCAAAAAATCACTTTAAGAAAAATTGGAATTTAACTAGTAGTATTTAATTATATAAGTTTCAGAGTTTCTAAAACTTTTATTAGTTACTCGAGTAATACAAGTAAACATAAAACTTAAACAAAATTATATTAACCACAATTCAAAATAATTTCTCAAAGTTTCGTCATGACATGTTAAAACTAAGCTGACTTTTATGACATGTTAAAACTAAGCTGGTCTCTGGCACTACAAGTAAAATACAAAACACAACATTTCTTTGATTTTTGTCAAGATAAATATACTCCCAAGAACTATCGATGAAATCAGTTTGTTTGTTTGTGTATTATAAGTACAATACATATGTGATAATAGGGGCTATTAATGAGGCCCATAAGTAGTTCTTCTAACAAAGACACTTCGATGTATCGAATGCCCTCTTCGCTCTACTTCATATTTGCGGAATTTGTTTCATCTGACCCCGGAATAACTATGATAAATATCACATAATAACATTTTATTGTTATTTATGAAAAGACATTCGAATCTTGCTTACTCCGTAACGGACGTCCCGAAAAGGTCGACAGCATATTTCTATTGAATAGAGATTTATACGTGTTTCCATCTTTTTTCTCTTTTTGGCCCGTCAGATGGAGTAAACACTGCCACCCTAATGTGGCTGAAAGCATTTCCTGACAACGTCTAAGAAGGGATGCATGGTCACCGGAAAATACGCGTGACATCATGGATAATATGTTGTTTGTGACCAAGTTTAGGGAATGGATTGCCTTTTAGAGAAGTGACGGTTGAATCAAGAGATGCAAAGCTTAATTTAAATAGGAAGTCACATTCCATGGTAATTTATACATCTCTCCCGCCTTCTTTTGCCGGCAAAATACCTTTGTTAGGAAGGCACAACTTCGTGACAACATAACTGATTAGCATCGGGATTATTTTTATCTTTGGTAAGGTTTATTTCGTAGAAGTGGCAACGCGTTTGGGACTTCTTCGTATTATTTAGCAAAATTGATATAATAATATATTATTGATGATCCGCTTAACAATGTTAACTTGATATTATATAGCCAGCATAGTTATTAGAGCTGAGACAGGAGACAAAGGCAGAGACGCAATAACCCGGTCCAGTTACATTTTTGACGTGATAATGTCATAAATCGATGAACGCCGGCAGCACTCACGAATGACTCTATGTCATACACGACTCTTTGTCACGTTGTCACGTTCCGCCTTAGCCGAGCGTGCAAGCGAGATTGCGGAACGAGCAATAGAGAGGCACGATCGGCCTAAGCGTTCGGCGAGAGCGCGTAACAAGCGATAGAGAGACACAATCGGCCTAAGCGTTCGGCTTGTGACTGTAAAATTCTATGTAAAAGTTTTCTTATGACGTTATCACGTAAAATTATTGTCCGTAAACCGACATTACAGACAACCAAATTTTTTAATGTTCATCGAATCATTTAGATTTAAACGATCACTAACAAATGTTATAAAATTAAATCATTTTAAAACAGTACCGCAAATTAACACTGAAATTTTGATGTCAAAACAGAATGATTCTGAAAACAATTTCGGTTTGATAAATTTGTCACAATAATCTTAAACAATAAGTCGTAATTTGCAAAACTCTTAAAAAAGAAATAAACATCAACGTCACTCGCCGTTGTATCTTGCACAATCTTTTAAAAAATAGACGCTGTTTGTACAGAACATTTGGAGATAGAATTTTTCAGCATCCAGACAAGATACAAATACAATATATTATAGAACATGACAGCTAAGGGAAGGGCTAGAATATTTTAGTCAACCGATTTCCACAGGGACAAAGGCCTTCTCCATTAATTCCATTAAATAGTGTGATAAAGTTGAACTATTCGCCGTTTATTATTCACATTGAAATGAAAAACATGGATTTCCAGGGCTATAAATAAAACTAATTTTAAATCCATGAAACAAGGAATCCGTGCTATTGTTCATTTGGTATTTCCCTTTCTTCGCAACCAGTTTAAAACGTTCTCATTATTATTTGAACCTTACCTAAAATTCATTAATTATTTCCGTTTCACTATTATTAGAAACAAAGTCTTGTTGTCTTCATTATTGTCTTAGAAATCCTTTCTCGTTTTTCTTGAGGTTTATTTGGCTCGACCAGATAAAGGATAAGAATCAATCTATTCTTTGACTATTATACTGACAATAATTCGGTAAATGACACTTCAGAGAATAATATATTAATGGAAAAGACCCAGCAATTCTTGGAACACGAAAAGTCAGTGTTTATTCGAATAAACTGCCACTAAATATTTGTCTCATCAAGGCGTACATTTAAGTGGAAATGTCGCAAAAGGAAAGAAATAATATCAAAACAGTGAAAAACATTTGCAAATATGGTAAATCTTTCTTCCTTTTAATATATTATAATAAAAACAAATATAACGATAATATATATAATAGCGACACTTTCTTCCTTTTGATTTTCCAACTCTTCACAATGCTACATAAGTGGCCAGCTGTCCAAAGCCAGTATGACTATGGCAGCACTGCTATTGAGGAATTTAGTGTGGTGGAAGCAACTTGCCCTTTATAAATATATATAACTTCGTAAAAGAAAACTAACTTCCCGTGCGAGTGAATCATGGAATCCTTATTTTATGTGAATACCGCACATGAGTCGCGACCGTTCCCAACCGCCTAGTGCCAGTGAAGCTACGGCATCCCCACCTGGGGTATTTTGTGATGCTGAAGATGGTGGAGAGGGGAAGGAATTGGGGAAGAAGAAGGTGACTAAGTTTCTGGCTATTAAAGCCTTTTCAAGCAATTTTTCAATTCTGAATGGTGGTCTTACACCATGGCAACAGTGAGAGTATCTTCCACTCTGGTACGTGCCGCAAATGTTATTTTAAATTATGCAAATCAATAAAATAAAATTTACTTGCGCGTGCCGAGATTTGAATTCGCAACCTTCGGTTTGGTAGGCAAGAGACATTCCCCTCTGAGAATTTTATATAGTTAAAGGGAGTGGAGATGGTAAGAACTTGGAACTTCAGATCTTCTCCAAAACACGGCGAAATTAATTTAAATCTTTCGTTCGCGTGATACTGAAAGCCCTGCAATCAATAAAATATTACACGAATTCACACTATATTAAGGCGGTCACCTATCCAAGCGCCGACCTTCGCCGAAGATAAAGAATTCGTTCAGAATGAAAGGCAGGTACAGTACATAAATAAAGAAACTCGTATATTACAAAGAATCAACTAACACAAGCCTAGTTAGTAGTTAGTAACTTTGTACACGCGAGCACGTGATCAGCTTTTCTATTCTGCCCACGTGCCTGACACATGCCCAATAAGCCCGCGATGACGTTTCTCACCAACACATCCGTGGCCAGAGTTCGTTTGCACCAAAACTTCAGTTCATTAAATTAATTTACCTTCCTTTGTTAACTAACTGGGAACATTTTAGGCAGCGATTCGTGTGCATATTCATGGACGTTCAATTTCCATCGTCGTCCCATGACGTTTTTTTGTCAGCAGAGTCTTCCAAATATTTATTTTTTATCTGAATATATTTATTTTTCATTCTATCAACAGACACTCTATTTTCTAATGGCTCGTTCAACTGCTCAATTAACTAAGCAGGTGACTTACAAAAGAAGATGGTTTGAAAGGGAGACATGTAAATAGGATTGTTAGAAGGGGTGTGCCAATATTTAAAAAAAATCGTTATATTAGTAGTAGGCGTAAGCAAACATTTTGTTTGAAGAGATCTATTTCACATTTACATTTGTTACTTAATTTTTATTTATCTGCTACTGGTTTTGATACATCCGTGTAATTCACAAGCAATTTTAACTAGTTTAATTAAAACTAGTTTAATTAAAACTAGTTTTATTGAAAAATATGATTAGTACTTTATAATTATTATTATTATTATTACTTGTATAATTAAACTAGTTTAATTAAAACTAGTTTAATTATACAAGTTATATTGAAAAATATGATTAGTTTTTATTAGGTGGGGGTAATGGGATTGGTGATTTTTGGGGGGGAGGAGAACAGTGGATTGAGCAGAGTCAATATAACAAGGAAACATTGTCAATAAAGGTGATTTAAAGGGTGCTATTATTTTGTTAACATATTTAAAACAGCGAATTTCTCTCGACAAACGAAAAGTCGAAATTAGACTTTAAAGACAAACAGTTAATTTTTTCATGCCTGTAACATGTTGTTGAAAATGTTTTTTTATAATTTTCGGAGCTTTTTATTTAGAGAAATTGTGAGAGAAATTTGAAGAGGAAGAGGTAGTTTGGGAAATAGTGGCTATTTATGTCTGGTAACTGAACATTAAAGCATTTCAAAGACCAATGTTTCAATTCTGATTGATAGTTTCTTGCCAGGGCAGTACTGAGACAGTCTTCCCGTAAGTTATATAATATTAGTGTACAGTAAAGTTAAAAACCCTTTTTTGTACTTTGGCCTGGTTTTGAATTTGCCATATTAGAATTAATAGCCATGCACCTACTTTTTTACGTGAATACGTGAGTCCCAATTGCTCCCAATCTATAGCCAGTGAGACTATGGCATAACCAAATAAGGTGCGTTGTGAGGCTGAAGGTAGTGAGTAGGGACGGCTGGCTATTCAGATTTGGTCACCGATCATGGCTGAAACCATTTCAAGATCCGTTTCGATTCTGAATGGTGGTCTTTCAGCACAGCGATACTGAGAGAATCTTTCAGTCTGGAACTTGCTGCTAATGTACTATATATTATTAATAATCAGTAAATTGTGAAATAACAAAATTTGATCAAATAAAATTTACTTGTTCGTGCTGGGATTTGACCCGAAACGGGCTACGGGTGACACGTCGATGCAATTTCCCAATAAATATCAATTAGATCATTAAAAATCAAGCTTGAAAAACTTACTATTCAAAGTTTGTAATCCCTTTATTGAAACAAAGCACAGTCGTATTTTAAACAATACCGTAATCGATAAAATTACTTCTGTTGAAAATGTATAGTTAAGTTACAAGAATCTGACTTTTCTTTGTAAGAACATAATCTGGTTAAAAATCATATTCTTTCCTTAAGTGTGCCCCGAGCGGAAAAATCTAATAACGCGGGATTTAGAAAGGCAATAAAAATTCTGATAAACTGTTAAATTGAAGTATTTAGGACTTAGAACAATTTCTTACCAAGAAATGTATTGTAACTAAACATTGGAAGTAAGTTTTATTGCAGTTCTGATTTATCTCAAAGGCCTGACTAGATATTTAAGTTACACCCAATTTGCTTTGCGCATGGTAGTTACTAAGGCATATTCTTTTCGTTTTGTTGCTAGTGTGGTGGGATAAGATGTACGGCTTGTGTGTAAATCAAATAAGCATTAACACTGTACTTACTTATAAGTTTATTATAACAATCTACATCCGTACCATAATTTATAATTAGTAAATATTCGTATATGAAAAGTGATTTACAAGCTGTTACGTCGTTGGAAATCTGAAACAGAATGGTTTCTCTTAATTTGTACCGGCAGTCCGTGACTAGGTAGAAATATTGTGGAATCGCTATTGGCGTTGGTAGAGTCAATAGGAATGGTCCTGCGATTCAAAATATGTTCGCTATCACATTAGAATTCATATCAATAAATTATAATATTTCGTTAGTAGTAAAATAAAGGGAAAAGTATATTTTTTTCAATGTGAAATACTTATATTCCTAACTAATATCATAAATGAGAAAATGTTTTTGTTCGTTTGTTTCTCTTTCTTTCACGTCGCAACGAAGCGACAGATCGACGCGATTTTTTTAACAGGACTGTGAAGTGACTGAGGCTACTTCCCGGAAAAACATTTCGTTCCCGAGGAAAAAAAATTGTACCGTAATTTCTCCCCATTACCATGCGAAAGAAGCGCGGGTAAAAGCAAGTATTTCATAAATGAGGCTTTATTGAAAATAACTTTGATTTTAATGATTCTGTGAAAACTCAACACGGTGCAAATCAATACACCTTTGAAAAGTGATTAGTCATTAAAAGTGAAGATAAGTATCACTTGCTCCAATTGATATTAAAAGGAAAGTAAAAATCGCCGAGGGCCTGGTAGGAGACAAATGCCTTGTCTGCAAAATGTACGAGAGTGGACCGGTGTTAGAAGTGTGGAGGAGCTATTCCGGGCAGCGCAAGATAGAAAGACATTTTCAAGAGTGATCGCCTCTAGTCGGGGGGACCTGATAGGGCACAGGAAGAAGAAGAAATGTGAAGAAAAATTTCTAGCCTGTTAACCTAACCTAACGTAGGCTATTTTACATGTTAAACCTTTTATATTGCTTTTCATAAATGTATATTAATCACAAAATTTATTGATTTGTCATTGTGCGGATTAATCACAAAATTTGTTGATTTGTCATTGTGCGGAATTGTCCGGTTTAAATACCCGATAAAAAAAACTGTCAGCAAACTTATCACAATAAAAAAATCAATAGAACTGTTTAAATACAATTTTTTAAACTAAACAACAACAAAAATATGGTTCCATGCCAACTCAACACCTCTTTGAAAAGTAATCAAAAAATGAAAAAAAAATGAAAAAAAATTACCTAAGGTTATCTACTTAACCACTCGGACCCATAAGCTTGTCTTCAATACAATATAACGTTGCCAGACCTACATACGTATGAAGTATGAGGAGTACCTGACTTGTAAACCTTTTTTTCTGACTTTTGAAGAGGTGTTTCAAATGAGATGTTGAGTTGATTTCATTCTGATATGTCCGGTCACCCAAAAATATGCATTAATTATCCCTTACAATGAAAAAAATTGTAAGTCTGAAGTGAAAAATGTTTTGAAACTGAACGATTTTTTTTACATTAATCCACAAAGTAGTTACCCTCTAATTTTTTTATTTTTATTTTATACTAGTTTTTACCAGCGGCTTTGCTCGCATGGTATTAGGGGGAAATTACTGGAGCGCTTGCACTTATCAATTATCCCCCCCCCCTCCCCCTTTCCCCTATCCCCCTTTCCCTTCTCCGCCCTCCCTCCCCTCCTCGCCACCTCCCCCACCCGCATCTCATACTTTCATTCCCGGTACATTTAGTTTTCAAACAGCTCGCGTGCTACCTTAATTTCATAAAGAGCTCACCAGTAGTAAAAAAAGAATTGTCCAATTTGGTGCAGTCGTTAGGAAGTTATGCGCGTACAAACATTTCGGAGATTCATTTTTATTTATATAGATAGATATTAACCATGATTTTCCACAAATATATCACCATCGCTTCCACGGCAACGACTTGCAATAACTCGCTTTTGTTACATATAATAAATTAATATTTATAATTTAATAACGCCAAAGCTTGTCATTATATACAGCTTATATTACTCGCATATAATGTGGCTTTCTATTGGTGAACGAATTTTAAAAATCGATTTATTGGTTTATGCGTGAAAGCGTAACAAACAAACACATACAGTTTCGCACTTATAATATTAGTATAGATAACCGTTAAAAATTACATGGTCCTTCACTTAAACGAAATGTTTTAATAGATTTAATTGAATAAGAAGTGCGGCTCTACTATTACAGCAACGTATATAATTCAAATCCATATTGAATATTTCACGGAGTAAATTATCGACCTGCTTCGTTCACTCGGTCGCATGATTTTAATTGCCTTTATTGTCTCAACTCGATATTATTTATTGGCAGTGACTTTGCGTACACCCTGTTTAATTAAATTTAAGTCACTGTGGAAATTTCGCCTGCAATAATATTCGCCGTCGAAATGATTTGTTATGAAATATTTCTTATCAATTTCATAAATCACACAAATCAATACTCTATAATAAACTAGCTATTGAAGAGTACAAACATAAACACTGAGTTTGAAGGGCAGGCAGTTGGGCGTGTTGTTACTTCATTTTGCAATTTCAAGAGAAGGAACATTTTGGTTCAAAAATAAAACTTTGTGATGTTAAAATATCAATTTTTGATTTTTTTTTATTTAGATTAAATTTAATAATATAATCAATAAATTTAGTATTTTTGAAGTGAAAACTTCTTAAGTACCTTTATGATTTCAAACTTGATGAAACGGAAACGAGCGACACTAAAATGCAAACAAAACAAAATATTTATTTTATTCACGGGTACTCGGTTTCAATATAATAGGATAAATCCACGGTCCCATGCAAGTTCTCTTTACTGTGGTGGTATAAAGCGCATGATGTACCTATGCAGACATTCAGCCTACCAGTGATCGAATCCTGCGAAATCCAGAAAAAAAAATATTTTTATAAAATAAATATCCAATCTTCAAACCACCAAACCAATTCAAAATTCACAGGCAAAAGAAGAAAAGACTCCGAAGAAGAAAACACAAATACTAATAAGATATCCAAATGTATGAGAAAAGGTGCACTGGAATTCGACGACAAAAATATGGAATAAATCATCCTTCACATGGATTAAAAAAGTGCTTCGTAGTCTCTCCACTCTTGTCTACTGTAGTTTTCTGAAGATTTCACTTCTACCGCGTATGAGTTTCACACTGATATATTTTTTATTAGTGTGACAGCTGTTTCGGCTAAAAACACCATTTTCAAATCGACTTCAAGGCGACTTATTTATGTGAATCTAAATATCTATTTTAAGGTGTCTAAATTGATTTATTATCGGTTGAACCGAATTATTGAGAAAATATTTATGGGGTTCTTTGAAATCTGTTTTCCCCACATTAAATGTTAACGTGTTCTTAATTGCATACTTACGATATGACTGCTACGAACTTATTTAAATGTGTTATATATTTTTTATAAATGTATTAAAAATAATTTTTCTTTCTTAATTAATTAGTTTTATATTGTGGTCCTTTGTTCGTTTGTTGATTTCTAATTGTTCAAGTACATCGAAAACCTTTTCTTTTTATATTTGATGGTTTAGGCTTATTATTTGTTGTTACGTGGAACGTGATTAACCCGTCTAATCACAGGAGACCCAAGTTGTCCCAAAACATCATATGCCGTTATAATAACAGGAGACCCAGATTGTCCCAGAGCGACCGTGCATTATTAAAAGTTAGATATCTCTTTTTCTGTTGTTCAAACATTTGTAATTTCTTTTATGTTAGAAAGCGAAAGAAATGATGCTTCTTATTGCTATAGGAATATACGAGCTATGTTGGTTAGATATTTTACAAACCCGATCGTAAGTGACGATTTTATTTTGTGCCAATTTGTGACATAGCAAACACTTAATTTTAAAATAAAATTGTATGAATGTCATAAAAAGTGAGGTGACAGTTTTATTACAAATTTTCTTAAAAAGAATCTATATTTAAAATTTACAGTTTATTTAATTTTACGTACTTTTTTAAGGAATCCCCAGAAACGTATTTTTAAACCAATTTACATTTTCAATATCAAAATTTTAATATTTTAAAACAAAAATGTTGATTTCTAATAAACATATCGGAAAGATTATTTTATCCAGATTTTAGAACAATTTTCGTTTTTGCTAAAAAATAAAAAAAATAACCAATAAAAAGGAACATTTAAAATGCACGGGAAGAACCGGAAATTTTGCGCGCAAATCTTGACAGGCAAAAGTTCATAGATAATATTTTCTCATTATTCGAAGGGTTAAACTTAAATTATATTCTGTAATAATAATTATTAAAAAAGTGCTTTTATTATTCGCATATGTTCTAGAATTAAAAAAAAAAAAAAAAAAATACGAAATCTTTTGAAGAGGCCTACGTATAACTGCATACCAACTCAAATTTTGATGATTTGGGGATGTTTGACTAATCAATTAGACGATCGATTTATTCAACAGTCGAATCATTATTATCAGGTAGGTATCTCCTATTGTTATAGATAGGTGTACCACAATTACTTATTTATACACGAGCAAATTCATGATGCTAATAATTTTCATACAGATTATCACAGTATTGCTATATGGTACCACCGCATGGGAAAACTACTTTGCATCCGATAGTAATAACACAAAAAACGGTCATTAAAGTTATTTAAAACAAAAAACAAGAGTTTTTCCAACCAGTGAACTGAATAATCCAAAGTGAGAAAACTATTTTAAATTTCAAATTTAAAAAAAACTTAAATTTAATTTTTACCGAAACCAACAGATTGATTTATTTGATTGATGATTTCAGATATATTCTGTTGCACTTATTAAATATATTTTTACTTATTGCCCAATATTTTCTAATATTAATGAAATTATATTTTTTATTGTTGTAACTATCTTACTATTTAATGTTACTA
This sequence comes from Glyphotaelius pellucidus, assembly GCA_936435175.1. NCBI lineage: Eukaryota > Metazoa > Arthropoda > Insecta > Trichoptera > Limnephilidae > Glyphotaelius > Glyphotaelius pellucidus. The sequence goes on from OW386542.1 coordinate 7,491,582, forward strand.
TATTATTTACTTACTATTTACAGGCTGTATGTTGTAACTTTTTCAAAATAAAATGTTTAATAATAAGACTGGCTCTCAGTTAGACCCGAGATTATTTCTCTACTAACTGAGTAATTAAAATGGTTAACAAGTGTTATTATTAACATATTATTATTTTTAGTTTACATACTTATAATCTACAATTAAAAAAAAAAAGTAAAAAGGTAAGCCGTAATGTAAAGGTAAAGCCGTCCGAGTATACATTTAGGCACAATCAGGTTTTATCAATAATTCACCAAAGTTTTGTGAATTATTTTTTCACCAAAGTTAAACATAACTTGATTGACTGCCGTAATGTAGTACCATATTAAGAATACGAACCAAATTCCTTTTTAGAAAATGAATTTTATAAAATATCCATACTAATATACTTACTAATAATATTATAAATGCGAAACTGCTAGAGTTCGTTTATGACGCTTTCACGCATTAACCAATAAAAAGACTTTGAAAATTCATTCACCAATAGAAAGCTAAATTATATGCGAAGACTACAGTCTATATATGATGGCAAGCTCTGACGTTATGAAATTATAAATATTAATATATTATATTTGTTATACGTTTTCTGTCGCTAACAAAAGCGAGTTATTTCTAACGTCAGAAAAAATCGTTTCCAGGGAAACGATGTTGATATATTTGCGGGCTCTAAGCTGGTAGGTACTCAGCCCCCTGGTCAGCTACTGCTCCAGAAAATTCAAATATTAGAATACATTTTGTTTTTTTTGGACAAGCAAGGAATAAATGTCAGATAAGAGTTCCTACATTAAAATATAATTCGTAACGATTATAAAGACTGAATAATAGTGTAATTTTTTTATTATATTAACAAACTTCAGAATATGTAATTAAAAATAAATATCCGAAATGTTTGTAAACGCATAAATTCCGAACGAATGAACGAAATTGGATAAATCTTTTTTTCTTTGAGCTATAGCTTTATGAAATTTAGGTGGCAGGTGAGATGTTTGAAAACTGAATGTAAGGGAATGAATGTATGGAATGCGGGAGGGGGTGGGGTTGGGGAGGAGGGGGAATAATTGATAAGTTCAACCGCTATAGTAATTTCCCGTAATACCATGCAAGCGAAGCCGCGGGGAAAAGCTAGTATTATGATAAAACTATACTTACAGACAGAAAAATTTGTCATAACAGACCCGATATAGTTTTACATGACAAAATTTAAAAAAGTAACTTAAAATATCGTTGATGTCGCTATTCCGAATTCCTGTAATATTCAAAAATCTGTTTCTGAAAAAATTTGAAAATATATGCAGATTTAGGAGATTAAAAGAATTTGGCATTCTCAGACTATAAAAATATTACCAGTTGTTATTTCGGCTACTGGCATTATACCTAGCTCTCTCATTCAAAATTTAGGCTTATTAGATTTGACAAAGAATCTATATATAAAAATGCAAAAATCAGTCACATTAAACACATGTAGGATAACGAAAGATTTTTTAAAATATTTATATTGAGGGATCAATAGGATTTATCGGTCCAGTTAGGAGTTCTATCGAGCCGAACGCTCTGATATGAAAATATCTGGAGTCGGTGAATTATTTTCCTATTTGGTCTCTGGTAGGTTGACATGTGTTCTTGTTTTGTTTTGTATTTATTATACTTATACAGTGCAATTGCATACCGTGGATTGACTAGATGCTCATTTTTAGAAAAGTGTGGAGAATGGTTAAGTTTTTCCTGTGGGGAAGATTTAACCCGGACATAAAATCTAAAGAACAAAAAAAAAATAGTTCAACAAACCTAATTATATTATAAACCTGTATATATTAAATACATATAACAAAAAAGTAGTTATAAAAAATAAAATAATGTGAAGTGTATGTCTATGTATACAAAAACATGAATAAATTAAATATAGATAATATGTATACATCATAAACATTGATTTTTTTTAAAGTTATAAATTTCAATCCGTTTTAATTATTGGATTGTTACATGTAGTTGAGCTGACCTTAATCTCGGTTTAATCGAATCTACACCGTGGCAATAAGTCAAGTTATTACTATTCCGACCTTACGCGCCGCGTAACATTTATACCGCGTTTATAGTAAGGGAATGTTTAGTAGGTACTATGTGGCAAGTTTGTACTGCATTAGCCCATCTCATACATCGTCTCCCACTGAATGTGACCTTTTCAGTGTTCTTACAAAGCATTAGCCCGGTTTAATCCCAACGCCCATCCTGACTTTAGCCGGACGTTGTTAGTAAATAATATCTCCTGACTGTGCACTGTTGGTCGTAAACTTAACGAGAAAATGGATAATACCTACAAAATCACTTACTCGCCTCTCACTACAAGTTGGTACCTACTACTCCAATGTTAAAAATGTCGACATGACAAGACGAAAAAAATGACAAAACTATCAACAATATTTTTTTAACCAATTCTTCAATAAAGTGAATTCACTTCGTGCATCATTTTCATAATTACTTTTAAAGGATTAGTGTTATTTTTTTCTTCAGTGATTAGCAAAAATCTTTGTTAAAACAACCAGTTAATTTAAAAAAATCAGAGGGTGCAATTCAGACGCGGTAGATGTGAAACCTTCAGAAAACTAGGCAAGAGTGAAGAGACTACGAGCACATTTTTTTATCAATGTGAATAATGATTTTTTCCATATTTTGGTCCAGTGCACCATTTCCTATACATTTGGTAACCTTATAAATATTTGTGTTTTCTTCTTCGGAGTTGCTAGATGTTGCTTTCTTTTTTGTTTTCTTTGCCTGTTCATTTTGGAGTGGTTTGAAGTTTGAAAAGTTTTTATTTTATTTAATAGGATTCGATCCTTGGTCCTCCGTATGTCTAGCCTATAAGATTCATCAGGTGCTTTAAACCACTAGACTAATAGACTAAAGAAGATTTGGGTGGGACCGTGGACCTCCAGTTTCCTACCAACATCTCATACTTTTTTACTTCCCGAAACTACCTTTTTTTTCCTTTCTTGAAAAGACCCTCCACACAGCATCCCCAAAGATGACCCCTGAGAGATTTTTTTTTTTTCAGGGCCTGATGTGTGGAGCTAATTTAAAAAAAAAACAAGGGAATGAATGAATGACATTGCATTGCACATGATAAATACCGAACGAAAAATCTACACGTCGTAGACCGAAGGAAAAATCACGATCTTACGATTGGCCTGCGACATACATATATTTATTAAAATATACGACATACATATATTTTAAGAATTCATATGAAATAAAAATGTAAAAAAGGGGTGCAGTACGTTGTCTTAATCATTCCAACTGGGAAATTCTGTGCTGGGGCGAACTGGGCTTACGAAGGTTTTTCAGCGACTTATATGGTCCAATTTTATCATTTGGAGTTTTAGTTTTTTCAGTAACTAACGATGTTTTTAAAATCATGTTCAGTTTTTTTTCTGATAATTCTTTAAACCGAAATTTGGTGGACTTAATGAAGTTATTTTTTGTTTGAATTAGTTTGATACTGGATGGATGTTTGTTAAATAACTTTACAGAGAACAAAATCAGATTTTCTTTATTCAAAGAACTGTTATAAAATGTGGAAGAATAAAGTTGAAGCGTTAAAATTTAAACACAAATGTGTGAAAAGGTAGATTTTTAACTTGGAATAAAATACTTTTTTTAGATAACCTCCTAAATATTATAAAATGCCTAATTTAGAGTTAATTATAAACTTTCTACATGCGTTAAGTGTACCACCACACTGTTTAGAAGGAAAATACACGCCACGATTGAAGTTCAGTATAATACTTGTGTTTTGTAGGGTTAAATGGTCTTCTTGGGTTATATTATGTTTCACTGTTTGAATTAATAAAAACCGTGATGCAATCGCGACAAGGAATAATGGCCTTAATTTATTATGCCCTGCGTTTCATTAAAGTCTGCTTTTACAGGAGAGATCACAAAGTGATCTTATTCAACTAGCCAACAAGGCTGGAAACTTTACGGGGAGATACAAAGGCTGGATTTTAACTGAAGTTTATTATGGCAGGCATTTGTGAATTAAAAATAAGTTCTTTATGCGGAGTTTCTTGGAGGTTTAGGGATACGATAGTTTTCATGTTGAGGGTAAGCCATCTCAATTCGTTCCTATCCCGTTCGCTATTTTTGTAACTTAGCAGGGGTGCTCCGGTTCATAGAATTGCTTAGGTTTTGGCGGTGGACGTGTCTACCAATCTATTGTGTGGCGGCCCGGATTTGGAGAGACCGGTTGAGGTAACCTTTTTACATCTCCAGCAAGCCATTCCTCCTCCAAGCCACTCTCCTTGCACCGCAGTGGGATAGATTAATTCAAACGTCTATCACTCCTGGACACACTGATTCCCACATTCCTACCCACCCCTCATTACTTTTCCTTCCCAGAACTTCGTCTTCTTCTTTTTCTTAAAAATTCACACCATCCCCAAAGACGGTATAAGTCCTAAAGGAAATTATTTTGCTCAGGGCCTCCTTGTGTAGAGCTATTGTAAAAAAAACACAGAATAGAACATATTAACGGGTTGTTTCTACGACTCATTCTTGAGTTCAATAGCTCGGCTTTTGCCGGCCTCTGTGTTTCTTCCTTCCTACAACATGGGTTTTTTCAAGACCCATATTCACTCCTTCTCCTCAAAAAGACCCTTAACACCCAACATCCCCAATCTCCTTGTTGAGTTAATGTAAAAAGGTTTCTACTAAATATATGAACGCAAAGTTTGAAAGTATCAATATGTCTTATTTTCTAAAGCTAAATTACAAAGATATTATAAAATATTTATGATCCTGTAATTTTAAATGAATCAACACTTTACGATGGAATCAAATTCTCTTCTCGGAAGATTTTGGTAATACCCGTAATTAATCATATAATTTGGTATATTCAAATAATTAGGTTTTGTCGGTTAAGAAATGAAAGATTATTTTAGTCAAACTGAGCATCGGAATTCCTATCTTAGAAAATTTATAATATATTTAAAAAAAACTGAACGTGCATCAATTCGTTTCTCGGCGGTGCGCGGAGTAGGCCGAGATTATGGTACGCTTCACAAGTCTGTGCAAGAACCCATTCCTTATAATCTCTATATTCGTTAATCTCATTATTCTGCGTATGCTATTATTTTGGATAACCTACATATTATGGCACAATCGAATTTATCGATTCTATGGTTCCACATATTTCTGGGATACATATGTATATTTATACCTCAAACTTATACCTATTACCTATTCCATATACCTCAAACCAAACATAGTGAACCACCTGGGGTGACCTATGGCAGAGTTGGTTATCCAATAAATGGTTTCCGGGGCGGCGGTACTCATACCCACCTCCGAAATTATTATTTTTTTTAACATCTTTTCACGATCACGATCTTAAGATTAGCTTGCGGTGGCGGTACCTATACCCGCCTGCCAAATAAAAAAAGATATATTTAGCCTGCCAAATAAATCACGATCTTACGATTGGCCTGCGACATACATAGATATATTTATCAAAAACATATATAATTTTCACATTTTAAGAAGTTATAACATATATAAATATCAAAAGCGGTGCAGTACGTTATCTTAATCCTTCTCACTGTGCTGAGACAAACAGGGTTTTGAACAGACGGTTTTCAGCGGTCCAAAATTATGGTCTGGGGAGGGTTTTTTCGGTAACTTCTATGACGATGTTTTAAAATCCTAGCCAGTTCTTTTTCTGATAATTACTTAAACCGAAATTTGGTGGACTTAATGAAATCATTTTTTGTTTGGATGTGTTTGTTCCTGGGTGGGAGTTTGTTATATAACTTTGCAGCGAACAAAATCAGATTTTCTTTATCCAAAGACACCTAGCATTAATTACTCTTAGGTATATTTAGATTGGCTATTTACTTGGCTCTGGTTCTATGATTATTATTATGTGACGTGTTTCCTTTTTGTAGATAATCAACCAGAATATTTTTGGCATAGATTTTTTGTATATTTTGAACATCGATCAGTTGACGAGACTGTTAAAGAAAGTTGTGAAAGAGGCCTTTAATATGTTATTTAATTAATAGTGTTATTCCGTTAGATCCACTTGATTGTAACTATGCTTCACTTTTTAAATCTTTTTCATAATACGGCTTAAGGTAAGTGATTTTAAATCACTTTTCCCAATTTTCCCAATTTTCCCAATTTATTTTTTCGGCTTTCCAGTTCCATGTTTAACTGATGTGCATCACCAACCATCGCCATCAAATGGACCGTCACCAACCAGTCCCATTGTCTTGTCTATATTTTATCATACTAACGCATATTGTATTTCCCGCTAAGCACTTTCATACTGCTTACTAACAACGTATGCAGGGACACTTTTCACTTTTCACAGGGTTCTTTAAAAAAAAATAGAGTCCTTGCGAGAGCCTTGAAGGAGTAACCATCTGTTACTAATACCAGGACGGGTATGTGGTGGATAACCTCCAATGATGTGCATCAGGGTTGGTATCAGAATCTCATCATCAACCACCGGCTTCACTATCATAATTAATTAAAACTTAACTAATTTTCTAACATTCTTAAGTATACATGTTGTTACGTTACAAGAATAAGGAATCGAGTCTTAAGTACCGTCATGTTTCGACAGTCAGCGAATCGAGCCCTAAAATACTGTTGCACCGCGGGACGGTAATGCGCAGGCGCATCACCCCTCCCGCGACCCACGGATCAGGAGACGCGCCGCACACGGCCATTCAAACCAGTCTTCAGCAAGCGAGCTTCCCGGGCCCACGTCCCGCGCGAACATGTGCGACACAAGTTCAGTTTCGCCGGTTGTGCACTTCCGGTGTCCGCGCATGGACGCTGCTGAGACCGGGAGAACAAGCGCGTAAAGCCGCTGTTGGCCCATAAACCAAACGTGAGTCAATTACCATGTTACCCTTTGTGTGCAATTAAATGTTTTGAAGCCCTAACCACGCGTGTAGAGAGCAGAGACTGACGTTCAAACTAACTTTCAGCTAGGATCGTTCCTCTTATGTATTATTGTGTCTCCTAGAATTGAATAAACTATTTATGTGATAACCTACCGTGTTTTGCTTGTCGAGAGAGGCCCTGGGGGGATGGAGAAGCGTGAAGTTCCGAACCACAAGCACTAGCCTTGAGGTCAAGAGAAACCCTGCTTGCACCGAACCTGAGCTAGTTTTTATTTGGGGCAGATACAGCAACTAATTTGTATTAAATATGTGGGAGCTTTCTCCAACCCTGCCGATAGCATCAGCACGCACGCTGACGCTAACACTGGCGCTAAACGTGGGGCCATTTAAATTTTTTTCTGTTCCACCACGGCCTCGTTCCCAAGCAACAATTGTAAACTCTGAAATGTTATTATGATGTATTGTTTATTCCCAATTGTCTAGCACTTCCAACAGGAATCTCGGCGCGAACGTAATTTCGAATCACAATTTAAATTATTACGGGCGCGATTTTATCATTTGTGACTCGTCACTCGACAAAATATTACCGGTATTCCAACGCAAGGTGCCCAACCTAGGAAGTTGTCGCTGCGAATAATACAGTGATTACAAAGTGTCGGCCGATTAAAATTGCTATTTTCAATACAAGTGAATAGTGGAAATAAACACAAATTAAAGAAGAATTTATTCAACAATTAAAATCATGTACATGATAAACAAATCATCCGCTTGGTCTCGAAAGTGCTAAATATTTTTAATAATATACTATATTGCAGCACGCTGGTACGTCTCTTAAACGGACACTTGCTGACACCTAGGGAACAAGTGGATTTAAATTCTTTCTGTCATTTGACAATTAAGTATTTTTGACTCTGTCGTCTGCTGAAACCGGGTCATGCCGAATCACATTCGAATAATGCAAAAAATACTAAATTCGCGTTGACGTGGATTCCTTGACACCTGACACTATAATACCTTGTCAATTGACAAAGAAGGTAATATCTTGTCGAAAAGACGAAGGGAATTCGCGTGTAAATACCAAAAAATTGGTGCTGTATAAAATCAGGCTATAGGAAGCCGCGTAATGAAACCATGCCCCCAAGATATTGTTGAATTCTCAAACAAATTACTTCCACGAAAACTTGTGAAAATTTTTTCGACTTTTCCTTTTTTCGATTTTTTTAATTTTCGAAATTTTTTTCCAAAACGCTTGGATTTTTTCTTAAAAACGCATGGCCAGAGGAAAATCGCTGCTCAAATTTTCTCCAGTTTAAGACTCTGAAAATTTTTTCGATTTTTTCCTTTTTTCGATTTTTTAATTTTCGAAATTTTTTTCCAAAACGCTTGGATTTTTTCTTAAAAACGCATGGCCAGAGGAAAATCGCTGCTCAAATTTTCTCCAGTTTCGGACTCTGAAAATTTTTTCGATTTTTTCCTTTTTTCGATTTTTTAATTTTCGAAATTTTTTTCCAAAACGCTTGGATTTTTTCTTAAAAACGCATGGCCAGAGGAAAATCGCTGCTCAAATTTTCTCCAGTTTCGGACTCTGAAAATTTTTTCGATTTTTTCCTTTTTTCGATTTTTTTAATTTTCGAAATTTTTTTTTTTTCCAAAACGCTTGGATTTTTTCTTAAAAACGCATGGCCAGAGGAAAATCGCTGCCCAAATTTTCTCCAGTTTCGGACTGAAAATTTTTTCGATTTTTTCCTTTTTTCGATTTTTTAATTTTCGAAATTTTTTTTTTTTTTCCAAAACGCTTGGATTTTTTCTTAAAAACGCATGGCCAGAGGAAAATCGCTGCTCAAATTTTCTCCAGTTTCGGACTCTGAAAATTTTTTCGATTTTTTCCTTTTTTCGATTTTTTTAATTTTCGAATTTTTTTTTTTTTTTTTTCCAAAACGCTTGGATTTTTTCTTAAAAACGCATGGCCAGAGGAAAATCGCTGCTCAAATTTTCTCCAGTTTCGGACTCTGAAAATTTTTTCGATTTTTTCCTTTTTTCGATTTTTTAATTTTCGAAATTTTTTTTCCAAAACGCTTGGATTTTTCCTAAAAAGCACGTGGCCAGAGGCAAACCTCTGCCCAAATTTTCAAATAACCCAAACACTTACAAATACGCGTTTTTTCGCAGAAGCATTTTGTAAAAAAAAAATATATATACGTCCCCAGTGGTCAATCCCTGGCAAAAAATTTCTTTCCAATTACGGATAAAGAGTCGAGTTCTCGTTTTTCTCCCAACGTAAGGTCACCCTGACACGACCCTATACACTATGGAAGTCCCTCAAGTCACGCTGGGTATAATCCCCCACATTTCTACGTCAAAAAAGGAAGAACTACTACAGGCCCTGAGAAGTAGAAAGATTTCTCCCAGGAATAAATCCAAAAAATGCCTTATTCAATATGCTTCTTTCTACAACAAAAAGTACATCAGGAAGTTGCAGTTTCAACAGGAAGACACCTCAGAAATCATCTCTACCTCCCTCACAGTCTCCGAAGCAAAACCCTTGGTGGTACAAGCCCAGGAACAGACGAAAATATATGATTTGACAACCTGGAAGACGAAATACAACGGACTCACGGATGTGGAGGATTTCATCAACAGAATAGAAGAAACAGCCCAAGTCAGAGGAATCCCCGAAAGTATTCTACACAGGAACTTCATAGACCTCATCGCTCCTGAAATGCTTACCTGGCACAGGATACATAAGAGAAAAACAAACTCATGGAGGGAACTCAAGGTGGCACTTTTATCCAGTTTCGGAGAAAAAAAGGCCCAACATAGAGTCAGGCTATCCCTACTCGCTATCAAGCAGCACTCCGGAGAGCCTGTTGCTAGATTCACACAGAGGGCAGAGGCCATCAATATAAAGCTCACCCAACCTGTCCCTGAAGCGGAACTTCTCCCGGTTTTAATCGACGGTCTTCTCCCCAGATACGAAAACATCATTACTTCTCAGAAAATTGCCACGCTGGAGCAACTGAAAGATGTCTGCCAGCTACTAGAGGCATACCAGGATCGGAAGAGAGACGAAAGATTCCCCAAAGAAAACTTTCGCCCAAGCACTTCGTCCGGCATAAAACCGGAGCACAACGAAAAGAAATCCTGCTCTTTTTGCCACAAGATTGGTCACTCCCAAGCCGCCTGCTTTAAACAAGCAAAACTTTTATCCTCCAAAGACACCCATTCTAACAAAAGGCGATCCGTCGATCGTTCTCCAAGAAGAGATGAAGGGAGGAAGTTTGGCAAAAGACCACGCCAAGACAATACCGAAACGTCCATCCCGGATCTCAGATTCATCAAACCCCCTATGGATTTCTCCAGACCCCCTCCCAATTGGACAGCCAGGAAGACAAAAAACTAGACCCCAACCCCCCGGACCATCCCTCCCATAGGCCAAAGGAATGGTCGGAGTGGTTGGAACACGTCAAATTTTTTAAACAGGCCTTACCCCTCTCTACAGTTTGCTGCAAACAGGCAATAGACGGTAGACCCTTCGCGCATTTTTCCATAAACAACGTGGTTTTTTCAGGTCTCCTAGACAGCGGCGCCTCTGTCAGCTGCCTGGGCGACAACGCCCACACCTTATTCACAAACTGTGGTTTTAAAATGGGAAAACATTCTTCACATGTTACCACGGCAGACAACACTTCACAACTCGTCATCGGTTCTCTAACCCTACCGATCAATTGCGACCAAAAAACAGTTTGGATCAAGTTTCTAGTTGTACCTACAATCACACAGAAATTCATCTTGGGAGTGGATTTTTGGATGGCTTTCAAAATTGCCCCGCAACTGTTTAACAACCCCTCCGTCACTCCCCAAGTAAACGAAATCCGTACGGTAATACCCTACGAAAACTTGAACCCCTTACAAACAATACAATTAAATCAAATGATCAACAAGTATGAATCCATCTCCTTCGAAAGGTGCGGTTTAGGCTTAACCAACCTAGTACAACACCATATAAAAACAACAGGCCCCCCAATCAAACAAAGGTATTACAACCTAGCTCCACAAAAATTGAAAACGCTGGAAAAAGAATTGGACGATATGTTAAGACTGGGAGTGGTGGTACCCAGCCGCAGCGCATGGACCAACCCCACCTTATTAGTTTCAAAGAAAGACGGCTCAGCCCGTTTCTGCCTCGACAGCAGACGCCTCAACGCATGTACAATATCAGACGCCTACCCGCTCCCCTTGGTCAACTCCATCCTGGACAGACTTCGAAACGCTAAATACATCTCATCCATAGACTTAAGCAAAGCATTCTGGCAGATACCTTTGGATCCCAGCTCCTGCGAAAAGACTGCCTTCGTGGTGCCTGGCAGGGGTATGTTCCATTTCAAAAGACTACCCTTCGGTTTAAAAAACAGCCCAGCAGAACTACAAAGACTCATGGATAAATTGTTTGGCCCAGAGTTTGATAACAATTTATTTTGCTACCTGGATGACCTGATCATCATTAGCGATACCTTTGAAAAACATATACTTATTCTAGAAAAGGTTTTTCAACAACTCAAACAGGCCGGTTTGACTATCAACCTGAAGAAATCGGAATTCTGCAGGCACCGCCTACGATACTTGGGTTTCATAGTAGACGAAGAAGGCCTAAGAACAGACCCCACAAAAGTAGCGGCTATGACAAATTTTCCCCGACCTACAAATGCAAAAGAGGTAAAAGCCTTCCTCGGACTCACCGGTTACTACAGAAGATTCATAAAAAACTTCTCAACTCTCGCGGCGCCGCTCAACAAAATCACGGGAATCCGTAAAGGTACCAGTAACTTTTCCTGGTCTGCAGAGACTGAGTCAGCATTCAACTCCCTGAAAGAGGCTCTTCAATCAGCCCCAGTACTGAATTGCCCCGACTTCAATCTTCCCTTTACGATCCATTCGGACGCATCAAACGTCGGAATCGGAGGAGTCCTCACTCAAAATTTTACGGACGGCGAACACCCCGTGGCATACTTCTCTCGTACCCTAAATAAACACGAAAAAAACTACGGGATTACCGAGAGAGAATTGTTAGCAGTCATGGAATCCATTCAACATTTCCGCGGATACATTGAGGGCAGTAAGTTTACCGTCGTCACAGACCATAGCAGCCTAAAATGGCTGATCTCGCTAGACAACCCCTCTGGGAGATTGGCTCGCTGGTCGTCCCGCCTATCTCAATATACCTTCGATGTCATCCACCGTAAAGGCGCGGATAATATCGTCCCGGATGCCCTTTCTAGGATCGAGATAGCAACATTAAATGCCGAATTACCCAATTCTAGTCTCCCCACAAAAGACGTATGGTATCAAAAAATCTTTAGAGGATGCAGTGACAACCCACAAAAGTTCCCGAATTTTATGATTAAGAACGGACAACTATATCGCAACTGCAAGCCTCCACTGTCAATCTTAGAGGACTATGCCTGGAAAAAGGTAGTCCCTCTCGAAAATAGAGAACAAGTTATTATTGATAACCACAGTGCCGTAGACTCCATACACCCTGGAACTTTCAAAACATTCAAAAAAATATCTTTAAGATATTATTGGCCGGGTCTATTCAAACAAGTACGTTTATACATCTCCAAGTGCGACATCTGTAAGGCATACAAGCACAGTACGGCACCACCGTCTGGTCTAATGGGCAACCCCAAGCGTGCCGATAGACCACTTCAATCCTTTTCTATGGACCTCATTGGACCCTTCCCTAGAAGCTACGCCGGTTACATGCATATACTCAGCGTAGTGGACATCTTTTCCAAATACTGCTGGTTGTTTCCTCTGAAAAGGGCAACTGCAGCAGCAATAACCAATCTATTGGAAAAACATATTTTCATACCCTACGGTACCCCTCGTACTATAATATGCGACAATGGTAAACAATTTATAGCTCTGGAATTTAAAGAGTTTTTGTCTAAATATGGTATAAAGGATGTATTCTACAACACCCTTTACACCCCACAGAACAACACCGTTGAACGATACAACCAAACCATAAACACGGCCCTGGCAATTTTGGTTGGCAAAGACCAACGCACATGGTGCAAAAAATTAGACAGAATAAAAGCAGCCATGAACAACACGGTGAACCTCGCTACAGGCTATACACCATTTTTTCTCAAACACGGCATGGAACAAGTAGTTCACGGTTCACTACACCCTGACAATTGCCTTCCACCCGTCCCTTCCTCCACAGCAGACCCCGCAGCAAATTACGCCCACCGCTTGGAGGAACTCTCCGCTATCTATAGTGAAGTAACAGACGCTCTACTATTGGCCCACCAAAAGAGCGCCGACAGGTATAACCTTCGCAGGAGGCACGTCACATTCAAGGAAGAAGACATCGTCTGGAGGAGAAACAACACTCTGTCACAAGGTGCGCTGTACTTCTCTGCCAAATTGGCACCCCGTTTTGTAAAGACGAAAGTCCTAAAGAAAATCTCAGACCTGGTTTACCGATTGTCCGACATCTCTGGTAAACACATAGGTAACTACCACATAAAGGACATTGTAAAAAGTGGGAACATGGAAACAAACTCCATTGCCACGCCCGTATAACCCCAACGGTTATTCCGTGACTCCTAGCAACCATTCGTCTACACCGTGACATGGATCACTATGGAAGTCAACCCTTTTGTTTCGTCACTAATGAGCGGCCTCTCGTAAACGATTGTCACTCATTGGGACACTCAAACGAAACCTTTCTAGCTCTGGCACAGTGGTGTCAACTGTAGCCAAAGTCATGGAAGAAATTATAATTCTCCCTTGTGGTTTCGTTTCATTTTATTTTATTTTTGTTTGTATAAATATCTCGTCATCATCAGTCATTCGCCTCTAATTGCTGCCCCAGGTGTCAAACCTTGGAAACATCGTTTTTTCTAAGCATGCACACCTCTACCTGAAATTGATCACTTCGGAGAAAGGAATTCCCTGTGGCTTACTGCAAGTAGTCAGAGACTACGTGCCCAAGGTTTTGTGCATCGTCACAACTAGCAGCATCATATTTTCACATCATCATGTCATACCTCGTCACCCCTTTCTAAATGTTAGAAAAATTTTTTTTGTACATTAAATATCGGGTCCTCGCCAAAGTGCATCTAACCCTTATGTCATATGTAGTTAAATTAGGTAAGCAAACCTGTGTAAACCCACGGCGGTATCAGATGTTTGCTACCCGTTCTAAGTTTTTTTTCTGTTTTTTAAGAAAATAGAATGGCGCTCAATAAATAACCCAAATTGCTCTAGCTCTCCCCAGAACTGGATGTGGAGTCTGGAAAGTATCGTTATAAAAGGGACAACTTTCAACGTGCCTCTTCATTAACGATAAATTTTTTTACAACATTTCAGCAACATTGAGTCACCCTGGGTCTCAACTGCTCAAACTGAAATTTTGGGGTTGCCTTGTTGTGACTTATCACGTGCAAAGTACGAGGTCACAACAAGAAGCCAGGTCTCCAAGTGAACCACCCTGTGAACAACCCATCCCATTATTATAATTTTCATAACACCAAGGTGTGTCCATCGCAGTCTGTTTAAGTAAGTAAAACCTAGAAGGTCTTAAACACTCAAATCGGACCAATGTAAATAATTTTCCTTGTCAAACAACGATAAGCGCATGTCTTGTATTGTTGCTACCATCGTACGTGTAAGTACAACAAAAGTTGTACCATCACGATACGATACTCTGTGCGTAACCAAAAGGGTTGTACCACAAAGGATCTCTTTTGCGGTAAGCTTAGATGAAATTCACATTCCATCAGCACGCCAAAATTTTTTGTCCCTTAATTGTTGAAGTATAAAATCTTGGCCAGATCTTCAAATATGTTTTTGCCTTTGTGCAAGTCTTTAACGTACGCTAATATGGATTTATTATGCTACGGTATTGTTGTACTAAGTACATCAGTATGTCTCGCCGTCTGTATTGAATAGGTACCTTTATATGAACGTTAACCTTTGTTGCCATCATAGGTGGGAACCTTATAAAATCTGCCGTCATAGATGGGAATCTCAGAATATCTACTAAATGCGATACGGGGAGCCCGTTATAATTACTCTGTGGGTTTTTGTCAGAAATGTCATAAATACCTAGTCTTTTGCACCTCCCTTCAATACTGGGCAACCCAGTTGTAATTCGTTCATTGTTATCCGTGAAGACGTTATAAAACTTACTTGCAAATCTTTTGATTTTGCAATCTTGTACGCTATACGTGAAGACGTTATAATACTCACCATGAATCGTGCGAACGAAATAATATCAAACCTTTATGTGTGAACTACTCAATGTAGTCCACACCCCTTTTTTGTAATCATTAATATGCCCGTGGACTTCCTGTCACAAGAACCCAGGAACTATCTACTATCTCAAAAGGACTAATCATACGCTTCACTCATGATTATGGGGCATCGTGTCGTGGGAGTTAAGTTGATGGACACAAAAACACCTAACTCGTTGTCTGGGAGACGAACAAAGAAAATCCCCAGGTTTGTGAGATTTGAGCAAGGGTCTGTCATTTCTCGCAAACAAGTAGGAGAATAAAACGACCCCTAATCTTCTGCCCAATACACGTAGAGGATTAGACTTTTATGTCAGTGTATTCTTTTGTCCAACACTACCAAACATTATTGTAATGTGCCAGGATGACTGCTGTAGACCTTGTTTCACCTCCACCCAGAGGTCGAATTTCGGAAATAGCCGAGTCCCCAGCAGTTTTCTTCGTTCAAATGTTCCCAACTATCACCCCTCCCCTTCCTCGAAATTATCCGTGAATGGGGATATATGCGTTACGCACTTGGCGTTTCGTTTGTCAAATGGGACAATCTTCATACGCGGATCCTTTCAACTTCCTACTCCTTTCCCAGTTGTCATTATTGTAATGTGCCAGGATGACTGCTGTAGACCTTGTTTCACCTCCACCCAGAGGTCGAATTTCGGAAATAGCCGAGTCCCCAGCAGTTTTCTTCGTTCAAATGTTCCCAATTATCACCCTCCCCCTTCCTCGAAATTATCCGTGAATGGGGATATATGCGTTACGCACTTGGCGTTTCGTTTGTCAAATGGGACAATCTTCATACGCGGATCCTTTCAACTTCCTACTCCTTTCCCACTTTGTTATAACTAATCTTGTACGCAATGTTTTGTTTTTCGAAAGTAGAAAAAATGCTACCGTATAGACGTGAGCATAGGTCATGGAAGACCAACTTCTTTCGAATGGGGAATTTTGTTATACGTACAATCCCTCAACCACGTATTCTTGGAAATGTATTTGGTAAAGAAAAAAACCAAAAGGGGTTACACAGAACCTGTCCTTGAATACGTACCTTTGTAACATGTATTAGGAATTAGCCACATTTAGTTAGCTCTCTCTCCGTCTCTCTCTCTACACGCCAAACAAATCCAACTTTTTCTCAACATGCACACTTGTTTCTCTCCAAACTTTTTTCATCATTGGTCTACTAGGCAGGTAAACTTCAAGAATTTTGTTCTAATAATAATAATTTTTGCCGGATTTAAAAAAAAAAAAACCAGCAGCTCTGCACCCTATCTACATCTGCGCCTCTTCATGCTGCCCTCGCTACCGTCACGGAGGTCCCTTGCCTTCAATCCCTGCGTACCAAAAGCACCCGACCGCATCTAACATAACCTAGTGTGAGTCGTGCGTGTAGTTGCGAATTGTATCACCACAAAGAACCGACACTCAAAACAAACCCGAGCACGCCAGCTCTAGGTTGGTTCATGTTCCTGTTGCCCTTGTGCAAATGTTCCTGCTGCCATTATGCAAATGTTCCTGCTGCATAATGCAAATGCTCTGCTGCCATTATGCAAATATTCCTGCTGCATAATACAAATGTTCCTGCTGCATAATGCAAATGCTCTGCTGCCATTATGCAAATATTCCTGCTGCATAATACAAATGTTCCTGTTGCCCTTGTGCAAATGTTCCTGCTGCCATTATGCAAATGTTCCTGCTGCATAATGCAAATGCTCTGCTGCCATTATGCAAATATTCCTGCTGCATAATACAAATGTTCCTGTTGCCCTTGTGCAAATGTTTCTGCTGCCATTATGCAAATGTTCCTGCTGCATAATGCAAATGCCCTACTGCCATTGTGCTGATGCTCCTGTGCCCTTGCGCAAATAACAATACCAACGATTGTTCACAAAACAATCCCACTACATACAAAAACCAGTGTACCAACCACCAATTACGATTCCACTCTCCAATACTTCAATGGTTTCGTACTGGCTCACCCACAGGATCCGGAAGCAGTTACCCTTTCGACCTCTGTGACAGGTAGAACTCTCCACACCACCTAGAAGCCTCATCATGTGTTCTCTTCCTCGTATTTTCTTAAAGGCCCTAGTGTCCCTTGAGTGTAATCTCAAATGGGCCAGGTTACTGTGACAAAGTAACCTTGTAACTTCAGTGAAACGTTCAACCACCCCAGACATCCTACGCAAACCACGTTCGCAAACATTAGCTCACAGACCAATGATACAATTTTAGAGTTTTTTTTTTTCTATCACTGCATAACCCTTGTACCTTTCTTCAACAGATCCTTGTTCTTTGCAACTGTATTTATGTATGCCACTGCCTTTATATACATTTATTGACAATTCCTTGTTACACCATGTATCATCTCTTTTGTGTTCTGTTCATAACTATTCTCCAGCTAGGAATTTCTCTCTCTCTCTCTCCTCGTTTCTCTTAAATGTTTTTGGCACAAGTGCTGAAAGGGTAAGAGGATTTATTAGCCCTACAGCTCCATTGCCACGTCGCTTTTATTGCGGCGAGGGGGGAAGTGTTACGTTACAAGAATAAGGAATCGAGTCTTAAGTACCGTCATGTTTCGACAGTCAGCGAATCGAGCCCTAAAATACTGTTGCACCGCGGGACGGTAATGCGCAGGCGCATCACCCCTCCCGCGACCCACGGATCAGGAGACGCGCCGCACACGGCCATTCAAACCAGTCTTCAGCAAGCGAGCTTCCCGGGCCCACGTCCCGCGCGAACATGTGCGACACAAGTTCAGTTTCGCCGGTTGTGCACTTCCGGTGTCCGCGCATGGACGCTGCTGAGACCGGGAGAACAAGCGCGTAAAGCCGCTGTTGGCCCATAAACCAAACGTGAGTCAATTACCATGTTACCCTTTGTGTGCAATTAAATGTTTTGAAGCCCTAACCACGCGTGTAGAGAGCAGAGACTGACGTTCAAACTAACTTTCAGCTAGGATCGTTCCTCTTATGTATTATTGTGTCTCCTAGAATTGAATAAACTATTTATGTGATAACCTACCGTGTTTTGCTTGTCGAGAGAGGCCCTGGGGGGATGGAGAAGCGTGAAGTTCCGAACCACAAGCACTAGCCTTGAGGTCAAGAGAAACCCTGCTTGCACCGAACCTGAGCTAGTTTTTATTTGGGGCAGATACAGCAACTAATTTGTATTAAATATGTGGGAGCTTTCTCCAACCCTGCCGATAGCATCAGCACGCACGCTGACGCTAACAATGTACGTGATAATGTTAATCCTAATTATGATTATCCATTACTTAATTCAAAGGAAAAGTTATCTTCCGCAGGAAGCGTTGTCTGTTATAGCAGGATGTAAGTAGCCGGCCTTGTTAGATGACGCTAACGGTCCTTTACACCCCTAATAGCTGTTAGTCCAATACTTGTTAACTTTAACTGCCAGTTAAACTGTTATACGATAGTACATCAAACTTAGAAAGTTTAAAGTTTAACCATTCAGTTGTGTTTAACGGTCAGTTTTAACATGTAAAATTCACCATAAAAATTACGGCGTTACAAAAAGGAAAAGTTTAGTTTTGTTCAGTTTTCTCGATAGCATTGGAAAACGACTGAAAATTTGTTTATCTTCGCCGTATTTGACGTAAAAAACTCTCACGTGTAAATTTTATGTAGGAATGGGACTGACAATGTAGGCTTTGAAATATTAGTGTGTAGTTTTTGTAAAAAGATATATTTTTTACATGAATCATTAAATCAAAAAATATATAAAAATTTACACGTTATTTTAATAGTTCGCAGTAGATTAGAGCCAGTCGCTGGAGAGGAGGGTATAATCTTTAGCAAACCAGTCAATTTTTTTTTTAAATTGTTTACTAGCCGGCCCAAGTGACGGCAAAACTAGATCGAAAATTGAATTTAGTTGTTTTTTAGTAAAAAGAAATACGAGTGTGCTTTAAGCCACACGACTGAAGTAAAACTTCTTTGAGAGGAAGAGAGAAAGAAAATGCGCGCGCGCACTGCTCTCTCTTGCTCCTACAGTGTGATACCAACAATAGGCCTACACTGTGTCTTAGATATACGAAATGTAACTGGCTATGAGAGAAAGAGAGAAAGAAAATGTGTGCTCGCACCTCTCTCTCTTGCCCCTACAGTAATATACGAAACGTAACTCTCTCTCTTTCTAACTTCACTAACTTATATCTCCCCCTCAACTTCCATTCGCCCCGCCCGACACTTTTTGTAACGCTCTTGTAACGCATTTACCAGCTTACTCCCCAACTCAAGCGTGCGTTAAGAAGTTTTATTTAAAAAAAAAAATTCTAGGTCATCGCAACGATTCTTAATCCGCACACTCCACCTCTTCGCCGTGTCAATTATATCATGAAACAACACTCGACTAAACTATTCAAAGAGGAATCAAAACAATAAATGTTAAAATCTCTATTCTTTTTTACTCAAAACTTATTGTGTTTGAGTAAGAAAATAAACAAAAAGAAAAACGAATTGAATAAATCAAAAACGAATTGATAAATACATACGTAGTTATAATTGGAATGCCCTGCTTGCGGAACAAGATTGCGCTGACGTATACAATAAACTCAAAAACGTTTTTAATGACCTATATGAAAAAAGTAAAATCACTTTCTGTCCAAAACCAAAAAAAAGACCATTTGCAACAAAATTGTGGATAACGGATGACATTTTAGAAAAAAATTAAAATAAGAGACTCCCTATACAGAAGATGGAAAAATTCACCCACCAATAAAACATTCGAAAAAAAATACAAATCATTCAGAAATACTGTTTCCAAATTAATCGTAAAAAGTAAAACAACATATTTTAACCTTTTCGTCCCGGAAAGAAAAAAATCACACTTCATCCGAAGGGGGGTCACTCGGGGACCCCAATTTGTTTTGCTTATTAAAGGGTGTTAATGACACAATTTTTGGAAATTTGTTTTGGTAATAATTAGAAAGAAGCATATTCATCTTATTTCAATAGTCATTATCTAAATCGTTTCATAAATAAAGTCATAATTAATATTCTAACGAATTTAGACCATAACGCGTATTTCTCCATAGAAAACAGAGAAGGCGGGCCGATAGCCACCATAACGCCTTGTTTCCGAAGCTCGACTGGCGATTGGCGATTGGCGATTGCAGCGTCCGCGTCCATGGCAAGTTTGTTGCACAGGGTGATCCGTAAATGATGGATATATATTTATTCAAATTTTTCAGATTTTGAAAACTACTACCTCCTACTAAACTAAGATGTTAAATCTTTTGAATCTTATAGTATATCTAGATATTTAATAAAGGTATTAAATTTGAATCAATTAACTAGTTTATGATTGTTTTTATTATATTTACATTTTGGATATGAATGGACATTTGGAATGTCCAATAGCGTGAGAATGGTACCACGACTCGAAATTGTACCAGCGTCCTTGAGGTGATTTTTCACAAAAACGGCGCTATGCAAATCATCCAAATAATGTTATTATTATAGTGGTCATATTCTAAGGCGTGATAAAAGAGTAGGGTAGAGTGGGGCTAGTTTAGCAAGTTTTCACTTAGTCATATCTGGTACCAAAACGGTACATCAGACTGACTTAGTGCCTTTAATAATAATAATAATAAATAATAATTGGATGATTTATATAGCGCCGTTTTTGTGAAAAATCACCTCAAGGGCGCTGCACAAGCTTACAATACATTTCTAAAATCTAGAAAAACTACAAACTAGACAAACAATTAAAACAACTAATGGCTAAAAATTGCATCCACAGGTTCATAAGAAAATATATGTACAATGTCTCGACCAATGAACGCGATGCTTCTTAAAAATGTATACAGGTCCATACTTACCTGGGAGGTCGCTTGAAATTAACACTTATTGTCTATTAAGAAATTTAGATATAGTTCGCACGCAGAGGACATTATTGTGTACACTTGTTATATGTTTTTAATCCTGAAATATATTTTAATATTAGTATAAAATACATTCTTTGATGAGTGTATTTTGGAAATCAAAAGCAACATTTTATAGTGGGCGGTACAGTAGTACAAGGATTTGATCTTCCTAAATGTGATTCGTAACGAGACAGATTGATGTGCAAAGATTCAAGTAATTAGAAAATTAATTAGAAAAGTGTAATTAAGACATATCATAGAAAATAAAAGTATGATACTCTCAGATAGGTTTATTTAAATTAAGGATATGAGAGCCCAAAAAGGTAGGTTTTTAATTTGGACCTAAATTCTGTTGGGCTTGTTATGCATCTTAGTTCCGGAGGGAGTTTATTCCAAGCCTAAGGCCCAGATACTCCAAAAGCGCGATCTCCAAACTTTGTATTTGGCTTGCGTTTAGGTTCCATTAGTCTGCCTATAGCTGATGATGTTGCTGATCTAAGGGTTGACTGCCTCGGACCAGTATTTTCCGGGACACATAGTTCAGAGATATAAGGTGGGGCCATTTCATTGATTGATTTAAACACCATCCAGCATAATTTGTACTGGATTCTTTCAGGGCACTTGAGCCAATGAAGGTTACGAAGGTGTTCTGAAATGTGTGAATATTTAGAGACTCCGGTTATGAGCCGTGCCGCTGCGTTAAAAACGGATTGAAGTTTGTCAGTTTGATATTTTGGAAGGCTAGCATAGATACCGTTACAATAATCGAGTCGCGAGACTACGTAAGAGTTGATTAGTAGTTTTGTCGCCTCTGTAGGAAGATTTCTTCGGACGGACTTGAGTTGTCTTAAGTGAAAAAAACCGGTGCTTACAGTCCTATTTATTTGACTTTTAAACGAAAAGTCTGAATCTAGATTAACGCCAAGAAGTTTGACGGTTGTCTTGGGAATAATATCGCTGCCGGAAATGGAAATAGGCGAATCGTCTATGAAATGTTGGCGTTTGTTTGTGGCCGCCCAGAGAAACTCAGTCTTAGATGGGTTCAGCTTTAGCTTGTTTGAAGACATCCAACGAGTTATTGCTTCTAGGCATTCAGCTACACGAATTTTGAGACTGCTGACTTCGTTTGGAGTGCAGTAAAAATAAACTTGCTGATCGTCAGCGTAGCAGTGTGACAAGAGACCAAATGACTCGATTATTTCGGCGACATCATTTGTAAAAAGGATGAAAAGAAGTGGACCTAAAACGGAACCCTGGGGCACTCCTGAAGAAAGTCTTGCGAAGTTTGAGAGTTTATTTCCAACCTTCACGGCTTGCAAGCGATTGGATAAATATGACGCCAGCCAATTTTTGATATCGGAACTCAAACCAAATGTTTCCTCTAATCTCTTAATGAGGAAGTCGTGATCAATCGTGTCAAACGCTGCACTCATGTCTAAGAGTGAGATAAGTGCTAACTTACCTGATTCTATGGCTAGAGTTATATCTGACAGCATACGAAGAAGTCCGGTTTCTGTTGAGTGAAACCTTCTATATGCGGATTGTCGATTTGTTAATAATTTGTTTGAATTCAAGTGACTGGTTATTTGAGTAGCAGCAATTTTCTCCAGGATTTTTGACACGAAAGGTAGATTTGAGACGGGTCGATAATTACCTAAGTTATCAGGGTCTAGTTGTGACTTTTTTAATATTGGTGTAACTACAGCTGATTTTAGTGATTCAGGGAAATCACCTTACTGTTGAACAGTGAAATCACTTTACTGTTGAACAGGCTATTTTTCATGCTCTAAGCGCCTCCAGACATAAATACAATTATTAGCATAACTTGTTACCATAACAAGTAAATGTCGTGTAAGAAAGTTCAGAGGTGCTCAACCTGCCCCATGGGTGGGGTAAGTTGAGCAAGAGAAAGAATAAACCCAATATTGTTTCGAAAGCTGCACACACTTTCAATAATTAACCAGCAGATTAGAATAATTTAAAAAAAAATTGGGTTATTTATTTTATAATTTGGGTTGCCGGTATGGGTACTGCCGCCCCATGGTTCGTAACCATGTATTGGATAACCAATACCTCTGCCTTAGCTCACCCCAAGTGGTTCTCTACCTTTGGTGACTTAGCAGGGTTCATGAGGTGAGGTTTGAGGTGAGGTTTGTCTAGATCTTGGCGGCGGATGCGTCTGCCCACTTTCTGCGTGGCAGGCCGGATCGAGAGAGACTGGTTTAGGGAGGCCATTTGACCTCTCCAGCCGGACTCTTTCGACTCATCTCCCCGCACCATAGTTGGAGGGATGGATTCATACGTCCATCATACCTGGATACATTGATTCCCAGGATCCTACCCATCCCTCAAACCTTTTTCCTTTGCAAAACTTCATCCCCTCCATTTCCTTAAAAAGACCGTCCACACGGCAACCCCTTGAAATTATTCCCTTAAAATTACATCCTTTAAAATTACATCCCTTAAAATTACATTCCTTAAAATTACATTCCTTAAATTATTTTCCTCTGGACCTCCTGCGTGAAGCTAAAAAAAGTCTCCCTAGAGAAATGACTGCCCAACTAGCCCCAACCTAACATTTTGGAATTGAAGCTAGTTTATGAAAAAAATATGTATAAATCTAAAGGATGATAAATATGTAAAAAATAATCACTTGCATAACCAAAAAAAGTTCCAAGTTCCAAAAAATCCATGAAAAATTTGAATTGTAAGTAATTTTTACTTTTCGTTCGAAAAAAAACAGAGTGCCTTTGTGTCTCAGTCGATCGCCACGCGAGAATTGTCGTGCAAGTGAGTTTTTTTAATTATTCAATTGCTCCTTGCCTCATTGCTCAACTAGCCCCGCCCTACACTACCTACATAGATGCGATTATACTTTAAACCATTGTCTGGTTTGAGAAATAAATACATTATGTTTATGGGGAAAAAATATTATGATTTAATATTAAAAAAATATATTTAACAAAATATAAAAATTTGTGAATCAAATTAACAACCTGTGTAAATATGCCATAATAAACACGCAGTAAGGCACCGATAAATTCAACATTGATTCCATTAATAAGAGCAAACAATTAAATTGCAAAATTTTAATGCCATTGCAAAGATAAAATGTACTTACCAATCTGAAGATGCCTGGTGAAACTGGTCGGATCTTACATAGAATTATTTTTCACAAAAAATTAAACAAGTTAGTAATTAAAACCCGCAACACAATTTAACACTATTTATCTTCTGTAGAACTTAATCATACTGTATTTTGTTGAAGTTCATTATTCATTCAACAAAGAAAACAAAACAATCGTCCCTTTCTTATCTATTTGTATTTCATATGACAAACAGAGACGGAAGTATTTTAAATTTTGTTCTAAATATGACCGGATGTGATCCAGACGGAATGATCTAGGGCCGACAAGCGAACATTTTTAGCCTTGAAAAAAGACCCTACTAGATGCATAGTATAAGCTAACGGGAAGTGGTCCTTTTCATTCAAAATTTAGTAATTATGTGCTATCGCTTAGAAACGTCCAGTTATCCCAACGCCCATTTTTCGCGTTCGTCAATCATTAAGTAAAGCAAAATGGTAAAAGCGATAGTTTGAAAGTCAGCGTGACTCAGTTATTACGACACAGACCTTTCTACTAAAAAACAGCTTTTACCGATCGGCTACCACACCCCGGAATCTTCGTAGGGACGGAACATCTAGCTTGTAGGCACGGGGAATCGCCAGGCGATAATAACGCAGACGAAGTGGGGAGGGGCGGAACAGATTCTAAACCGGAATTTGTTAGATAATATTGAATATAAAAAAAAGTTGTAATGCGATATACATTTTTTAAATGCAGATCGATAACCAAATAGTTTTTCTAGGATTACCCAAATTATTGAGTATATGGTGTAAAAAACAACTAAGATACAGCGTAAAACTCTCGTTAGTGTACGTGCGTTCCCCCGGTCAGGTACGGAAGTGTTAATGAAACATTTAAAAACTATTTCAGCAATTCCAAAAAAACATGGGATCAAATTAACAAATTATTGGGACGTAAAACAAAAACAAACTGCGATGAAACTATTTCAAAGTATATGCTAAATAATAATGGGCAAACAGAGGAAATAGTTGCAAATAGATTCGCAGAGTACTTTTCAAACAGTATTAGCTCGATGTTACACAAATGCGACTACAAAGCGTCTAATACAGCTCCTGTTGAGCTGCCGCATAGTATGTACCTGCCCAGAGCTACTTGTGAAGATATACGAAAGATTATCAGTCAACTGAATAATTCCAAGTCACCGGGGATTGACAATATTCGAATGTTCGATATTAAAAAACATTGAACCATTCTATGTCCGGTAATTACCCATCTAATTAATAAAATCTTGTCTCAGGCAGTTATACCGGATGAGCTTAAATGTAGTATTATTAGGCCAATATACAAAGGGGGAAAACATTCCGAGATAGAAAATTACAGACCAATAAGTATACTGCCAGCTATTGAAAAAATTCTAGAAAAATACATCTCCGTAAATTTAATAAAATACCTAGAAAGTTTCTCCATTATTGATCCCAACCAATACGGATTTCAAAAAAATAAAAGTACAGAAATGTTACTGCAGGACTTTTCAAATCAAGAACTCAATGATAAAAAACATATTCTGGTTTTATTCATAGACAACTCTAAAGCGTTTGATACTATTGATCCGACAAAACTATTACAGATATTGGAGGCGATTGGAATTAGGGGAAAATTACTAGAACTACTCAAAAACTATTTAAACAATCGACAAATTAAAGTGAAACTCTTTCAAACTTACAGCAAAGCTAAATTTATGTCAACAGGAGTCCCGCAAGGGTCAATCCTCGGTCCAACATTATACATAATATTTGTTTCACTCATGAATAAAATCTTCACATTTGTTAAACATTACGTCTATGCTGATGATACGGCACTAGTTATTTCGCATGAAGAATTAGAAATTGCAATAAAACTCATGCAGCACGATTTCTTATCCTTACAGAAATGGTCACATGATGCGGGTCTTATAATAAATTAAAAAAAAACTAAATTAATGCATATACGATCTCCACATGCCAAATATACCATCACACCTGTAATAAAGTCGCATACATTTGAGTGCATACACAATTCGTCACAGTCCTGCAAATGCGGAACCATTGAACTTGTACAAACATATGTATATTTGGGGATAACTGTAGATATGCACATGAAATGGGATACCCACATAAGCAACATCTGCAAATGTCTAAGAGCTATTGCGGGGCGAATTTACAAAATAAAATATTTTATGCCCATTAGTACGCTAAAAATAATTTATTTGTCACTAGCGGAATCCACTATCAGATATGGAATAACATCTTGGGGAAACTCGTGCAAGACAAATATAGGTTATATTCAAACGATTCAAAACTCTTTGACTAAGCTCTTGGTAAGCAAAAGTATTTATGCACAAAGAAGGGACATAAAATTACTATATGAATCAGTTAACATATTACCTGTGCGAGGAATATTATGGTTTAAAATTGTATGCCAAAACCTATTGTCGGACTCAATTTACAAAGAAAAAGTAGATCATGAACATGGCACTAGATTTAGTAAAAATGAGGGTTTGTCCGTTCCGAAAATTATAAATAAATACGGCCAACGGACATTCACTTATCTTGTCCCCACCATATTTAATAATATGCCGATGAATTTCAAAATCGAATCCAATTGCCCCACTGATCTCAAAAGAAAAATTAAAAAATGGCTAATGGGTCAAAACTTTTTGTACTGATATTGTTTGTAATCTTATGTATAAATACTATCTATAATTAATTTAATCTATCAGTAATTTACCTGTGTTATATCTGTCTGTCTGTATATTTTATGCTTTTGTATTGTAGGTACTTAAAAGTTATTCTTCTGGAACTATTTTGCTATTGTGTTTTCTTATAATATTTTATGTTTTAGTGTTTTATTAATATTGTCAAATTGACCTGCTGACAAACTGCCTTGGCAGTTTAGCGGGTGATTAAAATGAAGAATAAAAAATAAAAAAAAAGTAATATCATCCGACCGATTATTCGAATTCACCTAAGATTTTAACTTTTTACTTGTTTGATTCCTCTTTCTAATGAAAATTTCATCTATTGAAATAAATGAATAATAAATTCGAGTGTTGTGTCATGATATAATTGGCATGGCGAAGAGGTAGAGTTTGCGGATTAAAAATCGTTGCGATGACCTAAAAAATTTTTTCCAGGTGAAAACTTCCTTAGCACTGTTGTGATTTGCGAGAGAATGAGATATTACAGTCTGTCTCCTCTTTGTGCGGTGCTCCGTAGCCTACTCACTCTTGTATTCTTTAGTTTTCTGAGGGTTTCATTTCTACTGCGTGTAAATTGCACACTCTGCAATTTTTTAGGTTTGACTGAGAATTAAACCTTCCAATTCAATAAATAAATATTTCTTATTCCAATGAGTTAACACTGCTAACATGTAAACCAAATCCTAATTGGATGGTACCGACGTTTATTTCGTGTATTGACCGCTGTAAACGTATAGAGATAACATCATCCAATTTCAGAAAAATGTAGATACTGTCTGCCTCTAAAAGTTGATAGAATGCATTGTCGTCGGTAATGCATTTCCTAAACTTGCTGAGTTTCAGCTTGATCGGTTGATGGGATTCGGGTTAATTTCCACTTTCAAAATTTGCAAAAATTCATTCATGAGAACAAAATCACAATTCAATAAATAAATAAATTATTCGTGCATTTTCGTTGCACCACGTACCATTGTTCTAAGGCTCCTTTTTCCTTAAGTACACAGATTTTCTGTTTAATAGTTAAGAAGATGAATTATTTTCCTTTAAAGTGTGTCGTTATTATACCTGTACAAAATTAAATTTCTGACAGGGTTTTCTTTACGGCATTCCACACTTAATATTATTCATATTAATGGTAACATTGAATGGGGAGGAACAGCTGTCAGTCATTTGATGTCTTGGGAAATTTCCCGACACCAGAGAAAAAATATTTACGGGAATGAAAATTACGTGATTGAAATTTTGCCCTTCGGTGAGGTTTTGAGTTTTTAAATTTGGTCATGTGACATTTTGGCGATCGTCATTATTTCATCCTCTTTTTACATTTTGATATTTTACCCAACTAGATAGTACGAAAACCAGGTAAAAAAATACAGTTTTGCTAAATATATTTAAAAAATATCTTTAAATAAGTGAACATTAATGGATCGGCCCGAATATTTTATTACTAGCTTTTACCCGCGGCCTCTTACTGTAGCGCTTGCACTTTTCAATTATCCCCTCTCCCCCCTCCGCCTGCATTACCGTCAATTACTGGATACCAAGAACTATTGAGCTTAGCTCCGTCGTCTCTGTTAATATTGATGGGGTTTTTATGGATTTCAATTGTCTCCGTAATTAGGCGTGCTCTGTAAGTTTTGGGTCTTCCCAGGACTTCAGGAACAAATCCAAAGTAATGGACGATCTCCAAAAGGATTTCGGAACACTTTCGTGCTTGTAAACTTGGCCACCCTGACAAATCGGCAATCGCCGAGCACTTAATCGAAACCGGCCATTACTTTGGATTTGTTCCTGAAGTCCTGGGAAGACCCAAAACTTACAGAGCACGCCTAATTACGGAGGCAATTGAAATCCATAAAAACCCCATCAATATTAACAGAGACGACGGAGCTAAGCTCAATAGTTCTTGGTATCCAGTAATTGACGGCTACACCAAAGCTAAACGCAAAAAACCATGCTGAATTTTTTCTAACACCAGCTCGTAGAGAAATGGAGCTGGCAGCACGGTATCGCTTCGACACACATAAGTAAACACTCTCACCAATATCATTTACTCATCTGCCCTGATGATGGACACTGTAACACTGTCCGAAACGTTGGCTAAAGAAGGAGGTAGCGAAACACGTAACACCCCAAAAACAATAACAAAAATACTTTTTGGCCGTGAAAACCTTAAAACATCATTCTATACTAGTTAAAATTTTCGGTTTTTACCGATTTAGGTAGCATTACATCTTTGAAAATGTAACATGTTCACAAGTGTCTGAACATGTACATGTTATGCACAATTCTGCCCATCTTTCATCAGAAAGATCTCACACCATTCCTGATACCTTAACCTGGCATATATTATATTGCATTATATTGTGTTGAATTGGACACGTACAGTTTCCGAGGTGTGTTCCGTATTTCTCCCCAGGAATTATATCGGAACAATTTTGCGCCAAATATCGTCAGAAATAAATAATGTTTCGCGGAAAGGGGAGATCTGTAAACCATCCAGAACACAGCGATAAATGATTTTAATAAAAATCATTACGTTTGGTTTTACATGTTTCGTGAAATTGTTGAATGTTGTGAATAAAATGCCATTTCTGACAGAGCAAAAGCCTAGGTGACTGGTATTTAATACCTACGTATCTAAAATAAGTTTTATTAAAGAACTGCAATGCCGTTTCCCCGCAGAACGAACGAACGCGTTGTCACACACTCCTTGCTTTACTTCCATTCATACATGGTCTAAAAAATATCATTTTGTTATTCTGGCTCTCGACATTGCCCGATTCAAGTTATTGGTTCACTATATCTTCATCGTGACATGTCTTCCTCGGACGTCTATTATGGTACAATTGTGTATTCATAAATTTTTATTCACCTGCATGTCAATATTTACGATTTGAAACTCGATGAAAAGGAAACGAGTGATACTAAAAAGAAACAAATACATTCATCTATAGGATTTAGCCTGCAAAATAATGAAATAGAACGTAACCTTACCTACGTACGAAGCGTCGCGCCCTTTGCGCGCTGCAGTAAGCTCCGCTTTGATTGTGAGCTCACTTTCCTATTGGTTGAGATTGTGTGGGTGAAGCTTTCACTTTTACCGCGTGAACTGCAGTCGTTTTTTTTAGTTTTTACAAATCTAAATCAACTTTGTAGCAAAATAAGGGATTACAGGTGATACTCGTATTAGACCAGTGATTTTTTTTACATTAGCTCCACACAGGAGACCTCAAGGACAATAGGGATGGTGTGTGGAGGTTTTTTTTTAAAGGAAAGAAGGAGAAGAAGATCTTAGAAGGAAAAAGGTGTGAGGGGTGGGTAGGAATCTGGGGGTTAGTGTGTTCAGGAGTGACAGACATTTGAATTCATCTCTACCTCTGCGGCGCAAGGCGATGAGTCGAGAGAGTCTTGCTGGAGAGGTTAAAAGGTTTCCCCCAACCAGTCATTCCAAATCCCCCGTAAAAATTACCCCGTGAACCCGGGTTCAACTACCAAAGAAGAAGAGTAGGACTAGTCAAGTTAAAAGTTTATTTTATATGCATTATAGTAAATGGAGACTGAAGAATAAAATCTTTTATCCCGATTGAACATGTTTTAATAAATTTATCTGTATTTGTATTCAAGAAAGTTTTACGTATTATGTTGAGGAAACTTTTTTGCAGGATAGCGTACACTTGTAAGTCAAAATAATTTTTACATGAGTGTAAATGAATGCATTCACATACCCCTGCGCACGTCCACTGGGCTCCAGGGCACAAGGGCTCACTGTCCACACGATCTGCTTCAATGCGACCCAAAACAGTACGCATTTGAGGAATGAGCGCCTGTAATACATTTACGAATTTGTCGCAAACATCACCGCGTATAGTACGTATAGTAGTATCTGCTAATTTAAATGCCGGCCTGAATTTGATACGATCCAATCTCGCGAAGTTACTGACTTTACAATAAACGAAAGATGCGTAAAAAACATGCGTGCGACAAAGAAAGGCGTGGGGCCACTTTTCTGTTCTTAAACACCTATTGCGATGATTTCTGTATCAATTTTTCAATTTTTTTTATTTTTTATTCTTCATTTTAAGCACCCGCTAAACTGCCAATGTAGGTTGTCAGCAGGTCAATTTAACAATATTAATAAAACACTAAAGTACAAAATATTACCAGAAACCACAATAGCAAAATAGGTACAGAAGAATAACTTTTAAGTAACTACAATACAAAGGCGTAAAATATACAGACAGACAGATATAACACAGGCAAATTACTGAAAGTCATATTTATACATAAGATTACAAACAATATCAATATAAAAAGTTTTGATCCATTAGCCATTTTTTAATTCTTTTTTTAGATTGGTGGTGCAATTGACTTATACTATACATTTACCAACCGAAAATGGTTACCTAGAAAGGTTGAAAAATAATTCAAAGTGTTCAAAATGATGGTAGATAAACATAATACTTTTTCAATAAAGAATCCTTGAAACCAAAAAGTCTTGAAATATTTAATAGAATCCTGACGTATCCTAACACTTTATTGATAGTGTGATTCTATCCGTAAGTTTATCATCATTTCTTCATATAAATCATCCTCACATGGTTGTGAGTTTTTTTCTCTTAGTGCGGCGCTTAAACTTAGGACATATGTGATATTACCACGATTTATCATTCCCTTTCTCTCGGCGAGCCCCGGGGCGCTTGGTCCGTGATATTCCGTGATCCGTCTCCAGCGCCCCATTCGTTATTACGCCACTGACTGTAAAGTAACATCTACTGATAAAAAATCTGTAGTGCTCTATTCGTCTTCCTTATCAGCTGCTTATTTTAAGGGTTGAAGATTATTTGTAGCAACACGAGCAAAAGGGAATGCCGTGAAATTCTATATTGTAGTCGCCGAAAAAGGGTGAATTCGGACACTGTAAATCCCAGCTTTATTAGCAATACGGAATTATTAACAAGGCTCGTTGTCCCTTCTAATGCATCAGTGGAGGCTGTAATCTGAAAGGGTATTGAAAATGGTAAATATTTCATATTACAAAATTATTCGAATGACATCTTGTTCAGTGGTGGACGATTACTGATAGATAGTTGAGAACTATTGTCTTTCAATCAATTTCAGCACTCTACTTAATTTCGGAAGTACTCCATATTTGACGGCCTCCGTGGTCGAAGCGCAAGGCTCTCAATTAGCGATCTTTTAAATAAATTATTTTTGATTGAGTTGCGTTTTAACAATTGATCATTTGAAATAATAATATAATGAATATCTGTGACACGTTCCAGAGTGGAAGAAACCTGAATGGTAGTCTTGCACCATATAAATCACACATAGTGTAAGGCCACCGTTTAGAATTGAAACGTTGCTTAAAATGGCTTGGCCGTGTTTGGTGACTGGATCTGAATAGCCAGGTACTTCCCCACATTTATCTTCCCGTTTCCTTCCCCTCCCACTTTAACCTTACAACGTAGCCTAATAGGGGATGCTATAGACTCACTGGAGTACCTACTTGGGATCTCATTCTCTCGCAGGCAAAATTCTATATATGTATATTGTATGTGTTTGTCTCTTTTTAGTGTTGCTTTTTCGTTTCATAGAGTTTCAAATCACAACTGTGCTAAATAAGTTTTCACTTAAAAAAAACATTAAATGTGAAATAAGATTTGGAGACATTTTCTATATAGTTTTCCGGCTACAAAAATTTCCAAAATTTTTCAAGTGAAAATTCTTTAGCCCCGTTAGTGATTTGAAATTTGGATGAAACGGAAACTTCACTAAAATTTATTTTATCACAGGTCGTCAGTTCTAATATTATGCGGTAAATTTGCGCCTAGCCGCGAGCGTCCCACAGCGCAGCGGAATAGTGCGTCGCAAATCTCAGCGGCCAGAGAAATCCAGCGAATGGAGGTTCGAATCCTACGATATCGAAAAAAAAAATAAACATTTGTAAATAAATATCAAATCTTCAAAGCGACATCTAGCGACTTTCTAGTTTCACTTCTACCGCGTAATTTTTTTTTACAGTTATAGTTTATATCAGTATAAATCAATTCACAAGGCTCTACATGTCACAACACACTGCGATAGTTGACTAATAATATTTCATCGAATTTTCAGAACATATAAATGTTTATTATTTACCTTCGTCCTTTTTACTTAGAAGATTAGCAAGAGTAGTTTGGATTTTTTATGAATAATTTATGCGCCTACCACGTCATGAATTTTTTTGATATTCATCGAATTAAATATGTAATAAATTTATTCATATTTCTCGGAAGATCAGCTTTAGGAAGCATCCCTCGGATACTAGAGCTAATATGCCACGATGTTTTGCCGGAAAAGCTTTTTGCTTCCAGAGCTTGACAATGGCTAAACTGCTATAATTATTCCTCAAAGGACGTTTTCTTGATCCCCTAGCAGTGCGCAATCATCTGTTTGTTTACGTCAGTGATAAAGGCATTCCGCTGATAGGTTCGCTGTGCCTTTTCACCCTCTCTCCTAAATGACGCGTTTGAGAGATTACAAAACTACGAGGCATTAAAATGTAGCTGTAGTAATAAATTCTTAATTTATATTATTACGTATGCGGTTAGAGAACCTATAATTATATAACCTATAATTTTATAAGCTGTTAAATAATTTTTTTTTAAAGGAATATAAACGCTAGAAATATTTCGATTTTCGTGCCTACAAAATTTAAAATTGCGCGTCATATTTGCCCGAGGCAAGTAAGCGAAAAAGTGTTTTTTATTTATTTTGTGCATAATTTTATAAGAATGAAAAAAAGTTAGAACATACAAAATCTCTAAAATAGTCTTAGCCTTAAAGGGGTATTTTTTAAAAATTGTTTCTTATACGACTTCATAGTTAAGTCATGAAAAAACTTTTTTTTTGTGGTTGACGCATATATTTTTTTGTTATGTAAATAATAATTTTATTGTGATACCAATACATAAGAAAGCTAGTAAAAGCTTCAATTTATCCGTAGCACATTGTTTGATGTTCATATTGTGAACCAATTCGTCATAAAGATGAATCTAAATTGTATCTACATAGGATTTCACGTATAGCTTCACCTTATGTAAAAGCTTCTTTAGCACCGTTGTGATTTGAAACTCGAAGAAACGGAAACGAGTGACACTAAAACGAGACAAACATATACATCTATAGGATTTAGCCTGCGAGAGTGTAAGATAAAATGAAGCCTTACCTACGTACTACCTACGAAGCGTCGCGCTGCGCGCATTAGGCGCTTCAATTATGAGCTCACTTTTCAAGGCTCCTATTGGTTGAGATTGGGTGGGTGAAGGTTTTACTTCTACCCCACTCGATTTTTTTAAAATTATTGAAGACAATATTGACAGCTCTTAAACGAAAGATATGAAACAGAAAATAAAGAAAAATATTCAGTTGGATTTAGGAATTGAACTCATGACCTCTTTCATTTTTAACAGTATCTTACTTCGACTGCGACGTTATCTTCATTTTCTTCGCATATTTTTTGACTGCTGTCTTAATGTATGTTTGTATTTAAATTTGTTATTTATTTGATTACTTTCTGCAATATTCTCATTAATTAAATAGCGTGGCAAAATGAAAAAGTTAATTTTGACGTTTCTTTTCTCTAAAAGTAATCCAAGTTACAAACTTAAAATTTTACAATTCTTAACAAATTACTTTATTAAGTGGTTAATAACCCTAGTAATTAATATATTGCGAATAAATACCATAGTTTTAAGTAAAAAAATTACCAGTCTGAAGACGGAAGTAACCGATTCGATAAGTAACCGATCCCAACCGTCTGCAGCTAGTGAAACTATGGCTTGTTGTGTGGCTGAAGGTATTTGGGAGGAGAAGAAAATGAGAAGAGGAAGGCGGGGAAGTATCTGGTTATTCAGATCTGGTCACTAAACACAGCTAAAGCCATTTCATTTCTGAATGGTAGTCATTTACCAGGGCGACGCTGAGAGTATCTTTCACTCTGGACCACTCTGAAACAAGATAGGTATATATGTTGTTTTAAATGAATAAATTGTGAAATGATGCTGAATTAATTTTCTTGCGCCCCTCCATATTGTTAGTCGAGAACCTTGCCTCTCAACCGTGCAGGCCGTTAAATGATATAAGATAAATTCATATTGAGTCATGTTGAATGAGGTGCTTATCGCAATATTTCTTTGTTTGTTTATGAACGAAATTTACATACCACTTTGACGTGATAACGTCTTATAAATCGATGAACGCCGGCTGCACTCACGAAAAAGCACGACTCATTGTCACGTTCCGCCTGAGCCGAGCGTGCAAGCGAGAGCGCGGAACAAGCGATAAAGAGGCACGATCGGCCTAAGCGTTCGGCTTGTGACTGTAAAATTCTATGTAAAAGTTTTCTTACGACGTTATCACGTAAAATTATCGTCCGTTAACCGACTTTACAGACAACCAATTTTTTTTAAATACAAATCGTCTAGCGCAACCAACAAAAATTTACTTAACAAACATTTTCCTCGTTAGTGATCATAATATGCATTTTGCATTTTTCGTCCCATGCTCGTTGAACTCAAAATCAGTTTTTTTGTTTTATTTTAGAGTCCATTGACTTCTTGTCTGTATTTATTTTATGCAATCGAGTAAACAAAAAAGTTTGCATGACTCATTGAAATGTGAAAATGTAAATACGTGCTTGTATTTTACCTACTTATATCTTTCATACTTTTTCATATGCACTTATCGCTGTATTTATTTTGCTGTTCTGTAAACATCAGATCGGACGTATTGAAGGTTTGCTAATTACAAACATGCTTTACAACAAACTATACATGTTTACGTTTATAATAATATCAACAAAGTTAATACGTATTGCTGTATAACTACTTTCGTAGCGCGTTAAGTGAACTCCTTAGTACAATTTTACATGACCTAACTACTGTATTGTAAATTCTTATATCTTCCGTATTCAATTTACTCTGTTATATTCTCTATCGTCGGAACTAGAAACACAGTAATAACAAAAATTATAAAAAAGAGTGGAACATGGAAAGTTATTAAGTAACGAATTTTTTATGTTTTAAAATAAAAATCGAGTGCAGTTTACAAGTGGTAGAAGCGAAACTTTACTAAAACAATCTCAACCAATACTTGAAAAGTGAGGTCATAATCAAAGCGACCAATGAGAGCAGACCTCGCGTAATTTCGGTTTCATATCCCAACCAATTTAGAAGTGACATCATTATCAAAGCGGCCGATGAGCGCAGTTGATGCGTCGCAGGTCCACTAATCGTCATTTTCGTTTTACCCGAAATCCAAAACACAGCCGTGCTATAGAAGTCTCACTTCAAAAATTTCGTTTTCGTTTTAAAAAATATACTACAATTTATTATAATATAATATTATTTTTTATGTTATCCCACATTTCGCATTTTTTGTACCGATACTATTACGAATATACTTTAAAAACTATTTTTCAAATATAAAATAGAACAAGTAGTGTCTACAAATGTTTTGACAAAAAATCAGTACATTAGACCAATTATAAATACTAGCAGTTAAAAAGCCGCTCCGTAGCTTTTTGCTGCTAGGCACTGCGGGCGGCTTTTGATTCGCCTTCGCCCAGTTAGCGTTGGTGACCATTTTATAACTGGTTCCAAAAATCCATTGTCATCCAGGGATAGCAAGTCACCGGGACAGGCAGTGACGTCATATGTAATATATAGCCTCTTGATACAACTGAGTATTACCGTCAATTTTTCCATATCCGGAGAGTTACTACTAATTCACAAATCGTAGTACTTATACCTAGGGGGGACACGTCCCCATGCGTCCTGCTAACGGAAGTCGCGACATCTTTTGACGAATTATTGAATTCGAAACCGAATTACAACCTTAGCTTGATTTTAAATTTCACAAACACAGATGTTTTGGTGGAGCGCTGCGTATGGCGTGGCATCAGAAATGCACTCGAAGCTGGGTTCTGAAATTCACGATGGTTCTCACGTATTAATACTATTCGATGATAGATAGCAGCACTTACGTTTGTATCTATTTGTGAATCGAGTGTGTATGCGGACGCAAGGCTATTAATACTGTTACTGCTAAAAGATTAAACAAAACTGTAAAACTTTGATTCTTGATTGTAGAAAATGACTCCCGTGTGAATTACCACAAGGGAGTCATTGTCATTATTTATTTACCACGGCAGCACTGCACACTTATTTTTATAGTCCTGCAGAACAAACCTAAAATAATGTATGTATTTAAAAACTTTCA
This sequence comes from Glyphotaelius pellucidus, assembly GCA_936435175.1. NCBI lineage: Eukaryota > Metazoa > Arthropoda > Insecta > Trichoptera > Limnephilidae > Glyphotaelius > Glyphotaelius pellucidus. The sequence continues at coordinate 7,528,790 of OW386542.1, forward strand.
AGGCTTTGACAAATAAAATAAAATTTAAATTTAGAAAATTCATGATGCTACCGTTTGACAAACATTGTTCACTATCATTATGTATGCACTGCTATTTCAGCTGCATTTTTCAAACTTGACTGAATAAATAAGGTGAAAAACATATCGTAATTCTGATGTAGCGTAATAAATTTGCTCATTGAGAGTGCGTTTTATCTAATGCAAAATACAGGACGCCAAGATAAAATATTAACATCGTTGTAACTTGTGTCTGGCGCTTTATTGTGAATCATTTTGAATTTACATGGCAATTGGGTTCTGTTTTGTGTAAAGCAAGTTGTAATGGCTTTCCTATTCGGAATTGAATTTTAAATGCTTTGAGAACTTATAACGGGTTTAAATATGCAATTACAATAGCAGTTTTATTTATTTATTTATTTATTGACTCACCAACAGAATGCGTCACATAATTATTACAATAATTAATATTTTTAATATGGTTATAGCTATGATTCCAATTAGAAGTGAGCACACCATTATACAATATTCTTCGTGGAAGGACATGTTTAAATCAGTACAAAAAACAAAGAGAAGCAACATTAGAGATTAGTAATTTCGTACTCAAATATATATAAATATTTTTATTTTTTTATTTAAGTAATTACTTTCGTGTTCAAATATTTTAATACTACTCTTCCATGAAAGCATTAGCTTATGGCTGGAAGTGTAGTGTACATTGTTTTATTTAGGATATTTAATAGTTACTAATAAAACTAAGGTTACATACGTTGAATGATTTATGTAAAAGCCCCGAAAAAGGGCGTTGATAAATAAATAAAAGCAATATAAATGCTATATTGTAAGTAAATTACAATGCGAAAGTAAAAATAATATATTGTAAGTTAGGTGTTATTTAATTGTATTTTAAGTATTTTGCTAATATCAAATTATTTTACTATTAGAATAATGTATCTAGAAAAACTGTTATTAGTTGTTAAAAATAAAACAAAATTTGACTTATTTAGACAAGGGTTAAAAATAAAACAAAATTTATATTATTTAAATTCTTACTTATACTATGATCAAAAATATATTTATCGCAAATATGTCATGAATAAAAAAATGGAACATAATGCCCAATCTCCATTAATATACACATTATAATTCACTTAGAATAATTTTACTTCAGGGAGCAGCGGTGTAATTAAGTATGTAATTTTAAAAATGTAATAACCCAATTTTACGGAGAACCCTAATAATAATAATGACCATAGTGCTATCAATATTTGTCAATAATCTCTAAGCAACAAAGAGGGAATATCAAACCAACATTACCAAAATAAAATATCAGTAATCACAAACCTTTTCAATTATATCAATTCATATATATTCATGTGAATTAAAAATATCTATTTACTATGTAAAATCATTCACAATTTTAATAATTAACTGTATTATTGCCTATATGTATCTTAAATTAACAAAATAACTTATAATACCTTAAATTAACAAAATAGAAACATTCATTATATAGAGACAATGTTGTATACCCCTGCCTAAGTTTGTATAAATGCCATAGCATAAGAATTTCAATTACCAGTCTGAAAATGTCCGTTATAAGATGAAACCGGTCCTGGTGTTAATAAATTAGTGGAAAAAAAAGTGCAAAAGTGTTTTAATTTCAATTATATAGGTACTATGTATGTACGAATTTACTAATTTCTAATTTTGATTCTCTTTGTATTATGTACTTGTAATTTAAACTTATCGTTCCACAAAAACGATTCACATATTCACACACATGTATTTACACTGTACACACATACATGTACACGCACAAATACGTGCGCACACATATATACTCACAACATAGAGCCAATGGATAAGTGTATGTAAATGATACAATATTTACAAAGTGGCTCTAAGTGAGAAGATCGTCAGGTATATGCAAATGTAAGCACCCTCTGAAGACAGTGAATACGAAAATATATCCAAGTCTTCACGATTTCAGTTTTAGATCCCTTGTGCTAGATAGCAAAAGATTTTAAATAAAATCTCAAGTGTTAAAATTTATGTATGCGAATTAGAAATTATGTGAAAATAAATTAAATTAAAATAAATTTATTTTATTTTAGACTCCGAAAACAAACTATTATGTCTGTAAATTTAAAGCAAAGCAAAATACGGTTTTGGACTGTACTTTGCGTGAGCTTCAGATTTAACGTAGAGATTGAAAAGCATGCATTAAGCCATTAGGGTTCAACAAAGCTTACGGAGTACCTCAGGGATTTACCATATTATCTAGCTTAAGATAAGTAAACGTATGCATTTTGTTCTTAATTTTAATTTGTTGAACTCCATTTTAATTGTCATGTCATTTTGTTCAATAACATTATTATTTAATTTATGAAAACTATTTATTTATAAACGGCTAATCCCAACCTCGTTTAACGACATTTAGTCAAATTTAAACGATGCAGTAATTGGGAAAACTTTAAAGGGTAATAACCATCAATATTAATAATTTCATGAGCCATAGATAATAAAATTAAAAGCAATAAATGTTTCATTATTCGTACCAATTTATAAATAATATAAATATATTGCCTGTTAGTGATCTAACAGTTCCTAGTCGAAGTATGGTACAGTTAAAAAGTGACCGAATTGGATATCGACACCTTAGCTCAGTGGATAAGAGCGCCCAACCCGGAAAGTAGAGAGGTCCTGGGTTCGAGTCCCAGAGGTGTAAATATCTTTTTCTGATTTTTCTGTTTCCAGATTTTCGATTGAGTTTCGCTCATAATGTCTTCATTTAATTTAATATTACAGTTTGAGGTTTTACTCATAAAAAGTTAAAATAAAAAATAAAAATATTTTATTTCTATCTCTTTCTCTCGCAGGCTAAACCCAATGGATGTATAGCCTATTTTTAGGGTCGCTCGTTTCCGTTTTATTGAGTTTCAAATCACAACTGTGCTAAAGAAATTTTCACTTCAAAAATATTTACAGTTGAGTAAACATGCATATTCATGTAATAACATGGATAAATTATTCAACCTTAATCGAATATTTTAGCTTAATTAGTGATAAATAATTATTTGATGTATCGTATATAATCAATTTATTTTGTAAAATTAACTACATTTGGTTGTAAAGTGGAGAAAAAATTATGATTTCATTGCTGTGAATGATGTTTTATTCTAAGAAATTTATTTTATGAATATTTTATTAAAAAAACATAATTTTCATTTTATAAACCTTTCTGGATATTTAGGTATCAGGGACACATTTAGGTATACTAATTTATTCAACATCATAATTCGTTGAAAATCTGTGATGGATAACCATTTTAAACCATCTTAGCTTGGGTTTTGTACGCCCTTACAAATTCTAGCCATATATTATATTATCATTTTATAACCTTCCGAGAAACCTAGCAACAACACCTAACGAAGACTTTTTTGAAAAAACATCCCAACTAAATAATAATAATAAAAATAATTGGAAAATTTGTGTAGTAAGGCTTTCGCGAAAAATCATCTCAAGGGCGCAAATAATGGTGATATAAATTTATTTACCACCACCCCAGGAACCATTTATTGGATAACCAACACCCCTGCCATAAGTCACCCCAAGTGTCGCTACGTTTGTTGATAGGGGAGCCCGGATTCATGGGTGATATTTGTGCTGGTCTTGGCGGCGGATGCCGTTTATGCGTTTGCCTACCTACTGGCTTGTAGGCCGGATCGGAAGAAACCGGTTCAAAGACAATTTTACCTCTCCAGCCGGACTCTCTCGACCATCTCCTTGCACTGCAATGGGAGGAATGGATTCGTACGTCTGTCACTCCAAGACACACCTACCCCCAGATTTTTACCTAACCCTCATACTTTTTTCTCTGTTCAGAACTTCCTTTATTTCCTTTCCCTAAAAAAACTACACAAAGCATCCTCAAAGATGACGTAGGCCCCGAGGAAAATTGTTCTCTTCAAGGCTTCCTGCGCAGAGCTAATGAAAAAAAGAACCTATATGTTCTATTAATATTTCAGAATTGTTAATACCCCTTTATATTGGAGCACTAAACACCTTAAACAGCATTAAGCGGCCCATCTCCTTGCACCGTAGTGGGAGGAATTGATTCGTACGTCCGTCACTCTAGGACACACTAACCCCCAGATTTCTACCCAACCCTCATACTTTTTCTTTCTCAGAACTTTCTCTATTTCCTTTCCCTATAAAACACTGCACATAGCATCCCCAAGGATGACGTGGCCCCGAGGAAAATCGTTTTCTTCAAGGCTTCCTGCGTAGAGCTAATGTAAAAAAAATCCAATATATTCTATTAATATTTCAGAATTTTTAATGCCCCCTTATATAGGAGCATTTTACACCTTAAACAACAATATTAATCGTTTGTATATATGTATTAAATACGTACAAGATATAAATGCGACCCAAAGCACTCATTATTTGCTAATGACACCCTTTGTCTCTGCAGAGATTTATACAGATAAGGGATAAGGCCAATTTTTGACAAACATTCCGTCGTTAAGCTGAGGGAAGATAAACGAATTAGCCCACTCGAAGGGCATCACTCCGGCGCTAACCAAATAACTCTTCGAATGGCAAACTCTAATTTAGCAATGGATTTATCCGCAAAGCTTCTAACTCTAAACCAGTCTTTCTCAAAGTGGGCAATAACGCCCCCTGGCGCTGGTAGCTTTCAGAGGGGTAGTAGAAGGCTCAAAGAAAATTTGAAGGCGTTAAGAAAACCTAAAGGGGCGACGGACGGAAAAATTCTCATAATCATCATCATCTTCATTCCCTTATCCTATTCGGGTCGGGGACCGATTGGATCGACAAGGCTCCTCCATACGTCCCTGTCTTGTTCTGACTGTTCGGCCTCCGTCCATGACAGTCCCATTCTCTCCTCACACAGTTTCTGGAGTTGCCTCGCCCAGCTGTGTCTGGGGCGGCCCACTGGACGTCTACCCTCTGGAATCGCACATAGTATCTTCCTCGGAATTCGGTCATCAGGCATTTTTAGTACATGCCCGCCCAAGACACCTCAGTTGCGATTTTTCTATGAAGCGTAATAGTGGTTCAATGTTTAGATCGTCCCTTTCTACCTTAAAAAATTCTATCTTTAAAAATCTGACAGAGTCACGACACACTACTTGATGTATGCGATTTAAAACTCGAATGCTTGGAATCTCCAAAGATGGTTAAATTTCTTTTATATATTCAATAATAAAATTCGCCTTCTGAAGGTATTACAATCCTGTTTTGAGCAGCAATTATCAAGCAGAGCTTGTTTATAAATAAAATATTTTTATAAATTCAATAATCATATAATTGAACATATAAAATAAATTAAAAATAAATTAAAGTCGCCTAATAATGTGGATGCAGCTTTACACTTCACGTACGTAGTCCATGGTTAAGTTAACTAAATAAAATTGTCAAAATTGCAGTCGATCGTGGCGATTCCATTCTCATCAGAAATTCTTGAGATTCGATTTTAGGCTTGAATGCTTGGAGACCCGTATAGATTGAAAAACTAGAGTCGCTTGCTCATTAGTGGCGGTTCGTGAGTTTTCAGTGAGCTAGAGTGCTAAGATTGAAAAATACAACGCTACTGATGTTGTTGTAGCTGAAAATAATTTATTTTTTCAAAATTTCGATATTTTGTATGAAGATTTTCAGGATGCGGCGCATCCACATTTCAGTATCTATATCTTCATACAAAAAGTTGAAATTTTGAAAAAAAAACCGTTTTCAGCTACTACAACATCAAAAACGTCTTATTTTTCAATCTTAGCACTCTAACTCACTGAAAACTCACGGACCGCCACTGTTGCTCATGTTCTTGTCTCGTTCCCGCTTTTTATTCCGTGAATCTGGCATATCCGGAGGTTGACCAAAATGGCGTTGTTTATCTGTCAAACTCGATATCGTGAATAACGTGAAATATGTATAGGGCGGCTAGCAGTGTCCTATTTTACAATAATATTTCATTGTTTTTCCGGTAATAGTAAACTTTAAAAGACTGTAATTGGTTCCTTGAAGTTTGTATGGAAAACTGTATAAAAAATTTAGGGGGCATAAGATTTTTTTTAAATCTCCAAGTGAGCTGTGGTCGATGTAGGTTTGAGAATCTGTGCTCTAAACGCTTCGGACCACCTAAAGTATCGCAATGCTCCGGAAATGTTGGCTGGCCTTTATTTTCCCATTCTTTTACTTACTTCGGAGTGGACGATTTATTACGAAGGTAATGTTTATTTGTCGTAAACATTATTATAAATGAAATATTTCTTATTTTTATCAACCACATAAAACTCTTAACTGACAGGGTTCATTTTATAGGCGGTTGTTGAAAGCCGGGTGGGTAGGATGTTTTACTGCCTTTCGGAAGGATTGTGTTTGAATCTCAAGAGAATCGTCTTTTTGAAGTGAGCATTTTTTAGCACCGTTGTGATTTGAAACGCGATGAAACGGAAACAAGCGACTCTAAAAAGAGACAGACACATAAATCTATAGGATTTAACCTGCGAGAAAATGAGATATACTAATCGGTCTCCTCTTTGTGCAGTGCTTCGCTGCCAACCGGCCTGATCTTTGTGCGATGCTTCGTAGAATAAAATGTAAAATAATTTTTAAACTTGGTAAAAATATTAAAATAAATTATACCCCATAGTTATCCATACTTTCAAAGTTCAGTTTACTGAAGGTTTCAGTTCTAATGTGTGTGTGTGTACTGCGTGTAAATTGCACAGATGATTTTTTTGTGAATACCTCACTAGGGTACCATCTCCACTCGTCTGGAGCCAGGGAGACTATGGCATCCCCAAATGGGGTATGTTTTGAGATTTATGGTGGTTGAGATAGAAAGGAGATAGAGACAAGAAAGTTGGGGAAGTACCTGGTTATTCAAATCGGGTCACCAAACATGGCTCAAGCCATTTCAAGCAACGTTTCAATTCTGAGTGTTGGCGTTTCACCATGGCAATATTGAGTATTTTCCACTCTGGAACGAGCCGCAAATATAATATTTATTATTTTGAATGCATTAATTGTGAAATAAAACAAATTAATCAAATAAAATATATTCGCGCACGTCGGCATTCGATGCCGTAACCTTCGGATTGTGAGTTAAGAGTCTGTTATATGTTTAATTATATTATTATTCGGTTTATAAAAAACTATTTTTAAACAAGTTCTGCTATGTAATTATTATTACGCGTGACAGCTCTTTCGCTTCGGAAAGAATTATCAAACTGTCCTTTGATAATGCCTTTTTATAAATTAAATTATGTTATTGAATATTTAAAAGAAATAAAAAACGGCTTTTATGCTAGAGAAAATAAAATGAACTTGGCTTTATTTATTTATTTATTTACCTTTAAATACAGAATAATTGTTTTACCAAAACATGGGTTCCAAAGAAATGATTTAAAATAACAAAAATTTACAATTTTTAAAACTAAATGGAAACTAATAACTGTTTTCAAAAATATGTGGGATACTTTTTTATAAATCTTTCAGTGCTATTTCAAATATCTGCTACTTCTACGTATTGGTAATGTATGTACATGTGGATGCGGGGTTTATTTAACTAACTGATATTGACATGATTGTTGGCCATGAAAGATATTAAGGGGGTATTCTAGTCTAGAAGTATGAATTGTAGGTGTTTTTTAAGGTGCAACAAAAAAAAAACAATAATATTTTTACAAACTTTTATTTTATTAAACATTAAAGAATCCATTAAAAAAAGAGTCGAACGAAAAAATTAAATCTTCAAAAAGTTACAGGGTGTTGAAGAGGGGGGTCTCAAAAAAATGGCGCGCCCTGGTTGACACGATTGCAACCCTCCCAGTAATCTAAAAAAAAAAATTAATTCTTAATCCAAACAAATGCGGCTATGGCCCGAACTAGGGAAAAGTAAAAAAAAAATCGCAAAATGGCGGCTGTCTGAAATAAAAAAGACGTTTTTATACCAGTTTTTTTGACTTTCTGATTTTAAAAAAATAGTAAAAATTAAAATTTTGTTATAGTTCTAGTTCCCGCCGTAGAAGAATGTATAGAGAAGGCTCACACCAAATTTCAAGTAAATTGGTTTAGTAGAACTTGAGATATCGTGTCGACCGTCTCGAAAAAAGTGGTTTGGAGAAAAATGGGTTTAAAATTTTGTTCTATTTAGATTTTGGTTAGATTCCGTCTAAACCGCGACATTTAAATGTTTATAGCTTTAAAATAATGCGAATTTCGAAAAATCAAGGAGATATTTTTGAATATTTTTTTTTTTTTTCAATTATTTCTGGCTTTCACCCTTCAAGGGTGTTCTAGGCCATCATTTCAAATTGTAGAAAAGGGAAAGGTAAATTTAAATATAAATGAAGAAGTAAATTTATATATTAATATTATTTAAATGTGCAAATTTCAGAATTATATGGAAGATTGGAATCGAGTTTAGACTTAGGAGAGATGAGATGTTGAATGGAGTTTTGTTTTGTTTGTTGAATTTTGAATATTTAAACTTTGGAAATATGAAGAAAAAAAAGATTTTTTTTTCCAAACTAGAATACTGCCTTAAGAATTATGTATTGAGAATTAATTATTTTAAAAAATAAATGCAATTGATCACGTTTGACCTACCAGTATATACACCATAACATCACAATTGATTACTTAAATACTCAGAAAATATTATAAAGAACATAAAAGCAATACAACAATGGAAAGTTTACCCTCCAATGCATATTATTTAATAATAAATATGAATTCTTCTGAAAATTGCTCCTTTATATAAATGTTAATATTTTTTGTATATTTTTCAGGTAAGTTTTCCTTGCATCTACCTTTCACCTACCAATCATCATGACGACCATTCTAACGACGAACAGTTAAAATACAAGGTTACGGGAAGCCAGCGGTGAGCGACTACTATATATAATTATTATGAATAAGCATTACTATTGACAATTAGAAGAGAATCTTAATTTTAATTTAACTTTGACCTATTTAGATATTATATGCAACTCTGGGGTTGGAATAAACAATAATAATTGTAAACCAATTTCTCAAAGTCAAATCGGCTCCTAATTGACAAGTCAAGAAAAAGCTTTTTATTTCCCCCTGCCCTATTATTTAGGACTCACCTATAAATTAATGTCCGATGGTGGGAACCCCACCACGCACCATCTCCTGTTATTTTTCCATCAACCCACTTTGTTTGCGGCCGGACCATAAATTTTTCACTAATTTGTTTGTCCAAAGATAGAGAAAACATGGAAATTTAGACGAATTTAAGCCATTATAATCTATTTTCACTTTACCTCCAGGAAATTCACAATGTTTTATTTTGATACCTTCCTAGAGTATGTAAGGGAGTAAACTTGTACGCGGGGTAAGCCATGTTACTTATAAAATACAGTAGAATCCTTTACAGATTCTGCTACATCCTATCAATAGGATTCTACGAATCCAAAAACCATTCTGCAAAATTCAAAAACAACCTGCTTTGTTCATATTACAAATTGCGAACAAAAAACTTTTGACACAAAATTTACTCAAGACCATTATTTTTAAATTTTTCAAAAATTGAATAAGTTTATTGAAATAAGTTTTTTACAATGACGTTAAGGAACTTCATTCATTTTAGAATTAATATTTTGTAATAAATAAATAAGTTATTATTTATTATTTTAACTTTATGAGTAAAACCTCAAACTGTAATATTTAATTAAATGAAGAGATTATGAGCGAAACTCAATCGAAAATCTGGAAACAGAAAAATCAGAAAAAGATATTGGCACCTCTGGGACTCGAACCCAGGACCTCCCTACTTTCCGGGTTGGGCGCTCTTATCCACTGAGCTAAGGTGTCGATATCCAATTCGGTCACTTTTAACTGTACCATACTTCGACTAAGAACCACCCATATTATCTTCATTTTTCTTAACGCATATTTATATTGGCTGCCATCTTTATGAATGATTGCAAGATTCAACTCGAACTAAATGCAATCTAGATGGTGTCTGGATAAATTATTATCCATTTTATTTAATGTACGACATCTATTGACTCTTCTGCAAGTCTGGGATGAATATTATTATTTATTATTTTAACTTTATGAGTAAAACCTCAAACTGTAATATTTAATTAAATGAAGAGATTATGAGCGAAACTCAATCGAAAATCTGGAAACATTTTTCTGTTTCCAGATTTTCGATTGAGTTTCGCTCATAATCTCTTCATTTAATTAAATATTACAGTTTGAGGTTTTACTCATAAAGTTAAAATAATAAATAATAATATTCATCCCAGACTTGCAGAAGAGTCAATAGATGTCGTACATTAAATAAAATGGATAATAATTTATCCAGACACCATCTAGATTGCATTTAGTTCGAGTTGAATCTTGCAATCATTCATAAAGATGGCAGCCAATATAAATATGCGTTAAGAAAAATGAAGATAATATGGGTGGTTCTTAGTCGAAGTATGGTACAGTTAAAAGTGACCGAATTGGATATCGACACCTTAGCTCAGTGGATAAGAGCGCCCAACCCGGAAAGTAGGGAGGTCCTGGGTTCGAGTCCCAGAGGTGCCAATATCTTTTTCTGATTTTTCTGTTTCCAGATTTTCGATTGAGTTTCGCTCATAATCTCTTCATTTAATTAAATATTACAGTTTGAGGTTTTACTCATAAAGTTAAAATAATAAATAATAATATTCATCCCAGACTTGCAGAAGAGTCAATAGATGTCGTACATTAAATAAAATGGATAATAATTTATCCAGACACCATCTAGATTGCATTTAGTTCGAGTTGAATCTTGCAATCATTCATAAAGATGGCAGCCAATATAAATATGCGTTAAGAAAAATGAAGATAATATGGGTGGTTCTTAGTCGAAGTATGGTACAGTTAAAAGTGACCGAATTGGATATCGACACCTTAGCTCAGTGGATAAGAGCGCCCAACCCGGAAAGTAGGGAGGTCCTGGGTTCGAGTCCCAGAGGTGCCAATATCTTTTTCTGATTTTTCTGTTTCCAGATTTTCGATTGAGTTTCGCTCATAATCTCTTCATTTAATTAAATAAATAAGTCTTTCTTAATAATTAACGTCGTTCAGAGGATGAATAATTTCGAATGAATATAAAGTATTGTATCTTACATTTTCTGCTCTCTCAGCTAAATGTAACAATGAATTTTGGTTTGTAAGACATGATGTCAATATTACATCTCTTACTGAGTTTTTTACGATAATTATCATCACTAAGACGGCCATCAAAATTGTCCAAACAAATGTGAAAAACGTGTTGAAACTAATTATATTTTAAATAAAATCAATGTTATTTTATAATCCTTATATATAATTTTCTTTAGATAGGGGTTGAACCTGATCAAATTGGCAGCCTAGATCACTTTGAATAACAACGAACCTTCCGAAAATCACTCTAAGCTGTCATGAGGATAAAAAACTTAATAGAAATAATCTGGTCTCAACAACTACTAAAGCATGCAAAATTCTGAACTGGTTGGGACGGGAACTGGCTATAATTATAACGTCAAGTAAAACGACAGCCATTAAGGGTCGCTTGATTAAGATTAACTTTCAAAGCCAGTTACCTTCCCTAAATAAGTTCCGATAAATTTTTTTTATGTATTTACAACAAGCGGCTGTGTCACATTAACTGATTTCCTGACCAGAAGTTATTTTTACATTTACTGCCATAAGTATTTATTATTTGTAAAAAAAAATTACCAATCAAATTAACGTTAGTAAACTTCAAAAATTATGACATGCACCCAATGAGAATGTATAAATAAAAGACACGTTACATTCATACTAATCGAACGATACTTGGAGCAGCGTTCATGCAAAGGATAGCCATTTAACCTTCGCATACTCGAGCCCAACGGCACAACACGTGTGCTCGCGCACGGTGTCTCAGACCGAGATTTTATTTTGTCTGTATTATTTTAATTATATACCTTTTAAGCATTATTGGTATTTATAGAATAGAAGGGCGTATAAATGAATTTAAAAAAATGTTGGATATCTTAAAACTTTTACTTTATTTGGTAGAAATATACTTTTAACTCAGTCTCTTAAAACGAACATTTTTTTTTGTTCTGTAACTTTAATAACAAAAATAAACCTTTTCATGGGTTAATTTTAAAAAAAAACTATGAAATCTAATAAAAAGTATCAAAAATAATTAAATATTATAAAAATAAGAATTATTCAGCATTTTTTGGTGGTAGTTCTTGCCAATCTAAGAGACCGATAACAGTAAATAAGTCGTCGCTTCAGTTCTTATTTGTCCAACAGACCATTTTAGTTTTTGTTCAATCTCCAATTTAAAATTAAAAATAGAGTATAAAAGAGTATAGTTAATCAGTTAACTAAGAATTATTTAAACTAATGAGTCCTTTACCTTTACGGAAATAGCTTTATCCTAAACACCTTTCATAATGTTTCATTGAAATAATGAAAGAAAGCCTTCCCTTCCTGTAAAATTTTCTAATGGTCTGTTGGACAAATACGAACTAAGGCGACGAAGTGTCACCCAGCACCAATGCGCGCGCCGCACTTATCAATGCTTAACAACAAATCAAGGAACTACTAAAAACCCTAAAGACACATTGCTGTTAATTTTTGAGAAAACAACGAATTATTGATTTGTCGGTCTGAGAGACAATGCGCGAGTGTAGGAAGGTTAAAGAATATGTGTAAGGTGTATGAACGTGCCGCTAACGTACGTCCACAGGACAAAGTTCAGTGAAATCAGGCTCGTTGTCTCGGTAACGTATCTTCGCTCTATTAATTTTTTTGAGTCTTTGAACAAAATAAATGTTCACAACAAGTTCACATTTTGAAAATTAAAAGTTCATTGAATTTTAATGTTACGCGGAAATATTTCACATTATTTTCTTACACAAATGAAAAATTTAATTCACTTTGTTTAATTGGAGGTTCACTTTGAATAGCTTGGTGGTTGTCTATTAAAAACGTGTTAATTGGATAAGTTGTCAAGCCCAGCGGATTACTGTTCATGTCACGAACTATCAAAAGATAACAAATAAAAAAAAATCTTTTCTCGCCGGAACCAAAATCAGCGCTTTTTTACATTTTCTCAGTATCAATAACAGCCAGAAAACTCAAAGAAAAAGTTTGTAAAATTTCGCAATTCTGGTTTGTAAAGGCCGCAGCCCGCGGGCTAAGGGCTGTCTATCGCTCATTTACACTTTTACTGAAGTTAATCCACAATAATAAGGCTCCGCCCTCGTCATTAATTAGGGTCGTTTGCGCCCGACGCACCTACCCCCGCCTGATTAACTACCTGCCTTATATAACAATGGAAAGAGGATGACGCCGCCGCCGGTTAGCCCCCGCTCCTTAAAAAAATAAAATGTCCCACCGTTTTAAAGAAAAGACGCCAAAAAACAAACCCGGCTGAAATCAATTTTATTTTTCACTCACGGGTTTTGCGTAGGAAAAAGTTTCAAGAAAAGGGTGACGAAAGAAACATAATGTCCCTCGGTGCCGAGGAGAAATATACACCCCATAACTTTTTTATCTGAAGGAAAACATATAATTTAATTCTGATAACAAAAAAAAACTATGTGCTTATACTAACAAAAATGGATAAATATTTCAGTTTGCAAAAATATGTTGACTTTTAAGGATTTTTTTAATTGAAGATTATCAATAAATTTATTAAAATACATTAATCTTGTCGGTTTTTCAATCCTTACGATAACTTTTCAATCCTTAATATGGTTATTGGTCAAGATGACAGCTAGAAATGTAATAGAATAACATAACGGATATTGGTCAAGATGATTGCTAGAATTTAATAGAATAACAAAATGGATATTGGTCAATATGATTGCTAGAAATGTAGAAGAGTAACAAAATGGATATTGGTCAAGATGATAGCAACTAGAAATGTAATAGAATAACAAAATGGATATTGGTCAAGATGATTGCTAGAAATGTGGTAATGGATTTGTCAAGATAGATAATAGAATAAGATAATAGAATAAGGAAATGGATATTGTTCAAGATGATAGCTAGAATTTAATAGAATAACAAAATGGATATTGGTCAAGATAATAGCTAGAAATGTAATGGGGTAACAAAACGGATATTGGTCAAGATGATAGCTAGATTTTTTTTTTATATACGAATACCGCACAAGAGTCCCAACTGCTCCCGTCTGGAGCCAGTGAAACTTTGGCATCCCCAATTGGGGTATGTTGTGAGGCTGAAGGTAGTGGTGAGGGGAAGAAGATGGGGAAGAGGAAAGTGGGAAGTACCTAGCTATTCAGATCTGGTCACCAAATACGGCTAAAAATTTCAAGCAATTCTGAATGATGGTTGTACACCAGGAGAGGGTGATACGTATAATGTTGTACATACTGAGAGTATCTTCCACTCTGGAACGTGCCGCAAATATGCTATAAATTTTTTAAATAAAATTTATTTGCCACCCCAGGATTCGATGCCGCGATCTCCGGATTGCGAGCCGCTCGACAACGCCGGCCGTCAAAAAAAAATGTAAAAGAACAACCAAATATTTGAAAATAATATTTTTATATAATTTTTTATTTCTTCTCTTCGAATTTTTAGAAATGTATTCCAGCTGGCAGTTTGTTATTCCTAACATTTGAATATTATTATGGTCAAGGTAATTTAGTGGATGTATTGTGTAATAAATACTCCATAGGTTGCAGCATGGTACGATTTATCCAACTTTCCCCATTCGTAGTTACAAAACACATCGGAAATTGACTAGGTGACACAGGTGGAAAAAATAATAGATTCAAATATGTGTAGGTAAAATGTCGAGAATGATTGATGCTCCGCACTTTATACTTTGCGCCGAGGTGTGATACGTATAATATTGGGTGAAATATTGCCGTGGTTTGCATACGATTTTTGCCCGTTTTTTGGTAAAAGCAGGAGAATGTACTCGTAGTTACTCGGTGTGTTATCTAGGACAAGCTCCACTGGTAAAGAATCCGATATATTTCCATTTTTAGCTGACTACCGGCTGAATTTTTGTAATGTTTTTTGGGTACATTATGTTAGAGTGTTATGCAACGAATAAAAAACATTATGTATGAGCAAATATTTCTTCATGAAACTCGTTTCGAATCTAATATTTTACCATTTCAATTTTCTAACCAGCAAATTTTTAAATCTAAGTAATAAAAAAATGAATAGATAATATGCTACTGTTTAACCAAACTTTAAAAAATCTAGAGAGACTAAATCTAAGCAGAGTGGAAGATACTCTCAGTATCGCCCCGGTAAGAAAACCATTCAGAAATAAAACGTTGCTTGAAATGGCGATATCCGTGTTCATTGATCAGATCTGAATAGCCTTCTCCACCTTCCTCTTCTATAACAACTTCCCCTCCCCACTACCCCAGTGGCGCAGCTAAGAGGGGCGGAGGTGGCGGGGGGGCCCGCATCGGGTTTCATCCGATGGCGAGTGACACCCGACCGTGAAAAAAAAACAAACGAAGGTAGACTATTGCCACAAAAATATATTACCTGTAAGCACTGTCTGTTATTTAAATTTTCGTAGCTCAATGGCTCGGTTGGTCCACGGAAAAATCGTAATATTATTTTAATATTTTTAGCTTAAAAACACAATATATATTTTTTTCTTTATAACGTTATATTTATAACGTTCGGACGTAGGTCTCATATTATAACAACACTTAAACTTTCTGTCAAATTCTTGCAATTTCCTAAAAAAAGATATTATATTGAATGCTGAAAATAAGTGCTGCTTTGGGTTGCTGACAAATCCTCGGGTACAAAACGTTAGCATTCAGACCTACGAATTTAGAAAAAAAACAAGCGAAATCAAATCTTTTTTGATCAAAATCGAAGTCATGAATTCTAACACGCTTTTATTTCCATAATTCGTCTACTTCTATGTTGATGTTTGCAGCCGCGGCCGCCGGTCAATCCTATAGCCAAAAAACAAATAATTTGATGTGAGAGAACGGACGCAACATGTCTCCCCCGGGTGTAAGTAACTTTTTGACACAGTCTTGCCGGGGTTTCCTATTGGAGTTATTTCGCTGCGATGGGTGTCCCTTTATTCATGTCTTGTGTATAGAATGCCTTAGAGTTTAAGAGGATGTGCTTCATTCAAATATTGCGTGTAAAAAGTGACTGGCATATCACTACCAACAACTTAGTGGTGTGCTACGACGTATACTCTTTAACCAAAGATGGCCTCAAAGGTCAAAGGGTAAGTCTTTCGTCGCGGGTTCAAATCCCAACATGTAAATTTTATTTCTATTTTGAAGTAAAACTTCTTTGAAACGGAAATGACGCACAGTATGACTTCACTTTTCAAGGCTTCTATTGGTTGAGATATGAAACGGAAATGACTCATTGCAGTACCTACAAAGCGTCAAACTGCGCTCATTGGCCACTTTGATTATGACCTCACTTTTCAATGCTCCCATTGGTTGAGAATGTGTGGGCAAAAGTTTCACTTCAACCGCGTGTGAACTGCACTCGATTTTTTTGAAGTGAAACTTCTTTAGCGGTGTTAATGATTCGGAATTTGGATGAAACGCAATTAATTGAAATTACGCATTAGCACCTGCGAAGCATAACACTGCGCTCATTGGCCGATTTGATTATGATGTCACTTTTAAAGTTTCCTATTGGTTGAGATATAAAACGAAATGACGCTAGGCTCTAGGTCTACGCCCATTGACTGCTTTGATTATGACCTCACTTTTCAATGCTCCCATTGGTTGAGAATGTGTGGGCAAAAGTTTCACTTCAACCGCGTGTGAACTGTACTCGATTTTTTTGAAGTGAAACTTCTTTAGCGGTGTTAATGATTCGGAATTTGGATGAAACGCAATTAATTGAAATTACGCATTAGCACCTGCGAAGCATAATACTGCGCTCATTGGCCGATTTGATTATGATGTCACTTTTAAAGTTTCCTATTGGTTGAGATATAAAACGAAATGACGCTAGGCTCTAGGTCTGCGCCCATTGACTGCTTTGATTATGACCTCACTTTTCAAGGCTTGAGATTGTTTTGGTAAATTTTCTACCGTGTGTGAACTGCACTCGTTTTTTTTTAACTTAATAAGTAAAACGTCAAATTGTAATATTGTCTTCATTTAATTTAATTTAATTTAATTTAATTTCATTGATTTGTTTTATTGCACAATTAAATAATGTAAAAATAATATGTTATATTTGCGACACCTGGAAGATATGTGCTCTCGGAACCAGAAGATCTGAAGGGCCAGGTACTTTTTCATATTTCTCTTCCCTATCTCTTTCCCGTCCCCCTATATTCAGCCTTACAACATACCCCAAGAGGGAATGCCGTAGTGAATCACTGGCTCCAAGCGGTTGGGAGCAGTTGAGAGTCTCACATAAAGAAGTCTATTTTTAGGTTCGGGAAAGAATTATTGCGCATTGAAATGTTCATTATATTATCATTTCCGGCTGATCGTTGTGTTGGGGCCAACTGATAAATCAGCG
Organism: Glyphotaelius pellucidus; assembly: GCA_936435175.1. Lineage (NCBI taxonomy): Eukaryota > Metazoa > Arthropoda > Insecta > Trichoptera > Limnephilidae > Glyphotaelius > Glyphotaelius pellucidus. The sequence goes on from OW386542.1 coordinate 7,546,325, forward strand.
AACAACTTCCTAAGCTTGTTTTAATGGTAAGCGATTCTTATAAGAGTATGCACAGTTTTTAGAGACTGCAAGCCAATGCAATACTTCTAAACTGCTCCAGTTTTGTTATAGAGAAGAGCATCTATATGAAATTAGAGAAATATGTTTTACAAATAATTTATCTGAAATATTTAGATAATCTGTGTATTTAAACACAATTTAACAACTTTTAATTTTTGAAAGAAAAAAATTGGTTGTCTGTAAAGTCAATTTACGCATGATAACGTCATAAGAAAACTTTTACATAGAATTTTATAGTCACAGGCCGAACGCTTAGGCCGATCGTACCCCTGTATCGCTTGTTCCGCGCTCTCGCTTGCGCGCTCGGCTCAGGCGGATCGTGAGAATGATTTATGCTTTTTCATGAGTGCAGCCGGCGTTCATCGATTTATAAGACGTTATCACATACAAAATTAAGGTTGCTGGTAATATTAAGTAGTTACCTACATAAAATTGTTGGTTTTGTTTTTTTTCAGCAAAGTTTGATTCTGTGCAAAATGATACGTCATATAATATATCAAATTGGCTTCAATACTCGAGTCATCCTTCTCCAACGACAAAAACTCTATACACAAAAGGTCCACCAAACCAACAACCAGTCAAATTTTTTCAGTTTTATTTTGCAGGTAAAAATCAGAAATTCAAAGTGTTGTCCTGAAAAATGATAAAAATTAAAACTTGTAATATTCACTAAGGACCGTGGATGTAAATTAAATTAAGACCCCGCATTCCGAATATAATTTATTTATCTTGAACACTAAGTTTTCAAGCTCTTAAATAAATTGTGTTTTTTTTTTTAGTAAATTTCTTTTACGATGCCGAGACGAAAAGTAATTATATAAAATTTCCTATTATTTTCCCTCGGTAGAAAAAAAAACGCACAGTACCTACATTACTCTACTTTTTAAAGCATATTAATTTCTAAAAACTTTCGTGATAATAATAGAGTTTTTCCTCATTAAAACGTGAGATTCCATGTTAAGTAAACTATGTACATTCTAGCGTGTTCTATTTGCAAAAAATTTCAAAGTCCGTCTGCGACCAAATAAGTTGTAGCAGCCAAAGAGGGTAGGCCCCTGGCGGATAGCGAATGAAGCGTCCACTTGACCCTTTCGGTGAGATTGAAAAGTTTATGGCATATTCACGGAAGGCCTCCTATGGAATCTCAATATTCCCGCGCTCGGCATTCATCCATTTCTTCCCGGGAGTCAACCCGCCCAGTCCCAGCAGTCGCCTGCGCCGTCTCTGGGTTCTAACTGTCGCTACAAATAAATGGCTTTTATAAAATGAAACGACAGAACGTACAATTTTTTCAAAAATATGCTTTCACATTTCAACAAATTTTTCTTATTCAAGCGTCTGAAAGCATTGATGTGATCATCTCGGATGTAAAAATCGTAATGAAATACCTATTTTATGCGCACCTACCTACAATAAAATGTATTGACTATCAAATATATCGATCGTCCAGTTGATTAGTCAGACATCTCCAAACACTAAGTTTTCAGATACTGAGGAAGGCAACATTCGAATACTTACCATAAATCATATCTTATTTAGTCCTGATTTAATTAAGCTCATTGAATTTCATATACCCACGAGAGCCACTCGTTCTAAAATCCTGTTTAAATGCTACAATAATCGGACTGAGTATACGAAACGCTCGCTTGTACCTAGATTACATGAATTTACTAATAGATATGCTGATGTGGCAGATCTATTTAACTGCACGGAAGCTAGGTACAAGACAGCTATACTATCAAATTTATATTAACTTTATTTGCACTACAGAATTTTAAATGTAATTGTATCTCTGTTGTCATTTCTTAGTCAAAAGCCACAATTATCTATTGTACTCTTTATTATTTCTTATTTAACTATGATTTTGTGATAGGTAATCCGTGTTTGTGGTATATGTATACCGTTTATATTAAATAAATAAATAAATTATTTACACGTGTCTGTGTTTTACACCAGAAGACAACCGGTATTTTAGTACGACATTTTGAAATATTCTACTAGTGACCCAGAAAACGTTAAAATTTTGTTTTATTCACTTTAAGTTTTTCTGCATTATAATTGATTTGTTAATGTTTATGAGTAATCTGAGTTTTGTACCAGAAAAAGGGTACACTTTTACATATAACTGCATACTCAACTCAAATTTCGGTTTTCGGAGATGTCTGACTAATCAGATGAATGGTCGATATATGTAGGGTATGTGCTCGATCTCACTGTGATCGGAATAACTCGATGGACTCGTATACATTATTGATACTGTGTGGAGGGTCTTTTTAAGGAAGAGGAGGAAAGGAAGTTCTGTAAAGGATAAAGGTACGGGGAGTCGGAGGAATCTGGGAATAATGTGTCCAGGAGTGACGGTTGTACGAATTCATCCCTCCAACTGCGCTGCAAGGGGATGGGTCGATAGAGTCCTAGAGATTCCACGGAGAGATCTCAAGATCTCCTTCAACCGATCTCTTTCGAACTGGCCCACCACGCAGAAGGTGGATAGAGGTATTCGCCGCCAAAACCCAGACAAACCTCACCCCATTATGTCCATGATAAAAATGACGCTGCAATCCAAAAATAATAATGTTTGTACAGAAATTGCAGAGATAATTTGTTTAACATTTCATGGAGCCAGGGCTCTTAAAAATTTGAGTTATTTTTAATTCTTGTATATTCTTAGATCATTATGGTGTACTTTTGCTTTTACTTTTTTCGTTGATCAAAGAAAAGGGTTGCGCAACACGGAATAATACTCCTAAAATAAATCGGCGATAATACTTTTGGCCAAAAAAATTCTTAAATCATAACAATTCTAAGATCAATGATTACAGTGTTATTACATTCGTGGTATCTACCAACATGTCGCATTTTCATATTTTCGGTATTAATCCATAATCATTGAATATATTATATTACATTCTAAGAATTTTAATTTGTCGACGTTTTGATTAAGAAGTTTTCTTTTACAGTCTGTTGGAAGATAGCATTAAGCTCCACCCGTGGAAAGCGTCCCCGCGGATGTGACCACATACCGCACTGTGCAATCTCCCACCACTTGCTGCCGTATCGACAAGCAGCCTGTCTGTTCGGGAGATTCCTTCCATTCATCAAAGGGCTGCTCAATAAATCTCTCAACTTTTTTAATAAATCAACTTTTAATAGGAGCGTCGGACGTGTATTAGAATATGCATGGATGAGTGCGAGAATGAGATTGTGAAGGAAACCCGTGGGTTACAGCAAATCCCTTCAGTGATGGCACCGTAGTAAGATGCTTGCATCTATATTATTACATTTTGCAAGATTAATTCGAATCCAGAGCAAAACTTTCTTATTTTATTTATTATTTATTTATTTATCAAAAGTATACAATACAGAATATAGTATATTATATAAAGCATTGTACTCCCAGGAGTTAATAAACTCATTGCGGGAATGGTACGCATTACATGAAACATATAGCTGTATGTATTAAATGGACATATGATGGGGACATACACAACATTATTATTTCAGATAGTCATTAATAAGATGAAGTTTGAGCATGTTAGTTTGGGTCTTTTTACATTGACTTGCACGTTTGATCTCGTTGGGTAGTTGATTATATTTTGTGTGAGCTATGTATTCTAGGGATCTTAGTCCATATTTTGTTGATTTGATTTTTGATATAAGAAGTTTGTTGTGATTTCTTGTGTTGTGTTGGTGTACGTCGCAATTGTAATAGAGTGTAGTGTTGGAATGTGCCGAGTGTTGAATTACTTGTAATATAGTTTTAGTTATTTCAAAAGTGGGAATGGTATTAAAAGGAAGTATTTGGGTGTTTCTGTAGATATCTTTGACATGTGTGTCCCAAGGTAGACTGAAAATATTTCGCAGGGCTCTATTTTGAACGACTTGGACTTCTGAAATCATTTTTTTTGTAGCAAATCCCCAAATTCCGGCGAGATATATTAGATGTGAGTGAATCATAGCATGGTAAATCGATTTTAATAGAGAGGGAGGAAGTAACCCGCGAAGTCTATATAAAACACCAGTTATAGGAGTAATTTTGGATAGAACATGTTTAAATTGGTGATTCCATGTGAGTTGTGAATCAATGAAAAGGCCAAGATATTTTGTAACATCAGCCCTTTCAATATATTTATATTTTATAGATTTGTTAACATTCTTCTTCACCCTTAACAACTTTCCGATGAGAATAAACTCTATTGAAAGCGTGCAAAGTTAAAATAAGGTAAAGATATAGTTTTTCCCTTGTGCATACTATTATGCTTTTACTACAAAGCAGCCTGTTTGTATGGAGCACTAAATACTTTCGAACAATGAGCTCATCAAGAACTTTAGGAACTTGGCTTTTTCCGTCAGGAATAATTTAAACATATCTAATTATTTTCAGCATGAAATGTTGATTAACATATGGCTTATAGAGGTTTTGAGCAGGTCAATCAATTTATTGTTTTTCGGGTTGCATTTGGGCTTCCCCTCAATGTGCAAGTATTTTTTAACTTACGTTCTCGTTTGTCTTTACGAAACAAATCAATTTTTTTTGTATTGTACATGTATAAAGAAAAATATATTCGTGGTCGAAGCAGCGTATTATAAAAATAAAAATATTCGCAGTCGACGTAGCAAATGTAAAGAATAAAAATATTTGTGAACGAAACTGCATATCGATTGCTTAGAGTTTTTTTTTTTTTTTTTGTTATTTAGAATTTCTAGGCCGAATCAACTTATTTTTTTTTTTTTTATTATTTCCAACAAAAACATACTTAACAAATACAGATAAAATTGGCAATTTAAATAGGTAATCCCGCGAAGCTGCCACATGGCTGCTTGTCTGCAGGTTCTACCTCAATATACATCCATTACCATTTGAAATAAATAAAAAACATATTTATAAAATTTAAAATTGTAAAGAAGAAAGCAAATAGAGACAATCAAATCCTAATGAGCTGGTTGGTGCAACCTACTTTACAGTTAATGAAAATAAATACAGTAAAAAAAAAAAACAACATTTTATGTTTACAAAGGCATACAATATTTAACAGATTTGTATCTATCATTCAAGAAAAAGGTAATATATTCTTAATAATTAGAAACCATTACATCATCAATCTTTCTTTTTCATCTTTGAACATTTTTTTTACAGATATACTGATTTTTCACTCATAATCCACATTACAGTTAAAATTACTACACTATTTTATCTGTTCAACACAATTTGAAGTTAACTTCTTGTTAGATAGTATAAATATAAATAGTATTAATTAATGAAATGCTACACGCATCAAGAACGCTTCCTTAAAATTAAACATCTTCAGTTACTTGTAAGAGAATCATGGTTTTTGCAATAATTTCTCAAATCTTGCCATTTTGTTTTTACTGCATTTATTAGCCTGGGTTAAAGCCTTCAAAGAGCAATAGGTTTGCACTGGTGTTTTTCAAAACGATACGACAGGTGTTTCAACATTTTTTGTTTGAATATTTTCAATTCGATTAATATAAGTTTGGTAATGAGGATTCCAAATGACATGAAAATTCGAGATGAGATCTTACATATTAATATAGTAGTTCAAGTGTAAAAGGTTTATTAAATAGTTTGTGACGCGTAGAATAAAACCCATTTGTTTGTAGGCTTTTTCTAAGATGTATTAAATGAGATCTTTAAATAGTAATTTAGAGTCAAGTTATACTCAAAGATCTCTAATTTTATTCACTCTTTTAAGAGGAACGTTGTTCAGATGGTAAATATGGACAATGGGGTGACTTTTACGTGAAAATGTTATCGCGTTACATTTATTTATATTACAACAATTTTTATGCAATGTTTATTAATTTTATTATATTTTTTTTGTAATATATTGCAATCATCTACTGAGCTTATGCATTTGTAAATTTTAATATCGTCAGCATAGAGAATGAAATAAGAGTGACAGGTGATATATTTAATGTTCTATTTTTAATGTAAAATGACAACCATCTGGTAAAATTTCCACTTATACCAATTTTTTCGAGTTTATTTAGGAGTGTATTATATTTCACTCTGTCAAAAGCCTCACGAAAAAATCAGTTATTATTATTATTATTACATAAAAAATCAAAACATTCGTGGACGAAGCAGCATAAATAATGAAGAATAAATATATTCGTGGACAGTGCAGTATTAGTCCAGTCAGTGGGAAGTTTTACCTTGCAAAAGGTCAAGTAGTAGCGATTTTGATAATTGTTGTTTAGATTGGGACTCTAAAGAAAAAAAAAAGTTTTCGACCTTGGGGGGGTCGAGCTCGAGCCGCCATCTTGGATTGAAGGTGCCAAAATTTGTTTTTATCAAAATAATTTTACAATGGTTTATCTTACAACCAAATTGTTTAAAACAAACTTAAAGAAGATAAAATTTCAAATATTTTTTTTACAGGCAGTAAGTTAGAGCATGACATTAATGACAAAGACTATTATTAAGATGTCAGTATCAACTAACCGGGATCAACACAAAAAAAATTATTACGCAATAGCGAATAATTACGAATACTAGTCGAACTCTGCGCGGCTCGAGCGCCATTTCGAAATCTACCATCGCTGGAATATCTGTGGAACAGACATACTGGGGATATCATAATTTAAAAAATGCGCCATTTTCTCTACCTTCTGGTGGTGTAGAAATGAGTTACCAAAATTATTATAATTATGCAATGAATAGCCCGAAAAGATAAAAAAATGGGAATTTCACCATTTTTCAGAAAAATATTCACATTTCCGCCACTTTAACTCGCTACCTATTAGCCTTACAAAAAAAATTGTAGAACAAAAAATATTTAAAATTTTATCTTCTTTAAGTTTGTTTTAAACAATTTGGTTGTAAGAAGAACCATTGCAAAGTTATTTTGAAAAAAAAAACGAATTTTGGCACCTTCAATCCAAGATGGCGGCTTGAGCTCGATCCCCCCAAGGTCGAAAACTTTTTTTTTTCTTTAGAGTCCCAATCTAAACAACATGTATCAAAATCGCTACTACTTGACCTTTTGCAAGGTGGAGGCCTTTTTTATCCCCCACTGACTGGACTATATGTACATAGAATAAATATATTAGTGAATGAAGCAGCGTACATACGAGTATATAAAGATTAAAAAATATTTGTGGATGGTGAAGCATATATAAAAAATAAACATAATCGTGGTGGAATCTGGATATAAAAGAAAGTGTAACTTATTAGTATTACCTATCTACCCACCTTTAATCCAATCCAATCACAAAACTTTAATGTGATAAAAATAATATTAAATACCACATTTCAAATTGCTTTTATTTCTAAAAAGAAATCAAACTTATAATTTGTAATCAAATGTTTTTCGAAATATAAACAAACTCTCGCAAAACTTCGGAAAATGTATGTTTTTTTTTAATACGAAGTTAATGTCAACTTCGTGCAAAGTTTTTATCGGTACCACGAAGAACAAAATCCAGTACGAAGATTAATATTTTTTTACGTTATTAAACTTTTTCCATATTTGTAAGACTTTCTGGAATGATTCGTTTCAGATGATATTTTCTTGAAATCAAATAATGTTCCATCGACAACTTTTATAACACATCAATGGTTTCTAGCACGGTCGATAGATAATGCCGGTGATTTGTCATCGTCCCGACGCTTGACTGTAAATCGCCAACGAGCAAAAAAACAACAGTTCACAATGATTAAGTGCTCTTAATTTATTCGACGCGAACTGTTGTGTACGTAGTCTATACCGCCGCCCCGGAAACCATTTATTGGATAACCAACACTTCTGCCACCTAAGGGTTCACATATGGGGTGAGGTTGTTCTATGTCTTCAACCAGGCTCAGGATAGACACTGGTTAAGGGAGAGTGAGGCTTCTCCAGCCGAACTCTCACGACCCATTTCCTTGCGTGCAGTGGGAGGGAAGGATTCATTATTTCGTCACTCCTGAGCACGTAGACCCCTGTTTCCTATCCACCCCTCATATCTTTTTTCTTCTTAGAATTTTCTCTTCTTCCTTTTCGCAAAAATACCCTCTTTACAGCCTCATGGGTATATAAAAAAAAAATCGTGCTTAGAAATTTTGACTTATGCAATTATAATGTTCTCCAAAATGACCTTGAAGGCATCTCATCCTTGCGATCTCTTGAAAGAAACCGTTCCTTTTTCCAAGTGCAATCATTAATGTTCTCCAAAATGACCTTGATCACATCCTTCCTATACTTTCAAGGACATGAAGAAATCATTCCTTTGTTAAGAATATTATGAATTAATTGTGCAATTTGGCTGTTCTGAAACGGGAAATCTTCCCAGTTGGACAGACAAAGCATCATTTTGTAATGTAATATATATATATATAAATAAAAATACAAATATATTTCTTTTGTTTAATAAAAAATTATGGTTAATATCGATAAATCATTTATCGATAGACCATACTAGATATCCAGGAAGTCTCATTCCTCTTGAGCGATGTGCAAATGTAGTTCCAACATGGTAATTGGAAATTTCCGGAAGAAAAAACAATGTCTTGTTGGCTGTGTGGAATGTGGATGGATAAAGCGGAGCAGCCAGTCTGCCAGTGTGGCAGTAGAAGTTGTTCGCTTATGTAAAGACGTTAATTCGTTGCATAATTATTCTCCCATGGAGTCGTGGGGAAGCGTTTAGCGGAGCCCCGGAAAGCTCTTAAGTGTCCCGCCGCGCGCTCTTGGTAACTGTGTTTACCTATCTGCTTCTGTTCCCGCTGTTTTTAAATCGTTTTATTTGTGTTATTTTGCATCTTTCGCATACTCACTAGCCATACGTCCTCCGCCGCACTGACGGAGCTCAGGGCCGCCATAGCACGGGCCAACCTCCCCACACACTCCAGCTCTGGCGGACAACATCGCCGGACGCACTCGAGACTCGGAATTTTCTGAAAACCGCCAAATAGCTAACGTTTTGAAGGCGGTACATAACCCTAATAATTTTTGTTTGCTCACATTTTAATAATTTTCGGCGAATTCATAATTACTCGTATAATAACTTTTTTACTCCAACAAACCCCTGGGGATGTAAATTCTTTATATTTAAAATTAATAAAAATCATAAATATTACCTGATATTACCATATAATTACCATTAATATATTTTACGTATAACAATTTTAAAACTTTATTACCAGTTTTTCTACTATAAAGTTAACGGTTAGCACCAAATTTTATTTTTCTAGACTATTAATTAATAACTTCGGGAGGTATTCATTTAGAAGTCGTCTTGATATTAATGAACTATTTTCCGGAACGCTTCAAATAAAATACTGAGCTACTTTATTACTAGCTCCGTGCTTAGTTAAGTGTTAAACTTAATGAGCTTCACAGCTACCACGAATTTAAAATCCGACATTTACAAAATGTTTTATTGAAGTGAAACTTCTTTAGCTCCATTGTGGTTTGAAATTCGGATGAAGTGGAAATGACGCATTATGGTACCTACGAAGCATCAAACTGGGCTCATTGGCCGCTTTGATTGTGATGTCACTTTTCAAGGCTTCTATTGGTTGAGATTGTTTTGGTGAAGTTTCGCTACCGTGTGTACTGCCCTAGATTTTTTTTATATGTGACATTATTTTACTGCACACAAACGAACTTTAAATCATACTAGCTTTTCCCCCCAGCTTCGCTCGCATGGTGTTAGGGGAAATTAATGTAGCGCTTGCGCTTATCAATTATCCCCCCTCCCCCACCACCTCCCGCATTCCGTACGTTCATTCCCGGTACATTCAGTTTTCAAACAGCTCGCGTGCCCCCTAAATTTCATAATGCTAGAGCTAAAAAAAAAAAGAATTACCCAATTTGGTGCAGTCGTTCGGAATGTATGCGCTTACAAACATTTCGGAGATTTATTTTTATTTAAATATGTGGAAGTTTGTAAATTTAATAAAAAATAACATTATTTATTATACAGTGTTTATAATCGTTACGAATTATATTTTTAATGTAGGAACTGTCATCTGACATTTATTCCAAAACATAAGCTTGTCCAAAAAAAACAAAACATATTCTAATATTTGAATTTTCTGGAGCAGCAGCCGACCAGTAGGCAGGGGGTTGAGTACCTACCAGCATAGAGCCCACAAATATATCAACATCGTTTCCATGGCAAAGATTTGTTTTCTGACGTTAGCATTAACTCACGTTTGTTAGCAACAGAACACGTATAAAAAATATAATATATTAATATTTATAATTTCATAACGCCAGAGCTTACCATTATGTACAGTTTATAGTCCTCGCATATAATTTAGCTTTCTATTGGAGAAAGAATTTTAATAACAGTTTTATTCGTGAAAGTGTAACAAACAAACTCGAGCAGTTTCGCATTTATAATATTAGTATGGATGGCAAAAGCACACCATTTCCGAGTGTTCCGTCAATCAAAACCAAAGCGTTAAAAAAAGTTAGTTTTAAACATTAAATAACAAAGCATTGTATTTATACCCTTATCGTGAAGCCAAGAAAATAAATTCCACGCCACTTTCAGGAAGAATAGACGGAATGGCGGTAAATTAGTGCCGTTTAGGCAAAATAGCGATTAAAAAGGCTTCACGGTGGGGCGCTCCAAGATTAAAGGCAATGCCAGTACTTGTAATTAATTAACACGCATAAGTAATCCACACACATCATAACTCATTTCCTCAAAATGTTCGCCGCCCCGCTTCATATTTAAGCACTATTCATGAAGTGAGGTTATGAATGTATGTTAGACTTGAGCCTTGCAAAGCACGTGAACCGGTGCTTAGCAGTGTAATCTCTCCGCCCGTGGAGATAAACTTCACGTAAGGAAACTTTAGTTTAATTAAACGTTCCTATATTAAGTGTATTATCAGGAATTCTCGGATTTATCTACCACACAAGGGTTCACAATTTCAGTCCAGAAGGAAACCCCCGGATGACCTCCTCTGGCCATTAGCATCCCATTTGGTAATCTCTCACCAATATCTTGGGATATCACAAACATAAGATTCCCCAACTGCCATTTACAACGTCTGCTATTATAATTACGGACTTACAAACATAAACCATCCTTGATTTGACAATTATTATTATCACCTATAATGAATGGTGGATTTCCTTGTCGGAACACACACGTAACGCACCAATGTGATTGGGTATGTAATTATATCTTGTTAACTTTAATGAAGAAATTTATGAAAATAAGCAATACAAAACGTGTTTCCATTGAGGTGATCTAATTATTAACGGCCCTTCTAAAAAAAATACTCCACGCCCGTTGAACGGTATATTTGTTACATGCTGTACAAAAGTGGTGTTTTTTAGTGCGGGCCTCGTCTGCGCAAGGTGCCTAGTGAAGAATTCTTCTGGTAGATGTTTGTCTTTAAATTAATCATTAATAGTGTTGTTATTACATAAAATTGTCAATTTCTTATTATATTCGTGTATTCAATTTATTTACAACTTATTTTTGTCAGTTTTAGACAAGTTATTATACAATAATCGTATCTTGTAAATTGAAGTGTCAGAAAATGCTTTTAAAAGTTATATAAATATTCAAACTGCATTTTATCCTGTTTATTTGATTAGACATTCTTAAAAGTTATGTTTGTTTATAAAATAAATGTCTAATACATGTATTACTATGTTGGTAAACGTATCAAAGAAATGGACTTTTTAAAATGTGCAAACAATGCATTAAAATATTTGTTTTTTATTTTTAATTTTTTTTTTAATGAACGATAATAAAGTGAAGTGACATTTCTTTTCCAAAATCCTTAAATAAAATGACTATGTTTTTTTAAATTTTGTATATTTTTAAAATTCTCTGTATTTCGACTCAAAATATTTGTGGTAAAGTTTTTTATCAATTTTCTTCTTAAAATATGGCAATTTTTGAACGCAGGGTATATTTCAAATACAAAAAAACTAACTATGTCTAGTTTTTGTAATGGTATTTGTTTCAACGACATCTTCAAAAATAATAAATATATAGAACATTCAAAATACGTTAGAAAATTTTCGAAAACCGATGATGAATTATTTATAAACAACAGATAAACAACCCCCTGTGTAAGCAAAGTTTAGATCTTTCCATGAATAATTTTTTGGCATTTTTTAATCAGTAATGTTTTCACATCCACGCCCGTTTATCAATTGAAAAAAAAAATTACGATGTTTTTAAATAAGGCTGTAAATGTTTAAATGATGGCGTTTTCGTATCCTTTCCTTTAAAACACGTACTTCAATACGCATGTTAATTCAATCTCACACTTTATCATAGGTGTGAGAGCTGCACATCATCAATTCCGTTAATTAATTAACTCTGCATCATTAGTAAGTACAATGGAAAGCACATTTTCATTTCCTCGCTTGTTTTATGCATGCAAATATATCTGTACAGTTCAGCAACGGTGACATGCAGCCTTGTTTCCCACTTTTGTCGTATCAAACAACCCTATAAAATCACCGTTTGCAACATACATATGACGACACACACGACATGTAACAAACTCGCAAAGAGACGCTTTTGCTTGCATAAACTCCGTGCTCAATCCATACATGGACATTAGACACACCCTTCAAAAGCAATGTGGTAAATACAAATACTTCACATTAGGTTTCAACAAATTATATTTTCATTAGCTCAACCGGTTGAAAGTTTGCTTTAGTGATATTTATGCATTTAAAATTTAATGTTACATCTATAGACAAAAATAATGTTTTTGTATTTTATTTAAAATAACCAAAAATATACATACGTACACTGTTAAGCGTCCCATCTTAGAATGATTGGAAAATAAAAATCCTTTTAGGTAGTTTACCTGATAATTATATTATATCATATGATTGCCAGAGGGATGGCAGAAAATAGTTTGAATGCAAAATACATCATATTCTTGGGTTAAAGGTGAGAGTAGAATAATAAATAGCTGATTTGTTGGAGGACATCCAATACGAATAAATGGCGTTAACATTTAAAACACTTTTTGATGGATTAAGAAAGGGGTGATTTTAGGTTTTAATAAATAACAAAAATAATAAATAATAAATAACAAAAATAAGAAAGAGATGTTTATGATTAATTGGGGACCTCTAAAGTAGGGTCTGCTCCGACCGAAAACACGAACATTTGCTTACAAATTGCCATGGTCCTACTGCAGTCGCGTACAAAAATGTGTATGGGTGTTTATAGTAATGTGTAAGCAAATGTTCATGTTTTCGATCGCAGGAGACCCCGCTTGAGACGTGCTACAAGAAATGTGTTTTTTTATTTTATTTTATTGAATACCTCACAAAAGTCCCAGCTGCTCCCGTCTAAGGGTAGTGATACTACCAATTGGGGTAAGTTGTGAGATTGAAGGTAATGGAAAGAGGGAGAAGGTGGAGTAGAGGAAGGTGAGGAAGTACCCGGCTTTTCAGATCTGGTCACCAAATACGGCTGAAGCCATTTCAAACAACGTTTCGATTCTTAATGGTGGTATTACGACAGGGCGATGTTGAGATTACCTTCCGCTCTGGAACTTAAACTCTTATATTATTTTAAATCAAGTAATTGTAAAATAACGAAAATTATTCAAATAACATTTATTTGCCCACGCCGGGATTCGATTCCGCGATCTGTGGATTGCGAGTCAATTAGCTTAGTGAGAGCCACATCTTTCGACCACGGAGGCTGTAATAAATACCTTTGGCGTTCCATTCTCCCTTTCTGTTTAAGAATAATTAGCATAGATTTGTTATCCACAACATATGTTATTCTACTGATTGTGAGGAAGTTTTCAAGCTGATTTTTCAAAGTTTTCTTTAATCATAGTTTGAACAAATCCTTAGTAATAAATTCTGCGAGGTACTGTCAAGTTGGTTTTTATTGTCTACGTCTAGTTTTTACAGCGAGACTTCAAGGACTGAAATTCGTTAGCAGCTCGAAAAATAAATAAATTCCCTTTTGACGGAGTTTTTGGGTGAGAAAGAGCTTTGTTTCAATAAAAGTATTTTATTCAGTATTCGGATCGCCAGCGTGCTCGTTAACTATTCAAATTCCATTTTAAATGTTAACTAACGCGCTGGTCAGCTTCATTAAATCACATAAAACGGCTAATAAACCAACAAATCAGAATATATTAATATTTAAGTCAAAGACTCGTCAGATTCAATGTAAAAACAACAAAAAGCTAATCACGTCGAAATTTTAGGTTTAACAATTGCTGTAAAAATGTTTTTCCTGTTTTTGAAATGTCAAATTGAATGAAAACTTGGAAGCTTTAAGAATACTTTATTTTTAACTAGCTTTTCCCCGCGGCTTCGCACGCATGGTATTACGGGAAATTACTGTAGCGCTTGCACTTATCAATTATCTCCCCCCCCCACTCCCATCCCCATCCCTCCCGCATTCTGTATATTCATTCCCTAACATTCAGTTTTCAAACATCTCGCCTACCACCTAAATTTCATAATGCTATAACTCAAAGAAAAAAAGAATTACTTATCCAATTTTGTTCATTCGTCCGGAATTTATGCGCTTACAAACATTTTGGATGTATGTAATAAAAAATACTTTATTTATCATTCAGTCTTTATAATCGTTACGAATTATATTTTTAATATAGGAACTCTCATCTGACATTTATTCCAAGCTTGTCCAAAAAAAAAAACGAATTCTAATATTTGAATTTTCTGCAGTAGTAGCCGACCAGTAGACTGAGTACCTACCAGCTTAGAGCCTAAAAATATATCAACACTGTTTTCATGGAAAAGATTTTTTTCTGACGTTAGCAAAAACTCGCTTTTGTTGGCGACAGAAAACGTATAACAAACATAATATATTAATATTTATAATTTCATAACGCCAGAGCTTACCATCATATATCATATACAACCTGTAGTCTGCGCATATAATTTAGCTTTATATTGGTGAAAGAATTATTAAAGTCTTTATATTGTGTTATGCGTGAAAGCGTCATAAACAAACTCGAGCAGTTTCGCATTTATAATATTAGTATGGATATGGATAGTGAATAGTATTAGATATGTATCGAATCGTCGCATTTTGTTTTTGGATGGGCGTTGAGAAATTTGCACAGCTTTTATGTAAAGAATTTCTTAGTCGGCGCAACTATTTTTGAAGTGAAAACTTCTTTAGCACCGTTTATATTTGAAACTCGGAAAGAAACTTAAAACAAGCGATACTAAAAAGAGACAAACACATACATCTATATGATTATGCCTGCGAGAAAATGAGATAGAAATAAAATATTTAATTAATTTATAGGTACTTGATTCCAACATAATACAATAAATACACCGATCTCCTTTGGTCTAGTGGTATAAAGCGCCTCAAGAAGCATAGGGGCCAGACGTACAGCGGACCAAGGGTCGAATCCTATGAAATCCAAAAAAAATAGTATTTTTGTTAAATCAATACCCAGTCTTCAAACTTATCCAAAATGAATATAGGCAGAGAACACACAAAAGAAAGCGACATCTAGTGACTCCGAAGAAGAAAACACAAATACTTATTAGATGGCCGAATGTATAGGAAAAGGTGCACTGGAATTCTACGACAAAAATAATCCTTCATATTGATGAAAAAATTGCTTCGTAGTCTCTCCAATCTCGTCTACTTTAGTTTTCTGTAGGTTTCTCATCTACCTTGCACACTCTGATTTTTTTGTTTGGAATTTAATTTCCGTCAAGAGTTATAAAGATTTATTTTTCGCTTGATTCACTTTCAATTGTGTATGTAATAGAATATTGTTACATTTAAACAATCCTGTTCAAAGTAACAACACCAGGACTGAGTATTGTGGAGGATCTACTTAACAGCACTGAAGGTAGATATCAATATTAATTTTACCTTAGTCAACTTCACTGATATTTTATAATTTGTATTGTATTTGTGCCTCTTACTTTATTTCCTTCAGAATTCTTTTTTTCAATTTATGCTCTCTGTTGACATTTTACGATCAAATTTGGGAGGCGTATATGGGTACTGCCGCCCCGGGAACCATTTATTGGATAACCAACACCTCTGTCATAGGTCACCCCGAGTGATTCGCTACGTTTGGTGTCTTAGCAGGGGTGCCCAGGTTCACGGGGTGAGGTTTGTCCAGATCTTGGCGGCAGATACATCTGCTCACCAGCAGCATGGCAGAGAGAATGGTTGAGAGAGTCCCTTTGACTTCACCAGCCTTACTCTCTCGGAACATCGTCTTGAATTGCAGTGGGAGGGATGGATTCACACGTTCCTCCCTCCTGGACATACTGACCCCCAGATTCCTACCTACCACTAACACCATTTTCCATTCCAGAACTTCCTTCCTCCAAAGGCCCTCCATACACTATCTCCAAAGATGACATAGGCCCCGAGAGGAATTATTTTCCTCAGGGCCCCGGTGTGGAGCTAATGTAAAAAAAAGTTATCCTTTTTTTTATTAAATCTATTTTTTTCTTTAAACGGTGACATGCATATTATAATTTCATAAAATTGAAATTTTGTAATTGCATATTTTAATTTCATTTACTAATATTTTCTAATGCTTTAAACAGTGACATGTTATATTGTAAAATTATACCTTGGATATTAAATAAATATTACGTAGTAAAAAAAAGCATCGAAATTCAGTGTAGTTTTGTGAAAAATCAAATAACAATTTTGAGATATTTTTAGTGACTAGAGCTCGTTAGCCCAACTTTATAATTTTTCTGCCAACATTGTAACTTAGGGCAGTAAGAAACGTAGGCCGTAGGCGACTCTTGAAAAGATCAACTTAATTCACTTTTCGTATGCTTAAATGATGTAATTAAGTTGTCCTAGCGATGCCATTCAGCGAGAGGACACGCGCTAAAAGTAAATACCTTTTTTTAAATTTATTAAAGACAGCAAATCCCAAAAGGTAGCAACACGGGAATGTTTATTTACGATAGTGGCTCTGTAGATGTCAATGACCCAGTGGCGGACTTCAGGCGTAGACGCGTAGAGACGTAGGCATTTCCAAATTAATCTTCCTCAGGTAGGCTGTGACAATTGAACAATTTGCATTGTCAGATTATGCCATTGTTGCTCACAGGACGCATCCTGTTTCCTTGACATTCACAGTGAGTCTAGACGAAGGTAATTCATACATTACGTCACGTGACTTTTCGCTATGACTTAATAAATCGGTATACACCACTGAGAAGCTAATCTCTGGAAGTGTGGTCTACACTGATTCGAAATAATACTGATGCAAGCTTAAGAGACTTTTCGACTACTAGGCAACAGAAAGTTTTGTTTATTTTCTAATTATCTATTATTAATCTATTAATATGGTGGCATTTAACTGTTTTTAACCGTCTGTCCAATATTTTTAGGATTTGTAAAAAAATTATTTAAAAAAATTAAATTTATAAATGCATTAGTTCTGCCAATTTTTTACTTTAAAGTTAGCGAACGTAGTACCTGTTCAGAGGATATTAAAATTTTACTTATATTAGTAATATACGGACTAGCTGTTAATCACAGGTAAACAATTAAAATTCTTTTTTTTTTTTTTTAATTTTATGAAAAACAAATACCTTTGTATTACACCACTATTTTATTTATTCTATTTTGAAGAAATAATTAAAATTCTAACTTGCATTTTTTACACGTTTCTTTTACAAAACGAAATAAAAAGATATCTCCATTGTTCATTGAACAGGGTGATACGACACGGACTCGTTTTCCTCGCGCTGTGACCAAGTTTCATACCGGTAGATAATGCAAGACGTTTTCTATTGCCCAACCAATATATTGGCACGCTGCTCTCGAGGTTATAAAGCGAAAAATTGATGGCCCATAGAAATTCATTGAAACGTTTCTTTAAATGGCTTTAGTCGTGTTTGGTGAACAACTTCCTCTTACCCAATCCCTTCCCTCCCTCTTTCCTCCAGCCCCACAACATACCTTAATTGGGAATGCCATAGTCTCATTAGTCCACAGTCGCACCTAAAAGTTTAACCAATATATTAAAAAAATGTGGTTTCCACCGAGAATCTGATCGTTTTCAAACATTAATACACAGTAACAATGTTACAATTTAAAGAAAATAAAACACTTTCACTAAACGTTCTCAAGCCACGATTACTAGCCGACGAATTCACTATCTGCTAGTAAACTTGCTCAATGTAATCGAGACTTAAGAATATGATTTAGTGAACGTGTTTTATTTTCATTAAATTGTAAATTAATGCCTAGCAGATAGTGAATTTGCCGGCTAGTAGCTTGTAAATTCGCTCAGTATAATCATTAGTAAAAATGATTACAGTGAGCGGAGTTTACTAGCAGATAGTGAATTCGTCGGCTAGTAGCTAGTAAACTTGCTCAATATAGTCGAGGGTTTACTAAATAACGTCGTGAATATTTTATACAATTACGCCACATGGTGAATTTTCAACTATTGAAGAAACGAGTTATAAGGGAATTATAAAGTTTCTTCTCCTTACACCGTTCTTCGTAAGTCAGAAACAATAAATATTATACGTTTGGAATCTTCCCGGCCCACGCACGTCATAAAGCACCCTCTCACAGCGCGGGCACAGCGCGGAGCGTTCAGAGCAACTGCACATGTGGTTAGTGTGTTGTAGTTTCAAAGGAGATTGCAAAGACAGAGCAGAAACCGGCAAGTGTGCAACTATTACTTTAAGCTCGCATTGTCTCGGAATGCGAGCTTCAGCGGTTCCTCGCTAATCTTGCAAAGCTTGGCTGTAACCAGCAGAAATTATATAACAATATCTGGCGCGTTAACGAATTATAACGTTTTGAATTAAATTAAATAATTATTTATTACCGTACATGACTGAAAAACTAGACGTTCATCTCATCAGGTGATGCATTGAATTTATCTGTGAAAGCAAATACTATTGCATATTTTGATGAATACATAAGATTTATTTTATTATTTTGGAAACATAACACATATATAAAATGAGTGGTTTACAAGATTTTGAAAATAATTTCAAGTAATGGTATCATTGACATGCTTTGTATTTATGAAATATTTGGTGAATGATTAAATATTTTAAGTGCGAGCTTAGTACGTGTTAGGGAATGATTTGAGTTAAATATAAAGATTAACGATGTACAAAAAAAATACGAGTGTGGTTTAGACCACACGACTGATGTAAACTTCACTGCTCTCTCTTGCCCCTACAGTAATATATGAAACTCTCTCTCTCCATCTTCACTAACTTATATCTCCCTCTCAACTTCCGTTCGCCTCGTTTTTGCCTCTCGTAACGCTCTCGACACGCATTCGCCAGCTTACTCCCCAAGTCAAGCGCGCGTAAAGAAGTTTTACTTTAAAAAAATACGTTGTGTGTGTGTGTGTGTGTGTGTGTGTGTGTGTGTATGTGTGTGTGTGTATGTGTGTGTATGTGTGTGTGTATGTGTGTGTGTGTGTGTGTGTGTGTGTGTGTGTGTGTGTCAATTTTGTGAACGCTTATAAAATCGATTCCTTGGAGTGCTAGCGCCGACAAAGTGGGTGGATAATTTTCACACTTGAACGCCAGCAGCCCACAATGTGGGCGCCTACTTTTCAAAATTATTTTCAATATATTTGGACGTCTTAATGCTTTCGTTTTCCTTATAATAATTTATAATTCTTTCACCGATAACAGAAGGCAGTGAAATGAAATTAGTAATATAACAACAGTTAAATTAATTGGTAATAATGACATTAGTAATATAACAACAGTTAAATTAATTTTATTAACGGTGATGTCATGATCGCGTTCGAAAAAAGTGGATATTTATTCAAGGCAAATCTTGATGTTTAATATTTCGTTGATTTGAAGGTAATAGAATGTTATGCTTTCAGAGATAATCGAGTTTTAGGTTTATCTTTCATCTTAAAAAAAAAGTCTAATAGCCGTATCATTTTCCCTTTATTTGCACTAAATCTGCAAAAAAATTACTTATCAAATAAACAGTTTTACTTGTGGTAACGTTGTTTGATGGAATCATACACAATTATTTAAAGCAATTTTTATTGAATAAAACATTGAGATTTTGTTATAGTGATTTAAGATTTTTTTTTTGGCTTGTAGACAGATAGATTGTGTGAGTTGAAAAACGAAAGTCTGAATGTACATTCACTAACTGGGGTATTATTTCCTTGATTTCACGAATATATTTTTAAAATGAACAATTTACAATCTAAGTACCTTTTCTGACTTGATCATGCACGGAAAACTCTAAAAAATGTTTTCTTATCAATTTCAGTCACGCTAATTTGCACCTTTGAAAAGTCTTTTTTTCTTTGAAGACCGTATGAATATAATTGTGAATGAACTCCACCATTTTCTTAGCTTGGGCAGAATTAACAATGTGTTTTTTATTTCCTTTAAACTCCGAATACAGTTGTTAGCAAATCTTCAATAAGTACGACAAATTTTTGTACTATATTGTATCGGGTAAAGTTTTTTGAACAATCAAATGTACATCAAATATACAAACAATTAAATCTACAATTATTATTTTAATTCTACTTTTATTGTAATATAGCAGACATTTCGCTTGTTGGTCTTTAATCAAGTTTTGTTTCCATGAGGACGGATAACTTTTCGCAGTAGTATTTATCAATGGTTCATCATCGGAAGCGTCTGACATGTTCACCGGTAGTGCTGCTCTACGCGGTAGATGAAATGTTCGATCCATAACCGAGTCACCTGAGGAAAATTCACCATCACTAGAACTACTATAATATACCAAACGACTTGTTTGTTACCTCTTTCAAAGCCTTCACTGTTATATTAAGTTCTTTTCTTTCATCGTCAGGTAGAATGCTTGCATTTTCTCCTGTAAAAGGTTCTCACATTTCAGTCTCAGATAGAGGATATCTGATCTCATCTAAAGTCAGAAAATATTTCTGCAACAACTAGATAAATAAAGCATGTTAACAAAGATCCAACTATTAGTAACCATTTGTAGCATACGTTTCATTCTTGAATTTAATTGGCACTACAAAATAACGAACGCAATAAATGCAACGAATGCATAACGAATTTAACTACGAACATTAACAACGACAGATGTCGCGCGAAAAAAAAACATCATAATTTTTTTATTCAATTTTTATGAGTAAAACCTCAAATTGTAATATTTAATTAAATGAAGACACTAAGAGCGAAATTCAATCGAAAATCTTGAAACAGAAAAATTAGAAAAAAAATATTGGCACCTCTGGGACTCGAACCATGGACCTCTCTACTTTCCGGGCGAGTGCGTTGTCCAAGACAGAGTGGACAGAGCACTCGCCCGGAAAGTAGAGAGGTCCTGGGTTCGAGTACCAGAGATGCCAATATCTATTTCTGTTTCCAGATTTTCGATTGAGTTTCGCTCATAGTGTCTTCATTTGAGTAAAAAAAAAAACATCAATTTTATGTCGCTAATTATTACGTAATACGTTATTTTGTTTATTATAACTTATAGTCACACTAATAATGTTGAGATGAATGGTGTACTGACCTTTAATTGGAATCACCGCTATAGCCGTATTGAAAAGTAAATTAAAGTAATAATTATTATGTGGTATATTATGTTAGCGAGCTTATATAAAAAATAAAATCGAGTGCAGTTCCCACGCGGTGGAAGTGAAACTTCACCAACACAATCTCAACCAACAGGAGCCCTTAAAAGTAACGCCAACCCAACGCTTCGTAGGTAAGGTTTCGTTCTATCTCATTCTCTCGCAAGGCTAAATTCTATATGAGCTCAGTGAATCAGGCGTTCAATTTTGGAGGCTGGTGTGGGTACCGCCAAGAAGCCATTTATTGTATAACAAACATTCCTGTCTTAGGTCACTTCAAGTGGTTCGCAATGTTCGCGGACTTAGCAGGAGTGCCTGTTTTAAGGGGGGATGAGGTTTATCTAGGTCTTGGCGGCAGAAGCGTTTGCTCACCTACTGCGTAGCGGGACGGATCGGGAGACCCTTCCAGACCCCCCCGGACTCTTTCGACCCACCGCTTTGCGCCACTGTACCCACCCCTCATATTTTGTTTCCTTTCAGAATTTCTTTGACTTCCTTTCCCGAAAAAACGACACCTTCTCCAAAGTTTTTTCCTCGAGACCTCCTATATATATATTTTTTTTTTACTTGAGCTCCACACGGAGGCCCTCAGAAAAATAATTTCCCTCAGGGCCTATGTCATCTTTAGGGATGCTGTGTGGAGGGTTTTTAAGGAAAGGAGGGGGGAGAATTCTGGGAAGGAAAAGGGTTTAAGGGGTGGGTAGGAATCTGGGGTTCAGTGTGTCCTGGTCATCGCCTCCAAACCTAGACAAACCTCACCCCATGAGCCCGGGCACCCGTGCTAAATCACCAAACGTGGCGAACCACTTGGGGCGACCTGTGGCAGAAGTGTTGGTTATCCAATAAAGGTTCCCGGAGGTACCCATTTCCGCCTCCCAAATTGAAGCTAATTGTGTAATTTTTAAATATGGAGCTAATTTAAAAAAAAAACACAAACATTTATCACATATCACCCAGGAATAACTAACGCACATGATCATATTAATATGATGTTTGGCATGACAACTCTATTGATGGAACGGAAGTTTGCCGATATTTGAGAGTGGACTTATTTGGTCTGGGTTTATAGGTTTATTTAATGAAGCCATAAATTAGCCCCTTATCCAATCACCGGATTTATTTGCATTTTAATGTCGAAAATCAATTACATTAACCTTATTAATAAAATTGCCTTAAACTTTTTACAGTCTGATAAACTAAAACATGGCAAATAATAGGCGGATACAGGAATAGGTAGTTTAATGCCAATATCGTAATATTTGCGATTAAAACCGCTGTAAATGCACGCGATCCGCCATTATTTCGATGCGTCGGATATTCCGCTGGCTATAAATAAGCCGTCCCATCTGGGATATATTACGCTGAAATAATTAAGCATGTTAACCCCACGGATGCCGAGCTTACCGTTGGTGTAAGCCATAAATGAGAAATAGATATCGGACAGCCACGCGCACTAATCTATTCATTCTGGAAGAGCTAAGCATTACTAACAACCTACAACGTTAAGACACCTGCTGCTCAACAAATGATATTTTAATACCCACCAATGCTCAATTCCTTAGAACAGGCGATACGTCTAGTTAGAAATTAATATCGACTAGACAAACACAATGGCGTTAACAATGGCGCAATTAACGTAGGTAAATTCACTCTTACCTTTCCTCAAAGAGACCCTCAGCACAGCATCCCCAAAGATGAAATAGGTCCTGAGGGAAATTGATTTCCTCGTGGTCAATGTTAGCAAAATGATGAAAGATAAAAAACAAAACAAGAACATTTTGGAAAAGAGAAAAATAATTAAAAAAAGGACTTTTTTTTAAAGAAAGACAAATATTCCCAAGTTATGAAAAACCTGACAATATTTGAAAATCTCCTACTACCACCACAGTAGGTGGAAAATGTTGCTTTTGTCGTGATAGACGACTTGGCAGGCGAGAGTTGATGTGTGTGTTTGTCTCTTTTTAGTGCCGCTTTTTCGTCTCACCGTGTTTCAAATTACAACGGTGCTAAAGATGTTTTTACTTCAAAAATAAACTGAGAACTCGATCCTGGAGAAGCTCATGCCCATTGGCTTAGTGGAAAACTCTGTTCAAAATAAATCTATTAAACCACTCGTTTTCATATTATAAAAAATGTGACAAATAATTTTTGACGTGATAACGTCTTATAAATCGATGAACGCCAGCTGCACTCTCAAAAAAGCATGACTCATTGTCACGTTCCGCCTGAGCCTAGCTTGCAAGCGAGAGCTCGGAACAAGCGGTCAGCTCGTGACGTATCTATCTCTCTTCCACTCCATTGTTATTGTATGACGTTATCACGTAAAATTATCGTCAGTAAACTGACTTTACAGATAATCAATTTTTCTTTTAACATTTTTTCAATTATTTTGAAAACATTCAGATTCCTATGACAAAATAATAAAAAATCAAGTGTAAAAAGTTACAATAACCATTTTTTGAAAACTCTTTCCATTAAAAAATTACAAATGCAAGCAAATTACAAATGTAAGCAAATTACAATAGGATTTTGTGAAAAAAAATGTGTGTTCAGAATATATATTTTCCAACCTTTCAATATTTGCTCAAACGACGATAGTTGTTGGGATGTCACGCATATTCAGAATACAACAATTTATCGTTTGCCGACTTCCAGAGGGTTAAGCATTCTCCATAGCACGAATTAGTTTAGTCTGTGTGTTGCGGGAAACAACTGGTGTAACATAATCCAGTATTGGGTCATGCCATTAAGTAGGTACGTACCGGGGAAGCCGATTAGCGGGGCAATATTACCCTAAGAGGTTACACGGACAGCGTTACATATCCATTTGACGTCCGTTTCCATCGGTACCTTTCATTCATCAGCATTCCACGGCTAATTGGTCATAATACCCCGTGGGCTCGAGACCTTTGAGGGCAAAACATCACCCTTCATCATCTGTAGGACCCTTGCTTTATCTGAGGAATACTATTATTAATTACCATTAATTCCCTTGCGTATTTCTAGGTACAACTGTGATGGTTTATTTGATATCTTCTTAATGTGACATTGAACAAGAATAGCAGTGTCCTGAACCCGTGGGGCAATAGCAAATTCTCAATACCATTGTTCATACCTTAGGTATGGGAAGGTAATATTATTTATGTCTCCGTTATGCAGATGTGTAGTTCACCTAGCATGAGAGTAGCGAAGTCAAGTTAGTAACAGTATTTTATATTACATTTTTATTCCGCCTGAGTTCTTGAGCGTTGCGACTGTTGCGAACTGTCAATTCAGAATACTCAACATTTCACGAAGTTTAATTTTCACTGAAACTAGTTTATAAATGTTGACTTATTTGATATAATTTTTATTGCGATATCTGGGCGTGGGCTCTTGACTCGCAATCCGAATGTCGCGAGATCGAATCCCGGCGGGGCGAATAAATTTAATTTGATTAATTTGTGTTATTTCACAATTAATTCATTTCAAATAATAAACAATATATTTGCGGCACGTTCCAGATTGGAAGACACTCTCAATTTCGCCCTGGTGTAAGACCAGAATTGAAACGTTGCTTGAAATGGCTTAAGCCGTGTTTGGTGACCACATCTGAAAAGCCAGGTACTTCTCAATCTTCCTCTTCCTCATCTCCTTCTCTTCTAATTACCTTCAGCTTTACAACATACCTCGATTGGGGATGCCATAGTCTCACTGGTTCCAGACGGGAGCAGTTGGGATATTCGTTTAAAAAAAAAGTTTCTGACACAGGACACACTGACTTCCAGATTTCTAGCCACCCCTCAAATATTTTTCCTTCACAGAACTTCCTCTCTTTCTTTTCCCTAAATAGATCCTCCACACAGCATCCCTGAGAAATAGGCCCTGAGGGAAATAATTTTCCTCAAAGCCTCCTATGTGTTAAAAAAAACGAGTGGAATTTTTAAGGTCCTCTGGTAACTATGAATGGTTGGCCATAACCTTAATTGGAGATTTTTTTCTAGAGGAACGAACATTCTAGAGGTTTATTGAGACATTCTTAATAGCAATTCATTTACAATTAACATTTAGATTCTGAATGACTTTCTTTTATCAGGTTGATATTGACGGTGTCTTTCATTCTGGAACGAGGTGCGTAAGTAGGTAGGTAATACAATCAATTTATTGAAATTTCACAGCACTAAAAGTTCGTAAAAATAAACAAGTTTTTTACAACTTGCCTTGGATTTTAACGCAATTTGTGGATCAAGAGCCAAAAATCTTACCACTCTACTAGCGAGGTTGGCAACACTTACATTTTTTGACTTAATACCTACATTTATCGACTTAATACTTACATTTGTTTACTTAATACTTACATTTGTTGACTTGATACTTACATCTGTTTGCTTAACACCTACATTTGTTGACTTAATACTTACATTTGTTGACTTAATACTTACATTTGTTGACTTAATAATTACATTTGTTGACTTAATACTTACATTTGTTGACTTAATACTTACATTTGTTGACTTAATACTTACATTTGTTTACTTAATACTTAAATTTGTATCTGAAATGATATCTTCAGTTTTATTTATTAAAGTTACACCTGGATATAAACATCGTTTAAAAAATACGAAAAACTACAATATTTGTCTATTTTTGTAAGATCTTCTTGAACAGCCCTTAATTCCGACACAGACATGTCGTAGAAAACTCACAAAACGTACAAAAAAATAAACGTTCGTCAAACTCGTGAACAACACCATTTATTTCCATCATCTTAACTAAACCGCGTCGGTGTCATATTTGAAAACAACAATATCCGCCATTTTGTAACTTCCCAAAACTTGAAAAAGCGACGTCAAATACGGGATGGTTTATTTTTATTTGAAAAATGTGGCCACCTACTGCCAACTTACAAACTAAAAAAGCGAACATCGAGAATGTCCCAGTTTCATCTTTGTCTCTTTGCGCATTCAGTGAACTAGGTAAATACAAATGCCTGAAAAACCCCACATTCATTTTTCACAAATGTTATCTTCTTCTTTTACTAAGCCAAGACTTTCACGTGAAATGAAAAAAAGTACTTGCGGCCCTAGGAATAATCTCCTAATATAATATTATAAAAAAAGATCTGTTTATCTCTGAGGAACCTATTTAAACGTTGGTCGTCGAGTTACATAGAAAACTAAGCAGTACTTTTTTGTTACAGTGTAAGTAGTAACTACTTATTAAGTAACCATTTATTGAAGTAAAACTTCTTTACGCACGCTTGACTTGGGGAGTAAGCTGGTGAATCCGTGACGAGAGCGTTACGAAAGTGTCGGGCGAGGCGAACGGAAGTTGAGAGGGAGATATAAGTTAGTGAAGATAGCAAGAGAGAGAGAGGTGCGAGCACACATTTTCTTTCTCTCTTAGCCAGTAACGTTTCGTATATCTAGGACACAGTGCAAGTCTTTTGTCTGTATCACACTGTAGGAGCAAGAGAGAGCAGTGCGCGCGTACATTTTCTTTCTCTCTTCCTCTCATAGAAGTTTTACTTCAGTCGTGTGGTCTAAAGCACAATCGTATTTTTTTGGATAACCAGCATCCGTACGTCACCCCAAGTGGTTCGCTAAGTTTGGTGATTTAGTAGGGGTGCCCGGGTTCATAGGGTGAGGTTTGTCTAGGTCTTGGCGGCGAATGCGTTTGCCCACCTACGGCAGGCCGTAGGTGGTGGATCGGATTGAGAGAGACTGCTTGAGACAGACCTAACTTAGACCTCTCCTGCCAGACTCTCTCGACCCGTCGCCTCGCACAGTAGTTGGAGCGATGGATTCTTAAATTCGTTTAACTAACGTTTAAGTAACCCTAAAAAGACCCTCGACACAGCATCCCCAAAGATGGCATAGGCCGTGAAGAATTTTTTTCTTCTGGAACTAACGCAAAACAAAAACCAGGCACTTTAATTTAAGATTTTTGTTTTCAAACAAATCCTACATAAATTGCGTAAGAGTAGAACAAAAATGGAATACGTTGCGGAAAAACATAATGTTCAATTAATACTACTAAATGTTTTTTTTTATTACATTGTCATTACAACGATGGAAACAGTCCCATGCTACAATGGCGCAGTGTTAAGTTTTTTTCATTATGTTGTGACTTGCAGTTTGTTATCGCCACTTAATGAAATAAAAAGGCTGAAGACAAAGCGAGAAACGACTAATAATATACATTATTCGAAGTAACCCGCAATCAATAGTTCACCTTTCTCGTTAGTTTGTCCGAAATTCGAGTAGCGGCTACTTGTGCCCGGAGAGTCGGGAATGTCCTCACAGTGCCAGCGTTATGTTATTAACGATCTTCCATCTTCCATAATGATATCGTATTCAATCCTCGTCAGGAACGTGGCGAAGAACGTGCAAACGGACAAATCGATAACACTACCTATGCTCGGAATATTCGCCAGCATTTCCGTAAGTGTTTTTATTCCCGATCCTAATGTTACAAAGTGTGGGCGTACAATATATTTTAACTTTTAACACGTCAAAGTACCCGCGTCTATATTTCCCGCATGTTCGGAATATTTGCGTGTGTATTGATGTAAGTATGCGATAATGACTTAACGAAAAGCTTCGATGTTCACGCGAAATGAAGAGAAGTTTTCCCATTTTGAATAAAGACATATCTTAGGGTCTTTGGGGGAAGCGATAATAATATTATTGCTGTTCAATTTTTACATTTCGTGTAAAACGGATTTCAGAAGATGGCGGCTTACAATTTTTAGAGTAAGTACCAAGTACCAACCACAACTTTTATTCGCGGTATAAATGCGCGGAATCAAATTTATGAGTTCAATCAAAGAACTCTAGCGACTGCCAATATCCAGCAGTAAAGTTATTTTCCCTCTTATTCTTGGCAGTTCCAATATGAGCCTTGGTGAATACTAGGTAAGTAGGTAGCGACGATCATTTTATATATTAGCTTCAGAATGTTCGGATACATATCTCTGTAATACTTGAAAGTTCTCGCCTACAAAGTGGTGTGAAAAATAATCTTATAAATCGCGGCGCCAGACGTATATAGACCATTTGCCGTTGATGTTAAATATCATTATCAGGTCAACAAGTAATTTAATTACGAATGAAAAAACGTTTTGTCTTTCGTTGATTTTTTCTAATGTAATATGTGGGTCGTCTGAATAACATTGCAAATTAAATATGTTAATGTGAAAACGTACTACAAGTCTCAAACAATCTTTGGTTTTATAATATACTAGCTTTTCCCCGCGGCTTCGCTCGCATGGTATTACGGGAAATTACTGTAGCGCTTGCACTTATCAATTATCTCCCCCCCCCCCCCCACCCCTATCCCCTCCCGCATTCCATGTATTCATACCCGTACATTCAGTTTTCAAACATCTCGCCTACCATCTAAATTTCATAATACTATAGCTCAAAGAAAAAAAGAATTACTTATCCAATTTTGTTCATTCGTTCGGAATTTATGCGCTCACAAACATTTCGGATGTTTATTTTTATTTAAATATTTGGAAGTTCGTTAATATAAAAAAAAAATACTCTATTTATCATTCAGTCTTTATAATCGTTACGAATTATATTTTTAATATAGGAACTCTCATCTGACATTTATTCCAAGCTTGTCCAAAAAAAAAACGAAATCTAATATTTGAATTTTCTGCAGTAGTAGCTGACCAGTAGACTGAGTACCTAACAGCATAGAGCCCAAAAATATATCAACATTGTTTCCATAGAAAAGATTTTTTTCTGACGTTAGCAAAAACTCGCTTTTGTTAGCGACAGAAAACGTATAACAAATATAATAAATTAATATTTATAATTTCATAACGCCAGAGCTTACCATCATATACAATCTGTAGTCTGCGCATATAATTTAGCTTTATATTGGTGAAAGCATTATTGAAGTCTTTATATTGTGTTATGCGTGAAAAGGTCATAAACAAACTCGAGCAGTTTCGCATTTATAATATTAGTATGGATTATATTTATTCTTAAGAAAATCATCTGTTTCACTTAAGTTTAAAAAAGTTAACCCAATATAAGTACTAAGAATTCAAGGGTAAAGGTTTACATGAAATGAAATATTTAGATATTTAAAGTAATTTATTTCCAGCTTTGTGACGCGCCTTGAAGTGATTTTTCACAGAAATTGCGGTAAAGAAACAAAAAAAGATCAGTGAAAAATAATACACTAAAATATACAGAGGATTTTTGGATGTACATAAACAAAAAAATGAAAGATGTTGGATTAGAGCAGAGATTCCACATCTTTACGATTTTTTTTATACATCATAAGCACTAGAAAAAAATCATAGCCTTTTCGACCAACATCATGTTCGTGATACTACAAAGAATTTTTCCTTAGTAAATGTGTTGAAAATGCATTTATTAAGGCACCAGCCCACTCTGAAACATTTTTTTTTGTAATTTTGAAGTGAATTGGAATTTGGATGAAACGGAAATGATGCACATAGCACCTGCGAAGCATCAAACTCCTATCAAGGCTCCTGTTGGTTGAGATGTAGAACGGAAAAACGCTAGGTCTGCGCTCATTGGGCTCTTTGATAATGACCTCACTTTTCAAGGCTCCTTGGTTCTTCATTGGTTGCAAAAAGCATGACTCATTGTCACGAGCGTACAAGCCAAACGGCCTAAGCGTTTGGCTTGTGACGCATCTATCTCTCTTCCACTCCATCGTTATTGTATGACGTTATCACGTAAAATTATCGTCCGTAAACCGACTTTACAGACAACCAATTTTAAAAAAAAAATTCATTAAATTGACGTAAATACAGCATTTTATGTGAAACCTTTCGAAACAGCTTGAATGTTGAATTATTCTTCAGCAAAATTTTGAACGCTTTTTTCTCGAAACTACTTTTTCAACCTGGTTGACAACATATTAAAAACTGGGAAAATATAATATTGGGAAAAATGTTGAAACATATTTTAGTCAATTATTATCAATTTAATGCCATCTTCCTTTAACCCTTAAATTCTACCTATCATCCTTAAGGCCACCCTGCAGATCTTAGGCGCCTCCAAAGGGGCTATGAAATCACTATGTAGAGTAAATGCGAATTGATGTCACAGGACACAATGAAGTCATATCTAAAAACTTGGATTTAGATGCTTTCCTACCACGCGTCGATAGTTATTTTTTTATGTAATTAACAAATTTATAAAATAATGTCCACATCCTTTATGACGCGGCGGTAAAACTGCGTACTCGAAGCACCATAAAAAAAGTGACGCCTAGGAATCTCGGTGTGAAGTTTATGAGTCCCAACAATTTTATTGTTCATATTATCATAAACAGTACGACGCCGGTAGGAGCCGGGGCCAGGAGCCGAGAGCAGTTATGCGCGTGTTACACGGACATTAAGCGGAGATATTACGCGATCAACATACCTGGTTAGCAGTAACTGCTACCAGTCGTTACGGGGTACGCGCCCGGCGTATCGGCTATCCATCAAACATAGCTAACCGATGAACATTAGTTACACGTTGATCCCCCGTGTGACGTTATGCAAGTGCATCGATCGCTTTCGCCCGTAGTTAGTAATGAATGATGTGCTTACAATGTCTAACTAATTCCAAATTTACCACTAACCACTGACATCATATCTTGACGCGTTAAGCTGCTTTCAAAGGCGACGTGGTACGTTACGCAATGTACACATTTATCGAAAATGTACACATTTAATGGATTATTCGTGATGAAGCGTCAGGAAATCTTTTGACGTTCAAACAAAAGAGTTACGTGAAGCTTAAAGATCATTAATTTTGCTACACATTTTCTATCTATCAGAAGTTTCTACATGATTTAAAAAATATATATTTCAAATAAAGCAAGTTATAAGAGTTGTTCTTCTTTTTAACCTACATAACGTTTACCACTCTGTCACATTTCCACCACTCTGTCACATTTTTTTTACTATAAATGTATCTCTGGATCTCAGAGTGGAAATTGTACCAAGGGGGGAAGGAGGCCTAAAATGCCTATTGGGGTTGACAAACACGAGTTGCGTGTATACCTATTTCGAATGACAATCCACGTGACAGAATTGTCGTACGACATAAAAATTGTAGGAGACAAGTTTTTGAGTTTTTTTTTAAATATTTTATTAAACATCATTAAAATAATAATCGCTGTTATACCTTTTGGAGTTTAAAAATAGTTTTATATTTTATGTCGACAAATAATTTTTTTTCTAAACCTTGTATAATACACGCAAGTCGAGGTAGCAGAAGACATTTGTGATTTGTATGAAATACACTTCTACCAAGAGAAGTTACAACTCTGTCACGTAATTTTAACTAGAAAAATATAAATGTCTTTAGTGCAGTAGATTTTAAAGTAATTGTAAAATAATAATATAGGTAATTCTGTTGAATTTTTCTCCACGAACTGGTGGAGACAACTTTATGTAGGTTAAAAAGAAGAACGACCCATAAATAATTTATTATGTAAGGTCAAGGAATTCTGTAAGGTCAAGGAATTCCGGGAGGCCTTAGCTTAGGTGGACACCGCATCCTTAATCTCCCGTTGTGGCGCAAGGAGCTGTAGGCAGACCTTTCCCAGATTCGGCCAGAAACCAGGATACCCCAAGGGTTGTGGCGCGGATGATATTCATTTTAAGTAGTTATAAAGTATTACGTAACCTAAGTATTTGACACCGTTAGCTTTCTCTTTACTTGTTAATACGTCGATTTATTAAACACTTACTTTCGAAAATTGTTTTTTTAATGAATCTTTGTGATTTTACAATACTGCGTGTCTACATCTTGTAAGGTTTTTTTTTCCTTAATTAAAGGAAAGGGATATAGATTTGTATGTAGGAAAAACATTATTATATAGGCGAATGCATGGGTTAGTTCGTATTATGCGAGAAAACTTGAAACTCGGCTAATTTTACGAAATGGTTTTATGTTGAAAATTTTGCAGTAAAATGCATAATTCAACAAAATACGGCATATATTTCAGCAAAAACGGATGCAAGGAATGCAAGCATAATAACGTATGTTTATTTAACTTTATGGTATAGTCAAGAGGTTGTGGGTTCGATCTCCATGCACAATACGTCAATACGAATTTTATTGATAAAGTTTATAATTGTTGACACATCAGTTCCAATTTTGAAAATGACTACTAAAATAATTATCAGTGAAAATATTATATATTATAAAATTCTATTCACAATGTGTTACCTTCACCTCCGTAGTTGAGGGGTAAGGCTCTCCACTAGTAATCCAAAGGTCGCGATTTCGAAGCCCGGCGTGCACAACTTAATTTTATTTGAATGATTTGTGTTATTTCGCAACTCATAAAAACTACTCTTAGTTTTGCCCTGATGTAAGATCACCAGTCAGAAATAAAAATGGATTTTGCCATATTCGTTGACCACGTCTGAATATCCAGATACTTTTCCACCTCCCTCTTACCCACCTCATTCCTCTCCCCACTACCATCAGCATCACAATACACCCCTTGAGGATTGCCTCACTGTCTCCAGGCAGTTGGGAAGAGTTGGGACTTCATATGATATTCACATCAAAATCAAACTTAAATTTAAGACAAATCCGAGTACATTGAATCAGTTAATGAAATAAAATTACTCGGACGAACAGACCCACAATCGAAATAAGTAAGTTTGATGATACCTACCCAACCCATAGGCATTTTTTTTACCAAAAATTATGTTCTTGCACCAAAGTAATTACTGGTCCGAAAAACGTGAAAACCAACCCTTTGTAAAGGTCCGTAATTCATAGTCAGAGTAATTAATGTTGAATAACACAACTCTATTGTTTTACGTTCCCAACTATAACCGAGTGCCTTTTTTTTAATACACCTCTCGTGGATAAACTTACTAGTACTATATTACTAAAGAGCATTCATTTCGTGGCAAAAAATTAAAAGCGGTTTTACTAAATTTAGTTGCAACAGGATTAAAAGTTTCCACTGTCGAGATAATGATTCGCGGTAAGCACTAGAAAAAATACTTTAAACATCGCAATAACTGAAAGACTTATTTTGAGATTATGCGACTGGATAACGGCCACGTTCTTTATTTAAAAATTCAGAAAGAATTATAACTGTTTAAATGGGGTCAAGTTTCACTAAAAGTAATTAAATTTGCTCGGAGGTTCTGAAAAGCTATTCTTAGAAGTGTGACTAAGTGATGGTGAGGTTTTGACTTCGGTTCTAAACCACGGGAATACAGTCACCAGTACGTTAGACAGAGTATAATATTTGAGGTAGTAATGACTGGATGCAATTCGACTTGTTTTTATGTTTCGCGCCGTGAGTACTTGCGTATATTAAGGGGAACTGCGCTGCCATTGTCACACAATGCTTAATTTTGAAAATGAGGCCAAATTATCCAACAAAACTCACTAATTATTGAAATAAAAACTTATTTAGCACCGTTGTGATTTGAAACTCAAAAAAAGAGACAAACATATTCATCTATAAGATTTAGCGAGAGAATGAGATAACAATAAAATATTTATTATTTCACGAATACTCAGTTACAGTATAAAACCACAAATTTACGGTCCAAAAGAAAGCGACATCTAGCGACTCCAAGGTAGAAAACACAAATACTAATAAGATTACCAATTATACAGGTAAAGGTGCACTGTAATTCAACCACCAAAATATGGGGAAAAATTGGTTGTCTGTAAAGTCGGTTTACGGACGATAATTTTACGTGATGACATCATATAGTAACGATGGAGTGGAAGAGAGATAGATGCGTCTCAAGCCGAATGCTAAGGCCGAACGCTTGTTCCGTGCTCTCGCTTGCACGCTCGGCTCAAGCGGAACGTGGCAATGATTCATGATTTTTCGTGAGTGCAGGGGGCGTTCATCAATTTATAAGTACGTTATCACATCAATATAACTTGTTAAATAGACAGGCTTGAAAATGAAAATTTTCGGAGCATACTTTGCGGTTTTTTTTCTATCGAGGGAATTTCATATAATGTGCGTTTCGGCGTGGGGGTTGTATATATATTATATTCAAAATTAACATATATTTTTTTAAGAGCTTAAAAAATACAAATTTTCAAGGGAGATTAGCAAGAAATCGGTAGAAGTGCCGCCTTAACATTGTTAATTTCGGGATGCAACATTAGATTAATACGGTAATGAACTGAAATTTTCAATTTCGTACTATTAAATTGCGGTAAGTGTAAAAACTACTTGATTTACTGTAAAGTATTAAATAAAAAGATGCTGCATTATTAATTAAGTACGATAATTTTTGACTTAATATACTCGTTGTGCGTTTTCAAGTGGCTAGTACATACAACAGACACTACTCCTGATCGATTTAATTTCAGAATGCTTAGTTTTACTACATGGATTCAGATCATAAAATTTGCAAGAAACACTATTGGGTCTGTTGAATAATTTGATAATTGAATAGATATTTCTCCATAACATGAAGTCATAACATTGATGGAAATTAAGAGATGTGCTCAAAATTTTTGTGGCCACTTAGAACTATGTAATGCAAAATCTATTAATTTAGACATTTACTCTAGACATTTACTTACCTTTCAAGAGTTTTTCAGTTATATAATATTATTATTTTTCTAAACTATTTTAACATTATCAAAACATGCTTTTCTAAAACATGGTTCTCTTATCATTTAGTATGTAAGTTTATGAACGTTGTTATCCTACACATTTTAATGTTCAGAGCATAATATTTATGTTTATAAACCTTAATGGAAGTACAAGAGAGGTTTATGCGTTACCTGCATAATGTGCGAGAATGTTCTCCTGTATCCATCCTTGTACTCAAAAAAGGAATGCTCGATTTCAACACCTTAGGAGCGGCCGAAAAATATTTTTAGTAAACATCTTTTAAGTGAATCTCAGGATCTATGTTTAATCAGGTCAGAGAATTAAATCTGCCTTGATGGTGGACATTGAAATGTTGGCTAAGGAAGGAGAAAATGCAACAAGGCATAATAACTCAAAAATTAATCAAGATCTTTTGGCAGTAAAAATCCCAAATCATATCCAATAGAAAAACATATTATTTATGTTACATTTGTACATGCCGCATTTTATTCAGATCTTCTATTGAATCTTATACGTGGTGTCCGGAAACCAGTGGAACTAGAAACTGGATTCCAATTTATTAGATAAAATTTTTTTAAATCGGTTGGCGCGCATTTTGGCAGGTACTTTTTTTGTTTTACAACGCGCCGAAGCGGCTCCAAAAGTATTTTTTTGTCTAAAAAGGTTGTAATAGTTTTTCCCGCTTGTACCACTAGTTTTTGGATATTGTTACGTTACAAGAATAAGGAATCGAGTCTTAAGTACCGTCATGTTTCGACAGTCAGCGAATCGAGCCCTAAAATACTGTTGCACCGCGGGACGGTAATGCGCAGGCGCATCACCCCTCCCGCGACCCACGGATCAGGAGACGCGCCGCACACGGCCATTCAAACCAGTCTTCAGCAAGCGAGCTTCCCGGGCCCACGTCCCGCGCGAACATGTGCGACACAAGTTCAGTTTCGCCGGTTGTGCACTTCCGGTGTCCGCGCATGGACGCTGCTGAGACCGGGAGAACAAGCGCGTAAAGCCGCTGTTGGCCCATAAACCAAACGTGAGTCAATTACCATGTTACCCTTTGTGTGCAATTAAATGTTTTGAAGCCCTAACCACGCGTGTAGAGAGCAGAGACTGACGTTCAAACTAACTTTCAGCTAGGATCGTTCCTCTTATGTATTATTGTGTCTCCTAGAATTGAATAAACTATTTATGTGATAACCTACCGTGTTTTGCTTGTCGAGAGAGGCCCTGGGGGGATGGAGAAGCGTGAAGTTCCGAACCACAAGCACTAGCCTTGAGGTTAAGAGAAACCCTGCTTGCACCGAACCTGAGCTAGTTTTTATTTGGGGCAGATACAGCAACTAATTTGTATTAAATATGTGGGAGCTTTCTCCAACCCTGCCGATAGCATCAGCACGCCCGCTGACGCTAACACTGGCGCTAAACGTGGGGCCATTTAAATTTTTTTCTGTTCCACCACGGCCTCGTTCCCAAGCAACAATTGTAAACTCTGAAATGTTATTATGATGTATTGTTTATTCCCAATTGTCTAGCACTTCCAACAGGAATCTCGGCGCGAACGTAATTTCGAATCACAATTTAAATTATTACGGGCGCGATTTTATCATTTGTGAGTCGTCACTCGACAAAATATTACCGGTATTCCAACGCAAGGTGCCCAACCTAGGAAGTTGTCGCTGCGAATAATACAGTGATTACAAAGTGTCGGCCGATTAAAATTGCTATTTTCAATACAAGTGAATAGTGGAAATAAACACAAATTAAAGAAGAATTTATTCAACAATTAAAATCATGTACATGATAAACAAATCATCCGCTTGGTCTCGAAAGTGCTAAATATTTTTAATAATATACTATATTGCAGCACGCTGGTACGTCTCTTAAACGGACACTTGCTGACACCTAGGGAACAAGTGGATTTAAATTCTTTCTGTCATTTGACAATTAAGTATTTTTGACTCTGTCGTCTGCTGAAACCGGGTCATGCCGAATCACATTCGAATAATGCAAAAAATACTAAATTCGCGTTGACGTGGATTCCTTGACATCTGACACTATAATACCTTGTCAATTGACAAAGAAGGTAATATCTTGTCGAAAAGACGAAGGGAATTCGCGTGTAAATACCAAAAAATTGGTGCTGTATAAAATCAGGCTATAGGAAGCCGCGTAATGAAACCATGCCCCCAAGATATTGTTGAATTCTCAAACAAATTACTTCCACGAAAACTTGTGAAAATTTTTTCGACTTTTCCTTTTTTCGATTTTTTTAATTTTCGAAATTTTTTTTTCCAAAACGCTTGGATTTTTTCTTAAAAACGCATGGCCAGAGGAAAATCGCTGCTCAAATTTTCTCCAGTTTAAGACTCTGAAAATTTTTTCGATTTTTTCCTTTTTTCGATTTTTTAATTTTCGAAATTTTTTTCCAAAACGCTTGGATTTTTTCTTAAAAACGCATGGCCAGAGGAAAATCGCTGCTCAAATTTTCTCCAGTTTCGGACTCTGAAAATTTTTTCGATTTTTTCCTTTTTTCGATTTTTTAATTTTCGAAATTTTTTTCCAAAACGCTTGGATTTTTTCTTAAAAACGCATGGCCAGAGGAAAATCGCTGCTCAAATTTTCTCCAGTTTCGGACTCTGAAAATTTTTTCGATTTTTTCCTTTTTTCGATTTTTTTAATTTTCGAAATTTTTTTTTTTCCAAAACGCTTGGATTTTTTCTTAAAAACGCATGGCCAGAGGAAAATCGCTGCCCAAATTTTCTCCAGTTTCGGACTGAAAATTTTTCCGATTTTTTCCTTTTTTCGATTTTTTAATTTTCGAAATTTTTTTTCCAAAACGCTTGGATTTTTCCTAAAAAGCACGTGGCCAGAGGCAAACCTCTGCCCAAATTTTCAAATAACCCAAACACTTACAAATACGCGTTTTTTCGCAGAAGCATTTTGTAAAAAAAAAAATATATATACGTCCCCAGTGGTCAATCCCTGGCAAAAATTTCTTTCCAATTACGGATAAAGAGTCGAGTTCTCGTTTTTCTCCCAACGTAAGGTCACCCTGACACGACCCTATACACTATGGAAGTCCCTCAAGTCACGCTGGGTATAATCCCCCACATTTCTACGTCAAAAAAGGAAGAACTACTACAGGCCCTGAGAAGTAGAAAGATTTCTCCCAGGAATAAATCCAAAAAATGCCTTATTCAATATGCTTCTTTCTACAACAAAAAGTACATCAGGAAGTTGCAGTTTCAACAGGAAGACACCTCAGAAATCATCTCTACCTCCCTCACAGTCTCCGAAGCAAAACCCTTGGTGGTACAAGCCCAGGAACAGACGAAAATATATGATTTGACAACCTGGAAGACGAAATACAACGGACTCACGGATGTGGAGGATTTCATCAACAGAATAGAAGAAACAGCCCAAGTCAGAGGAATCCCCGAAAGTATTCTACACAGGAACTTCATAGACCTCATCGCTCCTGAAATGCTTACCTGGCACAGGATACATAAGAGAAAAACAAACTCATGGAGGGAACTCAAGGTGGCACTTTTATCCAGTTTCGGAGAAAAAAAGGCCCAACACAGAGTCAGGCTATCCCTACTCGCTATCAAGCAGCACTCTGGAGAGCCTGTTGCTAGATTCACACAGAGGGCAGAGGCCATCAATATAAAGCTCACCCAACCTGTCCCTGAAGCGGAACTTCTCCCGGTTTTAATCGACGGTCTTCTCCCCAGATACGAAAACATCATTACTTCTCAGAAAATTGCCACGCTGGAGCAACTGAAAGATGTCTGCCAGCTACTAGAGGCATACCAGGATCGGAAGAGAGACGAAAGATTCCCCAAAGAAAACTTTCGCCCAAGCACTTCGTCCGGCATAAAACCGGAGCACAACGAAAAGAAATCCTGCTCTTTTTGCCACAAGATTGGTCACTCCCAAGCCGCCTGCTTTAAACAAGCAAAACTTTTATCCTCCAAAGACACCCATTCTAACAAAAGGCGATCCGTCGATCGTTCTCCAAGAAGAGATGAAGGGAGGAAGTTTGGCAAAAGACCACGCCAAGACAATACCGAAACGTCCATCCCGGATCTCAGATTCATCAAACCCCCTATGGATTTCTCCAGACCCCCTCCCAATTGGACAGCCAGGAAGACAAAAAACTAGACCCCAACCCCCCGGACCATCCCTCCCATAGGCCAAAGGAATGGTCGGAGTGGTTGGAACACGTCAAATTTTTTAAACAGGCCTTACCCCTCTCTACAGTTTGCTGCAAACAGGCAATAGACGGTAGACCCTTCGCGCATTTTTCCATAAACAACGTGGTTTTTTCAGGTCTCCTAGACAGCGGCGCCTCTGTCAGCTGCCTGGGCGACAACGCCCACACCTTATTCACAAACTGTGGTTTTAAAATGGGAAAATATTCTTCACATGTTACCACGGCAGACAACACTTCACAACTCGTCATCGGTTCTCTAACCCTGCCGATCAATTGCGACCAAAAAACAGTTTGGATCAAGTTTCTAGTTGTACCTACAATCACACAGAAATTCATCTTGGGAGTGGATTTTTGGATGGCTTTCAAAATTGCCCCGCAACTGTTTAACAACCCCTCCGTCACTCCCCAAGTAAACGAAATCCGTACGGTAATACCCTACGAAAACTTGAACCC
Source organism: Glyphotaelius pellucidus (assembly GCA_936435175.1). Classification (NCBI taxonomy): domain Eukaryota; kingdom Metazoa; phylum Arthropoda; class Insecta; order Trichoptera; family Limnephilidae; genus Glyphotaelius; species Glyphotaelius pellucidus. The sequence goes on from OW386542.1 coordinate 7,586,161, forward strand.
CTTACAGACAATACAATTAAATCAAATGATCAACAAGTATGAATCCATCTCCTTCGAAAGGTGCGGTTTAGGCTTAACCAACCTAGTACAACACCATATAAAAACAACAGGCCCCCCAATCAAACAAAGGTATTACAACCTAGCTCCACAAAAATTGAAAACGCTGGAAAAAGAATTGGACGATATGTTAAGACTGGGAGTGGTGGTACCCAGCCGCAGCGCATGGACCAACCCCACCTTATTAGTTTCAAAGAAAGACGGCTCAGCCCGTTTCTGCCTCGACAGCAGACGCCTCAACGCATGTACAATATCAGACGCCTACCCGCTCCCCTTGGTCAACTCCATCCTGGACAGACTTCGAAACGCTAAATACATCTCATCCATAGACTTAAGCAAAGCATTCTGGCAGATACCTTTGGATCCCAGCTCCTGCGAAAAGACTGCCTTCGTGGTGCCTGGCAGGGGTATGTTCCATTTCAAAAGACTACCCTTCGGTTTAAAAAACAGCCCAGCAGAACTACAAAGACTCATGGATAAATTGTTTGGCCCAGAGTTTGATAACAATTTATTTTGCTACCTGGATGACCTGATCATCATTAGCGATACCTTTGAAAAACATATACTTATTCTAGAAAAGGTTTTTCAACAACTCAAACAGGCCGGTTTGACTATCAACCTGAAGAAATCGGAATTCTGCAGGCACCGCCTACGATACTTGGGTTTCATAGTAGACGAAGAAGGCCTAAGAACAGACCCCACAAAAGTAGCGGCTATGACAAATTTTCCCCGACCTACAAATACAAAAGAGGTAAAAGCCTTCCTCGGACTCACCGGTTACTACAGAAGATTCATAAAAAACTTCTCAACTCTCGCGGTGCCGCTCAACAAAATCACGGGAATCCGTAAAGGTACCAGTAACTTTTCCTGGTCTGCAGAGACTGAGTCAGCATTCAACTCCCTGAAAGAGGCTCTTCAATCAGCCCCAGTACTGAATTGCCCCGACTTCAATCTTCCCTTTACGATCCATTCGGACGCATCAAACGTCGGAATCGGAGGAGTCCTCACTCAAAATTTTACGGACGGCGAACACCCCGTGGCATACTTCTCTCGTACCCTAAATAAACACGAAAAAAACTACGGGATTACCGAGAGAGAATTGTTAGCAGTCATGGAATCCATTCAACATTTCCGCGGATACATTGAGGGCAGTAAGTTTACCGTCGTCACAGACCATAGCAGCCTAAAATGGCTGATCTCGCTAGACAACCCCTCTGGGAGATTGGCTCGCTGGTCGTCCCGCCTATCTCAATATACCTTCGATGTCATCCACCGTAAAGGCGCGGATAATATCGTCCCGGATGCCCTTTCTAGGATCGAGATAGCAACATTAAATGCCGAATTACCCAATTCTAGTCTCCCCACAAAAGACGTATGGTATCAAAAAATCTTTAGAGGATGCAGTGACAACCCACAAAAGTTCCCGAATTTTATAATTAAGAACGGACAACTATATCGCAACTGCAAGCCTCCACTGTCAATCTTAGAGGACTATGCCTGGAAAATGGTAGTCCCTCTCGAAAATAGAGAACAAGTTATTATTGATAACCACAGTGCCGTAGACTCCATACACCCTGGAACTTTCAAAACATTCAAAAAAATATCTTTAAGATATTATTGGCCGGGTCTATTCAAACAAGTACGTTTATACATCTCCAAGTGCGACATCTGTAAGGCATACAAGCACAGTACGGCACCACCGTCTGGTCTAATGGGCAACCCCAAGCGTGCCGATAGACCACTTCAATCCTTTTCTATGGACCTCATTGGACCCTTCCCTAGAAGCTACGCCGGTTACATGCATATACTCAGCGTAGTGGACATCTTTTCCAAATACTGCTGGTTGTTTCCTCTGAAAAGGGCAACTGCAGCAGCAATAACCAATCTATTGGAAAAACATATTTTCATACCCTACGGTACCCCTCGTACTATAATATGCGACAATGGTAAACAATTTATAGCTCTGGAATTTAAAGAGTTTTTGTCTAAATATGGTATAAAGGATGTATTCTATAACACCCTTTACACCCCACAGAACAACACCGTTGAACGATACAACCAAACCATAAACACGGCCCTGGCAATTTTGGTTGGCAAAGACCAACGCACATGGTGCAAAAAATTAGACAAAATACAAGCAGCCATGAACAACACGGTGAACCTCGCTACAGGCTATACACCATTTTTTCTCAAACACGGCATGGAACAAGTAGTTCACGGTTCACTACACCCTGACAATTGCCTTCCACCCGTCCCTTCCTCCACAGCAGACCCCGCAGCAAATTACGCCCACCGCTTGGAGGAACTCTCCGCTATCTATAGTGAAGTAACAGACGCTCTACTATTGGCCCACCAAAAGAGCGCCGACAGGTATAACCTTCGCAGGAGGCACGTCACATTCAAGGAAGAAGACATCGTCTGGAGGAGAAACAACACTCTGTCACAAGGTGCGCTGTACTTCTCTGCCAAATTGGCACCCCGTTTTGTAAAGACGAAAGTCCTAAAGAAAATCTCAGACCTGGTTTACCGATTGTCCGACATCTCTGGTAAACACATAGGTAACTACCATATAAAGGACATTGTAAAAAGTGGTAACATGGAAACAAACTCCATTGCCACGCCCGTATAACCCCAACGGTTATTCCTTGACTCCTAGCAACCATTCGTCTACACCGTGACATGGATCACTATGGAAGTCAACCCTTTTGTTTCGTCACTAATGAGCGGCCTCTCGTAAACGATTGTCACTCATTAGGACACTCAAACGAAACCTTTCTAGCTCTGGCACAGTGGTGTCAACTGTAGCCAAAGTCATGGAAGAAATTATAATTCTCCCTTGTGGTTTCGTTTCATTTTATTTTATTTTTGTTTGTATAAATATCTCGTCATCATCAGTCATTCGCCTCTAATTGCTGCCCCAGGTGTCAAACCTTGGAAACATCGTTTTTTCTAAGCATGCACACCTCTACCTGAAATTGATCACTTCGGAGAAAGGAATTCCCTGTGGCTTACTGCAAGTAGTCAGAGACTACGTGCCCAAGGTTTTGTGCATCGTCACAACTAGCAGCATCATATTTTCACATCATCATGTCATACCTCGTCACCCCTTTCTAAATGTTAGAAAAATTTTTTTGTACATTAAATATCGGGTCCTCGCCAAAGTGCATCTAACCCTTATGTCATATGTAGTTAAATTAGGTAAGCAAACCTGTGTAAACCCACGGCGGTATCAGATGTTTGCTACCCGTTCTAAGTTTTTTTTCTGTTTTTTAAGAAAATAGAATGGCGCTCAATAAATAACCCAAATTGCTCTAGCTCTCCCCAGAACTGGATGTGGAGTCTGGAAAGTATCGTTATAAAAGGGACAACTTTCAACGTGCCTCTTCATTAACGATAAATTTTTTTACAACATTTCAGCAACATTGAGTCACCCTGGGTCTCAACTGCTCAAACTGAAATTTTGGGGTTGCCTTGTTGTGACTTATCACGTGCAAAGTACGAGGTCACAACAAGAAGCCAGGTCTCCAAGTGAACCACCCTGTGAACAACCCATCCCATTATTATAATTTTCATAACACCAAGGTGTGTCCATCGCAGTCTGTTTAAGTAAGTAAAACCTAGAAGGTCTTAAACACTCAAATCGGACCAATGTAAATAATTTTCCTTGTCAAACAACGATAAGCGCATGTCTTGTATTGTTGCTACCATCGTACGTGTAAGTACAACAAAAGTTGTACCATCACGATACGATACTCTGTGCGTAACCAAAAGGGTTGTACCACAAAGGATCTCTTTTGCGGTAAGCTTAGATGAAATTCACATTCCATCAGCACGCCAAAATTTTTTGTCCCTTAATTGTTGAAGTATAAAATCTTGGCCAGATCTTCAAATATGTTTTTGCCTTTGTGCAAGTCTTTAACGTACGCTAATATGGATTTATTATGCTACGGTATTGTTGTACTAAGTACATCAGTATGTCTCGCCGTCTGTATTGAATAGGTACCTTTATATGAACGTTAACCTTTGTTGCCATCATAGGTGGGAACCTTATAAAATCTGCCGTCATAGATGGGAATCTCAGAATATCTACTAAATGCGATACGGGGAGCCCGTTATAATTACTCTGTGGGTTTTTGTCAGAAATGTCATAAATACCTAGTCTTTTGCACCTCCCTTCAATACTGGGCAACCCAGTTGTAATTCGTTCATTGTTATCCGTGAAGACGTTATAAAACTTACTTGCAAATCTTTTGATCTCGCAATCTTGTACGCTATACGTGAAGACGTTATAATACTCACCATGAATCGTGCGAACGAAATAATATCAAACCTTTATGTGTGAACTACTCAATGTAGTCCACACCCCTTTTTTGTAATCATTAATATGCCCGTGGACTTCCTGTCACAAGAACCCAGGAACTATCTACTATCTCAAAAGGACTAATCATACGCTTCACTCATGATTATGGGGCATCGTGTCGTGGGAGTTAAGTTGATGGACACAAAAACACCTAACTCGTTGTCTGGGAGACGAACAAAGAAAATCCCCAGGTTTGTGAGATTTGAGCAAGGGTCTGTCATTTCTCGCAAACAAGTAGGAGAATAAAACGACCCCTAATCTTCTGCCCAATACACGTAGAGGATTAGACTTTTATGTCAGTGTATTCTTTTGTCCAACACTACCAAACATTATTGTAATGTGCCAGGATGACTGCTGTAGACCTTGTTTCACCTCCACCCAGAGGTCGAATTTCGGAAATAGCCGAGTCCCCAGCAGTTTTCTTCGTTCAAATGTTCCCAACTATCACCCCTCCCCTTCCTCGAAATTATCCGTGAATGGGGATATATGCGTTACGCACTTGGCGTTTCGTTTGTCAAATGGGACAATCTTCATACGCGGATCCTTTCAACTTCCTACTCCTTTCCCAGTTGTCATTATTGTAATGTGCCAGGATGACTGCTGTAGACCTTGTTTCACCTCCACCCAGAGGTCGAATTTCGGAAATAGCCGAGTCCCCAGCGGTTTTCTTCGTTCAAATGTTCCCAATTATCACCCTCCCCCTTCCTCGAAATTATCCGTGAATGGGGATATATGCGTTACGCACTTGGCGTTTCGTTTGTCAAATGGGACAATCTTCATACGCGGATCCTTTCAACTTCCTACTCCTTTCCCACTTTGTTATAACTAATCTTGTACGCAATGTTTTGTTTTTCGAAAGTAGAAAAAATGCTACCGTATAGACGTGAGCATAGGTCATGGAAGACCAACTTCTTTCGAATGGGGAATTTTGTTATACGTACAATCCCTCAACCACGTATTCTTGGAAATGTATTTGGTAAAGAAAAAAAACCAAAAGGGGTTACACAGAACCTGTCCTTGAATACGTACCTTTGTAACATGTATTAGGCATTAGCCACATTTAGTTAGCTCTCTCTCCGTCTCTCTCTCTACACGCCAAACAAATCCAACTTTTTCTCAACATGCACACTTGTTTCTCTCCAAACTTTTTTCATCATTGGTCTACTAGGCAGGTAAACTTCAAGAATTTTGTTCTAATAATAATTTTTGCCGGATTTTAAAAAAAAAAAAACCAGCAGCTCTGCACCCTATCTACATCTGCGCCTCTTCATGCTGCCCTCGCTACCGTCACGGAGGTCCCTTGCCTTCAATCCCTGCGTACCAAAAGCACCCGACCGCATCTAACATAACCTAGTGTGAGTCGTGCGTGTAGTTGCGAATTGTATCACCACAAAGAACCGACACTCAAAACAAACCCGAGCACGCCAGCTCTAGGTTGGTTCATGTTCCTGTTGCCCTTGTGCAAATGTTCCTGCTGCCATTATGCAAATGTTCCTGCTGCATAATGCAAATGCTCTGCTGCCATTATGCAAATATTCCTGCTGCATAATACAAATGTTCCTGCTGCATAATGCAAATGCTCTGCTGCCATTATGCAAATATTCCTGCTGCATAATACAAATGTTCCTGTTGCCCTTGTGCAAATGTTCCTGCTGCCATTATGCAAATGTTCCTGCTGCATAATGCAAATGCTCTGCTGCCATTATGCAAATATTCCTGCTGCATAATACAAATGTTCCTGTTGCCCTTGTGCAAATGTTTCTGCTGCCATTATGCAAATGTTCCTGCTGCATAATGCAAATGCCCTACTGCCATTGTGCTGATGCTCCTGTGCCCTTGCGCAAATAACAATACCAACGATTGTTCACAAAACAATCCCACTACATACAAAAACCAGTGTACCAACCACCAATTACGATTCCACTCTCCAATACTTCAATGGTTTCGTACTGGCTCACCCACAGGATCCGGAAGCAGTTACCCTTTCGACCTCTGTGACAGGTAGAACTCTCCACACCACCTAGAAGCCTCATCATGTGTTCTCTTCCTCGTATTTTCTTAAAGGCCCTAGTGTCCCTTGAGTGTAATCTCAAATGGGCCAGGTTACTGTGACAAAGTAACCTTGTAACTTCAGTGAAACGTTCAACCACCCCAGACATCCTACGCAAACCACGTTCGCAAACATTAGCTCACAGACCAATGATACAATTTTAGAGTTTTTTTTTCTATCACTGCATAACCCTTGTACCTTTCTTCAACAGATCCTTGTTCTTTGCAACTGTATTTATGTATGCCACTGCCTTTATATACATTTATTGACAATTCCTTGTTACACCATGTATCATCTCTTTTGTGTTCTGTTCATAACTATTCTCCAGCTAGGAATTTCTCTCTCTCTCTCTCCTCGTTTCTCTTAAATGTTTTTGGCACAAGTGCTGAAAGGGTAAGAGGATTTATTAGCCCTACAGCTCCATTGCCACGTCGCTTTTATTGCGGCGAGGGGGGAAGTGTTACGTTACAAGAATAAGGAATCGAGTCTTAAGTACCGTCATGTTTCGACAGTCAGCGAATCGAGCCCTAAAATACTGTTGCACCGCGGGACGGTAATGCGCAGGCGCATCACCCCTCCCGCGACCCACGGATCAGGAGACGCGCCGCACACGGCCATTCAAACCAGTCTTCAGCAAGCGAGCTTCCCGGGCCCACGTCCCGCGCGAACATGTGCGACACAAGTTCAGTTTCGCCGGTTGTGCACTTCCGGTGTCCGCGCATGGACGCTGCTGAGACCGGGAGAACAAGCGCGTAAAGCCGCTGTTGGCCCATAAACCAAACGTGAGTCAATTACCATGTTACCCTTTGTGTGCAATTAAATGTTTTGAAGCCCTAACCACGCGTGTAGAGAGCAGAGACTGACGTTCAAACTAACTTTCAGCTAGGATCGTTCCTCTTATGTATTATTGTGTCTCCTAGAATTGAATAAACTATTTATGTGATAACCTACCGTGTTTTGCTTGTCGAGAGAGGCCCTGGGGGGATGGAGAAGCGTGAAGTTCCGAACCACAAGCACTAGCCTTGAGGTTAAGAGAAACCCTGCTTGCACCGAACCTGAGCTAGTTTTTATTTGGGGCAGATACAGCAACTAATTTGTATTAAATATGTGGGAGCTTTCTCCAACCCTGCCGATAGCATCAGCACGCCCGCTGACGCTAACAATATCCTGAATAAAAACTTTCCAAAATATGATACCTTACACAGTAACGCTGTCCAAAATGTTAGCGTAAAAATGAATAAGCACAACATGATATAATTACTGATATACTCGTGTGAGATCCCATGCACTTTTTCATGCTCCGAAAAAGAGGACTTCTGCCTGTGGGATGGTCGCGGGATCGTATCCCGGCGTGGAAAATAAATTTTATTTGATTAATTTGTATTATTTCACAATTTATTCATTTAAAATAAAGTATAGTACATTTGCGGCACTTTTCAGAGTGGAAAATACTCTCAGTATCGCCCTGGTGTAAGACCACCATTCAGAATTGAAACGTTGCTTGAAATGGCTTCAGCCGTTTTTTACCAGATCTGAATAGCCAGGTACTTCCCACCTTCCTTTTCCCCATCTCCTTCCCCTCCCCACTACCTTCATCCTCACAACATATCCCAATTGGGGATACCACAGTCTCACTGACTCCAGACGGAGCAGTTGGGACTCTTGTGCGGTATTCATATAAAAAAGCAGAGTGTGTAATTTACACGCTGTAGAAGTGAAATTAGGTCTCTAGTTGTCGCTTTTTTTTCCTTTGATTATTTTTTTTAAAGTGGTTTGAAGAATGGATATTGATTTTATTGATTTCGTAGAATTGATGTCTTTGTCTCTCTGGCCGCGAAGACTTGTCATGCACCTTGCCCGCTATGCTATGGAAGGCACGCGCCGAGGTGTGAATTTACGGCACTGTATTAGAACCGAGTATTTGTGTTGTCTGAGTTGTGACGCATTTCCGTTTCACCCGAATTTCAAGTCACTAACGGCGCTAAAGAAATTTCTTCAAAAAAAAAAATTTAAAAAAACCTTTTTATACTTACATGTACCTCCATTTGTTTAATCTTCTTTGTGGTGCATTTGGTGTATAGGTTTTACGGAGAACATGAAAAATAAGTAAACAAAAAATTTAATTTTTATTGGAATAACTTTTGAAGACAATACCCATCAAAATAATATATCATTGAAGAGAAAGGTAAACAGAACAAGTCATAGAAAAATAAAAAGTAACGGTCGCAACTATCCTCAATTGATTATATGGTTAATTCTAAATTTGAAATATGAGATCGATAAAAATGACAAAAAAATAGGTTCGAATGGCCGAGTTGGTGGCGCTGTGTCCCAGTAAGACAAGAGACCCTTGTTCAAATCCCATTTGGTCGCTCATCTTTTTATTTTTCTGTGACTAACTTATTTTGGTTAGATCTTAGTACTATCTTCTTCTTCAATAAAATAAATAAAACCACAAATACAGTAAAAATGCATTCATCACCCAACCGACATATTGCAAAATACCTAATTATTTTAATAAATAATTTATTTAAGTCTTCATATAATTTGTGTTAAACCAAACAAGAATACACAGATTTGTATTTGTAATGAAACACTTGCATGAAATTCTTGTTTAATTTGTTTTATAGTTTCCTTCACAAATAAACGTTTTCCCATCAAGGATGGTCTGTATTAATGTTTAAATAATAAAACCAACCCAACACAAAATGGAATATGGAAAATGAAATATTTCTAAGCAGAAAACGGGTTACAAAGAAAAAGCTGTATCAAAAAACACATGCATTTTTTGTCTAAAATAAAAAAGCAACGGAAGAAAAATAACTAAAATGAATTTGCTGACTAACTCGGACGTAAACTAAAAATGTAAGCATGTATTATGTACAGGAAGGTACTTCGCGATTCGGTAAACAACTTAAGCCCCGGCTTCCCGCATTTCTACCGATTTATTACATATTTTTCTTAAACACATGTTTTAAAGCTCTTTAAAAAAATATATTTTATTCTTGAAGAAAGTATCTATATATTCTCTATGCAGAAACGGCAATTATATGAAATTCCCTCAATAGAGAAAAATCACAAAGTTTGCTCCGGAAATTATAATAAATACGTTTTTTTCACTTATTTTGCAAATCACAAGTGTGAAAAATTTTTTAGCAAAATTTTTTTGATCTCTGGATCTATTCTTAGTCCACCCAAGTTGAAAGAATTTAATTTATATTTCCCTAACAAGTATACTCGTGGGAGATACCATGCACTTTTTCATGCTCCGAAAGCGAGGACTTCAAAACGCGCCAATCAACAGAGCGACTGCACAATGATTCTATTTTGACCATCGTCATTTTCAACGTCACTTTCAGACTATTTAGCTACTATCTTTTGACGCATGTCACAAAATATTGAATTATAATATTAATTACAATAGAAAAAAAATCACCTTTTTCCACTTATTTTACAAATCACAAGTGTAAAAGAATTCACAAATTTTCTTTAAATCCTATTTTAGACATTCCCACGAGATTCTTGCTCTATTTTAAACGAATCGTGTTTTATTAAATATTTTCACAATTTTCGCTTAAATATTATCGTTTTTAATATTAGCGCACTTCCTCTAACATTCATTTTTATATATCTCTCCTTCTTCTTCTTTTTGTACGGGTACTGCTGGCCTTAACTGTCGGTGACAGATAGTGCAGATATGTGAATACGGCACAAGAGGCCCAACTGCTTCCTGCTAATCGGAGCCAATAAGACTAAGGCCCCCACAATAAGTTAGATATTTATTTATTTATTTTATTTTAAATGTACATTTACAGTTCAAAACCAATTACAAACATACATTTTATTATAAAGTAATAATGGCGTTTTGAAATTTTTTAATATTTAGTTGAAAAATATCGATTTCAGGGGACAGGGAATTAAGTAATAGAATCATTTTTCCGAGCGGCATTACTAATGGTAAGTTAGTTCTGCATCTCGGAACAACAAAAGTTCTGTGTCTGCGCGCTCTTGTGAAGTTGTCGGGGACATAAAACTCAATTTTTTGTATTATATCGGGAATACAAATATTACCGTTTAAAAGTTTATATGCTGTTGTCAGCAAAGCAGTTTTCCTTCTATCGGCGAGGCTATTAATACCCAGCATGCCGGACAAAAAGGCTGATGGATATAGCCAGGGAAAATATCCGAAGTCTCTAAGATATAAATATCTCAGAAACTTCTTTTGTACTCTCTCTATCATTTGAGAGTAAGTGAAATCCATTGGTCCCCATACTACTGAACCACTTTCCAAAATGCTACGTACTAAACTATAGTAGAGCACGCGAATCGCGGCCGAGCTGCAAAAATGTCTGGAGTTGCTTAGCACAAATCCTAGCATTCTTAAAGCTTTGCTGCAAATCGTTTCAATGTGATATGAGGCTGAAGGGAATGAAGGGAAAGGAAATGGGGAAGTATCTGGCTATTTAGATCAGACATTGACTTATACATGTTTTAGAGATTTTTTTATGTGAAGTCCTCAAAAGAGTCCCAGCCACTCACGTTTGGATCCAGTGAGACTGTTTTATGTTTTAGGCATGCTTTGGAGATTTTTTATATATTTTTTTTATATAGTTCTAACAAGAGTCCCAGCTGTTCCCGTCTGGAGCCAATGAGACTATGTCATCCCTAATTGGGCTATGTTGTAAAACGTAAGGTGATTGTTAGTTATTTAAGATATATATATATATATCTTTTCTATCGGACAGTCTTTTCCCCATCATACTTCTTTCCATGGAGTTTTGACATGTTTCGAGCTTCTTATTGTGAGTTTTTGTGAGTGCCCAAGTTTGGCAACCATAAGTAAGTACAGGAAGTATGCAGGTGTCAAAAAGTTTCCGTTTGATAGCTATCCTGATTTCACTGTTTTTCATTATTTCTTTCAAACCCCAATATTGTTTCCAAGCATTTCCAATACGTCTGTCTACTTCTTTTGTGGTTAAATCTAAAGGAGAAATGATTTGACCTAGGTATACATACTCATCCACATAATCGATCAGATTGTTATTGATCTTGATAGGTTCTTGATAGAATAAAAATTGCAACCATTAAGAAGCAAACAAGAACAAAAGATGCCATAAAAACAATAAAAAAGCTAAAGTGGAAGTGGTCAGGCCACACAATTAGAGGAAGTGAAAAATGGTCAAAATTAGTCATGAATTGGTTCACAAGTGACAAGAAGAGAAAACGAGGTAGACCATTTAGACGGTGGGTTGACGACATCAAAGCCGTGGCAGGTGGTACATGGACAAGAACAGCTAATGATAGAGAGAAATGGCGACAGTTGGAGGAGGCCTTTGTCAACTAGTGACATACAGACAGGGAGTCGATGCATGATAAGTGAAAAGTTTATTATAAATAATGTTATATAATTTACTGTCTGAATAAAGGCTATTATTATTATTATTATTATTTATATATCTTTTAACTAGCTACCACATCGTTGCCCCGCAGCTATAGGCAGAGAGTAGTGGACCGCCAAACAACTCGGTATTGGCACACACCCCTTCATTCACATAAATATATCGTCTCATACATTTCTGAGCTTTTTCTAATACTCGATATGTCCCGACTCAAGTATTTGGTAAACTTGATTATGCCATGTATGTTTTTAGGTTTTCACGGCCAAAAATTATTTTTCTTATTGTTTTTGGGGTGTTATGCCGTGTTTCGCTACCTCCTTCTTTAGCCAACGTTTCGGACAGCGTTACAGTGTCCATCATCAGGGCAGATGAGTGACTCATCACTCATCTGCCCTGATGATGGACACTGTAACGCTGTCCGAAACGTTGGCTAAAGAAGGAGGTAGCGAAACACGGCATAACACCCCAAAAACAATAACAAAAATTGATGATGCCATGTTTTCCTCGAGTGTCCTCGACTTCTTCTAAAATTCGTGTTTTACACATGCTCAAATAATCATTTCAATTCAATCTGAACCTTTTCTGATTTTTCATGAAAACGGCTGTTATTGAAATTATTGAAACGAAATTGGCGCTATTATTATTATTATTATTATTAAGGCAGACACTACAATTTCTACGAGACCTACCTGAGTTGTTCCGAAAAGTGAACAAATTATCAATTAATTAGCCTAAGGGGTTAAAGAAGGCTGCGTAATGCCACCGTGGTCATTATTATTATATTCACTCTACACACTACAGATACATAATTGTGTGCTAGAATTGATAGAGATGGGATTGGGCACGAAATTGAGTAATCTGAAAGTATGTTGTCTGTAGTATGATGACATGGTTCTGATTTCTAACAGTATGGAAGATCTGCACAACATCTGCACATTTCTAACAGTATGGTAGATTTCTGGGATAACCAACATCGTTGCCACAGGCCACTCGAAATAGTTCGCTACGTTTGGTGCCTAAGTAGGAGTTCTCGGATCCATAGGGTAAGGTTTGTCCAAGTCTTGGTGGCGGACACATCTGCCCACCAACTGCGTTGCAGAGACTGGTTTATTGGGACATTTTCATCTCTCTAGTAGGACTTTGCTATAAGAACGTAAGTTTAAGAAACCAAAGCCAGTTATTGCACCCAACCCCTGAAAATTAAATAGGTGTGTAAAATTAAAATAATTAACGATTAAAATAAATTTATTACGTGGTATCAGCACTTCTAAAAGTCATCAAGAGTCCAGTAATTCCAAATAATGGACTTAAGCGTTATCACGTATTCATATAGTCGTATAATAATTGTTGAGGCAATTAAATTAGCATGGCTACCACCCGCCGCCCTTGGCCGGACTGGGTCACTTTACCACGGCCGGAGCGAGACGAAGTTATGGCCTCGAAATTTACGGAAGTGGGCGTCCAGTGTAATATATTAGTTACGTTAAAGTTAAATTTATAATACACGGAAAACAATAATTTCTATTGATTAAATAATATATCGATTAGTCGTCAAATATTCACATAACTTTAAAACGGTTCAAGGACAAAACAGAACATTTAAAAAAAGTAAAGAAAAATAAAAAAAACACATGTTTTTCTTTTTATCGTGTTCTGTAAATTCACTGATCTGTTTTATCAAGCTACTTAAAAAAAATAAGGAAAATAAAAAAAATCGAGTGCAGTTCACACGCGGTTGAAAGGAAACCTACGCCCACACATTCTCAACCAATAGGTGCCTTGAAAAGTGAGATCATAATCAAAGCGGTCAATGAGCGCAGTTTGACGCTTCGTAGGTACTGTAATGCGTCATTTCCGTTTCATAACTCAACCAATAGGAGCCTTGAAAAGTGCGATCATAATCAAAGCAGCCAATGAGCGCAATTTGACGCTTCGTAGGTACTGTAATGCGTCATTTCCGTTTCATCCTAATTTCAAATCACAACGGAACTAAAGAAGTTTCACTTCAAAAAACATCTTTTCTTTTTATTGTTTTCTTTTAATTCACTGATCTGTTTTAATCAGTTACTAAAAAAAGTGAAGAAAAATAAAAAATGCAACTTTGACAAGAGTGGGGAGGCTACAAAGCTCCACACAAAGAGAAGAGAGAAAATTCTAACTCATTCTCTCGCACGCTAATTCCTTTATATGTATTCATTTGTCTCTTTTTTTCGAATTTAAAATCACAACGGTGCTAAAGAAGTTTTCAACTCAAAAATCTTGCTATTTCATTTAAAACAGTGCTGTCCATTTAGTTTTATAGTTTAATTTGAATACTCCGGGCCTTTGCCGTAAAGTAATTGATTTAGAAGTCCCAACACTACTACCCCCTCAATCAAGCTCACCACCATTTGACATTAACGTGCCTTTATTGTGACATTAAACTAAGTTGGGTTGGTGCTTGAACAAATGACATTATTTAATTCACAATAAAACTACCTACCAACTTTTTGAATGCCACATATCCTTTCAGAATCACTACGTTCAGGGGCTAGATAATGTATAAAGTTTCTCATGCGACGCGACGTACCTTAATCTTTCTTTCTTGTCTATTCTCGTCTATCCTCGACTAGCAATCCGAAGGTTGCGGGTTCAATAATGTTTATTGACGTGATAATGTCTAATAAATCACGAAAAAACATTGTCACGTTGTCGCGTTCCGTCTGAGCCGAGCATGCAAGCGAGAGCGCGGAACAAGCGTTCGGCTTGTGACGCATTTATCTCTCTTTCACTCCACCGTTATTATATGACGTTATCACGTAATTATCGTCCGTAAACCGACTTTACAGACGACAATTTTTTTTATTAAGTTGTTTTATTTCACAATTTATCCATTTCAAATAATAAATATTATTTTAATTTAATGAAAACAAATAACTTTGTGTACACCACTATTTAATTAACAATATCGACATGTTTCGAAAACTATGTTTTCTTCGTCAGGATAATAAGTTAATAAAAAATAACAAAAGACAAACAAGTATAGACAAAATAGAACATAGACAAAATATTAGAAAGGAGAGCAATTAAATAGATTTATTCAATAGTGGTGTACAGGAAGTTATTTGTTTTCATTAAATTAATAATGACGCCACAAAGTGAATTTGCCAATTTTGAAGAAATAAATATTGTATTTGCGGCACGTTCCAGAACGGAAGATACTTACAGTATCTCCCTGGTGGTCTAAGACCACCATTCACCCTTCAAATTGAAAATATCAGATATCAGACATTGCAAGGAATTTTTTTTCATTACAACGATGTAACTTCACTTCTACAAATGAATTTGGATGAAGCAACCAAATTAAATCATGTAATTATAAACGTGAATGATGAATTTCAATATTCAACGCGTTTAAGTGAGAAGTGAACGTTTAAACACAAGTATTCATGATTCAATCGCTCTTTATTCGTCCGCGCCGCAGCCACGTAAAAAAATGAGTTGTCAACGTAGTCAAAATGGTTTAAAATTGGAAAGAGGAACACACACGCCTCTGTTTTAGGAACATTTTAAGTAGTACCCTAGCCTGTGGAATATTAAAGCAGAGGTTCTCATCATCAGTATCATCATCATCATCAGTATATTAATACGTGAAGCAAAAACTTTGTACCCTTTTTTACGAAAATTGCGTGGACGGAGGAGTATGAAATTTCGCACACTTGTAGTTTATATAGAGAAGGAGTGCAGAATACTAATATTTTTTTTAAATTATGCATAAAAAATACATTAAATCAATAAAAAAAAAACATTACAATTATGGTCGAATTTCGACCAATGGGCGACCACTAGTTTAATTAATTCGTTATTTAAATGATCTCAAATTAATGGAATCACTTTTCAGGATATTTTATAAACAGCATACCCTTTCACTTCTGCGTTATTCAACCTAAGTGAAGCAATTTGGTTAAACCGTGTAGTATCGCTTTTACTGTAACCACTGTACTATACTGTTTTGTTTCTGTAATAAACAAAAAAAAACACATTACTATGTATATTGTTTTGTTTCTGTAATAAACAAAAAAAAATATTGGTTTCCTGTAAAGTCGGCTTACGGACGATAATTTTACTTGATAACGTCATATAATAACGATGGAGTGGAAGAGAGATAGATGCATCATAAGCCGACGCATAGGCCGAATGCTTGTTCCGCGTTCTCGCTTGTACGCTCGGCTCAGGCGGAACGTGACAATGAGTCATGCTTTTTCGTGCATGCAGCTGGCGTTCATCGATTTATAAGACGTTATCACGTCAAAACACACACACACACACACGCACATAAAATGTCGTTCCTATTGTCTATTCAATTAAAATATTACATTTCGACTAAATTTAATGGAATCTAATCTTAGTTGGTTATTATTGTTATTAAGTTATGTGCAGACATTAATCCAAGTGATTACGAACGCCAACGTCTACATCTTATGTAGATATTCGTTCCGATCCCCGAATTCCTACCATAACTGATGATAGCGTTTACGAGCTACCGAAACCCATTACATCTGTCTTTTAATAACAATAAAATTTTGCAAGCAATGGCGAAAGTTTAACGATAACTCTTCCTCGAATAGCGAATTGGGGACACTTTTTAAGAAATGCTTTTTTAATGTAAATGTTTACCAAGGTATATAGAAAAATCATTCCGTTATAAAATCTCCGATGCTTAAAACAGTGGTAGATATTGCCTCCATACAGGCCCATCGGTTTATGACCGATAAAGCCCCCATTAAACTTAATACATCGAGAGTAAAGCAGGCACTTGCCTTTTTATGATTTTCATCATGACCGCTTTCATACTAGGCATAAAGGTGGACTGTTGGATTTTATATCTCGCGCAAAATTAAAATACGTTTTCACATTTTAAATATTATAAAATTTTATGATTACTGATGTAATATCGCAAAAGTAAGTTATTAATGTTACGCTGACATTAAGCCAACGTGGTAAGTATTATAATAGCTTCGGGTTAAAGATTAAGCGGAGAAGCACGTATGGGGGAATCAAATATTTACCCACTCTTCTTCAACTCTGCTAACTGTAATCGTTAGCTATGTTACCACCATTTTTCGGTGCTGACCACACCATCATAATGTGAAATGTAAACATTGACAAAAACTGTTTAAAAAAAACAAAATTTGGCAAAAAAATATTATAAAGAAAACGAAAAAATAACAATTTAAAATACTCTTTCCTATAATAATTCCTAATTCAATTACGGGAATTGATTTTTCTATTTAATTGAGTAGTTTTGGCGTAATACACTTCTCCCCTTACTAATAAATGTTAAAACTTAATTACATTTAAAACACTTCGTGAGTTCAACAGAGAGCTTTTATTTACGAAAAAAGGTATAACAAAAATAATAAGTATATGGGTATTAGAATACTTCGTCAATACACGCGGCGCGTAACCTCCTACTGAGATCTTCAGGCTTGCTATCTCTAAGGGTTCCTCTACCGATCAATGTGGATACAAAGATATCTCACAGTTGAACCTGGGTATTGAGCCTTTAGGACTGCTCGCTGGTTCTCTAAGGGTTCCTCTACCGATCAATGTGGATACAAAGATATCTCACAGTTGAACCTGGGTATTGAGCCTTTAGAACTGCTCGCTGGTTCTCTAAGGGTTCCTCTACCGATCAATGTGGACACAAAGATATCTCACAGTTGATCCTGGGTATTAAGCTTTTAGGACTGCTAGCTGGATCTCTAAGGGTTCATCTACCGATCAATGTGGACACAAAGATCTCACAGTTGATCCTGGGTATTGAGCCTTTAGGACTGCTTACTGGAGCTCTGGCTTCTCAAGGCCGTGCGGTCGTTTAAATAGACCGGCTGGATGTAATTAGGTGACCGGGAGTGGGGAGCTGCACGCTGATTAGCCGTTAGTTTGAATTGTGCAACCAATGCAAGTCCTCCGGCACGCTGAGACGGCAGACAAGGATGCCGTATTATGAGTGAGGTATTATAGTGAGTATGAATGAGAAAGTATTCGGATTGGTGCGGTGCCTCTCTTTACAATGTGTTTGTAATTTTATGTATCTGATAAACAATCATTTTAAAATCAGTTATGTAAAATTTAAAGAAAAATGTTTATATATTGTAAGGATTGTAATTAGCTTTATGCAAGGTATAACAACACGTACCTGAAGGATTTTAGCCAGCGATTCCTAAGCATATTAAGAGTAAAAATGTAGATGTCATTTTGCTCTCCGGTGGTACAGATATGTTACTAAAAACAAAACAAAAAATCGAGTGCAGTTCACAAGCCTTAGAAGCCTTGAAAAGTGGGATCATAATCGAAGCGGCCAGTGAGCGCAGTTTGACGCATTGTAGGTACTGTAACGCGTCATTTCCGTTTCATATCTCAACCAATACAGAATGTATCATATTTTCTTTTTTTTTTTGAACTTAATAATATGAACTGGGTTTGTCAATGTGACTGTCCTATAACTATGGGGTTTCTACTTGGACAGTTGTGGCTCTCTCGTACCTGCGAATAAATTGTGTATTAAAGGAATCGATTAATAATAAAAAAATACCGAGTGGAGTTCACACGCGGTAGAAGAGAAAACTTCACCACACAGTCTCAACCAATAGGAACCTTGAAAAGTGAGCTCATAATCAAAGCGGCCAATGCGGTAAAGTTTCATTTTATCTCATTCTCTCGCAGGCTAAATCACAGAGATGTACGTGTTAGTCTCTTTTTCGTGTCGTTTCCGTTTCATCGAGTTTCAAATCACAACGGTGTTAAAAAAAATCAGAGTGTGCAGTTCACACGCAGTAGAAGCGAAACTTTCAGTAAACTAAAGTAGACAGAAATGGGGATGCTGCGATGCACCGCACAAAGAGGAGACCAATTATACTATCTCGTTCTCTCGCAGGCTAAATCCTAAAAATATATTTGGTTGTCTCTTTTTGTGTCGCTACTTTTCGTTTCATCGAGTTTAAAATCACAACGGTGCTAAAACTTTTACTTCAAAAGAATATGAAAATATAAACCTTCCAATTGTGTATCCACATTAAAAATTATGTAGGTATTTTGCGATATTTTAACCCTTTAACAGAACCCTAAAAATATAAGTTTAATATTTTAATTATGTCCAGCTTTTAGATAATTTGACACCGCAACTTAATATTTATAGTGCGTAATAAAATCTTAATTTGATAATTGAGTCATTTTATTTCATTACGGCGCTCAAACATAAGCCATAAACCAAAAGTTCTCCGTCGCAGGGCAGTAATTTATAGCCCGGCCGCCATCAGCGATATCGTAACAATTATTATTTTTAATTATATATGGCGAATAATAGAGCGGCGACAAAGGGGTAACGAGGCCGTAATATTAAAACCCGGAATTGATCATGCCATCTTAGGAAGATGTATAGCTTCCTTCTTAATTAATCTCCCCTGGCTAATCCTCGCTCACCCCGTCTCACACCGTTTTGCGAGAGGCCTCCGTTATCTTGGTAATTACTAATTGCTGGTAATCCTCGAGTCGTTTGCATAAAAATACGCCGGCAGCATCTGCGCCAGACCATCAGATGACTTACCGCACAAACAGCCTCCCGCATAGTTGCAGAGAAAATACTGAATTAAAAGTTAGCGTAAGAGGACGGTAGTGAAGGTAGATTCGCGATAGAGCTGAAGCAGTTCGTCTTGCGCACTATCAACACTACCCAATGATGGAGGTTATACGAAATAATTTTGTTTCTCAGCGACTTTAGTTTATTGTTTGCTTTAATTTAATGGAGTGTAGCTAAGTCCTTGGCATTTCTGTAAATTGAGTTAGCATAATCGTGGTTCCTTCGCGATGCAGTTTTATTTATAATTCTATCTGTGCAATCTGTTAAGTTGCATGGTAGAAGTATAATGCATTTAGTTGTCTGATTTCATATTCTTAGAAGTTCAGATGAATATGTTTATAGTTTAAGGCGGCGCTATTCAGCTGAAAAAGAAGAAGATGGAGAGATGTGTAATTACGAATGTTGGACAGAGCGCGCTAATATTTTAAGTGATGAAATCGCAGTGAAAATGGCGAAAATGGCGAAAACGCTTAATAAAACATGACTTGTTTAAAATAGAGCAAAATCTCGTGGAACGTATCTTAAATATCATTTAAAGAAACATTGTGAATTTTTTCACAAATATAACTTGTAAAATAATAGGAATAGACTTGTTTTAAATAATTTTCGGAGCATACTTTGCGATTTTTTTCTATCGAGAGAATTTCATATAATTTGCGTTTCGGCGTGGAACGTATTTAATATGAACGTATTTTTATTATCTTCAAAAATAACATATATTTTTTTAAGAGCTTAAAAACTTCAAAGGTTTAATGGAGATATGTAAGAAATCGGTCGAAATTCGAATAGTGGACCCTTAAGTGGAAATATTGTTAATTTAAATTTTTGTGCTATGTAAAGCGATTGTGGCTTTTTTTATAAATTCCACCCCATCCTGTAATGCCATATTGTATAATTGATTGACAAAAATCAAAGTCAGTCATTCTGAGCAAATCTTCTTTATAGGACATGTATTAGACATCTAAAGATGTATTTTCGTTTCCTCTCTCTCGTATTTGTATGTTCATTGGTGTGGAACATTTTAGGCATTTTTCCATTGTTTTTTCTATCTCTAAACCTGAGATACTACAATTATGTTGTTGTGTAATTGTTTAATTTAAATGCTGGATTGGATTTGATATAGGAGAAAACGAGAAACATTCCTCCTTTTTGGAAGCGATGTCTACTGTTCGTAGAACTACTGATTTAGTTTAATTTTAACTTTAATTCTTTTGAAGTGAAACTTTTATATTACGGCTGTGATTTGGATTTCGGATGAAACGAACATGACTGCACCTGTGACGCATCAAGCCTGTGAGCTCATTGGCCGCCTTGATTATGATGTCATTTTGCAAGGCTAGGCGATTGGTTGGAAATTACCCCACTTTTGCCCTATTGGTTGAGATTGTTTTGATAAAGTTTCACTTCTACCGCGTGTGAATTGGACACACTATTTTTTTTTTATTTAAAAGGTACTGTGGAAAGTTAAAATATGTCACTGGGGAAAGGGGAAAGTTACCGTATCGAGACAAAAATACTGTACAACTTTTTATATGTTTAGATAAGTATGTAAAACTTATTTCACACATGTTAAGCTACTAAGCACTAAGCAGTGAGCTAGGATCTTGAATAGACCCAAGTCGTGGAAATACAAAAACCGGTAAGTGATTCCACAACCGAGTTGTTGAGCAAAACGAATCATAAACACGACCCATTATCATACGGAAAATGTCAACCATGCTCAAATGCTGGAAATGCTTTTGACATATCTCCCGGCTGTGAAAAGTGTACAGTGTACACGTCATGCCAGTTAATACAATAAAGTTACAGTAAGCGCTCAACATGGGCTCCATTTTCCTTTACTTCGTTAAGATTTTCTGTGCCATGACAAGATAATTCCATTTCTGAGTCTGACCTGCCACGGTAACATAAGAGCAAACCTAATTGCATTGGACTTTGAAATAAGACTGAAGCGAGCAACACTGACGCTGACGCTGAAGCCGGTATCGCAGATCGCGGTGCATCCTCTCCCCAACGTGTTATCCTGGGTTTATTTTTTGATCCTTATGTACCATGGTTTAGTTTGATAAATCTTCAAATTATTTTGAGACTAGTCTCGCAAATCCTGCAGCAACCACGACGCAAACTTCCCTCGTCCTCTTATCAACGTTTCGAGATGTGAGTGAGATTTGAGAAATGCACGGTTTTTGCTAAACGCCCCGTAGCTCCTTTCCTAATTCCTGCGCTAATGTTTGTTTCAAACTTTAGTCATTTGATGCAAGCGAATACACTTGCGATATTCTCCTTAGCACGGTTGATAAAATAATTTATCAACTGTTTTGATAAAGAGTACTTAAGGCTACAAAAAATTTCAGGAGCGTAATACGGAGGATAATCAAGTTAATAATGGCTGCGTAGCCTTTTGACCTTTTACGACTACTGAGATTTAATGAGCTATTTAAGGTTTTTATTGTAATTAGCAGTAAATGTACCTAAGTTATGTGATGAACTTTGTTGCAGAGCAGTAAGATCGGTTATTTAGCTAAACCAGGCGTGACCGGGGACTTACTTTCGAAATCAGATGCAGAGTAATACCAATTTTCTGCTTTAAGGGGGGAAAAGGCTTTGTGCAATATTTCGATATTTCATATTTTGAAGGTTAATTGTGCAAAACGTCAATAATATCGGAATAAGACAGTAGATTGAATAAAAAAACTTCCGCCACAGACACTTTTCTTTGTGTAGATAGGTACCTATACAGATTTTAATGCATGCACCGCATTCCAATAGATCTTACAACGCGTAGATGTAAATATGGTCCTGTATGTATTTTCTGTCTGTACAGTAAATTTGAATAAAGTAAAGTACATTTGAGTAAATGAACCAGAGTATGCAATTTTTAGCCATAAGTTGTTATAGTGGTTTGTCTAGTTTGTAGTTAGTAGTAAGATTATAGAAATGTATTATAAGATTGTACAGCGTCCTTGAGGTGATTTTTCACAAAAACGGCGCTATACAAGTCATCCAAATATTATTTTTGTTCTTTTGACTTTATGTCCGGGTTAAATCTTCCCCACAGGAAAAACTTAACCCTTCCCTACACTTTTCCACAAATGAGCATCTAGTTAATCCACGCTATGCAATTGCACTGTATAAGTATAATAAATACAAAACAATACAAGAACAACATGTCAACCTACCAGAGACCAAAAGGGAAAATAATTCACCGACTCCAGATATTTTCATGTCACAGGGTTCGGCTCCATAGAACTCCTAACTGGACCGATAAATCCTACCGATCCCTCAATATAAATATTTAAAAAATCTTTCGTAATCGTACATGTGACTGATTTTTACATTTTTATATATAGATTCTTTGACAAATCTAATAAGCCTAAATTTTCAAAATATTTTTAAAATTTATTATTATTATTAACACTTATCTTTTAATCACCATAGTTAAAAAAAACAACCAAAAAGAATAAATTATTATTTGACTATTATTTATGAAACACAATAATTATATTATTTACTTATCGAAGGATTGTTAGAAATGATTAGTTACTATTTACGATAAGTTATCTTGTCTAAACTTCCAAATACTTCCCAACCCCTCTTTATTTATTCCTCCGTAGCCCCATTTTTAACACATTCCACAAAATAGGAATGAAATTATTTCACTCTATTGCTAGGTACTATTGTCTCTGTGCATTTGGAACTCCTTGGGACTCTTGCTCATTAGGTACAACCAAACAACATTAAAAAATACCACAAAATTGATGTAATATAATTATTGCACTATTTTTGAATTTCCCACGGGCCTATTACCTTTGCTCAGCTATTTACTCTTAACAACTTCAAGACAACGTTCTTTATATGGATTCTGAAATCATACTATACTTGAAAGAATTTTTATTCCAAGTGATAAAAGTTCTAATGTACAAGATATTTTTTAGCAAAAACAAGTAGAATGCACTATGACTTTAATGCTTGTTGAAAGCTCTTTATTTTATTTTTTTTTATTTACTAGATTCTTATATTCCTTCAAGAGGTGAATCATTTAAATTTACTGAATTTAAAGTTAATGTTCTTTATACAAATAGAACGGCGTCATTTGCGCCTCGCAATCTTTACCTCATGTGGGTATTTAAAAATTTTACTTGTTTATTAGACTTAAGGTCCTGAATTTAATCGGTAGGGAAAAATTGTTACCTAAAAACCCTACTAAAATTGCATCTTTTTACTCATCATTTACTTTTCATCGCCCGCAAGCTGGAAATAAATACATACGTGTGTGTTTGTGTTATGTTGGGAGTGGGAAGGAGGCGGTCATGTCCTTTTATTTGGAGTTCTTCCGCATTTGCCTTCGGGAATGAGGAAACCATGAAAAACCTCATCCAGGAAGATTCGGCCGGCGGTCAACATGAACCCGGTCGGCCTTCAGTGATATCGGTGTACGATATCCTGCATTGTGTGTGTGTGGGGTGTATGTCTGTTTTTATGTAGATATATACTTTATGGGACTATAGGAGATAAACATACATATACATACATACTATACGATATTATATAAATATATACATAGATATATAAACATAAGTTACGGGGGAGGGGTCTGGAGTTTGGGAATACCTACTGCTCGCTCACTCGTCGGCGTCTGAATCTGGTTCATGCCAGATGTGGTCAAGGTCCATCAGAATGTAAATTGTTGAAAGCTCGCCAGAGATGCGGGGATCAAAAAGAATTGTCAATACCATTAGCACTTGGGGACTTACTCTTCGCATCGATCACGATCTTCGAATCTCTTTAATTATTATATATTATTCAATCTGCCCCTAAAACGTAGCATTGAGTCTTGCAGATTTTTAAAAAAATTTTAAGTGAAACTTCTTTAGCGTCGTTAGTGACTTGAAATTCGGGTGAAACGGAAATGCGTCACAACTCAGTTCTAAACAAATACGCGTTTCTAATATAATGCCTTAAATTTGCACTTCGGCGCGTGCCTTCCATAGCGTAATGGGCGAGGGGCCCGACAAGTCTCAGCGACCAGAGAGACAGAGGGTTCGAATCCTACGAAACTAAAAAAAAAAAACATTAGGTGAAATCAATATCCAATCTTCAAACCACTTTAAAAAAGCAAGCAAAAGAAAAAAAAGCAACATCTAGCGACTTTCTAGTTTCACTTCTACGGTAGAAGTTCTACCGTGTGTGAATTACACACCCTGCTTTATTTGTTTATTTATTCTTAATATATTTTAATTACAAAGGTATAGTACATTGTTCTCCACGATAGGAGTTCACCTTTGTTGTGGAGGACATTTTTCAATTGGATATTTTTCACTTTGATATTTTTACTACGTAAGTACATTCCAAAGATATTGAAATATAAGGAGATATGCTATGATGTTCCCCCGACTGCCGCTGAAACTACTAATTAATGAGAATAGTTTCAATGGGGAATTTAGTTGATTTTTCGAAGTTGTGCAGTAGTATTGGTTAAATATATAGTTTGAATACTGAAAGAATTCGTTCATTTAGTTAATTTTTTGAACGTGTGTAATAGTATTGGTAAAAAATATCGGCGACACCAGGAAGCACAGTCCCACCCAGTAAAACAGGCCGATAGCCCATCTCCTAATATTTCAATATCTTTGGTACTCTTTACTAGAAGTAGAATAACGTTCCAAGGCAAAATTTTTTTTTTTACATGAATACCTCAGTGTAGATGAGTACCTGGCTAATCAGATCTACCTGGCTAAAGCCTTTTCAAGCGTTTCAATTCTGAATGGTGTCTTACACCAGGACGATACTAAGAATATCTTCCACTTTGGAACACGCCGCAAACATTATATAACTAAATTGTAATAACATATTTCTATCAAATAAAATTTACTTATCCACACCGGGATTCAAACCCTTCGAATTGTTAGTCGAGAGCTTTACCCCTCGACAATAGAGGTCGTCAATTCTTAATTAGAGGTGCGACAAAGGTTCTACCATTCATCTAAAGACAAATATCATTATGGGCTATTGCGTCAAGGCTGTCAACGTCGCGTAGTGGTTGTACTGACATAAAATAATGCGAAAGGTTGCGTAATTCCTTTATTGCGGCCGCCAAACAATTAAAACTGTCTCATAAATATTCAACTGCCTCATCAAGCCAATAATTACTCAAACAAGTAAAAATGTAAGTTTTCCGAAAAGAAAAATGCCACGAAATTAATTTCAATTACTCCGGGCAATAAAGGTTTTCGGTGTTCATATCTTATCTTCAACTTCTTAATTCTTATGTAGATTACCGTCTCTATTTATCCACTTGATTTATTTTATTCCCGCCCTTCAGTGGCAGTGCCTATAGGTACGCCTATAGGTAGGCACTGCTTGAGGGCAAAGCGCTTTGGCTTTATAACAAATTCACAATTTTTGCCGAAAATGTGGAAAGCTCAAGTGATTTATTCCGAGTGTAAGTACGTTATCAAATATTTGTTTTCCTTACGCAGTTGAATTAAATTAAGTCTTAACCGTTAGGAGAACGGAAACCGAGGCTTGTACATAAAAATACATTGTTTATTCGGTTTTATTTTGAGAACAATGCATTGTTTTGCTTTCGTATTTTGGTTCAAGATACACTCAAAGGCTAAGGTGGAATCAATACAAGATTTTATTGATATAATTCAACACCGAAATGGAACCAAACGTCTCAAATGGGTCGATAAATAAAGCTTTAGTAACAATATTTACTTTTAACGTCATGCTTTATGCAAATCCTTAATCGTGTAAACATATTTGAATCGTTTGTTTTGGTTTTTATTGAATTTTTGTAATATTTTATTGCAGAATGTTTAACACTTAAAACACAAACCAAAACTTTTTTAAGGTAAGTTCTGTCGTGTATCGGACAACAGACGCTTATTACCCATTATGTTACAATTGTTTACCATATTTTCACGTATTTCTACAATGACTCATCTTTGATAAAGTTATTTATTGTTATCAAGTTTAATTTGCAGAACTCCATTTTAATTTTTAATTTCTTTAATATATTCAATAATATTATTATTCAATTTATAAAAACAGTTTAATTATAAACAATTTCTGCTAGATAATTATTATTACGCGTGACAGTAATTGGGGAAACTTTAAATAGGGTAATAACCATTATTAATTTCAGTCAGTTTACTCATAAATTAGAAATTAGTCCTCGAAATCCTATATAGAAATAACATAAATACCTCGTCTGTAAGTGGCATGACCACAGTTTGATGATGCCTTCAGAAGGCGAAACAGCTGTTACGCTAAATAATAATTACATAGCAGAACTTGTTAAATAATAATATAATTAAGAAATTTTTTTTTTTTTTAGTTCTCTATGCAGCTATTACGGGGTTGAATAATTCGCAAGACAAAATCTTGCATCCTTTAGAAATTAATTTTTGACGCCATGACGCATTTTAAAAATGTCTGTTCCTGAAGGCCACGATTCTTCCCTTTTTAAAAATAAAACTAATTAACCGTATTAATAACCTTGTAGACACCGTACACTTTTTGCCCAATAAATAGGGAAGCAACTAACCCGATTAGTCAGGCAGTCAGACCAGTTAGTTGTCGTTGTTCGATGATAAACGTGAAGTTTGTATTTTATTAACAAATTGCTACTTAAGATACTCTGAAGAGAAAGCCGGCAATTTGCTGGCAAGTGTCCAGTACGGGCTTCATGAAATTTGCACGAATTTTTCTGTGTCTATTTATAAGTCAGAATTCGGTCAAAGTAACGTCGAACTCTCAGTGGCCTATCGGACTAGGTGACATAAAGGTTGGAGAAACAGAACAGATTTTTTTTTTTTACGTGAACCCCACACAGGAGGCCCTGAGGAAAATAATTTCCCTCAGGGCCTATGTCATTTTTAGAGATGCTGTGTGGAGGGTTTTTTAAGGAAAGGAAGGGGAGGAGAGTTCTGGGAAGGAAAAGGGTATAAGGAGTGGGTAGGAATCTGAGGTTCAGTGTGTCCTGGTCATCCGCCTTCAAGACCTAGACAAACCTCACACCATGAACCCGGGCACCCCTGCTAAATCACCAAACGTAGCTTGAGGTGACTTGGGGTGACCTATGGCAGAGGTGTTGGTTATCCAATAAAGGTTCCCGGGGCGGCGGTACCCATTCCCGCCTCCCAAATTGAAACAGATGATGAATAAATAAAATAAATTCCGAACGATCTTTCTACGGAATGTCTTTATAATTTAAAAACACTAATTAAGTAACCATCATGCCGGGTGGGTAGAGAGGACGGACCAACAAACAACTTGGTCTTGGCACACTCGTCTCATACATACTCTTTTATAATTCTGACTCTTTACAAGGCCTTACTCTAGTATCTGATTCACTTGAACATCGTTCCATGTCTTCCTCGGGCAACCCCGATTTTTTTTTTTTAACATTTTTTTTTTTGATACAACTGGTATAATTTTATAATACAAGCTTTTATAAAAACAATTAAAGAGTTGATAATAATACAATCAGCAGATTAAACCAAAAAAATCCCACATAGGCATCGCCAGTTCCTTGAGTGTTTTTAAGACAGTTAAAATTTTGATCATAAAAATTTTTACTTCTACCATTTACATTTGTAAACACATTTTCCTTAAATTTATTTCTTTCCTAACACTCAAACCGTCTGAGGGTACCTTTCTTAATCTTACTCATAGCACTTACATCAGCGTTGCATTATTTGCGGATCTCCATATGCGCCCCACTTGCGTTTTACTACGTATACGCCCCAGGGATCTCATTTCTACAATATTTATTCTACTTTTATCTTCCTCTGCCAGTTCCATGTCTTACTGCAATACGTCAGGGTAGGTACCAGCACTCCATTGTGGACTGCTAGCTTCGCTTCTTTGGACAGTTAGCGCCAACGGCGTTCAGTCCTTCATTAATGGAGTTACCTGTATTTACCCTTCTTTCAACATCTCTATCAGCCCTCCCATTATTTTATTTAATAACACAATTAAATCATTTTGAAAGTTTACTTAATCACTTAATTTAACTTTACTTATCTTACTTTATCGGGGTAGGTACCAGCACTTCATTGTGGACTGCTGGTTTCTCTTCTTTGGACAGTTTTTCGTTAGCGCCAACGGCATTCAGTCATCCGTTAATGGAGTTACCTGCATTTACCCTTCTTTCAATATCTCATCAGCGCTCCCATTATTTTATTTAATGACACAATTAAATCATTTAGGAAGTTAACTTAATCACTTAATTAATAACTTTACTAATCTTACTTTATCGGGGTAGGTACCAGCACTCCATTGTGGAGTGCTGGCTTTTCTTCTTTGGACAGTTTTTCGTTAGCGCCAACGGCATTCAGCCCTCCATTAATGGAGTTACCTGCATTTACGCTTCTTTCAATGTCTCTATGAGCCCTCCCATTATTTTATTTAATAACACAATTAAATCATTTAGGAAGTTTACTTAAACTATTTAATTAAAGCTAGCAACAACTAGCTGGTGGTTTGCTTTAGAGCATCGGACGAGACAAAACAAGTAGGTGCTCCTGCAAAGTTGGATAATAATGGAATGTTTCCCTGCGGAAGCGGTGGAAGCATCTACATATACGCGCCCATAAAATCCAACTACACAATACAGATCATTTAGGCTGTTACAGTCTTCCGATTAGCGCGAAACATGAAATAGGTCGTTTTGGTTTGCAGGGGG
Organism: Glyphotaelius pellucidus; assembly: GCA_936435175.1. Classification (NCBI taxonomy): domain Eukaryota; kingdom Metazoa; phylum Arthropoda; class Insecta; order Trichoptera; family Limnephilidae; genus Glyphotaelius; species Glyphotaelius pellucidus. The sequence continues at coordinate 7,615,342 of OW386542.1, forward strand.
GGAATTATCCATTGTAATATGAACAAAGAAAACGTAAAATTAAATCTAATGACGTTCTATAACGTACTGAGAGATTGCTGACTATAAAATGCACAACATTTAGCATTGACCCTCGCTGCGCTGTCAGTGGCGTGATTGCGCAACCCTTTAACCCTTAACTGCCGTTATAATGAAATTCTATCCTTCGACATGATGAGTCGTTATCCAGTATATTACGCCCGATGCGTGGGACAATGGATTTAACGGGATCCCTTTGTCCTTTATCCAGGATATTTATATGGCCGTCTGCTTTCGTGTTGATACTTGAATTGTTTTTATGCAAATGGAATCATTTTACACCTCCGTGATATGACCGACACGCTCCGACGCGTGAATATTAAGTAAACATAAGAATTGAATATGGTCGTTTAGGTTCGGGAGCCGACACGCGACGCGGACCCGAATGGGCACGGAGCTAATGCAACGGAAGAACCTTGCGGTGTGATTCGAAATGTTGAACTCAGTGTAGGTTCAAATCTAATGGGGCTTGTTCAATAGCCCGGCAATTCTATTCGAGTGGAATTATAATTCTGGTAAATGTGCGAATCGTGCGGGCAAATAAAATAAATTAATATCCGTCGTGTGGTGCGAACTTCATTCACGACCGGTCAATCAATTACCTGAAAAAATCTTAAAAATTAAAGTGAGCATAACGGGTTTTTTTTATTAGAGATTTTTTACGTTACTACTACACCAGACACACGATTGTTAACAGGGCCATATTATCTCTAAATTAGGGTAGCCGGGGAAGGGGATGGTAAGAGGAAGGTTGTTAAACGCTAACCATTTAAAGCTATTTTTATTTCTGAATGGCGTTATTTCACCATGGCAATACTGAGGGAATCTACCACACTGCAACGTTCCTTGAAGATAATAAACACTTTTTAAATATTCATTTTATTGCGAAAAAGTGAAATAACAAACATCGATTGTCTTCACAGTCAAGGAACAGATCAGTACATACATTTAAGGTTTTTATCTATCATAGACAAATTATCATTAATTTAATATTCTTTAAACCAACTTTAGCTGTTTAAAGAATGGCGTTAATCGAGCGTTATAAATTCCTTTCATTTTTTTTTCTCTAAAGTTATTCACAAAAAAACATTCAAGTTACTCATCGCACTATGTCAGTCCTGAGTAGAGATGGTTGTTGAGCAAGTTTTCGATTTAGAATTAAGTGAAACATTATAAACTTACATAACATAAAATTGAAGACAAATTATCACTAAAATAATCGGTGACCTCACAATTGATCCGCCGACAATTGGCCCCCCGAAATGATATTATTTACTATAAAATAATATTTTTTTCTTCATCATTTACCAATTTCAGACGTAAAATCGACATTAAAAATACCCGTAAAAATACGTTGGCATGAATCTCAAACGAATTCATAAGCTGTGTCGATTTTTTAATTTATATTTTATTTATTTATTTATTTCTTAAAAGAAGTTTATACAATGAACAAAAAAATTGTGTTAATTCATCCGCCATGCTAGGGATGTCCCTGTGTTATGGCGGATGAAGTTTACAGATTGGGTAGGTACAGTGCACAGTTATTAACTTATGAATGGAATACACAGTAAATTAAGAAGCAGATTTTTCTTTGATGCATTTGAATGAAAATATGTTTTATACTTTTGTTATTCGGCGGTACGTCTTCTTTGCATTTCCATTCGAGGTCCCTCAGTTATATTTTGTGTAATTAGGTGTACCGTTTTATCCCTAAACCGACTGCGCATTGTATTCATTCTGGTATTGCGCACTTGTGATCTTATTCAATACCAATGTTGTTAAGAAAATCACGAAGAGTCTGTATTATTATGATAATTATTTTAATTTTGTATTTAAATTGATTATTTCAAAAATAGTCACAGTATTTCTATTTTTTTGTATTTGAAATTTCACAAAAAAGAAATTATTTACATATTTTTATTTTCATAATATCTTTGCTACAAAACTGACACAACACTTGTATTTTACTTGTATCGTGTATTTATTTTGTTTTAGAGAACCCACCTTTAAAACCATGTCGATAATAATTCGTAAAAAAAGTAAATAAATAGATTTTTATTTATTTATTGTTTGTGCATTATGTGAACGTTAGTTGTTGGGTTAAAATTGTTTTTTTATAATTTGCTTTTTTTGTAATGCTGTAAATGTTCCTAATAAAATTAAAAATTACTGTCCATCGTTTATCGAAAAGTGTTAAAAACCAAATAACGCAGACTCTGATTTAAAAAATAAACACAACGATACAATAAAATTAACCCAACCGCAAATAATCACATATAAATTATTTGCAAATCCGATGAGAAAACACTTCGCCGGGTGCTTATAAATTTTATCTTAATACTTCCTAAGTACCGACGCCCACCGCTGGTAAAAAATAAGACAATATATTTTTCGTAATGACCGCCATTATTTTTATCATTTGGAATAAGGCATGATGAGTGGTTGAGAATAATATGTACTTTAAAAAAAATAAATAAACGCAATACAGGCGGCGCTGTCCCATTACCGAAAATATTCACTTAAAAAATCATTAATCATTCGCGTATTTCAAAATATTAAATTTTCAGTAGGAAGTTCAGTCCTTTACAGAATTGTGAATATTTATCACCTGACCGGGAGACGTGACAGTCTTTTTGTGATTGGGTTTAGGAAATATAAGAAAGAGGAGGGTTTTAGGAAGCTGGACTGACCAGATGAACACGAGATAATAATTGACAAACTTAGTATCGCCCTGCTGAAATATCACTATTCAGGAACGAAGCTTTGCTTGAAATGGCATTAACTGACTTTTTTAATATGCTAGCTTCAAAACAGTGCCAGTTTTGGATGCCTTAGTCCCACTGGATCAGGAAAATAGAGACACTTGTCCTGTATTCACGTAAGTGGCATATTAGTAACGATCAAGATTGAGAGTGGCATGCAATTTTTCAATTGTTCATTTATCCATTTTTTCCAATTATCCGTTTATTCCAATTTTTCCAATTATCGCTCACTTATCGTCAGTTAAAAAAAACTTTTTTCAATATGTACCTAATTTGGTAGACAGCGTGTCAGCGTACTTGACTTACTTTAACCAGTGATTCTTTTCATTATTTGGAGAAATTTTATTTTTTTTTATTTTTTATGTTTATGTTATTATTTTTTATGTTATTTTGACTTTTTTATGTTATTTTTTTCAATTTTTGAAGTGAAAACTTCTTTAGCACCGTTGTGATTTGAAACTCGATGAAACAAAAAATAGCGACACTAAAAAGAGACGACCACATAATTCTTTAGGATTTAGCCTGCGAAAGAATGAGATAGTATAATTGGTCTCCTCTTTGTGCGGTGCTTCGTAGCCTCCCCACTCTTGTCAACTTATTTGTTTCACTTCCACCGCGCGTGAATTGCAACAAAAAACGAATTCATCCACATGTCATCACTGGTCACTCAGCCGATTAACCAAACAAACCCTTATCCGACCTTAACTGTCCAATATCTACTAATTTATATGTTTTACGTTAAAAAAAATGTATATCACACATTACCTAAAATTTTCATTTACATTATTTTTGTTCCCAATAATAATAATAAACAGGTTAAAATAAATTAAGTACGAGCCTTAACACGCAGTACATACGTTATTACTAAATTAATGTATTTTATTGTAATGATACATTTTAATTTAATCATTTTTTAAATCATATTATCCATAGTGCTCCAAATTCTAGGTTTGTTCTATTAGCTATGTTCAATTTTTTTTGGAATTTTTAAAAATGTTTTGAGATGAAATTTAAACAAACTATGAGGATCTTTTTTCCGAAACGTTATAATGTAAATTCAGAAACAATAACGAGCATCCATTAAAACTAGAAAGTTTGTATTCACATTTGGACAAAAAAAAAACAAAAAATTATCTCACTGGCACGCCACGTGAACATTATATTATTATGCTGTTTGATATTTACAACAAAATTTTTCATTGTTTCTGCATTTGGGCAAAGTTTGCTTCATGTAGGGATTTTTTTAAAATACAATACAAAACAAACAAACAAAATGTTTACTTTCAAAAAAACGTCTCTCTATGTAGGTAAGATATATTGGTATTTATTTTAGTACGGTTGTGTTGGTAAGTAGGTAATTTGGGAGGCGGGAATGTGTACTGCCGTCCCGGGGACCATTTATTTAAATACCAACACGTCTACCATATGTAAAAATGGTTTGCTATGTTTGGTGACTTGGCAGGTCGTGGGGTGAGGTTTGTCTAGGTCTTGGCGGCAGATGCTTATGCCTGTTTACTGCCTATCGGGCCTAATCGGGAGAGACTGTTTAAAGGCTGTTTAACCCTTAGCGTATCGGGCCTAATCGGGAGAGACTGTTTAAAGGCCGTTTAACCCATTTGGCCTTCCTAGCACGATTCTCTCGACCCATCGCCTTGCACCACAGTGGGAGCAATGGATTCATACGTCCGTCACTCCTGGACCCAGTGACCCCCAGATTCCTACTCAACCCTTATACCCTTTTTCCTCCTTGAACTTCATCAATTCCTTTAAAATACCCTCCTCACAGCATCCCCAAAGATGAAATACGATCTCAGGGAAATAATTTTCATATGGGCTTCCTGTGCGAGGCTATTGTAAAAAAATTAGAGCACGCAGTTCACACGCGGTAGAAATGAAACCTTCAGAAAACTAAACTTCGAGAAAATGAGACGAATGCAAAGTATCAGGAGTAGGATAATTGTACGGTTTATTATTATAATATTTTTCCAAGTCCAAAGTTATTTCACATTTTATTCTACGAAGCACCGCACAAAGAAGACACTGATTAGTCTATCTTATTATCTAGCATCCTAAATCCTATAGATGTATGTGTTCGTCTCTTTTTAGTTTCCGTTTCATCGAGTTTCAAATCACAACGGTGCTAAAGAAGTTTTCACTTCAAAAAGTAGAAAAGACCTATACCACTTTGTCAATAAATGATATTTTTTGTCAAATTTACAAATCAGAGTTATTTACGTAATATTCAAAAGAAATATGGTTTCACTTGTGATTTCATTCGAGTATGCTATCATAAACATAACATTGAAATTTATTTTCTTATTTTGTAGTCAAAGAACGAAACTTCAATATAGTGTTTATTGTTTTAGTGCCGTAGCGTGATATGAAACGATTGTGGTTGTGGTTTATTTGTTTATATTAAAACGCTTGATATTTTTAGCATTGTAATAGCTTATTTAAAGTTGGTTATATCGACGGTTTCTTAATGATTCCAAAAAGGAAAATTTCAAAATGTTTTCATAAATAAAAACAATTAATCAAGAGATAAAAGACAACGTTCTTATTATTTTTCTTCTGAAGTCGGTTCCTCATTGCCGAGGATAGTCGACCATCTGCCTTGTCTTGTCCTCAATTTCCTTCACTCCTTGTGGTTCTGCGTTGCGTGGAGAGCCAAGAACACCAACGTACTGGTCGTAAGTGATACTTGGTCACTCCAGCGCGATGGTGACCCTCTGCTCCTTTTGTCAAATACTTTGACAGTGACTATGAGTTTCTCCAAGTTGAAGTTTTCGCTTTGGTGAGCAACGTGTCTAAATCTAAAGTTTCTTAAAATATCATTGATGAAGAAGATAACAATAAAAATCGAAACGAAAATATGAAAGACACAGAAAAATAGAAAAAGACAGTGGTCACAACTGGGACTCGAACCCAGACCTCTCTTCTAACCGGGACGTGCGCGTTAACCAATTTCGCTATTGCCATCTTCGGTCAATCTCATAGTTCAAATTTTAGAATAAACAATATTATCTTCAAATAATTCATTTTTCCGTATTATGGGCAACTACCCTTTTTATTTGAAAAAATCATTATATTTTTAAATCATTCGAGTTTCAGTTGCGACCATTGTTTTTTCTATTTTTCTGTGTCTTGTTATTTTTCATAATATTGTTTAGATTATTCAAAAGTTATAAAAAGAGACTTTTTTCTGTAAAAAATTGAATATTCATATAGACTTTTATAAAAGTATATGAATAGATTCGGATATATTTATCCGAGACGCTATCTGGGTGATAAACCAATTCTTAGAATGATTGTTTCCAATAAAAAGGGTAGTTGCCCATAATATGGAAAAAAATAATTAGTTGAAGATAAAATTGTTGATTCTAAAATTTGAATTAAGAGATTGACAGAAGACGGCAAAAGCGAAATTGGTTAACACGCACGTCCCGGTTAGACGGGAGGTCTGGGTTCGAGTCCCCGTCGCGATCATTATTTTTTTCTATTTATCTGTGTCTTTCATATTTTCGTTTCGATTATTATTGTTATCTTCTTCTTCAATGATATATTTCATTGATGGGAATCGACAAACTGATATCAATTAGTTTAATGGGACTTATTTGGAAACATGTGAAAAATGTAAATAAATAATAAAAGAAACTTATTAATAAAAAATAAATAAAAAAATAACCTTCAAAAGCTATAAAAAGAGAGTTTTTCTTATAAAAAATTGAATATCTTAAAATATGTTGTAGACAGATAGTTGAAAGCCTATTGCCGATGCCTAACTCTTCCAGAGCGGACACTTTTGTGCGTCTGGCTGTCCATGGAATTCTGAGCATTTTTCTCCAGCAACCCATTTCGAGTGCGTCCATCCGCTTTCTTTTGCTGGCTCTAAGTCCATGTTTCACCACCATGTAGAAATATGGGGGAAATTAAGGCGAGTCTCATCTTGGTGGTCTTTGTCGCATCTCTATCCTCCATGTTTTTGACATTTAACTCATTGCTTTTTTGTCATGCAAATTCTTCTTTTCACGAGATAAAAAAACTCTCGAGAAATGTTCTTATTTCCAATAGACCAGGGGTTGGAATTTGCGGCTCTTTGCATAGGCGTCTGCGGCTCGACATCAATTGCAATTTCACCTCTATTCAACCAGCCTTATTTTGCAACCAGTCTTATTTCGCAATCTATGCGCGAGTCTGTTTATACAAACATTTAAATTTACAAATTGCGATAGTACAGTAGGAATGTTTATAACACAAAACAATTATCGTTCCACCACATTTACCAAAGTACGATTACCCTCCCTCCCCCTCCGGTATAATCATGTGTCTGTTCTCCGATATATTTGTTATCCTGTTTCTTTGACAAATTGCCTCTTTTCACTTGAAAGTTTGCCGACCCCTGCTGTAGACGAGTGGACTTTCAAATTAAGGATTAAAATAAAGAATTTTGTATAAGAACAATTTTCTTTTTATAATTTTTGAAGGTTATTTCCATAATCTAAACGAAAATATGAAAGAAAACAAGACACAGAAAAATTTAAAAAAGATAATTGTCGCATCTGGGACCAATATCTTTTTCTATTTTTCTGTTCAGATTATTAATGTTATCTTCTTCTTCAATGACATATTAAAATAAAAGATTTAAAGTGAAGTGCCCGCAAAACCTTTAAAAATGCTGCGCAATGTTATGGACAGTTTTGCAACGACAAAATGGATGCCACTTATATAAATTTCCATTCGTGTAGATTCTGTTTTCAACAATTAATTTCACAAAAGATGATTCATTGAAATCTTTCTGATATTTCAAAATCGTCACGTTTCATTGGCTCACCTGATATTTTATATTCTATCCTAGAGACGAGTCAATGTTTCAAGTACCGGGAATTCGCTTTATCTAATTTCTTCAAAAACAGGATATTTAAAAGGTATTAGTTCTTCAATTAAGCACAGATTCGTCAAGAATTGAAGTATTTATACATCGCAAAGTTTCCTTTTAGCTAACTCAGTCAATAAATTAGAGAACACCGGTTTCCAAGTAAGACGATATTCAAATAAAATGAATAGCTAATGATTTTAATCTAATAAAATAATGTACATAATTAATTTGAAGCCATGGCAGCATTTATTTTGTGAGATTTATTAAGTTTGACGTCATCAAACTGTATAATGAAACCCCTTTTACATAAACAAACACCTCGGCTGGAAGTTCGCACTCTGAACCGTAACCGTACGCGCGCTGAGGTTTGAGGGATGCTCGAATACATCACCATAATAAATGTATCGTTTTATTGATGTTCGTGGAACTACGAACAGCCGGCGCTGGGCCTCAGATTTTGGTGGACTAAGTCAAACACAACAAAAAATTAGTTTTTCAACTTTTGACAGTTCTATGAATAGGAAATTGGGAAGTGTTAATATTATCTTAAACTTTCATGGTCATTTCGTCGTGGTACTTAGACTCACACGTATTGATTCCCTCTTTATTAATTTTCTCTTGCTATTTTGAATTGAGTGCAATTTAACAGTATTAGTGGTTTTACTCGGAACCATTTATTGGATAACCAACACCTTTGCTAAAGGAATCAGGCTTTGGTGACTTTGCAGCGGTGCCCGGGTTCATGAGGTGAGGTTTGTCCGGATTTTGGTGGTGGATGCGTCTGCCCACCAATTACGTGGCAGGCCGGATTGTGAGAGACTGGTTGAGGAAGACCTTTTGATCTCTGCAGTAGGACTCTTTTGGTGGATGCGTCTGCCCACCAATTACGTGGCAGGCCAGATTGTGAGAGACTGGTTGAGGGAGACCTTTTGATCTCTGCAGTAGGACTTTTTGGCACAGCAGTGAAAAGGATAGATTCGTATGTCCGTCCGATATACTGACTCATAGATTCTTACCCACCCCTCCACCTACACAAAGCATCCCCAAAGATGATACTTAGGGGAATTATTTCCCTCAAGGCCTCATGTGTGGAGCTAATATAAAAATAAAACATAATTAAATAACAATGGCAGTTTTCACGGTTCTTCTGACTAGGGATTTCTATTCTGAGGCGGCTGTTAGTTTTTTTAATTTTATTTTTGTAAAATTTCTTTATTTATATTAAAGTTGCCTTCATAATGGTTGCGAGTTGATCATCACTCTGTTCTCTCAGTTATGTTTTACTTTAATTTTGAATAATATATACCTATTCATTTTATTTGTTTGAAGGGGCATGGAACTGGTAGAGGAAGGATGAAAGTAGATTGATGGATTGAAAGTTGATTAATGCTGTAGAAATGAGATCACTGAGGCGTATGCGTGGTAAAACCGTGTAGATCGCGTGAGAAATGTGGAGATCCGCCAATAACGGAAGGCTGATATAAGTGCAATGAGTAAGATTAAGAAAAGGACCTTCAGATGGTTTAAGGAGAATACGTGACGCCAATGTGAATGGTAGAAGAAGTCGGGGACGTCCCAGGAAGACATGACACTATCAAATGAATCAGACATTTGCGCCGGGTTTTGTCAAGGATCAGAATACTAGAAGAGTATGTTTGAGATAATGTATGAATGTGAATGAGGCAAAGAGTGTGTGCCAAGACCGAGTTGGTTAGCGGTCCCTCCTCTCTGGGAAAAGACGTGATAGTTTAGTTGAATTTGTAAAGCATTACAAACTATAGCATTTAATTTAACATATCTCTATCCAAAACATGCGGAAACAGAGAAAACCAAAATATTCTTGGAGAAATTGTATTTATTTCCTCCAAGAGTATATAACATTGTTACTGCACTTTGGGGTGATAGCAGAAGTGAAAAGTGTTTGAAGCCTTCAAAGGTGGTAAAAATTCATGTATCTACTGCACAATTAGCAAATTGTATTATTTAATGAAACATATCGTTTTAGGCCCTTCCATTTGCTAACTAGACTCATACGCAGTTATTTTCAGAATCCACTACAAATCTGCCTTTAAGTCGTACGATTTCTTCTTCTTCTGATTCCATGTCTTCCGGAGTTTGGCTATCATAGGGAAATCTTTTTCTGGGCTGCCCGAAACAACTATAAATTCTCAACCCATAATTGAGAAATCGCAGCTAATCTCTGGTCCAAATTTGCTAAACGTGTCGCCGAGCTTCGTGGAAGAAAAACTATTAATCTTAAGTTATTCTTACCAAATTGGTACGGAAAAATTCCCGGATTTTTTCGGCAGTTCAATAATTCGCGTGGCACATTACCATGCGCACTTGCTCTCGAAAATGATAAATTGACGCAGCTAAGTCAAAAACAGTCGGGGCCGGCAGCGCTTAATGGAGTCGCGGGAAGCATTCTAACACCATTCGACGTCAAGGAATAACGCCCGAGCCATGAAAGAATTTTATTTTCCTCCGTACAATGCATGCGGGATGATAATATGTGCATGCGAAAGTCTCCCTCTCGTGCTATTGAAGGATTATATTGGATTTGCTTGAAGGCGTTGAAAGGCGATTGAAAAAGATTTCCTGCACTAAATAAATATTTCCCAGCAAGCGTGTAACTATGTACATTACATAACCGTGTTTAACGAAGGTTGAAACATCTCACTGTGGCATGTTTTATGTATTTATGTGAGGAGGTACCTATCTATAAACAATTTGTGGTAGAGTGTGCAAAAATGAGATCGGTTATAACACCAAGTTCATCATTAATGTACTAGAATTTTTTTTTGTCCGTGTATATGCAATACTCAATGTTGTGTAGAACCAGAAACAACTCTTAACTAGATAAATACTGCACCAACTCTAAAAGTAGTATCCCAACGCCAGAGATAACGGCGCGCTCTGCCGCGTAATCCTCGTTGAGAGATGTCGCGGGAATATTTGGGAATCGAATGCCATGGCGTTTTTTTATATAAATACCGCACAAGAGTCCCAACTGCTCCCGCCTGGAGCCAATGAGACTATGGCATCTCCAATTAGGGTATGTTGTGAGATTCAAGGTAGTAGGGAGGGGAAGGAGATGGTGAAGAGGAGGTGGGGAAGTACCTGGCTATTCAGATCTGGACACCAAACACGGCTAAAGCCATTTATTAATGTTTCAATTCTGAATGGTGGTCTTACACCACGGTGATACTGAGAGTATCTTTCACTCTGGAACGTGCTGCAAATGTACTGTATATTATTTGTAATGAATAAGTTGTGAAATAACACAAATTAATCAAATAAAATGTATTTGTCACGCCGGGATTCGAGCCCGCTACCTTCGGATTGCGAGTCAAGAGCCTTACCACTAGACCACGCCGGCGAACAATCATCAAAATAATACGACAAAAGGATAGTCATTTACGTACGCCTATTAGGCTCATATGTAAGTAGTTTTAATAAATAGTGATTGCTTTTAGTATAAAATTAATCCATTTAACACACAACAGGCGTAGACAAGCACGCACGACGGACGCCTTCCGATATCCGACGAATTTTGCTTTTTGCCTTAATTGTCTCGTAACGATATCTTAACACCATGCAACATTTTAACATGATTCAGAATCATCCTTCTGGTCGTGATGGAGCTACAAATTTACATTCGCTGTGATAATAGTCTGTGATTTTGCTGTGCTGGCACGAATGAGATAAATTATTGAAGCATTATTTGTTCTCCAAATCACAATTTTTCATAAAACACATTTGATACGGAGCGAGAAGCAAACGCTAATCGGGGTGTTATTAGTCAAAACCATGTTCAGAATAGGACAGCTGATTTAAAAATGAACGAAAATTTTCATCCAATCGGTGTTATTTGTATTCTCATGACAATTCCTACTGTTGTTTTTTACCCGCCTGAATTCGCGAGTAGCACAGAATTTCTGCTAAAAATCGTAAAATAATTGTATAATATTATTTTCACAAGCCGTAAATTTTGCACAAATAAACAAAGTTAGGCTGGGTGTGTACATTCCATGTAAATACGCTCGCGGGGGAATTTGTATAGCATAATGTTTAAAAGCGTCGGGTCAATTCATGAAACTGTCGGCATCCAGAAATTCAATACTTTTAAATAGGCATTCAGTGTATTCTTAAGGCTGCTCCACTTAATACAAAAGGTACATACCGTGCAGCTGGTGTTACCTTTGCCTCCACTTGAACCTGGAACCCTCGTTACACGTCACAATAATTCGATAGCAATGACCGATATATTCATTAGAGTTAGTTAGGATTAAGAACCGTTCTCATTCCAGACCAAATATTTATTTAGATATTGTATGGACATATAAGTACTTTTACTATGTTTAATTTAATATGCTTTATCACTGAAATAAATACATAATTTCTTCTTCGACACATATATATAATTATATAATACTTCGATACATATATATACTTCTTTCTTCACTTTGTTGTGTCATTTTAGTTTAAAAATAAATAACTTTGTATATACCACTAATTATCAAAATAATTGAAGTTTCGAAACCAAACGTATAATGAAAATTAACAAAAAGAATAAACATTCAAGTACAGACAAATAAGCAGCTATACATTTAAAAAAATATTCTTGTGCAGTTTACTCGCTGTAGAAACGAAACTTTACCAAAACCAATACTTGAAAAGTGAGGTCATAATCAAAGCGACGAACGCAGACCTCGCAGAATTTCCATTTCATATCTCAATCAATAGGAGCCCAAAAATAACATCATTAACAAAGCGGCCGATAAGCGCAGTTGATGTGTCGCAGGTGTAGTAATCGTCATTTTCGTTTCATTCGAAATCCAAATCACAGCCGTGCTATAGAAGTTTCACTTCAAAAAACATTATATTAGGTAAAAAAAAAAAAAAATTTAAATAATATTAAAAAATAGGATAAATAACAAAATCAGATGTTAACTTTCAAAATGAAAAGAAAGACAAATATTCATATCAATAAATTGGTTGAAATTATTAAAACATAAAATCTAACGATATAATGTTATCTATAAACAATATGTATAAAAAAGCGTACAGTTAATATTTTGAACACATGAAAAAACCTAATCATTAAAACTCTGGAATTTCTATAATAATTTGTATGAAGTTGACTATGTCAAAAAGACTGTGAATTTTTTAAAAGGCGTTACAAAACAAAGTGAACAAAAACCCCATCAATAAATGCCAAAAAGGATTTATTGATGCTTTGAAAACATGCAGAAGTGAAAAATGTTTTTATTATATTTAAAATCAAGAATTTCATGATAAAAAATTTGCTTAACTGAAAAGTCGGTTAACGGACAATAATTTTACGTGATAACGTCATATAATAACGATGGAGTGGAAGAGAGATAGATGCGTCACAAGCCAAACGCTTAGGCCGAACGCGTGCGTGCAGCCGGCGTTCATCGATTTATAAGACATTATCTCGTCAAAAATCTCCAAGTTTCAAAATTATATTGTTTATTTATTTAACTAGCTAAACCTAACATATCGGTAGTATCTAATTGTAACGCTTACAATTTAGCATCTTCAATCAACGGGTAAACTCTTCACCTACGTACAACACGGCCAGACATGTAATGACATATGAGGGGTATCCGAGTTATTAATATCTAATATTTCAACCCCAAATAAACAATAAAGATTACACTTGTATTAAAAGTTTACTTCAATTCTTTGCATATTCCTAATAATGCATTGTTGAGTTCATTTGAAGTTGAAGTCTTTCTCTTGGTGAAACTAAATTTAATATAAAAGAATTACTTGATTCTTCAAACATGCTCAAAAATGTGCCTCGGGATTTTTATAAATTTTTAATGATATTCAACAAAACAATTTTTCAATTCAAGTCAACTATCGAAATTTCATGCAGACAGTGATCTTTCTATTGCTTTGAAAGTCAAATATGCAAATTTTCATAAATCTCTGAATATAACTGTAGATTTGTATTATCCCCATCCACAGACACTTTTACTTATTATTACATAGATAGATAAGTCAATCGTCTTTAAACCTTAGTAGATGCCTCTAGTTAAATTTTGATCCAATCCGGTTGAGCCAAGTAAATAAATATATAACCTTTTTCGAATTAGAACTTTTTAACTTAATATGGCAACAGCGTCAAAAGGAATAAGCCTTGGACAGTACCTACCCACGAAGTACCACATCTACATTCTTAGATGAACTTCAAATTGTAGGGCGGGTACGGGTACCGCCGCCCAGGGGACCATTTAATAGATAACCAACACCGCTGCAATAGGTTTTTCTAAGTGGTTCGTTACGTTTTGTGACTTTACAGGGGTACCCTGGTTCATGGGGCGAGGTGTGTCTGGATCTTGGCGGCGAGTGCGTTCGCCAAATGGCGGGTCGGTTCGGGAGAAACTGGTTAAGGGAGACCTTTGAACACCCAATCCGGACTCTCTCGAAACATTGCCTTGCATTGCTGTGGGAGGGATGGATTCATACATCCGTCATTCCTGGACACATTAACCCCCAAATTTATACTCTTCTTCCTCCTTCCTCCTCATTCATTTTTCTTTCCCGGGACTTCCTCTCCTTTCTTTCCCCAAAAGGCCCTCTTCCGACCCTCCAAAGATGTATAGGTCCTGAATTTTTGAATTTTTCCTTAAGATCTTCTGTATGGAGCTAATTTAAAAAAAAAAACTTCTGCCCGTTGAAATATGATAATACACTTCTTTTTAATTAGAAAAAATACCTTGAAAATCAGTGTGAAAATTGTGAATGTCGTTCACATATGTGAACTGTATGGAGAGTCATACACGTGTACCTAATTCTTATTGTAGTTGTTACCAACAATTTTCCTTTGTAATCTTCTGCTCTGACACCCACATTATTTTTTGTAGCTCTGGGACTCATTATTTATGTTTTGAACTTTGTCCCCTTTCACCACTTTCTCAACAAAATATCCTTTGTAGGTTTAAGTTAGTACACCCTCATATATTCTTTATGGAAAAAAATTAACTTAAATTGTAGATTTTAAAAACAATATTATTTTTTTTAAATATTTTTTATAATAAAATCTTTTTTTACATTTTTAACGTTTTATTATTGCACAGCAGAACTGGTTTACAAATCAACCCATTTTTTAAGTGAAAACTTCTTAAACACCGATCCAATTTGCAACTCGGTGAAACGGAAGCGAGCGACACTAAAAAGAGATTAACACATACATTTATAGGATATCGTCAGCGAGAGAATGAGATAGCAATAAAATATTTTTTTTATTTTACGGGTACTCGGTTCCATTATAATACGATAAATCCGCAAGTTTCTTTGTCTAGTAAAGCACCTAACGAACATCAGCGGCAATACATTCAGCGGACCAAGGATCGAATCCCGCGATACCAAAAAAAAAATATTTTTATTTTTGTAAAATCATTGTCCAATCTTCAAACTACTCCAAAATGAACACGGAAAGAAAACATAAAACAAAGCGACTCTAGTGACAGTAAAGAAGAAAACACAAATATTATTAAGATGTCCAAATGTATAGGATAGGAATTCGACGACAAAAATATGGAAAAAATCATCTTTCACATTGATAAAAAAGTACTTCATAGTCTCCTCACTCTTGTCTGCTTTAGTCTTCTGAAGGTTTCACTTCTGCCGCGCGTGAATTGCACACTATGATTTATTTGATAAAACGAAAATGTTTTAAAATTCCAACAACATAAAATTAAAAAGAAGTATTCCAAATTAATCTTGATGATTAGTAAACATGCACTGTAGATACCGTTATGGTGATAATTAGTTAGAAATTACATTACGAAAATAAAATTGTTTTTAAAAATTTAATTTTTTCATAGAAGTTCACATGTTTAAAAACGTTGTATATTTTTAAGGTAACATGTCTTAGTACTCCCGACGTACTACCGTTTCGACCAAACCCGCATCAGGGCTTCACCTTATAACTCTGAGATGTACAACCCAGTAACTCATGCGTAATTCACGTGCAACATGCGACGATGTATGCTCAAATATATATTTATGATAATATTCTTTATGTATGTCGAAATACATAATTGACTGAGCGTAGCAAAGTCCTATTCTGACTGTTTTGCATTCCTTTGCATATCTGTCTGTAAATTTGTTTGCAGTTCTGTTTTCGTTTGAAGATGGTGGCCACTCTAATGGTTAAGCAAAGATTTTTTTCAGATGTAAAATCGTCACGTTTCGCATTTTTTCAATGTTATGTTACCTGCCTGCTGGAATAAAGTTCGAAAAAAGAATTATCATTGAAGTAATGACGACTTGATTTAGACAAATAATTATACAATTCATCATTTTAAATTATGAAATTTGTTGCATAGAAAGTATATTCAAATTGGAAGGCGGGTACGGGTAATGCCGTCCTGGGAACCATTTATTGGGTAACCAAAACCTCTGCCACAGGTGGTTCACTATTTTTGGTGACGTAGCAGGGGTTCTGCGAATGCATCTGCCCACCAACTACGTGGCAGACCGCATTCAGAAATACTGTTTGGAGGAGATATTTTAAGATCACCAACTGATTCTTTCGACCAATTACCTTGCAACGAAGTGGGAGGGATGGATTCGAATGTCCGAGACATAGGCCCCCGTATTCCTACCCGTCCTTCATACCTTTTTCTTTCCCAGAAATACATCATCTTTCACAAAAAGACCCTCTACACAGCATCCTTAAAGATGACATAGCCCCTGAGGGAAACTATTTTCTTCAAGGCCTCCTACGTGGAGCTAATGTAAAAAAAAAAAACTTTTTTTGCACTCGAGGTCTACTGTTCACAGTACTGTTAGTATTATACTATTGTGTATGTATTAATATATAATACGATATCGTACTGCGGGTCTTAAAAAAAATATGTATAATATATTTTAATGCGTGAAGGTGTGTTAATTTTAATTTAACTGTCATATTTTTAATGAAAATGTTCCTTTGACAAATTTATGCAGAGGTAATACAAGGAACACACACGCTAAAATGAAATACATTACTATCTAAAAAAATAACGTCACACCACAGCAAACAGCCAACGCCAAAACTGCTTCCATAAAAAAAAACATAACATGTTACTTTATTACAACAACAATGGAAAAAGAACGGTTTATAATTTATTTATTTTTCAATTATTTTTTCTCTACAAGTTGTTTTGGTTTTTTTTATGTGAATACCACACAAGAGTCTCAATTGCTCCCCACTTACCAAGAGGTTTATACTTTCAGTTTTTTTTATTTTTTTTTATTTACTAGATTCTTATATTCCTTGAAGAGGTGAATCATTTAAATTTACTGAATTTAAAGTTAAAATTCTTTATACAAATAGAACGGCGTCATTTGCGCCTCGCAATCTTTACCTCATGTGGGTATTTAAAAGTTTTACTTGTTTATTATAGAATTTAATCGGTAGGGAAAAATTGTTACCTAAAAACCCTACATCTTATACTTTCAGTATCACTCTGGTTAATGGACGCCATTCAGAATTGAAACGTTGCTTGAAATTAGTTAAAACATATTTGGTGGCCGGATTTGAATAGTCAGGTACCACTTTATTTTAATTTTATTTTATACTTAGAAGAAAATTTAGATACAGAAGACAATATTTATTTATTAATTTTATTTTAATAAATTAAATCATTTCATATTGCAAACTATAATTTTTCTTGTTTTATGTAGCTCCTATAATATATCTTGAACTTTCCAATTGGTGTGGACTATAAAGTTTCTGGTAGAGTGTTATTAACTGCATCCCTTTGTACAGTAAACTGTTCTGCGCATTCGCTTTGTCCTTTTTTGGTAACCTGATTTCCTTGCAAGTCCTTTTTGCACATAATTTTGTTTGAGAAGTATTTTGGTAACAGGTTTTTCACAATTTTATGGATAAATATTATCGTGTTCAAGGTCCACATCTGTTTCACAGTTAGCCAATTTAGTTCCTTTAACATTTTATTTACATTTGAAAATCTATCGCTGAAGTATTATTCTCATTGCCCTGTTTTGGAGAATTAACAATTGAGAATAGTATAAAATAATAATAAACAATAGAGAATTCGCCTGCACCCTAAAATATTCCTCTCCCCCATTTCCTTCTCCCGCACTACCAGCACCTCACAACCATTATGAGACGTGCAATGGAGCATAACACATTATGAGACGTGCAATTTAGTTTTATCCATATGGGTATTATAGCAATGGGTAGCAACACCTCTGCCGTATGTCACCCCAAGTAGTTCGCTACGTTTGGTGATTTAGCAGGGGTGCCTGGGTTTATGAGGTAAAGTTTGTCTAGGTCTTAGAGACCAAGACACACTTAACCCCAGATTCCTATCCACCACTTAAACCCTTTTCCTCCCCAGAACTCTCCTCTCCTACCTTTCCTTTAAAAAACCCTCCACACAGCATCCCTAAAGATGACAGGCCCTGAGGGAAATTATTTTCTTCAGAGTCTCCTATGTGGAGCTCACGTAAAAAAAAAATCAATAGAATAGAAAAAAATAAGGTAGAACTCAACAGATTACTACAAACTAAAAAAAAATGAAAAGAGAAATCAAAAGTGTAGGTAGGTAACTGCACGCCTACAATAAAGAGCAAAAATCAACATTTAAAAAAAAAAGCAAACAGAGTTCGTTGTTTTAAAAAAGAAGATGAAACGAAATGAAAATATCAAATTAAATACACAGATACAATATAATGGTCCGTAATAGGTACGAATATTAAAAATACAAAATTTTTGAAAATTGTAATTTATGTTTTAATTTGGAATTTCAACAGAATTGAATTTGTTTCCAAGACTAACATTTGGACTTGGGAATGAATGGAATAATTTGTTTTCGACGAAAATTAGGTATCAAAGAATACCTAACTCTGGAAGTCTCGTGTTGCGATTTGGTTCTCGAAACGTTATCAACTTAGTTAAGTCAGGTGCATCCATTCAGTTATTAACTAATTAGTGCAAATTACGAAGTCGCTCATGGTTCTTTTGCAAGACAAGTAAAGAAATTTAAATAAATTTACATAATTAATTTGCTCATTGGTCTGCGGATAATTTGAGCTTTGTTAAGCTTAGCAAATTATGTTGAACTCTCTCAATTTTTTATTGATGTGCTTTTTTATAACATGGCCATCAAATTGTTGAATTATGTTCTTAAATACTTTAAGGTATTGAAGAGAATCTTAAAATATAGAACACTCTTAGGGACTGTTCTTAAAAAAACATCCCAAATGACGGCCTCCACGGTCGAGGGGCAAAACTTTCGACTAGCAATCCGGAGGTCACGGGTTCAAATCTATGCGCGCGCAAGTAAATTTTATTGAAATGAAACTTCTTTAGCACCGTTGCGATTTGAAACTCAATGTAACGGAAATGACGCTAAAAAGATACAAACACGTACATCTATAGGATTTAGCGAGAATGGTATAGAATAAAACCTTACCGCATTGGCCACTTTGATTATGAGGTCACGGGGTGAGGATTGTCTGGGTCTTGGCGGTGGACATATCTGCCCACCTACTGCGTGGCAGGCCGAATTGAGAGTGATCTTTTGAACTATCCAGCCAGACTCTCTTGATCCATTGTCTATCACCGTAATGAAAGTGATGGTCAATGATTAGTGAATACATTTAACCCTAGATTCCTATCCATCCTTAACACCTTATTTATTCGCAGAACTTCATCTCCTTCTTTAAGAGACGTAAAAAGACCTTCAAACGGACAACCCCAAAGACGACATGGGCCCCTAGGGATTTTTTCCCCAGACCCCCAACCCCCCTCATTCAGTCCCAGTACATTCAGTTTTCAAACGGCTTGCGTGTTACAATGTTTTACCTATTACAATTTTTTTAATTCAAATTATCATTTTTCATAGATTACAAATATTGATTTTTTAATATTATATAACAACAATCAATCAAATCTAATACCTAACTTAGGTGCCTATTTAAAATATCTGTAATTCTTGATTCGATATAAATTATTATATAAGTACTTCAAATTAATTCATTTATTTAAAGGGTTTTGAAAATTGAATTCTGATTTGACAATCATTGTTTTTCAAAAGGTCATTTTTGACATATCGCAAGAGTTTTTGTGACGATTGAAAAACTTTTCAGATGTTTTGTCGTATGGTTAAAATAATCCAAAAACCCTCGCGGGGGCTTAAAGAAGGTATTTAGAAAGTTTCAAACATTTTCTATGCTTAATATAGCAATACACAATACACCAATCCCCAAACACATTTCGATTTTTATATATACAGATTCGTATTTTGCATTTAGTAATTACACTACTTTTAAAAAAGCACGATTATCATGAACAAAAGTAGATAAAGTAGTAAATGTATCAAAAAATGTAGATACTAAAAAATGTATTTGATATCATGAAAATGAATTACTTATGAGTATTTGAATGTTGACATACCAACCAAACCACCAAATCCTAAAAAAATACCTTTGCTTTTAAAATGCCCGTTGAGAGAATTCTCAGTTCCCATAAACAATCAAATTAAAACTGAAAATCTAACATTCACCAGCGCTTTGATTAATGGTCTGTCCGTCACAAGCGGCATATTGCATAAGATCAGAACGGGGCATGCATTTATCAAAATTAAAACGCCGGAATAGTGGTGACGTATATAATAGTATAGTATGCAGTAGGTAGCACTGTCGCCCTGTCGCGATACGCTACTGGCGATCTAATGTCAGCGGGCATCGATATAGAATACAACAGGATGAACCTTTAACATTAAGGGTCCACTATTCGAATTTCGACCGATTTCTTACCTATCTCCCTTAAACATTTGAAGTTTTTAAGCTCTCGCAAAGTATGCTCCGAAAATTATTTTAAACAAGTCTATTTCTATTATTTTACAAGTTATATTTGTGAAAAAATTCACAATGTTTCTTTAAATGATACTTAAGATACCTTCCACGAGATTTTTGCTCTATTTTAAACGAGTCATGTTTTATTAAGCTTTTTCGCCGTTTTAGCTGCGATTTCATCACTTAAAATATTAGCGCGCTCTGTCCAACATTCGTAATTACACATCTCTCCATCTTCTTCTTTTTCAGCCGAACAGCGCCGCCTTAAACATTTTTTGTAAATTAAATAGTGTTTCGTGAGTACATTTTTGGTGTATGTTTTGGCCGCTATCTTATATGACGACAATAAGGGCGCCATGACCAATTGAGTATGAAACCGCGCACACAATTCTTTTCGCTAACATCGTTTACGCAAACTACTGCAGATCTCACCCACGCACAGCGGCCCCCCATCTTTGTTTCCTCATGTACATCAAATTCATAGATATCGTAACCGTTTTGATAACTTGTGCATTTTGATTATAGTTCAGCGACAGTCAGCACGCTTTCGTGCCGTTTTTCCATTATCTATTATAATTCTACTGATAATCTAGCCTCCTGGTAGAGAGGCAAACTATTTGTAGTCATCTTGTGAGCATAAATGCATTCTCTGAAGAGTGTCATCCAATAGAGAAAGAAAAATATTTTATAACCCGTTCAGCTTAAACTTGCTCCACAGTTTGTCCGACAATCAACGAATCCTTTCCCAGTGCAAAGGATTCTGAATGCTTCTCTTTTCACGCTCATACCGCGCGGTTGTTGCTTGGATTATTATTGTTTGTATTGTGTTGCGTTTGTTCATGTCCAGTATCTCCTCCACACCTTTACCCACTTCTGTTGTTTCTCCTTGCTTTCTTTAACTCGAGCACAAAAAAACTGATAAAGGACGAGTGCTAATGTCGAGTGAAGCGAGGAATTGTGGGGCTGGGCGAGTGAATCTACAACAGTACTATGATTGGCCCCTTCGGTAAGTTCCCCGAGAGCATAGAATAGGCAATACAACCCCACGTATAATTGAAGAATAATGTGAAATATTACCAGAAAATCGCGACACGGTTGTCTATTGCCGACAACTCCCCGCCACGGTTTGAGGGGAAATTATTAAAGAGGGATAGTGAAGGAACACGAAAAAACATTCCCAGCAAACATGAAACGTAGCTTCAATATTATCTTTATTACAATAGCTTGACGCTGGGATTAAAAAACAGCATGTTATTAGTATTATAAATATTAAAAAACAGATGTTATAAAAGAAGTGATAAGCCTCAAAAAGTGGTAAGTAATTATTTTCTGAAGGATAATAGATGTGAAACTAGGTAACTGACCTAAAAGATGTAATTGGCAACAAAGTAAAACGTAGTTGTGTTTTTCTCTAATGGCCAACAGTTATCATTTATCATCAACGGTCAGAGATTTCCACCATACCGAGGGCAATGTATTGAAAAAAGGATACCAAACGTACAACAATGAAGAATCCTAGTGAAGTTAAATATGACCGATAAACAATAGTAACAATAATATAGTTTATTCCAGGATGTATGCAGGGGAAGTGTAATGCAACATATTCAATATTTTGAAATAACAAATGAAAGACAAATAATAAGATGAGAAAAAGTAAAAAATAACACATAATTTAAATTAAAAAAAAAACGAATACGCATGAGAAATGAAAATGAAAAAAAAAATTAAACACTGAAATTAATGTAAACCGCCGTTTGCGAAAGGTATTTCACCGTTTCCCATCTCCAGAGGGAGATAATAAAAATAATATAGATAAAATAATTACAGATAGCCCTCTATCTATTGAAATATAAATATATTTGATATCCCTATAAATGAAGGCAACAAATTTACGAATCGTGACATCATAAAACGAAATAAGAACCTTCGAACCCTGCTTGACGCCAACACAAAACTTAATAATTAAATAGCAGCTATCTCGGGTATTATATACGTCGGTACCTACATACTACATATTATCAACTAAAAAGGACTTAATTCAGTTTCTCAACAGTCTCTTCAAATTAATGTAATCTTATTAAGTCTTTATCAATGCCCGATGGTCTTTTTCACAAAAGAAGACTCCACCCCTCGAAACTGGGCCAGATAAACTACCGAAGAGTAAAAAAAATGGTCGTGACATGGGCCTTGTTTCTTTTTTTGTCACAACATGTAGTAGCTACGACCCGTGAGATATTTCTGATGATTTTGGTGATAAGCATCGTGACGATCATATTTGGTCCATTCGCTTGAATGTAATATTACGAAATGTTTTTAATTTACGACTTCATTTTAATATTTTAATAGATTCATTACTTTGCTTCAATAATTTATTTTGTTTGGTATGTTAATATCATTAATCGCAGCAGTGATTAATGAGTATAGTGGACGAATCAAATAATGAAACCGAAAAAAAATTTATTATTATATTTCCAGAAAACATAAATACAAACTACTGTTGTGCCAAAAAGTTAAAGTTAATAAAGACATCTAGAAATGCTCAAGTATGCGCAATTACAATTACAATTAATTATTTTTAAAGATTTTTTTCTTTTTTGTAATTACGTACGTTTTTTTACAATGTTTTAGAAAAGAATGTGATCTTACTCGGGTACCCTGTTCCAAGGTCACATTGAACAGGTTTTTTTGTTTGTATTATAAGTTAATACCTATTTTAAAATATTACAAGAGGAAAATTATAACATTATATCTAAAAGAAAGCACAATACAAGCAATAATCGTTATTAGGTTGCAAAATTGTATCTTCGAATGACAACCCGTGTGACAGAATTGTCGTACGACATAAAAATTGTAAGAGACAATTTTTTGAGATTTTTTTAAATATTTTATTAAGCATCATTAAAAATAATAATCGCTGTTACTTGATAGGTTATACCTTTTGGAGTTTAAAGATATTTTTATATTTTACTAGCTTTTCCCCGCGGCTTCGCTCGCATGGTATTACGGGAAAGTACTGAAGCGGTTGAACTTATCAATTATCCCCCCTCCTCCCCACCCCACCCCCTCCCGCATTCCATACATTCATTCCCTTACATTCAGTTTTCAAACATCTAGCCTGCCACCTAAATTTCACAAAGAAAAAAAGAATTATCCAATTTTGTTCATTCGTTCGGAATTTATGCGCTTTTTTTTTTTTTTTTTTATATGAAATACCGCACAAGAGTCCCAACTGCTCCCGTCTGGAGCCAGTGAGACTATGGCATCCCCAATTGGGGTATGTTGTGAGGCTGAAGGTAGTGGGGAGGGGAAGGAGATGGGGAAGAGGAAGGTAAGGAAGCGCCTGGCTATTCAGATCTGGTCACTAAACACGGCTAAAGCCATTTCAAGCAACGTTTCAATTCTGAATGGTGGTCTTACACCAGGGCGATACTGATAGTATCTTCCACTCTGGAACGTGCCGCAAATATACTATATATTATTTTAAATGAATAAATTGTGAAATAACACAAATTAATCAAATAAAATTTATTTGCGCACGCCGGGTTCGAACCCGCGACCTTCGGATTGTGAGTCAAGCGCCTTACCGCTGGACTACGCTGGCCGCCCGGCATTCTTGTTTTGCCTATGATATGGAATTTGTATTGGATTAACATTATTCGAATCCTTACACATTAATCTGTCTTCTACTGAGGGTCTAATCACGTTTAGGAAGATAAATATTCTGATCAAATCCTTGTACTTTGTACCGACCATCAAATAAAATTTAGATTTGAACCTGCGACCTCCGGATTGCTAGACGGGAGCCTTGCCCCTTGAAAACGTAGGCCGTCAGGGCCGCGTTTGTTTATTTTTTATTTTCAGTATACTTTTTTGTTGCATCTTGAATTCTTTAAAATTATTACTGAAAAATCCATTGATCATCTTTATCCAAAATTTAATAAAACATTAAAATAAATCGGACAGCTGTACAGCACGCTTAGATAAATATACGAAAAATCGATACTAGATATTCATAGTCCCAGTTCCCAGCCCCATTAGCTGGGTAGGTACCAGACACATTCATGAAATCATACCCTTGTGACAGTTGAGTTAATCCGACCCTTGGCGCGTACTACGACTATTTGCGGGGTGCGTTAACCTTGCAATAAAAAATCTAAACAGGGTGTTTGGATAATCAATGTGAACAATAGAAAAATAAGAACCTAATTATAATAAAATTAATTTAACTTTTTATTTACTTGTTTATTTCAGGAACGGAAAAGTTGTATTCTGCCAAGTGTATCATATTTTTAATAAATACCTAGATAAAATAAATATTGAATTACCAAATATTTTATGTTGTTTTAATTTTTTTATTGTGTGATGGAGTGGTTTTTAGTTGTTGAAACAACATTTTATTACGCATTTTATTAACAACATTTTATTAACAACGCTTTTATTTTAATTATTACAGTTTAAGACAGCTTACATAAACATAATGGGGTAAATACATTTTTTTTTTGAATCCTTAAAATCTGTTTCCATAATTTTATTTTGAAAGTTTTGTGATTTCTTATTTTTGCCGTTGGAACAAATTGGTTTCATCTAATTTTATGTTTTTATTTTGTTTTTTTATGAGAATACCGCACAAGAGTCCCAACTGCTTCCGTCTGGAGATACTTTGGCTACGGCATCCCCAATTGAGGTATGTTGTGAGGCTAAGAGCGTTGGGAAGGGGAAGGAGAAGGGGAATAAAAAGTGGGGAAGTACTTGTCTATTCAGAACTGGTTATCAAACCGGCTAAAGCCATTTCAAGCAACGTTTCATTTCTGAATTGTGGTCTTACACTAGGGCAATATTGAGAGTATCTTTCACTCTTGAACTTGCCGCAAATATGCTTTAGATTAAATGTATAATTTCCTATGTACAACCTTTAAAGAGCCCACGTGTCAAAACTTGGCTAAAAAACACTGAAACAGATATTTTTTCTCATAAGTTTTAACAAAGCCATTAATTGTATCTATCATTAGACAGCTTTTTGACAAGATATATTATATTGTTTGCTATGTTTTTCGTCTGTTAATTGCACTTATTCATTCTTATAAAACATTCACAAACGCAAAAATAACAGTGCAGACTGTTATTTTTAATTGTATTTATTCAGTTAATCTTTTTTAATCTACAATTTATTCCTCTTAAAATCTTCACTTTAACCATAGAAATAAAAAAAAAATGATGTAATACTCACGCTCAGGCATTGCCTTTGAGGGATTTTTTTGTTCATACATTTATTATATTCAGCTTTTTTACATACTTTTCATTATTTTATGCATCTATTATATGTATTACTTTTATCACAAATTTTCCATTAAAAAAATAAAATAAAATTATGAAATAACACAAATTAATCAAATCCGGATTGCCAGTCGAGAGCTTTGCCCCTCGATCACGAAGGCTCTCAAGTAATTTATGTTTTTAAGGAACCTACCAACTACAGATATATGTTGGTTGGCGTTTAAGATTTAATCCATACTTTCTGTGAAATTAGTTAGTCAAAAGTGTAAGCATTAGTTCCGCTTATATTCAAGATCTGTTTCTGCAGACGTTTAATTGAATTTGTTGAGTGCAGCAGCAACTCGTGAGACCTTAGAGATGCTTTCGGTCCCTTCACTCGTATAAAAGTTAAAGATTGCTGCCGTTCGTCTGGATAGTAATTAAACTTTAAAATGCATCCTTCCCTAGCTCACTGTAAGAAGAAACAATCTGCCCTAGGCCAAATAGGATACTTTGCCAACCAAAAAGCATTATGAAGTAAAGATACGGTAAGGTAACATTAGAAGCATTTGCGCTGCTCGGTTTGTCTTAGATAGTACCCATTATTTTTAAACAATACACTATTGAGTGTTTTGGATCAGCTCCTTTCAATGACTCATGACGCGGCTTTCAAGTTTTCAAGTCTCCCTTACAGCTCTCTAATGTGTGAAATAAATACATAATACAATAAAAGATAAACATTTTCTTAATATCTATAGCAGGTAATTGAGTTTCTAAAAAAGGAAACCTTTTCTTAATACTCAGGGCAGATAAGGTAATTCAGTTTCAAAAAAAGGAAATTGAAATAGTCAAAATAAACACTTAGTTACAAACCCAAAAGGAATGAGCGCCCAATATTTTGTTTTTACATAAGAGGGTACCGGCACGCGGTAGAAGTGAAACCTTCATAAAACTAAAGTAGACAAGAGTGGGAAGGCTACGAAGCACCGCACAAAGAGGAGACCAATTATTCTATTAAGTCGTCTTTCCCTCGCAGGCTAAATCCTACAGATGTAGGTATGTGTTTGTTTCTTTTAAGTGTCGCTTTATTGTTTCATCGAGTTTCAAATCACAACGGCGCTAAAGAAGTTTTCACTTCAAAAATATGAAAAGATAATTACTTAAATTTAAACATTACATATATAAATAGTAGATCTATGAACAGCAGACCTCGCCTCCAAAAAATTTTTAATTTTTCTTATTTAATAAATCAAAACCACAATTTCCTCTGAAATCATAAGATTTATAAGTAGGTACTTGAACATCTACCTACTTATTAAAAAACATTGTATTTTAAATAACAATGTTTCTATTTAAAAAAAAAACGTCCCTTTCTAGATGACTATTACTTTAGTCAGCTAGTTACCGCGTAACATTGAAAAAATGTAAAAAAAAAGGCCAAATAAACGACGATTTCACATTTGAAAATATAGTCTTATCTGAACCATTCAAACGGCCACCATCTTGAAACGGAAACTAAACGTACAAACAAATTTACAGACAAACAAAATGCAAACGATTACGAACGATAACGATAAAGATATGACGGACCCAGACTATTTTAAATAGTTATTATTTAGTGATTATACGGTCGATTTCTAGACAACGTGTACTACGGCTGCATGATTTCATTCCCTTCGCAACATCCCCCGCCGCACGGAGCGCGGACCGGGGCAGATGTACCGACTACCGACTATTATTACCCGGCCCCGCTGACACACAGCACCAGGCAGATGCCAACCAGCCTCAGTAGCACAGCACTGCGTTGTGAGATACTCCGTCAATTTATTAATAACGTTATTATTCCGTTTCTGCCATCGCCATTGCTTTACTCTGCCCCTGTGATGCGCTCCTGGTGACGCTTAGCTTTGAAACACGCAAATATTTATAATAATTTAAATGTATTATTAATTATTATCAACACTATAAATGAGTAGTTGAAAATCAAAAGGTACTTACTTAACCACCATTTTGACTTTTTTGAGATTTGAATGCCAACACGTTCTTTTGAATCATAGCTATGTTTGAAATATTATTTCGGTGCCAAAATATGGTTAAATCCATTAAATATATAATTTTTAATTAAATGAAGACATTATGAGCGAAACACAATCGAAAATCTGGAAACAGAAAAATCAGAAAAAGATATTTACACCTCTGGGACTCGAACCCAGGACCTCCCTACTTTCCGGGTGGGTGCTCTTATCCACTAAGCTAAGGTGTCGATATCCAATTCGGTCACATTTAACTGTACCATACTTCGACTAAGAACCACCCATATTATCTTCATTTTTCTTAACGCATACTTTTATTGATTGCCATCTTTATGTATGATTTTCGATTGAGTTTCGCTCATAATGTCTTCATTTAATTAAATATTACAGCTTGAGGTTTTACTCATAAAAGTTAAAATAAAAAACCATAACCTTTAAATTTAGCTTGTTAAAAATCTTCTTCATTTTCAAAACGTACTTAAATCCAAAATCATTTGTTATCAAAACGTACTCAACTCACGATTGTCACGATCTTACAACGATCTCACTAAATCACACTCTATAATAGATATTTTTGTGAATAATTTTACTTGTTTTAAGAAATATCTCCATGATTTGTGCAACTAAAATGTTGTTTTATTATTTTTATTAAACACTTTAAATATTATGTAGCTATCATGTATTTCAAATTTTCTATTTAAGTTTCTAAATTATGTAAAAAAATACTTACATTGTTTTTCATGTGTCTGTGAATACGCTAATGTTATTACTGTAGACACATTAGTCTAGGGATATTTATATTTGTATCTTAATTTGTTATACATTAACCAAAATAATGCTTTGTAAATATCCTGTTTGTGTCTCAAATAAATAAATAAACTCCAACAACCAATAAGGGCCATGAAATTGGCAGCCATATTGATTTTTTAACCAATCAATGAGCTACTTTCTGTGCAACGGACACCATTACAAGAAACACATGTTTTGTGTGTGATTTTGAAGTTGTGATCGTGATTTTGTTGAGATATATAATTGTATATATATAAATGATGTAATTTCTCCACTACACCCCTGGCAGAGAAGTAATATCAAACACAGTTTACGAGTTTCAAAATGTGACTTAATCCAAAGACTTCACTTTCAAAATGTATCTAAATCCATGGTTCAATATCAAAATGTGTCTAGGTCCATTTTTAAATATTAAATAACTAATTAATTATCTATCAGATTTATGTTTCAAATATGATTTTAAAATGTTTTATTTTACCGTTATTTTTACAAAACATTAAATTTAACTTTATTATCTTGATGCTATGAAACAGTTTTCTTGCTTTTGCCAAAAATTTGATTTGTGGAGATAAGTACGTTTTGATACTCAAATATGATAATACCCTTTCTACGTATATATAACAAAGAAGATAAACTTAGAGTGATTTTATCAAAATTTAAATAATTCTCTACGTTTTCGTAATTCTTTAATAAAACAAACATTAATTTTGGACAGCGTGGTTAGTTTCTCAGGACAAGCACTGCCTAGCTACAAATTCACTGCCTAAACTCCTTTCGAACAACATTCCTTTCGAGAAAATGTCCCTACAGTATGAACAAAAATAAAAACTTTATTACCCTCCTTTAAAACCCGCTAGATTGCCAAAGTCAATTGAATTAAGTCTGTAACATTGAATTAAAGTGATCCCTTGGTGTAGTGTTGACATTTTTTTAATCAATATCTACCTACGTAACTACATAACATAATGTCAGTACCCTATTATTTTGCAGACAAGTTACCCTTTCTCCGATTTCGTTTAGTACCTAATCCAATTTATTTTTTCAACTCTTCGTTACAAAGAATTACCCGTAAATTGAACAACCAATAATGTCAGTCCATGCAGAAAATACCAATTAAAGATATCTTAGCAGCATCAATAGAATTTTACAAAAAAAGCACAACAATGAAATTTGATGATAAAAAAGGAATCTCCCGAATGTAACTTTTTTGTCTGTATTTCAAATCATCGCTTATTCAACAACCGTACTTCATGTGACATTTTTTTGCTTATTTTAGGGGTTCAGGCACGTGGGGTGCCTCAGCGTCTCATTTTGACACTATTTGTTTGATTTATGGTGTGTTTTTTTACAACCGTGGCGTTTTTTCAAATCTATTAAGCATCAAACCAACGTACACAAGCCGAGTAGATACATTATATCGATCGCCATGACTCAGTTTTCTTGGAGTTTTGCTTAAAAAAATAATACGCGCGAAGTTCTCACGAAGAACGGGTGTCCTTCACGGAGCATACTAGAATGTATACAAACATCATGGTATGGGTATTAGTTGTTTGGTATGTTTTTGCAGGGGCGGTCAGTCAATGCAAGCAATAAAAGCTCTGGTTGCCTCAAGGTTCGGGTAAATGAGGCAGATAAATTGCCTATAATTGCCCATTACCAAACATTTGCTCAGCCTGTCAATATTCAAAGAGTTTTTTTTTTTTTTTTTACATTTACTCCACACAGGAGGCCCTGAGGAAAAAATAATTTCCCTCAGGGCCTATGTCATCTTTGAGGATGCTGTGTGGAGGGTGTTTTTGAGGAGAGGAAGGAGTGAACATGGGTCTTGAAGAGACCCATATTGTAGGAGGGAGGAAACACAGAGGCCGGCAAATCGTTCCACAGCCGAGCTGTTGAACTCAAGAACGAGTCGTAGAAACGACCCGTTCTCATGTGACTAATGTCAACCGTGTACAAATGTTGAGCGCGCGTTTGGCGTGTTTCCCGACTATGCACCGGTGCCGAGGGGATCAATGACGCTAGTTCCTCGGAGCATCTTCCATTGTAATACCGGTAGAACAAGGACAGCATTCCCACCTGGCGCCTGTGCTCTAAAGATTGCAATCCGTTAGTTAAATTAGGAGAATCTATCAAACGGACCGCCCGTTTCTGCACAGAGTCAAGGGTTTTTTTCAGGTATTTTGGGGCTCCAGACCAGAGGTGGCTGCCAAATTCAACCGTGGGGCGCACTTGCGATTTGTACAGGGCTAGCAGTTGTGTACTATTAAAGTATCTGCGTGCCCTGTACAGTATGCCCAGTTTCTGAGAGGCTAACTTAACTCTGGCCTCGATGGAGCCCCCGTACCTGTTTGCCAGTACCAGTTTGCCGTCAATATTGCCACATCCCAACAATATTGAAGTGTGTTATGTTGAATGTAAGTTATGATATAACAACCAAAGATTTGCAATAACTCCACACAAATTTTGAAATAAAATCTCGAAATTATTTGTTAATTTAATTGCGTTCGAAATTATGACAGTTTCGGTAGCGGTTAGGTGACGCACAGAAACGCACATGCGTATAATATGTAAGTCTGCGAATGAGCCGAACCCGCGAGCCGAATCTGCGAGCCACTTATTATTGGAAAGAAGAACCGTGAACGCCGATTGCTTTGTTCCTTTCTCATAATCGTGGCTCGGCTCGCTCCTGTGTTCGCAATTGTATTCACAGCATAACAGTGCGAGAAAGAAATAGATTTGATCCGGCAATATTGTCGTCATTATTGTAGCCGAGTGATGTCACCGGCGTCAAAGGCAATCTTGACATACTATCTGTAAATACTAGTCTTGACAAAAACACCTATTATTTTACGCTTAAAAGTATTGATTCTTATATAATCGTAAATCATCAAAATGTAACATTTAAATCTGATCAGTTAAATATGTAATTTGAAGACCATCATTTTTGGCAGTGGTTGAGGGTAAGAAAAACAGCCCAACTTTCCTATTCCCTTCTCTTATCCATTCCAAGTCCTCCAGTTTCTTATTAGAACCCGATTGAAAAAAAATGGTTGTCTGTAAAGTCGGTTAACGGTCGATAATTTTAAGTGATATGGGAGGGAGTGGAAGAAAGATAGATGCGTCACAAGCCAAACGCTTAGACCGAACGCTTGTTCCGCGCTCTCGCTTGTACGCTCGGCTCAGGTGGAACGTGACAATGAGTCTTGCTATTTCGTGAGTGCAGCCGGCGTTCATCGATTTATAAGACGTTATTATCACGTTAAAAAATGAAGAAAAAAAGAAGTACTATCGATCGTCCAGTTGATTAACCAGACATCTCCAAAAACTAAGTTTTAGACAATGAGGAAAGCATTTTTCAAATCAACATCATAAATCAAATATTATTTTTACAATTTTATGTTTTACATACTAAATGTGATATAAAATAACACCGGGAGGCGTAACGGTCGGGCACATTTGTATAAATTTTTGAAATATCCTATTAGTAACCCAGAAAACATCCAAATTTTATTTAAATTCACTACAAGTTTTCTGCATTATAATTGAGTTGGTGGTGTTTACGAGTAATCTGAGTATTGTACCAGATAGAGGGTACACTTCTACGTATAATTTCATACTCAACCAAATTTCGATTTTTCGAAGATGTGTGACTAATCAACTGAACGATCGAAATATATTTTATTTAAAATTGGACAAGGAACGTACGTCCGTTCTGTATTATCTGTCCACTCCTGTGCCCCTGACCAACTGATCATCCGCAACCAACATTTATAATGGAATAATTTGCTTGCCCTGCTCAGAAACTTACCGGCCGCCCCTGACGCTTTGTATATTTTAGGTATCATCTGGTTCCTATATTATCGTGAAGAGCAGGCCTTCATCCTGGCGAGAGATGGTGTGATCACTGACTATATTAGGCATATTTAGTTTTTACGCAAACATTAGGCACTCACTACGGCTCAACATTTCAAGATAATTAAAATAAGGATACTCAACGTCGGCAAGGCCTGGTTACATTTACGATAACTAAAGACGTTACTTCTGCGAGAACTTGCGAATAAGATGATATTGTTCTCCTACGAATTCTACTGAATTTTACTTACTGCAAATCTTAACTTTATTTAATTTTATACTCCAGCAGCACTAGATGTTAACTGATGTTACAAGATATAAATAAAAATGTTATTTTTATTTAAAAGAATTAAAACACTTTGTATTTAAACCACGAATTTATTATTTTGTATATCTACCGGTTTCGCTTCGACCAAGCTTCATCAGGATATAATATAATAATAACTAACTACTAAGGCAGAGATATCGGTTATATATAAGTGGAATGACATAGGGAGAAAGAAAATCACAAAAGAAAATAATTAGACAGAGACAAAATTAATATGCAAGGGATACAAAGGGTAAACAATTAGTGGGAGGGAGACAACAATGTACATTATACAGAAAAAGATAAATTATAATACAAAAGAACATAATTAGACGGGAGCAAATTAATTTAACAGAGGTACGATGAATATCAATTAGGGGGAAGGAGACAACAGTGTATATATGAGCATAAGTAAATGGGCAACAGTATTCAATAATATGATAAAAAGTCTGATGCATCTTACATTTTAACATAAAGAACAATATTTAGATATGGATGAAATAAATAATTAAGGGACTCAGAATAACAATATAACACAAACATAATATCATGGGGTGGGATGGATGGCCGGAAACAAGTTAAAGATAGGACTATAGGGTGTATTTTTTTGATTTGATAGATTAACTTGGTTATTGAGTAGGAATTCTGACTTATTTGTATTTAAATACAAATAAGTCAGAATTCCTACTCAATAACCAAGTTAATCTATCAAATCAAAAAAATACACCCTATAGTCCTATCTTTAACTTGTTTCCGGCCATCCATCCCACCCCATGATATTATGTTTGTGTTATATTGTTATTCTGAGTCCCTTAATTATTTATTTCATCCATATCTAAATATTGTTCTTTATGTTAAAATGTAAGATGCATCAGACTTTTTATCATATTATTGAATACTGTTGCCCATTTACTTATGCTCATATATACACTGTTGTCTCCTTCCCCCTAATTGATATTCATCGTACCTCTGTTAAATTAATTTGCTCCCGTCTAATTATGTTCTTTTGTATTATAATTTATCTTTTTCTGTATAATGTACATTGTTGTCTCCCTCCCACTAATTGTTTACCCTTTGTATCCCTTGCATATTAATTTTGTCTCTGTCTAATTATTTTCTTTTGTGATTTTCTTTCTCCCTATGTCATTCCACTTATATATAACCGATATCTCTGCCTTAGTAGTTAGTTATTATTATATTATATCCTGATGAAGCTTGGTCGAAGCGAAACCGGTAGATATACAAAATAATAAATTCGTGGTTTAAATACAAAGTGTTTTAATTCTTTTAAATATAATGTCTAACCACAAAGTAATTGCTTCTTACGAAAAAAAAAAATGTTATTATTGATAAATAAAAGTAAACTTAGATATTATCTAAATGAATTAATGAAACATAGCTTATTTAAAAAATAATTTACTTAACAAAAACGTATAGATGTTAACTGATGTTACAAGATGTAAATAAAAATGTTATTATTGATAAATAAAAGTAAACTTAGATATTATCTAAATGAATTAATGAAACATAGCCTATTTAAAAAATAATTTACTTAACAAAAACGTATTATCTCACAATTAAAAAAATAATATGAAGCAACTAATAAACTCATAATTAATGATGACGGATCGCCGAACCATTCGGTCTTGGCACACACTCTTTGCCTCATTCAAATGCATACATCTTGTCATGCATATTCATTTACTATTTTGATACTATCTGAGTCCTGACATGGCCCGACTCAAGTATCTGATTCACTTGATCGTGCCGTGTCTTCCTAAAGCGTCCCCCACTTCTTCTACCATTCACATTTGCGTCTTATATTCTCCTTATACTCCTTTTTTCGTTCATTTGCTCTACTTGCCTAAACCATCTGAGGCTCACTTTCTTAATCTTACTCATTACACTTCCATCAGCCTTGCTTTTTTGCCGATCTCCACATTTCTCACATGATCATACATGATTTTTCCACGCATATGGCCTCCATCACTCAAAAAACACTCCTTATTTCATTAACCTTGTAACATCGTCTCTTACATACCCTTCTGCACCGTCTCATACATAAATTTTTGCTCTACATGCCCATACCATCTGAGGGTCCCTTTCTTAATCTTAATCTTTTATACTTACATCAATCGATCGATCTTTAAACTTACATCAAATCAACACGATCACACATCGTTTTACACGTACGCCTCATTTCTACAGCATTCAGTCTACTTTCATCCTTCCTCTGCCAGTTCCATACCTCACTGACATAGGGTAGGTAGCAGCACTCCATTATGGACGGCTTGGTTTGCTAGCTAGCTGCAAAGCTGCAAGGCGACATGTTTTAATTTTGAAATTTGTGGATTTATTTTGCGCATTCCTAGGAGGTGTCGAAACTTAAGTTTTGATCAAGGGTAGTGATTAAATTTTGAAGTCTTGATTTTGAGGTTTAAAATTTTTGGTAACGATAATTTTTTTAGTGAAAACTTCTTTAGCACCTTTGTGATTTGAAACTCAATGAAGCGGAAAGGAGCGAAACTAGAAAGAGACAAACACGTACATCTGAGATTTGGCCAGAGAGAGATTAAACAAACTAATAGGTGTCCTCTTTGTGCGACGCTTCGTAGCCTATCAGCCTACTCTTTGTGTGTTGCTTTGTAGAATAAAATGTAAAATAAATTTTAAACAATATTATTTTATTTATAATTATTAACGCATTAGTGGGCTTTTACATGAATATTGAAAACACACGTGTTACATAATCAAGAAAACAGAATAAATAAGAATGCAATCAACTCGTTAGATATAGAATATTATAACATAAATTAAAAGAAATTAAATGAAATAGTACGAGTTGTAATTACAAAAAACTAATACAATTCTGCTTAAAATATTTAAACATATTGTTAATAATAAGACTTGAAATACAACAGTGTAATGTATAAAAGCTAGTTAGTATTAGGGTTATTACAAACAATTATATCTATTTATTAGTTAGTATTAGGGTTATTACAAATAGAATTACTACAAATAGAACAGAAAAAAAGATAATAAATAGGTATATATTTTACTGGTAAGGTTTCGATGAGAAAAGATTTTATCAAAAGAACAAAAAAAATAATAAAAGTTAATTATTATCAAATAAAATCGAGATTAGTTGACTTTTGAAACATTCAAAACTGTTAACACTAAATATATCTATAAATTCGCAGTATTTATTCGCAAGGTTATGGATTCTTGGAATTGGTGAGTAAATAGAGTAATTAGTATTGATTTTATTGTTGCATTTAAAAATATCATTGCTACGAGTTTGTCTGGCAGGTATGTTAAAGCAAATTATTTCCAACAAATTAGGGCTGTCAATTAAAGATTTTATAATTTTGTATAAAAATAATAAATCAATTTACACTCTTCTTTCTGATAATTTAAGAAGTCTGGTTTCAGCGCTAAAATAAATAAACCCTAAAATTGTCCTATTCCTGATACTCTGCATTCCTCTTATTCTCTCAAAGTTTAGTTTCTGAAGGTTTCACTTCTACCGCGTGTAAGCTGCACACATGTTTTTTTACTATGTAATTTTACTAAGCTTTAAACATCTGTAAAAATGCGAGGAAATAATTGTGACTTGGTATGCAGTTCTAAAACGTACGTCCAGATGGCATGATATCTTTGACAATCGGTAAAACATATTTCCTGCTAATATATTTGACATCCTACTTTCGATGTCTGGAAATATAAAAATAAAATCCATTCTTCTATTTGTCTATAGCTCACAAGCAAATCTTTTTCAAATATTGCAAAGTTATAAAATATTATTAAATTGATATTTTCAAAAGGAATCAAGCCTAAGGGTACGAACAAATACAAAACGGGTTTCGGCTTTCTGATTAGTCGGCGCATGGGCGGCCGACTGGCGCAGGCGTGCCGACAAGAATGTTTGTATGTCAACGTATCAGACCGAACATAGTGAAGGCAGATTCAGATTTGTATCCGCGCGAGGCGGCGCCGATAAGCTTTACCGGAATGAATTTTTAATTCCTGCTCGCCGGTGACGCCGGTCGGTGACTTATTCATTCTGGTATATTTAAAAAATCTTTCTTCGTCCGCCTTAAGTTCGCTAAACAAGTGATGATATTCACCATGACTTTTTCTACTACGATTAATTGGATGAATAACAACTGTTTTATTCCTTAATTTCAAGAAAGTATTCTCCAAGAGTAAAAATCGTCGTGTGACGAACTCGACATTTCGTAAAAACTGACAGCTGTTGACAGGCTATCGCGCAGACAGCTCAGGTTTTATCCGCGTTCTGTTTGTCCACACCTCAGCGTCAACTGCCGCCGGTGGAATCGTGCACTGAGCGCCGTTAATCTGAAAGCCGAAACCAGGTTTGTCTCTGATCGTACCCAAAGGCGATACAATACTTTTTAAATATTTCTGACCGGAAAAAAGTTTTTCTGGGATTCAAATTCATAATCTTAAAAATATTTACTGAAAAACATAAATCTATTTTACTAATAAAGAAAAAAATTAAATCGAACGATAAGCTCTGGCATCAAAAAATCAACACTGTTTTTCAGTGTATATTTTTCTGGTCAATTTCACGATAATATATTCCAACTAAAACAAATTGTTTATAATACTGTCGTGGCTCTGCCAAACTATTCCGGAATTGTGCAAAACATGTTATTGATCGCTCAAATAATTAAATTTTACGCAAAGTTTATTAAATTATTATAAGAATTTCCTCCTTTTGCCCGAAAGTGAAAGAATGCTCCAAAACCAAACAGAATTCTGTATTTATTTGAACTTCAAACACACAAGCCACAATTCATAATCATCGAATAGATTGTTCACGGAAAGTTTCTTGCCCACTTGCAAACTTCCGCGAAGCCACTGGATATCCAAATATGTACAATATACGAAATATCTGTAATATAGTATGAGGCATGAATAGAAAATACAATCCCGGGATCCCGTGGTCCCGGGATCCCGGCCCATTTTCGATCTCGAAAATACCGGGACTACACTTTGGCTAATCTCGAGATTTTCAGGATTGCCACAATCGGGTCTAGTTTGCATTCCGTAATCCATTGCGCCTTGACTTGTTCGGAAGTTATACGCGTACAAACATTTCGGAGTTCATTTTTATTTTTATAGATAGATTTACACTACGACGCCTGAAATAAAATTTCTCGCAAATATATCAACATAGTTACCAAGACAGCCATTTGTTTTGCTTTTCGTCTGACGTTATCAGTAACTTGCTTTTGTAAGGTACAATAAACGTACAATAAATATAATGTATAAATATTTATAATTTCATAACGCCAGAGCTTACCATTATAAACAGACTTTATTACTCGCATATAATGTAGCTTTCTATTGGTGAAATAATTATTGAAATCTATTTAGTGGTTTAGGCGTGAAAGCGTAACAAACAAACACACGCATTTATAATCTTACTTTAGATAAGTTGTCTTGTGTGAACAATATTAATAAATAAGGTTTAAGAACTTACCATCTATGCTTTTATTTTATTTTACCCCAATTATTAACAAAATTTCTTAATCCCGGGATAGTACCGAGATCCCGGGATTACGCATCGAAAATCCCGTGATCCCGGAATTTAAAAACATGCTCGGGATTGTATTCTCTAGGCATGAATGCCTGAGGGAGATCAAGGTCTCCGAATCGCTGTATTTACCAAAGGAGAGTCTTAAAATATACATCACAACAATCTTACACTACTTCTTAATAATAAAAATAAATAAAAGCAAGAAAGGTTTCACTTTATTGACTTTCCTTAGGACATCCACTTGAATAAATTATAAACCACCGGGCAAAACATTTCCATTCGGTACAAAAGAATTTTAAATGAGATCTCGAGACATTAATCCGAGGTTTGACCCCTATGCTCCAATGTGTATTGTGTAGGCATTATGCTACGTGAGATGTGGAATTAGGCACAGAGAACCTACGGGTGTGTTTGGTCAAAATACAGTACTTACTCGCATGCACGCGGTACATGGCAAGTGTCAATATCATTTTAAGACCACTTGCAAAGCATTCATGCAAACCGAATTAACAATTTGTGTTTACACGAAATAAACACTAGAATTAATACATACATACATAAAAAAGCTTCAACTCTTTGGCAAAATGTTTGCTTCCGTGGGTTTGATTTTGTTGATCATAAAAAAATAAAGATATCAAACAATTACTTTACCTACAAATTAGACGCTAAACACACAAACTACCGTCCTAATTAATCATAAAGCGCGATGCGACTTTACCGCACAACTCCTCCTTGCACACGGTAAAAGCAGATATTATTATTTGTACTGCTACTAAACTATTACTAACTAAATTATCACTTCGCTGAATAATATGATCATTGCACGGTTCATGAATCCTCTTCTGTTCTGAAATTAAAGCTTTTTCATTAACTGACTTTCTGCTCCCCCCTCGCCATTAATTTCTCATACTGGTCGATTTTTCAATATAATTAATAATCAATATAATAATTTGTAACTGTGAAGCACGAATCTTTATCTGAATCAGCAAAACATCTTGAACCGTGAGCTATGCGGTCATTACACAGTGTTTTGTGTCTGGAACTGAGCTATGTGGTCATTGCACAGTGTTTTGTGTCTGGAACTGAGCTATGTGGTCATTGCACAGTGTTTTGTGTCTGGAACTGAGCTATGGGGTCATTACAGTGTTTTGTGTCTGGAACTGAGCTATGTGGTCATTGCACAGTGTTTTGTGTCTGGAACTGAACTATGCGGTCATTACACAGTGTTTTGTGTCTGGAACTGAGCTATGTGGTCATTGCACAGTGTTTTGTGTCTGGAACTGAGCTATGCGGTCATTACACAGTGTTTTGTGTCTGGAACTGAGCTATGCGGTCATTACACAGTGTTTTGTGTCTGGAACTGAGCTATGCGGTCATTACACAGTGTTTTGTGTCTGGAACTGAGCTATGTGGTCATTGCACAGTGTTTTGTGTCTGGAACTGAGCTATGCGGTCATTACACAGTGTTTTGTGTCTAGAACTGAGCTATGCGGTCATTACACAGTGTTTTGTGTCTGGAACTGAGCTATGTGGTCATTGCACAGTGTTTTGTGTCTGGAACTGAGCTATGCGGTCATTACACAGTGTTTTGTGTCTGAAACTGAGCTATGTGGTCATTGCACAGTGTTTTGTGTCTGGAACTGAGCTATGCGGTCATTGCACAGTGTTTTGTGTCTGGAACTGAGCTATGCGGTCATTACACAATGTTTTGTGTCTGGAACTGAGCTATGCGGTCATTACACAATGTTTTGTGTCTGGAACTGAGCTATGCGGTCATTGCACAGTGTTTTGTGTCTCAAACTTCAACTGCCATTATCAGTCATTACTAACTGCTTGAAAATAAAACAAGATGCCATATTTTATTAACTTTTATTTGACTATTTAAATACAAAATACCTAAAGTAGTTTTTCACATCATACCTACAATCCTCATCAGGAATTCAATTCAGTTCGTGATTGGAACATCTTCATGTTTGGTGATATCTTCATCTTCATGTTTGTTCCTTTCCTCATCCTCTTATTTGTTGATTTTCACAATTTCATGTGTGTTGACTAAGGGTTGTATTGGTGTCACTTATGTAGTCTTATTCGATTGATCCAATTTTTTTATTGATTCTTTAAGAAAATTATATCATTTGAGATTTTTACGGTCAAAAGGATTATCGTGATTTATTTTTGAGGTACTACGCCCTGTTATGCTAGCTTCTTATTTAGCCAACGTTTTGGACACCATTGCAGAATCTATATATTATTATTTTTAATGATTAAGAAAAGATCTACCCTGATGATGGATCTTTTCGACAAACCCCGAAAATCCCACAAAAATCAATCACAACACTTATCAGTTTTCGGAAAAGAAAATGGAAATCTTCAGAAC
This sequence comes from Glyphotaelius pellucidus, assembly GCA_936435175.1. Lineage (NCBI taxonomy): Eukaryota > Metazoa > Arthropoda > Insecta > Trichoptera > Limnephilidae > Glyphotaelius > Glyphotaelius pellucidus. The sequence goes on from OW386542.1 coordinate 7,656,063, forward strand.
GACAAAAAAAATATTATTTCAGAGAATTTTCATGAAATGGAATGCGTAATAGTTTTACCATTGTTTTTCCATTTGCAAATTGTCTATTCACAGACATAACTAAGTAGAACGATTACCTGCCCGAATTTAATTTTCGGTTTTTGACGAAGAAGCTTTACAGTTGTTTATATGAATTCGTGAAAACCAAATCTTCGGGGATTTATTTTTATCTAACAGAAATCATTGTTAGAGCCGTGCAAAAAAACTTGTAAAAACTTAATATTATTAAGATAATAAATGTAAGAAGTTCAATATTCTTAATATCCGCAAAAGAAATGATTTATTCATTTGAATATTACTTTCAAATATATTTAAATATTTACCATCATAAAGTAAAATTACCTTTGTGTAAAGTATAATTTCAAATAAACCAATTAAATTACAATAAATTATCTTTTTAACCACTATTCAATGGAAAACATATTATTTAAACACTCGCACATTAAACGTTGTATTAAAAACACTTCACAAATTAAAAAAATGTACAAATTAAATAACAAGCACAAGTTTAATATTTTGAAGAAATCGATTGAAACTTTTTATTTTTATTAAAGACTTCTAGAAAATTTAATTTTTGAGTTAAGGAGCACGTAAGGCGTTTAAGTAATAATAATTATTCTGAATTTTCTATCAAAATTTTCAAAACAAACCATTTTTCTAACTTTAAAAAAAAGTTTTTTTTAAATTATATACGAATATATTAAGTAGGTGTACAATTAGATAAATTTGAAATGTTTGAATTTACGAAAAGTTTTAATAGTCAATTATATATTATTACAAATTAAAAATTATTTTTTTAAATCCATCTCCTAAATTTATTTTCACATAATTATTTTTAAAATTTATTCAGAATTATAACATTATATCACTTTCAGTAATCCTAATGAAGTAATCATTGGTTCTGCATGTTGATATTTATTATATTTTTAAAAAGAGATTATAGTTATTTATTGCCACTTAATTAAAGTGCTGCTGACGCAACTATCTACATTCATCCATCCAACCTACCTTCCGTACCCGCCCTTTCTTACAATGTATGTGAATATTAGCAACATCTTGCAAAAAAAACTCCAAGAAGCAGTCAGTCTATTCAAGTAATCCGTGCAGTTATCACCTCCTATGATATCTCGGACACTTTAATATCGATTCGTACGGAGACTTGCTCCTTGATCAGCTAATTGACTTATCGGTGCCATAATATCACAAAAACGTGCTGTGAGAAATTGAGGTTAATCAGATTCCCTTCCAGTATCAACCGATCACATAGTACAATAATTGTTTCGTTTTGAAAAATCTATACTTTTATGATTACAGTCCATTCATGTTTACAGTCAATCTGCGACCACAGATGCCACGAAGTTATTTTAAATTATAATACTCTTGTTACTATTGGTTCTTATATAATACACCATAATGATAAATCATTGTTATTAAACGTCTAGAGACGGTTATTAAAATAATGTGTAAATGCTTCCATTCAACGTACAAAACGAACGAAACTATTTCTAAATACAAATGATTTAATGTTTCTCCAAGTAATAATAGGCTCATTTGATCACGCGCTCCGAATATAATCATTCAACATTAATTTCAAATAGTTCCGACTTCAGACTGTCTGGAAACTTAGATTTACGAACATTTTATTGAAGGTCACTCATACTTCATGCTAAATTTCAGCTACAAAATTGTATTGCTTTTGACCAAGTTTGTATAAATCCAATTTATACTGGTATCGATATTGAAGAGTCTTAAATTTCAGACCTTTATTCTTTCAAACGAAAGCTTTGCCAGATTGCAAATAGAGGGATATACATTTTTATAAATAAAGACTATTTTATATATTGCAATTTTAATATTTCTTAAAATAGTTTAAGACTATTTATTATTCACGATAATTCAAGATAAACGTTTTTCACGGACTAAGCAAATAAAGTGACAATCTTAATGTCGAGGATTATTATGTGGCGTGTGGGGAGGGAAATAGTAAAGGAATGAGGTCAAATGTTGTCAGGAATCTTCTAGAATAGTTAATTCTAAACTATTTTACCGGGTTTATTTTACTATTCTACCGGATGTACCTAACATTGCGGAAGACATAAAATTTGTTGAAAATTTCTTCAGAACATTGGTCCACAAATTAAGCGTTGCGCTTCGGCAGTCAGGAAGCGAGCAGCAGAACAAGTCAGGTGGCAATTGTACGAATTATGGTTTATAAACAATTATATTAAGCTTGGCTATATCCAGAACTGATATAAGTTATATTAAAAATGTAAGACAAATAATGTGAGTATCAATTAATGTGTGGTATCATGGGTAAAAAAGACAACGAAAAAATTATAGGTTAGGTTAGGTATTTTGTTTTTGCCACTGTTCTGTTGGAGATAATGGACCCATAATCTATTTATCTGAACACAGTTTCTTTCTTCGCTCGGGTGATGAGAGAGCCCTCAAATATCAACATAATTCACCCTTGCATTACTGCAAGCATTCTACTGCGGAAATAAACTGCTTTCTGTTATACAGAGTGCCTCATCCAAAGCCACCTTCAAGGAAAAATGAAACGATTTTTTAAGTGAAAACATCTTTCGCACCGTTGTGATTCGTAACTCGAGGAAAAATAAAGAGCGACAATAAAAAGAGACAAACATGTACATCTATAAGATTTAGCCTTTTTTTACATGAGCTCCACACAGGAGGCCCTGAGGAAAATAATTTCCCGCAGGGCCTAAATCATCTTTGACGAAGCTGTGTGGAGGGTTTTTTTTAAGGAAAGGAAGGGGAGGAGAGTTCTGGGAAGGAAAAAGGTTTAAGGGGTGGGTAGGAATCTGGTGTTCAGTGTGTCCTGGTCATCGCCTCCAAGACCTAGAGACAAACCTCAAACCATGAACCCGCCTGAGAGAATGAGATTATCGGTGTTCTCTTTGTGCGGTGCTTTGAAGCCTATAGGCCTCCTCTTTGTGCGGTGCTTCGTAGAAATGTAAAACAACTTTTAATTTTGGTTGCAATATTATAGTAAATAAAACTTACTCCTTTACATAATTATCCTACTCCTGATTATCTGCATTTTTCCCATTTTCTTGAAGTTAAATTTTCTGATGTTTTCACTTCTACCGCGTGTGAACTAGACATTTTTTTTGTATTTCCTCAGTTCACACTAAGCCCTCATCCACTTTTAATAAAATCTCTCTTTTATTCCACTCCTTCCCACTGTAATAATCCATTTTGAATTATCCCCGCAAAGTGAACATTTTTAATATAAGCCATTTCATTCCCGTTGCAAGAAAATATTTATTGAAGCTTAGTTAGATGCCCAATTTTGTAATTCAAAGTGTTCATTATAATATAACTAATAAACTCCGGATGGTTGACAGAAATTCGCGTTTGGCGAAAACCCCTAATTTAAATTACTATGACGAAGTGCAAGTATGTTCCTGCGTAGGTGCAAGTCATGTTCCTTTGGACACTTTCGTCAGATTTGGTAAACACATATTTCCTTTAAAACTATTGCCTGTGTTTTTTGGTGCTCTGAGCACTTAACCATTCTTATTATTTTATATGTGTAATTTTGTCGTAAATTATACAGGTGTCCGGGAGTAAGGTGCACTAACTTCGGGAGGTGATTATACATGATAGTAAAAGTGAAAAAATTGAGAGGTTGGTACAGGTACCGCCGCCCCAGGAAACATTTATTGGATAACCGATACCTCTGCCATCGGCCACCCCATTTGATTCGCTATGTTTGGTATCTAAGCAGTGGTGCCCTGATTCATGGAGTGAGGTTTGTCCGGAATTTGGCGGCAGATGCATCTGCTCACCAACTGCAGGTTGGATAGAGAGAGACCGGTTGAGACCTTTTGACCTCTACAGCCGGACTCTCTCGGAACTGTGAACTCGGAACTCACCTTGCATCGCAGTGTGAGGGATAGATTTGTCCGTTTCTCCTGAACACACTGACCCGGATCCCTATCCTCTTCCCCACCCACATACCTTTTCTAAAACCTCTCCTTCCTTTCCTAAAACGACCCACAACACAACATCCCCAAAAATGTAAAAGGCAATGAGGTAAATTATTTTCCTCGGGGTCTCCTGTGTCGATCTAATGAAAAAAAGATTTTATAGCGTTTCAAAATTTCTATAGAAGATTTTTTAATCAACTTTTTTATTTGAATACTTGTTAATTTGAATGTTAATTTCATCTACTGTAGCTCCAACTGATAAAATTTCAGGTAGATACTTTCCAAACATCCCTTTACATTATAATGTTTTCATTCCTTTCACAATATTCCTTATTTCATGTGTCATAGTCTCACCGACTTCGACAAGTGCGACTCTGTGCAGTAGGTATTAAAATAAAAAATAAAAAACATATAAAAGTCAATTTGAATTCCCTCTCGCATCCCATATTCAGCACAGAATTCCGTACTGTCTATGGCACAATGGCTTTCATTCGATCACTTAGATTTACATGCCCAGATTCGGAACTGCCTTTCTTTACAAAATGGAGCAAGGACATCTTTTGTATGGGATAAAAGTTAGGTAAAATGACCCGGATCAGTTGGTAGGGCTCCGGTGTTTATTACTATGTAACTATGTAGCCATTGTAAAGGTATGTTGAGCAGTCCTCAGTGTTCAATACCCTTATCAGGACTGACGTGGGTGACCGCAAGGAACGTCTTTACATTCCAGGTGTTCAACCTGACAGAATGTACACCTTTAACCATCTATTTGCTGCTAAGCATCTTTCTGTAGACATTTCTGGGTGAATTTAACAGAATAAATTGTTTATTGATTTGTATGTAATTACCCCGTGATATTTGCCTGTGTCTCCAGAATGCGAATAAGACCTGCGCAAAACATAAAACGCATCATTGATTTAAATGGTTATCTAATACTAAGAGATAACAAAAATATACAATCGGCATCGCAGGGGACCCCACAACTTTCCCACCGGTGTTATAAGGAAACATGGTTTCTTCCTTCACCGCACACGTCAAGACTCTATTTTTTATTGAACGAAGCTACATTTATTTGGACCCTCCAATGTCCATGCATACGGGGTTAGTAAGCAGTATGTAAGTACTTACATTGACATAATACAAAAGAGAAGTAGAAGAGTATTCCTTGGGCTGATACTTCTACTTCTCTTTTGAGAATAGAATCAGCAGCATGGGAGTCAGTAATCCGGGGTGGGTTGATGACGTTTGTCAAGCAGGGAGAATAGGGATTTGAAGACAAATAAGATATTCGAAGCCAGGTCAACTAATCTGCTTGAAAGCCTAGTTTATGCACGTCAATACATCGAATTCGAGAGAAGGACTGTTGGGAACAAAAAACAATCGATCATCGCAACTGAAATGGCATCACTATCTAGACAAAAGGTTCATTGAGTTGTTAGAAGTATGTAAAATTAATATCTACAACAATAAACAGTGAACTGAATAGTTCACAACGGATTTGTTGCCCGGAGGGGAATTGTCAGAGGCAACTGTCCAGGGAGCAGTTGTCCAAGAACAAATTACCTATCAAATATTCAGATGTAAACACTGGTCATTCTCCGAAATATCGTACCAAATTTATTCCCATTAGACATTAAATGAAAGCATGTTAAAGAATCACGTCACATGAATATTCAAGTGATCGGAACGGTACCTTCACTTCCAAAAAGTATTTTGATCCAATGACACATTAAATTTTATTTTCAAAAGCTCACAGTCTTATGAGTTGTAGGTACAGTTTGTCAAATAAGAGTAGAAGACATAGTAGGGTGCCACTGTCGTTCAAACGGCAATACTAAAAATATAATCTTGGTGGTAATCTAAAGCTGTGTAACCTATATTTTTATTAAAAATTAAAAAGGCATAAAAGTTAAAAAATATTTTTTCATTGTAATATAGATACCCACCGATCTCAAAATAAGAATTGCATATAAGGTATATTATTATTATACCTTTGCAATTTTGTGTTGCCATAATGAAGAATAACGATATTGTAATAAAATATGAAGCACGCTTTAGAAATTGCTCACATTTATTTAATATTAGCTTGAGTAAAGTTGCCCGGGCTTTAGATCATGTCTCTAATTATAAATCTGAATATATTTAACTAATTCAGATCTAAAAGTAGTGTAACTAAACTCACCATTAATGATTCTTCCTTTCTACCTACTGTTAAATTAAATGAAAGCCAATCACTTTGTAAAACACAATTTAATCAATTTTATGTCATTGAGTAAGTACCTTAACAACAGTGCTTCTTCGATTTTTTTTTTGAGAACAAAAAAAAAGTTTTTTTAAATGTGTATACAGTGTTCTGTATTTTCAGTGTCATTGCACTTTAAAATAATATTTGACAGGTAAATTGGTATTGCCAGCCACACATTTTGTAGTTCCATTTTTTTATATTTTCTACTCTTATTCGACAGACAATAGGTATATTTTTTTTACGAAAAATAAGCTATTCAGTAACACGATAACAATACACATCTTGAAAAGGTTATGTGTAATTGTGTAACAAAGATGTGAAAAAAGTAAGCCTACAATAAAAAATTCTGTTTAAAAAATAATATCGTTTTTGACAGTAGCGTTTGTCCCATCTCGACAATTTCAGTTAACAAAAGGATAAATTTATAGATATAGCTATTGTGAAATACATTTCCAACTTCTTGACCGCTCGTTAATCCATTTCTTGCTATTTGGGGCGTAAGCATAAATGATCTGGACGTATTCCTTCTCTAAAATGTATAAGGCAATTTGACACTTGTGAGTGTGTGACAGAGGGACTATTAAATTATGCATCGCCCCGTGTGAAGCCCGTCCCAATTGAGAAACCAAATATCCGAACCTAACGTGTAACTTCTGTTTGTTACACACACATTACGCCAGTTCTGTACACTAATAAATTCTACGTTATACGCTTCCTCCGAAATACTATACTGTGATACAATAATTAATATTTACATCTAGTCCGAGACATTAGCGGAAGCTATTTGGCAAGGGTGTTACGTGACATTTTAAATGGGTAATTACCATTATTTTAACTCCATTTTTCTGTAGGTACTCCGTAATAGAAAAGATATCGGTCAAAGGGGAAACACAATTTAGATATGCACATAATATTTAATGTAGGATTCAAACAATTTCCTGCAATTCAATGTAAACAATAATGTCAATAGTGGTGTTATACAAAGGTATTTGTTTTTCATTAAAATAAACAATAATGCGTCATTATTAACTTAAACCGAATAAATTATAAACTCTGTGTAAATTCAACGCGGCGCATAAGGTGGGAATATTGAAAAACATGACTTATTACCAGGGCGAATGTTTGGTTAAAATGGCTTCATACCAAGCTTGCTTTACCATACCAACGACAACCATCTTGAACCGACGTATAAGAATCTGATTAGTAAGATGGATATCTTTTATGATTACCGATGTTTATTAAATTCTCTGGGTTGAATTAAGTTCCATCTAAATATAAAAACGATTTTTTTTAACGAACTAATACCTACCTATTTATTATACAATTTTTTGATGTGCTCGGTAACCACAACTTTAATAAATTTTAATGAAAATAAATTAAATTGTTTATACCACTATTTTTGTTTACGTGAGCTCCACGCATGCCGTGGGGAAAATAATTTCCCTTAGAGCGTATGTCATCTTTGGTGATGCTGTATGGATGGTTTTTTTTAAAAAAGGAAGGAGGAAAGAGTTCTGGGAAGGAAAAGGGTTTAAGGGGTGGGTAAGAAACTGGGGTTCAGTGTGTGCTGGTCATCCGCCTCCAAGACCTAGATAAACCACACCCCATGAACCCGGGCACCCCTGCTAAATCTCCAAACGTAGCGAAGCACTTGGGGTGACCTATGGCAGAGGTGTTGGTTATCCAATAAAGGTTCCCGGGGCGGTGATACCCATTCCCGCCTCCCAAATTGATAACATGTTTAATGTAATCAAATCAATCGATGTGTTTCGAAACCAAAGATTTCTTCATCAGAAAAAACGCACAACAATTTATTCTGACGAAAAGTGACTTATTTTCATTACATTAAAGTGACGCCACAAAGTGAATTTACCATTAGTGAAAAAACAAGTTTTACCTATGTGATGTATGCATATTTCATTAATTTCGATAAATGGGTGTATTTGCTCCACGCTTTTGGTTGCCGGTTTGTACTACACATTTTTAGACCCTATACCCGAGTAAAAGTTTAGATTGCGGGAGTTATTTCACTACCGAATTCGTAGTTTGGGGGTTTGCGAAAATCAGAAATGGGCAAACGTTTTCAATGTTTTCTATTTACGATAATAGCCCGAGTAGTAGTTGCGGGGTAGCCCCTTCATCCCTTCATACTAATCTCCCACAACCCGAGGCAAATCTGCAAAACATTGTCTGAGGTTCCATCGATTGGCATCGTTACTTCGCCGCCGTTTGGGTCAATGTCTTCCTCGTAGTCGTAACAGCGTAACGCGCCCAAAACTTTCGCAATCATATTTATTTATGAGAGAAAAAAATAACTGTTTTATACAAGTTGAAATTCAAATCGAAATGGTGGATACCTCGGTTTCCCGCTGATTAAATTCTCAAACTTAGGCCACAACTGTAGGTCGCCTTTCAATAATTTATGGGTATTCGCCACGCAGCAAAATCGTTGCGATTCCATATTGAATTTCCCTTTTTTGCGGGTGATGTATTCCGCAATAAATATGTAATGGTCCGTTTTTATCGTGGCCCAGAGAAACTACAGCCTCTCATTCATCCTTTACATCAATAATTACGGCACACAACCCGCCTGACTCCTTAGTGTATAGATGGGCCATTTTGATTCTGCGGAAGTATCGCTTCCATCGCATTGATATTCGTGTAAACATGCGAATCTCCCATATTTATTTTTATTTTGTGAAAAGGGTCTATAAAGTTGTTACTTTCTAAAGGGGGCCAGCTTGTTTACTTCGAATCAGAATATTATTACATCGAGGATCAAAAATTATGACCTTATCTATTTTGTAGCACGTGTTTACTTAACGTTCGAACCAAAATTGTTTTATATGATAAAGATAATAACGCACACGATTCGACCCTCTGAATATTACGAAGGGATCAGAGCAATTTAGATAATTATACACGTAAGACATAAGTTCTTAATATTGGGCTTGCCCAGCTTTCTATCTCGGTTATTGGTTTGTTTATTCCCCATCCCTTTATCCACAAAAATCCTATAAATTTTTCCGAAGTTTTTTGTAAAACCCAATGTAAAGAAAATGCGGTTTATCTCTTGATCCGGCCACATCCGCAAATACCGTTTCTTTTCATTTTCGCAAACTAATCTGCCGGGTTTTTGGATCCCTTTGAAAGGCTTGCGCTAAATGCAACACATCAACTTCTGAGCAGGACACCCGTCAAGATGAGCATTAAGTCGTGTCTGATCCACATACACAATCCGTGTTCCTCGTTTATCCCGCGGGTAGAAAGGATAAGACCCAAAGCTCCCTCAAACTTCGGATGGGAGTAAACAAAATGTTTGTTTGCGGAGGAGCTGTTGCTTTAGAAATTAATGTTGCTCGAGTGGGCTGTAGATTTCCAACTCGTTAAGTTTAATCTGATCAGTTACCGTTGGCTTGATCTGGAAGCTTCCACGTGAAACTGATACGACAAACTGGCGATAACTCTCACTAAAGTCTGAACTGTGTACTGTACACGTCTGCTATGTGATATATTGACAAAGAAAACATGTCTACACGAATGTTCGTTAGGTGACCTTTACGTACGTAAGGTTCGTATCAATGACAATTCAACAAAATGGCATTTCAACACCCCTTTGAAAAATCATAAAACAAAATAAAAAAAAGCTAATAATCTCACCTATCCTAATCTATTTAACCTAGTTTTTTTATGACTTTTAGCCATTTAACTGTTGTCCGGTTACCATTAAGTTAATAATAACATTTTTGAACAACAGTATCTTACCAACTTAGAACATACGAGAGTTGAGAAGAATTGCGAGTGTTAACCCTAGAAGCCCAATCATATTTTGCTATCTAAAAAGCCCAATCACAGGTCAAATTTACCTACATGAATAAATACACTTGTAACATAGTTTATTCTATGTAATTTATTATTTTTTTATCATTATTTATTTGTATTAACTATTTATGAAATGAAAAAACGCATAAATAGAATAATATTTATTTATTAAACTTTAAAAAACAACTTTTACTAAATTATACTAAATTTTGGTACAAAATGAGATACTTTCGGTTTCCTTCTTTTAAACTAAAAATATAACAAAAAACTAAACAAAATCTTCTTTTTTCTACTAACCAATAATTTTTTTTATAGAAATTAAACAGTTTTATATCATTATTTTTCTTTATAAACATTTTTCACACACATTTTAAAATTACAGAAAGCCTAACCATAGGTCAAATTGACCTACAACAGTACAATAACTCCAATATGAAGGGAATTACCGAGACAACAGAGCCCACATGAGACGGCGGTGGCGGGTACTAAGTTGGTTCGATCAATCAGGCCAATCGTAAGAAGTGTGCGAAAGAGTAAGCAAACATTTGTTTGCGTATAGGTAAAAATGATCTAGATTCGGCTTCTAAGGTTACTATAAAGTCTTATCTACCATCATGAAATTTAACTGTCTAAAAATTTTACTGTCCAAATTTAGCTGCCAAATAGAACTCAACTCTTCACAAATCGTAACGACGATGTCGTCGATGTTAGGAACTCCGACATTTAAAATACCATTATCACATTATTTCCATTAAATAAAGCAAAGAATCCAATTTTTTCGTTGCGTATTTTTCAAGTTAAGTGTTTCATAATAAAAACTATAGAATATGGATAAGTCAACTACGTGGTTAAATTTCCAATTGAACTTATTTCGAAGGAATTTAACGATTTATTCTGGTCTGAAAAACCAGTTTCACCTTCAAAACTTGAACCATTTTAACCTGAAATATTTTCTAATTATTTACTAATTAAATCATGAAATTGATTGGTATGTTACCGACACTAAACTCTGGTTAAATTAGCACAAATTATATTAGACACAAAACTGCCTCACTATACTTGGAAATTAATTCAATTTAATCATGTAAATTCTCTAATATTTTCCTCACAAAGAGCTTATAATATTAAATGAATAATTAATATTTGAAAATGACGTTATCTTGGATACAAAGCGAGAATATTAGCGTTAATTATATATATTTTTTCTATATTCACACGGTGTTAACCCTTCGAATAATGAGAAAATAATATCTATGAACTTTTGTCTGTCAAGATTTGAGCACAAAATTCCTGGTTCTTCCCACGCATTTTTAATGTTACTTTTTATTGGTTATTTTTTAACTTTTTTGCAAAAACAAAAATTTTTCTAAAATCTAGATAAAATAAACTTTTCGATGTATTTATTAGAAATCAACATTTTTGTTTTAAAATATTAAAATTTTGATATTGAAAATGTAAATTAGCTCAAAAATACTTACCTGGGGATTCCTCAAAAAAGGACATAAAATAAAATAAACCGAAAATTTTAAATACAGATTCGTTTTTTTAATAAAATTTGTGATAAAACTGTCACCTCACTTTTTATGACATTCATACAATTTTATTTTGAAAATTAAGTGTTTGTTACGTCACAAATTGGCGCAAAATAAAATCGTCACTTATGATCGGATTTGTAAAAAATCTGACCAATATAGCTCGTATATTCCTAAGGCAATAAGAAGCATTATTTTATTCGCTTTCTAACATAAAAGAAATCACAAATGTTTGCCTGATAGTTAAAGAGATATCTAACTTTTAATAATGCACGGTCGCTCTGGGACAATCTGGGTCTCCTGTTATTATAACGGCATATGATGTTTTGGGACAACTTGGGTCTCCTGTGATTAGACGGGTTAAGGGACGTACTTGACTTACGTTGACCAGTGATTCTTGATATTATGTGGAGTAAAAAAAATTGGTCTCCGGTGTCTTTTTTGGTCTTTTCTTCATAACCAAACAAAACTTTCTTCTTGCACATGATATCAATGATCACTGATCCGAGCAATCGTCAAATCCTTCATTTCGACTCTACCTGTCTAATAACTACAATAAAAGTTTAATTAAATGAAGACACTGTGAGCGAAACTCAATCGAAAATCTGGAAACAGAAAAATCAGAAAAAGATATTGGCAACTCTAAGACTCGTGCCCAGGACCTCTCTCTTTCCGGGCGAGCGCGCTGTCCACTGCGCCAAGGTGTCGATATCAAGTTTAAAAAGGCATCAAAGATGTCATTAATATATCATTAACATTTCTTAATCCAAATAATTTCAGGAATCACTGGTTAAAGTAACACCCTGTAGATTTATAATTAATTATCCTAGATTAAATAAAACAAAATAAACTTTCACAGATACCGTTCGTTAAAAGACAACTGTATAGGGAGGACTGAATATAATCAAATCGTTCCCGAATTTTAAATGCAATTTAATTAATAGTTCAAAGTAGTAAGTTTTCAATACTTACTGCTTTTAATAGCTGAAGTTCACTGTGCAACGTTATAACCTTTTAACGGTTACTGATCCTCTTTTATTACAATTCTTAGTTAAAAGGACATCTTCGCCGATTTTAAATGGTTTCAGGATTCATTATTGAAGTGAAACTTCTTTAGCGGCGTTAGTGATTGGGAATTTGGATGAAACGGAAATTACGCATTAGCACCTGTGAAGCATCACACTGCGCTCATTAGCCGATTTGATTATGATGTCACTTTTAAAGGATCCTATTGGTTGAGATATAAAACGGAAATGACGCTAAGCCCTAGATCTGCGCTCATTGGCTGCTTTGATTATGACGTCACTTTTCACGGCTAAAGATTGTTTTGTTAAAGTTTTGCTCCTACCGTGTGTGAACTGCACTCGTATTTTTTTATTTTTTGTGTATTTTATATTCATCCGTTTGAATTTACAAATAAACTAGTTCCAGCAAGAGCTAGTATTGATGTCGTCGACGTTCATCCTCTTTCTTTTCACGTTTCTTTTTTCGAAACGAAAAGGACAGGAGATACTAGAGCGATGACGTCACATGCGATCTCTCGCTGGGACTTGTATGGACTGGAACTAATTATTTTAATCCTCGTAACATGCAGGAGTTGAGTAATACAATGAAATCCATATTTGAAAAACATATAATGAACTATAAAAAACTGTAAGAAAGGGAGGAAATAGATCAACTTTACACACTAAATAAAATAAAAAAGCAAAAAAGTTTTGGGCTCTTTTCTTTTAACAAAAAAAGGTCTTAATATGTCTCTCACAGTGCCCTTCTTGACAATATCAAGGAGGATACAGTGTTTCTAATTAGGTCGACAGAATAGCACTTAATCCCAAACATGGGAACACCTCAGCACAGGTTCGCCTAGTGAGGTGTTCACAAAACACTACGACTAACCTATTTACATACAGTTACGGATCTTTACAATGTTTTTTTCTTATTACTAACCTATTATCTATGTAAACTTTGTAATTATTTGTAAAGTGTATGTACAAGAATAGAAATAAATAAATAAATAAATATGGATGTAATAAAATTCGTAAGTTTCTCAGATGGAGAGAATTATTGAGGCATAGGATTGGAGCGTTTGACAACAACTGATTGGCACTTTTATTAGAACATTTCGGGAATTTTAAGCAGCATTTTTCGGGAGATGGCCGCTATACGCCTCATTGTACAAAAAAAATTTACACACTTGATGTTCACTCTTTTATTTTTATTTTTTTTTATTCTGTCCTTGAAATGCAATAATAGTGTATAATATATGTATATCATATAATATGTACTGGGGTTGTACCAACCACACAGTTCTGCTGGATTAAAAAAATAAATATTTTGTCGGCACTGCAAGATCTCGGTAACAGAGACAATTCGAAAAGCGTTGTTGTATGGCATGCATTTTGTGTCCCTCATAAAAACGGAATCAGATTGTTTGAATTAGTGAAAATCTCAAATGGTGAGCTCTGGCTTCATGAAATTTTTAGAGCAAGCTTTTTTTAGAACCCAGTTTTTGCTTCATTATTTTCATAAAATGTTCAATACATTTCAATTTGTATGGCGGATATGGGTGCCGCCACAAAGGTAACCTTATTATGGAAAACCTGCGATAGGTCACCCCAAAAAGTTCGCCACGTTTGGTGACGTGGAAGGGGTCCCCGAATTCGTGGATAAGGTTTTTGGTTCTTGGCGGTGGATGCATTTGCCCACTACTACGTGGCGGGCCGGATCGGGAGAGACTGGTCTAGGGAGATCTTTTGAATTGTCCCACCGGACTCTCTCACCTTGCACCACAGTGGGAGACGTATTCATACGTCCTGTACACATTGACTCTCAGATTTCTACCCATCCTCATATCTTTTTCCTCCCCAGAATATCCTCTACTTCTCCCCTAAAAAGACCCTCTTCACAGAATCTCTAAAGATGACGTAAGTAGTAATTGAGAATTTATTTTTTCCTCAGAGCATCCTTTGTGGAACTAATATTAAAAAAATCTAACGTTAAAGTAACGTTAAAAAAATTTAATCTTTTGTTTGCTTTTTTATTTACTGAATGCACTGAAATAATATCACGCATTTCGCTGCAAATACAAAAAAAAATACAAAAAAGACAGATATCAAATGTGCGTCCATTTCATGGACAACTTGACATATATTGCGTTGACTTGTTCGACATCATCCTATTATAGCCCAACACACTGCAGCGAATAAAAGGATTATGAAAAAAAAAATCAACCCATTTAAGTTTTAACTTGTTTGTTTTCGAACGTCGACAGTATTTTTTCAGTGTCCGTTCTGCTTTTGTATGAAATACGTATTCGGGGCATAGGTCCACGCGCAGAATTTTTATGGCTGCCTTCCAATAATGTGAATGCAGTTATTCGTAAATCGAGAAACAAGTGGGCCTGATTTATAAGCATGGAGAAATATAAATGCCAATTCGCTGGTGTACTGATACTTGGAACGCTGGCATCTCTTGGTGAATGCAGTACCAGTACAAGTCGTAAATTGATGTAGTCTTACGAAAGAATGGATTAGATCGCTATCATCTTCAGGCGAGAATGAAATACAAGTATAAATAGGAAATTGATGATATTATTATTAAAACATACGTTTTAGACGTTGTGTTCAAGAAATATTACTATATATAAAATTATAAAATATAATATATAAAATTGGTATTTTTATATAAAATTCCAAATGATTTAGTTGATAGTCCGGTATTACTTGAATTGATAAGCTTCCGAATTCCACTTCGTAATACTAGAAGTCAGGATTTATTTCAGTGCAGAAATTCTGGGACTAACTACCGTATGTATTCCTCTTTGCCCAGAATACTAATGGAGGGAAACAATTATACCAAGTCAGTAGACATCTTCAATTTATCTTTGAATAAATATAAAATATTGTTATTGAGGCAGTTCAGTTATGTACAATAAAATGTTTTTTCTATGCTATATATGTAAAAGCCCCGAAAAAGGGCGTTTATTAATAAATAAATAAATAAATTACTTTATAAGCAATGTAATGTCATGAATCTGAAACAGCTATAATTTACACAAACTTTATAGATTTTTGAAGTGAAACTTCTTTCACCGTTGTGATTTGAAACTCATTGGAACGGAAATGACGTAAAACGAGACAAACACATACATCTAAAGGATTTAACCTGAAAGAGAATTAGATAGAATTAAAACTTACAGGCATTGGCCGCTTTGATAATTATGTCACTTTTTAGGGCTCCTATTGGTTGAGATTGTGTGGGCTTCTACTGCGTGTGAACCTGACTCGAATTTTTAATTTTTATTTGTGCGGTGCTCCGTAGCCTCCCCACCCTTATCTACTTCAGTTTTCTGAAGCTTTCACTTCTACCGCGTGTGAATCGCTGAACATTCTGTTTTTTTAAGTGAAACTTCTTTAGCGGCGTTAGTGATTCGGGATTAGGATGAAACGGAAATTACGCATTAGCACCTGCGAAGCATAACACCGCACCCATTGGCCGATTTGATAATGATGTCACTTTTAAAGACTCCTATTGATTGAGATATAAAACGGAAATGACGCTAGTATTTGTGTGAGACTCCACTTATATTTAATAGTCTTCCAGAATAAGTTCCTTGTGCACATTTAAAAATGGTTACATTATTTGTGTTTGCCGAGGATTGTCAAGATTTTTGAAGTGAAACTTCTTTAGCCTCGTTGTGATTTGAAATTCGGTTGAAACGGAAATGACGCATTACAGTACCTACGAAGCGCTCATTGGCCGCTTTGATTACGACCTCACTTTTCAAGGCTCCTATTAATTGAGAATGTGTGGTCGTTTCCCTTCAACCGCGTTTAAACTGCACTCGATTTCTTTTTCATTTTGGCCTTTTTAAATATATTGTATACATTTTTTTATTATTTTTTATCCTTTTAAATTAGTGACATAATATTTTTTAAAGATTTTTTTTTCTTTTCTTCTTAATCCCAAAAATGTATTTTATATTTTAGATCCCACCCACGAAAAAATAGTGAAAATTCCAAATATTTGAAATAATCTTTGTGACATGTAGCTATATTACGACAATATTTTGTGTGTATTCGAAGTGTTAACAAAATTTTGCACACTTGATCTTCAAAATAAGAGGAAGGTCACTGTTTACATAATATTTCTAAAAACCACCCACATCGCCTTTAATCAGAACTTTGTTACTACTTGATGAAATTTTGCACACTCGACGTTCGAAATACGAGGAAAATTACTGTACATCTAATTTCGAAAAACTCTGCGTGAAGCCCGGGCAACGCCGGGGACTTTAGCTAGTAAGTACGTCAATAATATAGTGTTGAAATCACGCGAGTTCGTGTGTCTTATCTGAAAACTTGAGTTGTATGAAATCACCCTTAAATGCTACCTTTAAATTTTAAATAACATAAGTTGTAGTTTTGAAAAAATGTTTTTTTTTAATTTTATTTACCCAATATTCAAAGTTACCTAATTTTTATTCACCATAATTAATCCTAATCGTAACGTTAAATATTCACGAGAGTAAAAAATCAGGAATTGGATTCTACCACGTAACACTCTTCCCAATCTCTAATTATTGGCAAGGAAAGAGCGCTAGCTAATTAGGCAAAGTACTAGGTAAGTATTGAATTGCAAATAGCTTCCGAAGAATATATTTGTCTACTTCCACCGATCCACTGTGTTAATTTATAAAAAAAAAAAACATATTAACAAGGTCTATTTGGTTGAGTGTCAGAATTTAATAATAAAATATTTGTTTATAATCTTAAATTCATTGGAATATAACATTTAAAAAGTTCAGAAGGAGTTAGCAATTCACGCGCGTTATGCATAATACGCAGGTACCGTTGTGAGCTGTTAACGCGATGCTCAACGTAGGGCCACGGAACCAAGTTGGAGATAAGAAGAAGATCACTGTTGCTGAATAAGTTTTTCCAAATTTTTTGTATAAAAGCGTGGTGCGCCCTTTGAATTTCAATTGCTTCTTCTTCTATTTCTGATTCTCGTTCGCATTTCGTTCAAGAAAACAGCGGTTGCTTTCTTAGATTTCCCACGAAACAACCAACATATTTGTTAGGAATTTAAACTAAGCAAATATTGGCCCCGATTTCCCGTACACTTACGAGTCTCATCCACTTTTCGTTCCTTTATATAAAGAGCTTATGTGTGTTTTTACCTAGACTTGTACGAGTATGTTAGTCGCCGTCAACCAACCGTAGGCTAATGGATACTAACCCCAAAAGGAAACTTCGAGGCTGGATAAACTGCATTATTCTGAAAAACTGAGTAACGAGTGGGTTACCTTTCCTGCTTCACTTTCTTGCCTAGAAATAACTGCCCTTAGATCTTTCCATTTCAAAAGGATATATGCCAATACCTTCTCATTATTATTAGTAAAATGGTGTTTTTGAAAGATCTGTATTAAACTTGAAATGGAAAAGTTGTCAAAAGAAGTAATCTGCGATGGAGTGCTGCTACCAAACCTAATGCATTTAAGTGAAAACTGACAAAAAAAAATATATATTTGTAAAAAAAAATCTTTTATAATTTTCCTTTTTTTATCAAATGCAGATCTCCTCACTGAGATTTCCCGTGCTGAGGATATTTTTTTTTAAATTACTTGATTATATTTTCATTTTATTTTTTATTTTTGAGGTGTTATGCCGTGTTGGGCTACCTCCTTATTTAGCCAACATTTCGGACAGCGTTACAGTGTCCGTCATCAAGGCATACGTGAATCTGCCCACACATCAAGGGAGTGTGAGCAAATGTCACACCTGCCCTGATGATGGACTGTAACGCTATCTGAAACGTTGACTAAAGAAAGAGGTAGCGCAATGCAGCATATCACTCAAAACAAATAAATAAAATAACGTGAAAATCTAAAATCATTTCTACTTTATTATAATTTTTACGCTTAAAGAATACACATGAAATATAAATGAGATGTAGAGTATTTACGTAGTCACTAGGAGATCCTGTTTTGAGGGGGACTGATGTGGCAGTTAATAAAGCAAGGAGCGTTAGCAAAAGCAAGGTCGTGTAATTCTTTTTGATCCCGGAAGAAATATGATGAATTTTTGTTTAGATAATTTGATTACTTTCAGCTGATTCCCAAGGTTTAATAATAATAACAATATTTGGATGATTTTATAGCAATGTTTTATCTGAAAAACAAGCTTAAGAGCGCTTTGGATATAAGTATAAAATGGCTTACATCTAAAATTGCGGCTATATAGTAAGATTATTAATTAAATGATTGAAATCAAACCGAAATTAAATGTCACAATGAAATATCTATGAGAAGCTTATTACTATAATAATCCCAGCGAGATATCATACGTGACGTCATTTTTCTAGTATCTTCTGTCTTTTTCGTTTACAAACAAGAGGTGGAGAAGAAAGAAGGAGAACGTCGATGATGTCCGTACGAGCTATCGTTGGGTCCATGTTATTAAGCCGTGCTAATCCCGGGTCAGGAGGAATTCCCCCACTTCAAAGGCTGTATACTATCTCCGGCAGAAATACGCTCTTTGTGCTATCATAGCAAACAGAGCATGGAGACTATATCGAGGACCTTTCTCTTTAAAAAATCTTTGCTTTACATTCTTTACTAGCTTTTCCCCGCGGCTTCGTTCGAATGGTATTACGGGAAATTACTTTAGCGCTTGCACTTATCAATTATCCCACCTCCCACCCACCACAACCCCCTCCCGCATTCCATACGTTCATTCCCTTAAATTCAGTTTTCAAACATCTCGCCTGCCACATAAATTTCATAATGCTATAGCCCAAAGAAAAAAAGAATTATCCAATTTTGTTCATTCGTTCGGAATTTATGCGCTTACAAACATTTCGGATGTTTATTTTTATTTAAATATTTGGAAGTTTGTAAATATAATAAAAAATTACACTATTTATTGTTCAGTCTTTATAATCGTTACGAATTATATTTCTAATGTAGGAACTCTCATATTCCAAAACATAAGCTTGTCTAAAAAAAACAAAACATATTTTAATATTTGAATTTTCTGGAGCAGTAGCCGACCAGTAGGTAGGGGCCGAATACATACAAGCACAAAGCCCATAAATATATCAACATCGATTTTTTTTCTGACGTTCGCAAAAACTCGCTTTTGTTAGCGACAGAAAACGTATAACAAATATAATATTTTAATATTTATAATTTCATAACGCCAAAGCTTACCACCATATACAACCTTTATTCTTCGCATATAATTTAGCTTTCTATTGGTGAAAGAATTTTCAGCGTCTTTTTTTTGGTTAATGCGTGAAAGCGTCATAAACAAACTCGAGCAGTTTCGCATTCAAAATATTAGTATGGAAGTATGGATTATAGTTTTACAAGATCTCGATCATAATTTTCATACTAACGGTTGTATACGAATAGTTGCACTAGAGCAGAAATAATACATTGGAATGGTAGTAAATCATCAAAATTGGCAACACCTTGAACATAAATATAGATTACAACATGAAAACTTGTGTGATTTGCCTTTGCCGTTGCCGTTATCAAAACATAAAAAAATACAAGCAAAATTCCCAATACCAATCAGAAATACAATGTAGTTAAGTTGCCGGCGGCCGTGGTCCAGGGGTAAGACTTTTGTCTCACAATCCGAAGGTCGCAGGATCGAATCCCGGCGCAAATAAATTTTAATTGATTAATTTATGTTATTTCACAAATTACATTTAAAAATAATATGTGGTATATTTGCGGCACGTTACAGAGTGGAAGGTATTCGCCCTGGTGTAAAATCACCATTCAGAATTGAAACGGTGCTTGAAATGGCTTTAATCGTGTTTGGTGACCAGATCTGAATAGCCAGGTAATTCCCACATTCCTTTTCCCCATCTCCTTCTTCTCTCCATACCTTCAACCTCACAACTTACCCCATTTGGGGATGCCATAATTTATTATTTATTAATTTATTATTTATTAATTTATTATTTACTAATTTCTTTGATTTCAAAACGATGTATCTGCGATGCCTTATAACCCATAGGTAAAATTTTAAGTCCTAAGTTTATATCAAATGTATGATCATTACTTAATAAATAATCTGAAAACTCAGATTCGCTATTACCATTCAAAGCTTAAAGGCTACGTCCGCATAGGCAGGCGGCTTGCTTAGCACCTAGAGTCTAGCGAGTCGCCTAGCGAGTAGCTTAGTAAAACGAACTTTCTAAAATGTTCGCGACCGGCCGCACTGCGAGTCACCTGGCGACTAGCTAGGCGCCTAGCTAGGCGCCGAGCACGCAGTGCGGCCGGTCGCGAACATTTTAGCACGTTCATTTTACTAAGCTACTCGCTAGGCTCTAGGCGCTAAGCAAGCCGCCTGCCTATGCAGACGTGGCCTAAGAGGTTCTTTTACCCTCGCCTCAATATTTCTGTTTGTTTTACTTATGTCAAAGCAGTTGAATTGAGCTTATAAACACCTGATTTTTTATTTTATTTTAGTGCTGCTATTCTTGTTATTAAGTATGTATTTCTTCAATTTATTATTTGTGTAAAATGCCGGTTGAATATTACCGGACTTGTTATTACTTATCACTTTTGCAGTATCATCATTATCAACAAATAGGATTAAATAATGGCGCAGAATCCTATTTGTTGATAATGATAATTCTTTCAAGAAATCAATTTCTTTGACCTGACTGAGGTTTAAAAGTCGAATAATCATTTGTGAATTGGCGACAACTATTTTTTATCAATTCGGTATCCATAGTTCATAGATCATATTATTTCTAATAGTTTTCTATTCAGTGCCGATTCCCATACTAACCACGGAAAGGTTAAAATATCTAGGAAACAGTCAACCTTCGAACTGTCCCCTTTTGGCTTTTTTAACGTTGAACAAAGCAAATAAAATAATCGCAGATTTGATTCGTCTCCGGAATAAAACATCGTCCCGTATGGACGTGTGTGGCGCCATTAAACTGTGAATATTGCCGAGGGCCGCCGCGCTATCGGGTTCAAGCAGATGCACAGTGCTGCAATCCCATACAAAGCAAGTGACCACTTTTATTTTAGCCAAAATTAGAGAGCCTCATTAATTTCAATACTTTTATTAATAGTTTAAAACCCCATACTTGAAACAAACCCAAAAAAACTCGATATTTACTACTGATGCTCAAACTCTGAGCTCTTCTTTTTTCGTTTATATTTTATGTATTCATTAATATTTTTATTCAAAAAAATATATTTCCGCTGTGTGATTATTACTATGCGTGACACCTGTTTCGCCTTCTGAGGGCATTATCGAATTACCTTCAGATGGCGAAACGTCTGTTTTGCGTTATAATAATTACACAGCACAACTTGTTTATTAATTAACTGTTTTATTTTTTATTAATTGAATAACGGTATAATTGAATACACAGGTTGTTAATAAATTTAATTGACTTACCTTAACCAGTGATTCCTGACATTATTTGGTGTTAAAAATGTTAATGATTTTTTGGTCCCTGGTGACATTTTTGATGTTTTTTTTCAAAAAATTTTTTTTTCAGTAATTAAGAGCATGGTGATGAATTTGTTGGTTACTCGTCTGATTGACCAGGGATTACGAGTGGTTTTTGAAGTGAAAATTAACAAACACTTTCATATATAGGATTTAGCCTTCGAAAAGATGGGATTGACTCATCGATGTCCTCTTTGTGCGGTTCTTTGAAGAATAAAATGTAAAATATTTCTTAACTTGGTAACCCTACAATTATCTCACTCCTGATATACTGCATTCAACTCATTCTCTCGAAATTTAGTTTTCTGAAGGTTTCCCTTCTACCGCGTATGAACTGCACACATGTTGATTTTTTAATTTGATTTTGAAAAAAAAGACCAAAATTTAATTAACATTTTTTACTCCTAATAATGTCACGAGTCACAGGTAAAAGTAAGTCAAGTAAGTCCCTTAACATCCTGTATAGAAGAAAAGCTTAAAATTCAAGTGGAGTTACGTGGAAACTTAATAACAGTATCAAAATAGACTATCTGAGCTCTTTGTTTAAGATCATACTTCTCAATTTATCATGTCTAATAACCTTCAGCGTTATGTATGAATATTTTTGAGAAATAGTTATTTACTAATGAGCATCAACATTAATAATTCAACCTGTAGAGATCTATTTTTTTATGTTTTTTTTGTTGTGCATTATCCTGTATAGGACTGCAGCACTGTGCGATGCAGTGCAAAAAAATACTATTTCCGTCCAGGTGTAGAGTCCCACGTGCTTGCCGCTGGCTGCTTGCCGACCCCCGTGATTGTTTGGCACTTTGGAGCCGAGGTTTCTCAAATTTTGGGATGTACATTATAATTAACTTTATATTTTGATCGAAATGTTACATAAGATCTAAAAATACAAAATGATGTGAAGGTAAAATGCTCAGTTTGTCTAACCTCTTTGCTGTTCTTTACCATTGACAAAAAAATCTGACGTGAAAGAAAACAGCTTGTTGCCAAATTAAATAAGATCTTTCGACTCCTGGGCCCAGGCAGGTCAGTGAACTTGAAGACCTGTTCAAGAAAGATTATCGACGTTTCAAACCCTGATGATATTCGTCAAAATCAAGGAAAAGTAGTACTTTCTTCGGGCACACGATCAGACATGCCCAAAACACATTTATTTCACCCAGCTCACCCATTTTATCAGCTCGTAAATTCTTTTCAACCACGTGATATTAGGAGCCTTGAAAAGTCATCTTCACTGTCAAAACGCAAGACTCCCTAATTTTATTTTATATTTTTCTCTAATATTGAGCTAAATAAAACCAATTGGTATTATTCTTAGATGAACAACATTTTTACTATAGAGAGTTGTTCCGTGCTGCAGGTGATAGTCCTGATGATAAGTTATGAATGAGAGCTCAACGCCGATCATGCCTTACTGACTCATCTCGATAGATGGTCAACCTAATTAATTGCAAAGGGAAATAACATAGATTTTTATAATAATATTTTTTTTCAGGGCCTATTTCATCTTTGGTTATGCTGTGTGGAGAATTTTTTTTGAAGGGAGGAAGGATATGGGGGATGGGTCAGATTATGAATCCATTCCATCCACTGGGTGAGAGGATCGATAGAGTCAACAACGTTTAATGTCTAAATCTATTTAGTCTTGTCTTTTCAGATTTCCATCATATTCTCTTTCCTTTCTCTTCCCTTTACTTTCTCAGTCCCAAAAGAACACCAATGTGAATGAATTCCATTGTTCTATTGGCTCCGATCACTTACATTACATTAGTATGACTATTTTTTTTTTAAATTTGTTGAAGAGAGGTTAAAAGGTCTCCCTCAACCAATTTCTCCAAATCCGGCCCGCCACACAGTAAACGGGCACACGCATCCACCGCCAAGACCTAGACAATATTCATCCAATGAAACCCGGGTATCCCTGCTAAGTCACCAAACGTAGTGAACCTCTTGAATTGACCTATGAAAAGGGTGTTGGTCATCCAAAAATGTTTTGGGGCAGCGGTACCCATACCCCCCTCTTATATTGATGTTTCCAAATGTAAAAGCCTTCAAGGCGTGAATAAATAAATAAATAAATAAATAATGTTTCCGAAATGTCATATTCACAGAGAACTCTGAAGTGTTTAATTATTGACCTTATTTAAGGAGCTCATACACTTGTCACATTATTTATATATGTAACAGTCTCACAAGAGAAGCAGGCGAATGTAAAATTCCGTGTCAAATCTTTTGTAACTTCCATTACTACACAAAGCGTGGTAATTGATAAAGCTTATAATTCACTCTAAATCTAGAAACATTCAAGGTTTTAGGAATAATCGCGTTACGATGTTTGTTCGAGATAAACTCCGAAACTACTTAACCGATTTTGATAAAATTTGACTAAATGTATGTAATTTGGTCCAATTCAAAAGAAAGGACAGTTTTCATTTCGATTATTAACCTCAATATTTATTATTGCGAATTAAATGTTCATTAAATGTTTGTAATTATTTGTAAGTGTTCATAAGTTTCTAACAGATGGCGTTGTGAAATAATTTATCGACACAACACTTGGTTATTTAGGTTGGGTAACTATCCAGTTGATGGCGTTGTATTTCGTTAGCAACAACAACGCGTGGCCGGGTCAACTAGTTTATTTATATATTTTAAGAATTATTTTGATGGGATAACGTCTTATAAATCGATGAACGCCGGCTGCACTCACGAAAAAGCATGACTCATTGTCACGTTCCGCCTGAGCCGAGCGTACAAGCAAGAACGCGGAACAAGCGTTCGGCTTATGACGCATCTATCTCTCTTCCACTCCATCGTTATTATATGACGTTGTCACATAAAATTATCGTCCGTAAGCCGACTTTACAGAAAACCAATTTTTTTGGGATTTTTCAAGCATGCGGGCCTGCACTACAGTTACAATAGTTTCCACTGGGCAATTCATTACCCAGACTGCTGAAAGTTCTTGTTAATTAAGCGAAATACCGCCAAGTAAATCCAAATAAAATAAGTTCGAATTTCGTCTGTGGCAGCAGCGTGGCCGAATTAACACCCTGCTTTTTATTAAATATTCGCAAATTTTGCGATTTAATTGAAAAATTATTGTAATATTAGATTTATGGTTGACACAATGTAATGAATTATCGCCGGCATGATTATTAAGCTAATAAATTATTCATTATGGGCGTTATTAACACAAACAAATGCGGAAATGCTGATAAATTCAACTATTAGGCGGAAAATCTGTTCATCTACATAAGGCAAAAATGTTCATCGAATGAAAAGTTGTATTACACTGCAAGGCTTTTAGCAACACTAGATAATATTCTGTCGTCAAGTCACTTTAAACGACCTGTCAGATTCACGGTTTCAAAATATTTTAACGATTCATCAAATATTTTAAGTTAATTTTTACGTTCATTGTTAGTTATATTAAAGTTTTATTATTCTATCATTACAGGCCAGTTGCTCCATAAAACTGAAATAGTCATAGAACTTGCATAAAACTTTCGCAGAACGTGAAAATTAACTTCAAATATTTGGCGAATTGTTCAAGTTTTTTGAAACAAACCATCCTTAAAAATGTTCATGATTGATTAAATGTTAAATTTTCAAATAGATTAGCTATTTTGGAATGTATCCCAAAACGAAATACTGTTTTTGAAAGCAGATTAAAGACCATCAGATTTCAGGGTGTTAAAAGACACACATATCTTCCTGACTTACTACTAACGAATCTATAATATAACGATTCCAACTTTTAACGCGCTTTACCATGCTCATTGATCAATTTCTTATTGTTACCAAGATCATTAATCGCATATTTCTTATCGTTACATTGATCATTAATCAATTTCTTACTGTTACCATGATCACTAATCAATTTCTTACTGTTACCATGATCATTAATCGCGTATTTCTTACCGTTAACATGATCATTAATCGCAATTTCTTAACGTTGCCATGATCAATAATCAATTTCTTTCTGTTATCACGATCATTAATCGCGTATTTCTATGGTTAATCATAAAGTTTCGCATAATAAAAGTTTGAAAATTATGCCAGTGGAAGCTGGCTGTAATGAAAAACTAATTGTGATGCGTTCCAACCTCCAATCGGAGGATTTCAGTACGGACTTAGACACATTTAAGTAAAAGTGAAAATCCCAATTTATTCCGAATCATTTTTGGGACAGAAAAGCTGACTTGAACACTGATCCCTAAAGAGGAAATTTTCCAACCAAATTCACGTGACTACCCCTCGATTGTTCGAAACTGAAAAAATCAAACATTGAAATATTTACTTCCCAACGCTGTTTGATCTATTGTGCTATCCGTTTAGTCTGCGGTTTTTCAGCGGTTTTAGTGTTGGGTTTTTTATGTTGTTTTTTTCGGCAATCACTGATTGACACGAGTCAGCGGTAACTACATTTGGGGAATCTGGGGTATCCCGTTCGGTGCTGTAAATCCGCGTTTGCTAGATAATAGCACGAGGGACACTGAAACCTGATTACTTCATACGACATGCTTCATCCGTATATATGAGAGCATCAATAGACACAATGCGGTGGGTAGCCATACAGAGTGGCAATAAAAGTAAAGCAGTCAAACGATGTGAAGAAGAAATCCGGGCTTTCAAACTTATCACTTTGCATTGAGTTATATTTTAAGTTTAAAGTAGGTAAATTTTTTTTAAGTGAAAACTTCCTTGGTACCGTTGTGATTTGAAACACGATGAAACGGAAACGATCGATACTAAAAAGAGACAAACATATACATATATTTTATTTGGCGTGCGAGAGAATAATTAGCATTCAAATATGTATTTGATTCACGGATACTCGGTTCCAACATAATACGATAAATCCACAGTCCCACGCAAGTCCCCTTTAGAGTAGTGGTTTAAAGCGCCAGACGAACCTTTGCAAACATTCAGCCGACCAAGGATCGAATCCCACGAAATAAAATTAAAAAAATATGTTTGTAAAATCAATCTTCAAATCACTCCAAAATGAACAGGAAAAATAATTCGCAAAAGATAACGACATATAGCGACTCCCGAAGAAAAAAACCACAAATACTAAAAAGATGACCAAAATTTATAGGAAAAAGTGCACTGGAATTCGACTATAAAAATAAGGAAAAAATCATATTTCACTTTAATAAAAAAAAAAGATATCTCCACGCAGGAGAAGCCATCTGTGAAGAATAATGCCATCTGTGAAGTTGCTGCGTGAAGGGTCTTTTCGTGGAGAGTAAGGAGTGAATCTTGAAGAGAGCAATGTTGTTGGAAGGAGGAAACAGAGGCCATCAAATCATTCCACAACCGAGCTGTTGAAATCAAGAACGAGTCATACAAGCCATCTATTCTTATATGACAAATTTCAAGTGTGTACATTTGTTGGTCGCGCGTTTGGCGTGTTTCCCGACTGTGCACCGGTGCCGAAGGGACGCTAGCTTCGGAGCTTCTTCCATTGCAATACAGGTAACAAAACAAGGACCCCATTCCCACCTGACGACTGTGCTATAAAGATTACGATCCGCTTTATAAGCTAGGGGATCTATCAAACGGACCGCCCGTTTTTGCACAGAGTCAAGGGTTTTTTTTCAGGTATTTTGGGCTCAGACAAGAGATGGCTACAAAATTCAACAATTCAATGCACACTAATAATAATAATAAGCCTTTTATTTCTTGCAAATAGGTATCTTACAAAGTTATAAAAAGTATAATTAATGCTATGTACAATCTTGTTGAAAAATGTAATATGGGATATTAAATTATTCGATTTTGCAAGAACCCCTCTCTCAGGCGAAGGTGAAGACCTCCTCTAAAGAATTCCATTTATGCACAATGTTCAAATTTTCAATGCACACTAACGATTTGTAAATACATAAATAAAAAAACTCAGTGACAGAATAATAGCAAACTATTTATCTATTTTTTTCCAACAACCATTTTTTAAACTCTGTATGAAAGAGAAAGGAGCCTTATTGTCCCAGATACTAGTAATATACCAAAAAGTCATATAATTTGTGATTACACATTATTTTATATTTGGTAGACGCGCATTACTATTTATTTGGTAGACAAAATGTATTTACGCGTATCTATAATTATTCCTGAACTTAGTAACTTAGTCACTTTTCCAAAAGTTGTGGAATTCCAATTACGATTGCAGAATTGCAAACTTATCCATGCGTGCAGTAGTGGGTGTCGCTTAGTAGATAGTAGAAAACTATCTGCCTCCGCCTGCACAAATTAACTAATAAATTTATTCTAAGACAATATGAGAAAGAACAATAACAGAAAAATTAAAAAAAATCAGAGTGTGTAATTCACACGCGGTTGAAGTGAAACCTTCAGAAAACTAAAGTAGATAAGAGTGGGAAGGCTACAAAGCACCGCACAAAGAGGATATGGATTATACTTTCTAAATCCTATAGACTTACGTATTTGTCTCTTTTTAGTGTCGCTATTTTTCGTTTAATCAAGTTTCAAATAACAACGGTGCTAAAAAAGTTTTCACTTCAAAAAGATAACGATCGCAACAGTTTTACGAACTTCTTAAACCTTACCTAGAAAAAAAACCTTCAATGTTGTTATAACAAGAGTTATTCCAATACAAATTGAATAAATCAATAAGTTAAGTGGATCATAAAGATTTTAGGCTGCTGATTACACAGATAATTTTCTAAAAAAATTGTACGGAAATATTTTTTTTTCGGAAGTCATGAAATACATTAATAACTTTTTTCTAAAAAAAAAGAAAACCAGAGTGTGCAGTTAACATGCGGTAGAAGAGAAACCTTCAGAAAACTAAAGTAGACAAGAGTAAGGAGGCTACGGAGCACCGCACAAATAAAAATTAAAAAATCGAGTGCAGTTCACACGCGTTAGAAGCCCACACAATCTCCACCAATAGGAGCCTTGAAAAAACAACTTGAATAAACAAGGCGGCCAATATCCTAAGGTTTCGTTCTATCTCGATCTCTCCTATAGATGTATGTCTCTTTTTAACGTCATTTCCTTTTCATTGAGTTTCAAATCACAGGTTTCACTTCAAAAAGGTCTTTGAAAATTACAACCGAGAACCTGTTAATTTTATTTTCAAGTTTCAACATTTTGCTTAAATTATGGCTTAAGGCTATTCAGTTCAATTCTTTCCACATAAAAGTTGTAATTAGAATTAGAAAATCTGTAAAAAAAAAACTTTTCACCCCTACCTGCCGAGAATTATGAGCTTAATTCGTATTTTTTTAACATTTTTCAAACCGCCTTAATTTCAAAGGCATTTCCTAAAATATATTTGTTGTACGTTTTTTTGCCACCCGGTGAAATATATATTAAGGTAAGTTCATACTTCGGGACGTGCCTCCGCTGAATGGAATTACTTTTTAGTTATACTTCACACTCTGTGTTTTCCCTTCAAGGTGACGCCAAATAATATCTGCTTTGATTTATGTGGAGGTGAAAAAGCGTAATGGAAGGGTCCAAAGCAACACTCGCAAGTTATTCAGAAACTTGTGTTATTGCGTCGTGCGTAACTGTACAAACAAAAAAGCGCAGCCTCTGTTTATTTGTATGGATTTGATACATACAGAACTACGTCGTGCATACTTTATATTATCAATACTTGTATTACTCAAGCTGGACTTGATAAACCTGTATTTATGTAAAGAAGAGCGTAGAAAACAGAAATTTCAAAGGAACATTATTTAATAAATCAGGTCAAGAAAATAAAGGTGTCCTAAACAATAGATACAAAGTTACGTATGTATATTGTATAAAAATATATACATACGTACGTATATGCACGTGGGAAGTTCACGAGAGAAAATTTATAAGGATGACTTAAGTTGGTATATCGAAGAATTGTTTCGAGTAGTAAAGTTATTTTAATATTTTTGAGAGGAGGATCTAAAGATTCTTTGTCTAGTGGACTGCAAGCAGGAGTGATACTGATGTTTTCAAAAGTCATAAATAGTGAAATATTAAGACCACTGAAGAGGCTTTTTTGTAACGAGCCTAAGGAATGAAAAAGGAGTGTGGTATCATCACTGCATCTTTTTTTTAAATGTGATTATCATACGAGAGTGCCAACTGCTCCTTGCTTACCGGAGCCAATGAAGTTGTGGCATCCCCGATTGGGGTGTTGAAGGTGAGGTGAAAGGTATGGGAAAGAAGTGGTGAAGAGAGGGAGAGAGAAGTAGATCAGTACATGTGAAGTGATGTTTTCTGGTGTCCATATTTCATCGACTAGTATTAACAGGCTTGCGACTGCTTGGTTGAATTTCAGTGCATGTCTGACGCCACGCCATATGCGCTCCGCCACAAATAACACTATGTACGTGGGATTTCAAACAAAGCTACCGTTATAATTCGGTTTCGAATTCAAGACGATTCGTCGATGTCGCCACTTCCATCAGTAGGTCGGATGGGGACGTATCCCCACTAGGTATAACTGCTACGAATTTGTGAATATATTTTATCTCTCCGGATATGGAAAGATCGACGTAATACACACTTGTATCAAGCAGCTATATATTACATATGTCGACATTACCTGTCTCAATTACTTTGTCACGATGACTAGCTACACTGGATGACAGTGGATCCGAGGAAAGAGTTATTTTTGAAACCAGTTCCTATTGGATTTGTAAAATAAATACAAACACTAACTGGGCGAAGCCGAACCAAAAGCCGCCCACAGAGCCTAGCAGCAAAGACCTGCGGAGCGGGTTTTTAACTGCTAGTCTTTAATAAGAATTATTTATCTTACTCATAATCTAGATTCTAAGAACAACTGTATATATAGATCCCCACCGAAAGTAATCTTTTAATTTATGTGTAGGATACTGCCGCCATGGGTCGACCCACAGTGCCCTTCTTGACAATATCAAGGAGGGTACAGTGTCTCTACTTAGGTCGACAGAATAGCACTTAATCCCAAACATGGGAACACCTCAGCACAGGTTCGCCTTGTGAGGTGTTCACAAAACACTACGACTAACCTATTTACATACAGTTATGGATCTTTAACATGGTTTTTTTTCTTATTACTAACCTATTATCTATGTAAACTATGTAATTATTTGTAAAGTGTATGTACAAGAATAGAAATAAAAAAAAAATAAATAAATGTTCGTAAAACGTGGTAAACCATGCAAAATATGCAACTCACGTTGAAAAATAAAATGGTTACTAAATAAATATATTATTTAGTTGTTTTCATAACCATTTTTTAGCTCTGATTTGGAATTTTTTTATACTATTACGTAACATCGCAAGGTTCTTTAAATTAAAAAAAAAAATATGTATGCCATTCCTCTTCATATTAATATAAAAATGTGATTAAAATCACGGAAAACATCCTAGACTCATAAGTAAAGTCTTGTGAAACCAAACGTATGTTTTTGTAAGCATCAGTCCTCGAGTAAAGGAATCAAAAGAAAATGATTTAGTTTTTTTATAAAAAAATGGTTTTAATTCTAGAACAGTATTTACCACTGAAATTTAAAAATCTTGTCTTTGTCCCTCGTAGATGTTGCGCAATAATGTTTTCTGGCAATATTAGTAAGACTTTCTTGAGAATTGTGGTTTATAAGCTTTATATTTCGTCTGAACACATTAAGTTGGTACTTACTTAAAGCTATTTATAAATGTTGTCGGCAGATACTTATTTTAAGCGGTGTTTACTAAACTAAAGTATTTTATAAGTATTCGTAAAAAATAATTTTGGTTTGACACATTAAAATATTTTCTTAGCTACGGAGAGTATTTGCATATTAATAAGCATTCTTAAGGACTGTAATTAAAACAATGGGTTTTTCATTAAATGAAATTTGTGGAATAAAATAAACCGGTAATTAAAACTTAGCGTTACTCTAAAAATACAAGTATTCTATTATTAGATATTTTTTAACAATTTTCTCGGTTTACCCGCATAACGTAGTCCTTTAACGGACTTTTTAACTCCTGACATTTCGGACAGATCTCACTGTCCATCTTCAGAGGCCTTATGTCCTGAGTTTTGTCTCAAACTGATCGCTTTCGCGTATCTGTTTGATCCAGAACTCAAGACCTAAGTGAGTGCTCATCAATTCTTATTATGTCTAGGACCGAGAACGTTCTTTTAAATGATAATTTATTCTGCGATAGAATGAGATAGCAAAAAAATATTTATTGATTTCACGGGCACTCGGTTCCAATATAATACACTAAATCCACGGTCCCATGCAAGCCTCTTTTGGTCTAGTCGTCTAGTGGTATGAAGTGCCTGACGAAATTTAGCAGCCAGACTTTTAGCGGACCAAAGGTCGAATTCTACGAAATTCTAAAAAATATATATTTAAAATCAATTTCCAATCTTCAAACCACTCCAAAATGAACAGGCAAAGAAAATATAAAAGAAAGCGACATCTTGCGACTCCGAAGAAGAAAACAAAAATACTAATAAAATGACTAAATTTATAGTAAAAGGTGCACTGAAATTAGACGAAAATATGGAAAACATCATCCTTCACATTTATTAAAAAAAGTGCTTCGTAGTCTCCCCACTCTTGTCTACATTAGTTTTCTGAAGGTTTCACTTCTACCGCTTGTGAATTGCACACTCTGATTTTTTTATAATGTCTTATTATAAATGCAAGCCTATTTATGAAAAGGTAGTATTCCTTAGTTTACTTCGGAAAACTTCACAAGTTACAATCACCCAAAGTAGAGTCTCCCAGGTTCCAGGTCGTAGCAGCTCCCATGTGTCGCCCCGCCCGCAATATACGGCAATACCAATAACTGCGCTCGATAACATCGCCCACAACTTATGTGTTCTCGACTGCGCGGACAAAGGGAAACTGTGAAATTAATTTAATATATTGTATTAAATTCTGCCTAAAACCACGTGCAAAAAAAATATTGCACACATAGGAAAAAAATTAGGTACATAAACATACATATTTATAAAGGCAATATTCCTATTCTCATGCATGTTTCTTAGAGTTTGTATTTGTATGCCTTAAAACAAACGACTTCGGAAAGTGGAGACTTGAACTAAAGATCGCGAATCTTATAGATGTCTTGAATAAATGAAGACAGTTAATGATGGCAGCTCGTTCCACATAGAGACGCCATTACTATCTTACTCATATTCTTATTACTTACTTTTTAATTTTTCTTTGTTGACGCGATAACGTCTTATAAATCGATGAACGCCAGCTGCACTCATGAAAAAGAATGACTCATTGTCACGTTCCGCCTGAGCCGAGCGTGCAAGCGAGAGCGCGGAACAAGCGTTAGGCCTAAGCGTTCGGCTTGTGACGCATCTATCTCTCTTCCACTCCATCGTTATTATATGACGTTATCACGTAAAATTATCGTCCGTAAACCGACCTTACAGACAACAAATTTTTTTTTACAATAGCTCTACGTAGGAGTCTTTAAGGAAAACAATTTCCCTCATGCCTTGTGGAGGGTATTTTTAAAGAAAGAAAGGAGAGGAAGTTCTGGGAAGATAATAGGTATGAAGGGTTGGAAGGAATCTGTGGGTCAATGTGATGGACGTATCAAACCATACCTCCCACTGCGGTGCAAGGCAGAGAGAGAGAGAGTCCGGCTGGAGAAATCAAAATGTCTTCAACCAATCTCACCAAACTCATCCGCCGCCACTAAGACAATGAAGAAGGGCACCCCTGCTAAGTCACTAAACGTAGAAAACCACCTGGAGTTGGTGATAGGAATACTCAATACACTGCTGAGAAAGGGCTAAAAGCTGGTTAAACTTTACGAAATACCTGCAAAACAAAACCCTGTGCTCAGCTTTAAATCTGGGCGAAACTAGACAGAAATCTAATAGATATCGACGAGTTGTCAATAAAAAAATCTTCTTTTGCATGGAGTCACATTGAACAGAATCTAGTCAACAGTTGTATTCTTCTTAATATTATCGTATTATCGTATGGCTACCAATTTCAATTATAATGCAAAGCTGGTCTCCGTTGAAAAATCTGTTAACACTGTAAAAAATGTTGATTTAAACTAAACCAACTTTAAGCCCTGTACTCTATTTCACGAGTCCTACGGGACTGCATTACATTTTTATTATCTAATATGTATGTGTTTTTAAGAAATTTAAACTCACTGCGGCTTATTTAGACGAAAATAAAAATATTTTTCCATCCCATTCCCGAAGGACTACTGACCTCGTTGCATGTTTGCGGGTTTGTGAAAAACTCGAAAGTCCAATTCGCCATCTTCCAGTCATATTATCTCTCCCAACATCTTTTCCGCTAGCTTATGGGGATGCTTTCTAGCAAAAGCTCTCTACTCTCAATGACCTGTATAACCCAACACTTATACCTACTTTCTAGACAAGGAGCAGGGATGGTATTAATATTATTATGACAAAATTCTTTAAAATTAATTTGTCTTTTTTACCCCTTTGGCTAATTTTTGTTCAAATATGTCTCGTAGATGTTGTTATGTCTCTCTTACTATCGTGGTTAGAAATATGATCTAAACAGTGTTAGATAGAGAAAACACCATGATTTATATTCAAATTTACAAGTAAACCGCAAAATAATTAAAATGAATTTATGAATTTATGAACTCCTTTATGAAACCAAAGTTTCCAACCGCAATTTGAAAAAAAAAATTAAATTTTGTATTAATTATTTTTACACGAGACGATCAAAAAGTGACGTTAACGTTTATGATACATTTGCTCAATAAAATATGTCTGTTTTTATTTTTTCGTAGTCCATAATTTTAGAAAAAACTTTTAAAACTTTTTTAAAATTTTTTTTGCAGTAACAATTTTTTTAATTCAAGAAATTATATCTTTATTTTATATAATTAATTATTTATTTAATTATTTACATAATTTTTATTTTTTTATTTCATCACCTTTCTAAAACATTTTTGAAGTGAAACTGCTTTAGCCTCGCTGTGATATGAAATTCGAATGCAACGGAAATGACGCATTACAATACCTACAAAGCGTCAAACTGCGCTCATTGGCCGATTTGATTATGACATCACTTTTAAGGCTCCGATTGGTTGAGATATGAAACGGAAATGCATTACAGCACCTACGAAGTGTCAAACTGTGCTCGTTGTTCGCTTTGATTATGACATCACTTTTCAATGCTCCCATTGGTTGATATTGTTTAGGTGAAGTTTCGTTTCTACCTCGTATGAACTACACTCGATTTATTTTTGTTTTTGGATGCAATCAAAAATATTCCATTTCCGACAAATCAAGACAGAGACCAGCGAGGATAAGCGATTTCAGAATTTTATAAATTTGATCACTAAAACTTATAGGAAAGTACATACAATACTAAAAAATTTTGTGAACAAGAGACCTCGCGTTCGGAAAAATAAGTTTCCAAATTTTTCTTATGTATTTAATAAATGGAAACCAAAATTTCAACTGAAATCATAAAATTCGTAAATAGGTGCTTGATTTATAACCGCGTTATATTATTTTATGTAACATTTTTAAAATTCCTCATAAGGAATTATACCATTTGTCCAAATATACGACAACAACCCAAAGATAATAAATAGTTTTCAAAATTTCTTCTGGTAGACAGATAGATGATACCCACCATAACATTAAAAAAAAATAAGAATAAGGAAATCCAAATGAAAACGATTATTTCATATATGAAAAAATATTTTTTGATCAACCGTTACAGCCGCCATCTTAAATCGGTGACGGAACTTACAAACAAATTTTATAACAAAACAGGTTGCGATGTTTCCGTTTTCATTCGTTAACAGATTTCGGCCTCTATGGAGATATTTTTTTTTAATTCGGTTTTGGATTTCAATCCTCTTTTTCATGTGCTCTTTCCATCGGAAGTTAGCTATCATCCTGGAAATATTCCAAGATGATAGCTAACATGTACCAGATATGTAGGTTTCGAACCGTGATAAGTGGTGTTTATAGTTTTCAATCGCTGTGAAAAAAAATCAATTATGGTTATTAATATTATCGTACGGAACCCAGTGTTAAATAGAAACTAGTTTCAGTTGCCTTTCAAATAATAATATGTTGTATTAAATTTCACAACTACAACGTCGTCAATTCCGACGGAAATTAAGCAATATTAAATCTGTGTACTAACCCCATACACGGTTGTGTTGGGTTATGTTGTTCTGCCTATTTACACTGTACACATTCGAGCAACAACGAAGATAGTGAATTGGACCCCCAACCATTCACATATTTCCCAGTACTGTGCGCCAGCTTTCCACATTTGAAGGGTAACCGAAAGAAACCTTGGTAGTCATTTTTTTTTTAAATTTTGATCGCAATGAAAATCATTTAGTATTATATTTTCATTTTTGAAGTGAAAACTTCTTTAGCACCGTTGTGATTTGAAACTCGATGAAACGAAAAAGCGACATTAAAAAGACACAAACACATACATCTGTAGGATTTAGCCTGCGAGGGAATGAGATAATTGGTGTCCTTTATGAGGAGCTTCGTAGTCCCTCCACTCTTGTCTACTTTAAATTTTTGAAGGTTTCACTTCTACTTTAAATATTAACACTCTAGAAAACCCAAAAGTCAAAAGCCGCCACTGGTCCTGTCAAATTCTGGCGTGCGGAGGTACATTTTATTTAATTTAATTGTGTTATTTTACAGTTTAATCATTTAAAATAATATATAAAGAATTACGGCAGAAATCAAATGTATATTCAATTTTAAATATGTTCTGTTCTTATTTCAATATCTCATATATTAAATATTTTCTGTTCTTATTTCAGTAATACATATTTTAAATATGTTCTGTTCTCAATTTATTATTATTTGTTATTTTACCTAAAATATTACATGCTTTCTTTTTTTTTATGTGCTGTGTAAATGTGTTTTAAATAATATTTTTATTAATCGATTCGGAATGAATATTCACTCCAAGGACTTGAATGAAAAAATAAATAAAAATTATTTTCTGAAAATGAAAAAAAATGACACAGCAGGTTTTTAAGGTATTCCTTTCATTTTTGAGGCTATCAAGATTATCAGTCTTTTATTTTCTCTACACGCCAAATACGGGGGACGTATCTCGATGAACTCTTTTTAAAAAATGTACTGTGAATTTCGCACAAAAGTCTCGATGAGACTGCTGCTCCCAACGGTATGGAAACAGTCACCAAGCCAGTGAGGCTGTAGCATCTCTATTTGGGGTATGTTATGAGATGGAAGGTTGTGGGAAGGGAAAGGAGGGGTGAGAAAGGAGGGGGAGTGCATAGTTATTCAAATCTGGTTACCAAGCACAGCTAAGACCATTTCAAGCATGTTTCAGTTTTGAATGGTGGTTTTCACCAAGGCGATATTGAAAGTATTTTCCATTATGGAACGTGCCGCGAAGATTCTTTATTTTATTTTTATAGTGTTTATTGTGAAATAAAATAAACTTTTTAATAAAAATCAACCCCTAAAAAATTAATCTATAAAAACAAAGATCTATCAATTTAGGAGGCGGGTTTGGGTACCGCCAGCCCGGGAATATGCATAACCAACACCTTTGCCATATATGATAACCCCAAGTGATTCGCTGCATTTGGCGACTTAGCAGGGGTGCCCGGGTTCATGGGATAAGGTTTGTCCAGATCTTGGCGGCCGATACCACCGCTGTGTGGTTGAGACTGGTTGAGGGATTTATCGTCTCCAGCCGGAATCTCTCGACCCACCGCAGTTGAAGGGATGGATTAATACGTCACACTGTCACCCTGACCCCCAGATTTCTACCCACCCTTCATACCTATTTCCTTCCTAGATCTTCATCTCCTAAAAAAACCCTCCACACAGCACTCCCTAAGATGATATAGGGAAAATTAACAGAAAGGAAAGGAAATTGTCTTCCTTGGGCCTTCGTTGTGGAGCTAATGTAAAAAAAAAATTAAAAAAAAACAGGAACTAGAGTCAATCGCGCTACCAACTGGACCAAATTCCGATTGGGGAAGATCAACATTTATTTCATATTTTAACTGCCCTAATCGAATTTCAACTAAATTCGAATATATCCGCGAGTTGATTGCCACCAAGTTGATAAAATACATTGTTATCGATAAAGACTCTATCTCCCGAGTTTCAGCTCGATCAAACGTCAGAAGTGGGTTAAGTTTAATTTCTAAGATTCCAACTTATTGAAACAAAAAATTCAAATAGATGTAGGTATATAAAGAAAATAAATTGTCCTGTATTTTGAAACGTATTTTATATTCTAAAGTAAGAAGTTTGAAGATTATATTTTGAGATGCCATCATTATCATAAAGGCATTAAAATAAATATATTTCAGAATGTTTCGTGCTTTCCTCGAAAACCATTTCGCCTGAGTAGACAGGAAGTGTCACATTAGTTGCGATTTTTGGAAGTGGAGATCACGTACGCTTGCAAATTAACATGTCGGTGGAAAATATTCCACTAACAAACCGACTAGGGTACGTACTTATCATATTAAAATTGCCGCCTGCAATTTCAGCGAATCACATTAAAAACACGTGCATTGCATGCTCTCTAGCTACTCTAGCAAATCGCTACTATTATTAATTTTCTTACTATTTATGTGGGTACTGCTTTTTGTACTTAAAAATTTAAAATGGAAATTTTATTTATTTATCATTTATTTATTACACGCCCTAATGGGCTTTTACGTTTTAGTTTATAAGTTGAGTATCACAGTTAATAGTTAGCTTGTGTTTGTCTCTTTTTAGTGTTGCTCGTTTCCGTTTCATCGAGTTTTAAATCACAACGGTGCTAAAGAAGTTTTCAATTCAATAATACAATACAACAGGAAAAATAAAAATATTACTTAAAAAAAAAACCAACAAACTACTTTTAAATAGTTCGTTGTTGGGTGTTTTGCTGGGTGCTTTTACTTTGAAGGTAAAAATAAAACTTTTACTTTACTATGCAGTTTTTAAAAAAAAAATTGTGTTAGAGTTTAATACAAACTATTTGTTTCAGCCAGTCAATTTTTCTACATAACATTTGATTTTTCTTTTGAAAATTTTTAATTTCGGTAACAAATTTATTCTGGATTACATGAACGCTGTTATCATGTAATCCAGCGATCTTTGTCCATATTTTTTAAATGCTTAAGTACGATTAGTCCTTCATTTAACGAAAAGGAGTATTGTTAGAGTGGTCCAGTCTATTTATGTATTTAGGGCTCTTCATATTCTGAGGTATAATTTTTTCACACAGAATTGCTTTTACTGAGAGAATTTTGAAATTCTGGTAAAATACCGAACATTATTTCTTTGTTCGAATAAACTTTTATGAATTTTTTTTTTTTTTTATGAGAAAAACTCTCTTTTTATAACTTTTGGAGGTTATTCCCATCAACGTAATATATCATTGAAGAAAAAGATAACACTTATAATCTAAATGAAAATATGAAAGAAAACAAGACACAGAAAAACAGAAAAAACAATGGTCGCAACTGGGACACGAACCCAGACCTCTCGTCTAACCGGGACGTCCCAGTTGCGACCATTGTTTTTTCTGTTTTTCTGTGTCTTGTTTTCTTTCATATTTTCATTTAGATTATAAGTGTTATCTTCTTCTTCAATGATAAACTTTTATGAGCTTATAATTTAACTTATGAATTTTGAACTGATTGAACGTGATTTACAATTGTTTTGCAGGAAAATCCCCAAGCTGTAATTCCATACCTTATAATAGATTTAATGATAAATCTAATATAGTTTCAAGTAAACCCTGAAGAGGTGATCATTGCTCTCGAAACATGTCGGTTGTACCTAAACAATAAAAGTGGTTAAAACTTAGTGTGTGTTTTTTTTTTTAATTTTAATTAATGTTAATGTTAGTTTTTTCATCACATTTCACGATGTTATATTACTTTACAAACGTGTTCTGTTTCTGACGAAACCGTCAAAAGGTATGCACTTTCTTCAGTGCCTGGCACAAGACACGCGGCAGGCGATCGGGAAGTGTTTTGTGTGAAATCTCAACGCCTCTGACAGCTGTGAGGACTTGTTGAATCCGTGGAGGGAGGGATTTTTTTTATCATCTGCGCGGTAGGCGCTAGGCGCTACTACTGCGACTTGCCTCCCATTTGGCGTGGTAAAGGTAGCACGTGTTTCGCCGGGAACAAAAGATTGCGTGAGTTCTTCTCGCCCGACAAAAGAAAGAAATGTCGCAGCGGAACTTGTTTGCGCTGATGGTGTAAAAAAGATCAACGAGGATACTTCATTGCATCATACACGATATGTATAAGACTTTTTTTGACGTAAGACGACAATATACCCTAAAATATATTCAGAATCTTAACGACGTAAGTGAAGAAGCCGTGTACACAAATTGCGACTCGTGATCCATGTATTTGACGGACCTACTGTCGAATTTGCCCTATCAAAGAAAAGAAGAAAAGTAATGTAGGAATCTTAACAACATAAGTGAAGAGAGCGTGTAAACAAATATACATACGGTCGAATTCGCCCTAGCGGGCTTGGAGATTCGGCCTTTCCGCCGCGTTCATTTTAATTAATTCTGAAGAACATGTTACAAATATTTAAGATATTTCTAAACGTTTCTCTCCTGAAGTTATTAATTCATCGTCTAGAAAAATAAAATCTGGTGCTTACCGCTAACTTTATAGTTGAAAAACAGGTTATAAAGTTTTAAAATAGTTGTACGTAAAATATTTTAATGGTAATAAAGTGTTTTTATTAATTTTAAATATAAAGAACTTACATCCCCAGGGGTCTGTTAGGATAAAAAAATTATTAATGTTACGAATTCGCCGGAAATTATTAAAATGTGAGCTTTGAACAAACAAAAATTATTAAGGTTGTGTACCGCCTTAAGCTTGTTACACTAATTATTCAGCCGGTGGCGTCGCTTGAGATATTGAAATAAGGGTAAATGCAGGTAACCCCATTGATAGAGGACTGAACGACATTGGCGCCAGCAAAAAACTGACAAAGAAGCGTAGCAAGCCGTCTATAATGGAGTGCTGGCACCTACCCTGATGTATGTCAGTGAGGTGTGGAACTGACAGAGGAATGATAAAAGACTTAGTGTTGTAGAAATGAGATCCCTGAGGCGTATGTGTGGCTACGAGCGATCGTGTGAGAAACATGGAGATCCGCAAAGAATGAAGACTGATGTAAGCGTAATGACTTATTAAGAAAGGGACGCTCAGATGGTTTGGGTATGTTGAGCGGATGAACGAGGAAATAAGTGTAATGAGAATATTTGACGCAAATGTGAATGATAAAATTGTGTCAGATACACAAGTTGGGCTATGTCAAGAGTCAAAATATTAGAAGAGCATGTAAAAGACAATGTATGAATGTGAATGAGGCAAGGAGTGTATGCCAAGACCGAGTTATTTGGCGGTCCGTCCTCTCTGCCTATCCCTGCGGCGAAACAGCGTAATGTTTAGTTAGTAAGTTAGTTAGTTAGCGTTGCTTCTGAAGACTTCCTTCTACAACGAAGTAAATGGTTGATCTTTTCAACTTTTGCATTTCTTAACTGCTTCCATTTTTTCAAAAAAATCTATTTATGTGTCGTTAAACCTCTTAAATGCCATCGCTCCTTATGGATACATCCAAAAACATCATTTAACATGACAAGTCAAAATTTAACAATCAAACATACTTTTTTTTTTTAAGATCATAAGGACATTGTCATTTACTAAAACATAATTTTGCAAAAAATTTATAAAATAATTTTAAAAATGAATTCAGATGGCGTACGGCGAATATTTTGCGGATGTAATAAATAGTATCATTGCCTATTTAAAGCTTGTATGGGATATCACGCGCATTTGCGTGCAGCCCGAAATGATAGGCATATATTTTTACTACGTTGTTATAGCCCGGAAAGAGGTCTCCATGCAGAATGATATTGATATTGGTAGGTACGCTAAGTACGTACGCTGCACTTTAGAACTAATAGAAAATAAGCAATATTTTTTTTTTAAATTGTGTGCGGTTCACACGCGGTTGAAGTGAAACCTTCAGAAAAATAATGCGGACAAGATTGCGGAGACTACGAAGCATATTTTTAATCAATG
The DNA here is from genome assembly GCA_936435175.1 of Glyphotaelius pellucidus. NCBI lineage: Eukaryota > Metazoa > Arthropoda > Insecta > Trichoptera > Limnephilidae > Glyphotaelius > Glyphotaelius pellucidus. The sequence continues at coordinate 7,698,211 of OW386542.1, forward strand.
TAAAGTATGATTTTTTTCCATATTTTTGTCGTCAAATTCCAGTGCACCTTTTCTTATACAATTGGTCATCTAATTCATATTTGTATTTTCTTTTCCGGAGTTGCTAGATGTCAATTTATTTTGTGTTTTATTTTGCCTCTTCATTTTGGAGTGGTTTGAAGATTGGATATTGATTACACCAAAATAACGTTTTTTTGATTTCGTAGAAATCGATCCTTGGTTCGCTGTATGTTTGGCCGCTGTGGGTATCAGGCGCTTTATACCACTAGACCAAAAGAGTTATGCATGAGTCCGTGGATTTATCGTATTATATTGGAACCGAGTACCCATGAAATAAATAAATATTTTATGTATTTATATTTGTTTCTTCTTTTTTCTGTTTCATCGAGTTTCAAATCACAACGGTGCTAAAGAAGTTTTCACTTCAAAAATATTTTATGTTGTGTGTATAAATGCATAACTATTGTATTTGTAAGCGCTATCGCCATCTTACAGCCCTGGTATGGTTGTCGCCGATTTTATGCCACTATTTGCAATAAAAATTAACAACCATAAAATAAACATTTCCATCATCAAGCTGCATCCTAAAGTTGTTGCATCAAAAATATAGCTGAATAATACTCGTTCCCTGTTTAAACGATGCTCTAAAAATAATAAAATGTGAATAAATCATCTGCGTTTTGCCGTCCTTTCTTCGGCGGAGATTATTGTCCGGGTGTTCGCGAGGGGACATCGGAGCCGGGAAAACCACCTTAAGCCAGGCCAGAACACTAAAAATTTTCGAGCGCTCCAGGCTGAAATTGATTATATAGGGGAACGCTTCAGTGGATTGATTCTCCTATATAAGTAATGAAGTACTTATATAGGAAAATAAATAAGTAAGAATAAAAAACTTATAAGTGAGTAAGTAATGAAGTACATATCTGCCCTGATGATGACACTGCTGTCCAAAACGTTGGCTAAAGAAGGAGGTAGCGTAACACGGCACAACACCTCAAAAACAAAGACGAAAAAAAAGTTCATTTTTTTGGATTTCGTAGGATTCAAGCCTCCGTTCGTCACTTTGGCCGCGATTTGTCAGGCGCCTTAGCTGCTGCGCTATGGGAGGCTCGCGCCTAGGCGAGAATTTACCGCATTATATTAGAACCGACGACCCGTCAAATAATAAATTTTAGTGACGCACTTCCGTTTCATCCGAATTTCAAATCATTAATGGGGCTAAAGAAGTTTCACTTTCAAAATATTTTTGTATAGGAAAAAAACTTGAATTGAAATTGAAATTTGTGAAATTGAAAGGAAACGAAAAATTGAAATTTCGACAAAAGTTTTTTAATCTTCTTTATTTCTACCATCATGTAGAATAACCTCCTGAAATGTGTGCACCTTACCCCAGATACCTTGCATAACCCTTCCAAGTTAAATTAAACAATAAACGATGTACTCCAATTTAAATCATCACTAAAAACATTCATGTGAATGGAAAGCTTTGTTTGTATTAAATATCTCTCCTTCTCTTTTATATTTTCGCATTGTTGTATTATATTATAAACTTCTTATATTGATTAGTTTAACTGTAAGAAGTACTCTTTGCAAATTCTGTTTAGTTTGTATAAAAAATGTTTTTAAATTTTTTAATGGCATATATAGATGTCATATAAAATAAAACACCTATTTGATTCAGTGTCTTGGCCTGGGTTGAGAAGGTTTTTGTACCCTTCGATAACGCTTGCGAGGGGTCGGTCATTACACAATTAATACTTTTCATTTGAATACACGCCGATTATTTATCTTGAATTGAATATATTTATAGGGACAAAGACTCCTATTAAAACCACTGGGTATTTAAAAATACCTTTTTGTTCAGTAACAAGTTTCTGTTTTGTGAGTAGGAAGAAAAATATAAATTTATAATATTAATTTGATATTGATAGTAAGATGGGTTAATGCAGCAAACTCCATTAATTGAGGACTAATGAGCACTAATATAAAACATCCAAATAAGTAAAGCTAGCAGTCCATGGTGGAGAGTTGATACTAATCCTGATGTATGGCAGGGAGGCAAGGAACTCTCAGAGAAAAGTTGAAAGTAAACTTCTGCAGAATATTATCAGTATATATTATACTGATAATATTCTGCAGAATACTGTACAGGGCCCGCAGATACTTTAATAGTACACAACTGCTAACCCTGTACAAATCGCAAGTGCGCCCCACGGTTGAATTTGGCAGCCACCTCTGGTCTGGAGTCCCAAAATACCTGAAAAAAACCCTCGACTCTGTGCAGAAACGGGCGGTCCGTTTGATAGATTCTCCTAACTTAACAAATGGACTGCAATCTTTAGAGCACAGGCGTCAGGTGGGAATGCTGTCCTTGTTCTACCGGTATTACAATGGAAGATGCTCCGAGGAACTAGCGTCACTGATCCCCTCGGCACCGGTGCATAGTCGGGAAACACGCCAAACACGCGCTCAACATTTGTACACGGTTGACATTAGTCACATGAGAACGGGTCGTTTCTACGACTCGTTCTTGAGTTCAACAGCCCGGCTGTGGAACGATTTGCCGACTTCTGTGTTTCCTCCCTCCTACAATATGGGTCTCTTCAAGACCCATGTTCACTCCTTCCTCTCCTCAACAGCACCCTCCACACAGCATCTTCAATGATGACATAGGCCCTGAGGGAAATTATTTCCCTCAGGGCCTCCTGTGTGGAGTTAACATAAAAAAAAAAAAAAAAAACTTAAGACTCTTTACTGTTCGCTGGTTAGCACCCACCTTGAATATTTGGTCTCCTTTCTGTGCTTTCCACATTTGTCATATTGAATCCGTACATCATCACATCCTACGAGGAATTGCTTGTAGGTTTTTTAATTTTTTTTTTATATGAATACCGCGTAAGAGTCCCAACTGCTCCCGTCTGGGGCCAGTGAGACTATGGCATCCCCAATTGGGGTATTTTGTGAAGCTGAAGGGAGTGGGAAGAGGAAGGAGATGGGGAAAAGGAAGGTGGGAAGTACCTGGCTCTTCAGATCTGGTCACCAAACACGGCTGAAGCCATTTCAAGTAACGTTTAAATTCTGAACGGTGGTCTTACACCAGGGCGATACTGAGAGTATCTTCCACTCTGGAACGTTCCGCAAATATACTATATATTATTTTAAATGAATAAATTGTGAAATAACACAAATTAATTAAATAAAATTTATTTGCCACAGGGATTCGATCCCGCGACCTTCGGAATGCGAGTCAAGAGCCTTACCGCTGGACTACGCCGGCCGTCCGGTTAGGAATTGAAAGAGGCGAGTACTCATATGATGAAATTGAGCAAACTTTAAACATTTCTTCTTTAGAAAAATGTAGAAAGGACTCTGATCTAATTTGTATTTTCAAAATTATCAACAGGATTACCGACACACCTGCTTTGTTACAACTCACCCAGTTTAACATCCAGTAGACTTCTAAATAATAAATTGCTGCTCCTCAATCAACATTCTACTAAATATGGATACCATTCTCCTTTGTCTAGAATGGTCGAGATTTGTCAACAAAGCATTGAATTTTTTGGTGTAAGCCTAAATGACTTTCGGCAATCGATAAGCAATGTGTAATTTTTAAAGGGCTTTAAATCCTTCTTTATGCTTTGACTTGTAGTTATCTTCTATATTAACTAATTATATATTGTCATTGCTCTTCCTTTATAATTGCTCTCTTTTCACTGTCATCTCTGTTTCTTATTCGTGTTATTATTATATTGTTAGTGGAAAATTTATCCGTACATAAATAAACAAATATCCCATCTCCGTTTTCCCTATCTCTTTCCCCTCCCCATTATTTTCAGCTTCACAACATACCCCAATTTGGGATGCCATAGCTTCTCTGACTCCTGACAGACCGGTATTCACATTAAAAAATACTGAATGCTGTGAAAATTTGATATCTGAGCCCTATGAAGGATTATGGAAAACTTTGTATGCCCATGTTGAAAATAAAAGATTCGGAAAGAATGGAAGGTTTGGGCATGTAGAGCGGTTGAATGAAGAAAGGAGTGCAAGAAGAATATATTGTAAGAAATCGGAGGCGCCCGAGGAAGACATGGCACGATCAAGTGGATAAAATATTTGAGTCGGGTTATATCAAGAGTCAACACAACAGAAGAGTATGTATGAGACGATTTCTCGGGGTTGTGTGGCATCTGTCCTCTCTACCTATTCCTCCCGGGAAACAGCTTGAAGGTTAGTTAGTTTTTGACGTGATAACGTCTGATAAATCCATGAACACCGGCTGCATGCACGAAAAAGCATGACTTATTGCCACGTTCCGCCTGAGCCTAGCGGGCGAACAAGCGATAGAGAGGCACGATCGGCCTAGGCGTTCGGCGAGAGCGCGGAACAAGCGATAGAGAGGCACGATCGGCCTAAGCGTTCGGCTTAAGCGTTCGGCTCATGACATTATCACAAGACAAACATTTTTTTAGATAGTCAATAATATGAAATGAAACCCTGTAAATTTTTTGCGGTTTGCAAATTAATTTAAATAACTAAATGATAAACAAGAAGTGACAGTGTTTTTTTTAGTCCATCGCAAAGTAAACAAATTTAAAAAATTAAAGTTTTCTTTTAATTTGTGTGTTTATTCCTCAATTTCTTCTAATTGAACCATTAAAAATATGGAAGAAATCAAACGATTTTTTGTCTTGTTTTTTTATAGTAAGTTTATTCCAAAGTTCTACAACTCATGATAAAAACAAAGTAGTGCGCTGAAAATAGTTGGATTAACTTATAAGTTCTAGTCAAAAAAGTTGTCCCAATGTCACGCCGTCAGAGGTCATCATCCACGGGTTAATGCTGTTTCAGAATTTGAGAAAAACAAACAGATTTTAAGACGGATAAGTAAAACGAATTCTCAAGTCTCGTTACATAGAAATTTAAAACACAAAGTTTTATTCCCAAGTTCTTTATTCTGACGTTTCAGTTAAATTCTATAATATTATTGTTGTTGCCTAAAAGGACAGCTTTGTATTTAGATCTCTCTTTGTCTTAGAATTTTAATCGTGAGATCCTAAAATCCCATCGCAGCTGGCTTTCAAGGTTATTTTTCCAACACACAAAACAAGTTGTTAGAAATAGTTTCCAAAACCTGGTATTAAATCTTACTTGAAATAAGATTTTAAAATAAAATTCTAGAAACTGTTAGGTGGATTATTAATCTGCTATATCAAACAATAACAAAATACTTAGGTGTTGTATTTATATCACCAATAAGTATTAAAGATTAAATTATGTGTGGCAAGATATTTTTAGTAATAATTGAAGTAAAATGAAAATTCTGATTATCAAAGAGCAATGATCAAAAACATTTACAAATCCAAGAAAAGCTAAAATAAACCGAAATTTATGAGAAATTCTGAAAACTTTTGGAACAATACTACATTTTTTTTCAAACCAATGAGAATTCAAGAATGACTATTATATAATAAAAACTGTGATCGTTAAGACGGATATATATTTTCGAATTCAATCACTACCTGCAGAAGGAACTTATACTTGCAAATACCCAATGATCTCCCTACCTATAACCATATTGTGCTTATGGTATCGTATACTTACATGGCTCTGTATTATTTGTATATGTAGGTGTATGTGCATGTGTGTATATGTATATATATGTGCATGTGCATACATGTTTGTTAAGCATGTTTATAATATGTATATTCGTAAATAAGTATGTGTATCTTTACTTATAGTTGATTTTGGTTATCGTTGTTTTGTTTTATTTAAACTTACCTTTAATAATATTTTGTTGAATGGTTGCTCACCTTTAATTGAAAACGTTAATTTTTGTAATAATTATACGATGTATTCTGTTGGCGAGCAAATAAATAAAAACTATATACAAAAAAGCTTTCGGGAGAACTTTATTAAGGTTAAACATTATTTTAAGGATCTATTTAAATTATTGCACCATGAATTATAATATTTTCGATATACGAGAATAATGTTGGTCTCTTTAAAGTTGGGATATTAGTATTCAAGCATTGAACCTTGTTGAGTTTGGATGCCACTTCTGGTCTGGAGCCCCCATTTTCAAAATCTGTTAAAAAATAAAAATCCGGTTGACAATAACAATCGAATGGCTTACTTAACTCAAACTTATCGAAAATTAAGGATACACCTTACCCATAAGTTGTTTTACCGGCATTTTAATGGAATTAATTAAAACTTGCCAAAATTCAGTACCCTGCTGACTTTTCCGCAATTGAATAAAACATTTCAATTATATATTTGGTTACTCCGCCAAATATTTACTTTCGTAACATGCTCCAGATTCATTCTGCATTGTTTTGTTGTGTATAGGTATAATTTAGTGTGAAAGACGGTACCGGTGGTACATACGTGTAAATCACGTTGAGAATAATTATATAAATTATGCATAGTGATAATATGATATCGGGGTGTAAAATTAAGCCTATTCAATTTGGAGGCGTTCGATAATGAAATCTGATACAACATCATTTGAGAATGTGAAGTAGGTGTATGTGTATATGTGTGTGTGTGCATGTGTGTATATGTACGGTGTATCGGTGTTAGGCGGTGTCGCTGCAAAACAGATTGCGATATCAATTACCCCCCAGATTAGTGTTTCTGTTCCGGAGAGACATTAGCGTTAAGCTTCCGGAGACCTAAGCTCGACAATAATTCCGATAGATAAAGAGCGTGCGCACACTTCCCCAGCTTAAACGTTCCCAGCAATTGTACACAGATTTGATCGCGAATGTTTTTGCGGTGTGCACCTACTCCTCCCTTCCCGCGTAGGCAGTCGGCAGTTGCGTCGGTAGCCGGGAAGCCGGGCGCTTCGATTCTGGAATAGAGGTGGGCGTAAAAAAAAACGAAATTAAAAAAAAAAAAAAAAAACGGTTGTCAACAAAATCTTTTTGTTGGAACGGTTAGCGACGGAGCTTTGAGAGAAAATGTTTTGTAACAACAGTCAGCTACGCAGTTTCTGGCGAAAGCGTTTTCAGCAACGGTTTACAACGGGTAATAAAATGATGCTACACTTCTTCTAAACTGAAATCTTAAACGAATTGTGCTCCATTGAAATCATTTCTCACTGGTTTATTGAGGATACAGTTTTTAGGTTATAAGTTTTTTCAACGTTTATCTCATAGTCGCAAAACTGTTACAACCGTTTCAAAAATAAAATTGCTACGAAAAAACAGTTGGTTTCACGTTATTTTGCTCACCTCTATTCTGGGACCGCCTTTAAAAAATTATTCATACTGAATCACGTCGTTTATTTTTATCTTTCTTTTATATTCAGGATCATTTGGCGAAACTCTAAATACTATGCGCCGGTTTTTGAGAATCTCCATCATTAAAAAGTCACTTTCTTCCGTAATAAAATCACATTTTATTCATAGCGCACGGACGTTACTGAACCGTTAGTACTTTATCTTTATTTATACAGGACTCCCTACAAAACGGTTCTTTATTCAGATTGCTTACTTTTGTATTACTTTTAGATGAAAATTGTGTTAGTTTTATCACAAGTTATGTAACTTTACCTTTTAATCCGGACGTTACATAAAAATGACGTGTTGGTAAATCCTTCAATACTCCTCCAACTCGAAATTGAGTTTTTGATAGGTTTTGGCCACCAAGTAAGGAAAGATCACATCGGCTTTACAATAAAAAGAATTATGAAATTAATTTATATATTCTTATGAATTAGAAACATCTTATCAAATCAGTACAGTCTATTCGTTAGTATGCCGTTATTAGTATGGAGCAGCTTACAAAACTAGTCTGACCCCCATAGAAATTGTTCAAAAACTCATAATAAAAATAATTCTAAAAAACCTCCAGACTTCCCGACTAGATGCATATGCATCCTGATGAATCCAAAGTCCCAACATTTAAAAACCTATTTGTGAACAATTCAATCGTACAAATTGTAAAAGCAAAGAATAAATACTCTTTCTTAACTGAAAATTGTACTTAACTTAAACTACTTCTTTTGTCCAACATCATTATACACACCAAGGAAAATACTTCTCTAATAACCTACCGGTAGAAATCAGAAGCATTAGTGACAAAATACAATTGTTGAACTCTAACAAAAAGCATTTTAGAGAAATCATTATTTTCCCTATTTCCACATGAATGTCACAGTAAAAATTATAGTTGGTTTTTTTCTTACGGAATACATGGATGTCTTTTAGTTAAAGGGTCTTGATTGCTGTGCCTATTATACGTATATGTGAAACACGTGACTGTTCATTTGTATGTATATAAAATGTTAACTCTTCTTCTTCCCACAACCTTTAAATGGAAGATCAGAAATATTATAATATAAACCATTTGATAAATAAAAAAATATATAAAAAATATGCCTTACGATTAGAAAAAAAAAAGTTTTTTCTGTCTATGAACGAGATTGTATGATGTATTATGGAAAATGATAGACTTAAACATTATGGTGTTGTTTGTAAAAAATGGTTCCACGCCAACTCGGAATGAAACCAACTCAGAACCATCTCAGATAAGTCATTTAGGATGGGTTGTTTCAAAAAATTTGATGGATTCATCAAATATTTGAAGTTGATTTTCACGTTCTGTGTAAGTTCTATTCAAGTTTTGTTATTACATCATTATAGGACAGTTGCTTCACAAAACTGAAATAAGAACAGAACTTGAATAGAACTTACACAAAACGTGAAAATTTACTTCAAATATTTGATGAATCCATCAAATTTTTTGAAACAACCCGTCCTTAGAGTGATAAAAAAATAATTTTAAATTAGACGATAATTCTAACCTAACTTAACCTATTTAACCAATTTTTTATTTATATTTTTTTATCACTCTAAATGACTTATCTGAGATGGTTCTGAGTTGGTTTCATTCCGAGTTGGCCGGTCACCGTAAAAAATATGCCTTCTAATCGTAAGGCATATTTTTTTTTTTTTTTTTTATCAAATGGTACATATTATAGTATTTCTGATCTTCCATTGAGAGTATTTGCTTGTGGATGGAAGAAGAGTTTACATTTTATATAACAATACCATTATGATGGCCGGCGTAGTAAGGCTCTTGACTCGCATTCCGAAGGTCGCGGGATCGAATCCCGGCGTGGCAAATAAATTTTATTTGATTAATTTGTGTTATTTCACAGTTTATTCATTCAAAATAATAAAAAGTATATTAGCGGCACGTTCTAGAGTGGAAGATACCCTCAATATCGCCCTGGTGTAAGACCACCGTTGAGAATTGAAACGTTGCTTGAAGTGGTTTTAGTCGTGTTTGGTGACCAGATCTAAATAGCCAGGTACTTCTTACCTTCCTCTCCCACATCTCCTTTCCCTCCTTACTACCTTCAGCCTCGTAACATACCTCAATTGGGAATTCATATAAAAAAAACCTCATATTTTTGACGTGATAACGTCTTATACATCGATGAACGCCGGCAGTACTCATGAAAGAGTATGACTCATTGTCACGTTGTCACGTTCCGCCTGAGCCGAGCTTGCAACCGAGATTGCTGAACAAGCAATGGAGAGGCATGCTCTGTAAAATTCTATGTAAAATTTTTCTTATGACGTTATCACGTAAAATCGTCGTCCGTTAACCGACTTTACAGACAACCAAATTTTTTACAAATCATTTCAAATATATAGGAATGTTGAAAAAATCGCCAATCCGGTGGGTACAAAAAATAAGCCTTTATGTTTACGACTGGATTAAAACCCCACCAGTGGGACATCCCTTACTGCGGTACCTAACTGTAAATTTATGAAAGCTTATTTTTTCCACTTTTTACCTCCGATCTCTCCATTAGAATGTTCTTTATATGGAAATAACGCCATACATTAATCACCCGCCGCTCGTCGCGTTGTTCTCCAAATGAGTAAATATGATTTTTAGTGGCAATAAATTCTTCACAGCTCTTTCAAAAGTGTTTTTGCGGGATCATCATGATGCAGTGAAATGATTTATGCAAAGATTTCTGAATTAAAGATAATTATGATTGTACCTCGTTAAAACCGTGTGAATACGTTTTGTTACCCAGTGTCAAAGCTAAATTGGTGCGTTGATTACCAATTTGCGAGGCTTCAATTCAGAGAGGTAGTGTTCAGCTTTTGACCACCTATTAGATATCTGCATTATTTAATTAACTTTTATGTCAAATTGTGTGTTTTAATAATCAACGAGGGTAACGATTGGAGATATTTATTTTGAAGTAAAACTTCTTTACGCACGCTTAACTTGAGGAGTAAGCTGGTGAATGTGTGACGAGAGCGCTACGAAAAGTGTCGGGCGAGGCGAACGGAAATTGAGAAGCAGATATAAGTAAGTGATGATAGAAAGAGAGAGAGTTTGAGAGAGTACGTTTCGTATATTACTGTAGGGGCAAGAGAGGTGCGAGCACGCATTTTCTTTCTCTCTTTCTCTCATAGCCAGTTACGTTTCGTATATCTAAGACACAGTGCAGATCTATTGTATGTATCACACTGTAGGAGCAAGAGAGAGCAGTGTGCGCGCACATTTTCTTTCTCTCTTCCTCTCATAAAAGTTTTACATCAGTCGTGTGGTCTAAAGCACACTCGTATTTTTGAAGTAAAACTTCATTACGCACGCTTGACTTGGGGAGTAAGCTGGTGAATGCATGACGAGAGCGTTACGAATAGTCTGATCGGGCGAGGCGAACGAAGCATAAAGAAATTTTATTTCAGTCGTGTGGTCTAAAGCACACTCGTTTTTTTTTTTTATGTGAACGCCAAAGTCAGTGGACGGTTGTAATAATAATTCCGATAATTATTACAATTGCTCAAAATTTACTTCGTGAAGTAACATTTTCCTTCACTACATTGTCAAGTCTACATACTGTTGTCAAGCTACTAATCCAATACACCATAATCATTATACAGGAAATCCGATGGTAAAGTGCACAAACTTCGGTAGTTATAATAATATAATATAAATGTTATTCTTTATATCTAACAGTATCAGAAAATCTAAACTGTGTACCTATCCTTTGATACCCGAAGGATAACAATTTAAAGATCGATACACGGAGCCTGTTTGTTTTGCGGTTTCTCAATCTGCCGCTTACCGCAATATTGGCAGCCTTCTTACACTCTTGAAAGTATTTATATTAGGCACGTTGTTCGGTCGTGCCTCCCTTTTCTCTAATCCCGAGGTGTCGTACGAGGAACTTCTCTATCTAGAAAGTACGGTATACGTTCAAATGTAGGGTTCCATGTTAGAATAAAACATGATAAATCAGAACAATGTTAAAAAGAACAAAATGATAAAACTTCACGTGATGAAATTACTATACGGGTTCCTTCATCTAGTATAGCTGATTTATTTGGTAAAACTGTTTAACCTAGATGTGCATAAAAACCGTGGTTCGATGGTTGAAGAAGTCAAATTGTATGGATACGTTTATTTTGTTTTCAGTAGGAATTAAATGCTAGTACAATATTTTAATAAATGTTAATATCAGTGTAACTTCTCTACTGCACTGAGTATATTATTGTATATGTATAAATACTATAAACTAAATGTAAATGTATGTGTAAAAGCTTTTTAACGGACGTAAATAAAACTTGATAAAACAGAACAATTATAAAACAAAGTATTAATAAATCAGAACATAATCAAACGGAACAATGATATCACAGAACAATGACAAAACAGAACATTATTAAACAGCACCTCGCCAGAAAAGAATATTGATAAAATTGAACAGTGAAGAAATAGGATACTGGAGGAAATTAACCTAAGCGAAATAACATTTACCCAGAGGCATAGGCAGAGAGGGCGGATCGCCAAACAATTCGGCCTTGGCACACACTCCTTTCTTCATTCACATTCATACGAATTATGACTGGTCAGTGGTTGAGTGGGCATCGCGTTTGGGTCCCACCCGGGCGTCCCGTGTTCGATTCATCGACTGGCCAAGTCCTCCATCACAACACAAGCAACATTTTCGGCTTTCTGTGGTGGTAGTACGAGATTTTCAAACATTGTTGGGTTATTCGTAACTCGGGAATGTTTGTCTTTCTTTTAAAAAAAAAAAATACATAATTTGAAAATACTCTCCTTTTATTCTGACTTTTGACATGAAATATCAAATCACCAACTCAAATATTTGAATCACTTGATTTTGCCATGTTTTTAAAAAAAAAATTCATATAAATACCTCACAAAAGTCCCATCTGCTCCCGTCTGGAGCCAGTGAGACTATGGCAACCCCAATTGGGATATGTTGTGAAGTTGAAGGTAGTGGGGATAAGAAGGAGGTGGGGAAGAGGAAGGTGAGGAAGTACCTGGCTATTTAGATCTGATCACCAAACACGGCTAAAGCCATTTCAAGTAACGTTGCAATTCTGAATGGTCATGTCCTCCTCACTTAAAATTACATTGTAACGTGTATTGTATGATATGATGTATTCAATTTTGTATTGTTTTATTTATAAACATATACTCTATTTAACATTGGATATTAGATAAGACCAAAAAATATTTTGTTTTAAAGATTCAGTTTTTTCCAAGTTCTGCTTTAACACAGTTCTGTTATATCATGTATTTATTTCAGTTTCCAAATGAGTGTTGGTACCTAGCATTCGCTGATCAGGAGAGCTGTTGCGTCATCAACCCCTTAATTTCACAACCCCTACATTCAAAATTAATCCAATATGCAGCTAGGGATAATTGATTAAACGCACGTACTTATTTACGAGCTTCTCTACAAAGCATTTACTTTGAATTTGGGTTCAGAAGTTGCGTTTCTCAAAAAGCGAGTTGCGTACATTGACACGTAAAAAAAAAATTAACTGACACGGAAAGCAATACGTATTTTAGGTTGCATGCATTTGTTTTATGGAAACTTTTGCAGACGCACCAATATAGATCGTTCAAATATTATATGCTTTAATTATGCTATATTTGATGTAATGGCTTACAGAGCTCGGGGCCAAAAAGGCCCCTTTCTCTTTTAACATGAATTTATATATTATATATGTAGTGCAGGAACGTTTTAACCTTTTCTTCACATTCTCTAACCTTTACCTCAATTCCTTCTGTCTTACAACATCGAGAAATGCGGGAGCAATATGATGATAAACAGAATTCTTTCCGTATTTTCAGAGGGAAAATATCCCGTTAGTGTTCCCGCGACAAAGCTCGGAAAAAGAACATAAGAATCTGTGAGAGGATGGACTCGGCTAGTGACAACAGACACCGAAGGGATAGGATTGGCAAGATGGGATTTTTTTTACATTAACTCCACCCAGGAGGACTGAGAGAAATTATTTCCATCAGGATCTATCTAATCTTTGAAGATGCTACGTTGAGAGTCTTTTTGTGGAGAGGAAAGGGTAAAGGAGGTCTTGAAGAGACCCATGTTGTAGGAGGGACTTAAGCACAGAGACCCGCAAATCGTTCCATAGGTGAACACAAATCAAGTCAATCATGTCCATAGTTTGAGCGCGCGTTTGGCGTGTTTCCCGACTGTGCACCGGTGCCGAAGGGACAAATGACGCTAGTTCCTTGGAGCATTCTCCTTTATAATACCGACAGAACAAGGGCAGTACTGATACCTGTGCTCTAAAGATTGCTAACCGCTTGTTAAGATAGAGAAATCTATCAAACGGACTGCCTGTTTTTGCATAGAGTCAAGAGTTTTTGAAGTAAAACTTTTTTAGCGACGTTAGATTCGGAATTTGAATGAAACGGAAATTATGCGTTAGCATATGCGAAGCATCACACCGCGCTCATTGGCCGATTTGATTATGATGTCACTTTTAAAGGCTCCTATTGGTTGAGATATAAAACGGAAACTATGCGAGGTCTGCGCTCATTGGTCGCTTTGATTTTGACCTTACTTTTCAAGTATTGGTTGAGATTGTTTTGGTAAAGTTTCACTTCTACCGTGTGTGAACTGCACTCAATTTTTTTTCATATATTTTGTGGCTGCAGTGCAGAGGTGGCTGCCAAATTCAACAGTGCGGCGCACTTGCGATTTGTATAATGTCAGCAATTGTGTACTATCAAAGTATCTGGAAACCCTGCAGCCTCTCAAAAGCTGGGCGTACAGCTTCCGAGGGGCTAATGTGACTTTGTCTTCGATAGAAATAATGGTACCTAACCGGATTGGTCTGATGATGATAATGATGATTTACATAATATGCAAAGATAGTTATATAAGCCTGAAGCCCAACGCATCACCGTCCTTGATCGAATAAGAGATAGGGTGGAATAAACTGAAGGGTTTCGGATAATTATTCACCCCTTCACTAACTACACAAACAAGATAATGTAGATGTTCGGGAAGAGAGCGGGTGAAACTTCCAAATTGGCAATGTCCACCGTCTTCCGTATTAAAATCTATTTCGATTTATTTTAATGAATTGGTACCCACCAATGTAGAACAAAATAAAAATATGCCTCCATAAATAGAGAAAAAATTGGTTGTTGATAATTTTACGTCATAACGTCATATAATAACGATGGAGTGGAAGAAAAATAGATGCATCACAGCCGAACGCTTAGGCCGAACGCTTGTTCCGCGCTCTCGCTTGCACGCTCGGCTTAGACGGAACGTGACAACGTGACAATGAGTCATGCTTTTTCGTCAGTGCAGCCGGCGTTAATCGATTTATAAGACTTATCACGTCAAAAATTCTAAAAATATATTTCATTCTGTCAACTTTTAATTCTAAACCTATGATTCGATCTCTAAACATCACTCTTAAGCAATGCCTTACAGTAACAGCTATTTCGGTGCAGTAAATAATAATAAAAATAAATTCTCTTAAAAATAGTTGTGTATTTCGATTGTCCAGTTGATTAGTCAAACATCTCCGAAATTTGAGTTGAGTCTGCAGTTATATGTAAAAGTGTACCCTCTATCTAGATTGCTCACAAACACCACCAAATCAATGATAATACAGAAAAAACTTGTGGTGAATTAAATAAAATGACGACGTTTACTGGGTCACTTCAAAATGGGTGGGATATTTTAAAATGTCAAACTAATGTACCGGACCGTTACGCCTCCCGATGTTATTTTATAGTAAATTTAATATGTAAAACACAGACACGCATAAATATTTCTTGGCTTATGGTGAACATTCGAGTATTGCTTTCCTCGTTATTTCAAAACTTAGAATTTAGAAATGTCTGACAAATCAAATGGACGATCGATATATATATATATATATATATATATTAGTATCTACCAACATATGTAAAATGCGCCAATTTATTTTTTATTTTTTATTATTAGTGATAATATATTACAAAATTATTGTATGACATATATAAAACATTACTCCCAATGAGTTTAATAAAACTCATTTCGGGAAGGACAACGTTATGCAAATAAAAGAAAATTATTTTTACACGGATTTTAATGGGAGTTCAATGAACAGAACCTACATAGTTTTACGCAAACAATCTCACATATTTCAAAAAACGAATAATCAAACTCCTACCATGACACTTCGTGGAGAACAGTTATGTAGCTGCTTTATTGTCATACCCTTTCTTTCTTTCTTTCTGTTTTATCTTTCTCTGCAGGTTATGTATTACATTTGACACTACTATGTTTTATATTTCATTTTGATTATCATTATTTCTGTTATCACTACAAGCGCTTCCGTCTAGTAACAATTAAAAATTGATCACTCAAGCTGTGAACATTTCTAATTGGAGTGTTAATATCTGTTCATCCCAACAGCAATTCTATTATTGTAATAATTGTTAACACTCTGTAAATGTTTCAAACAATTAGGACGGGTTGTTTCAAAAAATTTGATGAGTTCATCAAATATTTGAAGTTAATTTTCACGTTCTGTGTAAGTTCTATTCGAGTTCTGTTATTTTATCATCATAGGCCAGCTGCTTCATAAAACTGAAATCATCACAGAACTTAAATAGAACTTACACAGAACGTGAAAATTAACGTCAAATATTTGATGAACTCATCAATTTTTTTGAAACAACCCATCCTTAATAAATTTTATAACGTACCAGACACACTAGATAGATCCAGTTAGAATATATATATCCGATTTTATTTTTTAAAAAACTGCTTCAAATACAAGCTTGTAACATTTCAACATTAAAAAGATAACAATATTCATATTTCTATTGCTTTTATTTGGTCCATTTCACCGTAAATATAATGATATAATACCAGCTTAACTCGCAGTTTAAAACCGGGATGAAATGTTAAACAGCGTCAATCGTTACTCGTACCAATAAAAATAATGTGATGTTTTATGGCGTCGGATTTTATATCCTCAGGAAACTACTGCGATACATTATTTCATTACTCCAGAGTGCGCTCTTCTCATAGGCACCCACTGCAATGAGTCATGTCGTAAATTTACTTTAAAATAAATCCGCCCTTTCAAATTAAGGCTTATGCAAAATGCAGATGACACGCTTCGCGGTGAGGGGAGAGAAGGAGATCAAAAAATTGTATATGTTGAAGTAGTCACTGTTAGGCCCTTCTTCTACAAGGATAAGCAAGTATCCAACTTGTGGCGTACAGTCCGTACAAGTTGCTACTAAAATCAGGAGACCCGCGTCGTCAACAACCATTGTTGAATAATCGAAACTTCAATATTAGATTACTTCCATAACTGCACTAGCAACTTAACAGTTTCTGCGTCTGTTATGTTCATATCCTGTCATTCTCTGTTGAAGGTTTTGTTCCTGTCATTATTACAAAATTTTTGACGCAAGTGACGCCATTTTTAAAGTCTCAACGGCATGAGCCAGAGTTCGTAGAATATGTATATAACATCATTTTCTACCGACCCTTGGACGACTTACGACGACGAACGGCTGGTCGCGGAAGACTGGCATGATCCAAAATTCGTAGAAAATGTTTTTTTTTTTATTTATCCCATAAATGATACATCTTTACTTATAATTATAAATGCGAAAGTGAGTGTATTTGTTTGTTACGCTTTCATACCTAAACCACTAAACCGATTATAAAAATTCTTTCACCAATAGAAAGATAAATTATCAGCGAGTAACATAAGTTATATGTAATGGTGAGATCTGGCGTTATGCAATTTGTAAAAATGAAAATGTGCGTATTTCATATATTTTAGCAGAAGGAAGGAAAGGCAGAGGGAAGTTGGAGTTTGCGGAGAGGAGAGAGGCGAAGAAGGGAGAAGGCGGAACGGAACGGGGACGCACGGGAAAGGACATTATGTATTGCTAATTGCTACAGTAATTTCCCCCAAATACTAAGCGGACGAAGCCGCGCGTAAAAGCTAGTTTTATATGTTATTACAATTTACGATTTTGTAACTTGTAATTTATACTGATCTTGTTTATTACAAAATTTTCTACCACCCTTGGGGATGAGCGGTGACGACATCTAACGGCTGATCGCGGGAGACCGGCGTAACTCAAGGTTCGTAGAAAATATATATTACAACATTTTCTACGACCCTTGGGCATGAGCGGTGACGGCCGGTCACAAGAGACAGGCGTCACCCAAAGTTCATACTACAACATTCTACGACTCTAAGGCACGAGAGGTGACGACTTCGAACGGCTGGTCGTGGAAGACTGGCGTCACCCAAGGTTCGTAGAAAATGTATACTACAACATTCTACGACCCTTGGGCACGAGAGGGGACTGGCGTCACCCAAGGTTCATAGAAAATGTTGTTAAATACATGTTCTACAAACCTTGGACGTCACAAACTTGTTATCAAAATGTCGGCAACATGTGAAAGAGTGCAAACTTTTTGAGTAAAAATAAAATTATTTGATTATAAATATTTCTTCAGCATTGCTTCCACAGTCGTAAAATTCAACCCCGGAATATTTTAGTTAACAGCATCAAAGCATTAAATATATTTTAGTATATAATAAATATATTATAATGACGTTAGAAGTAATAATGAACCTACCGCAGGCATTACAATACTATATATTATGAACGACAAGTAACTTTCGGCATTTCTGGCGAATTTGGTACTGTACCAAGAATATTTCAACCTTCCCAAATTAAGTAATGAATATTCCTAAATTAATAATAATTGTTGTCGTATGGAATTACTTAAAGCTTAAACGCACGTAATTAAATAATGTATCCCATTATGTTAATTCATTTTCATCAGGAGATTAATCTTGAAACCAAATTATAAAGAATTACCACCCCTTGTTTCAGAGAGAAGACAAATTTTTTAATCTACACTAATATTATAAATGCAAAACTGCGTGTGTTTGTTTGTTACTCTTTCACGCATAAACCAATAAACCTATTTTTAAAATTCTTTCACCAATAGAAAGCTAGATTATATGCCAATAATATAGGCTGTATATAATGGTAAGCTCTGGCGTTATGAAATTAAAAATATTAATATATTATATTTATTATGTCGCTAAAAAAAGCGAGTTATTGCTAATTTCAGAAAACAAATCGCTGCCGTGGAAACGATGTTGATGTATTTGCGTGAAATCGTAGTTAATAATTTTATCTATCTATCTAAGTATATAAATAAAAATAAATCTCTGAAATTTTTGTACGCGCATAACTTCCGAACGATAGCACCTGGCATTATGAAATTTAGGTGGCACGCGAGCTGTTTGAAAACTGAATGTACCGAGAATGAACGTTCGGAAGGGGGGAGGGGATAATTGATAAGTGCAAGCGCTACAGTTATTTTCCCCAATACCATGGGAGCGAAGCCGCGGGTAAAAGCTAGTATAAAATAAACGTTAACTTTTTTTTTAAATTCCTCGTTCCCAACGTAAATTAGTTTTATAAATCACCGGGATTGTTGCGATAAACATATGTTTGTACATTTATATATTTCTTTAATGAGTTGCTTCGTGTGTGTTTGTGGCAGATACCGTTTCATTTTTCTTTATACTAACCCCAGTTATAATTTTTTTCAGATTTACAACTGCAAATTTAATATTATATCAATTTGCCATCAATTTGTCACACGCAAATTATCCATC
The DNA here is from genome assembly GCA_936435175.1 of Glyphotaelius pellucidus. Taxonomy (NCBI): domain Eukaryota; kingdom Metazoa; phylum Arthropoda; class Insecta; order Trichoptera; family Limnephilidae; genus Glyphotaelius; species Glyphotaelius pellucidus. Next base: position 7,717,215 of record OW386542.1, read on the forward strand.
GTTTTTGTTTGAAATAAATCGAATGACTATACGTCGAAAATTTTTATAAAAAAGAGATCATTTAACTGTTTGTCACATCGAATTGCCAGATTATTTATTTATGTGCAAGTGTATTATTGAGCAATTGCCCTGTGTACAGAATCATTTTCATCCTGTCAGATGGGTCATGAATTCGTTGTCCGTTGCTTGCATATTTTCGTTCTGTATAGTTCATAACATAGGGATATTCCGTAATGTAAACAATAATTTGTGCTTTAATTGTGTTTGTTTTACGAACCAATTTCGTGGAATTTTGTTCATTTTGTGGCGTAATTTAATAATTTAACTTATTACCGGTATAAAACACAAATTAATTGTTAGTTAAAAGGGTGTCTACTTCTTACTTCGTAAGTATTACGATACGTATTTGAAAACAAAATAAATACAAAATTTTACCGACATTAAAAATCTTACCAAAATTGGGTTCAATGAATATTTATACTTACGTGAAGAAATTGCTGCGCCAAGTGAGAAAATTTGTTTTTTTAATCTTTTATGTTTCATTTGTTGATCCTCCACAAATAAAAGAAAATAACAGCCACACAATTTGACCAAGCTTTTGGAAGGCGAAAGAACCATCGCATGTAAAATAATACCCACCTAGGAAAACTATTAAAAATACGTACGTAGGTAGGCACTGATATATGATGTTTTAAATATTTTTAAAGTGTAAACTTCTTTAGCATCGTTGTAATTTGAAACTCGATGAAACGGAAATGAATGACACTAAAAAAAAACACACACATACATCTATAGGATTTAGCCTGCGAGAAAATGAGATAGACTAATCGGTGTCCACTTTGTGCGATGCTTCGTTGTCTATCGACCACTCCTCTTTGTGCGACGCTCCTTAAAATAATTTTTAAACTTGGTAACAATATTATAATAAATAAAGCCTACAATCTTCCTACTCCTGACACTCTGCACTCGTCTCATTCTCTTGAAATTTGGTTTTGTGAAGGTTTCACTTCTACCGCGTGTGAACTGCACATTCAGATTTTTTTCCCATTTTAGGAAAAAAAGAAAAGAAATGAAGAAAATGGGTTTGGTAGTATCTCAAAACAACTCGCTTTTCTGCTCAGCTTATTTTGGATCGCCTCAAAATCTATACGACGACGCACAAATAACTTATGTAAACATTTCTGTTGCGGAGTTATGACTTATTCTATGGTCGCGCAGGATGAATATTGAGGCTCTTGCCTGACTACCCTCCCTTGAATCATCTATTTTTAGAATATATACACCGGTTGGCGCCACAACCCTTGGGCCAAGAGATGTATTTAAATATTTGGAACCTTTTGAAAAACGTTTTCACATTAAAAACGTAATCAAGATAAAGGCACACCTAACTAACCTAAATAGATGAAACGTGAGTGTATTTATAAGGTATTATCGTGGACACATTCCACGTAAAGCATCCCACAAATGGAAGAAATAATTGAAAACATAAAGCATTCGCCAAAACCATTAAATTGTAGAAAAAATATGTCAAAGTTAATGGCCATAACGTATTATATAATATTTTTCTTGGGTTTCTCTGACAGAGTTTATTGCGATAACGAAATACTGTAATGGCGGTGTGTGTACGAGTTTTCCTCCGTATGAAATACAAATTCGGCGTAAAATTAAATGGAATCATAATGCGATCGTTTAGGTTATTAAGTTATGAAATAGCGAGGCCTGCCCTCGCCATCCTCGCTTCAGCGGCTTATGACCACCCTTAAGGGATCGCCACTGTGAAATATTCCCCTGTGCTTAATCGTAATTCACTGCACATACATTCATAAAAGCGTACCGCCAATAGATCCGTTGTAACATCTCCCTTTTTCACGTAATCGATGCCTGTAACAAAAAGAGACGTTAAAACGAATTAATACAATATCTCGTGTCTGTGTGCGTCGTAATTGTAAAAAGTAAATAGAGTATTACATTCGTAGAGGCGTAACATAATTTTTAAGTGAAACTTGATTGATGAAATGACGATTATTGCACCTGCGACGCAGTTGATGCGTCGCGACGCATCAACTGCGCTCATCGGCCGCTTTGATAATGATGTCACTTTAAAGGCTTCTGTTGGTTGGGATATGAAACGGCAATTACGCGAGGTCTGCGCTCATGATGGTCGCTTTGATAATGACCTTTCTTTTCAAGTATTGGTTGAGATTGTTTTGGTAAAGTTTCGCTTCTACCGCATGTAAAATGCACTCGAATTTTTGAAGTAAAACTTCTTTACGCACGCTTGACTTGGGGAGTAAGTTGGTGAATGCGTGACGAGAATGTTACGAAAAGTGTGATCGGACGAGGTGAACGAAACGCACGCTTGACTTGGGGAGTAAACTGGTGAATACGTGACGAGAGCATTACGAAAAGTGTGACGGGGAGGCGAACGAAGCAAAAAGAATTTTTACTTCAGTCGTGTGGTCTAAAGCACACTCGTTATTTTTTTTACAATAAAAACTCTGTTTTCATAACTTTTGAAGGTTACTCCCATCAATCATTAAAGGGGGAGAAAACACAAATAAAGTGAACGAAAATATAAAAAAAAAACAAACACAGAAAAATAAAACCATAACTGAAACTCAAACCCAGAACCTCTCATATTCTTCTACCAATTTGGCTACTGAGACCTCTTATTTAAACGTCATTTTTGTCAATCTCAAATTCCAAATTTCAAGATTAACAGAAATAAAAATTCTGTGTCTTGTTGAAGTGAAACTTCCTTAGCCCCGTTAGCGATTCGGAATTCGGATGAAACGGAAATGATGCGTACAGCACCTGCGAAGCATTATACTCCTATCAAGGCCCCTATTGGTAGAGATATAAAACGGAAACGACGTGATTTTTGCGCTCATTGCCCTGCTCACTGCGCTTTGATTATGACCTCAATTTTCAATTTGGTTCTTCTTAGTTTGAGATTGTTTTGGTAAAGTTTCACTTCTACCGCGTGTTAACTGCACACCAATTTTTTTTTCATAATTTCGTTTAGATTATTAGTGTTTTTTTTTTCAATGATGCATAACATAAAGCTGATTGGTCCGTCGTACCTTCTCCATAGTTGTCACAAACGACACGTGTAACAGAAAGAAACGTTACAGCTACTCAGAGCACTCAGTGACGTGTTCGTATTTACCACGTGTATGGGTCGTAATTGTAAAGAATTTAGGCAGGCATGCAGGCATACCGTTCTGCAGATGGATCAATTGTGACATATTCTTTTTTCTCATAAACGACAAAGCTGGTCTTTCTCATAAACGACAAACGGAGGTCTCAGTAGCAGAACCATGCTTTGCAAACATGTCGGTGTGCGCATTATTTGAAATATTATGGATATTACATTAAAAAATCTTTCTACTAAACACAAATAAATAAATAGCTCTACAGGACATAGATAGGACAATGCGTGTCATGTTATGTGTGTTGTAATAGCAATTGTACATATCAATGCAATTTATTTACATTTCTGCACGCGTGCAACTCATAACATCAGAACAAAGGGTGTAATTTCTTTATAGAAGCGTATAGAGACGTGCACTGATGACCAGCGTTTAGCATGTATTATTCAATTGGATTTGGTTGTGACAGCTTGATGGAGAATTGAAAAGAGATGTTCGAAACAATAATTATTTAACTCACTGAACAATTATTAATTCTAAACCTGAGAGCCAACATGTTTTAAATCCGAAATTCGTGATAAGATTTTTTTTATAAATTTTTTAAAATAACTCCTAAAACAAAGTAAAATTTATTCAAAATACTAATTAAGGCTTCTTTTGTAACGTAATTTGCTTTTTCAAAATATTTTGCAGTTTTGCGAGATTTTCACATTTTATTGGACTGTCATCTATTTATTATATATATTATATATATATTTATTATATATACCTATATGTTGGTACTTCATTTATGAACCCCAATCTTTGAATCTTCCTTGACAGCTTTGTGTGTTTGCCTCCATTTAGTGTCATTTCCGTTTCGTTGAGTTTCAAATCACAACGGTGCTAAAGAAGTCTCACTTCAAAAATGCCGCTTCCACAATTTCAGCCTTATAAGTTTACAACACACCTACACAAAATGGGCTTGACAGAGTACCTTTCGCTGGAACTTTTATGCCTCCCAAAACATAGCCAATAATTAAAAAATTCCATGAAAGTCGATCCCAGTATACTCGTATATACGTACGCCATCAGTCTAGGAATAAAACGGTTTACCTACTTACACAAAATATAACTAAATGTCCCCGAAGGGTGTGCAGAGAGGATTTACCATCAAATAACAAAATTATAAAAACTGTATTATTTGTACTGTATATACCAGCGTAAGCTGTTAAACACAAGAGTAAAATTAAGCACAAAAAAATTGTAAATAAATTCGTTTGATGTCCTTTCCTATCCATTTCCTATGCATACGATACATATCCATAAATTAAGCACAAAAATTGAAATTGTAAATAAATTCGTTTGATATCCATTCCTATCTATTTCCTATCCATACCATACATATCCATAAATTAAGCACAAAAATCTAAATTGTAAATCAATTCGTTTGATATCCATTTATATCTATTTCCGTTCCATACCATACATAAATTAAGCACAAAAATCGAAACTGTAAATAAATTCGTTTGATATCCATTCCTATCAATTTCTTATCCATACCATATACATCCATAAATTAAGCACAAAACTCGAGTTTTGATGAAAATTGATAAATAATGCACAATAAATTATAACTTTATAATTATTATATTTTTGGGGGGTCAGTAGGCTCCCAGAATCGGAGATCATCAATTAAAAAAAACTGATCAGCTACATAAATTGTAAAGACATACAAAAAAGTATGTTCTTCATCAAAACATCATCATTATAAAAAAGAAAACAGAGATTGGAGGTAAAATGTTGAATAAAAAACACAGTACGATGTTCATTTAAAAATAATTGCTTTCTTTGAAATAATTAAATAGCAGAGTAATTGGAACAAACATCCTGCGAAACGATGCGATGTTGCGGTTACAAATGTGTCGGGGTCACTCCATCGTAATAGCTTACTCCTCCGATAACAGTGGGGGAAAGAGAGCATAATATAAATGCGGACACGTTTACATCGCCCGCGCCTCGAGGTTTAAAATTTATCTTAAAAATACACGCGTTTTTACATTCTGCGTTAATCTGCACAAAAAAAACTCACGGAGAAAGCACGGAAGATGGGAAAATGTACGGGAAAGTGTATGGTGTATAATATATGTTGAAATGTGAAAGAAAATATATGGCGAAATGTATGGGAAACGTATGGTGAGAAATCAGTTTTACAGATTTGGGGATTTCTCGGAAGAGGCCAGATAAATCACCCTTGCGCCATAAAAAAATATTCTTGAAAAAAACTTATTTCAAAATCGTTCTTATTGAAATCCAAGCCCAGGCGGGAAATAGTTTTTTAAACGTGTTATGTACGCGAGCCCCGCGGCCCTGGTGGTGCCAGCATGTATTAAAACCATTTGAGCAAACGGGTGTTTATGCATGGAGGCTTTATGACGACTTTTATGATTTCTTTTGCACCATTAAAGGTATGCTGAATTAATTAAAATGTTATTTATAATGCCTTTGTTCAAAAGGCTAGATGGTACTAAATACGTGTTTTTGTTTGTGATTGTTTTGCAAATTCATACAAAAGAAGATGGTATTTCTGTTATAAAATAGCCTATAAAGTTGTAATTATAAAACTATTTCGAAACATGCATGGCCTGAATTGAAATTGCGTGTCGAATAAAAACGTATCAAATTAAAAAAGATTTATTTATTTAATGGCTCGCCGCCAGAATACATCACATAATTATTACAGTAATTAACATTTTCAATTCATTATGGTTATAGCGATGATTCCAATTATAGGGCAACACACCATTCATCACAACAATACTTTGTGCAAAGGAAAAGTTACAATAAGTAATAATTAATTAAATTACAAGCACATGAAACAAAAAAAGGTTCAAAATCAGATATTTTTGAATGCATACATACATACTTACATATATACATATGTGCTCACATGTGTACACTGTACACGTATATATGCATACTTTTACACACACATGCACATACATACACATTATGGAGCCAAAACATAAATTATAAGAGTGGATGATACTCTTTTTATCGCTCTGGTGTAAGACCACCATTCAGAATTGCTAGAAAACATTGCTTTTGTCGTATTGGGTGACAAACACAGATCTGAATAGCCAGGTACTTCCCCTTTTTCCTCTTCCCCTCAATTTCCTCTCCCCGCTATCTTTAGCCACACAACATACCCCAATTGAGGATGCCCTAGTCCCTTAGCTCCAGATTCTTGGAAGATATTCATACAAAAATAGGTTTTCAACATAGACATATGATATTCATACGTCTATGGTTTTCAATAATTACAAAGTGGCTGTGTAAATGTGTAACCAGTTTGATTTTTTAAGTACTTTAGCCAATACCCAGTTTAAATTGGGTTGAAAAATTTAAATAATTGTTTTTTATTATTATGAAAGGAGAGATTCAAAAGATTTATTGCAGATGCTGGAAAATGCGTTACTGTCCGAACATAGTTACTTAAGTGGACCAATGTGTTTTCAGCTGTGCAAATTTTTTTACGAGAGGGAGAATTTTTTTGATTTAAGGTTTTCAGTGTTGCATTAAAATTATTTTTAAGACAGACCACTAACTCATATTGACGGTTATGTAACGAGGTGTCTTCCTTTGTACTCTAAAAACTTTAATTCCTTACAAGCCATTAAACTATTATAGTATCTCTAGTTAGAAGCCTAATCGAATATAACTTAGTGGTTTGCTCCCCATCTTACAAGATTCACATTAATAACATTGAGCGATTTAAAAAAAAAAATTTGCATTTTATCAATTTTAAATTAAATATCCCAGTAGAAGACTTAAAATACGATTACTTATTAAATACTCTAAAAACACATGCATTAGAAGACAGACGTAAAATAAACGACTTTAACATTTAACACTTAAACAGTTTACATTTTTATTCAAAATACTTAACTCTTAACTCTAAAAAACTGTTGTGAACTCTTGCAACTCATTGACTTACGAACACCCACAGTAACAACACGACAAAATACAATATTCTACAGCAGCACTCATAAGCGTAACTACATTGCCCACTCTCCGATACAACGACTTCACACCATGGAAATAAGTACTTGGGTGATGTTTACATTTTCAATATCAACTTGGCGAGTTTTTTGAATCATCTAAAACATTTATTTCAACACTATTACTAAACACATCTTGTGAACCTATAAAATAATTGTATTTTTCAGTTTTTGTTTATGTGTTTGTTTGACTTGTTGTAAGACTTTTATCTAATGTATTTTTAATTTATTATTATTTCATAAGTTTCAAAGTATCTGTCGAATTAAAATTACACTATAAATCATGTAAAAAAATTTCAAGGTATCTGTCAAATTAAAATTACACTACAAATCATGTGTAAGCCCTCTGGGCGTTAAAAGAATAAATAAATAAATAAAAATTTTGATGGTATTTTTACAGCTTAAAATCTTTTTGTTCTATCAAAAATTCAATCAAATTTTATTCAACTTGGAAGGCGAATGTAGGTACCGCCGCCCCGTTTATTGGATAAACAACCATTTATTGGATAACCGTTCGCAACGTTTTGTAATTTAGCAGGGGTTACCGGGTTCGTGAGGGGTGTCCGGGTCTTGGCGAATGCGACTGCCCACCAATAGCGTGTCAGCAGAACTCTCTCGTAACTTCGCCTTGCACCACAGTGCGAGGGATGGATTCATACGTCCTTTACTCCTGAACCCCCAGATTCCTACCCACCTCTAATACATTTTCCTTCCAATAATTTCCGTCCTTAAAGAAGGAAGGGAATTATGTTCCTCAGGGCCTTTTGTGTGGAGTAAATTAAAAGAAAAATCAAAGTGTGCAATTCACACGCGGTAGAAGTGAAACCTTCAGAAAACTAAACCTCCAGAGAATGAGACGAATGCAGAATATCAGGAGTAGGATAATTGTACGGTTTATCTATTATAATATTGTTACCAAATTTAAAAATTATTTTACATTTTATTCTACTAAACACCGCAAAAAGAGGACACCGATTAGCCCATCTCATTCTCTCGCAGGTTACATCCTGTAGATGAATATGTTAGACTTTTTTTAGTGTCGCTCAATTCCGTTCATCGAATTTCACATCACAACGGAGCTAAAGAAGTTTTCACTTCAAAAATCATTACAAACGCTTTTTAAGAATTATTGTTAAAAGACGAAAGTAATCCTGGTACCTACCTGCCTTCATTTAATTATAAGAACCTGCCTTTATTTAATAATAATGACCTACTTTCATTTAATATGGTTCGGAATAAAATAATTATCGATCAAACGATATATAAACTGATATTGAGCTACCTAATTAAGATGTCTTAACTTTTGAATATTATCTTTAAAAGAATTTCTTTTCCCGTTAAGTTTATAATGGAGGAGTTCCTACATAAATCAAGGGGACGCTTTACGCTTCCGAAAAGTTCAATTTTAAAATAATCCTTCCCTCTATTAGAAATTGACAATCGGAATAATAACGCGGGGGAAATGGGGGTAAATTGACTTGATCAATACATAATTAGTTTCGTCTGTCACTCAAAGTGACACTAGACTTGTGGATATTTGTTTATGCTGTCAGTCCGATGAGGAAACTTATCCCATGAATAATTAGCCGGACGATGCACAAAAGTTCTCAATAATCGATCATGAAATATTGCAAGGATTTTTATAACCCTTATATTGCTCAAGACAGTATTATAGTCTATAAAATAAAAATAAATATTTTTTTTTCTTCACATTTCCAAAATTTAAATACTCAAAAATATCTCCTCCAAAATTTTTTTTTTAAATTAAGAGTTATAACCGTTTTAATGTCGCGGTTTAGAAGGATTATAACCAGAATCTCAATAGAACAAAATTCTCAAAATCACTTTTTTTGAGATGGTTGACATATCTCAAGTTCTACTAAACCAATTTACTTGAAATTTGGTGAGTCTTCTCTATACAATTACCCTATCGCGCTAAAAATTATAACAAAATTTAAATTTTTACAATTTTTAAAACACTTGGAAAGTAAAAAAAAACTGGTAAAAAAATGTATTTTTTATTTCAGACAGCCTCCATTTTGCAAAATATTTTTTTTTTAGTTCGGGTCATAGCCGCATTTGTTTGGATTAAGAATTAATTTGTTATTTTTTTATTAATAGGAGGGTTGCAATCGTGTCAACCAGGGCGCGTCATTTTTTTGAGACCCCCCACTTCAACACCCTGTAACTTTTTGAATTTTGAATTTTTTCGTTTGATTTTTTATGTACCTATTCTTTAATGTTTAATAAATATTTGGTAAAATAATGGCTGCTAAAAATATTATTGTTTTTTTTTTTATTGCACCTTAAATAACACCTACAATTCATGCTTCTAGACTAGAATACCCCCTTAAGGATATTTATAACACCTCCACTTTTTTTCATGATGATATTATAGTCACCTAGGTACCTACATTTGGAAAAAGATATGAAAAGACCTACAAATGGGAAAGCTTTTGCAGATATGTCTACAAAATACAATTTTTCCGCAATTTCCAGTTTTTTCAATGCAAATAATTGTATTTTGAAAACATATCTGGGAATTGTTACCCAATATATGCAGGGGCTTTCCAAATTTATGTATTTTAAGTGTGATAATTACCTAAGTAAATAGGTACCTAATATGTATAGAGCGGCAGTTAACGAGATTTCGAAAACAGCAAGTATATACTTTCTGACGCTGAGCTCTGGAATCATAAAATTTGTATACCATTTTGTCATGAGTATACAGTTCAAACAGTTGGCAACGACATGTCATCAAATCGGAACGGTTTTTCGAGTTTTCCAATATCCATTTTGACATTTATGGAGGCGCGTATGGGTACCACCGCCCTAGGTACGATTTATCGGATAACCAACACCACTGTCATGGGTGACCCCAAATGGTTCACCACGCTTGGTGACTTAGCAGGGGTACCCGGGTTCATGGGGTGAGGTTTTTATAAGTCTCGACAGCGGATGCGTTTGCTCAACTACTGCGTTGCTGGCCAGATTGGGAGGTCTTTAGAACTCTCCAGCCGGACTATCTTGACCCATCCCCTTGCACAGCAGTAGGAATCATGAATTCTTACGTCCGTCCCTCCTGGATACACTGATTTCGAGTATCCTACCCATCGCTCATACCTCCTTCATTCCCTACTCCTTCTTCATTTCCCCAAAATTCTCTTCACACAGCATCCCCAAAGATAAAATTTGCCTCGAGGATTTTTTTCTCTTTAGTGCCTACCCATTTCCTACCTGTTTAAAACAACACCCTATGTTCCCGAGGAGAAATCAATAAATAACGGGTAATTTATTAGGATTTCTTAGAATCCAACCTTCCCTATAATGGTGATACACCGCCTAGTAAGCTATTTTCGGGGCTATTTATAACCAAAATATCGTTCGGAACTTATACCTACACTATTACCAAATACCCTAGAGAAATTCCACTGCATTACTGTCCAGTAGTTAAAATTCAATCGATATAGGTAGATACCACAAACCTGCTCTTAGTTTGAGGTGTTTCTAGAAATTATAATGTAACATTGTTATTGTCTATTACCAAATCAGCGCCGTTTTGAATATTTCAAACTTTTGAAAATTCCCTCTAGGACCGTTTGAGTTCTCTATCAAACGGCGATCAGCTGTCAAGCATCATAACAACATTAATAATCCGAATACATTATAAATAAATTTGTTCAAAAGGGAAACGAACCTAGAGTCGGCGTGTAATTGAGATCTTTCGAATGTACAGAGCACAAAATGGCGGCGAGTGGTTATATTAAAAAAAAACTGAAGCATTTTTTTTAATTATTATATTAACTTTTTTTTTCAATAATTTAACCGTTTAATGTTTTTTTTATTAAAAAATGCGTATAGCTGATATGAACGTAAGTCAACAAGAGTACTGATTTTATACAGAAAAAGAGTTATTTTCCTCTTTTATATTTTTAACAAACACATTACATATGTTTCAAAACAATTTTTTTTGCGTTCTTTGTACTGCATGGAATAAAAATGAAGTTTGGTACAAAATATAAAAAAGGACCCTTTGTTTTATTTTTTTCCAAATACGAAATCTATTTTTTTTTTCAAAACTTTTTGGGCTAACAGTGAACAACAATTTAATTTATTTTTACGTTTTCGAATAGCTACAGATCATACGCAACTTTTGAGACCCCGGGCATTCAAAAATAATTCAATTTTTTTCTCTCTACGAAAGTAAAAGTGAAATTTTCACACAATTTCAACCACTAAGAGCCTTAAAAATTATGCTCATTATCAAAGCGGTCAATGCGCGTAGCTTGACAGAGCGCGACGCATCGGTACTGTACGTGGAGAAGGTTTCATTCTATCTCATTATCTCGCAGGCTAAATCCTATAAATGTAAATGTTTGTCTATTTTTAGTTAGCTCGTTTCCGTTTCATCGAGTTTGAAATAACAAATCAAAACAAATCCGCATCTCCAATGATAACTCTGGTAAAATTCCTATCTACTACTATTTTACGGAAAAATTCGTTAACATAATATGGTGAATAAGATTTCTTTCTATCTCATTCTCTCGCAGGCTAAATCCTATATATGTATATGTTTGTCTATTTTTAGAGTCGTTCCTTTCCGTTTCATCGAGTTTAACATCACAATGATGCTAAAGAAGTTTTCACGTAAAAAAAAAATCCGCATCTCCAAGGATAATGTAGAGATAACTCTGGTAAAATACCTATCTACTACTGTTTTCTAGAAAAAATCGTTAACATGGTATGGTGAATAAAATTTTGTGTTTAAGGAATTTAAAATATTTAACATTAAAAAATGTGTAATTCTTAGGTAGATCCCAGTATTGAAGTATTCCCAAATGTAACGTTTAATTATTTACCGTGTACCTAATAGAATTCAAATTCCCAACGGCATTTGATTCTGATCATGCGATTTTTCAAAAATATATTGTCTGCCTTTAAAACATTTTTTTCAGTTTTTAATTGTGCAACTTGATATTCTATTGTTCTGTTGAGGAATATACTTCGGTATTATGTAGATTCAAAATAATTATTCCTGTGGGTAAAATTCCAGGCTGTAGAATGTAGAAGGAGTAGAATAATGGTATTTTTAACTAGACCAATTATTATTATTGGGGAATATTTTTTTTTTTATTTTTCTCTTGGAAAAAATAAAATCCTTAGGCATAATACGCAAAGAATAATTACTATTCTATTGAATGTAGCTATAACTTTGTGGTCCATCACAATTAAATGAAGCAACACAACTTTGTAGCAAATCGCAATATTTTTAATTATATCAAGAGGGGAACGTTTGCCCGGCCTGTTTCGGCCAATTTCATACAAATCTTAAATTTGGATTTGAGATTAAAATATCCAACCAAACTGAAAAAATATTTTTGTTATCAAAAGGTTTATCAAATATCTAGTACGGATGTGAGCTATTTTATTTATTTTTGCTCTAAATTATAAGATACACGCCATTAAATATTTTGGTGTTTCGTGAAATGCAAAACAAATAAAAATATTTTTAAAATAAAAAAATTGAATGAATTATAAAATAAAAATTAGAAAAAAATATATTTTTATGGGTGTTAATTTAAAATACAAATTGCCTTTTTACTGCGGATTTTTTTTTGTTTTTATATTATAATTACTAACCCAAAAATGCATTTTTAAAGATGTTTAATTTTTTTTTCATCATATCTTTAAAATAATGTAGTAAAATTATTTTTTAATGTTTTTCTTTTACTCACAAATAATTGCCCAAGTTGCCTCTTAAATCATTGAACACTAAAATCATTAATGGCCAGTATCTATAATTTAAAGCAAAAGTAAATAAAGTGGCTAACATCTGTACTAGATATTTGATTACAAAAATAATTTTTCATTTTGGTTGGATATTTTTATCTCAAATTCAAATTTAAGATTTGTTTGAAACTGGCCGAAATGGGCCGCGCTCTCATTCCTCTAACGCCTGCTGGTTTCGGAACAACCGTCCTTTCCTCAGTGGATAATACAAATGTACGATCGTAATACACATTACAAAATGATTATGGGTGAACTTAAATTAGGTGTTGAAGTGGGAGTGAAGGGGTGACTCTAAACTTTGCCCTGGGGAATAAACGGCTTTTCTGAAATTAGTGGGCCTTTATATAGAAAAATGGTTTAAAAGAAATAAATATTGCTTCATTTAATTTGGTTATTTTCTAACATGCCACGGTGCCTTTTACCTACAGGAACTTGATTTTATTGTGATGGGTGTTGGCCTAGAAGAAGATAAATGTTGAGACAAAGACAAAGATCGTATCTGCTCAGATTTGGTTACATAAAAAATACAAAAAATCATTTCTCACAACGTTTTGATTCTAAATGGTGGTCTTTCAACAGGGCGATCTGGGAATAGTCATCTTCCGATACACCAAACATTTTATCCCAAATTAAAATCAACACACCACCAAAAAATTCAACAAGGAGGATGCAAGATATTTTCTATATATCTACCTACCATTTAAATACAGGATATTTCTCCCCTATACCACGAACATTAAGACATTGTGACACTATACACTGCTCTAATAGTGAAATTGACATTTTTAGTGACCCATTTAAACACTTAAAAAATATATATTTTACCATCAATCATATAAAGCTAAAATAGTAATGAAGCCTTTTATTCAAAGACAGGCAATATTTATAATAATATATCTACTAAATCATTGTACATCAGCTTAGGAGTCAATAATAAATTGTTAGTCATTCACCTTGGAGTCAATAATAAATTGTTAGTCATTCACCGTGTATCACCTTGTTAGTCATTCTCATTCTTGTTAGTCATTCGCTTTTGCAAATTTAGCTTATTAATTTTATTTTTACTATTTTTTTTTTTAATTTCTGTTATACACTATACTTAAATCATCCATGTATATAAATCTTTGGGAAACATGCCTGTTTTATGTACTTAAATAAAAATAAATAAAGTAAAATAAATTATTTGGATCAAAAAATTTTGGTCTCTGGCGACTTTTTTGATGTTTTTTTTTTCTTTTTACAAAATATTAAAAAATAGTTGGACAGTTAGGGGTGGGTAAGAGCTTGTGTATTTATTCAGCTTAGTGACCATCAATGTCATGCGGAAGAAAAAAAAAATTGTTTGATCTTCAATAAAAAAAAAACTGATAAAAAAAATGATCAAGTGTCACCGGTGATTAAAATTTCATTAATATTTTTAACTTCAAAAATTGTCGGAAATCACTAGTTAAAATAAGTCAAGTAGATCCCTTAAGGGTTCCACTATTCGAATTTCGACCGATTTCTTACATATCTCCCTTAAACATTTGAAGTTTTTAAGCTCTTAATAAAATATATGTTATTTTTGAAGATAATATCTGGATACGTTCCACGCCGAAACGCAAATTATATGAAATTCCCTCGATAGAAAAAAATCGCAAAGTATGCTCCGAAAATTATTTAAAACAAATCTATTTCTATTATTTTACAAGTTATATTTGTGAAAAAATTCTTAAGGTACGTTCCACGAGATTTTTGCTCTATTTTAAACGAGTCATGTTTTATTAAGCTTTTTCGCAATTTTCGCTGCTATTTTACGACTTAACATATTAGCGCGCTCTGTCCAACACTCGTAATTATATATCTCTCCATCTTCTTTTTCAGCGCCGTACGTTTCAAGAGTGCCGCCTTAACACCCTGTTTATAGTTTGGCACTTCACTGTTCGTCAATTCCATCTGCTTTTTTTCCTGTTCTGAAACCTTTCAAGCTTTATTTTTGTACCATCATATTTATAGGTAACATGTACAATGTACATTATTTTACAAAACGTAAGCTCTGAGGATGTAATTTTAATTTCTACTGCACTAATTCTCTCAGTCAGATTCAATCACCAATGCTATAATTGGTATCAGAACTGCTATCAAAACTACATTATGGTTGTTAGCCTCGCTTTGACAACTAAGAACACGATCTAGACACTGTCATACCTACTCAGTATGCAACTGGTTGTTTCTGTTTGTTGATTGCCGTCGATACAGCAAGAAAAAAAACATTGCTTTGTCCTGATTGGCTGATTGGGATGATCAATCTAATAAAATGTCACGTTCCAATATGATTTGGTGAAATGCGTTGTTCTTATGTTTTGTTCAGCTCGCGCTACGTCACGGCGTCTCCGGCGGAACAATTGAATCGCCATCCATTTTGATTTTTGAAATCAAAGCGGGAAGGGAAAAATGTGCCCTTTGCGAGTTGCGTCCCCCGGCTGGGGATTACTCCCCATCTCCAGCAGAATGGGGCAGGGTTGACAACTTTTCAGAAGAAATGATAAAGGAAAGAATTGAAATGAACCTGATTCTAAAAATAAACAATTGAAGTAATTGTGTTCTTGTCTTTATGAAGATGCCCATCTAAGATTTATTTATCTAATGTCATTAATTTTTTGATAGACTCAATTATTTTGATGAGAATTTTAGTATTTTTTTTAGGCGTAGGTACCTACTCAGCGAGTTTTATTTATTAAACATTACTACGATTCCTGAAATGGAATTTAGCTATGTTTAGTGACCAGTTCATCATCCTCAATGCTTCATCCTCATCTTCTTCCATTCCCCCAGAAAGTTCTAACTAACTAACTAACCATCATGCTATTTCTCCGCAGGGGTAGGCAGAGAGGACGAACCGCTAAACAACTCGATCTTGACACAAACTCCTTGCCTCGTTCACATTCATACATAGTCTCATACATGCTCTTCTACTATTCTGACGCTTGAAATCGCCCGACTCAAGTATCTGATTCACTTGGTCGTGCCACGTCTTCTTCGGGCGTCCCCGACTTCGTCTACCATTCACATTTGCGTAATATATTCTCCTCACACTCCTTTCCTCATTCAATCGCTCTACATGCCCAAATGAGCGTCTCTTTCTTAATCTTACTCATTACGTTTACATCAGCCTTGCATTATTTGCGAATTTCCACATTTCTTACACGATCATACATAGTTTTACCACACATACGCCTCAAGAATCTCATTTCTACAACATTCAGAATTTTTTTTTAATTATTAACAGTTTGAACTCTCGTGCAACAGCTGTTGTTGTGATTGTATATTTTAATGATTTTACCTTTTACGGTTAAGATCAATCACTAAATAAAACCAAACCAATAAAGTATTCTGTCCACACGGTTATAAATACAAAAATGGCGACCTAGATGGAACGAGAATGAAATAGAATAATCGGTCTCCTCTTTGTGCGGTGCTTCGTATCCTTCCCACTTTTGTCTACTTTATTTTTCTAAAGGTTTACTTTTACCGCATGTGAACTGAACACATTTTTTTTGTTGATTACAATTTGATAAAAAGGCACCCAACGCACATATTAGTCTTAATTTTGATTCTGGATCTTCCTTTCCAACAATTATAAATTAAAAAATTTAAATGTCGCCCCTGCTGAAGAGCCCCCTACGCCACCTCCCCTAAATCAGCGCGAGACGGGCACACGCTCCGTGCTCGGGCCGGGCGTGCTGCCCTCCCTACCCTAGACCCGGTCCCACTTACCACTCCCCGCATCCCTCGCCTGGCTCCAACTGTCACTAGCCCCGGAGCGTGCCGCACACATCGGGCCATCGAGGGTCGCATGCTGAAGAGATACTCTTAGCTCTCTTACCAGATGGAAGACGAATCGATGATGGCTTGATTGGATGGGATGTCGCCTGATTTATCGCGATGTCAATACAAAATTGACGTGGTAAACCTATACAAAAGTTAAAAGTATTAACTTTCATGTAGGTAATTGTGCACAAATTAAATTTTGCGCAATTATTCCACTGAAAAATGTGAGAATAAAATTGATGATTCTGTGATCGACAAAAATGATGAAAAAAAATTCAGGTCCCGATGGCCAAGTAGTTAAAGGCGTTGTTCGAGTAGTTAAAGACAGGGATCTTGAGTTCGATTATCAATTGCAACAGTAGCATTTTTATTTTCTTTTTCTTGACTGTTTCATGTTATTTCAGTATTTATCTTCTTCTTTATATATAAAAATGTCACGATGTTTGTTAGAGATAAACTCCGAAACTACTTAAGCAATTTTGATGAAATTTGGCTTACTATGTGAAATTTGGTCCAACTTAAAAGATAGGATAGTTTGTATCTCTATTATTGACCCTAATATTTATTATTGCGAATTAAATGTTTGTTACCGGATAATGCTTTGGAATTTTTATTTATTTATTCTTATTTTTTAAGAAGAAAGACAAACGTTCATCGAATACGAAAAACCTAACAATGTTTAAAAATCTCCTACTACCACCACAGTAAGCCGTAAATGTTGCTTGAGTCGTGATGAAGGACTTCCGAAGAATTGGTGGGACACAAACGCGATGCCCACTCAACCACTGACCGGTCATTTATTTTAAGTTTCTGATATATAGCAATGTGAGTTAATTTATCGACACAACACTTGGTTATTGAGGATGGGTAACCATCCAGCAGATGGCGTTGTGTTTCGATTTGAGCCACAGCAATCCCTGGCCGGGCTACAGGCATTTACAAAACACGTTTTAAACATGGTAATTAAATTATAAAGAACCCATGCTGAAGAGAAGTAGATATTACGCTAACATTGATTTATGGAGGTATGGTATTAAACTCTTTTTATAACTACATTCCGTTCACTGATAAAATAGACATTTTTGAAGTGAAAACTTCTTCAGCAGCGTTGGGATTTGAATTTCGATGAAACGAAAAAGCGACACTTAAAAGAGACAAACACATACATCAGTAGGATTTAGCCTGCGAGAGAACGAAGGGAGACTTATCGGTGTCCTCTTTGTGCAGTGCTTCAAAGAATTAAATGAAAAATAATTTTTAAGCTTTGTTACAATATTATAATAAATAAACCCTACAATTAACTTACTCCTGATACTCTGCATTCGTCTCATTCTCTCGCAGTGAAATATACATTTACACCTAGTATTTAAAAAAAAAATGAGTGCAGTTCACACGCGGTAGAATGAAAATTCACCCACATTATCTCAACCAATAGGAGCTTTTAAAAGTGAGTTCATAATCAAAGCGGCCAATGCGGCCAGCGCGAGGCTACATATTGTTCGTAGGCAATGTTTCATCCTATCTCATTCTCACGCAGAGTCTGTAGACGTATGTGTTTGTCTCTTTTTATTGTCATTTCCGTTTCATAGAGTTTCAAATCTCAACGGTGCTAAAGAAGTTTCACCTCAAAAAAAGTAACCTACTAAGCGATATATTTCCTTTGTATACTAAAATTTGAACTTCACAACATTTGAACTTCACAACATTTGAACTTCATAAAATTTTAACTTCACAATAACTTGCTTTTAGCTTCATTTACATTCACTGGAAGTTCATTGAACATTTCAAAACCTTATGGGCATAATAAAAATGCACTACTTAATTCATTATTTAATAAATTAATAATGAATTATTTTTTTATGGTAGAATGATAAGTGCAAAAAATACATTAACAAAGGCTTTCAAATATTATTTGTTGTGAAACGAAAAATTATTCAATTAAATGAAGACATTATGAGCGAAACTCAATCGAAAATCTGGAAACAGAAAAATCAGAAAAAGATATTGGCACCTCTGGGACTCGAACCCAGGACCTCCCTACTTTCCGGGTTGGGCGCTCTTATCCACTGAGCTAAGGTGTCGATATCCAATTCGGTCACTTTTAACTGTACCATACTTCGACTAAGAACCACCCATATTATTTTCATTTTTCTTAACGCATATTTTTATTGGCTGCCATCTTTATGAATGATTGCAAGATTCAACTCGAACTAAATGCAATCTAGATGGTGTCTGGATAAATTATTATCCATTTTATTTAATGTGCGACATCTATTGACTCTTCTGCAAGTCTGGGATGAATATTATTATTTATTGTTTTAACTTTATGAGTAAAACCTCAAACTGTAATATTTAATTAAATGAAGACATTATGAGCGAAACTCAATCGAAAATCTGGAAACAGAAAAATCAGAAAAAGATATTGGCACCTCGAGTCCCAGAGGTGCCAATATCTTTTTCTGATTTTTCTGTTTCCAGATTTTCGATTGAGTTTCGCTCATAATGTCTTCATTTAATTAAATATTACAGTTTGAGGTTTTACTCATAAAGTTAAAACAATAAATAATAATGAAAAATTATTCGCTTCGCCGTTTTATTTAGTACATTTGTGCATAGGACAAATTAATTAATTTGTATCAAATGGAAATGGAAACGATACGACAATAAATGGGGTAGGTATATATTTCACAATAATTCCTACTGTGATTTTATTTTTCCTTTTTTTGCGAATACCGCACAAGAGTCCCAACTGCTCCCAACCATCTGAAGCCAGCGAGACTACGACATTCTCAATCGGGTATGTTGTGAAGCTGAATGCAGTGGGCGGGGAAGGGAATGGGGAAAAGGAAGGTGGGAGTATCTGGCTATTCAGATCTGGTCACAAAATACGACTAAAGCAATTTCAAGCAACGTTTCTATGTTTAATGGTAGTTTTACACCAAGGCGATGCTGAGAGTATCTTCCACTCTAGAACATGCCGCAAATATACCTAATATTATTTGAAATGATTAAATTGTTAAATAACACAATTAAATAAAATTAATTAATCAATCAATCAAATAAAATTTACTTTCGTTCGCCGAGATTTGAAACTGCGACCTTCGGATTACTAGAAAGCCTTTCCTTTCCACCACGGAGGCCGTCAAATAATGCCTCTATGAGGTGAAATAACAAGATATATAAATTTGCCAAAACTTACTAACATTTTTTGAAGTGAAACTTCTTTAGCGCCGGTAGTGACTTGAAATTCTGGTGAAACGGAAATGCGTCACAACTTACATTATTCATTCACATTATTCTTACACAAAATCGTGAACTGCCTTGTTGATTCATCATATCTGTTAGAAAATATTGCATTTTGTTGCCCCAAACAAAACATCAGATCGAACGACTTGTTTAGAATACCACACAGTAAATCTAAATATGCGCAAAACTCTGTAATAGTACGTATCTTTGAAACTTACAATGCCTTACGAGGTGTAGACGTTTTCAACCATGACTTGAAATCATATAAAATGCAGCTTAATAAATTAATAACTTTAAAAACTTTCTTTTTTCTCTTTTTTGTGAAAATTATATTATTATCAACCATAGTAAATAATAAAACCATGTTTGTTAATAATTTTACGTTTTTCTTTATTATGTTTTTTCTTTATTATGTTTATATTTTTTTTTTGTCATTTAATAAGTTGAGTAGGTAAAAATACTAAACCAATATTTTTTAACATAATGGAGCTTAATTGGTCTACAACATATGAATTTTATTGTTATAATCATTTTTCTGTATGACTGTTTGGTTCCTCAATAAAAAGAAATAAAAAAATAAAATAAAAAAAACTCAGTTCTACACAAATACTCGGTTCTAATGTAATGCGGCAAATTCGCACCTCGGCGCTTGCCTTCCATAGCGTAGTGGGCAAGGTGCCCGACAATCTCAGCGGCCAGAGAGACAGAGGGTTCGAATCCTACGAAATCCCAAAAAAAGCATTTTTATTTTGTGAAATCAATATTCAATTTTCAAACCATTTAAAAAAAACAAGCAAAAGAAAAGAAAACGACATCTGGCGACTTTCTAGTTTCACTTCTACCGCGTGTGAATTAATTTTTATTATATGAATAGTTGGGTAATTTTTATTATATGAATGGTTCAGAATGAAACCAAGTCAGAACCACCTAAGAAAGGTTATAAAGAATGATGATAAAAAATTGGTTAAATAGGTTACGTTAGGTTAGGGTTATCAGCTATTTTAAAATAATTTTTTTCATAGCTTTTAATGACTTTTCAAAGAGGTGATGAGTTGACTTGTTTCTGAGTGGGCATGGAACCGAATAGTTCAATAACTTGACGGATGTAACAATACAAAAATAAAGTAAAAGGTAGAAGATGAAAAGTAAAGATTAAAAAGTAATAATTAATAAAATAAAAAGTTAAAATCAAGTAGTGTTGACATAACGCCCCACAATGATGGTAGATGCCAGCCAAACTTGCAATTCGGCGTGAGTTTACCGCGATCATCCTCGCGGGCCGGTTGTGTTGTGTCAGTTTGCCGATGAGTGCAGCGGAATAATATATACCTACATGACGTTATAATACAATATTGAAGTGACGTTCAATGATTATCATTATTGTTTCTTTATCTGCAATGCAAACATGGGGTAGGTAAGTTTGTGGAATGGATGATTTATTTGAGGGAGGATCTCGACTTCGTATTTCTTTATACATTTTTTATTGGTGCTTAAGGGAAACGGCTGCGCGGCTTCTTTCATACAAAATCTTAAATTTGGATCTGTGGCGAAACTGAAAAATATTTTTTTAATCAAAATGGATTTAAAAAATATATTACTTTATTTTTTGTAGTTTTTGATGAAATTTTGTCTTATTTGTGAATGAATGATAATTTTTACAAAACATGTTTGTTTCACTTAGTTACTATGTAAATATAATGAAATATAAAAAAATAAAAATGAAATAAAAAAAAACATTTAGATGGGCGTAAATTCAAATTACAAATGATCAATTTATGTCGGAACACAAAATTGACGTACATTAATTAAAAAATTTACCCACAAAACGCTTTTTTATGATCTTAATTTTTTTTTTTTTTTTTTTTTAATTTCACAGTATTATATTATATTACATTGCAATCAACTCGTAAACAAAATTCCGAAATTGCCTCTAAAATCTTGTTACATTGAATTATTAGTAGCCTTTATATCATGATTTTAACAAAAATTAAATAAAATTGCACTTATTCATACGACATATTTGCTAAACCTTTTGAAAAAAATATTATTATAAATTTTGGTTGCAACTGAATTTCGACCCACATTTTTTTTCTTCATTACAAAACGCACCCCCCAACTAATTAAACAGTATGTCAGGAGGTCAATTTAACACAGATTTTGAATGTAAGTATATTTAATATTATATTATATTCATGTAATTGTCTTAGATTGTAGAAATCTGAATGAAGGTAATAGAATAACTGAAATAACTACAGCAACGTTTTTTGTCAATTACGTTTATATTTAGACTTCAATTTGACTATTTATGTTATTTTATGTTTTTTTTTTGTTGTTTCATTCTTCACCTTTTTATATCCAAATTGTGTTTTTATCCATCCAGTACTACAATAAATAAGTAAGAGGCTCTTTAAAGTGATTTTCCTGTACCTGTGTTTACTTTCAACATAATATAAAAGACACAAACAATTTTCTGAGAAAATAAATTTAAACATTTTTCGGTAAACGAATTGTCCCTCAACGAGGCTTTAAGTCGTTTTTATTTGACTTATCTCCCAAAATAAGCTTTCACGCATTCTTATTTTTTGTCAAAAAAATAACACGAAGAATTCTATTGTTTGCTTTATTTTTGTCTTGAAGTAGGTACTCAACTTTTTCGATGTTATTTTAAAAATGAAGGGTGATTTCGATTAGATATGTCAAATTACACCTAATGTCTCACTTCTATTAAAAAAATTATAACATTAAATTTGGTTATTGTTTACGCCATATAAGTGATTGATAACTAATATAAGGCTGTTGACCACATTGTATTAGTAGGAAGCATTTGCAGTACTTCTTATATGTTTATGTTTTTTATTAGTTTTCTATGCCAGATAAGTGGTTGATAACTAATATAAGGCTGTTGACCACATTGCCTTAGTAGGAAGCATTTGCGGTACTGCTTATATGTTTATGTGTTTTCTATGCCAGAGAAGTGGTTGATAAGAGAAGTGGTTGATAAGTAATATAAGGCTGTCGACCACATTAGTAGGAAGCATTTGCGGTACTTCTTATATGTTTATGTGTTTTCTATGCTAGAGAAGTAGTTGATAACTAATATAAGGCTGTTGACCACATTAGTAGGAAGCATTTGCGGTACTTTTTAAATGTTTATGTTTTTATGTGTTTTCTATGCCAGATAAGTGATTGATAACTAATACAAGACTGTTGTTCACATTGCATTAGAAGGAAGCATTTGTGGTACTTCTTATATGTTTATGTGTTTTCTATGCCAGATAAGTGGTTGATAACTAATGTAAGGCTGTTGAACACATTGCGTTAGTAGGAAGCATTTGCGGTACTTCTTATATGTTTATGTTTTTTTATGCCAGATAAGTAAGTAATACAAGGCTGTTGATCATATTGCATTAGAAGGAAGCATTTGTGGTATTTCTTATATGTTTATGTGTTTTCTATGCCAGATAAGTGGTTGATAACTAATGTTAGGCTGTTGAACACATTGCTTTAGTAGGAAGCATTTGCGGTACTTCTTATATGTTTATGTTTTTTTATGTATTGAGTACCGCCCAAGAACCCCAACTATTCCCAACCGTCTGTAGCCAGTGAGACCATGGCATCCCTAATTGGGGTATGTTGTTAGGCTGAAATTAGTGGGGAGGGGAAGAAAATGAGGAAAAAGACAGTGAAAGCGAAGTAGGTAAAGTAACTATTTGGTCAAAAAGCACGCTTTAGACGCCATTTCAAGCAATGTTTCAATTCTGAATGGTACCATGACCTCTCTGGAACCATGGTACCATGACTTCTCTGGAACGTGCCGCAAATATCCTTTTTATTATTTTTAATAAATAAATTGTGAAAAACACAAAAATCAAATAAACTTTACTTGCGCAACGCTACGTACGTTTTCAACATAACTTTAAAATTAATTACATTCTACCATAAATGTGCAGAACTAATAAAGACAAACTTTAAAACCAAAACTTACTTTAAACTACGCTTACTAAAGTTATAATTAAATGTTATAAATTCATTACTCGGGAAGTTAAACGACCCTCGTTGGATTAAAGGTTACAAATAATGGGCAGCAAAAAGACACCACTTTTTCACCGGGTCCACTGTCTACCTTCCGATGAATGAATTGTTTAGGTTGATTAAAGCAAAATATCTTCACAGGGTGTTTGTAGCTTTGGTCTTGTTAGATTTTACTTCATTTAGTCAACGCTCAGAGTATGCGACAGACAAAATAAATTATAATAGATTTTGATGGCTCGCTGTAATAATGAAGCTCGGTTTGTCAATTGTTCCTCACGTATGCTGATTAATAAACTAGTTTTCTACCCGGTTCCATTCGTGATTTGCACATATTAATTTGTAATCCCCCTTATAACGTAATGCTTTTGGGAAACACAAAATATATATATATATATATATTTTTATTATTTTTTATTTATAATAATATGTTACATAATAATAATATAATACATTTTAGGTATTTTACAACTCTTCCATTGCATGAGTATGGAAGGGGGGTGTACATAAATGTTGTTATTTGTTAGTATTTAAATATTTCATTGTACGTGAATACAAGTGTGCTGTAGCATTTATTTTGGTAATATTTTGTATTTAAAAAAAGAAGCAGTGTTATGGAAGACATATAAAAAGGATATTTTTAAGATCAAATGTGGTAGAAGTTTTTTTTTCTTAAGAATATTTTTAAAATATTACTTGACAGAGAGCAATAATTGGGTTTTATCATTAATGTTTCTGATTTCTTCCGGTAGACGATTGAAAAAAGGTCTTCCCAGATAAGTGTAATAATGTTGTGCAGAAGACGTATTTAGTTTTGGGCACAGAAAAACATGTTTAAGTCGAGTTCGGTTTTCAGTTAAAAATTGATATTTATCTTTTTCTTTTATAATTTGAATTAATGAATTTTTAATGTATAAATCTTTAAATGTGGGTACTTGAAATTCTTCAAGCAGGCGTTCTGTTGGGTAGTCTAAGAATTTTTTTAATGTAATTTTAATAATTGTTCTTTGTACAATTTCTATTCGAAGAAGGTTACATTTATAAAAAGAAATCAAGTTGTCGCGGTATCAGTATAATTCAACATTCTATTTTCTTAATTCGTATAATGTCAATTTAAATAAATTAATTTGAATTTCGCTTTTGTTTTCTTGATTGAAAGTATGAAAGTGGCTGAATCTTTTTCCGATATCCGATCGAGCTGAAGCTCGGCAGGTGGTTTCGTTGTCGATGACAATGCATTACATTAGCTTATCAATTAGCTTATCATTTTTCTGAAATTTTAAGAAATTAATTCACTTAATATACGGAATAAATTTCGATCTTATCGACTCCCGATATTTGAGAAAGATTCAAATCTCAGACAAAACAAAAAAAATATAAGTTTTAAAAGACATTTGACAATAGATGTGGGTATTTCAGTACAAAAACTTTCGTATTTTAATACCCAAAAATGTGTTTAAAGTTACATGGATACATGGATATATGGTCCAAAGCTCATGATAGAATTACGTTACGGGCATAGCAGTAGCTTACGCCTATATATTTCTCTTAAGTTATGATTTTTGAAAATATGTCTTCTGATTTGGAAATTTCATTCAATAGCGCCATTCTGTCATGCAATACTGTGTTAGAACGCGTGGTATCTTGTATAAGTCGTGGTGATGACTAGAAGCTTTCAAAAGCACTATTACCATGAAAACTACATTCTTTGAAACTAAACTCTTAAACATATGCATCTACCCAGAATTATAATACATTCCAATTAAGCATGAAAAATACAAAGGAACAGGAATCAAATCTCTCCCATAACATGAAAGTATTTTTGCTTTTTATGATTAAAAGTGCCACGCACGAGGCAATTCAAAGCCCCACGCACTGTATGAAGTCATTCCGTATTCCCTCTGAGAAAAAAATAATGATAACACGTAAAGAAAATTCAAATTATAATGAATGTTATTTTTGTATTTCAGCTGCTGGTATTGGGAGGAGAATGCTCCAGTGAGAGGTCTTCAGCCAAGATCCAGCCAGGATTTCTTTACAGCTGTCGAGGGAGTTCATTCCATCTATTAAAGGAGTTAAACCATCCACCAAGGTAATAATTTCAATTTGTTTTGAGTTTACTTATTAATTTATTTATTTACGCCCGTATGAATAAAGTCTTTTACACGTATTTTTACATAATCTATAAAATTTACTCATAAACAGTGACCGATAAAAATGAACATATTTAAAATTATTGTACAAGAAAGAAAAAGGGAAATTTAATTGGTACTTATTACTTAAAAAATTTTATTTTATTTTTTAAATAAGTAAATGAATAAAATTTCAAATCGTTATATTTAATCATTGAATCCCAAATTTTTTTTTTCTTTTTCTGATGTTTCTGTATCAAATTGTCTTTGGTGATTAAGTAAGTGGTTTGAGATTTTACTATTCCAAAAATATTTAAAATATTCATCCTTGACTTATGGAAAAGTCAATAAATATCGCATATTAAAATAAAAATGGATAAATCTATCCAAAAACACTAACTAGATTGCGTTTAGTTCGGAAAGATGTTGGTCGTTCTTAGTCGAAGTTTGATACAGTTAAATATGGCTAAAGGAGATAGGGTCGAATTGTTTTATGTATTTATTTACGCCTTAGTGGGCTTTTACAAGATAAGTAAACAAGCAATACAGTTGTGTTAGGTACATAGAATACAATATAATATAATGATTTATGTTTAAATTAGCTACTTGCGTGATGCATAGCGCAGAAGCAAAAGGCTTATACACACACACTGCACTACCTTAGATACCTCGGAGCTGTGGACCGATTTTTATAAAGCATCAGATCGCCAAAAAGAATGGAAATACAATGGAACAACTCATTCCGAATGCTTTTTGGGTTTTCTTGGTACTGCAGTGCCACTGATATGTTTAAAAAAGGGCGCGTTCTCGGATTCCGAGCACTAACAAAAAAACGGATCACCATCTACAGAATGCGACTAGCTACGAGCGAAAACGATCTCGTGATGGCACTGCACTTCTGGCAGGGTCCCATTTACAAGCGATGGAGCCTTTATTAGACAGAATATCAAATCAAAAGTAATGTAAGAAAGTGATGGAGTACCTTCAGTAAAATACTGGGAAGTCCCGAAACGCATCGATCACGCCTAATTACGGAAGGAATTGAAATATACAAAATCCCCATTAATAGCAATAGGGTGACGAAGCTAAGCTGAATAGTTCTTGGTGGTACACTAAAACTAAACGCCGAAAACCATTTTAATTTTTTATTTACCGGCCCTAAGAAGATTAATACTTACGATACGCCATCACTCCTACATACATAAACACGCATTGATAATGGACACTGTAACGCTGAACGTTGGCTAAAGAAGGGGGTAGCGCAACGCGGCGTAATAACCCAAAAAATAATCACTGAGAAATTCTGAAATCTTTTCATCATTATAAATAGAAAATATTTTAGGAAGCTTTTAAGTTTGTTTGTAAAGTATTTAATATGTTAACACCTTTGTATGCTTGTATATCAAATTTTCAGAAATCAAAACTTCATCGTTTCGAAGGGTTTGTTATAAAATTTATCTGTTATCAAATTGATGAGTTTTAATTTTAAATACTCGTAGCTCGATTGTTTTTTTGGCTCAGTACAATAAATAGATAAAGTTAAATTTACCAGTTGTAATATTCATTCAGACGAACACATTTTAAAAGCGAATAAAATTACATTCATTTTCATGAGTATAATTTGTTTTTTAATCAAAGTAAAGAACTTCATCATTGTATAATGAAAACTTTAACTATTATATAAATAAATCATGTTGAACAACAAATCATGTTTGATTAAACAAAAATATTTCAACACACATAATTAAACCTTGTAGTGTAGAAGCCTATAAGCTACATCAAAGGCATTAAAATAACTAAGCGCGTTGTTAAATTGTTAAATACCTTTCCCCATTATTAAAGCGTGTTCCTGAAATTGTTAGAACATCATAAGGGTTTATTCTTATAAGCTTATTTGGGAATTTACGCAAGTACGATTAAATCACACATTTATCATACAAGTCTCACGGTTTGAATTTATTATAAATATGATAATAATAACACCATTGTCGTAGCGTAAAATTTCCACCCCTGGGGCTACCTCGTAAACCATTTTTCACCAACGCATTTGATTACAAGTAAAAATAAATGATTTCTTTAATCTTTGCAAAATCACTTCTTTATGGCGTCATTTTAATAAAATGAAAACAAAAAAAATAAAAGTGATATTTTACAAACACTTTGAAAATATCACTTCTTTAATCAAATTTACTTTTTTCAAAACCAAAGATTTCTTCGTCAGGGTAAGATTAACGTTAATAAAAATAACGATAGACAAACAAGTATACACAAAAAAGAACTATAGACAAAAACATTATAATGCGTGGTGATTAATTACTTAAATGTATCATCACAAATATTATACACAATGAAAGAAAAAAAATATTTTAGAACATCTAAGAATTGCTTTAATATATTAAAAACTTTTATAAATAAATAATACTAATCAGTATGTCTAAAAAACAAAAACAAAAAAATATTTAAATAAAGCATCGATAATATTTTAATTACTTTTAACACCTTTTCTAATTTCTAAAATTTCAAAGTTTACCCGACAACTGTAAACCCGTTGTGTTTGTGTGTAAAATTCTTAACTCTTTATTCATACCAAAATAATTCAGAATTTTTTAACATTTTCTTAAATAATTTTTGTATTTCATTGTTTTTAAGATACTTTTACCACTTCCAATAATGTTTTTGTCTATATTTCTTTTTTGTCTATACTTGATTAATGTTAATCTAATCCTGACAAAAAACATTTGGATTTTAAACATCTAGAAAATTTTGATTAAATAACTGGTGTTTTACAAAGTGATTTGTTTTCATTTATAAAAAAAAATGCCAATAAAATCTTTGTTTTTGAACAATTTGATGCTGGAAAAATTATATCACAATAATCTGATAAAATATTTTGGTAATCATAATAGCACTCAACCATATCATCTTCAGTCTGAAGCAACAGTAGAAGTCAATTAAAACACATTTTCTTAAGAAAATTTCAAAACCAATGTAAAGTTTTTAATTTACTGAACGGCTCAATTTAAAGTTCGCTAAATTTATGTATTATATTTGATTTAATTGTGGCAAAGAGTTAAGGCCGCAGGCAATATTTTATGCAACTTTCACCAAGTTAATTTTATATCCAAAATCATCTACTTAATTAAGGGACGACGAGATTTAACGCCACAGGCAGAAATTTTCCATTTGCGGTGATTTAAATATGAGTTGGGACTTGGTGAAGGGGAGGAGAGAGTTCAGCGCCTTTATTTAAAGAAGAAAAAATGTGCTTTTGTATCAATAAACACGGTTAAAATATATGATTTGTATTTTTATTTTTTTTACATTACCTCCACACAGGAGGCTATGGGGAAAACAATTTCCCTCAGCGCTTATGTCATCTGAGACGCTATGTAGAGGGTCTTTTTGAGGAGAGGAAGGAATGAATATTGGTCTTGAAGACCCATGTTGTAGGAAGGAGGAAACACAGAGGCCGGCAAATCGTTCAACTGCTCAGTAGTTGAACACAAGAACTAGTCGAAAAAGCGACCCGTTCTCATGTGACAAATGTCAACCGTGTACATATGTTGGGCAAGCGTTTGGCGTGTTTCCCAACTATGCACGGGTGCCGAAGGGATCAATGACGATAGTTACTCGGAGCATCTTCCATTGAAATATCTGTAGAACAAGGAAAACATTCCCACCCGATAACTGTGCTCTAAAGATTGCAATCAGTCTCTTAAGATGGGAGATTCTATGAAACGGACCGCCCGTTTCTGCACAGAGGGTATTTTTCAGATATATTGGAGCTTCAGAAGTGGCTGCCAAATTCAACCGTGGGTCTCGTGATTTGTACAGGGTTAGCAGTTGTGTACTATTAATGTGTGTATGACACTTTTTCTCGAGAAAGTAAGATATTTTCCATCTGTTGATAAAAGTGTCATTCAGCGTAAATATTTTTTTTTATAATTCGTAATTCCCTCGAGACTCTGCGGCAGTAACGCCACTGCGTAATACTATCAACTCACACTACATACGAGAGCGCTTCATAGAAAATTTAATAATACGCCCTCGGAACAAATGAAATTATTCGCCAAGATAATGGAGAACATCCCAACTTCCTTCCGACCACCAACTTGTCTTGGTAGTTTGGCAATTTGAATGATATGTATATTATGCTAATTTTTGTAATGCATATTAAAGTTTTAAGATTTGTGCGCGCTGGTGGGTGAGCCATGCCAGTTATTTTTGTCATTCTATATCCCCTGCGATTGCCCATGGGAAAATTACTGCCAAAGTTAGTTATCCCCATTTGTATAACAGGCTTTATGGATTAGTTTAGATATTATATTGTTAGAAAAAATAAATCATCTTAATTTGAAAAAAAAGAGATTGGCACAAATATAATATGATAAAAGTTATCTGTTTTGTTGAAAGTAATATCAGGAGAGATATAGGTATATTATAAAAGATATTATTGTATTAAAATTGCACATGGATAAAGTCGAGTACATTGTCTCGCTCTGATGAATAGACAAGAACAAAGCTTCAACGAAATGCATTTTTTTTTTTTTTATTCAGATTTTTTAAAGAAAATTATAAGTAGGTATCGTATGGCATATATACTCGAGAATCAAATTTCATCTAACACTCGTTTCATTGGTATGGGACTCAACTTATTTTTTTTTTTTACATGAGCTCCACACAGGAGGCCCTGAGGAAAATAATTTCCCTCAGGGCCTATGTCATCTTTGGGGATGCTGTGTGGAGGGCTTATTGCAGCAATACTACACACGAGTCTCATTTTTTCTCTCTTTCCAGTACCTAATAATTGAAAACACTGAGAGAATGAAATAGACTTATCGGTATCCTCTTTGTGCGGTGCTTCGTAGCCTATAGGCTTTATTTTTATGCGGTGCATGGTAGAATAAAATGCAAAATAATTTTTACACTTGGTAACAATATTAAAGTAATTAAACCCTTTAATTATTCCTGATATTCGTCTCACTCTTTCAAAGTTTAGTTTTCTGAAGGTTTCACTTCTACCTCGTGTGAACTGCACACATATTTTTTGATTTATGAGAATCTTTTTTGTCTGTGATATTTATTGATTTTAAGTTTGAAGTTGTGATTCGATGCATCGTTTTTGTTCGTTTTTCGGAACAACTCTTACAAATCTAATAGAAATCGTTGGGTCTCCCTTACTATCATGGTTAGAAATATTATCTCAATGGCGTTAGAAAGAGAAGAGACCACGTTTAATTTTCAAATCTAAAAGTTAACCTCAAAAAATTAAAATGTACACCTTTTTGAAACCAAAGTTTCCAACTGCAATTTGAAAAAAAAAAAATGAAACCTTGGAATTTAATAGAATAGGAAGTTAATCATGTTTACATGAAATGACAAAAAAGTGAGTTGACGATTCATAATACATTTCATAATACATTCGCCTAAGTGAGGCCGCACATCAGACATACATTTGTGTTACGATAACTGTGACGCCACATTTGTAACGTGACACATTTAACACCCGCCTGTATTGGCGCGCAAGCACGCACACCAAGGACACGTTTGTAGCGGTTGCAGTTTGTGGCGAGACGTTGGCCGCACCACATGTATTGAAGATCGAACGCGTTCGTTTTTTGTGGCGCAGTGGTTTGAAAAATGAAAGACAATTTGTGAATTTGTGAAAAATGAAAGACAATTTGTGAATTTGTGAAAAATGAAAGACAATTTTATGTGGAGTTTATTGCAGAGGTTGATAAAAACCTATTATTATATAACCGTGGACTCACTGATTATAGGAATAGACGGATTACAGAAATCATTTGGACCAAAATCAGCAAAAAATTCAATTTTATTTTCTTCGTCGAATTGTAACTCTTGCTAAATTTTGAAATCACCGTAAATTGCAGAATCTTGATTAAGCGGGTGAACCCAATAACGCCTTTTTTCTCATTAATTGCCACATCAAGAAATCCGTATGGTCAGATGATGTCGACATTTTGTATAAGTCACAACTGTGCGTCCGGTGTGCGTGTACGCGACACATTCCGAGCACAAATGTAGCATGCATATTGTGGCGACGTAAATGTGGCATGCATGTGGCGGTGGCTCCGGTGTGCGTGCACACGACACATTTACTCCGAGCACAAATGTAGTATGCATATTGTGGCGATGTAAATGTGGTATGCATGTGGCGGTGGCTCCGGTGTGCGTGCATACGACACATTTACTCCGAGCACAAATGTAGCATGCATATTGTGGCGACGTAAATGTGCCGTGCTTGTGGCGTGTGGCTCCGGTGTGCGGCTCTACTAACAAAACATGTGTGTGTTTTTATTTTTTTTCGATATCAGTAGTTTTAGTTTGAAAAGCGTAAGGTGAGCCATTTTAAAAACTTTTTTATGTTTGCATTGAAAAATTTCGTTTTCAAAAATTTTGTGTTTAATTCGAATTAAAACATTTCAAAGCATATTTCATTACCTTTCAAAGACAGTTTTTAGTTTTCCGATGAGTAAAAAATGTTCCATTTATTGGCTTTTAATGCAAAGCGGAAATATTTTCCCCTTCCGACAAAATAAGAGGGTTAAACCAAACACATTTAACTATATAGTTATTCCTTCATATAGATTGTGTTTTTGAAAATCGTAATATGCGTGTGGTATGAGTATTACGTTTGGTTATTTACTTTGACCTACTTAATTAACAGGTGAATACATTTGCCAACAACAGTAAGCGAGAAAACGCAACCTATGCAGGATCTATTATCCTCCATCATGCTTGTCTTGTCAGTTGATAAGGTTGTGCTGTCATCAGCAACACAACAAATTAATGTTTCTTAGTGTATGTTCTACCAGATGATGCGCTGTGTCACAACGTGTACCACATTACAACATCACCTTTGGAGACGATCAATCAGTGAATATCCAGATTTCGGATAATATTGTGACATAATAATGTTATTATGTTCCAATATAGCAACATTACTCAGTGTATATGTATGTACAGACTACGTAATGTAAACATAAGTATGATACTGTCAGTGTCCACGCTTGCCAGTGTAATTCTGTTAATGCAAAGCTCGTTTGGTTTGTTTGTATGACAGCTTTCAACCGCAGCTTAAAAATAAAAGTTGAGAACTTTTAACTGACAACATGGTGCGCACCACGCCATTATCTAATGGGTGGCTTAATCAAGTTCTAAAAACCATACATGGCAACCAACAGCCAAGCCGTTGACATATTTGAAGTCTGAACTATAAGACTATGTAAATTTCAACTTTGTTTAATAATATTGTAAGGGAAAATTTCATCAAAATGTCGCCAGCGGTATTTGAACTGCAAACATTATGTGTGCTTAAAGGCTTAGCACACCTACCACATACAACTATGCTTCAAATTATAATGCGTTTTTGTGATGTTGATAACTTGAAAAATAAATTGTTTAAATATAAAGATGCGTTTCCGATACGATGCTAAAGTTAAAGGAAACGGCTGCAACCTTTTTCATGCAAAACTTAATTTTGGATTGAAACGAAAGTGAAAGATTATTTTTTTAATCAAAAAGGTTTTTTTAATCAAAATATCTATTACAATGTACGCTACTTTATTTAATTGTTTTTGAAGAGAAACTTCTATAGCACGGCAGTGATTTGGATTTCGGATGAAACGGAAATCATTACTGCACCTGCGACGCGTCGATTGCGCTCATCGGCCACTTTGATAATGACGTCAAAGGTTCCTATTGGTTCAGATATGAAACGGAAATTAAGGAAGCGATTTTTAATTTATCTAATTAATGAAATCCATTTTCTGTAATTTTAGAGGCAACTTTGGCAACTTTTTGTGTATTATATTTTTATTTTTGCTTTATTTACTAATAAATGTGATGAAATATAAAATTAAAGAAACAAAAATAATGTTAAAAAGCATTTTATTTGGCTTAAACTCAAATTATAAAGGAGCAATTTATATTATTAACACAAATTTGTCGTACATAAATTAAAATTTCTACCCAAATACTGCTTTTTTTATAAATTTTTTTTTTCTTCATTTTATAAACTCAGTAATTAGGGTAAGATTACTTTTTTAGTTATTATAATTAACTCTCAAAAATGTTAAAATTGCCTCCAAAATCATGAAAAATCTTTATTTGCCTTTATTTTATTATTTTAAAATTAATTTTTGATTAAATTTTTTTATATATAAATTAATCAATTTTGTTTGGTATTTAGGCCTCAAATCCAAAACAAAGTTTTATATGAAAAAGGCCGCGCAGTCGTTCCTCTTAAGTAGGTACTGGAGGTAAGGAACGCATTAACGTTTTACCAGCTCGGAAATGTATGCGAAACCATTCAATAAATTAACATTTTAATATTCCCAACATAAAACACCTTCCGTGCGTTTTAGGTAATTACTGTTTGTTCCAATTATTATTTCACCATGCTTTATATGGAAACATGCTAGAAAATTCGATTCCGTCTCAAAAAGATTCGTTCGGAGCTCGCTAAAATCCGAATAACTACTTCCTGTGTCAAGGCTTTCCGAAGGAGCCAAAACAAAGTGAATTTGAGTGAGCGGATCGATGGTTCAATAAAGCATACGATTTATGTTTAGTTAAAGTCTTCGAATAACCTAAGATTTTTAAGCCTTTAAATGGGGATTTAAAATTTTTAACCTTTGTATTTAATTGGATTCTGAATAATCCAACTCCTTGGGCATTAAATTAAATTTTGTAATAACTTTAAAATTTGCTTACATTTCAATAATAACGGTAAGACCCAATAGTTATTAAGTAATTAAAACATTGGTATTCCAAGTTGGTAGGCTAAGAGCAGAGAGAATTTCGTACATAATTCTTAGCTCCACATAAATTACCAAGCGTTCCCAAAAAACTCGAACCACGCCATTTCTCAATCTTATCAATTATTCAGAGCGATGAACTTTTAACAAATCGGTATTTTTTGTCAGCATAATGCTCCGATACTTCAAATTAAACCCGCCTAACTTTTTTATGTCATTAATTTTCAAACGGTCAATTAACGGACTTGTGAAACTTTCTGCTTTCGAATTGCCTTATCAACCTGCCAACTTTTCAATTGCACCCCATTCCTCGGTTCCGGCGGTGGATAAATAAAACTGAACTCCTTCTATCGTTTGTATCTATTCCGCTTCGCGCACCCACACGATGGAATATAATAGCTTCAAAATTTAATAATGAAATTCGGGGATAAGTTGGTCAAAAATACATCGTTGGTGAGAATTTCCCCATCAATCGCAGGGTGACCGGCGCTCGGACAAAGGGCCGCGGCCGGGGCGCAAACGGAAGGGGCGGCCGAGCCGGTCCTTCAGCCTTCTCCGGGGAGAAGTGGCTCGTGGAACACTGCGGCACTTGGGCTGAAGCACCTTGTGGCAAGGGCTTTTTTAATATCAAGGCGCTATGGGGAGCTTACTAGTGAACTAACTCTTTGTGGAACTACTTATAATACTAGCGTGTACAACTTACACATGTGTAATGTATTATCTTACATCAAGTAAAGGTGTACGTACGAACTACGATCCAACGAACCCATCTTGTTTGAACGTAAGTATTATTACACTTTGAACTAAATGTAGGCAAAACTTACGCCAACTAATGCTCAACTGTGTGATGTTATATGGAACTGTAGGTATAGGGTCTAAGTATGTAATTGAATTGGTGCGCAGAACCTACTTACCTACTTTACTAAATGGGCCCGAAGCTGTCTAACTTTAGTTTTAAGCATTATTTGGTAAGAAAATAATTAATATGACCAAACCCGCTAAGTATAAAACAAATTACTTTGCTTCAGTTCAATCGGTTGTTTGTTCAATCTACATCGACTTCTCTAAAGCCTTCAACATAGTAAATCACCCAATCCATATGGCCAAACTTTATGCCCTAGGTCTAGGTATTAGAAATCCTTTATAATTTTTTTTCGCTCTCACTTGAATAATTGAAAATAAACCGTTAAAATAAATCTCTTTGAATCTTCTAATATTGATGTACGGTGTACCCCAAGGAGCCCCTTTTTCCCGGTTCTTTTCAACTTATATATAAACTCTTACTGTTGCAAAAACTCTCATCTTGCATAAGTTAGTGTAATTTGGTCGTCATCATCACAACACATTCATCATCATCGAATTAGTACAACATCGATCCTTGCGAGGAAGTGCTTGAAGATTAAAACATAAAAGAGGCGAGAACTCGTATAATGAAATTGAACAAACCTAAAACCTTTCTTTAGAAAACGTATTAAAGATTTTGGTATAAAATGAGTATGTATTTAAAATTATAAAGAGTATTCTTGACTCACCTTCTTTGTTCAACTCATTCAATTCACGTTCATATAGACTATGAAATAATGAATTACTGTTCTAGTCAACACTCTTTTAATTATTGATATCATTCTCCTTTAATTGTAAAGGCTTGTCAACTCATTGACAAGGCAAGCAATTTTATAGATTTTTACGCAAATAATTATAATTTTTTATGTATTATAAGCCTCAATTTTTGAACTTGTCATACTTTGATTTGACATTATCTTTCGTATTTCCTTGTTAATCTTTTATTTTGTGTCATTACTATTTATCACTGGAGCGCTTTTTGCCACAATATGGCACTATTTAAAATACCTAGGATTGCCTTGCTGCCAATTTTGGACTATTTTCCCCCATTTGTGAGTAATTAAGATGTTTACGATTTTATAAATTTTTTTTTATAAATCCTATGAATATGTGATAATCGATAAAAGATAGGTGAATTCATTGGCTTTATAGATCTAAAATCAGTTTTTATGATTACCAAAAAATGTTATTTACCAATCGGAAAAAAAGTTTTAAATTGCGCTGTCGCTTCAGAAGTTATACAGTTTGCTTTCTTTGGTAGTTCATGTTTTTTGACGTGAAACAAACTTACAAATCGATGAACGCCAGCTGCACTCACGAAAAAGCATGACTCATTGTCACGTTCCGCCTGAGCCGAGCGTGCAGGCGAGAGCACGGAACAAGCCTCCGGCTTGTGACGCATCTATCTCTCTTCCACTCCATCGTTGTTATATGACGTCATCACGTAAATTTATCGTCCGTAAACCGACTTTACAGGCAACCAATTTTTTTTACCATTCGTGTGATGTTGTGTTGTTTTTAACACAAATATTCAAAATAAATTAGTATTTAAATATCCATTTTAAAATGATGTAATAATGTAAAGTTAATTTCTAAACTATTGTTTGATGCAACCATTGTCCCAACTAATGAAGGAATAAATTACGTCAGAAACTAGTTACAGGCGTCCAAGGTAAACAAATGAAAGCCTTAATTACTTTCCCTACTTAAGGGAAAGGTGTAAATATGAGATAAGGTTTCGATAATGCTATAGCCGTTGCGGGCGACGCGAGGCCATTATTTCTGGAAAGACAAGCTGCAAGGACAGCACAATTATAATCATTACTTAATGTTGTATGGTTGCTCAATGTCAGCATTAGGCAGTAAATTACACAGTACTACATTCGTGGTACACAATTTCAGTAATTTGTTCATCTATCTTCAATGGAATATTTTTTAAAGTAGTGCTCTTCAGATTAAAGTCTACAAATATGAAAAAAAATATATCAAAGTTATACAACAATCGATGTCATTCTAATCGATTTTTGTGATCACAGTTTTAGTGCGTGTAAAAATAATTTAAAAAAAACATGTGTGCAGTTCATACGCGGTAGAAGTGAAGCCTTTAAAAAACTAAACTTCAACAGAATGAGACGAATGTAGAGTATCAGCAGTAGAATAATTGACGGGTTTATTTATTATAATATTGTTACCAAGTTAAAAATTTATTTTACATTCATTGAAAAGTTGACTTTTGAGTTGGATTTTGTTCTTTCATCTTCATGTATATTGTAATTACAGTTTTTTTTTTCTTTTTTTATTCAACTTTCTTAATCATATTATATTTGTGATGTACCTTGGTGATGTACATGTATCAATAAATCCTGGGATGAGAGCATTGAAATTGAAATGATGGCGGAAAATTAGCAGTGATTTTTATAATATATTATCCTACCAGTGGCCTAAAACGTATGCTTACATCTATACTAATAAATGCGAAACTGCATGAGTTTGTTTGACACGCTTTCACGCATAAACCAATAAATTTATTTTAAAAATTCTTTCACTAATAGAAGGTTACATTATACGCGCATAATATAGGCTATATAAAATGGTAAGCTCTGGCCTTATGAAATTATAAATATTAATATGTTATATTTATCATACGTTTTCTGTCGCAAACAAAAGCGAGTTATTGCTAACGTTATAAAACAAATCGTTGCCATGTTGGAAACGATATTGATATATATAAAGAAAAATAAATCCCCGAAATGTTTGTTCGCGCATAAATTCTGAACGACTGCACCAAATTGGATAATAATTTTTTTTCTTTATGCTCTGGCACTATGAAATTTAGGTGGCACGCGAATTGTTTGAAAACTGAATGTGGGAGGGGACAGGGGGGGATAATTGATAAGTGTAAGCCCTACAGTAATTTCCCGCAAATACCATGCGAGCGAAGACGCGGGTAAAACCAATAATACATAAATGCATATCAGGTATGTTTTTAGGTTTTCACGGCCAAAAAGTATTTTTGTTATTGTTTTGGGGTGTTATGCCGTGTTTCAGGTATCTCCACGCTGATTCGCATCATCACCCCGCTCAGAAGAGAGGACTCATCCATACTTTGGTAACCCGAGCGACCAGAATATGTGAGGAGCCAAAACTCGGATTAGAACTGACCAAACTCACCGATGCACTGGAGCGTAACGGATACCCGGCAAGGCAGACAAGGCAAATCATAAGAGCCAAATCAGCACGAAACGAAGACAGGAGTGAACAAGAGTCAAAAGGCTGCGCTTTCCTGCCTTACGTCCATAATGTAACAGACAGAATTGCCAGGCTGTTGAGAAAAGAGAACATCAAGACGGTCTTCGGAACGACAACTAAAATCCAAGACCTACTGAGGTCGGCAAAGACTAAGTTTCCTCTGGAAACAGATGGAGTATATAAACTCAGCTGTTCCGGATGTGACAAGGTCTATGTAGGCCAGACAGAGCGAACGATCTCCAAAAGGATTTCGAAACACTTTCGTGGTTGTAAACTTGGCCACCCTGACAAATCGGCAATCGCCGAGCACTTAATCGAAACCGGCCATTACTTTGAATTTGTTCCTGAAGTCCTGGGAAGACCCAAAACCTACAGAGCACGCCTAATTACGGAGGCAATTGAAATCCATAAAAACCCCATCAATATTAACAGAGACGACGGAGCTAAGCTCAATAGTTCTTGGTATCCAGTAATTGACGGCTTCACCAAAGCTAAACGCAAAAAACCATGCTGAATTTTTTCTAACACCAGCTCGTAGAGAAATGGAGCTGGCAGCACGGTATCGCTTCGACACACATAAGTAAACACTCTCACCAATATCATTTGGTCATCTGCCCTGATGATGGACACTGTAACGCTGTCCGAAACGTTGGCTAAAGAAGGAGGTAGCGAAACACGGCATAACACCCCAAAAACAATAACAAAAATAAATGCATATGTTTTTAGGTTTTCACGGCCAAAAGTATTTTTGTTATTTATTTTTGCGGTGTTATGCCGTGTTTCGCTACCTCCTTCTTTAGCCAACGTTTCGGACGACGTTACAGTGTCCATCATCAGGGCAGATGAGCAAATTATATTGGTGAAAGTGTTTACTTATGTATATTGAAGCGATACCGTGCTGCCAGCTCCATTTCTCTACGAGCTGGTGTTAGAAAAAATTCAGCATGGTTTTTTGCGTTTTGCTTTGGTGTAGCCATCAATTACTGGATACCAAGAACTAATGAGCTTTGCTACGTCGTCTCTATTAATATTGATGGGGTTTTTATGGATTTCGATTTCGATTACGTGAGCTCCGTATTGAGCAAAGCTCAATAGTTCTTGGTATCCAGTAATTGACGGCTACACCAAAGCTAAACGCAAAATACCATGCTGAATTTTTTCTAACACCAGCTCGTAGAGAAATGGAGCTGGCAGCACGATATCGCTTCGACATACATAAGTAAACATTTTCACTAATATCATTTGCTCATCTGCCCTGATGATGGACACTGTAACGCTGTCCGAAACGTTGGCTAAAGAAGGAGGTAGCGAAACACGGCATAACACCCCAAAATAATTATATATGTTGTAAAATAAATTATATTATTTTTCGAAAGCGTATTATCAAAAATACCTGCAATCCCTAACCAGATGGCGGGTGTGCTGAAGGGTTAAAATGTTGTATTGTTGCGTGTTTACCGTTTATGCTTATTTTGATAAAAATTAATAATTCAGCTGTTTAATATTACTTTCCTGTTCATTATTCAACTTTTTATCATTTTTCTACGTTTCACCATAGAAAAATTCACACTTTTCTTTTTAATATTTTTTTCACCAAAGTTCATTAGAAAAAACACGCTAGTAAGTAACATTCAAAATGGAATACAATCAAACCTCAAAAAATATCAAAGAAGGAAAAAAATTCCACAATTTTCCTACAATATTATTCTTAATTCTTGTTTTAACAGTATGGAAGATCTACAGTCACTCGTGTCTAGGATGAACGAAGTATGTATGATGAATGAGTTAATGATGAATGTAAGTAAGTCTAAAGTAATTAAAGTCTAAGGTATTTGAAAGAGAGAGTACGAAAACAATGTGCAACATAGTTGTGAATGATAATACTTGGAGCAGGTGGATGAGTTTGTGTATTCGGGAAGTATGTTTACGAGAGATGGGAAGACTGATAGAGATTTTGAAAAAGCAAAG
Organism: Glyphotaelius pellucidus; assembly: GCA_936435175.1. Lineage (NCBI taxonomy): Eukaryota > Metazoa > Arthropoda > Insecta > Trichoptera > Limnephilidae > Glyphotaelius > Glyphotaelius pellucidus. The sequence goes on from OW386542.1 coordinate 7,758,254, forward strand.
CTAGCCATCCATAATGGAGTGCTGGTACCTACCGGATGGCAGTGAGGCATGGAACTGGCAAAGAAAGGATGAAAGTAGACTGAATGCTGTAGAAATGAGATCCCTAAGGCGTATTTGTGGTAAAACCATGTATAATCGTGTGAGAAATGTAGAAATCCGCAAAGAATGCAAGACTGATATACGCGTAATGAGTAGGATTAAGATCATCTTTGGGGATGCTGTGTGGAGGGTTTTTTAAGAAAGGAAGGGAAGGAGAGTTCTGGGAAAGAAAAGGGTCTAAGGAGTGGGTAGGAATCTGGGGTTCAGTGTGTCCTGGTCATCCGCCTCCAAGACCTAGACAAACCTCACCGCATGAACCCGGGCACCCCTGCTAAATCACCAAGCGTAGCATACCACTTGGGGTGACCTATGGCAGAGGTGTTGGTTATCCAATAAAGGTTCCCGGAGCGGCGGTACCCATACCCGCCTCCCAATTGAAATTGGATGATGAGATTTGGGCGTTTAGAGAAAATGAATGAGGAAAGGAGTGTAAAGAGAATATATGACGCAAATGTGAATGGTAGATGAAGTCGTAGGGGATGCCTGAGGGAGACATGGCACGACCAAGTGAATCAGATACTTGAGTCGGGCCATGTCAAGAGTCAGAATAATAGAAGAGCATGTATGAGATGATGGAGTGCAAGGAGTGTGTGCCAAGATCGAGTCATTTGGCGGTCCGTCCTCTCTGCCTACCCCTGTGGAGAAACGGCGTGATGGGTAGTTAGTTACTTGTTTTGATCACATAAAAAAACAACATACAAATGCAAGCGTGGAAAACTTTTCTCATCATTTTATCATCGGGTTCCAATCCAATTAATAATACTACGAAGATAACAAGTCAATCTTCATCGATGTCTTGAAATAGTAAATATATAGAATATTAGCAGCTTTGTGTGAACTTAAAATAAATAACTTTTAGAAAAGCTGTGCTTTTAAAGCTACCGACAAAGCGAGGGCTTCACTAATTTATGAAATGTATTAAATTCTTTCACAGAAGGTGTTAAGTCGTTAAGTTCTTACACAGGAAAAAGTTGACTTTTTTTAAGCCCGATATTTGACCTTTCATCTTCGTGTGTACTTTAGCAGACACTACTTGCTGGGAAGCCGCAGCGTGGAATTTGAATGTAACTGAATTGTGAATGTAAATCTCCGTGCCGTGTCCGGGCGGGACGGAACCGCCGACAAAGCGGGCTAAATTCAGTCAAATCGCATTCGAATCTTTCAAGAATAATATCCAGCACCATCCACGAAGCAAAAAAGTCAAACTTTTTACATCGTACAGAATAAGCAATTTATGAATTCGTTTAGATTTTATGCTCGGTGTCTTTGTATTCCTCGCTTACGGCTTTTCGCGGATTAACGTTAAGTTAATACAACCACAGCCCCCGTTGCCTGAAAACGGTCATAACACGATGGTTTCGTTACAGTTTTTGATTCCCAAGGAAGCCGGTATGCGGATTAATTAAATTTAATATTTCAGACGTGCTCATACGTGTAACGGAATTAATAGACTGCCGGACAATGAAGTGGAAAAATTCTCTCGTAACAAGTAGCTATGGCCAACAAAACAAAACGATTGAAATCTAACGTCGGTGAAACCGATTAGAATGCTGGCCGTATAATAGAATGGCGCTTTTTAAAGATAGTTTTTAGAAACTTTGAGAAATCATCGCCATGAAAAATCACGAGATGTTTATTACATGTAACTGTTGTATTTGTGATGATGAAAGTATTTGCCTCATTTGCTATCACCAATGTCAATTTTCATTATAATATAATTAAATTTTTGAAGTGAAAACTTGCGAAAGAATGAGATAGACTAATCGGTGTCCACTTTGTGTGGTGCTTCGTAGAATAAAAAAAAAATGGTTGTCTGTAAAGCCGGTTTACGGACGATAATTTTAAGGCTGCACTCACGAAAAAGCATGACTCATTGTCACTTTCCGCCTGAGCCGAGCGTGCAAGCAAGAGCGCGGAACAAGCGTTCGGCCTAAGCGTTCGGCTTGTAACGCACCTATCTCTATTCCACTCTATCGTTATTATATGACGTTATCACGTAAAATTATTGACTGTAAAATTGGTCGTCTGTAAACCGAATTTACAGACGACCAATTTTTTTTCTTAACTCTTTTTAAGACATCATGCAGCCCATCTCACAAAATATGTGGGCTGCCTCTGTTTATATTACCGAACCAAGTACATCATCCAATGATGTTTTGTAATTTTTTGACATTAACCTGAGGAAAAAAAATTACTCAGGGCCAATTTCATCTTTGGGCAGCGTCTTTTTAAGGTCAGGAAGGAGAAAAAGTTCTGGGTATGAAGATAGTGTGGAGTTAGTAGGAATCTGTTGGGCATCGTGTCAGGAGTGACGGACATGTTCATCCCTCCCGCTGCGGTGCAATGCAAAGGATTGAAAGAGTACGGAAGGAGAGATCTAGGTTAGGTCTCCCCAACCAGTCTCACCCGATTAGGCCTGCCACGCAGTAGGTGGAAAATTCACTGCCAAGACCTAGACACCCGGGTTATCCCAGATGAGTCGCCAATAATAGCGAATGACTTCTGGAGTGACCTATGGAAGGGATGTTCGTCGTCCAATAAATGTTTCCTGGAGCAGCGGCACAACACCCCAAATATATCTTCACTTAGAGCACGCAACATAAGTTTAAGAAAAGGGAATAAACTCGATGAATTGATAAACCGTGTTTTTCTTTTTCTTGGACCAGAATGGCCGTTAAGCTGCGTTTTTTTAGACGCGTAAAGTTTGTTTCAGCATTGGAGTATTTAAGTTTAATCGGCTTTTCCCAGGAGAAAAATTAAACCTGACGTGCTTGAAAATGGCATAAGAGTTCAAGGGGGATGCTTAAGCTCTGAGCTGCCCGCCGAACCCAATCTAGTTCAGAATACCCACTGTTTCACTGTGCCCAGTGTGCCAGTTATTCCCTCTGTGCCCATCGTACCTGTATGTCTCAGTCTGGGATTCGGGCAATGGCTCACATGGGATATGTAAACGGCGAAAGTTTTGTTTTTAAATAATTTGTAACTTAGCACAATCAAATGTTTTAGCTAGAAAAATAAACACTCCCCTGCGTCCTTAACCGCCTTGCGTTAACAGTCATTTAGAGTCTTCCGGGCTCCCTTGTGACGCGAATTTTCTTTGAAAGTCAAGTAATTTCAAACAAAATCAGATAACTGCAAACTTTGCTGAAATAAACAGCAAAAATGAATGCGTGATATTTAATCTTTATTTTTTTATTTAAAGTGTTTTTGAATTTAAACTTATTTGGCACCTTTGTGATTTGAAATTTGATTAAACAGAAATGAGGGACATTAAAAAGAGACAAACACATACATCTTTAGGATTTAGCCTGCAAGAGAATAAGATGGCAACAAATATTTGTTAAATTCACGGGAAAGTGGTTCCAATATAATACGATAAATCCACAGAAGTATTCTTTGGTGTCGTGGTGCAAAGCGCCTGATGAACATCTGCAGACATTTAGTAAAAAAAATAAAAAATTCTTTAAATGAATATCCAATCTTCAAACCACTCCAAAATGAACAGGCAAAAGAAAGCACAAAATAAAGTGTCATCTAGATACTCCGAAGTAGAAAACACAAATACTAATGGCCAAATGTATTAAAATAATGCACTGGAATTCGACGAAAAAATATGAAAAAAAATATCCTTCGCATTGACAATGTGCTTCGAAGTATTCCCAAACTTGTCTACTTTAGTTTTATGAAGCTTTCACTTCTACCCCGTGTGAATTGCACACTCCGATTTTTTTTTTATTTTCCATCCGGATTCGCCCAAATTTTAATACCATATTTTATAAATACCTTTTTTTAAACGACAAAAATAGGGACAAAGAATGGTATATCGTGATGTCCTAATACTAATATTTTAGTATATAAAGCTTAGTTATTTGAGGCCTTGTTGCTGAGGGCCGGCGTTGATTTGATTTGTACATAAATCTACAGTTTTATTGCGAGGTTGATGAAATTTGCGTGCTTTACCTTCAAAATAAGAGAAAGGTTATTGTTAATATGATATCTCTAAAAATTATCCCCCATCCCCTTTTCCAATCCTTTAAACAGATGTATGATTCTACTCGATAAAATTTTGCACACTTGACGTTCATAATTAATAGAAAATTACTCTCCACATCTGATTTTGAAAAAATTTGCGAAAAGCTCTGGCTACACCGGAGTAAATTATTAAATAATCATAAATTAATCATAAAGCATCACGGTACCAATTTGTTTTCTATACAAATCTATGATTTTATTATTACATTAAGAAAAAGGTGACTGTTTATATATGGGAATTTCAAAAACCCACGCCATCATTTACTACCCCCTTAAATAGAATTTTGTTACTACCCGATGAATTTTGAAACATTTTACGTTTAAAATTAATTTTTACTAATTATGGTGAAATATCGCTTCTGAGAGGATTAAGTGGTAATACTGTAATCCATAAATACACATTTCACCACAATCTGCATATTTGCGCTGATGATGGACACTGTAACGCTGCCAAAAATCCTAAAAACTAGTAAATGGTTTAATTGACGGCCTCCGTGGTCCCGAGGCAAGACTCTCGACTCACAATCCGAAGGTCGCGGGTTCGAACCCGGCGTGCGCAAATAAATTTTATTTGATTAATTTGTGTTATTTCACAATTTATTCATTTGAAATAATAAATAGTATATTTGCGGCACGTTTCAGAGTGGAAGATACTATCAGTATCGCCCTGGTGTAAGACCACCATTCAGAATTGAAACGTTGCTTGAAATGGCTTTAGCCGTGTTTAGTGACCAGATCTGAATAGCCAGGTACTTCCCCACCTTCCTCTTCCCTATCTCCTTCCCCTCCCCACTACCTTCAGCCTCACAACATACCCCGATTGGGGATGCCATAGTCTCACTGGCTCCAGACGGGAGCAGTTGGGACTCTTGTGCGGTATTAACTGTAAAAAAAAAAAAAAAATTAAGTATTTTAATTTTGTTTATTGAATTTCACAAGGGGATACGAAATGTTCACGTCTAGATAATACATTGAATGTGACCATATAGATATCTACGCAAACAATCTCACATATTTCAAAAACAAATGATCAAACTCCTGCCATGACACTTCGTGGAGAACAGTTATGTAGCTGCTTTATTGTCACACCTTTTCTTTCATTCTTTCTTTTTTCTATTTCTCTGCAGGTAAGGTATTATAATTGACACTACTATGTTTTATATTTCATTTTGATTATTATTATTTCTGTTATTACTAAAAGCATTTCTGTCTAATACCAACTAAATATTGATTACTCAATGATAAGTTTCTAATAAAAGTCAAATTACTAAGTCACATGAAAACGAAACAAAAAATTAAATCATTATAAAATCACAAATCGAAAAATAATGTAGATCGACCATGTTGAACAAGTTAAAATACGCCTATCGGGTCAAAAGAACGTTCAACAATTTCCGTTGCTCATTAACTAGGCAAATTAACACACTCACATTAAAAAGCTTTATGCCTATATAAACATTTACATTACTCTTTTAATAAATGCATTCCTGTCTGGTCTGCTGATGATGTCACCCAACAGAGCACAGTTTTAAAATTGCACATGTTTAGCGTGACGTGCATTAGATCCTGTAATATTTTTTACTCTCTTTAACACGCCTATTCTGTAAGTACCTAATGTATGAATTTATTAAGAACCGCTGAAGATGTGTAGTAGGTACGTACAACGCACTAAATATCGCTGGTCCGGAAGAAAAACGTTATAAGAAAAAAAAAGTTTAAAAATGACTAATTGCGTAACTACATACTTTAAAAAAAAGTTGTAATTGTTAAAATCTAGTCCAAGTTGCGGTCGGTAGAGTGCGGATATATTGTTTCAAAGGACGATCTTAAACTATGTTGTAAAAAAAATCGAGTGCAGTTCACACGCAGCAGAAGCGAAACCTTCACCCACACAATCTCAACCAATAGGAGCTTGAAAAGTGAGCTCATAATCAAAGCGGCCAATACGCGCAGCTCGACAAAGCGCGACACACTGAACTTCAGATTTCTACCCACCCCTTAAACCCTTTTCCTTCCCAGAACTCTCCTCTCCTTATTTTCCTTTAAAAAAGCCCTTCACACAGCATCCCCAAAGATGACATAGGCCCTGAGGGTTTCCTCAAAAGGGAGCTTACTGAGGGAGCTCATGTAAAAAATAAATTTAAAAAATAAAAAAAGCTTAAACAAGCGTAGGCACCTAGTATTTTTGAATAGTAGCACTTGACGCATTGATTTTTAGAAATCTTTCGAAAATATTTCTACCGTCTTTAATGAAGAACGGAATTTTTGATATGTGACGTTTTTCTTTGTGATATCTTTCATACATGGTTTGTGAGAAAGAGGGGTACGATACAACGTATCAGCGGTACGCCCATTGTACAGAACACACAACCTACCACCTCACCTACCGTGCCGCAGTGCTCATACCCCATTGGCGCCAGTTATTAAATTCTACCACTAGGCCTGAAATACCAAACAATCAATTTCAGACTGGAAAGGTTAATGAATTCACATTTTAAATTAGGCGTTTTACCGTGAAAGTAACATTTTTATTCTTAAAAGGCCCCAAAACTAAATATTACGGAATTTAGAATATCAATATAATTTCGGAATTTAGGAATTTATGATTCCTAATGAATATTTTTGATATTATAAAAGTTATGCAAGCTAATTTTCGTCAAAGAAACTGAAATAATTATTAATTGCTTTGCTATAAAAACATTTACTGTAGGAATCCCACAGGGAGAGTTTTAGGTCAGAATAATAATTTCCATTTAAATTTAAATAAAGTTAACATTTTAACTATAGTGTGTTTCATTATGCGAAACATGTAGACTGATGAGAAATATATTAATGAAGACCTCACGAAAAAATGTTTTCGAATTTATCTACATTGATGAGAAATTACCAAATAACATCAGGCACTTATTTATTTTTAACTAGTGAGTTCCCGACATGCGTTGCTTTTCCACTTTAAAAAAAATTGTTTCTTCCTGCGTGTCCTTTCCCATTCGTCCCGTTCCCCTTACACCTCCCCTTCCTCTCACGCGCTCCCTTCCCCTCTCGCGTTCCCATTCCCCTTTCTCCGCCTTCCCTCGCCCCACTCCCCTCGCCCTTTTCCCGTGAACCCCCTTCCCGAGTTCCCCTCCCCCCTCCCGCATTCCATATCTTTATTCCCGGTACATTCAGTTTTGAAACAGCTCGCGTGCCACCTATTGCAATTTTTTTATACAAATTTCATAATGCCAGAGCTCATCAGTATATTTAGAAAAATCCCCAAAGTTTCATCGCATTTGGATTAACTGTTAGCAACGCATAATTTCATTATTATTCATTATAACTTTGACTAGACTCTTTTTTGGCTTGTGATTTTTGCGTGTGTGATTGTTCTTAGATTGAAAATACGACATTATTGGTGTTGTAGCCGAAAATGTTTTGTTTTAAAAAAATTTCTTTAACGTTTTTCAAAGATTTTCAGAAGTTTTTTTATTTGGTGGTGCGCTGCGTTGATTGAAAATTCTTCAAAGAATAATTGGTTTTTTTACCCTTCACAGCTACAACCATATCAATAATGTCGTATTTTTCAATTTTAGCACTCAGGCACAGGCAAAAGTCACGAGTCAAACTACGTGATCTCCTTCCCACCCACCACCAATTGTGAAAGTTGTAAGTGGTAGTAATTGGGTAGTTCGAAGGGAGATGGAAAATTACTTAGCTAATAAGGTTTAGTAACTAAACCAATGTAAAGATTGTGAAGAGGTTTATTCACGATGTTCATCGATTACTTTGTTTTATTTATTTACTACCGGCTTCTACACATCCGTGTCATTCACTAGCGTTCTAAAAGCTAACTTAAAAAAAATTACTAGTACAGAAATGATTTTTTATTGTTCTTTGAAGTACAATCCCGTAAAGGCGTAACTAAGCAGTTTGTCAACGGGATGTTATTGTTTACTTATAATGATTACATTTACAATGATAATTCATTTACAATTCAGTGTGTTCGATTGCAGTGTAAAACATAAATTCTTAATATTATTTTTAATTACTAGCTGGTTACAGGCATGCGTTGCTATTCCATTTAATAAAGAAATTGTTTCTCCCTGCGTGTCCTTTCCCATTCGTCCCTTTCCGCCTCCCCTTCCCCTCTTGCGTTCGCACTCCGCTTCCTCCACCTTCCCTCTCCTCACTCCACTCCCTTCTTCTGTCCCGTGAGCCCCCTCCCGAGTTTCTCTCATACATTCAGTCCCGGTACATTATTTTTTCAAACAGCTCGCGTGCCGCTTATTGCAATTTTTTTATGCAACTTTCATAATGCCAGAACTCACTAGTAGTAAACAAACAAAAATGTATAGGAACCTTGTCCTGACAATAACGAACACAAAACTAAAGAATTATCCAATTTGGTGCAGTCGTTCGGAAGTTATGCACGTACAAACATTTCGGCGATTCATTTTTAATTATACAGATAATATAAATATTCAGATTATCAAATAATCATTATCAATTAAACACATGACTTAGTACAAAGCATCTCTATATAATAAACATTTTTTCTGCATATATGTAAATCTGTTCGCTGAGCCACAATTTTTATATTAGTTGGTAACATGTTAAATATTTTGGGCACATTATATTCCAGTGTTTGCAGTCCGCAAAATTTGTTATATTTTGGAACTAGCATTCTTTCATTCTTTGTGACCTAGTGTTATGTTCATATTCTACTTTCCCCTTATATTCACACAATCTCGACCAATAATTGCCTTGTAAAGTGAGCTCATAATCAAAGCGGCCAATGCGCGTAGCTTGACAGAGGTACTATACGTGATAGATATGTAGGTAAGGTTTCATTCCATCTCATTCTCTCGCAGGCTAAATCCTGTAGATCCTATTTTTAGTGTTGCTTGTTTCCCTTTCATCAAGTTTCAAATCACAGTGCTAAAGAAATTTTCACTTAAAAAAATCACAGAGTGCAATTCACACGCGGTAGAAGTGAAGCCTTCAAAAAACTAAAGAAGACAAAAGTGAGAAGGCAACGAAGCACCGCACAAAGAGGAGACCGATTAGTCTTTCCTATTTTCTCGCAGGCTAAATCCTTTAAGCTTTTTGTAAGTGTCGCTGTTTTTCGTTTCATCGAGTTTCAAACCACAATGGTGCGTGTAACAATGATTATCCCAATCTCGAGACGATAGTTTAAAATACTTGAATTTTCAATATTTTACCATGCAACGACAAAAAAACTGATTCTTTATTTAAAATAATAAGCTTATCAATAGAATAAACTTTCTTTCTGACAAGTAGGACTTAGAATATTCCAGGACAAGAGGATCTAAATCACCTGGAAGTAGGAAACAAACCATATTACGGAATTCATCCATGGAACTGTGAAAACCTGCCAGCTTAATTTATCTAACTGTCTCAGTTTTGCATTCATTTATTTATTCTTAGAAAGGAGATTTATTTTAATTGATGTCTTCAGCGTGGATCGTGATATGGGCCGTATTTGTCTTATCGCGAGAATAAAATTGCCTCGCCCGAATGTTGGTTGCTAACGACCTAATAAATAAATATGATGTTGGAAAATCGGGCACCTTAACGGCAAAGAATAAATATCATTGACATTGCTCGCTGAATATAACAGAAATATGGGTGCACTTATTGTGGAAATGGTTGACATATTGGTAGGGTGGTTACGAATATCTTCGCTACGAATCCGTAGGTCAAGGTCTCAAATCGTGGCAATAAATTAATTTGTGTAATATATCATTGAAGAAGAAGATAACAATAATAATCTAAATGAAAATATGAACGAGAACAAGACAAAGAAAAAAAGAACGGTCGCAACTGAAATATGCATTGCATTAATGGGAATAACCTTCAAAAGTTATAAAAAGAGTTGCACTAATAAAAAATTTAAATTTTCTTATCCATTGTGAAGTCCTTACCTCTTTTATCATAATGTAGTTTCGTGCGACTCCGAAACATATGAAAAGAGGATCATCACAAAGGTGAAAACAGCACATTTAAAAAAATATTATTTTTATAAAGATAAAACTTTAGGCATTCGCCCATGGAGAAACTGAAAAAAAACAGTTGTCTACGCAATCTTAATCTACTTCCTGAACAAAATCGATATTTTTCTGATCTGACATGTCAAAACATGACAAAACTTAACAGTTGGTGAGCCGCTACCATGGCAACCTGTCAACAAGGCAACTGAAACGCGACGTTGCGGCGACCAGCGGCAGTATTGGTCGGTAGAAAAATATCGATTTTGTTCAGTAAGTTGACTGCGATTGCGTCGACAACTGTTTTTTTTTCAGTTTCTCCATGAACAAGGGCCCTTAGACCCATTGACGAAATTTGCATCAAAGTATTTTTTTTAATTTTTTTGACGTGATACCGTCTTATAAATCGTTGAACGCCGGCTGCACTCACGAAAAAGCATGACTCCTTTTCACGTTCCGCATGATCCGAGCAAGCGTTCGGCCTAAGCGTTCGGCTTGTGATGCATCTATTTCTCTTCCACTCCATCGTCATTATATGACGTTATCACCAAAAAACCGATTTTACAGACAACCAAAATTTTGTTAGATTCTGCTGCTCGTGACGCTCCAGAAAATACATCGTTATCTCCAAAGGAGTTGAGAAATTTTATTTAATAATAAATGTAAGAAATAATTTTACTCCACTGCCTTCCAAAATCTTGAATTAGAATGTATAATTTCCTTGAATTTCATTTGAATGTTTAGTTTAATTTCCCGCGATGAATCGTGCAAGGCAGTGCGGTGGTGGTAAGTCCTTCGTATATTTTTCGTACTTCACAACTCACATGGGCATGCACCGGCGAATTGTGTTCATGCATTTTGACGCTTGCCCGTCGGTAATAATTAAGATAGCGCCCTCTTTCGAAGCGCGGTCTGCATCCGGCATTTTCGTGATATTTAATTCACGAGAAAAGGCATTTAATTTCCATTTAAAACCTCGCCAGCGAAGTAACAATGGCTGGTGGGCGACTCTTTTCACTTAGCTCCACTTAGCCCGCTTGTAAAATTCCCACTTACCCCTAAAATACCCGACCGCCCCCATCCCGATACATGTAATTTCTCATTTTAATGCATTCGTCTGTAGTCTCTATGCCATTAAAACGCCGCTTTAAATATTAATAATTATACGTTGGCGCCCAGGGGGTAATCAGATGTGTTCATTTGAGTGTGATTTCAATTAGATAATGAGAGTTTCTTGTATTTCTTGGGGATTAATTTTTTGACGTGATAACGTCTTATAAATCGATGAACGCCGGCAGCACTCACGAAAAAGTACGACTCATTGTCACGTTGTCACGTTCCGCCTGATCCGAGCGTGCAAGCGGACTGCGGAACAAGCGATAGAGAGGCACGATCGGCCTAAGCGTTCGGCGAGAACGCGGAACAAGCGATAGAGAGGCACGATCGGCCTAAGCGTTCGGCTTGTGACTGTAAAATTCTTAAAGTTATGTAAAAATTTTCTTATGACGTTATCACATAAAATTATCGTTCGTAAACCGACTTTACAGACAACCAAATTTTTTTTGTTATGACCATTTTTATTAACATTGTGCACTTTTTGTTACCTAATTTTATTTATTTTTCCGGTTTAATTTATTTTAAACACATCGTCATTCTCTTGCGTTCTTAAAACTAACTTTAAAATTTTGCCATTATGCAGAAATAATTAAATATTTTTAGGAGAGGATAGAAGGATTGGTGATTTGGAAAGGGGGGGGGGGATGGAAGGAGTCAAAATAACACTGAAACATGGTGAGTAAAGATGGTTTTCATAAGCTATTTTTTGTTAACTAAATTACTTTTTGAAGCAAAAACTTCTCCGGCACCGTTGTGATTTGAAACTCGATGCACGAGTTTCAAATCACAACGAAAAATAACGAGACTAAAAAGAGACAAACACATACATCTATAGGATTTAGCTTGCTAGAGAATGAGATAGGATAATCGGTGTCATTTTTGTGCGGTTCGTAGCCTCCCTTTTTGTCTACTTTATTTTTCTGAAATGCTCGTACCGCTTGTGAACTGCACACAAATTTTTTATTTGATTTTTGAATTGAAAATTTCTTTAGCGTCGATTCGAAAGAAAAGGCGACACTTAAAAGAGACAAACACTCACATCTACAGGATTTAGCCTGTGAGAGAATAAGATAGTCTAATCGGTCTCCTCTTTGTACGGTGCTTCGTAGCCTATGAGTCTCCTCTTTGTGCGATGCTGCGTAGCCTTCGTAATCTTGTCTACTTTAGTTTCACTTCTACCGCGTGTAAATTGAACACTGATTTATTTTCGAAGAAAGCAAATTTTTGGATTGTGACATTTTTGGCTTATGAAAAAAAATCACTTTGGCAATAATCTGAAAAAAACAACCTCAATGTTTTAAAAACTCCTACTACCACCACAGAAAGCCGAAAATGTTGCTTGTGTTGTGATGGAGGACTCAGCCAGCCGAGAAATCAAACACGGGACGCCCGGGTGGGACCCAAACGCGATGCTCAATCAACCACTGACCAGTCAATATTATTAATTCAAATAAAAAGTGTTGTGTTGCAAAGTGTGTTTTTTTCATTAAATATCGTTATTATTTCGTAAAACCGGTAGAAAATGAATAAAACAAAACAAAGTTGTGAGAGAATTGATAAATATTACGGTCTTGCACTGCAGAATTTTTAGTTTCTTCCTTTTGAATATTCAAAAATATATTTCATGCCTTTGTGATATTTTTCTACGGTATTATATTGACTTTGCACAAGGAAATGCTAAATGAAAAGACCATTTTATCTATAATATCGAAGTTACAAAGATCTTTTGCCCCAAAATAATATTTTCTCTCAAGTGCTATTCAGACTTTAGAGTTTACGTAACATACCTTTATTTGTTTGAAGAATAATTTAAGTAGGTACAGGTATCCTTTCATATTTGAGAAACGAATTATTTTGTAATTTTCTTTGTCTTCCGTCTTCCTGTACAGATTTTTAAAACTTTTATAATATTATTGTTACTATTTTTCTGCTGATGAGTTTATTTATAAAATAAGCTAGTTTCAATAAAAACAAATAAATACAAAAGATATGTTACGTTGATGGATGTAACCCTCAAGGGTTATTAACATTTGAACATTTAGAAAAGAGGCCTCCTTTTTGTGCGGCGCTTCGTAGAGTAAAATTTTAAATCATTTTTAAACTTGGTAACAATAAAATAAATAAAACCTACAAATATCCTACTCCTGATACTCCGCATTCGTAAAATTGTCTCGAAGTTTAGTTTTCTGAAGGTTTCACTTATTCCGCGTGTGAACTGCACACATGATTTTTTTTTCAAATTGAGGTCTGAATCTTTGCTTTCATAAAAGTGGACATTTTCATTATTTTGGGATTAATTTTTAGACTTGAATAAAGAGGGTAAGATTTTTTCCTTTAAACACCGTTTAGGTCATATTTCTAACTATGATAGTAAGGGAGACACAACTATTTTTATGCGACCTATATAATTTGTTCTGAAAACCCAACAAATAGACCTAACGGGTTAAAAAGATAGGAGCCAAAAATATTGTAAAAATTAGTCGAAGAAAATATTGTTAGTTCTAAATTTAAAATATGAGATTGACAGAACTGACTTCAAAACGAGGTTCCAATGGCCTAGTTGGTTAAGGCATTTGACTAGAGATCCTGGGTTGGAATCCCAGCTGTTACCGTTACTTTTTTAAGTGAAACATCCTTAGCCCCGTTAGCGATTCGGAATTCGGATGAAACGGAGACGACGCTTACAGCACCTGCAAAGCATTATAACCCTATCAAGGCTCCTATTGGCTGAGATATAAAACGGAAACGACGCTAGGTCTAGGCTAGGTCTGCGCTCATTGGCCTGCTCACCGCGCTTTGATTATGACCTCACTTTTCAAGGCTCCTTGGTTCTTCATAGTTTGAGATTGTTTTGGTAAAGTTTTGCTTCTACCGCGTGTTAACTGCACTCGAATTTTTTTAATTTTTGAAGTGAAACTTCTTTAGCGCCGTTAGTGACTTGAAATTCGGGTGAAACAGAAATGCGTCACTACTCGGTTCTACACAAATACTCGGTTCTAATATAATACGGTAACTTCGCACCTCGGCGCGTGCCTTCCATAGCGTAGTGGGTAAGGTGCCTGACAAGTCTCAGCGGCCAGAGAGACAGAGGGTTCGAATTCTACGAAATCCAAAAAAAATATATTTTTATTTCGTGAAATCAATATCCAATCTTAGCAAAAGAAGAGAAAGCGACTTTAGTTTCACTTCTACCGCGTGTGATATTATACATTCTGCGTTTTCTGCATCTTGTTATTTTTCATATTCTCGTTTAGATTAATTAGTATTATCTTCTTCTTCAATGAAATATTAAAGAGTTTATTTTCGTGTGACGCTATGATAGCAAGCCACCTAGGAGCGTATTATTACGAGGTAGGCTTGTCAATAATTCCAGTGCACTGTTAACCTACATTCCCCGTTTTCCATAGCATCAATTCTCAATTAAAACCGTCGCCGTCGGGACTCGCTTTGACAAAGCGGTCACTCTGCCTTTACTTCAACCGAGAGCTGTGCGCCAAATGGAGCTAATTAGACCTAGACAATCGACGATAAGTAGTTATGCCTTACAAGTGCGTTGACAATAATCGACATCTGTACGTTTGGCCATAATCGACGTCTATATGTGGCTCCAGACTCGAGAATGTGTCCGGGGTCTTCAGGTGGCACTTAGGAAGCCAATTGCTCTAGTCTCCGTTCCAATTACCGGTTCAGCTCAGGAATTATTAATGTTAGTCTAATACGCCCCTTACAAAGGTAAATATTTAGATCGCAATCTGAGCGCAGTTAGCTATTCCGCAATCGGACACACAAAACAAACATTTGTATGGCCGGCTGCGGCTGATCGCATATTCTAGTCCTGTTCACCCGCCGTACAACTCACTACCCAAATATACCCGTTGAAATAGTTCAGGCGGCTCTTACACCAATCTGGTAATTTCAGACATTTCAAATCAAGTATGATAATGTTATATTAATATTATTTTTGTGGACGTATATATATATATTTGCAGAGTCGAGCCTAGGGGGACGGGCTTGTAGTTCGTTATTCTGCATCCGTACACACGTAAATAAACTCTGGACTGCCTGATCGGTTATTCAAGTGAAGTATGTGTGCCGGAGTGCGCGCAGAATACCCGGGAAATAGACTTTGACTCTGCGTTCAATTCTGTTAGCTCTTAGAATAATTATTTTCACACGTGTGGAGTTCGTAAACAAAACATATTTCCTAAATAAATTCATCTGCAAAGATTATTTTAGGTGTCGGAAGTTAAATTGCGTGTATGAACCTATATTTCTACGTATTGGACAACATTCATGATATTTTTTCAGCGTCTATCAATCTTGTCTTTTCAATTTTTAATGATACGATCTTTCTAGTTTTGTTCAATTTAGTTTTGAGTAAGGCGTCTTCTATTCTTTCACCTAACACGTACCCTTTTAAGTAAGTTTTCCTATTTTTTCTATATATATAAAAATTTTAATGTTTGCTTCCTGTCTGTGTATATGAGATGTTATGCGTTGCTAAACCATTCATTAGATTGCGATGAAACTTTGTGGATTTTATGTGCGCATGTCCGCGATGATTTTATATACAATAGTGAGTTCTGGCATCATGAAATTATGCATTGCTAACTGATTGCAATGAAACTTTGGGGATTTGATGTGTGCAAGCCCGCGGTGGTTTCTATATATGTAGTGAGTTCTGGCATCATGAAATTATGCGTTGCGATTGCGATGAAGCTTTAGGGATTTGATGTGTGCGTGCCCGCGATGGTTTATATATATAATAGCGAGCTCTGGCGTCATGAAAATGCGTTACTAAACCGTTCATCCGATTGCGAGGAAACTTTGGTGAGTTGTTTTGAGCACGCCCGCGAAGGTATGAATGTACTTCCTGAATGTAATGGGACTGAATGTATTGGATACGGGAGGGGGGAGGGGAACCAGGTAGGGGGGAAGGGAACACGGTAGGGGGGGAGTGGGAACGCGAAAAGGGAAGAGGACGCGGGAGAGGAAAGGGAAGCGGAAAGGAAACGGGACGAATGGGAAAAGACACGCAGGGAGAAATAATTTCTTTATTAAGTGGCATAGCTTCGCATTCCGGGAACTCGCCAGTAATTCCTGAAAATCTTATTTTTATACAATACAAATTGTTTTTTTTTTCTAAATTGCCAATTCTCTTTATTATTTTTTGTAATATAACTTAATAATGTAATACAATTCATTTACCAACTATATTATAACAGGTAATTGAACTGCCTTCTAGATTACACAATAATCGTACACAGTATCGACTCGAATAACTATGCAAGTACTTTACTAATGTTCATATACAAGTCATTATATTGGTATTGAGAGCAAGAGATTAATAGTATTGAAAGTAATAGATTTATAATGTTTTGTAGTATTGATGGCAGTAGATTTATAATATTTTGTACTCTTGAGAGCAATAGATTTACAATGTTTTGTAGTATTGATGGCAGTAGATTTATAATATTTTGTACTCTTGAGAGCAATAGATTTACAATGTTTTGTAGTATTGATGGCAGTAGATTTATAATATTTTGTACTCTTGAGAGCAATAGATTTACAATGTTTTGTAGTATTGATGGCAGTAGATTTATAATATTTTGTACTCTTGAGAGCAATAGATTTACAATGTTTTGTAGTATTGATGGCAGTAGATTTATAATATTTTGTACTCTTGAGAGCAATAGATTTACAATGTTTTGTAGTATTGATGGCAGTAGATTTATAATATTTTGTACTCTTGAGAGCAATAGATTTACAATGTTTTGTAGTATTGATAGCAATAGATTTATAATGATTTTATATAGTGCAACAGCACCCGAAGAATTTTAGCCTGCGATTCTTGAGCATATTTGGATTAAAAACGTAGATATCATTATGTTATCCGATGAAATTTTTTATTCAATTAGAAACAAAAAAATATTGTCTCTCTCCTCTGCTTCAATGCTGTTAGAACGATACGGAGTGCGCATCATATGACCCGTGCTGCTTAATCCAACTACTCAGCGCGCCGTGTGATGAAAGAATATATTTTTTGTTTTTAATTGAAAAAAAATATATCGGACGGCAAAATGACATCTACATATTTAACTCTAAAGATGCTCGGGAATATGGCAATAGCTAGTTAAAATCATTCTAGTACTTACTGTTAGATCTTGTATGGTACATATCTACAAGTCTGGCCAAAATTCAATTTTTTTCAGTTTCAGTGTCGATAATTCTTTTAAACAGTGGAGTGCTTTTTGCCACAATATGCCACTATTTAAAATACCTAGGATTGCTTTGCTGCCAGTTTTGGCAAATAAGTAATGAAGTAGAAGTTTACGATTTTATAAAAAAAATATTTCAAATTCTACAAATATGTGATAATCAACAAAAGATTGGTGAATTCATTGGCTATATAGAACTTTAATCAGTTTTTTTATCTCCATATTAAAATTCGGAGTTATGATTTTTTTAATGTGGGTGGATAATATTCATCAAAAAATCTCGAGCAATCGCTAAAAAGTTTTAAATTGCGCTGTCGCTCCAGTGGTTAACGAAATATTATTTACAAAATTTCAAACAACGACAAAAAAACTATAGTATAATTAAATACGATAACTAATTTACTAGACAATTTTATTGTATACTTTAAATTACCTTCCTCACTAGGTCTAACCTGTTCATGAGGTAGACGACAAGTATGTGTGGTAAAAATATTTCAAAAACAAATTCTCAAATGACTTCTTGTGTCCACAAAACATCTTTCCTTACTGCCAATAATCTATTATCACTTCAATTAAGCAGTAAGTTTTGTCCACAACTGGTGCCGCTACCCAATAGTCTCATTCCGGATCTGTACCGAGCTGCAAACACAAACATACGGTTAAATGCATGGATGTATGCCGGTTGCACGGCCTGTGATTTTATAGTCAAACAAATTCCAATTTCCCTACTTTTTATTTACTGATTTTTCAATTAGACACCTCACGTCGTTTGTAGCGCGAATGATCAGTTAGCATTGCAGTTCCGAAATATATTTTAGTCGTTTAGTTACTTCAGTTTAAATATTGCTCATGAATATTTTCGTATTTCACTAGGACCGATTGTCTTTATATTATGTCATTTAAATTATATTATGTTATTTCATTTATATTAACTCATTTTACCAGTACATTCAACGCGGCTGGCCACACGTGTATTTCTGCTCGCAGCACCGATCTACTACACAACGCAGAACAATAATACGCTAGGGAGGCAGAGATAGGGCCCGCCTCCAAGTGCCGCTGATTTCATGTCAGCAGAGGAGAGTGGGAAAGTCATATGAAATCGAAATGAACGGTAGCCGTTGCGCGGTCGCGTGCCGCACAGTTTGAGGCGCTTCTCAAAAAACGAATTGAGGTTTTTCAGTTATATCTTTAACTTTTCCATATTTTTAAAAATAGTAAAAATGATTTTTTTTATTGGTTCCTACCATAATATATAAAGAAAATTCATGCCAAATTTCAGGAAAGTCGGTTTATTAGAACTTGAGATTTTGTGACAAACGTTTCGAAAAAAGTATTGTCGAGAAAAAGGCGTTTATAGTATTGTTCTTTTTAGATTCTAGTTAGATTCCGTCTATTGCCACGGCACTAAAATAGCTATAACTTTTAAAATAATTGGAATTTCGAAAAATTCTCTCAAGTTCTTGAATATCTAAACTATCGAAATAAGAAAATAAAAACTTTTTTTCTATACTAGAATACCACCTTAAGATGAAGTTATACGTAAAATCCTATTTAGATTCATCTTTACGACGAATTAGTTTACATTATGAACATCAAAAAATATGCTACGGATAAATTGAAGCTTTTACTAGCTTTTCGATGTATTTCAATTACAATAAAATTATTATTTACATACCAAAAAATATAAGCGTAAACCACTTAAAAAAATTTTTTTTATGACTTAACTATGAAGTAATAAGAAACAATTTTTACAAAATATCCCTTTATAGTTAAGACTATTTTTGAGGTTTTGTATGTTCTAACATTTTTTCATTCTTATAAAATTATGCACAAAATAAATAAAAAACGCTTTTCCGCTTACTAGCCTCGTGCAAATACGACGCGCGATTTTAAAATTTGTATGGCAAGAGAATCGAAATATTTCTAGCGTCTATATTCCTCTTAATACATATGTTAAAGGGTACGTTTATTACTATCTGCTAAATTTATTACTATGAAATATTTTTTAATTGTAGTTTTTTATCATTTATAATAATACTGACAACTCTCATTCACATTTTTCGTTTGGGAGTCGCCAATATTATCTTCAATGATTAAATTATTATTCCGTTAATGTTTTTACCTCCCTATCAAAACTTTAATGAAACGAATAAGTTGCTTAAATTAAATTAAACAAACCTTTGTCAAATGGACCAGGGTAGGTCGCACTTGCTATACAGAATAAAGTTACGACTAGTACGGTCACCTCCAGACAAATGTTCACTGAAACACTTACACAAACATTAAACAGATTTACACAAAACCTCCTAATACCCAAAACAAACAAAACGATCTTCCACAAAGGACCTCATTATAGGGCAACAAAGGGATATAATAACCCCCCACAAAACAACAAACACCTAAATGATCACATCAAATTTAAAACATCATTATAAATGCTCTTACTAAACGAATGTCACCAAAGCATTCCTAATGAAATGTATTCGTTTAGGGTATGTACTTAGTTACAATGCAAATAGCCGTACATTCCATAAATGATTTTTTTTTGTAAGTATTTACAAGCGCAGACCAGTAATAAATCACGGGATATTATATTAGTAAATCTAGTTAGTAAGTAAATAACTAACACGGGGAGGACGGACCGCCAAACATCTCGATTTTGGGGCACATACTCCTTGCCTCATTTACATTCATACATCGTCTCATACATTGGTACTCTTCTGTTATTCTGACTCTTGACATGTCTCGACTCAAGTATCTATTCGCTTGATCAATAACACAACCGTCTGAGGGTTCCGTTCTTAATCTTACTCATTACGCCTATATTGTTTCTCCGGATCTCCATATTTCTCACACGATCATACATGGTTTTACCACACACCCGCCTCAAGGATCTCGTTTATACATCAGTTACTCCATTTCATCCTTCCTCCGGCTGTTTCGTGAGTGCAGTAATGTGCAGTAATAACGCTTTCTTGAAAATTAAAATCACGAAATCCTACTGTAGGTACTTGTACAGATTAAACCTACGATTTTTTTCGAAATAGGCAATTCACCCTAAATAGAGTGCTTTGTTTATGAAATTTTAACAAAAGAATTAATAATTTAAATAAAAAAATTGTCTTCATTTACTAAAATAATTTTCTGGTAAAAGTTTTTTACATTCCTATACAACAAAAAAGTATCATAGTTAGATACTTTATCGATTTATTGCAGAATTACAATCAGTTCCAATTTCACAAATTCAAAGAACAAAGTTCATTGAACCAGAGTTACAGATAAACTGAAATCGATATTTTTATGATTACATTATTTAAATATAAGAAAAATAATATTTTTTTAAGCTTGGGTGGGTAATATGTATTTTTGAACGTTATTCGCACAAAATACATACTAATAATCGGTGGATTTACGGATTCACAATATTGGGAAATATTGTAAGCCGGAAAAGGGATTCCCTTTTCCGTTGTTCCCTTTCACAAGGTTGAAGGCGAAGAAAAAGAAAGAAGAAGATTGGGACATACATCCGCATTCAAATTCAAAGTTTTAATTCTTCAAAATTTAAGTTTTAATTCTGAATTACATTTCCTACACCAATGTTTCATTTTTTTATTTCATAATATGAGTGTCAAAAAAAACTTTATGTGCGTCAAACAGTTTATTACTACAGCACGGTTTAGAATCCTTATCCTCTAAGTCTAAATCTAGGAAAATTCTGCGGAGCCATTAGTTAATATTTTTTAATTAATTAAGTTACCTTACAATCTTCTAGGAATCTATGTAATTGAACAAAACTGAAAATATATTACGTCATAAGCCAAGGATCGTAAAAAATGTATTTGAGGTGATCCACTAGTCCTTGAAAAATTCAAAATCAGAATCACCGTCTCTATTGGGTATGGATTTGAAATTTCTTGACAAAATGCTTTTGGAAGGGTTGGAGAAAGTATTAGAGACTTGAGTTTTGTAGGTTGATTTCGTAAAGACCTGTAAAAATTATTAACTCCTTACGCATTATTTATTATAATAACAAGGAAATTTAAAATCAATTTCACGGAACTAAGTGACATGGAGTCTAAGGACGTCCGTTCGCCACCGTAATGGGGCGTTAACTGATACAAAATACCCATAGTCTTTATGCGTAAGCCATAAGGCTTAATTTTCAATTCGAAATTCGTTGAAACCTCTCATTAGTTAAAAAACAACGAAATTGAAGTTTTTTGTTTTATCTTGTGAAATTCTGTCAGAAATATTAAAATGCTTTCCGATCATCTCACATATTTCAAAAAACAAATTATCAAACTCCTACCATGACACTTCGTGGAGAACAGTTATCTAGCTGTTTTTGTTATTGTTTTTGGGGTGTTATGCCGTGTTTCGCCTCCTTCTTTAGCCAACGTTTACGGACAGCGTTACAGTGTCCATCATCAGGGCAGATGAGTAAATGATATTGGTGAGAGTGTTTACTTATGTGTGTCGAATCGATACCGTGCTGCCAGCTCCATTTCTCTACGAGCTGGTGTTAGAAAACATTCAGCATGGTTTTTTTGCGTTTAGCTTTGGTGTAGCCGTCAATTACTGGATACCAAGAACTATTGAGCTTAGCTCCGTCGTCTCTGTTAATATTGATGGGGTTTTTATGGATTTCAATTGCCTCCGTAATTAGGCGTGCTCTGTAAGTTTTGGGTCTTCCCAGGACTTCAGGAACAAATCCAAAGTAATGGCCGGTTTCGATTAAGTGCTCGGCGATTGCCGATTTGTCAGGGTGGCCAAGTTTACAAGCACGAAAGTGTTCCGAAATCCTTTTGGAGATCGTCCGCTCTGTCTGGCCTACATAGACCTTGTCACATCCGGAACAGCTGAGTTTATATACTCCATCTGTTTCCAGAGGAAACTTAGTCTTTGCCGACCTCAGTAGGTCTTGGATTTTTGTCGTGGTTCCGAAGACCGTCTTGATGTTCTCTTTTCTCAACAGCCTGGCAATTCTGTCTGTTACATTATGGACGTAAGGCAGGAAAGCGCAACCTTTTGACTCTTGTTCACCCCTGTCTTCGTTTCGTGCTGATTTGGCTCTTATGATTTGCCTTGTCTGCCTTGCTGGGTAGCCGTTACGCTCCAGTGCATCGGTGAGTTTGGTCAGTTCTAATCCGAGTTTTGGCTCCTCACATATTCTGGTCGCTCGGGTTACCAAAGTATGGATGAGACCTCTCTTCTGAGCGGGGTGATGATGCGAATCAGCGTGGAGATACCTATTTGTATGTGTTGGTTTCCTATAGACTGTGTGTCCTAGGCTACCATCCTCTTTTCGCATCACCTCCACATCCAGAAAAGGCAGGACTTTTTGGTTATTTTCCAGCTCCATCGTGAATTTAATTTTGCTGTGTAGTGAGTTGAGATGGTCCAGGAATTCGTTCAGTTTCTCTGTTCCGTGAGGCCAGATGGCGAAGACATCATCGACATAGCGCCACCATACTTTAGGAACAGCCGAAGCTGTGTCGAGTGCCACTTCTTCAAACTTCTCCATAAAAAAGTTGGCTAGAACTGGCGACAATGGACTGCCCATCGCAACTCCCTCCACTTGCTCGAAAAGTTCACCCTGAAAAGCAAAATAACCTGTTTTGAGGCAGTGTTCAAAAAGTTTGCAAATGTCATCCTCATAAATCTCCCTGAGCAAAGTCATGGAGTCTTCTAGAGGAACATTTGTAAAAAGAGACACTACATCAAAACTGACAAGGATATCTCTTTCATCAGTCTTTACCTTCTTGAGCTTACTGATTAGATCTGTGGAATCCTTAATCCAAGATTCAGTTTTCCCAGTTTGCATCTGCAACAATCTCGATAGGTATTGGGAAAGTTTGTACGTCGGTGCACCAATAGCACTGACAATCGGTCGCATTGGGATATCCTTTTTGTGGATTTTCGGAAGACCGTATAGGGCAGGAGTTCTGGAGGCTTTTACGAAAAGCCCAGATCGATCCTCTTTCCTAATACTGGACGCTTTAACTAGTTCTCTTGTCTTCAAGTCAATCTTGTTGGTGGGGTTGTTTTTTATTTTCTTATAGGTGCCGGCATCGCACAGGAGGTCTTCCATCTTTTTGATGTAGTCTACCGTATTAATCACGACAGTGGCATTGCCTTTGTCGGCTGGCAGAACCAAGATTTCCTCATTGGCGCGCAATTCTTTTAGGGCCGCAAACTCTCCTTTTGTGATGTTTGGGCGGGGTATTTCTGCCCTTTTCAAAATATGGCAAGTCTCTTGACGTATGTCCTCTGCTTGCGTCTCTGTCATTTTGTGGACTTTCATCATTGTATGTAATGCCGTCTCTACACCACATACGATAGATTCTATAGGTATCTTTTTAGGGGCAACTGCATAATTCATCCCCTTTGCAAGCACAGAAGTCGCGTTTGGGCTCAACTCAAGGTTCGAAATATTAATAACAATTTTATTCTGATCGAGTTGTTTTCGATCACCTTTTTTGTCTCGGTTGAGTCTCTCAAACTTTTGCTTTTGCCTAGCATCTGTTGACTGCTTGCATCTTAGTGCTTGATGGTAAGTCATGCTGTCAACCTTCTTCCAATCTTCATCTTTAAGGGTCGCACTCAGGTGTAAGTGTAAATCAAAAAGGCAACGAGATATTCCATCCAGCTCGCCACGCACATTGTGGATTCTTTCCCTTAGTAGCGCTGCTTCCGCTCTTTGGAATACCCGGTCGGCTTTCCGGGATGTAATGTGTCTTTTTATGCGGATGTGTACTGGTACGATCGATTCCTCCTTACATCTCTTGAGGAAAGCCAGGTTGCCCAATAAATGGTTCCTTCGCTTCCTCAGATTTTCCAACCGTCGTACCTTTGTATGAACTTCCTCCCCATAGAGGTTCGTCAGGTATGTTTTTAGGTTTTCACGGCCAAAAAGTATTTTTGTTATTGTTTTTGGGGTGTTATGCCGTGTTTCGCTACCTCCTTCTTTAGCCAACGTTTCGGACAGCGTTACAGTGTCCATCATCAGGGCAGATGAGTAAATGATATTGGTGAGAGTTATCTAGCTGCTTTATTGTCATACCCTTTCTTTCTTTTTTCTCTTCATCTGCAGGTTATGTATTATATTTGACACTACTATGCTTTGTATATCATTTTGATTATCATTATTTATGTTATCACTACAAGCATTTCCATCTAGTAACAACTAAACATTGATTTTTCATGCTGTGAACATTTCTAATTAAAGTGTCAATATCTATGTACATCCCAACGGCAATTCTATTATTGTAATAATTGTTAACACTCTGTAAATGTTTCAAACAATAAATAAATCAATTAATAATTTTCTAAATATTTTAATTTGCCATAATATACAAAAAGATTTTATCCGAAAAGAGGTTCGCAGAAGATTTAGAAAGAAAATTAGTAGAATATTTAGATCTTGAAAGTATTTTTATAGGGCTTCATTAAATTTTTTCAAAGACTTCAATATTTTATTTTTAATTGGAATTATTTTTAAAAAATTACTCGATTATTTCCAAGGCCAAGATGTGATCTATTTGCAGTATTTAATTGAAACATCTATAATATTTCTAAGCAATCAAATTTTTAAACCAAAAACACATTTTTTTACGATTTTACATTATTTCGCATGTATTCATTTTATTTTATGCAAAATTTAATACATTTTCTACGAACCATAAGCGAAACTTTTCAACCACGTTTTGTTTTTTGTATCACTTTTAAATAAATGGTTTTGAATTTCAAAAGTACTCGTAGGTGATTGTAAATTATGTAAGTATCTCTCTGGAACGTAAAATCTCCCACGGGCACACCGCGTAAATAAAAATGCGAGAGAACACCAATTTTTGTGAAAAGTTAAAAGGTATTTAACGAGTAGCTATGCATGAATATACAGTCACCCACCGAAGTTGGGAAATTATGACAGCGGAGTCGACTAACAACCCTCTAAACAAACCCCAACAAACTTTGCATAACAAAGATATTTAAGCCCTTAAAATACAACCCTTTTTTCGGATTTTTTGCACTACTGCGCTTTACGGTCCTCAAAAAGGCATTTAGGGAGTCGTCCTCGACTATTGTTTCCATCGTTATATCGCATCAGTTAGCTCTGATGTCACATATCAAGTCGATGTCTGAAGGGACGAACGCTCGAATCAGTTCCATTGTTAAGTATCCTCCCCTCTTCTGACTTTGATGATTTTGTGGATATAATTCTCGTTATGTGTAATACGACACGCTGGGCTTAATCCCAGGAAACCGAACCATCTTCAATTATTAGACCAAATAGGCGCAAAATTGTGAAAACTTAAATTCTTTTTTTACATTCGCCACACAGGAGACCGTGAAGAAAATAGTTTCCCTGAGATGCTGTATGGAGGATCTTTTTGAAGAGGAAGGAATGAACATTGGTCTTGTTGTAGGAAGGAGGAAACACAGGGGCCGGCAAATCGTTCCACAGCCGAGCAGTTGAACAAAAGAACTAGTCGAAGAAGCGACCCGTTCTCATGTGACAAATGTCAACCGTGTGTTTATGTTGGACACGCGTTTGGCGTGTTTCCCGACTATGCACCGGTGCCGAAGGGATCAATGACGCTAGTTCCTCGGAGCATCTTCCATTGAAATACCGGTAGAACAAGGATAGCATTCCCACCTGACGCTTTTGCTCTAAAAATTGCAATCCGCCTGTTAAGATGGGTGAATCTATCAAACGGACCGCCCGTTTCTGAGGGTATATTTCAGGTATTTGGAGCTCCAGACCAGAGGTGGCTGCCAAATTCAACCGTGGGGCGCACTTGTGAATTGTACAGGGTTAGCAGTTATGAACTATTAAAGTATCTGCGGGCCCTGTACGGTGCGCCCAGTTTTTGAGAGGCTAACTTTACTCTGGCTTCGATGGAGCATGTTGTGGGAGGGTGATAATTTAGAAGCCGTCAAATCGTTTCAAACCCGAGCTGTTAAACTCAAGAACGATTCGTAAAAACGATCTGTTCCCATGTAAGAAAATTTAAACCGTGTACAAATGTTGGGCGTGCGTTTGCCGACGCACTAGTACCGAAAGCATCATAGACGATAGTTATTCGGAGGATCTCCCATTGAAATACTGATAGAACAAGGACAGCATTTCCCCCTGACGCCTAACCCGTTTTTCAAGTATTTTGTGGCTCCATACCAGAGGTGGCTGCCAAAATCAAAAGTCGTGGCACTTGAGATTTGGTCAGCAAGTTATTTACTATTTTTGTGACCCACTAAAATCTCTAGCATAGTGAGATCTGGCATTTTGTAAAAAGCGTAAGCTTTTGATAAAAAAATAGATTAAAAATAAAATATTTATTGAAATATGCTAAGGACGGATTTTTTCACAGAATTTGAATCTTTCATCAGATTTAATAAAGTTAATTTTAATTCTGTAAAAGTTATTTTCAAGTTCTGTTAATATATCTTTATTAGCCGCTGTTTTACAAAACTGAAATAACGGTATTTACTGTGATAATAATACTTAAATAGAACTTAGAATAAATTTTATAATCGATAAATTTATAATCGATAAATTTATAATCGATAAATTTTTAATCGATAAATTTATAATCGATAAATTTATAATGATATATTTATAATCGATAAATTTATAATAGATAAATTTATAAGAAACCCGTACTGAGAGTTTTTTTAATGTTCGATAACGTCGCACAATTTAGGAGAAAATGCAATTAATCGAAACCACAATCGAAACCAGAATCGAAATCACCAGCGAAATATTTTAATAAAAAAAGTAGGTGAGAGGTGAAAAACGTGTATTAAAGTATAAAATTCCACAAAAACTTTCTGATTTACCGTCATACGTCTTTCTTTAGTTTATTCATCATCAATTTTCCACTTTATAGAAAATTAATCATACTTTTATGGTTTAATAAGCTCTCCCACTTTGAAGTTTTCCTTCTTAGGATTTCTAAACTAGGAAACTTTTAAAAATTTTCATATTTTAAGGTTGCATTCTCAGTGTTAGGCTTCTACCTCATAACTAAGTGGAAGAAAATTTCAAAAGAAACTCAAAAGTAAATAGCTCCTCGTTAGCTTGAACCAAATTTTCAGAAATAATTTCAGTATTAATTGAAGGCAACATGAAATGCGCTGATGCATTATTTTGCAGTAAATAATATGGTGAAGGTAAACACAGTTTAGCAGGTATCTAAGTAGAAATCGCACGAGCATTTCACATGTAGGGAGGATTTATGAATAAAATCTTCTCAGCAAGAATGACAAGTGCCTTTTTTGGCAAGTCTCCAAAAGCTCTTGCGTGCATCTGAAGGAAGAGCACTCGGGGAAGATGTAGGTTCTCGCTATGGGGTGATGGGATTTATACGTCTACGAGAGACAGCAGTGACATTCCTTTTAAAAGCGAATATCGTTTTAAGAGAATTAATTCAAAAACAGTATTTCTTTGTTGTTGTTCATTAAATCTCGGCGGAATCGAATTATCCGCGTCTCGCCGCCAACCGAGGAGTAGTTAAAGAGATATTGTTCGTCTTAGCACTGCTAAATATACGGAGTCACCACGCGGCGATAAACAGTTAAAGCTTTGGACGTATTTTGATGACAGTTCGTTTTTACGGAAACTCGTAAAATGGAATTGTCAATTCGTACCCGTTTTTACGCAGCGACGGAGGACGTACTGCTGCCTGCTCGGCTGGGCGATGTACACATCTCTCGGCTAGATTGAAACCTATCGATAAAATTTCTTTTACAACCGCCCTCGTAAAAACAGCCAACTACTTCCCCAGGTTTATACTATAATAGAAGACGATCGAGACAGTAACTTACTTTAAATTTGTTTAAAGGAGATAATCCATTTTCACTTATATTTTAATAAAACGATACCGAATATTATTCACTATATTACATTTTATAGATAATAAGTAAGTATTTTTTTCGAAGTGAAACTTCTTTACCCCGTTAGTGATTTGAAATTCGGAAGAAACGGAAGTGCGTCACTAAAATGTATCATTTGACGGGTCCTCGGTTCTAATATAATGCGGTAAATTAACAGCTTAGCGCGAGCCTTCGATAGCGCAGCGGGTAAGGCGCTTGACAAATTTCAGCTGCTAGAGAGACAGACATCCAGCAAACGGAGGTTCGAATCCTACGAAATCCAAAAAAAAAAAAATATATATATATATATATTTTGTGAAATCAATATCCAATCTTCAAACCACTCTAAAATGAACAGGCAAAAGAAAAGAAAGCGACATCTAGCGACTTTCTACTTTCACTTCTACCGCGTGTGAATTGCACTCTGATTTTTTTTCAATGTATCAATCAAATTTAATTGAACTTCCAAATTTTTTATGCAGGGTTAGAAATCAGGTGCAAAGCTGGCTTGGAGGTACCTGCTAGTCAGATCTGGTAATTAAATACAAGTTAAAGCCAATTTAAGGACCTTTTTTTTAATTCTGTGCTTCGTTGCGCTTCAGTCGATTTATTCGAACCAAAGTAGAATATATTAATTTATTATTTTATGGATAAATTTTCCATTCATAATATAACAAAATACGGAGTGAGATAAAAATATTGATGACAGCAAAAGAGAATTATTAATGAATCAATAGAGAAATGACAACAAAACAATGAAGACAACAAAAGGAAGAAAATGTCAAGTCAAAGCGTGAAATTTCGAAAAAACTATATATGTTTTTTTAAACGATTGAGAAAATATTATATTTATTTAAGTAATGACTAATATCATTTAGGTCGGGTTGTTTTGCAAAATTTGAACAACTCTTCAAATTAAGTAAAAATAGTAATAAGTTCTGTGGAAGTTCTGTTGTTATCTGTTATTGTCTTTGTGGCCAGTTATTTCATAGCATTTGGATAATTAAACAACTTAAGAAGGACTTTCGCAGAACTTGAATTTTATTTTGAAATTTGACGAATTCTTAAAATTTGGAAGTTAATTTCAAGTTTTGTGAAAATTTGTTATTGTATATATCTTCACAGAACTGAAATAATATCATAACTTTCACAGAACCTGAAAATGAACCTGTAAATTTGATGATTTGTTAAAATTCTCTGAAACACCTGTCCTAACATTCGTAAAAAATTCAATACTTTGACCACATTCTGAACAAAGGAAAACTAACCTACCCAGATTTTAATTTAACAAGTGTTGATTGATTGAGGATTAGCAATTCATTATTCCGGAGTCTACGGGAAGGGTTATTGAACCGTATGAGTATAACAAAGAAGGTGAGATAACTATAGATTCTGTTCATAATTTTTTAACTGAAAAATTGGATCACAGTATTTTTTACGTTTTTTCTGGAGGAAAAAGATTTGAATTTGTTCAATATCATCAAATGAGTACTCACCTCCGTCAATTCCTGAACCTCCAAGCAATAAAGAAGTTGAGTGAAAAATATGTTGACTTTTAAAAAACGTGTTCATGTCAGTAGATCAATAAATATCGATTCTAAATATATAAAAATATTTCTATATTATTATTTTTAGAATTAATTAAACGTTCCTAAAAAAATATTAAAAAGCTTTAAATTATAAACGCTTCATGATTGGTTCAAAGAATTCTGACGTCATCTGTACTTCGGTTTGTACGGTCATTGGAATGTTTATAGTGCATCTCTTTCTATTACATGAGAGATGGTTTGTTTATGATGAGAGAAGTTTACGCCAAACAGTTTTGCTTGCTATCTTGTTTTGAGTCTTTTTAGTTTAAGTAAGTGACCAAAATATACAAATCAATACAAAATAATAATACTAAATCTGTTTAAAAAACTACATACCACGTCAGAAACTCTTTAAAATGTATAAAAACAATCGTAATGCTAAGTACTCGCGCCCTCCGATTCTGAATTCCAAAATGGCGATCGTCGAACAGCAGATTCAGCTTCGACTTGTCATTCATCTGCAATACCGTGCCGAGCAATACCGTGTTTTGTTTCTCCCTTCAAAAAGTTGAAGGGAGAAACAAAAATTTAAACTTTAAAAATTAATTTAACTAAAATCTTGGTCAATAAATATATATTTTTTTTAATCCTGATAGACATTGATATAAAATTGATATAAAAAAATACTGGAATTCTTTACCGAAAAATTTAAAAAATCTCCATACAAAATGCCCAATCAGCATGTTTTTCAGAGCCCAAATGACGTCACACACACACCCCGACTTTTCCGCTCGGATTCCGCTCGTTTTGGCGGGCTTCATGAAATTAAAATTTTGAGAATTAATTTAATTATGAAAACGAACTTTAAAAAAAACTAGTATTTAAGTTTGAATGTGAACATTGATAAAAAAAAT
This sequence comes from Glyphotaelius pellucidus, assembly GCA_936435175.1. Lineage (NCBI taxonomy): Eukaryota > Metazoa > Arthropoda > Insecta > Trichoptera > Limnephilidae > Glyphotaelius > Glyphotaelius pellucidus. The sequence continues at coordinate 7,789,024 of OW386542.1, forward strand.
TCAAAATGGACTCAACTTCCTTATTCCTAGCAAGAATCGTCGCGCGTCGTTGTACTGTTTCGACATGATTAATGTGGACCGCATAGAAGAGAGACTTAATAAAAAAATTACCTACAGCTATTTTATTCTGTAAATGGAATATTTATTCATAAAAAAATGCTTTGAAAAGTCTTGCACACGCCGGTAATTTAACTGGCTCCAGAGCGAACACTTTTTCCGCTCGATAGAAACAAATTTCCCAACCACCGTAATAACAAGAGGTACGTAGTGAGTGAGTTTATCTTTCGTCAGTAATGTACAAAGTACATTCTTTGCAACATTTTGTTCTTTGAGTTCCGAATCACGGATGCCTAACCTAACCTAAGCCAGCGATATACTTCACTGAGATGTTATAAATTTGCTTCAAAGTTTCTTCAAAGGAACGAAAATAATGAGAAATATTTACTTTGGCAAACTCGAGTCCGGCAGTTGGACCACGTAGGATTTACAATATTATGAGGAATACTTTGGGCTTACGGAAGAAAAATGTTGTTGAACAACAGATGGTGTTAAGGGGTGGCACAAGCACAACACTATTATAAACTACATTTGCTGAACCAGAGGGAACACCAGGAGAGTAGGACAAAACAGAAGGTCGAGGATCCTCGCAAATGTGAAGTGTGAGAGGGGGGTGTAGGAGGAAAATTGCAAACTTTTTTCTCAATATGTTTCAAAAAAGATAATAATAGCTCTGCTTACAATAGAAAACACATCGATTTATCTTTGTAACATTTCAGAAATGATAGAAAGACTGTTGTACTCAATAAATTTTCACTGAGCCGAACCATTTATTCTTTTTTTTATTATCAGAACTTACTTTGCATGTCGACAGTCGCCAGCAGTAGGTACGTATGCAAAATTCAATTTATTTTTAACCGAGGATGCCTACGTTGGGTATTTTGCGGTCGGGTCCTCTTTTTCATGTGATCCCAGGATGTCTTTAGGGACTTTTTATCTCGTGCAGATTAATTAAAAGTGACGATACAATTTCGAGGAAGTCACCAGTAGGACGCAGAGTCGGCAAATTTGAGAGAATGTTTTTAATAAAAAATTGTAAAATATCTCAATTTAGGGGCGTGTATCGCGTGACGTTCTGTAAATTCTGATTAAAATGTGTAAATGTATTGAATATTATAATATTACAAAAATAATCCTCCAGGTATTATTAGTTTAGCGTACAACTTTTCCTGCCTACAACTTGCTCGTATAATAGGGATGTGGTAAAAGTTTCCGCCACAATCAACTCTAAAAATGTATCCAAACAATGATTTTTGTCCGCACAACAATACCACTCGCTTTTAAAAGTCACAATGTTGAATTGTTGGCTTTTAGGTATCTCGCAGCTGTTTCAATGCCCTACTTTCCAACTATCATTGTTCTGGTATTGCCTTTAAAATAAGGCAATCCGAACCAAAAACAATAGTGCGTTCCAATTAGCAGAAAAAAACGAGTAAATTATCGTTACGGATAAATTTGAACAAGGTTACAATTCTTGAGGGTCAAAAGTGTATTGACAGACTTCAATTTCAATACGCAAAATAAAAAAGTTTTTTTAACAAACCTAAATTTGCAAATATATGTTAAACTTGATTGATAGCCTCCGTGGTTGATTGGTTAATCCTTGGCTACGAATCCGGAGGTCGCGGTCGTAAAATTTTATTAGATAAATCTGTGTTATTTCACATTTAGATACTCAATAAAAATAATATAGGATAGTAGATATCCAATATTAGCAGAAGAAGGTGGAAATTTCCTAAGAGAAGATATTCTCAGTATTGCCCTGGTGAATGACCAAAAAACAATTTTAGCATGGTACCGCCAATTGTTGGATAGCTAATTAATGGATATTATTTATTTGATAACATTATTGGATTTAACAAACACCCCTGCCATAGGTCTCCCAGGTGATTCGCTACGTTCGCTACGTTTAGCAACATGCCCGGTTTCACGGGATGAGGTTTGTCTAGAGTCTAGATGAGTTAGCGGCGGATGCATTGCCCACCTACTGCGTGGCGGACCGGATCACGAGAGACTGGTTGAGGAACTCTCCAGCCGGACTCTCTCGATACATCGCCTTGCACCGCAGTGCTAAGGATAAACTCATACCTCTCTTGGACAACAGATTGATTCCCAGATTCCTACCTCACATACCTTTTTCCCTGTAAAACTCCTTCTCCTTCCATTCCCTAAAAATACCCTCCACACAGCATCTCCAACAATTACATAGGCCCCGAGGTATTTTTTTTCTTCGAAGCCTTCTGTGTGGGTGTGTGTACTGTAACAAAAAAAAAATCACAGACGAAACCTTGCTTGAAATGGCTTTAGTCATGTTTGGTGATCAGATCTGAGTTGCCAAGTACTTCACCACCTTCCTGTTTATCGTCTTCTTTCCCTCCCTCCTACCATCAACTTAACAACATATCCCAATTGGGGATGGAATAGTCTCACTGGTCTCGCATAAATAATTTACAACTTATCAATTATAAACTTTCTTCCTGCCTTGAAAGTATCGTCCTTCCATTGGATGTTAAATGATATTCAAAATCCGTCATTGTGGACTAGCGCAGGTCCATGAAAAATAACGATGAATTCTGATAGTTGATATTAAATTATAGTTTATAACAGGCAGCTACTTTCTGATTTCTTCACATAATCAATTGCAGTTTTGAAAATAACATTTTAATTCATTTTAGTTCATCGTACCAGATTTCACGCAGGACTAACGAACGTAACGAAGTAACCGAAATCAGTATGTTTGACGATATGACTATATCTACATACCATTAATTAGAAAAATAACACACATTATTCATATTCATAAAAATAATAACAATAAATTTATTTATTTACTTTTTTATAAGCCCATGGGGTTTTTACATTGGGTACATAAAATTTACAATTTCATGTTTATAATGTTTACAACTTAGAGCTTCGAATTCACATTTTTTTAATAAGCGTTGGTGCTTATCCGATTCTAAGGTACACTCATGTTTAAGGTATTTAATAAAAAATATGGTTGTCTGTAAAGTCGGTTTTCGGACGAGAATTTTACGTGATAACGTCACATAATAACGATGGAGTGGAAGAGAGATATATGCGTCATGAGCCGCACGCTTAGGCCGAACGCTTGTTCCGCATTCTTGCTTGTACGCTCGGCTCAGGCGGAAAGTGACCATAAGTCATTCTTTTTCGTGCATGCAGCCGGTGTTCATCGATTTATAAAACGTTATCACGTCAAAAGAAAAGTTAATTTGTTCTAATGGGATATTTAAATAAAAAAATATAAATCATAAAAGCTTTATGGTAAGGTGACCAAATAACGGAGTTATACTCTAATTGGCTGCAAACTAATAAAATTTTCGTGACAGAAAGTGAAGTAAAGTTTTTAGTGTTTCTCAGCATAAAACCAAATGTTTTCATAACTCATTTGTGATGAAGATGTACAAATTCCGATTTTTCATCAAATATAACTCCGAGGTCTCTTATTTTAGTTCATATCTCCAGTTGTATTGTGTCGCATAATGGAATAGTATTGGAGAAAGTAAAGAGTAAATACAGGTTGAAAATATTGTCTTCATAATGAAATATTGACCTGCCTACTCCCATCCGTTTTTCCCACACAAATTAGGATTTGTGTCAAACGTTCTATGTGATGTGTTCACATGATATAATATTATGTAGTGCGTACTTTTATACATATGTACAGTTTTGAGTCTATGTAAGTCTTAAATTTTAACTTTACAGCAGTGTCGGTCTCCGGATACGGCCTCAGTTTCAGGCAAATTTGTATCTCAGTTTGTAAACATATACATCGTGGAGATTATAAGGGACAAGCCTATTTGCGAATGGCCCCTAAATCATGATATACTGACGGCCGGTCGAGATGGGTTCATTAAATTCCTCACCTGGCACTTTCCGTGGCCTCGCACCGCACATACGAGTATATTATTTCTTATTATCACCGTACATATATTTTCGTATTATTTCCATACGTATTTGTTTCCCGGTTCCTGCTAAAGGCACACGCTGGCGAAAACTGACGGAAAGTAACACTTTGCATTTCATAAATGACCCTTCTTTCGTTGTGGGTATTTAGGAAGGAAACTGAGTTCTTTTTAAAAACAGTTAATAGACCGTGTCGTTACTATAATATGGTGAATGTGTAATGTATAGGTTGTCCGGTAAGTGATGGATAACCTTTCAACAGTGTTTCAAAAATTGAATAGCATTTTTAGTAAGAGTTCATTTTAATTTTTTTGAAGTGAAAACTTCTTTGGTACCGTTGTGATTTGAAACTCGATGAAATGGAAGCGAGCACTCAAAGAGACAAATACATACATCTACAGGATTTAGCCTGAGAGAGAATGAAATAGCAATAAAATATTCATTTAATTTACGGGTATTCAGTTCCAATATATTACGATAAATTCACAGTCCCACGTAAGCCTTCTTTGGTGTAGCGGTATAAAGCGCCTGGCGAATACCAGTGGCCAGATATTCAGAGGACCAAGGATCAATCCTATTAAATCAAAAAAATTGAACATTTTGATTTTTGTAAAATCAATATCCAATCTTCAAACCACTCCAAATTTAACAGGCAAAGAAAATACAAAAAGCGACCGAAATATTCTATATTCCGAAGAAGAAAACACATATACTAGTAAGATTACCAAATGTATAAGAAAAGATGCACAGGAATTCGACGACAGAAATATGAAAAGAAAACATCCTTCACATTTATAAAAAAAGGTTTTCGTAGTATCCCCACTCTTGTCTTCTTTAGTTTTCTGAGGAATTATGTGAATTGCACACTTTGATTTTTTTAACTGACCCCCCTGCTAATCAATCAATTACCTGTAGCAACATTGCGTAAGCTTATCAATCTCAATTTGGGAGGCGGATATGGGTATCACAGCCCTAAGAACCATTTATTAGACAATCAACACCCTTCACCAGTCACCCCAAAAAATTCGGGTGACGTACTTTTGGTGATTTAGGAGGATTGTCCGGGTTCATTGAGTGAGGTTTTTAGGTCTTGGCGGTGGATACTCTTGCCACCTTCTGCGTGGTGGGCCAGATCGGGAGACACTGGAGATTGATTCATTTGATTTTCACTCGTGGACACATTGACCCTAGATTCCCACCCATCCCTCATACCTTTTTCTTTCCAAAAACTTCCTCTCCTTCCTCTTCCTGAAGGATTGACACAGCATTCTCAAAGATGACATCGACCCTGAGGGATTTTTTTCCTCGGGACCTCCTATGTGGAGATAAAATTTAAAAAAACGAAATGGTCGTACAAATGTCAAACAATAAAATTGCATTTATTGGAGCTTTGATGATAAAATAATGTTACATTTGAAAATCGGTGAAATATAAGATTATGTATGAACATTTTTATGTTGACACGTCCGTGTCATTCACTAGCAATCTTATAACTAACTTAAAATGTAAATCCTATATTCCTCTTTAGTTCGAAGTCAAGATGAATATAATTTTTCTGTTTGGTCACCTCACTTCAAAATTCACTCCGATTCCATTGAAAAAATTCAGAATAAATTCCTAAGATTCATTAACCATAAACTCGATCTACTAATAGAATTAATAAATTACAATCATTTGACGAAAAAATTAAACTTACTAAAACTCTCAGACAGAAATGATTAGATTTTTTTTATTACATGCAGAAACCAGTAGCAGATAAATAAAAATTAAGTAACAAATCTACATATGAAATAAAAGTCTTCAAACCAAAGGTACCTATTTACCTACGCCTGAAATATCTTCGGAATTTAAATGACCAACAATATTGTGTGAAGTAATAATTATCTAAATAGATTAAAATAACAAACTTCCAGAGGGTCGTCCTTGAAATATTCCAAATCAATTAATTTGCTTACCTTACAAATAGTACGGCGTAATAACGCGGACACAATATATTAATATAATCGAGTTCTCCGACCAAAAGCATTCCTGTAGACGCTATCCCTAAAGTTGCGGTTTGTTGGTATCCGGCCCGTTACCGGGGCCAGTCACCTTCAATTTCATGCTTGCTACTTTCGATAAGCATCGTGATATAATTTTGATTAAAAAAAAATAAATAACAAATTGCAGAATTACAAAAATTTATTTATTTATTTATTTATTTATTAATAAACGCCCTTTTCGGGGCTTTTACATATATAGCATAGTTAGAAAAATACATTTTATTGTACATAACTGAACAGCCTCAATAACAATATTTTATATTTATTCAAAGATAAATTGAAGATGTCCACTGACTTGGTATAATTGTTTCCCTCCATTAGTATTCTGGGCAAAGAGGAATACATATGGTAGTTAGTCCCAGAATTTCCGCACTGAAATAAATCCTGACTTCTAGTATTACGAAGTGGAATTCGGAAGCTTATCAATTCAAGTAATACCAGACTATCAACTAAATCATTTAGAATTTTATATAAAAATACCAAGTCAGTGAAAATTCTTCTGTCTGACAATTTAAGCATATTCATATCGTTTAAAATAGTGTTGTAGTTTAACATATTTGCTGGAATACCCATTTTAAAATTTAGAAAACGTAAGAATTTGTTTTGTATTCTTTCAACAGCTTGTACGTGCATATTATAATGAGGATTCCAGTCAGGAGAATTGTACTCAAGTTGGCTTCTTACATAAGCAAAATATAACAGTTTAATACATTTTATATTGTTAAAGTTTCTAGTTAGCCTAGTTATAAACCCCAACATTTTTAAGCCCTTATTACAGATTTCTGTTATGTGGTTAACAAATGAAAGATTTGATTGAAAAGTGATGCCCAAGTCTTTAATTTGTATTAATGTCTGAAGAGCATTGCTGTAATTAAATATCACTGGATTTTTTATTATTTATTTATTATTTATTATTTTTACTACCAGGCAAAAAAGTATAACTACAACAGTAATAAAAAATAATAAATACATAAATAATTTTATGGGAGTAAATCTTAAAATTAAATATATTAAATTATTAAAATTAAATATTTCATACACAATGCATTTAATTATGTTTTTATCAATTATGTTTTTATTTTGAACAAATAAATTTATAAAAAACAGGGACACGTTTTGATAATTTTTTAGATTTTCATCTAAAAGTATTTTCGTTATTTGTTTTTGGGGTGTTATGCCGTGTTGCACTCCTTCCTTCTATAGCCAACGTGTCGTATAACGTTACAGTGTCCATCATCACGGCAGATGTGTAATTTGAGATTTATAAACGTAGACTAAAGAGGGAGCGCAACACGGCATAACACCCCAAAAACAAATAACGGAAAGGGATTCGTTTGGTTTTTTAAACATTTCTAACACACAATTCTTTGTTCCGCAATATTGAGATATTGTGATAATTTTTTGAAGAAATCGATTTAATTATTGAATGAGCTTAACATAGTCCTGCTTTGACTAGACATTTTGAATTCTGTCTGTCTATAAAATTGTTTGCACGCTCCTGTTTCCGATTTAAGATGGTGGCCGTTTTAATGGTTCAGAAAAGATTATTTTTTCAAAAATGTCTTGAATAAATCGTCGTGTTTTATATTACTTTCTTATTCGCATTTTTTAATACAATGGTTCCTATCTACCTACCGAATAAACAAAAGAAAATCATTGATATAGTGACGTTTCTTTGAACAGATTGTATAATTGCTTATTTGAAAATTTAATTTTTTTATTTAATATTCAATTTTAATTGAATAGGCATTTATTGAAATAACTAATTAGAAATTTTAAGATTTCAGAGGAAGTTTTGGTTTTTATTAAACAAGAGAATATTAAGAACATACTCTTTTGCACGCGAAGTCTACACTGTTTATAGAACCGCTAGTTACAAATAAACGAGCACATATATTAACATCGAGTATTATATTTACAAAAGAAATATCCTGATAAAGTAATTGAATTTTTTACGTTATATGTAGTTACGTTCATTTGTTGGCGTTCAAAAAGAAAAATAAGACGGTTTGGCAAAAGCAGAAGACGAAGGAGATATGTAAATACGAATGTTGGAGGGAGCATGCTGATATTAAATAAACGTTTATAATTAAGCGAAAATTGTGCAAATACTTAATAAAACACGGCTCGTTTAATAAAAAATGAAAATTTCTCGAAAAATATCTTAAAGAGCATTAAAAAATACACTGTGAATTAACGTTCAAAATAACTGAATAAAATGTATTTTAGATAATTTTCGGAGCATACATTGCGTTTTTTTTCTATTGAGGGAATTTCGTATAATTACAGTTTGGGCTTGACAAATTACATATTATCTTATCATTGTAATAATACAGGATCTAATGCTGAATTATATTCCATTATTAATCACCTGCATATGCTTGGTAATAAATATGTTGTTGATGATGTGATAAATGTTGAAAAATTATCAACATACAAACATTATTTAATTAAAGCTGCTCGGTTCGATTATAATCAAATAAACTTTGAATGTTTATATTCTTCATCAATGTTTACTTCTTTTTAAATTTATTATTGTTTTGGATTTGGTTTTCTAAATTTATTTTTGTTACGTACTTTACTTAGTTATTTTTTTAGTTCAAAATACCTTGTAGGTATACATGTATATGAGGTTTTCTTTTTCTACTTTATGCTGTTAAATAAATACTTTTTAATTTTTTGGCAAATGAATATTTTTTTTCAAAGCTATGCATTATGCATATTCTGTTTCCATTTCTAATTATTGTAATTCCTATGTAAAAGCCGTTAATCGGCGTTAATTCATAATAAATAAATAAAAAAATCTTCAAAAATATCATACATTTTTTTAAGAACTTAAAAACTTAGTTGATGGAAAATATGTTATACAAAATCGGAATGTGATAAATACAAAAATATTAAATTTTAATTTTACTTAATTACTAATATTGGAAAAAAACAAGTAATATTCTTTAATGTGATGCTGCTTTGAGATTGCTGATAAAATTTTTGCCACAAAAAACCTTTTACAATCTAGAAAAGTAGGTATTGAGTATCTTACGAGATGTCACTTAGGGCCGCTCTCGCCAATCACACTGAGTGACCGACATCGAGTTAAGCCAATGACTGTCAGTGTTACGTCAGCGTGTTTTCAGCTGATCAAAATCATAGCTGCATTTAAAAATGTTGGATAAAAATAATTTCATTTAATATTTTAATAATATTAACCATTAAGGTATATAAGATATTCTTAGTTAATATTTACTGTAAATTGTATATCTACAATGATTATTTTTTATGTAATTTTTTTTTTAATATCCAATATTCATCAATTTGGGAGGCGGGAATGGGTACCGCCGCCCCGGGAACCTTTATTGGATAGCCAACACCTCTGCCATAGGTCACCCCAAGTGGTTCGCTACGTTTGGTAATTTAGCAGGGGTGCCCGGGTTCATGGGATGAGGTTTGTCTTGGTCTTGGAGGCGGATGGCCAGGACACACTGAACCCCAGTTTCCTATCACCCCTCAAACCCTTTTCCTTCCCAGAACTCTCCTTCCCTTCCTTTCCTTCAAAAACCCTCCACACAGCATCCCCAAAGATGACATAGGGCCTGAGGGAAATTATTTTCCTCAGGGTCTCCTGTAAAAAAAAAAAAAAAATTCATGTGAAAATATTTTGAGTGACAATTGTCAATCAATTAACGTTTAGTACAAACATGTTGAAGAAATGCAATTGAGTATCTTCAGCTGTATATTTAGGTAAATTGTATGAATTGTTGTTTATACAGAAGATCTGTTGAAAGTTTCGTTTCTACTGTTTTTGAGATCAAGATTATAGCATAATGTACGTACGAGATATATTTATTTTTATTTCATCAAAAATTCTGAAAATTTAGACTTTTAAATTTATATAAAGAAATTAAAATAAACCAACAGTGCAGTTTTCAATTTTTAGCAGATCCAACATTGTTCTTCGGGACCGTAAAATATCTACCTATTATGGCTAATCATGTTGTCATCATTGTTTCCACGTCCTATCAAATAACAATTATACAAAGCTAATTGTAAATACGGAAATAAAAGTGTTATTTAAACAATGCAGATCACACCACCATTGTAGGCAAGCACTTTAAACTATGAAGTTTTGTATAGAAAAGGGAAAACATTCTGATAATCTTCGGGCTTACCAACTAATTGACTAAAGGTCCCATTTAATTTGCATGGAGCTGGGAATGCTTCCTTCTTCGCTTTCCAATTTCACATTATTGCGTTCCCTAATATTAAACATCTGCCGAGCTATATTACTGTAATGGCTCCACTAAGATTAACATTCAAACGATGCGACGGTGTTTGTTTCAGATCTAGGTGAAATCTTGAAATTTTATTCAATTAGGCGATATAAAGAATAAAATTTCTTAGTAGCGGGGATGTACCTCTAGCTCTTCCGCTCATTGAGTAACTGAAAAACAGTTGGCAACTCAATCGCTATCCACAGGGAAGCAACTTCCCTGTGGATAGCGATTCTAAATTCGCAAGCAACTTGCGAATTTCATTGAAGGTCCGCACTCAGGCAACTTCTCAAAGACCAGTTGTCAAGGGCGACGCAACCAGTCACTCGTAAATCCCTGTGCCAGTTGCGCCTCACAACCTGTCAATTTTTCAAGTAATTTGCGATATGTCAGAGCAGGAAAATATCGGTTTTGTTCAGAAGGTTGATAAATTATTATGTATTTAAGTTGATAATTGATAAATTATTAATTAATTATATTTTTGTTTAACGAGCTGATATAATAATTAGTGAAATCGTTAAGTTGACGGCCGGCTTAGTCCAGCGGTAAGGCTTGACTTGCATTCCGAAGGTCGCGGGATCGAATCCCGGCGTGGCAATGAAATTTTATTTGATTAATATGTGTTATTTCACAATTTATTCATTTAAAATAATATAAAGTATATTTGCGGCACGTTCTAGAGTGGAAAATACTCTCAGTATCGCCCTGGTGTAAGACCACCATTCAGAATTGAAACGTTGCTTGAAATGGCTCTAGCCGTGATTGGTGACCAGATCTGAATAGCCAGGTACTTTCCACCTTCCTCTTTCCCATCACCTTCCCCTCCCCACTACCTTCAGCTTCACAGCATACCCCAATTGGGGATGCCATAGTCTTACTGGCTCCAGACGGGAGCAGTTGGGACTCTTTGCGGTATTCATATAAAAAAAAATTAAAAAGTTGACTTGCACCGAAAATTGAGTTGCCAACCTGTTTAGTTTGGTTTCGGTTTCTCCGTGAGCACAGAACCTTAAAAGCAAATCATTTCAAAGAGGACACGTTTGAATGTTTTTGAACACACCGATGGTATCGACAGTTTCATAAAAGTTTGTCGAACTAGTTTGGAACACCCGCCCGCCCGTCCCCTCACGTGCCCATTAATACCGTGTTCATACCAACCTTAGAGGAATAATATGTATTTTCTCCAAGGTACCAACGTTTATCAAATTTAGACTCGCGAATCAATTCGACTATATTTTTTTATGTTTTTGAATTGAAATTTTCACTGTTGTGATGAACGAAAAACAGCGATACTAAAAAGAGACATACACAAACGTAGGATTCAGCCTGCGAGGAATTATAAAGAAAAATCGGTCTCTTGTGTGATACTTCATAGCCTCCCCACTCTTCTCCTGCACGCGGGCACTCCTGCTAAGACATCAAACGGAGTGAACCAGTTTGGGGTGACGTATGGCAGAGGTTTTGGTTATCCAATTAGGTTCCCGAGGCGATGGTAACCGTACCCGCCTCCCAAATTATAATCAAAATTTAATCATAATTTGACCAAAATTTGAATCCTATTTTGGGGATCATTCAAATACGAAATTCAACCGTGGCACAACTAGATCGGCCCGCAGGTCTGCCGTGACACAACGTTTGCAGAGCGCTGTTCTAAATCCTACAAAATGCCGAGTATGCGAATTTGGTATAAAACATGTGTGCGGATTTACCAGAAGGGTCGGTTCCCAAAGTCCTATACCATGTATCGAATGTTTAATCTTCCACAGGTCAAGTTCAAGTGAAAAATTTCAATACGTTGCGAAATATTGGCTAATTCAGCACTCCGAGAATTTATGGATAATAATAACTTTTGTGGAATCGCCCTGGTGTTATTAACCTTTTTCGCCACCAAAATAAATCACTTATTTTAAATCCAAACGCACCGTTCAACTCACTGATAATAAACACTTAAAATTTTCAAGTGAAATGCTTTTAGCTTCACATTAGAACAGTTCATTTTCTATCTGGCAATTTTTAGTTTATTTAAATAAATACATGCATACAAATACACGTTTATTTGAAATTAAATGGTGTTTCAAAGCTCTATACCTCCTGATTGAAACAATGTTTCTGGTTGATATAGTGTTTATTGAAATTCAATCAGCACGAAAATATTAAGGCACCAGATCACTGTGAGAAAATTTTTTTGTCATTTTTTTTTATTGCATTTTCTGAAAGATGCATTTGTTAAGAATGCTCTCAACAAATGTTTTAAATAAATTCAAAAAATGTACAGAGAAACAGTATTTTATGTAAAACCGTTTGAAACAGTTTGTATGTTGAATTATCCTTCCGCAAAACTTTGAAGGTATTTTTCTCGAAACAATTTTTTCAATCTGGTAGACGTTTAAAAACCATACATCCGATTTATATGCACCAGATCTTTGATTGTTTAAAAATTCAGTTCCTTCAACACCACGTAGGAATGTTTTTTTTTTTATAAAGGGCCCCCTTCCATTTTTTTTTAATGAACGATGAAAATTTTCCAAAAAAACCCGGAAATAAAGTTCGCTGGTCCGCCTTTTTTTTTCTTTCGACATATAAAAATTTCCCTTTGTGGTGCCATAAACCTGTATATCTTGTTTCTAAATATATTCTATTTTTATTTTTCTGATGAACCGTATGGCTTAATCGCTGTCAATCACCGAAAAGCAAGTGTCTGTTGAAAGTTGAAAGTTGAAAACGGCGTACACCGCAAACCATACTTTAAATTTGTGTACAAAAATTTGTATACAGTCTTCTATACTTATATATTGACTATGGGTTTTAATTTTTAAAAAAACATTCATCGTTTACTTGAAAATTATTTCGAAAAATACACCCTTATACCGCCCACGCACAGTGGGCTGCACCCCTAATATTGCTTTATCTAATAATATTGTTTTATCGAACGTTCAATATTTTTGTGCTCCATCAATATATATCAAATATTTTGATATTTATTGAATGCGTAGGTTAGGGTATTGACGGATCAGAATATGACAGATATCTAGATTTCTGAATTCCGACCCCACGGATCATGATAAATATTGATAGTTCACAACAAGTATTGAACGTGTAGCCTTATCAATATTTCCCACGATCCGTAGGTTCACCATATGGAATTCAGGAATCTAGACATCTGTGATCCATTTTGTGATTCGTTATCATGATATTTGTTAAATATTGATGGATCACAATAAATATTGAACGTGTAGCCTGCGATATAAGACGAGGACGTTAATAATGTAATAATAATGTATTCAAATTAATATAATATAAAGTACCCACGTCACTGGTGGATGAATATCTACGAAGTTTGTGAAAAATAAGATTGAAATTATCATTTTTCCGTTTTGAGATTATCTCGTTCTCCTGAACCATCTAATATGGGCGGCATCCACTCGAGAATGCAATATTTCGTTAATCATCCAAATTTGATGTTCATACTTATGTAAAGTAAAGTGAACTTGCAGTCAAGTAGCTCGGGAGTCTCGCAGGAACGCCCGGAGAAGCCTTATTGAAGCAATGAATCCTCACCCGACCACGAAAAGTGGATGAAAATTATGACGATGAATAACTTCTTACCTCACCTGCATAAATAACTATCTTGCAGAAGAGTAACCTTAAGACACTCACAAACAGCACTAAATTCCTTAACTTACTTCTTATCACTTGGGCGCTTAACGTTCACCCTTTTTTAAAGCATAAATTTCATCAGGCCGTTTAATATTCCCGGGAAAATGTGTAAAACGCTCGGGGAAATCTTCAGCGTGGCTGAAAATGTGAAAGAAAAAGTGAGAAAAATGCACATTCGGATTTAAATTCACCGTTCCAAACTAAATATGAATATTTTTATCTAAAAGCCGCCTTACAAAGAGGAGACGTTATTAGGTTTCGCTCGGCGAGCTTTATTTACCTCCGCCAGTATAAGTTGCCCAGCGCATCCGTTTTTAAGTACCAAGTAATGAATCCTCAGTGGCTAGGTTCTAGATCCTACATTGAAAGCGCGGTCCGGACAAACAGAATAACTCGATTTGAGACCAAGTTTATTATGTACCGTTACTAATGAACCTACATTTTGTTTGTTGGATCTGTTTTGAGAGATTATTGTTTGTAGTTCTTTTATACGCGGCCGTTTGGGTACTTGGTTATACAATTTCATAACTCTACGTTACATTCATCTTATTCACAGAAATTAAGAGGGTTCAAAGGAAAGAGTCTACGGGATGATAGCCGTTAAAATTGTTTTAAGCGAAATTAGAGGAATGCGTATAAAATGAACAAATGTCTTCAAAATGATCGGTTCTAAGAATATTTAATGAGGCAGCTGTACCTACACAAACGTCTTAGTATATATTCAATTCAATTTCTCGAATTCAATCACTACCTTCAAAAGGAACTTATACTTGCATTTATGTATCTAATTTTATCATTCACCTACTTATGCATAGGCTCTATAATATTACATACATATATATGTACAAATGTGTGTGTATGTGCATGTGTACATGGACATGTATGCCTATACATATATGTGTGTAGAGTGTGCACACACACGTGTGTGTGTATGTGTGTGTGTGTGTGTATGCATATATACGAAAGTGTGTTACATTTAGTTTTAATCCTACTTGTAACTTAATTTATTATTATATATTACAACTTATAGTTGTAATATATAATAACTTATTATATATTACTACTTATACTAAAAATATTGAGATAAATTTTGTGCTCTCCTTTAATTGATAGCATCGCTATAACCATATTGAAAATATAAATTGATGTAATAATTATAATGTCATGTATTCTGTTTGCGAGCCAATAAACAAAATAAAATACATCATAATTTCCACAGAAAGTATTAGAAACGTGAGTACATTTTCTACTTATAATGCTATTGTTACAAATGCTTACATTTGCCATCAGTTGCCATGGATCTGAGCGATGAAGCCTTATTTCGACTTAGAGATCAGGATTAGTGGGCTCGTTCAATGTATCTTCCAAGAATCACCAATATCTGGCATAAATTTAGTTAAAAGCGTTGTAGAAGTTTTTATTGTAATTTTCGGTCCCTGCTGTCAGTCGCTTTGGTCGGATCGCGGGATTTTGCTAGGGGCTGGGATCCGATACGTCACGAGGCGGTGACGTAACATGACAGGATGCTCCCAATTCCCTCCGCGGGCGATCGCCTGGAAAAAATAGAGATTGGATATTGAAGTGCCGCGGCCGGCTGTAGACTCGACAGACGGAAATACGATCGCCCATAAATCCCGCTCTCCGATAATTGACAAAACTTCTCAGCGACAAAGAACGTCTTGATTATAATCATTATTATTATGTTCCCTCACTGAAAGTGCAATCTTAATCGAAATCAAGACTGCGATTAAGCGCTGTTAAGTTAGACCTTTGAATTGTCAAGTAATGAAGTCATTATTTCAGTAGTTTCTACTTCCCACCTTCTCTCATTAAAAGTAAGTAATTTTTAGATCTTTTAAACCAGAGATAAGATCGGTCTACTTATGAGATCACTTGTAAGGCTTTCTTAAAACCTTCCGAATAATGCAAGTCGTTGAAGCAAGACGCTGATTGTGTTTTTAAAAGCTTTCTTTAATTTAAAACTTTGCTGCAACTCGCTTAACAATCTGTTTCATCTTAGTGAGTTAAGAAAAAGGCCAAAAGATTCTGTAATAAACGTAGAATGGAATCATGATTTTCTACGTTCAAGTTTTGAACAAAATTAACCAAAATGGTCGCAGTGATTATCGCGAAGACCAATAATTATAAGGCTTGTCTTCAAACGCCATTTAGTCTTACGGTTTTAATTATGGTAATTCGGCTTTGATCAGCCATTCAATTTGCCTACACTGGTTTTCTTTTTGAATGTTTTTTTTTGCTTAAAAGTTAAACTAATTGTTCACGTGCTAATTGCCGCTATTTCTTTCAAACGGAACTTTAACTGTAGGTAAAAGCGTTTGTGTCTTGATTGGTACCAGTCCAAACAAAGTCAAAGCCATTTCAACGAGATTGCCCTTGGTCATTGATTTTAAATGTGAACAACAATATTAACTGTTAAACAGAATTCTGTTTGTACTTTGACTTTATAAAAAACTCTCGAAATGTAAAGCGCTGGAGTTTTAATATTATTTGCCTTTGTTTGGAATGCTTAAAAATGTCAACGAATTATTTTTAGGTCGCAACGTCTTTTTCATCATGTACTATGTAGCTTAAAAGTGCCGACCTACTCATAAAACAGGCCAAAAGTAAGATACATATATGTAAATATTGGCGTCCACCGTGGACGAGGGGTAAGGTTCTCGAAGAGCAATCCGAAGGTGGCGGGCTTAAATCCCGGCGTGCGCAAGTACATTTTTTTTCTTTGAATTGTATTATTTATTTATTTTTTAAGTTAATCATATAAAATATTTGTGATGCGTACCAGAGTGGAAGATACTCTAATTATCGCCAGGGGTAAAACCACTCTTCAGAATTGAAACATTGTTTTAAATGGCTTTAGCCCTATTTGGTGACCATAATTTCAATTTGGGAGGCGCGAATGGGTACCGTTGCCCCGGAAACAAACACCTCTGCCATAGTTCACTCCAAGTGGTTCGCTACGTTTGGTGATTTAGCAGGGGTGCCCGGGTTCATGGGGTGAGGATTGTCTAGGTCTTGGAGGCGGATGACTAGGACACACTGAACCCCAGATTCCTACCCACCCCTTAAACCCTTTTCCTTCCCAGAACTCTCCTTCCCTTCCTTTCCTTAAAACCCTCCACACAGCATCCCCAAAAATGACATACGCCCTGAGGGAAATTATTTTCCTCAGGGCCTCCCGTGTGGAGCTCATGTAAAAAAATATATATATCTGAATAGCCAGGTACTTCCCCACCTCCCTCTTTCCTATTTCCTTCACCACTCCACCACCTTCAGCCTCATAACATTTCCTAATTGGGGATGCCGTAGTCTTACTGGCGCCAGATGGTTGGGAGTAGTTGGAACTTTTGTGCATTATTCATATTAAAAAAATATATGCAGATAATATAGTACATAAAAATGGTTAATAAGTACAGAAATGTTAGTCTGGCTTAATCAGGTATGAAAAAACAGTTTTTTTCTTAAAATTTGAATTAATGCGCATTTAAAACATATCATTTCGCTGGTAATTCATTAATTGAAATATCGTTGCTAATTAATTTGAAACCGTTGAATAAATATTTATGGTTATGAAGTTGTTAACTTGTCTATGGGGAAGTTGTTCTGAAGTTGTGACGGAATGAAGCAACGTGGAGGATGATGAAGGTTTAGTAGGGTGGTGAGGGGGAGGGTCGGGGTGGCTTACGGGGGCCGAGGCCTGAGCTTCCCTAGTTCACAGTTCACAATAATGTTAACTTCTGACCAACAACGTAATGCCGCTAATACGTTCGTGCTTGGCGACAATTTGGACAAAACTGTCCAAAACAAAGTATTCCATTCCATTTTTCGCCTTTGAGCATTATTTTCAACCATATTCGCATTTGCTTAATAACTACCCAGGTGCTTGCCAGAACTTTTTGCGTGTGTTTCTATATTTAGCGCGAAATGTACAATAATTGAATTGTTTTATAAATTGCGTGAAATACACTTACTAAAATTGAATTAGGTCCACCATATTTCAAAAGACATATCTTTCTAAAAGAAATCGCATAAAACCCGTATTCAGAATATTGCGTAGTATAACACTTCGGCAGTAAACATTATTTTGGATGATCATTGGATTCTATTAACATCAAATAGAGCAGTGATTCCCAAAGTGGTCCAGGTGACCCCCATAGGTCCAAGGGAGACTCAGAGGGTGTTAAAAAATGGGGGTTCACGAAAATTTATCTGGTTTCGATAGTATAGAACAAAAATGATGGCTTAGCTTTACCTATCAATGGGCACTACTAAAAAATAATTAAGGAAGCTTAAAAAAATCCAAATTTTTTTGGTAATTTTTGACAGGCTGTATCTCGGTGAAAAACTGTCGTATTAAGGCTTTAAAAAAAGCATTTTGAAGCTTTAAGATTCTAAATTCAGATTATTATACAATACGGTTCTCATGCAAAAAATAATTTTGCAAATTTTTTGTTTTTTTGTTTTTTGGTCCACGGATTTCATTTTTTTTTAATAAATAGAATTTTTTTTTTACATTTCAACACAGGAGGCCCTGAGGAAAATAATTTCCCTCAGGGCCTATGTCATCTGGGATGCTGTGTGGAGGGTCTTTTTGATGAGAGGAAGGAATGAACATTGGTCTTGAAGAGACCCATGTTGTAGGAGGGAGGAAACACAGATGCCAGCAAATCGTTCCATGGCCGAGCTGTTGAACTCAAGAACGAGTCGAAAAAACGACCCGTTCTCATGTGACAAATGTCAACCGTGCACATATGTTGGGCGCGCGTTTGGCGTGTCTCCCGACTATGCACCGGTGCCGAAAGGATCAATGACGCTAGTTCCTCAGAGCATCTTCCATTGAAATACCGGTAGAACATTGATAGCATTCCCACCCGACGCCCATGCTCTAAAGATTTCAATCCGTTCGTTAAGATGGGAGAATCTATCAAACGGACCGCCCGTTTCTGCACAGAGTCGAGGGAATTTTTCAAGTATTTTGGAGCTCCAGACCAGAGGTGGCTGCCAAATTCAACCGTGGGGCGCACTTGCGATTTGTACAGGGTTAGCAGTTGTGTACTATTAAAGTACCTGCGGGCCCTGTACAGTACGCCCAGTTTTTGAGAGGCTAACCTTACTCGGGATTCGATGGAGCCCCCATACCTGAGCTGGTCACTTATAGTGACACCAAGCATATCAATGGAAGGTCTGTTCGGAAGATTGCTTCCTGTGAAGGAGACTAGATTTTCATTTCGATCCCTTTTAGGCGTAATCAGACATCATTGGGTCTTTGAAACATTGAATTCGACGAGGTTATTCTTACCCCAAGAGAAAACACTCTCGGGGTAACCATCCATTCTTTGCTTCAAAGCCCTCCGAGCCGTTGGAGTTTGTGTGCCCTTTGGGGGCTTGTCAAACGAAAAACTGTCATGGACTGTACTGTCATCCGCGTAACAATGAATTGGTGCACATGACAAAAGGTCTAATATTATAAAATACCTATTTTTTTATTATTTTACCCTTCCGAATTTAGGATTGGAACTCAACCGCGGCCCAAATTTCCATAGTTACATCTAATCTTGACATTTTTTGACCAGTCTTGGGAATATGGTAGAAATGTAGCAGCAGGGGCTCACCGAAACCAGTAAAACTTTGAAAGTGGTCTTCGAGAAAAAAAATGTTTGGGAACCTTTGAAATAGAGTAACGAAATTTGAGTTGCTTGTTCCCATATGGCCGATAGATGTACCGGATTCTAATCGATTACATATGTTAACAAAGGAAAGTATTTACCGGTGTGTTTTTCACACAACCTAGACAGGCAGAACTGTGACCCAAGTCCCTTTTTATTAAACTCATCCACCTTGCTGGATTAGTTTAACTTTCAATCTGATACTAAAGGAGAAGTGAATTGAAATGAAACTTACGTTTCTGTTCTATCTTATTTTTATTTGTTGTACCTACCAAGTATATATATATATATTTTTTTTTTTTTAATCATTTATTCCAGATCTCGGGGAGGGTAGTGCAGTCCCACGAGTTCCATTTTATACATATATAATAATCAAGTAATGATAACAAGATATAAAAAGGATACATTCAAAAAATATTTACATGGTTAAAGAAATTAAAAGAAAATAATAATAATAATAATAACAAAATAATAAAAATAAAACTTTTTGTTTAATCTATGTCCTCAGGAAGTGGATCCATCGCTTGTAGATGGGACCCTGCAAGAAGTGGAATGCTGCCATCACAATACTATTTTCGCTCGAGGCTAGTCGCATTCTGTAGTTGGTGATCCGTTTTTTCATTAGTGCTCGGAATCCGGGAACGCACCCTTCTTCAAACATCTCGGTGGCACTGCAGTACCAGAACAATCCTAAAAGCGTTCGATATGAATTGTTGTACTGTACTTCCATTCTTTTTAGTGATGCTTTCTTAAAGTTGGTCCACATCTCCGAGGTATATAGGCTCGTACAGTACGTATTAAAAAGTTGCCTTTTTGCACCTGGGCTACACTTGTTAAATCTTCGAGAAATCATATTTGCCCTAATGCACAGTGATCTTCTCTGTCGCTCAATATCCGAGTCATCGTTGAGGTCCGCTGTTATGATGTGTCCTAAGTATTTGACCTCGAATTTTTCAGCTATTTTTGTATCGTTTAGGCTAACGGGTAATACTTTTATGGTGCCTGCGCCTGATTTGAATACTATCAACACAGATTTGTATATGCATCGTTGTATTTTTCCCTGACTTATACTACACACTTGTGTGTATGAAATAACTTGTCGCATTTACGCTAACGAATTAATTTTGCTCACGAAGTAAATTTTCTGTTTTTCTAAGCCTTTTAGTGAAAAAAATTATCGTGAAATGGGGTGAATTCAATCATTTTCAACTGTGAAACCAAAAAAAATTGTGACGTAAAAATTTGGCACAAACTATCGAAATATTTTTTTAAATGGTGCATGTTTTTGGGGACTCAAAACAACTTAGTTTGCTCAATGATACCTTTCAAAGTAAGAGCGACGTTGATATAACTCGTTTTTATAAGCTTACAATAATATTTTTCCCAAAAAGTAAATTCAAAACGCGAGATTCAATGGGGAGAATCAAGTACGTAGTTATGCATAGATATTACATCTAAAGACACTAATATACTTTACAATATAAATAACACAAAACTGTTTTTATCATTGAGGAATTTATAAAATATACTTTAATAATTTCTCTGTGTTTTTGAAAGTATCTAAAAGAGCTACATAATTCAAGACAATTTGTTTGAATAAAACTAAATATTAGAAACCGACAAAAACATAATCGTGTCCAAGTTGCTTGAAAAAAAAACACGAGTGCAGTTCACACACGGTAGAAGCGAAACTTCACCAAAATAATTTCAAACCTTGAAAAGTGAGGTCATAATCGACCACCACATCACGGGCGTGTGCCTAGCATGGTGGTCGAAAAATCCTAAAATTCATGTAACAAACAATTCAATGATTAAAAAAAACTTTAAAAAAAAATAATAATAATCGAAGCAGCCATTGAGCGCAGACCTAGGACCTAGAGTGATTTCCGTTTTATATCTCAACCAGGGTTCATGGGGTGAGGTTTGTCTAGGTCTTGGAGGCGGATGACCAGGACACACTAAACCCCAGATTCCTACCCACCCCTTAAACCCTTTTCCTTCCCAGAATTCTCCTCCACTTCCTTTCCTAAAAAAAAACCCTCCACACGGCATCCCCAAAGATGACAAAGGCCTTGTGGGAGATTATTTTCCTCAGGACCTCCTTTGTGGAGTACATGTAAAAAAAAAACCAATGCCTTTAAAAGTGACATCATAATCAAATCAGCCAATGAGCGCAGTGTGATGCTTCGCAGGTGCTAATGCGTAATTTCCGTTTCATCCAAATTCCGAATCACTAATGCCGCTAAAGAAGTTTCACTTCAAAAAATTAAAAAGAAGTAAACAATTTCTGAGAGTTTAGCGAGAATTATTGCAGATATTCTCAAAGTCACCCCAAAATACGGTTCCGAAAAAACATTATAATGGTTCTACGAATATGAATTCATTGATTTTATTAGATAAATTATGACATTTTTGCATCAGTTTTTGTGTGTTAATCAAAAAAAAATTGGTTGTCTGTAAAGTCGGTTTACGGACGAAAATTTTCCGCGATAACGTCATGAGCCGAACGCTTAAGCCGAACGCTTAGGCCGATCGTGCCTCTCTATCGCTTGTTCCGCGCTCTCGCTGAACGCTTAGGCCGAACGCTTGTTCCGCGCCCTCGCTTGTACGCCCGGCTCAGGCGGAAGTGACATCGTGACAACGTGACGCGTGACAATGAGTCACGCTTTTTCGTGAGATTTATAAGACGTTATCACGTCAAAAACATGATACCTCACGGTCAATATTAATTTATTTCATTCATATATGTCACTTTGATGCAGAAATAAGTTGTATTTTCAATTATATCAGGAAAACTAGGTGCGTTAAGAAAACAAATATATTATGTTTGTTGTTATCGCCTGAAAAGTATTCATTCTTTATAACTACACACCACTTTGACGGCCTCCGTGGTCCCGAGGCAAGACTCTCGACTCACAATCCGAAGGTCGCGGGTTCGAACCCGGCGTGCGCAAATAAATTTTATTTGATTAATTTGTGTTATTTCACAATTTATTCATTTAAAATAATAAATAGTATATTTGCGGCACGTTCCAGAGTGGAAGATACTATCAGTATCGCCCTGGTGTAAGACTACCATTCAGAATTGAAACGTTGCTTGAAATGGCTTTAGCCGTGTTTAGTGACTAGATCTGAATAGCCAGGTACTTCCCCACTTTCCTCTTCCCTATCTCCTTCCCCTACCCACTGCCTTCAGCCTCACAACATACCCCGATTGGGGATGCCACAGTCTCACTGGCTCCAGGCGGGAGCAGTTGGGACTCTTGTGCGGTATTAACTGTAAAAAAAAAAAAAAAATCATTTTGGTACTTTTCAGAATCTGAAAGTTGTTGACCCTACAATCAGGAAACTATGAAAACTTTCCTCGCCTCTCTGTCAAATCAAAACGTAAAAAGTTTTCAAACATTTATTGCTTCTCTATAGAAATAATAAGTACCTTTTTCGCGAAATTTTGCAAGACAACATCTAAGACCGGTTATTAAATGGATTTAATGAAGCTCAGAATAAGAAATTTTCCAAAACAAACTTTTTGCAATAAAAAAAATTGTGTCTGTGTAAAAAGACCCATTTTATGCGATAACAATCTCCCTTCTTCTTTGTCGCCAGATGACAGCATCATGGAGGCATTAAGATAAACCGTCGATATCACCGCAAAACCGTATTTTTTTAATGATCCATTCGTAGTAGGCATATACAGGGTGAACAGCACGTACCCGAAGGATTTTAACCAGCGATTCCTGTGCATATTTGGGTTAAAAAATTAATACAGATATCATTTTGCTGTCCAATATTGTTTTTTACTTAAAAACAATAATAATATTTTTCCATTATGCGTCCCAATTCACTAGTCGTGTACAGCATAGCGGCTCGTTCCAGCAGCACGGTAATATATGAAACAGCGTCGAACATCACATTACCCCGTCGCGACGTGTAGAGGTTGGATCAATGGCGACTTATGAAAGAAAATATATTTGTTTTTAATTTGAAAAAAGATCATCGGACAGACAAAATGACTTGTAAATTTTTTACTTCAATTATGACAATTTTTTTTTATGAATACCGCACAAGAGTCCCAACTGCTCCCGTCTGGAGCCAGTGGGACTATGGCATCCCCAATCGGGGTATGTTGTGAGGCTGAAGATGGTGGGGAGGGGAAGGAGATGGGGAAGAGGAAGGTGGGGAAATACCTGGCTATTCAGATCCTGGTCACTAAACACGGCTAAAGCCATTTCAAGCGACGTTTCAATTCTGAATGGTGGTCTTACACCAGGGCAATACTAATAATATCTTCCACTCTGGAACGTGCCGTAAATAAACTATATATTATTTTTAAACGAATAAATTGTGAAATAACACAAATTAATCAAATAAAATTAATTTGCCACGCCGGGATTCGATCCCGCGACCTTCGGAATGTTAGTCAAGAGCCTTACCGCTGGACGACGCCGGCCGTCAAATTAAAGTCCTTCAAGTACTTGCTGGTACACCCTGTATGTGTAATATTTGGCATTATGAAAAAATGATCGCGGCTTAACTTTTTGTTAACATGATATCAATCTCTCAATATTTAACAAATTTTAATCTACTATGTATCAACTTGAAAATCAAAATAATGTTTCAAACGTCGTTGATTCGTTTCACGTCAGTTTTGGACGAGGGTAGAAACATAATCAGTTGCGTTTTTATGAGTTTTATGTTAGGCACACATCGTTTAAGTCGTAAAAATCAAACTTTAAATTCCTTTTTTGGCGTGAAATAATGTAATACTTTATTCTACGTAAAATACTGTAAGATCTTTGTTACCAATGAGAACTCGAAACATTTTCATAAACTCTGATAACGACCTTGAAAAACTAAATAAAGACGACATTTCTATCAACAATTCTCACAACTTAATATAAAGGCAACGAAAGAAAAAATGATTAAATAATAAAAAATAAATAAACATATAAATACATAAAAAAAATTATATGTACATCCCATGACCTGAAATAGTTTTTTCATTCCTTTTCATGATTTTAAATCGCTTTTCAAGGGTGGGTTGGTTCGAAACTGTGTTGAGTTGTACGGTCACCGACTACAATCTACCCCGCTTAATTTTAAATAATATAATTAGAAAGCTAACTTCATAACCTTTCAAAAACAGTTTTTAGTGATCGGCTACGTTAAGAAATGTTTGTTTTATTGAGCTTTAATTGCGAAGTGGAAATTACACTAAATTTTTATAATTTTGACATTTCGTTTAAGACAATTAATGTGTCCGACCATGAAAGACCTGAGTGGTTAAAATGGTTACCATAACTGTTACTATAATATTATGTTTGTATACTAAAAATAATACTTTTTTAATATTATTGAAATGAGTGATTTTTTGTTGATGTTTTTTATAAAATAATGATTATTATTATTTATTTTCTATTAACTGCATAATAATTTTTTTTCTTATAATACTATTGTCAATGAAAATTAATATTGAAAATATACAGATTTAGGAAATGAGATTAAAAGAATTTGGCATTCTCGAACTATAAAAATATTACCATTTGTTATTTCGGCTACTGGCATTATACCTAGCTCTTTAATTAAAAATTTAGGCTTATTAGATTTATCAAAGAATCTTTACATAAAGATGCAAAAATCAGTCATAGTAAATACATGTAGGATTACGAAAGATTTTTTAAATATTTATATTGAGGGATCAGTAGGATTTATCGGTTCAGTTAGGAGTTCTATTGAGCCGAACCCTCTGATATGAAAATATCTGGAGTCGGTGAAGTATTTTCCCATATGGTCTCTGGTAGGTTGACGTGTTTTTTTTGTATAATTTTGAATTTATTATACTTATACAGTGCAATTGCATAGCGTGGATTGACTAGATGATCATTTGTGGAAAAGTGTGTGGAAGGGTTAAATTTTTCCTGTGGGGAAGATTTAACCCGGACATAAAGTCTAGAGAACAATAAAATATTAATTGCATTGATTAAGTATTAATTATTCAATTAATTTCTTCCCCTCTGGCTAATTTGTTCGCTTTTCGGAACACCTCATATAGGTCTCATAGAAATCGTTTTGTCTCCCTTACTATCATGGTGCGTAAAATGATCTAAACGGTATTAGAAAGAGTTTAAGTAAAAGTTAACTTAAAGTTAGCTTAATTTTAATGTTCACCTCTATAATACCTAAGTTCCCGACCGTAATTTGAAAAAAAATCATGTGTGCATTTCACACGCGGTAGAAGTTAAACCTTCAGAAAACTAAAGTAGACAAGAGTGTGGAGATTACGAAGCACTACATAAAGAGGGGACCGATTATCCTATCTCATTCTCTCGCAGATGTATGTTTGCCTTTTTTTAGTGTCGCTTTTTCGTTTCATCGAGTGCTATGAAAGTTTACACTTTAAAAAATCAGAGTGTGCAATTCGTGTGAATTCAATAGAAGTGAAACCTTCAGAAAACTTAAGTACGCAAGAGTGGAGAGGCTGTGAAATATTCCACAAAGAGGAGACCGATAGGCTTCAAAGCACCACACATGAGAAAGACTTGTCGGTTTCCTCTTTGTGCGATGCTTCGTAGCCTATCGGTCTCCTTTTTGTGGAGTGCTTTGTAGCCTTTCCACTCTTGTCTACTTCAGTTTACTACCGCGTGTGAATTGTACACTCTGATTTTTTTTATTCGTTACAAGTAACTAACTTTAGTTAGAAAAAATGTAAGGTGGTCCATTTCTTAAACTTTTTAAAGTTTGCATTCAAAATGTTTATATTTTAGAAAAGATTTGGATATTTTTTGTAATACAAGTGAAAAGCATATTTTATCACCTTTCAAAAATAATTTTTGGTTTTCGGATAACTTTTCAAATATTTAATTAATTTGAATTTAAATGCAAAATGGAAATATTCCGACCTACTTACAGAATATGGTCAAGGCCCGAGTGGTTAACACAAGGAGACAATATACAAATGGTTAAATTTCCATTTTTTCTACAAAGCACCGCACAAAGAAGAGGCCTATTGGCTATGAAGCGCCGCACATAAAAGACCGATTAGTGTATCTCATTCTCTCGCAGGCTAAATACTGTGTATGTGTTTGTCATTTTTAATGTCGCTCGTTTCCGTTTTATCAAGTTACAAATCATAACATTACCAAATAAGTTTTCACTTCAATAAATAAATAAATAAATAAAATTAACGAGCAGCAAATCGTGTTACACAATGAAGGTTACATAGTGTACACTTAGCCTGTTCAGTGCATATTCTGCACAATAAGCACATGCAGGATGACGTAAGAATTAACAAGTAACCCAAATCAGCATATTCCACAGCAGCCATGTTCCCCGAATAAGAATAAAGGAAGTGCATAGTTTACACTCCGCGGCAGTTGAAGCATATTTCAATACAGTGTATGCAAATGGTTTCCTTTCAACATCTCGGGGTAAATCTACTACAGCCGAGTGTTGAGACGTAAGCTCTGCTGCGGCCAATCAGTTTCTTTGTGGTTTCAACTCTTGCTAAAGCCGGCTGCTTTGGCTTTCAGCGTTTAAGCTATATGGCAGGTTCGTTATCTGAACACACACGGAGCTTGAACCGAGCAGTCAAAATGAACATCATTATGAGCGATGGTTGATGTGGGTACATTTTGGTGCACAGGTTGGTGTACAGGTGCGGGCGGTGTACCTGCACTTAAAAGGTTTTTTGCGAGGATTTTTTTTTCCACTTTTTTGATGAACCGAGCTTTATAAATGTTCTGGTACCGTTCTGCCCACTCTGCGTAAATCTTTTTGGGAAAATATGAAGGATTAATGTACATGTACTCGTATATACATGTGTCATGCATGTGATTTTTTTTTAATTGCGATGATTATTTTTCTCCGTTTAAATCAATCGAGATATTCAGAGCTTAAAAATGCACATCACGTTTGGACCATCTACTCTGTGGCGAATCAGATCGGGAAAGACAGGATGAGGGAAACCTTTTGACCTCTCCAGCCGGACTCTCTCGAGCCGTCTCCTTGAACCGCAGAGGAAAGGATGGATTCATACGTCCGTCACTCCAAGACATCAACTCCCAATACCTTTTTCCTTCCCAGAACTTACCCCCCTTTCTTTCTCTAAAGAGACCCTTCACACAGCGTCCCCAAAGAAGACAGGCTCTGAGGGATTGTTTTCTTATGGCCTCTTGTGTGAATCTAAGTTTAAAAAAAAATATGGAAAAAAAATATCGTATGTTTTTCTCCCTTTCACATTTTTTTATTCCAACATAAACTTCCGTATTATTCCGTATATCATGTACTTATTATAGTTTATTCATTATATCAGACAGGTAATCAACATAACTATTATTGACTAGCTGAAGTCCCGGCATTGCCCGGGCTACGCACAGAGTTTTTCGAAATCAGATGTAGACAATGACCCTCCTCTTGTCGTGAATGCCAAGTATGCAAATTTTCAACAGTATTTGGATAAAATTGTAGATGTATAAAAATCCAATAAACGCCTCACCCCCAGGATCTGCACCCCGCCGGCCGCCACAGACAATATTCTTTAGATTGTGTATATTGTGTAGCATAAATAGATTGTTTTCTGCAATGCTTTATTTTATTCTTGTTGGGTAAAGCAAAACGCATTGATTTGACTAATTTAAAAAAAAATTAATGTAATTTGACTTGAATGGTTGACAAAAATGTAGAGATAACAATTCCATTACAACGTACTTCAAAATCATTAACAAACACAACATCATTCTCTCATCAACTTAGTACAATTTAATGGCATTTGTCGAACTGGTACTCATACACAAAAGGATACTTGTAAAATCCATCAACCGTGGAAATATCTGATTATCCTTGGTACCTAATGTTCGCATTCGATGAATGCAGCAGCTCAAAATAATGACAATTTACAGTAGTTAGAGGGTTGCAATCGAAATAAGTACAAGCGAGCAGTCGCGTGTCTGCGGGCTTCGTCTCGTACAATGGGGCCGTCTCCCGAAGGGTTGCTGCTTGTTTGGCTATGCAAAAATCCAAAACGGGGCAAACAAAGGCGATGACACAATGGGCGTAGAACTCAACTAAATAAACTGGCGCACGGCTTGAAAAGTCGTTGAATCGATATCATTAATAACCTTCAGTATCGAATAATGTATCGTTCAGTATTATATCCTATTGCCGTCGGGGCTGCGGAGTAGCCTGCTAAAGAATCTGACTGCCTGGCAATACAAAAGCTTACACAGTAAATAGTCATTTTAACCGCAGTATTCTAAAAAAACTGTTTCAAATGATAAATGAAATTATTTTTTTTCCTCAATAGTTTTTAGACATGACATTTTTATTCAGGCATGTATTATGTTTTATACACACTAAAACAAAAAATTTTAACCCCAATGTCTTTTAATGTTTTTTTTTTTTCTCTAAACTAAACGGAAAAAAAATTATTCACCGTGTGCTCTGAGCGTAATACTCAAAAATATGATTGATTACAAAAAATAGCGATCTGACAAAATCTCAAAGGAAAAAACAGATACACTAACAATGCGACGTAGGAGGCCTCCTAGCAATTTCCATCCATTTAAATTAATCTCAGTATAATGTTTGTAATTTTGAAATATGCACAACTTTACACAACTAGATTAGAAATCACAATGAATTGCAAGATTTTCAAAACACCGGTTAATGTGATAGTTATTCACTGGTTACAATAATACTTGTAAAATAAATACATTTAGAAAACTGCTTTGTTTATTCAAATGGACAAGTGAGCGCCATCTCTGGTTCATTTGTTCGAGCGTGATGAATTTAGCACTTTTTTTAAACAATCATTTTAGTGCCTCTTAAAATCCGAAGAGATCGCCAAAAATCACCACTTTTGCAATAAAAATATTTTAATTATTTTTCGAACAAACAAAACAAAAAGCATATTACAATGCCTAACCACCGTTCATCACTGGTAACTCAGTCGAGCAACCGCCTGACCCCTCACCCGACCCTACCTACCCAATGCATACTGATTTTTATGTTTTAAGTTGAAAAAAACAAACATCGAAAATTTCACCGGAGACCAATATTTCATTTTCCAAACACACTCACCCCCGTTTTCTTTCCACTCCTTATAAATCTGTTTCCTTCCCTAAACTTCCGCTTATTCCTTTCCTTAAACATACTCTCCACAAAGCATCCCCAAGGATGACGTAGGTCTTGAGGAAGCTTGAGGGAGTTTATTTTCTGCAGCGCCAATCAATCAACCAACAACCGATCAATCAATCAACTTGCTGCTGAAATTTTCCTAATTTTTACGTCAATTCTCAATAGTACCTACAATTAAATTACAACCAAACGTCATATTTATTTTAATAACCTGCCCGCTCGATGGATTGTGGACTCTTACTTGGAGATCTCAATCTTAAATAACTAATTAAGAAAATGTTTCGATGGGTTCGTAAAAAGTTCCTGCTAATCGAAGCGGTAATCAGCTGTCAAATGGATGACATTGATTCCTGGTGAGGAACGTCTTTTGGTAATGGCTTCGCTATATTCTGTGTATCGATAGCCAGACATCCCCTCATCTCGTAGAGTGATTTACCTCTACAATTCTGCACCTGCTTTCAAATACGGACATTTTAAACCCGTTGCTTTTACCGAAGTAAAAATATACATGATAAAGTGCACGCTCTCTGGGAACAACTTAAAATAACTTCATCTCAGGGGTCACGTGATATTTACAGATATGTTCTGCCAAGTAGGTAAAACATTTATATTTTTGAAGTGAAAACTTCTTTAGCACCTTTGTGATTTGAAACTCAATGAAACGGAAACGAGCGACACTAAAAACAGTAAAACACATTCATCTGTAGGATTTAGAGAATGAGATCACTAATCGGTGACCTCATTGTGCTTGGTAGAATAATATGTAAAATATATTTTTTAAATACAATACAATTATCCTATTCTCAAAGTTTAGTTTTCTGAAGGTTTCATTTCTACCGCGTGTAAACTGCACACATGAATTGTTTTTATTTTATTATTCAACAAAACTTTTATTTGCATATATATTGATTTAACAAATAAATATAACATAATAAATGTTACATGCTTAACACAAAGCAGAATAAAAAAAAGATAATAGATTTTCTTCACCATAAAGTCAACGGTGAGCATCATCTAATAAAATCATAACATACATTAAAAAAATGATTAACTAATGAGCGACACTGAAAAGAGACATCTACGGGATTTAGCCAGCAAGATAATGAGATTGAATGAAACCTTACCTACGTACAGTACCTACAAAGCGTCGCGCTCTGTCAAGCTGCGCGCATTGGTCGCTTTGATTATGAGCTTATTTTTAAAGGCTCATAATGTTTGAGATTGCGTGGGTGAAGGTTGCACCTACCACCTGTGAACTGCATTCGATTTTTTTTTAAGAAAGTATTTTAAGACGCCTAAACCTCAACAAATTTCTAATTCGTCAATGGTACTTTTAACTTTGGGCCACCTGAACACAATATTAACATGTACCTCCCAATCCATAAAATTTATTTTCCTGACGTATGTATTAAAAAAGAAATCATAACTCCATTGTAATAGTAATTGATTTTTGCCTATAGATTCTTAACTCAGTTTGCGCAACAATTTAATATTGTGTTTTACAACACCATTGTGGCGGACAGGCGGTGAATATCGAATCGAGTCGTGACGGGCCAACTTTGCCCATAAAACCATCTATGAAAATGGTTTTCATGTGAATTTTGACTTACACGTGTCGGTTACCATACAGCGCGGATGGCTACAAAAAATATCAAAGTAACTTTGTTTGCTTATGTATTTTACATATTTGATACAACCAATCGTCGAGTTAAACCCTTTCATGACCAGCAATAATTATACGGCGGGACCGCCAATTTTAAAAATAATTCCATTACTCCTGGTTGGTGAATTTCAGATGGAAACATCTTGGTAATAGAGGTAATGGTGGATACTACGTTACTAATAGTTCTAACGTATTTAAAATATAGAAGATTGAATTACTCAAATCCTTAGTTTGACACAAACCTTTCAAAATTGTTTTTTTCTTGATAAATATGAATCATCATAACTTACTAAATTTATTTTCTAAATAAATATGACATATCAATTATAAAAATGCAGAGAATTTTAGAGGTAATTAATTATATAGCCAAAAATCTTTTTTTACATTAGCTCACACAGGAGGCCCTGCAGAAAATAATTTCTCTCGGGTCTTAGGGATCGTCCATTAATCACGTGATGTTTTTTAGCAACTTTTTAACCCCCTCCACTCCCTGGTGATATGTGGTGAAGTTTTAGACTACCTCTTCCCCCCTTTACCCAAAATCACGTGCATTTCTTTAGTATAAAGTGTATTGAAATTTTTAGAATATTATCATTAATGAATGCAGGTATAATCTGATTAAATTTTGGAAAATTAAGCACCGTGATCAAGATAGACCTTAAGGTCACGCCGCTGTTTGGTTTAGAAATCTTGCGTTCAACGCAAAATAAATACACGTGATATCTCATTGTACCCCCCTCCTTGTGATATTTCGTGATTTTTTCCGAACCCCTCCCCCCCTTTCGAGCCTCACGTGATTAATGGACGATCCCTTATGTAATTTTTTGGGGATGCTGTGTGGAGGGTCTTCTCAGAAAATGAAGCTTTTGGAAGGAAAAAGGTATGTGGGTGAGTCAGAATCTGAGGCTCAGTGAGTCTAAGAGTAACGCACCTATGAATCCATCCTCCCACTGCGGTTTAAAGCGATGTTTCGATGGAGTTCTGCTGGAGAGAAGTCTCCCTAAACCAGTCTCTCCCAATCCGCCTGCCACACATTGGTGGCATACGCATCCGCAAGACCCGAATGAACCCCACCGTGAACCGGGGTTGAGCAGTGGCAGAGGTGTTGGTACCCATACCCGCCTACTAAATTGAAAAATTAAATTTATTGCATTTTATTGCGAAGCAATTGATTCATACTTTTAAATCCCAATAAACTTTGAAGCCATTTACGACGGAAAAAAATTACGCTTTAAAAAGTAATTCGTTATGCAGTTGATAGAGTCACGGCTCGGACAGCCGAATGTTTTGGATTCAACTCTCAGAAATTCCAATATCTTTTTCTAATTTTTCTGTTTCCAGATTTTTGATTGCGTTTCGCTAATATTGTCTTCATTTAATTAAATTAAAAATATTTAGATGTTATATCACATCGGTCCTTAAAGGGTTAAGAAAGAAGCAATAAAACTTCCCATAAACATAAGTTTACAGCGACAATACACTAACAAATTTGTATCATTGATCTACACTTATTTAGCTTTGAAAGTGGACTGCGTTTAATTTAAAAATAATACAATTTGAAAAAACCACGCGTTTCGATCAAAGCGATTATAAGTTAAACCGCGGCTTTATTGCGGCAAATCACGGGATATATATTTTTGAATAAACGAACAATTATTGATGAATAATGATTAGCGAAATGGTGTTGCGTGAATTTCATTGTTTAACACGAAGTTTTTCAGCATCACCAACGTATTTATTACGCTGTGAAAACAAATTAGCAAATAATCGTAATGCAAATATATTTTTTCCAATACATATTTTAATGAAATATCTTCCGACTCTACACAAACTGCAGACACTTGTTTATTTGTTTGTAATTAAAATTGTAAAAAGTTGTTTTCAGAAAAATTATGTTTTTATAGAATTAAAATCTCCAAATTTGTTTTCCAAATCCGTTTATTTGGATAAAATCAGTAAATTATTAACGATGATTTTTTCTTTCTTTGTAACGTAGATGTGTATTTTTGATGCACAGATGTTTTTAAATGTTACATGATATTTTTAATTACCCCTTATTGCTTGCAATGTTAACTGTATTGCATCTTGAGTTGTCATAATTGTTTTACTGACATACAGGTTCACAAGGGACGTACTTGACTTACTTTAATGATTCATGACGTTATTTAGAGGTATAACAAAAAAAAAAACAGTGTGTAGGTATTAGACAGTACATACGGGCGGGGTAAAGGGATGGTCGGTTACTCGGCTGAGTGTCCTGTGACGACATGTGGAATAAAAAAAATTTTATTTGATTTTGAAGGAAAAAAAATTGAAAAAAAAAGTCATCACAAGTCACGGACGACCAAAATATCATTTACGTTTTATACTCCAAATAACGTCAGGAATCATTGGTTAAGTATATTGGTCAAGTATGTTCCTTAACGGCCTGCATAATTCTGACAAGATTTTCTGCATCATTTACTCAAAAATCAAATTACTCCAACAAGGGTTGTGATATTCATTCGGAAGAGTAAAATGTAGGTCTCTACATAATAAATAACAACAAACTTTTTTTGACAAGTTGCATATTTTGTTGATGTTATAAATATACATTTAAAAAAAATTTGGTTGTCTGTAAAGTAGGTTTACTACGGACGATAATTTAACGTGATAACGTCATAAGAAAACTTTTACATAG
Source organism: Glyphotaelius pellucidus (assembly GCA_936435175.1). Taxonomy (NCBI): domain Eukaryota; kingdom Metazoa; phylum Arthropoda; class Insecta; order Trichoptera; family Limnephilidae; genus Glyphotaelius; species Glyphotaelius pellucidus. The sequence continues at coordinate 7,823,136 of OW386542.1, forward strand.
AATTTTACAGTCACAAGCCGAACGCTTAGGCCGATCGTGCCTCTCTATCGCTTGTTCCGCAATCTCGCTTGCACGCTCGGCTCAGGCGGAACGTGGCAACGTGACAATGAGTCGTACTTTTTCGTGAGTGCTGCCGGCGTTCATCGATTTATAAGACGTTATCACGTCAAAAAAATATATGTTTATTTAAGCTATGCAAAAATCAGTTTAATGTCTTTAGGAAGACAGAAACGCTTTCGGGGCATCTTTAGCATCAAGAAATTCAACCCTTGGGACGATGACAAGCACTTCACATCTACAAAATTGATATCGAGGGACCACCTCTTAAAATATAAAAAGCCGGAAGGAAATTTGGTGAAATGGGTGCCAAGGCGATTCAAATGTGATATTTTTTATTGAGACAACACACAAGTCTCATCGGCCCGGAGTCAATGAAACTTAGGCATCCCATATTACTCTATATTGGGAGGCTGAAGAAATTAGAAAAGGATTTACTAGTTGGTTTAGTCGAAGAAACCTAGAAATTCACACGTGGATGGACACTAAATATACTGAGAGTATCTTCCACTTTGGCTAAAAACAATAATGTATTTCTCCGTTTGTAAAAAAAATCTGGTTGCCTGTAAAGTCGGTTTACGGACGATAATTTTACGTGATAACGTCATAAGAAAACATTGATGAAAAATTGCTTTGACGCGTCATAAGAAAACATTACATTTGCTTTGACGCGTCATAAGCCAAACGATTAGGCCGATCGTGCCTCTCTACTGCTTGTTCCGCCCTCTCGCTTGCACGCTCGGCTCAGGCGGAACGTGACAATGAGTCATGCTTTTTCGTGCATGCAGCCGGCGTTCATCGATTTATAAGACGTTATCACGTCAAAAACAATACTTAAAGTGAATTCAACTTTGAACTCCTGATCAGTAGCCGATGATCCTATGAGGGTCATCAAATATTAGTGAGAGTCAAATGCATTATTTAAATGCCCGTTATAATCTTTCGTATTCATAACCACAAGACGTGACATTTGCAATGTGTAATAATGTGAATCTCGAGGTTTCAATATCGCAAAACGTTGCTGCAATATACGTGTGTTTCTCTGTACATATGGTTCTGCGGTAATAAATGTCGTTACATGAAACCTTTCCGATTAACCCGCATAGCTGAAATTTCAAAGGTTGTGAAATTCTCCATGCCCTTATTAAATAGTTTGGCTGGCAAATGTTATCCGCGTCGGGCTCCTGGCAGATATTATGATCGTTCATAAAGGACATCCATATCCGTTAAAGTGAATTTATTGAAGTTTCATATTCCGGGAAACAGCCTCGGATAATTCAAAGCACAATTAAACTCTACTGTCAACAGCCTCTGCGCTTTATTTCACACTATGCTAAATCAAACGTCAAGATTTTTTCGTGCTTCAATTGTTGCCGTTAAATTCGAGCTAGTTTGCATAGATTCTCGCGGGAATATAAATTATGTTAATTACTGTATGGTTTCCTTGAGCTGGCGCTAATTGTGATGATAAATCATCCTGCATTGTCTCAACTACATTTTTCAGAGTTTAATAATAATTTATTGTATTGTGCCAAAGCTTTCTGCTTTTAAGTGGAAATGCTCTTTCTTCTCAGGATGAATTGATATTAAACGACGTACTTTGTTTTTCGTTCGACGTTGATGAATACGCGCGTAGGTGGAACAAGAATACATAGCTTTGTTTTCTTTGTTACCAAATTCTAATAGGCAATTTATTCAGTCGTTGGCGTTTTTATTTTTAACATGAAACTCCAGACCATTTTTAATATTTTATTTATCAATTGGCCTTCTAACTTAAGTATATTTATTTAAAGTTAGTTTTCAAAAGGATTTAAGGTTCTGTAAAAACAACAAATCTACGGCTTGTCAGCAAATGAATTTTCTCGTTTGTACTAAGTACGTAATTTTGTACGCCGAGTTCGAAACTTTTAATTGTAAAATGTCGCCATCTTGTCACTATTATTTTTGCAGTGTACCCAAATGTAAAAATACAGCCATTGGCATAACCGATGCAATTATTGCCGTGTAATTGGGGGAAAGTTTAAAAGTGTGTCAACATTAAAACATCTGTATTGCTCGTTAGTACGAAACAGATTAGAATAAAATTCAACCGTATGGTCACCATACTACAAAGTCCATTCTCAATCATTAGAAAAGGTGCAAAACAAATTCTCTCGGTTCATTAATTTTAAAATGATAAATTCTAACGAATTTATAAATTAAAATAACTTACGTACTGAAATTTGACTTCCCAAACTCATCAGATAGAAAATTGTTAACTAATTTGATTTTTTATAAATTATTAAATCTCTAGTAACTTTTTAATATGAATTATTGATATAAATTTGAATTTTTAATATAAATTATTAAATCTCTCTGAATTATTGTAACTAATTTGCATGAATGTACCTGCCAGGCTCGAAGCTCAGATATTTTTCAATAACCTCAAAACTAATTACTCTAGGTATTCACCAATTCCTAGAATTCATCGCCTAGCGATTAAATATTGTCGAACAGATCGATTTAGGGTTAACAGTTTTGGGGGTTCTAAAAGGCAATTAATTTCAATTCTGTCTGCTGGTAATTAACTTACATTATTTTTATTATTCTCATAAAATCTTTTCTTTTAATATTCTGTACCTAACAAGAACAACATATTCTTACTGTTTATTTTATTATGTGTGTAAATGCATACGTATGCATAAGCTACACATACATATACAAACATGTACATACACACACTCTCACATATAAATATGCACTCATATTATAGAGCCAATACATAAGCAGGTGAAGGGTGTGTAACACATATACACACTGCTTTTCTATGTTGTACATTCTTTGAACTATTTTAAGTGTATATTAATTTTAAACAATTTTAATCATCGTTTTAGTATAGGAACCTACATGTATGCTATTTTCTTGTGAGTACTATAACTATGTACTGTATCATATTGCACATATTGTAAAATTTTCACGTGAAAACTCAATTGGGCGTTAATAAATAATCAATAAATAATTGTTGCCTTAATATATTTTTTAAAATCATAATAATCTTCCATGGAGTTTTCCCTGGAAAATTTTCAAGCAATTCCACTTTTTGCTCTAGAAAGGTACTTGCCAGTGAAAAAATTATTGTAATTCGGCAAAGACTGAGAAGTAGCTTTAAAAAGCGTGTTTAGTTTGGCGTGACGGAAACAAATAACATAAACATCATATGAAAGACATGGAGAACTATTCCATCTTCGAACTACAAGTGCTTAAAACAAAGAAGAGTATCTATTATTCACATAAAATCAAATATCGCCAAGATAAAACTGGTTAATATTGTCAAAAATTTCCGTGAATACCGTTTTTATTTATTTTCAGAAAGCTTTTTCTTTCCCTTGATACAACAATTTCAAAGTGAATTTTTAATTCGTTCGTTTTGGACGTGTTTGATGGACAAGTTGTTTCGAGGGTAGCAATTATTATCGTAGTATTTCGTGGAAAAATGTAATTCTATAATCATGTTTTGAAGGTATTTTATTACTGTAAAAATAAATGTATCTTTTAAATAGAAGATCGCCTGGTACATGCAAGTACAGGCCCTAATGCTGGAGGACATAATGCTAACGTTGAAGCAATAAAAGCTGTCTCACCTTATTGTCGCGTGTCGGACAAGTTGATGTTCGCCTGAATGCAAGCCGTTTAACAAGCTTCGTTAAACCAGCTCTACAATTTTTCCGTCAAATTTAAGAGTCGTCGTAATTTCTCTTCATACTCGCGTAGGTTTGCTTTCGCTCTTGTTAATGACAAATCCGTGATATTTTTTTCATTCGTAATGTCACAAGTTTTAACATTAAGCCCCAGACTTGTCTCAATCGTTTCTCGTTTAATTTCTTCCATACTATAATGTTACCTATAATACGAGAATGATGTTATGGTGATCAACTAAAATAAGATGTAATTTAATAATATGTACTAATATGTTAAATGCGAAACTGCTTTGTTTGTTACGCTTCCACGCGTAAACCAGTAAACAGATTTTAAAAATTATTTCACCAATATAAAGCTACATTTTATGCAAGTAATATAGGCTGTATATAACGATGAATTCTGGCATGATGAAATTATAAGTATTGATTTATTATATTTATTATACGTTTTCTGTCGCTAACAAAAGCGAGTCAATGCTAACGTCAGAAAACAAATCGTTGCCGTGGAAACGATGTTCATATATTTGCGGTAAATCGTAGTTAATATCTATCTGTCTATATAAATAAAACTGAATCTCAGAAATGTTTGTGCGCATAGCTTTAGAACGAATGGATAATTCTTTATTTTACTATTGGTGAGCTCTGGCGTTATGAAATTTAGGTGGCACGTGAGCTGTTTGAAAACTGAATGTAACGGGAATGAATGTAGGGAATGCGGGAGAGGGAGGGGGGGAGAGTGGTGAGAGTGGAGTGGAGGGGGAGGCGGGGGGGATAATTTATAACTGCAAGCGCTACAGTAATTGCCCCTTAATATTATGCGAGCGAAGCCGCTGGTAAAAGCTAGCGTATTTTTTTATTTGTTTTACATGAGCTCCACACAGCACGCCACCACGCCTACGTCATCTATGGGGATGCTGTGTGGAGGGTTTTTTGAGGAAAGGAAGGGAAAGAGAGTTCTGTGAAGGAAAAAGGTTTAAGGGGTGGATAGGAATCTCGGGTTCAGTATGTCCTGGTCATCCACCTCCAGGACCTAGACAAACTTTACCCCATGAACTCGGGCACCCCTGCTAAATCACTAAACGTGGCAAACCACTTGGGGTGACCTATGGCAGAGGTGTTGGTTATCCAATAAAGGTTCCCGGGGCGGCGGTACCCATTCCCGCCTCCCAAATTTAAGACATATATATATACGAAATTTTCCCCACACAAAGGTAATGAATTTATATTAAGTGCATACTTTAAGAGGCCTAAATGCGGCGTTGAATTTAATATATTTTTTTGGCAAATGTCTCCCAACAATAGGCCTCTCTTCGCAGCACTAAGTTCGCCGTAATAGCTACTACTTAATGGACGCATTGTGGTGCACACAGAGGGATTAAAAGTACCTACGACGCTCCAACCGCCATTTTTAGTGGAATAATCTTCCATTCTTCCATTGAAAAATTGTTGCGGAGAGTGCAATGACATATGAAAACTTTCCCTAATCTAGAGAAGAGTTATGTATCTCTCGACATTGTAAGATAGTTTCCCTGAAACCCTGGATTATATTCAGAACTCTCAATAACTAATAGTGTGTCAGCTAGTACCTACTGATATTTTATGATTTATAGTTTAAACTTAAAGGCTCAGAGTTTTTGATGTATTGGGAATAACCTATTCCAGACTTTGTGTTTGGACAGTATCGCCTGTCAGCTTGGGTCGATCAAAAGAAGCAAACAATGTTAAAGCACGGAACTTTCTTGGCTGCTTTTTAATAGGGATACGTGGATACTATTTTGTGAAATTGCATTTTGTTTTAATCTTTTCCGTTGTTTCTTTTTTGACAGTTTCACTTTATGTTATTGTAACAACGGTTGTCCCAATATGAAAGTTTTAAATCCCTTGGAATTCTTATACTTGTACCGACTACTCGCAGCACAACCGAGTACTAAATACTTATCACAGGAGACCGTACTTGTTCACATAGAAATCTTTGTTACTCCCTTACTATCACAGTGAGGTAAAGGTAAAGGAAACGAAAACGAAAAACAACACGCTTTATATTATAATCTAACAGCTAACCACAACATAATTAAAATGTTCACTTTTATGAAACCAAAGTTTCCGACCGCAATTCAAATAAAATTACGAATTTTGTGAATTTTTTAAGAATTATATTTACATGAAACGACAAAAAAGTGAGACGACAGTAACTTTTATAAATCATTTGACTTATCAAATATGTGTGTTTTTTTTTCGTTGTCAGTAATTTTAGTTAGAAAAAAGTTAGGTGACCCATTTTTAAACTTTCTAAAGTTTGCTTTCAAAAAATTTATATTTAAAAATTACATGGTTATTTCTCATAAGATTTGAAAGCGTATTTCATCACTCTTTTACAATAGTTTTTAATTTTCGGATACGTTCACAAATATTTCATTTATTTGAATTTTATTGCAATTTTTGCAACCGGATTCATGGGGTGAGGTTTGTCTAGGTCTTGAAGGCGGATGACCAGGACACACTGAACTCCAGATTCCTACCCACCCATTGAACCCTTTTCCTTCCCAAAATTCTCCTCCCCTTCCTTTCCTAAAAAAAACCCTCCACACAGCATTCCCAAAGATGACATAGGCCCTGAGGGAAATTATTTTCACTCAAGGCTTCCTCTGTGGAGCTCATGTAAAAAAAAAAAAGGTAATTTTTTACCTACTGAAAAAATAACATAATTTATAATGATCCTACTATGTAACCCTCATACCAAGATGGTAAGTGGTAGTAATTTTATTGAAGCGTTTTATTATTTCAAGCGCCTTTGAGGTGATTTTCTCACAAAAATGGCGCTATAGAAATCATCCAAAAATTATTATATATTTCACTTATCTCATACCAAGATGAAAGTGGTAGTCATTTTATAGAAGTGTTATATATTTCACTGAACTCATACCAAAATGACAAGTAGTAGTTATTTAATTTAAGTGTTATATATTTCAAAAAACGCATACCAAGATGGTAAGTGGTAGTCATTTTATTGAATTGTTATATATTTCACTGTTAACTCTGTTAAAATAAAATCGCACGCAGAAAAATAATTAATTTTTCGTTAATAAATTGACACTAAACTAAAGAATTCTTTATCTGCGTGTATATTATGGCTCCGTGAAATGATAGCGTCATAAACGGACACCGTCGTATACTTTTTTATCGCCTTTGCCGAGGGTGGATATTTTGTAATTATGACGATTTAATACGTGAACGGTTTTGCATAGGGTGGCCCATTGTTGAATTTTAATACTCTTTAGGGAGGATTCCAGTGCCCAATTTAATATTGATGAGTTTTTAGGATAAAAATGTTATCCTTGCTAAAAATACATTTAATAGCTCTGGGTGATGATTTTTTGTGGGCGAGCGGTTAAGATTATTTTGCTCGAAATGTGGCTGTTTTAAAACTCGGCGCGAGCAAATAAATTAAATTTATAGTATGTTTGAAGCACGATACAATGTTTAATAACTATTCTCAGTATCGCCCATCCGAATCTAAATGTGTTGCTTGAAATGACTTAAGCCTTATTGAGTGACTAGATCTGAATAGCCAGATAATTCTTAACCTTTTTTCGTCCTGGTGGAAGACCATCATTCGAAAGCTTATTTTTTTACAATAGTTCCACATAGAAGGTTCTGAGGAAAACAATCCTCAGGATCCATGTCATCTTTGGGGATGCCATGTGGAGGGTCTTTTTAGGGAAAAGAAGAAGAGGAAGTTCTGGGAAGAAAAAAAGTATGAGGGTTAGGTATAAATCTGCAGATCAATGTGTCCAGGAATGACGGACGCGTGAATCCATCCCTCTCACTGCGGTACAAGACGATGGGTAAAGAAAATCCGGTTGGAAAGGTCTAGGTTAGGTCACCCTCAAACAGTCTCTCCCGATCCGGTTCGTCACGTAGTAGGTGGGCAGACGCATTTGCCCCAAGATCTAGACAAACCTCACTCCATGAACCCGAGCATTCCTGCTCAAGTCATCAAATATAGCGAACCTCTTGGGGCGACCTATGGCAGAGGTGTTGGTTATCCGATAATAAGATTTGGTGAAAAAAATGGTTCCTGCGGCGGCGCGGCGGTACCAAAATGGTTTGAACCGTGCTTGGTGACCAACAATTAGCCAGGTTTATTCAAATCTTCCTCTTTCTTTTCCTCTCCCCACTTCATTAATCATCTCAAAATACCCCAACATGGAATGCCATACATAATACTTGGGATTTTCACATGAAAAAATATTAAAGTCAAATTAATTCAGTTTCGATTTCGCACATACGTTTTATGTATTTTATACTGTAGAAGTTGTTTTCATTTCGAATCCTCGCTCTTTAGACCCAGCTATTAGGCGCTTAGCACGTAGTCTATCCCAGCGCGTCAACACGCTGTTAGCCTTGTTGTCCTAGTTGCTCTTAGCACTCAATGTGCAAATTTGACGCCGTTCGAGCGCTCAGCCAACCGCGTCGCCGCGCTGTCCTTACTACGTTGTGTGTTACTTCAAACACTTTAGCTTATTCATTTTTCAACAACCCCAACATCTGGGTTGTGGTCCTCGTGTCTAAGAATGGGATCTCTTCCTCCGGCTGGTACGGTTCCAGAATGGTGAAAACGGAACTTAGCACTTTAATTGTTCAGGTTCTAAGACACCAAATTTCGTTACACCAAACAAATAATAATGTTTTTGTTATTTATTTTTGGGGAGTTATGCCGTGTTGCGCTACCTTCTTCTTTAGCCAACGTTTCCAAAGCTAAACGCAAATAACCATTTTGATTTTTTTGCTCTAACTCCAGCTCGAAGAGAAATGGAGCTGGCAGCACGGTATCGCTTCTACATACATAAGCACACACTTCCACCAATATCATTTGCTCATCTGCCTTGATGATGGACACTGTGACGCTGTCCGAAACGTTGGCTAAAGAAGGAGGTAGCGCAACACGGCATAACACCCCAAAAATAAATAACAAAAATACTTTTGACAGTGAAAACCTAAAATCATACCAAATAATGTTATTTTTGTCGATGCGACCTCCTTCTCTTTTTTAATGTGAACACCGCACAAGATCAAATGCTCCAAAACGCCTGAGACTACGGCATTTCCAATTGGAGTGTGGAGTGTGTATTAAAGATTTTAATGTTCATGATTTTAAAGGCAACTTGGGCATTTTTCGTGAGTAAATGAAAAACATTTAAACAAATATTTTTTCTATAAATATTTAAAATGCATGATAATAAATTAAACGTAATAAAAAATAAAACGAAAAAAACTTTAAAATGTGGTTTTTTTGTAATAATTTTAATATACAATAAATTAATTTTATAAATTTTTGTTCCGACGTAAATAGGTAATTTGTAATTTAAATTTTACATCCATCAAAACTATTTCTTTAAATAATTTTTATTTCTTATTTCACCCTATTTTTATATTAAATACGGTAGTATCATTTTTTAAATGTTTTTCATTTACTTCAGCTCAAGTTGTCTCTAAAAATCATGAAATATCAATATCTATAATGGCCTATATCTTATAATTTAAACCAAAAATAAATAAAATAGCTCTTATCCGTTTGATACACCGGTGATTCTCAAATCCAAAATTGAGATTTGTAGGAAACGGGCCGCGCAAGCGTTCCTCTTAAATACTCCATACGGTTAAAAAAAATTGAGGTCAGTTCACACGCGATAGAAGTGAAACCTTAACCCACAATTTTCTCAGCCAATAGGAGCCTTGAAGTGAACTCATAATCAAAGCGGCCAAATTGCGCAGCTTGACAAAGCTCGACGCCTGTACGTAATTTTTCACTCTATCTCATTCTCTCGCAGGCTTAATCCTATAGATGTATTGTTTATATCTTTTTTGTGTCACTTGCTTCCGTTTCATCGAGTTTCAAAACACAACAGTGCTCAAGAAGTTTCGTTTCAATAATTAAAAGAATAGCAACAATAAAACAGGTTAGTTTTCCTTTCTCCCAGCCATCAGTTTGTATGACATAACTGATACAACAATAGTCTATTGAAACAAATGATTGGAAATGCCTTGTAAAGTGACTGACAATTCAAAATGACATTTCAAACATTATTAGGGACGACATTCAATTCCCGAGGATTTTTTATTTTATTTAGTGTTATTGGAACGTTCAATTTCACGAGAACTCGCAAAGGCCATGCTTGATCGAATTTGACTTCGGCTTCTAAAAAAAAATCTCATTTTGTAAATCAAATAAAATTCAATGATTTTTTACAGACTCAACAATTCAACGGAGAATGGGATAATTGACATAAACGGTGACACTTCTCGTTAAATGGAAACGAAGCTTTATTTAGGTAATACACTTATCTAAAGATGTTAAAATAGGGTACGTTTACGTTAATAATCTGGGAATTAACTCTTAGATCTGTATATTATTATTATTTATTATTATTATTTATTATTATTTATTATTATTATTATTATTATTATTATTTGACGGCCTTCGTGGTCCCGAGGCAAGATTCTCGACTCACAATCCGAAGGTCGCGGGTTCGAACCCGGCGTGCGCAAATAAATTTTATTTGATTAATTTGTGTTATTTCACAATTTATTCATTTAAAATAATAAATAGTATATTTGCGGCACGTTCCAGAGTGGAAGATACTATCAGTATCGCCCTGGTGTAAGACCACCATTCAGAATTGAAACGTTGCTTGAAATGGCTTTAGCCGTGTTTAGTGACCAGATCTGAATAGCCAGGTACTTCCCCACCTTCCTCTTCCCTATCTCCTTCCCCTCCCCACTACCTTCAGCCTCACAACATCCCCGATTGGGGATGCCATAGTTTCACTGGCTCCAGACGGGAGCAGTTGGGACTCTTGTGCGGTATTAACTGTAAAAAAAAAAAAAAAAAAATTTACACACTTTGATAAAGCATTAGGCACTTTAGTAATTTATCTCAATGACCTGAAATACTACCTGAAATACGACCTGTTATTTTTATGGCTTAATAACTAACCAACCATCAGGCAGTTCCACCGCATGGGTAGACAGAGAGGATGAACGGCCAAACAACTCGACTCACTCCTTGCTTCAATAACATTCATACATCGTTTCGTATATATATATACCTTTTTACTATTCTGACATGTCACGTCTTTCTCGACTTTTTCTACCATTCACATTTGGGTCATATATTTTCCTTGCATTTCTTTTCTTCTTTCATGCCAGTGCAAAGTGTTACGACATACACGCCTCAGTGATCTCATTTCTATAGCATTCAGTCACGTGACAACGTTCAGTGACGACCGGCGTGGTCTAATGGAAAGGCTCTTGACTCGCAATCCGAAGGTCGCGAGATCGAATCCCGACGTAGGCAATTAAAATTTATTTGATTAATCTGTGTTATTTCACAACAAATTCATTTAAAAATAATATATACCTAGTATATTTTCGGCACGTTCCAGAGTGAAAGTTACTCCCAGCATCGTCCTGGTGTAAGACTACCATTCGGAATTGAAACATTGCTTGAAATGGCCTTTGCCGATGGTGACCAGATCTGAAGAGCCGGGTACTTCCCAACCTTCCTCTTCCCCTTTTACTTCCCCTCCCTACTACCTTCAGCCTCATAACATACCCCAATTGGGGATGCCAAAGTCTCACTGGCTCCAGACGGGAACTGCTGAGACTTTTGTGAGGTATTCACATAAAAAAGTCAACTTTCGTACTTCCTCTGCCAGTTCCATGCCTCACTGCAACACATCATGGAATGTACCATCAATCCATTATGGACTTAGCTTAACGTTCTTCATATTATTACATCTATAATATCTACTCGCTTCCTTCGTCCCTTTATCCTAAATCTATATTCCTTTCACCTTCTCCACTCCCTGCAATACCATTAATAACAAAAAAATTACATGTGTGCAGTTCACATGCGGTAGAAATCTTCAGAAAACCAAACGAGGGAGGCTACGAAGCACCCCACAAAGAGGAGACCGATTATTCTATCTCAATCTCTCCCAGTCTTAATCCTATAGATGTATATGTTTGTCCCTTTTTAGTGTCGCTATTTCGTTTTACCCAGTATCAAATCACAACGGCACTAAAGAAGTTTTCACTTCAACATAATCGTTTATATTTTCACGCTTTTATATAACTGTCACTTGCATGAAAAGATTTGACGTTAACATTCCAATAAAAAAATCGAGTGCAGTTTAGACGCGGTAGAAGCGAAACTTTACCAAAACAATCTCAACAAATACTTGAAAAGTGGGGTCATAATCAAAGCGACTTACGAGCGCAGACCTCGCGTAATTTTCGCTTCATATCTCAACCAATAGTAGAGCCTTTAAAAGTGACATCATTATCAAAGCGGTCGATGAGCGCAGTTGATGTGTTGCAGGTGCAGTAATCGTCATTTCCGTTTCATCCGAAATCCAAATCACAGCCGTGCTATAGAAATTTCACTTCGATAAATTAACCCCTTCCGCAGTATCTAACTACATATTGCATACATCCTAACATTTTATCTAAATTAATATCTAGTGATCTCAATATTTTACGCGCCACACATTCGTATTAGGCCAATAATGATAACATAAATTCCCCACATACAAGTCAGAACGAATTACTTTGAGATTCCCCAAGTCTAAAAGAAATAAATTATCGCTACCACCCCGTTCAATTTGCGTCGAAGAATTTCATAATCCAAGTGAAACAAAAAAAAGAACGCCAGTATCTTCCCGAAACGTCCTACACTGTTGTTATCGCAAGTTCCGCCAGAACACAAAAGCCTTCATCCTCCTTCACTTATCACAACCCCTATTGTCGGGGGATGGGCTGTTTTACTGTTCTTGCGATAAATTGGAAGTAATTCGCGAAAGTGCTACCGACCGGTCCATTTAAATAAGTACCTTTTCGTGAATACGCTCGCAACACCAGGCTGGCACTTGACTTTCTATCTTGTAATTGGATATAAACTCGTCAATGTTGCATTCTGCGCGCGGAGCGAAGACGATTGTGTTCTGTTATACGAAACTAAGGCATGGAAAAATTCAAGCATAATCAAGTGTTCACCAAGGAACATGGAACATATCTTTATTTATAAAAATCTCGCGTCACGATGTTTGTTTGAGATATACTACGAAACTATTAAACCGATTTTGATGAAATTTGGCTAATTGTGTAATTTGGACCAACTTAAAAGATAGGATGGTTTTCATCTCAATCATTGACCTAAATCGAATAGTACTATTAGGTTTGCATCTGCGTGGTTGAATTTCAGAACCCAGCTTCATACGCGCCGCGCTACAGATAACATCTGGGTACGTGGAATTTCAAACAAATCTACCGTTGTTATTCGGTTTTTAAATCAAAAATTTGTCACAAGATTGACGGTAATACTCTTTGTATCAAACGTCTGTATATTACATATGACGTCACTGCCAGGTTACTCCGTCCCGGTCACCAGCCATCACTGGTTGACAGTGGATACGAGGAAGGGGCTAATTTTGGAACCAGTTCCTATTCGATTTTTAAAATGGTCAGCAACCCTGACTGGGCGAGGCCGAACCAAAAGCCGCCCGCAGGACCCATCAGTAAAAACCTGCGGAGCGGGTTTTTAACTGCTAGTATTTATTATTGCGAATTAAATGTTCATTGAATGTTTGTCATGGTACAATGCTCTTTAATTATTTGTAAGTTCCATAAGTTTCTAGCAGATGGCGGTGTGAGTTAATTTATCGACACAACACTTGGTTATCTAGGTTGGGTAACTATCCAATAAACGGCGTTGTGTTTCGATTTCACGTCACGGCGACGCGTGGCCGGGTCAGCTAGTAGTATACATATTACGTAAAATCTTTTATCTTCTTTCCAGTTTTTTACAGCCAACCTACACGAAACAATCTATTGAAGACGTTAGTGAATGAAAGTGTCACTTTACAATGTAATCAGTTAATGAATGTCAAAATTTTATGAGTAATTTGTGTATCCGAGTGATGGTTTGTCGAAGTCAAAAGAGAGAGATTTTTTTTAGTGTTTGGTGGAAAACGGTGGAATTTTATAAATGTAGATACACAACACTTCAATCCATGCTAAAACAAAAAAAAATCGAATGCAGTTCACACGCGGTAGAAGTGAAATTTCACCCACACAATCTCAACCAATAGGGGGCTTGAAAAGTGATCTCACAATCAAAGCTGCCAATGCGTAGATAAGGTATCATTCTATCTTATTCTCTCACAGGCTAAATCCTACAGATGTACCTAAGTGTTTGTTTCTTTTTAATATCATTTCCGTTTCAAATTCCGAGTTTCAAATTACAGCGGTGCTAAAGAAGTTTCACTTCAAAAAAATGTGTGCAATTCACACGCGGTAGAAGTGAAACCTTCAAAAAACTAAAGTAGACAAGAATGGGGAGGCTAAAGCACCGCACAAAAATGATATCGATTATGCTATCTCATCCTTTCGCAGGCTAAATCCTACTCGCATGTTTATTCGTGATCGTCTCTTTTTAGTGTTGCTTTTTTCGTTTCATCGAGTAACAAATCATAACGTGCTTAAGAAGTTTTCACTTCAATAATTTATTGAACTATGCATTCATACCTTTTGGTAATGTTATTTGCCATTGAATATTTTAGTACGCAATATTTTTTTCTTTCACCTGCTCGAAAACTTATTTCTTGCCTTTATAAAGTAGATAAAGAGATTTTATGTACTGTGATTTGTCTCTATTGTATTTTTTTCCTAATATTATCATTGATTTTCCGGGATTCATCCAAATAATTATTGTAATTTTGTTTGTGATATTATGTAATATATTCATGAGAATTAATCGCTTACAATATACAATATTCACTGTGAACTCTACCAAGAGGGATGTCAATTAGTCCTTGTGACATATCACCGTCTTACATTGTGCAACGTCCGGTCGTAAGACTGCATTGTGCCTTTGTGTAATGTGAATTAATCTTCCTAAGCTGAAATTGGGGCACCACGTCAACAGGTGAAGACCAATCTGCCTGAATTCATCACTACATGCATGTTAGACACGTATCACTTTCAAGGAACCCGTAACTCTCTTCTTTGTCTCGCATTTTGTGAATTCATAGTTCAGACACTGAATTCTATTTGAAAGAGTGGGAAATACATGTATTGATTGTAATGGTGTTGATATTCAATACTGTGCCTCGCTTTTGAAGCGCTTCTGCGTATACCGAGTTATATATGCATCGCTCATTCATAGAGCTTGTATATTAAGTTAAGTGGCAATCTCTGTAACCAGTGAGGAACATAATTGGCCCTCTACCGTCGTGTAATTAAAATTGATACTAATTTGATTAATGATCATAATACGTATTGTTGCACTGTGGAAGGAGCCTGGTCAACTTGTCACCAAACTAACTGCTTAAGTATTATACCAGTTAGCTAAAAAGCATTGGAACACCGCATAATTCATTATTTCACCCACATTCGTACATCATCGTATATCTTATAAATTTCCATTATTCCGACCCTTGACATTACCCGACTCAAGTGTTTGATTCTTTTGGTTGTGGAATGTGTTTCTATTTGTCTAATCGTTTTTTTATTCATTGCCTGTCTCCACTTTTTTATTAGAAAAAGCTGCCTTTCCATCTTTTTACAAGAGAAGATTTTGCTTTTTTGCAGCTTAGGGAAAAGCAAATAAACACTTTGTTTTTTTCGCAGCGGCTTCTCCCCTTGATCGACGACAGTTTTTCATCTCCTCATAAACCTGGTTGCCTCTAAAGCATCAGATGTGGTATTGTGTTCCGCGAGTTGTATATTGTAAGCATTTGACACCAACATGCAGGCCCGGACTTAGCGGCCCAAGGGTCCCAGACAATTACATAGTTGTGGCCCATCCTAGGGGAAGGCGGGAGGGGGGGATGGGGTTGAGGGAACAATATTCGCTTGCATTTGGAAAGGTAAAATATAAATTGAATTTTATTCTCAAAAAGACACTAAAAAGCATCTCAGCCGAAGTTTTTTCCGTGGTATCCCCAATTGGGGAAGATAGTTACACTGTGTAGGTGAATATTTGTAAAAAGCATTAACTTTGTGGCTCGCCATAATTTACAATGAAAACACATGAATTTGTTGTAGACCTCTTTTATTTATTTTATTATTTAAGCGCCCTTTCTTTGTCAGGAGAATATTGTTACAATATTCTCCTGACAAGGGCGCTTCTGAAACCGGTAGAGTGTAATAAAATGAAAATGGTTTACAACAAATGTATGTGTTTTCATTGTAAAAGCGGAATATGAATTACAATATTCGTAAAGACGCGGAAAAAGCGCCACAGGCGAAATTTTTTGTAGTTCAATAAACCAAAATGTGTTTAAATATTTTATTAAATTAATATCTTATAGTATGGTTTAAAATGTACAGTTTAGCCGGCTAGTATTCGAATGGAAAATTGCGTCAGTTTCCGCCAACGCGTTCTAGTTCAATCCACCGCTTAGTAAGTCTTCCATCATTGCACAAGCAAAATGTTCCGATTATAAAAAAAAAAAAACAATTTGGTTGTCTGTAAAGTCGGTTTACGGACGATAATTTTACGTGATAACGTCATAATAAAACGTTGATGAAAAATTGCATTGATGCGTTATAAGCCGAAAACTTAGGCCGGTCGTGCCTCTCTATCGCTTGTTCCGCCCTCTCGCTTGCACGCTAGGCTCAGGCGGAACGTGACAATGAGTCGCGCTTTTTCATGCATGCGGCCGGTGTTTATCGATTTATAAGACGTTATCACGTCAAAATGTTAAACATTTTTTTAATGTGTCTGGGTCGTCAATTTTAATCATTTTGGCACCTAGTCCGAGGCTTGGGCCCTATGGAAAATTTGTCATTTTGTTTTCCAAGTCTTGCGTTTTCAATGCGCAAGTACCATTTTGGCATCTAGCCGGGCCCCTACCGAAGTGGGCCTTAGGAAATTTGTTGAAATACTTATTTTCAAGTCCTGTGTCTTCCGTGTGTACCGTTTTCCCAACTAGCTCGAATTGAGAGCCCTTGGAAATATGTTAAAATATTTCTCAAAAAAAAATCTTGTTGAGGCACAGCCCCAGGCCTTTTGGGCTTATAGCGAAAGTCCGGTCTTGCAGCATGTATAGATAATAGTATTCAGTAGTGCAAGTAGACAACCAACTAAGTTCATTTTGAGCTGCACCACTGGGCAATGCGGAGAGGGTAGAGTGGTCTCGGAGGCACACATCATTTGTGTTGACTTCTCAACTACATCTACTCACTAATTGTTTTACCAACTAAGGCTTTCGGTTTCCAGGCTTCTGTCCTCGCATAAATAGTTGGTACAACTGCGACTCCGTTAACTTGGCCATTCCAGGTTTGCCAGAGTCTACAATACCTCATGAGATTAACACATGACATAGAACTATACCTTATATTATCATTAAATGACAGTCGAACCAGACTGAACTCTTACACCTGATGTGATCCGGTTCAAAGTAATCAAGTACTATTATTTACTCCACTTTTGACAACTCGGAGATAGAAGAAGAATTCTTATTGAATGTAATGTATAGAATTTCTACATTTTTACGAGATACATACTGCCATCATAAGCAAAAGTGCAGCTATTTTACGAATATCTCAAATTCAATTGGATAATAATATATGAGGAATGTTCTTTAGTACATTTTGAATTTTTTGTAATACCTAAAAGGAAGTAACGAGATAAAATTTATTTTAGTACCAACTTTTTTAATACTAAGCAATAAGACACTATTTAAACCAGAATAGGTAAGGCATATTTTGCTGTGTTTTTTTTTTATTATGATGCTCGATAAAATGAGTTTTCGAAAAAACATCATTGGCATTGTTTCGCATTCTGGGCGGAAGCAAAGAAGTTTGTTTTAAGACAAATCACGAATTCGTTAATTTTTTAATTCAAAACTTGTGAAAACTTTCTTAGCACCGTTGTGATTTGAAACTCGATGAAACGGAAACGAGCGACACTAAAAAGATTCAAACACATACATCATTATGATTTAACCTGCGAGAGAATAATAGACTATTCGATGCGATAGACTGATCGATGGCCTCTTTGTGCGGTGCTTTGTAGTCTGTCAACCTCCTCTTTGTGCGGTGCTTCGTAGAATAAAACTTAAAATAATGTTTAAACTTTGTAACAATATTATAATAAATCAACCCTACAACTATCCTCCTGATACTCTGCAGTCATCTCATCTCACGAAGTTTAGTATTCTGAAGATTTCACTTCTACCAAGTGTGAACCGCCCACATGATTTTTTTTAATTACTCCACACTGGAGGCCCTGAGGAAAATAATTTCCCTCAAGAACTATGTCGTCTTTGAATATGCCGTGAGGAGGGTATTTTTAAGGAGAGGAAGGAGTAAACACAGAGGCCGGCAAATCGTTCCACAGCCGAGCTGTTGTTGAAACGACCCGTTCTCGTTTGACAAAAATGTCAACCGTGTACATATGTTGGGCCCGTGTAATACAATATGCATAAAGTTGACAAACCTGAAAGATCTCGTATCTCGAAAAAAATATAAGTCTACACAGGAGGCTCTAAGGAAAGGACCTGTGTCGTCTTTGGAGATGCTCTCGTGTTTAGGTTCTATCAGAAAATAAAAGAGAGTCAATGCTGGGAAGGAAAAAGGTACGAGTGATGTCTTGGAGTAATCCAACCCTCCCACTGCGATGCAAGGTGATGTTCCGAGAGGGTCCTGCGGGAGAGATAAAAAGGTCTCCCTCCCCATTAATCCAGTCTCTTCCCACCCGGCCTGCCACGCAGTTGGTGGGCAGATGCATCCTCCACCAAGCCCTGGACAAACTTCACCTCTACCCGAGCACCTCTGCTAAGTCATAAAACGTGGGCGACCTATTGCAGGGGTGTTGATTATCCAGCGGTACCCATAACCGCCTCCAAAATTACACCACTAATATCTGAGAATTCGATTTGGATTTCTAGTTAATTTCATTTTGACTTCTTAAGATTACAAAACCGTTGCGTCATAAATGTTTTTTTTCTTTTTTTTAATTAAATGAAGACGATATTAGCGAAACTCAATCAAAAATCTGGAAACAGAAAAATCAGAAAAAGATATATGCACCTCTGGGACTCAAACTCAAGACCTTTCGCTTTCTGGGCAAAAACCCTAACCATTGCGCCAAGGTGTCGATATCCGATTCGGTCATTTTTAACTCTATCATACTTCGATTAAGAACCACCTACATTATCTCCGTTGTCTCCACGCATATTTTATGGTCTATCTTTATACATGATTGCAAGATTCAAACTTGAACTAAATGCTATCTAGATAGTGTCTGGATAAATCTTTATCCGTTTTTTTCTAATTATTCCACTTAATTTTACCAAAATTTTAATATATGAAATATATTGATGTTCCATTTAAAACAGCTTAATTTACTGTTACGTATTAAATTAGTAAATTGTAATCCTCTAAGTACTTATAACCCTATCCAAGTTTCATAATCAGGGCATAAAATAGTAATACAAACCAAAAGTTGGTCAAAGCTCCGGTCCTTTCACTTGACCAGGACAACATCCAGTATCCTCAGTTTTAAAGTGTCGGAATGGTCGCTACTCTATACTTTATAGGGCTACGCTGTTTCACAGGATAATTAAGGACCGTTATTGACCGGTTCAATAATAATGCCCAGGACCTTCACCATTCCCATAGACATTGCCTTAGACAGAGCCAAACTTAAATAAAATAGAAAAAATCATAAAAAACACAAATCATAGATGTACCTTTTGAAAATTTATCTAACCACCATGACGATTGCTTGTGTAACTTTACGAATATCTTAACGGTAAGAAGCTATCCTCGCATTTAACAAAAAATGTGATTTTTTATTTTTATTTTAACCTTTATGAGTAAAACATCAAATTGTAATATTTAATTAAATGAAGTCACTATGAGCGAAACTCAATCGAAAATCTGGAAACAGAAAAATCAGAAAAAGGTATTGGCACCTCTGGGACTCGAACCCAGGACCTCTCGCTTTCCAGGCAAAAGCCATCTCCTTCTCTTCCCCACTCTCTTAAGCATCATAACATACCTCAAAGGATTGCCATATTTTACAATCTAATTTAGATAAATTGTATCATTGGTGTGAGATCAACTCATTATTTCATTATTCAAAAGTGCCAAGTTATTCGTTTTCGTAAAATTCAAAGTCATGTAATTCAGTTCAAAGTCATTATGAGTACTCTTTAAATAATGTAAAATTGACACCAGTCGCTCAAGATCAAGACTTATATTTGACGATAGGTTAACATTTACTCTGCACGTAAATGAAATAACAAATAGAGCTATAAAATGCTTGGTTTCATATGCACAACCGCTAATGATTTCAAGTCACTAGAATGTTTGAAAATATGGTAAACTTCTTTAGTAAGAAGCCAGATGAAGTATAATTCGCCTATTTGGTCCCCATTTTATAAATTTTCCGTTAACAAAGAAAGGGTACGACACAAAATTTTTAATATTTATTAACTTTAAGCTGAATATTCCAATTCAAAATATTAACAATGTCCTTTTGATGAAACAACTCAACTTAATTACGCTGTCAGATACGTATCATCTCTGACCTTGTACTATTACATAAAATTATTAATAATTGCATTTACAACCCAGAAATTCTCGCCAAAATAAAATTTAACATACCGACCAGAAGTACTAGGCAAAGTATACTTTTTTCTGTGAAAATTTTAAATCTTTTGACCTATAAATCGTCTACATCATGTTGGCAATAAATTTGAATTTTGTAGACATATTTAAAGATTCCATGCTAGTTCTAAAAATAATTCTTTATAGTTACTTTATTGAAATATATGATTTAACGATTCCGTAGTGAATGCACTAAATAATTTTAATTTGTAATCATTATATTTTGTGTACTACATCTTGCTTATTACTTATTACTTCAAGATTCGGTGTTAGTTATAAAAAAAATTCTTTATAAGTATTTTATTGAAATATATGAATTAACGACTCCGTAGTGAATGCACTAAATAATTTTAATTTTTAATCATTATATATTGTTACTGCTTATTACTTACTGTATTACTTTTAACTTTATTGCTTATTACTTTATTACTTATTACTTTATAACTTATTACTTTATCATTACTTATTACTTATATTATTTCTTATTTGTGTAAAAGCCCACTAGGGCGTAAATAAATAAATAAATTCTGATGCTATAGTCCCACTGGCTTCGAGTGTATGGGACTCTTGCGTAGTATTCATTAAAGAAAGCAGTGTAGAAAAAATAAGGAAGCTCTAGCTCAGCTTGACTTAACTCTCGCCGAACAGAGCAAAGTATTTTTATCAAAATATTTAATATCACGACCGGACCTGGCCTATGTCTTTGGTTAGCTCCTGTGTCCTACCGCAGTAGTTATTTCCTGATTTACTTTGTCCACGGGGTCAACAAGGGTTACAAGTTACGACTGTGGTTACAAAAATCTCAACCCTCCCCTCTCCCTCCCCGGCCTTGTCCTTGTAACAATCATAATAATGGTCTCTTCTTAAACTAGTTGGTAGTAGAATTCATTCATTCAGTGCGGACCGCCAAAAACGGGTGTTTGAATGGACACAATAATATGCGATGAAAGAACAGTATAAAGGATCAAGGTTTATAGGAAGAAAATGTATCTGTATTATTATTTTTTTTTTTTTTTTTGAGAAACATTACATATTTTGTTATAATGAGCTTTGGCTGTCCAACTAGGCAATTTGCCCGTTTTAGAACAGTCAAAATGAACAGATATTTTACATGTAAATATTGTGTTGACTATAATATTGTCTTAAACTTAAATATAACATTTGATAAATAATATTAAGGTTGTATGTATTAATGTATTATAATTGCTTAGTTTGGATAACGGATATTCCCAATGATATACAATCCCGATAACGCACGAACGATATTATTTTGTAAACAAGTTAATCTTTTCTCATGAAATCACAAAGAAAATATTTTATTAATTTAATTTTTTTTTAGAACAACTCTCTTTTTATAACTTTTGTTACGTTACAAAATAGACCGCCAATATAGAGGCGCGCGCACTACCCCCTCCCGCGAGCAACAAACCGAGCGGCCGCTAGACGCGCCGCTCACGGCAAGCCCGCCAGTCTTCAGCAAGCGAGCTTACAGGGCCCACGTTCCGCGAGAACATGGGCGACACGAGTTCAGTTTCGCCGGTTGTGCCACTTCCGGTCCACCATGGACGGTGCGTAGACTGAGAGAATCAAGCGCGTGAAGCCGCTGTTGGCCCATAAACCAAACGTGAGTCAATTACCATGTTACCCTTTGTGTGCAATTAAATGTATTAACCCTAACCACGCGTGATAGAGAAGAGAGACGGACATTCAAACTAACTTTCAGATAGGATCGTTCCTTTTATGTATTATTGTGTCTCCTAGAATTGAATAAACTGTTTATGTGATAACCTACCGTGTTTTGCTTGACGAGAGAGGCCCTGGGAGAATGGAGAAGCGTGAAGTTCCGAACCACAAGCACTAGCCTTGAGGTTACGAGATCCTGCTTGCACCGAATCCTGAGCTAGTTTTTATTTGGGGCAGATACAGCAGCTAATTGTATTAAATATGTGGGAGCTTTCTCCAACCCTGCCGATAGCATCAGCACGCCCGTTGACGCTAACACTGGCGCCCAACGTGGGGCCATTTAAATTTTTTCTGTTCCACCACGGCCTCGTTCCCAAGCAACAATTGTAAACTCTGAAATGTTATTATGATGTATTGTTTATTCCCAATTGTCTAGCACTTCCAACAGGAATCTCGGCGCGAACGTAATTTCGAATCACAATTTAAATTATTACGGACGCGATTTTATCATTTGTGACTCGTCACTCGACAAAATATTACCGGTATTCCAACGCAAGGTGCCCAACCTAGGAAGTTGTCGCTGCGAATAATACAGTGATTACAAAGTGTCGGCCGATTAAAATTGCTATTTTCAATACAAGTGAATAGTGGAAATAAACACAAATTAAAGAAGAATTTATTCAACAATTAAAATCATGTACATGATAAACAAATCATCCGCTTGGTCTCGAAAGTGCTAAATATTTTTAATAATATACTAGTTTGCAGCACGCTGGTACGTTCCTTAAACGGACATTTGCTGACACCTAGGGAACAAGTGGATTTAAATTCTTTCTGTCATTTGACAATTAAGTATTTTTGACTCTGTCGTCTGATGAAACCGGATCATGCCATGCCATGCCAAATCACATTCGAATAATGCAAAAAATACTAAATTCGCGTTGACGTGGATTCCTTGACATCTGACACTATAATACCTTGTCAATTGACAAAGAAGGTAATATCTTGTCGAAAAGACGAAGGGAATTCGCGGGTAAATACCAAAAATTGGTGCTGTTTAAAGCCAGGCTATAGGAAGCCGCGTAATGAAACCATGCCCCCAAGATATTGTTGAATTCTCAAACAAATTACTTCCACGAAAACTTGTGAAAATTTTTCCGATTTTTCCTTTTTTCGATTTTTTTAATTTTCGAAATATTTTTTTCCAAAACGCTTGGAGTTTTTCTTAAAAACGCAGTGCCAGAGGAAAATCGCTGCCCAAATTTTCTCCAGTTTCGGACTCTGAAAATTTTTTCGATTTTTCCTTTTTTCGATTTTTTTTAATTTTCGAAATATTTTTTTTTTTCCAAAACGCTTGGAGTTTTTCTAAAAAACGCATTGCCAGAGGAAAATCGCTGCCCAAATTTTCTCCAGTTTTCGGACTCTGAAAATTTTTTCGATTTTTCCTTTTTTCGATTTTTTAATTTTCGAAATTTTTTTTTCCAAAACGCTTGGAGTTTTTCTAAAAAACGCATTGCCAGAGGAAAATCGCTGCCCAAATTTTCTCCAGTTTTCGGACTCTGAAAATTTTTTCGATTTTTCCTTTTTTCGATTTTTTAATTTTCGAAATATTTTTTTTCCAAAACGCTTGGAGTTTTTCTTAAAAACGCATTGCCAGAGGAAAATCGCTGCCCAAATTTTCTCCAGTTTCGGACTCTGAAAATTTTTTCGATTTTTCCTTTTTCGATTTTTTTTAATTTTCGAAATATTTTTTTTTCCAAAACGCTTGGAGTTTTTCTTAAAAACGCAGTGCCAGAGGAAAATCGCTGCCCAAATTTTCTCCAGTTTCGGACTCTGAAAATTTTTTCGATTTT
This sequence comes from Glyphotaelius pellucidus, assembly GCA_936435175.1. Classification (NCBI taxonomy): domain Eukaryota; kingdom Metazoa; phylum Arthropoda; class Insecta; order Trichoptera; family Limnephilidae; genus Glyphotaelius; species Glyphotaelius pellucidus. The sequence continues at coordinate 7,847,089 of OW386542.1, forward strand.
TCCTTTTTTCGATTTTTTTAATTTTCGAAATTTTTTTTCCAAAACGCTTGGAGTTTTTCTTAAAAACGCATTGCCAGAGGAAAATCGCTGCCCAAATTTTCTCCAGTTTTCGGACTCTGAAAATTTTTTCGATTTTTCCTTTTTCGATTTTTTTTAATTTTCGAAATATTTTTTTCCAAAACGCTTGGAGTTTTTCTTAAAAACGCAGTGCCAGAGGAAAATCGCTGCCCAAATTTTCTCCAGTTTCGGACTCTGAAAATTTTTTCGATTTTTCCTTTTTTCGATTTTTTTAAATTTTCGAAATTTTTTTTTTCCAAAACGCTTGGATTTTTCCTAAAAAGCACGTGGCCAGAGGCAAACCTCTGCCCAAATTTTCAAATAACCCAAACACTTACAAATACGCGTTTTTTTCGCAGAAGCATTTTGTAAAAAAAAAAAAAAAAATATATATACGTCCCCAGTGGTCAATCCCTGGCAAAAATTTCTTTCCAATTACGGATAAAGAGTCGAGTTCTCGTTTTTCTCCCAACGTAAGGTCACCCTGACACGACCCTACACACTATGGAAGTCCCTCAAGTCACGCTGGGTATAATCCCCCACATTTCTACGTCAAAAAAGGAAGAACTACTACAGGCCCTGAGAAGTAGAAAGATTTCTCCCAGGAATAAATCCAAAAAATGCCTTATTCAATATGCTTCTTTCTACAACAAAAAGTACATCAGGAAGCACGTCACGTTCAAGGAAGAACGTCTGGAGAAGAAACAACACTCTGTCGCAAGGTGCGCTGTACTTCTCTGCCAAATTGGCACCCCGTTTTGTAAAAACGAAAGATTCCCCAAAGAAAACTTTCGCCCAAGCCTTTCGTCCGGCATAAAACCGGAGCACAACGAAAGGAAATGTTTTTTTTTTTAAAAAAACCTTTCTAGCTCTGGCACAGTGTTGTCAACTGTAGCCAAAGTCATGGAAGAAATATAATTCTCCCTTGTGGTTTCGTTTCATTTTATTTTATTTTTGTTTGTATAAATATCTCGTCATCATCAGTCATTCGCCTCTAATTGCTGCCCCAGGTGTCAAACCTTGGAAACATCGTTTTTTTTCTAAGCATGCACACCTCTACCTGAAATTGATCACTTCGGAGAAAGGAATTCCCTGTGGCTTACTGCAAGTAGTCAGAGACTACGTGCCCAAGGTTTTGTGCATCGTCACAACTAGCAGCATCACATTTTCACATCATCATGTCATACCTCGTCACCCCTTTCTAAATGTTAGAAAATCTTTTTTGTACATTAAATAACGGGTCCTCGCCAAAGTTGCATCTAACCCTTATGTCATATGTAGTTAAATTAGGTAAGCAAACCTGTGTAAAACCACGGCGGTATCAGATGTTTGCTACCCGTTCTAAGTTTTTTTTTTTCTGTTTTTTAAGAAAATAGAATGGCGCTCAATAAATAACCCTAATTGCTCTAGCTCTCCCCAGAACTGAATGTGGAGTCTGGAAAGTATCGTTATAAAAGGGACAACTTTCAACGTGCCTCTTCATTAACGATAAATTTTTTTTACAACATTTCAGCAACATTGAGTCACCCTGGGTCTCAACTGCTCAAACTGAAATTTTGGGGTTGCCTTGTTGTGACTTATCACGTGCAAAGTACGAGGTCACAACAAGAAGCCAGGTCTCCAAGTGAACCACCCTGTGAACAACCCATCCCATTATTATAATTTTCATAACACCAAGGTGTGTCCATCGCAGTCTGTTTAAGTAAGTAAAACCTAGAAGGTCTTAAACACTCAAATCGGACCAATGTAAATAATTTTCCTTGTCAAACAACGATAAGCGCATGTCTTGTATTGTTGCTACCATCGTACGTGTAAGTACAACAAAAGTTGTACCATCACGATACGATACTCTGTGCGTAACCAAAAGGGTTTATACCACAAAGGATCTCTTTTGCGGTAAGCTTAGATGAAATTCACATTCCATCAGCACGCCAGAAATTTTTTTTGTCCTTTAATTGTTGAAGTATAAAATCTTGGCCAGATCTTCAAATATGTTTTGCCTTTGTGCAAGTCTTTAACGTACGCTAATATGGATTTATTATGCTACGGTATTGTTGTACTAAGTACATCAGTATGTCTCGCCGTCTGTATTGAATAGGTACCTTTATATGAACGTTAACCTTTTGTTGCCATCATAGGTGGGAACCTTATAAAATCTGCCATCATAGGTGGGAACCTCATAAAATCTGCCGTCATAGATGGGAATCTCAGAATATCTACTAAATGCGATACGGGGAGCCCGTTATAATTACTCTGTGGGTTTTTGTCAGAAATGTCATAAATACCTAGTCTTTTGCACCTCCCTTCAATACTGGGCAACCCAGTTGTAATTCGTTCATTGTTATCCGTGAAGACGTTATAAAACTTACTTGCAAATCTTTTGATTTTGCAATCTTGTACGCTATACGTGAAGACGTTACAATACTCACCATGTCCAACATTACCAAATATTATTGTAATGTGCCAGGATGACTGCTGTAGACCTTGTTTCACCTCCACCCAGAGGTCGAATTTCGGAAATAGCCGAGTCCCCAGCAGTTTTCTTCGTTCAAATGTTCCCAATTATCACCCTCCCCCTTCCTCGAAATTATCCGTGAATGGGGATATATGCGTTACGCACTTGGCGTTTCGTTTGTCAAATGGGACAATCTTCATACGCGGATCCTTTCAACTTCCTACTCCTTTCCCACTTTGTTATAACTAATCTTGTACGCAATGTTTTGTTTTTCGAAAGTAGAAAAAATGCTACCGTATAGACGTGAGCATAGGTCATGGAAGACCAACTTCTTTCGAATGGGGAATTTTGTTATACGTACAATCCCTCAACCACGTATTCTTGGAAATGTATTTGGTAAAGAAAAAAAAACCAAAAGGGGTTACACAGAACCTGTCCTTGAATATGTACCTTTGTAACATGTATTAGGAGTTAGCCACATTTAGTTAGCTCTCTCTCCGTCTCTCTCTCTACACGCCAAACAAATCCAACTTTTTCTCAACATGCACACTTGTTTCTCTCCAAACTTTTTTCATCATTGGTCTACTAGGCAGGTAAACTTCAAGAATTTTGTTCTAATAATAATTTTTGCCGGATTTTAAAAAAAAAACCAGCAGCTCTGCACCCTATCTACATCTGCGCCTCTTCATGCTGCCCTCGCTACCGTCACGGAGGTCCCTTGCCTTCAATCCCTGCGTACCAAAAGCACCCGACCGCATCTAACATAACCTAGTGTGAGTCGTGCGTGTAGTTGCGAATTGTATCACCACAAAGAACCGACACTCAAAACAAACCCGAGCACGCCAGCTCTAGGTTGGTTCCTGTTCCTGCTGCATTATGCAAATGTTCCTGCTGCATAATGCAAATGCTCTGCTGCCATTATGCAAATATTCCTGCTGCATAATACAAATGTTCCTGTTGCCCTTGTGCAAATGCTCTGCTACCATTATGCAAATATTCCTGCTGCATAATACAAATGTTCCTGTTGCCCTTGTGCAAATGCTCTGCTGCCATTATGCAAATATTCCTGCTGCATAATACAAAGGTTCCTGTTGCCCTTGTGCAAATGTTTCTGCTGCCATTATGCAAATGTTCCTGCTGCATAATGCAAATGCCCTACTGCCATTGTGCTGATGCTCCTGTGCCCTTGCGCAAGTGACAATACCAACGATTGTTCACAAAACAATCCCACTACATACAAAAGCCAGTGTACCAGCCACCAATTGCGATTCCACTCTCCAGTACTTCAATGGTTTCGTACTGGCTCACCCACAGGATCCGGAAGCAGTTACCCTTTCGACCTCTGTGACAGGTAGAACTCTCCACACCACCTAGAAGCCTCATCATGTGTTCTCTTCCTCGTAATTTCTTAAAGGCCCTAGTGTCCCTTGAGTGTAATCTCAAATGGGCCAGGTTACTGTGACAAAGTAACCTTGTAACTTCAGTGAAACGTTCAACCACCCCAGACATCCTACGCAAACCACGTTCCCAAACATTAGCTCACAGACCAATGATACAATTTTAGAGTTTTTTTTTTCTATCACTGCATAACCCTTGTACCTTTTTTCAACAGATCCTTGTTCTTTGCAACTGTATTTATGTATGCCACTGCCTTTATATACATTTATTGACAATTCCTTGTTACACCATGTATCTTCTCTTTTGTGTTCTGTTCATAACTATTCTCCAGCTAGGAATCTCTCTCTCTCTCTCTCTCTCTCTCCTCGTTTCTCTTAAATGTTTTTGGCACAAGTGCTGAAAAGGTAAGAGGATTTATTAGTCCTACAGCTCCATTACCACGTCGCTTTTATTGCGGCAAGGGGGGAAGTGTTACGTTACAAAATAGACCGCCAATATAGAGGCGCGCGCACTACCCCCTCCCGCGAGCAACAAACCGAGCGGCCGCTAGACGCGCCGCTCACGGCAAGCCCGCCAGTCTTCAGCAAGCGAGCTTACAGGGCCCACGTTCCGCGAGAACATGGGCGACACGAGTTCAGTTTCGCCGGTTGTGCCACTTCCGGTCCACCATGGACGGTGCGTAGACTGAGAGAATCAAGCGCGTGAAGCCGCTGTTGGCCCATAAACCAAACGTGAGTCAATTACCATGTTACCCTTTGTGTGCAATTAAATGTATTAACCCTAACCACGCGTGATAGAGAAGAGAGACGGACATTCAAACTAACTTTCAGATAGGATCGTTCCTTTTATGTATTATTGTGTCTCCTAGAATTGAATAAACTGTTTATGTGATAACCTACCGTGTTTTGCTTGACGAGAGAGGCCCTGGGAGAATGGAGAAGCGTGAAGTTCCGAACCACAAGCACTAGCCTTGAGGTTACGAGATCCTGCTTGCACCGAATCCTGAGCTAGTTTTTATTTGGGGCAGATACAGCAGCTAATTGTATTAAATATGTGGGAGCTTTCTCCAACCCTGCCGATAGCATCAGCACGCCCGTTGACGCTAACACTTTTGACGATTATTCCCATCATTGTAATATATTACATTGATAGGAATAACCTTCAAAAGTTATGAAAAGAGAATTGTTCTAATAAAAATTGAATATTCATTTAGACTTTTAGAAAAAGTCTATATGTATCCCATATAAAAATAAAATCGCATATGTTTATCCGAGACGCTATCTAGGTTACAAACCAATTCTTAGATTGTGTTTTTCCAATGAAAAGGGTAGTTGCTTATAATATGGAAAAATAATAAGTCGAAGATAATATTGTTAATTCAAAATTTTTAATATGAGATTCACAAATATGACTGTTTGATAAGAAGTGGCAGTGACCTAAAGCATATGTATGCTCATTGTCACTATCTATCTATCTTTCACTCCATCGTTCTTATATGACGTTATCACGTAAAATTATCTTCCGTAAACCGACTTTACAAACAACCAATTTTTTTTTCTGTATCTTGTTCTTTTTCGTGTTATTTTTAAACTTTTTTTATTATCTTCTTTTTAAAAAAATAAATATGTATCGCTTTAATAGTGTTCAAAACAATGGCAACAATAACTAATTCCACGATGTATTGTACGCAGCTATGCGTTTCATTCATCTCTAGTTGAACGAATTTAATAGAAACAACAGTCAACCAATTATTTTGAATATCAATATTTTTTATTTCCCTTTTTTATACAGGAAGCCTGTAGGAATGTGTTCAATTGTCCGTATAAATTGTTCACAGAAAAACCCCTGTCAAATCATTTATTTTTAGCACTATGAGAGCTTTTGTACAGGAGCCATTTGATGATATTTGTCTGCATGAACAATTTCAGTAATATTATTCAGTGCAGCTTGCCTGTGACTATTCTTGGTGTTGGAGGAAACTTCATGTTTGTGATGGCCATAATCGAAAATATATGTTTTTTCATACGAAGCAAATATTATCAATTGTGACAATGTGAAATAATTAAAATGAAACAATTATTTCGTTATGTGAAAACTGTGTATTTTGTCTCACTAAATTGTTATTGGAGTATACTCAGTGTCCGGAAACACGGAACATAAGCAGAAATCTAAATTTACATCACGAATGGAATCGATTTTGTAGTATAACTTTTTTTGATTTAAGCTTTCGTTTTCGAGTAAATCGAGTCTAAAGTTGGAACTTTTTAGGATAATATGGTGCTATATATATATATATATTTTTTTTTTTTTTGAAGTGATAACGTTTTATAAATCGATGAACGCCGGCTGCTCTCACGAAAAAGCATGACTCATTGTCACGTTGTCACGTTCCGCCTGAGCCGAGCGTGCAAGCGAGAGCGTGGAACAAGCGTTCGGCCTAAGCGTTTGGCTTGTGACGCATCTATCTCCCCTCCACTCCATCGCTATTATATGACGATATAACGTAAAATTATCGTCCGTAAACCAACTTTACAGACAACCGATGTTTTTAAATAATATGTTTTACGTGGGTCATAATAATAATTTTACTGCTAAAATTTTTACTACTCTTCCATTAAAAGCATTTGCTTGTGTATGGAAGGGGAGTGTACGTAAATGCTGTTAATCACCGCGACTTGTTCTCTTAAATTGCGTCGAAACTTAGACCCGTCTACTAAGGTTTATCAAATCATTAAGATGCCGAAAAAAATGCAACTGTTTAAAAAAAAATTGTGATTTGGTTATTTACATATTAATTTCTGTGTTTTGCCCATCGATTCAAATATCGAATCCATGGGAAATCCGCTACACAAATATTCTTGGTACCTTTTAATCCATTTAGAATAATCAGCGCAAACAACATTGAATATGTAAATGTTGACCAATAATTGCAAATCGGCTAAAATGTCCGTTAAGTTGAATGGGTAACCATTTGAACGCTAACACATTTGCAGAACAATAGCAAATAACGTAAGGTAGTTATTACAAAACGTTGAAAACCCGAATCACTCGTAAATACAAAGCATATTTGTATGTACCTACTCTTTTAGAATCCTGTCTTATTGCATGTCGCTTAAGGTGTTATTTTTATCATTTCAATACAAATATTTTTCATTGTTTCCCAATCTATTGAAAATCCCGCGACAAACCTGACGAGTATGGCCTTTATTCGATTTTCAAAAACAGACGTGTCTGAATAACGGTCGATATTTTGTAATTTTATTCTGAAGACGTGTATTTTTCTATCATCTCGTAACAAAAAAGTTGCAAATGGCTCCAGAAAGAATAAGATATCGTAAAAATAACGTAATCAGTGTTAAGAATATATATTTTTTTAAGTTCTTAAATAGAAGGATAATTAGAGTAATAGTAAGAATAGTTATTAAAAGTTCTTAATTAGAAGAGTAATAAGAATATTTATAGTAATAATAGTTTTTATAAGTTCTTAAGTAGAAAAGTAATAAGAGTATTTATACTATTTATATTAATAATAGTTTTTGTAAGTTCTTGAGTAGAAGAGTAGTAAGTAATCGTTTTTTGTAAGTTCTTAAAAAGAAGAGTATTAAAAGTAATAATAGTTTTTATAAGTTCTTAAGAAGAAGAGTAATAAGATTAATTTTAGGAATTATAGTTTTTTGTAAGTCCTTAAGTAGAAGAGTAAAAAAAGTATTTATAGAAATAGTGGTTTTTATAAGTTCTTAAGTAGATGAGTAATGCGTCAGTATCGACGCATGGGTGCATCACTTCTTTCCCATGAGCCGCGTTAATATTTGAATACTGTGTTCAGTAGCATCATCCGAGTCACGCACGCTCAACGCACAACGCATCAGAGGAACAGAGAGGATCCCAGGGAACGAAGGACAGATAGAGGATCGTCCATCAAATAACATAATTTGTCGAGGATTAACATAGAGCTGTTCCTTTTAGGGAGTCCGCCAGCGATCAGAGGTATTGAACCTGACAAATATTCCGTGTGCACCATACACAATAATAATAATTGTACCGTCGGCCGGAAGCAGATCGTTGACAGTCCGTAAATATGGCCGTTTGTACAACTGCATTGATCCGCCTGAATAGATACCATTACCCGTTCAGCATTCTAATTGCGGGCACGTAACAGCCGCGCCGTCCTTTCGTTCTTTTGAATCATTGTAATTTGTCAACAGACCCCGGAAAGTTTGGAGCCGCTTGATTCTTGGGCAAAGCGCTCGACTTTGTAGAATTTAACATCTTTATTCAAATGTGTACACGGGAATGGGTGAAACAAAAAGCCTTTACTCAAACCCTGAGCCTTTCTTTAACGCTGACACCCCTGTGTGTGCTAGAGACATTTTACGCCGCAAATCTTACACGCGCAGAAATGATTTAGTTATTTCTCGTTATTACGAAAGTAGTTTAATATTGTTTGGGTACTTATTATCTAAACGGAGAAACTCATAAAATAATCAAGAAATATTAGAAAACACAATAGGATAAAAAACAGCGCTTTTGAAGAGACTTTCCGGTGTGTGAGTAGCATAATTGTTTATATTAGGTATTGTTGTGTATTTTTGTATATTGGTCCTAAATTTCAATTTGTTTTTGATTTATTGGTCAATGACATAAATATCTTTATAACTGTCATATATGAATTTAAAAGGAGTGTTTATAACGCTAATAAATAAATAAAAATAATAAAAAATAATCGAAAAGTTTGATATTAATTTGGTTTTAAAATTGTGTGTTCCTTCGTAGATATTAAATCCGAAACGGAAATAAATGGCTGCAACTCAATATCTTTCCAGTTTATCGCTGCATTTATTTATTTATTTAAGGAACATAAACAGTCTTCGTAATATAATATATAAGAGGATGATAAAAAACAGACCAATTATTTATGTAAACAGATAGGAATTTAGAAACAAGACTAACTGAATGTAAACTAGAATATTTAAGAAAAAAAAAAAAAAAAACTAAACAGCAGTTTAAAAAAATAATTATAAAACAAATCTAAATTCAACAAATGATAAACCAATACACAACAATAAAATAAGTGTGATTATAACTGAAATAGACTGCAAAATAGGTATTTGGTTTGGGACGGGTAATGGGAGGAGAGGGATAAGGGAAAGTTGGCACGCAAGTAATATAAAAATATTAGATATAATTAATTTAATCGTTATGAATATGTGTTATTCGCACCTAGAACGTTATATAATGAAGTTCTATAGCGACAGTAAATAGCAGTGAATATGTCAGCACGTGTGTTTATATTTGCTAATTTATTGTTATAGTTGTCACATGTCCTTTGCATGAATTCATTTTGAATTGGTGTTGCATCTATCAATATAGAAAATGGTATTTTGTCTAATATATCGAATCGGCGCGTGGAAATTTGTACTGTTTAGCAACTCATTTTTTATCACATAATGAACGTAAATGGCCTCCTGTTTTATATTTTATTTCATTTATACTATTCTTGCCTTGTCCCGTGCTGTAATAGCACCGTTATTGTCTACTATTATTATCCTGTGCTACAATAGCTCTATTATTGTTTATTCTCTTGTCAATGCTTTGTGTACGCTGTATATTCTTTTTTTCATATTAATTGATGAATATTTTAAAAGGACTCGTAAGGAGCACTGTAGGAGTAATCTTAAGAATACGACCACCGAATACAAAATTCTTGTTTTTTTATTATTGTTAAGTGTACTGGAAGTGAAATAACACTATATGCAATACAGATATTACGTTATTTTTATTATTTAAATAATTATATTATGTTTAGATATAAAAATGACGGCCGGCGTAGGCCTAGCGGTAGGGCTCTTGACTAGCAATCCGAAGGTCGCAGGATCGAATCCCAGCGTGGCAAATAATTTTTATTAATAATTTGATTAATTTGTGTTATTTCACAATAAAATCATTTGAAATAATATATAGTATATTTGCGGCACGTTCCAGAGTGAAAGATACTCTCAGGATTGCGCTGGTGTAAGACACCATTCAGAATTGAAACGTTGCTGGAAATGGCTTTAGCCGTGTTTGGTGACCAGATCTGAATATCCAGGTACCTCCCCACCTTCCTCTTCCCCATCTCCTTTCCCTCTCCACAACATTCCTCAATTGGGGATGCAATAGTCCCTCTGGCTCCAGAGGGGGCATTCGGGACTTTTGTGCGGTATTCATAAAAAACAAAATTTGACGAAGTAAGTCGTTATCGTCTTAATGAATATTAAAATTCTGCTGTAGCTATTGCGAGAGAAAATATTAGATTATGTGTTGACATTATCAAAAGAATAATTTACATGTGACAAAACATTTCAATCAAGTCCCTTTAAATGATACTTGAAAAAAATCGAATCGAATCGTTGGCTTCACCATTAGATGAGTAGGTTTTTGCGGCGAACCTACAAAGTTTATTTGTATATAAATCACATTCAATATTTATAAATTTCGCCAAAATGTCAATCTTATAAGTATAAAAATAAACTGAAACGAATATTTTGTTTTGAAGAGTTTTTATTTATCAATGTACATTTGTTACTTTAATTTTAAATTTTCTGTGACCGGTTTCGACACTTCCGTGTCATTCAATAGCAGACTTAAAACTATTTTACTTAAAAAGTTTTAAGTCTGCTGATGAATGACACGGATGTGTCGAAAGTAACAAATGTACATTGATAAATAAAAACTCTTCAAAACAAAATGTCTAGAAATTGTAACATAGTTAATGCCTAGTTAATGTTTTGAAGAGTTTTTATTTATCATTGTACATTTGTTACTTTAATTTTAAATTTTCTGCGACCGGTTTCGACACTTCCGTGTCATTCACTAGCAGACTTAAAACTATTTTACTTAAAAAGTTTTAAGTCTGCTAGTGAATGACACGGATGTGTCGAAAGTAACAAATGTACATTGATAAATAAAAAATCTTCAAAACAAAATATCTGGAAACTGTAACATAGTTAATGCCCACGAAATAAAAAAAAATTGAAATGAAAATCTTGTCGAAAAAAGTGCAGAGATAAAATTAGTGTAAAAGTTGCAAAAAGTTCAGGATTAAGTACTTACAACTTCGTTAAGTAAGACTTACGTAATACCATGTTAGATATATCTTATATTGTTTGGAATCTTGGGTATCTTCACCCATAACCATAGATTATTTTGGTTCAATTCTAAAATAACTAGTTTGTAGGTTCTCACAATACATCTCTGGCTTACACAATCAAGATACTGATAATTAATATGTCCCCGATGGGTGCCTTAGCGTATTAAGATTTTGTAAAGCAGTTCTATTTGCCTATTTGATAAGTACATGTGTTTCCTCAGCAATTGAGAAGCACGAGCTACGAGCCTACTACTCGAAATCTATGAATATAAAGCCAATATTAAATGGAATCGGAATAGCTTGCCCCACTATTTAGAAGAGGATATTGTGAAACAATTCGTCGCCTTAGGTCTTAATTGTCCAAACGACCATTTTAGTTTTTGTTCAATCTCCACTTTAAAATGAAAATCAAAGTATAAAAAATGATTGTTTGTCACTTAACTATGAATGATTTAAACTAATGAGACCTTTACCTTTACGAAAATAGCTTTATCAATTATTCATTGAAATAATGAAAGAAAACCTTTTCCTCATGTAAAATTTTCTAATGGTCGTTTGGACAATTAATTAAGAATTGAGGCGACGAATTGTAGAGAATTAAATAGGTAGGTACATAATGTACCAAATATTTTAGTCGTTAAATATTATACTTTTTGTTTCGTTGGGGATATTATCTTTACATTAAATTCTGGGGTGAGTTTTGGACTCCTCCAAAGATGTTCTTCTCAAGCCCACAGATTTTTGGATTCTTCTCAAATCTTCGTCGATTCAATAAGTCCATCTTTTCCTCCATCTGCTTCTTGGCCGCAACAAGTATGTTTTCTACTTGGTCATAATTTCGTTTTCCTGTCTCTTGTCTTCTGAAATAAATCTACCGCAGTTTTTGGGACCAACGGATCCTTACAATTGTTCGAATTGATTCCATTTGATCCATTTTCTAACGAAAGTCCAAAGTACAAAAGTTTTTAAAAGAAAAAGATCGCACCAATTTACTCAAGCCCAACCGCGCGGCGCGGCGGTCACAAAACAATGTGTGGTCTTACGCGTGTGTAGTTCTTCGGTAGCAGATGTCATAAATTTACAGTCAACAAACTTAGCAGTTTATTGTAAGTCATGTAAAAATCCCTCCAATCTATAAAAGGGTTAGCGGCACTACAATGATTCATGGCTGCGTAAAGCACCTGAGAAGGAACAGATATTCTGAATTGATCGGAAAACTTGCGTCATATACCTTTGTTAAATCTTTCTATAGGTGCGAAACTTTAACAGTTTTCTTTTATTTCCTCTTAGAATTCGAAGCGTCTCTTTTTTCCATTGGAAAAAATAAACTAAGGGAGCCCTACGGTAGAGAGCAGTAATTAATAATTGACAATATGTATCTGTAATCAGTTTTAATGAGGATCGGTATAAAAAAATGGTTAATTTCTACGTTTTAACTCATTTAGGCCACGTCGTATGCCAACTGTAAGAAATAGGTGTTGAAATATGAGGTTTCTTGTGGAGGTATTCACAATGATAGAGAAAGGCTCTCACACTATCATGCAAAGCGATCATTTTGCGTAGTTTACAAAGGATATATCCTTAGCTATTTTGTTAGTGAATACTCGTATTTTCGTCAAGCAAAATGTGTTAAGCCTTAAATAAGCGTACAAAAACATTTAGAAAAAATGTCGTAAAACGCCATTTGGGAAATAACGGAAATTTACAATTATTTTACAACGTTCTAGATAATAAACCTCAGATTATGGTGGTATAATATTACTCCTTTTAGAGCAATTTCCACAACAGTAGACATCAACATGTTTTACAATTTTTTGCTATCCATTTTTGTGTTGAAAATGTTTTTTTCCTTACTTTGCTTATAAAAATATGCCTGATGGAAAACGGCTGAATTTTTTTTTTCTACCCTGGAGCTGTGTGGTTTTTCAAGCTTTATTTGAGAGAAATATAATATCAATACACGATTACAACAGTTATTATGTGAGTGAGATTTAGTGAGAGAAATATAAGTGTAAATAATTTGACAGTCTTCGGTCGATGAGTGTGCAAGTAAATTTTATTTGATTTTTGTTATTTCACAATTTATCCAATTGATTGCACATAATTTATACGCAGCACGTTTCAGAGTGGCCGAACCTCTCAGTGTTACCACCACCCAGAAGACCACCATTCAGAATTGAAACGTTCCTTGAAATGGCTTTTGCCGTGTTTGGTGATCAGATTTGAATAGCCAGGTTCTTTCTCACCTTACTCTTACCTCCTTCCTTCCTCTCTCAAATACTTCCAGCCTCACAAACCCCAATTGGGGATGCCGTAGTCTAATTGCAATCAGATGGTTGAGAGCAGTTGGTACTGTTGTGTGGTATACACATAAAAAAAAAATTATGTGACGTCACCATTGTCAAAAATTATTTAAAATTTTACCAGTATATTTGATAAAAATTAAGAAGACGCTATGTGGAGGGATATCTGTGTGACTAATAAGCTATAATTATTAAAGTGGTAGTAAAATACAGTTGAATGGAAAGAACAAGTAAAATTATGTTTTCATCAAATTCTTAACTGTAAAAGTTTTTATTAGATCGCTTTTTTATTTCCCATTTTTTGATGAATTTCGTTTTAATTGTAGAGCAAACACAAATCTTATATATTGTTTATCAACGTTTTTCCGAGAGATACTCTGCAAGGCATTTAATCCGAGGCGCAGCTGCTCCCAAACAAACTTACACCCAGCCAAAATAACAAGGCGAGGTACTCGACCATTGTCAATACCGATCTGCGCAGGGGGAGGAGAGAGCACAGGGTCATCAACAAAATAATAGGTATTTTCATTTACATAACTTAAATAATTACTTACTGGAATTCTAGACTTTTTAAATAAACAAATCTATTTAACTAAACCAAAAAGTACGTTAAAGTATTGATAATCTGTGAGGAGGATGGTGAAATACCCCCTAAATTACGCAATATTATATCATGCATGAGCACATTTCGACCGGTTTGCAAGTTTTCATTCGGTTACCGGTAGATCCTGGCTTTCAAATCACGTTTTTTTTCATGTGGTGTGTGGTTACTGCCATTGATTGGTAAATTGTGTTAATTGTCTGAAATCTCACCACAAAATTGCTACACGTATCTAGAAAAAACTAAAAAAATACTTAATAAATTACCTTAAAATACGTTGCCAGCTGAAGTAAAAGAGGAATATTAAAATACACACTTCAGTATGAAAAAAATCCATATAATATGTTTCCAAGGCTAAGAAAATACCATCATGATGCTTAAAATATGAAAAAAAATATTGTCAAGAATATAATTGTATAAAGCAACATTTAATTGCATATTTTTTTATGTAAGGCTTTAACAAGGTTTTGTCAAAGTGAATAAATAACACGACAATACATTTTTAAAGATTTTACTTCATCACACGTAGTTTTGAACTTCAATTGCTCATTACCGAAACCTGATTATTTTATATAAATCTCCTTTAGTATTTTTCTCGTGGTTTCATAAAATGAGACTTCTCATCTGTACTATTGCCCCAGAAAATGTTTGAATTGAATCTCATACTCCCAATTAGGGACCCACGCTACCTTACGTCCGTTAGGTAGCTTTTCCATTCGTTACCATTGCAAAAATATTATTGAAAATTGTCAAAAGAAGTCTTATCTTATTCTACAACAAGTCTCAATAATTTATAAGAGCTACTTTATTTTAATGATTTAATGTTCATTTGAGGAAAAGGGTTTTTACCAAAATATAAACATTTATGTACATACCCGTCGTCATTCTAAGTTTTGTGTTTTATTGAAATTTTATTTTATCACAGATCAAACAATGGTAATTGTTTCTCCCAAAGAACACTTTAAGCATTATATTATTTATAATATGGTTTCTTTTCCTAACTATTGACAGTTGAGTAAACCTGGAAATTCCAGAAAGCAAGAGGTGTAAAAATTGCTTGACAGAAACTTATCTTTCCAGACTTTTCGTTAAAAACAGACCAATTTTTCCACAATTTAGAGTCTCACTTCAAGTCACCGCGTATAAGTTACTTTTTTTGCCATAGCTTGTTTTTTAATTTCTTTCATTTTTATCATTGATGAACATAAGGACGGGTTGTTTCAAAAAATTTTATGGATTCATCAAATATTTGAAGTTAATTTTCACGTTCTGCGTAAGTTCTATTCAACTTCTATTATTACATTATTATAGACCAGTTGATTCACAAAACTGATATCATCACAGAACTTGAATAGAACTTACGCAGAACGTGAAAATTAACTTCAAATATTTGATGAATCCATCAAATTTTTTGAAACAACCCGTCCTAAGTCTTTGACTTAATTCATAATTGATTAAGCGTAGTGAAGGCCTGTTTTAACTCGACAATTTTGCGTTTCACCTGTAAATTTGTTTATACGTTCCGTTTTCATTTGAAGTTGGTGGACGGACGTGTTGGATTAAATTGATTTTGATTACACTGCCTTTTTATCCTGCTAAAGTTCGCATGAGCGTGGATTCTTCTGCAGCGAAAAATCGAAATAATCAATAATAATGTGCGAATGTGACTAAAGAATTTTTAAAAAAGAAAATGGTTGTCTGTAAAGTCGGTTAACGGACGATAATTTTACGTGATAACGTCATATAATAACGATGAAGTGGAAGAGAGATAGATGCGTCACAAGTCGAACGTTTAGGCCGAACGCTTATTCCGCGCTCTCGCTTGCACGCTCGTCTCAAGCGGAACGTGACAATGAGTCATGCTTTTTCGTGAGTGCAGCCGGCGTTCATCGATTAATAAGACGTTGTCACGTCAAAAATTTTGGACAAATTGTATAATTGCTTATTTAAATAAAAAAAAAGTTAGATTCATAAAGCATATGTTTAAAAGTGTACCAAAAAATTTGTTAATAAAAAAAAAAAAAAATAAAATAAATAAATAAAAATGAGCCGGTAAATATTAAAGTACCTTCTTACAAATGTTATGAATTCAGAGGGAATTTTCGTTTTAGTTTATTAAATTTTTTTTTTTAAACTTTTTTCGACGCGAGGTCTGCTGTTCACACAACTACATGTTAATTTATATCATAAAACTACAACTTTTCTTAATAACCCTGTCGAAGTAACTATCTTAACATAAAAGCATTTATCAAAAATTCCAAATTGAAAGCAGGCATGATGAAATTGAAGGATGGGTCCCTCCATTGACCGGCGGATACCTCCTGCCTAATATAATCCTCATTATTATGTTGTAGGAATTACGGGGCCTTTGAAGATGGAAAAGGCGCAGTCAATTTATTATAATATTTCAGGGATGTTTTTCGAGTGGTCCCAAAACTAGATGAACGTATTGAAAGCACGTTATTATCAAATTCCTAAGCCGTTTTAAATACGATTACTTCCTTCAATTTTTTATTACCGCAACCCTCACTTCACTATGATTATTTTTATCATGTTTTTAGTTTTTGCCATCTTTTTGATTTGAATACGGCACAAGATTTCCATTTTACATTTTGACGAGATAACATCTTATAAATCGATGAATGCCGGCTGCATGCCCAAAAAAGCATGACTCATTGTCACGTTCCGCCTGAGCCGAGCGTACAAGCGAGAACGCGGAACAAGCGTTCGGCTTATGACGCATCTATCTTTCTTCCACTCCATCGTTATTATATGACGTTATCACGTAAAATTATCGTCCGTAAACCGACTTTAAAGAAAACCAAATTTTTTTATCTAATAATGTGTCATTATAAGTATTTTTAGCGATGCCGCCAACAGAGTCTTGGGTCGAGACAGACGTAGGTGGTATATATTTTGAGGTACATACGTATATAAATAATACATGAATACTAAGGTTAATAACATATTAAAATTCTTTCTATTGGGTTGATAGAATAATTTTCCAATGAAAACAAAAAGAAAGATGATAGAGAGCATTTGTTAATCCCACAAAGAGAACAACATTGCCAATGCAGAAAGAAAAAAAGAAATAAAATTTAAATTTTAATAATAATTATGGAAGTTAAGTTTGACGAGATTAAATTATTTAGGTTAGATGTTTGTAAATTAAATGGGAGAAAATATGACGCAAATGGGAATAGCAGAATAAGTCTGGGTCGTCCGAGGAAGACATGGCACGATTAAATGTGTCGGGACATGTAAAGGGTCAGACTAATAGGAGAGTATGTATGAGACGAACGACGTAATTATTTAGCTGTTTAGGCCAACAAAAATGCATTTAAAATTAAAAAAAAATAAATTACGTCAGTTTCGATAGAATTGTGAGTTGGTTTTTTTTTTTGCTTTAAACAGTTCATTGATGAGAAACTGTGTGATATATGAGATATGTATATGATATTTATGTGATAATAATTGACTGAACCTGTTTAACTCTGACTCATTTATGAGATACTGTGTGATTTATGAGATACTAGCTTTTCCCCGCGGCTTCGCTCGCATGGTATTACGGGAAATTACTGTAGCGCTTGCACTTATCAATTATCTCCCCCCCCCCCCCACCCCACCCCCATTCCCTCCCGCATTCCATATATTCATTCCCTTACATTCAGTTTTCAAACATCTCGCCTACCACCTAAATTTCATAATGCTATAGCTCAAAGAAAAAAAGAATTACTTATCCATTTTTGTTCATTCGTTCCGAATTTATGCGCTTACAAACATTTCGGATGTTTATTTTTATTTAAATATTTGGAAGTTCTTTAATATAATAAAAAAATACTCTATTTATCATTCAGTCTTTATAATCGTTACGAATCATATTTTTAATATAGGAACTCTCATCTGACATTTATTCCAAGCTTGTCCAAAAAAAAAAACGAATTCTAATATTTGAATTTTCTGCAGTAGTAGCTGACCAGTAGACTGAGTATCTACCAGCAAAGAGCCCAAAAATATATCAACATTGTTTCCGTGGAAAAGATTTTTTTCTGACGTTAGCAAAAACTCGCTTTTGTTAGCGACAGAAAACGTATAACAAATATAATATATTAATATTTATAATTTCATAACGCCAGAGCTTACCATCGTATACAACCTGTAGTCTGCGCATATAATTTAGCTTTATATTGGTGAAAGAATTATTAAGGTCTTTATATTGTGTTATGCATGAAAAGGTCATAAACAAACTCGAGCAGTTTCGCATTTATAATATTAGTATGGATTTATGTGATATTTATGTGATAATAATTGATTGAGCCTGTTTAACTCTGACTTCTTCAATTACGTTCCGGTTCCGGTTAAAGATGGTGCCAAGAGGCAAGTTAAAAAAATCTACACATAAGTAGCCATTCCGAGGAAAATACTTTTGATAATTTAGGTATATACTACTTTTATACAAAACACTTTATATAGTAATATGGTAATATTTTTCAGAATATGAAAACAAATGTAAGTTTTTAGAATCAGCGGACGCACGGCGAGAATTTTACGCGAGCACACTTCGAGACGGGTTATTAGTTCAGTAAATATTATTTTGAAGTGAAAACTTCTTGAACTCCGTTGTGATTTGAGACTCGATGAAACGTAAACACATACATCGTAGTATTTAGCCTGCGAGAGAATTAAATAAACTAATCGGTGTCTTCTTTGTGCGGTGCTTCGTAGCCTACCGGCCTCCTCTTTGTACGGTGCTTAGTAGAATAAAATGTAAAATAATTATTTTTTGTAGCAGTATTATAATAAATAAACCCTGCAAATATCTTACTCCTGATACTCCTGATGTCTCATTCTCCCGAAGTTTAGTTTTATGAAGGTGTACTGCCCACATGATATTTTTTTCATGTGGACAGTACACCTCATCATCGAATCATAGTGTTTATTTATTAAGTAGATATGCATTTAAGAACAGAAGAATTTTGTTAATATTTTGACCGATAGCTTTTAAAACTGAAAAAAAGATTAATAATTATAATGCTTCTCTTTTCATACTTAGTATTTCAGAACCTTCTATCTATACACCGATTTTGAGAAATCTAAATATTATGACATAACACACGGGCAACCAACTTGCCTGAGTCATAATATGCATAATAATATATCATCATACAAATTTTATCGGGGGAAATCTCTATTCGAAAAATTGGAATAAATTCTAAAGAATTCATGAACGTAACCTCTCATTTGAAGGGGCATGTTTTGATCGAAGAGGCATCACGAGGCTCACTATAAACCTCCAACGTAGATATTAACCCTAGAATACTACTCTACGTCGCAGAGGCGCCCGCGTTTTTTATATATTGCTCTCTCTTTTTAACCGTTGCGCGTATTGCATTGAAATTTAAGGACATCCCAATCATCGGCAGCACGTGTCGCAGGACGTTGTTGCGTTACGGTAAGTTTGCTAGTTTTTTTGATATGGCCCTCCAAAGGGCCAAAGGCGCTCCAAAGACGTATGAGTAGCTTGTATGTAAGTTTTGCGCTCTTAATCAAATTGTTAAGCAAAACAATTTTTTTTGCTTTGTTACTTTTTTAACCTCCGACGCAAGGGGCGGTGTTATAAGCTTGACGTGTCTGTCTGTCTGTCTGTCTGTGGCATCGTAAACGAATGGACCGATTTTTTTTATTTATTTATTTATGTCTATTCTTGAATACACAATTTTACAATTGATTACAGAGGTTTACATAGGAGTACAAAAAAAACGTTAATTTTCAGTAGCAGTAAGCAAAAATATATATTTTTTTTAAGTATTATGTTATGTGTAAGGTAGGTTTGAGAAGGTAAAACTGTGTGTGGGTAATATTGTATGTTTCATGAACACCTCACTAGGAGAATCTGTGCTGAGGTGTTGACGTGCTTATGATTAAGTGTGACAAGTATTTATGTGTTGTTGTAGAAAATTAGTTATTTAATTATTTTTTTTTTTTATACATTTTATTATCGCATACACTGATTATTTAGGATGAAAAAATATGTATAAAATACAAATCCATATATACACATTTATGCACATGTTTATATTTATAGACATACATACATACAAAGTTACACACACCTACACATATTTATTAATGTAAGTGTGTGTGTAGTAGGAAAATTCATGAAAGACGTGTTTAATTGTTTTCTTTTACTTTTTGTAGTTTGGTTATGTTTGGTTAGGTTTTATGATTTTTTGAATAAAGTGAATATCTTGATTTTTTATCCAGGCCGTAATATTTTTTTGTGAATGTTTGTAGATGCATTTGAAGTTAGTAATTGTTTCAGAGTAATGGGCATACAATTAAAAAATTTGGTTGCGTAATATAGAAAGTGTCTTTGTCCGTGTGTGGTGTATGTTTTAGGAATGTTCAGTGTTTTATTTGTTGTGGACCTGGTTTTTATTATGGTTTTTTGTTGAATTGGAATATGAAGTTTGTTATGGAGGAGGTGTAGGAGAGCAGATTTGGCGTAGAGTTGTCTTATTGACATGACGTCTAATGTTTTATTCGATTCGATTGTAATGCAGTTTTTTTGTTTGTTTGAAAGCTGACGTAATAGAAATGGTTCTTAGCTACAATTCATGAAAATCTGTTCAGGCGTTTCAAGGTCTTTTTTGTGTCGGGGGTTTCTTAAAATTTTGTAAATTTTACTTGTTTTAGTTAATTACTTCATGATAGACTATTTTTTGTAGTGTAGTAGTAGTAGAAGTTTTTTTAATAATGTATACTTTAAGTAGTTTATTTTTTAAAGAGAAGACTGTTTAATTGCCAAAGTTTCATTTGGATTAAAGATTTTATAGTAAAAAATATGTAAATTTAATATAAAATTGTGTTCTTTTTTTAGTAATATACAAAATTATAGAAACATTCAAAATATACCAATCATACTTATTAGTTTTTCAATAAAATCATTAGTCAATATGATGCGCCTCGCGGGCGTATGAGTAGTTTCTTTGTACATCGCAACAAGAGTAGTAGTAGTCTAGGGTTAAGTATGTATATTATATATATGCGTCGCCATATAAAGTTTTGTACGAGTTGGCTTTCCATGTTCATATTGTCTGTGTGTGTATTGGTATGATCATTATTTGCCATTTCGATTACTTACGCCATTAGCTTTCTTCAATCTCGCCTTGTTCGTCCGACTTACTTACTTATCTTAACAATAATAGGGGTCCTATCGAGATCCTAGAAGACATCAATTAAATAAAATACAAACGGAAAATCAATCGCAAATCCTAACAAGAAAACATATTGTTCGTGAAGTCTCTAAACAGGGAATAAAATACTTCGCCGGAGATCAGGTAAACTAATGATTTAATTTAATTTGGGAAGCGGGAATGGGTACCCACTACCCCGGGAAACTTTATTCGATAACCTTCACCTCTGCCATAGGTCACCCCAAGAGGTTCGCTACGTTTGGTGACTAAGCAGGGGTGCCGGGGTTCATGGGGTGAGGTTTGTCTAGGTCTTGGAGGCGGATGACCAGGACTCACTGATCCCCAGATTCATACCCACCCCTTAAACTCTTTTCCTTACCAGAACTCTCCTCCTCTTTTTCCTTAAAAAAACCCTCCACTCAGCATCCCCAAAGATGACATAGGCCCTAAAGTAAATTATTTTCCTCAGGGCCTCCTGTGTGGAGCTCATAAAAAATGATTAGGTAAACTAATAATTTTATTTTATAACAATGTATAAATACCGTTCAGCGTCGAAGTGCGTTGACTTAGGTGGGTCAGAGGTAGGTACAGAATTTAAAAAAAAATTGCACCTTTCTTCATTGTAAATAATATATCGTTGTAAATATTACATCCTGTAGAAAAATGTCGCAAAAAAAACACTTTTATAGGAGAGCGAAAACAAATATATAAATGGTGAGCAAGCGGTCCCGTCGAAAAGACATTCTAGCGACATCTTGCGGAAATGGAGTTGTCTAGCTTAAATACGGATAAGCACAATCACTCAACTTTTAAGTTTTAAGAGATAAAATGTAACATAGAAAATTTTGATTTACGACACTTTTCTATGGGATGTACGATACTATATATATAAATATTTTTTTAACGACAATATCGAGTAAAGTAAAAATACAATATAAGGTAAATTAAAAAATATAGAGTGAAGTTATTTGTTCTCAGTCCTCCTCACTAGGTTTTCCTGTTCCGAGGCGGACTGTAGGTTGTATAGGTGTTGTTCATAAATTCCTCATCATCTAGTTTGTTTGTTTCCACAAAATAGAAATAGACAAGGTATTATATTTGCGGTATGTTCCAGAGTGATGAGTCTTCTCAGTTTCGCAAATGATGACTACTATTAATTGTTTTTGGTTGTAATTTGTAGAACTCCAATCATTTTTTTTATTTAATTTTAATTATATTTAAAATCTTATTATCAAGTTCTGCAAGTATTTTAGTAATTTTGTATTAATATTTTAAATAATTTAATATTTTTATGTCGTATTGATATTATTTAGTAATTTTGTATTTTGGCAATAAATCAATTAAGTTACCTTCAAAAATTGAAATTTCGAAAGGTATAAATAAGTGATCTCAAAGTGGTTTAACCACAGGTATGTTTTAAGGTTTTCACGGCCAAAAAGTATTTTTGTTATTGTTTTTGGGGTGTTATGCCGTGTTTCGCTACCTCCTTCTTTAGCCAACGTTTCGGACAGCGTTACAGTGTCCATCATCAGGGCAGATGAGTGCCCATCTGCCATACTCATCTACTCATCTGCCCTGATGATGGACACTGTAACGCTGTCCGAAACGTTGGCTAAAGAAGGAGGTAGCGAAACACGGCATAACACCCCAAAAATCAATAACAAAAATGGTTTAACCACAGTTTGAAAATGGCCAAAAATGGAATATTTTATTTTAATTAATTTAAAAAATACAATTCAAATCGAAACGTTGCTTGAAATTTCTTCATCCGTGTTTGGTGACTAGATCGGAATAGCCAGATACTTTCCGACCTCAGCTTGACAACATGCCTCGAAAGGATATGCTATATTCCTAAGTTCATAAAAGGATATGCTATTTCCTCTCCTTGTGAGGGATCCAGACAGTAGAGAGCACCAGAACTCTTGTGCTGTATTTTCATAAAAAATTACAAAGCAATGTCTGCATAATGTTACTAATGCCATTCAGCCTTTTTGTCTAGTTTGCATTTTGTAACGCCTTTCGAAAATACCCAGAGAGTATGTATTAGATACCTGCATTGTTATGTAGGCACATAAGGTTCGTTTTTCAGACAAGCACAATGCAATTTACAGTTTCTAGAGATATTTTCGAGGAATGCTCTGCACCAATACAATAAACTCAAACAAATTAGACGGCTAATAAGGGGGGGGGGATAGCAGGATCCTCCCCTTTCCCCTTTAACAGATTCACCGTCCGCCGACATTCGTCAAAGTAAAGTTGTTCGGAGATATTGATCTTCCACTTCGTTTGTGAATAATCAGGTAAGGTACCTTTCAGGTATTGCCTATTACATTTTGTTTAATACTTGTAAATGAAGAAGCGCGAACTTTGATAAAAGCATCAGAAAATGAAAATTTATTTCTAAGGTCTCCATGACAGTTGATCCGCCTGGCCCGGCGTAGTTATATATAATCTGTAGTCGGTTTAGGGAAAATACGGTGTACCTAATTACACAAAAATAATTTAGTAACCCCGAAGAGATGTGCAGAGAGGATTTGTAAAGGAATTTAGGAGTTGCGTCAATGAACAATTTGACTTATTTTAGTACCGATGATTTTAATTGTTTCAAGTTCATGCTAAAACGCAACAAAATTTTATTCTTTATTATTTTAACTTTATGAGTAAAGCCTCAAACTGTAATATTTAATTAAATGAAGACATTATGAGCGAAACTCAATCGAAAATCTGGAAACAGAAAAATCAAAAAAAGATATTGGCACCTCTGGGACTCGAACCCAGGACCTCCCTACTTTTTGGGAACTCCCAACCCGGAAAGTAGGGAGGTCCTGGGTTCGAGTCCCAGAGGTGCCAATATCTTTTTTTGATTTTTCTGTTTCCAGATTTTCGATTGAGTTTCGCTCATAATGTCTTCATTTAATTAAAAAAAAAAAAAAATTTTATTCAATTTTTTTATGTGAACTCGCACAATAGGGCATGTTGTGAGACTGAAGATAGGGGGATGGGGAGGAGATGGAAAGAGGAAGGCGGGGAAGTATCTGGCTAATCAGATCTGTTTACCAAACACAGCCAAAGCCTTTTTTTTCTTTGTTTATTGTTTTGATGGTTACATAATTAATGGATTTTTCGACAACCATACTAGGCACATGCCCGTGTGTTATGGTGATCGATTTCAAGCAATGTTTCAATTCTGAAGGGTATCACCATGGCGATACTGAAAGTATCTTCCATTACTGAACGTACCGCAAATATAATAAATATTATTTTTAAATGGGTATATCGTGAAATAACACAAATTTATCAAATAAAATTTACTTGTACACCCCGGGATTTGATCCCGCGATCTCCGGCTTGTTATTCGAAAGCCTTTCCCCTCGACCACGGAGACCGTTAAATCAAACATGATTTTTTTAATTAATCGAATTGTTAAAATACTTTCGAATACCTATCTACATTGTCAAAAAATGTGGTTGTCACCCTCACCTGGCGCTAAGGGTTTTGGTGCAAAAAATATTATTTCGAAACGTCACTGTGTTTCGATATTGCCCATCACTAGTGTATATTACCTATACAGAAAGCCTTCTATTGTTATGAGGAATAACCTTATTTATACTGCTGTATTTCTTCGTTATTTACCTACCCTTTTAATATAAAGCCCTTAGTACAGCGGAGCCCTCGTCCCGGAGTCGTGCGGATAGTGCGGACGGGCCTACCCGACTAGACCTATATCCAATGAAACCTCTCCCTCTCTCTCATAAACGTCGCGTATAACAGAAAGTGAAGTCGAAGCGGAGCTCTGAGCGGCAGGACTCTTCCCAACCCTCGTATTGTTTCCCGGACATCCTATCCGCAACACTTGCGGGCCTATTGACATAGTTTTGTTTTCCAAAGGACTACCCATCGAGACGGGAAGGTGCGCCGCACTATAATATGAAAAATATCTCGACTTGCGCCTTCGCTTTCTTACAGACAAATATTCGTGTTATTGGAATCGCTCCACGAGCCCCTCGACAGTTCACGTTTCGGAAATAAGTGGGTACTTTCAGCCTTTTGGTGGCCAATGCTTGTACAGGTACTGTATTTTCACTATTTCAGTCAAAAAATAATATTTACCCGCATACTACCAAATTACCAACTTTTTATTTCCTAAATAAAATATTCTGTTCCCGAAATAAAATATATTATTTCCATACTAAAATAAGTCTTTTTCTTATGAAGTTTTTAATGAAAGTCTTCAAGAACTCTATGTTCCCACTTTGGGTTTATTATTTAAAACATGCGTACACGTGAAATAGGCACTAGGATTTCTAAAAAGTTATTTAACATTAAACTTTAACCTCAGAATGCAAACTTTGGTGGTATCTATAGAAAAAATCATAATAAAATATTCTTTGGTGTAGATGTTTTTAGAATTGATAATAATAAAATGTATATATAATTATTATAATGTTGGAATATCAATTATCCGTGTTGGTATATTTCCGAACAAAATAAATATTTTTGTACGCATTGAATGTTCAAAAAACATGAAATGTTATATTGTAATTTTTCTATTTAATATCTACCACTTAAAATTTACATCCTGAGGTAATGAGGTAAGGTTAAAAATTTAGATGAAGCTATACGTGAAATCCTAGTAGATAGGTACTATTTAGATTCATTTTTACTAGGAATCGGTTTACATTATGAACATCAAAAAATATGCTAGGTATAAATTGAAGCTTTTACTAGCTTTTCTATGAATTGGAATTACGATAAAATTATTAATAATATAACAAAAAATATAAGCGTAAACCACTAAAAAAATGTTTTTGCATGACGCAATGACTATGAAGCAATTTGAGAAACAATTTTTAAAAAATACCCTTTTATGGCTAAGACTATTTGTAAGGTTTTGTATGTGCTATTTTTTTCATTCTTAAAAAATAAAGCACAAAATAAATTAAAACCACTTTTTCGCTTACTTGCCTATAATGCAAATAAGACGCTTGATTTTGTAGGCAAGAGAATCGAAATGTTTCTAGCGTTTATATTCCTCTTTAACTACTTTTTATAAATTCCAGTGCCTATTTCATGTACGTATATGTATTTTTTAAATAATGTGCCTGTAGAGGGAACATACACTTTAAGACTTTCATTAAAGATTTCATAGGAAAAATACTTAAAGTATAAAAAATTGGTTAAATAGGTTACGTTAGGTTAGGATTATCGGCTATTTTAAAATTATTTTTTTCATAGCTTTTGGTGACTTTTCAAAGAGGTGCTGAGTTGCCTTTATTCTCAGTTGGCATGGGACGGAAAAATAATATTTTATTTCGGAAATAAAATGTTGGTAATTTTTGTTCAACGTTCAATAAAAATGATGCCACACAGAGAATTTGCGATTATTGAAGGAATGATATATTTATTCCTCTTCGTAACAACTAGAATAATCTCTTTGGTCTGCGGGTATAATAGATTTCAGTTTTTTTTCGATTATTCTGTTTGTATTATTGTACTGTTTTGTGTTACTTTTTTCAATAAAGAAAAGGTATCGGCCACCTAAAGATAGTTTTCCATCTGCTGTGGTTTGCCAAAAATATTTGAACCTGAATAATCCCTCAAATAATATTATGAAATAGATAAGGTAATGTATTTTTTAAAGGATGGAATTATTACCTCAGCAGTGTAATTTTTTTTATGTGAAACTTCTTTAGCACCGTTTGAAACTCAATGAAACGGAAACGAGCGACAATAAACACATACGTCTGTAGGATGTAGCCTGCGGGAGAATGAGATGGCAATAAAATATTTATTTTACTCACGGGTACTCGGTTTCAATATAATACGATAAATCCACGGCTCCATCCAAGTCCTCTTTAGTGTAGTGGTATAAAGCGCCTGAAAAACCTTTGCAGACATTCAGCCAACCAGGGATCGAATCCTATGAATTCCAAATATAAAAAAAATATTTTTGTAAAGACAAAATCCAATCTGCAAACCACTATAAAATGAACACGCAAAAAAAAACACAAAATAAAGCAACGTCTGCGACTCCGAAGAAGAAATCA
Organism: Glyphotaelius pellucidus; assembly: GCA_936435175.1. Taxonomy (NCBI): domain Eukaryota; kingdom Metazoa; phylum Arthropoda; class Insecta; order Trichoptera; family Limnephilidae; genus Glyphotaelius; species Glyphotaelius pellucidus. The sequence continues at coordinate 7,874,275 of OW386542.1, forward strand.
CAAATACTAATAAGTCGACATTGATAAAAAAGTGATATAAAAGTGCTTCGCAGTCTCCCCACTCTTGTTTACTTTAGTTTCCTGAAGGTTTCACTTCTACCTCGTGGGAATCGCGCACTCTTTTTTTTCTAAATTAGTTTTTTTTTTATTCATGAGTTCAATTTTTATTGTTCAATAAAATAAATGGTTTTATTTTTTTTTTTTACAGTTAATACCGCACAAGAGTCCCAACTGCTCCTGTCTGGAGCCAGTGAGACTATGGCATCCCCAATCGGGGTATGTTGTGAGGCTGAAGGTAGTAGAGAGGGGAAGGAGATAGGGAAGAGGAAAGTGGGGAAGTACCTGGCTATTCAGATCTGGTCACTAAACACGGCTAAAGCCATTTCCAGCAACGTTTCAATTCTGAATGGTGGTCTTACACCAGGGCGATACTGATAGTATCTTCCACTCTGGAACGTGCCGCAAATAAACTATACATTATTTTAAATGAATAAATTGTGAAATAACACAAATTAATCAAATAAAATTTATTTGCGCACGCTGGGTTCGAACCCGTGACCTTATTTATGGTATTTTATAATATTTAACCTAAGATAAAAAGTGTATTTTTTGTAATTTTATATCAAATGAGATATATATGGGTATAAGAAACTGTCAACCTCAATAATAATTTTTCACTTTTTACTTTTTGAATGTATTTACTTTGCGCAAATATAAAACAATTGATCGGTAGTATTTCTATACTACCATTACTTTATTTGCTTAAAAACATCTATCATTTGTCACCGGGCATCACTTATGTATTGGTGTTAAGCTTACTTATTAGAACACCTCAAGATCCACCCGACGACGCACGAATAGCTCATGTAACTATTTCTGGTGTCGAGTTATGACTGATTCTTTGGTCCCGCAAAGTGAATTTCGAAGCTCTTATTTATCTTAGCGCATTTACAAGCAATGGACTATTGTGTAATTTAGAATATACACGCCACTTGCGCCACAACCCTTGGGCCACGAGATATTTTTAAATATTTGGTGACAACAAAGCGTTTATTCGCAAACACTGACGGGGTCTCTGTATGAAAGGGAACTTGAATTTTTGAAAATGGTTACAAGTTAAATAACAAAAAAATTCTGTAAATTAAGACCTACTTATCGACTTCTAAAGCCAAAGTAACTGTCACGTAAAACACCACGCTAACTAGCAAAAATATTTAACATATTTTATGAAATTTAAGTTACATTAGATATAATTTTTTTTATACACGGTTCTTTTAGAATACGCTTTTATCGAACACAAGAGATAAATTTCTAGAAAAAATTAAAAATGTATCTCACATAAAGATATGATGAAACTGGTTCCACATTCACGGGGAACCCGATACGTCCTGAGCGATCCAATTCTTGTCGGATAAAAAAGTCGATCAAACCGCAGGCACTTGGCTTCTGTCAACATTGTAGGCCACTACGGCCCGGTAGGTGTAGCATCGACGTCGGTAGGTGGCCGTCGATGCAGGACGGGGGGGGCGGTGGGTGGCGGTACGGGGGGGCGGTGGCGGTGGACAGAACACACTAAGCCGGTGGATATAATACAAAATAAATATTATCCGAGAGCTTATTGCTGTGGGCAAAATGTACGTATTGAATCTTTCCCGTATGTAATAACATTTTCTAATAAAGTATTACTTGGTTTGTGAGTTCGCGAATATTTGTTGATTTTATTCAGGCTTAAACGGTTTTGATTAAATTGTTTACTTACTTGTTAAATTGTTATTCTTGCTTAGTAATTTGTCTAATAATTTGTTTTTTACACTTGTTTACTAATTTGTTAGCTAAATAGCTTACCGACTTTGTCATTAACTTGCTCACTAACTCGCTTTTTACCTTGTTTACTAACTTTCTTAACTTATTTACTTACTTATTTGATTACCACATACCACAAAAAGATTAAATAAAAATGTAAGCTTATTTAAACTTTGTCCTTGAGTGGAAAATATCTATTCAGAGACCACTATCAAAATTAAAATATTTTAGAAGGGAAAACTTCTTTGGCACCGTTTTGATTTGAAACTCTATGAATCGGAAACGAGCAACACTAAAAAGAGACAAACACATACATCTAAGGATTTACGTGCGAGAGAATGAGATATCAATAAAATAAGTGTTAAATTCACGGGAACTCGGTTCTAATATAATACAATTAATCCATTACGCACGCAGTCTCCTTTGGCCAGACATTTAGCGGACCAGGGATCGAATCTTACGAAATAAAAAAAAATAATATTATTTTTGTGAAATCAATATCCAATCTTCAAACCATTACAAAATGAACAGGCAAAAGAAAACTCAAAATAAAGCGACATCTTACGGCCCCGAGGAAAAAAATACAAATACTAATAAAATGTCCAAATGTATAGGAAAAGGTGAACTGAAAAAGTCCTTCACATTGATTAAAAAAAAGTGCTTCGTAGTCCGCGCTTTTAAAAATTTTAATTTCACTTCTACCGCGTGTGAATTGCACACTCTTTTTTGTTGTTTTACCACATCTGAATAAAAGAAACAGATTCTTCCCAACATTTGTCTTCCCCTTATCTATACCCTTCCCCTTTTTACTCCGCTTTGCAACATTCCCCAATTACCACACTGCCTTCGGGCAGTTGTCCTTTTGTATAGTGCTCATATAAATAAGATAAACGACGTTAATTAATACTAACATCATTTTTTTGAAATAACACTTTTACAAACAAGTACAAATGACGTCATTGTTCCTCTCACAACTCCAATTGTGACGTTTTTTCCAGTGATTAAGGAAACTTCGTGTCCGGTACTCCCTCGCTCCCGTCCCGAGGAGTTTTTGCTCTCCGCGCTTCCATCCATGAGAACTTGAAGTTTTCAATTGCACTTTAACTGATCGAATCGCAAACATCATAATGGACATGCGATCTCATCTTTCAAACCGCAAATCCACTAACCCAATGAAATCCAGCTGAGTGAGAATTGGAACAAACAATGTCCTTGAAATATCAATAATTGCGTGAAATTAATACGAGGTTTAGAATCAGTTTGTGTTGGGACAGATTGCACCTATAGGAACAATAGTAATCGCTTTGCTTGAATTTTATTTCAAAATTTTCGATTTAGGTTTGATGCCCTTTTACCTTAACTGAATTTTATTAAATTAGATTAACTTATTTGAAGCTTTAAATGCACGTGAAAATCAGAGAATATTATAAGTGTAGCATGTATTGCAAGTATATAAAAAAAAATTGATTGTCTGTAAAGTCGGTTTACTGACGATAATTTTACGATACGTGACAACGTCATATAATAACGATGGAGTGGAAGAGAGGTAGATGCGTCAAGCCGAACGCTTAGGCCGAACGCTTAGGCCGAACGCTTGTTCCGCGCTCTCGCTTGCACGCTCGGCTCAGGCGGAACGAGACAACGTGACAACTTGATAATGAGTCATACTTTTTCGGGAATGCTACCGGCGTTCATCGATTTATAAGAGTCAAAAAAATATTTTCTTTAAGATGGCCGCCGTGGTCGAGGGGTAAGGCTCTTGGCTCACATTTCGAAGGTCGCGGGATCGAATCCCGGCGTAGCAAATAATTTTTATTTGATTAATTTGTGTTATTTCACAATTAAATCATTTGAAAAAATATAAAGTATATTTGCGACACGTTTCAGAATGAAAGATACTCTAAGTATCGGCCTGGTGTAAGACCACTATTCAGAATTGAAACGTTACTGGAAATGGCTTCAGCCGTTTTTTGGTAACCAAATCTAAATAGCCAGGTACTTTCCCACCTTCTTCTTCCCCTTTTACTTCCCCTCTCGCTTTCCCTAGTACTGTATTGATTCAGGAAATAATTCATTTATTTGAATCGATTTGAATTGGCTCAGTTAGATATTTAATTTTCATTTATTTTTGTCAGTCTTTTTTTCATTATTTTAAGTAATGAAAAGCCTATGTTAAACATTAAAAAGTTACACGGTGAAATGTGTCTCTGGGTAACAAGTATATTTTCCTCATTAACACTGTAAGGACATCCGACCTTTTAAGGTGGCCTGAACTCGTTAAAAATAACATCGGACGTCCGTCTTAACACCCTTGCGTAGATATATATAAAAAAAATTCATATAAAAATTATTATTTATTATTTTAACTTTATGAGTAAAACCTCAAACTGTAATATTTAATTAAATGAAGACATTATGAGCGAAACTCAATCGAAAATTTGGAAACAGAAAAATCAGAAAAAGATATTGGCACCTCTGGGACTCGAACCCAGGACCTCCCTACTTTCCGGGTTGGGCGCTCTTATCCACTGAGCTAAGGTGTCGATATCCAATTCGGCCACTTTTAACTGTACCATACTTCGACTAAGAACCACCCATATTATCTTCATTTTTCTTAACGCATATTTTTATTGGCTGCCATCTTTATGAATAATTTATCCAGACACCATCTAGATTGCATTTAGTTCGAGTTGAATCTTGCAATCATTCATAAAGATGGCAGCCAATAAAAATATGCGTTAAGAAAAATGAAGATAATATGGGTGGTTCTTAGTCGAAGTATGGTACAGTTAAAAGTGACCGAATTGGATATCGACACCTTAGCTCGGTGGATAAGAGCGCCCAACCCGGAAAGTAGGGAGGTCCTGGGTTCGAGTCCCAGAGGTGCCAATATCTTTTTCTGATTTTTCTGTTTCCAGATTTTCGATTGAGTTTCGCTCATAATGTCTTCATTTAATTAAATATTACAGTTTGAGGTTTTACTCATAAAGTTAAAATAATAAATAATAATATTCATCCCAGACTTGTTGAAGAGTCAATAGATGTCGCACATTAAATAAAATGGATAATAATTTATCCAGACACCATCTAGATTGCATTTAGTTCGAGTTGAATCTTGCAATCATTTATAAAGATGGCAGCCAATAAAAATATGCGTTAAGAAAAATGAAGATAATATGGGTGGTTCTAGGTCGAAGTATGGTACAGTTAAAAGTGACCGAATTGGATATCGACACCTTAGCTCAGTGGATAAGAGCGCCCAACCCGGAAAGTAGGGAGGTCCTGGGTTCGAGTCCCAGAGGTGCCAATATCTTTTTCTGATTTTTCTGTTTCCAGATTTTCGATTGAGTTTCGCTCATAATGTCTTCATTTAATTAAATATTACAGTTTGAGGTTTTACTCATAAAGTTAAAATAATAAATAATAATATTCATCCCAGACTTGTTGAAGAGTCAATAGATGTCGCACATTAAATAAAATGGATAATAATTTATCCAGACACCATCTAGATTGCATTTAGTTCGAGTTGAATCTTGCAATCATTTATAAAGATGGCAGCCAATAAAAATATGCGTTAAGAAAAATGAAGATAATATGGGTGGTTCTAGGTCGAAGTATGGTACAGTTAAAAGTGACCGAATTGGATATCGACACCTTAGCTCAGTGGATAAGAGCGCCCAACCCGGAAAGTAGGGAGGTCCTGGGTTCGAGTCCCAGAGGTGCCAATATCTTTTTCTGATTTTTCTGTTTCCAGATTTTCGATTGAGTTTCGCTCATAATGTCTTCATTTAATTAAATATTACAGTTTGAGGTTTTACTCATAAAGTTAAAATAATAAATAATAATATTCATCCCAGACTTGTTGAAGAGTCAATAGATGTCGCACATTAAATAAAATGGATAATAATTTATCCAGACACCATCTAGATTGCATTTAGTTCGAGTTGAATCTTGCAATCATTTATAAAGATGGCAGCCAATAAAAATATGCGTTAAGAAAAATGAAGATAATATGGGTGGTTCTTAGTCGAAGTATGGTACAGTTAAAAGTGACCGAATTGGATATCGACACCTTAGCTCAGTGGATAAGAGCGCCCAACCCGGAAAGTAGGGAGGTCCTGGGTTCGAGTCCCAGAGGTGCCAATATCCTTTTCTGATTTTTCTGTTTCCAGATTTTCGATTGAGTTTCGCTCATAATGTCTTCATTTAATTAAACATATAAAAATTTGTGGAAAACCTTAAGTTTTATGCGTACAGAAAAAGTAAGGAAAACAGTTTACATTAAAAACAATCACAGTGTGAATTCCAGTTCACCTTTTCCTATACATTTGGTCATCATATATATATGTTTGTTTTCTTTTTCGGAGTCGCTAAATATCACATTATTTTGCCTGTTCATTTTGAAGTGCTTTGAAGATTTGATATTGATTTTACAAAATTTTTTTTTTTTGGATTTCGTAGGATTTGATCCTTGGTCCCCTAAATGTCTGGCCGCTAATATTCGTCAGGCGCTTTATACCGCTATACCACGAAGACTTACGTGAGACCGTGGATTTATCGTATTATATTGGAACCGAATACCCATGAAATGAATAAATAGTTTATTGCTGTCACAATCTCTCTCAGGCTAGATTCTATAGATATATGTGTCGCTCGTTTCCGTTTCATTGAGTTTCAAATGACAACGGTGGTAAAGTAGTTTTCATTCATAAAGGGAAGATCAATAAAAAACATTTTACAATATTCAACTAACTGTCTTGGGGTTAATGCTTGAGGTGCCTGTGTCATTTGATTTTGTTACCAGAAACTACTCTAAAATCTCCTGTATTTGAATACCTATGTCAGATGTTTATAGATTGATGAAATTGTAGCCATTCTACTGTGGAAGACGAAATTTTGATGAAGCATTTTTTGTGTCAAGAATTCGATATATTAAAAAAATCTACTTAAAAGCATCTTTAAAATATAAGAAAAGTTTAAGATGGTGATATATGTTCAGTGCCTACCAACTACATATATCAGGGTTAGGAATTGCATACTGCTTAGGGAATCAGTTATGATTTCTATCTTTTCAAACCACGTTTTGAAATTAACTTTAGAATGAGTAGAAATGTCATTGTCTAAGAAAATGTTGTAGTTATTGCATGGTTTTTGGAATGCACAAGTAGTTGGTTCATGAATGTGGGGAATGGAATCGTAGTTAATTTGAGTTTGTGTTTCTTTGAAGTGAATATTCTCCAAGACTATGTGGTAACGAGAATTCGCATATTCTAGCATAGGTTGAGCGAAACGGCAAATGTTGTGTTAGTGAATTCAGTGCAAAGGAAGCATTCCATTGTAGTGAATTATGGCCACCGTAAGATTGGTACGAATTTCCGTAAATTTACCAAATTCGTCCCCTTTTAGAAGTCGGATTGTGGATCCATTGCTTTGGCAAGACCCATTACTTCAAAGACCTCGATTCATCGCAACGTTTCTGCGTCTGTATTTTGCAGCTTTATAATATCAACAACACTCCTTTTTTCTTTTTTTTTTTAACAAATGTGAGAAAATTTTGAGAGCTTTGTGAATAAGTTTTCAAAGTAAATAAACTACATCAGATCATTAGATTGAATTGAGGCAATTTTTCTCTCAATAGTTTTCGTTGTTTGATTTTGAACTTGCAGCAAGCACAAAATTAATATTAGATTTTAAGTAAATTCTCATTTGTAAGTTTTGTAAAGGTCATTTCATAAAAAATTTCCAGTCCTAAAGAGCTCTAAATTCTTCAGTCTTTCAAAATAAATATGTATGCTACTTTTGCCACTAATCTTCGCATAAATATAATACTAACAATGATGGGAGTAGCAAATGTAAAATCTGCCTGCAGAGCCGTATCTTCTCCAAGCATAAAATTTTTTATTAAAATGTGTTTATCAGAAGTGACCTGCCAGATGAGTTTGTTTTCTGAATGTATTTGTAAATAATAAAATTAAATGGAGCCTAAAAATTCGTAATAAATTGTACAGCACCCTTGAGGTTATCTTTCATCTTTCTTTGTTATATTTCTGTCAATCAATTATACAATACGGAATTATAGGATGGGGCGGTACATATAAAAATCAAACACAAACAATTTTCATATCACAAAAACTAATAATAAAAACAATTTAAAAAAAACACTATTCAAAATCGTCAGAACTTTTATTCAAATAATTTAAGGTCAGAAAATTAAATGCATTGTACCTCTACCCCGCAACATTACAAATTTATAAAGATAATATTCAAAATAAGTTGCACCCTTTAAAAATAACAGAAATCTTAGGCAAACGTCGATACTGCCTACTCCAAAATGTAAAAAAACAATAGGACAGCTACATCGCAAATATTTCTGTGTTAATTTTTTTTAATTCATTACCAGAAAGAATTAGAAACATGAATACTAATATAAAAGAATTTAAAACTCACCTTAAAAATTATACTGAAAACTTTAACTGAATCACGTCAAACAAAAGCAATGTGATAACACCCCCCATGCACTCAAGCCCTGCTTATTTATGAGGTACATCAAATATATCTACTACGTAATAAATTATTGTAGAAATTTTTGTTTGTAATACATGTATCTTTTTATAACTAATAAATAACTGATAAATAAAAATAAATAAATAAATACGGCGCTGTACAAATTTTTATTATTATTAAGATATAAATCAATGGCAGGTACTTCGTTGGAAACGATGTGTTTAACATATCACCTGTACCTATATAAGATACGTAGGAATCTAAAGGGATACCAGTACTTGTCGGTTACTTATCGAAATGAAAGGATTCGAACCCTCCAAGGTATATGTTAATTAAAATGGCGATGGTGTCGATGTTGAATCCAAATGTAATTAAATGAAACTGAAAATGTACCTATTTATCGTCAGAGGTTGGAAATTAACTGATTAATCTGCAAGAGAAAAAAAGTTTGTTTGTCGAATTTTAATTATTTTCTTGAAAATAATGTTTTATTAAAATAAAATTCTTTGTTGATGAAAATTTTTAACAAATAGCCTACAGGTTGGAAAAATTAAGCGGCCCATTTACATAAAATGTAGCTAATTTTCTACCACTTTTATACAAAAAATATTTTGTTTGAACTCAAAAAACAGAACAAGTTGAAGATAATATTGTTAATTCTAAAATTTGATATCTAATTGAAAATTCTAATATGACGGTTTGACAGAAGGTGGCAATTGCAAAATTGGCGTCCCGGTTAGACAATTGTCTTATTCTCTTTTTTTGTGTCTTGTTCTCTTTTTTCATATTGTCGTTTAGATTAGTAGTGTTATCTTCTTATTCAATGATATATCAACCTTCAAAAGTTATAAAAAGAGAGTTTTGCTTGTGAAAAATCATAATAATTTTTTTTTACATTAGCTCCACGTGGGAGGCCTTGAGGGAAAAAATTTCTCAGAGTCTATGTCTTCTTTGGGGATGCTATGTGGGGGGATCTTTTTAATGAAAGGAAGGAGATAAAGATCTGGGAAAGAAAAAGGCATGAGGGGTTGGGTTGGGTTGAGGATCAATATGTCCAGGATTGACGGACGTATGAATCCATCCCTTCTTTTGGAGAGGTGAAAAGTCTCTCCAAATCCGGCCCATCGTACAGCAAATGGCCACACAGTCACACAGTAGACCCGACACCAAGACCTGGACGATCCCCATGAACCCGGGCAACCCTTCTTACACGCTAAACGTAGCAGCAAACGACTTGTAGTGACCTATTACGGCTAGAACGTTGGTTATCCAATAAACAGTTACCGGAGCGGCGGTAATGGTAAACGCCTCCCACAAATGTATGTAAAGTCACGAAAATGCACAGAAAATATATTACCGCACGAGACAATACCTGGACGATTCCCATGAATCCGGGCAACCCTTCTTACACACTAAACTAACTAACTGTTTGTTGGTTATCCAACAAACAGTTACCGGAGCGGCGGTAATGGTAAACGCCTCCCACAAATGTATGTAAAGTCACGAAAATGCACAGAAAATATATTACCGTACGCAACTAACATTTGAAATTTTGCATAATTGTATTATAATTCAAATTATTCAGCTAAATTATCACTCGTAAGCAGCTGTCACCTGGCAGGTCAACAAACAATGAGTATCGATGTATTTTGATGAAAGCGAATTCAACAACCGCTCTTCGCCGTGTTCCGTGGATATATTATTATTGGACAGGTGATGAAAATTCATCATCCGCGTTTAATGTAACCAGACGCGGCAGACATTTGAGTTAGTGTCAAAAGTCATTGTTGGTTAAACTTGAAACTATTTATTAATATGATATCGATATAGGATTACGAGGGTAGGTACCTACTACGAGTATTATATCCCAGACTTCGTCGTTAAAATAAATCACTGTATTACTGAAGTTTTTTTAAATTGTGAATCAATGTGATAGAAATGCGCAAACAAATAAATAATGTAACGTCTTGAAATCATTAACTTTGTAAAATAAACTAGCTTGACCACCCGGTGTTGCCCGGGCTTCGTTGTGCTTTAAAAGGTGGAAAAAGTCAATGAGGTGATTTTGGAAGTCTTACATAGACATTGTTTCTCATGTTTATACTTAATTGACAGTATTAGCATCAAACCACTAGAATCTACAACCTCAAAACTTTACGCCGAATCATTCATTAAATTTAATTAAAAATGTTAATAAATTAAATTAAATAAAACATGGAAAAAAAGAATTTGAAATTAAATGATGGTTGCAGCATTATCTGCATTCATTTTTCAAAATATGATAGATAGCTACATTCCCATTGTTTTAAGGGTCCAAAATTTCATCAACCTCAGAATAAAACTGTATACAACTCAAATCTTTGCCGCCCGCCACACCAGCTGTCACAGAAAATGAATTTTATTTATTAGCTTGAGATCCACAGAGGATAATTTGAAATCTAAGCTTTAAGTGAAATTTTCATTGTTCTGTTTATTGATTGGAAATAAATAAGCGAGTAATTTCCATTCATAAACCTGCTTTCAGCCTCTGCATTCGTTAAGCCTCGATTACATAGAGCGAATTTACAAGCTACTAGCCGGTAAGTTTAAAAGTGGGTGAATCGGCGAGTGAGATTGTCATGATGACACACAAAACTGTCTACTCACTTAGTAGCGACAGTAGCAGCTAAAATAACGACTCTCGCGTGAACCAATTCGGTCGACATTTTATAAAAAAACTTGAGCTCGCACCTAGCGCCACACGCTAGCGAATAACGGCTTGCCCGAACTCATTCTGACAGACAAAATCAGCTGTTGGTAGGTCGCCATCTTTAGGCAAACACTAGCGAGTAGCGAGTAAAATTGACCCCTTTCAACTTTTTTCGTAGATTGTCCACAATGTGCTAGTTAGCAAGTAATACGATGACACTGAGTGAGTTTACTAACAGATAGTGAATTTCCCAGAGAGTAGCTTGTAAACTCGCTCAATGTCATCGAGGCTTTACCCAACTTATTTTGTCTCATTCTTTATTATATTTACATATTCTTATTTTGCCGTATTCCTCAAATTAAGGCTCCATACCTTATTAAGTGTTATGAAACTACTCTATTATAATGAAGCCGCGACAATGTGTTATATGTAGTTTTATTTGGTGCCGAAACACAAATAGACCCGAGATTATCAGTATTATATTCAACTATTTCGGTGGTGGTCTAAAAGCAAAAAGAACTTCTGACATGCAAACTCGCCTCTTATATCCTTCGTTCGCGTCATATATCCAAATCAAAAAATGTACGTTTACTTGTTATTCAAAGAACTCAGATCTACGTTCAGTGTATTAGGTTCCAGGTAGTTGGTATTCATCTACAATCTACATCATAAAAACAGAGTTTAAGTAAGTACGTGATTCAGATAATGCACTGATTATACTACGAAATGTTTGCCTTTCCTTTATCTAAAGGCTATTTAAGACACATTGCATAATAGTATTCTCACAGTCCATCTTCCGAGGAATCCAGTTTAGTTAAAGATTTAGTTTTTTTTCTGATTTCCTCACCTTCTTTTAGATCTAACCTTTATGTCTGGTGATTTCCGATTAGTTTTATTAGTATCATAAAAATTGATTGTTTACCTCTCGAACGGTAAGTGAGCTACAACTCTATCTCTCCAATCTCTAGGTCACTGCAAATGTTTTCATCTCATAAAATATGAAAGATTGTCAAAAAAAGGGTTGAAATTTATGGAAAATCCAGGTCGTACTACTAATAGATATTATGATAATTTGATTTTAATCCTCAACAAATAGAACAAATGTAGTTTCCCTCTGAACTCTACTAAAATGATTGGTGTTTTAGACACGTCGCGTGTCGGTTGGGACCACTGAAGTTTACGCATGCTGCTTAACAACCCTGCGCTATTTGTGAGCAAACATGGACAGTGAATTGGGCCGTGAATTGAGTACTATGTCCCAATACTAACACTTAAACCAACACCAACACGAACACTTACCCCAACACAAACAACGAAATAAAGACCATCAATGCATATTGATCAGGGTGGGCATAGTTAACGAGATAATCAAGTAATGTCGTTTTTGCACCATTTTTTTTTATTCATTAATAAAATATTGACACATTATTTACTCCATTTCAAATCTTCTCCGATCAGCAATCTTGTCTTGTTTAACGAAAAAGCTACATTTTTAACTGCTAATAGGCGCAGCACTTGAAAGGACGATAAAGAAGAAATTTTTCAAAGCGTTATTGTCATTTCTAAAATTATTGAAAAATTTAAAAAAATAAAATAAACATTAAAAATTGCAAAGTAGGTGTAACACATAATATGTTGCAATGTCAAGATTACGGATAAAGCCTTTTAGAACGCGGATACGCCAAGATTATCAAAAGTAAAAATATCAAATTAAGAAAAGTTTAAAACATTTCTACCCCAAATTCAATTACAATTATTATCGAAACAATTTATACATGCATATCTATTTTTTTTTTAGACAGTTCACATTTAAATGCATTAGTTTTAGCCTCGTTGTGATTTGAAATTTGATGAAACGGAAACGAGCGACACTAAAAAGAGACAAACAGATACATATAAGATTTAGTCTATGAGAGAATGAGATGTAATAAAACTTAACTTACGTACAGCGCCTATGAAGCGTCGCGCTCAAGCTGCGCCCATTGGTCGCTTTGATTATGAGCTCACTTTTCAAGGCTCCTATTGGTTGAAATTGTGTGTGTGAAGGATTCACATCTACTGAATGTATTAGTGAACTGCACACAAATTATTTTTATAGCAGATACTTATTAATGAATTTATAAAGTGTAAACCGTCGGCGAAATGCGTGGAAAACACTTTGCTTGAACTGCTAAATCGTTAACTTAATGATATTTTTATTTTTTATTTATTACTAGCTGGGTTACCCGACTTCGCTCAGGACAACATTCTAGAGTGTTCTGGAATGTTCCACTATTGTTATTTTATTTATTTATAACGGACCCGACATACGTTGTCCTGTACACAACTGTCGGGACAAACTAAAATTAAAATAAAATAATATTGAATATTCGATACTGCGATGGTAGCGCAGTCTGCCGGATCCAATGTAAAACATTCTAAAATCAACAACTGCTTAGAAATAAAAAAATAATTAAAAGAACATTTTCCAGTGGACCAAATTGTAAATTCAAACCATTCTCGATCCGCTTGAACCCACACAAAAAATTTCATCAAAATCGGTTCAGCCGTTTAGGAGGAGTTCAGTGACATACACACGGACAGAATAAATATATATTTTAAGATTAAACGATCTTACAAAATCAATATTTTGTCCCAAATTCAAGCTCTCGGCAGAGGACCAAAAGCATTTTTTAAATCAGAAAAATATCAAACTACTTATATTCCATAGTCATACACATTTTTAGTCTCCTAATGATACCCGGAACGACATCTCAAAAAAAATCGTTAATTGACGGCCCAACCTACTGCACCATTAATACCTTCCTCCACTTCCCGCCAGTACCTTTCATATTCGTTATTTAATAAAAAAAAATATATTTTTCTTAGAACCAGCGAAATTGTCATTTAAGTGGAAATTGATTCTCAACCTTCGATAATTGTTGGAAATATAATATTTGCAAATTAACCGTTTCAAACTCATCTTTCTTAATTGAAGTGGAAGATCAATGAATTTATATAATTAACAATTAGTTGGACACTCCTTGATCATTGAATATTTAATATCAACTTATAATTGCAAATTAAAATAATATTAACTTCCTGGTAATATTGTGTTTTGCTTGTATAATATTTTTACAGCCATTTTGCAATTCTATGATCGACTTATTCTTTCCCATAATTAACAAAACAATCAAAAACACTGTGTTTAGACACCTCCGTAATAAAACACGCGGTAGATGTTAAACTTTCAGAAAGCTAAATTAGACAAGACAGTGGGAAGGCATCGCGCAAAGAGGAGACCGATTTTTCTATCTCATTCTCTCGTATGCTAAATCATATAGATGCATTCGTTTGCTTATTTTATTATCGCTTTTTCGTTTCATCGAGTTTCAAATTACAACGGTGCGAAAGAAGTTTGCACTTTAAAAACACGACAAAAAACTTAAAATTCCTGCAAGGAACATTTAAAAAATATAATTATACTCTATTTATCTTAAAATTGAACAATAAAGAAAAAGAATGGGCTTTTTCGGTGTTATTTTATTAAGTATAGTGGAAGATTCTCGCAGTATCGCTCTGGTGTAAGACAACCATTTAGAATTGAAACGTTGTTTGAAATGGCTTTAGTCGTATTTGGTGACCATATCTGAATAGCCAGGTACTTTCCAACCTGGATTGGAGACGACGTAGTCTCACTGGCTCCAGACGGGAGCAGTTGGGATTCTTGTGCGGTATTCATATAAAAAAAAATTGAAAGTACCTATTTTAGTGTTTTCGTATGATTATGAGCAGTCATATGTCAGTCAGAACGTCGTCAACCATGTGGCATCATGCACGAATGTCATACACGTATTATTATGTCTAATTCATTTATGGAAGTCATGTAATACCCATCTAGTTGAATGATTCATTTAATACTCAGGCATCCATCGCTGCTGCGGCAACCGCGCTAACCGCTACACCTGGTGGCAAACCGATGACAAGCTGTCAATGCCGACTCCCTCGATCGACAAATAAATGCATTGTGTCAACGCGCATTGGTAATTAGTCCCAGATCATTCGATTATTGGGCAGAGCCACTTTTGCCCAAAACCGCATCCCAGCAGATAGTCGATATAATACCGATGATAGATCCTTTGTATTCCCTCTCTCTTTCCAGTGAACGAGGTTTGTAACAGAAAGAGAGGTTGAATCGGCATCACCGTGTCAGCCAATCCATCTCTACAGGCGTAGAATGCTGTCAGTGGGTGTCGTTTAGGACTAATGCAGAGGCGTTTCATAATTGGAATTTAGGACATCTCCCAATTGTTGTTTCGAACGCTGCAATCACGCGGCTATTCTCTGGGGTTCATCAAGTAATCTGCGATGATACACTCAACCCTCGAATTGTTCGGAGGGACGTAAAAAAAATATCAGTTAACCCTTCGACCAAGTATATCAGCCGGATTTTTTGGTTAAAAAATTTCAACAACCAAATTGTGAATAAACAAATACAAGGCCTACCGAAACTGAATACATGGTTATCGACAAAATAACATATAAACAAACTTAGAATATTTATTTGTATAAGTGTTTATTATTATTTTAACATACCAACAAACTTACGAATTTTTATTTGGTTAGTGTTTTTTATTATTTTAACATTAACATTTTAACATTTAGGGGTTTCTTACTTAACTTACAAACAGACTTACGAATATTTATTTGCTAAAGTGTTTATTATTATTTGAACATTAACATTTTAACAACTAAGTGTTTTTTATTATGTTAACATACAAACAAACTTACGAATATTTTCTACAAACTTTTCAAATTTATTTATTTGCGAAAGTGTTTATTTTTATTTTAACATACAAACAAACTTACGAACATTTTCTACAAACTTTGCAAATTTGTTTATTATTATTTTAACATACAAACAAACTTACGAATATTTTCTACAAACTTTGCAAATTTATTTATTTGCGAAAGTGTTTATTATTATTTTAACATACAAACAAACTTACGAAACTTTATTTGCATTAAGTGTTTACTATTATTTTAACAATTTAAAAAATATATCGTGCTCTTCGCTTAAACCAAATCAGGTAAACTGAGAGACTTTTGTATTATCATGATCTCATTTGTTTCTTCAAAATTATCGACTATATTATTGACTCACCTACATTATTACAACTCATCACATTCAATATACCTTCTCGTTGACTCAGAAATAAATAAATGCTCTTCCTCAATCAACACTCGACTAATTAGGGTTATTACTCACCACTATCCACAATATTTTAAAGATCAATGTAAAGATCAATTCCACTCTTTGTAAAGATCAATGACTGTCTATCCCACCAATTTATTGCCACCAGCGGAGTCCCGCAAGGTTCGCACCTAGGACCTTTATTATTTATCCTATTCATCAATGATGTCACAAGCATTTTCCATAGTGTTGAAGTCTTACTCTTTGCTGATGACATGAAGCTGTTTAAAGTCATAAATGATGTGCACGATTGCTTAATCTTGCAAGAAAACCTTAATTACTTTTTCAAATGGTGTTCAGATAATAAACTTCAGCTAAATATTAACAAATGCCAAGTTATGAGGTTCCACAAAATTAAACATCCAATAATATATAATTATGCACTCTGTAATGTTGACTTAATCTCTGTAGTCGAAATACTTGACCTGGGCATCATTTTTGATCAGAAACTCTGCTTTGCATCTCATGTAACTTCTATAGCTAACAGGGCTATGAAAATGTTAGGTTTTATATTAAGGATTTCCAAGGATTTTAAAAATATTTACACATTAAAAATTCTGTTCACATCTCTTGTTAGAAGCATTCTTGAATATAATTCAACAATTTGGTCACCTGTCTTCAACAATCACATCAATACCATTGAAAGAGTCCAACACAAATTTTTGAGGTGTATTAATTTTAGACTTGGAATTCCCTTAGAATCAATAAATTATGATTTTTTGTTGCACTCATTAAAATTGTTGAAATTAAGTGACAGAAGAAAAATTTTTGATCTGATATTTTTGTATAAAATCATTAACTATCAGTTGGATAGCCCTGATATATTAAAGTTGATTAACTTTCATATACCTACAATAAGATCAAGGTTCCCTAGTTTGTTTTATTGTGACAACTATATGTCGGTATCAGGCTCCAATTCAGTTGTAAATAGATTACACACCATTGGAAATTTTTATGCCAATGTGGCTGATATTTTTAATATTTCCATACTGAAATATAAGGTTGTACTGATCGAACATTTCAGCCAATTATACGTTAACGAGGTCACTACATAATGATTTTTTGATATTATTGTTTATTTTTAATGCCTGTATAATGTACTATGACTGTAATTAAATATACACATGCTTGTAAATGGCACTTTGTGCCGTAAATTTTAAATAAATAAATAAATAAATATGTAGAATGGTCAATTCACGTCAAGACCTTGATTTTTTTGGCATAAGCCGAAATGATTTTTGTCGCTCACTAAACAATTGAAGATATTTTATATTATTCTATTTTTAGCAATATCTTGACTTGACTTGAAACTTATATTTTCTTATGTTTTATCTGTTTGTCTTTGCTTTCATATACCATCCTTTATTCTTGTTATATACAGTTTCCAAAATTTTGTGTCACTTGGTTGTAAATTGGACGTAAGTCCGTTAATAAATAACTAACTAACTAACTAACCATCACGCCGTTTCCCCGCAGGGGTAGGCAGAGAGGACGGACCGCCAAACAACTCGGTCCTGGCACACACTCTTTGCTTCACTCACATTCATACATCGTCTCATACATACTCTTCTATTATTCTGGCTTTTGACATGGCCCGACTCAAGTATCAGATTCACTTGATCGTGCCATGTCTTCCTCGGGCGTCCTCGACTTCTTCTACTATTCACATTTGCGTCATATATTCTTCTTACACTACTTTCTTCGTTCGTTCGCTCTACATGCCCAAACCATCTGAGGGTCCCTTCTTAATCTTACTCATTATGCTTACATCAGCTTTATATTCTTTGCGGATCTCCACATTTCTCACACGATCATGCATGGTTTTACCACACATACGCCTCAGGGATCTCATTTCTACAGTATTCAGTTTACTTTCATCCTTCCTCTGCCAGTTCCATGCCTCACTGCCATACATCAGGGTAGGTACCAGGACTCCATTGTGGACTGTTAGTTTCGCTCCTTTTGACAGTTTTTTATTAGCGCCAACGGCATTCAGTCCTCCATTAACGGAGTTACCGGCATTTACCCTTCTTTCGATATCTCTATCAGCCTTCCCATCTCTCGTAAACATACTACCCAGATACACAAACTCATCCACCTGCTCCAAGTATTCATCGTACACAACTATATCACACACTGTTCTTGTACTTTCTCTTTCAAACACCATGACTTTAGACTTACTTACATTCATCATTAACTCATTCTTCATACATACTTCGTTCATCCTAGACACTAGAGACTGTAAATCTTCCATAATGTTAGAAATCAGCACCGCATCATCAGCGTACAACAGACAACATACTTTCAGATTACTCAATTTCGCACCCAATCCCAACTCTTTCAATTCTTGCATACAATTATCCATGTATAGATTGAATAATCATGGTGACATTACGCAGCCTTTCTTAACACCTTTTGTGATGTCAAACCACCCCGTAAAACCACCGTTCACCCTAACACACGCAACGCTTCCCTCGCACAGAGACGCAATTGCCTGTATGAGATTTGTATTCACTCCATACTTGGACAATACCTTCCATAGCTTTTTCCTGTAGGTATATAAATTAATCATCGCATAGCGAAAATACATTTGGGGAGTTTTCGTAAATATAACCACACGATTGTCCCCTTGTGAAAACAAAGAATTCTACAAAATTGTCATCTTTCACATTATTCACGAGCTAGATTTACAAGTAGATAAGGCAGATAACGTCATCGTAAACCGTACATTTTATGAATATTTTGGGACCTGAGAATGTTTGCCCATCTATTTAAAAAAATATATATTAGGCACAAATTGTGAATAATAGTGTATAATTACGATTCTAATTAATTAAACTTAGTTAACTTAATAATATTAATTTTTAAGATTTGCAAAATGGAAATACAGGTAAGATAACGAAATCGATAAAATAGTAATATAAAATATATATATCGATGGAGGTGGGTAGGTTGCTATGTATAGAAGAAAAGGGGAATAATGAGAATCAGTGTTCTGGGAAATGTTTTAATTTGTTTTCTTCGAATGTAAGCGGTATTGAGTTTCTTTTTATCTGTGCGTGCAGAATGATTGCTTTTTCGGAAAAGTTTTTTTTAATACCAAATATATTTTTTTGCGTATTACATTGGCACATTTTTGTTTCACATCTTATTGTAAGGGGAGTTTATATCCCATCTTTAAAAAATATACAATAATAACCGTTTATGCTAAACGCAATGTACTAATCTTTAAAAAATTTGATTAACTTACGGTTATAATAATTACTACTTCCAATACTATGTGCCGCATCAATGGTAGATATATATTGTAATTGTGTGTGATTTTTAATACTTGTCAGTGATAAATAATTTTTTAACCTTTGATTAATTCGGTGACGGGTAGTAGTTCAATGACTAAATAAAATACTCGAAGAGAAGACTTGGCGTACCAATAAAAACGTCTGTCTGTCCATACGTTTAAATACACAAAAATGGTGACCAAGATGGAACCAATATTTATTTATATAAACTGAATAAAAACCAAGGAAACCGCCGCCATTTTAACCGTTTGCCAAGTCCTTTTGTTAGGTAATTTGATTAGTCATTGGTAAAGATGTTTTTTTTTCATTTTACTTGTTATTTCCATATTTTTATATAGGTGGTAATATTTTTTTATCACATATACGAAAAATCTATATCCAACTCTCTTGGTATCTCCACATAAATCACCTAAAGGAGAAAATTACCCCCCATATAGACTTCAAGGATTACTACCCATTCCTTTACTAACTAACATCAGTGTACTATGCTTTGGTACAATCACACCTTTCCTATCTCTGCTGTATCAGCAATGAAATTCGCGTACCTCAAATACACACTACAAAATATGGGAAAAAAATCTCTGAACTGTATTACTTACACACTATAATTCGCTTCCAGATATGTGCAAGGGAATCCAACAAAATAAAAAAAACTTCAAAGTAATGCTTTAAAAGAATATTTTTTAAGTATGTTTAAGGATGAAACTATGTAATTTTCTTGTCAAGTTATATTATGTCTTGTTTCTTTTTCTCTCATTTTCTTTTCCAGGGATCTGTAATCATCCATATTTTTAAAACCTTTTTCCTTTTTTTCTATTTGTTGTTTGTTTCTACTTAACCAGTCTTTTATTTTTTGTCTATGATGTATATGAACTTATATTTCTAAAATCAAAATACCTGTAAAATTGTAACTCTTTCCTCCCACCTATGAATTATACGTTCCTCCCGTCCTAAAATGAGTTCTATAACTCATCGGGATTGCCCTAGCAAGAAATAGAAACAATAAAAAATAAATTTAAAAAAATAGCGAAAACCTGAAATCAGTCACACCGAACGCCACTGGGCAAAACAAATTAACATTTTTATGCTGACGATGTGATACTTATGTGATACTTATGTGTAAAACAGTAATAAGTAAAAAAATATTCATAAAATTAAATTTAACGTACGTTCACTTTCATGAATAAAATTAAAATGTACACATTTCCCCATGTAAACATTGGACATTCGCAAAAACTGGCAATCCCTTGTGATTAAAGCAATGCAATATTTGTTCCAACGAAAAACAATACCGTCAGCGAGATTGAATATTTTTCATAACTTTAGAAGCTATTTTTACTAGTACCAATGAAAAACCGTAGATCAACAATGAAAAACCGAACCAGTCTATTTCCCATTTTATGCAATATCACTAGAGTTAGAGCAACAAATCAGATAAAACTTGAATTTGATGAACGAAAGATATTTACTTAGATTGGCCTTTTTTAAATATTAAAATAAAATCAGGGAGTGCAATTCACACGTGGGGAAGTGAAACCTTCAGAAAACTTAAGTGGACAAGAGTGGGGAGACTACGAAGCATTTTTTTTTAATCAATGTGAAAAATTATTTTTTCCATTTTTTTGTCGTCGAATTCCAATGTACCTTTTTTAATACTACAATACAATGGGTTCGTGACCCAGTTGCGACCATTATCTTTTTCTGTGTCTTGTTCTCTTTCTTATTTTCGTTTAGATTATAATAGTTACTTTCTTCTTCAATGATATATGCATTGTTCAGAATAAGCATCAAAAGTTATATAAAGAGTTTTGTTCATAAAAAAAATAAAAAAATGTATTTATCATTTTTATTAAGACATCTGTAAAGCCATCTTTGTATTCTTTTTTTATTTATAAATTAAAATATTAAATATGTGTGCAGCGGATAAGCATAACTTGCAAATGTAAAAATGATTTTTGTAACTTTTCCACTTTGTTTTCCAAAATTTTTTGTGGATATTATATCTTTTGGTTTTGTAAAATCTTTGGAGTTGCCGTGCTAAATAAGAACGAGTCTTTAAAAAGACCTGTTCTCGTGTGAAAACTGTTGCATGGTACACTTTTATCATTTTGATGAGATTCTTTCTTTTGTGTGGTGAACTGTATCGTTAGACTACTTCGGGATAAAAGAGAACTGTGGACGGACTATTTCGAATCAATTTGAATAATTAATAGTCATCGGTGCGCAAACAAGTGCTCTTTAAAATTTTTAATTTATTTGCCACAAGAACCTCATTGAAGCGATTGCTCCTTTTCATTCGTAGGAAAAGTTATATCATACATAACAGAGTTAGCAAGCACAAATTCCAAGTGCTTTTGATCATAAACGGATGATATCTCCAAACTAAAAATAAGTCCAAGCTTTAATGTTTACATGTTAATATTTCAAAGAGAAACAAAGTTCATGCTTAAAGAGAAATTTCTAATTTATACCTAAATCTTATGCTTTTAAACTCACTGTAAGTAGTCACGTATCCATATATTGTGAATGATACTCGAAATTTTGTTTAAATAGGTATTTTCAATGTATTTCTATCAAATTGAGGCGTCTAAACATCGGTTTTTTATACTTTGTCTACAATACCTGGACATTTTGTATAAATTCTCTATATACAGAGTACGCAGGACATGGGTTTTATCAAGACCCATGTTCACCACTTACTTCTTCAAAAAGGCCCCTATACAACAACCCCAAGTAAATAAGTACCTACCATTTATGTACCTCTAAGCCTGTCTCGACACAGGTATATCCTAGTGAGACAGGCATCGAAAAACCCAATGTAAACATACTGTATATAGATTAATAAAATTTAAAAAATATACACGAAATAGTAATACGTACATAAATCTTATGCTTTTAAACTCACTGTAAGTAGTCACGTATCCATATATTGTGAATGATACTCGAAATTTTGTTTAAATAGGTATTTTCAATGTATTTCTATCAAATTGAGGCGTCTAAACATCGGTTTTTTATACTTTGTCTACAATACCTGGACATTTTGTATAAATTCTCTATATACAGAGTACGCAGGACATGGGTTTTATCAAGACCCATGTTCACCACTTACTTCTTCAAAAAGGCCCCTATACAACAACCCCAAGTAAATAAGGGATATAATTTATTTAATAAACATGTTAAGTTAGAATAATATACATAGGTACGTAATATAGTAATACGTACCTATGTGATAATAAAGTAATTTGTAAATGCATGAAATAGTATTGTACGCATGAAATAGTAATACATACATGTTATCGGAACACATACCTGCATGATACTACAGTAATATGTGAAAGCACGACAATACTTATATGTATATGTGAAATAGTAATAGATACGTTCATAATTTCATGATATAATAATTATTGCATGAAAAAGTAATTTTCGTAATATATTCCTATATGATAATATAAAAATATGTGAATACATGATAGTACCGTATACATGAAATATTAATACGTTCATAATTTAGTAATAAATACCCCCTTGATAATATTGTAACATGTAAATACATTTCATTGTAAAATAAATCACAAATAGACAGAAAACAATTTGCATACGACCTAATCCATGTAAAATAATTTTTTAAAAAATCATGTCAAATTTAATTCCATAAATAGATTTGACAGGATTTATTTACTGTACTTCATCTCTTCCTTCGTTTATATGATAACTCTCTTTAAAGTATTTACCTACACTTCCAATCTATCAATCACCTTTCTATTTTTATTTTATTCAAATGAATATGTATGTAACCTTAAATATTCTTGTAACTACCAAATATGTTCATTTATGTACCTCTAAGCCTGTCTCGACACAGGTATATCCTAGTGAGACAGGCATCGAAAAACCCAATGTAAACATACTGTATATAGATTAATAAAATTTAAAAAATATACACGAAATAGTAATACGTACATAAAACCGTAATAAATACTCCCACGTTAATTTTGTAACATTCCGCAGTAATATATACATGAAATAGACATACATATTTTATATCGTAGTACACACCTCCATAATATAAAGTAATTTGTCAATAAATGGTGTAATACTATATACATGAAACAGTAATACATAAACAATATCGTAATACATATCTGCATAATGTATAGTACTATGTCAATAAATTTAAATCAAATCCAGAAATAAAAATTGTAATACATCAGAGTAAATGTAGTGGAACTAATTGTAATCTAACATGTTCTACACTTAATTCAACTTCCAATATTAAATATCTCGGTGTATATATAGATCAAATTTTAAATGGAAAACACATATTTGTGAACTTGTCAAAAGAATTAGGAAATGTATATATCAGAATTAGAAATTTTCTTAGACTAGAAAACCTCAAAAGAGTGTACTATGCAATTGTTCAATCTTTATTACTGTACGGTATTATAGGGTGGGGAGGAACTTATGATGTTATTTTAAATCCTCTGAAAATAGTTCAAAGATTGATAATTAAGGTTATCTTGATAAAACCATCTACATTCTCAACTGAAAAAATCTTTTCAATATTCAAAGTATCTACAACAGACAATATATATAAAAAATATGCAATTCTACAGACTTTTAAAGAAATACAGCTAAAAAATTACAATTCAATATATCAGCAAGATTTCAAAACAATATCAAAATCTCAAAATTTAATACCAAGCACATCCAAAATACCTATCTGAATCTCGGTATAAATTATTTCAACAACCTCCCTTTAAAACTAAAAATTATCAAAAACATACAAAATTATCAAAAATATCAAAAATTATCAAAAACATCCAAATTAAATTGAAAAATCACCTGAAACAACTGTAAGAGTCCATTTCTGCTGTTAATATTTCATTTGAATCTTGAAATTTATTTATTGTTATATCTCGAGTTTTTCTTGCATATCTTTTGTTATTAGATACAATATTATTATTTACTTACTCAA
Organism: Glyphotaelius pellucidus; assembly: GCA_936435175.1. NCBI lineage: Eukaryota > Metazoa > Arthropoda > Insecta > Trichoptera > Limnephilidae > Glyphotaelius > Glyphotaelius pellucidus. The sequence goes on from OW386542.1 coordinate 7,898,778, forward strand.
TGATAACATATACTTGAGCTTGAATTCTCTCACCAAACACAAGAGCCTTGTCTCTTTATGATGAGGAAATGCTATTATTAAATTTATTTTACAACTCTGTTTAACATGTAAAAAAAAATTATACTTATTGTAAAAACATACAAATATTAAATAAATAAATAATAAAAAAAAAATTTAAATACATGATGTAGTACTATATCATGAAATAGAAATGCATACATAACATCGTAATGCATACAGGATGTGGTTAAAAAAATACAAAATCAAGTCGTGGCATTGTAACAAATCTGCTAAATGGTATTCACTCGTATTCACAGATTTCAATCAGATACACTGGCAAATAATTCCCATCGCGCTTAGAAATTCACGGTGGGGTGTATATAGAAGCGTTGTTGATATTTACTTAATAACGTAGAGAATCAAGCGGAGGGGCGATGAGTGACTAGGAAATAATTAAATTGAGAAAACTTAACTTTGAACATTCAAAGAGTCAGGCGGGGCTAAATACATGGGCGGCCTGGCTTCCATAAACAGGTCATCGTAATATTAAAGTATCGCGAAAATAAATAATTTACGTAAACAATTTAAGTAAGTACTTTCGTATTAAAGTATTTTCACGGGGTATGAAATTAGAGCATTTTAAACGCGGCTAGATATAAATGATTATAGATCTGCGTAGCTAATGATTATAGAGCTGTGGAGATAAATGTGTCATTATGTGCATTAAATTTCGTTGCTTGGCAGCATGACTATCAAATTTAATTAAAATTACAATTATTTTGTCTGCAAAGAAATTTACTACTACATAAGTTATGTTTAAAAAATTAGAGTGTACAAATGAAACCTTCAGATAACTAAAAAGTAGACAAGAGTGGAGAGACTACGAAGCACTTTTTTATCAATGTATGTATGAGTATGATTTTTTCCATATTTTTATCGAATTCCAGTGCACCCTTTCCTATACATTTGGTCATCTTTTTAGTGTTTGTGGTTTCTTCTTCGGAGTCACTAGATGTCGTTTTCTTTTATATTTTCTTTTGCCTGTTCATTTTGAAGATTGATTTTTTTTTTTAAATTTTTTTTTGAATATCGTAGGATTCAATCCCCGGTCGGCTGAATGTCCGCAGAGTCGTTCGGCGCTTTATACAACTACACTTAAGAGGTCCTGTGTAGGACCGTGAATTTATCGTATTATATTGAAACGGGGTACACGTGAATAAAATACATATCTTATTACTATCTCATTCTCTCGCAGGCTAAATCCTGTAGATGTTTTGTTTGTCTCTCAGGTATTATTGTCGTTCGCTTCCATTTCATCGATTTTCAAATCACAACGGTGCTAAATAAGTTTTTACTTCAAAAATCTATCCATTCAAATGGGAGAAATTCAAAATTGATATTTCACAGAAGAAGAGTAGTTTGAAATTACAATTAATTATATACATTCGACGACGTCACTTTAGAGAGGTATATCAAATTAAATAGTTTGCACTATATTAAATGAAACAACAAACTTAAATTATGTATATAATATATAGAGGTGACTCCCTGATGTTTTAGTGATGATTAAAATTAGTTTTAAAAATGTTCTTTTAATATTTAAATTTGAGCATCTGAACTTCGCCGCCCCTGCGGTGAACTTTGCAAATAAAGGGCAGAGACGGGCTCGAGATTATTACGATATTGCTTGCCGACTGCTTTGATCACCTGAAAGTCTTGAAAGCCTGCGACAGGCTGATGATCCTTTGGCTTGTCGATTTTACTCCTTCTGAGCTCTCCAAGAATGCGATACGAATATATTACAAGTCAAATTGTGAAGGAAACAAACAGTGAAGTGACTCGGAATTCAAACGATGTTATATATTTTATATAGACAAACTAATCTTAAATAATAGACATTTTCACCATATCGATCGTCCAGTTGACTAGACAGACATCTCCGAAAAACATAAGTTTGAGTTAAGTATGCAGTTATATGTAAAAAAATATTCTCTGTCTGAATATTCGGATTACTCGTATACACCACCAAATCAACAGAAAAACTTGCAGTGAATTAAATAAAATTTTGATGTTTTCTGGGTCACCAATAGGATATTTCAAAACGTCATACTAATTAGTTATTTGACAAAGAGTTATTTTTTATCATATTTAATATGTAAAACCCACACGTGTAAATAATGTTTGATTTATAGTGAGCATTAGAATACTGCTTTGCTCATTATCTCAAAACTTAGTATTTAATTGACTGATCAATTGGATGATCAATATATACCTTATCCCATGAATAAGCTATCAAGAGGTTGGAGAAATACCTCCTGAGTAATGCAAGTACTTATGTACTTTAAATAATGAACATGCTCTTGATATATTTTCTCTTATCATGTTTAAACAATGAATGACTCAATGATAATAATTATCCTTGTTTAATCAACTATTTAACTGAAAATTATTGAAGTCAAAACTTCTTTAGCATCGTTGAGATTTGAAACTCGATGAAACAAAAAGACCACACTAAAAAAAGACAAACACACACATTTACAGGATACATCCTTCGAGAAATGAGATAGACTAATCCTCTTTGTGCGGTGCTTTGTAGCCTTCCTACTCTTGTACACTTTAGTTTCCTAAAGGTTTCACTTCTACCGCGTGTGAATTGCACTCTGATTTTTTTTAGATATATTTTATAACAAAAGGTAAATTATTAAATGGTTCATTTTATTCTTACTTTTTGCACATTTAAATCGACCCTTTGTTTGATATCCCAAATTTGGAATTGAACCTGTCCAAGAACACGCCCTGACAGGTGGATAGGCTGTTACCAACTTAATCAATTGACGCTTAAGGCTTCATTGAACAATAACATACCGATGTCAAATCCATCAATAACCTATCACGTAATAATGATATTACACAATAATATTATATTATAATACATTGACACACTTCTGCGAGATCTTGTCGATACTCGCATTCGCAGATTTGTGTTTTTTGTGAAGTGGGTTTGGCAACAATTCATTTGTTGGTTTGATGGGTTGCTGATTACATTTGTCATTCTATTAATTATATTCTTAATATCGGCTTACCACTCACAGAAAATAGCGTATAGGGTACTATAATGTGGTGACCCAACAGTTGATTACCGGCCCTAGAAAATACTAATTTTACAAATGCGAAACTGCGTGTGTTTGTTTGTTACGCTTTCACGCATAAAACAATAAAACGATTTAAAAAAATCTTTCACCAATAAAAAGCCACATTATATGAGAATACTATAGGCTGTATATAATGGTAAGTTCTGGCGTTATGAAATTATAAATATTAACATATCGTATTTTTTATACGTTTTCTGTCCCTAAGAAAAGCGAGTTATTGATTAGCAAAACAAATCGTTGCCTTGGAAAACAAATCGTTGCCGTGGAAACGATGTTGAAATATTAACGGAAAATTTGATGGGGAGAAACAATTTCTTTATTTAATGGTATAGCAAAGCATGCCGCGTACCAGCTAGTTATTATTATGAAAATATAATTTTTTGTGCATTATTTACCAATTTTAAAAGAAAAATTGACTTAAAAAAACGTTTAATAATAAGTTGGTATGGAAATAACACGAATTCACGTGTCGAATTTTTGTTATTATACGCTGGTATATACGTATTACAGACAATTAGTTTTATTCTTCATGCATTTGAATGAAAATATGTTGTATTCTTATGGATTTCGGCGGAACTCTCTGCGCACCCCTTCGGGACACTTAGTAATATTTGTGTCAGTATGTAAACCATATTTTCCCTAAACTGTATGTAAGTCTGTCGAAGGATCAACGGACATTAACAATTCTATAATGTATGTGTTTGATCAAATTGGTATTTGATTTAACAAAGGCGTAGGACTTGTACTGTACTTTTCCGATTTTCTAAAACAAATTCAATACAGAAAAAGGGTTTTTTAATCATTTTTTAGCTTCAGATGACCGTAGAAAGGATTGTCAGAAAAATGGTTGACATGAAAATGAAAGGAAAAGATTGAAGAGAGTTCCAGAAAGACAAGATATTCAAGCGTGGTCATGAGAAGTAAATAGGTTCTTGTGGAAATGATAAATTTTAAGAAATATTCCAATTAAATACTGTTAAATACTTTATCTTTTAGTGGAGGGATTTTTTGATAAAATTGTTTTCTCAAAAATGGCGAAATAAATACCGGAGCCAAAAACAAATATAATTTTGAATTTCATGTGTAGCGTACTGCAATCATTCCTAGTAGTAGATTAAAATGCAACCATACCAAATTGTTTATTCGCTTTCATTGTATAAAATTCTTATGTAATTTGTCACGGGACGGGTTCACTTAATAATAAGTACTTACTCGTTATTATTTTAATTTATTACAAGGAACTGCACTTACACTGTACACGGTTTACATTATTTGTCGCATGACAACGGGCCGTTTCGACATCTGGTTCATGTGCTCTACAACTCGATCGTTGAACGACTTCCAGGCTTTTGCGTTTCCTCCCTCGCTTATTAACTGAGATTCACTCTTTCTTTAGAAAAAAAAATATACGCGTTTTTCTAATTAATAAAATTTTCTAATAGAGTTTCAATATCATTTAAAATTTGGGAAGCGGGTACGGGTACCACCGCCCCGGGAACCATCTATTGGATAACCACCTTGCCATAGATTACCCCAAGATGTTTACCACGTTTGGTGTATTAACGTCAATTAGAGTTCTTGAGGTGAGGTTTTTTTCTAGATCTTGGTGGCGAATATGTTTTCTCACCTATTGCGTGGCGGGCCGCATTGGGAGAGACTCTAGACCTCTCGAGTCACCGCCTTGCACCGCAATAGGAAGGACGGATTCACACGTCTCTCACTATTGGACCCCTGATTCCTACCCACCCTTATATCTTTTTCCTTCCCAAAACTTCCTCTACTTACTTTTCCTAAAAAGACCCTCCACACAGCATTCTCAAAAATGACATAGACCCTGTGGGAAATTTTTATTTATTTATAAATTTTTTTTCTTCAAAAATTTTTCTTCACCGAGCTATGTGGTATTGTTATAGAAAATCATATTTTTGAAATTCATTTAAAAAAATATTCAGAGTGTGCCGTTCACGCGTGGTAGAATTGAATCAGAAAACCAAAGTAGACAAGAGTGGGAGGTTACGAAGCACCGCACAAAGAGGAGACCGATTAATCTATCTCATTCTCTCATAGTCTAAATCCTATAGGTATGTTTCTTTTTAGTCGCTTTTTCATCAAGTTTCAAATCACAACCGTGCTAAAGAAGTTTTCACTTGAAAAAATATTGATACCAAATGTTGTCTAAGTCAAAACGCTAACATTTATAATATTATCTAGGACACAGACGGCGCCCTTTCTTGTGTACATATTATTATTAACTCTACGAAAATCTCCCTGGGGAACTTTGCAGTTCATTTCTCTCGTTTGCTTATGTCCTCTTCGGGAGACGCAACATGTTCGTACATGTTCACACTTGAGCGACGTCAGCTTTATGAAAACTACACAAGTTGAAAAACGAACAGCTTCATTGTGTATATATATATATAAATACTAGCTTTTCCCCGCGGCTTCGCTCGCATGGTATTAGGGGAAATTACTGTAGCGCTTGCACTTATCAATTATCCACCCTTCCCCCACTCCCTCCCGCATTCCATACATTCATTCCCGGTACATTCAGTTTTCAGTTTTCAATTTAAATTTCATAATGCTAGAGCTCAAAGAAAAAAAAATCCAATTTGGTACGGTCGTTCGGAATTTATGCGCTTACAAACATATCGGAGATTTATTTTCATTTAAATTTGTGGAAGTTTGTAAATATAATAAAAAATAACACTATTTATTATAAAGTTTTTATGATCGTTACGAATTATATTTTGAATGTAGGAACTCTCGTCTGACATTTATTCCAAAACATAAGCTTGTCCAAAAAAAAACAAAACATATTCTAATATTTGAATTTTCTGGAGCAGCAGCCGACCAGTAGGTAGAGGGTGGAGTACCTACCAGCATAGAGCCCACAAATATATCAACATCGTTTCCATGACAACGATTTGTTTTCTGACGTTAGCAATAAATCGCTTTTGTTAGCGACAGAAAACGTGTAACAAATATAATATATTAATATTTATAATTTTATAACGCCAGAGCTTACCATTTTATACAACTTATATTCCCCGCACATAATTTAGCTTTCTATTAGTGAAAGAATTTTTTTAAATCGTTTTATTGTTTTATGCGTGAAAGCGTAACAAACAAACTCGAGCAGTTTCGCATTTATAATATTTGTATGGATGTATAGCGTCGACTTCATTTTAAGCTGCATATACACAAGACAAAAACAGCACGATAAACACACAGCAAAACATATATTGGTCCCCGTGGCAGGCTGCTCTAGGGGCAATATTGATATTTGATATTGATTTTCTTTGCACAAACCAATAGCTACATATTGACTTGCAGAAGCAAGTGCATTACACACAGCCACACCCGCATGCCAGCCACGAAGTTCCACGGTTAATAGAGGAAGATAAATATGAATAAGGCACCCGATAATAATTTTATATATGTAATGTTGTGATGTGATCACTTATTAAAAGGATAAAACCAGGTAAAACGAATATATTATCAGAGTAACAAATCATTACATACAATCTTTTGACCCTTTAACAGAGCAACAATATGCAACTATTTTCGTACGAGATGATCAGAAGGATTTTTGGAGTTTCCCAGTTTGGGAAGCGAGTATCGGTACCGCCGCCCCGGGAACTTTATTCACCCCCAAGTGGTTCGCTACGTGTGATGACTTAGCAGGGAGCAGGCGTGCCTGGGTTCATGGGGCGAGCTGGGGCTTACATGTAATGATTTAATTATTTAAAGTGTTTTTACACATGAACTGTGACACAAATGGTCACATGATGCGGGTCTTATAATAAATTCCAAAAAAAATTAAATTAATGCATATACGATCTCCACATGCCAAATATACCATCACACCTATAATAAAGTCGCATACATTTGACTGCATACACAATTCGTCACAGTACTGCAAATGCGGAACCATTGAACTTGTACAAACGTATGTATATTTGGGGATAACTGTAGATACGCACATGAAATGGGATACTTACAAAAGCAACATCTGCAAACGCCTCCGAGCTATTGCGGGGCGAATTTACAAAAATAAATTTTTTATGCCCATAAGTACGCTAAAAATTATTTATTTGTCACTAGCGGAATCTACTATCAAATATGGAATAAAATCTTGGGGAAACGCGTGCAAGACAAATATAGGTTACATTCATACAATTCAAAACTCTTTTACTAAGCTCTTGGTTAGCAAAAGTGTTTATGCACAAAGAAGAGATATAAAATCATAATATGAGTCAGTTAACATATTACCTGTTCGAGGAATATTATGGTTTAAAATTGTATGCCAAAACCTATTGTCGGATTCAATATACAAAGAAAAAGTAGATCAAAAACATGGCACTAGATTTAGTAAAAATGAGGGTTTGTCCGTTCCGAAAATTATAAATAAATACGGGCAACGGACATTCACTTATCTTGTCCCCACTATATATAATAAGATGCCAATGAATACAAAAATCGAATATGTATAAGTATGACTCTCAGTAATTTGAATGTGTTATATTTGTCTGTCTGTATATTTTATGCCTTTGTATTATAGTAACGTAAAAGTTATTCTTCTGTATCTATTTTGCTATTGTGGTTTCTTGTAATATTTCGTGCTTAAGTGTTTAATTAATATTGTTGATTTGGCCTGCTGACAAACTGCTTTGGCAGTTTAGCGGGTGCTTAAAATAAAGAAAAAAAAAGTAATAAAAATTTTAAAAAAGTCCCTCAAATAATAGAAATCAAGACCAGAATAAGAATATACCTAGCTATAAATGCAAGAGGTGGCTTAACTTAACCTGCCCTACATAGTCACATTTAATTATTTTCCTTTAGCTTGTGCTCTCAAGTCCTCTCTTCAAATAAAATTTCGTACACGTGGCCTATTCATATTCTTATTAATCCCATTTATTGGGGTAAAACTTTCAGCCCTGGTATAAGAAAAACAAAATATTCTTATCTTTTTCTTTTACCATAATTTTACTTAACAGAGGTCCGTTGGCTCGTGAGCACTCAAAATCGTCCCTTTTACTAGCACACACAAATATCTTATCACAACCTTTATGTCCCCAAGGAACAACACATTTGACTTTTCATATATAAAGTGTTCTTTATCTTTGACTGAAATATCTTTATTATAAAATAAGAAAAAGAAGCTTGCAGTTCTTAAAATAGCTTTTATCTTCTTTAGAATGATGGGTGATTCGTATGTAAATTTAAACAAGTAAATTGCTTTTCGATAAAAGTAAGTATTTAACTTCGTAGAGGTAGGGGTAAAAATTCTATTTGCAAAATATCGTCGGCGTCGCTTTATTATTTTGATGTCCTATTAATTTTAATCTTTTAGGATCCTAAGTTGGTACCGTCATCTAAACTCTAGCCCGATTGATTGTTTACTGAAATTGAGACATCATTTTATTCGCTTAATTTCCGTTTGTACAATCAATTTCCGTTGAATTTAGATATTGTCTTTATTGAGAGTTGTTTCATATTATTCCTGAATTGTTGTTATTTACGGCATGGACCGGCAGGGCGCGCTATGATTTGCTAACCGATTTTGAAGATAACAAATAAAAAAAATTTTTAGATTACTGACAAATTACACATTTGGGGGTATTTCACAATACTCCTCATAGATTATCAATACGATAACGTACTTTTTTTTCGATTTAAGCACGATTTATTTATTTGTTTTGAAGAGTTTTACTTTGCATGTACATTTGTTACTTAAATTTTAATTTTATTACAAACTTATATCTATTGTCAAACATAAGCATTCAATACTTAATTTGTATTTTATGATTTTACTTTTTCTCTTCGCTTATCCTTTTTCTTATAAGTACAAAATTATATATTTAACTAAAGCTTCTATGAGGAATCCAATAGCAACACTTTTTTCCTTCCATAAATAATATGTTATTTAATTAAACAATGTAATACAAAATTATGATATGAACTAAAATTGTCAATTTGACTGGCTAAAATTCCTAGTTGGCTGGTCAAAGTTTCCGCATATGTTGTATTGTATAATTTATAATTTATGTGAAATTATAAATACATACAATATTATTATTATTATTTGCTACCGGTTTCAACACATCCGTCTCATTCATTAAGTTAGCTAATGAATGATACGGATGAATAAAAGATAAAATTTAAATAACAAATGTTCAAAGAAAGTAAAATTTTTCAAAACAAAATGTATAGAAATTGTTAATGCCCAAGAAATAAAAAATCATGATTTATTTGATTAAAAAGTCTGAGTTTACTATTCGGTACTTGAACCGATATAATACAAAAATAATTCCCTCAGGGCCTATGTCATCTGAGGGGATGCTGTGTGAAGGGTACTTTTAAGAAATGAAGAAGAGGATGTTTTAGAAAGTAAAAAGGTGCGAGGAGTGGGTATCAGGAATCTGGGGGTTAGTGTATGACAGAGAACAGATACGAATCTATCCTTCCACTGTGGTGCAATACGATGTTCCGAGAGAGTCCTGCCGGAGAGGTGAACTCTACCTCAACGCAGTTGTAAGGCAGACGCATCCATCGTCAAGGTCCGGACCTCGCTACATAAACTCGATCATCCCTGCTAAGTCACCAAACGTAGGGAACGTATATGAATAGTGGCTATATATGGGAAAGTTAGCCGAGATTTTACGTGTTGCGAGTATGACAGAGATACGAATCTATCCTTCCCACTGTGGTGCAAGGCAATGTTTCGAGAGAATCCTGCTGAAGAGGTGAAAAGGTCTCCCTCAACGGCACGCAGTTGGTGGGCAGACGCATCCATCGCCAATCCCAATCGATCATCTCTGCTAAGTCACCAAACGTAGGGAACGTATATGAATAGTGGCTATATATGGGTTAAGTTAGCCGAGATTTTACGCGTTGCGAGTATTTATTTGTTTATTTATTAATTTTCGAATGAATAAGCAAAAGCATCAAGAAGATGGTCAAATATCTTCTAAATTTCTTGTCTTAAACGATCATGCTGTTGTAAAATTCCAGATGGGATTGTTGTTCAAATTCCATAACGCCAGAACCGACCATTCCAGTGTTTTATTTCTTTCAGTAAAACAGATTTTGTGCTTGTGCTTTATGGCTGTAATAGGTAATTCAATGTTTTTGTTGAGTTTTGATGGCGATACTTAAAGATTTTACCACCTAAGACGACCATAAAATAATAAGCGAGAATACCTCCACTATCGGGCCTCGAGAATTTAATGAAAAAATGTCGTGTAGGCATTACGTCGGTACCATAGGTTGCAAAAGGCTTAGTGGTGAAAATATGGGAAAGTTTTTTTTATAAATCATGACACAGTAAACCGAGCCGGTTTAGACTGTGTATAAACCGATCGTATAGAGTCAGAGTAAACGCTAAGCCGTATTTTAATATAGAAGCGAATTACAAGAGTACAATACTTTATCAATGCTGACGTTTAGCGCTGCCGTCACGATAAGCTCTCGGCTCAGCGATGATGGACGACAGAATGTACCCAACAATATCTGCCAGTCAGGGGTGACGTCATCTCCTACCTAATTACGATCATACATACAAGGGGTAAAAGCGAAATCGGTTTCAAATCACAACGGTGCTAAAGAAGTTTTCACTTCAAGATTTTTATTCAGTTAGATAAGAATCTAACTAAAGTGGAACATTTTTATATGGTATATGTTTGCGCGCTGAAAGCCGTTATGATTTAATTATTATTTATTATTTATTAAGAATAATAAAGGAAATCTCTCAAAAGGAAAACGGGCATTTAAGAGACCTTGTTGTGCAAAGGAGGAAAGCTAAGGTTATGTGGAGGTTATTTTTAGGGAAAGGAATGAGGAAATTCTGGGAAGGAAAAAGCTATGAGGGAGGGATAGGAATCTGGGAGTCAGTATGTACAGGAGTGACCGATGTATGAATCCATAGCGGTACAAGGCGAGAGTCAAGAGTCAAGAGTCAAGTCCCTCAACCAGTCTCTCCCGATTTGGCCTGCCATGCAGTAGGTGGGCAAATACATCTGCCGCCAAGACCTCAATTTGGTAGGCGGGAATGGGTACCGCCGCCCCGGGAACCTTTATTGGATAACCAACACCTCTGCCACAGGTCACCCCAAGTGGTTCGCTACGTTTGGTGAATTAGCAGGGGTGCCCGGGTTCATGGGGTGAGGTTTGTCTGGGTCTTGGAGGCGGATGACAAGGACAGACTGAACCCCAGATTCTTACCCACCCCTTAAACTCTTTACCTTCCCTGAACTCTCCTCTCCTTCCTTTCCTTAAAAAACCCTCCACACAGCATCCCCAAAGATGACGTAGGCCCTGAGGGAAATTATTTTCCTCAGGACTTCCTGAGACCTACGGCAGGGGAGTTGGTTATCCAATAAATGGTTCCCGGGGCGACGGTAACCATACCAGCCTCCCAAACTGTATCACTTTTTGGTAATCATTGCTTATATATACAATTTGATTATTAACTTCGTCCATGATTTTTTTTAAACTTAGGTATATAATTTTATTACGATAGGAAACATACAGTTATAATTTATGTAAGAAAATTTTAATGTAAAATGAATATAATTCACACCAATTAAGTTTCATTAATTATCTATATACAAACAAATAAATTATACATCTCATTGGTAATTGACAATTTACAAAAGCAGAGGAAAAAATAATAGAACAAACAAACGATAAGAACAGTGAAAAAATAAAGTATTAAAATTAATCACATACGAGCATAAATAAAAACTTACCTCAGTTATTTTTTTAAGTAGATCATTTATTTGTTGTAAAAGTGCGTATATCCGAAAACTATCGTGAATTAATGCGGATCTTATTTTGATCGTATATTGTACCTATTCAATAAAACAAATAATAGAATCTCCATAACTCTGTATTGACTTTACGAAAACTATTGTTGTTTACTCCACCGCGCACCGTATCGAATAAGCAGCATAGACGGATAACTGGAGAAATGCAAATAATAAATAAAACAACAATACCCAATAAATGGCACACATTTCACAAACAAAACAAACCTCGTTTAAAGGGGTTATATTGAAGACACGGTCGCGCAAGTGGGGGAGCGGTAGCTACCACTTGCCCCAGCGCCCGGGGCTGCTTCTCCAAGATTCCATAACCGAAATTTAGCCCCTCGAATAAAAACCAATTTTACTCAAGTTCAAATTCCTTTTCTACAATTTGAGAAGAATAATTCACCATTAATATTCTCATAAAGGATACGAAATTTTCAATAACTTCACACCAAGCTTTCTTACTTTGCATAAAAACTAAGATTCCACTCGTTACAAATTGGAGATACAATTGCTTTTGAAAATGTAAATTTCAGGCATCTTTAAAGTATTTCTTTGAGGTAATATTTTTTCGGGAAACGTACAGCATAAAGTTACGCTCAACCAAAATATTCCTTTTGTGAATAGATACTTTGCTCATCAACAAGGAATTAAATTGAGCTTGGCTTAACATGAAGTATATTTCTTTCCCTCTCTCATCAACAAATGTATTGCATCTTTGTTTTTATTATCGCCCATTCGTGAAGAATAAACCAAAATTTTGTACAAGATTCCAGCTCGTAACTAACCTTTTTGTCGGCTTAAAAACTTTCATAATTCATAACCTTCGCACGTAACGGCTTACAAGGGCGGCGGAAAGTTTCCGTTTGCTCGCGAGGGCGGCGTGGGGAGTAGGTTCAGTAATCGCCCGCTACATGCTGGCTGGAGCTCGGAGTACACTGAAAAAGCATCCAACACTTTGAGACGGTACGGTGTTAGCAAACCTTGATAATTCGTTTCAGATGGCTTTCTCGGAAAAACTTCATCGCCTGGGGTGCAATTCTGAAACTAAAATGTACCTATGTCCTTAATAGGACAGGATACTCTTACTTCCTGTGAGTTAAATGATGTTCCATCTCCGTGTTATGTTTTTCGACTTCCTATTGTCCTAATAAATGTTTTCTTTTTGTTTCAGAATGGCGAAGTTATGGAAAGTGGTGATCGTGTTGATGGCTTGGTGGCAGCTAAGCAGGTCGTCATGTCCCGAAGTGTGCGTTTGCGAGTTGGACATCAAGGGGCGCATTGGCGTGTCCTGTACTCAAGGGGACATGGTGTCCATCCCCGTGGACCAAATGGACGTCTCCACTGAAGTCATCATCATCTCCGCTCCCAACGATGAGTACATCAATTATCTCACCATCGGGCCCATATTTACACAGCCGAAGAGATTCACCAACCTCGAGGAGATTCATATCGTCCAATCGAACGTGCCGTCCATCGGGCAAAACTCTTTCTGGGGGCTCAGGAACTTGAGACTATTAAATCTGACTTACAATAATATCTCTGCCATTGTCGACCACAACTTTCGAGGACTTATCAACCTTGTGGAATTGTATCTCGACAATAACAGAATCGAAGAAATGCCCAGCGAGACTTTTCACTACTTGATGGAGCTAAGAATTCTTTCGCTCTCCAACAATCGCATTTCAGTATTGGTGCCCAGACTGTTCAGGAAGTTAGGTAAACTTAATCACTTGGATTTGAGCGATAATCCGCTTGTTGAACTAGCTCCTGAAGTTTTCAAAGATATACAAGAATTGAAAACTTTGAAATGCCGCCGCTGTAAGTTGAAAATGATCAACACCCAACTATACCACCTTCTGGCAGGGCTCCAGCACCTAGACTTGGGAGAAAATCATTTCAAATACGTCATGTCCGATGAATTCAATGACCTCAAGAAACTTCAAATCTTGAAATACGACGGAAATCAGTTACCTGTGGTCTTGGAAAAAACCTTCGGAAAAAATAATTTCCTTACTAGTTTATCCCTTGCGCGAAACCGATTGGCGATGGTGACGCCTACCGCTTTTCTCAATTTGTCCAAACTTACAAACTTGGACATCAGTTACAATAAGTTAGACAGGTTGGACGTGCAATCCTTGCAACCAGTAGCCGATTCGCTGTGGACTTTGGATATCAGCGGGAATCATATTGGAATCCAAGATATTACAATAATCCTACAGCTGTTGGTTAACATTCGAAACATAGGATTAGCAAATTTGGGCCTCTCTGAATTGCCACTTGGAATCTTTACTAATAATCAACAATTGAAATCGTTGAACTTATCCGGAAATCATTTTACAACGTTCCCGGTACAAACCTTAGCCCCTATTCCATATCTCTTGGAGCTGGATTTGACCGAAAATCGTCTGAGCGGTTTGGATGAAAAGGCTCTCTCGAGATTCGCTGAAATTCCAAAACTATGGTTGGATTATAATCCGTGGATCTGTGACGTATGCCACATCGGTACAATGCTGGCGCACCTGAAAGTGAGCTACCTGAACGCTTCTCTGAGAGAGCTGATCTGCGTGTCGCCCAAGAGCCTGGAGGGGTACCGGCTGGGCTGGCTCAGTCAGAGCGAACTGGAGTGGTGTGGTGACAGCGGCGCAAGGTTCATGGGCGAGGCCGGTATCCTCGCGGAGGAGGGTCGACTCAGCATCATCGCGTCCCTGCTTCTGCTGCTTTTCGTCGTGCTGGCCGCCCTAACCGCGGGCATCTGCTACTCCAAGAGGAGAACCGCCCAGTACTACACCAACGAAGACAAGAGAGGCCCTCAGAGCGAGAAAATATTCGATAATCAATTGGTGATCTTCGGAGAAAACGACGACCTCAACTTCAAGTTCCCGGTGACGGATATCTCGGAGAAGCCGTTCTCCCTGGGGCCTGCCGACAGCCTCGTGGTGTCCACCATCAGCCCTCAATAGCATGAGATTCCCCGCAGCAGCTAGCTGCCAACATTCCACCGGAGAACCGTCGAGACTGTCATGTGAACTAGCACTACGTGATGTTTTTCCCAAAGAATTTAATAGAAAGGCTAAAATCTGTTTGAAATTAAAGAGAATAATCGTAATTAACATTTAAAAAATTGTACATAATTTGACTGACTTTTTTGTAAAACCCAATTAAAAGAAATGTAGCCACCGATCGATGGCTCGAAGGACAAACGATGTTTCGAAATATAAATTTCACCAAGTTTATAGTAGGTAACTATACTTAATGAAAAAAAAATCTTATTAAAACTAAGTGCGTGAAGTTTGCCAACATAAAGATATAGTAATTTAAACCTAAATAGTTTTCAATAATAATTCTCACTAATTTCAGAAAGTCTGTTTGAAAAAAATCACTGCTAAAGAAACATGTAAAACAAGTACGAACGTTTTGTACGACACGATATTGAGCTTGTTCTTAAAATCTGTATTTATATTACTAATCTTAATACCAACATATTAATATCTATCTGAACTATCTAATTCATTAATTTTATTTCAATGCGTCAAAGAACCATTTATTTCAACTGCTGCTCCAAATATAATTTATAGCAATGAAAATAGTCAAATCAATTTTAAAATAGTAACACTAATGATATGGCCGAATCAGAAAACATATCTTGGATTCAAGTAGAATAGAAATGAATCCGAAAAATATGAAGCGAAATTTGTAAACCTTAAATAATATTTAAGACGATGATATAATATGTAAACGAGTTGAAAATACTTCTCATTTGAAGCCTATTGTATGGTTTGTGAATTATTTTTGCTTTTTTTGGGCTACAACCAAAAACATCATACTTATTCTTACGTTTGTAATTATCAATTGCAAGAACTTGAAACAAATTTATTTGATATATATTGGGAGAATAATATGGCTACTTGGTATGACTTTAAAATCAAATCGTAATAACTCAAATTTAATGGCGCAATAACACCCTTGTGATAGCATCTTTCGAAGCACGTTAATGATTTGGCGAAACATTTTTCGAAACCTAAAAATATTTCGTTGGTTTTCCCCTCCTTCCAAGAGGTGGCCTAAAATTTAAATATTTGTAGTCCCCTCCCTTACCGTCGACGAAAGTTGACGATCGTCATCGGGGGACAGGGGAAAGGGGTGGGTGAAGGGGGAAAGGTGAAAGGGGACGGTTAGGGAGAGGAGACATCGACCTCAAAACAATCGGAACTAAATCTTTTGAATCATTTCGACTACTAATTCATTCGAAAAAACTTTTCACAACTAATTCATTCGAATAAATTTGAATGAATTATTAATTCTAAATGGATAAGTCGATAATGCCGATCGCTACTACGAATTTACTACCAACCTATTGATCGGAAATAATTGTTTTATAACAGATGGTCACGTGACGTTGAAAACTTTTGTCCGAGATGCGCCGCCATTTAAACATTTCCATGAAAATATAGAATGCTTGCAAATTAAATTTTAAATTATTATTCTAAAATATTTGAATCAATTTTTTGAAATATAATTACATCCGTGATTATGAAAATGCTCTACCATGGCTGATAGTATTATTAATACCCATAATAACTAATTATAAAATAAGTCTTCAGTAAACAGCACAATTTTAAAAATATATTTTTTTTTGTAAAATATAATATCTTTAATTTAACACATTTATTTTGATCATTAAAGACAAGCTAGTTTCGATAGAGAGTCGCTAATATTGTCTTCCTTGATTAAATAGTACAATTGAAGTTTTACTTATTAAGTTATTCCAAAAATAAATAAATCAATTACCTTGTTGTGATCACTTTTGTAAAATATCCTGTTAATTTTACTACGCCGATTAGTTTTGCGTGCAAGTTCCAGGGAAAGATCGTACGTAATGTCATCCTTCTAGTATCTTCTGTCTTTTTTGTTTTCAAACTAGACACTAGAGAAGGAAGAGGAAGAAACATTGATGACGCGTTGGGACTTGTTTAATACCCGAAACATCAACGGCTGTAAAATATATATTTATATATATATTTATGGCCACACGTTGCTGTGGACGTGGAATAGACTGACGTGAAATCGAAACACAACACCACCTAAATAACCAAGTGTTGTGTCGATAAATTAACTCACACCGCCATCTGTTAGAAACTTATTATATAACATTCAAATAATTACAAAACGTTGTCCTGTAACAAATATTTAATAAACATTTAATTCGCAATAAAAAATATTGAGGTCAATAATCGAGATAAAAACTGTCCTATCTTTTAATTTTGACCAAATTACACACAGTAAGCGAAATAACATCAAAATCGGTTAAAAGTTTTGGAGTTTATCTCGAACAAACATCGTGACGCGAGATTTTTATGTATAAAGATTTATATATAAATATAAAACACCTGAATAATACACTGGCGAATGTTATACCTTTTTTATATTAGTTTCACACAGGAGGCCCTGAGGAAAATAATTCCCATCTGGGCCTACGTCATCTTACGGGATGACATAGGTCTTTTTGAGCCGTCTGTGGAGGGTCTTTTTAAGGAAAAGAAGAAAAGGTTCTGGGAAGGAAATAGGTATGAGGGGTGGCTAGGAATCTGTGGGTCAGTGTGTCCAGGAGTGACGGACGTATGAATCCTCCAACTGCGATGCAAGTCGACAGAGTCCAGCTTGAGAGGTCAAAATTCTCTCCATATCATTCGCCTACCAAGCCCGGGATCCGGGCATCTCTGCTAAGACACCAACAGTAACGAACCTATGCATACCTTGCACCCAAATTGATATATTTAAATATATTTTTCTGATGATAACTAACGAAGTCGGCATAATTTATTAAAAAGAATTTACGTAAAAGTGATCAAAACCAAGTGGTTTTATTTTAATTATTTAGAAGCAAAATGAATAATTTAAGCAATTTAATTTGTTTAGTTCATTATTTTCGATTGTTTTCAGTCCAGATAACTGGGAATGGGATTTCAATTTAACTTAGTGCAAGATATCTACTTAGTATCCTTCTGGGTTCGTTTAAAACCTCGTACCGTGCAGGCTACAGTCAAGTCATTACCAGCCGAGCTTCCTAAGTCCCAAAGCGACTGGGAACACTGACAATTAATTGTTTGTGCGACAAATCATCGTAAACCAGCTTAAACATTGCAGGAAAATCAGAATAAGAAGCTTATATCAGAAATTCAGTCCTATTGGCTATGTTAAATATTTAGTTACTAGCGCAGACCCGCGAAAAATTACGGAGAATTCTGAATTTTAGATTTTTGACAAATCAGTTCCAACTTTGAAATAATACAATGTTATATCACTAGCGAGTACCCGGCATGCGTTGCAATCACATTCAAATTAGAAAATGTTTGTTCGATTGAAGTGCTTTTGGAGACGCAATATTTGCGGTGCGTACAGAAGTAAATCAGAATGTTTTCCGACGCGTGAGCAAGCCACTAGATTTTCCAAATTTACCCCCTGCTTTCCCCTACCGCTGCTACGTCTCCTTTGAAATTCCTCATTCACCACTCCTCAGTTGCGTGTCGTTTCCCATACGTCGCCGTTCCATCCCCCGTTCCACTTCCGAGTTCTCTACCACCTCCCCCCTCCTGAGTTCCCTTTCCCCCTCCTGCGTTCCCTTTCTACCTTCCCATCTTTACTCTTTCTCTTCCCTCTCCTACGATCACCCCTCTCCTCCGTTCTCCTCCTGGATTCCCTTTCCCCTCCAACCTTCCAATCCTGCCGCTAAACTATATGAAATTTACAAATTTCGTAACGCCAGAGCTCCCACTGTATAGAGAAACTTTTGCGGGCGTGCTCACAACAAATCACCAAAGTTTCATCCCACTCCAAAGGATGGTACGGTAAATAATTTCATAATGCCAGAACTCACCATTATGTACAGAAACCTTTGCGGGCGTGCATACAACAAATCACCAAACTTTCATCGCAATCGGATCAATAGGAACGCATAAACAAAGGGACAAACAAAGAAACATTCATTTTTATAAGGAAAAGAAAGGTAGATTCTATTACAGCTTCTCTGATTTTGTCATGTCACAATATGTACCAATTTTGAAATTTACAAACCGTGAAACTAATGAGCTAGTTATTTATTAAAATCTTACAAAACAACGATTCCGATTAAACAGATTTGTTTGAATTCTGAGTTAGTAAAATATAATTTTTACTTCGGTACTAGTGTTTCCACGTCAATCGATAAATATGATTTGGCATAAAAAAGGTACATTAATTTGATTTACTTATCAACGGGTCACAAACAAATAAAAATGTCTAAAACCATATTTTTATTAATAAAATTCATACTCGAAGTTGCACCGTAAATGTAATCGCGAATCAAGTTAAATGTATTCGAAAAAAAATTTTGTAAAAGAATTTCTTTCGAAACAAACTAAAATATTGTCCAGCTAACATTTTGTTCCGGAAACTCGCAAACATTGGAACAAACGTTACTGCACGTCACTAATTGTTTCCATTCCCGTGGGAATGTCGCCCGGCTTCGAGGAAATGAGAAGTGTTCAAAATCATCCATACCAATAATAAGCAACGAGGAACCATCTGGGCAACTTATTCTCATATTACTGACCTTTAAAAGCCACAAGAAAAGATAACAAATATTCTTGCACTAATTGTTCTTGTTAAACTTTTTGAAGTGAAAATTCTTTAGACATGTTGTGATTTTAAATTCGGATGAAATGACGCATTACAATACCTACGAAGCGTCAAACTGCGCTCACTGGCCGCTTTGATTATGATATCACTTTTCAAGGCTCCTATTGGTTAAGTTATGAACTGGAAATGACGCATTACAGAACCTACGAAGCGTCGAACTGCACTCATTGGCCACTTTGATTATGATATCACTTTTCAAGGCTCCTATTGGTTGAGATTGTTTTCGTGAAATTCGCGTGTGAATTGCACTAGATTTTTTTAAGATGATTTCGAAAAAGCGCTTACATTGATTTAAGAAAGTCTAGGCACTTTTACAGCGTGATACGACAGTAGATCAAACAAAACTTCAAAAATACCTTTAATAATATTTTGGTTTAATCAAACGAATTTGAACATCAGTGTCGATTTTTTGCACTTGTCCTTATAATTTTATCCTTGATGCATTTGAATGAAAATATATTTTATATTTTATTTTTCTGCGGTTCATCCTCCCTGCACACTCCTTTGGGGAGTTACTTTTTGTTTAAGTTGGTACACCATATTTTTCCTAAGCTGACTGCATATTTCATATAAATATATATAGTATGCCGCGGGATCATCTGTCATGGAATCGTTTTCAACCTTTCTTTATATATTACCTACTGAATGCGTGAAAGCTTCCATTACCAAAAAACATAGTTATGTTTTGATCATAAGTAAGCAAGTTCAAAAGTAATGGTTTCAAAAGTATAAGTTTTGCCATGTTTAAGTTTTTTTATTATACCCAATATAAAGAATTACTTGTTGGTTTATCTTTGTTTAACTATTGTATCTGGCTGTAATAATTATCGCACTTGAAACTATCTACCATCATTGTCGAGAATACAAAATTGACAAGTAGATAGGTTTGTCATTTATTATAAACTGTTCAAAATGAAATTCGAAACTTTTCATCAAAAATCAGTTTAATTTGAATATCAGATACAATGTCTGTTGTAAAATAAATGCTACTTTCAGCGGTAACTCGCTTCTTGAATTGCAGGAAGTTGCACGAACGGAGGATCCACTATCCTTTCAATTCAAACCCAAAGTCAAGCGGAAAACTTGAATGTAAATTTCAAGAATTGCAATAGTTTCAACATGCTAGTAGTTTTTCAATTGTTGTAGAAATAAATGACCTTAAACTTTTTTAATAAATACTCTACAGCACATTGGAAGATTCGAACTACAGAGTAGCAGAATCCATATCAAAATTCGATAACACTGCGTTTTATAAAAGGAATTCATTCTTCGTGGAAGAAACTATTTAAATTATTGAATATCGCCACGTATTTCAACTTCTCGTGAATTTTATTTGGCTTCCACTCAAAATATTCAATTTGGCGTTCTTTTGAAGTTTATACAATTAATTGAAATATTAATCCATTATTGGGACCAATTATCACTACATTGACGTGGGAAGGTGTGGCGTTATGAGTAGAGAGCTATGAATAATCGTAATTTATTAAAACAACGTTAATTTTAAATGATTGCCTTAATTTAAAATAACAATTTCAATACGAAATTTAAAAAAAAATAATAATATACTGTTATGATGCTCTCTTGTTTGAAATATGATTGGGGAGGGTTTATTTATCGGATTAAAATATATTTATTAGACCGTAAGTGTTTATATATTTAGGATTCCATATGAATATTTTGATAAGTACGTGTGCCATTTGAAATGTTAGTTTAAGCATATTGTAGGCATTATTGAAATAAGTATGATTATAATACAATGTAATAGGTCTTTTCAAATATAAATTACCTTCTTCCATTGACTTCCTATTTTTTTTTAAATATAGAAATAAACAGACGTAATAATTTGCACGAACACAATACATATCCGTTGGAATTTATCTACTTATATTTGTTTTTTTTTCACTGCAACATATTCTTGAACGGAAATGTTAATACAGTTATATTCCTTGGAAATGCGTTTATGTAATCTATTTCTTGATAACTTGATTGCACATACACGAGTAAATTTTTACCAGGTGTAAATTCTCAATAAAATAAACCTATAATAGATACTTACCAATAGAGACAACTTTGTAATAGCATGTAAACTTCATTTAGTGCGACTTTTCTTATTAATATTATTATTGATAAAATTGGTTTATTTTGAAAAATCTTCTAATAATGTAATTTAAAGTAAATATTCTCTTACGCCGGGTTGATTCAAAAACATTGAACAATTCATCAAATTTCGATGTTAGTTTTTAATTTCTGTGAATGTTCTATTCAAGATCTGTTATTACTTCAATTCTTTGAAGCAACTAGTTTACACTTACATAATAAACTTGAATACGATTTTAAAATGAACTTCGAAATTTGTTGATTTGTTCAAGTTCTGTAACTGGCCCTTATTATCAATACTTGATATTATGATACATGGTAAGAGTATTTTTAAGAGATGATTTAATCCCTCTATTCGAATCAGTAATTTTAAAATAATATTAAAACCTTTTATACCTAGTTTTAGTGCGTCTCAATTAGGATAAGTTCACTTAATTGCTAATAAAGTATAACTTAGAAACTAATCACTTTTTTTATTATATAAAAACATTTTCGTGGATGATTGTATATAAATTATTTTTAATCAGCTGGCGAACAATTTGATAGGCATTTCCAAATAATACACATATTTTAGGATTCACAAAAAAGCATTCTGTAAATTATCTCGAATGAAAGGGATTTTCCAGTATGTTTTTCTCATTACCATTTATTCTGTATCCCACCTGCCCTTCTAAATATGATTAGTTGTTTTTTTTTAATTGCCCATCAATAAAAAAAAAACTAAATTAAACCTAATTTATTTAACCATGTAGTTATTTCGATAATCTATGAATTAATCATGTTTGTCAATCTATGTTTTTTTCCTTAAATATTTTTTTATTGAATATGTCGTAATTTTGAAATAAATGTCTACTAAGAAATTTTTGTTTTTTTAATAATCAGAAGGTACCTACTTAGGAACGAGCCATGGTCTTAATAAGGTAAGTATGACATTGCAGATGATTATCTTTAAGGAGGTGTAAGGTTTTAAAACTTTTTTTGCATTTTTTTTTAAATTTCTACCAATATAACATGTAGAGTATTGTGTCAAAATTTCAAGTAAATCAAAGCAAAACTAACGAAGTAACAGCGTTTCAATACCTAATACTCGATTTGAGTTTAATTCGAGTATAAAAAAAACTTTAAATCGATTTCAGGCAAAGAACATCGTAACTCAAAATATACTTGACCGATCCTTTTGAAATTTTTTAAACTATTTCTACACATAAATCGACAGGTAGTCAGAGAGAGTTTTATCTTTACCATTTTTTCTATTTCATAATAACAAATTCACCGAAAATTTTTGCTAAAATCGCGTTTTTCACTTCAAAATGCTGCCAAAAAAAAAACTCTCTCTGACTACCTACAAAAACATATCACCTTTTAAACGCATTTTGACTTTTTTGATTCGGATGATTCGGTAACCAGTTATAAAGTTCACCGCATAACAACTTTTTTTCGAGGTTACTCCGGAGATTCACTCTCACGGACTTATTTATTGATATTTTTAATTGAAATTTTTTTCAAAAATACGTCAGATGTTATACTATAACGTGTAAATGAAATAAATAAACCAAAATTATTCATATCTCCAAAAAAAAACATGAAAATATGCCTTTTTTCGCCTTTACAACCTTACTCCCCCCCCCCCTGTAATTAATGAAAAATCAGAAAAAGATACGGTCACATCTTGGATTTCTGGGTTCGAGTTCCAGATGACCGTATTTTTTTCTGTTTCAGATTTTCGATTGAGTTTCGCTAATATTATCTTCATTAATTAAGTGTTTCAATTTGAGGTTTTACTCATCAAGTTAAAAATAAAAATAAATGGTTATCTTTCCCTGGACTTTTCTTCCTGTTCCATGAGTAATAATAAGGTAAATATTAATTAGCAATGGTTTTAATAAGCTAAGTATGAAATTGTAGATGATGATCTTACTCTGGTCTTATCTTCGTCCTGTCCCTAAAAAAGACTAGCTAGTAGTCGATATCTGTATTTTTTTAAATATTTGCACTAGGATCTAATTCCAGAAAAGAAAATAAACTAAACGCCTCCCGGTCTTCTCTTAACATCTAAATCAAACTTGCACGATTGGCTTATTCTATATCCAATTATGTTATACAGATAATACTTGAGACCACTTCAAAGTAGCGCAATAATGATTGTTCGTGAATTAATTAATTAAGTAGTGTATTGATTTATTTTTGGATTATTACGCCTTGTTGCGCCACCTCCTTTAGCCAACGCATTACAGCGTCCATCAACAGAGTATATGTGCAATCGAAGATTGAAGTGAAGTGTGTGCTTATGTATGTAGATGCGATACTGTGCCAGTTCCAACCCTCTAAGAGCTAGTTTTAAATGAGATGGCATATTTTAAAAGCTATGACATTTATATTATTTGTGGCAGTAATTTGAATGAGCATTTCCAATCCGTCATTTAGTAAAGATGAAGCTGAACAAAAGTAGCAAACGAGTTTTTTTTTTAAATGTAGGTACTTAATTTAACACTGAGGGGTCAAAATTACCCCAATTATAACAAACCTACAATAGCAGAAAACAGCAGATGAGAAGAAAGATGCTGCGCATAAATCATAAGTAATAATATATTTTATTGGCTGCCATCTTTATGTATGATTGCAAGATTCAAACCCGAACTAAATGCAATCTAGATGGTGTCTGGATAAATTTTTATCCATTTTATTTAATGTGCAACATCTTTTGACTTTTCTGCAAGTCTAGGATGAATATTATTATTTTTTATTTTAACTTTTTATGAGTAAAACATCAAATTGTAATATTTAATT
This sequence comes from Glyphotaelius pellucidus, assembly GCA_936435175.1. Lineage (NCBI taxonomy): Eukaryota > Metazoa > Arthropoda > Insecta > Trichoptera > Limnephilidae > Glyphotaelius > Glyphotaelius pellucidus. The sequence continues at coordinate 7,923,301 of OW386542.1, forward strand.
AATGATAAAAATATGCGTTAAGAAAATGACGATAATATGGGTGGTTCTTAGTCGAAGTATGGTACAGTTAAGAGTGAGCGAATTGGATATCGACACCTTAGCTCAGTGGTCAAGAGCAGTCGCCCGGAAAGCAGAGGGATCCTGGATTCGAGTCCCAGAGGTGCAAATATCTTTTTCTGATTTTTCTGTTTCCAGATTTTTGATTGAGTTTCGCTCATAGTGTCTTCATTTAATAATATATTGGTTCCATGACAGTTGGTCCGGCGACAATTGATCCTCTAACAGTTGGTCCGCCGACAGGTGATCCTTCCGACAGTTTTTCTCTCCGACAGTTGGTCCGGTCGACAGTTGATCCCCTTGACAATTGATCCCAATTACAAAAAGCACTCACATAGACACATTTAAACGACCCCATTAACTTTAAATCATCACGAAAAGCGATCCAACTAAACAAATATCACTACATCTCAACCTTTTAACTTTCTGAATCAATCTGTTACTTTTCATTATATTTTATAACTTTATGCTTTTACTTTATACTTTCATTTATCTATCTTACTTTTTACTTACTGCTTACTACCTCAACTCCTTTTTTTACCTTTTGTTTTGATATTTAACTTCAATTTGTGTTGTTACTTTCGTTTTGTTATTGTTTTATAATACATATATAATATAATTTATGTTAATGGCACATGTTGTGCCGTATGTTTTTGAAATAAATAAAAGCTTTTTATTATGAACGGTACTTATCACAAATAAACTAACTAACTAACCGTCACGCGTTTCTCCGCAGGTGTAGGCAGGACGGACCGTCAAACAACTCGGTCTTGGCATACATTTCTTGCCTCATTCATATTCATACATCGTCTCATACATACTTTTCTATTAATTTGACTCTTGACATGGCCCTACGTAAGTATCTGATTCACTGTATTGGAACTGGCAGAGGTAGGATGAAAGAGGACTTAATGCTGTAGAAATGAGATCCCTGAGGTGTGTGTTTGTAAAACCATGTAGGATATTTAATACGATATCTGTTTTGTAAGAGGTATATTTAAAAAAATTAATTAATAATTAATTGATACATCAGCGTAATAGAAAAGAAAATATTATTTGGTATTGTGGTGTTTACACCTGCTGAGGCCCATTCACCGTACTATATTATTTTCGGTTCCTCCGAAATTTTGAAGGGTCATTTTGGTAATTTTATTTTAAAAACTCAGGCCGATCCTGTGCAGGCACAATTTGAGCAGTCCATTTCGAGGGGCAACTTGCCAAGGAGCCAAGACGCTGATTGTAACCACCTATCACAGCTCCGTTGACGTCTTTACTAGCGCCAGGCGCCCTTTGGCTCAGGGCCGGCCCTTCCAATACTAAGTCGTAAGGATGTAACATAAATGGAAGCGAAATTGAGGAATCATGTTATTACTAATACAGTTTAAGTTCAACAACAAAGGATATCAACAACATGTTTGGCCGACAACCCTAAAACCTTGTATCGACGGTGAAACGTAAAGCAGAGCGCTTAAAACTTGGGAAGCACGCGAAACCAGAGGGGTTAAATGGCTCTCCAGTACTAAGATGCTTTAACCTTGTCACTGAATTGTTTAGAAAGCTATAGGGTAGGTATTTTGACTAAATACACTTGTATAAGTTAGTGAGGTAAATTTCGCAAGAAGCGAGAAATTTGCGAGGATTTTTAAGGCTTTGGAAGAATGTAGGTAATATTATTGTGTCAACCTTTTCTCTTTACAGGACAGATTAACTTAGCTTTTTTCTCATCATTTTCTCATCGTATTTTAATATGTAAAAATTATTTTAAAAACAATGTTTGGAATGTCCAAGAAAAAGTCCAGCGGTAAGGCTCTTGACTCGCATTCCGAAGGTCGCGGGATCAAATCCCGTATGGCAAATATATTTTATTTGATTAATTTGTGTTATTTCGTATATTTGCGGCACGTTCCAGAGTGGAAGATACTCTCAGCATCAACCTGGTGTAAGACAACCGTTCAGAATTGAAACGTTGCTTGAAATGGCTTTAGCCGTGTTTGGTGACCAGATCTGAATAGCCAGATACTTCCCATCTTCCTCTTCCCCATATCTTTCCCCTCTCCACTACCTTCAGCCTCACAACATACCCTAATAAGGAACTCCAGTCCAATTTTTTTATTTTTTTAAATGAATAATGACCTTCTTATTTAAATAACTGCATATTTATTTTTATTTTTATAGTTAGTTTTAATAGTTAAAATAAATGTCAAAGTTTTAATTTTTCAAGATCCCCCGAAAACCACCGAATCTAGTGTGACGTCATCATGACGAACCAAAGTATGGATTTTGTAGGCAACTGGAATCAGCTGATCATCGTCGGCCATTTTGAATTTCAGCATTGGAGCGTTTTATGGACGCGGTGACGTCACGCCTCACAAATTCAATAATACCAACTTGACAGGGTGTTTTAATGAACCGTTTTAAAATGGTGAAATAACCTTTTAAATATTTTTTTTTTAAATTCTACGTTAAATATTATTTAAAACAACTTATATATTCAGAATCAGCGTTTATTGGTATATATGAATATATTTTTTTAAAGCCATAATATTTTTCACTGGAGTTCCTTATTGTGGATGCCATAGTCTCACTGGCTCCAGGCGGGAGCAGTTGGGACTCTTGTGAGGTATTCATATTAAAAAAAAAAAAAAAAAAGTAAAAATCGGTGACGCTCCAGGAAGAGATGTAAGTAAGGGACGGTCCGGAGATCTGTAGGGAACCTGCTTGGTCAGCGCGGGAGTAAAAAACACCCTTCACACAAAGATGTCACAGGCCCTGAAAGAAATTATTTTCCTCAGGGCCTCTTGCGTGGAGTTAATGTAAAAAAAGTATGCTGTGCTCACTGAGGTTTAAGTTTGGTCTTACCGATTCAATACTGCGTTTGTGGGAATGCACTACTCTCTAGTGTGAGTTATTATAATATGTAGAAACAAACATAAATAACATAACTGGGAACAATTAATTAATCAAGTATATCAATTACTCGAGTGAAGCTATATCAGGTCTCAGATTAAGGAGAATAATTAGAATCGGATCGTATTATTATGCTATGTCTGTACAGTTTCGGATTGTTATAAACGAAAGTGTCACCCTCTGTTATTTTAAAAAAGAACTTTTGAAGTTTTCAAGCATTACCACTGATGAGATACAATGAATGGCCTCAGGAATATGTGCTTTTTTGCTGTCTGCCCCTGTAATAAAATGGCACGATGAATTTGGTGGATGCATGATGACGTCACTTAGTTAATTTCAATTAGTAAAATCAATACCACCGCCAACTATAATTTGTTGGGTTTTGTTTACAAGAAAACAATTAACATTTAGAAATCGGTTTAGTTCGTGCTTTTCAATAATTTCTACAATCAAAACACTAATGAATTATTGCTACGTTATAAAAAGTATCTTAAATGCCTAAAATCCATCGACCTATATACATATATGGATGCTAAATGTAATTCGTGTTAATTCTCTAAATAGTAATGTAGAAAAGTCAAACAAAAGTGGGTGAACAAAATAATGGTGTAAAAAATCTACTTCATATGTTTTTTAATTTCCTGGAAGTGACACTAGATTGGATTGGAAATTATAATTTCCTTCATCAAAACGGTGGATCCGCCACATAGACGACTTTAGCCAATCAAAACAGAAGTCCGCTCGGTACATCAAAGCGGCGCCTAAGTAGGTAGGTACCTAATTACTTTCACGAGGCCTCCGAAAAGCCAATCAGCGCTCCACATTCATTAAATGATAATGATATCTGCCCCTTGATGGAATCAGCCCGCCAAAGGGAAGAATCATAGGAAATTAACCAGTGGCTGCATGCAAACACTCTTAATATTAAACAAAAGGCAGGTAAATGAAAAATTTATCTTTTCATATAAAAGCTTCCTGGGATATTGAGATAGCTACTTATTTTCTTAAGTCTCTCCTCCCCGGCCAACAAAGTTTAGCAAAGAAATAGCTCAGCTGAAAAAATACATAAATACCAAATTTACGAAAAATTACACAACTAAGGCAGATGCAGGGAAGGAACAGTTTCCACATAAATCCTGCTAAAAATACGGCTCATATTTTCGGGAAGTAGATAATCTACCTTCTTTTTAAAAACTAGTCAAAATGAAACGGAAATATTATGAAGATTTTTCAAATTTTTTTAATTTACCGACTTTAAAATTACTTTCATACGAAGTTGCGGCTTTATCGGTAAGTACGGAGGCAGACTCGTTTGTAGTGTGAATGTTTTCCTAGATTCGGAGAGGTTTTTAATTTATGACATTTCATTTTTTTTTTGGCTATAGGACTTCTTCGTAAAAAGGAAATCCTCACAATGAGCATCACCGGAAGAGACCGGCATCGAAAGGTAAGTAAGCAAGTACATGGAATAAAGCATTTATTAAATACCTGCAGAAACTAAAAATGGCATTGATTTGCACCCGTCGAAGAATTGGACAATCAACGATGTCGATAACCGGATTACTCTCATCTCTTAATGTAACCTGAGACATAATCGCCTATTGCAAGGATCCTAGAAAAGCAAAATTGGTTATTAGAACAAACTGTAGATTCGAGATTGATAACAATTGTGCAATTTTCTATATGCTCATTTAGTGCCTGATAATATATCTGCAATCTACCCAATTTCCATCAAACATTAATTGCATAAAATTTATTTGAAATGCGCATATTTAACGCCTGTTAAATATGATTCTGCAATCTACATTACATCAAAGCTATGCAGTGCGCCTAAAATCGTTTTGCAAGACACGCATTCGACACCTAGATAATACAATAATCCGCGTTCTACACAACTTCTTATGCAGATTGTCTAAAATCCATTTGCGAGGCGCTCATTTGGTGCCTGAAAAATACAATTCCGCAATCTACACAAATTTTGTGTTGCGCACATTGCCTAAATCCGTTACAAGGCGCTCATTCGACACCTAGATAATACAATCCGCGTTCTACACAACTTCTTAAGTTACACAGATTGTCTAAAATCCATTTGCAAGGCGCTCGTTTGGTGCCAAAATACATTTCCGCAATCTATGCAACCTAAATTAAGAATAATTACTAGTTATTAACCCGCCATTGGTGACGTGAATTTGACTTACATCGTTGGTGACCCCGGTCTCACGCCCAGGGGTTTTTGACTACCAGTTTTTCAATAATTTACTGTTCATGCTACTTTTCATTGGAAAGTTTATAAAATAAGATCTTTTTCTGTCAATAAAACATAGGTATTCCATAAATCAATTCTTTTTTATTAACATATCACAATATCTTTAGATGCATTAAAATTATGAGATATTTTTACAATATTTATTTAACTTAAAGATTTCCCAACAATCTTAAATATTTAATGAAAAAATCATTCTTCGTCAATCTTATGACTTTTAAAACATAAAATAAAAAATAAAAAAATGGTAATATTTCTACCAAAAATTAAAAATAAATAGGTACTAAACCTACTCATTTTCAACAGCCAAACAACTCGTGCTCAAGGCGTACATAGTTTTTACATTTATGGCAAGAGAACCTGGTTTGAGATTCGCTTTCCTATGACTTATGGAATGTAATGTCCTCATCAGATAATGCTTTTTGCAGAAGCGCCTCGACACGTCGCTGATTACTTTCGTAAGACATGTACGGATACATAGTAAAAGCGAGAAACTGGTGAACATACATGACACAGAAAACCCGAAAAAACTTCTTCTTTCCATCTGATCATTTTTTTTTTATTATTTTTTTTTTTTCATTTGTTCTTTTTCTCGATAAACAGGTTTAAAAAAACTTTTTGTTACAAATACAAAAAATATGCAATAAACAGCTGATAGTTACCGGAGAGAGAGTTTTTTTTATTTGACTTATAAAAGTCCAACTTCGGACTTCGGATTTTGTTAGAAAACAAGTTTAACAACCAAATCGATTCCAAATGTGACGTTGTACCATTTTCCTATTTGCACGATTTTCCGGACACCGTGTAAAATATACATATTAATTTACCCTTAAAATTTAATCACGAAGTCCCTGTAATTTTGAAATATTTACGGTAGACTAGCGACATCTATGTAACAGCATCTGTGACACTTAGTGAAACCTGTCATCGACCAAATGGTTTGAAGCTTTATTTCTTGAAATTATTATTGTAATATGCCATTGAACGACGCTTATTATTTTAGCAAATTGGTTTAAATATGTCTTAAGTTTTATCGCAATAGATGTAATTAAAGATACCTAGATACCCATGTATGAATGTTTATAAAATAATTCATGGATGGCGCTTGTAACAACGTTGATCCAAGAAAGGTAAGAAACTTTGAAATATCTGAAAAGCTTCTGAAATTCTTCCCTGGCTAAATATTCTCCCTAGCAACTAACATATTTTTAACCACTCAGGCCTCGGTCCTATTTTGTCAGAAGGTCAAAATACTTCCGCTTTGCAATAAAATCCGGATAAATGGAATATTTTTTAACGCATCCGCAAACTAAAAACTGTTTTCAGAAAAGGTGATGAAAATTTAAAATTAATAAAGATATAATTTTTTAAATGTAAAAATTTTGAATGCAAAAATGAAAAAGTTTTAAAAATGGCTCAAATTACAAAAATAAAAACAAAAATATATTTTATTAAAAATGTTATCAACTTGAAACGTTGTCAACTGAATTTTTGTCATTTCATGTAAAAATAACTAATATAAATTTCTCACAGATTCATAAATATTTTTCAAATGGCGGTCGGAAAAGCTGGTTTCACAACGGTGTAGGTATGTTAATTTATTTTTTAACTTTTAGATTTGAATATAAGGCGTATTTTTTCTCTTTCTAACACCGTTCAGATCATATTCGTAGCCATGATATTAAGGGAGACAGAACGATTTTTATGAGACCTATATGAGTTGTTCTGAAAACCGAACAAATTAAGTTAAGTTAAGTCAGGACGTTTTAAGTTTGCTGTAATCCCGTTGATTCTTCATCACTAAGCATAACACAATTTTAAACGATATGAATATGCTTAAATTGTCAGACAGAAGAATTTTCACTGACTTGGTATTTTTATATAAAATTCTAAATGATTTAGTTGATAGTCCGGTATTACTTGAATTGATAAGCTTCCGAATTCCACTTCGTAATACTAGAAGTCATGATTTATTTCAGTGCAGAAATTCTGGGACTAACTACCATATGTATTCCTCATCTTTGCCCAGAATACTAATTGAGGGAAACAATTATACCAAGTCAGTGGACATCTTCAATTTATCTTTGAATAAATATAAAATATTGTTATTGAGGCAGTTCAGTTATGTACAATAAAATGTTTTTTCTATGCTATATATGTAAAAGCCCCTAAAAAGGGCGTTTATTTATAAATAAATAACTTGTATTGAAAAGAGAGTAAATCGGGTACTCGCTGTGGGTATCCCGTGCGACTCTCAATCAAGCGTCCTATCTGTCCCACCCCTCCCGGAAATCGATCACTTCCAAACATTAAAATACGGTTGTACGTTTTAATGTTATTTCGCTAAGGTTTGACAATCTTCATTTTAAATTTTCGTATATAAATTTTTTTTTATATGTGCTCCACACAGGAGGCCCTGAGGAAAAAAATTATCTCAGGGCCTATTTCATCTTTGGATATGCTGTGTGGAGGGTTTTTTAAGGAAAGGAAGGAGAGGAGAGTTCTGGGAAAGAAAAGGGTATAAGGGGGGGGGAGGAATCTGGGATTCAGTGCGTCCTGGTCATCCACCTTCAAGATCTAAACGAACCTCACCCCATGAACCCGGGCACCCCTGCTAAATCACCAAACGTAGTGAACTTGGGGTGACCCATAACAGAGGTGTTGGTTATCCAATAAAGGTTCACGGGGCGGCGGTACCCATTCCCGCCTCCCAAATTGAAATATTTTTATGTTAAGGACAGTGGCATGCATTTCTATAACATGACCAAAATAATTATAATTAAACATTTATTTGTCAAAAGATTTATACAAATTTAAACTTCTTGTTTATTTAACATTGATTCTATTGACAAATGGGACACTGCTCAGCTGTACATTCAGGATTTATCCTGAAATTCAGATAATGCTCAGCAGTGCCTCTACATAATACACATGTGGCGTATTTCATCAATCTCCTCACAGATTATTCATACGATAATCTACATTTTCGATTAATTTAACACGATTTGTTTAAATGAAAACATATAACTTTGTAAAAACAACACTTTATACCTAATCAATATTATGGGTCATCCATAAATTACGTCACATGAATTTCATGATTTTTCGACCCCCTCCCCCGTCCCTGTCAAACATCATCACATTTGTGAGACCCCCTCCCCCCTAGTGTGACGTCACATATTTTGCAATTTTACATCTAAAAATAACCAAAACAGAAGTTCAAAATTTTATTCAACAGGGGCTCTGTGACGTACTTTATGGATGGCCCCTTATCAAAATTTACGATTTAATTATTTAAAATATCTGGTAATTTAACCTGTGAATAGCGGCTAGTGGAATAATAAAGATGTGCGGTTGACTGTGCAGTCAGCAACCATTCGTCGCATAAATATCTGGTAATTTAACCTGTGAATAGCGGCTAGTGGAATAATAAAGATGTGCGGTTGACTGTGCAGTCAGCAACCATTCGTCGCATAAATATCTGGTAATTTAACCTGTGAATAGCGGCTAGTGGAATAATAAAGATGTGCGGTTGACTGTGCAGTCAGCAACCATTCGTCGCATAAATATCTGGTAATTTAACCTGTGAATAGCGGCTAGTGGAATAATAAAGATGTGCGGTTGTCTGTGCAGTCAGCAACCATTCGTCGCATAAATATCTGGTAATTTAACCTGTGAATAGCGGCTAGTGGAATAATAAAGATGTGCGGTTGACTGTGCAGTCAGTAATCATTCGTCGCATAAATATCTGGTAATTTAACCTGTGAATAGCGGCTAGTGGAATAATAAAGATGTGCGGTTGACTGTGCAGTCAGTAACCATTCGTCGCATAAATATCTGGTAATTTAACCTGTGAATAGCGGCTAGTGGAATAATAAAGATGTGCGGTTGACAGTTGGTTGCAGTCAGCAACCATTCGTCGCAGAACTTCTTGAAGCACTTCAATTCGACATTCCAATAGTTAGTGTATTTCATATATATTAATTCGCTTCCGTTGACTCTTATGGCCACAAATTATCAGAATAAATGAACTTATAAGTCGTTGTAAGTCAGGTACGCCTCATACGTCATACATATATCTGGTAATGTTATATTATCGGGTTTGATGTGGGGACAATTTTTTTAGTATTTTTAACCATCGTATCAACCCAGTTGCGTACAATGATTTCCCTTCTGATTTAGAAAAACGAAAGCCATCCTTTTATACTCTCGATCATTTTAATTCACATATTACTTTTTTTACCAGAAAAACCTGTTGAAGTGACTTTTATTTTCATACTAAAATGTAGAAATTCGTATCAAAACATCCAACAAACACTCCTGTTGTAAGGTGCAAAACTTTAAAAAATTGTGTAATGTAATTAATGTTGATCTTTTTCTTACTTAATACGAATATAAATATAAAAATAAATATAAAAATGACATCTGTCAGCTAAAACTACATGGTGAAATCTTCTTATACGCAGATGACATCGCAATTTTTTACTTTGGCAAAAACTTAGAAAGTCTATTAGCCACTGGAGCGATCGCGCGATAAAACATTTTTCCCTCCGATTGCTCGCTGTTTTTTTGTGACGATTTTGAAAATTTTCCGCCCACATTAAAAAAATCATACCTCCGAATTTCAATATGGAGACATAAAAACTGATTACAGTTCTACATAGCCAATGAATTTACCTATATTTTACTAATTTTCTTATATTTTTAGAATTGATAGATAAATAATTAAAAAATCTTTAACTTTATAAATGCGCAAAATTTGTGTTGTAGTGATTTGAAATCGCCGCCAGTGGCAGTTTTAAATATCTATTTTGAATATTTTCTACGTTTCTATGTTCTCTATGGCCTGTTCGATAACCACAGATGCAAAAATAAACTCAGAAAACGATTTTTTTACATGCTAAAGTCTGATTAAAAGTTTACTTCGAAAATTATTTTAGAATTTTAGTGCGTGACGATGTCAAAATTGAATTCACTAAATTATACTATTTAATAAATTTAACACAAAAAACTGGCATTACATTAGGAAGATACATCAATTGCCTACAATTAACGATGAGAATAATTGCCGTGTTTGGTTTATTTGAATCATTTGATGAATTATACAGATTACCTTTTTCACAATATTAAAATCATGGTGCTTCTTTTTGAACGATTGTGATTTAGAACTAGAAATTTTTATCCTTGTTTTTATATTACGTGATAAAACAAGAAACAAGGTTTAAAATAAAACATATATCATAGATATACACATTGCCAATATTTCAGCGTGATAGTTTGAAAGTTGATGAAATCGTGTCGCCATTTGTCAATTTTCGACAAAAATGTCATTGACAAGCGACATAATGGTCAATGCACACAGGGTCTCTCATGACCACGTAAAATGATGATGATGATAAAACCGTATATATCAAACCTTTTGTAGGAGTGTCTTTTGGCAAAATAAAACCATAATTATTATTTTATTTCTAAAGCTGGATATCGAAAAAAATGGGGAGGAAAATAATTGATGTAACAAATTAATGATTTATTTATTTATTTAAGCCCTAATAGGCTTTTACAAATTAAATTAATATTAGAGTTGCATAGTTACATTGGAAAAGCAGTATATTGATTGAAACATTGTTTACACCCTTCGTCATAATAAAAATGTATTCAATTTATATTGGTTTTTCTCATAATTAAATTAAATCAATACATAATATCATTGTGCCTCGCTCTAGAGTGATACTCTCAGTATCGCCCTGGTGAGACCACCATTCAGAATTGAACATTGCTTGAAATGACTTAGTTATATTTAGTGACTAGATCTGAAAAAGCCTCTTTACAGAATAATTGACAAAATATAATTAACTAACTAACTAACCATCACGCCGTTTCCCCGCAGGGGTAGGCAGAGAGGACAGACCGCCAAACAACTCGATCTTGGCACACACTCCTTGCTTCGTTCACATTCATACATCGTCTCATACATGCTCTTCTATTATTCTGACTCTTGACATCGCCCGACTCAAGTATCTGATTCACTTGGTCGTGCCATGTCTTCCTTGGGCGTCCCCGACTTCGTCTACCATTCACATTTGCGTCATATATTCTCCTTATACTCCTTTCCTCATTCATTCGCTCTACATGCCCAAACCATCTGAGCGTCCCTTTCTTAATCTTACACATAACGCTTACATCAGCCTTGCATTCTTTGCGGATCTCCACATTTCTCACACGATCATACATGGTTTTACCACACATACGTCTCAGGGATCTCATTTCTACAGCATTCAGTCTACTTTCATCCTTTCTCTGCCAGTTCCATGCCTCACTGCCATACATCAGGGTAGATACCAGCACTCCATTATGGACGGCTAGCTTCGCTTCTTTTGACAGATTTTTGTTGGCGCCTACGGCGTTCAGTCCTCCATTAATGGAGTTACCGGTATTTACCCGTCTTTCGATATCTCTATCAGTCTTTCCATCTCTCGTAAACATACTTCCCAAATATACAAACTCATCCACCTTTTTTTTTTTATATTAACTCCACACCTCCATCTTTGAAGATGCTGTGTGGAGGGTGCTGTTGAGGAGAGGAAGGAGTGAACATGGGTCTTGAAGAGACCCATATTGTAGGAGGGAGGAAACACAGAAGCCGGCAAATCGTTCCACAGCCGGGCTGTTGAACTCAAGAACGAGTCGTAGAAACGACCCGTTCTCATGTGACTAATGTCAACCGTGTACAAATATTGAGCGCGTGTTTGGCGTGTTTCCCGACTATGCACCGGTGCCGAGGGGATCAGTGACGCTAGTTCCTCGGAGCATCTTCCATTGTAATACCGGTAGAACAAGGACAGCATTCCCACCTGACGCCTGTGCTCTAAAGATTGCAGTCCATTTGTTAAGTTAGGAGAATCTATCAAATGGACCGCCCGTTTCTGCACAGAGTCGAGGGTTTTTTTCAGGTATTTTGAGACTCCAGACCAGAGGTGGCTGCCAAATTCAACCGTGGGGCGCACTTGCGATTTGTACAGGGTTAGCAGTTGTGTACTATTAAAGTATCTGCGGGCCCTGTACAGTACGCTCAGTTTCTGAGAGGCTAACTTAACTCTGGCCTCGATGGAGCCCCCGTACCTGAGCTGGTCACTTAGAGTTACACCAAGCATATCAATGGAAGGCCTGTTCGGGAGATTGCTTCCGTTGAAGGAGACTAGATTATCATTCCGATCCCTTTTAGACGTAATCAGACATGATTACGTCTAAAAGGGATCGGAAGACCTGCTCCAAGTATTCGTCATTCACAACTATGTGGCACATTGTTTTCGTACTCTCTCTTTCAAATACCATCACTTTAGACTTACTTACATTCATCATTAACTCATTCTTCATACATACTTCGTTCATCCTAGACACGAGCGACTGTAGATCTTCCATACTGTTAGAAATCAGCACCGCATCATCAGCATACAACAGGCAACATACTTCCAGATCACTCAATTTCGCAAAATATAATTAAGACATAAAAATAAAACAAGTTATTATTTAATGGGTACAATAAACAGGGAAAAATGAGAATACCTGTGCATTTTTTAACACGCACATTTCAATGATCAGAATTGAAATATACGTATTAAATGTCCACCGAACCTTATCAGATAGAAGCGAAAGTCGAACCTTTGAGGACAACTTAACATGAGGTGTGAGTATGCGGAAAGAAGGGTCTTGATGTTCAAACAAAGTTAATTAAATTTATTAATTAGAATTTCACAACTAAAAAACAAGAAAAGAAAAAAATTGAAATAAAAAAAAAACCCTCAGCAATTCAATACTGTAGTGTGATATGGCTTCATGCAATCATAGCATAAAGCCACATCACACACATCACACTTTGTGAGGGTCCTTTTAAAAATGTTATTTAAATTGCACCACGCACATTTCACTTTTTTCCCACTACGGACCACGAAGTGGTTGCCTTTCAGGATAGGTCGCAGAGCCTTTCCTTCAGCTATTAGGCTAATGGTCCTTACAGTCGTATCAATTAGACTACGACAGAACAGCTGGAGGAGATCCTCCGCAACCTCACTCCTGAAGTTTCGGTGCAAAATGCGTTTATTTTCCTTGTGGAGCTTTGAGCTGTACATTATATACGCATTCTGCACCGAAACATTTAGTAGTCTCCTGAAAAGTTTCTTGTACCAGACCAGGTTTCGCTGTCGTTCAATGGGGAAGCCTGCCAAAAGCTGATCTTTTCGGTCAACTCCCCCCATTAACCTGTTATAGTCAAGTACACGCTCGGGTTTGTATTTAGTGGTACCAAATTTTTGAGCTGACCCGATTTCTGCCGAATGGTAGGTAGACAACATACTTACCGCGTTTTTGTCCACCCAAACCAAAATATTGATGTCCCCGCAGTTCGAGTATCCCATCTCACCTTCCCTCAGTGATTTTCGGACATTGGGCTTCAATGCAGAGGGCACAAATTCTCGGTTTAACCGCAATGTGCCCATGCAGTCCATCCCATTTCTTTTGAGGCATCGCGCTAATAATGGACTATTATAAAAATTGTCCATTATTAGCGTATACCCCTTGTTAAACAGAGGGCTGGCCAGGTCGTATACTATCTTTGCAGTGGCCCCAACTGGGCAGATATCGTGACCGCCCGAAAAGTTGGCCCGTGTCATGTCTTTCGTCATGTCTTCCGTCATGTCTTCTGTCATGTCTTCCGTTATGTCATTAGAAGAAAACGATTATAATCCATGGCTTGGCTGAAATAAGGCATGGCGGTGATTGTTTTTGAAAACAAGTAGCCTTTTTCGACGGGAAGGGGACAAATACCTTGATGCATTAAAATTGCCAAGAATACGTACACTTCCTCTTTATTCGTGGGAGCCCATTTATTGGTACGCGCATGGCGCTGAAATTGTTTTTTGCAATGCATTGATCTGCATACCTGTTGGTCTCTCTCGCGATTAGTTCAACGAAATCTGCGTTGAAGATTTTTAAAAAGGCATCCACAGGTTTGCCCATTTCGTCGGTATTGAAGGTTGGTCCTGGCATCTGTGTACCTGTGAAAGTCTCCTTTATACCAGTAAAACGTGAGACCTCGCTGGACCAATCGAAAGAGTAACCATCAGGCGGCAGAATCGAACACATTGCCTCGTGATCTAACTGGTCTTGTCTACTAAAGTCTATGGCCGTTAGTGGAATAGGTGAAACGTTGTTAATATTATTATAAGGTATCGGTGGCATGCACAAGACATCCTCAACGCCCTCTTGGTGGTCGACGTTGCTTGCCTCGTCGTCCACGTCGCTCGTTCTGTCCATTTCTGAAACAACAGAAAACCCAAATTAATTTTAACGTGTCTGTATTACGATTACCTACTGCCTCTGGTAAAACGTTTCAAAATAATTAACTCTTGGTACGATCAAGTTAATCAAATACGAGGTTTGTTCAAAAAGTAACGGGAATTTTAAAATTTAAGATTGAAGATGACGAACGCCCCGGATGCCCCAGCGCATCAACAAACCGATGAAATCGTGGAAAAATAAAAGAAATGGTTATGAACGAAAAGAGTGTGTGTGCCAAGACCGAGTTGTCTGGCGGTTCGTCCTCTCTGAGAAATGGCGTGAAGGTAAGTTAGATAGTTTAATAACTCACGTTTCCCGGTACTGACTCTTCTTGATAGAGAGCTGCCTCGTCCACGTTGCTGGTTCTGCCCATGTCTGACTCTGAAATAATAGAAAACACGAATTTACAGTAGAATTCGGATATAATGACTTTGCATATAACTGCCTACCGTTTTAAGCGACGATAATGTAAACTCAAGTTAGGTTTCATAGCTTTTAGTAGGAAAACGTATACGTTTAGTATGACTCCGTTTTAAGCAACCCATTTTAATGACAATTCGTCAGGTTAGAATGACATGCAGTGTTTTGTTTACAAAACCCACGCACCAATACCTCACCGCCCCGCGCCTCGCTTGTGACTAGAAAGCTCGACACAATGATTTCCGTGAAGTGAAAGTGTTTTTTCAATTGAAGAAAAAAGTGCTGTATTACACCGTTTAGAAGACGGTGAATCCAATGAATAGTACCCTTTACACACAGAGTTCGGAGCGGGATGTGCCCCGCGCCACTTCAGGCCGCCATGCATAAAAGTCTCACAGTGAACTGCGCTGTAAACCGTTATCTTACTTTCGGTCTTTACTTTTCTGTGCGGCGGCCTGAAGTGGCGCGGGGCACGTCCCGCTCCGAACTCTGTGTGTAAAGGGTACTTAACTTATTTAGCGAAGGAGTTCGGCGTGTCTCATTCTACAATATCCACCTGATCTTACTATCGCACAAAAATTGGCCAAAAACAAGGTCAAATTTCAGACTTTCTACGTTAGCAACTACATATTTGCTTGCATAGAATGTAGGTACATTGTATCGTTTCAGATTACAGTACATAATGTATGTTTTTTACGTGGAAAGTTTAAGTTCTACGCTTATTCCCTGCCAATATACCAACAGTGAAACTGTGCTAGGTATATTAATATTCAACCATTGGAAGTTACGCCTATCTATCCGATATTGTAAAGTTATGGATTTCACTATGCTAGAAGAGCCCCTGGTATAACATTTCAAAAAATAAACTCACTGTTCCCAAACGCAGACAATTCTTGGTAGAAAGGCACGTCCACCCACAGCACGCTGTTGTAGCCGGCCTCCGGAGAGAAGAGTTCTCCACACTGGAGTTCCCCACCCCACGATGTCCCAGGTAACGGTTCCCGAGATGCTGCCTGGAAAGGTGCAGCAGGCGGAATCGGTGCATAGGGAGCCGTTGCTTGGGTCTGTACGGGAGTGGACAGCAACGGTGGTGAAACAGGTGGTGGTAATGTTGAAGGTGTCCCTGTGAAAAGTGACAAGCTATTCTCTTCGGAGATGGATTTCTGAAAACATTTACATAAATTATATGAATCTTTCTCATTCACGCGTGAAACATAATATTGTATCATGCATCTAGATACGATAACTTACTTTTGTTTATTTTTTCTTGGAGGTGCGGTGGGGAGCAAAATGGAAGGAAGCAGGCAGAGACCTAACGGCTTTAAAGGCCTTGGCGCGATCCTCCCTCACCAGGGTCACTGTTAAAATAAATAAAAAATATATAATGAGTTCAATATCTCCACAGCCGTAGCAAAGTACTTTCATAAAAAAAACATTAAAAAATACTTACACTCCGGGCCGAGCTGCAACAGCAGCTCTGCGTTGACGCCCACGTCCACATAGTCCGGCACCAGAAATTACTGCTTCTGCAGCTGGTACCCCACCTCTACCTCTCATTTCATATTTCACTTCCACTCTACATATTTCAAATTGAAAACACTTCATGTACTTTAATGTTAAAACTTTTTTAAATACTGCACATTAATATTATAAAATTTAAAAAAAAATTAATCCTGGATCGTGGAGTGCTCCTTTTCCCTGAACAATTACTGTTTGTGCACACATTTGGTTAAAGTAAATAAATTAATCAAGTGTTTAACGAAATAACTGTTAAAATCATTGTGTGGCGGGAGCTTTAGACGAATTTACATCATAAAAAATGTCGAATTTTTGACATAGGACATTCATAATTGGATAGCTGATATCTGGATTAATAACGAACCAATTCAAATAAAACTTATATTTATCTCTTAGTTATGAATCACTCTGATTAAATAACTGCATTTCAAAAGCGAAAGTGCAGTAATTATGGATATTATTGTAAATCAAAAACTGATGGACGTTTTCAGTTGACGCTTGTTACTAAAAACTACCACAGAAACAATATATCATGAACAAACGAATTGAAAACACATTTCAAAGATAGATAATTCATTCACGATTACACTGATATATATTTTTGCGTTAAAAACTCAAAAAATCAATTCCTAACGGCATTTTAAGTCGAGAGCAAAATACGTCAGAATGTTCAAAAGTTTTATGTTGATTTTTGACAGGACGCTCTTAAAAAGCCGCGAAAACTTGCTGTTATTACTTCAAAGACAACCATAAGGTAACCGATAAGGTCATAGACTAAAAGAATATTATATTAACTATTCGAGAAATCAAACGGCTGGCCATGGAAATGTTTTAAATAATTACAATAAATGTTTTACGAGTGATAGAAAAATCGGTCGAAAAATCGACCGACATCAATCAAGGGGTAGGTACAAACGGTCGATTTTTCGACCGAATTCGCTCCAGTGGTTAGAACAATCTCCAACGGATCTTAATGTATTAATAAAAAATATATTAACAATAAATATTAATAAAACCGGTTACATGATCTTAAGCTCACCTAAAAGAATAATACCATCGCATAAACCATTACAAATAGAAAAAAGAGACCTACATATTCTAGATAGCGAAAAATACCTGGGCTTATAATATATTATATTGATAAATATTTAACATTTAAACAACACGTAGAAAAACTAAAAACAAAAATCATCCCATTAATTGGTGTATTTGGTAGAATTGCTCATCTTCTACCAACAAAAGAGGGGCTTATACTTTAGCTTAATCCAGTCCCACCTAAATTATTTAATAGAAATATGGGGAAACCCAGACATTATGTACTTAAACGACTTACAAATAATACACGATCATTATACTAGACAACACAATAAATTGTACACAAATACAGTCAAGACTGAAAGTGGCAAGAGAAGTATTGGCCACGAGGGAGTTCACATATATAATATCCTTCCAGATAACCTAAAAACGGAAAAGAATATAAAAACCTTTAAAAAAAAACTATTTAAACTTAAGATGTTGGAACAAAATTAAAAATATTACTTCTTACTACTATACTATATATGCTCTGTATTTAAGTTAAGAAAGCGAAATATTATATTTCTTTTAACTTAATAATAAAAAATAAAAAAAATATCTTATAACCGTCGGTAGAAATATATGAAATGGTTAAGTCTCAAGATCCGACAGAACTTTTCGAAGTAGGATTCAGAGGTCAGCCATTCAACTAACTCCACACAGGAGGCCCCTAAAAATAATTTTCCTCACGCCCTATGTCATCTTTGAGGATGAAGTTGCCTTCTTGCTAAAAGCGCGCTGTCAACTTCACGTTTACTTTTGGGTATATAAGAAGCTTACCCTTTTATCACGGATTTTCTCTTTGAATATTCTGATGTCAAAATGATCAAACCCATAGCAGGCCCGGATCTAGTTTAGTGATTATTTTGAGTGAATTATTACGTGTGACGGGATAATTAAATAAATGCACAATTTTAACGCTGAACACAATAAGTCTTTATTTTGGGTTCTATCAATTTGCAAGTATGACATGCTTACAGCAGTTTAATAATAGCAAGATAGTATAAAAAAAAGAGTGTGCTTTAGACCACACGACTGAAGTAAAACTTCTATGAGGAAAAGAGAAAGAAAATATGCGCGCGCACTGCTCTCTCTCTTGCTCCTACAGTGTGATACAGACAATAGGCCTGCACTATGTCTTAGATATACGGCTATGAGAGAAAGAGAGAAAGAAAATGTGTGTCGCACCTCTCTCTCTTGCCCCTACAGTAATATACGAAACGTAACTCTCTCTCTCTTTCTCTCGTAACTCTCTCGTCACGCATTCACCAGCTTACTCCCGAAGTCAAGAAGTTTTACTTCAATAAACTACGTAATATAATTATAAATATATATAATAACTTAATTGTTCCCTTCATCGTTCGTTTAACCGAAAGGGTTTCAACGAGTATTTTCGACCTCTAGGTTAACTGAACTCTGAAACTGATAGTTTACGATGTGTCTCTTGGGTGTTGGGTCGGTCTTGCTAGATGTTCACTTTAAGCGTGGTAACCGAAAAGCAGCTTGCTCTCTAGCGCCAAAATATGACCTTCTTTTCGGTCATCAAAACTGACGACCCTTCCAGGGATCGCATCTGTGATCACACCACAAAACTAACCAATAGTATCTTCTTCTTCTTCGTGTGCCATATCAGGTCCCCCGACGTTGGCGATCACTCTCTGGAAAATGTCTCTCTGTCTTGTGCAGCCCGGAATAGCTCCTCCGCACTTCTAATGCCGGTCCACTCTCGTATATTATGTAACCAATGGTATCCCTCGTCTTAATTAGTAAGAGAAGCGATGCGGGAATGAGAAAGCATTCGAGATCGAAGAACTAATCAATGTACGTTGGGAAATCTGCACGACAATTAGTTGTTTACGAAAGGAAAAAAAGTGTTATTTATTTTAAACATTATTAGTAACATAATCAGCTACGTTAACTATACACGTACTCGCGAATAAAACGCGCGTGCATTAATTTCATAAGCGTTCGATTTTGTCGGCTGTAGAGATGATGTAGGTATATACTTGACGAATTTAGCCACTGACATCTTTATGGTGGTGATTTAGCAGATAAGCGAAATAAATTATTTATTTTATTTTATTTTCTTACTCTATATTTTTTGTTTTACTGACATCTTGTGTTCAATGGGTAAAATATTTTTATTTGTTAACAAAAAACATTTTTTAAACGATGATAGTATCGCAATACGGTAGTAAATGTGAGCAGAGCTGAGGTGACGCTTATTTTTTTGTTCGTTTTTTTATAATATTATATTAGTTTATATTTTTTTAAATCCTCGTCTTACCTACTAATAAAATTCATGGATACTGTTTGCGAATACATTACTTCCAGGCTTGCATTAATAATTAAAACAGTACGGGTTAAGGGGCCACTTACTGACTTTTACCAATGATTCCTGACATTATTTGGAGTAAAAATGTTAACGATATTTTGGTCACCGTTGACATTTTTGACTGTTTTTTTCAACTTGGACATTGAACAGTAAGATGGAAGAGTTACCAGCGACGACACGTGAAAGGAAAAAAAGGTTTGTTCTTGAAAAGAGTATATTTGAAAAATAACCGAAAATGTCACCGAAGACCAAAAGACCATTTTTTACTCCAAATACTGTCGTAATCACTGGCTAGTAACTCAGGTACGTTCCCACTCTGTAATATCTACTGCCGTTATTGAAACTCTTTTAGAGGAATTGCGTTCTATACCGTAAGAAGATATTTTATTTGTTAATTATGATATTATTTTTGTAAATCTTATCTCTTTACAGTCTTTCTAATTAGATTTGTATAAGCCGGTGTCACGTTTGTAAGGCAAAAAAGCATACCAGCAGTGTATAAGAAATTAATTTATTTTAAAATATAAAACTTTTATTAAACTGTGCTTGTTAATTTTCAAAATAAAAGTTTGTCGTGTCCTTGAAACTATGATTGTTTACTTCAATAAAAATTGCAAATTATAGGATGACTTAAATGGCGTAGCTACTTTACCAATTATTTTTTAACAGTTTACCACGTCATGCGTCATATTCCAAAGAAATAACAAAAAATTATACAACAATATCTCTTATGAAAACAAAATTGTAACCTGCTACAATATTCGTGATAGCGGTGTTATTATCGAGAGTAAGTTACAATATCAATGTCATATGAATCAAATAACAAACAAAGCAGCTCAAAATGCTTGGTTTCATAATAAGAAATACAAAAGAGTTCACATACATTGTTATTATCGAATAATTATACTTTGAATACAAACGAATCCATCTAGAGTTTGTGTTTTTTTTTACATGACCTCCATGCAGGAGGCCCTATAAATAATTTCCCTCAGGGCCTATGTCATCTTTGGGGATGCTATGTGGAGGGTTTTTTTAAGGAAAGGAAGTGGAGGAGAGTTCTGGAAAGGAAAGGAGTTTAAGGGGTGGGTAGGCATCTGGGGTTCAGTGTGTCCTGTTATCCGCCTCCAAGACCTAGACAAACCTCACCCCATGAACCCGGGCCCCCCCGTTAAATCACCAAACGTAGCGAACCACTTGAGGTGACCTATGGCAGAGGTGTGTGTGTGTTTGTGTCAAGTGGTCTGTTAAAATGAACGTATGCTTTTTTTTATTTTTTTCATTTTTCTTTTATCGTTTTTTCTGCTTGAGCAACCTACCCTCTCCATCAAATACAGGCCATAATTTTGTAAATGGAAAATATTATACAAATTTAATGAAAGAAAAATTTACTTTTGGGCATTTTTTTATTAATATTTCGGTGCAATACATTATATATTCATTTGTTTGTCGTCATCACTGTGGGGGGGTCCGGAGTTGCGAGTTGCGGTTGCCGTTGCGAGTCAGTAGTCCTTGGGGTAGGTGGGGCCCTTGTGAGCGCTCATATCGCCCAGCCTGTGCTTCGGCCAATAACACTCGCAGCCGGACAATATACGAATCTTATGATCGATGTATTCATTGCTAGAATTTTATAAAAAATTTATATAAGTAAAACACGAAAGTAACTATTTTTTTAATTGGCTTTCATTATTTAATTTAATAATTTATTTATCGGGAGCATCTCATATCCTTCTCAATCCATCTACGCGCGATTTTGCTAGTATTTCTTTTCGACGGGACCGCTTTTTCATCATTCATAATTTGTTTTCGCTCTCTCGTAAGGTTGACTTTTTTGACTAACAACACTTTTGTATGGATTGTGCGATAAATCTAAGCAACTTTGGCATAAGAAACATTTTAAACCTTATTAAAACTCATAAACATACTAATTTCGGTTGTTGGTGCGTTTGTAAGTGAGTGTCTAGTACCTACCTAATATGAAATATTTCTAAGTAAAGTATTACATTTTTTTATGAGCTCCCCACAGGAGGCCCCGAGAAAAATAATTTCCCTCAGGGCCTATGTCATCTTTGGGGATGCTGTGGAGGGTTTTTTTAGGAAAGGGAGGGAAGGAGAGTTCTGGGAAGGAAAGGGGTTCAAGGGGTGGGTAGGAATCTGGGGTTCAGTGTGTCCTGGTCATCCGCCTAGACAAAACTCCCCCATGAACCCGGGCACCCCTGCAAAATCACCAAACGTAGTGAACTACTCGGAGTGACCTATGGCAGAGGTGTTGGTTATCCAATAAAGGTTCCCGGGGCGCGGTACCCATTCCCGCCTCCCAAACTGACATTTAAAATAAGTTCCAAAATTATTTTACAAATTGATAATAATTTATAACTGAAGAAGAAGATAACACTTATAATCAAAACGAAAATATGAAAGAGAACAAAACACAGAAAAATAGAAAAAGCTAATAGTTGCAACTGGGATTCGAACCCAGTATCTCTCGTCTAACCGGAGCAGGCGCTTTTACCAATTCAGTCATTGCCGCCTTCCATCAAGCAATTTATTTTTTTTTAATTTAAATTTAAATGATATTTTTTCTCTATTTATGTGTCTTGTTCTCTTTCATATTTTCATTTAGATATTTTTTTTCATTTATTTTTTTATCATTTTCATTTACTTCTTCTTCAACGATATATAACATTGATGGGAATAACCAAGTTACCATCAAAAGTTATAAAAAGAGAGTTGTTCTTATAAAAACATGTTATAATTTATTCTCTATTCGAAAAGCATATTTGTTCAAATAATGCTTGTATATAAGATAGACAGTGCGCGTGCACTAGATCCAGTGAAAGTAAAAATGTATACAAACGGGCCGCTAAAATACTTTAGCGGCCCGTTTATATACATATTCTTTGAATGGCTAACCTTTTCACATGCAGTACTATTTTTTTTTCGATTAGTGTGAATATAACGCGTCTACTATTCAACAGGTAAATTTCTTTTTTTGAAAGGCAATGATCCTGGTACAATTTTTCTTTTTGTTATAAATACTTTCATCTTCACAAATCCTACAATTATAACATCTCGTGATTTTTTACGGGTTTGCACAGGTGCACATATAAATTTCTTTGTATAAAATAATCTATTAATAATTTTTGATCATACCTTCCCTTGTATCTTCTTGTAAATTGTATGGTCCTATTTTGCTGGAGACACGAGAAATTTAACTTGGAGCATATCTGCAATAAACACACTTTCTTTATAATCTGGTACATTATAAAATTTTACCAAACTGTACAAATAACAAAATGTAAAAGATATGAAACGTAGTATTTAGTGAAGGTTATGTAAAAGAGAGAGATTTACCTTGTGGGAGAAGGGGAAAATGTTTAAAATTGGGCTACTCGTTAAATTTGATAGTTTATTGAGTTTTGAATATATTTTTTTCTTATTTCTAATGCTTTTATTAAAATTTTGGCGAAATCGAAATCAGCTGTGTCGGATGTGTCGGATGTGTCGGATCATGTTTGGCCTTACTCGGACCTTATGCCGTAACAATAATTTTAAACACATTTTAAAGGAATCTGTCAGAAAAAGTTGTCTTAAAGTTCAAAATATTATTTAATTTCGATAAAATTTTTTGTTCAAATAGTAATAACTTATTGTGTGGCTTTTATCTAACACAAAGCTTTTTAGACTAGTCTGATTTATATTCTGTAAATAAATAGTTCTTAGAATTTTTTTTTTTTGTATTTTTGTAATTCCTTTAAAGTTTTAATATCTATATCTAAAGCGTAGGTATATAGAAGATCTGTTATAACGTCGAACCAATAGCGTTGAAAGTAAACCAATTTACTCTTAAACTAAAGCCAACCTTGTACTACGCGACCAGTTGTATGCATGCTCCAAATAATTGTATGACACCAAAAAGTTGGTGTAAGAGCAAATTTTGTGTCAAAAATAAATTCAGTTTAATGCAACCATTTATCACAGCAACCATGGCACCATCAACATTAAAGCTTTTTCCTGCAATGTACAATGTTGTTGTACATATAGCGATGTACAAAATAAGGAAAAATGAGGGTGGTTATCAAGAAAGCGTCTGAGAATAAGACCCTGAAAGCTATAAAAACTGTTGCCGAATGAGTGAACCCGTTTTTCATACTTTATTGAGCATTACCAAGTTGATTTGTCATTTTTAACGTTAAAACTCTGACGCAGTTACAAGGTCCGCTCAGCAGAAATAAGCTTTCACGACACTAGTTGCATATTATTACACTACGCAATTAGTTGCGTACTGCTATTAGTGTCGTAATTTCGGCCTATCGCGATTCTAATTTTGTGTAATACAACTAATGCTTGCATGACGAAAGCATATGTTTACACGCTAAACTAGCAGTGCCAATAATATCATGAAACAACTTGTGCGCAACAAGTTGCACAGTTTAAATTCAGCTTAATAAGTTTCACAAAAGGCCTAATTTCGTGAAAATAATGTTTTCTTTTAAATTATTTAAATAAATTTAGATGTCGACTGAAACTAGATTAGAATCCGAAATAAAGTTTAGATTTTGGTTGAAAATCTTGTTTTGGTTTGTCACTATCTTTTAATGCTAGGTTCACCGGCCAAGCAAACGGCTAGGTCATGATTACAAAGACTTTATATTCCCTCAGCCGTACCACTCACGTTATTAGATAATATCTTTGGAAGATTGAAAAAAAGTTTGCGTCAAATTTTTTCTTACTTGATTTGTAGGCTCCTTGTTGTATTCGGTTCCTTTACATATAATCTCAGTGTATTTTACAGGTCCACCTTCAAAATCATCTATCTGAACAGGTATATACCAGGCATCGCACAGTCGTTCGTAAGACTGCAGAAGCATCCATTTCACGAAATGAAAGAAAAAGAAAAGATTATAACTTAACATAAGACTACTTTGTTAGAACATTTCAAAGCAATGCGTTCACAGCCAGAATAACGGCGGTGCCAATAGCTACATGTATTCAAATTCAAAGCCAACGTGGGTTAGTCACAGAAATAATACAGTTTGGTGTGGGTAAAAGGCTGTGAACTACTAACTGTTTTAAATGTTATTTTAGCATATTATGCAACATTGAAATTAGTAATAAAAGCATTTTTATAAACCATTGTCAATTGCCTTAATTCTTTGAAATTACTAATAAATATTATATATATATTCACATTGTGTTAAGGGACGTACTTGATTGACTTCAATCAGTGATTCATGACATTATTAAATTTGTTGCGTAAAAAATTTAAATGAAATTTGGATTTCCGATGAATTGTACCATGTTTTTTTTTTGTTCTTTTTTTTACATGAGCTTCACACAGGAGGCCATGAGAAAACTAATTTCCCTCAGAGCCTATGTCATCTTTGGGGATGCTGTGTGAAGGGTTTTTTTTATGAAAGGAAGGGGAGGGAGAGTTCTGGTAAGAAAAAGGGTTAAAGGGGTGGGTAAGAATCTGAGGTTCAGTAAGTCCTGGTCATCCGCCTAGACAAACCTCCCCCCATGAACCCGAACACCCCTGCGAAATCACCAAACGTAGCAAACCACTTGGGGTGACCTATGGCAGAGGTGTTGGTTATCCAATAAAGGTTCCCGGGGCGGCGGTACCCATTCCCGCCTCCTAAATTGTAAATTCTTCTTCAAAACCAAACAATTTTTTTTCCACACAATCATCAGCCGAGTAACCGCCCGTGCCCTCACCGCGACTCTAACTGTCAAATACATCGTGGTTTTTATTGATTTAAAAATAAATAAATACAATTGTGCAGTTCACACACGATAGAAGTGAAATAAAAAAATCACCGTTTACCAAAATTTCGTTTACAGTTTTTAATAATAAATAATATCAAGAATCACTGGTTAAAGTAAGTCAAGTACGCACCTTAACACTCTGTATATAAATATATACATACATATATTTGATAAGAGGGAGTAGTTACATACATATTTTTTGCCTTGAACTTAGCTAGAGCTTTTTTGGTGTAATGGCAAGCTTTAATACAGCTATCGTGTATCATTTTTGGGGTATTACGCCGTGTTGCGCTACCTCTTTCTTTAACCAAAGTTTCGGAGAGCGTTAGTGTCCAACATCAGGGTTGATGATGAACACTTTGTAACGCTAACCGAAACGTTTGCTAACGAAGAAGGTAGAGCAAATGGCGTAGTACCTCACAAAAAATCACAATAATATTTTAGGCCTTGAAAATCTCAAAACTTTAATGCAGCTCTTTATACTATGCACATTGTGTAGGTAAGTTAATTTACAGTCGGTATTTACGTACAATTATCGCACTTTTTGATGAACTTTCCTTCCAATACTTCCAAGAAGAAAGTGCACGCCAAGAAGACAAAGAATAAACCAAAGGTTGCATATTAACACACATTTTCTTATTAATTCAAAATATTTACAAAGTACACCATTAATGTAGGGATGCTCACCGGTAATTTACTCTTCTTGTAGTCTCTCTCTTCTCTGTCCCAGTTAGGTTCGGGTTCGTATTCGACATATCCGGGCTAAAACGATAAAAAATACCAAGAAATATAAACAAGCAGAAATCGTAAAAAACATATTAAGGGGGTATTCTAGTCTAGAAAAAAAAAAAATTCCAAATTAGATGACGAGTAGTTTTAGTCGATACTTTTCTATTTCGCTTACCTCATCTCTATGTTTCGGGTACTGAGGCAGAGATCCATAATCAGTATCATCAATCCCCACAATAAGTTCTCCCTCTTTCCTGGCTCTCTGCATCTGCATTAGCACGGTGTTCAGCAGCCTGTCGGTACTCATAATCTGCGAGCTCATGCCGTCCTCCTGGCCATCCCCTGCGGACTGAAGAACCAAAAACATGGCTTTTTGATAAATTACAATAACACATCTATGTGCGTCCATGCATGTGCGCAAGGACGAATGTGTCGATATGAATAATTATAGATATGAACTATCTGTCTTCTATCATGATTTCTTTTTGGGATATTCAACCGTGTTGCGCTGCCTCCTTCTTTAGTCAAAGTTTCGGACAGCGTTACAGTGTTCATTAGATGTGTAATGCTGTAACTGAATCATTAACATTGGAAAACTGTAACATTGGGCGAAAAATTGGCCAAAGGAGGAAGAGGGCAATTTGGCAAAATACCCCAAAAATAAATCACTGTAATACTGCCGCGAAAATCTCAAATCACACAGTCTAACTATATAATATATGCATAAAGAAGACACTATGCGGTGCATCCCTTTTTCCACCCCTTCAAACAAAATTTAAATAAATACTTGATGAAATTTTGGCATTAATTTGACCTTTTACATAAGAGAAAAATTACTTTCTATAACTAATTTCGATAAATTTCGTGCAAATCCCGGACAACGCCAGAAACTTTAGCTAAGACTAAATATTTCGTCATCACATCCAACAAACCAACTTATTTCATCGGAATAGAATGAAAAATTTTCTTGACTTGACAATAAATATTATTTTTTCGTTCAGCTGAAACATAATAATATAAATAGATTCATTGAATTCTAAATCCAATTGATTGCTTTTAAAATACGACTGTCAGTTTATATGACTTACTTCAGTGTTTTCAGTAAGGTCAGTCAGTGGCAATCTCTTCCTGTAGGGCGGCAACTGCTCCAGGAAGTCCCCCTCGTCGCTGGGCCCCGCGAGGCGCGCGAGTTCCGTCAGCTCCTCATGTTGCCCCCGGGTGCATGTCACCGTCTGAACCACTACCAACAGCAGCACCTGTACAACAAACAAATTTCAGGTTAACCCTAGTCTTAGGAATCATTTCCGGGAACTTCAATATTAATAAAACAACCTTTCTAAATCTCAGCCATCTACTAATCACTAGAATTTGAAGAAGACAAGATCAACAATTATTGCATGTAGCCAACGGTCTATAGTCTTATACTCTATACCAGAGGGTTCCAAAGTGGTCTGTATGGTCCTCAAGGGTCGATTTCTATTTGCTGGGTGTATATCTCATTTATATCAAGTCATCTTCAACATTTAGGTGTTGCGTTAATAGCATAATACACCTAACCAGTGGTGTAGCTAGGGGAGGGGTTGGGGGGGCGGTCGGATGGGGGGTGACATCCGACCGTAGAAAAAAAATTACAAAGAATATTGCCACAAAAATATTGAACACGGTCTGTTATTTATATTTTTGTAGCTCTATGGCTCCCCGTGGAGCGCCCCGAAACGGGAGAATTTTGTGTCTGACGGTGGGGGGGGGAGGGGGTGACACTACGTATCCCCCCCAGGTGCCACCCATGCTAGCTACGCCACTGCACCTAACACAGATGGTGTGTACACAATGCCTTGTTTAAATTATTTAAATTGAGTCTACATTCATTTTCTTGCCAGAATTAATGTAGGTACTGAAGCAAAACATTGAAAAGCGCGAATTTTCATCACTCTGACTTCAAAACTAGGTTTGTAGATGACTATCGAAATACCATACTGGATTATCGATCCATACGGTGACATTGTATAATCGGAAATCATAACATGACTTAAAAAACTGATCGGAGTAAGCACTAACGAAGAACTTAAGAGGCAGTTCAGAAAGAGGTACGTTTTAGGAAAAATCAGTATCCTGCAGGCAGAGATCAACGGAAGAATATATATTGCCATATAATCTAGTGGGGAAAAGATTTGAGAGCCTTTGTTCTGTACTATAAAATCTTTGATTTGGGGAATGATGTAAGCTTGTAAGATTTGGAGCGTGAGAAAGTCTGTTCGGATGTGGTGACTGAACTTAGCATCGTATCTTGCTCTCTGGAACGAAGTGCAAATGTAGCATTCACTTATGTGCTTCGGAAGGGTGAGACCCTTTAAGTATCGGCAAAGCTGAAGGCATTTGGAGAAGACCTCAATCTGGACGGAATACTTATGACGGAGAAGTAGATGACTACAAGTTTAGGATATTTAACAACATTACTTTAAATCATATAATATAATTGCAAGTTGTAGTATTTTTTGGATTTAGATGCCGCTTCCCCTAGTCCAGATGTTCTTAAAACCACGTCGACGTAATCATAAGGTTACTTTGTAAATTAAGCTTTTGATATTTATTTAAAAGTTATGACTGAAATCTTCAATAACACAATGCGTTCGCTGGAATGGGCGGCTGGTAGGTGTCAGTATTACCCGCATCACGGCATGATTGGCTCACACATCACACACTTAGCACACTCTTAAAGGCGGGTCTCCAGCAATCGTTTCCACAAATATTACCGCTAACAAAATATTGTTCCGTGGGGTTATTCGACCCTACACAATAGATTAATAGACTTTTTTTAAAGGTGAGTTAAGGGTAGAAACAGTCATCCATTACGACATTATTTATTTACAATTTATTGAAATTATTTATAATTATAAAGCTCGCTTAGTGCACATAGCCCCAAAAACTCGTGCGATTTATGCTGTGACTGAGCGCACTGCGCGGTGGTTGTCAAAAAATGAAATGATCTTCTCTCGTACCATCCCTTCTTTCCCCGTTGACCACGAAAAGCACAGACATTGCGTCAGCAAACTAAATGTTGATAGCCACGCTCCCATTTTGCAAGTTTGAACAAAATGTTTTTGGTAATGTTTGTGGAAACGGTCACAGGAGACCCACATTAACATCTACAATCACAAGTGAAGTGATGTTTCGCTGTGTGCAGTTCTTACTCTGACCGAGTCAGTCTTCGTCATATCATCTTCGTCTCCGGGAGCCCAGTTCAGCCTAGTCTTTGTGAGCGACCGGCGGCGCTGCCTTTCCGAATCAGGAACACGAACTTATCTAACTAATTTCATTTGTGACCCTAATGCAAATCTGTTATCATAATACATCTTGAGTGTTTTTGTTGTGCAGAAAAGTAAGTTTAACTAATTTAAAAGTCATTTTACACAAAGTAAGCTTTTGTTCACAGTAATATTAGATTGTAAAAAAGCTTTTATAAAATGCGCAGGTTTAAAGTTTGAAGAAAAAAATTTGGTTGTTTGTAAAGTTGGTTTACGGACGATAATTTTACGTGATAACGTCATATAATAACGATGGAGTGGAAGAGAGATAGATGTGTCACAAGCCGAACGCTTAGTCTGAACGCTTGCACGCTCGGCTCAGGCGGAACGTGACAACGTGACAATGAGTCATGCTTTTTCGTGAGTGCAGCTGGCGTTCATCGATTTATAAGACGTTATGACGTCAAAAACTTCTGATGAAGAGAAATCAAAATTAAAATTTTGAAAAATTGCTTGTTGTAATCATTCATATAGAAATATATTTGGATTATTTGGCTATAATAATAACCAATACGCCATTTAGATATATGCTTTTTCAATTAGTAATTTACAGAAAGCATTTTTTTCACAAATTGAGATTTAGTGCCCCGTTCAGTATTTTTAAGGTTAGTCTTCCTGCGGTAACCTCATTTCTGTATGATAATTATTATAGGTTAAAATATTAAACAAAGTTTGAAAACATATTGGGCAGCATATTTTCACTTTGGATGTTCTTTCTTTATTTACGAATGATAACTTTGATCTTAAAAAACTCTTCATACTTTAAAATTGAACAACTTATTACTTTTTTATCTTACAAGAATTCAAATATTTTATTGGAATTCATTTATTATGTAGTAACGTGGTTCCAAAGATTACAAAAAAACTTTAAAATTCAAACAAGGTTTAAAAGGAAACATTTTTGTTGACACGAACAATTTTAAAAATTGTTTAGGTTTCTTTGATACTTAGCCGGTGTTAAACAGAGGCAACCACTTAAACACTTACAGCATTTACATTGCAATTACACATACGAATAATGCGCAGTTATACCTACCTATCTTCATCTATCTTATAAGATTTGAAATTTGTTTTTAAATACTTTTTTTTATTAAATTATTGATTATGGCGCATGTTTGCACTTACGTGCGTTTGTTTAATTGGCAATTATACGGCCATGTGAAGACACTATATTCTCACCTTTTCCTTCCCTATCTCCTTCCTATCCTCACTACTTTCAGCCTTTCAACATTCCCTAATTGGGAATGCCACAATCCAAGGGCTCAAACATCAATCTTGAGGCTAGAATTTTTTCATGGGGGTCGACTTCTAAGAAGATTTTTTTTTTCTTCACAAAGTATTTTTTTTATCCATCGTCACAAATTTTTTGTTGAAATAACGATTAATTTCTAAATTTGCAATCGTATTTTTTGGGATCGATCAAATTTTGCTCCGTGGTCGACGGTTGGAAGCAATTTGAATTCTTGTGCTTTAAAACACGCGCTTAAAAACCCCTGACTAACTCTAAAGTACGGGGTTATTCCTACCCCTATTCTTTGTGATACGCTTGAAGTTCAAAATGGTAAAAATTTGGAAAGTCGTTAGGGAATATATCCACGAAGCAGAGCTGTGAACTGAGAAATGAATGAAAATGGAGTCCGAGTGCTAGTTTGCAATACCAGTGAAAAACCAGTTTTTTCACAGAAATTCAAATGTAACATTGTTATCAAATGGCCTTTGGGGCCATTTTGTTTTTTTTTTCTACCATTTGAAAGGTTCCCGTTAAACGCCGATTCTAGATGCATTTTAGCTTTCTCTCAAACTGTAGTAAACTGACAACATGATGGTTAACATTATAATTGACAAACCTAAAATCAGTTTTGCAACTAACCAAGTTTGCCCTAGCAATAAAAAAAATAGTTGACCTCTTCTACAGACAACAATTCGACTCCTATTTATACTATTTGCATTTATATTATATTTTGACTTGATAAGTACCTAGATCCAATTGTTAAGTTTTCCCTTTTAACACAACATTTGAAAAC
Organism: Glyphotaelius pellucidus; assembly: GCA_936435175.1. Classification (NCBI taxonomy): domain Eukaryota; kingdom Metazoa; phylum Arthropoda; class Insecta; order Trichoptera; family Limnephilidae; genus Glyphotaelius; species Glyphotaelius pellucidus. Next base: position 7,955,032 of record OW386542.1, read on the forward strand.
ATGAAATCGTTTATTTTTTAACCCCCGACGCAAGGAACGGTGTTATAAGTTTGACGTGTCTGTGTGTCTGTCTGTCTGTCTGTGGCATCGTAGCTCTTAAACGAATGGACCGATTACGATGCAGTTTTTTTTGGTTGAAAGCTGATGTAATTGGAATGGTTCTTAGCTACAATTCATGAAAATCTGTTCAGGCGTTTCAAAGATATCAGCATTTTTTTGTGTCCGGGGTTTCTTAAAATTTTGTAAATTTTACTTATAGCATGAACATTGAGCACACACCATTTTCTGGAATATGCGCAATAATAAAAATTAAATTAATTAATTTATTTTAAATAATTATTTTTATATGAATACCGCACAACTACTCCCGTCTGGAGCCAATGAGACTATGGAATCCCCATATGGGGGTATGTTGTGAGGCTGTAGTTTAGCGGGGAGGGGAAGGAGATGGGGAAGAGGAAGGTGGGGAAGTACCTGGCTATTCAGATCTGGCCACCAAACACGGCTAAAGCCATTTCAGTCAAAGTTTCAATTCTGAATGGTGGTCTTATATCAGGGCGATACTGAGAGTATCTTCCACTCTGGAACGTGCCGCAAATATACTACATATTATTTTTTAATGATTTAATTGTGAAATAACACAAATTAATCAAATAAAATTTATTTGCCACGCCGGGATTCGATCCCACGACCTTCGGATTGCGAGCCTTACCGCTAGACCATCTTATGCTATATCACCATTATCTTTTATGCATTTGAATGAAATTACATTTTATGCTTTTGTTATTCGGCTATACATCTTCTCCACACACCTCTTCGGGGACACATAGTTATATTTTGTGTAAGTAAACGTATTTTCCCTAAACCGACTGCATATTGTATATAAGTAGGCTAGGAGCCAATTGTTGGGAGATCAACTGCATGGATCCAGATTGATTGAGAAGTAAGCTTAGGTTAGTTACCTGTTCTTTTAAAAATATTAAATCACGTGTTTACTGGTCATCCATACTTTATTTTTCTATGGCAATCTCGTGACCTATGCTGATTCTTGATCTTCGGTTCACAATACGAATCAACGTTCACTTGATCGTGCCCTGCTATGTCCTGTGAGTGACTAGCAGCTGACTTTATCTACGTTGTATACTATTATGATACAACGTAGATAAAGTCACCTGCAAAAATGTTGGAGCATGATCGAGGAGTAAAAAGAACTTACAAGAGCCAATAAAAAAACTTCGTTACATAGGTTACGTTAGGTTAGGTTATTGTTTTTTTTTTATTCATCACTCTTCTTGATATTTCAAAGGGATGTCAAAATGGCACGTTGTTGAGTTGTCATGAAACCGTAAAAAATATCTAGTCTCGCAAAGCTGTGAGTTTGTATCTAGGTAAGAACATCAGTTTTAGTTTGGTTTCGGACAGGGATTTTGGCTTGGCCACTTTGACCACAGTTGGGTCGTTTTTAAATATTTCCGTTCCTACATACATGCAGTAGACTGTAAAGTGCCCACTGGACGGTGCGGAGCAAGATATCACATTCAGGAACACAGCGGTAGTGATCGCTAATGACGAAGATTAAACTGAGAAGTGTGGGGGAGTGATAAGTTCCTGCAATGATGAAATAACTGCTCAAACTACTGATGGATGAAGCATTACGATCAAAATTCAGTTCCGTTTTGTAATTATGTTTAAGCAGTATTTCCAATATGTCTACTTTTCCATTATTTATTTAATGATTATGTTCCAACATTGATTTAATATTGGTTTTACAATGATACAATTCTTTTAATCCTTTAGGCTTAGGGCCTATTTCCGCTTTGCAATGAAATGCAAATAAATAGAGTATTTCTAAACACATCCGAAAACTAAAAACTGTTTTTGAAAGATGAAAGATGCTTTCTTATTTTATAATTCTTAATAAACAAAATGTTTGTTAATGCCAACATTAAAAAGTTTTAAAGTGGCTGACCATAGGTTTTTTCTAACAAAAATTACTAATAATGAAAAAAAAAAAAACTCACACAAATTTATTTGGCAAATACATTAAAAACATTATAGTCAACTTCTTTTTTTGTAGTTTCATGTAAAAATATTTAATTAAAACTTCACAAAGTTCCATATTTTTTTAAACTGCGGTCGGAAACTTTGATTTCATAAAGGTTACATTTAAATTATTTTGTGGTTAACTTTTTGATTGGAATATAAAGCGTGGTATTTTCTCTTTCTAACACTGTTTGGATATTTCTTATAATGATAGTAATAGCGTGCTATTAGTGTGAAGCTTTGTGACGATACATGCAGGTGCGGCCCCAGCAAAAGGAAGCACAAAAAGTGAACAAATTAGCCTGAATGGCTATCAATTCTTTTCTCTTGGTTAAGAAATCTATTATCGTGTTTGAGATAAATTTGCACAGCCATATAATAGGGAAGAACACTATGTGTAGGTGTGTACGGTACAGCGAATGATACCTACCTAATAAATGTTTTTTTTTCATATTTTTATTTTAAGATTTGTAAATTTTCATAAATATGGCAGACACCAAAAAGGAACCTGATTTCATGTTATAAATCATTCATTCAATTGAATAAAGATTTTTTCAAATACGTACGGACAAAAACAATGATGTTTTCCATTGTCGTACAAAACATAATTATGTTACAATTATTATAATTAAAGTTGCAATATTTTGGTTTTTTTTTTAAATGTGAATACCGCACAAGAGTCCCAACCGTCTGGAGCCAGTGAGGCTATGGCGTCGCCAATTGGGATATGTTGTGAGGCTAAAGGTAATGAGGTGGGGAAGGATATAGGAAAGACGAAGGTGGGGAAGTGCCTGGCTATTCAGATCTAGTGAACAAACATGACTAAAGCCATTTTCAGCATCGTTTTATTTCTGGGCGATTCTGAGAGTATCTTCCTTTCCGGAAGGTGCCACACATGAAATTTATCTAATTGTGAAATAACACATTTCGCTAAAATAAAATTTACTTGCGCATGCCGGGATTTGAACCCGTGACTTTCGGATTGTTAGTCAAGAGCCTCACCTTTGACCACAGAGGAATAATTTGTTATGTGTAGCATCCTACTCCTAACATTGTGCGTATTAAAACTTAGGTCATATAGGACATATTCTGTATGCTTTATTATCTAAGGTTAGCCGTAGATCGGCACCATCTCCCGTTGCGTCCTTGACTCAGAACAAATTTTATTATTATTGTTCGTCATAATGCGACTCGCGAGGTAATTGTGCAGATGAATGGTGATCGTCCACATGTGAGCTCAATTGGAGGGCACTCCGCGAGGGGCCACCTGATCTGTTCACAGGGCTGGAAGATGTCAGGCATCCATTAACGCTTCTCATTCAGATATATGTTCAAATCAGAAAAGTCGGGGACGCCCGGCGAATGGCACGAAGACGTCAATATACACTTTTAATATTCTCACGAGATGACACGATGAAACACACAATACACGTATATCTGTTTCCTCCAAAGAAAAAAGTGGTACTTTGGAGGAAACAGACATACGTGCATTATACGCTTCATCTTTTGTCTCACCATTATCTAATGTGTAAGAAAGAGCTGCAGCATTTTTGTGACAAGGAACGTATGTTTATTACCGTTTTTGTAAGTGTGAGAATATTAAAAGCGCCTGTTGACACGATCAAATGAATAAAATATGCGATTCCGGCGATTTCAAGAAACAGAATAACAGATGAGTATCTATGAGACAATATGACTAAATGAATCAAGGAGTACGTGCCGAGACAGAATTAGGTGGTGGTTTATCCCCTCTGCTTACCCTTTGGAGAAACGGCGTTACGGTTAGTTAGTTTAGAAATTGGAGTAAGGTGATTAATTTTATTTAGAACGATTCGTAAAGCGCTTTAAAATATGTAACGGGAAGTAAGCGAAATTAATTTGATCAATTTATTGAGCGCACTTTTACAATACAATATCTTATACCCATTTTGATTTAGAAACATTACATTGATGTTCTTTGATAATCGTAGACACGAGGAGATAAAAATCCGCTTGGGTCCTGCAAGCGGCTTTTTGATGGGCTTCGCCCAATTTAGTAAAGTTCCCTGGTAGTAGAGTTTGCTCCTTTGTAACATTAAAAAGCAATAATAAGAATGAGTGCAAAAATTTACTTATCGCGTAGATGTTTAATCATTTTTCTATCCAAATAAAAAACAACATTTGTGAAAGTCTACGTAATATACAGGGTGTTAACAAACGTGACTTGACTTACTTTAGCCAGTGATTCCTGACATTATTTGGAGTAAAAATGTTAAATAAATTTTGGTCTCCGGTGACAATTATGATGTTTCTTTTTCAACTAAAATATGTCTTTCAAAACTATTCTAGAAAGTTTAAGTAAATCAGTATTATTTATATTATAAAATTCTCACTTGTAATTTTATTTTATTTTTTAGGATGGAAGCACCCTCTGATGGAAAAAATGAATACTGCGATCAAAACGGGTAAGACAAAAAACATTTTTAAACCCATTAACCAGTGGAAGAGAATTTAAATTTCGTCGAACGATGATCTTGCGATTGTACCCTTGCAACGATACAGGGCGGTTCTGATCAGAAAGATTAATTATTCTCCATACCAGCATTTTAATATAATGACTGAATATCGATTTTATATCATTCCAAATTTGCTTCGATAAATACCCACATTCAAAAATGCTCAAGCTTGTGATGATAAAACAATTAACACTATGTACTTTAAGTAATTATTGTTTGATCATAAGTATTTTTAATTTTTCAATAATGTCTCATAAAATGTTTTTTTAATATATTAGTTTGTAAGACCGTAAATAAGTAACTGAAGTATTCTCGTCACAAAACAAGGGCACGGATTTATTATGATTTTAGTTGAACTAAAATTAAAATTCTGAAAAGTAGGCCTTCCAAATAATATATTGTTTTATTTTTCTGTGATTATAAGATTTGAAATGTATGTTGTATAACACAAAATGATTTTTTATGATTTTAGTTGAACTAAAATAAAAATTCTGAAAAGTAGGCCTTCCAAATAATTTATTGTTTTATTTTTCTGTGATTATAAGATTTGAAATGTATGTTGTATAACACAAATTTTTTTTTGAAAACTTAACAAATCTGCCAACGGCCTGCGGTAAAACGTTATTGTACTAAAAATAAACATATTTTCTCAAAATTTTAAAAATAAATTCACTAGATAAAAGAACAGTCTTTTGAAATCAATTTATAATTTTTTTGTGAAAAAGAGTCAATATGTCTAAAAGTTGATTTAAAAATGACATATTTTCGGTTTTGTCTGGTTATTCCCTCTTAATAATGCAGTAATCAAATTGTTTTCAATTTTCAACAAAATGCTTATAAAATTACGACTATTGTTTATCTTTTTAATGTTTCCATAGAATAATCGGAATGTCAAGGAAAAATAAGGTAAGTCAAATTTTAATATCATAAATACCTATTTTAGAAAATGTTTGCTTGAAGGGTCTCAAATTTAGTATAGGCATTTACCATGTGTAACATTTTGTCACTTTCTCATCATTTGTGTAAAATTTAAAACACTCATTAGTAAGGCCCTGAGTATAATATAATATGTTTCCATTACATATTTGAAATATATAAATCAACACAGCTTGATACAGTAAATACTTGTATACCTACTCGTAGTAAGCGAGTTTTCTTTACATACATTCAATGTATTGGGTGGGCTACCTACGCATATAATATTTCAATCAAATGAAGTACCTTATAGGTAAGTACCGCAGTGCTCAAAGTTGGAATCCGTACCTACCCACGTACGGCAGATCCTAAATTCCCGGCTGACCCCGGGTGACTTTCGCAATTAAGTAATTGACTAATTGTTGTGAAATCTTTGCGCTGGAATGCGCCCTACGGCCATTATAAATTGTCGGTCGCAGCGCTTTTTGGGAATAATTGAGTCTCATAATTCGAAATATGCACATATGTTTTTAAATAATTAAATCTTTTGCAGTAAAGTCGTTGATTTATAATCGCAAGTCGCAATTTAAGTTTTTAATTTAATTTAAGTCGCAATAAATAAGTGTTTTGTGTGCTAAATGGCAACACATGATTTGTGAAAAGTTGTGAAATAGATAGAAGGAAGTGAGAAGAGTGACAAGTAGTTTCGGAAGTTCAGGCATTTCGATTAATAAAACTTATACCCCCTTATTAACAAACGTTTTTTTTTTTAATTTTTACCCAACTCGTCTTCTTAGTTCTTAATTATCCAAACGACCATTTTAATTTTGTCCAATCTTCATTTTAAAATTAAAAATACATTTTTAAAAATGATAGTTAATCACTTAACTAAGAATTGTTTAAACTAAGAGAGATTTACCTTTACGAAAATAGCTTTATCTTAAATACCTATATAATATGTTTAGTTGAAATAATGAAAGAAAACGTTCTTCTCTTTTCTAATGGTCATTTGAACAATTAAGAACTAAGGCGATGAACTGATAATTGACTATTGAAGATTCTTCAATGGTTGTTTATCAATGCGTAAAATTTAAAACACTTTTATTAGTACCCATAACTCATAATTTAATACTAAAATCATTTTAAATATTGTATTAAATAAATTTTAAAATTTGGTGCTTTCTACAATATTGCATTTATCTACCTACAAGAAACGCAAAGTTACGTTAGAAAATTTTATTCCGTGTACCTATAGCCGCAAAGACAATGTTCGCACAAACATACATATTTTGTAAGTCGGGACCCCAGTGTTTTTTTGTTTTTGTCAGGTGTTTTGAAAACATTTTTTCGCTGGAGGCCCGACTTATAAAGAAAACATTGTACATTGTTGAATCAATTCATTATAAAAGAGCAGACGCATATACGCATAATTGAAAATAATTTTTAGTCAAATTCGCTTGATTTAAGGTACATGAACTTCAAAATCAACTAAGAATAAAAAGTCAAAATAATCAAAAAAATATTCTTGAAAACAGCAAACGAAACGCAATCATCATTGATGTTTAAAAATGTATGAAACAGAAAACTAAAACGAAATTTGTGTAATGAGATAATAACATAAATACACAGAAGCGGGATATTTAAAAAAAAATATTTTTTTGTATTGGTCGCCATTACTAAGTCATACAGAATATCGGGAAAAAAAATAAAGTTGCATATTTTTTCTCCTGCTTGTAATAAGAAATTAGTTGCTGTTAGTAATATATACAGGTTTTAACAGCAAGAAGGATTTTAACCAGTGATTTTTGAGATTTTGCTGTCCGATGAAATTTTTTTTTTTCATCACAAGTCGCAAATTTGTAGATGGTATAGACTTTCCGATCACACGATAAGCAATCTGTTTTGTCCTGGCAGCAGGGTAACAAACGAAACAGCGTGCGTATCACGTGATACTGTGTGATCAGTGACGACGATCAAAAAATATTTTTTTGTAGTATTTAATAGAAAAAAAATCAACGGCAGTAAAATGACAACCACTTTTTTACTCCAATTAGGCTCAGGAATCGCTGGTTAAAATCTTCAGGACACTTATTGTTACACCCTGTATCTAATTAACCAATGAAAATTCCGTGGGACATAATATTTATTTTACAATATTTAATTAAAAATAATTGAATTTGCTTAAAAGTTCAAGTTTTCTAAAAGCTCCAAATCAATACAATGCCTGTAATTAATAGTGTTATATGAACCTACGAACCGGCTATTTACTCTCACTAGAGATTTTTTACTTGCGAAACCAATCATAACACGCATTTTCTCGATTTTACTAAACAAAATATTAAGGTTGAACTTCATATGGTGCTCCAAGAAACTTTGGCACGACAGATAACTTTTTTGAATTTTTCGCATAAAAAATTATTAGCCCCAAAAAAACCAACAAAAAAAGTCACTTAACCAGCTTGATTTTTTTCTGAAAAACTGATTGCATATTGCATATTTTGAGAAAATAAATATTTTGACACATTTGTGAAAAAATAGTGTGAACTTCATAAAAACATGTTTCTTTCAGGCTTTCACCAACTGAAAACGCTGAGGACTTAGAAGTGGAAATTCGCAGTAACCCGGGGAGTATTTCTACATCTGTGGCTGAGATTATAAGGTAGATAAATACCAAATAACCATCTAACTGAATTTTTGGAAAGAAAAAATATTCAATTAAATGAAGACATATAAGCGAAACTCAATCGAAAATCTGAAAACAGGTCTGGGACAGAGGTGTCAATATCTTTTTCTGATTTTTCTGTTTTCTGAGTTTCGCTTATATTGTCTTCATTTAATTAAATATTACAATTTGAGGTTTTACTCATAAAGTTAAAATAAAAATTAAATGAAAAAAATATTCATCCGTGCCAAAAATGTAAATTTAAAAAGTTAGTTAATTGGGTGCGTCAGGCGACCGAATTAGATTTTTATAAGTCAGTGAACAAAGTATGAGTCTACCAGTATTACTAGTGTACACATGTCTTACTTTTTGTTGACTGCTCTGCGCTTGGAGTACTTGCAAGTCAATACCAATTTGTTACCGCTACGACTGCAACACTTCATTCAATAGGTTTTCGCTTGGAATTGGACCTTTGGTTAACGCGTAAGCGGTGATTAAATTACGTTCGTCTCTATTCGTGCAACAATGAGACGACTAATTTCATAGAATAAGAAATTACACCAGGAATGCTCAATATGGAGCTATATCACCAAACGAAACTGTGTTTTCGAAATTTAGATGCGATGGAGACCTACGATTTCATGCAAGTGTAAGTGAGACGGAACGCCGGGCAGTTAGACTAAAAGGGACCAATATGTTTCAATTCAAATATTTATGGAAAGTGCTTCTAGTGTTGTATTGTTTATTCTACGACTACCTAACTGTTATCTAAATTTAAATAGTTTGGACAGAGATACAACTGAGGCTTAACCGTAGTACCTTAACACAAAAATTCAAATGTAAATATTTTTTTATTAACTTTGCTAATAACTATTATAAAAAAGAAAAAAAAAATGCCAACCGTACTCAACTTTTGTTATACTCTGTATTATAGGTAAATCATTTGGGTGAATCAAAAAAATCTTTTAATTTAACAATATAAATGGATTGATAAACGTAGCTACGCAACATTTCGACATTTGTGGGGTAAAAGAGGAAATGTGAACGGCTGTTTTGAAAAACTTTTTTGAAACTATCGGTATGCACAAATATATTCAAAGATGTCCATATTTTCAATGATTTGCCTTGTACCAATATTTCTGACAAATGAATAAATTTTTTTTCATCTGTACAGAAGCAGTGATGAAACTGACGGAGCAACAGTCGAATCTGCGGAAATACCGGTTGACATCAAGCGCAAGGGAGGAATTCTTTCATGTATCGGAGTCAAACACAAGTTAGTGAATTTGTCCCTTTTTACTTTGTCTTTTAATCGAACTAAATGTATTCCGAAACAACTAAGCTTGGCAGACGAAGGGAACGATTTTGATTTTATAATTGTATTTATTAATTTATATATTTATGAACGGTATTTCGTGATACAAAAATAGTTTCCGGCATAGGTAAATAATAACAAAACATTGTCCACATCACTTCATTGTATGGCAAGTCCAAACTGGTTATTTTTTCGCAACAACCTCGGGTAGATTTTGACCCTAAGCACAACAATGTTAACGCCAGTGTCATGCACAGAGTTTTTTAGGGTTGGCAGTAGGAGAAATAGCGCTTTAATTGATATTTTAAAAATTCACATAGACTTGGTAAGTTTTTGCTGAGAATGGCAAAGCTACTGTCATTAGCAATCATTGGTTGAAATTACCTAAGCCATATCAAATATTCAAATAACCCCGTCTTTTATGTATATTACAAGCCTATTACTGGATTATGATATAAAATGTTCACCTTTCTTCGACCGCACAATTGCTTGAAAGAAAACCATAATAAAATGATAATTAATTCATTAAAAAAAATGTTGTACTAATTAATAGAGGTATCAAAAGATGGCACTGATTGCGACATTTAAAATTTGTACCAAAAGGCACGGCCTTTTTCGATACTAACACAAACGAGTCATCCCTTGAATGAGCATAGCACAACACGATAACATATGAGATTTTTACTGTCAAAAGTATTGTAATGATTTATTTTTGGGTTACTACGCCATTTCGGACAGCATTACAGTATTCAACACCAGGCAGATATGTAATAGATCCTGTAGTCTCCCCCTGATGATAAACATTGTAATGCTGTCCAAAACGTGGGCTAAAGAAGGAGGTAGCGCATCACGGTATAATACCCCAAAAATATACCACTGTAGAAGCACGTACATGTAAAAAATTTTATGTCGAATGAAGGCAACATTTTTGAAGTGAAACTTCTTTAGGACCGTTAGTGACATTAAATTCGGGTGAAACGGAAATGATTCACACCTCAGTTCTACTAAATACTCGGTTCTAATATAATGCGGTAAATTTGCACCTTGGCGTGTGCCTTTCATATAGTGGGAAAGGTGCTTATCAAGTATCAGCGACCAGAGAGACAGATATTACGTAATCCAAAAAAAAAAAAACATTTTTATTTTGTGAAATCAATATCCAATCTTCATAACACTAAAAAAATGCAAAAGAAAAGAAAGAAACATCTCGCGACTTACTAGTTTCACTACTACCGCTTGTGAATTACACACTCTGTCTTTTTTTAATATATGATCGTTTGCATATTTATGGTGAAATGATACGTTATAGTGAAGCTTTTGAAAGCGTTAATTGATTTCTTGCAATATATATATTTTTTAATTTTGTGAGTAATGTGGGATAGGCAGTGCACTATAATGCTTACGTGCACGCCCCTGGTTAAAACCAGTTTGCTCATTGTTAATAAACCATGTATTTACACAAACAGTTTTTACACAAATACACATAGTTTGAATATAAAATAAAAATAAAAATTTCAAATGCCTACATAATTAATTTAAATTACATTATTATTATGCGAATAAAAATCAATGTGTTAATGGAAATTGTACTTACTGAATAGAGGACCGTCATGATTGAGAGAGGAGGTGTGCAACTGCGAATGATGTCTTTTTCCAGATATTGGACCCTTTTATACGCGAGCTTTGGCTTGGGGAGGGGTGACTTTTTCATATTTTTAAGCTTTACATCAACAGTCGAAGGCTTTATTAATATTGCAAATGTTTTCATATCTCTTGGCCTAACGCTAATACCGCATAATCGCCAGTAATTAAATGGAACGACTAATCCAACAGAGGCGACTAATAAACAAGTCGAGTGTCAACACGACTCATTGTGGATATCGGGACACAGTCGGAAATACACTGATTCCAATGCTATCCAAAACTTTTATACCTTATATTAAGACAAAAAAAATGTGGGCAATTCACACGCGGTAGAAGTGAAATCTTCAGAAAATTAAAGTAGACAAGAGTGAGGAGACTACGAGGCGCTTTTTTTATTAGCGACTTTTTCCATGTTTTTGTCGTCAAATTCCAATGCACTTTCTAAAAATAATATTTTAATTTTTTTTGGATTTCGTTCGATTCGATATGAACAGTCTGGTCCCTGAGATTCATCAGGCGCTTTTTAACACTACACCAAAGGAGACATGCAGTGGATTTATCGTATTATTTGATTATTATCGGATTGCAATCTTTAGAGCACAGGCATCAGGCGGGAATGATGTATTTGTTCTACCGGTATTACAATGGAAGACGCTCCGAGGAATTAGCGTCATTGATCCCCTTGGCACCGGTGCATAGTCGGGAAACACGCCAAACACGCGCCCAACATTTGCACACGGTTGACTTTAGTTACATGAGAACGGGTCATTTCTACGACTCGTTCTTGAGTTCGAAAATTCGGCTTTCAAAAACTGCTTTATGTTTTACATTTTACATGGAGTACATTCAGAAATATTCCATTTATTTGGATTTTATTGGAAAGTGAAAATATTTTGATCTTCTCACAAAATGCCTTAGGATACGCAAATGCCCGAGGCCTTAGGAGTCACATTGCTGTATCTGTGTATGTATGTATGTATGTATGTACACAACGTGAGGGAACCAAATTCTTGTGCGTTATTGTAGTGTTCTCGTGGTTGTATTTACGAGTAGCCTGTTTATATTATGATCCTTTCTAGGCAAAATCATAGTTTCCAGGAACACATTGAATATTGTATACTATGCATAGCTATTATTTTAGTCGCAGTGCACCATACGAGAAAAATATCTACGTGAAGTAATGTACATATGACTGTTTTATGGATAGAAAAACAATTTGATCCTCAATGGACGTAGGTAGTAAACGTATAAGAAATTAATGCGTTGCGATATGAAGAAGGGTATTGCCACGCAATTCAAAATAAGTGGTTCTTTCACGAGAATGGTAGTTAGTTACTTTATTGAATTATATTACAGTAGAGACAATATTGTTAGAAACTTAATGGAACATAACTCCATAGTCTGGTTTGCCCTTCTACAAAATTCATATTCATAATGTTGAAAGAATTCAGAAAATTTCTACGTTTAGTAAATTTTAAACATAATATCCCTTTAGAGCATATAAATTACCCTGAATAATCTTAATGAATATTTTAAATATTCCAAATCTAGAAAACAGACGAAAAATAAACGGCCTAACCTTTTTATTAAAATTATTGAACTCTAAATTCGATTGTTTGAACTCCTGCAATTAATAAATCTTCATGTACCTACACGAACGACTAGATAAATATTAACATTTTACATACGCACATCTCATTCCAATTATAGTTTGCATTCTCCAATACAGTGTTAATAGTCTTGGTAACAAATATTTAAACAATATGGATGTATTTGATAATAAATTAAATTTGTCAAACTTCAAAGGACGTATGTGCCAACTATTTCTTCCTACTTCATAAACTATTTTTATCTCTATTTTTTCTTTACTTAATTCTTTGTTACCTACTTTGAGTCAACTCTTATATTTTATGTTAACTATATTTTGTTTCTTATATTTTATGTTATTTCCTGTATTTTGTCAAAAACATGTACTGCACTATACTCATATGTAAAAGCCCTACGGGTGTTTAAATATGTGAATAAATAAATATTGAAGCACCTTCTCGACAAAACTTTTGCAAGTTTCTTTCATACCTACTAATTTATCTACTTCTATAACGTCTGTCAAAGGTTAGCTACAATTTGATATTGTATTCGCAAGGTATGAAATCAATTAAACAAATAAAACATAGTCACTGCACGCCACTGTTAAGGAAGGAGCCCACCGAAATTTTATAAATAAAATTATTATTTTCTCTCTAAGAAGCGATGGGTTTTGGTACTGACAAAGGTTAGCTATTGTATTGTACTTAGGTGCCCATATTTAGAACAACACTTCACAGTCACACCAATTTCATCTCCTTAATTGTAATGCTTAACAAAAGTAAAAATAAATTCATCTCCCAATTAAATTAAATAAATTCATAAAGCTCGAAAGATTGAATATCTTTCAGGTACAATCGTTCTTATAAAAAATAATGTTAAAAATAAAGATAAGTAAAATCTCTCGTTAATCTGATATTATCGCAGTGACAATTTCGTTAAAAGAGTTTTATAAAGGCAATATCTAGCCTTTTGAGGTTTTTTTTTAAATGTTTTAAAGTAGGTGTTTTTAATCACGTACTACAACGGAGAAGCCTCAACATTTGGTTAGTGTTACGGTATTGTTTTAATGCAAAATAAAAACATTTTAAAAATCATAAAATCGTTTTCTGCTTTAGAATAAGGGGCTAATTTTTATGGGAAAAGTTTAAAAAAATAGTCTAAAATCGAATTCATCCACTTATAACATTGACATACTTTTCCAGTCATTCAGGGTGTCACTGAAGTAGATTTTATGTGTACAATAAATCATCCGCCAATCATCATCCGCCTGCAAAGTTAAGTTTATCAAGCAATACCTAACAGATTTTTTTGGCTAGTTATGCTTTAGTAAGGGATGCAACAGCAGGGATAAATCATCCAAAGAAAAACAACACGTAAACCATATCAAATAACGTTTATGAAAAAAAGTTTTTGTATCAATTAAAATATTTTTTTAAATGGAATTGGTCAACGAAATTTATCGTTTGTCAAAAGTTGGCGATCGATTTCCAAGATGATTATTTTCAGATTTTCTGAAAGACATGTTAATCGCAAACTGACTTTAAAAAATACCAAATAAATCCTCAAATTAAAAACAATTAATCAAATTTGCACAACTATTTTTAACAATAATTATCAACATGTCTGCCGTTAGAGCAGCGGTCCACGGGTTGCTCATCACTGCTCTTAATCAGCCATCGGAGCACACGAAACATTTTTCGCTGTCTTTGGCATTTGATATTTTATAAAACTGGGTTTTAACAATTTTAAGTTTTCGTAATAATTTTTCTAACGGTGACTCCTCTAGTTTCATGCCATTGAAAAATTTCAAAAGGCGTTTTTAGTGAAAGCTTAACAATTTTATTGTATATTTGATTTTGCATTACGCTAATAGCGATAAAAATGATGATAAAGTTTTGACAAAGTGAATTCGATAGGACACAAAGGATTTCATCGCACGACCAATGAGACAGCGGTTTTCAATCATTGAAAACAAACTTAAAATTTTACATTTTTTTTATATTTATCGTAATACTTTATTTTTAGTCTAAGGAAGAAGCAGGAAAAGGCGAAAGTGACGAAAAACCAAAAAGAGGCAAGAAGAGACAAAGAGACGCATGAAGAGACAAGAATAGCCATGACAAAATAACACAAAACATTGTGAAGGAAACGGGATAAAGGAAGTGACAATAAAACACTGAAGGAGTCAAACAGACGTAACAAGAGTTAAGAGAAAACGGAAAGAAGCAAGAAGTGGCGGGAATTGCGTGTTGATGCAAGAAGAGCAACAAAAGAACGAAAAATAGAGAGGATATTAGAATGGACTAGACGCGCCAAAAATAAGCAATAAGAAACTAAAAGAGCCAAAAAGAATCAAGAAGAAGCACGAAAAGTGAAAAGAAGCCATCAGAAGAAGATTAATAGAAGAAGAAGCAAGAAAAGTTAAAAAGAGACGAGAAAGGGTAAGAAGTGCCTAGGAGAGACACGAAGAAGCAAGAGTCCGAACAAACTGTCAGGTAACCTCAGAAGAAAAAAAAAATTAAATAATACAAAAAACATATTATCTCTCAATTACCTCTTTCAAACATAATATGAGCAGGTAAATCGTACAATCAATTTCGTAATTCTATTATTGACACGGTCAACAGGGACATCCGGAATAGGAGTAGTTTCGTTATCATTTCCGATAATCTGACGAGTGCCAACTTACACAATAATATCAATCAAGCGATTCAGTTCGCCGTGTTAACATAATATAATATGTACCTATACAGCCACCCTGCACATTAATTTCGTTGCAGACATTCATGATGTGTGGATAAAAACAGGCCGATTTTTATTTATAATAATAATACAATGATATAACTTTGTTTTATTCCACTTTATTATATTGTTCTCCAACCGGTTTCGGTTCGACCTGAACCTTCTATTTACTGTATATTTCTGAATATACTGTATATTTCTATTCATCCCTGAGGAAGGTCCAGGTCGAACCGAAACCGGTTGGAGAAGAATATAATAAAGTGGAATAAAACAAAGTTACATCATTGTATTATTATTATAATTATGTATTCCCACAAA
The DNA here is from genome assembly GCA_936435175.1 of Glyphotaelius pellucidus. Taxonomy (NCBI): domain Eukaryota; kingdom Metazoa; phylum Arthropoda; class Insecta; order Trichoptera; family Limnephilidae; genus Glyphotaelius; species Glyphotaelius pellucidus. The sequence goes on from OW386542.1 coordinate 7,970,753, forward strand.
GTGATTGCTACATGTGACGATTTTTATTTGCTCAAATCATCACCATCACCATCACCATAAATCATGAACCTTAAAAGTACATAATATCGAGTGAAATAACATAACGTGTTTAGCTGGTATTATATTAAAAAACATGTTTTATGTATGTCTTTGATATTTTATATACATATTTTAATACATACTACATTTACTACAAAAAATAGAGTGTGCTTTAGACCACACGACTGAAGTAAAACTTCTATGAGAGGAAGAGAGAAAGAAAATGTGCGCGAGCACTGCTCTCTCTTGCTCCTACAGTGTGATACAGACAATAGGCCTGCACTTTGTCTTAGATATACGAAACGTAACTGGCTCTGAGAGAAAGAGTAAAAGCTGCGTAAAAAAACTTAACTATAAATCCAAAAACGAAATCGGGCTTGTTTCCAAAATTTAATATTTTCTTAAAACTATTTAGTTAGACATTTTTGCAAATACTTTTTTTAATTTACCTACTTCACTTCGCTGGGTGGCTGGTTTAAAAATTCGCATTAATTCATTCAAAGTCCCACAACGGACTGCGCTGCAAACCTTTGCCTTACTTTAGCGAACTTTACTTTTCTATGCAGGGTCTGGTTTTTTCAATGTGCGCTCTTCGGTGGTCAAATTACAACTAATTCCGTATCATTCCGTGTCAAAAATATTGTTGCCTCCAGCTCGTCGAAATAATATCCAGATTCTTGTAAGGACAAGTTTATCAATTTGAATGTCTAAGATTGTATAATCGTTTTTTGGATTCAAATGCATAATTATTCAAATCTTTTTTCAGACCCAAATCTGATGTGGCCAGCTCAGGAGCATCGGGAATATTTCGGCAGGTAATATTTTCAATTAACGGATCTAAACAGTATTCTACCAAAGTAACCATATCAACCAATATTTTTTTATTGCTGTTTCTATGTTCACCTTCTGCTTTTAGTTCGTTATACTGCCGGAGGTTGACAATCATCGAAGCAATTTCCACTCTGGAGACTGCCGCTCGGAATACTGATCGGGTACACTTGTTACACCAATAGCATTTTTCCTGTTTCAAAAGACTTTCAACAATTTTCTTGGCCAATTCAAACTTATTTTAGTGTACACAAAAATAAAGGAAATAACTTGCATAGAAGAAGTAGAAAAAATACAATACATTTGATTTTTTATAAGAACAGCTCTCTTTTTATAACTTGTGAAGGTTATTCCCATCAATGTAATATATCAATGAAGAAGAAGAAAATACTAAAAATCTAAACAAAAATATGAAAGAAAACAAGACACAGAAAAATAGAAAAGGATAACGTCGCATCTGGGACTCGAACCCAAAACCTCTCGTTTAACCGGGAAAAAATAGTCGAAGATAGTATTGTTTAATTCTAAAATTTGAAAATATGAAATTGACAATTGTTTGATGGAAGGCGGCAATGGCTGAATTGGTAAAAGCACCTATCCCGGTTAGACGAGAGGTTCAAGTTATTATCTTTTTTCTATTTTTCTGTGTTTTTTTTTCATGAGCTCCACGCAGGAGGCCCTGAGGAAAATAATTTCCCTCAGGGCCTATTGTCATCTTTGGGGATGCTATTTGGAGGGTTTTTTTTAAGGAAAGGAAGAGGAGGAGAGTTCTGGGAAGGAAAAAGGTTTAAACTAGTCGGCCCAAAAGATGGCCCAATTAGGTCAAAAATTGAAAATAGATGTACGATTTATCATAGTAAAAGAACTGTTTTTTACGGGTTGATTTTTTATATTTCCAAGTACTTTGTTTGAACCTTTAATCAAAGGTTAAACCAAATGTAAAAAAAAAACAAATAGGCTAGATAAAAGTTTTTAAAAAAAATTATGATAAGGGGAGATATTAAAATTGTATGTTGTTTTAGAAATCTTTTGCGACGGTGGACCGTCAGATCAATGGCGCCCTATCGTCCATCGCGTGCGTGGCGCGGCAGTCCATCGAAGGCATCGGCAACATGCTGGGCCGGAGGGTGCCCGCTGCCGCAGCTAACTTACTGCCCTGGCCCACCGAGAAGGAAGAGTACGATATCCAAGGAATTATAGGTAACACGCCTTGTTTAACCAAACCTAACCAAATACAGAACAACTTAACCTTACTCAGCCCAATCTAAATAAATCTGACCTAATCTAAGCTATCCTTACCTACCCTGGTAACCTGCTCAATGAGAAGGACGAAGACGATATCCAAGGAATTATAGCTAATGCACATTCATGTTTAACCTAACCTCTAAATAAAGATCAACCGAACCTAAACTAATTATCCTTACCTTCGAGAAGGATGAGTAAAACACCCAAGGAAGCAAAAGTAAACTTTTTTCAACCTAACCAAAACTAGGCAAACCTAACCTAACTCAACCCAACCTAGATGCACCTGTCCTAACCCAAGCTTTCCTTACATATCTATCTATTGGCCCACCGAGAAGAATGGATACGTCATTCAAGGAAACATGGGTAAGATACAATACATACCTTATTTAAGCCGCCACTATTCGAATTTCGACCGATTTCTTACATATCTCCCTTAAACATTTGAAGTTTTTAAGCTCTTAAAAAAATATATGTTATTTTTGAAGATAATATCTAGATACATTCTACGCCGAAACGCAAATTATATGAAATTCCCTCGATAGAAAAAAATCGCGAAGTATCCTCCGAAATTTTTTTAAAACAAGCCTATTTCTATTATTTTACAAGTTATACTTGTGAAAAAAATCACAATGTTTCTTTAAATGATACTAAAGATACGTTCCACGAGATTTTTGCTCTATTTTAAACGAGTCATGTTTTATTAAGCTTTTTCGTAATTTTCGCTTCAATTTTATCGATTTAAATATTAGCGCGCTCTCTCCAACATTCGTAATTACATATCTCTCCTTCTTCTTCTTTTCGAGAGCGGTTACGAGGCCTTAACCTATGTAGAGTTTAGTAACAATGTCTTGGCTATTAGTCATCATTCATCAATAATGTACATGTATGTAGGCATTATAGGATGTGGCGGTACATATAAAAATCAAACACAAACAATTTACGTATCACAAAAACTAAAAATAAAAACAAATTTAAAAAAAACCCTATTCATATTCGTCAGAACTTTTATTCAGACAATTTAAGGTCAGAAAATTAAATGAATTATGCTTCTACCATGCAACATTACAAATTTATAAAGATGATATTCAAAATAAAGTAGCACCCTTTAAAAATAACAGAAATCTTAGACAAACGTCAATACTTCCAACTCTAAAATGTAAAAAAACAGTAGGACAGCAAAATCATAAATATCTCGGTGTCAATTTTTTTAAATTTCTTACCAGAAAGAATTAGAAACATGAACACTAACATAAAAGAATTTAAAACACACCTTAAAAATTATAGTGAAAACATGAAATGAGTTATACCAAATAAAACTACTATACACACAAGCCCTGCTTATTTATGGGGGTACATCAAATATATATATTATGTAACTAATTATTGTATAGAATCTATTTGAAATACATGTATCTATTTATGATTCATAATAAAAAATAAAAAAATAAATAAAAAATATGCAAATATGCACATTTGTCGGAATGTTAAAAAACCATGATATTATATTCTATAATATACATTTGTTACTTCAACTATATTATGTTGTGTTGTTCGCGATGACACCTATCCGTGTATCTTTATCTACAGACATTATACATACATATATCTCATATCCCCACGTGCGGTATCCACTATGTAAATATCCTCAATCGATCTTAATTGCGCATCCGCGATGTGCGCAGGATGCTCGCATCATCACCGAAATAACTTTATTCATGAATGGAAGGGATCGTGGAATATATTAATTATTGTTTTCTCCTTAAATCGTATTACTTGTTCACTTTTTATTAACGTGCTGGTAGGGACCCGTGAAAAATCAAGGGATATAATAATTGTAGGATTTGCGAATTTCGATGCCTTTCAGAAACAAATACATATTGTCAATTATCGTTGTTACTCGTAATACTAGCAAAACTAGCGATAACGTTATATTTTCGATTTACAATTTACGGTTTATTTATTTATTAAGTCGGAGTTTACTAATCCGTACTCGAACCTACTCGTAGTGGCTACATATCGGATAAGCTGGTTATGCCGTGATGAGATGTGCTCATCTGCCCTGATGATGGATACTGTAACACTGTCCGAAACGTTGGCTAAAGAAGGAGGTAGCGCAACACGGCATAAAACCCCAAAAATAAATTTAAGAAATACTTTTAGCCGTGAAAACCTAAAATCATACCCGAATGTTTTAATCCGTACACCTATTTTTTAAAAGTCAATATATTTTTTTCTAAATTTCTTATTCCCGAATCCGTACTAAAAAAATATGAGCCGGTTAAATTCGAAGAATGGTATTGAAAGTGATAAAATATAATATAGTGATAAAAAATTTGGTACCCAGTAGGCGTTGCCACTGCCAATGCCACTGCCACTAGCCAATGGCACTCAGAGACAGAAAGTGGTTTTTTTTTTGTTTTAATTATGTTTATTGAAGTGCTTTTGACAGCTGTCCGTTTGAGAAGCATGGATTTTTCAAATTTATCATCTGTTATCCTCTACCGCTACTACGTCTCCTTTGCAATCCCTCTGCCCCTCTCTCGTCCCCACCTCTCCATCGCCCCTTCCCTGCGTTTCCTTCTTTCCCGTGCGTCCCCGTTCCCGCCCCGATCCCTTCCGCGCCCCCTCCCCACCCGCGTTCCTCTTCCACGTTCCCCATCTTTCTCCCCTCACCCGTCCCCTCTCCTTTACAAATTTCATACCGCCAGAACTCACCATTATATGCATAAAACTTCTAATATATGAATCTAATATAAAAAAATCTACATAAAATAAGAAAATTCCTAAAGTAACGATTTATTCAAATAATCTTTTTCCCAAAATCATTCTTTCAAGAGTGCCACTGTCTGAATAGTGCAAAGACAAGGAAATATATCGCCACCCGATTGGGCAGCTTTGTGACTATTGTGAGATAGGTTAAAGTAGGGGCTGTGTGAAGAAATATATATGAGAAGAAATTAAAGATTTGATATTTTATTTACGTATATACATTTTACAATAGCTCCACACAGGAGGCCCCGATGAAAACCATTTCCCTCAGGGCCTATGCCATCTTGGGGATGTTGTGTGTAGGGCATTTTAAAAGAAAGCAAGCAGAGGATGTTTTGAAAAGGAAAAAGGTACGACCTCCGGATCGAGGATGATTGAAAGCCTTACGACCATGGAGGTCGTCAAATATTCTATGATAAATTACTTCAGGAATTCTCTTTAGTTCCGATGCACCTGTAGTGCTTGTTCTGTATAATTTTAGAAAGACAATAAATACTTTATGACCTTATCGCATAATATAGAGAAATTTTAAAACTTGGCGTCGCTTCTTTAAGAGGAATATGAACGCCAGAAATATTTCGATTCTCACGCCTTCAAAATTTCAAAATCGAGCGTCTTATTTGCACGAGGCAAGTAAGCGAAAAAGTGGACCTCATTTATTTTGTGCATAATTTTGTAAGAATTAAAAAAAGTAAGAACGTAAAAAATCTTAAAAATAGTAAGAAATAAGAATGAAAATATTAAATAAATAATAAATAAATATAAATAATAAATATAAAATATAGAATGAAAAAAGTAAGAAGGTTCAAAACTTCAAAAGTAGTCTTCGCCATAAAGGGGTATTTTTTTAAAAATTGTTTCTTATATTGCTTCATAGTTAAGTCATGCAAAAACATTTTTTTTTTGGTTTACGCTTATATTTTTTGTCATGTAAATAATCATTTTATTGTAATTCTAACACATAGAAAAGCTAGCAAGAGCTTGAATTTATCCGAAACATATTTTTTGATGTTCATAATGTAAACCGACTCGTCGTAAAGATTAATCTAAATAATATCAAATAGGATTTCACGTATAGCATCATCTTAAGATGAATTAATTGAAATCCTGCAAGAATTCTCTGTACCTAAGTCGTAGTGTTTGTACTGTGTAATTTACGGTGTAATGTACTACGTAATTTATAGTGGAGTATATTGTATAATATGTACCTACTGCGTAATGTACTAGGTGTGACATCTTGTGAGGTGAGGAAGGACCCAATTCTAGAATGCGGCCGCGAGTAGAATCAGTGGCCCGCTTAACTTAGTGTACTGGAGGAGAGCAGGATGTTTGTATCAAGTTGATGTGATGCGTTCTATTCGCTCCGATTAGTTTATATAAATGCTTGAATTGGTTGAAAGAATCATTGAAAAAACGATGTCCACAACTATTGGCGTAAACACCCACACGGCGATGTACAAGACAATATTATTTTGGAAAATGTAATAACTTTGTGATGAATCATTTTAGAAAGGAAAATAATTACTCCGTTTTCTTAATCATTCGTTATTTTAACCAATGTTTGTAATTTTACTACGCGTTTACCAACAATTTTTCAGCTTCAATCTTTTCTAAAAGCAATTCAAAGATTTACAATTTGAGATGCGGGTATGGGTCCGCCGCCCAGGAACCATTTATTGGATAACCAACCTCCGCCATAGGTCACCCCAAGTGGTTCGCTACTTATATTGACTTTGAAGAGGATCCTGAATTCATGGGGTGAAGGTTGTGGGGGTTTTGGCGGCGGATGCCAGTGAGACTGGTTGAGCTTTAAAATCTCCAGCAGGGCTCTCTCAGAACATTGCCTTGCACCGCATTGGGAAGGATGTATTCATTCATCCGTCACTCTTGATCACACCACATTCAGATTCCTACCCATCCCTTATACCTTTTTCCTTCCCAGAACTTCCTCTCATTCATATCCTAAAAATACCCTCCACACAGCATCCCCAAAGATGACGCAGGCCCTGAAGGTAATTATTTTCTTCAGGGCCTACTGTGTGTAGAACTAATGTAGAAAAACATGTGTGCAGTTCACACGCAGTATACAGAAAACTAAACTTCGAGAGAATGAGACGAATGCTTACTATCAGAGTAGGATAATTGTAGGGTTTATTTATTATCATATTGTTACCATGTTAAAAAACTGTTTTACATTTTTTTCTACGATGCACCGCACAAAGAGGGCACGATTAGTCTATCTCATTCTCTCAGGCTAAATCCTATATATGGATGTGTTTATCTCTTTTTAGTGTCGTTCGTTTCCGTTTCATCGAGTTTCAAATCACAACGGTGCTAGAAATGTTTTCACTTAAAAAAACAGGATTTTTCATCAGAGTATACTATAATAACAGGACTATTCAGAAATCTCCATTGACTAAAAACGGTCGATCATTCAACAGAATTGCGGAGCTTTTGTAATTAGTACTCTGACGTGTACCTAGAGCAAATGCAGATATGTAATATAAAATATGATTTGTATGCGCTACCTCTCTGCGCCTGAGGCGATTCTAATTAGCCACTTAACCTTTATCATTCGAGCATTGTAATATCCTTAAAACGTGATCCTAATTGATTGATACCAATACCCAGTAATGAACTGATATTATTGTAATGAATGAAACACAAATTTCTGGAAATTCGCAGGTTCTCGGAAAAATACATGTGATTGAAAATCGAATAAAATTATGCAGCATTGTATATTCACTTTATTTGGAGAGTCGAGCAGACAAAATATCATAACACTCGCACTCCAGAATTTTTGACGTGGAAAATTTCGTAAATCGAAGTCTATTCAGAGTAATTATGTAAATGGTATTCACAATTGCTCCATCTTTGCCAACTGTATGGAAAAGACGTGCAGTCCATAGAGACTGTAAAGATGTACACGCCCCAAGTAAAGAAGGAAAATGTTTACCGATAAATTCAAGCATTTCTAGCGGCATACATAACGTTATAGCCTCTATGGACTTAAGTTCCTACCAAACACACCTTTTGTTATGTTTGATAGTTTGTTACCAAACAACACCTAGAGATGTTTCTGTCATAAATATACTTATCAAGTATGAATATCAACTATTTTTCAAAATTATAAATGCTGTCAAGAAAACTATAGTGAAGACTATGAAACGGAAATTATATGAAACTCCCTCGGTAGAAAAAAATCGTAAAGTATGCTCCCAAAATTATTATTTACACTATTTTTTTTGTTATTTTACAAGTTACATGTGTGGAAAATTTCACAGTGTTTATTTTAACGCCATTTTAGACATTCTCCACGAGATTTTTGCTCTATTTAAAATGAGTCGTGTTTTGTTAAACATTTTCACAATTTTCGCTTAAAAATTATCTTTTTTAGTATTAGCGCCCTCTCTCTAACATTCGTATTTGCATATTTTTCTTTTTTTAGCATACTTTTTTTGACGTATACAGCGTCTTAACAGACGAAGGGTAAATTTCTTCTTTTTAAATGTAATGATCCTGAGGCAATTTTTTTTAGAAATACTTTAGCTTCACAAATCCTTTGCAATTATAATACCTTCTGTTTTTTTACGGACCTGCAATATTGTATTTATAGGCGGACGGAGATATGAAATAATATTGTTTTTCAGTGTCCATAAATTAGACAATCTGTATAATGGCTAATATCATCAAGTTATTGGTTGCTATCGAAGCGTAATTTATTTTAGTAAAATAAAAAAGCATGTGGACTTGGCAATGACATTGACAATCCTTTGCAATATGTTTTTTTTTAAGTGAAACTTCTTTAGCACTCTTGAGATATGATACTCGATGAAATGGAAACAACACTAAAAAGAGACAAACACACACATCTATAGGATTTAGCCTGCGAGAGTACGAGATACATTTAAACCTTACCGCATTGGTCGCTTTGATTATGAGCTCATTTTCAAGGCTCCTATTGGTTGAGATTGTGTGTAAGTTTTTGTGAGTTTTTGTTTCGTGTAAGTTTTTGTTTCACTTCTACAAGGTTCGGAAAGGATTTTTTATGTAAGCAGTATTTTTTTACATTTTTTTCACATTTTTGAATTGAAACACTTCTTTAGCATTGTTGTGATTTGAAACTCGATGCAACGGAAACTAGCGACACTAAAAAGAGACAAACACTTGCATTTATAGGATTTAGCCTGCGAAAGAATGAGATAGACTGGTCGGTGTCCTCGTTGTGCAATGCATCGTGGCCTATCGGCCTCCTCTTTATGTGGTGCTTCGTAGAATAAAATGTAAAATAATGTTTAAACTTTGGCAACTATATTATAATAAATAAACCTACAATTATTCTACTCCTCATACTCTGCATTCGTCTCATTCTCTCGAAGTTTAGTTTTCTGAAGGTTTCACTTCCACCGCGAGTGAAATGCTCACATGGTTTTTTTGCCTTTTCGAAGACACGCCAATCTTTGAAAATCTTGCAATTTTAGTACCTTCGAAATCGAATGAACCATCAACACGTAGTTTATCGTAATTTCTTTTAAAAAAACGCACAAACCCTTCACGATTTTTTAGCATTTCTATTCATAAAAAATCTATTCAAAAATTTTTAATTTTAAAATATGCACCCAAAGACTCCTTCACTTTTTCACTTGATTTTATTAGTTTAAATAAATTTTAAAAATGTGTGTACGCACATTTACGATGCTAGATACCTATTTCAAAGGCGTTTGTAAAAGGTGGTTCAACCCCCCCCCCCCCCCCCCCCCCCCCCTCCAATAATATTATTTGCTATCTTCTTTTATCAATGTGATGAAAATAATAACTCTTGGTAAGCAGGGGCATCAAAACCAGAAAATTAATGACTTACCGTTGTTATTATTACATTTGTGAAACAATGAAACGCTGCTTTATTTTTATGTTTATATTTTTACCATTATAGGCAGCGGAGCGACCGCAATAGTGTACGAGGCTTGGTGCAGATCGAAGGAGGAAAAGTGTGCGATCAAAATCGTGCAGATGGACAAGAATAATGTCTCCATTGATGAATTGACTAAAGAAATACAGGTTTGTACCGTGTTTGTAAAAGTCTGTCTATAAAAAATAAAAATATTCTTGGGCATATATGAGATGTCTATGTATTGCTATAATAAACGTAGGAAATGTTTAAAAATTCAAAAATACCTTACTTAAAACCCCCGCGAAGGTTTCTCGATTATTACAACCACATTACAATACATCTGAAAGGTTTTTTATTCATTACAAAAATTCTTGCGAAACTGTCAAAAATTTGAGAATGAAATTTTGCAAAACAATGATTGTTAAATCAAAATTCAGTTTTCGAAACTCTTTAAATTAATGAATTTATTGAAAGTACTCGCCTAATACTTTGAATCGAATCAAGAATTATAGAGTTTTTAAATAGGTATCTAAGTTAGCTATCAAATTATTTGATTGATTGTTCTTATAATATACAAAAATGAATATTTGTAATACATGAAAATTTTAATAAAAAATTGGAATAGTAGCGAGCTGTTTGAAAACTGAATGTCCTGGGTCTGAATATATGGAACGCGGGAGGGGGTTGGTGGGACGGGGAAGCGGGAGAGAGGAAAAGGAAGGCGGGGAAGGTGGTAGGGGACACGCAGGGAGAAACAATTTATTTATATGAATATGGCATTGCAACGAATGCCGGGAACCAGCTAGTTATGAATAAAAGTGATACATTATAATTACCTGATTTCTGCGTAAAAATATAGAAAAACGTACTTTCAACGAAAAAATTTAATTATTACTTTAAAATATTAGTATAAACAGATTGGTCGAAGGTATGTTTTTAGGTTTTCACGGCCAAAAAGTATTTTTGTTATGATTTTTGGGGTGTTATGCCGTGTTTCGCTACCTCCTTCTTTAGCCAACGTTTCGGACAGCATTACAGTGTCCGAAACGTTGGCTAAAGAAGGAGGTAGCGAAACACGGCATAACACCCCAAAAATCATAACAAAAAAAAAAAAAAAAAGATTGGTCGAAAATTATGATAACCACCAATTTAAGGCAGTGTTGTTGTTTAGGACACTAAATTGAATATTATTTTAAATATTTATTAACTTCTTTTTGATATTTTTTACACGTTTATAAGCTTGTAAAAATTTTGTAGAAAAAATATGTTCATTACTGCTACGTTACTAGAGAGGAAGAACAACAGAAATACTTAATCTTTTGGGGGATCAAATTTACGAGAGATCAACATGCAGGGGATCAACTGTTGAATTGATGAATAATACGGTGGATCAACTCCCTGGGAAATCAACAGTAAGTCAATTATTTTATAACATGTGTCCTGACGATGACACAGGTTATCCGAGACAAGTTGGCACCTGTAAAAATTGATTGAATTTTGGTCAAATAAAAGACATAAAAATTGATCGACAAATGTACACCTACAGAATAATTGGGTTTTCAACATAATTAAAAAGTTTTGTAAATATTTCAGGCAATGTCAACATGCAACCATGAGAATGTAGTTCAGTACTACACCAGTTTCGTCGCTGATGATGAATTGTGGTTGATCATCAAGCTGCTTGACGGTAAGGCAATGATCTATTTATGAACACCCCGTACAGATTAGCCATCTCATGTCACAATACCTGACTAGCTTTCACGTCGTTTCATTCACATTCATATTACATCTCATTTACACACAATTCTGTTGTCTGACTTTTGACATTACATACTTGATCGTGCCAAGATCAACTCCGAACAGAACTCATTTATTTACAAATCCACAATTTAAATTATTACCACACGGACATCTCTAACTCGGCGTTAGGTGACGAAAATTCACTTAGCAACATGACTTGATCGTGCCAAGATCAACTCCGAACAGAACTCATTTATCTACAAATCCACAATTTAAATTATTACCACACGGACATCTCTAACTCGGCGTTAGGTGACGAAAATTCACTTAGCAACATGACTCAAACTAGAAAGTTCAAACTTCCCCCCCCCTATTTATTCCCGTCCCTTGCCTCTTAATCCTAATCCTATGTTCCTCCTCCTCATCCCCTCCCTCACATATTGTAACTAAAAAATAAACTAATTTAGAAAACACCCTTGCAATGTCGCACTTTATCATTCACTACCATCAGTGGAAAGTTCATAATAGGATTACGGTACCGTGAAAGCACAAAAAGGGCAATAAATAATTCCCTACCATAATAATAATTATTCAGCTCTTTCAAAAGATGAGATATACAATGTGCGTAGGCCTGTTTCCTCCAAAGGAAAAAAGTCATCATTTTCTTGCATCTCCCTCACACACCGCACCGTGGCGTCTCCGTAGACCCCTACAATACTACTAGCCGTGACGATAATTTTGAAAGTATGGAATATAGTTGCAAGGATAATATTGAAGCGTGAGTGAATTCCAAAAATTCAAAAACGTCAAATGTCAATGCTCTGATGGTTTTGCTTCTATTCTCAAATATTTATCTAATGCTCGAGCTCTTTCTTGCGCACTAACGTATAACTGCACCCCCAAAGGAAACACGCAATCAATGTCGTACATCTCCCTCAAACGTATTAAGAAAAAGAAAAGTAATTCCCATCCCCGTGGCTGAGTCGTAATAAGATATAACTGTTTCCTTCAAAGGAAAAAAGTTGTACTCTGGAGGAAACAGTCACACGTACCTACTTGTTGTGTGTCTCTTCTTGTCTCACCATGATTTAATGTGTAAGAAAGAGCTCCGGCATTATAGCGATACCGAACGCATGCTTACTGCCTTTTTTATGCTGTCACGATACCGTAAACGTGAATCGTTACGGTAATAATAAAAGCGCTGATTGAGTTATGAATTTTAAATAATGCAATTTTCTTTAATAATTTCAGGGGGAAGTCTTCGCGACATAATTAAACACCGCCAGCAGAACTACGATTGTGCGAAGGGGGTGTTGGAAGAGACTTTCATCGCCACGGTCCTGAAGGAAGTGCTAAAGGGCTTGAGTTATTTCCACAAAAACGGTCTCATACATCGGTAAGCAGTCATTATCACAACAACATTTATGTATTACTTTTTGAACGACTTGCGTGTTGTCTTTAAATGTCCTTGGCTTTTATCAGTGCGTTTATCTGAACAAGCATTTTGTTATAATGTTTCCATATTGCCATAATATATTTAGCAATGGCGTAGCTATAGCATTCACATGGGAGGGGTTGGGTCCTGGGGGGGAGGGGGTTGAAAATTTATAATAAAGTTTTTTGGGACCTCTACTTACAACGTAAAATTTACATCAAATTGATAAAAAGAGATGGTCCAAATGACATTGTTGAATTTTTCAGGAACGAGATTTAGGAGTACTTTTCTCTTTTTTCCTGCACAATACTGAGGCCGATGGGGAGGGGGGGTTAAACCCCTAAACTCCTCCCCCCCATTCTTTATATATGCCCTCGATATTTAGCAACAATTTCAATACAAATACACGTGCTTTTACATTTGCTATGTTTATAATTTCTACGTAGCGTGCAATACATGTATGATTATTAATAAAAGCGCAGATGAAAAATCACGAGAAAAAAATAATTAAAGAATATGTTATGTTTTTTTTCGAAAGAAACAATTACTTTGTGGTTAGAGATTATATTTTTTTTTAAATAAAACAAACACTTATAACCATTTAACCGCGAATTTATTATTTTATGCATCGACCGGTTTCGCTTCGACCAAGCTTCGTCAGGATATAATAATAATAACTAAAAAATACACTCTATAACCCTATCTTTAACTCGTTTCCTGCAATCCATCCCAGCCCATGATATTATGTAATGTGTTATATTGTTATTCTGAGGGCCTTAATTATTAATATTATCATATATCTAAATATTGTCCTTTATATTAAAATGTAAAATACGTCAGACTTTTAATAACTCATTGAATACTGTAAATTATTGTTGTTTGTACATTTACTTGCGATTAGATATTTATTGTTGTGTTGCCCCCTCCCACTAATTGATTATCCATTCTACCTCTTTCAAATTAATTTGTCTCTGTCTAATAACGTTCTTTTGTAATATTCTTTCTCTCTCTGTCTCTCAACTTATATATAACCGATAACTCTGTCTTAGCATTAAGTTATTATTATATCCTTATGAAGCTTGGTCGAAACGTGTTTGTTTTAATTTAAAAAAATATATTATGTTCAAAATTTAAAATCCATACTTAATACATTTAATAATATAATATAATAATATATAATTAATACTAATATTATAAATGCGAAACTGCTCGAGTTTGTTTATGACCTTTTCAGGCATTAACCAATAAAAAGACTTTAAAAATTCATTCTCCAATAGAAAGCTAAATTATATGCGCAGACTATATGTTGTATATGATGGTAAGCTCTGGCGTTATGAAATTATAAATATTAATATATTTTATTTGTTATACGTTTTCTCTCGCTAACAAAAGCGAGTTTTTGCTAACGTCAGAAAAAAATCTTTTCCATGGAAACCATGTTGATATATTTGTGGGCTCTAAGCCGGTAGGTACTGAGCCCCCTGGTCAGCTACTGCTCCAGGAAATTCAAATATTAGAATATGTTTTGTTTTTTTTTGGACAAGCTTCTGTTTTGGAACAAATGTCAGATAGAGTTCCTACATTAAAAATATAATTTGTAACGATTAGGTATAAAGACTGAATAATAAATAGTGTAATTTTTTATTATATTAACAAACTTCCAAATATTTAAATAAAAATAAACATCCGAAATGTTTGTAAGCGCATAAATTCCGAATGAATGAACAAAATTGGATAACTATTTTTTTTCTTTGAGCTATAGCTTAATGAAATTTAAGTGGTAGGCGAGATGTTTGAAAACTGAATGTAAGGGAATGAATGTATGGATTGCTGGAGGGGGTGGGGGTGGGGGGGAGGGGGGATAATTGATAAGTTCAACCCCTACAGTAATTTCCCGTAATACCATGCGAGCGAAGCCGCGGGGAAAAGCTAGTATAATATTAATGCGAAACTGCTCGAGTTTGTTTATGACCTTTTCACGATAACACAATATAAAGACTTTAATAATTCTTTCACCAATATAAAGCTAAATTATATGCGCAGACTACAGGTTGTATATGATGGTAAGCTCTGGCGTTATGAAATTATAAATATTAATATATTATATTTGTTATACGTTTTCTGTCGCTAACAAAAGCGAGTTTTTGCTAACGTCAAAAAAAAATCTTTTCCATGTAAATAATGTTGATATATTTTTGGGCTCTGTGCTGGTAGGCACTCAGTCTACTGGTCAGCTATTACTGCAGAAAATTTAAATATTAGAATTCGTTATTTTTTTTGGACAAGCTTGGAATAAATGTCAGATGAGAGTTCCTGTATTAAAAATATAATTCGTAACGATTATAAAGACTGAATGATAAATAGAGTATTTTTTTATTATATTAACGAACTTCCAAATATTTAAATAAAAATAAACATCCGAAATGTTTGTAAGCGCATAAATTCCGAACGAATGAACAACATTTGGATAAGTAATTCTTTTTTCTTTGAGCTATAGCATTATGAAATTTAGGTGGTAGGCGAGATGTTTGAAAACTGAATGTAAGGGAATGAATATATGGGATGCGGGAGGGGATGGGGGTGGGGTGGGGGGGGGAGATAATTGATAAGTGCAAGCGCTACAGTAATTTCCCGTAATACCATGCGAGCGAAGCCGCGGGGAAAAGCTAGTCTCTAATAAATGTACAATAGAACCTTATTTAACTGCGTACTATATTTTTTCTTGGGAGAAATGAGATTTTTTTGACATGTTTTCTATTATGTATATCTGTTTTTTCCGTATTTTTGTTACATTAAATTTATGCAAGCAGATTGATTTTGTCACAAGTTTATACTTTCTAGGTATATATCTGACTACCTTAAAAGTTTCAACCATTTACAATTTCTTTTAACTTTTGATAATATTATTACAGTTCAAAGTATAAATTAATGCGGTGGGAAATAATTGGAACAGTACCTACATATTTTCAAATAATAATAAATAATTACAACAATTATCTATCATGATTTGTAAAAACTATTTGGTTTCCTCCCACCTGCATTAATAACATTAAAATTCATATATATAATTTAATATTCATAAAAACCATAGTTAATTTGTCTAACAATCTATAAAAATCAATTATTTCCAACATACTTTTATGATTGAACCTAAGAATTGTCCAAAATGCGTTTGTTTTACGTAGCGATCTTGAAAGCGATAAAAATAATAATATGTGCATCATGTTGACTGGATTATTCTATCCTAAATGAATTGGTTGGGTGTGTCAAACTCTTTGACAGATTGACAACTCATCACAGTTCGATCAAAAGCGGAAACGGACCGAGAATCGACAACTATTCAAATGTCAATCATTCAAAATGCCGCTGATCAATGACTTGTCAAATGCGATGGAGTTTGAAACATCTCAACCTAATAATATTAGGGGTTTAATGCTAGATTAATCGGACTCAGTGCTAGAAGTGCCTATGTCAACTTTATGAATCGCTCAGCATTGAAAATTGTTTATCCATTTCTTCGCGTAAAAAGGCTGAATCAACATTTTGACTTCTACATTAGAAAGGCCATAATTTCATCAATCTGAAGCACCTGACATGGCTATTCGTAGCATTCAAATAAGGAACGTTGTAGAACACTTTCTGGTTCCTAAATTAAATTAGAAGACTGATATAGGCACTTTTAGCTTTAACCCGTGGACGAAATGTTTTACCAACCTACATTTAAAGGTTTTTGCACTTTTTTATTGATGACTGGGTTATTTAATCCTAATACGTATTTGATTCATGGCATGTTCATAGGGATATAAAGGCCGGGAATATTTTGATTGGAGAGGAGGGTCAGG
Organism: Glyphotaelius pellucidus; assembly: GCA_936435175.1. Classification (NCBI taxonomy): domain Eukaryota; kingdom Metazoa; phylum Arthropoda; class Insecta; order Trichoptera; family Limnephilidae; genus Glyphotaelius; species Glyphotaelius pellucidus. The sequence continues at coordinate 7,987,542 of OW386542.1, forward strand.
TACAGATTGCAGATTTCGGCGTGTCGGCCTGGCTGGCCACCAACGCCTTCGACAAAACCCGCCAACAAGTCCGACACACTTTCGTGGGGACACCCTGCTGGATGGCGCCCGAAGTTATGGAGCAGGTACATAAATATATATATAAAATAAAAGAGTAACTTTTTAACCTTTTTTTCCTCGTTGTTTGGTTTCATGTTTCGCTTGGACTTAATAGAAGCTGAAGAAAATTATTTAACTCTTTGAGAAGGTCTTTTTGAGGAAATGAAGGAGTGAGTCTATTATGGAAGGAAATACAGAGGCCGGCAAATCATTCTACAGCCGTGCTGTTGAACTCTAAAGTCACAGAAACGAACCATTATCATGTGATTAATGTCAACTACGTAGGTACATAATACTAAATTTAGCTCGCGTTTGGCGTGATCCTTGAGTGCACCGGTCCCTAGGAGATCAATTACGACAGTTTCTCTGAGCATCTGATATTGAAATGCCGCTAGAACAAGTAGATACAGCATTCCCGTTTAATGCCTGTGCTTTAAAAATTTCAATCCATTTGTGAAGCTATAGGAATCGCATGTTATAAAGGCTAGGTTGAACAAACATCAAAACAATACAACGGGGTTTAACCAGTCTGTTTGAGATCAGAGCAAGTTAAATAGTGAATATTCAGATATCGTGATGAGGGAAAGGAAGTGTGTTAGAGGAAGTTTGTAAAGTACCTCTTTCCGATCAGATTATTGGAGGTTAGCCACCACTTACCTACCCTGGTATAAGTAACAGATGGTTACTCCTCCAAGGCTCTCGCAAGATTCTATTTTTTTTTTTTAAACGAAGCTACATTTATTTATTTTGAATGAATAAGACCTACAGTGTCCCTGCTTACGTTGTTAGTAAGCAGTATGCAAGTGCTTAGCTGGGAAAACGAAATAAAATAAAATAGGTTTAATAATAAATATGTAAAATGAATTAATGAGTTTTTCTTTTGCCCTATTTAATTCATAATTGACTTACTAATCTTTTTTCGATCAGATCACTAAACAAGCCTTTAAGCAGGCCGATATTGAAAATATTTGCCACTCTGTCCCTAAACATTCATAAGAGAAGATTCATGGACTTGGCCGACCTGAGGAAGAGACGCTCCCAATGGAAGCCCAATGAATGCCCCCAATAACAGTAATGTAGTAGTGTTGTACATACCAACGTACATGAACAATTACTTTTTTGTTTTCAGGATCGCGGTTACAGCTTCGAGGCCGACATTTGGTCTTTTGGCATAACTGCCATCGAGATGGCCACTGGGAAAGCGCCTTACAGTGAGTTTCCAGCCATGAAAATACTCATGCTCACTCTGAGAAATGATCCTCCAAACCTTGACAGTGGTAGGTGCCTTACCTTTATACATATAATATCCATACATATTATTTGTCGTTCCGTGTTCCATGGAATATGTGCGTTCATTGCCTAAACATAATATACAATTTAAACGCGTACCTATTAAAAAACCTACGTAATATCTACAATAAAATAAACCAAATAAAAAACCATTTGTTTTAGAGTAGGTAGGGGTGGAGGGAAGGTATAAACTGACTATACATGCGTAAATGTGTGTCCTCTGCACTCACTCTTCACTCATTAAAATCAGGTTATTTGCATTAGATCTTTCGAGTAATGTGCGGAAAAAATGTATTGGTTGGAAATGATTGCGAAAATAAATTCCTAGTGTGGCCACGCACCTGGCACTTTCCAAGCAATAAATCACATTCCCCATCGAGAGTCCTAGGTCTAATAACAAGAAAGTTCTAATTTCACAAAATATAATAAAAATGTGATAAATTAATAAACGAGAACGTTTTTTTTTCTTTTTTGTATGAATACCAATATTAAAAACATAGAAATCTGAAAATCACATTGTGGGCCGCAAAAAATCTTCAATTGAGCCGCAATCATCATGTGCCGCAGGTCGGGCCTGAGAAAGAGTTTTCTAAATTTCAACAATGTTATCAAAATAACAAACCCTCCACACAGCATCCCCAAAGATTACATAGGCCCTCAGGGAAATTATTTTCCTCAGGGCCTTCTGTGTGGAGCGCATGTAAAAAAAAACATGATAACAGAATAGGATAAAAGATTATGTTAGGTTGTATTAGTTTTTTGTTTCGCTTTCTTGTCCTGCTTTGTCATTTTGTTTTGTCGTTGAACATGGAACCCAAGTCCCACAGCCGGATAATATAATATATACGTAGTGTTACAAGGCTTTCTCAAATCTTTATAGTGGGTAACTGCAGAGATCAGTTCAAGAAGTACAGCAGCTCTTTTCGGAAGCTGATAGCGGACTGCCTGCAGAAGGACCCGTCGAGTCGCCCGACGGCAGAGGAACTGCTACGCTACCGGTTCTTCAGGAAAGCTGACAAAAACCTCATTGTGAACTTTTTCGCCAAACACCGGGCTGAAATGGCTGCTATCAAAGTAACAAAATCATTTCATTTTATTATTCCGTGAAAAACCAGAATGCTAAAGAAAAGTTATTAAAAAACTGTAACCTAACCTAACCTAACCATTTATTTTATCATCTTCTGTTTTGAGCTTCTTCATCATCACGCATTCACAAAATTAACTTTTTATAATCATATATCGATCGGTAACAGCCCTTTTTAGCTTTTTACAATATTGGGCACAACATTTTTGGTATATTTCTCGTTCGGCATGATCCATAAGAAGCAAAGATAAGACGGATATTTGAAAATAAGTCATTATGGTTTCTATGGTGGACAGAATAACTTAATTATCTAATGAGATCAACAGTTTTATCAGCTTATTTCCAAGGTCGCACGAATATTTCAAATATCTGCTGATATGGTTAACTTAGCACACTTTTAGACATAAACAGTTATTGCTTTCAGTATCAAACTTTTTGTGACTCCTCAGATAATATTTATTGTTATAGTCATAGCTTTTCAGGTTTATTGCCCTTTTCAAATGAAAATGACATCAGATTTTTAATAAAAATCTTTACAAAGTATGAAATAAAGTCGCTTCCGCTGTCTGTAGGTAGGTACTCTCAGATCTTTTAAACTACGCAACGGATTTTCATGCGGTTTTCACCAATAGATAGTGATTCGTGAGGAAGGTTTTTAGGTATATAATTTGTCAAGGTTTTGTGTAAATTAGTAGAAATATATAAATAAAGTGAGCGGGCTGGCAAGTAGCGGGCAGCGGGCTGTCAAGCGGGCTCTCAATTTTTTCGGGCGGGGGATTTGATATGTATGCAAATTAACAGATGGCGTTGGTTATAAAGGTTGGACAGTGGCGTTGTGTCTTGTTAGCCACTGCAACATGTGTTCGGGTCTGCTAGTATATTATAAATAACTATAATAGTATTCTTAATAAATTTCCAGACACATTAAGTTATATATTATTATTTGCATCATTTGAACATGCCATATCCTCCTATGGCGTCCTCAACTTCTTCCACCATTCTCTTCCATGTCATACATTCACCTACACCATTTCCTTCGTTCATCATACACACCTTATTTTTCTTTAATCATTTTATTACACGTAAATATTTGATTCATTTGAACATGCTATGTCTTCTTCAGGCGTCTCGGACTTCTTATAGCATTCACTTCCACGTAATGCATTATTCTTACACCTATTTCTGTGTTCATCAAGTACGCTTCGTTTTACTACGAATAATTATTTGATCATGCCTTCCTCGAGCAAATTCTTAACCCTTGAAACCGTACCCACAGGTGAAAAATCAAAAAAAAATCACTGAAACTTTTTAACTCATTTCGTGTGCCCTCGTATTCTAATGCTCCAGTACGTCCAGACTGAAGCCAACCTTCCGGTCCAACCGATCGGCCAACCTTCCAACTGTGTGTGGCTGCGGGCTGCGGCCAATCTTCCAACACCGAACTTGAAAATGGCGGACGTCGAACAGCTGATTCGGCGCTGTATCTTATCAGTTGTCAATACAATTGTTCCTGCAATTGTCCAGGCGATGATTCGGTTTTCGTAATATTGATTTCGATTCGTAAAGCTAAAAAAATTATAATTTCAAAAATTTTTTATACGACTCTCCCGTAATAGGTAATATTATGTACTACAAGTTTTCAGACATATTATACTGTACCTATTCATAATATTGTTAGCTTTTTGTATAGATATTCCTGTTACCTCTAACAGAGACTAATAAACACACAAATTTAAGCAAAATCGCCAATATTTATATTATCATCATTTAATGTCGTTCACAATAAAAACACTTTTTTATGTGTGGATATTTTCGTTGGTGACCTTCCTAACTCACAGGTACTTACTAATCCGATAAAATTGTTTTTAATTTTTACAGGAAAGTAATAAACAAATTAACCACCCATCACAAATGGCCAATAGGGAATGTGAATGGGAATTTCCTGACTTTGAGCAAAATAATCTTGTAAGAAATTTCACATAGTACTCGTTATTATATTTGTAGAAATATGTACAATACATACATATAACTAATGGTAAATTGTGACAATTTTTATACTGCCTTTTTGAAATAGTTTAATATATTAAAGTTCTGGTTTACAAATCATAAAAAACCTCTTCCTCACACTTTTGATGTGCTAATGCTGATGTCCCACAAGGACCAAATCTGAGTCCACCTTTGTTTTAAGTATATTTGACCTTTAAACTGAAATCAATTGTTGAATAACTAAAACATTGTTTAATAATATCATTATAGCTAATAGCGATGTATTTGCCTAGAGAGGATTTTCTTTTGGAGGAAGAAAATTCAAGTCTAACAGTGCCCATCAGAACGACACAACAAAAAATGTATACCAAGCATTCGTACAAAATTCATACAAGAGTTAACAAGAAAATAGTTTTGTTGATCTCTACCAACTGCAGTTTTTATTATTTTCATCTACGTGCGTATTTTCCCATTAATAGTTCCACCAAAATACATAAAATGCACCAGCAAATTAATCACAAAAATCACCAATAACATGTATTTTATAAGTAATTATACTTTAGTATCAAGGGCCAATCAAGTGCATCGATGTGTGTAAATATGTTGCATTTTGTTGGGATTATCTTATTTTTTTCTACATGCTTCTAAATAACTAAAGTTAGTGTTTTTTCTATTTCAACAATTTAGCAAACTGGGTAGATTTAAACTATTATGACTTTTATCACTAATAATTATTCTAAATATGTATCATGTCCATAGACATATAAATATACCAAACACATGGTTCTGCTGATCTGGAAACTAAATGGAAAATGGAAAGGTTTCTTTCTGGGTACCATTTCTGAGAAAGAATACAATTTAGAGCTATCCACAATAAGCCTATGTGTAAATCCAGCTCAAATAATAACGCTAATTCATCATTAAAGACAATTTGTCACACATTCAGACAAAAATACCACAAAAATATTAAGCTATTTTTGTTTCATATTCAGGGTCCCCCACCTGAAAAGATCGACAAGGACAAAAACACAAAACCATTGGAAAAGCTTCACATTCATTTGATTAGAAGGTAACTAATAAATTTTGTAAATCAACAAACTTACATCTAAAAAATATGATCCGGTTCATCCAAATTTCTTCTTTATCGACAAATATGAAATATATATTATTTTTCCAGGAACTCCATTCTGGAACTCGAGACAATAGAGTTTGATTTCCTCATCGGCAAAGATTCAGCAGATGGAATTGCCAAGGAATTGGGAGCTGCAGGACTCGTGAAGGAAGAAGACGTTGGGGCCGTCTCTTCAAATTTAAAAAGGCTAATTATGGAATGCCACCCCATGTCCATCCGATCTATCAAATTCCCCCTGGTATGTAATGAATTACAGAATCTTATTTATATATTAGGACATTTTCTTATTTACAGCCTAGGACAGTGGTCGTAACCAGCGGCTCACGAGTCACAAGCGACTCTTTCGCCACTTGAATGCGGCTCTTCGAGGAATGACGTTTACCAAATATTAAATAAATAAATTAAAAATATATTTTTCTATCGTAGATAAAACTTACACTAGATTAAAAAGGATAAAACTTACATAGTAGGTTCTAAATAAGACAAAAAATTCCTGAAAGAACGGTGGTTCCACGACAACTCAACAAAGTGACATATCAACACACCTTTGAAAAGAGATGCAAAGTCATTAAAAGTAATGAAAAAAAAATTAACATAACCTAATTAGACTTTTTTTTCATCACTTTTCGTGACTCAGGGCCTCGGGGCCTACTGTGTGGAGCTCATATAAAAATAAATAAAAAAAACTCTATATCACTTTTAAATGGCATGTTGATTTGCCACTGAGTTGAGTTGTCCAGCCACCAAGAACGTTGCATACTGTTCTCGTCCACCAGGATGTGCTGTCGGCGGTTACTCTGGTTCGCTTTACCACTGAAGTTTCCAAACTATCCTTATCTATAGAAAGGTGTTTGGAATTTCACATTTCTTTACTGTAAATAGGTTTTCAATTTTGAAAATGCATGGTTGGCATTCTTTCCTCAGTTGATTACTTTTTTCATTTCATATCATATCAATTTGTATTTCTCTAATATTTACAAGTAAGACATTTCTTTATTTGTGAGTGCATAAAAAATGCAGTAATTTAAGATTTGTATGAAACTTGCCGAAATGGGCCGCGCATACGTTCCTCTTAAGCTCGGATTGTAAGATATTTACTTAATTAATGTTATATTTTATACTTACTTTTTGGCATTTTTGTAAACGCAGGAACCCACAGTCCGTTGATTAATCAAGTAGAATGAATTTTTTTTTTCTAAAACCCCGGTGGTAAGAATTTGAAGTACATTCGCCAATAAGAATGCTACATTTAACAGATCTCTGAACCAATCATAACTTAAAAAGAAAATTCCTGTTCCAACCAACCAATGAAATCAGAACTTACACGGGTTAAGAAAAAACAGAATAGCAGTTTGTTATAAACAATTAATAGGAGCAATATCAAATTATGCGGAGAAGACGTCCCCCGCCACTATACAGTTGACTGATCACGCGGAATTCCTTGGCGTCAATGTGTGAAAATAAGATACACCGCCAACAATTTAATTCACCACATTACTCATTTGCATTTTCATAATATTATTGTTTTTGATTTTACAGGAATCTTATGGCAACAACAATAATTTCAATAGTAAGTTCTTGCTGGGATTCGCCAAGCTGTTGATTGATTAACCTTAATCCATGACTAAAATGTTTAGTTTAAGTGGATAATGCACATGATTTTATATCTATTTTATAAGTTCTTCTATCAGATACCTGTAGTATTAAATTAAATTTGCCAATTTCAATCTACACGGTAAAGTATTGAACATAGTGCAATTGCGACTTTCTCTATATTTTCCTATGGGTAACCTAACCAAAGATAATAAATATAATCTTGCAAAGCAGTGAGAAGGTTTTAAATGGGTAAAAATTATGGTTCGATGCCAACTCGGAATGAAACCAACTCAGAACCATCTCAGATAAGTCATTTAGAGTGATAAAAAAATAATTTTAAATTAGCCGATAACCCTAACCTAACTTAACCTATTTAACCATTTTTTTATTTATATTTTTTTATCACTCTAAATGACTTATCTGAGATGGTTCTGAGTTGGTTTCATTCCGAGTTGGCCGGTCACCAAAAATTATATACATTCCAAAAAATACATTTAAAATCCTTATATGTATTAATAAAAACATAATATAAGTATATTGTCAGTTAGCGTACAAAATTGCCTATCAGTTTTGCTAGTGAATTAAATGTTGGTTGAAATGTTTTCATCGTGAGATTCTTTCAACGTTTATACCTGCTAAGAACATCACTGTCATTTTGGTCTCTCTGAAAAATCAAGACTTTTGAACAATCAAGAAGGCAGTTTTGCACACATACTGGCAATGTGAATCTCTCTTTATTTATTTTTATTAGATACATTTAAAAGTAGCAATACATAATCTACTTTAAATAAATTTATCAAATTATTACATCTTTATTCAATCATCAATAAATATATTTTGTAAGTATGAAAATACTGACTTCTGATCTCATGTTGTATGTAATTTGTTATGAAGATGTAAATAAAGAAAACCTATATTCTTTTAAGTTGAAATGCAGTATATCCTCACTTATCTCATTCTTACACCTTAGAACTTTTACTAATCATATCACACTTCGAAAAGCGTGTGTATTTTTCAAGCCTGCAGGGGCGGTTCTAGAGTGGTAGGATTGATAATATGACATTGACATCATTGATGTTACTCTAGTTAAATTTTTTTTTTTTTTTTTTCAAAATTTAAATTTTTTGTATGAAGATTATTCAGTTTGCGGGAAAACTGCCTCCAACAGATACGACAGCTACAACAATATCAATAATGTTGTATTTTTCAATCTTTCTACTCTAACTCATGAAGAATCGGGAACCGCCACTGCAGGCCTGACAAAACCTTTTCAAGGCTCTTTAATAAAAGATTCAGTTATACCGTGTTGCGCTACCCCCTTCTTTAGCCAACTTTTCGGACAGCATTACAGTGTCCATCATCACCACTCATCTGCCTTGATATGTCCGAAACGTTGGCTAAAGAAGGAGGAGCACAACACGGCATAACACCCCAAAAATAAATAATGAAAATACCGGCAGTGAAAATCTAAAATCATACCTCATATTATATGAATATTTTTTTTAGTCAGGTAACAGTAAATAAAGAAAAACAAAGTACAAATAAAATTTTATTTAATTCTCTTGGTACATAATGATAGATTAACCTAACAACCGGAACTGATGATTTTAATTAATTGAGCGGCTGACACACACATGCACGCTCCGGTGGCACCCAAGATTCAAAATAAAACAAAATCCAGCCACGCTGTATTGTTGTTGTAAGCCCCGATTACAGTGAAACTCTCTCACAAGGTTTTTAAATAAACCTTATAAATATGCGAGATGAATTGGACCATTATTCAATTCAGCCTTCGAGGGACCGAAAAACCAAACTTTTTAAACATGATTTCTTAAAGAAGTTTCATTGTATGTAAGTGATTAATGATGTTGAAAAAGGTGTAAATACAAACCCTGAAATAAAATATTGTAAATTGGTGATGATATCTACATAAAAAAAAAATATTTCAGTTTAAATAGTTAATAAACTGATTTGAAATGTACAAAAATTGTGATGAAAATAAAAAAAAAAGCATTGCTGGTTGTCAGTGTTGAATAGGTTAAAAAATGAGGTTTTACAAAGTATTTTAGATTTACAGTATGAGTGTACATAGTTTGAAATGACGTAGTAGTGTATTGTAAAAATAACACAACATACAGTTGAAAATATAAATCTTATGCAAAAAAAAAATTTGCAAATGTTTTGTAATTTACACTTTTTCAATTTATATTTATTTAGTATATTTTCATATGAAGATGATACTTTATGATGTGACATTATACTTTAAAATAAAACAATAATTTTGTTTACAAAGCTTTTATTTTTTATGCTTATTGCTGACCAGATTTCGCTATTCTCATAGCTTCTTCAAGGTAGTGTAACACTCGTCTGTTATTATTATACTCGATTATATATTAAACTGTTGGGTATTACACTGCCTTAAAGAAGTAACGGTAGTGGCGAAGCCTGGTCGGCAATAAGGTAAAAAAATAAAAGGGTTTTAAAGAAAGTTAAAGCTTTATTTTAAAATATTTATTTAGTGGTAAAATTAAGGGCAGATTTAATATTTGTGACCATTTGACTTTAAACACCAATAAAGTTGTGCATAGAGAGATATTATTTTATATTTTAAAGAACAATAAATAGATGGGAGCTCAACAGTGTCAACTTTACATGCAAAAAGAAAAAAATTTGTGTGTGTTTTTTCATCATCACAACATGTAAACTTATGATATAATAATCTGTCATAGAACATTAAACATTGTACATAAAGAGAAAATTAAATAAAAATCTTGAAAAAAATACAATTGGTACACAATTTTTTTTCACACACTCTTTGTTTTTTTACCATTACCAACTCTTAGAAAAATAATACTTTCAACAATGAAAACATAAAACAAAGAAATTCTATCTATGTTCTAAAACGATTTTAAGTTCATATATAATTATGCTTCAAATACTTCAGTAACAAAATAAAGACAAGGTCTTGTCTTATACATAGATAGAACAAATTTTAAATATTTGATATTCACATCAAAATAGGTACATATTATTTCATAAAAAGCGACTCTATCACAATCCAGTCGCAGTTATGAAAAAAATAAAAATAAAAAAAACAATAACTTATAGGAGTTCATTAAGGAAACATATTACATATTGTATATTCAATGAAATCACAATTTTGGATAAGCTTACTCTGTAAAAGCTATGCCGTGAATAAATATTAATATTTTATTTTCTACCAATATCAAAGGATGGGTGGCTGGCTTTATTCTTGATATAGAAAAGTGATGCTGGTTTTATTTTAGATTAAATTCCATCAAAGGGGAGAGAGTGAAACAATATTTATTAAGGAAGATTCTGCCAGTTCCCTAAATAGTGAAATGAAACAGCTAATTATTGTAGTTAGGTATTTATCAAGGAAATATTTCCACATGTACGAGGGCTCTTAGAAAATAAGTATAAATTTAAATATAAATAAAAAATCTCTCGTAGATACAAATGTTTTATTATGTGCCTTTTAAAACTACATGTTCCACCATTTTTCAACATATGTTTATCAATCATCCAGTTAATTAGTCAGATATAGATAATGAAGAGATATATCAGAATGACATTTTGAAATATCCCACTAATGACTCAGAAAACAAACATTTTGTTTGATTCACTACTTCACTATTCAGCAATTTGAAATTTTTAACGCATAAAATTCAGCCGCCTGGGAATATAGTGCTGGGCCCCAAGCCACTTCTTCATGTGAGAGAAGAGACGGAAATCAAATGGAGCCAAGTTCAGACTGTTCGGGGGAAGACAGACGATTTGAATATATACGCGCAGCACTTTGATGATGATGAAGATCTTCAAAATGCTGCAACAGATTGGCTACTTTACCAGGTAGCCAAATTTTATGCAGAAGGAATGTCAAATTGGTGAAACGCTAATGACAAGTGCTTGAATTTAAATAGAGACTATGTTGAAAAACTGTAATTTTAAAAGGCATATAATAAAATATTCGTATTTATGTAGGTTTTTTATTTATAGCCAAACGGTGGTTACTTTCTGAACAGCCCTTGTACATTGCGAACTTAAATTTCTCTGGCAGAAAAAAATGTTGCATTATGTATAAGTTTAAAAAATTAAAGAATAAGTTTGGAAAAAAAGGTGTAAGTGAACAAATCGGAACACTTTTGTAAAATCATGCAAGTGTTTTAGGCCAATTTTTTCCATCATCAATTTTAATTACTTTGTATCACTTTTCAAAAGGGTTCTGGTTTGAAATTAAACAGGAAAAAATCATTATAATATAACATTTGAAAGTATCTTTATATGAAATATTGAACCTTTTCCTTTCATTCTGTTCAGATATAAAAATATGAGTCAAAAATTTTTTCAGAAATTCTAAAAAATATTAAGATATGACTAAAACTCGTAGCAATGCAACCACCAGATACCAAATTCAAAAGACTCGTCACATGCTGTTGTAGAACTTAAATGTTAAGTTTTGAACTTGGGTTATTTATTGCTTTGGAGAATTGATCTGAGTGTGCACGGTATCTTAGAAAAATAATTAATTTATTCAGCCCAAACTTTTTTATACACAATACAAACTCATCAATTCTACTAATATTAGCATAGACATGTATTATCATAGGTATACATGTTCGTTTTTAAAAATATTTGAATACTGGAAACAGCTGTGATGAATCCCATAGGTGGAACATTTCTGTATCTAGCCTAGTTTGGAGGTATTTTTAATTTTAAAAATTATCATTGTCTGTGGTAAAAATTGACACCTCATTCACATAAACTATACTCTCCTCTACTACATCCTTGATGTATTTATGTATCAATATTTCACACAAAATACCAGTCACCCTGCAGAGATAAAAGGGAAAAAGTTTAGGAAAGTAGTGTCGGTACACCACCAATTTTATTATAAGTGAGAGGTACATTGGGCTAGTGCATGCGTGGGTGCATACTGGCGAACAGCGCTACTGGTACAATGGGGACGAGGGGGGGTATGTTTTGGTCCACCTCCTCCGCCGAGAGCTGTGACTGAAACACAAAAATTCAATTAATATAATGCAAATAATTCTGAAGGTTACAAATTAATAGTCATTGGTGGTTGGAAGTAGTATTAAATACACATCAGGGGCCATCAAAAACAAATCTGGTATACTCAATGAAAAAAGGAAATGTGTAGATATTTACCTGTAGGGTGGATTGATCGTTGTCCGATTCCTGACTGACTGTCACAGCTTGCGAAACATTGGTGAATATGTGCAACGGCGGCATGACTGTTTCCTGTTAATAAAGTACATTCATTTTTAATGTGTTGAGATTTTAAAATGTTTCAATTTATTAATTAAAAAATCGGTTGTCTGCACAGTCAGTTTACGGACGATAATTTTACGTGATAACGTCATTATAACGATGGAGTGGAAGAGAGATAGATGCGTCACAATCCAAACGCTTGTTCCGCGCTCTCGCTTGCACGCTCGGCTCAGGCGGAACGTGACAATGAGTCATGCTTTTTCATGAGTGCTGCCGGCGTTCATCGATTTATAAGACATAATCACGTCAAAAATATTTCATTTAAAAATGTAGAAATTTAAATTGCAATTTAAAAATTTCAATAGAATTCAGCAAAATTTTTTATGATTTATTTATTTTAAGTTAAATATTAGATTAGAACAAATTAATAAACTTCAATATTTTATCAATGGTACCTTTAAAATTTATACACTTGAGGGTCGAAGAAGAATAAATAACCTATGCCCTATGCTTCTTTTTCAAAATGTTAATTCGGAGGTCAACTGCAAAATGTCAACATAACGGTAGCTATTCGACACATATCCATGACACATGATACATCTGCTGCAAACTCCTGGTACTAGTCAACACAAGAGTACCTCCTCGGCAACCGTTTACAAACAAATTCTGAAGCAAATTTACCAATTCCTCGCTTACATAGTTTACTAAATGAATGTACAAATATTATCATCATTTTTGATATGACAAATTCAATTTTTAAAACACACCTAAACTTTTTTTTTTTTTAAATACTATGTTTAATTTTAGATTACTTCTAAAAATCTAATTTGTAAACCAATGTAATGTAAGTAATTTATTGTATGCAATCGTTATTTTATTATTCACACTAGTATGAAAATTGCAATCCTTCCTTGCAATGTAAAAGCTGCATGGGCAAATAAAATTTAAAAAAATAACATACATAAATTGAAGGGAATTTTTTAAAGAGGCACGACAAAAAGATGTTTGAAATGTGTTGTTAACTTTTTGTAACTGACCTACAAAAATGACCCAACAGCTGTCATAAGGAAATTAGTAACATACCTCAGTAGTGGTTGTATCCCCAGCCACTATCTGCATACTGGTTGTAACACGGGTGCGGTGCTTAGGAATTTGGTTCGGCTGGTTTTGAGGATTAGCCTGTAAACGATTAAGACAGTCAGATAATTCACAAATAATTAAACGCCACACAGGAAATAGGTTATAGACATCATCTTTGTTTCCCGCTTTGATTTTAGTGTAGGATACAACTATTTAGCCAAATGTATGTTACAAAACTACTTTCATGCATGTTGGAACTAATTTCACACCAAAAGTTGGGAAATTGCATAAAATTTAGTGTCGTGAAATCTTCAGTATCACAGCAACTATGGCACCATCAGTGCCAAAGCTTTTTGTTAACATGCGTAATAAAATATTTCAGCAGAAGCATTTTCATAACACTATTTTCATCACGTTTTACACAATGAAATTAGGTGCATGACACCAGTATTGCCAAAAAATCGCAAGGGGGGCGAAACTAATATTTTTTCATAAAACTGCATGCGTAATGAACTATGTATATGTTTACACATTGATGAAACAAATTTAGCGCAACTAGTTTTGTAATGTAAAGCAGGCTTTAATGCCGCAATTAACATTAATTTGAAATGTTTAGATTTTAAGCATCTCTATGATTAGGAGAATGGATGTAAAATTACCTCAGGATGCTTTTCAACTCTACGAATATGCGAAGTGCAGTCTATTCCATGAACGCTGCGTTTGTGTTGAGTCAGATGATATCCTGTAATACACAAAATAAAATTTGTAGAAACTGCAATAAACCAAGTAATTTAGACAATTCTTTCAAATCTTAACTACCGTCAATCTGTAATCTAAACTCTAAACTATAATCAACCGTCAGACCAGTGCTGAGACGCACGCTGGTCGCCTACAGAGAATAGCAAAGTATACTGGAAATTTTTGAGGGAGTCATCCAACTAAGAACCATTGGAGCCATATCAGAAAGCTGTCAAAAACAAGAAAAATAATTGGATCCACTCCACTGTGCGGGGCATGCAGCAAGGAAAAAGATAGCCGGCATCACAAATGAATTTCCAAAGAAATAGACTTAAATTTTCTGAACCGAAGGGTGATTCTGTATCTTTTGTGTTAAGAGCCATTAACCGGCAGCCGAGAATTTAAATTTTGTCAAACGATGATCTTGCGATTGTACCCTTGCAATGGTACAGGGCGGTTCCGATGAGAAAGATTAATTATTCTCCATACCAGCATTTTAATATAATGACTCAATATCAATTTTATTTCATTCCAAATTTGCTTTGATAAATACCCACATTCAAAAATGCTCAAACTCGTGATGATAAAACAATTAAAATTATGTACTTTATGTAATTATTGTTTGATCATAAGTATTTATAATTTTTCAATAATGTCTAAGCAAAACAAGAATGTAATTTTTTTTTTAATATATTAGTTTGTAAGATCGTAAATAAATAGACAAACTGGAGTATTTTCATTACAAAACAAGGGTGCGGATCTTTTTTTATGATTTTATTTGAACTAAAATTAAAATTCTGAAAAGTAGGTTTCCCAAATAATTTATTAATTTATTTTTCTGCATGATTATACGATTTTGAAATGTATGTTGTAGAATACGAAATTTTGTTTGAGAATTTAACAAATCTGCCAACGACCTACAGTAAAACCTTATTGTACTAAAAATAAACATATTTTCTCAAAATTTAAAAAGTAGCTTCACTAGATAAAAGAACAGTCTTTCGAAATCAATTTATAATTTTTTGTGGAAAAGAGTCAATACGTCTAAAAGTTATAAAAGTTAATCTCTCTTAAGACAGTGTTATGAGACAATTAAACAAAAAGGCAAAATCCGTTGGATGTCGAAAGGCGTCCTTCGTTCTTCGTGCGTATCGGCTGTCAATTCATAATTAAATTAAGTAAGACAAGTAATTACAAGATGTATTTCAGAAGGGTGATTCTGTATCTTTTGCAACAGCCGTGAGAACCAAAAGAGTATGATGTACGTAATGTGAGTATGAGTACAAGACAATATTTGATGTTGTGTGACGGTCCTTAGGTTTTAGGTTAGGCTAGTACTTTTTCTTCATTTTTCTTATACATTCTATTTTGTCATGGAACATTCTCACGGCTAGATTTTAACAGTTAGATCACCTTGAATAAATCCCTCTCCACATATTTCACAGTTGAAGCGCTCCCCAGTGTGGCGACGAACGTGCGACTTGAGATCGTTACCTTGCGCAAACCTCTTGCCGCAATACGAGCACACATATGGCTTCTCCCCTGTGTGTACGCGTAGGTGCACCGTCAGGTTGTACTGCCTTTGGAAACCTGGAATATTCAAACAAATAAATGATACAAACAGAAAATACAAGCAAAAATTGAAAGATATGGGCTTGGGTGTGAAAAGAACTCAGTTTAATGTTTTTAAATTTTATTTAAATTAAACTTAAAAATAATAACATTATTAAAATATATTTATACTATAAAAAAAGGAAGAAGAATAATTTTAAAATATGTTGGATATATGTGTATTCACCTTTGCCACATATTGTGCACAGATGCGTCTTCTCTCCCGTGTGGTAGCGTTCGTGGACAGTGAGATCAGTGGCTCGGGGGAATCCTTTTCCACAGAACTTGCACTTGTACGGCTTCTCCCCCTTGTGCCGCCGCATGTGAATTACCAGGTAATCGTTACGTATGAATCTGAGGAGATGTACCCAATTAAAATACATGTGATAATGGTGCAGAGAAACCCGGTACATATGACCCGGTACAAAAAAAAATGTATACAAGAATTCCATTTCACATAATTTAATAAAAAAATTATGTTGTATGTTCAGAGTTATAAAATTGATGTGTATCGCTCTGTTGAGAGACTAGAATTCAGAATCGAAAAAAAAATCATGAAATAGCTTTAGTCGCATTGTTGACTTAATTACAGATATCTCCCTCTAAGATATGTCCTCTTGCTGCACCTAACTTTTTATCCAAGTACCTGTCCCTATCTGACTGTATGTGGCCAATTTATCTGCGTGTGACATTTACAACAATACATTATGGTACAATCAGTCTGTTAAAGGAGCCCATGCAATGATCAACACCTTTGATCGTTCAGTGAATTTAATATCGACTCAAATAAGAAATCTGGTTAGAGACCATCTGGTACTCCCTCGGTGTACATAAATTCGAATCTCTTATGTGTGATTGAGCAGTGAATACAACTAGCATCCCTCAAGGCCATAAGAATGATTCTTATCAACAAGTATATCAGAAGACAAAGGGTGAGTCAGTTCTTTACAATCCCAATCTTTACTTCCATACTTGTGTCATCTTCAAGCATATTTAAAATTATTAAGTCCACAGATTGATTGATTGGTACATACTTCCGAACATTCCTCTATCCCATCTTCTTTCCCTCCCCATTTTCTTCAGCTCGTAGCATTACCCGAATTGGAGATGCTACCATCCAAAGTTGGTGCTTTAGTGAAGTAATCACATAAATTTGTTTTTTTATTACATGGAGAAATACATAACAGACATATTTACCTTTGGCCACATTCCGAACATAGGAAAGGTTTCTCAGCCGAATGCCACTTGTTGTGCTCTTTGAGGTGCCATTTGGAGTTGAAGGATTTATCACATACTTTACAGGTGAAGGTCTTGTCTCCTGTGTGCATTCTCATGTGAGTATCCAAATACTTGGAAGTTGTAAATCCTGCAATGGAAGAATTGAACAATAATGAATGTGGATTGCATTAAGTGGCTATGATAATTATTGTGCTACAGATAACTTTGTATTTGTATCAGTTACACAGATCCCAAAACTTATTGATGAAGTCAGAAGCATCAAACTACTGTAGATATCGACGCTGGAAAGGAAAAATGGCTAAAGCGCCATACTGTTGACATTAAAGACGAACCTGCAGAATAAACTATAATTATTTGTTTGTGCTTGTAAAGGGTGTTTTTTTTATAGAGGTTTGGTTTTTAAACTGGCAACATAGTTTCTAAAGACCGTCAATTTGACAGTTGACAGTTGATTTGTAGTCAGTACGTTTTGTTATTTCACTATGAATAGACTGACGTCAGATCGTGCGCTTGCAAATTGGTGCAAATTTATTTTGAAAATCATGGTTCGGTTCGCCAAACTTATCGTGCACTACATCCATTTTACTGTCGACATAATCATCCATCCAAGCAAGTTATTCGGAAGACCATGGATTGTTTACGCACCACGTACACTCTAGTGGATAATACGCACCCACAAAGACGACAAACAGTGCGCACAGAAGAAGTTATTACTGCTGTGGAGAGTAGCGTTGAGGAGAATCCGAATGAGTCGATTCACCATCGTGCACAGCAATTGCAGCTGTTTGTAGAAGATACTGCGGAAAGATCTGGGTCTAGGCCTCCAAGATCGTGTGATCTCACACCATTAGATTACTCTCTTTAGGGGTATGTGAAGTCACTGGTCTATGCTGATAAACCAGAGACGTTGGACGATTTGGAAGTCAACATTCACCGTGGTTTTGCCGATATATGGCCCCAGTTGCTCGATAAAGTTGTCGAAAATTGGACTTCAAGATTGCGCTTCATTTGAGCTAGCCGTGGCGCTCATATGCCCGAAATCATATGTAAACAATAATGGCATAAAATTATCTATTAAATAAAGCCAATATCATAGACATTAACATTATTTTAATGTGTTTTTTTTTCATTTTGAATTTGTATACCTCTAAAAAAAACGCACGTTACTTTCACAAGTTTTCTGAAGGTTTCAGTTCTACCGCGTGTGAACTGCACACATGTTTTTTATTCACGCTTCTGACAATTTAAAATAGCGCCCTTGAGATGACTTATCATAAAAATGGCGCTTTATAAATAAGCCAAATATTATTAATGTTCACACCTTTCCATTAATAAAACATTGATCAGAAATTAAAAAAATAATATACCTCGATTGCATATGGAGCAGAAAGCGGTTTTGGGATTTTTCTGCTTTCCAGAGTGCAAAGCCATCTTGTGTCTCTCTAGGTGCTCGGCTTTAAAGAATCCCTTTGGACACAAGTCACACGTGTAGGGCTTGGTGTCCACGTGTGACCACATGTGCTTATTCAAATGGTCTTGCCTGAAAAAAATTAAATTTTAAACAAAATATTACAATTCTAAAAACATCAATTCTGACAGCGAGAGTGGCAGCTTGCTACTTAAAAAAACAATAATCAAAACTTTCAAAATCATAACACCTTAATGCTTAACTTGCCATTCGTCCGCCGGCGTACCATCGACGCAAGCCAAAATAATCACTAAAAAATAATTTTGTTATGCGATTTTAACCCTTATGTATAAAGAAAACGTGTGAAGAAGAAGGTCAGAATCGCTTGGGGCATTCTTGTTCATAAGGTATAAGATACCATGAACCCACCTAGAGCAGCGATATAATTTCTTTGAAATTGTTTATGACACGGCCTGCGTGGCTGCGCGCCGCTCGGCTGGACAAAATGGCGGCTGTCAAGTCTCGCGCCGCGGGCGACGAAATGATCGTAAAACGTATAAATTCATCGAATAAACGCAAGTAATATTGTTCTTATGTATAGTTTAGTATTCAAGGAATGTGTTTCAGTAAAGATTACATAAGATAGCATAAAATTAACCTGCAAAATATTACGTAAAAGTCAAAACATCGCGAAATTTTTTCGTTTTTTCGACGTTATTTGAAACGTAGTAAAAAGTATAAATTCATTGAATAAACGCAAGTAATATTGTTCTTATGTATAGTTTAGTATTCAAGGAATGTGTTTCAGTAAAAATTACATTAGATAGCATAAAATTAACCTGCAAAATATTACGTTAAAGTTGACGTTTTTTCGTTTTTTCCTGGCACGTCAGGGGTTAAAAGTTTTGGGTCAAGATTGAATTTTAATTCACATTTATGTGAAATTTACCTGTTGAAAGATTTATCGCAAGTATTACACTTGTATTTGTTGAAAGATTCGTGGGCAAGTTCGTGTCTCCGCAAACGATGGACGTTGTTGAAAGTCTTCTCGCAAATCACGCAGCTGAACAGAATGGTGTCTCCGGTGTGCTTGGCCATATGAACTTTGAGATTGATCTCAGTTGTGAGAACCTAAAAAATACAAACATCCATTTAATATATGTTACTTATGGATATTTACGAAAACGGAGGTCTCAACTTCTGCTGCACTTTTCTTAAATTTTTATTGTTTAAAATATTTTATAGTCAAGCACGTTAATGTGTCGATACCCAATAACTGTTAACCGCTTTCATATATTGGAGAGTTTGAAGGTCTGTGAATACTTGTGATTTGTCAAGAGTTATTTATTTTACCGGGAGTATAACAATATTATCCAAAAGAGAAGAGGGGGATCTAAAACAATTGACGATCTTAACTAAACTCGTCTGCATCTTATTATCATAAATTCACATAGGGGTAAAACTGATATTTGGCAGGCTGGAAAAATTGAGGCTATTCAGATCCAATCACTTGGCGGTATACTAATCTAGAAAAAAAAAAATTCTTCATATTTTGATGGATTAAATATTCAAGAATATCTCCTTAAAAGGATTTTTTTTTAATTCGAATTATTTTAAAAGTTAGAGCCATTTTAATTCAACCAGTTTAAACGGAATCTAACTAAAATCTAAATAAGGCAAAACTTTAAGCGCATGTTTCTCAAAACTACTTTTTTCAAGACGGTTGACAATTCAATTGATCACAAGTTCTGCGAAATCAATTTACTTAAAATTTGGTGTGGACATTACTCTATCGCCCCTACCAGAATTATAACAAAATTTAAATTTTTACTATATTTAAAAAATTTGGAAAGTCAAAAAACTGGTAAAAAAATGTCTTTTTTATTTCAGGCAGTCGCCATTTTACGAAAAATAATTTTTTTGAATTTTCCTTAGTTTGGGCCATAGCCGCATTTGTTTGGATTAAGAATTAATTTGTTTTTTTTTTTAGATTACTAGGAGGGTTGCAATCTGTCATCCAGGGCGCGCCATTTTTTTGAGACCCCCCACTTCAACACCCTGTAACTTTTTGAATTTTAATTTTTTTTTATGTATTTCTTTAATGTTTAATCAATATTTGGTAAAATAATGGCTTGTTAAAAAACTATTGTTTTTTTTTATTGCACCTGAAAAAATACCTACAATTCATGCTACTAGAATACCCCCTTAACACTGTTAAAGCCATTTTAAGTTACTGGTTTATAGATACATAGGATGATATAACCTTACCCTGTCACACAAAGTGCAAGGAAATTCACCAATCTCATCAAGCTCTGTTTTAGGCAATCTTTTCAACTTGTGTTTTCTTTTGGGATCGAATTGTCTTTTGCGACCTCGGAGCCCTTTCCGTTTCTTCAGTTGAATCGGTTTATATTCAGAACAGTCACTTCGGATTTCCTGGAAGAATGTAATAATATGATTATTGACTAGCTAGGCAAATTTTTTTTGAAGTACACGTAATTAAGTAAATATGAAACGTGAATAAAATCAAAAAGGCGCAAAAACATACCTCACTATTGTGACCATCCATAGGATCGTCTGCTAACATATCTGTGTAGCTATCGCCATCGTCTTCATAATTCAGGTTTTCCCTGTAAAGAATTTGAATAAGTACATTTTACCATAGTCATACATTTAAAAAAGATTGTATTAGAAATTAAAAATGTATTATGCATTTTAAAAATTGTAATACCGGGAGAACAAAAATTCTATAACAAATGAAGCTAGCATATGCTATCTGGTTATCGCATTTACTGCTTTACAACCATAAAACTGAAAAAATATTTGAAAAAGCAGCGAATACTCTTTTTCTATGAATTTCCATCTGAACTCGGAGCTCTGATATCCATTTAACAGTAAAAAATTTAGAAGATTGTTTAACAGGTCGCGTGCCGTTGGCGCGCCGGTGCGCGCCCTATAGCCGAATAAAAAAAAAAAAAACTTTTTGATATGCGATTTTAAACCTTACGTGTAAAGAAAATGTATGAAGAACAAGGTCAGAATCGCTTGGGGCATTCTTGTTCTTGACGTAACAGATATAAGAAACACACCTAGCCTCTCGAATTATTATTTATAAATTTCTTTTATTATTTATAAAATTCATTCTCTGACTTTCTAAATGTCAGTTCTCCAGCGATTTTCAACTGTCAAACTGGGTGCGCCGCGGGTAATAAAAAGATTGATAAACCTATCAATTTGTCAAATAAACGCAAGTAAAGTTGTTTGTAGGTGTAGTTTGTTGTTCAAGGAACGTATTTCGGTAAATATTACATACCAGAGCATAAAATTAACCCACAAAATTTACGTCAAAAGTCAAAACATCGCGAAATTTTCGAGTTTCATCCGTAAACACCGAGGCGTTCAACCGGCTAATTTATTTTGTTCCATTTCTTGATACGAAAAAACTAGTGTTGAACTCGGGCGAGGTAAGGTAATAAAATTGCAAAAGAACATCTTTCTATACTAGTCCCAGCGAGAGATAGTGACGTCATCGTTCTAGTATATTCTCCTTTTTTCGTTTTCAAACAAGACTCCTGAGAAAGAAGAGGACGAACATCAATGACATCAGTAGGAGCTCTTACTGGGTTTACATACCTTTCAGCTTCTTCAAGCAGCTCGTCTAAGGGTTCATCCTTAATTGTGACATGGGGTACTGTTGTCATTTCAGAATCTATCACTGATCTTAATGTCTTTTCAGGCACCCCGTTTACTTGTTTGGGTGATAAATTATCGGGCAATTCAATTGGTAAAATTTCTATTTTGTTATCGCCTACAAAATCTAAAAGAGAGAAAAAAAATTATAAAAATAAAAAATTATATTATTTTTTAAATTTTGGAATAAATTAATGATTAACTTCAAAAATGTGATATTTAATCATTGAACCTTATTAGCCACTCTCAAATGAAAATTTGAAACAGGAAAAGATTGAAAAAGTTGAGCGGAGCCCCGACAAGGCGAAGGACCTGGGTTCAATTCCTAGAAGTGATCAAATTTTTTTTTGATTTTTTTTTATCAAATTTTCGTTTGAGAGTCGCTAATATCTTCTTCAAAGATTAGAAATAAAATTATTCCCAGCCTTTTCATAAATTTTAAACTGTCAAAATTAGTACAAAATCAAAATTTACCATCGTCTCTTTCATGAACTAGATTTTTGTGTAATGAAAGAGCTTCAGTGCTTTCAAAATTCTTTTTACAAGTCAGGCAACTATAGACCTTTCCGTTGCACGAGGATAAATGACTATGGTAATTCTCATATCTGAAATAATCAAAACATACATATTAATAAAGTATATTTGGATATACGTAACAACTGTGTAATGCAAAAAAGAAACAAAAAGGTGTGTGGCAGATACCCTCAGTATTACCCTTGTGAAAAATCAGATCTGAATAGGCAAATGCATTTCAACCATCGTCTTTCCCATCTTATTCCATTATTCCAATATTAAACACAGATGCAAAAAAAATTCAACTTACTTGTTATAACCTAGCCCACAATTTTCACAGTTGTAAATCTTCTTCTTTCCATGAACGGCCATGTGTTTTTTTAAGTTTTCGCTTTTCTTGAAAGTAAGCTTGCACAGTTGGCATTTTAATAAAAACTATAAGAAAAATAAAATTAGTAAACAGTAAAATAATTGGAAAGAACAGCAAAAAATCAAGCAATATTAACCCTCGACCCGTCGCGTGGGGTCTTTAAAAGCCCAGGTTTTACAGAAATGCCAATTATGTACAATTAAATGTTCCACTAATTCTTTACTATAGGTAGCTTCCTAAAAGGGACTATACTTCAAAAATCTTCATTGGCTCAAATGTGCTGAAAGAATCCAGTTTAAGCTCTGCTGGATGATATTTAAGTCCCTCAACAGAATGGCCCCGGCTTACTTATCGGAATTGTGTATTCCAGAAAATTCCAATTCTCGACAGTTAACCCTGAGATCAGCAGCGTCATCAGCTTTCGGAAGGTTAAAGGAACCAAAGCGTTCACCAGATACTAAGTTCGGTGAGCGCGCTTTCGGAGTGTCAGGACCTAAAGCCTGGAATAGACTGCCACACGACTTAAGGATGATCACAAATTCAGCGGAATTTAGAACTAAACTTAAAACCCACCTTTTCAGTCAGTCATACCCTTAAATTCAAAAACCTTTCACCTTAACCTTCAATCCCCGCGACATTGTAAAAATAACTCATTTGTTAAAAAAAAAATAAAAAATAAAAAAATAAAAAAAACTCAGTTTTAAGCTTTATGTAAGGGTCATTTCATGAAGATTCCCTAAAGACTCCTAAATTCTCCAGTCTCTCAAAATAAATACAACTCTACTTTTGCCACTAATCTTTTAATGTAAATTCATGCAATGTCCATTGTTTTAAATATAATGCCCTCCGCGTGCAAGACCGTATCTTCTGCAACTATCTTAACGTATCTATTAACTTTCTAATTTCTCGAAAGTGACCTGCCAGGTAAGTATGTTTCTGTATCTGTTTGTAAATAGTTAAATTAGATAGAACCTAGGAATTAATAATAAGCTGTACAGCGCCCTTGAGGTGATTTTTCACAAAAACGGCGCTCTACAAATTATCCAATTATTATTATTATTATACTTGACGATAGTGCCGCCGACGTGCAGTGTGCGGATGTGCACTGTGTGATATAGACGCGTGTTTCAAAAATCAATCACAATGAAAAACAAAGATTATATGTTTTTTCATAGTATTTTATTGATTTTTGTTGAGCCTGTTGTAATAATAATAAGTCTGTATCAATCTCAAATGGTTACAAATTTGATAGAAATTATTATTTTTTATTTTAACTTTTTATGAGTAAAACCTCAAACTGAAATATTTAATTAAATGAAGACATTATGAGCGAAACTCAATCAAAAATCTGGAAACAGAAAAATCAGAAAAAGATATTTACACCTCTGGAACTCGACCCGGAAAGTAGGGAGGTCCTGGGTTCGAGTCCCAGAGGTGTAAATATCTTTTTCTGATTTTTCTGTTTACAGATTTTCGATTGAGTTTCGCTCATAATGTCTTCATTTAATTCAAAATTTTGATAGAAATTGTTTAGATTTTTTTTTTTAAGTTTACGTTTACTATTAAAAAAGTATGATTCAAAATTATAAAAAAATGTACCTTGTTGATTTTAAGCTTTTATATTGAAAATAAATATGTATCTAATTTTTAATTATTTCTTTTTATTTCGATGCAGCCCCTATCACCTGACTATAATCAGTTAAAATAACACATAATATGAATTTTATAACAACAATTGAATCATATTTATTTTTGGGGTCCTTGGCGACCCCTCGCGTTAAAAAAAAGATGCGACGGGCGGAGGGTTAATAATGAGTTTTCAGATAATTTTGTGTTTATGCATTGAAAAATAGTAAAATACACAAATTTTTTTATTTAAGCCGTTATCAAGAGTAAGAGAGGATATAAGATGGAATTTATATGATGGATATAAGATAAGAGACGGAGGGGTGAAAAATAGTGACGAAACTCACCAATGATTTCTTCTTAGCGTTACTAATACCGTGTATCTGAAGCATGTGCTTCTGAACAAGTTCCTGGCTGACGTAGAACTTCCCGCACTCTAGACAAGGTATGGCGTCGGTTGCCATGTGCTTCTTCATATGGGCGCTGAGTCTGCAAACAATAAACACAGTACATTTACAAATTAAGATTATTTCGTATACATGGTAATGAATTTTTAATTTGTGAGGCGGGCCTCTGCTAAGGGCGCCACAAGTAATTTGATTTGTTTGGCGACTTGGGAGGGATGCCCGGATTCATGGAGTGAGGATTGTTTAGGTCTTGGCGGCGGATGCGTCAGCCCACCTACTGTGTGGCGGGTAGGATTTAGAGAGACTGGTTTAGGGAGACCTTTTACCTCTCCAGCAGGACTCTCTTGACCCATCACGGTAGACGGAAGATGGATTGAGTTTGATACTCACAGCGGGTACCAACTTACTCGCTTTTCAGAACAAGTCACGCTTAGTAAAAAGGTCTCTGAATGATAGGCTATAAGGGTCCTATTATTTATGTAACTCAAAGTACAACTACAAATTACAAGTACAACAACGGCCGTTAGAGCCATGTTTTGACTCCAAATATATCAAACGTCGGGTGATATTGAGAGCGTCTACCACTTTGAAAGGTATTTAAATCTATCTACATATGTATAATTTTTTGTCTTATAATCTTACTTACGAAAAGATGGTTCTAAATTTCTTCTGGCACTGGGAACAGTTATGGACTTGTACAACATCTGTCAGATTGGTTTGAGTGCATTTTTCATTATTTTTCAATGCAGCGATGACGGGATCCGTTATACTGAAACACAAATATAAATTAGAGATTATTACTTTGAAAATGTTGTAAAAATAATTTTGTGGAAAATGGTCACTTCTTAATTTTCACAAAAACATCATTACACATCACCCAAAAAGTAATAAAACTTTTTTACGTTTAGTTTTATCTTTCTCCGTACCTATTCACTTCTTAACCTGTTAAATGCTTGAAATACTTATGTAATTTAACGGTACGCTATGCTTACACCACGACACTAGATAATCGATACTAAGTGCGGTATATGTTGTATATGCTGAGTGTCTGAGTGTGAAAACTGCTGTCCCCTCTAGCAATTAAGTGTCCGGACACTGATGTCAGTGTCGTGTTGTCCACTGAATGTCCTAGTGTGTCGGAGTGTCTTCTGTGGTGTATCAAGTTATGAAAGGCACGATACTTTTAGCAAGATGCAAGATCGTGTCATGTCCGTGGGACAAAAATGATATTAAAAATTTAATTAAACTTGAGGAACACACGTATGGAAACCAAACAGTGGAATGTCTTATATATAAAAGTAACAATTCAGCAAATAGCTTTAATTTACTGGGACTAAAATAAAGAAATAAAATTATTTTCATCTCACCCCACATCCTTCTTGACTTCGTCACCAAACAAATGTGAAGCCTCATTCAAATCTCTGACTTCTACTTTGATGGATGGCAAATCAGAGGTAAACATTGTGTTGAAGTCAATTATGTCAGAGTTCCCAGATGCGGCCAGATGTTCTTCTTTGACTGCTGCAAACAAATACATAATTTTGCCTCAGTTGAATAACAACTTCATTCTTCATTATTAAAGCGGATTCACAATTTTTCAAAATAGACCATGTTAGATTTTGAGGTGCTCGAGACAAGTGCTCGGCTGGTAATCAAAGGGGTTGAGTTTGAATCTGATAGTATTAATACCCTGGCTTCTGTACCATTAAAATTTAAGAAACCGACTTCGAGTACATCTCAAAAAGCAAAAGCTACTGTCGTGCCGAGCATGGAGCGGGTTTTTAACTGCTTTTCTGAATTACTACCTTTGCAACACTTACACTTTGGAAAGGTCTGAAATATACTCATATTTCTAAAATAATAACTCCAATAAACTAGTTTAAATGACTTTATATTATGTGGAACAGCTATCACTTTAAAATGTAAATTAAAATGAATTTATTAATTAAATTAATAATTAATTAATTAATTAAAAACTGAAGTTTCATTTGGTAAGAAAGTTGTCTCAATAAGGCCCCTTTTACATGTACAGTGTTATGAGTTGCTCAAAATCCTCTCACATTTATAAGCTCATTACGGGTCAGCGAACGGATAGAATAAGCCTATATAGCCTACGAGCACGCACTGTACATCCACCACCAAATAAGGTATTGTTTTCAAAGCACCTTTAATATTGCAAAACTCACACTCACGGCGAGCATGACAACCCAACACATGTTCTCCCTTCCTTCCTAACACAGCCCTGGGAGCAAGAAGATGGAGCCGAGAGCGGACTGTCACCTTCGGTTGCCCAAGGTCACTTTTGCCTCTATCTACCGCCATCCCACGATATTGTACGAAAGCTGTTCTAATATTGCATAACTAATATTGAAGAGCCTAGAGTCATAGAAGTCCTAATGTTATTCTGGAGTTAATTTTGCATATTCTTCTTAATTTTGCATATTCGATTCAATAAACCTACTATTATCGTAACTCAATCTTAATCATTGAACTGCTCCATCCCTGTTTATCTGTACAAGAGAGCCCCAAACCACAATCCTGGTCAACTTGCCACCCTGCCGAGAGTAATCTATAAAGGTGAGTGCGGGGCAGGTAGCCCAGGCCCTTTATAGGGAATTAGCGTTTCCTGATTTATTAAAAATTTACCGTAGCATGAAAGCTAGTTATCAAAACAATGGCACATTATACCAATGTGAAAACTTCTGTCGGACTCACCGTGTATTTACAAATTGGTCTCTGTTGTATGGCACCTACGGACACTTGTACATAATGTACACATGGTGAGGCTACGCTATGCGATGAGATATCTAGCAGTTGTATGACGGGCTGTGAGAGCTTGTACATGACTCTGGATGTTTTTATGTTGCCGCACGGTTTTGTGTTTGAAATTGTTTTTAAAAATGCAAGATATATGAAATGGCCAATAATCAATAGAAACTAATTTCTTTGGTTCATGAAAGCCAGTGTCAGGGGTCAAGACCATTGAAAATTATATTTTATTAAAAAAAAAATTTAAATTATTTCATAAATTTTCTTAATTTTAAAACTTTCTTTACAATAGGACGCAATGTTTTTTGAAGTGAAAACTTCTTTAGCACTGTTTTGATTTGAAACTCGATGAAACGAAAAATAGCAATACTAAATGCATACATCTACAGCATTTAGCCTGCGTGAGAATGAGATAGTATAATTGGTCTCCTCTTTATGCAGTGCTTCGTAGCCTATTGGTCTCCTCTTTGTGCGGTACTTCGTTGCCTCCCCACTCGTCTAATTTTCACTTTTTCACTTCTACCACATGTGATTGCACCCTCTGATTTTTTTCTTATTGATAGTTGTCGTAATGATCGTTAGCAACTTAGCACTAACAATGACAACATAAGCATGCACCTTGAAAACAATACCCGTGGCTTTTTCCATTGACTCGCCGTTTCGTCAACCAATTCACATTTTTCCTGCTGCGTAAGCTAATCATCATATTGGCAAAATGTGTCATGTACAAGACTCATGGGCTACATATTTATTACAACAAATTGAAGAGGAGAGGAATAAAAATTGTTTTAACAAAATTAGCACACTATAACTATGCACTTTTTTTTGCCAAAGTTTTCAAATACTGAATTTGATTACACGCAGTTTTGATAACAATTACATAATATTATTTTATATTTTAGCTCATCTAATGTATAACTAAGGTTTGACTTGCATTGAAAACCGATTTTTAAAATCATCCCCTTCTTCACATGGCACACACATAGGATTCCATAACAGTTGATCTCCCGACAGTTGCTGCCTCGGTATACTTATGTATAATAATCAATCAGTTTAGGGAAAATAAGGTATACCCACTTAGACAAAATATAGCTAAGTTATCGCTTCAGTTCTTATTTGTCCAACAGACCATTTTAGATTTTGTTCAATCTCCACTTTAAAACTAAAAATAAAGTGTAAAAAATGTTATTTATTCTTTTAAAATCACTTAAATAAGAATTATTTAAACTAATGAGACCTTTACCTTTACGAAATTTTATCTTAAACACCTTTCATCTTCTCCTCCTTTTTTGAAATTTATGTAATTTATTTTTGGGGTGTTATGCCATGTTGCGCTACCTCTTTCTTTAGCCAATGTTTCGGACAGCGTTACAGTGTCCAAAACGTTGGCTAAAGAAAGAGGTAGCGCAACACGGCATAACACTCCAAAAATAAATTACAAAACTACTTTTGGCCGTGAAAACCTAAAATCATACCTTCTCCTCCTGTCAAATTTTCTAATGGTCTGTTGGACAAATACGAACTAAGGCAACGAAATGTCCCCAAAGGGCTATGCAGAGAGGAGGCACTGCTGAATAATAAAATAATAAAACATATTTTCATTCAAAGGCATCAAAGATAAAACTACTTGTCAATATTATAATGTATAAGTATAAAATAATCGACACTGTAAATAAATTCTTTTAAAATATTCATATCAACTTTGGGGCCATCTTTAAATTACGTCACACGAATTTCATGATTTTTTGACCCCCCCCCCGGTCCCACATCGCCACATTTGTGAGACCCCCTCCCCCCTAGTGTGACGTCACATATTTTGTAATTTTACATCAAAATTTTTTTTGCATTTTAATAATTTAGATTTTTACATGTGACGTCACAGAGCTGATGACCCCCCCCCCTTACCCCTTGTCACACAATGACACACTTCTGTACTCCCCCCTCTCCCCGCTTTAGGTGTGACGTAATTTATGGATGGCCCTTATGGGGTATTTTTGAAGTTGATTTTAGGTTTGATTAATAATGCACAAAAAATTAAAATTTTATGATAATTATAATTTCAGCTGGCCAACTGTCAGGAGATCAATTGTCGGGTCATCACACACAGGACTGCACAAACATATCAATAGGGTTGGCTGTTTCGCCTGTCATGTAATCACCTTTTTCCGGAGGTTCAACATTCGATGCGAGTTTCTTGAGCTTCGCATCCGACACCTCGCACATGTGCTTAAAAGAATATGCTGAATACAGTTGGTGCGAACAACGCTCACATATTTGCGAAGGCAGGCCATCATTTTCTCTAATCTGTGGCGAAACAGAAACACAATAATAAATGTCAATATACATAAAATGAAGTGTAATGTTTTATTGCCCGAGAGGAATGAAGCAAAACAAATAATATAAATGTATTATTCACTCCATCAGTCGCTATCCACCGAAGGCAATTTTTGGTAGAGCTTGACGAAATTGGTAACAAAATGTTATTTAACCCTTTGGACATGTTAACCTTCCTCTTACTGTGTTAAAAATCCATGCGATCCAGTGCAGTACGCTCAGTTTACT
Organism: Glyphotaelius pellucidus; assembly: GCA_936435175.1. Taxonomy (NCBI): domain Eukaryota; kingdom Metazoa; phylum Arthropoda; class Insecta; order Trichoptera; family Limnephilidae; genus Glyphotaelius; species Glyphotaelius pellucidus. The sequence continues at coordinate 8,017,995 of OW386542.1, forward strand.
TTGGAAGTATTGTAATTTTAATTTGTTTAAACATGAATAGTTTATTTTTAGAGTAGTCATTGTAATATTATATGTACATAAAACATTGCATTTAATGCTGAAAGTAAGAAAAAACAACAGCCATGCAAGAAACATATGATACGTCCATCAGTTTTCTTGCTACTGAATACCATGCACCGCGGTACAGTGAATGAAAATGAAGATAACAAAGTGGACAGTCTGTAAGAAACATTGCCATTAAATGTAATTAAGAACTGAAGTCTCACAATGTTTAACCTTGGATGGTATTTCGAAAAAATGCCGGTAAATTTCTTTTAAAATAATTCAGAGTAACTACAATAGTGAAACAGTTCCTAGGTCCTAGATTGATAATGGCGCAAGCGATTCTGACCTCGTCCTTCATACGGTTTCTTTATACATAAGGGTTAAAATCGCATTTAAAATTTAAAACAAAGATTTCTTTTGGGCCCGCTAGCACGCTCGCGACAGGTGAGAGGTTAAGACATCCCCACTTCCCCGATTCCTAAATGCGCTTCATATTGTTGGAAAAACTGTAATATGACCAATTGTTTTTTCTTCAATAATCCAAATTCACTTTGTGGCGTCATTTTAATTTAATGAAAATAAATCACTTTGTATTCACCACATTTGATCAAAGTAATTAACATGTTTCGAAAACCAATGGTTTCTTCGTCAGAAGAAATTTTAATGAAAATTGATAAATATAAGAATAGACAAAAAATATAACAATGAGCGGTTATTGCTTATTTAGTTATTACTAGCTGGTACCCGGCATGCGTTGCAATGCAAATAAATAAATTGTTTCTCCCCTCATTTCCTTTCCCATACGCCCCGTTCCCCTCCTGCGTCCCCTTTCCCCTGCCTCGTCATCCCTCCCGCTAACCCCACTTCCTTCACTACCCTTCCCCTCATGCCTTCCCTCCCTGCCGCTAAAATATATAAAATACACTCATTTTCATAACGCCAGAGCTCACCATTATATATAGCCTACAACGTTCGCGGGCGTGCGCACAACAAATCACCAAAGTTTCATCGCAATCGGATGAACGGTATGGCAGCACATAACATACGAACAAACAAAAATTGATTTTTATATATAAGATTACAAAATAAAATTATAAAAAAAAAAAAAAAAATATTTACTTTAAAATTGTTTTTTTTGCTAACATGTCCAAAAGGTTGTTAATGTAAGTTCAATACTGCGGAAGAACCTTTTATAAAAATGTTCAGGAGTGACAAAAACTATATTCAAAATTTGAAAACACCAATCAATGCAGCTTGTGCTGTTTAACTGTAATCACCAAAAAACGCATTTTAATATTTTTGGTTCATATGCGGCATTGAACTTACACCAAACATATATTGAATAGAAAAATTGAAATTTGAAAAACAATGAATACATTTCAATCCAGTAAAGACAAAATACATAGCATAATAATAGACAACAGTCAATAGGCACTTTTATAATTCCTACGGCACAGCGACGGCAACAGCAAAGGTATTTCATTTCTTTAATATGTGTGAGGGAGATGAACGATAATTATAACATTTTTCCTTTGGACAGAGAGTAGACATACATATATCGTTTGTCTCGTTTCAATTACCAACTATTATTTGGTGTGTAAGAAAGAGCTACGGCATTATTGCGATAAAAAATGTACTTTAATGTTTTGTTTGTGCTGTGGGAATTACAAAAGCGCCCAAGGTCTTTCACACAAAAAAGTAATAATACAGTAAGCGCTGATGAATATGTCCATTAGTTGTTAGTCAATCGCTTAATTTGTCAGTTTCTTGAAATAGAATGCAGTCAAGGAGTTTATAATATTATGATATCAATCAATTTAATGCCGGCTTAGAGCAAAAGAGCCGAAATAATTCAAAAAGGACCGCAATTCGCTAAATTAACACATTCATAGCAACGCCAAATAAAACCAATAACACAAAAATAATAATAATACATAATAACGGAATTTTTATTATTGCATTACTATTTTATATAATTATTTATGATAAAGTTTCCATACGCTTTTTTCTTCTAAATGTGCTCAAATTAATGAAATAACACTTCGTTACGATGTAATAAAAAGATAAAATAAACAATGGTAATTATTCCCCTAACCGCTGCACTTTTAGCTGCAGATTATGGAAATTACACTCGTTTCAGCAATTACTTGAGGAAACAACAATGTACATGCGCAAAATAGGTTATTAGGTTCTTAGGTTGGGTACACTAAGTAATTCATTTGTATTCAGTTGAAACAAAACTCACGCAAATATCAACGCACACAAAATAAATATTAAAATGGCGGCAAAGGAATTGTATTTTATGGGATATTTTTAACTATGATTGAATTAATGCATCTTTTACCATCTATCCAAAAAGTTGTTTTTGGTAGTAATGTTGAACAGTAATTCCCAAAATCTGTGCCTAATAAAAGTGCAGCGGTTGATGGAATATTTACCTAATGGAATATTTTTTTACTATCACACTACTTCACAATTTAACAAATATTTAAAACATAAATAATTCATGGGTTACTTTGCTATACCAAAACATTTCTAGATGGGTAGGTATTTTAATTATTTTTGAGGTAGAAACTTTTTATAGTTTTTAAGAAAATATAACAATCTAGGTTGAGACGTCATAAAATAAATTCAATGTGGAAATTTTTTTGCTAATGTATTGTTAACAGAGGTTATCGCCAAACCTAGGTCGCAATTCAAAAATGTCTTGACACGATTGTTATCAAGTAAAAACATTGTCGCAGAAATCGTAAAGCGGTATAAATAGTTAACATGTCTGAAAATGTGTTAAAGGGGATGATAATGGATCGTATAAATCGCATTAGACATTAAAATAAACATAAAAATTTAACCTGTATCTGAGTGCTTGACATAAGCATTTCATTCAGGCGCGGCTCGTGCTGCGGTGAGTTTTCATCTATTGTAAACAAAGATCTCAAATCACCGCCTTCCTTCAGACAACCTCGGCAGGTCCGTTCCACGTCCATCACTTCACAGTCCATTTTGTTTCACACTGGCTTAATAACAACTCATATTAAAAGCACATAATAACTCGCAATGTAAAGTGCAGCCGAAGTTGGCTTGAGCGGGATCACCATCACCACCATATTCGGCGACGCCTTTGTATTTTGTATTCAAGATGGCGGACAGTTTGCAAGTACTTTTTTCAGAGATACTGAACGAGTGACTAGAGAATGTTTATAAAAATAATGCAAAACTCAATGATTATCAACCAATAAATGATAATATTAATCCACTATATTATGAGTCGTAAACTTTATGGTTCAAAATCCAACAAGGGGCGAATATTGCAGTGGCGGTCCGTTACTTTTCAGTGAGCTAGAAGGAAAATGTGACACTATTAATATTGTAGATGAAAAAGTTTTTTTTTAATTTCAATTTATTGATTTAAGATTTTTTATTTAGAGGGGCTGGGTTTGAAAAAAATATATAATTTTCAACTTCAATAATGTCGTATTTTTCAATCTTAGTACTCCAGCTAACCAAAAGTCTAGAACCACCGCTGGAATATTGTAATGGTAACAGAATCTATTTCTACAAATACATATGTATATACACATATATAAATTTTAAAAGGGTAAGGGTGTCGGAGGGCTTGGTGAGGAGGGTGAAGAAGGGCAGAGGGGAGGATTGCAAAGAAGACATAATCGCAGTAGGGGACATAAAATTGTATCTTTTGAATAAATCTCTCAAAATCAAATTCTTTATGTGAATGGAAATGTTTTACAGAAAAGGCTAACCACGTAAACCAGGCATAAAAAATATTCGCCCCAATCTCTCTCATTCTGTCTCAAGGTTCGTAGGAAATGCGTCAAGGTTAGCTCATACGGGATTTTTTCGGAAAAAAAAACCCGTTCGGACGCTTTATAAATCTCGAACCCGTAACGTAGCTTAAAATAAAATGCTGCCACTTGTATTGCAGTTTATTCAAATCTCTTAGTGGGACATGGACTTCAAATACGTCACAAATTTTTAGCCAATCATTGCTCTACCCCCCTATGAGCTAACCTTGTGCATTTTTTACGAACTTTGGTCCTGTCTCCTTCGCCTTCCACTACAACTTTCAAAATCCAACTGGCTCCTGGCATTCGGGCTGATCAGAACTCTTCCGCAATATCTTACATAATATTACTATGTTAATGCAGGAGAACTCCTTGAGGTGATTTATGCAAGGTTGATAATTATTATTATGATTTATAAGTTATGAAGGTAAGTACCACCAATTTAATTTTAGTTTTTAGGGACATGTTTTATACCTTTCCAGTAATTCATTACTCTTTGTAAAAATACCAGTCTTTTTTTAAATTTGTCTATGTTGATTTTTTACAATAATTTTCATGATTCACTTCTTTGACATTCCATAAAGTTTTGAAATGTTTACAAGGAGATGACAAGGAGTATCTACATTTTAAAAATCGTTAATTTCCCAGCTTCCCATCGGTTGCACATACAACAGCAGCGATAGTCAAAATAAAATAATTTTGGGGAAATTGTTCACCAGTTAACGCGAGTTGTGTGATTTGAATAATATTATATATACCAAAATTTCATTTGACTGCTCACTTTGAGATGGAGAATCCACGCATAAAGTTGAAGATCTTGTTGATTGGCAAAAGCGGAGTCGGTAAATCAAGGTATGCATTTGATATTGCGTTAATAATACATCTGTGATTATGTGTATTTTGAATTATCGGATGATGTCATTGCGAGTACGTATGTTTCCATAATAAATGCGTAGTCGTTTTAAAGACTTTCTGGTATGAAATTGTGACGTAAATTTGAATCTTATTATGACAATTTTACATTCTTGAACCTGGAGAAAATACATGACCTTTACAACAGTCAAATCGTTGTTCCGGGGGAGGAGTTCTGTTTGAAATGTTTTTCAGAGGAATTCTTGAAATTCTGTCAATAGATCTTATTTTTTGTTTTTAAGTATCATGCTCTGCAACAGGTTTTCTTCACACAAATCTTTAGAATATTGTGTAAATGTGGCTTAGATTGTATGCCTGTTCACTGAAGGTTGGGACTATTATTAGGTGTTTTGCAGTGGCGTGCATTGACCCGTGACCAAAGGAAGGCTGTGTCTATTTCGGGTATGAATTGTGCGTTGAATATTAAAAATGGCCATTTAATTATCCTCTTCCACTGATTGTTGTTTGTTGTGTTTTTGAAGTGAAAACTTCTTTAGCACCGTTGTAATTTTAAACGAAACGATGAAACGAAAAATAGCGACACTAAAAAGAGACAACACATACATCTATAGGATTTAGTCTGCAAGAGAGTGAATAATCGGTCTCCTTTTTGTGCGGTACTTTGTAGCCTCCCCACTCTTGTCTACTTTAATTTTCTGAAGATTTCACTTCTACCTCGTGTGAATTGCACACTCTGAATTTTTTAATGTATATAAATTTTTTTATTCAGTCGACAGTAAAGCTGTCGTTGCACCGGCTTGGCATTGGTAAGCTATCTACATAAATCGACGACCCTGCGCAGAAAATTCCCTCAAAGGCTGCGCTGCAAACCGAAGTGAACTTTATTTTCTGCGCAGGGTCTTCCTCTAATGTCGATTGCTTACCGACACTGACCCAGTCGAAGAATATATTTCACAATATTAGGTTAGAAATAAGAATGTAATATGTATGTAGTAACAACTTTGTGGCCAACTAAAAAGATGAGTGAACAAGTTCCTGTGTACATGGAAAAAAATATTTTGATCAGAAATTTGTCGCATTTAAAGAAAACTTTTTTTTTAAAATTATTTTTACGATGCATTTTTCTAATGAGGCGGTTACATTATTCGGCTTGGCCGTATTCGACGATAGCCCGTTTTGGTCACCGACTAGTTATTTTGTTGGCCGTATTCAATCGCAGCTATTCATCACCGTCATTGGTCGAATCATTCGGTTCCCGACCTAATGTAAACACGTTAATTCGGTTAAACCGAATGGGGTCGATCTAATTTGGTCACCGACGTAATGTAAATGCGCCGTAAGGGTTGGGACTGCTTTTCAGCCTTTATGGACTGCACGCCATTGGTTGATTAATTTTACTTGTTTGCAGCGTCATGCAAGCCTTCACCACGGGACATCCTGACATGTCTTCCTCTCCGACTATTGGCACTGACTTCAAGCTGAAGAAGATGGTCATCAATGAGGAGAATGTATATCTTGGTATTTGGGACACTGCGGGTTTGGACATGTTTAAAGCTCTGACACCAAATTATTACAGGTGATATTAACTGAATAACCTAATGGCTTTATTTTTAAAATATTTTTTATGTCTTCATAAAGTTAGTTTGTACCATTCATTTTTAAATGTTAAATTTCATATAAAACAAAGATTATACGTTTGATGGAAATAGCTTGAGTTTAGTTTGAGTGCAACTCCCAAGCATGCCACTTGTTTATTTTGGTGAGATGAAGCCGTAACTGCGATAAGTGAAATACTTATTGTAATTTCAAGTTTTCAAAATGGGTACAACGGATAAAATATTTTATCTATGTATTATTGTATATTGAATGAATTGCATGGTCCCTTACAAGTATTTTACAAACCGAATAAAAACGGTGCATAAAATATCTGCAAATTATAATAATAATTGAAAACATGGGTAATATCCACCGTTTTGTGAAAAATTAACTCAAGGACGCTGCTTTAATAATATTGTGTTTTTGAATGCTTGAAGTTTAACTTTCAATAATATAATTTATTCGCAGATTACATTATAGTAGTTTCCATTATATGTATTATCAAGCATTTTTAAGGTCAGTTTCTTGTAGATGAATTATTGCATTTGACCATTTTTCATATATTTTCAACAATGATTTTCGAAAAGCTGAACTCTGGCCTGAAAGGCTATTCTCTAAAATTTGTGATAAGAGATCGTTCTCCCGCGAGAAATGCTGTCAGATTTGTGTGATTTTCTACGGCTATTATTTGCTTTTCCTATCGGCCGATGTCAAAATTTCAGCTGTGAGCTGTCACATATTTTAGTTTGGGTCGTTTTAAACACGAATCCCTGCAAGTATGCATGATTATTTATTCATTTAACAGCTGTAGAAAATCACACAAATCTGACAGCACTTCTCGCGGGGAGAACGATCTCTTATCACAAATTTTAGGGAATATTTTTTTTGAGTTCACGTAATCTCTTGAAAATCACAGTTTTAATGATCGTACTTTGTATTTACCTCCTCTATATAATATTATACTTTCTTTGCCGGCTTCATTTTTCCAAACGATTCTCTATCAATGTTTCGTACATAATTCTTTTACCCCAATTCTTATGTGAAAGAATAATGAGCTTGTAGCACTCTTCTCGAGAATCATTTTTTCTTTTGAATGTATGTGTCTGTGTCAAATTTGTAAATTGCCCAGGAATAAAGATTGTTTATCGATTTCTTGGTATAAAAAAATATGAAACAATATTTTTATCTCTATATTAAATAGGTCACTATTTCATCGATCTAGAGCACCTGAAATAGTTATTTAAAGCATTTAAATATGGGACATTATAGAGTTATTATTCTAGTACCTAAATCAAATTATAAAAAAACTTACATAGCATCTAGCAAAATCCCAGATGTATAGTTTTGTATTATCAATTTATGAGCCGATGGATGCAATCTGTTAGCCATAAGTTCAGATAGAAAGATCATCTCTGACCTTGTACTATTACATAAAATTATTAATAATTGCTTTGACAACCCTGAAATTCTCGCCAAAATAAACTTTAATGTACCAACCAGAAGTACGACGCAAAGTGCTACCTTTTTCTGTGACAATTTTAAAACAAACTATGAGGCTCATGCACCTATAAATAGACTACATCGTTTTGGCAATAAATTTGGGAATTTTGTAGACATATTTAAAGATTCCGTGTTAGTTATAAAAATTATTCTTTATAATTACTTGAAGTATATAAGTATATAATGTATGAAGTATGAAATATATAATTTAACGACTCCGTAGTGAATGCATTAAATCATTTTAATTTGTAATCATTATTTACTAGCTTTTCCCCGCGGCTTCGCTCGCATGGTATTACGGGAAATTACTGTAGCGGTTGAACTTATCAATTATACCCCCTTCTCCCCACCCCCACCCCCTCCCGAATTCCATACATTCATTCCCTTACATTCAGTTTTCAAACATCTCGCCTGCCACCTAAATTTCATAAAGCTATAGCTCAAAGAAAAAAAGAATTATCCAATTTTGTTCATTCGTTCGGAATTTATGCGCTTACAAACATTTCGGATGTTTATTTTTAATTAAATATTTGAAAGTTTGTGAATATAATAAAAAATTACACTATTTATTCAGTTCATTTATTCAGTCTTTATAATCGTTACGAATTATATTTTTAATGTAGGAACTGACATTTATTCCAAAACAGAAGCTTGTCCAAAAAAATAAAACATATTCTAATATTTGAATTTTCTGAAGCAGTAGCAATCGTTTCCATGGAAACGATTTTTTCTGACGTTAGCAAAAATTTGCTTTAGTTAGCGACAGAAAACGTATAACAAATATAATATATTAATATTTATAATTTCATTACGCCAGAGCTTACCATCATATACAAAATATAGTCTGCGCATATAATTTAGCTTTCTATTGGTGAATGAATTTTTAAAGTTTTTATAGTGTGTTTTGCGTGAAAAGGTCGTAAACAAACTCGAGCAGTTTCGCATTTATAATATTAGTATGGATTGTGTACTACCACTTGCTTATTATTTACTGTATTATTTATTATTTTATTACTTATTACTAGTTTACTTATAACTTTATCATTACTTATTTCTAACCTTATTACTTTTCTTTGTAAAAGCCCACTAAAGCGTAAATAAATAAATAAATAATAGATATTCTAGTCTAAAATAATACAATGAAACTCGCTTAAGAAGTTCCCACCTACTAAGTTTTCATGCTTAAGAAGTTTTTTTTCTGGTCGCTTGAAAGAGTTTAAGAGAGTTTAACTGTAATTAGTAACAAAATTGCATTGGAAAAAAATACACCGCCTTTGAGGTGATTTTTCACAACAACGGTGCTACACTTACCATACAAATATTATTATTATATTTGCTTCATTATGCATATGAGTCAAAATCCCGTGTAGATTTTTTATTTATTACCTTCGGCTAGTCGCCAATTACACACTTTGACAATCCTGTGGTAAGCATATATGTTTGCTTTCTTTCTAGAGATGCCCACGGAGCCATCTTGGTATATGACATATCGGACCCCAGTTCCCTCACCAACCTGAATGGCTGGATTGAAGACTTAAACACATACTCCACCAAAAACGTAGTTGGACTAGTTCTTGGAAATAAAATTGATAAGGTATGATGAATACTGCGATAAAATATGCGAACAATGTTATGCGAAATAGTCAATTTCCTGTTTCTGTAGGAAGTGTATAAATATGATTACATATATAATGAAGTCAAGTTCATTTATAGCGGCATGGTGGTGATGGTGTCTGTAATTTGTTAATTAGATTGTTAGATTGCTAATGGTCTAAAATGCGCAATCAAATTGTGAGTTAACCTTAACTTAACTACAACGCACGTCATTATATGCAGAAAAACGTGAGCCGTGTCGCTATAAATGAGTTGGACTGTTTGCTTATTTATATTCTATTATTTATTGATATTTTATCTTGCGACGATTGTAAGCGGTATTATTCTATGATATTATACAAATTCTGCTAACGTTACCTAATGTCCTCAGTTTTCTTTTGTCTATTTTCTCTCTGAAGAGGTACAACAGGAATCAGATGGAGGATTATGATTATATAATTTATAATCTAGCAAAATCCTGTTTTGTAAACTGTTTGAAGATTTTAATAAATTTGTCCTTTTTAACCCAATTTAATTTTTTTCAGAAATAAAATTGTTTTCATTTTTGTTTTACAAAGTTTTAATTTCGAATTTTGCAGAAATCTACACTCTGCAAAAGTAAAAATCTATTTTTTATTATTTATTTTTCGAATAACTTAATGCCTAAATCCTCAAATTGTAATTTTTAATCATTGATGACAAAATTAACGATTCTCAAATGAAAAATATGAAACAGAAAAATCAGAAAAAGATTCGGTCGCATTTGAAACCAGGATCTCAGCCTTACCGGGGCTGTCTTGCCTTTAGGTCGTTTATTTAACTATCGTACTTCGACTAAGAACTATCAACATTATCTTAATTTTATTAATGCATATTTTTATTTCTATCTTTATGGCTATCTTTGTGTATGATTGGAAGATTCTACCCGAACTAAATGCAACCCAGATAGAGTCTAGGATAAACTAATCCATTTTTATTTTAATTTGCGACATCTATTGACTTTCCCACTAGCCTAGGATGACGAATAAAATATATATTTTTTTTGAGAATTACTTAATGAATAAGACCTCAAATTTATATTTAATCATTGAAAACAATATTAATGAGTAGGATATTATTATATTCATTTTTAAGTATATAGGACAATTGACCGGTCAGTGGCTGAGTTGGCATCGCATTTATCCCACGTCCCATCGCGTCCCACCCAGGCTTCGCGTGTTCGTTTCTTGGCTGGCAAAGTCCTCCATCACAACACAAGCAACATTTTCTATTTATTGTGGTGGTACCAGGAAATTTTTAAAATTTTAAAATTATTAAAAACCCGGCAACGTTTCTTTCTTAAAAATAAATAAATTGTTCATTGATATAGCAAAGCCCCGGCAAGGCTGAGGTCCTGGGTTCAATTCCTAGATATGACTGTTTTTTTCTGATTTATCTGTTTCATATTTTTCGCTTGAGAGTCTTTAATTTTGTCTTTATGAATAAAAATTTTAATTTCTTCAAACTTCGCAAATTCACTTTATGGCGTCATCATTAATTAACTTATTATCCTGACGAAGAAAACATAGTTTTTGAAACATGTCGATATTGTTAATTAAATAGTGGTGTACACAAAGTTATTTGTTTTCTAAAAAAAAAATTAATGCTTGAGAATAAAAAATTTTATGTTCAAATTCGAAAAATAAAAACGAAAATTGCTTGTAGCTGGGTACTAAAAGTAACAGCATTGCGTTTCTATTGTTTGGTTATATTTCACCTCAAGTGCGCAGATATTCTTACCTTAAGTAAATTTTTCAAGCAAAAAAGTAAACGTAAAAGTTAAAGTAAAAATTAAAAAGTAAAAAAGTTATATCTACTCTTCCATCCAAAACCAATAAACTGGCATTCCACTGAAAGCCTGAACTGTCCCAATGTTACTAAAGTGACTTGGAATACTTGATCCTATTCTTTTTCAATGGTTTAGATATAAAAAAAAATTGGTTGCCTGTAAAGTCAGTTTACAGATGATAATTTTACATGATAACGTCATGTAATAACGATGGAGTGGAAGAGAGATAGATGCGTCACAAGCCGAACGCTTGTTTCGGGCTCTCGCTTGCACGCTCCGCTCAGGCGGAACGTGACAATGAGTCATGCTTTTTCGTGAGTGCAGCTGGCGTTCATCGATTTATAAGTCAATTTATCGTCAAAAAACAACAGTTTAGATATTAAAAAAAAAATATAAAAAAAAAATTATTTTGACAAAAGACCAGAACGCAGAAAATCTGTTTTGTGACAGTTCAGAGCTCTTTATTTTTTTAGGTGGACATTCAATGGTTAAAGATGTTTATTTGGCTGACCAATAACTTGTTGTGTATAAATTTTGAATCATTGTGATTTTTTAATGTAAGGATATTAAAATATTTGTAGGAAATCCTAGAATGGAATTTGTCTAATTTTCATCAAATTATTATATCATCACATTTTGCTTAGAACAGATTATTCGAACTTTACCCACCTTGACTCGGGCGTGCTATGTCCAATATATGACCTGATGGTCGTTTATGTCCAATATGTAACCTGATGGTCGTTTGTCTTTCGATCTGTAATATATTACGACGGCTATTTGTTTGATTTCTATTTTAGGTTAGAGCCGTTAGCAGAGAGGAGGGTGAAAATTTTGCCAAACGACATAGAATGATGTTTATGGAGAGCAGTGCGAAGACTTTAGAAGGAATTAATGAAGCTTTTGAAGAACTAACCACCAAGGTTTGCCTTTTAAATATATTATATCACGGGCTGGCTCTTGCACTTAGGGAAATTTTTTTCTACATTTTTTTGCTTTCTGCATTTGGCCACCGTGGTTGGGTAAACTTTTTTATAAATACTAAGTTTTGAGATAAAGATGAAAGCAATACTCAAATGCTCACCATAAATCAAATATAATTTATGTGTGTCTGTATTTTATATATAAAATGTACTGTAAAATAACACCAGGAGGCATAATGGTCCGGGAAATTAGTATGACGTTTTGAAATATCCTACTAGTGACCCAGAAAACATTTACATTTTGTTTTATGCACTACAAGTTTTTCTGCATTATAATTGATTTGGTGGTGTTTTATGAGTAATCTGAGTATTGTACCAGACAGAGGGTACACTTATAACTGCATAGATACTCAACTCAAATTTCGATTTTTCAGGCGTGTCTGACTTATTGGACTGACTTGAATGTATGTATTTAAATAATTGATTTTGTTTTCAGATTCTAGAAACACCGGGGGGCTGGCAGTACGATAAACCTACGCCAAACATAAACTTAGCTGAAACCAACACACCAAAATCTTATTGCTGTTCGGGCTACTTTTGTAAGATATACCTCATTTCACTATTTTAACACATAATTAAGGAATATAAAAATTTGTGACAAATACATTATAAAGGATTTCATTTGACCTAAGATACTACATTTTTAAAATTTAAATTTGATCAATAGTTCAAAAGTTATAGCTATTTTACTTGAAACGTAATTTCGCACGCTAATCTGAAAAATATGCCTGCTATATGTAGGAGATTGATAAAAACACGCCCGCAACTTTGTGTTAGTACTAATTGTCATATTATTTAATGCCATCTACAAATACATGTTCTGATTTTAATGACATGTATTTTTTTTAGGATATGATGTCCCGCTCTAGTCTCAAGAGGAAAACGTACCATAGAATATTTTGGCTAAGTGAATATATTAGTAAGTGATATTACAGCAAATAAAATCAACCAAGCATTTAGAATTTAAAATAAATAATGATAATAATAATTTGAGGCACTAGAAAATAGCACTGAATGTAATGCATTATAATAATGTGATTCGGCAGCATAATTATTCAGGGAAATACTTCGCTGATAATTACATCATATGAGCATGCACTCAATAGGCTTTGGCTGAATATGTATTGAGAAATCGGACTGAATTATAACTGGCAATTTAAACACACTGTAGATTTTCATTATAAAGTAGTACTCTCGATAAGGATCTCACATTAAAATTTCTTTTCTCTTAACCTCTGGTTTGCCGATTGCGCGCCCGGGACGCGCCATAAAAAAAAAATATATTTTGAGATGCGATTTTAAACCTTATGTATAAAGAAAATGTATGAAGGTTAAGGTCAAAATCGCTTGGGGCATTCTTGTTCTTGACATAACGGATATAAGGAACACACCTAGCCTCTCAAATAATTATTTTTGCACATATCTATGACTTTCGAAATGACATTTCTGCCGCGATTTGAGCTGTCAAACTTTGAGCGTCGCATGTCATGAAAAGATCGATAAAACTATCAATTTGTCAAATAAACGCAAGTAATATTGTTTGTAAGCATAGTTTATTGTTCAGGGAACGTGTTTCGGTAAATATTATACATGATAACATAAAATAAATCCGCAAAATATTACGTCAAAGTCAAAACATCGCGAAATTTTCGAGTTTCTTCCCGTGGCATTTAAGAGGTTAAGTCATTTAAAATTCTGTACAAAAATTGCGTTCTTTTCCTAGAGTGATATTGTTTATTTAAAATTATTTCCTGCCCAAACACATTTTTAAATTCACTTTAAAACTTTAATTTGATATGCTCTATTTGTAATAATTTGGGAAAATCTTGTAGTTTGTTATTGAAACAATATTTTTACCCAAGAAACTGCCCTATTATAGTAAATAGTATTGTTTAAATATTTATATAACAATTTTATTTCTTTGAAAAAAGTTCTTTGAAAGTTTGGCCTTTGTTCAGATTCTCTTTAAAACCTTATGAGAGAGTGTACTATAAGTGTCAGTGGCGGTCTGTGACTTTTCAGCCAACTAGATTTGATTGAAAAATACAATGTTATTGATTTTGAAAAAAAAAAATTTTTTTTTTTATCAAAATTTCAACTTTTTGGGTGAATATTTTGATGTGATAACGTCTTATAAATCGATGAACGCCGGCTGCACTCACGAAAAAGCATGACTCATTGTCACGTTCCGCCTGAGCCGAGCGTGCAAGCGAGAGCACAGAACAAGCGTTCGGCTTGTGACGCATCTATCTCTCTTCCACTTCATCGTTATTATATGACGTTATCACGTAAAATTATCGTCCGTAAACCGACAAGCTGAAAGAATCCTGAAAACTTTCATATCAAAAATTGAAATTTAAAAAAAAAGATCATTTTCAGCTTCAACACTTCAATAATGTTGTATTTTTCGTCGATAAGCCATGTTTTTCACAAAAGTCGCCCCTGATAAGTTAAGTTTATACATGTTTCAAAGGAAATCAAGACTACTGTAATGGTAACTACTTACAAACATACTTTTTAACTTTATGTATTTGGATGTTTTTCAGAGATTGTTTTAACCACTTGAGCGAGAGCGCATTTAAAAAAAAATGCAATGAGCGTTAGAAATTTCCTGGCATTTGGTTTTGGATTCAGCTGTGCTCATTCCAAAGATCATATATTATTACGAAAACATATAAACTGCTTACTGTGGTTAGCCAATGATTTCACTTATAATAGGTTTTTATTTTCCATATTTTTAGGTTTTATAATTTTGTAAAACCTAAAATATGTCTTGTGAAAATATTGATTATACATATTTGTGTATGTTGTCTATGGTTTACTGGAAATGTTTATAGTCATATACATAATTTTTTTTTTTAACATGTTAACGGATGTTGAAAACGGATGTTTAGAAATCAATTTAAAATCACCTTACGATACAAAACATCTAGAATATTCCAAGAGAAGAATATTAGTGATCTTTTGGTATTCGATAGAAACCTAATCAAGCCAGCGACTAAATATATTAGCGAATTGCGAAATTTCAAAATAAGATCATTTAGGTTAAAAAAAATTTGGTTGTTTGTAATGTCGGTTTATGGACGATAATTTTACGTGATAACGTCATATAAAAACGATTGAGTAGAAGAGAGATAGATGCGTCACAAGCTGAACGCTTAGGCCGAACGCTTTTTCCGCGCTCTCTCTTGCACGCTCGGCTCAGGCAGACCGTGACAATGTGTCGTGCTTTTTCGTGAGTGCAGCCGGCGTTCATCGATTTATAAGGCGTTATCATGTCAAAAAACCTACCCTAATTTGTATAGTTATTGCTCGAGAGCTTTAGAGGTGCTACCCAGATTTGATTAGCTTTCACTCAAATGGATAACAATTTGGACCTTTTTTTCTTCACTTTGGTGAAAATGTTATTTTGTTTTCAGTGACAGCAGTACCTACCTTCCAATGATGATTTATATTTCACACAATTCAAATCTTTCTGCCTTTGCTGTGAATTTTGAGTTCTTCTGAAAATAGTTAAATAAAAACTTTAAAAAAATTATCAGACTGGAAGGTTTATTTTCTTTAAACATAACAAAGCAGAAATGATTGTTATTTACTCATGGCTTTTAGAGAAGTTAAATTAAAAAAACAAGATCTGCTGAAGAATAATTAATTCACTAAATTTATCAAAAACGCACCTCGAACCATTAATTTTAATATTTAAAAATGCCTTACTGTTTCATAATAATAAAAAACATAAATATTATTATAAACATCATTATTTAGGCTAGTTTCATTTAATAAAATATGTTTTAGGATTGAATTATAAATAAATGTATTAATAATGAATATAGTTTAAGTACTGCTCTATCACCACCATCCAACATGCATTTGAAAATTACTATTTTCATTGATATGATGTAAAAAATAATAATAATACATATTAGTTAATAATTATTAAGTTCCAAAACTCAGTAGCTCTTTTGCTGTAATTTTTTTCATGATAATTAAAAAATGTTATTCTTGATACATAAATATCACTTTGTATAACTCTGCTAGGTATATGTATTATAACAGGAGCAGCTGAGATCCTTATGAGAAACACCAAATTTTACAATTTGTCAAACTATCAATTTAATTGTGAAAAAAAACAAATTGTACGTACTATTTGACTTCCTCAGTGTTTCTAAACTAATTTGGAGTTACGTATATATTTTTAAAAACTTTTTGATACTTTTATGCAAATTATCTTTTTATGTGATTTCTATTAGAGAAGAACTTTAAGCTATATATTGTGTTAGATAAAAAAAGAAATTCATTTATGCAAATAATATATTATTTTATAACAAGTACTTAATGCATTTTTTCTTTGTGATATCTTTTACTTTACATAATTCCAAAGGGCAGTTTATCACCATAACTTTGGACAGGTAATTGGACAGGAGAGTTTCCCTTGGGATAAAAATGGCATTTTCGAAATTAATGTTTTGAAGGCCTCAATACATCTATTGAATCACCAACACGCCTACCACAGATCATCCCGAGTCGTTCGCTACATTTGGTGACCTAGCAGAAGTGCCTGGAGTGAGGTTTGTCTAGGTCTTGGCAGCACATGTGTTTGCCCACCTCCGGCATGGCGGGAGAGACTGGTTGAGGGAGACCTTTTTACCTCAACGGCCTGACTCTCTCGGCCTATCGCCTTGTACCGCAGTGAGTGGGATTAGCTTGCAACTGCCCCATGCCTTTTTTATTTGTAATCATTTTACGGAGAACATGAAAAAATAAAATAATAAATTTGTGCAAAAAAAAAGAGGAAAACTTTTATCGTATCGTTTTTCATGACATTTACCTACTCTCTAATTAGTAGTGTAGAAGATAAATTGGAAAAAATAATATGAACACATTTTACTTAGGTATACGCTGATAATATTTATTGACACCAAATTGAATTACATGCTGTTTAAGTTTGACAAATTAGATTAAATATAGACACAATACTTATAATAAATACATCTTCTCCAAGAGTTACAGTTTTAAATAAATTACGACAGTGCTCTTAACAACTGTGTACTGTGAACATCAGGGGCGTGCGTGAATTTTTCAGAACTAGGTTTTTATTTTCAATTTCCACCTTTGTGTGAAAACACTTATCTGAAGATCAAAAGACTAACCAATGGCTAGAATAAATAATCTTCCTCCAGACAAAATATTGGATTTAAGAAAAAAAATATTCAAAAGTCTGGAAAATCAGGAACATGGAAAAGTTTTGACTTGGGGAAATAAAATATAAACATTGAACCATCAATTTTAATAGTTTTCAATTAGAATCCGTTTATTTGAATAAACATGCATTACATTATTATTGTAGAGCTTGGGATGACACAGTGCAATAATTATTGATAATTTAACCAATGGAAGAGATATATTTTAACTGTGTTGCTTTTTTAATAAAGTTTAATTGACATTTTATTCAGAACTGCAAAAATAATTACGAAACGAATTATGACTGTAAGAAATCTCCTCTCTCGCTAAAATGATAGATTTGGGTCAGGCTCTTCAATATGTTTATGTTAATGTTATAATCATATGAATATTATATTTATTTTCTCCATGCTAAAGAATGAGTTGGACACATTAATAAACTAGTTTAATAATGATCATAACACAATTAAATGCAAGCATAAACAAAGTTTATGTTTATGCTATATCTTAAAATTATATGCATTTTTTCATATAGTTTTTAAGATTCTCTGTATAGAGAAGGTCTTGTTTTCTAAAAAAAGTGTGTTTGAAAATATATTATGAATTCTATGGATGTACGTTTTTAATTTGAGGAATTTTAAAAATTCGCTTTGTACTTTTTCCAGATAAAATTTTCTTGTATTTATTTGCTGGTTTAATTCACAAATTGGAAATGTATCGTAGGCAACACCTACAAAATATACTTTTACACAATAATTGTTTGCATAAGTTTAATTTATAAGTTATTCTGAGGTAAGTTGTGATGATAAATTCTCAACTGAAATATTCGCAACTGCACAGTCTTTCCAAAAAAATATCAAATTTCGTCGCTTCCAACTTCTTTGCATAAAATCAGGCGACATTTCATATATCGCTTAACTTTCCTTTTTTCGTATTCAAAATATCATGATTTCTATCTTAACATGCGTAATAATATGTATAGCCAAGAATTACCTGGTAATACTCTTCTTCTAATGGACATTTTTTAAAGTTTCATTTTCGTTCCTTAAGAATTCATTTGCTACAAGCCATTATGAATTAGTTCACCATTCCATTAACAATTTGACAGTAATTTCGATTACAACTAATCGTTATGTTATGCCAATTCGATTTTAAACCATCATTATTCTAATTTACAATATCACATTAAGTTATTCACCAACAAATCACTAGTTCCCAATACTATTATAGTGTGCAATTTACATTCATATCAGTCTCAAAAAGGAACAGACAACTGACATTTTAAGTGCGTTTTACGCATAATTCAACTCTCCCATTCTTTAATAATTGAATTACCAAATAATATCTTAGCCATAGAGCAGCACTTAGAAGATCATTTTCATTAAATTGTTGAAATGTTTATACTTTCTTCTTAAATTCTATCAACTTACATATTTAATTGCTAATTAAATAAAATTATTTTGTAAGGAGAGGTGAGAACCAAGAGAATTACGAACGATTCATGTTTGGGAATGTGATATTAGTTTCAGGTGAGTTTCCACAAAATAACTACCGCAGCGACTTTTAAACAAATAATTTAAAAAAACCAAATACATTTTGATGAAATCTTTGAAACAGAGTTTTATTTGTTTTTGGCACATGGATCGTAGTCTTTAAATTCTCAAACTATATTTGTCGTAAGTATTTACAAAGCAATTTTCACAGCAATCTCTTTATATGAGAAATTTAATAAAGGTAATATATGTGTAACTTTGATAACCCAAAACGTTTCTTTAATTTTTCTATTATTTGGATTTTAATCTCATAAAATGTTTATAACAAGTAATTTTGTAACATCATTTAAGTAATTTTGTAACATATAGGTAATTTTGTAACATGTAAGTGATTTTGTAACATGAAAGTAATTTTGTAACGTGGAAATAATTTTCACCCTGGTTTAATAATAATAATTTGAAGGTGATAACAATTTGTTGTCAGGTGATTTGAATTAAAATAAATTGAGTGATTTAGATCTATGTAAATAAACAATATGCAGATGAATACAAAATAAGTAGAGCAAGTACAATATTGTAAAAATTATATTTGGCATTGCTTTAGAACAGGTTTCTGAAAAGAATTGGCAACTTTGACTAGAAAAGCTTGTATTTTTCACACCCATCGGCAACACTGGATAACACCAGCTTGTTAATTGGCTTAGTTATGTATTAAAATATACGATATTACTTAATATTTTACTAAAATACTGACTGATTTTAACAATACTAAACACATAGTGAGAAGGTGAAATATAACTTTGCTATTAGTTTTGTGCTTACCATAAATGTGCAATGGTCAAAGGGTCCGGCGAGTTAATACATTGACAATGTTATTACATTACTGTTTGATTCACACATTATCCACAAATAGATAAAATTGACATTTCCCTTAATTGATTTAAGTATTGTAACGTTAATCCCAATAAATAATAGTTTAACCCCTGAGTATACAATGTATATTAAGTCTACCGTACGCAATAATATTAAAAGCTATTTTAAATAATTTATTGACTAGGAGAGTTTGTGGCCTTACGAAAGATAAAATAAAGATTGAATTCACACTAGATTTATTAAAAATGAGATTCTTTGCCAAGTTAGACAGGCAGCACCTGTTGAACAAGATGTTTTCAGTGTACCCAAGACGTGCAGCTGGAGTTGAATCTAAAAGGTCTACTACTTTTTAAAAGCGCGTTTCATTCAAAATAAGGCCGGTGGAAAATGGGGAGTTGCGTTGAAGGAAGATATCAAGTATTGATTCATATGTAGTAAAAGAAGTTACGGTAATATGGTGAAAGCGAGGTAGAAAAACCCTACGCTGAAAAAAATGGAATAAAACTTGTAATCTTCCAATTTGAAGTCTAAGTATGTAGGTATACTACTCATCATGGAGAAAGACTGTTCAGACATTGAAACACCCTATAAGTGTACAATTTCTTCAGATATCGTAGCCACAACTGGGTTTTTCACAACTTTTAATCAGGGTATAAACTTTTAACCTAGGTCTTTTAATACGTGCTTTTCACGTCTCTTGAGACGTGAAAGCACGTTATTGAAATGTGAAGGAGTCTTACCGCACTTCTGAAACTTCTCATGTGGTTCATAAATTGACAAAATGAGTCGATTGGATATTGATTACTTGAAACCAAAAGGATCCAGGTGTAGACTACTACTTTTCGTGTTTATGCTATTTTACCTTGAAGAAGGCCATTCTCCAAAATGGCCCAGCACACAACATGTTATTGGTTTAGTCACTGGAGCATTTTTGGCCACATTTTGGCCAATTTGCAATACCTTTAAGCGCTCGCTGGCCATAATGTGGCCAAATTGTAGAGATATTTTAAAACTTTTTTTGGATTTATTTTTAAGTTCCCGTGCTTTGGAATCTTCGATACCCACAAGGTTAACTTCCTAGTTTCACAGTTCTAACAAGAGTTGTCTCGCATCTCTTCTTAAGCATTCATTAAACGATATTATTGAAATATTTTTTATTATTTTTTATTTTAACTTTTTATGAGTAATCCCTCAAACTGTAATATTTAATTAAATGAAGACATTATGAGCGAAACTCAATCAAACATCTGGAAACAGAAAAATCAGAAAAAGATATTCACACCTCTGGGACTCGAACCCAGGACCTCCCTACTTTCCGGGTCAATAAGAGCATAGTGGATAAGAGCACCCGACCCGGAAAGTAGGGAGGTCCTGGGTTCGAGTCCCAGAGGTGTGAATATCTTTTTCTGATTTTTCTGTTTCCAGATGTTCGATTGAGTTTCGCTCATAATGTCTTCATTTAATGAAATATTTTTTCTTACAAATCATTGATTTCGTTAAGATATTAAAAAAAATGCATGTTCGAATTTAAATTTATATCTGTGATTATCAACTAGGCCATATACAACATACAGAAGTCATAATATTTAATATTGCTCTAAATAGGTACCAAGTACAGCAATTTTAAAGGAAATAATACGCAGAATCCACGCGATTATATATTTAAAGATTTTTCATTATTTTTTTATGAATCCTAAAAATATGGGATAAATGGTCAAATAAATATAGGTGCATTCAATAGCTCTCTAACATTATAAGCAGTTTATACTTCTCCATATAAAATTTGGGGATTTTTTAGAATGATGGTGAAAAATTTCCAAACCGAACACTTAAAATTTTCCTAGCGCTCTTGATCATTGCTGAATACTCCTGTGGTTATTATGTACTATTCTTTAAGTACATTAGATGCCGTGAAATATTTCAAAAAACCAATAGCAAATAATAAAATTTAGTAGTGGCACAATTATCTAAAGATTTTGGTTCATTTGCCAGCATTAAATTTTTTAATTATTTCTGGAATAAACATATATGGTTGCATATTTTCTTTTAAATTTTAACAATACGATTATTAGGTCCACCGATATTGTAAAATAAGGATAAAAGCATATAAAACTGGAGAGCACAATCAACCTATTGTTGCAAAGTTAAGCAATGTTCAAGATTTAACATTAATCAATAACTACGTTAACATTCACCTTAATTTATTTGATTTTTAATATTGTAATCTAATGTAGTGTTCTTTGATAGATTAAATAATACTTTGATTATTTTATCAATTAAACACATATACTACTTGAAACATTTATATTTCTCCTACTTGTAACATATTTTTTAAGAATGACGGTGAGAAGAATTTTTTCCAACTTTTAAATTTTTTATGTTTTAAATGTTGTTCATTAGGTATGAAGATAATTTTGAGCGTTTTGGGATATGTTAACATCGAAGGGGATTTGAAAAGCGATTTACTAATGTTTTATTTACTGTAATCTAAGTATCTATGTAATCATATATAATGAGAGTTTACTGAAAAGGTTACCTTTTATATTACAATGCAGTGATGGCACCATTTCTGTTATTTTCATATTCGTGGTAATGATTCCCCACACAATTACATAATAAAGTGACATTAATTTGGAAAGGAAGTACTGATGTTTGGCCTGCACACTAAATTAACCTTCAGAGAACTTGTGTTCAGAGACAATGAATACTGAACTGAATACAATATAGGTATGTAATGTAAATATCTTATTTCTGCCTTAAGAACTTAAAGACATCATCTTACAAATCATTCATAAATCTCTGTAAAAAAATAACATTGAACCGAGCTTCACATACACATAACCCTACGGTTCCAAAATTCTTGTAAAAACATTATTATGAAAATTCATCCGCCCTATCTCTGCATAATTTTAGTTCATAAGAATGAAGGAACTTAATATTTATCAATGTGAGCGAATTGAGTATCATGAACTAATAATCGAACGGTTTAAAAGAGTAAAAGTAGTGAACACAATCAAAATAAAAACTAAGTAAAAAAATACATTTAAATACCTATGTAACAACTTATATAAACATGTAATCATTTTCGTTACCACCACATCATAATACCATAAGATTATTTCACTAGGCATAAAAATAATTTAATAAACACAAGTTCAACATCTTAAAATTACAATCGGCTTTAACTTATGCGCAAAATAATTTATGATTTTTTAAAAAATCTTTAAAAATAAAATTTTTAAATATTCAAGAATGTGATAGAAATGAATGAAAAATAAAATAATTTTGAAAGTACTATATAACAATACTTAGCATAAAAGGAATCAGATTCTGAAGAAAGTTTCTTTGTTATAATAATATACATTCTATTGTTATGTACACAAGGATATAAAACTGTGTTTTAATTGCACCTTCCAATATTTTTTTTAAATGATCATACGTTATGTGAAAATTTTATAAAATAATTGATTTTAATGAAGAAATTTATTAAGTAGTTATAAAATTGATCTCTCAATATATTTTTGTCAATGGAATTATTCAAAATATCTATGTAACACGCTGTTACAGTGTAAAACTCTAAATTTTAGGTATATTAAAAACTTCAGTGCTTTTTTTAAAGTATGGCACCTGAAATATGAAAATACAATTTGTCATATTATATAAGTTTCTACAAGCTCATAATTCTTTGCACATACATCATTTACGTAAAGATACTCTGAAACTTTTACACGCGATACATGCTTCAAGTTCTTCACATAATTTTCCCTCATGGTCTGAAGTAGGTTTCTAAGATTAGTTTGTTAGCTGCTAACAGATTAGTTGAATGTAACCTTTAACAAATGAAGTGTAAAAACTTAATAAGAAACTTATCAATCACAGATAGAGTGAGGAAAGTTAAAAGAATCAAAGGGAAACTGCAGATTTGAAATATGAAGTGGAAAATAAAACCAAAAAGACGTATTACAGGATATCAAAATATTTCCCCGTTGTAAACAGCAGTACTTTTTATTATGTAATTAAGGTACGCATTAAATGCGCGCATACAGGAATGCGGTACAGTGCAACCCAACATTCATAGTCAATAACTGTCCGTTCCATTAATTCTTCATAGGGAATAATGAGGTCCACAGGGCGACGCCTGATACCCTACACTGGCTCGCAGATCTAGTTGTCCATCTGAACCCCCATCAAACGATAGAAAAAAATTAAAAGTAAGAACATAGGTAATCTTTTTTTTTGCACCAAGTGATAGGACAATATAGCCATAAGAAGGGTGAAAAAATAAGGTGCAGTTTACGTAAGCCTTAACACTATCAACATAACTTATAGCAGTGCCCGAATTCGTAATTTCATCGAGACGATAAAATCTTAATAATGTAAAAGTTATACTTTTACTAAATTATTATCACACTGAGAGCCTTATCTCTGCTAGGCCGTTGCCAACCCATTCCTTCGTTTAAAATTTGCTTACCATACTTTTATCATTACGTTTTATCAACATGGTCCCTCCAAATGTCATAAATACTCGTCAAATTCAGTGTTTGACTAACGTAATAAGATTTTTGCACACAATAACTCTCTACTACCAGATCTTGAAAGGAAGAAATAATAATCCATAAAATGGATTTCTATTTCTGTTGTTTACTCTTTGGCATTGTCTGCGTTCAGGGACTCGTCGAAAGTTCCTGCAACTGGATTTTCTATGACTTGAGCGAGGTAATTCTCTGTCATACATTTTGGGATATCGATTTTAGTGGATTTCTTGGGTAACGGCATAGACCTGGAGAGTTTTGCAGGAGGGAGAGGTTCATCAACAGAGGCTCCAGCATTAGCGAAAATGGTGCAGGAGTTAGATGCATTTACATGATCAGGGATCCTGGAAATGAATTCGTCATCGATTTGAATGGAAATCTTTTCTCCGTCGCTTATGACTTTGGTGTTCCTTTTGGCAGGCAGTTTCCCGTTGGCCTTCTCACGTGGCGGATTCAGCAATTTGCCCAGCTTGCTAATGTTCATGGGAACGGACGATGTGCGGTTCGACTGTTTGATGTCATTCTCGGAGTAGTAACGTGGAGCGGCGTTGGTAGACCCGGCGGTCTCAAGATTCTCCACCATGGAGGAAGGCCTCGCTTGCTTCATCTTCTCTCTCGGAATCTCAGTGCACACACTGAAGGTGTCAGGGCTCCTCTTATCTCTCAAACTCGAAGAGAAACGGTTAGTCGGACGGTACACTGAAAGGTGTAGGAATACATATAATAAATACAATGCAACAGATGTGCATAATAATAATAAACATTCATAAAAGCTTCTATGGGGGTGATAATGATAATCACACGTCATTATATGATAGCTTTATTTGATAAGAACCTACTAAAATATTTCAAAAGTGGTAAATTATTCCATTTTTCGTATCATGATGAATTATTGATACATTGCTCACTTGACATTTAAAATAAGATCAACATTACTGTTTATATCTGATTTTGAAAAACTCTGCATAAAGCCTGGGCAATGCCGGGGACTTCATCTAGTTATTGGTTACACAGAGTGTTAATAGACATACTTGACTTACTTTAGTGATTCCTGACTTTATTTGGAGTAAAATATGTAAATGAAATATTGGTGTCTATCTATATAATGGTTCCACTGGTTCCAACTATATAATTGGCCAACTGAGAATAAAGTCAACTCAACACCTCTTTGAAAAGTCATTAAAAGCTATGAATTTTTTAAATAGCCCGTAACCCTAACCTAACGTAACCTATTTAACCAAATTTTTAAATTATTTTTTTCATCACTCAATGACTTTTCTGAGATGGTTCTGAGTTGGTTTTATTCTGAGTTGTCTGGTCATCTCGACTTTTTGGATGTTTTTTTTCAACTTAAATCATAAAAAAATCAGCAGATATCGGACAGGTGGGTCACGGTGAGGGATTTTGTGGTTACTCAACTGAGTGGCCAGTGTTGCAATGTGGAAAAAAATTTTCTTTTGTTTGGTTTTGAAGAAATAAGTTTTGAAAAAAAAAAAATATATCAAAAAAGTCACCGGAAACAAAAATTTCACTAACATATTTTACTCCAAATAACGTCAGAAACCACTTGTTAAAGTAAGTCAAGTACCCTTGTTTAAGTACTCCCTGAGTATAAGAAAACATAATTTTGTTATAGGTAAATTGATTCTTACTAACCTCGGTCCAGCACTTCATTAATGATCTTCTTTTCTCTTGGGAGAATGTCGTGGTAGTCTTGCATGAAAGACCAGGAATCATCACATGGTGGCGAGTCATCCTCGTCAGCATTTTCATCGACAACTTCCAACTTTTCGGAGCCAGCGATCATCTCAGTGGTTTCCGAGCTGCCTTCTTCGCCAATAGACAGAATTGTTTCAGATATATCCTGAAAGAGTTTACAATAGAATTTGAAATTTTTTTTATTTGAAATTTTTATTTATTTCTATGTATTACAGTGTTTACCTATAGATCAATTTTGAAAAACATTTTTACATAATATATTTTGTAATTTTATTATGTTGGGTGTAAGGTAGGTTTGTGAAGGTGAAACTGTGGATAGGTATTTTTGTATGTTTCGTGAACACCTCACTAGGAGAACCTGTGCTGAATCATCAAAGGAATACATTTTCAATACTGGGTTAAATAGTGAATTGAGGGTAGCAGTTTGTTATTAATGAAAAGAGTTTTGACTACAAAATATCATAATGTCTTTATCGGGCCTTACGGATGTACAGCTAATGTATAAATATTTAATTAAATGAAGACATTATGAGCGAAACTCAATCGAAAATCTGGAAACAGAAAAATTCATCCTAGACTTGCAGAAAAGTCAATAGATGTCGCACATTAAATAAAATGGATAAAAAATTATCCAGACACCATCTAGATTGCATTTAGTTCGAGTTGAATCTTGCAATCATACATAAAGATGGCAGCCAATAAAAATATGCGTTAAGAAAAATGGAGATAATATGGGTGGTTCTTAGTCGAAGTATGGTACAGTTAAAGGTGACCGAATTGGATATCGACACCTTAGCTCAGTGGATAAGAGCACCCACCCGGAAAGTAGGGAGGTCCTGGGTTCGAGTCCCAGAGGTGTAAATATCTTTTTCTGATTTTTCTGTTTCCAGATTTTCGATTGAGTTTCGCTTATAATGTCTTCATTTAATTAAATATTACAATTTGAGGTTTTACTCATAAAAGTTAAAATAAAAAAAATTATAATGTATAAATAGTTCACGTACATTTTCGGTAACTGGTTCTGGAACGGGTGGTGCGACGGCCGGAGCCACGTTCGGGGTGACGGCCGGAGCGGCGGCCGAAGCGGCAAGGGCGCTCGCATTGTTGGTGAACCCGTTCAGGAGGTACGTGATCATCTCCCCCTTCCCCTTCACGTTGATGGTGCCGCGGCAAGTAAGCAGATAACCTCGCTCGCTGAGAATTTGATAAACTTCTTGAGTAACCTGGAATAAAAATTAATCATGTTTAGCAAATAAGTTTTTGAAGTTAAACTTCTTTATTCACGCTTGACATGGGGAGTAAGCTGGTGAATGCGTGACGAGAGCGTTACAAAAAGTGTCAGTCGAGGCGAACGGAAGTTGAGAAGGAGATATAAGTTAGTGAAGATAGAAAGAGAGAGAGTTACGTTTCGTATATTACTGTAGGGGCAAGAGAGAAAAGCTAGCACACATTTTATTTCTCTCGTTCTCTCATAGTCAGTTACGTTTCGTATATTTAAGACACTGTGCAGGCCTACTGTCTGTATTACACTGTAGGAGCAAGAGAGAAGTGCGCGCAAAGTTTTACTTGCACACTCGTTTTTTTTTTTTTTTTTTTTTTTTTTTTAATGTGGCAGTGCAAGCAGGGCCGGTCTTGTTCATGCAAAATGAAATTTAAAGCTTTCTATGTTTTGAATTTTGGTATTAATACAAAAAAAGAAAAAAAATCGTTTTCGTAAATTTATCACATTTATATTATATTTTGTGAAATCAGAACTTTCTTGTTATTAGACTTCGGACTCTCTATGGAGGTTTTGACTTATTGCTTGGAAAGTGCCAGACGCATGGCCGCACCATTAATTTTACAATAATTGCATTTTTGGACACCGAATTATCGGTAAAAATTAACAGTATTATCCGCCATTTACCTGTATTATTCCTTCAACAGTCAGCATTTCGGCAAATTCATCCCCCCTTTATGGCCCACATAAGCTAAGTAATATTTTTTTGGCCCACGATTTGATTTGATTTGGGTTTCCTGTTCTAGCTGTTGATGTCATATAGATAAATATATAATATAGATAAATCATCAGCTATCATATATATATATGATAGCTGATGATTTATGCATCAGATGCGCGCCACCCAGAGAAGATGCGGCGGACATTTGATTCCGTACATAATGGCATCGATAGGCCTTTCGAACGAAAAAAAAATTCGATGATATCTCACACACACTTTGTTTTATTTAAATTTAGAGATAGGAAGCGCTTAATGAAAGACCCTTTACTTAAATGTAATTAGATGACACCCCTAAAAGAAAATTACTTACCACAAATATCGATTTCTTATTAATCCCTCTTGTCTAGACAATATAATATCACGTTACTTACGAAATCTGTAAGCTTAGAAATTTATTTAGAAATATTCTCGCTTGATATTCAATTTATTTTTTTGTTGTTAAATATTATGATAAAATTTTAAATACAAAGGGAAAGCTTCGTATTCTTTCTTTCCAAAACTGTTTACATCGTATTATATCTGACTATAATATACAAGAAGATGGAAGGAGTTTTATTGGGTGCCTGGTGACAGATATAACACAACGTGGCTCAATGGCTTTTGATGTTTTGTGACAAATACAGCACTACTTCTCTCGAGTTACAGAATACAAAAATAAATATAGTTAAAATATTTAAAAGAACAGTGAAATAATTTTAAATTTAATAATAATTCTACTGCCTCCTTATGAACAATAAACTTAGTATGGATTTCGCCGCCCTGGTAACTATTTATTGAATAACCAACACCTTTGCCGTAGGTCAGGAGTCGGAATTTTCGGCTCGCGAGCCGCATGCGGCTCTTTGCATAGGCGTCTGAGGTTCTCCGGCTCTTCAGACATCAGTTGCAATTTCACCTCTACTCAACTAGCCGTATGAGATAGAGCCGCCGAACGATTATTTTTTTGCATTCCAAACACACAACTGGTTTTAATTTAATAAGGAATCTATGTCGATGTATAATCGAGTCTGTTTATAGAAACTTTAAAAACTGGCAGAAGTGTTGACAAACTGCCGACGTTCGCTACGTTTGGTGACTTAGTGATCACGGGATGAGGTTTGTCTAAGTATCGGATGCGGATGCGTTTGCCCGCCTAATGCGCGGCAGGCCGTATCGGGAGAGACTGATTGAGGGAGATTTTTCGAACTCTCCAACCGGACTCTCTCGGCCTCTTACCTTGCACCGCAGTGGGAGGGATGGATTCATATGTCCGTCACTCCCGGTTGACATTGATCCCCAGATTGGCACACATTGATCCCCAGATTCCTACCCACCCCTTTTTTTTCCTTCCTCTTCATACTTTTTTCCTTCCTAGAAATTCCTCTCTTTCGTATCCCTAAAAATACCATCCACAAAGATGACATAGGTCTTGAGGGGATTTTTTGCCTCAGGGCCTCCTTTGTGGAACTAAAGCAAAAAAAAGTGGTGTACAACCCGCGCGTCCATTTTGAGAAGCCCGCGGACCTTTTCCTACGGTCCACTTCGCAAAATAAAATTTAGACAAAAAAGTTTTCAACAGTGAAGGAAAAAAATTATATTATAAATATAAAACCTATAAAGAAAAGGTTTTATGCATTTTAAAGGTTTCTGTGTTATAAAATTCTAAAAGATTTCTTAAATACATTTTGTTTATAAACTGACTTACTGAAAAAAAAAAAATCAACAGGAAAATGATTCTCGGCACGCCACTGGTATGCAGGAATGCAAGAATTTACCATGTTTCCATCCGGCCACAAGACATTCCTTAATGTGGGAGGTGTCAAAGGGCACAGTTTAGCTCTAATTAAATTACTCACCTGAATCTCGTCAAGAATGCCAGTGGAGTCCATGCGGCTGGCTACATTGACTGCGTTGCCCCATATATCGTACTGCGGCTTCCGCGCCCCTATCACCCCCGCCACCACTGGACCGATATTGATACCTGCCGACAAAATATTTGCTAGCAATACGTGGAGTTGGAGCATTGAATAGTTAACAGTCAAAATTTATGAATAATTATATATGTATACATATATGCATGTTATTTTGTGAAAATCGCCACTGAAACACGCAATTGGCAAATGCAGCGACAATAATTGTTTCGCGTCAATGCTTTATTAGTTTTATTAATTTTGCCGCAAACACTGTATTAATTTGCGAACATAAACCCTAGTCGAGCCTCAAATTATGGGAAAGGAAAAAAGCAATCGCAAACGTCGCGAAACGCCTTGCGCCGTTTGCGATTGCCTCGTTTTTTTTCATAATTTCGTTATTCGGCTCGCGTCTCGGTACACAGATGCATGCGCAGCATAATAACTTTTTTCATATTTACGAAGGTACATTATAATACATAACACAAACTGCAGTGGTATGTATATATGTTTTTACCTACTTAGTATGAACTGTATTTGGCATATTATATTTTAATATGTGAAACCCTATTTAGATTAATCTTTACGACGAATCGGTTTACATTATGAACGTCAAAAAATATGCTACGGATAAATTGAAGCTTTTACTAGCTTTTCTATGTATTGGAATTACAATAAAATTATTATTTACATAACAAAAAATACAAGCGTAAACCAATAAAAAAAATGTTTTTTTCATGACTTAACTATGAAGAAATATAAGAAACTTTTTTTAAATATACCGCTTTATGGCTAAGACTACTTTTGAGGTTTTGTATGTTCTAACTTTTTTCATTCTTATGAAATTATGCACAAAATAAAAAAAAAAACACTTTTTCGATATCTCTTCTATTCTACTAAACTGGCACAGGAAGTGCAAAGTAATTTGGAACTCTGTACAGGTAATATTGTAATTCATGGGATCAAATTGTAAAACGCAGTAAAAATTGTAAAACATAGTTGGTTTACATTTACCATTACACATACATGTACACAGTAAAATTGCAAAACTTCCAAGTCAATTTCCTCTGTTTGATCTAAGTCAGTGTAGTTACCCTTGGTTTATTGTACATAACAAATATTATCATGTGATAGCCCAAAAAACGGATCGAAATAACCCGAAAATTCGAATCAAGTAACCTGGATACCTCCAGCCGGACTCTCTCGATCCATCGCCTTGCACCGCAATGGGAGGGATGGATTCATACGTGACCCCTAGATTCCTACCCACATTTTCCTTCCCAGAACTTCCTCATTCCTTTCCATTAAGAGACCCACAGCACAGCATCCCCAAAGATGACAAAGGCCTTGAGGGATTTTTTTCTTCAGGACCTCCTTTGTGGAGCTAATGTAAAAAAAATTGTTTGTCTGTAAAGTCGGTTTACGGACGATAATTTTACGTGATAACGTCATATAATAACGATGGAGTGGAAGAGAGATAGATGCGTCACAAGCCGAACGCTTAGGCTGAATGCTATCACGTCAAAAAGTAAATGTTTATAGGTATCGTGACCTGCAGAATGAAAGATTAATAACAATAACAATAACAACTATTAATTAAAGTCAATAGGCTTAATCATCTTTATTTACCGTTTACTTAACTATTTACGGAATTTTAAAAATAAAACACATCTCATTAATTTTGTTCACTGTATTCACATTGTATTCAATAAAAAAATCACCAGAAAGGAAATCAAAAATATTTAAGCACATCGACGTGTTATATTTTCGAATATTCAAATTATCTTAACCAACATTTGATTTATTTTATAAAAGAAGAAAAAACCTTAAGCATATATGTTAATGTAGGTGTTGGATAAGGTATTTTGGCATTAAAATTCGATATTATGGCAATATATCAACGCACAGCAACATTACAAAATGCAATACGCAATCAATGCAATATTTTTCCACACAGATCGCACAATCGCAACAAAAGGAGTTAAAATAACCTAGAAATAGGAAAAATAATTTAATTAGCTCCAACAGCCGTTTGGGTTGGAAAGTTCAACCAGGAAAGTTCAAAGGAAACATTCAAAGAGATAGATTCTTACAAATATCACGTAATGGTGTAAGTATTTGTATTTACCATATTATTTTATTCAAAATATTAATTTTTTGTTATTTTTTAAAAGAAATTAAAAAAAAAAATTATGTTTAGAGAATATAAATGTATATTTTTTATAATTAAATGAAGATAATATAAGCGAAACTCAATCGAAAATCAGGAAACAGATATCCAATTCGATCATTTTAACTGTATCATACTTCGACTAAGAACCACTTATATTATCTTAATTTTTCTTAACGCATATTTTAAAGATAGCATCCAATAAAATATGCGTTGAGAAAAATTAAGATAATATAAGTGATTCTTAGTCGAAGTACGATACAGCTAAAAATGACTGGATATCGACACCTTGGCGCAGTGGTTAGCGCGTTCGCCCGGAAAGCGAGAGGTCCTGGGTTCGAGTCCCAGAGGTGCCAATATCTTTTTCTGATCTTTCTGTTTCCAGATTTTCGATTGAGTTTCGCTTATATTATCTTCATTTAATTCAATATTACAATTTGAGGTTTTACTCATAAAATTAAAATTAAAACTGAATATTTTTTTCTTCATATTGTAAAGAATATATGTAATTTTTTAATAGGTTTATGACGATTGGATCACACACT
The DNA here is from genome assembly GCA_936435175.1 of Glyphotaelius pellucidus. Lineage (NCBI taxonomy): Eukaryota > Metazoa > Arthropoda > Insecta > Trichoptera > Limnephilidae > Glyphotaelius > Glyphotaelius pellucidus. Next base: position 8,050,615 of record OW386542.1, read on the forward strand.
TACCGATGCGGATGCGGAAGTTATTGAAAGAATGCTCGTTAACATTTTTCAGCAGCTCCCTCAGCCGTAGGGCGTAGTCAGCCATGGCGGTCACGTGCCTAAATCCGCTCATGTCACACGTGTCCTTGGTGAGACCTGAAACAAGGGAGAACTTGAGAAATCTTACCCTTTCTTACAAAAACATAAAAAAATAGAGTTTGTAATTCACACGCGGTAGAAGTGAAACTAGAAAGTCGCTTTCTTTTATTTTGCCTGTTTATTTTAAAGTGGTTTGAAGATTGGTTATTTATTTACAAAAATAAAAATATTTATTTTTTTGGATTTCGTAGGATTCAAACTCCGTCCGCTCGATGTCTGCCTCTCTGAACGTTTGAATTTGTCCGGTACCTTAACCGTTGCGCTGCGGGAGGGTCGAGCCGGGATTCAAATTTAGTACATTATATTAGAACCGACGACCTATCATGTAATAAATTTTAGTGACATATTTCCGTTTCATCCGAAATTCTAATCACAACAACGCTTCACTTCACAAGAAGTTTCACTTCAAAAATATCTTGTTTGAGTACCTAGGTAAGTATAATGTATACATGTTGTGCGGAAAATACTGGTACAAGAAAAACTGGTGAATCTACCCCACATTTTGATTCAATATTGTGGTACACATTTTTTGGTTTGAGCATTTATCGAAGTTAGAATTTTTTAGGCAAAATTAAAAAAAAAAATCGGTCGCTATCGGTTACTGCAAACTGTTTATTTTTAAAGCGTAGACCCGGTTTCAAAAGTTTTTTAAATCCTGTTGGAAAAAAGGAAATATAAAAAAAATTTCAGATCGAAAAAAGTTTGTTTGGGTTCACTTTGTCATATAAATTCGCCAGTTTTCCGTTTGTACCTACCATTAGTTTCTGAAACCCGTGTATGCATAGAAACATACACAGCGATCAACTCACAATACCTAATCACAAACCCTAAAAATTATTGCGAAATATAGGACGCAAGCCTAGATGTTACCAACATTACACGTTTGTATCTACCACCTGTTCGGAAAACCGTGCATATTTAGAAGTAGGTTTACACAGCGATCAATTCGCAATAATCATAAACCCCAAAAATTATTGCTAAATATAGGACGCAAGCCTAGATGTCACCAATATTACACGTTTATACCTACCTTTAGTTTCGGAAAACCGTGCATATTTAGAAGTAGGTATACACAGCGATCAATTCGCAATAATCATAAACCCCAAAAATTATTGCTAAATATAGGACGCAAGCCTAGATGTCACCAACATTACACGTTTATACCTACCTTTAGTTTCGGAAAACCGTGCATATTTAGAAGTAGGTATAAACAGCGATCAATTCGCAATAATCATAAACCCCAAAAATTATTGCTAAATATAGGACGCAAGCCTAGATGTCACCAACATTACACGTTTATACCTACATTTAGTTTCGGAAAACCGTGCATATTTAGAAGTAGGTATACACAGCGATCAATTCGCAATAATCATAAACCCCAAAAATTATTGCTAAATATAGGACGCAAGCCTAGATGTCACCAACATTACACGTTTATACCTACCTTTAGTTTCGGAAAACCGTGCATATTTAGAAGTAGGTATACACAGCGATCAATTCGCAATAATCATAAACCCCAAAAATTATTGCTAAATATAGGACGCAAGCCTAGATGTCACCAATATTATACGTTTATACCTACCTTTAGTTTCGGAAAACCGTGCATATTTAGAAGTAGGTTTACACAGCGATCAATTCGCAATAATCATAAACCCCAAAAATTATTGCTAAATATAGGACGCAAGCCTAGATGTCACCAACATTACACGTTTATACCTACCTTTAGTTTCGGAAAACCGTGCATATTTAGAAGTAGGTATACACAGCGATCAATTCGCAATAATCATAAACCCCAAAAATTATTGCAAAATATAAGACGCAATCCTAGATTATACCAGCATTACACGGTTGTATCTACCTACCATCAGATTCGGGAAACCGCAATAATCATAAACCCCAAAAATTATTTCGAAATATAGGTCGCAAACCTAGATATCACCAGCATTTCACCATTACGTTTGTACCTACCTTCAGTTTCTGGAGACCGTGTGTACATATATAGAAGCATACACAGCGATCAACTTGCAATAATCATAAACCCCAAAAATTATTGCGAAAACGATTTTATTCAGATATTAGGTTTTTTTGCGTGGATGTGCAGACTCTTTTATTTGGTGCATTTCGTGTCGTATTAAAAAAAAAAAAAACTAGACTTGTAAAGCTGTGATATGCATCTATGCAAATGACTTCAGTCTTAGTTAGTTTGCCAATGAACAGGGGTTTGACTTGGCCACGATTTTATTATGTGCTCACTTCATATTTAATTATTATTAGTGAATTAATTTCAAGAACATTGTTCCGGGAGTCCCTATTTTGATGCGTTTAATTATTATAGCAATAATTGGCATCTAAAGTTTTCACTTTCTCTAAAAGCATCATTTAAAAGTTAGCGACGCCACGGAAACTTTTGAAGAGATTTTGAAGATTGCTATCTTTGCTTTTATAGCCTTCTATAATTTAATTATTATTAACTCCAGTTACTATAATGAAGATTATTATATACGGGATGTAACACAGCGAAAAACATTTTCTTAAGGGTTTTTTGCAAGTCCTGGAGACTGGATATTATTATTTGTTTGATGTACACTTAGCGTATTTTCTCCAACCATGGTAGGGCCCTCTTTTACCAAATATGATTCACGTAATAAGCATTTACTGACGTTGTCATTGGGGTTATACGTGTCGCACACAAATCAACATACTTTGCAACTATTAAATATAACATTTCACTGAATGATGGCACAACCAGTTGGCTATCACATGTACCAAGTGAGTTGCCATATATACATTTTACTGGTTGGCATACTTCGAAGTTGGTGACCGCTACAAAATTGGTGACGATCCCTCAGAAGGTTATATTTGGTTTGTTGTCCCAACTGGTTGTGCCACTTCGGTTTCCCGGTGAAATAGGTCTCATAAAAATCTCTGTAATATGGTGATCTTACGCATTGCTGCCGATTACGCAGAAAAGTTACTTTTTACGCGGGAAGAAAAGCCGTGAAAAGTTACTTCACCCAAAAAACCCCAAATAACATTATATTTAATGTCTGTCACGACACGTTTAACCTCAGTGACATCGTCTATAAACGCATATTATGTATGTGTCATGTATTATTTACCAGCGTAACACCCCGTAGGCAGAGTTACCGAGTAGAATACTAATGCAAATGATATTAGTCAACAGTAATTTAAGCACGATAGTGAAAACATTGGATTAATATCGTGTGAAATTTATGTAGGTAATTAGAGAATTTATGTTTAGTTACATGGTTACGTTATCTGCTACTCGGCGCTAGCGAGGCTATTTTGAGAGGGTTGTCGCTGTAAAAAGCTATTTACGATGTTGACTGGTGCACAGAGTATATCTAGAGAACTAGGGATGTTTCGTTCAAAGGAAAACGTTTTGTTTCTCACAGCCGTTAATTGCTGTAGTTTTATTTCCTTCCCGTTATGTCCACAGTATTTATTTCTGTAGGTACAACCCGGGCTTTGCGTTTTTTTAAACAAGATGGTTTTAAAAACAGCTCATGAGAAATACAAGGTATTTACTTTTGTGTTAGAATGACAGAACGGAAAATGAGATGTTTGGAGTTTGTAAGAAAGATGTCAATAAAATGGTTTTCCAATTTAGTTAGTGATGATCAATGAAATGATTGACATATAGTGATGTGTTTAAGTATACAATCCACTGAGGAGACGCTATACATTTATCAAATAAATAAGGCTGGAAAGTATTTTTCTTAAAATAGTAGAAAGTATGGTGGAGAGGGGGACATCTATCTGCGAGCTAGGTTATGGCCTCAGACATCGCTCTAAGGACCTAATTAATCCCACTGAGGAATGAATGGAGCGGGCATTCATTGACCACATGTTCGGTGGTCTGCATTGTACTGCATTCACACATCGCCGATTTTATGCATCATGTGGGCCCAGTGGCTATGGAAGCACCTAATTATATTGATAGCGGACCAGAGTTAACGAGGCAGTGAGAAATGAAAACCGAAACTATCTCTCAGTGGGCTCTTTTACGAGATGGGCAATTCCCACATTGGCCAATTGCCATGCTATCTTCTGGGGTGAGAGGCAGTTGGAGAAGCCCATATTCTTCCATTCAGAAGGGTTTTTGGAACTTTAAGCGGCTTGCCGGGTGAGAGATATCATCGTGCAAAGATATTGCGCTTTTTTGCAGCGCCCTCTTGTTTTCCTGCAATCTCTAGCCCAATGTTTGGCGGGGTTGTGTTTTCAAGTACGGGAAGCTAAGGCAGAGGAGTAGATTTTATGTCCCGCTGATTGTTTGCGTTGCGGCATTAAGCTGAAAGTCGACCATGGTAGTATGGCTTCTAGCCCGTACTGGAGCACAGTATTCAGCTGTTGAGAAAACCACCTATCTATTTTGTTATGTCTCTTTTTCCCCATCTGGGGGTGCGCTAGACCTTGTCCCTGAATCGAAAGGAGTCGTTCGACGACGGCACGGTGCCCTTTAAAATCATTTGCGCCACCCCAGTAACATGTGCAGGTTTGAGCTTTGGTCTCCTTCGCTTTGCCTCCGGCTATTCGACGCTGAATTCCTTAGGGTCGTCGGGCATTTTTCCCCAATCTCCCATTTACTTTTCTGTGAGGCAGCACCGAGGAACCGGCTAAAGGACGCGCAAGCCGAGTGTGGTTTACGGCTAGACCGAATGTCATGTGCATTCTTGCTGGAATTGCCAATCGAATGTAGAGGACTCCCACCCGTTTGCCATGCCCTTATTATTTGTGTACTGTGTCTTCCTTCCATACAGGTGCTTGTAAGATACGCTGGATTTAATCACACAGCGCTTGCCACCTCGTGAACTGTCACCAACCTGTCCCATTGTCTTGTCTATATTTTTTCATACTAACACATATTGTATCTTGTATTTCCCGCTAAGCACTTGCGTACTGCTTACTAACAACGTATGCCGGGACACTGGAGGTCTAGATTCGTTCTAAATTAAATGTAGCTTCGTTCTTTCAAAAAAATTAGAGTCCTTGCGATAGCCTTGAAGGGTAACCTTCTGTTATTTATAACAGGGCGGGTAAGTGATGGATAACCTCCAATGTTGAGAAAACCAGGGCAATGGATGCCTTTCTGAGCGTATTTGCATGGGATCCCCAGAAAGTTACTGAAAAGTATTAGCAAGAATGTAGAGTTTTTTCCAAATTTTTTACATTTTTCAACAAACACGACTTGCGATGATTGTGTTGGAACAGAACCCCACCGTAACTCAATAATTCATGTTGTAGTTTCTATTTTTTCCCGATTTATGGCTTTCTCATGTCTTTCGTAGGTACCTAGATTATGTTGAGCCAAGGATATCTATTTTTTTTTTCTGATGTATTTATATTTTGTAAGCCGATGACATCTGAACGTTTGTATCAGGCGGTAGGTATTAAGGTTGACGGAAAATATAAAGTGGGTGGGGGTAAATCCCAACGGGTGCCTGAGGTAGGTACTGTTACGACGTAATCTGACATCAGGTAATTAGTGAACAGTGGTTCGACGTGACATCGTGATTAGTTGTCTTACATCAAAATTAGATTAATGTTACTTCCAATCTAACATCTGTCGACTATCATTATCTCTTTCGCTAGAAGTTGTAACAATTATTTCACATTAACTAAGACAGGATGAAATATTTTTTTCCGTAGCGGAAATATGAATAAATAGAACAGTTTTACAAAAAAATACACAAGCATTTATTGCCTGTAAATTTATCGTCACAATGTTTTTCTCACACCATTTTTGTTATGTAAATGCAATTATTAAATCCATAGTTAGGATCTTTTCTTCAAGGTTAGATTGACAATCAATATACTTCATAATTTGTAACTACATCAACTACTTGATACATTTTGCAGTAAGACTAAGAATCAAGCTATATATTACGTTATAATTATTGTTTATTATTATTAATAATAATATTGTTATTATATTGTTGATATTATTATTCGTAACGGTATAACGTCCGATATTAATGCCTTCTATTATTATTAAATTAAACTTTTGAGCATATTAATGTCTTTAATAACTATTGATGAATAAACAAAATACATGAATATGTAGCCATAGATTATTATCATCAAACATAGGTACTTCGATTGTCTGTGATGTGCGATAGTTATTCGTTCATGAAATGTAAAGCCTGTTTATTTAACTTTAAATTTGCTTAGACTTTAAGTGTCCTTTTAAAAATTGGAACTGATTGTTTGAAGAATTCAGATAAGCGATAAAGTAGATGTTAGTGTATATAACCAGAAAATAATTTTTAATGAATATTCTTAATGAATTTAATTTACTTAGATATAAATATCTCATATTTTTGCAAAAAAAATATTTCAATTTTTATTATTGTAATGCATTATCCTATTGCTACAGTGTTAACACTAATGTATTGAAATCTATATTGATGTTTCTTTATCTATGGTATAAACGTCCATGTAGAAAAAGTACAGTATGTATTTATTGGTGCCAATTATTAAACCTACCTTGTTTTGAACTAAACTATAATGTATCCAGGAACGCATTGGAAATACTAACTGCTATATTGTTATGTATCTATCGTATTTACTTTTATAAATCCCCGCACTTGTTTATATACTTATTGCTGTCATTTAAAATACGATTATTTATGGGTGAGTTGAACGGAGTTTTTGACAATGCAGAAATAGATTATGAACGCACGCAAAACTTTGAAAACTGGATTACAAAAAAACATGTGTTGGGAAATAATAAAATAACTGCTCTCAATTTAAATATACGATCTTTATCAAAGTATTGGGACACTTTCCTCTTAATTGTTTCTAGTTCTTTGAGAAATATTGATATAATGATTGAATGAATGATTTTTATGTAACGCGCTAGATAAAAAAATATGTATAGAAGAAAAATTATGTCACTCCATAAGAGATTTCAATTTAATTTGCACGGAAAAAGGATTTACCCTATTTCATACAAATATTAGAAGCATAGAAAAAAACCCTGAAGAATTAATATTATCATTAAAAGAATCAAATTTTTTTCCCGGGCCTGATTGTGTTGTCAGAAACACATTCTGCCGGTGAACTGAATTACTCTATTCCAGGGTACTCATACCATGCTACAACAACAAATTTCTTTTGTTTAAATTTTAAATTTCTTTTTTTTAAATTCGTGATCTTTCAACGGTATGCGCTTTTTCCGTTTTACAGAAAGCGGTATTGTTAAGAAAAAAAATTAAATATTGATACCCCTCAGGTCTCTTCCATATTTAGTCGGACCGTCAAAATTTTTTCCGTCTGCAATAAAATCAAAATAAACGGAATATTTCTTAACTATCCTAAAACCAAAAACTGTTTTCGAAAGATGATAAAAAAAAATTTAAAATTTTGTAATTCGAAAAAAAATATAATTTTTGAAAAATAAAAATTTTGCATGCAAACGTAAAAAAGTTTAAAAAAGGCTCAACTTATGTTTTTTCTAACTAAAATTATTGATAACGAAAAAAAAAACACGTACTTATTTTATTAGACGAATGTATTACAAACTTAAGTGGCACCTCACTTTTTTGTCTTTCTATGTAAAAATAATAAAAAAAAAAAACCGAAGTTTCATAATTTGTTTGCAAATTGCGATCTGAAACCTTGGTTTCATAAAGGTGTATATTTAACTCTTTCATGGTTAATTTTTACATTTGAATTCAAAGGGTGGTATTTTTTCTTTCAAACACTTACACACAAATTTTGATAAATTTTCAGAGCAATGTAATTCTATGTAGGTTAAATATTAAATTCAGGTTGTGTTGTGAACGTTCTACGATAATAATTCTCCCCTATTAAATTTGAGGGTAGGCAACAAGAGAGCGAACAACATAATAAATAATAGAAATGGCGGTATCTACCTGAGGCAGCCATGTAAGTCGCTCCGGTGCTTTTGATCTTCTCGATGTACTTGAACTGTGCTTCGGAGAGCAGTTCATCAAAGTCGGCTATGATTTCATTAAGCAGTCGCAGGCATTCCACGCCCTCGTTGTTACTCTCCAACTCCACATAGAATTCGGAGAAGTTTGGGATAGAGGCGAACATGACGCAGACCGAGTCGCACTGCTCGTGGTACAGCTCCTGAAATAAACAACCAACCAACCGATATTACGCTCACTTAATATCACAAACACTGATTTACGAATTACTGCAGATTCGCAAATATGCAAGTTATCCGTACACAATCGTCACTTCATTTAGATACGGTTATAACTTCACTTCGCCTTATTCTGAGATAATATAAGGATTCAAAGTTTGCAAAGACGATTTTTTAAAATCTATTTACCGATTTCTGATTTTGAGGTTGAATCTTGTGTAAAGTAGGTATGTTTTTAGGTTTTCACGGCCAAAAAGTATTTTTGTTATTATTTTTGGGGTGTTATGCCGTGTTTCGCTACCTCCTTCTTTAGCCAACGTTTCGGACAGCGTTACAGTGTCCATCATCAGGGCAGATGAGTCAACACACTCATCTGCCCTGATGATGGATACTGTAACGCTGTCCGAAACTTTGACTAAAGAAGGAGGTAGCGAAACACGGCATAACACCCCAAAAATAATAACAAAAATTGTGTAAAGTATTTTAAAGGGGTATTCTAGTCTAGCAAAAAAAAAATTTTTTCTTGATATTTCCAAAGTTTAAATATTCAAAAATAAATCTCCTTTAAAGGATTTTTCAAAATTCGCGTTATTTTAAAAGTTATAACCATTTTAATTTCACGGTTTAGACAGAATCTAACCAAAATCTAAATAGAACAAAATTTTAAACACATTTTTCTCAAAACCACTTTTTTCAAGATGGTTGACACGATATCTCAAGTTCTACTAAATTTGCCTGAAATTTGGTGTGAGCCTTCTCTTTACATTACTTTACGGCATGAACCAGATCTATAACAAAATTTAAATTTTTACTATTCTAAAAAAAATCGGAAAGCTAAAAAAACTGATAAAAAAACGTTTTTTTTTCAGACAGTCGCCATTTTGCGAAAAAAAAAATTAATGAGTTCTCCAAGATTCATGATATAGCAGCATTTGTTTGGATTAAATATAAATTTGTTTTTTTTTTTCGGATTACTAGGAGGGTTGCGATCGAGTCAACCAGGGCGTGATGTTTTTTTAAACCCCCCACTTCAGCACCCTGTAATTTGTAAATTTTTAAAGTTTTTCATTTGATTTTTCTTAATGTATTCTTTAATGTTTAATAAATTTTTGGTTAAATATTATCGGTTTTTTTAAGACACCTGAAAAAACACATACAATTCATGCTTCTAGACTAGGATACCTCCTTAATTGAACATATTTTAAAGGAAAATATTTAAATAGGACGTAAACTTACCATTTTAGAACATACCTAAACGTGCAAATGGAACAATATGCAACCAGCTAGGGCATAGTAATTAATTGCACAAGGTACTAATTAGGTCGTCCTTTTTTTTAAACATTTCACGAATGCAATTCCAAGCTAGGGCCACGACTATTTAAATATTTTCTATTAAAATAAGACAAACTAAAATACTTTGTAAAAGATTGAACCTGAAAAAGTAATTGTTATTTGGTTTTGAAAATTTGTCTTTGCAAACTATGAAACCTCAGAACACGGTAAGGCAAAGTCAGAACCCTATCCAACCAAAGAGACGAACTACAATGCGCCTCGTAATAACGATCAACGTCAGATACAAACAAAATAGGGAGTGTAATGGATGATAGAACCTTGTAAAATAAATGATTATTTAAAATGCTTGATGTTCGAATTTGTTATAAATATATCTACGAAAGTACAATACAGGTGGATATGTAAATTATGTTGGGTATAGAAATGAGCAAAAGAAATGCTTTGGCATTCAAAAGTTTTTTTTTTGGAAAAAAATGTCAGTTAGAACCATATCCAAATGAAGTGACGAGGTGGAAAACATAAAATGACAATTCATTGGTTTATATAGATGTTGGTATGACACACGGTTCATGGCTATGGATTAACACTACTACTTTAAAAACAAAAATATTAATAGGTTATTATAAATTTAACCAATTACAACAAAGGCGAACCTTAATTCAAAATCACTATTTTTGATTTTTTTTTTTTTTTTTTACATTAACTCCACACAGGAGGCCCTGAGGAAAAAATAATTTCCCTCAGGGCCTATGTCATCTTTGAGGATGCTGTGTGGAGGGTGTTTTTGAGGAGAGGAAGGAGTGAACATGGGTCTTGAAGAGACCCATATTGTAGGAGGGAGGAAACACAGAGGCCGGCAAATCGTTCCACAGCCGAGCTGTTGAACTCAAGAACGAGTCGTAGAAACGACCCGTTCTCATGTGACTAATGTCAACCGTGTACAAATGTTGAGCGCGCGTTTGGCGTGTTTCCCGACTATGCACCGGTGCCGAGGGGATCAATGACGCTAGTTCCTCGGAGCATCTTCCATTGTAATACCGGTAGAACAAGGACAGCATTCCCACCTGGCGCCTGTGCTCTAAAGATTGCAATCCGTTAGTTAAATTATGAGAATCTATCAAACGGACCGCCCGTTTCTGCACAGAGTCAAGGGTTTTTTTCAGGTATTTTAGGGCTCCAGACCAGAGGTGGCTGCCAAATTCAACCGTGGGGCGCACTTGCGATTTGTACAGGGCTAGCAGTTGTGTACTATTAAAGTATCTGCGTGCCCTGTACAGTATACCCAGTTTCTGAGAGGCTAACTTAACTCTGGCCTTTAGGCTTTACTACGAATTTGTTTATATTACAAATACATAAAATATGTTCTGGATAAATTGAAGTGTTTCCTATCGTTTCCCTTGAGCAGATTTTTATTTAAATTGTTGATTACTTTATAAAAAATATAACCGTAAACTATTAAATAATGCATTTTTTCAATTGAAATGTTTGAACGCAAATTAGAAACAACTCAAAATTTTTTTACTTTAATGCGATTAACTTATAATTTTTTAACAATTTATTTAAAAACTACTTTTGGTCTAAAATCGACAGTTTCTATACTGATTCACACATTGATTGCTATATTGATGCAAAGTACATACATTCGTGGGGAAATAAGGTCCTTTTCGAACATTTTTTGCTTGTCTATTCCTCTTAAAAATCTTATAATTTTTATTCGAATGTAATGTACTATGTTGATTTCTTCTTCGGTAGGTGCCTCTTTATTCTATAGTGAACACAACCGGATTGAAACGTAATTCTAAAAGATTCTAAAAGACCAACAAAACAATCCGGTATTGATATTTCAGTGCTACGAGGAATTGCCCGTAATATTATTGTAGTGCTTTACACAAATACATAATAGAAATAAACATCACAAAGAGATCGGAAACAAAATAAAATGGTTTGTACACAATATCCTTCGCTTTTATGTTTTTGAACAAATTCTACGTTCTTGATTTCGCTCTGCGGTAGAAAATAATCCATTCCGAAGCCATCTAATAAATTCCATCACATAAAACCCCTGATTTGCATAGTAATGAACGAGATCACGGTCCGGAATGTTTTTAGGTGGCTTCGCCATGAATGCAAGGTAAAGACGCTGTTATCGCAATGACTCGACTATTTAACACAATTATGACAACACTAAATCTTTTTAAAAAAAAAAATTGGTTGTCTGTAAAGTCGGTTTACGGACGATAATTTTACGTGATAGCGTCATATAATAACGATGAGGTGGAAGAGAGATAGATGCGTCACAAGCCGAACGCTTGTTCCGCGGTCTCGCTTGGTCGCTCGGTTCAGGCGGAACTTGACAATGTGTCACACTTTTTCGTGCATGCAGCCGACGTCCATCGATTTAAAAGACGTTATCACGTAAAAAAATAACCTTTTTATTCCTCATTATACACAAAGCACCAGCGAAAATTTAAAATTTATTATTAAAAATGTGAGTAGAAAATATCAGAGTATGGAAAAATGCTCATGCATAAATAATTATACAGAACATAAATCAGAAGAATCATTTATTTGAAAGCATCCCGTGTATAAAATGCTGAACAAAACAAACTACGTAGGTAGTTGAATACGAAACGTATTTGTGCAGATGTTATTGAATCGAACTCAAGATCAAACAACGACCGGAAAGCACTGTGATTTAAGCTGCGAAAAGCCGCCATGGTTCACTGAGTCAAAGATTTAAAAATCTTCAAAGATCTTTCAAGCTTTATTCGCAAAAGTCATTAAATGACGATTTCAAATTTATTTTCCACTCGAAAATAATGAAAAAAAGATTAATTGAATATTAGGCAAAGGCAAACGGCAAATGGCAGCCCTAGTAGTATGCTTACATCGATGTTCTTATCGTTGCAAAGGAAGTGCTTAGCGACGTGCGCAGGAAGGATGTTGGCCAGGAGTTTGCCGTTGTATGCCTCCAAATGCTCCATTTCTTCCTTTTCATCTGAAAACATCACAAAAAAACATTCATAATCAGCTATTGATTGTATTATTTACCAGCCAATGATTATTTTTTACAATCTCGTGAATACACATATTCCTAAGAAGATTTTGCTCGAATTTCAGGAATCAAAACTAAAAAAAAAAAAAATCGAGTACAGTTTACACACGGTAGAAGCAAAACTTTACCAAAACAATCTCAACCAATACTTGAAAAGTGAGGTCATAATCAAAGCGACCAATGAGTGCAGACCTCGCTTAATTTCCGTTTCATATCCCAACCAATAGGAGCCTTCAGAAGTGACATCATTATCAAAGCGGCCGATGAGCGCAGTTGATGCGTCACAGGTGCACTAATAGTCGTATCCGTTTCATCCGAAATCCAAATCACAGCCGTGCTATAGAAGTTTTACTTCAAACATCAGAGTGCGCAATTCACAAGCGGTAGAAGTGAAACCTTTGGAAAACCAAAGTACACAAGAGTGGGGGGGCTACGAAGCACCGCACATATAACATTAATAACGTAATATTTGTATAACGCAGTTTTGAGTTCTTTCACTTCAAGTGCGCTTAACTATAATAAATGTAAAAGTAATTATATGGCGTTCCTTGCGAGTTCCTACAAAAAATTGATCAAATAATATGAAACAAAGAATATACAGTATTTACAAAGCAATGGCAAGAGAACAAAATTAACAAAAACACTACTGTTTTGGCACTGGTGGGTGGCAAATATAATGATAAACAAAATCTCAACCAATAGAAGCTTTGAAAAGCGAGCACATAATCAAAGCGACCAATGTGTTAAAGTATCATTCTATCTCATTCTCTCGCAGGCTAAATCCTATAGATGTACCTACGTGTTTGTCTCTTTACAATGTCGTTTCCATTTCACCGTGTTTCAAATCACAGCGGTGCTAAAGAAGTTTCACTTAAAAAACTTGCAAGTATGCAGTTCAAATGCGGTGGAAGTGAAATCTTCAGAAAGCTAAAGTAGACAAGAGTGGGGAGGCCACGCAGCACCGCAGCACGCAAAAAGAGAAGCCCTGTAGGCTACGAAGCAACGCGAAAATAGGAGACCGATTATACTACCTCATTCTCTCACAGACTAAATCCTATAGATTTATGTATTTGTCTCTTTTTAGTGTCGCTTTTCCGTTTCATATAGTTTCAAATCATAACGGTGGTAAAGAAGTTTTCACTTAAAAAATTAAAGCATTTATTAAAAATTAAGTATACATAATAAAAACAACAATAGTAATAAAAAATAATCTTAATTATTAAACACAACAACACCCTCCCCTATACACAATAGCAAAGCTTTTTATGGGAGTACATCTTTAAATATTTAAAAAAATTAGATTTAAAATTAGAAAAGATGAAAAGTTTCATATATTACAATGTAATTTTGTTTAATTTTAAATTTAACTATAAATTTTCTTAAATTTTTTTTGGCCATCAACGTACGATTGATTTCATAGTGTATTCACAGCATTCTCAAACCATTCTAGTTTAAAAATATTGTCGCGTTTGCCTCCAGCTCGTCGAAATGATACCCAGATTTTATGTTAGGGCCAGTCTATCAATTTGGATGTCTGTGGTATAACTAATTAAAATCTCAAATTTTTTACCTTCCTCAAATATTTTACAATAGATTTTAAGTATGAAGTTTTAGGGTGCACTGCACTTTAATTTCATTAATTTCGGCCGTAAATTCATGCGAGTAATTTCCTTATTCCGCTCCACTGAACCTCTTGGAGTAACGTTAATTGTCCCTTGCTAAGATAAACAATGGCGTAGGTACATTAGTGAATTTCTCAGGGGAAATTCTGGCCATAAAGGCACGCTTTGTGTGTGCTGGAAATTGTCAATTTGCTCAGGGGTGGGTTGGTGTAGAACTGTTGCCTCGGGCAATGCTGTAGCTACGAGCCACTGTAGACCTGGGACTACATATCCAATTCTTTGATCGTATTGAATTACTATTATTATATTGGAACACCATGGTAATTGGAATAAAAAAAATCAAGTGTAGCTCACACGCGGTGGAACTGAAACTCACCCATACAATCTCAACCAATAGGAGCCTTGAAAAGTGAACTCATAATCAAAGCAGCCAATGCGGTAAGGTTTCATTCTATCTCATTCTCTCGCAGGCTAAATCCTACAGATATATGTATTTGTCTCTTTTTAGTGTCGTTTCACTTTCACTTTAAAAACTTATTTTTAAGCAAGGCCAGTTGAGATAAATTATTGAATCAATGTGGGCGATTCGCGCTAATTTATCGATTCGATTTACATCGATTATAATGATTTTTAACTCTTCAGGCTAATTTTGGGCGAAATTGGAAACAATTCATAGAAATGTCTCATAAAAAAGTCTCATAGAAATCGATGTTTCTCCCTTACTCTCATGGTGAGAAATGTAAACGGTATTAGAATAAGAAAAAAACAACGCTTTATATTCAAATCTAAAAGTTGACAACAAAGTAATTAAAATGGACCCCTTCATGAAAACAAAGTTTCTGATCGTAAAGTGAAAAATTTTTATAAAACTTCGGGAAATTTTTATTCATTATTTGCAAATTTCATACATTTTTAAAAACTTTTATTGTTTGCTTTTAAAATTTTAAAATTTTAAATTATGAATTTGGAAAGTGAATTTAACCACCTTTCAAACACAGTTTTTAGTTTTTTGGATACGTTCAGAAATATTCCATTTATTTGAATTTTATTTTGCAAAGCAAAAATATTTTGACATTCTGACAAAATATGTCCGAAACTTGAGGGTTTAAAGATACAATTACACAGTAAAAATTCGAAAGCTCTTTGTAGATATCCATTATTTTTTATTTTTTTAATAGATGCCATTATAAATATGTATTTTCAAACATTGTAAGTTGTGTGTATTACGTACCTATATATGAAGCAAATTCAGAAAATAAGTTTACAAGATTTTAGTATTTTTTAAAAAATGACGTGATATTGTTGATAAACTCGTTGACTATTTTTCCACATAATTCCATCCCGTTCAATGCTTGTGGTGCGGCACAAGTTTCTTTACGCCGTCCTCGAATAACTCTCCAGCCAGCTCCTTCCTCCACTTCACACTTATTTTCTGAATATCCCTCGTGTATGTTTTATTCTTTTACATTATAAAAATGATTGTTATTAAAATACTAGTACAAGAGAAAACTGTAGTACTTAATTCATCGACGGTTCTGTGCCATGGCTTTATCTATTCATCAACCTTCAACAGAACTGGCTTTTACAGAGGATTGGTGCTAGTTTGTTCCCTCCTTCTCTTTGGGGATTATACATGAGCTTAAAGTGTGAATAGATAGAGCCATGGTACAGAACCGTCGTTGAATGAAGTACTAGAGAAAACTATAGTACTTAATTCATCGACGGTTCTATGCCATGTCTCTATCTATTCATCAACCTTCAACAGAACTGGATTTTACAGAGGATTGGTGCTAGTCTTTTCTAATCGCTCCTTTTATTTGGAGATTAAACATGAGCTTATCAGTGGAGCGACAGCGCAATTTAAAACTTTTTCTCCGATTGCTCGACATTTTTCGGCGATCATTTTGAATATTTTCCGCCCAAATTAAAAAAAATATTTCTCCAAATTTTAATACGGAGACATACAAACTGATTACAGATCTAAATATGGCTGAAAGAGATCAATGAAAAAACCCTAATGGAAACACTAAAAACGACATAGAAGACAAATGAAATATATTTAAATAATTTTAGTCCGCGTCGGCACAGGACCCCCTAGTGAGGAGTACTAAGAATTGCAATATTTAACATTAAATTCATCATTTTTTTTTTGTATGTACAATTATTTTATATAGTTGCTAATAAAAAATAAAAAAAACGAAAGAATTCACCCGTTTTTTGCCGATTATCACATATTCGTACAATTTATAAAAAAAATATTATAAAATGGTAAACTTCTACTGAAATACTTACAAATAAGTGTAAATTTGCCAAAATTGGCAGCAAAGCAATCCGAGGTATTTTAAATAGTGCCATATTGTGGCAAAAAGCGCTCCAGTGGAGAATAGTACTAAAAAATGTGCATTATTCTTACAATAATTTGACGTATGAGAATTTATTTGAGGTCTTGTTTAGGCAAGTCAATCCCAGCTTAAACTACCGAAGTCCGCTTGATTCCTAACATCCATTCTCCACCAATTAATCTATAATTTAATTAGACTGATAGGTATGTATCCATAGACTACAATTTAATACCTGTTCACCAGTCAATGTTAGACAAAGGCTGCATGGCTTATTACAGAGAACAATCTCCCACACACCGCATTTCAGAACTGATTGAACCATTGACGTAATGATGTAACAAAGCTTCTAACTTACATATTTTTAAAATTATTACGATGAACTATTAAGGATTTAAATTCTAATGATGCCATGAGGTATTTGGTTTAAGTTTTGTCAATGATAGCAGGTTTTATCAGACTTTAGTCCTGTTAAGTTTCTAACAGACTAGTCAGCTGAAAAATGGCAACGATCGAGCTAATCCGGCCCTGAATTCATTCCTTTGCAAATAATACTCCTTAGCTATACCCCAAGTAAAGAAAGATTATTTATATTTGAAGAGTAGCTGCCGAGGAGACGAAATGAAAACTCAGGCCGGAATAATGAAAAATTAAACACAGGCCGTTCATTGTCATGTTACTTGATTACCGCTGTTATGTTAGTGCCGAAGATAACGTAAAAAATTACAAATTATGTAGTTTTTACCATTTTATAAAGAGGTTTAGTTTTGACCCAGTATTGTAAAAATGTTAACCATAGATAATATTTATTTATTTTAAGGCTTTTACAAACACATGATACCTTACAAAATAAATTAGTGGAACAGTAATCAAGAAGTAAAATTAGCTACATACATTATAAAATGCAGAGGGAAAATTAAAAAATAATAATTATTATTATTTATGATATTTGTTATTTGTTATTATAGCCTTCTTGTAAATATTTTCTATGCAGTTGAACACATCTACTATTTTTGGAAAAGTATTGCCAACTGCAAGCAATCTAGATACAAGCGAGTTTCTAAATGTCTCAATCCTGATGTTGTTGTTGGAATTAAAAATAATTTTTGATTGAGTTGTTTTAGTTGGTATACGAATAGTTAACAAATTTATATATAAAATTCAATTTAGAAACAGGTCCAATTTCTTAGAATTTTAAAATTTTTATTTCTTTTATCAAGTTGATTTTATTTATTGTATGAACCTATCTAATAAATATATATATATTTGAGATGTTATGCCGTGTTGCGCTACCTACTTCTTTAGCCAACGTTTTGGACAGAGTTACAGTGTCCATCATCAGAGCAGATGTGGGCAGCGATAAATATATACACATTGTTGCCCATACATGCAAAAAATTAAATAAAAACAACTTGACAAAGGAAATAAAATTATTAAAATTCAAATATTTGTATATATCTCAGAATTGTAATAATTTTACATATTATTAGATGGCAGCCAATAAAAGTATGCGTTAAGAAAATGAAGATAATTTTTGCAGTTCTTAATCGAAGTATGATACAGTTAAAAAGACCAAGGAGGATAGTCTTATTAGCTCAGTGATAGAGCATTGCCCCGGCAAGGATAAGGTCCTGGATTCCTAGATGTGACGAATAATTTTCTGATTTTTCCAAATTTTTGATTGAGAGTCTCTAATATTGTCTTCAGTGATGAAATAATAAAGGTTCTTGGCGACCCCGCTCATTTTATTATTTACCTGCAAATCCAACATTACATTACGCACTTACAAGGTTATTGAACTTACCAGTTGCTTGCAGTTTCCAGATGAAGTCCAGACGGTAAGTACTTTCAGTTTGTTGTGAGTGAAGGATCAACGCAATTACGAGCGAGACCACCACCACGATGTCAACCGCGTAAGCGCCGATTCGGTGCAGCCACTCCGAGTATTCCAATTGTTCCAAAGACCTGAATGCCAGAATAACGTTTCAATCAAAATTTTCCGTTCCTATATTATCCCCGCCGTTGTCCATTGTGTGCTTGTGGTTATTTGGTCGGATACATTTGGTCGGAGCTATTTGATTGGGTAAAGTGGTCAGGGAAATCGAGTCTGAGCTATTTAATCTAAGCATGCGAATACCACAGACGCCTGCTGTAAGTGAAAATTTAAATTTGGAATTTGAACCGCAATGAG
Organism: Glyphotaelius pellucidus; assembly: GCA_936435175.1. NCBI lineage: Eukaryota > Metazoa > Arthropoda > Insecta > Trichoptera > Limnephilidae > Glyphotaelius > Glyphotaelius pellucidus. The sequence continues at coordinate 8,069,387 of OW386542.1, forward strand.
TTTAATTTTCATTTAAGTTTTAATTTGCTTACTTTTTACGTAAAAATTTTTCGATATTTTGTTTTGAAGAGTTTTAATTTTCAATGTACATTTGTTACTGTAAATTTTCAATTCTCTGCTACCGGCTTCGACATATATGTGTCATCAAAATGATTAAATTTAATTAGGTGGAGGTGGTGGGAGGGGTGATTTTGGGGGAGAGGAAAAACGGTGGGAGGAGTCAACATTACGAGGGAACATCGTTAATAAGGGTGACCTACAGAGTGCTATTATTTTATTAACTAAATTAATTTTTGATTTAATTTATGGTTAAGGTTTTTAAAGCGTACAAATTAAAATATGAATTTTTAGTTGGAATGTTTTAACTTGTTTTTTTTTCCTTGTTGAAGCTATGGACTGTCTCTATTAAATGATAAGCGAACTCGGAATAGTTATTATTTCGTAGACAAAGTTCATGTTCCTAGTCATACTTACATAGTGTGCCGAAACCGATAGCAGAAATTTTTTAATTTAAAGTAACAAATGTGCATTGAAAATTAAAACTCTTCAAAACGAAATGTCTAGAACTTGTTGCATAGTTATTGCCCAAGAAATACAAAAAATAACAATTTTTCGTTCGTATTATGAAAAACAATGATACCTACTTACTGGAGTTGTAGTCTTTCACTATTTCGATATTTATGCTTTCGATACTTTGGATATTGAGGATTCCATCGGTTACAACTACATCCCACATTAAAGAAGCTTCCAGACAGTTTGTTGTGAATTTGTTGATTAAAGCCCCCTACAGACCACTCAATTTGGTTAGTTCTACCGCCGTGTGTTAACCGTTGAGTGTTAACCTTATTGCATACGGTCCAGACGGTTCAACTTTGCGTTTAACTTAACAACATTGGTAACAACCGCTCAGCCAAATTGAGTGGTATGTAAGGCCCTTAAATCATTATCAACGTAGATTTAAGCATTCAAAAGTTTTTGCTTATTGGTCAGGTTGTTTTGTTGAAACTATTCAAAAAGTTTTAAAAACCGATTTGGTTAGGTTATTGGTTATTTGGTTAGATTATTTTCAATTTGGGTATGGGTACCACCGCCGCGGGAACCATTTATTGGATAACCAACAACTCTGCTGTAGGTTACCGCAAGTGGTTCGCTACGTTTGGTGACTTAGCAAGGGTGCCGGGTTCATGGAGTGAAGTTTGTCTAGGTCATGGATGCACATGCGTTTGCCCACCTACAGAGAGAATGGTTGTGGAGACATTTTACTTCTCCAGCCGGATTCTCTGACCTATCGCCTTTTTTTAGTTTTTTTTTACATGAGCTCCATACAGGAGGCCCTGAGGAAAATAATTTCCCTCAGGGCCTATGTCATCCTTGGGGATGCTGTGTGGAGGGTTTTTTTAAGAAAAAGGGGGAAAGGAGAGTTCTGGGAAGGAAAAGGGTTTAAGGGGTGGGTAGGAATCTAAGGTTCAGTGAGTCCTGGTCATCCGCCTCCAAGACCTAGACAAATCTTACCCCATGAACCCGGGCACCCCTGCTGAATCACCAAACGTAGCGAACCACTTGGGGTGACCTATGGCGGAGGTGTTGGCCTTGTATCGTAACTCCTGTAAACATTGAATTCCAGATTCTTACCTTCTATCCTTTTCATTCTCAGAACATCCTCTCCTTCCTCCGCCTAAAAATACCCTCCACACAGCGCCCTCAAAGATGACAGAGGCCTTGAGGGAATTTTTTTCCTCATGGCCTCCTGTGCGGAGCTAATATAAAAAAGGGGCTATAGTGTGAAAAGTAATAAGTTATCGATATTTTATAATGTCTTACATGGCCAAGAAGTCGGATGAAGGTTCAAAAGCCGGGTGTCTGAAAGCTGTGATGATCAGAAATGAGCCGCAAAGGACGGCCAGTAGAGTCGTCTTCATGCTGGTGATGAGAACTTGGTGAACTGCGCACATGCACATCACCAGAAGAGTCAGGTGCATGAAAACCTAAATAAAAAAAATGTTTGACTAAGTGTAAACATAAAATACTTCATAATATGATCGTTCATAGATGGCGTTAATTTTGATTATTATCTAGGAAAAAACCCTAAAGCAAGATATTCTACAAAAAAAATTAAAACGATTTTTTTTCGCACGCGTAAATACGCAATATGAACCATTAATTTTGTCCGTAAAAAATCCAATTCTTTCAATAAAAGTAATGGAAATACAATAGTTTATCAGTGATTCAATCCAATATTGTATTTGCATACATTTCTTAAAAAAAAAATAAAATTTTATACGAACAAAATTATTTATTCATATCGCGTATGTACGGGTCCAAACAAAACAATTCATCTTAATATTTCATAGAATGACTTGCATAAAGTATTTTTCCCATACACATGTGTCTGCCACGCAGTAGGTGGGCAGATATATTACTAGACCTGCCCTAAGTGATAAAAGCGTATTATTTCCCCCTCCCCATGCTGGTTCCATTTGGAGCCGGCTGGGCTCGCGAATGGCCTCGAGCGAATCTAAAAGATGTGACGTCATCATTCTTGTTTGAACCAGCGTCGGGCTCTCATCGGAACATTTTACCAAATAACATGGCAAAATGGGAGCTTATTCTATGAAAACGTGTTATAATGGAAGTGAATAAGAGAATAAACCCAATTGTCGTTTTACATTCGATAGGTAAGCACTATTTTACTTCATTTCAAGCTTTTTCAGATCATATAATACGATCAGTTTTAGTAACACATCATATAACCATATCACCATAACGAATGTAGGCGTTTCTCAAGTGTGCTCATCGCTGTTTACTGGGGTAAGTAAATTATGAAACATTTGCAAAACTGTCTTATCTAAATACGGCAACAAAATATTCGACTCTGAAAACAGGTGAACTTTACTTTGCCGTATTTGAACTTCGCAAATTCGCGCTCCCATGTAAAAAGGTCTATTCATTTAAAAGCAGATTTTACTTTTAAGAACTAAATGGTGATATTATAATGCGTTATGCCTATATACTGTCAGATTAATTTATTGACGAAACACATATCATCACAGTCATCTTCCCCCCTTTGCATCCCGCTATAGTTGGTTTGTACCCCTCTCCGGTTTGTTCTCATCTAGTAATATTCATATGTTTATGATTTTTCCTAAAATAATTCAATTATCGCCATCTACGAACGAACAGATTATGAATTATTTTAAACATACCCTTAAGCATTTGAGTTTGATTTACAATGATAACTGAAAATAATAAAAAAATTACAGTAAATGTATGATGTAAAACTCACCTCGTCGATCATGTTGAAGGGGCATGTTTTGCCGATTTGCATCCTCGCCGCTTCGGATACATTCATGTACATCTTATCCCTAAATGTCTCATTAAATAGGCTGCGGGAATAGCAGGGGTATCCAACAGGCGCTTGCAACTAAAAAAATAGTGGACACAACATATAGTTTGCAGAAGACAAATTTCTTCGACGCAAAAAATTGTACCACAAATGCAAAGGGCATAACTTACGACAAGCGTATCGATCAGCCACTTGGTAAGGATGATTACTAAGAACGACATCATCTGGGCAGCCATTCGGTTATTGTGAATATAACGGGACCATCGTCTGATTGTTGGGTGTGCTTTCTGCAACAAAAATATCTCATACAGAAAACAATTGAAAAATTAAAGGACACAAAACTATTCCATTAACCTTCGGTACAGGTATTATGTAGGTATTTTTCGAGGCAGACAATTACCATTGTTTAATCTTAATGAAAACGAAAAAAAATACCATGTACGACAACATCACGGCGGCCATACGGGTCTTTCTCCATTTCCTAATTAGAAAAGGCTCGTTCTGCAACCAGAAAACACCGCATGATATCAGACATTGATAATAGAGGAATAAGTGTTTCAACCTGTGGCTGTTATCGGAAATATAATATTGTAACTTAATTATTCATGCGATGTTAGAAAACATTACAGAATATAGTGTTTTGGCTTGTGCCTTAAAAAATGTACAGAAAATTAATTAAATAAATGAATGCGCAATGATACACAATATATTCTTAAAAAAATATAAAAACAACAAAATGCTGAGCCTTTTAAAAATTTAGTCTACCATAATCCAAATCATAATTAGAAACAAAATAGAAACCCATCGCTGGTAAAAATCTTTCATAAAGTCTCTAGGGTTCATTCCGCCAATATTTCGGCAAATCTTCTGGTTTCGAAAATGACGATTTTGTTCTATCCCATGTCAAATCATCCGACGTATAAAATCGCTCGATGTGTTAATTCTCAGAAGTACTTGTGGCAGTTTGTGCAGTTCTAACTAACCACCCTCTTTAGTCCCCCACTGATGGTCAAAAGATTAGAGATCATAAGCATATTATTATGACCACAGACGATTTATTTGGTTTAACCCAAAGCGCACTCCTAGGACACAACATTATTCTATCGGAATATGTGTATTTTATGAATGTAACTATGGTATTTTCTTTGGTTCTGCAAATCCCAGTCTGAGAAAAATCTTAGTAAACCGTAGAAAATAACATTATTTGGCAACAGCCAAAATTGTGCGATGGACCATCTCACTTTTGAGATCTTTCTTAACACAAAAATCAGTACGACAAGACTAACTATTCATGCTGAAGGATCAACAAGCAGAAAGATACGTTTTTAAATTTTCAGGGCCAAATGTATTTTCTTTATTCGTTTTTGTAACGCTGTCCGAAACGCTGGCTAAAGAAGGATGTAGCCCTACACGGCACAATACCCCAAAAACAAATAACGAAAAACAAGCAGAAAGTTGAAAGATTAAAAAACAGATTAAGATAACTTTATTGAAAGACCCCTGTGTCAACGTATTGGTTAAAATGACGACATGGCATTGTTCCTCGGTCCCGGCAACTAGGAAACTGCTGAATGGGGAGAGCGAACAAACGCAAAATTATACAAATAATCAGTTGATATTTTCTTCCGTAAAAATGTTTGTCAAGATTCCTTAGAATCTACTAGAGAAAAACATTCGTATATAAGTTGGTATGTATTTAAAGTCTCCTTAACTGACAACCATGATAACGTGACAAAGTGTTAGTGAAATGAAATATGCTGGAAATAAAAAGTAACGAAAGAGAGTCGGGAAGACCAATAAGCTTTGAAAGGAAGCTTCGCCAAAGGATTTCAGACCATTTGAGATGCACCTAGGCTCTGATAACAATGTCGACAAGGCCGGCGGCTCCGGAATGAAATGTCTTGAAAGTGGAAGAAATCATTGCCTTAATTTTTTTACTAAATTCTCATAGACTTTTTAACGTTTTATTTCTTTGTTTTACACGTCCATGCACACGAATGTATTTCCTGAAAGAAATTATGCAATGTTAATTAGTGGTGCTCAGAACAAAACAGCATGATTATGACAGGCAAGGGCCTTTAAAAGGTATAGGAGGGGGGTGGGGAGGGAGGGTTAGGGGGTTCTAACTCTGACCCTCACTGGCCTAAGTATTGCTTAGAAAAAAATTAAAGGTTACAATATTATTTGTACCACCTATTTTATCTAGTGATGAACATAATAAGATGTGCTGCTAAAACTTTCCAATAAATTTTCTAACCCCCTTCCTTTGTCCTTTGCTCCCCCCCAGTATCGAGTTCCCCCCCCCCCCCCCCTTAGTGTCGAACCTCTCCCTTTGAATTCTATAGTTACGCCCTTGATGACAGGGATCCATAGAGACCTTGGGATACCTACTATCAACCTGTATGAGCTTCTCGCCTTTTACCTGCAGAGGTGGGGTTTGTCTAGGTCTTAGCGGCGAATACATTTGCCCACCTACTGCGTGGTGTGCCCGATCGGAAGAGTCTGATTGAGAGAAACCTAACCTAGACCTCTGCCGCCGGACTATCTCGACCCATCGCCTTGCACCGCAATGGGAGGGATGGATGCATACGTCCGTCACTCCTAGACACACTGATTTCCAGATTCCTACCTATTCCTCATACATTTTTCCTTTCCAGAACTTACGCTCCTTCCGTTCCCTAAAAAAAATTTGTTTTCCTCGAGGACTTCTGCGTGGAGTTTATGTAAAAATAAGGTTTTGTAATCTTTCGTATTTATTCGGGTAGAAATGGTACAACTAATTTTGATTTAATTATAAATAAACTACAAGTAATGTGATTGGTAATAATTGACCTTCTCTTTGGACTTAGAGTTTTTATTTCCTTATCTATTTAGAAAAATACGCATTATAAGACATAATACAATACAATTTCATCCCAGCTATTTGAGTCGCAAGATACTTCAAAAGAATACCTCCGTACTTCACACTTAACATCATAATAAATTAATGTTGGGATCCGAAGTGAATTGTTTTCTTCAAATATTTAAAACACTTAAAAAGAAAATCAACATCGAACCCTTTTCATCGAAGGGGAAAATACACAAACATTTTCATTTTCAATTCGTCGAAAACGAGAAAGCCTGAAATTGCGAATCTCAATTGGATCATGAAGATGTAGAATGAAATGATTTAAACGATTCCTCGTGTCGAAACAGATACAAATTGTATCGAAAAAAGTAATTTAATTCCAATATATTGGATGAATAAACATACACGAAATCGGTAAAAAATTTCGAGTGAGAACTTTACAAAGATGGAAATATTGTCTATTTTATAGTTTACTTGTTTATAAATAGCATTTTCTGGGCGAATGTAAAATCACATCTAGATTTTTTTTTCACTGTTAGATTTGCAAGTTACTGATCTCCAACCAGAGAGGAGAATAGGTACTTAGACGAGGAGAGTTACACGTTATAAAGATTTTTTTTGTGAATACCGCACAAGAGTCCCAACTGCTCCCAGGAGGTATAGCCAGAGAGATCTACATCCAACCTCACAACCATCAATCCCAAATGGGGATCTAGATGGGGGGGGGGGGGGGAAGGAAACGGGAAGAGGAAGGTGGGGAAGTGCCTGTTATTCAGATCTATTCACCGAGTACGGCTAAAAAATTTTCAAGCAAAACTGCATCTTCCGCTTATTTATAAACAGCAATTTGTTGGGAAAAGTAAAATTTTATATGGTTCTTTGTTTTCACTTTTATATTCGTATGTTACTTATCTCCAACCTAAAAAAGGACACAGGAAGATTTTTTAGACGTTTTTTATTTTTAAGAATTTTTATTTTTTATGTGATAACGCCCAAGTGTCTCAATTGCTCCCAACCATCTGGAGCCAGTGAGACAATGGTATCCCCAATTGGGGTATGTCATGAGGCTAAGAAGGGTAAAAAAGGAGGCGGGGAAGGGGAAGTGACTGCCTATTCAGTTCAGTCATCAAAAACGGCTAAAGTCTTTTCAAGCAACGTTTCAATTCTAAACGGTGGTCTTACACCAGGGCGATACTGAGATTATCTTCCACTTATTTATAAACAGCATTTTCTGGGGAAATTAAAATATTATCTAGTTCTCTCTTTCCACTTTTATATTCGTAAGTTATTGATCTCCAACCTAAGAGAAGAAAACATGCATAAAATATGATTTTATTAAAAAGTATTGAAAGTATTTTACTCGAAGTCCTCGCTGCGAGGAAATGGAAATTTGGTCAATGTTGGATAATGTTATGAGGCGGAAGGAAATGGGGTGTATTAGGAGGCAAAGGAAAAAGGATGTATACATTTCGAGAGATCCTATCGATTCTTATCATCTAGCCATTTCATTTGTTCAGCTGTATTAAATCTACCACTTTTAAACGGTAAGTGAAAAATCTTAATCCCCATTTTTGTGGACTAGAATTATTTTAAGCTATTTTAAAAATTATAATGATTTATATTATTTATGTCTTTGAGTACTACACGTATTTACACACTGTTTGCCCTGTATAAAATGTATGAATTTAAAAAGCAAACAAAATGAGCATAATCAAAAAATATTAAAAAACGTAAAAAATTAACTTATCATAATTAAAAGAAACTTTACTGTTTTTAATGAAGTTATAAGAAAGTTGCTGAACTTTAATGTATTTCGTGTAGTGTTGTGAGGGTGATAGCCCCACTTTTAAAAAGGTGTGTATTATCTTAATATTAAAGAACATTTATATTATTATGTTAAGTTTTGTAGCTTACCTCGTCATCCTCAGCAAATACGACGTAGCACAAAAATATGACCACCACGCCGAGGACAGAGCAGGTTATCAGATTTAGGGGGGTCCTGTAAAAAAAGCAATTAATTTTAGCAAAGAGACCAACATGTTGGTTTATCGATTTACTTGAAATTTTATTGGGAATAACCTCGCATTTGTTTTGGTAAATCAACGAATTAAAAAAACCCAATCATGGCCCTTGATTCATGAATAATGAACAAGGGCCAATTAGTCGACAGAACTTAATCGAAATTCCCTTGATTTTTTTGTATTTTTAAATTGTATGTCGGTGCTACCTGAGCACCGAACACGTAATTCTTAGATGTGTGAACTTAACCTATCTTGAAGAAAATTGTTTCCTATTTACAGGAGACATTTGGCCTATTAAGTCCCAAGACATCGATCGTTCATTTGATTATTTAGACATCTCTGAAATATCGAAATTTGTGTTGAGTTATATGTAAAAGTGTACCCTCTATATGGTAGAATGCTCACATTGCTCAAAAAACACCAGCAAATACGAATTACTTGTAATATAAAAAATGTTAATGTTCCTGTGTCACTATTAGGATATTTTAAAATATCATACCAATGTACCGGACCGTTGTTATTTTATAACATATTTAATACGTAAAACAGAAACACGTGTAAATAACATTTGATTTATGGCAAGCATTTCATTTATTTATTTAAATATTAACGACCTTTTTGGGGGCTTTTACAATATTGCTTTCGTCATTATCTCCAAACTCAGTACTTGTAGATGTCTGACTGATCACATGGACGATCGCCTACTAATTTAAGTAACTGTTAAAGAAATAACTTCAATATTTGAAAATTTTTAACCAATTTCACAGAAAGTAAGAAAAAAAATCGAGTGCAGTTCCCACGCGGTTGAAGTGAAACTTCTTCCACACATTCTCAATCATTAGGAGCCTTGCAAAGTGAGGTCATAATCAAAACGGCCAATGACGCTTCGTAGGTACTGTAATGCGGTAATGTGTCATTTCCATTTCATATCTCAACCAATAGGAGCATTGAAAAGTGAGGTCATAATCAAAACGGCCTATGAGCGCAGTTTGACGCTTCGTAGGTATTGCAATGCGTCATTTCCGTTTTATTCGAATGTCAAATCACAACGGGGCTGAAGAAGTTTCACTTCAAAGAACTGGGTGTACTTCGGGCACACGGAAACGACCACATCACACAACCATCGATTTATCTCTTCAGTGTAGGTAAGTGAGAAAATACATCGATTTTTAAATTAACATACATACAAAGCTTTCATCTATTTTTATATCTATCAAAAACCATTTATGATAATGAATGCTTTATTTGTCAAATGACAACAGTTTCATCATACTAGCATAAATGTATAAACGTATGTATAAATATGTGTTCGTTCTGCTGTATACTATTATACATATAATATGTAAAAACAAAGAAACGACAGTTAAGTTTACTAAGTCAATTTATTTTTATGATGTATTCCAACAATCTACATTCTTTTGGATATCAGTAAAAATCTGACGCAATATCGCCATTATGGCTTTTCTGTTTCATCGTCGACGTCGTACATTATCTAACGAGTTTTGACGTTTTCAACACGGAACGTTGCAAAAATTCAAAATAAGGTAAAACATTTCCTTTACATATCTATACATATACATTGTCGACAAAGCAATGCTTCACAGGTGAAATGTAAATGTCAAAACCGACAGATAATGTACGACGTCGACGATGAAACAGAAAAAACAAGATGGCAGTTCTGGGTCTCAGATTCTTACAAAATAATACATATTCTTGGAATAAATCAATCAAAAAGAAATTGACTTAACAAACTTAAATGTCATTTCTTTGTTTTACAGAGTAACACAATTGTATAGAATTAATAATAACATTCTTAAATGTGAAAAGTAGTTGACAGACTACTAAAAAGTACTTCTTCAATATTCGTTATTCACTTTGTGGTGGTGGCTTAATTAAATGAAAACAAATCGCTTTGTATTCACCACTTATTTAATTAAAATTATCAACGTGTTTCGAAATCAATGGTTTCTTTGTCAGGAAAAAATATTTTTTGACGTGATAACGTCTTATAAATCGATGAACGCCGGCTGCATGCACGAAAAAGCATGACTCATTGTCACTTTCCGCCTGAGCCGAGCGTACAAGCAAGAACGCGGAACAAGCGTTCGGACTATGACGCATATATCTCTCTTCCACTCCATCGTTATTATATGACGTTATCACATAAAATTATCATCCGTAAACCGATTTTACAGACAACCAATTTTTTTTTCGATTAAAAAAGTTTACTGAAAAAAAGTGATTTGTTTTCATTTAATTTACTAAAAAGTAGTTTAATGAGAGTTTCATCCTCTTCAAAAAATAAATATGGTCTCCTTTAAATAAAATACAATCACAAATCGAATTTAGTAAAAATATCATTACTTATAGAAAAGTTAAAATGAAATTGTTCTCCAAAATTGTGTACATACTTTTATTGATTACACAAACTGCGGGCTTCCGGTTACAAAACGTTCAGCAAGTAAATTAAATGTAGCTCAACCAGGGAAGTATTTCATTAAGGTATGTATAAACATTTAATGAAAATGTTTTGATCAAAATGTGTCATGAAATAATAATTTTAACGAAATATTTTTATGTAGATATTTATAATTATTTTTCCAATGCTAAATGCCAAAAGGTGATGTTGTATTACGTAACTCAAAATATTGATGATGTCCATTCATGATGAATGAACTTTCATTAATCTATGAAAACTAAATGTGATCATAAGCCCACCGTTACTAGCATCTATTATTAGATATTAATTATTATCAAACTGTAGTGTTTGTGAATATGTGAAGTTTAAATGTCTCCCGACTAACGTAGTTGTACGTGGTTTCAAGGTGTCTCAATAGGTGTCATCAGTAGTTCCATAGGAATAAATGTCGCTTATTCCGGTCTTAACCCGAACTGTTACGAAGATATCCGATACACCTTCAACCGCGTCTATTATTAGATAATAATTGTTATCAAATTGTAGTGTATATTAAGGTGGGTCATTTAACAAAAATGTCATTTTTAAATTCTAAGAGCTATAAAAGGGTGCCAAATGGGTTCAAAACAATGTGCTTAAATTTTTTTAATTTTCTGATTCGATCTTCTTCCTCCGGATTTACTTCAAAGTTTTGAAAATTTTAATTTTTTTTTAAAATTTAAATTTTTTTTTTTACCAAACCATATTTTATGTAATCTTCCATAGCAAATGTAATATATTTTGATGAAATAATTTACAATAAGTTCGAAAATTGAGTCTCGCAAAATTATACCAAAATTTGCGAGTAAGAAGGATTTTGCTGGTATTTGAATGCCCTGCCTTGAGATAATTAGAATATATTCAAATGATTTTTTAAAAAAATAAATATTCCCTTTTTTCGTGTTTTATTAAAAAAAGTTCTTTTAATGGTTTATTTAACATTTTTTAAAGATTTAACAAGGGTGGGTTTTTCTCAATTATGTGAAATTTTAAAGTCAATCCGGAGGAAAAAGATGATATACAAATATTATTTAAGAAATTACGTGATTATATGTCTCTATTTAACACCCTTTTATCACTATTAGACAAATCAAAACAAGATTTTTTTCCCCATACAGTCGTGACCCACTCTAGTGTATATGAATACGTAGTTTCAATGTCTCTCAACCGTCGTTAGAGTACTTAGTAATATATACTTTCAAGGTGTCTCAATAGGTGTCATTTGTAGTGCTACACGATGGAAACAAATAATGTCGCATATTCAGGTCTAAACCCGAACGATTACGAAGATAACCGATATACCTTCACTTGGCGATCAACACAGATCACCATTTAGAAAGTTATTAGTTTACGTTGTTTTTACTTATTTACGTTTGTTATTTAATCATTGTCGAGTTCGTTATACATTGTAAACACGATAACAATAACAAACAACTCGTATTTAAATTTCCCGATTACCGACTGGATTCCTAGAATCAGTGGAAATACCAGCACACCTCACAAACTGAACTAAATTTGTATTAATATATTAACGCTATTAGCTAAAAGTGTCATGCTACGTTGATTCACACGTGACAGCCAGCTAATATTCTATATTACATTCGAAATTGAAAATTTGTCACACATTTGCTTACCAACTTTAACAATACCCAAATAATATTTTTTAAATTTTTTTGTTGTTTATCAGATTTTTGTTTCTTCTAAACCAAACATTTTTTTCTTCCACATGTCATTACTGGTCACTCAGCCGAGTAACCACACAACCCCTCTCTTCGAACTGTCCAAATTTTCTGTGTTTTAATTTGAAAAATGAGACCAAAATTTCAATTTCATTTTTTATTCCAAAAAGTGTCACAAATAATTGGAGTAAGTCAAGTACCTTCCTGACTTGCATATATTATTTTTAAATTATTTATCAGTATATTTTAAAATTAAAAACTAATTGATAATTTTAATTATTTTGTGAAATAATATTTTATTTTATGCGCCATGGTTTCAATCGACAATTTCAAATTTTTGAAGTGAAACTTCTTTAGCCCCGTTAGTGATTTTAAATTCGGATGAAACTTTATTATTTATTTAAAATTTATTATTTCACTGGTCGTCGATTCTAATATAATGCGGTAAATTCGCGCCTCGGTACGAGCCTCCCATAGTGCAGCGGGTAAGGCGCTTAACGGAGGTTAGAATCCTAAGAAATCCAAAAAAATAAATATTTTTATTTTTGTGAAATCAATATCCAATCTTCAAACCACTTTAAAATAAACAGGCAAAAGAAAAGAAGTCGACTTCCAGCGACTTTCTAGTTTCACTTCTACCGCGTGTGATTTGCACACTCAACGCTCCTTTCATACAAAGTTTGATGACAAAATAATTGGTTATTATCTACGATTAGCAATAAATGTTCATACAAAAGTTTTATTCGTTAGAAATAAGAATAAAATAATAATAATTTTTTAATAAATTTGTTTAATTATATAAAGAAAGTTGAATAGAATATTATATATTTCTCGCGTAAGAACAACGCGTATCTCATTATTTCTCAGACATTTTGTGTGTTACACCGCCATTTAATTTAAAATACCTGAATATATTTTAATAAAAAAAAAATATTCCTCCTAAAAACTGATTACTAAATATAAGTGATATTTTTTATTATAAACTAAACGGTTTTTTGTTCTTTTTATGTTATTTATTTTTGGGGTGTTATGCCGTGTTTCGCTACCTCCTTCTTTAGCCAAAGTTTCAGATGAGCAGACGGTTTTTGTTCCTTTGTAAAATGAGACTAAATACAAACTGAAATGTTACTGCTGCAAAGCTTTACACCATCGAAATTGCATCTTTTATTATTTTGGCGTAGACCCATAACAAATCATGAAAATTATAAATTGTAGGATTTGTGAAGAATGATCGGGAAAAAGTATTCATAAAAATGAACTAATTTGTAGAGGTATGCTATTTTGCTTGTCTGAATTAAAAATAAATCCGAGTGCACTGAATTAGGTTTACAATCACAGACAAATCCAAAACCGTAATTGTTGCGTTTGAAAATAAAAAGATTAATGATTTGGTAGGTAGGTACTTTTCATGAAAAACCTTGTAATTTGAATAAAACTATTGATTTAGTAGCCAATGTGGTAAAAACAGTTTTTTTCTCGACTACCATTCTATTTGGATACAAGCCATAAAATAATGATGGATATTGTATACCCGTAGGGGTAGCGTCGTCATGGAAATGTACCCATGGGTTCTTATTTGTATTTGAAAAGCAACCTTCCAACAACTTATTGAAAACCCTTTCAAATCAATATGCTGAACACGAGCGCTTTATTTGAAATCGACACAATGTGAACTTTTTTGTCACCTACATTATAGAAATAGTTTTTTGATTTTCGCTTGCGAACTTTTATTGACGCGATAACGTCTTATAAATCGATGAACGCCGGCTGCACTCACGAAAAAGCATGACTCATTGTCACGTTCGGCCTAAGTGTTCGGCTTGTGACGCGTATATCTCTCTTCCACTCCATCGTTATTATATGACCTTATCACGTAAAATTATCGTCCGTAAACCGACTTTATAGACAACCAATTTTTATTTATTTATTTAAACGCCCATAGGGCTTTTACATATAGTGCAGTACATGTTTTTGGAAAAATATAAGAAATAACATAATATAATATAAACATAATATAAAAATAAGAAACAAAATAAAGATAACATAAGATATAAGATATACAAAATATAGATAACACCAAATATAATAGTTGACACAAAGCAGGTAACATAGAATATATGGTAAGTAAATTAATGCGAGATTGTTATTTTAATTATAGAGGGAAATACGATAGGATTGTCAATATTTATGTTTGTAATTAGCAAACTTTTTTAAAGTATTTATTACGTGTTTATCGAAACACAGCTACCATAATATTTCGATTAAGGTGCTATATAGTGCATGATATTAACAGATTTATTTTAATTGTTCTAATACACTGAGTTTAAATTTTGACATCGATTGATGACGATAAACGTCTATAGAGGAATATTTATATGACAATATTAAGTTATATACAACAGAACAATATTATTGTACATCAATACAAAGTTTTAATATTAATTGATCGCAGCAAAAATCATTTTTAAACAAATAAATAGATAACCATCTGAAATGGCGCTTTAAAAATTAAAAAAGAATATATCTGAAGTTATTTGATATGCACGGGCGATAACTTATTTTATTTGTAACATTAACAACTTTAGATTTTTACACAATATAACATAGTAGTCGCCAATCTTTTTATCGCTACGGACAGGTAATTGTTTGATAATTTTACCGCGGCCCTTATATAAATTCACCAATACAATCAAACACGTGTTAGTATGTCACGTATTATCAATAAAACGATTCCACTTGCATAAGGGCAAGCAGAATATAAGAGCGGTGACTCACGTTGTTGCGTCTCACTTGAGCTCTCTATGTATTATGTATTGTGTCGGCGGTAACTTGGCGTGAAGGGGTTCTCAACAGAATAATTATTTTTCGTCGACGAAGTAATAAAGAGCTATGAGCTTGTAAAATAGCAAAGCCTCTGCCATAGGTCACCCCAAGTGGTTCGCTACGTTTGGTGATTTAGCAGGTCTGCCCGGGTTCATGGGGTGAGGTTTGTCTAGGCCTTGGAGGCGGATTACCAGGACACACTGAACCCCCAAATTCCTACCCACCCCTTAAAGTTTAAGGGATAAGGGTTTAAGGCTTAAACCCGTTTCCTTGCCAGAACTCTCCTCATCTTCCTTTCCTTAAAAAAATTGGCTGTCTGTAAAGCCGGTTTACGGACGATAATTTTACGTGATAACGTCATAAGAAAACTTTACATAGAATTTTACAGTAACAAGCCGAACGCTTAGGCCGGTCGTGCCTCTCTATCGCTTGTTCCACGCTCGGCTCAGGCGGAACGTAACAATGAGTCTGAGTGCTTTTTCGTGAATGCAGCCGGCGTTCATCGATTTATAAGAAGACGTCATCACGTCAAAAACCCTCCATACAGCATCCCCAAAGATGACATAGGCCCTGAGGGAAATTATTTTCCTCAGGGCCTTTTGTGTGGAGCTCGTGTAAAAAAAAAGAAAAAAAGATAGTAATTAGTGGTTAAGAACATTTGTAAATAAAAAATCACAATTGATTCCTGTTTAATTAATATTATGAAAATAAATACAAATATAGTATTTTCGGTGTAGGTAAAGAATTCGTTTACAAAATTCCAGACTCAGTTGCCCAATTTCCCCTATTGTGTCAACAGTAATGTTTTTTCATGAACGGTCGTAATTGGTTTTTGATAGGCTGTTCACGATAGTATATATTAACAAATTAAACGGAATTGTTATCATATTATGTTAAATACACAATCATTTAATGAAATGTCCCATTAATTGTATTAGAAATTCAAAATTTAAACATATTAGCAATAGAAGATTTCTATCTGTTAATAAGAAATTAATAGTAAATGTTAATTTATATTGTAGATGTAGATTCTCTTGAGGCGCTCAAGGGAATTTGATTTATTAGTACAATAGAATCCACGTAATGGATTTATAAACGTGATTAATTTTTAGGTTGTTATGCCGTGTTGCGCCTCTTTCTTCTTTCACGATAATACTTTTGGCCGTGGAAATCTCAAAGCATGTCCAATAGATTTGAAATCTATTCTCATTAACCCTAGAGTATCGTGATAATATTATTCGATTTTATTCAACAATAATCAGAATGTCAAAGAATTTTGAACTACAATTTTTTTTATTGGAATTTTATTTTATGTGAATACCGCACAAGCGTTCCAACAGCTCCCGTCTAGAGCCAGTTTGATTATGGCATCCCCAATTGGGGTATGTTGTGAGACTGAAGGTAGTGCTGAAGTTGGGGTAGCTCCTCTACCCCATCTCCTTTCCCTAACCTGGTGGAGAAGTATCTGAATATTCAGATCTGGCCACCAAACACGGCTTAAGCCATTTGAAGCAAAGTTTCAATTCTGAACGGTGGTCTTAGACCAGAGCGACACGTATTTTTCATGAGAGAGTATCTTCCACTTTGAAACGTGTCGCTAATATATTCTACAATAATTAATGAATAAATTTAAAAAAAAAATAATAAAGACGCCACGAAAAGTGATTTGGCCGAATATCGAATATTGGGCTAAACTCTCGGCCGAAGCTACGAATATTCGGCGACACTTAGTACAGACGGTTTTTTGACGTGACGTTGACGTCTTATAAATCGATGATCGCCGGCTGCATGCACGAAAAAGCATGACTCATTACCACGTTCTGCCTGAGCCGAGCGTACGAATAAGCGATAGAGAGGCACGGTCGGCCTAAGCGTTCAGCTTGTGATGCATTTATCTCTCTTCCACTCCATCGTTATTATATGACGTTATCACGTAAAATTATCGTCCGTAAACCGACTTTAGAGACAACCACATTTTTGTTGTTAATAAATTAGTCTAAATAAAGTATAGTGTGCACTTACGGAGCGAATGCCAGTATTTGTATGATGGCGATGGCTACGTAGACGAAGAGACTGCAAAGGAAGTAAGTGTTGAGCATCCTGTCGCATTCCTTGTTGTACTGGGGAGGAAAATCAATAATTACATGTTATTTAATAAACACCACAGGTACTCTTTGAAGGCTTCCGCAGCTGCGAAATTCGGATTCGAACATATTTGAATAGGAAAGGAATCAAAGTGTGTTTCTCACGAATATTTATGTGTATCCGGGATATTGTAATATTATAAGGCACGGATTTTATAAAGGTGTACATTTTCGAACAACAGAAAGTTCAAACTTTTTCCAGATATCTATAAAAATACAAATACCTACACATTTTTGGTATCATTATTTTCTAAATATTTTATCACATTCAAAGTTAAGTATAAAGCATTTACAAATAATATATTTTTGTGAAAACTTTTTGTGAAAGCTTCACTTCAGTTCAAGATCTGAACTCTTATGTTTTCTGACGAAAAATATATTTTAGTCACATTTTCTATAACATATTGTATGAATATCACCAAAATAAACTTTTCTATGTAACTACTGAAAAAAATCTAACGAAACTTGTTATTAGACAAAAGGTTTTATTCAATTTTTTATGAGAAAAACTCTCTTTTTATAACTTTTGAAGGTAATTCCCATCAACGTAATATATCATTGAAGAAGAAGATGAAAAGACAATGGTCGCAACTGGGACTCGAACCCAGACCTCTCGCCTAACCGGGACGTGCGCGTTATCCAATTTCGCTATTGCCACCTTCTGTCAAACCGTCATATTTGTCAATCTCATATTTCTGGGTCTGGAGAGGTGTGGGTTCGAGTCCCAGTGGCGACCATTGTCTTTTTCTATTTTTTTGTGTCTTGTTTTCTTTCATATTTTCATTTAGATTTAAAGTGTTATCTTCTTCTTCAACGATATTAAAAAGTTTTATGTTGATTTATATATATACTTAAACGGATATGGGCCATAAAGGTTTCTTTACTAATACATGAATTTAAGAATAATTTCATTTTAATTTAAATTTAAGGGAGGAACTATTAATATTTTCGTTAAACTTCAATTTTAATTTTTTTGAACATTATCTTCACCTGCAAGGCTCTAATTTGGCTCACATTGCCTACGTCATTTTTGGGGATGCTGTATGAAGAGTCTTTTTAAGCTAAGAAAGGAGAGGAAGTTCTGGGAAGGAAAAAGGTAAGGTAGGTGTGTAGGAATCTGCGATTAATGTGTTCATGAGTGACTAACGCATGTATTCCTCCTTCTGCGGTGGAAGGCGATGGGTCGAGAGAGACCGGCTGGAGAAATCAAAAGGTCTCTCTTAACCAGTCTCTCCCTATCCGGCCCGTCCCGCAGTAGGTGAGCAAAAGTATCCGCCGCCACGACCTCCCACCCAATGAATCCGAGCACCTAAGGCTAAGCCACCAAATATAGCGAACCACTTGGGGTGACTGAACCGAAACCGAATTTTTTTTTATAAATGCCTTCAAAATTAAAATCGGGCGTCTAATTTGCACGAGGCAAGTAAGCGAAAAAGTGGTTTTTATTTATTTTGTGCATAATTTTATAAGAATGAAAAAAAGTTGGAACATACAAAACCTCAAAAATAGTCTTAGCCATAAAGGGTTGTTTAAAAAAAAAGTTTCTTATATTAATTACTTCATAGTTAAGTCACGCCAAAACATTTTTTTTGTGGTTTATGCTTATATTTTTTGTTATGTAATTAATAATTTTATTGTAGTTCCAATACATAGAAAAGCTAGTAAAAGCTTCAATTTATCCGTAACATATTTTTTGATGTTCATAATGTAAACCAATTCGTCGTAAAGATCAATCTAAACAATATCTAAATAGGATTTCACGTATAACTTCACCTTAACGAAAAACTTTGACAAAAATAAACAATATTTTTAAAAACTTTACTTAAAACTTTGAACCCAGACATAGTTATTCCTGAGGCATTAGCACATGCTCGAGTAAAACCGAACGTGATCCGACTCATCACTAACGTAGGTTTCAGCCGAGTGAAAGTTTCGGCTAATTTTTGGCCAAAAACGAAACAGACCCGAAACTCGTTTATTGGCCGAAACCGAAACCGAAACCGACACCGTAACTCGGTCGCTCACTAAAAACATTATAATATTTAGTAGAAGTGAAAACGTAGAATTAGGCATTGGGTATTTTTTCACGTAGTATATTATGTTTCAAAGAAGGGTTGAAAAATCATTATAACTCGTGAAAATTATTCCATACCACATTGCTGTCAGTGAAATTAAGCAACTTTGTAGCATTTTCTCGGAATAAGGGGAGAAATTCACTGGAAATATTAGGAAATTGCCTTGGGGTAGACATTTGCCTTAAGCAAAGGGCAGGTGTTGAATAATATTACATAATACATATCATAGTATAAAACACGTATATTACATAGTATATTACCGTATTGTATATGTCGTATCGTACATTAAGTTCCGCTTAACCCATTCCGTCCGAGCCGCCATAATGTAAGGTGGCTATGTTGGAAGGTCTTCCCTCCAAGCCGCCATAATTTAAGGTTCCCGAAAGCATGTTTTTTATTATTTATTTTTACTTTAAAACTAGTATGCATTTTAGTAAGGTACAAATAATAAATAAACCATATCAAGTTAGCACCAAAATTATTTCAGTTGGTGCGGTCCGTTTTAGTTCAAGTCAAGCGTATACGGTTTGGTTGTACAAACGCCAGCAAAGGTTTCCATATATAATAGTGAGCTCTGGCGTTATGAAATTATTTCATTTACCATTCATCCGATTGGGATAAACTTTGGTGAGTTGTGCGCTCGCCCGTGAAGGTTTCTATATATAATGGTGAGCTCTGGCGTTATGAAATTTGAATAAAATTTTTACAACAGGTGGTTTATGAGTCGTTTGAAAAAATAGTGTATCTCATGTAGTTTAACAGCAGGGGTGCAGATGGAGAGGGAGGGGGAATGCAAGAGGGGAAGGAAGGAGACTTGAGAGGGGAATGGGGCGGGAACGGAGGGCAGAGGGAGGAATTGCAAAGGAGACGTAGTAAGCTCTGCGGAAAATAGTTTCTCTCAGGACCTACATCATCTGTGGGGAAATTGGGTGGAGCGTATTTTGAGGAGAGGAACGAGTGGACGTGGGTCTTGAAGAGAACCATGTTGTAATAATAATAGTTGGATAATTTGTAGAGCGCCGTTTTTGTGAAAAATCACCTAAAGGGTTGTAAGAGGTAGGAAAACAGCGGCCGGTAACAGCCGAGCTGTGGAACTCAAGAACGAGTCCTAGAAATGACCCGTTCTCATCCGACGTTCTCAAATGACAAAAGTATATAAATGACGGTACTTGGATAGCTTTTCAAGTAATCCAACGAAATATTATTGAAGTTACAGAAAAAAATGATCAGCTTCAACACTCGAAACACCGCAAAAACACAAAAAGGTCAGTGATATGATTAATTACAAAGGGATGAAGTTATACAACACTCTACCAGAAACTTTAAAGGCCGCACCAATTGGAAAGTTCAAAATGTATTGTAGGAGATACATAAAACAAGAAAAAATATAGTTTGAAATATGATACGATATAATTAATTAGGAAATTGTAAACTTAAATGTACAATTTACTAAAATAAAACTAATAAATAAATTGTTTATCCCACACTCATCGCACATAAACTCATAATTAAAACAATTTAATCTAACGTTTATTTTTGTACCAACTTCTGATTGAATACCCAATATCAATGTGCTCACTCGAAAAAAAAAAGGTAATTACCCACTTCAAATTCTACTATAAAAAAATCTACAAATTGTCGAAAAGACAGAAATAAGAACAGTTTGTATATTTACCCTTTTCTCGACGTTCGGCGTTTTAAAGGTGAGGGCGAACCCTTTGCAGTGCTCGTGACGGAGCCTGTCAATGGAGCGGGCGTCGATAGCCCTCATCAAGTACTCGTTTACTTCATCCTCGGCGTCCTTCGTCTCGATAGGCTCTCCGAAACCCATGCGGCTGGAAATTCATTCGATCAGATTAAGATATTCTAAATAAGACAATTCAACGAATTCAAGACCCCCGTTAAATGGCGAATGCTCGGAATGTCTCTGAAATGGTACTGTATTTCATATCTCCCGGATAAGATATGTATGCTAATGTTTAACCCCCAGAGCAATTTTGGGAGATATTTTGTCCCAGCCTGGATCGGACTGATACAATTATTATTTTTTTTTTTTTTGTTTTTTTAATCATTTATTCCAGATCTCGGGGAGGGTAGTGCAGTCCCACGAGTTCCATATTATACATATATAATAATCAAGTAATGATAACAAGATATAAAAAGGATACATTAAAAAAAAATATTTACATGGTTAAAGAAATTTAAAAGAAAATAATAATAATAATAAAAAAAAAATAATAAAAATAAAACTTTTTGTTTAATCTATGTCCTCAGGAAGTGTAGATCCATCGCTTGTAGATGGGACCCTGCAAGAAGTTATTATGCTATCCCATTTTGTATTATCGTGATTTAAACATTTGTTAGAAAGACAGAAAGATAGATGCTTTCAGTTTGCATACTTAAGTTGATGAAACAACATTGAGCGTTTGAAAAATATTTATCAAGTGTGTAAATTTTTTTCAATAAATATTTTTTTATGAAACGAAAGAAAGTGAAAACTTTTACTATACCTTAAAATATATTTTTTGAATTAGTATAAAGTCGTAATTACAGAATAAGCGGCATTGGTAAGCGGCTCTAAAAACTTGTCATTAAATTTGCGTTCAAAATTTGATTATGTTTGTTTGCTTATGTCGATGTATTTTGAAACACGTTAAAAAAAACATTTAACATTTTCTTAGTTCACTTAAAAGAAATAAAATTCATATCAAGGGTTTAATTAAATAAAGTTTTGAAATAAAAAATAAAAAAAGACACATGAAATACATTCCTCAAAAGGCGGTTTTAGTATGTTCACGTTTACTGAACGGCGACGATATAAAAAAGGTAATAAACATATGTCCCTTATCACAATAATGCTGCAGCTCTTTCTTAGGCATTAAATAATTATGAGACAAAATATGAGATACACTATGTACATAATTTGACTCTTTCCTCCAAAGCACTACTTTTTTCTTTACATACATTTCCTACAAAACTATTTTTTTCTTACAAATAAACATACGTTCCCTATCACAATAATGCTGCACGTAATACCCACATTGTCTGTTTTTTCCAAAGCACATACTACTTTTTTCAATTGCAGGAAACAGACATACGTACATTTTGTGCATCATCCTTTGTCTAAAAATTATTCAATGCATAAGAAAGAGCTGCAGCATTATTGTCATAAGTATGGAAAGTATGTTTTTGCCTTTTTGTACCGTCACCGTTCCGAAAATGTGAGAATATTAAAAGTAACTAATGTAAATGGTTCCAAATAAATATTATCTCTAATCCATGGAAGTCACACTCCGTAGGTATTTAAGTAGTGTATGATACAAAATATATTAGTTAAGTTGTATAAGGTTCTATAATAATCCCTTCTCGTTGAATCGTACAACATTAATGACATCTCTAAACGTCTAAACCCAACTCCCGCTAAGCTCATCATAACTAAGTTTGGCGATCCGTGCCTCTATTGCCAAGCGCATGTTTACTAAAGCAAATTTTCAAAACATTAAAACAGCTTGGCGTACTTGATCCGACAAAATCAGATCGTCTTCAACTGTTCTAGTGTGACGAATCAAATTTCGTTACAAGTAAATTTGACTAAGATCATATACAATCCAAAGACAAAGAAAGTGTTGACAGATGTGGGTCGAAAGAAGAGGAACGGAAGAAGGAAGAAGTGCGGGGTAGCACCACGGGTCCTACGAGTTCATAAGGCACGCCGGCACAAACAGTCAAGACCGAGACGGGAGACAGTCAAGTTCGAGACAGGGGTGGTGATGAAACACCTAGCACGTGGGGGTGAGACGAAGAAAGTGCGGTGACCAGACGCGACTTGGTAGAAGACTCGGCTGTGAGGGTCTGAGATGCTGATCTGGAGAAGCTGCCATCAATGACCTTGGCCTTACTTAAGGCCCCGCAGAGAACTCAGTGATACGAAGGGAGTTTCAGTGAATAATTGACAATGTCAAATAGTTAAGAATTAGATATAAATAGATCTAAGTACAATTAGGATCACGAATTCACTTTGCCAAACCTTATTTAAACAGATCTCTGTAATTAAAATCATCTCTCTTGACCCAATGCAAGCGATCCAAATAGGGTAGAAGGCAAAGTGAAGAAAGTAAAGAGGTGCGTTTAAAATTGCACTTATTTAAGTATTCGATAATTATTACTGACCTAGTTTCCAGAGCAAAAAAGAATGTTAACTAGGAGCCTAAGATAGTCCCACTTGAGTGTGGTAATTAAATCTTTTTTTTTACGTGATAACGTATTATAAATCGATGAACGCCGGCAGCACTCACGAAAAAGTATGACTCATTGCCACGTTGTCACGTTCCGACTGAACCGAGCGTGCAAGCCAGAGCGCGGAACAAGCGTTTGGCCTAAGGTTCGGCTTGTGACGCATCTATCTCTCTTCCACTCCATCGTTATTATACGACGTTATCACGTAAAATTATCGTCCGAAAACCGACTTTACAGACAACCAATTTTTTTTTTTTTACAATAACTCCACACAGGAGGCCCCGAGGACAATAATTTCCCTCATACCTGAGCTGGTCACTTATAGTTACACCAAGCATATCAATGGAGGGTCTGTTCGGAAGATTGCTTCCGTTGAAGGAGACTAGATTTTCATTTCGATCCCTTTTAGACGTAATCAGACATGATTGGGTCTTTGAAACATTGAATTCGACGAGGTTATTCTTACCCCAAGAGAAAACACTCTCGAGGTAACCATCCATTCTTTGTTTCAAAGCCCTCCGAGCCATTGGAGTTTGTTTGCCCGTTAATATCAATCATCTTTGATTTATTCTTAATCCACTTATTAGTCTTTATCTCTTGTAAGATCATTGGGTGATGTCCCAGTTCTTCACAAGATTCAAGAAATCTCCCAAAGCATGGTACAATCCAATGAAAAATACTTGGGATCTGATATGTTTCGAAGAGTTGGAGCAAAGTACAAATTACGGCATTAATTATATAGAATTTAGAGCTAACAAGGATTAGAACTTCTAACTCACACCGCTAACGGGGTCGATCCAAAAAAACTTATGAAGAGTATCAACCGTCTGTCGTAAGTCGGAACTATTTTGTGGCGGGAGTGTTAGAGATAGGCAATATTTCAATCAAAATATAAAAAAAAATGTCGGTTGACTGGCTTATTTGCCCTTGTGTGTAATATCTAATGGTAATATTATGAATTAAGTACACAGACTTAGGCTGCCTTTATAAACGTAAGATTTTTTTCTTGTAAGTCGCTTACGTAAGTAACTTATGGAAAAATTACCAATGTAAACGATACCGTAACACCGACAAAATAACTTACCGTAATTTATGCCAAGTAACGTAAGTTGTTCTCACGTATTTTCAGGTCGAGTCATATTTCGCGTTTTTCACGTTTCTCGTATTTCACGTTTCACATTTCACGTATTTCACGTTTCTCAAGTATTTTCACGTTTTTTCAGGTCCAGTCACGTCCACTTACGGCTTAAGAAAAATCCTTACAGCTTAAGAAATCGGTTTGATGTTAAGACACTTACCGCAAGAAATAGTATGCGCCGGTGGGAGACGTCAGAAAGGTTTACGTAGCATTTTTTTTACAGCAAAGAGTATTTTTATTAATTGAATAAAATTTTTTTAAGGAGAAGTATGTTATTATTTTTCCAAAACAAAATAAAAAATTAGATAAAACTTAAATAAAAACGAGGCACTATCGAAAATGAATGTAAACGGAAAGAAAATTTTCTGATTCCAAACACCGAAGAGATAAAATATATATTTTTCAGGTGGAAAAAAGGGTTTCTGAAAATAATCATCCTTCTTTTTATTTATCGGACCAGTCCTTTCTAATCTCAATGTTTCTATTTACCACATGACTTGTTTGAATTCGAAGTTGATTGCTAACATCTGACATTCGGAAAAAATTAAAGAACTCCATCCATTTCCGCCGTTTACTGTACAACACTTTATTTGGGCTTTTTCTTCTTTATTAACAAAATCACGTAAATTTGACAACAGACAGCTAATCGGTGTCGATAGAAAGTCACTTTACCGTAAATAAAATTACGGATATGGCGGTGACTGTGAGGACTTACGTCAGTTAAAATCCAAACACCTTCCATGTTAATTACGATAAGTTGGATGCATATGTAAACGGTCAAATGAGTAACGCATCCGCTGCCAAAATATAGAAAAATCTCACCCCGTTAACTCGGGCACCCCTGCTAAGTCAACATATGAACCACTTATTATGGTAGGGGTGTTGGTTATCCCGTCCATACCCTCCTCCCAAGTTGAGAAAACCTCATCCCATAAACTCGAGAACCTGCTAATACACCAAATGTAGTGAACATACCCGCCTTCCAAATTATGGCGTAGGCATAATTAATTTTTCGCCAACATCTACCTACCTAGATCAAATTTTCTGGAATTAATTTGACATTGTTACTTCGAGGTTTACATCGTAATAATTGCATTTTGCATCGACCAGAGTTAGCTATTTACATTGGTTTCAGGAAACCGAATTCAAACAATATTGTGTATTTTCCATTTTGGGTTTTTGCATCCTACATTTCTAACTTGCTCCAACGCGACATTTAAAATGTTTCCTTAAAAGATTTTTTCACAATAAAGCCTTCAATAGTTGCCTGAAATGGCTGTAGCTATGTTTGGAGAACAGACCTAGAATATGAGTAGCCAGAACTTTCCCCTTTTTATTCCTCATTTCCCACCCTTTTCAAAACCTTCAGACTCACAACATACCCTAATTGGGTAAGCCGTAGATTCACTGGACCCAGATGGGAGAAGTTGGGATTCTTATGCGATAGTCATAGAAAAACCATATCTATTTTGCGTCCATAAACATATTGCCATTGCATCAACAAATATCAAATTTTCAAGTTGTTTTTTCTTTCGTTACCTGAATTTAATTTACATTTCATTAATAACTACTTAAAAGCAGGAAATGTTGTTAGAATAAATTTGATGCTTTTGTTATATTTAATTGCTTGCTATTCTTTAAGTGGTTTCCAAAAATTACTTGATTGTTTTAGTAATTTAATTCTATGAATTGTTTGCTTTCATTTTATGCACATAAGCACTAACTAAGCATACCCAAAAACAAAGCTAAAGGTATTGATAACAAAACGCCTACACGTAATCGAATATGCTTGGCTGAACCAACATTGGATAATGAAACTCCTGTGTCGTTATCGGCACTTTATTTTATAATTTAAAATTACTTAAATTACAAAAAAAAATCGGAGTGTGCAATTCATACGAGGTAGAAGTGAAACCTAGAGAAAATTAAAGTAGACGCGAGTGGGGATATTACGAAATACTTTTTAGCAACGTGAAGGATGATTTTGTCCATATTTTTGTCGTCGAATTCCAGTGCACCTTTTCATATAGGTACATTTGATTATCTTTTTATTTATTTATTCACGCCTTGAAGGCTTTTACATGTACACGTTATTATAGATACATAAGTTATTCAGGAGTGTAATAATAAGCGAATAGAATATAACATTGTATTAAAAAATTATTTGCAAGAAAGAAATGACAATATTAGAATAATAATAATAAAATTTATGTCAGAATTTTAGAAATTTCTGACATAAATTTTGGTAAAGAATAAATGAAAATATCAACGAAACTGAATTTATTTCCAAGCCTATGTAGTCTTTGGATTGGGGAGTTAATGAAATAGTTAGTTTTCGGCGGATAAACAAAGAACAGTTCTGGAAGTCTCGTGTCACGATTTGGTACTCGGAATGTTATTAGTTTTGTTAAGTCAGGTACGTCAAGTGATCCGTTAACTAATTTGAATAAAAGTACAAGATCGCTCTTGGTTCTTCTACACGATAATTCAGTTAAATTAAGTAGTTTCATTAAATTATCAAAATTAAAATAAATTATCTTATTAGTTTTGTGTTTTCTTCGTCAGAGTCGTTAGATGTTGTTTTATTTGTATTTTATTTTGCCTATGTATTTTGGAGTGGTTTGAAGATTGGATATTGATTTTACAAAAATAAAAATATACATATTTTTTGGATTTCGTAGAATTTGATCCTTGTTCCGCTAAATGTCTGCAGAGGTTCATCAGGCGCTTTATACACTACACCAAAAGAGCCTTACATAGGACTGTTTTTATCGTATTACATTGGAACCGAGTAGGTACCGTGAATGAAATAAATATTTTAATGCTATATCATTCTCTCGCAGGGTAAATACTATAGATGTATTTGTTTGTCTTTTCAGCGTCGCTCATCCGTTTCATCGAGAAATAAAATAAATAGGTAAATAAAAGATCATTTTCCTGTTTGTAACAAGACATGTTGAAAAACCACTACTCCATCAAAATTTCCCAAAAGAATTTAAAAAATCATATGTATATATTAAAAGTATAGTTATACATATAAAAAATACCGGAAGTTCCTCATTTTTAAGTACATCTATTTAAATTTCCATTTTGTTTTCGTGAATGAATTAAAGCAAATCTTGCAAAGGGAAATTAATCTACTTCCCGACATCCCATCAAGCTGAAACTCTGCAGATAGACTCGTCGATGATTATTGGTGCACTTACGGTCATTTTTATTTTGAAATTTACAGCAGTTAATATACGAAATAAATGTAAATAACATCCACTAAGGATTTGGCTTAGGCGTTAGCGGTGTTCTCTCATTTTTTCAGTCCATGGGAAAAACAATCTCAGTCAAACAAATTGATTTATTTATTTATAAATTTTTAAAGTTCACAGCAGCTAAGAGCCAGTCCCTGGGAAGGTCAGTCAAACCAAAAAAAATCCTCGAAATTGAATACTAGCCGGCTCAATAGATTGCGCAAACGGGAAATAGATGTGTTATAGTAAAAAAAACTTTTTTCTTTACGAGTTGATTTTTTTTTTTATTGAATTCAAAAGCAATCGACAGAATTTAGAAAATCATTTCAATTGCCCACTAATTAGAATGGAGACTATAACAAACATTAACAATAATTAAAAATAAGTTTTGTAAAGCCATAAATTTTACTCCGAAAACGATTTTCTCTGCAAATTAATTACGGAGAAACTGTAATCGTAGGACTTTCTGTCTGCGAGAGATTGATTTATAGCAAAGTTTTCAATTTTAAGGCAAATAGAATATTCGCCGCATTGAGAACAATTAAAGGTTACTTCGTGAATCTTGCAGAAGCGAACCACAAAACTATTAAACTTATCTATGGGTTCACTTACAAACTGAGATATTAAAAGTATTATTTATGTAATTTATAAAGTTTGAAATTATGTACTACTTTATAAAATATCCGCAAGCAAACGGGAAGACTGCTTCCCCTATTTCCACATGAATGTCACAGTAAAAATTGTACTTGTTTTTCTTACGGAATATATGGATGTCTTTTAGTTAAAGGGTGATTGCGATGTGATTGTATTAACTGTACCTATTATATATGTAGAATACGTGACTGTTTAATATATAAAACTTAAACTCTTCTTCCATCTACAAGCAAACGCTTTTAAAGGAAGATCAGAAATACTATAATACGTATCATTTTTAAGACTGAAAAAAAATGCTTCTAATGGAAGAATATTAAAATTCTTTGGAAATATAAGACCCAATTATAAAACCTGAATTACAAATGTGTACAAAAGTTTTATTAATAAAAAATATAGTGAAAAAATGGGCTGAGCATATTTTAAGCAAAACAATGAACTAAGTAATTAACCACCATATTTAGATCACTAATCAAACATACCAAGTAGGCAGAGATATTTATAGTAGACAAAAAATATTTATTTATTCATTGCTCCGTCATTGTTATTATTTATTGTACGTAAAACATGTTTATTAAATGTTTTTGTATTTAATTCGTAGAACTTCATTTAATTAAAATAAATTTGATAATGTTGTTATCAAGTTCTTCAAGTATTTTAGAATGTATTTTTGTTAGAGCTGTTCGGTTTACAAGACCTTTGTCAAACAATGTTTGAACCACTTTGAGACGACATACGAATCTAAATGTTAATTTTTGAAGATGTCTAAATTGATTTATTACCGGTTTAACCAATTTGCTGAGAAACTAAATAGATACAGTAGATACTCCATCTGTTTACCCGCACTAAGTGTTATGGTATCCTTAATTATTTAATTAAGGATTTAAGGACTCATTTAAGTGCTTAATATTGTTTAGTTTTTTGTAAACATACTAAGTAGTGGGGAATAAATAATTTTCCGTACTTTATTAATTAGCGTTACATTGAGGTCATTCATTCGTTTCGATTTCTAATTGTTCAAGCAAATTTAATCTAAGACCCTTTCTTTCTGTATGTAATGGTTTAGGCTTGTTGTTTTAAGTGGAAGATGACTATTCACTAAGAGATAAATATGTCATCTCAAAAAGTTTGAAACTGGTCTTGTAAACCGAAACAGTTGTAACAAAAATACATTCTAAAATACTTGCAGAATTTGATAATAACATTATCAAATTTAGTTTTAAGTAAATAAAAAAAATAATAATAATACAGGTATATTCATCATATTTTGCTTCCTTTGACATTTCTGCATCTACCACCATTTAGCCAAATTTGATTCGATTATCGCAGATGTAGCCTAACCAATAAAAATATCTTGCTGAGATAAAAGTATTTCAAGTTTAAAATGTGAAGGTGCTTCAAGTAAATATTGAAAGATTCACAGGAAGTATTTTTCATGATTGACTTATCCAATTTTATTCGATGATGTAACCAAATAAGTCTTTCCAATTGTTAAGCTGACGTCACTTTTAAATTGCGATTTTTGTGGACCACGTAATTTATTTGAAACATGTCTGAATTTTCGTAAGGTTTGCTTAAATACAACATCGATCTTTTTCATGTTTACAGAATTTATTTATTTTATCAGAATTTCTTTAACTTGCGACTATTAAAATAGGCAAATGTTCAAATATCTGGTGTTTATGTCCAAAATGAGACTCAGAGTTAAAGACAGGAGATGAAGCAAGCTTTCTGAAGGAACATCATGAATGACTTATTCGATCGTGAGAATGAAGTAGTCGCACTAGGCTTCTAAAGCTTTTATGAAAACGGAGAATACTTACTTGGAGTTATTCTTTCCTTGCTGCGAGGATCCGTGACCCATCACTCTCAGTTCCTTGGCAACGTTGCCATTGGCTGCAGCTTGCTGAGGTCTTTTGTCCTGTGGAATAAAATATATAATGATGAGTAAACTCAATCTCTACTCAATGGGAATCAGTTTTTGGAAAACCAACTGCCACAGTTCACCCTAAGTTTTGACTAAGTTTGGTATCTTGGAAGGGTGCTGGGGTCCTTCAAAGAAATATTTTTTCTCAGTGGAGCTGTGATCAAACACTGAAAAACCTGAAAAACCTGAGACCAAATTTGTGAATTTGTGCCAAGGGGAAGATTTACCGATGAAAATGCCGGAAAGCCGCTGTCGGGGGCCTCTTCTAAAAAAAACTTGTGAAATTTTTTTGACCTGTTTTAAAATTAGCAATGTAAGAAATGCTTTGAAGTTCAAAGAGATTAGGTACATTGAAAAACAAAACAAAAAAAGAACTGATTTCTTGGATAAATAGACACTATATACATAATTAAAAAAAAAAAAAACTTAGGCATATACTTAGTTCACCAAGAAAAAAGCTATGGAAGGTGTTATCCAAGTATGGAGTCCATACAAATCTCATACGGGCAATTGCGTCTCTATTTTATTTTTTATTTTTATTTATTGAAACAAAAATACGTATACATTTAAAAAAAACTTTGGCTGTCCAACTAGGAGATTTCCCGTTTAAGGACAGTCAAATTTCCTGGTTTAGTTCACATTAGGTAGTTGTTGTTTTTTGTAGAACTTAATATTAGAACTATATATTTTTTGTAGAACTTAATATAAGAACTTAATAATATTTGAAAGAAGTGTTGCATGTGTTAGGGTGAACGGTGGTTCTACGGGGTGGTTTGACAATACAAAAGATGTCAAGCAAGGCTGCGTAATGTCACCACGGGTATACATGGACAATTGTACGCAAGAACTGAAAGAGGTGGGATTGGGCGCAAAATTGAGCAATCTGAAGGAATGTTGCCTCTTGTACGCTGATGATGCGGTGCTGATTTCTAGCAGTACGGAAAATCTACAGACTCTCGTGTCTAGGATGAACGAAGTATGTATGAAAATGAGATAATAATGAATGTAAGTAAGACTAAAGTCATGGTGTTTGAAAGAGAGAATACGAAAACAGTGTGTAATAAAGTTGTAAATGATGAAGCAGGAGCAGATAGATAGGAGAAACAACGTAATGGTTAGTGAGTTAGTTAGTTAGATACCTATTTATTTTGAGAAAAATTACGAAATCACAGTTCAGTGTAAAAGGTTTCGGCCCGCTTCGTACAAATTATAATTTTGGATTTGAGATCAAAATACCCAACCAAACTGAAAAAATATTTTTGTTATAAAAAGGAATATCAAATGTCTAGATCGAAAGAACTATTTATTTTAGCTTTAAATTGTACAATACAGGCCATTTAAGATTTTAATTTTTAATGATTTTAGAGGCAATTTAGGTATTATTAGTGAGTAAATGAAAAACATGAAAAATGATTATACTGTATTTTTCATAGAAATATGATTATATATAAAATAAAAATTATTAAAATAAATAATTTCGATGGGTGTAAATTTAAAATACAAATTAGCTAAAAATAAATCTATTCAAATTATTTTTTTAAATGTTTTTCATTTACTCACAAATAATTGCCCAAGTTGCCTCTAAAATCACGAAACACTAAAATTTTTAATAGCCTATATCTTATAATTTGAAACCAAAATAAGTAAAGTATTTCACATCCGTACTAGGTATTTGATACACCTATTGTTTACAAAAATAATTTTTCAGTTTGGTTGGGTATTTTGATCTCTAATCTAAAATTAACGTTTGTATGAAACTGGCCGCGCGAACGTTCCACTTCAGGGATGGATGGTAAAATGCGAATAAAAAAATATTTTTTGTTGGTTGCATTTATGATTAGGAATACATCGCCGTAAGAAATTACCAGTTTATTATCTCTGATCTCCGAGGAATTCTTTATCCATCAAATCATTCTTCGCCGTTATTATACGGTAGTTCTTTGCAGCTTTCTCTAAGTTAACGATTCCGGAACTAAAAGCAAATATTTAGGGTTGAATCCGACTGTTCTTGAACAATATGCCGTAATCCCAAATACACACTCCACTGCGTCGAGTGCGATCTCGGTGTGAATTAGCAAGAGTGGCAGACGAGGCTACTCAGAGTGGTGAATTTATCTCACCGTAGTACTTACGTGGCTCTCCGGTCTGAAAATAGCTGAAAAGGCTGAAGTTCTTTTCTTTACTATTCTCCCGTAGTTCTTTTTTCCCAATAATTCATTTTCAAGTTACAGTTCAACTCTTATTTGAGCTACGTTCCCCAGAATCCCATTTAAACGCGGATGATCTAACATTTGAATAGGGCAATCACATTTGTATTGGCGGAACTCGTTCAGTGTGCTAATGTACATGTATGCATGTTCGATGGGCAAAGGTAAGAGACGTAAAGGTATCTTAATGTTAACGTGATTCAATTTTGGAGTATTATGCCTTGTTGCGCTTCTTCCTCCTTAAAGCCGAGCGAGTTTACAAGCTACTATCTGGGAAATTCACTATCTGTTAGTAAACTCGCTCAGTGTCATTGTTTTATTAGCTAACTAGTAGATTTTGGACAATCTACGAAAAAAGTTGAAAGGTGGTCAACTTTACTCGCTACTCGCTAGTCTTTGCCTAAAGATGGCGGCCCACCAACATCTGATTTCGGTTGTCAGAATTAGTTCGAACGGGAGTTGTTATTCTCGCTACAGGTTAGCGTGTGGCGCTAGCTGTAAACTCAGGTGTTCTGCAAAATGTCGACAGAATTGCTTGGTGCGGGAGTCTTTATTTTAGCTGCTACTATTGCTATTGAGCGAGTAGACAGTTTTGCAAGTCATAATCGCCGATTCACCCGCTTTTATACTTACCGGCTAATAGCTTGTAAACTCGCTTAATGTAGATGAGGCTTTAGCCAACGTTTCAGCTAGCGTTATAGTGTCCATAATCAGGGCAGAGCGTGAAACGTGTGTTTACTTTTGTAGAAGTGTTGCTTACGACAATATTCTTAGGGACGGTATTTAAATATAATTAATGTGGTTTTTCTCTAAGTTATAACGCTGACCGATGCTTTAGAGCAAAGTGTGTACCCCGCAATATGGATAAAGCAGATCGTAAATGTGAATAATTCCGAACATCCACCTTTATATAAAAAATAAAAAAATTAAAGCCATATTGAAATTTGGAGTGGGTGACGAAATCGATCACATTAATTTTCCCGTATCATTTTTCCACTGGCCATCACTTTGAAAGTGCTCGTGTGTCAAAGCAAAAATTCTGATGGAAATTTCACGCTTGTTAACGTTTTACACATTTAATGTTGCAGCTCTTTGACCCTCGCGTACAGACAAAAATGACTCACACTTTTTAAATATTTTTGTACTAACAGCATTTCACTAAAACATCTGTGAAATAGTTAAAAATTCAATAACCCTTTGAGTGATTTTCCATCCATTTTCGTTATGTAAATTCATTTCAATTTATTGATAGTATATTATATGATTTTCATATAAACTTACCGCACGGCACGTGTCGTCGGGAACGATCAGGAACGTCTCAATGTTGTGGTCCTTCAGATAAGAGTTCCTCTCTCCCCCGTTACCCGGTTCCACGTTGTAGTCATCGCCGAGACATTGGTATGTCTCCTTTGTTATGTGCACTCGCCTGCGGGATATGTAATTTTTATTAATGAATTATTTTTAAATTTTTTTATATATATATTTTTTTTTATTAATATATTTTTTTAATTTATTAATAAACGCCATTTTTTGGGTCTTTTACATTTTAGTATAGTTGAAAAAATACATATTTATTGTACATTACTGAACTGCCTCAATAAGAATAATTTAAATTTGTTTAAAGATAAATTGAAGATGTCCACTGACTTAGTTTTATTGTTTCCCTCCATTAGTATTCTGGGCAGAGAGGAATACATATGGTAGTTAGTCCCAGAATTTCTGCACTGAAATAAATCCTGACTTCTAATATTACGAAGTGGAATTCGGAAACTTATCAATTCAAGCAATACCGGACTGTCAACTAAATCATTTAGAATTTTATATAGAAATACCAGGTCAGTGAAAATTCATCTGCCTGACAGTTTGAGCATATTCATATCGTTTAAAGTAGTGTTGTAGTTCAACATAATTGCTGGAATACCCATTTTAAAATTTAAGAAACATAAGAATTTCAATTATTCAAACGTTATTAATAATATTCAAACAATATGAAAGCGAAACCAAATATAATGACTCTGATAATTGCAACAATGACTTCAGCTCGGAATCTTCTTCTAGCCAAGTGGACGCTTTTTCAGTAGTTATGCAACCGAACCAAGTTTCCATTTCCCAGTGGTTTCAATCTACTACATACATTTTTAAAGTGAAAACTTCTTTAGCACATTTGTGATTTGAAACTCGATGAAATGAAAAATAGCGACACTAAAAAGTGAAAAATACACACACATTTGTGGGATTTAGCCTGCAAGAGAATGAGATAGTATATTTTGAAAAAAATATTTTTATCACCACTGTTTAAACTTGCCGATAAAAAAAATATCGAGTGCTGTAAAAGTGGAACATTCACCCATACAATCCTAACCAATAGGAGCCTTGAAAAGTGAGCTCATAATCAAAGCGGTCAATGCGGTAAGGTTTCATTCTGTCTCATTCTCTCGCAGGATAAATCATATAGATGTATGTGTTCGTCTCTTTTTAGTATCGTTTCCGTTTCACCGAGTTTCAAATCACAACGGTGCTAAACAAGTTTCACTTAAAAAAAAATATGCAGAAAGTAGTGCGGCACGCATTCCCACAAAGCAATGCAAAAAATAAGTTCCAGAAAATCTTTTGAACAATAAAATGCAAAGAGGTAAGAAGGTAGTCGGCATTCTTATTGAGAACCGGAGAAACAGTCCTGCGCACTTGTTTTGTGTGAAATGCAAAATAACGTCATACCGAATGAAGCTGTAGAAATACATGACGTAGAAAAAAAAATTGATGTAATTTTAATAAAATAACCATTTTCAGCAAATATTTTATGCTACGAAGAGAAAATTTGTAATATTTAATGCTTTACATAACATTTTATGGCCACGAAATTGATGAAATAACATCAAACGCATTCCACTAAAAGCTCCATTGTAATATCTCCCTTACGTATCATTTTCTCATAAACGACGCTTATAATAATGTTATAAATATTATACGAGAAAGGACGTTACAACTGAGCTCTAAGCGACTTGACTATTGTAGAACTAACTATTGTTTAACTTTGAGACTTAAAAAGAAATAAAACATTTACAGTCCTGCTAATAAAACAACAATTCCCGTTAAACGATTTTTTGAAATATTGAATAAAGACTGTACAAACTCTGTTTTGAATTCTTACTAATAAAAATGTCTTTATTTGTGCTGGGAAAGAACCGGCAACGTCGCATTTTGGCAGACCGACGCATGATATTCCTGTCTTGAAAAAGTGAGGTTATTTCTGACATATTGTTTTTTTAATTGACCGTTAACGTATGAATTTAGTAATAATACCACGAAAGTATTTTTTTTTATTAACAAAAATGTCTTGTACGTGTAAAATATATGTGTTATACGTAAATATTAACAGTAAATCAATGTTTATAATTTGCAAACGATGAACTCATAATTTTATTTTGGTTTTTCTCGAATTAAGTACATTTTTTAAACATATATCTTTATTCTATTAACGAAATAAAAAAAGTAAATTTCGTATTCTGTAAAAAAAGTTTTTTTTTCAAATTTTTTCATGTTTTAAAGTAGAATATTTCCAAATATTAATATTAATGTGTATTTCAAATACAAAAATCTAAAAGGTAATTTTATCTAGTTTCTAAAATGGCATTTATTTTTATGAAGGAACGAAATGAAAAAAGTAAAACAACATGTCCTAACTCCATTGCAACATATTTTTAATTTATGCCTCAAAAATGGTCATTTTCCAGAGCAATTTAAAATCTCCACTATAATACCTATTCATAAATCTGGAGATATGAATAAATTAGACAATTATAGACCAATATCTCTTGTTTCAAACCTATCGAAAATATTCGAAAAATGCATCAAGTTTAGAGTCATTGAACACTTAGAAAAATATAAAATTCTATCGAAAAACCAATACGGCTTTCGTAAAAACCTAACCACCGAGGATGCGATTTATGAATTGACAAAAAAGATATACTCGTCTATCGATAAAAAAAAGAAATGTCTTGCCATATTCCTAGATTTAAGAAAAGCTTTCGACACCGTAAATCATAATTTACTCATTACAAAAATAAATCAACTAGGCTTCAAAAAAGACACTAAAACTACTCTCTAACTATCTTACAGACAGAACACAAAAAACGAAAATTGGGAATAACTATAGTTCAGAGTCAATGATAAAAAATGGAGTTCCACAGGGAACTGTGCTTGGTCCGATTTTATTCTTAATTTATATTGATGATTTATGTAATTTTGTAATCCCTGGTAAAATTGTTTCTTACGCAGACGACACGGCAATAATAGTGGATGGTAATCATTGGAAAGAAACTTTTTCGAAAGCAACTGATTGTATTTCACTGGTTTCAACATGGCTAAAAAACAACAAACTCGTTTTAAACTATAGCAAAACATTTTACTTACCTTTTTATAAAACCATTAAAAATAAACCTACAGACAACCTTAAAATTAGAATCCATAATACTAGTTGCAATCAAGAAATGTGCTTCATGTGCAACGAACTCACTAATGTCGAAGATATAAAATATTTAGGAGTATCAATAGATATAAATCTTAATTGGAAATCACATATTAATCAAATCACTTCTAAATTAAGATATCTGACCTACATATTTTATAGACTTAAGGAAGTACTAAACATTGAAAAATTGAAAATGGTCTATTTTTCCCTGGTGCAATCATCAATCACCTATAGCATTATAGGATGGGGTGGTGCACTTGATACATTTATTAAGCCTCTATAAATAATTCAAAAACACATAATTAAAGTCATATATAACAAAAATAAAACATTCTCGACCAACTTATTATACAAAGAAACTAAAATATTTAATATACGTAAATTATTTATATTACAAACTTTGAAATATGTATTTAAAAACAAAAATAATTTCGAAATAAATGAAAACAGAATGAGCAAAAGAATAAATAACATATTTTACACCCCACAAACCAATACCAAATTATTGCAAACACATAGCAGTTTCATTGGTCCTCGTTCATTTAACCTTCTACCTCTACAAACTCAAATGATAAATAAAATGATAAAATATGTAAAACAGGTAAAATTATGGTTGAATAATGTAAATATTGAAACGCTTTTTCTATAAATTTATCCATCCTTCTACAACTCACTTTCTGTAACTTTCTAAACTTTAGTACAATGTGTTTTCTGTTAATTTTTTTTTTTTTTAAATAACTAAAAAAAAAAAAATTAAAAAAATTAAAAATAATTATGTTTTTTTTCCAAAATTTTATTTTATTTTTATAATAGCTGAAAAAAAAAACCTTTTTCACTTATTCTACCAATGTATTACTAACTTTTTATACTAACTTTATATTTTATATGTTTTTTAAGTCTATTTTATACTTTGGGTACTTGGAAATATAGTATTTTGTTTTAATATTACCCACACTCAGGCAGTGCCTTAGTGGGTTTTCATCTCTTGTTCATACTATTTATTATTATATATTATGTTATTATATGTGCTATTATACATTATATGTACAAAGAAATGAGAATAAATAAAGTTAAAAAAAAAAAAAGTCTTGAGAAAGAAGAAACGTAAAGCTCATTTTTAATGCATTAGATATATTCCGAAATTTTATGAAAAGTTTCAAGCTTATACAACGAATAAACTACCTTCTTGTGCTGAATAAATATAGATATAACTGTGTATAACTATTTATGGCTGTTCAATATTAGTTAAGTAAATTTATATTTATAAGTGAGGTTTTTATATACACGGTCGTTTTACCAATTGAATAAAATTTAAATAGTCCAGTCTTTCTGAAGGGTTATTCGAATTCAGATGTTGACATTAATTTTCCTCTTATTTTGAGCGTGAAGTGTGCAAAATGTCACCGAGAAGTAGTCTCGTATTGACATTGATTTTTCCCTTGTTTTGAATGTTGAGTGTGCCAAATTTCATCAATATCGGAATAAATCTGTAGAATTATATAAAAAAACGTGGTTCGTATCTCGATCGCAACATAATCTTTCTAATTTCTCCTTCCTGTTAGAACGTTACTAATATTGTTATAATACATTTATTTTTATTTTTTATTTTGCTATTTTTTTTTTTATTGTAATATAAAAAAAATATGGGTATATTTATATATACTTTACAAAATATTATATTAAAGGTCGTTTTTGGTCATGTATACCTTACCAGAAATGAGGAGCTCTTGTGCCTGAGAAGGGAGCCTCGATTCTTAATTAGGTTGTACCTAAGTTATAATATGTTTTGTATAATATATTTACTTTTTACTGTAAGTTTTTTTGAAAAATTGTTTGATTTTATTTATTTGTTCTGATTGGTTGATGATACAGCGCAATTCAGAAGGGAGGTTATTATAGTTTTTTTATGGCTTGGTAAATACAAGGTGGCGCAAAATTAATCACCCTATCGGAAGATGTTATAATTTTAGCAAATGGCGTCGTACGTCAATCATATTTGACATTTGTGAACAAGACAGTTGCAGAATACAAACAGACAAGCAATGGAGCCCTGTACTCCGCAAGAGCGTGAAATAATTGTGGATTAATTGCCATCCTCAATCTCAACAACGAAGAGGACGATTTAGTGTCGAAAGTCATCATGAGCGACGAGGCGCAAATCCACTTAAGCCGTTACGTCAATAAGCAAAATTTTCATTTCTGAGGCACTGAAAATCCGCGGGAGCCATTACATCCACTCAAAGCCACTGTGTGGTTCGGCGTTCACGCGGGAGGAGTGATTGGGCCCCATTTTTTTCGGACGCCATTGGCAATACGGTCACTGTTACTGGCGATCGCTACAGGGCCATAATAAACGACTTTTTACTGCTGGAATTAGATGAGCGGGGCTAAGTAAACATGTGGTTTTAACAAGACGGTGCAACCGCACACACAGTGCCACAATGGATACTGTCAAGGAAGCGTTTCCTGGTCGCGTAATCTCCCATTTTGGGTATTTGGCATGGCCAGCAAAATCGCCCGATTGAACCATCCCAGACTTGTTTTTTGGGGCTAGTTGAAGTCGCGGTTTTATGCCAACGCGTCTCAGACAATCGCAGCCCTTAAGGAGAATATTCGACAGGAATGCGAACAGTTATCACGGAAATTCTTGCGGAAAATCATGGAAAATGCGATAAAATGGGCACAAGTGTGTATCAACATTGGCGGCAGCCACTTGACGGATATCATCTTTTCCACCTAACAGAAAAAAATTTAAAGGTCCAAATAAAGATTTTTATCACTCAAAATCTTTTTTTTTATTTAGTAAAAAAGTTATTCAAAAACAAAATCGGATGATTAATTTTGCGCCACCCTGTATAATGATTTTGTATTTGAGTTGTTTTAAAGTTAGGTGTAAAAAATTGGTTTCCATTTCTCATTAGTTTGTAAAATATTTTAGTGTTCTTAGTTTCTGGGTGAGAAGTGAAAAGATCAACAAAAACTAAGTTCCCTTTTACTTAAAAAAATCTATTTTCATTTTTCGACCTAGTTGCGCCATCTTTTTGGCCGGCTTGATGCAGATTACAAAGAGTTTTTTAGTTTATTTTTTGGTTTGACTGAGGTTGAAACTCTCCCTGGAGAGGCTCTCAACTGCTGTGAACTTTTAAAATGTTTTTGACTTAATTTTTTTTTGTTTTCTTTCCTCCCCAATACAGGTAAAAGGCTAACACGAGTGAACACCGCTAACACTTAAGCTAAACAATTGTAATCGGATGATAGCAAAATTTATTTACGGCCGTAAATTTGTACACCTGTTTAAAAACACCATCTACATCCAGTTTCAAAAAAGGGTGCACGAGTGTCACCAAATTGAATCACCGATAACGAGTCGCCGAGTTTTAACTGGATCGAATGTCGGGAAGTGGGTTAATTTCCAATTCCAAACTTTGCATTAATTCATTCGGGAAAATGAAATCGAAATTCAAACAGATGTGTTTAAAAAGGGGGGAATGACTTATTAGTAGATTAGTTACCCAGGTAGGCCGCCGCTCTCCATATAGTTAGCGAGGGTGACGTCGTTGGACCAAACGTCGAACTGCCACTTGCGCAGGCCCAGCACGCCGCAGTGCACGCGTCCGGTGTGGATTCCCACGCGCATGTTTACGTTAACGGCCATCACTTCACGCACCAGACTGGAAACAAAATGCCAAAAATAAAATTAAAAGAGTTTGTCATTCAAGAGCAGAAATTCTAGTGAAGGTGTTGTTGAAGTCTCGAAGAAACATAAAACTATAATTTATGAATCAATAAAAATAATTAAGTTTGTCGCAAATGGTATCCTTAATTACGTTACGTAGTAAAGAAGGGGAAAGAATTAGAAATTAGTCAAAAAATACATGAAATTTTGCAATCAAAATTCTAATTAAAAACCATTTTTTTTCTTCATTCTTCTTCTTCAACCTTCAAGCGTAACATATTTAATGAGGAAAATAAAATCCTACAAAACTAGAAAACCCCAAATAATATTATGTCGTGTTCTTCTCCTTTTATATGAGAGTAATTTGGATCCTGTTTTGGCTTTTTTCACCTTTTTTATTTATTTTTGAAGTGAAACTTCTTTAGCCCCGCTAGTGATTTGAAAATCGGCTGAAACAGAATTGCGTCACTAAAATTTATTACTTGACGGGTCATCGGTGAATTCGAGCCTCAGTGCGCGCCTTCCATGGCGCAGCGGGCAAGGCGCTTGACAAATCTCAGGGGCCAGAGAGACAGACATCCAGTGAACAGAGGTTCGAATCTTACGAAATCCAAAAAAGAATAAAAACATTTTTATTTTTTTGAAATCAATATCCATTCTTCAAACCACTTTAAAATAAACAGGCAAAAGAAAAAAAGCTAAATATAGTGACTTTCTAGTTTTACTTCTACCGCGTGTGAATTACACACTCCGATTGTTTGAAGTCCTTCTAAAATCTGTCCTTGGACGGTTTATTTATGAATGTCAAGTAATTTTCCGAGACGAGGGTTAAACGTTGTAGGATATTTCATTAACTCTCATTTGAAGAACGTGGCATCAAAAAGAAGAAAAAATATCATATGTGATCACAACGATTCAAGTTGGTAGACCAAATAAAGTGCAAATTATTATTGATTCTTTGTTTTTCATTTTATCATTTTCTTTTGCAATTCCCATTTATGGAAATGCTTTTCATAAATATAGTTTTTTAATTTATTAATAATGCTGTTGTTTTTATACAAGTGTGAAAATTTTATAAAAAATGGGAAAGAGTGATTTTTTAAAATCTCACTAAGACAGATATATTCCTTTGTTTTGAAAATCGTGCAAAAAAGTGTACTACGTTTCATCAACCTCAAAATTAAACTGAAGATTTGTATACAAAACAAATCTAGGCCACCCGCCACAAAACAATCAACTTATATATTAGATTGTTTGAAAAATAAGATTTTTGAAACATAATAACTTTATTAAAAGCGAAAACTGATAATATTCACCAATCAACTATGTAAACACAATAATAGACGAAAGATAGGAAAAACTGAAAAATCTTACCAGATAATGAAAAATATATTCTTTTAATTGTTTTTAAGTTTTTCTTTAAGAATTAGAAAAAAAAACAGTTTATTTATGAACAAATTCTGGTTGTAATTAACATCTGTTCATTCATCATTCTGAATGAATAATGCCTGAAGGAGTAGATCAGCTATTGCTCTCAATAATAATATAATTACAAAATAGAATTTGTTTGTAAATAAACTTTTTTGAATAAATTTAATAATGGACATATAACAGAAAATTTTTGAATTAAAATGTAGTTCTACAAATTAAACTTGATAAATAAAGAGAAACTTGTTCTAAAAACACAACAGGGTTGGGGCGTGAATGGTTCTCATTATTATCAGTGGCGCATTTCTATGAGGAGACATCTAAAAAATTACAGATTCCTAAAAATTGCGTTAGAAATTTTTGAACAATTTTTTTTTTTATTGTAATACTCGTATTATCTTTTGTCATCGCAAGTGAGTAAACAAGCTGACTAACCAAAGATTTTTCTTAATATAAAAAAATGCAAAATTATTTGTATTTCAACTTATTTTTTTTTTATTGTAATACTCGTATTATCTTTTGTCATCGCAAGTGAGTAAACAAGCTGACTAACCAAAGATTTTTCTTAATATAAAAAAATGCAAAATTATTTGTATTTCAACTTATTTTTTTTTTATTGTAATACTCGTATTATCTTTTGTCATCGCAAGTGAGTAAACAAGCTGACTAACCAAAGATTTTTCTTAATATAAAAAAATGCAAAATTATTTGTATTTCAACTTATTTTTTTTTTATTGTAATACTCGTATTATCTTTTGTCATCGCAAGTGAGTAAACAAGCTGACTAACCAAAGATTTTTCTTAATATAAAAAAATGCAAAATTATTTGTATTTCAACTTATTTTTTTTTTATTGTAATACTCGTATTATCTTTTGTCATCGCAAGTGAGTAAACAAGCTGACTAACCAAAGATTTTTCTTAATATAAAAAAATGCAAAATTATTTGTATTTCAACTTATTTTTTTTTTATTGTAATACTCGTATTATCTTTTGTCATCGCAAGTGAGTAAACAAGCTGACTAACCAAAGATTTTTCTTAATATAAAAAAATGCAAAATTATTTGTATTTCAACTTATTTTTTTTTATTGTAATACTCGTATTATCTTTTGTCATCGCAAGTGAGTAAACAAGCTGACTAACCAAAGATTTTTCTTAATATAAAAAAATGCAAAATTATTTGTATTTCAACTTGTTTTTTTTTTATTGTAATACTCGTATTATCTTTTGTCATCGCAAGTGAGTAAACAAGCTGACTAACCAAAGATTTTTCTTAATATAAAAAAATGCAAAATTATTTGTATTTCAACTTGTTTTTTTTTTATTGTAATACTCGTATTATCTTTTGTCATCGCAAGTGAGTAAACAAGCTGACTAACCAAAGATTTTTCTTAATATAAAAAAATGCAAAATTATTTGTATTTCAACTTATTTTTTTTTTTATTGTAATACTCGTATTATCTTTTGTCATCGCAAGTGAGTAAACAAGCTGACTAACCAAAGATTTTTCTTAATATAAAAAAATGCAAAATTATTTGTATTTTAACTTATTAGACTTTTGGTTCGTCTGCGTTTTATGCTTTCTCTGCCAAACAAGACATTATTTGAGATGTTTCTCTATGAAACAAGAGCAGAACTCAATAATTCATAACTGCAATGAATTATTAATTCAAATCGGCATTTTTTTAGTTGTATGCGAACAGAAGTAGGCCATCGTTATTAGTTTAAGATTTGGTTGAGTTAAACTTACGCAATGGCATCGATCATATCCAGTCCCATCTCAACGCAACACCTGGCGTGGTCCTCCCTCGCCTCGGGCAGCCCGCTCACGCAGTAGTAACAGTCGCCCAGCAGCTTGATGCGCAGGCAGTGATGCTCGGCCGCCAGACGGTCGAACCTACAACACAAACAGCAGCAATTGAGGGTCTTGATTAGTAGCATAGCTGTAGCCTTCAGCATGGGGGTTCAATCCTAAGGGAGGCGAGTTGGGTTCGAAATTTTTCTCATTACGCTTACCGCAACCTTGCATCCTTTGCGGATC
Organism: Glyphotaelius pellucidus; assembly: GCA_936435175.1. NCBI lineage: Eukaryota > Metazoa > Arthropoda > Insecta > Trichoptera > Limnephilidae > Glyphotaelius > Glyphotaelius pellucidus. The sequence continues at coordinate 8,113,791 of OW386542.1, forward strand.
TCCACATTGCTCCCACGGTCATACATGATTTTACCACACATGCCCCTGGGATCTCTTTTCTATAGCTCTCAGTCTACTTTTATTCTTCCTCTATCAGTTCCATGCCTCACTGCCGTACATCAGGGCAGGTATCAGCACTCTAGCTTGTCTGGAATTTTTTTTTTGTTATTGCCAACCGCGTTCAGTCCCCCATTAATGGAGTTATCTGTATTTACCCTTCTTTCAATATCTCTATCAGTCTTCCCATTTCTCGTAAATATAGTTAAACACACACACTCATCCACCTGCCCCAAGTATTCATCAATAACAACTATATTGCCAAAAATAGTATATTACGATAAACTCGTAAGCGGTTTGTCTTACTGGAAAATCACTGTATTGAGATATGCAGATTTAAAAATAAAGCAATAAAACAAAATGCAAAACAAATAAAGTAATAAAATATTGAAAATACAATATATACGACTATACAATTTAAAATTACAATAGGGTATATCGTTTATAATTGGCAATGATAACATTACATTATACGGTAGGTTTATCAGCCATAATCATGACAATACTGACAACTGTAAGAGGAATAGTACGAATAAATATTAACAAAACATAACAATAAATAAATGAAAATCTTCTTCTTAAATTTTTACAAGAAAAACTCTCTTTATATAACTTTTGATTTGCCATGGTTATTCCTAATGTTTTTTGTCTTTTTTTTTTCTTCTTTTATTTTTGTTTTTTTTTGTCCCATTTGCGACCATTGTCTCTTTTTGTTCTTGTTCTCTTTCATATTTTCGTTTAGATTATTATCGTTATCTTTTTCTTCAGTGATATCTTCTTCTTAAGTTGAGGTTTTATTCAAAATCAAAATCAAAATCAAAATCATTTACTGTACAAAATTTTCATTTAGTACAAAAGGCATAACTTATAGGTACCTACATCCTATTTCTTCCAGTTAACCTAACATGTTATACAGAAATGAACACAAATGAAATATAAATATAAAAGTGGTGTAATACAAATTGAGTTTGTTTTAATTTATTGTATAAACATAAATATAAAAACAGTTGTACCTATGTGAGGTATTCACTTAATGTGTAATGAGACCTGTTCAGAAGGAATGTTTTTAGTGATGACTTAAATCTGAGTGTATCTGGTATTTGTTTAATATCATGTGGAAGGTTGTTATATACTTTAATGGCCATGTAAAAGGGTCCTTTTTGGAAAATTGTTTTGTTTGCTTTTGGTATTAATAAATTTTCTGTAAACCTTGTAGCGTATTTATGTGTAGAGTTTTTTGTGGAAACTTTTCTGGAGATGATCGCACTAACATGCATAACTCCATTATGTATATGTCGGTGACTGTAAGAATTTTCAAATTTTTAAATATAGGTCTACATGAATCCCGATTAGCAGAGTTTGTCATTTTTCTTAAACATCTTTTTTGGATGATAAAAACATCTTTGGCGTTTAATGAGTTTCCCCAAAAAATAATTCCGTATTTTATTGTTGAATATACATAACCATAGTATGCGGCCATTACCGATTCGATTATTAATTAATTTATTTTTTTATTTGTCTATGTAAAGTATGTTTACGTTGGGTTTTTCAATGCCTGTCTCACTAGGATATACATGTGTCGAGACAGGCTTAGAGGTACATAATTTATTTATTTATTTATAAATAAACGCCCTTTTTCGGGGCTTTTACATATATAGCATAGAAAAAACATTTTATTGTACATAACTGAACTGCCTCAATAACAATATTTTAAATTTATTCAAAGATAAATTGAAGATGTCCACTGACTTGGTATAATTGTTTCCCTCCATTAGTATTCTGGGCAAAGAGGAATACATATGATAGTTAGTCCCAGAATTTCTGCACTGAAATAAATCCTGACTTCTAGTATTACGAAGTGGAATTCGGAAGCTTATCAATTCAAGTAATACCGGACTATCAACTAAATCATTTAGAATTTTATATAAAAATACCAAGTCAGTGAAAATTCTTCTGTCTGACAATTTAAGCATATTCATATCGTTTAAAAGTGTGTTGTAGTTTAACATATTTGCTGAAATACCCATTTTAAAATTTAGAAAACGTAAGAATTTGTTTTGAACATATTTAAGGAACGTATTTGGTATTTACAAGAATATTTAAGGATACATACATATTCATTTGAATACAATAAAAATAAAAATCTGATTGGGAGTGTCGGTAAAAAAAGTTGAACTTGAAAAGAGTTATCATATAAATGAAGGAAGAGATGAAGTACAGTAGTAAATCCTGTCAAATCTATTTATCTGATTAAGACCATTCTATTCCCGTGATGGACAAGGTTTGAGCTGCGGACACCAAAGTACCGGGCGCCACTAATACTTGGTTACTCTAACACTTTAGTGATCTTCTTCCGCTTCTTCTCCCTATCACTTTGCCACACGGGGGCGGTTTAAACCTCTTACACCCCCCTTATGTAGGTATGCCCTCGATCTCGATTATTCCAAGAGACTTGCGGGCTACTATATACCACCCATACCAATTTCAGAGGGTACTGTGCTCATCTTAGACATGCAGAGAAGTAAAGAAGCCTGCCCACCCAATGAAAGGAGTCTCAGACGGTTTGTTTGTCTCAATCATTTCCCTTACAAGGAAGTCACCTTATTTTTGTGTTCTATTACTCGGGAAATCATTATTAAGATAAATGTTTACGAGCAACCCACTTTCATAAAGAATACTACACGAAAACAGAGTGTGTAATTCACACACGTTAGAAGTGAAACCTTCAAAAAGCTATAATAGACAAGAACGGGGAGATACAAAGTGCTTAATTAAAAACTATCAAAAAATGTATTTTTGGACGCATAAAAGTAACAACTTAAAAAAATCGAGTGCAGCTCACACGCGAAGTGAAACTTTCGCCCACACATTCTCAACCAATAGGAGCCTCGAGAAGTGAGGTCATAATCAAAGCAGCCAATGAGCAGCAATGAGAATTGTTGGTAATGTAATGCGTCATTTCCGTTTCATATCTCAACCAAAAGGAGCCTTGAAAAGTGAGGTTATAATCAAAGCAGCCAATGAGCGCAGTTTGAGAATTCGTAAGTAATGTAATGCGTCATTTCCGTTTCATCCGAATTTCAAATCACAACGGGGCTGAAAAAGCTTCACTTAAAAAATCAATATTTGTGTGACCGATTACCTTGATCAAATCTTTTTCTTTCTTATAAAATTACTCAAAAAATAAATTTAAACCATTTAGAACTCGAAATCGAGCATTTCTAGACTACGTTTGCCAAGCGATTTGTATGCCTTTTATCTTTAATCATGGCGATATAGTGCACACTAAAATAGACACATTTTTTGCTTGTGACTTCGTGTTCAATAATTATGTAAAACAATAACACCCACAAAAAACACGAAAGGTCTGAATTCCTGACGCATCACTGTCAATTTTGAAAATAAAATTAAAATAATTTTTCATTAAAATATTAATTATGTTTATTAATTATTATTTAAACTAATCCGAATTTATTGAACCAGGGTTAACCCGCGACCACTCGCGCTATGAGCATTTCCCTCACGATGAATTGGTTCGTCCAATAGCTGAGTTTTATACTTCCACCGTGCCGGGCTTAACGGTATGTTCATTTTTGTGTGTACCAGTCGCTCAGTAGAGGTAGTTTGTTCGGCATGGTCCCATCGCGCGGCATTTTGCTCATAGCGCGAAAGACAAATCGCACGATGAGCAAAATGCCGCGCGAGTTAAATTAAAAGTTAGTTAGTTGCTGTACTTGTTTTTAAAATATTTTAGTAGAACAATTGTTATGTATTAAAAACAAACATTTCATTTGATTTTAAATGATTGTTTTTTTATAAATTTTATATGATTGTTTTTTTTGGTTCGTCCAATAGCTGAGTTTTATACTTCCACCGTGCCGCGCTTAACGGTATGTTCATTTTTGTGTGTACCAGTCGCTTAGTAGAGGTAGTTTGTTCGGCATGGTCCCATCGCGCGGCATTTTGCTCATAGCGCGAAAGACAAATCGCACGATGAGCAAAATGCCGCGCGAATTAAATTAAAAGTTAGTTAGTTGCTGTACTTGTTTTTAAAATATTTTAGTAGAACAATTGTTATGTATTAAAAACAAACATTTCATTTGATTTTATATGATTGTTTTTTTATAAATAAGTAATAATATTAATAAATATGCTCTAATTTATGTCCTTTTTGGCTATTTATAAAACGTGAGCAAAATGCTCTATGCGCGAGTGCTCGTGTGGGTTTTAACGGCGCTAGTGATTGCGAGTTAAAAACAGACAGACCACAACCGATATAACTGCGCCCTTGGATCTTGCGTGATCGCTTAAAGGCGGCGCTTCTCGGATGAAAAAGAAGAAGATGGAGAGATATGTAATTACGAATGTTGGACAGAGCGCGCTTATATTTTAAGTGATAAATTTGCAACGAAAAATGCGAAAAAGCTGAATAAAACATTACTCGTTTAAAATAGAGCAAAATCTCGTGGAACGTATCTTAAGTATCATTTAAAGAAACATTGTGAATTTTTTCACAAATATAACTTGTAAAAAAATAGAAATAGACTTGTTTTAAATGATTTTCGGAGCATACTTTGCGATTTTTTTCTATCGAAGGAATTTCATATAATGTGCGTTTCGGCGTGGAACGTATCTAGATATTATCTTCAAAAATAACATATATTTTTTTAGAGCTAAAAAACTTCAAATGTTTAAGGGAGATATGTAAGAAATCGGTCGAATTCGGATAGCGGCGGCTTAAGTTAAGTAGGCACCTATTAGGTTTGTTTTTATAACTGCGAGCTTCCGAAAGCACGCTAAAGTTATCCTTTTACATCTGGTGAAATTGATTAAACGTTTTTTCTAGAATGTAAAATTGATTTTATAGATCAATCATGGGTGTAGTAGTCAAAAAGTCCAACGCAGACTGGCAAAATGACTTTTTGGGATTTTTTTGTTCAGTGATGATGGAAAACGAATAAAACTTTTTAAGGGAAAACAGCATTTCTTTCAAATCCATTTCGTTTCGGATTTGGGTCCACTAAGCGAGGTTTTCCTGGTCGTTTTTTATTTGATACAATACATTTCCATATTAATAACATTCTTTTATCACTGGGTGCTTTATCCGTGCTGAGGATCTCATTTCACAATTTAATAATATTCAATTAATGGATAAAATGAAATTAAATTGAGATAAAATAAAATAAAAGACAAAAAAAAAGGCGGTAATGAAAAAAATAGATTCGGTTAAATACGAAGTATGTATTGAAATGGTTTTCTGTATTACATATTTATGTTTAATTATTTTAGGTTATGTATTTTTTGAAGTGAAAACTTATTTGATTTCTTCTTCGATGAAACGAAAAATAGCGACACTAAAAAGAGACAAACATGTACATCTATAGAATTAGGCCTGCGAGAGAATGAGATTTGTGCGGTGCTTTTTAGCCTATCGGTCTCATCTCTGTGCGGTGCTTCATAGCCTTCCCACTCTTGTCTACTTTAGTTTTCTGAAGGTGTCACTTCTACCGCGTGTGAATTGCACAGTGTTTTTTTTTTGCAATATTGCCCTTTTTGTTCTTAAATCCATCCTTTAATTTTGTTCATCTGAAAAATTTTTTTATTTCTCTCATTTTTGTATCGAGTGAAAGATCTTCAAATGCTTTTATTGCCTGGTATTTGTGGTGTCCAAAGCATGTGTTTACCGTCGAATGTATTGTTACCGGAATTGTATGTTTTTGTACGCTTTTCTAGCTGGCCTAAATAAAATGAATTTTTGAATTTGTTTAAATTAGTTTTTTTAGTGTTTGAAGTGAAACTTCTTTAGCACCTTTGAGATATCACCGTTATCACGAAAGGAAATGACATTAAAAAGAAACAATCACATTGTATCACATACATCTTTAGGATGTAGCTTGCGAGAGAATGAGAAAGAATGAAACCTTACCGCATTGGACTTTTTGATTATGAGCACACTTTTAAGGCTCCTATTGGTTGTGGTTGTGGGTAAGTTATTGTGAAGGTTTCACTTCTACAGCGTGTGATTTGCAGTCGATTTTTTAATTTATAATTGTTACGCAACATCTAATGCGTCAACAATGACGAATATTTTTATAATATTCTTGTCTTTGTAACAATACGAGTACAATCCACTGTCAGCCAGATATTTGACCGTCTCCCTTTTAAAGGATCATTAACTACGAGTATTTTTTGAAGAGTTTCATAATGATTATAAAAATAATCGCAGTTCATCAGGCCACTTGCCCGCTCATTCTCGCCGGGACTGCCCCGCGATAGTTGGACAAACTGCCCCCGATATCTTTCTTTTTATATATTTTCTTTGGTTTTAATCATACTTACACCTGTAAATATTTTGTTTTTATTTCACTGTAACTAGATGCTGAACTAACAGGCGAAAACATCTATGATGTGTCTTTATATTGTTAATTACTCCAAATGTAAGTATGCATACATTTTCCTTCTTACTAACAATCATGCATGCAGGGACATTGGAGGGTCTAGATTCGTTTAAAAATAAATGTAGTTTCCTTTTTTACAAAAAAAATTAGAGTCCTGACGTGTGCGGCTAAGGAGGTTAAACAATCAGTTTCCTCATACAGCCGTTGGGAAAGTGGTGGGGTCCCTTTAAAGTTCATCAAACCCTAACTTCTCAATTTCAAATATGCGGTCCCCATTGCGATCTCTTCTAACAATTTAAAAGATATTTAATGTAAATTAAACATTATTCCCAAGTCTGTTTCAAATTGAACCTTGAAATTCTCCAAATAGAAGATACCTACGTCTCGCTAATGGTTTAGGGATTACGGAATTTGTGTGAATGGTTAATTGCTAATGAAAATTGTATCAGCGCTTTTGAAGCCCGCCTTCATCAGCGGATATATATACGTGTTTGTGTGCGGGGACCGTCGCATCTGTCTATTGTCATTAAGCATAAAGCGAGAAATGTAGGATTTCCTCAATAATTGAGACAATGGAATGGAAATGGCTTAACTTAGAGCAATGACACTTTTTGAGAATTACTTGCCGATTAAAACATTTTGCTCTGACGGGGTTTTATCAAATATCATCAATTCCTTGTACATTTATTTTAACAACATAAAATAATGGCGAGAGTTTAAGAAATTGATTAAAATTTTTATTTTAGAGACATTCAGTTTATTAACGATAGAACCATTTTATTGCGCTGCTTACTTTAATAAGTGAATTTGTTCACTACTTTAATCAACAATATTAATAATTTCAGAACTGAGGTACTTCGTCGCCTCAGTTCTTATTTGTCCAACAGACCATTTTAGTTTTTGTTCAATCTCCACTTGAAAATTAAAAATAGAGTATAAAAAAGAATGGTTAATTACCCAACTAAAAATTATTTAAACTAATGAGACCTTTACCTTTACGGAAATAGCTTTATTCTAAACACCTTTCATAATGTTTCATTGAAATAATGAAAGAAAACCTTCTTCTCCTGTAAAATTTTCTAATGGTCTATTGGACAAATACGAACTAAGGCGACGACATGTTTATACTTAAATTGCATGCAGATGGAAATGCTTTCTCGGAAGTAATAGATGTGTTCAATTGCACGGAATGTAGTAACAAACATGAGTCTAGTTTTTAGACTGTTAATTCGTGGTGGAATTCCATTGTATTAGAATTGAAATTAAAAAACTTTTGCACTTTGTTCCACTTATTTATTTTCACCAGGACCGGTTTAACATACTACGGACATTTTTAGACTGGTAGTAGTCTCTTCAGTGTTGCTGTGTTCGCTGCTTTTAATGAGTCCAGTTTTTGGACTGTAGCTGTATTTTGTGTTCAAATCTAAAGAGCTTTGTACCAATTTCACGTCCTTCCTTTTCCCATAATTTTATCTCTTCACTCCCTTCTCCTTATAACTGAAGGAGGAAGTTCTTAGGAAAAAAAATCCTTCAGGGACTATGTCATCTTTGTGGATGCTGTGTGTGCTTTGAAGGCAATGGGTTGGAGCTAAGCAAACCCAGGCACCCCTGCTAATTCACCAAAAGTGATTGAACCTGATATGATTTGACCTTAAATTGAAGTGATGGGGTAATCTATGGGGTTATCAAATAAAATGGTTCCCGGGGCGGCGGTGACCATACGCGCCTCCAAAATTGAAAATGATATCAACAGTATTTTTGTTCAGATACGCCTAGTTTAAATTGAGTAAAAAGTGTCTTATCGTTGTAGGTAATATATAACAAAACTGCTGTACTAAAATAAAAAAAAAATCGGAGTGTGCAAGTCACACGCTGTAGAAGTGAAACCTTCAGAAAATTTAAGTAGACCATCACTTTTTTATCAACGGGAAGGATGATTTTTTCAACATTTTTGTCGTCAAATTCTAGAGCACCTTTTACTGTACATTTGGTCATCTTATTAGTATTTGTGTTTTCTTCCTCGGAGTCACTAGATGTTGCTTTCTTTTGGGTTTTCTTCTGTCCGCTAAATGTCTGCAGAGGTTCATCAGGCGCTTTATACCACTACACCAAAGTAGACATGCGGGGCATTGGATGATTTATTGTATTTTATTGGAACCGAGTACCCTTGAATTAAATAAATATTTAATTACTATCTCATTTTCTCGCAGGCTAAATCCTATAGATATATATGTTTGTCTCTTTTAGTGTCGCTCGTTTCCATTTAATCGAGTTTCAAATCACAACGGTGCTAAAGAAGTTTTCACATCAAAAATTGTTTTTCGAGTTTTCTAAAATCTTAAGTATCTTTTTCGAATATTAAAAATGATAGCATTGAATCAACGAATGAAAACATGTAATAAATTTCTTTATGAGGGTTGACAGGGATCGTGGAAATAATGAACAATGATTCGATTTGACCGGAAGGGCGGTAATGACAGGCAGTGGGAAAAGGGAGTCCCCGCTCGGCTCACTGGATAATTTGAGAACGATCTACTCCTACAAATTATGTAAATGGAAAATTTCAAGAGGGAACCCTCAGTTATTGCCTACCTTCAAATTTTCGGGAATTGGATAGTCAGAAATTTATATCGAAATAAGATAAGGAAAAAAACACAATCAGATAAAAAATAACAATCAATGGTATAAAAGGATTGCAGCCAAGAAACGAAATTTAAAAAATATATCTAAGGATATTTAAATTACTTGCTCAAGAAAATGGTACGTGCGTCTCCCCACCCCCTTCCGGAAACGATTTCAAATTACAAAGTAAAATCTTTAAGTAGGTACGGTGCCTTCTTATAAAAGCGAATAATAATATTATCTTTACTATTTTTTTTTAATATTTTTGACGTAATAACGTCTTGTAAATCGATGAACGCCGGCTGCACTCACGAATAAGCATGACTCATTGTCACGTTCCGCCTGCCGAGCGAGGGCGCGGAACAAGCTTTTGGCTTGTGACGCAACTATCTCTCTTCCACTCCATCGTTATTATATGACGTTATCACGTAAAATTATCGTCCGTAAACCGACTTTACAGACAACCAATGTTTTTTATAAAAGAGCTCCATAAAAGAGGCTTGAGGAAAAATTCCCTCCGGGCCTATGTCATCTTTGGTGGTGCTGTGAGGAGGGTCTGCGAAAGGAAGGATAGGATGTTCTGTGAAGGAAAAATGTGGGGTGGGTAGGAATCTGAGAGTCAATGTGTCCAGAAATGACGGACGTATGAATCGATCCCTTCCATTGAGGTGTAAGCGATGGGTGAAGAGAGTCTGGCTGGAAAGGTATAGATTAGATCTCACTCAACCGTCTCTCACGATCCGGCTCGCCACGCAATTTGTGGGCAAAACATTCGCCGCAAAGAACTCGACAAACCTCGCCCCATGAACCCGGGGCACCCTTGCAAAGTCACCAAACATAGTAAACCACTTGGGGTGATCTACGGTAGGGTTGTTGGTTATCCAATAAATGGCTCCCAAATTGAAATTTATTCAACACAATGATATAACTTTGTTTTAATTCCACTTTATTATTTCCTTATCCAACCGGTTTCGGTTCGACCTGAACCTCCATCAGGGATGAATAAAAATATTTTTATTCATCCCTGATGAAGGTTTAGGTCGAACAGAAACCGGTTGGATAAAATAATAAACTGGAATTAAAACAAAGTTATATCATTGTGTTTATTATAATTATGTATCCCCACAAAGTGTTTGCGACATGCGGAAATTTATTTAGTTCTGAAATAAATTATTTTAAAGTGAATATGTACGTTTTAAATCGTAAGTTAAAACATTGATTTCTCATTGTGGTTTATTATTATTTGTATATTCATATAAATATTTGTATAGCATGATGAGGGTCATACTTGATTGACTTTAACCAGTGATTCCTAAAAGTAAAAAATGTCAGAATCACTGGTTAAAGTAAGTCAAGTACGTCCCTTAACACTGTATTTATTTATTTTGTTCTTAATTTATAATTGCATCTACCTACAATATTATTATCATCTATATATACGTATATATTTATAAAATGAATGTAAGTTTGCTTGCTTGCTTACTTGCGTGTATGCATGTATGTACATATGTATGAATGTATATTATTTATGTATTGCTATATTAAGCGTAGGAGATGTTTGAAACTTTCAAAATGCCTTCTTTCCACCCTCGCGAAGGTTTCTGGATTATTACTACCACATGACAATACATCTGAAAAGTTTTTTAATCATTACAAAAACTCTTACGAAACTGTCAAAAAAATCACAATTTGAGAATGACATTTTGCAAACCATCGATTGGTCAATCAAAATTAAATTTTCAAATAAACTCTTTAAATTAATGAATTTATTTGAAGCACTCACTTATGATACTAACTAAAATTGAATACTTTTAATTTTATCAAGAATTGTGGGTGTTTTAAAAGACTGTTTTTATAATATAAAAAATGAATGTTTGATATATATGAAAAATGTTTTTTTTTTTTAAAACTACAATAGCTGTTTGAAAACTGAATGTACCGGGACTGAATATGTGGAACACGGGACTGGGGAGGGGAACGCGGGAGGGGGTTCGCTGGAAGGTGGAGCGGGAGAGGCGGAAGGAGAAGGGGAACGGGACGAACAGGAAAGGACACGCAGGGCCTTAATAATGCCTCGATTACAATGAACGAGTTTACAATCTACTAGCTGGAGAATTCACTATGTGCTATTAAATTCGCTAGTGAAATCGTATTATCAGCTTACCAGCAGATTGTGAACAATCTGAAATTTTTTTCAACGATTTTTCACGATTGTGAAAAAGTTGAAAGGGGGTCAATTTTACTCGCTACCCGCCACAAGATGGCGGCATGCCAACAGCTGATTTCGCAACTGTCAAACTGCTGACAGAATTAGTTCGCGCGGGAGTCGTTATTTTGGCTCATGTTATCAAAAAAAAAGAGTTAAAATGAAAAGCCAAATTGATATAATTTATGTTCCATTTCATTTTTAACTCTATACCACCCAGAAAAGATAGCAAAACGTGGTTTCAACTCGCTGCTAGTTGGCCCGTTTTTAGACTTGCGGGCCAGTATCTTGTAAACTCGTTTAATGTAACGGAGGCTTAATACAAATATTCTCCTGTATATAGATATGCTATCGATTTCCGTAAAGCAGTTCTTTTTCAAGTTCTAGGAAGTTCTTTTGGTACATATATAATGTAAGAGTACACACGTTTGAACTATTCGTGGTTTTTCGAACTAAATGATGATGTTTACCTCTTTAATCATTTCCATGAAAACATTCTCGAATATTGAGTTTCATTGAACGGGCTTCAAAAATGATAATAAAAAGTTTCCAGTAAAGCTTTTTACCGTTTTCGTAAAATGGCATATTTGTTTCCGGAATTTGAATTTTCAACTATTTTTATTTACATTATCTCCACACAAGAGGCCCCGAGGAAAATAATTTTCTTCATTTTTTATGAGCCTGTGTCATCTTTGGATAACTTACAAAAAGAACTATAAAAATAATAAAAAACATCAAAAATTAAAAAAAAAACATCAAAAACAAAATAAACAAAAATAGCATCAAAAATGAACTCTAAAACAAAATAAACAAAAATAAAATCAAAAATGAACTCTAAAACGTAATAATAAAAACAATCAAAAATAAAAAGAAACATCGAAAGTAAACTTATATGCATGTGTGCAGGTACATGTATTTATGTGGATGTGTATGTATGTGTATGTTTATATAATATGATAATAAAACGATAATAAAATGTATAAAAAAAAATAATAATTAAATAACTAATTTTCTACAACAACACATAAATACTTGTCACACATAATCATAAGCACGTCAACACCTCAGCACAGGTTCTCCTGGTGAGGTGTTCACGAAACATACAATATTACCCACACACAGTTTTACCTTCTCAAACCTACCTTACACACAACGTAATACTAAAAAAAAAAAAAAAATCTTTTTGCTTACTGCTACTGAAAATTAACGTTTTGTACTCCTATGTAAACCTCTGTAATCAATTGTAAAATTGTGTATTCAAGAATAGACATAAATAAAAAAACTATAAAACAAAATATAAAAAACATCAAAAATAAAAAAAAACATCGAAAATGAGCTACATATCAAAACAAAAAAAAAAATCAAAAATGAACTATAAAACAAAATTATAAGGAGGAGAGGAAGGAGATTTTTAAGAGGATGGTGAACATGTCTCTCGGAAAAACCTATATTGTGGGAGGGATGAAACACAGAGGCCGGCAAATCATTTCAAAGCCGATCTGTTTAACTCAAGAACGAGTGACCTACTCTTTTGGAACAAACGTCAACCATGTATAATATATGTTGGTCATTATCCGGGGTCTTCCACAAGTGTCTTAAATATTGTGCCTTTAATTAATATGTCAACATTTAGATGCTAAAGATTTTTTTAATCAACATTATCGATGATTAGTCGACTTCCGCTGGCACTCCCGTAGTCAATAATGACTTAAGAGAGTTGAAATCGACTAAGAGCAGCAAAAGTTTATAGCGATTTTTAACTAAGTCTGTTTATAATAAATTGTAGATAAACGTTTTTAAAAATTTTGCCAAATTTTTAGTTGAATGAAGCCAGAAAACTTCGGGAAGCCAGAATTTTGAGAGTTATCCGGGATCTTTATAGCTATTGATAAAACGATCAGCACATAACGCCTAAAACAATGCTTTGTACCAGTTTTGTAAAACGAACTGGTGAAATGTCTCGGTGTTGCCACCAAAGCGGGTATTTTTTTTACCGACACAGCGTGCACCGGCGCGGCGCGGCGATATTGATAAACTAATTCTGTTTATTTGTGGGTATGACGGCGTCCGTGGTCTAAGTCACAACATTACCCAACATTGACAAAATTTCCATAGCCCCGCAGCTAGGACTTTCGATTAAAAATTCTTTTTTTAAATAACCTTCAAAAAAAGTTTCATGTCCTTTTTTATGCAAGTATTCTCCTCTCAGGTTGGATATCAGTAACTTACCAATATAAAAGTGAAAAAGATACCAGATAAAATTTTACTTTCTCCCAGAAAATGCTGTTTATAACTACATAAGGGGAAGGTACTCTCGATATCGCCCTGGTGTAAAATATATATGTATAATTTGGAATTTAAACGTTGCTTGAAATGGCTTAAGCCGTGTTTGGTGACTAGGTCTGAATAGCCAGTAATTTCTCCCTTTTCTTGTTCCCCATCACCTTTACCTTCCCCCTTACCTTCAGCCTCATAACATAACCCAACTGGAGATGCCATAGTCTCACTGGCTCCAGACGGGAGCAGTCGGGACTCTTGTGAGATATTCATATAAAAAAATACGTGTGTGCTTTAGACCACACGACTGAAGTAAAACTTCCATGAGAGGAAGAGAGAAAGAAAATGTGCGTACGCACTGCTTTCTCTTGCTCCTACAGTATGATACAGACGATGTGATACAAACCTGCACTGTGTCTTAGATATACGAAACGTAACTGGCTATGAGAGAAAAAGAGAAAGAAAATGTGTTCTCGCAGCTTTCTCTCTTGCCTCTACAGTAATATACGAAACATAACTCTCTCTCTTTCTATCTGCACTAACTTATATCTCCCTCTCAACTTCCGTTCGCTTCACCCGACACTTTTCGTAACGCTCTCGTCACGCATTCACCAGTTTACTCCCCAAGTCTAGCGTGCGTAAAGAAGTTTTACTTCAAAAGGCTTGCGGGACTGTGGGTTTATCGTATTGTATTGGAACCGAGTAGGTACCCGTGATCAAAATAAATATTTTATTACTATCTCATTCTCTCGCAGGATAAATCCTAAGTTTGTTTCGGTTTGATCGAATTTCAGAAGCATTTTGCGAATACAGTTTTTTTGAATGGTTTAAATATTAAAAAAAAACCTTTAAAAAATTAATTAAAAAGTATCTTTTGAATAATATTATTTATGAAAACAGGTGAGAATCGTGAGCGTGCAGGCACGTAAGGGAAAAAAAACCTGTCTACAAGAACAAAATATTTCGTACATGCGAGATCTAATAACCTTCCCTTATAATATATTTCATCGTTTGTGTTCATAAAAAATTGCAATATGTATAAAAATATATGAAAAACTTAATTTCACACGTTGAACCGTAAAACATAATCATCATAACAAAGGCATATTAGGTTATTTACGCATATTGCATTGGAAGAAAAACAAGACGAATAAACAAGATTCACTGTCCAATCGTGTACATCATGTAACCTACTACATGAATATTACAAACAAAATTTTGATGAAAATATTTCAAAATCTTACGTATCTTCAACATGCAAACAAATTACTTAAATTTTTTTAATATCAGTCAAAGTTGTGACAAGTTTGAAATTAGTGATCAGATCTCAGTAGGTCAAATTCAAAGTTTTATTCACTAGTAAAGAATTTACTTACGCTATTTCAAAGATGGCTCTCTTATATGAAAACATACAATTTCTTTGAGGTTTTTCATAATTTTGAAATAATTTAATGAAATTTCTTCCTCAAGCTTCCCATTTCAGATTATGCTTTTGTTTTATTTGCTTTAATTAACTTTGAAATATCTAGCATTTACCAACCCACGGACGTTTATAAATATACATACACAGGTATATAATGCACATGTCTACATAATATAAGTAGGTGTATTGAAAAGCAGTGCTTTCTTTTCAAGTTATAAATGCTCGGCGCACCGAGAAGATATTTAAATTATACCAAGAAACTGAAAAGAAAAAGTGAATTAAGGATAAATATTTACTTTATTTCGTGGTATTTTCAACTTTGTAGAAGAACTAATTCGAAGGAAGAAATCTTTCTGACCTTCAACTTTGTAAGTTTTTTTGATTTTATTGTGGTAAATGGTTAAAATTAGATAAACCTATATTAAGGTTACATTACACAATGCTACACATATGCTTGTCGGTAGTTAAACAATATAAAATAAAATAAGACAAAATGAAATTGAATTATTTGTTATTAAAAACGCAAACGTGACGGGCGTTTAACGTCTCATGCCTATTGAAGTGAAAACTTCTTTAGCACCGTTGTGAACTTCGATGAACCGGAAACGAGCGACACTAAAAAGAGACAAACAGATACGTCTATAGACATTCATCGGACCAAGGATCGAATCCGACGAAATCCAAAAGAAAATATATTTAAATTTTTTATAAAATCAATTTCCAATCTTCAAACCACTTCTAAATAAACAGGCAAATGAAAACACAAAAAAGCGACATCTAGCGACTCCGAAGAAGAAAACACAAATAAGATGACCAAAAGTATAAGAAAAAGTGCACGGAATTCGAAGACAAAAATATGGAAAATATCATCCTTCACATTGATTTAAAAAAGTGCTTCGTAGTCTCCCTACTCTTTTCTACTTTAGTTTTCTAAAGGTTTCACTTCTACGGCGTGTGAATTGCATACTCTGATTTTTTTAACCAAGTAGAAAGATGGCGTTGGAAAATTAGAAGTTGGAAAAATATCATAAAATTGTTGATAAAGGAAGATATACTTTACAAAACAAGTCAATTCTTTATAAAAAAACATAGTTATACCATCCACTTTTATCCCCTCTGGCAAATTACTGTTTTTAATATCACGTCTAGATTCTGCGCGCAGGCTACAAGTTTCACAGACAAGTATCTCGTTTGAAATTAATCGCAGCGTGTAATATTACTAGCAACGTAGAAAAAATACGATCGTGTGCCAATAAGTTATTTATTATCTCAAAGGATGATTTCTTCTCAGTGGAAATTTAATGAAATACGGCTTCTATCAGTTAACAAAGTATTATATTCTTTTCCTGAAACCCTGCTCGTCTGATGTTGAAATTATGGAGATGGTTTTCGGTGCCTTACAGAATGTTTGTTGTTATCAAAGTACTACTAATACTACTTTACGATCTCTTTTATGGAATGATGCCGCGACAAAAGTAAGCCATGTCTCTTAATTTGTTGTTTGATGGTAGAGTGAGCAGGACCCATTAGTTATTATAATCCGAATAAACTAGATCTAGAAAATATGACATGGTCAAAAGAATGTTAATTAGACAGAAGAAATTCTGTATAATATTGAATACTGGAACAGAATCAAAAAAAAAAAATCAGAAAAAAATCGGTAGAAACCTTCAGAAAATTAAACTTCGAGAAACTTCGAGAGAATGAGACGATAGCGGAGTATCAGCAAGTAGGATATTGAAGGGTTTATTCATTACAATATTCTTACCAAGTTTAAAATCGAGTGCAGTTCACACGCGGTATGAGTCAAACCTTCACTCACACAATCTCAACTAACAGGAGCCTGGAAATATGAGCTCATAATCAAAGCGGCCAACGCGCGCCATTTCATTCTATCTCATTCTCTCGCAGGCTAAATCCTATGTTTTTGTCTCTTTTTAGTGTCGTTTCCGTTTCATCGAGTTTCAAATCGAGTGATACAGAAGTTTAATTCAAAAATTGAGTGCAGTTCACACGCGGTAGAAGTGAAACCTTCACCCAAACTATCTCGACCAATAAGAGTTTTGAAAAGTGAGCTCATAATTAAAGCGGCCAATGCGGTAAGGTTCCTTTCTATTCAATTTCAGTAGAAGTGAAATCTTCCGTAAACTAAAGAAAACTGGGGAGAATACGAAGCACTTTTTTTTTTCAATGTGAAAGATGATTATTTCCATATTTTTGTCGTCGAATTCCAGCGCACCTTTTCCTATACATTTTGTAATTTATTTAGTAATTGTGTTTTCTTCTTCGGAGTCACTTTTTTCTCTTTCCTGTTCATTTTTGAGTGGTTTGAGGATTGGCATAGATTTTACAAAAATACAAATTTTTTTTTTGGATTTCGTAGGATTCGATCCTTGGTCCCCCGAATGTCTGGCGGCTGAGGTGCAGAGGCCACATCAAAGGTGGCTAGCGCGGGATTTTGGATTAATCGTATTATATTGGAACCGAGTACCGATGAATAAAATAAATATTTTATTATTATATCATTCTCTCGCAGGCTAAATCCTATAGATGTTTGTTTCTTTTTCGTGTCGCACCTTCCATTTTATCGATTTTCAAATCACGCCTAAAGAAGTTTTCACTTCAAAAATCCCTTTCAAAAAAATTTTCAGGAGATAAATACATCGTGTTCACTTTATTAACGACACTCATGCTTAAAATTAGAAATTTGAATATACGATCATAATGTGAGTATGTTATGTATCGGGAGTACATAATATATTCAATTACTCTTCCTCTCTCTTTTACCCACTAATTAGCTTTAGTAGAAAAAGGAGACACAATTAGGAGGTATGGACACAATAGAGCAACTTGGTCAAAAAAACTTGTTTGGATTAACTTTAATCAACTTCAAGTGTGTATTCCACCATTGTACTATAAAGGCTTTTTTTTTCTTCTAAATAAATAATTAGGTAGAGTTTGAAAGCCTTTTTTTCACGTGATGACGTCTTATATTCTTATATTCAATGTGTTTCAGTTGAGGGAACAAAGTCCAGCTTCTTCTCCGTACCCTCCGGCGTGCCTCAAGGTTCTCATCTAGGACCATTATTATTTAATGTATATATTTATGATATTCACAAATGTTTTTTACACGCTAATTATCTAGCATACGCAGACGATAAAAAAATATACTCAGTTATCAAATCAATCGAAGACTGTATTAAACTTCAAGAGGACCTCAATCGTCTTTTTGTCTACTGTAAATTAAACAAACTTGTTGTAAATACCTCAAAATGCAATAAAATATCATTTACAAGCAACATAAATAAATTTTCCTTCGAGTACACAATAAACGGGACACAAATTAAAGAAGTAGAATCTATCAGGGACCTTGGGGTAATAATGGACGTTAAATTAAACTTTATACGACACACTGACGAAATCATCAACAAAGCCAACAAAATGCTGGGATTTATAATTCGCATAACAAAACCTTTCCGCAACAATAAAACTCTTTATTCCCTTTACACGGCGTACGTCCGTCCCCACTTAGAACACTGCACACCGATCTGGACTCCTTTTTACCAAGCTCATGTCGAAAGAATCAAAAGTATTAAAAAAAAATTTTTTAAGCACATAAATTACAAACAAAACTTACACTTTTCAAATTACACCGAATCTATTAAATTTCACAACTTCAACTCCCTATATACACGACGCTTAATTTTTGACCAAACCTTGTTATTTAAAATTGACTCTGGACTAGCCAGAGCTTACCGACTTAATAAACATTATATTCCGACAAGATCAACAAGAAAATCAGACTTATTTTATTTACCATCATGTAGAACTAACATTAGAAAAAAATCCCCGATTCCCCATTTATGTGCGCAGTATAATAAAACATTTTACAATATAGACATTTTTAACAATACCCTTCAGAAATACCGAATAGAAGTAACGCGTACGATTGAAAATTAATTCAAAATTGTAGAATGTATCGGGAGCATCTCCTATCCTTATCCTATTTTCCTCTTCCTCTCCCCCTCACCAAAACTTAATTTTTAGATCTAATATAACTCCATCTTCAAATAATTTTAACATAGGAGACCTTTTTGGCTTAACTTGATTTAATTTTATATGTATGTATCTATCTATATTTAATGTAAAAGCTGTTTGTCTCTTACAAATAAATAAATAAATAAATTTATAAATCGATGAACCGGCTGCACTCACGAAAAAGTCATTGTCATGTCACGTCATGTCATTGTCATTGTCATGTCATTGTCATTGTCATGTCATTGTCATGTCATTGTCATTGTCATTGTCATTGTCATTGTCATTTTTTTATTTTATTATTTATTATTTATTTATTTCTATTCTTGTACATACACTTTACAAATAATTACATAGTTTACATAGATAATAGGTTATTAATAAGAAAAAAAAAACATGTTAAAGATCCGTAACTGTATGTAAATAGGTTAGTCGTAGTGTTTTGTGAACACCTCACTAGGCGAACCTGTGCTGAGGTGTTCCCATGTTTGGGATTAAGTGCTATTCTGTCGACCTAAGTAGAAACACTGTAACCTCCTTGATATTGTCAAGAAGGGCACTGTGGGTCGACCCATGGCGGCAGTATCATACACATAAATTAAAAGATTAGTTTCGGTGGGGATCTATATATACAGTTGTTCTTAGAATCTAGATTATGAGTAAGATAAATAATTGTCTTGATAAACGGTAGATATATTTTTCTATGGACCACGCGCCAATGGTATAATCACGGATATTGTGGTAATATTTTCTGTCTCGAAACAAAGTTTATTTAATTATATTTTTTTTATATTTGTGATGGGTTATGTTTGGTTAGGTGTTATAATTTTTTGAGTAAATTGAATACCTTGTTGTTTGATCCAGTCTTTTATGTGTTTTTTGAGAACTATGGTAGATGAATTTGTAGTTAGTAGTTGCTTCAGTGTGGTGGGCATGCAGTTATATAGTTTGGTTGCGTAGTACTTAAAGTTTCTTTGCCCGTGTGAGGTATGAGCTATCGGTATATTTAGTGTTTTATTTGTAGAGGCCCTGGTTTTAATTGATAATTGGGTTTGCATTGGAACGTGGAGTTTATGTTGGAAGAAGTAAAGTAGAACAGATTTGGCATACAGTTGTCTTATTGTCATGACGTCTAGTGTTTCGAAAATTACATTTGAGCTTGTGTAGCGAGGAACTTGGAGGATAAGTTTGATTGTTGCCTTTTGAATTTTTTCTATTGGGTCAATTGTTGTATTCGTTGCACTTCCCCAAGCCTGTATGCCATAAGAGATAATGGATTGACAAAGTGAAAAGAATATGGTTCTGAGGATTGTTCTTGGAAATATGTTTTTAATTGACTTTATGAGATGCATGACTCGTTTCAGTTTGTTTGTGATGTAAGATATGTGGTCAGTCCAGCGTAAGTTGGCATCTATTATGACTCCAAGGTATTTAGTCTGATTAACCCTTTCAATTCGCTCGCATTGACATGTACGAGAAGTTTGACCACAGTTATGTAAGATAAGGTCTGTGTGCGGTGGAGGTTGGCCTCTTTGTGTGATGCTGTGTGTAATATAATTGGTTTTTGTTGTGTTAAGGGTAAGAATGTTGTTGTTTAGCCAATTTTTGACCACCGATAAATTATTTTCGGCCTTTGTATATACCTCATTCCATGTTTCTGCCTGGCAGAGAAGTACTGTATCGTCAGCAAATGTTACGATTTGACCATCGATATCAATGTCACATAGGTCGTTAATGTAAATAAGGAACATTAAGGGACCAAGAACGCTTCCCTGTGGTACTCCATATCTAGATAGAAGTGGCTCGCTTGACATGTTGTTAATTTTAACTTGTTGCATTCTACCCGACATGAAGCTTTTCAGTAAGTCTAGTTCTATGCCACTAACACCGACGTTCTTTAGTTTTTTGAAAAGTTTTTCGTGAGAAATTGTGTCAAATGCTTTACATAAGTCTAAATAAATTGATATTACTTTTTTTTTAGCATCTAGGTTATGTGTAATAAACTCGGTTACGGTGGCAATTGCGTTTTCTGTGTTCCTATTTTTTCTAAAGCCGTATTGGTTTACTGAGAGTATTTGCCTGTTTTCCAGATAATGTTGTAGCTGTACTTTTATTGCCTTTTCGAGAATTTTTGACAAAGTGTTTAATAATGTAATGGGTCTATAGTTATTAACATTATTTTTTGGTCCTGATTTATAAATTGGAATAACCATACCTTTTTTTAGAATGCTCGGGAAAATTCCTTCTTTGAGACTAAGATTTATCACGTATGTTAGTGGTATAAGCAGTTGTTGGCTTAGTGTTATTATTGTTTTCGAGTCTATTCCGTCAGGTCCCGATGTAGTGTTATCCTTTAGGGATTGTATTATTTGTTTGGTGTCTTCCAGTGTTACTTTATTTAATTTGAAATGTCTATCATTGTTTATATTAGAGCACTGAGTCATATTGTTTCGAAGATCTTGATTTTCGATTCCAGTCGACATTTTTTTTATATTTTCGGCTAGGCTAGCTCCGATATTTGTGTAATGTCTGTTTATGTAATTAAGAATGAGAGTAGGATTTTTGTGAAAGTCGACTTCTTCGTCGTTGATAACTAAATTTTTGATTTTATCATCATTGTTTTTTTGTGTGTGGGTGCTTTCTCTCAGAATTGACCAAACGCTTTTCGGGTCAAAGTTTGCAGTTATCAGTTTGTTTTTGTAATATAATTCTTTGGCTTTCCGTATAATAAGAGAACAAATATTTCTGTACCTTTTATAGAAAGAGTAAAGAAAAGTATCATTTGGGTTGCGTTTGACTTGTTTGTGCAGTTTGTCCCGTTTTTTTATGCTATTTAGTATGCTTTGAGTGATCCATTTTTTAAGTCTTTTTTTACGGTGCGTGATAGAGTTGACTGTTGTAGTGGTGTTTTGAGTGATGAGCGTTTGAAGGTATGCTATAAAGTAATTCCAGGCTTCTTCTGTCGTATTAATTCTTTCGTAAGATGTTCCCACGTTTGATTTTCTAGACAATTTTTTAGGTTAACGTAGTCAGTAGTTTGAAATTTTGTGGTATTATTTTGAGTTGTTGGGTTCAGAGTCTGTGGGGTCAGGCCTATCATTGTTGTGTAGTGATCTGTAATGGTGGATTCGAATACTACGCTACAAAATTTGTTTTTGGATTTGATCATTAAGTGATCTAAACAAGATTCTGAGTCTCTGGTAACTCTGGTTGGAGTGTTGATGGCGCTTATTAAGCCATGTTCAAGGAGCATCAGCTGGTATTCGATGTTTTGGGGGTGGCCTTGTGGAAGTATATTTATGTTAAGATCCCCAGCAACGATGATGTTTTTGAAGTGGGAAATGTTTTTTATGTGAGTATCGAGAGCTATTATAAAGGGCGCAATGTTGTGTCTGGATGGTGATCTGTAAATAGCGAGTATGCACGTATCTGGGTCAGCAATTATTTGTAAACAGTTAGAGTTTTCTAAAGCGATTTCTGATACAGAAGCGTTAAGGCTATCTTTTATGTAAACAACAACTCCATCATTTTGATTTTGGTTTTTTGTTGTGAGATAAGTGGAATAGTTTTTTTTGTGTTTTACAGTAAAAGTGTTGGAGATCCAGCATTCCGTTAGGATAATAATTTTGAAGTCTATTTTAAAGGTGGACAAGAGCATGTCTAGTTCGTCATAGTTTTTGCTGATTGATCTTATATTTTGGTTGAGTAGAGTTAGGGTGCCCGGGTTGCTATAGATATTATCGCATAGTTTTGAATCATTTGTTGAATAATGTAAGTGAGTGCTCGTTGAGTTGATTGAGTTTAGTAATTCGGCCATATTAAATTATACACAATACATAAAATTTACATAAGGGGGAATTAATAATCTACGTTTGTTTTCCCATTTTTTTCAGATCATTTTCATGTTTGATTTGGATAATTTTATCCCCAGTTGCTTTGCGGACAAGCAATTTGCTAGATTTGAACCACGCAAATTGGTAGAGGGTTTCTTTAGCCGTTTGCTTTGTTTTCCAAAGAAGTTCCTTGAAATACGGTGAGAGAACTTCACTGAGAAAAATGGGAGAATTAGAGTCTAAGGATTTGGCCGCATTTTTAAGAGAGAGCATTGATTCCCGAGTTTTTTGATTATAGAAGGCGATGTGGAGTTTGTCCGGGGTATTCCTTCTTCGATCTTGAGTCCTGGTCACCATGC
Organism: Glyphotaelius pellucidus; assembly: GCA_936435175.1. NCBI lineage: Eukaryota > Metazoa > Arthropoda > Insecta > Trichoptera > Limnephilidae > Glyphotaelius > Glyphotaelius pellucidus. The sequence goes on from OW386542.1 coordinate 8,137,001, forward strand.
GTATGTCTTGTTGTTGCAGGGGTAGTCCCAGTGAGCTGGCAACCCGAAGTACAGCTTCCGTGGCTTGTTCTCCCGGCCGCAACTCCACACCCGCTTTGTCATTGTCATTGTCATTGTCATAACACATTGTCATTGTCATTGTCATTGTCATAACACGTCATTGTCATGTCACTCATTGTCACGTTCCGCCGGAGCCGAGCGTGCAAGCGAGAGCGCGGAACAAGCGTTCGGCCTAAGCGTTCGGCTTGTGGCGCATCTATCTCTCTTCCACTCCATCGTTATTATATGACGTTATCACGTAAAATTATCGTCCGTAACCGACTTTACAGACAACCATTTTTTTTTTACTTTTCTTTAAATCTGATCTTATGTATGTAGGTACCTTCAGTAGTGAGAATCGTCCTGTATTCAGCATTAAAATTAAAATAAAATGTACACATAACACATCTTAAAATAAAAATTATAATATTCATGAAATAGTTTTACGGACCTAGCAAATAATGAATCTTTACCATGGTAGCAAGTAGATATGTTCGCATAATAGTTTTATTGACCTAGCAAAGAGTTATTAATGTGAAATAGTTTTTACTGACCTAGCAAACAGTTCATTCAGGAGACGGACCAATTCCTCGGCGGTGCATTGGGCGGACAAGGTTGTAAATCCACAGATATCGGCAAACAGGATACTGAAAAGAGAAGAATATTTGGGTTATTCGTCGTCTTCGTTAATCTGAAATTGCTTTTTAGTTCGTAGCAGCAATGATACTTAAATTGTAATTTATTGATCAGAACTAATATTGATAATATGGACAAAAGTGTGCCTTTTGTCTTTGGTACTTTGAGGTTTTAAATTAGAACAAAATTCGGAAAACGATGAAAAAGACGAAGAAATTTTAGTTACTTAAATATTATTAATATATTAAAATTAATTAACAAATCTTCCAAAATAAAACCCAAGAATGTTATGCACTAATGACCGCTTGAATATATCTTACTGCAACTTTGAAAAAATCCGTAACAGCTTCCGTGGTCCAGGAGCAAGGCTCTTGACTAGCGATTCGGAGGATGCGGGTTCAAATCTCGGCGTTCGCACGTGAATTTTATTTTTATTTCAAAATTTATTATAATATATGGCATATTTCAGAAAGATGCTCTCATTATGGCCCATTATCCTAGAGAGTGTTTTCTCTTGGGGGTAAGAATAACCTCGTCGAATTCAATGTTTCAAAGACCCAATCATGTCTGATTACGTCTAAAAGGGATCGAAATGAAAATTTAATCTCCTTCGACGGAAGCAATCTTCCAAACAGACCCTCCATTATTAATTATAAGTGACCAGCTCAGATATGGGGGCTCCATCGAAGCCAGGGTAAAGTTAGCCTCTCAAAAACTGGGATTACTGTACAGGGCCCGCAGATACTTTAATAGTACACAACTGCTAACCCTGTACAAATCGCAAGTGCGCCCCACGGTTGAATTTGGCAGCCACCTCTGGTCTGGAGCTCCAAAATACCTGAAAAATACCCTCGACTCTGTACAGAAACGGGCGGTCCGTTTAATAGATTCTCCCATTTTAACAAACGGATTGCAATCTTTAGAACACAGGCGTCGGGTGGGAATGCTATCCATGTTCTACCGGTATTTCACTATCTGTAGACGTTGAAGTTTAATTTCATATTGCGGGTCATCGTTCATTTTAAAAAATTGTTGTCAGAATTGAAAAATTATAAAAATGCATTTTTTAGAATTTCACAGGAAAATGAATTTATAATAGTTAATTTGAAAGGATTTGCGCACAATATTTTTTTATTATTAAAAGTACAAGCACGTATAATAAAAAGTCTAGTTATGTATAGGTACAGAAAGTACAGGATGTAATGGATTCCTACCCACCCCTTATATCTTTTTCATTTCCAGAACTTTCTCCCTCCCTTTCTCTAAAAAAACTCTTCAGAATCCCCAATCCCCAAAGACGACGAAGACCCTAAGGGATTCCCTTTTTCTCAGGGTGTTAAATCTAAAAAAAAAGTCGCCACTATTCACACTCCTACACATCGAGACGGGATCATGTGATACGCGGGCTGTTTCGCGCGTTACCGTGCCGCTGTAAGGAGACGGAGTGCTTATCACGTGACATGCTGGGCTATACCCATTTTACCCCAAGTATTTTTATTGTTTTTAATTGAAAAAATATATCATCGGATAGCAAAAAGACATTCATATTTTTTTACTCCAAATGTGCTCAGAAATCGCTGGTTAAAATGCTTCTGGTACGTACTGTTACACGTAATATATTATAAAATGATTAATATATTATTACAGAATATTACCTCTTGATTTTCTTTTATGATTGTTTGTTTGTAATTTGAAAAACAAGAAGGTTTTTCTTTTCCATCTCATATCCAATAAAAGACACATGTCTGAACGATTGTGCAAAATCAAGGAGTTTGTTTAGGTGGTTTAGCAAACACCGAGCTATTAGCAAAAACAGAAGCAGGTATCACACAGAGGAGGAAAGTTTGCAACATTTTATCAAAGCTTCGTTCCACCTTTTCCTCCACTTTCTATTCTGAGTAAGCTCTTTCTTTCAAAATATTTTTTACCCATATGTTGGTACCCGTATAAAGAAAATTTGCGTTAAAGATAAAGTGTGAAATAAAGTTGGTTTAATTAAATTCCTACTAGTTTTAAGTAGGTACTAGCGTATAAGTACAAAGCAAGGTGACATTAATTTAGTTTTGCAAATATTCTGGAGTATAATTCTATACCTTTTTCGTGTCTACTGTATTCAAATTCAATATGCATTTCATGTATGAACCTCTTTGATTCGGATAGTGGCTTAGACGTCTAAAGCAGTGGTCCCCAACCTTTTTATCGCCTCGGACCGGTCAACGTTTGATAATTTTATCACTGCCCGCTTGATAATCTAAAATATAAGCAATCAACGCTGGGGCACTTTATTACGTCGCCTTAAATATATAACTAGTGCATGCCGCCTCAAAAATGTAAATATCTCTTATATTATAGTAAATGCAGGAGTCAGATTTTGGTTAACCCTTCATTATGTTAAATTTGAAAATAATAAGCTCTTGTTAGTCGCAATAGAGGTATTTTTTTTGAAAAAGAGGAATAAATTCACCAATACAATCAAACGCGTGTTAGTACATATGTCACGTGTTCTCAATAAAATGATTACACTTGCATTTGGGCAACCAGAATATAAGAGCGGCGATTCTCGTCGTTGCGTCTCACTCGAGCTCTTTACGTTATAAATGCGAGTGCGCAAGATAAAAGCCCAGTCGTGTTTTTTTAACTTGGCGTGAAGGGGTTCTCAACTGAAAAATTCTTTTTTGTCGATAATTATTTAATTTTTTGTTTGGTATGTTTGATTTTTTACGTAATTTTGAACTTTAAGCAAGGCCTTGGGCGGCCCGGTACCATTTGATCCACGGATTGGTACCGGTCCGTGGACTGAGGGTTAGGGATTACTGGTATAAAGCATCAGGTTAACTGTAAACGATCTTCAGTTCTCTGCTAGCCCATTTCCCATATTTCTTTACGATGTTGTGTGGAAACATGGACACTTAGAGCCAGCAAAAGAAGGCGCATAGACGTCAACAAATGTGGTGCAGGAGAAAAATGCTCAGGATCCCATGGACAGCCAAATGTGTTCATTCTGGAAGAGCTAGGCATCCACAGTAGGCTTTCAACTATCCGTCTTAAACGTAGTTTTGGAGACGTTGCTCGCCAAACTGGGGAAACCAACTTGGAGAAACTCATAGTCACTGGAAAAGTGTAAGGGAGAAAAGCAGAAGGAGGTCACCATTGCGCTGAAGTGACCGAGTATCACTGGAATCCGGTCCGTCGGTGTTCTTGCTCTTCACCAGGGTGGAAACGCGAGGAATGGAGAAGCCTTGTCCACCATGGCAATTGAATGTTTGCTTTTCTTAAAAAAAAAATCAGATATTTTGTTCGAGTTTCTGAGAAGTTTCATTAAATTGAAAACGTTTTAAACTTTTGCACAACAGAAGCAGTACGAACGTAATCATAATAAAATAAATTACAAAGTTTTGGTAAAGCATTATGATGAATGAAACAAAGTTAATTAGGTCGGTACTTATACTTCAACATGATTTCGTAAATAATATTGATTACATAAATTTATTTAAAATATGTACAGGTATAGTGTTCGATATTATATTATAACTAGCGTAGACCCGTAAAAAATAACACGAATTAACTGTCGGGTGATCAGTCACATCAAAGAAGCTTTTAAATATTATGATGTACAGGTAAGTCAAGTAGTTTCAACATCCTTCAACAGATGTCGTCAGTATAGTTAGGTGTACGATGTTTTGTGGTATATGTGAGTTAAGTATTATTTTAGATGAGTATCGTTCGTGTCTAATGAACGAACGGTTATGACCATTGCCGCAGGTGTCTGGTGGTCAGAAAAACTTAGAGCCTCCTGAAGTAAGTCCTGATTAAATAAAATATTAATTGTAAACTTTACGCTAACGTAAATAAAGCAACTTGTTGAACAACATCTGCGAACCTCGATCTTATTTGAAAGTTTCCCAATAATTTCAATAATTGGCATTTACAGACACTAAGGACGTGTTGTTTCAAAAAATTTGACGAGTTCATCAAATATTTGGAGTTAATTTTCAGGTTCTGTGTAAGTTCTTTTCGAGTTCTGTTTTTTTATCATCATAGGCCAGCTGCTTCACAAAACTGAAATCATCACAGAACTTGAATAGAACTTACACAAAACGTGAAAATTAACGTCAAATATTTGACGAATTCGTCAAATTTTTTGAAACAACCCATCCTAAGATATCAAATTTAGAAAATTCTAAAGAAAAGAAAACTACAATAAAAAAAAACAACTGAAAAATTTGAGTTAAATCGTTTTAAATTCTATCAAAACCAAAATTGCTATATTAAGCATAGGAAATGTTTGATACTTTCAAAATACCCTCGCGAAGGTTTCTAAAATTTTAGAGCCACGTGACAATACATCTGAAAAGTTTTTTAATCATTACAAAAACTCTTAGGAAACTGTCAAAAATGTCACAATTTGGGAATGACATTTTGCAAACCATCGACTGTTCAATCAAAATTCAATTTTCGAATACTCTTTAAATTAATGAATTTTCTTGAAGTACTCACATATGATACTAACCAATATCAAATACTTTGAAACTATTCAAGAATTATAGGTATTTTAAATAGGTGCAAATGTTAAGTATCAAATTTGATTGATTGTTCTTTTAATTTGCAAAAAGAAATGTTTGTAATATATAAAAAAATAAAATTAGGAATATGTGCATGCGAACTGTTTGAAAACTGAATGTACCGAGACTGAGTATATGGAACGCGAGAGAAGGGACGGAAAGTGAGAGGGGAATCGGCGGGATGGGAGAGTGGGAGGGTGTAGAGGGAAGGCGGGGAAGGTAGAGTATGAACGCGTGAGGAGAAGGGGACATGGAAGGGGAAGGGGCGGTTGAAGGGGAACGATACGAATGGGAAAGGACACGCAGAGAGGAACAATTTTTTTATTAAGTGGCATTGCAACGCATGCCGGGAACTCGCTAGTAAATTATGAAATCAGCGTTGATAAAAAAATAATTACCAAAAATTGTTCAACTCTGTTAAATTTCTCCATTTTTTGTCGAGTATTTAATCTAAAAAGCCTATAAACAACTTCAAGTTTATTTTGGTGATCATTAAAAACATTTGGAAATTAATTTTATAATTAATACGGCTTACAAGATAAAAATACTTTCTAAAAAATCAGCCTCTTTTTGCTATTGAAATAATTTATTTTGGTAGTTTGATCAATGCTTGTTTTAGATTAATTTTTTTTATTTTTCCATTGTTCCTCTCTCCATATCCTTCCCTTTCCCACTATCTTTACCCACCCAAATGGTTGTTACCCACCCAGTATTTATTTAAAAAAGTAGAACGCGATTCGTTTTTGCGGATCGAAAATTTTCTTTAAAAGGGTTTTAAATATACCTACCACTGTAGCGTAAAAACTCTCAAGTGATTTATTTAAAAAAAAGTTATCTTTTATTGCTGTATGAATTGTATAATTATCGAGAATTTGCAGAATTGGGCGGTGGGTTTGATTGATTCTGACAGGTGGGCAGACGCATCCGCCACCAAGACCTGGACAAACCTCCTCCCATGAATCCGGGCATCCCAGCTAAGTCACCAAACGTAGCGTAACTTGGCATGACTTATAGCAGAGGTGTTTGTAATCCAATAAACGGTTCCCGGGGCGGCGGTATCCAGACCCGCCTGTCAAATTGTAATTGTAACTTTAACACTTATGAGGCTTGATATAAGTTCTAATAAATTTGAAGAATTTCGGAAATTGCTCATTGAATGCAAACTTGTGTATCTCTGAAAATGTTCTCTGACCATATTCTAATACAAAATCCCAATAAGGCGAACTGACTATGTGGAACCTGGCGAGATTTTTTTGTGTCGACCAAATCTAATGTGTGGGTGCGCCCGACGCAAAGTAAAGTACCTATGTCGATGCTTACCTGACGTTCTCGTGCCTCTGGATGTAGATCTTATGGAATTGCTCAATCCGTGGTTGTCCTGCGATGTCCGCTTTCATTTCCATTGCAACATGACGGGGTAGGACCGAAAGAAGAAGGCGTTCCTAAAACAATAAATTAAACATGTTAAAATTTATCGCTGGAGGATGATGTACGCTACATTAGACTATTAAACACATTTTAAAATTTAAGCTGATAAACAACAATTAACCGAAAATTGTTTATAGTTGTTTAAGCTTTAAAATACTTTTATAAGTAAGGAAGATAATGCATATGTATTATTAACTATACAGAAAAACATTAACAGTTACATAAACATTACAGCCGGGCAGATCCGTCCTAACAAATCTCTCCTTATACGAACAATTTATAGCATGTTCACATGAAAATAAAACCCAGTCGACTCAATATGCACAGACTTTTTAAAAGCGTTTGACAAGGTTAACCACAAAATTATTTTCAATAAACTTAGTAAAACCGGAATAGAGGGTAAACTATTGGATTGGATTAAGAGTTACTTAACTAATAGAATTCTTCAACCAAAAAAATAATTCTAACCTGTCACACAAAATCATGGCTATCAGCGGGGTTACTTTAACGGTCGTATTCAGGCCTAATACTGTTCCTACTTTTTATATACGATTTTGCCACTGTTTTTGATAGTAATGTTGAAGTGTTGCTTTTCGTCCTAAAACTATTTAAACTTATAAAGGTATACAATAAATTATTGCATTCAATTTCAAATTAATTTAACCCTGCGTCGTGGGGATAGGTAAAAATGTCTCGCCATATTCTAAATTGCTTGTGGTTTTATAACTACGCGCGCGACATTGCCGCTCTTCTCAGTAGCTGGAGGGGTTGACTTTCTATTTTTAATGAGGAAACAGTTGGACAGTGATCGCTCTGTGAGTTACATGTGTCTAAACTGAAAAATAAATAAATATGACCTTTCTTTGTAATACAGTTTTGCGCCGACTGCATTCTAATTTACATTATTTTTCTAACGTTATTTTTACTTTTTCAATTTAAAAATTTTTCCTTTCAGACTTACTATTTAAAAAATAATAAAAAAAACAAATGGAATTTGTGCCGTATATTCTAAATAAGTAATGATGATTTGAATTAGCTTTTGAAGTGAAAATATCTTTAGTACCGTTGTGATTTCAAACTCGATGAAACGGAATCGAGTTACACTAAAAAGAGACAAACACATACATCTATAGGATTTAGCCTGCGAGAGAATGAGATTTGTGCGGTGCTTTTTAGCCTATCGGTCTCCTCTCTGTGCGGTGCTTCATAGCCTTCCCACTCTTGTCTACTTTAGTTTTCTGAAGGTTTCACTTCTACTGCGTGTGAATTGCACACAATGTTTTTTTGTAAAATTGCCCTTTTTGTTATTAAATCCATCTTTTAATTTTGTTTATCTGGAATAATTTTTTTATTCCTCTCATTTTGTATCGAGTGAAAGATCGTCGAATGTTAGACTAATCGGCCTCCTGTTTGTGCGGTGCTTCGTAGAATAAAATGTAAAATAATGTTAAAACTTGTTATCAATATTAAAATAAATAAATAAACCCTTCAATTACCCTACTACTGATATTCTGCATGCGTCTCGTACTTGCGGAAGTTTAGTTTTCTGAAAGTTTCAATTCTACCACGTGTGAACTGCAGACAATGTTTTTTTTTTAATTTTAAAGAGTTATTAGTTTGACGGCCTTTGTGGTCGAGGAGTAACGCTCTCGACTAGCAATCCGATGGTCGCGGCTTCAAATCTTAATATATTCGTTTAGTATAATTACAAATCGTATTGTTTCACAATATTATAATTTTAAAAAATATATGTGAGGTACCTATATTTCCGGTACTTCTCAAAATGGAAGTTACTTTCAATATCGCCTTTTCACGAACACCATTCACCAAGATCACCATTCAGAATTGAAACGTTGCTTGAAATGTTTGATGTGGTTTGTGGCTGTTCAGATGTCACCACAGAGCCATGTGTGGTGACACAATAATAGCCAGGAACTTCCTCACCTTCCTCTACCCCACTTCCTTCCCCTCCACACTACTTTCAGTCTCACAATGTCCCTCAATTAGGATTGCCATAGTGATGGCCAGTGGCTGGGCGGCTGAGAGCAGTTAGACTTCATATAAAAAAATAATAATATTATTTTACAATTTATAAAAAACATTTTATTTATAAAGAAGTTCTGCTGTGTAATTATTATCACAAGATGTTGCTAGCTTTGCTGACATAAATACTATATAGATAGATACTATGAAAACAGATAAAATACTCGCAGTACTCGAAACAATAACAAACACTTATTACAAATTCCCTTAACGCATACTACCTTCGGTCAACAAAACTTTAAATACCTTGCAACAAGAATTTACAACATTCTTCCAATTAGAATAAAACATAACGACAGGGACTTTACCGGTGCACTCACCCAAATTCGAAATTAGTAATGAATCCAATGTTGTTATTATTGCATCAATGTGGTTTTTATTATTAATGCAACCAATCTATTGTGTGATATAAATGTAGGTATGTTCACAAGTATTACAAATTGACTTAAAATGACTGCCTCAACACAGGCTAGCCTAGGGAGGCAGGTTACGAGAAACCAAAATTTATAATTATAAATTTCTATTCTTGAAGTACCTGTTGTTCAAAAATAAATTACTACTATAAAATATTAACATAAAATTTAAATGGAGTTATACTTTCTTAAATTAAACTTGAAACAATAAATAATGACATCTGTTTTTTCCATATTGAGATAAATATACATAAATTTCCATTGCCTCCTTCTGCAAATCACAACGGTACTAAAGAAGTTTTCACGAGACAATTCAAGCGACGATATGTAGATAGTTCACATTCGTTAAACTCTCTTGATCTCTCGAAAGCTTGGTATTAGATGTTCTCATAGAAAACTTCTACGCAAGGAATCGAATACGAACTTCGAAATCTGCAAACAATGTGGTTCTGTTTGATGCGACATTAATATTTCCAATGAAACTAAATGCAATAGAGATACTATGCCACTAAAAAGTAATAAAAGTTTGAATCGTCAGAATAATATAAAGAAATCAATGTTATCACCTACAATATAATAAAATATAATAATAGCGCTCATTAAATTAAACATTTTTTAATATATTTTTTACGTCATTAAAGTTATTCGAAAAAAAAATCTTCCTATCCTTGCAGAAAATTCAATAGACGTTGCACATTAAAATAAAAATTGTTATATATCATTTGAAGAAGAAGATAACACTTATAATCTAAATGAAAATATGAAAGAAAACAAGACACACAAAAATAGAAAAAGACAATGGTCGCAACTGGGACTCGAACCCAGACCTCTCGTCTCTTTTTATAACCTCCAAAAGTTATAAAAAGAGAGTTTTTCTTATGAAAAATTAAAAATTGTTATGTTTATCGAAGGCACTGTCAAGATTTCATTTAGTGTGGGAAAAATAAAAGTTTTTGTAATCATAATAACATATTAATCAATCCATAAAAAAATGCGTTAAGAAAATTAAGAATTGGAAGATCTTAGTCAAAGGATGCCATAAATATGTCCAAAAGGGATTGGGCTCAAATTTTAAATGCGACCGTAGATTTTTCTATTCAAAATTTAGTTAGAGAGTCGCTAATGTTGCATTTAATGATTAAAATAAACATTATTGTGTCCAATTCTGAGATTTTTCTGGACGTACACGGAGTAACCTTTGAAGATCATTTCTGAACTTGAAACAGTGATGATGACAGAACAAAAAAAGCAGAGTGTACTTTTGAAGTGAAACCTTCAGAAAACCAGAGTTGACAAGAATGGGGAGACTACAAAGCACTGCACAAAAAGGACACCGATTGTACTATACTCTATCGTAGGATAAATCCTATAGATGTATATGTTTGTCTCTTTTTAGTGTCGCTATTTTACACTTCAACAAGCAGTTTAGTGGAAATGAGGCATTGTGCCATTGGGCATTAAATTATCTTTCCATTTATTGTTTTAGGAATTTGACCAGGTTTTATCAGGTTCAGTAAACAGGTATATAAGTTTTGAAAAGATTAAAGGGAACATAAACAAATACTGATGATGATGGCGTTATTCATGGTATCCTAGTTGCAGAATCACACACGTGATGAGAGAGATGGAGTTGCATAATTATTACACGTGCAATGATATGGAACGCAATTGAAACATAATTATGCTAATATATTTTGAAAGCAGTGTTCCGAATTTGGTTGCCGGATTCGAGAACTTTGTCAAAACATCATTTACGGGAATGAGGTTAGGAAACTTGTGCAACAGATTGTTTGGCGATGAATATTGCGCCTTTATAGCCGTACTCATATCCCAAAGGATTCATTCCGTCTTTGTTTGAAGAACTGTGGCCATTCTAACTGTTGAGTATTAGTTCCTATGTTTGCTTTTGTGTAGCGGACTTGCAATATCCCTTATTCAGTGGAGCGGAGTTAAGGGTCGGGGAATTGGGAAATTAAATGGAAAACTGCATCGGGTCGGTTATTATAGTCTTTGTTTGCATTAAAATACTGCGATGAAATTTGTTATATAGGCAAGCAATGAAAAAAAATGCTCAAAAGGTCTGTCAACATAATTGTACTGACCAACAAACAGTGCACTGTTTTCAATAAAATCTGTGAAAGTTTTTTATGTTGAAGTCATCAGTGTTTATATACCTTCATATATCTTCCCATCTATTTTAACAAAATTTCTGTGCCTATGAAAAATGAAGCCAATTCTGATGATAAGGGAAATTCTTAAACAAATTTGTGATATTTACGTCACCAATAGTGAGAAGGGTGGGGATTGTGTTATGCAGCGCAGGTACATCAGATAAAGGTAGGCAAAGGGGAAAAGGAAAAAGATGATCGGGAAGTAACTGCATAAACCGATCAGGTTACAAGTAATCTCGGTTAAACTTCCAGGCAAGATTTTGGGTCTGGATACTGAGAATATCTTCCACCCTTTAACCGTCAAAACGTGTACCCTCCAATATCGAAGGGGGATGTGTTATGCAGCGTATGTACATCAGACGATCAGATAGAGGTAATAAATTAATCACACGTTTGGGTGATTATTTTGCTGTAGTTCTATTTAGTTAATTTTATTTTTTTTATTAGACCATAGAGTACCCTCCCTCAAAAGTCCCGATCCGCCAATTTGGCGACCTTCACTCATCCGAATTATGCTTAGGTTGTCAACACACCCAACTGGGCAATTTCAGCTCAACAAATGAATGACATCATCTCCTGATAATAGATTTCAAACGTTCAGCTACGTGCCCAACTAGAGTTTGGGAATTGAAACAACCACATGTTCCACAGAAAGACGTTACTAAAATTTAAAAAAAAGCAAGTACCTAATTAACTAACATGTCATTGATGAAGAAGATTACACTAAAAATCTAAACGAAAATATGAAAAAGAATAACACACGGAAAAAATAACGGTCCTCTCTGGGATACAAACCCAGAACTGGGAACAAACACCTTTACCAATTCGGCTACTGAGACGTCTTAATTAAATGTAATTTTTGTAAATCTCATTGAAATTTCAGAATTAATAAAATATTATCTTCGACTATTTTTTGTTCTATATTATTGGCAGCTACTTTTTTCGAAGAATTGGTTTGTGACCTAGATAGAGTCTCGGATAAAAATATTCGATTTTATTTATATGGATCTCCTACATATTGACTTTTTTGTTAAAGTCTGAAAAAAAATTCAATTTTTATTTGATCCCAAATATGAACAAAAATATGAAAAAGAACAATGTCTCAGTTGCAAACGTTTGCAACGTTTGCAACTGAGCCACGAACCTCTTGTCTTACCGGGACAAACGCCTTTACCAATTCGGCTACTGAATGTAGACAGTTAACTTTTATTTTTCTGTGTCTAGTTCTTTTTAATTTTTTCGTTAAGATTATTGGTGTTATCTTCTCCTACACTGAAATATTGATGGAAATAATCTTTAAAAGTTAGAAAAAGAGAGTAGTTTTAATAAAAATTCTCAACCAATAGGAGCCTTGAAAAGTGAGTTTACAATCAAAGTGGCCAATGAGCGTAGTTTGACGCTTTGTAGGTACAGTAATGCGTCATTTTCGTTTCACATCTCAACCAGAGCCTTGAAAAGTGAGGTCTTAATCAAAGCGGCCAGTGAGCGTAATTTGACGCTTCGTAGTTACTGTAATGCGTCATTTCCGTTTCATATCTCAATCAATGGGAGCCTTGAAAGATGAGGTCATAATCAAAGCGGCCAACGAGCGCAGTTTGACGCTTCGTAGGTACTGCAATGCGTCATTTCCGTTTCATCCGAATTTCAAATCACACCCAAGCTAAAAAAGTTTTACTTCAAAATGTTAATTTAAAATTAGCCTATAACTTAAGTAAACAGTTTATTCTTATTTGTTTTAATTAATTTATTCTTTGTTATTACAAACGTTTTCTTCTCTGTGAACGAAGAATAATATTAAATACAATCCGAGCTGCTTTTCTCTGCCAGGGGCTATCGTAATTTATTTCTAGACATCTCGCTCCGAAGAGTCCTTTCCGCTGTTTGCAAACATTAAGATTAAGCATTAAGACAATAAATGAAAATATTGTATCTGCTTTTTACTATAAATTAAACTTCAGTAATAGGATAATTGTTTATAATATTACGTATACATAATATGAACTCTTTTATGCTATTTTTTTTTATTAAATTGAAAACTTCTGGGAGAGAATGAGATAGAATGAAATCTTACTTACGTACAGTACCTACGAAGCGTCGCGTTCTGTCAAGCTGCGCGCATTGGCTGCTTTGATTATAAGCTCACTTTTCAAGGCTCCTGTTGGTTGAGGGCGGCTGGATAATTTTACCGTGGTAAAGGGGGCGATTTTTTCAATACCGTTAATAAACACTGCTTTAGAGTATTTTAAAATACCCATATATCAGACTTAGTATGCCTACTTTAGTCTGTGCATTAGAAATGGTAATCGGTCTGTTAACAACGGGTTGGGAGTTGGGAACCGCCCTCATTTGTACAAATCAGTGCGCTAAATTGCTAAGATTAAAAAATACGACGTTATCGATGTTGTAGCAGAAAACAATTTTTTTTTTTTTTTCAAAATTTCCCCTTTTTGTATGAAGATATACTGAAATGTCGATGCGGCGCATCCGAATTTCATTATATCCTGAACATTTTCATACAATTTTTTTTTTTTTTTTTTAATTAATAATTTTCTAATAACTATGCTAAACAGATAACAGTTACTATGTTTTAAACTTTCTAAATTTGTTTTTATTATTTCTCTTATTTTTATTTCCTCGATTTTCCCTCTTTTTTTGTACGAATCATGTTCCATATGTTCATACTAATCCTAAATTAACTGTTCTAAAACGAGAATCATCCTAGTTGGACAGTCAAAACATTAACTAAATAAATAAATAAAAAGATATATAAAATTTGAAAAAAAAAAAAATCATTCTCAGCTACAACAACATTGAAAACGTCTTATTTTTATAAAATATTTGGAGTTCCAGCCTAGAGGTGGCTCCTAAATTCAATTGTTGGTCGTAGGGCAGGGTTAGCAGCTATTGAAGAGTCGGCTAGCCCTACTCCATACACTGATGAATGATGAACATTCTATCAGTCTCTACGGACTGAAACAAACTATTGCGCACTTTATTGTTAACCTTATTTATTTGAATGTTTTCAAAATATAAATATATATATTTTTAAAAAGATCGAAGTAAAATGAGTTATTTGCGTTAAATTGTGCCTTTCAGACTAAGTGGACCGGAATAAATAGGGTTCAACGGTCGTTGTTTAAGGCATAACGTTCCTTTTAAACACCAACGCGGTATCGGCATGTCCCACAGATTGCCTGTAAATTAGGCGCAGATAAAGTACCACCAGTACTTTATCTGCGCCTAATTTACAGGCAATTAAAACTAAAACCAGTGTCCTCACGCCAACCTTCACAGTGCCGCGGGCCTCGAAGCAAGCTTCACTGAGCTTTATTAGGCGTCGTCTCTGCCTTCGATCTGATCTATTAACCGAAAGCCTGATAGTTTAGCGTTTAGCAGGAGTTTCAGGGCTATCATTTAGTGACAGCCAACCATATCTAATACCATTTTAATAATTTTTTTAACCCAACTACTAATTGAATAGTATTAACAGGCTTGCGTCTGCGTGGTTGAATTTCAGATCCCGGCTTCGAGTGCATGTCTGACGACAAGCCATACGCGCCGCGTCACTAAACAAAGCTACCGTTGTAATTCGGTTTCGAGTTCAAGAATTCGTCACAAGATGTCGCCACTTTCGACAGCAGGTCGGATGGGGACATGTCCCCCCCAGGTTTAACTGCTACGAATTGGTGAATATGTAGTATCTCTCCGGATATGGAAAATATATTATTGTATCAAGCGGTTCTATATTACATTTGACGTCATTGCCTACCTCGGTTACCTTGTCCCGGTGACTAGCTACACTGGATGACAGCGGATTCGAGGAACGGGCTATTTTTAGAAACAGTTCCTATTGGATTTATAAAATGATCACCAACACTAACCGGGCGAAGCCGAACTAAAAGCCGCCCGTAGGGCCTAGCAGCAAAAAATTTTGGAGCGAGTTTTAACTGCTAGTATTTATTAATTGTTTTTGTATTTAATTCGTAGAAGTTCTGCAGGAATTTTAGTTTTATTTATTGTGACAGCTATTCCGGCTTACAAGACCATTTTAAAACTGTAGTGAGAACACTCTTAGACGACTTATTTATTTGATTCTGTTTACCCCTTCCCAATTTAATTTTTTAAAGTGCCTAAAATGATTTATCACCGGTTTAACCAGTGATTCTCAAAGTGGTCCAGGTGGACCCCTGGGGGCCACGGCAGACCCGACGGGGGTCCACGAAGGCGCGATAAAGAAATAGTGATTCACAAGTTGTAAGTGGGGGTCCACGAACTGGTTTCGATATCCGTATCCCATCCCACTCCCCGTCTCATATCCCATTACGCCCCCTCCATAAAAGAGCGACTGGCTTACAGCAGTGCACGTTGTTGTACCGGTTATGCATGAGATCTTAAAACGCCCAGCTAGACAAGGGGGGGGGGGCGTAATGGGATATGAGTGTACTGTACTGGGAACATACCCACAACCCCTCCCCCCCTCCGTCTTGGCAAATAAAATCACTGGTCCATTTTGCCCCCGTTTGAAAAAGTCGTAGGTCCGGTACCGCTCCGTTGTGACAGACCACACCTCGCCATTCTACATCCAGTACATGCGTTTTGAATATGGTAGAAATGTACCAGCAGGGGGTCCACAGTGAGGTCTACGAGAAAAAAAAGTTTGGGAACTTCTGGGTTAAACCGATTTACCGATAAAATAATTGTGAAAATAGATTTTCTTTTTTGTTAGGTACTTTGAAATATGTTATCCCCACATTAAATGTTAATTAGCTGTCGCAATAATAAAACCTAAAAAACTTAAGCGGAATTAATAATAAAATCATTAAATTTAAAAAAAAATCTAATATTCGTGAAAAAAAAAACAGCGTGATTGCCAAATATATTAAAAAAGCTTTTTAAGTGACTTTTTATAATGGTAAAATAAAGGTATTTTTATATTGGAAAAAATTAAATAAATTCTTTTCAACGCCGAGGTAGATTATTTGCCAAAAGTAATTTAGTGAGAGCGTAGAGGTAATAAAAACCTGCCACCATTTTACCAATGAAAACAATGCTTTGAAGTTGGGTATTCATAAAAATATATAAAATAAAGCTTATACCTGGGCTACGTTGAAATGTTCAAACAAAAAATATTGATATAGAATGACGTTGTATAATACATTTATAAAAAATCTGGAAAATGTTCCAACGAAAACTTTATCTAATTAATTTATAAAAAATATTTATTTAATGTAGACAATATAAGCGACACTCAATCGATAATCTGAAATATTTTAAATTAAGTGTCGCTAATATTGTCTACATGAGATCAGATTATTGAGAGGTCTTGTTCAGATTTTCGATTGACTTAAATTTTATTTCTCTCTTTCTCTTCTTCTTCTTAATTAAATAAAATAAATAATTACTCTTAATGAAATAAATATTACATTACTTAGATCTAAATTAAATAAATAATTACTGTTAAATAAATAAATATAACATTACTTAATAATTATATTATTTACGGTACGCTTAGCGAAATTGGGGGTAGGAAATATCTATAATATAAGTTTTAAAATTCAGCTCCACGTTTTCAAATTCGGCGTTTTACGCTCAGTGGTTTGGCACCCTGCCATTGAAATAAAAAGTCGTGGAACAAAATTTGTTCAATTTTGCACACAGAATCACTGGTTAAAAATGCCCGAAGTCGTGTTTATACTCTGAATAAAATTGCATTTATTGTATTTATGTGACTTAATTGCTAAATTCATATGAGAAATTAAAAAATTACAAATGAAACATGTTTTTCATTACACGTGTACACAAGATAGACAAAGGGTATGGGGTACAACAATTTTGTAGTAAGGATCAAAGAGTACGCAGGCTTAAAAAGGTTAACAATCGCTGCTATAGAAGTATGTGTTTGTCTCTTTTAAGTGAAGCTATTTTTTGTTTCATCGAGTTTCAAATTACAACGCGGCTAAATAAGTTTTTACTGCGAAAAAATTTGGTTGTCTGTAAAGTCGGTTTACGGACGATAATTTTACGTGATAACGATTTACGTGATAATGATGGTGGAAGAGAGATAGATGTTTCACAAGCCGAACGCTCAGGCTGAACGCTTGTTTCGCGCCCTCGCTTGGACGCTCGGCTCAGGCGGAACGTGAAAACGTGACAACGTGACAATGAGTCATGCTTTTTCGTGAAAGCAGCCGGCGTTCATCGATTTATAAGACGTTATCACGTCAAAATATTTCAGCTTATTATTTTGACTGCGGTGTTAACAAACTCGAAAGAATTTATTTAAAATCACGTAAAAGATTCTCTCATTTTATCAATTTTAAAGAACCTTCTACAATAACAAACTTTTAAAGAAAAAATATATTCAAAATTAATTGATTAATTAGTTTATTTAAATGTTTAATGACCGACACCTATCAAGCAATCTATGATGCATCAGGGTTTACCTGAAATTATGTTTAATTAAATGAAGACACTATGAGTGAAACTCAATCGAAAATCTGGAAACAGAAAAATCAGAAAAAGATATTTGCACCTCTGGGACTCAGTGGTCAAGAGCACTCGCCCGGAATGTAGAGAGGTCCTGGGTTCGAGTCCCAGAGGTGCAAATATCTTTTTCTGATTTTTTTGTTTCCAGATTTTCAATTGAGTTTCGCTCGTAGTGTCTTCATTAAATTAAATATTACAATTTGAGTTTTTACTCATAAAAGTAAAAATAAAAAGTATTGAAATTATGTTGTTATTGAATTCATCGTCATTTACGGTAACACATTATTTAAGAAATATTCCATGAATAGATGATTAATAAAGTGTTATGTATTGAGATATTTTTCTCATCATATTGGCTTCGTATTATGTAATTCTAATAATAAACTGCGCTCAACTGATCAGTGTTACGACGATACTGTTGCGAGCATTCTTCATAACAGAAAGACTTCTTTTTTAATTTTTGCGTTATGATCTTCGTTGTATAAGAACCGTAAGCAAGAATTTTTAATGTAAATTAAGATCCGTTAAAAGAAAATTTACTGCGAGGTAAAAAAATTCTTTTCAAACCAATCAAAATTTTATTCAAAGTGGTTTATAATTCCAACGAATTCGGAAAATTTGTATTTATTCTGAGATTTGGAAAACGAAAATAATTTCATTAACTGCTTTTAAAAATGATCATTTGGAGTAAAACGTTGCTTGCTTTAATTTTCTTTTAAATTTTGCTGTTTTTTTTTGATAAACGGAAGAAACGGTTTACGCCGGACATTAATGGACGTACTAAAAAAACACATTTAAAAATTGGTTGTCTGTAAAGTCGGTTTACGAACGATAGTTTTACGTGATAACGTCATAAGAAAACTTTTACAATTTTTAGAATTTTATAGTCAAAAGCCGAACGCTTAGGCCGATCGTGCCTTTCTATCGCTTGTTCCGCACTATCGCTTGCACACTCGGCTCAGGCGGAACGTGACAATGAATCATGCTTTTTCGTGAATACAGCCGGCGTTCATCGATTTATAAGACGTTACCACGTCAAAAAGTCAATGGTGACCAAAATTTGATATAAATTTTTTACACCAAATAATTTCAGGAATCACTGGTTAACGTAAGTCAAGTACACCCTTTATATGTATCTAAACTTTATAATGTAGAACAGGGAATTCAATTATTGTAGTGATGAATTCTGAGGTTTGCATAAATTCATGTTTGTGCTAAAATATGATTTGCTTTTCATTTATTTCGACAAGGAAATAGTCAGATTTGGTATGGAACATGATTCCAATTGAATTTACATAATACTAAAACTGTTCTTCGTGATATTTCACAAGAATCAAAGAGCCCGAAGCCAGTGGGAGTATTTTGATTTGGAGAATGTCGTAAGGTTAAATTTGAGAAGGGAAACAAAAAGTAAAGAAGATGGTGTAGATTGAGGCAGCAATTAAAATCTCGTCACGAAACAAAGCTAAAGAAACCTTTCGCAAATTTTTTCTCCTATCAGGGAAATACAAAAAGTATTGTATATTGTGGAATGATGCGTAAAAAGTCAGTTAAAAATTGTATGAGTTAAAGATGTCTCTCTAATTTCTTCCGATATTTAATTAAATTATTATGTCAAGTTCATTTCAACATTTTTTTTCTATCACACGTCGCCGGTAACCACTAGATTGCTATACGTCGCGATGGATCATGTAATACGCGTTCTGTGTCGCGCGCTGGGAATAGGTGGAGTGCGTTTTACGCTACTCCCTAGGCTGTACCCAACAACCCAAAGGCGAACCGTGATGTAAATTTTATTTTGCTTTGGTTTTCATTTGAAAAAAAAAAATCATCGCACAGCAAAATGATGCCTTCGTTTGTAACTCCAAATACGCTCTGAAATCACTGGTTAAAATCTTTCGGATAGGTACCAAGTGTACAGGGAAGAATGGTAGGAAAAAAAATTTCAACCGAAGATTACCAGAACTATTTAAGAATAGCAGGCTTTTTGGAACTTTTCTATTTAAATAATATCATCAAAACTTAAAAGAAATTTAAAAATAAACTAAAGTGTGGAACTCACACGCGGTAGATCTGAAACCTTCTGAAAACCAAAGTTGACAAGAGTGGGAGGGTACGAAGCACCGCACATTCTCTCACAGGCTAAATCCTACAGATGTAAGTGGTTGTCTATTTTTAGTGTCGCTTCTTTCGTTTCATCGAATTTCAAATCATAACGGTGCTGAAGAAGTTTTCACATAAATTTTTTTGACCATTTCTTTCAACTATTCTGACGTCAAAGAGGGCTGTAAAAAAGATTTGATGACCAGCTCATAACAGTTATGCTTTTCCTATTTTTTCTCAAATTACCATTACGGAAATGAACAATAATGAATTCTTGAGCGGCTCCTTTCTACTATGCCACTTTTTTTCAGTAGAGTTACTGTTATCTTAAAGTCGCAGGTCTGCACGAATAATGGCTCCTAGGATTGTGTGGGCTGTGGACATTAGCTCACAGACCTAAGCGGTTATTGGCTCGTAGGCCTGCTGGGATATTAGCTCGTAGGTTCGTGTTGACATTCGCCCAACATCCCAAGTTAACGCTGCGAGGAGAATTCTGCGGGCAATTTAAAATTAGCCCCGGGTATTTTTTGCGGCACTTCCCACAACATCGTCTCTCATCTTCAATCGTTTCACAGCATTCCGAATTTATACCGAAATGTAACACGTAAAAAACAAAGATCTTTTACTATAATGCATCTATTTTCAAATCTTTAAAAAATATGGTTTGACTAAAGATTGGACCTTTCTACCCAGGAACTGGCGTCGACTACTCTACCAACCGAGTCAAAATTCTCAATTGGAAAAGATCGACATTTATTGCGTGTATTAAGGGTCCACTATTCGAATTTCGACCGATTTCTTAAATATCTCCCTTAAACATTTGAAGTTTGTGATGAATCGTAATGCCTACCTACACCTACACGCTATGGGAGAAATATTTTCACGTTCAAGAGTGCCTGCGAAGATTTTTTTTTTAATATCGTGTAAATTATAGGTACATCAAATAACGGCTAATAATCAAAACAAGAGACACGTGGACTTTTACCACGTTGGGCGACCTTCATTTTCGTTCCCACAGGAATTAAAGTTGAACGAACTTTATTTTAAACAGAATCAAAGACAAAGAAATGAATGTTTATTGGCCCTGAAGAGTGCTTATATAGAGTGGGCTTGGAAACATGAGAATCTATTACACGAACAAAGGGTGCACTGTTAGATTGACACAGCAGACGATGAGGTTTACTTTAGAGAGAACCGATTATATTTGACAGTGCGGCCATTAAAATTGAATTGTGGCCGGGTACGAAAAAAATTCTAATATAAACAGAATTCAATTAATGAAGATTTATTTCAAAATATTTTAAACATAAGAAGGCGTTTAACAAGTTTGAACAAATATAATCCGGCCCTTGTCGTTAGTGAGGGAAGAATTGGCGGCGGGGACGGTTGATCGTGAACAATTCGTTGTCTTTTTTTATAACTTAAATCAAAGTAAAAAATCCAGTGAATTTATATTCGATGTTTCTGTACAAATTAAAGATAATTGAAGAGTGGTCTTTAAACACTTATAAAAATTTTGTGTCTCAAAATATAAATAGGATTTCGGAATAATAATAACATAATTAAAACTTCAGAGATCCGATTTACTACAATTTAATTTACATTTGTGAGAAAATAATAATCATGAGAGAGATACGCGACATATAATTGAAAAATAATTTAATTTCAATATGAGTTTACAAAGGAAAAATAATAATAATAAAATTTCGAATTTTATATCTAAAATAAAGTTTTGATTACGACTAAGAAGTCCGGCTGAAATAAATTATAGAGTATTAACGAAATATTAAACAATTAAAACTTAGTTTTAAAACGAATAAAATAACATCAGTGAAATAAATAAATAATAATAACGAATTGCTCCAAAGCGATAGTGATTTAATAAGATGATCAAATCTAAAAAAAATTAAAACTTTGGTTTTAAAACAAATAAAATAACATCACTGAAATAAATAAATAATAATAACGAATTGCTCGAAAGCGATAGTGATTTAATAAGATGGTCAAATTTTAAAAATTAAAACTTTGGTTTTAAAACAAATAAAATAACATCAATGAGATAAATAAATAATAATAACGGATTTATTATGAGTGATTAAAATGATTTACACTAAAAGAGCGAGAGGATCAAAGGGTTTCAACATAATCTAATAACACCTAAGTGAAAATTTAAATAGAATCGTTTTTTTTTAATCCAATTCTAGCAGGGAGAAGGTTTTAGACATAGTCTAAAATATCCAAGTAAAAGATTTTTTATAGTATCGATTATTTTTTTTTTATCAAAAAAAAATCTAATATTAAAGAGTGCGATTAAAATTTTTAAACACCAAAAGGGTAATTTGCAGAATTTTGGTAAGTTTTTTTTATCAATAAACTATTTACAGGTTCTTGGAGATAATGCAGAGCAAGCAGTCACAATTATTTATAAAATTTGCGAACAGAGCATGTCGGTAACTAACAATTTTAATAACAGCAACAATTTTAATAACAACAACAAATAAATATCTATCCAAGGAGTCAGGTCAATCCCATCAGACATGACTTAGTTTGTTAACTTCGGCCTTCGAATTTGCAACGACGAATATATACACAGAACTATTTAACTTTCATATTTGAACTTAAATAATTTGTTCCTTAATCGGATCGATCTAAGAATCTTTTAGAAAAATCACGTATTCTAGGGCAGTAGGACATCCAGCAAACACATGGTTTATATGAAAATTAATGTGCAATTTTAAGGCAATAAACCACAAGCATAAAATAATTGTGGTCTGAAAATTTAAAATTTAAAAATTAAATTTATCAAAATTGAAATTAGAACTTTTGCATAACATTGTCTTTCTAGTTATCTAGGTGAATACCTACTACTTCATGAGGAGGGCTTCCTCAATAAAAATAAAGCCAAACCAAAAACTCACTTTTCCATTTATACCACCTAATAGGATAGGTATCCCCTATCCTTTCATACCTAAACACGTGGACTCAGTGACCACATTAAAAAGCACTGGTAGTGAATGGAGACATACAGTCCAAATCCAAAAATTTTACCCACGCAGTAGACTTCGGGATTATTGTATGCAATTATGGGTCGCTCGGAAAATTCCACAGCTTTTCCGAGGAAAACTTAAGCCCTGTGAAGGTATTGCCAAGAAAGTGGGCATGCAGAGGTAGAAGGAGACGTATGCGAGGAATACGCTAGCGCGGCGCTTAAAACTCTAGGTTATTTGCATATCGTAGTCTTGTCGACCTTCGATTTGATGCGAGCCAACTGGAACGCTCCCTTGGCGCAATCTCAGCAGGTCTAAGAGGTGGCAGGAGTGCGATTCTGTCGGATCACGAGGGAGATGGATACGGCAAAAACAGTCGCACACCACATTCAACGCGAGTAGAGTCGTGATAAGGGATGCAATGAAATACCCCTTCTAGAATCAGTCGAGTTAAACTACCTGGAGGTGAGGAGGTTGGGATAGTTCTGAGATACGACGGAAGACCTGGTACTTATCTCTGGTACGTAAAGCTCCTATCGAAGCAAGGAAGCCCGCAGAAGAGGGTAAAATCCGGTCTTAAGGTATGTGTAGCCGTGCATTGACAGAGGCCTTTTCGGAAGTCGGTCACCAGAATCTATTTGGTTAGTGGAGGAGCCAACCTTTGCAGAAAACATTTTTTTTTATCCTTGTCCCAATCCCTACACACATCCCTTCCCCAAACAATCTAGTGTTTACTAACCATGAAAAATAAAACTCATGTTAGGTGGAGGTTTGCAGACTTCAGGTGAAAACTGAGACCTAGGATTAGGTCATATGACTCAGGTAAAGTAAATACCTTTTCATGAAATGTTTGTTATAAATTGATAACTGTTAATTTTTTTTTATTTGTATTTTAAATATAGCTGTGTTAGGGAGGAAATAAACTAAATGGATATCAGGTATGGACAAAATCTAGGACGGGGTTAGTTTATCAAACGCGTTAGAAGATATTTAAATCAATTAATTTAGAATTCTTTCACTCTTACTCTAAATAACCGAAGTTACCACAAAACCATACATTATACTCTTTACATTTGTATGCGTTTTATTACGCGTATGGGTGTAAATCCTAAAACAAAAAATTACACAACGCAGGATACGGTGATAATGTAAACAAAAATTCAAAAATCTTAATTACTGTGTGAAATTATCACAGGGATTGCGAAAAATAGGGTTTAGATTAGCTCAGGAAAATGTAGAAGTTTGAAAAATAGGTTGAGAGAAGAGGTCTTTGCAAAAGTGCGAATGACTTAAAGTTAGACTAGAAATACCCTAAATGATGGGCTAGGTACATCATGATAGAAAGCTACGAAAATTGAAGCTACGAGGGTAGGCGCGACACAGCGCATTCGGTACCGTGATCGTACATAGGGGTAGAATCTCAACATATTTGATACAGCGTAGCCAGGGTAGATTTATCACGATTTGGTGCACGTAGGCAGGGTGTATCGTCACAAGTTTTTAAGCTCTTAAAAAAATATATGTTATTTTTGAAGATAATATCTAGATATCTATTATTTTACAGGTTATATTTATGAAAAAATTCAAAATTTTTCTTTAAATGATTCCTAAGATACGTTCCACGAGATTTTTTCTCTATTTTAAACGAGTCACGTTTTATTAAGCTTTTTCGCCATTTTCGCTGCGATTTCATTACTTAAAATATTAGAGCGCTCTGTCCAACATTCGTAATTACACATCTCTCCATCTTCTTCTTTTTCAGCCGAATAGCGCCGCCTTAACAGCTGTAATGTCATCGAATTTTAGAGAAATGCGTGTGTGTCTACATGTGTATTAGTTTACGTTTCATCGAGTTTTAAATCACAACGGTGCTAAAGAAGTTTTCACTTCAAAAAAACTTAAAAATAAGTGCAACATATCAAATATTGCTATGATTGTTCCGAAACGCAAGCATATGTCGCCTAACCTCTATCGGTTTAGCATACCAAATATTTCGAAAAGAAGGAAGTCATATCAAATGTGTCAGTGTCATAGTGACGAATGAATTGAATGATGATTATGAATTCCGCGATGAAATAAATGATGATGAATTCCAAGATTTTTGCCTCTTCGTTTCACTGTCTTAGTTCTTAATTATCGAAACGACCATTTTAGTTTTGGTTTAACCTCTACTTTAAAATTAAAAAATAAAGTTTAAAAAATGAGAGTTAATCACTTGTCTAAGAATTATTTAAACTAAAGAGGTCTTTACCTTACGAAAATAGCTTTATCTTAAACACCTATCATAATGTTTCATAGAAATAATGAAAGAAAACCTTATCCTCATGTAAAATTTTATAATGGTCGTTTGAACAATAATTAAGAACTAAGGCAACGAGCAGTGGTCCCGAGACTCTCGCACATTCAGTACTTGCCAAAGAGACCATTTGCTTGTTCTCTCCAGATATAAAACTATATTTTATTCATAATGGTAAAAATAAGGAAATGATTCAATGAGTATTTTTAAACATACGTCACTTGCGGAAATATTATTTTAAAGTCATGAAGTTGACAATTTAATAGCTTTTTTGCCTCCCCACAGCCGAGCTCATTCCAGGTTGTGTCAAGTCTGAGAGATATCATATTCATTGTTCACCTTTTCCTTTCCCCTGCGCCACTCCTTCGCAATGACAACACCTTACTGGCCTCGCAGCAACATTTTGAACGGGCTTAGACAAAATTATGTTAATAGATTATCCATTTAAAATTAGCAAATGTTAGAAAAAAATGTTATTCTTTAAGGTGAACAGCCGGGCTGCCTTTTTCACCCAAAACTTAAATTTGGATTTCAGGTCAAAATACCCATCCAATTCTAATAATTATTTTTTTAAATTATTAAATATTGGCCATATAACAATAATATTAGTTTTAGTTTTTAGTTTTTGAATACATACAGAAATATTTAGTAGGTGAGAAAACGCATTCGCCATCAAGACCTAGACAAACCTTATCCCCGCTAAATCACTAAACGTAACGAAACCACTCGGGGTGACCTATGGGGGGTGTTGGTTATTCAATAAATGGATTTATTCTCCAGTATTTGAGTTTAATTGCAAAGCGGAAATATTCTGGCTTTATGACAGATTATGACTGAGGAGTTTAAAAAACCTGTCATCACTGATGGCGGAATAATTAATAATATATATATTTCTTTATTGAATGAAATTTACATGATTTATTACTAAAAAGTACATAATCAGTTTTTGTTTACAGTGTTTATAAGTTACTTTACAAAAGATTAACAACAGAAAATAATATACATATCAGGTACTTGAAGTTTAAAAAAAAGTTAAATTTAGGTTTCTCGTAATCTGCCTCACAAGGCTAGCCTGTGTTGAGGCAGTAATTTAAGTCAATTTATAATAGTTGCGAAAATACCTACAATAAGTAGGTACATTTTTATTAATATATAATCACACAATAGATTCGTTGCGTTAATAATAACAACCACATTGGTACAATAATAACCATATTGGTTTCATTAATAATTTCGAGTTTGGATGAGTGTACCGGTAGAGGCCCTAACATTATTTTTGATCCAAATTTTTATGTCATTTTTGAAATTTTTTTGTGAATCACTTTTTTTTATTCTAACTGGAAGAATGTTGTAAAGTCTTGTTGCATAGTATCTGAAGTTTCGTTGGCCAAAAGTAGTATGCGTTATGGGAATTTGTAGTAAGTATATATAGGTATATATATACTTACTACAAGGTATCGGTACCGCCACCCCGTTGATTTGTTACACGTACCATTTCTATTATGTGTAATAAATTTCAGCCTTTTATCTTATATACAAGGGGGTGCTCATCGAATTAGAAGTTTCTGACAAGTTCAGGATTTTAAGTAAAACACGTAATTTAAGGTTTATTAATATTACAAGTATTTTAATCAAATACGTATACTAAGTATTTAAATATGAACCAAATTTGGAAACAAAGCAATAATTTACATAATATTAGTCACAATCTTTCAAAACTATGTTTGTTAACTCTTTTTTGGATGTTTCAGTAGAAATAATTTTTCTATTTTGTTCATGTGAAGTAAAAATTGCTTTTCTTCCTCATTCTATAACGTGTTGTAATCTTCTAATAGTTTAACACCTCTCTCCACTGTATCATTAACAACACGTAAATTTTTGAGGCAACTTTTGCCTTGAAGGTAATCAACATTGTCATTCCAAGTCTCAGGAGATTTACCGCAAGAAAGAGTCCTTGATATCGAGAACTAAGTTATTCGTATTGAAAAGCTTCTAATTTAATTTCTGCAAGCTTAGCAGAATCACCTCGTACCGAACGATTACCGCCAACAGAACTTATTTTTTGAGAAATGGCCTGTTTCTCAGCATCAGACAGCTTGTCAGAAAGTAAGGCAAATGCAACTAGTTCATCTGACGAATATCATAAGTGACGCTCTAAGATACCCCTAGCTGCTATACTGATTTCGGAATCAATGGCTTCGGACAATTTTAAGCCTTTCCAAAATAGTAAGTCATTTACTAGCTTTATTAGCTCTTTGTAATCATCGCGAACTTGATTTCCCCCAGATAGAGCGGTTGTAAGACTTTTAAGAGTATTTTCAGAAAACTGTTCTGCGTTTTTATTGAGGTCAAGACAATCGTAGTGCTTCTTCGATAATGTTTCCCAAATATCGCTGAATCTTTTGAAAAGTGAGATTTGAGGAGAGCTTGATGGCCCAAAACACATAATAAATATTTTGAAAGCATTATTTGAAATACGCGATGACGACAAGCAAGCCACAAAAGATCACATTCTGTCTTTTCTTCTAAATGAGTGCAAGCTCCCTTTTTGGCAACGGTGTTAGAAGCAGTAGTGTCAAAACTCATAGCCCGGACTTAATTTGTGACATTCCACTGTTGCATTGTGTCAAAAACAGCATCAGATATTTGTTCCCCCGTTCCCGCAGTAAGTTTAGGTACTCCTAATAGTTTTTCACAACCATTACCGTCTTCTGCAATTTTTGTCAAATTCAAAGCGCTTGCCTGGGCAATATCGAAAAGTTTGTCTTGTTCTTTTGTAAACAAATACTCTCTTTTTCTTTGTGATTCAGAATTTTTTCCTATAATTTTCTTCAATAACAGCCAGTTCTTATGAAACTGAATCAGTTTTTCCGTTGCAGTTATTTTGTTGTCTGGTCGGAATACTAGATTTACTCCATACTTCTATTAGTTCTTGAATAAGTACATGCGCGGAATCTTTAACATTTTTGGATTCATTTAGTATGTGGTGATAACGAAGTAAAACTTTCCGAAGAGTAGGAAGTTGGTTAAGCCTCATCAATGGCTCAATATCTCGAGCCCCAAGTAGAAAAATTTCGTCTTTTTTTCGATTAGATGAACACATTTTATTACACTGATTCACTTCACAGTCTACTAAATAAGTATCAAAACTGTTTAAATTTGTCTATAAAACTCTTCATTGGTTTATTTTAATATATATTTAAAAGTTTAACACGCGAAACTGTCATGTAACAAAAAGTAAAAATTAAGCATTTTACAAAAAAATTCAAAAACAACACTCGATTGAGCACCCCTTTTTGCTTGTGCTGTCTCGCTGAAATTTTATTATGTTATTACAATGAATACATGTAACAAATTCACGGGGTGGCCAAATGAAAAATATTTAAAAAAAAATTTTGCACCACCTTATTGTGCATACATTTACACTTGTATTGATGTTGCTGAATCGTGTATTGCCTCAAATGTATATTTATGTGGTTCATTATTGAATGATAATGAAAGGAGTGGTTTCCGCAGAATTGAAGTGTAATTGGTTGCCAATCAGTTATCGGAACGAGTGTTGTACGGCCGGGAAAATCAACCCTCGTATAATTAACGTTTCCCGTTACAAAAGGAATGAAGATATCTCGTGGGTCGCGCGCTGGGTGTAAAATCATTGAATTTATGTGCTAACAAGAATTTTTAATTTTATATCATTGGGAAATCCAATAGTTATTTTATAAGGTTTGGAAAAAAACCTTTATAATAATATTGAACCAATGATAAGTTTTCACTGATATTTTTAAATAATTAGTGAAAATAAACGACTAACCAGTTAACTTTCTTGGTACCCACCTTGCACAAACTTTAGTTGAAAATCAGTTGTCGAATAATCGTCATCACACTGACTTTACTGAGGGAGAGGATTCGACATTTGTGGGTATCTGGGATCAATACAAACGATTTCAACAACTCGCATGCCGTCACTGCAATCAACTGGCTGCGCCGTTTCCTTTCAACTAGTTAAAACAGTCTACGGAGATGAGATGCTGTGAGGAAAGGGAAAGGGAATGAATCTAGTCTGTGTAGAGTAGTAATATGTATTGTGGTTTTTATCATTAGCTTCACACAGGCGGCTCAATCATCTTTGAGGATGCTGTGCGGAGGATCTTCTGACGGAATTTGAGGGTCAGTGTGTTCAGGAATGACGGACGTATGGCTCTAACCCTCCCATTGCGGTGCAAGGAAAACAATGCAACGCATGCCGGCTACCAGCTAGTATTTTATAAATGTTATCGCCAGCTCAGTTTTCTATCGTTTCATGTAAAAATACTTAATAAAAAATTCCCAAAATTTTCAAATCAGGAAACTTTGGATTCATAATGGTTTACATTTTAATTACTTTGCGATCAACTTTTAGATTTGAATATAAAGCGAGGTGTTTTTTTTAAGTGAAAACTTCTTAAGCACCGTTGTGATTTCAAACTCGATGAAACGAAAAAGCGACACTAAAAAGAGGCAAACATCTACAGGATCTAGCCTACGAGAGAATGAGGTGCTCCTATTTGTGCGGTGCTTCGTAGCCTCCCCACTCTTGCCTACTTCGATAATATTTTTAACGATGATGATAGTAAGGGAGACACAACGATTTCTATGAGACCTATGTGAGCTATTCCAAGAACCAAACAAATAAGTCTGAGTGGTAGAGGAGATAAAATCAATAAGTTATTGTTTTAAATTTTTAATACAAAATATTTTATCAATATATAAAAATGATGTGTTTTTTGCGGGTGTCGGACAGAAAGATTTCTCATTGCGATTCCAAGAAAGCGTTAAAATGAAGAAAAAAAAAAAAAAATAAAAACGCTTTGAAAAAGAGTTTGGAAACTGGTTAGGCAAGAACTATGCGTTTCTTGAAATACTTTATTTCCACTGGTAATGCTTCTTCAGCGTGGTCGTTGTGTTTCACCGATAACCAAGAAATTAACATAATTAACCCATAACGCAACCTTACAAGCATAACCACGTTACGGTCGTTACAACTAAATTTCACTTCGTTGATGTAAGATAATGTTATATATCTTTATTTTAACTTGTCACGTTTGAGGGTACGTCGTTGAGGGAGTCGGAACAAGGGTGGAAGGATTTAGAAACCTGCTCAATGCGTGAAGGAAGCCAAAACTAAAAAGGAACTATTTACTGTAATGAATGTGGATCGAAGTTTAAATATGAACAAAAGAATGATGTTTGGGTTTCTTTGTTTGGACACGAATCAAAGCTATAAAAGGGAAAGGTCTTGTATGAAAGGCGGCTTCACCCGTTGACCATCACGCGATAACGTTACTTAAAATATAGTCTAATATTATACAAGTTATATCTTTTATTTAACGTCCCGAATATAGTAAAGGCACGACATCTTATTTACCTATTTTCAATGATGAATTTTATAAAAAAAATTATTAAAAAAACTTTCTTTTTATAATAACTTTTGAAGGTTATTCCCATCAATGTATAATATAATTGAAGAAGAAGATGTACTAAAAATCTAAACGAAATATGAAAAAAAGGCATAGGAAAATAAAAAGATAACGGTCGCAACTGGGACACAAACGCTTTACCAATTTAGTTATTGAAACGTCTTATTTTTAAGTTATTTTTGTCTGAGTTGCGACATATTATCTTTTTATTTTTCTGTGCCTAGTTCTTTTTCATATG
The DNA here is from genome assembly GCA_936435175.1 of Glyphotaelius pellucidus. Classification (NCBI taxonomy): domain Eukaryota; kingdom Metazoa; phylum Arthropoda; class Insecta; order Trichoptera; family Limnephilidae; genus Glyphotaelius; species Glyphotaelius pellucidus. The sequence goes on from OW386542.1 coordinate 8,167,859, forward strand.
CCGCTTAGTTTTTAGTATTATGTTCCTCTTCAATTATCAATTTTATATTTTATTATGGAAATGAAATTCCTAATAAATGTCCTAAATAATAAATTCCGGCGTGGGCAAGTAGATTTTATTTGGTGGAATTTAATAATTTCCGTAAGAGAAATGGCTTTAGCCGTGTTTGATCATCATATCTGAATGGCTAGGTACTTTCTCACCTTTCTCCTCTCCATTTCCTTTCTTCCTCACTAGCTTCAGCCACTACAACATATCCCAAATGGGGATGCCATTGTCTCAGTCTCTCCGGGTTGAACCACTGGAGTGACCACGCGAAATAAATAAATTTGCCTCGAGATTTCCAAAAGATCACTTTTTTAAATTTTCGCCAATTTAAAAAAAAAATCATACCTTCGAATTTTAACATTGAGACATAAAAACTTACAATAGAGCTATTAAGCTAAAGAATTGACCTGTTTTTTTTATCGTTTATCTCATATTTATATTTATTATAAAAAAAATATTTAAAAAAAACGTAAAATTTATAACCGCGCGAATCCTGCGTGTTTGTTACTTTGAAACTCCGTGAGAGGTTCTTATTCGAGTCAACATAAAATATTTTCGATTTACGTAAAGTATGTTGTCTGTGGTATACTTAATGATAATGAAAGGTGCATGTCTATGGAAAAAAGACTTAATTTTAACCGTTAATAGCTGATTAGAAATAAATACGCAGCGTGAAAAAAATTATTTCTAACATCTTTCTAAAATAGTCTACGAAGTTTGGATTTGCGACATCTATGGTCATAATAGATATAGCACTTCAATAGTTTCGTTTTAAAATAAATAGCTGGCCATGGAAATGTTTTAAATAATAACAATAAATGTTTTACGAATGGTAGGAAAATGTGGTCGAATCGCAGAAAAATAAAAGTGGTCCATTTTTCGAACATAATCGCTTCAGTGGTTGACTCTTGTGCGGTTTTCACATAAATAAGTAAAGACAGTAAAAAATAAACTGTAAAAACATGTTTCTTTGATATCGGATATCACTTTGTACAAGGTTTTAAGCTTGAAAAAAAAAATAAACAAAAGATCTACCTTCCTAATATCTTTAGCTTTTTTGCATTAAAATATCTCACGTCGATCAGAATACTTTGAATGTAATGTAGTACTTTATTATTATTAGAGAAAAGGGTATTCCTTACATCATAAATTATACAATGCTCTCTGCAAGGAAACAGGTTTAAAATAATTGCAATCAGGCAAAGCATCGTATTTCGTACTACGCGCTTTGGAACCTTTTGCGTTATGTTTCATCTGTAAATTGACATTTTGAAACACCGTGAAAAATCCGGATAAGAAAAGGGATATTATAATAATTGTAGGATTTGTGAACCTAAAAGTTTGTTAGTTTTTTAAAGCATCATTGCGCTTCAAAAACTAACATTATCAATTTGGAGACGAACAGAAATTACATTAATTAAGGCTAAAGAAGGAATATATATAATAAAATAAATATAAAACTTTTTCCACTTTAATTTTATTGACCGTAACCGGTTTCAGCTCGCTAGAGCCATCTTCAGACTGGTACAAATTATACTTATTCTACGGTTTATATATATAACGTATGAGGGAGGGGAAGCGCGCAATAAGAGTAATTTGTAGTGGTCTCAAGGATTTTAATCAATTATATTAATTACATTTGTTACTAAGTCGTTTTTAGACTGTCGAATTTCTTAATATTTTGATTATTCCAGTAGGCTAATTACTTTGGGATTGTAGCACACTTCAATATTGTTCAGGGAAAAACCTTACAAGTAATATGAATTATTAATGACCTAATTATTAATAACCTAATTTTATTGTCCAATTGTAATTATATTTATGATGCAAGGGATTTTTTTATTGCTTTTCGAATGGATACATGTTTATATTGGAGTAGGAATGGTCATTATATTAACTTAATACATATTTTAATTCCGGAGTTATATTGAAGCCCATGGTAAATTAATAATTTGTACCAGTCTGAAGATGGCTCTAGCGAGCTGAAACCGGTTACGGTCACGGTAAAGTGGAAAAAGTTTTATATTTGTTTTATTAATATATTATAATGGAATTCCACCATGAATTGTCAGTTTCAAAATTAGAAGCTAAAGAAGGAGGTGGCGCAACACGGCATAACACCCCAAAAACAAATTACAAAAAAACAGAAATTACATTTTAAATTAATAATTACCATTAGTAAACATCAACATATAAAATTATTACAAAAGCAAAACAATTTTTTTACATTAGCTCCACACAGAAGGCCCAGAGGAAAATAATTTCCCTTAGGGCCTATGTCATCTTAGAGGATGCTGTGTAAAGGGTCTTTTTATAGAATAAAAAGGAGAAGAACTTCTGGAATGGAAAAAAGGTACGAAGGGTGGGTAGGAATCTGGGGGTCGATGTGTCCAGGGGTGACAGGAGCATGATCCATCCCTCTAACCGCGGTACAGAGCGATGTTTCGAGTCAAGATCATCCGGCTGAAGGGGTCAAAAGGCCTCCCTCAACCAGTCTCTTTCCACCTTGTCTACCACACAATATGTAAGCATCCGGACAACCTCCCACAATTAATCCGTTTCAAATATATTTCATACTAGCTTTTCCCCGCGGCTTCGCTCGCATGGTATTACGGGAAATTACTGTAGCGGTTGAACTTATCAATTATCCCCCTCCTCCCCACCCCACCCCCTCCCGCATTCCACACATTCATTCCCTTACATTCAGTTTTCAAACATCTAGCCTGCCACCTAAATTTCACAAAGAAAAAAAGAATTATCCAATTTTGTTCATTCGTTCGGAATTTATGCACTTACAAACATTTTGGATGTTTATTTTTAATTAAATATTTGGAAGTTTGTTAATATAATACAAAATTACACTATTTATTATTCAGACTTTATAATCGTTACGAATTATATTTTTAATGTAGGAACTCTTATCTGACATTTATTCCAGCTTGTCCAAAAAAAACAAAACATATTCTAATATTTGAATTTTCTGGGGCAGTAGCTGACCAGGGGGCTGAGAACCTACCAGCTTAGAGCCCACAAATATATCAACATTGTTTCCATGGGAATGATTTTTTTTGACATTTGCAATTAACTCGCTTTTGTAAGCGACAGAAAACGTAAAACAAATATAATATATTAATATTTATAATTTCATAACGCCAGAGTTTACCATCATATACAATATATAGTCTGCGCATATAATTTAGCTTTCTATCGGTGAATGAATTTTTAAAGTCTTTTTATTGGTTAATGCCTGAAAAGGTCATAAACAAACTCGAGCAGTTTCGCATTTATAATATTATATATATATATATATATACTAGCTTTTCCCCGCGGCTTCGCTCACATGGTATTACGGGAAATTACTGTAGCGCTTGCACTTATCAATTATCTCCCCCCCCCACCCCACCCCCAACCCCTCCCGCATTCCATATATTAATTCCCTTACATTCAGTTTTCAAACATCTCGCCTACCACATAAATTTCATAATGCTATAGCTATAGCTAAGAAAAAAATAATTACTTATCCAATTTTGTTCATTCGTTCGGAATTTATGCGCTTACAAACATTTCGGATTTTTATTTTTATTTAAATATTTGGAAGTCCGTTAATATAATGAAAAATACTCTATTTATCTTTCAGTCTTTATAATCGTAACGAATTATATTTTTAATATAGGGACTCTAGCTACCTTGTGACAATATATCGTTTGTTTGAATTTTTTCTTGTTGACTCATTGTTAAATCAGTTATAATAACGAAAATGACGCATAAATTCAAAGAAAATTCTATTTCTAGAGTTCTTTGAACCAAAATTAAAGACATAATGACAAAATAATTAGTATTTTCATAAATAAGATAACTCTATATTTAGTTTTTTAATCCTGCTGAGGAAATTTAACAAAAAACGATTTGGTATCGAATATAATATACGCATAGTATTTCTCACTCTCAACGAAGGTCCGCTCGAGACTGACAAATATTTTTAAAATAAACAGGCATACACCATGAGGGTATAAGAGTGCAAAGTAATGATTAAAATTTTTAAAAGAGAATTTGTTGGTCTTCTCAATCGGAAATCTTTTGTGGGGATTCCTTCCCATTGAATTCGAGCTTCCGATAAGAAAATCATTCCTTACGAATAGAAACTTGTTCTCCTACGTGTTTAATATGTTGCTATTTATGTACCTACGAGTACATAAATACACATCTTACATAAGTTATGGATTTGTATAGAAATCGTAAGAAAAAAATATCTTTTTGATGACATCTTTATGAATATTCGTGTTTTTAACAAGCATCGAAAAATTTTAACAAACTGTTATTTTAATTTAATAAAAACAAATAACTTTGTTTACACCACTATTTAATTAACAATATCAACATGTTTCGAAAAATATGTTTTCTTCGTCAGGATAATAAGTTAATAAAAAATAACAAAAGACAAACAAGTATAGACAAATTAGAACATAGACAAAATATTAGAAAGGAGAGGTGATTAATTACTTAAAATATCATAAAAAACAATTATATAAAATAAAATAAAAAAATTATTTTAGGATGGGTAAAAATACACTAACATAATAAAAACTCTTTTAAAACAAAACAGGAAGTCTAAATAACAAAATAAATTATTATAAATATAAGTTTTAATACGAAAATAAATTTAAAATATGGCTATTTTTAAAAAACGTTTGGTTATTTATAATATTTAATTTACTGTTAACACTTTTTCTAATTTCTAAAATTTCTAAATTATCTAATTGTATACCCGTTGAGTTAGTGTGTAAAATTTTTAAACCTTTATTAATATCAAAATAATGACCTGTTTCCAAAATGTGGTTGGCAAATTCTGAATAATTAATATTATTTAAACATCTTAGATGTTCCTTAACTCTAATGTTAAAATTTCTAGAAGTCTTCGCAATATAAAAAAAGTTACAATCATTACAAATTAATTTACAAACCCCAGATTTGTTGAAAAAAAACACTTTTGTCCTTGTTATTTAATAACTAATTTTTTAATTTGTTATTGGCGTAAAAAGCTAGTTGGATATTATTTGGCATGTTTTTAATGTTATTTTAAGTTTAAAATGTGTTATATTTTGATGGGTTCTATGCCAACTCAGAATCAAGTCAACACCCCTTTGAAAAGTCATTAAAAGCTATGAAAAAAGGTCCATAACCTAACCTATTTAACAAATTTTTGAATATATTTTTTTCATCACTTTTAATGACTTTTCAGAGGAGGTTTAGATTTGTAGAGTCGATTTCATTCCGAGTTTTCCGGTCACCTCCAATGGTTTGATGACCTCCGTGGTCAAGGAATAACGCTCTCGACTAGCAATCCCGGGGTTCAAATCCCGGCGTGCTCAAGTTAAATTCATTTGATCGATTTTCGTTGTTTCACAATGTATAAAATAAACGGTATATTTGCGGCACTATCCATAATGGAAAATACTTTCAGATCGTCGTGGTGTAAGACCATGTAATGTGTTGATATCGGTAGTGTAGTGTCGGGTAGTACACAATTAATATAATACACGTAGTACTGTACCAGTATTTATTCCGGAGCTGCTTGTTGCAAAAGAGGACAAAACCTAACACGCATCACCTTATATAGCCTTCGTGCAAGCATGCCATCTCGCTTGCACTCATGCTCTTTCATACATACACCACAACCATCATTCCGAATTGAAACGTCGCCTTAAATGGCGTGCTATGTGACCCGATCTGAATAGCCAGGTAATTCTTCACATTCCTCCTCCTCATCTCCTTCGCTTTGGCGCTACCGTCAGCCTTACAAAATAGCCCAATTGGGGATGCTGTAATTTCACCGGCTTAAAACGGTTGCGAGCAGCTGGAACCCTTGTGCGGTATTCACATAAAAAAAATATATTCACGTATATTGATAAACTTTTCTGGGTACAATCAAACAAAGCGTAACTGAAAACTAAATTTTTGAAGTGAAACTTCTTTAGCCCTGTTAGTGATTTGAAATTCGGATGAAACGAAAGTGCGTCATTAAAATTTATTATTTGACGGGCCCTCGGTTCCACTATGATGCGGTAAATTCACGACTAGGCGCGGGTCTCCGATAGCGCAGCGGTTAAAGCGCCTGACAAATCGTGGTCAGAGAGACAGACATCCAGTGAAAGGAGTTTCGAATCCTACAAAATCCAAAAAAAAAATAAACCAAATCCAAATAATTTTTTTTTTTTTTTTGTGAAATCAATATCGAATCTTCAAACAACTTTAAAATAAAGAGGCAAAAGATAAGAAAGCGACATCTAACGACTTTCTAGTTTCACTTCGACCGCGTGTGAATTGCACACTCTGATTTTTTTAATCACTTCAACATTTTGCAGTAATTAAAAAAAAATCTTTAATTTTTATATTGCACATAAAAGTACCCTGTAAATCCACTCAAATAAAATATTCAATCATCTTCCATAACACGTATGTATTTACTACAAATCCATTTGGTAATTAAATTGTGATTAGTGCTGCGTGTAATAATCTGTTTTTCGACGATTTCAGTCATTTGTGCAGGACTTACGAATTATCAGCCCGTGCATAATAAATTATACTAGCAGTTAAAAACCCTCTCCGTTGGTTTTTGCTGCTAGACCCTGCGTGTGGCTTTTGGCTCGGCCTCGCCCAGTTTAAATGATGATGACCATTTTATAAATCCGATAGGAATCCGATTCCAAAAATAGCCGGTTCCTGGGATGATTATCCAGTGACAGCTAGTCACCAGGACAAAGTAACCGCGACTGGCGATGACGTCATATGCAACGTATAGCCATGGAGTATTAACGATTCAAAAAAAAACAGAGCGCGCAATTCAAACGCGGTAGAAGTGGAACCTTCAGTAAACTAAAGTAGACAAGAGTGAGGAGGCTACAATTTACGAAACTTAAAAGGGGAGACCGATAGGCAACCGAGCACCGTACAAAGAGGAGATCGATTATACTATATCATTCTCTCGCAGGCTAAATCCATCGAGTTTCAAATCACATTGGAGCTGAAGAAGTTTTCACTTAAAAAACTAAACAATAATCGTAAATCAGTACCAATCTATAATATGTAGAGAAATCTTTGTATCATTGAAATTATGGAGGATTTCTCCATAGCTATAGAATTTTTTTTTTTTTTTATTTTAAAAGAAAGACAAATATTCCCGGGTTACGAATAACCCAACAATGTTTGAAAATCTCCTACTACCACCACAGAAAGCCGAAAATGTTGCTTGTGTTGTGATGGAGGACTTAGCCAGTCGAGGAATCGAACACGGGACGCCCGGGTGGGACCCAAACGCGATGCCCACTCAACCACTGACCAGTCGAAATGTTTTGAGAGTTGTGTTAATTCTAAGTTGGTGAGAATGGAACAGGGAAGAGACAAGCATCCGTACTAGATATGTAATACAACTTTTGATGAAAAAAATATTATTCAGTTAAGTTGGGAATTTTGGCCTCTAATACAAAATTAAATTATGTATGAAAACGAACCGAACCGGGCCGCGCGGCTGTACCTCATAGCTACACATAATTTATTCATAAAGTATTGAACACACACATAATATTTTTTTAATGAAAAACAAATACCTTTGTATAACACCACTATTTTATTAACAATATCAACATGTTTCGAAAACTATGTTTTCTTCGTCAGGATAATAAGTCAATAATAAATAACAAAAGACAAACAAGTATAGACTAATTAGAACATAGACAAAATATTAGAAAGGAGAGGTGATTAATTACCTAAAATATATCATAAAAACAATTATATAAAATAAAATATAAAAATTATTTTAGAATGGGTAAAAAATTACATTAACATAATAAAAAATCTTTTAAAAGGAAAACAAGAAGTCTAAATAACAAAATAAATTATTATAAATATAAGTATTTATACGAAAATAAATTTAAAAGATGGCTATTTTTAAAAGACGTTTGGTTATTTATAATATTTAATTTACAATTAACACTTTTTCTAATTTCTAAAATTTCTAAATTATCTAATTGTATACCCGTTGTGTTAGTGTGTAAAATTTTTAAACCTCTATTAATATCAAAAGAATGACCTGTTTCCAAAATGTGGTTTGCAAATTCTGAATAATAATTATTATTTAAACATCTTAGATGTTCCTTAACTGTAATGTTAAAATTTCTAGAAGTCTTCCCAATATAAAAAAAGTTACAATCATTACAAATTAATTTATAAACCCCAGATTTGTTCAAAAACACACCTTTGTCCTTGTTATTTAATATATAATTTTTTAATTTCTTATTGGCGTAAAAAGCTGGTTGGATATTATCTGGCATGTTTTTAATTATCAAATTTGAAGTGTTATTATTTAAAAATATAATTTTTCTCCAATTATTATTCTTGTCAACTACGTGTAGATAAACAAAAGATCTAAAAAACTTTTTCTTATATTTTTTGTTTAACATATTATCTATTAATTGTGTAGAATAACCGTTATTTATTGCAATTTGTTTAATTGTATTTAATTCTGTTTTAAAATTTTTTGAAGATAGGGGAACATTAATTAGTCTACTTAGTAAGGTATGAAAAGCTGCTAATTTTTGTGAAAATGGATGATTAGAAGTTTCATGTATAATGATATCTGTATATGTGTCTTTACGAAAAATGTTAAATTCAAATTTATTATTAACAATAGAAATACTTAAATCCAAAAAATTTAAACTGCAATTTTTTCCAATTTCTAGGGTAAATTTAATTTTTTTTGTGAAGTTTATTAATGAAATTTAAGAAAATATTTAATTGCCTATTAGTTCCAGTCCATATACAAAAAACGTCATCTACATATCTTTTCCAAAAATAAACATATTTTAATAATAAAGCACGACTATTAAATTTTTTTTCTTCAAAATTGTTTAAAAATATATCTGCGACTAGGGGGCTAGTACTTGAACCCATTGCTAAACCATCTTTTTGTTTGTAAATAATATTATCAAATTGAAAATAATTTTGTTTAAGAATAACATTAAAAATTTTATATAAATCCTGAGACAAGTTTTTGGAAATGTTTGAAAAATCTAACAATTCTCTAATAATAGATTTAGTTTCTAAAAGAGGAACACTTGGAAATAAGTTTAAAACATCAAATGATATTAACATCGCATTTTTAGGTATATCCAAAGATTTTAATTTGCCAATTAACTCAAGGGAATTTTTTATTGTATGTTTAGGGTTAAAAATTTTGTTATCAAGAATTAATTTATTGATTGTAGAAGCCAATTTATAACTAGGGGCGTTACAATTGGACACAACCTGTCTAATAGGTTTTTCTAATTTATGGATTTTTAGCAAACTGTATAATTTTGGTACTTGCGGATTTTTAATAGTTAATTTTTTGTTTTTAAACAAACTAATAATATTTTCACTTCTGCAAGCTTTTAATGTATCAATAATTTCAAAGTCTTTATTATGTAATCCACTTTATCTAAAATAATAATTGAATTTCCTTTATCTGCCTTTGTTATGATAAGGTTTTTGTCGTGTGTAACTTTTGAAATATTGATGGCAAGCTTTTTTTCTTCACATTGTTTATTATTTTCCTTATAATTATTAGACTTTATGTTTTTAACAGTTTCACCTAATTTATATTGATATGAACTATCTTTTTGATTCAGTGCACAATTTATATCAACAGCTAACAATTCTATTTGTTTTTTATTTTCAATTTGTAAATTGTAATTCAAATCTTTTGATAAAAGATTTAATTCTTCTTTCTTAAAAATATGGTTAGTAAAGTTAATGACACGATCATGAAATATGGCTATTGTTTTATTATCATTTTTAAGTGTTTTTGAGCAAGAATTTTGGTTTTTATTAATAAAAGTTAAAAAATTGTTTTCTTTAATATTGTCACTTTCACATGGTAGAGTATTATAAGAACACTGATTTTGGTTTTTATTGTTAATATCAATTAATTTATTTAATTTCTTCATCAATTCTTCCTTGATGACGCCACAAAGTAAATTTGCCTATTTTGAAGAAACAAAAGTATTTTTGTTATTTATTTATTTCTCATCTGCCCTGATGATGGACACTGTAACGCTGTCCGAAACGTTGACTAAAGAAGGAAGTAGCAAAATACGGCATAACACCCTAAAAATAAATAACAAAAATACATGAAACATACTCATTTTTCAACAACTCGCGCGCCACCTATTGCATTTTTAAAGCTATTTTCATAACAAAGCCAAAGTTCACCAGTATACGTAAAAACCTTCGTGGTCATGCGCACAACAACTCACCTAAGTTTCATCGCAATCGGATGAATAGTAAAGGAAATAATTTCATAACGCCAGAGCTTGCAATTATTTATAGAAACCATTACAAGCATGCGCACATCAAATCACCAAAGTTTCATCGCAATCGGTTGAAGAGAATAGAAAATATTTTCATAACGCCAGAGTTCACCATTACTTACAGAAACCATTACGGGCATGCGCACATCAAAACGCCAAAGTTTCATCGGAATTGGATGAATGGTTTAGGAGCGCAGAAGGGACAAACAAAGAAACATTCAATTTTTATTTTCAAGATTAGAACATTATTACGGACAGAGTACGGGGACAGAGTAAAAGTTTAACGCCTTCCTGTTACTCCGCAATTCCAACTATGAGCGTTCACACAGGAGATAGGTATTAATTCCACTTAATTTGTGAACAGTGTATTCACATTCCTCAGTAATCCGTAGGAGGAATTATGTCGGTAATGCAGTTTTCCGGTCTGATTCAACGTTTGCCGCCTGCCCCTAAACAATGGGAAATTTGAGGTATTGAGCAGATCGTACTAAACCACACACAAAGCCTACTTGTAATTATCCTATCCGATATGTTTCTAGATGTCTAATTACTCAATAGTTGGTATTTACATAAATCTTGTTAAAATCGCATATCTTAGGGCTGTAAATAATCAAAATAAATTATATCATACAAATTTAGTGTTTTGTTAAAATTAATTGATGATTTTAGCACTGGACTGCTTTTCTAAATATCAACTTTTTCTTAACAATTAAATAAATTTACGAACAAGATTATTGAGGTCAGCAACAAAAACAAATTTAAACCTTAAAAAGGAAATCATGGGTGTGATCTAAATATTTAAAAATTAGCAAAAAAAAAAAAAAATTCCTAACAAATTTTTTTTTAATATTTAAAATTTTTTCTTTAGTTGTAATTTATCAATTAATAATGTTCGAAAAATAAGAATTATATATACATAAAAACCTAAATTTTTCCCTGAATACCGCACAAGAGTCCGAGCTGCTCCTGTCTGGATCCAGTTAGAGTAGTCATCCCCAATTACGGAATGTTGCTAGGTTGAGATAGGAAAGGAAATGGTAAAGAGGAGGGTGGGAAAGTAACCTTGCTATTCAGATCTGGTCACTAAACGCTACTTAAGCCATTTCAAGCAACTTTTCAATTCTGAAAGGTGGTCTTACATTAGGGCGATAATGCGAGTATCTTCCACTCTGGAACGTGCCGCAAAAAATTCACTACATATTGTTTTTAATGAATTAATTGTGAAATAATGCAAATTAAACCCGTGATCTTCGCAATGTTAGTCCAGAGCCTTACCCCTCGACCAAGAAGGCTGTCACTAAAAATCTCAAATAAACACAAATAATAGTTCAAAACTAATTTATTTTCCATAGTGTACTTTTCGGGTGAAAATCCCGTTTGCACGGGTATGATATGACACTAAATACCTAACAAACTTTATTAAATCCATTAAACTAAAAGTCTACGTTGTTTGTTCCATGATATCAAGCTGAACCACCCTTCGCAGGTGTATACTTAGATTCTAAATTCCTAGCAAAGCTTTATTAAATGTGTCCAATTATACTAAAAGTCAGTGTTTGTTTCCCCCAAAGTTGATTTAAAGTGCACAATATGAGCCCAGAGGGCACTCATGGGCAGCCGTTATATTCGTTACTTCAAAGGCTGCAGAAGTTCACTGTATTCGGGTGCTCGCTCATTGTTGCCAAGATATTTGTGATTACTTAACCGAATGATATTACTTATCTCTGTTATCTCTCTCAAGAGAGAGAGAGAGAGGAATATAAACGCTAGAAATATTTCGATTCTCATGCATACAAAATTTAAAATTGCGCGTCGTATTTGCACGAGGCAAGTAAGCGAAAAAGCGGTTTTTATTTATTTTGGGCATAATTTTATAAGAATGAAAAAAATTAGAACATACAAAACCTCAAAAATAGTCTTAGCCATAAAGGGTATTTTTAAAAAATTGTTTTTTATATTACTTCATAGTTAAGTTATGCAAAAACATTTTTTTAGTGGTTTAGGCTTATATTTTTTGTTATGTAAATAATAATTTTATTGTAATAGTATCTAAATAGGATTTCACGTATAGCTTCATTTTAAGGCAGTATTCTAGTCTAGAAAAAAAATAAACCTCTTTAGATTCAGACGGCACACGACACATTTTTATGACCACGGAACGTGACAATGATTGATGAGTTATGTTACATATTCTAAGACCCTTGGGTTATGATATCAAATAATAATGGTATTGTTGAGCCACGCTTCAGTAAGTACCTACCGAAGACCAAAATTTCATTTACTACAAGTTTTAAAACATAACTTAACTACTCCATTGACCAAAATTTCATTTACTACAAGTCTTAAAACATAACTTAATTGCTCCATATTTTGTATTCGTTTAGAGATACGTTGAAGATGTTCACTGACCCAGCAAATTTAGGTCCCTTCAGTAATATTCTGGGTAATGAGGAGTATATGTTATGGTAGTCCAAGAATTTGTAGACGGAAATAAATCCCAACTTCTAGTATTTTCTAGTAGAATCCGAAACCGCTGTCTCTACTTTGATAATCCAGAAAGCAATTCTGGATTACCAAATGCATCATTTGGAATTTTATTTAGAAACGCCAAGTGAATGACAACCTACTGCCTGACAATTTGAGCATATTCAGATCATTTAAAGTATTTTCTGTAAAGTAAAAAACAAAATTGCTGTATTACCCATTTAAGGCTTAGAAAGCCTAAAAATTTATTTAGCATTTTTTCAATAGCCTGTACACGAATATTGGAATGTGGATTACGGACGGAAACATTGTACTTAAGTACTGACTTCTAACATTAAGCAAAATATAACAATACACTCGCCCTTACTAATTATTTTTTTTTACATGAGCTCCACACAGGAGGCCCTGAAAAAATTAATTTCCCTCGGGGCCTATGTCATTTTTGCGAATGCTGTGTGGAGGATTTTTTTTAAGGAAAGGAAGGGGAGGAGACTTCTGGGAAGGAAAGGGGCTTAAGAGGCGGGTAGGAATCTGGGGTTCAGTGTGTCCTGGTCATCCACCTTCAAAACCTAGACAAACCTCACCCCATGAAACCTGGCACCCCTGCTAAATCACCAAACGTAGCGAACCGCTTGGGATGACCTATGGAAGAGGTGTTGGTTATCCAATAAAGGTTCCCGGGGCGGCGGTACCCATTCCCGCCTCCCAAATTATAAAAGTGTTTTGAATTTTCGACTTATGAATAGCCATTGGACGTACATAAACGATTGTTTATCAGTGTAAAATTTAATAATCAATAATAATTTATTAGTAAAGTCAAAAATATTGTTGACATTTCTAATCAGCCTGGTTATTAACTCAATTCACATCGATTAATTTATTCATTTTAAGAACATTTCGATACTAATATTTCAGTTTTAAAGGATGCATAAGGAAAACAATAAGTTTCTTCAAAATAGGCATATTTACTTTGTGGCGTCATCATTAATTTAGAACATAGACAAAATATTAGATAGGAATATTATAATTAGTCTATACTTGTTTGTCTTTTGTTATTTTTTATTGACTTATTATCCTGACGAAGAAAACATAGTTTTCGAAACATGTTGATATTGTTAATAAAATAGTGGTGTTACACAAAAGTATTTGTTTGTCATTAAAAAAAAAAAAAAAAACAATAAGTGCTCAATAAATGCGCTCCTAACCCTACGTAACTGCCAAGCAATCATTAATCGCCTTCCAGCTATGCAAAATCCAAAACACGCCCATCAGCAAGAGGGTATATAAATATAAAAGCTGATTTTATATTCAACAACAAGAGAGCACTCCTCACCGGCATGACCATTGACAAGTTATTCCTGCAGCCCGGGAGATAAAACAGTCTGTGCTGTCGGTGACAGACATAATTATCGGGAAGAAATTAATGCTCTCCACGATAGTTGAGTTTTCGAGCCATCCACGAATCAGTCTGAAAATGCACACCCTCCTGACCCGTAGATGGTTCATTTCGAGCATGCCTAAGAGAAAATTATTAGGATAGAGTCATACTCGGACCTCTTTATTATTTATTACCACGAATAAAGAATGCCTTGTGAATGAAAGAGGCCCTTGTGAATGAAAGAATGAAACATTTATAAGCAATAAATTCAATCTGATTTCATTAACTCCAGCAAGTAACAATTACCAATTGGGTCGAATCCAGCTTTCTAAATTTTATATTTCCAAGAAAAGTCTTAGGTCATCAGCGAAAAAAAGTAACATTGAATGCAGAATTTCTGTTATATGATTAATACAAATCGAAAATACTAGGAGTCCTAAATTAGAGCCCTTAGGAACTCCAGAACGTACAAATAAATTAGTTTGACAAGAATATTCCATGAGTTACAAATTGTTTTCTTACAGTAAAATAGCTTGAGAAGAATACGAGAAATCATTAAGAAAAATTATTAGTTTATTTAAAAAGGTTTTCATGGTTTACGGTATCAAAGACTTGTGAGAAATCATTCTATGAGAAATCTACTTTGTTGTCTTTATCTAAACATTCGGAAACATAATCCGTAAGTATCAATAGATGCGTGTCTGTTGATCACCTTTCCTAAACTCATGCTAATCTGATATTAAAAATGGCTCTACTTGAGAAAGCATATGTTTATGAAGTATCGATTCGAATAACTTTGCCGGGGCAGGAAGTATTGCAACCGGTCTGAAATTTTATACAGACATCTTTGATCCACTTTTGAAAATAGGAAAATTTTTCTAGACTTTCCAAGAATCAGGAAATATATCAGTTTCTAAAAAAAGGTTTATTAAAAAGTTTTGAAGCGTTTATAAAAATCCAACACATTCTTTAAAAAAAGGCTAGTAGAAAATCTGGCCCAAATGAACGAATTGCTTCATTTATGATGTCATTTATGATTTAACATCTGATTCGTCTATCTGACTTATGTATTGGGCTCCCTTTAAATTTTAATATGCTTTAAGTAAGTAATCAGGGTCTAATGTTCAAGCCGTTATAAATTCCTCTTTCCTAATATATCTTTAAATATGACACCATACATCTACCATAATCAATCACGTTTTACAACTTTATTTTAGGCGATATTTTTAAGATGATGTAAGTTTCAATATATTGAAGCAGGAATTTAATTTTAAGTAAGATTTTAAGGGTTCAGGTTAACGAAAAATGGTTCAAGAGCACCGAATTTGAGTGAGGGGTCACCTGAGTTATGGGATTGATCAGTGCGGTTTTATTTTCCAAGATCGCTAGGGTTTGATATTCTCTTTGTTGAATCCATACAAAAAGGTTATGCTTTTCAAATAATATTATAAACGGCTTTATACAATGCTAACGCAGACCTGCAAAAAATCACGGGAAAGTCTGAACTCTTGATATATCAGTTCTAATTTTTAAAATGCAATTTGCATAATTTTTGTTTTAGTATTATGTTAAAGGTAGGTACTTTATCGCATACCTGAATTCCTGATTCCAATTTTGAAAATGATACTTAAATTCTAAACAAGTTCAAGTTCATTAAATCAGAATTATAAACACAGATAGACTCACAACTATAATTATTATGTTTAATGATTGATGATGGTCTATATCGTATTAATATTCATAATAATCTGAACTGGTAAATATTTATTTATGTTGAATCAAATTATGTAAAAGATTTCGTAAAATATACGGTTTTTGGAATTAAAAATTAATTTAATTAGTATTAAAGTAAAAGTGGTTTAAAAGCCTACTTTTTTAGTAGTGGGCTAAGTAATACAGTAAACAAAAGGTGATGAGGCTGGAAAACCTAAATAAAAAAGAAAAAGCCTTTAAGTTGAACTGTTTTAAAAGACGCACATTTATATTTGTCCGTTTGTAGCCAAACGAGCGCAAAAAAAAAATTAAACTCCACAAAAAAAGAAAGCCAAATTATTCCGTTAACAGACGATTTCCAAGTTTAATTGTCTGTTATTAAAGAAATGAGCGGTTCCCAGATTGCACAAATAGAAATGAAACTAAAAATTTCTAAAAATCTGCGAACTCAAAATAACGTACGAGTAGCTTAATGACAGTACTTACAACTTACATGAAACATGTACTTCGTAGCCTATCGGCCTCTTCTTTGTGCAGCGTTTCGTGATTCGTAAACCGAATAAAATGTAAAATAATTTTTAAACTTGGTAACCATATTATAATTAATAAATCCTACAATTATCCTACTTCTGATACTCTGCATTCGTCTCATTTTCTCGAAGCTTAGTTTTCTGAATGTTTCACTTCTACTGATTATTGAAGACTTTGCTTTGCTATTTGTGTTTGATTTTCCGTAAGTCGCTGCTAAATTATCCAGTCTGATCCCCTTTTCACCTACCCCTACCTCCTCAACTGGAGCTCAGCCCATTTTTTGTAACCCACTGTGAAAGCGTAATATAAGTATAGCACATGATACTTTTAGATTGTACTGCTCGGAAGAAGCTCCCTACGGTTGTAACGAAACCCTCTCAGCATTAAGTATAAAAATAATAGTGGGGTTTACTAAGTTATTGTTTTATTATAAATTATAATGTCACATTACAAAATATTTGCTTCATATGAATGTATAAAATAAAGAAACTAACTTTAAAAAAAACCAAATCAAAGGTGTGGTTCACACGCGGCAGAAGTAAACTAGTAAGTTGCTAGATGTCGCTTTCTTTTCTTTTGCCTGTTTATTTAAAAGTGGTTTGAAGATTGGATATTAATTTCAGAAAAAATAAAATGTTTATTTTTTTGGATTTCGTAGGATTCGAACTCCGTTCGCTGAATTTCTGTCTCTCTAGCCGCTTGGATTTGTCAGGCGCCTTAGCCGCTGCACTACGAAAGGTTCAAGCCGAAGCGCGAATTTAGCGCATTACATTAGAACCGAGGACCCATCAAATAATACATTTTAGTGACCCACTTCCGTTTCACCCGAATTTCAAATCACTAATGGGTCTATAGAAGTTTCACTTCAAAAAATCAAATATTATCATTTGTAGGTACATAAACATTAAAATATTATGGAAATTATAATTTAAAAAAAAAAACAAATAATTTTGCAAATTTCTACAATATTAAATATAATAATATAACTAGCGAACGTATACTCGGCGTTGCTAGGGTTATGAATGGTTTGGAGTAAAGTTTTGAACCTTCCTCAAGTCCCCTATTTTTCGACCATTTATACTCTAAGCACTTCTTAAGTTAATAAGAAGAAACTTTGAAATTTTTAGTAGTTTTTGAGTCCGTGCTGGACTGTGCACACGCACGAACGTTGCCTTTTAATAATTATTTATATTACGTATGTAAAATGTTCGATGTAAAACTATTCTCTTTGAAGCTCGGTGGAATACTAGACCATTTGATATGCGAAACCATTAATAAATCGTCCATCTGCAATGGTTTTAATTTTTTAGTTTCTACGTTCCGCGAGTTTACTCTGCCGCATAAAATGATTGAAAAAGTTCGCAAAGTACCTAACTACTAATGAAAATATCTGTACTCCTCCAACTTAGACCATTATTCAAGCCCTGCTCTGCATTTTCTGGATTGCGGATTATTGAAAACTCATATTCCGGGGCGAACATATTTCTAGTGTCCGGCTCCGAATAGCGTAGTCAAGGAAATAGCTAATCGACAGCACTTGAATGGAGGATTTAGGTTTTCATTTTGAATGTTTACATCGGATACCAGTACGAATTTAATCAACTAAACAACAACAAAAAAATGTATCATGGAAGTGATTTTCGAAGCAGGCTTTATGAAAGTTTCAAATTCACGAAATAGTATTTCACAAAAATGAAAAAATTAGCGGATAAAATGTGAAACTTAGGGCTTCATTGTTTAAACCCCCGTCAGGTTTGACTTAGTCATCAAATCGTTTCCCATCAACTGCCGATCAAATATTTATGATTGGCGGTTTAATCAACGGCTGATTAAAGAACTAATTTTTTCGTAAGTTTTTGGGACTAAAGAAGTTTTCAAAAAACTCACGTGTGCAGGTACGCGGTGGAAGTGAAACCTTCAGAGAACAAAACTTAAAGAGAATTAGATGAATGCAGAGTATCAGGAGTTGGATTTATTTATTTTAATATTGTACCAAGCTAAAAAATAATTTTACATTTTATTCTACGAAGCACCGAACAAGGAGGATTCCAATAGGCTACAAAGAGAACACCGATTAGTCTTTCTCATTCTCTCGTAAGCCAAATCCTTTAAATGTATGTGTTTTATTCGTTATTTGTTTTTGGGGTATTATGCTGAGTTGCGTTACCTCATTCTTTGGAATTCTTAAGCAGATGTGTGATCACACCTCTGTCCTGGTGATGCACACTGTAACCTTTTGGCCGTGAAAATCTAAAATCATATGTATGTGTTTGTCTCTTTTTAGTGTCGCTCTAATTTTTTTCGTTTCCATTTCATCGAGTTTCAAATCACAAAGATGCTAAAGAATTTTTCACTTCAAAAAATCAAAATTGTAATGAATGTCGATTTGTGACGACGTTAAAAATGGCAGTGGTCTAACACCTGAACTAATGGGTTTTAAATCTAAATTATAATATTAGTTAACTAAATTGGAAAAAAAAACATTTAAAATTAAAAGTGCATTAACGCAATTAAATTCTCGTTGTATTATGAACATAAAGTATTCGATCAGCTATGTTTATACAAACAGCTTTGATGATTGCCAGACTTCTTCTTAATTAATTTAAAATATCCTCATTCCTGAACCCAAACCCATCTTCCAAATTATCTCCAGGGTGCTTATTCTCTCTGATGCTGCCCGCATTCACTGAAACTTGAACATATTAGCCTGTCAACAATCTACAAATATACTTGCTAAAGAGAATGATTATTAATAATATGGGTTTTGAAGCCGAAAATGTCGAAGTTCTAAATGTTTTGTGTTAATTATGAAATTTGTTATAATGTAAACCGACAATATTGTGAGGACGTTGAAATGTTGAACTGATGTTATAAAACGTGAAGCACACTGGAATTGTGGAATTACTTTAATTTACTCAATACACCCAAGCCCAACAAATTATAAATATATAAATGCACATGTTTTTAATCTTAAAATCAACATAAGGATGATGTCTAGGAACTGCAGAAAAATACATAACAATCAAGAGATGTACGAACATGGCACTAGAAATGCAAAACAAATTAAATTGCCAGCAAGGAAAAAATCAAGAATACACAAGAAAAATTTCTTACGTTCCAGGCCGTCTAACTATGTGATAAAATTCCGAATGAAATTACTGAGACTGAAAAAAGTTTAATTTAAAAAAAGAAAATATAGACCAGTCAGTGAATTGGCGGTGCGCCGCTTCGTGAGTTCATCGGCTAGCTAAGTCCTCTGTGGTGATAATAGGCGATTTTCAAATTATTGTCTTTTTTTACTTTTAAAAAATTGGCCCGCAATAATTATTAATGAAGTTTTCAATTAAATACACTTGAAAAATATGTTTGTCAAAGTTAATTTTTGATATAATATATGTTTGTAAATTATTAACATAAGCGATAACGCGACTTTACTTAGGATAAACAAATAAAATATCATTTAACTCTATTTCAACAGATTAAATTCTTACCAGTGGGCGATTCTAGTTTTTTAAAATGGAATTTCTGATGAAGTTCATTCTACTGAAATTTCCCGTTGTGGTTGGTGAAATTAGGCGGAGATACAAACGCCGTCGTTGCTGGGATATTTTGGATTTTTTTTTTTGGAAAAAGTCGGAGAAATCCCTCGGACTGAATGTGGCTATAGTTGTGTGCTGAAAGTGCATTGAATGTTGTGTTGCGAAAATCTGGAGGGGCTTTATGTATTTTTCCCTCCATCAACTCATTATTTTCGAATAAACTCTTATATATCTTTTTTTTGTTGACTACTTTATCTAGGCGATTCTTTTATTTAGTTTGAGAACAGTGCATTTAAAAATACATATTTTTTGAAATTTACTATTAAAATGCCTCGCGCTAACAAATTTATTCAGAATCGTAAATAAAACGGTAGAATTATTCCTCTAAAAAGCTGCTTAAACAATATGATCCGCATTGCTCATGACTTTATTTCCCAATCACATTATAATTGCTTTCCATAATTAATATTCTACGCAATGAGAATTTCAAATCTAAATATAAAATAATTTTTGAATCTGCGTTGATAATAAACATAAATTTCAGTTCAGTAAGACCAAATTTTCGTAAGCTAGCTAAACAACATTTCAACAAGACCTTACTATACAAATGAAGATTGAAATTGAATCAGCATTATATTGGACTGTAAAGATGAAAGCTTTAATCAAATTTTAGATCAGATAGCCTTCGCAGTAAACTGGTCTCCTCTGCAAATCTTTTGTATCTCGGAAAATGAATTTTGTTAATATTGGATGTCAGGAAAACATAAAAAAAAATATTACCAAGAGAGGACGCGGTGATTATTTCCTGTCGACAAAAGAGCAAGATATAAAGGTAATCTGAGATAATAATTAACAAAGGCAAGATGCGTAGGTAGTTCCTAAACAACCTAAGTAATTTGTCGGCCATGTACTTAATCGGTAGAAATGTGGGTTACCTGTACAATATAGGTTTATTATATTTTATCCGTCTAAAAGCAATCGTTAGGGATTAGGGACAATGGATCATTGTTGCGTTATTGAATAAACCAGCTACGTTGGTTATCAATAATTAACTCGTTAAAATAATCTGTACACTCTACCGACCGAAATTTAGGCAGGAAGCTTTAAAAATTGAATAAATAATTATTTCTTCTTCAAACTTCGCAAATACACTTTGTGGCATCATTATTGATTTAATGAAAATAAATAACTTTGTAAACTTCACTATATAATTAACATTATCGACATGTTTATCTTTTCTTCGCCAGGAAAATAAATTAATATAAAAATAACAAAAGACAAAAAAGGAATAGACAAATAAGAACATAGACAAAAAATTAGAAAGGAGAAGTGCCAAAACGTCATAAAAAAACAATTATATAAAATAAAATATAAAAATTACTTCAGGATGTGCAAAAATTGCATTTAATAATATAAAACTTTTAAAACAAACAATAAAAACAGGAAGTCAAATAACAAAATAAATAAATTTAAAAGATGACTATTATTAAAAAACGTTTGGTTATATTGTCTATCCTTGTTTGTCTTTTGTTATTTTTATATTGATTTATTATCTTGACGAAGAAAACATTGTTTTTGAAATATGTCGATAATGTTAATTATATAGTAGTATATACAAAGTTATTTGTTTTCATTAAATGAATAATAAATATAGTAATTTTAAACTTTTTAAAAAATAATTTAAAATATGGGATAAACGGTGAAATCCAGGAGGATTCATTGATTTTAAGTTACTATAAGCAGTAAATAATACGTATTCGAATTATTTTTCGGAGATTTGACAATGATTGAATGGAATGGCCGAATCGTAAATTGAACACCCTGAAATATCTATATCTTGTTTAGCTACCCTACTTTTATCGTAAATCTGACGTCAGAAAAAGCCAAAGGGAAAGTTAGTTGAAGCGTTGCCGAAGCTTTACGCAAAGTTTTTCTACTTCTAATGTAAGCAGTGAAAGTAACAGTATCAACATTCTGCCAAAAAGAGTGGGAAAAGGGAAGGAGGGTGTTTTTTTCAAATCTTATGTAGAAAATTACCTTCTTCTTTTATGAAGGTCACGTGTGCAAATTTTATCAATTGTCGATTACTTAGATTTGTGTACAATTCAAATCCACGCCGCCCGCTACAGGTCAGTCATTCTTATTTGTATAAATAGATAGCTGACCTGTATCCGGAGTTTCTCGAGATAATGAATTTTTTGAAATACCCACCAAAAGTTTTTGAGGTTGTTTAGTTCGAATGTACCTGAAAACTGGATACATTTTAAGGTGGAAATAATTTTACCTATTTAAAAGATTGAAAAAAAAAATTGTTTGATTTGATTGTGCCGTGTTTTCATCATCTTCTACTATTTACTTCCACGTCATTTTCATCAAAAACATTTATAGAAATCAAATCCAAACCAAGCCCGCCCGCCACAAAGAAACAGAGACTTTATATATAAAATAATGGAAGGTTTTAAGTACCAAAAAAGCTCAATCATTAAATATTTCGCTTCGAACTAAGGTTAGTTTGTTCCAAACTACATCTTCGGCAATCAGTAACATTTTGATACCTGATAAATTAAAAGTTAAATTTTGATACTTGAACACGATCAAACGTCAATTCTTTACAAAATTTGAAAATTAAGTGTATATCACAGAATTTTAACAATTCATAAAATATTAAAATGTAATATCCAAGTTCTCTAAAGGTCCTATTCAAGTTCTGTTATTGTGTATTTATTTATTGTTTGAAACATTTACAGAATGTTAACAATTATTACAATAATAGATTTGCCGTCGGGATGTACATAGATATTAACACTCCAATTAGAAATGTTCACAGCATGAGTCATCAATGTTTAGTTTTTACTAGACGGAAATGCTTGTAGTGATAACAGAAAGAATGATGATCAAAATGAAATGTAAAACATAGTAGTGTCAAATATAATACAAAACCTGCAGAAAAAAGATAAAAAAGAAAGAAAGGGTATGACAATAAAGCAGCTACATAACTGTTCTCCACGAAGTGTTATGTTGGGAGTTTGATTATTTGTTTTTGAAATATGTGAGATTGTTTGCGTAGATATCTATATGGTCACATTCAATGGTATTATATAGACGTGAAAATTTCGTATCCCCTTGTGAAAAACAATAAATAAAATTAAAATACTTAATTAAACAAAATACTAGTTTTTAGGGTTTTGGGCAGCGTTACAGTCCATCAACGTTACAGTTTGATAATTTGTTTTTTGATATATGTAAGATTGTTTGCGTAAATATCCATATGGTCTCATTCAATGGTTTTATATAGACGACACATTCGAGACAGTGGATTGAAGTATGCAATATTGTTATTAAATAATTCAAGATGGAATATTTTACGACTTCTTAAATAACGTCTATTAGGAACTTTAATATGAATATTACTCAGACAATGATTGGTTTTTAACAGTTATTTCACGTAATTTAAATGATAACATAACTTGAATAAAACTTTCACAAAACTTGAAAATAAACTGTTGAATTATCAAAATTCTGTAGAATTCTTTAGAGTAACAAAGTATTGAATTAATATCTACTGCGTTCCTACTGGAAATACTTTGGCGGCTTTCAATGATTTCGAATAAAATACCTGAAAACAAATTAGCACCTTCAGCGTTTCCCGTTTCTTTGTAATACTGACAGTGGCCAGTGGGTCTTTTTGCCGACGTTCGGATCGGGTAGTCACAAAGCCGATCACCGGCGGAGTTGGCTGCGAATTAGCTGAGAATCTGCGGCTGATATTTGAAAACAGTGTGCTCTGGGAACTAGGAGAACCGATTATGGTTTGTAACTAGTTACTGATTACTCTCTCTTTGTCCGTTGTTCCCACAAACCGCGCTGCCAAATTATTAAACTTAATACGTAAAACCAACAGCTTACCAAACTGTGTGGGTTTATTTACGTTACTTAATAACCAACGTGCCGTATTCGTGATAGTGCAGACATAAAGCGTTGCAGTTTTCTAACAGTACAAAGATCTCCCTACAGTCTCTCGGTTCTATGACATTTGATCCCCCCGAAAGTTGGCTCCCCGGCATAATTATATACAACATAACGCCGGTTTGAGGAAAATACGGTAAACACGCTTACACAAAATATAATTAAATTTCCCAAAGGTGTGTGCAAAGAGGGTGTAAGTAAAAAAAGTATAAAGAATAGTTTAGTTCCAATACATAAAGGATAAAATTACTCTTCTGTGTTTTTTTTTTGCATGAGCTCCACGCAGGAGGCCCTGAGGAAAATAATTTCTCTCAGGAAAAGGAAGAGAAGAGAGTTCCGGGAAGGAAAAGGGTTTAAGGGGTGGGTAGGAATCTAGGGTTCAGTTCTGGTCATCCGCCTTTAAGAACTAGACAAACCTTACCCCATGAACCCGATCACCCCTGCTAAATAACCAAACGTAGCGAACCACTCGGGGTGATCTATGGCAGAGGTGTTGGTTATCCAATAAAGGTTCCCGGGGCGGCGCTGCCCATTCCCACCTTCCGAATTGTACTTTATATATGTATGTACTTTATATACCAGCGCTTAACGACAAAAAATCTGTATAGTAAATATTTTTTTTTGATATAGATACCAACTTATTATTAAAGATATTTTTGAGGCCGATTTTGGGTTTGATATTTGTAAAGAAAGCACAAAAAAAATACAATTTTCAAATAATTATAAAATCTAGGGGGGGAGGGGGGGGCAATTGTCGAGAATCAGCTGTCGGGTCACCAGTCTCAGAATTAATGATGAATGCAAATAAGTCAAAGTCATAGTGTTAATATAACAAGCTTTTTTTTAATTTTTTATTTTAATGATGCCATGAAGAGAATTTGCAATAAGGATCTCCAGTGAAAAATATTATGGCTTTAAAAAAATATGTTCATATAGACCAATATACGCTGATTCTGAATAAATAAGTTTTATTAAATAATATTAAACGTACAGTTTTAAAAAAAATATTAAAAAGTCCATTTTAAAACGTGTCATTAAAACACCCTGTCAAGTTGGTATTATTGGATTTTTGACGCGTGACGTCACCGCTTCCACAATTCTCCAGTCACCGTCGTATTTGTATTAAAAATATGACAAGCCACCCAACATTCAGTATTATTGGTTTAAAGAGATTTAAACATAAAATAGTTATTGTTTTTATTGAAACATTATTTAGGCCTAAATAATTCAGTATCAAAAATAAAGTATCTTTATTAGTTTATCTATATTATTTAAAATATTCAAAAACTTTAACTGTACTAAACGATCGTAATGCCTTTTGCAATGCTCCAATTCTGAAATTCAAAATGGGCGGCAACGAACAGCTGTTCGAGCACTATAGGCCGCCGCGCAGAAAAGTAAAGACCGAAAGTAAGAAAACGGTTTACAGCGCAGTTCACTGTGAGACTTTTCTGTGCGGCGGCCTGAAGTGACGTCCCTCTCCAAGCTCTACTGCGGGGACGTCTAATATGCCTACATATTATATTAAATAATGCAGATTTTGGAACACCAATAAACTGTTTATTAGGTGCGGTCACAGATGTATTATTGCATTTGGTACAAAACAATAACAGTAGCGATGAGATGTTTACATTTTACCTAATGTTTTTCTATATTAAAAAGCAGTTAATCTTGAATAAAAAATGCCTCGACTTCTGACACCTCTATTGATTTTTCATACAAAATGACAACACCTGTTGAAGACAACTACTGAAACTTTTGGCCATGATGACGTCACTCGATTCACACTAGATTTCGGGGGATCTTGAAAAATTCAAACTTTGATAATTATTTTAACTATTAAAACTAACTATAAAAATAAAAATAAATATGAGGTTATTTAAGTTAGAAGGTCTTTATTCATTAAAAAAAATGGACTGGAGTTCTTTATTATTGAAAAAGAAAATGATGTAATAATGTTTTTGAGGCGATTTAATTATGTTTTTTAAAAAAAAAAATTATTATAAAAAAAAGATTTTTGAGGTACAAGCATAATACCAATCTTCGGGTACCTACTGAAGAAATGACTCATTTTATTTTAAATTATAACTGAAAATATATACATAAATACTAGATCGTATTGTTCCTTAGTACTTTTTCTTTGTATATTATATCTTTGGCAGTAGGGTGCAATTGACATCACTACATGTTTCCAATCAACCAAAATCCAACCATCAGGCCCTTTGATTGACGCCTGTCGCGGACAAGCATCGATATGGACTTTTAGACATATTTACACAATTAACTTCTGAATAAGTTAATTAATTATACAACTACACAACGACTTTATTTACATAGTTTCTACAAAATGAGAATATGTAATCAATCAATAAGTGATAAAGTACAGATATTACAGGATAATTATTTAGAGAGTGCAAGTTTGAAAGTATTTGTGCCCACTGAGAGTGTTTTTAACTACTTCGAAATACTTTTTGAAATACCCACCCGCAATCCCCTCTTACTCTGCGGTAGTCCAGCGATAGAGAAAACTACCAGTGGCGGCCGATGGTCAAAATATGTGGCATTTCATCAGAGTACAACATTGAATCAGACAATGCATTTAATATCAGATACAAAACAATTTATGAAGAAACTCTATTCTCAGCTCCTTTTGTTTATCGAAAACCTCCACGACTTCTTATTGAAATATGGCCACTGAACAAAGTGTACAATTATTGGGTGACCCGAAAATTGGTCCGGCGACAATTGTTCCTGCGACAGTTAGTCCGCCGACAGTTGGCCCGGCCGACAATTGATCCGGCCGACAATTGATCCGGCCGACAATTGATCCTTCCAACCGTTGATCCTTTAGAAGATTTTTTCTTCAAGTAAGTATGCAAAGACGATATACGGCCGTACAACCAAAGTCGACATACTTATATCTAAAGGCATCTTGAGTGAAAAATCTGCTATAAAAATATTTTTACTTGCAATAATTTTGATTTTCCGAAGAAGCATACGGCAATAACAAACATACTTATACGTGCAGTCGGCTTAATAAAAAACCGCTAAAAATTTCTACTTTCATATAATATAACTTTTTTTTCTAAATGTAACACAAGAGTCCCAACTGCTCCCAACCTCGAGCCAGTGTGACTATGGCATCCCCAATTTTGAATGGTGTGATGTGGAAGGTAGTAGGGTGAGGAAGGAGATGTGGAAAATGTACCTGGATATCCAGATCTAGTCACCAAACACGGCTAAAGCCACTTCAAGTAAAAAGACTAAACCTACATACACATCAGCGTAAAAATCGATATAACTTTTATTTTTTACGTTATTATTATTTGTTTCAACAGTATTATTTCGACAACTTTGTGTCTCCACTGGAGACGTGCGAAGTTCAGTGCAGCTGTTGACTGCTTAGTGATTGACGCCTTTTAATAAGACTCAGAAGAATAGAGCAAGGCATTAGAAGAGAGAATTGGAAACTGAATTCAATTATTAAAAAGTAGGCAGAATTAAGATTGTGAACAACAATGACGGATTGATATAACTTCTTGAAAATTTTTGAATTAAAGTAATCAATTTCACTCTTCCATTCTTAAATTTTGTATTGTGCATTGCAAGTGATGAGATAGCTTGAAGGTACTCTGTAAGTATGTTTTAACTTCGATTGCACCAAAAAGCTTGAATTTCTATGGAAAAACAACAATTTTAGCTTCAGTCTCATTTCCATCAAATAAAATAAGTATGGCACCAAATTTTGACTAATTTTGTTAATTCAAATATCGGATAAAACGGCTTATGTATTTAACAAAAATAACAATAACATATACAGTTTGCAATAAAAGTAAAATTCAAAATATTTTCTTAAGCAATTCGTTGAATTGTTTGAATTATCAATATCCACCGTCATTTTGCTTTAAATTTTAATAATAAAAAACTGCACCTTAATATCTAAAAATTGTACGCAGTCCCATTAAGTACTTTAACGATAGGCATCAGCTTAAAGTAAGGCGGTTATAGGAAAGGTGTGTCAAAGTGGCGAATATTACGTAAAAGCAAAGTGCGAATTCAACAATTCTTGCAACCGGCACGCTCAGGTTATTTATTCGAAGAAGATAATTAGGTTCTTATAAACAACTTCCTAATCATGTTCCCCAACAACTTTAATTATTTTGTTCTGGCAAAATCACACTTTAAGCAACATCACCGCAATGACTAATATTCTTTTTAGGATTACACACAGTCATAATGTTTAAAATATAATAAATGTTCAAGAAAACTGGTTGGACCGATGAATTTCGTTTACCGGAATGGCGTTCCGGTTATCAAAAGTTAAATTTCAAATCTTAACAGATTTAATATTCAATTTAATGTGCCAACTATAAATTGAAAAAGTTGATTATTTATTAAACTTATGTTTAGAAAATGTTTGATTGTACTTTAGTATTAGAAATTAAGACTAAATAATGAAAATGTATCCAAACCGTGAATTTGGGAGTATGTTATCAAACCTTACAAGAATGTACGATAAAAAGTTTTTTTTTTTTTATAATATAACTTTAAATATCTGATTTATTAAATATTATTTAATTAAATAATTACCTGTTTTTTCTCTTTCTTTCTATTTATTCAATCTATATTCATCTCTATTTTATTTAGGTTTTTCGAATTTCTCTTAAGTGCAAAATATTTTAGTATGTAACCGTATCATATGTTTGTACACCTACACAAATAGATGATCCAGAAGTTTCAATTGTTCCTATTATTGCATAATGTTATTCTATTTCTGTTATAATTAGTGTGACTTGCTCATCAAGCACAAGAACTAGCTTCTTCTTTGGTGAGATTGCAATTTTAAATAATTTCTGTACCGATATGTAATCTATATAACAACACTGTACATTTATATATAGCTATATTAAATAAATAAATAAAATATACAGAATATAACAGCGCGTACCCGCAGGAGTTATAATCAGCGATTCCTGAGCATGTTTGGAGTAAAAATTTGTTGATGTCATTTTGCGATCTGGTGATACATTTTTAAAAAAAACAAAAACATATTTTTCAATCACCCCTCCCCACTGATCACTCTCCTATACGTCGCGATGGGATCACGTGATACGCGCTGTTTCGTGTGTTACCGTGCTGCTGGAAGGGGACGAAGTGCTTATCACACGACCCGCTAGGCTTTACCGAACTACTCAGTGTGCGATGTGTGATGGAAATTTTTTTTTATTGTTTTTAATTGAAAAAAAAAAAAAAATTATCTAACGGCAAAATGACATCATCACAATTTTTACTCTAAGCATGCTCGGGAATCGCTGGTTAAAATCCTTCGGGTGCATGCTGTTACACCCTGTCCATTGTAGATATTATATTTTTTTTGTCACAGAAACAAATATAATCTCGAACCTTTGTTGGTATTTTTAACAAACTGTGTCAGCGTTCCAGCTGGCGAAGGTTGAAATTGGTGAATCACAGCACTGCCAAGATAATAATGGTGTTTGAGTGCTATTGTTAAGCCTCGGGGAAGAAGGGGATGTAACGATGCCTCATGTGGAAGGTGGGCAGGATGTATTTGACTGGGAAATCCGAGAAAGGCAGGTAATGGCGCCTTTCATTCCATTCAGACAATGTCCCGCGTTTCTTGTATCTATTCGCTGAGGCCAAACAACGCTAAGGGTTCATTTTCACGCACATGCGTTGTCTCGGAAACATGACAATGTGAAATATCGACCACGCAGTATACATGTAAAATTTCGGAGATAGGTGCGTATGAACTTTACGCACCATTGAATAGGTTAACAATTGAACAAAAAGCGTTTACTCTTCTTTTTTTGAAGTGAAAACTTTTTAGCAGCGTTTTGATTTGAAACTTCTCGATGAAACGGAAGAGAGCGACACTAAAAAGAGATGAACACATACATCTATAGGATTTAGCCTGCGAGAGAATGAGGTAGCAACAAAATATTTATTTTAATCACGGGTACTCGGTTCCAATATAATACGGTAAATCCACGGTCCCACGCCAGTCCTCTTTAGTGTAATGGTATAAAGCGCCTGAAGAATTTTTGCAGACATTCAGCCGACCAAGGGTCGAATCCTACGAAAACAAAAACAATTTTTTTTTTTGACGTGATAACGTTTTATAAATCGATGAACGCCGACAGCACTCAAGAAAAAGTATAACTCATTGTCACGTTGTCACGTTCCGCATGAGCCGAGCGTGCAAGCGAGATTGCGGAACAAGAGATAGAAAGGCACGATCGGCCTAAGCGTTCGGCGAAAGAGCGGAACAAGCGATAAAGAGTCACTATCGGCCTAAGCGTTCGGCTTGTGACTGTAAAATTCTTCTTATGTGCAAAAGTGTTCTTATGACGTTATCACGTAAAATTATCGTCCGTAAACCGACTTTACAGACAACAATTTTTTTTTTGGTAAAATCAGTATCCAATCTTCAAACCACTTCAAAATGAACAGATAAAAGAAAAAGACATCGACGTCGACATCGACATCGACAGCGACTTTATGGAAAAAAATCATCCTTCACATTGATAAAAAAAGTGTTTCGTAATTTCCCCACTCTTGATAACTTTAGTTTTCTGAGGGTTTCATTTCTACCGCGTGTGAATTGAACACTCTGATTTTATAAAATTATTTTGTTTATTTTGCAAATCGAGTTGATTTTCAACAATTTGAAAATATTATTGCCAAATTTTTTTTATAGTTTTTGCACTTTTACTCATTGTGTGTATTTGAAATTTAACCACAAATAGGATGCAATGTTGGCTCGTTAATTAAACTTTATGCTGCGAGGAATTTGTGAATTACGAGCTAACATAAACTCATGTGTAAAACTTTTAATTTACTAACTTTTGAAAAATGCGGATAATACAAACATTACGAGCGTAATATTTTTTTTGATTTTCACGAACATAAATATAATTTTGAATTTTAAAAGTTTAAATTGGCAAAACCCGCGGAAGTGTGGTCTTATTATCATTTTAAAACCATGTTTTTTTTATAATAACTCTGAAACATTTCATGGAATCTAAAAGTAAGACAATCGTTTTTTTTCTAATTATTTCTGTATTTCACCCTTCAAGCGTGTTCTAGGGCATCATTTAAAATTACGGAGAAAGGAAAGGTGAATTTTTGTACTAATTTTATTACGTATGAGAAAGATGGAGATCCGAAAAGATCGCAAGGCTGATGTAATGAGTAAAATTAAGAAAGGGACGCTCAGATGGTTTAGACATGTAGAGCGAATGAACGAGGAAAGGAGTGTAAGAAGAATATATTTATTTATGATCCTTGATGACTTTTACATGTAACATTGGTGAGTTATACAGGAGCATTATAACATTGGTAAGTTATACAGGAGCATCACAGCAAAAAATAAAAGGTACACAACAATTAAATATTAGAGTAGTTAGAGAGCAGTGTTAACTGAATTTGTTACTGTTAACAATTTAATATTCAAGGATTGTTGCATAATTTGCACACATATACGTTTTTAAAAGGAAGCGATGTTTATATAAAAAAATATGTCAAAAGAGCAAGTTTCATTCCCCACACGATGTAATCTTTGACGACAAGAGTTGAACATAAAATTAGTGCGAGAAGCAACTATATTAAACGGAGCATGTAGTCTAGTGATGTAATTATTGGGTACTTGTTTCTATTGAAGGGCTATCCAAATATCCGTTGATGATTTTAAATAATAACAAAACATCACAGATTTAACTTCGTTGTGATAATTCAGGTAGTTTAAATATGACGAAAATGTGAATGCAAGAAGAAGTCGGGGACGCCCGAGGAAAACATGGCACGACTACTTGAATCAGATATTTGTGTCGAGCTCAACATAGAGTCAGAATGATAAAAGAGCATCTATGAGATGATGTATGAATGTGAACGAGGCAAGGAGTGTGCGATACGATAGAGTTGTTTGGTGGTCCGTCTTCCCTGCCGACCCCTGCGGAGAAACGGCGTGATAGTTAGTTAGCTAGTTAGTTAGTTTACTTAAATGTGCAAATTTAAAAAAAAATATATGGAAGATTGGAGTCGAGTTCCCAGGAGATGGCATGCTGATGGAGGGCAACTTTAGATAACGATATTTAGAAGAGAGGATATTTATTTAGAGAGGGATAACCAATAACTGTGATCTAAAATTCATTAAAACATCCCAAGTACATAAAAACGACTTTACACGACAACACGATAACATACATTTAAACACCATCCACACTAACTATGGTAAACAATCCATTGGTTACGTGGGGGGCAACTTATATAATTGCCTACCAAACGACATTAAAAAAGAAAAAAAGGTGGGTAAATTTAAAAAAAAATTGTCAATGTATATTCTTGATAAACAGAGTAATGAAATGGAGTAGCGATGTATTATGGTGTTTTAGTTTGATTTAATGTATTTATTATTTCTGGTTAATATGAGTGAAAATGTAATTTTCTTTTTTACTAGAATAAAAAAAAATAAAAATAAAAAAGTTTTTAATTCTAGATCACAGAATGAACAATCTGAGGAGTACAGGACGTGAATTTTAAAAAAGTGAAAAGGAACGGAACAATGTCCGATTCTCACTCGCATTAGTGAGGAAATTTCTTTTTAGGAAAAATGGGGGAATTGTTGTAACCACGGTTCTGATATGATATCCTTTGTATTGAGGCGTAGCAGGTTCCTTTGGTTTGACTAGCAATGTGCCAAAACTCTGCCCAACTTTGCGGGATCTATCTTTGATAATGGAAAAAATATCAGATAGGGGGAAAAAATGGCTCCTGAGTTTGTGTTAATTTGTAACTTGCTGGTTTGATTCGGCCCCAATGCACGTTCTGCTGTCGATTTTTTTTCAATTCACAAAAAAAAAAATACAAAATCTCATCCCATTGCCGGAATTTTGGCAATGAATGAATGGAATGTGCATTATTTGTCGTTTCGCAGAAATTTACGTGTGACTAAGTTATCAAATGCCATTGAGCGCCATTTTTTTTTCAATTAAAACGTTCCCGTTAAATGCCGATTAAGCGTTTCAGATTTTGAACAAATTGCGATCTTCAGAAGAGGAAAACTATCATGTTGTTAAACTAGTCAGCTTATTACAATTTGATAGAAAGCTGAAACGCCCCTAGAAAAAAATACGTTGAACGGCCATTTGTTGAAAATGTTACATTTGAATTTCTGTGAAGCAACTGGTCCTTTGTGTAAATTTAATAATAAAATGAACTGAAAATGAAATGTTTGAGTAGTTACAATACAAGTAGGTTGTTTAATTACCATAGACATAATATGAACAGCATACCCAAAGAAGACAGATAGCCTCCGTGGTCATGGGGAATGGCTCTCGATTAGCGATCCGTGGAAGTCACGGGTTCAAATTCGGACGTATGCAGATTATAAATTTAATCATTAAAAATAATATAAGGTATGTTTGCGCCACGTTTCAGAGCGGAAGATACTCTCAGTATCGCCCTGGTGTAAGACCAGCATTTGGAATTGAAAAGTTGCTTGAAAAGGCAGCCGTGTTCAGCCTTGTTGGTGATTAAATCTGAAAACACAGCCCCACCTTCTTCTCTCCCATCTCCTTCCCCTCCCTACTTACCTCCAGCCTTGTGGTATACCCCAATTTAGAATGCCGTTGTCTCACTGGCTGCAAGCAGGAGCAGTTGGGACTCTTGTAAGGTATTCACATAAAAAAAGGTCCTGAGGGAAATTATTTTTCTCAACGCCCCTGTGTGGAATCAATGAAAAAAAAATCCCGCAATGGAAATAGGCCATCGATTTGTACATTATATCTTACCCTTCATATAGGGTAGTTCTTGGATGGAAAAATGTTTTATTCTTTCCATTCCAGTGGCGCATTGAACAGTCACACAATGAAATAGGTTTCTATCTTGTATTCTAGTAGCAAGTCCATTATATAAATAAAAATTGATGGTAGGTTGTACCTTGGAAAAGCTATCGGATCAGATATCTCGACTGACTTTAGACTTGTCAATCAGGTTGTCAAGGCTTTTGTATTCACTAAATATGACACACATATCTTAAATTATGACGTAAACTAATAAAACAACACGAATTTATATTTTTGGGAAGTTATTTTTTTTTTTTTTCGGAAAACAGATATCGAAAATTTCGAAAAGGTCAATAAAATATCAATAATAATATGTCGATTCGAGAAATTACTTATACTTTGAATTGTGTCCCTAAGCTAAAGACAACACGTACATACAACATGAAAACAGATATTTTCGAATTGGTCAATAAAATATCCGTCGATTCGAGAAATTTCTTGTATTTTTAATTGTGATCTCAATGCTAAGGACAACATGTACAGACAACAGGGAAATAAATATTTCCAAAAAGGTTAATAAAATATCCGTCGATTCGAAAAATTACTAGCATTTTGAATTGTGATCCCTTTGCCATGTACAGAAAACAGGAAAACATACAATTTCGAAAAGGTCAATAAAATATCCACCGATTCGAGAAATTACTTTTATTTTGAATTGTGGTCTCTATGCTAAGGACAACATGAAAAAAGATATTTCGGAAAAGGTCATTAAAATATACGTCGATTCGAGAAATTACTTGTATTTTGAATTGTGGTCTCTATGCTAAGGACAACATGAAAAAAGATATTTTCGAAAAGGTCAATAAAATATCTATCAATCCGAGATATTTCTTGTATTTTTAATTGTGATCTCAATGCTAAAGACAACATGTGCAGACAAGAGGAAAACAGATATTTCCGAAAAGGTCAATAAAATATCCGTCGATTCGAAAAATTACTAGCATTTTGAATTGTGATCCCTTTGCCATGTACAGAAAACAGGAAAACATACAATTTCGAAAAGGTCAATAAAATATCCACCGATTCGAGAAATTACTTTTATTTTGAATTGTGGTCTCTATGCTAAGGACAACATGAAAAAAGATATTTCGGAAAAGGTCATTAAAATATACGTCGATTCGAGAAATTACTTGTATTTTGAATTGTGGTCTCTATGCTAAGGACAACATGAAAAAAGATATTTTCGAAAAGGTCAATAAAATATCTATCAATCCGAGATATTTCTTGTATTTTTAATTGTGATCTCAATGCTAAAGACAACATGTGCAGACAAGAGGAAAACAGATATTTCCGAAAAGGTCAATAAAATATCTATCAATCCGAGATATTTCTTGTATTTTTAATTGTGATCTCAATGCTAAAGACAACATGTGCAGACAAGAGGAAAACAGATATTTCCGAAAAGGTCAATAAAATATCTATCAATCCGAGATATTTCTTGTATTTTTAATTGTGATCTCAATGCTAAAGACAACATGTGCAGACAAGAGGAAAACAGATATTTCCGAAAAGGTCAATAAAATATCTATCAATCCGAGATATTTCTTGTATTTTTAATTGTGATCTCAATGCTAAAGACAACATGTGCAGACAAGAGGAAAACAGATATTTCCGAAAAGGTCAATAAAATATCCGTCGATTCGAGATTTTACTTATATTTTGAATTGTGATCCTTATGCTAAGAACCATGTATAGCGTTGACAAGCAAACGAACTAAATACATCGTAATTTTTTAGTATTGTAATAAACATTAAATTTGAGTTTCATAAGGCCATCACTATGAGAATTGCTTCTAGAACTTGGTGCCGCGGCTAATATACGTTATGTATTAATATTTTAGTAGTTTCGTGAAGATAGGTAAGTTATTGGATTTTTCATTTTGAATAAATTGGAGGAGGAGGAGAATCATTAAGTTTTGGCCAGGCAGCATAAACATCAATCGCAAAATCAACTAAATGATTAAAACCGAACAAGAGTAGAACAAGAAGAATAGTACAATACTAAGGCAAGTTGTTTCTCAGAAATTCACGTATGACAATGTTAACAAATGGCCATTCTGCGCCATTTTTTTGAAGTGAAAACTTCTTTAGCACCGTTGTGATTTGAAAGAAATTTCGATGAAGCGAAACATAACGACACTAAAAAGAGACAAACACATACATGTATAGGATTTAGCCTGCGAGTTAATGAGGTCCTCGATCGTCTTTTTGTCTACTGTGAATTAAAAAAAACTTGTTTTAAAACATATATCATTTACACGCAATAGAAATAAATTTTTCTTACAATAAACCGGACACATTTTAAAGTAGTAGAATCTATCAGGGACCTTGGGGTAATACTGGTTGCTTAATTAATCTTTATACAACACACTGACGAAATCATCAACGAAGCCAACAAAATGCTGGGATTTATAATTCGTATAACAAAACCTTTCCGCAACATTAAAACTCTTTATTCCCTTTACACAGCGTATATCCCCACTTAGAACACTGCACACGAATCTGGACTCCTTTTTACCAAGCCCACGTCGAAAGAATTAAAAAAAAAAATTAACACATAAAATATAAAAAAAGACTTAGACCTTTCAAACTACCGAATCTTTAAACTTTCACAACTTCAACTTCCTTCATACACGACGTTTAATTTTTGACCTGAACCTGCCAGAGCTTACCAATTCAAATAAAAATTCATATTCCGACAAGATTACCAAGATAATCCAATTTAATTCATTTGCCTACATGTCAAACATAAGAAAAAAATCCTCAATACCCCGTATATGTGCGCAATATAATACAAAATTTCATAATATAGACATTTTTAGATAAACGGAATAGAAGTAACGCATACGATCGATTAATTAAAACAAGAGTGTGGAATGTATTAAGAGCATCTCCAATCCTTGTCCTATTTTCCTCTTCCTCTAATCTTCATGTAACTCCGTCTCTAAGTAACTCTAACATAGGAGACCTTTTTGGCTTGACTTAATTTAATTTGTAATTATGTATCTCTATATTTTTATGTATAAGCTGTTTGTCTCTTGAAAATAAATAAATAATCGGTCTCCTCTTTGTGCGGTGTTTCGTAGCTTTTCCACTCCCAACTACTTCAGTTTTGTAAAAGTTTCACTTCTACCGCGTGTGAATTGCACACTCTGTTTTTTTCACATTTGAATAATCCCCGTTAAAATTATTTAAAAAAAGCATGTAGTATATTTGTGGCACGTTCCAGAGTGGAAGATACTCTCAGTACCGTCATGATGCAAGACTGCCATTCAGAATTGAAATGTTGCTTGAAATGGCTTTAGCTGTGTTTAGTGACCAGATCCGAATAGCCAGGTATTTCCTCACCTTCCTCTTCCCATCTCTTTTCCATCTTACCGTCAGCATACATACCCCAATTGGGGATGCCATAGTCTCACTGGCTCCAGACGGGAGCAGTTGGGACTCTTGTGGGGTATTCACATAAAATTGAAAATAAAAATCGAGTGCAGTTCACACGCTTTAGAAGTAAAACCTTCACCCAGACAATTTCAACCAATAGGAGCCTTGAAAGGTGAGTTCATAATCAAAGCGATGCTTCGTAGGTACTGTACATAGGTAAGGTTTCATTAATATCATTCTCTCGCAGGCCAAATACTATAGATGTATGTGTTTGCCTCTTTTTAGTGTCACTCATTTCCGTTCCATTCATTTTCAAATCACAATGGTGCTGAAAAAGTTTCACTTAAAAAAATAGAGCAAAAATAAATTTCATTTGTCTAGGACAGTTTGAAAAGCACTGGACTGGAGGAAATAGAATGCCGCGATTAACCGGTAGGTGAAAGCGTGGAAGCAACGGCCTTCGATGTTCATTTCCCAAAATGAGCTCCTGTTCTGGAGCCATTAGATTCTCGATGAACTTTACTAAAGGTCTCAATTGTGTTTTATATTTAGAACCCCCATATCTAATGTAGGCCCGGAGTTAAGTTTACACTAACTTGCCGGCGGGTGGAGCGATTCTATAACAACACGGGCAGCACGGCTTGTCAGGCAAACACGTAGGTAGTAGGTTTCCCTAGCATAGTTTGTAGATGTAATATGTGCTCGGACATTGTTAGGTTGGTAAACAATGGTAAATTGCGCAATGATATCATACAATTATTGGAGTGAATACTTCATTAGCACCGATGCGATTTGAAACGCGATGAAACGAAAAATAGCGACATTATTAGTTTGACAAACACACACATACATGATTAGATTTAGCCTGAGATAGTATAATCGGTCTCCTCTTTGCGGGGTGCTTCGCAGCCTATCGGTCTTCTTTCTGTGCGGTGCTTCGTGGCCTCCCCACTCTTTTCTGCTTTAGTTTTCTGAAGGTTTCATTTCACACTTGAATTTCTAGAAAGTAATTTCTTTTTTTATTGACTTTATCTCTACACAGGAGGCCCCGAGTAAAAATAATCTCTCAGAGCCTTTGTAATCTTTGGTGGAAAGTCTTTTAAGGGAAAGGAAGGAAAAGAAATTCTGGGAAGAGAAAATGTATGAAGGTTGGATGGCAATCCGGGAATCAAGGAATGACGAACGTGTGCATCCATCCTTCCCACTGCGGTGCAAGGTGAAGAGTCGAGTCTGATTGTAGAGATCTAGGTTAACCTCTCCACGAGTATGGGCGAAACGTTTTTTTTTAAATTTTTTTATATGAATACCGCACAAGAGTCCCAACTGCTCCCTTCTGGAGCCAGTGAGACTATGGCATCCCCAATCGGGGTATGTTGTGAGGCTGAAAGTAGTGGGGAGGGGAAGGAAATGGGAAGAGGAAGGTGGGAAGTACCTGGCCATTCAGATCTGGTAACCAAACACGGCCAAAGCCATTTCAAGCAACTTTTCAATTCTGAATGGTGGTCTTACACCAGGGCGATACTGAGAGTATCTTCCACTCTGGAACGTGCCGCAAATATACTACACATTATTTTAAATGGATAAATTGTGAAATAACACGAATTAATCAAATAAAATTTATTTGCCACGCCGCGGGATTCGATCCCGCGACCTTCGGAATGCTAGTCAAGAGCCTTACCGCTGGACTATGCCGGTTCGGCGAAGCGAAAAAATGCCAAGAAGGGTATGGGCGAAACGTTTCGTCCACGGCCGTTATTCAAATACCGTCATATTTAATGAAACTTTTTGACTTGTGGTGGCTTTTTTGACATCTGCGCGTAGTTTTTTTTAAGTTTTGGAAGACATACCTACAATACCCACCTCACAGTTTTAGTTTAAAAATTTTTTGCGTCGTTTAGCAGTCGTCAGAGGAAGGAAGCAGTTTTTTTGTATGGACATGTTTTTTTTAGATGTTGGTTTATTTTCGGGGATTGATGTGGACGACGTTTTAATTCAAAACATATTATTATTTTTAGGTCAGGTGTGATAATTTATAAAAAAATTTGCCGAAAAAAAAACTCACTACTCACGTACAGTTTTGTTCGCCAAAACTCACTCGCGGAGAGGTTAAGTCTCCGTCAACCTCTCTCCAATCTAAATGGGCAGACGCATTAGTCGCCAAGACTTAGACAACCTCACTCCGTGAATCCAAACACCCCTGCTAAATAAGTGCTGGTTGTCCGGGCAGCGGTATCCATACCCGCTTCCCAAATTGACCATCCTTCCCTTCTTCATTATTTTACCTTTATCCATTTTTAATTAAAATAATAATATTTTACACAATTTATTGAGAGTTTCAGAAAAGATATGAACGGCGAAATATGGCCTCAAAACTTTTACAAAAAGCGCCCTTACCTCTTGAAGAAAGCATAAAATTTTCTTGCGCAATTTTCAGATTCTTTGAATATTTTTAGGGTGTTACCATACAAAACATTAATGGGAAATAATTGTGAAACGAGCCTTAATTACCTTTGGGATTTTATTAAATAACACAGACTTTACGTCAACTGCCAAAAAACATTTGCCAAAGAATTTTAACTTGTAAATCCACTTTAGCTTCGGTAATGTTTAAATATTTATTCTGTAATACGTTAAGGATCTTCACCTCAAAATCTTTTATAATTACTAATTACCTTTGAACGTAACACTCTTCACCAATATTAAACTCATAATGTTTCTAATTGAGTAATAAATGAATATTAAATTTAGTCTCTAAATTGAATATGATGAATATATTCGGTAAAAAAAATTCTAAAGCCTCATTTATATTGAAAAACAAAACAAATTATTACGATTCTCGGTTGTATTTTCTTTGAAGAATTTCGACATTATTGAAGGGAAGTAAAATGAAATAACATAAGAATTTTGGAAGATCACTTCAAAGAAACTTTTTGTTTTCTCATGAGTATACTTTTAAGAGATTATAGCACAAAAATCATAAGTAGGTAATATGATAAAAACTCAGAAATATGCTGGGAGATTTTCGCCCATATTTAGCAACCTGTTGCTTTATTATCTACTAGCTTTTCCCCGCGGCTTCGCTCGCATGGTATAACGGGAAATTACTGTAGCACTTGCACTTATCAATAATCCCCTCTCTCCCCCATCCCCACCCCCTCACGCATTCAATACATTCATTCCCTTACATTCAGTTTTCAAACATCTCGCCTGCCAATTTCATTATGATGTAGCTCAAAGAAATAAATAATCATCCAATTTTATTCATTCGTTCGGAATTTATGCGTTTACAAACATTTCGGATGTTTATTTTTACTTAAATATTTGGAAGTTTGTAAATATAATAAAAAATTACACTATTTATTATTCAGTCTTTATAATCGTTACGGATTATATTTTTAATGCAGGAACTCTCATCTGACATTTATTCCAAAACAGAAGCTTGTCCAAAAAAAAAAACAAAACATATTCTAATATTTGAATTTTCTGGAGCAGTAGTCGACCAGGGAGCCGAGATCCTACCAGCTTAGAACCCACAAATATATCAACATCGTTTCCATGGAAACGATTTTTTTCTGACGTTAACAAAAACCCGCTTTTGTTAGCGACAGAAAACGTATAACAAATATAATAAATTCATATTTATAATTTCATAACGCCAGAGCTTACCATCA
This sequence comes from Glyphotaelius pellucidus, assembly GCA_936435175.1. Lineage (NCBI taxonomy): Eukaryota > Metazoa > Arthropoda > Insecta > Trichoptera > Limnephilidae > Glyphotaelius > Glyphotaelius pellucidus. The sequence goes on from OW386542.1 coordinate 8,208,775, forward strand.
TTAATAGCCTATAGAGTAGTAAGTAAGTAATTAATAACTAGTCTTCGCATATAATTGAGCTTTCTATTGGTGAAAGAATTTTTCAAAACGTTTTATAGTTTTACGCGTGAAAGCGTCATAAACAAATTCGAGCAGTTTCGCATTTATAATATTAGCATGGATTTCAATTGGGAACATTGAATATTATATTTTAATATTTTTGATACAACCAAAATGACAAAAATGACCAAAAATGAACCAAAACATGACCAAAATCATGGTTGCATAAACATGGGTTTGTTTTCAGCAACACGGTTGAAAAATAGTAAGCGTTTGTGAGACTCGTTCAAATATTTTAATTAATATATAAACATTTCACCAATTTTAATAAATATGTATACCGTGTTCGACGCTCAAACGGGAAACTTTGAGGGGTTATTTATTAAAGAAAAAACTTTTTTAATTATTTTTTTTAAAATTTGTATTAATATGTTTTAACGCTTTAAAAAGTGTTATGTATTCTTATTTTTGTTTGGTTTATTAAGCGTTCACACCTTTATCGTTAACATTTCTTCCCGCTCGATCAACTGTTTTATTTATGAATTGTTTTACCCTCGGATTCGCTCGCATGGTATTAAGTGGAAGTACCTACCGTTGATTCATCCACTCACTCACTCACTTATTTATTTACTCGTTTATCCTCAAAGTTTCATCGCAAGCGGATGAACGGTTAGCAACGCACAACTTCATGACGCCAGAACTCACTATTATATGTAGAAACCATCGCGGGCATGCGCACATCAAATTCCCAAAGTTTAATCGCAATTGGATGAACTGTTTGCAACGCATATTTTCATGATGCAAGAACTCATTCTTGTATACAGAAACCATTGCGGGCATGCGCACATCAAATCCCCAAAGTTTCATATCAATCGGATGAATGGTTTAGCACCGCATAGGCATATCACATACAAACCCAGAAACAAACGTATTTTGATTTTTACATACATAGATTTGAAATTTGAAAAGCCATTTTGTTATCCAAAAACGTGCATTGGTCGCAAAATTAAAGCAACAATTTCACGTAGAATATATACTTTTTATAATTACAATTGCTTTGTTTACAAAACTTCTTAGATGAATCCGCAAAGTTTCGCGGTGTGAACGTGGAATACGGTTTGATATATGTATAAATTGTTCATAGAAATTCGGGAATTTCCGTTAAGTGTGAAGGATGGGGTAACGAAGAGTTTTGGAATAGGTTTGTAAAAAGGGAACATCTGTTCGGAATAGAAAAAGCATCTTCAATAATAATTTTGCTGAGAGCGTTTGAGAGAGCAACCCGTAATATCAGAGGTCAGGTTCCACAGGGCCCTGATTCAATATTTGATTATTTGAGGTAGCTTAGCTTTGATACGTGAGTGAAATTCTTACGTATCCTCTCATTATTGATGAGCCTTTGAACTCTTAATAACTAACTATGTGTTGTTCATGAATAATATGTTTGATCTCTTCGATTTTCTTACTGTTCAAAGTTCATTCCGCAAAGAACCGTCGCACAGTGTGCGAAATGGAGAAAAAACCCGAATTAAGTGGTTTTTGCAAACTTATGTTTTTAATTAAAATATTATTTTTTAAGTGTAGCACAATAGTTTCTGCATTTTATGTGTTTATTTAAATTTCTCAAAAGCACTTGACGGAAGTTTGGCAACGCCTCAAAGTGTGTCGTAAATTTGATGTTCGGCATCGCGTTTTTCACTTCGCTCCTACGCGTGGGCAGAGACGGTTGTGTATTGAGTGACGTTTAGATATATATACGAAAGTTTGTTATGTATGACATTCTTCAAGGTATTTTTTATTTTATTTACTAAACTATATATCAATATCACATGTGTGTGAGATTTGAACTAACGTCTAATGTTTCACTATTTTTGTATTTTTTTGCTGTTAAAATGCTTATTTCAATTAGCATTTAGAAACAAAACATCGTTTGCTCCCGTTTATAAGTATATACATATTGTAGACAGAAGTTTCATCTTTTATATCATTTATAAATTGTGATCATCTTTTGTCCTCCGTTGAACAATTTTGCTATTTTCAGGAAGGCCTTATATGCATTCCCCGGAGAGAATTATTCGAGGCATTAAAATAATGGGGTATATTAAATGCCAATTCTGTAAAATCAAATGAGTTTTTATTTAATTACATAAAACAAACATACCACATAGCAGGTACGAACGTTTTGAGCCCTACATTTTACAAAACCGTAAAGAATTTTTCACTACAGTTTATGAAGAAATGGAGAAAAAGCCGCAGTTACATTGTGGGGTTTGAAGAACAACTTTTTGACAAACAACAAAATTTTTTTTTTTACTTCAAAATAGTTATAATTCATTAATAAGATCAAAAAAAATAAAATTGTTCTAATATTTCGTCAACAAACAATTAATTCGTGTTTTTTCTTCATTTCGCACACTGTGCGTCGAGGCGGGACTCTGACAAACCGCTCATTCAGGACTAAATTAATGTTAGCGTTAAAAGTTTCCCTTGTAAATTAAGGAAGTTTAAAAGTACGACAGCATTATGGCGATGTCCCGGAGTGATAACAAATGTGCTCTTCGTTGTGATTTGTAATTTAAATAAGGCCACACGTATTAGCGAGACTTCTAACTTCTTGGGAGAAAGTTACAAACTCGCTGTAATTTATGGAAAATGTATCATTCGATTAAAAATAATTATTTATCTTGGAATCTACAGAAACCTTTGTAAAATTTCCAGATTGAAATCTGTTTCTGAGCGATTCATGCTTTCATAATGAAAGACCTTCCAAGTCTTGTTAACAGAAAACTTTTACGTTGTGAATAATGTTTGAAATGAAAGTTTTCAATGATGGTGGGTTATATATTGCACTTCCCACAAATCATTCTATAGCAAATTTTTTGAAGTGAAAACTTCTTTAACACCATTGTGATTTGAGCGGAAAGGAGCGCACTCCTCCTTATGCGGTACTTCGTAGTCAATCGGCCTCCTGTTTGTGCGGTGCTTCGTAGAATAAAATAAATAATAAACCCTACAAATATCTTATCTTGATATTCTGCATTCGTCTCATTCACTCAAAGCTTAGTTTTCTGAAGGGGTCACTTCTACTGTTTGTGATTGCGCACTCGATTTTTTTGACATGTTAACGTCTTATAAATCGATGAACGCCGGCAGTACACACGAAAAAGCATGACTCATTGTCACGTTCCGCCTGAGACGAGCATGCAAGCGAGAGGGCGGAACAAGCGTTCGGCTTGTGACACATCTACCTCTCTTCCACTCCATCGTTATTATATGACGTTATCACGTAAAATTATCGTCCGTAAACCGACTTTACAGACAATCAATTTTTTTTATTAAACAGACGGTTATGACGCATTAGCCACAGTAATTATATTATATTCGCCACATGTAACATAAATGAAATCAATAATAAAATACATAAACATGTTACGGTTGAATAAAAAAGTTAACAATTTTATATGCTGGTATTATTTTCACAGTTCAAAAGCAATAACACGTGCCAAAATAAACTGAAAAAAAATGAAAAGCATGAAATAATTTTTGTTATTTATTTTTGTGGTGTTATGCCGTGTTGCGCTACCTCCTTATTTAGCCAACGTTTCGGACAGCATTACAGTGAGGAAAGCGGTAGCGCAACAACTAAAGAACAGCTAAAGAAGGAGGTAGCGCAACACGACATAACACCCCAAAAATAAAAAAAAATAAAAAAATCATACCCAGCATGAAATAATGTTTGCAGGTTACAGCGTTTTCAAAAAGCCAACATACGTAATGTGATTTCGGCTTTGCCTTCGCAAGAACGGGAGAAAGTCAGGCGCCACCCCAACAAAATGACTTTTGCTAAGCGTTTGGCCAATTGAATGAGATTAAATCGTTATGTTGTATTTAAGAATAAAATGAAGCAGCGTGACTGTCCCCAACTCCCTGACCCGTCCCTAACAGGCAATTCTCGCCGCCCCGGGCCGGCTAGCAGTTGTCAGATGTCTGCCCAACTTTTCTGCTATTGCGCAGAGTTTTAACGAATTCACCAACTCTGGATGAACCAATGATACACTGGTATAACAAGCTCGTACATAATTGAGAGAATCTTGAGGGAATGTCTAATTTTAGACGCGCATAATAAATTTCTTTTTATCCGAGAGGAATATGAGCTCCACGTACTTTAACGAAGGAGAGTGAATAATTCATATGTGCAAATTTTTCTAGTTTATTTTTTATACGCGTGTGTATGGTTCAACACAAAAAGCGACGTTTTAAAGTTAGTTAGGTGAAAGTGCTTACATTAACGCGAAGGATATTGAACTCATTTACGAAACTAAGAATTTAAAATAAAAAATATATCTTTTATATAACATGAAAACTAAGATGAAAAGATTTTCTAACATCTTTGTTAGTAAAGCAGTAATTTGTATTCATGAAAACAAATATCGAATAAAGGTTTTGTTTTGATTTTTCTGCTTGCGAGCAAGTTTAAACTACGAAAATTGCCTTTCCTAAGTATGATAGCATAATAATTATAAATATATATCTGATGTTTTATGAATATGTTATGTTTCTGTTTCTTGTATTTTTATCCTTTATACTTATAATTATGTTATGATTTGATTTGCAGTGCAACTTGTGGTAATTTTTCATTTTATATAATTTTTAGTTTTATACAATTTTTGGCTTAATATTCCTTTATTGTAATGTCCAATCAAAGGTAAGTCACAATGAATAAATCCATATTTGGTTTTATTTTAGTTATATTACACATTGTAACATATCTATTTCGCGAGCAGGTACTGCGCAAAGTAGGTACTGTTTATTGTCTATGCATTATTTTTTTTCTTTTTTAACTTTGTTGGTTGGCCAAACTGGAAGGAGACCGGAAACGTCATTCGGGGAATCATGGCGTCAGATATTACGTAGTTTTTGGGACGAGAGCAGTTTTTTTCGGGGCGATTGGGATTGTTAAGTGATATACTAGTGCTATGTAGCCTAGAAAGATTATTTTCATACGTTATGTGAGTGTGTGACGACTCAAATGGCATTGAAGCCTATTTATTTTGTTTAATCGCTCGCCGGATGCCGTGAGATAGTTTTATCCGCGTGCTGAAGTCAATTTGGACCGGAATCAACGGGTGATGTATTGCCCGCAAGGATTCTTTTGCTGGTGATTCCTTTGGCCGCGCCTGCGGCTGCTGCGCCTGTTTTGTTGGGTGGATTCCCTTTATTAATGGAGCGGCTCCTAGACTCTGGTTGGACCCGCCAATATTCCTTTGCTGTTCATTTGGCCGGTGAGATTTGCTCATGCCGCCTGATGGGGGAGAATCTGCTGTTGCCTGTTTGTTGGGAGGACTCCCTTTAACCGAATCTGACCCATGACGTGCTGGACGGTGTTTTGGGGATTGCTGTTGACGATTGGAGGAGAATCACGACGACGGGACGTACGCGGCATTAATAACTAACCGTAATTTTTGTTAACTCTCTCTCTCCAAATCTATTGATAGATGCTAAATCTATGATATGTCTTAATTACACTTTTCTAATTAATTTTCTAATTACTTGAATCTTTGCACATCAATCTGTCTCGTTACGAATCACATTTAGGAAGATCAAATCCTTGTACTACTGTACCGCCCACTATAAAATGTTGCTTTTGATTTCCAAAATGCACTCATCAAAGAATGTAATTTATACTAATATTAAAATATATTTCACAATTAAACACATATAACAAGTGTACACAACAATGTCCTCTGCGTGCAAACTCTATCTAAATTTCTTAATAGACAATAAACAGTGTTAATTTCAAGCGACCTCCCAGGTAAGTATGGTCCTGTATACATTTTTAAGAAGCATCGCGTTCATTGGTCGAGAAATTGTACATATATTTTCTTATGAACCGGTGGATGCAATTTTTAGCCATTAGTTGTTTTAATTGTTTGTCTAGTTTGTAGTTTTTCTAGATTTTAGAAATGTATTGTAAGTTTGTGCAGCGCCCTTGAGGTGATTTTTCACAAAAACGGCGCTATATAAATCATCCAATTATTATTATTATACAGGTATTTATGTTTTTTTGTTAAGTGCTATTTTCCTTGCAAAGTGCAATAAAGTTTCTTTTAAATTTCACTAGTATAATTGGCGCTTCATTTATATGCATGACCTCAATCCTTATCTCCACCATGTTGAGAAGGATGTTCTTTTTGCTCTGAGAAGATTAGCTGTCGGATGAGACAATTGATTACAACAAGTACAAATTGAAAAAATGTAAACTGTCGATTTCTCCAAAATGAATAAAAAAACAAATAAATAATAGGTATGTTCGACATGAGTACAATGACGAAGTAATTGTTGGCATTGTTGCTCTATGATCGATTCATGATTCTAAGAACCCTCCAGCCAAACGAATGAAGTATTTGCAATATTCTCTACCGGGAATAAATAATAATATTTGTACCAATTTATTGAACAACATGTTATATTGATAGGTGGCTGATATAATAAATGATATTATAGTACGTATTTAATAACGTTGTTGATCGGTTTTGGAGGTAGCCTTCCATGGTAAGGAAAATAATCTATCAAATTTATAAATACTGACCAACTTAACAAACGGATTGCAATCTTTAGAGTACAGGGTGAGAATGCTATCCTTGTTCTAGAGGTATTTCTATAGATGCTTTGAGGAACTAGCGTCATTGATCTCTTCGGCATCGGTGCATAGATGGGAAACACGCCAAACGCCTGCCCAACATATATACACGGTTGACATTTGTCACATGAGAACGGGTCGCTTCTTCGACTCGTTCTTGTGTTCAACAGCTCAGTTGTGGAACGATTTGCCAGCCTTTGTGTTTCCTTCTTCCGACAACATGGGTTTCTTCAAGACCAATGTTCATTTCTTCCTCTCCTCAAAAAGACCCACCACACATCATCCCCGATGACATAGACCCTGAGGGAAATTATTTTCTACTGTGTGGAGTTGATATAATTAAAAAAACTGACAAATATGATATTATATTGACCGATCGGTGGCTGAGTGGACATCATGTTTGGGTCCCATACAGTCGTCTTAAAAAGTCTTCCATCACGACACAAGAAACATTTTCCGCTTCTAATATAAAAAAAATATATTGTTAGGTGATAAAGTGAGTGGTGAGTAAAGGGTAAAGTAAAGTGGTGAGTAAAGGAGTTTACGGTAAGGGTTAAGGTTTATGGAATGAACAGAGCAGTTTATTATGTCAAGCCACAAAGCGAATGTTATTCACGAACAATTTTTATTTAGTAGATATGAGATTGAACTGACGTTCGAACTCACAACGAATCTTGCTTTATATACCTCTCCCAATGGGTAACCCAACCTATATAGAAAAAGACTCCGAATGGTCCACAATGTTCCAAAACATTCCACAACATTCGAGAGAGTTCAGAAATCTTCCACAACGATCAGGGATGTTTCGGGATGTTCCCGAACGTTCCAGAGTATTCCCGAACATTCCACAACATTTCAGAATACTCCGTGATATTTTTGAATATTGTGGAATGCTCTCAAATACTCTCCAGAAATTTCCAGCCCTATCGTCAAAAGCACACCCCTTCAGGTAAAAGTGGGAACCTTTTTCATGGATGGGGATAGATGGCTCCCACACTATATTAATCCCTTGATCGTACCGGGACTCTTATTTTTTTTGTTATTTATTTTTGGGGTGTTATGCCGATTTTCGCTACCTCCTTCTTTAGCCAACGTTTCGGACAGCGTTACAATGTCCATCATCAGGGCAGATGAGCAGGGCAGGGCAGTGATGATGGAAACTGTAACGCTGTCCGAAACTTTGGCTAAAGAAGGAGGTAGCGAAACACGGCAAACCACCCCAAAAATAAATAGCAAAAATACTTTTGGCCGTGAAAACCTAAAAACATACGTACCGGGACTCGTTTCTGAGTTTTGACGGCACGCATTTTGTACACTTTCTTTTATAATACATATTATTTTTAATATTTTTGTGTGAAACAAAGAGCTTTTATTTGAAACAAATATACATACAATTAGGTGTGCACAAGATTAAACAAGGTAAAGCTAAAAAGTTTCTTACGCTAATGTCGGTTAGAGACAGGAGTTTTATTTTGCCTTAAAACTATTAAAGGGAAGAGGAAAATGGGATAAGTATAGAAGATGCTCAAGCATTAATTTGTGATTGTAAGCATTACTTCGGTTCGATATTTCTGAAGGTTAATGTAATGTCGATATCACTAAATTGCTTGCTATTCTGCTAACGTATACCGGGAATTTAGTTTTTTTTTCTAAGCTTTGTTCTGCATGCGGGAAAATGAAAAAAAAAATTCGGGTCGGTCTTGACGGTATGCGGATTTTTATAAAGTTCAGCTCAGGTGAATCCAGGACATTATTCAGAATTTTTAATAAAAATGAAAGTTGTGCTTTGCAGGGAGTTGAAATTGTGGAATTTTATGGATTTGGTGAAATTCATAAAGTGTAAGTTTAATTTAAAAATTGTATTTAAAATATTTTCTTTGAATTCTTTCGATTCGTAAGTAGTCCAGATAGGTTTGCAGTTTTCCAAGTGAGTACAGAGTCTTTACGTTACGGTTAAGGTTTTGATATGTGAATTATAAATTGCAGTATTATATTGGCTTTGTCGATTACTTTATTAGTTTGTTTGGTAAAGTTTAATTTAACACCCAACATTACCCCAAGGTCTCTGATTAATTTTACTTAATCCACAATTCATCAAATACATAACTAATATTACTATTATGAAAATATACAGACACTTGACACAGCTGCAAGAAAGTGTCTCTGCAATGGATTATACCAACTCACTCGAAACGTAAACGGATTTATGATTTCACTTGAAACTGCAATGTATTTTATGAGTTCGCTTGAATCTGTATTGAATTCCAATTCACTCAAGTTTGAGCAAGATAGCTTCTGCTCCAACTCTCCATTGAATGAGATTAGAATTACTTCATAAATTAATTAATCTAAGTTAAATCCCCAAGCTTAGTTTTTCTTTGATCGCGTGGTTTTATCTAGTTTTCTCAGAAGGTAGCTCCTTGATTCTTAAAATTCATATTTATAAAATGTGAAGGTGAGACGAAATCGATATTTCAGAATTTTTAAAATAAATTTTTACAAACAATTTCAAAAGTAATCAAATTATTCCCATTCCACGTTAATAGTTTCACGAAATATTCAAAAGCTTCTTCCAGACCTCCCACACAACGCACACGAGCCATTCTCAACTACCAAGTAAGATAATAAATACTTGAACATTGAAGGAAGGCACACGGACACATGGACAGACTAATACATTATTTTGGTCACAATTGATTATATACGCTTTATTTTCGGCCTCTCCCGATCCGTCCTGCCACGAAGCTGGTGGACAATATGTATTCGCCGCTAAGACCTGGACTAACCTCACAAACGTTTCAAACCACTTGGAGTGACTTTTGGCAGAGTTGTAGGTTATCCAAAGAATGGTTTCCGGGGCGACCGCAGCGGTGCCCAAATCCACTTCCCATTTTTCAATTTGACTATTTGGACTTCGGACCACCGAATTTAAACAATGGAAAAAACTGTAATTTATAATTTCAGACAAAATTTCTAAACTTTCAATAATTATTGTCATCCGCAGATATTTGTCAAATATCGTGATGTGTATTAGCGTGTTGACGGATCACAATATCTATAGATCATAGGATTTCTAGATTTGTAGATTTGTCTCAATGTTTATCACGATCGGTTCACGATACGGAACTCAGGAATATTCTGTGATCCATATTGCGATCTGTCAATACGCTAGCTTAAATAAATATCACGGTATTTTATAAATACCTGCGGATCACAATATGTGTTGAGCTTCCATCTCCGATCTCCGATTTGGATCACGACCCTTCAATTTAATTTTATTTCAAAACGCCTTTCTAAATACAATGAAGTAAAAACTGCTTGTGTCTTTCACTTGAACTCGACCGATGAATCAAGATGTCAGGAAGTATATGAGATATAGACAACTGGATTTTTTCGGACTATCTATTTTCGGCAAGCCAATTCCCTTTCAACGATCCTGAAATCCGTTAAACTATAAAATAAGAATTCATTTTGATCTAAGTTTTTCAAATGTACTATACGAAAAATGGCAAATCCGAGTAGTAAGTAATTAGTTACAACTTGAAAAATAATATATTTTTTTGTTCACTTCAATTCCTTCAACTGCCATTAGAAGTCGTTAAATCTATTCTAGATTTTCTAGAATAAAAAATCCAGTGATATTTAATTACAACATTGATAACAATACTCTTCAGACATTAATGCAAATTAAAGACTTGGGCATCACTTTTCAATCAAATCTTTCATTTGTTAACCACATAACAGAAATCTGTAATAAGGGCTTAAAAATGTTGGGGTTTATAACTAGGCTAACTAGAAACTTTAACAATATAAAGTGTATTAAAATGTTATATTTTGCTTATGTTAGAAGCCAACTTGAGTACAATTCTCCTGTCTGGAATCCTCATTATAATATGCACGTACAAGCTGTTGAAAGAATACAAAACGAATTCTTACGTTTTCTAAATTTTAAAATGGGTATTTCAGCAAGTATGTTAAACTACAACACACTTTTAAACGATATGAATATGCTTAAATAGTCAGACAGAAGAATTTTCACTGACTTGGTATTTTTATATAAAATTCTAAATGATTTAGTTGATAGTCCGGTATTACTTGAATTGATAAGCTTCCGAATTCCACTTCGTAATACTAGAAGTCAGGATTTATTTCAGTGCAGAAATTCTGGGACTAACTATCATATGTATTCCTCTTTGCCCAGAATACTAATGGAGGGAAACAATTATACCAAGTCAGTGGACATCTTCAATTTATCTTTGAATAAATTTAAAATATTGTTATTGAGGCAGTTCAGTTATGTAAAATAAAATGTTTTTTCTATGCTATATATGTAAAAGCCCCGAAAAAGGGCGTTTATTTATTTATAAATAAATAAATAATATCCATGCATTAGATACAAATATTTTTTTATGGGCTTGGTTACATATTTATCTAATTTATCAATTTACATTCCTTCCTGTCCATTTTAATTTTGCAACTATGCAACTCCTTTTTATCCCTTGAAAAAAAACACTAACGAGCTGATTACAGGAAAGCAGGACAAAGGTAAAGAATATTTCTGTCATAATCCACATCCAAATGAAACATTGGACGTTGAGAATAGGTTGATAGGTGGGATTCATGCAACATCCAAAGAGTGGTTAGTGTGGTAGATAAAGAGAGGTCATATAAAAATGAAACATAAACGGGTGAGAGCTACAAAGATGCCACTTTTTTTTTAATTTTCGTGTTTTGATACAATACACACTCGAACGTAATTTGCATCTAATCACTTGTTGATGTAAAAAATCAGAGGTCGCACAAATGTGAGACTTCTTTCTAGTGGTTGGAAGCTACAAAGGACCTATAATATAAGATATATGGGGATTTTTATGGCCTATGTTTAATGCTGGACTCATAAAGGCAGATGAAGAAAAAAAAATTACACTATAAAGCTCGAGCGAGATTGTTAGTCTGCGAATTCTAAATGCAAGCCTCGTACTTTGCAATCACTCGCCCGTAAACCTGACTGGCTTAAAGGCTTTACAAAATGGTCTTAATTGTGTTATTTATTATGCGTCCGTGTTCCAATTATCAAGATAGTTTTCTTCACGATAAGCAGAATTCAATGTTTTCAAATATATTTCAGATTTTTGAGATAAGCGCCCTAAAAAGTGATTGTTTTTATTTAGAATTTGCTTTTATGTCTTCGGACGGCCTCATTCAGTAAGTATTGTTCCCGCAGCAGCGCAAAAGCATGGATTTTATTCAAACTAACCAACTATTTTTAGAAATGCTGGAATGCCACACCTATGCCCTGGCACAAACACCTTGCTTCATCAACTCACGCGTAACCATATATTATTCATACTCTTGATACGAAGCTATCTGGAGTTTTGAATCAATTGACCGTCCAATGTACTCCTGCGACGTCCATAATATCTCACCCATAATATTTATCTCCCATCACATTTCAAGGCATCCTACTTAATAGGTAGGTATCTACCTACTCTAGGAGTTCAAAGTTCAAATCGTATACGTTACCCACGTAGATCTATTGCAGATTCTCTAAGACTTCATAATTTTGACTATGTGTTGTAAAGTTGATAATTTTTTTTTATGATTAACCGCAAGATCCCTTGACTATACGTGCAGTCGTAAAATCATAGGAGATTGAGAATAATCCCTCTCTGCGATGTGACGTTGCTAGGTAGGGAGGATGTTTTATTTCACCGATCTACCGCAAATAACATTGTTGAACACATTGGGGTAAACTGAGTTAACCTGTCACACTAAGGATTTAAAAGTTTTCTTTCTGTAAAAGCCTAATAATGTTATTTCTCAAATATGTGAAAGAATCCAAAATTTTTGTTAGAATACAGGATGTTTTTGCAGATTGAAATGCAGGTCAAAAATAAGGTAACCCGATAACACGAGGTAATTTGGCGTTGGTGAGAGACTAACCGTAACTTTGTGAATGCTTTTTATTTCAGCAAAGAATTAAACTTTTGTACATTTTATGCATTCGTGTAACCAGTGAACTGTGACCTATTATATTGTTGTATAAAATAATAACAGGAATATGAGACATAAAACCAAAAGACCTACAAAAACAAAATTTTAACCCCCACAACTTGATGATATATTTATTTCACATATGAAATATTATAAGTAAATTACACTAAGAAAATGAATTATACTAATAAATAAAGTTTGACGGCTTACTAATTATTATACCAATTGACGAATAATTATTTTCCCTCTCACTCACATAAATATGTCGATCATCCAGTTGATTAGTCAGACATATCAGAGAAATCGAAATTTGAGTTGAGTTTGCTGTTATTTGTAAAAGTACCCTCTGTCTGATACTGTACTCAGGTTACTCATAAAAACCTTCAAATCAATTATAATTCAGAAAAACTTGTAGCGAATTTAACAAAATATTGATGTGGGTCACTAATATAATATTTTTAAAAAGTCATACTAATGTACTGGACCGTTATGGTACTATTTCATAGCTTATTTAATACGTAAAATACAGAGAATTATGAATAATATTTGACTTGCGGTGAGCATTCGAATATTGCTTTCCTCATTATCTCAAAACTTAGTATTTGGAGATGTCTGACTCATCAACTGATGATCAAAATAATAGAATTGAAAAACAAATATAATGTAGCTTGCTCGTTTCAGACAATAAATTCGCCAAGTAAGTTACTACAGCCAAGTAAACACAGTTTACTCTAGTCTCTATTGTATTTGTGATCAACCCTGACCACTGACAAAAACACTAAGCAACTTAAGAACAAACATCATAAACGTCCGTAGGGCCGCTATCCAAAAACCGTCGAGGATGCACTTATCAAAAACGATGACATTTGCGACTTTCGACTTCTTCCTCCGGATTGACTTTGAAATTTCACATAATAGAGAAAAACCCATCATTGTTAAATCTTAAAAAAAATGTTAGATAAACCATTAAAAATGAACTATTTTTAATAAAACAAGATATAGAAGGAATATTTTCATTTATTTATATAAAAATATATTTGAATATAATTCAAATTATCTCAAGGCAGTGTATTCAAATACCAGCAAAATCCTTCTTCCTCTCGAATTTCGGCATTATTTTGCGAGACTCAATTTTGGGACTTTTTGTAAAAGATTTTGTCAAAATATACTACATTCTATGGAAGATTACAAAAAATATGGTTTGGTTAAAAAAAATTAATAATTAAAAAAAATTTTTTTTCAAAAAATATTGAAATTTTCAAAACTTTGAAGTGAATCCGGAAGAAGAAGATCGTATCAGAAATTTGAAAATTTTTAAACACCTCGTTTTGAACCCATTTGGCACCCTTTTATCGCTCTTAGAATTTAAAAATAACATTTTTTGTTAAATGACCCACCTTATTGGACTATTTTCTTCACCATGTTTGCTTACTAGTTTGACTAGTTTATCCAATACAGTATGTATACATGTAATAAACCACCTTCCAAATAAGGGCAAGTCTGGTTACTATACATATTCCCCAGACGCCATAATATAAGCTCTGCACCATAGTATTTATTAATATAAATATTTTAATATTTTCCTACCTGTTTGTGATTTTCCCTTTGCATCGTGAGCCTTGCCTCGATGCAGTTACGCGTCTCTAAAAAAGTCTGCCTTTGGGCGATCTCCCTCGGCGAGTGCGTCATTACTCCGCAGATGTTGCTGATGCCGAACACCACCAGATTGCACGCCATCTGTGGACGAAATTACAAACTATTTTTTAATTTTGGTAAAGGAAGAAAGCATATTATTATTTACAAGTGAGAGTTGCGGTAATAGGTACGATCCTGCCACTGAGGGCTCCGTTACGTCCATTTTACAGAGGAGAGAAGAAGTGGTTACAATCTCAAAAATTTACCCCAAAACCGTTCATAACTCCGAGCAAATCAATAATAATATTAGTCACAATTTATTGTTCGCCTGCTCACACGGAACTTTTATTTCTCTAACGTTGAAGATTTGAAATTTAATCGTTTAATTAAATTCAAACCTTATAAAAATGCCTATTTCGGTAAAATTGTTTGAGCTTTCGTTCTAATGAGCGTAGTAAAATATTTTAATTTTATATTGGAAAAATTAGAGGATGTATCCAAATAGTTAACTTTTTAAAATCCACCCTTTGTGTGACCTCATCCAAACGCCCTATCATTAACAGTACACTGTAAAACCTTGATGTGTTGTGATTGTATGGTGTTGTATATTATGAACAAGTAATGCTGAATAATGTTGGTAAACTAAAATAACGTATTATTTTCATCATATAGAACATTATACGCTGTATTAATAGATAAACATATAAAATGCATTATATATGTATAACAAATATTTGCTAACAATTCCTTCCGTCGTGAGCGAATGAAAATCATAACTTGTGCCCCCTCTGTAAAGTTGTACTAGATTTGACTCCCAAGGATAGAATTTGTTAAAGGTTTGAATATTATACGTAAGTCAGTGGTTGTCAGTGGACCAGTCAGTGGTTGAGTGGGCATCGCGTTTGGGTCCCACCCGGGCGTCCCGTGTTCGATTCCTCGGCTGGCTAAGTCCTCCATCACAACACAAGCAACATTTTCGGCTTTCTGTGGTGGTAGTAGGAGATTTTCAAACATTGTTGGGTTATTCGTAACCCGGGAATGTTTGTCTTTCTTTAAAAAAAAAAAAAAAAGTGAATGAATATTAAAACTTGGTGCCCACACTGTAGAGTTACACTCGATTTGACTCCTTACTAATTACATGTACAATTTGTTAAAGGTTTGAATATAATAATAAAAATTACATATTCTTAATGAAAAACGTAACATTTTCAAAGCTAAATTAAAAGCATAATTTCAGCATGATTAATTAAAAATAGATTTTCATCAAAGTATACACCTAAATCTTATCCCTCGCTTACATTTATTAGTTATATATCATTAACGGAGTATATATAAATTGCTGGATTTTTTATTCGATGAAATCTCATAATTAGACATTTGCTTACATTTAGTTAAATTGTTTTCTTGGCACTAAACACATTTTTCACCCGTATCCGAGCGCTTAATCTGAATAATTCGATTAACAAAATGTTTTACATTTTTTACCGTAACCAGTGAGACGATCCTCGTATCTGCCTCTCACGTTAGACGTGAGGTGATTAATAGGGAGCTGCGAAATAAAATGGAGTACAGACGTAGAGAATGTACAGAGGACCTATACTGAAAGGTTCTTGATATAGAGGTATACTAGATTCAATTTTGAATTATTATTGCAATGAAATTGCAATGAAATATCTCTAAAGATATTTTCGTTATTTATTTTATGCAGTGTTGCGCTACCACCTTCTTCAGCCAACGTTTCAAACAACGTTACAGTATCCATTATCAGGGCAGATGATGGACACTGTGACGCTGTGGCCAAAGAAGGAGGTAGCGCAACACGAGGTAGTGGCATAACACCCCAAAAATACTTTTGGCCGTGAAAATCTAAAATGGAATTAGAGATACTTTTATATTCTCAATTGTTTTCTATTGAAAAAATGTTAGGTACTCCAATTATTATCGTCAACTCTAGAAAACTGTTATGCTTTTAATGAGCAAATTCCGTCTATTTTATGACATTCAGAGTCTGACTTAAACGCTTTATATTTTTAAAAAGCACGTTTTCATTCGTTATGTAAAGGGTCCAATTTTAAGTACCAAGTGGTGTCAAAGATTTTTCATGAGATGAAGTCACCACAGTTGCCAATATCTCTCAATCGGATTTAGACTGCGGAGAAAAGCTGCAAAATAATTACAATTTACAAGTAATTACTGTTGTTGGTTTAAAAAATAATATTTAAAAATGATTGTTATTACAATAAATAATAATCATTTTTAAATAAAATAATAATAAAATAAATAAAAATCCTTTCCATAGGAAATTTATTATTATTTTATTATTACACCTTTTTTTCATAGGAAAGCTAATAGTTCAGAAATGCACAAAATAATTTGCAAGGCAGATAGAAACTTTCACGTAATAATTCCATTCTATCTAAATTACATTCTTTTAGATAGTTCCTTATCAAGGCAAAGTGAAAGTGCAATAATAATTCCATTCTAACTAAATTTCACTCTTTTAGATAGTTCCTTATCAAGGCAAAGTGAAAGTGCAATAATAATTCCATTCTAACTAAATTACACTCTTTTAGATAGTTCCTTATCAAGGCAAAGTGAAAACGTGAGGAAAGTTGCTAAAACGTGAGGAAAGCAGGTGCTGCTTTCGCGTAAATAAGTCAGAATATACGTACAGTACGGGGATTGAAGATAGTCCTAATAATGCTCCGTCTCAAGTTTCCCGACGCGGCGAGAAGCTTTCGCAGTATTATAACAGCGATGCAGTTATAACTTATGACGCCATTACAACTTGCAATACAATCGCATTACTTGATGATGCACTCAAGATTATTCAATTTCACTCAACTAAATGAATTGAATGTAAAATACACAAATTTAGGTAAATTAAAAAGAATAGATGGCGTTAGGCATTGTGAGAATAGAATCTGGTTTAATTATGGTTGGAGGCCGGTGAACTAAGGTAATATTCTAGAGGGAATAGGTCCCTTATCCGAACAGGCCAAGGAGAAGAACATGAGATGAAAAGATAAGAAGTAAGGTGTCAGATAAACGTTTACAGAACCAGGGAGATACATAATCTCTGAATTGCGCACGTGAAAGATGACCATTCAAAGTTGAAACGTTTTATTAATTAATTAATTCAATTACCTATTTTACAGCACGTAATGTGTTTGAATAATAATAATAACAAGCAGTTAAAAACTAGCTTCGCAGGTTTTTACTGCTATGCCCTGCGGGCGGCTTTTGGTTCGGCTTTTGGTTCAGCTTCGTCCAGTTAGTGTTGGTGATCATTTTATAAATCCAATAGGAACTGGTTCTAAAATAGCCCGTTCCTCGAATCCATTGTCAACCAGCGATGGCTAGCCACGGGGACAAAGTAACGGGCAATGACGTCATATGTAATATACAGCCGCTTGATAAAACTGAGTATTACCGTCAATCTTTTCATATCCGGAGAGATACTCAAATTCACAAATTTGTAGAACGTATACCTGGGGGCACGTACCCATGCGTCCTTCCGACGGAAGTGGCGATATCTTGTGACATATTCTTGAATTCAAAACCGAATTACAACGGTGCTTTATTTGAAATTCCTCGTACAAAGATGTTATTTGTGGTGTGACGCGTACGGCGTAGCGTCAACATGCACTCAAAACTGGGGTTTGAAATTCAACCACGCAGACGTTACCGTATTAATACTGTTTAATTAATCTGAATTTGTTAAAAACGTTTTGGAAATAAATAATTATTTTTATATACCTAAATGAAAGGTTAAAATTTTTAATTACAAAGGAAGTGGTCATTTGACGGCCTCCGTGGTCCCGAGGTAAGACTCTGGACTCACAATCCGAAGGTCGCGGGTTCGAACCCGGCGTGCGCAAATAAAGTTTATTTGATATTTGTGTTATTTCACAATTTATTCATTTAAAACAATATGTAGTATATTTGCGGCACGTTCCAGAGTGGAAGATACTATCAGTATCGCCCTGGTGTAAGACCACCATTCAGAATTGAAACGTTGCTTGAAAATGGCTTTAGCCGTGTTTAGTGACCAGATCTGAATAGCCAGGTACTTCCCCACCTTCCTCTTCCCTATCTCCTTCCCCTCCCCACTACCTTCAGCCTCACAACATACCCCGATTGGGGATGCCATAGTCTCACTGGCTCCAGACGGGAGCAGTTGGGACTCTTGTGCGGTATTAACTATAAAAAAAAAAATAAAAAAAAGTGGGTTTACAATTAGATTTTTAAAGTTTCAGAAATAATAAAAATCTTTAGTAGTCAATTAATAGCATAGTGGTAAGGTACACTTAGAAAAGATTATCTAGTTTTATTTTTGGTATGTTGAATGTACCTAGGTCGTACTTAGGACAAATGTTTGTTTTGTGACAAATGAATTTTACGTAATTTTTAACAAGAAAAAAAGAGGGAGAGATATGTTTCATAGCCAAAACCTGCAAGTAAATAAACAGGGTTTGATGAAAATATTTAGAAATTTTTGATGGAAATTTGATTTCAAGTCAATATTAAGTACTTTAATGTGGAAATTTTACATTACATTTTACGTATAACATTTTAACCGTAAAATGTCATCGCCATAGAATGCTCCTTGTTAACGGATGTTTCTTCTAAATCAATTTATGCAGCGAGTTCCTTCAGAACGGATGTATGACCCAATCAAGAAGTCAATTCGCCCGAGGCAATGCGCTAACTGACAAATTAACCTACTGGAATTATTATTACTCTATTTCATAAATAGATAATGCTCTTGATGAAGTGGTAATCTATTCTAATTAATGATTTAAAGATGTTCTACTATTCATAATAAAAAATTTTCATGATACAAGATAAAGTTAAATGTTTTCCAAACTACCTCTTGCTCTTCTTTATAAATCCCACTCCCTTTGGCCTCAAATTGCCTTAGAACACATGCTCTAGAAAGTTTTGTACGACAGTCATATAAATATATCATATTTACCACACATTGATTCTAAGACTCTCAAATTTTCAAGAATCTTTATGGCAGAATAAAAGTTCGTAAAAAAGCGTACGCAGGCAGGTAACCACTACGTAATGGATTCGCCGGCTCCCTTGAAGCAGTAGAACCCATTTTATATACAAGGGTACCGTTTTACCAAAGAGAATCATGAATTAACTTTCTATTTGGTACCTCTCAGGTATTATAATTCTCCATTTAATACGCTGGCAGCCTTCGCGGCGGTAACCGCCCTTATCGGATTATGAATCATTTTTATCATCGCGGAGGAAATTGTCTTACATAATATTTCAGTGCACTGGGAGGAGATTATTATCAGTTCCTGCCATCTATCAGAGAGATAACTAACGAGGAACTCAAGGAGACGTGATTTAACGAGACGTAAGTTCCCGCCGCAGCGCTGTTTCGCAATTTATTCTCGAGGTTTTCTGGCCACACTCTATTCCATAGTTTCCAGAGTACTATGGTTTACGCATTGACTTTTTATTCATTTATTTCAATTTTATATGGCACCACATGGTGCCCTCAACATGAGTATAATGTGTAAAAATCAGAGTGTGCAATTCACACGCGGTAGAAGTGAAACTAGAAAGTCGCTAGATGTCGCTCTCTTTTCGTTTGCCTGTTTATTTTAAAGTGGTTTGAAGATTAGATATTGATTTCACAAAAATAAAAATGTTTGTTTTTTTGGGATTTTGTAGAATTCGAACCCCCGTTCGCTGGATGTCTGTCTCTCTGGCCGCTTAGATTTGTCAGGCGCCTTATCCGCTGCGCTATTGGAGGCTCGCGCTGATCGTGAATTTACCACATTTTATTAAAACCGAGGATAAAATTATAACTAAAAAGAATATTTAACAGTAAACCTCATTTTCATAATTATTAAAACTCTACAACGCTGAAATAATATTAAAATTTTACCTCATTGAAATTAAAAGTACATACCTACCCTCCATAAAAACATTAAAACATAAAGCGATTCTAAAGAATTATATAGCAGCCAGATAAAATTAAACGTTAAGAGGAACGGCTGCGCGCCCTTTTCATATAAAAAGTATCAAAAAAATATTTTGATGTTATGCTTGACTGCCTCCGTGGTCGAGGGCCTTACTCTAGACTAGGAATCCACAGATTGTGATAAAATTTAATTGATGATTTGTTTTACATCACAATTTATTAATTAAAAATAATAAATGTTCCTGCGGCACGTTCCAGAGTGGAAGATACTAGTGTAAGACCACTATTCAGAATTGAAACATTGCTTGAAATGTGCTTTAGCCAAGTTTGGTGACCAAATCTTAATAGCCAGGTACTCCCCCACCTTCCTCTACTCATCTATTTCCCCTCCCCGCTACGTTCAGCCTCACAACGTACCCCAATTGAGGATACTATTGTTTCACTGGCTCTAGATTCTCTTGTGCATATTCTCACAAAAAAAGAAAATGTTGCCTCTAAAATAATGAAAAATTGAATCCTTCAAAGCGTATTTTTTGTACACAAGGTGTTAAGGGACGTACTTACTTTAACTAGTGATTCCTGACATTCTTTGAAGCAAAAAATGTAAATAAAATTTTGGTTTCCCGTGACATATTCGTTGTTTTTTTTTCAACAAAGACATAAAAAAATCATAGATTTTGACTTTTGGAGGCGAAGTTAGGAGTTGGCTGGTTACTCGGCTGAGTGACCAGTGACGATATGCGAATTTTTTTTTTTTTGGTTTGATTTTGAAGAAAAAAATTTTGAAAAAAAAAGTCTTCAAAAAATCACAAGTGATCAAAATTTCATTTTTTGTTTTTTTTTTCTAAGTAGGAAAAGAATCACAGGTATATTAAAGTTATATTTTTTTAACAAATAATTAAAACTGTCACATAACATCCCTACTAGATAAATATTATTTGCTTTACAATTTTATTTTTAAATATTCAGTTTTGTTGGGTTTTTTGGCGTCAAATGCAAAATTAAGTTTTGTATGAAAAAGGTCGTGCTAGCCTATCCTCCTAATATCAGGGACGACAATAAAGGTGTGTAGGCGCTCCCTCGGGATCCGAACTCTCTGCCTCCAGCTTCCAGCCAAGCGTGATTCTGGAACTCTGCGCGATCTTTAAAGCACTTTTGTTTGTTTGAGGCTTTCTCCGGAATACTTTCTCCGCATTTTCTAATTATGGGTTAAACGTGTTGGCCCACCTAACTTACTGACTAACGAACCACCGCACCATTTACTTACAAGAATACTGAACATGGAGAATTACAAAATCCTCTCTCTGTAGGGTTAGTATCAGACTGCTATTTTCTTAGTATATTATTGCTTTCATCTCGCCAATAATTTATTTTCTGGAGTTCAATCTACTTACTTGAGTGCATTGTCATGTCGTCTGCCGAATTTCAGCTCGATCAGATTTTTTAGAATTGGGTTAATTATCGCATCTCAGAATATATTTAATTAATTTATTCATTCAATATAGATGTATTTAAAAAAATCAATCCCTTTTCAAATATCTTTCAAACCATTTTTAGATATATTTTTTTATTAACTGACGTTTGAACCTTCCCTTTCAGTGATCGCAATCAACTGCACTACCGCTTGATAAATTCCGATTCTTAAAACCGACGTGTATTTCGTACATTTAGTGCATTAATTTATTTTATTTTCAGAAAAGTGCGTATACTCTATGTGTTTGTGAGTGAATACCACAAAAAGTTAAAATAATGTATAATCCTCAAAAAGGAATCTATCTGCCGAATTTCAGCCCGATCGGATTTCGGAAAGTGCGTTTATTCACACTTCTAAGTTTTTGTGGCATTCATTCATTCAATTGAGAATGGAAAAAAAAATGGTTGTCAGTAAAGTCGGTTTACGGACGATAATTTACGTGTGAACGTCATATAATAACGATGGAGAGCAAGAGAGATAGAAGTGTCACAAGCCAAACGCTTGTTCCGCGCTCTCGCTCGCATGCTTGGCTCAGGCAGAGCGTGACAATGAGTCATGCTTTTTCGTGAGTGAAGCCAGCGTTCATCGGTTTATAAGAAGTTATCACGTCAAAAATTAAACGGAAAAAGAAAAACGGTGTTCTTTTTCATAGAAACATTTTAATTTTTAGGAGATGTTATAAGACGTAGTGACGGCGTGAAGATAGTGTTTAGGAATATTTGAAAGTACCTGACTCTTCAGATTTATCGAATAAGCACTGCTTCAACCATTTTACGGTTCAACCGGTTTTGTCACCTTCAGTAAAGTGTATGAAAAACTAATAACGTAAATCAGTATATTAATACGTGAGGCAAAAACTTTGTACCCCTTTTTACGAAAATTGCGCGCGACGGAGGAGTATGAAATTTTGCACACTTATAGTTTATGTAGAGAAGAAGTGCGAAATGCTAATTTTTTTTTTAATTATGCGCAAAAAATACATTATCAATAAAAAAAATTGGTTGTATGTCCGACGTTCCACGTTCCACGTTCTCGCTTGTACGCTCGACTCAGGCGGAACGTGACAATGAGTCATGCTTTTTCGTGAATGCAGTCGGCGTTCATCAATTTATAAGACGTTATCACGTCAAAAAAACATTACAGTTATGGTCGAATTTCGGCCATTGGGCGAACACTAGTTAAATTTATGCCTCTAATATAATTTTAAATTAAATTATATTAGAGGCATAAATTATATTAACAGGTATATAGTATGCCTACAGATATTTTCCTTTAATTTATGAAAGCACTCAACTATTCGAGTGCAGTTTACTATTCCGGAATAAATAGTCATTATTAATGGCACGTGTCGTGTTTGCGGTTGAAAGGAATAAATAGAGATAACCTAAATAAAGGAATGGTGCGGATTAAAGTGACCCTTTCAGTAGACCTTAAACTAATGTTTTAACAACTAGTCCAGTACTTTCCTTTATATGCTGGTGTTATGTACCTTTATTCCCTGAGTTTTTTTTTACATTATCTCCAAACAAGGGGTACTAGGGAAAAAATCCTTCAGGGCCTATCACGGCCTTTACTTCAGGGTCATCTTTGGGAATGCTGTGAGGAGGGTCTTTTTATAGACAGGAAGTACAGGAAGTCGAAGGAAGGAAAAGGTTTTTTTTTTTAAAAAGAAAGACAAACATTCCCGGGTTACGAATAACCCAACAATGTTTGAAAATCTCCTACTACCACCATTTGAGGCAGACGGATGAGGCAGACGTATGAGGCAGACGGATGTATGAATCCATCCCTCTCACAGCGGTGCAAGTCAACGGGTCGAGAGGGTTCAGCTGGAGGGATCAAAAGATCTAACTCAACAGTTTATTCTGATCCGGCACGCCATGCAGTAGATGGGCAAACACATCCACAACCAAGACCTAGACAATCTCATTCACCTTTTATTGGATAACCATCACCTCTGCCATAGGCCACCCTAAGTGGTTCGCTACGTTTGGTGACTCCTGCACACTTAGCAGGAGTGCCCGAGTTCACGGGGTGAGGTTTGTTCAGGTCTTGGCGGCTGATGCGCCTGCCGTGTGATGGGCAGGATCGAGAGAGACTGGTCGAGAAGGTAGGTTTTTTTTATCATCTCCAACCGGAATCTCTCGAACCATCGCATTTGACCGCAGTTGGAGGGATGGATTCATACGTCCGTCACCCAGATTTCTACCTACCTCTCATACCTATTTTCTTCCAGAATTTACTCTCATTTCTTTCCTTAAAAAACGCTCCACACAACATCCCTTAACATGACATAGATCCTGAGGGATTTTTTTCCTGGGCCTCCCGTGTAGAGCTAATTTTAAAAAAAGCGGTTACTATAAATTTCATAATAATAGAACCCACCAATCTAATGTTTTTTACAGGGACATTCAACGAAATTTTTTTCAGTTTTAGTTTCGTAGCTCAATCAATGTTTTAATATATTAAGTTTCAATGTTTTAATACTTTTATAAAATCAGAGTATGTTTTCCTTTGGGTTATTCTCGTGAACGTTTTTTTACATACTGCGAAGGGAAAAATCATATCAAATTCCGAAGAAATGAGACGAAACTGAGTTATCTCATCACCTGGAACTTTCCGTGAATATCAAAACATTCTAGGAGCATTCCTGGAACCACTTTGCGTAGTATGGACATCGCTAAACGAGAAATAATATTAAATGTGATGCTCAATAAAGCGAACGAGTAACATACTATGGAATGGAAACAGATCTAAATCAAACAAAGCGCGGTATGACTTCATGGGAGACTTTATTCGATTCTCAGTTATTCACAGAATAATCACTTTGCTACGATAAATGATCCGAACATGATAAACTTCTTCAATAATCGCAAATTCACAATGTGGCATCGTTTTAATTACATGAAAACAAATCACTTCGTGTATACCACAAATTTAATCAAAATTACTAACGCGTTTTGAAACAAATAGTTTCTTCGTCAGGATTAAAAAGGTATTGAATGTTTTTGTGTTTAACTCGTTTTAAAATTTAATTTAAAATAAATTTGATAATTATGTTATCAAATTCTGCAAGTATTTTAGTATGTATTTTTGTGAAGCTGTTTCGGTTTACAAGACCATTTTAAAACTGCGGTTATCCCACTATTAGGCGACTTATTTATACGATTTTAAATTTCAATTTTTGAAGGTGTCTATATTGATTTATTACCGGTTAAAACAATTTGCTGATACACTTCTTGGGGGTGTATTATGTGGGGTTCGGAATCTGTTAAGTGTTAAGGTTTTCTTAATTGCTTTATAATGACGTTATTGCTATCTCATATAACTGCGTTATATTTTTTAGGTATTATTAAGAGGAAGGTAGGAAATCCAAATCTAGTCACCACACACGGCTGAAGCCATTTCAGTTTTAAAAATAAAATGTAAGAAGATTTGTTTTCATTTAAATATTAAAAAAAAAAACAGAGTGAACGATTCACGTGCGGTAGAAGTGAAACCTTCAGAAAACTAAAGTAGACCAGAGGGGGGAGACCACGAAGCACTTTTTTATCAATGTGAAAGATGATTTTTTCCATATTTTTGTCGTCGAATTCAAGTGCTCCTTTACTATGCATTTGGTCATCTAATTGGTATTTTTGTTTTCTTCTTCGGAGTCGCTAGATGGTTAGAAAATTGAATATTGATTTTACTATAACTTTTTTTTTATCTCATAGGATTTATTGCATTATATTGGAACCGAGCACCCGTGAAATAAATATTTTATTGCTACCTCAATCTCCCGCAGGCTAAATCCTATAGATGTATGTGTTGTCTCTTTTTAGTGTCGCTCGCTTTCGTTTCATCGAGTTTCAAATCACAATGTTGCTAAAGAAGTTTTCACTTCAAAATGCCAAGGGCAACTTTTAAAACTTTCAAGGTTTGACAATATCTCTATAATGTTAATAGAGGGGAGGGTGCACTCGTTCCCCGCCTTACTTCGCTACTGCAAGCCTACTTCTGGGACAGGACACGGAATTAAATCAACTTCATTTTCGTGGCTGCATCTGAATTATTTAGCTTTCCTTTCACTGATGACCAGTTCGCATTGGTAGAGTATTTTAGTCGAGTGGAGAGTCGAGAGTTAGTAGTAACTAAAAGCGTCCGAACACCATAATTTTAATAGTGGGTTAGTCAGCTCTTTAGTCGACTCAATCCATTTCGTTCTAATTTTTCGGCGAGTAGCGCACCCCTCCACGCGTCCCTGCGCACTAACATGCGCAAACCCGCCGGTTTAGCAGAGTTCATTGTAGTCGCGCGGAAATGTTGTGGCATTGGAGCGAAGATGCAACACTAAAATTATTTATTATTGCTGCTATTAATCTCTTTTCGTATCGATAGTTTATTTATTTTCATTTTACTAATTTATTCTTTCGCCTATTCTAAAATTTCACCTCTTCTAAGCATTACAATATGCTTAATTAGCGTATTTACTTTGCTTTGTAGGAGCCTGCCAAGCGCCGTCATCTTGCAATGGGCGGCGGGGACAAATGTACTCTACTTGAAAGAAATGCGAACGATTTTCGGCGAGTCAAGTGGCAAGTTACAAGCCTTGAGAGATGGGTGCAGTTGACCAATCCAACATTCTGGTAGACGATCCATTCAATTACATATTTTATAAAGATGAACCCGTTTAATCACAGGAAGTCAAATTTGTCCCAGCTCATAGGTCTCGTTGTTAGTCTTGTCTCATCACGTGTAAATTGTTGTATCTCCATTGCCGTCATGGTGAGAAATATGATCTTAACGGTGTTAGAAAGAGAAAACTCCACGTTTTATATTTAATCAAGAATTTAACATAGAAATATTTAAATGTGCAACTCTAGCAATTTGAGAAAAACGTTTGAAAGTTCGAGAGTTTTTAAATAATTTTTTTTTATGTAAATGTAGACATTTGTAAATGTATCACCTTTCAAAAACAGTTCTTTGAAGTAAAATTTCTTACGCACGCTTGACTTGGGGAGTAAGCTGGTGAATGCGTGACGAGAGCGTTACGAAAAAATACGGGCGAGGCGAAAGGAAGTTAAGAGGGAGATATAAGTTAGTGAAAATAGAAAGAGAGAGAGTTACGTTTCGTATATTACTGTAGGGGCAAGAGTGAGAGGTTCGAGCACACATTTTCTTTCTCTTTTTCTCTCATAGCCAGTTCCGTTTCGTATATCTAAGACACAGTGCAGGCCTATTGTCTGTATCACACTGTGGGAGCAAGAGAGAGCAGTGCGCGCGTACATTTTCTTTCTCTCTTCCTCTCATAGAAATTTTACTTCAGTCATGTGGTCTAAAGCACATTCGTATTTTTAGTTTTCGGACGTGTTTAGAAATATCCCATTCATTTGAATTTTATCGCAAAGCGGAAATATTTTGACTTTCTGACAAAATACGCCCGATTATTACGATTTCATTTTTATTTTCCTTGTATTTGCAAAACCTATTTTATCATTTAATATGGCAGATTGGGTTCACTCCTGCATCCTGCTGGAATAAAATCTTATATAAACAAAAATGTAGCTATGTATATTGTAAACTGTTGGTTTTGTACGGTGAGTGAACTCTTCGTCCGTGGCTCACTGTTTTCTCGAATGTTGCCACCCACTTCACCCAGCAAAACAAAGAATACGAAAAAGCTGTAAATAGCTCAAAATCACTTGACTTGCCGCGTCGCATCGCCATGGACATCACCAGATACCTACGAAGAAAGAGTAAGAAATAAATAATATTTTCTAATCGTGTGTGGGACTATAAGCTATTCTTACAAACTTTTTTTTTTTTTTACATTGGCTCCACACAGGGGGCCCTGAGGAAAATAATTCCCCTCAGAGCGTACGTCATCTTTGGGGATGCTCTGTGAAGGGTCTTTTGAGAAAAGGAAGGAAAAGTGAGAGGAAATTCTGAGAAGGAAAAGGGTATTAGGGATGGGTAGGAATCTGGGGGTCAGTGGGTCCAGGAGTGACAGACGCATGAATCCATCCCTTTCATTGCGGTGTAAGGCGGTGTTCCGAGAGAGTGCGATTAGAGAAGTCAAGGGATTTCCTCAACTACTCTTTCCCGATCCGACCTGAGACCTGGACAAACCTCACCCCATAAGCCCGGGCACTCCGACTAAGTCACCAAACGTAGCGAATCACTTGGGGTGACCTATGGCAGAGGTGTTGGTTATCCAATAAATGGTTCCCAAATTGAACTTATTTCATTCGTCGCACTTAAATTGAGTATTTTTAATATATACAGGGTATTAAGGTACTTGACTTACTTAGTGATTCTTGACATTATTTTGAGTAAAAGATATAAATGAAATTTCTCTCGGGTTGATTTTTTTTCAAATTAAAACACAAAAAATCAGTAGGTATTGGACGGTCGGGGTAGGGGAGAGATCTTTTTTTGGTTATTCAGCCGAGTAACCAGTGATGTCATGTGGAAGATTTTTTTTTTGTTAGGTTGTTTTTTTGTTTAAGCAGAAAAAAAAATAGTCAGCGGAGACCAAAATGTTCTCACCATTTTAAATTCAAATTATATAAGGAATCACCGGTTAAAGTAACTCCCTTAACACCCTGTATACATTATTACTTTAAATATTGATCACTAATACATAAAAAATTAGGATATTAAAAGGATTATTTCTCGTATTTCTAGTTATTATAATGTAAGTTTTCTACTCTGCCTGACCACTAACAAAAACTGTCATCAAACTAGAAAGGTTGGCGGGCGTGACGTATTGGCCGTCTTCCGCTCGAAAATATTTTATGGCGAGCCACAAAGTTAATGCTTTTTACAAATATGGAAAATATTATCATTATATCTACGTTTTAAACAATAAAATTATTTTAATAATTAGGTACGTACCTAGCCTAGCATTTTTATAAATACACAATTTTAAAAATTTAATAATAAAATTTAAGTAAGAATAAAAAAATTAAAATAATTAAAATTAAAATGGAGTTGCAACAAATTAAACTGGATTCTAAATCTAAATAAATCCCTTGGATTCTCCTGGTTGCCGAACACCTGCTGTGAGTAATCACCAATCCCCTCTTGTTATTTAAATGTGTCCGATCAGTAGAATCCCCGGTTAAAAACACTGCGTCCCCAGCAGCGGCGTGCACAGAGTTTTTGATCAGGGTAGGCAGTAGTATACGTTCCTCTTAAGTTGTCTAATTTAGGAGTACGTCTCCCCCCACTAAATATTATTTTTTTTTTCTATAAAAGATAACCGAGAAAACTCATTGTTTTTTAAATCACTTAAACACATATTATTTCCTCCACTACAACAAGTTCACAGGTTAAAATTTCCAATTTTATCAGATAATTCACAATTAAAGTACGACAAACGTTTTTGAACAGAAAATTTGCATTTATGAAAGACAACTAGCTGATAGAAATATTGTCACTGATTGCCATTTGGTAATTTTGTTCCAGAAAGCACTGCCTGATGCTAACAAAAAAACCTCATAGAAGCAAATTCAAAACGACAGTTCTACTTTATGCTAAATATTGATATTATATCTTGTATGAAGTTAGCTCTAAGCAGAAATAATTCCTGCTTTAGGCCGCATTTTAGTGAGGCAGCCGGAGGGCGCGCGTGTAGTTTCTAGTTACAGTTTATACCACGTTTGTAGTATGCTGTTTGATGTGGCGCTCGCGTACTTTCGGTTGCTAAGCTTCATCGCGCTTATTTTTTAAAGTGTGTATTTATTTTTAGCAATAATTTAATAAATTATAATATTATTTTCATGCTTATGTTTCACAAGTACGGTAGGGTAGGCAGTGCCTATATGGAGTGCACGCCCCTGGTCCCCAGAGAGACTTGAGAGAGGGCTTCTCCCGATAGGAGATAATTACGTAGGCAATGTGTTTGTTTTTGTGATTTATGTAGTGTTCTTGCAAGATGATGTAGATGTGAATTCCTGACAATACAACCATGTTTCACTTACTACCTGTTTCATTTGATTGGGGTCACGAGGGCGGGCTTTTGGCAAATAACTATGTACCATGCTAGGCTAGGCTAGCATTTTTATAAATACACAATTTTAAAAATTTAAGTAAGAATAAAAAAATTAAAATAATTAAAATTAAAATGGAGTTGCAACAAATTAAACTGGAAAACAATATTGCAAAATTAAAAAAAAAAAAAAATAATTGGTTGTCTATAATTTCGGTTTACGGAGGATAATTTTACGTGATAACGTCATATAATAACGATGGAGTGGAAGAGAGATAGGTGCGTCACAAGCCGAACGTTTTGTTTTTTGTTCCACGTTTTCGATTGCACGCTCTGCCCAGGCGGAACGTGACAACGTGACAATGAGTCATGCTTTTTCGTGAGAGCAGCCGGCATTCATCGATTTATAAGACGTTATCACGTTATAGACGTCATCAAAAGAGTATGATACGTCAGACGTTTTTTTTTCTGGAAATCTTGAAGAATTGTGAAAAAACATTTTTTTCTGGGTTCCTAACTACATGAATTCCGCAATTTAAATTTATGTTTTGGAAACACCCTTAAACGTATGTACATCAAGGCCTTTGTGATAAATTATCATCAGTAAATGTTTTTTACTTCGATGGTTTAAAACAAGCATTCAATTTATTCAAGTACGAATTCAATGGGTATAATTGAAATGCTTGTGTTTGCGTTCCCGCATGCATATTTAATGAATGTGACGTGCATTTCAACGGTAAAAATAGGTGCAATAAATGTTTCGGAATAAAAGTATTTTGAATTCACAAATAATATTGTTTTTATTAAAATTTTTACAAGTGGCAGTTTCAATGCAACCACAATAGCCGATGAATTCATTTTTGTAAATGCTTTGTTTCGTCCTGATTGGAACCCTTATTTTATTTTTTGCAGTACCCCGGAATTCGGAAAATCTATTTTTAAATTTCAATACAATTTATTTAGAGGTAACAAAAGTAATTTATTTGCTTGTTATCCACGATTTTTGGGCTTTTATATAATACTTATTACTTTGACAGAAAAGAACAACCAACAAATTAAAGTAAAATATGAATGCTTGTATCTAAAAATATGAAAACACATATGTTACATGAACCATAAAGACGCTATATCATTTGTTCCATATTACAGAAAAAAGTTATCGAAAACACATATGTTACAGGAACCATAAAGACGCTATATCATTTGTTCCATATTACAGAAAAAAGTTATCGAAAACACAAATGTTACAGGAACCATAAAGACGCTATAATTAACTGCCTTGCAGGAAATGTGGATATTTTCCACATTTCCTGCAATGATTTTGAGCGTGAAATAGCACTTATTAAATAAATATTTTAACTGTAAACGTAATGATTATGTATCTTGTACAACCGTTTTTGCAATATATTGGTGTAATGCTGTTTTTGCTAATAAATAAATAATAATAATAATAAATATCATTTGTTACATATTACAGAAAAAAGTTATCGAAAACACATTTGTTACAGGAACAATAAAGACGCTTTATCATTTGTTCCATATTACCGAA
Source organism: Glyphotaelius pellucidus (assembly GCA_936435175.1). NCBI lineage: Eukaryota > Metazoa > Arthropoda > Insecta > Trichoptera > Limnephilidae > Glyphotaelius > Glyphotaelius pellucidus. Next base: position 8,240,031 of record OW386542.1, read on the forward strand.
AAAGTTATCGAAAAACACGTTTGTTACACGAACCATAAAGACGCTTTATCACTTGTTCCATATTACCGAAAAAGTTATCGAAAAACACGTTTGTTACACGAACCATATGGAACAAATGATAAAGACGCTTTATCATTTGTTCCATATTACCGAAAAAGTTATCGAAAAACACGTTTGTTACACGAACCATAAAGACGCTTTATCACTTGTTCCATATTACCGAAAAAAGTTATTGAAAATTTTACATTACATTACGTTACAGGGATCGTAAGTATAAAGGCAGTCACCTCGTGACTATTATATTCGTTATTATAATCTTTAAGTGATACTTACATTGTTATGTTATGACAAAATCATCCCCTTGATTAACGTATTTAGCCGGCTATCATATTTGTTGCCAAAAAATTTAAAAAAAGGTTTATATAATTTTAAAAAAGGTTTATATATAATATGAGTAAAGTAATACAAATAAAACAAAATAATAAGGGTATTAGAAGAACATTATTGTTACCTTAATGTTTCTGACAGATAATGTGTACCTACTACGCTAGAGGAAGCAAACACATTATAATGTTAACGTGTTGGGTGACCATGTGTCGAAATTTGATTTGAAATTATAGTGGAATAGAAAAATGAAAAGAAAAAATATGTATTATAAAATATATTATAGGCTATTTAAAAAAAATAATTATCGTGTCTTCATCAATCACCTGTGGATTGTCAACTTTATGCAATTCTATCAATTTTGGGTTTAAGAGAAATTCCTGTTTAAATTCCTGCAAAATTAGCTGTTCTACACATGCTTCCTCAATTTACAAATTCAATTGTCGTCTTAGTTCTTTAACGTTAATAGGTTTTTTTTCATTTGATATCAGTGAAACAGAATTAAGACGGCAAGCTTTCTTGCTCTTAGTATAAATCTGCTTATTGCTTGCTTGCTTGGATCAAATCTTTTGTCACAAACAGAAGTTAAGCAGTTAGAGGTAAGAGTTTCTCCTCCTCTCGTTTTTATAATATACCACCAGGAATTCCACAAGGATCACATCTCGGACCTCTCTTGTTTATTTTGTATATCAATGATATAGGCACATGTTTTAAAAATTCCAAATTTTTGCTGATGACACTAAAATTTACAAAAAAATCTCTAATATTAATGACAGCCTAGAATTGCAAGAGCATGTTAACAGGCTTGGAATATATTGTGCTAACAATCAACTGTTCCTTAACCTGAAAAAATGTAGCACAATATCATTCACCAAAAGCCGTAACCCCCTAACGTTCCCGTACAAAATCAATGACGTAGACATAAAAAGATGTTGTGAAGTAGGGGACTTAGGAATAGTAATGGAATCCGAATGTCTTTCCGAACACATATAAATTCTATCTGCGACAGGGTCTACAAACTTTTAGGATTCATCATAAGATTCATTCATCATCAAAACCATTCAGATCACCACACGTAATTAAAATACTGTATGTCTCTTTTGTTCGCTCAATATTAGAATTCGGATCTGTCATATGGAATCCCCAATACAAAGTTAATATTGAAAGATTAGAAAAAATTCACAAAAAGATGTTGAAACACTCACACCCGTATTCAGAGTCGATACTTTAGTTCAAGGAGTCTTCCTTTCCTTTAAAAAACCTAGTTTTGTATTCAGAGACACTACTAAGGTTGGTGTGACGTCACTTTATAAGGAAGCTACCTTCCTTAAGATTTCTAAAATATTTGTATTCAGAGACAGTTCTACGAAAGTCTCTACGACACTGCGCACGCGCATTCTTGCTTACCTTGAATTTTAACTGTCAAAACTCAAGGTTGGTAATAAGGGTACCTTTGCCTTTCAAAGTCGGTGATTTGTTCCCAATTATTACTGTTAAAGACGCAAAACAACGGAGATGGATATTATTGTGGAAATGATTAATGAGTTTTTGAATTTCGCCGCTCATAACACACGATTTTTCTAACCCAGGGTTCGTAGAAAATGTTTTAACATGCATTTTCTACGAAGCTTGGGGACAGCCAATTTAAAGAACGATATCAGCTTGAAAAAATAACAGTGATGCATCTTTTAATTTCTCTCTTATTTGCATATTACGCTTTAATAAATAATATGGCGGGATATTTGTTTATAAGTATAATATACATTGTTTATCATTAAGCAATTCACAATCTCGAATTTATTGTCGAAATGCGATGCGAAACAAATGTCAACGGAGCATAAATAAACCAATACGCAGACTTTTGACAGGCCGGTGTTATTTTTAACTTTTGAGTTTTTGAATTTCGAATTTTAAACACACAGCTTGTCACAAAACGGGGTATGTTGTTCCAATAGAAGCGGGACATCGACAATTTTCGGATGACGTCACAACTTTTTTCGGCGTAGACATAAAGGTCTCTACCTTAGGAAAGGAAGCTCAAAGTGTGGACTCTGCATAGAGGCGTTAAAGGTAAGGACGGTTCCTTCCTTTACTAAGGTAAGGTCGAGCCTTTACTTAGACAAAAGTTAAGGAGCGACTCTGAATACGGGTGTTAGAATTTAAATCCTTTTGAACTTCCGAACATCTTAAGGACTCATTAACATTACATAATTTATCATTTTTAGAAGATAGAAGAAATATATCCGACCAGAAATTTTTATTCAAAATTATCAATAACGTTGTTGACAACAATCAATAACATTGTTGACAACAACATCTAGAAAAACATTAATTTCCACTGTCCAACACGAAATACAAGGTCACACCAACTATTCCACATCCCGCACTCAAAAACAAATTACACACAACATTAATTTCTCAGAAGGACGTGCACAAATTATAATAAAATCTTTTCAGGCGCTGATATTTTCCACTTGTCCTCAGGCCAATTTACCAAAAGCATAATAGAAAAAATTCAAACAAATTGTTAATTACAAACCCTCTACCCCTGCTGTGTGTTTTTCATTTCTAATTCTCATTATGTTGTTTTTTCTCTTTTTAAAATAATAATATTATTTGGATGATTTATACAGCGCCGTTTTGTGAAAAATTACGTGTTTTGAAAATGTGCTATTTTTATACAAGTTCACATTTAATTTCAGTTTATCTATCCGACATACTAAAATCTGTGTTTTTTTATTTTCTTTTTTAATGTTCTTTTTATCTTTTTCTACCACTTTATGTTTCCTTTATTGTTTTAATGTATGTTTTTTTATGTATATATATATACTATGAATTTTGGCGGAAACTTTGCTGGTTTATGCAACCATCAAATATGTAATTATCTTATATAATACGTATAACTGTTTGTTTCTCCAACAAACTAAAATAAAAAAAAATAAAAAAAATAAAAAAAATAAAAAAAAATCATAAAAATATGTATATAAATGTACAACGGTCGTATCTTGGATTTTTTTTTATCATGAAGTGGTTGCAACCCTTGTTTGGTTTGTTATAACCGGTTCCATCGCCGCTCTCTCAGTTGCTAATAGCCCAGGAACAATGTACGGTACCCGCTTGGATGACAATGTGGATTAAAGCCTGCTTAATGGGGATTATTCATGTAATAAGCATTATTATAAATTAACGCAGAGCTACCAGCTATGAAGTCAAAATGCTGAACAAACACATATTATCTTTCTGAACGTTGTGCGTCATTAAGAGCTTTAATCTTGTGTTATTTGGGTGATACATATGTTAGAGTGAAGTTAAAATTTAGTCTTAAGTAAATTCGTAAGTTAATGAAAATAATAAAGATGTTCATTTTAACGATTAATTATAATCGCTTAAGATGAAGCCATGCGAAATAATGTAAAATCATACAAAATCATGAATTTTTGTTTTGAAAATTTGATGGTTTAGAAATATTATAGATGCTTCAATTAAATACTGCGTGTAGAACATATCTTGGCCCTTAAAAATATCGTTAATTTTTTTATAAGTTTTTTAATAAGCCTACAAAAAAATAAACATTAGGTCTATAAAAAAACACCTTCAAGTGCAAACTCTCCTACTTACAAACCTCTTTTCGTAAATGGTTTTATTGTTCAAAGTAGCAAATTTAGTTTATTTTATGATAATCGCAAAAAAATTGATTTTGATATATAAAATAAAATGTGCATTTTCGCGTTGTTATTTCACAATACGGCCGGCAGCCGACGAATTTGGATTTTCAAAGTGACCCTTATGTTGTTCACCGAAGGACTACTGGCTTGCCACACCCCACTTTCTTTCACTTCTGCCCCAAACGGAGCGGGGAACAGACGTGTAGGCTCCACGTCACTTGGTTCCGTTAAATCAATTTTAAATTTGCGTTTTATTTGTATAAAAAATGCGTAAAAAAGGAATTAATGTTTTTTACAGGCCTTTACGAAATCAACATGTAAAAAAAAATTCCCACACACCTTTCCCAACCTTTCCAAAAGCTTTTTCTCAAGTATTTTTAAACTCCTCCCACAAAGGGGCGTGAATTCCAATTTCGATTTTTCCCTGGACTATTTGGATCACCTTAAGCAGTTTTTAGTTCAACCTTTGAAAATAACTGGTGAGGTGGTCCGAATGTAAAGATGTGATTCCTTCATCCACCATCGAAGATTGTTGATTGAAAAGCTATTAATCATATTTTAAACTTTGACTATTTCTAAAGCAAGGTTTATTTCATAATTCCAAATACGTTTTCAATAACAGTTTGATATTTGCCTTAATTTCATTACGTATTCCGGTTTTGTTTGGACTAAACCCATTACGTCAGCGGTAAGCCGATTTCAGAATTGATTACCAAAATACAGCAAGTCTAAAATAATTTATTTGTTCATTTGTAAGAAACATACAGCTTTAAAATACAACGATATATTTGTTGATCGGTTAATGGCCTCCCAGGCTCGTGAGTTTAAGAGGAAACCGGTCTCAGAGAAATTTGAACATCAGGTATTTTACCAAACTATTGCTGTCACTGTCTAAAATACTCCAGCATCAATCAAAAAAACATTGGCAAAGGCTTTAAAAGGATATTTTCTCAGCAGCTTTATTAACGGGTGACGAGTTTAGCTGTATTTCTTTGTAACTCTTGTATATTCTCCAACTAACTGTATCAAGTGTGTCTAGTCCGTTTTAAAATCTGTACTGTTCATTAAACTCCTATTTAAATTCGTGTTCTTGTGTAAAAATTATTTTCTTTTAGTTGTATAATGTTCTCATTCCCAAAATGAGTTTTATTAAAATCATTGCGAGTAATGTATTAAAAATGTTTTGTAATATATTATCACTAATAAATAAAAAAAAAAAATAAACTTTACCGATTTTTAGAGGGTCCTAACGCTTATAAGAAGTAACTTATCAAAAAAAGAAAAACGTACCTACACGAAAATATTAAAAAATATTTACCGTAATGTCAAAATCCAGAGAGGAAATTGGGGAATACGTTTGTATTGACAAAACGCCGCCCGGCTTCCTCTTAATTCCTCGACAGGCCCTCCATCATAACACAAGTTACGTTTTCCGCTTACTGTGATTGTTTTTTTTTTACAATTGCTCCACACAGGGAGGCCGTGAGGAAAAAATCCCTCAGGGCTTATACCAACTCTGAGGATGCCGTGTGGAGGGTCTTTTAATGGAAAAGAAGGAGGGGAAGTTCAGGGAAGGAAGAAGGTATTAGGAGGTATAAGGTATTAAGAATCAGGGGTACAATGTGACCAGGAGTGACGGACGTATGAATTCATTTCTTCCACTGCGGTGCAAAACGATGGTTCAAGAGAAACCGGCTGGAGAGGTCCTGATTCGTCCCGCCGCGCAATAGATAGGAAGGCACAACGCAAAAACCTCACCCCATTAACCAGTTAAGTCAAAAAGTTGCGAAACCTTCGCGCTGACCTATGGCAGAGGTTTTGGTTAGAGAAAGGAGATTTATTTTGCTTTAAAACTATTAAGTAGGTAAAGGGAAGAAGAAGATCAGGTACAGGACAAGAGGATACCGATATACCCGAGCATTAATTTATAGTCAAACACATTACTTTGGTTCGATGTTTCTTAAGGTTTTTGCCAAGAATGCCTATGTTGTGAAATCATCATCATCAATGGGATATACTATGAACATACACGAGGAATTGATGTTTTTTCCCATTGTTTGTTCTGCATGCGGGCAAATGAAAGATATCGGTTTGTTTGGCTGACCTTTACGGTATGTATTGGAAAGGTTAGGAGAGTTCAGGCCATTCCGAAATTTAAACAATCTGATATGATCCAAACATTAATTTAATGTCAGAAGGTAGTTAAAGTTGTGGAATTTAATGAATTTGACTTAATGTGTAATGTGTAAGTTTAGTTTCAAATTTATGTGCTTAAAATACTGTTGAATTCTTTTGACTATATGTACAATGGCTTGTTAGAAAGGAGTCCACATTGGTATGCAAGTGGGGCGTATTTACGCGGTGTAAAGGGAGTACGGGAGTCTTTTTTAAAATAATCAGTAACTACGATATTAATTTGAATTGGTTTTGTTGTTTCTAGAACTCCAACCTTTTTCTGAGTATTGATATTATTTTATGATGCCTTTTGAAGCATCGAAAAATAAGGAGCTAGCAATTTAGCAAATCTTACTAATCTATAAACTAATCATTCCACAAAAAAGGCTTCGCAAATTTCACTTTTCTAAATCTTGCAACACAAAAGTTTGTGCTGTTGCAGCCCACAGACTTTTTGTTAATGCTGTTCACACAATTTTGAAAACGTATTTTTCAAAGCTTTCTTACTACTTTCCATTTTCAGTTCATCAAGAACTTTTTTCATTGAAATTGTCCTATTCGTTATTTGTTTTTGGGATGTTTTGCCATGTTGCGCTATCTCCTTCTTTAGCCAACGTTTTGGACAGCGTATCAGTATCCATCATCAGGATATCAGCATTACAGTGTCCACACATCTGCCCTGATGATGGACACTGTAACGCTGTCCGATGCGTTGGCTAAAGAAGGAGGTAGCGCAACACGGCATAACACCCCAAAAACAAATAACGAAAATACTTTTGGCCGTGAAAATCTAAAATCGTATTTGTCCTAATTTGTTCGGTATTTGTGGAGAGGTTTGCGTTTTTGTGCCTTAAAATTAAATTAGCATTTTTAAATACTGTAAAAACGACAACTTAAAAAGGAAAATTAATTTGTTTCTCTCAAGGTTTTTACGATAAGGCCTACACGCCAGCGATATTTCGTAACTAAAGGTAAAATGTCATATTTATAAGACTATGAAAATTACACGTCAAAAAGTCAGATACATTAGCTTTATCGGAGGCCATCATTTGCCGTGAATTGCTTTGAGTATATTTTTTAGATATTCAGTTGCCATAAAGATAACAAAGGTTTTTTTTTCAGATAAAAAAATAATATTTCTCCACCGGGAGCAGGTAATATAATAAAACCATAAAAAAAATATTAAAAAATTACATTATATTTTAAATGGATAAATTGATTCTCGCTTAGCAACTACTGGATGATTGAAAAAAAAGAGAAATATATTTTCCATTCCTCAAAAAAATTTACTAAAAAGATAATTAACTCCTTTACCAAAACCGAAAAACATTAACCAGAAAAAATGAATTTGTGTTCCACCAATTGATTTGAAATTTAAGTTGAGTGTGCAGTTATGTATAAAATTTTACCCTATATCTGTTACTATACTCTGATTACTCACAAAATCACCAATTCAATTATAATGCACAAAAATTATAGCGAACTAAACTAAAAGTTGATGTTTTCTGGGTCACTAGTAGGATATTTCAAAATGTTTTACTAATGTACCGGACCGTCGTGCGTCCCGGCGTTATATTATAGCATATTTTATATGTAAAACATAGACACATCCATCCATATACATACTATACTATACTATACTATATACTATACTAGAATATTATAAATGCGAAACTGCTCGAGTTTGTTTGCTACGCTTTCAAGCATTAACCATTAAAAAAACTTTAAAAATTCTTTCACCAATAGAAAGCTTAAATATGTGCGAAGACTATAGGCTGTATTTGATGGTAATGGCGTTATGAAATTATAAATATTAATGTATTATATTTGTTATACGTTTTCTGTCGCTAACAAAAGCGAGTTTTTGCTAACGTCAGAAAAAAATCGTGTCCATGGAAACCATGTTGATATATTTGTGGGCTCTAATTTTATATTTAATAATATCAGAGATATTATTAAAAATATCATAGATATTGTTGTTTGCAGAAACTTTTGAGAAACGTTTGAGGAACGTCCACCACACCCGCCCTGGTGTAAGAAACAGAAAGTAACTCCTTCAAGACTCTCGCAAGGAATCTAATTTGTTTGTTAAACGAAGCTACATTTATTTATTTTGAACGATTCTAAACCTTCAGAGTCCCTGCATACGTTGTTAGTAAGCAGTATGCAAGTGCTAAATAGGAAAAAAACAAATTGCAATTTTTTTTTGAAGAACCAACATCTTTGACAAGGTGTTCAAATCTATATCTCCAAAAGTTTCGCTTTGAGACTCACTAAAATAAGACATTATTATAACCCTTCGCCGCGGCACCATAATAATATCACTTACAGTTTTACTATCAGTCTGTAAGGGGCTATAAAAACAAAATTTATCTGTAAAGAAGCTAACACGAAACACTCCAGAAATATATCATCTACCTTGTAGGATATATTCTTCGATATAAATCCCCTGTAATATAAATATCCATACACCTACAGGATCAGAAGTCCGTAGAAAAGTAGGAATTATATCTGTAATGTCACCCATTGCTACATGTCACATTTCAAATTTATGTAATTTCTCAGATGTTATTCCATAGAGAACGATTACTTCCGTATTCTTAACTTAGCCATCGAATACCAATACACAATTCCAGATGAATATTTATATTGCCCCAGTGGTCTTAATTCTCGTTCCTTTTCCAAAGGAAGATTAAAATGCAATGTGACCCAGACTCCCGCATCAAGGAATTAAATCGAATAGATAGAATATTCCAGCAAGTTCTATCGTGACCACTTCTTATAATTATATGGAGATTTCAATAGCTTATCTTAATAACCATTGACGTTAAAGCCAATGGAAATGGCGGAAGGAAGATCAATTTCTAACATGTAAGGATTTAGATCAGAGGTTCCCAAACTTTTTTTTCTCGTAGGCCACTTTCAAAATTTTACTAGTTACGGTGGACCCCCTGCTGGTACATTTCTGCCATATTCCCAAAACTCGTTGTTCTGAATATTGAATGGCGAGGTGTGGTCTGTCACAACGGAGCAGTAGGTACCGGATCTACGACTTTTTCTAACTGGGGCAAAATGGACCAGTATTCGAGATTATATTTGCCACGACGCCATGGGATATGGGACGGGGGGGGGGGGGGGGTATGTTCCCATCCCAGTACAGTACACCCAAAACTCATGCACAACCGTTACAACAACATGCCCTGTACGGCATAGAGGGGGCTTAATGGGATAAGAGACGGGGGTCTCAATCGAAACCAGTTCGTGGGCCCCCACTTACAACTTGTGAACCCCCATATTTTTATCGCGCCTACGTGGACCCCCTTCGGGTCTCCCGTGGACCCGTAAGGGTCCACCTGGACCACTTTGGAAATCACTGATTTAGATTGAGTTGAAATATCGTGAATAAGTTTTAAAACTTAATTTTAGGACAATAATAATTGAGCTTTTTCACGAAGAGAAATATTCAATTTTTAGAGGCGAGTATTGATACCGCTGCCCCGGGAATCATTTATTGAATAACTAACATCTTTGCCACGCCATAGGTCACCCCAAGTGGTTCGCTTTGTTTGGTGACTTAGAAAGGGTGCCCGGGTTCATGGGGTGAGGTTTATCTACCTACTGCGTGGAGGTCCGGATCGGGAGAGACTGGTTGAGGGGGACGATTTGACCTTTGCAGCAGAACTCTCTCGGAACATCGCCTTGCAGCTCAGTTGGAAGGTTGGATTCATACGCCTGTCACTCCTGGAGACACTGAACCCGAGATTACTACTCACCCCTCATAATTTTTCTTCTGAGATCTTTCTTCTCTTCTAAAAAAGACTCTTCACACAACATCCCCAAAGATAGCACAGGTGCTAAGGGGTATTATTTTCTTTTTATCAAAGAAAGCAAATACTTTGGGGTGTGACATTATATTAAATGAAAAAATACACATTGTAGTACATCAATTTGGGAGGCGGGAATAGGTGCCGCCGCCCCGGGAACCTTTATTGGATAACCAACACCTCTGCCACAGGTCATCCCAAGTGGTTCGCTACGTTTAGTGATTTACCAGGTTGCCCGGGTTCATGGGGTGAGGTTTGTCTAGGTATTGGAGGCGGATGACCAGGACTCACTGAACCCCAGATTCCTACCCACCCCTTAAACCTTTTTCCTTCCCAGAACTCTCCTCTTCTTCCTTTCCTTAAAAAAACCCTCCCCACGTGTGTAGGCAATGACGTAGGCCCTGAAGGAAAATATTTTCCTCAGGGCATCCTGTGTGGAATTCATGTAAAAAAAATCATCACTTTTTATTTGAATTAATATTTAACAGCCGACCGGGTTTCGTTTAGCTCAAGTCTCGTCGGGGCTTAAAATATTGTCGGTTAGTTTATTTGCAAAGTTTGAAAGAGAAAAAATATTTTTTTGATACCGCCAATGCGTAGACTATACTATAATTGACATCGTAACACTTTTATTTTAGCCTTTAACTAGCCTAGTAAAGGTTATATCCGATGACAAAATGAATATATATATAGTCGGCACTCCAATTGCAGTCCTTAACACCGTGCATAGGCATGATTCTGCAAATGCAGATCACCGGCTCCTAGGAGTTAACGGAACAAATGGAAATCTCTGTACCGATAAGTGTGAAGCGATGTTTCAAAATAAATTTTAAAGCTGGAGTATCAAGGTTCATGTTAAGTTCGAACCTTGTTTCACAATTTAAATAAATTACTGATGCAGACAACTTTTAACACATTCTATATCCTTTAATCTGAACTATTTGATGTTGGTGTCCGTAGAAGAATTAAAGAAGAGTACGGTTTGAACATTATTTAATCAAATTGTGAGTTGGAACCTCGTTACTCTAAGAGTCGTCCTTCAGAATCTCTTTATATAATTATATCCTGCCCTCAAATCTGCATACGTTAGAGCTTGTTACTTCTCGCAGCATCCTGAAGGTGACAGGACTGACTTAAATTACTTCCCCCCAGACTTTCGCTATTTCATTTACAAGGCATGCCTTTTTAAAACATATTCTGAAAAGCAGTGGACGCGTTCTGGGAATAAAGGAAAATAATTATATAATAAGAATTTTTGACATTTGAAAAGTCCCTGTTAAACGCTGACTCTCGACCCATTTCATCATTTTCATCAGCTGAGAAGAATAATAACGTTATGTATAAGAGCTGATTACAATTTAATCAAATGCTGAAATATGCCGTGCTGGAACCAGTTATTGGATAACACCTATGCCATAGGATACTCTGGTATGTGATGATTATCCAAGTTTACGTTTGGTGACTTAGCAGGGGTGCCCGGAACCGTTGGGTAAGTTTTGTCTGAGTCTTAACGGTGGACGCATCTATCTATCAGCTGCGTGGCAGGCCGGATCGGGAGTGACTGAGTTGAGGGAGAGTTGAGTTGAGGGAGATTTTGAATTCTCCAGCAGGACTCTTTCAGGATTTATACAGTCACCCTCAGATTCCTGATCACCCCGCATATCCTTTTCCTTCCCAGGACTTCATCTCCTTCTTTTCCTTAAAAGACCCTTCACAACTTTCACAATAATGAATTATTTTCCTCCGGGCTTCGTATGTGCAGCTTATGTTGATTGGTTATTTTATCTAAATTTTATTCTTTCCATTTTTTCTACAACACATGTACGTAGGACTATAGTATGCAACGCATACACAAGCTACGTATACGTTTTAATCCTCTATTTTTAAGAACATACGTATATATATATGTATATATATATATATAAACCTTATTTAAAAGTATATGTTATTCTAATAGCAATGCTAAATAAAAATAGTTAATATGTTTTAAACTTTCTAATTTTATAAAAAAAAAAAAAAATTAGAAAGTTTAAACATATTGACTGTTATTGTTTAGCATTGATATTAGAATAATGGTGAACAATAACAGTGAATATGTTTTAAACTTTCTAATTTTATAAAAAAAAAAAAAAATTAGATAGTTTAAACATATTGACTGTTATTGTTTAGCATTGATATTAGAATAATGGTGAACAATAACAGTGAATATGTTTTAAACTTTCTAATTTTATAAAAAAAAAAAAAAAATTAGAAAGTTTAAACATATTGACTGTTATTGTTTAGCATTGATATTAGAATAATGGTGAACAATAACAGTGAATATGTTTTAAACTTACAAATTTTTTAAAATTCTTTCTCTTCTTCTTATTTCCTCGTTTTTCCCTCTTTTTTTGTGAAAATCATGATCCATATATTCACACTAATCCTAATTTGACTGTCCTAAAACGAGAATCATCCTAGTTGGACAGTCAAAACATTTCATAATTAATGTATTTAAATGTATAATATTTTACTAAAAAAATAAATAAATAAAGATAAATAAAATGTAAAAAAGTAGTGTCTGCTTTCTGACTTGACCAGAGATTCAGTACTCTTATTACGAAATCGTCTATCGTATTTAAGAGGAAATAACTAGAGGCAACCAGAAATATATAATTTTTAAATAAAGCTCTGGACGTATGGACCTTTTTCTACAAAATAATATATATTGAATTAGAAAAAGATTATTATAAATTTACAACACAACTTTATTATAAATTATATGTAATAAAGTTGTGTTGTAAATATCATATATAATAATCATATATTCAGACAGTGAAACAAATCAATTTATCTAGGAAAGTTTTTCTCAGAATTTTTATTTCAGTTCAAATAAAATCATTAAAAAAATCCGCGTTCGTGTTTTGTGTCGAAAATACTTCTGTTTGTCTATTTATTTACTGTCTTACAAACTAAAATACTTCAGATTTTTTTACACACTGATTTTATTTTAACTTTATTGAAAAATACTCATGATCAAAAAATAATGACATAATTTTTATCATCACGCGTTTGAGCATTTTTAGGAAAATTTATCAAACAGAACGCCCATTTCTGCACAGAGTCGGGGTTATTTTTAGGTATTTTAGGGCTCCAGACCAGAGGTGGCTGCCAAATTCAACCGTGGGGCGCACTTGCGATTTGTACAGGGTTAGCAGTTCTGCACTATTAAAGTATCTGCGGGCCCTGTACAGTACGCTCAGTTTATTAAATAATAATTTATTGAATATTTCATTTGCAAAACGTTTTTTTATTAAGATCGGAAAGTGGAATGGCTTTACTTTGCTTTTATATCCCCATTTGTTTATCCATTAGATTTTCCACGGCCCTGAAATCTGAACAATAAGGAATTTTCAATAAAAATATGTACGCAACAGAATTGCGAAATGATTTGCTTTTCAATTATTAATTGTAAATAAGTGAGAACCTTAAAAACCTTTCAACTCAAGTCCCACTAGGAGCTCCCACAAAACAACATTTTTTTCAAAATGAAAAGGTTACATTGATGTTGAAAAACAACGCTAGATTTTTGTGCTTAGTTACGACACAATAAGAAACCTTTAATTTAATAGAACTAAAACCATCTTAACAATATCCCTTCTGGAAAGTCACGGTTTGTAAAAAATAGGTAAACTTTACGAATATAAATCACTATTATCCGATTGGACTTTTTAAGTTCTTACATTTAAAAAACTTAGTTGAAAATTCCTACCAATTATTTACATTGTTACATTGTTGTATTTACAATACAGCCAACATAGCACTTCGTAATTCTAGATCATAACGCAAAACTAAGAAAAGAAATGTATTTTCAAGTGAAAACTTCTTTAACACCGTTGTGATTTGAAACCCGATGACACGGAAGCGAGCGATGCTAAAAAGAGGCAAACATATGCGCCTGTGAGAGAATGAGATAGTAATAAAATATTTATTTACTTCACGATTGCTCGGTTACAATACTTCCACGTAAGTTTTGCTTTAGTCTAGTGGTAGTTTAAAGCGGCTGATGAATCTTAGCGGCCAGATATTCAGCGGACCATGGATCGATTCGTACGAAATCAAAAAAAAAAAAAATTTTCCAATCTTCAAACCACTCCAAAATGAACAGGCAAAGAAAACACAAAAACTTATAAGATGATCAAATGTATAAGAAATAGTGCACTGGAATCCGACGATAAAAATATGGAAAAATTCATCCTTCACATTGATAAAAATGTGCTTCGTAGTCTTCCTACCTCTATCTACATTAGTTTTCTGAAGGTTTTGCTTCTACCAAGGGTAAATTGCACACTCTAATATTTTAATTCAATGAAATCCGAATACAAAAACAAGAAGCCATTATTAATTGCACCAAGTGGCAAAAAGTTCGAATATTCCTTAAAACCTTTTCATGACGTATTTATACGACATTTATAAAAACATTATATCAATGTTTATAACGAGTAATATTTATTTAGTAAGTGAAATTATGGGAGATTTGAAAAGAAAAATTAAAAAGAAAATCTCTTCAAAAACCTTATAAGGGTTTTTTCTTTTTTAAAAATTTATTTGCTTTGCGTTACGAGCGTAAATTGCGATCTATGTCTATAAGGTACACCTTAAGCTCGGGTAGGCTTTTACCTGCCTGAGGTTTTCTTACGACTGTCTGTGGCGAAGTTCATCATTTGAGAGTGGAACCTTTTTGCGTCGTATCATTAAGTTAAACAGCCCACGCTGCCGCGCCGTGCCCTGCCGTGCCGTTTAATTTCCCTACGTACCTCAGCGTCTCGAACAGAAAACTCTAATTCACCGGCGCACTCGCACATTCATCTAGAATTTTAGAACATTAATGTGGAGATCCAGAATCCGTCAGCCATCACCCAAAGATGTGTCGAAGAGATTGTCGTAAGAGATATGTCGAAGTAACTGAAACTCTTTGTATTTGCGCAAATTAGTCACTGCATACAATTTATTAATATTGACGTTAAGTGTAACGTTTGCGCGGCCCTTTTCAGCCCGTTTCATACAAATCTTAAATTTGGATTTGAGATCAAAATACCCAACCAAACTGTAATATTATTTTTCTAATCAAAAGGTATATCAAATATCTAGTACGGATGTGAGTTACTTTATTTATTTTTGATTTAAATTATAAGATATAGGTCATTAAAGATTTTGATGTTTAATGATCTTAGAAGCAACTTGGGCATTTATTTGTGAGTAAATGAAAAACAATAAAAAAATAATTTTACTATATTTATCATAAAACTTATATGAAATATAAAATAAAAATTAAGAAAAAAATCATTTTGATACTGTAAATTTAAAAAACAAATTACCTATTTACGGCAGAACAAAAATATGTCGTTTAAACATTAAAATTACTACCCAAAAAATGTATTTTTTACAATTTTTTTATTTTTTATTCTATTTTTCATTGTATTTGTAAAATAATTTTTTGTCAATTTTTTTTGCCCCAACAATTTTTTTTTTCATTTTTTTATTCATTTAATAATTGCCCAAGTGCCTCTAAAATCATGAAACGCTAAAATCTTTAATGGCCTACATCTTATAATTTTAAGCAAAAATAAATAAAGTAGCTCACATCCGTACTAGATATTTAGATAACAAAGATAATTTTTCAGTTTGGTTGGGTATTTTGATCTCAAATCCAAATTTAAGATTTATATGAAACTGGCCGAAATGGGCCGCGCATACGTTCCTCTTAAGGATTCATACATTATGTTGCGTATACATGCACCAACATGAACATGAGCTGGGTCACGAATTATGGGAAAGGAACTAATTAACTTCAAGCTGCGTTTCGCGAGCTGAGTCACGTAATGAGCGAAACGCCGCTTGAAGTTGCTTCGTTCCTTTCCCGTAATACGTGGCTCAGCTCGCGTTCATGTTCGTGCATGGATACGCAGCACTTTGAATTGCATGAACCTGGAACAAAAAACTTTTGAAATAAAAATTTCTTTGGCACCCTTGTGATTTTAAACTCAATGGAACGAAAAAGCGACTCTAGAAAGAGACAAACACCTACAACCGTAGGATTTAGCCTGCGAGAGAATGAGATAGAATAATCGGTCTCTTTTTTGTGCGGTGATTCGTAGCCTATCAGTCTTCTCTGTGCGGCGCTTTGTAGCCTCCCCACTCTCGCCTACTTTAGTTTTCTGAAGGTCTCACTTCTACCGCGTGTGAACTGCACACAATTTTTTTGAAGTGAAAACTTCTTTAGCACCGTTGTGATTTGAAACTCGATGGAACGAAAAAGCGACACTAAAAACGCGTCTATAGGATTTAGAAAGAAAATGAGATAGAATAATCGGTCTCCTCTTTGTGCGGTATTTCGTAACCTCCCCACTCTTGTCTGCCACCGCGTGTGAAGTGCACACAATTTTTTTTTATGGAACCTTATTTTGGAGTATAGAGCAGGTACCTTAGTTACACGTTATTCTCGAAAAATTAAACCCCTTTATATTTCCAGAACAAATAAGCATTAATAATAACAATATGCAATTGCATAATTTGTGTAACGCTACCTAAAAAAACCACCTCAAATATTTATCAAAATATTGCACTTAAGCACTGTTTATGGCCTTTTGTAGCTGTGGCCAAAAAATTGTGTAGAATAAAAAGTTTTTTAATATCTGATCTGATGGCGTTCTGCAAAAAATTGCTCTTCTGGCCCAACTCTACCAGAACGAAAAAAAATCACGCGAAACGTACATATACTTCCTTTATTTGAATAAGTAATTAAATTTAATATTTAAGACAGAAATTTGTAAGTTTGTGAGCAATCAACAATATTTTGTGAACAAACATATATAATTACAGACAATGAAAAATACGAATAACAAACAAAGTTTTCCAGGTTAGCTGAGCTAATTAGCTATATTTGCACAGCCAATGACCATTTTGTTTCTCTCGACTTCGGAATACTAAATCGAATATTATGTACATAAACACAAACACGACTCTGAGAAATGCTGGTAACTAATTCAATCAGAGAGTGCAAATATTTAAAACGTTTGAAACTATTTCAACTCAAACAAATTTCGCTATCGGTAGTGGAAGTTCGACGATGAAGTTGAAATACAGTTCCGTCGCCATTCGATTTAAATTCAGCAGAACCTCGGTTATTTGGTTAAGTCGAGCGTGCAGTTAATGCCGCATTTGACACAGCCAGAGAACCCATCGCCAATCTTGCATTAGGATAGGTACATTAGCACGGCACGCACACGTACCTCATTACGGGAGTCAAGTCAGCCGGCCTCCAGTCAGAACAGGATAGCAGAGTAGTCTTACTAGTAGGAGTACACGCGAGGTAGAGGACTCTGATCACTGATCAAGGGGAGATTCACGTTCCCAAATATTGCATTTTAGGATGGACCATCAACATATAAATCATATTAATAATTTTGATTAAATAAGTGGTGTATATAAAGTGAGCTGTTAACATTTAATTAAAATGACGCCACAAAGTGATTTGCGATTATTGAAGAAGTTATTATTTATTCATTAGTTTATTTATACAAACAGCTTAATTATTTAAAAGAAATATGGGGAAACATGGCTTACAAATAATATAGCAAAGTTTTAAAAAAACTCTTCAATTATAACCCAGAGACTTCCACAAAAAAATTATACCAGGCATAGACATATGAATATCACTGTACCTGCCCTAAGTGATAAAAGCGTATTATTTCCCACTCCCCATACCGGTTCCATTTGCAATCGGCTGGGCTCGCAAATGGCCTCGAGCAAATCTAAAAAAGGTGACGTCATCATTCTTGTGCGAACCAGCGTCGAGCTCTCATCGGAACATTTTATGAAATAACACCTCAAAAATGGTGGCTCGTTCCATGAAAATGAGTAAAAATGGAAGTGAAAAAAGAGAATAAACCCAATTGTCGTATTATATTCCATAGGTAAGCATTATTTTACTTTATTTTAAGCTTATTCAGATCATATAATATGATCTGTTTTAGAAACGTACACATATGTAGGTGTTTATCAAGTGTGCTCGTCGCTGTTTACTGAGGTAAGTAAATTATGAAACATTTGTAAAAGTGTCTTAAATAAATACGGCTACAAAATATTCGACCCTGAAAACAGGTGAACTTTACTTTGCCGTATTTGGACTTCGCAAATTTGTTCATAACGTGGCGAGCAATTTGCGCTCCCATGTAAAAAGGTCTATTCATTCAAAAGCAAATTTTACTTTTAAGAACTAAATGGTGAAATTGTAATGCGAGATGCCTATATACTGTCAGATTGATTTATTGACGAATCACATATCATAACAGTCATCTTTCCCCCTTCGCGTCCCGCTGTAGTTCGTTTGTACCCCTCACCTGTCTGTTCTCGACTAGTAATATTCATATTTATATGATACCAGAAAATGACCCTTCTGAAAATAAGAACATTGTCCGAATATAACATATGTTTTTTAATCTACAAAATAGCCTATAACACAAGCAAATTTTTTTTAAAAACACCACAAGTACACAAACATTATACTAGATAACATAATTCTTTACAGTATTTACACAAATACTGTAAAGACTGAAAGTGGCAAGCATTGGCAACGAGGTGTATAAATATATAATTTCCTTCCAGATAGCTTAAAAAAGGAGAAGAAAATAAATATCTTTAAAATACTGTTAAATCTTAAATTGTTAGAGCAAAATTTAAAATCTTACCACTTTGTACTTAAGTTAAGAAATTTAAGTTACGAACTTAAATGTAAAATTCTTTTAATTTTGTAAATGAATAAAAAAATCACTATTTGTATTTATCTATTTATACAGAAACAAACAGTACATTGGTATACAATGATGAGACAATTTACAGATATTAAGTAATATTTCACGGTCTTTAATTGACATGTTTCTTTGTAGTGTATTATTTGGGGTATGTACGAATATGTACGTATTTTCGGTAGTTACCGGGTGATGTGCGTAGTGTGAAGGTGTGTGTCAGTATGTTTGTACGGGTGAGAAGTGGTGATATATGAAGGGATATGTATGCGCATTGAACAGTTTATATTATTGCCATGCTCTTTTTAAATTTGAGTGGTGAATCGGAAAAATGTCCATGTTAGAAATTTGGTGAATATTATTAAACGTTTATACGTACAAACCGTGCTTTTTATAAAGCACGGTTAATTGGCGAATTAATTGATGTATTTGTTTTGTAATTAAGCGTGTGGAATAGTGATGTATGGCGTGTACGTCTTAAGAGTATGTTGAAATTAATTAGCGAAAGAAGTTCGGTACATTCGATTTAATTATTTGAAATTCTGTGTAGAAATGTTAAATCAGCTATAGCTCAACTTTGTTGCAAAGTTTGAAATGTATAAGGTTATTATTGAATTTGAAGGTAAGACATTTTATAAATTTGTTTTCAATATACTGCGGGTTCCAAAATAGTGAGGCATATTCTAGTGTACTTCTGACTAATGTAAAATACAACGTAACCACTGTATGCGGATTACAGAATACTTTACTTATACGAAGAACAAAACCAAGCATTTTATACTAACTTGAACGATTGAGTCGATGTTCTTGTTAAATATAAGTTTGCTGAGTGATAAATTATATTATACATGGTTATAGTTTCTATTACGTTCGTACAATATCTTATTAATTTCGCCTGGAACGAGAACGGTTCTTAATTTCTTCTAATGAATATATAAGTAATAATAATAAAAAGGAAGAAATGTGTGGAGAGATAGAGAGAATTTTTGAAATTTAGAATTATATGCTCACGAATTATATTTCACTGTTAATAAAATTGAATGAAACATTAAGTGTAGGTTTTATAATATTTTACATTTTGCCAAATAATCTCATTTTGATCCTGTATTTAATTATTTCAAGACAATTTAGGTACCAAAATATATATGCACTTTGTGCGTTAGTAGTTATGATACTAACAATTTTATTTTAAACTAAGTCATACAGCTAACATACAGATTGTGCAATTCACACGCGGTAGAAGTGAAACCTTCTTAAAACAAAAATAGGCAAGAGTAGGGAGGCTACAAAGCACCGCACAAAGAAGACACAGATCATTCTATCTTATTCTCTCGCAGATTAATTAATTAAAAATGGATGTGTTTATATCTTTTTAGTGTCCCTATTTTTCATCGAATTTCAAACTACAACGGTGCTAAAGAAGATTTTACTTCAAAATTAATAAACGAACAATATTAGTGGCCTCTGGTACCTACCAACAGGTCTAAGAGTAGCTATCAAACTACAGCCTCATCTACTGCGGTACCTGCTGGACCAAGGGGTAGAGAAGCCACTCCTGAAAAAAAATCACTTAACAGCTTTCAAAATAGCGCCCGAAACTGTTCTATGACAATTGATCCCCCGACAGTTAGCCCCCTGACATACTTACATAAAATATGCAGTCGGTTTAGGGAATATACGGCCTACCTACTTAAACGAAATATAACTAAGTGTCCTACTTGTCTATACACTGTAAGTGTAATTTATTTTAATTTTGTTTTTATTTTTTTTTTTTTAGGAAAATCAACAGTTTACAACTTGATTAATTTATACATGTTTAATATATCTTTCTGAAAAACCAATTTTAGATTTCCTCAT
The DNA here is from genome assembly GCA_936435175.1 of Glyphotaelius pellucidus. NCBI lineage: Eukaryota > Metazoa > Arthropoda > Insecta > Trichoptera > Limnephilidae > Glyphotaelius > Glyphotaelius pellucidus. The sequence continues at coordinate 8,260,722 of OW386542.1, forward strand.
TGTAATATTATATTATCTATAAAATAAACAGTAATATAATATACTGTAAATAAATTCGTTTGATATCCATACCAACTTAATATTAAAGGTATTTTTGAAGTAGATTTTAGGTTAGAAATTAGTAAAAATGAACAAAAAATTACAATTCAAAAAAATTATTTTTATAATATAACGGAGGGGGGGGGGGGGCAACTACCGGCAAATCAACTGTCAGGTCACCAGTGGAAAAAGTTGAATTCACGATTCCAAAGTGTAGAACGGGCTGCCTCTTTTCACCTTGTTTGCCTACTCATGGTGTAACGTGTATCCTACAAATGTATATACATACATACACACATACACAATATACATTTAAGTACTTTATCTTAAGTAAAAAAATTAAAAAAATATTGTGCGGTTTAAAAAAAAAATTTTCACGTAATAAGTATCCCGATATCGCCTGACGTATCAACAAAAAAAAAAAGATTTAGTCTTGTAAGAGTGACTAACCTATCACTGCCTGTTGTTGTTATTTATTTGTCTCTCGTTCTTGCCGGAGGGATTGCGTCCGACCGACAGTTAATGTCCCTATTAAGTCCACTGTTTACCACGGATCATTAACTTTTACAATGGAAATGAAAGCGCCCTGAGTCTCAACACTTTGTTTATTTTGTTAGGGATTATTTATTTGCAGAGTCTTGGTTTCCTTCCTCCCCCTCCCGACACTTTTCTTTTAGGGTCTTTGGTTTTACAGTTCCAACTCTGGTTTAATATTTTTTGGTTTTCACACATAAAAGTAAGAAAAGTTGGCCATTTTTTCAATGGAAATATAATATTAGTAAAATAAAATTCACTAAGGACGGGTTGTTTCAAAAAAATTGATGGATTCATCAAATGTTTGAAGTTAATTTTCACGTTTTGTGTAAGTTCTATTCAAGTTCTGTGATTATTTCAGTATTGTGAAGCAACTGTTCTATAACTATATAATAACAGAACTTGAAAATAACTTACACAGAACGTGAAAATCGACTTCAAATATTTGATGAATCCATCAATTTTTTTGAAACAACCCATCCTAAGTGTTTCGTAAATATTGGCAAAACAATGAATTTTTGCAAACTTCTCACACTGTTAAGAATTCGGGGTTATTGTTCATTTACTATAAAGATAACAATTTGGGAGGCGGGTGTGGATACCGCCGCCCCAGTAACCATTTATTGGATAACTAATACTTCTGCCTAGGTCGCCCCAAGTGGTTAAGCGTGGTTAGTGACTAAGCAGGGGTGCCCGGTTTAATGGGGTGCCCGGTTTAATAGGGTGAGGTTTGTCCGGGTCTTGCTGGCAGGCTTAGAGAGACTGTTTGAGGGAGACCTTTTGACTTCTCCAGGTCTTGCTGGCAGGCTTGGAGACACTGATTGTGGGAGACCTCTTGACTTCTCCAACATCTCTCTCTCAGCTCTCTCGAAACATCACTTTTGCACCGCAGTGAGAGGGATGGAATCATTGGTTCGTCACTCCTGGACCCACTGACTCCCAGATTACTACCCACTCCTCATACTTTTTTCTTTCCCAGTACATTATCTCCTTATTTTCCTAAAAATAACCTCCACACAGCATACCCAAAGACGACATAGTCCTAAGGGGAATTACTTTTCTCAGGGCCTAATGTGCGGAGCCAATGTAAACAAAAAATCCGACAATACAGCGTTTTTTTACGTATCATGGACTTAAACTGTAAAAAATGACATCCGAAATCTTATTATATTGTGTTCAGTATGTTATAAAATATTATTATATTATAATATGTTAGTATATAAGATGAAGAATTTCGAAATAAAGTTAAAAATCCGATGTAGCCTGGTAGTAAAACTTCTGTAAAGCATAATTTATGATCAAGTTATTTCCTTGGCATTATCTTTTTTTCAAGCAAAACGAAAATAATTTAAAAATTCTCGTTTGATGAAAATTGATAACGGATATTTATCTCTCAAAGAAACATAATTAATGACAAAAAGGTACCCGAGGCGTAATTGGAAAATCATCTCAAAAGTGGTATTTAAAAAACAAAAAACAGTTAATGCCCCCGGCCAATTATAAAACACTCGGTTTGCAATGCCAGGAGACGCCGACCATTAATCATTAAAAAAAACTTCAAGTAAAAATATGCCTTTCACCATGAAAAAACTTCTACAACAGAAAATGTCCGTTGTTTTTTGGTTCTGAGGAGTCGTCTTACTATGTGCGCGTTTTGTGTTATGTTACGCATTTGTGTTAAGAACATCACGGTTTCATCTTGATATATAAAGAAGGTCCAGAATTTAATGATCTTCACAGCAGGATGCTCCGTAGTCCTGGCGAGAGAGAATTCTTCAAGTTCTATGACAAAACTGGATATTGGCAAAACAACTGCTAACCCTGTACAAATCCCAAGTGTGCTCCACGGTTGGATTTGGCAGCCACCTCTGGTCTGGAGTTCCAAAATACTTGAAAAATACACTCGACTCTGTGCAGAAACGTGCGGTCCGTTTGATAGATTCTCCCACCTTAACGAACGGATTGCAATCTTTAGAGCACAGGCGTTGGGTGGGAATGCTATCACTGTTCTACCGGTATTTCAATGAAAGATGCTCTGAGGAACTAGCGTCATTGATCCCTTCGGCACCGGAGCATAGTCGGGAGACATGCCAAACACGCGCCCAACATATGTACACGGTTGACATTTGTCACATAAGAACGGATCGTTTTTTCGACTCGTTCTTGAGTTCGGCTATGGAACGATTTGCCAGCTTCTGTGTTTCCTCCCTCCTACGACATGACTATCTTCAATGTTCATTCCTTCCTCTCTTCAAAGAAACCCTCCACACAGCATCTCAGATATAGGCCCTGAGGGAAATTATTTTCCTCAGGGTCTCCTGTGTGGAGGTAATGTAAAAAAAAACATTGACCGTCAAAGAAAGATCATAAACGTGTAAAGACACAACGAGCAGTTGCGCTGTCGAGGAGACCTGTGGATGACACAATGAATTGCCAAAAGAGTTCAATGCAACAATGCACAGAGGCCATTCGTTCGGTTGCTGATACAGTGATGTGTTTACAGAAGATAGAGTATATACATTGTTTTTTTGGTACAGTGCGGCTTAAAGCGGCTAACTCCCAACGACGTTTATTATATTTCTGATATGCTCTAATAAAAGTCGCAATATTTTATAGAGTGCTACTCTTATGTCGATTGCATAGCATAGCACAACCCCTGCAAGTATCCCGGAGTAAAAGTATTACCTATATATATAAAAAATTAGGTTCCGTATGTTTGTGTCAAACAAAAAAAATTATAAAAACAATTACAGAACATTGCATTTTAGCAGAAGAGTGTTTTGATATAAATAATGATAAGCTCCGGCCTTATAAAATTTGTTTAAATGAAAATGTGTGTGTTTCGTATATTTAAGCAGCAGATAGGGAAGGCAGGAGAGGAAAGGTAACGGAGAAGGTGGAAGGGGACACGGGAGGGTACCGGGGACGCACGGGAAAGGATACGCAGGGAGAACCAATTTATTTTTTTGAATATGGCATTGCAACGCATGCCGGGTACCAATTAGTTATTAATAAAGAGGAGTGATAAAAAAGAAACTATTCCGAACCATAATATTGAAATCTTCCCCTTTCTCATTGTTTTGTTTGTTCTTTTTTTTAAACACGAGCTCCACACAGGAGGCCCTGTGGAAAATAATTAACCCCAGAGCCTATGTCATCTTTGGGGATGCTGTGTGGAGGGTTTTTTTAAGGAAAAGGAGGAGAGGAGAGATCTGGGAAGGAAAAGGGTTTAAGGGGTGGGTAGGAATCTGGGGTTCAGTGAGTCCTGGTCATCCGCCTCCAATACCTAGACAAACCTCACCCCATGAACCCGGGCGCCCCTGCTAAATCAACAAACGTAGCGAACCACTTGGGACGACCTATGGCAGAGGTGTTGGTTATCCAATAAAGGTTGCCGGGGCGGCGGTACCCATTTCCGCCTCCCAAATTGTTCGACTGGGTAGGTGCGTAACTATTTTTTTGCAAAGTGGTTGACACTATATATAATATAACCCTGGCAAGGTATCATCATTCTTGTCAAAACATTGCTTTATATCGATTTACCTACGATTGGAGACTAGATTTTAATAGCTAGTTTCTTTCCAAACTTTCTCTTCCTCATCTCCTTCCTATCACCACTTGCTTTCAGCTTTACTTAATTCTTCTAAATAGTATAGCTATTGTTACTGAGGCTGGACAATGGGATCGTTTGCATAGTTTCACAACAAAATGCATGCAAAGGAAAATAAGATTTGTGAAGAATTTCATGAAAAGGTTCCCACTTCACTTTCGCGAATATAATTGTTCTAATGTAAAATATGAGCTAAACACAATATAGGCTCATATCATTCTTGCTGTTCTAGCCCTGTACCATTAACCATTTAATTTCAAGCTTATTTCTACTACAAAATGACGCATTTAATGGAGACGACCCAGCCGTGTGTGATGGACAAGAAGGTGTGCTTTTACGAACAGGGGTTTGCTTTTAGCGTGGTTACACTCAAAGGAGAGCCATTTTATTAGAGAAACAAAATAGCAAAAGCGCTACACTTATAATCCACAGGTACCTTACCCACGTTTTTTTTATAGAGCATTGCACTAAAATTGATGAAATGTTAAAAGCCTGCGCAAGGTTATCCGTTTTCATTATTAAAATATTCATTCTATGAAATTAGCTTGAAACTGTGCTTTTTTTGTCGTTATTTGTTTTGGGTGTATTATGCCTTGTTGCGCTTCCTCCTTCTTTAGCCAACGTTTCGGACAGCGTTACAGTGTACATCAGGGCAGATGTGTAATTGTGATGAGTAATGATGGACACTGTAACGCTGTCCGAAACGTTGGCTAAAGAAGGAGGTAGCGCAACACTGCATAATACCCCCAAAAAAAATAATGAAATACTTTTGGCCGTAAAAATCTAAAATCTTATCTGAAACTATGCTGTTTTTATATACGTTAAGTTGAATTATTGGAAGTGGAAATTAACCTGCTTTCCGACATTCGATCTAGCTGAAACTCAGCAGATAGACTCGTTGTCGACGACAATGCATTCTACTATTTGGTAGTAGGCTATTTTAGGTACTCACTCGTACATATCCGCACACATACGCATTTCTCTGAAATTGGCTACTAGCCAGCCCAAGAGATGGCCCAACTAGATCGAAAATAGAAAACAGAAAAATTATGATATGATTATAATTAAAAGTATGTTAAAATGTGACTTTTTCAAATTCCAAAAAATTTTCAAATTCAAGACTATTTTTTGCTTATAGAATTTATTGAAAAATAAATGCCCGATTATACAATTAATTCTCAAATGAAAGATTGATGGAAGACTGTACAAAATAAAACGGGCCGATTGATGAATTCCCTTTCCTTGAAAAATGATGTCATCTTTAAAGTACAAGCGTCAGATGGGAACGTAGTCCTTGTTTTGTCGATATTTCAATGGCAGCTGCTCAGAGAAAGTAGCTCTATTGATCCCCTCGCCGTCGGTACTTCTTGATCACCCAACATTAATACAGTTGACATTTATGAGTCACGTGACAATGTGTCATTTCCTTGGCTAGTTTTTAATTCAACAACTCGTCTGTGGAACGATTTTCCAGCCTCTGTGTTTCCCTTTCCTACGATATGTGTCTCTTTAAGTCCCATGTTCATTTTCTCAAAAACTCTAAAGAAAATTATTTTCATCAAAAACATTGACGTAAAATAAATCTAAGGCATATTTAAAACTTTATCCCACCAAAGAAATGATTTGAAGTTTTAAATTTGACTTCATTATTATTATAAATACCTTACAACAATCATAATTCAACGGTTTTCATAAAGATAGTCTGGCTTTCATCTCCCTCAATAAAACAAATAGACGTGTACACTGCACAGCTTATTGAATCAGCCCCCAAAATTCAAAATTTTCATACAATCTTAAAAAACGATTCGTTTATAAGACAGAGCGATAGAAATAATTTATTCAATAAACGGCGTCTACTGTTGACTTTGCGAAATGTAATTGGTGTATTTAATTGAATTGTATAAAAAATAATAAAAAAATACGAGTGCCGTTCACACACGGTAGAAGCGAAACTTTACCAAAACAATCTCAAGCCTTGAAAAGTGAGGTCATAACCAAAGCAGTCAATGAGCGCAGACCTAGGACCTAGCGTCATTTCCGTTTTATATCTCAACCAATGGGAGCCTTTAAAAGTGACATCATAATCAAATTGGCCAATGAACGATGCTTCGCAGGTGCTAATGCATAATTTCCGTTTCATCCAAAATCCGAATTACCAACGCCGCTAAAAAAGTTTCACTTCAAAAAATAAGTATATAGTCAATAAAAGTCAATGACATTTTAAATGGTCTTCATTTCAATGGTTTTTCCACAATAATCGGTGGGTTCGTCTGTAAGTTTATTTTAAAGAACTTACATCCATACTAATATTATAAATGCGAAACTGCTAGAGTTCATTTATGACGCTTTCACGCATTAACCAATAAAAAAACTTTGAAAATTCATTCACCAATAGAAAACTAAATTATATGCGAAGCCTACAGTCTGTATATGATGGCAAGCTCTGGCGTTATGAAATTATAAATATTAATATATTATATTTGTTATACGTTTTCTGTCGCTAACAAAAGCGAGTTATTTCTAACGTCAGAAAAAAATCGTTTCCATGGAAACGATGTTGATATATTTGGCTAAGCTGGTAGGTACTCAGCCCCCTGGTCAGCTACTGCTCCAGAAAATTCAAATATTAGAATATGTTTTGTTTTTTTTGGACAAGCAAGGAATAAATGTCAGATAAGAGTTCCTACATTAAAAATATATTTCGTAACGATTATAAAGACTGAATAATAAATAGTGTAATTTTTTTATTATATTAACAAACTTCCAAATATTTAATTAAAAATAAACATCTGAAATGTTTGTAAGCGCATAAATTCCGAACGAATGAACAAAATTGGATAATTCTTTTTTTCTTTGAGCTATAGCTTTATGAAATTTAGGTGGCAGGCGAGATGTTTGAAAACTGAATGTAAGGGAATGATTGTATGGAATGCGGGAGGGGGTGGGGGTGAGGAGGAGTGGGGATAATTGATAAGTTCAACCGCTGTAGTAATTTCCCGTAATAAAATAGAAAATTAAATTATGAACCTTTTGGAACAGGAATCTACGCTCAGTATGTCCAGGCGTGACGGACGTAAGAATCCATCACTTCTGCTACGGTGCAAAACGATGGATCGATAGACCATCTGATCTTTGACGGCCGGCGTAGTCCAGCGGTAAGGCTCTTGACTCGCATACCGAAGGTCGCGGGATCGAATCCCGGCGTAGCAAATAAATTTTGTTTGATTAATTTGTGTTATTTCACAATTTATTCATTTAAAATTGTTACATAAATATATTGTAACATGAAAAATAGTGAAAAGAGTTCTCAGTGAATGAGTACCTTTAGTTCTCAGTGAATAGGTACTGGAACTTTATATTAAACATTATATTGGCAACATTGTAATTTTTATCTGCTGAGTTGATTATTCTGAGCAGAGCGTTCTCAGACAGCACTGGCCTTGAGCTGGCCATTCCTTGCTGACGAGCCACAGGTGACTCCGGCCACATTGTCTCATGCTCTCTTTCAAAAGCACACACGCCATACTTTCATAACATTTTGGTATTAAACAAACCTTTGTATAAATTTTGGCGTCCAATTAATCTCTTCATAACAAAATAATATATAGTATATTTGCGGCACGTTCCAGAGTGACAGATACTCTCAGTATCGCCCCGGTGTAAGACCACCGTTCAGAATTGAAACGTTGCATGAAATGGCTTTAGCCGTGTTTGGTGACCGGACCTGAATAGCCAGGTACTTTCCACCTTCTTTTTCCCTATCTCCTTACCCTCTCCACTACCTTCAACCTCACAACATACCCGAATCGGGGATGCCATAGTCTCACTAGCTCCAGACGAGAGCAGTTGGGACTCATGTGCGGTATTTAAAAAAAAAAATGGAGTTGTCAAAAGGTCTCCCCAAAACCGGCCTCTCCCGATCCAGCTTCCCATGCGGCTGGTGGGTAGGCGCAACCGCTGCTTAGACCTAAACTCACCTCGATGAACTCGAGCACCCCTGCTAAGTCATAAATCGTAGCGAACCACTTGGAGTGAACTAAGGCAAAGGTGTTGGTTATTCAATAAATAGTTCTCGTGGCGGCCGTAGAATCATTACGGAATCTGGACAAAGATTGGAAGTCATGGTATATTTATTCATCCATGTATTATGTTATTAAGAATTCAGACAGGCATTTTCCATGAAAAACATCGATTACCACTTAGATGGGTAGACGTTGAAAAGCTTTTAAGCATCCTTATTTCCAAGGTTACTTCCTTCCCCACCTCAAAGACTTTACATCAAAATTACGTTTTGGCAAAGAAATACAAATTTTCATTACTCCAATTATCGATTCTTTAAAAGCTTTCCAAGAAAATATGTTTTGTTGATATATAAGATTAACAAATTAATTACCAGGATTAAGAATCAACAAACACGAACAGTGATGAAAATAATATTTCACACGATTGTCGCATGATTACAAAAAAAAATTGAAAATAAAAAATATTCGATAAATTTTATCCTCTCTTGTCGGAATTTACAATTCGCATTCCGGTAATAATTTGTTTTCGGTCAAACAATCGACCAGCGGACAGAGTATTCGTGTCGCTCCGAGTGACAAATTGAATAATTAAATGACATTTTTGTTGGTGGATAATTAATTATCTATTCTCGAATCGGATAAAAACAATATGGATGACTTCCGCGGGTTAATGGAATACAAAATTGACTGATTCCGGGAGTTGCAATTCGTTTCATATTGATGCTAAAATTTATTAATCGCAATATGATCATTCGATTCACTAAAGAATGTAATAAACAGGTTGATGTAAAAATCTAAAACGTGAAGCTCGAGTGTAAGAAACACATTAAGGCGGCGCTTCCCCGTTCAAAAAGAAGAAGATGGAGAGATATGATATTACGAATCTTGGACAGAGCGCGCTAATATTTTAAATGATAAAATTGAAACGAAAATTGTGAAAATGTTTAATAAAACATACTCGTTTGAAATAGAGCAAAAATCTCGTGGAAGGCGTCTTGAGTAACATTTAAAGTAAGATTGTGAATTTTTTCACAATTATAACTTGTAAAATAATAGAAATAGACATGTTTTTAATAATTTTCGGAGCATACTTTACGATTTTTTTCTATCGAGGGAACTTCATATAATTTGCGTTTCGGCGTGGAACGCGTATAGGTATTATCTTAAAAAATAACACATATTTTTTTAAGAGCTTCAAAACTTCAAATGTTTAAGGGAGATATGTAAGAAATAATATGTAAGATCATTTACAGTACCTTCAAGGTAAAAAGTTTTGAAGTGACAACTTTTTAAGCATCGTTGTGATTTGAAACTCGATGAAACAGAAACCAGCGACATTAAAAAGAGACAAACACACACATCTATAGAATTTAGCCTACGAGAGAATGAGCCAGCAATAAAATATTTACTTTATTCACTGGTACTCGGTTCTAATACAATGAGATAAATCCAAGGTCCCATGCAAGTCTTTTTTGGTCTAGTGGTATAAAGTGCCTGATGAACCTCAGCGGCCAGCCATTCAGAGACCAAAGATCAAATCCTACGGAATGCAAAAAATTTTTTTGTTGTTGTAAAATCAATATCCAATCTTCAAACATTTAAACCAAAAATTTAAAATGAACAGGCGAAAAAATGCAACATCTAGCGAATCCAAAGAAGAAAACACAAATACTTATAAGATGATCAAATGTGTAGGGAAAGCACTGGATTTGGTGCAATGGAATAAAATCATCCTTCACATTGATTAAGGAAAGTGCTTCGTAATCTCCCCACTATTTTACTTTAGTTTTCTGAAGGTTTCACTTCTACCACGTGTGAATTGCACACTCTGATTTTTTAAATTTATTTCAAGCTGAATCATCTGGTATCGCCTGGGCTTCATTTTGCTTTAAGACGTGGGAAAAGTGGATAGGGTGGTTTTTGAAAATCTTTTTTAAACAGTTAGTCTTTTCTTGGTTTGAAACTCAGTTATGTAATATTTTATTAATCAGAAATATAAAAAAAACCGCTTTAAAGGGTAGAAAATAAGGATGAGGGTAGTTATTTTTAGAAATGCATGAAAACAGTGACCTTTTCATTATTTTGTAGATCAAGTGTGCAAAATTTCATCGACCTTACTTTAAAACTGTAGATTTGTTTACATATCAAATCCGGTGACCGGACAACTCGGAATGAAACCAACTCAGAACCATCTCAGATAAGTCATTTAGAGTGATAAAAATATATATATAAAAATTGGTTAAATAGGTTATGTTAGGTTGGGGTTATCGGCTAATTTGAAAATATTTTTTTCATAGCTTTTAAGAAATTTTCAAGGAATTATTTTTTTCATTTTATTCTCAGTTGGCACGGAACCATCAAATCCATGTCGTCGCCCGCCGCAGACAATCAACTTTATACATGGTGGTGTGTTCTAGAGATCTGCCGAAGAGTGGTTGAAGAAGATTTGAAAGCCCTGAAAAGCTCTTGGGATAAAATTCAGGTAATCCTTAAAGAAACTTCCCCGGCTTGGAAATGAACATAATATACCATTTTCAGAATGTTCAGTGGATTGTCCGAGATAAAACTGACAAAACCAACACAGAAGTTGCGATATTGGGTCTACTACTAATAGTTCTCATCTATTCGTCCAAAAAAGTATTTTATTATTTTCTCGAAGTTATAAGATTTGTAATACTGACATAATTTATTTTTAACTTTATGAATAAAACTTTAAATTATTGTAATATTTACGTAAATGAAGACAGTATTAGCGAAAATCGAAAATCTGGAGACAGAAAAATTAGAAAAAAGATAAAGGAAAGACTTTCGGCTTTCCGGGTCACTGCTCTGACCACTGAGCTGAAGTGTCTCTATCCGATTCGGTCATTTTTATTATTTTTTTTTTTTATAGTTAATACCGCACAAGAGTCCCAACTGCTCCCGTCTGGAGCCAGTGAGACTATGGCATCCCCAATCGGGGTTTGTTGTGAGGCTGAAGGTAGTGGGGAGGGGAAGGAGATAGGGAAGAGTAAGGTGGGGAAGTACCTGGCTATTCAGATCTGGTCACTAAACACGGCTAAAGCCATTTTCAAGCAACGTTTCAATTCTGAATGGTGGTCTTACACCAGGGCGATACTGATAGTATCTTCCACTCTGGAACGTGCCGCAAATATACTATATATTATTTTAAATGAATAAATTGTGAAATAACACAAATATCAAATAAAATTTATTTGCGCACGCCGGGTTCGAACCCGCGACCTTCGGATTGTGAGTCCAGAGTCTTACCTCGGGACCACGGAGGCCGTCATATCACTGTATCACACTTCGACTAAGAACTACCGTCTTATATTCATTTTCTTAACGCTTCTAATATTTTATTGGCTGCTATCTTTATGTATGATTGCAAGATTCAAACCCGAATTAATGCTATCTTGACAGTGTCTGGATAAATTTGTATCCATTTTTCTGTCTCTAGATTGTCGATTGAATTTCGCTTATATTGTCTTCATTTAATTAAACTTACATAATCATTTGCACGACGATTTCACATTTGAAAAATAATCTTTAATGAGCCATTAAAATGTATACCATCTTCAAACGGAACCGGAACGTTATAAACAAATTTACTAATATTATACTGACAGATTAATTTTTACAAGAAGTTCTGTTTACAAACAGAACTTCTTTACGCTGTCAACTACCTACCACTACCTACCACACATTGGACAGATGTTACCTAATAAACATAAAAAAAAGAATCTTCAGTGAGACATTAAAACGGTCACCATCTTGAAACGAAACCGGAACGTACTAAACAAATTTACGGACAGATGAAAGAAATTCCAAACAATCGTGCTATTTTAATTTTTTTTAAAGATTTCTTTATTCATAACTTTGATGGTTACATAATTTGGGGATTTTTCGACCACCATGCTAAGCGCGTGCCCGTGTTATCTTATTTGCTCGTTTTAAGTCTCGATTACATTGAGCGAGTTTACAAGCTACTAGCCGGTGAATTCACTATCTGTTAGCAAACTTGTTCAGTGTAAAATCTGCTAGTTAGCTAGTTAATATGATTACACTGAGCGAGTTTACTAGCAGATAGTGAATTCACCGGACAGTAGCTTGTAAAGCGAGTTTACTAGCAGATAGTGAGTTCGCTCGAATTGTAAACTTGCTCAATGTAATCGAGGCTTTACATTAAAAAGTATTAAAACGCTGTTGTTACACAAGTGTTGCTACGCTGTTAACTGCATGTTGTGACTTATGTTCCCTACCAAAGTATAATGAGAGAAACTTCAGGAGGTGCCTTTTGGGAGTAAAGGTTTCCGCACCCGTCAAAGAAAAACAGATGTAATTTACATAATCCATACTTATACTTATATTCTAATATACTTATACTTATACTTATACTTATACTTATACTTATACTTATACTTATACTTATACTTATACTTATACTTATACTTATACTTATACTTATACTTATACTTATACTTATATACTTATAATATTATAAATAAGAAACTGCTCGAGTTTGTTTATGACCTTTTCACGCATAACACAATTTAAAGACTTGAATAATTCTTTCACCAATATAAAGCTAAATTATATGCGCAGACTACATGATGTATATGATGGTAAGCTCTGGCGTTATGAAATTATAAATATTAATTTATTATATTTGTTATACGTTTTCTGTCGCTAATAAAAGCGAGTTTTTGCTAACGTCAGAAAAAAATCTTTTCCATGGAAACAATATTGATATATTTTTGTGCTCTATGCTGGTAGGCACTCAGTCTACTGGTCAGCTACTACTGCAGAAAATTTAAATATTAGAATTCGTTTTTTTTTTGGACAAGCTTGGAATAAATGTCAGATTTGAGTTCCTGTATTAAAAATATAATTCGTAACGATTATAAAGACTGAATGATAAATAGAGTATTTTTTTATTAAATTAATGAACTTCCAAATATTTAAATAAAAATAAACATCCGACATGTTTGTAAGCGCATAAATTCCGAACGAATGAACAAAATTGGATAAGTAATTCTTTTTTTCTTTGAGCTGTAGCATTATGAAATTTAGGTGGTAGGCGAAATGTTTGAAAACTGAATGTAAGGGAATGAATATATGGAATGCGGGAGGGGATGGGGGTGGGGTGGGGGGGAGATAATTGATAAGTGCAAGCGCTACAGTAATTTCCCGTAATACCATGCGAGCGAAGCCGCGGGGAAAAGCTAGTTTATTATAAATGTTCACAGGAATTTATCTCATTTCAAAGGTTAGCTATTATGAAGTTTTGTTTTGCAGAGTGCAACCTGAAAAAATGAAACGAATATTGATAAAGATAATTAACTAGGTATTTGAAATAAAAAGTTTTCATCAAGTGAAATATCAAAATATGTTAGTTCAATATTAAAATGATTGTTTTTGATGAAAACAATTTTTCTTTCTTTGGAAGCACTTAATTTCACAATAAAGTTATTACAATTTTTTAAAAATATTTAAAAAAATAAAACTCCTACCGTTGATACTCCATACCAAAAAATTGCTAGTCAAAATTTTTGATAAGGAATCGGAAATAAAGTTTCTTTTTGAAGTGAAAACTTCTTTAACACTTTTCTGATTTGAAACTCAATGAAACGAAAAATAGCGACATTAAAAGAGACAAAAACACACATCTGTAGGATTTAGTCTGCGAAAGAGATAGTATAATCGGTCTCCTCTTTCTGCGGTGCTTCGTTCACTCTTGTCTGCTTTCGTTTTAGGTTTCACTTCTACCGTTTGTGAACGTATACAATGATTTTTCATTTTGTTTCTTTATATATTCAATAATATTGTTACTTACTTTATAAAAGCAGTTTATTATAAACAAGTTGTGCTTTGTAATTAATATTACGTGTGACAGCTATTTCGACTTCTGATGGCATTATTAAACTGTATGCAGCACAATTTGATAATGTCTTTTGAAGCCGTAACATTTGAAACCAAAAGTTATTCTGCATTTTGGAATTGGCAAGATGTATTTTTGCCTGAGATTAGCTGTGTTACTGTTAATGGTATGGATTTGTTGAAAACATCTTTACACACTTGTAATTATTTCACTTTTTTCAGATGTTGGTATGTAGATGTTTTACTTTGTGAAAAATTATCATTTAGGTACTGTTACATACATATAATGATGTTTATAAATCTGAATTAGCCATTTAATGGACACCCACAATTCCTACACAGATAATGAGAGAAATAATAAGAAAAAAAAACCAAAACCTTTTGGATAGATATTTCTGTTTGTGAAAACGCTTCTCAATTACTCATTCTACCATTAAATAAACCTGCAATGTGAAGGTAAAAACCTAACTCTTCCCACTAATTTAAATAATGTACTTCATATGCATGAAGCGCGGGCAACACAGCATTAAACCTGTTTGACATTTCAATTACATAGATAATGGAACTTTACCAAGGAAGCCGGAACAAGCCACGGACAAAGTGTAGGATTTTCTGAACTTATTCCTTCTGCTACACCCCAATACCACTACTTATTTCTTGTGTACCGGAAACTTTATTTATCACCTAACGATGCAACCGTGAGCGTAACCGCGAGACGAGAATGGGTAGGACTAGAAAGCTCTAATGAATACTTATGAGATCCCGGGGACCAATATCCAGACAATGCCATTTTGATAAGATGATATTACTCGGATTATTACAGTGTTAAGTGTAACAGTAGAATTTATAGCAGACTAGGGTGTCCTTACAATATAATGGCCTACTTTTCTATGCACGTCAGACACAGAAATGTGTTGGCGAATCAAGATGCTAACGTTATGTTTCGGGTTTGCATAATTTTAAACGCTTTTACGGATCAATTCAGATCAGTCTATATATTGAGTAAATCTACCAACATCTTCGTGTCCTTATTTTAGTACCTCAAAACGATTATTTATAAGAAGATTTATAGAAACTGGTGGATGGCTTTATAGCGTTAAATTGTTTGTCCCTCAATATATTATAGTCAATATTATTTGTACGTTGCTTCTGCGGATTTGGTGACTTGCGCAGCCTTGCTTTTGAATTCAATAGAGTCAGCGCATGCGGTGAATATGTCAATATCTACATCAATAGAGTCAGCGCATGCGGTGAATATGTCAATATCTACATCAATAGAGTCAGCGCATGCGGTGAATATGTCAATATCTACATCAATAGAGTCAGCGCATGCGGTGAATATGTCAATATCTACATTGATTCCGTTTCTGCATGGTTATTATAAATTAGCAAAACAACTGCATCAACACAGGCTAGCCTAGTGAGGTGGATTATGAGAAACCTCAAATTATAATCATACATTTGTATTATAAAGAATTTTACGTTTTAGCGGCCTACTGCAAGGTAGCCATTTAGCTCCTGTACTCTTTCTACTATTTATTAACGACAAAACATCATACTTCAACAATTTTAAAATTATGCTCTATACTGATGACATAAAAATTTACATAAAAATTCTCCGTTCAAACGATAACCAATAGCTTCAATCAAATTTAAATGTATTTATAATTGGTGTTTAAATGATCACCTATTTTAAAATATTAACAAATGTAAATCAATATTTTCCTTTTAATTTAATGTAACAAATAACTTTGTGTTCACCACTATTAATTAACAATGTTTCAAAAACAATGTTTTCTTCGTCAGGATAATAAGTTAATATTTATCCTGACCAAGAAAACATTGTTTTTGAAACATGTCGTATTGTTAATTAAAAAGTGGTGAACACAAAGTTATTTGTTTCATTAAATTAATAATGACGCCAAAAAGTGAATTTGCGAGATTTGAAGAAAAAACAATATATTTCTGTTCGAAGAAATCTCCAATTCTATTAATTTATGGGTTAGTTATACAACTAGAGATATTAACTAATATAAAAGATCTCGCAGTTATATACGATGAAAAACTAGAGATATTAACTAAAATAAAAGATCTAACAGTTATATATGATGAAAAACTAGAATTTGTATACTACACAAATCACATGATAAATAATATTTTTCCTGAGAACCAATAAAAACTTTAATTTACTTCCTGTCATTAAAAAGTTTTTGGTCTCGAAACTATTTATTAGATCGTTGCAATTTAGAGTATAATTCCATTATTGGACACTACATTTGTATACTACGTAAATCACATGATAAACAATATTTTTCCTGAGAACCAATAAAAACTTTAATTTACTTCCTGTCATTAAAAAGTTGTTGGTCTCGAAACTATTTATTAGTTCGTAGCCATTTAGAGTATAATTCCATTATTTGGACACCATATCATAAAATTCATACAAAAAAGTCGAAAAAATTCAAGAAAGATGAATTTATTTCAAGTAAATATTTCTAGCGAAATAATTACAACTTTTAATTAAATACCTTAAAAATACATGCACATGCGGATTGGCGAAGAATATGCGACCTGCTTCTTTTTTTAATTGTAAATTCGGAGCTCGATCGTTGCAAAACCCTGAGTGTAGTCAATTTAAGTGTATTTACTTGACTCACAAGACATAAGAACCTCTTTCAAAGTCACCATTCACAAACACATTTCGTAGCAAACTCGCCAATTCCTTACTAATGTACCAAATTTTTCGTCTCATCGACTTTCAAATCAACGGTGCTAAAGAAGTTTTCACCTCAAAAATTTTTCGTCTTCATTTTAAGCTTAGGCTAACCGGGCAATTGATCTTAATTCACAAACAGTTGAAAAAAAATTCTTCCGCTACCCACATTTCAAACATCTGTAATTATTATTTTAAATTATATACGCAGTTCACTCACTGTTTGCTTGAAACCTCGAGCACGTTTTCCACCGTTCGCACTTCAATTGTGGATATTGGAAATTCACGACGAGTTCTGCGCGGTTTCGTACAACTGTTGCACCTATTTTTGTTTATGAATTGTATTTTATATTTTATCCAGAAAATTCAGAAGACCCATAATTTTCCAAAATATTTCCATTTTCGCTCACATTTCGGTACACAATGCGAAACAAATATTTTAACGAACGTGACTTTCTAAAATTATTAATTAAAACCTTTTTGTGATGAGAGACATTTATAATTCTGCAACAGTTATCAATTTGGGAGTAGGTGCATCAATGTTAATGCACACCACTGCCCCGGAAACCTAAAATTGAATAACCAACCACCAGATCACCCCCTACGTTTGGTGACTCAGCAGGAGTGCCCGGGTTCGTAGGGTGAGTTTTGACTAGATCTTGGAGGTGGAATTGTTTTCCCACCTATCGCGTGGTAGGTCGGATCGGAAGAGACTATTTGAGGGAGTCCTTTTGAATTCTCGATTTGAACTCTCTCGACGCATCACCTTGGGAGGGATGGAAAGAAAACCACTCAGACCACGATTGATTTTTTTTTTCCTTTTGGTCTCGTATGGTGCTAATATATAATAGCAGCGAACAGTCACCAATATTATAAATTTGTTTTTTGTATTTTTTTTTATTATGATAAACTGCTTCTGGAGCCAGAGAGACTATGGCATCCCGATTGGGGTATGTTGTGAGGCTGAAGGTAGTGGGGAGAGGAAGGAGATGGGGAAGAGGAAAGTGGGGAAGTACCTGGCTATTCAAATCTGGTCACCAAACACGGCTAAAGCCATTTCAAGCAACGTTTCAATTCTGAATGGCGGTCTTACACCAGTGCGATACTGAGAGTATCTTTTAATATACTTTATATTATTTTTAAATGAATTAATTATGAAATAACACAAATTATTGAAATAAAATTTATTTGATTAATTTGTGTTATTTTATTGATTGCCGGGATTTGATCCTGCGACTTTCGGATTGCGGGTCAAAAGCCTTACCGCTAGACCACACCGGCCGTTTGTTTGTTGAGTTAACAAACCAACCATCACATCATCTCCGGCAGGAATAAGTATAAAGGATTAACCAGCATATAACTTTTCTTGGCACACTTTCTTTGCGTCATTCACATGCATGCATCGTCTGTAATAACTCTTCTGTAATTCTGTCACTTGACATGACCTCACAAAAATAAATAATCAGATGCAACTAATAAATTGGGTTTTTCTTGCTATTTTATTATTTGTGTTGGAAAACGTACATTTTTTTAAAACTTATAGACGAATTCTTTCCAGTTTGAAAATTTTGAATCGGTAGTTGACAATAGAGAACTCCAGTCCAATTTTTTTATTTTTTTTTATGAATAATGACATTCTAACTTAAATAACTGCATATTTATTTTTATTTTTATAGTTAGTGTTAATAGTTAAAATAAATGTCAAAGTTTTAATTTTTCAAGATCCCCCGAAAACCACCGAATCTAGTGTGACGTCATCATGACCAACCAAAGTATGAATTTTGTAGGGAACTGGAATCAGTTGTTCGACTCCCGCCATTTTGAATTTCAGCATTGGAGCGTTTTACTGGGCATTATGATCGTTTTTTGTACAGTTAGAGTTTTTGAATATTTTAAATAATGTAGATCAACTAATAGAGATACTTTATTTTTGATACTGAATTATTTAGGCCTAAATAATGTTTCAATAAAAACAAAAACTTTTATATGTCCAAATCTCTATAAACCAATAACACGGAATGTCGAACGGCTTGCGTCTTACATTTCTTTTGATTTCCATACAACTTTGACCCAGGTGACGCGGCGCGGTGACGTCACGCCGCCAAAATCCAGCAATACCAACTTGACAGGGTGTTTTAATGACACGTTTTAAAATTGACTTTTTAATATTTTTTTAAAAACTCTAAGTTAAATATTATGTAATAAAACTTATGTATTCAGAATCAGCGTATATTGGTCTATATGAACATATTTTTTTAAAGCCATAATATTTTTCACTGGAGTTCCTTATTATCGCGGATTTCTTCAACATTCAGATCCGTGTTCCATACTAAAAAACTTACAATAGAGTACAACAACAAAGAAACAAATTGGGTCTTTTTTAGTTTTTTGAAAGTTTCTACTTTTAATTTTTTTTAATGGCCTATAAGGCAGTTTAAAATTTTGATTTGACGGTTTTATCGCGGATTTATACGGCTCCAATTCATATTCGTGTTCCGTACTAAGAAACATGACACTCAATAGCAGAACTGAATCATAAATAATATTATTCCAATAAACTATTGTTTTCCACATCAATCATTTCCCCGATCGCATGTCTGTCGGGCATTAGTTATTTTATTATTCACCTTCAATTGAAATTCTGCAGGTATTACCTGCAAACACCATATCCTTCTAAACACACTGCCTTGTCGGTCAATTCAAGAGATGGCGTTGCCTTATATTTAGGGGGTGGAAGTACCGCTGAACAGGCCACTTGCATCACAATTTTTTAATTTTTTTTTCCGGTTTAAGCAAATGTTCTAAGACATTGCGTATTTTTTTTTTTAATCGTACTTTTGAAACTCTGGCGATTTTTTCAAACTTTCAATCCGAAAAATCGGACCATTTTTTACAAACCGGAAAGACGGGACATAATTTTATGTGTGCAAAAAAAGTATAATTACCTAGCCGAAAATCATTAAAAAAAAACGACTTATTCTACATGAATGGCACAGGAGAATAACAAGGCATTCGAAAAATATTACATCTCATAAATATTTGTAATAAATTTGTTCCTGTACATTATAATTATAATAATATATTATAAAATTTGATTTTGTTAATATCAGCACTGTTACCATTATACTCCTAAGTCAGCCGCTGCAGAAAGCATCTGTACGATGTTCACTTTATACCATCTGTCAAAACGTCAAACCAAACAAAAGTTCGCAAGGTAACAAACAATAAATCTAGTGAATTTTAAGTGTCAAATTGAAAAATTCGCCGGAAATCAAAGTGTTGCCATATAAAAAAAATAAATAAGTGTGGAATTTTCCAAAATTAATTGAATATTTTGGGGACGGAACATTTCCATATAGTGACGTCACGAGCCCAAAAAACGGATTTATTTATTTAAAAAAGAAAAAAACTATAAATTTCTAAAAAAATTATTAGCATTTTCGTAATCTTAGTAGAAAAATCTATCCACACGATTTTATCCAAGTTATTATGAAATCCATGCAAGTGGCCTATTGGATCGAGAAGGTCTGACACAGCAATCAGATAGGATTAAAAAAATCACCGAGAGTCTTTTCTAAGCCAATGACAGACTCTAATAACTGTCGCCAGTAGTGTGAGGTTTTCATGCGGCGGGAAAAATACGCCGCGTGCTCTTTTATTCTTAATCCCAGGGCGTTAGACCTCAATAGAAAGTACCAGAATAATCTTAAATCGCTGAAGAAGTAGCACATTTTGTACTATGAAGAACGTGATATCTTTATCAAAGAGCTCAATCAAAGTAACGATGATGATCTAAGGAGTTTTAAGGGGTTATATACAGTTAGGAAGCCCAAAAAAATCGATTTCTCTGAGAATACCTTTGTATTTATTAATGTAAAAATTTGTACGCATGTTATGGTTACTTTTAACTGTATTTTTATCATATTTGTATTTGTAAAAATAATAATTTTGAAAGCTACCGTAGCTGATCTCCAGAAGCTCCTCTCAAAAAAGGCGTCTTGCGGTGACCACCATATCTCTAGAGTAGTTTATTTAAAATGAAAAAATCAAACAGATTTAGTTAAAATAATGCATAATCTTTTAATTAATCGTAAATTAATTAATTAATTAATTCAAAGTAAAACAAAAATTTTTGACAAAATTGCGGATTCTCAAAAAAAAATTCCAAATTTTGGCCTTAAATTGTTAAAAAAAATATGGAAAAAAGTCTGTCTTTAATTATACTTTGGAATTTAATCTCATAGAGCAAATAGCAATTAATAACGGTTATTCCGCTACATTAATAAACCAAATAAAAAAATAAAAAATGAAACAGAATCTCTTTAGGCGGTACATCTACCCTTTTGCTAAAGATATAAATAAACCTAATCCTATTGGTTAATAACCACACCGCAAAAATTATACATGAGAACATTTTCGGTAACATTCAACCGGAATTTTATGCGAATAATAAATTGAAGAAATGTATTCTTAATAAAAACGAAAGCGACATTAAAATAAAAATAAAAAATCAGGTGTTTATAAGCTCAATTGCAAAGATTGCAATTTTTTTTACAAAGAGTCGCTTCAGTTCTTGTTTGTTCAATAGACCATTAGAAAATTTTACAGGAAGAGAAGGTTTTCTTTCATTATTTCAATGAAACATTATGAAAGGTGTTTAAGATAAAGCTATTTTCGTAAAGGTAAAGGTCTCCTTAATTTAAATAATTCTTATTAACTATACTTTTTTATACTCTATTTTTAATTTTATTGTGGAGATTCAACAAAAACTATAATGGTCTGTTGAACAAACAAGAACTGAGGCGACTTTAGGTAAAACTAACAGAAATATTGAGGTCAGAGTAAAAGAACATCTTAGAGCTTTGAAGGGTAATAGCGAATCTGAGTTCGCAGATCATTTATTAAGTAATGATCATACATTTGATATAAACTTAGGTCTTAAAATTTTAAATACAGTTTTAAGGTTTTAAGGCATCGCAGATAAATGGTTTTGAAATCTTAGAAATAAGGAAAAATGTAAATACCAAAACTGACATAATTAATAAGCAAATAATTTTTATGAACCCACTTTTGAATATTTTCCCACTTAACCGGTCTTTCCCCTCTAATTATATTGTAATCCCGAATTCCAATAAACTTTCCCCGCTCTTACCCCTCCCCCCTCCTTTCTACCTCTACTCCTGTATTTAATCTATGATCAATTTGAAACTTCAGTTTACTTTAACTCCTGATGAGGTGAACATTGTTCATGAAACATGTAGAGTGTGTATCAAATAAAGTAATGTGAACAAAGTTATTTGTCTTTTAATAAAATAAACAATGCCACCACAAAGTGAAAACCTTACAGAAGAAGTTTTCTTAGAAAAATTAAAAAAAAGAGATAATTTTTGGTGAGAACTGACACCGATTAATAACTAAATTAAATGCTTAAAAAGTTTTTGTAAAAATTTGAGACTGATTGGTTTAGCTGTTTCCGAGACATCTTGGTCATCAACTTTAAATGCACAGTTTTGAGAAAAATGTGTCTAAAATTTGCCCCCTACTTTCAAATGCTCTTTCAAACGTCTTCACAAATTTGCGTGTAACTTTGAAAATAATCGTCGGCTTGACTTGAAATTTTCTGTATGTGTACTTGAATATATATTCATTACGAAAATGAAATAAATAAAAATATCGATTTCTTGACTGTATATAATCCCCACTTTAATAATACCTACTTTAGCAAAAGCTTAAAATGAGCCAATCAATCAAAGGTTTTATTGATCGGGTCATTAAAAAATGGAACAAAGTAATTCAAAATAAAATGCTTATGCTTACGATAGGTTCAGTTCTTTTCAGTATATGCGTGAATAATAACACAACTTTAGCATAAGCACGTAACAAGCAGATGCTCTGATTTAACTTAGTGGGGAGAGACTTGATAACTTAATAAAGTACCGCAATTTCATAACTACCTACTACCGCTCAACATATTGTAAGCCGGCTTACCATGCAAGCGTTGAAGCTTTGTAATTCCACGTTAACTGCGACTTTCTTCAAAATTATTTGTAAACAAGAAACATTATTAAGTCAGAATGCACCTATTTATCAGATTAAAATGTTAACGTGTTGGAAAAAAAATTACATCGATGTTTTCATGGGAAAGTTTCAGCAGTGATATATAGGACGCAGTGATAATTACTGCGTTAGTAAAACTTCAACAATAATAATTGATAAGTACGACTATACAACAAAATAACAATAATATAATGACAGCATTATTATGTTTGCGTCTTTACAGTTGAAATTTAAGAACCCGACTTCGAATGTATCTCTGACATCGTGCCATATGCAAACTATCTTTGATCGTGAAGTTAGTTATAAAGCTACTTGCATGTCGCCCACCGCCCGTAGGGTCTAGCAGTCTGTTGTAGTAATTATTAACTGCTAGTTGATAATTACTAGTTACTTAATTTATAATTGCTAATATTATTGTTGTAGTATTACAACAGTAATATTACAACAATAATAGTTAATATTTAATACGACAGTAATACTAGAACAATAATAAATAATAATTATTACGTTACTAAAACTAAAATAACTAGTAATAATAGTCAGTAACACTAAAACAATAATAACTATTACGTAAGTAAAATAATTCATAAGAATACAAAAAAAATAATTAATAATTACTACGTCAGTAGAACTAGAACAATAATAATCATTACGACAGTAATACTACAACAATAATAATTAATATGACAGTAATACTATAACAATAATAATGAATAATTACTACGAAAGTAAAACTACAACAATAATAATTAATAATTTTACCAGTAAAGTTAAATTCATGAATAAGTTTTCAATCATTTTCCGTGCAACCTAAAAGAAGTGTGGCAAAGCAATAATTGATATTTATTTCGTTTTAGAAAAATTGTGTTATTCTTTAACTTTAGAGCAAATATACGTATTTATATTTGGGAAAAACAAAAGATAAACTTAAGCCATAATTTATCGCATCGAAAATATCAAGATATGTGTAAAATAATGTTAAACCTTTTCCCTAGTTTCTATTTTAAATTCAAATAGGTCTTCTTTGTGATATAAATTACATTATATTTCGACTGGAAACAAAAGCAAAGGGTATAAAAAAATCCGAATAGACCGATTTTAATCCATTATTTATTTTTTTTTTTTTTTCTTACCCATTTTTTTTTGATTTTCGAGTTGATTAATTCATAAAAATCAATAATAAAATTTCTTGAATTGGTTGAAGAGCATAAGTGCTAATAAAAAATTTAAAAAAAAAAACACTTTTTTATTTTTCTTTTGGAATGTTCTTATTATTTCTCTTCTCTATATTTTATTTTCTATTGATAAATATATAATTTACACTTATAAGTAACTTCTTGTATCTACCATCAAAACCTTAATATTATTTATCAAATGTTATATTTAAGTTTAAGACAATATTATGGTCAACACACTATTTACATGTAAAATATCTGTTCATTTTGACTGTTCTAAAACGGGCAAATTGCCTAGTTGGACAGCCAAAGCTCATTATAACAATGTAATATGTAATGTTTCTCAAAATAAATAAATAAAAATAAAATAAATATAAAAAAATGGTGATTTCTGTTTTTGGAAAGCTGAGCCCGAAACTATATGACGTTTCTAAGCAAAGTGGTATATTTATATAGGGTACCTTTTTATTTAATCCAGTTTATACACAGAAGTTCAGTAATAATTCTAAAACTGTTTAGTTTGTTCTCGTAAATAGAATGTTAAAAATGCAAATTGGTACCTGCGCCATTTATTTAAGATTTTTCTGTGGTGGCCTCGCGGAGTCTGCCCGACCGAATTTTTTTTAAATAATGTAGCATTTTGGAAGTGGTAGCAAAAATACGAAGTCGGGTAGCGCATTGAATTAAGAAATAATAGAATAAAAATATTGTTTAAATAGTAGAGTAAAATTCACACCGAGAAAATATTAATATTATTTTCGACTTCGAAGGGAAGTCAAAAACAAATTGGAAGTTGATCAAAGTTAAAGCACTTTTTACCACAGTTTCATCAACGTATACTTTTTCCTGATCGTCTTAAGTTTCTCAAATGATTAACATTTGAGAAACACATTGCAACTCATTCCAGGATGGAAGCAACTTTCATTAATCGCTCTGGCGAAAGTTCACCAATCCAATTAATACCTTGCTCTAATTGGCTTTAGCTATGTTTGTTGACCAGGTCATAAAATCCTGGTTTTTCAAGCCCTCTCTTTCTTCTACAATTTTTGTTCCCCTTCCTCGCGTCCTTTAGTTTCACGATATTTCTCAATATGTCAGAGTTCCACTGGCTCCGGACCGATATATTGAGTTATGTATCTGGGATCCTTATCCATCTTTGGTTTTGTAGAAGCTTGTCAAGAAAATTTTTGGTGTAAAAATGCAACATTTTTTATCAGTTAGTTGATCAAATCGAAAATACTCATTTTTATGTTCAAATAATGGAATTTTTCCATATAAGGGGATAATTGTGGGCTTCAAAAATTTAAATTTTATCAACATTTTTATAATTTATTTTATTTTAGATATAAATCACATCTTACAATCTCGGACCTCGCAAAGAAGAAAAATACTTAATACGTGATCGCAAACACGCTTCAAAACCCTTCTCGGGAGAAAGTAGTTCACAGGATTGGAGATGTCCAAAGTACCTTTGTTCTTGAGCACAAAGCCAGCTCCGAAACGCTGAAGCCTGTCTCGTGTTTGCAGGCTCCTGTTTCTGAGTACATGCTGCTATTTCCTACTTCCTACAATCCAGAGCGAGGGTGGCGCAGCCGTCATGTTGGCGTTGTACCGAGACCCATTACATTTTTCCGACTCAGTTCACCTATTATTATCTCCACTAGCGTCTCTAGCTTGAATTCTCACTTTGATGTCTCGCCAATTTGCGTGGCAGAGATAATAATGCAGATGATTTCATGCTAATAATTGTAAATTATTACCTTTCATGTGATAAAACAACATGTACAATACGAAAATAATAATTATTTTGTATGAAAAACTTTTTTTTTTCAGTTATAATGAACAAGGGTTCCCTTTTGTCCGCTGGAAATATATCAACTGAATATTCGACAATATTGAGAGTTTGAAAGAAGTGCCGAAGGGGGGAAAGAGAAGTGAAGGAGAATGTTGCAGAAACCTAGATGTTCAGATGAGTTCTGAATTTCACACGATCCATTGGCAAAATGATCGGGTCAATAGTAACCGATATTTGGTTGGGTTATAAATAAATGCGATTGATAGATCGATGCCCTGCCCGCTGCGCCGCGCCATAGATATAAAATTTGTACGTACGCCATAGACTGGGCGATCGTAGATGGTAAATCTTTAAATAGACTGTCATTGCGTAAGAGGAATAGATTCGAAATTTAAAATCTAGCGTCTAATTTGCACGAGGCAAGTAAACTAAAATCTAGCGTCTAATTTGCACGAGGCAAGTAAACAAAAAAGTGGTTTTTATTTATTGTGTGCATAATTTTGTACCAATTAAAAAAAGTTAGAACATAAAAAACCTCAAAAATAGTCCTAGCCGTAATAGGATATTTAAAAAAATTATTTCTTATATTACTACATAGTTAAGTCATGCAAAAACATTTTTTTAGAGGTTTATGCTTATATTTTTTGTAAGTAATTATTAATTTTATTTTTATTCCAATTCATAGAAAAGCCAGTAAAAGCTTCAATTTATTTGTAGCATATTGAAGTTCATAATGTAAACCGATTTGTCGTAAAGATTAATCTAAATAGTATGTAAATCGGATTTCACGTATAACTTCATCAACCGCAAAGACAGACTATTTTAGATTATCTTATTTTTTTCTTATAAATGATTTTTTTATATATCGTATATTTTTCTCTGTTAAGAAACAAGATTTGAGTCACCCGGTTTACAAAATATACACATCTATGATCGCTCGCCATGTTCAGCTCGTGTGCTTACTGAGCTGACAGTTCATCGATCAAATGATCCAATCTTATTTGTAAAAGGGACCCAATCAATCATTGGGGCTTCAAAGTAATCAAAATGAACGGGAACGTAAAGTTAATTTTAAACACGGAGAATAAAAGAATTATTGAAAATTTATCCTTCTACAATACTCTACTAAATAATGCAATTAAAAACACCATTGATTCACAAATTATATCGGAAAACTAGTAACACGTAACATAATAATGCATTTAAAATATTTAATCCGAAAGCTGTCTGTTAAAAAATGTAAGCCATTAAAATTTCAATGATAATCTTTAAATCCCATTTGTATTTCTGCATTTTTATGAGTCACTCACAAACAGAAGCTCTTACGTAAACTGCACTGAAGCTGTTATATGAAAATTGAAAATTTAAATAAATTTGTAAGTGATATTCTTTGTTACCTCAGACCTTGATGTATTATATACTAAAAATTTTTAAAATTATTCAAAATATTTATCATTGCAACATTCTTCAAGATAATATCAACAAATTGTTAATTTGGTGTAAGGAAAATAGACTTTATTTAAATATCTCAAAATGTCAAATAATTAGATTTTCTCGTATAAAAAAACCAGTGATATTTAATTACTACATTGATGATAAAGCTCTTGAAACACTAACCCAAATTAAAGACTTAGGCATCACTTTCCAATCAAATCTTTCATTTGTTAACCACATAACAGAAATCTGTAATAAGGGCTTAAAAATGTTGGGATTTATAACTAGACTAACTAGAAATTTCAACAATATAAAATGTATTAAACTGTTATATTTTGCGTATGTTAGATGTCAACTTGAGTACAATTCTCCCGTCTGGAATCCACATTATAACATACATGTACAAGCTGTTGAAAGAATACAAAACAAATTCTTACGTTTTCTAAATTTCAAAATGGGGATTCCAACAATAATGTTGAACTACAACACTCTGTTAAATAATATGAATATGCTCAAATTGTCAGACAGAAGAATTTTCACTGACTTGGTATTTCTATATAAAATTCTACATAATTTAGTTGATAGTCCGGTATTGCTTGAATTGATAAGCTTCCGGATTCCACAACGTAATACAAGAAGTCAGGATTTATTTCAGTGCAGAAATTCTGGGACTAACTACCATATGTATTCCTCTTTACCCAGAATACTAACGGAAGGAAACAATTACACCAAGTCCGTGGACATCTTCAGTTTATCTTTAAACAAATATAAAATATTGTTACTGAAGCAGTTCAGTTATGTACAATAAATATTGTATTTATGACCATTAAAATGTAAAAGCCCCGAAAAAGGGCGTTGATCAATAAATAAATAAATAAAAATATATCGGTAAGAAATTCAGCATGAGAGGGTTTGAACAGTTTCTAAAATAAAGATACATTCACTCACAAAATACGAAAAAGCTGGAATTGAAAATGTGCATAGCGAAATTTATCCCCATAACACTGTTATATTCAAACAAGTAATATGAGTTGATGCACTTTGTGAATCGAAATAGTTTACTTTGTAGATGGTAGCTTTAATGAATTCTAAAAAATATGTCTTAAAAATAGTTTCTTCTTCAGTTACTTCTTTGTCCGCCTCCAAAGATAACTGTCTAAAATTTTACGAATATCGCAAGCTTTTGGTTATTTTTTTTATTTTACTAAAACATCGCGTGGGGTCTTCAAAAGCCTAAATTTTACAGAAATGCTAATTATGTACATTTAAAATGTTCTCAGTGATTCCTTACTTTAGGTAGCTTCCTAAAAAGAACTTTACCTGACGCTGGCTTCGCCGACATTCAGTCTGCGCAGGTGCGTTGTGATATACAGACGTATGTTTTGGCGTAAAGCTCAACAAAATGCAATGAAAAACCAAGTTTATATGTTTTTTTTAAATTTATTTTGTTGATTTTTTAAAATAATTATAATAAGTTTGTTTCATTCTCAAATAGTTATAAGTTTGAAAGAAATTGTTTAGATCATTTTTAGAGGTTAAAAAAACGTATGATTCAAAATTAAAAAAAAATGTGTCATGTTGATTTTTAAGCTTTCATATTGAAAATAAATATCGAATGTTTAATTATTTCTTTTTATTTCGATGCAGCCCCTATCACCCTACTATAATCAGTTAAAATAACACATAAAATGTAATCTATAACAACAATTAAATCATATTTATTTTTGGGGTCCTTGGCGACCCCGCGCGCCACCTCGCGTTAAAAAAAGACGCAACGGGTGGAGGGTTAAACATCTTCTTAATATGGTTTTATTCATTATAGATTAGATATTATATCTTAAATGTTTCATTTTGTAATAAGTTTGTATTTTTGTGGATGACTTCTAAAACGTTTAAATTGTACTAATAACTTATTATATAAACACGGTGTTAAAGGACGCATTTTACTTACTTTAACCAGTGATTTCAGTTATTATTTGGAGTAAAATACGTAAATGAAATTTTGATCTCCGGTGACTTTTTAAAGATTTTTTCTCAAAAATTATTTTCATCAGCATTTAAAATCTAATTAAAAAAACGTCTAACCTGGTAACCTAACAACCCACACCTCGACCCTAACTTTTCAATAACTACTGATTATTTTAAATGTTTTCAGTTAAAAAAAAAAACAAAAAATATCTCAGGGGACCAAAATTTCATTAAAATTTTTTACTCCGAATAACGACAGAAATCACTGGTTAAAGTAAGACAAATACGTCCCTTAACACCCTGTATAATATGAATACTGCAAAATAATCAGTTGGAGCCAGTAGCCCACAGCATCTCAAATATCCTAGGGCTATGTTGTGAGGCTGAAAGAGTGAGGAGAGTATTTGGGTAAGAGAAAGACGGGGAAGTGGTAGATCTGGCTATTTAGATCTGATCACCAAATCGGCAAAAGCCACTTCAAACACATTTTGATTTTGAAAGGTGTTTTTTCCCCAGGCCATTTCTACCACTAATAATCTTTTTGCTTGTTTTAGTATTTAGGGGCCATCCATGAATTACGTCACACGAATTTTTACATCTAAAATTTTTTGCCGTTTTTATAATTTAGATTTTTACATGTGACGTCATAGAGCTGATGAACCCCCCATACCCCTTGTCACACTTCTCGACTCCCCCCCCCCGGTGTAGATATAGGGAGAATACGATCGGACCGCTAACATTACCATTACATTGTATTACACGCCCATCCTATTACTTTGGTCTAGCACCATAAGTTTTTCATGGTTTCTGCTTTTCTGTTTCATGTTAATATCCTTCACAATGGAGGAAAAAATATTATTGAATGATGGGTTTATTCAGACAAAAGGTTACATTTTTTTCGACTTTCGTAAAAAAATATATAAAAAAAAAACAAATAAGAAATTTTTTTTATTGGTCCAATTTATCTCAAATAGAATATATTAGTCCGCATTGGTTACATATCTCAAATATAATATATATTGGTTACAAATCTCATATAGAATAATTTAAAATAGAATATATGTTAGTCCGCTTTCATTTTATATCACAAATAGAAACATTTTACAATTACCATAATATATGAAATATATTTTTATAGAATTTCCTAAACAAGCTCTCGAGAATGACAAATGAAAATGATTTATAACGAGTTAATAGGATTGGGAGTTACACTCGCATTTATAATCCTTTACATATGCACTAATAATACTTTACAGATAATACAAAAGCACATCGATGTATTTTTTCCAAATAAGCGTTTCCACATATTGGAATAAACAAACCAACAGAAATACAATATTATTCACTGAATATTTTACCTACAAAACAACAAAAAAATTTTACATCCGTAAATTACACATTCTACAAACTCTGAAATATTTATTTTTGAATGTCGCTTTAACTCTGTGGTTATCCGTTATTAATAAATGAAACAATATTAATTTAATGAAATAATAACAATAACAACATATTTAACAATATTACTTTGTTTGAAACACAATATTTTTTTTTTACACCGACTGGTTTCGGAGTAACCGTTCCTTCTTCAAGGAAAATATACTGACTTTACATAACAAAACAACGGGTGTAAACATAATATATTACTAAGGGTTGAAGTGGGGGTGGTGGCTTGACTTGGGGTTAGTGGTTCGAACAATATATAATTGTTTTATTTTTCTAAAATATATCTCCATATATAAAAGTAAATTCCAAGCGACGGAAACAAAATAAGCTAAAAAAATGAACATTTTATCCTCTAAATCAGTGATTCCCAAAGTGGTCCAGGAGGACCCCCAGGGGTCCACGGCAGATTCCACGGAGGTCCACGAAGGCATGAGAGAAAAATGGGGGTCCACAAGTTGTAAGTGGGGGTCCACGAAAAAAAATCTGGTTTCTATAGTAAAGAAAAAAATATTGGTTTGGCTTTACCTATCAATAAAGGCAGATAATACACTACTCAAAAAAAATTAAGGGAGCGAAAAAATTCCAAATTTTTCGGTGATTTTTGACAGGCTGTATTTTGGTGAAAAATGGTCGTATTGAGACTTTAAAAAAAGCATTTTGAAGCTTTAAGATTCTAATTTTCGTATTTCTGGCTAAATTTTTTTAGGTAATATGCAATCCTAACAGATTGCGCAAAAAATAATTTTGTAAAATAAAAATTTCTGTTAGGCCGGCATATGGATCAGATAGCTTGTTTATTTAGCATTAATCAGTTTTTAATTCCTTTTTTTAAACCCTCCCTTAATTTTTTTGAGTAGTGTATTTTAAGAAGGTCTACGCCAGCGACTGTTACTTGTAATAACTTGCACATTCGATATTGACTCGTATTTCGGTGCAAAATTGTCATATTGAGACCCATCCCGCCTCCTATCTCATATCACATTACTAACCCCCCCCCCATTGTGACAGACCACAGCTCAAGCGTTATATTCAATACTCAGTACAACGCGTGTCGAGTTTTGGGAATATGGTAGAAATGTTGCAGCAGGGGGTCCACCGAAACCAGTAAAATTTTGAAAGTGGTCCACGAGAAAAAAAAGTTTGGGAACCTCTGCTCCAGATCAACGTTACTTTATTACAACATATCAGCTTTATTGGTCAATGCAAATTTAAACCTTTTCAAACATAAAAAAATTTGATATTTAATGAAAAGCGTGACAAACTTCTGTATCAACTAAAATTTACTAGTACTAATTCAAAAGGTTGTTGCCATGTCTTGGCTTTTCCAAAGATTGAGATTGACGTTGACTTTCATCGTTCTTTTATATTCTTCATTGCTTTGGCAGATTAGATATCCACAAGTCGCAGCCTTTTGTCGTGTCCCGATGAAACATCAAAGTAACCAAGTGAATAAGATCTTATTCAAATCGTGGTCCTTGATTCCTGGGCCTGATAGTGTTTTGAGCATTTTAACTATAGTGGGACTTGGTATCTGTCATAATTGAATAACCATGATAGGACTCCTATTTTGGATTAATTTGAGATTTTCAATTCCCTCATTGTAGAATGGATGGTACATTTCTTAATCCATAGTAGCACAACGGTTATGTATAGTTAAAAACTTGCGTGAGCGAGCGATAAGCTTCCTGAATCAGAACTTTGCATTTGATAGTTTGAAACCCGACAAGGGCAAAACTACAGAAGCCTACAGGATTTAGCCTGCGAGAGAATGAGATAGAGGTGCTTCGTGGCCTCCCCACTCTTTTCAACTTGAGTTTTCTGAAGGTTTCACTTCTACCGCGTGTAAATATTTTTTTTTTACGTTGGCTCATCCCAGAAGATTCCGAGATACCAGAAAAAGGGTCTCGAGGAAAAAAATCCCTCAGGACCTATGTCATCTTTGGGGATGCTGAGGAGAGTAAGTTCTGGGAAGGAAAAATGTATGAGGGATAGGTAGGCATCTGGGAGTCAATGTGTCCGTCAACGTATGATCCGTCCGTCCCTCTGCAGTGCAAGGCAATGGAGAGGTGTAGGTTAGGTCTCCCTCAATCAGTCTCTTTCGATCCAGCCCGCATCACAGTAGGTTAGAATAGACAAACCTCACCCTTTGAACTCGGACACCCCTTCTAAGTGACCAAACGGAGCGAATAACTTGGGGTGACCCATGGCAGGGGTTTTGGATATCCAATAAATGGCTTCCTCGCTTCCCAAATTGAAAATACTTAGGTGCACCTAAGAAGATAATCCAATTATCGTCTAAATATAATAAGATCATTTTTTACGTTCGGCTTATTGCTTGAAATAACTTATGCAGTCCAGACCTAAACCGCGCGGTTCGTAGCAATCGTCGCCTTCCCACATAATTTACCTTCCATCCCTTGAACAAGCCTTTGCATTTTAAAGAAGAGTTTGCATCAGAGTAGGTACCCACCACCCACCAAGTAAAAATGAAGTTTGAATCGTGAGTCTCTTCTTATTTTTGAAGTGTTAACTTAATATTTTCTAAGAACTTCGTTTTTTAACCTCAAAGCCCCGTAGCTGGAAAAAAAATGGATCGAGAAAGAGAAGTAAGTTCCGGGGTAGACGGTACTTCACATCAAATAGGTCTGGCGTTTCAATCACGCATTTCTCTTCCTCCGTGTTAAATCTTTTATTTTTGAAGTGAAACTTCTTTAGCGCCGTTAGTGACTAGAAATTCTGGTGAAACGGAAGTGCGTCACAACTCAGTTCCACACAAATATTCGGTTCTAATATAATGCCGTAAATTCGCAACTCGGAGCGTGCCTTCCATAGCATAGTTGGCAAGATGATATACATCAAGAGAAAGGGGGTTCGAATCCTACGAAGTCCAAAAAAAAAACGTTTTAATTTTGTGAAATCAATAACCATTCTTCAAACCACTTAAAAAAAACGAGCAAAAGAAAAGAAATCTAGCGACTTTCTAGTTTCACTTCTAACGAATGTGAATTTCACACTCCGATTTTTTATTTTGTCGACAAAAAAGAAAATAAAATGCAAAGTTTTTAATAAAAGGAAAACTTCTGGGTTTCCTTTCTGAAAAACAAATATTTGTCGAGTTGGAGTACAAGTTATAAAATTTACGTGTTTTGTTCGTGCGCGTCAGTTAGACTTTGCAAGTCAGCCTTTTGCCATCTTCTGGAATACGGGCCGATAAGAAGTTAGAAGAAATAATTATCTCACAAAAGAGCAGTAACGCTAACAATGGAACAACATCATTCAGTTCTATAAAATGCCCGGAGAGCGCGTCTTCTGAATTGAGTGCTCAATTTTTTTAAATTTAAAAACGTTCTTTTCGAAAACCAGACATTATTCATTTTCAACCGACATTCGTTATTAATTTGTTTCTTTTCTTGCTGTATTTTTTGTTCCATATTTTTAAGTCTTTTATTCTTGCCGGTTCTTCTTTCTATACATGTACGTACATATACGTACGGCCAAGGAGGGAACCACGTAAAATTCGCAAAGTTTTGACCTTGAAGTGATATTTTGTAGGTTTTTTTTGTGCTATCGTTTATTATATTTACCGAAACACATTTCTTGAACAATAAACTATGCATAAAAACAACATTACTTGCGTTTATTTGATAAATTGATGGGTTTTTCGATCTTTTTCGCGACCTTCCAAGCTCGTAGTTTAACAACTCAAGTCGCGGGAAAAAGGAAGGTCCGATGTCATAGATAAATTTAACCTTTAAGTACCGAGGTGCCGTTTTAGTTACATAAGTACCGACGTGAGATCTGCCAGACCACAATCGTTTTAATATGAAAAAAAATATGTATTTTTTGTATTTTTCTAAAAACATTGCTTCTTAACATTGTTTATATATCTCTAATTGTTTTAGTAAAATAAAATATAAAGATTTACGCATTTATTAATAATTATAAGCATTTAAATCACAAACGTCGATTTTTTTTATAAAAAATGGACTTTTACCTTAATCTTAGTATGAATTAATTAAATTGTTTTTTTTTTCTCAAAAATAAATTATTTTTAAAGATAAATAACTAGGTAAACTATGAAAACAAAGAAAACATAAATAATAAGCAGTTTTATGAAAAACCACAAGGAATCAAGTTGTAGGAACTATCAAATATTACAAACAGTTTTTGCACACAGGCTCGCTGCATAGAAAACACACATGTTGTGGAAGTGTCACATTTGTAAGCATTCTTACATTTTAGTTTTGAGGGACAGAGATGACAGAGTTTTCAGATCTTACATTTTCCGGTGCATCCTGACCCAAGAACTCTTTTTATCGACGAGCGCAATTCCCTTGAAATGAGGCCGTGTTTCATATTTTTTTCCTAGTGACAAGAGCACCGTCATTTTCAATTGAGATTACCCTTTCATGTCCGAAGAGCCTTGATGATTCATTGTAACATTTGACTAAAAATAAAAGAGGAAACCCTTATAATCTGAAAAACGTCGTATCCAAAAAAAGGAACATAAGTACCGATGTGTGGTCTGATAGACCACTACCGATTTTATAACAGCCATAACTTAATGAAATCGCACGCGCCGACACTGCCATTCTCCACGAACGCTGTTGGGCAACTACTCGAGGGGTAAATAGAAGTACAGAGTAGTACTACTACGCTAACACAGGTAACTATACTTTTAGAACGCTCGAGGTGTCTGTCAGACCACACGTCGGTACTTAAGGATTAATAAAAATTTTATCGTAAGAAGCAATTACTTGGTTAGACATTATATTTAATAATAATATATTTTATTATTATGATAGTGATCCTGATAAAGGTTGGTCGAAGCAAAACCGGTAGTTATATAAAAAATAATAAATTCGTGATTTAAATACAAAGTGTTTGTTTTAATTCTTTTAATAAAAATTATTCCGAGTGGCTAGACGTATTTTGGATAGCTTATCCCAAGACAAGAATGCCCCACGATTCTGACCATGTCCTCCATACATTTTCTTTATACATAAGGGTTAAAATTTCATTTAAAAATAAAAAAATAATTGAAAATTTTGGCGTGTTTATTATTTTGGTGCAATATTTTTATAAAAAGTAGAAGCTTCAAGATTTTTGGAATTCATTTATATTATTTTAGATTCCGTTGATAAGGAAAGGCTGATGAAGTTATAGAGGCCTTACGACAGCTTTGAAGCAACAGTAACTTTCCTTGGATATACGCGGTTTTTGATCATAGGATACCTACTGATCTAACAATAACTAAGAGAAAATTTCTGAAAAACATATATTATTATTTTTTTACGTTATCTCCAACAAGAGGCTGAGGAGGGAAAAATACCCTCGGGGCCCATGCCATATTTGAGGATGCTGTGTGGAAGTTCGGTGTAGGAAAAGGAAGGAGAGGAAATTCTAGAAAGGAGAAAGATAAGTTCAGGTATTCAGGAGTGACGAATATGTGAATCCATCCTTCCCATTGCGATACACGGCGATGTATCCAGAGAGTCCGGCTGGAGAGGTCAAAAGGTCTCCATCAACCAGTCTCTCCCGATCCTACCCGCCGTGCAGAAGTATCCGCCACCAATCTTACTAGTAGTGAACCACTTGGGGTGACCCATGGAAAGAGTTTTGGTTATCCAATAAATGGCGGCGACACCCATACCCGCCTCCCAAATTGTATATACTTTAAAACTATAATTATTCATAGAAAAGGTGATTTGAATAAATTAAAATCATGCGCAATAAATTTTCTACATTCCGTTACCGAGATTAGAGGTCGCCCGAGAGAAAAAAAAAACTGAAAAACTAATTCTATTAAAGTTTGAAAGCGCTTTTATTCGCTCAAGTGATTTATTTTAAAACTTCAGCAATGTTAACGTGATTTGTATTAGAAAATCGTATACAAAGGATTTCGTCATTTACATGAAATTCAACAAACTAAAAATCTAATTGATCCTTCCACTCAAATAACACATTCGTCATTTTTAATTAATTTTTACCTTAAATTTCCACATCCTTTCGAACATTGTTCTCCTTTTTTAATTTTAACATATTCACTGCAAAACATCACAGATGGCGAAAATAATATTTAAACATTTACGTTTAATTAATAATTTTATTTAAGCATTTACATTTAATTAAAAAATTACGTAAGATTTATATTTTGAGTTACGGCTTTCGTGGTCGAGGGCTAAGGATTTTTACTAACGATTCGGAAGTTGCGGGTTCAAATCCCAGCATGCAAAATAAATTTTAATAGATTATGTTATTTCACAATTTAATCACGTACAAATAATACAAGAAATATTTATTATATTACATACTTTAAGTATTGTCCTAGTGTAAAACCACCATTCAGAATTGCCCTGTTTGGTGACCAGATCTGAATAGCCAGGTACTTCCCACCTTCCTCTTCCCTATCTCCTTCCCCTCCCCACTACCTTCAGCCTCACAACATACCCCAATTGGGAATGCCATAGTCTCACTGGTTCCAGAAGGAAGCAGTTGGGACTCTTTGCGGTATACATATAAAAAAATATACATATTACAATTGGGGATGCCTTAGTCTCACTAGCTCCGGGTGGTTGAGAGCAGTTGGGACTCTTATAAAATATTCACATTACAAAAAAATCGAGTGCAGTTTACATGCGGTAGAAACGAAACTTAACCAAAACAATCTCAACCAAAACTTGAAAAGTGAGGTCATAATCAAAGCGACGAATGAGCGCAGACCTCACGTAATTTCCGTTTCATATCTGAACCAATAAAAGCTTTTAAAAGTGACATCAAAGCGGCCGATGAGCGCGGTTCCGTTTCATCCGAAATCCAAATCATAGCCGAGCTTTATAAGTTTCACTTCAAAAATTTATTGATTAACAATGACACAGATATCGATAATTATTGATTCAAAATGATATTTTGTGCAGTTAGTTCCTACTCCTGAAGGTTCGAAATTTTATTTTTTTATTTTTTAAATTATTTTAATAATATAATGGATACAATGTACCTCGTTCTCTAAATAAGGTCACACATTAAAACAATTTCCAATGCATCTGCAGTAAAGCCCACATTGGGATTTTCACTTTAAAAAAAAGAGTGTGAAATTTACACTCGGTAGAAGTGAAACCATGAGAAAACTAAAATAGACAAGAGTAAGGAGGTTACGAAGCACCGCACAAAAAGGAGACCTTTTATTCTATCTCATTCAGGCTAAATGTTGTGTGTGTGTTTATCTCTTTTTATTGTCGCTTTTTTGTTTCATCGAGTTTCAAATCACAACGTTGCTAAAGAAGTTTTCATTTCAAAACAAACATTTATCAGTATTATCTTATACAGAACGTTTGCATTGTTTTGTTTACAAAATTCGAGGGCAGTTCACACGCGGTAGAAGTGAAACCTTCACTCACACGATGTCAACCAGTAGGAGCCTTTGAAAAGTGAGCTCATAATCAAAGCCGCCAATGCGCGCAGCTTGACAGAGCGCGACGCTTAGTAAGTACTGTACGTAGGTTAGGTTTCATTCTATCTCATTGTGTTTGTTGTGTTTGTCTCTTTTTAGTGCGATTCATTTCCATTTCATCAAGTTTCTATTCACAACGGCGCTAAAGAAGTTTTCACTTCAAGAACTTGTTACGTTGCACATTACACAGTCCTAAAAGCGGGTAAGAGATGACGCCATATCGCGTTTACGCGCACTCAACCACGACAGGTGCTGCCACGCGCGCGTCTCACACTTTTTCCCCTGCCTGACCCACACAAACCGCCACCTTTCGACTCCCACAGGTCGCGCGTGTGTTGAGAACACATGGGGGCCCGCTCCCCACACGTATGGAGTCGCATCTACCGATGCCTGTAAAAGGCCCCGGCTTGCTTGTAACCACCCCGCGGTGCCCACTTATAGTCAAATCCTAAACTGTCATGCATTCGATGTGTTGGTCGAAACCCCGTCCCCGAATATGACTGTCCAGGCCAGTTCCAGTTTGCGTAAGCCATTGCCTGTATTTTCTCCTTTGAATGTGCTAAATAACGACTTGCCCTACGCCCGA
This sequence comes from Glyphotaelius pellucidus, assembly GCA_936435175.1. Taxonomy (NCBI): domain Eukaryota; kingdom Metazoa; phylum Arthropoda; class Insecta; order Trichoptera; family Limnephilidae; genus Glyphotaelius; species Glyphotaelius pellucidus. Next base: position 8,299,428 of record OW386542.1, read on the forward strand.
GTACTGCCAGAGAGAGAGAGAGAGAGAGAGAGAGAGATTGTTAGCGTCAGCGTTGGCGTCAGCGTTGGCGTCATGCGGGCGAGGCAATGGCCTCCAGGAGAAAGCTCCCACATATTTATAACAATTAGATACGGGATTTGTCCAAATAAACTAGCTCAGGGTTCGGGCACAAGCACGTTTCCTCTTAAACTCAAGGCGAGTGCCTATGGTTCGGTGTTTCTCCTCTTCCACCATCACGGCCTCTCTCGACAAACAAAACACTGTATGTTATAGCATAAATAGTTTATTCAATTCTAAGATTCACAATGGTACACAGTCTGGCCAGCCTCGGCAATCGGAGACAGGGGATGAACAATCCTAGCTAAAAGTTAGTTTGAACGTCTGAATCTCTCTCTCCCTACACGCTTTTATAGGGGAATTTAATCACCATTTTCACACACAGGATAAAACATTGTACTGACTCACGTTTTTACGGGCTAGTATTCCTGGTGAAAGCGGCGTCCGATGCTTGGACACACACACGGAAGAGGGCCCGCGCGGGAAACTATCACTGCGATTTCGGACATGTTCGCGCGGGATGTGTGGAGCCGTAGCGGGCCAGCGGGAGACTGATTTGAATGCGGGACGAGAGCCCGGGCGTGGAACTATCACTGTCTGTCGCGGGAGAGGGTAATGCGTGCGCCTGCGTTTTGGAGGTCGATTCTCCAATATGCAACGTAACAAGATAATAGTATGTTTTAAACAGGATGGTAGTTTTACTGATAATGTGTGAACTGTTCTTAACATATGTCCCCTTCCACAATAAACTTTGTATGAAAGGAGAGAACAACTTTTTTTCATTGGATAATGTATGTACTGCCTCATTTTTTTCCCCTGGTCGGGTCTGAGGCTGCCTGCCGACCCTTGACCCTGGAGATCGGAGTCGCTTTTCCTTAACAACTGAGCTAGTTGTGGAAAGACCTGAGCGAAGATATTAGCGTTTGACCTCAAGGCTACTTGATCCTCCATATTACCCATAGGGGCCATTTTTGCCCATAACTACGACGTCCAAACGCAGCAAACTATATATTTTTAACTGGGCGTTTATAATTAAAGATTCAATAATATTCCAACACGGAGAACGCATTCATTGCTTTAAAACGCCCAGACCATGTTTCGCTTAAAACAATGCCGTTTCTAGAATTTATTCGTTAATAACCATTTTAGGACAGAAGGCGAGATTTTTAATGCGGGCAGTGAGCGTGTATCATAACTGTGAAGTTTAGCACGTTTTGATGCCTTCGCCGTCATTAACCGTTAGTAAATTAAAATGATTATATTTTTATGTTTTCTATCAAATTTCATAGAATATTTATTGTTAAACGATAAAACTTCACAGTTTTAGAGGACATTGACCTATTTTTGCATTTTAGGCATTTTTAAAGATTTTTAAATGTCAATTTTAGAAGTGGAAACTCCTTTAGCACCGTTGTGATTTTAAACTCGATGAAATGGAAAAGAGCCACATTAAATAAACAAACACATGCATCTTGCCTGCAAGAGAATGAGATGGGAAGAAAATAATATAATACGATAAATCCACGGTCCCACGCAAATCCTTCTGAGTGTATTAAGCAACCGAGGAACTTTTGCAGATATTCAGCCAACCAGGGATCGAACCTTCGAAATCCAAAAAAAAAAAAAATTAATTTTGTAACATCAATATCCCATCTTCAAACCACTCCAAAATGAATAGCTAAAATCAAACACAAAAGAACGCAACATCTAGCGGTACCGAATAAGAAACCACAAACACTAATAAAATGACCAAATGCATAAGACAAGGTGCACTGGAATTCGACGACAAAAATATGGAAAAAATCATCCTTCACATTGATAAAAAAGTGAAGGATCTCTTGGACTCCCCACTCTTGTGTACTTTAGTTTTCTGAAGGTTTCACTTCTATCCCAAATATGAGTATACACAGGGTATGAATTGAAAACTTTGATTTTTTTATTCGATTATTATGGTTGTTTTTTGCTGTATTGGTACTCACCTATAAAGTATTGTAGATGCCCATATATCAACAAATTGTCTGCAATTTATTTAAAAATATCGCACATCCTTTAGAAAAGTGTCGCAAGTCAAAAAAGTTATTCTTAGAAGAAATCGAAAATAAATGAATCAAAGATAAACAAGCGATTCCGTCGAAAAGAATTACTAGCGTCGTCTTGCGAAGGTGGAGTAATCTAATTTAAACACGGTTTTTGTAGAGCATAGATAATTACAATCACTTTACTTTTCAGAGAGAAAACTTAAAATAGAAAATTTTGACTTACGACACTTTTCTACGTAATATGTGACTTATATCTGTGATATGAACATTATCACTATTGTGTTAAAAATTTTATAAATCTTTTATTTTTACATGAAATAACAAAAACGGCAAACATTTACACACTAAATATTTTTACTATTCGCCCAAAACCAAGCTTTTTCAGGGAGCTGAATTTAATTTGATCATAAAATTTAACATTTTACTTCATATTGACTGTACATAAAAAAGGAAAAATAATCAGCCATTTGCGGTAAGGGGAAATTCTTGAGATATAGGTACGTAAATTGAAAAATAATATGAACGTGGACCCTAAAAGTACGCTTAGATAGCTCGGGCATTTGAAGCGTAACTAGGATGAGAAGTTGGAATATCAGATGAAAGAGGGGAATTATATAAGAAGATTGCGGGGTTGGCTGATATCATTTGAAAGGTAGAATCGATAAAGAATCGTTTTGGCCAAAATTTGAGCTTCTTTTCATTCTACTCTGGAATTAACATTCCATAACTGCGGTGTCTTGAAGTAAGCATTTCCGCGACCGACGCGCGACGCATCTAACTTTTGCTTCAGACGTTGATGAATTCCTCGGTGAATTGGAAGCTTTTTGGCTCTGAACCGAATATTGCAAGTCGGAGGTTCATAAAATCAAGGGACAATTTTTATTGGATTTTTATTGGATTATCTCACATTAATCAATTGGAAGAATCTACAGTGGATCCTAATCGGCTTTAGCTGTTTTAAGTAACCAGAGTCTTCCCGACCCTTCTCTTTTTATCTCACCTTTCCCGTATATATTATCACTAATTTATAAAATCATGTTTGGGTTGATAGTCCCACTGACTCAAACAACATTTAGAAAGTCAGTTATCAATTCCGAAGCTCTACTTGACTTATCAATGTTCGCAGGTGAACACAGTCGGGAGCTCTTAAAATTTTGAATAAGTAACTTCATTTAATAAACAGAATAGTCTTGACGTGAAGGCTGATGGAGAGGCCCACCTGGTCCTTAAAACGGTGCGGAAAAGTTGCGGGTGTTCTTCACTATACCCAGATGGCAGCACTAAAGAAGCACGTGCTGTACACGAATATGTGCTCTCTATTCATAAGTTTGTAAGTTGGATATGTTGGTAGTGCATGCTCATTAAAAGACAATAATTCCACCATAAAGTGATAACCGTTTAGAAGAATTTTTCTTCGAAAAATTTGTCATTAAGTATTAGTCTAACTTCTGCATGATGTTAAGTTTATGAGCATGGAAGTGCAAAGGCAATGTACATGTCATGGAAACCCCAAATTTAAAACTAGTACTTTTAACACCGTTACGCTATTGCTTGTCAAGGTTTAAGATTTTTAATGCTCTCCCTTATGAAATCGAAAAAAAAAAAATTAAAAAGCTATATCACAAATCCCATAACTATTAGAAAACTGCAACTAACAGTTTTACAAATTTCTATTTGTTTCAATGATTCAACATAATTTTTTATTGAAATATTACATTTTAAATTAGTTATTCTAAAAATTTCGGAGTATTTCTGCATTTCAAAATATTTTGTCATTTTATTGTTATTTTACAAAATTACGAATATTGTCAGCTCTGTTATTGCTAAATCACAATTCTAGAACTTATTTTGCTTTCAAAAACATGCATTTAATTGAAGAAAAAGATAACAATAAAAATCTAAACGAAAATATTAAAGAGAACAAGAGTCAGAAAAATAGAAAAAGAAAATGTTCGCAACTGGGACTCGAACCCAGACCTCTCGTCTAACCGGGATGTGTATTTAATTTTTGTAAACGTTGAAGAATAGTGAATCTATTTGAAAACAATTGTCGTACGGAATTTTTCTAAATAAATCACGAGTCTAACTAAGATCTTTACAGTAATTTGACGACAAAATCGCAAGTTACCGCGGGGCTTAAAACTTAAACATAAAAGGCTATTATATCAAAGGCAAACGATAACAATGTTTTTACTGTTTATGATGAATAATATTCATCATCTCAAACATCTCTGGAAAGGTTCAATATAGAGCCTCCAGCACGGAAGCGTCGTGCGTCGTTACAAATAATTATTTTACTGAGATGAAAAATTATGATCGCTCTTATTTTGTAATCTCTTATTTGTCATCAAAGGACAAATAATAAATAACATATAAATGGAATCTTTCATTTCAACATAATAATAACAAACAAAAAAATATTAACAAATCAATTGCCTTCTATTTTGGTAACAAAGCAAACAATCGTGTTAAAATCCTAAACTTTTAATAAATCAGTTAACATTCCCAACAGGTTATTGAATATTAAAGTAACGTGGTATAAAGGGAAAACATTATCATAAGTTATTGCGTTTAAATGTACGAAATAATCCAAGCGAAAACTCGGTGAATAGCCCCGACCCAAGCCCTACAGCGAATTTATATTATAATGGTATTCCTGGATAATAATTTAAGTCTCACGCAATAAATTATTGAACGGTATTACCAAGAAAACATATTTCTTGTATTGAATTTGTGGTTAGTGATTTGAATATAAACGTAAAAGTCAATGGAAGTGGTGAGGATCAGCTATTGAAGTGGAACTGCGAGGGAAATGCGATGCTCTGATTTCAATCGAATAGTTGTTAGTTAAATGGGACATCATTATGAAGTTATTAGTTTGGAAGAAACCTTTTTTGTAACGAATTTTGCTCTAGGTATTTTAATAAATATTTTTCTGTCGATACCTATACTAACATTATAAATGCGAAAGTGAGTGTGTTTGTTGTTAAGCTTTCAAGCCTAAACCAAATTATAAAAATTCTTTCACCAATAGAAAGTTAAATTATCAGCAAGTAACATAAGCTATATATAAATGGCGTTATGAATTTTGTATAAATGAAAATGGGTATATTTCATATATTTTAGCGGAGGGAGGAAGGGCAGGGGCAAAATGGGGTTCGCGGAGAGGGAAGAGACGAGGGAGAAGGAAAGCGGGGAAGGCGGAAGGGAACGGAGACGCACGTGATAGGACATGCAGGGAGAATCAATTTATTTCTTTGAGTGGGTGAGTGCGTGAGTGAGTGAGTGAGTGAGTCAGTGAGTTAGTGAGTGAGTGAGTGAGTGAGTGATTGAATGAGTGAGTGAGTGAGTGAGTGGGTGAGTGAGTGAGTGAGTGAGTGAGTGCGTGAGTGAGTGAGTGAGTGCGTGAGTGAGTAAGTGAATGAATGAGTGAGTGAGTGCGTGAGTGAGTGCGTGAGTGAGTGAGTGAGTGAGTGTGAGTGAGTGAGTGAGTGATTGAGTCAGTGAGTGAGTGAGTGAGTGAGTGAGTGAATGAGTGAGTGAGTGCGTGAGTGAGTGAGTGAGTGAGTGTGAGTGAGTGAGTGAGTGATTGAGTCAGTGAGTGAGTGAGTGAGTGAGTGAGTGAATGAGTGAGGGAGTGCGTGAGTGAGTAAGTACGTGAGTTGCTCCTAACTACCAAGTAAGTAGATAAAATTGTTAATTTTGAATTTGAAATATGAAATCGACAAAAATGACTGAAAAATATAAAGCTTTGACCCAAAACAAGAGATTCTGGAGTCAGTTCCCAGTTGCGATGGGAAGGACCGAATAAACTATTACAATTACAATAGATATTGTACACTGTGTTTGTGAGTTGGGAGCGGCTCACGCGCATTATGTGGTCCGTCCGTGCATAGCAAGACTTAGTTTTTTTAATGGTATCGGTCTCTTTTTGAATTTGAAAAACTTCTTTACCACCGTTGTGATTTGAATTTCGATGAAACGGAAACGAGCGACACTAAAAAAAGACAAAAACATACATCTATACCCTGCGAAAGAATGAGATAGAATGAAACCTTACCGCATCGGCCGCTTTGTTATGAGCTCACTTTTCAAGGCTTCTATTGGTTGAGATTGTGTGGGTGAAAGTTTTAATTCTACCGCGCGTGATCTGTACTCGATTTTGAAATAAATTTGAAGAAGGTAAGCATTATCTTAAATGTTAAAAAAACAATTTTCTCACTATTATTTGAAAGATTCCGTTCGTATCTTATTATGCTTTGTTCATCAGTCCAATAAAGTCAAATATGTCAAATATCCATCAAGATCGTCCCCTTCCTTCGGTTTCTCTGTCCAAATTCTTTCAGTCTTACAATGTATTAATAAAAAACCATAGTTTCAATAGCTCCGGGCAGATGGGTCCCTATAATAATAATTGATCGAACTGTAGTAGAATTATCTCCTTCTTTGTTTGCAGCCAAAGCCATATATCTATTTTTACCGTTCAAATCTCTGCTTCATTCACAAGAAGTGGTGTATCCTTTCTGTATACCCCTTCGGGGGAAACTTAGTTATATTTTATGTAAGAATATATACCGTATTTTCCTTAAATCAACTGAACTTTGTATTAACTATGTCGGAGGGGCAACTGTCGGGGGATCAACTGTCGTCGAACCTTCTTATACAACAGAACACCAAACGATGTTTAATGAATTTGCACAAACGAAAGCTATTCTACTATAGTTGTCACCATCTCCGAAATGGGGGTATTGTAAAAGATTTTGCACAATAAAACCAATTTTATTTACGTTGTCACCGTTACTGAAATGGTACAGGATTTGTAAACAAGCAATCCGACACGACCGATACACACGGGAGCACAGCTTTGTTAGAACTTAGAATACGTGCTCTAAAGATCGGAAGGTTGGAGTTTAATCGACCTACATACAAGGCAACCTAATAAGCCAATATTGGATTTTAGGATGGGCAGATATAAAGAAATCGAGCGTTGTTTTTATATTCATTGTGTTTTCCTTCTTGTCTCTTCTTGCTACTTATTGACTCTTTTTGGCTCTGTTTGTCTCATCCTGGCTCTTCTTGTCACTTCTTGACTCTCTTTGCTACTTCTTTAATCTTTTAGACCTTCTCGGCACTGCTTGTCGCTTCTTGTTAATAACATAATCATATACTCGTTAATGTAAGTAATTACTATAATAGCAGGAAGAAAAAAAAAATTAGCAAAATAAAAGAATAGCCAGAGAATCAAGAGCCAAGAAGAATTCCACAGACCACCGGGAAGTCCCAATGAGAATGCGTATAGCTATCGGCCCAACCGCAGACGATGTTCGAAGTCCGCGTCCTTTAGCCGGCTCCCCGATTTTGCCTCAAAGAGATGTACTTGGGAGAGAAGGAGAAATTTTTGAAGACCATGAGGAAAAAATGAGCGTCTTAAGATGTTATAACTGTTTTTTTTCTTCGTTACTTTTTTATTTTCTGAAGGTTTCTTTGACTGGTTAAAGCCGTTATTTTTCTTTTTCTTTTACTTATATCTCTTTTTTTATGTTGCCTATTTCAGAAAAAATATTCCACGAGCTGCTACTTCTATTTATATACATTATGTAAATGTAAGTACTTGCATACTGCTTACTAACCCCGTATGCATGGACATTGGAGGATCTAGAGTCGTTCAAATTAATGTAGTTTGGTTCAATAAAAAGTAGTGTCTTGACGTGGGCGGCGAAGGAGGAAATCATATGTTTCCTTATAACAGGGTCCCCTCCAATTGTCTCTTCTTGTCACTTTTTGGATATTCATGTCACTTTTTGAGCCTTTTTGGATATTTTTGCTGCTAACCCCTTTCTTGGATCTTATGGGCTCTCTTGGACTCCTCTTGAATCTGACTTATCCTCACGCGGAGGGAACGAACTGTCACAACATTTCATATTGGCACACACCACCCGCCTCACTCACATTAAAAAATTGTTATATACTTTTTCTGAATTGAAACGGTTCTTGATGCACTCGATCGTTTCTCAATTAAAATGGTTCTCGATGCACGTGTATCCCACGGGTGTCCCCGAACTCCGCTACCATTCACTTCCGGGCATAAATTTTCCTGACACACGTTCATTCGCTTCCCTAGTTCAAAACGTCTTCCACATGTAGGTCAAATAAACAGTTTGAAAGAAGGGTTAATGCAGGTAACTCCATTAAAGGAGGACTGTCTGTGGTCGTGGCAAAAAAAAATGCCCAAAGAAGCGAAACTAGTAATCCGTAATGGAGTGCTGGTATCCACCCTGACAATGGCAGTGCGGCTTGGAACTGGCAGAGGAAGGATGAAATTACACGGAATAAGGAACTCCAGTGAAAAATATGAAGGCTTCAAAAAATATGTTCATATAGACCCAAAAACGCTGATTCTGAATGTATACATTTTATTAAATAATATTTAACGTGGATTTTTTAAAAAGTTATTAAAAAGTCCATTTTAAAAGGCTTCATTAAAAAAACCTGTCCAGTTGGTATTATTGAATTTGTGAGGCGTGAAGTCACCGCGTCCATAATTCTCCAGTTGCCTGGTATATTTGTATTGAAAATTGAGACAAGCCATTCAAAATTCCGTGTTAGAGGCCATCCATAAATTACGTCACACCTTAAGGGGGGAGGGGGGGTGTGGAGAAGTGTGACAAGGGGTATGGGGGGGTCATCAGATCTGTGACGTCACTTAATTATGTTTTACTTATTTAATAGTTTCATAGATTCTTCCATACAAAATGACAAGATCTGTTGAAAATAACTATAACTTTTGGTCATGATGACGTCACACGAGATACGGTGGTTTTCGGGGGATGTTGAAAAATTGAAAATTTTGACATTTATTTTAACTATTAAAACTTACTATAAAAAAATATGCAGTTATTAAAATTAGAAGATCATTATTCATTTAAAAGAATAAAAAAATGGAACTGGAGTTCCTTATTCCATATAATGAAAGCAATTACAATTGTAAATATTAAATCAACTTCTGTACCAACGGACCCAATTTTTATCTTTGTGTCCACAGTCGGGATAAACATTATTTAGAAGGCTTGTTAAAATTACAGTATATATATTCCAGCAAAATTCAGCCCAGGCTACAGTAATCAAAAGAAAAATAACTGTTTAACTGTTAAAAGCATAATTTTGTAGTGGGGGCACGAATTAAATAAAAATTCTAAGATAGCTTTGCTATTTTTCGCCGTTAAAATTTAAGGAGGGAAATTTTTAACATTTGAAAACAGTATTTATTTACTCTATAGCTTTTCTGAATTCATCAAACAATTAGTTCCAATTTTTAAAATGTCACTTAAATTCAGAGCAAATTTGAGTTACGCAAGACGCACATATAACCATAATCAGTATGTTTGATGATGCTTTTTGATAACCGTAAATAATGTGCGTAGAGCAATCACTTTGTGGTTTGACATAATATAAATTGAAGTAACACCATAACTTTGTTTGTACCCATGATTTATTTATTTAATTTTTTAATACCGGCCGGTTTCGCTTAACAAAAGCATCTTCACGGTATAATTTTTTTTTTGACGTGATAACGTCTTATAAATCGATGAACGCCGGCTGCCGTCACGAAAAAGCGTTACGTCACATTGTCACGTTGATACCGAGCGTGCAAGTGAGAGCGTGGAATAAGCGTTCGACCTAAGCGTTCGGCTTGTGACGCATTTATCTCTTTTCCACTCCGTCGTTATTATATGACGTTATCACATAAAATCATCATCAGTAAACCGATTTAACAGACAACCAATTTTTTTTTTATATTCTGAAGATGCTTTTTTTATACCCTTAAGATTTATTTTCTAAACTTAAGTTTTTTTATACCCTGAAGATGCTTGTGTTAAGCGAAACCGGTCGGTATTAAAAAAATTAAATAAATAGATCGTGGTCACAAATAAAGCTTAATTATTTTATTTCTCAGTTATTAAGCCTAAATAAAATTTAAACATAATTTCGTGAAACCACATCACATATATTATAATCGTGATTTACATATATTATAATCGTTTTTGGAGAATTATGCCGTGTTGCACTACCTCTTTCTTTAGCCAACCTTTCATGGAATATAATATTGCGTATAATTTTTCGTTTTGTGAACATAATATCTCTTCCGAAATAATCGAAAAAAGCGTACAAACAACTTTAAATTTGCACAAATTGATAAACATGCAGAGTGGTTTCCTACCCTACTTTAATTAAAATGTATAATATAATGTACGATGCAACTTTTTGTACGGGAAAAATAATGTAATAAACGACAAATCTATTTATTTCAAATTACTACACCAGTTTTCTCTTGATAAAAAATCAGTGTGCGATTCACACGCGGTAGAAGCGAAACCTTCAGAAAACTAAAGTATACAAAATTGTAGGCGAAGCACCGCACATAGAAGAGACCGATAGGCCACGAATCACCACCCAAAAAGAAGACCGATTGTACTATCTCATTATTTCGCAGGTTAAATCCTAAAGATATCAGTATTTGTCTCTTTTTGGCGTAACGATTATTCGTTTCATCGAGTTTCAAATTACAACGGCGCTAAAGAAGTTTTCACTTAAAAAAAGTATTTGGGAAACACGCAGTTATTTATATTTAATCGTGAATATATTATAAACCAGTTAAATTGCATTTATAATGATTTTTGTTATTTGTTATAGATTAGAAAGCAGTTGATATTTTTGATTAGTTGACATTTATTAAACTCCATTAATAATGATTTTTGTTATACGTTATAGATTAGAAATCAACAAAATCAATCATTTTCGATTAGTTGACATTTATTAAATTCCATTTATAACCATTTTTGTTAAATGTTATAGATTAGAAATCAAGTTGATATTTTTGATTAGTTGACATTTATTAAATTCGATATATAATGATTTTTGTTTAATGTTATAGATTAAAAAGCAAGTTGATATTTTTGATTAGTTGACATTTATTAAATTCCATTTATAACCATTTTTGTTAAATGTTATAGATTGGAAATCAAGTTGATATTTTTTGATTAGTTGACATTTATTAAATTCGATATATAATGATTTTTGTTTAATGTTATAGATTAAAAAGCAAGTTGATATTTTTGATTAGTTGACATTTATTAAAATCCATTTATAACCATTTTTGTTAAATGTTATAGATTAGAAATCAAGTTGATTTTTTTTGATTAGTTGACATTTATTAAACTCCATTTATAATGATTTTTGTTATATCTTATAGATTAGAAAGCAAGTTGATAGTTTTGTGCTTGAAAAGTATATAAAACTATATGTACTTGAAAAGTATATGTACTTGAAAAGTATATAAAATAAGATTTTCAATCCGGTATTGCGCCCGGGGCAACAAAATTCAATCCTTGCCAGTAGGACTGATGAGTCAAAAAGGTAGTTATAGTTGTATAGTATACAGAAATAGTACACTGATGATTTTCAAAACGATACGACAGGCGCTTGACAAATTTTGTTGAAGTGTTTTCAGTACGGAATATAAATTTTGTATCGAGGATTCCAAATGACAGATGCGAATTCGAGTTGAGATACTAATATGCCATACGTAGATATGTACAGTAGTTCAATTGTAAAAGATTTATAGAATCATTTTATGATGCGTAGAATGAAGTTCGTTTGTATGCTTTTTCTTAGATGTTTTGAAAATTATCTTTAAATAGTAATTTAGAGTTAAGTAATACTCCAAGGTGTCTGATTTTTTCTACTTGTTGAAGAGGAACGTGGTTCAAATGGTAAGTATGAGGAATTGGGTGTCTTTCGAGTGAAAACATTATCGTTATTTGTGTGTGTGTGTGTGTGTGTTTTTTTTAATGTAGCTTCTAATAATATACCTCTCAAGAGTCCCTGCTGCTCCCGTCTAGAGCCAGTGAGACTATGGCAGCCCCGCTTGGGATATGTTGTGAGGCTGAAGGGAAGGGGAAAGGAAGATGGGGGAGAGGAAGGTGGGGAAGAACCTGGCTATTCAGATCTGCTCACTAAACACGCCTAAATCCATTTCAAGCAAAGTTTCAATTCTGAACGGTGGTCTTACACCAGGGCGATACTGATGGTATCTTCCACTCTGGAACGTGCCACTATATATATTATTTTAAATGAATTAATTGATAAATCAAAAAAAATATATTTTCCCATGTCGGGATTCGATCCCGCGACCTTCGGATTGTAAGCCAAGAAACTTACTCCTCGACCACGCCGGCCGTCATTTGTTAATTTTATATTTTGTTACATATTTTGTTAAATTCATATCTTGTTTTAATTTTATATCTTGTTTTAATCATCTGCTAAGCTTACGTATTTGTATATTTACAGATTATTGGCATAAAAAATGAAACAGAATGACTGATGACATGTTTGAAGTCATTGAAAAATAAGGCAAAGAGTAAGGGTTCTGAATAGGAACCTTGGGTATCCCAGAGGGAATAGTTATTATCTGTGACTGTAACCTTTTAGGGCAACAGCTTGACTTCTATTTTGAATGTAAGATGAGAATATCTGAGAAGATTTCCACTTATACCAACTTTTTCAAGTTTATTTAAAAGTGTATCATGATTCATCTTGTTGTAAACCCTAGAAAAATTAGTTTAGATGTAGTCCAATCGGTTATTTTTGTCCATAGAATTAAAAAAAAATCGGTGCAAACGGTAAACAAAAAACTTCCCCAAGACTCGAGTGATCTATCTGAGTTTGAAATTAAATTATAAGATTTATTAAAATGTGGTATTTTTTACTGTTGAGTTTCTGCCATGCGTTGCAAAGCCACTTAAATGAAGAAATAGTTTCACCCGACGTGTCTTTTCTCCTCTTCCTCTCCTTCCCCTTTTACGTCCTCTTCTTCTCCTCTTCTTCTCCCGCGTTTTTCCTAACTTCTCCCGCCTCCCCTCTCCCTTGGCGTGCGCTCAACAACTCACCAAAATTTTATCGTAATCGGATGAATAGCATAGTACTTTCACGACGCCAGAGCTCACTATTATGTATAGAAACTATCGTGGGTACGCACACATCAAAACACCAAAGTTTTATCGCAATCCGATGAATGGTTTAGGAACGCATAAAGGACAAACAAAGAAACATTGATTTTTATATAATAACAATTAACAATTTATATATTAATTAACAATTTTAGACAAAATTTGTGCACAACTAAGATTAATTGTAAGCAGATTGTATAAACTAAAATTTTTGTTCCTATCAGCACACATCGAATAATTTATTTATCTCTGGCTGAATCTGTTATAAGGTATGGAGTAACAGCTTGGGGATTTTACTGTAAAACAAATATCTACCATGTTCAATCAGTGCAAAATTCATTGGTTAAATTATTAGCTGAAAAAAATTTATACAAAAAAAGTACAATATTCCATACTTTAATCAGAGTCTCAAAATTCTTTCAGTGAGAACAATTCTGTGGTAGAAAATTTTATTTCAGCTTATAAATAACCTTTTATGTATAAACAGGTTGGAACGCAACCAAAGTACTTTTAGTTTATCTCGAACAAACATCGTGACGCGAGATTTTTTATATATATTAAGATATTAATATTGAAAAAAACGAAACTCTGAAATTTACCTGTGTATCCATTTGTCTATTTACTCACAAGCGTTAGATTTCAATGATGGTCGGAATTTTTATTATCACTATTGCAAAACATTTTTCAATAATTTACATCCGCATAATTATTGGTGAACCCCCGTTACAGAAAATCCGGAAGCTGAAATAGCTGAGGGGGATAATCTCGTTGGCATTGTTCATCTTCCATGCTTTGTTCTAATTCAATTAGATCTGTCGACAAGCTGCATTATAAAAGACCGCTGCGTCCTTTGTACGTTATAGAAATGAGAGGAAAAAATATCACCAGCGAGCCTTTGTGTGCTAGCAGCCTATCGTCGTCGATGGCAATCTCTGCCGAGGCAAGGTAAGGCGGTATCCAAGCATTTAAGCGACAGCCTGAGGTGAAATGGAAGAACTATACCCTAATATAGAAAAATGTAGGTTCATATTGGTAAATATTTGGAAATATGTGGGGGAAAATTCAAACTACAACATGATGACTAAGACGGCCTCCGTGGTCGAGGGACAAGGCTCTTGACATGCAATTAAATTTGATTAATTTGTATTTTTTCACAATTTTATTCATTTAAAAAACTGATCTCATTTGATGTTATGGGGTGACGGATGCTCTAAGTATCGCTGTAAGACATCCATTTGGAATTGAAACGTCGTTGTTGGTGACCAGATGTGTAAAGACAAGTACTTCCTCACCTTCCTCTCATCTCAGTCTCATAGCATACCTCAATTGGTAATGTCACAGTTTCACTGGCTTCGGAAAAGAGCAATTGGGACTCTTGTGAAGTATTCACGTTAAAAATACAATTGTAAGTTTAATTGTTTTATGAGAGCACAAGTAAAATAGTACCTTAGCCCCAGGTACCTTACAACTTACAATTAATACGCTATTAGGTGGGTGATAGATATTTTCATTGCTGAAATACCACCAACCAGAATCGATAAGCGGTCAGGACTGAATTGGCTTTAATAATAATAAATTGTTTGAATTGGCTTTAATAATAATAATAATAAATTGAAATTAATAAATAAATTAAATTTATATTGAGGGATCAGTAGGATTTATCGATCCAGTTAGGAGTTCTATCGAGCCGAACCGTCTGATATGAAAATATCTGGAGTCGGTGAATTATTTTCCCATTTGGTCTCTGGTAGGTTGACATGTTGATCTTGCATTGTTTTGTATTTATTATACTTATACAGTGCAATTGCACAGCGTGGATTGCCTAGATGATCATTTGTAGAAAAGTGTGTAGAAGGGTTAAGTTTTTCCTATGGGGAAGATTTAACCCGGACATAAAGTCTAAAGAACAATTTGAATCGGTTTAATAATAATAAGTTGTTTTAATTGATCTTTTTTACAACAATTTTGTTGATACAATTTGTATAATTTTATAACACAAGTTCTTCATAAAAAAAAACATTTAAAAAGTGGAGAATAATACAATTTGCTGAATAACTTTATAATAATACGTTGTTTGAATTGGCTTAATAATAAGAAATTGTTTGAATTGGCTTTAATAATAATAATAACGACTTAACACGATGGGAAATAAGTACTTGATTGATTTTGACATTTTCAATATCAACTTGGCGAGTTTTGTGGATCATCTAAAACATTTATTTCAACAGTATTACTAAACACATCTTGTAAACCTATAAAATAGCTGTATTTTTCTGTTTTTGTTTATGTGTTTGTATGACTTGTTGTTTGACTTTTATCTAACGTAATTTCATTTTTTTTTTTATTTCCTAAGTTTCAAAATATCTGTCAAATTAAAATGACACTACAAATCATGTAAAAGCCCACTGGGCGTTAAATAAATAAATAAATAAATAAATACGTTGTTTAAATGGGTTTTTATAAAATAATAAGCTGTTTTTTTGGCTTTAATAATAAGTTTATCAAATAAGCTTTAATAATGATAATAAAATATTTTGTTAAGGGGCCTTATCTCTTTATTTGTGCTACGTCTATGGGCCTAACTGAATGTTTTATTTTAACTTTCCAGCAGTACAATTTTTCTGACCATTTATTAACGTTTTTTCCCCCTTACGATGTTTAACGGGTCTATATTATTCCAAACAACTCTTAGAAGAGATGTAATAAGATATGTTTGCTCATTAAACAAAGTAAATATGCGGTAAAGTAGTTGGTGTTTTGAAGATAACGTAACTTCTTCCGATAAGTTCATTTTATTGTTCTACGAGTGTAAAATATATTTCGTTTCGTAGCCAGTAAATTATAGTTCTATTAGTACTGAAGTGTTTTAATAAAAATCTTACCTGAGTCCACAGGAAGTCTGATCCCCAGTTGATGTACATTTCGATACCAATGTGCATCGTACCGATAAGCCCTCCACAGAACACCGCCTCGTGTAGACGAATCGGAAGCATGGCATAGGTCATGTAGAGGTACAGCACGGTCACTCCGACGCCGGCTGCGGGTGATCTGTGGAAAATAACAAAATGTTTGGCAATAAGATAAAACATCGGTTAAACCGATACTGAGGTTAGGTCACGTAGGGGATTAAACAGGAAATTAATTTCATAACGGATTTTCTGTAAAGTGGTCACAGATAATCGTTTTACGTTGTTGGACCATTGGAGCGTTGAGCCACGTCCAAATATTAGCTCAAAGTGGACAAGGAAACGCAACACGATTCAGTACCACTAAAAAAGTTAATCATAATAATAAAAATAACAATGTTTCATTGCAGGATGTCGGAGAATAATGCATTCCCACATTTCCCATATAGATAATATACATATTTGTACGGTAATATGTGAATGATGTAAATTTAAGAAAAGAAAAAAGTAGAATAGAAAAAAAAAAAAAAGTGAAAATTAAAGAATTTAAAAATAATGAACGTAATTGAAGAAAAAGATAACACCAATGATCTAAACTAAAATGTGAAAGAGAACAAGCCATTGTAAAAACTAGCGGTCGCAACTGGAACTCGTAACCTATAACAACTCTCATCAAACCGTCATACTTCAAACTTCAGAATTTATAATATTATCTTCGACCAATTTTTTCCATATTATTGGCAACTACCTTTTAATTGGAATCAATCGTTCTACGAACTGGTTTGTAACTTAAAAAGTTTCTCGGATAAATATATCCGATCTTATTTATACGAAACACCTTTTGACCTTTTTGTAAAAGTCTTAATGAACATTCAATTTTTATTAGAAGAACTCTCTTTTTATAACTTTTGAAGGTTATTCTCATCAACGTTATGCATCACTGAAGAAGAAGATAACACTAATAATCTAAACTAAAATATGAAAGAGAATAAGACACAGAAAAATCAAAATATAACGATCGCAACAGGGACTCGAACCCAGAACCTCTCATTTAGTATTATTATTATTATTACCATTTTTTTTCTGTGTTTTATTTTCTTTCATATTTTCGTTTAGATTATTAGTGTTAACCTCTTCTTCAACGATTTATTACGCTGACGGGGAATAATGTTCAAAGGTTATAAAAAGAGAGTTTTTCTAATAAATAATAAATTATATAGGGCGTAGTCTTTAGTGAGCTCGGACCCAGCGCTCATTCAGTAATGGCGCTTGGTGTTGGAAGGTTTCGTTCACCCACGTATTGTTTTAGGTCATTAGCTGCATCCTGGCTCCAGTGACCCGGTGTCTTATCAGGCCGGCGAATCCACTCAATGATAGATCCGTAATCATTGTCGATGCTCTGCTGTACCTTCTGAATCCAAATATAATTCAGTAGACGTTATTATATCGGATCCGGAGTTGTTCCTTCGAGCTGTTTTAAAAAAATATATTATTGCTGCATTGGATAAAACTTCGGTCAATCGTATTAGACGGTATATCAATTTGGCGTTCAATATTAACATGGTTCAAGAGGTCTTCAGTAATGATTTGCCTCAAGTATTTTACATTCTTAGACGTAAGATGTGTTGTACGAATTACATCTTCTTGAGATTTTTTCGTGGTGGAATGCGATTAGTTCTATTTTCTTGTATATCATGTTGTGACACTTGCACATTCTTCACAGATTGTTAAACAGCATGTAATAACGTTCATGCAATGGTTTAATAAACAATATCTTTGTATATGTAACGTACCTAGAGGCATATAATATTTTTTTATATAATTTACAATACAATTCTTACTTATACCAGTGCCTTGATAAAAATTATAATAACACAATTCTTTTGAGGATCGACTTAGAAAGACAGTACTTTGAAATGGATTCAAAAACTACCACCGTATTAAAAATACCTAAGAGTGGAAAGATATCATGACGGCTAGGTCATACCGTGCTTTAAAAAAGCTATTTTTTCTTCCGTAACAATCTTTTTGATAATACAAATGTAATAATGATCAGTTTTAAAAACCATTTGGATAGACCAGGGACTATTTTGAAGAAAATACAAACAGCCAAAATCCTGTACGTATTACAAGCTACTATTGACATTCAGTGACGTTTGAGAGGAGCCCTATGATCATCACTTGAAATAAAGCAACTGTTATGTACGACCGGTATATGTAATATACATTGTACAGAAGAATATAACAGTTATCACCACGTTCGGGAAAATCTTTAAAACATCTCTCCAACAAGATACTTGTGAAAAATGATCAAGAATTGCAACTAAGACTATGTCGGGATAAACAATGGTTACGTCTACCCTAGCTGCGGGAGACCTGCTAAAGGAAACATGAAGCAAATAGCGGTAAGCTCGGCTGGAAAATGGAAGTTAATTACACAACGAGCTTAGGCCCTATTCACAATTGGCCGTTTATAGCTAATATTACAATCCCACAAGCCACAGAACGGCCGGCGGCGCCTGCCTACAGTGCCCATCGTGGCGTTTCGCCACTCGCAGCGCGCTAGTAGCCTTTACCTAATACATAATTTGATCAGATCACGAGTAGATCACGTAGATTTATAACAACTCAGCAGTAAAACATCAATTTGAGAATGGAAGATTGATTGTGTTGACCGCGTCGAGCACCGAACAACACACAGACCGGCTTACGTACCCGTACATGCATGCCGTAAGTTGTAGTTAGTACTTGGTAATGAAGCGTTTCGTGCGATAAAATGAAACTGATCTCATAAAACAAGTTTAATGCTTCGAATACGTTTTAATGTTTTTGTTCGTTTGAAGGGCTGAGAATTTATGTACACAATTCCAATCATTTATCCTGTTAAACTAGGCTCTAAATTTTAAACAAACAAACAACTGCCTTAATTTGGCGTAGCTTTTCAACGGGGTGTTTTATTTGGGCAATATGGAAAGGCTCGGTGATAACAATATAATAATAACGATGATCCGTTCATTCAGTTTATTTTTATTTTGTCAAATGCATGGTTTGTATATTTCCGAAACAAGCCTTCCACTCCAATTATTAAAATACGTGTTTTTAAAGTTTCGTAAAAATGTATTTATTATTTTAGAATAGCTACCGTACGATAAAAATAAATCTGCACATTCACACATGTACCCAGCGCTGGTATACTCGTAAATGGATCCATTCTTTGTAAATTTTATACCATGTCTATGAAAATGGGTACGAAAGTGAAGAGGATTATTTATTTAGGGCTGACTAGCTGACGTGTACCCGGCATTGCTCGGGTTTATGAATGGCTTGGAGTAAATATTCGAGGCTGTGAATTCTAGTGTACCTGAAAAGTGGAGACATTTTTAATATGGAAATAAAAATATTATAAAAAAATAATATTTATTTTTTATTTTTTTATTCTTTCGCTTGATCGTGCCATGTCTTCCTTGGTCATCCCCGACTTCTTCAATCATTTACTTGCAGGTCATAAATTCGTCATACATCCCTTTCATACATTTAACACATTATTGTCTTATTTCGATTCTTCAAAAATTTAAAATCATTTGCTCGAGGTGAATAAGCGCCAAATGCTTTTATTTGTTTTGTGCATGAATTTATAAGAATGAAAAAAAGCTTATCCGTGGAGATTGTCAAAAATAGTCTAAGCCATAAAGGGGTATTTAAAAAAAACTTATATTCATAGTTATTAAATGTTAAAATTTTCTTATATTCATAGTTAAGTCATGAAAAAACATTTTTTTAAGTAGTTATATTCTTTGTTATGTAAATAATAATTTAATTGTAATTCCAATACATACAAAATGTGGTAAAAGCTTCAAAATATCCGTAGCTTATTTTTTGACATTCATAATGTAAACCGATTCGTGGAAGTGATTAATCTAAATAGTGATTTCACATATAGCTTCATCTTAAATTCAACTCCTATCTCATTCCAGTTCAGAGATAACGCGTTTAGTCCATCTCGAACGTCCCAAACTCTTTCAACCATTCAAAAACTCTCTACACACTCTAGGTAGTAGTTTTTGAATCTATAGAGCATACACCTACGGACATTGCCTTTTATTTATAAAGATTTCTTGAATTATTTAACATGCCAGCTGTTTCTCCTCGAAATAATATCATTAATAATTCTTTTTCTTCCATGAATTTAAAGAGAAAACTAGGGAAGATGTGTATTTGCACATCATTTATGAATGTTGCCAGTGGTTGAACAAATAAACACCCCTTCTTTATTATTTATCATTGTTAATGAAACAGAAACATTTCACATTCTAAGTAACTGGAGATCACAGAACTAAACACAACTAAATAATATTAAAGCATAACGATTATATTTTTAAATAATCTAACAATAATACATAATATCTTATCATTGAAGAAGAAGATAACACATAATCTAAATGAAAATATGAAAGAAAACAAGACACAGAAAAACAGAAAAAACAATGGTCGCAACTGGGACTCGAACCCAGACCTCTCGTCTAACCGGGACGTGCGCGTTTTCCAATTTTGCTATTGCCACCTTCTGTCAAACCGTCATATTTGTCAATCTCATATTTCAAATATTTAGAATCATTAATATTATCTTCAACTAGTTCTAAAAACTAGTTCTAAGAAAACGCGCACGTCCCGGTTAGACGAGGGGTCTGGGTTCGAGTCCCAGTTGCGACCATTGTTTTTTCTGTTTTTCTGTGTCTTGTTTCTTTCATATTTTCATTTAGATTATAAGTGTTATCTTCTTCTTCAATGATATATTACGTTGATGGGAATAACCTTCAAAAGTTATAAAAAGTGAGTTTTTCTCATAAAAAAAAATAAAAAAACATGATATCTTATTTTAAAAATATTCTACATCAAAGGAAATTATGATTATGATCACTTACCTTAAGATTGAACAGCTTTTTTAAAAATTTATTATCTGATTCTTCGTTTTCAGGCTATCGTAAAGGAGGTTGTAAATGTCTTTACCCTCATTACCTGTGCTTCTCTCAGCACTTTCATTCTTGACTGTATTAGTGTACATTTTGTTACGTTGTCTTGTATAGTGTTCGTGTATATGTGACTTTATTATAAATATTGTTTTCGTGTGTATAATTCCATTTTTTATTTTGACAAAGACATAAGTTATATTCATACAATTTTCAATTTTACAAAAAATTGGTTTATTTTTTTGGAGGTACCGGCGTTATAATTGAATATATGACTTATTCTGTATTATTTGTAAATTATTTAGCATGTAATTTGTGTGGTTCTCCATATTTCTACTAGGTAATTTAGTTGGGACTGGATTAAAGAGGTAGTTAGGTAGGTAGTGGTCCAGCCGATCCAAAAAATTGTCTTTTTCTACTGCCTAAAAATCTTTTTATACGTGTGGAAAATATTCCCAACTATAGCATCAAATTCGATCTTAAAATATAGCTAGGAGTGGTGCACGCCAAGCAGGAATTATGGAAAATGAAGCGGCTCGGTTACAAAACGAAAACTTTAAACGCGGTTTTATCAAAACCACGAATTTTCATCGGATTCATTTCTTTCAAAGTTTAAATAAAAGAAAATTAAATGTTTGTGCGGATGATTCTTGATTTATGTAAAATAATTATTCAAGGACAAAGTTATTGCAAATAAAGGCCGAATTTTTTCGTCAATTTTAATTTTATGTCCGTAATTTTTGTAATCAACAAGATTTTTTACAAATATAATATTTTTAAAATTATTTTCACATCTCAAATGATTTCTAAGGATTCCAGGATTCCAGCCGATGTGGTCGGATCTGTCGCCTGCTGCTTTTATATCTATATAAATATACCTTAATACGTAACAAAAGTTTCGTGAAAAAAATAAATTTTATCTTTGAAAAAAATCGCATTGAAAAAATCCTCGACTCCTCCTTTAAGCTAAAGTATAAACCCTTTAACCTTGAAAACTGTATCTCAATGATTTGTCTAAAAAAATGGGTAACGAAGTAAAGTGGAACTTTTTGGTTCCCTTGGAGTGACACACGTTGCGTATCAAAGGAAATATATGAATAATTCTTCTTCGAGGTAGCTATTTTACCAAACTTCTTCACGAAACGGTTCTCAGTCAATCAAAATGTTTTTTTTTTTGTTTTTTTCACCTTCAACACCTGTGACACTGACGATTTTTCAGTTCTCAACCACAAAAGTATCTACGACTTGTCTCTACTCTTATCTGTACGTAGCACTTGTTGCTTCATACCATGTTTCCGAGGCGTAACATTTTTATTCTCTTTTTCATTTTCAGGAAATCCTTTTCCTTATTGAGCTCCTTAAGCCCTTTTGTGAAGCGTCCTGTCTACGGTATCTTCGGCAGTCTCCTGCACACTCTCCTCCGATAGCGATATACCTTTCTACTTATGGTGTCTGCAATAGACAAGTCGAGTTATTGAGATTGACCAGTCATTATACACTAGTAAGTTTTAATAATATAAAATGATGAATAATAAATTATGTAGTTTTGTGATCAATAAATTTTATAAGTTATTAATAAGTATATCATAGAAGAAGAAGATAACACTTATAATCTAAATGAAAATATGAAAGAAAACAAGACACAGAAAAACAGAAAAAAACAATGGTCGCAACTGGGCCTCGAACCCAGACCTCTCGTCTAACCGGGACGTGCGCGTTTTCCAATTTCGCTATTGCCACCTTCTGTCAAACCGTCATATTTGTCAATCTCATATTTCAAATATTTAGAATCATTAATATTATCTTCAACTAGTTTTTTTTCCATATTATAGGCAACTACTCTTTTTATTGGAAACAATCATTCTAAGAATTGGTTTGTAACCTGAATAGCGTCTCGGATAAATGTATCCGAATTTATTAATATGGAACTATTGACTTTATGAAAGTCTAAATGAATATTCAAATTTTTATGAGAAAAACTCTCTTTTTATAACTTTTGAAGGTTATTCCCATCAACGTAATATATCATTGAAGAAGAAGATAACACTTATAATATAAATGAAAATATGAAAGAAAACAAGACACAGAAAAACAGAAAAAAACAATGGTCGTAACTGGGACTCAAACCCAGACCTCTCGTCTAACCGGGACGTGCGCATTTATTCATAGTTCCATATGAATAAATTCGGATACATTTATCCGAGACGCTATTCAGGTTACAAACCAATTCTTAGAATAATTGTTTCCAATAAAAAGAGTAGTTGCCTATAATATGGAAAAAGAACTAGTTGAAGATAATATTAATGATTCTAAATATTTGAAATATGAGATTAACAAATATGACGGTTTGACAGAAGGTGGCAATAGCGAAATTGAAAAATGCGCACGTCCCGGTTAGACGAGAGGTCTGGGTTCGAGTCCCAGTTGCGACCATTGTTTTTTTCTGTTTTTCTGTGTCTTGTTTTCTTTCATATTTTCATTTAGATTATAAGTGTTATCTTCTTCTTCAATGATATATTAGGTACGTTAATGGAAATAACCTCCAAAAGTTATAAAAAGAGAGTTTTTCTCATAAAAAATTGAATATTAATAAGTAGTTTTGTGATCAATAAATTTTGCCCCCAAGAAAGATTTGTTTGTAATTTTCTTTAATTTAAATCAAAATCCAATATTTCCCCCAAGATTTGTAAATAATAATTGAATACCTACTTACTTATTTAATAAGTACGATGATTTTTCCTTTGAAAAAACAATCTTTACGGAACCGTCAAGTCATCGTGCGCCGACGCAAAATTTTCGCCGTGCGCCAAATTATTATATTTTAAACGATATAAAATTATGTTTTTGTAAACGGTAGGTAACGTCTACCTAAATTATGTATTTAAGTACTTTCCCATTTTTTGACCATGCCTATCGGCTACTGCAGTTCACAAAAAAAAGTAATCTTTTACCGGAACCGAAATGTACCAAATAAATTTTAGTCAGATTTCAAATAGTCCAGTTAAAAAAGAGCTTCACTCAGTCTTAGTCTCAATCTTACAGGTCGTCGTCTTATTATTTTTGAAAAAAATCATCGATTTACATATGCAGTGTCATTGAACAAAAAGCTTTAAATATTACTTGTATGTCATTTATTCAGTGAAACAAGATTGCTTACTTTTAGAATACAATGTCGGCTGTCCGAATCAATAAGTGGAATCATAAATAATTCACAGCATAAGTGACTTCAATTTGCAGGACTGAACCCTCGACCTAAATACAATGTACGGTCAAAAAGGAATCCCCGAAGGAGGCAGAACCAACCTGCACACTTCACACGGCAGCTAGTCACAACACAGCGAATTTAAATTGATTCCATTTTTATGTTCGGGGAGTCCCTTCCAATTGGCAGAAGAACTTAAATTTGTCTCCGGAAATATTGTTTCTCTGGCGTAGCTATACGTTCAATATTTATCACGATTCATATTGTTGCATTGTGTTCCATCAGTATTGATCAGAGTGCTACATATGTGATCCGTTAATATTTTATATCACTAGCGAGTTCCCGGCATGCGTTGCTATGCCACTTAAGAACGAAATTGTTTCTCCCTGCGCCCCCTCCTAATCCCGCGTTCCCACTCCGCCTTCTCCGCTTTCTCCGCCTTCTCCGCCTTCTCCACCTTCTCCGTCTTCCCTCTCCCCTCTCCCGCCAACCCCCTCCCGCGACCACCTCTCCATTCCCGCTGTCAATACATTCAGTCCCGGTACATTCAGATTTTCAAACAGCTCGCGTGCCACCTTTTGCAATTTTTTTACAAATTTTCTATCAAATTTGGTACTTAACATAAGTACCTATTTAAATAAATATAAATTTTGATAAGATTCAAAGTATTCGATTTTCGTAAGTACCGTGGGTAAATAAATAAATTCATTTATTTAAACATTTTCGAGAATTGAATTTTAAATTAACAATCGATGATTTGCAAAATGTCATTTTCAAATTGTGACAGTTTTGTAAGAGTTTTTATAATATTAAAAAAAAACTTTTCAGATGTATTGTCGTGTGGTTGTAATAATCCAGAAAACTTCACGAAGACGGAAAGAAGGTATTTTAATACTACAAATCATCCATATCAAATCCCCAAAGTTTCGTTGCAATCGGATGAACCGTTAGCGACGCATAATTTCATGATGCCAGAACTCACTATTGCATATAGTAAGAATCGCGGGCATGCACTCATCAAATCCCCAAAGTTTCATCGCAAACGGATGAATGGTTTAGCAATGCATAGCATACATGCATACTTACATGGACAGAAACAAATATATTTTCATTTTTATATATACATACAAGATAAGATAAGATGATATTGAACGCGTATGTTAGTGTATTGAAGAATCACAATATGAATCACAGAGTCTAGATTCCTGAATTCCGTGTCGAGAACCCACGGATGGTGAGAAGTATTGATGTGTCAATATTTATCACGATCCGTGGGTTCACGACACGGGATTCAGGAATCTAGACATCTGCGATCCATCAATACGCTTGCCTACACGTCCAATAAAAATCACGATATTTGATAAATATCGACGGATCACAATAAATATTGATCGTGTAGGGTTCGCCTTTCACGCCTCATCTATAGATGCAAAGTTTTTTTTTAACTTTATTGCCTTCAGCGAAATTCATAGGCAGTGATGCGCAACCTTTTTAGCCGGAGGGCCAATATTTCAATAAAATCACAGGCCGCAGGTGGTAGGATACCTACAGTTTGACATGGTTAGTTTTGCAGTCGGTTGTGTAGCAAGTGTAGAGATAAAACTAAAAATATGTTTCCAAGTGAATAATATAAATAATAACATTAAAAATATGTTCACAACTGTTTCAAGTCAAAAGGTGTAATAAAAGTACCTATTATGAACGACAAATTCGATGACAAGTTGACAAAGCGTTCTTGAGTTAATTGTCTTGCTTGTGGAAGTGGTTGTCCGCCTATGTGTTTTCTCTCTTATATAAAATGTGCGTTCATTCCTTCCTCTCATCGTAAAACCTTTCGCACAGCGTCTCCAAAGATGATATATAAATAATAAAATAATGGTTATCATTAAAGTCGGTTTACGTACGATAATTTTACGTGATAACGTCATATTATAACGATGGAGTGGAAGAGAGATATATGCGTCACAAGCCGAACGCTTAGGCCGAACTCTTGTTCCGCGCTCATTTCATGCTTCCGAGTTATCTTTTTCGTGAGGGCATTCAGCGTTTATCGATTTATAAGACGTTATCACGTCAAAAAAGATCACGGTTTAAAAATATTTCCATTATTTCCAACACCAGAAACCAATAAACGCTGTTGACTTTTATTAATCTAATTTTACATAAATTTATTAATTTGAAGTTCTAAAGAACATAACAATTATTTGTTGTAATTTTGGGCACCTTCATCAAAATTTTAAAGACAGATTAAGTTTATCACGATACTCTTTCATATTTCATGTTACCCTGTAAAACCAAACCCTCAAAAAATATCGATTGGGCGAACAGAGAAAACGCCACAGATGATTTTTCGAAGCGAAAACTTCTTTAACACCGTTGTGATTTGAAACTCTATTAAACAAAAAAGCGACACAAAAAAAACAAACATATATATCGAAAGAATTTAGCCTGCAAGAGCAAAATACATATATATCTATAGAATTTTGCCTGCATGATACAGAATAATCGGTCCCTTCTTGCTGCTGCGGTGCTTCCTTGCCTCTCCACCCTTGTCTACCTAGTTTTCTGATGGTTTCACTTCTACCGCATGTGAACGGTACATTTGTATTTTTTTTCTTTATCCATTCAATTTGGGACGCAGGTATGGGCACCGCTGCCCTAGAAGCAATGTCTTGGATAACCAACACGCCTGCCATAGGTCACCCATGTGGTTCTTTGCAAGGGTGAAATTTTAACATGATCTTTTCGGATATATTCCTCAGGTATTAATCGGAGGATGAAGATTTCGAATGATTATTTCTATTTTTTTTAAATTTAAGGTGTCAATTTTGGTCGAAAATTCGATTTTTTTTACGAAGCTGCCATTTTGTCGAAAATCGAAATTTCGATTATTTAGCATTCAATGTCTAGTTTTATCTATTCACTATAAGAATCTTTTTGGTTTTTGATTTCAAATGAACTACACCGGAGAAATCGTGGTCACCGCCGAATACCTTTTTTTGAAAGACCTTCAGAAGATTGTCTGCAGGAGCACACCAGATCAGTATTTTTATAAATCATTAGTGCCATTATAAACTTAGAGGTTGCCAAAAAATGTATCAAAACTTTTGGTTTTTGTAAAATAAAATACCTTTTCACAAAATATTTATTAAAAAAAACGTCTTTTTTCGGCCTTCTAACTGCGCGTTACCCCCTACATTTATATTTACTGTATAGCTAACTTCGTAAACTATTTTTATTTTACACATGATAATTGAATTACTAGCGTAGACCTGTGAGAAAATAGGGAAATTACTGCTTATTGTAGGTTTGATAATTGAAAAAGTGCATATCCTAGAAAAATCATGAACTATCTTGACAATATTAACTCTAGGAGTTGAAGAAAATAAATATAGTTAGACAAGTAGATATTCACAATAATTCCACTGAAATATATTTCAAAAAATCAGCGTGTGCAGTTCACACGCGGTAGAAGTGAAACCTTCAGAAAAATAAAGTATTATTATATTTAGTTCTTCAGAGTCGCTGGAAGTCATTTTCTTTGCCTGTTCATTTTGGAGTGGTTTGAAGATTAGATACTGATTTTACAAAAATAAAAATATTTTATTTTTATTTTTATTCAATAGAATTCGATCTTTAGTCCTCTGAATGTCTGGCCGCTAAGATTCATCAGGTGCTTAGTACCACTGGACTAAAGGAAACCGCATGGGATCGTGGCTTTATCGTATTTTATTGGAACGGAGTACCCCTATAAACAATCACTATTTTATTGTTGTATGTGCGGTAATCACGTAAACAAAAAAACAAAAAAAACATTGATGAATATTTTTTCTAAAAATACGACTTACCGCGGTACTGTGAAGATAACCATCGCAATGACCATCACGAAGAAGGTTCCGACCACGATGTAGGACATGACCAACAAGTAGACTTCGTTCATGGCGGGGCGGTATAAGAATCCCAAGAGCGCTGTGGACAAAAAATATTCGAATGGTTATCACAATAAATATGTATATAATATATTTACCCGATGACGCGCGACGGCGTATAAAAGAACAATAATACAAAACTTAATTTTTTTTTATTGTTCTCTAGACTTTATGTCCGGGTTAAATCTTCCCCCAGGAATAACTTAACTCTTTCACACACCTTTCCACAAATGATCATCTAGCCAATCCACGCGAAGTAATTGCACTACAAACTACAAGTACAAAACTATACAAGAACAAAATGTCAACCTACCAGAGACCAAATGGGAAAATACTTCACCGACTCCAGATATTTTCATATCAGAGGTTTCGGCTCGATAGAACTTCTGGACCGATAAATCCTACTGATCCCTCAATATAGATATTTAAAAAATCTTTCGTAATCCTACATGTATTTAATATGACTGATTTTTGCATTTTAATGTATAGATTCTTTGACAAATCTATTAAGCCTAAATTTTGAATTAGAGAGCTAGGTTTAATGCCAGTGGCCGAAATAACAAATGGTAATTTTTTTTTAGTCCAAGTGCCAACTTCTTTTAATCTCATTTCCTTAATCTGTATATTTTCTAATTTTTTCAGAAACAGACTTTTGAATATTGACATCAATGATATAAGTTATTTTTTTAATTTTGTCATGTAAAACTATATCGGGTCTATTATGACGAATCGTTCTGTCTGTTAATATATTTTTATCATAATATATTTCATATAATTCATTTTCTAAAAATGAATTTGGGAGTAGAGAAGTGTGACATTGTGTGACAAGGGATATGGGGGGGTCATCACATGTAAAAATCTAAATTATTAAAATGCAAAAAATTTTAGATGTAAAATTGTAAAATATGTGACGTCATACTAGGGGGGAGGGGGTCTCAGAAATAAGACGATGTGTGGGGGGGGGGGGTCAAAAAATCATGATATTCGTGTGACGTAATTTATGGACGGCCCTTATACGAAATGCCAAAAATTGAATTGACTATAACTTTATGATATATTTATCTAATAAAATGTGTATTTTTTGTGTCTTCAGTAATTTTGGTTAGAAAAAATGTAAGGTAAACCAATTATATATTTTTCCGTTTCCATTCAATATAGGTGAAAAAAAAATGGTTCTAATATAAAAATTTAGAAGAGCACTTTATCACTTTTCCAAAACTTTTTTTTTGGTTTTCTTCTAACATTCTATTTATTTGAATTTTATTGCAAAACAGAAATACATGTATTTGTAATATACTCTTCCTTCTTTATTGAAGATAAACTGTTATTTAGATATTTTCTCGTGTAATCCAGGACCCATGCCTTGCCGGGGCAAAGATCTACCAGTCATACCTAAAACAGACTCTTGCAATCGTACACAAAGATAACAGCCAAATAAAAATATGTGTTAAGAAAATGAAGATAATGTTCTTAGACAAAGTATGGTACAGTTCCTGGGTTCGGGTCCCAGATGTGACCATATCTTTTTCTGATTTTCTGTTTTTGATAGAGTTTCGCCTTCATTTAATTAAAATATTACAATTTGATGTGATTTGACTCATTAAGTTAAAAATAAATTATTGTAAATAAAACTCTTCTTTTACGACAGGATTTAGTTATAAAGTTGCATACAATTATCAAGCTGCAATGAAACTTTTATCACATATTTGAAATATTTCGCATTATTTAAGATACGAATCTTTTATTGAATATTAAAATAAACGTAGTGCGAATATTAAACGAAGTAAGTTAATAACGACGATGTTTTACGATCCACGTTGTGAACTAGCGTTTTAATTTCAAAATTTTGTTTTTCATTGGGTTTTATCGGATATTTTTCAATCGTAAAAGTAAGTATTTTTATATTTTTTTAAGAAACGTAAGTAAAAAAAATTTTAATTTTTAAAATTCGAAAAACTCTCTCTTAAACTCTTTAGAAGGTTATTCCCATCAATGATATGCGATATTTTTTTCAATTATTATATGGTCAAATTACTTCTACTATACAGTATTTATATTAATACACTCAACAAAGTTCGGACTGAAATCATTAGAATACATTGCGTACACTAACTATAACAAATTGCCTGAAGAATTAAGACAAGTATATGCCTCTAACAAATCTCGAAACGATATATTGAAATCCTATTTTTTAAATGTTATTTGGAAAACGAGTCATAAGTAGGTACAAACTCTGTTCATGGGCGCAGTTTATATCTTTTTTGAAATCTTATTATGTAATTTTTTATGTAAACATCTTGTATTAGGTCTGTGTATTTTTGAGCATGTACCTTTTATTGTATTTTTCCTAATATGTTTTTTATGCATTTCTATAGTCCATCATGGGGGATACTTTATTTTAACTTTGTGACACCAACAGTACATAAATCAAATGAGTGGTTATAATATTATTCATAAAATCTTATAAGACATGTTTCTGTGAAATATTTGTAAAGTGATTCTTCATATGTTTGTGTCTGTATGTTGCTTCTGTAAAATGTTTTGTAAAATTTTTCTTCATTTATTGTGTCTGCATATTGGGTTGGGTTGGGTTTATCTTTTCAAATGTACCAATTGGCAATCCCTTAATGAGTTTTGATAACTCATGGGAATGCAACTTCGTTGTATGTTTTATTTAAAAAAAATAAATAAAAAAAATTAAAAATAATAAATTAAAGAACTTAGAGAAATGTAGAATTAAAGGCCAAAGAAGGCATCAACACGCTAAAGATTTTTTTTGACACTATTTTATTACCACTTAGCAGTACAAAGACATTTGTAGTTCCATTTGCAATTCATCCAAACGATGTTTATAAAAAAATTAACGTTGTCATACATGACAATACAAAAACCTTCAGCAAAATTTTTTGCAATTCAATCTGTACAATTTTAAAAATAACAAACAAAATTAAATATCTAGGAGTGTTTATCGATAAAAGTCTGAAATGGAAGGAAAAAATATGTCAAGTAGTAAAAAAAATTAGAAAAATAATATATATATATATTTTTAAGAATCAGAAATTTTCTGTCGATAAATTTTCTGTCGATATTTGATCTACTGTACCTTAGTTCAATCCACTCTACAACACCCAACACCCTATTACTAGTTAGGGATCTCCATATAAATGTAAACTCCTTCAAATAGAGATTGTGCAAAAAACAAAATTAATTATATTAAAATCTCTTTGGACTACCCAGGTTCAAAGATTCAAATATTAAAAATGCATTAATTCAAATTGTAAAAGAAATACAATTATCAATTTTAACTGAAAACTGAACTCGACTTAAATGTATTTTTTCTATGCCCGAAATTAAAAAAAAACATTTGCACAACACCATTATACTTATCGGGGAAGAACTTTTTCAATCTTCTACCAGAAGAAATCGAGTTTCAAATCACAACGGTGCTGAAGAAGTTTTTGCTTAAAAAATAAAGTGTGCTTTTCACCCGCGATAGAAGTGAAACCTTCAGAAAACCAAAGTGGACAAGAGTAAGGAGGCTGCTAGTTGTAGGATGAGAGATGCGGGTTCGAGACGCAGTTGCGACCATTACTTCTTTATTTTTCTGTCTCTTGTTCTTTTATATTAAAATATTTGATTTTTCAGTTTCCAGAAAACATCCAATATCAAAATATCTGAAGGTTTTTAGGTACATGGTATAAATATTAGAGGATCAACTTTGAAGTAAAAAAATACTTAACCGGCAAAAGTCCACAAGCGAATAAATATATAAATTATGGTTAGTAGATGCAGTCTTGCAGAAACTCAAAAATATTATAATTCAAATTCCAAGTATTTATTCTGGAACTACAGGAGTATTTTTTTTGTTTATAACACAAACTTCTCCCTGTTTTGATTGTTATGGGATTAAATACAGAGAACAAGCAATGCAATATCATGGCGGGTGTCTGGGGACCGCAAAACTAGGCGAAATATTGATGAAAATATTAACAGTACAGTCGAACGTTGGAAGCTTATGAATTATTGAAGGTTTATTCTGCGATCCATTTGGTTCAACGAAAAATATTAGTTCGATTTGGCAGTGGTTTCGTTTTCGTATTATTAAACTCTGTTTGATAAGATAAATAAAGAATGACCTATTGGAATTCTGATTTACAACGGAGTGCGCAGAAGACATTTATTTTTTATTTTTTAAAGGATGCATTTATAATACTGGTATTTCAGCTGAATGTCTCGTGTGCATACATTTGGTAGATTTATACACCGTTAATACGTTTCACCTCTACTGTTCCTTGACTCCTCCCTTTCTTGCAAACATCTCTCATATGAAAATAATATAAAGTATATATATGCGTAGCGTTGAGTAGTGTAGCGTTAACAAGCTATACCTTAATGTTAATAAATGCATGACTATGAGATTTAAAAAAATAAAAAATCCAAATTATTTCAATTTTATAATCAATAACATCATTCTCGAATCTGTTGCCGAAATTAATGACTTAGGTGTTTCTTTCGACACTAAGCTTAGCTTCATACCACACATTGAAAATTTCTCAAAGGGTGTAAAAATGTTAGGTTTTGTACTAAGAGGGACTAAAGATTTTACCGACATTAAAACATTAAAACTTTTGTACACATCGTAGTGAGGAGTCAAGTTGAATATAACCCAAGTATATGGTCTCTTCACAATAACATGCATTCTCAAACAATTGAAAACGTACAAAAAAATCCTAAGCATATTATTATAAACTAAAAATACCGAGAGAACAATTAATCTACTGCGATTATTTATTAAATTTCAGTGACATAAAAACTGTTTTCGATCTAGTATTTTTATTTAAAATCTTGCGTAAAACTATTAAGAGCCCTGAATTATTGGCGCTCATCAATTAATTTGCCAGCCAAAAAAACAAGATCAGTAATATCGTTTTATTGTGGCAATACTGCGACCATGGCCCATTTCAATATACCACGACACAGTATTTATTTTACTTATTATTTACGAACTGGGATAGCTCGGTTCACAGATATTTATATCTCAGGGTAACAATTGTAACCTTATGAAAATGTACGTATTCAAATATTTAATTTAGTGTATTTACCAGTTAGTGTATTCCGTTTATAACCTGTGTAAGTTGTGGATATGAATTTTTGCATTCTAAGAATACTTCATATCTTAATTTAAGATATGATTGGTTTACTGGATTATTGTACGGATGAAATAAGGAAACACATATTATATAAAGAATTTAAATAAAAATTCCACCAGGTCACAAACACAAAACCAGAGAAGCTTAATTGAATTCTCGGAAAAGAGTGTTCTAGATTTGAACTTCATGAAATATAGTTGAAGTCATGCGCCTGGTTCGGGCTGAATCCTCAAGTGGAGCACAGAAACTGCAGCTGAATAGTCCGAGTTATGAAGTTAGAGCGGTGGTGTTCAATTCGGGGAAGCGACGCGTGATAGCATGGCACTGGGTATAAGTGTAAAGGGAGGAATAGTAAGTTGGCTGAAGTCGGGAGAAGCGCCTAATTCAGTCACAGAACGATATGGAAAAATCACAATATTGTGGGGCGAAGGGGATGCTCTACATGTATGGCATAAGGCTCGTAGCACATAGACCCGACATTTAATTTATTTTATTTTTTATTTATTACATTTCATTAGATACAATTAAATAGCAAAAATAACATAATAATAATATTTCAAGATAACTGTAAATATTAAAAATGTGTACAAGTGTTATTATGTCTTGCAGGTCGATATTAGTTCCTAGCTAGGCAGATTGCCTATTCTAAGGAACCAATTGCTGATGAAAAAGCAAGATGTGTATTTTGTAATAAAATGTTGTATTTATTTATTTTTTCTAATTTAAATATGTACTAAGTTTATATTTATTGTGCCATTTTTAGGTAACCATGTAAAACTTTAAGTGACATTATTTAATAGTTTTTCAGACTCAATTCTACCCAAGTCAATCAACCATTTAGTTATTAATGAACCGATGCAGAACATTTTGCATGTCTTAATATTTAATTCTGGGGGGATTTTATTATACAATTTCGGTCCCAGATATGTATGTCTTTTGATACTTTGCCGTATTGCTCCCTGGGACCACGAGATCCTTTCTAGTGTGATTTCTTGTAATATATTTATGTTCAATTTTATGAAGATTTTCTAGATTTTTGTGCACATGGATAATAACCCTTTTTATGTAATTTTGACGAACATAAAGTATATTAAATTGTTTGTAGAGCTGATCGCTGGAGAACCTATAGGGTTTACGCATTATGACTCTAATTATGGATTTTTGGGCCTTCACAAGCGGATCTAAAATTGTTCTACCTGATGCTCCCCAACCAATACGACCATACGTTAGGATGGAGTTGCGTAATCCGAAATATATTTTTCTTAGATCTTGTTGTTTAATTACATTTCGTAATACAAAGAATATGTGAATCAATTTTCTTACCCTTATTGCAAGGTTGACAATGTGATATTTCCACTTAAGATGATTGTCTATAATAACGTCCAGATATGTGATGTTTTTCACACTTTCCAAAGCTTCACAGTTGCAGTCAGAATCTGTATTATCGGAAACACAGTTAGGCTTATGTGTTTTTATTGTGAATGACATACTAGGTTGTCCTTTTATAGTTGAGCTGAATTTTATTTATTTAGTTTTTGCTATAATTAGATATTTGTCAAGCCATTTATCGCATTGTTTCCACTTTCAGCGTGTTTGTGAGTTTGGGTCCAATCATCTCCTTCAAATAAAGCTACTGTATCGTCTGCGAACGTAATAATTTTTCTGCCTACTGTTAGTTCGCATAACTCGTTTATGTAAATTATGAATAGAAGAGGTCCCAATGTGCTTCCTTGTGGTACGCCGAAGTTAGTATCTAGTGAGTTACTCACTGTTTTGCCCGTTTTGAGTTGCTGGCTTCTAAATAAATTGATGTTTAATGGTATAAAAGTTTTAATAAAGTTTTTATTACATTATATGTTAAATGCAGTGAAGTGATTGGCGACCGTCATATCTTGTTTATTTCTGCACGTGGCTATCATCTTGATGTTACCTCTAGTGTTACGTATAGAAGTGTTTGTATATCGTATATAATATCGTCGGACCAGCGCATAATACGTGTAATAGAAATGGGCCTTCTTACATAGTATATGTAATAAAAATTAGTTACTTATTATGGTATACGAGTAATCATTGATTCATGATATTAATTGAAATTAAAAAAAAAAAAAGTTAAATTTTGGTTTCCCGTGACATTTTTGCTGTTTTTGAAGTAAAACTTTTTTACGCACGCTTGACTTGGGTAGTAAGCTGGTAAATGCGTGACGAGAGCGTTACGAAAAGTGTGATGTTCAGAGGGAAACGTAAGTTAGTGAAGATAGAAAGAGAGAGAGTTACGTTTCGTATATTACTGTAGGGGCAAGAGAGAGAGGTGCGAGCACACATTTTTTTTTCTCTATTTCTCTCATAGCCAGTTACGTTTCGTATATCTGAGACACAATGCAGGCATATTGTCTGTATCACACTGTAGGAGCTAGAGAGAGCAGTGCGCGCGCACATTTTCTTTCTCTCTTCCTCTCAAAAAAATTTCACTTCAGTCGTGTGGTCGAAAGCACATTCGTATTTTATTCCACAATTTTTTTTTAAATCAGTATCTATAGGCTTTAACCGGTTGGGTGACCGGCAGGTTAACCGCTTGGGTGACCGGTAGGTTGACCGCTTGGGTGACCAGTGGAGAAAATTAATTTTATTTGTTTAAAAAAAATTGTCACCGCAGACTAAAATTTCGTTTTCAATTTTTATTCTAAAATAATGTCAGAAATCGTGTATAATAAAACACGTTACATATTATATACTTACGTAACGTTTTTTGTGACTACTATTTGCGCAAGACGTATTAAACTACTGTATACGACAGTTTTTTTAATCAGCCGATTAAAGTAATGAAATCAAAAACAATGCATAATGGCTGTGTGCGCAATACGGACAGACTGTTATATTCAAATATACTTACCTGTTTCGTTACCAAGTTCATAATTGGCATCATGCCGCAAAGAATAAATTTTAATTAAATATATTTTGTTACAAAGTAAGAAAAACTATTTTAATTAATAATTATTATATTATTATAAAAATATTCCATCACATAGCTACTAAAATGATAAATATGTTAAAAGATTTAGGAACCTTTTTATGAAAGGTAAGATCTTAGGTTTTCACGCCCAAAAATTTTGTTATTAATTTTTGGGGTATTATGCCGTGTTGCGCTACCCCCTTCTTTAGCCAATATTTCGGACAGCGTTACAGTGTCCATCGTAAGGCCCTCCGTTCATGGAGATACTTACAAACTACGTGATTGTGACACAACCACAAGTACCCTGCAGATGTACTACTTTTTAAAGCTGTTTTCCGTACACGGCACTACCCGAATTATACTGAACTTGATCATTTTTCACGTGCAGTCGTGGAGTTAACACGATGTCGAACGATGTCAAATGACTTTTTTTCCAACATTAATCTATGCCTTCTTCACTAAATCCTTTCTTGCGTATTCTGGTAATGTAAAGTTATGTAAACACGCATTTTTATTCACTTCCAGAACAAATCTAACATTACTTTCATGTTCAGACGCCATTTCTGTCAAACGTCAAACGAAAGTAGCAGACACGAATGCTACAACGCGTAGCGCGCTACCAGCACCGTCGTTAGCGCGCTACCGACTTCAACCTGACATCCGTCGCGCAGCGCCGTGTACGAACACCAGCAAAATTGTATGGCGGGTACCCACGAGCGGTGTGCGTGCTACGCGCATCAGGCTCGAATAGTTTGTAAGTAGCTCCATGTACGGAGGCGCTAACTGTAACGCTGTCCATCGTAACTGTAACGCTGTCCGAAACGTTTTATTTTTGAGGTGTTATGCCGTGTTGCGCTATGTCCTTCTTTAGCCAATATAATAATACGGACAGGGTTCAGTGTTCATCGTAACTGTAGTGCTGTCCGAAATGTTGGCTAAAGAAGAAGGTAGCGCAGCATGGCATAACACCCCAAAAATAACAAAAACACTTTTTATGAAAGCTTAAAACCATTTTATTTTATGACAACATTAAACATATCATAGATATCTACCATTTAAATAGCATCCGGGTTGGTATTTTCCTGAGATTTAAAGCAGAGTAATGAGTCGTAGAATGATAATAAAATACTTCTAACAAACTAATTAGTCTGGGCTTTCGCAGAGGTACCTTGTAATTTTGCATTCAATGCAATACTCTGGCATGGAACATGGAAGCCAGATTTTCCTGAGATTCTTAAAAGAATTTAAAGTCATAGCTGAGAGAGCTGTAGGGGGCAGCGTTCACATTTTGATATTGTTTCACTGAAATGGACTCTGACTAGATCTCTAATTTAAACCTTCAAAGTTTCAAGTAGTAACTCATGGAGATAGATAAAATGTTGTCCTTCGAGCAACTTTTTCAACAACAAACTTTTTCATAATAATAATAAAAAAGAATTTTTATCTGAATCAGAAAAAAATTCTTCGCAAGTGCGCCCCACGGTTGAATTTGGCAGCCACCTCTGGTCTGGAGCTCCAAAAAACCTGAAAAAAAACCCTTGACTGTGCAGAAACGGGCGGTCCATTTGATAGATTCTCCTAATTTAACAAACGGATTGCAATCTTTAGAGCACAGGCGCCAGGTGGGAGTGCTGTCCTTGTTCTACCGGTATTACAATGGAAGATGCTCCGAGGAACTAGCGTCATTGATCCCCTCGGCACCGGTGCATAGTCGGGAAACACGCCAAACGCGCGCTCAACATTTGTACACGGTTGACATTAGTCACTTGAGAACGGGTCGTTTCTACGACTCGTTCTTGAGTTCAACAGCTCGGCTGTGGAACGATTTGCCGGCCTCTGTGTTTCCTCCCTCCTACAATATGGGTCTCTTCAAGACCCATGTTCACTCCTTCCTCTCCTCAAAAACACCCTCCACACAGCATCCTCAAAGATGACATAGGCCCTGAGGGAAATTATTTTTTCCTCAGGGCCTCCTGTGTGGAGTTAATGTAAAAAAAAAGAAAACATAAAAAAATTATGCAGTTGTAATTTCTGGCGTATCTGAAAATTGGGTTCATTTTAGGGTGGATATAATATCATTGAAAAGAATTGAAAAATAATTTGATTCACTGATCTTGATATACTATACAACTCCTAAGTGTATCAAGATCAGTAATATTTTTAGTAATTTCACCGTCAACATGTGGCATGTCTTCCTCGGGCGTCCTCGACGTCTTCTACGATTAACTTCCTCGTTACATTATCGTTACATCATCATCATTTATTAATCGTCACATTCACCACTTTTTTTTATCATTCATCACATACATCATATTTTACCACCCATAAGTATTTGATTTGTATGATTGTGCCATTCTCTTC
This sequence comes from Glyphotaelius pellucidus, assembly GCA_936435175.1. Classification (NCBI taxonomy): domain Eukaryota; kingdom Metazoa; phylum Arthropoda; class Insecta; order Trichoptera; family Limnephilidae; genus Glyphotaelius; species Glyphotaelius pellucidus. Next base: position 8,337,995 of record OW386542.1, read on the forward strand.
CACGTCACATATTCCCCCTTTAGCCCTTTCTCTGTCAATCACATACGCTTAATTTTTTCATACATAAGCATTCATTTCACTTGATCGTGCCGAGTCTTCTTCGGGCGTCCCCCACTTCATCTACCAATCACTTCCACGACATACTTCCCCCACTTCACGTTCATGGTGCAAAAAGTCATCAATCTCGAAATAAAACTGTAAACACTTCTATATACACTTAGAAACTTTAAACTTAACATATAGCTGAAGTTCACGCAGTTGCTCGGGATTTATGGAGAGTTTTTCAAAATCAGGTAGGCAGTAATTTTAATCTAATTTTGAACAAAGTGTGCAAAACTTCATCATAAAGTATCAAAGTACTGCTGTAAGATATGGAAAAAATGCTGTGGAGATAGTTTTTCGAAATCTCTTGTAAATAGTCTGGTCAGTGGTTGAGTGGGCATCGCGTTTGGGTACCACCCGGGCGTCCCGTGTTCGATTCCTCGGCTGGCCAAGTCCTCCATCACAACACAAGCAATATTTTCGGCTTTCTGTGGTGGTAGTAGGAGATTTTCAAACATTGTTGGGTTATTCGTAACCTGGGAATGTTTGTCTTTCTTTTAAAAAAGAAAAAAAAAAACAATAGTGAACTTGCTCGGGCAATCTCGATGAGTTACAGAACTCGTTTTAGAACTGAGGAACTTTCAATTCATAGGTTGGAGGAAATAGTTACAATTTTACACAGATATTTTGATATTAAAAATGTAAGTTCACATACAGTTTAGACAAAAATAAAAGACAGGTAAGGTATAAACAAACGAAAATAGAAAACAAATAAAAAATAACAAGTTTATAAATATATTGAAGATCACAGATCTATGGAAAAGAAAAGGAGAGAAAAAAAAAACAAGACAGAACAGAACAGGACAAGAAAATTACATAGCTTCATACTTAAACGTATTTAAAATATATTATTTTAAAGCTTTACTCTGATTTTATATAGTGTGATAGATATAGTGTGTATCTTATGTTATATTTTGGTTCTCAAGTGTAAATTCATTAATCTTGGAATAAAACTGTGGAACCCCCGCCAAAATCCCACAAAGCCACGAGCAGATAGATAATCAGTTTATATATTTGATAGAAGAAAGAATAAGATATCACGTTTTTATGTAAACATCTGTTTCAATGTTAGTCAATTTAGCTCCTTAACAATTTTAGCTATTTTTGAAAATATGTTTTGATTGTTTTTTCTCTTTTCCCATTATTTTCCATTGGTCATTAACCCATTGGCACCCACAGATACCATATGGCATATGGTATGGAGAAAATATTTATTTTATTCACGATACGCGGTTCCAATAAAATACAATAAATCCACGGTCTCGCGCGAGTCCTCTTTAGTGACTCTTAGTCCCTTTAGTGACTCTTAGAAACCACAAACACTAATTAGATGACCAAATGTATAGGATAAGGTGCACTGGAATTCGAAGACAAAAATATGGAAAAAATCATCCTTCATATAGATAAAAAAAGGGCTTCGTAGTCTCCCCATTCTTATCTACTTTAGTTTTCTGAAGGTTCCACTTCTACCGCGTGTGAATTGCACACTCTATTTTTTTGGTTATTGCCATCATAAAACATTTGGTGGTAGGTTTGTTATGATTGGACTCAGAGGTATGTGAAGACATCTGACATCAACGGGCAGACCATTTTTGATGCTAGTGAAGCGGATCTGGAATTCGCGTAAGCGTATATTTTTTACAATAATGTATTTTCTATTAAAAGCCTTGTGGTTAAATGAGTTGAAAATTGAAAAAAAAAAATCTAATAAAATATTTATATTGTGGCGTTAGCAAAAGATGGTCTCAAAGTGACAGGGTATTTTGATATGATATGGGCGGGCGGTAACGTTAGCAAAAAATATTTGCTTTTAAAATGTGACATTCTATTTCCCACCCTGTGTTTTCGCTATCAGAAGCATTTTGACATGATAAATAAATATACCGGTAGAGCAGATAATGTACTAGATATATTTATCGAACATTCCGACTCAAATGTTCTCTCGTATAAGGATTCATCGTGTGAAGACCCTGGGGAAGAAGTCGAAGGAGAATTGATTGGCTAAAACAAACGTAGCAGGCGCTTCTTACAAGTTTGAATGACAAGTCTGTTGTTACGATTGATTCTACAAGTCATTGGATTTTCTCTAGTGGAAACATTAAGCGTGTTTTTAAAAAAAGATACTCTATTTTCAGAAGTGGCATCCAGATTGTATGCTCAATACAATGAAAATGTAGGTGGAACTGATCTATAAGACAAACATCCACAGTAAGAAGTGATATATGGTAATTTGTGAATGGATATTGAATGTTGTACACGATTCGTGTTTTTCATATAAAAAATTGGTTGTCTGTAAAGTCGGTTTACGGACAATAATTTTGCGTGATAACGTTATAAAATAACGATGGAGTGGAAGAGAGATAGATGCGTCACAAGCCGAACGCTTAGGCCATCGTGCCTCTCTATCGCTTGTTCGCACGCTCGGCTCAGGCGGAACGTGACAATTTTTGCGTGCACGCAGCCGGCGTTCATCGATTTGTAAGACGTTATCACGTCAAAATCACAATTAAGTATCAAATCTGGAATTTCGGAGAGAATTCGCTCAAATTTATTTTACGCGTTTCGGTACACCTTCTATGGATCCCAGAAGAAAGACATTGTGAGATCTTACAGACGTAAGAATGGACCAAATGGCTAAAAGTATTATTGTGATTTATTTTTGGGTTTTTTCGCCGTGTTGCGCTACCTTCTTCTTTAGCCAATGTTTTGGACACTGTATCAGTGTATTAAAAGTTGGCTCAAGAATGAGGTAGCGTAACATGACACAATTAACCAAAAATATATCACAATAACAATGGAGTTGTACATTGAGAATTTTCTTTATCAATTTTTCTTTCCAATTTTTCAAAGAGAGATTGTCTCTCCAATTTTTTTTTATATAGGTACACCTACTTATTTGAAATTGGCAGGGAACCGAAAAAGGAGGGGGGTGGGTGACCCCACTATCGTTTATTTAAAAAAAAAATTAAAATACAGTAAAATATAATGTAAACAAAAGTTGTATAACGTGGTAATAAATCTTTTTTACGATTTCACCTATTTCTTTATACTTTATATCACAAAAAACATAAAAATCACACCTTTTTCAATAATTTCATTCTCTACAAAATTGATATCAATAATTTTTTCACAAAATTGTACTGGAAAAGAGATACGGACAAAAAACTAAACCAAGTCGACCAATTTACATGTTTTTATAAACTTTTACACATATTTGCGACTGCATATCTCGATATTTATTAGAGATAGAAAATTGTAGATAATTTTATGTTCTACTAAACTTGTAAAGCTAATTTAGCCAATTTTTTTTATTGAAACCGAGATATTTGAGAAAAACTAGATTTTGGTATGATTTCGGCTGTTTTTTTCAAAATGGCGGCGAAAACTCAAGTGCGCCAAGGTCGAAAACTCAGATTTTTTATCAGGAGATAAGTGTTTATAACATATAAAAAAATTGGGACAACCGGAATAATTCCGATCGCCGATTGCTAATTGCATTTGCCTATTAATCACTCTAGAATTGAGATAAATATTATGTGAAATTTCAATTTGACTGAAGAAAGTTTTCTTGAAATTTCCGTACACCCCTGAGGTATTAAAATTAGTTAAAGTCTTAGTCAATCGATTCTCTTAATTTATTATTGTACAGTGCGCAGATTTAATAAACATTTCATGTCATCGCAGAACGTATTTCATTACATATTGATTGACATTTGTTTTCATGCTCTGGTTTTTAATGAAGTAAAACTTCTTAACGCACGCTTGACTTGGGTAGTAAGCTGGTGAATGCGTGACGAGAGCGTTACGAAAAGTGTCGGGCGAGGCGAACGGAAGTTGAGAGGGAGATATAAGTTAGTGAAGATAGAAAGAGAGAGAGAGAGAGTTACGTTTCGTATATTACTGTAGGGGCAAGAGAGAGAGGTGCGAGCACACTTTTTCTTTCTCTCTTTCTCTCTTAGCTAGTTACGTTTTGTATATCTAAGAGACAGTGCAGGCCTATTGTCTGTATCACACTGTAGGAGCAAGAGAGAGCAGTGCGCGCGCACATTTTCTTTCTCTCTTCCTCTCCTAGAAGTTTTACTTCAGTCGTGTCTTGGTCTAAAGCACACTCGTATTTTTGACGTGAAAACGTCTTATAAATTAATGAACGCCGGCTGCACTCAAGAAAAAGCATGACTAATTGTCACGTTCCGCATGAGCCGAGAGTGCGAACAAGCGAAAGAGAGGCACGATCGGTCTTTGCGTTCGGCTTGTGACTGTAAAAGTTTTCTTATGACGTAATCACGTAAAATTATCGTCCGTTAACCAACTTCACAGAAAAACAATTTTTTTGGAACTTTACATACATTTCACACAACTTTTAATTAATGATAACCTTCATTTTTTAATTGCTACATGCTTTTTATGTGAGATATCAACTATTATATTTAATTATGTTCCATAAAGTATTATTCCACTTCAAATAATCACTGAAGAAGATGGAAATGTCGTTGAATTCTATTGAAAGCTAAATCGTAAAGGATTGCAGAAGATATATTAATGTGCCGTTTAGTTAGAACCGAGATACCAAGAAATTTATAAAATTATTGCTGATCTTTTACTGTAGTTTTCTAGGAATTGGATTGATATAAATACATACCTTTGCCAACTAAAGCACAGAATATTATTAACAGTTTTAATATTTAATTCATAGAACTCCATTTAATTTTTTAAAATAGTTAATTTAATGATGTTATAAATAGAGAATCAATTGTCATAATTATTTTCTCAAAAAATCGGTTTTACCGGTTAAAAATTATTTTAGGCATCACAACTCTCACAATCATTGGTCTAACCACAGTTTAAAAATGATCTTGTAAGGCGCAACAACTCTCGCAATAATAAAAAAAATACTACCTTATAATAACATTAATAAATTTGAAATATATATATATAAATACGAGTGTGCAATTTACACATGGTGGAAGTGAATCCTTCATAAAAGTAAATAAAATATAGACAAGAGTGGGGAGACTACGAAGCACGTTTTTAATCAATGTGAAAGATGGTTTTTCCATATTTTTGTCGTCAAATTCTGGTGGATCATTTCCTACAGATCATCTTACTAGCATTTGTGTATTCTTCTTCGAAGTCGCTAGATGTCGATTTCTTTTATGTTTTCTTTTGCCAATTCATTTTGGAGTGGTTTGAAGATTGGATATTGATTTTACAAAAACATCCGGCCGTACATCAGGTTCGTCAAGCGATTTATACCACTAGATCAAAGGAGACTTGCGTAGGACCGTAGATCTATCGTATTATATAGAAAGCAAGTACCCGTGAAAATATTTTATTGTTATCTCATTCTCTCGCAGGCTAAATCTTCGTTTCCGTTTCATCGAGTTTCAAATCATAACGGTGCGAAAGAAGTTTCAACTTCAAAAACAAAATATTGTATCAAATTTATCTGATAGGATTAATACCCTACCGTCTGTACCGTTGAATCTTAAAAAAAAAATGCTCTAACATATCTGACGCCGCGCCTTATGCAAAACCATTTTTGCACGTTTGTTATAAAGCTACTGTCGTGTCTCCCATCTCCCGCGGCGGCCGTGCAACAAAAACCTGCGGAGCCAATTTTTAACTGTTAGTGTACGTTTGTTAATACTTAAGGAAAAGCTTACTTAATCTTATTTTTATTGTTGTTTTTAAATAGTCAATCATAGAAAGATAAATTTGCTAAGGGTGATATGGTTAGTTAATAGGCCTAAAGTGTATCAAAATTTAACTCACTATTTTTCTGTTCATCTTACTATAGTAATTAACTTAAAATGACTCACTGAAATGGCGATGTAACATTCGTGTTAGAGAGCAATTAAATACAGGAGCTTCAGCAAATAATTGGACTAATGACATTACTCGGATTACCTTCAAGTAATTGAACGTTTTTACTAGTGCCTAATTGAACTACCTTGCTTCGAGTGCTAGCATAGAAAACTGTCTCACAGAACTAGTTTACCCATCTAGCGGAGATACCTGGCGTAGAGACGGGGCGTAGAATTGTAGCGCCGAGGACCGAGCGTAGCGAGCGGTGCTTTCTGGCTCCCCGCTTAATTCAATTACTTTGGATAACTTGAAGTATCTTGGTTATATCATGAAAAGTACTAGGTAATTTAAAACTATATAATTGATAATTCAGAGAAAGATTGATCGAATCTTAGTAGAAGCAGACGCTGCGTCTTGTGGCTTCAAAACCAACGTTAATGTTACGAGTTCTTTTGAGTTTTTTCGGGCTAGCACATTGAAGTTCAACTGAGTTGAAGTTCAGAGTGAAGACGGCTTTCATGGCAGCTAATCTACGATAAGGTAGGACACCAGAAGAAGAATAAGATTCTGAATATGACTCTTACACACACATTACATTACCAACCGAGAGGACCATTGGCATTCTCTTGACGGTGTAAAAGAACTTAACATAGATGGAAAGACGTATAGAAAAGAAAATTTTCGACAAAGAGGACTCAATCTTGAAGCTTCCTCCCTTTTTCTCGTGTACGGCAAATATGACAGAAGGAGACAACAAAGCAAACGACATAGAAATACACGAAGAAAAGATGGTACTTACTTAGATATACAGCCGTGGTGACGGTGCAAGCTGTCAGCATGACAATCTTTCCATTCCTCTCACGGATGTATTCCTTCTGTAGGATCTCTTCAGCCTTGCGTATGTCCTCGTAGTTGTAGCCAGGTTTGACTGATGGCGGCACAAAGGTCTTTCCATCCGCGTCGACGTAAGGAGGGGTGGCGGAAGCGTTGTACACAGGCGCCGGGGGTGGGTTGAGGTAACCTGACTTGGCCATGCGTTCGATGTGCGCGTCGTGCGACCGCTTGGCCACGATGAGTAGCGTGGTCTGCACCGCAGTCATTACCAACGTGATGGCCAGCAGTAGGGCCAGCAAGCACGTCATATTGGATTGGTTCATGCGCAGGAAGTAGCGCTGGTAAAGCATCTCGATCTGGGGACAAAATAAAACTACATTAAGTACTTTTGTATAAACCGTAATGTGAGGCAATGTAGGTTTTATAAAGAAGAATCTAGAAGGAACTCCAATATAATATATTACGATTTGAGAACATGCGACAGCCAAATTTTTTTTTTTTTTTTTTTTTTTTAATCTTTATTTTTTCCCATTATTATAAACATTTCAAAATACACATATAAGAAACAAATAAATCAAAAGTTAGGAATAATTAAATCTACGTAAAGTAAAAAGTAGGTGATGGGAACCCACAAAGGCACTGCCTGTGCGTGGGTAATATAAACAAAAATGCATACATCAGTAAGTACAATTAACAATAGTTATAAGTTATAAAAAAGTTATATGAGTTAGAATTAAAATGAAAAGTGATGTATTAAGGTTAACATAGAATTTATAGCAAAAGTGTTTTAACATCTGCACCGTAAAGCCATAATTTTAATTCTTTTATGTAGAGTGATATTTTATCTGTCGTTTGAATGTGTTTTGGTAGAAGATTAAATGTCCGAGGACCAATAAAGCTGCTATGTGTTTGCATTAATTTGGTATTGATTTGAGGGGTGTAAAAGATATTATTAGTCCTTTTGCTAATTCTATTTTCATTTTTTTCGAAACAATTTTTGTTTTTAAATACATATTTCATTGTCTGCAATATAAATAATTTACGGATGTTGAATATTTTAGTATCTTTGAAAAGTAACTCAGTCGAGAATGTTTTAGTTCTATTGTACATAACTTTAATAATGCGCTTTTGAGTGTTTTGTAAAGGCTTAATAAAAGCATCAAGCGCACCACCCCATCCTATAATGCCGTACATTATTGAAGATTGCACCAGTGAAAAATATATCATTCTCAATTTGTCAAGATTAAGTACTTCCTTAAGTCTATAAAATGTATATGTAAGGTATCTTAATTTCGAGATGATTTTAACAATTTGTGTTTTCCAAGTTAGATGTGTATCAATAGATACTCCTAAATATTTGATACTTTCTACTTTAACAAGTTCATTGCACAGTGTACATGTATCTTGATTGCAAATTGTATTGTGGATTCTAATTTTAAGGTTATCATGAGGTTTATTTTTATTGCTTTTATAAAAAGTTAAATAAAATGTTTTGCTGTAGTTTAAAATGAGTTTGTTACATTTTAGCCACGTTGAAACAAGTGCAATACATTCTTTTGCCTTAGAAAAAGTTTCGTTCCAAGAATTTCCGTTAACTATTATTGCCGTGTCATCGGCGTAAGAAATAATTTTTCCTGGGATTACAAAATTACACAAATCATTTATATACATCAAAAATAGAATCGGGCCAAGTACAGTTCCTTGCGGAACTCCATTTTTTATCTGAGCTTCTGAACTATACATATTCCCAATTTTTGTTTTTTGTGTTCTGTCTTTAAGATAGTTTGTGAGTAGTTTAAGTGTGTCTTTTTTGAAACCTAATTGATTTATTTTTTTAACGAGTAAGTTATGATTTACAGTGTCGAAAGCTTTTCTTAAGTCCAAGAATATTGCTAGACATTTCTTATTTTTATCGATAGAAGTGTATATATTTTTTGTTAAATCATATATTGCATCTTCAGTACTCAGATCTTTACGAAAACCGTATTGGTTGTGGGATAGAATATTATATTTTTCTAAGTGTTCCATGATTCTATTTTTGATGCATTTTTCTAATATTTTTGATAGATTTGAAACAAGAGAGATTGGTCTATAATTGTCTAATTTATGTGATTCACCAGATTTATAAATTGGTATGATGGTGGAGGTTTTAAACTGTTTTGGAAAATGACCCTCTTTAAGGCACATATTAAAAATATGTTGCAAAGGAGTTAAAATATGTTGTTTTATTTTTTTCAAAGTGTTACAAGATAGTCCATCAATTCCCTTAGAATTAGATGATTTGAGGCTATCAATACATTTATCAATTTCATTTATTGTGATAGGTGAAAAACTTTCTATAGGGTTTATTGATTCGTTAGCTACAGTTATATGTGAGGATGTCTCTAGGTAAGTATTATTATCATTTATCTTGGATGATTCAAGTACCTCATCTACTATATTTGTAAAAAAGTAATTAAATTTTTCGGCAATGGTAGATTTGTCAGTTATTGATTTGTTATTTATTTTAACCTCATTTATAACAGGTGAATACATACGATTTTTGTTTGCAATTTCATTTATAATATTCCATGTTTTCTTACTATCATTTTTTGCGTTTTCAATTTGTTCGCAATAGTATTTCTTTTTACAATTTCGAATAAGCCTATTGAGTAAGTTTCTGTACATTAGATATTTTGTTTGCAGATAAGGCATTGTTCTGAGATTATTCTTTTGGCAATCTATTTGATATTTAAACATTTCTCTATATAATTTATCTCTTTGTTTAATTGATATAATTAATCCAACTGTTATCCAAGGTTTAATTTTTTTATATTTATTTTTAGTGACCACTATTTTACTTTCACTTTTTAGAGTATGATCTCTCAGAGTTTTATAGAAATTCTCTAGTGCGAGATGTGGATTTTCTATTGATATCACATTTTCCCAGTTTTCTGACCGAAGTAAAGAGTTTAGAGTTTCATAATCAATGTCTACTTTTTCTAGATTTTCAGAATTTCGGTTTAGAGGAGTATTTTTGAAATGATGTCCATAAAAGGTTGGGTAATGATCTGTGATATTTGTTTCAAGAATTGAAGAGATGATATTAACCGCCTTGTGCGACTTGACAAATATGTGGTCTAAACATGCCAAGTGACTTAAGGTTACTCTTGTTGGTGAGTTAATATATGACATGTGTCCAGAGCTAGATAAACAATCAAGATACTCATTTTGACAATTCACATTTGTATTATTATCATTAATATTTATATTAATGTCTCCTGTCACAATGGAAAAAGTGAAATTGTTTCTATCAAGTTTACTAACAAAAGATTTTAGTTCTTTTACAAATAAAAAATCATTTAATGAAGGGGATCTATATATGGCTAGAATATGATATTTATAGTTGTTTTGACAAAAAGTTACTTTTATTGCATTGGCTGTTTTAAATTCAATAATTTCAGCGGCAACATTTTTCAGAGTATTATGACAGAAGACAGTAACTCCATCATGACCAGTATGCTTACAGGCAGATGAAATTGTTGTATATTCTGGTAAGTCATATGGAATTACTTGTTTCATTTGAGTTTCAGTTAAAACAATTATGCTTGGAGAAAAATCTAGATTATTAATAAGTACACAGAGCTCATCGAAGTTTTTCCTTATACTCCTAATATTCATGTTTAAGATCGAGAAATTAACATTTTTAAATAGGTTATTTAGTTCACATGGGTTTTTACATTTGTAATTTTCGTGTATATATTTTTCTTCAGACATTTTGAAAGGTGATAGTAGTTTGCTATTTGGTTTTATTATCCTTTATTCAGAGGGGATGTCTTCAGGCGTTCTTATGAGTAAGATTGGAGATGTTTCGTTTTTTCTCATCCATATTTTTCCATTTTTTGCCCATATAAATTTGTAACCCAATCTTGACGATTTAGCTAGGTAAAGTAGGTGTTTATTAAATTGGGTCAGTTGTTCGTTAATATATATTGTGTTGTTTTCTTCAAAATTTATGTTTTTTGCGTATAAAATACCATATTTTTTTTTATGTGCTATAATTACTTCTTTACTTTCTTTGTTTTGTAGAGATACTACAATGGCAGTATTTTTGTTCATCGGGTTTTTATTTTTGCTTCTGAAAATATTTGACACGTTAATCGATTCTTTATCACATTTGAGTATGTCTATTATATTATTAAATACATTTGTGATATTTTCATTTTCCTTAAAAGGAACACCCTGTATTTCAATATTGTTTAGTTTTTCATTTTGTTCCATTTTATTAATGTGTAATTTTATTTCTTTATTTTCTGCTTGAAGTTGTTTAATCAGTATTTCTTTATTTTTGTTTTTTTCTTCATATTCGTCTAATTTCTCACAGCAAAATTCGACGGACTTCTTAAGTTCTTTTATTTGTTCATTAAAAGATTTCATAAGTTGATTGGTTAATTCATTAAATTTTTTTTCAATGCATTTGATCATTTTATTAGTCATTGTGTCTTCTTCTTCTGAGTCGCTAGATGGCGCCTTTTTTTGAGTTTGTCTCTTCTGCTTATTCATTTTGTAAAATGGTTCGATGATCGGATATATTTAATTTATAAATAAAATGTACGAATTTTATTTTTAAAAATAAAAAATTTTCTGTCAGCTTCAGTAGGATTCGAACCGAGGTCGCCAGAAATGTCTGCGCAAACTTGGTCAGTTGTTTATACCACTGACCCACGAAGACTGTGAAGTGATCCGTGAAAATACCGGACTATAATAGGAACCGAGCACCAAAGAAATAAAAATAATTGTTTATTGTTGTGTTCACTGATTACTGATGGAGAATGATCACTTCAATTGTTCAGGTGTCACTTCATTTTATTATTCGTTCACAAATGTTTATTTTAATATTTCTTAGTATATAAGTTAGTTGAAAATTGAAATCCTTCACTGTAAATACTGCTAAAACTTTTTACTTTGTGTTTCATGGGTTATAAACCATATATTTTTAAATGTTTGTTCGGAGCGATTAAGATGCGTGTATACTGTGAATACTTAGTATTGTTGTTCGCGTAGGATCGCAAATGGATGCGTAGAATACCTGAGACCTTTAAAATAGCGTGGTGTGCTACCACGTGAACGTTGTGAACCAAATTCTGGGTTCTGGTCACATCAAGAGTTGGTATAAGAGGAGAGTATGGAAGAACATGAATAAAGCAAGAATTTGCTATGTTGCGAGACATTCTAACTTCTTTGCCCACCTACGCGGAAAAATTGGCCTGTGGTTATTAAAAATATTTTTATCTTATGGAAAATAAAAGTATTTTTCCAGTAAGAAATTTCACACATTAAGAACCGTGGTGTTTTTTTATTTATTGTAAAGTTAGAAAAAATATACAACTTTCAAGCCAGGAAGTAAAACTGTTCTGAGAAGGATAACGAGTACTTTTAAGCGCCTTTGTGTAAACAACGTTTTATGAAGCGTTACTTTTTCTACATATTTATTTCAGTTGCAATTTTATTGCGCTTTTTATTAAGCCAACATTTAATTCTTACTTTATATTTCAACGCCGTAATGTTTAATGGGTTGAGTAAATAGTAGGCACTAGATACCTACTACATTATTAATATACATCAAATTTTATGCTGATAGGCAATTTAAAACAACCATTTGAATTAGCAATTGACCCAATTACTACAAACTTAGCAATTGACCCAATTCAAAAAATACAAAAAGCAATTATTAAACTCATCCTGCAAGTACCATTTCACACAGATTCTAGCGAAATCTACAAAGCATTAGAAGTCATGTCAATAAGACAAATTTATGGCAAATCTGCTATAATATAACTTGTCCAAAACAAACAACATATTCCAATTCAACCAAAAACCATAACACAAACCAGGTCCTCAACAAATAAAACACTGAACATACCGATAACCCACACCACACATGGACAAAGACACTTTCAGTATTATGTAACCAAACTTTTTAATTGCATGCCCATTACTTTGAAACAAATACTATCTGCAAATACATCTACAAACATTCATAAAAAACATATCACTGACTGGATTAAAAATCAAGATATTAACTTTATACAAAACATTATTATTCCCAACCAAACATAACAAAACTATAAAATTAAATAAACCTAAAAATTAAGTAGTTTTTCAAGTATCCAACAACTATACATACACTTACAATTTATATATGTGTGTACATATATGTATGTGTATGTGAATGTGTATGCGTATGTATACGTATGTATATATTTATACCCTCTCGTACTAAGTTGATCTTTCGTGACGGTAGACCAGTTTTTAGTTGATCCGTTTGCTCTTGTTGATCCAAACGGATAAGTTGATCTATTACCGAAGCTGGCATACATATGTGGATCCTTATAGATCAACTTAAGTCATCGAGATTTTGCTGTAAGCCACGCCCATTTTTCGGTGGCATATACATTTTACACGTTTTGTCTATGTTGATCTTATATAATGACCAATCAGAGAGGGAAGCATTCTGATTGGTCATAAAAAACATGTACCTATATGGAACATTACGGTTAATTCGTTGATCTGATTATATATGATATATTATTGCGCGTTCTAGGGCTACCAAAGAGTTGTTAGATTATTGCAGGGCTGCGACATACTCTAAATTGTGTATTATTATTATTTGACAATAAATATTTTCGGTAGTACGAAGTGCGGCAAAAAATTATACGGAGAGGGAAGAGACGAGGGAGGGGGAAGGTGGGAAAGGTGTAAGGGAACGGGGTGCACGGGAAAGGACATGCAGGGAGAAACAATTTGAGTGAGTGAATTTCACCGCCGCCTCGGGAACCACTTACTGGATAACCAACAACTCTGCCATGGGTCACCCCAAAGGGGGGGGGTAGGGGTAGGGTGGGGGGGGGGGGGGTGGTGGGGGGGGGGGGGGGGGAGGAGGGGGGGGGGGGGGGGAGGAAATGGCTTAAGTAAGGACTAATTGAATAATTATAAATGAGGAATTCCAATTTGTGAAAATAGGGTACCGCCACCCCGGGAACCATTGACTGGAAAACCAACACCTCTGCCAAAGGTCATCCCAGGGGGGAAGGGGGTAGTGGAGTACGGGGGTAGGGGGTGGCAGGGTGGGGGGGGTAAGGGGGGGGGTAAATAAATGGCTTTAGTAAGGACTTATTGTAAAATTGTAGACGAGTAATTGCAGGGGAGTAGGGAGGGCGGGGGGGGGGGGGATCAATCTGGGAATATGGGGTACCGCCTCCCCGGGAACCATTGACTGGATAACCAACACCTCTGCCATATGTCACCTCAAGCGGATCGTTGCGTTTGGTGTCTAAGCAGGGGTGCCCGGGTTCATGGGGTGAGGTTTGTTCAGGTCTTGGCGGTGGATGCGTCTGGCCACCTGGCCACCTGCTGCGTGGCGGGCCGGATCAAGAGAGCTTGGTTGAGAGAGGCATTTTAACCTTTCAAGCCTGACTCTCTCGACCCATCGACTTGCTACTCTGGCCCTATGGCACCAAACAGACTTAAATTTTGGATTCTTACTTAAGAGCACGGTCTGTACACGAATCAATCAAAAACTCTTCCAAAAATATAGTTTTTAGAAAACTCATAGTTTTTCAGGGCGCGTTTTACACTTGGAATCGGTCACAACTCTAGCCCTATGGCACCAAACAGACTGAAATTTTGGATTCTTACTTAAGAGCACGGTCTGTACACGAATCAATCAAAACATCTTCCAAAAATATAGTTTTTAGAAAACTCATCGTTTTTCAGGGCGCGTTTTACACTTTGAATCGGTTACAACTCTAGCCACATGGCACCAAACAGGACGATTATTTTGGATTCTTACTTAAAAGCACGTTTTGTACACGAATCATTCAAAAAAATTTCCAAAAGTATAGTTTTAAAACTCTTCGTTTTTCAGGGCACGTTTTACACTTGGAATCGGTTACAACTCTAGTCCTATGGCACCAAACAGGACGATTATTTTGGATTCTTATGAAAAAACTTTAGTCCTGAAGCGGAATTAAGTGAACTGAATGCTGTAGAAATGATATCTCGTTTGATCTTTTTACAATGCTTCGAAGCTCCCCACACGGGGATGCTACAAAGCACCGCACAAAGAGGAGACCGATTATACTATATCATTCTCTCGCAAGCTAACTCCTTTAAATGGATGTGTTTGTCTCTTTTTCGCTATTTTTTGTTTCATTGAATTTCAAATCACAACGGTGCTAAAGAAGTTTTCACTTAAAAAATGTGCGTTCGGACCGGGGGAACGAACTTATACTAACGAGAGTTTTACGCTGTGTTGTTTTTTAAACCAAGTACTCAATAATTTGGGTAATTCTAGAAAAACTATTTGGTTATTGATATGCATTAAAAGAATTCACATCGCATACTACTTTTCTAAACATAAAATAATTTCTAGCAAATTTCCACACACGGAGAGGCTACGAAGCACCGCACATAGAGGAGACCGATTATACTATCTCATTCTCTTGCAAGGTTACTCCTTTAAATGGACGTGTTCGTCTCTTTTTCGTTATTTTTCGTTTCATTGAGTTTCAAATCACAACGGTGTTAAAGAAGTTTTCACTTAAAAAATGTATGTTCGGACTGGGGGAACGAACTTATACTAACGAGAGTTTTACGCTGTGTTGTTTTTTAAACCAAGTACTCAATAATTTGGGTAATCCTAGAAAAACTATTTGGTTACGTCACCGTCACGCAATTGATGAGGAAAAGCATTCACCACCAAGACCTGGACACACCTCACGCCATGAACTCGGGCAACTCTTATAATGCACCAAAAGCAGCAATCACTTCGGGTGACCGATGGCAGAGGTATTGGTTATCCAATAAATGGTTCCCGGGATGGCGGTACGCAAGCTCCCAAGCTAACTTGAAATGACTTTAGCCGTTTTTGGTGACTAGGTCCGAATAGCCAGGTACTTCCCCACCGTCCTCTCTCCATCTCCTTCCGGGGGGGGGGAGAGGGGGGATAGAGATGGCTTGAATAAGGACTAATTGAATAATTATTAATGATTTTGTAATTCCAATTTGGGAGTACGGGGTACCGCCACCCCGGGAACCATTAACTGGATAACCAACACCTCTGCTATAGGTCTCCTCCAGCGGTTCGTTACGTTTGGTGACTAAGCAGGGGTGCCCGGGTTCATGAGGTGATGTTTGTGGAGGTCTGTGCGGGGGACGCGTCTGCCCACCATCTGCATGGCAGGCCAGATCGCGTATTTCCAAACCCTGTACCGGTTCAGTCGCGGTAGTGACATTTTAAATTGTTATTACACCTCTTTATTGGTTATTTTTATTATTTTGCAAAAACAAAAATTGTTCTAGAACCTAGATAAAATAATCTTTCCTATGTATATAATAGAAATTAATAATTTTATTTCTAAATATTAAAATTTTGATACTATCCCATATATTGTAAATATACCTCTTTATTTGTTATTTTTAATCATTTTGCAAAAACAAAAATTGTTCTAGAATCTAGATAAAATAATATTTCCAATGTGTATATTAGAAATTAATAATTTTATTTCTTAATATTAAAATTTTGATATTGAAAATGTCAATTATCGCTACGGCTGAAACGGTATTAGTTTACCAAACATCCAAATATTATTACGTGGATGCCCTTTATACATAAAGTTCGGAGCGGGACGTGCCCCGCGCCACTTCAGGCCGCCGCGCAGAAAAGTAAAGGCCGAAAGTAAGATAACGATTTACAGCGCTGTTCACTGTAAGACTTTTCTGCGCGGCGGCCTGAAGTGGCGCGGGGCACGTCCCGCTCCGAACTCTGTGTGTAAAGGGTACTATATTATCATTATGAGGCCTGTAGACACGTCCGAACATGAATGGCCTAGACAACTAGACATATCATGACAATGGTCGCACGGACGCGGTAATTTAAGTAAAAGATGAATCACCCAAAAGGTCGGTCATTTACTAGACTTGAATACATCGGCAGAATTATCAAATCACCCTTTTTTACAATTTGTATCAACAATATACGGATGGGCGCGCCCGTGCGATATCGGTCAGTCCCACACGGCGGAGAGATCCGGGGATATTCAAAGCTAATATTTAATATAATATGATTATGACAATTAAAAAAATTTTTATGATAAATAATATTTTTTTTTACGATTATATAAGAATTATAATATGCGTAAAATGTATTCGGCGGCAAACAATTATTTAAAAAAAAAATCTTATTGAAATGTTGTCATGTTATTCAAATAAATTTATTTCTTATTTCCTAGTTTTGTTCACTTTTATATATTTTTAGTTATAAAGTATTTATATCGTGGTCGAGGGGTAAGGCTCTTGACTCGCAATCCGAACGTGGCGAGATGAATCCCATCGGGGGTAAATAAATTTTATTTGTATTATTTCGCAAATAATGCATTTAAAATAATGTATACTATATTTGCGGCACTTTCCAGAGGGCAAGATAGTCTCAGTATTGCCCTAGTATAAGACCACCATTCAGAATCGAAACATTGCTTGAAATAGCTTTAGCCGTGTTTTGTGACTAGATCTGGACTAGGCTGTCTGATCCAACAGTTACCACGTAGGAACCTACTATTTTAAAATTTAACCTTACCTTACCTGACAATATAAAGCAACATAATTCTATGAATAAGGTTAAATATATGGTGAAAAATTGGTTATTGGAAAAAGAATATTTATTTTGATACTTGATACTTGATAAAATTTATGAAAAAATGTTTAAACTGTAGATAAAAGATGTAAATTATAACTTTAAATATATTTGTAAGTAATTATAAGCACCTGCTGTCAAGCCAATCGCAATTGGCTTAGCGGGACTGGATTGTTGATTTATAAAATAAATAAATAAATTCAAAAAAAAAAAATAAAACCTTAAAAATATAATCTTGACACTCAATGCACTCGAAAACGAAATCTCAATCCAAAAATAGTTACACCTGCCACAAAATCAATTCCAATTGTTATATAGAGTAACTTCACAAATCGTCAAAAACTCTGTATTACTAAGGACGGGTTGTTTCAAAAAATTTGATGAATTCATCAAATATTTTAAGTTAATTTTCACGTTCTGTGTAAGTTCTATTCAAGTTCTGTGATTATTTCAGTTTCATGCAGCAACTAGCCTATAATGATATAATAACAGAACTTGCATAGAACCTCCACAGAACGTCAAAATTAACTTCAAATATTTGATGAATTCATCAAATTTTTTGAAACAACCCGTCCTTAGTGTTTAAATACAGAATTCGTGATGATTTCTGCCGAAAACAAGCATTATACCAATGAAAGCATATAATTCCTTTTCGGATAACTGCTCTATCATTTCCCGGGTGAACGTCACATCTGACGATTTGTTTCGTCACGTGTTTCTCCACCATATCTTCCAGTCATTAAATTCAAATTAATTTCTAACAGTATTAATACGTTAGTGTCTGCGTGGTTGAAATTTAAGAACCCGGCTTTGAGTGCATCTCTGACGCCACGCCGTACGCGCCACGCCACATAAACATCTGTGAAATTTCAAACATAGCTACCGTTGTTATTCGGTTTCGAATTCAAGAATTCGTCAAAGGACGGTGTCACTCCCATTAGCAGGTCGCATGAGAACGTGCCTTCCCTAGGAATAAGTAATACGATTTTGTAAATTTGTTAATCTCTTCCCGAAATGGAAAGATTGACGATAATACTTAGCTGTATCATACGACTTTATATTACATGTGACGTCTTTGCCTGTCCCGGTTTCTTTGTCCTGGTGTCTAGCTGTCACTGGATCACAGTGGATCCGAGGAACGGGCTATTTTTTCGGAAACAGTTCCAATCATATTTATAAAATGGTCACCAGCACTCAAATTGGGCGAAGCCGAACCCAGGACCTAGCAGCAAAAATCTGCGGAGCAGGTTTTAAATGGTAGTAATTATAATAACCGTAAATAATATTCAGAAGTAATTATTTACATTGAAAAAATTATACTTTTTCACTTTCCGCAAAATTTAAAATAAAACTGCTTTTATACCCCTGAAAACATAGAATATTCATGATCAAAATTACACATGAGTTTCATGGTAAAGTCGACGCCCTAAAACTTAACGGATAGACGAAATCCGGTCGAATCAGAGAGCAAATAGCGTCATGAAATTATGTACAACATTGGAGACGTTGCAAGTTTTTACACGTTTAGTTGCTTAAGAGGTCTGTTCACGCGAGCGAAGATTGACTATCCAAAAAAGCATAATGATAGGTATAATTGTCGTGTGTCCTGCTCTAGTAAAGTACTGGAAAGGGGCGTACGAGAGGCGGTAGTGAAGGGGGAAATCGTAATACGTATTGTCGCACATCGCGAGCGAACATAAAAATTAAATAATTATGTAGTGAACAAAGCAGAAATTATATGTAATATTACGCTTGAATATTTGCAGGAAGCCGGTGAACGGTCCCTTTCGTTTAGTACCTTAGCATTAGCGGACGAGGGACACACATGCGGAGGTCTCTGGACATATTCTGTAGTAGTGTTAGTTTGTTTATAGTACAAACGCTGGGTGTCAACAAAATTTACAATTTTACAATAATTCTTCGGTTAGGTTTGATTGTTTCACAATATACTAAAATTTATATTCAACGATGTTGTGATATTTTTATCTTGATTGAATCATTGAAAACAATTATAATTATAACAAAAGAAAACAATATAGAATTTTACCCCGATTTGATGTTTACATGTTAGAACAGAGTTCAAAATGTGAAGTTTTGTCAAATATTAATTTGGAGGTACGATTAAACAACCCGGCCTAACATTCGCATACAAAATAAAATCGGTGACCGGACAACTTGGAATGAGACCAACTCAAAACCATCTCAGATAAGTCATTTAGAGTGATAAAATATTTATAAATATAAAATAGGTTACATTAGGTTAGGGTTATCGGCTAATTTAAAATTATTTTTTTCATAGCTTTTTGACTTTTCAAGGAGGTGTTGAGTTGAATTTATTCTCAGTTGGCATGGAACCATCTAATCGACATATTTAGGCACTTTCATGAAAACAAAAAAAAATTAATGATGACTTCCGTGGTCGAAGGGTAAGACTCTCTCTCGACTAGCGATCAGGAGGTGACAGGTACAAATCCCGGAGTGGGCAAGTAGGTAAATTATATTTGATTGATTTGTATTTTTTCACAATTCAATAATTTAAAAATAATATATGGTATATTTGCGGCACTTTCCAGAATGTAAATAACTCTCAGTAGGACTCTGGTGTAAGACCACCATCCAGAATTGAAATGGCTTTAACTGTGTTTAGTGACTAGATCTGAATATCCGGGTGCTTCCCCACCTTCCTTTACCCCATATCCTTCCCCTCCTCACCAATTTCAGCCTCACAACATACCAAAATTGAGGATGCCATAGTCTCACCACATTCAACAATTTGGGAGGCGGGTAAGGGTACCGCCGCCCCGGGAACCATTTGTTCGCTACGTTTGGTGACTTAGCAGGGGTGCCTGGATTCACGGGGTGAAGTTTGTCCGGGTCTTGGCGGCGGATGCGTCTATTGATATGTCAGATTTGAAAGTCAAATAATATGTGTAACTTCACATTCAATTATACTGTAAGGTTCCAAAATCGGTGTCTCGGAGGTATGTTGGTTTTCCTTGCATACGCCTGAGGGATCTTTTTGTACAGTTTTTTTTAACGTTAGCTCTACACAGATACTTGAGTCGGGTGATGTCAAGAGTCAAAATAACAGAAGAGCACGTATGAGACGATGTATGAATGTGAACGAAGCAAGGAGTGTGTGCCAAGATCGAGTTGTTTGGCGGTCCGTCCTCTCTGCCTACCCCTGCGGGGAAACGGCGTGATGGTTAGTTAGTTAGTTAGTTAGTTAGCTCTACACAGGAAGCCCTGAGGAAAAAGGGGTCTTTTTAGGAAAGGAAGGAGATGAAGTTCTGGGAAAGAGAAGGGTATTAGGGGTGGGAAGGAATCTGGGGGTCAGTGTGTCCAGGAGTGTCCCGGGCGTATGAATCAATCCCTCCCGCTGCGGTGCAAGGCGATGTTTTGAGAGAGTACCTACAGCTGAAGTCAAAGAGACTCCCTCAATCGTTCTCTCCCGATCCGAGCCTGTCATGCAGCTGGTGGGCAGAAGCATCCACCGTTAATACCCGGACAAACCTCACCCCATGAATCCGGGCACCCCTGCTAAGTCACCAAACGTAGTGAACCACTTGGTAGAGGTGTTTGTTATCCAATAAATGGTTCCCGGGGCGGCGGTATCCATACCCGCCTCGCATTCAGTCTACTTCATCCTTCGTCTGCCAGTTTCCATGCCTTACTGCCATACATATCTATACCTAGTTATGTATCCTTGTATCGTAGAAAATATTTTAAAAATAAAAGCTGAACTGCCAAAATAGTGTTTCTTACTACCTACCTACTACCTAGTAAACACAAGTATATTGGCATTATTGAATGCATTCTCCAGTTTTCGGTAAACAGATCTAAAATGATAAAACAAACCACGAACATGCACCTGCGTTGTCTGACACACACAGATACACGATTCTATTACCTCTCCCCCCGGCCCGCGCACGTTTCGCTCCCACGTGACTAGCAAAAGAGTGAATGAGATGACATCAAAAAACCTAGGTAATTTTACGATAAATTTGCGCGTAACTAGATCCGGTTTTTGACGCAAATATAACTGTTTTCAGTGCAAACTAAAATTTTACCGTATACTTCATCATATTCCTGAGGCAGGATATGAAAGGATTTTTCAAAAATAGCATCCATTTGGTCAGAAAAAAATTCCAAAGTAGCCTCCTAAATTCATCGATAAATTGTCATCTTTTGAAGCCTATATTTTATAATTTAAAACAAAAATCGAAAATTGGATTCATATCCGTACTTTTTATATAGCTAACCTGTCATTTAAAAAAAAATTGAAAACAATTAGTTTGATATTTTAGCCGTTAATCCGGAACTAAATTTTGTATGAAACAGGCCACGCATACGTTCCTCTTAAAGCGGGCGAGTTCAGAGTGGTCATCACGTGATGACGCGATGACGGTTTGGCGGGCCCTTTCCCCCGGCCCCTCAACCCGCCGGTTTTGCCCAAGGAACATGTTAAAACACGCCTGAGTGTCTCCTACTACAAAGAAGCGAACGTGCGCGTAATGGAAGTAAATCGAAGATGTCATCGTTTTTATGTGTTTTGGATACATAGAAAAATTAAATAATACCCAATACATCACCGTTTTTTTTAAAGTTAGTTTATTAGTTTTATAGTTAAAGTTTTGCTTTATTTACCAAAAAATGGTTTTAAAGACGGTTGATTTACGTAGTGTAAAAAATTAATATTCGTCATTATTAAGCTTGAGATGTTTTCTATGACAATTAATTTTTTTTCATATTGTATATGATTGCAGATGAAAAAAATCTAAAGGTCGATTGACGAATTATTGAAAACGGACATTTTATAAACTGTTTTAAAAGTAAGACAGTATTTTATATAAATATTTAATTTTAACTGGTGGTATAAAACACACTTGTAACTAAAAAAGTATTCTATAATTTTTTTTTGCCTCTGTTATGTGCACGGATGACTTTAAAAATACGCAAACAACATAAAATATTGAAAATTCCTCGTGCTCTCTTAATATACTGATTATTATAGTCATTCCATTTATATTAGGTATATATTATTATAGCATTGTAAAAAGAGCAAACGAGATGCGCAGTGTAAACAAACGAGATCTAATCCTTTCCACTAAGAACTTAGAAATTACTTGCTATCGTTTAGAATTGTGCCGACTGTGCCTGAGCAGATACTTCCGGGGTATTGCCCGAACTGAGAGGAAGCGGGACAGATTCTGCTGTCCCGCCCAACTTTGCGAGGAATTTGCTAAAAATTTGCTATAAATTATGTAGTATTTAGAAAAGTAGTAATGCGATATTAATTCTTTTAATGCAGATCGATAACCAAATAGTTTTTCTAGAATTACCCAAATTATTCAGTATTTGGTTTAAAAAAATAACTTAGATTTAGCATAAAACTCTCGTTAATATAAGTTCGTTCCCCCAGTCCGAACACACATTTTTTAAGTGAAAACTTCTTTAGCACCGTTGTGATTTGAAACTCAATGAAACGAAAAATAGCGAAAAAGAGACAAACACATCCATTTAAAGGAGTTAGCTTGCGAGAGAATGAGATATTATAATGGGTCTCCTCTTTGTGCGGTGCTTTGTAGCCTCCCCGTGTGGGGAGCTACGAAGCATTGTAAAAAGAGCAAACGAGAAATCATTTCTACAGCATTCAGTCCAATTAATCCCGCTTCAGAACTAAAGTTTTTTCTAGTTTATAGTTTTAAAACTTCTGTCTTTAACTTTTTTAAAAGCAAATTTTTTTATTGCAATATTAATCTAATATATTTTTTTAAATTATGCATTAAAAAAAAACAGTAAATCAATAAAATGAACATTACACATTAAATTAATTATGATGAAATTTGACCATTGGGCGACCACTATTTCACATTAAAATTTAATTATGATGTAGGTACTCAAGATGTAAAATTTAATTATGATAGTACCTGAGATGTAGTCGAAGTCGAGTTCTTAAATTCCTCTTTCAACCAATCGCCTTGCAATGCAGTGGGAGAGATGGATTCATATGTCCATCTAATCTGCGACATTCGTATAGCAGTTAAAAACCCGCTCCGTGGGTTATTGAATCAATGTTTTGTTTTTGCTAACTCAGATGTTTTACATGTCCTTGGACTTGTAAAATTTGTTCTCTTTCGTAATTTTCAATTTCGGAGTAAAACTATAGATTTGCATACAAATCAAATCCACACCGCCCGCCCATCACAGATTTTTTCCTTATATCTTTTATAAGGAATTTTTATATATATTTTTTAATTAATCGTAAATCGAACTTGCGACTTCTGAATTCTTAGTCAAGGAACGTTAAGCAATGCACTATCGTAAAATAATACAAATTTATCAAAAAAAAACTTACCTGCGCACACCATAATTTGAACTTGCGACTTCTGAATTCTTAGTCAAGGATCGGAGAAAGGAACGCATTATCGTAAAATAATACAAATTTATCAAAAAAAAATTACTTGCGCACGCCATAATTTGATCTTGCGACTTAAAGCAACGCATTGTCGTAAAATAATACAAATTTATCAAAAAAAAAATTACTTGCGCACAAAATAATTTGAACTTGCGACTTCTGAATTCTTAGCTGAGTAGGTGGTTTTCCGATAAATGGTTCCCGGGGCGGCGGCGCACATACCCGCCCCAGAAATATTGAAAATCCCATTTGGGTGACGGGGCGAGAGAGTCCAACTGGAGATTTCATAGTAAGGTCTCCCTCAATCAGTCTCTCCCGATCCAACCCGCCACGCAGTAGGTGGGCAAACGCATTCGCTGCAAAGACAAACCTCACCCCTTGAATCCGGACACCAATCACTTGGGGTGACCTATGGCAGATCTACTTCACCAAAAACGGCTAAAGTCATTTCAAGTTAGCTTGGGGTATCGCCGAGATACGGTAGCGGTAGCGGTAGAAGTGAAACCTTCAGAAAACTTAAGTAGACAATTTTCATTAGTGAAATAATTTTTTGAATCTTAAGAAGCTGTGTGGGGGATCTTTTTAGAAAAGGAAGAAGACGGTAGTTTAATAAATTCTGGGACGCCGCCGCCCCCCTCCCCCCTGGGGTGACTTATGGCAGAGGTTGGTTTTCCAGTAAATGGTTCCCGGGGCGGCGGTATAATTGATAACGCCTCCTTCACTCACTCACTCAAATTGATTCTCCCTGCATGTCCTTTCCCGTGCGCCCCGTTCCCTTCCACCTTCCCCGCCTTCCCCCTCCCTCGATCTTCCCTCTCCGTGAAATTTTTCGCCGCATTTCGTACTACCGAAAATATTTATTGTCAAATAATAATAATAGAAAATTTAGAGTATGTAGCAGCCCTGCAATAATCTCACAACTCTGTGGCAGCCCTAGAACGCGCCATTATATATCGGATCAACACATCAACAGTAAAACTCCATATAGGTACATGTTTTTTATGACCAATCAGAAGGCTTCCTTCACAACCTCTCTGATTGGTTATTTAAATCGGATCAGCAAAAGAACTGTAAAACGACATTTAGGTACATAAGTTATACGATTATGTAGATCAACGAAGTGTGTTAATTTACAAGCGACAGATCAACATAGCATGTTAATTTGCAAGCGATTCCCATACAAATTTTGAAAATTTTATGAAAAGTACATCAAATATTTTTAATTGCAAACTGGCAACCTTGGTAACTAATGTAATAATGTTGCCAAATCATACAGATGTATTCCATCATAGCCAAGTTATATGGTGTTAAAGGTGGATCAACTTGGCTTATAACTTCTTACTGGATCAACACACTACGGGAAGAGGCCAATATATATATATATTTATATGCATGTGTGCAGGTACCTGTATTTATATGGATGTGTATGTATGTGTATGTTTATATATATATATATATTTTTTTTATATTCCTCTAATGTATTTAAATACTTTTTTTCTCTTCTAAATAACCAATGTACAAGAACTATTAAAATTTGAAAAAAAAATACATATAAAACTTTCTATTACAACACATAAATACTTGTCATACATAAACATAAATAAACACGTAAACACCTCAGCACAGGTTCTCCTAGTGAGGTGTTCACGAAACATACAACAATACCTATCCACAGTTTCACCTTCACAAACCTACCTTACACCCAACATAATAAAATTACAATATATATTATGTAAAAAATGTTTTTCAAAATTGATCTATAGGTAAATACTGTAAAGCATAGAAATAAATAAATAAATGAAAAACTCCAGTCCAGTAGGATTATGTAATTTAATGAAAATCTATTTCCTTAGTTAAAATAATTTTCAAAATTTTAATTTTTCAAGGCGCAAACTCTAACGTGTCGTGTGTGACATCACGGCAAACGATTTTAGTCGGTTGATAGGTCAATAATCAGTACATCATTGA
The DNA here is from genome assembly GCA_936435175.1 of Glyphotaelius pellucidus. Taxonomy (NCBI): domain Eukaryota; kingdom Metazoa; phylum Arthropoda; class Insecta; order Trichoptera; family Limnephilidae; genus Glyphotaelius; species Glyphotaelius pellucidus. The sequence continues at coordinate 8,363,794 of OW386542.1, forward strand.
ATAGTGTATGGCAGAATCGAGATATTTTAAAATTATGAATTGAAGAAATATTTTAAAATATCTTAAGAATATTGAAGAACTTATTATAAAATGATTTTTGTCGGTCGATAGATCGATAGTCAGTACATCATTGAATGGTGTATGGCAGAATCGAGAATTAAATTATAAATTGAAAAAATATTTTTAGATATTAAATATCTTTAGAATATTGAAGAACATATTATAAAATGATGTTTTTTGATATCTCAATAATTATTGAATGGTGTACGGTAGAATCAAAATGTTTTTTAAATCATAAATTGAATAACATATTATAAAATATCTTTAGAGTATATTTGAAGAACTTATTAAAAAAAGATTTTTGTCGGTCGATATTCAGCACATCATTGAATAGTGTATAGTAGAATCGAGATGTTTATAAATCGTAAACTGAAGAACATATTATAAAATATATACAGCAGTTATTGAATACCAACTTGCAAATATACAGCCCTTTACGTACTAGTTAAAAATAATTCCGTAAAATTGAATATACCTATCCCGTACAATCAATTTTTGAGGTTATGACTATTTTTAGGTTGGGACAAGTTTTGAGGTTATGACTTAAAATTTCGTATAATAAAATTAGCTAAACCGTCCATAATTTTACATTACATTCGTATAGAAACCTTAAACTGAACATAAATATGTTATAAAATTATGTAGGTTCACATATTTAGACATTTAAACATAAAATTTTATAAACCACATCCCCTTTTCTGGCATTTTGTCCATCCTCAAAGATAGATCGTGTAATGTTTATGCAGAGTATTGACACATTGCTAGTCAATCCAAGGGAGCTTGCTGTGCCTCAATACAATGACTGTCTTCTGACCTTCAAAAACGTGGTTTTGGACATTTTCCTCATTTTTTTCGATTTAAATATTTGTATAAGGAATTGGACATTGTTTCGATCCTTTTCACCTTTTTAAAAATTCACGTGCTTAACTCCATAGATTATACTTTCTGTTGTCTAGAAGTAGGAACTTAGTTAAAATATTTTTATCATATTTTATCCATTTGGAATTTGTAAATTTGGACATTTATCCTTTTTAACTTCGTCCATTCGGAAATTTATCAACCAGACAAATATGAAATTTTGGCAGCACTTTGATATTTTTTTTCCATTTCGACATTTATTTGTTTGAAATTTGTGCAGTTGAATATTTTTATTAATTTAATTAGACAAATACAATTATTTAACATTATTCAGAAACAAAAAATATTTTTCATGGTTTAATTATTTCTTGTATTGTTTGATCTTCGGTTTCTGACACTGAGTTTTTCCGACATGTTCTATCACAAATAGATAATTAAGTTCAAAATTATTGAAGACTTATTAACACTATCAAGCACAGAGATAAAGTCGAGTCCTTCATGTCCGCTTATATTGTGAATTATTGTGTGCCTTTCAAACTGAAATAGATTTCCTTCAATATTATTCCGGGTATTTTTTCATTGTTGTAATGGTTCGGTCCAACTATTTGAGGGCAGTGTTAGCCTTTGCTGAAGTGGAATGCCTTCCATCTCAGAGCCGAATTGGAATACTTCAATTGGACGTAAGTATTCTTCCGTGAATAGTTAACCCCTTCACATCAAGTTGTATTGATTTTTAGTTTCTGGAATTTGTTCTTTTAAGTTTTGTTGATGAAAAAAAGAACTGTTAGTATATAGTAGTAAATAGTACATATTAGTCTATATATTTACATTTGCTTGGTACACCCGGCATGCTTTGCTTTGCCATTTAATACAGAAATTGTTTCTCCCTATTAAATTTCCCGCAAAATTATCAACATTGTTTCCGTGGCAACGGATTGTTTTCCATGGCAACTATTTGTTTTGCTTAGCAATAACTCGCTTTTCTTAGGGACAAAAACTATAATAAATATAATATATTAATATTTATATTAATATTTTTAATATAATATAAAATAATAAATATAAAAAATTAATATTTTTAATTTTATAATGCCAGAGCTTACCATTATATACAGCCTATAATACTCGCATATAATTTAGCTTGCTACTTGTGAAAAAAAAATTAAAATCGTTTTATTGTGTTATGCGTGAAAGCGTAACAAACGAACACACACAGTTTCGCATTTATAATATTAGTATAGATATAAATAAGCAAGGATATTTTGATTTTAACATACATCTATATAGAAGATTGGACGTATCTTAAAAGAGTAAAGAGACGTAACTTAAAGTAAATGATTAAACCGTGTAATTCTGATGTAAAGAACATTGATGGGAAGGCCGGTACACTTCATTTTGCACTTTTGTTTGTTGGGAGGGCTTAGCGCGTTGTGCTGGCTTCGTGTAGAGTGTAGACAGAACCATTCGCCAACGTGCCTTTACTAGAGCTGACATAAAATTAATAAAAAAATATGAATATCTCACTCTTTGTTCATATTCAGAATTCATTATATCTATAATAATTTTACGATTTTTACACCTTTGTCAGTAATTTAAAGTAACTCTCCATCACTACGAAGATAAAACATCAACATAAATAAATCTGGACCTAATGTTGGAAGCGCTTATGTCAAATAATTTGTGAATCGCCCAGGAATGAAGATTGTTTATCGATTTCTCGACACAAAAAAAAAAATAAATCAATTTGGCAACGTGGCATTGGTTTTCAGTTTTCAATATTGAATAAGGATTGTTTGAAGGTAGGTTCTCGTACCTTAATCTAAATTTAAAAAAAAATGATTTAGGCATTTCTAGCATAAACCCCCAAAAACAAAGCAATGTATTAGTTTAATAAATTATTCACTGTTAGGTAGGGGATTCAAAGTATATTCGACTGCAATGAAAATGAAGGTTTGTCGGCACTCAAATAAAATAACATTTGTCCTGATATTATAAAAAAAGTTAACGTAGAAGATTAATACTTCAGTAGACATGAGCAATGCACATAACTGTCAGTTCATCACTTTATTCATTTACCTATCGCCATTGTAACCCGTAATAATGACAATTTGGTGCCCTACTTCAAGACGCGCATGTCGAAACAATTTATTATCAGTTACTGATAATATAACAATAATATCTTGTTTGTAAAAAATTTAACTATATTTTACTGAAAAAATACGTGTATAATTTTTCAAATAAGAGTACAAAACATAGAAGGGCGCCACTCCTGTTCAAATGACAACACTTAACATATAACTCATGGTGTTATTGTAAAGCTGTGTAACCTACATTTTTATAAAAAAATAAAAAAGTGAAAATACATTTTTTCATTGCAATATGTATAAAATTATTATATCTTCCCAATTTTGTGTTAACACAATGAAGAATAATGATATCCTAATAAAATATAAAAGCAGTTTAAAAATTGCTCTAATTTATTTAATACTAGCTTAAGTACATAGCGTTGCCCGGGCTTTAGATCATGTCTCTTAAATTTTAGATCTGAATTTATTTAATTCATTCACGTCTAAAAGTAGTGTAACTAAACTCACCATTAGTGATTTTTCCGTTCTATCTTCTGTTAAATTCAAATTCATGTTAAATTAAATGAAAGCCAATCACTTTGCAAAACACCATTAAATCAAATTTATGTCATTAAGTAGATACCTTAATAACAGTGCTTCTTTGATTTTAATTTGTTTTCTTTGAGAAAAAAAAATGTTTTTTAAAATGTGGTTTACTGTGTTCTGTACATAGTGTCATTGCACTTTAAAAGTATATTTGACAGGTGAATGTGCAATGAAACTAAATGTATAAAGCGCAGCAAACCACACTTTAAAAAACATTTTTGTTCTCAAAGAAAACAAATTAAAATCAAAAAAGAAAAATTTAAATCGAAAAAGAAGCACTGTCGTTAAGGTACCTACTTAACGACTTAAATTTGATTAAATGGTGTTTTACAAAGTGATTTGTTTAATTTAATTTAACATGAATTTGAAATTAAACGCAGAAATAAAGGAAGAATCACTAATGGTGAGTTTAGTAACTCTACTTTTAGCTCTGAATGAGTTAAATATATTCAGATCTAAAATAAGAGACATGATCTAAAGCCCGAGCAAGTAGGTACGCTACGTAATTAAACTAGTATTAAATGAATGGGAGTAATTTCTAAACTGTGCTTTATATTTTATTACAATATCGTTATTCTTCACTATGTTAACACAAAATTGCAAAGGTATAATAATAATACACCTGTATGAAATTCTAATTTTGAAATCAGTGGGTATCTATATTGCAACGAAAAAAATATTTTTTTCACTTTTATGGCTTTTTTTTTTAAATGTATGTAAAAAATTTTTTTTTTTTTAATGTGGTTTATTGTGTTCTATACATTTAGTGTCATTGCACTTAAGAATATTTGACAGATAAATTGGTATTGCCAGCCTACAAATTTTATTGTTCCATTTTTAATATTTTCTACTCTTATTTGACTGACTATACAGTGTGTAATGATTTATATATATACATTCGATTCGTACATAAAGTTAACAGAAGAATACGATCTACATATAAGTAGTAGGTAATGTTTAAAAAATAAATGTATAGTTAAAAGTTTAGGTTTCTCATAACCCGCCTGACCAGGCAAGTCAGTGTTGAGGCAGTCATTTTGCAAGTTAATTTATAATATCCATGAACATACCAACCCTTGTATTATTCACTCAATAGTTTGGTTGCATTAATAACTTCAAATTTCGGTGAGTGCACCAGTAAAGGCCTTGTCAGGTTGTAAAGTCTTGTCTCGAGGTATCTAAAGTTTCGTTGCCCAAAAGCAGTATGCGTTATAGGAATTTGTAAGTCTTTGTTATTGTTTCGAGTACAACCTATTTAACCTCTCAGCCTCGGGCGTATTTTGTATAATGTCAAAATATTTCCACAATGCAATAAAACCCAAATAATGGAATACATCTGAACGTATCTTAAAACAGAGTTAGTAACTGTTTTTGATAGGTGATACATTGCGTTAACAATTGATTCAAAAAAACATATTATTATTGATGTTAAAAAATTATGAATGCTAATATAAAAAACTTAAAAAATTTCTAACCAAAATTATTGATGAAAAAAACACACACACACCCGTATTTTATTAGACAAATATAATATAAGCGTTTCGAAATGTGTATTTCTTTTGCTTAAACGTTTGGCAGGATGTATGTATGTCATAATTGTTAAGTTTACTAATTTTCAAAATTTGAATTTCTTCTTTTGAAAGGCAGTGATCCATAGGCATTTTTAAAATACTTCAGGCTTCACAAATCCTACAATCATAACATCCCGTGTTTTTTCACGGATTTTCATTAGTTATACAATAATGCCACTATCGCGTTTTTCCCCAAAAATTCAACAATTAAATAAATAGACAATTAAACAAACTGACCATCAAGCATCTTCCTTTTTTACGTTAAAATCGTTGTCGAACCTAGCTTTGTTCTTCAACATCCTCGAATGTTCTAAAGCTGATGGATTTACGCAGGTGAAGGAGATAGGGAAGGCAAAGATTAGAAATACCATAATCATACAAATCTTGTCACCGAATACGGCTACAGACTAAAGAAATTACAAGCAACGCACGTTTTGATTCTGAATTGTTATCTATCCGTTGGGCGGTACTGACAGTCTCCACCAGTCAGATATGTAAATACTTACATGGTGATCTTTAGATGCGGGCGACTAAGCGAGCAGTAGGTATTCCTAATCTCCCGACTCCTTATTTCATAACTTTTAGTTTTTTATACATATATTTATATATTTATGTAATATTTCAAGTATGTATGTTTATTCTCTTTGGTCCCATAGGATATTTATTTAAAATAAAAACAGACACACATTCACACCTCACAATGCAAGACATAATATACCGATGTCCCTGAAGGCCTATCCAGTTTCAAGTTGATGAATCTTCCCGGATAAGGTTTTTGTCAAAGGTTCCTTTATTCCCGAATGTGGAAGAATTCCAAATAAAAGGACACGACCGACACCCTCTCACCCCCATTACCCAAACAGACATGTATGTATATACAGCTGCCGGTTGCTGGTGGTGATTGTTGATATTGATGAAAACGTGCAATTTTAGTAAGGTTTTTATATAACAATTTTTACCGATGAAACACAAGACCTCTAAGTCTATAATAGCCAAGTAATACTTTGAGGTAAAAATTGCGAGACGCAATTACACCGTTCTATTTGTATAAAGAACAGTAGTTTTAAATTAAGTAATTTAATTGATTCCCTCTTCAAGGTATACAAGAATTTAGAAAATTTAAAAAAAAAAAATGACGGTGATGTGAAGTATGTATAAATTCAATTTTAAATGAAGTGCGTTAAAACAGAGAACAAATAACATTGAAAAAACTTCAATATTAGCCAGATTTTGAAACAATAACACACGCCTTAGAAGGAGTCCACTTAGCCACTTAAGAGCAGTACCTGAACTTGAGTTCCCAAGACCTTTTCACTTCAGAATTATTATTCTTCCACTCGCTTCACCCAGTGGAACACAAATGACTCGGGTTGTCTAACTTAACTGACTTCGTTATTTTTTACCCCTCATATTTCAATTGGACAACAACACGTATAAATACAGCAGTAACGTAAAAATAAGTTCGAAAAAGAAATGTATTTTATTGTTTTTTTTATAGCAAAAATTAAATTTATTTATTTAACGCCCAGAGGGCTTTTAAATTTTTGTTGAATAATTTTAATATGACAGATAATTTTGAAACTTAAGAAAAAGGTAAAATTACATTAGATATAAAATACATTAGATGTAAAAATATTCAAGTAACAAGAGGGCTTTTAAGCCGCGAGGGCCCCCATCTTTCCACCTCCCTTTTCCCAACTAAATAACTTGTTTCTTGTAATGTGAGTTTTCATTATCATCTCTTAAATCAATTCGCTTACATATAATAAATACCATGTGGAAACCTGTAAATGGTACAATTGTATCACCATCACCATCCCTTCCGCATAAGCCAATGTAACTCTTCTATATTCACTAAATAGTTAATATACTTCAGTGAAAACCTATTATTGTTTAAATAACTTATACATATTTTATTATCCATATCCATACTAATTTTATAAATGCGAAACTGCTCGAGTTTGTTTGTTACGCTTTCACGCATAAAACAAAAAAAAAACGATTTTAAAAATTCTTTCACCAATAGAAAGCTAAATTATATGCGAGGACTATAGTTTTCTGTCGCTAACAAAAGCGAGTTATTGCAAACGTCAGAAAACAAATCGTTGCCATGGAAACGATGTTGATATATTTGTGGGCTCTATGCTGGTAGGTACTTAGTCCCCTACCTACTGGTCGGCTGCTGCTCCAGAAAATTCAAATATTAGAAAATGTTTTGTTTTTTTTGGACAAGCTTATGTTTTGGAATTAATGTTAAATGAGAGTTCCTACATTAAAAATATAATTCGTAACGATTATAAAGATTGTATAATAAATAGTGTTTTTTTTTAATTATATTTGCAAACTTCCACATATTTAAATAAAAATAAATCTCCGAAATGTTAGTAAGCGCATAAATTCCGAACGACTGCACCAAATTGGATAATTCTTTTTTTCTTTGAGATCTAGCATTATGAAATTCAGGTGGCACGCGAGCTGTTTGAAAACTGAATGTACCGGGAATCAATGTATGGAATGCAAGAGGGAGTGGGGGAGGGGGGGGAGGGGGGGAGGGATAATTGATAAGTGCAAGCGCTACAGTAATTTCCTCTGAAACCATGCGAGTGGAGCCGCGGGAAAAAGCTAGTATATAATAAATTATTGTAACTGTTGGTTTTCCAAATAAAATAAAATACCATTCAATTATTTTCAATTTGTTACCATTGAATAGGACACGTTAAAGTCGGTTTATATCTTTCTCGGTTTATTTTTTCTCTCGTCTACCTGCCTACATAATACAATTATTTTCCGGCGGCTGTATTCGGCCATTGAAAGTCCGCACGTGTAATAATATTAGGATTTCAACATACATGCATAACATAATATTATGTTCCCGTGTAGGGGTGGGCCTTTTCAACGCCGGAACTATTTTACATAATAAATACATTTGAATACATGTTACTTAAATAGGGTGTTGGTTATGTAGGTATATCTTATGCAGGACAGAAATTCCTAATACCTACAAAGGTATATAATTTATAACCACCACCGTAAATACCAACGAGAAGATGTCTGTTTCCAAACCGTTAATTCCTCAGTAAGGTACGTGTCATTATGATTTTGCTGTTTCTGTTTCTGTTTCTATTTTTTTTTTAAGTGAAACTTCTTTAACCCCGTTAGTGATTTGAAATTTGGATGAAACGGAAATGCACCACTAAAATGTATTATTTGACAGGTCGTCGGTTCTAATATAATGCGGTAATTTCGCACTTCGCCGCGAGCGTCCCATAGCGCAGCGGTATAGTGCGTCGCAAATCTCAGCGACCAGAGAAATCTAGCGAACGGAGGTTTGAATCCTACGAAATTCAAAAAAAATAAGCATATTTTTTTAAAGATATATGCCCCAACACTGACGTAAACTTCTGTTTATCTAGTTCAATTACAAAATAGGCTACAATTTTGGAAAATACTTTTATTGATGGGACGTGGTGAGTACTGAAACGATCCGTTCTTGTGTGAATTACGTCAACCGTGTCATATGTTGGGCGCGTGTTGGTGTGTTTCTTGACTTTGCACCGGTGCTGAAGATGCCAATTCTTCGGAGCATCTTCCATTGAAATAACGGCAGAAAAAGGATAGCATTCCCACCCGACGCCTGTGCTCGGGTGCAATCCGTTTGTTGTTTGTTAGGACGGAAGAATCTTTCAAACGGACTGCCCGTTTCATCACAGAGTCTCTTCTTTACTACAGAGTAGTTAGGACATTAAATTGGCTACCATTGATTTTCATTTTACAGCTGAAGTAAACAACTAAAGATATCGTAAAAATGCACACTGTTCGCGAAGAAACCAGGAATAATATATTTTTGACGTGCACTTGGGTTGACGGTTTGTCTTTCCCTTTTCTATGTCTGCACTTTGTAGAACAACAAATTTACATTTAAAGAGAGTAATAAAATAACTCTTTACAGACGAGAGCATTTCAGATAGACCGACAATTCGAAATTAAATTAAATCAGAAATGATTGGAAACATGATTTTTATTATTTTGACCTGATTTAAAATCCAAACGGCAATTCCTGTTTTCCATTTTTCCTAATAATTAAAAAATTATAATAAATTGTTTTGTTTGGGCTAGCTATATAACGAACGTCACATTTGACATCATCATAAATCGACGATCAACTACATTTCGGTTATTTTTACATTTGACTGGATCATGTTAACCGTTGATTCTCTGACAGCAATTCATCAAATTTTACGTAGAGATGTTTGAACAGACGTCAAGTTGATTGGCCGAAAATCGGCGATTAATGGGGACACTTCGTTTGTCAAATTATTCAAAATGGCGCTGATTGCCAAACCGGCAAAAGACCAATGTGACCAAATGTCAAATAAGACCATGAAAGATGAAAAAACAAGTCAATAAACCTATTTTGGAAAGATCAACAAATCAAGATCAAGATCAAGCTACAATGGCTCCCGTGGTCGAGGGGTAAGCTTTTCAACTAGCAATCCGAGGGTAGCCGGTTTAAATCCCTAAATAAATTTTTAAATTGTGTTTTTTCACAATAAAACCTTCTAAAATAATATAAGTTAAATTTGCGGTACTTCCTGAGTGGAAGATACTCTCAGTGTCGCCCTGGTTTAAGATCACCATTCAGAATTGAAACGTTGTTTGATATGGAATCTACCCGTATTTTTGTGATCAGATCTGAATAGCTAGGTGCTCTTCTCCATCTCCTTCCCTACTCCACTAACTTCAGCTTCACAACTTATCCCAATTGGGGATGCCATATCTCACTGGGTTCTAAGGGAACAGTTGGATCTCTTGTGCGTTAATCATATAAAAAATATAGAGTGTGCAATTCACACGCAGTAGAAATGAAACGTTGAGGAAACTAAAGCAGACAAGAGTGGGGAGGCCTTGAAACACTGCACAAAGAGGAGACCGATTATACTATCCGCAGGCTAAATCCTATAGATATATCTGTTTGTTTCTTTTCAGTGTCGTTATTTTTCGTATCGTCGATTTCAAGACACAACGGGGCTAAAAAAGTTTTCACTTTAATAATTTTCCATCATTTTCTGATACGACACTATTTAAACCACAAATTTTCTAAATGCTTTTCAAAAATCGATTAAACTCGACCTTAAAATATCTAAACAACAGGAAAAGTTTTCAAATTGAATAGTTGTTCAGTCAAAATTGTTTCACAGTATTTACTACGCCATTTGGCGGAGTCTCACTTGGGCTTGGAATGACTCGGGTAATTCGTGCCACCGTCGGATCGGCAGGAAGTTCCGCTGTTTCGCAGTCACACACCAGCAACCCTAAAAAGTTATTATGACTGGGGATTGAATTAAGGCGTGCCTACCTTAGTAGAATAACTTGATCAGGGAAGAATGGCTTGAGCCGCGAATGAGGTATGTTCTTTCCTACTGCGAGATGAGATCCATCCCCCATCTCCCCCATCTCCCCTATCCTCCCTCCTACTGTAATCACGGTCAACTCGCGTCCGGGTTTTAGTGATAAAGAAATTTTGATGAAGATTTAAAAATAAATTATTCGCGAATTAGTTTCCTGTGAATTTAATTTAAGACTGATTTTTTCGTGCTGACAATTAAAATCACTCCTTAATTTAATCTAAAAAATCATCAAATCAGCGAAATTTTGAACTTTGGCATGGATTTATCATTTGTGGAAGGTTGGGTACTTAGGAATGAAGTTTTCGTAGATCAGACAGTGCGGACATTTCAAACCTGCGTCATTAATTGTTAACTATTTATGTTTAAAAACTCATGAGATATACCGATAGAATTTTTTTTTAAAGTTAAAACTTCTTTAACGGACCGAGGGCTTGGGCAGGTAAAAAAATATGGTCTGAAAAGGTTAAAAAAACACGCTTATCACGTACTAATAATCTCACGTGTATTATTAAGAATTGAAACAATATCATGAATTCAAAAAGGAAGGAGATAGCAACCCGATACCCCCCCCTATCTACCCCGTTGTGGTGAATATAATCGTGACAATAGCTTCAGTTTCAATCCACCTAGCGGTGGGCAAAAGCATCCATCGCCAAGACCTAGACAAACCTTATCCCATGAACCCGGACACCCCTGCTAAGTCATCAAACGTAGCGAACCACTTGACTTCGGCATAGGTGATCGCCGCCCCGGGAAGCATTCATTGGATTACCAACGTCTCTGCCGAAGGTCACCTCGAGTATTTTTAGTGGTTTAGCAGAGTAAGGTTTGTCTAGGTCTTGGGGGCGAATGACCGCCTCTTGAGTGGCGGAACCTACCGGGAGAGACTGGTTGAAAAAGATCTCTCCAGCCGGACTGTCTCGATACATTGGCTTGCATCGCAGTGGGGGGATGGATTCATATTGGACACATTGATACCCAGACTCCTACCCACCCCTCATACATTTTCCTTCCCAGAACTACTCTTACCTAAAGAAACTCTCCAGAATCCCCAAACATGACATAGGCGATGAGGGTTTTTTCCTCAGGATCTACTGTGAGGATCGAAATAAAAGAAATAAAACTAAACAACCCAACAAAATTTAATGATATGAATAAAAATCAACATTATTAGTAAAAAACCTGCACTAAAAAAAAAAAAAATTGAATAAATGCATTATTAACAAATGCATCTTTCAGAAAATGATATAAAAACATAATAATTTTTTTTACAGTGTCCTGGTGCCTTAAAATCTTGTTTAGGATTTGATCAAGGGAACATGGAGGTATTTAGAGGCCTCCCAGGACCAGAGGTCCTCGCGAACTGAATAAAAGGCTTGTATAATTACATCAATTTCTTAAACTAGGGGAGGGGGCTCATACCGCTTTGCCGCCTCGGGCCTCTGACAGGTTTAGTACGCCACTAGCTAAATAATCTCCTTTATTTCTACTATCTAGAATTAACCCACTTTCTACTAATTAATTAGTATACAATATTACCAATTTATTTGCCGGTTTAAAATGTGTGCAAGACTTTACGATTCAACACATAAATCATTTCATTCAAACGATACAAAAATAGCTGAAAAATTTGAGGTCAAATACTTAGGACACATCATAACAGCGGACCTCAACGACGACTCGGATATTGAGCGACAGAGAAGATCACTGTGCATTAGGGCAAATATGATTTCTCGAAGATTTAACAAGTGCAGCCCAGGTGCAAAAAGGCAACTTTTTAATACGTACTGCACGAGCCTATATACCTCGGAGATGTGGACCAACTTTAAGAAAGCATCACTAAAAAGAATGGAAGTACAGTACAACAATTCATATCGAACGCTTTTTGGATTGTCCTGGTACTGCAGTGCCACCGAGATGTTTGAAGAAGGGTGCGTTCCCGGATTCCGAGCACTAATGAAAAAACGGATCACCAACTACAGAACGCGACTAGCCTCGAGCGAAAATAGTATTGTGATGGCAGCATTCCACTTCTTGCAGGGTCCCATCTACAAGCGATGGATCCACTTCCTGAGGACATAGATTAAAACAAAAAGTTTATTTTTTTTATTATTTTCTTTTAAATTTCTTTAACCATGTAAATATTTTTTTTATGTATCCTTTTTATATCTTGTCATCATTTCTTGATTATTATATATGTATAATATGGAACTCGTGGGATTGCACCACCCTCCCCGAGATCTGGAATAAGTGATTAAAAAAAAAAAAAAAAAATAAATAAATGAATAAGTCTCCTGTCCCCGGTTCACACGTGTTTTCCGCGTCCAGCCGACCGTACCGCTAGCTGTGTGGTTGTTTTTACTGTTTCTGGGAAGACTGACAAGCGGCAGACATCGGAATAAGGACAATCCGTTGATTGAAACTGACACCACACCGGCTGGAATTGAAAAACAAATTTGCGAAATGAGGAATTCATCTATATGTATATATAAAAATGAATGTATGTTTGCTTGCTTGCTTCCATGTACGTAATTTTTTATTGTTAATTTTTGTTGTTAATTTTTTATTGTACGTAATAAATATGTTGATATTTCAAAAATTTTAATTGGTTATTAACTGTGTCACGTTTAAATTTTTCTTAATAATTGAAAATCAGAAAATGCTGAAAATATTGATTTTCAGGTTCCTAGAAATTTATTTTTGGAAAACTATACTGATAAAATATGGCCTATCAAGGGTCTCCCTAGTGAGAAGGACTGGGAATAAATAAAATTGTTTAGGTTCTTAACATGGTTTTATGTTACCTACGTCTGTATTTATTTACATTGTCTATTTATTCTTGTATGACAACGAAATTCGCAGAACTTTGTCGTTAGGTCGGGAAAAGGTTGACCATTTTTCGATATCAGAACGACAAGGGTCAATATAAAGTAAGTTTTCTGGACGCATTGCCATATCAGAGAACTCGATTTTAAGGTTCCCTTTGGGGCAACTAGTCCCAAAATTACCATTTAAAAATAAGAAAAGCTCTTATTCTGCCCTAGCAACCGCAGATTCTTATTTTATTTTGGTGAGTTTTAAACTGCAGAGCAGAAAAAAAGGTTACTGTGTCGGAGAACTTTGTAAGTAATAAAACAAACAAATTATTTCCGATGTACTCGTATGTAACAAACACAATCATAAAAGTAAATAATATGGTTTAAATCTCAATACGCGTTTCAAGTGTTTCCTAGAAATATCTCTCAGCAGAAATCTTATCATAATATAGTTTTAACTCACTTGTGGTTTAAACTCTGATCAATGGTGAGGGTAAAATGTTTATAATACTGTTAAAATAGAAAATTTTGAATGAAGTGAAAAAAATCTACGATAACATATACAAAAAGCAATGATCACTGCGCCTGAACTTTTGAAGTGAAACTTATACTAAAAAGTATTGTTGTGATTTGAAACTCGATGGAAACGACACTAAAAAGAGACAAGCACGTACATCTATAGGATTTAGCCTTAGATAGAATGAAATCTTACCTACGTTAAGTACTTATGAAGCGTCGCGCTCTGTCAAGCTGCGCGCATTGGCCACTTTGATTATAAACACACTTTTTAAGGCACCTATTTGCTGTGAGTGTGTGGTCGAAGGTTTCACTTCTATTCCCATGATTTTAAATTGACAAGTACAATTTACATTTGTATTGATATTGTATATTTACTCAATAATATGTTTCGAAAATATTTCAGTAAGTAAAAGTTGTTTGCAGTTAGAACCATATGCTTTGAGATTATCCATGAATATATCTAAAAGTTGTGCAAATCAGCATTTCTTTTTGTGGATTCTCCTTCTCTGCGTATCGATTTTCCAAAGTGGTGTAAACTGACTTCTGAGTGGCGAGGATCGAGGTTGGGCATCCATCCATTAGTACATATCTGCGCGTTCTGACACCTCCAGTCAAACAAACCTACACATATGTCGAAAATATAATAAAATACAAAATTTCTACCAACTGTGTCTACCGTCCTCAAACATTAATATTATTAAAACAAACAGAAAATAATCTTGATTAAATTCTTTCTTTTGTCTTTCTCTGTACGTACATATATATCTTTATAAAGGGATTACTGTTTGCAGTTACTTTATCTATTTGAAACATATTACTTTATATTTGTCCAACAACACAATAAAAGGCTAAAAAAACTTTTCCTCTAGATTTAAAGAAAAACAAACAAAAGTTTTGTTGGAAACCTTGTTAAATTCAAGTTTCACTTCGATTCCCAAATCCTTCTACTTTTATTGTGGTAGATTTACTCCTTTATTCATACGGAAAAAGTCCAATTGTGCTTTTTATGCCATAATAAACAAAAACGCAAAATAACGTTTTGTATTTGTGTTAATTTCAAAGTTTTTTTTAAAGTGGAAAAGAGTCCCAATTGCTCCCATCTGGAACCTGTGAGATTATGGCATCCCCAATTGAGGTAATAGGGAGAGAAGCAATTTTGAGAGTATTTTCTACTCTGGAACGTGCCATAAATATGCTATATATAATTTTAAATTAATAAAATTGTAATTATTAAAAAGTGAAATAAACACAAATTGGTCTAATAAAATTTATTGGCGCAGGCTGGGTTTTGAATTCGCGACCTTCAGATTGCTAGTCGAGAGCCTTACCCCTCCGCCGGAGGTCATCAAATATAGTTGATTATTTGAAATATTATACATTTTAACCCTTATGCTATCAATCATACTTCTGTAATAGTGTAATTTATCTGATTCGTATATTCTAATAAAAAGTTTATTTAGTTTATTTATTTAATGCCATAAAAATACATAACATTTTTTAATAACAATTTTAGAACTACATTACATTACACCTTTTAATAAAACATTACATAACAACGCCATAAAAATACAAACATTAATTTAACATTACAATGATACATAATATTATAAGTAACAATGCCACAAAGGAGGGTACCAGTAGTATTACAGTAGTGGACAAAATAAGAATGAATGCGACAAAAATAATATGGAGAAATGAAACAAAAAACAAAGGTTAACAAAATATTGCTTAATATAATGTGATTCTGATTTGATATGATATTTATTTCTGGTATTATGCTGTGTTTCGCGTACGACTAGCTTTTCCCCCCGGCTTCGCTCGCATGGTATTACGGGAAATTACTGTAGCGCTTGCACTTATCAATTATCACCCTACCCCCATCCCCTCCCGCATTCCATACATTCATTCCCTTACATTCAGTTTTCAAACATCTTCCCTGCCACCTAAATTTCATAATGCTATAGCTCAAAGAAAAAAAGAATTATCCAATTTTGTTCATTCGTTCGGAATTTATGCGCTTACAAACATTTAGGATGTTAATTTTTATTTAAATATATGGAAGTTTGTTAATATAATAAAAGAGTAGGTACCTTCCAGCATAGAGCCCACAAATATATCAACATCGTTTCCATACAAACGATTTTTTTTCTGACGTTAGCAAAAACTCGCGTTTGTAATCGACAGAAAACGTATAACAAATATAATAAATAAATATTTTTAATTTCATAACGCCAGAGTTTACCATCATATACAGCCTATAGTTTACGCATATAATTTAGCTTCCTATTGGTGAAAGAATTTTATTGGTCTCTTTATTATTATTATCTTTTTATTGGTTAATGTGTAAAAGCGTAGCAAACAAACTCGAGCAGTTTCACATTTATAATATTAGTATGGATAACGAAAATGACAGTTATTTTGGGTTTTAATTAAAATCTGATTACACATTTGCCCTTTTCCGGACTAAAAAATACTACCTCTTTCTTTAAATCCGAAATATTTATCAAATATTTTATTAAATATTTATAATAGCTTGAAAAGAAGAGTTAAACCTTTGAATATAATTTTTCTTATTTCAACATTTCTTTTCCAGAAAATGTCTAAACCAAGTCTCATTTAAATAAAGCTTTAAACAAAGTCGTTATTGACCGAGTGTAGCAAAGTACAGTTTTAAGTCAACCGTTATGCATTTCGTATAAAACAAAGTGTGCATTTCACACGCGATAGAAGTGAAACCTTCAGAAAACTAAAGTAGACAAGAGTGGGGAGACCACGAAGCTCTTTTGTTTATCAATGTGAAGAATGATTTTTTCCACATTTTCATCGTCGAATTCCAGTGCACCTTTTCCTATAAATTTTGTCATCTTATTTGCATTTGTGCTTTTTTTTCTTTGGAGTCGCTAGATGTCGCTATCTTTTTACTGTTCATTTTGGAGTGGTTTGAAGAGTGGATATTGATTTTTCAAAAATTAAAATAAAAAATAACTTTTTTTATTTTGGATTTCATAGGATTTATTGTAATATATTGGAACCGGAGTACCCGTGAATAACATAAATATTTTATTGTTATCTCATCGCAGGCTAAATCCTATGGATGCGTGAGTTTGTCTCTTTTTAGTTTCACTCATTTTCGTTTCATCGAGTTTCAAATCACAATGGAGCTGAAGAACTTTTCCCTTCAATAAAAAAACTTCAGATATATTCAAAGACAGCTGGCTTCGCTTAGCAGTTAAACCAAACAAATTTATTTAGTCACGCGTCGATTAATATGTTCACTGGTTAATCAGTGACTGAGTCAGCCCTTAATCTGATTAACTTTACATGGAATGTAATACTGAATGAATCACTTAAGGGTCTATAAATGAACGACGCTGGTTTATGCGCTAAAAAATTAAACTTCTTAATTATTTACACTTCTCAAGCAAACAAAGTGCGTTGCTTGTTAAATGTAACTTTACTAAGAGTATTAAGGGAGTATTCTAGTCTAGGAAAAAAAAAAAAATTTTTTTTCTTCATATTTCCAAAGTTTAAATATTCAAGAATATCTCCTTAAAAGGATTTTTCGAAATTTGCATTATTTTAACCATTTTCATTTCGCGGTTCAGACAGAATCTAACCAAAATCTAAGTAGGTCAAAATTTTAAAAACCTTTTTCTCAAAACCACTTTTTTCGTGACGGTTGACAATATATGATGATATCTCAAGTTCTACATAACCAATTTACTTGAAATTTGGTGTGAGCCTTCTCTATACATTATTTTATGGCATGAACCAGAATTAATACAAAATTTTAATTTTTACCATTCTAAAAAGATTCGGAAAGTCAAAAAAACTGGAAAAAAAAAGATTTTTTTTTCAGACAGCCGCCATTTTGCGAAAAAAAAAATTTATGACTTCCTAGAGGTTCATGCTATAGCAGCATTTGTTTGAATTAAAAATATATATATTTTTTTTTTTGGATTACTAGGACAGTTGCAATCGTGTCAACCAGAGCGTGCCATATTTTTGAGACCCCCCACTTCAACACCCTGTAACTTTTAAATTTTTTAATACTTTCTTTTGATTATTTTAAGTGTTCTTTAATGTTCAATATTTGGTCAAACAATGGCTTCAAAAATATTTTTTGTTTTTTTTTTATTGCACCTGAAAAAACAACTCCAATTCGTGCTTCTAGACTAGAAAACCCCCTTAAAGTGTTTAGCTATATATAAATGGTTTTAGTGTAGCCAGTTGTCAATGCATTTCTTGTGATTGGAGTTACCATCAATTTGGGAGTATGGGTACGGGATATTGGATAACCAGCACCCCTGCAATAGTTCACCTCAAGTGGTTCGCTTTTGTTGTTAGGCCTGTCTTGACGGTGAATCATCAGAGACTGGCTGTGGGAGACCTCTCCAGCTGGACCCTATCGACCGATCACCTTACACCGCAGTGGGTGGAATGGATTCGTACGTCATTACTGGACACATTGGTTCCCCAGATTCTAATCCACCACTCATATCTTTCTCTTTCCTTTTCCAGCCCTAATATCTTCAAAAGCATGCCCTTCAGGTAAAAACGGGAACGTTCTACATGAATGGAGGATAGAGAGCTATCACACCACATAAATTTTTTGATCGTACCGGGACTCGTTTCTGAGTTTTAGAGGCACGCACATTGTACACATTATTTTTAAATATATATTGATTATCCTTTCTTTTCCTAAAAGACCCTCCTCGCAGTATCCTGAAAGATGACATAGGCCATGAGAGCATTATTTTTTCTCAGTGACTTCTGTGTGGAGCTAAAAGGCGTGTAAAAAACTCGGATAAAAAAATGTGGAAGGAGTGTCTGAAGACTACACGATTTGGAAGTGGATGAAAGAAATCAAGAAATGCGAAAACACTCGTATCAAAAGAATTTGAGCGATATGATACATGAATGTGAATGTAACAAGGAGATTTTCTAGCTCCTTAGTAGAGTAGTGTAGTGTCACATCCTCTCTTCTTACATCGGTGAAAAAAAAGTGACGATTGATAAAAACGTTCATTCAATACTGACTAGTAAAAAATTCGACTGCAGTCAACACACAGTAGAAGAGAAACTTTACCAAAACAACGAAGAACCAAGGAGCCTTGAAAATGGAGATCATAATTAAAGCGGCCAATGAGCGCAGACCTAGCGTCATTTCCATTTTATATCTCAACCAATAGGGGCCTTGATAGGAGTTTGATGCTTTGCAGCTGCTGGGTACGTCATTTCCGTTTCATCCCAATTCCAAATCAGAACGGGGCTATAAAAGTTTCACTTCAAAAATGTTTCATGTTGTTTTTCACATTTCAAAAAGAAAGATTATTATTCAACAAAATTCCAAAATCACAGAAATGAATTCTGTCTGTATCAACGAAATAAATTTGAAAAAATAACATAGTGCAATTCACACGCGGCGAAACTGCAAAGCACCGTACAAAGAGGAGACCGATTACACTATCTCATTCTCTCGCAGGCTAAATCTTGTAGACGCGTTTGTCTCTTTTTAGTGTCGCTATTTTTCGTTTCATCGAATTTCAAATCACAACAGTGCTAAAGAAGTTCTCACTTCAAAAACATTAAGAAATTAAACCGTAATAATATAAAGTATCATGAGGCGATTAAGATTCTACGTGTGTGGTATTTTGTTGAACTGGGCATCGGCCGTTATTGGTAGGGACTCTGTGACCTTTGACCGTTCCCACATTATTTATACCCCTTTGCCGCGTTCCGGGCCGAGTAGCCACAGACCACAACCGCACCCTATAAATTAAGTCTCTTCCTAATAAATGTAATCGCATAAAATTTATAACTCCATTCATTATCCAAATTAAGTTTTCTAAATGAAATGGCGGAGTGGGGAGTAAATGAGAACATTGACACGGACTGTGATGAGAAAACAAACTGCTCACTCTGTCAATGACAGCACTGAATGTGAAAGTTTATGAGATAAACTCATAGATAATTTGTCAAGGCCATTGTGAGAGATTTCTCTGAAAATACGGTGCGGATTAGACAAATTATATTATTATCTTTCTGTATAACATAGGTACGGAGGATGCATTCATAACGTTTCGTTAATAATATATTTTACCAATTTTTGGAGTCCGACGAAAATCTTTATAAGGTGAGTTGGGGTAAGTGCCTTTTTGGGGTAAGTTTATCTAGGCCTTTTACCTTCTTTGAATACAATATTCAAGTGCTGCCATCTATGAGAACGTATTGTAATTAGCTAAATTTTCACCCTGACATATAGATGGATCTGCTTCATAAACACAAAGAGTTGTTCGAGAGCGTTTAACTTAGAAATTTTGGTTTAGAAATTTTGGCAGTTGTTTTTTTTTGCGTGTTGTCAGTGCTTCCGAAATTTGTCTAAACCTTGACTAAAATTTGTGCTAGGAAGCTACAAATTGGTGAGTTGAGGTTTGATGGGTATATATTCGAATTATTTATATCTTAAAGAATTGTGGTTTATAAGACTAAATCCACTTCCCCCACAAAATTTAAATGCTGGGGTAAGTGCTACTAAACTGTAGATCCACTAACACCTAATATTTGGAATATATCCCCTAATATTATTTATTTATTCATGGAAATTAATCTACTTACAAACTTCATGTAAAAGTAAAGTTTTAATGTAGTCAAATTGTTTAGTTTTCTGCAAGATGTAAAATAAATATGATGAACTTTGTTTGATTTAAATAATAAATTCAATTTGAAACTGTGTAAGTGCTTCTGAGAAGTTGTAATAGTGTAATGAGAAATAAGTAGTAGATTTAACGTGGGTGTAAATTAAGTATTTTTGCTGGTGGAAAATGAAGTAGTGTATCTACTATATATATTATACTAGCTGGTACCAGGCATGCATTTGTCCCGTTCCTCTTCCGCCTCCCTTTTCCCTCCCGTGTCCCCTTCCCCTCTCGCGTTCCCGCTCCGCCTCCTCCACCTTCCCTCTCCCCACTCCAAACCCCCCTTCCCTCGTACCGCGAACCCCTCTCTCGAGTTCCCTTCCCCCCTCCCACTTTCCCCTACCCTCTCCTCGGTTCCCCTCCCCCTTCCGCGATCACCCTACCCGAGTTCCCTCCCCCCTCCCACATTCCGTATTTTCAGTCCCGGTACATTCACTTTTCAAACACCTCGCTTGCCACCTATTGCAAATTTCATAATTCTAGAGCTCACCAGTAATGTTACACAAAATAACGATTACACAAAAAAAGAATTACCCAATTTGGTGCAGTCGTTTGAAAATTATGCGCGTACATACATTTCGGCGATTCATTATTAGAGATTCATATTTCCACGGTAATGATTTGTTTTGCTAAGCAATAACTCGCTTTCACTAGGGACAAAAAACGTATAATAAATATAATATATTTATAATTTCATAACGCCAGAGCTTACCATTATGTACGGCCTAAATTACTCGCATATAATGTAGCTTTCCATTGATGAAAGATTTTTAAAAATCGGTTTAGTGGTTTATGCGTGAAAGCGTAACAATCAAACACGTGCAGTTTCGCATTTATAAATTAGTAGAGATTATAATTGACTGTGCGCTCAAAATATTGATTCGGTGAAGGTTTTCGTATGATAGGTACTGGTTCTTTTTATGCGATTTTGTATGGGTAACCAACAATAAACATATATACGTGCGTATATTTGTTTATTGTTGGTTTAAAAGTTTAATTTGAAATAAGTCATTAAAACCGACTTACAACACTTGGATTTTTTTGAGATTCATTTTTTTACATTTTATTACTGTCATGTTTCTCTATTACATAATGAGTCTTTTGAGAGAAAGGTGAACAGGCTACAGCAGAGCTATCAGTGATGTACCATTAACATGATCCAAACACTAAGAAACACAAACCACTAGCCAGTAGGTACTCATTATCGAAACATCTATTTAAGGGATTGAATTGGTATAGAATGTATAAGCCTGTTACCAAAATCTATCAGTTTCCATCCCCCTTACTCCAGTTTTGCTGCAAAATGTAATCGAACAATCGAACAAGAATTTGATTAAGGATATTCAACCGATCGAGGTTGATTATTCACACACAGCTGTGAATTAATTTTAATACTTTTCTAATGAAAAAATATCAGTAGGAGGTTTCCCCAATTACGTTAAATACCTTGAGAAAATTGTAAATAATTCCTTAACACACTTCAACGTGCTTTTATTAATGGATTCAAGGAAAATAATTACCATTATTATGTAAAAATGGCGTGTTTTTGAGCGAATAACGAATGATCAATCACAATTTCGACACTAAATTAAGGGTTTTTGGTACAAATACATTTATAACATCAAAAAATAAACTGGTTGAAATTAAATTTTATGTTTTACAAAGCTTACATAAAACTGATTTTTAAAAATACACCACAACGCATTTTTTATTTCATTATTACGGTTTTTCCATTAAAATCATTTCATATCATCACGGCAGATTCAACATACCGAATGTAGGAAAGAGAAAGCAGGGGAAAAAATCAATAGAAGGGCGACCTGTTGGTTGGGGAGACTTGTATGATAATTTTATATTGCCACGAATACTTTTAGGGATTCAATGCCATGATAAACCTTTTTGCTACAGAGCTCCTCCATTTTATTTATTTTGCGCGAACATTTTGCATCACAAGAAATTTTGCCCTGTCACATTAAAGGTTTTGTAAGACATGTATTTTTTTTTTAAATTCTATATAAACATTCTAAATTGTACAATATTATCGTTTAATTTTAATATCAATAAAATCCAAAAATAGCGACTTCCAAGACTGATTTACGCAGTAATATTGGACTGAGAGGTTTCAGGTTCAATTCCGGGCATGGCAAACAGAAATAAACATATATATGCAAACCCATTTTAGAACCTGTTTTTAAAAAATGACAAATCAAATTAATGGGATGAACTCTTCAACAGATTTAGAAATTCAATACTCGAGAGAATAGAAGAGGACTTATCATAATACTTATCATAATACTTTAAAAAATCTCTTTTAACTCAACAACAATTTTATATCCCTTCTTTGTGCATAAATACTTGTGCAAACCAAAAGCTTAGTCATTGATTGTTTAAAAGTAACCTATTTTTGTCTTGCACGAGTTTCCCTAAGACGTTATTCAGTATCTGATGGTAGATTACGCTGGTGACAAAAAGATTATTTTTGTGTACTAAGATGCATGAAATATTTTATTCTGTAAATTCCTCCTCGATAGCTTGCAGGCATGTGCAGATATTACTATTATGTGAGTGTCCTGTTTCATGTGTCTACAGTTATCCACAAATATATATACGTCAGTTCAATGATTCAACATTTACAGGGCTGTGTAAAATTATGTATCTAAGTATTCAAGTTTGATGGAATATTTTGTATGTAGATACCGTACATGCATTTATTTTTTTTAATATTTATTATAAGGCCCACATCATTTTTTAACGAAAAGAAATCTTGCTACATAAGTTTTATTGCAATGGATAATTCTTCATGCGACATGTCTAGCACCGAAACATCAGCAAATACACAATGCTTAATAAAGGTGAATATTTTATTCATGAGTGAAACATATATTATGTATAATGTTTGGTTGAGAATTGACCTCTGTGGGGATCCTGCTCGGCTTAGCCTTTGGATATATATTTAACCTTGCTTTAAGCTTGGAAGAGTTTGACTTTAATTTATCGATAGTAATTTTCCCCCAATTCCTATCGCTTCCAATAGTTTTTTCGGACCACTAGTATCAAACGATTTTAAGTTAAACCTGAATATGGTTTTGAAGTGAAAACTTCTTTCGCACCGTTGTGATTTGAAACTCGATGAAATGGAAACGAGCGACACTAAAAAGAGACAAACAGATACAACTGTAGGATTTAGGCTGTGAGAGAATGACATAGCAATAAAATATTTATTTATTTCACGGGTACTCGGTTCCAATATAATACAATAAATCCACAGTTCCACGCGAGTCTACTTAAGTGTGGCGGCCTAACGAACCTCTGCAGACATTCAGCAGACCAAGGATCGAATTAGACAAACTCAAAAAAAAAAAATTGTAAAATCAATATATTCTCGATTTTCAAACCACTTCAAATGTTAATACGCAAAAGAAAACACAAAATAAAGCGACATCTAGCGACTCCGACTCCGTAGAAGAAAAGACAAATACCAATAAAAACCAAATGTATAAGAAAAGGTACATTGGAATTTGACGACAAAAATGTGGAAAAAATCATCCTTCCCGCTGTTAAAAAAAAATGCTTCGTAGTCTATCCCAAGAGTGGGTAAATACATCTCTCTTATTGAAAAAAATACATCTCTCAAATTTACAGAGATGTATTTTTTTCAATATCTGGCAGTACACTAATTTATCTATAATTTTATGTTTCAACGGGTTTCACCGCATTTTATGTTGTCCTAATAACGTTATATTTAACCTCATATTTGAGACAAAATTTATTAATTTAATAAATTTATTAAATAAATAGGCAATTCGTCGCCTTAGTTCTTAATTGTCCAAACGACCATTTAAGTTTTGGTTCAATCTCTACCATTAAATTAAAAATAAAGTTTAAAAAATGATAGTTTGTCACTTAACTAAGAATTATTTAAACTAATAAGACCTTTACCTTTACGGAAATAGCTTTAACTTAAACACCTATAATGTTTGATTGAAATAATGAAAGAAAACCTTCTCTCCATGGTCGTTTAGACAATAAAGAACTTAGGCAACGAATTACCGGACAAAGAACGGTTATTTGTTTATTTTATGTAGAACATTCGAATATTTTCAATCCCTGGCGACTCAGAATTGTTTAGTTGACTGACAATCCTGCGTATATCTTCACAGGGAGTTCTGGGAAGGTACATGCTATGCGGCAATTCAACGGCAGCCATAAGAGACGCTTTGTAGTAGCCTTTGTGTGATATCGAGCTGATGCTATCGGAGAAGTATTCAGCGAATCCATTTACAACGATTTCCCCTATGTGCCCATTAGTGCTAAACATATACTTTTAAATAATTTCATCGTGGTTTTTTTTACGTTCCAAAAATTTGTGTATTTGATGGAACGTTTTTTTTTAAATTGCTAAAATAGTTTTTTAATGCTTCACTAAAATACGTAGTTTTATGGGATGTTTATTCGGGATGGATGATTCGGATTGATATTTTTCGTAGGTTTGATAAGTAGATATTTTTTCCATCTTCTGTACATGGAATCTCTTATTTTAGTTTTTTCCAAAACTTTCATCCGTTATTCATTCGTACTTTTATTGCAAACATTGAGTTTGTCGTATAAGAATTTGTTAAAAAATGTAGTAACTTTTTTTTTTCTCAAAATTATTTATTCATCAATATCTATTTTGTCCTCTTCAAATTAATCCCTCTCAGATATAATACAATTGTTCCAGCACTTTTTCCAATCTTCGAACCACTTCTGATAGGTGCTTTTTGGTATGGCCTTGAGTTGTTTATCTCCTCAATCGTGGTAAAACTCATCATCCTTTCATGAGTTTTTTCAGTTTTAAGAACAGGAAAAAGTCGCAGGGGGTCAAACCAATGAACATAGTATTGTTTTTGGCCAAAAACATTATCGTGATGCAAAAGTAATGAGTTGTTTTGCACAAATCCAGGCATTCTCTTTACAAGAAGAGAAGAAGAGAAGAGACCTTTTTAATTATTAAGAGATAATAAGAAGAGAAGAGACAATTAAAAGGTAATATTCCTTATTGACCGTACGACCTTTAAGGATCACCATGCACCACACAATTCAAATCAGTGAGCAAAACCTTCACATTTGACCGAATTCGGCGTGCTTTTTTTGGTCTTTGCTCTTCTGGCCGCTTTCTTTGGGTTGATTGGGCTTTGGTTTTGACTACGTTCACATCTACAGTTTCTTTACGTTTACTTGCAAGCTAAAGAGAATGTACCTATTACGAAGCGTAGCGCTCGGTCAAGCTGCGTGCATTGACCGCTTTGATTATGAGCTCATTTTTCAAGGTTCCTATTGGTTAATGTGAGTCAAGGTTTCACTTCTACCGCGTGTGGACTGCACTCGATTTTTTTTCAGTGCAATTTATTTAAAAGAAAACCAAAAGGTTTGTTAAAAAATGGTGGCTTGTTATATTTCGCGGGCTTCGTACAAACGATTTTGGGAATTTTTTTTTTTTGTTATGTTAATACACAAATCCCCGACATTATGTTGACATTATCAGCACTTTTGCATTTTTAGTTTGTTTTTGACAGACATAAAGGTTAGACGTGTTTTGTTGTGCTCGGTAATTTCTTGCTATCAACAAAAGTGGATCAAAGAATCTGTATTAAATTGTCTGAAAAAAAAAATTAAGTGCTCAAAATACTGACTACTGGTATTTGGCGAGTTTACTTTGAGCAAAAAAAATGTTTATTAGTGGTTTAAGCTGTTAATGAAGATTTTAATGACGATGCCCACCCAGCACGTCAACAACCGATGGAAACATTAAAGCAGTTAAGAAAATTGTATTGGAGATTCGTCGAATCATTTTTATCACTGAAAATGTCAGCATATCGTTTGGCTCACGCCATGAAATTTTTTCGGATGTTTTGGGCATGAATCGCGTGGCAGCGACGTTTGTTCCAAAATTGCTATATTATTCAAATACTTACCCGAGTTACTTGAATGTAATAAAATAAATAAATACAGATGAAAGTGCTCAGTTTTTTACTATCTGCTGTAAAGGTTATATAAATATGATCTCTGCATATATGTGTAACATAGTCGTCTACCGTTGTCACATCGTTGATACACTATGTGAAATAAAAGCTAGAAAATATGTTTTCGTATGACATATTAACTAGGTTTAGAGGGTTTAATTAATCTTTTTTTGCAGGGGAAATTTCTTTAGCATCGTCGTGATATGAAACTCCATGAAACGGAAACGAGCGACAATAAAAAGAGACACACATATACATATGTATAAAGGATTTAGCCTGCAAGAGAACGAGATAAAAGAATACTTGAGGCCCTGAAGAAAACAATTTCCCTCTGGGCCTTTGTCAACTTAGGGGAAAAGAAGGCAAAGTTGTACGAAGAAAAAGGTGTGAGGGGTGGGTAAGGTGGGTAAGGTTGGTAAGGTAAGGTAAGGTGGGTGAATCTGGAGGTTATTGTGTTCAGGAGTGACGAAAGTATGAATCCACCTCTTCCACTGCGGTACAAAGTGATGAGTCGAGAGAGTCCGACTGGAGAGATCAAAAGGGCTCCCTCAATCCGTATCTCCCAAACCGGCCAATAAGTAAGCAAATGCACCTGCCTCCAAGATCTAAATAAACCCTCGGGCATCCCCGCTAGGCCACCAAACGTAGCGAACCACTTGTGGTCACCTATGGCAGGGGTGTTTGTTATACCATAAATGGTTTCCAGGACGGCGGTACCCACGTTCGCCTCCAAAATTGTAGAATTCTTTAATTTATACGAAAATAATTGCCCATATCGATTCGGCCATAACAAATATTTTGCATTAAAAATGGTCGCTAAAAATAAACGGAAGAGTAGGTTCACGCCGCGCCGCCCCCGTGTAACTTCAAGCAGAGCAACCTATAAATGTTTCCTCAATGCTGAGTTTTATATCGGAGCGGGTTGCGGGTCGGGATACAATGTTACTCCCTCGGGCGGCGATTGGCTCACAAAAAATATATCAAAGGCAACTTGTTAAAAAAATCTTATCCATTTCGCTTACATCAGCCTTATATGTCCACCTCACTTTACCACAGATATGTTCCTGTGTGCTGCATGCCTTCTTCGGGCGACCTCGACTTTTTCTACCATTCACTTCCACGTCGTACATTCCGCTTTCACAATTTATCACATACGCCTCATTTTGTCACAAATTACTATTTGGTTTACTTGTTAGAACCTTTTATTCAACTTTTTTTACAATTCACTTCCACTTCATAATCCAACGTCGTTATCAATCCCAGTCTGCCATATTCATTGACGTACATATCACGTGAAAAAATATATGTGCAATTACATTACCTGAAAAAATTATTTAAATAAAAATTTAAATGAAAATGAAAAAGACAATGAAAATGAAAATGTAAATGAAAAAGAATAATAAAAATAAATTATTGATTTTATGAAATTTCTAAATAATTAACGAATCGCGGAATCATTTGCATCTACCGCTCTTTGGGTGAAGAACCACAACAATTACGTTGTATGAAGTTATATTTTGAGCCTTAAGCTTTGGGTTAGAGCTTTTAGTTTTGAGCTTTGAGCTTTGCACAATGAGCTGAACTTTTGTTTTGTGAACATTGAGATTTGATCTTCAAACTCTTATATCTAAGCTATATACTTTAGAGCTTCATTAAGATTTGGTCTTTATGGCGGCGCTTTTTGGCTGAAAAAAGAAGATAGAGAGATATGTAATAACGAATGTTGGACGGAGCGGGCTAATACTTTAAGTGATCAAATCGCGGCGAAAATGGCGAAAAATCTTAATAAAACATGGCTCGTTTAAAATAGAACAAAAATCTTGTGAAACGTATCTTAAGTATCATTTAAAGAAACATTGCGAATTTTTTCACAAATATAACTTGTAAAATAATAGAAATAGACTTGTTTTAAATAATTTTCGGAGCATACTTTGCGATTTTTTTCTATCGAGGGAATTTCATATAATTTGCGTTTCGGCGTGGAACGTAACTAGATATTATCTTAAAAATAACATATTTTTTTAAAAGCTTAAAAACTTCAAATGTTTAAGGGAGATATGTAAGAAATCGGTCGAATTCGGATAGCGGCGGCTTAAGTTTTTCAAAATAAATGAATAAAGTTTCAAGTCTCCATTGTTGCCCTAGCTTAACGTAGAGTTTTTAGAATTCAAATGTAAACAGTAATGATTCTCTTATTTTGAACGTCAAATGTGCAAAATTTCATTACGATAATCCTTTCTAAGGGGTGTGAAAGGGTGATTGGGTAATTTTTTTGAAATTTTGTGTAAACAGTGACATTCCTCTTTGTCCGCAGGTCAAGTGTGCAATTTTTCAAGTGTGAAATTTCACCACAATGTATCTACTATGCTTTAAAGGGTGGGTAAGTGGGATCAGGAATTTTTTAAATTTAATTTTAATAGTCTTGGTTTGCAAGTCAACTGTGCAAAATTTAAATGACTTTGGAATAAAACCGTTGATTGGCATAAATAACAAAGCCACCCCAAAGGAACACTTATTTTATCAAAAAAAAATCGAGTGCAGTTCATACGCAGTAAGTGAAACTTTCACCCACACAATTTCAACCAAAATTGAGCTTATAATCAAAGTTTCCAATGCACGCAGCTTGACAGTGCGCGGCGCTTCGTAGGTACTGTACGTAGGTAAGGTTTCATTCAATCTCATTCACTCGCAGGCTAAATCCTATAGATGTATGCGTTTGTTTCTTTTTAGTGTCACTCTTTTCCGTTTCATCGAGTTTCAAATCACAATGGTGTTAAGAAGTTTTCACTTAAAAAATTAACCTTATCTGTTTCCTGCGTTGCACGGGCTTTGCGCATAATTTGTGATGTTTCACTACTGCGAGCATTAATAATTGTTGACAAATAAACATACAAAGACCTTTTTCGAACAACCCTCACACGTAAAATGTTTTACGCAAAAAATTTCTGAAACGAATTTATAGTTCTGCAGTGAAAGTATGGTTTTAGAAAAATAAAAAATGCGTAGTATTTTAAAAATCATTTCAAAGCCGATTGGGTTTTTACCGACATGACAAAGTTTACGCTTTGCCTGATCAAATCGAGAACAATATTCATAATAACTGAAAGCAACGTATTTATTCAGAATTTTTGTCACATTTTCACATCACTTTTTAGATCATCAATGTCCAGCGTTGCATGCTTTTTAGTAGCAAATATTATAAGCTTTCAGATTTTTTTTAACAAAGCTTTGCGAATAATCTGATTTAAAAAATGTAATCAATAATATCACAAACAAAATGTCTTTTCTACGCAAACTGTTTAAAATAAACTTTTAAAAATTAAATTTTATATAAACTAAAACTAAAATACTTGCAGAACTTCATATCAAAATTCTTGAATTTCGTTTTTTTTTTAAATTATTTGAAGTTCTACGAATTAAACATAAAAACTATTAAAAACAAAGGAAAAAGTTTAGGTAACTTAGAAACATTAGCAAAAAAAATCCCTTCATAATAATGAATTCATTATCAATAAACACAAATATTATCTTATAGCCCCATCTTAGATATGTTCCCATTCAATGTCCTTTCTGTTTCCTCCAACCATTCTTCATAAATGAGCCATGCCCCCACCCCTACCACAACACTTAGTAATAATACGTTGTACTCACGCACTCATTCATAGTCATCATATGTCTGCCCTGAGGAAGGAACAGTCGTTCCGAAACCGGTCGGCGTAAATAAAATATATGAATGGTTCTTAATATATAAAAATTATATTGTTTTATTTATTTTAATTATTTTAGGTATTTTAAATAATTAAATCAATTATGTGTTGTGATTTATGATCCCATTGTTAATATCGAGTTGCCTTGCAAAGGTTGCATTCAAATTGTTGTATGTGACATTGACAAGTACCTAATCTAAAAATTTAAAGGAACCTTTCATGAAAATAAGATGATGACCGTAGATAAAAACTTCAATTAAGCAATTTTTACTAATAATATTGAGAATGATTGACACATTTTCCCATATTTAAGTTGAAATTAATTAAAATTCGATGGTATCCGAAAGACGTCATGCTTTGATGAAAACTCACAGACTTTTAATCGAAGATTTTGATGGAATTGTTTAAAAACAGGGGTATTTTGGTAATTCACCTACTTATTTCAAAAATACTTCGTAAAATTGTTATGAAACAACAATTATTATTAGTATTCATAGTAGTTCATGGCTACTGCTGTCTTAAATTTGTTTGTAAATCTTCGTGGAACCCTTTGTTCATCTTATCGACATTTAATTTTAAACCAGAAATTAATTTTGTGGGTCGCACGTCTTTTGTAAGCCGTCAACAATAAGCACTTTGTCTGTTTTCACTTCAAAAGTGATATTTTCAAAAACTCTATCGCCAACGACAAAATTATAAATAGCACCAAGCACAATAATTTTATTTCTCTTTAATGTCTGTCGGCGGGTGTTTCCTTAAAACTTGTGTTGTTATGTTTACAGTTGTACTGTACCAATAAAATAAGATTTATTTTTTATGTTTGAATTCCGAAAAAGAAAAATGGATTTCCCTTAGTTAACTGAAATACGATACATAACTTTAAATAATTACATTTTAAATTACATTATACATAAATACATCACGTTACAATATTATTCACTATCATCATTTTGTTGATGAAATAGATAAATTAAGAGTTTTTTTTTAAATATATCTAGAAACGCAATTATAAAAATTTCCCCCTTCGCAACCAATGGATTGCTTATCGTAGTAAGTATGTATGGTGTTTAAATGTATGTTATCGTTGTATAAAGTTAGTGTGTACTTGAGTCGCTTTAACGAACTCTGTGTTTGTGTGCATGAGTTTGTTATTTATTTTGTGTGTTTATAGTTTTCTTAATGCTTATAGTTTTGTTTCCATATATAATTGTATTGTGGATGTTGTGGATCTGCAGTGAAATAGATTTTTTGATTATCTTTTTTTGTATTACCTGTAATTCTTTTATCATTTGTTATATGTGTGTTTCCCCGAATTTGAGTCAAGTGAGTCAATTTAAATGTGAATGCACGAGGATGTCAAATAAACCTTCTTTAAATTTATTTGGTAACAGATAAAATAACAAGCTAAATAGAGTAATTTAAGCCCTAAAGAGGGTAATTTAATTTTTAATATCTTGAATGCGCCTTTAGGCAGCCTAATTTGCATTATTTTATTAAGATTAAATAAAGAATAATTTTCTATTTTAAGTGAAAAAATTTTTTCTATTTAAAATGCAAATTTAATACAGTGGTTGAAATCTGAATAACTGAAATTGGTAGAGGAAATTGCAATGGATTACGCTAAGGAAATTTTAAAGAGTTTTATTGAAAACTAACAAGTCAGTAATATTTAAAAATAATTATAATAACAGAAGTGATTTTGTGGGTTTGGACTGTGAAATATAATTTGTTCTTACCATATTACATGTCCATACTAACCTCTCAAATAAATATTTAAAAAAGAAGAAAAAAGTTTTTTTTTGCATCGGCAAAGATTTGAGTAAGTTGTGGTAATTATTTTATGTAGGTATAATAAAAAGGCGGCCAACCCTCCTACCGAAATAATGGAATCACGTCACCCCAGGGAGGGTTCATAAGACATTACACGGGTTTTCGTGTTTTATTCCCGAACGTTCAGAATGGTGAAGTGAAATTTAAATCGAGTCAAGCTCTTCTGAATATTAATACTGAAGAGTCAAACCAAACTTGGCCGCTTGCTACAACGTTAAAAAAATTTTAAAACGTGAAATTTTCAATTTTTTGGAAAGTTTTCAGATTCTCTTACTAAAAAGGAATTTAGATATGATTTTTTTCTGTAAAATATATCACGTAATTTAGTTTAACTCTCCACATGCCTGGCAGGATCTGACAGACCCAGGGCCATAGTTATAACTATTTAAAAATGTTGGCGTTTTGCTAACTGCCGTTAATGTGTAAGAAGTAAGTTCTCCAATGCACCCTAAAGCAGGCATACGAAGTCGTTTTTTTGAAATGAAAAATTCTTTCGCACCGTTGTGATTTGAAACTAAAAAGTGACACGAAAAACAGTCACATCTATAGGGATTAGTCTGCAAGAGAATGAGATAGAATAATGGGAGAGAATGAGAATAATAAACTCCACTTTGTGCGGTGCTTTGTGGCCTCCCCACTTATGTCTACTTTGATTTTCTGAAGGTTTCAGGAACTGCAGACAATACATATATTTTTTAAGTGAAAAGTAGTTTTCGGTTTAAAATAATTGAATAAATTATTTAAGTGAAAAGAATTTTCACTATAAAAATTATTAAATGCATCTACTGTTTTAGAAATTATACAATATTTTTGTATGCGTTAGAATATCCATATTTTATGCCATGTAGTTTAAATTTAAAAAAAAACGTTAATGGAGGTAGGAAAAACATTTTTTTTACATCTTTTATATGGCCGAGTCCCACAGATCCGAACAGAAATAACTTGTGGCATAATAATAATACCGACATGAGGAAGGTTAACGTAGCTTCATAAAATTAATTTTAAGAAATTACTTAAATGATATTGTTCACCACGCAAACATTTTTAAATCAGCCAGATTCTCTGAATATTGCCAAACGCACTGGCAGTCAGCGTTTGCAATTTATGTAGCATCTGAAAGATTTTCCACGAAATGACCCATAGATAAGCTTCAATAGAAAAACTGTGCATTTCTGACGCCCCAGCTACATGTTAGCAAATTTTTTTCTAAAACAGATTTGCCGTTGTGAATTATTATGTTCATGATATTACTACCCAGGCACCTTCAAATGATTAACAAGTATCTAATAATATATTTATATCTATATATATATATATTTTCATTTTATACCCCAACGGCGTTTATAATGCATTAGTGGGGACTTCTCCCTTTATTAACACTAAAATAAAAATAAAATTTATATAAATTTCCATATAGTATGTCATTTTCCCTCTCGTCATTTTCCCTCTCGTCATTTCCCCATTCCAAAATTTGTTCTAAGGGTTCGTTCGTTTGCTATTAATGGAAATGAATTTTAATGTCATCGTTAGAAAGAATAGTAGTAGTGATCTTCATTTACTTTCATAAAGTCATCTGGTAATTTCCAGAAGATTAGCAAACCAAAAAAAAGATCCTTCTAAAGAACCGCAAACAGACCACCTGCTGATCAAGAAATGAAAAGCTCACGGAGGCAAAGAGATAGACTCGTCTAGTTTCCAAACCATTTTACAATAAGTAGCTTACTAGAACTTGATCACTCTCTCTGGGTTACTCTAGAATACCGGCCTTAATACCAAAGACAAATTAACATTTTCTATAAAGCTTTTAAAACGATATTAGGTTGTTGAAATTTTGAAACCTTTTTTCTTTGTGGCTTAAAATTGAATATGTCTAATAATTTTTCAATTTACATATTTAAAAAACATCATAGTCGATATCTTGGCTACAACTTACATTTCTTGGGAAGATTGGTTTAAGAGTAATAGTTGATTCTGAAAGTATCAACTTTTCTCTGGTGATATACCATAATTCATTATCAAACTGCTTCATGGCTTTTTCTGTCTGTGCGCAGATTTGAATAAATTATATTAACCCAGATACGAGAGAGCATTATTTTATTAACTTGTGACTGCGTATACGTCTAGTGTTCTTCTAGAAGGACAGTATTTAATTTATTTTATTATTGCGAATGTTCTTTCCACACCAACGAAACAAATCTTTGATATGTAAACCAATACACAATTCAATGTATATAAATTTGTCAGTATCTTTGAAATTATTCATAGAATTGTTCCAATGTGTTTTTTACAAGGATTATTTCGATGGCGGGATTTCAAAATTCAACTGTAAGTAAAGTCTGTAAAGTAAATAAAATGTTTTCTTTATTTTTGATAATATTTGAAAAATGTTGTGTTTGTAAGCAAAACTTTATAAAAGTTGATTTTATTATATACTGGCTTTTTTGTTTAGGGGAATATAACTATAGCCTTGCGCTTATCTATTATCCCCCTTCCTCTCCCGCATTCCATATACTCATTCTCGGTACATTCAGTTTTCAAAAGGCTTGTGTGCCACCCAAATTTCATAATGCCAGAACTCACCAGCAGTAAAAAAAAGAATTATCCAATTTGGTTCAGTCGTTCGGAAGTTACGTTAGTCGTAGGAACCAACATTTCGAAGATTTATTTTTATTTACATAGATAGATAGATATTAACTACGACGCCTGAAATAAAAAAAAAATCGACATCGTTTCCATGGCAAAGATTTGTTTTCTGTCGTTAACAATAACTCGCTTTGGTTAGCGACAGAAAACGTATAAGAAATATAATATTATAATACTTATAATTTCATAACGCCAGAGCTTACCATCATATACAGCTTATAGACTTTGCTTATAATTTGGCTTTCTATTGTTGAAAGAATTTTTAAAATCGTTTTATGTGTGAAAGCATAACAAATAAACAAACAAAAATGCAGTTTCGTATTTATAATATTAGTATAGATATATATTACCTGTTTAGTATTTATCGAATTGCCAACACGTGCGTCCATTAAAAAAAAAAACCAAAAGGCACACACACTTTACATTTTAAAATATCGTCACACTCTATTTTCCATGTTAGTAAACAGTAGTTTCAGTAGAAACCTGTTGTTAGCGTCAACGGGCGTGCTGATGCTATCGGCAGGGTTGGAGAAAGCTCCCACATATTTAATACAATTAGTTGCTGTATCTGCCCCAAATAAAAACTAGCTCAGGATTCGGTGCAAGCAGGATTTCTCGTAACCTCAAGGCTAGTGCTTGTGGTTCGGAACTTCACGCTTCTCCATTCTCCCAGGGCCTCCCTCGTCAAGCAAAACGCGGTAGGTTATCACATAAACAGTTTATTCAATTCTAGGAGACACAATAATACATAAAAGGAACGATCCTAGCTGAAAGTTAGTTTGAATGTCCGTCTCTACTCTCTATCACGCGTGGCTTGGGCTAATACATTTAATTGCACACAAAGGGTAACATGGTAATTGACTCACGTTTGGTTTATGGGCCAACAGCGGCTTTACGCGCTTGTTGGCTCGGTCCCCGCAGCGTCCAAGTGCACAAACGGCGAAATTGAACTGGTGTCGCCCATGTTCGCGCGAAACGTGGGCCCTGGAAGCTCGCTTGCTGAAGACTGCCGGGCTGCCGCTCGAGAGTTGGTCTAGCGGCGGCTCGGTTTGTCGCTCGCGGGAGGGGGTAATGCGCGCGCCTCTATATTGGCGCCTTATTCTCCAGTCCGTGGAGAAGTCTATTCTCGAATCCCGCCACGTGACAATTTGTAACGTAACACTTCCCCCCTCGCCGCAATAAAAGCGACGTGGTAATGGAGCTGTAGGACTAATAAATCCTCTTACCTTTTCAGCACTTGTGCCAAAAACATTTAAGAGAAACGAGGAGAGAGAGAGAGAGAGAGATTCCTAGCTGGAGAATAGTTATGAACAGAACACAAAAGAGAAGATACATGGTGTAACAAGGAATTGTCAATAAATGTATATAAAGGCAGTGGCATACATAAATACAGTTGCAAAGAACAAGGATCTGTTGAAGAAAGGTACAAGGGTTATGCAGTGATAGAAAAAAAAAAACTCTAAAATTGTATCATTGGTCTGTGAGCTAATGTTTGCGAACGTGGTTTGCGTAGGATGTCTGGGGTGGTTGAACGTTTTACTGAAGTTACAAGGTTACTTTGTCACAGTAACCTGGCCCATTTGAGATTACACTCAAGGGACACTAGGGCCTTTAAGAAATTACGAGGAAGAGAACACATGATGAGGCTTCTAGGTGGTGTGGAGAGTTCTACCTGTCACAGAGGTCGAAAGGGTAACTGCTTCCGGATCCTGTGGGTGAGCCAGTACGAAACCATTGAAGTACTGGAGAGTGGAATCGCAATTGGTGGCTGGTACACTGGCTTTTGTATGTAGTGGGATTGTTTTGTGAACAATCGTTGGTATTGTCACTTGCGCAAGGGCACAGGAGCATCAGCACAATGGCAGTAGGGCATTTGCATTATGCAGCAGGAACATTTGCATAATGGCAGCAGAAACATTTGCACAAGGGCAACAGGAACATTTGTATTATGCAGCAGGAATATTTGCATAATGGCAGCAGAGCATTTGCATTATGCAGCAGGAACATTTGCATAATGGCAGCAGAGCATTTGCATTATGCAGCAGGCACATTTGCATAATGGCAGCAGAGCATTTGCACAAGGGCAACAGGAACATTTGTATTATGCAGCAGGAATATTTGCATAATGGCAGCAGAGCATTTGCATTATGCAGCAGGAACATTTGCATAATGGCAGCAGGAACGTTTGCACAAGGGCAACAGGAACATTTGTATTATGCAGCAGGAATATTTGCATAATGGCAGCAGAGCATTTGCATTATGCAGCAGGAACAGGAACCAACCTAGAGCTGGCGTGCTCGGGTTTGTTTTGAGTGTCGGTTCTTTGTGGTGATACAATTCGCAACTACACGCACGACTCACACTAGGTTATGTTAGATGCGGTCGGGTGCTTTTGGTACGCAGGGATTGAAGGCAAGGGACCTCCGTGACGGTAGCGAGGGCAGCATGAAGAGGCGCAGATGTAGATAGGGTGCAGAGCTGCTGGTTTTTTTTTTTAAAATCCGGCAAAAATTATTATTAGAACAAAATTCTTGAAGTTTACCTGCCTAGTAGACCAATGATGAAAAAAGTTTGGAGAGAAACAAGTGTGCATGTTGAGAAAAAGTTGGATTCGTTTGGCGTGTAGAGAGAGAGACGGAGAGAGAGCTAACTAAATGTGGCTAATTCCTAATACATGTTACAAAGGTACGTATTCAAGGACAGGTTCTGTGTAACCCCTTTTGGTTTTTTTTTTTTTACCAAATACATTTCCAAGAATACGTGGTTGAGGGATTGTACGTATAACAAAATTCCCCATTCGAAAGAAGTTGGTCTTCCATGACCTATGCTCACGTCTATACGGTAGCATTTTTTCTACTTTCGAAAAACAAAACATTGCGTACACGATTAGTTATAACAAAGTGGGAAAGGAGTAGGAAGTTGAAAGGATCCGCGTATGAAGATTGTCCCATTTGACAAACGAAACGCCAAGTGCGTAACGCATATATCCCCATTCACGGATAATTTCGAGGAAGGGGGAGGGTGATAATTGGGAACATTTGAACGAAGAAAACTGCTGGGGACTCGGCTATTTCCGAAATTCGACCTCTGGGTGGAGGTGAAACAAGGTCTACAGCAGTCATCCTGGCACATTACAATAATATTTGGTAGTGTTGGACAAAAGAATACACTGACATAAAAGTCTAATCCTCTACGTGTATTGGGCAGAAGATTAGGGGTCGTTTTATTCTCCTACTTGTTTGCGAGAAATGACAGACCCTTGCTCAAATCTCACAAACCTGGGGATTTTCTTTGTTCGTCTCCCAGACAACGAGTTAGGTGTTTTTGTGTCCATCAACTTAACTCCCACGACACGATGCCCCATAATCATGAGTGAAGCGTATGATTAGTCCTTTTGAGATAGTAGATAGTTCCTGGGTTCTTGTGACAGGAAGTCCACGGGCATATTAATGATTACAAAAAAGGGGTGTGGACTACATTGAGTAGTTCACACATAAAGGTTTGATATTATTTCGTTCGCACGATTCATGGTGAGTATTATAACGTCTTCACGTATAGCGTACAAGATTGCAAAATCAAAAGATTTGCAAGTAAGTTTTATAACGTCTTCACGGATAACAATGAACGAATTACAACTGGGTTGCCCAGTATTGAAGGGAGGTGCAAAAGACTAGGTATTTATGACATTTCTGACAAAAACCCACAGAGTAATTATAACGGGCTCCCCGTATCGCATTTAGTAGATATTCTGAGATTCCCATCTATGACGGCAGATTTTATAAGGTTCCCACCTATGATGGCAACAAAGGTTAACGTTCATATAAAGGTACCTATTCAATACAGACGGCGAGACATACTGATGTACTTAGTACAACAATACCGTAGCATAATAAATCCATATTAGCGTACGTTAAAGACTTGCACAAAGGCAAAAACATATTTGAAGATCTGGCCAAGATTTTATACTTCAACAATTAAGGGACAAAAAAAATTTCTGGCGTGCTGATGGAATGTGAATTTCATCTAAGCTTACCGCAAAAGAGATCCTTTGTGGTACAACCCTTTTGGTTACGCACAGAGTATCGTATCGTGATGGTACAACTTTTGTTGTACTTACACGTACGATGGTAGCAACAATACAAGACATGCGCTTATCGTTGTTTGACAAGGCAAATTATTT
Organism: Glyphotaelius pellucidus; assembly: GCA_936435175.1. Classification (NCBI taxonomy): domain Eukaryota; kingdom Metazoa; phylum Arthropoda; class Insecta; order Trichoptera; family Limnephilidae; genus Glyphotaelius; species Glyphotaelius pellucidus. Next base: position 8,402,758 of record OW386542.1, read on the forward strand.
ACATTGGTCCGATTTGAGTGTTTAAGACCTTCTAGGTTTTACTTACTTAAACCGACTGCGATGGACACACCTTGGTGTTATGAAAATTATAATAATGGGATGGGTTGTTCACAGGGTGGTTCACTTGGAGACCTGGCTTCTTGTTGTGACCTCGTACTTTGCACGTGATAAGTCACAACAAGGCAACCCCAAAATTTCAGTTTGAGCAGTTGAGACCCAGGGTGACTCAATGTTGCTGAAATGTTGTAAAAAAAAATTTATCGTTAATGAAGAGGCACGTTGAAAGTTGTCCCTTTTATAACGATACTTTCCAGACTCCACATTCAGTTCTGGGGAGAGCTAGAGCAATTAGGGTTATTTATTGAGCGCCATTCTATTTTCTTAAAAAACAGAAAAAAAACTTTGAACGGGTAGCAAACATCTGATACCGCCGTGGGTTTACACAGGTTTGCTTACCTAATTTAACTACATATGACATAAGGGTTAGATGCACTTTGGCGAGGACCCGATATTTAATGTACAAAAAGATTTTCTAACATTTAGAAAGGGGTGACGAGGTATGACATGATGATGTGAAAATGTGATGCTGCTAGTTGTGACGATGCACAAAACCTTGGGCACGTAGTCTCTGACTACTTGCAGTAAGCCACAGGGAATTCCTTTCTCCGAAGTGATCAATTTCAGGTAGAGGTGTGCATGCTTAGAAAAAAAACGATGTTTCCAAGGTTTGACACCTGGGGCAGCAATTAGAGGCGAATGACTGATGATGACGAGATATTTATACAAACAAAAATAAAATAAAATAAAATGAAACGAAACCACAAGGGAGAATTATAATTTCTTCCATGACTTTGGCTACAGTTGACACCACTGTGCCAGAGCTAGAGAGGTTTTTTAAAAAAAAAAACATTTCCTTTCGTTGTGCTCCGGTTTTATGCCGGACGAAAGGCTTGGGCGAAAGTTTTCTTTGGGGAATCTTTCGTTTTTCTTTCGATCCTGGTATGCCTCTAGTAGCTGGCAGACATCTTTCAGTTGCTCCAGCGTGGCAATTTTCTGAGAAGTAATGATGTTTTCGTATCTGGGGAGAAGACCGTCGATTAAAACCGGGAGAAGTTCCGCTTCAGGGACAGGTTGGGTGAGCTTTATATTGATGGCCTCTGCCCTCTGTGTGAATCTAGCAACAGGCTCTCCGGAGTGCTGCTTGATAGCGAGTAGGGATAGCCTGACTCTATGTTGGGCCTTTTTTTCTCCGAAACTGGATAAAAGTGCCACCTTGAGTTCCCTCCATGAGTTTGTTTTTCTCTTATGTATCCTGTGCCAGGTGAGCATTTCAGGAGCGATGAGGTCTATGAAGTTCCTGTGTAGAATACTTTCGGGTATTCCTCTGACTTGGGCTGTTTCTTCTATTCTGTTGATGAAATCCTCCACATCCGTGAGTCCGTTGTATTTCGTCTTCCAGGTTGTCAAATCATATATTTTCGTCTGTTCCTGGGCTTGTACCACCAAGGGTTTTGCTTCGGAGACTGTGAGGGAGGTAGAGATGATTTCTGAGGTGTCTTCCTGTTGAAACTGCAACTTCCTGATGTACTTTTTGTTGTAGAAAGAAGCATATTGAATAAGGCATTTTTTGGATTTATTCCTGGGAGAAATCTTTCTACTTCTCAGGGCCTGTAGTAGTTCTTCCTTTTTTGACGTAGAAATGTGGGGGATTATACCCAGCGTGACTTGAGGGACTTCCATAGTGTATAGGGTCGTGTCAGGGTGACCTTACGTTGGGAGAAAAACGAGAACTCGACTCTTTATCCGTAATTGGAAAGAAATTTTTGCCAGGGATTGACCACTGGGGACGTATATATATTTTTTTTTTTTACAAAATGCTTCTGCGAAAAAACGCGTATTTGTAAGTGTTTGGGTTATTTGAAAATTTGGGCAGAGGTTTGCCTCTGGCCACGTGCTTTTTAGGAAAAATCCAAGCGTTTTGGAAAAAAAAAAAAAATTTCGAAAATTTAAAAAAAATCGAAAAAAGGAAAAAATCGGAAAAATTTTCAGAGTCCGAAACTGGAGAAAATTTGGGCAGCGATTTTCCTCTGTCCATGCGTTTTTAAGAAAAACTCCAAGCGTTTTGGAAAAAAAAAAAAAAAAATTTCGAAAATTAAAAAATCGAAAAAAGGAAAAATCGAAAAAATTTTCAGAGTCCGAAACTGGAGAAAATTTGGGCAGCGATTTTCCTCTGGCACTGCGTTTTTAAGAAAAACTCCAAGCGTTTTGGAAAAAAAATATTTCGAAAATTAAAAAAAATCGAAAAAAGGAAAAATCGAAAAAATTTTCAGAGTCCGAAACTGGAGAAAATTTGGGCAGCGATTTTCCTCTGGCACTGTGTTTTTAAGAAAAACTCCAAGCGTTTTGGAAAAAAAAATATTTCGAAAATTAAAAAAATCGAAAAAAGGAAAAATCGAAAAAATTTTCAGAGTCCGAAACTGGAGAAAATTTGGGCAGCGATTTTCCTCTGGCACTGTGTTTTTAAGAAAAACTCCAAGCGTCTTGGAAAAAAAAATATTTCGAAAATTAAAAAAATCGAAAAAAGGAAAAATCGAAAAAATTTTCAGAGTCCGAAACTGGAGAAAATTTGGGCAGCGATTTTCCTCTGGCACTGTGTTTTTAAGAAAAACTCCAAGCGTTTTGGAAAAAAAATATTTCGAAAATTAAAAAAATCGAAAAAAGGAAAAATCGAAAAAATTTTCACAAGTTTTCGTGGAAGTAATTTGTTTGAGAATTCAACAATATCTTGGGGGCATGGTTTCATTACGCGGCTTCCTATAGCCTGATTTTAAACAGCACCAATTTTTTGGTATTTACACGCGAATTCCCTTCGTCTTTTCGACAAGATATTACCTTCTTTGTCAATTGACAAGGTATTATAGTGTCAGATGTCAAGGAATCCACGTCAACGCGAATTTAGTATTTTTTGCATTATTCGAATGTGATTCGGCATGACCCGGTATCATCAGACGACAGAGTCAAAAATACTTAATTGTCAAATGACAGAAAGAATTTAAATCCGCTTGTTCCCTAGGTGTCAGCAAGTGTCCGTTTAAGAGACGTACCAGCGTGCTGCAATATAGTATATTATTAAAAATATTTAGCACTTTCGAGACCAAGCGGATGATTTGTTTATCATGTACATGATTTTAATTGTTGAATAAATTCTTCTTTAATTTGTGTTTATTTCCACTATTCACTTGTATTGAAAATAGCAATTTTAATCGGCCGACACTTTGTAATTACTGTATTATTCGCAGCGACTACTTCCTAGGTTGGGCACCTTGCGTTGGAATACCGGTAATATTTTGTCGAGTGACGAGTCACAAATGATAAAATCGCGCCCGTAATAATTTAAATTGTGATTCGAAATTACGTTCGCGCCGAGATTCCTGTTGGAAGTGCTAGACAATTGGGAATAAACAATACATCATAATAACATTTCAGAGTTTACAATTGTTGCTTGGGAACGAGGCCGTGGTGGAACAGAAAAAAATTTAAATGGCCCCACGTTTAGCGCCAGTGTTAGCGTCAACGGGCGTGCTGATGCTATCGGCAGGGTTGGAGAAAGCTCCCACATATTTAATACAATTAGTTGCTGTATCTGCCCCAAATAAAAACTAGCTCAGGATTCGGTGCAAGCAGGATTTCTCGTAACCTCAAGGCTAGTGCTTGTGGTTCGGAACTTCACGCTTCTCCATTCTCCCAGGGCCTCCCTCGTCAAGCAAAACGCGGTAGGTTATCACATAAACAGTTTATTCAATTCTAGGAGACACAATAATACATAAAAGGAACGATCCTAGCTGAAAGTTAGTTTGAATGTCCGTCTCTACTCTCTATCACGCGTGGCTTGGGCTAATACATTTAATTGCACACAAAGGGTAACATGGTAATTGACTCACGTTTGGTTTATGGGCCAACAGCGGCTTTACGCGCTTGTTGGCTCGGTCCCCGCAGCGTCCAAGTGCACAAACGGCGAAATTGAACTGGTGTCGCCCATGTTCGCGCGAAACGTGGGCCCTGGAAGCTCGCTTGCTGAAGACTGCCGGGCTGCCGCTCGAGAGTTGGTCTAGCGGCGGCTCGGTTTGTCGCTCGCGGGAGGGGGTAATGCGCGCGCCTCTATATTGGCGCCTTATTCTCCAGTCCGTGGAGAAGTCTATTCTCGAATCCCGCCACGTGACAATTTGTAACGTAACACTGTTTATATTTTATGTAAGTTTTATTAAACTTAAGTGGATAAAAAATAATTTATTCGAAATAACCTATATTTTTATATTAACAAAATTAAAACAATAACAGAGACATTATGAAAAACTGATAAAAATATCGCAAACAACAGAAATTATATTCTTTTATGCTAATATGGTAGTGAATCGATCATTTAAACAGTAATCATGTTTAAAAACATTAAATTACTGCGCATGAAATTTCTCACGTTACAAAAGAAAATAACCGCGAATTCGTTAAAAAAAGACGCATGCGCAGATTAAGCAAAAATATGGTATTGACATAATAATGTGATCATGTTATTAGTAAAGGTGTAAAAATGCAGTTCGCCGCGCAAGCAACAGATAAGCCGTCAAACGATCGTTAGGGCGTTTTGTTATTAGTAAGGCTATTACTAGGTAGTATGTATGTACACGAACAGTATGATTTCCTGTAAAAAAATAGTAGTATTATTGTTAGTACTGTGAAGCAATTTCGCGTCAGAAATCCGAAAATGGAACTATGCAATGAAATGATTTAATTTTTGTATATTTTTACCCTCTTCTAGTGAGACTGTTAGTTTAGTAACAGAGATATTTATTTTCTTACAAAAGCAAATATGTTTACATCTTGTCGTATTAATAGTTGTTCCGGTAAGCTAAAGTTTCTCGTTTTCGCCATTCCATTACACTATTTGTTTTGTAACAATTTGAATCTGTATTTAGACGTATGTATTTTTTTTTAATTTAAAAAAAATACAATGAATACAAAAAAAGAAGGAGATAGCGTAACACGGCGAAATACTCAAAAATTAAATCACGATAAAACAATTACATCTATTTAGGAATAAAGTATTTCAACAACCTTCCGATTGAAATAAAAAAAAAAATCAAAGACATCAATAAACTGAAACTCAAACTGAAGCTACACTTCATCAGGAATAATTAATTAAATAATTACCTGTTTTTCTCTTTCTTTCTATTTATTATCAATCTATATTCATCTCTATTTTATTTAGATTTTTTTAATTTCTCTAAAGTGCATAATATTTTAGCATGGAACCATATCCTATGTATGTACACCTTCACATATAGATGATCCAGAAGTTTCAATTGTTCCCATTATATACTTACCTATTGCATAATGTAATTCTCTTTCTGTTATAATTAGTGTAACTCGCTCATCAAGCACAAGAACTAGCTTCTTATTTTGTGAGATTGCAATTTTAAATAATTTCTGTACCAATATGTAATTTATATAACACCTCTGTATATATCTAGGTATATTAAATAAATAAAAAATAATAAATAAAAAAAAATAAAAAAACTATTGGCCGTTAAATTCTCACATATCTACAAAGAAAGATTTAAATTATTTTAAAAGTTAATAAAATAATCATCTTTTTTTAATGATTGTATGTGTTTTGCACAGATATACAGATTTAGGAAATGACATGAAAAGAATTTGGCATTCTCAGACTTTAAAAATATTCCCTTTTGTTATTTCGGCTACTGTCATTATACCCTAGCTCTTTAATTAAAAATTTGGGCTTATTAGATTATTTGTCAAAGAATTTATACATAAAAATGCAAAAAACATTAATTTTAGTTACATGTTGGATTACGAAAGATTTTTTAAATATTTATATTGAGTAGGATTTATCGGTCCAGTTAGGAGTTCTATCGAGCCGAACCGTCTGATATGAAAATATCTGGAGTCGGTGAATTATTTTCCCATTTGATTTCTGAAAGGTTGACATGTTGTTCTTATGTTGTTTTGTATTTATTATACTTATATAGCGCACTTGCATGGCGTGGATTGACTAGACGATCATTTTTGGAAAAGCGTGTGAAAGGGTATAGTTTTTCCTCTGTGGAAGATTTAACCCGAACATAAATTCGAAAACTAATTTACAAAATTTAATTTATAATATTAATTAAAAATAATAATGTTTTATTCCAAGATATGGAGAGGATAGTAAATAAAAAGGAGGAAAATAGATAAAAGCTGTTTTGTGTGAACCTAAGTTTAGTTTTAGTTTTGGTTTTTTTATTTATGTTGAATAATTTAAAATAGTTATTTTATAAATCATGTCATTGAAAAAAATACAGTTAAACATAATTTTGTTTTGATTAAAATTTTTCCATACGGCAAATGTCTGTGTTATGACAAAATTCTAAATAAAAACCTGATATTTCCAATATTCAAATAGGGATCCTACGCATTATTTTACGACTTGTCAAAGATCCGTATTCTCTATATTTTCCATTATTTTATGTTAAGGCTTTATCTCGTTTTGCCAATCCGTTTGTTCACCCAGAAAATATTATTTTTGCAAGAAATAATTCCACCGCCCATGGAAATATTCCGAATCCAATATTATTTATTAACTTCCAACCGATGTACACAATACATCCAAATATGTATAAATACACAAAACATTCATATACATATGTACACTCATACGACAACACATTCACAGGACAAGCATAAAAAAATACAAACATAGGTAGTATGTACAATTTAGGCTGAGCCGTCGGAAAATGGAGGTTTTATTCAGATATATTGATCTATAAGAGGTTTTAATAGTTGCATATATTTACATTGTTTTATCTATATTCTTCTGTGTATTCATATCCAGATTTAAAAGTGCTTTAGGTTTTTTTTAATTTTTTTTTATTTAAAAATAAAATAATGCTTTAGGTTCTGTACAATTTTTTGACGTGATAACTTCTTATAAATCGATGAACGCCGGCTGCACCCACGAAAAAGCATGACTCATTGTCACGTTCCGCCTGAGCCGAACGTGCAAGCAAGAGGGCGGAACAAGGGATAGAGAGGCAGGATCGGCCTAATCTTTCGGCTTTTGACTGTAAAATTCTATGTAAAAGTTTTCTTATGACGATGACTTAACAATGACGTTATCACGTAAAATTATCGTCCGTAAAACGACTTTACAGACAACCAATTTTATAAATTTGACGTAGTTGAGTGGGTCGCCCCAGACACAGCTGGGCGAGGCAACTCCAGAAACTATGTGAGGAGAGGATGGGACTGACCATGGTCGGAGGCCGAACAGTCAGCACAAGGCAGGGTCGTATGGGTCCCCGACCCGAAGAGGAGAAGGGGATGAAGATGATAATTGCGATGATAATGCGAACTTAAAAATAATTTTAAGTTCGCATTAAATTTACGTTTCAGTGGTTTTATATCCGGATTATATTTGAATTTCCTCTTATTTCCACATCATTTCTAAAAACCTCTAATCGTTAGCTGCTATCAAAATTCGCCTTAAAATACGTTCTCAAATACCTACTTTGAAGTACAATTATACAGGTATGTTTTTAGGTTTTCACGGCCAAAAAGTATTTTTGTTATTGTTTTTGGGGTGTTATGCCGTGTTTTGCTACCTCCTTCTTTAGCCAACGTTTCGGACAGCGTTACAGTGTCCATCATCAGGGCAGATGACCAAAAAAAAAAAAAAAAAATCTTTTTTTTTTTTGGTCATGATGATGGACACTGTAACGCTGTCCGAAACGTTGGCTAAAGAAGGAGGTAGCAAAACACGGCATAACACCCCAAAAACAATAACAAAAATAGTCTTGCGCCGGTTTGCGTGGATTAAATTCTGCTTCAAACGCACAACTTTTCAGACACAGGTGTTTTCTTTTGAAACAAACATTTTTTTTCATACGTCATGACATAATATGAAAAAAAATTGACGGCCCACCCTAACGCATGTGAAACGACAGTTTACGTATTGCGGTTTGTGTTTGTAGTTCATGCGTATGTGGGTGAAAGGCTTTAAAAGAAATCAAAAATATCGCACGTATTTCAAAGCTAAATGTTTTTTCGGAAAATAATATGTTCTTCCACGCAATGAAAACGGAAATTTATTGAGGCTCTTCTGAAGGGAGAGCTTAATTTTTTACCCTTAAATGGATATGAGAACTTCAGAACAAAAGCGAATGCCAGTTTTTTTTTCATTGCATAAGTATCTAGGTTAAAAAATCAATGTTGGTATGTATATATACATATATGTAGAATAATTTTCTCGGTTTACCCGCGTAACGTAGTCCTTAAAAGGACTTATGAACTCCTGTCGTTTCGAACAGATCTCACTGCCCATCTTCAGAGGCCTTTTGTCTTGAGTGTTGTCTCAAACTGATCGCTTTTGCGTGTCTATTCGGTTCAGAAGTCAAGACCAACGTCTTGACTTCTGAACCGACTATCTTTTGACCCATAAAACAAAATACCTAGTTGTAAAACTGTCCCCATGGTTTTTTTATAAAAATTTCCACTTTGTTGTATTTTCCTCAATCTTTCTAGTTGTGCCAACAAAATCGTTTGTTTATGTTTGATCTTAAACGTCTAATCTTAATACTTAACATGCTTGATTGTTGTTTGTTTAGGAATCAATTGGGAAACTCAGTTTGGGAGGAGGGTATGGGTCCCGCCGCCCCGGAACCATTTAGGGGGAGAGGGGGGGGGGGCAAGGTTTTAAAATTCATTTAAAATAAAAAAAAATAAATCTGAATATACAATATGTTGAGAGTATTGTTTCAAAATTTCAAGTAAATCGGAGCAAAACTAGCGAAGATATACTGTTTCAAGGGACCGGCCCTCATGCTAGATTCGAGTATATTTCGAGTATAAAAAAACTTTAAATCGATTTTCTCGTAAACAAATTTTTGAAGTTCGTGAACATCATACATCATCAAAATCTACTTGCTACAAAAGCAACAAGTTGTCAGGGAGAGGTTTTTTTACGATTTTTTTCCATTTTATATTATCAAATTCACCGAAATTTTCAAACGAAAATGGCGTTTTTCACTTCAAAATGCTGGCAAAAAAAACTCCAACTTATTACCAAGGAAAAAATATTACCTTTTAAACGCATTTCGATTTTTTTGAATAAAATGATCCGGTTACGGAGTTCACCGCATAACAATTTTTTTTCGAGGCGCCTCCGGAGATTCGCTCTCATGGACCTATTATTCCCGAAAAATGACACACGCATAGGAATTATTTTCTTCGGGGCCTTCTGAGTGCATCTAATGTAAAAAAAATAATTGTGTACAGTTCACACGCGGTAGAAGTAAAACCTTCAGAAAACTTAACTCCGAGAAAATGAGATGAATGCAGAGTATCAGAAGTAGGGTTTATTTATTATAATATTGTTAAAAAGCTTAAAATATATTTTTCATTTTATTCTATGAAGCACCGCACAACGAGGAGGCCGATTAGTTATATCTCAATTTTTATCTCATTCTCTTGCAGGCTAAATCCTATAGGTGTATGTTTGTCTCTTTTTAGTGTCGCTCGTTTCTGTGTCATTGAGTTTCAAATCACAACGGTACTAAAGAAGTTTTCACTTCAAAAAGTTCAAATAACTCGGTAAAGAACAACATTTCTAACTTCGCTTTTAACGAACGAGTTCCAATTTATGTATTCCAATTGACTCAATTAAAAGGGTTCTTCGCTTATCTGACCATTTTTAGTATTATTAACTGATACAATGCTCGCAGCAGACAAAACGATTTAATTATGTATCGAGCATCTTGATTGCATTTCCTTGTTGCCGCCGCCGCGTCAGGGGTAGGTATAGAAATATTGTTTATGCAAAACCCCAAAGCACATCCATGCACTTTAGCACTTTGCTGGGAATATGATTAATCATAACATAATGTTACCGTTCTGCCAAACGAGGATTGCAAGCTTATTGCAACTTTCATTTCCGCCAGATGTGAAGGGCTTAGTTCAGTTCCGGTATTACGAGTAGCTATGTTTTTGAAATTGTTTTAAATTTTAAAATTGAAAACATTTTTGGAATTGAAAACTTCTTCAGCACCGTTGTGATTTAAAACTCAATGAAACGAAAAAGCGATACTAAAAAGAGACAAGCACATTCCTACATTTATATGATTTAGCCTGCGAGAGAACGAGATAGGATAATTGGTCTCCTCTTTGCTTCGTAGCCTCCCCACCCTTGTCTACTTTAGTTTTCTGAAGGTTTCACTTCTACCGCATGTGAATTTCACTCTGTTTTTTTTCAAAACAACCCTTTTTTTATAACTTTTGAAGGTTATTCCCATCCACGTTGTATAGCATTGTAGAAGATTAAAAAAATAAAATAAGATAAAAATAGGATATATTTATCCGAGACAATAAATAAAGTTAAGGTTACAAACCAGTTCATCGAACACTCGTTTCTTATAAAAATGATAGCTATCAATAATATGGAAAATTATTTGAAAATGATATTGTTAATTCTGAAATTTTAAACATAAGATTGATAAAATTGACGTTAAATTGAAAAAGGTTTTATTTCACGTGCCATGTCTTTTTAGGACGTCCCTGACTTCTTCTACCATTCTCTTCCACGTCGTAAATTATTTTAACACCGCTTTCTTCGTTCATCGAGTACGCCTCAATTTATCACATATAAAGATTTGATTCAAACGATCTTGCTTTGTCTTCTTCGGGCGTCCCCAAATTCTTCTACTATTCACTTCCACGTTGTGCACCGTCTCGTTACCACAAATAATTATTTTAATCGTGTCGTCCTCGAGTCTTCATGTCATTTCCAACTTTTTTCTATTCACTCCATGAAGTATCACGAAATCTTCGCCACCTCAATATCTTAAGTGTGTGGCAACGATTAGTCTTTAATACCCTAGAATTTATTAATTTTTTTAAATTTATTTAAAATAGCTATATAAGTGTACAGTGGTGTTATATAAATTACATATCGATACAGAAATTATTTAAAATTGCAATCTCACCAAAGAAGAAACTAGTTCTTGTGCTTGATGAGAGAGTTACACTAATTATAACAGAAATAGAATAATATATATTTTTTTTTATTTGCCGGCAACCCGGGCGTTTATTACAATAACAATATAATACAAGAAAAGTCTGTAACCCGTCTCACTAGACGATGTCTGTTCTGAGACGGGTACATAAATATGCGTGCATGAACATATTAATACACAATTAGCATATAAAAACATATTAATCCTATAAACACATACACACAAACATAACATACATACACAAACGTATACGCATGCATGCAGTATTCAGTTTTATTAAATTTAAGAGTTTAGCTAGCATCTAAAAACAATAACATTTCAACAAAATAATATAAAGTATTAAACTAGACATGGGTAAAACATAAGCAATATTAATAAGAAAGCATAAATCTCTAAAAATTTAAATATCGCATATATGTAAATAGAGAGTCAGGATTAGACTAAGATGGGATTATTAGTAACTTGGTGATGCATTCCCTTTTTTTGTGTAGTAACCAAGTGTTGAAATATTTATGGAACCCTTTTAGGTTTTTTTGATTCAAGCAAAAAGTGGTTTCTTTTAGGAATGTGTTGTAAATGAGAGGTGCGAGGTAGGATTCGTGCTTTTTGGCAAAGGTTGATTTAATTTTTGGGACAAGAAGTTGATTATGCGTTTTTGCTCTTGTATTTTGTGGGTGAGTTTGCAATAGGTCAGTATATAATAGGAACAGGTATACATACACAGGATACTGATACATACTTAAATATTGTGCACACAGAAATTCGAAAAATCTAAATAAAATAAATAAAAGAAATGAATATATATTGATAATAAATAAAAAGAAAGAGAAAAATAGTTAATTATTTAGTTAATTATTCCTGATGAAGTGTAGCTTCAGTTTGAGTTTCAGTTTATTGATGTCTTTGTTTTTTTTTTATTTCAATTGGAAGGTTGTTGAAATACTTTATTCCTAAATAGATATAATTGTTTTGCATTAGTTTAGTATTAAATTTTGGTATTTTGATGTTGTCTTGATATCTATTTGATTGGTGGGTTTCAAATTTTTTGATGATATTATCTTTGTAAATTTGGATAATTGCATTTTTCTTGAAGATATTCTCTACTCGAGGCACCGTGAAATCTGCGAAAACCGTTTCTGTTGGATATGTGGAAGGTTTCTTTAGGATTACTTTAATGATTATCTTCTGGATCACTTTGATCGGGGTTAGAATATTGTTGAATGACCCCCCCATCCAATAATTCCATATTGAATTAATGACTGGATTAGTGCACAGTATATTCTTTTTATATTGTTGAGTTTTTAAATATTTCTTAATTTTATAAGTGAAAAAATAAAATTTTACAAGATTATATGTTTAATAATGTTAGAATTAATAGTACAGTTCATTGTTATCCTACGAGAAACTGCAACAATTTTAGGCTTCCTAAAATAAATTTATCGGGCACTCAAAATAATATTTACTGTACAGGTTTTAAAATGTTTAATGAACTCCCTGTAAATGTGAAGGAGATTAAAAGTTTTGCAATTTTTCGTGGATTATGTCTGAATGTTGTGAAGTCCAAATTTTAGTTAGCAGGTAGTAAATAATAATAAAGTAGTTTTATATATATAAGATGTTTAATTTTATATAGCTAAATAAAATAAACTTAAAAAAAAAAAAATTAATGCCTGAAGTAGTTAGGAAGAAAAGTAATGGTGAAAACGAAGGTACGTGAATCTTCAGATATTGTGATAAAACGTAGTGATGAATGAGCCAGTAATAGTTAAAATTAAAATAAAGTTTTTCGGAAAGAATTTTCACAGGAAAAACAATATGAGGGGTTATTTTTTCAGATTTAAACTGAATCCTTTTGAAAAATTACGCGAAGAATGGAAATGTGAAAAGAATGCAAGATATTTTGATCGTTGCATTCATTAAAAGACTCTCCACTAACAAGCATGTATAATATGAATTTTCCTGGGAAATTTAAAAATGTTTTCGGAAAAGAGTTCAAAAGAAAATGTTTGCGTGCTTTGATAAAATACTACATGTTGAGGATTTCCGGAGTTTCTACACAAATTTATTGAAATTTGTTTTTTAATACACCTGTTACAAAATATAATCAAATTAAGTATTTTTTAAGTGAAGTACGGTTTTCAGATTGTAACTGACTAAATATATTATTTAAAGTTCTACAGCTATAAAATAAAAGCTTTAATTCAAATCTGTAAAAAAAATTAGAGTTTGTAATTCACACGCGGTAGAAGTGAAACTAGAAAGTTGCTAGATGTAACTTTCTTTTCTTTTGCTTGTTTATTTGAAAGTGGTTTGAAGATTGGATATTTATTTACGAAAATGAAAATGTTTATTTTTTTTGGATTTCGTAGGATTCGAACTCCGTTCGCTCGATGTCTGCCTCTATGGCCGCTTGGATTTGTCCAGCGCCTTAGCCGTTGCGCTGCGGGAGGGTCGAGCCGAGATGCGAATTTAGCGCATTATTTTAAAACCGACGACTAATCATATAATAAATTTTAAGGACGTATTTCCGTTTCATTCGAAATTCTAATCACTAACGACGCTTAAGATGTTTCACTTCAAAAAAAGGTTCTGCTGCTGCAAGCAACGAAAAGAATTACCATTTATTACTTTGTGATGTACCGTGCTAAAGGAATGTTTCCAGTTTCTTTTCGCCCAATTTTTTTACAAGCTGATTGTTTGGAAATTGTTTTCATTTCGATGTTAACCAATGTTGTTTTCTTCCAAGCCTAACAAAAAATTGTTACCCAGGAATCTTAGTAGAAAAAACATTTTCTAATAAACCATTTTCATTAATATCAAAAGTGCGGTCTGTTCTCAGAAACCTCGCTTAGCTCGACGTTCGCCTTATTCTATAGGAACTTAGACATTCATCGTTCTCAAAAGACATCAAAGGAACCAATTGTTTGCTTCTAAGTAGGTAGTTTAGGTAATTTTCTTTTCATTGAAGCTCTTTGCTGAAATATACATTTAAAAATCACAATAATAGCATAAAATCACAATACTTATTTAGACCGTTCAAAGACATGATTTCCTTTTGAGATGTTATCATAAAACATAGCCTAAATAACATTTTTTTCATTTCACGCAGAACGAGTCAGGAATTTACAAATCCACAAAATAACCCTCAAAATAAGAAATATCATTTTGATGTGAACTCTTTATTTGTGCCGCCTAAGCCTTTTAAAGAGTGGTACATAATATAATGCGAGTTTTGCCTCTACGCATCTTTTGTAATTTATTACATATTTTAAAAGGATCTACGTAATATATAAAAGGTATAATAAGGGTCTTCTTCAAAAGATTTGTGATTTTGCCTAATAAGAAAGATACCGTAACAGTGAAGAAGGAAATTACATTAATAATGAATTTCCTCGGATTTAGTACGTATGTAGGTACACATAATATATGTATTTATTTGGTATTTTTTTTGCTTGCTTCTGGAACGTAATGTATTACAATATTAGGTTTTTAAACGGTTTGTGCAATAATAAAAGCTGTCGATAGTCCGGTGGACAGGATGCTCGGCTAGCAGTCGGGCGGATCTCAGTAGCAAATACAACTCAATGTGTACGATCATAGCAAGTACCGACTTCCTTTACTAACCACAGTTTATACATCGATGACTTTCGATAATTCACAACATTTAAATTGTACGATGTATGGTTTTTGCATTACAGATGATAATGCAAACCATCCACTGCTAACACTCTAAATATTTTATTATGGTTACAAGAAGCATTTAATAATAAGCTCTATGATAATTACTAAGGTTGGCATAATATTATTCTTCTTTATCATTCATAGGTTCCATATACTTAAGTTAATTTTCAGACGAACAAAATAAGAGCTTATTTCGATTTCAGAAATTGCTACATTTATAAATCAGTCAATTGCAGATTGCCTTTTAAGACTTATATTGTAAACTACTGATAGATGTATTATAAAACTTTTGTAGAAAAAACTTAGAAAACTAAAAAATATTGGAGATGACTCCTTCTACCATTTAACTACCGAAATTACTCCATGATTACTGTTGCACAATATTATTAATATCATTACTTTATGTAAATTATATTCATGCATTTAATTTTAGATTTTTGTAAAAGTAAGAATGTTTTATTTACACTACACGGTTTATAAATACTAGTGCAATACCACTTGCAATGCATGCGTTGCAATACCACTCAAAGAAAGAGAGTTGTGTGTTTTATATATTTTTGATGAATTACTTTCTGACACACCCCTCCGTATTTTTTCCCACGCATCCCGGTCCCCGTTCCCGCCCCCGTTCCTCTTCTGCGACCCCTTCCCTTCCCGCGTTCCCTTTTCACCTTTCCCCGCCTCCCACCGTCCTGTTACCCCCTCCCCCGCATTCCTCTTCCACGTTTACCCCTTCCCCCTCCCTCATCCGCCATCCCGCGATCTCCTTTCCACTTTGTGCGGTACTATTGTGTGACAATAGAAAGATAATTGAAAGAAGTGGGAAAACGATGTTTGTTTCATCGTACCCAAACCTTGGGTTTGAGTAATTTAAAATATTGATTGACATTTCAACGGTCTACTGAACGTCTAACAACTGTTTTTTTTAGTTACGTGATAATACTATTTGAAATATATTTTATCTATTTGAATTTATTCTGATGGTGAACGTTTCTGCTATAATATACCAAACTGGTTTAATTATGATGGTATATACCTGGCATAGATTATCCTTTCCGAACTATTTATTTACTGTAGATTATACTTTCTCTACATAGATTATACTTTCCGAACTATTTTTTACGCTCTTAGGGCTTGCATAATGCTTTTATGATACATAATGCCTACATTTTTATATATAAGGATTAGTTATAAACAACAGGTTAATAAAAAATTATATCGTACATTTTTTTATTTATTTTGATTCAATATCGTACATTTCTTAGTACAATCCAATAAAGTTGGCCTCACTGGGTGACTTACCCGTGCTGAGGCGCCGTTACACCTTACAGTGATTACAATTGGATAAATTTGAAGATTATTAACTGATAACAATAATAAACTGAAATTATCACAAATGAACCGTTAACGTAAACAACTTGCTTAGGTTTGTATTGAGTATGGAAATTGTTACATAAAAAATGTCGATTACATTTTTATTTTCGTTTTCTAAATTACGTAAGCGAGGAATTGGCGAATTTGCCATATATTTTTTGTAAATGGTGATATTAAACAAACAACAAAAATGTTACAAATAACGAAAAGTAGTTTATCTTTCGCCTCATCGCGATCCTCAGTGTGTTTATGTGTGTGTGTGTTTTTTTAAGTATTTTATTTTATTTAAACTTTTGCTGAATTTTTGGTATTAATTTTATGGTGAGGTGACCAGATGACGGAATTATATTCTAAATAGCTACAAACTAATGATACAAATAAAATTAATTCTGAAGTACTTATATAACAGTCAACTCAGAAATAGCGTGTGAGTACTTTTGGAGGCAGATCATAGTCATAAATAGGGTGATAAGATTGGTTGATAAGACATAATATTTTTGGCAGTATGCTCTCAGCCAGTAAGTGAAATAAAAAAATAAAGTAAATAAACTGAAAAAACTGTCCTAGTAATTTAAAGGTAGACAATTAATTACATAATATTTAACTTTACCGACTCAAGTCCAAGGCCTTTTTGCAAGAAACCTAATGTTTGAACTATCTATTGTGGAGGTGATAAACATAAATATTATTGATGTCATACAATCTAGGAACAAGCAAGTTTCTGAAACACATGTTAACGAAGTTTGTGTTTCATTTATTGATAACAAAGTTACTAATGCTAAACCACAAAAACTCTTCTTCTACAAACAAATTCTTTTTCTATTTTGTGGTACCATTTTAATACAAAATTATAAATACTTAGTTATAAATATATCATTGAAGAAGAAGATAACACTTTTAAATCTAAATGAAAATATGAAAGAAAACAAGACACAGAAAAACAGAAAAAGACAATGGTCGCAACTGGGACTCGAACCCAGACCTCTCGTCTTAC
This sequence comes from Glyphotaelius pellucidus, assembly GCA_936435175.1. NCBI lineage: Eukaryota > Metazoa > Arthropoda > Insecta > Trichoptera > Limnephilidae > Glyphotaelius > Glyphotaelius pellucidus. The sequence goes on from OW386542.1 coordinate 8,419,867, forward strand.
CGGGACGGCGCGTTTTCCAATTTCGCTATTGCCACCTTCTGTCAAACCGGACAGAAGGTGGACGAGAGGAGAGATGAAATAAAAAAACCCAGACGAGAGGTCTGGGTTCGAGTCCCAGTTGCGACCATTGTCTTTTTCTGTTTTTCTGTGTCTTGTTTTCTTTCATATTTTCATTTAGATTTAAAAGTGTTATCTTCTTCTTCAATGATATATTACGTTGATGGGAATAACCTTCAAAAGTTATAAAAAGAGAGTTTTTCTCGTAAAAAAAAAAACTTAGTTATAACTTTATTACATAACTTCTATTGTTTAAAAAAAACATTTTCTTTTAAGCAATGCTTACTTCATCAGAATTTACTTAAAACTAATTACAACAATAGATTTAAACCCCTTCCCACTCCCACCCTCTCATTGACGCTTTAAGTCTATTGTTGTAAGTAAACCCTGATGAAATAATCATTGCTTACGAAAGATGTTGGTTTTTTTAAAGAATAAAAGTGATTACAACTAAGAATTTATCAATTTTAAACCAAACAAATTTATTCAAACCGCAATTAATACATCGACTAGTAACTTGGAATAGACTTCCTCCGGAATTAAGATGCATAACAAGCCCAACAGAATTTACTTCTAAACTGAAAACCTACCTTTTCTCTTGTCTCTTGACGAATCACATTTAAGAAGCTCAAATCCTTGTACTACTGCACTGCCCGCTCTAACATGTTGCTTTTGCTTCCCAAAACACTAACAACCTTACTAATAACAAAACGCCTTAACGACCGTTTAAAGTCATATCTGTTGTTTGCGCGATGAACTGCATTTTTACACCTTTGCTAATAACATGATCACATTATTATGTAAGTTGAATTGTTTTTGCTTGATCTGCGCATGCAGGTGGGAGAAGAATTTTTTGGGGCATGCGGCAACCATTTTTTTTTCAATAAATTTCATGCGCAGTTATTTAATGTTTTTAAACATGATTACCGTTTAAATGATCAATTCACTATTATATTAGCATAAAAAAATATAAATTCTATTATTTGCGATATTTTCGTCAGTTTTTGGGCTTTCATAATGTCGCTGTTGTTGCTTTAATTTTGTTAACTCTTGGAATATTTTTTATATAATTTTTAATTGTCTGAACGAGATAAAAAGTGATGTGACAGTTTCCTTCCAAATGTATTAAATAAAAGAACTGCGTTTTTTTAATTTTAAATTTTTATAAATTTTTCTTCATTTGATTAAATATGTTTTGGTAAGATTTTTTTTTTCAATTTTTTCCGTTTTTGAAGTTTAAAATATGTCATTTTTTAAATACTTATATCTCAAATATAAAAATTAATTTTATCTAGTTTTTATAATAGTATTTGTTTTTACAACATCTTCAAAAATAAGATATATACTATAGAAAATTCAAAATACTTTGGAAAAATTCCAAAATTCGTTCAGAAATCATTAAAAAAATAGTCGTATATTATAATGGATAAACTACCCCCTCGCAAGTCATGTATATATCTTTCCATGAACAATTTTTTAATTCGTAATGTTTTCACATCCGCGGCCGTTTATCAATTGAATAAAATTTTCACGGGGTTTTTAATAAGGTTGTATGAATTTATTCTACATTTATATTAAAATACGTACCCGGATTAAATAACATGTGTTCACAATTATGTCCTCTGCGTGCGAACTCTACCTAAATTTCTTTAAATTAACAATAAATAGTGTAATTCTCAAGTGACCTCCCAGGTAGTAAGGTATATTTTCTGTCTATGCAGAGTATGAATAAACAGTATACGTACATTTTTAGGCAGCATCGCGTTCATTGGTCAAAACATTGTACACACATTTTCGTATCAGTTATCGATGAACCTTTGGATGCAAGTTTTAGCCATAAGTTGTTTTTAATTGTTTGTCTAGTTTTTAGTTCCTCTAGATTTTAGAAATATATCGTAAGTTTATACAGCGCTCCTGAGGTCGATTTTTCATAAAAATGGTGCTGTACAAAGCATCCAAATATAATTATCATATAAATTAAATTTTTATTCTTTTTTATAAAAAAACTATTAAGAATGCCGCACAAAAGTTCCAACTGACGTTTTGATACCAACTGATGACTTTGATGGGGTATAATAGTACCCTTTACACGAAGAGTTTGGAGCGGGACGTGCCCCGCGCCACTTTAGGCCGCCGCGCAGAAAAGACCGAAAGTAACATAACGGTTTAAAGCGCAGTTCACTATGAGAATTTTCTGCGCGGCGGCCTAAAGTGGCGCGGGGCACGTCCCGCTCCGAACTCTGTGTAAAGGGTACTATTGGGAGGGGGAGGATTGAGATCCTGGCTGTTTTGACTTGAACACTAAACTAAACATGGATTCAAAAGCCTTTACGAGCAACTTTTCAATTCTGAATGGTGGTCAACCGCCAGGGCGATGTTAAATGAACATGTTTCAAATGAAAAAAACAATAGTTTTCTCAATGAATATGTGGTATTCCTTATACACTGTTAATAGTGTTAAGTAACACATATTTGCATGTAGAATTTCTCGCAGTTAGCGCAAATTTACACAATGATATCAGAAATAGAGTTAAACAGTGATACGCAAATGAATTTCAGGAATTGGTTTCAAAACTCGAGACCCGATGAATTAGTCATAATAATTAATTATATAATAATTATTACAAGGCTTTGATCAACATTTACAACATTTGACGGCCGACGTAGTCCAGCGGTAAGGTTCTTGACTCGCATTCTAAAGGTCGCGGGATCGAATCCCGGCATGGCAAATAAATTTATTTGATTAATTTCTTGTTATTTCACAATTCATTCATTTAAAATAATGTATAGTATATTTGCAGCACGTTCCAGAGTGGAAGATACTCTCAGTGTCGCCCTGGTGTAAGACTCCCGTTCAGAATTGAAACGTTGCTTGAAATGGCTTTAGCCGTGTTTGGTGACTAGATCTGAATAGCCAGGTACTTCCCACCTTTCTATTCCTCATCTCCTTTCCCTCCCAACTAAACTACCTTCAGCCTCACAACATACCCCAATTGGGGATGTCATAGTCTTACTGGCTCCAGACGGGAGTAGTTGGGACTCTTGTGCGGTATTCATATAAAAAAATATATATTTATGTGTGAATCTTTTTACACCTTAACAATGTACTATAGTTGTATTATTTTCTCTTATTTACAAAATTAATCCCGTGGATTATCCGGCTGTTCGTTAAAAATCTTTAAAACATTGTGTCTTGCTTTTGCAAGAACTACCAAGTAAAGAATATTCTCTTTTCAATTCTAACAAAGAAAATATAACGTTCCGCTCTTTTATGAGAATGAAGTCTAAATACCATAATCGTTTACAGATTGCCTCCTTACATTCACAATGGTTGTACCCTTAGCGAATAAAAAAGTACAATGCAATATGACCCTTAGCGCGTTGCTAAGAAGTATTGAAAATAAGACTCTTCAATTTCAGGCCAAAATATTACAAGGCAACTCGGCTAGTGCTTATTTAATATTTAAAAGCGCCGTATTCCCATAACAGATACATTTTTGAAAACGCCTATTTATGGTTAGGAAAAGTTTTTAACTTTTTGATTAACACCTAAATTGTTCATGATTTACGAAAAACATTTTCTAATCGAAGACCATATTGCAATCAACTGACAAAATGAACGACTAAATTTTTTGCGCGAAATGAACCTGAAATTTGGAGGACCACTTTTCATATTATGAAAAAGAAGTTTGTCGTGTATGTCACCAGGTGTCAACGTATAACACCTTTTAAAGAATCTGTAGATGTGAAGAAAAAATAATGACTGGCGTTCAGAAATAACGTGAAAATCTATGAATGGCAAAGGAATGGGTGAAGTCAATATTTGTAACATTTCACATAAGGCGCTGTTCGTGGAATTGGGGCAACTACAGAACTAATAAGATGAATTCGTAAGAGGAAAAAATTCAATAGATTGAATCAATGTGCGAGAAAAGAGGAAATGTGAGGGAGTGTAATAGATTTTCTCACCAACTAATAAGACGGATATTGCTTGGCTATTTATTATAGCGCCATTTTTGTAAAATATCATATCAAGGGCACTTGAGATAGAACAGTATAGTTGTCGTACTGGTAAACCCCTGACCTATAATATATATTACGAGTACACCATGCAAAGAAGACACGCAAAATTAACGAGCTATTTTAACTGAAAAGTTTTTAAAAATTCAGTAGCACGACGATAGAGAATGGATTTCAGTGTAGGAAGATAGAAAATAGTTTTTAAACCGTTAGATGAAAACTAGGTCAAGAACTCGAAATGAATAGGACCCAGATGATGATCGTTGACAGCTCCAAACAAATCTATCTGACAGAATTACAAATCGACGACGATTCCACAAATCTGCGGTTAAAAGTTTCTGCCGTAGATCTTTGAGAAAATGGTGTGAACTTGTAAATAGAGAAGACGTATCATCGTATCTATCACACCAAAGATTGTGATAAGATCATAGAAAATTCTTTAAAGCTATTACGTAATAATTATAAGGTAGGACTCCTTATGATATCCTGGACGATCCAGAGTGAGTAAAAGGATTGATTGCCTTTGAGATAGGATGTTGAGGAAATTGCCACGCATTCTCGAGATACCACTAATCCTACAAGAGCCAAAGATAATCACAAGCATCTGTTCTTTAATAGTTAGGATAATAGAAGGATACAAGAGGGTTGCGAAATTCATTAAATCTGTAAATTTTATTTTGGATACCTTAGAATGTTGAAATATATTACGTCAAGAGCTGGCTCCAAAATAGGTTTGCTTATTTGAAGTTGATAATTTATTTTACAAAATGTTTTGGCCAAAACTCTTGTTCAAATTAATTAGTTAACCACTCTATAAATGTGCTCATAGTTCTTTAAAAATAATGACTTACATTTTATTAGGTACACTAAATTGATTTCTACCAATTTGGTGAAAGTAACTCTAACCAATATTTTTATGAAATATAAATACAAGGAAAGGCTTTTTAGGATAAGTTTTAACAGCTTAGCGTTTTACTAACGCCACGTTTAAATTATTCAATTTTAGCTTTAGAACAGAATATCTTGGTTTTGTAAATCGTAGGCTTAGAGAGGCTGCAAAATAGACAAACGTGGTTCTAGAGCAGCCAAAGAAGATTTCTCTATATAAATATTGTATACGGTATTTCCTCGACACATCCAACACTTTCGGCAGTCGTTTGACGTTTCGTAAACTAATCTATTTTGTTTCACAATGAGCCCAACACGCCAGACTATTCCTGGAATCCAAAGTTTATATATTGAAAGAGAATTAGAACGAATCGCTGTTTTATAAAACTATTCTTGTATTATGGTTGCCGATAAATATTTGATTTTCTTAATATTTTAAACTTGTTTAAAAATGTGTGACGTGAACGTATTTTAATCCAAATAAAATGAAAAAATGATTTTTAAAGACTATCATTGGCTGACTTTATTAGGTACGAACATAGCTACCCAGCTTCGGCTAAAGTTTCTACACCCTATTTAGAAAACAATTTTAACTTTACCAAACAAATGTGACGTCTATTTTTATATATATTTTTTAACATTTAAGATTTAGAAAATCGGTTCGAAAGTTTTTGGTGGGCTTTATTTAATTAAAAAAATAAACGAAAACCTTTGATTAGTTACCTACGCATCATTTCTATAAATTCACATTACGAGCAGTGGCTTACTCAGAGTTTTAAATCAGGGTATGCACTACAGGCATTAGGAAAAACAGAATTTATTGATAAACAAGAAAAGCTAAGCTGCTTTAGCCGAAGTTATTTGGAATTAAACATCAAATATTATTTATTCTCCATACCTCCAATTGACCTATATAAAAAGGTGCTCGTAAGTTAACAATAATAATTCAATATTTATAGGTACTTACGTATTGTAAACTATTTAAAATAATGCGTCTTTAAATATGTTTATTGTAAAAAAACGCAAAAATTACACAAATAATTAAAAAAAAACCTTTGAGTGTGTAAATCAAACGCGATAGAAGTGAAACTAGAAAGTCGCTTCCTTTTCTTTTGCCTGTTTATTTTAAAGTGGTTTGAAGATTGGATATTTATTTATAATAATAAAAATGTTTATTTTTTTGGATTTCTCTGGCCGCTGAGATTTTCGACGCATTATAGCGCTGCGCTGTGGGACGCTCTCGGCTCGGTGCGAATTTAGTGCATTATATTAGAACAGACGACCCGTCACATAATAAATTTTAGTGACGCACTTCCGTTTCATCCGAAATTCAAACCACTAACGACGCTAAAGAAGTTTCACTTCAAAAATAAAATGTTTCGTGTTTTCGAAATAGGTAATGTCATAATTTGAAAGTTTTGTTATTCGATAGAATATTGATAAAAAAAACTTGCAAATGCAAGGATCAACGTATCAGTTAATCAAAAAATGGATGGTAGGGCAGGAGAAAATGGAGGAAATCTGTACACAATCTCAGCAATTCTAAAAATTCACTTATTGTGAATATTGATTTCAGCCGCCGAGAGCAACTAGAGCGAAAAAATCCTCCTTTGGTGGAAATGTTACGACAATTTTATTAATTTATTTTTCCAACGCATTGAAATTACTAAATTACTCCGAAACGTACCATTCAAGAATTCAATTTCCTTAAAGCGGGTGGGTATTATTTGTATGCTGTCACTTTTGCTGAATGTAACCTCGATCAAAATTTGCTTCAAAAAATAAGTCGGGAAATATCAGAAAACTAAAAAAAAGGTCTTAAAAGATAGTGTTGAGAAAAATCCCAAAAACAGTAAATTGAAGTCTTCAGTGAGAGAGCGACGGGTAAAAAATAAATTTAATTAAGGACGGGTTATTTCAAAAAATTTGATGGATTCATCAAATATTTGAAGTTAATTTTCACGTTCTGCGTAAGTTCTATTCAAGTTCTGTGATGATTTCAGTTTTGTGAACCAACTGGTCTATAATGATGTAATAATAGAACTTGAATAGAACTTAAGCAGAACGTGAAAATTAACTTCAAATATTTGATGAATCCATCAAATTTTTTGAAACAATCCGTCCAATGTTTTTGAATGGTGAAATTCTATTAGTTTTTTCGATTTTCATTCATCGCGTGACATCCAGAAATATCTTCTTGTTATTTAAAATGTTTATATTATCACGTTTTTAATCTTCAAAACGGTTGACAAGGATATTGGATATTTTTAGAGAAACTATACTAATATTATAAATGCGAAACAGCATGTGTTTGTTTGTTACCGTTTCACGCATAAACCACTAAACCGATTTAATTTTTTTTCACCAATGAAATGCGATTAATATAAGCTATATGTAATGGTAAGCTCTGGCGTAGTGAAATTATAAATATTAATATTTTATATTTATTATACGTTTTCTTTCGCTAACAAAAGCGAGTTATTGCCAATGTCAGAAAACGAATCGTTGATATATTTAAATAAAAATGAATATCCGAAATGTTTGCACGCGCATAACTTCCGAACGACTCCGCTATATTGGATAATCCTTTTTTTTGTTTAAGCTTTGGCATTATGAAATTTAGGTGGCACACGAGCTATTTGAAAATTTAATGTACCGGGATTGTATGTATGGAATGCGGGATGAGGGAGGGAGGAGGGAGGAGGGAGGAGGGAGGGGGGATAATTGATAATTGCAAGCGCTACAGTAAATTTCCCCTAATATCATGCGAGCGAAGCCGCGGGTAAAAGCTAGTAATACATAAGTCACACTTCAAATAAAATAACACAAAGCTGCACCATACAAGTGCCTTTTTTAAAGAATGACTCAGTGAGTAAAATCTTAAGGAGTGTTAATTTTAAGTCAGCAGACGTCGCACATTAAAATAAAAATTGATATATTTATCCCAGACCCTATCTGGATTATAGTTAGTTCGGGAAGAATGTTGTAATGGTAGCAACCAATAAAAATACCCATCAAGGACCTAGGGGATATGGTTGAATTAAATCAGTGGTTAGAGCAGAGTACCGGCATCGATGATCCTGGATAAAATTCCTAGGTGCGACCATGTTGTTTTCTAATTTTTCTGTTTGAAATTTTAGGTTGAGAGTCACTGAATAAAATTGGTTTTATGATTATTAGTATGAAGAATCTTTGGATAAATAAAAAAAATAAGCTATGATGGACAAACCGCCTCATCGAAGAACCGACAAAACTATTTATTTATAAGCATTTGCTTATTTCATGTCACGAACGGAAGAGAGCCGACAGACAACAATTTGGTGTGGGTAGTATCTCTACATTTCCATTACTTTTTGCGTGAAAACGTCCTTAGTTCATCACTGGTAATAATTTATATGGAAAATAAAAAACATATTTCGATGAATATATTTATTTTGTTTTGGCAAATCTTAGAAAGTGTTATGAAATCTATTTCATGAACCGGAAACATGCAACCCCGTAAGAGCTTTTCAAAACAAGTACTTTTATATTCCTATTTTGGATAATGACAACACTGACCGAAGTAGTTCGTACCCCTCTCGGCAGGGGTAGGCTTTAAACCGGGCTAGAAAGAGGGTGGTTTGGCCACGCGCTCTTAGCTTCCAGATCACAAACGGGCAGGTTCACTCCCGTCTTCGATTCAACATTTGCACTAAAAACAGTTTAACGGGTTTTTGGGTTAAAATCAGTGATGTTTCCTGACGACGTCTCACGGGGTAATGTACGTAAACCTATTATCTTTATTGTAAAATCAGTAACTTTCAGTTCACAAAGAGATTTAAGGCTTTTCCTAGTAGCGTCGAGTCAAGCTAAATATACTCGAGTTAATTTAATAGCAAACAAGAGATCTTTTTATTTGTTTTAACCTTTATTGCATTTAATTTATCAATAATTAAGCTGTGGTCATTTTGAGTCGGGTTGGCATTAACGAACTCAAACACGAATTCTCTGCAATTGAGCTGGCCGGTAGAAGACGTAAGTATGAAGTTCATCGCCTTTATATTCATTATTGTCTCTATTAATTGATATCTTTATAAATTCACATACGATCGGTTCGAGACCGTTTCGTTGCGTGACAAATGACATTAAATTGAGTAGGTACAGTATGGTGAAATATAATTCATATCGTTTGACACAATTTTTCACTGGACAACCATAATTTGTTTCTGTTTAGCTTACTTCTTAAAACACTTCTAGATCTACACGATTGCGCACGAATAACTCATGTACCCCTTTCCGTTGCAGAGCTATGAATTTAGAGGCTCTTATCTGACTCCTTCCACATTCGATGATGTTAGAGCGTTAACAAGCATTGAATATTGGTCTATTTTTAGAATTGCACGCTTCTTGGCGCCACAACCCTTGGGCCACGAGCTATATTTTAGCGATTATAACAGCGTTTTGTCACTAAGTCTGGAGGGACTTTGGTGAGGAAGTCTTTTTAAAAACGTTTACAATTAAAACAAAATCAAAGTTTGCAATTCAAAGTTTGCAAACCTTTAGAAAACTAAAGTAAACAAGAGTGGAAAGACAACAAAGCACTCTTTTTTAAATCTTCCAACTCTTGTTTATCAATTTGAAGGATGATTTTTTCCGTATTTTTGTCGTCGAATTCCAGTGCACCATTTTTTTCCTATACATTTGATCATCTTATTAGTATTTGTGTTTTCTTCTTGGGGTCGCTAGATGTCGCTTTCTTTTGTACTTTTTTTGCCGGTTCATTTTGGAGGTGGTTTAAAGATTGGAAATTGATTTTACAATTCGTAGGACTCGATTCTTGGTCCGCTAAATGCCTGGCTGCTGGGGTTCGTTGTGAGTTTTATACCATTACACCAATGGAGACTTGCATGGAACTGTGGATTTATCGTATTTTATTGGTACCGAGTGAATTAAATACATATTTTAATGCTATCTCATTCTTTTGCAGGCTAAATCCTACAATGTTTGTGTTTGTCTCTTTTTAGCGTCGCTATTTTTCATTTCATCGAGTTTCAAATCACGACGGTGCTAAAGAAGTTTTTACTTCAAAAACATATTTTTAACAAGAAATTACTGAAGCTACCACCAAAACAGATGAATAATAAATAAGAGAACGATACATGGATACCAAGTTTCAGTGTATTGGCAGCATATTGTCTCAGGGGCAAGGATCTCGAAGTTGTAACTCACAGATAAAGAAAACGGATCTTCCCCACAAATGCAGTTTGTTTCCTTTCAAAACCCTTGCAACCATCTATAACATAAAATTGCAGCTGAAAATATGTAAATGGAAAACAAATCAATGACACTGAAAGACCGTCAAATCAATAATCAAATTTGAATTAATTTTCTCAGAGACGCCATCAATTTGCGCCCATTGTTAGTAGAAGGTATCAAATTCTGATGTCTGAAAAGTAAAAAAATGGCAAATTGTATTAAAAAGAGCCAATTTTTTTAAGAAGTCAATGGTTTGAAGCCATGCAAACTTTATTTTTAAGCTAAAGTTCAAAACTGCATAATGTTTGTATTTTATCAGACCCTGGCGCACCCGTGTGAAATCAATTTAGTGTGAACAAATCAGAAAGAAGACAAAATAATAATAATACATAATAACAAAAATAAGAAGTAAATTAAAAATAGTAAACTAATCTGGGGTCCATGCATTGATTTGTAACGATTGCTTTTTTTATACAGGGAAGATTTGTAGACATTTTAATACTAGAGACGGAGCACCTAAGGTGTTTGAATGTAATTATTCCGAATTTGCCATTTTAAACAAATCATTCTTTGATAAAAATAAAGGGTTAGAGATTTGATATACAACACAATAGGTTTACAATTAAATAATTTAGAAATTAGTGTTAATAGCCAAATAAGTATTATTACATAACCAAATGTTTTTAAAGAGCCATCTCCTAAATGTATTTTCATAATAATACATAAATTTACAATAAATAATTTTATTCTTTATATAACTAATTTATGTTAAGGATACTCTCACATTCAAAATGCTGTAATATAAACGTTTCATTGTTTTTATGCCATTTTTATTATTATTAAATGCAGGAAAACGTATCAAAATACTTTCGTGTTTGGGGGATAAAGGAGAAACATCGTATTTTTTGTTCCCGAAAATCTGAAAAAAAAAACCTTACTCCGGTTCAAGAACACTATTTTTTTACCATAGTTTTAAATCTTACTTTAAAAATGAAGATCAAAACTATAACCAAGTGTCTTCGCAAAGAGAAATCTTGCTGAAGAGAGAAGCCAGAGTGAGAACCTCTTAGAAACCAGACGTAGGTAGGTACCACGAAGAGTCCATCTTTACTATATATAATAACAGCAAAAATGCTGACATGGCTCAAATTGAAAACGAGCTTTTTATATTTTTGTCTACATTTGGTTTGAATTGTTTCTGGATAATATTGAATTTTGTAATACTTGTTATACTTTTGAATATTTATAACTTTTGTACTTCTTTTTAAATGTATCTTAGAATCTATACATTTTACTTTATTATTTCCTGCCTTTTAACTTTTAACTTTTTAACATTATACTTTCTATTTAATAGTTTACTTTGTCGTAACAATGGATCTTTTTAATAAAGATTTGTCGTTGAAAGTCAGTTTTTTCATGTCTCTATATAATATGTACGCTCCATTAAAAAAAATCTTAAAAGTATTGCTTTAAACTCGGGCAAAGCCAGGTAGTAACTTTTAGTGTATTTATACCTACAGTAAGAATTTTTAATGCTCTTTTACTATCTAAGTTAAAAGCCACAAAAATGGCTCCACGTCTTGCGAAGTCTGTGCCATTTCATTTTACGTAGCAATATAAGTCTGGTCAAGCACTGCGGAGGCTAACGCGGCACAATCCCATTCTTATTTTGCAAGGCGAATGAAAATCTGAGACGTAACAGACCAAAAGGGTCAACGTGTAATCTGTATAGGTTGAGCGAAGAGTTAGCGTGGGTGTTGTGGAACAAAATTTGTGTCGGCTAAAACGTGATAGTTTACCTTCACATTGTTGGATTATATTTTGTTAATACTTTATGGTGTAGTTAAATTATTGTTATGTATTTTTTACGTAACATCTTGTACTTTCAGTAAATGCCAGGGTTATCAGCAATTTAAAAAAATTAATGACAATAGCTCTGGCCTGTGTCTTCTTTGGAAAAACTTTGTGGAGGGTCTATTTAGGCAAAGAAAGGAGAGGGAGTTCTGGAAAAGAAAAAAGGTATGGTGGGTCGATAAATCTGGGGGTCAATGTGTCCAGGAGCGACGGAGGTAAATATATTCGAGATTTATCTATACGAAGAACAAGAGAACAAGATATTTTAGAAAAAAAATGTGCACATTTCTTCACGTCAGACCTTACCAATCTTGCAAGTTTCAGTTGAGATTTATGTGAATACAAAATTACAAACTCAAAGGCGTCACGGAGAATTATTAAAATTATTAGTTACTAAAAATTCGGACCTTCTCTTTACCCAGGAGAGTCACAGACACGGTTGTCAAACTGGTATTAATTCCAAAATATGTTGATATTTTCCTGCAATTTATGCTTCAAAGAATTAAAAATCAACATCGCATTACCTTAGGCTAATAGCAACATTATAAAAAAACTAGTGAGTTCTCGGCACGCGTTGCTAGCCACTTAATAAAGAAAAAAAATCTCCCTGTGTGTCCTTTCCCATTCGTCCCGTTCCCCTTCCGCCTCCCCTTTCTCTCCCGTGTCCCCTTCCCATCCACTCCTCCTTCCCCGCCTTCCCTCGCCCCACACTCCTCGCCCTATTCCCCCGTCCCGCGAACCCTCCTCTCGAGTTCCCCACCCCCACTCCCTCAAGGGGGTGGGGGTGGGGAACTCGAGAGCCTTCCCCCTCCCCTCTACCCCTCCCTTCTACCTCTAATTCCCCTTCCTTTCCCTTTCCCATCCCGGGTTCCCCTCCCTCCTCTCGCATTCCATACATTCATTCCCGGTACATTCAGTTTTCAAACACCTCGCGTGCCACCTATTGCAATTTTTTTAACAAATTTCATAATTCCAGAGCTCTCCAGTATATATATAGAAACTATCGCTGGCAGGCACACATCAAATCCCAAAAGTTTCATCGCAATGTGCATCGAACTGTGTGCAACGCATAATTTCATGATGCCAGAACTCACTATTGTGCATACGAATATAGTAATAATCGCGGGTATGCGCACATCAAATCCCCAAAGTTTCATCGTAATTGGATGAAACGATTAGCAACGAATAGCAAACATACATATATACATATACAGAAGCAATCATATTTTCATTTTTATGACATTTTTCTACTTCATGACCGGGTTAAATCTGCCCACAGGAAAAACTTAACCCTTCCACACACTTTTCCACAAATGATCATCTAGTCAATCCACGCTATGCAATTGCACTATATAAGTATAATAAATACAAAACAATACAAGATCAACACGTCAACCCACCAGAGACCAAATGAGAAAATAATTCCAACTCCAGATATTTTCATATCAGAGGATTCGGCTCGATAGAACTCCTAACTGGACCGATAAATCCTACTGATCCCTTAATATAAGTATTTAAAAAAATTGACAATCTTTGTGTATTTTGTATATTGTGTAATATGCATTGCACGACAAACAAAGTTTGGCTTTCTGAAATAGACGCTTCGGAGGCTTTAAAATATATTGATGGCGTTTCGTATGGCGTCGACTGATTCAAGTTTAACAAAATCTGCACTCATGGTCGACTTTAAAGTTTGAGACCGTCATTAATACAAGAAGAAAACTTAAGTAGTTCTGCTAACTTTGGTAATGGGCGTTCAGCGTTGTTAATGAAGACACTGAGGTCTTGGAGGAAACGATCAAAGAAACGAACATACTTTCGTAAACAACTTCGAGTGCACTTTACAAAAACAAACTTTTATTTATAGTGGTGCGTCCTCCATGTTTTTTTTATCATTAGCTCCATACAGGAGGCCCTGAGAAAAACAATTTTCCTCAGGGCCTATGTCATCTTAGGGGATGCTGTGTGGAGGGTTTTTGACGTGATAACATCTTATAAATTGATGAGCTGCACTCACGAAAAAGCATCTCATTGCCACGTTCCGCCTGAGCCGAGCGTACAAGCAAGAGCGCGAAACAAGCGTTCGGTTTGAGACGCATTTATCTCTCTTCTACTCCATCGTTATTATATGATGTTATCACGTAAAATTTTCGTCCTCCAATTTTTTTTAAGGGAAGGAAAGAATTTTGGAGTCAGCGATCCAGGCATAACGGACGCGTGAATCTATCCCTCCAACTGCGGTGCAAGGCGATGGGTCGAGAGATTCCGACTGGAGAGGATAAGGATAAGAGCTCCCTCAACCATTCTCCCTCAATCCTGCATACCACGCAGCAGGCAGGCAAACGAATTGGCCGCCTAGACATGGGTACCCCTTCTAAGTCACCAAACGTAGCGAACCACTTGTTGTGACCTATGGAAGAAGTGTTGGTTATCCAATAAATAGTTCCCGGGCGGCGGTATCCATACCCGCTTCTCAAATTAAAACTCGTGTGTGAATTGCACACTCTGATTTTTAAAATTTTGTTACTACATTTATAGTACATGTTAAATAGAAATATAAAATAGATCTAAATTATTTTCGTAGTACTCCTCACTACGAGATCTTGTGCTAAGGGGGACTATGTTTTAGATAAGTTTCAGCGACTATGGTAAAACTATAGTAAAACTTCATGGGAAAGTTTTTTTTAGAAACTTCGGTAAAGACATTTTTAATATGCTAGTAAGTTATTTTTCCGAATGGTTCCTTTAGCCAAGATTTGATGTCCTTAAAGTAGTTATTTTTTATTTTAATTTGTTGGATACTGGATTTACCTAATATATTAAAATAGAAAGATGTAGCGTTAGTTCATGTTTACGCCACCGCCAACTTTGACATATAGCACTGTAGAACGTTTTTAATTGTTGAAAAACTTTAATTTACAGAAAATCATTTTTATTGGCATGTTTGGTACCAGGTACCACAAGTTACCGGACAAGCCAATAAAAAAAATATTTTTGAAGTGTAATTTCTTTAGCTCCGTTAGTGATTTGAAATTCGGATGAAACGGAAGTGCGTCACTTAAATTTATTATTAGACGGGTCGTCGATTCTAATGAAATGCGGTTAATTCGCACCTCGGCGCGAGCCTCTCAAAGCGCAGCGGTTAAGGGTCCACTATTCGAATTTCGACCGATTTCTTACATATCTTCCTTAACATTTGAAGTTTTTAAGCTCTTAAAAAAATGTATGTTATTTTTGAAGACAATATCTAGATAAGTTCTACGCCGAAACGCAAATTATATGAAATTCCCTCGATAGAAAAAAATCGCAAAGTATGCTCCGAAAATTATTTAAAACAAGTCTATTTCTTTTATTTTACAAGTTATATTTGTGAAAAAAAATCACAATGTTTCTTTAAATGATACTTAAGATACGTTCCACGAGATTTTTGCTCTATTTTAAACGAGTCATGTTTTATTAAGCTCTTTCGCAAATATTAGCGCGCTCTGTCCAACATTCGTAATTACATATCTCTCCATCTTCTTCTTTTTCAGCCGAAGAGTGCCGCCTTAAGGTGCCTGATAAATCGCGGCCAGAGAGACAGACATCCAGTGAACGAAGGTTAGAAACCTACGAAATCCAAAAAAAAAAAACATTTTTATTTTTGTGAAATCAATATCCAATCTTCAAACCACTTCAAACTAAAAAAAAAAGCAACATCTAGCGACTTTCTAGTTTCACTTCTACCGCGTATGAATTGCACAATCCGATATTTTTGTTAATTAAAGTTTTTCAACAATTAAAAATTTCTACAGTGCTATATGCAAAAGTTGGTGGTGGAGTAAATATAAGCTACACCTTTTTGTTTAATCTGGCAACCATACCTACTATTGTTATTTCGTCGATGACAGAGCCCTCCTTTTTCGCCAAGTTATATGTGTAGCACTGTCTCTGTGATCCGAAGTAAGGAACAATTAAGCTTACTTTGGGCACGGATATGCACAAATATTTCTACTGGTTGATCCCCTCACTGCTTACCCCTATTAAACTAATTGGCGACTGTGACTGAAATACATGTACGAGTAACATATAATTCGTTGGGACATTACTCCGTCGCCGTGGTAACAGCAAAGGGCTAGGCGGCTTTGATAACATCTGATTATTATTTGAAAACTGATACTGTAAGCGTTACGATGTTCGTCTCGGAAATGCGGACCGAATTTAAGCTCACCCTCCCACACAGATTTATATTTAACTTATTTTAAAACCATTCCCTTTGTTTATGTTTTAACATATCAGAGACCAGATAGCATTATCTACTTACACATTTTAAACTCAGATAATTCATTATTCATTTTAATATACTTAATATTAAAATAAATATTCAGAAGAAACAATGCAAAATATATATATAAAAAAATACTGTGAAATAATGCTTGCTGAACCAACTCTAAACTAAGCTGATACGTTTTTAGATTTTCACGGCCAAAAGTATTTTCGTTATTCGTTTTTGGTGTGTTATGCCGTGTTGCTATGTTTAGCCAATGTTTCGGACAGCGTTACAGTGTCCATCATCAAGGCAGATGTGTAATTGTTAACCACTAACAATTACACATCTGCTTTGATGATGGACACTATAGGTATAATCCTTGATATCGTAAATATTATTTTATAATCTATGTAAAAGCCCCTATGGGCGTATAACAACAATAAATAAATAAATAACGCTGACCGAAACGTTGGCTAAAGAAGGATGTAGCGCAACTCGGCACAACACCCCAAAAACAAATAACTAAACTATTTTCTCCTATTTTTGGCGTTTTCTGTCTTTACCTTCGTATTAATAAATACAAAATCATGTCGGTGATTCAAACCAATAAACTGACAAAACTATTTATTCATATTGACCGGTTAGTGGTTGAGTGGGCATCGTGTTTGGGTTCCACCCGGGCGTCCCGTGTTCGAATCCCCGGCTGGCTAAGTCCTCCATCACAACACAAGCAACATTTTCGGCTTTTTGTGGTGGTAGTAGGAGATTTTAAAACATTGTTGCGTTATTCGTAACCTGGAAATGTTTGTCTTTCTTTAAAAAAAAAATAATATTCAAGCAGGTCTGGATGTATAAAGCCGTAAAACAGTTAACTCGGGCGTTATGAATTTTTCCCAGAAATTTTGCCCGGAATTTTTAAGCCAATGAAACAACATTTATTGATTTATCGAATACCAATCAGAAAAAAATATTGCAATATCAAACGGGGTCCCACAGGGTTCACACTTTGGAACAATCTTTTTTTTAATCTTATTTATAAATGATAATACAAAATATTTGTCAATAATTCTGGGACTAACAAGCACATGTACCTCTTATTGCCCAGAATACTAATAGAGGGAAATAATTACACCAGAGAGTCAGAAAAAAACGAATACAAAAGATTGTTACCGTGGCAGATCAGTTATGTATAATAAATACTGCATAATTTTTACAATTCATATGTAAAAGCCCCTAGAAAGGGCCTTAATAAATAAAAAAAGAATTGTCAAAAAAATGCATCATTTATACCTAAAATAAACATATTTATGATTCTGATATTGACCCCCCTCTCCTTACACAGACAACTTTACTTTACTTTGTGTTACAGGTGGTTCCGATGACAAAATCTTGCAGAATTAGTTAAAATAAAATATTTTCAAATAACCACCAGTTAGTAGCTAAGTTGAAAAATGCTTCTGCTTTTCACAAATCGTAGTTTCAATTCCTCTGCTCCGTGTTACCGTATTACAGCACAAGTAATTCCGCTTCTAATAGTGGCAGTAGGAGAGATCAAATATATGTGGAGGTTATTTGTAATCCGAAAATGTTTGTTATTCTCCATTCTTAGAGGTAAAAAGATAATGTAAAATCAGCAGATCAAAAAGACTCATAACCAAACACTTTCTTGTCGAGGCTTGCTATGGATTCTGCTTCCTGCTTTTGTAATGCATTGCGGGAAATATCCGATCACCTGCCAAGAAATAAATCATATTTTCGTATATAGTTTTATTTGCTTACTAGCGCAGACCCATTAAAAATCACGGAATAGTCTTAATTCTCGACAAATCAGTTTCCATTTCGAGAAAATTATGTTAAAATATTAGATGATATTGGTAGGTATTTTTTCGCTTGAAATAGCACTTCCTGTAAAACTCAGCTTAAAATGCATTAAATTGAAGGAGACACTTAAATTCAGTGCTAATCAATCACCGAAGACCTATGTTGGAATGTTTCTCAGAAAATGAAATGTTACATTGACGTCAAATAGCCGATAAGTTCCATTTTGGTTTTTGATATTTGAAAGATCCCCGTTTTATCGCCGATACTTGGTCCTCTTCAGGTTTCTATCAAAATGCGGTTAAGCTTAACAACATAACATTTGTTCTTTTCCACTGATCACAATTTATTCAAAACTTGTAACAGATCCGTATAATGTCAGTTCATTCATTTTTACAGAATAAATTGGCAAATATTGTTGTAAAACACTATTAATTTGAAAAAAAAATTGGTTGTCTGTAAAGTCGGTTTACGGACGGTACTTTTAGGTGATCACATCGTTTAATAACGATGGAGTGGAAAAAAGAAAGATGCGTCACAAGCCGAACGCTTAGGCCGAACGCTTGGTCCGCGCTCTCGCTTGGACGCTCGGCTCAGGTGGAACGTGAACTTTTTCGTGAGTGCAGCCGGCGTTCGTCAATTTATAAGACGTTATCACGCCAAAAATGGTGGTAATGAAATTACTGACCTAGGTATTATATTCGGTAGCAAACGAACTTTTGTATGCCATATTAAAAATATTATCAAAAAGAGAGCTTTGAGAGCTGCAAAAAATATCAATAATTTAGGCACATTTACCATATAAAATTCAGATGCCAACTACAGTACATCACTACGTTATGACCTCCCTTTTTCAATGTTCATTTTGACAACATTGAAAAAATTCAAAATAAGTTTCTGAAGTAAATAAACTATAAATTGCATATTTCTGTACAAAACATTGATTATAATTACCTGAATAAAGTGTCCCTATCGAAACTTTCAGAAAGAAGAACACGCACAGATTTAATACTGTTACATAAAATATTGCAATACAAAATTGACCGTCCTGAATTGCTTCAATTAATTAACATCCGTATACCCAATAGATCTTGCCAACATTTATTACCCTTTTACTTTGACAACACAAGGACATTGCCTTATCCAAATTCCCCGATTTCTGATCTGGGAGATATATTTCATCTTAAAAATAATCAATGTGAATTGAATTGTTTATTCCGATACTTTTATTTATCTAGACATAAAAAGACGTACGAATTTCCCATTTTTTTTGCGTAAAATTGAATATTTTCAATTCCGGAGGCGGGTGAGGGTACCGCCGCCCCGGTAACCATTTATTGGATAACCAACACCCCTGTTATATGTCACCCCAAATGCTTCAGTGTGTTCGACTTAGTAGGGGTGCCCGGGTTCATGGGGTGAGGTTTGTCCGGGTCATGGCGGCGGATGCGTCTGCTGTTAAGCAAGTCCTTTTGACTTCTCCAGTCGTACTCAGTGGAAGGGATGGATTCATACATCATCACTTCTAGACTCCTATCCACCCCTTATACCTTTTTCCTTCTCAGAACTTTTTTTCCTTCCTTTTCTAAAAAGACCCTCCACACAACATCCCCAAAGATGACAAAGGAATTATTTTGGAGCTAATATATTGTTATTATATAATACATACTAATTTAAAAATGCGAAACTACGTGTGTTTGTATGTTACGCTTTCACGCATAAACCAATAAACTGATTTTTAAAATTCTTTCACTCATAGAAAGCTACATTATATGCAAATAATATAGGCTGTATATAATGGCAAGTTCTGGCGTTATGAAATAATAAATATTAATATATTATATTTATCATACTATCTTTCTGTCGCTAACAAAAGCGAGTTATTGTTAACGTCAGAAAACAAATCGTTGCAATGGAAACGATGTTGATATATTTAAATAAAAAATAAATCTCCGAAAAGTTTGTACGCGCATAGAACTGGTGAGCTCTGGCATTATTAAATTTAGGTGGCATGCGAGCTGAAAACTGAATGTACCGGGAATGAATGTATGGAATGCGTGAGGGAGGTGGGGGAGGGGAGAGGGGGGATAATATAAGTGCAAGGGCTCCAGTAATTTCCCCCTAATACCATGCGAGCGAAGCCGCGGGTTAAAGCTAGTTATTTATATTGTGGAGATACTTTAAAAAATGTATATATTATGAGAATTCTTAGTCTATGTTCACATTTTTACCTTTGTATTTACTTTTGTTGTTACATTTTTTCATCAGATTTGTTTTTTTTTGTAGTTTTTTTTTCTATTATTTACAATAAGATACAAACAGATTATAAATTTGTTTGCAAAAGCCCATCAGGCTCCTGAAAATGGCGTTGATCGACCGTTTGATGACAACGTTAAATTTAAATTTCCGTGAAATACACAAATTAAGTCGAGATACACAATTTTTACTATTAATATCTTCCTTTTGTGGGCTCTGAAACCAAGGATACGAGAGATCCGTTTTATACAGGATATTGCCGCAAATTCCTTTGGTTTTATGACGTGGGTTTACCAAATATCCAGGATAAGCTGTTTAAGGAATTGCCTAAAATAGTCACCCAAAAAATTATGACAGAAATTAATCCTTCTGGTGGTCAGGCACCAAATATACTTTCATCACACCAGTTACTTGTGTGCATATTCTATGAATTTATAAATTGTTGGAATGAAGGTATTCATAAATACACGTATTCTGTGGTTGATATTTGTTCACCTGTAGTATTTTGGGTACCAATTAACCTCACATAATATTATATTCATACATACTTCCCACTGCTGACATGACCCGACTTACAAATACTTTATTCATGTGATCCTGGTATTTCCAGAACGTCCCCGACTTTTCAAGCCACCCAATTTAATAATAAATTCTCTTGAGAGTCCTTGCTCGGCTCAAGTCCGTACCAGATAAGCTTAGTTAGCTAACTTAGCTTCGCGGTCAGTGGAAGACGTACATCATGAATGTTATACACGAAAATTTGATCACAGTTCAGCATTCACAAATATATGTATTTTTAATTATATTAACTCTTCACAGGAGGTCCTGAGGTAAAAACATCCTTCAGGGCATGCCATCATTGGAGATGCTGTTTGGAGGGTTTTTTTAGAATAAAAAAGAAGAAAAAGTTCTGAGAAGGTAGAGGATATGAAGGATGGGTAAATGTGGAGTTCAATGCGTTCAAGAGTGACGAACGTTTGAAACCATCAATCCCACTGCGGTACAAGGCGATGGGTCGAGAGGGACCGGCTGGAGAGGTCAAAAGGTCTCCTTGAACCAGTTTTTCCCGATCTGGCCCGCCATGCAATAGGTGGGTAAAAGCATCCGCCACCAAGACCTAGTTACCCTGTGAACCGAGGCACCAAACGTAGCGAACCATTTGGTGTGATCAATGCAGGGATGTTGATTATCCAACAAATGGCCTTCCAAAGTAGGAATATTCCAGACGGTTGGTTTATGTACCTACGCGTTAAAAGCAGTTCTTGCCTACCGCAAGCGAAGTAACTAATTCAAAGGAGTAATGTTTATTTAAATTATATTATAAGCACAGTTGTTAAAATTTTATTAACCCAAAAAATAAAGTGTTTTGTTAAATGCCCAAAACAGACATATTTTACAGTAAACACGGCCAAAAACCGTTCCTCTTCCTTTAGGTCATTTTCAAAGTTGCTTGCCTATCTCAAAACCTTACCGACCATAAACTAATAAAAACATATAAATAGTAGGTAATTCAAAATTCTTACACAATGGTCATCCAAACTCACGCTTTGTTAATATTCTCTAAAAAAAAAGTATATTATTCTGTAAATATTTTCCTGGCATGTTTTTCTGCGAGTCATACTATTAACAATTCATATACTCATAATAATATATTATTAATTTCTTTGGTGGTTTTCTCTTGTATCAGCATAACCATTGTAATTACTTTTAATCCCACTACAAATTATTTTTACCACAGGTACCCTACAATACTCCGCTCTATCTTACAATTACCTAACCACATAGAAATGTTACTCTTAAATTTAATCCTTCTGCATATTCCTTGTACTCACATACTGTCTATGCAATTACTTGGGAATTCGTATTTAATCATATAAAAAATAGCGACCTGTCAATTTGACTGTCCTAGAACGGGAGTCCTTCCTAGTTGGACAGTCAAAAACTTATTGTAATGTTAATGTATTTTGATAACAAATATAATAAAATTTAAAAAAAAAAAAAAAAATGGTTGATATAATATCACATATTATTTTGGTTGATACATAGTATGTACTGCCCAAAATCTTGCAAAATCATTGAAAGTTTCGAAGAAGACGTGAATTTGTGAACCACCGTATTCAGATATTCGAGATTTGACTTGCTCGGCAATATAAGATGTTGTGGCGACGTCCCCGAGTGATACTTCAGCGAGTTGTAAACTGATTTGTGTAAAAAACTGGCTAGCCGAAATAAATATGATTTTTTTTTTTTGTACTCTTTCAATGATCAATATGTAGGATATTTCACACAGAGCCCAGAAAATACAATTATTCCGCTCTAATACACTTAGAGCGAGTTGAAAAGTAGTATTAATGTCAGTTAGTGGGTTTTGAAATGAACGAGAATTGCGAATGACAAAGTTCAAAATATACCCCCTATCTGTATACGCCCTACTTGTGAAATGTCATTCTTCCATCGGTAGTGACCCTTTTATCCTAGATCTTTTATCTGAGGATGGCGGTGAAAAATATTACCGTCGATTTTATTATCGCACATGATTGCCTGTTTCATTCTTGCATATGAGTCGACTTTTTTCTGGTGTATAGAATTTTGAGAATTTGTTTATAGCTAATTTGTGATGGAATCTAAACCAATTTGTACGAGGATGCAATCGATAAGATATAGTTTTAAGTCATTGCAAACATTAAATATTATGACAGAATCTTTATTGTTTAAGAAAAGTAGGAACAGAAGCGGCCCTGGAATAGACCCCTGAGGGACTCCAGAGAAAGTCAAAAATACTAGCTGCTTTGTATCCCTAGATCTAAGACTTGAATACTGAAGGTATTAAAATAAAACATTTGTTGATTCTTTATATTCCTGCGGTAGTTAAAAATAAAGTGAGCAAACGCTTACTCAAATATTACTGACACGTTCTTCCTTTTTACTGCCTAAAGATAAAACCCATCTTCCGAGTGATAAAATACGTCGGTGCGGATTAAAAATATACGGTAAACATATTTGCCTAACTTTTCAGTTCGGCAACTTTGCCATAAGCTAGGAGGAATAGCTCATACAACAGCGATATTGGTAAAGTTTTTAAACATGGCACAACATAATCTCATAAACAAAAATATGAAGAAATTCTGCGTCAAGAATTTTTTCGTTCAGAATCAGCGGTCCTTCCCGTAGAAAAGATATGACTCTGAGAAAGTAATTTGAACAGAGAACGTTGAGCAAATATTTATATTTTTTTGTACTTATTCCATGGTACTTGATACAAAACTAACAGCGCTGTTGTTATTTATCTCAGTTCTTGTTAGTTATCTAAAATTGTTTTTTAAACAAAACCTGAAAAAATGACTTATATAACATTCCAAAAACAATTACTTTAGTCCGTCAATAATAAAAGAAACACCGATTCACTCGTAATGATACTTATAGTGGAATATAATATATTTTATAATCGTATTTCGAATACCTACTATCTTGTCTCTTTTGTCATTTTGTTACGATGTTCATTGCGCGAACGTTTTGTCACAAAACACAGAAACTAAATCCATCATGAAAGTATTTTTGGATTATAAAAAAGAATCTTACTTGTAAGTTCTTGAACCGGTTCACCGTGCAGAACCGCCTCATGATGTCGAACACCCAAGTTTTCTTCTTACGCTTCTTGCGTCGCTTATCCGATAGCAAGTTCATCGTTTCACCAGATCCACCTGGAATAAAATCTCTCATAAGCATCATCACTACTATCTTTCTTTCCTTTTATAACCGAAGACTGAAACATCTTTGCTCCATTGTTGGCAATACTGGCAAGTCTCCTATTGCACTGTTATTGCAAGAGTTTTTAAAATGGGGAACAAATTTACTCTTCTGCACTTAATTCGATAAACAAATCTAGCTTCTGACATCCCGAGAACAAAATATTCCAAGCCTAATCGTTACCATTGGTAAAATTTTTTGTCATTATTTATATGACGAGAGTATTAGAATAATTACAAGCATTTAATGGTTGTAATTCTAAAGCAATTTCTTGTTCAAATTTTACAAATGAAAAGAGGTTGTTAAAATTTACAAACTTACCAGTTTCATTCTCGATGGTGTTCCTGCGACCACCGGGACACAAGGGCAATTGGATACCTGATGGACCAGCCTCGGCGTCATTGTCAGTCTGTAACAAAACAAAGCAATTCATTAGTTGCGATTTTACTGACATAACTTAAAAAAGTATGTGAATACAAGAGTTATGACAATAAAAATTATGTGAATGCAAGAGTCGCAACAGTCCCGGTCTGGAAGCAAGGCATCCCCAATTGGGTATGTTGTGAGGCTGAAAGTAATGGGGAGGGTTAGTAAATGGTGGGAGAGGGATGAGGGGAAGTACCTGGCTATTCAGATCTGATCTCCGAAAACGGCTAATGCCATTTCAAGAAACGTTTCAATTCTAAATGGTGGTCTAACACGAGGGCGATACTGCGAGTATCTTCCACTTAAGCACATATACTAAATATTATTTTAAATTAATTAATTGTGAAATAACACAAATCAATCAATTAAAATTATTCTGAACCTGCGACTTTCGGATTGCTAGTCGGGAGCCTTACCTCTCGATCACGGAGGCCGTCAATTACTATTTCATGAAGGTGATTGCGACGACGTCGTAAATCAGGTGTGGATCAAATGAAAAAATAAAGAATCGAGTGCAGTTCACACGCGGTAGAAGTGAAATCTTTGCCCAAGAGGAGTCTTGAAAAGTGAGGTCATAATCAAAGCGGCCCGTTTCATCTGAATTTCAAATCACAACGGGGCTAAAAAATTTTCACTTTAAAAAAAATATTAAAATTTTTCAAATTTGTGCCAATCTTCAACCAGTATAAATCTGAAACCGTCATACTAAATTTCGACATTTTTCTTAGCACAAACATTTGATGCGAAGCGCCTGTTGGGTAGGCAATTTTCAGTACATAATTTTCAGTACGTCATAATTATATAGCTCCCAGCAGCTTAAATTCCGCTGCGTACTAAAACGGTAAGGAGGCCATTTGTAAAAAGAATTCATCGTATACTCATTTTTACGCGGTTGTAAGAATTTACGGTTCGTGAGATATCATTTATTACGAAACGAGCGCTTCAATGTAAAAAAGGATACAATCTTTTCTGTAATCCTAATTCAAACCAAGTAAGCAATTTTTTTGATCCCATTTTGCCCGAAGACGACGCAATAAATGGCATAATAAAATAAATAGACTTTCTTTTTTCCTCGTTATGTATAATTAATAAGCTAGGTGGATTAGTTTTTTGTATGTGTACGTGGTTTGTAAGGGAGGTACTTTACTTACTTTTACCGGTGATTCCTGACATTATTTGGAGTAAAAACTGAGAGTAAAGTTTTAGTGTCCGGTGACTTTTATAGTGTTTTTATTTTACTTCTAAACCGAACAACTACAAAAAATTCTCTACCTGCCATCAATGGTACTTTTTCGGTATTTTTTTTTATTAACACCAAACAATCTGTACTTCTATATCAAAACTAATTTTATAAATGCGAAACTGCGTGAGTTTGTTTGTTGCGCTTTCACGCACAAACCAATAAACCGATCTTGCAAATTCTATCACCAATAAAAAGCTACATTATATGCGAGAAATATAGGCTGTATATAATGATAAGTTCTGGCGTTATGAAATTATAAATATTAATAAAATTTATTTATTATACGTTTTCTGTCGCTAACAAAAGCGAGTTATAGATAACGTCAAAAAACAAATCGTTGCCGAGGAAACAATGTTGATATATTTGCAGAAAATTTTATGAAGTTAATCTCTATCTAAATAAACAAACATGAATCTCCGAAATGTTTACGTACATAACTTCCGAACGACTGCACTAAATTGGATAATTCTTTTTTTTACTACTGGTGAGCTCTGGCATCATGAAATTTAGGTGGCGCGCGAGTTGTTTGAAAACTGAATGTACCGGGAATGAATGTATGGAATGCGAGTGACGGGATAATTGATAAGTGCAGGCGCAAGTAATTTCCCTCTAATACCGCGGGTAAAAGCTAGTAACAAATAATTGTCAACCAGCCGAGTAACCTCCCAACTACCCCGATTCTATCTGTTCAATACGTACTGACTTTTTTATGTTCTAAGTTGAAAAACAAAAAAACACCATAAATTTCACCGGAGATCAAAATTTCATATATGTTTTTACTCTGAGAAATGTCAGGAATCACTGCTTGACCCGTTTAATCACAGGAGACCAAATTTGTCATAGCACACATAGTTCTCATATGAATCATTGTATTTCACTATTGTTTCTTACTATCGTTGTGAGAAATATTGTCGTAGCGTTGTTAGATAGAGAAAACTCTACGCTCTGTATTCAAATCTAGAACTTAACCATAAAAAATTTAATTGTGCACCTCTGACACTTAAGTTTCAGATAGCATTGAAAAAAAAAACAAAATTTTGAAATTTTTTTATTAATTATTTACTCGCATCCATTATTTTTTTAAATACATTTGCCCAATAAAATGTGTTTGTTTATTTTTTTATCGTTATCATTTATTTTAGAAAGAAAAAAAAATTGTTGTCTGTAAAGTCAGTTTACGGACAATAATTTTACGTGATAACGTCTTATAATAAAGATGGAGTGGAAGAGAGATAGATGCGTCACAAGCCGAACGCTTAGGCCGAACGCTTGTTCCGCGCTCTCGCTTGCACGCTTGGCTCATGCGGCACGTGAGAACGTGACAATGAGTCATGCTTTTTCGTGAGTGCAGCCGACGTTCATCGATTTTTAAGACGTTATTACGTCAAAAACGTAAGATTAATCATTTTATGTTTGCACTAAAAAAAATTAATACTTATTTCCAAAATTATATTTTTTCTAGTCGTTGAAATATTTTTACCACCTTTCAAAAACATTTTTTATATTTCGGATACATTCAGAAGTATTACATTTATTCGAATTTTATTGCAAAAAATTTTTGAAATGAAGTACATGTCTTAACACCCTGTTTATATGTTCCAAATAATATTACTTTTCTCTGAAAGTATCTGGCTCATCAAATTTGGCCACAAATTATAGTTAAATCCATTTCAAGAAGAGTTTCGTTTCTGATTAGTGATGATTTCACGATGGTGGTCAGAGAGTGTCTACCATTCTGGAATGATTCTCAAATAAACTATTCACCTACTTATCTATACATTTTTTTACTTTTGCCTACATATGTGAAACAACAAACATAAATTGTTCTATCGATCCCATAATGTTTGGATCTAGAGCCAAGGATTAAATGAAGGCCGCAGAGGTCGTCAATCTTACTTAATGTTCGTACCGGAACACATTGTTGGTGGGTTTTTCGTCCGCTATGCTAGAGATATCCTTAAGTTATTCTGGTATATATATCCAAAATCAACAATTGTAACTCCAACAGCTTACGTGAGGAGGGCCCTTAATTATTAATCACACCTCCCCTGCAGGAACGTTATTCGATACCATCGACATTAATGCGATATTCTCGGTAATCAAATTATTTACCACCAAACAATGAAAAACATTTCACTAGAGTGACCTTCCGTTTAAAATAAGTAAAATAAACCATATGAATTATGGAGAGATGGAACACAGATATTAACATAATCACTTTATTTTAAAACAAAAATATCTTTATAAATCATCCACCGATGACCCAGCTGTTTTGACAACCGAAAACTTACTGGATTGATTAAATAAAATGAGATAAAATAGAGGAGTGAACAAACAGAATATGATAACAAGTTTGATTCAATTAGGTTGTTTTAGGAGTTCACTTCACGTTTCTTATTTAATTTATTTTGTCATGAAACCCTTAGGTGGCCTACATTAATTAACTAAAACTAACTAAACTCAAAGTTTTTGTTCATATGAAGCAGATACTTTGTGATGTGACATTATAATTTAAAATAAAACAAAAACTTTGTAAAATCCACTATTATTTTTTTATGTACCTAATGCCGACAGGGTTTTGCTACAACCGTAGCTTCTTCGTACTCTACTAGAGTATTGTACTGCCCTGAAGAAGCTACTCTAGTAGAGTATTGTACTGCCCTGAAGAAGCTACGGTTGTAGTGAAACCCGGTCGGCATTAAGTAAATAAAAAAAATAAAAGTGGTGTTTACAAAGTGTTGGCATCCGGCTGCGCCAATTGTAATGTTCTTTTATTGTGGCCTTACTAGCCCACAAATAATAAACTGTACACGTAAGTTCTTTCTTGTTTTATTGTAATGTACAAAGGATTCGATAGTACTGTTTTATTGTCTATAACGTAGCGAGTGATTACTAAGGCTACTAAAATGGTTCTGCGCGCGCCAACGGCTGCCTCGGCCCAGAGCGCACCGCGGCCGCTCGACAAACTTCGTCGGAACCCAAACGTTTCCGAACGATCCCATACATGGATAATTACATATACTACACAAAGTTATTGTTTTATTTTAAATTAAACTCAAAGTATTTCTAAGTTTTTAGTATTCATGAATGTTTGCCACCTTTGGGCGTGATCTGCCTTTAATTCTAAAAGGGATTCTAATTAAAAGTCCCATATTTTCATAGATTTTAATCCGTTAGACCACCCTGCTGAAGAATAAGAAAAAAAATAATCTAACCTGTGTTCACAATACTGATTTTAAGAAAGCCTTACCAAGAAATTAAACTCAACACTATCGTGATCCCATTAGTAAACTGAATTTCCGGAAAAAACTGTATTTTTATAATAATTAAAATACATTTGTAGGTATTAATAACTTATCCTTCTAAAAATTTATTTTAAAATATTTATAATATTTCGAAGCTTCAGTTTGTGTAAACTCATTCTTGCAATGTTCAAAATGTTATCTTAAATGATTTTTGCAGTAATTTGCCGTATTCTATCTTCTTTCTTACGGTCATCAGGTCACATGTTTAATTATGTAAACGTCAAAAAAATTGATTGCACATCGGTCCTACCCTGATGATGAATACTGAAAACGTTGGTTAAAAAAGGACGTAGCGCAACACGAAAAAACACCTTCCAAATAATACTTTTGGCCGTGAAAATCTCAAATCCGATTAAAATTGAGTCATTTTCCAAAGAAAAAGGGCCAATCTTATGTTTTCCATGTTAAGGTGTACATACGATAAACCCTTTGCCTTAGCTCGTCTTACATGAGAATAAACGTTTCGGTTCGGAACAAGTTTACTTAGCGGTAACCAAGTCACTACGCTAAAATGTGATAATATTATAGCAGATCACTATGAGACCAAAAATCTCTTTTGGACGTCAGCGCCAAAGTTCGTAGAAAATGTATTTAACAAGGTTTTACGTAAAAGGTAAAACGGTGATTGGCTAAAAAGTCAAATAAAAATCAGCTAAAAAGTGAAACAGCCTGATCTCCATAGGCAGATTTGAATCACCGATCAAGCAACCGACACCCAACCGACACCCAATCTATACCCCACCGACACTCAACCTACAACCAACCGACACCCAACCGACATCCAACGGACACCCGACCAACGCCCAACCTACACCCAACCGACAACTAACCGACAATCCAACCGACACCCAACCTACACCAGACGGCCGGCGTAGTCCAGCGGTAAGGCTCTTGACTCGCATTCCGAAGGTCGCGGGATCAAATCCCGGCGTGGCAAATAAATTTTATTTGATTAATTTGTGTTATTTCGCAATTAATTAATTAAAAATAATTTATAGTATATTTGCGGCACGATCCAGAGTGGAAGATACTCCTAGTATCGCCCTGGTGTAAGAACACCGTTCAGAATTGAAACGTTGCTTGAAATGGCTTTAGCCGTGTTCGGTCACCAGATCTGAATAGTCAGGTACTTCCCACCTGCCTCTTCCCCATCTCCTTCCCCTCCCCACTATTTTCAGCCTCACAACATACCCCGATTGGGAATGTCATATTCTCACTGGCTCCATACGGGAGCAGTTGGGACTCTTGTGCGGTATTCATATAAAAAAACGAGTTACATCCGACCTACACCCGACCTACATCCGACCTACACCCAACCTACACTTAACCTACACCCAACCGATTGGATCAAATTCAAATATGCCGTCATAATGGCGTCAAGCGACTTTCAATGCAGAAACAAATTATTTATTCAATAGTACTTTGGTAATTACACTTATTATTTTTTAAAAATTGATATTAGGATTGAAAGTTTTTGTTCGAGTTTAAGTTCGTTTGACTTCCCAATAGATGATGGAGATTCGAGGTCTTTATTGCATTATGCAATGATGAACTTCAGGATATTTGTTGACTGACAAATAATGTGAATTTTCTAAATTGAAAGTCAAACTTATCAGACTGTTCATATCCAGGATTTAACTTTGGAAGTGAAGAGAGTAATTGAATAATAATAAATGGCATGTTTGAAGGAAATAATCAAAAACGACCAGATAATAGTTATTATTATTATTATTATTAGGCGCGATGTACCAGTTGCGTTTTATTTAGCGTAGAACCAGCTCCTTTGCTTTCAGTAGATCCATAGATATTTTTCTTAAGGAACCGGTTAGATTTTTAACCGGTTCTTTGTGGAATATTTCCATAAAAATATTAGAAATTTTTTTAAAATTTGAAAAACCGGTTCAATTTTTCACACAATTACTCTAGTAACCCTCCCATGTTTTCTTTTTTTTTTTTGAAGAGCTGGTTTCAAAAGTAAATGGATAAATAACCTGTTCCATATTGGACTCAGTAACTGGAACCGAAGTGATAATCTTTTTAAGTAGTTTTTAACCATCTCTAGTTTGGGACTTCAAGCTATGTCACGAGCCCGACGCAACTTTTTCCAAAAAGTGCCTATATGAGTTAACTTTGTTAAAACCGGTTCCTTGCCGATTGCGCGCAGGCGCGCGCCGAATAAAGTTTTGAAAAATCTTTTTGAAATGCGATTTGAAACCTTATGTATAAAGCAAATGTATAAAGGCCAAGGTCAGAATCACTTGGGGCATTCTTGTTCTTGATGTAATAGATATAAGAAACACACCTAGCCATTCGAATAATTATTTGTGAATATTTTTATGACTTTCCAAATGTTATTTCTCCCGTGATTTGAGCTGTCAAACTGTGAGCGTCGCGGGTCATGAAAATATCAATAAACCTATCAATTTGTCAAATATACGCAAGTAATTTTGTTTTTAGGCAAAGTTCATTGTTCAAAGAATGTGTTTCGGTAAATATTATATACGATAGCATAAAATAAACCCACTAAATATTACGTCAAAGTCAAAACATTGCGAAATTTTCCGAGTTTCATACGTGGCGTGTCAGAAGAATACATTTCTCCGCAATTGGTCGATGCCGCCAAATTCACGAATAAAAACGAACATATCATTCTGGCGGCGTATCGAAAATTGCAAATTTTTAATCGTTTTACAAAATTATTCATCGTTACATAAAAATAAATTAATAATTTCTATATTATCACAATTTTTTTTTTAATTTTTCGAAAATAAAAATAACAGTGAAAATACCCTATTAGCGAACACAAAAACTTCAATGATGTTTATTTTTCCGTATTATTGCTTCCGAGTTTTCATTTTCGGGTGTAAATTTATTAACATGCATGAATAGTACTCTCGGCTAATGGACCATGAAACTTTGTTATTTTTGGTGAACCAACAAACACAGTGCAGCTTTCCGAGTCGAAACCAATTAATTTATTTATTCATTTGAAATGGAAACAAAACAAATAGAGCCAAAAGCGAAAGCGTTAAACTGTTGAAATGAAAACAATTCTCAAACCAACTAACGCATTTTAATTAAAAGCCAATTCAGAAGTTTCTGTTTTAATGTTACCAATTATTATTTGTAATAAAATTAAATGGATGTTTAAAAAGCTCCTTTACTGTTGTTCTGTTATAATACTAAAAGTGGTATTTAAGTATTTTAATAAATAAATCCATTTTCATTATTTTTTGTGTGTCGAAATAGTTTCAAAAGTTTTTTTTTATTATTTTACTAGCGCAGAACCGTAAAAAATTACAGAGATAGATTTTTTTATGTTAAAAGTAAAGTATTGTTTTTATTAAAGATAATGCCACGTCCAAGAATCGCACCCCGATCAATGGCTTGGAAGTCAACTATACAGCCCATTATACCATCGACTATTTTAAGAATGGCGGCATTAAATTTCTGTGTTTTGTAAATATAATAATTACGATTTTTTTTTAATTTGAGAATGTCCCAGCACGAGTTAAACTGAACACAATATATTTTTTTAATATAACCACATCCTATATTTAAGACTCGCTGGTACCCGGCATGCTTTGCTATGCCATTTAATAAAGAAATTGTTTCTCCTTTAAAATTTCCCACAAATATATCAACATCGTTTCCACGGCAACGATTTGTTTTGCTTAGCAATAACTCGCTTTTCTTAGGCACAGAAAACGTATGAAAAATATAATATTTTATAATTTCATAACGCTATAGCTTACCATTATATACAGCATATAGTACTTGCATGTTATGTAGCTTTCTATTGGTGAAAGAGTTTTAAAAATCGTTTTATTGTTTTATGCGTGAAAGCGTAACAAACAAACACACGCATTTTCGCATTTATAATATTTGTAAATATTTTTTTTATTCCTTCACCAAACTTTAGAACTACTATTTTTAATTAATTATTTATTATTAGAACAATATTATAATTTAATTGAATAAACAAAAACAAGGAAATCTTACAGGATCTTACGCTATCCCAAGCACAATGAAATATTCAAAATTATGGTAAAGAGAAATAGTACGCAGCAAGTTCAAGAGAATAAAGGAGTGCGACATTAAGAGAAGTGAAAAAGTCCAAGAAGTACTTGCCTACTTAGATTTTCTGGAAATGAACGAATAATGGTTATCTCCATAATTATGCTGAAAACCTTGGGAAATCAATAAAACTTATATAGTTAGTTCATTGTCTGCTTTTCTCCCTTTTACTAGAAATTAATTAAAAGCAATGTTTTGATGTTTGTATTTTTCTGTTAAATTAATTTTTATTTAAATAGTTAATTAGCGATACTAAACTATATTAATTTTAAAATACATTTTAATTAGTGATGATGCTGTTCAAATAACACCGGTAAATAAATATTTATTTTTTAATCGTAATTAATAGTAAACAGAATATTAATTTTGCGAAATGCAATTCCAATAATAATTTAGGAAAAGTAAACAAGTCAACAACCTGTTTTATGAGTTTCAAATAAATGGCACAAAATATAAGCAAGTGCTTCACAGAGTTAGTTAAAATAACCAACCAGTAAGTTCAGAAAATTGTTTTTTTTTTAGTACTCCATCTCCTATTTCTCAACGGAGAGGTAAATATGTCTGCAGCGGAATCGTGTTAAATTAAACCGTTAATAAAATTAAACCAGCGTTGTAACACATTTCACAATTACAGTATTCTGTACTGGAATGATATTTTACCGCAAAACCGATAATAAGACCATTTTTTTCAATTATTATTAAAATAATTATAATAATAATAACTGCACGTAGGCGGTTATTTGTCTATTTGATTGAAGTTGGGGCCAGTGGCAGATTATTCGGGCATTCCGGCTATTTGATTATTTTTGCAAAAGACATAATGCTGTAACTGCCAAATATTTTGCTGCTTGCTCTACTATCTCAGATGTATCGGGTGTCCCCTGGCAGATTTCGAACTTATAAATGAAATAAATATACATTGTAAGCGAATAAAATTTATTTATTATCAAATTAAACATACTAAATGCGGATTTCATTTTTTTTAATTATACCGTCTAAACGTTTTCCGTCACGGCGTACACACTCACAGAATCTTTTGATATTATTCCGAGCAATTTTCTCAAACAAAGATTGGGAAATAGCTCTCACTTCTCGAACGATATTTTCATTTGATTCTGATATGTCCTTTGGACTGCTGTCGTATACTTTAGCTTTAAGATATACCCACGGAAAAAAAGTCCATGGGGTGAGACCCGACGATCTGGGTGACCAAACTATGTCATCATTTTGGCTCATCGGTTTTTAAGGGAACTGTTCGCTGAGGAGACTCATGGTGACTCTCGCCGTGTGAGGTGTGGCACCATCTTGTTGAAACCACGTATGTGAACTGTACGAATGGTGCTCTTGAAGTTTTGGCATTAAATAGTCGCTTATCATGCGGCGGTAACAATCGCCATATACAGTTATCC
This sequence comes from Glyphotaelius pellucidus, assembly GCA_936435175.1. NCBI lineage: Eukaryota > Metazoa > Arthropoda > Insecta > Trichoptera > Limnephilidae > Glyphotaelius > Glyphotaelius pellucidus. The sequence continues at coordinate 8,454,451 of OW386542.1, forward strand.
ACTAGAATCCACGCTCCACGAGAATTTTCGAAGAAAAATGGTCCAATTATTCCATTCGTGGATAGAGAAGCCCAAACGGTTACTTTTGGGTTTTGCAGAGCCTGTTGGTACTTTAACCGAGGGTTTCGTCGAGCAGAACTATATCCTCTTCCTTCTCACCCGTGCAACGGTTTTACAAACCTTTGAATTGAAACTCCGAAATCTGCCACGGGATACTGCCTACAAGCAGTATCTGCGTGCTACCATTTGTCAAAAGCAGAGGCATTTTTGTTAACAGCAACCGATGTGGCAGGACGTGATATCGACTGCGCTCCATTTGACTAACTGGAATTATTGTCTTCTACTTGCCAATTGAAGTGCAGGAATTGTTTAATGTCTTCGGTACCAGCTGTGTTTGTAGGAATTGTTGTCTTCTGCGCCAGTTGTTTGTGTAGGAATTATCATCGTCTGCTAGCCATTCGTAATACAGGAATTGTACGTCTGTCCTCCAGTTGTTTTGCTATGTAAGCCATTATACCATTAGCCATTGTGCAGTAATAGGTTATCGTCTGCACAGTCGCGAGAGTGAGGGATGGTCAGGGAATGGCAATCACAGAAAGTAGTAGATATCCAAGGCGAGAAATGGTAGTCGGACTTTGGTGTTCAGAAAAGTTTTTACTTGGTGCGTCGTCTTCAGGAGTTTGATATCGCTGCTATTTTGCTGCTTTGTTAGTAGGTGGTAGATTGATTAGACTTTGGAAGGTTGCCCGATCACGACGAAGAATTCTTCAGTTTTTGTTTTATTCAGGCTCGCACTTTGCTGAGGAATCATGATCGCATCAGTACCTGGCTAAAGCGGTAACTCCTCCGAGGCGTGGAGAAAAGACAACTCATCGATTACGTGGAGCGTCTTTATTGTTTGTTCATTTACATTTACACGTGCTAAAATTACGCCTTGTATTATAAAAAAAAATCCCTCACCCCGCTACTGCTGCATATGAGTTTGGCTTCAATTGAATCTCAAAATTGTATCATAGAATTAAGTCCAAATAGATGAGTTTGGCTTCAATTGAACTTCAAATTGTATCATAAAATTAAGTCCTATTAAGCCTTCCGTTGAACTATATCGTTTCGTCAGTGGCCTTGGGAAATTCCTTCATCCTGGTGAGAGGCAGGCATCAGTCGGTAATCCGGTGAATTCCATCAATCAGCGTATTGGTGGACGGCTTCTTGAGTTCAATGAATTCGGTTAAATGCGGCAATAGTGCTGTGCACCGATGTTCGCATAAGTATATAATTTTATATAATTGCTGTCAACCCGGGAGCACATTGAATATAGAATAACATTATTTTATTTAGTGATTGGGGTAAATACATAATTTCATAAAAATTTAAAATTAAAAAATTAGATACTCTTAAAATCTAAAAGTTCAATTTAAAATACATCAGACGCACAGAGATGAAAGCACCTAAACCTAAATTTTAAAATACCAACAAAATAATTATATAAAATTACATAAAATGTTTAATTTTCTGAAAGATTTGTTCAATGTTATTATATGATAAAAATCCATAATCATAGGTCTAAAACAACAGGAGACACAATTTTTAGAAAAAGAAAAATGAGTGCAGTTCACTCGCTGGTAGAAGTGAAACTTTCAGAAAACTAAAGTATACCAGAGTGGGGAGGCCACAAAGCACCGCACACAGAGGAGACCATAATGGTCTATCTCATTCTCTCACAGGCTAAATCATATAGATTGTATTTTTATCTTTTAGTGTCGGTTTTTCGTTTCATGTAATTTCAAATCACAATGGTGCTAAAGAAGTTTTCACTTCAAAAGTCAAACGAATCTATACCTAAATAAAATAAGAATAGTGTATAACAGACGTGAAAAAAATGTTCAGATTTTATGAAAATTAGCGAGTTAGAAGAGATTTCCACTTAATTGGTGATGAAAGTCTTTTTGAAGTAAAACTTCTTTACGCACGCTTGACTTGGGGATTAAGCTGGTGAATGCGTGACGAGAGCGTTACGAAAAGTGTCAGGCGAGGCGAACGGAAGTTGAGAGGGAGATATAAGTTAGTGAAGATAGAAATAGAGAGAGTTACGTTCCGTATATTACTGTAGGAGCAAGAGGGAGAGGTGCGAGCACACATTTTCTTTCTCTCTTTCTCTCTTTCTCTCATAGCCAGTTACGTTTCGTATATCTAAGACACAATGCAGGCCTATTGTCTGTATCACACTGTAGGAGAAAGAGAGAGCTGTGCGCGCGCACATTTTCTTTCTCTCTTCCTCTCATAGAAGTTTCACTTCAGTCGTGTGGTCTAGCACACTCGTATTTTTTTTTGTGTAGTAACCATGTATTGAATTTTCATATGAGTAATATAAAAAGTGGTTTCCTTTAGAAAGGCATTGAAAATGAGAGGTGCTTGAGCATTCATGCTTTTTGCAAATGGTAAACAATCCTAGATTTCAAATTAAGTAGTATGGATAAAAAGTAATGTTACTAAGATGTATAACGGATAGAAATCACAAAAATATACATAAATATGTTCACTGTGAAAGCAATTTAAAAATAATCTCGAAATATTTAATAACACAGAAATTTGGTACAAACACTATTTTGTTCGTCAGTATGTTAAGTATAACAATATGTATGACGATCCGTTACAATTGTTCTTTGTCTCAAATTAAATATGCAACAAAGAATAATTCTTAAGCTGATGAACATTTCATTAAAAGGACAACTACTGTTACCTTCAGAGAATAACAAAGCTTTGGCAGGCTCTTGTGTAATGAAATGAGATAAGTTAATATATTCGGCTGTATATAATGAAGTGTATATTGTAATGGTATTGTGTATTTCTTGTATATGTTTATTGTTCTCTAGATTTTATATCCGGGTTAAATCTTCCTCACAGGAAAAACTTAATCCTTCCACACACTTTTCCACAAATGCTAATTTAGTCAATTCACGCGATGTAATTGCATTGTATAAGTATACTAAATACAAAACTATACAAGAACAACACGTCAACCTACCAGAGACCATATGGGAAAATACTTCACCGACTCCAGATATTTTCATATTATAGGGTTCGGCTCGATAGAACTCCTAACTGAACCGATAAATCCTACCGATCCCTCAATATAAATATTTAAAAAATCTTTCGTAATCCTACATGTATTTAATATGACTGATTTTTGCATTTTTATATAAAGATTCTTTGACAAATCTAATAAGCCTAAATTTTTAATTAGAGAGCTAGGTATAATGCCAGTAGCCGAAATAACAAATGGTAATATTTTTATAGTCCGAGAATGCCAAATTCTTTTAATCTCATTTCCTAAATCTGTATATTTTCTAATTTTTTCAGAAACAGATTTTTGAATATTACAGGAATTTGGAATACCGACATCAATGATATAAGTCATTTTTTAAATTTTGTCATGTAAAACTATATCGGGTCTATTATGACGAATCGTCATAATATATTTTATAAAATTCATTTTCTAAAAACGAATTTGGTTCGTATTCATAATATGGTACTACATTACGGCAGTCAATCAATTTATGTTTAATTACCAAACTTACATTATGATTTTTTGGTAACGTGTCTTTTTTCTTCTTTATTTAAAAAATATTCTTAATTATAATATAATCGATCTTTCAATGTTGAAATTGAAATGTTTTTTGTTTCCCTCATTTTTAACACCTTGTGAAAGATTTTTAAATGTTTTTATTGCCTGGTGTTTGTACAGAGCTTGTGTTTACCGTCGGAGTTTTTTTATATGTTTTGGTACGCATGTCTATCTGGTCTAACAAATATCAAAATAGATATGATAGTTTGTGTTTGTTGAAATTAGTTTATAGCCAATAATTTAGCACAATATTGTTTTTTTTTTATCTAAACATAATTGGCGTATGTCTAGTTCGTCAAACATGTAAAATATTTGGTGTGTGTCAGTCATGTTTTTTTTTTAAGATGTTTTCTGTGCGATATCCATATGACCGATATAGCTGAGTTTGTTGTACCTCAAAAGTGCAAAATATTTTGATTTCATGTGTTTCTTATATTTAGGAAAATATGTATTTTTTGAAGAGTTATTTGTGATTTGTTTGACGTGGTGTCTCCATCAGAGGTTTAAACAACATGTACTCGTAGTTACTTATTTAACATTTAAAATAAATAGTTACTTATGTAACATTTTACCTACTTGACATTACGGAAATTCCTATCTTTTTTAAAGTAGCACCTCCCTTTTTGAAGTGAAACTATAGCGGCGTTAGTGATTCGAAATTTGGATGAAACGGAAATTACGCATTAGCACCTGCGAAGCATCAAACTGCGCTCATTGGCCGATTCGATTATGATGTCACTTTTAAAAGCATTGCTTGAGATATAAAACGGAAATGACGCTATGTCCTAGGTCTGCGCTCATTGGCTGCTTTGATTATGACCTCACTTTTCAAGGCTTGGATTGTTTTGGTAAAGTTTCGCTTCTACCGTGTGTGAACTGCACTCGTATTTTTCTATTCTATTCAATTATTTTGTTTATAATTTGATGTAAATCATGTTTATTTCAATGCACCATATTACACAAATAAAGTAAAAAGAGATCCGTAAAACCTAAACCCAGTTAATAAGTGGGTGTGCGCAATAAAGCAACTGAAACAAACAAAAAGGTATAAAAGGAAAAATGGAAATTTCATTTATTTTTTCTATCAAAAAGCAATTTCCTACACTATTCATAACACATGACAAACGAACCAAGTTTGATTTGAAATATTTGGGCGCAGAACGTTGAAGCTTTAAACAAACGGAGGGTACATTTTTTTATCGGCGAGCGAGCTTTCAGCTTCGGCCACTTATTGGGGGCATCACATCGAAACATATTCGGAAGTGAAGGTTTGGACTTGAATGTGGAACGGATTCGTGTATTCCATATTGACTTTTCGGTCAAATTGAAAAGTTTTAAATTGTGTTTTCACTACTGACTTTCCTGGTGCCAGAAACGATAAATTTATTGTGATCTTTTTATTAGTTGATTAAGAGTCAAACTTTTATTTAAAAATAGTAGATGATGATTAAATATTTTTAAATGATCTGACATTAAATTGTTTTTGAATTATATTGCGTCAAAGATTGTGAATTGAGAGAGGTATCTCAATTATTTTGCATCTAAGCTCTTTGGCTTGGTTCAAACTGAGAACTCAAATCCATAAAATTTACTAGTAGATTTCAACTTCACCAGAAATTTGAGCAATAATTCGAAATATTTATTCTCATTTAAAAAAAATTTCCAACATAAAAAATTCGAAGGGAAAACTTTTGGATTAATTTGTTTTCTCTAATCTTCGACTTTTAAAAAAAAAACTATACCCATTTATTTCTGAAAAAAATTGTAACTTCGTCTCGAATGTGGTATGTATGATTATTTTTGGTAAATTCTTGTAAATGAGATAAAGGTACCACACCTTCCGGTATTAAAAATTATACTATAACATCTGTAGCTAGGTAAACCCATTGTACAGATATATCAATGTTTCTTTGAAAAGACGTCTAGCATTTTTAAATGGCTCATCAAATTAAAAAAAATCAATCTCACAAAACCAAGATAAAAAATAAGATGATAAGCAAATAAATTTGTATTAAGTTCTCGTGAATTATTTTACAATATGTAGATCTGAGATCATAAACAATAAATATTTTAATTGTTTCTTATTTTAATGTTATTACATATCAACAACGCACTTTTCTTTTTGCATTCAACATCCTAGAAAAACAAAATTATAATAAGGAATTTTTTTTTAAATTTATTTTATTCACATTCTACGTTAACAAAAATTCATGAAATGATTTACCAGTAAAGCACCTTTGTATGTGATTATGTTTTTCAATGGATTTATAATTAATTTCCACAGTAAAGGTTAGACATATTTTTAAAATTGGTAATTATTGGAATATTTCCCTGAGTGAAAAACTTTGAAATATAGACTTCGAAACAGTGGTTATCAATATTATAGCGTAAAAACAACCTTTCAATAATGTTTTTTCTTTTTTTTATCGATGTAGGAAATATGATTCCGTAGAGAATATCAAATGTATTCGAAGCTCATTAAGTCAAGAATGATTAATAATTCTCTTATTTTTTGTTTCAAATGTTGTTTTAGTTGTTTCACCGTTGTTATTTGAAACTCGATGAAACGGAAACGAAAAAAAACAAACACTAAAAAAGACAAACACCTACCTTCATCCATAGGATTTAGCTTGCGAGAGAATGAAACCTTACCCACGTACGGTAACTACGAAGCGTCGCGCTCTGTCAAGCTACGCGCATTGACGATTTGATCGTGAATCACTTTTCAAGGCTCCTGTTGGTTGAGATTATGTGGTTGAATGTTTCACTTCTATCGCGTGCAAACTGAAGTCGTTGTTAACAAAAACAATTTAGCCAGATTATTAGGCAATAAATAATTAAGGTTAGATGTATTTCGTGGTGATTTATCCAACTTCAATGATATTTCACAGGTTAATTTTTTGACGTGATAACGTCTTATAAATCGATGAACGCCGGCTGCACTCACGAAAAAGCGTGACTCAGTGTCACATTGTCACGTTTCGCCCGAGCCGAGCGTGCAAGCGAGAGCGCGGACCAAGCGTTCGGCTTGTGACGCATCTATCTCTCATCCACTCCATCGTTATTATTTGAAGTTATCATGTAAAATTATCGTCGGTAAACCGACTTTACAGACAACAAATTTTTTTACAGTAAAAACTTCTTTAGCACCGTCATGATTTGAAACTCGATGAAATGAAAAATAGCAGCAATAAAAAGAGACAAACACGTACATCTATAGGATTCAGCCTGCGAGAGAATGAGACATATAATCGATCTCCTATTTGTGCTTCACGGCCTCCCCACTCGTGTCTACTTCTACCGCGTGTGAATTGCTAACACTATTTTTTTAATTGGTGTAAAAAACACCGAAATATGTCTATTAAGGTAAAGGTTAATGCTAAATCAATATTTTCGAGTAATCTTTAAAACGATTCTTTTTACATTATAAATACAATAATTATGCTTTGGATCAATTGAAGCTTTTTCAACAACATTGTTTTTTTTTTTTATATCGGCTCACCACAGGAAAATAAGGAAAATAATTTCATTCAGGGCTTAAGTTGTCTGTCCAGGAGTGACGGACCTGTGAATCCATGCCTACAGCTGCGGTGCAAGGAGAGGGGTTGAAGGATTCTGGTTGGAAAGTTCAAGAGACCTCCCTCAACCAGTCTCTCTCGATCCAGCCTGCCATGTAATAGGTGGGCAGATAACTGGGAAAAACCTCACCCTATGAACCTGGACACACTTGCTTAATCACCAAACGGGTGACGCAAAGATATTTTTATATGAGGAAATAGGCTATGATGTCCGCCCGACTGTCGGCGGATACGATCTAATTGTGCTAGTTTGAATACGAATTTTGTTGATTTTTCGAAGGTGTTCAGTAGTATCGGTTAACAATTTAGTTTAAATACGGAAATAATTCGTTCATTTAGTTGATTTTTTTAAGATGTGCAATAGTATTGGTTAAAAATATCGGCGACACCAGAAAGCAAGTCTTACCTAGTAAAAACTGCCGATAGCCCGTCTCTATATTGTCTCGTATTTCAATATAAATGGTTCCCGGGGCGGCGGTATGAACGCAAAGAAGAAACAACTTCTTAAACATTTAATTTTATCTTGCTAAAGTTATCTGTGACTGTAAAAGTTAACTTTTTTTTCCCATAAAATTATTATTGACAAAATAAATAAAACCACCTTCTGTGCTTGAAATCGTGACCTCTACACTTCGTTTGCCAAGCGATTTTAATGCCTATTACCTATATTAATACATTTTTTGTTAGTGGCTTCCTCTTAAAAAGCCTTAGGCCTACGAAATAAATTGTTTTCAAAATGTTTGCGCAAAACACAAATTAGGTAATTGAATGAAAATAATACTGTTTAGATCAAAAGAAAAAAAAAACCTTTCAGTTCGATGAAAAGAAAGTTCGATTGCTTTATTTGTAAAAGTGATATTAAATGCTTTCCTAACAAAATTTTACTTAAATTTAAATAGTATTACCATTGAGATGGCTTTTACAAAAACGGAGCTACACAAATTATTATTATTAACCGATTGTCTGTAGTGTGTTTCGCTACCTCCTTCTTTAGCCAACGTTTCGAACAGCATTACAGGGTCCATCATCAGGGCAGATGAGCAAAAGATATTGGTGAAAGTGTTTACTTATGTGTGTCGAAGCGATACCGTGCTGCCAGCTCCATTTCAAAAAAAAAATTCTAAACACCAGCTCGTAGAGAAATGGAGCTGGCAGCACGGTATCGCTTCGACACAGATAAGTAAACACTCTCACCAATATCATTTGCTCATCTGCCCTGATGACGGACACTGTAATGCTGTTCGAAACGTTGGCTAAAGAAGGAGGTAGCGAAACACGGCATAACACCCCAAAAACAATAACAAAAACACTTTTTGGCCGTGAAAACCTAAAAACTTACCTTTGTGAAAAATAATTCACACAAATGATAAAACAGGTGTTTTACAATGTGTTAAGTGAAAAAAAAAATTATTTTTATTTTAACTTTTATGAGTAAAACCTCAAATTGTAATATTAAATTAAATGAAGACATTATGAGCGGAACGCAATCGAAAATCTGGAAACAGAAAAAGATATTTGCACCTCTGGGACTCGAACCCAGGACCTCCATACTTTCCGGGTGGGTGCTCTTATCCACTGAGCTAAGTTGTCGATATCCAATTCGTCACCTTTTAACTGTACCATATTTCGACTAAGAGCCACTCATATTATCTTCATTTTTCTTAACGCACATTTTGTTTGGCTGCCATCTTTATGTATGATTGCAAGATTCAACTCGAACTAAATGCAATCTAGATGGTGTCTGAGTGAAGTGAGAATTCTAGTGCGCCCTTCTCTTTACACTTGTTCATATTATAAATATTTGTTTTTTCTTCTTCAGTCACTAGATGTCACTTTTTTTTGTACTTTCTTTGCTTTGTTCATTTTTGAGTGGTTTGAAGATTAGATATTGATTTAAAAAAAATAAAAATGTTACTTTTTTTGTATTTCATAGTACTCGATTCTTGGTCCCCTAAACGTCTGCCGCTGAGTTTGTCAGGAGTTTTATATCACTGGACTATGGGAGGCTTGCTTGGGACCGTGGATTTATCGTATTATATTAGAACGATGACCGGTACACTAAACACACATTTTATTGCTATCTTATCTCATTCTCTCGCAGACTAAATCCTATAGATGTATGTGTTTGTCTCTTTTTAGTATCGCTCGCTTCCGTTTCATAGAGTTTCAAATAACAACGGTGGTAATGAAGTTTTCACTTAAAAAAAATCATCGGACGGCAAGATGAGCTTTGCTCAAAAATCGCTGGTTTAGAAAATCCTTCTGGCACTTATTGTACGCCCTGTACAGGTATATTTATCTACAAATTCACGCACTGGAGAAAGCTGACATTATGTAACAAGTGACATCCATTAGGCTCTAAACCCTTTTCAAAAACGTACAACATACATACCTCCCTCTTTGGGAGCAAATAGTAAATTCCAGTCAACAATGATTTATTACCATTGCGTTAACCTTCAAGGATCTACTTCCTTGTGACTTTGCGAACAATATAAATAAAATATTATTATTTTAATATTACAGTAGACGAAAGTGGAATAGAAGAAATTGTTTATTTATGAATATCTGTTTGAGGAACCCCATCGTTCTTGCTCACTATTATGTTTCCTACAGATATTTGGTTTGATGACGCACGGAAGGGTTGATTATTTATTCATTATATCACTCATTCGTTTAGCAAATGGTTGTAATTGAAGTTAAGCCGTAGTGGTGAAATGTGAGTAACTACGATTCGAGTTAATGAGGTAAAATCATTATGGGACAGCTTGTTAACATTTCCACATCTTTGAGCGACGTGATTGTAACTCCCGACGGACTTAAATTTTTTGAAGTGAAACTTCTTTGGCGCCGTTAGTGACTTGAAATTCGGGTGAAACGGAAATGCGTCACAATTCAGTTCTGCACAAATTCTCGGTGCTTGTTTGTTACTATCGTGGTACGAAACCACAACTCGATGGAATTTGCAGGAAAACACTTCTTGTTATTCTTTAACACAATTTATTTAATAAAAATACAATACTGGTGACACTAGTGATCTCCAAGACCACACCACACTGACAAATATCGAAGGCTTTATTTCCCTCGATATCTCAACACTACTGAAGATAGGCACCTATGTACCCCCCAGCTCGAGTTTAATTAAATAACTCCGAAGGTACAACATGTACCTTCCCGTTTTACCGTCACAACAATACTATCTCTCAGTTACCAACCTCTCTGTTATTTAAAGTAAACCTACGTAAAAACATGTTACATAAAAATGGTGAGAAAATAATCTTTGAGAAGTTCTCACACTAATTTTAAAATCTAACATACAGAAAATAATAAAACAGTTACCTAAAAGTCGCCGAAAGGGCCACTAATAAAATCTTAACATTATAGGGATTAAAAAATATTGCAAAGTTTTATTACTATTTTCACTTAGGGCTAAAGCAAACACTTCTCTTTGGGAGTGTCATAAACATAAGTAGGTGCTTTTTGAGGGTACTTATTCAAAGTACCGACTTTACAAATAATAAAAGAATTTGTCCCAAATTTGTAAGGGAATGTATTTATACGATACCAGCCATAAACATATTATTCAAGGTTCGGACCTTATTCATGAAACCGTGAGATAATATTTTGTTTGAATATTTTGCACATTTTAAAGGAAGAAACTACGCGTAACTTAAATGACTAAAATAATGAATATTATTATAACGTTTTTAATGTTTTTAAACTTAATGAGTAAAATCTCAAATTGTAATATTTAATTAAATGAAACGATATAACCAAGCTCTGTTCAGTCAGTTAATATATTACCTGTTCGAAGGATGTTATGGTTCAAAATTGTATGCCAAAACTTATTGCCGTATTCAATATACAAAGAATAGGTAGATCATACACATGGCACTAGATTTAATAAGAACGAGGGTTTGTCCGTTCTGAAAATTATAAATAAATACGGGCAACGTATCACTTATCTTGTCCCTACTGCATTTAATAAGATGCCAATGATCATAAACATCGAATCAAATCGCACCACCGATAGCAAAAAAAAAATTAAAAATTGCTTATAGATCAAGACTGTTTACATTGATACTGTTTATTACCTAAAAATGAGGTTATGCGTGAAATCCTGTTTAGATACTATTTAGATTAATCTTTACGACGAATCGGTTTACATTATGAACATCAAAAAATATGAAACGGATAAATTGAAGCTTTTACTAGCTTTTCTTTGTATTGGAATTACAATAAAACTATTATTTACATAACAAAAAACATAAGCGTAAACCTCAAAAAAAAAAGTTTTTTCATGACTTAACTATGAAGTAATACAAGAAACAATTTTTTTTAAATACCCCTTTATGGCGAAGACTACTTTTAAAGTTTTGAACCTTTTTACTTTTTTCATTCTTATAAAAAAATATAAAATAATATATATAATAAATTATGCATAAAATAAATAAAAACCACTTTTTCGTTTACTTGCCTCGTGCAAATTAGCGAAATTTTAAATTTTGAGGGCGTGAGAATCGAAATATTTCTAGCGTTTATATTCCTCTTAAGTGTAAATATGAGTAATTTGCCTATGTTATATCTGCCTGCGTATTTTATGCCTTTATATCGTAGTTACGCAAAAGTTATTTATCTGTATCTTTTTTCTATATTGTTGTTTATTGTTATATTAAAAATGTTAAATTGACCTACTGACAAACTGTTTTGGTCAATTACCAAAGCGGGCGCTTAAAATTAAGAATAAAAAAGTAAAAATTTAAAATAAAGACAATATTAGCAAAACTCAATCAAAAATCTGGAAACCGAAAAATCACTAAAAGATATTGACCCGGCCCGGAAAGCCAAATGTCCAGGGTTCGAGTCCTAGATGTGCCAATATTTTTTTCTGATTCCAGAATTTTGATAGAGTTTTCATAAAAAAACTTTAATTTGAACTTAAAACTGTTTCCATATTGTATTGCTAAACTGAATTTCATGATAGTTGATGCTCCAACAGTCGTCCCCCCGGCATACTTAATACAATATGCAGTCGGCTAAGGGAAAACATGGTAAACCTTCTTACATAAAATATAACTAAGTGTCTCCTTAGAGGTGTTCAGAGAGAATATACCGCCGATGTTTATACAAAGTATAAAACATATTTTCATCCAAATGTATGAAGGACAAACTACTTGTCTGTATACTGTGTATATCAGTGTATAAGTACAAAAAATCGACACTGTAAATAAATTCAATAATTTGATATCAACACCAACTTATTATTACAGGTATTTTGGAATTGATTGTAGGTTTGAAATTGGTAAACTCATGGTAAGTCACAAAATGCAGCGAACCACTTATTGTGACCTAAGGCAGAGGTGTTGGTTATCCATTAAATAGTTCCACGTAACCGCCTCCCAAAAATTACACGTAACTTACATCAAATTAAAATAGAACGTTTAATATTGTACCTACATGTAAATTCGCAGCCTGGTATGGTGCTTTGTAGGCTCTTGACTATCTTAGTTTTCTGAAAGTTACACTTCTGCCGCGTGTGAACCAAACACAATTTTTGAAGTGAAAATTTCTTTAGCACCGTTGTGATTTGAAACTCGAAACGAAACGAGCGACACTGAAAAGAGACAAACACGTACATCTTTAGGATTAAGCCTGCGACTGAATGCGATAGCAAAACAATATTTATTTTATTCACAGGTATTCGGTTCCAATATAATACGATAAATCCACGGTCCTACCAAATCTCCTTTAGTGGAGTGGTACAAAGCGCCCTACGAACCTTTGCAGACCTTCAGCCGACCAGAAAACGAATCCTCCGAAATCCAAAATTAAAAAAAAATTATATTTTTGTAAAATCAATATCCAGTCTTCAAACTCCAAAAAAGAAACCACAAATATTAATAAGAAGACCAAATGTAAAGGAAAAGGAGCACTGGAATTCGACGCCAAAAATGGAGAAAATCATCCTTCACATTTATAAAAAAAGTGCTTCGTGTTCTCCACAATCTTATATACTTTAGTTTTCTGAAGTTTTCACTTGTATTGCGTGTGAATTGCGCACTCTATTTTTATTTATTTATTTGTATTTCTTTTTTTCAGGCGTTTGACAGAAGACGAAGTTTTTCAAGTTTTTTAACGTTCATTACGTGAATTTGTACTTTTGAAAGACAATGATCGGGAAGGCAAATATGCACAAAATATATAATCCTACAATTAAAATATCCCATGATTTTTACTGGGTCTGCGCTAGTGTAGTAAATACATAAAAAAACACCGGACAAGGAAATTTTTATTAAGAAGTATTTCATACTAGTATTTTTTTTATTCAAATTCAAAAATTGAGAAAAATATTTTCAATTGTAATCAGGTAGAGATACGAATATTGTCTTTTTCTTAGATAAGAATTAAATTATAAACCTCAGAACATTGATGGAAACAAAAATATTCACCCAGAAACATCCGAACATCCTGTTTTCAAAGAAAACGAGGCAATTTAAATATTATATACTTTCATATCTCCAAAACATATCTCATGTTCGCCAACGTGCTTAATACTGGGTACGCCTTCTATGGGCCTATTTATATACGTATCTGCTCTCAAAGTTTGTCCAAAAAAAGCTAAATGTGTACCATTATTATTTAGTAGCATTATTTGCGGTGCGTTGGTCGTATTATTCCGTGTTATTAAACAATAACTACAACAGAACTAATGCGTCCACGAATATCACAGTTAGATTTTTCCGCAATGGTGAATGTTTTGCACAGATTTTTAGCACATTGAAAATATCAATGTAACTAGAAATTTTGACAATTTAAAGTCTATTAAACTGTTATATTTTGCTTACGTTAGAAGTCAGCTGGAGTACAATTCTCCCGTCTGGAATCCACATTATAATACTCACGTACGTTGAAAGAATACAAAACAAATTCTTACCTTCTCTAAATTTTAAAATGGGTATTCCAGCAATTATGTTACTCTGTTAAATGATATGAATATGCTCAAACTGTCAGTCTGAAGAATTTTCACTGAATTTCTATATAAAATTCTAAATGATCTGATAAGCTTCCGGATTGGTATCCGTAATACCAGTATACCAGATATAACGTAATACCAGAAGTCAGGATTTATTTCAGTGCATAAATTCTGGGACTAACTACCTCCTTCCTCTATGCCCAGAATACTAATGGAGAGAAATAATTATACCAAGTCACCGAACATATTGTTACTGAGACAATTCAATTATGTACAATAAATACTGTTTATTTCTTATTATTTTTGTGTTAAAGCCCCCATAAAGGGCGTTAATAAATAAATAAAATAAATAAATAAAAACTTCATTAATTTTATTCACATTTCCTAACTTTATAAAGCCCTTGGTCACTGAACATTTTGAATACCGCACAAGAGTCGCAACTGCTTTTAACCGCCTGAGCCAGTGAGACAACGGCAACCCCAATTGAGGTATGTTGTGAGGTTGAAGGTAAGTAGAGAGGGTAAGTATTTGAGAAAGAGGAAGATGAAGAAGTATTTGTCTCTTTAGATCTAAGCCAATTCGAGTAATGTTTCAAATCTGGATGGTGGTCTTACACCAGGGCGATACTGAGAGAATCGTCCACTCAGGAACGTGGCGTTAATATTATTTTTAATGGTTTAATTGTGAAATAACCCAAATAAATACACTAAAATTTACTTGCGTACGCCGGTATTTGAACCCACGGCTTCCGGATTGCCAGTCGAGAATCTAATCCCTCGACCACGGAGAGCGTCTAATTTTAAACGTAATAAAAAAAATAATAGAGTGTCCAATTCACACGCGGTAAAAGCGAAACTTTATCAAAACAGTCTCAACCAATAGGGCAAATGTGAGGTCATTTACGCTTCACATCTCAACCAATTGCCTAGCCTTGCAAAATGACATCATAATCAAGGCGGCCAATCAATTCACGGGCTTGATGAAAGCCAAATCACAGCCGTGCTATGAAAAATGTACTTTAATGTTAAGTATACAAAAGACGAAAATTGATGTCTTAATTAGTTTCTTATAACAGGCACTGCCTAGTTAGTTGGAAACTAATGTTGGCCTGTTTTACATGTTTTCACATACTCGACGTCTGAATTATATGTTATTACGAGGAGGAGGAATGCGGAGGCAAAACGAAAATTCTAGAGTCGCTAATTATTAAAGGCAAAACAATTAAACTGTTGTTATTTGACCGGTCTAATTTGTTTTATGTGGCCAACAGACTTAGCTATAAAAGATAAAAGATCATTTGGTTTTGGCCTATTTCAGCATAATATCGCTCGCCATACATTACCGATGTTTTTGCCTCCGCCAGCCGCCTACTAGTTATTACATACTCGACGTACATTCTACTTGACGTACATCATTGTACACCTATACAATAATTGAATATCCTTATTTGGCTTATAAATAATAAAACCTTGTACCTTCGCCTTCACGGTCCGCGACATTGTAAATGACTAATTGTGTAAAGATACAAGTAAATTCTTATTTTAAGCTTTTATAAAGGTCATTTCATGAAAATCTCTTGTCCTAAACAGTTCTAAGTTCTCTAGTCTTTCAAAAAAAATATTAACCCGACTTTGGTATTAATCTTCTTATAAATGTAAATCCAACAGTGATGAGGGTAGCAAAGGAAAAATCATGCCAGTGTTTTAAATATAGTGTCCTCCATGTGCAAAGTCATATCTTCCCCGAACATAAACTTTCTAATAAAATGTGTTTATTGGAAGTGTCCTGCTAGGTAAGTATATTGCTGTAAAAAAAATATTTCTTCAAAATTATAAATAACCAAACGTTTTTTTAAAAATAGCCGTCTTTTGAATTTATTTTCGTATTGATACTTATATTTATAATAATATATTTTGTGATTTAGATTTCCTGTTTTGTTTTAAAAGATTTTTTATTATGTTAATGTAATTTTTTACCCATCCTAAAATAATTTTTATATTTTATTTTATATAATTGTTTTTTATGATATTTCAAGTAATTAATCACCTCTCCTTTCTAATATTTTGTCTATGTTCTAATTAGTCTATACTTGTTTGTCTTTTGTTATTTTTTATTAACTTATTATCCTGACGAAGGAAACATAGTTTTCGAAACATGTTGATATTGTTAATTCAATAGTGGTGTACACAAAGTTATTTGTTTTCATTAAAACATATATTTATATATATATTTTATTGAGCCTAAGAATTCGTAATAAATTTTAAAGCGCCCTTGAGGTGATTTTTCACAAAAGCGGCGCTCTACAAATTATCCAATTATTATAATTATTAAAAAAAAAATATATATATAACAAAATATTTGTGTGCAGTTCATCCGGTAGAAGTGAAACCTTCAGAAAACTAAGTTATCTAACTGTCATATTAATTATTAACTCGTTAATATGATATGAGAATCGAGACATTCAATTAAATTTACACAAATTCAATTAAGAAGAGTTAGATCTGAAATTTCGTAATGGTTTTAACATTGTTAAGAACATCTAATTAATTTGTTCAATCTCAAAAGTTTCTCCAACAGTTCAAATATTTACAGTTGAAACACTAATGCTAGTCTGTGGAAGGTCTAATTGTAACTATATATCCCGAATAATAAGACTTAAAGTAGTGGTGAGGGGAAGGAGTTTCGGATAAGGTTGAACGGAAAGTACTTTCATGGACTTTCAAAGCTGGTCATTAAACAATGGATATGTTATATAACATGCATCAAGCAAAATTCTGAACGTAAATGGTTGGCTCTCATCAGCACAATGGATTAACTAACCAAGATGCTTCTTGACGTGACAACGTTTTATAAATCGATGAACGCCGGCTGCACTCACAAAAAATCATGACTCATTGTCACGTTCCGCCTGAGCCGAGCAAGCTAGAGCGCGAAACAAGCGTTCGGCCTAAGCGTTCGGCTTGTGACGCATGTATCTCTCTTCCACTCCATCGTTATTATATGACGTTATCACGTAAAATTATCGTCCGTAAACCGACTTTACAGACAACCAATTTTTTTAATAAAAAAGGTACATTTGTTTGTGTTATTTAACCCGTCATGTTAGGGATATCCCTGTGTTATGGCAGTTGAAGTTAACAGAGTGAAATTAAACATTTTAAGCTTGACAATAATGGTATTTCGATTATATTATTCAGATTAAGTTTAAAATATTTTACATACTATTTAAATTAGGAAAATTTGATGAAGATTGTGTGAAGATATGAAGGTAGAGTGGAGTGGAGTGGAGTGTAAAATGTACGGGTGTTATGATTGAAATGTATTGCAGATGTAAAGTTCCACCGCGTTATTTCTTGTTTTTGAAGGTAAGAAGTCAGGATTCGGTATTTAGGTTGTCAGGGAGAAGGTTGAAAATTTTCATAAATATGTATTAAATCGATTCAACGAATAGTGCACGGCGGCGGAAAAGAAGATTAGTACCTCAAAAACAGAGGTGATGGTTATAGGAAGGGACCAAACTCAGTGCAACATACTCGCTAATGGGACTCAGTTGAAACAGGTGGACAGATTCAAATACCTCGGGGTTGAATTCTCCAGCGATGGGCGGCAAGACGGAGATTTTGATCGAAGAATTAGTGCGGCAAGCGTTGTGTTACATCCTCTCTACAGCTCAGTGGTAAGGAAAGCCGAGCTCAGTATCAACACAAAGATGGCTGTCTTCAAAACGGTACATCACCCGATGCTCACTTACGGCCACCAGTATGGTACCGATATGGATGATAAGCGAACGAACACGCTCTAGAGTACAAGCTGCCGAAATGAGGTACTTGAGAGGAGTGGCAGGGGTTACAAACTGGGATCATATAAGAAACTCGACGATCCGAGACGATCTAAACATTGAACCACTGCTACTCTTCATAGAAAAATCACAACTGAGGTGGGTTGGGCATGTACTAAGAATGTCTGATGACCGAATTCCGAGGAAAATACTAAGTGCGATTCCAGAATGGTAGATGTCCAGTGGGCCGCCCCAGACACAACTGGCCGAGGCAACTCCAGAAACTGTGTGAGGAGAGGATGGGACTGCCATGGACTGAGGCCCAACAGTCAACACAGGACAGCAACGTATTGAGGAACCTTGTCGATGCAATGGGTCCCCGACCCGAATAGGATAAGGGGATGAAGATGATGATGATGTAATAAATATGTTGTTGATGATGTGATAAATATTGAAAGAACATCAACATACAAACATTATTTAATTAAAGCTGTTTGTCAGCGCTTCTCTGTTGGATTATAATCAATCATATTTTGAATGTATGTTTTTAGGTTTTCACGGCCAAAAGTATTTTTGTTATTTATTTTTGGGGTGTTATGCCGTGTTTCGCTACCTACTTCTAGATGAGCTCATCTGCCCTGATGATGGACACCGTAACGCTGTCCGAAACGTTGGCTAAAGAAGGAGGTAGCGAAACACGGCATAACACCCCAAAAATAAATAACAAACATACTTTGAATGTTTATATTCTTCATCAAAGTTTACTTCTGGAATTTTTTAATTTATTTATATCACGTACTTTATGTTGTTATTTTTTAGTTTCAAAGTACTTTTAAAATATCTTGTATTTATGTACACGAGTTTTTTTCTTTCTTCATTTTTGTATTTATAATAGCTTACTATTTGTACTTTATGCTGTCATTTTAATATTTGCTTTTTAATTTTTTGTCAAAATGATTTTTTTTTCTTAACTATGTATATTCTGAAATCATATTTGATACTATTTTAATTCCCATGTAAAAACCCTTAATCGGCATTAATTAATAATAAATAAATACGTAACCAGTAAGGGAGATACAATGATGAGACCGACGAGTTGTTTCGAAAAGTGAACAAATAAGTCTGAGGGGTTAAGCTCTTGAACGAGCTGCAAATGTACGATTTTTATTTGTGTTGCAAACATCATAAATTAAATATTTAAAAAAAGATTTGCCTATGCTGGCTGTTAGAGACTTCCGAACATGGCAAGTAATAATAAAGTCCAGACTTTACCGTTTTCTTCCGTCTTAGAGAGAAAATAGTAAAGTCTGGACTAAGAACTGAAAGTAAGAATTTAATGGATATTTTAAGCAGAGTTAAGTCCAGGGTGTGTAGCACGGTCAATGTCGATAACTTGTAGTCGTTGTCCTAGCACGTCTGCAGACTACTGATGAACGAACAACGGTTACGTCGTATAAATTAAAATAAAATTTTGACGTAGTGAACTATTGTTTGTACTTCGGCGACCTGCATATGCTCGGGAATATTATTTCGAAATATTACCTCACATTTTTAACAAATTTCGACTCCTCCGTAGAAAATACTCGCAAATGGAAAGCGTTTCTTAACCAAAAATTACGTCAGTAATTTTTCGATGATGGATTAGTTCCGTTTGTCATCTTTTTTTGTTTCGTCAACTCTTGGCGAGTTTTTATCTCGGCAAGTCCTTGTGGCCAATTCTTTACCACAAACTCGTCGTCCCATCACCAATGTCTACGATTAAGGGGTCTTTATAATGGGCGTCCAAATAGGGAAACAAAGTGGCCTTCTTTAAGTGACTGGAATGATCGAAATCTTTCATTGGAATGTTTTACATATCTCCCACTCGTGCAGTTCACCAAATTTGGATCACATAAGATGTTGGCGACATTTATTTCCTCGGTGAACATGAACATGGAAGGGTTGTATGTGTCGTTAAAATCTTTACATATCTTCAATAACATGTTAACTCCCGGACTGTCCAACGCCAGGGTATGCGCATTGAGGCCTTCTTCGGATAACATGATAAGAAGATAATATAAAACATTTCGTCTCCTCAATTCTTATTTGTCCAACAGACCATTTTAGTGTTTGTTCAATCTCCATTTTAAAATTAAAATAAGAGTATAAAAATAATAGTTAATAACTTAACTAAGAATTTTTCAAGCTTATTAGACCTTTACCTTTACAGAAATAGCTTTATCTTAAACACCTTACGTAGAGTTTTTTTATAATAATGAAAAAAAAACCTTCTCCTCCTGTAAAATTTTCTAATGGTCTGTTGGACAAATACGAAGTAAGGCGACGATTTATCGATCGGTCGTGTTAGATACCCAGATCCAAGAAGCTTGCAACTCTGCCACTGTATTAATGGCCTAAGCCGGGTATCATCAGTTGATTATAAGCTCGGCTTGGTTGGAATGTCAGCACAGCTTGGAACATGATCCGTATATAGGTCGAAAGCCTAGATGTCACCTATATTATGTGTATTGACTATGAATTTAATAGAGGAACGGGGTTCTTTATTCTTTGAAAAACAAATCTACTGTCTACACCTATATATTATTGTCATCTTCACCAAAACGTCTCCGATGTTATGATCCCGATATTTCAAAAACGACGGCAGTTTATTTTTAATTTTAATTAGTATAGAGTCAATACACTATCAATGAAGTTAAATTATCCTGACGTTGTCTCTTTTCAAATTCCTTATCAGACTATTTTTAATTGATTGTCAATTAATAACATCGTCATTTCTCACAGCTCGGTGAATATAATAGTCTTATATACTTATAAAATTAGGTAATTTATGTAAATGTCGGTGTGAAGGATTCAAATATTAGTTACGTAAATGTCAGATTTGGCTTACGACTGCTAGCGCGTCAGAATCTAAAATATGAACTATTCTGGAGCTTTAGCCCGCTAGAGTGAGTGAGCGGTAGATTTAGCCAGCTATAACTGGAGCTAGGAATGTCGTACATAGCAAGGATACGGAATGGCTGAAATGGCTGACGAAAAAGAACAGGTGAATGTTCAGAACCTATGAATGTAAAAGATCACGTACCGAGTTCAGGGCGCTCTTGTTAGGCCTGCCGCTGAAGTGCTCGATGACCTCCCAGTTGGACTTGCGTGGCGTGCCCTGCTCAGTGGGCGTGCCGCTGGCAACCGAGTTGGCCGGCGTGCCAGGCGTGCCGGGTGGCACGCTCGGACCGGCCCGCGCGCCATCCATCGTTGGCGTGCCCACGGCGACCGGTTGGTGCCGCAGAGACGCGCTTCGGCGCGATGCGCGTGGAGCTATCGGGGTGGAGCCACTCGAGGAACCGAACGCTACGTCCTGCAAATAAAAAAAAAATATTTTTAAAAAACAGGCATTTTATTATCTGAGGAAGGATGAAATAGTTCTAAGGTATTTAAGCGTTAGGAGTAAAAAAATGAAATAATCAACGTTTTAAAAAATTATGCTTTTTTCATAATTTCAAATTTCGGCAAATAATGGTACCGACCTACATAAGTGGCTATTCTTATCATGTTGTTCATAAATTTACTTAATTTTATGTTTTTACTGAAAATGAGGTATATTTAATATAAATTATTCATCAGAAGACAGATTTATTTATTTATTGTTTGAAACATTTACAGAGCGTTAGCAATTTGTGTTGTGTCATTCTCGAATTGAATATTGAATCATAGGATGGGGATCTGCTACACATAAGTACATACATAACCTTAATACGATTCAAAAATGAATCATAAAGACCATATTGAAAGTACCCATTAGAACGCCTTCAATTGAAATTTTCAATAGCTTTGAAATGTGCAACAAATATATTCCAAAAATATATTATAAAAGCTTTTCAAAAATACTGAATCCTCCACTAGACCGTGCATGCCGTGCACTAGGTCGAATAAAAATGTCATAAAAAACATTCCAAGTTACAAAACCACATTCGGACAAAGAAACTACACATAATTTGCAACTAAACTTCATAACATCCTTCCCCAAGACATAAAACTAATAAAAAATTCTAATGTATTAAAATCAAGAATAAAAATATGGCTGAAAGAGATCAATGAAAAAACCCTAATGGAAACACTAAAAATGACATAGAAGACAAATGAAATACATTTAAATAATTCTAGTCCGCCTCGGCACAGGACCCCCTAGTGAGGAGGACTAAGAATTACAATATTTAACATTAAATTCATCGTTATATTTTGTATGTACTGTAGGTACAATTATTTTATATAGTTGCTAAAAAAAATAAATTATTACAATAATAGAAATGCCGATGGGATGTACATAGTATTAACACTCCAATTAGAAATGTTCACAGCATGAGTCATCAATGTTAAGTTGTTACTAGACGGAAATACTTAACTTACAGAAATAATGATAATCAAAATTAAATATAAAACAGAGTGATGTCAAATATAATACATAGCCTGCAGAGAAAAAGAAAAAAGAAAGAAAGAAAGGGTATGACAATAAAGCAGCTACATACATAACTGTTCTCCACGAAGCGTCACGGTAGTAGTATGACAATTCGTTGTTAAGTAAATTATATATCTTTCTTAAAAAAATTTAAAATACTAAAATCCAAATTGGGCAGTTTTAAACTCCTGCAACTTATAAACCTGCACACACCCACAAGAACAACAATCTTTTCTACTGTAGTATATATAAGCGCAACTATTTTGCCCATTCTCCGATAAGCTGTTTTGCACTATGGGAAACCAATACTTATGTTGTTATTTTGAAAACCTATCGAATCACCACACTTTAAAATGTTTGTTGCTTGTATTTCACAAGTCTAATCATTAATTCAGTATGGAATCATTAGATGGGGAGGTTCATATGAACAAATTGTAGATCCAGTAAAGGTGGTGCAAAAATCAAAAAATCAAATTCAGCAACATTGTTCAAAATTTTCGAAGTACCAAAAATTGAAGACCTCAAAAAAGATTCAATATTATAAATATTCAAAGAAAATGTAATCAAAAAAAAATTAAACTCAACTCATCATTAAGGCATAAACATAACATCCGTAATAATTATTTACGTAGGAAGACGATGGCGTGGCTAAGCACAATAATATTATTTCACTAAAAACATTCCTCAGCACTGTTATCATTATAGTAACAGAACATTCAACAGTTCATTTAATTTTTTGGCGATTACAGAAAGCGGTATGAAAATAGCTTTTGAAGAATACAGGAATAATCTATTATACTACTGTGAAGATATTTGATTTTTTCGGATCTTTTCTTCACCAAAACCAGCAAATTCTGGCGAATTGCGAGCTTTGACATATTAAAATTTACCAAAAAATGAACTGAACCAGAAATGAACTTTGAAGTATTAATTTAATTACTAAAAAAAAATTTAAATGAGTTAACACATTCGATCAACATTTTTCAATGATTTTGAAAAGGCCTTTCGTTCCAATCTTGATTGAAGTACGGCACTGAAGCAATAAATAATTTCCTGACAATTTCGAGGAATGGGTATCAACATACATTTAAAAATAATCTTACAGGGTACAAGAAGTTCAATAATTTTCTGCTTATTATGAAACAAAATGTTTGTTTTTTATTTGATTTTTTTTTAAATGTATTATTTAGGTAAATGAAAATATACAAAAGAACGCATTTTTTTTGTTAATACCGCACAAAAGACCCAATTGCTCCCGTCTGGTGCCAGGGAGATTTTGGCATCCCCAATTGGGGTATATTGTGAGGTTGAAGGTAGTGGGTAGGGAAAGAAGAGTTGAGATGTAGAGAAAGGTGAGTTTTTGGCTATTTGGGTATGGTCTAAAGCCATTTCAGGAAACGTTTCATTTCTGAGCGATAATGAAATGAGTATCTTCCTCCCTGAAACGTGCCGCAAATATCCTATACATTATTTTAAATCAAATAACTGTGAAATAACTTTTCATAAAATTTATTTGCGCACGCCGGGATTTGAACCTGTCATCTTCGGATTACTAGTCGAATTTAAAAAAAAAGTACACTTTGAATCCTTGTGAAGGAAAATTCGATTCTGAATTGATTGTTAATTAATTAATCTGTAATTAATCTTTCTACAAAAGACCTTCCACCATCATCCCCAAAGATAACTTAGGCCCTGAGGAAGTTTTTTTTTTCCTTTTTTCTTTCCCAGAACTTAATTAAAAGCATTATTACCTCCACTTATATTAAATTGGCCATCAAATTTACGAACCTTATTGAAAAAAAAAGATTTCCAAGTTACCTGAACGAAATTTTGTTATGAAACTTGGTGTTTTGAAAACAAACTTGATTTCATCTGGAATTCCAGATGTATATAGTTCCATGCGACTTCATAACTCTTGGCCAGGTGGTTATGATTGCTTATATCTTTCAAAACATTTTGCCTCTGTTATGAGTTCTGAACGCAGAACATTAAGTAAATAATTCGCTACAATTGTTTTACACTATCAAATATAAATTTTAAGATATACAATGATTTTATTAAAGAAAATCATTGCATTATTGATGACACTTGCTTGTATTAAGTAAACGGATGGGAACTTTTATTTGCTTTCACAGATTGTTTGCCTTTAAACATGCTGGAAAAATGCAATAAATTACAAAGCGAACTATAAATAAAAATTTGTATCGTGCAATTCACAATTCATTCGGTAGAAGCAAAACCTTCAAAAGCTAAACTAGACAAGAGTGGAGGCTACGAAATACCGCACAAAGAGGAGACCGATTATACAATATTATTCTCTCACAGTCTTAATTGTATAGATGTATGTGTTTATCTCTTTTTAGAGTCGCTTTTTCGTTTCGGTTTCGAGTGTTGAATAATAAAATAATTTTTATTTTCTTCAAAATAATTTTCTTAAATGATTCACGATAATTATTATCAAAACGAGATATTTTTATTTTTTATTCTGCAATAATGTAATCCTCAATATAAGGGGGGAATCTGGTCCAGCCGATTAACAAATTCGACTGCTATGCCTAAAAATCTTCCTATATACGAAGCTAATCAAAGACGTTTTTTTATTTGTTATTTCTAGTAAAATAAGTGAAAATCTTATTTTCAGTTTTCTTTCATTATTTTTTTTTTTTTTAATTATGAAATAACAGTAGCAATAAACCTTTTTTACACAAAATCAAAATTGACTTGGAGAAAAAAAAAACTTTTGTGCAGTTCACACGCTTTAGAAGTGAAACCTTTAGAAAACTTAAGTAGACAAAAATAGGGAGGCTACGGAGCCTAAGCTACCGCACAAAGAGGAGACCGATAGGCTACGATGCACCGCACAAAGCGGAAACCGATTATACTGTCTCATTCTCTCGTAGGCTAAATCCTGTAGATGAATGTGTTTGTTTTTTTTTTTGTGTTTTTAAAATTTCATCGAGTTTCGAATCACAACGGTGCTAAAGAAATTTTAATTCAAAAAGACAATATATACAATGCAATAAATTGATGATATATATCATCAATTGTTAGGTGACGATTTGTAGTATTATTTTCAGTGCTAGGTGCTCAATATTTTATCCCGAAATGTACAAACAAACGTTTAAAAAACGTGCATCAAAGGAGAAGTTGACCAGGTTGTAAATTGTAAGGCAAAGTAATCTAGAAGACAAATGCTGAAAAAACACGGAAAGATAACATTTTGTGAGACGGGACCGCGTGGCGTATTACAATGTGAATGGGGGGTAATTTTCAGTGAGCTATATCCTTTGGCGAAGAGGCATTTATTGGAAAACGCCGCCTTAGGAAATGCTTAGAATCAGGAAAAGGTTTTATAAACCACTTTAATGACGATCGTATCTCATTTCATTTGTGTGTCTTGGATAAAAGACGTCTCTAACGGGTGAATATTACTTCATTTGCAGATTTGAACAGAAAAACATATTATCGTCCTAAATTTGTTGTCAATTGAAAACTTGCAATCACTTGATGTAAATTTAGATATCACTTATAAATTTGGAAAAATGGACCGGGATAGATACTTTTTCTTTATAATATATGGTATGGAAGAAGAAAGAGAAAATTACATATTTATATTTTTTCCAGACCGTGGGTGGTACGAAGTCCGCTGATAAAGTATTGTTACTGGAAGTCTCCCTGATATTTATGATTGGTACCTACTTACTATGCTGATATCAACTATTTTATGGGCCTTCCATAAATTACGTCACAGGAATTTCATGATTTTTTTACCTCCCCCCCGGTCCTCGTCCCTGTCACACATCGTCACATTTATGAAACCCCCTCCCGCTAATGTGACGTCACATATCTTTCAATTTTACATCTAAAAATAATCAAAACAGACGTTCAAAATTTATTTATTTTTTATGTTAAAAATATTTTTTTACAAAATTAACATCAAATCATATGATGTCACAAATCTAATGACCCCTCCATACCTCTTGTCAAACAATGTCACACTTCTCTGCCCCCCCTTAAAGTGTAACGTAATTTAGGAATGGCCCCTTATTTGCTAGATAACTATCGCATGAACTTTATATTATTACTAGCGAATTCCAATGATGCCATTTAATAAAAAAAAATGTTTCTCCCCACGTGTCCTTTCCCATTCGTCCTCGTTATTCTTCTGCCTCTCCTTCCCTCTCTTGAGTTCTCTCTCCACTTTCCTCGTCTTTCCCCCTAAACGACACAGTTTCATCGCAATCGAATCAATGGTTTAGGAAAGCATACGACAAACAAAGAAACCTCTATTTTTATATATTAAGTTTATGTTATTAAACATAAAATTAAGTTAATTTTATTTTTCTTGATTCGTGCATATGTGCACTATTATTTTTGTATGTAATAGGTAATAAAAGGTATGCACTATTAGTTCTGTGAACAGCAGACCTACCGTTACGTTGGTAATAATTTGGTTTGATAGTTAAATAAAAAGGTACTTTCCAACACGGCTACCATCTTGACAGGATTAACCGGACAAGGAACATACAAACAAATGCACGGACAGGTGAAATGCAAAGCGCTCGAGTCGCAAAAGTACTTTCCAAAGCTCGGTCAATAAATTTAATGTACCTATCATAACGCTACGGAGTCCTTTCATAGTTCATTTAAAGTACCTGCCATAAAGCTACGGAGTCCAATTTTGATGTATATTTTATGATTTAATATCATATTATTATATAATGGTGCGTGTACATATATATGTATATAAACCCAGTGAATCGAGGCTATTCAATCCGCTAGTTAAAATCATAATTAGCTGCCGATACTATAACTATGCTATATTACGCCGTGCTAATTGAGACGTGCAATGTGCATTCATTGAACACTATTTCAATGTAACTCTCGCGCCAGATGATTGATGTTGTGATTGTTAGGACCGATCTGCCCCGCATTACTCTACTAGAAAACCAACATTTTTAGAATTTGTACAAATTTCTGAAATTTCATGATCATCTGAAAATTCTTAAAATAAAAGAAACTAAAAAATTCAGAATTTCAAATAATTCCTAAAAATTCATACGTTTCTCAAGTTTGTGTGGTTTTTATTAATTACCCTCAAATTTATATAATATTATGATAGAAATTTTTCATTTAACGCCGTTTTAAACTTTTATTTGCGAAAGTATTATAATACTTTTATTTGCTTTTCTCTATCTACATAAATGATATTACGATTTGTTTTCACAACTCTCAAATTTAACTATTTGCTGACGACATGAAAATATACCTTCCTATAAGCTCCCCGGACTGTTCTACGCGTTTACAGGCAGATCTTGACCGACTGACGGATTATTGTCTTAGAAATAAACTTTTTATTAATATTAAATTTCTAAGGACGGGTTGTTTCAAAAAATTTGATGGATTCATCAAATATTTGAAGTTAATTTTTACGTTCTGCGTAAGTTCTATTCAAGTTCTGTGATGATTTCAGTTTTGTGAATCAACTGGTCTATAATGATGTAATAATAGAACTTGAATAGAACTTACGCAGAACGTGAAAATTAACTTCAAATATTTGATGAATCCATCAAATTTTTTGAAACAACCCGTCCTAAATGTTGCAAAGTTTCATTCACACGTAACCGTGTGAAAATACTGCACGATTACACCATTTCTGGATCGCAGTTAACAAATAAAGATTATATACGTGATCTCGGTGTTATTTTGGACTCTAAACTTACATTTGAAAAGCACTTTGATAACATTGTCACTAAAGCAACAAAAAGTCTGGGTTTCGTACTGAGAACATGCAAATTTTTCAAAAACACTAAGACTTATCTGATTCTCTACAATTCACATGTTCGTCCTCACCTGGAATACCGTTCACAGGTTTGGAACCCGCGCTATAATGTTTATGTTAACAGGTTAGAAAGAGTTCAGGAGCGATTTCTCAAATTCCTCAATTTTAAATCATTCAACATATACAACTCTTACGACGAAATCGAGAAACATTTTCGAATCACAAACTACTCAACAGGAGGCTTGTCGCTGATCAGATGCTCCTGTACAAAATTATTAACTCAAAGTTGACTGTCCGGATTTGCTAAACAAAATAAATTTCCACACGTCCATTCAATATAGTAGACAAAATACCCTTTTCTATGTTGATAGATGCAACACCAATTCCAATCAAAATGAATTTATACAAAGGACATGTATGTTTTTAGGTTTTCACGGCCAAAAAGTATTTTTGTTATTGTTTTTGGGGTGTTATGCCGTGTTTCGCTACCTCCTTCTTTAGCCAACGTTTCGGACAGCGTTACAGTGTCCATCATCAGGGCAGATGAGTAAATACTGCATGAGTAAATACTTACTCATCTGCCCTGATGATGGACACTGTAACGCTGTCCGAAACGTTGGCTAAAGAAGGAGGTAGCGAAACACGGCATAACACCCCAAAAACAATAACAAAAAAAAAAAAAAAAAAAAAGGACATGTAACTACTATAACAACAAATTTGCAAATATAGACACACTTGCTGACGTATTTACTGCTAGTTACTGTCGCTACAGAACTTCACTGTATAACATTCTAGGTGCGAATAACACATGAATTAATTGTATCTAATATTTTTATATTACTTGCGTGGCAACTTTCCCTTATCCCTCTCCTCCCCTTACCCTTCCCAACCCAAATCCCTATTTTGCAGTTTATTTCAGTTATAATCACACTTATTTTAATATTGTGTATTAGTTTACCATTTGTTGAATTCACATTTGTACTCTTATTATTTTTTTAAATATTCTAGTTTATATTCAGTTAGTCTTGTTTCTAAATACCTATCTGTGAACATTAATAATTGGTCTGTTTTTTTATCATCCTCTTATGTTTATTGTATTACTAAGACTGTTAATGTTCCTTAAATAAATAAATACTAATCTGTCTTTCAATTTTGATGTTTTCAAATCGATGATGTTTCTTTATTTACGCGCATTTACATTTTTAATTTATTATTTTTCTTATCATACTAATCCCTCTTTCAATTTTGTTTATTTTTTAAATTCTGTTAATTTTTATGTTATTAAGGATTTATACCATTATATATCATGATGTGTGAAATTACAATAACTTCCGTATATTTTTAGTTAGCCAGGTAATTTTTAATGATTCTATATAATAATAATTATAATATTTGGCTTATTTATAAAGCGCCATTTTTATGAAAAATCATCTCAAGAGCGCTGTACATATAAACATATAATAAAATAAAACTAATATGATAGACTTACAACTAAGATTTAAAATTATAACTAGAGACTTACATCTAAGACTTATATAACTAGTGACTTACGACTAAGACTTATTACTACTGACCGAAATCTATGACATACATATATATTTACAACTGTGATTTAAAATTAGAGATTTACAACTTATTAGGTATTTACATACATATGCTAGATAGCCTGATTTATTAGAAATTACCCGCCTAGCTAAAAAAAAGCCTCTTACTTTGTAATGAATAAGAAATTAGAACCATTCACTAAATCTCCGCTTCTGCATCCATTGTTTTTTTTTTATTTCATAATAATTTCAAAATTAAAATACGTATTTTGTTTATAAAATGACCATTTTAATAGTATTTCTACTCAAATGTAAACATGTGTCCCCACAAAAATCAATTAAAAAAATCCATATCATCATAAATATAAACGATTAGACAACAATAAAACTAGGTCATTAATAATTTATATTACATGTAAGGTTTTCCCCGAACAATATTTAAGTGAGTCACAAACCCGAGGTAATTAGCCTACTGGGAATAAACAAAATAATTAGAAATTCGATAGTCAAAGACGACTTAGACGTAAATAATATAAATGATTTAAATCCTTGTCGAATACACCCTTCTTCCCCTCCTCCATATGTTAAGTATATAAACCGTAGGCTAAGAATAATTTGTACCAGTCTGAAGATGGCTTTAACGAGCTGAAACCGGTTACGGTTAAATGAATTAAAGTGGAAACAAGTTTTATATTTGTTTTAAAGGAATTATTATTATTATACAAATAAATAGTGGAGTATTGCTTCGGTTTCAACCCATACCAAATCCTCCTATCCGATGTCAAATACGGAGAAGATTAAATTACGTGTTGCGGAAGTATACCAAGCAAATCTCGGCTATAATTAAACCCACTGACTATAACTATAATGACTAGTCCAATACTATAACTGAGCGTATTAACTGTGCTAATTTATTAAATAACGTGCTATTTCCGCACGCATTCAGAGAAATGTGAAAAACATGTACAAATATTTTAACATATAAATAGGGAAAAACATAAGAATATTATTTTACAAAAATAAAGATGAGAGAAATGCGCAATATCCTTACAAAAGTTTAAAAACTATATTTGCAGAAATTGAGATGGTAAGACAACAAGAAAAAAAAATAATAACACAATACATAAATAGATAAAAAATAATGTTATACAGAATTTAAAAGAAAAAAGTACTTAAAATCACAAACGAAGTATGTCTAAAAGAAAATAACTTAGAATTATAAACGAAGTATGATGTCTAACTTGTTGTACTTTGTAGGAAAACAGCCTTCAATTTTCTACTAAAAGTACAGTATGTATCAAAAAATATGTCGGAATCCTTGAGGTTTTGATTTTGATTAAACGATTCGCACATTCTTCTGATTGGATCCCTGACACCAGCATTTGTACGCGTCCGGCTAATGTGGAATAAGTCATTAAACCTTGTTACTCTGGGTGGTATTTTAAAGGCGGCTAGTGTTATGAAACAATGACCACTCGTTTTTTTTGTTATTCGGCTATGAAAATATTTTTCGATTGTATGTAAATAGTCCGTGAATGACACAAGTCCATTAGAAGACTAAGCTGCCACCGATGTAAAGCCGCGGACAGATATTAGCAACACAACATGCAATACATCAAAGGTTGTGCAGAGTATTGATGTGGAAGGGTGTATTGTGTAAATAAATCTATTACCTAGTGAAGTGAGGCATGGTGATACCAGCGTTGAAAAATGATGCATTTGGGAACCGCCACAGTGGCAACAAATTACCGCGGCGTACACATCGCTGTGCGCACGAACTGCGTACCGAACGAGCGTGCTACGAGCATTCCGTCAATAGTGGTTTTTCGACGAACACAAAGGATTCACAGAGTTCGCGTAGCAAAGCTGTTGGACGGTGGTGTGCAGATTCACAGTGGCAATGAGATTAAAACATGGAATTTCGTGATAAAACTGAGCAAATTGGGTGAACGATGGAAAATACTTTTATGTTGATCGAAGCATATAAATCAGAGGTTCCCGAACTGTTTTTTTCTCATAGAACACTTTCAAAATTTTACTGGTCACGGTGGACCCCCTGCTGATACATTTCTACCATATTTCCAAAACTCGACACGCGTTGTACTGAATATTAAATGGCGAGGTGTGGTCTGACACAACGGAGCAGTGCAGGATCTACGACTTTTTTAAACGGGGGCAAAATGGACCAGTATTCGAGTTCATATTTGCCACGACGGATGGGGCGTAGTGGGATATGGGACGTGGGATATGTTCCCATTCCAGTACAGTATACACCCACATCCTATTACGCCCCCCTACCCCTTGGGGTCCACTTGGACCACTTTTGGAGTCACTTATATAAAGGATGGTCTATATCAGCGGTCGGGGAACTTTTTTAACCGTTACCCCAAAATATTTTTGCGTAAGTCGATATTAACCCTTCCCCCCATTTTGAAAAGAAGACAATCAATGTTTTTTGCAAACACACACAACGTTTGTTGCAAACACACACAACGCGCGTCTCTTACTTCTCACGCAAACACCTGAATTGATTAATTTTGTAAAAATACTAACTCGTTTAAAATAATAGCAAACTAGAAAAATATCCTTATTACCCAAAAAAAAAACATTATACCCATTTGGGGTAATTTACCCGGTTCCCCGACCGCTGGTCTATATTATGGGAATCATGTCACTATCCTCTCACCTCTGGGGAGAGCTACGTGCTTTTTGAATGCGGTGGATAAAAAAATAGATTTATATTTTGTGTCCTATAGCGCATTTGTAAGATTTTTGTCATTGCATATACACTGCATAAATGGTACAATTATAACGTCATAGACTATATTGCCTGTAATTGTTATAAATAAATGTACAACTTATATATAAATAAATGAATAAATAAATTTCATTAAAAATTTACGCTTAAAGTCAAATTGTGGGGTTAATGATAATGAGTGATGATAAATGCATAAAAAAGAAAATGAGTCTTCTTTTGTCATACTGCAATGAGCCGGACTCCATGTGAATACTGTAAACTGGTAAAGGGTACGTACAGAACTTCACTGGAGATCCGCATTTGTTGGGCGTAATGCATTCACAAATGCGAGCTTCGCAACCTTTGTTGCATTCCACTTTGGGTTGCTAATATCCGTACGCGGTTTAAGAAGCAATGTAAAATAATTATCTACAAAAAAAAAAATTCTTATTTAAATATCATACAAGAGTCCCAACTGCTCCCGATTTTTGAGAGCCAGTGGGACTCTGGAGGAGATGGAGAGGAGTTTAAGAAGCGTTAATCTATTCAGATGTGACACAGCTAATGTTATTTCGAGCAACGTGCAATGTTTCAATTTTGACTGATACTTGGCAAACACCTGTGTGATGGTAGTTTAAATTTGTATTAGTATATAATTATATAAATGTAATATCCGTTAATTCTTTTAAAATAAGTTGAAGGTGGTTTCTCAGTTAAGTAGATTGCACATGCATGAATCGACCTTATTGTGGACTCTTGATTTAGCTAAATAATAATAGTAGGTAAATAAATAAATGACTTTACTTGTTCAAGTAATGAACGTACAGATGAATTAATTGAACAAATATTTTGTTTAAGAATTTTAACTTGAAAAGAATTAATAATAAAGCAAATTAAATTAAATCAACGATGTGACGCACTTTTTAAAATAGTTTCTAAAACCAATTCTGAACACTTGTGACATAGAGATTATCAGTTTCGATTTCCTATTATCAATACTCAGTCGTTTGAGCATTTTGGGAGCAATATAACAGATTATGTAGTGTGTGCCACTCCGGAGCTTGTTCCATAAATAATAATAACATTTGAATGATTTGTACAGCTCCGGATTTGGCGGATGACCAGGACACATTGAACCCCAGATTCCTACCCACCCCTTAAACCCTTTTCCTTCCCAGAACTCTCCTCTCCTTCCTTTCCTTAAAAAAACCCTCCACACAGCATCCTCAAAGATGACATAGGCCCTGAGGGAAATTATTTTCTTCGGGGCCTCCTGTGTGGAGCTCATGTAAAAAAAGCTCCGTTTTTGTGAAAAATTACCTCAAGGGATAATAATAATAGATTGGTTTCTGTATCTTCCTTCATTTTGTTTTCATGC
This sequence comes from Glyphotaelius pellucidus, assembly GCA_936435175.1. Taxonomy (NCBI): domain Eukaryota; kingdom Metazoa; phylum Arthropoda; class Insecta; order Trichoptera; family Limnephilidae; genus Glyphotaelius; species Glyphotaelius pellucidus. Next base: position 8,488,294 of record OW386542.1, read on the forward strand.
TGAGCGTTGAGCATTAAATGTCTAATTATAGTAATCATTCTCATAATGTCTATTATATTAATCCAAAAAGTCATTTTGAGTCCCGAATAAGCTGGATTGACTAGAAAGCAAACTGTGTATTTATAATTCTTCAACAATCGCAAATTCCCTTTGTGGCATTAAATGAAAACAAATCACTTTGTATACACCACTTATTAAATGCCAATTATCAATTGTGTATTTGTAGGTCATCGCAGTGATTTTTAGTTTTAATTCAAATGACCAATCCGATACCATAACTGTGCCGTAGTACTCTGAGTCTCGCTAATTGAGATGTGCAAACACCAAACTACTGGCGCAGTAACGTGCACTAGAATGATTGATGTGGCGCGCTGATCAGTGGACAATTTAATTAAATAAAATTTACTGGCTTTGTCGAGGACCTTACCCCTCGACCATCAGTGAAATCAACGCAAACAACAAATTTTGAAGTGAAAACTTCTTAAGCACCGTTGTGATTTGAAACTCGATGAACTGATAAAGCGACATTAAAAAGAGATACACACATACTATAGGATTTATTCTGCAAGAGAACGAGATAGACTTATCGGTGACCTCTTTGTGCGGTGCTTCGTGGCTTCACCTCTCTTATGAACTTTAGTTTTCTGAAGGTTTCACTTCTGCCACGTGTGAACTGCTCACAAATTTATTTTCTTCACAATCATAAAATATTGCATACGCGTTCAAAAAGAAGAAAATTTTGGAAGATGGTTTGAAAGAGAAATATGTTAGAGGGAGCGAGCTAATATAAAAAATAGTGTGCAATTCACAAGCGGTAGAAGTGAAAACTAAAGTAGACAAGAGTGGGGAGGCCACCAAGCACCGCACAAAGAGGAGACCGATAGACTACAAAGCACAAATAGGAGACCGAATATACTATCTCATTCTCTCGCAGGCTAAATCCTATAGATGTATGTATTTGTTTCTTTTCAGTGTCATATTTTTTTCATTTTAATGAGTTTCAAATCACAACAGTGCTTAAGAAGTTTTCATTTCAAAAACGATTATAATGAATAAGCTACTAATCTAAGTGATTGATACGAATATTTAATAAAACACGACTAAAGTAGAGCAAAAAATCACTTCACCTAAGTTATGTAGCATTTAAAGAAACCCTGCAGATACCTACGGCATACTGTAAACCCACGCTCTCGCCTTTCTTGTGTAGGATTTTTTTGTTTTACCTTTCAAAGAATTCTTTAATTTATTTATTTAATTTTTCGGTAATTTATTTCTTTACATAGTATGTTTGTTTTGTTTCTTTCTCTTGCCCTTGAAGATAAATGTACCTATTTTACATTCGCTCCACATAAGGGACCCTGAGGAAAAAAATTCTTCTCAGCGATGACGTCATCTTTGGCTATGCGGGAATCTTTGTAAGAAAAAAAGGAGAGAAAGTTTAAGGAAGGAAAAAGGTAAAAGGAATAGGTAAGAATCTTGGGGTCAGTGTGTCCAGAGGTGAATGCATGAATCTATTCCTCCGACTGCGATGCTCCAAGAGAGTCCTGAGGAGAGGTCAAAAGCTCTCCCTCGTCTTCCAATCTGACCTGCTACGCAGTTGGTAGGCAGACGCGGGCACCGGGCACCCCTGCCAAGTCACCAAACGTAGCAAACCACTTTGGCTGACTTTTGGCAGAGGTGTTGGTTAACCATTAAACGGTTTCCGGAACAGCGGTACTCGTACCGCCCCCATTTTTTTTTCTAAATACCTGTGCATGTAACGAAAATTTTTAATAAAAACGAAAAAGTCTCGATTACGTTGAGCGAGTTTAGAACTAACTAGTTAAACTAGAAGTTTAGAACTAACCGGCGAATTCACTATCTGCCAGTAAACTTGCTCAGTGTAATCATATTAACTAGCTAACTAGCAGATTTTACACTGAACAAGTTTACTAGCAGATAGTGAATTCGCCGGCTAGTAGCTTGTAAACTCGCTCAATGTAATCAAGGCTAAAGACGTAACTAGATATGTTTTTTTATAATTTTTGGAGTAAAGTTTTAGATCTTTTTTCTATTGAGGAAAATTCATGTAATAACTTTTTCAACTCGGCATCTGAATAGAAATTATCTTCAAAATTAAGCAGGGACGTACCTATGTTATATTATGTCGGTAGAAGTCAGATTGCGGTGTCTTAACGATAGTTGTAGCGTGAAGGTACACATTTGACATTGTGTTTTAAGGTTGCATGTTCGATTTCTTTCGCAAAGCATAAAGAGATTACGTCTTAGATATTTTTTTCTTCTTAATAATATATATTTGTATAAATATACGCCCGTACGGGTTAAACAAACATGCGATATTTTTTTTTTGTAAAATAAAGAATATGAGTAACATATACACAAATATATTTTACAAAATATTATATTTAAGGTCATCATTGTCATTGGTAATGACTAGGAGGCGGAATGCGGAGGCAAAACGAAAATTCCAGAGCCGCTTATTATTAAAGGCAAAACAATTAAACTATCGTTATTTGACCGGTCTAATTTGTTTTATGGGGCCAACATACTTAGTTTTAAAAGATAAAATATAATTTGGTTTTGGCCTATTTCAGCAAATCGCTCACCATACATTCTCAACGTTTTTGCCTCCGCATTCCGCCTCCTAGTAATGACCCTATCAGAAAAGAGGAGCTCTTGTGTCTGAAAAGCGAGCCAAGACCTCACTTAACGTATTACTTACGTTGTACGTTTTAATATGTTTTGAATAAAGTATTTATTTTTTAATAAAAGTTTTTTTTAATTTTAAATATTATTAAATTGTTCGGATTGGTCAATGATACAGCGTAATTCAGAAGGGAGTTTAATATAGTTTTTATGGCTTGGTAAATATAATGGTTTTGCATAAGAGTTTTTAAAAATTAGGTATTATTAATTGATTTCCATTTCTCATTTATATTAATTGTTTTGTTAATTACAATATCTGAATTGCCTACATCCACAGTAGCAGTCAGTCTCTGATTACGTTTCTGGGCTAACATACCTGTGTGGGTAGATACTACGGGACAATTGAGCCACTGTGCGGCTAGGAACTGATAATCGTGTTCATTCCGTAGAATCAGCGATAAGCGAATCAATTTGTAAATCGGTGTAATTAGTGCAGAATTAATGGCTCTCACGGTATTCCGACGCCCGTGTTTCCTATGCGGGTACGATTCAACGATTCGACGTAAAATCAAATCCAACCTCTCTAACGCCTTAATAGGTTTCATTATAATTTTTAAAAATAAATCAATTTAAGAAAAAGTAATCATTAATTTTTCAATGTGAATGCAACATTATTGGCGGTATCTGAATGTAGACGACCGGTTTCGAAGGTTTGAAAAAAGCATGTTTTTCTTTTTTTATAAAAATAAATTATATTACTTACAATATTAAGCGTATGAAAGTGCAATATTTCAACAACATTTTTTAAAAAATAAATTGCAAAATTTCAGCTTGTGGACGACAAAGGATAACACAATATCTTCTTCTGAATTTATTTTTTTTATGTTAGTAGGTTAGTACAGCTCGAACGAAGTTCTTGAGTTAGTGCTTGAACGAAGGATTTGAAAAAATATCAAAGTGTGCAATTCACACGCGGTAGAAATAAAAGTTTAAGAACAAAAGTGGACAAGAGCAGGGAGATTAGGAAGAACTTTTTTATTAATGTGAAGGATGATTTTTTCAATTTTTTTGACGTCGAATTCCAGTGCACCTTTTCCTATACATCTGTCAACTTTTTAGTATTTTTGTTTTCTTCTTCGGAGTCATTTTTGTATTTTTGTTCATTTTCGAGTGGTTTGAAGATTGGATACTGATTTTAAAATTTATTTTTTTGGATTTCGTAGTATTCGATACTTGATCCGCTATATGTCTGCGGAGATTCATCAGGCGCTTTGCACCACTACACCAAATGAGACTTGCTTGGGTCTGTGGATTTATATTGGAACCCAGTACCAGTGAATTAAATAAATATTTTATTGCTATCTCATTTTCTCACCGGCTAAATCCTGTAGATGTGTGTATGTCTCTTTTTAGTGCCGCTCGTTTCCGTTTCATCAAGTTTCAAATCACAACTATGCTAAAGAATTTTTCACTTCATTAATGAAATTCTAAAAATTTTTCATACTGAAAATTGTACCAAAAATTGAACTGTTTTGTGTACAATTGTGCCAAAAATTCAATTTTCCTTAAGTCCTTCGTTCAATAATCTCGAGTCATACCTACATTCCAGCAGAAAATAAAAATTTTTCAATTTCAGATGAAGCTATCATGAGATATCCTGTCCACCGCAAGAACACTTTTCATTAAGGGATTTCCGGAAACCAGGTCCTACCAGCTAATTTTTAGATAAAAATTTTATAAAATATTATATAAATGTTGCACTTCCATATGCTTAAATTTTTAAATAATATAATTTACATAGTAAATGTTTTCGAAACCTAAACCTAATAAACCCCCTAAGATCCAATTTAGGCCAATATTATTTGTATGTTGTAAAATATTATGCTGCAATAAATGTGGTATATTTTACTTTGATAAAATGATTTCGTTAGCTGAAAACATGTTGCAAAACAAGTGGCGCTGAAAACTCTGCTCAAATTTCATAATGCTGTTTCTGGTAAGCAGCTCCAATGACCTTCAAACCTATATTTCACATAGTGGGTCTTAAAAAAAATTATTTTCCCAAAGAATAAGAAGAAGAAGAAGAAGAAAAAAAGACGATTTTTTTTTTGTTTTTGCGTTGACGAATAAACTTTCTACAACCGTTCGCCGCCAAAAAGACGTGTTCGTTTTGTAGGTGAATAAGGCGTTGTCAACGTCACTTAAGTCTTGGAAGAAATATGACACGGTGACAGCCGTCTTACCAGCCAGGGGCGTTTTCTGCATCGTAGTGATCTTATGACGTTGCAGCCAGCTTTTGCCGTTTAAGAATTTGCGGTTGTAGATCATTTTTAAAATAATGCGTGATTTCGATAGGTTTGGATGATAAATATCAGAAAAATTAACTTTAATCTTCCACACATTTGTTACGGTATCAACATATTGTTAAAATTACATATGATTGTATGTTGCATAACCTGTTGCTTCGTAGAATTAGTCCATGGCTTGGCTCTTCCTTTTTCTTAATACTTCTTGTTGGCGTCCCTCATATTTTTGAATTCCCTTGAGATACTTTAGCTGGGGTTATTTAATACCCTCTTCAAATGATTTATGTTAAGCATGTCAAGGTGAGAAGAGTGCAAAACTAAAATATTGTTGAGGATTCACTCATTGCTTGAAAGGGTTTGAATTTTTTTCCATCTCACTGCCGGCAACTCAAGCGTTTATTAAAATATACACTTGTACATTCTAAATTAGGGAACAAATATTACATACATAATTTACTATACAATAATTGCTTGTGAATTTAAGTTGCCATTATGTTTGACCGGTAGCTATTAATTGCTAATTAGGCGTACAATATGTTCTAAGAAATAAATTTTTGATGCGTACCAACACACTGAGTTGACTTATAACGTGACTTATTTATACACGAGTTCATTTGTAACATGTCTTATATATGGGTATGGATACGTATCGAGTTGACTTGTAGTGTGTCTAATTTAAGCGTATTAACATATTGAGTTGACTTGTAACATGCCTTATGTATGCGTATTCCCATATTGAGCTGACTTGTAATGTGTCTTATTTATGCGTATCACCATATTTAGTTGAGTTGTAACGTGTCTTCTTTGTAAATATTTTTTTAATTTTTTTTTTTAATTTACTGTACATTGGGTTCCAAAATTGAACTTTGTGTGAGAGTAGACAAAGGATTAATCGACAGTTGTTTGATATGCTGTGTTTCTATTAAGTCCTTAAATTGTTTGAACTCACATCCCATTTGGTATTGTCACAAATAAGCAACGTGTTCACAGTTTGTTCAATTTTTAGTTGGGTTGTTTGATCAGCCGGTTGATTGAGTTATGCGTAATGATCACCGAAAACAAACACCGAAGGGCTGAACAGAGTTGGTTAAAGGGAACCGTTCCATTGTCAAAAAGTCAAAATAACACTAAAAGCCGATTTGACAACGATGTCATGTTAGATCAGGGTTCAAACAATCATTGTCACTCGACATTGTCTAAATGTTCGGATTAATATGTGAAATTAGTCATCGTTAAAAACATACGTAAACATTAAAAACATACGTAAACATGAAACGTTTCACAGAAATTGAACACATCAAATTTCAAATCTATTTTTTTGTCAAAATTCTTTTACTTTCTCAGTTCTGTGAAAAAAACTGGTCATTAATAAAATAAAAATTTCTGTAGAACTATCACAGAATTTCAATTTTCTTTGAAATTTGATTATTTGCTTAAATTCTGTGAAACTTTAGTGTGTCTATGATTATTTGTTCAAATTCTGTGAAATTGTGCCTCAGGGCCTTAAATCAATTTGCGAAATACACTATTGTAAAATAAAGAGTAAGTTCAATTTGGGAGGCGGGTATAGGTACCACTCCCCCGGGAACTTTTTTTGGGGAACGAACACCTCTGGCTCAAGTCACCCCAAGTGGTTCATTACGTTAGTTCCCGGTAGTTCCTGGATTCATGAGGTGAGGTTTGTCTGGGTCTTGACGGTGGATGAATCTGCCCATCAATTGCGTGGCAAGCCGGATCGGTAGAGACTGGCCGAATGAGATTTTTTTGATTTCTAAAAGACTCTCCAGCAAGATTCAGCATTCTAGCAAGCATTCTAGCAAGACTCTCGCAAGAATCACTTTGCACCGCAATGGACGTAAGGATTCACACATCCGTCACTCCTGGACACACTGACCTCCAGACTCTTGCCCTCTCCTCTTACTTTTTTCCTTTCCAGGACTTAATCTCCATCCTTTTCAAAAAATATCCTCCACACACCATCCCCAAAGATGACACAGTCCATGAGGGGAATTATTTTCTTCGGGGCCTCCCGTGTGGAGCTAATGGGTAAAAATGGTGTTTTCTTCAACAAAACGCCATTTATTATAAAATTTCAACAAATTGACCATAAAGCATCTATTCTCCCACAAAAATGTACCTACTGGGGAATATTTCGAAAACGATGAATAGGTAAGATACGTTTAACTTCCGCATCATCCCCAACTACTTCTACCATACACTTCCCTTTTACTCCTTTCTCTAAATATCCTTACTGCTTCTGCTTACCCAAATATAAACGATGAAAGGTAAAAAAAAATCCAAAAACGTAGGTAAAATTTAAATTTGTAAGGTATGACTTATTCAAACCTTCAAGAGAGATAATAAATTTTCATAAGGGACCAAATGGTCTCCTGAATTTCTTAGAGATTTTTCATAAAACATCGGGCTTTAAAAGATTTATATAAAAATAAAACAACGAGTTTTTCCATTACCTACTCAAGGCACAGTAAACAGGCTATCCGTCAAAGGTTTGAGAGCAACTTAAATGGAAATTAAAATTAAGTCGCAAACCGGCTCAACGGCGGCGTTTCGTTAATTTTCAATTAAAAATTATTTTACGGTGCTGAGTTTTTTCCATTAAAAACGTTCAAGGTTATTTAATCGGATTCACCGATAATGCCATTTACAAACGTAAGCACTTTTGAATTGTTTGTAGCTTGGAGACTGTTTTAGTCTAGTACTAAAAAGGACTAGCAGTTAACACCCGCTTTGCAGGTTTTTATTGCTAGGCCCTGCGGGCGGCGTTTAGTTCGGCTTCGCCCAGTTAGTGTTGGTGACCATTTTATAAAACCAACACTGTCATGCAGTAATAGCTAGTCACCGGGGCGAGGTAACCGGGACAGGCAATGACGTCATATGTAATATGGAGACCGGATAACTTGGAATGAAACCAACGCAGAACCATAAGCACTTTACAAACATAAGCACTTTCGAATTGTTTGTAGCTTGAATACTGTTTTAGTTTGGTATTAATAAGCACTCATTACATTTCTGTAGATTGTATTTATATCGAAATAACAAGTCAGTGAAAATTCTTCTGTCTGACAATTTGAGCATATTTATATCATTTAACGGAGTGCCGCAACTCAACATAATCGCTGGAATACCCATTTTAAAATTTAGAAAACATAAGAATTTGTTTTGTATTCTTTCAACAGCTTTAACATGTACAAGTTGACTTCTTACAAAGGCAAAATATAACAGTTTAATACACTTTATATTGTTAAAATTTCTTGCTAGCCTAGTTATAAATCCCACATTACCAAATTTTTGATTATGATTAACAAATGAAAGATTTGATTGAAAAGTGATGCGCAGGTCTTTAATTTGTCTTAATGTCTCAAGAGCATTGTTATCAATGTTCAAATTAAAGATCACTGGATTTTTTATTTGAGAAAATCTTACTTTTTGATAATTAGAGACATTTAAGTAAAGTCTGTTTTCATTACACCAAATTAACTATTTGTTGATAGTATCTTGAAGAATGTTGCAATTGTAATTATATTGAATAATTCTAAAAATTATGTACTTCTAAATAAAGCTTTCATCTTCCGGTAGACGATTGGTTACTAATCATTAGAAGCAGAAGCTAATAAAGAGCCTGAGCTTTGACTGACCGACTCCTTTGATTCCAAATTATCGGGTCGCTCGAAATTCAATACTTACCTTACCACACAAATCCAGTTCAAAAGACATTGCACCTTCCATACCGTAAAATAGCAACTATTTTAAATTAAAGACGGACCGCTCTGTCATTTATGTCTGGTAATGGCGTTTAGTTAATTTGATTGAAGTGGAAAACAGAACGAAATACGGTGTTAACTTAATTACAAGGATTGGTTAGGCGACAGTTTGCCAATAATTATTCAATTCGTGTCTGAAAACGAAGCGAACCGGCCGACCGCTTACATTGACCAGTGAACACTAGCGGTTTCACAAATTTGTTAACATTATTTGATATATTTCCCATCTGCAAACAGAAATGGATATCATTAATTTATAATCTAATAGATCAAGATCTATTTACACGATTGTGAAGTAAGTATTCACTCGTTTTTCAAACAGGCTTCTAGCATTTTATGTACTTTTTTTTGTGTGATTACCGCACTAAACAAATACTTCCTCTGGAGCAATGAAATCGATAAGTTTACACGGTTTGGTCCTCAAATTATGAGGTTCATTCACATGCGATTGAAAGAATCCAAAATAAATTTTTATGATATGTAAATTTTAAAATGAGCATTTCTAGTAAATGCCTCAATTACGATAACTTTGTTCATTAAATTTAATAAAATTATCTGATCGTAGAATCATTTCCAATTTAACCTGTTTGTATAAAATCATGTCCAACCGTCGCCAACCTCCTCCAACTGTCGCCATCAGAAATGGTAACAGTTGAGGAGGCCTTTGTCAACTAGTGACATACAGACAGGGAGTCGATGCATGATAAATGAATATATATGTGAAAAGTTTATTATAAATAATGTTATGTAATTTACTGTCTGAATAAAGGCTGTTATTATTATTATTATATAAAATCACAAATTCAATGTTCGATACCCCTGATTTATTATACGTAATCTCTTTTCATACTCCAGGCAGGTCAGTTACAAGACAGTACCTACCAAATTATTGTAACAATTCTACATCAACGTCCCAATATTACACTCCTATGCGACGGATTCAACAGCTAGGAAACAAATACTCCGATATTGTTGATATATTTAGTAAATCAATTTTAATATATAAGCATACCTTATTGAAGTTTTTTTCATCAAGTAGGTGAAAATTTTGATAAAGCTATTTAAATTGACTAACACATTAACAGTATTTTGTCGGCTGAAAGAAAATAACTATTTTGGATTTTATACATTTTTTACATTTTGTACCATTTCGTTTGTGTGGATCAAATTCAATAATATTTTTACTTTATATTTATGTTTGTGCAAGTCGTTTCCTGAACTGTTTACAGTATAATTTCGTTAATATTGTTATATATATGGAAAAACCTAAATAGGCGTAAATAAATAAAAAAAATGGATCAATAGGCATAACTTCCGTTTACAGACAAACTGATATTGACAGGGAATGAATAAGAAATCGATTAACGCTAGCAAAACTGATTTTTTTAAATATGATTACATCCCGAAATGTCAAACGCCAAACGATTTCGTAAAATATTAATAAACTAGCTAGCACCCGGTATGCGTTGCAATGCCATTCAAAGAAATAAATCGTTTCTCCCTGCATCTCCTTTCCCATGCGTCCCCGTTCACCTCCCGCGTCCCCTTCCTCGCCCGGGTTCCCCTCTCACCTTCTACGCCTTCTCCCTCCCTCGTGACCCCTCCCACAAACCCTACCTCATTCTTTACCCTCCCCCTCCTCCCTTCCCTTGGTGCCGCTAAAATATGTGAAATATACGTTTTTATTGTATACGTACTTTTACTTACTATATTTCTTTTGTTACCCAAATGTTTAATTTCTTTGCCTTTACTGTTTTTATTTCAATCGAAATTCGAAAACACTATACGTTTTATATTCGATGCTTAACTAATTATAAAACTGCAACATATATTATAATAAGGTAATAGTAATTTTTCAATTTTAATTTACACTACATATATTAATCATCATGTACCTAATGCATTCGAAACCTATCAATTTGACCGTCCTAGAACGGGAGTCCTTCCTAGTTGGACAGTCAAAAGCTTCCTTGTACTGTTTTTGTATTTTTATAACAAAAAATAAATAAATAAATAAAATACACATTTTCATTTATACAAATTTCGTAACTCCAAAACTTACCATTACATATAGTAACCGTTGCGTACGTGCGCACAAAAAATCACCAAAGTTACATCGCAATCGGATACGGTACGGCAGCGTATAAAATAAGAGCAATAAAACAAATATTGATTTTTACAAATGAGATTGGCAATGTTGAATTGAAATACTTAACTAAATATGCATTGGCAGATTGCATTTACTTTTTGGCACTAAACGGGAATAAATTAATTAATGAGGTCTTTATACATGTTTCAACCATTTTCATGTTTAAAGATCGAACGAAATAAATGATTGCGTCTTTAAAAGCAATTTTTAAGTCTAGGGATCGCTTGTACAAATTCTTTTATTTCTAAGATAGTTATTAGTTGAACTCCGTTCAACAATATGTTTAACAACGTTCGCATAACGAACGACATCTATACTAATATTATAAATGCGAAACTGCGTGTGTTTGTTTGTTACGCTTTCACGCATAAAACAATAAAACGATTTTAAAAATTCTTTCACCGATAGAAAGCTAAATTATACGCGAGTACTATGGACTGTATATAATGGGAAGCTCTGGCGTTATGAAATTATAAATATATGAATATATTATATTTATTATACGTGATCTGTCCCTAAGAAAAGCGAGTTATTGCTAATGTCAGAAAACAAATCGTTGCCATGGACTATTTGATATTTCAAGCGTCGTAGTTAACAACTATCCATGTTATTAAAAATGAATCTCCGAAATGTTTGTTCGCGCACAACTTTCGAACGATTGAACCAAATTGGATAAATTTTCTTTTGCTTCTGGTGAGCTCTGGCATTACGAAATTTACGTAGCATGCGAGCGGTTTGAAAACTGAATGTACCAGGAATGAATGTATGTAATGCGGGAGGGGGTTAGGAGGGTGGTCAGGGGGGGAGTGGAGGGGGGATAATTGATTAGTACAAGCGCTACAGTAATTATTCCCTAACACCATGCGAGTCAAGCCGCGGGTAAAAGCTAGTTATCTATATAAATGCGTATATTGACAGTTAACCGTAACATATCTATTACTACGTAGGCCGCGCTGCAATTTATCAACCATCGGTCGGAATATCTCTTATCGATTGTTGACCGTGATTGCAAATATTGATAACTCACCATTGATGATTTTGATTTGGTCAATATCGTATCGATATTTATTGATCGTCCACGCGCGACCTTGTGAAAGACAATTTTATGTTTAATTTACTTTGAGTCCAATTAGTGTGAAAATATCACAAAATAAATAAGTGAACCGATCTTTTCTCATTACAGCAACCAACAAATAAAATGCCCAATTCCTATTATATTCCTTCGTAATTTTATTTGGAAGTTTCTATAAATAAAGATGTAACAGCTGTTATCCTTTCGAAGTGAGCTTATAATTCCCGAGAAATGTTGATAATTAATATCTTCGTTTTGCGAAACGAGATAAAACTTTAAGTGGACAATTAAATATTTACATTTCAATCAAAATCTGTTCCATCGGCCTTCCTTTGAGAATTTCAAGCACGATAGTGGTACTTGGTACCTATTAATAAATAGGTTTTCTTGTGCCTCTCAACTGAATATCTACCAAGTGATAATAAAATCGTTTGCTTGATTCTTCTACAACCCTCTTTTTAAAAATTATTTAAGGGTCCACTATTCGAATTTCGACCGATTTCTTACATATCTCCCTTAAACATTTGAAGTTTTTAAGCTCTTCAAAAATATATGTTATTTTTTAATATAATATCTATTTTTTTAGATATAGATACGTTCCACGCCGAAACGCAAATTATATGAAATTTCCTCAATAGAAAAAAATCGCAAAGTATGCTCCGAAAATTATTTAAAACAAGTCTATATCTATGATTTTACAAGTTATATTTGTGAAAAAATTCACAATGTTTCTTTAAATGATACTTTAGATACACTCCACGAGTTTTAAACGAGTCATTTTTTTAAGCTTTTCCGCCATTTTCGCTGCGATTTCATCACTTAAAATATTAGCGCGCTCTGTCCAACATTCGTAATTACACATCTCTCTTTCAGCCGAATAGCGCCCCCTTAAGGCTCCATAGAAATCAATAAAAAAGAAGAAGAAGATCAATTGAAAGGGAGATATTTATGATTACGAATGTTATTAGAATATGAATATTTTAAAGAAAGTGCGCTACTATTAAAAATCAAAGCGTGCAATTCACACCCAATACCCTCCACACAGCATCTTCAAAGATGACATAGGCCCTGAGGGAAATTATTTCCCTCAGGGCCTCCTGTGTGGAGTTAATATTAAAAAAAAAAAAAAAACACGCGGTAGAAGTTAAACTTTCAAAAACTACAGTAGACACGAAGGGGGACCACGAAGTACTTTTTTCATCAATATGAAGGATGATTTTTTTCCATATTTACTCTATTATATTCCATTTGATCATCTTATCAGTATTTGTGTTTTCTTCTTCAGAGTCGATAGATGTCGCTTTCTTTTGTGTTTTCTTTAGACTGTTCATTTTGGAGTGGTTTGAAGATTGGATATTGATTTTACAAAAATATTTTTTTTTTTTGGAATTTATGGGATTCGATCCTTGGTCCGCTAATATCTGCAAAGGTTTGTCAAGAACTTTATATCACAACTCCAAAGTAGACTTGCATGGGAGTGTGAATTTATCGTATTTTCGCAGGTTTGTCTCTTTTTAGTGTCGCACGTTTCCATTTCATCGTGTTTCAAATCACAACGGTGCTAAAGAAGTTTTCACTTCAAAAGCCACAATAATTAGGCGAAGATTGCAAAAGTATTTAATAAAAGATGACCCTTTTTAAATAGAATAAAAATCTCTTTACAAATGCTTAAGTTGCGTATAAAGAATCCATACTAATATTATAAATGCGAAACTGCTCGAGTTTGTTTATGACCTTTTCACGCATAACACAATATAAAGACTTTAATAATTCTATCACCAATATAAAGCTAAATTATATGCGCAGACTACAGGTTGTATATGATGGTAAGCTCTGGCGTTATGAAATTATAAATATCAATATATTATATTTGTTATACGTTTTCTGTCGCTAACAAAAGCGAGTTTTTGCTAATGTCAGAAAAAAATCTTTTCCATGGAAACAATGTTGACATATTTTTGGGCTCTATGCTGGTAGGTACTCAGTCTACTGGTCAGCTACTACTGCAGAAAATTCAAATATTAGAATTCGTTTTTTTTTTGGACAAGCTTGGAATAAATGTCAAATGAGAGTTACTACATTAAAAATATAATTCCTAACGATTATAAAGACTGAATGATAAATAGAGTATTTTTTTATTATATTAACGAACTTCCAAATATTTAAATAAAAATAAACATTCGAAATGTTTGTAAGCGCATAAATTCCGAACGAATGAATAAAATTGGAAAAGTAATTCTTTTTTTCTTTGAGCTATACCATTATGAAATTTAGGTGGTAGGCGAAATGTTTGAAAACTGAATGTAAGGGAATGAATATATGGAATACGGGAGGGGATGGGGGTGGGGTGGGGGGGTGAGATAATTGATAAGTGCAAGCGCTACAGTAATTTCTCGTAATACCATGCGAGCGAAGCCGCGGGGAAAAGCTAGTAATTTATAAAGAATTGAATTTGATTTTATTAAATGTTAAATAACAGCAAAAAATGTATGTTTAATAACTTTCCGAGCAAACTCTGTGATTTATTTCGGTCGAGGGATTTTCATATAATTCCCGTTTCGGTTATACATACGAATAGATGTTATCTTAAAAAATAACTTATATGTTATAAATCGATAGAAATTTGCAATGCGGGGGCTTCAGTGTTACACTGTCTACGCAATAGGAATTTGTGAGGTCAAAAATATTAAGGAGGAAGTAGTTAGGAAATAATAATATTATTTTTAATTTTAACTTTTCATGAGTAAAACCTCAAATTGTAATATTTAATTAAATGAAGACACTATGAGCGAAACTCAATCGAAAATCTGGAAACAGAATAATCAGAAAAAGATATTTGCACCTCTGTTTCCAGATTTTCGATTGAGTTTCGCTCATAGTGTCTTTATTTAATTAAATATTACAATTTGAGGTTTTACTCATGAAAAGTTAAAATTAAAAATAATATTATTATTTCCTGACTACTTCCTCCTTAATATTTTTGACCTCACAAATTCCTATTACGTAGAAGTGTCTTCATTTAATTAAGGAAAGAATAAGTTTAAAATGTGTACCTGGTTCTTAAGATCTGATCACCACACGCAGCTTAAGTCATTTCAAAGAATGATTTAATTTTGAATGGTGGTATTTCTCCGAGGCGTTACCGAAGCCTACCACAATGGAGTTTTTCTTATATATACTCTTTATAATTTAGTGCTATTTACGTATGAAAAAACAAAAGTTAATTTGATGTATAACAAAAAATTAATCCCGCTACTTCTGGATTCCAAACCGACGATCTTAACCACTCGGCCACGAAGATCATTAAACCCTGCAATCTTTATGCATGCATTTTCAGTGACGTAATTTTTTGCATTTTTGCAATTTTTTTTTGCATTCAATTTATTGGCAAAATAAATATTTTACACGAAAGAGTGCAGTTGGGTTTGCGATTTGAAATTCAAGCATAGAAAATTGCAAAATCGCAAGCTTCATAAAATTTAACAAGGCGATACGGAAAATTGAATTTGAAAACATAATAACATGGCTTTTCCGTTTGTCTTATTTTACGAAAGATTTGAAACCGAATTCATGACATGGCAATCTAAAAGCTCAGTCACAAGGGGCGATTTTATCGCTACGAATTGTAGAGATTTACTCGCTGCGAGTGACTCAACTAGCAGTTTTCATTACAACAAGTTCATTGATGAATTGTAATTGCTAGAAGCGCGTTTTGGCGATCACGTAGTCTACTTGGTGGTCATTAATTAACTTTATCACGTTGACTTTGTCACCTCCTCTGACATCTCAAATCTCTTGTCGCGTTCTCAGTTGTCATCAGACATCAACTGTGGGACATTTCTCTCGCTACTAGCTGCTCGCAGTTTCAGTAACTAAAGCCTCGATGATATTGAACATGTTTACAAGCTACTAGCTGGCGAATTCACTATCTGCTTGTAACCTCACTCAGTTTAATCGTATTATTAGTTAACTAGCAGATTGTGAATAATCTACGAAAAAAATGGTTGAAAAAGTTGAAAGGGGGTCAACTTTACTCGCTACTCGCTAGCGTGTGCCACGAGATGTCGGCCCGCCATCTGATTTTGTAACCGTCAAACAGCTGACAGAATTAGTTCGCGCGGTAATCGTTATTTTCGCTACGCGCTAGCGTGTGGCGCTAGCTGCGAGCTCAGTTTTCTACGAAATATCGATAGAATTCGTTCACGCTGGAGTCGTTATTTTAGCTCAGGTTATCAAAAAGGAGTTAAAAAGAAAGTAAAACGGATATGATTTATGTTTCACTTCATTTTAAACGCTAGAAAACCCAGAAAAACTAGCAAAACGTGGTTCAACTCGCTAGCTAGTTCACTACCGAGCAAATGGACAGTTTGTTTATAGTCATTAAAATCTCACTCGCCGATTTGCTCGCTTTTAAACTTGCCGGCTAGTAGCTTGTAAACTCGCTCAATGTAATCGAGGCTTAAATGTGACTGTCTATTAGCGTCTAAAAAATGGCGATCACCGCTGCGACAAAGTGGCAGCGACAATATCGCCCCGTGCTACAGAGTCTTAAACCAAGGACGAAGAAAGGTCGATACGTTTTTTAGTCAACCGGGTATTTTATGGATTAAGTGGACTTAATTATTGTATTCGTTTCAATAATTTCAAATTGCTCAAATTCTCAAATAGGTTCACCCAAGCGTTGATAAACAATTTAGCGTATTTTCAATTTATAGAAATATAAAATCGATCACGGAAATTTGAAATGCTGCAAAGGACAAAATATTAATTATTCAGGAGAGCGAAAAGAAGGTTTTTGAAGTGAAAACTTCTACAGCACCGTTGTGATTTGAAACTCACTAAAACAGTTGACCGACATTAAAAATAAACAAACACAAACATTTTAGGGATTTAGCGTGCGAGAGAATGCGTTAGATTAATCGGTGTCCTCTTTGTGCGGTGCTTCGTAGAATAAAATGATGCGTGAAATTTAAAACGCGATTATTATTAAGAAAGTCTATGTGTACAATATGTTCACGGAATGCTCTGTCAATTCATATTACCAAAAACAGTAATATTGTCGTGTGATTAAGAAGTGACATTCCTTATTTAAGATTTTTTTATGAATTCATTTCATTTTAGTTTTACAATGTCTTTGGAAGGCGAAATAGCCGTCACGCGTAATACAGAGCAGAACTTGTTTATAAATTTTAATGAATAATATTATTGTCTTTAGATTTTCACGGCCAAAATTATTATCGTTATTATTTTATATATGTTACATATGTTATATATGTATGTTGTATTGTATAAACGAATATTATAAACGCTAAAGTTTATACGGATGTATGTGTGTTTGTTACTCTTTCTCGCAAAAACTTGATAATATAGCTCATACATCAGAATAACATATAGGCTATATTTAATGGTAAGTTTAGGCGTTATGAAATTTGTATAAAAGAAAATGTGTGTATTTCATAAAATTTAGTGGCAGGGAGGAAAGGCAGGGGAGAAGAAGAGATGAGGAAGGGGGAAGGGAGAAGATGGAACGGAACGGACATGCAAGGAGAATAAATTTATTTATTTGAATGGCATTGCGACGCATGGGGACCAGCTAGTATATATATATGTATATATAAGAAAAAAAATCTTCCTCAAGTTATCACTAGTCATTCAGCAGAGCAACAGTCCACACACACATCCTGGTCTTAATTGTCCAATACCTACTGATATATAACGTTTTTAGTTGAAAAAAAATATATCAACGAAGACCAAAATTTTGTTTGCATTTTTTACTCCAAGCAATGTAAGAAAACACTGATTAAAGTAAGTCAAGTACATCCCTCAACACCCTATATATATTATTATTATTTAATATTAAATAGCTTTTTGGTGAAAAAAAGTAACAAGAACGATTAATCTTTGTTGGCTTCTCCTTTTGGAACAGCAGTATCGTTTTTTGCCTGTTTCGACTGTGACGGAATTTTATTTGTCACTTTTCATTTATAAAATGTGTTTTGTGTGATAAACAATGATTTCTCTTTACTTTAAGCTAAGGCCTTCGCGTATGTCTCAGATCCATCGTTTTTCACTGTCGAATGTGTCAAATCACAATCACTATCAATATATATGGTGTGGTTTTAATGCTAACAATGGAAAGAAATGTATTTACTTTATAAAACTTGACTTGCTTCATCAGTCTTGATGGAGGTTACTTCAAGGTTGTTGGAAAATTTTGCTTAAGACGCGCGATCCAGCTCAACATTCCAAAAACAAACAACATAAAACCTTTCAATATAACTAACGTGACAGGAATAATAAGGTAATTTGATAATTTTATTTTAGGTTAATTAAAATGAGGGAAGATTGAAAGGAGCAGGTACCTTGTTAATTAAATTGGGATGATGATTGAATTTTGGGAACAAAAGGAGAACTAATTAAATAAGTGTTTTAATGATGAATAAAATTAAGTGAGTGAGGGGAGGATATTCATTGGAAATTGTTTTAAAATGGCGAAACATACACAATTTTGGTTAATCTGCTAGTCTATTTATATTATTCTCTACTTTTTAAAACTGTTTGTATAAAAAGTTTGTATTACAAAATTTTACCAATTGTATCAAAAAAATTGTTAATAAAAAAAAATATATATATATATATATATTTTGAAGTGAAATTTCTTTAGCGCTGTAAGTGGCTTGAAATTCGGGTGAAACGGAAATGCATCACAACTCAGTTCTACACAAATACTCGGTTCTAATATAAGGCGGTAAATTCGCACCTCGGCGCGTGCCTTCCATAGCGTAGTGAGCAAGGTGCCTGCAAGTCTCAGCGGCCAGAGGATTCGAATCCTACGAAATAAAAAAATAAATTGTGAAATCAATATCTCCTATCTTCAAACCACTTTAAAAAAAACAAGCAAAATAAAAGAAAGCAACATCTAACGACTTTCTAGTTTCACTCCTACCGCGTGTAATTACACACTCTGCCTTTTTTTTAAACTTTTAACACCATGCAGGAGGTCTATAGATATCTCTTCGGGTTTGCGTAATATTTTGGGATGCTGTGTAAGGGAGAGGAGAGAGAAATACACGAAACACGAAGGCAGAAAACATACCACAGTCAATAATTGAGATAAAAACTATCCTAGCTTTTAAGTTGGACCAAATTACACACATTAAGCCAAATTTCATCAAAATTGGTTAAAAAGTTTCAGATTTAATCTCGAACCAACACCGTGACACGAGATTTTTATTTAAAAAATATTGTCGTGTGGCATCATTTTAAATTAAATTAAACAAGCAACTTTGTTTACACCACTATTTTTAATAAAAATTACCAACGTAATAAGAGACTAACATATAAATCAAAGGTTTCTTCGTCAGCATACAAAGTATACGGTAAAGACACTTATAAGAAAAGACAAATAAGTTTTAGCAAATAATACATATAATTTTCATTCAATATATTTTATTGTACCGGCTGACTCACCGTGTCCTGGCGGCGGCTCCCCCTAAGACTCAGCCTGGTCTTCCAGTCTCGCCTGCGCGAAGGAGACTCGGAGCTGAACGACCGGATGATGTTGCCTTGCTGGGACATGGTGACACTCGATGGACGCACAATCTATGGGTCTTGCTGGTAAGTGTTCGCTGTCGTAAACTTCACTCCTCCGCGGCTAACTTCCCATAGGTGCACTGATCACAGTGATCACGCCCAATTAGGGACCAGTCATCTTGCGATAGCGAACTATCCAAGATAATGATATTTTTTCAATGTAAATTAAACTTTAATTCATTTCTGCACTAACACTGGAAGTAATTTTCGCTGTAAATTTATATCTATTATTAAAATTATTATTTTGCACACTTTTTAAAAACTTTAGTTTGCTTTCCAAATAATGATTTGACAATATTTGAATTTATCTTTTTACCATCATATTAAGCCATCGACTAACTGTACTACTGTAGTTCATACATCAATATATTTAGTGGAATTTTTAGTAAGCTAAAATCCTGCGACGCCTGCGTGAGAATACTATGTTTTGAATAACTCAACCAACTAAACGGGTCATTAAGACGACACAATACCCTAAAATATATTCAGAATCTTAACGACGGAAGTAAAGAAGCCGTGCATACAAATTGCGACTAGTATTGATCGTGTATTGGACGGACCTACTGTCGAATTTGCCCTATCAAAAAAAAAATAAGAAGAAGACCAATAATTTGGGGATCTTAACGACGTAAGTGAGAAAAGCGTGTAAACAAATATACGTCCACGGCACTGCGTTTTGGATGGAAGAACGTGTTACTAATATTTAAGATTTTTCTAAACGAATCCCTCCCGACGTTATAAATTTGTTGTCTAAAAAAAATATAGAATATTAAACTGGCTTAATTAATAGTCAAGAATAAATAATAAAATCCTACGCCACTTCTATTCCATCCTCCCACGTCAAAGCCAAATTTTCATTATTCTCAGTGAAATTTAGCACACTGGACGTTTAAAACATGAAGAAAATTAATCTCTTTATATTTTTCCGAAAAACGTGGCTCTGGTCGTTATTTTTTATCATTATCTATTGTCCTGTGCCAAAACAGCACTGTTATATTAATTTTGTTCTCTTAGCATTGCTTTGTATATACTGTATGTTCTTGTTTTATCAAAAGGACTCGAGGAGCACTGTAGGATTATTTTTTTAATTTTATTATAGTTATTAAAGTTGAAGTGAAATAACACAAAACTGCCCTCTGCAAATATTACGATATTATTAATATATTACATTGATCAATCAACCATAATGATTACATATTTTCGTGGTGTGAGAATGACATATAAAAAACTACATTTGTATGGAGGCCTGACTTCAACAATTATTTATCGGTTAGTTTTTCAAGACCGCCCGCGCCCTATCGTAAATATAAATTTATCATTGCGAATTGCGACAACATATTATTTCTTTAAAAGTTCCACGAAGAATAGAATATTTTCTGCTGTTGTGGTTACTTTTGGCAAGTATCATATGTCTCGAATAGATGTGTAAGCCATTTCTTGACAGTTTTAACGACACGTCAGTTATAATGGCTGACAATAATTATGGTGTTTATACTTTTTGACTGTGATAACATATCTGAGGGTGTTTTGAAAACGCTGCTGGTTACACAATCCGTATAAATGCTTTTTGACTGGGATAACATAACTAAAGGTGTTTTGAAAACGCTGTTGGTTGCACAATCCTTACAAATACTTTTCAACTGGGAAAACGCTGCTGGTTGCACAATCCGTACAAATGTGTAGTATTTTATTTTGTTAGTAACTTTATAGAAACTCGGAAATTATATTTAAACAAAGAAGACAATATTAGCGACTCTCAAACGAACATTTGAAACAGAAAATCAGAAAAAATTCGGTCGCATCTTTGAATTGAACTCAGGACATTAGACTTGCCGGGACTCTGCTCTAAACATTGACCTAATTCGACCAAATCCCCTTCGATCATTTTTAACTCTACACCCTCCGCCAAAGAATTACCATCATGTATGATTGCAAAATTCTTCTCGAACCAAATGCTTACGAGATAGGGTCTTGGATAAATATATCGATTTTTGTATTAATGTGCGACATCGATTTACTTTTCTACAAATCTAGAATGAATAGTTTTTTCATTCAGAAAATGACCCAGACTATTTTTTAGTACATTTTGGCTCTTAAATAGTTTCGGATACGACTGTTAATTGATACAAAATTTTGCTTTTATTTATATTTGAATTCTCTTATTATAATACCATTAATAAAAAAGTGTTGTTTTTTTTCTTGTTTACCAAGATTTCAAAGAAATCCGCGTTAAATAATATATGATGTTTATTTTTATCTTTAACTTTTATGAGTAAAACCTCAATTGAAGTATTTAATAAAATAAATACAATATTAGCGAAAGGCCCTGCGTTTGGGTCCCAGAGGTGCCAATATCTTTTTCTGATTTTTCTGTTTCCAGATTTTTGATTGAGTTTGGCTAGTATTGTCTTCATTTAATTAAATATTTGCAATTTGAGGTTGTACTCATAAAAGTTAAAAATAAAAATATATATTCATCCTTGACTTGCAAAAATGTCAACAGATGTCGCGAATTAAAAACATAATTTTTGTTTAAGTTTAAAAATATTTTTATTCCTTTTATTTATTATTATTATCATTTTAATAACTGTTGTATGCCATGCATACACAAGTGAACTATATGTTTAAGCCCTTTTTTTTAAGAACCTATACATATAAACCTTTTTTTTAAGTAATATGTTAATACGCTTTTAACTTTCCAATGTTATGTTTTATTCTTTCTCTTCTTTTCATTTCCTCAATTTTCCCTCTTTTTGTATAAATCATGGTCCATATATATTCACACTTATCCTAATTTGACTGTCCTAAAACGGGAATCATCCTAGTTGGACAGTCAAAACATTTAATAAATAATGTACATAAATGTGTTAATATTTTACTAAATAAAAATGAAATAAATAAAAAAAAAAAAAATAAATTGATAAAAAATTATCCAAACACTATCCAGATAGCATTTAGTTCGGGTTTGAATCTTGTAATCGTACATAAAGATATCAGCCAATAAAATATGCGTTAAGAAAATGTTGAAAATGTTGGTGGCTCTTAGTCGAAGCATGATACAGTTAAAAATGTCCGAATCGGATATCGATACTTTGGCGCAGTGGCACGGAAAGCCGAAGGTCCTGGGTTCGAATCCCAGAGGTGCCAATATCTTTTTCTGATTTTTGGTTTCCAGATTTTGATAGAGTTTCGCTAATATTGCCTTAATTTATTTAAATATATAATGTTTAATAATATTGCAAAAAAACGGCGTTTCTGCAATTTTAACAAAAAAAATTTTTCTGAAAATTGAAGGATATTTAAAAAAAAAAAATCGATTGCTCTTTTTAAGTGTCAAAGTGGTAGTTACTATAACGATAACCCCGCTGCTTCCATCAGGGTGTCTACTGGGCATTTTACAGCTCGAATAAAACATCATTAAAACTCGCACGGAATTTGCTTCACGTTTCCTCTAACGATATTTCAAACTGCTAAACGGAGCAATTTTCCACTCGACACAAAATTGTGGTTATTTTCCGCATCGCCGAGAGATGGATAAGCGAATCTCGTAAAATGATTAAGTAAGTTTCATTTACTTTGGCTTGTTGCGACGTCCCATTTAATTTTGAAAAGGCACGGGCCAAAAAATCCCTCAATGATACATCTTCCGGATGATACTTGCACAGACAGGAAAAATTTACTCTAAATCTTACTAAAACTTCACTTAAAATTTACACTTACGCGCCTGTTTTAGGGACACAAATTTCGTGGAAAGAGTTTAAGGCTAATTTTTGAGGTGTATTAATTTTAGACTTGAGATTTCTTTGGAATCGATACATCATGATTTTCTCTACATTTATAAAAATTGTTGAAGCTAAGTGACAAAAGAAATTTTTTTCATTTGATTTTTTTATGTAAAATCGTAAATTGTCAGTTGTATAGTCCTGATTTATTACTTTCACTTTCCTACCATTGGCTAAAAGTATCTTAGTATGTTTATTTAATTGTGACAATTAAACTACGGATTCAGGCTACAAATCTGTTATAAACAGATAACACACCATTGGTAACCATTTTGTTAGTGAAGCTGATGTTTTTAATATTCCTCTCTTAGGATGGGTTGTTTCAAAAAATTTGATGGATTCATAAAATATTTGAAGTTGATTTTCACGTTCTGTGTAGGTTCTATTCAAGTTCTGTTATTATATCGTTATAGGACAGCTGCTTCACAATACTGAAATAATCACAGAACTTGAATAGAACTTACACAGAACGTGAAAATTAACATCAAATATTTGATGAATCCATCAAATTTTTTTAAACAACCCGTCCTTAGATTGCATGGCTGTATTTATGAAGTACTTTAGCAGTGCATATTTCAAAGAGGCTATTGCAAAACAGGTTTTTTGTTTTACTGATATAATTTACTTTGTACTAATGCATATTTTTTGACGTGATAACGTCTTATAAATCGATGAACGCCGGCTGCACTCACGAAAAAGCATGACTCATTGTCACATTGTCACGTTCCGTCTGAGCCGAGCGTGCAAGCGAGAGCGCGGAACAAGCGTTTGGCCTAAGCGTTCGGCTTGTGAATTATATGACGTTATCACTTAAAATTATCGTCCGTACACCGACTTCACAGAAAACCAATTTTTTTTTAATTTTGGTTTGGTTACTTACGTAACCAATTTTTCTTTTTTTTTAATAAATTTTATATTATTTTATATAATCTGACTATTTACTAAATATACATTTGTAGTACGGCTGCAATGTACGTAAATAGTACTTGTGCCGTTAATTTCCAATAAAGAAATATTATATTAGATCACGTTTTTGTTGGATGTGCCTCATTAAGAGCACTGAAGGGGAAATTAATTTCACAAAATAAATTTGCTTAGGGAGAGTTTTAATTTGACAAGTGGTCAGAGTGAGGCAAATATGCCCGCTGATACGGGCGAGGTGTTTCACAAACTTTTCATTAAACATTATTATAAAGAACTAATACAATACAACACAGTTCTCTCATTTCACGAGATTATTCTAAAAATAGGGTTACAATGGAAGTTAATCAAATCTAAAACTTTCCTTTATAATTCTTAATTTCCGTGACCATCATCGCCAAGAACAAAATTTCATTGAGCGGGAATGAAACAATCTAGCAATGAACAGCTGTAGTTCACAGAACCCTAGGAAATAGTTAGAGAAGAAAAAGCGTGCAAATTTCCAATTTCCATTGTAATCTAATGGACTTACGCGGAGCAAAGAACAACCGTGTTTAAAAAAGCTCTGGCGCACGGTCTGTTTAGTAAAAATTGTCAAATTCTAACAATATGTTACGTGATACTCTACCTCAAATTTTATCTGAATTTTACTTTAAGGTCATCGGGTTTTTCTTATTAAAGGTTACGACAAAAATATCAAGGTACTTATCGTGATTCTTTATGATTTTATTTTTTGCGGTGCTGCCGTCTGGCTGCTCTTGACACTGCTCCTCGGGGAGCTAGGGTGAAAGTGAGAGTCAAAAATTTATATCGTAGAAGAAACCGATCATTCCTAGCGTTTAAGCATAAGTGCGTATTTTTGTGATACTTGTAAAATTTGATTTTTATTTCGATTTCGATTAATTTAGTCTTACAATTATGTCTAATAAATAGACATTAAAATTAAAACAGTTCCCAACATTTAATCGACTCTATTTATAGATGGACTTTTTTCGTTGAAAAAGCATTCATCAACTTTTGAAGGCACTCCCGCACACATACACACACACACACACACACACACACACACACACACACACACACACACACACACACACACACACACACACACACACACACACAAAGTTCTTTGAAATTGGCTACTAGCTGGCCTGAGAGATGCCGTAAGAGGACGAAAGTTGAAAATAGATTTATTCTAGCCATGTTGCCTTTTTTGTGTAACTTAATGAGTAAAATCTATAAATTTTAATATTTAATCACAAAATACCAATAAAAACTAATCTCGAAAGAGAATTTGGAACAATTTTTTTTTGGTTACGCTCAGAATTCTGTTTCAATATTTAAAAAAAAAATGTATTTAGAAACACACTTAAAGTTGAAGGTCTTCAAAATAAAACTTTGCCGATGGACGAATATTATTACTGCAAAATCTTTGGGTAGGTCTCCTCTCATTGGATCTGAAACAAACAAAAAAATAGAATTTTTACTACTGAAACATAGTTAAATAAATATTTGTTTACTTATATTCTTTGGTTATTTATTTAAATTCTTCAGTAGTGGTGAGGAAGGTACTTAAAACAACATTAAATTAAATAGTTTTTTTCTAATTTGAAAATCTATCTACTTTTCTTTTCAGTTTGTTCAATGGCGCTGATTTTTTCAGGGCAAGAAAATTGTGGAAAAAAAGCAAAAGCCATGGAATAACGTAGGAATAAACCGAGGTTTGTAGAAAATGAGTTAAATTTTCTAGAAATTCAGGGATGAACACTTCTAATTAAAAATATGGTGCATATTGTAACAAACGTGCCAATTCTGAATGGTTGTCTTTCTCTTTGAAACATACGTGTTTTTCAATAATCATTGTGAACAAGAAAATAAAAAACACTTCATTCACTTGAATTTTGAAGTTATGACTTTCGGGCTCACAGTCAAAATAACTAACATGCAGGTACGGCGATCACCTTGATAATATTTTCATAGGATTATGAAAACACTTTCAATTGCTTGGAATTACAATTTCAAAAACTTATTAATAATAAATCTAAACACAAAGGATATTATCTTGCTGGTTAATGAAGGTAAGTTTCAAGTCATTTAGGCTATTACGTATGAAATCATATATAAATGATTAAAAACAATATTATCTCGATTTTCAGACCAGCACGTCAATTTTATTCATAATTTTCTAAAAATGTATTTTCATAACCAATCAATTTGTTAGCTTTTGGAAACAACTCGTTCGATCTTATCATGCTGAAAAATATGATCTAAATGGTTTGAAAAAGAAACACCACCAATCTGAACAACCATATACGTGAAAGTAAACCACAAAATAATTAAAATGTACATCTTTATGAAACCAAAGCTTTCAACCACAATTTAAAAAAAAAATCAAAGTGTGCAATTCATACGCGGAAGAAGTGAAATCTTCAGAAAACTAAAGTAGACAAGAGTGGCACTTTTTTATCAATGTGAAGGATAGTTTTCCATGTTTTAGCCGTCGAATTCCAGTGCACCTTTTCCTATACATCTGGTCATCTTATTGGTCAATTTTTGTTTTCTTCTTCGGGGTCGTGGGTGTCCCTTTGTTTTGTGAAGATTTTGAAAATTGGGTATCGATTTTACAAAAATATTTTTTTTTTTTGGTTTTCGTAGGATTTGGTTAATACCACTACACCAAAGGAGTATTAGTTGGACCGTGGATTAACCGTTTTATATTGGAACCGAGTACCGGTGAAATATATAAATATTTTATAGCTATCTCATTTTCTCACAGGAAAAAATTCTGTAGATGTACGTGTTTGTCTCTTTTTAGTTTCGCTATCGAGTTTCAAATCACAACAGTGCTAAAGAAGTTTTCAGTTAAAAAAATATGAAACTTTAGGATTTTTTTTTAAATTATTTTCCCACGAAACGATAAAATGGAAGAGTGACCATAACGTTTATAAAATATATCCCTCATAAGATATGTGTGTGTTATTTTCGTTTTCAATAATTTTATTTAGAAAAAAACGTAAGGTACGCCATAATCAAAACTTTTTAATTTTTCAGTTAAATTTTTATTTATTTTTATAATTAAATGGAATGATTGTTACATTGATGAGAATAACTTTTAAAAATTACAAAAAGAGAGTGGTTCTAAAAAAAATTTTACTATGTTTATTTAATCGTAAAATAATTTGAATGCGTTTCTTATCATCTTTCAAAAATAGTTTTTTGTTTTCAAATACGTTCAGAAATATTCCATTTGTTTAGTTTGTATTGCAAAGGGATGTATTGTGACCTTCAGACAAAATATGCCCGAGGGCTTAAGGGTCCACTATTCGAATTTCGACCGATTTCTTACATATCTCATTAAACATTTGAAGTTTTCAAGCTCTTAAAAAAATAAATGTTATTTTTGAAGATAATATCTAGATACGTTCCACGTTGAAACGCAAATTATATGAAATTCCCTCGATAGAAAAAAAATCGCAAAGTATGCTACGAAAATTATTTAAAACAAGTCTATTTCTTTTATTTTACAAGTTATATTTGTGAAAAAATTCACAATGTTTCTTTAAATGATACTTAAGATACGTTCCTTGAGATTTTTGCTCTATTTTAAACGAGTCATGTTTTATTAAGCTTTTTCGCAATTTTCGCTGCTATTCTATCACTAAAAATATTAGCGCACTCCGTCCAACATTCGTAATTAAATATCTCTCCATCTTCTTCTTTTTCAGCCGAAGAACGCCGCCTTAATCAAATAACGAACGCTTGTAAAAACCACAAGTATATGTACCTAATTTTGGCTTGATGTGCAAGATTCTGATCAATACAAAATGAAGAAAAGAAAAACTTAGAAAAAGTGAGAAAAAGCCACTTTACGACATGAGTCGTAGCTTGTTTCATAGATTGAGTGACGAGTCTTTTATGTGGACATGAACATCGCTCCTTCTCGCACACATTATTCCGAGACGTGAGTACTGGCTTACGTTTGCTTTTTTACCCACACACGCCAAAAAAATATCCTTGAAAGTTGACTATTCGTTAAGACAAATTGTATGGCGTGGTTTTACAGAAAAGAATTTCGAATGTATTTATTCACAACACACAAGTTACATAAAGTATTTCAAAAAATAACGGCGGAGGAGAATATTGCTTGTATTCAATCTCCCAGATTTCTCCACTATTTTCTTTTACGCGAATAAAACTGTTTCTCATTTCTTTATCGCTTTTGGCTTTATTCAATTTCCTGAAATACGTTTGTTTCAGATCACATTCGGATTTTTTCCTAACGTGTTGTATGTGGTAACAGCAATGAGCGTGAAAAATGTAATGCCACGCTTAGAGAGTTTCTTTTATTTGTGATGAAAAATCAGACCTGTGAAAAAGAAAAGGAATATTTATACTTTAAAAATATTTACAAAAACAAATATTATTTCATTGAAAAGGAAGATAACAATAATAATTTAAACGAAATTATGAAAGAGACAGAGAAAAATAAAAAAATATAATAAATTTTCACATGTAGCAAACTCTTCGTGGGATTACATAATTATAATAAACACAATGATATAACTGTTTGTTTTATTCCTTTTTCTTATTTTTTTCGTCAACCGGTTTCGGTTCGACCTGAACCTTCATCAGGGATGAATAAAAATATACTTATATTATATTATATTATATACGTTATTTTTATTCATCCCTGATGAAGGTTCAGGTCGAACCGAAACCGGTTGGAGAAGAAAATAATAAAGTGGAATAAAACAAAGTTATATCATTGTATTTATTATAAAAATATAATGGTTGCAACTGGGATTCAACCAGTGATTGATTTACCAATGTGTGATATTTACAGTGCGTGATTTACCAATTCTGCCATTGCCACCTTCTTTCAAACTGTCATATTTGTCAATATCACATTTCAAATTTTAGAATTAACAATATTATTTTTTTTATAAGAAAAACTCTCTTCTTATAACTTTTGAAGGTTGGGTATTGATTTTGAAATTTGGGTATTGATTTTACAAAAATATATTTTTTTGGTTTTTGTAGGATTTGGTTAATACCACTACACAAAAGGAGTATTAGTTGGACCGTGGATTAACCGTTTTACATTGGAACCGAGTACCGGTGAAATATATAAATATTTTATAGCTATCTCATTTTCTCACAGGAAAAAAATCTATAGATGTACGTGTTTGTCTCTTTTTAGTTTCGCTATCGAGTTTCAAATCACAACGGTGCTAAAGAAGTTTTTAGTTAAAAAAATATGAAACTTTAGGATTTTTTTAAAATTATTTTCCCACGAAACGATAAAATGGAAGAGTGACCATAACGTTTATAAAATATATCCCTCATAAGATATGTGTGTGTTATTTTCGTTTTCAGTAATTTCATTTAGAAAAAACATCATCAACGTAATATAACATTGAATAAAAAGATAGCACTAATAATCTAAAAGAAAATATGAAAGAGAACAAAACACAGAAAAATAGAAAAAGACAATGATCGCTACTGGGACTCGAACCCAGACCAATGGAAAAAAATAATTAGTTGAAGATAATATTACTATCTTCAAATATGAGATTGACAAAAATGATGGTTTGACAGAACGTGGCAATAGCGAAATTGGTTAACGCGCACGTCCCGGTTATACAAGAGGTCTGGGTTCGAGTCCCAGTTGCGACCATTATCTTTTTCTATTTTTCTGTGTCTTGTTCTCTTTCATATTTTTGTTAAGATTATTATTATTATCTTCTTCTTCAAAGATATATAACATTGATGAGAATAACTTTCAAAAGTTATAAAAAGAGAGTTTTTCTTACAAAAATTAAAAATTATTTCCCGTATAAAAATGAAATATTGTTTCGAGTCCCGACTAATTGCTTGAAAGGTGACAATTCTGACAATACACCACCATTTTTTAAGGACTTTGGCATATTTTATTCATTGTAATATCTGTACTGAAAATAGAAATTTATGCATTTTTGAATTTCAGAATATTACATAGGTAACTACTCACCACAACCAAAATTATATCGTTTATTTTAGCTCGGACCAATTTTGGTTCCAAAAGTTAATTTTGAAATGGCCAATAAAAATTATTTTCTGTTAAAATATTACTTTATAAGTAGGTACTTAAAATGAGTTCCAATCATGAAAAAGTCTTTAAAATTCAAAGCAAATTTGAGTTCATTCAACTAGAGTTATATGGACAGACACATAACCAAAATAACAGATAACAATTGCGAATTTGAAAAGTTTTTGTGCAGGGTGCAGCAAATTTTATAACTGCTAAATTTGACGACTTATTCAATCGTTACTTCGTTAGTCGGAACACTTTAAGTTTGTTCGTAGTTCGCGCAAAATCATTGTTATTGTTTTAATTATATACGGTTCATGACATTATAACGAGTATAATTAATATCTCGCCAATTCACAGAGAAAACTTATTAACTCTCTACACTTTACGAACAAAATTAATCAAATTGAATGCACTAATTTCGGTTGTTGGTGCATGGGTAAGTAAATGATCTAAAATATTTCAACGCAAAGCAAAACGTTATTCAAGTTCAATGAACATCTAAATTTTTAAAATTGGAACTTCTTATTATTTATTTTATTGAAGTGAAATTTTCTTTAGCACCGTTGTGATTTGAAACTCGATGAAACACATAATAGCGACCCTAAAAAAGACAAACACACACTTCTACAAGAATGTGTTTGTTTCCCTGGAAGAGAATGAGAAATACTAATCGTTGTCCTCTTTGTGTGGTGCTTCGCTGCTATCGTTATTGCTTTTTGCTTCGTAAATGTAAAATAATGTTTAACTTGATAACAATATTATTTTAAATAAACCCTACAATTATCCTACTCTTGATACTCTGCATTCGACTCATTCTCTCGAAATTTAGTTTTGTGAAGGTTTTACTTCTACCGCGTGTGAACCGCACACATTATTTTTCATTTATAATTTGAATATTATATATTTTACGTGATTTATTGCACGAAACAGAGAAACGATTTGCTTTATGTTGTCACATTCTTACTGTAATATCACAGTTTTGCCCGTTTAAATGTTTCTATAAACAGATTCGCGCATAGATTTCTTATTTAATTAAAACCAGCTTTGTGTTCGGAATGCAAAAATTAATCGTTCGGTGGCTCCATCTCATAACGCTGGTTGAGTAGAGGTTGCAATAGAAATTGCAATTGATGTCTGGAGAGCCAAAGAACCGCAGATGCCTATGCAAAGAACCGCATGCGGCTCGCGAAGCGCAAATTCCGACCCCTGACCTAGGTCCAATAGACACACTTGAGCGCATCGTTCATTTACATGTTCTTTGAATGGATATCCTTTTCGGATGTGGTGCCACATTTTTTATTCGATTAGTGTGAACATTGTGTATTATTTTTGTGCATTGTATTTTTATATTGTCACTAGCGAGTTCCCGGCATGCGTTGTATGCCACTTAAGAACGAAATTGTTTCTCCCTGGGTGTTCTTTTCCATTCGTCCCGTTCTACTTCCATCTCCCCTTCATCTCCCGCGATCCCCTCTCCCCGCTTTCAACATATTCAGTCCCGGTACATTAAGATTTTGAAACAGCTCGCATGCCAGCTATTGCATTTTTTTTACAAATTTTCTATCAAATTAACACAAGTTAACATAGGTACCTAATTAAAATAAATATAAGTTTTGGCTTTTTGTAATGATTAAAAAAACATTTCAGATGTATTGTCAAGTGGTTGTAAAAATCCAGAAACCTTCGCGAGGCCGGAAAGAAGAATTGGTAAAGTTGGAAAGGACCGCCGCAATTTTTCGTCAATGATTGACATTTCTTGTCGAATTCCTTCACAAGTCGAACATTTTCCGGGGTACCAATTGTTAAATATTAAAAAAATTGCCATATCGCAAAAATCAGTACGCGTATTTTTTTCAAAATAAGATAACAACGAAAATAAATTTTTAGTTTTGTCCAACGGGTATGTATTGCAAAATAAAAGACAGATGAACGAAAATAAAGAACGCACACGCGCTATTCTTTTCATTTAGATATACATCCCAGGATTTGAATGGTTTGTACGGCAAGCAGGGTTTGTCTAGCGGGTATGTGTAATTATTCTAATACTTTTTATTAAAAAACAAATTTCAACTTGTCAATAATTAATTTCTGGATGTCGTCTAAGAACGCCTTTTTATATACCTAACCTAACCTAACCTAATCTAACCAATCCTAATATAACCTAACCTAATTAATAATACATTGATTTTAATTCGTATATCCTAAATATGCTCAATTATCTATTTATTCAGAATATGAAAATTGCACCATACTAGTACCTTCATATGAAAATTGCTCTATACTGGTTAGTACCTTCCCCGAATATATTGATTTTTGCGATATGGCAATCTTTTTTTAATATTTATCGATTGATACCC
Organism: Glyphotaelius pellucidus; assembly: GCA_936435175.1. Classification (NCBI taxonomy): domain Eukaryota; kingdom Metazoa; phylum Arthropoda; class Insecta; order Trichoptera; family Limnephilidae; genus Glyphotaelius; species Glyphotaelius pellucidus. The sequence continues at coordinate 8,520,975 of OW386542.1, forward strand.
TGGAAATCATTCAGTTTGCGAAAAAAGTAACATGAAATGTCAGCCGTAACGAGAAATTACGTATATTTTTTTTTTATGAAATGTAAATTTAAATGCACATTTTTCCACTTGCCGCGATTGAAACCGATGTTTTTTGTTGTAACTAAGTTTAAAAGTAGTGTACATCGTAAATGAAGAATTTGATACTACAAATCATCCACATCAAATTCCCAAAGTTTCATCGCAGATGAACTGTTAGCAACGCATGATTTCATGATGCCAGAACTCACTATTGTAAATAGTAAGAATTGCGGGCATGCGCACATCAAATCCCCAAAATTTCGTCGCAATTGGGTGAATGACTTAGCATCGCATAGCTTACGTACATACATAGACAGAAACAAATATATTTTCATTTTTATATATAAAGATTTGATAGAAGTCGTAATTTTTCAAGTTTACTAACATTAGGTAAATTTCTTCATATGAACGACAATGATCCCAATTCATTTTTTTATAAAAAACGAGTATTTTCAGCTTTTCAAAATCCCCACACACATAACCCGTAAATAAATTTATACCGGGGTATAAATATATTCACGGGTCTGCTTGGGGTACTGAAAATAGAATTAATGGCTTTAAAATTCTCATGTTTTCTGAGAAGTATGTGTTGTAAAACTTTGCAACTGAAACTTTGAAATAATGCAAGGCTAATGTAAAGATAATGCTTAGAGACGCTTATATGGTTTAGGTTTAGGCATGTTGAACCTAAAATGTTTCTTACGCCTAGCGTAGTGGTTTATATTATGGTTATCATTTTTGTAAGATTTGCCAAAATTAGCACTTTGCCTCAGACTGGCAGCACCGTTGTAATTCTTGTAATAATGTATTTTGATATAAAATATTATGTTCGCTCTGCAAACCACTGAAAATCGAATCCCCAAATTCGAAACTCAAGTCATCCTAGTAGACCAGAAAGCTACAAAAGCTTTCCGTAATATTTTTTTATAAGTAAAACATCTTTAGCACGTACATCTATAGGATTTATCCTGCGAGAGAATATGTATTTATTGCACGGGTACTCGTTTCTAATATAATAAAATAAATCCACGATCCCAAGCAGTATAGACCAGCGGTATAAAGCGCCTGACGAATCTTAGCGGCCAGATATTCAGAGGGCCAAAGATCGAATCCTAATAAATCCAAAAAAAGAAATATATTTCGTTTTGTTAAATTAATATCGAGTCTTCAAACCACTCCAAAATGAACAGGCAAAGAAAACATAAAATAAAGCGACATCTAGCGACTCCGAAGAAAAAAACTCAAATATTAGATGATCAAATGTATAGTAAAAGGTCCACTGGAATTTGACGACAAAAATATAGAAAAAATCTTCCTCCACATTGATAAAAAAGTGCTTTGTAGTCACCCCACTCTTGTCTACTTTATTTTCTGAAATTTTCATTTTTACCGCATGTAAAATATTTTGAAGTCCCTACACCTATTACCCCCCAAGAATATTATGATTTCTAGTTAATATAAACCTTTTTGTGTAACGGTTCTACTATAGAATTACAATGTTAGATTAAAAGATTTGGTCCCTGGCTCAAATAAAGTCATTACAGAATATATGTAAGTGACTGCAGTACTATAACAGATCTGCGATGTAATCGATCTACGTTTGAAAATGAACGCAATTATTAACGAAACACGCTACATAAAATATTTGGGTTACGTCAATATTGGTTTTGTAATAATATCACGTAACATGAGTATTCTATCCCTCATTTATAGATCGTACATTGCAAGTTGTTGTCATCAATAAAAATAATGTTTGGATGATTTCTAAAGCACTGTTTTAGTGATAAAATCACCTAAAGGGCGCTTTATAACTTAAGAAAAAGCCACACGCCAAAAATGTGTGCATACTTAATTTGCCTTACGTGGCCACAAATATAGGTTATAGGCATAAAAATCGATTGAGTCTTGGCGTCAAGATTTCAAAGAGTTGTTTTTTTTAAGAAAAAAGTCAACTGTCATAAATAATTTTAGCTCTAAAACTATATTTTTAAAGCGTTTTTCAAAATGGGAGGAGGTTATGGGTACCGCCGCCCCGGGAATCATTTATTGGATAACCAACACCTCTGCCACATGTCAACCCAAATGGTTCGCTATGTTTGGTGACTTAGCAGGGGTGCCTGGGTTCATGGAGTAAGGTTTGTCTAGGTCTTGGCAGCGGGTGCGTCTGCTCACCTTCTGCGTGGCGGCCAGATGGAGAGAGACTGGTTGAGGACGGCCTTTTGACCGTTCCAGCCGGATTCTCTCAACCCATCGCCTTGCACCGCAGTTGGAGAGATGGATTCATACGTCCGTCACTCCTGGACACACTGAACCCCAGATTCCTACCCATTCCCCGAACCGCTTTCCTTCTCAGAATTTCCTAGCCTCCCATTCCTCAAAAAGACTCTCCGCACAGCATCCCCACAGATGACATAGGCCCTGAGGGAAATTATTTTCCTGAGAGCCTCTTGTGTGAAGATATAATATTTGTTTGTGTTAATAATTTAAACTAATTCATTGTAATGATCAATCGAAACGGTGATTTAGCAATAATCTTCAACTTTACGTGGATTATAATAACAGAAAACACTTATTTCTTACATATCTCCCTTAAACATTTCGTTTACAAGAATTAGGCGTAATCTATTCACGCCCTTTACTGAATCCTACAAATTATAACATAAGTAATGTAGTTTAAGTGATGTGACTTAGAGTATCGTTTTAGTTCCTATTTTATTTTATTTACTGTAACAGGTTTTACTAGCATTATTTCATGCTTTAAAAAAATACGAGTGCAGTTCACACACGGTAGAAGCGAAACTTTACCAAAATAATCTCAAGCCTTGAAAAGTGGGGTCACAATCAAAACAGCCAATGAGCGCAGACCTAAGACCTAGCGTCATTTCCGTTTTATGTCTCAACCAATAGGAGCCTTTAAAAGAGACATCAAAATCAAATCGGCCAATGAGCGCAATGTGATGCTTCGCAGGCGCTAATGCGTAATTTCTGTTTCATCCAAATTCCGAATCACTAACGCCACTAAAGAACTTTCACTTCAAAAATTTGCATAATTTTTTAAGGCATTAATTTCAATTGACTCATTAAAATTACATAATCGGGGTGTTCAGTTCGATTTTTACAGCGTAGTGTATACCGTAAATTTGTGTCATTATTTTTTTTCACTTTAGCTCCACGCGTCTTTGGGGAAGCTGTGTAGGGGATCTTTTAAGGAAACAAGAGGAAGTTTTGGGGACGAGTAGGAAGCTAGGGGTCAATGTATCCAGAAGGTGGTATGAATCCTACGGTGCAAGGCGATAGATCGAGAGAGTCCGGTTGGAAAAGTCTAGGTTATGTAGATGTTTCTCAACCAGTCTCTCCAAACGCATACGCTGCCAGGACCTAGACAAATTTCACCCCATGAACCCGGGCATCCCTGCTAAATCACGAAACGTGCGAACCACGAACCACAGGTGAGACGAATGCCAGAGGTGTTGGTTGTCCAATAAATGGTTCCTAGTACGGGGTACTCATACCCGCCTCTATTTTAAAATGTTTGATCTACATTGCGAGAGTAAACTTTACACAACGGGATGAAATAGGAGCACTTAACTTCTAAGTAATGAAATATAAAGCTCACACATTCTAAGATCTTGAAATCAATAAAAATTCATGCATAAGATGCCAAGCATCTTTAAAGCTTTATTGGTTATATCGGTTCAATTTAAAAGACGGGTGGGGTACTGTCGCCCCGCGTACCATCTATTGGTTAATCAACACCCCTGCCATGGTTGCCCCAAGTCGTTTGCTGCATTTGGTGACTTGGTTTAGGTACTGCCATGTTTTGAATCGTTTTAAATACCATCCAGGGTAGCTATTCTCCAAGCCCTCGTCGTTCGCAATTGCTGTCGAAAGTACATACATCGGTCGACGTGGTTATTCTTGAGCCTGTACGTACATTGGTCGACCGGGACATTCTTAGACGCCAAACGCCAAAAGTCATTCGACACAACGAGTGGGGTAGACGAGTCGTAGCTGTCGCATGGCGAGTAACGATTGATCGTTGCTCGGGAATAGCTACCCCGCATAGTATAATTCGTATTCTCTCCGGAATAACTCCGAAGATGCCGTTTTTGTTATATCTGCATCCTAAATAAACTCTTCATGCCAACTAAACTTGAAAACGATAAAATAATGATGCGACCAATACACAAAAGGTTATAACTTTAAAATACTAATCGAAGCTGTGCGAAGGTATATGTATAGTATGTATACTTTTACTGCCTCTACCCACATGGTGAGCATCCCACATACTATCGGCAAGCTAAGAATTTTCTGCTGATTTCGCAAAAACATAGTTTTTGGCAGGTAATCCAATTCCATATTGTCTGTTAGGAGATTACCAGTATAGAAAAGGGCTATTATTTTCAGTTTTTCCATAATAAACACAAACGGCCTTACAAAAAAAAGTTTTGTAAATTTTATACAATTGATAAATAACTGTAAATGTGAAAGCCTTGCTAGTAAACTCAAACTGTCTAAGCTGATATTATTTAGTAGCCATAAAAAGTTATACGCAATGTTTATACAGCGGAAGAGCGTTTTTTTTTTTAATTTATGTCACAAGAGTCCCAGCTGCTCTCGTCGGAAGCCAGAAGACTATAAAGTATGTTGTGAGGAGAAGGAGATAGGGGAGAGGAAGGTAGGGAAGTACCTGCCTATTCAGATCTGGTCACCAAACACGGTTAAAGCCATTTCAAGCAAAGTTTTGATTCAGAATGGTGGTCTTACACTACGGCGCTACTGAGAGTGTCTTCCACTCTGGAACGTGCCACAACTTTATTTTATTTTTAAATGAATTTATTGTGAAATAACACAAATTAATAAAAAAAAAATTATTTGCGCAAGCAGGGATTCGATCCCGCGACCTTCGGATTGTGCGTCAAGAACTTTACCCCTCCCGCGGCGGTCACTGCAAAGGCAGTTTTTTTGATGTAATAACTTGAAATTTCGAAAGATATTAGAAAAAAGAAAGAAAGGTATATATATATATATATATATATTAATTTCAGAGGCAAGTATTAGTACCGCCGCCCCGGGAACCATTATTGGATATCCAACACCTCTGCCACAAGTCATCCCAAGTGGTTTGCTACGTTTGTCACTTAGCAGGGGTGCCCGGGTTCATGGGGTGAGATTTGTCCGGGTCTTGGAGGCCAATGCGTTTGCCTACCTGCCGCTTAGTATGCAGGATCGAGGGAGACTGGTTGAGGAGGCAGTATCCTTTCCAGCCATAATCTCTCGACTCATTGCCTTGCTCCGCGGTCGGAAGGATGGATTCATACGTCAGTTACGCTTGGATAACCCCAGATTCCTACCCACCCCACATACCTATTTCCTTTCCATAGCTTACTCTCCTTCTTTTCCTTAAGAAATCCCTTCACATAGCATCCTCTAAGAAGACATAGGCGCTAAGGGAAATTATTTTCTTCGGAGCCTCCTGTGTGAAACTAATGTAAATATATATATATGTATCCTCTTTTTGAAAATGTCATAAAAACATATTTCAATTTTAGGAACCACTTAAAATTATCTTTTTGATTTTTTATTTGATGTATGCAGTAATATTTATAAATTGGAATAATTTAATTGTTAAGTTTACGCGGCACCTGTCAATTAAAAAATTATGTTTACGAAATAACCTAACTTTTCAAGACGGGAACCTCGTGTGTCACTCTGTCAAATGCAACGTTGCTAGCTCTTTCGCAGCCAGTTAAAAACGTTTTTTTTATTAGCAAGAATTCAAAGCAGAAATTGCACGGTCTTTATTCAATGTGCAACTAGAAACCGTTTAACAGCTGGGATGTTTTTTTTAATTAGTACCTAAGGCTAATATTTTATAATTTGATGAAAACACTTACGGGTGAAAAATATCAATCAATTGATTGATATTGGTGACCGAGGAGTGAGTCTTTCAAAAAATAATCTGGAGATCGCAGGTTTAACTCCCGGCGTGCGCAAGATAGTCTCATTAATTTGATTTGTGCTTTTAACAATTATTAATTAATACAAATAATGTGTGTGTAGTACAACTACGGTACCTTTCATAATAGATAGTGTTTCCAGAATCACCCTGATGAAACGTTGTTTAAAATGGCTTTAGCCGTATTTGGATCAAAATCTGAATGGCCAGGTACTTTCCGACCTTCCTCTGTCCTATCTCCTTCCCCCTCTCTCTACCTACAGCTTCACGACAAACACCAATTGGGGATGCTTTATTCTCACTAGTTTTAGTCGGTTGTGTAGGGACCCTTTTGGGGTACTAACATATAAAAGTGTGTACAAATAACGGTGTATAACGGACATCTGAAATGCTGTAAAGAACAAAATGTAAATTTTTTAGGAGAGCGAAAAGAAAGTTTTTTGATGAAAGTTTTTAAGTATGAATTTTTTTTAGTAAACATTACTTTTGAACAGATCTTTTTGTTTTTTTTGATAAATTTCTTTAAAAACTGATTTTTATTATTTTTTTTTCAATATGTACACATATATATAATTTTTTTACATGAGTTCCACACAGAATGCCCTGAGGGCCCAATTCCCTACAGGGCCTGTGTCATCTTTGGGGATGCTGTGTGGAGGGTTTTTTAAAGATAGGAAGGGGAAGAGAGTTCTGGGAAGGGAAAGGGTGGGTAGGAATCTGGGGTTCAGTGTGTCCTGGTCCGCCTAGACAAACCTCACTCCATGAACCCGGGCACCCCTGCTAAATCACCAACTGTAGCGTACCCCTTGAGGTGACCTATGGCAGAGGTGTTGGTTATCCAATAAAGGTTGGTTATCAAAAAAATAATTTAAAAAAAAATGTATTAATTAAAAATAAATAAACATATCTAATTTAAAATAAGCAGGTCATAAATTTAATAAAAATGTTAGACAAGATACAGAACGTGGAAAAATTAAAAAATATTTTTGAATTTTTTCACGCAAATGCCATATACATTTGGCAAGATATATTTTTTCGTCAAAGTGTCAAATGGAAAATATTTTACATAAATTCTAAATTCATAAATTATGTATGTACCAACTCTCGCAAAAACTTCAGGCTTAGTTATCGTAGGAATGATAGCTGGAATACGAAAAGAATTCTATTTTGAGTTATGGTTTGCGAGCACACAAACTTTTTAGGCATTTTTAACACGTTTGTTTCCATAATTTCAAAAAAAAATAATTTGAGCACTGGAAATGGTTTCGGAAATCAGTATTAGAAGTTGTCTTTACCTGCGTTATTATGCTAACATAATATTATAAAACTAATGGCAAAATTATTATTTTTTAAATCCGAAAGTAGATTAGGTATATTCTTAGATATTCTCATAATGCTGTTACATTTTGTTCACCAGTTTTAACATCGATTAAAATGCTGTAAATTACAAGAAATCCGAAAATGAGTTATATAAGTCGTTTTTCTCAATTTTTTCCTCTTTCGTTCTGCGCCGTCGAAATATATCTAGGAAAGTAAGTGTGTCCTTTACAACGTGCATTTTAAATCTGTTATATATATATATTCAATTTGGGAAGCGGGAATGGGTACCGCCGCTCCTTCAACTTTTTATTGGATAACCAACACCTCTGTCGGGTTGTTTGATGACACAGGAGGGGTGCCCGGGTTCATCGGGTGAGGTTTGTCCAGGTCTTAGCGACGAATACGTCCGTCATTTCTGGAAACACTGACCCCAAAATTCCTACCCACCCCCACACTTTTTTCCTTCCCAGAACTAAATCTCCTTCATTTCCTTAAAAAATAGGGCATCTCCAAATATGACTAAGCCTTATCATTCTCAAGGCCTCCAGATGGGTTTAATGTAAAAAAATACCGCACAAGAGGTAACCTCGCCGAAACATTTCAATTTGGGAGGCGGGAATGGGTACCGCCGCCCCGGGAACCTTTATTGGATAAACAACACCTCTGCCGTAGGTCACCCCAAGTGGTTCGCTACGTTTGGTGATTTAGTAGGGGTGCCCGGTCCATGGGGTGAGGTTTGTCTAGGTCTTGGAGAAGGATGACCAAGACACACTGAACCCCAGATTCCTGCCCACCCCTCAAACCTTTTTTCCTTCCCAGAACTCTCCCTCCTTTCCTAAAAAAAACCCTCCACACAGCATCCCCAAAGATGACATAGGCCCCGAGGAAAATTATTTTCCTCAGGGCCTCCTGTGTGGAGCTCATGTAAAAAAAAAAAGTACTTAATCAGATGCCAGAATTTTTTCGCGGAACATATACTATCATACTAATAACAAGCGCATCTAGCATAGAAAATACAAATCATAAAAATTAAACCCACATGATTGGTAAATTACCTACATAAAATAAAAATGAAAAAATTAATTTTACGAGCATAAGACAACACATGGGTTTACATAAGAACTGATAAAAAATCAAATTTATAACAACTTTTATTAATAGTACAACTTTGGTTAACGTGTATAATGTTGTTGTTATAAGTGTTGCCAAGCTATAATTACCAGCCATCATGCCTCAAAGGATTACAATTATAAAGTGTTAGATTGGCAAACCAATTACTTTTTCGGTTAAAATAGCTTGGAGCGATCCTTCGCAATAAGCAGGAAAGCTATTTTAGCCAGAACAAGTAAATAAAATGTTTATTTTTAGTGTGTTAAAAATTTAGGACGGGTTGTTTAAAAAATTTGAAAAATTCATCAAATTTTTTAAGTTAATTTTCACGTTCTGTGAGAGTTCCATTCAAGTTCTGTGATGTTTTCAGTTTTATGAAGCAACTGGTCTATACTGATAATGATAACAAAATTTTAATAGAGTTAATAGCATGAATTCAAGCTAGAATGTTGACGGTTTTCTTGAAAAAAGAGAATGCTGTTGTTTTTTTTTACTTGTCATCTTATTTGATTTGTGATCTAAATAAGATCGTAATGGAAGGCCGTCCATAATTATACTAAATATTATTGAATATGTGTTGCTTTGATCATGGTTATCAATCATTTTAAAAATCTGTGAATAAATGACTCGAAAGAAAATAACAGTGACTTTTAAATCGTAAGAAAGACCTTGGAAAACCCCAACACAGTCCTCCGTAGCCAAGATGATCATTAAAACCCCAGCATGGTCCTCCGTAGCCAGGATGATCATATAAAAGCCAACATGGTCCTCCGTGGCCAGGATGATCATATAAAAGCCAACACGGTCCTCCGTGGCCAGGATGATCATATAAAAGCCAACACGGTCCTTCGTAGCCAGGATGATCGTATAAAACCCTAAAAAATAGATATTTTATAGAATGTGAAAATTAACATAAAAAAATTGAGAAATTGTTAATTTTTTTATAAACAACCCGTCCCTAATCTAAGTCAGATATATGTTACTGTATTTTTGTAATGGCAATGGCATAATTTATTATTTTATCAACGGTTTTTTAATCATTCTAAGTCTTTTATTAAGTTAGAAAGTTGACAAACATAGAAAGCTCAAATAGATTTGCTTTAAGACACAGAAAAATTAAAATATTTCATGGCGGTGTCTCTGTGCAGTGACACTATGGCATGTTTTGAAGCTTGAGGAAGGGGATGAAGGGAATGATATTGAGAAGAGGAATTTGGAAAAGTACCTGGCACTTCAGATATTATCTTTAATTATTTAATCTAATTCTTTACCAAAACTATTTCAAGCAATGTTTATATTCTGAATGGTGGTCTTGTTCACGGGCAATACTGAGAGATATAAGACAAGACAGACCTTAAAATACTTTTAAATAATCACATTGTGAAATAAGACAAGACAGATCTTAAATTACTTTTAAATAATCACATTGTGATATAAGACAAATAAAATATAAAATTAATAATTCTTTTTAGTTTTAATCTTTTCTTTTGTTTAAAAAACCAACAAATTTTGTATTTTTAAAAATGTACTTCCGAACGCCGGCATTCTGACGGCCGGGGATGTCCAGCGGTAAGGTTCTTGGCTCGCAATCCGAAGGTAGTGGGATCGAATCCTGGCGTGGCAAATAAATTTTATTTGATTAATTTGTATTATTTCACGATTTATTAATTTGAAATAATATAAAGTATATTTGCTGCACGTTTCAGAGTAGAAGATACTGTCGGTATCGCACTGGTGCAAGACCACCATTCAAAATTGAAACGTTGCTTGAAATGGCTTTTGCCGTGTTTGGTGACCAGATCCGAATAGCCAGGTACTTTCCCACCTCCTTCTTCCCAATCTCCTTCCCCTCACCACTACCTTCAGCCTCACAATGTACCCCAATTGGGGATGCCATAGCCTCACTGGCTCCAGACGGGGGCAGTTGGGACACTTGTGCGGTATTTATATTTAAAAAAAAAATTTAACCCGCAACCTTTGGATAGCTAGTTGAAAGCCTTTTTCCTTGACCTCCATCGCCATGTACAATATATAGTCGTACTTAAATGTAGGAAGTTGTTTTAAAAACAAGTTAATGGATAAATAAAAAGTTATTTCTTTATTTCACTCGTTTAGATGTTTGCAATGTCGCGGAGTGTGGAAGGTTTCTGACCTGACAGAAACCTTCAACATGTTGAAGCGTATTAAAAGCGTTGGTGTTGCACACCAACGCTTTTAATAATTTTTTTTTTTTTCATTTTTATTTACTAGTGACTTGAGGTAAGTATTAACCGGCTAGCCAAGCTATACATCGTGTGAGTGAACATCTACCGTTTAAGTCACCGCACTATGGTGCGTGGGCGTTCAAGGGTGTATTTTTCGTAATTATTTTCAAGCAAACAATGATAGAATTTTACTATTCATATCGTAGTATAAAAGACTGTATACAAATTTTGTTTTATTGTAATTTTTTTCAAGCAAACAATGAATGGAATTTTTTATTAATACTTGTAGTATAAAAGACTGTATACAATTTTTTTTTGTATTATTTTCAAGCAAACAATGAATGGATTTTTTTAATTAATACTTGTAGTATAAAAGACTGTATACAAATTTTGTTTTTTTGTAATTATTTTCAAGCAAACAATGAATGGAATTTTTTTATTAATACTCGCAGTATAAAAGACTGTATACAAATTTTTGTACACGAATCTAAAGTTTCCTTTGCGGTGTTCGCCGCTTCCAATAGGACCCTTTGACGGAATTGCTGCTCGGCGGTTGACGACGATTAAGCCACAAAATTCATCAGAAAAATAAAATAAAAATATATTTAGGAACTACATTTAGGTTTATAGCACCACGTAGGGGAATTTTGATATCTTGAAAAAATATTTATTTCCGGTTTTTAAATAAAAATTTCAACGTTCATAAAAAAAACCGGAATGTAATTCACACGCGGTAGAAACCTTCAGAAAACTAAAGTAGACAAGAATGGGATGGGTACAAAGAGCCGCACAAAGAGGAGACCGTTTATAATAGGAGACGGGAAAAATAGTCCATTAACAATATCATAACACGAATAAAAAAAGAGATGAAAATGAAAAGAGAGTACAAATAAATGAAGAGCATCTTCAATAAACATATAATAATTACAATGGTGCTCAAGAAGTTTTTATTAAAAAAAAATAGAAGGGGGCTTTTTGTAAAAAAATCCCTTCGTGGTGCCATAGAAACTAGATTTTCAAACAGTTAAAGACTCAGTGCATGTATATCGGAAGTATATTGTGTTTAGTTTTTTTAATCTGTTGTCAACCAGGTTGAAAAACATAGTTTCGAGAAAAACACATTCAAAGTTTTGCTGAAGGATGATTCAACATACAAACCGTTTCACATGGTTTCATAAAAAAAGCTGTTTCTCCGTCAATTTACTATTTTTTTTAAACATACGGTGAGAGCATTTTTAACAAATGCATCTTTCAGAAAATTATTTTTTTTTAATTCACTGTAGTCTTAAGAATATGATTCACTGAAAACACGTTCAGTGTACTTAAACGATGAATGTGTGAATAATTCGAAACTATTAAATAAACTAGTTAATTTAGTGATCTTATACATTTCGAATAAAACATCCAGCCTCGTCTCCCATTGTGGTCATACAGCCAGCGATATAAAGTCAGCTATTCAGGAATGTTAAATTCATATTGTAAAAGTCTGGTTATTTTCTAAGATTTCAAGTTTAATTTTATTCTTCCTTTTTAGTCATGGCTGAAAACGTATTTTCTGCATTATTTATTGGAATTTGTGGATGTCAAGAGAAGAGAGCGACAGCAAAAACAAAATGTGTGCCTTATTAAATTTATCGGAAGTATAAAAAAAGCAAAACCTTTTTAATTAAAATACTGCGTTTTTTCAATTTACTATGTCATTTTTTGCAACGTACTATTTGCAATCTGTTATAATGTCATGATCGCGATTAAAAAATATGTCACTTGGATTCGATAAAAACAACATCCTTTAATTAAAACTTGGTCACGAGAAAAAGTGAATGGCGTTTGATGCCGCTTAATCCTTCAAGATTCAATTATTTTGGAATGAAAAAATTTCCGTAGTCAATGTTCAAGAGGCCTTGGAAAAAATTATTTAAACATTTAATTTTTTATCTTCACTAGAAAAAGCATGAAAAATTGTTATAAAAAGTAAAGCTCGGATAGAATCAAAGCTTACTGAAAACGTTTCGTAATACGCCTTCATTGTCTATTAAATAAGCTCTAAAAATGCTCTCCGGATATGTTTGCATTCAAAACTAGATTAAGACATGATTCGTTTAAAAGACTCGCTGCTGAAAATTTTAGAGCTTTATACGAAAGCTTTTTCCAGTTATTTACGGAAGATTTTCAGTTCGTCGTTTGAGTTTTCATTCCATTTAAGTACGTACGTGGAACGCCGACAAGATGGCAGCGTTTCCGCATGCATACGGAGTTACGGCGGATGTGTACACACTGTGAAAACTCTTACTTTACTTTATGCACCACGAGTGGCTACAGCTGTATGTTCTAGACAACTAACTAGCGCAGACCCGTCAAAAGTCACAATAAAAATAATAATAATAGTAATAATGGTTTATTCCAGTGGTAGCGTTATGAAAACATTCCATTTTTCGAAAAAATGAAATGTTTTTTTGACAAAATAGTAACACATTATTAATAGAACGGAAAAATATAATTTATGAAAACAAATACAAAAAACATGTGTGCAGTTCACATGCGGTAGAAGTGAAACCTTCGGAAAACTAAATTAACAAGAGTGGGGAGGCTACGAAGCACCGCACAAAGAGGAGAACGATTTTTTCTATCTCATTCTCTTGCAGCCTTCATTCTATAGATGTATATGTTTTTTCTCTTATTAGTGTCGCTTTTTCGTTTCATTGAGTTTCTCAAATCACAACTGTGCTAAAGAAGTTTTCGCTTCAAAAAATTATGAGAGTCTCACGGCCATCAGGGGAGACCCAGTCGTGACAGTAAAAGCAAGTTTGGTAAAATACCTATTTTTCTAATTTCCCGGCAACCTTGTTTGCTTATAAGGGATGCGTGGATGCCAATAACCTACAATGGCAAACAAGCTGCTTGTAACATTGTTTGCAGGCATATAGCTCCTGATAATAATTACGGTGAAATGCTTACGCCTAATTTGGAAATAATAATAAACAATAATCCTTGCTGTAATATCCCGGTATGGTAAGATAAGCCCCCTATAAACAATACGAAATACAATATGTGGGGGAACTTGTGTACAGCGGACATATTAAACTGGTCTATTGTGGGATTATCCATTGTTGAACAAGTACTCGCTGAATGCTGGCCCCACTATTATATTAGCCATAATTATTTTGGGATTGTTAAAAAAAATAATTCTGAAAGAATCAGTATTATATACAATACTACGATGCGTAAACTTTCAACGTGCTTCTGTTTATATTAAAAATTATGTTAATTTTTATTCTCTGGCCGCAGTTTCCGTCTAGAATAGATGCGATGAAATAACACAATTATCTACATTTACAGGGTTGGACTTATGTACGTGCATATGAAGTCTGGATCCGGTGGATAAAGTTTAGTAACAACAAAACGTGGAAACAAGATGTAAGAGCGTGCTTTCATTAGGACGGTGCTGAATCCGGACTAAGACTGCATTAGGAATCAAAGCTGTTCGTTGCTGTTTACTAATTTAATCATTTTCCCTAAATCGACAGTTAACATTTTATCAGTTTGTACCTCTGCGTGGCGTTGCCAAAATAAAACCATTAATGAATTCCCTTAGTATTATCTTATCTCTGATAAGTCAAAAAAATCTAGTGAAGTTCACACGCGGCAGAAGCAAAACTTCAACAAAAAAAATCTCAGCCAATAAGAGCCTTGAAAAGTGAGATCATAATCAAAATGACCACATTTTATCAGTTTGTACCTCTGCGTGGTGTTGCCAAAATAAAACCATTAATGAATTCCCTTAGTATTATCTTATCTCTGATAAGTCAAAAAAATCTAGTGAAGTTCACACGCGGCAGAAGCAAAACTTCAACAAAAAAAATCTCAGCCAATAAGAGCCTTGAAAAGTGAGATCATAATCAAAATGACCACATTTTATCAGTTTGTACCTCTGCGTGGTGTTGCCAAAATAAAACCATTAATGAATTCCCTTAGTATTATCTTATCTCTGATAAGTCAAAAAAATCTAGTGAAGTTCACACGCGGCAGAAGCAAAACTTCAACAAAAAAAATCTCAGCCAATAAGAGCCTTGAAAAGTGAGATCATAATCAAAATGACCACATTTTATCAGTTTGTACCTCTGCGTGGTGTTGCCAAAATAAAACCATTAATGAATTCCCTTAGTATTATCTTATCTCTGATAAGTCAAAAAAATCTAGTGAAGTTCACACGCGGCAGAAGCAAAACTTCAACAAAAAAAATCTCAGCCAATAAGAGCCTTGAAAAGTGAGATCATAATCAAAATGACCACATTTTATCAGTTTGTACCTCTGCGTGGTGTTGCCAAAATAAAACCATTAATGAATTCCCTTAGTATTATCTTATCTCTGATAGGTCAAAAAAATCTAGTGAAGTTCACACGCGGCAGAAGCAAAACTTCAACAAAAAAAATCTCAGCCAATAAGAGCCTTGAAAAGTGAGATCATAATCAAAATGACCACATTTTATCAGTTTGTACCTCTGCGTGGTGTTGCCAAAATAAAACCATTAATGAATTCCCTTAGTATTATCTTATCTCTGATAAGTCAAAAAAATCTAGTGAAGTTCACACGCGGCAGAAGCAAAACTTCAACAAAAAAAATCTCAGCCAATAAGAGCCTTGAAAAGTGAGATCATAATCAAAATGACCACATTTTATCAGTTTGTACCTCTGCGTGGTGTTGCCAAAATAAAACCATTAATGAATTCCCTTAGTATTATCTTATCTCTGATAAGTCAAAAAAATCTAGTGAAGTTCACACGCGGCAGAAGCAAAACTTCAACAAAAAAAATCTCAGCCAATAAGAGCCTTGAAAAGTGAGATCATAATCAAAATGACCACATTTTATCAGTTTGTACCTCTGCGTGGTGTTGCCAAAATAAAACCATTAATGAATTCCCTTAGTATTATCTTATCTCTGATAAGTCAAAAAAATCTAGTGAAGTTCACACGCGGCAGAAGCAAAACTTCAACAAAAAAAATCTCAGCCAATAAGAGCCTTGAAAAGTGAGATCATAATCAAAATGACCACATTTTATCAGTTTGTACCTCTGCGTGGTGTTGCCAAAATAAAACCATTAATGAATTCCCTTAGTATTATCTTATCTCTGATAAGTCAAAAAAATCTAGTGAAGTTCACACGCGGCAGAAGCAAAACTTCAACAAAAAAAATCTCAGCCAATAAGAGCCTTGAAAAGTGAGATCATAATCAAAATGACCACATTTTATCAGTTTGTACCTCTGCGTGGTGTTGCCAAAATAAAACCATTAATGAATTCCCTTAGTATTATCTTATCTCTGATAAGTCAAAAAAATCTAGTGAAGTTCACACGCGGCAGAAGCAAAACTTCAACAAAAAAAATCTCAGCCAATAAGAGCCTTGAAAAGTGAGATCATAATCAAAATGACCACATTTTATCAGTTTGTACCTCTGCGTGGTGTTGCCAAAATAAAACCATTAATGAATTCCCTTAGTATTATCTTATCTCTGATAAGTCAAAAAAATCTAGTGAAGTTCACACGCGGCAGAAGCAAAACTTCAACAAAAAAAATCTCAGCCAATAAGAGCCTTGAAAAGTGAGATCATAATCAAAATGACCACATTTTATCAGTTTGTACCTCTGCGTGGTGTTGCCAAAATAAAACCATTAATGAATTCCCTTAGTATTATCTTATCTCTGATAAGTCAAAAAAATCTAGTGAAGTTCACACGCGGCAGAAGCAAAACTTCAACAAAAAAAATCTCAGCCAATAAGAGCCTTGAAAAGTGAGATCATAATCAAAATGACCACATTTTATCAGTTTGTACCTCTGCGTGGTGTTGCCAAAATAAAACCATTAATGAATTCCCTTAGTATTATCTTATCTCTGATAAGTCAAAAAAATCTAGTGAAGTTCACACGCGGCAGAAGCAAAACTTCAACAAAAAAAATCTCAGCCAATAAGAGCCTTGAAAAGTGAGATCATAATCAAAATGACCACATTTTATCAGTTTGTACCTCTGCGTGGTGTTGCCAAAATAAAACCATTAATGAATTCCCTTAGTATTATCTTATCTCTGATAAGTCAAAAAAATCTAGTGAAGTTCACACGCGGCAGAAGCAAAACTTCAACAAAAAAAATCTCAGCCAATAAGAGCCTTGAAAAGTGAGATCATAATCAAAATGACCACATTTTATCAGTTTGTACCTCTGCGTGGTGTTGCCAAAATAAAACCATTAATGAATTCCCTTAGTATTATCTTATCTCTGATAAGTCAAAAAAATCTAGTGAAGTTCACACGCGGCAGAAGCAAAACTTCAACAAAAAAAATCTCAGCCAATAAGAGCCTTGAAAAGTGAGATCATAATCAAAATGACCACATTTTATCAGTTTGTACCTCTGCGTGGTGTTGCCAAAATAAAACCATTAATGAATTCCCTTAGTATTATCTTATCTCTGATAAGTCAAAAAAATCTAGTGAAGTTCACACGCGGCAGAAGCAAAACTTCAACAAAAAAAATCTCAACCAATAAGAGCCTTGAAAAGTGAGATCATAATCAAAATGACCACATTTTATCAGTTTGTACCTCTGCGTGGTGTTGCCAAAATAAAACCATTAATGAATTCCCTTAGTATTATCTTATCTCTGATAAGTCAAAAAAATCTAGTGAAGTTCACACGCGGCAGAAGCAAAACTTCAACAAAAAAAATCTCAACCAATAAGAGCCTTGAAAAGTGAGATCATAATCAAAATGACCACATTTTATCAGTTTGTACCTCTGCGTGGTGTTGCCAAAATAAAACCATTAATGAATTCCCTTAGTATTATCTTATCTCTGATAAGTCAAAAAATCTAGTGAAGTTCACACGCGGCAGAAGCAAAACTTCAACAAAAAAAATCTCAGCCAATAAGAGCCTTGAAAAGTGAGATCATAATCAAAATGACCACATTTTATCAGTTTGTACCTCTGCGTGGTGTTGCCAAAATAAAACCATTAATGAATTCCCTTAGTATTATCTTATCTCTGATAAGTCAAAAAAATCTAGTGAAGTTCACACGCGGCAGAAGCAAAACTTCAACAAAAAAAATCTCAGCCAATAAGAGCCTTGAAAAGTGAGATCATAATCAAAATGACCACATTTTATCAGTTTGTACCTCTGCGTGGTGTTGCCAAAATAAAACCATTAATGAATTCCCTTAGTATTATCTTATCTCTGATAAGTCAAAAAAATCTAGTGAAGTTCACACGCGGCAGAAGCAAAACTTCAACAAAAAAAATCTCAGCCAATAAGAGCCTTGAAAAGTGAGATCATAATCAAAATGACCACATTTTATCAGTTTGTACCTCTGCGTGGTGTTGCCAAAATAAAACCATTAATGAATTCCCTTAGTATTATCTTATCTCTGATAAGTCAAAAAAATCTAGTGAAGTTCACACGCGGCAGAAGCAAAACTTCAACAAAAAAAATCTCAGCCAATAAGAGCCTTGAAAAGTGAGATCATAATCAAAATGACCACATTTTATCAGTTTGTACCTCTGCGTGGTGTTGCCAAAATAAAACCATTAATGAATTCCCTTAGTATTATCTTATCTCTGATAAGTCAAAAAAATCTAGTGAAGTTCACACGCGGCAGAAGCAAAACTTCAACAAAAAAAATCTCAACCAATAAGAGCCTTGAAAAGTGAGATCATAATCAAAATGACCAATGAGCGCAGCTTGACGCTTCATAAGAACTGTAAGTAAGTATGATATCATTCTATCTCATTTTCTCGCAAGCTAAATCCTATAGTTGTATGTATTTGTTTCTTTTAATCAAATCACCAAGAAAAAAAAGTGATTAAATTAATAAGATTATTATTTTTAACAAAAAATTGCTTGTGAAAGTTAGTAAACATTTGTTGTATGGAACTTATTTTGGTGCAATTGAAGATGTCATATTATAATGAAAATAAGACAGGATACAACATTAATTAAGCTCAATGCAAAATTATAAATATAAAACAATGTCGCTCATTATAATAATGATTCAGAAAAAAAAAATTCCACCGGACATGCCTACAGTCACGGTTGTCATTTTGTCATTTATTGGTAACCATAAGAAGAAAGGATGTGAATAAAACAAATTCAATTCATAACAGCATTTTGAATGACATATACAACAGAAAAGTTACGAACTCCTGAAAACATCAGAAAAATACATTTTTATTCCTTTTTCATATTTGATAAGCTCGCTTTTCAAACTGTCCACTTTTGATAATTTGTTGTTGTAATTATTTGCACAGTCTATTCAAGCAAGAATTTTGTTTATTGTGCGTTTTTCATTATCTACTTTGAACAGGACAGAAGAAGAGCGCTCAGGTACATTAAATTGAATCCTATTTAACAACTCTGGACTTGAATGTTACTGATATCTAATTTAAACAGGAGTAATGCATCCTTTAAATAATGATTCCTTCTCCGTGAATCAATTTTAAAGTATGAATCTTCATCTTCTATTAAATTTTACAAATGTTCTGTAACAAAGATATTTTTAGTTTTTGTTTGAAACGCTTCTCCTTTGCTGATGTGAAATTTATAAAATGGAGACCAAACAACGGATACAAACTCCAAATGACTCCGAACCTAGGAAAAGTAATATTTCTCAATAAAAGCTATTAAAAAGTTTTCAGATTCTAATGATGAAACCTAACATTTCAGCCAATTCGTGATTTGTTTTTGTTTTTTTGTATTTATTCACTGCATTGTTAATAACATTACTTGAAAATTATTCGACCACCATGTTAGACACATGCCCGTGTTGTGTTGGGCGAGTATAGGCAGATTATATTTTAGGTGGTCGAGCACGAATACATTATATTTTAGTTTATTGTCAAAGCTTATTCCAAAATCACGAATATCAGGGCAATTTTGCTGTTATTTAAAAAAAATCAGAGTGTGCAATTCACACGCGGTGGAATTGAAACTAGAAAGTCGCTAGACGCTTTTTTTTCTTTTGCCTGTTTATTTTAAAGTGGTTTGAAGATTGAATATTAATTTCACAAAAATAAAAATGTTTTTTTTTGTTTTTCGTAGGATTCGAACCACCGTTTGCTGGATGTCTGTCTCCCCGGCAGCGATTTGTTGGGCGCTTTAGCCGCTGCGCTGCGGGAGATTGCGCCGAGGCGTGAATTTGCCGCATTATATTAGAACCGATGATCTGTCAAATAATAAATTTTAGTGACGCACATCCGTTTCATCCGAATTTCAAATCACTTCAAAAAATCTTTTTTTCTGGAAAAAACAAAGTGATGAAATTTTAAAATATGTATTTAGAAACAATTGACAGAAATTGATGTTTCATTTATTGTATTTCTCTGCGATACGGCATGGAAACCTGAGTTTAATGCATAAAAACTAAGCCAACCACTGACACGAAAGATAGAATACTTTGAAATATAGATTAATAGAGGCATAAAAAAATCGTACATATGTACGCATATATTGTATTTGTATATCTATCGTCCAGTTGATTGCTCAGATTTCTCCACATATTTTGGTATAATTTATTAATTACCTTCTATTAAACATTTTCAACGTACCTCTTCCTTATGTTAAGTTATTTACATATATTATATAAATATATGTTTTCACTGTTGCAATATTGAATATTAAGGAACACATTTTTTGATTTGTTATCTACATATTTAAAATTCTATAAAATAGTACCGGGACGCACAATGGTTCGGTACATTAGCACGATATTTTGAAATTTCCTACTAAAATCAGAAAATACCAATTTTCTCTTTTAGTACAAGCAATTTTTTCTGCATTATAATAAATTTGTTGGTGTTCGTGTAATCTGAGTATTGTACAAGATAGAGGGTACACTTTTACGTATAACTGCATTCTTAACTCAAATTTCTATTTTTCGGAGATGTCCGACTAATCAACCGGACGATCGATATCTGTAGTCGATCCGGTACTGTACGTATATATTTTATGTTATGTAATCATCGTTTGGTTGATTTTTCGTTGTTTTAAATTAGCGCATAGTTAAAAGTCGACTAAGTAAGCAAATTCAATCTACTTATTATTTTAGTGAGCGTTAAACGTGGGTCATGTTTATATATATATATATAGACTACACTAGTGAACCATCAGTAATTGCGTCTTAAATATTTAGTGATGTTTTATTTGGTACTTCGGCTCACTGGGGTAACTACATAAAACAAATTTGTTTACATCGAGTTCAGAGAAAATCTTTCAATTCAATACCTGTTGCTAATACCTAAGCTAAAAATAAAAGATTTATTGGGACATTTGAATATATTTTTAATGAGATTTTTAAGTTCGGAGACATCAGTGACAAAAAATACTCAATGAACGAAAAAACAGATTTTTTTTGGGGCTGCCAGTCTGTGTATTAGCTTGAATTTCACAAAAATTGATCTGAATTTGTCATACATAAGATAATAATAGAAGAATTTGAAATAAGGTGTTTTATTTCATTTTATTTTAACTCTCATTGCTTACAAATCGAAATAATTCTAAATAAATTTTTACGCTTCATATATTTCAAAATTGGTATTCCTATGAATGAAATCATTTATGTTAATTTACGAAGTAAATCCAATTTATCGAAATTACGTGAGAGGCAAAATTTTTTTTATCTTCTTTTATTGTTGAAAACTCGATTTATTTTTCTTTTATTGCTAATTTATAGCGTTGGGGCAGTCAAATCTTTAATTAACGAGTTTTTGATTAATCGTCACGAATTATATTTTTAATGTACAGGGCGGTTCCGACGAGAAAGATTAATTATTCTCCATACCAGTATTTTAACATAATGACTAATGACTCAATATAGATTTTGTTGAAGTGAAATTTCTATAGCGGCGTTAGTGATTCGAAATTTGGATGAAACGGAAATTACGCATTAGCAACTGCGAAGCATCACACTGCGCTCATTGGCCAATTTGATTATGATGTCACTTTTAAAGGCATTGGTTGAGATATAAAACAAAAATGATGCTAGGTCCTAGGTCTGCGCTCATTGGCTGCTTTAATTATGACCTCACTTTTCAAGGCTTGAGAATGTTTTGGTAAAGTTTCGCTTCTACCGTGTATGAACTGCACCCGTATTTCTTCATTCCAAATTTGCTTTGATAAATAACCACATTAAAAATGCTCAAACTTCTGATGATAAAACAATTAAAATTATGTACTTGTAATTATTTTTTTGATAAAAAGTATTTATGCCTAAGCAAAATAAAAATGATTTTTTTTTTAAATGTATTAGTTTGTAAGACCGTAAATAAATAGATAAATTGAAGTATTTTCGTTACAAAACAAGGGCGCGGATCATTTTTTTAATGATTTTATTTGAACTAAAATTAAAATTCAGAAAATTAGGTTTCCCAAATAATTTATTGAATTATTTAACTGCATATGATTTGAAATGTATGTTGTATAATACAAAATTTTGTTTGAAAATTTAACAAATTTGCCAACGACCTACGGTAAAACCTTAATAGGTAAAAATAAACATATTTTAAAATTTAAAAAATAGCTTCACCAGATAAAAAAAAACGATTTATTCGAAATTAATTTTTTTTGTTGGGGAAAAGAGAGGGAATACGTCGAAAAGTTGATTTAAAAATGACGTATTTTCGGTTTTGTCTGGTTATTCCCTCTTAATAATTGGAGATGTCTGACAAATCAACTGGACGATCGATGTATCCGCCTACTGAAAAGTCACGTCGTGATGCTGATATTATTACCAGCAATAGAAGGATAAACTAATAAGCCCCCGGTGTTTGATATTCTCTACACCGCGATGTTTGAACGCGGCGTCCTTTTGGAGGCGAAACGCGGAACTTTTCCAAACAGAGCGGCGACGCGGGCGACGTCCATTTCACACCTAGTTACCACCCCCACCCCCTCCCCCCAACCCCTCAACCCCACAACCTCTACCACACTTTAACATACAAACGGAGTAATTTGTCGCAATTCGTCCCGTTGCTCACTCTCTTCTGACAGTTTGTAATAAATAGACACCGACGTTGGAATCTAAAGGTAAAATGGGGTGACTGATCACTTTTCGTCTTTGAAACTAAATATTTTTGACGTGAAAACTTCTTTAGCACCATTGTGATTTAAAATTCGATGAAACGGAAACAAACGACACTAAAAATAGACGAACACATTCGTTTTAGCCTTGGAGAGAATAAGATAGCAATTAAATATTTATTTGTACTCGAATCCAATATAATATGATATATTCACAGTCCCACGCAAGTCTCCTTTGGTGTAGTGGTATAAAGCGCCTGATGAACCTCTACAGACCTTTAGCAGATCTATTTTTGTTTTTGTAAAATCAATATCTTATCTTAAAAACACTCCAAAATAAACACGCAAAAGAAAACACAAAAAAAACGACACCTAGCGACTCCGAAGATGAAACACAAATAGGTACTATTATTAGAAGTACCTAATAATTAATTATTAATAATAGTACCACAAATGCTAATCTAGTCAATTCACGCGATGTAATTGCATTGTATAAGTATACTAAATACAAAACTATACAAGAACAACACGTCAACCTACCAAAGACCATATGGGAAAATACTTCAACGGCTCCAGATATTTTCATATCAGAGGGTTCGGCTCGATAGAACTCCTAACTGAACCGATAAATCCTACCGATCCCTCAATATAAATATTTAAAAAATCTTTCGTAATCCTACATGTATTTAATATGAATGATTTTTGCATTTTTATATAAAGATTCTTTGACAAATCTAATAAGCCTAAATTTTTAATTGGAGAGCTAGGTATAATGCCAGTAGCCGAAATAACAAATGGTAATATTTTTATAGCCCGAGAATGCCAAATTCTTTTAATCTCATTTCCTAAATCTGTACATTTTCTAATTTTTTCAGAAACAGATTTTTGAATATTACAGGAATTTGGAAAAGCGACATCAATGATATAAGTTATTTTTTTTAATTTTGTCATGTAAAACTATATCGGGTCTATTATGACGAATCGTTCTGTCTGTTAGTATAGTTTTATCATAATATATTTAAAAAAATTCATTTTCTAAAAACGAATTTGATTCGTATTCATAATATGGTACTACATTACGGCAGTCAATCAATTTATGTTTAATTACCAAACTTTGATGAATTATTTTTAAAACCTGATTGTGTCTAAAAGTATATTCGGAAGGCGCTAATATAGAACACCCCGATATAATATGTTCTATAGTTTCCGGAAAAGCCAAACATTTTCTACATAAATCATCAATTTGATTTCTATCTTTGATTATATACTTCCTATAATTTTTAGTATTAATGACTCTATCCTGAATGGCAAGCATAAATCCTTCTATTTCTGCGCTCAATTCTCCAATACTCAACCATTTGTTTGGCGAAAGTTTGTCAACATACGTTTGGTTGAGATAATTGAAGTGTTTGGCGTGAATAATTTTATTTGACCAGGAATCTAATAATTCCTGGTTGGTATTTAAAAGAATGTTGGCATTATCGTCGTATAAATTTAAAGGTGTAATGTTTCTATCTGCCTTGCAAATTATTTTGTGCATTTCTGAACTTAGCTTTCCTATGGAAAAAAGTTCTTAGCATTTCTACCTGATTGTATTTCAAAGAAGTTATTTTGACTATACCTCTACCTCCTAAATTTCTAGGTAAATTAATTCGTTCTATAGCTGAATTTGGATGATGGCAATTAAACTTTGTTAACGTAGTTCTAATTAATCGTTCTAAGCTATCTAAATCTGTATTGGACCATTTAATTATGCCAAATGAGTACGTTAATAAAGGTATTGCCCAAGTATTTATTGCCTTTACTAATGATTAATTATTTAATATATTTAATTACTATTATTAGGTACTATTATTATTCTTATGAAGACCAAATGCACAGGAAAAGGTGCACTAGAATTTGACGACAAAAATATGGAAAAAATCATCCTTCACATTGATAAAAAAAGTGCTTCGTAGTCTCCCCACCCTTGTCTACTTTAGTTTTCTGAAGGTTTCCTCTCGCTTTCCCACTTCGCCTTCTCCACGTTCCCTCTCCCCACTCCCCTTGCCCGCTTCCCCCGGCCCGCGAACTCCCCTTCCGAGTTTCCCTCCCCACTCCCGGGTTCTCTTCCGCATTCCATACATTCATTCCCGGTACATTCAGTTTTCAAACAGCTCGCGTGCCAATTGGATGAACGGTTAGCAACGCACAATTTCGTGATGCCAAAACTCAATATACACGTAGACACCATCGCGGGCATGCACACATCAAATTCCCAAAGTTTCATCGCAATCGGATGAACGGTTAGCAATGCATAATTTCGTGATGCCAGAACTCACTATATATTTAGAAACCATCGCGGGCGAAATCCCCGAAGTTTTATGGCAATCGGATAAATGGTTTAGCAACGATTAACATCTCATACACATAGACAGAAAGAAACGTATTTTGAGTTTTGTATGTATAGATAATAATAGAAAATCACAACAACACGACATCAACAAAAATGTGAATAATCTAGTATTTAAATCCTATTAATATTTTTAGCTGTCTGAAAATTTTTAAAAAACACCACATTTCAACCGTCAACGTGTTTGAATGGAAATAGAAATCAACTAATTTGATACTTATTTTCATTTACTACATTTTTCACTTTTACTTAGTGTTATCGCATCGATGTTGCCCGTAAAAATATCATTTTAAGCGAGTAATTTCTGAATTGTATCGATAATTATACAGATATTCGTGACGACCAAGTTGCTCCTCGATTCAAAAGTTGCCCCCATATTACGTCATGTCATTTGGTATTAAAGGTATGAAAGTTACGAAAACAAAATTTAATACAAAACTGCGGGAGGGTTTCCTATTCTGATTTTCGTATTTTCTCTAAATCCCGTGAACCCTTTGTTTTTCCTACTGTATTGTGTATTTTAGCAGAAAGTGTATAATAAACTTGTACAAACGTAAATAATTACAATCCACTGAAATTACAAAGTAATATGATGCTTGTACCTAGTTTTGTGGCAAAGCCTTTTATTTTTGTTGCCCAGTATTTCGTGTTATTTCAAAACATCAACGGATGAGTTATGTACTATGAAGGACTTGCGGAGAAACAGTTCAATTTTTTGCGATTAGAAACGTATTATATCTAAAACTTTCACGAATTAATTCATTATTTTGTTCCAACTTAATTTTTAACAAAAATTATATGCTAATAAAGAGATGTGATTTTAGCGGCGTTAGTGATTCGGAATTTGAATGAAACAGAAATCACGCATTAGCATCTGCGAAGCATCACACTGCGCTGATTGGCCGATTTTATTGTGATGTCATTTTTAAAGGCTCCTATTGGTCGAGATATAAAACGGAAATGACGCTAGGTCCTAGGTCTGCGCTCATTGACTGCTTGATTATGACCTCACTTTTCAAGGCTTGAGATTGTTTTGGTAAAGTTTCGCTTCTACAGTGTATGAACTGCGCTCTTTTTTTTATTCCAGCTTCACATAAGAGGCCTTGAGGAAAAAAATAGCGGTGTGCAATTCACACGCGGTAAAAGTGAAACCTTCAAAAAGAGATTTAAAAGTACGGCACAATGGGGAGAATAATAGATTACGAAGCACCGCGCAAAGAGGAGATCAATCATAATATCTCATTCTCTCGCAGGCTTAATCCTATACAAAGATGTAAATGTTGATCTTTTTATAATGTCGTTATTTTCGTTTCGTCGAGTTTCAAATCACAATGGTGCGAAAGAAGTTTTCACTTCAAAAAACGAACCCTTCTGGGGTAAACGAATTCATCTTTGGGTGTGATGTGTGCAGAGTCTTTTTATGGAAAGGAAGGAGAGAAGTTCAGGGAAGGAATAAGGTATGAGAGGGTTCAATGTCCAGGAATGTCGGACATATGAAACCATCCCTCTCACTGCAGTGTAAGGTGATGGGTCGAGAGAGTCCGGCTGGAGAGGTCAAAAGTTCTACCTCAACCATTCTCTCGCCAAGATCTAGACGATCTCACCCATAAACCTGGGAACCTCTGCTAAGTCACCAAACGTAACGAACCACTTGTGGTAACTGACCTACGGAAGGAGTGTTGGTTATCCAATAAATGGTTCCCGTTTCAGCGCTACCCATACCCATGCCTCCTAAATTAATTGTACCTAAAGCTTTTCGAAATTATGAAACACGTAATTATTTTGCAATTATTATCCGGTTGATTGAGCTAACGAAACACTAATTACTTCAATGAATTTGATTTCTCTAATTGTTTACTTATTACTTTGTTAAATATGAACACAACTTTGTATGCGTAGCGCAAACGTGAAATAAATACAATGTTGTTTTCAAAATGTACATTATAGCAGAATCGTGCTTCGAAAGAAATCCGCATCCTGCATTACGTGAACCATGCGCAGTTGTAATGCACACGATATTATGATACGTTTCGTGAATGCGTCCATGCGCGAAAAATACAGCTGAGCCTGTCTCATGTAAAGCATACATTTATACTATCTAGTTGTGATCGCAGTTAGTATTGAGAGCAAACTATTATCAAACACTCCACAAGCTACCTTTGACGTGACAATCCTCCCATGAAACTAGCGCTGAGCCGCTGAACTCACACTACAAACGATGGGCTTCCGTAGATACGCCGTAATTACTCACTTTGGCAGTGTCTACTAAATACCCGCTATTCCCACTTACTAAAATTGGTGGCAACCAAGATATTGAAACACAAGTGGCAACAGTAACAAAACAAAAACAACAAAACTTGTCAAAGCTTAATTATATTTTCTAAAAGTTTTTCTGAGTTTAAATATAGCAATTTATATTAAAATGCGTAATATTTATATATGTATTTGTAATAACTGTTTTGTTTACTTTTATAAATAACCATGTAATTTTTTAAATACAAAAATTTTGAATGCAAACTTCTAAAAATAAATAAAGTTACTGGTAATGAAAAAAATTATAAACACACACACACACATATTTTATTAGAAAAATGTATTTTTTACGTATAAATCATTTTTGAAGTGAAACTTCTTTAGCCCCGTTAGCGTTTCGGAATTCGGATGAAACGGAAATGACGCGTACAGCACCTGCGAAACATTATACTCCTTTCAAAGCTCCTATTGGTTAAGATATGAAACGGAAACGAGCTTAGCCTGCACACTTTGATTATGACCTCACTTTTCAAGGCTCCTTGATCTTTTTTTGGTAAAGCTTCGCTTCTATCGCGTGTTAACCGCACTCGATTTTTTTTTTATTCACAAAATTTCTTTTTTTTTTCAATTGCGGTCGGTTTAGTTTCATAAAGGTTAACATTTTAATTTATTTATTTTGAACACAAATACATACACATTTTAAGAAATCTTTGACTGTCCAACTAGGAGATTTCCCGTTTTAAGACAGTCAAATTGCCTGGTTTAGTTCACATTATGTAGTTACATGTTGTTTTTTTTTAGAACTTAATCCATACTTCTATACTAATATTTCAAATGCATAACTGCTCGAGTTTGTTTGCTCCGCTTTCACGCATTAACCAATAAAAAGACTTAAAAATTCTTTCAGCAATAGAAAGCTAAATTATATGCGAAGACTAAAGGCTATATATAATGGTAAGCTCTGGCGTTATGAAATTATAAATATTAATATACTATATTTGTTATACGTTGTTGCTTGCTAACGTCAGAAGAAAAAATCGTTTTCATGGAAACGATGTTGATATATTTGTGGGCTCTATGCTGGTAGGTACTCAGCCCCCTACCTACAGGTCGGCTACTGCTCCAGAAAATTCAAATATTAGAATATGTTTTGTTTTTTTTGGACAAGCTTATGTTTTGGAATAAATGTCAGATGAGAGTTCCTACATTAAAAATATTCGTAACGATTATAAAGACTGAATAATAAATAGTGTAATTTTTTTATTTTATTTACAAACTTCCAAATATTTAAATAAAAATAAATCTCCGAAATGTTTGTAAGCGCATACATTCTGAAGGAATGAAAAAAAAGGGATAATTCTTTTTTTCTTTGAGCTATCGCATTATGAAGTTTAGGTGGCAGGCGAGATGTTTGAAAACTGAATAAAAGGGAATTAATATATGGAATGCGGGAGGGGGTGGGGGGGGAGAGGGGATAATTGATAAGTGCGAGCGCTACAGTAATTTCTCCTAATACCATGCGAGCAAAGCCGCGGGGAAAAGCTAGTATTAAATAAATGAGAGCACAACTACCGTTTATATTTGAAATCGTTAGATTCATAGTCAAGTACGAATACGAGGCTATACAAGCAATAAGGCAATTAAATATAATATAAGTAGTAAAAAGCTACTGAGAATAGTTACAACGTATAAAAAAATTAATTGATTATATAAGGTGGGGCAGAGGATTATATTATTTCAAAAAATCACAAAATTATTTATATTTAATTGTTTATTATATTAATTGCTTATTAAATTATATTCAATTAATTATTTTACTTTTTACTATTATATTTCAATACAAAGCATGGTGTTTTCTCTTTCCAATACCGCTTAGATCATATTTCTAGCAGATACAATGATTTCTAAGAGACCTACATTACGAGTTTTTCTAAAAAGCGAACAACTTAGCCTGAGGGGTTAAACTAAGCTTATTTTAAGCATAGTATGTATCAAATCAAAGGCATTGTAACAGTGCGGAAATATGGGTATTTTCTGGACTTGGTTCGAACGCCAAGGTCTAATTCAAATGTAATTCACTGAAAAGAAATTCGGGTGTTGTTAATGCGGTTACTTGATAAAATTATATAAAAATGTACGAAATTGAAGATTTTCAGTCTTACTAAAAAAAAACTTCTCAATGAACGGCATTTTTGTACGTTTACTAATAAGAATATCACGTTTTTTGTGATTTTTATGTTGGTCAAATTGTATCTTTCTAGATCTGCGCAGGCGCCGCGGCCATCTTGTTTTATATCTTACCCGTAAAACTTAATTTTTGACATGTTGAATTGTGTTTGCAGTTAATTTTATGTTTTCGAACATAATTTCTGTTTAAATGATCAATCACTTTAATATTAGTGTAATTCAACATATTTACCAATGCTGGTGTTATTTGTTTTCAGTTTTAGTCCTTAAATAATGTTTTGTTGATAATATTGTTTTGTCAATGATAGGTTTTAGGTTATTTCTAAAATGTTAAGACTTAATGACTTTTCCACGTGTATTTAATAAAATTTCCATGAAATTAATATTATTTAATAATGTAAAAGCGTGAGTGTAAATAAAAACAGATTCGAGAAATCAACGTTTTAATTGAGTAAAAATCAATCCAAGATGTAAGATTTTTTGTGTTATTCTTTCGAAATTCCAAATTACGCGATAAAAAATTAAGTGATATCTTCCAAATTCATTAAGTAAAAGGGTTGTGTTTTTTAAATTTTGAATTATCGGAAAATTTTCGACCTTTTAATAGAATACCTTTACGGTCAGCTGTTATTTTCAACTTTTTCATTTGTAAGCTTAAAATACTGCAATTTTCAAACACGATCTTTTATTTCAGAAACAAAAATCTAAAAGGCAATTTTTTTTATTTCTTAAGTGATATTTGTTTTTACGACATCTTCAAAAATAATAAATATACAAGATTTAAAATACGTCGGAAAAATTCCAAAATTTGATCAGAAATCATTAAAAAACAGTCGTTTACATGAGATAAACTACCCTGCCAGGCTGTGTAAGCAATGCATATTTGTTTCCATGAACAATTTTTTTAATTAGTTATGTTTTCACGTACACGCTCGTTTACCAATTGAACAAAATTTTCACGGGGTTTTTTAGTAAGGCTGTCAGTGTATAAATATTACTGGTACACGTTTGCCCCTCTACTTTAAATGTGTTTTAAATCTTACATTTATTTAGTTAATAAAGAATCGTTTTTTGTGGTAAGCATTAGATTGTTTAACAGTTGTGAATTATTTAAAAAACCTTTTTTTAGTAAGGGTATCAATACGGTCATACGCTATATGATTTCTCATACATTTTATTAATTACTCCTTTTCGTAAGAAAAAATATTTTCAACTGCTTGTTTAGTTTCCCGTATCATATATATATATATATATATATATATATATTTACACTCTTAAAATGTAATTTACAATAAAATCAAAATAGACAATTAATTCTATTCATTAAAATTTTGAGGGTTTCTTTTTCATTGTTTTGAAAATATTAATAAAATCTTGTATTTTACAAACGCCAGAAGCATTGTATTATATTCCTCTAATTAAATTCATTGAAATAGCTTAGGTAGAGATTCTTTACGGTCCTGCCTATTGATTACTTATTGGCCTATCATTTTGATATGCATTACCATCGTATACTGGAATATATCCTATGTGCTGAAAAGAACACGGATAAAGAACATTCAAAATAGCTTATGTGACACTATTTGTAACACGAGCTTAATTTGGGTACACGATTAAGGATGCCGGCACATAGTCTTTATTTAATAGCTGAGTAAATTCTTATCATATGGGATATATTGTAAACGATTGCGAAAAAATTGGCGTCTAATGGCAGCAATCACTCGTTTTCGACAAAACCGTCACAGGCTATATTATATATGAACATTTATAATCTTGTAGTTTATGTCTTTGACTACAAGTTACATTACGTTAACGTAGTCCTAAATGAGCAATAAATACATGAAAAAATCTGTTCATGCGAGACTTAATTAAGTCTGAATTAAGTGATTACGTATACTTAATAGTCGTTAAAAACTAGTTTTCACAGATATCAATGAATTTGCAAACGAGCGTTATTATTTGCAGAACTTTATAGCTGGTTCATTTTACGCTGAGATCGGAAGAAAAAATAAGAAAAAATAGTGGAATCCGAAGCACGTAAATATGAGCAAACTAGGCTAAGTCCTTTCAGATCAGAAAGTATTTTAAAATATACATACGTACGCTAAAAATGGGTTAAAAGCATAGTAATAAGTGACTTCTCCATTTGATATTCCATATGTTTTTAAAGAAAGCAAAAGTGACTGTTCTAAATATTAAATAACATCAAAACGGAAATGTCGAGGTCAAATATTTCGAGCACAGTAAACAATTTCCAAGATATTGATTTGAAGGGACGGCTCAAAATTATTTATAAAAATACTAGCGAGATTTACCCGGCGTCGCTCGGGAATATGAATAGTTTGAAGTAATGTATGTTTTAAAGTTGTAAGTTCTAGGTATCTGAAAACTTGGGTGGAAATGATTATATTTTTTTTTAAATAAGCTCCATTTTTCATAAGGCCCTGAGAAAAATAATTTCCCTCAGGGCCTATGTCATCTTTGGGGATGCTGTGTGGAGGGTTTTTCTTTTTAAGGAAAAGGAGGTAAGGAGAGTTCTGGGAAGGAAAAGGGTTTAAGGAGTGGGTAGGAATCCGGGGCTCAGTGTGTCTTGGTCATCTGCCTCCAAGATCTAGACTAACCTCACCCCTTGAACCCGGGCATCCCTGCTAAATCACCAAACGTAGCAAACTACTTGAGGTGATCTATGGCAGAGGTGTTGGTTATCCAATAAAGGTTCCCGGGCGGCAGTACCCATTCCCACCTCCCAAATTGAAAATTAATGTAAGCAATTGAAAAATAATTCGTTTCAATATTGGTGTCATGTATTCCTCGGGCATCCCCGATTGGATCTACTATTCACGTTAATGTTCTACGTCCCTCTCTGTATTCATTGTATACGCATACTTTTACCACACATAATTATTTATTTTCTTTGATCATGCCACGTCTTCCTCCATCCCCTACTTCAATACGTACTTTTCCACACGTACATTGTACATTCTCCTTACACCCCTTTCTTCATTCGTCATGAACGCCTCATCTTGTCACACATGTGCATTTGATTAATTTGGTCGTGCCATGTCTTCCACGGGTGTCCCCAACTAGCTTCCACTTCATACATTCTTCTTATACCTCGTTTGTATACCATTATTTTGTACATCACGCCTATTTTGTATACATGCACGCCTCATTTTTCCACAAATAATTATATGATTAACGTATTTCTCAGGTGTCCCTGACGTTTTCTACTCTGATTTTCGTTATTATTGTTAAAAAAAATTATATCAATTTTTATTCGACTCCATATCTCATTCCAGTCTTAAGATAAAGCATTATGTTTTCCTCTGGTTGGGCGTCCTCCACTTTTTCTACTATTCTCTATTGTACACCATGTTGTTACGGTCAAATTGTTTTCACTATTGTAACTAACGTACTGTTTGTTTCTGTTTATAAAAAAAAAAAAATATTATATATGAGCCTTAATTCGACTCTGTATCTTATTTTAGTACATAGATAATGCGCTAAGTCGTCCATTGGCATCTCCGAATGAGGAAAATAATTTCTTTTAGGGTCTCTGTCTATCTTTGGGGATGCTGTGTGGAGGATATTTTTGTGGAAATGGAAGGGTGAACCTGAGTCTTGAAGAGACCCATGTTGTAGGAAAAAGGAAACACAGAGACCTTGATACTAGATAGATACACAGCTGCTACCAACGTTGCTCGGAGTTTATGCAGAGTTTTTCGAAATTAGAAGTAGGCAAAAAATTTCTTCTTAATTTGACCGACAGGTAGGTAAAATTACTTTAAAAAGTATCAAAAAACTACTTTAAAGTTTCATCAACCTCGGAATGAAACTGTAATTACAATCACTTGCACTTTGTCAATCCATTGTCACATTTGGAATACTAGCTTGCTACAAACATAGCAATTGACCCAATTCAAAAAATACAAAAAGCAATAATTAAACTCATCCTGCAAGTACCATTTCACACAGATTCTAGCGAAATCTACAAAGCATTAGAAGTCATGTCAATAAGACAACTTTATGCCAAATCTGCTATAATATACCTTGTCCAAAACAAACAACACATTCCAATTCAACCAAAAACCATAACAAAAACCAGGTCCTCAACAAATAAAACACTGAACATACCGATAACCCACACCACACATGGACAAAGACACTTTCAGTATTATGCAACCAAACTTTTTAATTGCATGC
The DNA here is from genome assembly GCA_936435175.1 of Glyphotaelius pellucidus. Classification (NCBI taxonomy): domain Eukaryota; kingdom Metazoa; phylum Arthropoda; class Insecta; order Trichoptera; family Limnephilidae; genus Glyphotaelius; species Glyphotaelius pellucidus. Next base: position 8,554,713 of record OW386542.1, read on the forward strand.
CCATTACTTTGAACTACTATCTGCAAATACATCTACAATACTATCTGCAAATACATCTACAAACATTCATAAAAAACATATCACTGACTGGATTAAAAATCAAGATATTAACTTTATACAAAACATTATTATTCACAACCAAACATAACAAAACTATAAAAAGTATAAAATTAAATAAACCTAAAAATTAAGTAGTTTTCAAGTATCCAACAACTATACATACAATTATTTATTATTTTAACTTTATGAGTAAAACCTCAAACTGTAATATTTAATTAAATGAAGACATTATGAGCGAAACTCAATCGAAAATCTGGAAACAGAAAAATCAGAAAAAGATATTGGCACCTCTGGGACTCGAACCCAGGACCTCCCTACTTTCCGGGTTGGGTTGGGTTTCCCAACCCGGAAAGTAGGGAGGTCCTGGGTTCGAGTCCCAGAGGTGCCAATATCTTTTTCTGTTTCCAGATTTTCGATTGAGTTTCGCTCACAATGTCTTCATTTAATTAACTATACATACACTTACAATTTATATATGTGTGTACATATATGTATGTGTATGTGAATGTGTATGCGTATGTTTACGTATGTATATATATATTCATATGCATGTGTGCAGGTGTATTTATATATATATATTCATATATATATTCATATTCATATATATATTCATATGCATGTGTGCAGGTACATGTATTTATATGGACGTGTATGTATGTATATGTTTATATAATATGATAATAAAACGATAATAAAATGTATAAAAAAATAATAATTAAATAACTAATTTTCTACAACAACACAAAAATACTTGTCACACATAATCATAAGCACGTCAACACCTCAGCACAGGTTCTCCTAATGAGGTGTTCACGAAACATACAATATTACCCACACACAGCTTTACCTTCTCAAACCTACCTTACACACAACATAATACTAAAAAAAAAAAAATCTTTTTGCTTACTGCTACAGAAAATTAACGTTTTGTACTCCTATGTAAACCTCTGTAATCAATTGTAAAATGTGTATTCAAGAATAGACATAAATAAAAAAAAAAAATAAATAAATAAAAAAAATCGATACAAACAAACAGTCGCCTTTAAATATTAGATAAGGCGTATTTATGGCATGGTAACATCGGTTTAATCAACATTTCAATCAACTTATCTTTACACATTATTAACTTAATAAGTCTTAACTCCAACAGCACTTCAATTCCGATTACATTGTACTGAGGTACTAAAATTAATCACGAACCACACAAACGATTAGATACCGATTAGTGGAAAGAACATAATACGTACCTGACCCTTTTGGCTTTCCAAGAAAATAAGACTTTTCCTTAAAACGGAATAACCACTTTCAGAAATAGATTTCAACGTGTTTGCTTTGAAAAAAGATGTTTAACAACGCTTAAAAAGCTGTTATAAGTGTTGGTTATTACCGAATCGCTAATTGAGTTGATGGCAAAAAATGAATGTTGGCTTGATGTTGACACGTTCTTCGGTATTGGAGGGTTTACCGCGGCGGGGCCGGCAGACACGCCAGCCAGCCACCCAGCCACCCAACCAGCCAGCCAGTCCTATGCGGCAGTTGTAAAAGAGACCCTGAATGGAAGGTTTCGTTGCTATTGATTTTGGAATTTAGCCAAATATGAAAATAGCTGAATGCTCCTGAAAAATATTTAACGGTCACGAGTGGCCTTGACCGCTTTGTCAATCTGCGAGAATGCGTACAAGTTCTTTCTGCAGCGCCTCTCTTTCCTGATTATGTGCCCTCTCCCTCGCCGGGTCGTATCTTAGATTGAGACAGGCCTATTTTATGATTGCGGCAGGAATGGAAACGATCGAATAACGTCGGGGGTTGCTTTGGTGCCTGTTAACATGCTGAAAAGCCCATTCAATTATATAATCGCTCTGCAGGTAACCGTGAAAAAGCATTTATCACTTTATAAAGACCCCAGCGTTTTCACTTTAGATTAAAATGTCGCCATCTGAGTGAATCACTTAAAAGGTTACGTTAGGTTAAGTTAGGTTAGGTAAGATTAGTTTTTTTTTTCTATTTAACTACAATATCAAGTAAGGTAAAAATACAACATAAATAATAATATATTGAAAAATATTGTGTTAAGTAGTTTGTTCTCATTCCTCCTCACTAGGTTTTCCTGTTTCGAGGCGGACTGATGGTTGTTGTATGTTGGTCATAATTCCTCCTCATCTAGTTTGTTTTTTTCCACAAGATAGAAATAGACAAGGTAAAAAGTGTTTATGTTTTTTTTCTGTAAGTTGCGTTGGTGTTACTTTATAATTTTTATGATTTCTTCATCTTCGAGTTTAGTTAGCCATAATTTGATTTTTTTTTAACTTTAGTATTTCCATGATGTTTTTAATTTCGATTGAAAGCGCTTTATATAATTTTGTAGCATGGAACCGATGATTTTTCTGACCTACAGATGTATTTAATTTTGGAATGTTTAGTAGATTTGGGGAATTTGTCCTTGTAGTATAGGTATGTTGGTCATCAAGGTACTCTTTTTTTTCTTTAAATTTAAGTTAATAAACCGTTTTCAATAAACGATAAAGTTTCAGGGCGTTTTAAAAATTATTAAGTGTGTTAGAATCGCGATCCATGTTCAGTACAAAATTATGCATACTTCATTTACTTTTTTTTTTAAATTTCCAAGAGCCGTAACTTAGTTCTGTATTGTAAGCCAAACTTTTATTGATAATGAAGAAAAGTTTTATCTTGGTGCATCCAATGTTAGACTCAGTGAAATTTAACTTTCGCATCACCGAACTTAGCGCGGGTTAAGACCGCTTAACAGGATGTAAAAACTTTGCAGACTTTATTGCGAGGGAGTTAAACTTCAAATATTAATATCTTTCGTGGAACTTTCGAATTTTGCGAGAGAATCGATGAATACCTTTGATAACATTATTATTTTTTAACGCGTTTTCAAGTTCCTCTTTCCGCCAGTAAATTAACTACGTTACAGCTTGGCACGCTCTTCGACACATTGAAAAAAGCTTATTCAACATTTTTTCGATTCTCTTTTTTTCATCAAATAAGGAGATGTGCCAAGAAACCAAAGATAATTTTTCAAAAGGTTTCGTAAAGTATGTTATTTTGTCTTCAAATTGATACAACCACATTACTTTTACTACAACAAACGCAGGTCTTTAAAATGAACGTTTACATTAACCAAGCTTTTTTTCTGTAGTCAAATAAAGGTTGACAAATTATAATGACATTCGATTTAAAAATACAAAATGCTCGCCTAAATACCTAAATCAAAACTTCGCGTCGTTACGCAACAAGCAATCTTCACTAATGAAAGCAATATTTTGTGTGTATTGTCATCAGTGGGAATATTTAATATGCAGCCATTACTTAGGACAGTTACAATGTTCCGGGAAAAATAACATTTCTTAAGGGTCTGCCATCAGAATGTTTTCGCGAAAAAAATGTTTACTAATTCGTAGACTGATTTATTTTTAGAGTGTGAAAATATATTTAACAGGAAATGTCAAGATTTCGATCGAACTATTATAAATCCATTACTGTAATTATGTACGTGGTGGTTTTAAAACTTTCTAAGATCTATTTTTTTTTTCTATCAAATTGAAATAAATCAAGTTATTCCTGGTTACGCTGGCAACAGTTGGGCAACTATTTCAAAATCTAAACAAAATCAACGAATGTCGTTCAATGTTGATCGTTAAAAAACTTTAAATTACATAAATTACGTTAAGTTTTAAGATTAAGATTTCCAGGGATTTTCCTTAATTTCCTGACATTTTCAATACGAAGACGAAGTTGACATTCAAAACTTTTTATTCTACATAAACCATAATATAATTCGATTTTTTAAATAAAAACAACATTAAAAATGCTAATAAAATGTTGGTGAATTGACACAGTTTCTTTAAATTATTTATAAAAACATTTTCGTTGTATACTTAACCTTCGACCCTGTCGTGTGGGGTCTTTAAAAGCCCATGTTTTACAGAATTGCTAATTATGTACATTTTAAATGTCCCCACTGATTACTTACCTTAGGTAGCTTCCTAAAAGGGACTACACTAGTGCCGCCGACATTTAGTCTGCGCATAGATATGCGTGAGATACAGACGTGTGTTTCGGCGTGAGGCTCAACAAAAATCAACAAAATACAATAAAAACCTTTGTTTAAATTTTTTTTCATTGTTTTTTGTTGATTTTTTCGTAATAATAACAATAAGTCTGTATCAATCTCAAATAGTCAAAAGTTTGATAGAAATTGCTTAGATTTTTTTTTAAACTTTACTAATAAAAAAAAATTATAAAAAGATGTTCGTTATTGATTTTTAAGCCATTACATCGAAAATAAATATATAATTTTTAGTTGTTTCTTTTTTATTTCGATGCAGCTCCTATCACCTGACTATAATCAGTTAAAGTAACACATAAAATATATTCTATAACATATTTTGTGTTATTATGACCCGAAAATAAATATGAAATATTTTGATTTTTGGGATCGTTGATGACCCCGCGCGAATCCTCCCGTTAAAAAAAGACGCGAAGGGCGGAGGGTTAAATACAAATGATTTTATGTAATAATAAGTAGCTTCTTCAATAATAGAAAATTTGCTTTACGGCGTCATTTTAATATGAAAAGAAATCAATTTGTGTGCACCACTTATTTTATCAAAATAATCATCATGTTTCGAAACTATTGGTTTCTTCGTAAGAATAAAAAGAAAATTTATATTATATCCATTGGCTTCGAATCTTGTTGATAATTTTGATTAAATAAATATTTTTCTTCATTTAACTTGTGCAATTTCATTTAATAATACAAAAATTTAGATACAATTTGATTAAAAACAATTCCAAAACTTTCTAAGCGCTCTTAATTTATGACATTAAATGAAGGCCATCCGCTAAAATTCCCCAAGCGAACTTACAAAGACCCGCCTCCCTTCGATTTTCACCAAAGGTGTAAACGGTATAGATATTTGCCTAACCAGTGGCGGATTTGCCCTAAGGCCAAGTAGGCCCGGGCCCAGGGCGGCCAGATATTAGGGGCGACCAATCGGGACAAAAAAGTCACTGATGATAACAAGAAATAAACGGTCGTAAAATGATAACAAAAGAACGGTCGCAAAAAATTCAGAATCACTATTTTTTGGTAAAAGTTGATACATTGTCAGAAGAACGCAAAAATGACAGAATGCTTATAAATTACGTTACAATAAATTTAATTTTATAACTAACGTGACGAAACTAAGCGCATCTGAAGTCGAAGAAAAGGCCAAAGCATTGCAAATGGTTTATTCTACTGACTTAGAAGACAATTTTTCAGAAGAACGTCTCCATTTTCGTGCTCACTGCAGTGTAAAAATGAGGATCGAAACAGTGCTGTCAGTTTGTTGAAATGGTTACGAATTGAAGGTCTTCAAACCATTTTCTCAAACGTGGATATTGCTCTTCGTATTTGTGTGTATACTCACCGCCAGTAACTGTTCTGGAGAACGATCGTTTTCTTGTTTGCGACGAGTTAAAAATTATGTACGCACAACAATAACGGAGCAAAGGTTAAACAATCTTGCTTTGCTAAACATAGAAGCGTATTGTTTTAACAAAATGGGATTGCGAAGATTTAATTAATGATTTTGCTTCGCTTAAGTGCAGACGAGTTTTGTAACACATTTTGAAAGCTTATTATATATTGTATGAGAGTACACCTTAGTTAAACTAGTTAAATAAATAAAACCTAAAACCGTTTTAAATGTTTTCTTTAAATTTGCAATTACCCTTGAAACCTTAGAAAGTATTACAAACTAGCAACTATTATAGTTAACTAAATTTCTGTATTGATTTCGATAAAATTTGGCAATTAAGTAGATTCATTGTGTAGTCCATATGGTACTTACTACATGGCCTGGGGCCTAGGGCGGCCAAGTCTGCAAATCCGCCACTGCTGCCTAAGCATTAATTTATATCATTAGAATTAAAATCATATAAAAAATATCAGCTAAGTCTACCGATCTTTCAACAACTACGCTCTTTAACACGTCCGTAAACTAAGGGATGTGCACAATTTATTTGTGTAAAAAAACAGTTTGTTTATTTTGGTATCTTTATTTTTCACTTCTTCCAGTTTGCAGTCGCAGCTTAAAGAATTAACTTTACCAGCACACATCTTTAGCGATGTACAAACAACTTATGTACCTACCACTCGAAAGATAAGTCGTTATGTTGAGTTTCTGTGAAAGAGCTTTAAAAGATTTTAAAAGAGAAGTAATGTTGTGCATTCGCGTAACTTTCATTTTTCGCACGAATGTACGTCTTGTTTGCTTTTATTCTAAAAGCTCTCTAACCTGTGTCAGTGATTCAAAATGCGTAGAAAGTGGATGTACATATTCACAATCAATAATTGGATAGGTGTGTGAAAACACTTTTAATATAATGTAGATGTTGAAACGTTGTTTGTTTCATTTATGTTTCTCACAAACATTACACTTATTATTACACTTTACACTTATTACGAGTATTACAATATACCTACACTTAATATAACACTTAACAAACACTTACTTTAACTTATTATACTTTACACTTATTTTTTTTTTTTACATGAGCTCCACACAAGAGGCCCTGAGGAAAATAATTTCCCTCAGGCCCATGTCATCTTTGGGGATGCTGTGTGGAGGGTTTTTTTTTTTAAGGAAAGGAAGGGGAGGAGAGTTCTGGGAAGGAAAAGGGTTTAAGGGGTGGGTAGGAATCTGGGGTTCAGTGTGTCCTGCTCATCCGCCTCCAAGACCTAGACAAACCTCACCCCATGAACCCGGGCACCCCTGCTAAATCACCAAACGTAGCGAACCACTTGGGGTGACCTATGGCAGAGGTGTTGGTTATCCAATAAAGGTTCCCGGGGCGGCGGTACCCATTATTGTTGCACTATTGTATGCACATTTTTTGCAAGCTGTTAAGACAAACTTTAATCTTGTTTTCATTATATGCTCACTGTTTGTTCTTTCTAGGTACAATGATAAAATATATTAAACTATATTACCCACGCATAGGTTGCGCCTTAGAAGGTTCCTATTATTCTTATTATTTTCATGATATTGTATATATCAAATGTAACATTTGGGAAAAAAATATATAAATATTTCTATTTTTGAAAATGACAATTTATGATGGAATTCCATTATAATAATATAATAAATCCTTGTTGACCACCCATCTCCCCTTCCCCCATTTGTAATGTATATGAACCGTAGATTAAGAATAATTTTTACCAGTCTGAAGATGTCACAAATAAATTAAAGTGGAAATAAGTGTAATATTTGTTTTAATATATTATGTATGAAAACAAAAAGAAAACCCTACCTACGTTCACCATAGTTTCAACCCACCTTTTTTCCGACTTATTTTTTCACAATGAATCATTGTCAATGGGGTGGAATACGGATCAAAAAATAATAAGCTGAAAAATTCGAGATTCATCTGAATTCATAATTGTAATGATGTTGAGAGCTGAAATTATTATGTATATATATTTTTTTTATGTAAGCTTTACATAGGAAGGAAGGAGAAGAAGTTCTGAGAAATAAAAGTGTATTAGGGGTAGTTAGGAAGCTGAGGATCATTGTGTCCAGGAGTGACGGAATGAATCCACCCCTCTAACTGCGGTGAAGGCGATGAGTCGAGATTCTGGCTGGAAAGGTCAAAAGGCCAACCTCAACAGTCTCTTTCGATCCGGCTTGCCAAGACCTGGACAAACATCACCCCACATGAACCTGGGCACCCCTGCAAAGTCATCAAACTTAGCGAACCACTAGGGGTGATCTATGGCAGAGGTGTTGGTTATCCAGTAAGTGGATTCCGGTACCCATTCACGCCTTCCTAATTTACATATCCTTGAAACCCAAATTGAAAATTGTGCAATATTTTATAAAACAGATGTTCGGCTTAGGTAGGTAGTTAATAGGATGAACTTGTTATCTATACCAAGAATCAATTCATCGATATTTATGCGATGATTGGTTAATTGCCTAAACAACTTATGTATTTACGTAATTAAAGAATACTTGTGGCTTTTACTGCACACAAAACTAACAATAACAACGTATCAATATGCATCTAATGGGCTGTCTAAACAAATTAACACAAATTATTTGCTTCCGAGTGTTATAAGACTGTTAGAAAATAAATTGTTCGGTGGCTTTATGTTTGTATCTCATTAAAATTACAAACAATTTCATTGTGGGAGTAAACTGAAATGATATTAAATGTCGCTGCCTATTATTTTGATGAAATTCACCAACCCTCGTGAATAATTAACATTTTGTTTGACATATCATGTTACGACACATTTAAGCCAAATAATCAGTCAAACAATAAACAAACTTCAAGTGTATCCGAGTAATCCACTCATACACTTTTGATGAGTGTTGCGTACCACATCAAAGCGCGTGATTTTCCACAATAAATAAACTATTTCTAACAAGAATTATTATCCAAACTACTTCGTATTTTTTTCAATTTTATCATTATATGCAAAACGTTTTATATTCAATACACAATATACTCGTATACTTTTTATACTTTACGGCACACAAAAAGCTCGGAGGGGCTTTATCCTTAACCACACACAGAAAGCTCGGAGGGATTTATACTTAACCACACACAGAAAGCTCGGAGGGGTTTATACTAAACCACACATAGAAAGCTCTGAGAGGTTTATACTTAACCACAAACAGAAAGCTCGGAGGAGCTTTTTACTTAACCGCACACAGAGAGCTCGGTGGGGCTTTATACTTAAACACACACAGAAAGCTCGGAGGGGTTTATACTTAACCACACATAGAAAGCTCTGAGAGGTTTAGACTTAACCACACAGAAAACTCGGAAGGGTTTATACTTAACCACACATAGAAAACTCGGAGGGGTTTATACTTAACCGCACATAGAAAACTCGGAGGGGTTTATACTTAACCACACATAGAAAGCTCGGAGGGGTTTATACTTAACCAAACACAGATAGCTCGGAGGGGCTTTATACTTAACCACATACAGAAAGTTCGGAGGAAATGAATTTCCCTCAAAACCTATGTCATCTTTGGGGATACTGTGCGGAAGGTATTTTTAAGGAAAGAAAGAAGAGGAAGTTTTGGGAAGGAAAAATATGTATCAGTGTGTCCAGAAGAGATCATCTCTCCACTACGGTGCAAGGCGATGGATCGAGAGAGATCAGTTGCAGAGATCAAAGGGTCTCCCCAAAATCTCGATCTGACCCGCTACGCAGCTGGTAGGCATAATCTATCTACTCTAGTAAATTAATATTACGGTGTATTTACTCCGGCAAAATATTTATGCGGTGTCATAATAATACTGCTGAAAAATATAATTGAATGATTATCGAGATACGTTTTGGGTTATAATGCCGTGTTGCCGTGTTGCCGTGTTGCCTTAATCAAAGTTTCCCATTTAGTTTTTTGCCTGTACTAACATGTGTACAATATAATGTAAGTGGTCTAATGATTCAATGGTCTAAGTCTAGTGTCTAAAGGATGAAGAATGATTCTCCTAAAAGAACAAACGTTAGGTACAATGACAGATATTGTTTGCGCACAAAACAACCATTTTCAGACTGCGTGGCATTTTGTGGATATTTTTCTCTCAGATTTTCGCAACTGTTTGAAAATGAAATATATACTTTCTTTTTTATACACTTGGTTAAGAAATCTCAAAAAAATTGAAAATGTCACGATTTGCCCCTTGTGGCGTGTTATTGAACCTGTACTTAAAGAAACTTTCATCAATGAAAACAAACAAATTGTTCAAAGTCAAATAAAATTGGAAAAATGCTCATTTCGTTGGGCTGCTGCGAAAGCTTGTAAAATCCGTGAACATGTCATAAAATAATATTAGTTTTTGAATTCTCTCTAAAGCAAAATTGTTTTCTTAAAATGCATCAGGAATCGGTGGAAATACAAGCGTTACCCAGTTTCATACAATTTTAATGAATAGTAACTCCAAATCTTTTCTAGAACTTACCATCTGTTGAAAGAAAACCACAGAATCACATATCTACTGCATAAATTATTTTTGTTTGTTTGTGTTAAAGTTACTGTTTGTTCTTTTGATTAAATTCAGGACTTAAAATAAATAAAGGGAGTTCTGGTAAATTTTTTTCTGAGGTGTATTTGAATGTGTAGTATGAGCCGGTTTTCGAATAGGTCATTTTGATTTAATGCCATGGATGGTTACAGCCCAGTAAAACCAGAAGTACCTATATAAACCACTGGGATAAAAACGTGTATCTATTAGTATTATTATTGAGTGCAACCACTACCTGTGGCCCTCCCTGACGAACTTTTTAGGATTTTGGGAACTTCACTCCCTGCAGCTCAAAAGAAAGGAATTATTCATACAGCGAAGAGGCTATATTGACAACTCGGCTATTTTGAAACGTAAATGTAAATATATACATTCCAGATAATTTTAGACACCGTCTTCATAGATTATTCAATCTTACTGTCAGTAGGACCAAACTGCCAATGATTTTTCCTGTAGGGAGGAATATAATTCTCCTGAATAGAATTTCTTCCGAGAGAGATTCAAAAGACTAAAACTTTAAATTTTTTAAAGAATTTCTCTATATTGACGACATCTGGAACCACTGCCCGAATCTTTTTCTTAATTTTTTTTTTGATATTTGTTAATATTCATCATCCTCATCCTATTGATTAGTCAAACATTTCCAAATACCAAATTTTGAGATAATGTGGAAAGCAGTATTCGAATGCTAACCATAAACCAAATTTTATTTACTGTTGTTGAAAAGTGAGATCATAATCAAAGCGGCCAAAGAGCACAGTTCGTACGTACTGTAATGCGTCATTTCCGTTTCATCCGGGTTTCAAATTACAACAGAGCTACAGAAGTTTCACTCCAAAAAAATATTATTTTCATTTCTAATTGATATTATCGTCGTGCCTTCGGCTCTAAGACAGAGCTCATTAAATGATGGTGTATCAAGTCGGGGTGTAATTGAGAATTATGGTGCGTGTTGAGTGGTGGCTATAATAATAATATTGTGATCAAATCGGTGAGCTTAGCTTAGTGAGTCGTGCTAGATTAATTATTAATGGATTGCTTTGGGATACGTTTAATATTTGTATATATGGCAACCAATTTAATTATTTTCATTTGGTGTAAATATTCATCATCCACGTTATTAATTTATTGTTATTCCAAGCACATATATAGAATCTCTATTTTTTATTTATCAAAGCTGAGTGAGTTACCCGACTTCGCTCAAGGAATTGATATGAGATTGAACTGACGTTCGAACTCACAACGGATCTTGCTATGTATAGCATTACTAATGGGTAAACAATAATGGTCAACAATATTCCAAAATATTCCATAATATTCGAGTGTTCTGGAATGTTCCAATGATCTGCGATGTTCCGGGATGTCCCCGAACGTTTCAGACTATTCCCGACAATTCCACAACATTTTTATTCACAACATTAAAAAATGATGTATTTAAAATTTTCACAGCCAAAGTTATTTAAAAAGATTTTTTTTCTTCGTACCTTACAGAAAGTAACATGCTCTTCTAACATAAATTAACGGTTTCATGCCGACTCAGAATCGAGTCAACTCAACACCCATTTGAAAATTCATTAAAATCTATTGAAAAAATAATTTTAAAATAGCCCATAACTCTAACCTAACGTAACCTATTTTATAATTTTATTTTCATCAGTTTTAATAAATTTTCTGATGAGTTGTCCGGTCACCTAAATTTACACGTGTCATTGATGTATTTGAGATTAAATAGCAAACAACGAAATGAATAAATAAAACCATTTACGTTCGAGATATTGTCTTGAGATAATCTTACAACATTATTCTTCGAAACTGTTTCAACAGCTAAAAAGCAGCCTAAGTAGTATTTTTTCTGGACAAATTCTACTTTCGTGCATTCTTCAGACTCTTGGCTTTGAAATCTTTCTAGTTGAAGCCATAAGACCTTCGATTTTTTTTCCATTTATTCTCTGGACCTCCACAAACCAAACTTTAAAATGCGACTATAGGCCTAAAAAATTTTCTTTACCATAATCCCTACCTTCAAAGATGCATATAAATATGCCCAACATTGTTTCATCACTAATTCAACATTGATAGTCTTGTTGGATACAACATTACTCCGGCAAGGGCTCGTTACTAACTTCATATCGTTTCCGTAGGGGTGAGCAGAGGGAACGAACAGCCAAACAACTCGATCTTGGCACACACTCCTTACCACAGTCACATTCATATATAATCTTCTATTATTTTCTTTTCTGCCTTTTGACATGCCCGACTCAAGTATCTGATTCACTTGGTCGTGCCATGTCTTCCTTCTCCCATATATACCTACACCTTACACTTCTTTTTTTTCTCTTTAATGATATAACAAAATATTATATAATGAGAACAGACGACGACTGTATTCTTGAATTTTGTTATATTTTCCAGCTAAATAAAGTTTCTTCATCAAAAAATAAGTCAAACGAGGACTTCATGTAAATTAATACATTAGGTATACTTTTGAAAATCGAAATAACGACATTTGACATGGAATTTTGCAACGTGCTTTTTCACAGACAAAATTAATAAACATTTTTGCAATTGACAAGACAGAATAATAGTCAGATTTAGTTTTTTCTTGCCAAGCGAATAAAGTATATGTAAGAACGCTAGGAGCATTTTTAAGGTTCAAAATACCTTAAAACCGAAGTAAGTTTGGTGAGCTACTGGCAAATCGAAGGTGGATTTCTTGGGATTCCGTGACAGTTGATCCCCCGACAGTTGGCGTCCCGGCATACTTATATACAATATGCAGTCGGTTTAGGGAAAATATGCTGTACCTACTTACATAAAATAAAACTTAATGTCCCCGAAGAGGTGTAAGACATACCGTCAAATAACAAAAGTATGAAATATGTTTTCATTCAAATGCATCAAAGATAAAACTCGTTGTCTTTAAACTGTATGTATCAGCGAAAAAATACAAAAAATTGACCAACTTTTTATTAAAGATATTTTTTAAAATGATTTTAAGTTTAAAATTGGCTAATAATGTAACCATTAAACAAAAATATATAATTTTCTAATAATTTAAATTTCGGGAGAACAACAGTCGGGAGATCACCATTTCTTGTCAACTGTCGGTCACTATTTCTTGGCTTAGGTACTGTGGATGAATAAAAGAAAAACTGAGATATTGCTAAGATTTTGATCGATCGCGTGAGTGACATTTGGGACACTATCGCGAGAAAACTACTAAGTCATCCGCAATATCAATTTCATTGATTTCGGTTTAAACCATTTACAAACTGCAAAAACTGAATGTGTTGCGAAATAATGACATGTGTTTATTATTTACCATTGTTGATTTATCATATAAAAATATGCCACCATAATTTGGCAGCGTCCACACATTAAATCAAAAAACAATGTTAATAAAACACGTCTGACGGCCTCCGTAGTCGAGGAATTGAATCCCGGCGAGAGCAAATAAATTTTATTTGGTGAATTTGTGCTTTTTCGCAATGAATTCATTTAAAATATGGTAAAGTATATTTACCATATTTTACTTGACCAATCCATTACTTGACATGGATTTAGCCGTGTTTGTTTGTTTTAACCAGATCTAAATAGCCAGGTCCTTCCTCTCCTCCCCCTTTCCCATCGCTTTCCCCTCCCCATTACCTTCAGCCTCCCAACATAAACCAATTGGGGATGCCATAGTCTACTGGCTCCAGATGAGAGCAGCTGGGACTCTCGTGAGGTATTAAGATGAAGCTATACGTGAAATCCTATTTTGATACTATTTAGATTCATCTTTACGACGAATCGGTTTACATTATGAACATCAAAAAATATGCTACGGATAAATTAAAGCATTTACTAGCTTTTCTAAGTATTTGAATTACAATAAAATTATTATTTACATAACAAAAAAATAAGAATAAACCACTAAAAAAAATATGTTTTCACGACTTAACTATGAAGAAACAATTTTTTTTTTTTATTTCTTTATGGCTCAGACTTTTTTGAGGTTTTGTATATTCAAACTTTTCTTCATTCTTATAAAATTATGCACAAAATAAATAACACCACTTTTCCGCTTACTTGCCTCATGCAAATACGACGTGCGATTTTAAATTTTGTAGGCATGAGAATTGAACTATTTCTGGCGATTATATTCCCCTTAACATTAAAAAAACCAAATCGTCAGAAAAAAGCATCAAAACTTCCAAGGCAAAATCAAATATTTAAATCACTAAGCTTAGCCTGATGTATTTTAATAACAATTTTAGTAAACGATGTACAAGTTAAAACTAAAAACTTGAGAAAAACAAAAGGGAAACTTTAATGACCGAAAAAACTTGTAAGAAAACTAGTAAAGAAAACTTGAAGACAACTTTGAGAAAATTTAATTGAAATAAAGGAACCTTCAGAAGTCAGAAATCAGATCTAGAGCGTGCAGTTTTCGCGTGATTGGATTTTAGTTTCATCTTCAAGATATCCCCTCTGCATAAAAGACAGCTCTTGCGATCAGCGAAAAAATGCAATCTTTTAAAGTGATCCCTGTTTATTATCAAAGTGATCTTGTCTCGGTGCATCTCGTTCCGAGAGCTCAAGACTGCTTCTAGTAGTTAGAAAGAATCTTCAGGTCACAATACAGAACGTTTTCTAAGCTTTCGACTCTTTTGACTCTCGACGCATTTCAACAAATTAAACTCTAGATCATCTTCAATTGATATAAAAGCGAAAAATTGAAGTGTTTTTTTTTAATCAAAATACCACATTTCAGGTTTTAATTTTAGTGCAAAGGTAGCAGAATCATATGTTAACTTTAAAAACCCACTTTATATAAATTGTAGATCGGTTGTCACAGAATTTGAACAATTCTCAAATTTCAATATTATGTAACAACCTACTGGCAATGATTGAAATTCAAGGAATTCAAATTTCGAGACATTTTTGAGATATTTTTGAAGTGAAATTTTTTTTACCATCGTTGAGATTTGTAACCCGATGTAACTGAAACGAGCGACACCAAAAAGAGACAGACACATACATCTGTAGGATGCAGCCTTCGAGAGAATGAGATAGACTAATCGGTGTCCGCTTTGTGCGGTGCTTCTTAGTCTCTCAGCCTATCCTTTATGCAGTGTTTCGAGAATAAAGTAAAAAATATTTTTTAAACTTGTTAACAATAAATAAACCCTACAATTATCCTACTCCTGATATTCTGCATTCGTATCATTCTCTCAAAGTTTAGTGTTCTGAAGGATTCACTTTTGATTTTGTTGAGTCCATATCATTTATTTATTTGTCTTTATTATCATCTTAACATTATACCTTTCAATAATAAATGATACTTTTTCCCAACAATTTTAATTCAAGTTCCGTATCTAAGTTCTGTTATTGTCAAAGTACCGTTAAACATCAGGCCCGTGACGAAACAATAATTGAAATTTCACAGAAGTTTAACTTTAACTTTGAAATTTGATGAATTGTTCAAATTCTGTGAAACAACCCGTCCTAAGTACCAGAATTTGTACCGTTTTATATCAAGTTTGTTCAAATCTGTTAAATCCAGAATGTGTATTAAGTTTGCTACACGTTCATAATATTATTCTTTTGCTGACAAACGTCAGACGTACACATTATAACCAATTTTTCAATTTCATACCAAAAAGGAACACTTTTGTAAATAACTTTTTTTTTTTTTTTACATTAACTCCACACAGGAGGCCCTGATGAAAATAATTCCCGTCAGGGCCTATGTCATCTGGGATGCTGTGTGGAGGGTCTTTTTGAGGAGAGGAAGGAATGAACATTGGTCTTGAAGAGACCCATGTTGTAGGAGGGAGGAAACACAGATGCCGGCAAATCGTTCCATAGCCGAGCTGTTGAACTCAAGAACGAGTCGAAAAAACGACCCGTTCTCATGTGACAAATGTCAACCGTGTACATATGTTGGGCGCGCGTTTGGCGTGTCTCCCGAAGGTCTCCCGAAGGTGCCGAAGGGATCAATGACGCTAGTTCCTCGGAGCATCTTCCATTGAAATACCGGTAGAACATAACTAGCTTTTACCCGTGGCTTCGCTCGCGTGGTATCAGGAATTACTGCAGCGCTTGCACTTATCGTTTATCCCCCCTATCCTCCCCCCCCCCCGACCCCTCCCCACTCCCCTCCACCCTTCTCTTTCCCTCTCCTCCCTCCCCACCAACTTCCCCCTCCTGCATTCTATACATTCATTCCCGATACATTCAGTTTTCAGACAGTTCGCGTGCCACTTAAATTTCATTATGCCAGAGCTCACCATTAGTAAAAAAAGGGTGTTATTTGGTGTAATCGTTCGGAAGTTATGCGCGTACATTTTTTCGGAGATTCATTTTTAAATAGATAAATAGATATTTACTACGATTTCTCGCAAATACACCAACATCGTTTCCACGACAACGATTTGTTTTCTGACGTTAGCAATAACTCGGTTTTGTTAGCGACAGAAAACGTATAATAAATATAATTTATTAATATTTATAATTTCTTAACGCCTTTCATAATTTCAAGCTTACCATTATGTACAGTCTATAGTTCTCGCATATAATGTATCTTCTATTGGTGAAGGAATTTAAAAAATCGGTTTATTGGTTTGTGTGTGAAAGCATAACAAACAAGCACACGCAGTTTCGCATTTATAATATAAGTATGGATGATTATTTTCTTGATGCGATGGTCCATTAAAATATAAACAGGGTGTTGAGGGACGTACTTGACTTACTTTAACCAGTGATTCCTGACATTATTTGGAGTAAAAAATATAAATGAAATTTTGGTCTCCGGTGACTTGGTTGTTACTTTTTTTTTTCAAAATTTTTTTCTTCAAAATCAAACAAAAAAAAAATTCTTCCGCATGTCTTCACTGATCACACCGCCGAGTAGCCGACCCACCCATTTCCCCGCCTCCAACTGTCCAATACCTACCATTTTTTTATGTTTTTGTAGAAAAAAAAAAAAACATCAAAAATGTCACCGGAGACCAAAATTTTATTTACATTTTTTACTCCAAATGATGTCAGGAATCACTGGTTAAATTAAGTCAAGTACCTCCCTTAACACCCTTTTTAAATATTATTTTTCCAGCGTTGTAAAATACATTTGTAAAGTTCTGGTTGAGTTTGCAAGCAATATTAAACATTTTATTTTTGTTACGTCATTCTTGTAATATTTCTATTTCCATACTAGGTTGCTCCACTTTCCTTCAGCCCTATCTGTTTTTTGGTGCGGAATAAAAACCGCTCAAAAATACATTATGCACAACCCAGCCCAAAGTGTTTTTACCTGTATAATTCCTCCGCATTCCTTGAGGGCGCTGTTTCTGCTTTCTTTGAATTTGAATAGTTTGACGTTAGTTGGAGTGTTTATTCAAACAAGCTGAGCGTAAATAATGCCCTTACTTCTCACAGTAACCCGTTTTTTTTATTCACGTTAAAATCACATATTGTTTCCTATATTATGTACATAGTATCGTAATACAAAGTAAAATGAATCTAAAAACAGACGTAGGTTCATTCATCTTTAAAACTTGATTTGAGGTCAGGTAATAAAATTGTAACCTTTGAAGTGAAACTTCTTTAGCACTGTTGTGATTTTAAACTCCACGAAACGAAAATGGCTTGAAAAAGAGACAAACACATACGTCTGTAGGATTTAGCCTGCGAGAAAATGAGATAGAATGAAACCTTACCTACGAACAGTACCTACGAAGCGTAGCGCTAGCCGCATTGGCAGCTTTGATTATGACATCAGTTTTTAAGGCTCCTATTGGTTGAAATTGTGTGGATGAAGTTTCACTCCCGCTGCGGTGGACTGAACTCGATTTTTGAAGTGAAACTTCTTTAGCCCTGTTGTGATTTTAAATTCGGATGAAACGGAAATGACGCACCGCAGTGCCTACAAAGCGTCAAACCTCGCTCATTGGCCGCTTTGATGATGACCTCATTTTTCAGGGCTGATGAGATTGTATTGGTGAAGTTTCATTTCCGCCGCGTGTGAAATGAACTCGAATTTTGAAGTGAAATTTCTTTAGCACCGTTCTGATTTGAAATACGGATGTAACGGAAATGACGCATTAAATTGCCGCTTTGATTATGACCTCACTTTTCAATCCCGATTTTTCCCGATTTTTTTTGTAAACATTTCAGTTATAAGTAGTTTTATTAACAAAGGCCTGTTTTATAGACAAATAATTACGTTTATCAGACAATTTTTCACACGTTATTATTACATAACATGTTCTATTATGTGTAACCAACCGAACGATGAATTAAAAAAAGTCGATCCTGACAAACTAAATTTTATATTTTTTATTGAATTTTAAAATTTGGGATAAGCAGTGTATGGTATCATGGTGAATTAATTAACTTTTAACCGTAGTAAACAGTTCAGTTTCCGTACTAATATTTATAGGTATGATATTAATTGAATCGAATGGAAAACCGAACACTCGGAAATTTCCATCACTCGAATGGGTTATTATTTTACATAATATTAACTCAAATAATTATTTTTGGATGATTTCAACAGCGCCGTTATTGTGAAAAATCACTTCAAAGGCAATGGAAAAAATTCGTCCGGAAGATTGAAAAGTAAACTTAAAAGTTTTATTTGTTTTTGGCCGTGAAAATCTAAAAACTTACCTTAATTTTTTTTGTTTATTTGTACAACTTAAGGGTCCACTATTCGAATTTCGACCCATTTCTTACATATCTCCCTTAAACATTTGAAGTTTTTAAGCTCTTAAAAAAATATATGTTATTTTTGAAGATAATATCTAGATACGTTCCACGCCGAAACGCAAATTACATGAAATTCCTTCGATAGAAAAAAATCGCAAAGTATGCTTCGAAAATTATTTAAAACAAGTCTATTTCTATTATTTTACAAGTTATCTTTGTGAAAAAATTCACAATGTTTCTTTACAATTTGGGAGGCGGGAATGGGTACCGCCGCCCCGGGAACCTTTATTGGATAACCAACACCTCTGCCATAGGTCACCCCAAGTGGTTCGCTACGTTTGGTGATTTAGCAGGGGTGCCCGGGTTCATGGGGGGAGGTTTGTCTAGGCGGGTGACCAGGACATACTGAACCCCAGATTCCTACCCACCCCTTAATCCCTTTTCCTTCCCAGAACTCTCCTTCCCCTTCCTTTCCTCAAAAAAACCCTCCACATAGCATCCTCAAAGATGACATAGGCCCTGAGGGAAATTATTTTTCTGAGGGCCTCCTGTGTGGAGCTCTTGTAAAAAAAAAAAAAAAAAAAATGACACTTAAAATACGTTCTATGAGATTTTTGCTCTATTTTAAACGAGTCATGTTTTATTAAGCTTTTTCGCCATTTTCGCTGCGATTTCATCACTTAAAATATTAACGCGCTCAGTCCAACATTCGTAATTACACATCTCTCCATCTTCTTATTTTTCAGCCGAATAGCGCCGCCTTATAAAATGTTATTAATCCATGATTTGCTCATATTAAAAAAAAAAAATTTTTTTCGTAGATAAAATTATTTAATCCTTATTGATATTTGAACTAATTGTGGGGTAAAACAGCGAAAAATAACTTCCCGAGAATTTCCTATTTTTGCTTGGACTCCAAAGGTAATTATCATCAATATAATTAAGACCGAAAAAAATTCTGTGTAGTTTCGTTTTTTGACGTCTATCCAGAAGAATAGAAAGATTGTAACGTTCGCAATTTTAGTGCGAGGTAATTTTTGTACAGAAGTTTATTGACCTAAAATTTCTGAAATTTGAAAGTTTTTTTATCGGGTTGCACTTTTTTTTATAATTATTATCTTTTTTTCTTTGTTTCTTTAAATTTATTTTATTTAATGTTTCATCAAATATAGATCCCGCATTATTTGGGAAGGTTATTGGCAAGTTGCCCTCAATCCAAGGAAGCTTGCTACGCTTCAATACAAAGAATTATTCCATCAAAACCGTGGTTTCAACAATTCGCCCATTTTTTCAAAAAATAAATTTCTTCGCTTATTCGAATGAAAATTGGTCGTTGTTATGTTCTTCCTCGCCTTTTTAAAATTTACTTCCTTGATTTCCTTTAATTAACATTCGGTAGTCTATAGGTGGCAACAAAGATATTGAAATATAAGGAGATTTCAGTCCGCCAGAATGACGGCGGATTACAATCTATTGGTGCTAGTTTGAATTCGAAATTTAGTTGATTTTTCGAAGGGGTGCAGTAGTATTGGTTAACAATTAAGTTTAAATACGGAAAGAATCCGTTCATTTAGTTGATTTTTTTAAAGGTTTGCATTGGTTAAAAATATCGGCGACACCAGGAAGCACAGTCCCACTTATATTTCAATATCTTTGGGTGGCAACTTTAGATCACATATTTTTTGTTTGTCCCTCTCTAGACAAATATTCTCTCTTCTTTTCAGCCTAAAGTCCTGCCCTCCATTCAACTCTTATATCTTCTAAGTCTGAACTCGACTCCAATATTTAATACAATTTTGACTTTTGCCCTTCTAAATAAATTTAATATATAAATTCATCTTCTCTTTCTTTATCAATTGAAATGATTGCCTGGAACACAACAAAGCCGGAAGGTGAAAGCCAGAAGCATTTGAACAAAAATAATGTTAAATCCATTCGAAGTAAAATGGATGACTTACTTTACAGATAACTTTTGTAAGTTTACAATAGAATAAAAATGTGTTGTAATTAATACAAATTAGACCAATTTCAATGCTGGCACCAGGTATACGTGGGAGTAAGCGAAATAGTATAGGTGAAGTGTCGCGTCAGCCTTTGTGGCTCTTTCGGAAAGCAATCTACTCACAGGTCTGTCCGGGGACCGGGTTAACTTCAAACGGAAAATTTGCATTCTACTTTAAAATATTGCAAAGATGACCCTGCATGGTGTGTGGTTTACCATCGTACCTAGTACTTACTTCCACGTGTTACTGGACATCAATTTTATTTACTCACATTATACATTAATTTGAGATCTCTACGACTGCAACGTAAATCTATAAGTACCTACTTATTGAAAAAGTAAATTAAATCTATTGATGAAAAGAAAATCTGTTTTATTAAACGGTCTGCTATACCTTTAAAAATTATTCGTATAAAAAGATATTTCAAACCAAAAAATATTTTGAACAAGCAGATTATAATAAATTATTAATCATAGCTCTCTAGCACACTCAGAATTCGTAAGCTGCCACTGTCAGTAGTCATATTCAACTATTTTAGACTTGTTTGACATTAGATGTGTTTTAGATGCGAGGTTTGAATGGCTAACTGGTGGCATGACACTTTTGGTTCATGTGACAAAAAAACCATAATTTTTTTCGCAACTTTCCCGGTGTAAAAACGTGTTTTATAGGAATCAATTTAGCTAAATGTATTTTTATTTCATATAATAACAAAAGTGTTTTTTTTTTGTAGAAAAAATCTTATTTGACAAATAAAATTAATCATTTTGTTTTGAAAAGATTTATTTCACGTGTACATTTGTTATTTAATTTTTATTTATCTACTATCGGTTTTGACAGATACGTGTCATTCACTAGCAATCGAAAAACTAAAAACTATACTAAAACTAAGTACCGAAATGATAACTTTTTTTTAAGGGAAGACAGTCACCTCGATTTGGGGTGGGATGATCAAACATAATATTTAACGCCCATGAGGTAATTTTTCGCAAAAACGGCGCTATACTAATCGTCCGAATATTATTATTATTAACAGGAGAACAATGATGGTGATTTACAGGATGCTATTATTTTGTTTACTAAATTATTTTTTTTTGTTATATCTAAGGTTTCTAAAGGACACAAATTTATGTTTGTATTCATATTTGAATGCAAACCGGTATCGATTATTGCTTTTAGAGGTCTGCGCCACCCCACACAGAAAATCTTCATACAAAAAATTGAAATTAAAAAATTAAATAAAAATAAAATATTTCCACTACAAGTAATGTCTTATTTTCCAATCTTAAGACCCCGCATTCCGAATTTTTATTGATTTACATCATAATTTCCTAAAACACTTAAAGTTTTTAAATTTAAAAAAATATATATTTTTTATTTTGAATAAAATATCTGTACCATTCTCTCAATTGAAAAAAAAACGCAAAATAGGTACGTTCCAAAAATTATTGAAAACCCATTTTGTTATGTTATTTAAGATGTTAAAATATTAATAAAAATTTAAATTAAGTAACAAATGTACATGTAAAATAAAACTCTTGAAAACAAAATGTCCACAATTTATTACATTATAATGCCCAAAATATACAAAAAATTGTAAAATAAATATCCTGGAAAAACAGATTACCATCACTGCACGCCACTGCTTGGAATAACCCTGCTCCACACGATGTGAAAAGTTTTGCAATTTGGAGAAGAAATCATCAGTGACAAGTTATGCGATCGCTTTTTGCTTGCCGGCGGTGCAAAATCTCAAAGTTACAGGAAGTTTGCGCTGAAAAACTTCCATGATCTTTGTTTCAATTCAAAAAGACATTGATTGATTTCTGAACTTTGATCAGCTTACTGTATACCCGTAGCGTAAAGCTATTTCAAACTACAAATATGAATCCACCATGTCAATTATGAATGGTGATCTTTTCTCAGGGCGAGATTATCTTCCACTATAGAAGTAAGTGTAAATTGACATGAAGTTCAGTGAAGTAAAACTTTTTTGCTTTTTAACATTTTTTAACATCTAAGCTCTGTTATGTGCAATAGATCAGCGAAAACACTTAATCATTATATATTGTGCTTGAATATTACCTACACATTATCAGCGTTATTCACCCTATATGAACGCTCCATGTGGTATGTCAAGTGGTTCGCTACATTTTGTGACTTAGCAGGGGTGCCCGGGTTCATCGTGAAAGGTTTGGCTAGGTGTTGGCGGCGAATGGTTTTGCCAAACTACTAAAAAAGTCCTTTCGACCTATCCAGCCGGACTCTCTCGACCCGTCGTCGCATTACCTCACACCACAGTGGGAAGGATAAATTCATACATTCATCACTCATGAACACATGGACTCTCAGATTCCTACCCACTTCTCATTCCTTTTTGCTTCCCAGAAATTTCTCTCCTTCTTTTTCGTAAAAAAAAACCCTCCAGACAGCATCCCTAAACAATCTATACATACACTTGAGGGATTTTTTTTCCCTCAAAGCTTCACTCAGTCCCTACCTGTGCGCAGATAATGTAAAAAAAACGTACATATATATATACGAATATGTACATATTACATACTGTGAAAGGAGAGGGTTTGTCGTTTACCCAATAGTGTTTAATGTTAGCCTAGCCATAACTAAATTTTACTTAAATTACAATTAAGTGAATTTACCAATTAATATGAAAATTGATTGTGTTTTTGGTAGGAGGTACTTATCATTTAATTATTAATGGACGAGGGAACACATTAAAAAGTATGAAATGAAAATGTATTACAGAAAACACGTCTAAAGGGTAATTTCAAAGGTGGATAATAAATATGGTATCCTAGGCTCTATTATTTGGTAATAGAAATTATTTGGTAATGAAGGCTCTATTATTTGGTAATAGAAATTATTTGGTAATAGAAACACACCTTCTTAATTCTTTATACAATTTTAAGAATGCATTACAGAATAATTATTATGAGAATCAAAAAACAATGTAAGCGAAAAATAATCCAATTCTTATATTGATTCTACAATAGAATGCACATTCATTATGTTTATCATAGTTTGAAAAAACCGTCTTTTCGTTTAAATATAATAAAAACCAAGAAGAACTTACAAAGAAAAAAAAAAGGTGGATGGAACTACTTACCCCTTGAAGTAGGGTAGAAATTTAAGTTGTTAGTTCATTGTACAATCTTTTTATGTCTGCGCCAGCAACTCGTAAGAGCAAAAATCGGAGTACGTAGAATTGAAACTAGAAAGTCGCTAGATGTCGCTTTCTTTGCTTTTGCCTGTTTTTTTTTTAAATGGTTTCAAGATTTGATATTGATTTCAGAAAAAAAATGGTTTTTTTGGATTTTGTAGATTTTGTAGGATTTGAACCTCCGTTCGCTGGAAGTCTGTCTCTCTAGCCGCGATTTGTCAGGCGCTTTGCCCGCTGCGTTATGGGAGGCTTTATATTAGAACCGATGACAAGTCAAATAATAAATTTTAGTGACGCATTTCCATTTCATCCGAATTTCAAATCACTAACGAGGCCAAAGAGGTTTTACTTCAAAAAATGTTTTGTCAAGACAAAATGTTATGCGAGTCAAATTATGATGAGTTTGTTAGCAAATTTTCCAACACGCCTTTTTTTCATATTAAATCCATATGAGATTCCCACTGTTCGGAGCCACTGGTACTATGGCAACGGTTTTTATAAGGAAATGTTGAGACAAACGGTTATTCAAATTCTGACATGGTCACAGCATGATAAGATTTGAAAAACCACCATTCAAATTTCAAACGTTGTTGCTTGAAATAGCAATGGCCATGCGATCAAATTTGAACGGCCAAATCTTGCCAACTTTCCTTCTTCCCGTCCCTTCTGTTTTCAGCCTCACAACATAATTTTTCAATTTGGGATTCCATTGTTGCACTGGCACATTCACAAAAAATTTAATTCCAAAAAAAACGCCACAAAGTTTTGTCCAAACCATTTCTAATCAATCCACGAAGCTAATTTGAGTGTTAATAGTATAAACTTAAACTTTCTATTGTAATATCAGCAACCTAAGTTATGGCTCTTTTAATGATTATTAATGTGAATTCATTCAATATACAAATTGTGGTTCAATAATTCCTCTCCATTCCTCTTTCTATTACGGGGATATAAAATGAGCACTTTGTGGAAGGCATTAGAAGGGTTAAAGAAACCCTCTGCCGCATTAGCCAATTGGATCATTGGGTCTGATACGTACTTACGTTGGTATATAATTAATTCTAAATACCGGTAGTATTACCAGGCGAATAGATTATCGACGTCTACTCTGAA
Organism: Glyphotaelius pellucidus; assembly: GCA_936435175.1. Classification (NCBI taxonomy): domain Eukaryota; kingdom Metazoa; phylum Arthropoda; class Insecta; order Trichoptera; family Limnephilidae; genus Glyphotaelius; species Glyphotaelius pellucidus. The sequence continues at coordinate 8,579,817 of OW386542.1, forward strand.
GAAAAGTGATGTTCGATTTGCTTCTATTACCAAACGTCTGTGTTCTCCATTTCTTCCGTACATTTTATTTAATTTCTTCGCTTAGGTTGGGATGTTTGAAGTCCAAGCGGGACTTGTGTGTTATTAAAGTGATATTGGGATTTTCTTTTTCAAAAGGATTGCCTAATTTTTTTTAAATTCAACAATTTGTAGCAGCTTTGTCATGTATATTAATTATGGTTGCTTGAATTATTGTGTTCAGAAACGTGAGCCAAACCAGATAATTAATTGTATCTGGTCACATCGACAGCTTGATTGCGACTGTGCAACTGTAATAATATTATATAAATAAATTTGTGGCTCGTGACTACCATGAGTTGTAATTAACCACACTGCCATCTGTTTAGCGACAATAATTGGATTACAAACAGTAGGAAACTATGTGGGCAAAATACTCATGTATTATTTATCAAGTTTAATGTGTACTCACAGAACAGATACGAGCCCTTCTGTCTAATTGGAAATATAAACCAATAAACCAAACAGTTAGCCGAATATTTTACTCTTCAATCTTGTTAAAGTTTTATACATATAATAATAAGTAACTCAAAAAAATCATGAGTAGTTGACCTCCTATTTTAAAAAAAATAGAAAAATTAACGAACTCCTAAGATGAGCAGGGCGTTCAATAACGCACATAACGAGTGTAAGTGAAAAATATTGAATAAGGCTCAAAAATAACCATATAATAAACTTCAAATAATTGTTTTTTTTTTTAACTAAAAAAGTATCGTTGTTTTTTTTATTTTTTTTTTATAGTTAATACCGCACAAGAGTCCCAACTGCTCCCGTCTGGAGCCAGTGAGACTATGGCATCCCCAATCGGGGTATGTTGTGAGGCTGAAGGTAGTGGGGAGGGGAAGGAGATAGGGAAGAGGAAGGTGGGGAAGTACCTGGCTATTCAGATCTGGTCACTAAACACGGCTAAAGCCATTTTCAAGCAACGTTTCAATTCTGAATGGTGGTCTTACACCAGGGCGATACTGATAGTATCTTCCACTCTGGAACGTGGCGTAAATATACTATATATTATTTTAAATGAATAAATTGTGAAATAACACAAATTAATCAAATAAAATTTATTTGCGCACGCCGGGTTCGAACCCGCGACCTTCGGATTGTGAGTCCAGAGTCTTACCTCGGGACCACGGAGGCCGTCAATAAGCGGCAGTAAGCGAACAAAGTGTCAAACGGTTTAATATGGCCAAACTATCAAATGTCATACGCCCAAACTGTCAAAGATCATAATGTCAAAATGTCAAACACCAAAACTGTCAAAGACCATTATGTCAATTATCAAATGTCAAACAACGATCTGTTAAAGGTCAAAAGCCAAAAAATATAAACTCTTAGTAATTTTTTTTTAAATTTTTTAAATAAAACAATACCCCACTTTTATTTTTATACTTTATGCCGACTGGGTTTTGCTACAACCGTAGCTTCTTCAGGGCAGTATAATACATGTATTATAATAACGTCACTACATAAAATATCTGCTTCAAATGAATAAATATTTTTACGTTTAAATTATGTGGGTATATTGTGTATTTTGTTTCTATAAAATAATGTACATTGAATTTTCTGTCTTATATAAAATTGTATACTACCTTCACTTTTATTCTTTATCAACTTTAAAATAAAAATACGTATTTTTTGTATAACTGATATTATGCAGAGTATCCTGGCATAAAGTTCACTATCTGATGGAGGTGATAAATATTAAAAAGTATTTTTCAATAGATTTTTTTTCTCACACTACATTTCAACGTTTTATCCTTACAACAATGGAATTTTTAAACAAGTTAAGAGGAATAAAAACGTTAAAAATATTTCGATTCTCATACAAAATTTTAAATTGCGCTCGTATTTGCACGAGGCAGGTAAGAAAAAAAAATGTTTTTTATTTATTTTGTTAATAATTTTATAAGAATGATAAAAAGTTAGAAAATACAAAACCTCAAAATTGTCTTAGCCATAAAGGGGTATTTTCAAACATTGTTTCTTATTTCACTTCATTTTTAAGTCATGAAAAAACTTTTTTTTTAGTTGTTTACGCTTATATTTTTGGTTATGTAAATAATAATTTTATTGTAATTCCAACACGTAGAAAAGCTAGTAAAAGCTTCAATTTATCCGTAGCTTATTTTTTGATGTTCGTAATGTAAACCGATTCGTCGTAAAGACGAAATTTAAATAGGATTTCACGTGTAGCTTCATCTTAATAATTATTTTTTTGACTTATACTTTCATGAATAATCACTCCCTGAAGATTTTTTATAAATTCGAACAGAAATTAATTATTTTGTATTTATTCAATTTTTTTTTAAAGATAAAGCAACATCCCCGGGTTAGGAAAAACCTGACAATAATTTGAAAATCTTCTACTACCATCACACTAAGCGGAAATGTTGCTTATGCCGTGACAGAGAACTTCGCCAGCAGAAGAACTGAATACGCGGCGACTGAATGGAATTCAAACGACATGCCAACTCAGCTACTGACTGGTCAATTTTTTTGGAATATCCCTCGAAACATCAACGTATGGTTTAATTCACTATAAGTTTTTGTTCATTATAATTAGTTTGATGGTGCTTAAGTAATGTGAGTAATGTACCAGACAGAGGGTATCCTTTTACAAATAACTGCAAATTCAACCCAAATTTAGATTAAATGAAAACAAACAACTTTGTAAAATCACCACTACATAATCAAAATTATCAACATGTTTCAAAAATTACGTTTTATTCGTAAATTTTACAAAGTTATTTGTTTTCATTTAATTAAAAATGACTGATAATTGACGGCCGGCGTGGTCAGGTGTAAGGTTCTTGACTCAAAATCCGAAGGTCGCGGTATCGACCCCGACGGGGGCAAATAAATTTTATTTGGAATAATCTGTTTTATTTCGCAATTAATTTATTTAAAATACTGTTTAGTATATTTGCAGGACGTTCCAGTGGAAGATACTCTCAGTCTCGCCATGGTGTAAGACCACCATTCAGAATTGAAACGTCGCTTGAAATGGCTTTAGCCGTTTGGTACCAGATCTGAATAGCTAGGAACTTTCCCACCTTCCTCTTCCCAATCTCCTTCCCCTCCCCATTACCTTCAGCCTCACAATATACTTCAATTTGGGGTTGCCATAGTCTAACTGGCTCCAGACAGGAGCAGTTGGGGACTCTTGTGCGGTATTCATAAAAACAATTTGGTTGTTTGTAAAATCGGTTTATGGACGATAATTTCACGTGATAACTTCATAAGAAAACTTTTATATAGAATTTTGCAGTCAAGAAGAAGTTAAGCCGAACGCTTAGGCCGATCGTGCCTCCCTATCGCTTGTTCCGCAATCCCGCTTGCACGCTCAGCTCAGGTAGAACGTGGCAACGTGACAATGAGTCATACTTTTTCGTGAGTGCTGCCGGCGTTCATCGATTTATAAGACGTTATTACGTCAAAAAAAATCAATTGTACAATCGATATTTCGACAATAATTCCCCAACGTAATTGATGATGTGTTCAAGAAAGAAAGAACATCGCTATTTGAAAACATATGATCAATTTCACCAGAAGTAAAAAAAATTAACTGACTTCGGGCACACTGACACTCTCACAGCATACTTTCATTGGTTTATCTCTTGGGTAGTCGAGTAGTTAATATTACGGTTAGTTATATTACATACCTAGTCGGAAATAAAACAAAGAACGTTTTAGTTAGATAATATAAAATCGGTTTTTAGATTTAACCGCCTGGTTTTATTGTTCTATTTAGTGGTTCAGGGGAGTAATAGTCGGCAATGCGTTTCCGAAGACAGCCCAAGTCTATGCAGGTAATCAAGCCGCTCCGCGCTCTTTCGATTCGGGCTTTAGGGGCGGTAAAGGCAGTGTGTTGGGGGCGGTGGTGGGGCGGTATTGGCGGCGGGGGCGGTGATAGCGGCGGTGATAGTTCGCCAAAGGAATGTCGCTTGCAGTAGTAGCCATGTTCAAATATCCCACCAGAATTTCAATCTAGATGCGATGAAACTATCCTACCTATGTCTTCGCTAAAAAACCTTAACCAGACGTGTTAAGTTTTGGCCAAAGTATCAATTTAACACGCTACATTATATTAAATGCCTTTTTTTCTTAAATTCTCAATAATTATGCAGGGTGTTACGGGACGTGGCTACCTTAAACTCAAAAATATTTTTAAAAAAACTGTGTGCAGTTCACACGCGGTAGTAGTGAAGCTTTCAGAAAACTAAAATAGACAAGAGTGATTTATTTTTAGGATGTTACGCCGTATTGCGCTGCATCCTTCTTTAGCAAAAGTTTCGAACACTGTAACGCTGTCCAAAAAAATGACTTAAAAATGAGGCAGCGCAACACTGCGAAATAACCCAAAAATAAATAACTAAAAAAGAGTTCTTGCAACTTGAAATCATGTTAAGGGCACTCTAATTTCAATAAAATGACTTGCCCACTGTCTCTTTATGATGATCTCTACATGACATGTGATCTTACCTGTATACTAACCAATAAGTTGCTCGGTCGAATAACAAAACGAGTGACCGAGCACTCGGCGTGTGTAATTCGGCCTTAAAAATCAGCAACCCTCGATATTTTTTAAAACATACAACTTATTCGTGTATATCTAAAAATAGTGTTGCTGTCAGCTATTAGTAACTATCCACATCCCGGCAACCGTAAACAAATAATTCAAATGATTTTAATTAAATGAAGACATTATGAGCGAAACTCAATCGAAAATCTGGAAACAGAAAAATCAGAAAAAGATATTGGCACCTCTGTGCCAATAAATCATCATCAAATATTTGAAGTTGATTTTCAGGTTCTGTGTAAATTCTTTTCGAGTTCTGTTTTTTTATCATCATAGGCCAGCTGCTTCACAAAACTGAAATCATCACAGAACTTGAATAGAACTTACACAGAACGTGAAAATTAACATCAAATATTTGACGAATTCGTCAAATTTTTTGAAACAACCCATCCTTAGTATCGCTCTGGTGTAAGACCACCGTTCAGAAATGAAACTTTGTGTTTAATGGCTTTTAGCTGTGTTTGGTTTCCAGGTCTGAATAGTCAAGATCTTTTCCATCTCCTTCCCCTCTCCACTATCTTCAGCCTTACATTTTATCCCAATTCAAAAAAATAAAATTATGTGAATACCGCACAAGAATCTCAACTGCTCCCAACCTTCTAGTGCAAGTGAGACTATGGCATTCAAGGGGCGTATGTTGTAAGCCTGAAGATAGTGAGAAGATGTAGAAGATGGGGAAAAGGTAAGGGGAAGAGTACCTGACTATTCAGATCTGGCCACCAAATATGGCTAAAGCCACCTCAAGCAACATTTCTTTTCTGAATGGTGGTATTGTACCAGGGCGATACTGAGAGTATCTTCCATTCTAGAACGTGCCCCAAATATAATGTTTATTATTTTTAATTAAATTGTGAAAAAACACAAATTTATAAAACATAATATACTTCTACAAGCCAGTCGTGCCATAGTCTCATTGGCTCCAGGAGGTTGGGAAAAGTTGAGGCTCTAGTGCGGTATTCATATAAAAAAGAACATGATTTTATATTTATTAACATTTTTTCCCAGCAAATTCCTTTCATTTCACCATCCTAAACCACAAGTCGTAAGCAGTAAGTTGTTATGAAAATCGTAAAAAAATCATGTAAGTCACTTCTTTATAGGCAGGCGTCTTATAATAATGAGTTTTGAATTATTCTATATATTTATATGGACATGTTTTGGTACCGAGACCTTCACGTCCCCAATTTCCTCTAAACGAGGATGCGCACAAACACGAATAATCCCATCGCAGGCACCTATCCTTCCAGGCATATGAAGAAAAATTGCTGTTTTAGTCTGTCGTACAAAATTTGGCCAGGATTAATAATGTTCCGTGCGGAAAAACAACATAAATGGGGATGAAGAACGATGCGCTTGTTTACTTTACGCGGAATAACAACAAATAAGATTTTTATCTTTTATTTCACATGTTTTCTCATAAGCTCGCGCTGGAAAATTGAAATAAAGAAGTAAATATCGTTAACACGCTTCCAAAAAAAAAATCAAGGTGTGTAATTCACACGTGGTAGAAGTGAAACCTTCAGAAAGCTAGAAGTGACAAGAGTTGGGAGACTACGAAGCACTTTTTTATCAATGTGAAGGATGAACTTTCCATATTTTTGTCGTCGAATTCCAGTGCGTTTCCTAAGCATTTAGTCATCTTATAAGTATTTGAGTTTTCTTCTTCGGAGTCGCTGGATGTCGCTTTTTGTGTTTTATTTTGCCTGTTCATTTTGGAGGGGTTTGAATATTGGATATTGATTTTACAATTTATTTTTTTTAATTAATAGGATTCGATCCTTGGTCTGCTGAATGTCTTGATTTTCATCAGGCGCTTTATGCCTCTAGACCAAAGGAGACTGGCGTGGCACTGTGTATCTATCGTATTATATTGGAATCGAGTACCCGTGAAATAAATAAATATTTTATTGCTAACTCATTTTTTCGCAGGCTTAATCCTGTAGAAGTATGTGTTTGTCTCGTTTTAGTGTCGCTCGCTTCCGTTAACGGTGCTAAAGAAGTTTTCACTTCAAAAAAGAAAAATAAACAAAATAAACATGATTTAAGAACATAATTAACGAAAAAATTTCAGATAAACATATTTTTTTAAATATTATATACATAAATTCCACATATTTATTTAATACAATGATATATGAATTCATTTTTTTGCCCTGAAGGCAATACCAGATTGAAAAACTTATTTTATTTACAATATTTCAAATCGAAATACGCACAAAACTTCTTGCTCGGGTTTATCTATAAATATTACATAGCTCTTGGAGATATTGATTTAAAACGTTTAAAATCAAATTAACCTCACAAGGTACTTAAATCAAAATTATTATTTCTGTATTAAGTATTCACTTTTTCTTTTAATATATTTTTTTACTTACACAATGTATTAATTCAACTTTAAGTAACGACGTTCGTACTAATCAGTAATCTAAAAAAAATATATTATAAATGAAACATAACTGGTTTATATTATACTAGCTTTTCCCCGCGGCTTCGCTCGCATGGAATTAGGGGGAAATTACTGTAGCGCTTGCACTTATCAATTATCCCCCTTTCCCCCTCCCCCTCCCGCATTCCATACATTCATTCCCGGTACATTCAGTTTTCAAACAGCTCACGTGCCACCTAAATTTCATAATCCTAGAGCTCAAAGAAAAAAAGAATTATCCAATTTGGTGCAGTGATCGTTTATTTTAATTTAAATATTTGGAAATTTGGAAATATAATAAAAATAACGCTGTTTATTATACAGTCTTCATAATCGTTACGAATTATATTTTAAATGTAGGAATCTGACATTTATTCCAAAACATAAGCTTGTCGACAAAAAGCAAAACATATTCTAATATTTGAATTTTCTGGATCAGCAGCCGACCAGTAGGTAGGGAGCTGAGTACCTACCAGCATAGAGCCCACAAATATATCAACATCGTTTCCATGGCAACGATTGGTTTTCTGACATTAGCGATAACTCACTTTTGTTAGCGACCGAAAACGTATAACAAATTTAATATATTAACATTTATTATTTCATAACGCCAGAGCTTACCATTTTACATAGTTTATAGTCCTCGCATAAAATATAGCTTTCTAATGGTGATAGAATTTTAAAAATATTTTTAATGGTTAATGCGTAAAAGCGTAACAAACAAATTCGAGCAGTTTCGCATTTATAATATTAAGTATTAATATTAAAGTATTAATATTAATTAATTATTATGTACAATTTATAGTCCTCGCATATAATGTAACTTTCTAATGGTGATAGAATTTTTAAAATATTTTTAATGGTTAATGCGTGAAAGCGTAACAAACAAATTCGAGCAGTTTCGCATTTATAATATTAAGTATTAATATCAAAGAATTAATATTAATTAATTATTATGTACAATTTATAGTCCTCGCATATAATGTAGCTTTCAGCTTTCTAATGGTGAAAGAATTTTTAAAATATTTTTATTGGTTAATGCGTGAAAGCGTAACTAACAAATTCGAGCAGTTTCGCATTATTCACTATTAAATGTACTATGATTTTGTAAAAAAATAACTGTACATTTCCTCAATGAACTTAAATTAAAATTGTTTATTATATTAATTTAAATGTGACGCAAATGAAAAAATATCACTTCTATAATTTTCAAAAATGTTATAAGCAAAACATAAGCTTACCATTTGTACGTACACTTTTACCTATAAACAAAATACCTAAAAGATAGACTTAGCATACCGACCCAAATACATATCAAACATTCTGTCTAAATAGTTATTAAAAAAAAATGGCTTCACATTCAAAAGGTTTCCATGGTTATTTTTCAGTTTATATGACGAGTATTATATATGGGCTCCATCTTTGCCGCCATTTTTTGTATAATCCTTTCGACAGAATATTTTATTGGTATGCCAAGTCCTCTTAAAAGAGGACTTATACTAAAGTATATTTTACTTTGTCATTAATTTTTACCGAGTGATGTCCGATGAAAGTAATAAAATAAGAATAACGATATTTTTTATTACGAAAATTTGATTTTGAATATGAACTACCCCGCATAAAGTGATGCAGATATCCGATATTTTTCAGTTCAGTAATACAATTATTTTTGTGATGCAATATGTGATTCACATTCAACGGAAGAATTCCGGTGATGAATTTAAAAAATATATTGTAGACATCCATCCATAAAATGACTCTGGTTGGAACAAATATTTACATTGTCAGGTTGTGGGGCTTAGGCAGTTTTTATAAAATGCGATTTTTTTTCAAAATGATGTTGAAAACACTAGCTTCTGAATATATCATGAACAAGTTTCAATACTTTTTTCAATACAGTTTTTGTGTAAATTTGTCGAATATCTAATGCATGAAATTTGTTGAATATATCTACAGCAGTTGTTATTATGGGAAATGAACGTACAATAAATGTCTAAAGGATGGATGCTCAAAATTTCATAGCAAACATTTTTCGATTAATAGTGAGGGAGCAGACTCCGGATCGGCAGAGACGGGAGAGAAATGAAAACGCAATCAGTTGAGTGTTGTGAGTCGAGTCTTTATTGTGGCTATGTAGCGAGGGTCGATGCAGTGTGAAGTAACAGAGCTGTAGTAAGGATGCGTAGTAAGTGATGCTCGTCCGTGAGAGGTGATGAAGGCCAGGAAGCTGCGGCGGTGAAGAACACGGATCTTCAGGTCGCCAGCGTATTGCCCCTTAATTGGTGACCTCGACGTGGTGTATTTGGCAAAAAAAAGTTGAGAGCGAAAGTAGGGTCATTATTACGTTTTACAACAAAGCTGGTTGTACCTAATTACCTTTATCTATATGAAAATGAATGAATGAGGGATGGATTGCAAAGCAGATATAGAAGCGCTAGGTGACAGCAGGGATCGAGGAGGCGCAACACGCCATAATACCTCAAAAATAAATCATGATGATAATTTTTTTGGCCGTGAAAATTTAAAATCATATCCATATTTAATAGGAATAATTATTTTAATAAGGTAAATGTCGTTTAAAAGGCCATTTAATTAAGCTTAAAAGTGCGGACGTTCAACGATAGGCGTTTTTTTAATATATTATTTTACCACAAGCAAAATATTCAAATACACGTACCTGCTGCTGCTAATCCCCTGATCTTCTGTCTAAAGCGTATACCTTTTATTTTATACGTAATTTCTCGTAAAGCTTGGAAATCTTGAATAAGCCGTTGAACTAATAAAGCAAGATTAATAAAACTGAAAATAAATTTATCTGCCTTCGCTAAGCTGCTCAGTGTTATAACGTTGAAAATTAATTTGGGAATAATAGAACTGGAAATTCACATTAATTATATCTTAAAGAAATCACTCGAGGAAGAACTATTTGTTGCATTTTTATTTGCGCTCAACTAATTTAATGTATTTGTTGCGATAACGAATAAACAGATGTTGCTTTAACAAATAAACACTGCCAATCCTTCTTCTTGATAGAAATCAAATTTATTACATCAAATATCTTACCTTGAAATTTAACTATAATCTTTGCAATACAGGCGACAAACTACAATCTTTCATTTTAGATTCACTGCGACGTTTTTTCTAAAACATTCACAGGATGCTGCAAATTACACCTAGTTAAATTAGGTGTAATTTGCAGCATACAGAATAAAACTGATAAAAATGCATTTTTTCCAAAAAAAAATTTTAACAATGGAATCGAATGTATCGAACTTCTCTCCCCCAATTAGTTTCAACATACAATTATTATAAAAAAAATAAGGAATCGAGGTTACATTTATCAAAATATGGCAGCAAATTGGTTAAAAGTGTATCATGTCAATGATTTCAGCATTAAACTGTTCAATGCGCATAACATAGTCACACATTCACACACACACACACACAAACCTATACACTACGCACATCACCCGGAAATGACTAAACACGCATGCCACAAATAAGACTTGTCAACGAAACATTTCATTTTACCCATTAATATCTTTGATTTTTTCATCACTGTAACCAAAGTAGGTACTCTTGGCTTCTATAAAATAAAATAAATAAATCAAAATATTTTTAAACAAAAAATTACCAACTTTGTTAACAAGCCTATTTTTTAAAAAAGTTTGCAAAATATGATAATTTATTCATCAGGATACAAAATAAAGTATAAATGACCCGAAGAAATTTTGCGATTTTTTAAGAAGTCATTATATCAAAACATTGCACAGTCGTTCGTGTAAAGGAGGAAAATGTAACGATAATAATTGTAAAATCCTGAAAAAAACCCCAGATGTCAAATATCTTGGGATCACTATAGAAAGTAGCATGAAATTTAAGAAACATATCGAAAACTGTGTAAAAAGAATTAGAAAACTTACTTACATTTTTTTACGATTAAGAAATATCCTAAATCTTTCAAATATTAAAATGGTTTACTTTGCTCTTGTGCAGTCAGTTTTGCAGTACGGAATAATCGCATGGGGGGCATCTACAAGAATAATCTGTATCCGATAGTAACAACACAAAAAATGATCATCAAATTTATTATTAAAAAACCAAGAATTTTCCCAACCAAAGAACTTTTTGAAAAATTTAAGGTCCTACCGGTTTCAAAACTATTTCAAAGAAATGCTATTTTAAAAGTTTTTAAAGAATCTGAAATGTCCTCAACGCGAAGTATAAGACCTAGAACTTCTGGGAACATGTATGTACCTAGATGCAACACGACAGCTGCACAACACCATTATGAATATGTAGGCCCAAAGTTATTTAACGATTTACCGGATACAATAAAAAGTGAGAAAAACTTTTCTAAATTTAAAAAAAAACTTTCATTGTATTTTTACAGAGAAGATTGACTCGCTTTTATCGATGATTTTCAGATATATTCAGATATGTTGCTATTATTTTTGTTGATCTTTTGTTGATTTTTGTTGATATTCTGTTTCTTTAATTTTATGTTATTTTCTTATTGTACAATATTTTTGTAATATTTCACAGTATTTTTGAAAATTTTATTTTTCCATTTTCGCAACTATGCATATTATTTATTATCTATATATATAATTACATACACTAGTTCCCCAGTTAGACCCGAGAATATTTCTCTACTAATTGGGTAACCAAAAAAGTCTGATATGAAATGTAATATATTATTATTTATTGTAAATATTTACTTTTTTCTAATAAAAAAATAAATAAAAAAAAATTGCAGTTCGACGTTGTAAATTGCCTTCTTTTTGCTCAATCGTTGAAATTTCGTAACTTCGGTAGGTATATAAAATACGTATGAAACACTAAAAACTTCAGTCACCATCCGAAATAATTTACAAAATTTTTATGAAAATCAGCTATTGAAATCCGATACCTAATTATGATGAATCGTGCCACAAATCTTTCACAAGGATGACATCCTTGTAATTGAAATTGATTGGCTCTGTTTATTTGCGTTCGGGTACTTTCCCGAAAATGTCACTTTCATCGTGGAAAAGGACAAGCATTTAAAAAGTTTTCGTTTAGTACCCCCCTTGCAAAGTTCAAACAAAAGGCAATAACTCCTCATTTCTTTATAGCCCTCCGTCAATAAAAAGTGAAATATAAGCTGTAAGATAATTAAAAAGTTCGACTTAATGAATTTATTTCTCTGTCGACAAATTAAGAGTTATTGGACCAAAAGGTGATCAAAGATATTATTAAAACTTTCTTTAAAGTTTTAAAATCGTGTTATTTTCTTTTCGTCCGGTTTTTAACCTTTCCTTGCCGGAGATTTTTTTAACATTAACTCCACACAGAAGGCCCTGAGGAAAATAATTTCCCTCAGGCCTATGTCATCTGGAATGCTGTATGGAGGGTCTTTTTGAGGAGAGAAAGGAATGAACATTGGTCTTGAAGAGATCCATGTTTTAGGAGGAAGGAAACATAGAGGCCAGCAAATCGTTCCATAGCCGAGCTGTTGAACTCAAGAACGAGTCGAAAAAACGACCCGTTCTCATGTGACAAATGTCAACCATGTACATAATATGTTGGGCGCGCGTTTGGCGTTTCTCCTGACTGTGCACCGGTGCCGAAGGGATCAATGACGCTAGTTCCTCAGAGCATCTACCATTGAAATACCGGTAGAACAGGGATGGCTTTTCCACCGGACGCCTGTGCTCTAAAGATTGCAATGCGTTCGTTAAGGTGGGAGAATCTATCAAACGAACCGCCCGTTTCTGCACAGAGTCGAGAGAATTTTTCAAATATTGTGGAGAAGTGGCTGCCAAATTCAACCGTGGGGCGCACTAATTGGCTGCGTACTGATTGGATATATTTATAATTTCTTTAATATTGATAATATTTTTGTACTTATGCACCCCCCGAGGGGGGTAATGAGAGAGAGGGATAGGGAGTTTCGCTCTCCGTGTCACGAGGTTGTCAGCGTAGTAGCTGGCGGTCTGCCCACAGTAATGAATATGTTATGTGTTATATGCGAGACCGATGTTTTTTTTTTCCTTTTTTTAGTACTAATACATAATATTTTACTTATGTCCATGTGCACAAGTGTTGAGTACCTCATACAAGAGGCACTTCAAATGTTCCATATAAAAAGGTAAAATGTCACCCCACCTCACAAAATATATCTGTACCAACTCTTTTTCTTTGTATTACTACAAATTTCATGTCACGTATGGGACAAAAATGAGGTGACATGTGGGGTGGTTGGTGCATTGGACTACATTCATGTCATGTCACGTATGGGACAAATATAAGTTGAGGTGTCAGGTGGTTGGTGTATTGTACTACATGTCATGTAACGAATCGTATGGGACAAATGTATGAGGTGGTGAGGTATGAGGACTACATGTCATGTACCGTATCGTGTGGGACGAATGTATGAGGTGGTGAGGTATGAGGACTACATGTCATGTACCGTATCGTATGGGACGAATGTATGAGGTGGTGAGGTTTGAGGACTACATGTCATGTACCGTATCGTATGGGACGAATGTATGAGGTGGTGAGGCGAGGTGATTTTTGTATGACATTTTTGTATTAAAGCCGTGAGGTGTGAGATGGCGAGGTGAATATTTTTTTGTTTTTAAATATTTTTTATGGTTATGTGAATACCGCACAAGAGTCCCAACTGCTCTGAAAATAAAAATTACTTTTATTTTTTACATATTTGTATTTCAAATTATTGTTGTGTGAATAATGCACAAGAGTCCCAACTGCTTCCAAGGGAGAGAGGTTGAGGGAGAGTTTTGATGTGGTGGAGGAGGGTGGCTGAAGGGGGGGGGGGAGGATCAGATGGGTGGGTGGGGGGGAGGAGGGGGGGAGGTTAAAGGGGGGGTAAAGGGGGGGTATTTGAGTACCTCATACAAACTCATCTTGATGTCCTGCCCAACACTAATGTGCACCATGAATAAAGTAATATACGTTATAATCCTAATTAAAACCGTAAGAGCGAAATTATTTGTGCAATTATCCTTCTTCTACTTCACAACGGAGTAACCAATCGACAAGATTTTTTGCAAAGGGATGGTTATAGGACCGCGAAGTGACAACAAGCACTTTTATCTCGGAAAAATAATTCATTCCCGTGGGAAAATTCTTTGTACAGTAATTTCTCAATAATACCGTGCGAGCGAAGCCGAGGGTAAAAAGTAATAACTGATAAATGTAAAGTATTCATTTTTATCCAATTTAAAAATGTCAATGTTCTAAATGTGTACCCTGTGTACTAACTTTTTAGCATTGTAAGAGTGTTAGGAATTGATTGGTTATTTTTTTTATTTTTTATTACACGCCCTAATGGGCTTTTACATCCTAGTTTATAAGTTGAGATGATAGTTATTTTGAATACTTTGAAACTAAAACAATAAAGAAAATATAATATAAAGATAAAATATTTACAACAAAAGCATACAATCATATAAAAGCTATAATTATATATAATCATATAAAATACCTAGAAACAAATGATAAGAATTCTCACATAAATAGATATTTAAAATAAACTAAAATTGCAGAAATTATAGGTACACGCCTGTTTGTGTCAAGATATGTAAAAGAATCGGAATAAACAATATTTATACTGGTTATTTATAAGCTGAAATTTATCTCCCAGATCAGAATATTTATTTCCGAGACTGTTTTGGAATCAGGGAATTTTGGTAAGACAGTGTCTTTGTGTTTTAAAGTAAAAGGGTACTAAATGTCGGCAAGATCTTTAGGGAAAATGGATGTTGATTAATTAATTGAAGCAATTCAGAACAGTCAATTTTGTAATGCAGTATTTTATGTTATAGTATTAAAACTGTTTTTATTTTTCTTTTTAAAAGTTTGTAGAGACATTTAATCCAGTAGGTAATAATTATAATAAATGTTTTGTACAAGAATATGCAATTTATAGGTTTTATACCACAGGAACTAGTGTTGAATTTTAAAACAGCCCTCAATTTGCAAGTGCAACGTCCAATCTGTGAAATTGAAAAATTGTTACAAAGTCTCACGAATGCTGTATGATTTGTACAGAAAAGTTATGCAGTGTAGTGAGTTTTCAGTGACTAGATTTGTAATCTAGGTCACATCTCGCCGGTTAGTTGTTTATTTTCGCATCAACATTTCCAAGGTTTTGATTAAATTAAACTTATTACTAATCAGGCATATTGTTAACTTTTCAACCGTTCCTTTAAAGATTTAGTTATGAAATTAAAGAATTCTTAAAACCTGTTCCATCCATTTTCCTCTTCATTTTAACAATGTTGCTAATTAAATACCGGGAAATGGAGGATTTTTAAATTCAATCAAAACATTAAGAAACCTATGATAATTTTTGCTTATTTTTAAAAATGTACTCATTTTCTTTCAAAGGTTTCTTAAAAGGCCGTTTTGTGAAGTTTTGAATTAAAAACTTCTTTAGCACTGTTTTAATTTGAAATGCCATGAAACGGAAACGAGCGACACAAAAAAAAATTGGTTGTCTTTTAAAATCGGTTTACGGAAAATAATTTTACGTGATAACGTCATATAATAACGATGAAAGAGAGATAGATGCGTCACAAGCCGAACGCTTAGGCCGAACGCTCCTTCCGCGTTCTCGCTTGCACGCTCGACTTAAGCGGAACGTGACAACGTGAAAATGAGTCATACTTTTTCGTGAGTGCAGCCGGCGTTCATCGATTTATGAGACGTTATCACGTCAAAAATATTTACACATACATCTATAGGATATAGCTTGCGAGAGGATGAGATAGCATTAAAATATTTATTTTATTCACGGGTACTCGGTTCTAATATAATACGATAAATCCATGGTCTCACGCAAGTCTCCATTAGTGAAGTGGTATAAAGAACGAACTTTTGCAAAGTTTAAGAAATCAAAAAAAAAAAAATATATATTTTTGAAAAAACAATATCCAATCTTCAAGCCAATCCAAAATGAACAGGCAAAAGAAAACACAAAAAAGCGATTTGTAGGAAAAAGTGCATTGGATTTCTACGACAAAAATATGGAAAAAAATCATACTTCACGTATATTATATGTATACGCAGCATTATCTGAAAAGTTGCTCCCCCAAATAATTTACAACAATACTACAACGTATGCATTTATATGTGTCGTTCGTCCAGTCGATTAGTCAGACATATCCTAAATATTGGAGTTTAGTATACATTCTTTGCAGTTATGTGTAAAAGTTTACCTAAACTATTCAGATATAAACTACACCAAATTAATACAAAATTTTGATTTTTTTTTTATCAATTGTGAGATATTTCATAACGGAACGTTGCACCTCCCGGTGTTATTTTATAACATATTTAAAATGTAAAACACAGAAACGTTTCAATAATATTTGATTTGGTGAGCATTCGAATATTACTTTCCTCAATATAAAACTTAGTATTCGAAGATGTCTGACTAATCAATTGGACGATCCATTTATATGATACGTTGGTAAGCAGTTACGAAAACTAATAAAATGTATTTGAATGTCTAAGTTTATTAAATTTTAGTTATAATTGTACGGTTTATTATTGTGTTTAAATATTAATTCTGTTAATGTAGTCTAAGGCTTTTAACCCGTGCCTGTATAAAACATCAGTGTTTAAGCTACCTGCGAATACCCTTGGGTGACCTTTGCGATCTTAGTCAATCCAATACATCAAATCGGGGCATTTATCCCGCCTTGCTAACACTCCCCCAGGGAAACTTCTCGAAGGAAATCGTCGCTCTACATAATTTAGAACAATTCCATTCTGAACTTAGGTACCGTAATTTCAACTTTTTCTACTTTACTTTACGCCTTTTTTATGTCGCTTCCCCACTACTGAACTAGTGACAGAAAAGGTCGAATTTTACACACGGATCGTGTTCCGAGCTTAACTCGATTGAATATTATGTTTAGGATGCCAGAAGAGGGAGTAGGAACAGACGCGGTAGCTGTTGGCTCAGTCGTTCGTTAAACTTTCATTGTCGAGACCATTTTTTTAATATTCTCTTCGGTTAGGTTTTACAGTCTACTAATACCGCACTTCTGAATAGAATACATTATTTCGCCTAGCGATTCGGAGAACATAATAAGTACAAAAATAGCGATGTTTCGTTGGCTTACTTTTTCTGAATCCACCCACTAACGGTAAGAATAATAATTAAAATCGATATTTTTGTAAATTTTCTCGAGTTTCCAAGTCCTTGAACATGTTGTGATACATCATTTTGCTTTTGCAATGACACGATGTGAATTTTCATAAAAAAAATCCTTTTCGTTTTAATGACTTTTATCGTTTTTTAATTGATATCTGTATTCTTTATACATAAAAATCTCGGTCACGATGTTTGTTCGAGATAAACTCCGAAACTACTTAACCGATTTTGATGAAATTTGGCTCACTGTATGTAATTTAATTTAGTTAATTAAAAATAAAATATATTGTATTTGTGGCACGTTCCTGGTGTAAGACCATTGAGAATTGAAACTTTGCTTGAAATGGCTTTTGCCGTGTTGGGTGACCAGATCTGAATAGCCAGGTACTTCCCCCACCTTCATCTTCCCATATCTTCACCCTCCCACTACCTTCAGCCTCACAACATACCTCAATTGGGGGTGCCGTAGTCTCACTGGCTTCAGACGGGAACAATTAGGACTCTTGTGCGGTATTCACATAAAAAAAAAAAATAATTTAGTCCAACTTAAAAGATGGATTAGTATTAATCTCGATTATTGATCTTAATATTTATTATTGCAATTCGCAATTATTAATTTATCTTCACAATACTTTTTTATTTAGGTTGGGTAACCATTAGACGGCGTTGTGTTTCGATTTCACTTCAAAGCAACGCGTGGCTGGGTCAGCTAGTAACCTTATAATTTTGTGCGCATTATTTTTCAATTCAATAAGTAAAATCGACTTCAAAAATACCTTAATAATAAATTGGCATGAATATTAAACGAATTGATATAGTGTCGATTTTTGTACTTATGCGCTGATATACACAGTATATAGACAAGCATAATTTTCCTCGACAGAGTTCGAATAAAAATATGTTTTATACTTTGTTATTCGGCGGTACACGCTCTCTGCGCATCCCTTCGGGGTCACTTGGTTATATTCTGTGTAAGTAGATATACCATATTTTTCCTAAACCGAATGCAAATTATATATAAGTATGCCCCGGGGCCAACTGCCCGCGGATCAGCTGTCATGGAATCTTAAAGTTTTATTACGTTTTTGTAGATTCTGCAAAAAATTTCGATATTTCAAATTTGATTGTGTTGAAAAGATTCTAAAGACATCTATAATTAAAATTATTATTTCTGCTTTTATGAAAAAGTTTTTTAACTCAATCTTTTTTCATGCGGAGAATAAAATAATCGTTTAATATCTACTCGGAGAAATCAATTAAGATTAAAAAGAGTGTCTCTCTTCATCCCCGGAAATCTCAATTCATCAAAGCAAAATAATTGAAACGCTTTCCCTCTATTCTGTCAATCGATTATAGGTACCTCATGGTAATGTGCTCTACTTAAAATTAGGTGGAAAATTTCGTGGAGGATTATCTCCCGCGAGACCTGAAATAAATTAAATCAGAACTGCCTACAAAATTACTCACGTTACTCGCAAATAAATTGCGACAAAATTAAGCTTTTTTTATTAGACTGAGATTAACTGGAGTCTTGAATTATTACAAATTGATTTATGGGCTCTGCAAATATGTAAAAATATTTTGCTAAATTATTTTCAGAATGAAACAATAATTTCTGATGAGTTTCTTTTTAATGTTTCTAATGCAACACAATATTATATTGTTTGGTGTAGCAGAATTATGTTGAAATCATTATTCAAATTATTTATTTATTTATTAATTAGTTTATTGATATATACGTAAACGGCAAGACGAAGAAATTGGTCGCAGAATTAGTGCGGCAGGCGGTGTGTTGCATCCTTTCTACAGCTCAGTGATAAGGAAAGCCGAGCTCAGTATCAAGACAAAGATGACAATGTTCAAAACGGTATACGGCTCGACGCTTACTTACTGTTACCAGACATGGATGCTAAGCGAACGAACGTGCTCTAGAGTACAAGCTACCGAAATGAGGTATTTGAAAGGAGTGACAGGGGTTACGAAATGGGATCATATGAACTTGACGATCTGAGACGATCTAAACATTAAACCACTGCTACTCTTCATAGAAAAATCGCAACTGAGATGGCTTGGGCATTTACTAAGAATGTCTGATGACCGAATTCCGAGGAAGTGCGATTCCAGAGGGTAGACGTCCAGTGGGCCGCCCCAGACACAGCTGGGCGTGGCAACTCCAGAAACTGTGTGAGGAGAGGATGGGACTGCCATAGACGGAGGTCGAATAGTCAGCACAAGACAGGGACATATGGAGGAGCCTTGTCGAGGCAATGGGTCCCCGACCCGATTAGGATAGGGGGATGAAGATGATGATACATAATTATAAAATGGAACATTAATCACGATCTAAATTACTTGTTACATTATACAGAACCCGTGCAGAAAAACAGTATTATGCTAAAATTATTCTTTTTATTATTGAGGTTTGTTATTAAAGCCTTCTTGTTATTTATTATAATTATCACCCAAATTTTAATAGACAGGTAGTTAGATAATATATGGCTAGCATAACTTCAAAGAAATTGTTATTTCTGGAAATATTGGAAAAGTTTACTTTACTGGAATTCATTAATAAGGTGTTAAAGGTGTATGCATTTCACACGAGGTCGAGTGAAACCTTCAGAAAACTAAAGTGGACAAGAGTGGGGAGACAGCAAAGCACTTATTTTTTATCAATGTGATGGATGATTTGTTCCATATTTTGGTCGTCGAATTCCAATGCAACTTTTCCTACATCTGATTACCTTATTAATTTTTTTCTGTTTTCCCTTCAGTCGATCATGATAAAAAGCTGTTGTTTATTACATTATATATTCTCTTTTTATTTGTTAAGATCAGATCTGTCATCAAATACGGATAGCGTTTCGATTATGAAAGATGGTCTCTCACCAGGATGATTCTAAGAGTTTCTACCAGTCTGTATGCTATTGCTATTCTCTTAAGTAAACTACATGGCGAGCTATCTGTCGGGCGTTTCCACGAGTGTACCACCTTCAACTTCTGAGTGGTTTTCAAAAAAGTTTTGACCTCCATTTTACTGGCGTTGCTAATGTACCAGTCCTGCCCGTGGTCCGTACATATATTGGATAATTGACTTTTAGGTAAATACACCTCAGGAGATCGTGAATTATTTTATCATTTATTTTTACTCGGAAATCGATTTTTTAAATAATTTAAAAGTTGCCAAGTACAAAATCTAAAAACATATCGTTTTCAATACTGAAAAAAATTATGTGTTCAGTTCACACGCGGTAAAAGTGACCCCCTCGGAAAACCAAACTTTGAGAGAATGAGACGAACGCAGAGTAATCAGGAGCAGTATAATTGTAGGGTTTATTTTTTACAGTATTGTTACCAAGTTTAAACATTATTTTGCATTTTATTCTATTAAGCACTGCACAAAAAGAAGTTAAGGCTACGAAACACCGCACAAAGAGGACACCGATTAGCTATCTCATTCTCTCGCAGACTAAATCCTATAGACGTTTTAATCTTTTTAGAGTCGCTCGTTTCCGTTTCATGGAGTTTCAAATCAGAACGGTGCAAAATAAGTTTTCACTTTAAAAATCAAAGTGTGCAATTCACACGCGGTATAAGTAAAATCTTCAGAAAACTAAAGTAGAAAGTGTGGAGAGACTACGAAGCACCGCGCAAAGAGGAGACCAATCGGCTGTGAAGCACAAGGAGGAGACCGATTATAATATCTCATTCTCTCGCAGGCTAAATCCTATAGATGTATGTTTTTGTACCTTTTTAGTGTCGCTATTTTTCGTTTCAACGAGTTTCAAATCACAACTTCGTGAAAAGTTCTTTAGCACCGTTTTTTACTAATGTTAATTAATTAAATGTATAAACAATGATTTTATTTATTGTAAAATTCGCCGAATGGCTTCAATAATATAAAATTTGTCAACAATAAAATTACGAATATAACACAAAGAATAATTTTAAAAAATTGAAAAGCTTTATTTATTCCAAAATTATACGAAAATTGAGTTAAAAAAAATCTATTTGCACAAAAAGGGGACAGAACACACCGTATTTACTGGTTACGTGTTTCTTATTCAGTTATTGTCAAAAAGCATTAGAATATTGAAAGGTTTATTTCGTATTTTGAACACATCGAGAATGGGCTTGGAGCGGCCGTTGACGCGAGCAAACAGGTCTGATCTGCCATTATGTCTCCAATAATAGATGAAAAAGGGTATCTTCTCTGAGACCTGTCTCTCCCGGGGTAATAAACGATGTTGAAGGTGGTTGCAGCGCCGGCGTTACTAACCGCCCAGACGATCCATTGTGGTGTGTTTTCTTTTGATCAAGACGTTCGTGGCACTTTTGTACCGGAAACGATTTTCCTATGTTACGACTGATAATATTATGTATGAGAGAGAATCAGCATTTTGTTCTACGACCGAGTTGTTGATGATTTACAGAATTTTATTAGCTGGATTCTAATCTAATGTTGAAACAAAGATAATACAGTAATGAAACGTATAATAAAACTAGTAGGTAATGATATGCTATAGGTGGAGAAAACACCCATGAAGCTCATAAAATGTTGAAATTTAATATGTCAAATAAAAAATTAAATGTTGAAATTTAATATATCAAATTAAAAGAATCGAGTGTAATTTACACGCGGTAAAAGAGAAACTTTACCAAAACAATCACAACCAATACTTGAAAAGTGAGGTCATAATCAAAGCGACCAATGAGCGCAGATCTCGCGTAATTTCCTTTTCATATCTGAACCAATAGGAGACATTTTAAAAGTGACATCATTATCAAAGCGGCCGAGGAGCGCAGTTGATGCGTCGCAGGTGCAGTAATCGTGCTTTAGAAGTTTCACTTCAAAAATTGGAAAAATTGGTGAAATTTCACTTCAAAAATTGGTGAAATTTTCAGAAAACTAAAGTAAACAAGAGTGGGGAGGCTACAAAGCACTGCACAAAGAGGAGACCAATTATTCTATCTCATTATTTCGCCGGCTCAAGCCTACAGATGCATGTATTTGTCTCCTTTTAGTGTCTCAATTTTTCGTTTCATCGAGTCTCAAATCACAACTCTGCTAAAGAAGTTTCCACTTCAAAAATTTGTGTACAGTTCACACGCGGTAGAAGTAAAACCTTCAGAAAAATAAAATTACGCCACACAAAGACTGAGAATAGATAATGGGTATCCTCTTTTTGGGGTGCTTCGTAGCCTCTCCACTCAAGTCTACTTTAGTTTTCTGAAGGTTTCACTTCTACCGCGTGTGAACTGCACACTCAGATTTTTTTATTTGAGCTGATTTTTGGAAAAATATTTTTGCCGGCCCTGCACTGTGTAGGAGAGATTGTACCTATGCCACCTCTGTGCAATAGACCTGATAATTAAATGAAAATATTGCTTTTAATTATTTTAACAGACTTTTATTAATTTTACTGCGAACTTAAATACTGAATTAAGAAAGAATTTATCTCGTGCTTTCTTCATACTAAGGATTGAAATCATAATGTTAATTTTCAATAAATTACTGTTCTTTATTTTTCTCTTATTTCAAAAAATTTCTACCATTATTTCAGGTTTGTATTATCAAAAGTAATGAGGTACCTACTCGTAAAATGGAGGAACGGAAAATGAACAAAATATTTTAATAATGTGGGAATGAGGGAGGTGTCCAACAGTGGCGCAGAGACTGCTCGCATTTCGAGGGCCAGAAAGGTTGACGAATATAAAAAATAATAATAAATTTCAAGTACGTTCTAATATTGAGTTCGGCAGCCACCTCTAAAAGAAAAGGCCTATTTTTTCGAAAAAGGGCAATTGATAGATGAATCCTATAATTTCAATACCCGTTATGTCCGATTTTTTGCTAAATTGATCTAAGTGTGACATCTTATTCACATTTTTGCAAGGAACAAGATGAACCTAAAATTCAGTTTCAAAACCTTCTTTTTCACGACCAAAAACCATGTTAAAACTGCGAATGAGAAACAAAACCCGCTATATCGTTCAAAAAGTTACTATAAAAACCCGCTATTTAGAAACTTAGTTTTAGAAACTCGCGCACCAGGTCAGTTGAGTTTCAAAAGCCTCTATATCGTGAGCAAATCAAAAGTGAGTATCAAAATCCGCTGAATCCATTTTATTTATCGAAATTACTCAAATATTGCTAGACATAAAAAAATAAAATGCAATTATTTATTTACCCTAGAGACGTGACAGTTTTTTGCGGTTTTTTCCGAATCAGAAAGTAGATATAGCGGATATACAAATTAAATGACTCAGATGATATTGATAGACTGGTAGGTTGCCTTTGCTTTACCGTGTGAATTTCAATCTCTAGAACTAATATATATAGGTAGGAATGCTGTAATTATTCAATATATAATATGTATATCTTCTGAAATGTATTCTTAAGAGCTTCGTCGTTGATATTTTTAGTATGGTACACAGCAGAAAGTACCACAAACACGACATTAAAACATGTTTTGATTGAAGTGCATGCGGTCGGGTCGCTTATTTGTCTTATTATTGTTCTCAACAGCTAGCTTTCGTATTTGGTCCATCCTTCTGCTAGAGGCTTATCAAGCAACATTTCGGCTTTCTGTGGTGGTAGTAGAAGATTTTCAAACATTGTTGGGTTATTCGTAACCCAGGAATGTTTGTCTTTCTTTTTAAAAAAAAAATAAGAAAATAAAAATAATTATCA
Organism: Glyphotaelius pellucidus; assembly: GCA_936435175.1. Taxonomy (NCBI): domain Eukaryota; kingdom Metazoa; phylum Arthropoda; class Insecta; order Trichoptera; family Limnephilidae; genus Glyphotaelius; species Glyphotaelius pellucidus. The sequence continues at coordinate 8,603,740 of OW386542.1, forward strand.
TAGGTCTTCATCACTTTCTTGAAAAAAGCCTCGACTGCATTAAAAAAAATAAACAGTCAATCTCAGCTAAAATCGGAGGTATCTAGAGTAAAAGATTTTTAGATTTTAATGTTTGCGCTGCCATTATTATTACATTTTACTGCTCTTCCATTAAAATATTTTGCTTATGAATTATAGAATACCACGTGATATGTGTTATCTTCTGAGGCATTCTCAGTGCAAAAGATAACACGACACCTAACGGCTTGCTCGGGGGCTAGAGAAGATTTTCGTTACTCCACTGTTGTCCTCACAGTCCAAACCACAAAGGTTTAATGAGCGTTTGCGCAGACTTGAGTAGATAAGACCCAAGGCCTTAATATCAAATTGTTACTCTAAATATACGTGTTTAAATTAAAGAATTCCATTTTTGTCTGAAATTGAAGAATATTTTCAATTTTATTTCAGACTAGCTGGTTCTCAGCATGAGTTGCAATGCGTTTCCAAAGAAGTAAATTGTTTCTCCCTGCATGTCCTTTCCCGTACGTTCCCGTTCCTCTCCCGCGTCCCCTTCCCCTCCCACGTTCCCCTTCCACCTTCCTCGCCTTCCCTCTCCACTCTCCCCCTCCTCCATCCTGCCAACCCTCTCCTGCAATCCACATATTCAGTCCCAGTACATTCAGTTTTCAAACAGCTCGCGTGCCACCTATTATAATTTCTTTATTAAAATTTTAATTTTTATTATGTTACAAATATTCATTTCTGTATATAAGAACAATCAATAAAATTTGATAACTAACGTAGGTATATATTTAAAATACTTGATTTGGTTCAAATTATTATGTAAGTACTTCAAATTAATTCATTCATTTAAAGAGTTTTGAAAATTTAATTTTAATTTATCAATCATTGTTTTGCAAAATGTCATTCTCAAATTTTTGACAGTCTCGCAAGAATTTTTGTGATGATTAAAAAACTATTAAACCAAAAACCTAGGCGGGGATTTGAAGAAGGTGTTTTGAACGTTTCAAACATTTCCTATGTTTAATATCGCAAAACATAGACATCTCACTAATTCCCAAACACATTTTGATTATTATATATATAAATATTTCATAGGATTGTTATAATATATTGGAGAATTTGCCTTGATAAGCGTATTGTCGAATTTTAGAAGTTAAGAAAATACTTTTTTCAGTTGTCTTTATGACCTGCGTAACTATGGATTAATAAACTCAAAGTTTCTTTGAATTTAAGTTTAATTTAAAAAAATAGAATTGAAAGTACGAAGAATTCACCCAAGCGATAAAATACCTGCCTGGAACTGATTTTATAAGAATTCACGGATTTTGCTTTTTTCATAAAATAATATGTACAGAATGGTAAAAAGACTCTTTGTACAAGATAATTCAGAGAGAATCTTGTATATCTAGTATCTCAAACTGCTGAAAATCCACAGTTCGTGCGGGAAGACTGGCGAAGGAAGGTACAAACTATACCCTCAAGAATGTTATTAATTTCATAGAATTTGGTATGTGAACGAGATATTGGTACATATGTAAATTCTTACAAATATTGAACTGGGGAGTATTTTGGGTTCAAAGGGTATTCAGAATCAGACTATTAAATAGAGGTAGTTTCCCTATAATAACACCATGGAAAAGGGAATCTACTCCTATATTAAATTCAATTCATCTTTGTTTGAATATATTAATATTAGTTTTTCTCGGATAATGACAACCCCAAATAATGTATTCTAAGACGAATCGCTCTCAAGACAACGAGAGTTGGACAAAATAAGGCAGAGGAATGAATATTCGGATTTTCTTAGCTAGTTTTTACGGGTAAAGGTTTGAAAGGGTAAAGATTATGCATTTGAAGAAGAAGAGAGTACTAATAAATCTAAATAAAAATGTGAAAAAGAACAAGACTCGGAAAAAAACAAAAAAAACACTAGTTATTTTATTACTAATTTATTATTCGTTGACACTTTAAGAAAAGGGTCAATATTTATAAATGAAATTGAATGCGTTTTTCCAAGACACTACCTAGCTCACAAAGCAATTCTTTAAAATGTTTTTTGTGATCATTTAAAAAGATAGGGGCCAAATGTATTGAAAAAATTGGTTAACAATTGGTTTGAAATATGAGATTGACAAAAATAACTTAAAAATAAAACATCTCAATGACCGAGTTAGTTAAGGCGTTTTTCCGGTAAGACAAGAGATCCTGGGTTAGATTCCCAATTGCGACCGTTATCTATTTTTCCGTGTTTTGTTCTTTTTTTAATATTTTCGTTTAGGTTTAATAATATTATTTTCTTCTTCAGTGATATATTACGGTGGGTTTAACTTTATTAAGTTATTACAACAAGAGTTATTCCAAAAAAATTTGGTTGTCTGTAAAGTCGGTTTACACAAGAATATTTTACGTGATAACGTCATAAGAAAACATTGACGAAAAATTGCATTGATGCGTCATAAGCCGAACGCTTAGGCCGATCGTGCCTCTCTATCGCTTGTTCCGCCCTCTCTCTTGCACGCTAGGCTCAGGCGGTACGTGACAATGAGTCACACTTTTTCGTGCATGCAGCCGGTGTTCAACGTCTTAATGTTATCACGTCAAAAATTGGTAACGATTACATCCGATGAAGGTCGATCAATTAAGAGAAGTCACCAATTTAGCTGGCGAGCAAAGCGATTTTATTTATATTATTAAAAACTTAAATTTAAAAAAAACATCTGAGTGTGCAAGCGGTAGAAGTGAAACCTTCAGAAAACTAAAGAAAACGAGAGTGGGAAGGCTACAAAGCACCGCACAAAGAGAAGACCGATAGGCTACGAAGCACAGCACAAGAGGAGACCGATCACGCTATCTCATTCCATCGAAGGCTAAATCCTATACATATACATGTTTGCCTCTTTTCAGTATCGCTATTTTTCCTTTCATCGAGTTTCAAAATCACAACGGTGCTAAAGAAACTTTCACTTAAAGAAAATTGTAGCCCACTTTTACCAAATTTGCCTCCTGTTCTTCGCAAAATTTGAACTTCATATTCTGAATTATGTAATATGTAGGATAGGCATTGTTATGGTATATTATGTCTCTGGTATAAAATTATTTTTTTTGACAACTGCTTTGCGCTATAGTCGTGCAGTTTGCAACGCCTGGCGACTTCTTTCAAACAAGAGAACTATAAGTGAAATTACAGTTGTTGAAAATAATGTTAAGAAGTATGTTATGATTTTTATTCATCTGAGTCGGTTCAATAATCACTTGGAAATATTTGCATGAGGAATAGGTTTTACTCTTTTAAAAATATGGGTAACCAAATTAATATTCTGTATTAGTATATGTAAAGTGTCTGTGGGTTTCTTTTTAAAGTGAAACTTCTTTAGCGCCAGCGTTAGTGACTTGAAATTCTGGTGAAACGGAAGTGCGTCACAACTCAGTTCTACACAAATACTCGTTTCTAATATAAGGCCGTAAACGGCGCGTGCCTTTCATAGCGTAGTTGGCAAAGTGCCTGACAAATCTCAGTGGTGTTAAATACAGACATCAAGCGAACGGGGGTTCGAATTCTACGAAATCCAAATAAAAAACATTTTTATTTTGTGAAACCAATATTCAATCTTCAAACAACTTTAAAAAAAACAAGCAAAAGAAAAGAAAGCGACATCTAGTGACTTTGTAGTTTTTTTTAATGCGTGTGAATTACACAATCTGATTTTTTTATTCAAATCTACATGTATTTTTTCCACGATTTATGAATTTTAATAATAATTTTGCTCAATTGACTTTCGAAACGAGACCAAGTCTCTGTCTACAATGAAATTTCGAAAATTCACCCTCATCCTACTTTTCCATCCTTTAAATCAGAATAAAGCCTGGGCCACGCAGAAAACTTCAGCTTTATAAATATAAACTTTATTAGAATTTTTCTTTCTTAGCTCCTAGCACAAACATGTCACCAAACCAGCCGCCACTAAAAGCAAACAAGCAGCTTTCCCAAGTGTGTCGCGTGCCGTGCTTCACCATTTAGCAAAGAAGGCATCTGTAATAACTCCCAATTGTAATAGTTTTAGTGGTACTAAAATCATAATATTATTTGTTTAGTTATAAACTGTTAGCGTTTTCATTAAAGTAATGCGTCATAAAGCATTGATTTCAGATTAAAGGCCGTTTCGGCTGGAAGCAATCCAACAGAACAGCCGTTTGTGCGCCCACGAAACGGCTTGTATTATTATTGTAGAAGCGGTAATAATTTTGATTGGGCCAATATAAACACGCCAAGAACGAAACCTTCGCCCTACGAACGGCCAGACGGTAAATAGTTAACTACCCTTACCTGCCCTCGGGTCTAATAGGTTATGAACATTTTAATGAAGGAATGAAACACGGCCTTTTCTATGCTTTCAAAGCAAACAAAGAAAGGTAAATAAAATAATTTAAAGTTGTTATTCTTCAACGGGACTTCAGCACAAAGTACTGGTTTACTAGAATCAACTTAAAACTAAGGAATAACGAAGTATGGTCAACACCTTTGTACGGACTCTTCACGTCCGTGACATTGGCAATTCAATGTTTTCCGGCTTCGTCTTCGTGACCCTTGAATAAGGTAGAAATTGAAACACTTTTTAAATTGCAGAAATTTTGTTAAGAACTGACTCTTTGAGCGTAAAAACGACATTGAAATAATAATAAACAATCTGTTAATAAAAAAAAAACCTTAGAGGAATATAAACGCTAGAAATATTTCCATTCCCATGCCACACGAAATTTAAAATCGCGCGTCATATTTTCACGAGACAAGTAAGGGAAAAATGGTTTTTATTTATTTTGTGCATAATTTTATAAGAATGAAAAAAAGTTAGAACATTCAAAACCTCAAAAATAGTCTAAGCCATTAAGGGGTATTTTTTAAAATTGTTTCTTATGTTACTTCGTAGTAAAGTCATGAAAAAACTTTATTTTGTGGTTTACGCTTATTTTTTTGTTTTGTAAATAGTTATTTTATTGTAATTCCGATACATATAAAAGCTTCAAAATATCCGTAACATATTTTTTGAGGTTCATAATGTAAACCGATTTGTCGTAAAGATGAATCTAAATAGGATTTCACGTATAGCTTCATCTTAAGTGTAAACTTAAAACATTTCATGTGCTCTTTAAAAGATGGCGCTAATTTAAAAATTTTAGTAAAACATTTTTTGCGAGGTAGATAAATATAAACGTAGCTCTTTTTTTAGTTTTATACGTGTGTATGCATGCGTACGTGTGTACATACGTGCACACACACATACTTATATATGCATAAGAGGACACACGTCCTTGTAACTGGGAGGCTAGATTTTATCTGGGAAGCTCTCGCAACAGAACGACTTATCTGTGTTTGGTTATCTTCGCCCAACATCGTAACCGTAACCATGTGATCCGACTATAGCAGAGGCAGAGACTACAGCAGTGGTTTTCAACCTGTAGAATGCGTACCCCCTGGGGAACGCGAAACAAAAATTGGGGGTACGCAACATCGAGGCATGAATGTAATCGATTTCGCATATAAAATCACCGGTTAAAAATACCCGAAGTCATTCTACACTATTTATAAAATTACAATATTTTGTATTTGTGTGACTTGATTGCTAAATAATGTAATAATAATGGTATTAAAAATTACAAATGAAACGTGTCTTTCATTACACGTGTACACAAGATCGACAGAGGGTACGGCGTACAAAAAAATTGTAGTAAGAGTCAAGGGGTAAGCAGGTTCAAAAAGGTTGACAACCGATGGCAAATACAACGGGAAACAGTGGTTGAACTGATCACAAAATTATATTATGATGGTGACCAGACAGTTGATCCGCCGACAATTGGCCCCCCGAAATGAAATTGACTATTAAAAGGACAAAACGAATACGCAGAACAGTTTACTATACAAAGGGATGAAGTTATACAACACTCTACCAGAAACTTTAAAGGCCGCACCAATTGGAATGTTCAAAATGTATTGCAAGAGATACATAAAACAAGAAAAAATATAGTTTGAAATATGATACGATATAATTAATTAGGAAATTGTAAACTTAAATGAACAATTTACTAAAATAAAACTAATAAATAAATAAAATTATAATTTTTTGTGCATTATTTACCAATTTCAAACGTAAAATTGACTTAAAAAATACCCTTAATAATAAGTCATGATAAATATCAAACGAATTTATATTATACGGTATATTATATACATGCACTGGTATGCACAGAATAAAGACAAGTACATTTTTCCTTGATGAATTTGAATGAAAATTTATTTATTTATTTCATTTTTATTTAGTAAAATATTTACACATTTATGTACATTATTTATAAAATGTTTTGACTGTCCAACTAGGATGATTCCCGTTTTAGGACAGTCAAATTAGGATAATTGTGAATATATATGGACCATGATTTATACAAAAAGAGGGAAAATTGAGGAAATGAAAAGAAGAGAAAGAATAAAACATAAAATTGGAAAGTTAAAAGTTTCTATTATATTTTGTTATTCGGCGGTACATCCTTTTTGCGTATCCCTTCGAAGTCAATTAGTTATATTTAGTGTAATTAGTAATACCGAATTTTCCCTAAATCGACAGCATATTGTATATAAGTATACAGGGAGGCTAATTGTCGGCGGATAAACTCTCATGGAACCTATTATAATACATTACAATTATCTTAGGAATAAATAATTTCAGATATTAAGATGGTTTTTGAGGTGATAACATCTTATAAATCGATGAACGCCGGCTGCACTCACGAAAAAGCATGACTCATTGTCACGTTTCGCCTGAGCCGAGCATGCGAGTGAGAGCGCGGAACAAGCGTTCGGCCTAAGCGTTCGGCTTGTGACGCATATAACTCTCTTCCACTCCATCGATATGACGTTATCACGTAAAATTATCGTCCGTTAACCGACTTAACAGACAACCAATTTAAAAAAAAAGAATTTATTGCGCCCATACAAACGCAAAACGAATATGAATGAAGAGATTTGTCTCATTTCTTTCGAGAAAGGCATAAAAATACAATATTGAAATTCTTTTTAATTAACCTCTATAATATTGTTTTTCTGACTTGTTATGAGCAACTTTTCTATTGTTATTTATTCATTCATTTAATTTCAGAACGAATATTTTTTTAACATACCTTCATTTAAATTTTGTCTTAAAACAAATTACGTTCTTGCTTTTCAATACACCCACAACTTGAAAAAAAGAATTTTCATCTAATAGTCTTAATCAGTCAGGATAAATTTTTCAAGGGCTGAGAACTACGTTTTTTTTTTACACAGCAGGTGCGGTTAGCGTCCTACGTATGTAAGTATGGATTCGCTGATAGGCTCTGTCCTATGGGTACGTACTATTAATAATTTATTTTAGACGCGACAAAATCCTCTGTTTTCATTGTAATTTTATTGCTTCAGATGGATCCTTCTCTTTTCTTTTCACAACATTCATTGTTACAAGGCCAGGTACTATTGGTTACTAAGTGATACTTCTTTAGCCCCGTTTTTATTTGAAATTCGGATGAAACGGAAATAATGCGTTGCAGTACCTACGAAGCGTTAAACTGCGCTCATTGGCCGCTTTGATTATAACCTCACTTTTCAAGGCTCCTATTTTTTGAGATATGAATGGAAATGAGTACCGACGAAGCGCCAATTTGCGCTCATTGGTCGTTTTCATTATGGTCACAATTTTCAAGGCTCCTATTGGTTGTGAACATGTTGGCGTAAATTTTACTTCAACCACGTGTGAACTGCACTCGATTTTTTTTAACTGCTTCCTTAACTTTCATTGCTACTTACATTACCCCTCAGGCTGATTTCTTCGCTTTCCGGAACCACTCACGTCTCGGACGTAGGTCCCATAGAAATCATTGTGTCTCCCTTACTATAATGATTACAAATGAGATCTAATCGGTGTTAGAAAGAAAAAACACTATGCTTTATATTCAAATCCAAAAACTATCCACAAAATAATTAAATTGTACACCTTTATGAAAACAAAGTTTCGTACTGCAATTTGAAAGAAGAAATTATGATTTTTTTATTTTTTTTATTTTTATAAAATAAATAATTTTTATAAAAAATGTGATTTAACTATAACGTTAATAATTCATTTGTCTAATAAAATAAAGTTTTAATATAAAATATACTGTTTTTTTTTTGTCGTTACCATTAATTTTAATAAGAAAAAATGGAAGTTGACTTGTTTTAAAACTTTTTTATGTTTGCATTAAAAAATTTTATATTTCAAAAATTATGTGTTTATTTAAATTATAAAATTTAAAGCGTATTTCATCACCTTTCAAAAGCATTTTTTAATTTTTTTAATATGTTAAAAAATATTCCATTTATTTGTAATATTTCTATTTTTGAAACTGATAATTCATGGTGGAATTCCATTATAATATATTATAATAAAAACAAATATAAAACTTTTTTCCACTTTAAGTTTAATGACCGTAACCGGTTTCAGCTCGCTAGAGCCATCTTCAGACTGGTACAAAATATTCTTAATCTACGGTTTATATACATAACATTTGAGGGAGGGGAAGCGGGGTGGTCTTAAGGGTTTTAATCAATTATACTAATTACATTTGTTACTAAGTAGTTTTAGACTGTTGAATTTCTAAATATTTTGGTTATTCCAGTGGGCTAATTACCTTGGGTTTGTAGCTCACTTCAATATTGTTTAGGAAAAACCTTACAAGTGGTATGAATTATTAAAGACCTAATTTTATTATCAAATCGTTATTACATTTATGATGCATGGGATTTTTTTAATAGCTTTTTGAAGGGATACATGTTTACATTGGAGTAGGAATGGTCATTTTATTAGCTAAATACATATTTTAATTTCGAAATTATTATGAAAATTACAATGGATACAAAAGTGGAGACTTAGCAAATGACTCTAATTGTTTATTCATTACAAATTTATGGTCTATTTTTTTAGTTAAGCGGGAAATTTCTAAAGATTCTAGTCTATCTAGCGTATGGCCTTTATTACAAGTGTGGAGGACTTTAATATCTCTGTCTTTATCAAACGAGTGATTGTTTTCTAGTAAATGTGATGCTACATTTGATAATTCCAGAATCAAAGAACACTTTACAAACTGGGTAAATGACAAAGGCGAATTATCAAATGTAGCATCACATTTACTAGAAAACAATCACTCGTTTGATAAAGACAGAGATATTAAAGTCCTCCACACTTGTAATAAAGGCCATAAGCTAGATAGACTAGAATCTTTAGAAATTTCCCGCTTAACTAAAAAAATAGACCATAAATTTGTAATGAATAAACAATTAGAGTCATTTGCTAAGTCTCCACTTTTGTATCCATTGTAATTTTCATAATAATTTCGAAATTAAAATATGTATTTAGCTAATAAAATGACCATTCCTACTCCAATGTAAACATGTATCCCTTCAAAAAGCTATTAAAAAAATCCCATGCATCATAAATGTAATAACGATTTGATAATAAAATTAGGTCTTTAATAATTCATACCACTTGAAAGGTTTTTCCTAAACAATATTGAAGTGAGCTACAAACCCAAGGTAATTAGCCCACTGGAATAACCAAAATATTTAGAAATTCAACAGTCTAAAACTACTTAGTAACAAATGTAATTAGTATAATTGATTAAAACCCTTAAGACCACCCCGCTTCCCCTCCCTCAAATGTTATGTATATAAACCGTAGATTAAGAATATTTTGTACCAGTCTGAAGATGGCTCTAGCGAGCTGAAACCGGTTACGGTCATTAAACTTAAAGTGGAAAAAAGTTTTATATTTGTTTTTATTATAATATACCATTTATTTGTATTTCATTGAAAAGCGGAAATATTTTAACCTTCCGACAATTAGACAATGTATCTAAATCTAAAACACGCAAACCCCTATGCACATGTTCTCCTAGTGATGTGATCACAAAACATTACTACGTAACCATTTACGTACAGTTTCTAATTATTTTATACTCTACTACCATTGTTTGTACATTACGGAACAATTTTTGTGATTCTTGCACTTATTATTATTTGAAAATATATGCATACATGTGTCTGCGAATAAGAACTTATTTGTGCATCGGGCATATCGACGCAACGTCCATATTTTATAACCCAAGCTTATCTGAACTAATCAAATCCGTGCACATATTGTACCTCTCAACTCCCTACTCCGCACGCGCATCACGATCCGGGTTAACTTAAAAGGGTATTAAAAATCCATCTCATTCGATAGTGCATTTGAATATTCGTCACCCAGATCAAGCAGAGGTACGTGTGCCTCCGAGAGCGTCACTATAAAGCCGGCTCCACACCCTTGGCAAGCCTCGGCAAGCGTTCACAAGTCCCATTGTGTGGAGTATGCGTTTGGCTTGGCTTGCGTAGGTTTGCAAGAGCTTGCGAGCTTGCCGCCAATCCGGCCGGGATCGGTATTTTGGCCACAAGCTTCAAGCTTTTGCGAGGCGTCAGTGGAACTTCGGGCGGACGTCGCTTTTGTTCCGTGCGGTTTACTTTAAATTGTTTAATGTAATTATTGTGTTACATAATTTTAATGTACTTATGTAATTTATTGCGCCTGGATTTACGTAAAAGGCCAAAATAAACAAATAATATTTTAATGATGATTTATTACTAAAACTATTTATTATTAATAAAAAAATATACGGTTTTTTGTTAGAATAACTCCCTCTTATAATACCTTTATGAAGGTTATTCCCGTTAAGTTATATAAGACGAGTAATCCTCGAGTTCGAGTCCCAGCGCGATCGCTACCTTTTGAAGTGAAATTTCTTTATCCACGATGTGATTTGATATTCGGATGAAACCGAAATAACACATTACAGCACCTACAAAGCGTAAACCTGCGCTCATTAGCCGCTTTTATTTTGATGTCACTTTTTGAGGCTCCTATTGGTTGAGATATGAAATCGAAATGACGCATTTCATTACCGACAAAGTATTTAACTGCGCTCATTGGCCGCTTTGATTATGATTTCAAGGTTTTATTCTCCCTTTACAAGGCTCATATTGGCTGAGATTGTTTTGGTAAATTTTCTTCTTCCTCAATGGTTTAAAAAATACATTTTTGTGTTGTCTTTTTTCTCGTTAAAATAAAAATAGTTAAATTAACACAAACATTATACAGCCTAAGTAGACGTCCGCCGCGCTTGGATGCTCCGAACGTAGGTACTGGCGCACTCGCAAGTGTGTGGAGACCGACGTATGACTTGCGTACGCTTTCATGAGCTTATCACACAAGCGATTTGTCGCAAGTATGTGGAAGCCAAGACGGTCAGAATTAACGACGAGTAGGAGTCGCTTTTTTCCGGAGGCCTGATGGAGTGGTTCCTTTTAAAAGAACTCGAGTTCCAGGAATAGTTCCAATTTCCAAGTTCTTGGTACGAACCGGGTACTTGGTGCTGAGATTTGAGAGCACAATTCCTGCTACAATCTCTGACCCGGGCAAGCATGTGAACTCGGACCGTTCGCCAAGAACCCACGCAAGTTACGTGGCCGCTTGAAAGCGCTGGATAGTGGCATTTGGGTCCGAGTCTGGATCCGAGTTCTCTGTGAGTGGTTGATTTGAAAAAGTAATGGGTGAATTGCGCAAAGAACTCGAGTTCACGAACCCATTTCGGTTTAATCAACACATCGCTAGTCAGAATTACACAAGTAGAAAATTTTATCTGTTGTAATTATGCAGGTAAAAAAACAAACAGAAACAAAAAACAAAATTAAATTTTAAGAAAAAATAACTAGAAAATTTTTTGAAGATAAATACCTATTTTCCAAGCTACCGCAAAGTCCCGCGCTTTTAATGCGTGATAAGGTTTTTCATAAATTTGAAACAATGCGTGTTTTGGTGGAGTCCAAATATTGCAGTAATATTATATTCATATTTTCATTTAATCTTTTTTTAGGAGTATTTTAATTTATTAAGTACACACCTCAGAATTTTGAAATTAAAAAATAATTGAAAAAATATTTTTTTGATTTTGAAAATATTGAAAAAATATTTTTTACTAAGCACCTCCGAACTTTTAATTTAAAAAATATTTTTTTAACGTATGTAATAATTCCAGATTATGTAAATCTTCCATGTGTAATTTCGTCCTTGTGTAATTTTGTACTTGTGTTATTCTTGCAATTTATTTTGTTTTGTGACCGCTCGTGAAATATTCTGAAGCCAGAATTTATTAAGAAGTTGAAATAGAAAAGAAGTCGGTATGATATAATTGAAAAACACTTTGATAATTGAAAAACACCAAAGCAACAAAAAGCCTAGGTTTTGTACTGAGAACGTGCAAATTTTTCAAAAACACACTTATCTGATTCTCTACAATTCAAATGTTCGTCCTCACCTGGAATACTGTTCACATGTTTGGAACCCGCGCTATATTGTTTATGTTAACAGGTTAGAAAGAGTTCAGGAGCGATTCCTCAAATTCCTCAATTTTAAATCATTCAACATACACAACTCTTACGACGAAGTAGAGAAACATTTTCGAATCACGAAACTACTCAATAGGAGGCTTGTCGCTGATCAGATGCTCCTGTACAAAATTATTAACTCAAAAGTTGACTGCCCGGAGTTGCTAAACAAAATTAATTTCCACACGTCCATTCGACATAGACAAAATACCCTTTTCTATATTGATAGATGCAACACCAATTCCAACCAAAATGAATTTATGCAAAGGACATGTAACTCTGCTATAACAATAAATTTGAAAATATGCAATATGCGTGACACACGTGCTGACTTATTTACTGCTAGTTACTGTCGCTACAGAACTTCATTGTATAACATTCTAGGTGCGAATAACACATGAATTAATTGTATCTAATATTTTTATATTACTTGCGTGGCAACTTTCCCTTATCCCTCTCCTTCCCTTTCCCTTCCCAACCCAAAATAAATAATCTAGTTTACATTCAGTTAGTCTTGTTTCTAAATACCTATCTGTGAACATTAATAATTGGTCTGTTTTTTTATCATCCTCTTATGTTTATTGTATTAATAAGACTGTTAATGGTCCTTAAATAAATAAATAAATAAATATTTTTCTAACAATAGCTCAGACAGGAGGGTCAGAGGTAAAAGAATTTCCTCAGGGCCTATATTATCTTTGTGGATGCTGTGCGGAGAGTCTTTCAAGAGAAAGAAAGGAGAGGAAGTTCTGAGAAGGAAAAGGGTATAAAGAGAGAGTAGGGTAACTAAAGAATAAAACATATTTTTAAGCATCAAGGATAAAACTACTTGTCTCACCACTGCATATACCAGAGCATAAGTATAAAGAATTTATACTGTAAATTAATTCCGTTTGATATCCACAACAACATCATTAAAGGTAATTTTTGGTTTAAAATTGGTAAATAAAGCCCAAAAAAAATTATTATTATTATTTAGAGGAGCCAACTATCGGGGGATCAACTGTCGGATCACCAAGATCAGAATTTCGTTTTTTGTTATTACTTTTTCTACAACAAACAAGCTGTTTTTGATATTTGACCAACCTTGAAAATATGATGTTGAACTGGGTCTTCATAATTTTAATTAAACTAAGAAGTGATTTCGGTCATTAGATCACCCCACAGTTGATTGAGTCGTAACTCTAAATTTCAGTAACTTTAAATGAAAAGTGTTGTTGAAGGTATTCAACTGTTTTTGATAAGGGGCTTTTGATAAATCAAGTTGAACTCAATTGAGTAATAATTATAAACCTACTTTTGTAAAGTCTATTACGATTTGTAACAGGTAAAAGTACAAATTCGAAAATGGAATATTGATTCGTAGAACGTTGTTCTCGAAATTTTCTACTTAATTCGTGGACTGCCAACGTTTTTTTCAACCTTTCTAAATTAATATTAAAATATATTATCTTTAAATATATAAAAAATCTCGCATCACGATGTTTTTTTGAGATAACTCAGAAACTACTTAACCGATTTTGATGAAATGTGACTTACTGTGTGTAATTTGGTCCAATTTAAAAGATATGATTGTTTTTATCTCGATTATCTAGGTTGGGTAACCATTAATTAGATTGCGTTGTATTTCGATTTCACGTCACAGCAACGCGTGGCCGGATCAGCTGGTCTTTGTATATATATATAAAAGTCTAGTTTCACGAGGTTTGTTCGAGATAACTCCGAAACTACTTAACCAATTTTCATGAAATTTAGCTCACTGTGTGTAATTTTGTCTAACTTAAAAGATAGGATATCCATGGCGTTGTGTTTCGATTTCACGTCACAGCAACGCATGCCAGGTCAGCCAGTATATCTATATATTTTGTCTTTTCAATTTGATCCTTTTTAAATGAAGGGCAAAATATATTATTTCAAATCAAATTGTCACCCTATTTATTTACATTACAGTGTATTCGCATAATATTAGAATCATAATATTAGCCTATGACCAGTTCCACATTATATAACATTTATCCAATTATCCATGCTATATTCGCTTCACATGGTGTCGGTTACGACGTTTGTCGAACACGGAAAGTAAACTCATTATTTTGCGCCAGACAAAAACTAGCTTCCGAGTTACAAGGGCGTGTGTCCTCTCAAACCATATTAATTTGTATATTAACGAAGCAATAAAAAGACACTGTGATCTTAAAGACATATAGGTCTTTCAATCAATACAAAACAGTACCGAGATACTGAGCCAGTACCAATAATAAATAGCATACTTCTGTAGACGATTACAGAGAGTCATTACAATTGGCTTCCTTCAGCTAGGTAGGTACCCATTAACATCAATGTAACAACATTGTTCAATCAATTCTTATATTTTTTGTGTTATTTTTATAACTTCATAAAATTTTTAACCTTAACACAATATTTTCTGGTGAGGTTAAATATTGAATTGTCAAGAATAATACCTACTATTTAAAGAAACAATAAATTTATTCGTAGCACATTAAATTTAAGGTGTTTGTATCGCATTTGTGCGAATTTGTACCAATCATATTTGTGCTGCTTCGGCAAGACTGCTGACTTAGGTAATTTTTATTTCATTATTTTGTTATAGGAATTAGATGATTTTGAATGATAATCACGTTGCGAAATATATGTTAACAACTAGGTCAGTGACCATCAAGTACCTCGCTGTTCAGATCTGGTCACCGTCAGATCTCTAAAGCAATTTCAAACTAAGTTACCTTTTCTGAATGAAAATGAATGAATATATTCTTATTTGTTTTATAGACCCATTATCATTCAACTCAACTTCGTCATAGTAAGAATACTCCATTAGCAAAGTAAAAGTAATCAAACAGTTGATTTTTTGACTAAATCTGAATAGCCAGGTACATGCCAATTATTTATTTCCCAAATGCTGCAGACGATAATCCTAAATGCTGCAAGCAATGTTCTTTAAGGTGAAATATTACTAATATTTGTGTTAATCAAAAAATCATAGAGTGCAATTCACACACGGTAGAAGTGAAACATTCAGAAAATTAAATTAGACAACTACACAGTAGAGGCTATGGCACCGCATAAATAAATAAAAAATTGAGTGCAGTTCACACGCGGTAGAATCCCACACAATCTCAACCAATAGGAGCCTTGAAAAGTGAGCTCATAATCAAAGCGGCCAATGCGGTAAAGTTTTATTTTATCTTATCTCATTATCTCGCAGGCTAAATCCCACAGATGTATGTGTTTGTTTCGTTTTAGTGTTGCTAATTTCGGTTTCATCGAGTTTCAAATCACAACGGTGTTAAAGAAGTTTTCACTTCAATAAAAACAAGCAAATGGTTCCCACCCAGACATAGCGCGTCGTTGTTTCAGTTCCTCTCCTAGCTATCCATCACTAAACAAGCAACATTTTCCGCTTACAATAACAATAGTAGATTTTTTCAAATATTGTCAGGTTGTTCTTAACTTGGAAATGTTTTTTGTATTTCTTAAAAATTATATTAAAAAAAAAAATCTTACCTAAAATGATCTAACAAATTATCATTTTGTTCAATTACTACTATTAGGAACCAACCTAATGCAATGACCTACAACACATATTACGGAATGTATTGAAAATTTGCAAAGCTAAGAAAACGTGCCTTGTGTGCTGACCATATTTACAATTAATAGGAGCAAACGTGTTTTTATTTGTCGATGACTTTAAAAATTTTAAGAACAATAACCTCTAACAATGTTTGTTATATTTTTAAAATTGCTGTCAATCTTTACAGGAGAAGTGTAATTACAAATTAAATATTGATAATTGTAATTTTATATTTATTTTTTTAATGACAAACAAATACCTTTGTGTAACACCACTATTTTATTAACAATATCAACATGTTTCGAAAACTATGTTTTCTTCGTCAGGATAATAAGTCAATAAAAAATAACAAAAGACAAACAAGTATAGACTAATTAGAACATATACAAAATATTAGATAGGAGAGGTGATTAATTACCTAAAATATATCATAAAAAACAATTATATAAAATAAAATATAAAAACTATTTTATAAAAAAATTATGATTATTTTATTAAATTATATTTATTTATTTATTGTAGAAAATTTTTACATGGTATAGATTTTTCTGTTATTTCATCCGCCATCCGCTCGGGATGTACTTGTGTTATGGCTGGTGAATTTACAGGTAGGAATTAATTATAAAATGGTTGATAAATTAAATTGTAGTTATCAAATTAAATTACAAATTTTAAATATCATTGTTTAATAAATCAAGTTATAAGTTATTAAATAATACAAATAAAATTTAATTACACATTTTATATATCATGATTAAATAAGTCTAGTAATAGCAATTTACTTAACCCTCTGATATGAAAATATCTGGAGTCGGTGAATTATTTTCCCATTTGGTCTCTGTTAGGTTGACGTGTTGTTCTTGTATTGTTTTGTATTGTTTTGTATTTATTATACTATGATAGGATGTGGATTGACTAGACGATCATTTGTGGAAAAGTGTGTGGAAGGGATAAGTTTTTCCTGTGGGGAAGATTTAACTCGGACATAAAGTCGAAAATAAATTATTTAATTCAAATATCATAATTTCTAAGTGTAAGAATCCATTGTGATAATTGTTTTTTAAAGGTATGTGGTTGGGTTTCGGTTTTTAAGTTCTCAGGGAGAAGGTTAAATATTTTAGGAGCTAGATACATGAAATGTCTTCGAGCTGATGTGGTATGTAGTGCAGTTACATTGCAGTGTTAGAAATGTATAACAGGACAGTTAAAAACCAAAAAAGCTACATCTAGCGACTCCGAAGAAGAAAACACAAATACCAATAAGATGACCAAATGTACAGGAAAAGGTGCACTGGAATTCGACGACAAAGGTGTGGAAAAAAATAATCTTTCACATTGATTAAAAAAATGCTTTGTAGTCTCCCCACTCTTGTCTACTTTAGTTTTCTGAAAATTTCACTTATACCGAATGTGAATTGCACACTCTAATTTTTTTAAACTTTATTCATTAATTAATGTTACATAAAGAAATGTACAAGAATCTTTAATAAAACCTTATCATTTCTTTTCCTCATTTGGCATTATCTTTATCATGCACATCGAGCATCTTTACTTAATAAATCTTAGACAATTGAAAATAATAGTTGTTTCAAATAAGCAACTTCCTTAGGCGCAATATAATTAGCATATAAATATGATGACCTTGCAGTTTACTGCAGTATACAATCATTAAGCAAGTAGTTTTATTGTAATGAACGCGAATAACTATAATCTCACTTCCTGCAGTGGTACCCCCAAGACTCCGAATGGGCCTGTAATAATCCTGTCACATAACTCCGATTCGCGCGTAATAATTCCTAATCATAAAAGACATATTTTTCTTATAATGCTTGCAAAGATAAATGACTCACCTGGTGTTATCAATCTAAAGTCATGTTTTTAAAGTTAAAATTTATTTGGCACCGTTGTGATTTGAAACTCGATGAAACGGAAAAGCGACACTAAAAAGAGACAATACATACATCTATCTACAGGATTTTGCCTGCGAGAAAGTGCGGTAAAATAATTGGTCTCCTCTTTGTGTAGTGCTTCGTAAATAATCGGTCTCTTTACGGTGCTTTGTAGTCTCCCCACTCTCGTCCACTTTATAAAGGTTTCACTTCTACCACGTGTGTGCTGCGCGCAATTTTTTGAAGTGAAAATTTCTTTAGCACCATTGTGATTTGAAACGTAATAAAATGAAATAGCGACACTAAAAATAGACAAATACATTCATCTATAGGATTTAGCCTGCGAGACAATGAGTAGAATAATCGGTCTCCTCTTTGTGCGGTGCATTGTTGCTTCTCCACTCTTATCTACTTTAGTTTTCTGAAGGTTTCACTTCTACCGCGCGTGAACAGCATACTTGTATTTTTAATATATTTGACTCTCTGACGTGACCCTCGCATCACACTAGGTGGGCAATTATTTCATACGATTTTAGATAAATGTGTGTATTAGCCACCAAAGTGCATTGTCATAGATAACGCACTCCATCAGCTCGATCGGATGTCGGGAAAAAGGTTGATATCCATTTTGAAGATTAGCATTCACTCACTCAAGAAAACGAAATCGAAATTAAAATAGATGTGAGTATGGATAAATTGAATCACGTTTAAATTTGAGTTTTGTGAGTATCGATTAGTATGAAAATTTTGGTAACGTTCTAGAAAATACCTGTGGACAGCCAGGATTCTCCACTCCTTTCTTTCTCTTTCTAATTGTTGGATCCTTAACCAGTGGGGCGCTTTTTGCCACAATATGACACTTTTTAAAATACCTCGGATTGCATTGCTGCCAATTTTGGCAAATTTTCCCTAATTTGTAGTTAATTATGTAGAAGTTTACTGTTTTATAATATTTTTTTTTATAAATCCTGTGAATATGTCATAATCGATAAAAGATGGATGAATTCATTGTCTATATAGAACTATAATCAGTTTGTACGTCTTCATATTAAAATTCGATGGTCTGATTTTTTAAATGATCACCAAAAAAATCTCGAACAATACAAGAAAAAAATTTAAATTGCTCTGTCGCTCCAATGGTTAATATCGTTGAGATACCGTGTCGCCCTGGTGAAAGCTCACTATTCAGAATCGAAACCATGTGACCATATTTGAATAGCCACAAGTATGTCCAATCCTCCTGTTCCCATCTCCTTTCCCTCGCCTTTCCTTCAGCCGCACTGAATTCCCCAATGGCAGGTAATCTGAAACGCTCCCATCGCCCTTTGATGCTGGTGTCGTTGGATATCATGTCAGCCAATATTTCTACGCGACAGCGAAAGTCTTTTTGCAAAAGTTTAATTATTACAGTAATTAAAATATCTCAGTGTTGTTTGTGGCTTTGTGCTCTTCGAAAACGCCTGGACAAGAATTTCTAAATGAAGAGCGGTTAAGAAAAAAATCATGTGTGCCGTTCACACGCGGAAAAAACACCTTCAGAAAACTAAACTTCGGGAGAATAAGACAAATGCAAAGTAGGATAGGAGTAGGAGTAGGAGTAGAATTAAAGTAATTTTTTTTTACTTTAATTCTACTCCTTTTGTTCTACAAAGCACCGCACAAAGAGGAGGCTGATAGGGAACGAATCACCGTACAAAGAGGACACCGATTAGTGTCAAAGAAGTTTTCACAACAAAAGTGAATTGTTCCTTAAAAATTCATAAATGTTTACCAACATAATATTTTTGTAATTTATTTTTGGGGTGTTATGCCGTGTTGCGCTACCTCTTTCTTTAGTCAACGTTTCGGACAGCGTTACAGTGTCCATCATCAGGGCAGATGAGTCGCATCACGGCATAACACCCCAAACATAAATTACAAAAATACTTTTGACCTAAAATCATAACCAAAATAATATTCTTGCATTTTCAATAAGCCCTTTGTTTTATCCAAAGATATTCAAATACAAGAGATATGTTATGGTTTCCACCCGACTATCGGCGGGATTATTTCCGAATGGGAATAATTTGAATATGAAAAGTAGTTATTTTTTTTAATGTGTGCAGTAGTATTCGTTAACAATATACTTTGAATGCAATGAACTTTGAAAGAATTCGTTCATTTAATTGATTTTTTGAAGTTGTATAGTAGCATTGGTTAACAATATTGGCGACACCCACCCAGTAAAAACTGCGGATAGCACATCTGTTATATTTTAATATCTTTGGATTTATCAGACGTAATCGTAATACGTAATCGATTTTTTATCAAAAATTTATTTTAATAGAAACATCATTTGTTAAATTTATTTTTTTATATTGTGTATATTATCGACTGATTCACATAATGTCAGTTTTTGCCTCATTTGTTTTTAAATTGTAGTATTAATATATTATGATTATAATCTCCAATGTTCTTTGAATGGTATTTAGTCCTTTTATTATAAAAGAATTCACTTTTCAAATATTTTCCAGTTATTCCAATTTTTCTCATAAATTTCATTTTTCTCGATATGGCTTGGAACTCAGTTGAGGCTATTAAATTCTGAACTTCCGATGAGTTTGAGGTCATCAATATTGTCACTCTCTGTCGTTCATATTTAATGCACTTCGATAATGTGTGTTCAACATCTTCAATTTGTTCACAAATTCAGCACACTAGAGAATCAGAGAATAACATCAATATGAATATGCACGAATGATTTTAGGTTTTCACGGCCAAAAGTATTTTTGTTATTGGACGTTTGTAACGCTATATACCTCAGACAACATACAGAAATCGATAATATTCTATGTTGACTCGAATAAGTACCTCTCACGCAGATTCGAAGTAACAAACACGCAGGATTCGCACGGTTATAAACTTTACAATTTTTTTTATATTTTTCTTATTAATCCTACAAATATGAGATGAACGGTAAAATACAGGTTAATTCATTCAGGACTATATAGATATCACTATAATAAGTTTGTATGTCACCATGTTAAAACTCAAAGGTATGATTTTTTTTTTAGGGAGGGCAAAAAATTAAAAAAATGTTCTTTTGGAAATCTCGAACAATCGAGGCAAATTGGCACAGTGGTTTAAGTTGCATTTAAGGCAACCCGCTAACTGTAATTTATTGTTCCTTTTGTAAGATAAAACATGTTTAATATTTTGTCGCGTGGCGCCCCATGGCATAACAACCGATGCCGAAATTCGCAACAATGTCGAAATTGTGAACCATCCATTCAGCATTTTACTATCTACGAAAAGGTAGTATTTAATATCCAATGAAAGCATTTCATTAGAAGACCTAAACGATAATAATTAATATGGTACTAAACAAATGACAAATTTTGATTGCAATCGCTTTCGCCTTGTAATCCATTAACATAAAAGTCTATTATGTTGTTTGGATTATTTTCAAGTCATTTTAATTTGTATGCTGAGCTGTAATTATGTGATGGGGGCGTTAAATTATAATCTGAAGGCTGTCGACAGATTTCGAACGCTTTTGTGAAATTTTGATTGAAATCGCTTCAGCCATGTAATCCATTGACATAAATGAAGAATGGATTATTCTTTGGACATTTTAACTTTATTGCTGTACTGTAATTTCTGTTGAGGGAGGTGGAATCCGCGACGCCTCAGTGTGAATCCGATACTTTGGACCATTATGATGAAACATTTTAACAATGATCCGACGATTATCTACGAACTTTCTGAGTTTTGATTTTGAAATATTGCTTGATGTCGCTTTGGCTTTTACCAAGTGACATCAACAATTGATATCCTGGAGAAATAAATTTTGTGCAGTTCACATGCGGTAGAAGTGAAACCTTCATCCACACAATCTCAAACAAAAGAAGGGTTGAAAAGTGAGCTCATAATGATAGCGGCCAACGGGCGCAGCTTGACAGAGCGCCACGCTTCGTAGGTACTGTACGAAGGTAAGATTTCATCCTCATTATTCTGCAGATAAATGTGTGTCTCTTTTTAGTGTTCCATTTCATCGAGTTTCAAATCGTAACAGTGCTAAAAAAGTTTTCACTTCAAAAATTCACAAGCGGTAGAAGTAAAACCTCCAGAAAACTAAAGTAGACAAAAAAGAGTGGGGAGGCTACGAAGCATCGCACAAAGATGAGGCCTATTAGTCTATCTCATTATTTTGCACTCTAAATTCTGTAAATGTATGTTTTTTTTCTTTATAGTGTCGCTTTTTCGTTTCATCGAGTTTCAAATCACAACGGTGCTAAGTAAGTTTTCACTTCAAAACGGTTTTCTCTGGCTCCACGGCACCAATTCTACTGAAATTTTGGAATTGGATACAAATTGATAGTCTTAAGAAAATTCACACAAAAAAACTACTTTTTTTTAAATGACAACCCTAATATTATTTAAGACGAAATGCTAGCCCCCCCTACATTCGCGCGTCATCGTACAAAATCCTTTCTCGAATTCAGAAGATTTAAGGCTTCCCTAATTGGTGGCATTTGTGAAGTTGAGGTGAGGTGAAAGGTGTGTGGGAAAGTAATTTGTTCTTCAGATCTGATCGGTAACTCTCTACCTTACACTACCCATCCTCTTCTTGGTCTCAGGTTTCCTCTTTTCTCCCTTATTGATTCCGCCAAAACCCAAAATAACAAAGTTATTAATAATTTAAAACGAGGTTAAATGAAATTATTAATTCAAAATAACGCCAGTTTTCGAACAACAAGATCGATTTTCTTATCTCTGCAAGAAATATTTATCTCCAATTTTAAGTTCACCGGATTAATGCGAAAGTTTCAGTCAGTTGAGCGGGTGCCAAGGTCATGCTGAAATTGAACGCTACATTTGGGTTCCGGTTATGTCAGCAAGTTCGCTGCGCGCCAAGTAGTTCCACGAACCACCCTTGAGCCCAGGAACAACATAACCCTGACACATAGGCTATGTTCTGTATACGTGCGTTACATCAATTTGACAGTTCGATTATGAATATACAATCAATTATGAACAATAACAATAATCAATCATGAACAAAAGCTGGAAAATAAAACTTGTGAAAGTTTAAAAAATACTTAATTTAACTGATTTTATACATTCATTTTTCAAACAGCCCGCGTGTCTAAATTTCATAATGCCAGAGCTCACCAGTAGTAAAAAAAATGATCCAATTTGCTTCAGTGGTTCGGAAGTTATGCGCGTACCAACATTTCGAAGATTAATTTTTATTTAAATAGACAGATAGATATTAACTATGACGCCTGAAGTAAAAAAAAATATATCAACATCGTTTCCATGGCAACGGTTTGTTTACTGACGTTAGCAATAACTCGCTTTTGTTAGCGACAGAAAACGTATAAAATATAATATATTAATATTCATAATTTCACAATGCCAGAGCCGACCATTATATATAGCCTGTAGTACTCGCATATAATTTAGCTTTCTATTGGTGAAAGAATTTTTAAAATCGTTTTATTGTTTTATGCGTGAAAGCGTAACAAACAAACACACGCAGTTCGCATTTATAATGTTAGTAAGTATAGATGTTCCTATCAAGAAGAAAAACCGGGAACTTCTAACCATTATCTGCAATTTCTTCTTGCTTCCCCTATTTACATTTGCTTCACAGCGTTCCCCAATCACTTCCTGGGTCACTTCCCACAGTGCTACTAGCAATGGGCAATGGGATACGTAAGTCACGTCAATGAATAAAATTGTAAAAACAAATCATTGCAATATTTGAACCCTTGGTATCTTACCAAATATTTCGAAGTCCTGCCATGTAGTTCATCATATTATTATGAATAAATATAATAATAAAAAAATTTCAGTAAATTATGTAGGTTAAAATAACTATTTAAAAGCAGAATCCAAGTCGTAAAAACTCACCGTGTCAAATCCACGAATTGAACCCTCACAAATATTTCGAAGATGGCACTTTTAAAAGTTTAGCACCTAGCGACGCACGCTAGGGGTTCCGCCGTTTCGTTACGAGGTTTCGCTGGGAAATGCAGGGCGCACCGCTCCGCCCGAGTGACAGAATGCAACTGGCCCTTCAACAGCGAGACGCGGGCTTTATTCTATGATGTGACGTAAGCACAATAGAAATGGGAAATCGCATAGCGCCCTCTACTTACGTTGCCAAAGAGCTCTTCTTTGTTTTTAGGTCTATGGTTATAATATTATGAAAATTGTAATATTTGAATGATTTTTAAAGCAATGTTTTCTTGCATCTGCCTTCTTACTGCGTGGCGGTTCGGATCGGGAGAGACTAATAATTGATGGTGACCATTTGGTCTCTCCAGTAGGACTCTCTCGACTTTCTCCACAGTGGGAGCATACCTGAATCT
This sequence comes from Glyphotaelius pellucidus, assembly GCA_936435175.1. Classification (NCBI taxonomy): domain Eukaryota; kingdom Metazoa; phylum Arthropoda; class Insecta; order Trichoptera; family Limnephilidae; genus Glyphotaelius; species Glyphotaelius pellucidus. Next base: position 8,628,052 of record OW386542.1, read on the forward strand.
GACTTGCAGATTCCTTGCCACCCCTCATAAGTTTTTCTTTCTTCGCAAAATTTCCTTCCCTTCCTTATGTTCCCTAAAATGGGCCTCCACGCAGCATCTCCAAAGATGACGCAGGCCCTAAGGGATTTTTTCGAAAAGGCCTTACACAGGCCGTGAGAGTACTTTTTTTCTTCCTTTGTAGGTCTAATGTAAACTATATTTAAGTTAGCCTATTCAGACAAGGGTCATACATCTACCCATATTTCTGAAATTCAATGTTATTTTATTACCATACGATTACGATATAAATGTTTATCATATCAACTTAAGATTTGGCCCGGTTTCATCACTGTTCAAACCTCAGTCAAAACATTTTTTTTAGTTTTAGGCATTTTAAAATAACTCGGAACTAATAGATAATTTTTTAATTTTTCATATGAAGCAGATACTTTGTGATGAGACATTAATGATAATTTTTTTATATTTATAAGGACACTGGATGTTTCCCGGCATGCGTTGCAATGCCATATTCAAATAAATTAATTGTTTCTCCTGCATTACCTTTCCCGTGCGTCCCAGTTTCCCTCCCGCATCCCCTTCCCCTTCCGCCTTCCTCCCACCTTCCCCGCCTTCCCACTCCTCACTCCCCCTCCCTCCGTTCCACTAATCCCCCTTCCGCGTTCCATATATTCAGTCACAGTACATTCAGATTTCAAACAGCTCGCGTGCCATCTATTATTTTTTTTTTCAAATTTTCATTTTTCAAATATTCATTTTTGAATATTATAAGAATAATCAAATTTTATGATAATAATGAATCAAATTTGGTACCCAACATACGTAACTATTTAAAATATCTATAATTCTTGATTCGATTAAAATTATTTTGTAAGTTCATTAATGTAAAGAGTTTTGAAAATTGAATTTCGACTAAACAATCATTGTCTTGCAAAATGTCATTCACAAATTTTTGATAGTTTTGCAAGAATATTTGTGATTAAAAAACTTTTCAGATGTATTGTTATGTGGTGTAATAATCCAGAACCTTCGCGAGGATTTAAAGAAGGTATTTTATTTTGAAAGCTTCAAACATTTCCTATGCTTAATATAGCAATACATATACATCTCATTAATCCCCAAACACATTTTAATTTTTATGTATAAAACATAAGAAATAGGTGTAGTGTTTTGTTTTGCATTTCTTTCAAACGGATTACTTTTGAATTATGAATTTTGCACGGTTCTAACAACTACTGATAAATATTTGAAATACGTACGAACGATATAAATGAATAACTAAAAAATGTTGATTTGGAACAATAAAACTAACTTTATGAATATTCTCAATATACAGTACCTACCCAAATCAAGATTATTTTTTGCCTCTATCTTAACTGTGCAATGAAGAGCTTTTTCTGTCTATAAATAGTAATATAACCAACGCAAAAATTTTCGAAATATTCATTTAACTGCCTTAAAATTAAGCAAAAAAAATTGTTTGTCTCTAAAGTCGGTTAACGGACGATAATTTTACGTGATAACGTCATATAATAACGATGGTGTGGAAGAGAGATAGATGCGTCACAAGCCGAACGCTTAGGCCGAACGCTTATTCCACGCTCTCCCTTGCACGCTCGGCTCAGGCGGAACGTAACAACGTGACAATGAGTCATGCTTTTTCATGAGTGCAGCCGGCGTTCATCGATTTTTAAGACGTTATCACGTCAATAAAGAGAAATTTTTAATTTCGGGAGAAGTTTCAAAAATGTGTGCTGAAAAAGCAAACCTTGGAAGGTCACCTTTTCCACCTGATAAACTTTTCTTGATAAAAAATTAAAGTCTCTCTATAAATTGAAAATAAGCAAACTGCAAAATATTAACTAATGAAATCGTGTATTAATTAGATTTAAATATGCAAAATAATAAAATTTAAATTATTTTTAGACAAGGTCGTTCCTAGAATTATTATCGCCATTAAAAAGTAACAATGGTATAATTTTGTTCTTTGATAAACTTTTTAACCACGTTGAAATACGATGCCAAAAAAGTTTTCGAGGGCCAATGTTTTCACCAAAAAACACTCTGTATTGTGCCATTTTCTATATGGCTTTATAATATTAATTTTCAATTTCAATGGAAAATTGTCCAACAACTTTGATGTTTTTTTAATCACCATTCAATCCATTCGCAATCACATTTATTTGAATTCTTTTTCCAAGTTCAATTTAAAATGAAAATTCTTTATGTCAATACACGAGAAAATTCCTTCGGACCATATTTGCGGGGACGCGAACAGTGGCTTGCTTCAAAGAGATTACAAATTATTTTTAATCAAATTAACTTTTTTAAAAAAGAGTGTGCAATTCACACGCAATAGAGGTGAAACTTTCAGAAAACTGAAGTAGACAAGAGTGGGGAGAGTACAAAGCACTTTTTTTTGTCAATGTGAAGGATGATTATTTATTCCCAACTTTTGTCGTCGAATTCCAGTGCACCTTTTCCTATACATTTGGTATTTGTGATTTCTTCTTCGGAGTCGCTAGATGTCGCTTTCTTTTCTTTTGCCTGCTCATTTTGGAGTGGTTCGAAGATTGGATATTGATTTAACAAAAATAAAAATACTTTATTTTTAGATTTCATAGAATTCGATCCTTGTTCCTCTGAATTTCTGGCCGCTGAGTTTACACCACCAGAGCACGTCAGGAGCTTTACACCACTAGACCAAAGGAGACTTGCCTGGGACCGGTGCTTAATCGCATTATTTTGGAAAACCGAGTACCCGTGAAATAAATAAATATTTTATTGCTACCCAATTTTTTTTGTTGATTTCGTATCATTCAAAAATATTGAAATATGCCGTGATGTCCACCCGACTGTCGCCAGAAGTATTTTTTAATGGGATTGAATACGAAATTTTGTTGATTTTTCGAAGGTGTATAGTTGTATTGGTTCACAATACATCGATGTAGTTTGAATACGGAAAGAAATCGTTCATATAGTTGATTTTTTGAAGGTGTACAGTAGGATTGTTTTAAGATATCGGCGACACCAGGAAGCACAGTCCCACCCAGTAAAAAACTGCCGATAGCCAATCTCTGGTGGGATTCGATCCTTGATTCGCTGGATTTCTGGCCGCTGAAGTTCGTCAACCGTTTTATACCACTACACTAATGAAGGCTCGCGCGTGGATATACTGTATTATATTGGAACTGAGTACTCGTGAATAAATAAATATTTTATTGCCATCTCATTCATTTGCAGGCAAAGTCCTACAGATGTATGTGTTTGTCTCTTTTTAGCGTCTCTCGCTTTCCTTTTATCGAGTTTCAAATCGCAACGGTGCTAAAGAAGTTTTCACTTATAAAAAATTTACATTTTCTTGGTATCTTAGATTTTATTTAATAGATTTTTTTTTGTCCTCCTTTGATTAAAATATAAAAATTTCTTTACATCTGTTTTTTCTCTATTATGGAGGGTGATCTTACGAATCGGAAAGAACGTATATTACAAATTATTGCTAAATAAATTATTAATCTGTTTTCTTTTTTTTGTAATAAATATTGACTAAAATACACAAAAAAATCTTAGGGTCATTGTGTCAAAGAATTTAAGCAATTCATCAAATTTCACAGATTTTTTTCAAGTAACAGTGTTATCATTGAAGAAGAAGATAACACTTTTAAATCTAAATTCACGGCGAGTTTGTTTAGCATTGCTAAACAAACTCGCCGTGTAAGAGATCCTAGCCGAGACCCAAACCTTATTTAGATTGTTTCACTCCCTGTTGTTCGCTCAGCTTTCTTCTGTTTACATTTACAACAAACCCAATTTGGTAAACTCCATCATGTTGACATCAAGCTATTGTGTGAAAGTCATTTTCATTCATGTGTTCTTCATTATTTCCTTTTTGGGTTTGTTTATTAACAAACAGGAACATTGTGAAAAGTTTTGTGTGCTCTGGCAGTTCTTGCAATAATTATATTTTATGAAAAACCCAGGGGTTCGCAAGTAAAATCATAAACATTTTTAAGTAAGAAGTTGAAAAAAATATCTACGGTGTTAAAGAATAACAAAAATGACGCGCATCAGATTAATATACGAGAAAAATAGGTTCAGCTCGATCGAAGTTAGGACCTTCCTTTCCAGTGATTGAATCAACCACCCTCGCTAAATTCAATTTGTTTTAATTTTCGACATGTATTGCGTCTGAAGTGCATTTCTTCTAAATGCAATTTCTCCAAATTTAACAAAAATGCGAATATTTTCCGTGCGATTGTGCGTGATTACCACCAAAATATTGATTGATTGATAGCATGCTTTGTCATCGACAACGAGTATGTCTGCCGTGTTTCAGCTCGATCAGATGTCGGAAAATGCTTTGATTTCTTAACTAAAGTGAAATTCAAACAGATACATAAAAAATACATACTTTTTTTTTTCTTTTTTTTTGTATGAATACCACACAAGATACCCAACTGCTCCCGTCTGGAGCCACTGAGACTTTGGCAACCCCAATTTGGATATGTTGTGAGGCTGAAGGTACTGGGGAGGGGAAGGAGATGGGGAAAAAGAAGGTGCGAAAGTACCTGGTTATTCAGATATGGTCACCAAATACGGCTAAAGCCATATCAAGCAACGTTTCAATTCTGATTGGTGGTCTTTTGAGAGTGTCTTCCACTCTGGAACGTGCCGCAAATATACTATATATTTTTTTAAATGATGTAATTGTGAAATTACACAAATTAATGAAATAAAATTTCGATTCGATCCCACGACCTTCGGATTGCGAGTCAAGAGCTTACCGCTAGACCACGCCTAGAAGAAATAAACCACCTATTACTGAACTGATGTAATATATTTTCTTTAATGTTTACGCTATCTATTTCTTCCACTATTTACTAAATTACTGTCGATTTAACTACTAGGTAATGTGAGATTTCGACATCATGTTGAACTTCAGTACACACGAGAACGTATTTTGCTTGAGGCCATTAACGGTCGCAGGAGCAGCTCGGGTCAGCTTTCAACAAGTTTCGGTATTCGGAAAGCGGGGGAAGATCAAACAGGGGACTTCTGCCCTTCTGCGTGATTTGTCACTACCGGAAGCGAAAGGGATTGGAAATGTCAGTGAAAATACATTAAATTGTCACACGGAAAGGGATTTTTTTATTACTTATGCACGAGTGACTATTATATTATTATAATCGGTCACATTGAACAAGACCGTAAAACGGTTCCATAAAAAAACAGTTACCAAAAATGAAATAAAGTGGTGAAAAGAGATGAAAAAAAAAACTTACCTAACCTAAACAATTAAGAGGAATATAAACGCTAGAAATATTTCGATTCTCATGCCTTCAAAATTTAAAATCGAGCGTCTTATTTGCACCAGGCAAGTAAGCGAAAAAAGTGGTTTTTATTTATTTTGTGCATAATTTTATAAGAATAAAAAAAAGTTAGAGCATACTAAACCTCAAAAATAGTCTCAGCCAGAAAGAGGTAGTTTACGGAGCTAAGCTCGATAGTTCTTGGTATCCAGTAATTGACGGCTACGCCAAAGCTAAACGCAAAAAACCATGCTGAATTTTTTCTAACACCAGCTCGTAGAGAAATGGAGCTGGCAGCACGGTATCGCTTCGACACACATAAGCACACACTTTCACCAATATCATATGCTCATCTGCCCTGATAATGGACACTGTAACGCTGTCCGAAACGTTGGCTAAAGAAGCAGGTAGCGCAACACTGCATAACACCCTAAAAATAAATAACAAAAATTATGAAAGGTGTTTAAGAAAAAGCTATTTTAGCAAAGGTAAAGGTCTCATTAGTTTAATAAATCCTTAGTTAAGTGATGAACTTTCATTTTTTATACTTTAATTTTCATTTTTAAGCGGAAATTGATTAAAAACTAAAATGGTCTTTTGGACCATTAAGAACTAAGGCGACGATCTAGTAAGATAACATCAAGCGAAATTAGTAAGTTTGATGAAACATATGATAAGAAAATAACAACCGGAATTGTTTGATGATACATAGAGTAAGATAATAACGACCGAAATTAGTAAGATCGATGCTACATATAGTAAGATAATAAAAACTGAAACAGTGAGTTTGATGATTCATATATTGTCATATGCTACATATAATAAAAACTACAGATTGTAATTGTCTAGTATGGACTAACTCTACTTTCGAGCCACGTTTTCATATGTATTAATATTTTTCCGACCGTAGTCGGCAATTTATAATTTTTAATATTACTCGGTAACATATTGAAAATTTTAGGCAGGTTATACTCTAGAGTTTGCTTTCCGTATTTATTGTTATATCTTGGTGCATGCATGACTTCTTTCTTTGTGAACCTTGTATTGTGTTCATGCTCCACATTCCTATTAAATTCAGAGTCAGATATAATAAATACGCTGAATCAATATTCTTTACCATAATAAATAAGACCTGCACCGGCAAGAGAGCTACATTCTGAACCACAAGAAAATATACAGGACGTTATGGGATGTATTTGTTTTACTTCAACCAGTGATTTCTGGCTTTTTTTGGAGTAAAAAATGTAAATGAAATTTAGGTCTACGAAGACTTTTTGACGCGATAACGTCTTATAAATCGATGAACGCCGGCTGCACTCTCGAAAAAGCGTGACTCATTGTCACGTTGTCACGTTCCGCCTGAGCCGAGCGTGCAAGCGAGAGCGCGGAACAATCGTTCGGTCTAAGCGTTCGGCTTGTGGCGCATCTATCACTCTTCCACTCCGTCGTTATTATATGACGTTATTACGTAAAATTATCGTCCGTAAACCAACTTTACAGACAACAAATTTTTTAATGTCATTTTTTCAATTTTTATTTTCCTTTAAAATCAAAAAAGAAAAATTTTCTTCCACATGTCGTCACTGGTCAGTCAAATAACAGCCCAACCCCTCTCCCCGCCCCAACTGTAATTATAATTGATTAAAAAAAAAAATTTAAAAAAAACATTAAAAATTTCGCCAGACACCTTAATTTCATTTACATTTTTTACTTTAAATGTAGGAATCCCTGGTTAAAGTAATGTATATCTCTCAACAACAGTTATACGTGTTTGTTATATAACGGGTGTTATCGGAAATGTGTATTCCAGAAAATTCCAACTCTTGAGTCAGCAGCGTCACCAGCTATAGGAAGCGTGAAGGAACCAAAGCGCACACCAGACACTAAGTTCGGTGAGCGTGCTTTCGGAGTGTCAGGACCTAAAATTTGGAATGAAGGTGCTTTAAGAACGATCACGGACGCAGCAAAATTTTCACGTTTTCAGACAATAGGATCCATAAAGTCAAAAACCTTTCACCTTTACCTTCACAGCCGTGACAGCTTTAATAAGAATTTGAAGGCTGTTTAAAGTCATTTCATAAAATTCTCCAGTCCTAAAAAGTCCTAAATTCTTCAGTCTTTCAAAATAAATATCAACTCTACTTTTGCCACTAATATTCTCATAAAAATAACATAATAAGAATAGGGTGGAAATAAAAAATTATACAATATCCAGTGTTTCTAAAACTGTGACTTCTTCGCGCAGTCTTATTTTCTCCAATCGAAAACTTTCTAATAAAAGTGTTTTTATCAGAAGTCACCTGCCAGGTAAGTATGTTTTCTGTATCTGTTTGTAAATAATAAAATTAGGTAGAGCATAAGAACTCAAAATGTGCATGAGGTGATTTTTCACATCTATCTTTTATCTTTATTATTATTATAGAATTTTGAATTGATTGCACGTACCCATAGATTGAAGAAGGTACTAGAAGTGCATTCCATACAAGTTTAAAAGTAAACATGTTCCATTTAGTCCATTTATCACGCGCTCCATCTCACTTTTGTCAGACATCGTATATATCCATCCCATTTGAATTTCAAAAACACTGTTTTGAAATGAAAATTTAAGAAACGATATTTAAAATATTTTAATCACGAAATACATCCTCAAGGCTTTTCTTGTGTTCTTCTTTATTGTAAGTACATACTTTATTGAAATTAGTTTTGCTAAAATTTCCCCAAGTAGTTACCCGGAAGGTTTCAAGCAAATGCTACCCACCATTGCTTGCAGCCTTTAACAAAATACTTTTTTTTTAAAGTCCAATTTAAAATTTCAATCAACAGTCACCACCATGTTTTTTTCCACATTACTTTGTTACATTAATTTCGTTTGTTTATTTTTATTTTGTTTTGGAACTTGTTCAAATTTCTTTAATATTTATTTGAATTTTTGTACTTATTTTATATTCTTTGTTAACATCTAGATTTTATCTTATTTCTTCTCTTGTAAAATAAAAGAAAAATGTATAAATTTTTATATATAAATATAAATCTCACGTCACGATGTTTGTTCGAGATAAACTCCGAAACTGCCGAATCGATTTTGATGAAATTTGGCTTAATGTGTGTAATTTGGTCCGACTTAAAAGTTGCTAAATAAGTGTTCAATGTTTGTTACAGGACAATGCTTTGTAATTATTTGTAAGTTCCACAAGTTTCTAACAAATGGCGGTGTGAGTTAGTTTATCGATACAACACTTGATTATCTAGGTTGGGTAACCATCCAGTAGACGGCGTTGTGTTTCGTTGGTCACAGCAACGCGTGGCCGGATCAGCTAGTTTATTTATAAATTCTTCTTTTTATAAATTTCATTTATGTATTGCGATTTGAAACTCTATGAAACGAAAAGCGACACTAAAAAGAGACAAATAGATACATCTTGAGAATTAAGGAAGCGCTATTCGGCTGAAAAAGAAGAAGATGGAGAGATGTGTATTTACGAATGTTGGACAGAGCGCGCTAATATTTTAAGTGATGAAATCGCAGCAAAAATGGCGAAAAAGCTTAATAAAACATCTCGTTTAAAATAGAGCAAAAATCTTGTGGAACGCATTTTAAGTATCATTTATGAAACATTGTGAATTTGTTCACAAATATAACTTGTAAAATAATAGAAATAGACTTGTTTTAAATAATTTTCGGAGCATACTTTGCGATTTTTTTCTATCGAGGGAATTTCATATAATTTGCGTTTCGGCGTGGAACGTATCTAGATATTATCTTCAAAAATAACATATATTTTTTTAAGAGCTTAAAAACTTCAAATGTTTAAGGGAGATATGTAAGAAATCGGTCGAAATTCGAATAGAGGACCCTTAAGCCTGCGAAAGAATGAGATGAAATAATCTGTCTCCTCTTTGTGCGGTGCTTCAAATGTGAAATAACTAATACTGCATGCTGACGATACTAACAACAACTTGCTTATATACTTTGAGATAATCAATTTCAGCTTATAATATAATTCTCCAAACTCAGCAACTCCGGTCCTAAACTGTTTGCTACACTTATCTCTATGTACACTTAATTGCGGCCGCTCTGCGCCAATAAATACGTTAATATCCCCAATATTTTCAAGGAAGCGTTTAACCCGTTTAGTCTAATGTCTCGTGAAAGCTTATTCCTACCGAAAATGGGTCATGGAAGCAATTATTTTTTTAATTAAGAGTTGTATCAAATACGCAATAATTTTATTTCCTACCATACATTTATTTAGTTATCTCACACCCCGTAGAAAAGGGTCGTAAGTCAAAAAAGTTAATTTTACAAGAAAACGAAAACAAATGTTGATTTTATGAAACAAGCGGTCCCGTCGAAAAGATATACTGGAGACATCTCACTAGGAGATGGAGAGATCTAATTTTAATACGATTTTCGTGGGGCATAGAAAATCTTAACTATTCAGAGATAAAAAATTGTTTGTCTGTAAAGTCGGTTTACGGACGATGATTTTACGTGATAACGTCATATAATAACGATGGAGTGGAAGAGAGATAGATGCGTCACTAGCCGAACGATTAGGCCGAACGCTTGTTCCGCTCTCAAGCTTGCACGCTCGGCTCAGGCGGAACGTAACAAGAGTCATGCTTTTTCGTGAGTGCAGCCGGAGTTCATCGATTTATAAGACGTTATCACGTCAAAAAATTTAAACAGAAAATTTTTACCTACGGGATGTGCTACAAAAATACATTTTTACAGGTATCAATTTCGTTTAAAAACACAACAGTACGAATAATTTTAGTTTTCTTACAAATTAACATTATTAACCGAAAAATGTGGGTTGTTTGATATTTTGCCATTGTTAAACGATAGTAGGCGGAATCATTAGCTTTATTTTAACATTTTGCTTTAAGCTATCCAAGAAACTCAAGATTTAAAATTAGGTATTAATAATTCAGAATAGTAAGTATTTACAATTTTTTATAATTTACGAACATAAAATTATGATTTTCAATTTTGAAATAATTTAATATACTAATATTGGTTGTCGGTGCATGCATGCGTCATGTGAAATATTCGTAGTTCTGCGTAATGCGTAAGTTATTCAAGTATAATGAACTAAAGATTTTAAAATTGGAACTAATAAGTATTAGATCACGTCACGCCAGCAATAAAGTAGGTATACGAACATTATTTTATGTTAAAAATAATAAGTCTATTCTTGAAAAGTGTACTTCCTTAATTTAAATTTTTGACAAATCTTAATCCGATTAATGTCATTAAAACTTATTAATAACGGTTTTCATTCGAATGATAATTTCTGATCTTAATTATAAATTATTCTGAGACAAAAAAATACGAGTGTGCTTTAGACCACACGACTGAAGTAAAATTTCTATGAGAGGAAGAGAGAAATAAAATGTGCGCGCGCACTGCTCGCTCTTGCTCCTACAGTGTGATACAGACAATAGGCCTGCACTGTCTTAGATATACGAAACGTAACTGGCTATGAGAGAAAGAGAGAAAGAAAATGTTTGCTCGCACCTCTCTCTCGCCCCTACGAAACGTAACTCTCTCTGTCTTTCTATCTTCACTAACTTATATCTCCCTCTCAACTTCCGTTCGCCTCGCCCGGCACTTTTCGTAACGCTCTCGACACGCTTTCACCAGCGTACTCCCCAAGTCAAGCGTGCGTAAAGAAGTTTTACTTCAAAAATTGTTAACTCCTTTAATAATTTTTCATGGGTCTGCGCTAGCAATAAAATAATGACCTCTGTTGCGTGTAAAGGGCAAAATGCTAGTCATTCCAATTTACAATTGTTTACGTTTTTTTTTTAAATTCTTTTCTTTACATGACAATCAGGCCTAAATCGATGCACCACATTGAGTAAAATTCGAGATCAGGCCGCTAACAATAACACTTCCTATGTGGATGGCGATAAGGTATAAATTCCCATTTAACAGAAGCCGCCCGTTGTGATTTATTTAAGAGAAAAACATTGCCAAAAAGCGTTTTTCATTTTATTTTGCCTAGCATAAATATTTAAATTAATTAATTTTCCACGTCATTAAATTAAACCATAACCGAAAGGGGGTCCGCAAGGAGATTCTGAACTTTAAACAGTTTTTTATATGCCTTATACATTATTGTTTTCAGGACTTCTTAAAGAAGTTCAAAGCTTCTTAAAGCTCAAAAAAATTCTCGATTACTTCAAATATGTGTTCAAATCACAGTATTTAATAAAAGCAAAGCAAAAGGTATTTAGTGCTTTTTAGGCGGAAAAAATCTGAGTAGAATTTCAGGTAAAATTATTAAAACAAATGCACGTAACTCACCATATTAACACCCCATTCCGAATTTCTTCCGATTTATAGCATTTTTCCTCGAATAATATATGTTTTTTTTCTTGTTTTTTTTCTTCAAAAATTACGTGTTATTTGTCTATTTTAATTGGGTCATGTTTTATTAAATATTTTCACAATTTTCACATCATTACAATCGTTTTTTTTATATTAGTGCGCTCTTTCTAACTTTCATATTCACATATCTTTCTTCCAAACCATGTCTTCTTATTTTTGAACGCTTACTACGGAGCCTTAATGGGAGGCGATAGTGTCTCATCGAGACCGAGAGTTTAATAACGAGAAAATGATACTTGCATGCGGAAAAGAGTTGGGTTGGGTAATGTCCGGGGGGAAACCTCACTGCAGCCGCAGCGCCCGGTGACCAGACTAGTGGACTGTGGATTCTACGGTGCTGGAGCTGACAGGCCATGGCCCAAGAATTGACCCCAATCCTCGAAATCCTGTGGGTTCCTTAATTGGTAGCATGTTACGTGCTTCATGTGCAAATATAACACGTGCTTGTACATCATTTATATATTATGATATTAATTAAGTGGGTTCGAGGGATCGTTAGTGACGTATTAAGAGTGACATTGCGACGATGACAAATTATATTAATGATGCCTTAAGATTGATTTGATGATAGCCAACCTCCAGTAGAAGAAGTCATAAGTAGAATAAAATAGTTTCTGACACGTTCCAAAGTGAAAGATACTGTCAGTACCACCCTGGTGCCAGTCCAACAACATTTAGAATTAAAACATTGCTTTTTTTTACATCGGCTCTACACAGGAGGCCCTTAAGAAAATAATTTCCTCATGGCCTGTGTTATCTTTAAGCACGCTGTGTGGAGGATTTTTTAAAGGAATGTAATAAGAATAAGATCTGGGGTTGAAAACGGTACGAGGGATGGGTAGGAAAATGGAGGTCAGTGAGTCCAGGAGTGACGGACGTATGAATTCATCAGAATCCTGCTGGAGAGATTAAAAAATCTCCCTCAACCAACCAATCCTAACCCCATGAACCCGGGCACCCTTGCTTAATCTCCAAACGTAGCGAACCAGTTGGGTTGATGGTATGAAAGATGTTGGTTATCAGTCTCCCAAAATAAAATAAAATGGCATTTCCATATTTGGTGACCACATCTGAAGAGTCAGGTACTTCCCCTCCTTCCTATTTATTTCCCTCTTCACTTTCCTCAACCTCACCTCAAATCCGCAAAATGGAAATGCCAAATCTCTCATGTTGAAACTCTTCTATGGTATTCACATAAAACAAATAAAAAAAGCTCAACGATTTCCTAGAATTTATTTTAAATTATTTTGATAAATTCGGAATATTTTACAAATTATCATTTTTACTCGTGCTCGTAAAAACAAAACAAAAAATGTGTTGAATTTTGAATACTTGAATAGCGAAGTCCACTCGTAAATTAGGTATTTTCATCCAAAGTCAAGTGCAAAAAACACCACCTCGGACTCTCAAGGATTTCTGACAGTTTGAAGAATTTCTCGCGCTAAAAAAAACTGTCTCTATCAAGGTTTTAATCTTATCTTTGAAAAGCAGAAATAATTTTTTTGTTGATGCCTTATTATATGGTCTTACATAAAATACTTTACCTACTCATTTTTTCCAAAAACACTTGTATTGAATTGCAAACTTCTCAAGCACCGTTGTGATTTTAAACTCAATGGAACGAAAAATAGCGACACTAACAAGAGACAAACTCATGCATCCATAAGATTTAGCCTGGGAGATAATGCTTCGAGATAGTGCTTCGTAGCTTCTCCAGTCTTGTCTACTTTAGTTTTCTGAAGGTTTCACTTTACCGCATGTAAATTTCAAGTGAAAACTTCTTTAGCCGTTGTGATTTAAAAGTCGGTGAAACGGAAATGAATGATACTAAAAAGAGACAAACACATTTATAGGATTTAGCCTGCGAGAGAATGAGATAGAATTACATCTTATCTTTAAGTTTTTAACGTCCTTTTGGTCTTTCATATAACTATTATAAATTAAATTGAAAACAATGCAATATAAATAAAAACGATTTAAAAAATAAATCATAAAATTCAATGTACTGGCAAAGTTATCACTCAAAGTTTAAAGAATCGAAAAAAAATATAAAAAATTAAAATTCAAAAAGATATTGTAAATACCTACTTATGCTTATAAATATATTATGACTAGCTGGTACCCGGCATGATTTGCAATGCATTTCAAAGAAATAAACTGTTTCTTCGTGCATGTCCTTTCCCGTCCATCCGCGTTCCCTTCCACCTACTCCGCCTTCCCCTTCCCTCGTCTCTTCCCTCTCCGCGAACCCCACATTCCCACTGCCTTTCCTCCCTGCCGCAAAAATATATGAAATAAACACATTTTCATTTATGCAAATTTCATAACGCCAGAGCTTACCATATACATAATTTAAGTTACTCGCTGATAATTAGCTTTCTTTTGGTGAAAGAATTTTTTAAATCGAATAAGCGGTTTAGGCGTAAAAACGAAACAAAGAAACACACTCATTTTCGCATTTATAAATTACTTTGTATAGATTACTCGTTATTTACATTAAATAAAAAGTTCTGTCTTAAATTGGGTTTGAATATGTCAACATTTAAATCGAAAATACCAGCGACATCTATTGGTTCATTGCCCAGTCTATACACAGAATTGAACACGAAGTTATTGTTGTTGAATAACATATTCCATCTAGTATGCTTTGCGGGGTACATGCAATGACAGCTAATTTATAGCTTCAGGGCATTCAAATCTTGAAATAAAAATTTATTACAATAAAAGGATATTAAATATTTTTCGCCTTTCAGGTAATTTCTATGAATTGAGTTTACTTCGTTATTTTACATAAAGGATTAGTAGTTTAAAGGAATTCACATTTTGGAATGCATAATTCATAATTATAATGCATAATAGATCGTAAAAAAAAAAACAAATATAATATATACAAAATATTTTTTGTACATTTGATTCACACAGGAGGCCCTGAGGAAAAACATTTCCCTCAGGGCCTATATCATCTTTGGGGATGCTGTGTGGAGGTTTTTTTTAAGTAAAGGAACGAGGGAAAATTCTGGAAAAGAAAATGGTATTAAGGGTGGGTAGGAGTCTGTGGGTCAATGTGTCTAAGAGTAATGGACGTATGAATTCATCTCTTCCACTGCAATGCAAGGCGATGGGTAGAGAGTATAGCTGGAGAGAAAAATAAAAAAAATATATGAAAACTCTACAGGGTGTAATAGCAAGTATCTGAAGGATTTTAACCAGCGATTCCTGTGCATATTTTGAGTAAAAAACGTTCGTCATTTTGCTGTCCGATGCTTTTTTTCAATTCAAAACAATAAAAATATTTATATAATACAAGTCCGAAGGGATAATAATTGATTAGTAAGACACCTCCAAATACCAAGTTTTGAGATAATGAAGAATACAATATTCGAATACTCTCCATGAATCAAATATTATTTACACGTCGATTAGATTAGGTCTCCCTCGACCAAACTCTCCCGATCCGACCCGCCATGCAGTAGATGGGCAAACGCATTGGCCGCCAAGACCAAGACAAACCTAACCCCATGAACCCGGACACTCTTGCTAAGTCACCAAGCGTAGCGAACTACTTAGGGTGACCTACAGCAAGTTATCCAATAAATGGTTCCAGGGCCGGCGGTACCCATACCCGCCTCCCAAATTCCTGAAAGTAAAATCTGAAAATTGCAGAAATGTGTAATTTTATTAATTTGGTTCTGTCATTTTAAAAGTGATTTCTACTCAAAAGTAAAACTTTTTCAAATGTGGATATATTAGTTGTATATGAACCGTCAATCTCGAGTTCATCGTTAATCCTGAATTTGTCAATCGATTCATCGACACGTGAGCGGCGCGCCGCCGAGGCTTGCTGAGATTACTTAGCGACTTCAACTTGCCGGAGTAAGAAATTATATTACCTTCCATAGATATCACCTATGATATCATATTTAAAGGATGTAACTATTAAGCCGCCGCGTGGCTTTACTCCGCATAAAACCAATATCCGCTCACCCATTAATGTCTCAACATGTTTTCAATAAGTAAATTTATCTTAGGGTACGGAAGTTTCAAATAATATTATATCATCTCATAATGAATAAAAGAGCTTGTTTAAATTAACAATTTATGTATCGTTTTACTGAGATAAATTAATTTTGAATACTTGAAAAAGCAGAAAAAATATGTGCCTTGGAAATGCTCTGAAATATACCAGCTTAATTTGAACGAAATGAGAAAACTGTTATTTTTAATGTGAATACCGCACAAGTGTAATAGACATCTATTAAATGATCTAGGAAAGTATAAGAGAGTGAGTAGGAGATGGAAATGGGAGGAAGAAGGATGGCCTGGCTCTATGGATCTGATAAAAAATTAGAGTGTGTAATTCACACGCGGTAGAAGTGAAACTATAAAGTCGCTAGATGTCGCTTTCTTTTCTTTTGCCTGTTTATTTTAAAGTGGTTTGAAGATTAGATATTTGTTTACAGAAATTAAATTTTTTTTTTTTTGGATTTCGTAGGATTTGAACTCCCGTTCGCTCGATGTCTACCTCTCTGGCCGCTTGGATTTGTCTGGCCGCCGTTGCGCTACGGGAGGGTCGAGCCGAGGTGCGAATCCATCGCATTATATTTGAACCAACGACCCATCATATAAAACATTTTAGTGACGTATTTCCGTTTCATGCGAAATTCTAATCACTAACGACGCTAAAGAAGTTTCACTTAAAAAATTCAGCTATGAACATGTTATGACCACGTGAATAAAATTATTTCCCTTGGCCTTTGTTTATCTATGCCTCATCTTTAGGAATGCTGTGTAAAGGGGATTTTTAGGAAAGAGGGAGATGATGTTTTGGGAAAGAAGGTAAGAGGGGTGGGTGGGAACCTGGGAGTCAGTGTGTCCAGGAGTGATCCACTGTAAGGTGATGTTCCAGGAGAGCCCTACCGGAGAAGTCAAAAGATCTGCCTCAACCAGACTCTCCCAATCTGACCTGCAACGCAGTTGGTGCAACGCAGGTGCATCCGCCGACAAAACCCAGACAAACCTCATCCCGTGAACCCGGGAACTAAAACGTAGCGAACCACATGGGTTATCCAATAAATAATTCTCGGGGCAGCGGTACCCATACCAGCCTCCCAATTTGGAATGTTTGGAGGAAGGTACTCATTCCTTATCTACTTAATGCTGAAAGAAAACTGTCAATGTGGTAATTGTCGAGTAGCGCCGTTAAAACATTTAAAACACTAAAGGCCTCACTAATAAACATGTTCTAAATTTTACTTATCACTCATAAACAACCTTTAAATGTATAAGGTAAATTATAGAATTAGTTGTGTTAAATTTAAATCACGTTTATGTAAGGGGGTAAAGCAGTAAGAAGCGTCCATCGGAAAAATTAATAATGTAAACTGAAAAATATAAATCTTAAATCTCTTGTACTTCTTTGGAAATATACGCAATAATAAGTAAAAATGATCTGTACAAAGTCTACTATGCTCTTTGCCAATAACGTACAGAATGAGGGATTATCGGATGGGGATCTGCTTGAAACCCATTGAAGCAACTCGTTAAAACAAAAAAGTAATAATAAAAATAATCCTGAAAGTACCGATAAGAACTTAACCCATAAGGAATCAAATTCTTGTGTAGTAAAATGAAGCATGTGATGAAATATATATGAAGAAAAGGGCATGTATTATAGAAAAAAGGGTAAAAGGAGAATGTATTTTAATGTTTTTGAAGTGAAACTTCTATGGCCCCGTTAGTGATTTGAAATTCGGGTGAAACTGAAGTGCGTTACTAAAATATATTATTTGGTGGATCCTCGGTTCTAATATAATGCGCTAAATTCGCGCCTCGGCTCGAACCACCCGTAGCGCAGCGCTTGACAAATCCAAGCGGCCAGAGAGACAGACATCCAGCGTACGGAGTTCGAATCTTACAAAATCCAAAAAAAATAAACATTTTTATTTTTCTGAAATTAATATCCCATCTTCAAACATCTACAAACACTCAAAAGAAAATAAAGCGATATCTAGAGACTTTCTAGTTTGACTACTACCGCCTATGAATCACACACTCTGGTATATATACACATATATTTTTTTAAGTAGGTATAATTTTATTTTGTTATAAAATTTATTTATTTATTTATTTAGTATTTATTTAGTATAGTATAATACATTTATAAACATTATTTATGATATGTTTTGACTGTCCAACTAGGATGATTCCCGTTTTAGAACAGTCAAATTAGGATTAGTGTGAACATATGGAACATGATTTGTACAAAAAAGAAGAAAAATCAAGGAAATAAAAAGAAGAGAAATAATAAAAAATGAAGTTAGAAAGTTTAAAACATAGTAACAAAAGTTAAAACATAGTAGTTAA
The DNA here is from genome assembly GCA_936435175.1 of Glyphotaelius pellucidus. Classification (NCBI taxonomy): domain Eukaryota; kingdom Metazoa; phylum Arthropoda; class Insecta; order Trichoptera; family Limnephilidae; genus Glyphotaelius; species Glyphotaelius pellucidus. Next base: position 8,646,118 of record OW386542.1, read on the forward strand.
TATACATATGGGTTCTTAAAAACAGAGGATTAAAATGTATAGATAACTTGTGTATGCATTGCATAATATAGTAGAAAAATAGAAAAAAAAAAGAGAAGAGAAAGAAATAAAATTATTATAAAATAACCAACAAATTATTATACAAAAGCCGTGGTTTGTTTAGCATGGTTATTGAAATGATAATAATAACAAATAAAAGGATAATAAATATATAAATAACACAAATGATTACAGCATAAAGGTAACTGGTGTTTGCGTTTCATATTATAGTCGTACTAATGAGAACTACAAAGAAAACAGATACAATAAAATAAAATAAGCAATTAATACATGATTATTTCTGTTTTTTGCTTGTATGTCATATTTATTCTTTTCTAAAACTGCTTTAATATTATTTGCTACCTACCTACTTAAATTTGGAATTCACAACATTGTGACATAATCCACAAAAAACGCCAGACTTTTAGCTTCCTTAATATTTACAGGAAGTTCATTGAACATTTTAAAACCTTTATAGTAAATATTGTTTTGTGTTTCCGCTAAATTTGTTTTAGGAAGTGTGATGAATCGTAATGCATACCTACACCTACGCTATGGAAGGAGAAATATTTTCACGTTCAAGAGTGCCTGCGAAGATTTTTTTAATATCGTGTAAATTATAGGTACATCCAATAACGGCTAATAATCAAAACAAGAGACACGTGGACTTTTATCACGATGGGCGACCTTCATTTTCGTTCCCACAGGAATTAAAGTTGAACGAACTTTATTTTAAACAGAATCAAAGACAAAGAAATGAATGTTTATTGGCCCTGAGGAGTGTTTATATAAGTGACATTGGAAACAGAGGGTCTTGGAAATGGAGAGTCTCTTTGGGCGCCGTTAGTGTAATCAAAACAAAAAAAATTAAGGCGTAAGTACATGTTTGGTTTAACACATCAGACATAGAAGTTTACTTTAGAGAAAACCGATTATATTTGACAGTGCGGCCATTAAAATTGAATTGTGGCCGGGTACGTAAAAAATTCTAATATAAACAGAATTCAATTAATGAAGATTTATTTCAAAATATTTTAAACGTAAGAAGGCGTTTAACAAGTTTGAAGAGAAATAATCCGGCCCTTGTCGTCAGTTGGGTGACAGTTAGCGGCAGAGACGGTCTGGAGAGAGTTGAATCGTGTATTCTTTTATAACCTTAATCAAAGTGTAAAATTCAGTGAATTTAATAATAATAATGATAATATTTGGATGATTTGAATTTATAATTGGAGAGTGGTCTTTAAACACTATAGAAATTCAGTGTCACAAAGTGTATTAACAAAATATTAAACAATTAAAACTTGGTTTTAAAACGAATAAAATAACATCAGTGAAATAAATAAATAATAATAACGAATTGCTCCAAAGCGATAGTGATTTAATAAGATGGTCAAATTTAACAATTTAAAACTTTGGTTTTAAAACAAATAAAATAACATCAGTGAAATAAATAAATAATAATAACGAATTGCTCGAAAGCGATGATGATTTAATAAGATGGTCAAATTTTCATTACAAATTAAATAACGGATTTATTACGAGCGATTAAAAATGATTTAAACTAAAAGAGGGAGAGGATCAAAGGGTTTTAACATAATCTAATAATACTCAAGTGAAATTTTAAATAGAATTGTTTTTATAATTCAACAATCGTAGGAGAAGGTTTTAGACATAGTCGAAAATATCCAAGTAAAAGTTTTTTTTAGTATCGATTCTTTTTATAATGGAAAAATCTAGTTTGAAGGAATGCGATTAAAATTTTAAACACCAAAAAGGTAATTTGCAGAATTTTGGTAAGTCTTTTATCATTAAACTATTTACAGGTTCTTGGAGACGATGCAGAGCAAGCAGTCACAATCATTTATAAATTGGCGAACGGAGCATGTCGATAATTAACAATTTTAATAACAACAAAATACTTAGCTGTGCGTAGGAATTATGAAATAAATATCTATCCAAGGAGTTAGGTCAATCCCATAAGACATAACATGACTTAGTTTGTTAACTATGACCTTCGAGTTTGCAACGACGAGTATATACACAGAACTATCTATCTTTCATATTTGAATTTAAATAACTTGTTCCTTAATCGAAGTATCTAAGGATCTTTTAGAAGAATCATGCATTCTAGGGCAGTAGGACATCCAGCAAACACATGGGTTATTATAAAAACATTGACACTTTTACTTTACGTGTTTGGGGACAAGTTTATTAATTATAGTTTTGCGATAAACTTTCAGTCGATATGTGAAAATTAATGGGGGCAATTCTAAAGCAACAAGCAAGCATAAAATCTAGGGACAAATTTATAAATTGTGGTCTGAAAATTAAAAAAATAAAAAATTAAATTTATCAAAATTGAAAGTAGAATTTGTTGCATAACATTGTCTTTCTAGTTATCTAGGTGAATACCTACTACTTCATGAGGAGGGCTTCCTCAATAAAAATAAAGCCAAACCAAAAACTCACTTTTCCATTTATACCTACCTAATAGGATAGGTATCCCCTATCCTTTCATACCTAAACACGTGGACTCAGTGACCACATTAAAAGCACTGGTAGCGAATGAAGACATACAGTCCAAATCCAAAAACTTTACCCACGCAGTAAACTTCCGGATTGTTGTATGCAATTATGTGTCTCTGGGGAAGGTCAGTGAAAAACTTTCCCTGAGGGAGAGAGAAACTTTAGGCCCTGTGACGGTATTGCCAAGACGGAGGCATGCGGAGGCAGTAGGAGACGTATGCGAGGAATACGCTGGCGCGGCGCTTAAAGAAAACTCTAAGTCATTTGCATATCATAGTCTTGTCGACCTTCGATTTGATGCGAGCCAACTGGAACGCTCCCTTGGCGCAATCGCAGCAGGTCTAAGAGGTGGCAGGAGTGTGATTCTGTCGGATCACGTGGGAGATGGATACGACAAAAACAGTCGCACACCACATTCAACGCGAGTAGAGTCGTGATAAGGGATGCAATGAAATACCCCTTCTAGAATCAGTCGAGTTAAACTACCTGGAGGTGAGGAGGTTGGGATAGTTCTGGGATACGATGGAAGACCTGGTACTTATCTCTGGTACGTAAAGCTCCTATCGAAGCAAGGAATCCCGCAGAAGAGGGTAAAATCCGGTCTTTAGGTATGTGTAGCCGTGCATTGACAAAGGCCTTTTCGGAAGTCGGTCACCAGAATTTATTTGGTTAGTGGAGGAGCCAACCTTCGCAGAAAACAATTTTTTTTATCCTTGTCCCAATCCCTACACACATCCCTTCCCCAAACAATCTAGTGTTTACTAATCATGAAAATAAAACTCATGTTAGGTGGAGGCTTGCAGACTTCAGGTGAAAAACTGAGACCTAGAACTAGGTCATATCACGCAGGTAAAGTACATACTTTTCATGAAATGTTTGTTATAAATTGATAACTGTTATTCTCTTTTATTTGTATTTTAAATATAGCTGTGTTAGGGAGGAAATAAACAAAATGAATATCAGGTATAGACAAAATCTAGGACGGGGTTAGTTTATCAAACGCGTTAGAAGATATTTAAATCAATCAATTTAGAATTCTTTCACTCTTACTCTAAAAGAACCAAAGTTACCACAAAACCATACATTATACTCTTTACATTTGTATGCGTTTTATTACGCGTATGGGTGTAAATCCTAAAACAAAAAATTACACAACGCAGGATACGGAGATAATGTAAACAAAAAATTCAAAAATCTTAATTACTGTGTGAAATTATCACAGGGATTGCGAAAAATAGGGTTTAGATTAGCTCAGGAAAATGTAGAAGTTGAAAAATAGGTTGAGAGAAGAGGTCTTTGCAAAAGTGCGAATGACTTAAAGTTAGACCAGAAATAACCTAAATGATAGGCTAGGTACATCATGATAGAAAGCTACGAAAATTGAAGCTACGAGGGTAGGCGCGACACAGCGCATTCGGTGCCGTGTTCGTACATAGGGGTAGAATCTCAACATATTTGATACAGCGTAGCCAGGGTAGATTTATCACAATTTGGTGCACGTAGGCAGGGTGTATCGTCACAGAAGCCAAAAATCATTGCAGTTTCTCGTAGGATAGCAATGAACCGTACTATTAATTCTAAATTTATTCAACATATAATCTGGTAATATCTAATTGACTTATAAATAAATACTAGGGTATTGTAGACTAATCGTTGCCTTACACTTAAGATACTGAGTTGTCATTGCAAAGTTTTTATTCTAGTTTATCTGCTACAGCACAATATGGACCTAATACCTCTGTTCTGAATTATTCTTTTAACTTGTGTTTTATTGCTAAAAATATTACACTTATATGACGTGGAGGTGAACGGTGGAGGACGCTAGAGAAAGACATGGAACATCAAGTTAACAAATTGATATGGATGGTAAAATGAGGCATATGTACACAATACACATAGGTATTAATTAGTTAGTTTTGACTACGAGTAGATACATTTGAATTTTACTTTTGTTTGTTTGAATGACGCGGAATCTTGGGAGTGGAAATTAACCCATATCGATGCTGAAACTCGGCAGATAGACCTGTTGTCAATGACAATGCATTCCATCAACTTTTGGTGGCAATCACGCACCCACATGAGGAAACTTTTTCACGCATTTTTCTGAAATTCGTAGAAATGAAGGTACTTAATAAACGAAATCAATGTCGGTCTTTACCCCGACAGGTAGCGCGGTTGATTCTAATCATTGGGAATGTTCAAACTTCAATTGTACCAAAAAAAATATGTTATGAAATACATTTTAGAATAGTTAAGTTGGTGGTGCGGTTGATTCCGATCGTTGGGTAGGAAGGTTCAAACCTCAGTCAAGCGAATATGGAATCCGGAAGCTTATCAATTCAATCAATACCGGACTATCAACTAAATCATGTAGAATTTAAATAGAAATACCAAGTCAGTGAAAATTCTTCTGTCTGACAATTTGAGCATATTCATATTATAGATATCATATATTCATATTTTAGATATCTATATGATCAAATAGAAAGAAATTTTATGGTACTTGGTGCTAAAAAGACATTTTTGGCCTAAATATGAGATAAAATTTCACATAGCAATCTTTAAAAGTTTTCATAGTAAACTCGTAGATGCTTTCAATGGATGTAGAAAACATTCGAACGGTTTATTTAACTACTAGCTTTACTATTGACTTCACGCGAGCATCAAAACCCTTCACTAAATGGATATTCTTCAAACAGAGACATCAAAAAATGTATTTTTCAAATCGTTGTTTAAAAATAGATAAAGCAAAATATGATTTATTCCATAACAGTACGACGAAATTTAAAAACATTTTTATAGAAATTTGATAGCTCCATAACTATGCAAAATATCAGAGAGTACAATTTACACGCTGTAGAAGTGAAACTAGAAAGTCGCTAGATGTCGCTTTCTTTTCTTTCGCCTGTTTATTTAAAGTGGTTTGAAGATTGGATATTGAGTTCACAAAAATAAAAATGTTTTAGTTTTTTTGGATTTCATAGGATTCGAACCTCCGTTGCTGGATGTCTGTCTCTCTGGCCGCTGAGATTTGTCAAGCGCCTTACCCGCTGCGCTATGGGAGGCTCGCACCAAGATGCCGAATTTACCGCATTATATTAGAACCGAGGACCAGTCAAAAAATAAATTTTAGTGACGCACTTCCGTTTCATCTGAATTTCAATTCATTATCGGGGCTAAAGAAGTTTCACTTTAAAAAAAACTTTTCAAATTTTATGAAGCCAGAGCTTATCTCACAAGAGTGTTTCACGGCTTCAGCACTCATATTTTTTTTTTACCCAATAAAAAAACAACGGTTTCGGTACTAACAGAGGTCCTGATTTATGGATGTAATTAACTACTGTCAAATATTAAAGGTAAAAGTGGTTTTAAAATACGGGGATTAGCTGAACGTTGATTCGTGAAAAATGTTAACATTAAACATAATCATATTACGGCGTCAGGATACCGTGATCCTTTTTCGGAAAGGTCAAAACATTTTCCTTTATTTTTTAATTAGGATGAATAAATAAAGTCGATGTTTGTGCCGCAGCGATAATGAAACATTAATATTGCAACAAACGAATCCCTTAAACTTTATTCCCTTTGAAGTGGACTGAATTTACGAATTATTACGTTTCGTATTAGTGCTACGTCATATTAACGAGAAATAAGCTCGTGGGAATTACCAAGGGGTGCAGTTAAGATATATTTTTTATATTTATATATTAATGAACATAATTATTGGTTTATTTTTATTCCTTTACTTAACGACTAAAACCTCAAATTGTAATATTTAATTAAGTGAGGATAATATTAGCGAAACTAAATCGAAAATCTGGAAACTGAGAAATCAAAAGACACGGCCACTCGAACCCAAGACCTTTGATTTTTCGTTTCCAGATTTTTGATTGAGTTTCGCTAATATTATTTTCATTTAATTAAATGTTACAATTTGAGGTTTTGCTCATTAAGTTATAAAATAAATCATCCTAGACTTGCAATAAAGTCATTATATGTCGCATATTAAAAATAAAAACGGATAAAAAAAAATTCTAGACACTATCTAGATAGCACTTGGTTCGGGTTTCAATCTTGGAATCAAACATTTATATAGCTGCCAATAAAATATTCGTGAAGATATTGAAGTTGATGTTGGTAGTTCTTAATTGAAATTTATTATATAGTTAAAAATGACCGAATCGAGCAGGCACACATTAGCTCAGTTGATAAAATCACGGCTCAGAAAGCCAAAGATCCCGGGTTGGAGTCCCAGATGTGTCCATATCTTTTTCTGATTTTTCTGTTTCCAGATTTTCGATTGAGTTTCTCTAAAACTGTCTTCCTTTAATTAAATAATTATTTAGTGATAGTTGTTAATCCCTTTTTGTAAGGACCATCAAATTTATCATTTAACTTGGTACTTTTGTTTGGTTACTAAATATTTGAGTTACATTGATCGCCTTTTATTTTTAAATCCTGTCCACACGTAAAGTAGACAGTTGAAAGAACCTGCACTTCTTCAAAATTTTAATTTATTTTTTGTTTGAAGAATCATTTTTTAAAAATTTTTTTTGGAAAAACTTTATGAATAAAACCTCTAATTTTTATATTTAATCATTGTTTCAAATTTCCGTTTGAGATTCACTAGTATTGTCTTCATTGATTAAAAATTATTTTATCATTTGAGTTATTTATTGACCCGCCAGGAAATCTTATGTTGAGAAAAGACATTTGCTAAAAATGAATAAGTCGTTTTTCATCACTGCAGCTTACACTCATTCATAAGCAGTTTTTTTTTTATTTCTCGATCTTCGCAAAGACATGGCATAAAAAGAGGAGAATGCTGGAAGCTTCACAAAATATTCAAGTAAATATCTGGTTAAATTAACATTCATTCTTGTATGTACGTTTATTCTGTTTTGTTGATTTTTTAGTGGTTGAAATGAATTTTCAGCTTTTTTGTAAGCCTTTCTGTTAACGTTTTTTATAACTCTGTAAGGTTTTTAAAACCGACATCAACCCGGAGCTTGGCGAACCACAACATTCCTAAAGTGAGGAATTTTGTGGGATTAATGGAATTTGGAATAAAATGGAGACGTTGAAGGACTTCGAAGGGTAGATTCCTGGTTTTTTCAGATCTAGCCACTAAACAGAGACAATTGAAAAAATCAGGACGAGATCGTTTTGAACAGATTTCAATTTAATGGAATCATTTAGTTTCGTTCTTGTGGGAGACCGCAATCTAAAATCGATAAATTCTTTGAAATTTCAATTTTTTTGATTTTATTTTCTTTTCCCCAATTTTTCGCCCTACAATATTCACTGGGGTGTCACTTAATTCAAGTTCTGTTGTTATTTAAGTTCTGTGAAACAACTTTTCCAAGATGATATGATAACAGAACTTGATAATGCGCTTTGAATTCTGATAAAGTCTTCGAAAAAACAACTCGTAGCGCTAATAGAAATCTTTATAACTAAACAATTTTGTTCAGACCCATATTTTGATTATCATAATATATAGCATTCGGCGTTGCTCGGGTTTACCCACATTTATTTGAAATCAGATATGGACTTTAATTACTTTCCTCTTATTTTATCGTTAATTGTGCAAAACTTCAACATAAGTGCAAGAAGTTTATTGAAATCTCATGCAAACAGTTAACTATCTCTTGTTTCTAGGTCCGTTGCGCAAAATGTCATTAATCTCGGTATAAAACTGAAGAATTGTACGAAAATCAAATCTACTTCGTCTTCCACGAGAACTATTCTTGACTAAAACAGACCGATCTTCAAATACGCTTCACCAACGTATTGCCATCCATAAAGAATTAAAAATTCAACATAAAGTGAGTTAACGTTGAGCATGGGAAGACTTCTTGCACCCAGTCAAGCAAATTCATACGACAACATCGCAGTGTGCTCTCGCTTCAACTCGAGCTAATTAAGTTTGATTAGAGGTCAGGGAAAATTGCAGTTTTCCATTCCTCTATCATTTGTGAATTAGATTCACATTTATTTTAAAACTACTTAAAGAAACTGAAAAGATAACTGTTTGAAATGCTTTCTAGTAATATCATTTGTTGAGTGTTGTATCGTCGAATTTGAAAAATTCAAATTCATTTTCTACCTGTCATTTTATATTTAAGTTCGTCTTGACTAATTTCTATCTATGGACTATTTTACTTTATTATTATTTATTATTTTAACCTTATGAGTAAAACCTCAAACTGTAATATTTAATTAAATGAAGACATTATGAGCGAAACTCAATCGAAAATCTGGAAACAGAAAAATCAGAAAAAGATATTGGCACCTCTGGGACTCGAACCCAGGACCTCCCTACTTTCCGGGTCGGGCGCTCTTATCCACTGAGCTAAGGTGTCGATATCCAATTCGGTCACTTTTTTAACTGTACTTTTCGACTAAGAACCACCCATATTATCTTCATTTTTTCTTAACGCATATTTTTTTCAGCTCAGTGGATAAGAGCGCCCGACCCGGAAAGTAGGGAGGTCCTGGGTTCGAGTCCCAGAGGTGCCAATATCTTTTTCTGATTTTTCTGTTTCCAGATTTTCGATTGAGTTTCGCTCATAATGTCTTCATTTAATTAAATATTTTACTTTAAATTTTATTTCTGCTTCACATTTTATGAACAAAATGGTATTCACTCATCTGCCCTGATGATGGACACTGTAACGCTGTCCGAAACGTTGGCTAAAGAAGGAGGTAGCGAAACACGGCATAACACCCCAAAAACAATAACAAAAATACTTTTTGGCCGTGAAAACCTAAAAACATACCCAAAGTGGTATTGGTATTATTTTTTCTACGCTTTCACGAGGAGCAAAAGCAACAAGTCAAAAACGCTTTGCTAAAATGCAATCATTCCATTTTTAAAGCCTTAGAGCCAGCATCTAAAACTATCTCATCTTTATTGGAAGTTTATCTGAACTATTTATACGCAATTTACTAATAAATATATAAGTAATTGAACACGACTGTTTCATTCCGAATATAACTCTAATAATACTGAGTGATCAACCCCTTGTTTAGGAAAACGAAAGAAGTCACGTTAAAAATGTATGAGTTTGCTTCACAGATAGTACGGAATGTTCCTTTTTTTAATTAATAGAGAATCAAATATGACATTTGTCGAAAGTATCAACATAATAAAATAAATTCTAGTCAAAATAAAAACAAAAAACCTAATTCGAATTATTCCCAGCACTTCTGGATTAAGGCTCATGCAGCAAAAGCTGCGTGTCATCCTAATTCGAACTACTAATTCAATAAGATATAACATTTCAGGTTTTTAATGGTTAGCAAGGCAAGCAGGGTTTATCTAACGGGTATATGTAATTATTCTAATACCTTTCTTTCCGTGTTCTTCTGCTGTAAATACAGATTCAAACTTGTCAATAATGCATTCACTCATAACAATAACGAATAACAATAATGAATTATTGTTTTTAATGGCAATAATATTTTTAAACAACTCATAACAATAATGAATTATTGTTTTTAATGGCAATAATATTTTTTTCTCTTATTAGCAGCATCGATTGTCTATGAAATGTAATTTTAATATATGTAAAAATCTCGCGTCACGATGTGTGTTCGAGATAAACTCCGAAACTACTTAACCAATTTTGATGAAATTTGGCTTACTGTGTGAAATTTGGTCCAACTTAAAAGATAGGATAGTTTTTATCTGGATTATTGACCTGAATATTTATTATTGCGAATTAAATGTTTGTTATAAGACGATGATTCGTAATTATTTGTAAGTTCCATAAGTTTCTAACAGATGGCCGTGTTAGTTAATTTATCGACACAACACTTGGTTATCTAGGTTGGGTAACCATCCAGTAGTTGGCGTTGTGTTTCGATTTCATGTAATAGCAATGCGTGGCCGGGTCAGCTAGTATAAATATAAAAATGGCGTGGTACAGTCAGTATATCAGTACAGTACAGTCGAATTAATTTTAAACATACTAAAATGTAACATGCATAATTTTGTATATTTTTTCGTCTCCCCCGACATCTATACTCACTTTTCGTGATAATGAAGCTAAATCTATACGTTTGAATAAGCGGAGAAGCGGAGTAAGACATAAATAATGAAGTCACAAAATGGAACCCGATTTTCGCCCGACTCCAGATTACAAGACACAACAAGACACACCAAGGAATCGTGTATTAATGACTTCAGTTTAATTCACCGTAATAAGTTACTACTGTGAAAAATCAGAGAGTCTATCTTATCATCATCGCTGCACACCTTGGGGGATATAGCGTGTTTGTACAATACATTTTATTTCTTTTTGACATGAGAAACATAAACGTTTAGTTAATCGAGCAATCATAATAATGGTTGTGGTTATTTTTAAAGCAAAGATAAACCTGTTTAGAATATCATGGCGGTTAGAATGAGTACGATTATAATTGATTGTTTAGATAATAATTCTAATAATAAGAATAATGCATTTAATTTTAAAAGGAGAATATTTTATTTACGTTTTTTACTAAGTAATTTGAATGTTTAGTCTTACCAAAATATCTGAATCAGTATCGATAGGTCTAGGTAATTTTTCACGGAGATAATAAATAATTTTTCGATACGATACGAGGGTCAATCGAAAACTAATGCTTCCTATTTTTTTTCAACTTAAATAAAGTTAGTTAAGTAAAAATATTGAATTTGGCGATATTCCTCGAACTTTCTTCTACAAATTACTGCACTAGTAATTTTCTGTGTCGCTTGCAAAATGGCCGATATCGATGTTCGTATTAGACAGTGGTCTGTGATTGATTGTTGAATTTAGAAGGTGAAACGCCCATTCGCTTTCATGAAATACTGAAAAATGTGTACGGTAATACGATGAGTTCGTCGCTATAATGAAACTGAAGGAGAAACACTGCTGGCTGACAAAAAACAGAGCGGCAGGCCGTTGATTGGAGTGACTCCACGCAACATTGAGCGATGTGTCAATGTCGATGACATCAATCGTGGTGACCGACGGATAACTACAGATGAATTGTGTCGCATTCTCTCTATCAGCAAAGGCAGTGGTTGACGATTGTTCGACAACTGAGATGTTCAAAAGTTTGTGGGTACCAAGAATAAAGATACAATAGCCTCACAACATTTGAAAACAAACATTCAACACAAAACTGTGCGGTTGGTAGGCAAAGTTATGGCGAGGGTTTTCTGGATGTTCTCGTTATTTTTACAACACTGGGATACATGCCCTTATTAAAAGATGGACCAAAGCTGCGGAAATGGACGGAGATTATATTGAAAAGTAACAAATTAATCGGCGATAGTGTGGTTTTAAATGTATATGATTGCATTTTAATTCCATGATAATTAAGAGGAGAAAAAAAAATTAATGCATTTATTTTTGACCGACCCTAGTACAGTACGGAAGCACTTGATCTTAAACCACCATTATGGATAAATTATTGTCAACACACTGGTGGTATCCAGGTTAGGTTAGGTGATGTTGTTTTGCAATAAGAATGAAGATTTTTTTATTACTATTTTGTTTAATTTTGATTTATGTCACGTTGGCTTCTTACGGAAGGCCGGAGAAATGCCGGAGCCTATGTCGTCTTTGGGTAGGCAATATGGAAAGTATTTTAAGGAAAGTAAGGAGAGGAAGTTCTGAGAAGGAAAAAGGTATGAGAGGTGGGTAGAAATGTGGGAATCAATGTATTCAGGAGTGACGGACGTATAAATACATCCCTCCCACAGCGAGAGAGTGCGGTTGGAGAGGACAAAAAGTCTCAACAAATCTCTCCCGATTCGGCCCACCACGCAGTACGTAGGCAATTCACACACATCCACCGCCACTGTTAAGTCACCAAAAGTAGCGAATCACTTGAATTTTTGCAGAGATTTCGGTTATCCAATAAATGGTGGCAGGCAGGGCAGCGTATGAAATTTGAAAATATTTTTTCCGGCTTTATATTGATTTTTTAGATTTTTACAACCAAAATTCCTCCTTCTTTAGCCAACGTTTCGGACAGAGTTACAGTATCCATCATCATGGCAGATGTGTAATCGATAGCGGTTAAGTGTTTGCTAATGTATTTAGATGCGATACGCATTGCCAGCTCCAATCCTCTACGAGCTTGTATTACAGTACAATTTAAAATGTTCTTTTGCATTTAGTTTAAGTAAAGCCGTCAATTTACCATAATCGATTACACATCTACGCTGATGATGTACACTGTAATGCTGTCTGAAACGTTGACTTAAGAAGGAGGTAGCGCATAATACCCCAAAAATAAATCACTACAACGATTAATATTGTTTATTTTTGCAAGCGTAACCAAGTCAGATAGCACGATCAAATAAAATCTATACGTATCCTTGTATGTTCATACATGTGTATGTTTCAACGAAATATTTGACTGCCAAGTTTCTGCGTTCCTTGACAGAAATAAAATTGGGCTAAACGCCAAAACAGAGAGCCTTTGTTTGTGTCCTTGAAAGCCTGACCCAATAATTTCAAATAATACAAACCTGATTTTACCCAGACGTTCTGTTTTACCCATTTCATCGAAGTATTAGATATTCTCTTTCGATCATTTATATTAAATTTGTGAAGACGTCTTAAATGTATTCTACATATGAAAAATGTCTTATATTTATACTCACGAATACACTAATATAATTCATCGTTTGGTTTGCCCTTTGAAGAGATTTCCTGGGAAAATATAATGCTGTTACCTGGTTACATACTTACAAAGACGAGTAGGACCTCTTATTCTCAATTTAAATTGTACCGTATTCAGTATAAATGTAGCCAAAACAGAAATTATTCATATTTATATCCTGTTTACTTTATGACAGGCTTTACCTATAAAATAATGATTTGATGATATTTTTTTGAAGTGAAAACTTTTTTAGCACCGTTGTGATTTGAACCCCGATAAAAAGAAATTGGTTGTCTGTAAAGTCGGTTAACGGACGATAGTTTTACGTGATAACGTCATGTAATAACGATAGAGTGGAAGAGAAGAGAAGATGCGTCACAAGCCGAACGCTTAGGCCGAACGCTTGTTCCGCCCTCTGACGTAAAAACGTGACAATGAGTTATGCTTTTTCGTGAGTGCAGCCGGCGTTCATCGATTTATAAGACGTTATCACGTAAAAAAACGAACACACAAATCTATAGGATTTAGCCTGCGATAGAATGAGATAGTAATAAAATATTTATTTAATTCAAGCGTCCTCGGTTCCAATGTAATGCGATTAATCCACAGTCCCATGCAAGTCTCCTTTGGTGTATTTGTATGAAGCGCCTGATGACTAGCGGCCAGACGTTTGGCCGACCAAGGATCGAATCCTACGAAATCCAAAAAAATATTTTATTTTTGTAAAATCAATATCTAATCTTCAAACCGATCCAAAATGATTAGGCAAAAGAAAACAACATCTAACGACTCCGGTGAAGAAACCACAAATACGAATAAGATGACCAAAAGTATAAAAAGGGTGCACTGGAATTCGACGACAAAAACATGTATAGTCTCCCAACTCTCATCTACTTTAATTATCTGAAGGTTTCGCTTCTACCGCGTGCGAATTGCATACTCTAATATTTGAATTGTATATTTTAGCACGTAAATTTAACAGACTGTTTGATAATATATTGCATAAAAAATATAGAATAAATTTTATTTGATGACTCTTCTCAATTGGTTTGACGACTTAATTTCCTGAATTTCCGTAGGCGAGGAGGAATCTAAATTTAATACTGCTTATACGTTTGGCGACAACCGTCAACAATCCGAGATAACATTTTTTTACCGTACCTACTATGTGATTTGGTTATTTCAAAAATCTTCAACAAAAAATTATTTTTGGGATTACCGTGTGGACAATCAGGTGGGTATCTAAATGAAAATATTAGCTACTACATGTTGACGTACTTGAGATAACAAACACAATCATTAGATTAACAGTATTGTCAAATTGCACCCGAGGAGAGGTGCGTTTTTGTGAAAACTAAATCACGGAACTTCAACACCTTCTTTTAAAAGTCATTAAAAATGTTTAAAAAGTGGTTAAGTAGGATATGTTAGTTTAGGTTAGCGGCTATATTTCATTTTTTCATAATTATTATTACTTTAGTGGTGTTTAAATTGCAAGCATCTGAGTTGTCATGGAAACGTTTAAGACATAATATGTGCCATCATTAATCCAAAATATCAAAAGTGATGTTAAAAACGTTACAAAGTTTAAAGATTCTTAAGTGAAAAAAATTCAGTGTGCAACTCACACGCGGTAGAAGTGAAATTTTCAAAAAACGAAAGTAGACAAAAGTGAGCAGACTACGAAACACTTTTTTGTAGAATGATTTTTTCCATATTTTTGTCGACAAATTCCAATGCACCTTTTCCTATATATTTGTTCATCTTATTCGTATTTCTGGTTTCTTCTTTGGAGTCACTAGATGTCCTTTTCTTTTGCCTGTTCATTTTGGAATGGTTTGAAGATTGGATATTGGTTTTGCAAAAACGAAAATACCTTTTTTTGGAATTTCGTAGGATATGATCCCTGGTCGGCTGAATGTCTACAAAAATTTGTCAGACGCTTTATATCATTACACTGAAAGGGACCTGCGTGAGACCGTGGATTTATCGAATTATATTGGAACCGAGTACCCGTGGAAATTTTTTTTTATTTGCTGTCATTATCTATCAAATATCTTATTCTCTTCCAGTTCTCGCATATTTACGCACATTTTTAGTGTCGCTCGCTTCCGTTTGATCAAGTTTCAAATCACAATGGTCCTAAAAAAGTTTTCACTTCAAATATGTATATATAATATATCCATCACACATCGCCACTGGGTGTCGCCACTTGCTTGTCGTGTGATACACATTCTGTCTCGTTCCATCAGCGTATGTCATGTCATCCGTTGTGACCGTGTTGTTGTTCAGTGATTTGACGTGATAGATTTTTTGTTGTTATAATAAAAAAGATCAAAGTGTGCAGTTCACGTGCGGTAGAAGTGAAACTTTCAGAAAACTAAAAAAGACAAGAGGGGGGAGACTACAAAGCACCGCACAAAGAAAATACCGATAGGCTACTAGGTACCGATAGGTACATGTTTGTGTCTTTTAATTATCACCATTTATAGTTTCATCGAGTTTCAAATCACAACGGTGCTACTGAAGTTTTACTTCAATGTGCCGTTCCTATGACTCCTTGAATCCAACAGCTAGGCTGTGGAACGACTTGCCCCTCTTACAATATGGGTCTCTTCAAGAAACATGTTCACTCATTCCTTTCCTCTAAAAGACCCCCCCCCTCCCCTCGCAACGATGAAATTATTGGGCCCTGAGGGAAATTATTTTCCTTAGGGCCTCCGTGTGGAGTTAATGTAAAAAAAGTTTGAAGAAAATTTAAAATTTTCACCCCCAAATTTGTGGTAAAATAAACATGTTGCAATAATATGTCAACAACGTTAGGTAGGTAATATAAAATATAAATATCCGAGTGCAGTAGTCACATTGTAAAGATAATAACATTATCTGTAATCGTTATCATGTTTGACGAGTATCTTCACCAGCTCAATAAAAGAGCATTTTAAGTAGACACACGGTGAACCTATGTTAAATGTGTGAATATATATAATTAATATCTACTGCTATCAAATATGCAATCCCAGAAATCAACGGACTTCTACACCCGAAATGATTGATCATCTGGAAATCAGGATTTGTTATATTCTTAATGAATATTTATTAAATACTAAAATGCACAGTAAATATGGCATGTTTTAGTTATACGTATTTGGAAAATAAATACAATTCCTGCCATCAACTGACTTGTACACTCAAAATGATTGAACACCGAAAAATCTGAAGTGAAGTGATGTTTAGTAAAGCCAACACATTTAAACCTAATGTTTTACTAGAATAAACAGCTAAATAGGAAACCTGTAATTTTATTTTCGACTACCATAGGCATGCATCATAGTCTTAAAAATCGTAGACAAATATTCTAAAAAGTTGAAGAAAAAATACCACTTGAAAATAGGATATTATATATAGAGAGACCGGTTGAAGGAATCTTTTTGACCTCTCCCGCCGGAATCTCTCGACCTTGCACCGCAGTTGGTGGGAAGGATCCATAAGTCTATCAATCCTGGACGCACTTGATCCCTGGAATCCTACCCTCATGCCTTTTTCCTTTCAAGAACTTCCTCTTCTACTTTCCCTAAAAAGACCCTCCACGCAGCATCCCCAAAGATGAAACAGGCCCGAGTGAAATTATTTTCCTCAGGGCCTTCTTTGACGAGCTAATGTAAAAAAAAATATGTATCTTCATGTTACATACTTTCCGAAAATCTCCATAAAGCTGAGAATTGCTTCCAAAAGGGCCAAAGTCATTCTTTCAAATTTCATGAGGCCAGTGTAGCCTATGGATTTAGCCAGCGAAAATTGAAAAATTTCTTTCTCGAAATCCAAAGTTTTTTTAGAATTTGGAAGATAACTTAGAAGCAAGATCGCAAAAACATAAGTGTTTTTTTTTATGGGAATACCGCACAAGATTCGAAACTCTTTCTCCCTGGAGCCACTGAGACCGTGGCATCCCCAAAATAGTAAGGAGGGGAAGAAGATGAGATAGAGAAAAGTGCGGAAGTGCCCGACTGCTTAGATCTGGTCACCAAACACTTAAAGCTAAATCTAAAGCCATTTAAAGCAACGTTTTAATTCTGAGTGGTGGTCTTACGCCTTGACTCTTCTTAGAGTATCTTCCACACAGGAACGTGCTGCAAAAAACATGTTACTTCAAATTAATTCATTGTGATATAAAACAAATTAATCAAATAAATATTATTTGCGTACGCCGGGGTTTACAACCTGCAATCGACGGATTGGTACTCGAGAACCTTACACCTCAACCACGGAGACCATAGTACAGGTTAATTTTAAAAACTTACATTGGTCCTTTTAGAAGCAAGCCACAGAAATATTTTTGAGAGATAAATATGTACATTTTCAACTTTTAAACGTGTTTATGTATAATGTTTTAGCTGGTCGAGATAAATAATTATTATTTGAGCTTCTATGCCTAATCTACGAAAGACGATTAAAACACCGTTTACTTTGCTTATCAAGCGGACTGTGTTTATTTGTGATATTATTGGATTAGCTTCTAGTAATGGCCATTTCAATATCTCTTGTGCGTTGCTTAGGCGTATTGGATTACAATTCCGTCTTGGACTATCTAGATAAATTATGAAAGAGTGAATAAAATTTAAGTTATTTAAATATATTAATTTAAGAAGTAACAAAATGCCATCAAACCCTCAGACCTTGAGCATATTCTGTGAGAAGGTCAGAAAGTTTTTGATGTGGTATATTTATAAATGAATCCGAAAACTAAAATCTATTTTTGAAAGACCATAAAACAGGCGATTAAATATTGTTATTTGAAATAAACTAATATTTTTTTTAAATATTAAAATACATTTAAAAATGGCTCGCCTAGCGAGTTTTTTAACTAAAACTTTTAAATAAACTAAAAAAAAGAAAAAGCACACTTATATTTTATCAATTTGGGAGGCGGAAATGGGTACCGCCGCCCCGGGAACCTTTATTGGATAACCAACACCTCTGCCATAGGTCACCCCAAGTGGTTCGCTACGTTTGGTGATTTAGCAGGGGTGTCCGGGTTCATGGTATGAGGTTTGTCTAAGTCTTGGAGGCGGATGACCAAGACACACTGAACCCCAGATTCCTACCCACCCCTAAACCCTTTTCCTTCCTAAAACTCTCCTCCCCTTCCTTTCCTTGAAAAAAAAAACCCTCCACACAGCATCCCCAAAGATGACATAGGCCCTGAGTGAAATAATTTTCCTCAGGGCCTCCTGTGTGGAGCTCGTGTAAAAAAAAAATTAAACTAATGTATTATAAGTGTTATTGTCACATTAAAAAATAATTTTTAAAAAAGCCTCAAAATTTTTTCTTAAGATACTTTTGTTTCGTGGAAGTGCACTTTTTGAAGTGAAAACTTCTTTAGTACCGCTGTGATTTGAAACTCGATGAAACGGAAACGAGCGACACTAAAAAAAGACATACTTCTAAAGGATTTAGCCTGCGAGAGAATGAGATAGAATTATCGGTGTCCTCATTGTGCGGTGCTTCGTAGAATGAGATATAAAATATTTTTTTAGCTGGATAACAATATTATTATAAATATACTCTACAATTATCCTACAACTGATACTCGCCATTCGTCTCATTCTCTCGATGTTTATTTTTTTGAAGGTTTCACCCATATCGCATGTGAACTGCACACATATTTTTTTTTTGAAGGTTTCACCCATATCGCATGTGAACTGCACACATATTTATTTTTTTGAAGTTTTCACCCATATCGCATGTGAACTGCACACATATTTATTTTTTTGAAGGTTTCACCCATATCGCATGTGAATTGCACACATATTTATTTTTTTCATATTTCTGTGGTTAACTTCCAGATAAAGAGTTGAAGTTGTAAAACATCTTGAAATTTGTATGTATTTCATTCATAAAAAAATGCATGTTTGCATAAAATAAAACATTCATTCATTATTCAAATTCTCGCATTAAATACGTACATCAATGTTAAAATAAATAACGAGTGGCTCATACAAGTCCTGTAACGTCGCGACGTACGCATACTTAGTAGAAAGTATTTCATTTAATTTGCAACTGATTTCTGTTTGTCGAACAAGATTCTACAAAACTGAAATATCGCAAAAATTGATTTAAAAAACATCTGATTTTGGAAGAGTATGAGACTTTTTTAAAATATGATTGAAGAAAGGCACATATTCTAAAACAAACTATACAGGATATTGAAGGACGTACTTGACAACCAGTGACTCCAGGCATATTTTGGAGTAAAAATTGTAAATTACCTTTTGGTCTCCGGTGACATTTTTTTTTAAACTTATAACATAAAAAATCAGTTGATATTGGACAGGTAGGGTCAGGTGAATAGTTGGGCGCTTATTAGGTTAAGTGACTAATGACTACATGAAGAATTTTTTTTGCTATTTGTTTTATAAGAAAAAAAACATTTTTAAAAGTCACCGGAAACCAAAATTTCAAATTTTTACATTTTTAACACCAAATTTATTTATTTATTTACATATATTTTTCAATACATTACAAAATGATACTTTGTCTGTCCAATTGATAATGTTTCCCGTTTCAGCACAGCCAAATTGCACATTTAGTTCATAATATTCTTAACAAAGGAATCGTTCAAGACATCAAAATAATGAGATTCTATCAAGACAACTTTTGAGAACATTAATAATTGCATTTGGAACGAAGGAATGGTTTCTTTATGTTCATGAAAGAATTGCAAGGATGTGATTATTTCAAGGTCATTTTGGACAGCATTAATAATTGCATTCAGAACAAAGGAATGGTTTCTTTAGAGAGATCGCAGAATAATGTCAGGAATTATTGGATAAAGAAAATCAAGTACATCCCTTAGCACCTTGAATTAGGTTTCATTCCCTGTGCCTGCCCAAACCGGTAAATATTTTAAAAGAGTAAAATAAGTTAATCTTTCAAATTCGAATTATGTGGGAGCATGGAAATAATTACTTTTTTATGAGCAAAATTAAATTAAAAAATTTCGCTATAACGATAATAATTTGTTAAATATGAATTTAAAGTGTCTGTTTTACGAAAATAAGTTATTTTAAATTATGTACGCAAATAAATGTATATTTTTAAACAGACTAATCTTATTAGACTCTCAAATGCCAACAGGGTTGAGAGTTGGGAGTAGATCCCGATCTTCTTTCAAATGGCGTGTTTGGAGTTGAGCCTACGATGTAAACTTCTGCTCCTAAATGGCACAGTTCACGCTGATGTTGAACGGTGATGTTTCTGCCCAAACAATTATTATTCCGTAACAATTTTCCATTGCCTTTGTTCCGTCCGCGCCGCGTCGGACCGCCTCCACGTTCTGTTTGAAATTACAAAAATTATGTTTTCGCCGGGTATAATCCAACAATGTTTAATTTGTAAATGAACAACTCGTCATGTAAAAGCCGTGGTGCGATTGTTTAGCACCGTCAAGGGCGGCCGTAGGTCGCGATGATGAACAGATGGTGTATTTCGCGAAACGAAAGCTTTATGATTTCCTTAATTATGAAGATTTTCTAATTAAGAAAATTCTTTGTGCTAATTTTTGTTAATGGGTTTTTTTATAAATCGGCTCCACGCAGGAGGTCCTGATGAAAAAAATCCCTCAAGGCCTGTGTCATTTTTTGGGGATGCTGTGTGGAGTGCCTTTATAAGGAAAAGAAAGAAGGGGGTAAAGTTCTGGGAAGGAAAAAGGCATGAGAGGTGGGTATGAATCTGTGGTTCAATTGTCCATGAGTGACTCTGAATGAATGGATCCATCCCTCCATGTGCAGCTCAAGGCGATGGATCGAGAGTCCGGTTGGAGAGGTCAGAACCAGTGTCCACGCTACGCAATAGGCGGGCAAACGCATCCACTGCAAAGACCTAGACATACCACACCCGGCCACCCTTGCTAAGTGAATTAAGGCGGCGCTTAAAATTGAAGCGAAAATTGTGAAAATGTTTAATAAAACATGACTCTTTTTAAATAGAGCAAAAATCTCGTGGAAGGCGTCTTAAGTATCATTTAAAGAAACATTGTGAATTTTTTCACAACTATAACTTATTCACAACTACAACTATAGCTTGTTGTCGAATATATAAAATGTTTTTTGGCATTCGAAATATGTGTTGTATTGAATAATTTAAATAATTTTAGGTTACTTAAGTAATTAAATTACTTAAGGTTATTAAATTACTTAAGGCATTCCAAATATGTGTTGTGTAAAATAATAGAAACAGTCGTGTTTTTAATAATTTTCGGAGCATACTTAGCGATTTTTTTCTGTCAAGAGAATTTCATACAATTTGCGTTTCAGCGTGTAGCGCGTCTGGAACGCGTCTGGAACGCGTCTCGAACGCATCTTCAAAAATAACATATATTTTTTTAAGAGCTTAAAAAGTTCAAATGTTTAAGGGAGATATGTAATAAATCGGTAGAAATTCGGGTAGCGGCGGCTTAAGGTAGTGAACCACTTGGGGTGACCTATGACAGTAGTTTTGGTTTTCTAATGAAATTGCATTGTTTTGTTTTGACAAAAAATAATTAAATAAATTTTTCTCTATACGACAAGTCAACACCAAACACTTTTGACAAACGAAAGAAATAGTGGAATGAAA
Organism: Glyphotaelius pellucidus; assembly: GCA_936435175.1. Classification (NCBI taxonomy): domain Eukaryota; kingdom Metazoa; phylum Arthropoda; class Insecta; order Trichoptera; family Limnephilidae; genus Glyphotaelius; species Glyphotaelius pellucidus. Next base: position 8,667,946 of record OW386542.1, read on the forward strand.
ATGCAGATCAATTCAAATCTGACCATTGTGAATTCTAAATCTGTAATAATGAATACGAATACTGAAAGACCAAACACCTGAATCTGCTTCACACACCAACCCTCACAGTGGTGATGTCAAGCTATGGTTATAAATATTCTATGATTATGCGATGTGAATTATAAATTTCATCATTCTAATCTCATATTCTCAGTGTCGCCTAGAGAATAACTTTCAGAAACGGAACGTGACTCCATATGTGACCTGATCGAAATTTTGAAGTACAACTAAAGCATCCTTTTTCCTTGCTTATTTTTCCTATCTTCTTTATCTGATAGGCTCAAAACTGATAATCAAATAATAAGATGATTCTCTTTCACTTTCCAATTGTGTAACGTTGCGGGAATCTGTGATTGCATCCATTAAAAACTGTCATTATTTCCAAATAATTGATTTTCTGGTATCTACATTAATGAATACGTTTACAGTTAATTATTCTTAGATGTACACCCGTTATAAATATACTGAAGGCCTTACTAATAAAGGTGGTGTAAATTTTACAATTGATGTTCAACCGTGAACGTGAAAACCTTTTTAATGATTTAAAAATTTTTAAACTGAAGAGGTTATATTTGTTGAAAAATCTAGAAATTTCTCATCGAATTTCGGAATATATCCAAGGTATTTTAAATGTGGTTTATGATTTTTTACTAAGAGTCAAAAGCAGAAATTGCACAGTTTTTATTCAATTTATAATTAAAAATGCCGTAAATTAAAAAAATAAATGTCAGACATAACCTAACATTTTCAAGACCGGAACCTCGGGAATAACTCTTCCAAAATGCAACTTAACCAGATATTTTGCAGCTAGAAAGAAATTTTTTTAATTAGTAAGAGTTTTGAAACAGAAATTGAATATTTCTTCAAAATAGGCATATTTACTTTGGGGTGTCATCATTAATTTAATGAAAAACAAATACCTTTGTATAACACCACTATTTTATTAACTATATCAACATGTTTCGAAAACTATGATATATTTTAGGTAATTATTCACCTCTCCTTTCTAATATTTTGTCTATGTTCTAATTAGTCTATACTTGTTTGTCTTTTGTTATTTATTATTGACTTATTATCCTGACGAAGAAAACATAGTTTTCGAAACATGTTGATATAGTTAATAAAATAGTGGTGTTATACAAAGGTATTTGTTTTTCATTAAATAAAAGAAATTGAATACTTTTTATTAAATGTATAACTAAAACTCCGGTTAAGGTTTGGGAAGTCTTTTTTATTAGTAATGCAAAAAATAATAAATAAGAAAATAGATAAAAAAATAACTTAACTTTTTTGTTATTTCTATTTTTGATACTGGATATTCTAAGAGCGTGTACTTTGTCATTGTTTATGATTTTCGAATAAAATTTAAACACATTCAGTTCTGAAGATTATAGCATTAAGAAATTTTGGGACGCCAAAAAACATTTTATATAACCGACTTCAACAAGCTTTGACTTCGAATACTGAATTATCAAAAATCATTAAAAGGTTTGTATTTTTATTAAAATCTAAACGAAACACGCTGTTTTTATGTTATGCGTATGTGTGAGTACTGTGATGAATTCAACTAAGACCTATTGTACCCTCTGCCACATAACCTTCTGTTGTGAGTATTTGCAAACAGTCTGTCAACAAATTCTACATATTTAATAATTGAACAAAAAATCACCGTTCCAACTGCGGCAACACCGGGTGACTTTAAGTTTAGAACAAAAATCATTTTAGATTCAAAGGTGAGATTATGTTTGACTTACGAATTCGAAATTGGACGGGAAAAATGACTTGATTTAATTTTTCAGTGCGCGCTTCTTCTACTTTTTTTAAAGTTTTTATTTCGATTATTAAATGCTTTTTGACGTGATAACGTCTTATAAATCGATGAACGCCGGCTAAGCATGACTCATTGTCACGTTCCACCTGAGCCGAGCGTGCAAGCGAGAGGGCGGAACAAGCGATAGAGAGGCACGATCGACCTAAGCGTTCGACTTATGACGCATCAATGCAATTTTTCATCAATGTTTTCTTATGACGTTATCACGTAAAATTATCGTGCGTAAACCGACTTTACAGGCAACCAATTTTTTGGTTTGCAGGTACATTTCATCACAAAAAAAATGGTTGTCTGTAAAGTCGGTTTACGCACTTTACAGGCAACCAATTTTTTGGTTTGCAGGTACATTTCATCACAAAAAAAATGGTTGTCTGTAAAGTCGGTTTACGGACGATAATTTTACGTGATAACGTCATATAATAACGATGGAGTGATAGATGCGTCACAAGCCGAACGCTTAGGCCAAACGCTTGTTCCGCGCTATCGCTTGCACGCTCGGCTCAGGCGGAACGTGACAATGAGGCATGCTTTTTCGTGAGTGCAGCCGGCGCTCATCGATTTATAAGACGTCATCACGTCAAAAAAACAAGTTTAAAAAATTAAATTTCCTTATAATGTCACGTGTATTTCAGAAAATAGATACTTAGGTCTAATTTATGAACGTTGTTTGATTTTGTAATATTTTTTCTTTGAACCATCTTGATGTTGCCGTGGCAATTTAAACAATCGCTATGCCCTCCATTTTGCCTATAATTTGTTAGCAGGCTTACCTGTCCATGCGTGACTCAGATAATGTGTTTTCTGTCGACTATTTATTGTTGATTGCAATTGTTTATAAATCCTTGGTACGACACGAGAAGTGAGTTTTGAAAGTCGTAAAACAAAACAGCTCGTAAAATAAACTAACGTTCCATCGATGGAATTTATTTGCAAATGAATCCGAAAACATCCAATTTTCTGCATCGAATACGGTGGCGTGGGGGATTAACGATGTTTAATCTTCATATGCGACACTTTTGCTGTTCAATGCATTAAAGATTTTGGTAAATAACAAGCTGAGAAACATCAAGCTTTTTACTGACCTTCTAAACCAGAGGTTCCCAAACTTTTTGACGTGATAACGTCTTATAAATCGTTGAACGCCGGCTGCATGCACGAAAAAGCATGACTTATTGGCACGTTCCGCCTAAGCCGAGCGTATAATCCAAAACGCGGAACAAGCGTTCGACCTAAGCGTTCGGCTTGTGACGCATCAATGCAATTTTTCATCACGTCACGTCATTGTCACGTTCCGCCTGAGCCGAGCGTATAATCCAAAACGCGGAACAAGCGTTCGGCCTAAGCGTTCGGCTTATGACGCATCTATCTTCCCCTCCATCGTTATCAAATGACGTTATCACGAAATATTATCTCCCGCAAACCGACTTTACAGACAAACAATTTTTTTTTCTCGTAGACCACTTTCAAAATTTTACTGGTCACTGTGGACCCCCTGCTGGTACATATCTACCATATTCCCAAAACTCGACACGCGTTGTACTGAATACTGAATGGCGAGGTGCGGTCTGTCACAACGGAGCAGTACCGGATCTACGACTTTTTCAAACGGGGGCAAAATGGATCTTATTCGAAATTATATTTGTCACAACGGAGGGGGCGTAATGGGACGGGGGGCGTGATGGGGTATGGGTATGTTCCCATCCCAGTACAGTTTACCCATATTCCATTACGCCCCTTCCCCTTGCCTAGACAACGGAGCAGTACCGGATCTACGACTTTTTCAAACAGGGGCAAAATGGACCTTATTCGAGATTATATTTGCCACAACGGAGGGGGCGTAATGGGACGGGGGCGGGATGGGGTATGGGTATGTTCCCATCACAGTACAGTACACCCATATCCCATTACGCCCCTTCCCCTTGCCTAGCTGGGCATTTTAAGATCTCATGCATAATCGGTACAACAACGCTGTACGCCAGTCGCTCTGTTAAGGAGGCGGCGTAATGGAATATGAGACGGGGCATGGTCTCAATCGAAACCAGTTTGTGGACCCCCATTTACAACTTGTGAACCCCCATTTCTTTATTGCGCCTATGTGGACCCCCGTCGGGTCTCCCGTGGAGCCCTGAAGGTCCACCTGGACCACTTTGGGAATCACTGTTCTAAACTTTATTGCTTACTAACTACTGGCATTTTCTCGGCATTGGTTGGAGTTGCGGATGGTTTCACTAGCTTAGAGTAACATTTTTAAGGTTGCGAATTCTAATAAGATGAATGAGATTATTAAGACGTAAGAATTGAAGTGAAAACTTTGATTTGAAACTCGGTGAAACGAAAAATAGCTACACTAAAAAGAGACAAATACATACATACACAGAATGTAGCTTACAAGAGAATGAGCCTTCGTAGCCTGTCGGACTTCTCTTTGTGCGGAGCTTCGTAGCCTACCCACTCTTGTCTTTTTTATATTAATACCGCACAAGATTCCCAACCTCTCCCGTCTGTAGCCAGTGAGTCTGTGGCATCCCCAATCGGGGTATGTCGTGAGGCTGAAGGTGGGGAGGGGAAGGAGATGGGGAAGAGGAAGTTGGGCAATTACCTGGCTATTCAGATCTGGTCACCAAACACGGCTAAAGCCATTTCAAGGAACTTTTCAATTCTGAACGGTGGTCTTACACCTGGGCGATACTGAGAGTATCTTCCACTCTGGAACGTGCCGCAAATATACTATATATTATTTTCAATTAAAAATTGTGATATAACACAAATTAATCAAAATAAAATATTCGCCACGCCAGGATTCGATTCCGCAACCTTCGGAATGCGAGTCAAGAGCCTTACCGCTGAACTACGCCGACCGTCAACTAAATCAACTTGTCTTTAGTTTTCTGAGGGTTTCACTTCTACCACATGTGAATTGCACACTGATTTTTTTAAATAACAGAGCTGAGGTGATCGCCGTAGAAGTAGGCGGTGGGTAATGGCCTATTAAGGATATTTAAAAACACATTATATTATTGTAATAATAAAAAAATATATATTTAAAAATGGCGGTGTAATGTTGGTGAAATGCGGAGTTTAATGATACGCGCGTAACCCCATCACGTCTTTTACAGATTTTTCTCCCTCTGACTTTTGACATCATTTTTATTTTTTTCATATTAAGGTATTATTTTAGATTTATTTCCAAACATTTTAAAAGTTCTATTTAAAAAAAAAAGTGTAAAAATATATGTATATATAAAACATTAGTAAACAAGCGTGTCGTGGGCTTATACATGTAAATATAATAAGTAAAACTTTTCATTACTTCTGGTGAAATTCATTAAAAACTTTCCAGTTGTTACCTACTTATCGGAATTTGTTCTTCATTCCTTAAAAATTAATTTGTTTGATATAATATTATAGAATCGAGTGCAGTTCACACGGAGCAGAAGAGAAACTTCAACCACACATTCTCAACCAGCCATGAAATGAGCTCATAATCAAAGCGGCCAATGCGGCCAGCGCGACGCTTCGTAGGTACTGTTCATGGGTAAGGTTTCATTCTATCTCATTCTCTCGCAGGCAAAATCTTATAGATGTATGTGTTTGTTTTTTTTTGTGTCGTTTTTGTTTCACCGAGTTGCAAATCACAACGGTGCTAAAGAAGTTTAACTTTTTTTACATTAGCTCCACACATTATGCCCTGAGGAAAATAATTCCCCTCAGAGTCCGTGTCATCTTTGGGGATGCTATATGGCGGGTCTTTTCAAGAAAGAAAGGAGAGGAAGTTCTGGGAAGGAAAAGGGTATTAGGGGTGGGTCGGAATCTAGAGGTCAGTGTGTCCAGGAATGATGGATTTTTGAATCTATCCTAAAATCCTATAGATGTATGTGTTTGTCTCTTTTTATTGTCGTTTTTGTTTCATCGAGTTGCAAATCACAACGGTGCTACAGAAGTTTCACTTTTTTACACTAGTTCCACGCTAAAATAATTCCCATGTTATCTATGGGGATACTATATGGCGGGTCTTTTCAAGAAAGGAAGGAGAGGAAGTTCTGGCAAGGAAAAGGGTATTAGGGGTGGGTCGGAATCTCGAGGTCAGTGTGTCCAGGAATAACGGACGTTTGAATCTATCCCTTTCACTGCGGTGCAAGGATATTTTGAGACAGTACTGCTGGAGAAGTCACTCCTTAACCATTCTCTCCCGATCCGGCCTGCCATGTACCGCCACCAAGATCCGTACAAACCTCGCACATTGAACCCGGCCACCCCCGCTAAGCAAGATCGAGTTAAGGATTGATATAAAAATTAATTAGGATAAAGCAGTCGACAAACTAAACAGGCCTTGCAGTTGGACACAATAAAGATTTGAATGAGTGACTTTCACTGGTGATTGACATGCCAAGCTTTTTTGTTATTGTTATTCGACATACTGTTTTGTTTAATCCTCTGTTTATCTGATAATAATGCCTATATCACGTGGAAGTATTATCTGTTTTGGGATTCAGGAGCGAGTCGTGGATTGGCATAATAAGTGGTAGATATATTATATCTGCTGTTTTGCGAATTGTAGATAACAAAAAAAAAACAGTGTTGGAGCGAATCAGTATTTTGGGGAAATCGAATCCAGTCATTGAACCTGTCAGGATAACGCATAACAAATTTAATAAATGTTTTGATTTTGTTTTGAATGTAATTAGCCCAGATGACTGAATATCAGATCTGAGAAGATTATTTTATTTAACCGTTAAATTTCTAACTTATCATCGATCAAGTAAAAAATATCAAACTAAACTATTTTTATTTTATCTTAATGAACGAAACCTCAAATTGTAATATTAATTAATGAAGAAAATATCAGCGACTCTTAATCGAAAATTTGAAACAGAATAATCATAAGATCCCAATATTAGCTTGGTGGTAGAGCACCGTCCCGGCAAGGTCCTGGGCTCGATTCCTAGATGTTACCGTATCTTTTTTTTGACTTGTCTATTTCCAATTGTCGATTGAGAGTCGCTAATATTGTCTTCATTAATTAACTATTTTACTCAAAATGTTAAAAAATCTGTTTGGCACAATAAATCGCGAGAAAGTGAGCTGTGATATCATATAATTTGGAAGTTACTTCTGCCAGTAAAGGCTTTTATCACTTTTTTGACTTATCTGTTTCCAATTGTCGATTAAGAGTCGCTAATATTGTCTTCATTAATTAACTATTTTACTCAAAATGTTTGTTTGGCACAACAAACCGCGAGAAAATGAGCTGTGATATCATATAATTTGGAAGTTACTTCTGCCAGTAAAGGCTTTTATCACTTTTTTGACTTATCTGTTTCCAATTGTCGATTAAGAGTCGCTAATATTGTCTTCATTAATTAACTATTTTACTCAAAATGTTTGTTTGGCACAACAAACCGCGAGAAAATGAGCTGTGATATCATATAATTTGGAAGTTACTTCTGCCAGTAAAGGCTTTTATCACTTTTTTGACTTATCTGTTTCCAATTGTCGATTAAGAGTCGCTAATATTGTCTTCATTAATTAACTATTTTACTCAAAATGTTTGTTTGGCACAACAAACCGCGAGAAAATGAGCTGTGATATCATATAATTTGGAAGTTACTTCTGCCAGTAAAGGCTTTTATCACTTTTTTGACTTATCTGTTTCCAATTGTCGATTAAGAGTCGCTAATATTGTCTTCATTAATTAACTATTTTACTCAAAATGTTTGTTTGGCACAACAAACCGCGAGAAAATGAGCTGTGATATCATATAATTTGGAAGTTACTTCTGCCAGTAAAGGCTTTTATCACTTTTTTGACTTATCTGTTTCCAATTGTCGATTAAGAGTCGCTAATATTGTCTTCATTAATTAACTATTTTACTCAAAATGTTTGTTTGGCACAACAAACCGCGAGAAAATGAGCTGTGATATCATATAATTTGGAAGTTACTTCTGCCAGTAAAGGCTTTTATCACTTTTTTGACTTATCTGTTTCCAATTGTCGATTAAGAGTCGCTAATATTGTCTTCATTAATTAACTATTTTACTCAAAATGTTTGTTTGGCACAACAAACCGCGAGAAAATGAGCTGTGATATCATATAATTTGGAAGTTACTTCTGCCAGTAAAGGCTTTTATCACTTTTTTGACTTATCTGTTTCCAATTGTCGATTAAGAGTCGCTAATATTGTCTTCATTAATTAACTATTTTACTCAAAATGTTTGTTTGGCACAACAAACCGCGAGAAAATGAGCTGTGATATCATATAATTTGGAAGTTACTTCTGCCAGTAAAGGCTTTTATCACTTTTTTGACTTATCTGTTTCCAATTGTCGATTAAGAGTCGCTAATATTGTCTTCATTAATTAACTATTTTACTCAAAATGTTTGTTTGGCACAACAAACCGCGAGAAAATGAGCTGTGATATCATATAATTTGGAAGTTACTTCTGCCAGTAAAGGCTTTTATCACTTTTTTGACTTATCTGTTTCCAATTGTCGATTAAGAGTCGCTAATATTGTCTTCATTAATTAACTATTTTACTCAAAATGTTTGTTTGGCACAACAAACCGCGAGAAAATGAGCTGTGATATCATATAATTTGGAAGTTACTTCTGCCAGTAAAGGCTTTTATCACTTTTTTGACTTATCTGTTTCCAATTGTCGATTAAGAGTCGCTAATATTGTCTTCATTAATTAACTATTTTACTCAAAATGTTTGTTTGGCACAACAAACCGTGAGAAAATGAGTTGTGATATCATATAATTTGGAAATTACCTCTGCCAGTAAAGGCTAATGTCACTTTTTTCAACTTGCAATGACAAACACATTACTTGGGATGTTTTGTGTATCTATCATAATATATCAGGCGATTTTGAAATGACTTGTTTAAAATGATCCTAATTTGAAATGAAGTGATTTGTAAGTATGTACCATAATTTTACTTTGGTTTTGTCTTGCCAAGGTACCGAGGTACATACTTCTGAGGTGCGATTTACGCAGTGACAGTATTTTCACTATGTTTCATGTGGTTTTATTTTTATTTCACTCAGTACTTCATTTTTGTTTTGTCAAATAGCTTTTACTTTTTAATTTTTTTCCATTGGACGTCTTTTTTATATTGGAACAGTTATAAGTTATAACATACATTGTAAAACGAAAAGAAAAATACACGTACATTTTAAAATAGAACTAAAATATCCCACAAAAGGAAAAAAGCTTAGCGTAGGTATTACAATATTTATTTATTTCATATTTCAACGATTTAAAATTTAAAAAATTTCATAACATTTTAAATATTTTATAAAATTAAAATTTGTTATTTTATTTAAATACAATAAAAAAGGGAATCATTTTTTAGGAAAAAAATATACAAAATTTGGTTAAGACATACAATTTGACATTGAACAAAATTAACTGTTATGCGTGGAATATTAAAAGTCAAACATTAAAATTTAAACAAAAATAAAAAAGCAGTATTCTGACTGGGAGTAAATTTTGAAGATAGCCATTCGTTTTCTCTTTATTATTAGTTTTCCTTAATCTAGTGTCCATCATTATATTGGACAAACTTTGTATTCTTACAATTTTTTACTTATATTGCTTGGAGATATGATATAATATTTTACCTTCTAATGCTTGGGGATTTGATAAAATTTTGTACGTACTAATTAATGCTTGGGGATATGATATAATTTATAGGTTAAGAGACATTAACCAGCGGCCCAGAATTTAAATTAAGTCAAACGATGATCTTGCGATCGTACCCTTGCAACGATAAAGGGCGGTTCCAATGAGAAAGATTAATCATTCTCTATACCAGCTTTTTAACATAATGACTCAATATCGATTTTATCTCATTCCAAATTTGTTTTGATAAATACCCACATTCAAAAATGCTCAAACTCGTGATTATAAAATTATTAAAATTATGTGCTTTATGTAATGATTGTTTGATCATAAGTATTTATAATTTTTCAATAATATATAAACAAAATAATAATGTAATTTTTTTAAATATATTAGTTTGTAACACCGTAAATAAATAGACAAACTGAAGTATTTTCGCCACAAACAAGTGTCCGGATCTTTTTTATGATTTTATTTGAACTAAAATTAAAAGTAGGTTTCCCAAATAATTTATTGAAAAGTAGGTTTCCCAAATAATTGATTGGTTTATTTTACTGCAAGATTATATGATTTGAAACGTATGTTGTATAATACAAAATTTTGTTTGAAAATTTAACAAATCGGCCAATGACCTACGGTAAAACCTATTGTACTTAAAATAAACATACATTTTCAAAATTTAAAAAAAAAAGTTCACTAGGTAAAAGAACAGGCTTTCAAAATCAATTAACAACATTTTTTTGTGGAAAATGTCAATACGTCTAAAAGTTCATTTAAAAATGACATATTTCTGGTTTTGTGTGGTCCATTCCCTCTTAAAATAGTCTAATTCATAATAATAAATGATTCCAGCTCATTAGGCAGACCTAAAAGGCTGTCCTAGACAAATCCTCCGCCACTGTCAATAAGTGCTTCTAATCGAGACACACATAGCAGCTAAACGTGTGAGGCTAAAAGATAATCGGGAGCGTGGAAGCCGACTCAGATGGTCGTCACCAGTTACGCTAGCGCTAGGGTTTCAACGTTTAGCGGGTTAACCGAGTTTACAGCGGGCTTAGCCTTACCCTGCACCCCCCAGTGCAAGCCGTGACAAATTACCATACAAAGTTGACCATTTTCTTAGGTACCACTCGAGAAATTTAAACTTTTTGTTTTACTAGGGTGAACGGTTAGTTACTCGGTTAGCACACGTCCGATAGGAGATGGTAACAAAACAAGAATAGAATTGATTTTTAGTTATGCAATTGGTGTTTCCATATTGAATTATTCACAGCTGTTTGCATAACATAACAGACAAAAATTCCGGAGTAGCCAAATCTGTTTAATAGATGTTAACGCTTCCGGAGATCAATCTGTCATTATTTTTTCTGTGTTTTCATTACGAAAACATGCTTTCGTATCAAAAGCGCTCTGCTGGAATGGCGGCCAATAGACATTGTGATGTTTTTTTTATCTTAACTGAATGTATCCAATCTGTGTACTAATGCTATCTTGATAAACGACTATCATGAATCTAGTATAATATTCACTAGAACCAGATAAACGAGGGAAGGATTATTTCAAAAAAAATTTATAATTCATCAATTATTTGAAGTTAATTTTCACGTTCTGTGTGGGTTCTTTAAAGTTTTGCTATGGTGTCATCATAGACCAGTTGCTTCATAAAACTTAAATAATTACAAAACTTTAATACAACATTCACAGAACGTGAAAATTAATTTAAAATATTTGATAAATTGTTCAAATTTTTTCAAACAACTCAACGAATAAATGAATATTCAACATTTTATATAAACTCTTTTTAACCCCTCGGGCTAATTTTTTCTTTGTTTGGAACAACTTGTATAGGTCTCATATAAATCGTTGTATTCCCCTTACTATTGTAGTGAGAAATATGATACAAACGGTGCTAGAAAGAGAAAACACCAAGCTTTATTTATTTATTTATTTATTTATTTATAAATAAACGCCCTTTTTCGGGGCTTTTACATATATAGCATAGAAAAAACATTTTATTGTACATAACTGAACTGCCTCAATAACAATATTTTAAATTTATTCAAAGATAAATTGAAGATGTCCACTGACTTGGTATAATTGTTTCCCTCCATTAGTATTCTGGGCAAAGAGGAATACATATGATAGTTAGTCCCAGAATTTCTGCACTGAAATAAATCCTGACTTCTAGTATTACGAAGTGGAATTCGGAAGCTTATCAATTCAAGTAATACCGGACTATCAACTAAATCATTTAGAATTTTATATAAAAATACCAAGTCAGTGAAAATTCTTCTGTCTGACAATTTAAGCATATTCATATCGTTTAAAAGTGTGTTGTAGTTTAACATACTTGCTGAAATACCCATTTTAAAATTTAGAAAACGTAAGAATTTGTTTTGTATTCTTTCAACAGCTTGTACGTGCATATTATAATGAGGATTCCAGACAGGAGAATTGTACTCAAGTTGGCTTCTAACATAAGCAAAATATAACATTTTAATACACTTTATATTGTTAAAGTTTCTAGTTAGCCTAGTTATAAACCCCAACATTTTTAAGCCCTTATTACAGATTTCTGTTATGTGGTTAACAAATGAAAGATTTGATTGAAAAGTGATGCCCAAGTCTTTAATTTGCATTAATGTCTGAAGAGTATTGTTATCAATGTTGTAATTAAATATCACTGGATTTTTTATTCTAGAAAATCTAACAATTTGACATTTTGAGATATTTAAATAAAGTCTATTTTCCATACACCAAATTAACAATTTGTTGATATTATCTTGAAGAATATTGCAATGATAAATATTTTCAATAATTTTAAAAATTTTGAGGTCATCAGCAAAAAGTAAGATAGATACATCATGAAATATTTTTGTAAGATCATTTATAAACAAGATAAATAAGATTGGGCCAAGGTGTGAACCCTGTGGAACTCCACTTGTTGCATTAATTTTTTCTGACAGGGAGGATTTAATTCTAACTATTTGTTGTCTTCCAGTTAGATAGCTTTTAAACCAGGCTAATATATTGCCGCGTATACCAAGCTTTCCTAATTTCCAAATTAAGATTTCATGGGAAACTGTATCAAATGCTTTACTGAAATCAGTATAAACAGTGTCCACTTGTTTTTTTTCTTTAAAAGCATTGTTTATAAAATTTTCATAAATAATTAAGTTGGAAAGAGTACTTCTACCTGGCATTAATCCAAACTGGTGAGGTGATATAACAGGTTTTATTTGTGTAAAAAGTTTGTCAAGTATTAGGCTTTCAAAGAGTTTCGGTATGGTGGATTGAATACATATAGGTCTGTAATTACAAACATCACTTTTATCACCCTTTTTGAAAATTGGAGACAAATAACTAATTTTCCACTTATCAGGAAAAATTCCATTAGATAAAGATAGATTAAAAAGTTTGGATAATGGAAGAGCAATTACTTTGATACATTCTTTGATAAATATTGTAGGGATATTATCCGGTCCAGCAGATTTGTGGATATCTAAGGATTTAACTTTAGTAATTACATCAGATATACTTATGGTACACTGTGAAATATCAAGAGTTTCATCTAGAGTAGTTGTTGGAATAGGAGAATTATTTGAGTCTGTTGAATAAACACTTTTAAAAAATTTTGCAAACAAGTTAACAATACCATCAGTATTATTGCTATGGCTGCCATTTAGGTGCATACTGCTCGGAAAATCAGAATCGTCTTCTTTAAGAGATTTCGAGTATTTCCAAAAATAACTAACATTATTTAGTATGGAGTTTTGAATATTATTTAAATAGTTACGGTAGCAGGTCATAGACATTTTTTTACACGAAGTTCTTAAATCTTTAAATTCAATATAATCAGAATTTTTTCGATATAATTTATATTCCTTATGTTTCAGTTTTTTGGTAATAAGAAGATTAATAAGTTCATTGGAATACCATTTTGGATAGGTGCTTGGCTTATATTTCATGGTTGGAATATACATGCTAATAGCCTTTCCCAAAACAGAATAAAAATTATTGGTAGCTGTGTTGATGTCATCATATTGCATAGATGACCAATCAAAAGAGAGAAGATAATTACAAATTTCCTCGTAATCAATTTATATCCAGATCTAAAATTTAACCTCAAATGTAGTACACCTTTTTGAAACCAAAGATTCGGATCGCAATTTGAAGAAGTTATGAAACTTTGGGAGTTTTTGGAAGGGAAAAGGGGTGGTGACAATAACGTCTATGATAAAAAATTTTAAACATATATTTGTATTTTTTTTCGTTATGGTAATTTGAGTTAGAAAAGAACAAAGGTGGGCCATTTATAAAAATTTTTTGTGAAAAATTTTTATACTTCAAAAATTATATATTTATTTTGATTTATAAAATTTGAAATCCCATTTTATCATTTTTCAAAAATAGTTTTTAGTTTTCGGACATGTTCGGAAATATTCCAATTATTTGGATGTTTGATGCAAAACGAAAATATTTTAACCTCTATCAAAATATGGTCGAGTCCTGAGGAGTTAATCAAAATAATCGAGTAAAAAATATAACAATTTATAACTACACTCTTATCCTGATTATAAAATTTTTGGGTTTGATAAAAATGTCGATTATTTTGATTAAATAGTGGTGCGTACAAAATGTAATATTTTTATTATTATAAAATTAAGATAGAAAGTTTTTTTTTTATATGAAATACCGCACAAGAGTCCCAACTGCTCCCCTCTGGAGCCAGTGAGACTATGGCATCCCCAATTGGGGTATGTTGTGTGGCTGAAGGTAGTGGGGAGGGGAAGGAGACAGGGAAGAGGAAGGTGGGGAAGTACCTGGCTATTCAGATCTGGTCACTAAACACGGCTAATGCCATTTCGAGCAACGTTTCAATTCTGAATGGTGGTCTTACACCAGGGCGATACTGATAGTATCTTCCACTCTGGAACGTGGCGTAAATATACTATATATTATTTTAAATGAATAAATTGTGAAATAACACAAATTAATCAAATAAAATATATTTGCGCACGTCGGGTTCGAACCCGCGACCTTCGGATTGTGAGTCCAGAGTCTTACCTCGGGACCACGGAGGCCGTCGAATTTGAAGTGAATTTGCACTCAAATTCTTCCAAAAATCATATGATGAATCCAAAAATCCCATCCAATAATTTCATACACAGTTTTTCAGTTCGAATGTTCTAGTTTAACACCACTATTTTTATCGGTGACCTGACAATAAATTGATCCATCGAAAGTTCATCCCCCCCCCTGAAATTATTATTTTTATAAAATTACACTGCTACCCTTCATAGAAAAATCGCAACTGAGGTGGCTTGGGCATGTACTAAGAATGCCTGATGACCGAATTCCGAGGAAAATACTGAGTGCGATTCCAGAGGGTAGACGTCCAGTGGGCCGCCCCAGACACAGCTGGGCGAGGCAACTCCAGAAACTGTGTGAGGAGAGAATGGGACTGCCATGGACGGAGGCCGAACAATCAGCACAAGACAGTGACGTATGGAGGAACCTTGTCGATGCAATGGGTCCCCGACCCGAATAGGATCCTGGTATAAAGATTATGATTATGACAAAATTATGAATTTTTGGGCATTATTTACCAATATTTATCCTAAAATCAACATCAAACAAAATTTTTATTAGAAGGTGGTGTGGTAGCATAACAATCGAATTTAATAATTTTTTGTACTTACACGTTTGTATCTAGAAAATATAGACTAGTCGTTTCATTGTTGATGCATTTGAATCAAAATACGTTTTTATCTTTTGTTTTTCCCTCTGCATCCCCCTTCGAAGAAACTTAGTTATTTAATTTTTTGGTTTTTGTTTTTTTTTTTTTTTTTTTTTTTTTTTTTTTTTTTTTTTTTTTTTTTTTTTTTTTTTTTTTTTTTTTTTTTTTTTTTTTTTTTTTTTTTTTTTAAGAAACACAAACATCTTAAACTTAAACCAATTCCAATAAAAATGTCTGAAATTGAAAACGAAAGAAAACCATTCTAAAAGTTACGCTTAATCCCTTTGTTCAGGTAAACCATACCCACAATGTTCACGGCACGCCTTTGCTTGCGGCTATGCCCACATCCGTAGAAATCAATAGATTGGTTGTTACTCGTTTACGTTATTTCCTAACTTTTTTACAGGGGGCTAAGGGCAATGGGTTGCCCAACTCGGAAACTGTTCAATGTTTATTTTATATATATCAACACGTGTACGCTTTTCAAAACAGTACGTGGAAATTGCTTATTGAAAGAGACAAAATTCACGAAGAAATGGCTATAGGTACTCATTCATATAAATCCTGCTTGGTGATAAGCAATACTTTGACGGCCGTCGTGGTCTAGGGGTGAGACTCTCGACTAGCAATCTGGAGGTTGCGGTTTTAAATAATAAAAAAATAATTGGTTGTCTGTAAAGTCGGTTTACGGACGGTAATTTTACGTGATAACGTCATAAGAACACTTTTATATAGAATTTAACGATCGTGCCTCTCTATCACTTGTTCCGCGCTCTCGCTTTCACGCTCGGCTCAGGTGGAACGTGACAACGTGACAATGAATTTTACGTGTTCGTGAGTGCTGCCGGTATTCATCAATTTATAAGATGTTATCACATAAACGATGTCAAAAAATTATTAGTTATTTCATAATTAATTATTTTTAAATAATATACATTTCGTAAATTCAGAGTGGAAGATAATCTCTGTATCGCTTGGTTTACACCAACATTAAGAATTGAAGTTTTTCTTGAAATGGCTTTAGAAGTGTTAGGTGATATCTTTTTAGATAATTTTTATTATATTCATTACTTTACGTAGATATCTTAAAATTATTATATATAATGGAGGTTTCAATATTGAACACCATGTTTTACGCTCACACCGTGACATTATGCACAGTGTTGGGAGTCTCGTAGTAATCATATTTAATATATTATAATCGTAGTATTAAATTTTGGATTCTCCATGTGTAGATTTCTCACGAGTTTCCGGACACTGCTTATAAAATTTAATTAATGTCAAAAACACGCGGAAGGAAAAAGTAATAAAATATAAAATAATTGCAAATTTTTATTGCAAATGTAAAAACCTATTATTCCCGAATTATAACCAGATAACCTGAATTCATATATCTTCATAGAATGTGCTACTTCAAAAAACTTCCCTTTCAAAAGGCCGTACCGACAACTCCTGGGTACCAGGCTACAAACTGCTTGTCCAGTTCGTAAAAGACCACATTGACGAACCAAATACCATAGATCCATGAAAAAAAAAATTTTTTTTTGTGTATCTATAGGATTTGGTCTGCTTATCTATAGGATTTGGTCTGAGAGGTGTCGGTAGTCGGCGAGAGAATGAGGTAGAATAATTGGTCTCCTCTTTGTGCGGTGCTTCGTAGCCTCCCCACGCTTGTCTACTTAGTTTACTGGAGGTTACACTTCTAACACGTGTGAACGGCACACTTGTATGTTTGAAGTGAAAACTTTTTTAGCACTCTTGTGATTTGGAACTTGACAAAACGGAAACGAGTGACACTCAAAAGAGAACATATACATCTATGGAAAGAGATAGAATGTTATCTTACCTACGTACATAACCTTGAAAAGCGTCGCGCTCGTCAAGCTGCGCGCATTGGCCGCTTTAATTATGAGCTAACTTTTCAAGGCTTGGTTGAGATTGTGTGGGTAAAGATTTCATTTTTACCGCGTGTGAACTGCACTCGATTTTTTTTAATAATGGACTCAAAATTGTCTCGGTTGCTCAAAAATGTAATACATAATCCAACAAAGGGAAAAAAAGATACGAGAACGTTAAACTTTCATAACCGGACGTATTTTTGTTGACATAATGATATCATTCCGGATCTACAAAAAATAGACAGATTTATGAATCTGTCTATTTACAATAAACGTTTTACTCGCTAGCTATTGTAAACAGAAAGGTTCCGAGTATTATCATCGTATTACAGAGAGAACGTGTTCCAATATAATATATCAAGGAAATTATAAATAAGGAATCTCATAAGGTAAGTTGTCATATATTAAGTAGCGAAAATGTACCTGTTCAGTATGTTTTGAAATGCTTGTGAGTCGGTGGAGGAACAGTAGTGGTAAACGAAACGAAAACCATGAAAATAATAACCAATTTTAATTTATTTATGTAAGGGCTTTTACATGATTTGTGTTGTAATTTTAATTTGACAGATACTTTGAAACTTAAGAAATAATACAAATAAAACTACACTAGATAAAAGTCATACAACAAGTCGCGCAAATACATAAACAAAAAAAAGAAAAATACAGCTAGTTTATAGGTTTACAAGGTGTTTAAGTAATACTGTTGAAATCAATGTTTTAGATGATCCACAAAACTCGCCAAAATGATTTTGAAAATGTCGACATCACCCAAGTACTTATTTCCCATGTTTCCGTTGTATCGGAGAGTGGGCAATGTAGTTACGCTTCTGAGTGCTACTGTAGAATATTGTATTTTGTCGTGTTGTTATTGTGGGTGTTCGTAACTTAATGAGTTGCGAGTTCACAAATTCGAATTTAGAGTTAAGTATTTTGAATAAAAATGTTAAGTCGTTTATTTTATATGTGTATTTTTAGAGTATTTAATAAGTAATCGTATTTTAAGTCTTCTTCTTGAATATTCAATTTACAATTGATAAATCGCAAATGAATACAAATACTAATTAGTTTAGGCTTAAACTTTGTTTATAATAAATTATTTAATTATTATCATTGAGTTCACATATTATGTTTGTATGTATTTGGTTTTATATCTCTAGTATACTGTTTGTCACTATATTGGCCTTCTATATTGGTAACTGTTTCTTTTATACCCTCTTCTCTTTAATGTTTAGGTCTACGAGACTTTTATGGCGAGGTTTTTAAATAAATAAACATAGATGTAAACAAGATGCTTGGTAATATTATATATCTATCTACGTATTATCAAATATAAAACCTAGAGATTAGCCCTGACAAAATAGTATTAATTTGTTCTTTACATTATTTACTTTCAAAAATGATTTATCCATAAATTAAACTTCCTCTACTAAAATCTGTTCTATCCTAACCGAACCTAACCTAACCTTATTTTTACATTTTACTATTTTTGAACAATAATTTATTGCCTTTATAGAATGTTTGTATTATTTTCATTCCATTTTTTGTTAGGTTAGGTTAGGTTAGTTTAGGTTAGGTTTTAGTAGATATTTTGTTGGGGGATGTTTAGTCCGTAAGATATTTTGTTGGGGATATTTTGTCGCGGGATGAAAATTCGCGGAACTGTCACTTATATTATCTTCATTTATTAAGCATTAAAATTTTCAACTTTATTTATTATATAAAAAATTAAAATAGATAATTTAAAGTTTCCAAATTTCGGTTTTATTTATTCAAGCCAAATTTCAATTCATACTAAAAAAAATCCAGTGCAGTTAACACACGGTAGAAGCGAAACTTCACCAAAACAATCACAACCAATAGGAGCCTTGAAAAGTCATCATCAAAGCGGCCAATGAGCGCAGTTTGACGCTTCATAGGTATTGTAATTCATCATTTCCGTTTCATATCTTAACCAACAGGAGCCTTGAAAAGTGAGATCATAATCAAAGCGGCTAATGAGCGCGGTTTAACGTTTCGTAGGTACTGTAATGCGTCATTTCCGTTTTATCCGATTTTCAAATCACAACGGTGCAAAAGAAGTTTCACTTCAACAAACCACTCGTTTTGTAATATGGTACAAGTGCTACGCTCTTGTGTGCATTATATCATTAGCATTAAAATCGTTTTTTTTTTATGTTGGATGCTATCGTCAAATACGTATTTAATATTCAAAGACCTAGGCAGGCAGGAGTGAATGCGCATTCGAGAAATTCAAATACTTTCAAGCTTTGTAGATACGGGATAAAAGAATCCACTCCACGTAGTCGTGTCGTTGTGTGCGTTAAGTCTCTGAGGACGAAACGGTGTCATTGCTGTATTTGCTGTTACAGCTAGAAAAAATAAGTCGAATTTATTCGGAATACATAAATTATTATTTTTTTATTCCAGAACTAGGAATGCGGAGCATTCAATTTCTGTACGAAGAGACCGCGCCTGTATCTAGGTTCAATCCGGTGTTGTTTATGAGTACAAAGGAATTTGACGCTGCCGATCCTGTATAAATATCGGCAGAATTAAAGTGCTGGTTTTCTAGGCCTCATGGCATTCCCGGGAATGACAAAAGGCTAACAAGAGTGCGGTAGAGCGAATGTAAAAACGAACAGATATCTTGATTTTAGAGTTTCTTCCTAATGTGAACTTTTTTTTCGGACACATTTATTTACCTAGGATTTTCATATATATATATATGAATTCATATTTATTTTCATATATTTATATGAATTCATATTTATTTTCATATAAATATATGAATTCATATTTATTTTCATTAATATATATGAATTCATATTTATTTTCATATACATAGATCGTCGCAGGAAAGCTATACTGCTGTAACCGCCACTATCTATGAACACACTTTTTATACACCATTTTGCTTTGATTATGACCTCACTTTTCAAGGCTCCTTGGTTGAGACAGTTTTGGTAAAGTTTCGCTTCTACCGCGTGTTAACTGCACTCGAATTTTTTTTCTGCGTCGATTTGTCTGGGTCCCATGACTCTACACTGATAAACAAGAACTGTAACACGACGTTGTAAAAAATAGCCGTTTTGTCAATATAACATTTTTTAAATTAATTAAATTTAAACAATTTTTTATTTTTACACACCTCAAAATCAATGATTGAACGAATTGGTTTTTGGCTGTTACAGCAGTATTGTTTTCTTGTGACGATATATATATACATAATGCTCGGGATCATGGGGTGAAATTTGTCAGACGCATCCGCCACCGGGTAGGCCCGGTCGGGAGAGACTGGTTGAGGAAGACTTTTTGAACTCTCCAATAGAGGTCTTACGGAACCCGCCTTGCACAGCAATGGTTGGAATGTATTTATTCATCCGTCTCTCCTACTGACCCCAGATTCCTGCCCAGACTTTCTCTTCTTCTTTTCCTTAAAATATCTTTCACAGAGCATCCCCAAATAAGACATAAACCCGGAGGGGAATTATTTTCTTCGAATCTAAAAAAAAAATAGATACATTTATGTTTATTTATTTATTTATTTCTATCTATTACAGTATTTACCTATAGATCAATTTTGAAAACATTTTTACATAATATATTTTGTAATTTTATTATGTTGGGTGTAAGGTAGGTTTGTGAAGGTGAAACTGTGGAGAGGTATTGTTGTATGTTTCGTGAACACCTCACTAGGAGAACGTGTGCTGAGGTGTTTACGTGTTTATTTATGTTTATGTATGACAAGTATGTATGTGTTGTAATAGAAAGTTTTATATGTATTTTTTTTTCAAATTTTAATAGTTATTGTACATTGGTTATTTAGAAGAGAAAAAAAAGTATTTAAATATATTAGAGGAATATAAAAAAAAATATATATAAACATACACATACATACACATGTATATTTAAGGTTAGCAGTCCTTTTTCAGTATCTGTGGCTCCGGTCTCACGTAGTTGATACATATAACGTAATACTCTATAACTGTGTACAATCATAACCAAACACCCTTTTTCGAAATGGCAAAAAATTAATCAGTCTACAGCCGTCTTCACATTTACACCAATAAAACTGTTGAATAAATTACGTTGATTTTTAAATATGTCACTGCTGGCCTAGTCAGGTTTTACATTGACATTACATACATCATACATCAACGTACCCAAACGCTTTGTCCCTGAACAGAAAGAAAGACCGAGCACAATGCGTTTGTTTGCTTCATACACCTTGTTAAATATTTGCACAAATGCTCATCAAATGCTCTTTTGAATTTGTGAGAGTTGATCACGTGGCCATCTAAGGCTTACTCATCAAAGGATTGGAGAAATCCAAATTTGGATAATACCTTTGTACGGCCGACAAAATTATTCGTCACGAGTCTCATTTATCAATCTTATCAACTTTCCGCAATCTTTTTGAACCATGAGGTCCCCGACAGTGGCAGCCTTATCTTGTGGACCCAGCTGATATGGAAACCTTAATTAATGTCCATTTCCGAGTACATTTAACCGGGCCCGAGACGGCGATATACCTGTTGCTAAATATATCTCTCGCAGCATTTGGAGAGACGCGAGACGGGCAGATTAAATCAGGGCTGCGCCGCGACGGAAAACCGCGGAAAGGGATCTCGGGGCCTTTTCGGAGAATTCAGTCTTAATCATTTACTACGGAAAAGTGTTTTTTCGATCTTTTTCTTCTCTGATACTGATCTGCAGCAATCCATTATATTTCAATGTTCGGGACCACGAAGTCACCCCTTATTTTTTGTTCCAACGCAACGTTTGGAGAGATGGGCATGCTGCGCCGCGGCGCACATTTGTTGCAAATGCTAATTTTTTTTTGTCGTTATAACGTCTTTTAAATCGATGAATGCCGGCTGCACTCACAAAAAAGCATGACTCATTGTCACGTTCCGCCTTAGCTGAGCGTGCAAGCGAGAGCGCGGAACAAACGTTCGGCTTGTGACACACCTATCTCTCTTCCACTCCATCGTTACTTATGACTTTACAGACAACCAATTTTTAAGATTAATTTGACCTTATTCTTGAATGATTCGAAATCTGTTATTTTTTTTACTTTTTCGGGAAGACGACGATGAGTTAAGTTTAAATTTTTTCATTACATTTTCTTTGAATATTTATAATATTGATGTCTTCAATTTTTGGTACTTGGAAAATTTTTTACAATGATGCTGAAGGGAATGTTGGTTGTTTTTCAAAATTACTTTAATAATTAGTTCTTGTACCACTTTTACAGGACTTACAATTTTTCATATGCACCTCCCCATCCAATGATTCCGTAGTGAATTAATGATTGGACAAGTGCGTAATAGACTTTTTTAGGTTATTTAAATTGAGAATATTTCTTAATCTAATGAATATATACATACATTTCCTAATGCGTTTTTCATAAAAGTTCATTTACGTTCTTATAAAACTGTAACCTCTTTATTTCTTTACATTAAAAAAAAAGTAAAATTTGGTGTTCTGATTAAATACTAAACAATCTTCGTATTTCATATTTTTATTTAATAAACTGTTATTTTTTGGTATTAAACATGTCATTTCAAAATCAATTTATCCTTTGTGGGTAATGCTCAAGTTAATTTTTTAAAAAAAGAGCAGCGGAAAACCCGTTTTTTGATGCTATTTTGCAAAGAATCCCCAGACTTTTTTTAATGAACACAATAAAAAAAATGTTTTTTTTTAATAAAATGGTGTTTTTTTCAAGTGAAACTTCTATAGCACTGCTATGATTTGGATTTCGAATGAAACGGAAATGGCGATTACAGCACCTGCGACGCATCAAGTGCGCTCATCGGCCGCTTTGATAATTTATTTATTTATTTATTTATTAATAAACGCCCTTTTTCGGGGCTTTTACATATATAGCATAGTTAGAAAAAACATTTTATTGTACATAACTGAACTGCCTCAATAATGATGTCACTTTTAGGTTATCCTATTGATTGAGATATGAAACGGAAATTACGCGAGGTCTGCGCTCATTGGTCGCTTTGATTATGAGCTCACTTTTCAATTATTGGTTGAGATCGTTTTGGTTAAGTGTCGCTTCAACTGCGTGTAAACTGCACTTAATTTTTATTAATGTTGTTAAAGCATGTTATTCTAACGTCGGATCTGTTATTGTGTTATTAAAGCGTTTGATTCTGACGTCTGATCTAATCTATTAAGTTATGAAAGCATGTTATTCTGATGTCTGATCTGTTGTTATCTTATTAAAGCATGTTATTCTGACGTCTGATCTCTTGTTATGTTATTAAACCTTTTTATTCTGATGTCTGATCTGTTTTTATCTTATTATGTTATTCTGACGTCTGATCTGTTGTTATCTTATTACAGCATGTTATTCTGACGTCCGATCTTAGTAAGGACATTTCAGAAGATTTTTCCATAAAATTCGTGGAAAGTTTTTCACGTTTTCTTCTTCAAACAACTAAACTCATTTTGTGGCATTTTAATTCAAAATTACTAAAATACTTAGATTCAACCACTTTTATTGTTTTAAAAAAACAATTTGTTTCGTAAGCAATGCTTCCTAAGAACTTCTTATTTAAATTTTTTCTTTGCGTGTTGTTTAAAATTAACGATTTAGAGTCTATTGCTTCTCCAAATATGTTAACATATTAAAACACTTTTCTTAGATTTACGAAGAATCAATTTGTGTCCGTCCATTGTTTTTGAAAATTCTGTTTTTTTTTTCATTCTCTGCGAAAACCGCATTGGGAACCCCCTGATCTATAGTGTTTATAATAAAGTAGTGAAAATTATGCCTACCGCCACCAAATCACATAAAACTGCCCCCCAAAACACTTTTAACTATAGATTACTCCACAAGCTACTTAAATCGCCCACTCGTGAGCGATGTGCCAGGTTGAAAATCTCTGCTGTAAAGCAATATAAGCCGTGGGTTGCGGATTCAAATCGGGACAAAATTTAAATATATGTTGCATTTTTATGTGTCTGAAGGAAGCGTACTGAGGTCGCAATTTGTTTAGCTTCGCGGTAATCCGGTATCCGATTTGTCGGTAAAGGCTCACTGCTTTTAACCACGCACGTTTTATCAAATGCATTTTTCTTTTTAGTTCAGAAAAGGAGGTTGTTGTGTGTATTTTTAAAACCAATATTGATATTATAGTACATTTGTAAGGAGACGTTTATAACGTATTGTTTCACAAATAAGCGATCATCTATGGTAATAAACGTTCATTTTGTGGACAGCAAGATATCATCATAGATGAATTGTAAAAATCATAATAATTATGGTTGTTCGTTTTGTTTTTCTCGGATAAAATATTTTTACCTCTGATTCGGTTGAATGTTGTGTATTCAACAAAATGGAAAGATATAACACGTGCATATCTTATTGTTGATACATCTTAAGGCGGTACACAACCCTAATAATTTTTGTTTGCTCAAAACTCACATTTTAATCAATTCCGGCGAATTCATAACTAAAATAACTTTTTTATTCCAACAGACCCCTGGGGATATAAGTTCTTTATATTTAAAATTAATAAAAACAATACTTTAAAACAACTATTTTAAAACTTTATAACAAGTTTTTCAAATACAAAGTTAGCGGTGAGCACCAGATTTTATTTTTCTAGACGAAGAATTAATAACTTCGGGAGGGATTCATAAAGAAACATCTTATATATATTTGTAACACGTTCTTCAGTATTAATTAAAATGAACGCGGCGGAAAGGTCGAATCTCCAGGCCCGCTACGGCGAATTCGACCGTACGTTCGTCTCATTCGCCGTGCCGAAGGCGTATATTTGTTTACACGCTTTCTTCACTTACGTCGTTAAGATTCCCACATTATTTGTCTTCTTCTTCTTTTCTTTGGTAGAGCAAATTCGACAGTAGGTCCGTCCAATACACGGGTCGCGAGTCGCGATTTGGTTACACGGCTCCTTTACTTACGTCATTAAGATTCTGAATATATTTTAGGGTATATTGTCGTCTTAAAGGGTTACGTAAAAAATTATTCATAAATTATAATGAGTCAGAGCACACACCTTCACGGTCAAAAGATTTAAAGTATCTAACGAAGAAATTAATGTTATAGTAAAAGAAACAACAAAATATTTTTGTACTTTAATTAATTTAATTAATTCACATAAAAGTTTTTGAATTGGAAAATTCTTTAGTACCGTTGTGATTTGAAACTCAATGAACAGAAAAAGCGACACTAAAAAGAGACAAACACATTCATCTATATCTATAGGATTTAGCCTGCGAGAGAATGAGATAGAATAACCGGTCTCCAGACAATTTTTTTATCGTGCAATCATCCACAAAATTTTTTTTTTTTTTAATTGCCGGCAACCCGGGCGTTTATTACAGTAACAATATAATACAAGAAAAGTCTGTAACCCGTCTCACTAAACGATGTCTGTTCTGAGACGGGTACATAAATATGCGTGCATGAACATATTAATACACAATTAGCATATTAATCCTATAAACACGTACACACAAACATAACATACATACACAAACGTATACGCATGCATGCAGTATTCAGTTTTATTAAATTTAAGAGTTTAGATAGCATCTAAAAACAATAACATTTCAACAAAATAATATAAAGTATTAAACTAGACATGGGTAAAACATAAGCAATATTAATAAGAAAGCATAAATCTCTAAAAATTTTAATATCGCATATATGCAAATAGAGAGTCAGGATTAGACTAAGATGGGATTATTAGTAACTTGGTGATGCATTCCCTTTTTATGTGTAGTAACCAAGTGTTGAAATATTTGTAGAACCCTTTTAGGTTTTTTTGATTCAAGCAAAAAGTGGTTTCTTTTAGGAATGACCCATTAAATATACTGATATTTAATGGGTCTCTTTGTTTGTTTGGAAATGTTTAATTGTCTTTGAATTATTGATAAAATTTCATTTGCTTTATATGATTGAACTGTGAAAAATATTACATTTTTTAGCAGGTATTTATGTTATTATCGACTACAAAAAATATTGAATAATATTCCCAGAAATAATTCAGAAGTTCGTAATCAGAAGATCTCATAATCATACTTATAAGGGTTGCAACGCAAGTAAAGTTATTTTATCTCCCTAATGAATAACAATTGGTTGATTGGACGATTGGTGGAGCATGAATAAAGCGCAATATTCTAAGACATTCCATACTTTTTTAACTATATTTTTGAAACCCTGACGATTTTTTAAAAATTTCAATCCGAAAAATCGAACCACTTTTTATAAACCGGAAAGACGGGACATAATTTATAAAGTATATGTAACGAAGTTCGCAAGCAAAAAGGCAAGTGAATTTTATGCTACTTCCACACCAAAGCCAACCTTCCAACTTCGAACTCCAAAATGGCGGATATCGAACAGCTGATTCGGCGCTGTATCTTATCAGTTGCCTACAATTGTGCAGGCGATGCTTCGGTTCATTGACGTGGCCTTCACTAATCGATGTTCGGCTTCCATAATATTGATTTCGATTTGTAAGGCTAAAAAAATTAAAATTTTAAACAATTTTTTCCGCTACAATAATATTTTTTACACTTACATTATCGGAGTTGGAACTTTTCATGTAGTGACGTCACGAGAATTAAAAATTAAACTATAAATTTCTAAAAAAATTTAGTAACATTTTCGTAATTTAAAAAAAAATCTATCCACATGATTTTTTCCAAGACATTATGAAATCCATGCAAGTGGCCTATTGTCAGTGGATGTTGAATATAAGAATACATATTATTCAGTGCAGAGACACAGCGATGGTTTACGTCAGAAACAACGCAATCGGCACATTATATAATACTTACATCTCCACTGATATAGATTATATATTTATGCTTAAAGAAATGCCTTTGAAAAATGTATTTTATAGATCAGATTATCAATATTTTGAACCAAGATTCAAGTGTAATAGAAATTTATCATTATTTCTCAACAACATTCTTAGCTCCTCATTATCGACGACCTCCATTGTCAAGCGGTTAAGATCCCCTACTGAGAATCCAAAATGGCCAAATAAAGTTTACTCCATTACTTTTAATTAAGAAATAATTGCCATTTAAATACAATGTATAGTATAGGCACCTTTGCTACACGTAGATACTCTAAGCACTCTGGTTAACCACCATCATTCAGAATTCAGTTGGCGATGCTTGAAATGGCTTTAATAATTACCTTCAGAGACAGTGACATCTTTTGAATGCTGTGTGACAAATGTGAATGTAAATTGCACTAAAGTAAAGATAGCTGCGCGGTCTCGACTTCCTTCCGCCCCCCCCTCCGACAACCCGACGCTCATCTTTTTCCTAGGATCTTCTAAATCTTCCCTTTCTTTCCCGTATACATTTCTTTGAGGCAAACTCGGGGAGCCGG
Organism: Glyphotaelius pellucidus; assembly: GCA_936435175.1. NCBI lineage: Eukaryota > Metazoa > Arthropoda > Insecta > Trichoptera > Limnephilidae > Glyphotaelius > Glyphotaelius pellucidus. Next base: position 8,695,475 of record OW386542.1, read on the forward strand.
CTAAAGGGCGCGGACTTCGGGCCTCGTCTGCGGTTGAGCCGATAGGCATGCACATATTGCACATTGTCATTGGGACTGCCTGGTCGTTTGTTGAATATCTACTCTGACTATTTTGATTTTGCATTTTATTTTCTCTCTGTTATTATTGCAAATACACGCATTATATTATCACCGTTTTTTCGCTATTTCTCTTATTCCAGAAGGCTTCTTCAACTGGGTGCAGCTCCTATTTTTTTTTTTTTTTTTTTTTTTATCTTACTAACACTTTTATCTCTATTTTTTTTTAAGTTACCGATTTCTGAGAAATTATTCCACGGGCTGATACTTCTACTTCTTTTTTGTATTATGTTAATGTAAGTACTTGCATACTGCTTACTAACTCCGTATGCATGGACATTGGAGGGTCTAGAGTCGTTAAAATAAATGTAGCTTCATTCAATCAAAAATAGAGTCTTGACGTGTGCGGTGAAGGAGAAAACCACATGTTTCCTTGTAACGCCGTTGGGAAAATGGTGGGGTCCCCTCCAACAAAGTAAAGGTAACCAAATCTGGCATTATATTATTTTTTATTTTTCTAGTATTAAGATGGTAGCTGATGATTGATTAGAGAGTGGCTGTTCGGAAAAGTGAGGAAAAAATCTAATGCTTTTTGAAGACCGCGCATGTTTTGATAAACCTGTTAAAAGAACAACATCATGGTGTTAAGTTCACAAAACAAACAATTCACTTTTGGTTCCATTTCGGAGTTTATAGAAGAGGGAAATTAAATTCTCTCTACGTTTGTTGCCGAGAGGTCGCAACGGAAGCCAAAACTTCCTCGAAAACGAACAAAGCACAAGTTAAGTAGTTGCGCGTTTTTATTCCAGATTGTATTATATCACGAATATACGAAGTTATAAACAAAAGGCTTCCTCGGACGAAAATAGGACGCCCTCAGGCACATGTTTCGTGTTTTCCAGAAATGCCTTTACGCTTGTAAGTACCTACTTGTTAGAAGTGTTTTCATGAAACTCTCTCTAGAAAATTAAGTAATTCTCTTTTCTGTAACTTCCAATTACTTTGTTGAAACTGATACTGCTACTATCGTGATATCTGGGCAAATTTCCCTGGATCTGAGGAAAAAAGACACGAAATCCAGTTTTATCTTGAATTTAGGGAATTTCGAGGAAAGATTTTTTTTTATCTCATTCACTAATTTATCGCAGAGTTTTATGGTCGGTAGTACATGATAAATTTTTCTAAACTGACAACTAAAAATGATAAGTATAAAATTATGACTTCTTTTTCTTCAATGGCGCTACAGCCCATTTCGAGAATTGGCCATTCAGGAATAAAATTATGACTAGAAAAGGTAATTATCAATCTTTATGTATTATTCTGAACATTGAAAATTATTAATTCTCCTCAGACTAAATTGTTCGTTTTTCGGAACATCTCATATAAATCGCTGTATCCCTAACTATCATAGAGAAAAATATGAACAAACGAGTTTGGAAAGAGAAAACACCACATTTTAAAACTTTTTTCTCCGCTTGCTCGAGATTTTCAGAAGATCATTATTTAAATTTTTCGCCAACGTTAAAAAAAATCATACTTCCGAATTTTAACAAGGAAACATAAAAACTTACTAAAGTGCTATATAGCAAATGAATTAACCTGTATTTTACTGTTTGTATCATATTTGTAGGATTTATAAAAAAAATACGAGTGCAGTTCACACACGGTAGAAGCCAAACTTTACCACAACAATCTCAAGCCTTGAAAAGTGAGGTCATAATCAAAGCAGCCAATGACCGCAGACCTAGGACCCAGCGTCATTTCCGTTTTATATCTCAACCAATGCCTTTAAAAGTGACATCATAATCAAATCGGCCAATGAGCGCAGTGTGATGCTTCACAGGTGCTAATGCGTAATTTCCGTTTCATCCAAATTCCGAATCACTAACGCCGCCATAGAAGTTTCACTTCAAAAATCGTAAAGTTTATAACGAACATCACATCCTGGAATAAAGACCTTATTATTATTATTATTATTATTATTATTATAACCGTGCAAATCCTGCGTGTTTGTTACTTTGAAACTGGCATGAAAAGTACTTATTTGAATCATAATAGAATATTTTCGATTACTATATATTATCTGTGGTATACTTGATAATGAAAAATGCATATATATGGAAAAGGTACTTAATTTTAACCGTAAACATTTTGATCAGAAATTCTGCATGAAAAAAATATTTTTTAAATTTATTTTTAAAAATGTTAAAAAATAGTCCACGAAGTTCGGATTTGCGACATCTATGGTCACAATAGATAAAGCATTTTAATAGCTTCAAATGTGGGAGCTACAAATATATTTATTTTTATTTTTGCCGAATCAAGGAGATAACTGCCTTTTTTATCCGAAAAGCTATCGAAGACAATTAAAATGGCGCTTATTTATAGCAAAAATCGCTCCAGTGGATCCAAATAAAAAGTTAACCACAAAAGAATTAAAATGTACACTATTATGAAACCAAGGTTTAGACTGCAATTCGAAAAAAAAAATTTAACTTGGTGAATTTTTGTTAATTATTTATACATGAAACGACAGAAAAGCGAGGTGAAGATAACGTTCACAATACTTCTGTTTAATAATATATGTGTTTTTATTAGTTAGAAAATAGTGAAGATCAGCCATTTCTAAAACTTTTTAAAGTTTGTATTCAAAATTTTTATATTTAAAAAATTTCGTGGTTAATTAAATTTTTTGGAAAAATTCTGCAGCTTACAAAAGGGAGAAAAACCATTACATGTTTTACCTGAAATAATTTTTTATTTATTTTTTTAAAAAGAAAGACAAACATTCCCGGGTTACGAATAACCCAACAATGTTTGAAAATCTCCTACTACCACCACAGAAAGCCGAAAATGTTGCTTGTGTTGTGATGGAGGACTTGGCCAGCCGAGGAATCGAACACGGGACGCCCGGGTGGGACCCAAACGCGATGCCCACTCAACCACTGACCAGTCGAAATTTTGAATCAAAGTCTTGAATATCTAATTTCGTGCATTATTTTTCTTTCTTGATGTAAACATTGCTGCCCTTTGATCACGGGATCATTGTTAACCCATATTTCGCTGACGTTGCGAAAACGCAACAGTTTTACCAAAATATTTGCTTCTGTTCAAAATTGTTCCCCCCCGAAGTCAGACAAAATACGACACTGAGGGAAGCGATTTTTTAATAATTATTATCGTTAACATATATCCAAAATTCTTAATATATTTAAACCTTTTTAAATACACAATTGAACCGTATTTAATAATATGTACACTTTAAAAAAATTAAAAACTCCAACGGTACTCATTTTACATAGTTTATTTAAGTGATGCGTTAACGCAACGTCAGCGAAATACGGGGGTAAAAACCTTTGCATTATTTTATTCACTATTACCGTCACCAATCGATATTGCCGCATTTTTTCTTCTGTATAGGATGAATCGAAAGGACTTTTTTTACCGCTTTTTTTACCTGGTTGCCGGCTTTATTCCAGAGAATTGGATGTCGACGATGAAGACGGCGAAGAAGTTATTCCAGATGTGATTATTTTACCCTCTGAAGTCGCCAAAGTAGTAACTTCGGTGACTAGATAAAAGAGGATTTTGAGGACAATGATTTACATGAAGACAATGCATTTAACCATATGTTCGGGGATACGGCAGGAACTTTGGAAGTCCACTCCAAGAGACTCGTGAGTGAACCTTCAAACTACTCCATCCCAACCCCAACCATCAACATCTTTGTCGTCAGTGCCAGGGGAAATGCGTTGGAAGAAATTGAAACCTAATTATTCGCGAGTGTAAAGTATTATTTGCGTATTATTCATATTCGCGAGTGAGCATAATGTATTTATTTTTTGTACTGGTATGATAAGAGAAAATCGACTACGGCAGTACACTCCAAGAGGCTAATGAGTGAACCTTCGACAACTCCATCCCAACCTCAACCATCGTTGAGGTTGGGATGGAGTTGTATTGTTTATTTTATTTTATTTATTTTATTTATTTTATTTATTTTATTTATTCTATTTATTCTATTTATTTTATTTATTTTATTTATTTTATTTATTTTATTTATTTTATTTATTTTTATTTTATTTTATTTATATTGTTTTATTCGTCGTCAGTGCCAAGGGAAATACGTTGGAAGAAATCAAAACTTAGTTATTCACGAGTGCCAAATAACGTATTTGTTTTTCGTACTGGTATGGTAAAAGAAAATCGACTAAAGAACATTGGTATATTAAAATCGACAAAACAAATTAATAAATTGCAAAGAGGGGAATATGATTACATATTCGAAAAAAACAATGAGATACTGGTTGTTAGATGGAGAGATAGTGCTGTAGTTACAGTGACGTTTAATTTTGATAACCTAGAGCCAATTAAAAACGTAACCAGGTATTTAAATATTAAAAAATCTAAATATAAATGTCACTTAACCCAGTATGATCGTTTTACGGGAGGAGTTGATTTGGTGGATAATTTCGTTTCGAACTATAGAATAAGGGTTCGTGGTGGGCCATATTCTCCAACTTCCCTAATGTGGCACTACGTAATGCATGAAAATTATATCAAATGGTTCATCCAGAAAAAAATATGAGCCTTTTGAAATTTAGAAGAAGTGTGGCCACCGCCCTTATGAAGTCGTCAAAAGTACATTCTTCTCCTATTGGCAGACCAAGTAGATTTGCGACAGCATCAAGGTCAACTATAACAGGGAACAACTATAACATTTTTAAATAAAGGAGAAAATAGAAAGAGATGTCGTATATGTGATTCACTAACATATTGTATGTGTCCAGAGTGTAATGTGGCATTGCACCATAAATATAACGAAATTGACCATACCGGAAAATAATGTTTATTGTAATATTTGTGTATGCTAACTTCTTATAATGTCTTTTGGAATAGTGCACCTTATTACTTATTCATATAATATCCTTAATTTTAGTTAATGTTAATAATATGATTTATAAATAAATATAAATAAATCCACTTTCAAATAAACTTGTTTTGTTTCATACTTTACTTTTTACCCCCCTATTTCGCTGACGTTGCGAAAACGCAACACTTTTTATTTTTGTAAGTATGAGTTTTTTAATTTGTTTTATTTTTATTTTCTTAATTGGGTGTTTATTTATAACATATCCAAATTTCATCAAAATCTGACCACGGGAAGTGATATCGGCGAAATATGGGTTAAACACAAACCATCCTTATTTATTATTTTAACTTTATGAGTAAAACCTCAAACTGTAATATTTAATTAAATTAAGACATTATGAGCGAAACTCAATCGAAAATCTGGAAACAGAAAAATCAGAAAAAGATATTGGCACCTCTGGGACTCGAACCAGGGAGGTCCTGGGTTCGAGTCCCAGAGGTGCCAATATCTTTTTCTGATTTTTCTGTTTCCAGATTTTCGATTGAGTTTCGCTCATAATGTCTTCATTTAATTAAACAAACCATCCTGTTAAATAACTTTAAATAGCTTATATTTTTATCATCATCACATACGACCCACTTGCTTACTAAATAAATATAATTAACGTAATAACACCTACACCCTTTCTCATTGATAGCTGGTTCTTATCTAATCATGGTTTGTTTATCTGTAAATTAGATTAACTTTCGTCAAGTTAGTTTATGACTCTACCATATGGAGTTGTTTAAAAAGTGACAAAACAGAGCACAGTCCGTAGTGTAAGAGATAATAAATATTGGCTCAGTACAGGAATGAGAGATATCTGTGAACTAATTAACCATCGCGCTATTTCCTCGCTGAGATAGGCAGTTTTGATGGAACGCCACACAAGAACGTACAGTAGGGTGAATCGAAAAAAGCATTTTTCGGAAATTGTGACTTTCAAAATGATTAACCGTTGTCGCTATGAACCCACAAACAATTGATCAACAATTAGGTCTCCCGCAATATTCTAAAATTTATAATTTTCTTAAAAAGTTATTTTTTTGAAATGAAGAAAAAAAAATTTTGTTGGAAAATTACCTGCATCTTCTGCACTTGACCTAAAATTGAGTATTTTTAATAAATTTTGTTTATTTTCATAAATTAGTGATGACGGTGCAGGGAAGACATATCTAACAGAATCTAGCAAAATTGTTGTTTTTAACCCACAACGCAAAAAGAGGGGCGTTATAAGTTTGACTTGTCTGTGTGTCTGTCTGTGGCATCGTAGCTCCTAAACAATGGACCGATTTTGATGCGGTTTTTTTGTTTGAAAGCTGACGTGATCGAGATGGTTCTTAGCTACAATTCAAGAAAATCTTTTCAGGCGTTTCAAGGTCATCAGCTCTTTTTTTTTTTTTTGTTGGGGGTTACTTAATTGCTTTAAATTATCAAGTGACAAACTGTACATTCATAATGTAATATTTTTTTTTGAAACGTATAAACTTCAGTCCTCTTGCGGGAGTCCTTTTTTTAAATACACCTAATTGAATTTCACTTCTGTTTGAATCTTGAAAATCGAAATTAACTCACTTTCGAAATTCCGATCAAACTAAACCCCACAGATTGACTCATTGTCAGTGACAATATATTGTGTCAATTTTATATTTTTGTCGTTGGTGGCAATCACGCAAAAACTCACCGACAAATGCGCATATTTCTTAAATCTTAATAAATCAAATCAAACACACGAAATAAAGGTCGATTATAATAATCAAAATATGGTGAGGTTGGTAGCGTGGTTGATTCTAATCACTAGGAATGGGGATTAAAACCTTAGTCAAAGCAAACAACATCTATATTTTTTGTGAGTTTTAAAAGACATCTACAAACGATGTATTGTAGAAAAAAACAAACTCTGTTTTTATGGGTTGATTTTTTTTATCAACAGTGTATTTTTGACTTGAATACCAGTATGTTTTTTAATTGTTAATTAAATTTTTTGGGTCTTCCTCAAAAAGCCTAAGTTTATTGCAACTAAGCACTGTATTTCGTACGGCGGCGTAGAGAGACTAATCGTTTTTTATTATTTTCGATACACCCTAACATACCTACAATCACACAATTTTTTTTCATACACACCAAATTCAAACGGGTTCTCAGGCTTTATTATTCGTTTATTGTGATTTTTGTTTTCATTTCGGATGACTTTTGAACAATTTTTTCAACCAACCTTCAAACTTTCTCTGTGGATTCCCTACTTCGCAACTGAATAAAAAGTACATACGTTCCATACGAACATTCGTACGTATAAAATGACTAGCACCAAAAACTTATTGTATGCAGACTGTTAGCCTTCCTTTGACAAATTCTTGTTAGCGACTAGTACGATTCAGTTCTGGATTAATTGCAATATCCTGCATTGACCCATCTGCCAATGTCCTTATCAGACATCCTGTCACTCTTGATCTTAATTGTTTTCCGAATGCCGTGACATTCCAATTCCCCTATTCTAATCGTTAAATCAATAAGGATTTAAACGTACACCTTACTTTTGTTCAGAAATAATCTAAGCAAAGTAGTGAAATAAAACAAGAGTGGAAGGATGAGTTAGATGGTTCAAATAATCTTTCAGGATTGGCGAAATCTATATGGTAATAATTATTAGATCTTTCATCTGAGGAAAGACACTCCCAAACGAGCAGGTAAACTCCGTATTTTAAATAATCATTTCAAGATTAACCCTCTATCTATATATATAAAAGGTGTAATAAACCCGACGGATTTTAAACAGCGATTCTTGAACATATTTGGAGTAAAAAATGTATCTGTCATTTTGTTGTCCGATGATATTTTTTTTCTATCAAAAATAATAAAAAAATATTTCAATCACATATCGCTACTGTTAGAACGAGACGCAACGCTTATCAAATGACCGCTAGGCTATAAACGCGCCTATTTCATAACTAGTCAGTGGCGGCGTGTGATGGAAAAATATTTATAATGTTTTAATAGAAAAAAAATGTCATCGGATAGCAAAATGACATGTACATTCTTTATTCCAAATATTCTCAGGAATCGCTGGTTAAAATCCCTCGGGTAATTCATTTTACACCCTGTATATCTCTATCCATCTCTATTTCTCTCCCTCTCTATCTCTATCTCTCTCCCTTTCTCTCTCTTTCTCTCTCTTTCTCTCTTTCTCTCTCTCTCTCTCTCTCTCTCTCGCTGTCTTTTTCTATTTTTTTTTTGGCGTGACATATATTTTTAAAACTATTTGCACTTAGTTTATCGTTAAACTTTCATTAACATTCAATTCATGAGCACATAACTTTTGATTTCAAAATTTCACTTTATCTCAGCACACATTATCTTCCTTTTTATTACTATTACACATACATTTATAAGTAAGTTTTCTCACGAGCCGATCACAACTCAGGCGAAATTACGTACGGATATTTCATGGACTCACGTAACAGGTACTATAGCCATGTAATAATTTAATTTAATATACCTCATAACGTGTGTCATAATATTCTGTGTATATCTTATAAAGCAAATAAACAAACCAACAACAATTCTCTTTATTTGCTTCATCTTAAAAACATTCATATGTAAATACATAAGTAATTTAAAAGTACCTAATATGTATATTTTGACATTAAAAACTCGATCCTGTTGACCAAAATTTCTTTACAATACTCCCCACAAATCTGAAATTGAAACTAGCCTACTTAAGTTACTGCAAAAGCTCAAGTATTCTACCTTGCTTAAGTTAAGTTATTAGACTAGAAAATACAAAATTTTGCTACACATGTTTAATTGACAAAAAATTACATCAAGCTCTTTCAATTAGTTATAAAAAAAAAAACGTGCAAAAATTTAAATAGTTTGTACAAAAATAGTTTGTCCCGACTGTTGTGTACAGGACAACGTCTGTTGGGTCCGCTATAAATAAATAAAATAAATTGTGGAACATTCCAGAACACTCTCGAATGTTGTCCTGAGCGAAGCCGGGTAACCCAGCTAGTTAATTTATATAGTATATTATATATTAATTTATTATCCTGACGAAGAAACATAGTTTTTGAAACATGTCGATAATGTTAATTAAATAGTAGTGTACACAAAGTTATTTGTTTTCATTAAATTAATAATGACGCCACAAAGTGGATTTGCGAAGTTTGAAGAAGTAATATATCAAAGTCTTTATTAACACCATGTTTGTTTTTTTATTTATTTATTTATCGATAAAAAAGAATAAATGGCAAATTCAATCAGAGAAATAATATGTAAAACAATTTAAATTAAACGTTTCAGAAAGTCGTCGATGCGAATCGGACCGCGTCTCGCCGAGGGATTAATATTAATTCCATTACAAGGTTTGATTTTGAGCTCTAAAATAATCCGCCGCATTGTGCTAGTTGATTTTAGGAAAATCTAGTTCGGTGCTGATTTTTTGTAAGCCGTGCCTCGAAAAAGAAATAAAAATCTGGGAGTCTTTGTCAAGTTTTTATTATTTTTTTTATTCATTCACTGCTGTGAAAAATACAAAGAATTGCAAAATAGAATTTACTGTAATGGAAAACACTTATAAATATGGTGTCTGGGGGGTTTAAGTTCAACAATTTTGAAAGCACGGAATATTTTTCTTCTTTTTAAACGTTTTTGCTATTTCCCATTGAGAAAAATGGTTTAGTTTATCGATTTTCTTTCGCATTGTTTAGCGTTATCGTATATCTTTTCACATGTATTTAAAGGAGGGAGGGGGTAAGGTTTTAAAACTTTTTTGCATTTTTTTCTGAATGTCGAGAGTATTGTGTCAAAATTTTAAATAAATCGGAGCAAAACTAACAAAGAAACTGCGTTTCACGCGACCAGTTTTCTCGATTTAAGTATATTTCGAGCATATAAAACTTTAAATCGATTTTCTCGCAAACAACATTTTTTAAGTTCGTGAATATCATAACTCAAAATCTACTTGACCGATCCTTTGGAATTATTGTACAATATTTTTAATATAAATCAACAGAGAGTCGGTGTGAGTTTTTTTTAACCATTTTTTTCCATTTTATAATGTCAAATTCACCGAAATTTTTTAGCGAAAATCGCGTTTTCACTTCAAAATGCTTAAAAAAAAATCGAAAAAAAACATCCTCAAACTACTTAGGAAAACACATCATTTCTTAAACGCATTTCGATTTTTTGTTTCAAATGATTCGGTAACTTTATTTCAAACATCACCGCGTAACAACTTTTTTCGAGGCACCTCCGGAGATTCGCTCTCACCGACTTATTTATTAATATTTTTAATTGAAGTTTTGTTTAAAGATACCTCGGATGCTAAAATAAACCAACATTATTCATATCTCCCAAAAAAAATCAACGAAATATGCCTTTTTTCGCCTTTAAAATTTCCCCCCCCCCCCCCTTAACAACATTTCGAATGCAATAATTATGTCATCATTATTACTCAAATTTACTCGTGTATGGTGTATCCATGCTCCTGCATTTTGTCACATAGGTCATAGATTTGTAAGATTATCAATTTCTAATATACGTAACAGTGTCTAATCGGCTTCTATTGCGAAATCTTTTCTCCTACCATTTGGCAAATATGAAATTGTTGCCTTGTGACACTTTTGTCTTCATTCACAATTTCATAGTGCATGCAGTCAACAATGTAACAAAACACATGAATCCTCCATGACTCTTTGTACTACACCGACTCGACGCCTGCGTTTTGTGGACAAAACTTATCGTAAAACAACTTTTTTAATGATTTTGCAACGTTCATGTCACTGATCGGGAACATCAAAATTCATTTTGAACGTTATTCAGTTCGCCCTTTGAGAATTAAATGTCAAAGAAAATCAATTTTCAAAGAAAATTGGTGGCACCAATTAATGGATAGTCTATGTAAACTAAAACCTGTTTTAGTAATAAAAACAAAAACACGGCGCTTTGGCTTTATGTAAATATTTTTTTATTCTGATTTAGAATATTCGTTCAGCTTTCATACACAAGATATCACTCTGAAATATGAAAGTGCTTCAAAACACACTTAGTTTTAAAATCTTATTCCCCTTCCCTTCCCCTTCCCTTCCTCTCCCCTCCCCACCCCCTCTCCCGTTATTCCCCCCTCCCTCCCCCCGTCGCTCCATCCCCTTCCCCTTCCCGCATTCCACACATTCATTCCCGGTACATTCAGTTTTCAAACAGCACGCGTGCTACCCAAATTTCATAATACCAGAACCAGTAGTTAAAAAAAGAATTATCCAATTCGGAAGTTATGCGCGTACAAATATTTCGGAGATTCATATATTATGATATTTATATAGATAGATATTAACTACGACGCCAAATATATCAACATCGTTTCTACGGCAACGATTTATTTTCTGACGTTAACATATTATTTTACAAACATATTATTTTAATATTTATTATTTCATAACGCCAGAGCTTACACTTATATACAGCCTATATTACTCGCATACAGTGTAGCTTAAAATTGGTGAAAGAATTTTTAAGATCGGTTTATTGGTTTATGCGTGAAAGCGTAACAAGCAAACGCACGCAGTTTTGCATTTATAATATTAGTATAGATGTAAGTAATAAAAGAACAAAATGTTTCCCTGCTTATGGTTTGATCTGAATGTGAAGAGTGCTTCGTTTTAAACAGAAGTGACAAACATTAACCTAGTTTAATGTTTGCGATGTTCAAGAATGAAAAGTTCCACTTATACACGCTAACTGTAATTTTGAATCCATAATTCTCTTACCATATGTTCGTTATAATCAGTGCTACTCCGCGGGAAAACTAAACTTGTCTATCACATATTATAATTTTAGATAAATAAATTAATTTACTCATGTAATTACAAAAATTGGGAGTGTATTTTTTCCGATACTGAAATGTAGGTATCTTAGCGAAATATTTATTTAAATAAGGTTCTACGATATTAAAATTGAAAACAAATCAGTGCCCGCCACTGCTAAATACCCGCCGTCTATTTTAACGCTTTCCTTTCTCTCTCCATTTCCTTTCCACACACCATTACTAACTAACTCGCCATTGATAACGTTATAGCCCTTGTCGTGGCCATTGACATTATCGTGCAGTGTAAATAAATTATATGTGTTAAAACTAACAATTCTTTACAGCGCTAAATTACAATTCGTGTGGGTATCAGATCTTCTACAAAACCGAAAAATCCCGGAGCAGACTAGTTTGTACAATATAAACATAAGAAAATTCTAAAAATATACCTCGATAGTTCGGTACGTAGGTAGTAAATGGAAAAGCCGTGAATACGTTACGCGCGCAGTGTTTTGCGATTGGCAGGGTTGCGTAATACAGTCGATTTCGCCTAATTGGTACATCGGTTTATCGGGATATCCGGTTATTTGGAACAAAACTCGGGGATCAGAAATCAAATAAAAAACCAATGCTAACTTACTTCGATTATCTGGGACTCTATTCTGTTTATTTGGGACAAATTCCGAACTGAAATCGATTCATAACGTGTCTAAGTAACCGAAAGGGTGAGCATGCAGAGTGCGTCTGGTCAATTAAAAAAAAGCTGGGCCACGATGATTACAACAAATGATTGGATATCTCGATGGAAAGAAAGACACAATATCATTAAACGCATGGTAAAAAGGGATGTGGTGATAAAGTAACTATTGAACACTGGAAGAATACAACAATTCCTACTTTTCTTAAATCATTTGCTACAAAGGATATCTATAATGTTTATGTAATCGGCCTGTACTGTCGTGCTACGCTTAATTTTTCAATATTATAAAAAAACATTTTTATTTGTACCTGTTATTAAATATTTTAACCTAATTTTTTTTAATATAATGTATATAAATAATAATAATAATGTATATATTTTCAAAAATTTTCTTAAGATCAAAACTATATATGTCAAAAAAAACTCATTACCTAAACATAAACATATTTTAATTTTTAAAGTGAAGACTTCTTTACCGCAGTGATTTTAAACTCGATGAAACGAAAATACAACATTAAAAATAGACAACACATAGATAGGTATGATTTTGAGTGATAGCAGATGAGTAGTCTACTCTTCTGCCCTGAAGATGGACACTGTAATGCTGTCCAAAACGTTGGCTAAAGAAGGAAGTAGCGCAACACGGCATAACACCCCAAAAATAAATAACAAAAACACATAGGTATATCGGTACATCTATAGGATTTAGCCTGCGAGAGAATGAGTATAGTATAATCGGTTTCCGCTTTGTGGGGTGCTTCGTAGCCTATCGGTATTCTCTTTGTGCGGTTAAACTTCGCTTATTCGGGTCAGCCGCTTACTCGGGACGCAATGTTTGGATCTCGATGTGTTCCAATTAAGTGGAATCGACTGTATTGGCAATCACAGAAAATATCTCGGTTCCTACGGGAGTATGAACGAGTAGGTACTGTTAAGCCGGAAATATGCCTTCATAACCGAATAGACCTGCCGTTGAGATGCTAATTACCTGTCCACCGCAAGGTCCCGTGATATATTTATATAAAACATAGTAACCTAGTTCGATGGAGCGCAGTTTGAAATCCAAAGTACGTGTATTATTGTGCATAATTCTCCGTTATTTTACGTTGCTGTGCTCTTGATTTGGACTATAAATACCAGTGGCATAATTTGCATATTGCAGTGGTTACGTAAGGAGGCAAGGTAGTTGTGTCGTGTTGACGGTGGAGTGTCAGTCCACTGTTTGATCTAGGCACAAATAGCATCAGCCGTGCAAGGTCCTGATTCACGTAGACAATCATAAAAATAAAAATCTCGAATTCCCAAAGCAGGCGATATCGGAAGCTGCGAACCAAATGTATTTTTGAAGTGAATAATTATTTATCACCGTTGTGATTTGAAACTCGATGAAACGAGCGACACTAAAAAGAGACACACACACATACGTCTAGAATGAGGTAGCATTTCTTTTATTCACGGGTATTTGGTTCCAATATAATACGATAAATCCACGGTTGCACGCAGGTCTCCTTTGGTCGAGTGGTATAAAGCGCGTGACAAATTTTAGCTGACTTTCAGCCGACCAGGGGTCGAATCCTACGAAATCAAAAAAAAATATATATATATATTAGTAAAGTCAACAGCCAATCTTCAAACCACTCTTAAATGAACAGGCAAAATAAAACGACATCTAGCGACTCCGAAGAAGAAACCACAAATATTGAATTAATAATATGACCAAGTAAATGAAAAGATGAATCGGAATTCGAGGATAAAATAATGGAAAAAAACATCCTTCACATTGATAAAAAAAAGTGCTTCGTTGTCTCCTCACGCTTGTCTGTTTTAGTTTTCTGAAGGTTTCACTTTTACCGCGTGTGAATCGCACACTCTGATTTTTTTAACGTTTGCTTTTACCTGTGTGGAAGTAAAGTTTCGAAATCGTACTGATTTTTTTGGATTACGTACAATTCGACCCCAGTTGAATGTCTGCAAAAATTCGTCAGTCGTTTTATACCACTACACTAAAGTGGACTTGCGTGGGACTGTGGATTTATCGTATTATATTGGAATCGAGTATCGGTGAAATAAATACTTTTTTTATTCCTAACTCATTCTATCGCAGGCTGAATCCCGTAAATGTATATGTTTGTCTCTCTTTAGTGTCGCTCGCTTCCGTTTCATCGAGTTTCAAATCACAACAGTGCTAAAGAAGTTTTCACTTCAAAAGAAGTGTCTTGAATGGAAATAAATATTTAGCAAGCGCTATGTCTCACTTACACTCGTGAATATCATACATAATAATCATGGTGAAAAACAGTTTGGAAGTTTAAGTCCATATTGGGCAAATATTTGAAAATATCACGAAACGCTTCCAATAGGCATTTTTTGTTTTCTTCTTTATTCTACGGTGAAGAATTCACAAATTTTACGCTGGTCAAATATTTTATTTCTGAAAGCCAAAAATAAGCTGGAGGCAGTAACGTGCGTAAAAGACAGAATACCTCCTATAAGTTTGTATTTTTACCCTTGTTATCCAAAATTTCGTAGGCACAGTTTTCGCGTGAATTCGTCTTCAAATTTGTGGATCACACAGTTACCAGGAGAGGAAATATATTTTAGAATTAAAAAAATTATTTTAATATCTCCCAACTACCAGTCCCAACTCCTTTCAAATGTTAAGCTAGTGGGACTGTGGCATCCGCATTTAGATTTCGTTACCAAACTCGGCTAAAATCATTTTAAGCAAAGCATCAATTCTGAATTGTGGTTTTCCACCAGTGCGATTCTGAGAGCATCGGTTAGTAACTGAAAGGTATTTCTGTAAAATGCCACAAATACGTAAAGGTAATTAATATAAAACTAGCAGTAGAAAACCCGCTCCGCAGGTTTTTGCTGCTAGGCCCTGAAAGCGGTTTTCGGTTCTGCTTCTCCCAGTTAGTGTTGGTGAACATTTTATAAATCCAAAAGGAACTGGTTCCTAAATTATCTCGTTTCTCGGATCCTATGTCATTCAGTGATAGCTAGTCACCGGGACAAAGTAACCGGGATTGGCAATGACGTCATATGTAATTTATAGCCGCTTGATACAACTGAGTACTACCGTCAATCTTTCCATATACGGAGAGATATTACAAATTCACAAAATCATAGTACTTATACCAAGGGGGGGGGGCACGTCCCCGTGCAACCTGCTAACGGAAGTAGCGCCATCCTTTGACGAATTCTTAAATTTGAAACCGAATTACAACTGTAGCTTTGTCTGAAATTTCACAGTACACAGATGTTTGTATGGTGCTGCGGGTACGGTGCGGCGGCAGAAATGCATTCAAAGCCGGGTTCTTAAATTTAACCATACAAATGCAAGCCTATTCACAAATTTGAAACTAAGGAATATTTTATATTAATTTAATGTGAAATAACATAAATTAATGTGATTAATACTAAGTAATGAAAAATCAAGCGATTTTGATGTGAAAATTAAATCGCTTAGAAATATTTTAGATGCTTTAATTAATTACTGCGAGTAGTTACTTGATTAAATTTTTTATAAGCCCAGAGAAAAAAGTGTAAAGCCTTTAAAAATCATTCGACGTTCAAAATCTCCTACTTATGTACCCAATTCGGTTATGGTTTTATCGTATAACGCGGAATCGCCTTCTTTAGAAATTAATAGTAAAACATTTTAATTTGTGTGCCTGAGCTTCGATGAATAAAATAAAATACGATTTGGCGATATTTTTTTCTTGAATAGATGAAAACAGGCGGCTGGTGCTAAACGGGAATTTAAGCCTTATCTCCATCTACATAAGGTGTGTTATTGTTAGTGGCCTGATTCTGAATTTCCCACCACATGGTGAATTGCCTAGGCAAGGAACGATTCTTATTTTGAATTATTTTTGTTTATTTTGAATTATTTTCGTTCCAATTAAATAAAACGTAATGCACCCACGAAATTTATCTACTACTATTTGCGCTGTAGATTGTTCAATTATTCCTATAAACAGTTTTATGACTACCAACAAAATATCAACATTACTGTTATTTGTTGTGTTACGCTTTTATTATTTATTGGGACATGTTTTCTTTTATTGCATGTCACAAGACATCGTGAACTGATAGCGTATTGACTTGTCAGCAGCTGGTTCTAGGTAAGTTGGCATCGAAGTGCAGCTCATAAAAGTATGTAATCAATTAACATTTTTGTGCGAGTAAGTAAAATTATCGGTGTCATAAATTACGTAAGTACTAAATACCACTGGTGATAATAGTTTATTCAACTTGCAAACCTTCGCCACGTGGTGGGGAATATTTATTTATTTATTTAAAATTTACGGCACAAAGTCCCATTTACAAGCTTGTGTATATTTAATTACAGTCGTAGTAATTATACAGGCATTAAAAATAAACAATAATATCAAAAACTCATTGTGTAGTGTATAATTGGCTGAAATGTTCGATCAGTACAACCTTATATTTCAGTATGGAAATATTAAAAATATCAGCCACATTGGCATAAAAATTTCCGATGGTGGGTAATCTATTTACAACTGAATTGGAGCCTGATACCGACATGTAGTTGTCACAATAAAACAAACTAGGGAACCTTGATCTTAGTGTAGGTATATGAAAGTGAATCAAATTTAATATATCAGGGCTATCCAGGATATATCCAGGATAGTTAACGATTTTATACAAAAATATCAGATCAAAAATTTTTCTTCTGTCACTTAATTTCAACAATTTTAATGAGTGCAACAAAAAATCATAATTTATTGATTCTAAGGGAATTCCAAGTCTAAAATTAATACACCTCAAAAATTTGTGTTGGACTCTTTCAATGGTATTGATGTGATTGTTGAAGACAGGTGACCAAATTGTTGAATATGCCTACATTTCGAAATAATAAGCATTTACAAATTTGCTTTTGATTCTGTGACGTGAGCGGTTCTCGTGCTCCAACATTCTGAAAATTCTTAACTTTTATTTCAAATTCAGATATTCGGTCTCTCAGAATAAATTCAAAATCAAATCAAAAACTGCTGCGCGGCGGGCCGGATCGTGAGAGAATCAATCTTTCTCTTCGGAAACGCCCTATACAGTTGCAAAGGTACGATTGCAAGAAAATTTTTCGACGAAATTTGAATTCTCGGCCGCTGGTTAATGTTATTATTATTACAGAAAACGAATATAAACATTACTCACCTAAAATATTCAAACCTTTATTTTAACAACTTTTAAATTATCTGCTTGTTTTGTTGATAAATTATTATAATTATATTATTTGAGAAAATGACCTTTCGTTCATATTTTGTGGTTATTTAGTAGCAGGAGCTATTCAGGATACAGGATTTATTCAAGTTTATTTTAATTGAATCCAAGTATTTATTTCTAAGGGGAAATTTTCAAAATAAAATCTTCGTCTAATTTCAGTATTGTACCTATTGAAGAAAGGATTGACAAATTAAACATTGCTTTAAATTGGATTTGCTTTGTTTAGATTATTTGTTTTTATTTAAAGAGCAGGCAGCATTCTTCTGATGACCTCATATCTGATTTCACAATAAATTTAACAGTAATTGAGTAAATTTTAAAATCTGTTAATCCTTTCTCTTATACAAACAAGAATCCAATCGAACTTTAAATAGGTTTATTTTGGTAGCAGTACCCGCATCTGTTTTTCCTTCATCATACAATTCAAGACCCGCATTAATAAATCCCTTCCTTCATCCCCTACCTGCCTCATAACGCTGCCCAACCAGGTGGCAACGTAGTTCCTCTGTCTTTAAGTTGTAAGAGGGGCGCTCTTATGAGATGTCAATTAAAAAAAATCGAGTGCATTTCACACACGATAGAAGCGAAAATTCGCCCACACAATTCCAACCAATAGGAGCCTTGAAAAATGAGCTCATAATCAAAGCGGCCAATGCGGCCAGCGCGACGCTTCGAATGAGCTATTTGTACGTAAGGTTTCATTCTCATCTATTGCAGGCTAAATCCTACAGATGTATGGGTGTTCTTCTTTTTAACCTGAATAACTTTTACCACTCTGTCACATTTTGTTTTTACTATAAATGAATTCTCTAATGATTTCAGAGGGGATATTGTAGCAAGGGGGAAGGAGGCCTAAAATGCCTATTGGGGGTGGCAAACACGAGCTGCGTGTATACCTATTTCGAATGACAACCCACGTGACAGAATTAACGTACGACATGTAAGTTGTGGGAGACATGTTTTTGAGATTTTTTAAAATATTTTATTAAACATCATTAAAAATAATAATCGCTGTTTCTTGATAGGTTTATTCCATTTGGAGTTTAAAAGTAGTTTTGATATTATATGTCGTCGTATCATTTTTTTGTAACATTATAGAATATACGCAAGTCGAGGTGGCAGAAGACAACTGTGATTTGTATGAAATTCACTTTTATTACGAGGAGTTACAACTCTGTAACGTAATTTTTACTACAAAAATATAAACACACAAAGTCGTTACGTTTTTAATACAATAGATTTTTAATTGATTATAAAATAATAATTTAAGTTATTCTGTTGAATTTTTCTCCACTAACTGGTCGTATTATTTTTTTGTAACATTATAAAATATACGCAAGTCGAGGCGGCAGAACACAACTGTGATTTGTATGAATACGTACACAATAATATGTACACTTTTATTACGAGGAGTAACAACTCTGTAACGTAATTTTTACTGCAAAAATATAAACACATATTTTTTTTAAACACACAAAGTCGTTACGTTTTTAATACAGTAGATTTTAGAGTAATTATAAAATAATAATTTAGGTTATTGTATTGAATTTTTCTCCACTAACTGGTGGAAATAACTTTATATAGATTTAAAAAAAAAGAACGACCCATATGTGTTTGTCTCTTTTTAGTGTCGTTTCTGTTTCATTGAGTTTCAAATCACAACGGTGCTAAAGAATTTTCATTTTAAATATTTAAAGCATCGATGATGTAATGTTGTTGAAGTTTTTTAATTAATTGTAGATAACAATAATCTCTGAATCCATTGATTTTTTTTCGTTTATGAACGCAAATTGGTATTGGAAAATATAAATAAACTGGAGACATTATCGTAAAACTTTTATATCATTGTTCTTAAAGGGGATACGTGGTTCCGAGAGGTAAAATCATTGAACAGTCAGTGATCCCGGTGACCCGGAAGAAAGGCATTAGCCAACAATGGAATATTAATATAAAGAGATAAATCTCCAGCTCCAATCTGCCCGCTACCTTTTCTAGGAAAGTCTATACGGATTCTTCATCGGAGCATTATGACCAGGAAAATTAAAATTTCCGCAATCATTGCTCAGAACAATGTTCTCAAAAGCTGGGTTACATAGGATCGCACTCTAATTGCAAAATGTTCAGAAGCGTCAAGAAATTGCTACTCAGAAGAAATAATTAGAGCTTAAATTTGTTTCATTCATTATGACGTGATTCTTCAGCAGATTTTTTTTTATATTGGTAATGATCGCTCGGCGATTAGAAACCGACGGAGAGTTTATTAAACAGCTAGCTTTCTTAAAACATCTTCACAACAATCAAAGCTTCTTTGTTTATCGCTTTGTTTAGTTTACTCCATTAGCCGAGGTCACTGTTCACTTGTGTGGGCGATTCGGTCAAAATCGAATCGCCTCTTTTGCTTCAGTTCTTGAGATATTTAGTTTGATGACGAAATTAAGATTTACATCCTCATCACAGGCTATACCTACAACCTAGAGTGCTTTTGAGCTATTACATGAAATATGCCTCCACTCCTGCCTTTTTCCAGTTGTTTTGTTCCCGTTCCTTCAGTATTGTTCTCTACACCAGTGGTCCCCAACTTATTTATCGCTGCGGACCGGTAAACGTTTGATAATTTTACCGAAGCCCGCTAAGAGGGGCGTGGGAGAGGGGGGGGGCGATGATTTTTTTTATTTTAGATTGTTTTGATGTTGCATGTTATTATGACATCTAAAATGTATAAATTGTTGAAAAACAGGAATAAAGTCACCAATACAATCAAACGCGCGTTGGTACCTGTGTCACGCATTCTTAATAAAATTTAGGCAATCCACTTGCATTTGGGCAAGCAGAATATAAGAGCTGTGACTTACGTCGTTGCGTCTCACTCAAGCTCTTTACTTTATACAAGCGAGTGCGTAAGATGGAAGCCCAGTCGTGTTTTTTCCTTCGAAGGTATTGTGTAGTCAGCAACTTGGCGTGAAGGGGTTCTCAACGGAATAATATTTTTTTGTCAATAATTATTTAATTTTTTATTGGGTATGTTCGATTTTTTTTACGTAATTTTGATATTTAACAGGGACTTGGGCGGCTCGATGCCATTCCATCCACGGACCTGTACCGTGGTATGGGGTACGGGGTACGGGGTACGTGGTACGGGGGTTGGGGACCAGTGTTCTACACCTACACCTACTGTATACTCTTTTGACCTACAAAATTATTTTCAATAAGCCTGTTTGTTGGTAGGCTATCTTCCTTGCTAAGTCCTAACTTTTTCCATGCTTACGAGCCCTGCCAAACTGAGCCATCCTACATGTATTCATAAATATTATTTTCGATGGTTTTTAAAACAGACCGTAGTTCAAGATGTACCTTTTCCGCGGAAATTTATTTTATGACTCTAAAGATTTTTGGGATTTTTCCCTCAAAAATAACCAAAGCACTTTTGCTATTCTTCTTGCGAGCTCAGCTCTCTGATCCATGGCTTAGTGCTGGACCGGTGAGTGTTTTATAGAGATAGAAGTAAAGACTTTACATAGTCGAATAAACATACTTCAAGATATTTCAATATCCAGTGTTTCATCTAGCACTTTTCCCACTGTGTACGTAGGATTAGCTGAGGAATATAAACGGAAGACTGCCAACACGGCAATTTTCCACCACGTACGAAATTATTGTGTTATTCTTCCATTAAATTTTTGATCAATGTTTAATCATACTAATATTTTTGTAATTATTGTGTACGGTGTAATTCCGACAGACAATGTTTGTTTGAATTTGGAAAAGTTTCCATTCAGCCCGCGCGACAAAGCCACCCCTAAAATTGATATACAACCGACAACCTTCATGGTACAGCAGTTAGTTTTTGCACTCTAGACCCACATGATCTGAGTTCTGGATACTCTCAGTATCTCTCTTGTTAGATCACCAGTCTGTTTAGGAATATTTTAGGGTATAGTTTAGGAATATTTTAGGTAGTTTTAAGACGACAATAATACTGTCGAATTTGCCCTATCAAAGAAAAAAAGTAGAAGAAAAATAATGTGGGAATCTTAACGACGTAAGTGAAGAAAGCGTGTAAACAAATATACGCTAGCGGCACGGCGTACAGTCACGTTTCACTCCCGAAGTTTTTAATTAATCGTCTAGAAAAATAAAATCTGGTGTTTACCGCTAACTTTATAGTTGAAAAACGGGTTATATAGTATTAAAATAGTTGTGCGTAAAATATATTAATGGTAAGATATTGTTTTTATCAATCTTAAATACAAAAAACTTACATCCCCAGGGATATGTGGAACAAAAAAGGTATTATGGTTACGAATTCGCCGGAAATTATTAAAATGTGAGTTTTGAGCAAACAAAAATTATACGTTTTTTGTATTTCTTGGGCATTAACTATGTAACAATTTATAGACATTTTGTTTTTTGAAGAGTTTTATTAAATGTATATCTGTTACTTAAATTTAATTTTTCCGCGACCGGTTTCGATACAACCGTATCATTCACGAGCAGAATTAAAACTAACTTAAAAATTAAATGCAATTACCAAAGATTAATTAGGTATGAGTAGTGGGAGGGATGATTTTGGGGGAGGGGGAAAGCGGGGGAGGAGTCAATATTATACGGAAACATGGTTTGTAAAGGAGATTTGCAAGGCGCCATTATTTTATTCACTAAATTAATTTTAGATTTAAATTTTTTTGTTTATTTCGAGCGTTTCTAAAGCGCAAAGAACGAATTTGCGAATCATTTAATAGTCAGGCCATAGCTTCAATAAAGAAAAAACAAAATTTAAACATTGCAATATAAATTCATACTTTAATCTTTGCGCTTTAGAAACGCTCGAAATAAACAAAAAAAAATTAATCTAAAATTAATTTAGTGAATAAAATAATAGCGCCTTGCAAATCTCCTTTACTAACCATGTTTCCGTATAATATTGACTCCTCCCACCGCTTTCCCCCTCCCCCAAAATCATCCCTCCCACTACTCATACCTAATTAATCTTTGGTACTTGCATTTAATTTTTAAGTTAGTTTTAATTCTGCTCGTGAATGATACGGTTGTATCGAAACCGGTCAAGGAAAAATTTAATTTAATAACAAATGTACATTTAATGAAACTCTTCAAAAAACAAAATGTCTAAAAATTATAAGGGTTGTGTACCGCCTTAAAACGGCAAGATCTAAGTAGGCAGGTATTTTTTTATCTTCCTCTCCCTCTTCCTCTCCCTCTCCCTCTCTTCTTCGGCCCCCCAATCTTCTTGGCCTCACAAGTTGAGGATGCCATTGTTCCAGTGGATCTGGTTATTGGTGACTCTTGTGCGCTCTCATTTATAACATATCAAAATAGCTAAGAACAAGAATCAAAAAAGATGTTTTAATCCACGCAAAAGTCATATAAATACGAAATTTCTAACCTGAATAAAAGTTTCAAATTTAAAAATAAGAAAAGAAAGTGGATGGTTCATACTTCGTCGTCTGGCTTATCGAATCTTGTGACTAAAGCCATTTCATATAATGATTATCTGCGGTCACTTGGTCGGGTGAAGTATTTTTGAAGATCGTTTCAGCTCTTTGTTTGTTTAGAATAGTTTTCATTCAAAACTCTTAAAATTGGGCCATTTGGGAAAGATCAGAGGATTTTTTTTTGGTTCTTTGTGTGATGTGGATTTGCCAGTTTTACGCTTGTACTACGAGTTTCTAAACCCCATGTGTATGAATGTCATAATGAATCGTTCCAAATGTTTTAAAGAAGTAATAAAACAATTTAATAATGATCAATGTCTACTTTCAGAAAATTCATCATTTTCAAAACTGAAAAAATGCAAGTGAAACTTTCAGAAAACTAAAGTAGACAAGACTGGGGAAGCTACGAAGCACCGCACAAAGAGGAGGCCGATTATACCATCTCATTCTCTCGCAGGCTAAATCTTAAAGATGCATGTGTTTGCCTCTTGTCGCTTTTTCGTCTCATTGAGTTTCAAACCACAGCTAAAGAGGTTTTCACTTCAAAAACAGATTAATAATCAGAGAATGGACCTATGTGTGTGATTTAATTATTAAAATAATAAAGTTCCGTAAAAAGTATGATTCCAATAACGTCAAATAATTATTAGCACATGCTAAACAAAGAAAATGTAAAATTTTCAGAAGATTCATTCAATGTAACAGGAATTATCTTCAATACTAAGTATATTTTGAGGATGAAAATGATTTGAAAAAATAAATCTCGTTGGTCAAATGCTTCCGTATATTTAAGCACTAAATAATGTGAAGAACTAAAACAGCAATGCATTTCATTTGAATCCTTCAAGCGAACATAATAAATATAGTTTATTTTCCTGAAAAATCAATATAACCTTAACGAATAAAGCCTTTGTTAGTTTAGTTTGCTGTTTTAGAAAAAATTATTGTTGGAAAAATGTTTTTTTTTGTGCAAATTAGAATTTTATCAACAGTTGGGGAAAAATCTGGAGAAAAAATGCCCTTTGCGCTTTGTAGGTACCCTTGTTAATTTTCAAAAGAAAAATATTACGGATTCTCATTGGATAAGCTCTTTTTCTGCCGTTCATTACGCACACGAATCCCTACAAATGAAGTAAAAATAACTCTCAAAGGGTAGGTAAGAGAAATGTTTACGTGTTGATATAAAGTGTTCCCAGACAGAGGTCGATTCCACGTCATCGTGGAGCATTCAAAAGAAAAGAAGACGTCATCGTGGAGTATTCGAAATAAAAAGGTAACTTGCTTCCCCTAATATTGATGGGTGACAATGAACATTTTTCTATAACTGTCCTGACTTTTACAATATAATAAATTTAATATTTAATTAAATGAAGTCATTATGAGCGAAACTCAATCGAAAATCTGGAAACAGAAAAATCAGAAAAAGATATTTACACCTCCGGGGGGATTCTTAGTCGAAGTATGGTACAGTTAAAAGTGACCGAATTGGATATCGACACCTTAGCTCAGTGGATAAGAGCCCCCAACCCGGAAAGTAAGGAGGTCCTGGGTTCGAGTCCCAGAGGTGTAAATATCTTTTTCTGATTTTTCTGTTTCCAGATTTTCGATTGAGTTTCGCTCATAATGTCTTCATTTAATTAAATATTACAGTTTGAGGTTTTACTCATAAAAAGTTGAAATAAAAAATAATAATAATAAATTTATATTAAGACCATAGTATCAGTAAGTACCTAGAACGATGATTCGGATATTTTATTTGTATGATTAAATTAATAAATTTGATTAATCCCATAATATTGACTTGTTCATTCAAAAATGTGTGGAAAAATAATCATTAATTAATTTTAATTATTTTAATTTTAATTGTTCTACGACTTTATGTCCGGGTTAAATCTTCCCCGCAGGAAAAACTAAACCCTCCCACACTCTTTTCCACAAATGATCATCTTGTCAATCCACGCTATGCAAGTATACTATATAAGTATAATAAATACAAAACAATACAATAACAACGTGTCAACTCACCAGAGACCAAATGGGAAAATAATTCACCGACTCCAGATATTTTCATATCAGAGGGTTCGGCTCGATAGAACTCCTAACTTGACCGATAAATCTTACTGATCCCTCAATATAAGTATTAAAAAAATCTTTCGTAATCCTACATGTATTCAAAGCGACTGATTTTTGCATTTATATGTATAAATTCTTTGACAAGTCTAATAAGCCTAAATTTTGAATGAGAGAGCTAGGTATAACGCCAGTAGCCGAAATAACAGATGGTAATATTTTTATAGTCTGAGAATGCCAAATTCTTTTAATCTCATTTCCTAAATCTGTATATTTTCAGAAACAGATTTTTTAATATTACAGGAATTTGGAATAGCGACATCAATGATGTAAGTTATTTTTTTTTATTATTATTACTCTTCGAATTCTACTAACTTTCGTATTTTTCGTTTTTATGCAAGATGTGATGGGAAGATTTTCTTTAACGGCTTTTAGGACGATTGCACACGATCTCTTCCTGGGTCTGGTATATAACACTCTAATATTATATAAATGTGTTTATTAACACTTCCTTACCGGACCGGGGGAACGCACCTACACTAACGAGAGTTTTACGCTGTATCTATGTTGTTTTTTAAACCACGTACTCAATAATTTGAGTAATCTTAGAAAAACTATTTGGTTATCGATTTGCATTAAAAAAATTAATATCGGATTACTACTTTTCTTAAAATTAAATAGTTTATAACAAATTCCGGCGAATAATCTGTGCCACCCGCCCCCCTTCCCCTCTGTTCGGGCGTACCCCGTTCCTATCTGCTGAATGTATCGGGATAATTCTAAGCGATAGCAAGTAATTTCTAAGTTGTTAGTGGAAAGGACTAATTCGCGTTCGTTTACACTGCGCATCTCGTTTGCTCTTTTTACAATGCTATAATGTTCGCTTGACGGTCAAAGATCATTCGGTCTGAGTCGTTTCCGGTGAACGCCAATCGCCAGTCGAGATTCGGAAACAAGGTGTAACGTTGGCTATCGGCCCGCCTTCTCTGTTTTCTATGGAAAAATACACGTTATGGTCTAAATTCATTAAATATTAATTATGACTTTATTTATGGAACGTTTTTGAAAATGACTACTGAAATACGATGATTATACTTCCCTCTAATTATTATCATAACAAATTACAAAAAAATATGTCATTAATACCCTTTGATATGCAAAACAAATTGGGGTCCCCGAGTGACCCCCCTTCGGGTCATGTGTGATTTTTTTCGTTCCGGGACGAAAAGGTTAAACGTACGTCGTAACAATTTCATCATTACGCATCGGATTTAGTTACGTGGTCTAATGAAACTCAGTATATTGTAGTATTTTATCGGTAACAATGACGTATACTTCAAATTGACCCCCTAGATACCCGGAGTACTTACTGTTTACGTGTTTTACATAGTCCAAAATTTTACGAAAAGAAAATGAAAGTTGTGTTTTACCGAACCATTGAGATGTTATTTCTCAATTAGGTATTTGTGAAAAAAAAATATTAAAGGAAAAAAAGCAATTTAGCACGATTACCGGATGTAATAATGTTCAAGTATTTATGTGCCCTTTAAAGTGTTTCAAGGCTAGCTTCCGATGGGAATTTGAAAGATATGTTTTGTTAAATAGGGTTTTAAAATGTTGCAATAACAAATTAAAATTAATTAATAAGTAGGTGAATACCTATACTGTATGAATTTGTATTCATGCTGAGATGAAATTGATGCGTACAAATCTTAGTGTGTCATCCTTACGAAAAGGGAAGAAGGAACATTATATAATTTTTATTACACAATAAACATTTATTTATAGGTATTGGTAATAAAAAAAATACGTTTTAGGTCCTATGTTTACATCCAAACCGTTTTAACTACATCGAGTTATGGAAGTGTCAACTCACATCTACCATCCATAAAGTTCTGAAACATTCATTGTCACAACGAAATATATTTACGAATTCTGGTTTGGAAACTTGCTGAGTGATGTATCTTCATTGATGTAATAAGAAAACCACTCAATAATGACATGATAACTGGTAATTAATAATTATAACTAATGTTACCAGCCACTTCCCTTGAGCCGATGGTTTTTGCACTTAATACTCGCGGCTCACCGAAAGTGTTCCCTCGGGTGCTCTGTTAGGCTGTTTAGGCCTGGAGGCTAAGATACTGAGGAGCAAGGAGCAAATAATAACGCCAAGCATGGAGCGAGGCGGTTTGTCTTTATCGCGTTACCAGATGTGTAGACTGTGTAGCCGGCAGACACTTCGTTGATAGCCAACTCATTCCCCATTATTGATTTTATTTTTTCGGTAACGTGATGTTTGTTTGCTTTCTCGTTTGCACAATTACCGTCTCGGCAAAATATTTTCTACTGAAAAATGGCAGTAGTTAGTTTATGCTACCTATATGAGTTGTATTATACATTTCTAAGAAATTTCAAAAGATAAAATAACTGCTTTAACTTAAAATACAAAATGAATGTTGTATTTTAAGTTTACTTGACTCGTGTTGTTATTTTGTGGCCGTGTTGAAGTATGGGTAAGGTCGTTTGCAGACAACTTGACATTCTCATTGATTATGGTATTACTCTATTGTTGACAGATATTACGTACGTGTTCGGTTCATGTCTCGTTTACAAAATAATGCCCGGATGACAGGTCGAGCAGTGGGCATGTTTGCTCACAGTAGTCGTGCAAATGCGGTGTGCACACAATAACCGACGTTATTTCCTCGCGCCAACGGGGAATATTATCTCTAGTCCAAGTTCACACAACTAAACTTGTTGCCGGTGAAGAGACCATACAGCTGATTCTACCTGTTTGCTTCAGCGCCGTACCCGCATCCATGCGTTGTTGCAACGGTTTTATCCACTATCAGTGATTTAGGTCCTCCTTATTTTCACCAGCCAAAATGTTCTAAATTTGGTCGTTTTGTCCGAAAATCGTGATAATATAATAATCACATGGTTTATACGAAAAAAGAACGAAGGCTTAACGAAGTACGTACTGACCATGATACCTTTCTGAATTAGCCAGGCTTCCGGAAAACACCTCATAATTAAAGCTGGGACTTGTGCTGAAATGTTTATACAATACAAATTCAAGTCGTAAATCATTAACAATCCCTGGCGAATTGTTGTTTTGTGAGATTTTATGAGGTGAAGTGTTAAATGGGTTTTCAGAATTTATTATGCAAGTAGATAAACACTCTTAAACTTTTCTTCAATAATTCAATGAGCAAAATACATTAAGGTGGGATTATCGGACAAATGGATTAACAAATCAATTGGTGTCCCGTGGGGATTCGCATAATAAATGAGTTGCAACTAACCTGCGGCCCTGAAGAGGTCCCTCTTCTGTCAAGTTTAAAGATTCGATTCAAGTCCCACTGAGAACTAGTTTTCCCAAAGTTTTCACTTTTGTCCATCGGTAAATAGTTTTATTTTAGCATCAACTCGCAGAATGTTTACATTAATTCGTTTCGACAATACGTTAATTCTGGACTAACCAATCATTTTTTATCGCGGTGGTTTTCAGATAATAGAATTTCCGAGAAAATTCAAATATTGATGATTGTATAACGTCATTCTTAAAAATATTTTTCTAACAAAAGACTTTTAACGTGAGTAACATTTTATATCTTCATACCTTTGTTTAGTTAGTAAAGGATTATTTTCGCGCGTTAAAACGCGAAACGGTAATCGCCCGTTATCAGCAAAGTAGAAAGACCGGCGCTACAATTGCGACCGCTCGCACCGCCTGCCGACAAGTGACTGATCAACCAAACAAACATCGCCCAACAGCACCCGTCGCCCAATCCAACACAACCGACGCATTTTCCAGGGAAAACTCCGCAGGTAGTACAAAGGACCATTCAAATACTTTGCCTCAATAAGACGGCCCTTGTAGATATGTTCCCTTTCCCTGACGGCGGTATATTGCTTTCGCGCTCTCTACGGTGCGTTAAAAAGATACAACAAGCTAGCAATAAGAAAATTGACAAATCTTTGATAACAAAAAAAACTCACATGATTGATTAACCTTAGAAAATTTTGGAAAAAATAGAATCTACTTGCTAAGTGCCGCCAGAATCTAGTGATTTGCTATTTTGGTGTATAGTGTAACGACGCCGCGACGCGACGTTCTTATATCGCTAAAAGAACCAGCTGAAATCGTGGAAGGTGAGCGGTTTCGTATATTGTGAAAAATAAGGTTTTTCGGGTATTTCTTGTGAATTGAAGTGGGACGGTCGTATTTCCGTCTTCTCCGCGCGAATAAATGATATTTTTCGACAGTCATAATTTCGCTAATGCTATTAGTGAATGCGGGGCTATTTTTGTTTCTATTGGGTTAATCGTTACAGTTAGGAAAAAGGTAAAAATTATCATCGGGCCGAGAGATTGTTGATCGCCCGTATGTATATTTTGTGTTCATGAAACACTTGTATTAATATTTTAGCTGGAACACCTGGTTATTTACAAAAATAATGATTTTTAACTTGTTGATAATGAAATAGAAGGTGTTTATAAACCTGTTCATTTTGAAATGAATAATTACGATTTGGAGAAATTATTGAATTATTACAAATGAAATTGAAGAAATAAAAATAAAAATTCTTTTGAAATTTTTGGTGAATTTTTACTTACTTCATTTTATAATATTGTTAATAACGTAATATCCTAGGTACTTTTTTATTTTTGATTTTTTTTTGTCTCAGCTTATGATGGCCTTCAGATTGGTACAATATTTCCATACAATTACCACCCCCTCCCCAAAGATTTTGATATATATACATTCTTAATTATTAAATAAGTAACACCTTCCTCCCGTAAACCCAGCACAGCTTTTAAATAAATTTAAAAAAATGAGTGCATTTTACACGTGGTAGAAGCAAAACTTTTCCAAAACAATCTCAATCAATACCTGAAAAGTGAGGTCACAATCAAAGCGATCAATGGGCTCGCGTAATTTTCGTTTTATATCTGAACCAATAGGAGCCTTTAAATATGACATTATTATCAAAGCAGCCGATGAGCGCAGTTGATGCGTCGCAGGTGCAGTAATCGTCATTTCCGTTTCATCCGAAATCCAAATCACAGCCGTGCTATAGATGTTTCACTTAATAAAAATCATAATTAGGAATATGAAATATTTCAAACATTATTCATGTACTAATTGTTCCGTTATCAAATATATTTTTGAAGTGAAAACTTCTTTAGCACCGTTTGATTTGAGACTCAATGAAACCGAAACGACCTAAAAAGAGACAAACACATACATATAATTTTAGCCTGCAAGAGATTGAAGTAGAATGAAACCTTTACCACATTGGCGGCTCGATTATGAGCTCACTTTTCAAGGCTCCTATTGGTTGAGTTATTGTGAAGGTTTCACTTCTACCGCGTGAGAACTACACTCGATTTTTTTTATTAATTATGTCTAGTATTTAAATTCATATTTACTCTCCTCCAATTTTCTAAGATTTCCAATTTGTCTAAATGAAAACCATTAAAATTACAATGTAGTAATTCAATTCCATTATGTGCACCAATTCATTGTTACGCGGATGACAGTACAGTCCATGACAGCTTTTCGTTTGACAAGCCCCCAAAGGGCACACAAACTCCAACGGCTCGGAGGGCTTTGAAGCAAAGAATGGGTGGTTACCTCGAGAGTGTTTTCTCTTGGGGTAAGAATAACCTCGTCGAATTCAATGTTTCAAAGACCCAATCATGTCTGATTACGTCTAAAAGGGATCGAAATGAAAATCTAGTCTCCTTCGCCGGAAGCAATCTTCTGAACAGACCTTCCATTGATATGCTTGGTGTCACTATAAGTGACCAGCTCAGGTATGGGGGCTCCATCGAAGCCAGAGTAAAGTTAGCTTCTCAAAAACTGGGCGTACTGTACAGGGCCCGCAGATACTTTAATAGTACACAACTGCTTACCCTGTACAAATCGCAAGTGCGCCCCACGTTTGAATTTGGCAGCCACCTCTGGTCTGGAGCTCCAAAATACTTGAAAAATACCCTCGACTCTGTGCAGAAACGGGCGGTCCGTTTGATAGATTCTCCCATCTTAACGAACGGGTTGCAATCTTTAGAGCACAGGCGTCGGGTGGGAATGCTATCCATGTTCTACCGGTATTTCATTAATTATTATTATTTTATTAAAATGTAGGAAGAATTTAATTATTTTTTTACCTAATTCCACACAGGAGGCCCTGAGGAAAATAATTTCCCTCAGGGCCTATGTCATCTTTGAAGATGCTGTGTGGAGGGTGTTTTTGAGGAGAGGAAGGAGTGGACATGGGTCTTGAAGAGACCCATGTTGTAGGAGGGAGGAAACACAGAAGACGGCAAATCGTTCCACGGCCGAGCTGTTGAACTCAAGAACGAGTCGTAGAAACGACCCGTTCTCGTGTGACTAATTTCGATCGTGTACAAATGTTGGGCGCGTGTTTGGCGTATTTGGCGTGTTTGGCGTGTTTGGCGTGTTTGGCGTGTTTGGCGTGTTTCCCGACTATGCACCGGTGCCTAGGGGATCAATGACGCAAGTTCCTCGGAGCATCTTCCATCGTAATACCGATAGAAGGACAGCACTCCCAACTGACGCCTGTGCTTTAAAGATTGCAATTCGTTTGTTAAGTTAGGTTACGTTTGGTACATTCTTTGTTTTTGGAACAATAAACGGAAAACTAAGGAAAAAATAATAAACTGTATCATTAAAATGTAACTCCACCACTAATCAATTGTCAGTATAAAAAATAGACATACGGAAAATACTATTTTTGAAGTGAAAACTTTTTTGTTCTTCTTTAGCACCGTTGTGGTTTGAAACTCGATGAAACGAAATAGCGACACTAAAAAGAAACAAACACTTACATCTATAGGATTTAGCCTTCGAGAGAATGAGATAGATTAATCGGTCTCCTCTTTGTGCGGTGCTTCGTACTCCTCCTCCCCACTCTTGTCTTCTTTAGTTTTCTGAAGATTTCACTTCAACCACGTGTGAACCGCATTCAATTTTTGAAGTGAAAACTTTTTTAGCACCATTGTGATTTGAAACTCTATGAAACTGAAGCGAGCGACACTAAAAAGAGACAAATACGTATGTACATCTATAGGATTTAGCCTGCGAGAGAATGAGATATCAATATAATATTTATTTTCGTCACGGATACTCGGTTCCAATACAATACGATAAATTCACAGTCCCACGCAGGTCCCCTTTAGTGTAGTGGTATAAAGCACCTAACAAATGTTTGAATACATTCAGCCGACCAGGGGTGGTATCCTACGAAATCCATAAAAAACATGTATTTTTATTTTTGTAAAATTCAATATCCAATATTCAAACCATTCCAAAATGAACAGGCAAAGAAAACGATATCTAGCGACTCCGAAGAAGAAACCACAAATACGAAAAAGATGTCCAAATGTATAGGAAAAGGTGCACTGGAATTCGACAACAAAAAATGGAAAAAATCATCCTTCACATTGCTAAAAAAGGTGCTTCGTAGTCTCCCCATTTGTCTATTTTAGTTTTCTGAAGGTTTTGCTTCTACCACGTGTGGATTGCATAATCTGATAAAAAAAAGTATAAACAGCCTCCCTGGACGGAACCTTTTCCGAGGTGGTAGAAATAAACTGAACGTACACGGACGTGCTATCAAGGTTACAATACAATTCTTAAAATGATTATTTCCAATTAAAAGGTAGTTGCCTGTAATAAAGAAAAAAGATAGTAGAAGATAATTTTGTTAATTCTTAAATTTTAAATAATATGAGATTAACAAATATGCCGGTTTGACAGAAGGTGGCAAATTCGGAATTGATAAATGCGCAAGTCCTGGTTAGACGAGAGATTCTGGGTTCGAGTTCCAATTGTGACCATTATCTTTTTCTATTTTTCTCTGTCTTGTTCTCTTTCATATTTTCGTTTAGATTATTATTGTTTTCTTCTTCTACAATGATATGTAAATAATAGTTCGGAGTGCATTAAATTTTAATTTAATATGATCAGATATTGTTTAATTAGCCTCCGTGATCGAGTTGTAAGGTTTTCGACTAGTAATAGGCGTCACAAACCAAAAATTAAGAATTTGGAAAAAAAATTGCTATTTTATTTTTGTTCTGCCTTCAAACATTTTCATGTAAACAGTCCCCTTTAAATTACACCAGCTTTACTAAATTGTTAACTAACAAGATAAATGACCTATTTTTTTAAATAAACTCCACACGAAAGCCCTGAGTATATGAGGATGCTGTGTGGAAAGTCTTTTAACGGAAAGGATAGATAGGAAGTTCTGGGAAGGAAAAGTGTATGAGGGGTGGGTAAGAATCTGGGAATCAGTGTATCCAGGATGAATCCACCCTTCCCACTGCGGTGCAAGTCTCCATGGGATCCAAAGGGTCTACCTCAACCGGCCTCTTGGTGGTGGGCAGACGCATCTGCCGCCAAGACCTGAACAAACCTGGCACTCCTTCTAAGTCACCAAACGTAACGAACCACTCGGGGTGACCTGTGACAGAGGTGCTATTTATCCATTTGGTTGTCGTTTGGCGTTTGTTGTTTTTGTTTATTATCTGGTTACCGAGGTGGCGGTATCAATATCCACCTCCCAAAATTTTGTCTGTTGCCAAACAATTGTCTTGCTTGTCTTGCTTGTCTTGCCCGTCTTGCCCGTCTGGCCGTTTCCCGTCAAGATTGTCCTAATTTATAAAACAAATTCACAACACAAAAAACGACCTCCTGCAATAATAACTCCACCAAACTTTTGTAAACTTAGAAGTAAATCACGATTTTTATTAATATTAATCGCGTTCTACATAGTGAAAGTTTAGGTAGATGGCGAAAAGAGGCGAAAAAATGTAACAGAGTGAGAAGGAAAAATATTTGAAATCTAAAATTAAGGAAATATTGGCAATAAAATAAGGCAATACCTTGCCAGAGAGCAATTTAGCTAAAAAAAATTATCTTTTGCCCAAACCTTGAACAAACTTCGGGGTGTCCTGGTATAACAAAATTTAAATATCAAAAATAAAAAAAAATTAACATTTTACTATAATGAGCAAGGCTGGGCAAAATAGATGATTGGTTGTAATTAAAATATAAATTACAAAATATTTTTTCGCGTGTATTTAAAATAAGAAATACAAAATACTTTCAAGTCGTGTATTTGAAATACAGAATTCAGTATTGTAACCATTTTTTTATTTCAAATACAAAATACAAGTTAGAAAATACATTTGGTTTTGGTAGAACCTTTGGTTGCAATAAATTGTCTTAAGTGCCCTTTATCTAAGAGCACTTACGGCAAAGAAGCAAAGCTGAGCAAAGCGAAACAGAGACGTGCAAAAATTGACCAATCATATTGCTCAGACGACACATCTCTTCCACGGTCCGCTTGTAAAGTTTTGTGGTTTTGACGCAATTTGATCATCCATAATCAATTGTCAATTAACTCACGACTTCATGAATAAATACCGCGAAACGATGAAAATGACAATTGACAAGATACTTGCTTTGACGTACAGTGTTGCCAACTCTAAGTATTAACATATGTTGCACTGGATTCTAGCGTTTTTAGTCTATGTATTATCTATATCAGTTTATTTTTCATTATCATTATTTAGATCGCTTAATGTATTTGAAAATTTATTTTGGAGCCATAAGTATTTGCATACAAATTATAAAATACCCCAGCATCAGGTTATTTAAATACCAATTACAAAATAAATTTTAAGTAAGTAATTGAAATACAAATAAAAAGTACTTATTTGTATTTCAAATACGTATTTCAATTACAAGTAATTCGAATACTGCCCAGCCCTGTATATGGGTAAATCGACATCAAACATATCTATACCAAAACTTTGGTTCGCATTTTTACTCACGAAAATGACTTTACTTGG
The DNA here is from genome assembly GCA_936435175.1 of Glyphotaelius pellucidus. Lineage (NCBI taxonomy): Eukaryota > Metazoa > Arthropoda > Insecta > Trichoptera > Limnephilidae > Glyphotaelius > Glyphotaelius pellucidus. The sequence continues at coordinate 8,730,616 of OW386542.1, forward strand.
TGTATAATATATAAATACTTTCGACAGTGATGTTTGATTGACTTAAACAAAAAAAAGGGGCAACAATATTCCTAATCCACGTCGTTTGAATTTGAAAACTCGAAAAAAAATTAAAGTTACATCGAAAGATGTAGTGTTTGTTATATATATTATTTTAAAAATATGTTGTACGGAAACTTAAAAAAAAATTCAAAATAAGATGGTATTGATTTTATTTCATATTACAGCCGTTACAAATCAAACAATCGATGCAAAATCAATTTCAATTTCCACCTTTTCCATATAAGTAAATTGAATTCATAGAATAAAGAAAAAAATAGAAGCACCTTATATAATACATATTTTGATTGGAAATAAATTATCCATTTGGCACGCGCTGTCTCACTTACACTTGCCTGCCATCGTAGATCTCCATTCAATTTGTATTGAATATTTAAGGAACGATTGGCCAAATATTTGGATTACGAAGCAAATTCGCAAGACAATGTTTGTGTTCTTCTTTATTCTATGGTCTAAGCTTAAACACAATTTAAAAATAAATCAACCTAAGACTTTGATATTTATAGCCTAAATCAAATTTGCATTTCGAATCACCTTTTCTACACAAATATCTATATTAAATCATAATCACGATTACAAAAATACCCACCCAAAACCCACATTTTTCATAAAAATATGTTAAATCTTATTAAATAAATACAAAAATAAATCGACGTGAGATACTCACTCGTATGTAAGAATTTACAGCTTAATTCAAATTTCGTTCATTCAAGAATTACGATAGGAGTGGCATCTACACTATTAATATGGAAGCTGCATCATTCATACATACCGAGTTACTAATTCTAAACGCTAGATGTCACTAACATTATTTACTGCTGAAGCCGTTGAATTAAGCTGATAAAAGCTTTCAGGTTTTATTGAAAGATTGGCAGTTTTCATATTTTCTATTATTTTTTAAAGATGAATTACATTTTTTTAAATATTTCAGAAAGTGAATCCTTTTGATAAACACTTACATAAAAAATAGATATACGATTTTTAAATTTTTTACGATTACGATTTTTAATTTTTTTTTTTAAATTACTTACTGGTAAAAAAAATTGAGGACCATGAATATTATTAGTAGTGGAATAGTTATCTGAAATAAAAACTTCTCAACCCTCCCCTTCCCCACACCTTCCCCTCATTTCTTCAACTTTCCCCGATTGGGGATTTTTTAATTTTCCATTTTCAAGAAGGTTGATAGATTTTCGTTGTTGAACTAATGAACATTTAAGAAAGCTCCTTATTTTTGTATTTTACAATTTATTTTTATTTTATTTACTCAACTTTTGGTATCCATTTATTAGATAACCAACACCTCTGCCAAAGAATACGCCAAATAGTTCTCTAAGTAAGCAGATGTTCCCGGGTTCCCCGGGTTAGGTGTGTTCATGTCTTGGCGGCGGATGCACCTGCCCACCAGCTGAACGGCGGGCCGGATCGGGAGAAGTAATCTCCATTTTGTCTTTGACATCTCCCGAACTTTTTCTTTTTCCTTCCCTTAAAAAGAACCTCCACACATCGATCCGAAAGATGACATAGACCCCGAGGGAAATTATATCCGCAGGATCTCCTGTGTGGGGTTAATATAAAAAAATAATAATAATAATCTCTTAGTGGTGGCACTAATGAAAATAAAGGTATAATTAAAAGGACAAATTATTAAAAAACTAGGTTATTTTTGAAAAATACGTATATTTCATACACATTGTTATTTTAAAGATACGGCAATACACAGAGATAGGTAGATTTTTATCTTGTCTTACCTAGTTTTACTTTGTATAATATATAATGTTTAAATATCATACATCATTTAAAATACCGTTTATGGTGTTGATTATTGAACCAAAAACACAAGATACTAATAAAAAATTTAGAATATACTTTTGCATTACCGAAATACTAATCTTTATTATTTGCACTTGACTTTCATAAAAACAACAAATAGAAGAAAACTCAGAATCAATTAAATCAAAAACAATAGAATGTTACTGTTAGAATTCATAATCTACTCTTTCATAGTGACGGGAGTTTAATTATTGTGGTGAATAAGGCTTTTAACTAGCTTTAAAACAGTAAAAAGAATTGATTGTTTGCGCCTGCACGCACTCAATATGAATATGAATAAATAGTTTTTTTTTTCATTAAAAAAACTCTAATCTTTCAAAAAAGGCTAACAAACATTTTATTGGATTGAATCACCGACACAATATTGTATTTTTTAGCCTTTCTTAAACAATTTGAGTTTGTTTATGGACAAAACTCTTTATTCATATTTGTGTAGCAATGTCAGAACGCAAACAATGAATTTATCTTAATATTTTATAGCATAACTTTTAAAAGGCGTTTTCCGTAAAATAATTTAACTCGCGCCATCTACGAAAGAGATTATGAAACCTTTTAAGTATCACCTTAAATAAAAACGTCACTAAAACCGTTCTGTATCCTGTATAAGGAAAAAATATGTCGATGATTAAAAACTAGCTACATACATATTTTATAAATTCCCAGCAAATTTACATCTAATTTCTGAACCTATCTGCCATGGATCAGATTATTACATTAGTATTGTGATTGTTATAAACAATAATTGGTTGCTTAATCAGAAAAAAAATCATTTTTACAAAACTTTAAAAAAGTAAAAAAATTATACATACAATAAATGCATCTGACTGTAAAACACAGTAGAAAATGGGAACTAGGGTTAGCACTTCGTGAAGGTAGAAAATAAATATCTAGTCTTAGATAAACCTTTTTGGTAATTTTATATGTTATTGATAAATAAGGATCAGTCAAATGCTTAAAAATAAATCTAAATTATATGTACACATCACAAAATTTGGTTGCTTTAAATGATTACGCTCCTAACTATTTGAGAAAACACATTGAATGAAAGTTTTTTTGTTATTGTTTTTGGGGTGTTATGCCGTGTTTCGCTACCTCCTTCTTTAGCCAACGTTTCGGACAGCGTTACAGTGTCCATCATCAGGGCAGATGAGTAAAAGATGAGTAAAGATTAGTGTGATGAGTATGAGTATGAGTAAAGATTTTTACTCATCTGCCCAGATGATGGACACTGTAACGCTGTCCGAAACGTTGGCTAAAGAAGGAGGTAGCGAAACACGGCATAACACCCCAAAAACAATAACAAAAATACTTTTTGGCCGTGAAAACCTAAAAACATACCTGAATGAAAGTTGTTACAACTTACAAATTCGTACAAACCCATAAATGTAATTTATTATAAATAATTTTAGACATTTACTTACTGCCTACCATCAAAATTTATTATCTGATGAAATACAAAAGAAATGGTCGAATAAGACTAATATATTTGTAGCACGGGACTTTGAGCGATTCACAATTTATTGATTTCAACTAAAATCAGAGTTCAGCTTCCTTTGTGCGTTCTACAGGTTTATTACTATTTATTATTATATTAAGTATATTATTATTGTAAGCAGTGGTATCATCCGATTTCCGTAACAACGGGTTTCCAGTACAATACCTTCTTGTCAGACACTGAAACAAATTTATTTTCGATTATAGATACGGCTAATAAAATTGAATTTGATGCCTAAAAGGTATAGTAAATCACTAGTTTGTATGTGTGCTACTTTATTAATTTGCGTTTTAAATTATGATGCATAGGCCATTAAGGAAATAAATTGGGAATGATTTTAGGAGCATGATTTTAAGGCAACCATGGAATTTTTTGTGGGTTAATTATAATTATTAAGAAAGTAATTTTGCTCTATCTATTGTGGTAATATAACAAAAAATTAAAATTAAAATTGAATTTCGTAAAGAATGTGTTTTTGGGTGAAATTTTTACTTTAACACGAAAAATTTCTGATTCAAAGTACATCAGTAGTTTGAATTTGTGATTTGATTCTACGCCCATCAAAATACATTTATTTTTTATTTTATATTTCGCTTTTATTTTTTATTTTATATTTCGTACCATAGAAACAAATATCAAAATTGTTTTTTTAATAATTTTCATTAACTAACAAATAATTACCAAAGTTGCCTCTAAAATATTAAAATATTTAATGGCCTTTGTGTATATTTCGTAATTGAAAACACAAAAAAATAAAGGAGCACTTATTCGCACTAGATTTTTGCTGTGCCTTTTGATGAAAAAAATGATGTAGTTTTATTGGGTATTTTGGCCGCAAATTTATTTTTAGTTTTGAATTAATTTAATGAAAATAAAAATCTTTTAATAATGAAAAACAATTACTTTGTGTAACAACCACTATTTAATTAACAATATCAACATGTTTCGAAAACTATGTTTTCTTCGTCAGGATAATAAGTTAATAAAAAATAACAAAAGACAAACAAGTATAGACTAATTAGAACATAGACAAAATATTAGAAAGGAGAGGTGATTAATTACCTAAAATATATCATAAAAAACAATTATATAAAATAAAATATAAACATTATTTTAGAATCTGTAAAAAATTACATTAACATAATAATTTTTTTTTTTTTTAAAACAAAACAAGAAGTCTAAATAACAAAATAAATTATTATAAATATAAGTATTAATACGAAAATAAATTTAAAAGATGGCTATTTTTAAAAAACGTTTGGTTATTTATAATATTTAATTTACTATTAACACTTTTTCTAATTTCTAAAATTTCTAAATTATCTAATTGTATACCCGTTGTGTTAGTGTGTAAAATTTTTAAACCTTTATTAATATCAAAAGAATGACCTGTTTCCAAAATGTGGTTTGCAAATTCTGAATAATTATTATTATTTAAACATCTTAGATGTTCCTTAACTCTAATGTTAAAATTTCTAGAAGTCTTCCCAATATAAAAAAGTTACAATCATTACAAATTAATTTATAAACCCCAGATTTGTTCAAAAACACACCTTTGTCCTTGTTATTTAATATATAATTTTTTAATTTGTTATTGGCGTAAAAAGCTGGTTGGATATTATCTGGCATGTTTTTAATTATCAAGTGTTATTATTTAAAAATACAATTTTTCTCCAATTATTATTCTTGTCAACTACGTGTGGATAAACAAAAGATCTAAAAAACTTTTTCTTATATTTTTTGTTTAACATATTATCTAATAATTGTGTGGTATAACCGTTATTTATTGCAATTTGTTTAATTCTATTTAATTCTGTTTTAAATTTTTTTGAAGACAGGGGAACATTAATTAGTCTACTTAGTAAGGTATGAAAAGCTGCTAATTTTTGTGAAAATGGATGATTAGAAGTTTCATGTATAATGATATCTGTATATGTGTCTTTACTAAAAATGTTAAATTCAAATTTATTATTGACAATAGAAATACTTAAATCCAAAAAATTTAAACTGCAATTTTTCCAATTTCTAGGGTAAATTTAATTTTTTTGTGAAGTTTATTGATGAAATTTAAGAAAATATTTAATTGCCTATTAGTTCCAGTCCATATACAAAAAACGTCATCTACATATCTTTTCCAAAAATAAACATATTTTAATAATAAAGCACGACTATAAAGGTTTAAAAATTTTACACACTAACGCAACGGGTATACAATTAGATAATTTAGAAATTTTAGAAATTAGAAAAAGTGTTAATAGTAAATTAAATATTGTAAATAACCAAACTTTTTTAAAAATAGCCATCTTTTAAATTTATTTTCGTATTAATACTTATATTTATAATAATTTATTTTGTTATTTAGACTTCTTGTTTTGTTTTTAAAAAAAAAAAAAAACATTATTATGTTAATGTAATTTTTTACAGATTCTAAAATAATGTTTTTATTTTATTTTATATAATTGTTTTTTATGATATATTTTAGGTAATTAATCACCTCTCCTTTCTAATATTTTGTCTATGTTCTAATTAGTCTATACTTGTTTGTCTTTTGTTATTTTTTATTAACTTATTATCCTGACGAAGAAAACATAGTTTTCGAAACATGTTGATATTGTTAATTAAATAGTGGTTGTTACACAAAGTAATTGTTTTTCATTATTAAATGATGACGCCACAAAGTAAATTTGCCTATTTTGAAGAAATAAAAATCTTTAATTATGTATTTTCATTAAATTAAAATGACTTAGCCTTTGAAAGAAAATTTGCGATTATTGAAGGAGGGCTTTAAATTATTAGAATAAAGTCGTTATATATTCGTCCCAACTTGTCATAAAAATGGAATTCATTTTGATATCCTTTAAAGGTTTGTTATTCTGGAGGTAATAAATAAATTTGTCAATCAAACTTCAACTCCCGAAGACCTCAACTATTTTTAACAAACTATTTTTTACTTTCTCATTTTTTACAATTTTTACTTTCCCTTTTTTTTCATCAGTGTTGTTTTTTGGCATCAAATTCAAATTTTCGTCAGTGTTACCGGAAACCTTCGGAAACCCGTTGTTTGGATGAAATTGATGTTTCACAATAAAAATTACTTATATTTTTGAGAATTCAAATTGTTATCTGTTTCAAAACACACAGAGTGTCATTTCATGTCATTTTCGGAGTAGTATTTATAATAATAAGTACCTATTGTGTATGATACAATTCTACACAAATATTTTGACAGTTTTAAGATGACACTTAAAAGATTTCAAAATCTAATCTTTCACAGATGATATTTCAAATATTTAAAAAAACACTTTTTGCTAATTATGCGTTCAAATATTAAGATGAATTAATTGCGTTGTGTCGAAAATTAAATTCTTTCAAGAAAACCGTACAAATACAATATTCTAACGGTGGTCCAATCCAATATTGCATTTGTATGCCTTTCTTAAGAGAATTGAGTTTAAATTAAATGAAAACAAATCACTTCCCGAAGAGAATTTGCGAAGAATGCAGAAAGAATTGAGTTTGCTTATGGACAAAACTATTTATTCACATTTATACAGCGTGTATACGGGCGCAAACAATTGATTCATCTTAATGTTTAATAGCATAACTTGCAAATAACGTGTTCCTTAAATAATTATACTAGCGCCATCTGTGAAAGAGTAGATTATGAATTATTTTTATTATCACCTTGTTAAACTTTTAAATGTTTATTTTTTAGCAGCAAGAGTGTCTTATAGATATTAATTATATTTATTTACTTTTTATGCTCCTTATTTTCTGTAATTTTTTATGTTCGATGTCTTATAGGTACATAATATTACAGGATTGCACTACAAGTGAGGCATGTTAGTATTCTATGTTGATGTGGACTGAGCAGCACTTTTTATGCTACGAGCGACGAATGATTCATGATTCGAGCTTTTATCGTTCAAATACACTTTTACTCTTTAAAATGTTTAATTAGATCAACACGGTTAATAAATTCATGATTATTACTTTTTTAATCAACTCGTTTCAATTTAAATAAAGAAGGCAGAGTATTATTGGATACTGGGCACCACTATTCCTACCCTTTTCAATTGGTATATTGGGGTTGAAAACAACATACTGAACAATAAGATTATTTGAAATGCTAATATATTGTGATTTTTTTATATCATTGGTGCTCTTGCGTGTCTACAATACGAAAGAACAAAATTCAGAAAATTAATGTCTTTACAATATGTCATATAAATATTATTATATAATATAAAGATATATATCCAAATTCTATAAAAAATATAATCACTACATAAAGATTTTTTTTGCAAATTTTTTCACTCTGCTGTACAGTGATAAGACTTAAGCTTATTGGCTATTTTATGAATACATAATTGATACAATATTATTAATAAATAAAAAAAAATCTTTAGTCATTCGCAAATCTCATTTTCCAATTCCTCACATGGCTGCTTCATAAATATTTGGAGTGGCCCAACAGGACTATCATTTCAGGAGAGCGGAAGATCAGCGGGGATCTTCGTCTGAGTCGGAGAGGGTGTGGGGAAGAGGTTCAGCTCCTGGTAGGATGGTCAGGTGCGTGGCGTCACTCTGGAGAGTGGAACACTCGGCTCTCTTCTGGAGCGCTTGCACAAAGCTCTGAAAATATAACGAGTGTTAAAAGCCTGACTAATTGGACTCAAATCTCAGTATATATTAAGCAGTCAATATGTACATTGTATTAAGTTTAAAGTAACATGAGATTCAACGCAAATTCATAATACGCCCTATTGGAGATCGGGTCCACTAGAATGGAGTGGGCCGATCTGATCCGTGTCTCCACTTTGGAGATTCAGTTTCAAGGCAACTCTGATTGATGTTTTCACCTGAGAGATGACGTCCCCGTGCTTAGTCCGCACCTGGTACAAATATCTATATTTCCTTTGTCGCATCTCGGCTCGCTGCTCGCGGGTTCTCGGCCTTTGAACTCCGTTTTTAAGTCTTTTCTTTTGCGCGCTTATACCTTTAATAAATTAAACAAAAAATAATAAATTAAACATCCACGAAGAAAATAATAATATACGCAATTAGCAAATATAAATATTTCACAACTTTAAAATTATGAAACAAAAAATTACACAACGTTGAGCTTGAGATCAAATAATGCTTCAAAATTGCGGTAGTGCCTGTATCTAGGCGTTAAAACAACACAAATAAAACAAATGGTAACTTCAAATATATCAAATAACCCTTTTTATCATTAGATTTATTTTTTAATGCCTTTGCGAACAAACTTGAATATCGCGTATATAACAGAATTTGAACAATCTTGAAATTTCAAGGTTAATTTTCAAATTTTATTCCAGTTCTGTTATTATATCTATATGATCCATTTGCTTTACAGAACTGAAATAATAACAGAACCTGAAAAAAACGTTCACAGAAATTGAATTTTGATTTTGATATTAAATTATTCACAATCCATAAAATTTTCATTTCAGATAAAACAATAAACTTTAGCATTGTATTGTATCACTTTAATCAATTAAGAAAATAACCAACAGATAAAAACATACGTTAACCAGATAGAATATATATTATTTCTAAAAGCATAGATTATATGTCAAACATGAAATGTTCTAAATAGTAGTCACTATGGTTACGGGAGCAAGAATAAAATTTAATTGTTTGTTGCAAACAAATTAATAATTACGCCAATCAAATGGTACATACAAAGATTACTTCAGATATACCAATCTACTTATTTTTCTTGAGAAAGTTTCTAGGAATCAAGACGAATAGAACCCTTTACACACAGAGTTTGGAGCGGGACGTGCCCCGCGACACTTCAGGCCGCCGCGCAGAAAAGTAAAGACCGAAAGTAAGATAACGGTTCACAGCGCAGTTCACTGTGAGACTTTTCTGCGCGGCGGCCTGAAGTGGCGCGGGGCACGTCCCGCTCCGAACTCTGTGTGTAAAGGGTACTAATGGCTGCGCGGCCTTTTACATACAAAACTTAATTTTCAGTTTAAGGCCAAAATACGCAACATAAATTAAATTTCATTTTTAAATCAAAAGTCATAGTTAATATCTAGCAATGATATTAGCTGGTTTTTTATGTGTGTTAAAAATTATTAAATATAGGCTTTAATAATTTTGGAGAGAACTTTGGTAATTATTTGTGAGTTAATGACAATTATTTTTAAAATAGTGTTGTGCTGTGTAAATAAGAATGAATATTAAATTTTTAAAATTTAGCTTATTTAAAAAACCATTTTATGAAAATAAAAATCAACTAAATTCTATTCAAACTATTCCCATTAGGTAGTAGTTCCGGCGACAGTCATACATACATATGACGTCATTATATTTCAATATCTTTGGTTAGAATGTTAAACTGGAAAGGACTGATTTTTCTTATTTAATTTGTCTAATTTGAAATAAATTTCCACACAAACACGTTTTTTAACAATGTTCTCTTTAAAATTATATTTTTTCATATTATTGTTCACTCCAAATGCCAAAATAATGCCAAAGTTGGGTCTAAAAAGTTGAAAAATGGAATCCTTTGATGGTTTATCACTCAAGCAAAATGTGATGGTCGTTTTTACGTACAGAAAGACCAAAATATTTAATTATATAAACCTGGTAGAAAAACCTAAACCTAATAAAGCTTATGTGAAAAACACTGTAAAAGTAAACTTCTTCTAGAAAAGTTTATCTACAAAACTATCTGATAAGTTAAAAAAAGGCAACAGAAACTTTATTTCCTAAGCAATGGCGAAGAAAGTAGAAAAAAAGAAAATAGTAATGGCGCAATAGAGCTAGATGGTTGAACGTAATTTTTTTGTTTCAATGAAATCGCAATACATAATATTATAAAGTAGATTGTAAAAAGTAAAAGCTAACGTGTTGGCAGTAAAGCTTTCAACGCACGCACTACAATACAACTTTTGTGAATTTGAATCGATGTTTACTAAGTAAAACACATTGTGGAAAATCGAAGATTTGGAGAATCGAATCCAAATTCTTTCGACTCAACGCCAAACGCGTTCGCTACGCTATGAAGACAGCACATTGGGCCTTCATAATTTTCACACGAACAAATAATTTTAATAATTAATGTGTATACTTAGCAAACTAAGGTTGAGTTCTTCAAGCAAATAATTATGTTTAATAAATCTATTTATTATAAATATAGATTTTTTGCGCCGATTCGAGATATAAACCATGCATTATTACTGAAGACGGTTCAACGAGTAATAAACAACAAGGCAAAAGGTAAATCTGCAGGTCACGCTGGACTCTCCATAGAGTGAAAAATGTTGTGAGTTACACACCAACACAAATAGCCTCTCTCTCCCCCTTCGTGGTCGGACTTAGACATATTCGGAAACAATTATTATCACAAACAATAAAAGTACCTATTCCACAGAGCCGGCAATTAAATTTCATCATATCATCCGCTAACTACAAGCCCATATGTTTTGACACAGTCGTTGCGAGAATCTTATAAAAAGTTAAATTCATCGAAAGTAAACTCGGAAGAGAGGATTCTCAAGTGGGATTTAAATCTGGCTGCTCTACGGATACAGCCATCTATATTAGGAAGCAGACAAGTGGGTACTACAAGGATAGAAAAAAAATCTACCCGTGCTTCCTAGGCCTAAGCAAAGCTTTTTATAGAATTGCCCATAAAGAGCTACGGAACATAGCCTGATGAAAGTCTAGAACATCAACTATTATTTATTGACTGTGCGGATGGTACAACCAGCTTCGAAAACTTCGAAGATTGAATAATAGTCTTTCAGAGCCAGCCAAATTAAGGAGGCTGAATGTCTCCAGTTCTTGGATGAGCCTAGTAAAATACTGAGCAAAACAAGAATCGGATGCCACATTGGCGGGTAAGTATGCATAATATGAAATAAACAGATGATGTGGCCAAACTATTTCCGTCAACAAGAGCAATGATACAACTGGTGGCCATAATGGGAATCGTACGTTGACAGACATGGTTAATTTAGAATGCCAACAAAATTATCGCTTCTTAAATTTAAGGATTTTCCATTTTTAGAGAAGAGCGCGCATTACGCGAGCCAACATGCTTGCCAGGAGATTTAACAGATGTAGTCCTATAGAAACAGCCATTCTAGGCATATTGTATGAGCCTGTACACTGAACACTTGCGAACGGTACATGGATCACTGCTTTGGTGCATCACAGAGTAGCCAGAACGAGTCAGTCATTCCGAAAATTCGAGAACACTCTCATCCAGACTGATGTAATTCGCTGATGGAGTTTCAATTTTAGTGGATCAAAATAAAACATACTAACTCTCCTAATTGAGAACGGAGTTACCAACGTTATTACCATCTACTTCTGAAAAACTGATTCAATAAATCCTTCACCGCCAAATATATTCTCATAATACATAACTAAGCACATTGATTAAAAAAACCGCTTGTTGTGACCTACACAAATCGTAATTAATTGAAAAAGTAGAAAGCGTAATTATTCTCTTAGTTAACTCGCATACGTTATTTATTTACAATAATCATATGATACATACATACCATCTAAAGTGTAATACGAATAAATGGACAGGTTTTTACAACAACGAGTACCTATAAATAATAATATTAATAGTGGAATACAACAGAGATATCGCAATTTATGGTGAAAGTAGAAAGCACGCTTGTTTTCTTCATTGTGGACTCGCTTACATTTAGAATAATGATTGTAAAAGCATACATTTTTAAAGGCATACGTGTTTGTCGCAAACGAATGTTTGTCGCATACATCTTACTTATAAAATAATCGTAGAAGTCGCATTTGGTGGTAAAAGTAGAAATCATGCTTACTCTCCTCGTGGTGCACGCCGGTGCCAGTGATGCAGCTCTGCGTGAGCAAACCCAGCACAGTCATGAAGGGCCACACGCCGAGGATGAGCCATGAGAACCAGCAAGGCACGGGCACGGAGGGGCGCAGGTTGATGCGCTCCCAAATCTGGAACATACAGGGAAAATATAATAGTACATATTGTGCACGTGCAAATTTCAGACAAATTTCTTAAGTTGTTAAAAAATGTTTTTAGGAATATATTAATTTAATTAAATGAAGACATTATGAGCGAAACTCAATCGAAAATCTGGAAACAGAAAAATCAGAAAAAGATATTGGCACCTCTGGGACACTAAAGTGACCGAATTGGATATCGACACCTTAGCTCAGTGGATAAGAGCCCCAACCCGGAAAGTAGGGAGGTCCTGGGTTCGTGTCCCAGAGGTGCCAATATCTTTTTCTGATTTTTCTGTTTCCAGATTTTCGATTGAGTTTCGCTCATAATGTCTTCATTTAATTAAATATTACAGTTTGAGGTTTTACTCATAAAGTTAAAATAATAAATAATAATATATTAATTGTAAGGTTGGCATCAAATATCCTATAATAGAGACAAAACCCAAATTTCTTTTATTCCCATATGTTCACTAGCACCTCTAGCGGCAAGCGTTGGGAAAATGCTGCCAATTTTTACTAGAGTTGGGCATTTTATTATTATTCTAGATATGAGGTGTTATTTATTTATTTAAGGAACATTAACAGTCTTAGTAATACAATAAACATAAGAGGATATAGTTGTGATACAATTTATAGGAAATCCTACCGATGTTTCCTAGCAGCTACAAAAGTCTTTTTTTATATTAGCTCAACGCAGAAGGCCCCGAGGAAAAATAATTCCTTCAGGGCTTATGTCATCTTTGGTAATTATTTTTTTTTTACATGAGCTCCATACAGGAGGCCCTGAGGAAAATAATTTCTCTCAGGGCCTATTTCATCTTTGGGTATGCTGTGGGGAGGGTATTTTTAAGTAAAATGAATAGAGGAGAGTTCTGGGAAGGAAAAAGGTTTAAAGATTGGGTAGGAATCTGGGATTCAGTGTGTCCTGGTCATCCGTCTCCAAGACCTAGACAAACCTAACCCAATGAACCCGGGAACCCCTGCTAAATCACCAAACGTAGCGAACCACTTGGGATGACCTATGGCAGAGGTGTTGATTATCCAATAAAGGTTCCCGGGGCGGCGGTACCCATTCTCGTCTCCCAAATTGGTAATGGTCGTGTGGAGAATCTTTTTAGGGAAAAGAAGAAGAGGAAGTTGTGGGAAGGAAAGAAGTAAGAAGGGTGAAAAATGTTAGGAATCTGGGACTCAATGAGTGACGAACGTATGAATCATCTCTACCACTGCGGTGCAAGACGATGGGTCGAAAGAGTCTGGCTGGAGAGGTTTAGGTTAGGTCTCCCTCAACCAGCCTCTCCCAATCCAATAGTTGATCAAACGCATTTGCCGCCAAGTCCTAGACAATCCTCACCCCATAAACCCGAGTTGTCACCAAACGTGTAGCGAACCACTTGGGTTGACCTATGACAGTGATGTTGGTTATCCAATTAATGGTTCTCGGTTCGGCTATACCCATACCCGCCTCCAAATTAAAAATCTTGACCACAAATAATATAACCACAGCTGAATTCAAAAGGCTAACAATGGAGAAGGCAAAAACTTCAGAGACAACTTATGAAGGTAATATTGCAAACTTAAGAAGACTTAAATATACTACAAACCTAAGAAGGCTTAAATGTTACAAACTTAAGAAGACTTAAATATTACAAAATAACAAGTTCGACAAAGGGCTGAATAAAGTTTAGAAAAGTCTGCAAGGTTTGGTTCTGCAGTTTTTGTTGTTTGTAAAACCCACACAAAATAAATAGTGTTGAAACCGAAAGTTGTGATTTGTATTTCTGCATGATTTATTCGCGTAATTGTAGAGCATTTCTAGTCTAAAACCGCAATCGTATTTGAAACTGAATTTAACGAAGCGCAGTCGTAGAATAATTGTGCAAATTAAATATAGTCGTAGATTTGTGTAAAATACGCCATCATTTAAGAGTAACCGGCCAACTGACAACTTTATTGTCACAAATAAATTATTATGAGACTTGAGGTTTTTTAAATTAGCACCATACGAAGCTAATGTAAAAAAACCTCAGCCCGGAGGAAAACAATTTCGTTCAGGGCGATACCATCTTTGGATATGCTAAGTGGAGGGTCCTTTTAGGAAAAGGAAGGAGAGGAAGATCTGGGAAAGAAAAAAGTATAAGGGTTTATCCAGAGAGATCCAAAGCGATGATCCGTGAGAGGTCAAAACGTCTCCCTCAACCAGTACGGATCCGGACAAACCCTATGAACGTGCACCCCTGCTAAGTCACCAAACGTAGTGAACCACTTGGGGTGACCTATGGCAGAGGTGTTGGTTATTCAATAAATGATTCACGGGACGGCGGTACTTAATTCGACCCCCAAATTACGTAGGTAGGTACGTCCTACCAGATTATTTCAAAGGCTCGCAGTAAAATAACTACCATATGTATTCCTCTCTGCCCATAATACTAAGGATGGGTTGTTTCAAAAAATTTGATGGATTCATCAAATATTTGAAGTTAATTTTCACGTTCTGTGTAAGTTCTATTCAAGTTCTGTTATTACATCATTATAGGACAGTTGCTTCACAAAACTGAAATAATCACAGAACTTGAATAAAACTTACACAAAACGTGAAAATTAACTTCAAATATTTGATGAATCCATCAAATTTTTTGAAACAACCCGTCCTTATGAAAGGAAATAACTATACCAAGTCAGTGGACATCTTCAATGTATCTTTAAACAAATATAAAACATTGTAACTGAGGCTATTCAATTGTGTACAATAAATACTGTATATATGTTATTATTCATAAAATATGTAAAAACCCACAAAAAGGGCGTTAATAAATAAATAAATAAAATTTCTAGACGTAAGATATTTTACTTTTTTTAATACGTTATTTAATGAGTATTATATGTAAATAATGTGTTATACTGTTGTGATTGTAAAATTTTTTTTTATTTTAGAAATTTTAAGAAGGAAACATAAAGTAAAAAGATGTATAGTAAAAGAGAATGAATAATAAACATATGTTTAGTTAATAATATTTTGAGTAAACAATGAGTATGAAATTTTGATCTCCGGTGACTTTATAACATGTTATTTTTTCAACATTTTTTTCTTCAAAACCTAACAAAAATTATTATTTTTCTTGTCATCACTGATCACCGAGTAACCAAATAAACCGTCACCACCAGCCTAAATTCCCAATACCTAATGATTTTTATGTTTTTATTTGAATAAAAAAAAAACTAAAAAAATGTAACAGGAGACTTAATCTTATTAACATTTTTTACTCTAAATGATGTTCAAGTCACTGATTAAAATAAGTCAAATACGTCACTTAACACAGTTCGTTCACGTCAGTAAAGTATCGCTAAAATGGACATGATTTGCATATCCCCCTGTCTTTGTTGCAAAAATAAGATTGAACATAATGACTAATGTTATTGTTTATTCAGTACAAAGAAACATTCCTTCCTTCTAAGTCATAACTATAATTAGAAACGTTTATCTTAAATTATAATAACAACAATAACAATAAACAAAAACATTAATTAAGATAAAGCGGAATAAAGGAAAGTAAAATTGTGTGTAAATGATGAAAGGGAAATTATGTTGCAAACTTGATAAAATGAGTACAAAATAAAGAATAGCATACTGAGATAATAAAAACATAGGTATGTCCGTGTCGGAACAAACATAAATATAACATTTCAGTGTCTCATGTGCATACATAACTTCATTGAATTAGTCTTCTTTAGCCCTATTTTGATTTGAAATTCAGATGAAACGGAAATGACGCATTGCCGTAAGTACGAAGCATCAAACTGCGCTCATTATGATGACTTTGATTATATTCAAGGCTTCTTTTGGTTGAAACATGAAACGGAAATGACGCATTATGCGTTACAGTACCTAAGAAGCGTAAAATTGCGCTCATTGGCCGCTTTGATTATGACCTCACATTTCAAGGCTCCTATTGGTTGAGAATGTGTGGGCGAAAGTTTCACTACAACCGCGTGTTAACTGCACTCGATTTTTTTAATGTCAATACTGCGCAAGAGTCCCAACTGCTTCTTATCACCTGCAGTCATTGAGACCATGGTATCCCCAATTGGGGTGAGTTTGAAAGTAAGTGTGGAGAGGAAAGAGATGGGAAAATATCTGGCTATTCAGATCTAGTCACCAAATACGGCTAAAGGTATTTCAAACAACTTTTAGTCTTAAAGCGTGGCGATACTGAAAGTATCTTCCACTCTGGAAAGTGTCGCTAATAAACCTTATATTATTTTAAATGATCAAATTGTTAAAACACAAATTAATCAAATATAATTTACTTGCGCACGCCGGAACCCGCGACATACGGATCCCTAAACGAGAATCGTACCCGTGGACCACAGGGACCGTCTACCTATCGAAGTTTATAATTTGTTAATAATTACAATGATTTATTTAATCTTTCTCAATAGTATTTTTATTATCATAAGCTCATTAAATTAATGAAAGCATTATTACACCAGAGTACTTACGTGAAATATAATAAATTCTACTTACGATCGGCTTTTGGTAAAGATTGCTTGAAAGTTAATTAGTATTTGACCTACCCAATTAGCCATTGCCAGTCGCTCGATCAGGAAGTCAAGAGAAGCCGCTAAAATGGCCCCTCCATAAACCGCTGTTCCAAATATCGTCAACCCTGAAAAAAAATTGTCGTAAATTATTTATCAAGAGTGTAATCGTGTTTCGCTTTGAAAATATCTCTAATTAGTTCAGTAATTATTTAAAACTACATCAAGATCTCAATCAGTCCTTGAAGAGAATTGGGAGTGAGTAATCAATCTGATGTAATTAGTAATTAGTGATGAAGAATACATTACAAATAAATTAATCTAAACGAAACATGAAACAGAACAAGACCAAGATTTTTTTTTAAAAGTTAACGGATCGTTGTGCTTTTTGAAGTGAAACTTCTTTAGCGCCGTTTCAGCAACCAGAGAGACAAAGGGCTTAAATTTTACGAAACTCAAAAAAAAACATTTTTGTTTTGTGAAATCAATATCCAATCTTCAAACCACTTTAAAAAACAAGCAAAAGAAAATAAAGCGACATCTAGCGACTTACTAGTTTCACTTCTATCGCGTGTGAATTACACACTCTTCTTTTTTTTAATTATTTCCATTCGGAAGTAATCTCGCCGGCAGTCGGTCGGACACCGTAGTATATCTCTTGTATTTGAATATCTTTGCATGGAACCAACAGAATATTATCTAGAAATTTCTCAGCTCTTGATTCTGAGATCAAATTTTTCTTTGCCTTCCTCGGTTCTTCGGGTCATTTTGACCCGAAACTGAAATTTAACCGACTTCATGACAATTATTAATTATCCATTCACTTATTGTAAAAAACCCATATTGTAAAATTATGGATAAGTCTCTTATGTAAGGAAAATTACGTTTTTTTCTATCTTAAGTTCCTCGGGTCATTATGACCCGAAACTATAAATTAACTGATCATAAAAGTCGTAATTATTAATATAATTAATAATGACTTCATGACAAATATTAATTATCCATTCACTTATTATCAGTATTGCAAAAATATTGGACAAGTCTCATATGTTAAGAATTTTTTTTTTTTTCTTTTTTGGGTTCCTCGGGTCAATAATACCCGAGTATGAAAAAGGTCCTTAGGTCAGAAATGCCCGTGTCTTGTAAATAAAAAATGCTTCGTTACAACGAAAAGTTTTCTAAGAATATACTTACACACTTATACATGTATATTTTGCTGTGTCTTTATTTTTATTGAAAAAATTTGGAAAAAATATTTATATTAAAACCATTAATTTTTTGAAATCGGGTCAACATAAGGCCTTAAGTGTACATAGTATTTGAGGAACCGAGGAAGGTTAAATATGATGCGAGATTCAAGATCAAAGTTTTGAGCTAGTAAATACTAACAGTGTTTCAGAATGAATGCGAATATGCGAACATAAATAGTTACCTTTTTTCCAACACAGGTTGAGGATGGCAAATAAGATTGCTGTCCCAAGAAGGGTTGACACGCATAGCCATATCTGCGAAATAAATACATTTCAGAATAAATTCGCTGGAACTATGCAATCATTCAAAAAGATAGCAGCTTATGGAAAAAATTAGGTAAAGATAATAAACACATATCTAAATAGAATTCTTGTGTTCGAATAGGTAATAAACAAAATACTATCACTTATAATAATATTTTCTAAAACACTTCTTATCAAATTTTTTATACGTTTTTAAAGAAAATGTGACTATTTTTCAACGAAATGATTTAGAAAATGCGCAGGATTTTTTTGTTTGTATTATACGACTCACTATTGATAAGTTTTAGGAATTGATTTCTCTTCTATTTTACCAATTATTATTTTATGTGTTAGTATTGTAGTATATCTGTATTTTTCTAAGAATACATAATTTGGGAAAAGTCAAATTTCTGAAAATACGCCTAGTAAGTAATCGAATATAAATTGAGATATGATGAGATTTTCACGGCAAAAGTAATATCGTTATTTAATTTTGGGATGTTACGCCGTGTTGCGCTACTATCACATCATACATCACACATCACATATCACACATCACACATCATACATCACACATCACACATCACACATAACATAACACACATCACACATCACACATCGCACATCGCACATCACACATCGCACATCGCACATCACACATCGCACATCACACATCAAACATCACATATCACACATCACATGTCACACATCACACATCTTCCCTAAAGAAGGAGGTAGCGCAACACGCATAACAAGTGCTACGGAAGAAATGTAATATTTTGTGAAAATTCTCTCTGATTTATAAATATCTTGTACCAATAAATAGACACACTCTGAAAATATTTTTTTTGGAGGGGGATAAATTACTAAGAGATCTTACTTATGACGGTACGCTACAATTAGTTTAAGTTCAAGCCTCGTTGGGTTCCGTTGATATAATTACTACATTAGTGAAGATACGGCTGTGTTCAAAATTAGTCCTTAGTCTTATTTCATATGCTTTCCAGAAGCTTAGCCAAATCTATCTAATATATATCTTATCAAATCTATACAATACGATTACAGAAAGAAAAATTACACACTACAAAATTTTATTCATTTTTATTGCTACGTGTGATAAACGGTAAATATCCAGGTTAACACCCACCGGTAAAGTCTTCTATAAATTGAGTAAAGATGGAGATATTTTTTTTCCGCGTAAACGTAGAAAGTAATGTAAAGAGAAAACTAAATGACGCTAATCTGAAAGATAGAAGAAGTTCAGATCGCCCGAGGAAGTCATAGCACGATCAACTGAATCAAACTCTTGAAAAGGGCCATATCAAGAATCCGAATTGCAAGTAACAAATTCCAACGTACGTAAATATCGTTCTCCGTTAGTAGCGAAAATCGTGTATTTCTTTGTTGTGGGTAGGTACCTCTTTACAATCAAGTTTTTTTTTGTTTCGCCTTTTGGCTAGGGTAATTTAACATGTAAGTGAAATCCAGGACGCCCTAGGAAGACATGGCACGATCAAATGAATCAAATACTTGAATCGGGCCACGTCAGAGTCAGTAATACTAACACTTTTATCTCTATTTTTATGTTACTTATTTCAGAAGAATTCTTCACGAAATCCCACGAAATGCTACTTCTATTCCTCTTTTGTATAATGTTAATATAAGTACTTGCATACTGCTTACTAACTCCGTGTGCACAGACATTGGAGGGTCTAGAGTCGTTAAAATAAATGTAGCTTTGTTCAATAAAAAAGTATAATCTTGACGTGTGCGATGAAGGAAGAAACCATACGTTTCCTTATAATGTCGTTGGGAAAGTGGTGGGATCCCCTCCAACGTCAAGAGTCAGAGTTTCAGAAAAATACCTACGAATGATGTTACATAGGTATCCCAATACACAGAGACATTAGAGGTACGTATGACCAGATGGACAAATGACCACTTACCGTGTGATGCGTTTTCTCGGATAGATAGTCGTAAGCGGCCAGGCCGGCTATGGCCACGAACAGGCCGGTGTGCAGGCCGGTTATGAAGAGCCCCACGTACTGGATCAGCATTGTTATCAGACCGAACAAGAAGCCGGCTGAGAAAGCGACGGCTGGAAAAGTTAAACGCATGTTATTATTCAGTGTACATACATGATACATACCCATTTTAGTTGCCTACCATAACAGAATAATAAGAACACTAGAAATGCTTTTCATACAAATTTTAATTGAAACAATTTATTTATTTATATTTATGTTGATATCGCCACTGACTTAATACCTTTTGGTTCTAGATCACTTAGAACGCGCTTCTTCTTACTTGCCTGATATCGTTTATCGCAACTTAATCATAATCATAGTGTAATACAATTTTGTTTTGGAAATTGGCCCGATTGACCAAACTTTTGTCCCTTGAAAAATCACGGAAACTGACTTTACTTGTCAAGATTAACCCTACGAAATTTAAATAAAATAAAAACTCTTTTCAAACACGGAGTTTGATAACTGTCTGTTCAAGATATTTTATACTACAGGTAGGGTTAGATACTTTTTCACCTATCTGAATTATTGACACATCAGTTCCATGTTCCAGTTCTGCTGGTAATATATTATGTTGATATTCTATTTCAATATATAGTGCAAGTATCTACATAGACTAGCTCCCCAGTTAGACTTGAGAATATTTCTCTACTAATTGGGTAACAAAAACTGTTAATGAATGATGTAACATATTCTTATTGTGAATATTTGTTTTTTTTTTCTAAATTACAATAAAATAAAAAAATAAAAATAGCTCTTAAATTCGAAAAAAATCCGAGTTCTCAAATTTGAGTCAAACAGATCCATAACCTAAATTAGCATTTTTTAGAATAAAATGTAAGTCAGTAAATTTGCTGTCAGTATTGGGACTTTCTGCCCTCGTTGGTAGCCTTGGGACGATCAAGGCAAAACAATATATTAGGTCAGCGGCTAGGGTCTAGGCAGATACCCTGGCTTTCGTTAATATTCGTACGAAAAAAACTCTTGACAATTTTCCAAATTGCAGGATTTATTATCTTCGTTAAATTCCTTTGGGAGTGTATTGTTTCATCAGCAAGTTACAAACATCTTTGATTTGAGCTCCCGCGCTATAACAGCGCTTCGAATGTTTTCACCGGAGGCAGAACCCACAACTCCGCCTCCTGCACAAGGCCCCAGATAGGTCTAATAAAAAACAGAGCGTGCAATTCACACGCGGTAAAAGTGAAACCTTCAGAAAAGTTAACAAGAGTGGGAAGTCTACAAAGCACCGCACAAAGAGGAAACTGATTAGTCTATTTCATTATCTTGCAGGCTGAAAACTATAGATGTATGTGTTTGTCTCTTTTTAGTGAAGCTTTTTCGTGTTATCGAGTTTCAAATCAAAACGGTGCTAAAGAAGTTTTCACTTCAAAAGCAATCGCGGTGGAGGAACCAAGAAACTTAAATTTTGTTTGTGACAAGAAAACATACACCTAGCTTATTAATATTTCAGTCTCTCCGGAGTAGGTCGATTTAAATATTCTCTATACCGAAGAGTTCAAATCATATTTTATTTAAACATTATATGTATGTTCATGAGACGGATTGTGGTAAGATAATACATGTACATTCTAACGGAGCTTCACGTTCGTTGGTGAAATGCATTATACATATGGTTTTATATTAGTGATCGACGAGCCGTTCAATGCAATTCGTTAGCCATAAGTTGTTACAATAGATTGTTAAGTCTATGTTTAGTAATAAGGTATTTTAATAATAAATTACATACTTAAATTCAATTTTTTATAAGAAAAACTCTTTGTTTATAACTTTTGGTTATTCCCATCAATGTAATACATCATTGAAGAAGATGACAATAGCAATCTAAATGAAAATATTAAAGAGAACAAGACATAGAAAATTAAAAAAATATAATGGTCGCAACTGGGACTCGAACCCAAAACCTCTCGTCTAACCGGGACGTGCGCCTTTACCAATTCCACCGTTGTCGCCTTCTGTCAAGCCTTCATATTAGTCAATTTCATATTTAAAATTTCTAGAATTAACAATATTATCTACAAAAACAAAAAAATTTTAAAAAATGGAAAAAAAGAAAAAAAATTCCATGTGGAAAAAAAGAAAAAAAAAACCTTTTTCTATTTTTCTGTGTATGTTGTCTTTCATAATTTTCGTTTAAATTATTATTGTTATCTTCTCCTTCAATGAACTTCGCCTTTGAAATGATTTTCACAAATTGCACAAATCATCCAAATGGTATTTATTATTATTATGATTAAAAATACTGCGAAAGCAGGTTTGAGACCTGATGGTATGCGAAAATTGATGGACGTAAAAAACTGGACATCTTAAGTCGGTGGTGAGTATTTATTCTTCTTCTCGTAGTTAAAAACATCATGTGATGGAATTGGAAGAATGACGTGTAACTCATCACCATGACATGTGGTACTCCTTACCAAAAGCCTACGCATTGAAAACATTTCGTAAATTTAACAGTTAGTGTTTATTATTATTAACGTTACTGTTTTTATTGCCTACCATATGCATTTATTTGTATTGGATGTAGCTTTTTGTATAGTGGCTCCCATAAATTTCAGTCAATCATCATTTAGTCAGTTTGTGTATCAATCATGAATCTATAATCTTTACAGCAGGCGTATCAAACCTGCGGCCCTAGTATTGCAACACACATAATCAGGAAGCGTTCTACGTAAATTTTTGACATTATGAGCATATGCTAGGAACGTTTTTCAAGACTGAAACATATGAAGAAATCAGAGCAAAACATTCCGACAAGCGTTTTAAGAATTGTCTGCATTAATTTCACAAAAACAAGGTTTAATTTCCCGTCTGTTTACTTGGATATACTTTCATTTCATTATAATGTAATTTTCATTATGCCATCTCGAACAGGAGGTTGAATCATCAGAGTATTCCCGAACAACTCAGTGGAACTGAGTACACTCTCGTACAGATCCATTGGTTTCGAAGTAGTGAAGTGCGACATAGGTTTTTCTATAAATCTAATACGTCTCTTATAGATCTTTTTCAAGTTATTTTCCAAGTTATATGAAGGTTCTAAATTTATACCATTATTGGCCAGTTGTTTCCCATAACTTAATTAAATCAGAACTTCAATAGAACATTTATATAGAAGTTGAAAATGAACTTTGAAATTTTGATGAATTATTCAAATTCTGTGAAACAATCCGTGTGGGAAAATTTGTGCTTCTCTTTGTGTAATCAATATATTGGAATCGTCTTATTTTTACGCCTGTTTTGGCCATTAGAAGAAGTACTTTTAAATTAGTTAGATTTAATTGGATGAACACAATATTATAAATACGTTTTATTTTTAATCCTGCATGATAAGTGGATAATGCAACACTCAGTCCCAAAGTTAACAAAACAATTAAAAAATAACATTATGAGTGTATGCCAACTTAAATATTTACATGTTATATGTGATCTAAGTTAAACTATTACTATTTTTAAAAATCGAGTGCAGTTCATGCGCGGTAGAAGTGAAACCCTCAAAAACTAAAGTAGACAAGAGTGGGTGTGGGGAGGCTACAAAGCATCGCAAATAGAGGAGACTTATAGGCTACAAAGCACCGCACAAATAGGAGATCGATTTGTCTATCTCTAAGTTCTATAGATGTATGTGTTTATCTCTTTTTAGTGTCGCTTTTTCCTTTCATGTTGTTTCAAATCACAACGATGCTAAAGAAGTTTTCACTTCAAAAATGTGGCCCAGAGAATCCAAAAGATTGAAATTACATGAACACATACAGCAAGTTTAGTATGTTTTAAACAGCTTGAATGGATGACTCATATTTTTTAAGTGCGGGCAGTTAAATTTATTAGGAGGGGAACAAAAATACAAACAACTGTATTTGTACTGTAAATAATACTACGCCGACACTTTGTATGACTATATATAAATGTATGACCTGGCAATTGATCCCCAACAGTTTGCCTTCTAAAATTATAATTTTTTGTGCATTATTTAAAAATTTTTAACCTAATATCGACTTCAAAAATATCTTTAACCAGCTAATCCGGCCACGCGCTGCTGTGGCAACGAAACCCAATGCCATCTACTGGATGGTTACCCAATCTTTATAACCACCGCCATCTGTTGTACACAAATCAAATCACCAACCCGCTCGTTCACCACATACAGACATTCTCCTTTGTATATTATATAATCAGCTCTAAATTCGACTGTTGTGAACTCATTAACTTACGAACACCCACAGTAACCACACGACAAAATACAATATTCTACAGCAGCACTCATAAGCGTGACTACATTGCCCACTCTCCGATACAACGACTTCACACCACGAGAAATAAGTACTTGGGTGATGTTGACATTTTCAATATCAATTTGGCGATTTTTGTGGATCATCTAAAACATTTATATATATATTTTTTTTTTTTTAAAGAAAGACAAACATTCCCGGGTTACGAATAACCCAACAATGTTTGAAAATCTCCTACTACCAGCACAGAAAGCCGAAAATGTTGCTTGTGTTGTGATGGAGGACTTGGCCAGCCGAAGAATCGAACACGGGACGCCCGGGTGGGACCCAAACGCGATGCCCACTCAACCACTGACCAGTCGACTTATTTCAACACTATTACTAAACACATCTTGTAAAAATATAAAATAGCTGTATTTTTCTGTTTTTGTTAAGAGTTTGTATGACTTTTATCTAATGTAGTTTTATTTGTATTATTTCCTAAGCTTCAAAGTCAAATATAAATTACACAATAAATCATGTTAAATAAATAAATAAATAAATGATAATTCAACCAATTTACCCAAGATCTTGACAAATTATGTACTTAAACCTTTCTCATGAATCACTCTATCTATTGATGAAAACCGCATGAAAATCCGTTAAGTAGTTTTTGAGTTTATCGCGAACATACAGTAGAGATAATTAGTTGGCAAAACAAATACGTACAGTTTATAGTCTAGTAGTTATCTAATTTTAACGTTGATGGATTTGAAAGAAAATTTGTTTTATATTTTTGTTATTCGGCAGTATATTCTCTTTGCTCACCCTTTAGTGGACTCTCGTGGATAGTTATATTTTGTGTGAATAGGTATACCGTATTTTCCCTAAGCCGGCTGCATATTGTATTAACTATGCCGGGGGAGGCAACAGACATGAAATCGTTTATTTAAAGCTGTCCATCGATTTGTCGATGTCATATGACGTCATATTCATGGTAATTGAATGGTTTGACGAGGAAAGGGAATATTTTATTTTTAAAACAAACTTGTGCAGTTTGCCTAATAATTTATTTTATACTAGCTGGGGGCTTCGCTCGGATTGATATGAGATTGAACTGACATTCGAACCTTCAGCTCTTATAGATATCTTCAAAAGAACGCCCTTCAGGTAAAAATGAGAACTTTCTTCGTGGATGGAGGATAGATGGCTACCACACCATATTACTCCCTTTATCGTACCGGGACTCGTTTCTGAGTTTAAGCGACAGTGACAACAACAGTTAGGTATAATAACTATTTTTGAATTTTCTCGGCGACTGTGATTCCTCTTAATAGACCAGTCAGACAAAAAACATAAAAACTCCGACGGTAAACACAAACTTTGGACAAAGGCACCACAAAATATCAGGCAATAAAAACTTTTTAACAATCTCTCACACGGTTCAAAAAAAAGAGGGAAAAAAAATTCAAATACACTTTGTACACTTTATAATAAACTAGCTGGTACCCGATATGCGTGTCAATGCCATTTAATAAATAAATTGTTTCTCTGTACGTGTCCTTTCCCATTCACCTTCCGCCTCCCCCTTCCCCCCTCCTCCCACCCCCTCCCTTCTCCCCCTTCCACCCACTTTAAGGAGATTCATTTTTTGAAATAGATTTTAACTACGACGCCTGAAATAAAATTCCCCGCAAATATATCAACATCGTTTCCACGACAACGATTTGTTTTGCTTTTCTTCTGACGTTAGCAATAACTCGCTTTTATTAAGGACAGAAAACGTATAAAAATTATAATATATTAAAATTTAAAATTTCATAACGCCAGAGTTTACCGTTATATACAGTCTATATTACTCGCATATAATGTAGATTTATTTCAGTGCAGAAATTCTGGGACTAACTACCATATGTATTCCTCTTTGCCCAGAATACTAATGGAGGGAAACAATTATACCAAGTCAGTGGACATCTTCAATTTATCTTTGAATAAATATAAAATATTGTTATTGAGGCAGTTCAGTTATGTACAATAAAATGTTTTTTCTATGCTATACATGTAAAAGCCCCGAAAAAGGGCGTTTATTTATAAATAAATAAATAAATAAATTTCTATCGGTGAAAGAATTTTTAAAATTGGTTTAGTGGTTTGTGTGTGAAAGCGTAACAAAAAACACACGCAATTTCGCATTTATAATATTAGTATAGATATTGATTTAATGCAGGCTGATATTATCAGATACCAGATAGGTACATCTTTGTAAAAGAGATTAGTTTTAACACTTTTTGACGTGATAACGTCTTATAAATTGATGAACGCCGGCAGCACTCACGAAAAAGTATGACTCATTGTCACGTTGTCACGTTCCGCCTAAGCCCAGCGTTCAATCGAGAGCGCGGAACAAGCGTTCGGCTTGTGACGCATCTATCTCTCTTCCACTCCATCGTTATTATATGACGTTATCACGTAAAATTATCGTCCGTAAACCGACTTTACAGACTATCAATTTTTTTCCCAAGAAATCAAAACCAAAAAATATTTTTTCAATTGATGTTTTGTGCATTTTTGATTCCAGAGTTTTAGGGCACGAGAGTTTTGTCTGCTTCATTTAACCTATTACCAATCTTCCTTATGGTTAAGATTTCAAATCGATCCGTTTAATGCCACAAGCAAACAAGCATTGATGCGCCAAGACTCTGTTTGGAGTACGTCGAACTCGACGGCACAAATTATCACATACAAAAAACTGCTTACGACTTGGAATTACAAGGCATGAACAACGAACGCATAAACCGTTCGAGACGCAGTGAAGTGTAGATGATGACATATTAATGAATCCTTAGTATCTATAAGTAGTACTTAATATTACTCACATGCATTTCCATAGGCAGGCATGAGGTGTTCCTGTAGACATATTAGGTACACTATAACTGTACCAAACGTAAAACCAGTCAAAAACATCACAGCTTTGAAGCATCGGTATCCTGAAAAATAATGATCATAAACGTAAGAACCACTGAATAGATGCATCGATAGAATTGTGTTGCGTGTCTGGATGGAATGTGAAATGTAATAAATTTTTTTGACACATCGAATAATGAATTGCGTGCGCGGGAGTCCAAGGGACAGTTGTATTCATGTTCTATTATCAGTATATTAATACATGAAGCAAAAACTTTGTACCCCTTTTTACCAAAATTGCGCGGACGGAGGAGTATGGTCATAGTTTATATAGAGAAGGAGTGCATAATGCTAATATTTGTTTAAATTATGCATAAAAATACATTAAATCAATAAAAAAAACATTAAACATTTAATTAATTATGGTCGAATTTCGACCATTGGGCGACCACTAGTTACTTCAGTTGTGTGAAACTACTGGCCAATAACGATGTTATAACAGTACTTGAATAAAACCTTCACAGAACTTGAAAATAAACTTAAACTTAAAAAGGTAACTCCATTAATGGAGGACTAAGCGCCGCAGTTGGCGCAAACAAAAAACTACAAAGAAGCGAAGCTACCCGTCCACAATAGAGTGGGTACCTATCAAAGATATTGAAATATGAGGAGATGGGCTATTGGCAGTTTTTACTGGGTGTAGTTCCGGCGACAGTCGGGAGGAAATCATAGCATATCTCCTTATATTTCAATATCTTTGGTACCTACCCTGAAGTATGGCATTGAGGCATGGACCTGGCAGAGGAAAGATGAAAGTATACTGAATGCTGTAGAAATGAGATCCCTGAGGCATATGAGAAAGGGACGCTCAGATGGTTTGGGTATGTAGAGTGAATGAATGAGGAAAGGAGTGTAAGGAGAATATATGACGCAAATATGAATGGTGGAAGAAGTCGGGGACGCCCGAGAAAGACATGGCACAACCAAGTGAATCTGATACTTGAGTCGGCCATGTCAAGAGTCAGAATAACAGAAAAGCATGTATGAGACGATGTATGAATGTTAACGAGGCAAGGATTGCGTGCCAAGATCGAATGGTTAGGCGGTCCGTAACTATAGTAACTATCATGTTGTTAAGTTTAAGTTTTTTGGACAAATTGTGATCAGCAGAAGAGGACAACTGTTGTCCTTTTCTGCTGATCACAATTTGTTCAAAAACTGAAATTGAGCTAAATGGCGGTTTGATGACTTTGTCTCACGATTTTTGTGAAACCACTGAGCCCAGTTTTATTTCAAAATCAGCATATAAATCACACTTCTAGAGAATATCTTTTCGTTGGTTTTCATGAACGGATTCGATGCGCTTGCTAATATACCCACGTATTTCTAATATTACATTGACGGCAGGCACTGAATTGATAAAATATAAAATACTATCAAATCGATGGAAGTTTCTAGGAAAAATGGTTTGTAAACTTAACGGGAGTAAAACAAACTTACTTAAAAACGAACTTACTAGGAAGGGGCGAACTGGAAGAGGATTGGAGATTAGAAGCGACAAAACCATTTCTTGTGATAAACGGTCTGGACGATGCTAAACAAAATCACTCACCTAATTTTCTCTACAATTCTTTTTACTACTTATCCTACTTGTGCAATTCATGTAACTTTTTTTTGGTTGATGATTATTACTATTTTTTTAAAACACAGATACAGAGAGTAATTAACAAAACAATTTCTAGAGAAATCGCCTGCATCCCAAATATTCTTAATGTTCTATTCTGTTCTTTACTCTTAAGAGGAACTCATGCAAAGCCCGTTTCGGTCAATTTCATACAAATCTTAAATTTGGATTTGATATCAAAATACCCAACCAAACTGAAAAATTATTTTTGTAATCAAAAGGTACATCAATTATCTATTACGATGTGAGCTACTTTATTTATTTTTGCTTTAAATTATAAGATATAGGCCATTAAAGATTTTAGTTGTTCATGATTTTAGATGCAACTTGGGTATTTGTGAGTAAATGAAAAACAGTAAAAAAAGTAATTTTACTATATTTATTTTACACATACAATGAATAATAAAATAAAAAATCGTTAAAAATGCATTTTTTTGGGTAGTAATTTTGATGTATTAACGACAATTTTTTGTTCCGCGGTAAATAGGTAATTTGTATTTTAAGGTTATACCTATCAAAATTAATTTTTTTCTTAATTTTTTTATTTATTTTATAAGTCATTATACTTCAACGATAAATACAGTAAAAAAAAATTATTGTTTTTCATTTACTCACAAATAATTGCCCAAATTGTCTCTAAAATCGTGAAGCATTAAAATCTTGAATGGCCTATATCTAAAAAAAAAAAATAAAAAAAAAATAGCTCAAATCCGTGATAGATATTTAATATAACTTTTGATTACAAAAATAAATTTTCAGTTTGGTTCGGTATTTTGATCTTAAATCCAAATTTAAGATTTGTATGAAACTGGCCGAAATGGGTCGCGCATACGTTACTCATCATGTTCATAACGCTTACGTTAAAATTGCATTCCTTTTGAATCTCCGCATTCGTAATGATACGGTTATATACATGGTTTTAGTGTTTTACCATGCGTACCTTCCGCGCTACGTGATCAAAACCATCCAAGAGTCCCGTAAGTATTTATTTTTTATCAAATAAGCAGTCGCTTACATTGCGCAGGGAATCTAAAGTTATACCATTCTATTTGTTACGTATAACTTTCAGTGTAGTATAGCGTTCATAGAATCAATACTATCTAGATTCTAGTTAGAAGCTGTTAAGTATCTACTACCAATAATGAAACAACGTCGGTGTGTGATGGCTAATCTACTGTAGCAAAATCGATTTATTTTCCGAAAGCACTCCTCTTCCACTTCAGTATTACGTTGGGTCATTATTTATACGGAGAAGAGAGTTGGTTACTCTTACGCCTTTTTATTTATTTAATTGAATTCGTACAACTTTCGTACGGAAGCTGAGCTTCGAATGCCTACACTTATATATTTCTTAAGTATTGTAACATACCACACTTGCCTTGGCCTAGAAAAAACCGCAATTTACGGTTGAGAAAACAATAGCGTTGAAAGTTCGTTCCGTTCAGGAAAACCCCATTCTGGAAAATGCAAAATATTATCACATTCCAGAATGTTATCTTTCTCTGGAAAAATGACTCACGTGATACATTGAGATATTGATTAATAAAATCCACGAATTTTAACATGCAGGTGTTTCATAAATGATTGCTATTGTTTGCTTTCAGTGTTTCAACTTTATGTTATGTTATAAAATATTTTATGTTAAAAAGTTGAAACACTGATAAATGTTCGAGGGGGTTTTTGGTCACGTGTAGGTAGGTACATTATCAGAAAAAAGAGGTGTTATAATACCTTTAATAATATCCCTACTTCGGGCTGAAAAAACTCTTCGCTCTGGTGAGAGATTTCCATTCAAAATTGCCTAACCTTCTTCTCCCCCTCCCATACTTCAGTATCACAAAAATCTACAATTTGGGTTTTTGACAGTCCCTTTGGTTGCAGGTTGAAGACCTAACCTAGATCTCTTCAGCTAGACCAGCGAGGTTCTTACCCACCTTCCTCTTTCCCATCTCCTTCCTGTCCCCACTACCTTCAGCCTTCGTCCCCAGATACCATATCTCACTGGCTCCAGACGGGAGCAGTTGTGATTCTTGTGCGGTATTCATATAAAACAAAATTAAAAAGACAATTTCGACTCTTCTCTTTGCACCGTAGTGAGAGGAATGGATTCATACATCCGTAACTTCTGAACACATTGAACCCCAGATTCCTACCAACCTCTCATTTCTGTTTTCTTTCCAGAACTTTCATATATTAATAATATATGTAGTATGCCGATAGTGAACTTTATTATGTCTAGGAAAAGTGAGTACGCTTAAATGAAAAAGCAGATATTTAAAAAGGTAGTGAGGTGTGAGAAGAGGTATATTTGAATAGGAAATGTGACAAGGTAATGTGATTTACGATTTATGTTGAATAGGTATGTGAAAGTTAGTGTGAAAAGATATATTTAAAGATGTGTGAAGAGATATGTTTGTGAAAAGGAAAAGTGAAAAGTATGTGAAAAGATGTGAATTGGCTTGTTTGTGAAAAAGTTATGTGAAAAGGTAGTGTCAAAA
The DNA here is from genome assembly GCA_936435175.1 of Glyphotaelius pellucidus. Lineage (NCBI taxonomy): Eukaryota > Metazoa > Arthropoda > Insecta > Trichoptera > Limnephilidae > Glyphotaelius > Glyphotaelius pellucidus. The sequence goes on from OW386542.1 coordinate 8,762,366, forward strand.
TGTGTATTAAGAGGTACGTATGTTCGTGAAAAGGTTCTGTGAAAGGTAATACGAAAAGGTGTAGGTGGAGGTACGTTTTGTAAAAAGGTAAGGATAAAATTTATTTTAAAGGTAAAGTGAAAAGGTTTTTTTTAAAGGGGTGTGAAAAGGTACGTTTGCGAAAAGGTATTGTGAAAAGTATGTAAAATATAATGTGAAAGTGAAAATGTATGTTTGTGAAAAGGTATGAATAAGCAGAGAAAGAAGGATGGAATATATGTTTGAACTTACCGAAGAGGGTGTACACGATGCCGAACAGAATATACATGCAGCATCCCACGGCCGCCAGCGGCTCGTAGTCGTAGTCTACATAGTGGCAGTGCGGCGGCTCCACGCGCGGGCCGCCCGGCACGCCGCCGCCCGCGCGCGTCCCGTTGGCCGGCGGCACGAGCTGCCCCGCCAGAGACATGCCGTCTACTCCCGGCGCATCGTAGCTGCCCGCGCGCTGCCAGGTGCCGCCGCCAGCCGCCCCTAATCCATTTGGATTCACCTTAATGCCTCATGCCTCGCGCCGGCTGGACGAGGTGCCGAGGGACCGAGTCTCAGCCTGAAACAGAGGAAACTTCTTTTCAAAATACAAAATCAAAACTTTACACAACCTACATTAGCACAATGGAGACGAACGCGATTAAAAATATGAGCTATTTTCTGTAAGGTCAGTTGACGGATATGTCCCCTTACGGGCCCAAAAGGCACAGTCTATTCCTCCCGGGATAAAGCCGAGACTTTTGCCGACAGCCTCGAAGAACAATTCTCCCCAACCACGACCTACGACAACCCTCAATTCGTTGCTACCGTAGAAGCCAAAGTCTCATCCCTCATGTCTGAAATCCCCACCGATGATCAAATCCCCTTCACAACCCCTCAGGAAATCACCTCAGTCATCAAAACTCTCAAAACAAAAAAATCCCCAGGACCAGATTCAATCTAAAAAAAAATTCTAAAATGCCTCCCCTCCAAGGGCATCTGCGCCCTCACAGCCATCAGCAACGCGTCCTTCAGACTTCGCATTTTTCCCCAAGACTACAAAAACGCTGACGTCATTCTCATCCTCGAACCCGACAAAGACCCCCTTTAGGCCGAAAACCACCGTCCAATCAGCCTACTCCCCTGTACAGGCAAAATCCTCGAAAAACTAATCCTCGCCAGACTGAAAAAAATAGTCGACGACCTCCAACTCATCCCCGACTTCCAACACGGCTTTCGATCGGGTCACTCTACTCTTCACCAACTCTTGCGGGTGGTCGAAGAAATTACCAACGCCTTCAATAACAACCAGTAAACGGTAGTCCTCTCCATAGACGTCCAAAAGGCTTTTGACAAAGTCTGGCACAAAGGCCTCATCTACAAAATGTTCCTCCTAGGGATTCCCCTCCAAATGATCCAACTCCTAGGTAATTTCCTCACAAATCGGAAATTCCGAATCAAACTCGACGGTATTTTTTCAACCATCAGATCACTCACAGCAGGAGTCCCTCAGGGATCCATTCTCTCACCAGCCCTCTTCAACATCTACCTAAGCGATATCCCCCGTCCCAGCATCCAAAATCATCGCACAAAAATAGGAAAATTCGCGGACGACACTGAAGTCATGTCCATTTCAGTAAGTCCATTCACCGCCACCCGTCGAGTTCAATCCCACACCTCCGAATGCGAAATCTTCTTCAAAGAATGGAGAATTAGCATCAACCCTTCCAAGAGCGCAGCCTGCGTCTTTTCTCGCAAATATTCCATCCGAAGGCCACCTAACATCCAGCTGTTCGGTCAAAACGTCCCCTGGGTAAAAAACATTAAATACCTCGGCGTAACCCTCGATAGTAAACTCACATGGAAAAAACACACCCAAGAAATCCTAGCCTCAGCTAACAAATCATACGCAGCCCTCTATCCCATGCTATGTAAAAGAAACAAACAACTTTCCGCTAAAAATAAACTTCTTATCTACAAAACTACAATAAGACCCAAATTAACCTATGCCAGTCCCATCTGGGGAAACACTTCCAATTGTTACATGAACAAACTTCAAAATTTCCAAAACAAAGTCATCCGTACAGCCCTGGGCGCTCCCAAGTGGTTGAGGGTTTCCCAACTCCACAACGACTCAGAAGTCCCATTATTGAAAAACCACATCGTAAGCCTCGCGGAAACATTTTATGCGGGAATCCCCACTCACGACAACGCGTCTATAAACTGTCTCACCCAGTACGACATTAACGAAAAAACAAAACATAAAAAAGCCAAAAAAATCCTCCGAAAAATCCCTCCCCCCATATTGCAGCCATGTACCCCCCTTGCAAATAACAATTAAAAAAAAACACGAATAAATTCATTTTTTCTACAAACATAATTTTTTAAATTATAAACTCATGATGAAAGAGAAAGGGGCCTTTTTTGGCCCGGAGCTCTATATGCAAGTATTTCAAAAGTCAAAAGTCAGTTGACGGACATGGAATAACGATGGAATGGAAGACAGATACATGCATCACAAGCCGAACGCTTAGGCCGAACGCTTGTTCCGCGATCTCGCTTGCACGCTCGGCTCAGGCGGAACGTGACAATGAGTCATGCTTTTTCGTGAGTGCAGCCGGCGTTCATCGATTTATAAGACGTTCATAATGAGAGACATACATTCAGAGAAAAATACATTCATAATGAGAGACCAACGACGCAGCGGACTTATTGTTCAAATCGTTAAAATTTGACCGACTTTTCACGCGCTTCGCGGCCTTCGCGATGCACTAGATATTTACGTGAACCGCATTTATGACGATTATCTGTTATACTCAAAATCAAAATTCCCATCGAAACACTACTCTTCCACCCACAAATTGAAAGAGTGCTATAAATCTTAAGATAAAATAAAAATAATCAATTGTAAAACCTGAATTGTAGAGCAAAAGTTTTATTAAAAGCTGGTTAACACACAGCTATCAAATATAAAAGATCATAGCACGCCAAATAACGTTCTCCATACAATCCCTTCAGACCGTTCACACCTAAGCGTTTTTAAGCGCAGATCAATCATAAACAATACACATCTCAGACGTAACCGCTCGAGAGGCGATATATGAGAAGATAAATCTCCCCCTCTCCGACTAAAACAGGAGAGGGGTCATTGTAATTACGGAGCTGCGTAAACCCGTGGATGACAGAATTCAAGTTGACAGATTTCAGTACAAAAACTGTGCATTCGTTGCCGCTTCCTAATTCAACTGACCCCCTCTCCTACCACAGGAAGAAATATTTGATAGCCTCGTGTGAAAGCACAAAAGATAAACGCTCGCGATTCAACAGATATCTGCTCGCAGATTTATAGCTCTGTGTGAACCAGCTTTAATAAAAATAAAGTTATCATGTACATATTGTTAGGCGATATTGTATATAGAAAAAAATAGAGCCTACGTAAGTTCGAAATCGTATTTTGTTCATTTGACTGTTGGGACAGTTAGTCGTTGTTATGAGGCGCAGTGCAGATGTTGATTCAAATAATTTTGTTATTGTTCTCAATCCTTACAAAATAGTACACCCACTTTTACAAACCCGTGTTAGCAGTTTTAGCACGTACAAAATGATAACTTAATAACCAAACAGAAACGTGTCTCAAAATTCCAATCCACGAGTCGTCATTGAAAGTAGGTAATAAAATCATCTCAAATATTTAAGGCGATGCACTTCTAAGTAATACATATATATGTTTGCGTTTTTGGTTTGAAAATTAGATAGTTTCGAAATATTTTAAATACGATAATTAAATACTGCGATCAGAAAACATGTTTGCCTCTCCAAATAGTCGAGTTTTTTAAATTAGTCTTTTTATACTCCCAGAAAAGATAAAGGCCCATAAAAAGTGCTTTAATGTTCAAAATCTTCTACTTACTAACACTTCGGTGATGGTTTTTATTCCACAATGTGAAAAATTAAATTCTTTAGCATATCGTAAAAAAATTAAATATATGTGCCTGAAGTTCGCAAAATAAAATAAAACACGCTTTATTTCGATGTTTTTTGAAGTAAAACTTCTTTACGCACGCTTCACTTGGGGAGTAAGCTGGTGAATGCATGTCGAGAGCATTACGAAAAGTGTGATCGGGCGAGGCGAACGGAAGTCGAGAGGGAGATACAAGTTAGTGAAGATAGAAAGAGAGAGAGTTACTGAGTTTATTACTGTAGGGGCAAGAGAGGTGCGAGCACACATTTTCTTTCTCTCTTTCTCTCATAGCCAGTTACGTTTCGTATATCTAAGACACAGTGCAGGCCTATTGACTTTATCACACTGTAGGAGCAAGATAGAGCAGTGCGCGCGCACATTTTCTTTCTCTCTTCCTCTCATAGAAGTTTTGCTTCAGTCGTGTGAGCTAAAGCACACTCGTATTTTTTTTTTTTGAAAAAAATTAAAACAGGCGATTAATGTTAAACGGGAATTTAAACCCTATTGCCACAAACATAGGGAGTGTTATTGTTGGCGACCTGATCCCTAATTTTACATCACGTGGTGTTTCACTTTAAATCTAACAATCGCCAACTGAAAAGCTGTTTTTTGCCAATGACGTCACGATAGAATTTTTTTTTTATTTGAACCTTATTATGTTGTAGTTATATTTTTTTAATCAATAGGGTCGCTAATATTTACAATATTGCGCGCGTTGTTAATTTATTAGTGTATGTCAGCGGTTCAACCACTGGCTACAGTGTATATTCTAAATATAGACTTGCGAAACAAATTCAAAACGTTTTCATTCAGTTCATTCGAGTTGACTGATGCTTTCGTAGATACCATCACTGCAGTAGTGCAGTAGAGTCGACAGTCGACATCGTTGTGCTCTGTTATACTTTTGTACCATTTTGACTAGCGACACAACAAAACGTTTATTATATGCTAGTTTTACCCACGGCTTCGCTCGCATGGTATTAGGGGGAATTTACTGTAGAGCTTCCACTTATCAATTATCCCCCCTCCCCCTCCCAAATTTCATTCATTCATTCCCGGTACCTTCAGCTTTCAACCAGCTTGCGTGCCGCCTAAATTTCATAATGCCAGAGCTCACCAGTAGTAAAAAAAAGAAATATCCAATTTGGTTCAGTCGTTCGGAAGTTATGCGCGTACAAACATTTCGGAGATTCATTTTTATTTATGTAGATAGATAGATATTAACTACGACGCCTGAAATAAAATTTCCCGCAAATATATCAACATCGTTTCCAAGGCAACGATTTGTTTTCTGACGTTAGCAATAACTCGCTTTTGTTAGCGACAGAAAACGCATAATAAATACAATATATTCATATTTATAATTTCATAACACCAGAGCGTACCATTATATATATATCCCATGCTACTTGCATATAATGTTGCTTTCTATTGGTGAAAGAATTTTTAAAATCGGTGTGTTGGGTTATGCGTGAAAGCGTAACAAACAAACGCACGCAGTTTCGCATTTATAATATTAGTATAGATATATTACGATCGTATTTTCTTACCAATAATAATATTACATTTTATAGCTTCATTTTACAAAAATACGTGTATCACTGATTTAATTTTTTTTAACCTAGATGCATTGCTTCATAAAGTACATTTCACTAAGATGCATTGCTACATGCAACAAACATGTTTCATTCAGACCACTTCTTTGCATAAAGCAAGTTTCGCACATTGCTGGCATGAAGCATGTTTCACAAAGACGCAAAAAACAAACAAAAATTCAAAACAGTAAACAGTAGGTACCTAAACAGTTAACGGTAAAATGAAAAGGGTAAACAGTACCGAATGTATCAATGCACTAATGTTTTGAATGTGCTGAATGTACTGAGTGCAGTGAATGTAAAAGTACTGAACGGACTTAATGTACTAAATTCACTGAATTTATATAATATACTGATTTTACTAAATGTATAGAAACTAAAAAAAAGCAGAAAGATTCTCAATTCAAATTTACAAGAAACTCGCACTCGATTATACTTCATAATAAACAAATAAATGCTTCACAAAATGTCATCAACCATTTATTTTGAAGTGAAAACTTCTTTAGCACCGTTTTGATTTGAAACTGGATGAAACGGAAACGAGTGACACTAAAAAGAGCTCTGTCAAGCTATTTTTTAAAACGGAAAAAATAACATAATCGTCGTAAAAAGCCACGAAATTTTTACATGTGGCGGTGTTCTTCCGTGATATTTTAACATTTTGGCATTCTTTTTTAATATTACAAACTTTTAATTTCACCGTTTCCCTAACCGAGAACGGCCCGAGTGCGTTCGCATGCGGTAGAAGTTCACTACCGCGTGTGAACTGCACTCGATTTTTTTTATTAATAATTTTTTCTGCTTTGTAATTTGTATTTCAAATACTTAAAGCTTCAAAATACACTTTCAAGCACATTTAACGATTTAGCGATCTTTATAATAACGACATTTAGCGGATCTTAATATTAATAATGAAAAAGAAGCAGACATAGATATTACATAGAATGAAACGCTAGAATCCAATCCAAAATGGCAATTCATGCTTAGCATCTTGTCAATTGTCGTTTTCATCGTTTCGCGGTATTTATTCATGAAGACATGAGTTAAGTGTTTTTTTTTTTTTAAGTTTTTAAGTTTTCTTTATTCATTGAAATGTTGGTTACATAAATTTTAGAATTTTTCGACCACCATGCTAGGCACATGCCCGTGTTGTGGTGGTCGATTTTCTATATATTACATTAACATATAAGCAATAAAAAAATGTGCGAGAAAATAAAAAATATAAAATAAAATAATAATAAAGAAATATTATAGAATACAAAAGAATATAAAATGATGTAAATTGCTATAGAGTAATTATAAAAGAGTTAGGAAGAATATAGTAGAATATAAAATAATATAGTACTAAAAGTGTAGAACATAAAAAACTTATATATACTAGAAGAATATATAAAAGTAGGTGATCATAAAATATATAAGATCAAAGTAAGTGCTATACAATAAGCAAATAATTAAAGGTTTTTTGTTACGATGGAAATCTATAAGTGCGTGGTTATATTGGTAGATAAATTATATTACACCAATTTTTTGTACAAATAAATTTTAGAATTCATGTTTCAAGTCCGGCGAAATTACACTGGACACAAGAGTAAATTATTATTGCTACATTATTGGACACAGTGTGTGTAGGCAGTGGGCTCATTGGACAGAGTACACGGTACTTGTAGGCACCGTAGAATCTGTTTCTAGTGGTAGTAGACAGTGGTGCCAAACAGTTTTAAGTAAATAGTTTGAGAAGTATTTAAACTTTTTGTTATTAATATTATAGTAATTACGTATAGTTCTTTACAAACAAAAACTTTTATTTGTGGTGTTTAAACATACGTTCTTTAAAGAAATTCTTCAAAGAAATTCTTCAAAGAAATTCTTCAAAGAAATTCTCTAAAGAAACTCTTTAAAGAACTTTCGACCCTTTCCGGATATCCATATTTGGACACCTGTTGCAAATTGAGTAAGTGTACTAGATCTCTTGATGTTGAAATTTAGTGTGTTGTATATTTTAGGTGCGATGTATGTGTATTGCCTTTGTGAAAAAGTGGTTTTTGTTATAGGGACTGTGCATTTTGCATGCGTTGAATAGCGTGTATGTATGTCTTTTTGTGTGGATTTTATTAAACCATTTTTCCAGATATGGATGAGAACTATCTTAATATATAGTTGGCGAATGTCTAGAACTGCTAATTTCTTGAAAAGTGGCTCTGATGGATGAGAAGGGGAACATTTGAAGATGATCCTTAGTAAAAGTTTTTGAACAGTTACTAGTGGGTAAAGAATGGGTGCTGCACAACCTCCCCATCCTATAATGCCGTACGTTGCTATAGATTGGAATAGAGCAAAATAAACACTTCTGATTGTATTTATATCAAGAACTGATCGAAGAGAATAAAAAAATAAAGCATAACTTACGGAGTCTCTTTGTTATGGAGTTAATTTGGGCCTCCCAGCGTAAATGATTATCTATAATGACCCCTAGGTATTTTATTTCATTTGATGGTTCAAGAATTGGGCATGAACAGCTGTTAGTAGAAGATAGTGAGGGAGTGTCTAGATTTTGTGGGCAAGTGTGAATAATTAGTTTAGGAAGGTTTTCTGGGAGAGTGAATTTTCGGATTGAAAAATGTAAATATTGTGTTTTTTGAATATTAAGGGTGAGGAGGTTAGAGTTTAGCCATTTTTTAATTTTGCTCAGTCCAGAATTTGCCTTCTCGACTGTTGTTTGTTAATTGATAATGGATGATCAAATTCCGTCAAAACCACAAAACTTTACAAGTGGAGTAGAGATGAGATGTGTCTTCTAAGCAATATGATTGGTTGCTTCTTTGGAAACGCACCCTTAGATAAGGACACTTACGACAATTTATTGCAATCAAAGGTTCTACCAAACCCAAGTATTTTGTATTGTAATTTGTGTTTTAATTACAGCAAAGCATGTATTTTGCCCAGCCCTGTGTAAGATATTATACAACGTTAATGAAAAGTTAAGTTTAATTGTTTTAATAATTTGTGGGTGAATTGACACGAGTTCCCTTGCTTTAAGATTTGGCTCTCAAATAAATTTCTACCGAATAAGTGAATGAAAAACTGTCACAATAAAATTTTGTAGTTTCCAAAAATGCACTATCTCCGCGATGAAACACGCAGATCCATCATATATTTTCCATTATTAGAAAATCTTTTATAATTCTCTCCAGCTAGACTCTCCCGTAAATTACTCAAAATAGACGAGACCTTGGTAAGGTGCGCTGTGCAAAGTACTTCAACTTTGCAAACAATGTGCGCACATATTTGATATTCAAGTTGGAAATTATTATACGAGTCCAACAAATATGATTAAAGTGATGCATTAACAATTATTAAATGCATTATCTCGGTTTGTTTTGTAGTCTGTGATATGCGGATTCTTATGTTTTAAGCGTACGAAGACCTGGAATGTCCGGGCTTTCAAACTGTGAATGTTAATTTCATAAAGTTTCTTAAAAAAGATGTTTTCGAAATAGTTAACGATGTTAGTACAACTCCCTGACGCCCAGCGTGAACTCATCTAATAACCTTGATGACATCATTAAGTTGCATTGCGATAACCAAACAGATTAAAATTTATGCTGTATTTCCGTAGAAAGCAATCAATTTGTGGTTTTACATGTAAATAATGTGTTTTTTTGTTAAAAAATTATTGCGATAACGAGCAGGTAAAATGACGAGTTTATTAGGGAAGTTTATTTGTAAAATTACATTTTAAACGATTTATAATGTAATACGTCAATTTGTACCGCCACCCGGTAAATTTTATTGGAAAACCAATACCCCTAAACCATAGGTCACCCAAAGTGGTTTGTTATGTTTGGTGATTTAGCAGAGGTGCCCGGGTTCATGGGTTGAACCCGGGTACTTGCCTTGCCCACCCACTGCGTAACGAATCGGGAGACACAGGTTGAGGGAGACCTAAGCTAGATCTCTCTAGCCAGACTCTCTCAACCCATCGCCTTGTGCCTTAGTGGTATGGATTGGGATGGATTAATAAGTCCGTCTCTCCTGGAAATATTGACCATAATCACCCCTTATATCTTTTCTTTTCTCTCCTTAATTTCCCTTAAAAGACCCTCCACACACCATCCCCAAAGATGACAGAGGAGTTGAAGAATTTTTCCCTCAGAACTTCCTGTGTTGAGCTAATCTAAATATATATACATATGTTTATTTATGAAGATAAAAAGTTTTGATTGCAAAACAGGTTTCAGTCCACCTCATGTTACAGAAATTTTACCACATATTTTTTTACCGTATCTGCTGTCAGTGCTCTATGTGAACATACATATTTCAGAATTGATACAGAATATAGAGATTTGAAGTTCCTGACCGACGCGATGAACTCTAAACCCACCACGACATCTCAATTCCGGGTAATTAGTCCATAGTGCAGTGTCTAATCGAACCAAGTAGGATATATTTCCAATATTGTTTTGCCTGCAATCTACTTTCTTTACAACGTCGTTATAGATCTACTGATTTTAAAACAATGTAAGGCGTAAAACAGTAAAGCGTGATAGAACAACCAAAACATTATTTAGACCTAAATTTCCAACACCTTCAAGCCAAATGATTCCTCATAACGTCGATATATATCTACTGGCTTTAAAAAAATACAAGGCGTAAAACGTATGTGATGAAATACAACCAAAACATTATTTAGATATACCCAAATTTCCAACATCTTCATGCCAAATTATTAACGTCGATGCAGATCTACTGATTATAAAACAATGTAAGGCATAAAACAGTATTGTGTGACAGAATACAATCAAAACATTATTTAGACAAACCTAAATTTCCAACACCTTCATGCCAAATGATTCCTCATAACGTCGATACAGATCTACTAGCTTTAAAATAATACGGGGAGTAAAACAGTATTATTATTAGATGGGATACACCAAAACATTATTTAAATATACCCAAATTTCCAACACCTTCAGGTCAATGATTCCTCATAACGTCGATATTATATACTAGCTTTAAAATAATATAAGGTGTAAAACAGTATTGTGTAATTGAAAACAACCAAAACATTATTTATATATACCAAAATCTCCAACACCTTCAGACTAAATGATTTACAAAAATACTCAAAAAATCATTTAGGTATTCTTCATTATTAACACGTTAATCTTATTTGCTTGAATCAATCTTTGAATCAATCGGATATAAAATCCTTGAACATATTTTCACCGTCATCAGTATTTGTGGCATGGACAAGTGAAATGGTCTCCGTGACAGTTGATTCGGCATACTTGCTGTCATAATATGCTGTCAGTTTAGGGTGTACCTAAGTATACAAAATATAATTAAGTGTCCCGAAGGGGTCTGCAGAGAGAATTACTGCCGAATAACAAAAATATTAAAAAAAAAATGCAATCAAATGTATCAAGGAAAAACTACTTCCATGTGTATCGTTGTACCAGCGTGTAAGAAAAAAATCGACACTGAAAATAAATTTGTTTAATACCCAAATCAACTTCTTATTAAAGTTTTTTTAAGTCGATTTTCGGTTTAAAATTGTAAAATAAAGCATTAAAAAAATACGAATGTGCTTTAGACATCACGACTGAAGTAAAACTTCTATGAGAGGAAGATAGAAAGAAAATATGCGCGCCCACTGCTCTCTCTTGCTCCTACAGTGTGATACAGACAATAGGCCTGCACTGTGTCTTAAATGTACGAAACGTAACTAGCTATGAGAGAAAAAGGGAAAGAAAATGTGTGCTCGCACCTCTCTCTCTTGCCCCTACAGTAATATACGAAACGTAACTCTCTCTCTTTCTATCTTCACTAACTTGTATTAAAAATATAATTTCGGGAGGCCGACTGTCGGGGGATTCAACTGTCGGGTTATCGTGGAATAAACCGATATCAAATTCTACTGCACAACAATCCGAAAAATTGATTCGTGAAAGTGGATGAAGCGAACACCAATTCAATGCTTCAAAAAATCATCACTATTTAAACCCTTTGTTAAAATGCTTATCATAACATAACAATGCATGCTTATCTGTTTTTTTTTCAATCTATAATCAAACCTTTGTGGGACTTCGCGTATCGAAGAATGGGTTACGATCCATTGTGGGCTTTCTGAGGACATCCTTTGTCCTTGAATATCATAGCTATATCACTTAGCATTGTGGTGAATTGGTTTCACTTAGAGAGATTGGAATTTACTACTTTCCCGTTTTTCTCGCCCCGTGTGAGGAACAGCTTTGGGTTTTGTATTAAATTCATTGTGAAAATTTTCTTTCACTGTCAATTGAAATATTTTGGATTAAGAATTTAGAAGATTGTCTATGGTCTTTCACACACATAAAACCTGGAAGTCAATGTGCTCATTGATGAAATTACACGTAATCTGATTTAAATTGAAATATGTTGTGTATATAGAAATAGGAACGATTCTAAAAATGTATGCACTTGAAATTCTTGAAAAAGAACCACATATTTTTTGACTCGCGGTTTTTGTCATTATTCATTCAAAAATACTGGTTATAAAACAATTATTGTGGTCAAAGCCGGTAAAAGTGTAAATGTAAAAATCAAAAATAATTTTATACACAAAACTACAATCATGATAACCAAATAAGTCATTAATTTAATTAAAACTCAGAAAAAAAGTCCCGGTTCTGTGGTAGCCCTTTATCCTCCATACATAAAGAAGGTTCCCGATTTTACCTGAGGAGCATGCCTTTGAAGATATAGGGGCTGGAGGTTTCGCCCTTTAGACGTTTCTAGAACAGTCCAGAACATTCTAGAGTATTCGAGAAAATTCTACAATATTCGAATGCTGTCTAATTTTCTAGAATAGGGAATCGGGAACATCATTGTGGAGCATTCCAGAACACTCTCGAATGTTGTAGAATGTTCTGGAACATTGTGGACTATTCGAAGAATTTTTTGTATAGGTGGGAGAAAAATAAGATCCGCAAGCAAGATCCTTCGTGGGTTCGAACGTCAGTTCAATCTCGTATTATAATAACTCTCTGAGCGAAGCCGGGTACCCCAGCTAGTCATATACTAAAGAATAACATAGGAAGTGCCTTGTGGGCATGTTTTGCGATCCAAATATTTGCTCAATTTGGGCTTATATTTCCAAATAAAACTGTGTTTTCTATATTCAAATGGGATGGAGTGGATACGTTTTTAGGCGAGTTTTAGTACGCTGCGCAGTTAGGCTAAATGGAACATTTTTTGTTTTCATTCAAATTTGTATGGAAGGCACTTCTAGTGTTAGGATGTTCTTAGTTTATTCTATGCTTATAATGGATATTTGGTGTTATTATGCAATTGAACTATTTATATTCTAGATAACATTGTTATTGGTTATTATTGAAAATAATTTTAACGTCATTTCACCAATTTAGATTAGAATCGAAATTCTGAACAAATACCTTTTACCGAGTATCACAAATATTCCTTATTTGTCGGCAACCAACAAAATTCTTTATAATTACTGTGATGGTGCGGCAGCCAAGCCCACGACTAAATAAAATCTATTCATAACATATTTCCCAAGCGCCAGTGCATTAACTGTAGTAAAATGTTATTATCAGTATTGAATCATGAATACCTTTCTAACTAACGGTAAATGAAAGTTATTCAAATTATGCAGAAATCTGATGTATGTGAACTATTGAAAGGTAAATAATGTTAATCATTTTATGAATGGCGTTGATAAGTTATTTATCATATGTTTTTCATGATTAGTTATTCTTAAATTTTGTTACCATTTAAAATGTATATTTTTTTTATTATTATTTTATCTAATTTAAACAGGAGTGAATTTTTTTTAACTTTATCTAGTTAAAACCTGAGTGAAATAATTTCCTTGAGGGCTACGTCATTCTCTTGATTGAAAGGATATTCTGGGAAGGAAAAGGGTGTAAGGGGTGGATGGGAAACTGCCTAGGAGGGACGGACTTATGAATCCTTCCATCCCACTAAAAGGGCGATTGGTCGAGAGAGTCCGGCTGGAGAGTTCAAAGTTTCCCTACAGTTTCCCTTTAGTAAAATTTAAAAAAAAAGTCAATTATTTAAACGTATTTTTTCATTAGAAATGTAAGCATATTAGAAACAACTTTATCAATTTATTAAAATGAATGCATATTTGCTTGCTTGTTTGCTTGCATGTATGTATGTACGTATGTTTGTTCCTTGTGCGTTGCTAAACCATTCATCCGATTGCTATGAAACTTTGGGAATTTGATGTGCGCGATGGTTTCTATGTATAATAGTGAGCTCTGGCGTCATGAAATTATGCTCTGCTAAACCATTCATCCGATTGCAATGAAACTTTAGCAGTTGTTTTGCGCACGCCCGCGATGGTTTCTCTGGATCGTGAGCTCTGGCATTATGAAAATTGTTTTAAAAAATTACAATAGGTGGCACTTCGAACTGTTTGAAAACTGAATGTACCGGGATTGAATGTATGAACGCGGGAGGGGATTTACGCGACGGGGAAGCGGGAGAGGGGAGTGGGGTGAGGATAGGCGGAGTGGGATCATTTGAGGGGAAGGGGACGCGGGAGAAAAAGGGGAGGCGGAAGAGGAACGGAACGATTGAAAAAGGACACGCAGGGAGAAACAATTTCTTTATTAAGTGGCATTTCAACGTATGTCGGGAACTGGTAGTAGCTAGTAAAGATAGAAATGTGTAGCTAAAATTATCTGTGACGGTTTCCATTGATTAACTTTTTATCTTTCTTAATAAAATAAATAAAAACCACTTTTGTACTTGAAATTGTGACCCTTGGACCCAGTTTCAGAAACGATTTTTCTGCCTGTTACCTGTGTTCGTGGCGATATAAGACACACTAAGAATATATAAATTTTTGGCTTGTGGCTTCCTTTTAATGGACACGTTGAAGAAATCGGCATTATAAGAATAAAAAACAACTGACATCGTTTTTCTATATATCATATCTAAAACAGTAACCAGTGAAAATATATATCTGATATTTAATATAACACTTCAAATATAACCAATGGTTAATGTTCGAATAGTATTCCTCTGGACGCAAGATACAGGCACGTCTTTCATCAATAAATAAACAATCGCTAATTTGGTAACTGTTGATCGTGTACATTTCGAATAATTCCGCAATTATTTTAATGTTAAATTTTCGTTGAGAGCAGTTTGATGGCCACTAAAACGACTCGTTTAACACTAAATAATAGGTATATAATAGTTATTATATTGGACCGGTTAATTACGAAACAACTCGCGTCTATCGCACAGAATTAGTCAAATTAATGAAGCCGATGTTACGTTCGCAATAAATGTATGTGATACTAAAATTACTTCATTATCATCGGAAAAAAAAAATCTGATAACATCGATAAGGACTAACGTTGTAGATCGCTTAATCATTCCAATAGTGATAATGCATAAACTTTAAACTGAGTCCCAGATAAGATAATCTTTTACAAGTCATAAATTATATTCTTCCAACGATTTTCTTGTTTCCTCCTTGTGTGACAGTACGTGCCTACATACATTACACAATATCTAGTTATATACTTGTATATAGTTACACAAACAGCAGGCAACATTATGTTTTGACCGAATATTTTATTTTACTCTTTATCTTCTCGATATTCGGAATGGGCTGTCACCGCAGTTTCTACTTCCAGTTCCAGTTCCAAAGAGACGCACACTGACTCACAGTAGGGAAAAACCATTATTTTGTTCCGACTGTAACTATGCATGTTCACAAAAGTCTAATTTAAATAGTTACGTACTGACTCAGAGTGGAGAAAATCATTTTTGAGTCCCGACTGTAGCTATTTATATTCAGAAAAGTCCAGTTTAAGGGGCAATTGCTGACTCACAGTGGAGAAAAACCATAATCTTATTCCTACTGTAACTATGCATGTTTACAAAAGTCTAATTAAAATAGTTATATACTGACTCGCAGTGGCGAAAACGATTTTCGTGTCCCGACTGTAGCTATAAGTATTAAGAAAAAGTCCAGTTTAAGAGGCCCATGCTGACCCACAGTAGAGAAAAACCATTATATTGTTCCAACTGTTACTATGTATGTTCACAAAAGTCTAATTTAAATAGTCACATACTGACTCACAGTGGCGAAAACGGTTTCCGTGAAACGTGTCCCGACTGTAGCTATTAGTATTAAGAAAAAGACCAGTTTAAGAGGCACATGCTGACCCATAGTGGAAAAAAAACATAATCTTATTCCTACTGTAATTATGCATGTTCACAAATTTAAATGGTCACATACTGACTCACAAAGCTAAAAACGATTATCGTGTCCCGATGTAGCTATTAATATTCAGAAAAAGTCCAGTTTAAGAGGCACGCTGACTCACAGTTGAGAAAAACTATAATCTTATTCCTATTGTAACTATGCATGTTTATAAAAGTCTAATTTATTTAGTTACATACTAACTCACCGCGGAATACGACCATCCTCTTATTCAAACTTTAACTAACTAAAAGTTTAATTTAAAATAGTTATATACTCACTTACAGTGGAAAAAACCACTCTCGCTTCACAACAAATATTCGTATTGAGAAAAGTCCAGTTTGAGAGACACATTTTGATCCACAGTGGAGAAAAAAACATCATATTGTTCTAACTGTAGTTATGAATGTTCACAAAAGTCTGATTTAAATAGTTGCACACTGATTTACCGTGAAAAAACTATCATTCAAACTCTAACTTTGTGTGCACACAAAAGTCTAATTTGGATAGTCATTTTCACAGTGGCGAAAATCATTCTCCTGCCCTAACTGTAGCTATTCATATTCAGAAAAGTCTAGTTTAAGTACATACTGACGCAGTGAAGAAAACCACTCTTTGGTTCCAACTGTCGAAATAGTCACACACTGATTCACAGTAGAGAAAAACCATTCTTTTGTCCGTGATGTCCGATTGGTGCGTAACAGAATATCTAAATTCTTTCCCCAGTTGTGACCATTGATATGAACAAAAAATCAGCAACTTTTGCGGCTTTTGGCAAATTTTAGATCGTCGATGCGGCCCATGGTTCAATTTATTGTTTGGCCAGACCTGTTCTAGTCCAATCATGTTCTATTAATTTTTAGAGCAATGTTATTTAGAACCTACATAATATTACAAATAATAATAAAAGCCATTATTACAAATAATAATAATAAACCATTAGATAATTTGTAGTACAGTTTTCGCATTATTAATATTACAAAGTCATTGAGTACGATTGTGAGAAAGATCAATTTAGGTATATGCACATTCAATTTAACAAAAAGTAAATAATTTATATGAAAATATTTTATATAGAGTTAAAAGTTTTTAAGGTATCGATTCAATGAACTGCATTTTTGCATCATGCTAATAGGTCAAGATTTGTTTAACGCTGATTTGTTTGAGATGTTATTACATCGATAAAAATCACAGAGAGTTTTAAAAATAATCGACCACACGAGGCTTTGTCAGTGAGTGTCTGTGAAATCATCTGTTTTCAGGATTAGTATTCCAGACACGATTAGAATATTGAAATCACGTTGGAAGAAAATCATCATCGGGATAGTTCAATCGGAAATGACTAGACTCGAAGTGATTATTAAGGTTTTAAATTTGATTTATTCCACAGGTTCTCAACTAATGGGTTGAGAAGATTTTCCGCGGTTACTTGGCTTCTGTAAAATTGGGTCGCGACCCAAAGAAGTTGGGAGCCCCTGAATCATACCATGGTCATGGTTGTTTACAAAGTTCTTAGATCAAACCATTTTTTTAAATTACAGATAACATCGAAGTCATTATTTAGAAGAACCCAGAAAAAATCCTTTGTTATTGTGTGCAATTCTCCTCTTTTTTTAAATATTTATTACGCTGAAAGTAGCCACGTTATAATAATATCAATACGAATAAAATATTAATATTATTAAAAAAAAACAATAAAAGTTTAATAGTGGTACAATAATAACGTAATAATTAGCTATATTTTTTAGACGCAAAACGAACGATGCTGATTAAATACCTCTCTAGATGTTTTATACACTATGAGAGTAATTTATTTATTAAACTTTTTATTAAAAATTTTATTTTAGTTTTCAGGAAAACAAACCAAAGGTTGAACGAACCAGCGAAAAAGAAATTAAAAAAAAAAAACACAGATTAAAGTATGTAGGATAGCTAATATGAAATTAAACTATGATCCTATATAAAAATAATACATTTTCACACGACAAGATAATGTTCAACGATAAACATGATTAAAATAGAAAAACAACGTTGTGCCTATAAGAAAATAATACAGCAGGGGTGGAGGGTTTGTAATCAACAAATTGTTTAATTTTTTTCTATTATGCATTTAAAATTAACTTGAGGACAAATGGAAAATATCGGAGTCTGAAAAGATATTATTGTATTTTGTGCACGTCCTTCTGAGAAATGAATGTTGTGTGTAATTTTTTTTTTGAGTGCGGGATGTGGAATAGTTGGTTTGGCCTAGTATTTCGTATTAGAGAGTGGAAATTAATGTTTTCTAGAAGATAGTTGTGGTCAACAACGTTGTTGATGATTTTGAATAAGAATTTCTGGTCGGATATATTTCTTCTATCTTCTAAAATTGATAAATTATGGAATGTTAACGGGTTTTTGATGTCCTGATGTTTGTAAAATTTTGAAGGCTCGGAGTTTCAATACTTTTTTATTCTTTCTAACCTTTCAATATTAACTTTGTTTTGGGGATTCCATATGACTGATCAGATTTCTAGTATTGAGCGAACAAAAGAGACGTATAGTATTTTAATTGCTTTGGTGATCTGAATATATTTTTTTTTTATGTGAATACCTCACAAGAGTCTTAGTTGCTCCCGTCTGGAGCTAGTGAGACTATGGCATCCCCAAATTAGGATTGGAGTATGTTATGAGGCTGAAAGTAAATTAACTAATTGTGAAATAACACAAATTAATCAAATAAAATGTATTTGTACACGCCAGGATTTGATCCCGCGACCTTCGGATTGCGAGTCAAGAGCCTTACCTCAAGACCACAGGTCGTCAAGTTAGACACTCACAAATGAAATTTATATGGTTCGGAATTTTTAAGATTTAAGATTATTATTGTTTGGATAGTCATTCCTGAGTCCATTATTATTCCTAATTCCTTGTATTCACAAAATCTTTTTAGTTCTACGTCAGATTTTGTGCAGGAACGGTGAACAATGATGTTTGACATTTTTCCAGGTTAAGGAGAAGTCGGTTGTTCGCACAATAAATTCCAAGCCTATTAATATCCTCTTGCAATTCTAGGCTGTCATTAATTTCAATGTTACAATATAAAGATGAAAGCTGGTGTTAAATTTTGAGTAGTACCAAAAAAATGTTATCTTTGAAAAAACTGTAAAAATTTTCAATTTTTTATGAGAAAAACTCGCTTTTAATAACTTTTGAAGGTTATTCCCATCAACGTAATATATCATTGAAGAAGAAGATAACACTTATAATCTAAATGAAAATATGAAAGAAAACAAGACACAGAAAAACAGAAAAAAACAATGGTCGCAACTGGGACTCGAACCCTCAAACGAGAGGTCTGGGTTCGAGTCCCAGTTGCGACCATTGTTTTTTTCTGTTTTTCTGTGTCTTGTTTTCTTTCATATTTTCATTTAGATTATAAGTGTTATCTTCTTCTTCAATGATGTAAAAATTTTGTTTTGTTATTATTATTATCTGATCAGCAGAATTAATTTTCATGCATTGTTTTATTGTTATACTTGTTCATTGATCAGAAACGTTGATAGTACGTACAAGCACAAAGGTATCCATTTCACAGACATAATAACATGTTCATTTAGCCATCATCTCGTTTCCGAATAATAACTACACGGTGTTAAGCTTGTATTTGTAACAACAGCATTAAAACCAATAATTTTCATTAATGAAAATTATGTTGTTGTTATTAGGGAAATATTACCTTTTGTTATTGCTGCGCGTGTGTATGTTAATGTTATTGTTATATATTTTGTATTGTTTACTATCTTTAATTTATACATTGTTAATCAATGAAGATGAAAAAAAAAGAAATAGACGAATTACTTTTGGCCTTTTTGAACAAAGGCTTCAGTGAGCAATCAAGTAAATTTTATGGTTATAAGGTTTTGTTTTGGCTGTAAATTTTTTAATTATTTCATTTTATGTTGTGTTCTGCAATTATAAGATCGCTTACATTTTGAGGTCATGAAACAATTCAATATTTCTGTTAAAATTTGGTGTTTTTTCATGAGATTTTCTGTTATTTGGAAAACATGGCTACCATTTTCCGAGTAATAGATGACTGATTCTCATTAGGCGCCATATTGGATATAAATTTGTATTTTATTGTATTGGATGCAGTTTTAGGAAATAAGTGTTTCCGATAGGTGTCCTGGTGTCCGCGGAGCACCTTAGAGTAACGATCCTGAAAGATCATAATATGCCTGACACGAATATCGATTCGCACTCTGCGATAACAATGGCAGACAAAGAAATAAGGAAATTTATTATTTACGCGGAAATGTGTTTGAATAATGATAACTTTCTGTAATGAAAACCATTAAAGATAAAGATTGATGTCAAAACCGCCGCAAATCATTACATATTAATAAGAAGTATCCACTCACGAGCATTGTTGACTTTTGACGTGGGGACTGATAGAATCCTGCTGGTTTCTGGTGTCTGATTGTTTTTTGCCTCCTGTTCACTAGTGAGTATTTATTAAGACTGTTGGTTGAATGAATGCACACAGTAGAACAGAGCACGCCTGGGCGGGAATGGCGGGCAGCGCGGCGCGAGCGCTTTTGGTTACGACAACTGATTCACTGATTGACTCGACTCGACTACAGGCAAGCCGCAGCCGGCAGACCGCGTTTGCCGTGACAGTAGAAAATCGAAGTGCGCACGCGCAGAAAGGAAAATTCCAATTTTTCCAATCTACGGAGCAACTTGCTGTTCAGTGAACTCTGTACAATTTATTTATTCAATGGCTTTCGCGTTATAAATTCATCAACTTATTAATAATTTTGTATTCTTTAAAAATAAATTTCATAAAATTAAAGTGAATAAAATACATCAGACAATTTTCATCCCAACCTGAGCCAAAAGTAATTTGAGTTGAATCATTGATAAAAACATTTTTGTCGGTAGGTACCAGAGCTCGTTGGCAAATTAATATTATTAACTGTCATCATTTTATTTTATTAGTTTGTTTATCTTTTATAATAATAAGCGAATTGTAATAATTATTAAGGCGGCGCTTCCCCGCTCAAAAATGAGAAGATGGATAGATTTGTAATTACGAATGTTAGACAGAGCGCGCTTATATTTTAAATGATAAAATTGAAGCGAAAATTGTGAAAATGCTTAATAAAACATGACTCGTTTAAAATAGTCAAAAATCTCGTGGAAGGCATCTTAAGTATCATTTAAAATTGTGATTTTTATATTAATATATATTTTATATCTAATAAAATAATAGAAATAGACTTGTTTTAAATAATTTTCGGAGGGTATTGTGGGGGTTTTTTTTTTATCGAGGGAATTTCATATAATTTACGGTTCGGCGTGGAACTTGTCTAGATATTATCTTCAAAAATAACAAATATTTTTTAGGAGTTTAAAAACTTCAAATGTTTAAGGGAGATATGTAAGAAATCGGTAGAAATTCGGGTAGCGGCGGCTTAACACAAAATAGTTAGAAGTTCGTCAAAACTACCGCGAAATTCGTATTATGTTGGTAACCATTAATGTAAGCGCAGGTACCAAGCTGCAAACAGAGAGTTCATTTTCTATTCAATGTCCAACATTGCCCGGGCAATTAAATGTTGCGGTCTGGTATTGTTTTGATATTTTAATTGCTTTATTTAACCGTTAGGTGGTCAGTCACACAGCGTGGATTCACTAATAAGGTTATCACTCCGTTCACCTCAGACCTTATTATGAAAGTCACGTGTTAATGGGTGTACCATCCTAATTTATTTTGAACTCTTTTGCGCCAAATAGGAGATGTCCTATTATATTACATTGCAAATAGCTATAAATACTTACTCTTTTATTTTACTTTATTTCATTAATCCCTGAGGTATTCTGAGATTTTTTCGTCGAGTTACTTTAAATTATCTTTCAAATATTTCAATAAAATCAGATTTGCTTTTTCGAACGTAACCCAAATCGAGTAAAGCTTCGTAAAGCAGATGAAAGATTCTTTTCGATTTTAGTATTACAAACAGACGTAATTGTGCAATTAAAAATATTTTAAATTTGAATAAAAAAAATATAGAGATATTTTTTATGATTATTTAGTCTAACCATTAAAACTACCTCTTTATCCAGAACCAATAAAAGCATATATAATTACGCAAATGCATGGTAAAGGTTTTTGACCGTCACTTTTTTTCGTTTAATATAAAAATTATTCAAAAAAATACGAGTGTGCTTTAGACCACACGACTGAAGAAAAACTTCTATGAGAGGAAGAGAGAAAGAAAATGTGCGCGCGCTCTGCTCTCTCTTGCTCCTACAGTGTGATACAGACAATAGGCCTGCACTGTGTCTTAGATATACGAAACGTAACTGGCTATGAGAAAAAGAGAGAAATAAAATGTGTGCTCGCACCTCTCTCTCATTGCCCCTACAGTAATATACGAAACATAACTCTCTCTCTTTCTATCTTCACTAACTTATATCTCCCTCTCAACTTCTGTTCGCATCGCCCGACACTTTTCGTAACGCTCTCGTCACGCATTCACCAGCTTACTCCCCAAGTCAAGCGCGCGTAAAGAAGTTTTACTTAAAAAAATTCACAAATTTTGATAAATCTTTCGCAAATATGCAAACAATTTTCGTCGATATCTTTGTGGAATATGTTACAAAGTGTTTGTGGTTAAATTTTTAAAACAAAATTCAAGTCACTTTCTGACTGTGCTTATAGCATGTAGGTATCTCACAAAAATACAAAATGAGATAGAACTACTTTTATGAGTCCGTGTCTGTTTATGCCGTAAAGTATGCAAGAATACCTACTCTGCTGCTGTAGGAGTGCCGTGTACTAAAGGGTATGAAAAGACCCAAGGGGTTAATGTAGGCTCTGGCGGTAATATTGTTTGACTCCAGTTTAATTTACAGATATTTGCTTTAGGTCAAAGACCCGGTGTTGGATTCAAAATTCTTGCCTACCTATCTGCCTACTTGCCTGCCTCATATGTGTGGACAAAAAAATGGAAAGCAGAAAATCTGTGTTTAAGAGCAGCAAAAACTCACGGTGAGCTCTGGCGTCAAGAAATATACTCTGTTTTGCCTTCTGGAATTTGCAATGCAACTATTTTGAGACAGAGTCGTCATTCTTCAAGTTATAAGAAATAATATAAACACCCAATATTGTTATTTCCATTTCGAAAATTCGAGAAAAGAATGTTAAAAGTGCCGCAGTTGTAGGAAGTAACTACTAGTATAATACACGCCAAACTTTAATGCCGCCCTGAGCTTGGTACGATCCATTCTCGCCCAAGTATATGATTTTACAATGACCGTAAGTGAAAGAAAAAGGTGCGTAAAACATGTGTGCGACGGCGATCGACGTCGGCGGGTAGGCATATACGCAAATCAACGAAGGTGAGCATCATTGGTGGTAAAAATCCATCATTGGCACACAAATCTATGAGGGTAAGCATCGTACGTGGTATAATACACTCATACTGTCATAGGCACATAAACCATGAAGGTAAGCATCATACGTAATATAATTCCATCAATGAAACACAAATCTATGAGAGTGAACGTCATACGAAGTATAATACTCTCATACCGTCTTTGGCACACAAATCAATGAAGGTGAGCATCAATGATGGTATAATTCCATCATTGATGGTATAATAACACAAATATATGAGGATGAGTAGTATGTACATAGTATAAAACATTCACATTGCCCATGGTTCACAAATCAATGAAGGTGAGCATCATTAGTTGTATAATTTCATCATTTTCATACAAATCTATAAGGGTGAGCGTCATACGAAGTATTTGGGCCCCAGCAAAGGAAAACCACATAGTGAGGTCTACATTATTAAAATAAATAAAAAAATGTAAAATATTTGTATCAAAATAAAAATATAATAATACCATCAAACCGTCTTTGGCACAAAATCATTGAAAGTGAACATCATTGATGGTATAATTCCAATGGTTCACAAATCAATGAAGGTGAGCATCATTTGTGGTACAATTCCAATGGTTCACAAATCAATGAAGGTGAGCATCATTATTGGTACAATTTTATTATTTTCATACAAATCTATAAGGGTGTCAGCGGATGGATGGAGCGTCATACGAAGTATTTGGGCCCCAGCAAAGGAAAATCACCTAGTGAGATCTATATTATTAAAATAAATAAAATAAATTGTTTAATATTTTTATAAAAATGAAAATATAATAATACCATCATACCGTCTTTGGCACACAAATCAATGAAGGTGAGCATCATTGATGGTATAATTCCAATGGTTCACAAATCAATGAAGGTGAGCATCATTTGTGGTACAATTCCAATGGTTCACAAATCAATGAAGGTGAGCATCATTAGTGGTACAATTTTATTATTTTCATACAAATCTATAAGGTTGTCAGCGGATGGATGGAGCGTCATACGAAGTATTTGGGCCCCAGCAAAGGAAAATCACCTAGTGAGATCTATATTATTAAAATAAAAATAAAAAATTGTATTATATTTTTATAAAAATGAAAATATAATAATACCATCATACCGTCTTTGGCACACAAATCAATGAAGGTGAGCATCATTGATGGTATAATTCCAATGGTTCACAAATCAATGAAGGTGAGCATCATTTGTGGTACAATTCCAATGATTCACAAATCAATGAAGGTGAGCATCATTAGTGGTACAATTTTATTATTTTCATACAAATCTATAAGGTTGTCAGCGGATGGATGGAGCGTCATACGAAGTATTTGGGCCCCAGCAAAGGAAAATCACCTAGTGAGATCTATATTATTAAAATAAAAAAAATAAATTGTATTATATTTTTATAAAAATGAAAATATAATAATACCATCATACCGTCTTTGGCACACAAATCAATGAAGGTGAGCATCATTGATGGTATAATTCCATCATTAGAACACAAATCTATGAGGATGAGTACTATAGGTAACACCTTAGTACAAAACCATAGTACAATATAATACCTTCACATCGTCTTTGGCAAATAAATCAATTAAGGTCAGCATCATAAGTAGTATAATTCTATCATTGGCACACAAATCAAAGAAGGTGAGCATCATTGATGGTATAATTCCATCATTAGAACACAAATCTATGAGGATGAGTACTATAGGTAACACCTTAGTACAAAACCATAGTACAATATAATACCTTCACATCGTCTTTGGCAAATAAATCAATTAAGGTCAGCATCATAAGTAGTATAATTCTATCATTGGCACACAAATCAAAGAAGGTGAGCATCATTGATGGTATAATTCCATCATTAGAACACAAATCTATGAGGATGAGTACTATAGGTAACACCTTAGTACAAAACCATAGTACAATATAATACCTTCACATCGTCTTTGGCAAATAAATCAATTAAGGTCAGCATCATAAGTAGTATAATTCTATCATTGGCACACAAATCAAAGAAGGTGAGCATCATTGATGGTATAATTCCATCATTAGAACACAAATCTATGAGGATGAGTACTATAGGTAACACCTTAGTACAAAACCATAGTACAATATAATACCTTCACATCGTCTTTGGCAAATAAATCAATTAAGGTCAGCATCATAAGTAGTATAATTCTATCATTGGCACACAAATCAAAGAAGGTGAGTTTCATCAAAAACTTCACAGTTTAATCCACTATTCAAAACGCATAACGCTTTCATAATATTTTTTCTGCGCTTCCAGTCAGGTTATTATTGCAATTAAACTTATGTTGTATAACTACACTTTGAATAACCTCTCAAAACTACGCAACAGTTTTCGTTAGGAGCATTGATCAATAAATAAACGGGAAGCATTTGAGACTTGTGCACATATTTAAAACCCAAACCTTACTGTATTCGCACCCTTCGTATATATCCAGTCATAATATAGATCGTAGATAGATAGATGGTCAAACAAATACTCGCGAAGGGTGGAATAAGCAAAGGGTGTCACCCTAAAGGCACATTTTGACCATGAGGATTCAATGTAGATCCATTTGTTTTGGCATATTATTTTTCTTAATTCCTACTAAATTAACGTTTGTGAAGTGAAGACTTCCTTAGCACCGTTGTGTTTTGAAACTCGGTTAAAGGGAAACCAGCGACACTAAAAAGAAACAAACATGTGATGTGATAAATATTCCTGGGTATTTATAGAAACTTCATTATTTTTTATTTTATTTTCAGTACAGAGCAATTTGGAAGGCGGGTATGGGTCACCTCAAGTTTTTCGCTACGTTTGGAGACTTAGCAGGGGTGTCAGGGGTCAGGGTTCATGGGGTGAAGTTTGTCGGATTTTGGCGGCGGATGCGTCTGCCCACCAACTGTGTGACAGGTCGCATCGAGAGAGTCGAGGGAGACCTTGTGATCTTTCCAGCAGGACTCTCTCGGAACATTGCCTTGCACTGCAGTGGAAGAGATAGATTCAGACGTCCATTACTCTTGGACGGTGACCCGACGGTTGATCCGCCAACAATTGGCTTGTCGAATTGTTATTTACTAAATTCAAATGCAAAATCGACTTCAAAAATATCCTTTGTCTAACGGGTCTGTAATTATTCTAATATCTAGATCGAAAAAATAAAAGAACGTGCATGCGTTTTTGTTGTAAATAAGATTTACATCCCAGTTTTTCAATGGTTTGTATGGCAAGCATGCGTTTTTGTTTTAAATAAGATTTACATCCCAGTTTTTCAATGGTTTGTATGGCAAGCATGCGTTTTTGTTTTAAATAAGATTTACATCCCAGTGTTTTAATGATTTGTATGGCAAGCAGGGTTTGTCTAACGGGTATGTGTAATTATTATACGTTCTAGGTATTAGAAAAATTATTTAAGCCCTGCTTCCATCAAACCTTTCGAAACCTGGGATGTATATATCTTGTTTAAGAGAAAAACGCGTGCGCGTTATTTTATTAATTTTCGTTCTAGGTATTAGAATAATTATTATTTTTTGTGTTAACTTTTTAGGAGTAAAACCTCAAACTGTAATATTTAATTAAATGAAGAAATTATGAGCGAAACTCAATCGAAAATCTGGAAACAAAAAAATCATAAAAAGATATTTACACCTCTGGGACTCGAACCCGGAAAGTAGGGAGGTCCTGGGTTCGAGTCTCAGAGGTGTAAATATCTTTTTCTGATTTTTCTGTTTCCAGATTTTCGATTGAGTTTCGCTCATAATATCTTCATTTAATTAAATATTAGAATAATTACATACGCCCGTAAGACAAACCCTGCTTGCCAAACAAACCATTCAAAACCTGGGTTGTGTATCTAATTAAAAAAAAAAACACTTTAAAATATAAAAAGTAAATATAAAAAGTATTTTTTCAATATTTTTTATTATTTAGTTTTTATTAACGCCCAAGTGGGCTTTTAATGAAAAAATGTAATTGTAAGGAAACAACACATATGTAAATAATAGCATTTAGTGCGCAATAACGATATCTTTAGTAGAGTATTAATTTAAAAGCCCGCTCTAACGTCAAACGCTGCACACTGCACTCTGCACAATGAAAAAAAAAAGTGACTGACTTACAAAACGCATGCGGTGTGAAGTAAGTGTGCGAACTTCGTGGCTATGTTCCATGCATCGCTCAGGACGCGTGTCTCGTACTGAACACGGGTTTGGAAGAGAATTGGCGTTACAAACCCGTGCACGATTGGATGCCGCTTGCCTTCTATTGAACACGGGCTTGGAAGGTAAATAGCGTTACAAACCCGTGTTGGTTTCGAGGAATAGTTGCCTCCTATTGAACAAGGAAAAGGAAATACGCTGCCGTGGGACCAACTGTCGGCGGATCAACTCTAATGGAACTCTCCTGGGCACGCTTCCCCGGATTCCTATCCTTTACTCGTATCTTTTCTCTTCCCAGAACTTCCTCTCCTTCCTTTCGTAAAAAGACCCCCCCCCACACAGCATCTCTAAAGATGACATAGGCCCTGAGGGATGGGTAGGAATCTGGGGGTCAGTGTGTCCAGGAGTAATGGACGTATGAATCCATTCCTCCAGCTCCAGTGCAAGGCGAAGTATCGAGAATCCGGATGGAAAGGTTAAAAGTTCTCCCTAAACCAGTCTTTCTCGACCCGGCCCGCCACACAGCAGGTGGGCAGACGCATCCGCCGCCAAGACCCGGACAAACCTCACTCCATGAACTACGCCAAGTCTCCAAAATGCAACTAACCACTGGGGGTGACATATGGCAGAGGTGTTGTTTATCCCATGAATGGTACGGCGGTATCCTATACCCGTCTCAAAAAGTATTTGTAGTTTTATTACCAAATTTTGAAAAATGACTAACGTGAGTACCAACAAAATTATTTTTTGCATTGAAAAATACGAAAAATCCGAAAAGTTCAGGTAGGTACTGATTTGTTAACGTATTATTAATGTTAGGAAATATGTGCACTGTGCAGTATGCAATATATGTGCATTCCTGCATTTTTAATATGTAAGCCTTAACCATAGAAATTCATTTTTCCTTTTCCTTAGAAATTCATTTCCTGGATGACACAGAGAGCGCAAAGTAATACTATAGACCCGGCAGAGGAATAACTGGGCCAGAAGGTCATCGAAATTAAACTCGCCATCCATCTTTTAATTCTATTAGCTTTAATAAGTGATAGCAAGGTGAATAATTTCATGGTCAATAATGAAATATATACCTACGTCTGTTATTCGTTTTCCACGTGTAGTATTTATAACCTCACTTTGTTGTTCTGTATTACAACCAATTTCCAGAATTATTAACAGTGACTCGACTTTTTTGCGTTTCGTCTTTCTGTAAATTTGTTTATACGTTCTGTTTCCGTTTCAAGAAGTTCAAGTAAAGATTCGTGTTCATTTGGAATTACTTATTCGCGTTTTTTTTTTAAATATTAGGGTTCCTACCTGCCTGAAAAATTTTGAAAGGAAAATTGTTTCTGAGATAGTGAAGTTTCTTTGGACAAATCGTATAAGTCCTTATTTGATTTTTTCACGTGATAACGTCTTACGTATAACGCCGGCAGCACTTACAAAAAAGTATGACTCATTGTCACGTTGTCACGTTCCGCCTGAGCCGAGCGTGCAGGCCAGAGCGCGGAACAAGCGTTCGGCCTAAGCGTTCTGCTTGTGGCGCATCTATCTCTCTTCCACTTCATCGTTATTATATGACGTTATTACGTAAAATTATCGTCCGTAAACCGACTTTACAGACAACCAAATTTTTCTTTCAATTTTACGTAAATTCGAGGACTATTCCACTAAAACCGTGGTTTCAGTAATTCCCCCATTCGAATGAGAATCGGACATTGCTCCGTTCCTTGTCAACTTTTTAAAATTCATATCCTTGACTCCCCAAACTTAACGTTCTGTGGTCTAAAAGTGGGAACTTTAAATCATATATTTTTTGGTTTTCCCTTTCTAAACAAATTTCCTCTTCTCTATCAAGCGTTATCTAAAATTGCCTCTCCTCCATTCAATTCTCATCTCTTCTAAGTCTGAACTTGATTCCAATCTTCCACATAATTTAAAAAATTGTCTCATTTAAATAAAATGAATACGTTAATTCACTTTACCTTTTTCCATAATTTTAAATAAAACTTGTGATATATTATAAAATTTTATAGAAGTTAAAATAAGAAATAACCATATAAGTTGGCAAAGAGGGCGTAACAAACAGTCAGGGCGCTCACTCCTTGCCTGGTTCACATTCATACATCGTCTCATAAATAATACTTTTTTGAGTTATTAAATAAGATAAAATTTGAAACATTCTTTTTTCGACGTGAATCTACTGTTCACAAAACTACTCGTTATCTCACTTAGACCGACATACATTTTCACAGATATCAAAACTTTTCCCACATAATTTTTGTGTCCAACTGCACAAGAAGGAAGGTAGATACTACACCACGCCAAGTGAGATACAGCCAATCAGATTCAGGACGTTTCAATTGACTTTGATTGAATTGAAGTTAATAATTATAAAATTTATTACGACATTTAAATTTTAATTTAATAAAGGTGTGTATGAAATTACATATACTATTTGCAAAAAGGGAGATTTACAAAATTAAAAGACATATGTATTAAAAAATCGTAAATTAAGTATAATTAACCTCTGCAACTGAATAGCAACGTACCTAGTTCACAATTTTAATTTATCCCTTTTTCTCATTTTATCTTTTTCGTGTTCTCGTCATTTTTCAAACTTGATTTACGCCTTTTTTGCGTTAGCTCTATACAGGAGGTCGTGAGGAAAAAGTATTCTCTCAGGGCCTGTTTCGTCTTTGTAGATTTTGTGTGAAATTTTTAGGGAAATGAAGGAAAGGAAGTTCTGAAAGGAGTGGGTAGAAACCTGGGCGTCAATGTGTCCAGGAGTGAAAGACGTTTGAATCCATCCCTTCTACCGCAGTGCAAAGCGATGGGTTGAGAGAATTCGGGTGTAGTGGTCAAAAGGCCTCTCTCTCCAGTCCCTCCCGTTCCGGCTGGCCACGCAGTAGGAAGGGCAAGCGTATTCACCGCCAAAACCTAGACAAACCTCACCCCATATTCCCGCGCCTTCTAAGTCACCAAACTTCTAAGTCATCCTTCTAAGTCACTAAAAGTAGCAAACCACAAACTGGGTGACCTACGCCTTGCACCAGTTCATCTGACTGGATCTCTGTTTAATAGAAAAAAATATTAAAAGTTCTCGAAAATACACAACAGAGAAATTCCAGGTATTTATAAAATTAATGAAAACACGAAAGGTTCAATCTCCGAATCTGCAGATCCTAATATGGCCCTGTATCTTTAAAAAAAACGCATCACAACGGGTTTGATTTGTGAAAAATATTTAAATTTTGAACAAAGGAAAATGGAAAACCTCGTAAAAAACTCTTTTCCTTCCAGAAAACTCCTGGAAACTCTTCATCAAACCACAACTCTTTGTAATCATCACAGGGTGCTTAGGAAAAATCATCGTCAAAATTGGAAAGAAAAAAAATCTAATCAAAAGTTGTTGGCGCGTATACACTTGCTACCCGGACCAAGAGAAGAACCCTAAATCATGCGAAAGAAATGAATCATGCGGTTGGTTAGTTCCTTGCATATTCTTCACGTATATGTGAATGCTTCCTCGAGCAAATATGATAGATTTGATTAATATTTGCAAAAAGTAATTAATCGTAAAATAATAGCGCCATCTATGAACGTGCAGTTTATAAATAATTTCATGTTTACCCTCAAATATTTTTGCGGCACCTATTAAAATCCTTGCGTACTAATTTAGAGCACGCCGCAGTTCTGTTTGTGCCATCTATCCAGGACGCAAACCAAAAGTTGAGTAAAAAGTTCACCCGGCGGCCGTAGCACGCGCGGAGCCACCAGTTGAAGAAAATCCAGAAAATCAATTTCTGAGTGCAGCGGCTGAATATTCTCTCAAACCGCCGCATTCGGGAGTTCTTTCTGCGTCGCGAGGCGTGCGGCTGCCTTTACTTGCAACGCGTGTTTTTATTTATTTATCGTAATTATGGATATTGTTCATCGGTGAATGTTTTTATTTTGTTTCATTCTTCAAAAGTGCCAGTGAACCTAACACAGCCGGCAAACGTGAGTAAACATCTCAGCTTATGCATTTTCAGTCAGAAATTGTTTTGTTTACATCGAGGCGAAAACCTATTTTTATTGTTTTGTTTGAAGATTTGACTGTATGGACTTCCAATGAGAATCTGTTGCTCACGATGACTCGTACGTGATTGTTTACAATGCTAACTAGATTAAAAAAACATAAAATTTAAAAAAAAAATCCATAAATATTATTAAATGTAAATTTAAAAAAAAATCAAGTTACGATTAGTATTAAATATCGATGTTGCTAACTATATTCTTATGTACCAATTTGTTGATGTATTAAATGTATTGTTTGAATTTGATGTATTTTTTGAGATATAAAGGTCCATGTGACCAAGTGCATTATTGATTAGTTAGAGATGCAGAAAATGGGCCGGTTCCCTCCTCTCTCGAATTGCATTTCACCTGCATTATATTGACTTCTTCTACAAAATACAATTATCACGAAAAAATGTTGTCACTATTATATTGATTTCTAACAAGAATATTACAATGTTTAATTGGTGCAGTCTTTCAACAATTTAGTTAAACCCTTTTACCAATCATACTCATCATTGTCATGTCAATATTGATTCCATACATTTTCCTATCTACAATTAAACAAACATTATATTTTATCGACATTCCCTTTATCGAGATAAACTGAATATTATCAATAACATCGGTAACTCGAATTTACACATCTATCACAATATTGTAAAGAGGAAGCATTTGAACTGCTCAAACAAGTTTTTGTTATGGTATGGATATGTATATAAGTACTAGTTGACCCGGCCACGCGTTGCTGTGACGTGAAATCGAAAAAAACGTCATCTACTGGATGGTTACCCAACCTAGATAACCAAGTGTTTTATCGATAAATTAACTCACACCGCCCTCTTTTTTTATATCAATACCCCACAAGAGTCCCAACTGCTCCCGTCTGGAGCCAGTGAGACTATGGCATCCCCAATTGGGGTATGTTGTGAGGCTGAAGGTAGTGGGGAGGAGAAGGATATGGGGAAGAGGAAGGTGGAAAGTACCTTGCTATTCAGATCTGGTCACCAAACACGGCCAAAGCCATTTCAAGAAACGTTTCAATTTTGAATGGTGGTCTTACACCAGGGCGATGCTGAGAGTATCTTATCTATATCTTATCTTATCTAATCTATCTGGAAAGTTAGAAACTTACGGAACTTAAAAATACTTACAAATCATTGTCCTAAAATAAACATTTAATTCGCAGTAATAAATATTGAGGTCAATAATCAAGATACAAACTAACCTATCTTTTAAGTTGGACCAAATTACACATTAATTACACTTTTAAACAAGCCAAATTTCATCAATATCAGTTGAGTAGTTTTTGAGTTTATCTCAAACAAACATCGTGACGCGAGATTTTTATATGTATAAAGATATTCTTCTTAAAAGAGATAAGGCCACGGAACATAAAATAGTACACTAAATGTATTTTTACTGGAATTATTATTATTAACATCCGAAACATCTATTTTTAGGAACAGTCGATGTTATCTTTTTTGTTCCTGGATTGGGCTTTGCCCATATCTAACAGTAATAACAAATGTTTACTGATGTTTTCAATCAACAACTACTTCGATTGTTCAATATTTAACAATATTTTGCGTTATTTTACTGACGTTTGTGACAAAAAGAATGCTAACCAACTTTACTGGGTATTCTTTTAATGTTTCCTCTTTGTTTTTTATTTTTTTATTTTGGTTGCAATGTTTGTTGCAAGGTTTCGGGGAGTCCTTTCAAAGCACGCCCGACTCAATCAACAGTGAATTAGTAACACCATACCATCCATACATTTCACATTGCTAACTTGTGCCAGCACAGCGGGTTTCCATACGATCAGGCAGAGTGGTGTAACGAACCTTGCTTTCTCGATATATAAATTATTGTTGTATTCTTTCAGGGGGTACCCTCCGCTATGAATATTTCGATTTATCATAATGTTCATTTTACATAAAATAGAAGTACAAGTATAAAGTAAACTTAAAAAGCTTTCTTCTTCTCTGTTCAAGTTCAAAAGCAAGATTGCCCTTCCCCACCCTCATGACCATTGGCAATTAAATCCTTCAGACTGGGAGATAAAATATGATATGACTAGTATGCTTTTGGTGATGGAGTCATTGTCAGGAATCCTTGTTGATCAATGCACTGAAAATGACAAAACTTTCAAAACTGTGCCCTGGCGTGATTTTTTTTAATGTTATTTGAAATTGCAATTGCATTGATTTTAAAAAAGAAATCCCATGCTGTATAAGTGAAACCTTCACCCACACAGTCTCAACCAATAAGAGCCTTAAAAAGTGTGTTCAAAATCAAAGCGACCAATACGCGCAGCTTGACTGTACTGTACGTAGGTAAGATTTTATTCTATCTCATCCTCTTGCAGGCTAAATCCTGCAGATGTACGTGTTTTTGTCTTTTTAGTGTCACTCATAAAGTTTCAAATCACAACGGTGCTAAAGAAGTTTCACTTCAATCGGAAATGTTTAAATTTCAATATTATACGTAAGTACCTACGCAGTTGATGATTTTTCAAACTTTTCACGCTCCCAATTTGAGCCAAGGATTAAAGAAAATCCACACGTGAAAAATGTTTACACAGATTAGAGGAAACATGAATTTTTAATTATGTATATGCCCAAACCGCCTTCGTTACCAGTTTGCATAATAATATAGCGATTTTTTTATTAGAATGGATGCACAATACAGTACCATTTCCCTTTCAATAAAATTATTAATCAAACAACAGAATCAATCGTCCGTTACATCTAACTAAACCTCTGTTAGCTATATCTTGTTAGCGTCAACGGGCGTGCTGATGCTATCGGCAGGGTTGGAGAAAGCTCCCACATATTTAATACAATTAGCTGCTGTATCTGCCCCAAATAAAAACTAGCTCAGGATTCGGTGCAAGCAGGATTCCTCGTAACCTCAAGGCTAGTGCTTGTGGTTCGGAACTTCACGCTTCTCCATTCTCCCAGGGCCTCTCTCGTCAAGCAAAACACGGTAGGTTATCACATAAACAGTTTATTCAATTCTAGGAGACACAATAATACATAAAAGGAACGATCCTAGCTGAAAGTTAGTTTGAATGTCCGTCTCTCTTCTCTATCACGCGTGGTAAGGGCTAATACATTTAATTGCACACAAAGGGTAACATGGTAATTGACTCACGTTTGGTTTATGGGCCAACAGCGGCTTCACGCGCTTGATTCTCTCAGTCTACGCACCGTCCATCGGGGACCGGAAGCGCACAAACGGCGAAACTGAACTGGTGTCGCCCATGTTCGTGCGGAACGTGGGCCCTGTAAGCTCGCTTGCTGAAGACTGACGGCTTGCCGTGAGCGGCGCGTCTAGCGGCCGCTCGGTTTGTCGCTCGCGGGAGGGGGTAGTGCGCGCGCCTCTATATTGGCGGTCTATTTTGTAACGTAACACTTCCCCCCTCGCCGCAATAAAAGCGACGTGGTAATGGAGCTGTAGGACTAATAAATCCTCTTACCTTTTCAGCACTTGTGCCAAAAACATTTAAGAGAAACGAGGAGAGAGAGAGAGAGAGAGAGAGAGATTCCTAGCTGGAGAATAGTTATGAACAGAACACAAAAGAGAAGATACATGGTGTAACAAGGAATTGTCAATAAATGTATATAAAGGCAGTGGCATACATAAATACAGTTGCAAAGAACGAGGATCTGTTGAAGAAAGGTACAAGGGTTATGCAGTGATAGAAAAAAAAAACTCTAAAATTGTATCATTGGTCTGTGAGCTAATGTTTGCGAACGTGGTTTGCGTAGGATGTCTGGGGTGGTTGAACGTTTCACTGAAGTTACAAGGTTACTTTGTCACAGTAACCTGGCCCATTTGAGATTACACTCAAGGGACACTAGGGCCTTTAAGAAATTACGAGGAAGAGAACACATGATGAGGCTTCTAGGTGGTGTGGAGAGTTCTACCTGTCACAGAGGTCGAAAGGGTAACTGCTTCCGGATCCTGTGGGTGAGCCAGTACGAAACCATTGAAGTACTGGAGAGTGGAATCGCAATTGGTGGCTGGTACACTGGCTTTTGTATGTAGTGGGATTGTTTTGTGAACAATCGTTGGTATTGTTATTTGCGCAAGGGCACAGGAGCATCAGCACAATGGCAGTAGGGCATTTGCATTATGCAGCAGGAACATTTGCATAATGGCAGCAGAAACATTTGCACAAGGGCAACAGGAACATTTGTATTATGCAGCAGGAATATTTGCATAATGGCAGCAGAGCATTTGCACAAGGGCAACAGGAACATTTGTATTATGCAGCAGGAATATTTGCATAATGGCAGCAGAGCATTTGCACAAGGGCAACAGGAACATTTGTATTATGCAGCAGGAACGTTTGCATAATGGCAGCAGAGCATTTGCATTATGCAGCAGGAACATTTGCACAAGGGCAACAGGAACATTTGCACAAGGGCAACAGGAACATTTGCACAAGGGCAACAGGAACATTTGTATTATGCAGCAGGAATATTTGCATAATGGCAGCAGAGCATTTGCATTATGCAGCAGGAACATTTGCATAATGGCAGCAGGAACAGGAACCAACCTAGAGCTGGCGTGCTCGGGTTTGTTTTGAGTGTCGGTTCTTTGTGGTGATACAATTCGCAACTACACGCACGACTCACACTAGGTTATGTTAGATGCGGTCGGGTGCTTTTGGTACGCAGGGATTGAAGGCAAGGGACCCCCGTGACGGTAGCGAGGGCAGCATGAAGAGGCGCAGATGTAGATAGGGTGCAGAGCTGCTGGTTTTTTTTTAAAATCCGGCAAAAATTATTATTAGAACAAAATTCTTGAAGTTTACCTGCCTAGTAGACCAATGATGAAAAAAGTTTGGAGAGAAACAAGTGTGCATGTTGAGAAAAAGTTGGATTTGTTTGGCGTGTAGAGAGAGAGACGGAGAGAGAGCTAACTAAATGTGGCTAATTCCTAATACATGTTACAAAGGTACGTATTCAAGGACAGGTTCTGTGTAACCCCTTTTGGTTTTTTTCTTTACCAAATACATTTCCAAGAATACGTGGTTGAGGGATTGTACGTATAACAAAATTCCCCATTCGAAAGAAGTTGGTCTTCCATGACCTATGCTCACGTCTATACGGTAGCATTTTTTCTACTTTCGAAAAACGAAACATTGCGTACAAGATTAGTTATAACAAAGTGGGAAAGGAGTAGGAAGTTGAAAGGATCCGCGTATGAAGATTGTCCCATTTGACAAACGAAACGCCAAGTGCGTAACGCATATATCCCCATTCACGGATAATTTCGAGGAAGGGGGAGGGTGATAATTGGGAACATTTGAACGAAGAAAACTGCTGGGGACTCGGCTATTTCCGAAATTCGACCTCTGGGTGGAGGTGAAACAAGGTCTACAGCAGTCATCCTGGCACATTACAATAATGACAACTGGGAAAGGAGTAGGAAGTTGAAAGGATCCGCGTATGAAGATTGTCCCATTTGACAAACGAAACGCCAAGTGCGTAACGCATATATCCCCACTCACGGATAATTTCGAGGAAGGGGGAGGGGTGATAGTTGGGAACATTTGAACGAAGAAAACTGCTGGGGACTCGGCTATTTCCGAAATTCGACCTCTGGGTGGAGGTGAAACAAGGTCTACAGCAGTCATCCTGGCACATTACAATAATATTTGGTAGTGTTGGACAAAAGAATACACTGACATAAAAGTCTAATCCTCTACGTGTATTGGGCAGAAGATTAGGGGTCGTTTTATTCTCCTACTTGTTTGCGAGAAATGACAGACCCTTGCTCAAATCTCACAAACCTGGGGATTTTCTTTGTTCGTCTCCCAGACAACGAGTTATGTGTTTTTGTGTCCATCAACTTAACTCCCACGACACGATGCCCCATAATCATGAGTGAAGCGTATGATTAGTCCTTTTGAGATAGTAGATAGTTCCTGGGTTCTTGTGACAGGAAGTCCACGGGCATATTAATGATTACAAAAAAGGGGTGTGGACTACATTGAGTAGTTCACACATAAAGGTTTGATATTATTTCGTTCGCACGATTCATGGTGAGTATTGTAACGTCTTCACGTATAGCGTACAAGATTGCAAAATCAAAAGATTTGCAAGTAAGTTTTATAACGTCTTCACGGATAACAATGAACGAATTACAACTGGGTTGCCCAGTATTGAAGGGAGGTGCAAAAGACTAGGTATTTATGACATTTCTGACAAAAACCCACAGAGTAATTATAACGGGCTCCCCGTATCGCATTTAGTAGATATTCTGAGATTCCCATCTATGACGGCAGATTTTATAAGGTTCCCACCTATGATGGCAACAAAGGTTAACGTTCATATAAAGGTACCTATTCAATACAGACGGCGAGACATACTGATGTACTTAGTACAACAATACCGTAGCATAATAAATCCATATTAGCGTACGTTAAAGACTTGCACAAAGGCAAAAACATATTTGAAGATCTGGCCAAGATTTTATACTTCAACAATTAAGGGACAAAAAAAATTCTGGCGTGCTGATGGAATGTGAATTTCATCTAAGCTTACCGCAAAAGAGATCCTTTGTGGTACAACCTTTTTGGTTACGCACAGAGTATCGTATCGTGATGGTACAACTTTTGTTGTACTTACA
The DNA here is from genome assembly GCA_936435175.1 of Glyphotaelius pellucidus. Classification (NCBI taxonomy): domain Eukaryota; kingdom Metazoa; phylum Arthropoda; class Insecta; order Trichoptera; family Limnephilidae; genus Glyphotaelius; species Glyphotaelius pellucidus. Next base: position 8,800,465 of record OW386542.1, read on the forward strand.
CGTACGATGGTAGCAACAATACAAGACATGCGCTTATCGTTGTTTGACAAGGCAAATTATTTACATTGGTCCGATTTGAGTGTTTAAGACCTTCTAGGTTTTACTTACTTAAACAGACTGCGATGGACACACCTTGGTGTTATGAAAATTATAATAATGGGATGGGTTGTTCACAGGGTGGTTCACTTGGAGACCTGGCTTCTTGTTGTGACCTCGTATTTTGCACGTGATAAGTCACAACAAGGCAACCCCAAAATTTCAGTTTGAGCCGTTGAGACCCAGGGTGACTCAATGTTGCTGAAATGTTGTAAAAAAATTTATCGTTAATGAAGAGGCACGTTGAAAGTTGTCCCTTTTATAACGATACTTTCCAGACTCCACATCCAGTTCTGGGGAGAGCTAGAGCAATTAGGGTTATTTATTGAGCGCCATTCTATTTTCTTGAAAAACAGAAAAAAACTTAGAACGGGTAGCAAACATCTGATACCGCCGTGGGTTTACACAGGTTTGCTTACCTAATTTAACTACATATGACATAAGGGTTAGATGCACTTTGGCGAGGACCCGATATTTAATGTACAAAAAGATTTTTCTAACATTTAGAAAAGGGGTGACGAGGTATGACATGATGATGTGAAAATGTGATGCTGCTAGTTGTGACGATGCACAAAACCTTGGGCACGTAGTCTCTGACTACTTGCAGTAAGCCACAGGGAATTCCTTTCTCCGAAGTGATCAATTTCAGGTAGAGGTGTGCATGCTTAGAAAAAACGATGTTTCCAAGGTTTGACACCTGGGGCAGCAATTAGAGGCGAATGACTGGTGATGACGAGATATTTATACAAACAAAAATAAAATAAAATGAAACGAAACCACAAGGGAGAATTATATTTCTTCCATGACTTTGGCTACAGTTGACAACACTGTGCCAGAGCTAGAAAGGGTTTCGTTTGAGTGTCCCAATGAGTGACAATCGTTTACGAGAGGCCGCTCATTAGTGACGAAACAAAAGGGTTGACTTCCATAGTGATCCATGTCACGGTGTAGACGAATGGTTGCTAGGAGTCAAGGAATAACCGTTGGGGTTATACGGGCGTGGCAATGGAGTTTGTTTCCATGTTCCCACTTTTTACAATGTCCTTTATGTGGTAGTTACCTATGTGTTTACCAGAGATGTCGGACAATCGGTAAACCAGGTCTGAGATTTTCTTTAGGACTTTCGTCTTTACAAAACGGGGTGCCAATTTGGCAGAGAAGTACAGCGCACCTTGTGACAGAGTGTTGTTTCTCCTCCAGACGATGTCTTCTTCCTTGAATGTGACGTGCTTCCTGATGTACTTTTTGTTGTAGAAAGAAGCATATTGAATAAGGCATTTTTTGGATTTATTCCTGGGAGAAATCTTTCTACTTCTCAGGGCCTGTAGTAGTTCTTCCTTTTTTGACGTAGAAATGTGGGGGATTATACCCAGCGTGACTTGAGGGACTTCCATAGTGTATAGGGTCGTGTCAGGGTGACCTTACGTTGGGAGAAAAACGAGAACTCGACTCTTTATCCGTAATTGGAAAGAAATTTTTTGCCAGGGATTGACCACTGGGGACGTATATATATTTTTTTTTTTTACAAAATGCTTCTGCGAAAAAACGCGTATTTGTAAGTGTTTGGGTTATTTGAAAATTTGGGCAGAGGTTTGCCTCTGGCCACGTGCTTTTTAGGAAAAATCCAAGCGTTTTGGGAAAAAAAAAATTTCGAAAATTTAAAAAAAAATCGAAAAAAGGAAAAAATCGGAAAAATTTTCAGAGTCCGAAACTGGAGAAAATTTGGGCAGCGATTTTCCTCTGGCACTGCGTTTTTAAGAAAAACTCCAAGCGTTTTGGAAAAAAAATATTTCGAAAATTAAAAAAATCGAAAAAAAGGAAAAATCGAAAAAATTTTCAGAGTCCGAAACTGGAGAAAATTTGGGCAGCGATTTTCCTCTGGCACTGCGTTTTTAAGAAAAACTCCAAGCGTTTTGGAAAAAAAATATTTCGAAAATTAAAAAAATCGAAAAAAAGGAAAAATCGAAAAAATTTTCAGAGTCCGAAACTGGAGAAAATTTGGGCAGCGATTTTCCTCTGGCCATGCGTTTTTAAGAAAAACTCCAAGCGTTTTGGAAGAAAAAAAATATTTCGAAAATTAAAAAAATCGAAAAAAGGAAAAATCGAAAAAATTTTCAGAGTCCGAAAACTGGAGAAAATTTGGGCAGCGATTTTCCTCTGGCAATGCGTTTTTAAGAAAAACTCCAAGTGTTTTGGAAAAAAAATATTTCGAAAATTAAAAAAATCGAAAAAAGGAAAAATCGAAAAAATTTTCAGAGTCCGAAAACTGGAGAAAATTTGGGCAGCGATTTTCCTCTGGCAATGCGTTTTTAAGAAAAACTCCAAGTGTTTTGGAAAAAAAATTTCGAAAATTAAAAAAATCGAAAAAGGAAAAATCGAAAAAATTTTCAGAGTCCGAAAACTGGAGAAAATTTGGGCAGCGATTTTCCTCTGGCAATGCGTTTTTAAGAAAAACTCCAAGCGTTTTGGAAAAAAAATATTTCGAAAATTAAAAAAATCGAAAAAGGAAAAATCGAAAAAAATTTTCACAAGTTTTCGTGGAAGTAATTTGTTTGAGAATTCAACAATATCTTGGGGGCATGGTTTCATTACGCGGCTTCCTATAGCCTGGCTTTAAACAGCACCAATTTTTGGTATTTACCCGCGAATTCCCTTCGTCTTTTCGACAAGATATTACCTTCTTTGTCAATTGACAAGGTATTATAGTGTCAGATGTCAAGGAATCCACGTCAACGCGAATTTAGTATTTTTTGCATTATTCGAATGTGATTTGGCATGGCATGGCATGATCCGGTTTCATCAGACGACAGAGTCAAAAATACTTAATTGTCAAATGACAGAAAGAATTTAAATCCACTTGTTCCCTAGGTGTCAGCAAGTGTCCGTTTAAGGAACGTACCAGCGTGCTGCAAACTAGTATATTATTAAAAATATTTAGCACTTTCGAGACCAAGCGGATGATTTGTTTATCATGTACATGATTTTAATTGTTGAATAAATTCTTCTTTAATTTGTGTTTATTTCCACTATTCACTTGTATTGAAAATAGCAATTTTAATCGGCCGACACTTTGTAATCACTGTATTATTCGCAGCGACAACTTCCTAGGTTGGGCACCTTGCGTTGGAATACCGGTAATATTTTGTCGAGTGACGAGTCACAAATGATAAAATCGCGCCCGTAATAATTTAAATTGTGATTCGAAATTACGTTCGCGCCGAGATTCCTGTTGGAAGTGCTAGACAATTGGGAATAAACAATACATCATAATAACATTTCAGAGTTTACAATTGTTGCTTGGGAACGAGGCCGTGGTGGAACAGAAAAAAAATTTAAATGGCCCCACGTTTAGCGCCAGTGTTAGCGTCAACGGGCGTGCTGATGCTATCGGCAGGGTTGGAGAAAGCTCCCACATATTTAATACAATTAGCTGCTGTATCTGCCCCAAATAAAAACTAGCTCAGGATTCGGTGCAAGCAGGATTCCTCGTAACCTCAAGGCTAGTGCTTGTGGTTCGGAACTTCACGCTTCTCCATTCTCCCAGGGCCTCTCTCGTCAAGCAAAACACGGTAGGTTATCACATAAACAGTTTATTCAATTCTAGGAGACACAATAATACATAAAAGGAACGATCCTAGCTGAAAGTTAGTTTGAATGTCCGTCTCTCTTCTCTATCACGCGTGGTAAGGGCTAATACATTTAATTGCACACAAAGGGTAACATGGTAATTGACTCACGTTTGGTTTATGGGCCAACAGCGGCTTCACGCGCTTGATTCTCTCAGTCTACGCACCGTCCATCGGGGACCGGAAGCGCACAAACGGCGAAACTGAACTGGTGTCGCCCATGTTCGTGCGGAACGTGGGCCCTGTAAGCTCGCTTGCTGAAGACTGACGGCTTGCCGTGAGCGGCGCGTCTAGCGGCCGCTCGGTTTGTCGCTCGCGGGAGGGGGTAGTGCGCGCGCCTCTATATTGGCGGTCTATTTTGTAACGTAACAATCTATACGTCCTCAATCCCCGGGACCATTTTAAATCCAAAATCAATAAGATTCAATACCTCAGTGTTCCGATAAGATAAGGTCGATCTTAATTTTCAAATGTTACGATATGCTTCGCTTATCTTCTAGAATTAGCATTAGTCTTTTACCATTTATATTCAGATGCAATAAAAGATAAATTAAATTATATTCTGATGAATCGCCGCAGTATAGCTGGAGTCTCACCTAGCTGCTATAAATACCGGGGAACGGCGAGACTTGGCTTAACCTTCCGACTCATATCCGCGTGGATGTGTTCTCGGAATTATTACATTATTAGTCTCCTCGCTCCAGTCATGAATGAATTCACTCTTACTACGATGTATCGCTTTGTTATAGTATATTACTTATAATCACAGTGTAAATATAAACTTGCGCGTGAGGGCGGAACAGTGAAAAACTTTACTTATTGTAACTTCGTTTGTATGATTAAAACGGCCTTAAACTAGGCTTAAGGCCGGCTTTACGATTCCAAAGTTAAACCGGGCGGCGCGTGGCGTATAAGAGTCTTATTACTTATTACGTAATGTGGTAAGAGTAGTTTTATATTTTACGCGCCGGAGCTACTTTATTTGTGACAAAAGTAAATGTATTTCCCATCTCACTAGATGTGAAACGGCTGTGTTAAGATGGCAATTTACAGAGTGGTTGTAAGCTAGGTTTTTGTTTACATAATATTATGAAAATTACAGTTAAAAATAAAAGCATTATTTTTTTTAAATATACATTTCAAGTATGGATGTAGAAAATTAAGACAACACAAGAATAGTTTTGAAGCAATTAAATGTCAATTTGACAAATAGGCATAGTGATAAATGATTAAAAAATCTGAACTTTAATTATAACTCTCACAAACTACGCAACCATGCTGTACACATCCGTTTTATGTTTTCAGCAGAAACTCAACATTTAATTAAATATTTAAATGTGTGTGCTTGTAAGAACCGTATCTGAATAAAAAATGAACTATCATCACGGTTATAATGGTCACAATAACTTTGAATCATACTTTATAAACATTAACGAACGTCTGCCCACATGCCCTGATGATGGACAGTGGACCCAGTAAGGTTTTCCGAAACGTTGGATAAAGAAAGAAGAAGCTCAACACAGTTAAAAACCCAAGTATTAATCACACAAACGTTACAGAAACTACGACGATAAATTATAATACAATGTTCTTACGAGATTTTAAAGCACTGTTTTTATTAAAATATTTTAAGTTACAACATATGTTACAAACCCAAATATTTTAAGTTTCAAACATATGTTCCAAACTTACATGTGAATATTGCACATGAATTTCGAAGGCGATCATTTATAGGATATCGAACTTTTCTGCCATGAGTCACACCAAGTGATTCGTTACTTTGAGTTAACAGGAGAGCCCGGTTCACGGGTTGAGTTTTGTCTAGGTCTTGGTGGCGGACATGTCTGCCACCCACTTTGTAGCGGGAGAAACCGGTTTAGGGAGGCCTTTTGACCTCTCCAGCCGCGGATTCTCTCGACCATTCACCTTACACCGCAGAAGAAGGATTTATACGTCCGTCACTCCTGAACAGACTGACTCCCAGATTCCTTCCCACTCCTCATACCTTTTTCCTTCCCAGAATTTCCCCTCTTTCCTTTCCTTAAAAAGACCCTCCACACAGCGACCCCTAAGATGACATAGGACCCTCTGGAGGGAAATTATTTTCCTCTAAAGCTAATGTTAAAATTTACATTTTTATCTATGTTTTGTGCACCTAAAAATGAATGTTTCTTTGTTTGTCCCTTATGTGGTACCTAAAGCATTCATCCGATAACGATGAAACGTTGGTGATTTGTCGTGCGCATGCCCGCGAAGATTTAATGTATAAGGGTGTGCTCTAGCGTTTTGAAATTATTTCCGTTCATCCGATTGCAATGAAACTTTGGTGAGTTGTTATGCGTACACTTGTGAATGTTTCTATATATAATAATGAGCTCTAGCGTTATGAGATTTGTTTAAAATATTAACAATAAGTGGCGTGCGAGTTGTTTGAAAAATGTATGTATTTCATATAGTTTAGCGGCAGGGAGGAACGAAAGAGGGGGGATTCGTGGGAGGGGTGACACGGTAGAGGGACAAGGTGAAAAGGGAATACAGGAGGGGGAGGAAAACTCGAGTAGTTGTGATCGAAAGAGAGGGAGTGATCGCGGGAAAGGAGGGTACCGGAAGGAGGAAGGGGAATGCTCGAGGGGAAGGAGACGCGTGAGAAAGACCACTCTGTGGTAGAGGGGATTCGCGGGACATGGGGGTGCGGTTGAGGGAAGGGAACTGCTGGAGGAGGAGGCATACGCAGGTAGTTGTGATCGCTGGAAAGGGGGACGCGGGAGGGGGAGTGGTGGAGAAGGGGACACGTGGGTTCCGCGACCTCCCCCCCCCCCCTTCCACAGGTCACCCTGTGAATGGGGGGGGGTCGCGGAACGGGGGACACAGTTGACGTTAGGTGTGACGAAGGGGTGGGGGATGAAGGGCAGAATGCAAAAGAGACATGGTAACGATAGGGAATAGCATGGGGGTAAATTTGGAAAATCCATGCTTCTCTCACTGACAGCGTATGTGGCCTGCTCACGGGTCAGAAAACTTTCTGATTTTTTTGTGTACGCACCAGACGGAAAAACAAAAAAAAATTGTGTATCCAAAAAAACTAAATAGAATGAAGACACGAATACTCTCTTTGAGTGGCATTGCAGTACATGCCGGGTACGCGCTAGTTTACAAATACATTTGATTCATCTCACTTTATAGTTGAGATGTTTCACACTCTATCACATTTGATGTCCATCAAATCGGCGATTGGTGCCATTTTGAATTATTGACATTTGAACAGTCCCAACGCCAGTTGTCAGACCGCTTTAATTTTTGATCACCTGAGAAATGGTCATGTTATTATACTTGAAAGCTGATCAAAAGTTGAAGCGCTCCGAGAATCGGCGACCGATGCCAACACTTTGAAATGGCGCTGATCGTTTATTTGGATGGAGTTTGAAACACCAATCTAAATATAGCTTATTGGTAACGATATAAAATGAAAATTAACTTTTAGAAAGCATCGCCTTCATTTTATATTTTTTAAAATCATTTTTTACACGATGTCTTTGTTGTTCTTCTGCCCTAACAAAGGGAGCGAATTGTACGTCACTAGTGTATGTTGCTACATCTAATTTTGTAGATATGGTGTACGTTGCTATATTTAATACAGCTATTTTTTGATATATACTTTACCCAACGTAATTCTTTTTTATGTGTATACAAATTAATGTATTATGTTAAAAATCAATCGGTCGTTTCTAATATCCGCTTATACGAGTATAATAAGTAGTATAATTGACGCTTCGGAACTAATTTATCTTGAAGACCCAAAATCTTACTTTCCTCAATAATTTTGTTAATCTTTCAATTTACATAATTTTACATAGATTTTTCAAACCATATAGAATTGAACTTGGTGAACCAATGCAACAAAAAGCGATCTATCAACAAATACCGCCGCCCTACTAGATTTTTTGTTGCAAGTTTCGGTTGTTCAGTTGAAGATAAAGAACCACGTTGTTCCGCGTGCAGTGCTTGGGGATAAAGCTATACACTGTTCTTGGGATTGCATAGTGTGCACTTTATATGATCTCGGCTAGCAAGCTATCGGATATAATGAAATTTTACCGGTTCACATAATTTGTCTTGAGGTCGAATATAGTGATAGTATCTAGACTCTAGACAATAATTGCTGAGTTTAGAGGCTAACTTTGTCTGGAGCGCCAAGATGCATTGAAAAAATCTTTGGCTCTGTTCAAACGCTGGCATTCCGTTTATTGATTATCTTATCTTGATGGACGATAGCAATATTTGAACTGCTGTGTTTATTTAACCAGTATTTTATTGAAATGTAAGGTTCAAAACCATCTCGCACAAAATTCTACTGAAAAAAAAATCAGAGCATTGGTGAACAAGGTCAGCTATTCAAGTGGTTGGGGAGCTATTTAGAAAACAGGAGCCAGAGAGTGGATATTAATGATACTCTAAGCGATCCATCCAATATTAATTATGGTGTACCTCAAGGATGTACTCTAGGACCACTATTGTTTAATATGTCGCTGCCCTAGTTCTTGTATGTTCAATAGACCATTTTAGTTTTTGTTCAATCTCCACTTTAAAATTAAAAAAAAAGAGTATAAAAAAGTATTGTTAATCACTTAACTAAGAATTATTTAAATTAAGGAGATCTTTACCTTTACGAAAATAGCTTTATCTTAAACACCTTTCATAATTTTTTTTTTTTTTTTTTTTGTTATTGTTTTTGGGGTGTTATGCCGTGTTTCGCTACCTCCTTCTTTAGCCAACGTTTCGGACAGCGTTACAGTGTCCATCATCAGGGCAGATGACCAAATGATATTGGTGAGAGTGTTTACTTATGTGTGTCGGCAAGGCAGACAAGGCAAATCATAAGAGCCAAATCAGCACGAAACGAAGACAGGGGTGAACAAGAGTCAAAAGGCTGCGCTTTCCTGCCTTACGTCCATAATGTAACAGACAGAATTGCCAGGCTGTTGAGAAAAGAGAACATCAAGACGGTCTTCGGAACGACAACTAAAATCCAAGACCTACTGAGGTCGGCAAAGACTAAGTTTCCTCTGGAAACAGATGGAGTATATAAACTCAGCTGTTCCGGATGTGACAAGGTCTATGTAGGCCAGACAGAGCGAACGATCTCCAAAAGGATTTCGGAACACTTTCGTGCTTGTAAACTTGGCCACCCTGACAAATCGGCAATCGCCGAGCACTTAATCGAAACCGGCCATTACTTTGGATTTGTTCCTGAAGTCCTGGGAAGACCCAAAACCTACAGAGCACGCCTAATTACGGAGGCAATTGAAATCCATAAAAACCCCATCAATATTAACAGAGACGACGGAGCTAAGCTCAATAGTTCTTGGTATCCAATAATTGACGGCTTCACCAAAGCTAAACGCAAAAAACCATGCTGAATTTTTTCTGACACCAGCTCGTAGAGAAATGGAGCTGGCAGCACGGTATCGCTTCGACACACATAAGTAAACACTCTCACCAATATCATTTGGTCATCTGCCCTGATGATGGACACTGTAACGCTGTCCGAAACGTTGGCTAAAGAAGGAGGTAGCGAAACACGGCATAACACCCCAAAAACAATAACAAAAATACTTTTTGGCCGTGAAAACCTAAAAACATACCTTTCATAATGTTTCATTGGAATAATGAAAGAAAACCTTCTCTTCCTGGAAAATTTTCTAATGGTCTATTGAACATACAAGAACTGAGGCGACGATGTGTAACAGTTTCTTTGCCAAACACATTATCGATAGATGACACAGTATTGTTATTTGAAGGCAAAAATTGGAATGAAGTGAATGAAATTCGAAGAACCGGCTTCATTCGGGAAACACCCCAAACGCGTTCACAACATTATTGCGATTCATTATTACTTTGTTGTTAATTCATGTATTATGTTTCTACAGATTTCCTCCATTTATGATTGTTATTTTTAAATTTTATTATTTTGCATTTACTTATTTGTTTGATAATGACAACTATTTATGAGCGTTACTTTTATCAAATTGTGAAATTATTTATATACAGGCGAGCCCTAGTGGGGTTAATAATTATATGCTTAACAATTTATGTTAATTGTAAAGAGACAATATATTTTTTTTAAATATTTATAATTATGCTCAATTAGATTTTCCTTTTTACCATTGGTTCTTGTTTTCAACAGCTCAGCTACACTGATTTCTTTTTTAAAGACCTTCCACAGTATCCCTAAATATGTCCCCCTGCCTAGTTGCGTAGAAGTTAATAATAAAATAACAACAACAAAATCTTTGATGAGTCAGTAAAATAATTTATTGCATGACGAGATAAAAATTCTATTCACTGAATATATTATTATTTGGTGTATTTCTCATAATCATCTGACAGATCGAGGATTCATTGATCCGTGAAATATTTTCCCCGCGTGTTCCAAATGTAATAACTACCTAATAATATATGGTCCTGCCACCTAGTGCTCCATTGTTACCGTTGTTTCTCTTACATGCGACGTTCGTGCGAAAGAGGGAGAGGTTACAAGGGATCTAACATCACTGTATGTATATACAGGATGTTAAGGGACGTACTTGACTTCTTGGCTTACTTTAACCAGCCATTTCTGACATTATTTGGAGCCAAAAATGTTAATAAAATTTTAGTATCCGGTGACATTTTCATGTTTTTTTTTCAAGTAAAAACATAAAAATATTATTAGACATTGGACAGTTAGGGAAGGGGGAGGGGGCTGAGGTAGTTATTCTGCTGAGTAAAAAATGTAAGTGAAATTTCGATTAGATTTTTGATGTTTTTTTTCAACTAAAAACATTAAAAAATACTTGGTATTGAACAGTTACAGATGGGGATAGGAATTGGGCGGTTACGGATGAGTAAAAAATGTAAATGAAATTTTTGAATCCAGTGCCATTTTTGATATTTTTGTTTTTTTAACTAAAAACATTAAAAAAATCACTGGATATTGGACCTGTGTCAACATGTGGAAGATTTTTTAAATTGAATTTGAAGAAAAAGAAATTGAAAAAAAGACATGAAAAAAGTCATCCGAGACCAAAATTTAATTTATATTTTCTACTCAACAGGAACCACTGGTTTAAATAAGTCATGTACGTCCCTTAACGCCCTGTATTTATATTATCATGTTATATATTATTATTACATTGTGGACGTTGTAGTGTTGGCTTCGTGTTTACTGCCCGTATTGTTTAAAATTACGCACTTTGGTGTGATATACCGCCTTTTTGTTGGCTGACTCACCGCGTCTCGGAGCGTCAGCTGCGCCCAGCGTAGTGCCTTGACGCGTCACCATAGTCCTTGATAGTTGACTTGTCTGTGCCCACTGCTTGCTGGGAAATAGACTAGATAGTCATTGTGTAGAGGTGGCATTAAATAAAAATAGAATTAATAACAATCTAAAATGATAAGTCATACCTCCTTTTTTTAAATTTCAGGTTACGAAAAATCTGAACAGACTTCACACAAAAACGAATCGTGTTAAAAATTTGATCTGTCCCGATGTTATTTACTTTAGATCTCTTTACTCCTAGGCCCCCAGCATACAGAGAAAAACAATATCTGTTCAAGAAAGACATTTGATAATGTTGATCAATTTTGCAAGAAGTAACAAAAATATTCGACACTTCAGGCGCACGGACACGCTCACATTATTGGTGTATTTTACCTGTGTCAAATTTGAATACTCGTTGCTCCCATAATTAAAAGCTTTTGAAGCTTTTTTATGGTAGAGGAGTTAGCTTGCAGAGGTTTGATTTTTTATTTATTTTTTATGTGAATATCGCACAAGAGTCCCGAATGCCTCCAACCGCCGGGAGCAAGTGAGCTAATGGCAAACCCAATTGAGGCAATAAAATTGTGAATTAAAAAAAAAAAATGTGCCTGCGCATACCGGGATTTGAACTTGTAACCTCCGGATCGCCAGTCGGGATACCTTAACGCTCTACCACGTAGGCCATCTCCGCAATGCTTCACACCCATCGTTAAAAAGATTACACTTAACTCTTTGAGCAAATCAAGTAAAGAAAAAGTTAAAAAAATGAATCAGATCGTCTTCACACAACAAAACATTGCGAATTTATCGTAGCTATATAATGAAACTTTTTTTACAAAATGATAATATATAATGAAAATAAATCTTGGTTATGAAATGGTTAGAAAATACAAGATTTCTCAACTGATAGTCCAGAGGAAAATTGATGAAAGATCAAATTTAATAAAATAAGATGCCGCACCTATGGCTTCGAAAATTACGTCATTTAAAAATGCTTTTCCGCTTTCCGAGTTGATTGAGGTAGACTGGACGCTGCACCTCGTCATATCGAAACTTAGGTGACTTACTTACGGCTTTGGAGTTGCAATATATTATGTAGGGTCCGGTGTATTGCCTTAATTTTTTTGACAATGTTACATATGATGCAAAATGTCGAGTCACAATCCCTACCCTCACAACAAGCACGAAAATGTTATGAAAATAAAATATGTCAACACAGTTCACGCTTTCGCTATAATCGAATCTTACAGAATTGTGTCGTAGTTTTGTTTAATTTTTCCGTGACTCAAGAGCATATAATTTTGTCCTCTGTCCGTATTTTTGTAAACAAAAATGTATTTTTAACCTTTCCCGTCAACTACTTAAATCTACCCACACAAAATTCTGTATTGGAACATCGCAAAACCAAGAAAATTGTAAAAAAACTAGATGATTTATCCATTGTAGGACTTTATAGTAAACAATTTAATGATTTTGTCAGACACAATTTTAGAAAACTATTAAATGTCATTGCTACATTCTTTAATGATATTCTTGTTTGGAATTATCTTGCGTTTTTTGCTTGTTTGTGGTAATCTAAAACCTATGTAGTTTCTACTTGATTGTTTGACTGATATATCCACGATTTGATTTGCCGCTTCAAGGTTACAGACATGTCCGAGTATAATATTCCCACTTGACCTAGTCGTATCAGTTTTCACGACAATGTAATCGATGCATCCGTTTTCTGTCTATAATAATCAATTTTTGATATTTGATCCATCTTTCGATCGATTGATATTATAAACAATATACGTACTGTTTGTCAATAAAAAATTTTCTACAATTTTTCGAATTAGTTTTGTTACCCATATTAAGGACTAAGTCTGCATAAAACAATAGAAATAATCAAAGTAAAAAAGGGAAGCTTTGATTACTCTTAATGACAGATACCTACTTTACTCGCGATATTTATGTAAAGAGTGGGAATTGGAAATCACAGAAGAGTTTGTATAAATGGAGTTCTGCCAACAAACTAGGAGTTGTGCAAGTCAGCCCTCATCTTCCGAACTTAACCCTTTAGTTGAACTGGTATGATGGTTAATTAGTTTAGTTTATTATCTTTTGTTTAAATCTAGATGTCAATATTGATCAATTCATATTTTGAATTGTTCTAACAAGAAGCTCTGATGAACTATTCATAGGCATAATAAAACGACATCTAGCGACTCTAAAAAAGAAACCACAAATACTAATAAAATGACCAAATGTGTAGGAAAAGCTGCACTGGTATTCGACAACAAAAATAGGAAAAAAAATCATCCTTCACATTCATAAAAAAGCGCTCCGTAGTCTTTACACACTTGTCTACTTTAATTTTCTGAAGGTTTCACTTCCACCACGTTGAATTGCACACTATTTTTACGTTAACCATTAACCATGACACATTCCTGTGACATTACTCCGACATTAACAATTATCCAGAGCTACAATTTTTGCTGTTTTTATGACGAAAATTGATATTTTCGTTCAAAATTCCAATAAAATTCCAGGAAAAAATATGTTTATTAAAACGTTTATGAAAAACCTCACCATAAATTGTGTTCGTATGCATGCACAGGTGTGTTACATTTGCCAAGCCTCCTGTATTAATTATGACGTCTTATTAAATTTTTTACACTTTAATGATTATTTCAAAGAGCCACTACTCATAATACGAGTAAGATTAAGATCTAATTATAGTTGCATTGTCCTACTTTAGGTAGACAAATTTGTGCAACGCCAGAGCTCACCATTTAGAAATTTAGATCATTTTTGCTGTTTCACTAAAACTAATTTTCCATTTTATTGTGTAACAGGTTAATTAAAAAAATACATCATAAACACCATACATTACGGTAATGAAGTAATAACACAACAAAGCATTGTGTTATTTGATTGTTATCATCGTATTAAGTTATAATGATGTTTCGTGTATAAAACACAACACGCAATCACCTACTTAATGTTAATTAATTCAATATGTTGTGTTTGTCCTAATCAAAAGCATTCAATATACTCTAAGTACCTACCCTGGCTAACAAGATACAAATTGATTTATTTGTATGTAAATCGACCCGTTCCCCGGAGGCATATACTACATAACTTGTATAGGTACAGACAGGGTGTTTCAGGATTAACCGGACAGACTTCAACCAGTGATTCCAGTAAAAAATGAAGATTTATGGTTACAATCTGTAGGGTATTCCTGAAACACCTTGTATAAGGTATGGTAGGTACTATGCAGCTGGTCGAGTCGAAAATGCTGTAAAATTTCAATAGTAACCCATTTGATCGGACACGGTTTTCACAGCAAGTGGGTATTATGTATAGGACTTTCTATGTGACAACAGGATTTTACGCCTACTGACTACTCTGTCCATTCAGGTATTACTGCCTTCAAGAAAGTCACAAAATGCAGTAACTGTAGGAGCAGCATGTTAACTAACATGTATATATATTTTGAAGTAAGTTTGTACAAATATTTGTATACGTGTTTTATTTTTAAGCGTATTTCTGCGAGATACGGGGAGGAGATACGGATACTTAATGAGATACGGAGTTGAATTAAAGTAAATGTGTGATAGCTTTTTAAATAGCACAATATGGTATACCTCAAATTAACCTCTAAGGTCACCGGAGGCGTAAAAGCTTAAAATTACATTTAATAAAACAGGTTTACCACTGGGCACAAAAATGGAACACCACTATGAATTTGGGAGGCAGATAAGGGTAAAGCAACTCTGGGAACCTTTTATTGGATAACCCACACCCCCGCCATGGGTCACCCTGTGTGGTTCGCAACGTTTGGTGACTTAGCAATCAAGCCCGAGTTAATGGGGTAAAGTTTGTCTTTTTTTTTACATGAGTTCCACACAAAAGGCCCGAAGGAAAATAACCTCTCTCAGGGCCTATGTCATCTTTGGGGATGCCGTGTGGAGGGTTTTTTTTAAGGAAAGGAAGTGGAGGAGAATTCCGGGAAGGAAAATTGTTTAAGGGTTCGGTAGGAATCTGGGGTTCAGTGTGTCCTGGTCATCCGCATCCAAGACCTAGACAAACCTCACCCCATGAACCCGGGCACCCATGCTGAATCACCAAAAGTAACGAACCACTTGGGGTGACCTATGGCAGAGGTGTTGGTCATCCAATAAAGGTTCCCGGGGCGTCGGTACCCATTCACGCCTCCCAAATTGAATGATCTAGTTGTCTAGATCTTGGTCTTGGTGGCGAATGAATTTGTCTACTGCATGGCGGGCCGGATCTGGAGAGACTGTTTGACCTCTCCAGCCGGACTGTCTCGACCCATATAATTCGCATGTATGACGACATTGTAATTTGTACAGTTTATTAATTACTTTGAAAAAATTTCCATAAAAAGTTGTGTGACAGTGAGCTCCCGGGTTATAAAATTTGCACAATTTTTTCCGTCCTATGTTTGTAGGCTAACAAACAAATTAAACGCACTTTAACATTTCCATCGTGAGCTACGAAACTAATTTCTATTGAAGTGAAAAAAATTAAGCAAGATGCCATTTCATTCGTCTCGTATTTTTCAATTTTTCAACAAGAAAACAGTTTCCATCAAAAACGGGTAAATAACACAATTTATCTCATAAACCTTCGAAAAAAGCACTTTTCTGTGTTATTTTCTTCCATACTAAGTAAATACGAATAAACTTTCTCTCAATCTAAAGTTTATCACTTTGTCTCAATACTTAATAAAACACATTATTTTATTGATTTATTATTTAAATTGTGATTTTCTCCGATAAGTTCGAAAAATCGTTATTGGAAATTATTATCATTAATTAAAAACATAATTATCTGTGTACATTTAATAGCAAACAAGTGTGTTGACATTTAAATTTAACAGTGCCCGCTCTTTACCTTCTTCTTGTGATTTGCGTTTTCAAATAAAACCAGCATGTTAATTAATTGCAAATCGCTTTGCACTTAAAGCGAGATAATAATGAAAAAAATCATAGTGTGCAATTCCCACGCGGTAGAAGTGATACTAGAAAGTCGCTAGATGTCGCTTTCTTTTCTTTTGCCTGTTATTTTAAAATGGTTTAAAGATTGGATGTTGATTTCACAAAAATAAAAATGTTTTTTTTTTTTGATTTCGTACGATACGAACCTACGTTCGCTGGGTGTCTGTCTCTCTGGCCGCGATTTTTCAAGCGCCTTAGCCGCTGCGCTATCGGAGGCCCGCGCCGAGCTGTGAATTTACCGCAATATATTGGAACCGACGACCCGTCAAATAATAAATTTTAGTGACGCACTTCCGTTTCATCCGAATTTCAAATCACTAACGGGGCTAAAGAAGTTTCACTTCAAAAATAATCAATGGCTTGTAATGCTAAATAACTTATGAAATGAAAACTTCTATAGCACCGTTGTGATTTGAAACTCGATGAAACGGAAACGAACACTTCAAAGAGTCAAACGCATACATCTGTAGATTTTAGCCTGCGAGAGAATGAGAAAGTATTAAAATATTTATTTATTCCACGGGTGCTCGGTTCCAATATAATACGCTAAATCCACGGTCTCACGCCAGCCTCCACTAGTGTGGTATAAAGCGCCTGACGAATTTCAGCGGCCAGACTTCCAGCGAACCAAGGGTTGAATCCTACGAAATCAAAAAAATATATACTTTTTATTTTTCTTTATTATATATTAATCAATATCCAATTTTCGAAATGAACAGGCAGAAGAAAAAGACATTTAGCGACTCCGAAGAAGAATACACAAATACTAATAAGGTGACTACTCCGATATTGTTGATATATTTAGTACATCAATTTTAATATATAAGCATACCTTACTGAAGTGTTTTTCATCAGGTAGGGGAATATTATGATAAATATATTCAAATTGTATTTTGTCTGCTGAAAGAAAAAAAGCTATTTTGCATTTTTTTTAATTTTTTATATTTTGTACCTACATTCTGTATGGATCAAATTCAATAATGTTTTTACTTTAAAATTATTTTTGTGCATGTGTTTTAAACAGTCGTTTCCTGCACTATTTACATTTAAAATTTTGTAAATATTGTTACATATATGTAAAAGCCTAATTAGGCGTAAATAAATAAATAAATGACCAAATGTATAGAAAAAGTGCACTGGAATTTGACGGCAAGAATATAGAAAAAAATCATTCTTCACATTGACAAAAAAAAAGTGCTTAGTAGTCTCCCCACTCTTGTCTACTTTAGTTTTCTGAAGGTTTCAATTCTACCGCGTGTAAATTGCACACTCTGATTATTATTATTTTTTACTTGTAATACTAAAAATAGTTTCCATACCCACCCTCATGCCTTAGGGTGAATGATCTTTCTCGAGCAATGTCAGTATTGGTTGTAGGTACCTAGTACCTACTTCTATAAATGTAGGGGTGAAAGCTAGACTGCATAATGTATGTACGCAGGTCTTGGCCGATGGATCGCACTTGAAAAAATGTTACTGTTGTTTGAAGACGTATCAAAGACGTGATAATAACTGTATCGCAAAGTATATTAATGTAATCTCATTTAAATGAAGATGATCTTTTTGATATGGCGATAAAAATTCGGCCGCACTCTTGAAATGCACAGCGCTGAAAAAGAAGAAGATGGAGAGGTATGTAATTACGAGTGTTGGACAGAGCGCGCTAATATGTTTAGTCGTAGAATAGCAGCGAAAATTGCGAAAAAGCTTAATAAAACATGACTCGTTTAAAATAGAGCAAAAATCTCGTGGAACGTATCTTAAGTATCATTTAAAGAATCATTGTGAATTTTTTCACAAATATAACTTGTAAAATAAAAGAAATAGACTTGTTTAAAATAATTTTCAGAGCATACTTTGCGATTTTTTCTATCGAGGGAATTTCATATAATTTGCGTTTCAGCGTGGAACGTATCTAGATATTATCTTAAAAAATAACATATATTTTTTTAAGAGCTTAAAAACTTCAAATGTTTAAGGGAGATATGTAAGAAATCGGTCGAAATACGAATAGTAGACCCTTCGTCGCTTTACACTTGAACACTTAAACATCTGTAGTGTGTTGCGTGTAGTGGGATCACCATCTGCTAATGCATAGATCAGCGGTCAATAGAGTGGTAAAATAGACTGCGGAACGATTTCATAAGACTCGTTCATTCGGTGCCACGCTGCATTGGGAGGGCTTGGAATATCCGACCGGTTGTCATTCCCCGTCTCCTCTCCTCGCCCCTGCTCTCCACAGCCTCTCCTACCCTCCCACACCCCCGGCCGGGGGTGTGGGCGGACCAGTCACAACCACACAACCGACGCAGCATCAACAAATGAACAAAGTGTGCAACCGCGACTTGAAAGTACCCACTCGAGCGTCCTAATTCAAAACGCGGAAGTTTAAAAAAATCACAATAGCCCTTTTACTTAATTGTTTCAGTTGACCTGATAAGGTTAGCATGATGTGTTCTGATGTTGCAGAGCTATAATACTTGAACATATCTAACATTGTGTATTTTAAAAAGCTTAAAACTTCTGTTAACATTTTGTTTTGCTGGCAACCTTGCGTCCCTTTGAAATTGTTCGAAATAATATATGAAATAATATATTGAAATAATATGCAATTTCATCATCCCCTTCAAACCTAACTTTTAAAACATTCAAAATTTGAAGTTTAGGTAATCAATTGTCAATCGGCAAATGAGGCATTGCACAAACGTTAAACTACTACAAATAAAAGGACTCTATTTTCTATCTGTATTAAGTTTTGCTAAATCGCTTTAGAGTTCGTAATATGCAGTTACCCATTTGATTTTTCCCACCAAATCCAGCGAGAAACATTCAGGTTTAGTAGCTGAGTTACTCAACTTTTCAATCTTCATAATCCTGGCTGAGTTGTGTGAAATGTTTCGTAAATATAAGCGAAGTAAATGCCTTAGATAATATTATGAACCTTGTGGGATACCCACAGCCCGTCAAATGGACAGTTAGCATTATAATCACAAACCTAGGTATAAATAATTCATTAGGTAGTGGAGTGGAGTTTACGAGTTTCTTTGGGATGGACTTTATTACGTTCCCTGCTTTTGCTCACTTTGCGTCAGTATTCCAGTCTCCGAGTCTGATAAAATGCATGTCGAGTTATATTATGTACGGTGTTGAGAATAATTTTATATATAAAACTGGGAGACATTGTCTGAGAGTAATATCTTTCAAAAGAATAGGACTGGGGAGCGATCAGACCGGCTGGAAGCACGTACAGATGTACAGCCTCCTGTCTGTTCCTTTCCTAAGAGCTTTCCTCTAACATTAAAGGAGTTTATTTCTTTATTTGCGATAAACCCACATTTCTATCAATGTTCTTGTACTTATCTGCTTATCTGTTAATTAAATGGTCCCACGACAATGGCATTATTATTAACGCAAAAAAAACCAAATATATGCTTATACACTCACCATATGCAAATTGTCAGGAAAAGGAATTACATATAAAAAGTCATTCATATGATTGTTTGCACACAAAAAACCAATTCCAGCAGTGTAATTGCCCGAATATAGAAAAAGTGTACCAATATACATACCTTGGTCTTACAATAGATGTCAACTTTAACTGGTCAAATCATATTGAAAATGTATGTAATAGATTAAGATCCATATTAGGAAAATTTTACCACCTAAAAAATTTTGTTAATAAAAATATATTATACTGTATATACAACGCATTAGCAGAATCAATTATAGGATACGGAATAAATAGTTACGGATTAACGTACAAAACATACTTAAATAAAATAGAACAATTACAAATCCGTTTCCTAAAATTGATATCAGGCAAAAAAAAGGTCCAGTTATGTGAAGGTGATTATAAAAAAATGTTCCCCTTGTGTAATGTCCTCTCTATACACAGTAAGGTAAATTACCAATTAACTTTAGATGAATTCTGGAATACAGAATTCAAAAAACCTGTAAACCACAACTACCCTACTAGGCATAGAGAAGCACAAATGTTTATTGTCAATAAATCTCAAAATGTATACGGAGATAGAACAAAAAGTCATAAAATTCCGGAAATATTTAACGCATTACCTGAAAATATCAAAAATGAGACATCTTATTCAAAAATCAAAACAAAAGTTAAATCTTTCTACCTCCGCAGAACATGAAATCAAATAAAATAGTTCCTATCTATTTATTTTCTCACCGTATGTTTGTACTGTGTAAAATATTTTTACTACAACACAATTCATAAACATTAAAACATTATAATAATTTAGTTTGTCGTAATAATTAGTATTCTAATAATTGCCTATTTTGAAGAAATAATTAAGTATTATATTTAGTTATTATATTTACTATGTAAAACTGAGAGATTTCTTACAATCAAACTGATTGATCAGTTTCGTAAGATTTATAAAATAAAAAATTGTAAAATTAAAACTGAATAAAGATATTTAAAAAAAAAAAATATATTGTGTGAGGTTTGCACTGCACCTAAAATATTTTAACGTCTGAAACGAATTAGAATATTTTTATCAAATTTACTTTGTTTTTAAAATGGTGATATATGTATATACGCATAATCATCTACGACGGGCAAACTGACGTATAGAACAACACAAAGATCAACAAATGAATTATGAACTAAAGAAGTTAAACTCAAAGTTATATATCTCTTAATTTAAATTCATAAAAGTGGCAAGTAAAAAAACACGTGATGGCCTTATAAACGCATGTGTAAGGCATTATATAATTTTTCTTAAACAATGTACTTATGGTTTTTTCGAAATATTTATTTTATTACGTTTACCTAAGTATGATAATACATATTTTAAGTATATTTATACCACAACACGGGCATGTGCCTAGCATGGTGGTCGAAAAATCATAAAATTCATGTAACAAACATTTTAATGAATAAAGAAAACAAAAACAAAAAAAATTGTCATTTTCCAATCCATTGCAACATATGGTATTGTGGGATGGGGTGGTGGTGCTTAATTAATTTTATCAATACAATTTCAACTTTTTCAAAAACTAATTTACCCACCTCTCAAAAGAACTCTGCTAAAATCAGGGTCTTAGATGTTTAACAGTTATTTATTAATATATGCACATGTTACACGTGGAAAAATATCCTACCGGTGGCTCCACAACATCAAGCACACACCGATTTTCATCAAACCTGGGTTGCGTGAAAAACTAGAACCACATTCACTCGACGAAAATTCTAGTACATCGCTCCTAAAATATAAAATGCGTTGAGCACCGATATAAAGTCAAGTCATTCTTTATCCCTTTTTACTACACGTGTACAACATTGAATATTTGAAAGGGAGAGAGCTTTTTTAAAGGTTACATGAATTGAAAATTACACTTCACATATTTAATTCTTCTTTTCTAATTTGAATACATTTCACGCATTTTTTGTATTGATCAGTATTTCTCGGGAGTTCTTCAACATTCTATACAATAGACATGATTCTGTGATGTTGACTTCTTTCAAAATGGATGTTTTATAATAAACTTTAGCGTGTATTTTAAGCTTGCTGTATTATATTTCTATTTTCTTTGAAAAATCCATTTCATCATTCAATTTAAATTTAGTTTTGATTTTTGTTGTGTTTAAATGATATATGTTTTTTAGATATAGTTTTTTTTATTTGTGTCTTATTACATATTACATTGTAATATAGACTATACACGACTGCCGGAAATGAGCCAAGTATGGTGGTCGTTACAATGCTAAAGAAAAGCGTAATGCGAAAGTTGTATAAAATAGCGAAACAAAAAAGAATTATTATAATAACTGACCGGAGTGAGCGTAATTGTGGCATTCCCTGCAGGATCATTATGGGATTGAAGATCATGAAAATAGGGGAGTGGAGGAATGGAAAGAGGGAGGTTCCAAAATTCGAGATTTGGTCAATAAACGAAGCTAAAACCCTTACAAGAAAATTTAGATCTTGATCGGGCGGTGGTCTGAAAATATCTACGACTCCACCAAGTTTCGGGAAATTTTTATCTTATTTTTTGACTTTATTTCCGGGTTAAATCTTCCCACCGGGAAAACTAAACCCTTCCACACACTTTCCCACAAATGATCATCTAGTCAATCCAAGCTACGCAAGTGCACTATATAAATATAATAAATACAAAACAATACAAAAACAACATGTCAACTACCAGAGACCAAACGGGAAAATAATTCACTGACTCCAGATACTTTCATATCAGAGGGTTCGGCTTGGTAGAACTCCTAACTGGACCGATAAATCCTATTGATCCCTCAATATAAATATTTAAAAAATCTTTCGTAATCCTACATGTATTTAAAATTATTGATTTATATATATGAATTCTTTGACAAATCCAATAAGCCTAAATTTTAAATGATAGAGCTAGGTATAATTCCAGTAGCCAAAATTATTATTATTTTATTTTATTTAGAGAAACATATGCACTCGAGATTTGTACCCCTTCTTTGTGCAGAAAAAAATTCCTAAAGTTCGTTTTTTATCACGATTTGCTAAAGTAAGCATTTAAAATGTAATATATGTCATTTGTCTTATGTCTAGTAACCACCTAACTTTTATTTTCTCTCATTTGTACTTCTCAAGGACGACAAAAAAAAACAGCGAGCTTCAGCGTTAGCGGCGCCATTCGCGCTACATTTCTGCTGTTTATTTTAATCCACCGTAAACATTTCCTTCGAGACTTGGAACTTTATCTCTTCCCAGCACTCACTGCGAGATTTGCATATTTTTTACAGTCTTAAGATTAATCATAAATATGTTACACTCACCTTCTTTAACCAGGACGTTCAACGGTACTGTTTGTTTCAGCAATATTACACGATCGTAAAGTGAAGGCAGTTTAAATATTATGGTTTTAATTATTTTAACACTTTTTTTTAATGGGTGCACGTGTGGTTTTTGTTAGTTTTAACGTGACATTTTTCAACAGAACATCAAAAAATATGTTTCGTTGTATTTTTTGTTTTCTTGGGTAGACCATTTGTGTAGAGAGATACCTATAAGATGGACTTGTCATAGTTGTTTGACGTAAATAGTGACCCAAACCCAATGAAAAGCCACTTTAATAACAAACAACATTACCAAATAAATAATTTTTTGTATGTGCTTCGGCATCGACTGCCAGGAATCAGTGAAACAGTAGCATCCCGATTTTTAATGGACGTTGTGAGTTTGAAGGAAGATGGGGAAGACAGGTATCTGGCAGTACCTAGATATTAAAATTTTGACATTTTTAAGAATTTTTCAACAAACTTTGATTCTGAGAGGACCTAATCCCTCACCAAAGGGATTAGGTTCTGGTTCTATGTATAATAAAAAAATAATTTTAAGAAATTATGAAATACAATGAAAATTAAAATAAAAACTTAAGAAAAAAATCATTTTTATATGTGTAAATTTAAAATACAAATTACCTATTTACGGCGGTACTACCCAAAAAATGTATATTTAACAAAGTTTTATTTTTAATATTATTTTTCTCTGTAAATTAAAAATATTAAAATAATTTTTTTAATGTTTTTCATTTACTAACAAATAATTTCCCAAGTTGCTTCTGAAATCATGAAACACTAAAATCTTTAATGGCATATATTTTATAATTTAAAGCAAAAATAAATAAAGTAGCTCACACCGTACTAGATATTTGATTTACCTTTTGATTACAAAAATAATTTTTCAGTATGGTTGGCTAATTTGATCTCAAATCCAAATTTAAGATTTGTATGAAACTGGCCGAAATGGGCCGCGCATACGTTCCTCTTAAGCAGAAAAAATATTGAAGTTTTTTTTTGTAAATACACAGAAAACAAAATTTCTTACACACCTTACTGCACAAATAGATTGGTTCGACAAAACCAACAGGTGTATTGATCTGTTTGAAATTAACCGCTGTATTGGTAACATTCGATGCATATTAGTAAAGCAATGCTACAATTATTTGAGCCCACGTTTCATGTGACCGCACACCACTGTCGACGATTCAAGCGATGTTATCAATCGATCTGTCTGTTTGAAGTATTACTGATCATTAGAGGACTCTTACAGCTATTTCTGATATATCGTCCCTTAATTTTTAATTTTATTTAACTAGATATTATTTACATTTTGTTTCCCTTACTACAAAAAGGCTTTTTATGACCATGGTTTCTTGATGATGCGGTGCTGATTTCTAACAGTATAGAAGATCTACAGTCGCTCGTGTCTAGGATGAATGAAGTATGTATGAAGAATGAGTTAATAAATGTAAATAAGTCTAAAGTCATGGTATTTGACAGAGAGAGTACGAAAACAATGTGTAACGTGGTTGTAAATAATGAATACTTGGAGGAGGTGGATGAGTTAGTGTATTTGGGAAGTATGTTTACGAGAGAGGGGAAGACTGATGAAGATATTGAAAAAAGGTAAAATGCCGGTAACTCCATTAATGGAGGACTGAACGCCGTTGGCGCCTGTCAAAAGAAGCGAAGCTAGCCGTCTATAATGGAGTGCTGGTACCTACCCTGACGTATGGCAGCGTGGCATTGAACTGGCAGAGGAGGGATGAAAGTAGACTGAATGCTGTAGAAATGAGATCCCTGAGGCATATGTGTATGATCGAGTGAGAAATGTGGAGATTCGCAAAGAACCCAAGGCTGATGTAAGCGTAATGAATAAGATTAAGAAAGTGACGCTCAGATGGTTTGGGCATGTAGAGCGAAAGAATGAGTAAAGGAGTGTAAGAAGAATATGTAACACAAATGTGAATGGTAGACGAATACGGAGACGCCCGTGGAACACATGGCACGACCAAGTGAATCAGATACTTGAGTCGGGCCATGTCAAGAGTCATAATAATAAAAGAGCATGTATGAGACGATGTATGAATGTGAACGAGGCAAAGAAACGTCGTGATGGTTAAAACCTTGTCAAAAGACGGAATGCGGAACCCCACGCTAAAACTGAATATTTTTCGTTTATCAAATATTGGAGTTTTCTTCTTTTTAACCAGTAGATGCATATTATTTCACCATTCTCGATTATTCGACAGGGACGTAAAAAGGATGCATAAATGTTGAAGCTTTCACTCAAAAATATGTTAGAACTTACGGCAGTAGTGTTTCGCAGCGAATTTCAAAATAATTCTGAAGTTCTGTCAGAGAAAACATGTTGTTAGCTCGAACACGCTTCGTGCAGATATTATCAAATATCGCATAAACGTTTTGGATACATTCGCTTTTTCTGATGCAGTTGGCAGCGCTATGTTGACCCGCGTTCAACAAGCATTCATAAACAAATGCGGGTCTTTGTTTATACTTAAAATTCAACAGTCTCAATATATCCTCCCATTTGACATTTTTAAAACAGACAGAAAATATTGACTCACCTTGACGTGGGCGGCGGTTTACTCGCATATGAAATTAGTTTTAGTATTTCAGAGTTCGTGGAAGCCGCTATTGCCTACCTACAACATAAAGTTCCCATATAAATAAATCCGCGGCGTACAGACGATATAGACGATAAAGACGACAGGCATGCTCTAGCGAAGCTCCTATAAGAAGAAAGTCGTAAAGGCTTTGCAAGAATTTCACGTTTCCGGTGAATTTTCGCGAGACGAAAACAGCATCACATGAATATTTATCGATAATCTTTTTTTTGGATTCTAGCTTTTAACAGCAGCGTTAAAGTTCATCCTTTAAAGGAGGGTTATCTTTGAGGAACCTTTACAAAATGAATAGAAAAATTTATGAACGTGTGTTGTGGTTTATACCTTAATTTAATTTTTAACGTTGTTTTCATTTTTTCCGGCAAATTCTTGTTGAAATATCAGAACAAACACACATGTAGTTTAATGGCAAGGAGAGAGAGAGGAATTCGGGAGGGCGAGGGGAACGAAGTAAAGGGGATTCGCGCTTCCTGCTTCCCGGGGAAGTGCGCCCCACGGTTGAATTTGGCAGCCACCTCTGGTCTGGAGCCCCAAAATACCTGAAAAAACCCTCGACTCCGTGCAGAAAGAAAGATAAATTCTCCCAACTTAACAAACGGATTGCAAACTTTTGAGCACAGGCGTCGGGTGGGAATGCTATCCCTGTTCTACCGGTATTTCAATGGAAGATGCTCCGAGGAACTAACGTCATTGTTCCTTTCGGCACCGGTGCATAGTCAGGAGACACGCCAAACGCCCAACATATGTACACGGTTGAAATTTGTCATATGAGAACGGGTCGCTTCTTCGACTCGTTCTTACGTTCAACAGCTAGGCTGTGGAACGATTTGCTGGCTTCTGTGTTTTATCCTTCCTACAATATGTTCATTCTTTCCTATCCTCAAAAAGACCCTCCACACAGGAGGCCCTGAGGGAATTTTTTTTCCTCAGGGCCTCCTGTGTGGAGTTAATGAAAAAAAAAATGAAAAAAAGGTGGAAGAGAAGCGTGGGAGGGAGGAAGGAGAACGCGTTAGGGGGTGTGCTTGGGACAGGGGAAAGCGGGAGAGGGGAGGGGGAAGGCGGGGATGGTGGAGGGGGAACGCTTGAGAGGAAGGAGAATGGGAGAGAACAAGCAGTGAGAAACAATTTATTTATTTAAGTGGCATTGCAACGCATGCCGGGACGTTGCTGGTCTGTAATAATTATTCACCTCATACTTTATTTTGTGTATGATATATTTCTAATTTGCTAATGCCACCTCGGTAATAACAGCATCAATGATGTTATACCCTTTGAACAATAAAGGCTTGTTAGTTTGCTCTCTGGTTTCTTCGTTAAGGATTTCTAAGGACGGTTTTATCTATTTAACTAGATTTAATTAAATTTTCAACCAATTTTTGTTCCTTTTCAAAGTTTTCGCAAAATATCATCATCATTTCTTTAGCTATCAATATGTAACAAAGCATAATTGCAACATCATCGAAGTCTAAGAGAAATCAATTAACTCCCGGTAGAACTTCCCGTTCGATGCAATTAAAAAACCCTATTTATTAAATGTTAACCTCAAGAGAAGTGACGGTCTGAAAAAAAACTTATTCAGGGAAGGTGAAGAATGTATTACAGTGCAAATCTTTTTTTAGGTTCAGTTACGTGGTTTTTTTAATAGCATAATATGTGTATGCTTTAAACCTATTTAATACTCTCATATAAAGATTTGTGTATAAATACAAATTCAGGTAGAGAATTTTATAGTTAAACAGTTGTTTAGGGAATGTTGCATTTCGCAACGTCGACAACAATCATATGTCCTAATTGCCAATTATTGGCGAGGTGATAATTGGACGAATCCAAACCACGATTTTTGATCTTATAATTTGGATGGTAGGAGTTTATCATTTATGACTATTATAGCATTTTTTGTTTAATTATTCATTTTCGGGAAATCGACAGTTTACATTTTTAAAACAGTAATTAAAAACATGCCAGATAACATCAATCAGCTTTTTACACTAATAACAAATTAAAATATTAAATTTTAAAAAACATGAAAAAACGTGATTTTTTAACAAATCTGGGGTTTATAAATTAATTTGTAATGATTGTATCTTTTTATATAGGGAAGACTTCTAGAAATTTTAACATTAGAGTTAAAGAACATCTACGATGTTTAAATAATAATTTTTATTCAGAATTTGCCAACCATATTTTAGAAACAAGTCATTCTTTTGATATTAATAAAGATCTAAAAATTTTACATACTATCACAACGAGTATACATTTAGATAATTTTGAAATTTTTTAAATTAGGAAAAGCATTAATAGTCAATTAAATATTATAAGTAACCAAACATTTTTTTTAAATAATCATCTCTTAAATTTATTATCTTATTAATACTTATTATTTATTTTGTTATTTAGACAACTTGTTTTTATTGTTTGCTTAAAAAAAAATATATTATAAAAACGCAATTTTTACACTTCGTAAAATAATTTTTATATTTAATTTTATATTAATGTTTTTTATGATATTTTTAAGTAATTAGTCACCTCTTCTTTAAATATTTTGTCTATGTACTTATTTGTCTATACTTGTTTGTCATTTGTTATTTTTATATTAATCTCTTATCCTGTTTTCGAAACATGTCGATAATTTTAATAATATAGTGGTGCTTACTAAGTTATTTGTTTTCATTGTATTTTTTAAGTTGTGCATGAATAATTTAGACAAAATAAAACCAATTATGGATTTCCTACTTGTCACTTTACCTCTAAAAAGACAGCATAATAGTGGGAAAGAAATAATTGATTGAGCGTAGCGAAGTCTTGTTTTCACTCGACCACTTTGCATTTCGTCTGTCTGTAAATTTTGTGTGTGAACCGTGTTTGATAGTAAATATTTATTCCGCCAGAGTGCATGAGCGATGTGATTTTCGCGAACTGCCAAGCTGAGTAACCAATATTACGCGAAGTTCTGTTAACAGAACTACTAATATGGTCTTTATAATTGATCGAGGTTTGAGAATTGTGAGTATGGCCTCCTCTCCACATATCCCAGTCTACATCCACAAATTCTGATCAGTCAAAATATTTACCCCGGTATCCCACGCATCCCCTATTGAGATTCCATACATACATGTTACCTGAACACGTCCGCTTAAATGACTTAATTGACCTACGATCTCTACTCTCCTTCAAACGCATGCATTCCGCATCTCTGATCGCTTTGCGGTGCATAACACATTACCTCAAACCTCAAACTCAGTAAATGTGAAAATCCTGTGAATGCTGAAGTAGAACTGATGGAAGGTATGTATTCCTAACAGAAGTCACTTTATTTGTCATAGTGTTTGTGTTTTACTAATCTGAATGAAGACGAGGAACAGTTTGATTCTGATTTATGATATCTAGCCAAAAAATGTTATTTTGTCTTAAATTTGCTTATTGCGAACTCCCAACATTGGTTGAAATTTTTGTAATTTAGATAATCAAATGACGTTAAAATGTTTCGATAAAAATGGTTGAAATATTACGTGTGTTGAATTGCGCGTATTTTTTTTTAATTCATCTAATTTTTTTTTTACTTTCTTAGAAAAGAATGTGTCCTTACTGGGGTATCCCGTTCTAAGGTCACATTGTAAATGTTTACGTGTTTGAATTATAAGTATTTTTTTTTTAAATTATAAGAGGAAAATTATAAAGTTAACATAATACCAGCATTAATCTTTGTTAGGTTGCAAAATTGTATCTATAGGTACTATATTCTTCCTACGCATGTCCATAAGACATGTCTTAATGCTTCTTTTGAAGACGGTTATTTTTTTAATCTTTTAATTTTTGACGTGATAACGTCTTGTAAATCGATGAACGCCGGCTGCACTCTCGAAAAAGCGTGAATCATTGTCACGTTGTCACTTTCCGTCTGAGCCGAGTGTGCAAGCGAGAGCGCGGAACAAGCGTTCGGCCTAAGCGTTCGGCTTGTGACGCATCTATCTATCTTCCACTTCATCGTTATTATATGACGTTATCACGTAAAATTATCGTCTTTACAGACAACCAATTGTTTTATCAGTGCAAAGTTATCCGGGAATATAAATGCGATTAATGCGAATAAGATTATAATAAGATACCAGATAAATACTAACTTTAGCTTGTATTATTATATTTCTGGTTTACTGTTCCATTAATATATCATATATATCGCATGCCTGCAAAAGCCCTTACGGCATGTAATGTAAATTAATAAATAAATTGTTTTTCTTCTAACCGTTATTTTTAAAGTGCGGTTAACAGCTTGTCTTCAAAAATTATTGTAGTCACTACGTCAAACTTCGTCACTAGTTAAAATCAACATACCTACAAATGTTACACCATAAACGATTTATTAATACGGCATCATAAATCGTTCAAGATTTCACAAAAAATCTTTAATTGTTTTTTTTCTCATAATCATGTCTCAAACTTCGACTCGATCGTTTATAATATTTATTATTTATGACTATTAAATTATAAGACAATCTCACAACCTTAATTCATTACCGACCGATCACGATAGGTCATTATTCCATAAATTTGAATCATCCAATTTCAATAGTTAATATCCAAATTAATAAAAAACAATGGGAGTAATAAAACACCCACATGAAGATTTAATGGCGTATTATCTAGTGAGATTTGCATCACTTGTGACTCAGTTTTGGGTCATCTTTTTACAATACGAAGATGATTCTGCTTTTCTTGGTAAAGCTCCCCACCTACGAGAATACATTTTGTTAAATTTTCGATACATATATATTATGATATTCAAAATTATCATTTATATTTAGGATATTGCAATGATGATCTCAATACTACCTAAAATGAAAAGTTAATATCAAATATTGTAGGCATCATAGTAATGGCTCTAACGATATTGATGAAAATTTCCTTTTCCTCGGTTAGAGAGATATTTCATTAGTTTGCGTAATCTCTAGCAACTTGGGTGTTGGGATAACTTAACTGCAAGTCGATTGGTCGTTAACTGACAATAGCTAAGTGCACCAACTCAAAGGAAAGATCCAACACTAACCAATCCAATTAATCGTTTGAACGAACAAAGCCACTAAACGGATAAAAAGTCCGGTTAAATTGCACTCTACTTTACTAATAAAACTAACGTAAATCAGCCGAGTTAAGAGCCTAAAGTGATCTTTTATCGACTATAAAATAAAATTAATTATTACTACTATCTTTCAAAGTTTTTTTTAATATCTTTCAATTAAAATAATGATGTCTGAAAGGCCTAAAATTTCATTATGATGTTTATTACTTATTGGAACAACATTGATGAAATTCACACAGAGAAATTCACAAATTCACAATAAATACAAGTTAAAACACGTAGGTACCTACAGCAAAGAAAAAAGATATTCTTCAAACATTTTACTTAATAATCAACACTTCGTTTTTACCAATTTTGTTGTTTCAAAATATCCGACCCGTTTCTTAATCAAAGTTAACTTCAGCAAACCCAGAAAAATAAGCCCTGCTAACGAACATGGCCGTATTTTTAACATTAAAGTTGAAGATTCAACCTAAGAGTTGAATATTTTTTTAACCAACCCGGATTTGAACCCAATACTTTCGCTTTCCTGGCGATGAGCATGCATATATGTGTATACATGTATTTTTGAAGTGAACACTTCTTTAGCCCAGTTACTGATTTAAAATTTGGATGAAACGGAAATGCGTCACTAAAATATTTTACAATGCGGTAAATTCGCGCCTCGCCGCGAGCGTCCCATAGCGCAGCATTATTGTGCGTCGCAAATCTCAGCGGCCAGGTACATCCAGCGAACGTTCGAATCCTACGAAGTCCAAAAAACAAACATTTTTATTTTTGTAAATCAATATCCAATCTTCAAACCACTTTAAAAAAAAACAGGCAAAAGAAAAGAAAGCGACATCTAGCGACTTTCTCGTTTCACTGCGTGTGAATTACACACTCTAGTTGTTTTTCTTTTTACTTTGTTTTACTTAACAGCAAATCTGCTGCATCCCTCCTCACCTACACTACAACCTAAACCTTCTACCACTAGCCTACAAAAGTGAAAAAGCAAATATCGATTTCTTTGTACTTTTGTATTCACATATTTCTCTATAAATATGTATGGGACGTGTGGGATTGCACTATCTTCCCCACATCCTGGAAGAAAACATTATTGAAGAAGAAAATAAAACTAATAAATTTAAACGAATAAAAGGAACAAGGCAGAGAAAAATAAATAGGTAATGGTCGCAACTGAAACTCGAACTTGGGATCTTTCACCTTACAAGCTCGGCCAATTGGACCTCATATTTTGAAGTATTTTTGTCGATTTCGTATTTCATATTCAGAACCAATATTTAAACGATCACAAAGTTCTAAAAAATTGGTTCGTAACCTAGATAGTGTCTCGGATAAACATACTCATCCGATTTTAATTATATGCGACACCTATTGACCATTTCTAAAAATCTAAATTAATGTTAATTTTTTGTAATTATTTGTAATTCCTGCATAACATTATCAACTATCCAACAGATATTTATAGTAATGTACTTAATTTTTCCTTATTTTAGTATCTGATCTTATTATTCTTAATCCGCAACAAGATTATCCAAAGAGGAAGAATACTGGTTTAGTACTCTGACTACATCGCTTACATCACACACATTTATTTCCACTCATCCCCATTTATTTCCACTCATCTCCGTCAGCCGCTTACCAGTTTTTATCCTAACTTTGGATCAATCAGGATTCGTCGGATGTCCAGATGATGCAAATGCGTTCACGATCATTGTTGTTGAATGCAATCGCGTCATTTATCGTTACATATATTGTGCGTGAAGTACCTTATTGCTGACAATTAGTATACAAATACGAAAACCCATCAACCGATTAAAAATTGACTCAACATGGAGATAATTATTCAGAGGAACATATGCGCGGCCCATTTCGGCCAGTTTCATACAAATCTTAAATTTGGATTTAAGATCAAAATACCCAACCAAACTGACAAATTATTTTTGAAATCAAAAATTATATCAAATACCTAGTACGGATGTGACCTACTTTTTTATTTTTGCTTTCAATTATAAGATATAGGCCATTAAAGATTTTAATGTTTCATGAGAGGCAATATGGGCAATTATCTCATAAATATATTATCAGATAATTGATTCCTGCATGTGCGATTCTCATGGCATTTATAAAGTTAAGGAAAGGATGTTCATCCTTTTGAGATAATTTATGACCTCAGGAAAACCACGCAAATCAATAAAATTGATATTTTAGTTTTAGTTTAATGCAAAAGTGTTGTTAGCCGTTAACGAAAACATTCCTCTTATTAATTAATATTCTTAGTGATATTTCTTAAAATTTCTGACTAACTAGTTGAACCCCAGAAAAAATTGTATTTAGTTTTGCCGATCTTTGCGACCCTTCCCCATCTGATCAATAAGTTCCCTGCAATAGGTGCCTTTACTGTTAATACTAATTTACTTCTTATTTTCCCGTACCTAATGCTGAAATGAAAAAAAAACAGAGGCTCCAATTCGCACGCGGTAGAAGCGAAACCTTCAGAAAACTAAAGTAGACAAGATTAGGGAGGCTACGAAGCACCGCACAAACAGGAGACCGATTAGACTATCTCATTATCTTGCAGGCTAAATCCTATAGATCATAGATTCTCAACCTTTTTTTGCCCACCGCCCCCTTTGAGAATATTTATTCTTCTAGCGCCCCCCAACTGCTTTTACATACCATCTGTCGTTGTGAATCTGAAACAGCTATTGTCACGATTATACTGACCACAAAGAGGGGGGGGGGGGTTCTCTGGGTCTCCCGAAAGTTAATTTTTTACATACCATCTGTCGCGAATCTGAAACCGCTATTGCCACGATTATATTTAAACGTGCAATAGCTGTTTCAGATAGCTAGTTAGCGCAAGCACAGATAATACTGTCAATTCTTGCAGGTTTGCAAAAATCCCGTTATTTATTATAAAAATTACTATAATTTAATAGCTACAAGCATTTCTTTTATAAACTTCACCTTTATTTATATATGAGACATTTCACGTGAAATCGGAAATTTATTTTATCCAATTTAATATAGATCTGAATGTAATAGAATGTTTCAGTTCAAATTTCATCCACTTCCCGAACTATCGAAATACGTAAATTTTCGCACGTGTGATAAAAATGACTAGAATACACACAATAACAAAAATTAACCTATATTAAAGTTTATTTTACTTTATTAGTACGAGCGTGTTTTGTATATCTTTTTCGACCATATTTTTTACATGCCAACGCCCCCCTGGGCCATCTCAACGCCCCCCAATTTTCTCTGGGTCTTCTACCGCCCCCTTGAAGGTCTCAAACGCCCAAAAGGGGGCGTTATCGCCCACGTTGAGGACCACTGCTATAGATGTGTTTACCTCTTTTTGGTGTCGCTATTTTTCGTTTCCTCGAGTTTCACATCAGAAAGAAAAAATATTTTAAAAAAAAATGGTTAAATTGTTACATTAGATTATGACTAGGATAAGAACTAGGTTACGGACTATTTTACGTTTTTTTTGCTTTTAATGACTTTTCAAATAGGTGTTGAGTTGAATTGATTCTGAGTTGTCATGTAACCGAATATGTACGTGTTTCAATGTTCTTCAACAAATGTCTGTAGTATAGGTTGTTATATCTACTTTGAGGTGTCTCAACAGATGTCAGTAAAGTAGTACCATAAGAGAGTGTCAACTGCCGCCGAACGTATCTAATACCCGAATGATTACGGAAATGACCGATGATATCCGATCGACAAATGGGCGCCTTCAGCGCCGAGGTGCCATGCCAGAAATAACCTTGGCAATTTTTAAATAATGGAACCAAAATTTCTGAACGACACGAACGTCAAGTGAAAACTTGTTAATTACTTCTTATTATGAAAAAACACATCGTAAATTAATGAAGCTAGTGGTATAAAGTATAAATACACATTTAATACAGCCATGCTGCTTTACTGAATTCCGATCCTCTAACCTGGGCCCAGGACACGGCATAATGCCTCATCGAATAGTTGCAGGGAGGTTTGTGCCCAAAAAAGGCAACTGCTCCTTGCTGGTTATCGTTCCCTCCATACAATATGTATTATGGGGCTATCGAGAATTCACTAGAAGGCACAGAAGTAGCTCGGCCTCAGTACCTATTTATGGACTTAAAGAAGTTTAAGGAAAACGACGAATGAGAGTTTGTACTACGTTTAACCGTTTTGTAGCACAGGGCCTAATATATAAAATAGGTATAATATTGTTTTCAACTTTATAACAATAGAAACCCCGAAAATAAAGAAAATAATAACCTTCTAACATAAATAACTGCGTATTTATTTTTATTTTTAAAGTTAGTTTTAATAGTTAAAATAATTGTCAAAGTTTTAATTTTTCAAGATCCCCCGAAAACCACCCTATGTATGGTGAATCGTGTGACGTCATCACTCTACGAAAACTTTATTTATTTTCAACAGATGTTGTCATTTTGTATGGAAGAAGCTATGAAACTATTCAATAAGTAAAACATTATTTAGGTGGAATTATTTATTTATTATATTTATTTATTATGTTATTTTTCAATATAATTACGGGAGAGTGGTATAAAAATTAATTAAAATTATTATTTTTTTGACGTGATAACGTCTCATAAATTGATGAACGCCGGCTGCACTCACGAAAAAGCATGACTCAATGTCACGTTCCGCCTGAGCCGAACTTGCAAGCGAGAGCGCGGAACAAACGTTCCGCCTAAGCGTTTGGCTTGTGACGCATCTATCTCTCTTCCATTCCATCGTTATTATATGACGTTATCACGTAAAATTATCGTCTGTAAACCGACTTTACAGACGACCAAATTTTAAGCTTTACGAATCGAAATCAATATTATGGAAACCGAAGCATCAATTTTGTAGGCAACTGGATACAGCGCCGAATCAGCTGTTCGACGTCCGCCATTTTGGAATTCAGAATTGGCTACCACAGTACCAATTTCATAAACAAATGGCCGTTTTCGAACACAAATAACCGAAGTAACTATCCCAGATTATTCGCAAGGACCATATTTTTTTAAGGCACACGTAAAATTGAGATCTTCGTCTTCGTTCTGGTGAAAGACCACCATTCCCAACCAATTTACTTGAAACATCTTTTGTATTTTGTGATTTCTCGTCCATTTACTTCTCCTTCCTATTTCTTTAGAATTACAGCATATCCCAGATGCAATAGTCCGAATGGCTCCGTGCAGATGGGACTTTTGTGCGATATTCACATAGTTTATCTACCCACGGAATAGTATGTGATCCTACCTGTTACACCGCTGTTTTCGCGCTTCTCGAAGAACCTCTCATGGTTTGCTAGCAGTTCTTATTGTTTTTCTTACCCACTTGTAAGAGTCGTTCATATTATTTTATGTCAGGTATTTATAAATAAACACTGAGGAATT
The DNA here is from genome assembly GCA_936435175.1 of Glyphotaelius pellucidus. Lineage (NCBI taxonomy): Eukaryota > Metazoa > Arthropoda > Insecta > Trichoptera > Limnephilidae > Glyphotaelius > Glyphotaelius pellucidus. The sequence goes on from OW386542.1 coordinate 8,836,425, forward strand.
TTATATCCCAGCACACATTAAAATGATTCGAAATAGGTGGGAAATTATATGTTAGCTCACAACCAGCTGGTTAACTTACGACAGTGCTAATAAAATAACGGTATTTTAACCCCTCAGGTTAATTGGTTCGCTTTTCGGAACAACTCATGTAAGTCTCATAGAAATCGTTATGTCTTCCTTACTATCATAGTGAGAAATTTTATCAAAACGGTGTTGGAAAGAGAAATTGCCACGCTTAAACTTGACCACAAAATAAGTAAAATGTACACATTTATGAAACCAAAATTTTGCATAGCAATTTGAAAAAAAAATGATAAATTTTTGGTATGTTTTTATTAAATATTTTTACATTGAAAGACAAAAAAAGTGAGGTGATAACGTTTATAATACATTTGTCTAATAAAATTCGTTTTCAGTAATTTTAGTTAGAAAAAGAGCCATTTTTAAAACCTTACCTTCAAATGTTTGCCTGCAAAATTTTATTTTTCGAAATTTATGTGTTTATTTTGAATTATAACATTTGAAAGCGTATTTTATCACCTTTCAAAAACAGTTTTCAGTTTTAGGAAAGTTCAGAAACATTCCATTATTTGGATTTTATTACAAAGTGGAAATATTTTGACCCTCTGACAAAATATGGCCCAGACCTGAGGGGTTAAAAGCACTGGCTGAAATATTTCATAATTTCCTCGTGTTCTGGAATGTTTATTTGATATTTTTACGTGAACACTACACAAGAGTCCCTTATGCTGCAGTATGTTGTGGGATTGAAGCTAATGGGGAGTGGAAGTCGATGGTAAAAGGAAGGTTGATAAGTGCTTTGCCGTTCTAACCAAACTCGGCTTAAGTAATTTGTAGGCCGTTATAACCATACCTATGCCACGATAATAAGTTAAAAAAATCGCTATTCCGACCTTATACGCCGCGTAACATTTACACTGCAATTATAAGGAAGAGGAAAAGTGCTTATTTTGATGTTTGATAAATACATAAAATCACATTATTGCTTTATAGTTAAAATATATTTCTGTTTGTTTTGTTATTGTTTTCGTGAATGAATGAGTGCAAATCTTGAAAGTTAAAATTAGCCCAACTGACTTCCCATCGAGCTGAAATTCAGCAAATAGACTCATTGTCGATGACAATTCATTCTAACAACTTTTCATGGTACTCACGCGAATACACATTTCTCTGAAATTCTTTGACATTATAATAAATACAATATCTTTTCGACTTTTAATAAAATGACAGCAGTTAATATTCTTGATATTAATCACTTAAAATACCAAATCTCGGTACCATCCAATTTGGATTTTACTCACGGAAGAAGGTTAGCCAAACCAAAAAATATACATGTAATTTTTGAAGTGAAACTTCGGCGTTAGTGATTCGGAATTTGGATGAAACGGAAATTACGCATTAGCACCTGCGAAGCATCACACTGCGCTCATTGGCCGATTTGATTATGATGTCACTTTTAAAGGCTCCTATCGGTTGAGATATAAACGGAAATGACGCTAGGTCCTAAGATTTTTTTTTTACATTATTATTACCCGTTATATTTTTTTATGTTAATACCGGAAGAGAAGGTGGGCTATTCAGATTAAGTCACCAAATACGGCTAAAGCCATTTCAAGCAACGTCTCAATTCTCAATGGTGGTCAAACACCAGGTCGATACTTTTACAAATGTACCTTACATTATTTTAAATGATTTATTTGAGAAAACACAAAACGATCAAATAAAATTTATCTGCGCACTCGGTATTTCAACCCGCGACCTCTGAATCGCCAGTCGAGAGCTTTGCCCTTCGACCACGGAGTCATCTGAGTATGACCATCTGGAGTCATTGAGAGTATGGCATTCCCAATGGGGTGTTTTGTGAGGCTGAATGTAATAGAGAAAGGAAAGAGTTGAGGAAGGTGAAAAAGGAAAATGGGGCAGTTCCTGGCTTTTTAGATGCAGTCACCAGCACGACAAATGTGTTTATTGGCTAAATTTAAATAGACGCGTGGGTTACTCCCCGATGTTCCTCTTCTCCGTATCCCCCTCTTCCCGCAAGTGTGTGTCAACATTGTCTACCACAAGCGGCTTCATCATGGTTTTACAATTCTTTCAAAAAGCGAGACATCTCGAGTCTACAAATATTTGCGCATGAGATACTTTGATTTGCCGGTAAGTTATACTGCTCCAGCGGTCAGTCTAGACTCCGGCATTTGGCCGGAGATCTGAGCGGATCGCGGCCTCTCACAGACTGAAGAAACGCAGAATCTCCCCGCTGGCTGTGCGATTGTCAAACCAAACAATAGCGATGCCTGAGATACGCCACTAGTCTCCATTATTGGAATTCCGTCAGATCGTCTGCTGTTTCAGCGTTTGGCATACTTGGGAAGAGATTTTCGTCTTCGATTTTGGACAAATAAATTCTTCATAAACGAAGAGTCGACTTCAATAAATGAGAACAATTTGGAAAGAATGACTGCAATCTACCCTCATTTTACTTCTTTTTTTGAGAGAACAGCAAACATTAAATTTCACAAAAATCGCATTAGGAATACGTATACGTAATTACACTCATAATATGACGTAATTACTCAACGATGTTTGGTTTTCATATAAAATTATTTATAACAAAGTCGGATATAATGACTTCGCTTATAGTGACATGTCGCTTATTATGACCCATTTTTAATAAATTATGTCCTAATTTCATGGAAATTTATGTCGGTTATAGTGACCGACATGATTCCTAACACCTTCGGCAGTGTTTGGGAAGGTCACGTGACGCCCGACGACGTATTACAATAAATACGACTATTAAAATAAATACATACATACATACCTAACAAAAACAGGAGGTTGTTTATTTTCTACAAAATGCTTTGTATGACGTCCGCTTAGTATGACGTGTTTGTCATTTCCCTTCGATGTCATTATAAACGGATTCCACTGTACTCGTATGTACACTTGCTGGGACATTTCATCTGCACGATCTTAGTTATCCGGGAGACTGTTCTGAACTACAGATTAATCGATACAACATGTATATTTTGGAGTACCTATTGTATTGGAGTATTGGAGTGGAGTTATTGTACCACTGGAGCGACAGCGCAATTTAAAACTTTTTTCTCCGATCGCTCGACATTTTTTGGTGATCATTTTGAATATTTTCCGCCCAAATTAAAAAATATCATACCCCCGAATTGTAATATGGAGACATACAAACTGATTATTTATAGATGTATATAGCTAATGAATTCGCATATCTTTTGTCGATTATTACATATTCGTAGGATTTATAAAAAAAAATATTATAAAATCGTAAACTTCTACTTAATTACTTACAATTAAAGGAAAATTTGTCAAAATTGGCAGCAAAGCAATAAGAGGCATTTTAAATAGTGTCATATTGTGGCAAAAAGCGCTTCAGTGAAACAACAGACCCCTCTTATTATCTTTCGTTAATTAATAGCCGACCAGTGTTTCTAATATATTATATTTAATATATATGTTTAATTTTTACACCTGAGAAACGACGATATTTTTGAATGGTGAATTAGTTGTGTAAAATTTAAAAAAAAATTACTAATAAGGTGAAAATACTCTAACCAACGCTCCGGTAAGCCCTAAATCTTTTAAATATTGGTGCTGTTTTGTTTTCTTGAGTTCTTCAACTATATTTACTCTTCTTCGATAATTAATGTTCATATTATCACCATTACGCATTATGCAAAACCTACCCCTACACTTATTTTCTACATTCTTCACTCATGTAACTTTTCAGTTGCCTTCGTAAGTAATAGCAACACGCAAAAAATGCTTTTTTTTCGTACTTGCCATCAACTCTCTTGAAGACACCTCGGCTGGTATAAACCAGTGTTCATTCTTCATAAATATTGTGTAAACTACTTCTACCACAAAAAACACTCCTCTCTTCTTACTTCAACTGCAAGCACAAACTTAGAAATTTTCCTCTTATTTTAATGTCAATGTTGTGCAAAATTTCATCAAGAAGTATAAAAATTCTGATTTAAGATGGTGGTGGTTTTTCAAAAGCTCGTAGTAAAAAAAAAGTATACAGCTATTTTCTTCTTATTTTGAAGGACAAGTGTGCGAAATTTCATCAATCTCGGAAATGTAGATTTAAATAAAAATCAAAGGGTCCCCTGGTCCGCCACATAAAATATATCTATTTATACTGTACATCGGACGGGTAGGTGTGATTTATATATATCTATAGTTTTATTCCAAGTAGGGGATGAGGAAGACATGTCATGATCAAGTGAATCAGACACTTGAATCGGGCCATGTTAAGAGTCTGAATAATAGAAGAGTAAGTAAGAGATGTAAGACATATGAATGAGGCAAAGAGTGTGTGCCAAGACCGAGATGTTTGGCAGTCCGTCCTCTCTGCCTAACTGTTAGTTAGTTGGTTACTCCGAGCTCGATAAAATTTGGTAGACTTAAATTTCAAAATAAGAGGATCGTCACAAGTCTAATTTCTAAAAATGTAAAAGCCGAACGACGCCATGAACTTCAGCTTGTCTCCATTATAGAATAGATTTTAAGTACGGAACAAACCCATAAAAACATTCAGGTCTTATTGCAAAAACTTAGGAAATAAAAATGTTAAAAACTTTTTTAAGACACTTCAGCACTTTTTACATCTTTATCGAATGTTAGCACTTTTTACAATTACCGCTCACTTCTTAAAAATATAAAATATTTACATAAAATCTTTCAACTAGATAGGTATCTAAATTCTGTTTATTTTTTTGATGACTGTCACTAAAAATATTATTGATTCACCAATGGAATGGCCTAGAATGTTTACTAAATATTTCCCTCTTCAGGGAAATATTTAGTAAACATTCATCATTTGCTTGATCTATGGAAATGTTCAGATCTGATCGAAGTCTAACAAACCGATAATGTTATAAAATAGTGTTAGAAAAGTGGTTGTGTAGGTATCGTTTATATTTCAGTGGATCAACATATTACTATAAAGCCTACTCACAACTCACATGACACGATTTACGGCGTCTTATCAAATGTAATGAAATGATCGTGTTGCAACTCTCAAGCAAGAAGGTTCATTATTTACCTGCTTTCATTGCAAATGATGCTAACAACAGCGAGTCTCGCTTAAGTGCAATTATTATTCAGTATTGCCCTAGCAACTGCCCACTTCCAATTGCCTGGAGCCAGTTGGAAGTGGGCAGCCTTCCAGCCAGAACAGTTCTGGGTGGAAGGAAATTAGGAAGGTGAGGGAGAGGAGAAAGGAGAAGAGTGGGAACAACTTGACAGTATTCGTATCCGATTACTCATCATAATGCTGTAAATGTATTCCAAACTTAATTTATAAAATTTTCTGTAAGTGCTTTAAATCCATTTTTGAAAGGAAAACTTCTTTAGCACCGTTGTGATTTGAAACTTGATGAAACGAAAAATAGCGACACTAAACATAGACAAACACACACACCTATAAGATTTATCCTGCGAGAGAATGAGATAGTCTAATCGGTCTCCTCTTTGTGCGGTGCTTCGTAGCCTCCCTACTCTTGTTTAGTTTAGTTTACTGAAGGTTTCACTTCTACCGCGTGTGAATTGCACTCTGTGGTTTTTTAAGTGAAAACTTCTTTAGCTCCGTTGTGATTTTAAACTCGACGAAACGAAAAATAGCGACACTAAAAAGAGACAAACACATACGTCTATAGGATTTAGCGTGCGAGAGAATGAGATAATGTAATCGGTCTCCTCTTTGTGCGGTGCTTCGTAGCCTCCCTACTCTTGTCTACATTAGTTTACTGAAGGTTTCACTTCTACCGCGTGTGAAGTGCACTCTCAGATTTTTTATTTCATCGTAGACGTTGAAAGTCAACACAGCTATACGAGACAACGTGCCTGACTACGTGTCTTAAGTTTTTTTAAATTATTTTGCGATAATTACAGGCATTTCTAATTATTAGTTAGATTCCTTGAAATGTGGTAGGTATGCAATATAATAATATTTATTTCCTTGTTTTCCTTATAAGGATTTGCATTAGCCTAATGTATGCAACCCGTTTTATAAATTGCAAACAGCTATACTTAAAACGTTTTATCATAACTTGTCTTAAAAATAATTTAAAAAAACACTTTCCTAGGACCATCAATTAACAATTTTTTATTCAAGATACAAGGTTGGTTTACGTTAGGTTTGCTTGATTGACTTAGTGAACAATGTTATTTGAATTTCTAAATACATGATGAAAAATATCAAAATTTTAAAACAGCGTCATTTAAGTATATAGAAAATTTGTAAACAATGTTTTTTTTTACATTAACTCCGCACAGGAGGCCCTGAGGAAAATAATTTTCCTCAGGGCTTATGTCATCTGAAATGCTGTGTGAAGGGTCTTTTTGAGGATAGGAAGGAATGAACTGTCTTGAAGAAACCCATGTTGTAGGAAGGAGGAAACACAGAAGCCGGCAAATCGTTCCACAGCCGAGCTGTTGAACACAAGAACGAGTCGAAGAAGCGAACCGCTCTCATGTGTCAAATGTCAACCGTGTACATATGTTGAGCACACGTTTGGCGTGTCTCCCGACTATGCGCCGATGTCGAAAGGATCAATGACGCTAGTTCCTCAGAGCATCTTCCATTGAAATACCGGTATAGGGATAGCATTCTAATCTCTAAAGATTGCAATCCGTTCGTTAAGGTGGGAGAATCTATCTAACGGACCGCCCGTTTCTGCACAGATTCGAGGGTATTTTTCAAGTATTTTGGAGCTCCAGACCAGAGGTGGCTGCCAAATTCAACCGTGGGGCGCACTTGCGATTTGTACAGGGTTGGTAGTTGTGTACTATTAAAGTATCTGCTGGCACTGTACAGTACGCCCAGTTTTCGAGAGTGCAAATTTCTGCTCAAGAGTTTTTTTAGAAGGCTACGAAATCAGATTTCCTGTTTTAATTGAGGATCGAGTATCAATTGAAACTTACATTTCTAAATGCCATTTAAATCATTGTCATAAGTTCGGTTCAGTTAAAAATGTTGAGATGTTTTTTCCAGTCATAAATATTGATAAATAAGTCATTGCTTATACATTGTGCAAAACAAATAAACAATTTAGGCGAGCGGTTCCTGATCAGCGGCGATGGCCATTGACGGGTGGTCTGGAAACCACCTTAAATCAGGCCAGTGAACTGAATCTGATCGGCCTCTTACATAATTCTATAAGATCTTCCTATATGCGGTGTTGGTAATCTCTTGGTTTAAGCGGGAAACATTTGAAATGATTTTTCTATAAAAGTATAACTTTTTTAGCACCGTTATGATTTGAAACTCGATGAAACGAAAAATAGCGACACCAGAAAAAGACAAACCTCGTGTATCCTCTTCGTGCGGTTCTTCATAGCCTATCAGTCTCCTCTTTGTGCGGCTCTTCATAGTTTCCCCACTCTGGTCTGCTTTAGTTTTCTGAAGTTTTTACTTTTACCGTGTGTAAATTGCGCTCTCTGATTTTTTTATTTCTTTTTCATGTAAACCGAGTTCTATGTTAAAATCTATTATTCATCTGTATTCGTTTTGGAACAAAATTGGTCGATTGTAAGTTAATGTCAGCTGTTTAATGTCATTTACAAAGCAAGAAAGCGTGGACCCAGCTCCAAAGGATTTCTTAACCCTCTAACTGCCAAAAAATGAAAAAATAATCATGTGTGCAATTCACGCGCGGTAGAATTGAAACCTTTAGAAAACTAAACTTCGAGAGATTGAGAGGAACGTAGAGTATCAGAAACAGGATAATTGTGGGGTTTATTTTTTTTACAATTGTTAACAAGTTTAAAAATTATTTTACATTTTATTCTACGAAGCGCCGCACAAGGCCGACAGCTTACGAAGCACCGCACAAAGAGGACACCATTAGTCTATCTCATTCTCTCGCAGGCTCAATTCTTTAGATGCACTCGTATGTGTTTTTCTCTTGTTAGTGTTGCTCGTTTTCATTTCATCGAGTTTAAAATCACAACTGCTAAAGAAGTTTTCACTTCAAAAGTTTTTAAAATATTTTCGGAAATTTGTGATGTAGATTCACTAGTATCCCCGCTTGTCCTGAGAGTTTTCAAATGTATAAATATAATATAGATTGGCTTCTAACATATTGCAGCATATAATAGAAATATGATTCCGATTTAATTGTATCCTGGCCTGGCTTCAGGTGGTTTTGGTGGTCTCCGGTCGGCCCAATTAGGTGAAGGCTGAAGACTAATATTGAAGTATGCGCAATGACAAGCCCGCAGGGACCGATTAATTAAATAGTTTATTTTTTAAGTTTATTGTGCTTAGCGAAGATGCGTACCATGTTACGCCGAATCTGAAGTTGGTTTGGATTTGAATAATATTAAAATTTGTTTTTGGGGACGACACATCTTGGTAAACCGATGATAGCTCAGTTTTAACCTATCCCACTCTCTCGTAAACAACACGTGTAACAGAAAAAGGGGGTAACATGTTACAAATGGTCTTACAGCCGTAGAATCAGAATCCCAACTATCCGTAGCCAACGTATGACTATGTACGACTTCCTTATTTGGGGGGTACGTTGTGAGGATGGAAGAGGTGAGCAGAGAAAGTTGATGAGGAGGACTTTTTTTTACATTAACTCCATACAGGAGGTCCCAAGGAAAACAATTTCCCTCAGGGGCCTTTATCATCTGAAATGCTGTGTGGAGAGTATTTTTGAGAAGAGAATGGAATTGGTGTTGGTGTTGAAGTACACATCTGTCTCTTTCTCTCTATTACTATATAAGATTTTGATTTCATACTTTCACTATGTCTTTATTGTATATTATGTTTTGTCTCTTCCTGTATGTTATATGTTATATGTTCATACAATGTAGTCCATGCATACACAAGTAACCTATATGTTTAAATCCTCTTTTTTCAAGAACCTTTACATATAAACCTTTTTTTTTAAGTAATACGTTTATTACGTTTTTAAGTTTCCAATTTTACTTTTTATTCTTTCTCTTATTTTTATTTCCTCAATTTTCCCTCTTTATATATAAATCATGGTCCATATATATTCACACTTATCCTAATTTGACTGTCCTATAACGGGAATCATCCTAGTCGGACGGTCAAAAGATTTCATAAATAATGTACATAAATGTGTAAATATTTTACTAAATACAAAATAAATAAATGTATTTTTTGATCAGCTTAATTTTATATCCCGATGATGCTTACGTTAAACGAAACCGGTCGGTATTTTTTTTTTTTAAATTCGCTGTTATAAACAGAGTGATTGTTTTATTTCATTAAGTATGTCAAACCACGAAGTGACTGCTTTCTACCAAACCATTATTCTATTTCATGTGACAATCTTCGTCTTCAATGCTTATTAATTTGTTTATTTGTCAACGGACCAGACAGCGACGAGACTCTTTATGTTATTACGTGACACATGTTGGAACATCAAACATTAAATTTAATGGGTAAACAATTTATTATAACCGACCATTAATTCATTAACGTCACATTTTTAGTATTTTGTCAATAAACACAAGGTTTTTCGCTACTTTGTCAAGATCGTAAAGCCAGTGAGTATCTTAAGGCCCGTTCGGATAAGGCTAGTATTTTAGTCGAGTAATGAGTAATTTAGTAACTAAACGTGTCCGAACACCATAAATTTAGTAAAGTAGTTGTCAGTGGTTTAGTAGTGAAAACTTCTTTAGTGTCTTAAAACTCGATGAAATGAAAAATAGCGTCACTAAAAGGAGACCAACACACACATCTATAGGATTTAGCCTGCGAGAGATGAGATAGTATAATAGGTCTCCTCTTTGTGCGGTGCTTTGTATTCTCCCCTACTTTTGTTAGTCTTGTCTACTTTAGTTTTCTGAAAATTTCACTACTACCGCTTGTGAATTGCACCCTCTGATTTTTTTTTGTCACTGCTTACTGGCTCAAGTCCGAAATCCAAACCCGTTGTTTTAGTAGAGTTTATTGGTAGCCGCAGAAATGTCTACTATAAAATTTTATCACACTCAGAAGATCATTTTTTTTTGACTGGTTACAATTTTATCAAACGCTGGAATTTGGAGGTTAATTAGAACTTTTCAATTTTTGTCAAATATAATATTAACTTTTCTTAATAGTTTAAATGTGCTTGTTTAAAAGTTTAAGGATGCTCAGACTAGATTGGGTTTAATCCAATGTATTAATTTGTATTGATTGTATAGGTATTTCTGTTCGTTTTTCTGAATTTTTATACATTTTTGTTACTTATACTTCCATATTCACTATATCTTCTAGTTATATCTTTTCTTACTACATCAGAAAAACTGTTCGAAAATTCTGATCGTGAAAAGCAAAGATTTTCCATCAAGTTTCCGATATCGTTCCATACGGCGATCGGTATGGAAATAACAATCGTGTAAAGCTACCTTAAATTTAGTTTCCATGTTAGAAATTTGTAATGGCATTTTATGTTTTCTCAAAGCTATGTACATAGTTATCTTTATCAATTTGTGATATTTGTTTACATAAGATAAAATTTTAGTGAAAGATAGTTATAATTATTTTTACGTTCTAATTTTGTTAGTGTCTTTAAAAAAGAATCGTTTTCAAAGGCAGGTTAAAACATTCATAAAGAGACAATGGTTTATTTATTTATTTATTTATTTATTTATTTATAAATAAACGCCCTTTTTCGGGGCTTTTACATATATAGCATAGAAAAAACATTTTATTGTACATAACTGAACTGCCTCAATAACAATATTTTATATTTATTCAAAGATAAATTGAAGATGTCCACTGACTTGGTATAATTGTTTCCCTCCATTAGTATTCTGGGCAAAGAGGAATACATATGGTAGTTAGTCCCAGAATTTCTGCACTGAAATAAATCCTGACTTCTAGTATTACGAAGTGGAATTCGGAATCTTATCAATTCAAGTAATACCGGACTATCAACTAAATCATTTAGAATTTTATATAAAAATACCAAGTCAGTGAAAATTCTTCTGTCTGACAATTTAAGCATATTCATACCCATTTTAAAATTTAGAAAACGTAAGAATTTGTTTTGTATTCTTTCAACAGCTTGTACGTGCATATTATAATGAGGATTCCAGACAAGAGAATTGTACTCAAGAAAAATTAGGGAAAAAATGCTGATACCGATAAAAGCGATCAGTTTGCAATTACTGAGAATTGTTTCCTCGAATAGACTTCAACTTTTTTCGTGCATTCATTCCCTACTTACCCCTTTACTTAGCCTTGTATGTCTTAGATAGAAAATATTTCCTTTGTATCTAAGCAAATAAGCAACGGTAGTAATTTACAAAATTACTCGTATAAATCTACCCACCTACAATTTAAAAAGAAAATAGGCAAGTACCTTCGACACGTTATCGCATAAATCAGAGAATAAATATTCGCTTTCTCGCTCGATAACAGTTATGTTATCGTATAGCTAAGATAAGAATAGGCTGGCCCTATCAGCACTGCCAATCTGAATAGCCCTAGACCTTAGATGGTCATGTCTAATCTTATCTAAAACGTTATCCACGAGCTTTTTACCTTGCTCCCTTTACAGGAAACTAAAAAAGTTTCAGCTGACATAGACAAAAAAGTCTGTAGATATCTTTAGTTAAAGTGTGAAATATTTTCATACAAATATTCGTAAAACCTTGACTGTTTGATTTCTAATGGGATTCGAACCTGCAATCCACAAATCGGTTCCGCAACTTTTCATCCCGCGACGATATATTCTACGGACAAAGCATCCCCCAACAAAATATCTACTAAAACCTACTAACCTAACCTTATTTTTTCTTTTTTTGGTAGAAAGCAGTAACTTTGTGGTTTGACGTATTATATATTGAAATAACACAAGATCTTTGTTTGTAAACACGATTTATTTAATTTTTCCGACCGGTTTCGCTTTATATAAACATCTTTAGGGTATAAACAGTTAAACAGTTTAATTTTCATACCCTGAAGATGCTTATGTAAAGTGAAACCGGTCGGTAGTAGAAAAAATAAATAAATCGTGGTTACATTGTATTATTTCAAGTAATTTTTTTCTTTACTTGATTAAGAAAATATATTATTCAAAAATAGTGAAATCTAAAATAAGGTTTGGTTAGTTTAAGTTTTAGTAAATATTTTGTCGCGGAATGAAAACGCACATTACCCCACAAATCTGCATCCCTTTTTTCCTTTTTTATGTGAATTCCGCACGATAGTCCCAACGTAGTCCTAATGAATTTGAATGATTGAAACTACGAAATCCTCAATTCGGGTATCCTCATATGGGGTAGAGAGGGAAAGAATATCGTCAAGAGGAAGGTTAGAAAATTCCTGGCTGAATTCGACTAAACACATCTGAATTCATTTCAAGCAAAGCTCCGATCCAGTTAAGTAATTATTACACCGGGCGATTCTGTGAGTACCTTATGTATCACTTTGGAAAGTGCGGAAACTTGGCGGAAACGTACTACAAACCATTTTTTGACGTGATAACGCCTTATAAATCGATGAACGCCGGCTATGCACATGCACGAAAAAGCGTGACTCATTCTCACGTTCTGCCTGAGCCGAGAGTGCAAGCGAGAGCGCGGAAAAAGCGTTCGGCCTAAGCGTTCGGCTTGTGCCGCATCTATCTGATCAAATTGACGTGATTTTTCACAAAAACGGCGCTCTACAAATTGTCCAATTATTATTATTATCTCTCTTCCACTCCAACGTTTTTATATGACGTTATCACGTTAAATTATCGCCCGTAAACCGACTTTAGGGGCCATCCAAAAATTACGTCACACCTTAAGGGGGAGGGATTGGAGTAGAGAAGTGTGACATTGTGTGACAAGGGGTTTGGGGGGGTAATCAGCTCTGTGACGTCACGTGTAAAAATCTACTATTTTGATTATTTTTAGATGTAAAATTGCAAAATAGGTGACGTCACACAAGGGGGGTGGGGGGTCTCACAAATGTGAAGATGTGTTGGGGGGGGCTCAAAAAATCATGAAATACGTGTGACGTAATTTATGGATGGCCCCTTACAGAAAACCAATTTTTTTTTGACACTGGATTTAGACACTGGATTTCACACTGGATTTTGAACCCGCAATCTCTACACACATCTGTATGTAGAGAGAGCCAAAGGTTTTAACCTCTTCGCCGTGGAGGTAATCCAAGTCAAATTGATCAGTGTGGATTTTGATTTCTGGAACGAGATATTTTCAAACCAAGTATTTCGAGTTCTATTATTTGTATTATTCTCGTGGTTAAAAGTTCTTAATTGCTAATTTCAAGCCCTTGTTATGATTCGACGAAGCGAAATTATAAAGATACTAGCTTTTCCCTGCGGCTTCGCTCGCATGGTATTACGGGAAATTACTATAGCGGTTGAACTTATCAATTTTCCCCCCTCCTCCCCACCCCCACCCCCTCCCGCATTCCATACATTCATTCCCTTACATTCAGTCAAACATCTCGCCTGCCACCTAAATTTCATAAAGCTATATAGCTCAAAGAAAAAAAAGAATTATCCAATTTTGTTCATTCGTTCGGAGTTTATGCGTTTACAAACATTTCGGATGTTTATTTTTAATTAAATATTTGAAAATTTGTTAATACAATAAAAAATTACATTATTTATTATTCAGTCTTTATAATCGTTACGAATTATATTTTTAATGTAGGAACTCTGACATTTATTCCAAAACAGAAGCTTGTCCAAAAAACAAAACATATTCTAATATTTGAATTTTCTGGAGCAGTAGCTGACCAAGGGGCTGAGTACCTACCAGCATAGAGCCCACAAATATATCAACATCGTTTCCATGGAAATGATTTTTTTCTGACGTTAGCAAAAACTCGCTTTTTTTGCGACAGAAAACGTATAACAAATATAATATATTAATATTTATTTTTTTCATAACGCCAGAGCTTGCCATCATATACAGATTACAGTCTTCGCATATAATTTAGCTTTCTATTGGTGAATGAATTTTTAAAGTCTTTTTATTGGTCAATGCGTGAAAGCGTCATAAACAAACTCGAGTAGTTTCGCATTTATAATATTAGTATGGATGGATGGATAGGTAATTATTAATAACTTGCCATTGGAATCTGACGTAGGTAGGTATGTATAAAAATAGTATCGTATACAAAATTTAATTATTACAAGTTTCGTGCCGATACAATTTTTCGGTTTTCGCGGTATTCCAAACAAACAAGCAGATTATTATTAGAATTTTTATAACCGGCGAGTTATTTTTATGTATAACGTGCCTTTATAAAACTCAAAAAGAGATTTTATCTTTAAAATATTTTTTTTGTATCAAAATGAAGCAAGAATCTTAGACAAAAACATTTTAAATAATAATTTTTAGTAGCATGATTTATTATTCTTTCGATTTCATAAACAACCAATTTGAACTTTTGTACAGCCTTCCAGAAAGTTGACTACCTCTTTGCTTAAAAGGTATTTTTGTAAACTATACGGTCATTGAAACAAGTAAACAATTTATTTTATGTCTCGATCTAAAATTCTTTTTAATTGCAATCATTTATAGTGATTTTAAAAATATTCTTAAAAGATTTTGTTCCTTTCTTTTTTATTATAAACTAGTTGGTACCCGGCTTGCGTTGCTATGCCATTTAATAAAGAATTTTTTTCTCTCTGCGTGTCCTTTCCTATTCATCCCGTTCCCCTTACTCTCCTGCGTCCCCTTCCCCTCTCGCTTTCCCGCTCCGCCTCCTCCACCATCTGTCTCCCCACTCCACCCTCCCCCACTTCCCCCGTCCGGCGAACCCCCCACCCGAGTTCCCCTCCCCCTCCCAGGTGCCCCTCCCCCCTCCCAGGTTCCCCTCTTCCCTCTCCTGCGAACCCCTTACCAGAATTTCACATCGGTAACACGTCTTAAATTTCTAGATAGGTATTTTTCAATATATACCTAGTACAGAGTATCAAAATTTTTTATGGTTACAAATATATGCAAAAATAATATGGTAAAATTTTTTTTGATTTCTGGTTATACAAATATCATAAGCTTCTTTTTTTCTGTGACTTCGTGAAATCGTAGAAAATTTACCCCGGTCTACGTTATATCACAACAATAAACTTTTGAGTCCAAAAAAAAACTACGTCCTCCGCCCGAAATCGAGGCGAGAAGTCAAAGGGCGCTTTTACGATTGTGAGTGCGAAAGTGAGACAAACATATTACGTATGTCTGCTTCCTCCGAAGGAAAAAGTAATCACTTTCTTACATCTCCCTCACTAGTATCAAAGAAATGAGATGCCGCGAGCCGTAGCCGTCACCGTTGTAGTGGGAATTATAAAAGCAGCCAAAGTGAATCAAAGAAGTCGTAGTTCAACGCAAAGTCGACGCAGTTCAAGTCGAGGCAAGCTGCAGATAATCACCCCTGTCTGCTGGAACCGTAATCACAATCCGCCAAGCCCGGCGATCGCTGGACTAATAATAATCAATCTTAGAAAATTAATATTAGCGGTCGCAGTATTAAATGCATTTGTGTGGTGTGTAGGCATTAAAATGAATGCATATACGTGTGTGTAGATACATTTATACATTACAGCAATAAACTGCCGTATAATAAATAATATATCTATAGGTATCGTATAGTCCGGAGAAGTCCAGCGATACCGATCGTGATTTTATACAGGATTATACTACGTATGTACCCATTACGTAGTAGAATTTCTTTTTTTCTGTGTTTTTTATTGGAATTATTTTTAAAAAAATTTTAAATATTCTCCAAGAACATACAAGAAAATTAGTACGTAGATATAATATACATTGTGATCAATGAACCAAATTTATTTAGGACGGGTTGTTTCAAAAAATTTGATGAGTTCATCAAATATTTGAAGTTAATTTTCACGTTCTGTGTAAGTTCTATTCGAGTTCTCTTATTCTATGATTATAGGCCAGCTGCTTCATAAAACTGAAATCATCACAGAACTTGAATAGAACTTACACAGAACGTGAAAATTAACGTCAAATATTTGACGAATTAGTCAAATTTTTTTAAACAACCCATCCTAACCTTAGATTATTTAGTTAATAATCAATATCACCGGTGTTTTGTGTTCTGTCGTGCATTGCTCCCGCGATCCTTTGTTGGGCGTCCAGTATCTTTGAGTTTATTCATATATTCATATCCTAGAAAATGTTTGAGGCACGTTTACTTCAAAGTGTGGCGTTCAAGAAAGTGCTTGAAGCCATCAAGGATCTCTTGACCGAAGCCACATTCGACTGCTCCGATAATGGGATTCAACTACAGGCGATGGACAACTCTCACGTATCTCTTGTATCCATGACCCTGCCCTCCGATAGCCTCGATAAATACATATAGGAATATCTCCATGGGCTTGAATCTCAACAGCTTTTACAAAATAATGAAATGTGCCGGAGAAAAGGATAACATCACAATTAAAGCCCACGACAATGCCGACACAGTTATCGTGATGATTGACTCTCAGAACCTCGATAAGGTCTCCGACTACGAGATGAAGCTGATCAACCTGGACCAGGAGCACCTTGGCATCCCGGACACCCAGTACTCCAACACCATCCGCATGCTCACAGTTCGGGGAAGCCATGGTCATTGCCTGCACGGAAGAAGGAGTGAAGTTTTCTTCGGCCGGTGACATCGGAACGGCCAATGTGAAGTTGCAACAGACAGCTTCCGCTGATAATGAGGACGAGGCTGTGACCATTGAGGTGGAAGAACCCGTTTCCCTGACCTTCTCCTGCAAATACGTCAATTTATTCACCAAAGCGACGTCACTCAGTGCTCAGGTTCAACTGTCAATGTCAGCTGATGTTCCCTTGGTAGTGGAGTACCGCATTCTAGAAATAGGGCACATTCGTTACTACTTAGCACCATGTTATGAAGCGATTGTATTTATCGTAAGTTAGGTACTATTTTTTTTAAATGCATTTTAATTGGTTAGGTTGGCAAACCTAGGGGAGTTTCGTTCAACGTGTCGGTAGGCGGCGGTTTTTTTTTGGGTTTGTTTTCCGGATCCGGACTCTGGTTTTGACGGCGAGATGTGCGGTACGCCGTGAAAACAACGGTCAATTAATGTTAAGTTTTAAGACGATGTGATTGAAATCCAAGTTTTGGGCATCTGCATTCGGGGGACGGAAACACGTTGTGTTTTTTTTAAAATATAAAAATCAAAGATTTATTCGCGTAAAATGCGAGTTTTCGCGCGGGTCCCAAAAGTGACCACGAGTTAATGGCGATGTACGTGTGTTACGTTCAATGTACCTCTTTATCCGAGACATCGGTGTATATAATAACCCGCCACGCTTATAATGGTGCGCGGTGCAACTAACCGAAGATTTATTCACGTAAAATGTGAGTTTCGCGAGGGTCCCAGTGACCACGAGTGAATTGGCAATGTCCGAGTGAAAAGACTATTGTCCCCCATTATCCGAGTCATCGGATTAAATAATAACTCGCTGCGCCCGTGATTATATGCAGGCCAACTATCGAATTCCCCCCGAGGGTTTATTTATGGAACAAACCCGAGATTCCGCAGTGTTGAACGATTCTTCGCCTCGAATTGCTGACGGGCCTTCCTTTACAACTTGGAGTAGAGTCTGGGTACTCCTTCCTTCTCCTGAGGGTCCAGGTCTAACATCACTTCCATGCGACTGCTGAGGAGGTCGCAGGGCCAAGCTGAGCCGCAGAGGTTGGGACCACCCTTGCCACCAGGAGGTGGGGTTGGTTCTCCCGACATCGGGAGTTCGGTGGCAGTAAATTTAATTAGGGTAGCTAGGAATAGCATAAAATTACGATATTGGTCCCGGGGGTGAGTCCATACCATTTATTTTATTATGTCTTACGAAATCAATACAGTGAACCGATTCTATACTCTACATTTTGTTTTATTATGTAGATTCCTTGTACAGCCTTTTCAGGAATGCTATGAAAACCAATGGCCCACACTCTGAGAATTGAGTACCGTGTTCTCCGCTGGTTGACATACCCAGACATTAGACTGGGTTTGGCGTCCAAGGTTTCCTGTGAGGAAATCAAAGTTGACTAGCAGAATACACCCGAGCCCGACAAAGGCTCATTATTACATCTCCCTTTAATCTTATAACACAAACACATAACGATATGTCATTACAAATTAAGGGTAACAATATGGCGCTCCATACGCTGTCTGGTCCCGATTTTATAGCATTCCTGAAAATGTTTTCTTCGCCCTGTAATGTATAATGCCCAAAAATTATTTTTCATCTGTTCAGTGGAGGTCTTAATTTCGTTTGTATTTATTAAACTTGGTCGCGGTCATAACCTATGATTGCAGTGACGGTGATTGGAAATAACAACAAATGTCATTATTTCAATTCACTGGCACTATTACCGGCGGGAATTCGTAAAGGGATCTATGCGTAATTATATTGTGGGCACCTTATAAATGATTAATCTCGTATTTATTGTTTTTCCAATACCACACAGTTATGCATAGGACCTGAAATCCTTACCTTCTGTAACCTAAAATGAATTGTCAATTTCATTGTTATTGTTTGAAAGCATAGAAATCGGTCATAGACTATGGACAATGTGCTAAGTAGAGCTCTATAATTTTTTTTCTGTCCGGAACCAATCAATGCTAGCTGTTCTAAGAATACCTCGGATTGTCTATGACGGTTTCTCGTTACGTTTTCTCTATGACTTCGGCATACGTCAAAACACTGTTGTGTTTTCAATCAATTTATTATGTGTTTAAATAGGAATGGAGGATAATTATTAAAGATTATTCAAATATTTAAGATATTTACTGAGATTTTAATGACAATGCGGGTAATTCGTTTTTGCTTCGAGTGGAAAATTTGTATAAAGCTCTGTCAAAACCTACTATAAATTATACTTGTAAATTGTTTATTTACTAATGTCTGACTGACGTTTTAAATTTTCATTTAAATGGGCTACTTACATAGAAATTTAAGTGAAAAAAAAATTTTTTTTTTTTGAGCTACTTACATATTAATTTAATTTTTTTTATTTCAATGGGCTACTTACATATTGATTTGAATAAACTAAAAAGTATATTCATTTAAATGGGCAACATACACATTAAAAAAAAATATATATATATATAGCAATAACAACAACAATGTCAACTCCTATATACAACAATAACAACAACAACAATTCAATAACAAAGACGTGTTATTTATTACAACAATTCGGACAATTGTTCCGAATACATTTATCATTTATAAAATGTCATTCGCGACACTTTCGTGTTTATTATCAATTTCTACAATAACGGGCATTGCTTTAAGGAAATTTGTGGACTTGGAGAATTCTAAAAAAAAATTTTTTTTCAAAAAATTTTTTTTTTTGGTCGTCGATGTTTAACTTGGGTTCTTTTGTTTTCCTGCCGTACCGAGTTACCGCGAGAAACATATCATTATACTCAGTTAACACATCATTATAGGAAATTATTGGGTACAATTAAGAAATTGCTTGATTACCAATAATTTTTCCATGTTCCGAAGAGATGAGAGTAGTGTATGCCGCTACCTATTCGCAACGTTTTGGAAAGCCAAGCGTTCATCTTAATTCCGGGAGACGGAGTAACTATGGACAGATAAGAGATCTGTACATAGCAGGGCCATTGCCCGACGTTTCGGAACGGTATGTTCTAGCATCAGGTAGGAGACGGAGGATCTGTTGCCTGCAGATGATTAGGCTGCAGGAGGCAGAAGGTCCGTTGCCTCACTGATCCATCATGGACATACCAGTAATACCGTGTAAAGTGTGTCGAGTTTGTTCGGGTTTTCAATTGGAGTTTTGACCACCCTAACAGCACACTCAACAAACAATAATCATATTACTCTATTTAAATCGAGTAGTGTGAGCATAGCACGTTACTACTAAAAGCGATAAATAAATCACTTTACAATTCCCAAATTAAGTCACAATATATACAATCAAGCCGTTTAACAGAATTTAATATTGAGCTCTTGGAAAGAGTGAATAATATTTATTTAGCCCATACATTCAGCAAACACGATTTTAACATAATACTTCATGCACTTAACGTATAATTATTTTTTTTGCGTCATAAACAATCAAGTCTCTAACTAATCATCCCTACCGAGTACTGCAAATTATCATATCTGTTAGTTAATATTTGATGCTTGGGAGTTTTAACCCGGCCTGATCAACCGAGTTGAAACGACCCGACATTCTGACAGTCATTAGTCCTGTCTTTAGATTCATTTTTAAGGAATTGGGTTATTTACTTGGCGGGGGGTGTTTTGTAAGATTGATGATGAGGGTGGTTTGTTTCATTACAATAACAACCTCAACTCTAGTGGCAATGCTCGAGTTGAGAATATATTTAAAAATACATATGTGCATGTATAAGTATAAATTTATCGATAGTATTAACGCTAAAACAGACGTAAATTTGGACGTCGGCTGAACAGATGATTAAGTAGGATTATTAGTTGTAAGTCTTGTATCCTGAAATACGCGGACATATCCGCACACTATCTCGGCGTGTTTCAGGCATACCTTTTTTTGGATTAACTTAGGATTATTACTTGTAAGTCTTGTATCCTGAAATACGCGGGCATATCCGCACACTATCTCTGCGTGTTTCAGACATTTTTTTTTTTTTTTTTTTTGGGTTATGTTCATGCTTTTGATAATGTCATTATTTGTTGTTCCAGATTACATAGAAAACACAGAGACGCAGGGATTGTATCTCTTTGTTTTCTAAGTGATTTTAAATGAAGAATTAATGTTATTCACCTTCAGTGCATTGACATTATTAGACCCTATTTTGTCAGGTTACAGAAGTAATTGCTAAAATTCAAAGTATTTTTTTCTCTTTCTCTCACTCTTCTTCTGTTTTATTGGTAAATTTATTTCGTATAATATTGTCAAAATATTGTTTTACTCTATAAACATAGGCTGCGTCAGATAAGCCTCAGCTTTTGGAAAAGCGTTTTAATTTTGTTTTTATTAGTTACAGAAAATGTTTTGTAATGTCCACCTTGTTTATAAGATTTTTTTTTGAGATCTTATAATGTGGCACGATATGGTATCACATATCCTTCCACATTTTAAGCCAACATAGGAAGTAGAATCATTTATATTTGTATAAGATTTTGGAAGTATTCTGTTATTATTGTCCTGAGAGACTTATAATATTGTTATTATGTACTATATGGTTGAACAACGGTTTACAGTGAAAACCTTACAATTTGTTCTTTACTTACCGATTACGCCTTCTATAGAGTTGGAGGTATACTTATGGCTGCACTAAATTATAGCTGCACATCTTATTAACAAATGACACCTTCTAAAACAGTTGATTGTTTTTTTATTTCTTTGGCACCATCCGATGCGTTGGTTGTATACTATTAAAAATTATTTGGCACCATCCGATGCGTTGGTTGTATACTATTAAAAATTATTTGGCACCATCCGATGCGGTGGTTGTACACTATTAAAATTACCTTTACAATGTATAATTGTTGTTGGTTAAATATTATTCACCCAAGGACCAG
Organism: Glyphotaelius pellucidus; assembly: GCA_936435175.1. Taxonomy (NCBI): domain Eukaryota; kingdom Metazoa; phylum Arthropoda; class Insecta; order Trichoptera; family Limnephilidae; genus Glyphotaelius; species Glyphotaelius pellucidus. Next base: position 8,857,995 of record OW386542.1, read on the forward strand.
AATAGGAGGTTAGTTAGGAATACTCTCCCAAAAGAGGGTTAGTTTTATCCTAAAGGATATAAATTCAGTGAAGTGTAGATGGTAAACCCATCAAATATTTTCGGCCTAAGAGAGGCTATATAAATTCAGTGATAGTGTTTGGAACAGTGATGCCTAATGCATAGAATTTAACTTGACGTATTTGGAGGAGTGATTTAATCATAAAAATGTATGTTTCTTAATTTTAAGACTTATCTTTTAAGTTAGTTTATGTGTTCTGTTCCAGATGATACGTCAATGGTAGTGCTCGGTAAGAGTCAATATTACAACCACCCAGAATTTTTTTTTCCAGTGCTGAGGGTGCTTGTTGTCCATTCACGTATCATCTTACAAGAAGTTGTTCTTAGGTTATATTGGTTTACTAGTTTTTAAGTTCGAGAATGGTTGCATCGTAAACCTACTATCCGGCCTACACGCAGGATAGGCGCGATTGGGGTTACGATGCACTCATTCGTCATAAGAGTACTATTTAAGGATTTTTTCTTTTCTTTTTCATTTCTAATAATTGTATTTTGTATTTCACATTTAGTGTTTGTTTATTTTTTTACCAGGTACTCCTTGGGACCAACGTAGATAGTTCAGGGCATGTTTAGATTTTTGGTAGTTTTGTTTGAGGGCAAACATTTTTGTGGAAAGGGGGGTAATGTTATGAAGCGATTGTATTTATCGTAAGTTAGGTACTATTTTTTTTAAATGCATTTTAATTGGTTAGGTTGGCAAACCTAGGGGAGTTTCGTTCAACGTGTCGGTAGGCGGCGGTTTTTTTTTGGGTTTGTTTTCCGGATCCGGACTCTGGTTTTGACGGCGAGATGTGCGGTACGCCGTGAAAACAACGGTCAATTAATGTTAAGTTTTAAGACGATGTGATTGAAATCCAAGTTTTGGGCATCTGCATTCGGGGGACGGAAACACGTTGTGTTTTTTTTTAAATATAAAAATCAAAGATTTATTCGCGTAAAATGCGAGTTTTCGCGCGGGTCCCAAAAGTGACCACGAGTTAATGGCGTGTACGTGTGTTACGTTCAATGTACCTCTTTATCCGAGACATCGGTGTATATAATAACCCGCCACGCTTATAATGGTGCGCGGTGCAACTAACCGAAGATTTATTCACGTAAAATGTGAGTTTCGCGAGGGTCCCAGTGACCACGAGTGAATTGGCAATGTCCGAGTGAAAAGACTATTGTCCCCCATTATCCGAGTCATCGGATTAAATAATAACTCGCTGCGCCCGTGATTATATGCAGGCCAACTATCGAATTCCCCCCGAGGGTTTATTTATGGAACAAACCCGAGATTCCGCAGTGTTGAACGATTCTTCGCCTCGAATTGCTGACGGGCCTTCCTTTACAACTTGGAGTAGAGTCTGGGTACTCCTTCCTTCTCCTGAGGGTCCAGGTCTAACATCACTTCCATGCGACTGCTGAGGAGGTCGCAGGGCCAAGCTGAGCCGCAGAGGTTGGGACCACCCTTGCCACCAGGAGGTGGGGTTGGTTCTCCCGACATCGGGAGTTCGGTGGCAGTAAATTTAATTAGGGTAGCTAGGAATAGCATAAAATTACGATATTGGTCCCGGGGGTGAGTCCATACCATTTATTTTATTATGTCTTACGAAATCAATACAGTGAACCGATTCTATACTCTACATTTTGTTTTATTATGTAGATTCCTTGTACAGCCTTTTCAGGAATGCTATGAAAACCAATGGCCCACACTCTGAGAATTGAGTACCGTGTTCTCCGCTGGTTGACATACCCAGACATTAGACTGGGTTTGGCGTCCAAGGTTTCCTGTGAGGAAATCAAAGTTGACTAGCAGAATACACCCGAGCCCGACAAAGGCTCATTATTACATCTCCCTTTAATCTTATAACACAAACACATAACGATATGTCATTACAAATTAAGGGTAACAACCAAAAATAGAAGACGAAGACAATTAGTTTCGGCTGTACACAGTAATTATAAATAATTAATTGATCAATAATTCAAAACCCAATTTTTCTCATAAAAGCGCAATAATGGGAACGTGAAATAATTGAGAATCTCGGATCTAAACAATATTTGATTGAATTGATAAATATGTACATTCATAACGCTTTAGCTGTTGATAATAGAATCCAGGAAGAAGGGCGTTGTACCTTTAGTATGATACCGCGCATACAAATGTCGTCAATGCAGTAAAATCCTAAAAGAAGTTATCATGCTTAAGAAGTTTCCAGTCCCTTGGAAAGCTTCTTAAAAAGAGTTTCACTGTATTGCTGACCCACACTAATGAAATCGCATCTGCGAACAACGGTGCCCCGTTTTTGTTTTTACCTACTGATGTTTCGTGCAGTTTAACGACAAGCGACACGTTTCCATGCCATAACTCCCGCTGTTTCTATTATCTATTCTTATAGCAGAGAGTAATTTTTTTATCACCCTTGCAAACATGTTTCAAGATTTAGATTCAGAAAGTATAGGAGCATAATAAATGGACTTCCTGATTATTTTTTACTAGTATGGTTTTGATGTAAATAATTATTAAGGTTCCTTTTTAAATATATTACTTATATTTTGTAGTTCTCCGACACACGAACATTTTCTGCTAGAACAAAGACGATAATTTATCTGTTTCACATTCCTCGAAATTATTTTGGATATCTTTTTAAACATCTGGGCAGGTTTGTTAAAACCTCCAATGAAATAATTTCAAGATTGGGAAATAACAAAAAAAAAATACACATTGAACCGCAGTCTTCAAAGTGCTACACATGTCACCAAAAAAAAATAATTCAATTATTTTGAAATATGTAAAATAATTTTATTAACATCGTAACGTCGCCATGGCCAGTTGTTTCCCAGAATTTGAACATTTAACAAAGTTAATTTTCAAGTTCTGACAAAGTTCTATTAAAGTTGTGTTATTATTTCAGTTTTGTGAACGATAAAATAACAGTTCTTGAACTTAGAAACTTGACGAATCGTTCAGATTTAAAATTTTCAGGTTTTGTGAAAGTTCTATTAATAAATTCTCTCAATACTGTTGAGATTTCAGTTATGTGAAGCCACCGGCTAATAATAATATAATAACAGAATTTTAATATAACACTCACAGGACTTCAAAATTAACTTTGGAATTTGGTGAATTGTTCAAAAATTCTGAAACACCCCGACAAGTTAATCTCAGTTAAGTTCTGTAAAAGTTCTATTTAAGTTCTGTTAATTATTTCTCTTGTGTGAAACAACTCGTCAATAATTATTGTATAATATAAGAACTTGAATAGAAGCTTTTTAGGACATGAAAATTATCTTTGAAAATTTATGAAGTATTCTGTATGTGTATAAAATTTACATATATAAGTATTAAAGAAGAGGAAAAAAGCGTCTTTCCCAGTTCTCACATTAAACCCAAATAAAATAAAATTCACGAGCAAATGCAAAACGAGGAAATTTTGAAAACGAGGCATTTACTTGCAGTGGTAAAACCACACAGAAGCTCGTGCCAAAAATGTTTCCTTCACATTTCTTGTGGATTTTCTCGTGATTGCGCCTTTGTTCAATCAAAACATTTCACTCCAATCAATAACTTTTCTTCCATCTAAAAATGATTTTAGGTTGGGACTACTTTTTATTCAAATTGGGCCATTTTATCTTTCGATGGAAAATGATAAATTTATGGCAATTTTTCGGTATAAAGAGACTTTTAACATCAAAAACTCTTTTAAGGCAGTATTCTAGTCTAGAAAAAAAAATCCTTCATATTTCCAAAGTTTAAATATTCAAAAATATCTCCTTAAAATGATTTTTCGAAATTCGCATTATTTTAAAAGTTATAACCATTTAAATGTCGCGGTTTAGACGGTATCTAACCAGAATCTGAATAGAACAAAATTTTAAACTCATTTTTCTCAAAATCACTTTTTTCGAGACGGTTGACACGATATCTCAAGTTCTACTTAACCAATTTGCTTGAAATTTGGTGTGAGCTTTCTCTCATTACTCTATGGCGGGAACTAAAACTATAACAAAATTTCAATTTTTACTATTTTTAAAAAATTGGAAAGTCAAAAAAACTGGTAAAAAAATGTCTTTTTTTATTTCAGAGAGCCGCCATTTTGCGAAAAATAATTTTTTGACTTTTTCTTAGTTCGGGCCATAGCCGCATTTGTTTGGATTAAGAATTAATTTGTTTTTTTTTTTAGATTACTAGGAGGGTTGCAATCGTGTCAACCAGGGCGCGCCATTTTTTTAGAACCCTCATTTCAAAACCCTTTAACTTTTTGAATTTTGAATTTTTTCGTTTGTTTTTTTTTTTTATGTAGGTCTTTAATGTTTAATCAATATTTGGTAAAATGATGGTTCGTAAAAATATTATGGGTTTTTTTATTGCACCTGAAAAATACCTACAATTCATCCTTATATACTAGAATACCCCCTTAAGCATATAAAAATAAACGAAAAACATAAAACGTGCTGTATTAGTACCTTTTGCTTGTGTTTTAAGAATTTATTAAAAATTATTGTAACTAAGTTAATAAACAATTCCCACTAGTGAACGCCGGGCGCTAGCAACATTAATAAACTTGTTATTAGTACCCACTTAAGTATGTAGTCTACTTCACTTCTTCGCTTCAGCAAGTCATTCGTTAGTATCGTGATTTTGATTGATTTACCGATGATGACAGATCGTTTTGCCAGTAAGTTACTGGTCTAGCCCCAATGACAAAAACACATGTCATCATGCCACGAAGAATTCATAGACTGGTTGTCAATGTATAAATGGAATAAAATGTTGATGCTTTTTTTAACTAATCTTATAACCTGCTCTTTTCTAGTGATGTACAAATACAGATTATTATATCTCCCTACTACTGTGATAATAATAATAATATTTGGATGATTTGTATAGCGTCGTTTTCGTGAAAAATCGTCTCAAGAGCGCTGTATGAATTTATAATATATTTCTACAATCTTACTTCTAACTACAGACTGGATAAACTACGGTTCCATGACAGTTGATCCGCCGACAATTGGTCCCCGGCATATTTATATGCAATACGCAGTCGGTTTAGGGAAAATACGGTTTACTTAATTACACAAAATATAATAAGCGACCCCGAAAAGATATGCAAAGAAGATGAACCGCCGAATATCAAAAGTATAAAACGTATTTCTTTCAAATGCTTCAAGGAAAAATTGGTATACACAGTTAAAGAAGGCATACACAGTATATGAGGTATACACAGTATATGTATGTATACTGTGTGTACCAGTGAATTAGTACATAAAAAATCTACACTGTATATAAATTCGTTTGATATTCAAACCAACGTTTTATTAAGGCGGTACACAACCCTAATAATTTTTGTTTGCTCAAAACTCACATTTTAATTATTTCCGGCGAATTTGTAACTAAAATAACTTTTTTATTCTAATAGACCCCTGGGGATGTAAGTTCTTTATATGTAAAATTAATAAAAACAATACTTTACCATTAATGTATTTTACGTACAACTATTTTAAAACTTTATAACAAGTTTTTCAACTACAAAGTTAGCGGTGAGCACCAGATTTTATTTTTCTAGACGATGAATTAATAACTTCAGGAGGGATTCATAAAGGAACATCTTAAATATTTGTTACACGTTCCTCAGTAATAATTAAAATGAACGCGGCGGAAAGGTCGAATCTCCAGGCCCGCTAAGGCGTATTCGACCGTACGTTCGTCTAATACGCCGTGCCGCGGGTGTATATTTGTTTACACGCTTTCTTCACTTACGTCGTTAAGATTCCCAAATTATTTGTCTTCTTCTTCTTTTCTTTGTAGATTCGACAGTAGGTCCGTCCAGTACACGGGTCGCGAGTCGCAATTTGTGTACACGGCTCCTTTACTTACGTCATTAAGATTCTGAATATATTTTAGGGTATATTGTCGTCGAGTATTTTTGAAGTCGATTTTACGTTTTAAATTGGTAAATAATGCACAAAATTTTTTAAATTTTTATAGTAAATATCATTTCGCGGGGCCTACTCAACTCTCGGCGGATCAACTGTCGGGTCACTAACGAGTATAATAACTTATGTTGAGCAGATTGCGTCCATAGGTTTGTCGGTAAAGGCCCGTATCCTGCGCCACAATACACATGAACACTAGCTTGAACAGCACCCAAAACATTGAAAATTTGAACACTTCGTGTTCAAAAACCCTGTGTTCAAGCTTTACCACAGGCGACGGAAAACATTCATCTCCCGGGCGAAGGGGGAAGGCTGGCGGAGGGAAATGTGTTCATATTTTTACAAGAGCCGCGCGATGCGGTCATGTATGGAGAATCAAACCGAACAAGTTTTTGAGGTTATGCGCAATGAGCAAGCTTAATAATCACTAGTTTAAAATATTATGATACCTAAATACAATATAATAAATATATTTGATAATAAAATTATAACATAATAACGAATATTAACAATATTAATATTAATATTATTTTTGAAGTGGGTGCAGCGGGAGCGGGAAGGCAGGAGGGGCCGGCGGGGGGGGAAATAAGTTCATATTTTTACAGTAGCCGTACGAAGCGGTTGGTTGGTACCGGAGGTAAATCGAATGACGTTTGGGGTTATGTCAACCGCGCGAGCCTAATACCTAATTATGACTTTAAATTCCAAATAAATACTGTCGTAATGATGATTATATCTTTCGTGATCTCACTTGTAAATAAATTCTATTAATTTATAAATCGGTTTCAGAGACACGGAAGAAATGACCAATTAAAATAGGTATTCTATTCTTTCCCTGATAAATAAATACCTAATAAAAATCTAGTTAGGTAGGTTAGGTCTAAGTTGAAATCTGCGTGTTCTCCTTTATATTTCGTTTACAATATCATCGCTAAATTTCTTAACAGAACTCGACTTTTGAATTTCGAATGCGTAATTAATTACGCATTCGAAATTCAAATACTGACTTTAGGTCATAATAATTGATATTAGTCGGAAATCTTTCCTGGTAAATAAACATCTATTAAAATATCTCTGTTTTCTCCCTGATGTAGCATCTCTTCTTCATCGGAACATATTTTAACATTTATTTAAACGCTAAACGTCAAACGTCAAGTCAGTTGCGTACGCGTGGACTCGTAGACAGGCCACTAGCAAAGTGTGTGACCGCGCGAACTTCACACCTGTTCACACCAATCTTTCAAACCATGTTTAAAAAAACGCAGGAGACGGAAAACAAAGAACGTTTATAGTGGGGTTCAAGCTAGTTTTCATGTGTATTCTGGCGCAGGAGTTCCGCCTTAACTAATACAAAACTAAATGTAAAATGCATTTGACTAATGAAAGTTATGCTGCGTTAAAATGTACAAATATTGTTTTATTTATATTCTACGCAGACAGAGAATATTCGGGACCATACTGACCTGGGGGGTAAATACAAAATGTTGAAAATGGTATTACTTAATCCTGGTATATATTTTAATAAAATGTTATTTAACGAACTTGTTAGGAAAACAAGAGCAAATATGTATGATGGGCGGTACGTACAAGGATTTGATTAGATTATTTATCTTCTTTAATGTGATTCCTCCGTCAGTAAGAGATAGTTTGATGTGTTGTCGCATAACAGTTCAAACTGCCCGTCGTCTTGTACTTGAAATATTTTGTAAGGCGAAGAAAATGGGAAATAAAAGTGAAGTAACAACCTGGCTCTCTAGATCTGGTCTATTTCTGGTTAATGGTCTCTCACTTGGGTAATGGGTACCTACTACGAATTAGCTGAAGTCCACGACGATGTTTGGGCTTTACAGAGAGTTTTCGAAATCAAATGTTGATAGTAACCTCCCTCTTTTTGTCAATTGTTTTGAAATCAAATGTAGATAGTAATCTCCCGCGAAATTTCATCAACCTCGGCATAAAACTGTAGATTTGCGTACAAATCAAAACCACACCGTCCACTTACCAGCCCATCTCATTACCGCTCGTCCACCACGTATAGACATTCTCCTTTATACATTATATATTTCAACCAATTTACACAAAACCTCGACAAATTATATACCTCAACCTTCCTCATAAATCACTATTGGTGAAAACCGCATGAAAATCCGTTCAGTAGTTTTGAGTTTATCGCGAACAGACAGACAGACGCGGCGGAGGACTTTGTTTGTGTTTATGAAGAGATATTTACGTACGAACGATCCAATAATGAATTGAGAACAATCCATAATGAATGCATTGTTATTTATTATGGCTCTCATTTGAGTCAAAGATCTCACCATTAAATCATCAATAAGTTGGTATTGCAAAAAAAAGCAACATTCTCTAATTTTTTTGGTCAAAAACATTCAAAAATATTATTTATTATTCAACAATAAAGCTGTGTCTAAAGACCAAAGTTGTTCCTTGATTCGTATCCAACTTCGGCCATCCGTTATCCTCTCTGCGGCTATTTACCTAATAGAACTGAACATAACTACGCAATAGACAGGCTGCGTGAATAAAGCTTTGCAGCCACCTGTACACAGTGTTCACACATTCACGCGAACAACCACACCCACCATGAGATAGTACGTAATCCGAGTTTATGGAAACATCCCAATCGTTACTAAAGGGGCTAACGCGCGTATTAGTGTGTTTAACTTCACCAGACTAAAATATTTGAACTCCGACATTCGCGTAAGCTTCGCGTGTAGCTTTTGCCCACTTTTGCCCAGCCGTTTGGTTATTATTCCAAACAAAACTATTCATCACACGATGATTCCGCTCATGGAAGACTCCACACATTGCTGAAACTTTTTTAAACTTCAAACACAGATTATTTTGCACTTGTTAATTTTCGTGATTTAAAACGAAATGTGGTTTTTGCGGTTTTCTTTTTTTAATCAGTAGGTATTAACGAACGTATTTTTCAAATAATATTTTTGGACAAAGAATGCAAAAATAAAAAAATAAAATCTAGTGCAGTTTACACGCGGTAGAAGCGAAACTTTACCAAAACAATCTCAACCAATACTTGAAAAGAGAGGTCATGATCAAAGCGACCAATGAACGCAGACCTCGCGTAATTTCCTTTTTATATCCCAACCATTAGGAGCCTTTAAAAGTGACATCATTATCAAAGTGGCCGATAAGCGCAGTTGATGCGTCGCAGGTGCACTAATCGTCATTTCCGTTCATCCGAAATCCGAATCAAACGTAGCTCCAAAAGTAGCTCCCAACCCAAACGTAAAAAATGAGGTACACCCAACTTATGAATTTTCTTAATACTTACAAATATTTGTCAGCTAGCCTTTATTTTTGATTATTGGTATTGAAAATTTTTCATTCTTAACACAGAATGAAAAATCTAAAATAATTTTAAACCTAAAAATATATTTTTTGAAAATTGAAAAGCATGTTATGTAATCTGAATACGCAAAAGCTATTTTCATCGTTTAAATCATCACTGAGTGGAATTTTCTGTGCGCAATATTCGTGATCTGAATAGACACGATCGGAATAATCCAGTCGGGTGTCCAGCCGTGTTAAATTATTTTTAGTTTTTTTTTTTTTTAAATTTATTTATTTATTTTATAAATCAACAATCCAGTCCCGCTAAGCCAATTGCAATTGGCTTGACAGCAGGTGCTTATAATTACTTACAAATATATTTAAAGTTATAATTTACATCTTTTATCTACAGTTTAAACATTTTTTCATAAATTTTATCATAAGTATCAAAATAAATATTCTTTTTCCAATAACCAATTTTTCACCATATATTTAACCTTATTCATAGAATTATGTTGCTTTATATTGTCAGGTAATAAATTAAATATCTTCGGTATGTTGTATTCAAACGTTCTCTGTCCGTACTTATTATTAAATTACTTATTATTCAAAAGACAGCCAAATCAACGCCAATTCAATATGATAGACGTTGATAAATTTATATTGCCGCCATTAGAAATAAATTGAAAACGTTGGCGGAACGTACCGGCCAAAAGATTCCGCGGATCGCCCAAAAAGTAAAAATTATTGATCTTTCTCTTATGGAATAATATTTCAACAACAACATCAGAATTATTCTGGTTAACTCTAAATAAAATTGTTTTTTATCGCGGACCTTTCCTGCAGAGCTCTGTAAAATTAACAATAAAACTATTCGATAATAAACCTTTAACGTGTCAATAAAAACAAAGCCCTTTAAAAAGCAACAACATTAAATTATATTATAAAGGTATGCCTTTCATAAACTGGATGACTTCATGCTTGAAAATACGTACATAATAATTTTATACCATTATTTGCACGAGATTCCAGCACTAGTTTGAAAAATATCGAACGAAAAATATAACTCCATTAAACTTTTTAAAAATTTAATATAAATTAAATTTAATTATTAAGTTCTGCAAGTATTTTAGTTTTTTTGAAGTGAAAACTTCTTTAGCACCGTTGTAATTTGAAACTCGATGAAACGGAAACGAGCGACACTAAAAGGAGAAAATACATGCATCTGTAGGACTTAGCCTGCGAGAGACTTTTTTTTTTTTTTTTACAGTTAATACCGCACAAGAGTCCCAACTGCTCCCGTCTGGAGCCAGTGAGACTATGGCATCCCCAATCGGGGTATGTTGTGAGGCAGAAGGTAGTGGGGAGGGGAAGGAGATAGGGAAGAGGAAGGTTGGGAAGTACCTGGCTATTCAGATCTGGTCACTAAACACGGCTAAAGCCATTTTAAGCAACGTTTCAATTCTGAATGGTGGTCTTACACCAGGGCGATACTGATAGCATCTTCCACTCTGGAACGTGTCGCAAATATACTATATATTATTTTAAATGAATAAATTGTGAAATAACACAAATTAATCAGATAAAATTGAGGTAGCAATAAAATATTTATTTATTTCCCGGGTACTTAGTTCCAATGCAATACGATTAATTCACGGTCCCACGCCAAGCGCCTGAAGAATCTTTGCAGACTTTCAGTCCTCGAATCCTACGAAATCCAAAAAAAAAATCGAGTGCAGTTCGCACGCGGCAGAAGTGAAACCACAATATCAACCAATGGGAGCCTTGAAAAATGAGCTCATAAACATTACTTTGTCAATTTTTGTTAGGTATTTAAGAGAATATTGCGGAACAATAAATTATTGTGCTCCTATAGTATTATTACTTACTCGTGTGTTACCTACTTTTGAACCAGTGAAATATCATACTTGTTCGTATAACAGAACTGCTTGGCGCATTATTGGTTTGTATGGACCACTTGAGATTTATCTTCGCAGTGCCCTATTGTCAAGTTTTCGCATTTCTTTCGCGACTACGACTTTCCTTTCATGCACATTTGCCTTTCACGTATTGTGCTGAAACCTTTCTTCGTACTTCTTTAAAGCTAGAAGATAAGTAACCGCTACTTTCATTTGACGTCTTACTACATTTTAAGGGTCCACTATTCGAATTTCGACCGATTTCTTACATATCTCCCTTAAACATATGAAGTTTTTAAGCTCTTAAAAAAATATATGTTATTTTTGAAGATAATATCTAGATATGTTCCACGCCGGAACGCAAATTATATGAAAACCCTCGATAGAAAAAAATCGCAAAGTATGCTTCGAAAATTATTTAAAACAAATCTATTTCTATTATTTTACAAGTTATATTTGTGAAAAAATTCACAATGTTTCTTTAAATGATTCTTAAGACACGTCCACGAGATTTTTGCTCTATTTTAAACGAGTCATGTTTTATTGAGCTTTTTCGCCATTTTCGCTGCGATTTCATCACTTAAAATATTAGCGCGCTCTGTTCAACATTCGTAATTACACATCTCTCCATCTTCTTCTTTTTCAGCCGAATAGCGCCGCCTTAAGGGGTTTTTCTTCATAGAAAAGAATGTGTTCAGACATAGTACCAAACTAAGCATACAATCAAGTAGATTTATTAAGTATTTCGGGGGTCCGGGCCAATGGAGGATATATGTATCTGAAGACGAAAATTACTAATTTTTAGAGTTTTTGTTCTTGCGCATTGAAATGTGTGCGCATCGTGTCTTGAAATTTGCACACCTTTTTATCTCTGATAACTCAACAAATTTCCATTGTGTCCTATGAAGCTTAGAGCGAGTTGTACACATGAGCTGCGTAAAACAAGTACCTACTCAGTTCTACTTTTTTTTTTAATTTTTAAAAAGAAAGACAAACATTCCCGGGTTATGAATAGCCCAACAATGTTTGAAAATCTCCTACTACCACCACAGAAATCCGAAAATGTTGCCCACTCGACCACTGATTTATTCCGTGAAAATGAACTTAACGCCGATTTTATTCATAAAAGTAAATAATATAAGTTGGCTACTCACATGAGGCCCTAAGGAAAAAAATCCTCAGGGCCTGTGTCATTTTTTGGAATGCTGTGCTTTTTAAGGAAAGGAAGAAGAGGAAGTTCTGAAAAAGAAAAGAGAGATTTGATGAGGAAGACATTTTGACCTCTCCAGCCGGACTCTCTCGGCCAATCGCCTTGCACCGCAGTGTGAGGGATGGATTCTCATACGGCCGTCGTGGACACATTGACCCCAGATTCTCTCCCACCCTCCACACCTTTCTCAGAACTTTTTCTCCTTCTTTTCCATAAAAAAAACCCTCCACACAGCATCCCCAAAGATGACATAGGCCCTGAGGGATTTTTTTCCTCAAGGCCTCCTGTGCGAAGCTAATGTAAAAAAAATACCATTTATTTTTATGAATTAAATCGGCGTTAAGTTTATTTTCACGGAATGAGTAGAACCGAGTAGGTACTTGTTTAATGCAGCTCGTGTGTACAACGTTTCATAATAACCTGCATAATTTTATTATCCGTGCATGAAAGGACTTGGATGCGCAATATCAATATGCAAGTTGCGATCAACGATGTTACATTGTTTTATTTTATGAACCGAGATCGGAAGCGCAGCCAAATAAACTCTACTAATTATGAGTCGAGCCAGTCAAATCATCATATGACTAGTTGATGTTAAAATGCACTGAAGTTGTACGAAATGACAATGGTATCTACAAAGAAATTATTCTTTGAGACAAAATAAAACATAAACGATAAGATTGTACCAATCCAGTCACAAGCACTCCTGTCCCTGTGAGACCGGTACACCTGGAGTCACTGGAACGGTGTGCATGGCAAATTAAGCCAATATTGGAATTTAGGATGAGCAGGAAGAAAGAATTTGACTGAGCGTTGTTTTTCCTTAATATATTTCTTCTTCTTATCTCTTCTTGGCTCTTCGTGGTTCTTCGTGGTCCTTCTTGTCTCTTCTTGGCTCTTCTTGTTAGATTATCTTGACTCGCCTTGACTCTTCTTGCATCTTCTCGCTCTTGCTGGCTCTCCGTGGTTCTTGCTGGTCATTCGTGTCATGGTTCTTGTGAAGTGAAACTTCTTTAGCCCCGTTGGTGATTTGAAATTTGGACGAAACGGAAGTGCGTCACTAAAATAGATTATATGACGGGTTCGGTTCTAATATAACGCGGTAATTCGCAACTCGTCGCGAGCGTCCAATAGCGCAGCGGTATAGTGCGTCGCAATCTCAGCGGCCAGAGAAATCCAGCGAACGGAGGTTCAAATTCTACGATATCCAAAAAAAATGAACATTTTTATTTTTGTAAAATATCCAATCTTCAAACCACTTTAAAATAAACAGGCAAAAGAAAAGTTTAGTTTTTCTAGTTTCACTTCTACTTAAGTTTTTCAACGTTTCTTGTTTCACTTCTGCTTAATTTTTTCAACCTTTCTAGTTTGACTTCTACCTTATTTTTTTACTCGTCGTGGCTCTTATCTTATGATAAAATATAGTACATCATATAAACTCCACACAATACCATTGACATAGCTCCTTTGTAATCTGCTCGTTCCAAAGGCAAGTATCAGAAATTGAGTTACAAGTTTCAGCGGCAATGGCTTAGAATCATCCAATCCTCTTTAGTATGAAATATAGACTATGTTACTTTGGGTTGAAATATTGCATCTCCTAACTAAATCTCCTAAAGATATAAACATATAAAAATTCATTTATTCCTCCAAGGAATGTTTACATGAGCACAAATATTGTATCTCCTGAACATTATTACTTACGTTTATGATAAACAAAATTCCATGCTAAAATATTGCATTTTCACGAGATACATATACTACAACAAGGACACAAAACTTATTTACCACAAAATCTAGTTTTCCAAGGTTGGCAAACGTTTGTTTCGAGTTTTCTCAATTTTATGATTTATAGAGATACAATGTTTTAACTCTAAGCCATCGACATGAGATATTCGCTGTGCTAAGAAAAAGACGCTACATATCGGTACATCACCAGGAACCATATATTGGATAACCAATACCGTTGCCTTAGGACACCCCAAGTTAGGTTTAGTGACCTAGAAGGGGTGCCCGGGTTCATGGGGTGAGATTTGTTCGGGTCTTGGCAGCGGATGCGTCTGTACATCAACCCCCAGATTCCTAACCACCTACCATACTTTCTTTCTTCCCAGAACTTCCTCTCCTTCCTTTCCTATAGAGACCCTCCTAATAGAATTCCCAAAGATGCTGAAGGGATTCCATGAGCCTGAGAGGAATTGTCTTCCTCTGGACCTCCTGTGCAGAGCGTGTTAAAAAAAATCAGAGTGTTCAATTCACACGCGGTAGAAGTGAAACTGTAAAAACGCTAGATGACGCTTTCTTTTCTTTTGCCTGTTTATTTTAAAGTGGTTTGAAGATTGGATATTGATTTCACAAAATTTTTTTTTTTTGGATTTCGTAGGGTTCGAACCTCCGTTCGCTGGATGTCTGTCTCTCTGGCCGCGATTTGTCGGCCAATGCGCTATGGGAGGCTCGTGCCTAATATAGTGCGAATTTATCGCATTATATTAGAACCGACGACCCTAGAGTAAAATAATAAATTTTAGTGACGCACTTCCGTTTCAACCGAATTTCAAATCACTAAGGGGGCTAAAGAAGTTGCACTTCAATACCACATACCTTAAACCTAAATGTATATAAAAATATGAGTTTTAAAAGAAAATTGTAACAACATTCCAGCACCTAGCACCTTCGACCGTGTCTTCGTTAATAGTTATTACATTAATTTAAACTGGTTTGCCTTTATCAATATTTCAAATTAATAACGTTTCCTGTTTACACTTGCAACACCAATGTGCCTCTAAAGACACACAAATATTTCGGGTATTCATTTTCCATATATCAGGCTCCTACTTAATATTCAGATTATTTATCGTTATAATTTATTAGTTTTAATTATGGTGTGCGTTTATGGTAATGAAGGTGATAATACTTATGTTTGATGCATGATCATTTCGATATCAGAGACCGGTTCCAATGAATATTTGTTAAATTATTTTCACCCTGAGTAAGCCTCGCTTCTTTTGAATACATACCTATAGTCTGTCAAATAAGAGTAGAAAATATTAAAAATGGAACTACAAAATTTGTAGGCTGGCAAGAGCAATTTACCTGTCAAATATTATTTTAATATGCAATGTCACTTAATGTATAAAACACCGTAAACTACATTTTAAAAAACATATTTTGTTCCTAAAACAAAAAAATAAAAATCGAAGAAGCACTGTTGTAATGGCATAAATTTGATTAAATGGTGTTTTACAAAATGATTTGCTTTAATTTAAATTAACATAAATTTGAATTTAACAGTAGGTAGAAAGGAAGAATCACTAATGTGAGTTTAGTTACACTAATTTTAGATCTGAATGATATTAATTAAATATATTCAGATCTAAAGCCCGGGCAACGCTAGGGCAAGCTAGCATTAAATGAATGTGTGCATTTTCTAAATGTGCTTTATATTTTCTCACCATATCTTCGTTACGTTAACACGAAATTGCAAAGGTTTAATAAACCTATATGCAATTTTAGTTTGGAGATCAGGAAGGTATTTATATTGCAATTAAAAATATTTTGTTCACTGCCTATATTTTGTTGCCTTTTTTAATGTTTTGTTGCTTTTTAATGTTTTATAAAAATGTAGGTCACATAGCTTTACATTAACACCATAAGTTATATGTTTAGCATTGCCTTTTAAACAACAGTGGCACCCTCCTATGTTTCCTACTTTGACAAACTGTACCTACTGCAAGAAAAAATATTTATGAACAGTTTTGCTTACTTCATTAAAATAATACATAAGTAAATCAATGACTGAATATAATTAAAGATTCGCCATTGTCTCACAAACTCAAGATAGAATTTGGCAATTAAGAAACGTTCCTGTGTTTTCAGTAAGTTATTAGTTTCAAAAATATTAATCTATGATAAATATTATGAATGATCAAGGATTGTGTGTGTGTGACCGACGTAGATGTAGAACTGGGCGGCGTTTTGATATTGCACCGAATACTACATTCTACATCACGGGTGTGACTGAGAAGCAAATATACGCTTATTCGCTTACACCAAGGAACACAGATACGGAATGCTGTAAGAGACGATGTGACTGTGTTGAATGAAATCTTCTAACTTATAGTTAAGATATCTGAAGTAAGTCGTTTAGAATCTGAAGTAAAATATGATATAGTAGCCATGCAGGAGAATAGTATCATGCCGAACATTGATTATTCTGCTTGAGTTATGCTATTATAGTCTTCTTCTACTTACGTAGAAAACGTTTTTATTTTGAGGTTAGATTTTCTTTAGTCCACAAAGATCACAATTAAATTGGATTAATTCAGGCTGCATCTGTCAATATAGAACAAAAAAATTGATGATAAATAAATAATAATGTACATGTAAACAAAAATTGTAGTCACCTATTTCACTTTTACCCTGGAAACAAAAAAAAACTACGAACCAGTTATTGAACCCCATCCAATTATTAAAATGTATATATATACAAAAGTCGTATTTTTTTAAATGATGAACAAAAAAAAAACAATTGGCCTCGGTGATATCTAGCCAATATAAGTATCTTATCTACCTAATAGCATCTGGTTAGTCGTTCAATTAACCAATAAACTTTAACAATTATTGCTTCGTTAGATTCTTCTAAGTACTTATTCGGATATATTTTTAGCCGTAGGTAAGATGGAAGAAGAGCCATTTAGGAACGCAAGTTTTTTTTGTTGATTTCGTGTTGAGTGTTCACACTACAAGGAGTTGAAGGGGAAGTTAAATGAATATGTTTAAAAATAACAACGTGGAGTAAGGAGTGATGCAAGGAGATGAAATAAAATTTTTTAGGCTGCATACAAGTTGCCAATTGAACTAAAAAGCACTGCTTTTTGAGAAAATTGGGTAGCTGAAAATAATTGGTAAGTGGAACTAGAAAGGAGAGTTTAGGAGCAGGTATACTTACTTTCCTGATTATTCAAATCTAGTGACTAAGACAAGATATGCTTAAAAAACTTTTTGTTTGAATAGGATGTTTGCGTTAACATTAAATTTTGTCTATTTAGGTGTGTTCAAATTAAAGTTCATGATGGCTTGCATAGCGTAATTGATAGAACTTAGAGAATTCCTGTTTCAACTCGACTTTGCAGTTCGTCCGTCTGAAAATTTATTTGTATGTTACGGGTCCAGGTGTGAAAATGGTAGCCGTGTTTAATAGTACCTTGTTATTCCGCTTTCAAATTGGAATAATCAACATTACGCATTAAGCCGCCGCTACCCGAATTTTCACCGATTTTTTACATATTATCTCCCTTAAACATTTGAAGTTTTTAACTCTTAAAAAAATGTATGTTATTTTTACGATAATATCTAGACGCGTTCCACGTCGAAACGCAAATCATATGAAATTCCCTCGATAGAAAAAAATCGCAAAGTATGCTCCGAAAATTATTAAAAACACATCTTTGTCTATTATTTTACAAGTTATAGTTGTGAAAAAATTCACAATGTATTCTTTAAATGATACTTAAGACTTCCACGAGATTTTTGCTCTATTTTAAACGAGTCGTGTTATATTAAACATTTTCACAATTTTCGTTTCAATTTTAGCATTTAAAATATTAGCGCGCTCTGTCCAACATTTATAATTGCATATCTCTTCATCTTCTTATTTTTGAGCGGGGATGTGCTTACCTTAAGTCTACTAACTGTCACAGAACGAACAGAACTACTGGTGATCCAAGCACTGAACATAAAGTCATATATTTAGGCCAGGGACTCTCCTGATTCCGTAATCAATCCGGAGTTAACTTGTTTATTTAACAGTATTTATTTATTTGTTTACAGATTACAAAAACGAATGATAAGAAATATGGCCCTGGGTAACCCTGTTCTAATGCCACAATGAACATGTTATTATAATGTAAAAATCAATTATTTAGTTAACGGTTACATGTAATATTTAAATGTATTTTTTTAGAATGTGGGTAAAAATATTGTTTGTGAAGCAAGAATTATAAACATAAAAGAAAAAAATGATTCAAAATAAGTTTAAAGCACTAAAGATTATAAAAGTTGCAGTAGATGGTGAACAGACAGGAAGAGCATTAATCTCTGCTTTGTTTTAGCATAGCTTCAGCTTTATTGTTTCTTCTTCCTGACTCAATAATCCATATCTTTATACAGGATTTAACAGCATTTATCCGAAGGATTTTATCCAGCGATTCCTGGGGAATTCGGAGTAAAAAGGAGCACGATCAGTGGGAAGTGTGCTTGAAAAATATATATTTTTTTGTTTTTAATAGAGAAAAAAAATTATCGGACAGCAAAATGACGTCTACATTTTTTACACGAAATATCTTCTGGAATAGCTAGTTTAAATCCTTCAGGTACGTGCTGTTACACCCTGTAAATCTTTTTGTATCCGCTAAATTAGCAATAGTTCATAGTTTGATAGGGAGAGCGTTATGTAATTTGATGGAAAAGTAACGGTAATTTCTTTGGAGCAAATTTTGCTATTTTGTTTAATGTCGTTTTAGTTGTGGGTATTTTTAGTTGAATTGCGCTTACATTCTTACCTAAATTAATAAAATGCATGAATTATATCTCCTTTGCGAGAATTGTTATATTTAGTTGGCTTGCAGCAAATGTTATAGGTTCGCTTTTATATAAGAGTTTTTTTGTAGAACAAAAAAATATGATTCTGCAGACGGGTTGTTTCACATAAATTCATATATAGGTAACATTGTCATCAAATGGTTTTTTGACAATGGAAAGGTCTCCGTTAAATGTTGATTCGAAATACGTATAAGCTTTTGTACAAATTGTGATCAGCGAAAGAGGTCAAATATCATGTTTAGCTTGTCAGTTCATTAGAATTTAATAGCAAGCTGAAACGCGCTTATAATCGTCTAAAATGGGGACCTTTCAAAATTAAAAAAAAAAAAATTGAGTGCTTTTCACACGCGGTAGAAGTGAAACCTTCAGAAATCTAAGTAAACAAGAGTGGGGACACTACGAAGCACTTTTTTCATCAATGTGAAGGAAGATATTCTCAACATTTTTGGTCGAATTCCAGTGCACCTTTTCCTATACATTTAGTCATCTAATTAGTATTTTCTTCTTGTTGAGTCGCTAGATGTCGTTTTTTTGTGTTTTCTTTGCCTGTTTATTTTGGAGTGGTTTGAAGATTGGATATTGATTTTACAAAAATTAAAACGTTTTTTTTTTTAATTTTATTTAAGAGGATTCGATCTTTGGTCCTCTGAATGTCTGGCCACTAAGATTCGTCAGGCGTTTTATACTACTGGACTAAAGGAGGCTTGTGTGAGGCCGTGAATTTATCGTATTTTATTGGAACCGAGTACCTGTGCAATAAATAAATATTTTATTGCTGATTCATTCTCGCGCAGGCTAAATCCTAAAGATGTTTGTGTTTGTCTCTTTTTAGTGTCGCTCGTTTTCGTTTCATCGAGTTTCATATCACAATGGTGCTAAAGAAGATTTTTCTTCAAAAAACAAAATTGCGCCAATTGATGACAATTTTATATGAATTTGAACAATTCATCAAATTAGAAAGAGAAAATTCATTTTCTATTAAAATTCTGGTCAAGTTCTGTTACTATTTCATCGTGGGTTCTTTCACAGCAACTTGAATGTAACAGAACTTGAATAGGACTCTAACCCCATAGTTACTAAGGCAAATTCCATGCTCCACTTCTGTTCCTAGTTCTGTTAGAGTTCCTATTCGACCTCGATCTGCTAGGAATCTCTAGCGATCGTGTGAAGAAACTAATATACGCTGACTACTTTTATTGCGCTTGGGCCGATATTTGCTTAAATTGTTTGAATGATTTATACCCGCGGCGCGCGCGTTGGCGCCAACCATTTATAAACCTATAACATCTGACGCCTCAGAGGAAACGAAGAGTTATCGCCTACTTTAATGCATTCTTTGTTTATAATGTAATACTGCTTTCCGCTATTCTTTACGACAAATAAATGCATAATAGTGCCGTTACTCTTAGCGATAATTGGTGATAACGCAGAGAGCTAGTCAATGAAATTAATTGGATTTGTGTAATGGAAATAAAAGAGTGGAATGAATGAATTGTTGTTGCTTAATGATACTTTTGTTAATTATGGTGGTATTATGATGCGCCTGGCTTTTGCGGCATCAACGGAAAGCGTTATTCAACAATAATAAACCGAGCCCTTTTTTTGGTTTTGCCCGTTTTGCGAAAGGCACTGAACAAGCACTAATAAAATCCCTAAAGGTGCCACACCATCTACACCGATTTGAAAAATTACTATTGTCGCCAATTTATCTTTTTTTGCTTCTCAGTAGAAAAAATAAATTGGTTGTCTGTAAAGTCGGTTTACGGACAATAATTTTAAGTGATAACGTCATATAATAACGATGGAGTGGAAGCGAGATAGATGCGTCGCAAGCCGAACGCGTAGGTCGAACGCTTGTTCCACGCCCTCGCTTGCGCGCTCGGCTCAGGCGGAACGTGACAACGTGACAATGTGACAATGAGTCATGCTTTTTCGTGAATGCAGCCGGCGTTCATCGGTTTATAAGACGTTATCACGTCAAAAATTCACTTAGGGTCAATGTCATCTTTGGGGATTCTGTGTGGAAGGTTTTTTCAGTGAAATAAATAAAAGGAAGGAAGGAAAGGAAAAAACATACGAGGGGTGGGTAGGAATCTGGAAAAAAATTGCCCTGATTGGCCATTTGATGACAATTTCACATAAACTTGAACAATTCATCGGATTTGAAACAGATAATTCAAGTTCTATCAAAATTCTACTACAAGTTCTGTTAGTATATCTGTTAGAACTCAATGTGTCCAGGAGTGACGGACGTATGAATTCATCCCTCCCAATGCGATGCAAGGCGATGGGTCGTAAAGTCCGTCTGGAGAGGTCTGTGTTAGGTCTGCATTAACCATTCCCTCCCGACCCGGCCCGCCATGCAGTTTAACATTAGCTCCACACTGGAGGCCTGAGGAAAATAATTCCCCTCAGGGCCTATGTTACAGTTTGGGAAGCTGTGTGGAGGGTCTTTTTATGAAGGGAAGGAGAGGAATTTCTGGGAAGGAAAAAGATATGTATGGTGCATAGGAATCTGGGGGTAGTATGTCCAGGAATGACGGACGTATTAATCCATCACTGCGGTGCAAGGCAATGTTCCGAGGGAATACGGCTGGAGAAGTCAAAGGGACTCCCTAAACCACTCTTTCCCGATCCGGCCTGCCATGCAGTGGTGGGCAGACGCATCCGCCGCCAAGACCCGGAAAATCCTCACCTCATGAACCGGGGCACCCCTGCTAAGTCACCAAACGTAGCGAACCACTTGGGGTTATCTCCTTCCCCTCCCCACTTACCTTCTACCTTACAACACACCTCAATTGAGGATGCCATAGTCTCACTGTCTCCAGGCGGTCGGGAGCAGTTAGGACACTTGTGCGGTATTCAGATTTTTTTTAAAAATGGCAGCCTGTGGATCAAAAAAGAAACACTAATAAAACATTATGTCTATAGGTACCTATTGTTGTAGAAGTGTTGTTTATATTAAGATTGTTTTGGGCAAGAACCTATTCCTGAAATTATTTTTGATACAGATAAATTTCTCGAATAAATTGATTATTACCTTTATTCTCTAGCACGAAATAATTCCAAACATAAGCCACTACAAATAATACCGTTAACAATACGAGTATTGGAGTGGAATTTTGTAATGTTGGTAAATATACTTGAATAAATTAAGTTATTTTGCTGTAGAATTATTTAGGTAGGTGTCTTCCCACCCAGTGGGTTCATTGATTTTGGCACGTAGGCGTTGGCAATCTAAGCGATCATTTTTATATTCTTTTACAAATTTGTCTAGTTGGAATAACTTGAATTATAATTTAAGTTATTATTTACAGTAGCCATCAGTAAGAGCTTACCTACAACTGTTTTCTTTTATTCATTGGAAAAATATGGAACGGAGCAATTGAATATAAGATTTTTTGCATTTCTTGGGCATTAAATATGTAAAAATTTCTGGACATTTTGTGTTGAAGAGTTTTTGAAGAGAAAACTTCTTTAGCACCGATGTGGTTTGAAACACGATGAAACGGAAACGAGCGACTCCAAAAAAGAACTAACATATACATATACAGAATTTAGCCTGCCAGAGAACTAGACAGAATGAAACCTTACCTTCGTACAGTATCCACGAAGCGTTGCGCTGTGTCAAGCAGCGCGTATTGGCCGCTTTGATTATGAACTCACTTTTCAAGGCTCCTATTCGTCGAGTTTGTGTGGGAGATGATAAGTGCTACCGCGACACATTTTTTAGTTAATTTTTTCAGTAACAGGTGTAAAGGTGAAATAAAATTCTAAAAAAATGAACATAAGGTACCTATTTGTAGTCATAATTTAGTTATTACTGGGGTACCCGGCTTCGCTCAGAGAGTTGATATGAGATTGAACTGACGTTCGAACCCTGGACGAATCTTGCTTTATATACCACTACCAATGGATAAAAAAGGCTTCGAATGGTCCACAAATTTCCAGAACATTCACAATATTCGAGAGTGTTCTAGAATGTTCCACAATGATCTGGGATGTTACGGGATGTTTTCGAACGTTCCAGACTATTTCCGAACATTCCACAATATTTCAAAGTGTTCTGGAATGTTTTGGAATGCTCTCGAATAATCTTAAATGTTCTAGAAATTTCTAGAGGACGAAACTTTCAGCCCTTATATTTTCAAAAGCTTACCCTTCACATTAAAACGGGAACCTTCTTCACGGATGGGAGATAGAGGGCTACCACACCATGTAACTCCCTTGTTCGTGCCGGGATTGGTTTCCAAGTTTTAATGACACGCACATTGCACACTTTCTTTTATAATATGTATTGATTACAATATGGTGGAGAAGAAGGTTGAAAAATATCTAGCTATCCAGATCTAGCCACAAAAACCACTGAATTTAATCAAGATGTACATTTATGTTATTTGCGCGCACCGGATTTTGAACCGCGACATCTACATATATCCGAAGCCAAGGATTTTGTGCACTCTGTTTTGAATTGTCGTAGATCGGTGAAGATTTTGATTCCTGGAACGAAGTATTTTCAACTCAAGTCTTTCGAGTGGTGTTGTTATTGTATTATTTTTGTGGTTAAAAGTTCTTAATTGCTAATTTCAAGCCCCTGTTAGGTTAAAGCGAAATTATAAAAATGTAATTATTTTTATCTTGCCATTGAAATCTGACGTAGGTAGGTAGTTATGTATAAAAATAGCATCGTGTGTATAATATGGTTATTACAAGTTGCTTTCCGATATTTTTTCGGTTTTTGTGGTATATCAAAACAAACAGATTATTTTTAGAATTTCGGATTTCTTTTCGTGAATGAATGATTAAACATAAATATTGGTAGTGAAAATTAATCCGCTACCCGACATCCGATCGAGCCGAAACTCGTTGTCGATGATAATGCATTTTATCAACTTATTGTGCTCACGTACACACACACACACTCATACACAAGCATTTTTCTGAAATTAGATGAAGTGATGACGTAACTATGCTCTTTTCGTTGGACCATAGCGGAAATTCGAATCTGTTTAATTGCGTAATAAAAATAGATGAATTAGTAAATAGTAATGAATAATATGAAATAGTAAAAAAAAACATCGTTTTTACGGGTTGATTTTTTGATTTCTCGCAGTAGTTGTCGGATTCGCGGTGGGATATTTGTGAAAGGGACAATTTAATTCTTAGAGGGGCTCGTAGAGGCATGGTAGGCTTTGAACAGGTGGCTGTAGCGGGGGATGTGAATAGCAGGGGAAGAGTGGGTGGTGGGTGAAGGATACAGCCGGAATCAACGCAGCTAAGGTCGGTAAATCGAAATGCGAAGTTCTAAATACCCGCTTACACAGTACTATGGTGAGTTGCGTAAGAATAAAAAGTTTTTTTTTTATATTAACAAAAGTCATTTCTTATGTTACTATTAAAATAGTATTTTCGGAAGATAAAAAAACGATCTTCTACAAAATACGATTGCTGCTTCTGTGAACGAAAGAAAAATAATTGCGTTTTGTCAATATATTGTTATAATTTCTGATTTGGTAAAGATTATGCTTTTGAAATCACTTTTTTTTTACATTGGCTCCACACAGGAAGCTATGAAAAAATGCTTCAATACGGCCTACGTCATTTTAGGGGATGCTGTGTGGAGGGTCTTTTTAAGCAGGAGCAAGGAGAGGAAGTTCTAGGAATTAAAAAGGTACGAGGGGTGGGTAGGAATCTGGAGGTCAGTGTATCCAGGAGTAACGGACGAGTGAGTTCATCCCTCCAACAGCGGTGCAAGGCTATCGGTCGAGAGAGTCCGGCTGGAGAGAACTAATAGAGAGACTTTCCTCAACCAGTCTGTCTCGAGCCAGCCCGCCACGCAGCAGTTGGGCAAACGCATCCGCCCCAAAGACCTGGACAAACCTCACCCTATGAACCCGGGCACCTCTGCTAAGTTAGCAAACTTAGCGAACCATTTCAGGTGACCTACAGCAAAGGTGTTGGTTATCCAATAAATGGTCCCGTGGCGGCGGTACCCATAACCACCTTCTAAATCTTAAACACTACTAGTTACTACATTTCAAATATGAAACAAATAAAAATATGTTAACTGAAAAGTTGTAAACTCCTTAGCTCATGATAGAAAGAACCGAAGACAGTTGTATTGGCTTAAAAAATTCAATGAGGAAAAACTATGTGTTTGCTTACGCTAGCTGTTAGTGAAAACGAGCTTTCCCAATCAATTGACGTTTTCACTAGAAACAAATATTTTTAGTTGTTATTTATTGATTTATTTCTGTTTAGACTATCTTTTTTACAGAATTTAAAAAAATTTCAAAAGTTTTATTTTTAATTATAAATAACATTCAAGGCCTACACTATCCATTATCCATTACAAGTCATCTCATTTGATAAAACCAATCAAGTGGCGTAACGCGCCCGCGCGCCGGCAGGTAAAGGTTACGGTCCCTTGCTTAATATATTTTACACTATTTTTCGAGGCGCGTGGCAGCTGTGTTCCGCTTGGCGTGTTTCACCTCCCCCTCCTCTATAGGCCGTAGTCAGTCGAGACCTTCCGCCCCTTGTCTGGTACGAACCCAGTGCCCACCAGCTTACATGCCAACCCCACCTACAATCGGGATATGGATCCACGTATATATTATCACTTCGTATTATGTATAGCCCAACATCTGTGTCTACTTGTTCAGAACTCACAAAGCGTGGAAAACGGCAGCTGTTTGCCGAATAATCTATTTCTAAAAAGCTCGGAAAATGGCTTGCCTATGATAACTAATTAAAACTAACTAACCACTACGCCATTTCTCCACAGGGGTAGGCAGAGAGGATGGACCAAAAAACAATTTCGTCTTGAAACACACTCTTTGCCGCATTCATTTTCATATATCGTCTCATACATACTCTTTTATTTTTCTAACTCTTGACATGGTCCGACTCCAATATCTGATTCACATGCTCGTACCACGTCTTCCTCGGGCGTCCCCGACTTCTTCTATTATTCACATTTACTTAATATATTCTCCTTACACTCCTTTCTTCGTTCATTTGCTCTACATGCCCAAACCATCTGAGGGTCACTTTCTTAATCTTGCTCATTACGCTTACTCAGCTTAATCAGCCTTGTATTATTTTCTGATCTCCACGTTTCTCACGCGATCGTACGTGGTTTTACCGCACTTAAGCCTCAGGAATCTCATTTCGACAGCATTCAGTCTACTTTCATCCTTTCTCTGCCATACGAGGGTAGGTACCAGAACTCTGTTGTGGACTGCCAGCTTCGCTTCTTTGAACAGTTTTGTTGTTCGCGTCAACGATATTCAACCCTCCATTAATGGAGTTACCTTCATTTATCCTGCTTTCAATATCTCTTTCAGAGATCCCATATCTTGTATACTTCCCAAATATACAAACTCATCTACCTGCTCCATGTATTCACCATTCACAACTATATTGCATACTGTTTTCGTACTCTATCTTTCAAACATCATGACTTTAGACTTACTTACATTCATCATTAACTCATTCAGCCAAGAAATGCGAATTGTATAATATGGTGGCATTAGCTTATGGTGGTATTCACCGGATGATGCCTTATCGAAGGGATAGGCCGATAATGTGCATAACGTTGGCCGATAATGTACGTTGTTCAGGCATTCGGAGAATTTTGCATGTTCACATTCTCATTGTTGTAAAGGTTCTATGTGTTTTCCAACATTACTTTACAATAACGCGCTCGGGGAGTCGGCAAATTAATGAAGAAACATCTATCGTCTACCGAATGGGGTTTCTATTGAAAACGTGACCTCAGGGGCACCGGAGCGAGGGTGGTACAGGCTGACCAGGGTTGATAGGAACGTTCATGTAATGGGTTATTTAAGGCACTGACATTTAAATATTAGGGTGTGATATGCATGATTCAAAAATTTATTAAATAACTGATTGGATACTCTATTCTTTTTAATTGGAATTATCACTTTGATGATTGCTGGTTTAATGTTTAGGCTTTTATAGTGTGTATTAAGATCGAATCATTATTCAATGCCTTTTCTTTGAGTTGTACCTCATCTTGTTAAGAAAACGCGCAAATAGCTTCGCAGTAGACCTGTTTTTCTTACGTATTTTCTTTTATTGCGCCTATTTTTTTTTACATTAGCTCCATACAGGAAGCCTTGAAGAAAATAATTTCTGTCAGGGCCTACGACATCTTTGGGGATGCTATTTGGAGAGTCTTTTTAGGAAAAGAAGGAGAGGAATTTCTGGGAAAAAGATATGTGGGGTGCGTAGGAATCTGGAGGTAGTATGTCCAGGAGTGACGGACGTATGAATCTACCTCTTCCACTGCCGTGCAAAGCGATATTACGAGAGAGTCTTGCTGGAGGGGTCAAAAGGTCTCCCACAAGTTTTTTCGATACTACCTGCCATGCATTAGGTGGGCAGACGCATCCGCCGTCAAGATTCGGGCAAACCTCGTCCCATGTAAATAATGTCACTAAACGTAGCGAACCACTTAGGGTGACCTACGGCAGAGGTGTTATTTATCCAATAAAAGGTTCCTGGGCAGCGGTACCCAAACCCACCTCTCAAATTGAGAACTACTGTCACATTAAAACAATGTTCAAAAGGCTGTAGACCTGTTTTTCTTGCGCATTTTCTTTTTACTACGCCCACTGTCACAATAGGACTATGTTCAAATGGCTTCGCAGTAGACCTGTTTTTAAAAACATCTACTTGAATTTCGTTTTTGTTGTGTCGTATACATGACAATACAAATCTTAGAAGTAGAAATTAACATACTTCCCGACATCCGATCTAGCTGAAACTCGGCAAATAGACTCTTTATAGATGACAATGCAACCGCTGTTCGAAACGTTGGCCAAAGAAGAAGGTAAATAGCACGACACGGGATAATACCCCAAAAGTAAATTACTATAAGATTTTAGGTAGTTTGTTAAACTCTACTTTGTGAACCTACCTTTCTTCGTTTTTCTATATAATTAAATTGTTTTGGAAACTTTGGAACTGCTAACAATGTATGAAGACCCATTTCCAAACTAAATTGATTCCATTATCTTTTTAGTTTGCTAACAATTAGGATACCAATCGGTGAGTAAAATTAGATTATTATTTTACATAATATATCTAAACAAACATGTAACAATTCCCCCTTTGGAGCATCCTCGTAAAATAACGCGTTATTACACTTAAGTTAATTACATTGGAGGTCAATGATCCAATTCAATCCAATTATAAATAATCATTCACAACATAAACATCCAATACAAATGGTAACGGTCTTCAATACATTTAGCATTGAGCAATATTAGAAAATTTAATATCAGGGGTTTTGTATTAAGGTTTTTTTGTGAAGAGCTCTATAAAAGCTCTTTTCCCCGAAGCATTGGCCTTGAACAATGAAAACTAGGAAATAACGTCTTCAAACATAAGAAAACGTCTGTTTTAGAGATGATTTATTGAAATGCACAAAGTGGCTTTTATATAAAAGTGATACATAAATGATATCAAAAGAGTGTATCTGGGTTGTTCTTCTTTTTAACCTGTATAACTTTTACCACTCACTGTCACATTTCCACCACTCTTGTCACATTTTGTTTTTACTATAAATTAATCTCTCTGGATCTCAGAGGGGAAATTGTAGCAAGCGGGGAAGGAGGCCTAAAATGCCTATTGGGGCTCACGAGCTGCGTGTATACCTATTTCGAATGACAACCCACGTGACAGAATTGTCGTACGACATAAAAATTGTAGGAGACAAGTTTTTTAGATTTTTTAAAAATATTTTATTAAACATCATTAAAAATAATAATCGCTAATAATAATTTCTTGATAGGTTATACCTTTTGGAGTTTAAAAATAGTTTTATATTTTATGACGTCATATAATTTTTTTGTAACATTATAGAATATACGCAAGTCGATGTGGCAGAAGACAACTGTGATTTGTATGAAATACACTCTCATGAGGAGTTACAACTCTGTCACGTAATTTTTACTACAAAAATATAATCACATATTTTTTTTAAACGCACACAGTCGTTACGTCTTTAGTACGGTAGATTTTAAAGTAATTATAAAATAATAATATTGGTAACTCTGTTGAATTTTTCTCCACTAACTGGTGGAGACTTTTTTATGTAGGTTAAATAGAAGAACGACCCATCTGTATTATGTGAGAAATAATAATTATTAGTTAACAATTTTTGTAAGAATTACCCTTGTTATAATATTTTTTGAAATGTTATAGCCATCAATGTAATATATCATTGAAAAAGAAGATAAAATATGAAAAGAACAAGACACAAAAAAATTGCTTTTACATATTTTCGTTTAGATTTATTAGTATTATCGTATTCTTCAATGATACTTTACATTGATGGGAAAACCTTCAAAAGATATAATAAAGTTATTCTAATAAAAATTAAATGTATTCTTTGTGTAATTCTATATTTTTAACCTTTTTATGTCATTTTGTAGTACGTATAAAACAATATTTTTTACTTCATGCAACCTTATATCGTTTTTATATCTATTATGAATTGTAAAGCGATATGAAACCACTCTTTCGAAACAAGACAGCCGATGCCGGATGCACCGGGACACCACATTGTGTAGGTGCATAGTAATGCATTGGGATGACAAGGATCCGTGTACACGTGACCGAATCACACAACCGTCGCGAAACCGGTGTGCGTCGTCACTCCCAATTCTGCCCCGACACTGAACAAATCTACGGCTAGACCGCGGAGTTGAGCAAAGCAACGGTTTTGGATTTAGCCCCTAACTGTATTGACTAGTCTAGTGTGTTGCATTAATCATTATTGTTTTATTTATTCAGTCGTATGATTAAATAATTGTATTTTTTAGAGAATGTTGAACTATTAACTATTATTGAGGAGTAAAATTTATTAATAAAAGTTGGTATCCAGGTACGAAATTCTTCAGAAGCCTGGGTATTGCAGCAACAATAATTAATAACCAACACCTCTGCCATGGGTTACCCCAAGTAGTTCGCTACGTTTAGCGACTAGGAAGGAGTACCTGGGTTCATGGGGTGGAGTTTGTCAAGGTCTTGGCGGCGGATGCTTTTGTCCTCCTACTGCATGGCGAGCCAAATAGGGAGAGACTGAGAGTTGAGAGAGATCTTTTGACCTCTCCAGCCGGACTCTCGACCCATCGCCTTGTACCGCAATGGGAGGACATTGGCCCCTATAATCCTACCAACCTATACTTTTTTCCTACCCAGAACTTCCTCTCCTTTCTTTCTCTAAAAAGACCCTCCACACAGCATCCCTAAATATGTCAAAGGCCCTGGAGTAATTTTTTCCTCAGGACCTCTTGTGTGAAGAAGATGTAAAAAAATGGTTTAATTAATTTAATCATCATTTTAATTTCAAGATCCACCCTAAAACTGAATAGATACGTTCCAAAATAAATGATTTCTATCAAAGCAAAGAACGATAGAACGCACCTTAATTGTAAAAAAAAATTTTACACTTTAAGTTTTATTTAAATAAAGGCGTGTATATGTGTGCGTGAAGCTAAATATCACTCTAATAATACCCAACTTCTGATAGGAGAAAGATATGCATCATAAAAAGAAGAATAATTAGAATTGAATAATTTACGGTAACCTCAAAATATTCCTCAATGACATTTTCCTTGCTGTCGAATGAGTTGGCTGAGCTGGAGCGTAGCTAAGTTCTTTTTTTTTGATTCGTTAACTTTTCTTTTCGTTTGTCTGTATTCCATGTCTCATCAATCATATCAAGATGGTAGCCGTGTTTGATAGTACCTTTTTATTCCGCCAGAGCGCTGATTGTTGCGATTGTTGCTGTCAAGTACGAGTAGTCAACATTACGCGAAGTCTGCTGTTCACAGAACTACTAAAGTAAAAGTAGTATGTTTTGAGTTCGATTTCTAAAGATACAAAACTTACACTATTTTTAATTTTGTTGAACCTAACGAAAATACCAGCAGCAAATAAGTATTGTGAAATAAAATAATTCAATCGTTCCTGAAAATATCAGCTTTCGTGCAACTTGACTGGAGCTTCGTGAAACCGTATCCTCTGCAGACTATTCATAACTATTCCGAAGGGATTATGGATGTTGACAGTGTATTGTGTTCAAGAAACACAGTTTTGTTTGACACACAAACGCGAGGCGTCTGTGAAAGCATATTGCTTAACATAAATACTTTGTATTACAGGCAACACCTACCGGAAGCGAATCCTTAATACTGTATGAATACATTCAGCCGGGCTGTTACTGTAGACTCCTGCCTACATAAAACTTGTCCTTAACGATACATTTGTATTGTTTTATTTATTTTACATTATGCATATATAAGATAATGTTAATTTGTAGGAACTGTTATCTGTTTGTTTTCTTACGTCACCTTGATTCTTTCTTTGAGGAATGCCGTTTTCGTTGTTCAATTTTCATTCCATTGATTCCATCTGCACGAAGACGCCTGCACAGCATACTGAGCTGCTCCCAAAAACTAGTAAAATTTCAAAACAAATTACATCAATGTTCAAGTATTTATTAGTTGCTAGTTGAGAGTGGTCGTGTGGACGTAACCATTAATTTGTGATAAACGCTGCACGTAACACATATCTTCGGCATCTTCTTACAGTCACATCACTGAAGGAGAATTCTTTCAAAAATATCCACTATTTGCAAAATGTCATATATTATTGTAACCATCATTTAATTTAAGCCTAATTTTAGTAGGTTTTTCGATCTTCCAGTTGATTAGTCATACATCTCTGAAAAAAAAATGATTGAGTATGCAACGCCATCAAATCAATTATAATGCAGAGAAACTTGTGTAAAATGAAGTGAATTAAACAAAATGTTGATGCTATCTAGGATATTTCAAAATTTAATACTAGTTTATCAGGCTGTTATGCCTCCCAGTGTTACTTTATAGCATAGAATGTAAAACACAGACACGATAAATAATATTTGATTTATGGTGAGTATTCGAATATTGCTTTCCTTATTATCTCAAAACTTAATATTTAAAGACGTCTGACTAATTAACTGGACGATTGATCTTTCCACTGTTACTGAAGGGATTGGCACCATCATGACTATTTTACCATTTTTCCCCAGCTTGAATCTTCTTCACCTGCTGGTACTGGACGGTTGGAAAAAACTATTAATTGTGTTTGGTTTGTTTTATTTCTGTAGAAAGTCCAATAGATCTTCACTCATTGCCTGATTAACGAAATTCATGTAACGGGTATAAAAAACCAACCTTTTCTTGTTGTTGTTGAACTTTTTATAAACAGCAGCCGTTTAAGGATTCATTCATTCATTCCAAACAGTAATATTTCATCGTTAATCTTCCGTCCAAAGTTCGGAGACAGAATAAAACTTTAGTCAATGGCCGCCAAGGCACCAAGAATTGAAATAACTGTCATGTTAACACATTAATAAGTATTACAAACACTCGATGCTTCGATTCCTTTGCGTGTTATTATTGTGTGGTCCCGAGTAATGTTATTGGATATCTTCAGTCTTCAGTAATAACAATTTATGCCACTTAATTGTTGTAGGAAGTATGACATATTATTTATGTTTGTGATTATGGCTATAACTTTACAAACAATTTCTAATTCATTATTTTGTCCCAACTTAGCAAACATTGTTAATTTTGATATGGGCAACCTTTGAAGCTTTGATATTATTAAATAACATTATATTTTTTAAGTTATGATTTTATCTCGTTCACCAATATCAACCTTCGTGCCAGTTTTTTTAAAATGCCCGAAGCTGACAGAGAGTCATATACCTTACAGTGATCCGACATTTGATTCCCCGGCAGTTGGCCTCCGAAATTATAATTATTTTAAAATAATATTTTTTTGTGCTTCATTTACCAATTTAAAACCTAAAACGGAAAAGGAGCCAAGAGGTAACGAGAACTTCCAAGAAACAGCATGAAAAAGATCCAAGTGGAGATAATCAGAGACATGAAGAGAAAGAAGATATAAGAAGAGCCAAGAAAAGACAAAAAGAGGCGAGAACACTCAAGAAGAAGAAGCAAGAAGAGATAAGAAATAGCAAGATTCAAGATGAGGCAATGACAGACAAGAATAGACAAAAAAAAGCCACGAAGAGGCAAAAAGAGCCGAGGAGAGTCAAGAGGCAAGAAGAGACGAAAAGATCTTGAATAAGACAAGAAGAGCAAAGAACAGCCAGAAACAGACAAGAAGGTCTAAGAAGAGCCGACAATAGGGAAGAAAAAAGAAAGGAAAAATTAATAGTGTTCAATCTATTCCTGTATTCCTGCCCATCTCAAATTCCAATATTGGCTTATTAGATTGCCATGTATACCAGTCGATTAAGCTCCAATCTCCTTCCCATGCACGTGCTCGGAGCACGTATTCGAAATAAAGTGTGATATTCTATTTTTTTATCTATTTACTGTAAGTACGAGTTTATTTGTGAAGGAAAAATGTACAAAACGAATAAATTATGTCAGATTACTAAAGACTTTTGTAAAAAATGGCTGGCCCATACCAAGCGGGCTTTACAAACAATTATTTATTCCCGTCGATATGTTGTGGAAATCTTTCCGGTTCCGCAATAAAACTGAATCTAGTCAATTTATTTGTTGAACTCAAAATACATTCCTTTGTTTACACTAAACACACGCGCGAATATTTTTAAATTTACTGTGGCCCGTGACGCATAGGCACCGGGCAGTGGGCAGTTGGCAGGTGTGAGCCGACGGGAATTCGATTTATCTACTCAATAAAAATAGCTTTATTAATTCACATAACACTCATTCAGTTTTTCGGGCTGAATTTTGTATCCTGGCATAGTCTGAAATATAAAATAATAAAAATATCCTTCTTGAGGAGAAATCCACAAGTGAAGCAAGTTAAATTACTTTTTTTGGTAATCTTTACTACATACTAATTAAAAATATATGCATAAATATTTTTTTTTTTTTCACATTTAGCAAAATTTGTGGAAATACATAATTATAATAAACACAATGATTATAATTATGTATTTCCACAAATTTTGCTAAATGTTACTTTGTTTTATTCCACTTTATTATTATTTTCTTCTCCAACCGGTTTCGGTTCAACCTGAACCTTCATCAAGGATGAATAAAAATATACTAGTATAGTATATTTTTATTATATAAATATACTAATATAGTATATTTTTATTATATAGATATACTAATATAGTATATTTTTATTCATCCCTGATGAAGGTTCAGGTTGAAAAGACATCCGACTAAGATTATCTTTGACAGTTTTGATTGATTAACTTTTTTTATAAAGTTATTCACAGAATGAATAAATCAGAGTGTGCAGAGGTAAAACCATCAGAAAACTAAAGTAGACAAGAGTGGGGGGACCAAGAAGCACTTTTTTATCAATGTGAAGGATGATTTTTTCCATATTTGTGTCATCGAATTCTATAACATCTCTTATATATATTTGGTCATCTTATTAGTATTTTAGTTTTCTTCTTCGGAGTCGCTAGATGTCGCATTTTCGTGTTTTCTTTGCCGGTATATTTTGGAGTGATTTGAAGTTTGGAGATTGATTTTAGAAAAAATATTTTTTTTTTTTGATTTCGTATGATTCGATCCTTTCGTTGAATCCTTCCGTTGGGTCCGTTGAATGTCCGGCCGCTAAGGTTCATCATGCGCTTCATACTCTAGAACACTTGACCAAACCGTGGATCAAATCTGGAGCATTATAGTAGTGCAAATATCTTGGATAATTTTTTTTTCTCTAAATCCTCGATTACGTTGAGCGAGTTTACAAGCTACTAGCCGGCGTATTCACTATCTGCTAGTGAACTCGCTCTGTGTAATCATATTACTAGCTAACTAACAGATTTTACAATGAAGGAGTTTACTAGCAGATAGTGAATATATATGGTGATATGCCAGCTAGTAGCTTGTTAACTCGCTTAATATAATCGAGGCTTAAGGAAAATATTTTAATTAGTAGGTACCTACCTCTGAATTTTCTATCTTTGATAAATAACAATCTTTCAAAACTCAACTCTAAACAATGGAGCAATTACTCACAGCCAAAAACTTATGGTCAGAGCGTTGCGTAATCACAAATAAGTAACTGTGAGTTTGTTGTGAGTTTTAGACGAAAAAAACGCATCACCCATCTCTACCGCCCCGGGGCCGCGCCATATGTGCGCCAAACCGGGCAGCAGGATGTCATGTTCGAAAATTAAAATGTTATGCGACTTCCTTCCTGCGCCTGCGCTGCGCATTGAGAGCCGAAGCGCGTGCGCGGGATCGGCTTTATTATCCGCGCGATTAATGCGCAGAACTCACCTGGGGTCCTGCCACCGAGCCAACGTTGTACCAAAGAAAACGGAAGTAGGTACCTACCTATCTAACGAAGCTCTCAGACGGCCGGCGTAGTCCAGCGGTAAGGCTCTTGACTCGCAATCCGAAGGTCGCGGGATCGAATTCCGGCGTGGCAAATAAATTATTTGATTAATTTGTGTTATTTCACAATTTATCCATTAAAAATAATATGTAGTATATTTGCGGCACGTTCCAGAGTGGAAGATACTATCAGTATCGCCCTGATGTAAGACCACCATTCAGAATTGAAACGTTGTTTGAAATGGTTTTAGCCGTGTTTAGTGACTAGATTTGAATAGCCAGGTACTTCCCCACCTACCTCTTCCCTATCTCCTTCCCCTCCCCACTAACTTCAGCCTCACAACATACCCCAATTTGGGATGCCATAGTCTCACTGGCTCCAGATGGGAGCAGTTGACTCTCGCTTGTGCGGTATTCATATAAAAAAATAAAAAATAAAAAAAATACTTATAGAAACTTTACAAAAACAATCTCAAGCTTTGAAAAGTGAGGTCATGATCAAAGCAGCCAATGAGCGCAGGTCTAGAACCTGGCGTCATTTCCGTTTTAAATCTCAACCAATAGCAGCCTTTAAAAGTGACATCATAATCAAATCGGCCAATGAGCGCAGTGTGATGCTTCGCAAGTGCTAATGTGTAATTTCTGTTTCATCCAAATTCCGAATCACTAACGCCGCTAAAGAAGTTTCACTTCAAAAGTAAAAAACTAGTAGTCTATGATAGGAAAGACAAAAAGTTACAACGAGGCTGTCAGCAATGTTATGTTTGTTTTCCGTTTTTGTACACACATTTTACAGATGATATTATTGTTGATGATAAGATCCAGTAATACAAAATGTTTATAATCACTAAGCACCTAAAGGTTAGTAGTACTAAGTGTTTTGTGAACACCTCACTAGGAGAATCTGTGCTGAGGTGTTCGCATGTTTTAGATTAAGTGTTATTCGCCTGTGGTAAATAAAAGCGCAGTACCTATCCTCCTTGAGAATCTGGAGGAGGATACCGTGGTTCCCCATCAATGGTGGCATTATTGTGTATATGGTAATACATGGTTAGTAGTAGTTAAAGAACATCATTTTATATAGACACGATCAGTATACTACAATGTAATGAAAAGAAAAGGATACTACATGAAGTGAATTTAATGAAGCAGTCAAGACGAAAAGAGAAGAAAACAAAACACATGATGATAATTAAAGTCAGTGTTTTAAAACATTTCAAATAATTGAATTGTACAATAATATAATAGCTTCAGCTATGCTGGGAACTCTTTGGCTGGAAATAGTGCCACGCCTTCGTCGGTCGCGTACATATGTAGGCGAATAATTGAAGAGCTGTAGAAGAGGACCATCGGTTCAGCTCGTCGGCGCTACGTCGTCGAGGCACTTTAGAAATGTAGGTATCTGTGTCGTTTATGACCCCGCTGTAAGCTTTCTCTGTCATTAGAAAGATAGCTTGCAACCGATCTATAAGGGGTAGGTACGCCTGCATAAAGAACATCAAGTGTAATCCTACCACTGAGAGGACCGTTGTACTCCTCTTTCCGTTAAGCGCGTCATTTATAAGAGGTATCGTATTTGCATAATGGAATAGAAGTCACTTACCTAGAGTCCTGCCGCTAAGGACTCTTGTTGTAACCTCTCGCTCTACATCGTAACATAAGTAACTAATGAGATGTGAGAAGAATAGATCCATCAGCGGTACTCCTATACCTTGAGTACTGCCACTGAGAGAACCCTTGCCTTTCTGTTACTTCTGCAACTTATAAATGAGATGGAGAGGTCACAGCCAATCTATCAGCGATGGGACCAGGTACTTAAAAGCATTTCACTGATTGTAGCATCTCCCTCTATCATTATATATCTCAAAGTATGCATATAAAAAAGAGCATTTCCAATTTTTGTATCACTGGAACTTATCATACACAATATAAAGATCTTTAAAATGTATGTACAAAAACGGAAAAAAAAACATAACATTGCTGACAGTTCGTTCTTACCTCTTTTTATCTACCACTAGCGATTTCCAGGCATGAATTGCACTGCCACTTAATAAAGAAATTGTTTCTCCCTGCGTGTCCTTTCCCATTCGTCCCGTTCCCCATCTGCGGGCCCTACCCCTCCCATATCCCCTTTCCCTCACGCGTACCACCTCCACCTTCCCCGCCTTCCCTCTCCCCCGCTTTCCTTTTATTTAGTCCCAGTACATTCAGTTTTCAAACAGCTCTCATGTCACCTGTTACAATTTTTTTTTCAAATTTTCATTTTTCATTTATATTAAAAAAACACCTATAATTCTTACTTACTTAGTACTTCAAGTAAATTCATTAATTTAAAGAGTTTATTTTAAAATTTAACCTCTACGGTAGAAGGGCCATGCCTCTTATTATAGCTGAATGAAATTGTCTTATTTTAACATAGCTTTTGCTAATGATTGGCATTCGCAGTCAATCCACGTACGACAGTTTTATTCGGCCAATTTGTACTGGCGCGCTAACATTACAAATGGGATATAATTTATAATAATGCCTAATAAACAACTACATAGGTAATTGCTTCTGGAGTTTATGATTAAATTAAATATAAATTATTTATCACATTTGCTGCGTTACTCATAAAAATTTAATTTGCATGTATAATTCGTAATTGCACGCAAATTGAACTCTGGGTTGATTAATTTGATATACCTAATGGAAACTGTTCATTATTATTGCATTTAATTTAACAGTTTTTTTTTTGTTTCTTTTTTTTAATTGAAGCCTTAAAAGGCTGTCTCGTCAAACCAGAACGATCTATACGCCAATCAAAATATTTCGGTAGACCGCTAAATGTTCCGGAGGCTATTCGATGATTTAATTACAGGGTTTTGCATTTCACTGTCGGTCATGTTGATTTGCAGTACAAATATTGTTTATTTTTGATAGTACGAGCGAATTACAATCAAAACAGGTTCAACAATGTGTTCAAATAGTGTTTGCGGTGCGCATTCAACCAATATTACCGTTTTGTTTATAAAATCAAGTTTGTCAATTGGTTTGAAAATTAAATCCATGGATCGAAAATTACATCGTTTGGTGGGACAGGTACTAGGTGTTGTCTAGCTTTTGAAAACTGGAATAAAATGCTTCGAATTTTACGAAAATTTTACAATTTTATTGAAAATTACATTTTTAAATTCATTTTCGAATTAATACTTTTATTTATAATAATTTATTTTGTTATTCAGACTTCCTATTTTGTTTATAGATTTTTTTATTATGTTAATGTAATTTTTTACCCATACTAAAATAATTTTTATATTTTATTTTATATAATTGTTTTTTATGATATTTTAAGTAATTAATCACCTCTGCTTTCTAATATTTTGTCCATGTTCTAATTTGTCTATACTTGTTTGTATTTTGTTATTTGTTATTAACTTATTATCCTGACGAAAAAAACATAGTTTTCGAAACATGTTGATATTGTTAATTAAATAGTGGTTTACACAAAGTTATTTGTTTTCATTAAATTAATAATGACGCCACAAAGTGAATTTGCGAATTTTGAAAAGTTACGTTTTAAAAATATTTTTATCCAAACGTTTATTTCTGTCCACAAAGACAAGGTCAGCTAAAGTTAGGTACTTTATTACTTTGAAAAGTTTATAAATTTGAGTAACTAATTTAAAAATAGAACCCACCTGCCTTCAAACACAAGTTAATTTGTGTGAACTCTCAAATATTTTTCATTTTGGTACGTAAATAGCTGGTTTCTCTTTCAAAGCAAAAGTAATTTTTGTTTAATTGCGTATTTTGCAATGAGGTATATACATTTATAGAATTTTATCTGAACAACCGATTTTTTCTCATTATTGAAGTGAAACTTCTTTAGCACTGCTGTGATTTGAAACTCGATGAAACGGAAACGAGTAACACTACAAAAAACAAACATATACATCTATAGGATTTAGTCTGCGAGAGAACGAGATAGAAAAAACCTTACCCACCTACAGTACCTACGAAGCGTCGCACTCTGTCAAGGTGCGCGCATTGGCCGCTTTTAGTATGAGCTCACTTTTCAAGGCTCTTATTGGTTGAGATTGTGTGGTTGAAGGTTTCGCTTTTACCGCGTGTGAACTGCACTTGTTGTTTTTGACGTGATAACGTCTTATAAATCGATTAACGCCGGCTGCACTCACGAAAAAACATGACTCATTGTCACGTTCCGCCTGAACCGAGCGTTCAAACGAGA
This sequence comes from Glyphotaelius pellucidus, assembly GCA_936435175.1. Classification (NCBI taxonomy): domain Eukaryota; kingdom Metazoa; phylum Arthropoda; class Insecta; order Trichoptera; family Limnephilidae; genus Glyphotaelius; species Glyphotaelius pellucidus. The sequence continues at coordinate 8,897,630 of OW386542.1, forward strand.
GCGCGGAACAAGCGTTCGGCTTGTGACGCATCTATCTCTCTTCCACTCCATCGTTTTTATATGACTTTATCACGTAAAATTATCGTCCGTAAATCGACTTTACAGACAACCAATTTTTTTTTTGTTTACCGCTTTTGCACCTACAAACTTACACACTTTCCTGCTTAAATTAGATATATGGAAACTTGCAAGCGTTGATATCAAAAAGTTTAAATTTCTAGAAAATGTTAATACAAAAAGTTTTAGTTTTATTATATTTCTTGATGTCATCGCCCGCAATCTCTCGATAGCCTGTAGATTGCCTGGAAGAAATAAAAACTGTTTCTAGTCTGAAGTTAATCCAAATAAGTGTGAACATTTTTCTTGTGGTTTAATTTAGATTAGTAGCCCGTCAAGAATACATTACAACAAACAACATTATATTGTTTACAAAGCCATCCCGATATATCAACTGATCTTCTCTGGAGTAAGAATAAGCGTGTTGTAAGATGCGCCGAAGTCGCGGACAATGTTACCTGTTAGGAAGAAATAGCCCACTCTGATATTGGATGGGTGTCGAATAATAGGGTGGATCTTTTTAACTTTTTTTAGGTTCAAAATACGACAGGAATCTCAAAAGTTGCATTTGAATGCTATGACTATGTATACAATACTCTGTTCCCACTAGTTTGACGTCTACTAGAAAAAAAAGTCTTAAAAAAATTTCGTGGGGTTCACGCGCGAAACCTTCAGAAAACTAAAAAAGACAAAAGTGGGGAGGGTACAAAACACTACAAGAGGAGACTAATAGGCTACGAAGCACTGCACAAAGGGGAGACCAATTATTCTATCTCATTATATCGCAGGCTAAATCCTATAGGTGTATGTGTTTGTCTCTTTTTAGTGTCGCTTTTCATCGAGTTTCAAACCACAACGGTGCTAAAGATGTTTTCACTTCAAACGTACCCCATGTTTAACCACAAAACTACATTATTTGTATTTATTTTGAATTTTGAATTTCACGCCCGGTTGGGCTTTTACATATGTTTTTTTTAACAAAAAACATCTAAATGTTCATAAAAAAATCAAAAAACAAAAACAAAAAAAATATAAATAAATGAAATCAAAATCAAAATTATAACCAAATCTAAAAAAAACACAGTCAAAAACTAATTGAAATAAAAACAAAATACTCCACCATGCAAGATGGAAAAACTGTAGACTGGGAAAAGTACAATACATGTGAAATAAGTCTAAGAAATAAGCTAAAATATACTAATAGATGTTTGTCTTTTTGCAAAACAAGTTTGATGGAAGTCGGCCATCAGAGGTTTTTAGCAGAAAATACTAAACAATATTTTAGAAAAGGTACTCGAGTAAACCAACTGCTAAAACGTAAATACATTTTTAGCTAATTAACTCTACGAAACACCTTAAAATCTTTTGAAGCTGAAATTTGGTACTTTTGAATCTCCTGGGAGAAACATATCTATCTGTGGTAGGTAGTATCTTCTACTTCGTACTCTACTAAAAACGTCTTTCGTCCATCACTGATCGTCGTACCTACAAGTTAATCAGCTTACCTTTTAAAGCACTTCAAGATCTACATGACGACGCACGAATAACTCATGTAACCCTTTTCGTTCCGGAGTTACGACTGATTCTTTGGACATGCAGAGTGAAATTCAACATTCAATGTTGTACATTTATAATATACATGTCACTTGGCGCCACAACCCTTAGGCCATGAGATATATTTAAATATTTGGCGACATCAAAAGCATTTTTACTTTAAAAAATCTACTATTTATCGGCCACCCTAGTTATATGTGTGTATTAGAAGAGCAATGACGTTGTGATATAAATAACACCCTCGTGTGCAATGGCCTAATAAATTACCACCGCGTATTGAATCGGGGAACCCCACATAACCGAACCATAAGCATTTGTCAGAATAAATAACGATGTCGTTTTCAGATACAAATTTATTTCTCTTATGTTATTATTACACTTTCATTTGTCCCGAGCGGGCCCACGTGGCGAAGATATCCCTCGAGATTGGGAGATAGATATCTTTACCCGATGGGAATCTCGAAAAGGTTCAGGTATGGACCCGGACATTGTTACAGAGTCATTGTTGGGGCAGTTTTATAGCGACTTCGATCAAACCTCATCAACCCTGAATCAAGTTGGTTTCTTGTTTATGGACAAGCATAGTGAAATGCTATTTTAACTCGACCGTTTTTCATTTTGTCTGTTTGTAAAATTGTTTTATAAAGATTTATTTTCAAATGTGAAATCATGATGTTTATTTGGACCCCTCTTATTCGCATTTGTTCAATTTTATGGTACCTACCTTCCTGAAGATAGTTTGAAAAAAGAATCGTCATTTAGATAGTTTACAATTATCGTCTGTAAACCGACTTTACAGGCAACCAATTTTTACATAAAAATAATGTTTTATATGTTATAATGTTATACATGTATGATTTAAGTTAATTAAGAGAAATTTTGCCTTTGATTAATAAAATAAGAGAAAATTTAAAACATACTATTATGGACGCGAGGTTTTCCATTCACAGTACGAGTTAAATTACCTTTGTAAATAAGAGGCCAACGTGATTCTGTGTACGAGGCCTGGGTTGAGGTGGTTTTGAACTGTTTATCACTCAAAGAGAATTCTTTATTTATCTTTTTATTATAGACAGCCGATATCTATTTATTTTCTTTTATCTTCTTACGGCTTGGAACTACATTGTTCATTATATTATGTTATTAAAAATTAATGTTTACTCGTCTGCGGAACCAAATTTCGAACTCGTTCAAAAATATCGCGTATTTTAAGGGAAACACTGGGAACTTTTTTTATTTCCTAGGTACTTCAAAGGGTCTAACTCTTGCGCAAAAATCAACAAATGCCGAACAGCGAAAAACCGCACCGTGGCGAATAGCCATCGTTTAGTAGCCGCCATAAACATTCATGTTAATCTACTTTGTCAATTTGACCTCGTTATTTTTTCAGTCGATTGAAACTACCATTACATAAATGGAAGATTTCTATAACGCCATTTACGTAAAAAATTGGTTGTCTGTAAAGTCGGTTTACGGACGATAATTTAACGTGATAACGTCATAAGAAAACTTTAACATAGAATTTTACAGTCACAAGCCGAACGCTTAGGCCGATCGTGCCTCTCTTTCGCTTGTTCCGAGCTCTCACTTGCACGCTCGGCTTAGGCGGAACGTGACAATGAGTCATGCTTTTTCGTGAGTGCAGCCGGCGTTTAACGATTTATAAGACGTTTTCACGTCAGAAAAAACACACCAAAGCGCTTTACGACGTAATTTATCTATCTTTAATCACTAAAACTTAACTAATTACTAATAATGTTTTTAATAGCCCGTAAAGTTTCAGCCATGGGTTAAATTTTAGGGCCTGAGAAAAATTCCGTCAGGGCCTAAGTCATCTATGGGGATGCTATGTGGAGGGTCTTTTTAGGGAAAGGAAGGAGAGGAATTCCAGCGAATCAATGGTTCCCGGAGTGGCGGTACCAATTCCAGCCTCCCAAATTGAGTTTTCATGCTTTTCTATTCACCTTCACCTCCCTCACCTTCACTTTCTCCACTAAAATATAGGAGTGCCATAATCGCGTTAGCTCCGATAAATGGGTTTCTTTTACTGCATCACATAAAAAATTAATGTAGGTAATCTAAAAATCTCAAAAAATAATTCAAATATTGTTTGCAGTTCACACGCGGTAGAAACGAATCCTTAACCCAAACAATCTCAACCAATAGCAGCCTTGAAAAGTGAGCTCATAACCAAAGCGGCAAATGAGCGCAGCTTGACAGAGCGCAACTCTTTGTACGTACTGTACGTAAGTAAGGTTTCTTTCTTTTCGCAGGCTAAATCCTATAGATGTATGTGTTTGTCTCTTTTTAGTATGGGTCGTTTCCGTTTCATCGAGTTTTAAATCACAACGTCGCTAAAGAAGTTTATACTTCAAAAATCTTTCAATTATGAAGAAAATTTCACAATTTAATCCCATAAGTTTAAAAACTTTGTACTTTATTTAGTATCCAGGCGGAATGTATCTGTATACGTGTATCTATAGTGGGTAAAAACTCGTTTCGTTTCCAGTTTCCAATTGCATTATTCAATCTCCGCTAAAAGTAGCGCTGCAAAGGACTATCATTAGCCGACCACTTGATAGTTTTAAAGCAATATAAAAAGTTATTCAAAGCTTCCGTAAATCCCCGTCGTTCGATCAGCTGGAACCAAGCTTTAATCCGCTAAGCCTTCAAAGCTGGTTGAAAAGTAATATTATGAGGATAAAATAAGTGGCGTAGCGACTCACATACCCCTTGCGAAACATGGTAGGGTCCCTGCATTTATGATGCCTTTATTATACATCGGAGTGTAATCAGGCACTAGAAAGCTGTCATATTATATCTACTCAATTAATGTTAATGTAACCTAACTTGAAAAATAAAATTAAATTAATATTCTTACCACTTTATTTAAAATATTTAAAATTAAATTAATATTCTTACCACTTTATTGCTAACTCATTTTTACTGTTTTAAGGCTCATTTTGACGTTTATAATAATAATAAATAAATATGTTTATCTTCTCTATATACGATAACGAAAGTTTGGCATCTGTGCGGAAAAAACTTTTTCTCCGTGACCATTATTTCTAGAAGATTGTACTTTGTGTTATGTTTCTTAATTTCATATATTAAGAAAACTTTAGATGTGTTGGTTATCTTCCAAATAAGCTAAAGGTTCGTGTGATAACTAGTTGATTTATTAAGTTATCGTAAATATCACAATAAATTTTAAACCGGACGTTCTTACCAGACTAGGCTCTAAGCAGTTTTGCCGCTCAATCTCGCCGATGCCTTCGGCAATCTTCGTAACCATTCGTACCTAAGATACGAACGACAATAGATGGTACTCTTCTGATTTCGTACTCAGCTGCCATCTGTTGGGATATGGAAGAACTTCGTTTTTCTAATTATGCTATCGATGTCTATTGGAGCATAGTTAGTGAAGTGGAAGCTGAAATTACATGAATAATCAATACCCTACATTTTTTAATGCACGTTTGTTACTTATTTTTGTAATATTCCATTTTTTCTTTGAGAATTCTAGGTTCCCGCTTTGGACCTAATACTCCTTCAAATTTCTCCAATTTGGCCGATTATTGGCGACTCTTACGTCTCTAATTGCATAAACTATGGTTAGTAGGTACCTACCTGCTTTTCTTGACTCACTAATTCTTCAAAATCTTTTGAAAAATAAGAAAACAATTGAAACGATTCCTTCTCGGTGAACAAATCATTTGGACGAGAAGTAAATATTTCATCATGATGCATTATTTTAAACTGCTTATATTATGCTTTTTTAATCCTGTTCATAATATTCTATCCCTGCTATCGCAAAAAAACATGATACATTGGATACCACTTAGTCAATGCAATCTTACAATACACAATTATTAACTCAAACATTCTTGTTGTCCAGAAGAGTAAGTCGAGAGGATGCCACATATTATATCCATAGCATTCCATGATTCCTTTTCAGAATAATATTTTAAAGTCTAACCCCTCAAGCCTCGGAAAGACATTACAATGAACATCTTATTTCATTAGAGCATTTGAAGGACAGATCTGACCGGGGAGTCCATACATTATAAAAGTTTTTGACGTAATAACGTCATAAATCGATGAACGCAGGCTGCAAGCACGAAAAAGCATGACTCATTGTCACGTTCCGCCTGAGCCGAGCGTGCAAGCGAGGGCGGAACAAGCGATAGAGAGGCACGATCGGCCTAAACGTTTGGCTCATGACGCATCAATGCAAACTTTTATCAATGTTTTCTTATGACGTTATCACGTAAAATTATCGTCCGTAAACCGACTTTACAGACAATCAGATATTTTTTATTCTATAATATGGAGATATGTGCTTTTAATCATTCTTTTTCAGTTTATCTCAACTATTTCTACTTGATTTCAAAAGCCAAACAATCGTCAAAGTATACGATTACAAATTGGCGGGGTTTTTTCGTTGATAGTTGAAAGTTTAAAAATTATTTATATATTTTGTTGTACTGCATAAAAAGTGAAGTGACCGTTTTCTTCCTGATTTCCTACACAAATGAATGAATTTTCTAAACGTCGATTTCTTTAAAAAATATGAACGTTTCGAGTTAAAAATTTTAGTATCTGGAAAAGTCAATATTTACATCAAATATGAACTTCTCAAAGAAACATTTCGAAATTTCTATAGAATCCAGGGTTAAAGCGCTCTTTTTACGGAATATCACCTCAGGGACGCATGAAAAGGGTAGAAAAAAACATAAACTAAAGCTAAAATTACCACAAAAGTATAACGTTTATACTGTTTATAACGAATATATTTTGGAATATTGTAAATAGAAAATATAGAGGTGTAAGAAGAGAAGTTTATGAATGTATACGGTATTCAATATTTCAATATTGCCACAAGGAATGTGTTGTGTTTGAACTACAGCTGGGTAAATAGTGAAGTAAAATTATAAAGGTATACAAACGGTAAGTAATATGTTTGTCGAGCTGTAAAATGTACTAACAAACTTGTTGCAAAACCAACAATCATGCGATTATAGACGAGCTGCACCGCAATAATACGCGTTGTCGATGCATCCAAAGATCTCTGGAAAATAGTACAAAGAAATCAATAATTTAATCCAATTGTTTATTTATCAGACCGAACCGGTCTCAAACAAATCAACTCACGTTTCAGACTGGTCATTTTTGCTTAAAGTTATTTGTACCTATCTTTGTAATCAGTAAATGAAACCAAAATTTTAATAGGTCATTGTAAATAGACAAAATGGCTAGTAATGATCAAATTAATTGAAATTTAATTACTCGAACAGCTGAGGTGGAAAAATTTCTAAAATAAACGCATAATACATCAGCATTCACGAATCTTTCGTATTATAGTACACAACTGCTAACCCTGTACAAATCGCAAGTGCGCCCCGCGGTTGAATTTGGCAGCCACCTCTGGTCTGGAGCCCCAAAATACCTGAAAAAAAAAAACCCTCGACTCTGTGCAGAAACGGGCGGTCCGTCTGATAGATTCTCCTAACTTAACAAACGGATCGCAATCTTTAGAGCACAGGCGTCAGGTGGGAATGCTGTCCTTGTTCCACCGGTATTATAAAAGAAGATGCTCCTAGGAACTAGCGTCATTGATCCCCTCGACACCGTTGCATAGTCGAGAAACACGCCAAACACGCGCTCAACATTTGTAAACGGTTGACATTAGTCACATGAGAACGGGTCGTTTCTAGGACTCGTTCCTGAGTTTAACAGCTCGGCTGTGGAACGATTTGCCGGCCTCTGTGTTTCCTCCCTCCTACAACATGGGTCTCTTCAAGACCCATGTTCACTCCTTCCTCTCCTCAAAAACACCCTCCACACAGCATCTTCAAAGATGGGTGCCTTCTGTGTGGAGTTAATTTAAAAAAATATATATATATTCACTCTTTGTAAAATTATCAATTAAAACCGCAATATAATCCAAAAATTTTACGTTTTTAAAAATCTGTACCGGCTTTATAGTATAGGATAAGATCTTATACTCTACAAATTATAAAATCATCAATAAATACATCTATTACATACAATCATCTGTTATAAAACACACAAACATGTATGAATGTCACGCAAAAATGTATAAATATTATATCTTTGAGAAAAAATGTGCAAGTCTGAAGATGAACGTAAATACTTGAAACTGATCCAGTCTAATAATAGAATAAATTTAAAACAGTTTCAACCTTTGCTTACTTTATTTGAATGTATGGAAATTTTGTCTATGTTTATACACGAAGGGAGCAAAAATGTTTTTTCAATTTATTTTTATGATTTGAGTTTATTACTGCTTTAAGTCTTATTAAAACTAGTTATCTTGTATAACACACTTTTTTGGTGTTCATTTTAATCTGCCCTAATATAGTTTTATCGAAATAAAGTGTGCCAAAAAAGCGTCCGTTGATACCAGACACAATGGGTTTGTTTTTTTGTCGTTATCTCATTCTGCCAAACTACTTCCTTGCTAAGTTCCTGTATACAGGTTGTTCCAAGTTTCGATTATAAATAATTAAAATTGCTTTTTCATGGCAAAATGATTATGCAATACTTTTTCTACGTAAACATGTTGATTTTTCCCTACAAATAGAAAACTTCTATATAAACCAATTACAATTACAAAAGTCAGATTTTAAAAAAACATTCGTTCTAATCTATTATAAGATATGGAATTACAGCTTGGGGACTTTCCTGTAAAACAAATGTAAATCGTGTTCAATCAGTTCAAAATTCATTAGTTAAATTATTAGCTCATAAAAGTTTATATGAACAAAGGCATAATGTTCCGTACTTTTACCAAAATCTCAAAATTCTCTCAGTAAGAGCAATTCTGTGGTATAAAATTATATTTCAGCATATAAATTTCCCTATATACATAAATTAAACCTTGAAAAAAAAATAATAATAAATAAATTAAAATATGATGAAAATAAGTAACTTTGTATATCTACGCTACTATTTACTAAACTTAATCGACTTGCTTAAAAACCAATGTTTTCTTCATCAGGATAAACGTGTATTGTACATAGGTTTATCCTGACGAAGAAAGCTTTGGTTTTGAAACGTATCGATTATTTCGATTAAATTGTGGTGTAAGCATAGTTATTAATTTCCATTAAATTAAAATGAAACCAAAAAGTGAATGTGCGATTTTTTTTTTAAATTTATTATTATTTAGTTTAATTTGTAGAACTCCATTTTAATTTTTATTTCTTTTATATATTCAATAATATTATTATTTGATCTATAAAAACAGTTTATCTTAAACGAGTTCTGCTATGTAATTATTACTACGCGTGACAGCTGTTTCGCTCTCTGAAGGCATTATCAAACTGTGATAATGCCTTCAGAGAGCGACGCTAAAAAATTGTCCGTAAAGTCGGTTTACTGACGTCATAAAATAACGATGGAGTGGAAGAGAGATAGATGCGTCACAAGCCGAACGCTTAGGCTTGTTCCGCGCTCGCGCTTGCACGCTCGGCTCAGGCGGAACGAGACAACGGGTCATGCTTTTTAGTGAGTGCAGCCGGCGTTCATCGATTTATAAGACGTTATCACGTCAAAAATAAAAAATAAATTGAATTTGCGATTATTGAAGAAGTACAATTCATACATTCGTTGGCCAGCTATAATGTTGTCCGTGTTAAGCAGTAGCATGTTTTCTTATTACTATTGTTTTGTTCATAATCGACTTTATGTCAGCAATGGATGAATTATTGTCAACAAGAAATTGTGATTTCGCAAACATTTTCGAAATCAAAATTATTATTTTCGACAAAAATTGTACATAAATTCATGTGTACATGTACATAAAAGAAACACTACTATTTTTTTTAAATTAAGGTACCTATAAAGATAATTATTAAATGTTTCCGGAAAGATTGCCACTGCGAAGTGACTGTCATATGACTATCATACTACGACCAAGATATTATGGATTCCTCTAATAAAGATTGCTTGAATCGAATTTTAAAAAAAAATACGTAATTTGTATCATCTTAATTTGGTAGGCGGGTATGGGTACGTTACGTTTGGTGACTTGGCAAGGGTTCCCGGGTTCTTGGCGCGGGGTTTGTCTAGGTCTTGGCGGCGAATGCATTTGCCCATCTACTGCATGGCAGGCTGGATCCGGAGAGATTGTTTAAGGAAGACCTAGTCTAGACTCTATCCCACCGCAACGGGAGGGGTGGTTTCACAAGTACGTCTCTCTTGACATATTGACCCCCAGATTCCTACCAACCCGTCATACCTTTTTTCTTCCCAGAACTTCTCCTCATTCTATTCCCTACAAAATACCCTCCACACAGCATCCCCAAAGATGGCGTAGGCCCTGAGAGATTCTTGTTCCTCAGAGCCTCCTGTGTGTAGCTAGGTTTCATGCCAACTCAGAAACAACTCAACTCAACACGTCCTCGAAAAGTAATTAAAAGCTATGAAAAAAAAAAATCGAGTGCAGTTTACATGCGGTAGAAGTGAAACTTTACCAAAACAATCTTAACCAGTACATGAAAAGTGAGGTCATAATCAAAGCGACTTTGCGTAATTTTCGTTTCATATAACCAATAGGAGCCTTTAGCGACATCATTATCAAAGCAGCCGAAGAGCGCAGTTGATGCGTCGCAGGTGCAGTAATCGTCATTTCCGTTTCATCCGAAATCCAAATCACAGCCGTGCTATAGAAATTTCACTTAAAAAAAAATTAAGATAACTAATTACCTAGCCTAACATAACTTTTTTAACCAACTTTTTATATGGTTTTTACATCACTTTTAACGACTTTTCAAAGGAGGTTCTGGGTTGTCCAGTCACCGTGGAGCTAACATAAAAAAATATCTTATAATAATTGCGATCCATTTTTTTTTTTTTTTTTTCTTTATTAACAAATTTTTTGGTACACTTGGTAAAATTTTGTAATACAAACTTTTTATATTAACAGTTTTAAAAAAGTAGAGAATAACATAAATAGATTAGCAGATTAACCAAAAAAATCCCACATAGGCATCGCCAGTTCGTGGGTATACTTGAGTGTTTTTAAGACACAATTATTACTCATAAACATACAAATCTTGTAGAAGTTTAAAATAATAAAAAATAAATTAAATTAAATACATAAAAAATAGATTCAGTGTTTACTGAAATACATATTTAAAAGACATGTTCATAAAGATTAATAAAAAATTTGTTAAGTTACAGCAGATCAGATGTTACAGCAAGTAAATGTTTGTGTCGATGGCATTTATCCAAGACTTTAATACATTTTTATACTTGCTGTAGGTGGATATATTTTTACAATCAATTTCTGTAGCCTTATAGAAAGCATTATATATTTTTGGTGTAATAAAATATGCATGTCTTTGCGCAAGCCTAGTGTTACGCCGTGGAACTTCAAATACATTATTTAACCTATTACTAAAACGCTTTTCATTTTTTGTAAAAATAACATTTCGGGTAAATATATATTTTAAACATTGTTTATAGTAAATTTTTCTTATATGTAACAATTCAGCCTCATGGAACAATTGCACGGAGGGGTAGTTTATATCTTTATGCAACATTATTTTTAGTATTAATTTTTGAGTTATTTCTAGTGGCTTAATGTGTGTATTATACACACCCCCCCATCCAATTATTCCGTAAGATACTGATGATTGCACCAATGCATGATACACCAATTGTATTCTTTTTGCATGGCTATTTCAGACATCCACTCTCTTTCTAACATGCGCCGTATCGTATCATTCCTCAAACATGCACGCGCGTGATTCATAATTTTGCGAGCCTAATTATAATTGTCAAGAGTTATTTATGGTTTTGAAAAAATGATAATTGATAATAAAATGTCACGTTGTATGCGGTTTACTGTAGCACCTCTTTTTCAGGGATAATATTATTATTTTTGAAGCGGGATGAGCTGACGGTATTACCTCGTATTTCACCTCGAATTGTTGATTAATGTATGTTCCACGCGTGCCTATTAACTATGTAGTATGAAAAGAAAATTAGGTTCTACATGATCGAATAAAAGTACCATTTACCCTTGAACATTCAAACACGATTTAGATTCACCAGTTACCCGACTGTACCTTCCACTAGTTTCCGGACACCATGAATAAAGCAACGATCCGTCTTTCAGAAGTAACTCTTGATCGGAAAGCTCTGGAGTCACTCAATATTTGGACTTATTTCCGACGTGGCTTTTAATTTTATAATTGCTAATGGTATTTTAGGCAGCCCTGAATTATTAAGCTTAATTTTCTGCCATATACCAACAAGAACTACTCGATCTAAACTTTTTTTTAAATGCAGCAATAATATCAGATCAGAGTCATTTCGATTGTCGCTTGTACCTAGATTGCATGCAGTTGGCAATGATCCCCTGATCCGGCCCGCCACGCAGTAGTCGGGCAAAAGGATCCGCCTCACTTACTGAACAGGGCACCTCTGCTTAGTTATAAAATTTAGCCAACAACTATGGCAGGAGTGTCGGTTATCCAATAAATGGTTCCGATTCCCGCCTCCCAAATTAGAGTAGAGAAGTGTGACATTGTGTGACAAGGGGTATGGGGGGGTGAACAGCTCTGCAAGGTCACATGTAAAAATCTAAATTATTAAAAAGCAAAAATTTTGAACTACTGTTTTGATTATTTTTAGATGTACAATTGCAAAATATGCGACACACTAGAGGGGAGGGGGTCTCTTAAATGTGACGATGTGTGTCAGGGACGGAGGGGCCAAAAAATCATGTAATTCGTGTGACGTAATTTATGTATGGCCCCTAATATAATAATGATTTTTTGCCACCGTTCTTCAAATAATTGTTGGTATAATGATCAGCATTGTTGGCTTGCAGGGAGTTGATCGAGTTTCGATTCTCTCGGCCGTGGAAATTTTTTTATTATTGTGTAAAAACGCTTTATATCGCGTTTATTTATTTCCCGTGATTTTTCACAGGAAAAAATAACAATAGTAATTAATAATAGATGTTGATTTGCGGTTCGATTCCAAGAAAAGTACAGCAATAATAAATTAGTGTTCCTCTCCAGCCCAGCCCTGCCAGCGGGTAGTTGGGAATGATTCATGTACGTGACTCGTTCTGTTTTTATTTAAATCTGGAAGCTAATTCGGAATCTGGTATCTCTCTGCGGCAGAAAATTAGACGCACACATTACCACCACATAAAAAGTTCCCAACTAAATTTGTAAACCGGTTTTGTAATGGAGTATTTTAGATGATTCCCTTTTTACAGAGTGTTAAGGATTTTGACTGGAAGTAATTTTTTTTTATCTGGCTTCCGGAGGTTCCAATGTTCATGTCCATTAGGCTGAACCATCATTGTACAGGTTTTTGTTGTTTAGATGTCGGTCGCTCGTGGGTATCAAAAGTTATGTCTAACTACCTACATATTCAGAGTAAAGCCTCATATTTGATTTTTCAGAATCAATAATAGTTTATTTTGGCCCTACGTACGAGTTTTGATTGTGGGATTGAAAGGGATTTGCGAAAAAAATGTTATTTATGTAATATAAATATTTATTTTTTAACATAGTATCTATTATGTTGCAGCAATTTGACAACTGGAGTGTTACGAACAATGGGTTTTTCCAGATATTTTCCATTGTTCTGTTAAAAATGGTTCAAAATTCAAAAAACCATTTATTGCACAAAAAAAAGTACAAGTCCAAAAGGTGTAGCTTATGTTATTGGCTTAGGTTATTGGCTTAGAAACCTTGACGGGCGTGTTTACAAAACTCACCAAAGATTCATCGCAATCGGATGCATAGATTAGGAAATAATTTTATAATGCCAGAGCTCACCACTATTAATATGTATAGAAACCATTGCAGGCATGCGCACATCAATTTCCCAAAGTTTCATCGCAATCGTTAATAGTTTAGCAACGCATAATTTCATGACGCCAGAGCTCACTATTATATATAGAAACCATTGTGGGCGTGCGCACATCAAATCCCCAAAGTTTCATCGCAATCGGATGAAAGCTTTAGCAACGCATAAGGAACAAACATACATACATGCAAGCAAATATATATTCATTTTTATATACTTACAGATATCGCACATCCCATTGAAAAGTCGTAAGTAATTTTTTTTTAAATTTCAGGAGAGCGAAAATAAATGATTATCAATGAAACAAGCGGTCCCGTCGAAAAGAGACACTAGCGACATCTCGCAGAGATAAATCTAACTTAAATACGGTTTTTGTGGGGCATACATAATCACAATCACTTTACTTTTCAGAGATAAAAATAAAATTTTATAAATCAGAAAATTTTGATTTACGATCCTTTTCTAATGGTTGTGCGATATGTATATTATTAACGCTTTTCAGTTGGGTAACTTTGACACCAGACGCAACCAAAATTCTTCAAAAAAAATGCTTCGACTCGGCCCACTCTGACATCCATCGATGACTTAGCAATCTTAGCATGGATCTTGAATGGAATGGCTAAAAATACAAAATACCCGTCTGGTGGTGGTACCATTACCGACACCGGTATAGACGAGACGCGCGACGTTCCACGCCGGACAGTGTAAGCCGGGCTTACCGGCGCACTTGGCTGTCACCTTTTAAACCCCTTTATTTTTGTTTCCATAAATGGCTCTCTTTAACCCTCACGTTGGCTGCAAATGCAGGGGGATTTATTTTTGTATCGATTTTCAAAATGCTAAATGTGTCGGAATGTGTGCTTTCGCTGCATTGCTGGAAAGGCAACAAATTAACTGGAGTTTTACAGCTATTGTATTTTCACTGTTGGATGAGTTTTCTGCATGAAAAATTATCGTTTCATTAGGCATCTAGCTCAAAGAAGTGTCAAGTCATCTGCCTGCGTTAAGCTTTTAGTTAGAGCCTTAGTTTTGGTGTTACAGATCATTTTTTGTAAGACTCACTTAAATAAAATAATCCTTTGGGCCGTTTTTAATCCCTTCGTCAAATTTATTTTTGCATACATAACCCATTATATTTGTGAAGCGTACTATTTCATTTGAGCAGTGCTTTTTCCTGATATTCTAGATATTTGAAACTATCAACTCGCTAAATAAATTTTGTTATTTATAATATGTGGTTGGCCACTAAAACCGTATCTCATGGGTTTCATACGGTAAACAGTGTAAATAAAAATAAAGAGAGTATAGTAGATATCTCTGCAGAACATGACGAGAGATTTTGGTTGAAATTGTACCTATTTTACAATATTATTTTCTATAGGAGTAGAATCAAAGAACTTGAAATTAAACCTTTTTTTAATCCCCAGATGGACACCGGCATATCTTCCATTACCATCAGGGATGCGGCCATGGCTCCCTCGTCTGATGAGGATGAAGACAACCCGGAGCAGCTGCTCAACGAGTGGCTCGGAGAGCTGGATATCCTCACAGCGGTAAGTTTAAAACCAATCTTTCAACCCTGACACAGCCTTTTTATGCGATAATAGGCTTTAAAAAGAGCTGCTTTGGAACTCAATACCTCATGACTCACGACATATCAAATGGAACTTTATTATTCAAACGAGCTGCTCAATGTGAGGGTAGCTGGACATCGTAAGTTCAAAACAGCATTGTAGCAACTCCTCAAGAAGTTCCGTCTGTCATAGTAATGTTATGCGATAATGGGCTCCAGAATGAGCTGTTTTAGAGCTCAATATCTCATGACATCGATAATAATTTATGTCAAATAAAAATGAATTTTTCATAGAGGTCGGCATGTGAAGAAGCAGAGCGTAAATATTTTCAGTGTATCTGCATTTCGTTATAGGGTGGAGGGAACACACAATATCACAGCCTTGGAGGCATGATTTTAGGCTTCCTAAAACAAATTTATCGGGAACCCAAAACAATATTTACCATAAAGTTTTTAAAATGTACAAGAACTTCCTGTAAATGTTAAGGAAGCTAAAAGTCTTGCAGTTTTTCGTGGATTAGGTTCAAATTTTAGGTAGAAGTGAAACTAGAAAGTCGCTAGATGTCGCTTTCTTTTCTTTGCCTGTTTTTAAAGTGGTTTAAAGATTGGATATTAATTTCTCGAATTTCTTTCGCTGGATTTCTGTCTCCCTAGTCGCTTCGATTTGTCAGGCGCCTTAGCCGCTGCACTACGGGAGGTTCGAGCCGAGGCGCGAATTTAGAACATTATATTAGAACCTAGGACCCATCAAATGATAAATTTTAGTGACGCACTTCCGTTTCACCCGAATTTTAAATCACTAACGGGGCTACAGAAGTTTCACGTCAAAAATAAAAAAATCCAGAATCCAAAATTTATTTATTTATTAACCCCTTAAAGTTGAATTTATTAACGCCTTTTACCTATACATTATTATAGGTAAGTTATACAAGAGTATAATAATAATGTGAATATTTAACATAATAATCTGAATATGAAATATATAAGTAGATACGAAACAAGTAGGGTTTATTTTCATCACTTTGTAAAGAACATCCCATTGACATATGGCATATTCGTGATATATGGAAATGCACATTTGATTCATATTTTGACGCAGGGAATCAAATTATGAAATCTATAATCTCACATGAAACGAAACACATGAGGTCGATGAAAATCTTCTCAATACATTTCTACAAAATTATTTCCTGTCCAACGAATTTCTGTCTGGCGATTCCGCCCAGTGAGGCATTTCGTCGTCTGTTATTTCTCGTCTTAACGTCGATGAAATTTGTCTCCAGTGGGCTGGTGTCGTGCTCATTCTCGGATATTTGTTATTGATAATATGTGAATCTTGCATATTTATCATTATTTGTCATAACGCTTAAAAAATAATGCGGGATCACGATGTTCATCAAACGTACCATTTTGCTCGAACACAATTTTCGAACAGTGACATGGTAACGTTGTATTTTCAATTTTTTTACCGAAATTATTTTGCATTTTCAAAAAACTGATGTTACCATTTGGCACAAATGCATTACGTTGGTGTCACAACGTGACTGTAACGCGTGTAACTTTCACTCAAACTTAACGCGTTAGTTTGGATTGTGTCAAAATTGTCGCGAGCAGAGCTTTTAGCGAGACAACCACTTTGACAGGTGACAGGGGAGTCATAATCATAACTTTATAAACGTGAGTTACATCTACTCGCAAAAATAGTGGTGGTAAAAACGTAAAAAGCTGTTATTAAAAGTATTCTAAAGGTATAATAAGTAACTATTTAAAATACGCGATAAAACGGGATAAAAGCTAATGAACCATAACTCCTACTATGACACTTCGTGGAGAACAGTTATAGCTGCTTTATTGTCATGCCCTTTCTTCCTCTCTTTCTTTTTGACGTGATAACGTCTTATAAATCGATGAACGCCGGCCGCAATCACGAAAAAGCATGACTCATTGCCACGTTGTCACGTTCCGCCTGAGCCGGGCGTGCAAGCGGGGGCGGAACAAGCGTTCGGCCTAAGCGTTCGGCGAGAGCGCGGAACAAGCGATAAAGAGGCACGATCGGCCTAAGCGTTCGGCTCGTGATATTACCACGTAAAATTATCGTCCGTAAACCGAATTTATAGACAACCAATTTTTTTCTCTTTCTCAACGGGTTATGTATTTTTTTTTTTTTTTTTTAACTTTATTTATTCTCATTTCTTTGTACATATAATGTATAAAGCACATATAATAACATAATATATAATTAAAAATAGTATGAACAAGAGATGAAAACCCACTGCACTGAAAGGCACTGCCTGAGTGTGGGTAATATTAAAACAAAATACTTTATTTCCAATACCCAAAGTATAAAATAGACTTAAAAAACATAAAATATAAAGTTAGTATAAAAAGTTAGTAATTCATTGGTAGAATAAGTGAAAAAGGTTTTTTTTCAGCTATTATAAAAATAAAATAAAAATATGGAAAAAAACATAATGATTTTTAATTTTTTAAATTTTTTTTTTTTTTTAGTTATTTAAAAAAAAAAATAAACAAAAAACACATTGTACTAAAGTTTAGAAAGTTACAGAAAGTGAGTTGTAGAAGGATGGATAAATTTATAGAAAAAGCGTTTCAATATTTACATTATTCAACCATTATATTTGATTTGACACTTCTATGTTTTATATTTCATTTTGATTATCATTATATTTGACACTTCTATGTTTTATATTTAATTTTGATTATCATTATTTCTGTTAGCATTACAAGCATTTCCGTCTAGTTACAACTTAACATTGATTTCTCATGCTGTGAACATTTCTAATTGGAGTGTTATCTATGTAATTATACCCACTGCAATTCTATTATTGTAATAATTGTTAACACTCTGTAAATGTTTCAAACAATAAAGGCAGGGATAGGCAGATAAGATAGACTGCCACATATCTCTGTCTTATTGTTCACTCTTGCTTCATTCACATTCACACATCGTCTCATATATACCCTTATGTTAATTTCACACTTGACGTTGCCCTACTCAAGTATTT
Source organism: Glyphotaelius pellucidus (assembly GCA_936435175.1). NCBI lineage: Eukaryota > Metazoa > Arthropoda > Insecta > Trichoptera > Limnephilidae > Glyphotaelius > Glyphotaelius pellucidus. Next base: position 8,915,702 of record OW386542.1, read on the forward strand.
GAATCACTGTTAAGAGTTTACCAGAAAAAAACTGTTTGTGATATTAAATTAGGCAAGCCGTGATCGGTATTTAACGGTATTTTTGAAGTGAAACGATGAAGCGGAAACAACACTAAAAAGAGACAGACAACAGATACATCCATAGGATTTAGATTGCGAGATAATGAGATAGAACGAAACCTTATCGCATTGGCCGCTTTGATTATGAGCACACTTTTCAAGGCTCCTATTGGTTGAGATTGTGTGGGTGAAGGTTTACTTCTAGTTTTCTTTTTAAATATGATTGCTCATGTTTGGTGAAAGTAGCCGTTCATTTTTAAATACCCGTCTAGAACAACGCCCGGGTTGCCGGCAATGAGTGAGAAATATATCAACTCGGCCTAAACATATTTTTAAAGTAAATATTTAGTTCTATAGCAGTGTTTTTATTATATTATTTCTATAGTATCAGTATACTATATTGTTTTGTTTTATTAGTTAAACATCCTACTCTCTGGAATTTCCTGTACTCTGTACCTTGTATTGCATATCCTATTGTAATGACATGCAACTCCTTGACATTTTGTTTACTTAGTACCTACACAGTTATAATATATGTTATGTTTGTATTAAAACTATCGTCCAACGTGGCCGCAACGAAACTTCGCTCTTAATCCAAGAATTCGCCAAGGTTAATCCGAACGCCGCGCCAATTCGAAACTACCTCAACCTGGGCCAGGACACTAAATCAAATTGGCCTCTTATTTGGAACTACGCTGTTATTATTTGTCCTTAAGAACAATAAAATATAATACATATTAGTTTCGTTTGGGTTGACGGTGTTTTGAAAGATCCTGCGACCGCCTTAAACGCAATTAAGTACTTGAACTACCTTGAACGAAATATATATATATATTTTTTTTTTCTTCAAAATTCGCAAATTCACTTTGTGATTAATAAATATTTTTTTTATATGAATACCGCACAAGAGTCCCAACTGCTCCCGTCTGGAGCCAGTGAGACTACGGCATCCCCAATTGGGGTATGTTGTGAGGCTGAAGGTAGTGGGGAGGGGAAGGAGATGGGGTAGAGGAAGGTGGGAAGTACCTGACTATTCAGATCTGGTCACCAAACACGGCCAAAGCCATTTCAAGCAACTTTTCAATTCTGAATGGCGGTCTTACACCAGGGCAATACTGAGAGTATCTTCCATCCTGGAACGTGCCGCAAATATACTATATATTATTTGAAATGAATAAATTGTGGAATAACACAAATTAATGAAATAAAATTTATTTGCCACGCCGGGATTCGATCCCGCGACCTTTGGAATGCTAGTCAAGAGCCTTACCGCTGGACTACGCTGGCCGTCATTATACCAATGATTTACATGTACATAATATTCTAAACTAATTGGTTATATATTGCATAATATTTTTTCTAAGCAAATAGTTAAGTATCGTGAAATGGCTTAAAATATAAGGATTTAGGATTCTATAATAATTTAAAAAATACGAGTGCAGTTCACACACGGAGAATCGGAACTTTACCGAAACAATCTCAAGCCTTGAAAAGTGAGGTCGTAATCAAAGCAGCCAATGAGCGCAGACCTAAGACCTAGCGTCATTTCCGTTTTATTTCTCAACCAATAGGATTCTTTAAAAGTGATATCATTATCGAATCGGCCAATGAGCGCAGCGTGATGCTTCGCCGGTGCTAATGCGTAATTTCCGTTTCATCCAAATTCCGAATTACTAACGCCGCTAAAGAAGTTTAAAAGCCTATTTAATGTAGTGTCCTGGCCTGATTTGAGGTGTTTTTGGCTGATTCTGGCCGTATTTATTAACTTTGAGAATGAATGCGGTGTTTCTCGGTCTATAGTCTTTGTGCACGAAATGAATATTGATTTTCATCGAAAACTTATTCAAGTGTGTCACGCGATGCTTCCTAAACATTGTCAAGAAATTACCATACTGCGAAAACAGGGAAAGTCTCCGACGAAAACATTTCGAGTTTGGTAAAAGTTAGAAATTTTACACGAGTTTATCTTTAAAAATGGTATCGCAGATGGTGGATTTTATTTGCGGAGGGTCCACCGACTATTGATCCCCTGACAATTGATCCTCCGGGCCGTTGATTCGTAAGCCAGTTGAATGTTTATACACCCAGGAAACTGGTCTCCTTGACGAAGAAAAGTATAATTTAATTATTGGCCGGGCGCATAAGCCGATCCACTATTTTCTCGATTTTTCAAATGAAAATATTTGAACAAAATATTAACAACTGCCATTGTAATAATTTGTTTTAATTTAATAATTTTATTCCAAAAATTATAAATAAATACGGGCAACGGTCATTCACTTATCTTGTCCCCACCATATTTAATGAACATAAAAATCGAATCCAATTGCACCACCGATCTCAAAAAAAAGTTTAAAAAATGGCTAATGGATCAAAACTTTTTATATTGATATCGTTTGTAATCTTATGTATAAATATGACTATCAGTAATTTGCCTGTGTTATATCTGTTTGTCTGTACATTTTATGCCTTTGTATTGTAATTACTTATTCTTCGGTAACTATTTTGCTATTGTGATTTCTTGTTATATTTTGTGCCTTAGTGTTTTATTAATATTGTTAAATTGACCTGCTGACAAACTGCTGCAAACTTTGGCAGTTTAGCGGTTGCTTAAAATGAAGAATTAAAAATAAAATAAAAAAAATTCAAATAAATTCAATATCTGAATTAAAACAAACCTATCATCGGCAGATAGATACAATGAACCAAAACTCGCGATTTATGAGTTCTGAAATCTTGGAATTTGCACAGCTTTCTTTGTCTTGTATTTAAAAGTGAGCGCATATGTCGCAACGTCGTTTCCACCGTGAGCTATGTAGTTAAGAAATATCCATTTATCTTTACAATGGTCTAGGCGCCATGTTGTTTACCCTTTATTTTTTAATGTTAAATAAGGAAAAGGGTGTAAAAATACGTTGAAAACTGAATAGTAAAGCTAGCAATGTTATAAAAGTAAATTAATATCGTTAAAGTTCTCAAAAACACCTTCTTGCTGCCATTAAAGCATTTACACCAGCACATTACGGTTTTACAACTTCCAAGCGAACAGAGCATTATTTCCATTCCCCACGATCAACTCGTGTGCAACTAATGCGCTATTCGCGTATAAAACGCCAGGATCTCGGAGGACCCAACTAATTTGATGGAAGGGCGGACATTTCAATTAAACCAAATGAATCGAGTATACTGTACAGTAAGATTGAACCCTCCAACCCGAGAGAATTTGTTGTTAAAAAAATAACACGGAATTTCGCTTCCATAGGATTTACTGGACTGACCTAATTCTAAACTGCGAAGAGTAGGAATATCTAAATCTTTATATAATTTTCCTGGAAATGTATGAATCCATGCTGTTTATCTATTAAGTTAATGGAAATAATACTCTGAATCGTCAAAGAAAGACATGGCTGACATCGCTTCCACAAGGCGCCTCCAAGCGTTCTGGGCTATCTCAATCGGAGACATCTGGCGTCACGAAAAAGTTGCAGAGAGTGGATATTTTGTGTAGGTTATTGCAACTTTTTTCATGAATTACAGTAATTTTTCGTGTGTAACTTTGAAATACCGACTGTAGATGAAGCTATACGTGAAATCCTATTTAGATACTATTTAGATTCATCTTTACGACAAATCGGTTTACAACAAGAACATTAAAAAATATGCTACGGATTAATTGAAGCTTTTACTAGCTTTTCTTGTATTGAAATTACAATTAAATTCGTTTTACATAACAAATAATATAAGCGTTAACCACTAAAAAATATGCTTTTTTCATGACTTAAGTATGAAGTAATATAAGAAACAATTTTTTTTAAATACCCCTTTATGGCTAAGACTATTTTTGATGTTTTGTATGTTCTAACTTTTTTCATTCTTATAAAATTATGCACAAAATAAATAAAAACCACTTTTTCGCTTACTTGCCTCGTGCAAATATGACGCGCGATTTTAAATTTTGTATGGCATGAGAATCGAAATATTTCTAGCGTTTATATTCCTCTGAACTGATAATATCTTCGGGGGACCTTCACCGACGAAAGAAAGCTAAAATAGTAGCAAGTTTACCATTCTTAGTCCCAGAGAGGGAAGATAATTCGATTATCTGTTTACGAAAGGATTTCGATAAATTAAAACAAGTTATAACTTTCACTAGCAATGAGGAAAATTTGAGCAAAGATTTCGAGAAATTAAAACATGTTATAACTTTCACTAGCAATGAGGAAAATTTGAGCAAGAATTTCGATAAATTAAAACATGTTATAACTTTCACTAGCAATGAGAAAAAATTGAGCTAACTTTAGAGACGCCCACACAACAAATTAATCGGTTTTTCTCTCCAATGAAAACACCATTTCTTTGACAAAAAATAATGGAATGAACAATTGTATTGATACCTCCATATTTAAAATATTATTGGTTTATACAATAATCGTGTATTTGTGCAGCACATAAATTTACCATTGTGGAACGCCCTGTCTTGTTGACAGGTTCTTATTTAGTAGTTAGGTGTTGCAAACTCTGGTTCATATTTTAATAAATATCACGCCTGCTCCACGTAAAACAGGAAATTGTATCGGGTGACTGTCCCCGTAAGTAAAATATCGTAGTTGCAGAAAATGATTATTCGTATCACAGCTGGGCGTACACATAATGCAATATAGGTAATTCGGATCTGAATAGTACAGCTGACTGCATTGATATAGAATGCACTAGATTTACGACACGATAAAAAATAAAACAGCAATAGATATAATTGTAAAAAAAAGAGTTCTTTTCTAAATAAAGGTTGTAGACAACATTGTGATCAAAATAAAAATTCCAATAGCTACCAATTTCTGGATAACATATTCCCAAAAATATATAACCATACACTCACTTTGAAGATTAAATTACTATTACCAGCGAACATTAGACTTCACGTCAAAAAAGTATAATACTAATTTTCTCTTTTTTAAGACACCAAAAATCTAATTTTCTTCTGAAATCATAAGATTTGTGTGTAGGTACCTAGTCAAATACTTAACTACTTTATTTAACTGATTTATTTTATGTAATTAAAGCACTAAAGCAACTAAAGGAATTATACAATTTATCCAAAGAAACGTCACTGTTACAATAGCAAATCTTTTTTGAAACTTTCTTCCGGCATACCATAATGAAAAAATGCTAATAATAACATTCAAGCTAACACGATGATTTCACATTTCATAAAATATATATATTTACTGAATCATTAAAACAGCCACCATCTTGAAAAGGAAACGGAACGTACAAATAAATTTACAGTCGATTCGAGTTACAATAGGACTTAGACAATTATTCCAAAACGTTAGTAATAAAGTTGATTTAGAAATAGGATAGATTTTACAAAATTGGCAGGTAAAATGTAGGTAATAGGTACACACCGACGTATTGCAAAATACTTTGACCCAAATAGTAATCTTATACTGAATAGAGTAAATATTTGTCATTTTTGTCAACCTCACTCAAGGCAATAGAGGAAATCTTCTTTTATGAACGGTACACTCATATTTAGAAAAGGAAAAAACAGATTCTTTTCGGGTTTTTTTTTTCAGTGCAAAACCTAAATTATTATTCCAATTGCAACCGCCTGGTTTGCAGATTTTAATTATGCTGAAATTTAATTACACTTTTATAATATCTACCTGTTAAGCCATCGGCTTGCCATAGTCATTTAGACCCACTGTTCAAATAATACCGTTTCGCATATCACCTCTTTTTCAAGATAAATTGCATTTTTGAGATAAACTACATTTTTTTTTTTTTGTAAATGCCACACAAGTCCTAACTGCTCCCAACGGAGTATCCCCAATTGGGGTACTTTGAGAAAGGTAGGAAAGTACCTGGCTATTCAGACATGGTCACCAAACACGACCAAAGAATTTTGAACATGCCGCGAATATATAATATGTATTATTTTAAATTAATAAATTGTAAAAAAAAAAAATAATTAAATTTACTAACTGAATCTGCGGTCTTCGGATTGCCATTCTTCCCTCATACGGAGGCCATCAATTATGAAATTAGAAACCTAAAAAAAATTACCCTGAATTTCTTTGGAGAACACGGGTTATTTGACTGAGGGAAGAGATTTTATTTTATTTATTTTAAGAGTTCTCTGTCGTAGTTTAAGTCACCGGTTGGCTGCGTCCAGTTGACCTGACCCCGGTGCCACTATCCATAGTTGTCCGTAATAATAGTAAGCACCGTAAGGAAGTAATCGTGTAGTCGGGTGGTACAAGGTAGGTACCGAGCACCGAGAGTGCAGCGCAATATGATATCGCCTGCGCGGTGTCCTTTACACTTTACAAGGAACTGCCTGAGCGCACACTGCCTCCTGCCTTCTGCCTGGTACCCGGGCAAGGTGCATTTTTGCATAGGAGGACGTATGAACTCATTTAGTCGCCATTATATTTGACCAGGCAATTTCTCAGAAATGAAATTTCTAAACTATCGACGAAAACAATCACTTTATCACTTGACAATATAATTAAATGAAAAGTTACTTCGCTTTTAACCGATCTTTGTCAAATAGTTTTGGTTATATCCTTACCTTCTTCAGGGTGGAATTATTATTAACTAACCTATGTACAGATCGTTAGGAATTGGTAGAGTCCTTTCTTCAATTTAAAAACACTCCTTGACTTTAAACTGAGTTAATGTTGATTAAAAGCGAAGTTAATGTTGATACACAGGATTCCGGTTTTTTATATCAGCAACACTTTTCAAACTGACAGTTTTGATACAAGCGCCATCTGGACGCTCAATAGAAATCTGTATTTTTATATATAATTATAATAATAATTTTTTTTACATAAAAAGTTTTTTTTTAACTAAATAATTATATATATTTCTTCAAAATTCGCAAATTCCCTTTGTGGCATCATTATTTAATTTAATGAAAACACAAAGTTATTTGTTTTCATTAAATTATATATATTATCATTTAGTTCAATAAGTAATTACAATTATTAAATTATGTAATAATTTTAATTACCTTCCACATTCACCAGCGCCATCTCACTCGCTCACTTAATCGGTAAATGGTAAACATTAATTTATTACAGTTTTCCTTATCTCACTTAAACAGACAACCACGTGGCCTTACTTTATTAACCCACATAAATACCATCTAGGCTCACGCAGCCCACACTCTAATTAAAAGACTTCAAACCTTCTTAAATAAATCCATATGATTAGACATTGGAGCATCAAAAAATCGAAAAATCGTTATCGCCAAAATTTCGAAGAGTCCTTATTGGCAGACTCCATCACGTCCCATGAAAATACGTTTGTCAATAGCCTCAACCCGTACGAAAAACAAACAAACAATTCGTGCCGAAGGATCAAAATTTATCCTGCTGCATTAATAATTCCAGCAACTGTCCGTTGCACTTTGCATTTTCCGACAAAGTAAACAATTTGCGGTGTGACAAAAGTGTAACGTTGCTTTAACACCACTATTTACAAATATTTTATACGACCAGGTTTTGCTTTGCACATGCATCAGCGCTGGTCGGCATCTAACAGAACGATAAAATTGTTTATTTTATTTTTGTTGAAAATTTGTTCGTTTTTTTTTTGTTTTAACTTCATTTTTAAGTTGCTCACCAGCAAAAAGTGAGCGAAAGAAAAATTGATTTTAGAAAAAATTATCGGTAACGAAATTACTGTACTAACTTTCTCCTCTTGTATGTACTCATTTCTCTTATCAATAACGTTTCAATGACAGTCTAAACGGTGTATGTTTCCAATTACACTTTTAAGAAATGTGTAATTAAGGGCTGATTTTGCATACTTCAGCGATAGCTCAATCTTCAAAACTTTGAATAGTACTACAAAAAGGCACGTTTCGAGGTAAAATATTTAAATACCTACCTAGGTTTCCTAGACGATGACCAAAAAGGTATTAGAAATAATAATTATTTTTAACTATAATGTACAATATTTGCATAAAGATGTCCAGCCTTATAAGGTCCCTATGTCGCATTGTATTGTGATACGATAATAATAACTGTATCACCTTTCGTCACAATCAAAGGTTCCGTAATAATTTTAGGTTTCTTCTTTTGACTGCAGTCTGCATTGTCACTCGAGGATTATTAAATGTTACATTCGGTTCCATAAAGAAATGCGTTCTTCGACCACTAGGTCAATGCATGCGTTATATAATATTGATTTCAAAGTAGGTGCATCTATTTTACAAAGTAGTTTATTAATTGATTGTTTTTAGGAGGCAGACTTAAGTATTTAATCTATTTCCAAGTTTAGTTATTCAACAAATGCATTATCTTAACTTATAACAAAAATTTACGAAGAAGAATTTAAAAGAAGAAGCAAAACTGTCAAAAATGATGGTCGATATTATCGTTCTTGTATCATTGCAATCATGTACCATTTTATCTTAACATCATACAATAATAATAATAGTTTATTCCAGACCTACGCAGGCGTAGTCCAATGCTTCCATTGCCATTTTCCGAAATAAAAAAAATAGAAATTAGACAAATAATTTGAAAAGATATAAAGTAAATAACAATACATAAATAAAATAAAAAACTGAAATGAAACTGAAAAAAATATTGAACACTAAAATGAATGCAAGCAGCCGTTTATGGAGGATATTTCAGCGTCGTCAAATTGTATTCTTCGATTGACTGAAACTTCCTATGTGGTGGCGGAGAAGTGCTATGAAAGTGCACTCGTCCCTCCAGGAACATTTCAGTACAGAACAGTATCTCAGTAGGTGGAAAAGTTGGCGGTAAGTGTTATTGTAGGCAACTTTTAGCTTATACCATTGGGACACAGTATAGTCAACCCACAAGTTTGACGTGTACAGCGATGTGCAGAATGCGTTGAATAGTATTATTTTTACGTTTGAACTGCAAAAGTGAAAACGCGTTAACAGCATACCTGCTTGGACGGACATCGAATAGTGTACATCGAATATAGGACATCAATAGCCTAAATAGAATAGTTCATAAATAATGGATAAATTAAAACAGTTTGCAGAGTCTTACACGATAAATATGTCAACACATCATTTGTGTTATTTCTATATATGTACAATCTCTCAACTGCACGCCCGTATTAACTGTTTTGAATAAGTACCTGCTCATTAAACTATGTGTCCAATTCAATATTGCATTGAACTCAGTGTCCGATTCAATACAGCATTAACTACTGTAATTGGCTCCCATTCAACTAAATATCACCATTGTGTGTCGCCCGGTTGAGCGTTCGTTGAAATAACAGTTCGGTATTATATTACGTGCTCGCTGAAAGTCAATCAATTCAATGCAAGAGTAATAAACCCATTATTGCACAACAAATGGGAATACATTTTTCTAAATTGATTCATCGTAAACTTAAACAATCGATTGTTGCAGACGGGCGATCCCATAAAGCGTTGTGTTACGTGATAGGTGGACTCGTTTTTAACCCTCTCTGTAATTGTTTCAATTTTTTGTTGTTGAAAAAACAAATTTTAAACGTTTTGTTGCAGGCAGACTTTACTGTTCACAGCCATCTTCAGATTATTGGGATATTTGATCATTTCATAAAGGAAAATTGATTTTATTTTAACGAAAGGCCATATTGTACGTAAAATGCAGGGCTTGTTGTTTCACAGAATTTAAACCTGGCGAACAAAAATGGGGAGAAATCAGAACTGCTCGTAGCCATGGCGAGCATGGCGTACAAGTTCCAAGGGATTGACGCGGTTCTAGAAAAGTACTATTTGTGTTCAGTTTTTATTTGTTATGTGAAACAACTGGCCAATAATGAAATAATAACAGAACTTGAATAGAACCTTTACAGAACTTGAAAATCAAAATTGAAATTCGATGAATTGTTCAAATTCAGTGAAACAACTGGCGCTAAGCTTTTCCTGCCTGGAATATAGATCAATGCAACATATTTAACTCAAAACAATTTGATAAAAAAAAAAATGTTGTCTGTAAAGTCAGTTTACGGACAATAATTTTACGTGATAACGTCATATAATAACGATGGAGTGGAAGAGAGATAGATGCTTCACAAGTCGAACGCTTGTTCCGCGCTCTCGCTTGCACGCTCGGCTCAGGCGGAACGTGACAACGTGACAATGAATCATGCTTTTTCGTGAGTGCAGCCGGCGTTCATCGATTTATAAGACGTTATCACGTCAAAAGTCGAAGTTCATTTTCAGCTTCTGTGAAAGATCTTATCATGTTCTGTTAATACTTAATATTTCAGTTTTAGGAAACAACTAGGGCATAATGAAATAATAACAAAACTTAAAAAGAACTTTCACAGAACTTGAATATTGTCTTTGAAGTTTGTTGAGTTGATCAAATTCTGTATAACAACTGGTCTTGCACAATTGACCTAATATGCACCGAGTTTATGGATAAAATGAAATTTTTAAAAATAAATTCAATTTTTAACCTTTCTGTTTCCTAGCGGGTTAAACGATTCAAACGTGCCAGGTGCTTTCTCCTCAAAATTTGATAAAATGTTCGTCCTTACGATAAAACTTGTTACATTATGAAACTATCAACCAAATTTCCAACCCGGTATCGCTATTAGCAGGAATATTGTGGTTTATGTGTGAATTTCGTAAGCGGAGGCAGAAATAATACTATCAAGCTCACCAAGCATTTTGCGAACAACGCCGGGTTGTCTTTTTTCTCTTCATCCCTCGTCGGGGGCTTAAATATGCCTTAGCTCTAGGATAAAATATATCATTTTTTATGTGAAAAGATTGGTATATAAAAGAACCGGTGCTATACGATTATAGTGCAATTTTTATTGGAATAACTATTGAAGTGAAAACTTTTGAAGTGAAACGTTGTGATTTGAAACTCGATAAAACGGAAACGAGCGACACTAAAAAGAGACAAACACATACATCCATAGGATTTAGCCTACGAGAGAATGAGATAGAATGAAACCTTACCTACGTACAGTACTTACGAAGCGTCGCAGTGTCAAGCTGTCTTTTGTACAGATAAAACAACGTTTTAATTAATCCGCCGAAAGACAAAACATAATCGTCATAAAAAGCAATGAAAGTTTTACATGTGGTAGTACTCTCCATTTTGACATCTTTATGAATATTACCAACTATTAATTTCACTTTTTCCCTAACCGAGGTGTTGTGTACAACGGTTCAAGTGCGCTCATTGGCTGCTTTGATAATGAGCTCACTTTTCAAGGTTCCTATTGGTTGAGATTGTGTGGGTGAAGATTTCACTTGTAGCGCGTGTGAACTGCACTCAATTTTTAATGTCTTTTGAAGGTTATGCCCATCGTCGTAATATTTCATTGAAGAAGAAGATATACTAATAAATCTAAATGAAACATGAAACAGAACGACACAGAAAAATACAAAGGTAATGGTCGCAACTGGGACACGTACCTACCCCACCCCTGTCCCCACCCCCAACCGAATTATTAATATTCTGACAATAGGAATAATCGGCTGGCGGTTTTGCCTACAAAAGATCCGATTTGCAGAGACGCTGCATGCAGCCCTGCAAGTTATGATTTAAATCGGATGGTGAATATCGCGGTTTACCGGAACACAGATTGCGACTGTCTCAGTTGCGACCTTTCCTTTTTTTATTTAATATTTCTAGTTCTTTTTCATGTTTCGTTTAGATTTATTAGAATTATCTTATTCTTCAATATTGCAATTTGAACTGGCAGTGAGGTGTCGACTACAATCGACGATTGTGCAATATTGTGTCTAAAATTCATTTATTGGAGTAGATAGTCCAAAATTTGCGTTATACCATCGCATAGTAAGTAATGATACATTTTCGTTCCCTTGGGTTATTATCACGGCTAATATAGGACCATAATAATAATGGTATTGATTAAAATAGTGGTAGAAATGCAAACAAGTTACCCCTAGGGCTCCGCTCGCATATTTATGTTGGCTAAGTATCTGATTGACGACCATCCCTACACAGAACATAAAGGTGTTCTATTTTAATGATTTTAGATCTATCTCTACAAATCACAAATTATTTTTTGAAGTAAAAACTTCTTTAGCACCGTTGTGATTTGAAACTCGATGAAACAAAAATATCGTCACTAAAAATAGACAAACACTTTCATATATAGGATTTAGCCTGCGAGATAATGAGATAGTATAATCGGTCTCCTCTTTGTGTGGTGCTTCGTAGCCTCCCCGCTATTGTCTACTTTAGTTTTCTGAAGGTTTCACTTCTACCGCGTGTGAATTGCACACTCTATTTTTTTAAATTACTTATTGATTTGAAACTTCTTTAGCACCGTTGTGATTTGAAACTCGATGAAAAAAACGGAAGCGACACAAAAAAGAGACAAACGCGTACATCTATTGGATTTAGCCTGCGAGATAACGAGATAATGAAATCTTACCGCTTTGATTACGAGCTCACTTTTCAAGGCTCCTATTGGTTGAGTGAAACGAATCAGTCATAAAACCTTCACCTTCAAATCAAATAGGCAGTTTTGTCTCCACCTGTCAAATGCTCTCTTCGAACACCTCATAAGAGTTGCTTTTCTATCCCTAGTCTATACCTTCCCCACAATATTGTGCTTTCAAACAACCGACACAATTTTATTACCAATCTAAATCTGGGGTAACCTACTAAATTGTATATATGTGTATATCTACCTTCAAAGCATTATGATTATATTCATAGAAGTTTAATTGTACCTGTAACCTTTACGACGGTCCGTTGTGGATTTAATAATTGCATTAAAATTCAGGTTTGCTGACAAAATACAATTAAAAGCATGGTGGCAAATATGCCAGGTAGCCGTTATCAGGAACAAGTAATTGCCAATTTATGAAGTTACGCACCCGCGTGTGTGTGTTTCCATACGCGCCACATACTCCCCCCCCCCCCCCCCCCCCGATATTCGGATGAGTTTTAATGTGTGTATTTTACCGGGGCTGACTAAAAGCTCGGATACCTACCTATTCTCTTTCCAATATGCTCAAGCGCCATCCATCTCGCGCTCGAGAGGGGAATGAACAACCTCAAAAGCTCTAGAGTCCCTTTGATTGCAACTTGCAATTTCCTGCGGAATTAGAGTCATTTTACCGAGGCTCAAAATGTATTGGTGCACATTTTGAGGGCTTCCGCGTGGAATATTTTCCACTTCAAAAAAAATAAAGAATCTACGTAGATTTCTCGCAATTAGTTGCTCCATGAAAAAAATTGTGCAAGTATCAGAATAAATTTGCTTTTGCGCAAGCTAGTTTCATTTTTGTTGCATTAATAGTTATTTAAATGTGAGGGTCATTGAAACAACCTAAAAAACAAGTTAAAGGTTTACTTAAGTTCTTCGAACATTTGTTATCATTTTAGAAGGTAGCTGCCAAAAATATGCGAAAAAAATTAGAAAATAATATTAATCGAAGATAATATTTCATTGAAGAAGAAAGTAACAATAATAATCTAAACGAAAATATGAAAGAGAACAAGTCACAGAAAAATGGTAAAAGACAATGGTCGTAACTGGGACTCGAACCCAGACCTTTCGTCTAACCGGGTCGTGCGCGTTAACCAATTTCGCTATTGCCATCTTTTATCGAACCGTCATATTTATCAATCTCACATTTAAAATTTTTTAGAATTAACAATATTATCTTCAACTAATTCTTTTTTCTTATTCCTTTTTGTCTTGTTCTCTTTCATATTTTCGTTTTGATTATTATTGTTATCTTCTTCTTTAATGATATATTACATTGATGGGAATAACCTTCAAACGTTATAAAAGAGAGTTTTTCTTATAAAAAATTGAAGATGATATTGTTGTTCTGAATTTGATACATGCGATTGAATATGAGAGGTCTCAGTGGCTGAGTTGGTAAAGGCGCTTGTACCGATAAAACGAGAGATCCTGGGTTCGAGCTCATTTTCGACTGTTACCTTTTTATTTTTCTGAGTTTTGTTCTTTTTCATATTTTCGTTTAGATTTATTAGAATTATCTTCTTCCTTAATGATATGGTTTGTTAATCAGTATATTGGAACTCGTTGGGAGGATTAATTTGTTTCTGCAAGTAGGAAAATCTTAGTAGTTACTTCGACATAACGTGCTAGATTAGGGTGTGATTGGGAGAGGGTGATTAGGCTGTGGATCTAAGCAAGGTAAAATATGTGTTAACGGGGTGAAACGGGTTGGATAATCGACCATGTTAGAGCTCAGGAGATGTTATTTTAGACAGGTCAACTGAAAGTAACTGGTTTTCAAATTGTGTGATGGGAGATAAATAAATGAGTTTTAAAAGATCGGTATAACTTTCTTATATAAGTATTTATATAAAATATTTTGGTCTGTGCAATTAACTTTGGATAGGAAATTCTTGTGTAGAATGATAGTTATCATAACTGTAATATTAAATAAGGATTTTTTTGCACAAAGACTCATCATGGGGAAGAGATCTCAACTGAAAAAACCCCTCACGATTATTAATTATTTGAACATTACAACAAATTACATCGCTGGTTTACCGTAGAGAAACACCCGGGTTTGACATAAAATATTATTCTTTTGTCGGGAAGTCAGAGCCTTACTCATTTAATCGCGAAAGAGGCTTGTATTATATTTAGTAAGTGCCTTCCTTTCCAACATTATTATACAGATCTTGGCGGCGGATGCATCTGCCCAGCTGCTTGGTGGGCCGGATCGGTAGAAGCGGTTCATTCGACCAAATGATTAGACCAGATGGTCTTTCTCGACCCATTAAAAAGACCCTCCGCACAGTGTCTCCATAGATGATATTATTTTCCTCAGGTCCTCTTATCTGGGGTGAATGTTAAAAAAAATTGCTAAAATTGACTTTGAACCAAAAAACTACCAACAAATTATAAACCACATTATAACTAGTGAAAAATCACGGAATAAAATAAATTGTTGGATTTGAATGGAGAACGCACTTAGTTATATGCCGAAATATGCCAAGCCAAATGATCTTTTATCTTTTATAGCTAAGTCTGTCGGCCCCCTTATGAATATCAACGTATTTATAAAATATTTGCCTCAGGGTCACTTTGCCTTTCAAAAACAAATATTGCCAATTTTCTTTATAATTTTTTTATTTTGTTTTTGATAAAGTCAGAAATTTATATTTCAAATTAATTGACTTGAAAAATCATCTGTCAAAAATTTAAACCAAATTAATACACATTTCAAGTGTAGAATTATTAATTATAGAAAATTAAAATAGTTTTCTGGTTATAGGTAGATACTACCTACCTTATTGCTTGTCTGAATTCACACGTCAATCGTCAGTTGCAATTTCGAAAATTTCAATCAAATTTGAGGAATTTTTTCACATCAATACAAACAACAGAAATGAATATTTTTTTACTTTATATTATGTCTACAGCATGCGCCCGACACCACGATACTATTAAAAGTGAAATAAATATGGACGGCAAATTCACATTAGCATTTCCAACCGAAACCGCACGTCGGGTTTACGTTTCACAAATCCGCCTCAGTGTCGCTATAGCCGCTGCCTCTACAATGGCAGAACGAAACCTAGTCTATATTATACTCCTATACAAACATGTTCCCTACTTCTAATATTGTCCCCAAAATTTCACCCGTCTCCGCTTAATGGATTATGTGACTCATGCGGAAAGCACAATACTCATCTCTGTCGAATAAACAGAGGAATAAATCGATATGGCTAGGAGAGACACTTTCCACTTTCCTCCTAAGGGTAAATGATATTCTTGATTTTCTTATCTCCGCTTTGGGGACTGCGAAACTGCGTGTGCTCAGCCTCTCAGTGATCTCGTGTTCCATTCGATGGTTTCTTTTTATTCGCTGTGTTGTGTTTACTGTGAAAGATAAATGCATGCCCAATCTGCCGATCTAACTGTGTATATACTTGCAAGTTTTTACGGACTGTGCAGTTTTCGCAGAAATTGAATGAAGCGTAAACATCTATGCATAATTATTATTCTATCTTCTATCTAATGGGTATCCTGAATTTCACCGACATTATAATACACTTTTCTTGAACTCCTTAAGTTTTTAAGTTCTTAAAAATATTTGTTATTTTAGAAGATAATCTCCAATAAATAATGTTAAATATACCAGTTGGAATTGATTGCGACAATTAATTTCTAGTGCGGCCACGCTCCTGGCACTTTTCAAGCAATAAATTAAAATCCTCAACTAGAGTCCGAGGTCTAATAAAAAATATTAATTTGATGAATTTACGAGAATAATTTTTTCTTTTTTTTTATGAATTCCAAATTTCAAAAGATAAAAAAGCTGAAAATTTCAGTTTTGATCGCAAAAAATCTTCAATTGGGTCCCTGGTTGGGATTGTCTGGTCTAGTCTGGCGGCGGATGTGTTTGCTCACCTACTGCGTGGCAGGTCGGATCGGAAAAGACTGTTTGAGGAAGAACATTTGACTTCTGCAACCGGACTCTCTCGACCCATCGCCTTGCACCGCAGTGAGACAGTGGATTCATACATCCTTCACTCCTGGATACCAGATTCCTACCCACCCACCATACCTTTTTCCTTCCTCCACACAGTATCCCCAAAGATGACATAGGCCCTGAAAGATTTTTAGAGCTTCCTGTATAGAGCTAAAGTAAAAAAAAAACGGAGCTTTAAGCACCCAAAAGTTATATTTTTTTGTAAAATTTTGGTATAGCACAAAAAATCATCCCTTGTTTCATTAAGTAGCACTTTTGTTTGACAAACAAGAATATGATTTTCCTTCAAGTACAAAAGATAAACACACAAAAATAACGACAGTTATTAAAAAACCTGAAATTATATACAAAAAAGCCCCATTTTTATAATTTTTTGGAAGTTTTGTTTAGGATTGATTTTAGATTTGCAATGAAATTACTACATAGTAAAAAAGAAACTAAGTAAAATAAGTTTATTAGTATTTTTGCTATGAGGCTTCTCTGGTTTAAATTGGATTTAGGTAATGTAATGAACTTAGATCGGAGTTCTTTTAAATAACAAGTGAACGTATTTTTGGGATTAATGTACGACGCGAATGGAGGATGTAAAATGCGACTTTTAGACTTTAAAATGGACCAGAAGTCCTCTTTCCCTTTAGGCCGCCACCGGAGTAGTACCAAATACGAAACTGATAATCTCGGAATCTACATTTTAAGGTACCGGTACCGAACATAAAACTTTGTATTAGAGCATTGTAATAGAGCAGCTTCACAAAAGGTACCCATATAGGTATAGGACCGGTCCCGGATGGTTGAGTGGGCATCGCGTTTGGGTCCCACCCGGGAGTCCCGTGTTCGATTCCTCGACTGGCTAAGTCCTCCATCACAACACAAGCAACATTTTCAGCTTTCTGTGGTAGTAGGAGATTTTCAAACATTGTTGGGTTATTTGTAACCCGGGAATATTTGTCTACTTTAAAAAAAAAAAAAAGGTATAGAAAAAAAATCAGAGTGTGCAATTCGAAAAGCCAAAGTAGACAAAAGTAGACTAAGATCCCTTTTTTTAATCAATGTGAAGGATGATTTATTTCATATTTTTGTAGTCGAATTTCAGTGCACCTTTTCCTATACATTTGGTCATCTTATTAGTATTTGTGTTTTCTTCTTCGGAGTCGCTATACGTCGCATTTTTTTGTCATTTCATTTTGAAGTGGTTTGAAGATTGGATAATGATTTTGCAAAAAATTTTGTTTTTTCGTTTGGATTTCGTAAAATTCGACCCTTGGTTCGCTGGATGTCTGGCCGCTGAAGTTCGTCATTCGCTTTATACCAGTACACTAATGGAGGTTCGCGTGGAACCGTGGATTTATCGTATTATATTGGAACCTGATACCAGTGAATAAATACATATTTTATTGCTATTTCATTCTCTCGCTATGGATTTATGTGTTTGTCTCTTTTTAGTGTCGCTATTTTCGTTTCATCGATTTTAAAATCGCAAATAATTTTTTACTTCAAAAATCATCCTGAAATGAATACGATTCAAACTCAGACATTCAGTATTTATTTTGCGTCCCTTGTGCAACAAATTAAAGAGTGATAAGTGATAGTAAATAGTGGGTAGCAATAACCTGCTGGATAAATATAAAATCAATCTAGTGAGTATAATTTCCCGCCGCGATAATAGTAGGTAATATCGTACCTTGCGCAACACTTCTGCTAGCCAACTCTCCCTATTCGCTGCCGCCCAGTACCCAGTATATAAAATGTATGTATACATTAACATAGTATACATAATATTATGGTATATACTTGTACATATACATACGTTTGCAGTGCAAACTCTGCGCCCACATTATACACTGCACATTAGGTACTGTATTCCAGTGATCTACTACCTTTTTTGACGGTAGAACCTACATCGCTTTCCTGCCGCTATCCTGTCGTACGTTGAATACGCCAAACTGTGATATTGGAGCTCTCCCTGTACTGTATTGGAGCTCTTGCATTAGGTATATGGATATATTTCTTCGCTTTATTTGGATATGGTTCCAACTGATGTTTTGAGGTGAAAACCTCTTTAACACCGTTGTGATTTGAAACTCGATGAAACGGAAATGAGTGACACTATTTACTCAAACAAACACATACGTCTATAGCAGTGGTTCCCAAAGTGGTCCGTACGGACCCCCAGAGGTCCCCAGGATCATTCAGGGGGTCCGTGGAAAATAAAAATTAATTTGGGGGTCCAGTGGGTCCGCGCAAGGTTTAATATAAAAATAAAAAAATTGGAAACATTTTTATTCATACGAAAGTTATGTTAAGTTACTAATGATAATCAATAGGGGGGTGCGTGGGCCAAAAGAGTTTGGGAACCACTGATCTATAGGATTTAGCCTGCGAGAGATTGAGATAATCGGTGCTCGTAGCCTATTGGCCTCTTCTTTGTGCGGTGCTTCGTAGAATAAAATTTAAAATCATTTTTAACTCGGTAACAATATTATAATAAATAAACCCTACAATTATCCTACTCCTAACACTCTGCATTCGCCTCAAAGTTTAGCTTTCTGAAGGTTTCACTTCTACCGCGTGTGAACTGCACACATTTTTTTCGAAAATGGCCTTCGAATGCCAAATCATTTATATTGCTCATTTCTATAACCAAAATATTTTTATAAACGTGATGGATGATTTTTTTCATATTTTTCTCGTCGAATTCCAGTGCACCTTTTCCTATACATTTGGTCATCTTATTGAAGTCGCTTTTTTGTGTTTTCTTTTGCATGTTCATTTTGGAATGGTTTGAAAATACCTAGGATATTTATTTTACAAAAAAAAAACATATTTTTTGGTTTGCGTGGAATTCGATCCTTGGTCTGCTGAATGTCTACAGATATTCGTAGGGCGTTTTATACCACTACATTAAGAAGACTTGCGTGGAACTGTGGATTTATATTATTATGTGGGACCCGAGTACGCGTGAAACAAATAAATATTTTGTTGCTATCTCATTCTCTTGCGGGCTAAATCCTATAGATGTATCTGTTTGTCTCTTTTTCGTGTCGCTCGTTTCCGTTTCATCGAGTTTCAAATCACAAAGTGCTAAAGTAGTTTTCACTTCGCGAAATTCGTTCTAACGTACACCTCAATGGATTTTAAAATAGTCTCTCTTGTGGGCTTGTCCTAATTGTTACAAATTTGGCCACCACTGCCGTCTACAACAGAACACAGGCTGCATGGATCCACAGATAATGCGGCGTATAGATCAGTGTGTGTCTGGGCAACCTGACTGAACTCGGGTAGGAAATCGATAACCATTAATTGGCTTCTACTTCCACTAGTGAAATTACACATCTCTGCAGTGCAGCTCACAGCCGTGGGTGCGTCGGCCATCGCCCCCACTTAATTCGATTTGTTTCCAGTTTGACAGTAAATTATATTATTGCATTGCCATTTCGCCGTCCTTTGACCGTCAAAGCATTGATCGTCATTTAAGGCTTGCCGTAATTACTCTTTTAGCTTTAGGCTTGGAAAAACGTAACAGACTTTTCAATTTTAAAAAAAATCGGGTGCAGTTCACCAAAACAATCTCAACCAATAGGAGCCTTGAAAATGAGATCTTAATCAAAGCGGCCAATGAGCGCAGTTTGACGCTTACTAGGTACTGTAATGCATCATTTCCGTTTCATCTGAGTTTCAAATCACAACGGGGCTAAAAAAGTTTCAATTCAAAAATGGAAATACTAAAATTAAAATATTTATAAAATTTTGTCAAAACATACAGATGTATTCCATCACAGTCGAATTATATGGTGTTAAAGGTGGATCAAATTTGATTTATAACTTCTTACTGGATCAACATACTACGGGAAGAGGTCAATATATATATATATGTCATAATAATACAAATATATATTGAAATGTACAAATATACATTTACAAAGA
Organism: Glyphotaelius pellucidus; assembly: GCA_936435175.1. NCBI lineage: Eukaryota > Metazoa > Arthropoda > Insecta > Trichoptera > Limnephilidae > Glyphotaelius > Glyphotaelius pellucidus. Next base: position 8,936,154 of record OW386542.1, read on the forward strand.
ATAACTGAAAAACCAAAACTTGTGATTTGAAACTCGATGAAACGAAAAATAGCGTCACTAAAAAGAGACAAACACATATATCTATAGGGTTTAGCCTCCGAGATAATGAGATAGAATGAAACCTTACCGCATTGGCCGCTTTTATTACGAGCTCACTTTTCAATGCTCCTACTGGTTGAGATTGTGTGAGCGAAGGTTTCACTTCTGCACCGCACTGTTTTTTTGTTTGTTTTAACTTCATTTATCTATCACCCACTCATAATGAGATAACATAATCAGTCTTCGCGCGGCTTTGTGCGGTGCTTCCTAGCCTACCGGTCTCCTCTTTGTGCGGTGCTTCGAAGCCTCCCCACTCTTTTCTACTTCACCTTTCTGAAGATTTCACTTCTACCGCGTGTGAATTACACACTCTGTTTTTTTTCCAAAGAGCCTTCTGTGTGATGCTAATGTAAAAAAATATACGTGTGTGTATTTATTATTTAATTATAGATACCTACTTTATTAAAAAAAAATTAAGTTTTCCTTAATTTTCTTTCCCGGAAAATCATTTTGCTCACATTTATTTTCCAGCGCACAAGTCTCTTGAGGACCTAGCATGACCACATTTCTGTTTATATGGCCTTAATGATGTCACTACACAATAAAATTGTCTTTATAACATATGAGGTAGGTATGTAGAATTTAAAGGCGTGTAAAAGAGGTAGAGTAGTAATTCGATCACGATCATGTGCTGTGCTAATTAGTGTAGTGTTGTAAAAAATAATGAAACTTTTTTTTTTCAAAACATTATTGAAATTTTCATTGAAATTTTTATTTATTTTTTTAAATATTATTATCGCACCTTAAAGCTCTTGTCTTACCGAGACTAACGTCTCGGTAACCAACTCGGCCATTGGGACCTATTTATTTTAAGTCACTTTTGTCGATCTCATATTTCATTACAAGTACATCGATCGTCCAGTTGATTAGTCAGATATCTCCAAATACTAAGTTTTTACTCAAATTTCCATTTTTCGGAGATGTCTTACTAATCAACCAGACGATCGACATTTCCAGTTGAGGCCTCCGCCACCGCAGATTTATTGATGCAAAATCTAGATTTAATATTATAACGCAGTCCGGTTGTTCGTTAGTTCCTCTTTCGCAGCCTGCAAAGTGCAGCATGTCAAGCCGTACCAAGTATTTACCTCAGTAACAAGCCCGAAACGAAAGTTTGTCGAAGAAGAAGAACTGTCGATAGCGGAGGCTCCCGGAAATTAAGTGGAAGTCGAAACTTACGCCTAACGCTTTGAAGTTATACCTTCGTAAAGTTAGGAAAACATTTTAAAACGACACGTGCTATCCTTAGTCTACAAACACTCGTCAACCTTACAAACAGTACAAGCAAGTTCTCGTGAAATGTGACACATTTAAAGGATGTACACCTTGGTATATTATGTATTTATCTAAGTTAGTCTTTGCAGAATTCATAAGAATTGTTACCTGAAAGGTTCAATTCCATTACGAACGTACGTAATGAAAAACCGTGAATAATTTAAATGTGTATTAAGTTTTTAACCGGTGTTTGATATTGTGTAAGTGAAGATAGTTTTTTAACTGTACTTTTGAAGGTTAATCCCTTCAATTCAATATATCATTGAAGAAGACGATAACACCAATAATTTAAACAAAAATTGAAAGAGAACAAGACGCAGAAAAAAAGAAAAAGATAACGGTCGCAATTGGGACTCAAATCCAGAACCTCTCGTCTAACCAATTCGGCCACGGCCACGTTCTATCAAACCGTCATAATTGTCAATCTGATAATTCATTTTTTTTTTTTTAATTAACAATATTATCTTGGGCTTATTTTCCAAATCATAGGCAACTATCTTTTTCATTAGAAACAACCGTTCTAAGAACTGGTTTGTAACTCAGTCTCGGATAAATATATCCGATATTATTTTTATATGGACCATATATTTTTGATATTTTTATAAAAATCTAAATGAACAATTACTTTTTTTATGAAAATAACTCCCTTTTTATAACTTTAACTTGTAAAATTAATTTAACTAAAATTAATTTTAATTGATTTAACTTGTAAAATTAATTTGAGAGTACCCACGCGTGATACCCGTTCTAATGCACTTTACTTTGTTAACAATTCTACTAATAATTATTTTGAAAACTCTCCAATACAAAAACTTCATATACTCGGAAATAAGTATACTTCAATTGACGTTTATCGACATCAATCGATTTCTAAATTTAAACTCAGTATATCAGAACATTTAAAATAAAGCTATAAATATCATGCACTATATAGCACCTTTATCGAAATATTATTGTAGCTATGTTTCGATAAACACGTACCAAATATGTATAACAAAGATTGCTAATTATAAACATAAATAATGACAATCTTATCTTATTTCTCTTTATAATTAAAATAACTATCTCACATTAATTTACGTGACCATATATTCTATTTTACCTGCTTTGTATCATATCTAGTGTTATCTATGTTTTGTTTCTTATATCTTATATCTTATGTTATCTTTATTTTTTTTCTTACAGTTATATTATGTTTATATTATATTTTGTTATTTCCTATACTTTACCAAAAACGTGTACTGCACTTTATGTAAAAGCCCTATGGGCGTTTAAATAAATAAATAAACAAATAAACTTTTAAAGGTTATTCCCATAAATGTAATATATCATACAAGAAGAAGATAACAAGAATAATCTCATGTTCATGTTCTCTTTCAAATATTCATTTAGATTATTAGTGTTGTCTTCTTCTTCAATGATGTAATAATAATACTTGACTAATTTATATTATGCCATTTTAGTGAAATATAATATTGAGTATGTACAATATCGTATGTTATCTATGGTCAGTTTAGTTGTTATAGGCCACTCGGGTCATGGTATCGGTTTACGAGATGAGCCAAAAGAACGCGAAGATGGTTTTGTTGGGTCAATATAATGCGGCAGCCCGCCAGACAAAAATAAGCTTCCCAGTTATAAGGATTTATTTACTATATTTGTAAAGAACGAAACAAAAATAAACAGTCATTGTGATCGCAAAGAACTTTACGTATTTAAATCTATAAAGAATAGTACTGAAGATGCTGGCCCAGTACTAATGAAACATAATATCTCTGGAGAGGACGACGGAGATACTTTACAGTATATATTCAGCGGATAGCCGGTGAAGTTAGCACTGAATAAGATTGAGAGTTCTCCCATAACCATTCAAACATTAACAAAATGTATGCGCGTTGGGTGCCCAGAATGTTAACGCCGTTTAGTCGACAGCGGCGAGTAGAAACTTCCCTTGCGTACATCGAGTTTTGTGAAGAGAGTGGAGATGAGATCTTGAACAAATTTTGCCCTGTGATGGGACGTGGGTCCACCAATGCAACTCGGAGACTATAAGAATCTATGCATAGGTAGGATGACGGAAAGAAACAGCTCCCAGGAAATTCAAACCCCAGCGCGCTGCCACCAAACTCATGATCTCTCAAGACAGTGATAACTGCGTATGGACTATGTATAAAAAATCTCAATAACTGTGATCTAGTACGCGAAACTTATTGCTCAGTTGCGAGAAAACGTCGAGCCGTAGAGAAGGGGAAGTTGAATCGCAGTGTGATATTGCTTCAGGACGCACAAGTTACGACGCGTGATTTGACGGCTTTCTACAGATTTGACCCTATCTGATTTTTAATCATTTTCACATCCGAAAAAAATATGCCAGGGGGAAGATTTACTGATGAAAATGACACGAAGGCCACCGTCAGGGCCTATTTTACATTGTCATTTTTTATGCTTTTTAGATGTATCAACGATGTGAGAAATGCGCTGACGTTAAAAGAGATTACGTTGTAAACAGAAAAATAAATAGTGCAATCGGTTAGAAGTTTACCAATCATTTTTATTGAGTCGATGAGACTATGGCATCTCCAATTGGGGTATGTAGTGAGGCTGAAGATAGTGGGGAGGGGAAGGAGTTGGGTAAGAGGAAGGTAGGAAAGTTCCAGGGCTCTGGTCACGAAACTCGACTGAAGCTATTTCAAGCAACGTTTCAAGTCTGAACGGTGGTCTTACACCAGGGCGATACTGAGAGTATATTCCACTCTGGTACGTGCCGCAAGTATGCCTTATATTATTTTAAATGATTAAATTGTGAGTTAACACATATCAATCAAATAAAATTTACTTGCGCACTGTTGGTCGAGAGACCTCTCCAACGGAGGCCGTCATCAGTGACTCCCTACACTTGTCAAATTAAAACATAGAGATATGAAAAGTTGTCGCCTTAATAGGTTTACGCAATTGTATTAAATGATTTCGCATGGCAGTGGGATGAGTGGAAGATTCATTCATTGTGGTAAGGGGTAAAAAACCATGAGTCACATTTGAATAGTCGTTGAAAGGCTTTTGCTATTTGATGGCCAGATTAAAATATTCACGAACTTCCCTGCCTTCCTCAATCCTTTATCCTTTCCCTCCGTCTTTTCCCGTTCACCTCATAACTCATAACAGTCCCCCAACATTGAGGGGTGTCGATCACACTTAAACTCGGCAGTTGAGCATCTTCTACAGTCTCTGTGTCCTGCACTTTGAAAATGTTAACAGATTACTTTAAAGTCCAAGTTAAATGGACTAAAAAACACACTTTTCTTGAATTTTTTAAATGCGCATACGATATCTCTATATATAAAAAATTTAACTATGTTTGCTTCTGTCTATGTATGTATGCTATGCATGCGTTGTATGCTAAACCATTGATCCGATTGCGATGAAACTTTGGGGATTTGATGTGCGCATGCCCGCGATTCTTACTATATACAATAGCGGGTTCTGGCATCATGAAATTATGCGTTGATAACAGTTCATCTGATTGCGATGAAACTTTGGGGATTTGATGGATGCCTGCCAGCGATGGTTTCTATGTATACTGGTGAGCTCTGGCATTATGAAATTTGTATAAAAAACTTCCAATAGTTGGCACGCGAGCTGTTTGAAAACTGAATGAATGAAGAAAACTGTTTGAACCGGGAATTAATGTATGGAATGCCGGAGGGGGGAGGGGAACTTGGGAGTTGGGGGGGGAACTCGGGAGGGGAGGTTCACGGGACCGCGGAAGAGGGCGAGGGGAATGGGGAGAAGGAAGGCGGAGTGGGAACGCGGAGGGAAAGGGGACGCGGAAGAGGAAGGGGAGGAGGAAAAGGAACGGGACAAATGGGAAAGGACACGCAGGGAGAAACAATTTCTTTATTAAGTGGCATAGCAACGCATGGCCGGAGCTCGCTAGTATTCAATAAATCAAATAAATAAAAAGAAGTAGCCTAAGAAATAAATATAACGTCATCTTCAACTCGTTTGGTCGGTGATGACTTCTGACTGCTAGTTGTGTCACAACCGACTAGTTGGTAATAATAATGTTATTTTACAAATCAACAGACATTCATTGTCTTCTCTTTCTCAATGGAAACAGTATTATGTTTTCAAAATTAAAATGCAATACCAAGCTTGTATTGTTCTAATAATAATAGTATTTGTAAAGCACCGTTTTTGTAAATAATCTATACTTGGCATCCATACATGTCATGACAATTCTAAAATTCACGATAAAAGATTGCTTGTAAATTTGCACAATACTAAAGACAAATAATCAAATCAATTATCTTTTTTAGCGTAAAAAATTTAAAATGGATGGAACAACACAACTTTACATATGTAAAGTTGAATTTTTTACCGAAGTGTATTCGAATTATTTTTTTTCCTTTTTCTTTAATATCCTGATCGGCGTTTTTGAAGTTATGATGTTAGAAGCTGATGTCAAAACAAGAATAAGCTTTACCGTGCGTAATTTTATATTATTTTCGTAGTAAAACAATAATAATGTCTGACTGTAATAATTGAAATGGCTGGGGTTTTCAACGAAATATTTAGCTAGTAAAAAATGTGAAAATTATTCACCAAACATGAATGCTATTTACAAACTGGTACCCCTTGAAAGATATTTAAAAAATGTGTATATAATGATGGCCGGCGTCGGGTCTAGCGTTAAGGCTCTTGACTCGCAATCGGAAGGTCGCGGGATCGAATCCCAGCGTGGCAAATAAATTTTATTTGTTTAATTTGTGTTATTTCACAAACTTAAACATTTAAAATAATATACAGTGTATTTGCGGCACGTTCCAGAGTGGAAGATGTATCGCCCTGTGTAAGACGGAACGTTGTTTGAAATGGCTTTAGCCGTGTTTGATGACCAGATCTGAATAGCCAGTTACTTCCCCACCTTCCTTTTTCCCATCTCCTTCCCCTCTCTACTGCCTTCAGCCTCACAACATACCCCAGTTGGGGTTGCCATAGTCTCACTGGCTCCAGACGGGAGCAGTTGCGACTCTTGTGCGGCATTCATATAATAAAAAAATAATAATAAATATTGGGCGTTTGGCTGAAAAAGTTTTAAAAAAAAACTTATCAAGGATTGATATTTAAAAATCGCCACTTCTCGTTATTTCAAAACCTTTTCACTTTCAAACTTTATTATAATAGATATAAAATTAATTCTCTCAATATTTTTTTTGTTTCAATACCTGTTAAAAACACACCTAACCAATTCCAAAAAAAAACCAATTCGGAAAGAATATAACAATCAATCATTCAATTTCACTAACAAAGCGTTGATAATACCTTCTCCCAATATTTAATAAAATAATAAAAATTGACCCAAGAAACATATACCGAAATAAGTTCGTAACGTGTAATTTTCTCGACAATAAACGGACCCGCATAAATAATAGGCTTTTTAGGGTGACGGCAATATCAGCACGGCTCGTTGGGTGTCCCTAGTCCCTAGTCCCTACGACACCTCGTCAATCTTCATGCCCCGTCAATTCAAGCCTTGCTTCGACACTTCTACTTAGTTTCCTTTTTTTGTCACCCAACCACGCCACCTTATTTAGAAAATTTTACGCATTACGCAGCGCATACCATGTGATCGAAAAATTAAGTTATTTCCAGATTCTAGATTATTAAGTTATGGTAGTATTTTCCGCTGTAGAGCATAGCATGATTCCCTATAGTTTTAATAATTTATTATATCCTAAAAATACGTCTAAAAATATTATCTTTATAACTTTTATAAACATCTTCATTCTTCACTAGGATTTGAATCCGTGACCTAGCACCCTGGCATCAGAGAAAAATTCGCTACATAATTAAATAATTTGTAATTCTACAGCAGCGCGCCGCCCGGAGTGGAGTATTTATAATATCAAATAACTTTCAGAGAAATAATATTTCAGGGTACTGCCATCTAGCGACCAAATTTATAAACCATATTTTGATTTGGGTTGAAAAGCTTCTGACTTTACATTATAGATGTCGCAAGCGTATCAAATATGCAACGTAATAAATTCCACAATATTTTGTTATGATGATGATTCATTGCGATAGTAGTGAGAATGGAGGTATACCATTACAATATGGTAATTTATTATGTTTATTTATTTTTTTCACCATTTAGGTCAAAACAAATAGATAATTTAACAATTATGTCGGTAATAACATTTTTTTGTATTTATTATTATTTTTTTTGTTATATGTATTTTGAATGTCAATGGTATATTTTTTAGTATAACAAAATTCTATATCTGCCTTGCTCCTAGTTCCAAAATTCCAAAAATATTACTCCGATTCCTCAATACAAAAACTCTATAGAAGAACGATCATAAAAAAGGAGCAGAAGAGGTGGTTCCGTCCAATTATCCACACGAAGCCCACACGATGCGCTGAGCCGCTCCCAACTAGCAAATGTCTTTGTTATTTTATATTTTATACATACAGCGCATTTTAAGGCTGTCGTGTGGACGGAACCACAGAAAAAATGTATGAATTCTGATAGATACAAAAATAATTCAAGCTTCTTCTTCTAATACTTAAAGTCTTTTGCCTGTTTGTAGCTTTGTCCTGGCGGCATTTTGTTTCATACATTAATTTACAGTTTTATTCCAAGTTCGATGATACTTTGCACACTTGACCTTCAAAACGGTTCCATGCCAACTCAGAATCAAGTCAACTCGACACCTCTTTAAAAAGTCATTAAAAGCTATGAAAAAATAATTTTAAAATAGCCGCTAACCCTAACCTAACGTAACCTATTTAAAAAATAAATATTTTTTTATCATCACTCTTTATGAGCTTTCTGAGGTGGTTCTGAGTTGGTTTCATTCTGAGTTGGCCGGTCACCCTTCAAAACAACTCTTCTGTCTTTATGAAATTTCGAAACCCACCCTTATTCCCTTTTCCCACTCCTTAAAGCAGTATTTTGACACTTTTTGATGAAATTTAGCACACGTTCAAAATAAGAGAAAAATTACTGTCTAAGTCCGGGCAGTGTTGGGGATTTCAGCTGTATCTATGTACATGAAAAAAAATGGTTGTCTGTAAAATCGGTTTACGGACGATAATTTTACGTGATAACGTCATATAATAACGGTGGAGTGGGAGAGAGATAGATGCGTCATAAGCCGAACGCTTAGGCCGAACGCTTGTTCCGCGTCCTCGCTTGTACGCTAGGCTCAGGCGGAACGTGACAATGAGTCATGCTTTTTCGTGCATGCAGCCGGTGTTCATCAATTTATAAGACGTTATCATGTCAAAAAGAGGGTCCTGGCGTGGCGGTGTGGCTTTGTTTTTCATCAAAATCTTTTGTTTTATTCTGCGACTGGTGAAATGTTACGCACTTGACTTTCAAAACAAAAGAAAGGTGTCTGTTAATATGACGTTTCAAAAAACTACACCAACCTCTTTTCCCTTCATATAATATCCTCCTATAACATCATCCCATAATATTATAAAACACGTATAAGTAGTTGTTGCATTTTTTGATCGAACTCCATATTATATTACTGGGAAAAATCATGGGATAGTCCGAATTATTTTAAACCAATTAGTAATAATATTTAAAATGATGCAATAAATCTTTGCTAAGCTTCTTCATGTTATATTATTGCGTAATAGGCAGTATCGTGAAAAATCACGGGTTAGTGTGTATTCTCGACAAATCAGTTGAAATTTTGACACAATTAAAATAATTTATGTTAAAATATTATATTATGATGGGTATTTCCTCACTTGTCTGAATTCTTCACCAAATCACTTCTAATTTTTAAAATGACACTTAAATTCAAAGCAAATCTGCGTTAAACCACCGAATTTCACGTTTATTTTTGAAGCGTCGTTTTATCCACGTTGCCAGAAAATAGATCAAATTAAAAAAAAATCATTAATAAGAATCGAGTCATTTCTGAGTGGTGGCGAGCATTATCAAAGTCGCCCCCCGATTCAAAGGTCACCCCATATAACGATACCTTACGAGAATGTTGACAACAATTGCAACAATTTCCACGAATAAATTTTGGGTGCATTCGTTAAAAGTTTTACCTTTTTCGGTATCAAACAACGAATTTGAATTTTTAATGGCAATTCCTGTGTAGGTACTCAAAGTTTCAGAAAGTCAGCCACCGTTTGACACGAACTCTGTTATTCCGGGCAGACATTTCAATTAAAATACCATAATGACGTACGGTAAGAACTCACCGAGTTCGAAAGCACTCACAATGCCAATTCCCTTAAACTGTCCAAACGTTATTTAAGTGAGGATATAATTATTATAAATTTTTAAATCTACAATCGTTAATGTCAGCAGTCAGCAGAGATTTTGAGATATTCCACCAATTACAAACCTTCCAATTAAAAACAGTTTTAACTTAAACTTAAGTCAGCCCCTATTCTGAGCAAAATAGGGTATTTTCGCAAATTATGAATACTGTTGAAAATGTGAGGAAGATTTAAAGTTTATATTTCTGATTCCGATCTTTGTACTAAAAATATGTAGTTGTAATATTTTCATTAATAATATAATTATTGATTCGAAAACCTCACATTCCGAAAAGGTTCTAATTAGCTGCAACGTCATTATGACATAGAAACCGCCATTGGCTAGTAAGTCGGCTGTCACCGACGTTGCCCGGCGTGACGTCAACGCCGCCGAATTCACGAACAAAAACAATCATGTCGTTTAGCGGCAAATCGAAAATGGCCTTTTTTAAATCGTTTTAGAAAAATTAGTCGTCAAAATAAAATCAAAATCAAAATAACTTCATTATCATAATTTATTTCTTAATTCTTTGCGATAATAAAAATAAAATAAAACAATGAAAATACCCAATCATTCCGGGAGCAGTTTTAATTTTGATGATTTTTAAATATTATTATTATTAAATATTATTAAAAAAAATATTTTAATAATATCGATCAAAGCACTATTCCACCAAAAAGCGTTGTCTCCATTTGCCTAATTTTTGCTAGTTATTTAGTTAAGTTATTCAGGCAATAGAAAGTTACCTTTACCATACCAAAAGGAAAAAACCCTATTCATCATTCTATTTAGACGGCGCGAAACGCCGTTTGCGTTTGCTTGGTTCCTTTCCCACATTTTGTGGAACTGCTCGCGCTTGTGATTTTTTTTTTTATTACAGAAAAAAGATTTTTTTTCATGTTTACAAAGCTACTGCAAGTAGCTTGTCGGCAGGAACAGTGTAGACAGAAACAGTACAATTAAGTATAATACAATACAGGAAAAAAATATTTCAATTTAATAAAATACATAACAAAAACATAAATAAGTATAAAAATAATAATAATAATAAAAATACGTCTAAAAAAAATTTTTTTTAAGTGCACTAGGAGTCAGTCAATTTAGAAAATCTGATTCCAATAGCCATTTTTTTAACAATAGCGCAAATTTAGGTGTCGAGCAACATTTTTTCAAATCATATGGAAGCATATTAAATATAAGCTTTCGCTTATATATAAACAGTATGGTTCTGTTATTTATTTGTGTTCTATTTCCGCAAAGCGAAAAAACAGACGAGTCCTGTTAGTTGTAGTAGTTAGTAGATAGAAAGGCTTGGCGTACGTTAAATAAGGGATTTTTTTGATATTTAAAAACGCCACAAATTTCTCACATCAATGTCAATGGGGTTGACTTATCGTACTCGGATTCCGTACAAAAAATATTTGCGGAAAATGATAACATAGATATCGAACAATTCATTCCGAAAAATTGGGAATAGTCCACGACACGTGCACGAAATACTAGCCTTCCTTCATATATTTTGCAGTCTATTTCAGTTATAATCACACTTATTTTAATGTTGTGTATTAGTTTACCATTTGTTGAATTCACATTTGTACTCTTATTATTTTTTTAAATATTCTAGTTTATATTCAGTTTGTATTGTTTCTAAATACCTATCTGTGAACATTAATAATTGGTCTATTTTTTTATCATCCTCTTATGTTTATTGTATTACTAAGACTGTTAATGTTCCTTAAATAAATAAATAAATATCCAAACATTCTCATAAACGTCTTACTAATTCACTTGCTTACTAAAAACGTGACATTATAGATTGTGACAACTTTAGAAATCTCCTATTTTGTTTCTTCCGCGGACTTCTTGAAATAAAAAAGGTTGTCTTAAAAGAGGGATATTTGTTTATTTTAGAAAGTAGCCATTTTCGTAAAAATAAATTAAGTGGAAACAACTTTTATTTGTGCTTTATTATATTACTAGCTTTTCCCCGCGGCTTCGCTCGCATGGTATTACGGGAAATTACTGTAGCGCTTGCACTTATCAATTATCTCCCCCCCCACCCCACCCCCATCCCCTCCCGCATTCCATATATTCATTCCCTTACATTCAGTTTTCAAACATCTCGCCTACCACCTAAACTTCATAATGCTATAGCTCAAAGAAAAAAAGAATTACTTATCAAATTTTGTTCATTCGTTCGGAATTTATGCGCTTACAACATTTCGGATGTTTATTTTTATTTAAATATTTGGAAGTTCGTTATTTATATTTATCATTCAGTCTTTATAATCGTTACGAATTATAGGTTTAATGTAGGAACTCTCATCTGACATTTATTCCAAGCTAATCCAAAAAAAAAAACGAATTCTAATATTTGAATTTTCTGCAATAGTAGCTGACCAGTAGACTGAGTACCTACCAGCATAGAGCCCAAAAATATATCAACATTGTTTCCATGGAAAAGATTTTTTTCTGACGTTAGCAAAAACTCGCTTTTGTTAGCAACAGAAAACGTATAACAAATATAATATATTAATATTTATAATTTCATAACGCCAGAGCTTACCATCATATACAACCTGTAGTCTGCGCATATAATTTAGCTTTATATTGGTGAAAGAATTATTAAAGTCTTTATATTGTGTTATGCGTGAAAAGGTCATAAACAAACTCGAACAGTTTCGCATTTATAATATTAGTATGGATATTCTTATTTATATTTATTCTTTGAAAATTATAGGTTTCAATGATTTTTAAGTAATATGTTAATACGCTTTTAACTTTCCAATTTTATGTTTTATTCTTTCTCTTCTTTTCATTTCCTCAATTTTCCCTCTTTTTGTATAAATCATGGTCCATATATATTCACACTTATCCTAATTTGACTGTCCTAAAACGGGAATCATCCTAGTTGGACAGTCAAAACATTTTATAAATAATGTACATAAATGTGTAAATATTTTACTAAATAAATGAAATAAATAAATAAATATTCGTTACCCGGAAATATTTGTCTTTAAAAAAATCGCAAATAAATTTAAAAAATAAATAAAATAAAATAAGAATCGATCGTTTTTTTTTAATGTACTGATTTCAAATTTGTTTAAATTTGTGTTTCTTGTAATCTAAAATCTAAACATGTCAATATATTTACATTTATACATACTTTTGAAAAAAAAAATACAAATTCATGGTTTATATCAAAAATGTGTTACCAATTATTGTTTTCTTTTTCGGAATAAAATTAAAAAATAAATATTAATAAAATGGTAACCACGCCCAGGTGAGGTTTACGAACTTTGGCAAAATTTTGCGACTAGATCTGAATATCGATATACTTTTCAATCTTCCTCCTCTCACTCCTTTCAGTCGTAGAACTTGCTTCCTACTGGCTACGGACAATTGGGACTCTTGTCCGGAATGCTTTGCTTACACCCCTTCCGTATTATGTTTTATATTACTATACGCACAGGCCCAGCTTCGGTGTAATTAAACCGACATTGGTCCAGGATTAATGCCGTTTTAACCGGACAAACGCCGTGGTAATAAGTCAAGATATTCACTTGTCGGACTTCGAGCGCCGAGTCATATTTACGCTGCGATTGTAAATAAGGAGACTTAATTTTTTTTTGTTTTATTTTTTTTATAATTGCCTCATGCCCTGGCAATGTCGATGTCTGATCCGGATGGCGATTTCTTAATCTTTTATTTCGTGCCATTAAATCATGTATAGCGGGCATTAAGTTTTGAATAACTAGTTTGCTTCCGAAAATCCGCAGATGCGCCCGGGCCCAGATTGATCCGGCGCGGGCGGCACCTGCGCCAGGTGCGCGGTCCCGGTGCGCAGAGACCAGTGCGCACTAGGAGCCGCACAGATTTACTACGCAAGTGGCGCAGATGGAAATTATATTATGTCCAGAACCACTTCTTGGATGCGAGTTATTTAAGTGCAACTCAAAAGAGCTGAAGTTTGTTGGGTTTATTACCTTTTTGAAGTGAAAACTTCTTTAACACCGTTGTTGTTTGAAATTCGATGAAACGAAAAGTAGCGACATTAAAATGAAACAAACATATATATCTATGAGATTTAGCTTGCGAAAGAATGAGAAAGAATAATCGATGTCCTCTCTGTGCGGGGCTTCGTAGAATAAAGTGAAAAATAATTTTTAAACTTTGTAAAAATTATAATAAATAAACCCTACAATTATCCTACTTCTGATACTCTACATTCGTCCCATTCTCTCGAAGTTTAGTTTTCTGAAGGTTTCACTTCTACTGCGTGTGAATTGCACACATGATTTTCTTAAATTTTTAATTTAATGTTCTAAATAAATAAATTAGCCCACAGGACCCTTAGTTTTTTGCTATAATATTATGTTGTGTAAAAATCTGTTGCTATATTTTATTTATAATATCAAGTTATTGTAATAGACGTAAGGAAATCTGTTGATTTTCCGAAATGAATAAAATAAAATTTTAAAAAATCAAGTGCAATTTACATGCGAAATATTCACCCACACAATCTCAACCAATGGGAGCATTGAAAAGTGAGCTCATAATCAAAGCGGCCAATGCGATGCTTGCTAGGTATTGTTCATAGATAAGGTTTCATTCTATCTCATTCTCTCGCAGGCTAAATCGTGTAGATGTGTGTATTTGTCTCTTTTTAGTGTCATTTCCAGTTCATCGCGTTTCAAATCACAACGGTGCTAAATAAGTTTCACTACAATAGTGTTGATTATTGCGGTTTGAGGTTTGAGTGGTAAGCGAGTGAATGTATACTGTCAATATTTATGTTTATTTCGTGAAAACCTCACTAGGAGAAATTGTACCGAGCTATTTTATTTCATAACTTCGACACTGTTCATTACTTACTTGGTTACCCGTGGGATTTTAATACTACCTACTATTTGGGTCCGTTCTATACATAGGAAACCTTTTAAGTAGGTTTACCTGAATAAAAAAGAGACTCTAGTGGAAAATAGGCTCGAACATACTTCCCCGTCAAGGAAAACTAATGTCGGGTCTGTAATATCGTTCTTGCGTAAAAATTATTCAAGCCATCGTATTTTCAAAGGGAACATACGAAAATACGGTCTAGCACTAACACAGCACGGTACCTACCTCGAAAGTTTTCTACATAAGAATACGATAGTATGCCAACTAAATAATTAGTTTTCTGTGCCAATATTTAAATTCAGAAAATCCGTTACATAATTTTATTTATTTTTTGTTTGAATCATTTACAGAGTGTTAACAATTATTACAATAATAGAATTGCCGTTGGGATGTACATAGCTATTAACAATCCAATTAGTAATGTTCACAGCATGAGTAATCAATGTTCAGTTGTTACTAGATGGAAATGCTTGTAGTGATAACAGAAATAATGATAATCAAAATGAAATATAAAACATAGTAGTGTCAAATATAATACATAACTTGCAGAGAAAGAGAAAAAAGAAAGACTGAAAGAAAGGGTATGATAATAAAGCAGATACATAACTGTTCTCCACGAAGGGTCATGGTAGGAGTTGGATAATTTATTTTATGTTTATTTTCCTCTTATTTTTGTGTTTGCACGCAAAAACAAAAAGTTCTTAAAATGGCTCACACTACGTTTTTTCTGACTAAAATTACACATACATATTTTATTAAACAAATGTATTATAAACGTTATTATCACCTCACTTTTTTGTCGTTTCGTGTAAAAATAATTAATAAAAAATTCCCAAAGTTTTTAGCGATTCGAAACTTTGGTTTGAGAAAGATGTACGTTTTACTTATTTTGTGGTTAGTTTTTGTATTTGAGTATAAAGCGTGGCCTTTTTCGTTCTGACATTATATACATCACATTTCTCACAATGATAGTAAGATAGATACAACTATTTCTATGAGACTTGAGACACCCTTTATAACGGATAAATATATTTTAAGGGTTACATATTACATCATATCATCTTTAACATCAGACGTCATTCATAGTTACAACCTCTTTTTATTTTAACGGCGTCAAGTTTTTTTTCCTAGAAGTTCTGCGAATAGTAGACCTCGTCTCTAAAAAAGGTATGCATCTAATTTTATCTTCCATACTAATATTATAAATGCGAAACTGCTCGAGTTCGTTTATGACTCTTTCACGCATTAACCAACAAAAAGACTTTAAAAATTCATTCACCAATAGAAAGCTAAATTATATGTGCAGACTACAGGTTGTATATGATGGCAAGCTCTGGCGTTATGAAATTATAAATATTAATATATTATATTTGTTATACGTTTTCTGTCGCTAACAAAAGCGAGTTTTTGCTAACGTCAGAAAAAAATCGTTTCCATGGAAACAATGTTGATATATTTTTGGGCTCTATGCTGGTAGGTACTCAGTCTACTGGTCAGCTACTACTGCAGAAAATTCAAATATTAGAATTCGTTTTTTTTTGGACAAGCTTGGAATAAATGTCAGATGAGAGTTCCTATATTAAAAATATAATTCGTAACGATTATAAAGACTGAATGATAAATAGAGTATTTTTTATTATATTAACGAACTTCCAAATATTTAAATAAAAATAAACATCCGAAATGTTTGTAAGCGCATAAATTCCGAACGAATGAACAAAATTGGATAAGTAATTCTTTTTTTCTTTGAGCTATAGCATTATGAAATTTAGGTGGTAGGCGAGATGTTTGAAAACTGAATGTAAGGGAATGAATATATGGAATGCGGGAGGGGATGGGGGTGGGGTGGGGGGGGAGATAATTGATAATTGCAAGCGCTACAGTAATTTCCCGTAATACCATGCGAGCGAAGCCGCGGGGAAAAGCTAGTAAAATATAAAGCACAGTTTTGAAATTGCTTACATTTATTTGATACTAGCTTTAGTACCTAGCGTTGCCCGGGCTTTAGATCGTGTCTCTAATTTTAGATCTGAGTATATTTAACTCATTCAGATGTAAAAGTAGTGTAACTAAACTCACTACTAGTAATTCTTCCTTTCTACCTACTGTTAAATTAAATGCAAGCAAATCACTTTGTAAAACACAATTTAATCAAATTAATGTCATTGAGCAGGTACTTTAACAACAGTGCGGCTTCGATTTTAATTTTTTTTCTTTAAAAACAAAAAATATTTTCAGTGTCGTTGCGCTTTAAAAGAATATTTGACAGTTAAATTGATGTTGCCAGCCTTGTAATTCAATTCAATTCAATTCAATTTATTCACTTTAAAAACATTACAAAATTAAAATTTCAAATCGTTTTTAAAATAGAGAAAATAAACATTGTAATAAGCCTTACTAATTTTGTAGTTCTATTTTTAATATTTTCTGCCCTTAATTGATAGGCTTTACCTTTTATTTTTCTTTTTCAATATTTTATTAATTTTTATTTTATTTTTCTGTGCCTTGTTCTGTTTCACTTTTCGTTTAGATTCATTAGTATTATCTTCTTATAATAATAATAATAATTTGGATGATTTATATAGCGCCGTTTTTGTGAAAAATCACCTCAAGTCTTCTTCAATGAATTACATTGATGGTTATAACCTTCAAAAGTAATTAAAAATACATATTCCAACAAAAAATCTAGGTATATAGTGTAGTACCATCATAATTTTCAATACCAACACAATATTTATACAAAACGATTTTTTCGAAGCAGCCATTATTATCTTTTGTGTAATCAAATTTAATGTGCTATCCAAAGTGATTCAGAAAAATATTAACGTTTTGGGGAATTCTTTCAAATGCGTTGGATCCCGAGAATAAAGATAAATAAGATGGTGGTTATCCTTTATGGTTTTATCTCGAGATTTTTATTCATAATGTCCACATTGCTGGTTCCCTAGCTCATTATTTTATTATTTGTTTTGAGACCCTCGTATTTTTCATGGGCCATTAGAATTGTTTTAGGCAAATATCTCAATTTATATAAATACAGTCAGTGTTTGGTTAGAGTGGCATTGGTTGAGTGTGCTCTGTGTTGTCTGCCCAGGTAGAACAGGTGTATTGCAGGAGAACCATTAGGAGTCCTTTCTTCTGTGGCTGTGACAACTTTAGTTACGAACCGGCTATTATGTTGTCGCATAATTCGACTTAAAAAGCTCCTTCTGGAGCTGTTATTGTATGAAACAGGCGTCATTTGTCAATCTTTATTTTTTTTACAATATAATGAACGCAATGTTCTGCTGTGCTTTAAGTAACATCTAAAAAATTCGCGTTAAAACTTGATTTACAATAAGTATGTTTAATACTCGCACACACCTCATAAATGTATTCGTGAGTATGGGATGTATCGCGAGCATCTCCTATCCTTATCCTTTATTCCTCTTCCTTCCCCCTTTACTTACTTTTTTGGTGATTTTTTTATTCACATGAACTCCACACTGGGGGCCCTGAGGAAAATAATTTCTCTCAGGGCCTATGTCATCTTTGGGGATGCTGTGTGGAGGGTTTTTTAAGGAAAAGGAGGAGATGAGAGTATTGGGAAGGAAAGGGGTGTAAGTGGTGGGTAGAAATCTGGGGTTCAGAGGGTCCTGGTCATCCGCCTGCAAGACCTAGACAAACCTCACCCCATGCACACAGCTCAAGAGTCTCAACTACTCCCAACCATCTGGAGCCTGTAAGACTATGGCATACTGAATTGGGGGATGTTGTGAGGATGAAGATTGTGGAGAGAGAAAGGAGATGGGAAGAGGAAGGTGGGGAATCAGATCCGATCTATAAACATGGTTAATGCCGTTTCAAGCAATGTTTCAATTCTGAATGGTGATCTTACACAAGGGCTGTGTCTTCCACTCATTGGACGCAAATAAATTGTGAAAAAACCACTTAAAAAATTAAATTTAGTAGTGCACGCCGGGATTTGAACCCGCGATCTCCGGTTAGCTAGTCGAGTGCCTTACCCCTCGAATACGTAGGCCATCTTAATTATTTTTAAGAAACACTAAAACTCAAATCTCTAAGCGAGAATCCTTTTTGGATTAACTTCACAATACGTATATTTTATATTATTGAATTGTATGTAAGCTATTTGTTTCTTACGTATAAATAAATAAATAGATAATATCTAAGTTTCAAGTTATAAAAAATTTTAAATTGTTTTTAAATTGCCATTAAGGTGATTTCTCACAAACGATGATATGTAAATTATCCAATTATGCTTATCAATCGCCTCTGTTCTGGCTGAACAAACAGAGACAAACATCCGCATCTTTTTCTATTTCTTGCACCTTTTATGTGCTTGCCCCTAGCGGCCGATTCCTCGTGTATGTATTATACATCCTATATTTGGCAGTTTACCTGTCGAACCAATAATATCTAAGACATCAAAGTCAAATATATTTTAAACCCATAGGATGCATTATAAGAATATTCGATGTTTTAAAAAATCTAAAATTAAATACTTTTAAATTAAATACATACATGGCACCAACTCAGATTCATCTGGATTCAAACGTATTGTAAACCGGCGGGATGATAAAGGTTTTAAATTATTCGTCGTTTTTAAAGTAACAAAATTTAATTATTTTATGTTGGTACCCAAGTAGTTAATATTACAAAATAAGAGCTTGGACAAAAGTGAACCAATTTCAAAACAAAGTAGAGTAAGAAAATCAGAGTGTGCAATTCACACGCGGTAGAAGTGAAACCTTCAGAAAACTAAAGTAAGCAAGAGTGGGGAGGCTACGGAACACTTTTTTTTATCAATATGAAAGATGATTTTGTCGTCAAATTCCAGTGCAACTTTTCCTATACATTTGGTAATCTTGTTAGTATTTGTGTTTTCTTCTTCGGAGTCGCTAGATATCGCTTTCTTTTGTGTTTTTCTTTGCCTGTTAATTTTGGAGTGATTCGGAGATTGGATATTGATTTTACAAAAATAAAAATACACCAGTACACCACAGATTCTCAACCTTTTTTTGCCCACCGCCCACTTTGAAAATATTTTCTCTTTTAGCGCCCCTCAACTGCCCCATCCTATCCCATTATGCCCCCTTCGTTGCAGGGGATATGGATGGGGGCGGAACGGGACGGGTTTCTCGGTCTCCTACCGCCCCCCTGAAAACCTGAAACGCTCCCAATTCCCTTTTGACCTTCTTCCGCCCCCTGAAGGTCTGAAACGCCCCTGGGGGCGTTATCGCCCGCATTGAGAACTTATGCACTACACCAAAGAAGATTTGCATGACTGTGGATTTATTGTATTATATTGGAACCGAGACCCGTGAATTAAATAAATATTTTATTGCTATCTCATTCTCCCACAGGTTAAATCCTATAAATGTACGTGTTTGCCTCTTTTTAGTTTCGTTCCCCTCCGTTTCATCGAGTTTCAAATCATCGAGTGTTAAAGAAGTTTTCACTTCAATAATCATTTAAACTCACTTTTGAATACGGTCCTGATCTAATAAAATTATCGTCGCGCATCACGTTTGATTTTTTTTTTTAGAATCACATTTATCATGCGTTACGATGTCCACCTGCTTGTTGAGACAAAAAAGTAGTCGCCCATTTTAAAATGAGCGATACACAAAAGAGCGATAATTAAATCTGTGAAAAATATTCAAATGACCACAACATGATATACAACCCCAAGAAGACGGATCTAATCGCATTCCACCACGGAAAAAATCCCGAGAAGATGCTCCCAGTACAATTTAATGAGGTAAACATAAATACATCTGACAACGTAAAATACTTGGGGCTCATCATTACTTAAGACCTCTCGGACGATGGTGATATTGAATTACAAAGGAAAAGATTCAGTACTGTCTAATACGATTGCCCGAAGATTCTTCCAATGCAGCATCAATGTAAAAAAATCATTGTTCGATGCATTTTGTACTAGTCTATGTACGTGTGAAACATTGTGCCACTACCGAATCAACTCGATTGAACGACTACGCATTCAATCTGCAGAATTATCCTACAGAATTGTATTTGGATTCAGAAGATACAGCAGCCAATCGACAATGTTTACATAACTAGGACTGAATGGATTCGCCGGCCTGATGAGACACCGGGTCACTGGAGCCAGGATGCGGCTAATGGCCTCCAACACGGTGATGAACGCAGCCTTCCAGCACCAAACGCCACTCCAGAGTGAGCAATGGACCCGAGATCACTCAAGACCACGCCCTCCAAAATTCACTTTATATAATTTTTTTTCTATTCTACTGGTTTCTTTTCTAAAAATGTACAGTATTATCTTATTAAACTATAAATACGTATAACTTAATTTCATTATTCTCCACAAATACTGCAATAAAACATCTCCTTTGAAAAGTCATTAAAAGTGATGAAAGAAAGTGATACTTTAAAATTGGTTAAATATGTTACGTTAGGTCAGCTTATGGGCTGTTTAAAAATAGAAATAAATCATAACTTTTAATGACTTTTCAAAGGGGTGTTGAAGTGGAACTTTGTTGAGTTGACGGCCGGCGTGGTCTAGCGGTAAGGCTTTTGACTCGCAATCCGAAGGTCGCGGGATCGAATCCCGGCGTGGCAAATAAATTTCATTTGATGAATTTGTGTTATCTCACAATTAATTAATTAAAAATAATATATAGTAAATTGTGGCACGTTCCAGAGTGGAAGATACTATCAGTATCGCCCTGGTGTAAGACCACCATTCAGAATTGAAACGTTGCTTGAAATAGCTTTATCCGCGTTTGGTGACCAGATCTTAATAGCCAGGTACTTCGCACCTTCCTCTCCTTCCCTTCCCCACTACCTTCAGCCTCACAACACACCCCAATTGCGGATGCCATAGTCTCAAAAAAGTTGTCATGGAATCGTTTAGAACAGTTTTGGAACAATTCAAGTGGATGAAGGTGTTAGGTTATAATTTCTATTTATAATGATGAAATTAGGTACTTACTAACCCTTGGAAGCATCAGTTATTAATAATAACTTTCACAGATTCACGCAATTACACAAAATATTCTCTGCAATATACTTATAAATCCGTAACATCGATTTAGTTACCATACTTACCTTCCGAAACTTTCGGACGACGGAATAATAATAAGATTACTGTATTTAACATGATGTAGTAACTGGAGGAACAGGTGATGAAAAAGAAGTAAACGAGGGTAGATCAATAAATTCGCGGTTAGGACGGCCGACCAAGATATCGTATTATCTCTTTCAGAGGACCATCTGTAATTCTTTGGTAAATATCTTTAAATATTCCACCAGTTGTCCGAGGAATGAAAAAACTCACAACCACAACTGACTTCGAATTTCAAACTTAAAAAAAATTATCTTCAAGTGCAGGTGGCGTATTACGTTTTTTTTTTCTTTCTGAGAAACGTTTGCACACTTGACCTTCCAAGCAAGAGGAAGTTCAAGGTCTACATAAGATTTTGAAAAAGCACCCTCCCGCCTTTACTTTTTCCCGTCCCGCAGAAAATTGATACTTCTTTATCAAATTTAGCGCACTTCAAGTTCAAAACAAGATGAAAATAATGATAATGGTTATTTTTACTGTGATGTACGTATGATTACTCTGCGTAAAGACCGGGCAACGCCGGGGACTTCAGCTGGTTCAGCACATTTGCGCACATTCTAGGAGGGAAAATATCTGCTCTCTGGTGAAAGACAGCCTTTCAAAATTGAAACGAATGTGACAGGTCCTGAATAGCCAGGTACTCCCCGGCCTTCTTATTTCCCATTCCTAGCCCTTCCCGCTATCACCAACTTCACAACATCACCATGCGATGCCATAGTAGCTTTGGCTCCAGATGGCCAGGAGAAGTTGGGACCCTTGTGAAGTACCAATTAATTTATTGAATTAATTTTAAAAATTCTGGCCCAAGCAATTTTTCGAGTGTCAGAAATATTTTTGAATGTATGGCGATGTTATTGAAAAGCTGTTAAAAGTGTTTAGACGATATTAAAAAAAGGTTATTCCTCGTAGGTTAACCGTTCACAAACACTTTTACAGTCAATTCTTCTCACTCTATAACGCAGTCTCTTTCATAGTCGACGGTCGTTACACTTACACGGTCGTTACACTTACATATTCAGATTTCTTACTTTATTTAGCACAGATCATTTAAATACACCCAGCATAACCACATCACGCCATCCGCCCCTGGCCCGAGGAAGGTAGAGGGTATAACAACATTCATATACAATATTATAATAGCCCGTGTTCCACCTGCCGCATACAGATTTAGTGCGCTCAAGATGTGCCAAGTACGTACCCGGCGTACCCATAAAACCAGACCCAGGCGCCTCAAATCCACAGCCACGTGCCCGCAGATGCTTCTACCATCCACTTCCACCTTCCGGGCAGGCCATCACGGCATCAAGCCATCAAGATAATGAATGACGATTCCATGCTTCGTGTTTAAGTCTATTAAGGAGGTGTTTAAAATGCGTAGCAGGTAGCCCCGATTTAAGACAGGACATCCTTTAGTCAACTTTTGAAAGTGGATAGTTGATGATATCCTAAAAACTTAATGGTTTCGTCTATTTTTGTATAAATTATCCATTAATAATTATTTTACAGTTCTGTTGTATTGACAATGCGACCCTAAGCAATTTATTTATGAAGATGTAAGATTTTGTTGAATTTATTTAAGATTGTAATTGGTCGATATAATAATTTTAGAAGGTATTTACTGGAGGCAATGGAAAATCGCAAAATCTGTAGTACCTATAATTTGGTTGATATTCTCAAAATAAAATCAAAAAAGGAAAAGTTAAAAACAAAATATTAACGGAAAAAAGAAAAAAATTTAAAAAAAATAAAAGTAAAAAGGAAAAAGAAAAAGTTAGAAGTTAATGGTAAAAATAAAAAAGTTTAATACAAAGCAAAAAATAAAAAGTAAAAAGTATTTCATAAATACATAATAATATGTTTCCCAACTATTATCTATAATCATTTTTTTATGTTTTATTTTGTTGAATACAGTATATTTATTTAAAATCGCGCACGCCGTTTTTTGTTTGGTACTTTGTGCATATCCTTAATTATTATAATTTATTTATATATTTTTTTATGTTTAAATAAAGCCCCGATTCATTGTGGAATCAATCTTACAAATCAGGCATTAGTGCGGGCACCCTCACTGTCGTGCGGGACAGGTGTAGGTATTGTATTTGGTATTACTAATATTAATGTAATTTGTATTCTCTCTTTTATTCCTTTAATTGAATTTTTTTTCCTTGAATTGAAAAATATCTAGGTACACTGATTCAATTTTGTAAAATAAGTATTGCGAGTAATAGTTTTGTGAATAGTAGATCACGGGTCTAAAAAAGTATGTTTCTAATTTTATCTTACTTTATAAATCAAAACCAAAATTTCCCCTGAAATCACTTTAAGTGGATATGGATTATGGATTAATTACCTACGTTATTATTAACCATATATTTTATAAAACTTTTTATTTTATTTAAAATAAGGAATAATACAATTTGTCCAAAGATACATCTCAATCTAAATGACAATTCTTTTTGAAGTGAAAACTTCTTTAGCACCGGTGTGATTTGAAACTCTATGAAACGAAAAATAGCGACACTAAAAAGAGACAAACACAAACATCTGTAGGATTTAGCCTGCGAGTGAATGAGATAGTACAATCTCTCCTCTCCTCCTACATGGTCTCTTTGTGCGGTGCTTCGTAGCCTTTCGGTCTCCCCTTATGCGGTGTTCCATAGCATCCCCACTTTTAGTTTTCTGAAGGTTTCACTTCTACTAATATTGAATAATAAACTCCAACTTAACTTGACAATTTCGCGTTTGAAAAAAATCTTTGCTGATCCATTGAAACGACTACCATCTTGAAACAGAAACGGAACATGCAAAATAAATTGCAAACACACTAACAGATAAAATGCAAAGTGATCGAATTAATACGGAACAGTCAGTTATTGTTTTTGTATTGTTTGGCGTAACCTAACCTGTATTTTGGCGTGAATAACAAGAACCAACCATGAGATGGAGTAACAGAACTTTCACAAAAAAAATTGTAATGTACGTAATTTATTACATAGAAAAATTATGACAACTTTGTTAACAAAGTGAACTTAGTGAACAATTTGTGCCTTCCCATAATAATAATAATTTTGGTAGTACTTAATTTGTTTTATTTCGGAAGGTGGGAAGACTAGTGTGATTACATACATCCCATAAAGTTATATATGCAAATGTAAGTAAGAAACTGTAAGTTTTGTAAGGTCATTTCAAAAAAATTCTCCAGTCCTAAAGATTCTAAATTTTCCAACCTTTCAAAATAAATAACAACTCTACTTTTGCAACTAATCTTCTCATAAATGTAATATTGAAACTATTGGAGAGTAGCAAATCTAAAATCTTGCAATGTCCAGTGTTACATAGTGTCCTCCGCTTGCGAAGTCGTACCTTCTCCAAGGGTAAACTTTCGTTTATTTATTGTTAAGTTTAACTAAATTATTGAAGCCTTTTGCAGCTCTACAAATCCAAGAGTTTTAAGAGCCTTATTGATAATATTATTAAAGGTAGTTTGCTATCAAACATTATAACTAGGTCGGTAATTTCACCAACGCCATTTAAATTTTTATCATTTAAGACATATTGAAATATTATTGGATTATTTATTCTGTAAAAATGAATGAACTGACATTTATTTATGTTTAATGCTAGTTTGTTGATAGAGCACCATTCAAAAAGATTTCTTAAATTATTTTGAAATATAATGCAATCATTAATGTTATTAATCACTTTATAAAGTTTCATGTCATCAGCAAAAAGTAACACATTTATGTTAGTAAATATATCAACAATATTATTTTAAATATAATAAAACAAAATGGGCCCTAAATGAGAGCCTTGCGAATGAATGCACCCGATTAAGAAGTAGGTTTGTGGGTTCAACTAATCAAACAATGTTTAAACAATGCGCTTCTTCAGTCTCTATTAATAATAATTACTATCTCCCCGAGTATGATCATTAGTTGATGTGTGGGGATGTATCAGTGAGGCCTCGTTAAACGATTCCCTGGAATCATTCATCAAGAAGCGGTCGCCACTAATTGATTGCTTGGGGTTCAAATCTCCATCAATTTATCAGAAAGGCATCGGCCGAGATATGGAATGAGATTATTGACTCGGGCCATGGGCGAGTATAAAGCTTAGTTCACATTGAGCTATATATCTACGAGCAGATATCTGTTGATTCGCGAGCGCTTATCTTTTGTCCTTTCACACGAGGCAATCAAATATTTCTTCCTGTGGTAGAAGAGGGGGTCAGTCGAATTATGGAGCGACAACGGAACGCATATTTTTTGTACTGAAATCTGTCAACTTGACATCTGTCATCCACGGGTCTAGTCAGCTCCGTAATTACAATGACCCCCTCCTGTTTTAGTCGGAGAAGGGAAGAGTTATCTTCTGGGATATCGCGTCTGGAGCGGTTACGTCTGAGATGGGTATTGTCTATGATTGATCTGCGCTTAAAAACGCTTAGGTGTGAACGGTCTGAAGGGATTGTATGGAGAGCGTTATTTGGCGCGCTATGATCTTTTATATTTGATAGCATAGTGTGAACCAGCTTTGATACGGTGAACAGCTTTGTAGAGGTACAAGATTCAACAAGATTTACGAAGTACGAGGGAAGTACCTATCCACCATAAGTGATAAGATTTATTGATGCATTGATATGGAGGATAAACACGGTGCTCCAAAAAAAACGAACCAACCGATTAACATAATTATTAGGCGATTACCAAAACCTTACCCGATATATAATGCCTTATTATTTATTATCTACCTTTATACAGCACTTCAAAAAGGGCATTCAACTTGTCTTATATTAAATATGAAAAGTGTTCGTTTACTTCGACCTAAAATAGTAATATTTTTAGAAAACGTTAATGAGTTAACATCACATTGTAATATTTAATCATAGAAGATAATATATGGGACTTTCAAACTAAGTTTTGTAACAGAAAAAGATACGGTCGCATCTAGTAAGTGTGATACAGATAAATATAATTGAAGGGGATAAATCCCTTAAATTAGTTCAGTGGATAGAGCAGAACCCCGGCAAGGCCAAGGACATGGGTTCAATTCCTAAATGCGACAGTATCTCTTTCTGATTTTTCTGTTTCAAACGTTAAAAATTGAGAGTCGCTAATATTGTCTGCAACGGTTAAATATTACGATTTGAGATTTTACTCGTTAGGGCAGTTTTCTAGTCTAGAAAAAAAAAACAATTTTTTTTTAAACGCATTTTTCTGAAATCCACTTTTTTCTCATATCTCAAGTTCTAATAAACCAATTAACTTGAAATTTGGTGTGAGCCTTCTCTATATATTACTTTATCGCATGAACTAGCAATTGTTTGGATTAAAAAATAATTTGTTTTCTTTTTCGGATTACTAGGAGGGTTGCAATCGTGTCAACCAGGGTGCGCCATATTTTTGAGACCCCCCACTTCAACACCCTGTAACTTTTAATTTTTTTAATTTTTTCGTTCGATTTTTTTTAATGTATTCTTTAATGTTTAATAAAGATTTGGTAAAATAATAGCTACAAAAATATTAATGGTTTTTTTATTGCCCCTGAAAAAACACATAATACCTCCTTAAGTTATTCTATAAATAAAAATAAATTTTCTTTCTAGTGTTGCAAAAGTCAATAGCTATCCCACATTAAAATAATAATGGATATTATGTATCCAAGACACTCTAGAATTCATTTAATTCGGGAAGAATCTTGCAATCATTTATAAAGATTTCAGCCAGTAAGTATATGCTTTGAGAAAACGAATATTATGTTGGTAGTTCTTCGTCCAAGTATTATGCAGATAAATATGACCGAAGGGGAGAGGGTCGATTTAACTCAGTGGTTAGAGCAAATACCCTGCAAAGCTAAGGGCCTGGGTTCAATTCCTAGATGCCACAATCTTTTTCTGATTTTCTGTTTCAACTTTTCGTTTAAGAGTCACTAATATTATCTTAATCTTCAATGATTAAATATAAAAGTAATATTGGAAAGCAAACTTCTCTGGTGTTAAAATACTAATCAAAAACTTTTCTTGAAGAAACTCGCAGGAATCGGAAAAGTCTCTCACACATCTTACGTAATATGATAATATTGTAGATAAGTTTGTTGCTACCTACAGAAGTTAGTTAGAACACGAATGTTAGGTTTTACCTCGCCAGTGTTAACTTTGGAGGCGTTGAGATGCGCAAACTTTGGCCAAACTACCAGTTAGAAGCTCTGGAGCACTATCCGGATTTCAATCAAAAACTTCAAATAAGATTATATTCCAGATATAATGGAATTCTTGGCTAACTTTTGCCCATTTCCAATGTTACCTCCATCCTTGATTTCGGGAAGACATCAGTCCCTTGCATTGACACAGGAAACACAAAATATTTTTTTAGGATTTTATAATAAATTTTCCTTACATCGGTAAACATGTTTGGCACGGATATTAGACGAATATTTTTTTCAGTCAATTAAGAGGGTGTATTCATGTAAAAACACAGAATCTATTCATCAATAGTCAGAAATCCCCCAATATTAACTATCCCCTAATAATATTGACTAGCTTATTTTTAAGTGAAGACTTATTTAGCACCGTTGTGATTTGCAACTCGATGAAACGAAAAAACGACGCTAAAAAGAGACAAACACAAACATTCTATAGAATTTTACCAGCGAGAGAATGAGGAGAACAATTGGGAGCAACGTTTCAATTCTGAAAGGTGGTCTTACACCAGGGCGATACTGAGAGTATCTTTCACTTTGGAACGTGCCGCAAATATACTATATATTATTTTAAATTAATAAATTGTGAA
The DNA here is from genome assembly GCA_936435175.1 of Glyphotaelius pellucidus. Taxonomy (NCBI): domain Eukaryota; kingdom Metazoa; phylum Arthropoda; class Insecta; order Trichoptera; family Limnephilidae; genus Glyphotaelius; species Glyphotaelius pellucidus. The sequence continues at coordinate 8,964,619 of OW386542.1, forward strand.
ATAACTCAAATTAATGAAATAAAATTTATTTGCCACGCCGGCACCGGGATTCGATCCCGCGACCTTTGGAATGCGAGTCAACAGCCTTACCGCTGGACTGCGCCGGCCGTCAAAGGAAGTCGTAGTTTCCTGTTTCCAGGTTGCTTCTGAAATTCCTATACTTGGAACTACGATCATCCCAAAGACTTCATTTTCACACCACGCGAGACGTTATAAAGTTTGTTTGTATCAGTAAAAATATTGGCCCATATTCTATACTGCCTAAGTTTTCCAATTTAATTTCGATATATCACGAATCACAATTTCCTATAAGCAATTATGTAATTAAATGAAAAGTGGTGTTTTACAAAGTTATGTATTTTCTTTTAATTAAAACGACGCCACAAAGTGATTTTGCAAAGATTGAAGAAGTAATTTTTCAGAAATGCTAATCCAAATCTTCTACTAATATTATGACTGTAACTTGCCAAGAGTAATGTAGTTCATTGGTCTATATGTCCATGTACAACGTACAAGTAAGCACTAAGTACCTACCATTTTATTGATCGGTTCAGAAAAGCCTCCGCTGAGTTCTTATTTGACTAAAAGAGAGACTAACTTTTGCGGCAAATACGCAGTGGCCCAATAAAACGGCACAACTTTTGAAACGTTATAACTTATAAATGCATTCTATAAAAATGATTTCATCATTCATAAGCAGTAAGGACGGGTTGTTTCAAAAAATTTGATGGATTCATCAAATATTTGAAGTTAATTTTCATGTTCTGCGTAAGTTCTATTCAAGTTCTATTATTACATCATTATAGACCAGAGTTGATTCACAAAACTGAAATCATCATAGAACTTGAATAGAACGTGAAAATTAACCTCAAATATTTGATGAATCCATAAAATTTTTTGAAACAACCCATCCTAAGTAAACGGAATTAACAGAAAAAAATCAACGATAGTCAGAATTCCCGACAAGTCAGTTCCAATTTTGAAAATGGCGTTAAAAATAATTTTCTGTTAAAAATACGTTATTTTCTGTAGGCACTTTATCGCTTAGAAGTGAAATCTTCAGAAAACTAAAGTAGACAAAAGTGGAGAGACTACGAAGCACTTTTCTTATCAATGTAAAGGATTTGATTTCCATTTGCTTTCCTCGAATTCCAGTGCACCTTTTCTTATACATTTGGTCATATTATTAGCATTTGTGTTTTCTTCCTCGGAGTCGCTAGATGTCACTTTCTTTTATTTTCTTTGCCTCTTCATTTTTTAATGATTTTAAAATTGGATATTGATTTTACCAAAAATATCGTTTTTGGATTTTGTGGGATTCGATCCTTAGTTCGCTGAATAGCTGGCCGCTAAGGTTCGTCGGGCGCTTTATACCACTAGAATAAAAAAGACTTGGGTAGGACCGTGGATTTATTGTATTATATTGGAACCAGGTACCTATCCGTGAAATAAAAAAATATTTTATTGCTATCTTAATCTCTCGCAGGCTAAATCCTATAGATGAATGTGTTTGTCTCTTTTTAATGTCATTCGCTTCCGTTTCATCGAGTTTCAAATCACAACGGTGCTAAAAAAGTTTTCACTTCAAAACGATAAAATTTAAATTAAAAGGAAAGGTTTCAGGGTTCATTGAACCGGAGTTGCAGACAGACGGCGATGCAATCTAAATAAGTATTTTTGGAATTATGATGGATTTTGCAATCAGAATAGATGTTTAGTTTCATCAAAAATAAGCATCTACGAACATTTATGTACTAGTAAAGTATTTGTTTTTAATATCCTTAAATTTAATTTTTTACGTTTTCAAAGTTTCGTAGTTTTTATTGGAACCCCTTATACAACAATATAAAATACCACTTCCGCTAAATACAACCACATGCTCTGAGATTTATGGCTTGATGAAATGGGCGAAACTAGGACTAGTTTATATTGTTTTTCTAAGTAAATAACATCATTTTCAATCCGAACAAAACCAATATTACTACTCCGCTGCGCCAAACTGAAATAAAAATAAAATAACAAAAGATCCGGAAGCAATGGTAACCTATTTCAATCAGGGAGCATTTTTTAATGGCTTGGTTTTCGTGATGTTTCAATTTCAAAAGGGAGTAAATCCCTCTTTCTCAAAGTGCCAATAAGAGGTGAAGAAGAGGTTGCAACGACGGGACGAAATGACATTTTTGAAGTGAAACTTCTATAGTCCCGTTAGTGATTTGAAATTCAGGTGAAAATTCGGAAGTCCGTCATAAAATTTTATTATTTGATGGGTCCTCGGTTCTTATACAATGCGCTAAATTCGCGCCTCGGCTCGAACCTCCCGTAGTGCAGCGGCTGACAGGCAGCGGTGCCTGACAAATCCAAGCGGCCAGAGAGACAGACATCCAGCAAAGTTCGAATCCTACGAAATGAACATTTTAATTTTTCTGAAATTAATATCCAATCTTCAAACCACTTTAAAATAAACAGGAAAAAGAAAAGAAAGCGTTATCTAGCGACGTTCTAGTTTCACGTCTACCGCGTATGAACCGCACACTCTGATTTTTTTCTATTTTTTAAATATCTAGCAGCTGGCTGACTTTTTCCGATGTTTTTTCTTTGGCAAATGTTTTTTTGTCATTTATGTGTGTCAACAAAATACAACTAAGAATGGGTTGTTTCACGGAATTTGAACAATTCATCAAATTTGAAAGTTAATTTTCATGTTCTATACACATTTTATTCCAGTTCTGTTATTGTATTATTATTGGCAATTTGTTTTACATAACTGATATAATATCAGAACTTGAATAGAATTTTCCACTGAACTTTAAAATTAACTTTTAAATTTGACGAATTGTTCGAATTCTGTGAATCAAGGCGTCCTATGAATAAAATACTCAATTGATTTGAAATAATTTGAGGATATATCGAAAACAATGATTTCACCGACAGTTTTGTCGAACATGAACGTACTATTGCTCCCTTGATACAGTTAGCATTTTGTCTACCTCCAGATTTAGTCCCCAAGCAAAGGTAAATCTCAGTAAACGTTACTATTCTTAATGGCGACTTAATATTAATATGTAAGCACGAGCAGAGGCTATGTCAGATGAGCCTGAGATTCATGCGACATGAGACATGAGGGTATGCCAGTGTGTGATTCATCTCCGAAACGCATACGATTCTGTGCCCGCACGCGCATGTTATTTTTGGACACGCATCTACTGCGGCGCTGCGCTTCGATGCGGGCAAACTAAATCGAGCCCGATGTATGCGTGCCGATATTTTATTCTCGATCTTCTCCAAATGAGAAATTTTTGTCTCGTGATTCCTTGTCTAAAGAAAATAATTTATGATTCTTCTGTCTGCCACCGGCATCATTGTATTTTAAAAGTTGCTTACCATGCGGCACCGCTCAAAAATTCAACAATATATTTTTTTTAAACTCATTAAATCATTATTACTTGTAGTTTGTAGTAGTGTTACGTGATTTAATGAGTTTAATTCCGTTATAATACGTTATTATTTTCCGCAGGTTTCTGCTGCTAGGCCCTGCGGGTGACTTTTGATTCGGCTTCGCCTATTAAGAATGTTGGTGACCATTTTATAAATCCGATAGGAACTGGTTCCTAGGTTCCATAATAGCCCGTTCCTCGGATCCACTGTTATCCAGTGATAACTAGTCACCGGGATAAAGGAACCGATATAAGTAGACAATGACGTCATGTGTAATATATAGCCGCGTGATACAATCAAGTATTACCATTAATCTTTCCAAATCGGGAGAGATACTCAAATTTACTTAATCGTGGTGCTTACACCTAGGGAGCGCACGTTTTCATGCGACCTGCTAACGGAAGTGTCGCCATCGTATGACGAATTCTTGAATTCGAAACCGAATTACAACGGTAGCTTTGTTTGAAATTTCACGTACACGTTTACATGGCGCGGCTTCAGACTTGCACTCGAAGCCGGGTTCTTAAATTTCAACCTCGCAGACGTTAACGTATTAATACTATCAGATTGGGAAATATGAAACCATTGACGTCTAATAATATTTATTTATCCGTGAATAACCAAATATAAAGCTTGGTGTAGGTATTATTATTTTTTTTTTGTTAGCTCCACATAGGAGGCCCTGAGGAAAACAATTTCCCTCAGGGCCTATGTCATCTTGGGGGACGATGTGTGGAGAATTTTCCATAGAAAGAAAGGAGAGGAAATTCTGGAAAGGAATAAGGGTAAGAGAGGTGGGTAGGTACTAATCTGAATATCGGACGTGTGAATCCACCCCTCCAACTTGTCTCTCACGATTCTCTGTCGAGCATCTGTCGCCAAGACCTAGAAAAATCTCACCCCATGCATCCGGGCACCCCTGCTAAGTCATCAAACGTAACATAAAACTTGGAGTTACCAATGTCAGAAATATTGGTTATCCAATAAATGGTTTCCTGAGCGACAGTACCCACATACTCCTCCCAAATTATGCATTCTCTCACAATCAATTTCAACAGAGAGATTTTTTTTATTTTAAGTTTTTTGAAAAAAATGCATTAAGGTTTAATGTTTTTACTTCTAAATCTAGGCACTGAAATAGTGCGCGTAAATTGGGCTGCATTATACGCAGTACGTTTCCTAGTTAGTAGGCACAGGTATAATTGGATGGACCGCTATGAGTACACGTCACTCTCAACAGTCTCTACAGCACAACCTAAGGGCCTTATTCTGCTTAATACGTTATTCCATTATTATTAATCCACGTAGGTTCTGATCTGTATATAGTTCATTTTGAGAAGAACCTCGATATTCTGATCGGGTTCACTTAACATAGAGATATATATAACCTTTTTATTTAAATTATTAATCTATAAATTCGATTGTTCTGAAGCCCTGCATTTAATCAGTCTATACATACATACCTAAACGACGAAATGACGCCCTAAATATTAACATTTTATACAGTTTACATAATATAGGTATCTCTCATTCCAATTATGATTTTCAACGTTTATCCAGTATTGGTAACAAATAATTTAATTATATAGATGTGCCTAGGTATTTGACAATAATTTTAATTTTGCAAACTTCGATTGAGCGATTTTTACTAGTTTATACATTTATTATTTAAATGGCTTTAGCCGTGTTTAGTGACCAGATCTGAATAGCCAGGTACTTCCCCACCTTCCGCTTCCCCATCTCCTTCCCCTCCCCACTACCTTCAGCCTCACAACATACCCCGATTGGGGATGCCATGGTCCCACTGGCTTCAGACGGTAGCAGTTGGGACTCTTGTGCGGTATTCATATATAAAAATTATTGTTAACTACAATTTTATTTTTATTTATTGATTCTGCGGATATTGGCAGTTTTCATTTATTTGTATTTTCTTTTTCCTGTATATTGTTAAATCTCGTACATTTTTATTTTTATTTCGGCTTAAAATTTCAATTTCTCAAAATGACGCAAGTAGGTACTCTATTATGTAAAAGTCCTCCGGACGATTAAAAACTTATTTGCGAATAATTAACATAAATGTATTAAAAGTATGTATTAGGATTTGATCCGGTGGAGTTTTGTAAGTCCTAGTTTTGATTTAATTGTAATGGTTTAGAAATATCTTTTAGATTTATTTCGCCAGGAAAAATAGTTCGTGGAACCCAGAAGACATGGCAATTGAATCAAATATGATAGCCCTGACATTATGAAACCATTCGTTTAATATGATCGATGCATGAGACAAAATAAAATAATGGAATTTGCATAATGGTAAAGGCTTAAGACCTATAAATATATCATGCCATAAATTTATCTACTTACGTAATATCTAATAAGATTTCAAATAATAGGCATTTAAAAAAAAACATGTTTACAATATCGATCGTTCAGTTGATTAGTCAGACATCTTGAACTGAGTATGCAATTATATGTAAAAGTGTACCCTCTCTCTGGTACAATATTCAGATTACTCACAAACACCACAAAATCAAATAAAAAGCAGAAAAACTTGTTGTGAATTAAACAAAATGTTGATATTTTCCGAGTTACTAGTAGGATATTTCAAAATGTGAATTCAAAATCGGATCGTTATGTCTCGCGGTGTTATTTCATAGCATATTAAATGTGTTAAACACAGACATGTGTAAATAATATGTGGTTTTTGGTTAGAATTCAAACACTGCTTTCCTCGTTATTTCAAAACTTAGAATTTGGAGATGTCTGACTAATCAACTGGACGATCGATATAGGTACATTTATTTATGTGTACAATACCTCGTCAAGGGAAGACAAGAACAGAGTTTTCAGATTCGGTTGCATACGTTTATATTTTAATGTTAGAATATCCCTTATTGCATCCAAGACCCTGACCGCCACGTTTCGAATGCTACGCCTTCGCTGCGCCAGCGGGCTTCGCGCAAAAGTGCGACAATATTCAACCGACAAACACAAATCCACGATCCGCAGGTCTAAACTGTTCAGCTACGTGCCAGTTTATTTTAGGGCGCGTTGGTAGTTATGGATCGTGCATTAGATATTCCGACCATATGGTCGACGCCGAAACATATTTGTTGGGCTCTCTCGCCGCCATCATAAATTACGAAGTAACACAGGAATAACAGAGCCACGGCAACACTTGGGTACTAGGCGAACACTGCAGCGTGACTCGGAATTTTAAGTCGATAAACTCAAACATTTACTTAAATTAACACAAGTCCGTAATTAAGTATCCCATTCATGCACCCATCCATCATTCGACTTAAAAACAGTAGAGCCTTCTGCCTTTCAATCTACGCGCACCATTGAACCATGTTCATTTTTAGTTACCTACCTATGCATAAGGTATCATTATCACGTACGTGTCGCTGTGGGATATAACAGGAAGTTAAGAAGCTATGATGTCGAGACAAAGGTTGAAAGGTTTAAGCTTCTTCAAACAAGGAGAAAAAAACGTTTCTTATAGCCTTTGTGTAGGTACCTACATAACTACAATGCATTGAAATTTGAAAGCAATACTCCATCAGTAAAATCAAAACAAAGGTTTTTTAAAACGAAACTGTTGGATAGTAATGAAATTGATGTTTTAACGTGTGTAAATTTTTTTTCACAAATTTGTTCTATTTGTAACATTGACATTGCAGTCTCCGTGAATCTATCGTGATGAATTAACGTACATGATATTCCTCTGCATGCAGCATCAAAGGGACTAACTTATAAACCTAAAAGAGATCTCTTATAAAGCTCGCATACTCAGAAATGTCAACTCCCTCGACTTATTACGAAAGGAAAGTTTAGGAGAAAACGCAGCGGTGATGCAGGAAAAGACGTCTTTGGTAAAAGACATGTTAAAAGAAATTCTGAAACAAATAACTGAAAAATCTTCAAGATTTGTTTATCCGCAGCAAATCATATTTTTATAATATTTTTTTAAGTAGTACTGTAAGAGATTTTAAGACCACTTTATAAGTGTCACGTTGTCCATAGAATGGCAAATGGCAGAATTGACCTTTTTTTTACATTAGCTTCACACAGGAGGCCCTGAAAAAATAAATTCCCTCATGGCCTATGCCATCGTTGGGCGTGCTGTGGGGAAGGTCTTTTTAGGGAGAGAAAGGAGAGTAAGTTTTGGGAAGGAAAAATGTATGAGGATACGTAGGGATTTGGGTTCAATGTGTCCAGGAGTGACAGACGTATTAATCCATCTCTCCCTCGCGTTGCAAGGTGATGGGTCATGATAATCCGGGTGGAGAGGTCTAGGTTAGGTCTCCCTCAATCAGTCTCTCCCGTTCCCGATGGGCAAACACATTCGCCACCAAAACCTAGACAAACCTCACCCCATGAAGCCGGGCACCCCTGTCAAGCCACCAAACGTCTATGGCAGGAGGGTTAGTTATCCAATAAATGATACTGCCTCCCAAATTGAATCGCTGGTCTAAATTTAACGGAATTGATAAACGTCGCTACGCACCTAGTACCTTTAGGCATTTGCGACGTAATGAGGTAATGCGGAAAGGTGTTACAAACTTGGTTCAATAAACTTTTTAGAAAATTTCGGTTCCCTCGGTTGCTATCGGTGTGCAAAAATATATTTACAGGTGTCCTCTTTAAAATGCTTTGCCTGTAGCTACCTACATGTCGGAAAGCAATGGTAGTCTTGAAAAGGATTAAAAAAAATTTGGTTGTCTGTAAAGTCGGTTAACGGACGATAGTTTTACGTGATAACGTCACGAGCCGAACGCTTAGGCCGATCGTGCCTCTCTATCGCTTGTTCCGCGCTCTCGCCGAACGCTTGTTCCGTGCCCTCGCCTGGACGCCCGGCTCAGGCAGAACGTGACAACGTGACATTGAGTCATTCTTTTTCGTGAATGCGGCCGGCGTTCATCGGTTTATAAGACGTTATCACTTAAAAAAACATTTGAAATTTAATAATATATCAATATGTGTTCCACCTTTGTAGAATATGCATTTCCTTTCATCAAAACCTCCCGAGACTTCCATTGTGCTAACTGCTAACACGGACTATTCTAACTCCTAAAGTGAACCCTCTGCCAACTTATTTTACAATTCTCATACTACAGACACAGACAGATTTATTTACCAAAGATCAAGCAAGCAACAGCACAGTGCCAAAGTTGCGGTCCAAACACAATACAATGCGATAACCAATGTTCAAGGCTGGAGACAAAATGAAAAAACTATGAAAAGAAAAAAATTGTCACACAAATATTTTACATTCCTCCAAGTTAGTTGACTAATGCATGGCACTCATTGGCAAAAAAACTATTTCTCAGAAGTAACCACAGGTAACGATGAACAAGGTCATTAGACTTGACGTAATAATTGGAAAAGTGCAATCCCAGCACTAAGATCAACAAATGATAAAGATTGCACTTTTCCAATAATTATAGGATGCATCTTGTCACCATAAATGACTTAGTCACCGTTTCCAGCGATTATTTCTGAGGAAAATATTTTTGCTAAGGGGCCATCCATAAATTACGTAACACATTAAGGGGGGGGGAATAGAGAAGTGTGACATTGGGTTACAAAGGGTATGGGGGGGGTCATCAGCTCTGTAACATCACATGTGACATTACACCAAGTCCGTGGACATCTTCAGTTTATCTTTAAACAAATATAAAATATTGTTACTGAAGCAGTTCAGTTATGTACAATAAATATTGTATTTATTACCATTAATATGTAAAAGCCCTGAAAAAGGGCGTTGATCAATAAATAAATAAATAAATGTGAATATCTAAATTATTAAAACGCAAAAAAAAAAATTGATATAAAATTGCAAAATATGTGACGTCACACTTAGGGGGAGGGGGTCTTACAAATGTGACTATGTGACGTAATTTATGGATGGCCCCTGATAGGAATCGAATCTGCAGAAATGTTTATTATTGAAGCGCCATTTTTTTAAGAAAAAACTTCTTCAGCACTGTTGTGATTTGAAACCCGATGAAACGAAAAAAAATGACACAAAAAGGAGACAAACCCATATTCTGAAGAATTTAGCCTGCGAGAGAATGAGATAGTATAATCGGTCTCCTCTTTGTGCGGTGCTTCGTAGCCTTCTCATTCTTGTCTACCTTAGTTTTCTGAAGGTTTCACTACCGCGTGTGAATTGCAAACTTTGATTTTTTTGTCCCTAGCCTTCTACGGGAACACAGCATTATAAGCAGTGACAATCTGTACAAACATGAATGCCTGTCGTGAGTAAATCCTCACGTCCAAATTCGTGAGATTTCCTTTAAAACGTTTTCAATGCAAGTATAGAAAAGTTTCATTTACCTCAACATAATGGCATGAAGTGAGTTTCAATGCGACAAGCCTTGTTCATATCATGTTCTGTAAGTACGTGGTATTTCATGACATATGTACCTACTCATATTCCGTAGCCATGAACTTCTTTCTCTGCCATGCAAGCTTTTGTATTACGTTTTCGCGCAGAGCCTTAATTAAATGAAACCTGAAATAATTGTGCCCGACGTCTGCTCCCTCGTACGGTAAAATGACGGGAGAAATCTGACACATATTTACACCTTTAACTTTCATATTCGCTAAAAGTTCACCGGTAGGGACTTGCTTCAGGTGTAGACTGTAGGTAGGTCTTTCTTGATAAACGGTGTGAGCAATGACCTAGCTCTTCAAAAACAAACCTTTTGTTTTGTAAATTCGTGAAACAGGCAGTGGCAAATAGGCAAAACATTATAAAGATAGCCATTTACGATTTGTTTTATCTCAACTAACAATAGAACAAATAGAAACAGACAATAGAAAGACTTACATAATATTTTATCACTTTCTTATCGACGTTTTTGGTTACTTAAAACTTATTTTCTTCTGATTATCGATTAAGGTTTGAGATGACCTGTCAAATACCAAGAAGGAAACCACGAAAATTTTGCAAAGTTTTGACTTTGACATAATATTTTGTGGGTTTATTTTGTGCTATCGTACACTATATTTACCGGAACACATTCCTTGAACAATAAACCATGCATAAAAACAACATTACTTGCGTTTATTTGATAAATTGATAGGTTTTTCGATGTTTTTCGCTACATACCACGCTCCAAGCTTGACAATTCAAATCGCGGCAAAAAATGATGCTACGCCATAGAGAATTTAATACAAATTATTCCGAGTGGCTAGGCATATTTCGGGTACCTGTTTCGTCAACGACGATAGTGGCACGAGCGATTCTGACCTTGCTTTTCATGCAGTTTCTTTATACATAAGGGTCAAAATCGCATTTAAAAATTAAAAATAATTTACGGGATTTATAATTTAAGGGATTTATATTGAAAGGCCATGTAATGTGTGTCCTTGGTTATTAAATCCGTGTTTGAACAACAACTGTACTTTTGAACTAAGAGATCACGCTATGCTTTTTTCTAACAGTGTGAAAGATCTGAAGTATCTCGTCCAAAGGATGAATGATGAATATATGGCGAATGATTGATTCAATATTATGAGTCTGTGAAGAGAATGGAGACCTCCAAGGAAGACGTAGCACTTTCAAGTAAATCTATTACCTACTTCGGTTAGGGTGCCAAGAAAGTTATTGGAATACAAGTGCCAAGAGTTGGAAAAGCCGACGACTGTGTATAAATGTAGAAAAAGCAAGAAATTATTAAAAGGAGTGTGACATTACGTCGTCCCTAAATTATTAATAACTTGCTTTTTCCAGCGGCTTTGCTCGCATGGTATTAAGGGAAATTACTGTAGCGCTTGCACTTACCAATTATCCCCCCTCCCCCTACCCCCTCCCGCATTCCATACATTCATTACCGGTACATTCAGTTTTCAAACAGCTCGCGTTCCACCTAAATTTCATAATGCTGGAGCTCAAAGAAAAGAAGAATTATCCAATTTGGTGCAGTCGTTCGGAATTTATGCGCTTACAAACATTTCGGAGATTTATTTTTATTTAAATATGGGGAAAATTGTAAATATAATAACAACACTATTTAATATAGGTACAGTCTTTATAATCGTTACGAATTATATTTTTAATGTAAGAACTCTCATCTGACATTTATTCCAAAACATAAGCTTGTCCAAAAAAAAAACATATTCTAATATTTGAATTTTCTAGAGCAGCAGCCGTCCAGTAGGTAAGGGGCTGAGTACCTACCAGCACAGAGCCCACAAATATATCAACATCGTTTCCATGGCAACGATTTGTTTTCTGACGTTAGCAATAACTCGCTTTTGTTGGCGACAGAAAACGTATAACAAATATAATATATTAATATTTATAATTTCATAACGCCAGAGCTTACCATTAAAAACAGCCTAAATATCTATTTTATTATAGTCCTTGCATATAATTTAGCTTTCTATTGGTGAAAGAATTTTTAAAATCGTTTTATTGTTTTATGCGTGAAAGCGTAACAAACAAACTCGAGTAGTTCCGCATTTATAATATTATAAGTATGGATGAATTACGGATACGAATTACAAATTACGAATAAGTACTTTCCTATAAGGATATTGAAAAAATGTGGCATTTTTCAGCTGGTGTATAATAGACTTCACCAAATATAAAATATTTACTTAAAACAATAATAAATTTGTGTAATACATTTTTGAAAAACTAGAAAATGAAACTGTTATTCACATCGTACATATATCATTTCCTCCTCACGTCCTCCATCAGGACACAAGCAACATTTTCCGCTTACTGTGGTGGTAGTAGGAGATTTTCAAATATTGTCGAGTTTTTCGTAACACGGGAATGTTTGTCTTTCTTTAAAAAAAATATATATATTTAAATATACTAGCATTTACCCGCGGCTTCGCTCGTATGGTATTAGGGGGAAATTAACGTAGCGTTTGCACTTATCAATTATCCCCTCACCCCCTCCCGCATTCCATACATTAATTCCTGGTACATTCAGTTTTAAAACAACTCCCGTGCCACCAAAAATTTCATAATGCCAGATCTCACTAGTAGTAAAAAAAATAATTATCCAATTTAGTGCGGTCGTTCGGAAGTTACGCACGTCAACATTTCGGAGATTCATGTTTATTTATATAGATAGAAATTAACTACATAAAATTTCCCGCAAATATATCAACATCGTTTCCTCGGCAACGATATGTTTTACAACGTTAGCAATAACTCGCTTTTGTTAGCGACAGAAAACGTATAATAAATATAATATATATTAATATTTATTACTTCATAACGTCAGAGCTTATCATTATAAGCAGCCTATATTACTCGCATATAACGTAACTTTCTATTGGTGAAAGAATTTTTAAAATCGGTTTATTGGTTTATGCGTAAAAGCGTAACAAACAAACACACGCAGTTTCGCATTTATAATATAAGTATAGATATATATTTATTACGTACTGAAGATTTAGTGTAATTACCTTGAATTCCGTCTTAACAAAATTTAAATTAATATCGAATGATATTCCTCCATCTTTTAAAAGATACCTTTCTCTTAAAAGTTTTTTTATTTATTTGATCGTGACTTTTTTGCGTTAAAAATGATTAAACGAAAATATCTGATCATTTAAAAATACACCTTGTTCCAGGAGTTCATTAACGAAGAGTAAATAGGTACTTTTACCACATGGTTGTACCATATTCCGAGCGAATCTAGGTTTCTGCAGGAAACATAAAAAACGTTACCCTCGTCGTAATTATCCGATTATTCTTCTGTTTGTGGCTTATTTGAGGAAATTTATTACTTGGGGCCCTCCGTCGTAGGAACCTACATAGCTAATAGGTAGGCACTTCATCAGAAAATATAATATGTGTAGAAGAAGTAACAGAGGCGTGCTGTGAATCTTTTATCCGATTTACTATAGTAAAACAATTTTAGTCAATATTGTTTGCACTCAAACAGCTGCTTTTTGTATTGTAGGATGGTTGAATATAATTGTAATAATTGTTCTTTGAGGTTAGATTTTAGTTACTTTTTACAGTTTTAATAACGAATAATTATTTTATTTTTTTACATCAACTCCACACAGGAGGCCCTGAGGAAAATAATTTCCCTCGGAGCCTACGTAATCTTTAAAGAATCTGTGGGAAGGATCTTTTTGAGGGGAGAAAGGATTGAGCATGGGTCTTGAAGGCGGGAGGGAGGAAACACAGAGACCAGCAAATGTTCCACATCCGAGCTGTTTAACTCAAGAACGAGTCGTAAAAACGACCCCTTCACATGTGACAAATGTCAATCGTGTGCACATGTTGGGCGCGTGTTAGGATGGGCGTACGCTGAGACATCGGTCGCGCAGCATGTTCAGCGCAGTTGTGGAATGTACGAGAAACATGCACGTCTCAGCGTATATCGCTTCATACACTTCCATACAACACAAAAACCAAAATTATCTTGCGCTGAACATGCTGCGCGACCGATGTCTCAGCGTACGCCCATCCTTAGGCTTGTTTACCGGGTATGCACCGGTGCCGAGGGGATCAATGGCACTAGTTCTTCGGAGCGTCTTCCATTGTAATAGCATTCCGACTTAACGCCTGTGCTCTAAAGATTGCAATCCGTTTGTTAAATAAAAATAATCTATCACCCGTTTCTGCACAGAATCGTGGTTTTTTTTTAGGTATTTTGGGGCTCCAAACCAGAGTGGGGCGCGCTTGCGATTTGTATATGGTTGTGTACTATTATAGTATCTGCGTGTCCTGTACACCTGTACAGTGCACCCAGTTTCTGAGAGGCTAACTTAATTTATACTGGGTTTTACATATGTTCTCACTTACCTGAGAACAATCCAGTTACAATACAAAAAGGTTCATAAAATTACATAAACCAACTCAGTCAAAGGATACTTAATATTTATGTATATAGAAATACCAAATAATCCAAAAACTTACCAAATGACGAATATTACAAAGAGTCAAAAGACGCAAGAGACAGAAAAAGAAACGCAAGTAATAGATAATTACTATTTTCATTTCATCGTAACTTATTATCTAGGTACTTCCATTGTTTTAGATTTACCAGTTATATTAAATCTATATGGTTGAACAATTATATTACTAGCCCAGAGCAATAAACTAAACCATGTATTATTACTGAAGCGAATTATGTAATATTTTACCTTGTACCGTGGCGCAATATTGTTGAGATGAAATAATAAGACAAAACGGTATTAACGGTAGATATACATTTCAAAATCGATAATTATGTTAACACAGAAAGTTCACATCGTAAAATTATACGGCCTGGTTGTTACATTATATCATACAAACCTTTGTGAGCGAGTGGTACCTTATACTGCCTATATCTACTTGTAGGTATGTACGATAAAAAACTGTGTTATACACTCTTCCTCTCAATCCCTTTGATCTATATCCATAATATACAACTAACAAGGTCTTACGTGTATGGGTAATTTATAAGATATCAACTCCTACATAAACTTTCTAAAAGTTGTATAAAGGTATTCGTTTGGGTGGTTACCAGAGCCATTGTTGAATCTGAATTAGTCGGCCTTTAGTTAGATATTATTCTGCTTTCATACAATAATACTTACAATGGAAAGAAAAGTTTACGATTGTCTGAATGCCACGTTTTCATGTAAGTTAATTTATTGCTGCCTATGTTAGGTGGATGATACATATTGTATAGCGGTCCTAAGTATCCGCTACCTTCTAGATCTCTCCTTTAGTCTCCTGTCGTGTGACATACATTTGTAGCTTCGTCTCCAGTCTCCATGCATAAATCGTCTAAGGCACGCTCTACTCTTGCCTCGAACAACGTCCTACAGCTAGAGTTAGAGCAAGAGTAATTGGTTAACTTGCTCGTGCCATGTTGGCGTGTTTCCTACCTTGGATATGCAATGGTAATCATTATATCTTCATTCGCTTTAATTAAAAATATTTTGTATATCAAATAATATAAAGCTAACATAACGCAGTGGCGTGCCGCCCATATTAACGGAATCCTTTACATGCCTCTCATTAAAAAAATTAAAAATAAATGTGTAACTGCTTAAAATTTATTAAATGTATAATAAAACTGAAAACACACGGCTCACCTAAAGAATGGCTAATTGAAAATAAACACAGGCACAAACAGTAGGCACAATCTTCATAAAACTAAATTTTACCATCCGGAAGTAATCAGTGATACACTACACACTGCCAAAAGTTCTGCATTAGAAAAGGCTAATATAAATCAAAGAAAGTTGAACGATCGTTAGGTTTCGCTCGTAACTGTTGTATTTAACCCAACAGATTGAATTAAAAGCTCTGAGTAGCCGTGAGGTGGGTGCTCAAGATCCTTAGTTGGTGCTTCCTGGAAATTTAACTGAAGCTTCCAACTTCCAAAGTCCAACTGACTTTATTTCCCATCGCACAGAACACAAATAAAATAGAAGGAACTTCGCCGAATCCGCGTAAAGTGTGATTCTTTGAAATCAGCTCGGCGGATTTTCGCCCGAGGCGAAGCGTAAAAGAGCGAAAGAAAGCATAGTCTTTGATGTCCTCAGATACGGTCGTTGCTTTAAAATTAGAAGCAAGAAAGATTCGTTCGGGATCGAACGATGTTCGTTAATAAGACACCAGAGCGAGGTAAAATACGCACGAATCTTGGCGGTAAAAACGAAACATTGCTTCAAAAAAATATTACCTTACTACCGAGTTCCCGGCATGCGTTGCAATGCCACTAATAAAGAATTGTTTCTCCCTGCGTGTCTTTTCCCATTCTTCCCTTTCCCCTTCCGCCTCCCCTTCCCCTCCCACGTCTCCTTCCCCTCGTGTGTTCCCCCTCCACCTATCCCGTCTTCCTTCTCCCCTCTCCCGCAAACCCCCCTCCCATGATCCCCTCCCTTCTCCCGCGTTTAATATATTCAGTCCCGGTACATTCTGATTTTCAATCAGCCCGCGTGCCACCTATTCCATTTTTTTTTGCAAATTTTCATTTTTTATATATTACAAACATTCGTTTTTGTATAAATAATCAATAATAAAAAAACAATCAATAAAAGTTTTTACCTAACATAAATTAATATAATTTTTGATTAGATTCTAAGTATTCGATTTTGGTTAGTACCATAGATGAGTACTTCAAATAAATTGATTAATTTAAAGAGTTTATTCTAAAATTGGAATTTGATTTAACAATCAATGGTTTGAAAAATGTTAATCTCAAATTGTGACATTTTTTACAGTTTTGTAAGAGTTTTTGTAATGATTAAAATTGTCATGTGGTTGTAAAATTCCAGAAACTTTTGCTAGGGTGGAAAAAGTGTATTTTGAAAGTTTCAAACATTTCCTACGCTTTATATAGCAATAGATAACTACGCTTCCTACGTTTTAATACCATAGATAACTCACATACATAGGAAGCAAACATACGAGTATATTGGTTTATATTTAGATTACTTATTCAGCGTGAACAATTGGACATTAAAATTGTATTTACCGTGAAGGTGCATTGAATTGCATTGAAACGTTCTAACATTTCAATTGACCGTCGAAAATTCAATGTTATATGTTTTGTTATATTGCTAAATTGTATTTTTGTTGAGACTATTGTCTATAGTTCTATAGACATTTTATGACTATTATTATTCAGTTAACCGAGTCCTAACATTAAGTAATTCATTACATATATTCATTACATAAAAAAAATCGAATGCAGTTAACACGCGGTAGAAGCGAAACTTAACCAAAACAATTTCAACCAATGAAGAACCAAGGAAAGCCTTGAGAAGTGAGGTCATAATCAAATCTGCCAATGAGCGCAGACCTTGCGTCATTTCCGTTTTATATCTCAACCAATGGGAGCCTTGATAGGAGTGTGATGCTTTGCGGGTGCTGTGTGCGTCATTTCCGTTTCATCCGAATTCCAAATCACAATATAGAAGTTTCACTTCAAAATTACATTATATTACACAATGCTTTTTTTTATTTTTTTATTATTATTAAGTTAAAAGAAATATAATATTTCGCTTTCTTAACTTAAATACAGAGCATATATAGTATAGTAGTAAGAAGTAATATTTTTAATTTTGTTCCAACATCTCAAGTTTAAATAGTTTTTTTTTAAAGGTTTTTATATTCTTTTCCGTTTTTAGGTTATCTGGAAGGAGATTATATACGTGAACTCCCTCGTGGCCAAAACTTCCCTTGCCACTTTCAGTCTTGACTGTATTTGTGTACAATTTATTGTGTTGTCTAGTATAATGTTCGTGTACTTGTGATGTTTTTATAAATGTTGTGTTTGTGTGTATAAGTCCATTGTATTTTGTAGATTAAAAGACATATGTTATATTCGTACAATGTTCTTATTTTAAAAAGGTTCATTTCCTGGTATAGTTTTTTTGTGGGAGTGTCTGACTTATTTCAGCAAAGAAACCAATTCCAAATCGCTGAAAAAAAATTAAATCGAAAATCAATCGATACAGAAACATACTTACTTGGTAGGTCACTTCCGATAAACACACATTAATTAGAATGTTTATGCTTGGGGAAGATATGACTTTGCACGCGGAGGACATTACATCCAAATCATTAGACATCGCATGACTTGACATTTGCTACCCCCATCACTATCAGAATGTTCATGACATGTCCTTTATAGACGCTTACAAATAAGATTTTATTTATTTATTCTTTTTTGACGTGATAACGTCTTATAAATCGATGAACGCCGTCCGCATTCACGAAAAAGCATGACTCATTGTCACGCTGTCACGATGTCACGTTACGCCTTAGCCGGGCGTACAAGCGAGGGCGCGGAACAAGCGTTCGGCCTAAGCGTTCAGCGAGAACGCGAAACAAGCGATAGAGAGGCACGATCGGCCTAAGCATTCGGCTTAAGCGTTCGGCTCGTGACATTTTCGCATAAAATTATCGTCCGTAAACCGACTTTACAGACAACCAATTTTTTTTTTTACAAATTGATTATTATTATTAAAAATGTCGCGACATTGAAGGTGAAGGTGAAAGGTCTTTGAGTTTGTGGATACGACTGTCTGAAAATGTGAGTTTTCTTGTATTCTTAATATGCCTAGTACCGCCACGAATAGATGAAAGTTGGTGTTAAGTATAAAAATTGCTTGGCAAACAAAGTCTAGATATCACGGTTTCAAGCCAATAGCGGTTTTTATTTATTTTGTTAATAATGTGATAAACAATGGAAACTGTTGCAGATAATTTTCGTTATTTGTTTTTGGGGTGTTATGCCGTGTTGCGCTACCTCCTTCTTTAGCCAACGTTTCGGACAGCGTTACAGTGTCCATCATCAGGGCAGATGTGTAATTGTTAGTGGTGAATTGTTGGTGGTGAAACACGGCACAACACCCCAAAAACAAATAACGAAAATACTTTTGGCCGAGAAAATGTAAAAACTTATTTGTTGCAGATAATTTTAGCTATAAAATTATATTTTTTAAAAGTTGTATCTTGCATGCGTTCATACATTTCTTTTGCGTTCATACATTTTTAGTCATTTATGCTTACACTTTTTATAAAGTTTTTGACAATTTTATTTTAATTCTACTCGATGAAAACGGTTGGAAAAGCCTCAAAAGTCCAAAAGCACTTTCAATTTTTATCTATAATGTAAACCGATTCTCAGTAAAAATTAATCTACAATATTGATTTAGCATTAGGCCTCGTCTTAATCTTATCTATTACGCTGACTTCAGCCTTGCATTTATTCAGGATCTTCACATTTTTAACACTAATATGCCCCAAAGATATTATTTCGAGAGCATTCAGTTTCATTCTTCCTCTGCTGGCAGAGGAAGAATGCTGCCAGAGGAAGTTGGTTTCAAAAACCGTGCAAAATATAACTAAATTCAAATAATAGTAAAACAAATTTTGTGCAGTTTACACGCGGTAGCAGTGAAATCTTCAGAAAACTAAAGTAGACAAGAGTGGGGAGGCTACGAAGCACCGCACAAAGACGAGACCGATAGGCTACGAAACACCGCAAAAAGAGGATACCGATTATTCTATCTCATTCTCTCGCAGGCTTCCTGTAGATGAATGGGCTTGTCTCTTTGTAGTGTCGCTTTTTCGTTTCATCGAGTTTCAAATCACAACGGTGCTAAAAAAGTTTTCACTCAAAAATATTTTATGGTAATATTTTGAGATATTTTACTTTTCCGTATTTCGCACGACATCTTACTTTTGTTGTGTCCATGTGGATTGAATGACAAATGGCATATATTTTTTGCTGACGAGCCTAGATACAAACAAGTACACTGTAGCACCTGCCGCCCTGCCTGTACTGCCTGTCCCGCCTCGCTCGACATTGAGGCGAGAAAAAATAACCGGTCAAAATGGGTAAACTGATGGCACCAGTGCTTTCCGCGGTAGAATCACGGACTAAACCGAGTCCCTGGGATTTTTTAAAACAGCAAAATGAAGAAAATGTGTTTTGCAATAAAATCACTAACTTCGAATGATTTAACTGGGGATTTAAGACTGCTGAGGATGTTGAAGTCCTTCCAAAATTGGTAGGTAACTAATTAACATCGTGCCTACGTTAATAAAGATTTATTAATTTTTTATTGGAATAAAAATTGGATATTCATTTAGACTTTTAAAATTGGTTATTAGGTGTCTCATGTAAGTCGAATTGGTATGTTTATCCGAGACACTATCAACGTTACAAATCAATTCTTTAGATCTTTGTGATGATTTAAAAAGGTAGCTGCCAAAAATATGGGAAAAATTAGTCGAAGTTTATATTGTTAATTCTTCAGTTTTTTTACAATTGTGGCAACTGTAGGTCTTTGCGTAAAACGAAATACAGATGAAATTTCTTCTGTACATTACATTAAATGTAATAACGATTTGACAATAAAATTAGGTCTTTAATAATTCATACCACTTGTAAGGTTTTTCCTAAACAATATTGAAGTGAGCTACAAACCCAAGGTAATTAACTCACTGGAATAACCAAAATATTTAGAAATTCAACAGTCTAAAACTACTTAGTAACAAATGTAATTAGTATAATTGATTAAAACCCTTAAGACCACCCCGCTTCCCCTCCCTCAAATGTTATGTATATAAACCGTAGATTAAGAATATTTTGTACCAGTCTGAAGATGGCTCTAGCGAGCTGAAAACGGTTACGGTCATTAAACTTAAAGTGGAAAAAAGTTTTATATTTGTTTTTATTATAATATATTATAATGGAATTCCACCATGAATTATCAGTTTCAAAAATAGGAACTTTAAAAACTAATTTTATTTAGTGTTTTGTTTTAGTGTTATTACTAATATCTGCAGGTATTTTAGTTTTATATTACTCTGACAGCATTTCGGCGTTCAAGGCCATTTTCAAATTGTTAGGTCACGTTGAGACGACTTTTTGTCTGATTTTCTTAACTCCCCCCTCCCCTCCGCCCTCCAACCCCTCCCCCCGCCCTCCTCTCACCTATTTTCAATTTATTTTGATTTACAAAAAATTAAATCGAAGGTGGTAAATAGAATCATATAAATCGATGTAGCCTAGTTTGAAAATGGCCTTGAATGCCGAAATGCTGTCACAGTAATAAAAAACTAAAATACCTGCAGATATTAATAATAACACTAAAACAAAACACTAAATAAAATTAGTTTTTAAAGTTGTCCCGGTAAGACTGGATTCGAGTCCTAGTTTCCTTTTAATTTTTCTGCATCTTGTTTTTTTCATATTTTCGTTTAGATTTATTAGTATTATCACCTTCAATGATAAAGAGTTATTCAATTAATTCAATTATTCAAGACAAGAAATTTCATCTGTATTTCGTTTTACGCACAGACCTACAGTTAAAAATATGGTAACCCAGGTAGGTAAAGACAGTGAGTAGTATGGGTCCACCTTTTGACATCAGATTTAATTAAATTGGAATGCTTTCAGAAAACCTCTTTCATGATTGAATTTTATAATGAACGTTTCTGTTTCCGTTCAGAATTTTTAATTGAAAAAAAAAACATTTATTTCGATGAGATTTCTCGACTTCAAGCTTTCAACTGGAATAAATTATATGCAATTCCAGTATCTACATATCTACAAAATCTCTGAACATAAACGACAATTGAATCAATGTTGGATCTCGATTCGAATGGCTTAAAATCTGCAAATCAGTCACAAAAATGTTGAGTTTTTTCACACACAAATCAAAGGAGTTGACAAAACCTTGCAGTTTTAAATTCTAAGACTGCTTTATTTTAGCTCAGATCGTAGCATTCTCGAGAATAGATCTCGTGGTATGGGTGATCCAAAGGACCATCTATGTACCAACTTAATGATGGTCGAGAAAATTCAAATGAAATTTGGTTGTTGCCTTTACAGACAGAATTCGGTTTTAGCCAAGGATATTTCAGCAAACAGCATTTTTCTCGGGAACGCTTGCTATCTGCACCCGTGGTTCCATGGGGATATAGCATTGCTGCTGACGGCTGAAATAGAATTTTATGTCACGGAATACTTACTAGATTAATTAACTGCCTTGCATGATATGTGAACGGTTTTCCTTCGAAAAATTTATGCACAAAAAGTTCTTTACGTGTATTTTCATTTGACTTTTTTTGATCTTACATATCCTTGTATATTACATTAATCGATGAGGGCAAAGTCCTATTGTCACCACCATCATCATTTCGAATCGTTTTGCCCAGTTTTGCCAAAACTGAGCAAAACGAGGCAAATTTCTGTGCCAGAAAGTCGTAACTGTTCTGAGGTTCCGATCAAAACCAAGCATTTGGAGGCAGACTTAAGAGAACCGGTAAGCACTTATATTTTCAAGGGGCGATCAAAAAAAATTCCTGTTCAAAGACGAGTGTTTCATAGAATTTGAACAATTCATCAAATTTCAAAGCAAAAATTCTAGTTTTGTAAAAGTTCCATTCAAGTTCTGTTATTATTACATCATGGGACGGTTGTTTCACAGTACTTGGATAGTTACAAAACTTGATTAGGATAATCACAGTGCTTGAATTTTAACTTTGAAATGTAATGAATAATTCAAATTCTGTGAAAGTCCAGTCCAGCGACACTGTTAAGAATGAAAAAGCCTTATTTTTCTTCGCGAATTCTTGATTAACAGTCGCTTGACAGTCGATATTGGTATCTAAATGGTTAGATTAATTAATGCTCATCTATTAATTGTCTACCGCCATGGTTCTAAGTAAAAAAAATAATAGACTGGTTTAATCCAGAATAAAGGAAAACCATGTTAATATAACTGTAATATTAATTGTATTCAATGAGTTATGAACTTTGTTGGGGCGGCTGTGCTCTTAATTTTATTGATCCTCTGCAAAAAGCCCAAAAAACGATTTTACGTGCTATCAACAAGCGACCAACAAGATATTCCTCCAATAGACTGTTCACAGAATATAATGTCTTAAACATACGGCAACTTCATCTAAAATTTACACTAACACATTTCATGTTCAAATACGCCACCAGAACAATAAGCAAACGACACTACAATGTTCCTACACTACGCACCACATCAGCTCAAAGACATTTCATGTACCTAGCTCCTAAAATGTTTAACCTTCTCCCCGAGAACCTAAAATCCGAAACCCAACCCCATATCTTTAAAAAAAAATTATCAAAATGGATCCTTACATTCAGTAACGATGATGTGTAAAACTTGCTATTTTAATTGAATTGTAATATAATTAATACATCTTGTAACTTAAACTACTTAAATGAATTGCATAAGTTAATGACTGTACACTGTACCTACCCAATCTGTAAACTTCATCCGCCATAACACAGGGACATCCCTAGCATGGCGGATGAATTAACACAATTTTTTTTGTTCATTGTATAAACTTCTTTTAATAAATAAATAAATAAATAAAAAAAAACTTCAGCCATGCATCAAATGTAATTATTTCAAATCGCAAGGAAAACATCGTGGGACAATGCTCTGCGCTTCGAATAATAAACCCGAGTCCTTTGATTAAGATATGTCTTGTGATAATTCAGTCAAGTCTAAGCACACGCCAATATTATTATCAAAAATAAGCATTAAACAGAGATTTGAACTTGCACATGTAATATTATGTTACACTAGTCTTTTAAGTGAAAAAATTAGTCTTTTGTAAAATAATTAATTAAATATGCATATTTTGGATCAGTTATTTGATTATGTGGTATTATATACCATACGTAACGATGACGTGCAGTGATCCCGATATTAAATCCCGGATTTATTAGAAAATATCCAAGGAAATTTTTTTTCAAAAGTAAAATCAGAACCAGTTGCTTGGCAAAAATACATGTGTGACAAAGGCATTAAATGGCCATTCAGCGCACATTTTTTTTTTAAAGTTTTTTTTGACTGAAAGGTTCCCCTTAAGGCCTGGCTTCCAGCATTTCTACCGATTTATTCCATATTTTTATTATACACCTTAAGTTTTAAAGCTCTTAAAAACATATATTATTTTTGAAGATAATATCTATACATTCCACTTGTCGAAACGGCAATTTTATGAAATTCTTTCATTAGAAAAAAATCGCAAAGTATGCTCCGAAAATTATTGTAAACACGTTTTTTACAGTTATTTTACAAATTAAATGTATGAAAAAATTAACAGTGTTTCTTTAAATGCTTTTTAGACATTTCCCTTGAGATTTTGCTCTATTTTCAACGAGTCATGTTTTATCAAACATTTTCACAATTTTTGCTTCAATATTATCGTTTTTAATATTAGCGCGCTCTCTCTAACATTCATATTTTTATATCTCTCCTTCTTCTTCTTTTTGAGCGGGTACTACCGGGCAGCAGAATAGGAGAACTATCGTGTTGTTTTTCAGCTTATTAGAATTTGATAAAATAAAAATCGGTGTTTAACAATCATCAAATGCCAAAAAAATAAAATGGCGCTGATTGGTCATTTGATGACAATGTTGCATTAGAATTTCTGCGAAAGAACAGAGCTTGAATTTGTTTTGAAAACACTTTTTGAATGCTTGCAAATAAATCTGTGTAACGTGCGATTATTACAATGCTCATGTTTTGAAACATTGACATAATTAATCCAGGAAGTAAGAAAATAATTAATTTCCTGGATTATTTGCTTTAGTAAATCATTCGTGTATAAGATATCGATTTTGTAATTACACCATAACACTGAAGAGGACAGATTTTTTCAAAATTACGCCTTATGACATAATTATTGCGTCTGCAATAATTACAATAATATAATACCCAAGACCGCAAAATTACACGCCACTGTGTCCGCACACACGTCGCTATGGAGCAGCTGTCAACGTTCAAATAAGTAAAACACGAAAATAAAACGGTGCAGATATTATTTCTTATTTTGAAACAATTATGTCGAAGTGGAATACCATTTTAATATGACTTTTGTTTCAAATTACTGGAAAAGTTGTAAGGGTGTTTAATCATTATGGTCTTAAAAGTTTGTATGTATTATTCGACTTATTTTAGTTTTTTCCAATGCAAGAAGAGAAAAGGCGAGCCAAGAAGAGTAAAACTGAAAAATAGTCAAGAATGGCCAAGAAGAACCATGAAGAACCAAGAAGAGACAAGAAAGAACAAGAAAAATACGAATGACCAGCAAGAACCAACAAGATAGAGAAGATGCAAGAAGAGTCAAGACGAGCCAAGATGATCCAAGAAGAGTTAAGAATAGCCATGAACATAGACAAAGCGGACCAGAAGGAACCGCGAAGAGCCAAGAAGAGGCAAGAAGACGAAATATAAAAAGAAAAAAAAATACGAGTGTGCTTTAGACCACACGACTGAAGTAAAACTTCTATGAGAGGAAGAGAGAAAGAAAATGTGCGCGCTCACTGCTCTCTCTTGCTCTTACAGTGTGATACAGACAATAAGCCTGCACTGTGTCTTAGATATATGAAACGTAACTGGCTATGAGAGAAAGAAAGAAAGAAAATGTGTGCTCGCACCTCTCTTTCTTGCCCCTACAGTAATATACGAAACGTAACTCTCACTCTCTTTCTATCTTCACTAACTTATAACTCCATCTCAACTTCGCCTCGCCCGATCATACTTTTCGTAACGCTCTCGTCACGCATTCACCAGCTTACTCCCCTTACTCAAGTCAAGCGTGCGTAAAGAAGTTTCTCTTCAAAAACATCGCTTAGTCAAATTCTCTCTTACTGCATTGGCTTATTAGGTTGCTATGTTTACCGTTCGATTAAATTCCAACCTCCTTCTCATCCTCGGAGCACGTTTCCAAGTCCTAACAAATCAGTGTTCCTAGTGTACCGGTATCACCGGGACAGGAGTGGTCCTGGCTGGAGTGTACAATCGTATCGTGTCCTATCGTATCGAACCGCAAAGGTCATTCTCGTATATTGTAAAGCGACGCGACGGTTCATTTTAATCACATAGCTATCACCAGTACCTTGCACTGGTACTGCTGATAGCTCCATTGTTATATCTCCCCCCTTTCTCGTGAAAGTCAAAAGCTAAAGACAGAGAGGTTACAGCGTAGCGGACCTCTCAGGGGTAGGAGCATATCTAATCTATATCTAATGGTAATAAAGTGGTGCGAAACGGCGTATTGAACGTCTCGGCGTATCCTGCCGTCACGGTCGACAGCGACCTATAAAATCTGAAGCCATTAAATAAATGTCACGTCACGTCACGGTATGATGAAAGACCCTATCGCTGTGGGTTATCCCTATCGTTGTAGAAATTTTTGTGAAAATTCCTCGCGAAAACTTTATTTTTCGAAGGCAGAATAGTTTTTGGAATATCTGCAGTAATGATGATCAACCTTTTTGCCGGAGGGCCAATTTATCCATTTTCAATTTCTTCGCGTGCCGCAGGATGTGTACATTCAACTTGACATTGTAAAATGTTGCAGTCGGGGGTGTCGCTTACGTTATAAAAGGTTTCTGTGAAATTTGTAGCTTTGTGTATTGTTTTTGTTGACTTTCCGAACGAAAAAAAAACAGAGTGTGTAATTCACACGCAGCAGAAGTGAAACTAGGAAGTCGCTAGTTGTCGCTTTTTTTTCTGTTGCTTCTGTTTTTTTAAGTGGTTTGAAGATTGGATATTTATAACACAAAATAATAATGTTTTTTTGGACTTAGTAGGGTTCAAACCACCTGTCTCTCTAGCCGCTGAGACTTGTCAGGTACCTTGCCCACTATGCTATGGAAGGCACACGCCGAGGTGCGAATTTGCCGCATTACGAGTATATTAGAACCGAGTATTTTTGTAGAACTGAGTTGTGACGCATTTCCGTTTCACCTGAATTTCAAGTCACTAAAGGCGCTAAAGAAGTTTCTCGTCAAAAATCATCAATTTCCCAAAACTACAGATTTTATTTTGGAATGACAAAAATCGACAGCGTTTATTGGTTTCACATTGGAGATATAAATGTTTTGCCTGCGGTTTTTTACTTCTATAAATGTTTTATTAAAAAATTACTTAGTAAAAATAAAGTTCAAACCTCAGTCAAACCAAAACAAAATTAAGTTTTTCAAAAAAGACTTTTGAAAGGAGATTATTATATTTAAAAAAATGTTTTTACGAGTTGTAAATAACAGAAATGTTTGTAATCTTTACCGCAAACTTTTTTATTATTTTATTTAGCTATGTACTAAAAGGACTGCCGCATGTTATTCATTACTGATCTACAATATGACTACATATAAATTTTTTTAAGTATCGTAAAACCATAATTATTATTGCTGGTTTTCTTGTTTTTGATAAGTCATTTGCATTTTCATAACTTCATGGCCACGTCTAGCTGAAAACCTAGAAATTCTGAAAAAAGGACTGTGTTAAAAGCAACAGGTTTAATTTTTCAGACATAATAATATCCCAGTGCAATTTTTTTTCTTACTTTTTATTTTCACCATTTTGTTAATGAATATAATGTTGTAGGTGGATAGTACGTACAATTTTAACGGTAAAAAAATATTATTTCTCCATTTGATTGAAATCGATATCATTTCTGCTTTTGGGCGAGAATATTCGGTTTCAAGATCTGCTCCCTACAATGAATAAGCTCATTGACAAGACAAATTTAATACGATATCATTAGACATCATTATTTGTAGTGTTTATTACATCATAGCCACTGTGGAAACGCCTGGGGGGATTCACGAAATATTTCAAAGCAGTTTCAACTCTTTTCTTTTACTTACTTGATATTATATAATATATATATAATAATATAATAATATATTTGTTTTTTACGGTAATATATTTGTTTTTTACGTAGCGAAAGGAAACGGGAAAGGAAGTTGAAGGTGGTAGAGTCGGGTTAGAATTCACATCTAGGGCATTTAAATGTATTTAGCAAACTTAGCAAATAAAATATTATTTGCCTCGTTCATGGGTGGAAAATGCTCTTTGAAAAGCAGACCACCATTAAATTTATTGAAACATTCATGCTGAGTTCGCTTTAGCTACGCTTAGTTATCATTTATTAATTAATAGCCTTCCACTTCTCAACCTTCATCTTACCCCATTCTAACCTTCCTAAACATTATTCCACATTATATACTGACTTATAATTAAGTTAAACGAACTGTCTCGGTGGCTTCTGTGTCCTTCTCTCCCTACAACAATATCACATCATCTCCTCAAAAACATCCTCTGCACTGCTTCCCAAAGATGACACAGGTCCTGGGGTAAATTATTCTTCTCAGGGCCTACTCTGTGGAATTTAAAAAAACCATGTTCTTGTAATAATTAAGTAAAGTGAAACTACTTCGTCACGACTGGAGGAGAGTTTTATAGTCAAAGATCTTGCCACACTGTCACGGATGTGGGTCCATAGGTGCTAAAGAAGTTTTCACTTTAAAAATAAGATTAATATATCATTGAAGAAGAAGATAACACTTATAATCTAAATGAAAATATGAAAGAAAACAAGACACAGAAAAACAGAAAAAAAAAACAATGTTCGCAACTGGGACTCGAATCCAGACCTCTCGTCTAACCGGGACGGCGCGTTTTCCAATTTCGCTATTGCCACCTTCTGTCAAACCGGCATATTTGTCAATCTCATATTTCAAATATTTAGAATCATTAATATTATCTTCAACTAGTTCTTTTTCCATATTATAGGCAAAAGTTATAATAAGAGAGTTTTTCTCATAAAAAATTGTATATTCATTTAGACTTTCATAAAGTCAATAGTTCCATATGAATAAATTCGGATACATTTATCCGAGACGCTATTCAGGTTACAAACCAATTCTTTGAATGATTGTTTCCAATAAAAAAAGAGTAGTTGCCTATAATATGGAAAAAGAACTAGTTGAAGATAATATTAATGATTCTAAATATTTGAAATATGAGATTGACAAATATGACGGTTTGACAGAAGGTGGCAATAGCGAAATTGGAAAACGCGCCGTCCCGGTTAGACGAGAGGTCTGGGTTCGAGTCCCAGTTGCGACCATTGTTTTTTTTTTCTGTTTTTCTGTGTCTTGTTTTCTTTCATATTTTCATTTAGATTATAAGTGTTATCTTCTTCTTCAATGATATATTACGTTGATGGGAATAACCTTCAAAAGTTATAATAAGAGAGTTTTTCTCATAAAAAATTGAATATTCATTTAGACTTTCATAAAGTCAATAGTTCCATATGAATAAATTCGGATACATTTATCCGAGACGCTATTCAGGTTACAAACCAATTCTTTGAATGATTGTTTCCAATAAAAAAAGAGTAGTTGCCTATAATATGGAAAAAGAACTAGTTGAAGATAATATTAATGATTCTAAATATTTGAAATATGAGATTGACAAATATGACGGTTTGACAGACGATGGCAATAGCGAAATTGGAAAACGCGCCGTCCCGGTTAGACGAGAGGTCTGGGTTCGAGTCCCAGTTGCAACCATTGTTTTTTTTTTCTGTTTTTCTGTGTCTTGTTTTCTTTCATATTTTCATTTAGATTATAAGTGTTATCTTCTTCTTCAATGATATATTACATTGATGGGAATAACCTTCAAAAGTTATAATAAGAGAGTTTTTCTCATAAAAAATTGAATATTCATTTAGACTTTCATAAAGTCAATAGTTCCATATGAATAAATTCGGATACATTTATCCGAGACGCTATTCAGGTTACAAACCAATTCTTTGAATGATTGTTTCCAATAAAAAAAAGAGTAGTTGCCTATAATATGGAAAAAGAACTAGTTGAAGATAATATTAATGATTCTAAATATTTGAAATATGAGATTGACAAATATGACGGTTTGACAGAAGGTGGCAATAGCGAAATTGGAAAACGCGCCGTCCCGGTTAGACGAGAGGTCTGGGTTCGAGTCCCAGTTGCGACCATTGTTTTTTTTTTCTGTTTTTCTGTGTCTTGTTTTCTTTCATACTTTCATTTAGATTATAAGTGTTATCTTCTTCTTCAATGATATATTACGTTGATGGGAATAACCTTCAAAAGTTATAATAAGAGAGTTTTTCTCATAAAAAATTTAATAAGATTAATAGTTTGAAATCCGTTGAAAATAAGTTAATGCGGGATACGCCCTTCCTTCTCTTCACACCCGGTGGACATATCACTTCCAAAATTTGAGGTTTTGGGAGTGCGGTATTTTCGGTACTCGTCCAAATGTCACTAATTGGGTCCGTCATGGCAACCAATACCTAAATCTACACATGAGAACATATTTATTTCATGCATAATACATGAGTGTACATTATACAAGTCTAATATATTACGTTCTATGTATACTTACCTATATGATCATAATTTCGAATCGATTTTTGTGAAATATTTCTCTCCGAAATTATACACGCCCAATAAACTAATTTAATATAGCTATAAATTCATTGGAAAGGAACAAATTAATTTTTTCACGTAGTACTCTACTAGATAGATAGCTTGCAAACCAGTCTAAAAGTTTTTCATCAATACCTAGCTTACGTAGAATTTTATGGCATACTTTGTCGAAGGCCTTGATAAAATCCGTATATATGGAATCGACTTAAGTTCTCTTAGCTAATGCGTTTGATATATAGTTTTCATAAAACTAGAGATTTGATCTGCCCGACAAAAATCCGTGTTGATTTGGAACAATGAGATGGTTAATACATGGGGAAATTTGATCAAGTAATCGGTAATCAATTGATCGTTGTTGTATTTAAGTATCTTTTTCAAAATTGTAGCGGCTTGTGTGAAAAATAATTCAGACTAGCGATAAAGTAAGTAGCTAACTGATATATGTGATATTTTAATAGAATTTTTTTTTTTTTTTTCAAAATTGGAATTAAAGTAGGATATTGATTTCTCACGTTCTTGCGCTAGTATGTTATATTTGTATATAACAAGCGCAGACCCGCGATATTATAAAATTGTAGGATTTGTGAAGCTGAAAGTTCTTTGTATTTAAAAAATATATTTCCAAAACAAATAATGTTGTAATTTTTTTAACACACAGTTTTATTTTAGAGATTCAATTTGGGAGGCGAGTATGGGTAACTATTACGCCGTCCGGGAAACTATTTTTATTTTGCTTTATTTTAGGAAAAGTTGACAATCATAAATTATTATACAATACAATGATAATATAGTAAATTATGCCAATTATGAACTTTTCACTGATTAAAGTTAATGATAAAGTGTGACATTATAAAGGTGTTTTCTTAAGCCGCCGCTACCCGATTTTTTACCGATTTCTTACATATCTCCCTTAAACATTTGAAGTTTTTAAGCTCTTGAAAAATATATGTTATTTTTGAAGATAATATCTAGATATTCCACGCCGAAAAGCAAATTATATGAAATTCCCTCGATAGAAAAAAATCGCAAAGTATGCTCCGAAAATTATTTAAAACAAGTCTATTTCTAGTATTTCACAAGTTATATTTGTGAAAAAATTCACAATGTTTCTTTAAATGATACTTAAGATACCTTCCACGAGATGTTTACTCTATTTTAAACGAGTCATGTTTTATTAAGCATTTTCCCAATTTTCGCATCAATTTTGTCATTGCAAATATTGGCGCGATCTGTCCTACATTCGAAATTAATATCTCTCCATCTTCTTCTTTTTGAGCCGGGAAGCGTCGCCTTAGTTAGTATTTTTTTGTTACAATATGTGAGGGGAGGGGGGTTGAGGAGGAATATAGGATTAGGATTAAGAGGCTAAGGACGTGAATAAATAGGGGGGAGGGGTAGATTGAACTTCCTAGTTTGAGTCATGTTGCTTAGTGAGTTTTCGTTTTATATCACGTAACGTAACTATTTTTTGGATAACCAACACTTCAGCCGTAGGTCAACCCAAGTGGTTTGCTATGTTTGGACACTTAGCAGGGGTGCCCGAGTTCAGATTGGTGGAGTGGTAAGGAGCGAGAGGTTAGGATTGTCCTGGTCTTAGCGGCGGATGCGTCCCGCCTTCTGGGTGACGAGCCGGATTTGGAGAGTCTCGTTGAGGGAGTCCATTTCACATCTCTAGCAGAGCTCCAGCATAGATTCATGTCCGTCACTTTAGCTTGATATTTTATCCTGGGGACACTGATCCTCGGATTCCTATCACCCCTTCATGCCTTTTCTTTCCCAGATCTTTCTTTCCTTAAAAATACATTCCACGCAGTATCCTAAAAGATGAGGTCCCTGAGGGAAATAATGTTCTTCAGAGCATCCTGTGTGGAATTAAAGTTAAAAAAAAAGTTGAAATAATAAAATTATTTTCTGATTATAGGTAGACACCTACCTGTTGCGTTGCTTATTTGATTAATCGGTTGCAATTGTGAAAATTACACCAAATGCGAGGCAAATATTCCGCACGTTAAACATAAACAATTTCATGCACGGATAAAAAAACTTTTCATGCACAGACAACCGAAATTAATATTTTGATGATAATATATAATGTGGGATGGTATATAAAATGAATAAATGAGAGCTCACTCTTCACGTGAACAGATCTGATATCATTCAATCCCCTAATATCACTGAACATATTGTATTACCTAGAATTGTCGGTAATACCTAGAAGTGTGATCTACACCGATTCAAAAGAAACCGGTTGTAGCCAATTTATATTAAGTAAGCCACACAGAAAACCCAAAGATAGATTTTTTACACAAAATATAACAGCAGCCAATAAAAATATGCGTTAAGCTGCGGCATATCCCATTTCTACCGATTTGTTACATATTTACCTTAAACACTTTAAGTTTTACAGCTCTTAAAAAATATATGTTATTCTTGAAGATAATATCTAGACATTTCCAGCGCCGAAACGACAGTTATACGAAATTCACTCGCTAGAAAAAAATCGCAAAGTATGTTCCGGAAATTATTACAAACACGTTTGTTTCAGTTATTTTATAAGTTATATGTATGAAAAAATTCACAGTGTTTCTTTAAATCCTTTTATAGACAACCCCGTAAGATTTTTGCACCATTTTCAACGAGTCGTGTTTTATTAAACATTTTCACATTTTTCGCTTCAATTTTATCTTTTTAAATATTAGCGCGCACTCTCCAACATTCGTAATTACGTGTCTCTCCATCTTCTTATTTTTGAGCGGGTATGCGGCGTCTTAAGAAAATGAAGATAATCTTCGGATTCAGTTGTATATGACCGACGGAGACAGGGTCGAATTAGCTCAGTGGTTAGAGCAGAGCCCCGGCAAGGCTAATTTCTTAGGCTCAATTCCTAGATATGACGGTATCATAATTATTCCTCGATGTGACCGTATCTTTTTCCGATTTTTCAGTTTCAGATTTTCGATTGTGTGTCGCTAATATTGTCTTCACTAATTACATAATAATTGAGTTTACTTTAGATAGTGGACACGCCCTCTTCAAACTTCTATCGTTTCTATCTATTCAGTGCCCTCCACACTATCCCTTATTTATCACCTCATTGCGCCTATCTTGGAAATGCTATTACCTTTGCTGGAGTAAACATTTGGTTCGGTGATAAGCCGACGATATTTCGGTATTCTTATGAGCTGTAAATAACATTAGCATGATGAAGCTCTCAAAGCACTACCTGTGATACAAAAATCTTAACTTTTAGATAGATTTATGTACAAGAGCAAACGAATTGCTATTTTTTTTTAATCCAATTTTGTTCTTTTGAGAAATGCCAAAGATTTTTTTAATGTAACTTTTTATTTGGTAGCTACCTATATCAGTGTGTTTCTACTAATTTTACGGAGTCTTCAGAAAAGAAAATTCCAATGAAATTAAAAAATGCTGTTCATTTTAAATATGTATAATTATTAGTTATTAAAAATTTTCCAACATTCAAATTCGATCAGTATATAACTGTCGGAAGTGTAAGGACGGGTTGTTTCAAAAAATTTAATGGATTCATCAAATATTTTTCACGTTTTGTGTAAGTTCTATTCAAGTTCTGTGATTATTTCAGTTTTGTGAAGCAGCTGTCCTATTACGATATAATAACAGAACTTGAATAAAACCTACACAGAACGTGAAAATCGACTTCAAATATTTGATGAATCCATCACATTTTTTGAAACAACCCATCCTAAGGACGGGTTGTTTCAAAAAATTTGATGAGTTCATCAAATATTTGAAGTTAATTTACACGTTCTGTGTAAGTTCTATTATTTTATTCTGTTATTTTATCATCATAGGCCAGCTGCTTCACAAAACTGAAATCATCACAGAACTTGAATAGAACTTACACAGAACGTGAAAATTAACGTCAAATATTTGACGAATCCGTCAAATTTTTTGAAACAACCCATCCTGTGTACGTGAATGGATTTCGAAAAGAGATTTTTATTTTTGTTCCTGCTTTGGCCTCCTGAAATGTTGACCGTATCAAACTATAGAACATTTTAAAGTTAAACCGTTAAAATCGGCCTGGTCCTATGTTTGTTATCCTTTTGTTATGTTATCACGGTTTCTTACTGTGATAAAATAAGCTTCGTGATAAGCCATTTTTATCAACAACCACAAATTTTCAAACAAATAAAAATTCTAATAATTCTCTTACGGAGGTTCATGCGCAGCCATTTTATTGCGTAATTTTTTATTTTGAATCAATTTATCCATAACCGCACTTACGATCTGTTTTTAGTGTTATTTGTTCGCATGTCAGCAGTAGATGACGGCCCTTAAAAAACACAAGGAGATTAAATTATCAAAGGTTTTTTCGCAATTGAAGAGCTATTAACCTCATGGCCTTAAGACCGAACGTCGAATAAAGTATTCAAAGTAACCATTAAAACATCAGCATTTGTCTAGGGCCAGTATTTATTATCTTTTTATCAACGGTATACGTACCTCTTATTTCCTAGATTTCAGTGACGTAATCGTATTTTATATTACTACATATAGAGTGGTTATATTCATATACATATTTTATCTGTATCTATTTATTATATAAAAATCAAAATATTTTGGTGGAATATTATGAGTTCGTAAATGTGTATGTATTGCTGTATTGCATATGAAATGTTTGAACTAACTAACTAACTAACTAACCATCACGCCGTTTCCCCGCAGGGGTAGGCAGAGAGGACGGACCGCCAAACAACTCGATCTTGGCACACACTCCTTGCTTCGTTCACATTCATACATCGTCTCATACATGCTCTTCTGTTATTCTGACTCTTGACATCGCCCGACTCAAGTATCTGATTCACTTGGTCGTGCCATGTCTTCCTCGGGCGTCCCCGACTTCGTCTACCATTCACATTTGCGTCATATATTCTCCTTACACTCCTTTCCTCATTCATTCGCTCTACATGCCCAAACCATCTGAGCGTCCCTTTCTTAATCTTATTCATTACGCTTACATCAGCCTTGCATTCTTTGCGGATCTCCACATTTCTCACACGATCATACATGGTTTTACCACACATACGTCTCAGGGATCTCATTTCTACAGCATTCAGTCTACTTTCATCCTTTCTCTGCCAGTTCCATGCCTCACTGCCATACATCAGGGTAGGTACCAGCACTCCATTATGGACGGCTAGCTTCGCTTCTTTTGACAATTTTTTGTTGCTGCCAACGGCGTTCAGACCTCCATTAATGGAGTTACCGGCATTTACCCTTCTTTCGATATCTCTGTCAGTCTTCCCATCTCTCGTAAACATACTTCCCAAATACACAAACTCATCCACCTGCTCCAAGTATTCGTCGTTCACAACTATGTTGCACATTGTTTTCGTACTCTCTCTTTCAAATACCATTACTTTAGACTTACTTACATTCATCATTAACTCATTCTATGTTTGAAACTTTCAAAATACCTTTTTTCCATCCTCGCGAAGGTTTCTGGATTATTACAACCACATGACAATACATCTGAAAAGTATTTTTAATCATTACAATTTTTTTACAAAACTGTCACAATTTGAGAATGATTCCATCGATTGTTAATTCAAAATTCAATTTTCGAAACTCTTTAAATTATTAAATTATTTAAAGTACTCGCCTAATACTTTGAATTGAATCAAGAATTACAGATATTTTAAATAGGTACCTATGTTAGGTACCAAATTTGATTGATTGTTTTTATAATATACAAAAATCAATATTTGTAATATATGAAAACTAACAATTTGAATTAAAAAATTGTAATAATGTCCTCCGCGTGAAAACCGTGTCTTCTACAAGCATAAACTTTCTAATTAAAGTGTGTTTATCGGAAGTAACCTGCCAAGTAAGTATGTTTTCAGTGGCGAACGGACAACTCAGAATTAAATCAACTCAGAACCTCTTTTGAAGTCATTATAAATGTAAAAAAAATGGTTAGGTTAGGTTTATGGGCTATTTTAAAATTATTTTGCTTATAATGACTTTTCAAAGAGGTGTTGAGTGTTGGGTTGACTTGATTCTGAGTTGACATGGAATGGTTTTCTGTATCTATTTTTAAATTAAAAAAAATACTAGAATAAGAATTAATTAGATTGAACCTAAGAATTCATAATTCATAAATTGTACAGCACCCTTGAGGTGATTTTTCACAAAAACGGCGCTCTACAAATTTTCCAAATATTGTTATTACTGTAAGTGGGTTAGAACATATAGGGTCTGTGCATAATTAAAAACATACAAAAATGAACATTTTAAACTACTTTACTCAAATTTGCCTAATAAAGAACATACAAAAAAATTGTGTTTCAAACTCTAAACCTAAACCAACAATATTGTGTGTAGTGTTATTGTTATTACCATACATTACCACGTTATTCCATATTTTAGCAGCACAACGTGAAACTTATTATCTTTATAAAAGCATCACAATAAGATCACTGATAAAGCACAACCTCAATTTTCAAAGTTAATCCTGTCAGTAACATCAAGGCATTCTTGCATTTTCACATCATTTTGATATTTAGCCGACGGATATATAGATTTTCTTCAAAGGCATTTAGGAGTAAGCCAGGCTTTGATACCAACTTTACCTGTCTCTCCTGTGCCTGTCAAATGTGAGCATTCACGATTTAAATCAGTGTTTGCCTACGGAATGCAAGGCTTCTACTTTCCTCCTCGTGACTTCCTCCCGGGAGAGCCGACGGGAGAGCGGAACCCTCCCCGCGGTCAGGTCACGTGACGAGCGAGCCTTTTTTTATTTCATTCCACACCAAAGTCATTTCAGAAGCACAGCGTACAACACAATAAGGTGTCATTAATCTGTCTTTGCGACGAGGTGGCCGGCTTTACCTGCCACCTGCCCGAGCGCGATAGTGTCCTGTCTTAGCCCGCTCCCGCCGCTCGCGCCAGTCGGTTTTCGAGCGGCAACGAGTGTGTACGCGCGTATCGTCTCGAAGCGGCGCGAAATTCAAACAGCGTTCTTTTTGTTTGCTCTTCAAATAAAATGTCTGCTATTCCGGCGGGTTTTCGTGCTCCTCTTCATTATTTCGAGTGACCAACTGCCCGTCATCCAGTTACGTGTGTGGAGTGTTGATCAGCGCGGTTCCCCCGTATGAACTTTATGACTCAACTAAATTTATTTCCGATTAGTAACCGCGATGGGTTATTATACCTGAGGTAGTTGGTTTCGGTCGTAAACAGTGCTATTTCCGAAGACGTACCGTGTTGTGACAGCGATCTCGTGCGGCGAAAGGAAATCATAATTGTGCATTAATTGGACAAACGACTCTGTATGCAGTCCTGTTTGTTTACATTTCTAATAAACAATACATGCCACAAAGTTCAACATTCCAAAGATAAAATAATCGAACACTTGTGCAATTCTCATTCTTGTGTAATTGACAAACTTCGAGCTCGATAACGCCTAAACTATCGGTTTGTATTTTATCTGTTTTTTTTTAAATTCTTTTTAATGACACATTTTATAGACTGCGAATATTATAATGTTCTTCTTTATCACTCTTATCGTTTCTTAGTCATACCCATATCCTAACTACTGCCGACACAATTCAACACAACACATCTAGGGGCTCTCAATCCACGACTCCACTCCACTCTCAAACTCTCAACACTTCACGGTTCAAATTCTGAGCTGAGTGAGTACTGTGAACTACAAGTAGGTACAGTGCACAGTACATGATAATATTTATAGTATCTGTTTGAACCCTGTATTTTTCCACGGCAAAAACATGTCTTATCTTCGCGACTCAGACAAAAAGAGTTCGTTATCTATAATGCCGCATTTCCACACTATCACCCCGTGCTTTGATGCTTTGACGTTTCCCCAGAAATAAAACACGCAATTAAAAGTAAGTGTGTGCTTGGTTCTGGGTTTGAACGATCGTCTATTATCTTATTATAGGGTAGGCGTCGATCGGTGTTCCTCTCATCGGCACGGAACACGTGTTACCGCGGGACCATCTGGGTGGGGGTATAATGGGTAAGGGCCACCACCTGCCGTCCTGTTCCTTTTCTTCCCTAGCTCAACCAGCACAATAGACCCTTCTCATCTCTTATCCCGAAGCAACCAACCTGACCTACCCAATCATAGTACCCGTGTCTTCAATCTGCTATCTGCTACAATACATAATATAATTTATTATTATTTTAACCTGCCCTTTCAAAAAATATAACAAGTTTTTCAGTGAACAGTAGACCCCACATCCAAAAATTATGCAACAATTTGTGTATTATTTAATAAATCAAAATTACCTCGGAAATAATACCAAGGTACCAACTTGATTATAAACCTTAATATTTTATGTACAAACTGTACTTAACTGTTTTTTATTATTATTTCAAATTAGGAATTATACGATTTGTGCAAAGAAACGTCACTATTTCTTTTTTCAAACATTATTCAAGCAGGTAGGTACCATACTATTGAAAAGCCCAGTCAAAGTTAGCCCACCTAGTCAATATTAGCCATCTACTCAATGTGAGGAATCTTGAATAATAAAGTAGATACAGCAGATTTTCGAAAACCGGAAACAATGCTTAGCTTGGGGTGTCTCGAACTCCCTCACGATATTGATGATGAGCGCCATTTTTGATTTTTTGAAATAAGTATGCTAATCGTCTGAATGGGATTGCGTACTTAGTAACGACACGAAAAGCTTGCATTTTAATAAAAATAAAAAAAAAACATTTTGTAAGATGCTTTCTTTTAATTCAAAACATTACCATAAATATTTTTGTTGCATTGCAAAAAAGCTAGAGCGACAAACATCTTATTTTTATAATTGATTATTATTTATGCAATCCGTTGCAAGCTTGCATGTTAATAATTTATAATAATTGTTAATCACGCTAAATGTTGCATGTCAACATTTTCCAATTATTATTTATTATAATTAATGGTTGTGTACCTAAATTAAATTTATAATGTTGTATTAAAATAATATTGGTCGTTATTTCAATGTTTAATATATTAGGTAGTCGGTTTTTAGTAGATTTTTTTAGACAGTTTTTAAAAATAAAAATAAGATTTTTAAATGAAAGTATTTACTCTGTACTAAATAGAGTATGTAAGTATGTACCACAAACCACAATAATCAAAATAAAATAAAAATTAAAAATAAAAATTAATCTTAAAATAAAAAATTAAGAACGGCGGCATAAATTCATTGCAATGGTAATATGTACTGAAAACTGAAAATGTAAGTATTATGGATTTTAGAATGTTACGTACGCACAACCGAAATTAATTGTCATTGAAATGATATTGTGAGTAGAAAATAGTTGCCTTAACACTTAGAATGTCATTCCGAAAAGCCTGTTAAAATTTCACAATTCTAGAGCTTACCGTTTGAGTTATACTTATATAAACAGAACCTCGGAGGTCCACATCGCCAAACTCATTATGCTTTTAGCTTTTAGTTCAACAGACTGACTTTCTGGTTTTTTTTTTTTGTTTTTATAGTGAATTTTCAGTGTACTGTTCCTAGATAGAGTAATAACTTTCAAAATGTGCACATGTTACTTGTTACCGATTTTCTAATTTTTAGTTAAAATACGGAACAAGCATTTTATGTATGTAAAGCAGTTGAGAGAATAGTTCCCGAAGTTTGGTCCAAATCAGGGCACGCCAGCGCCCGGGCGCCGCCATGGAGCCTAGAATTATTTCGGAAGCACTTATTGTAAATTGTCTGTTTTTGCTTGCTTGAAAATCCTTTCTGAATGTGGAAACCAGTGACGCCCGGTAGTCTTTCTTACAGGGGGTACAGTAAAAGAAAATCGTAGATATGTAATACCACCCATTTACAACAATATACTACGTATATAAAAATGTATCAATTGCACGCCAAAATACAAGACACCTTAAAATGCTAGTTGAACAAAAAATGTAGCATCACTACTTCGCCTCAGTTCTTATTTGTCCAACAGACCATTTTAGTTTTTATTCAATTTACACTTTAAAATTAAAAATAAAGTATACAAAATTATAGTTAATCACTTAACTACTACTTATTTACACTAAAGAGACCCTTACCTTTACGGATATAACTTTATCTTACGCCTATCATAATGTTTCATTGAAATAGTGAAAGAAAACCTTATCCTGCAAAATTTTCTAATGGTCTGTTGGACAAAAACGAACTAAGGCGACGACTAATTAAAAAGATAGTCCTTCAAAAAATATCTCTGAACGATTGAAATAGCTATATTAATGGCCTGCTAAAATGGTTCCACCACACTTTTATAAGAAAGGCAACATGACTTAAAGTCATAGGACCTTACTAATAAAAGTGTTTTAAAATTTACACAATTGATAGAAAAAAAAACATTAATGTAGACAAAATGGTTGTTTATCGGTTGTGTAAAATTAACACTTATTTTAGAAAGGATGCTATACGATGCCAAACGCGTAAATGGTATTAATACGTCGTAAACAAATAAAGTAATTTATACTGTTAAAGTCTTATACACG
The DNA here is from genome assembly GCA_936435175.1 of Glyphotaelius pellucidus. Classification (NCBI taxonomy): domain Eukaryota; kingdom Metazoa; phylum Arthropoda; class Insecta; order Trichoptera; family Limnephilidae; genus Glyphotaelius; species Glyphotaelius pellucidus. The sequence continues at coordinate 9,005,329 of OW386542.1, forward strand.
ATTCTAAAGAGTAGAGTAGATATAGAAATTTTAGATTTTTTGGAATATTGTATTCCTTGAAACAATTTGATTCTTTTTAACGAAGTTCACTAATAACTGAAGTTAAGGGATGGGTACAAAATATTACACAATCACTTAAAACCCTTTTTGATGAATTTAAATCAATTCGTAAATTTAATTACAAGCTATACCAATGTGTTCATCCGTTACGGAAGGTGTGCCAAAACCGAACACACGGAGCAGCTAGACTAAAACCAACTCACGAAATGTTTAATAATGGACAAAAACTATAAACCCCCACGTGCTTGCTGCTCTATTCGCCTTCGGAGAAATGACCCAGTGCATTGCCCAAAGTCACATACAATTTTTACGGAAAATCCATATCATTCAGCCTGTTAATCCATCCCATTATTCCCATACAAACTACGAAAGTTGAAGACATTATTATTAGAAGGCGTTCAGATTGCTGGAGGACGCCTCCTGGGGTATAGTTTTGAGTGTGAGCTTACTATATATAGATGTAAAAGATATATTATGACTATGCGGGCGGCGAAATTGAAGATGAGCCGATGTAAATATGAATGTGAATGAGGCAAGGAGTGTACCAAGACCTTGTTGTTTGGCGTACCGTCCTCTCTGCCTACCCTCATTAGTTAGTCAGGCTAATATTCATTATAATATTTGTGAGTGCCTGCACAATTGCACCGTAGCACGGGCCGCCCATGGTGAAAACCATATATTTTCTTCACATCTGCTTATGGAGCCGATTTGTCAGTGTCCGAAATAAGTAGTCGAGAACTTTATTGTCACGTTTATAAAACATATATTTAGATGAGCACGTAGTAAGAATTTCAACAGAACAGGGGTAGTAAAAGATCAGAGATAGAGTAATATCTAGATCACGTTTACCATTTAAAAAAATGTTCTCCCATCATAAATTTTTTGTTGTCTTCGTGGAAAACTTTCAACGCCCGGTTTAAATTAATCTTTGATACTTTCAAACCGCAGTTTGCAATATTTTTTATGGTGCGGTTAGACCGTATTATATTTTAACAGTGTATACATGTATATAGATATATGCGTGTGCTTTTAAACCAGCTATTCCTTTGTTTATACGAAGCCATTATCTGCCTAGGCCGCAAAGTATTCTCATTTGATATTCATACGATATTAGCTAATTACTATGGTATAAACCAAAAACCGCGAAAAACGTATTAAATATAAGCGTCATCGGAGCGTGATGTTAAACACAACGCGCTGATCCTCCTGATGATTATTATTTAATTTTGGGTTGTTAAGTAAGCCATAGTTTTGGAAACTAACAATAATAATAGGTTTTGATTCAATTAATAAACTGAATTACACCGAAGTAATTTGATACCGTTTCAGTTCTGGCACAAAACAAAATAAAATTTTGACTGGATATCACTTTGTTAGTTTTTGTGAGGCAAAAACAATGAATGTCTACTTAAGAGGAACGTATGCGCGGCCCATTTCGGCCAGTTTTATACAAATCTTAAATTTGGATTTGAAATCAAAATACCCAATAAAACTGAAAAATTATTTTTGTAATCAAAAGGTATATCAAATATCTAGTACGAGTTTGAGCTACTTTATTTATTTTTGCTTTAAATTATAAGATATAGGCCATTAAAGATTTAAGTGTTTCGTGGTTTTAGAAGCAACTTTGGCAATTATTTGTGAGTAAATGAAAAAAATTAAAATAAAACATTGTTAAAAATGCAATTTTATGTAGTAATTTTAATCTATAAACGACAAATTTTTGTTCCGCCGTAAATAGGTAATTTGTATTTTAAGTGTACACCGATCAAAATGATTTTTTTTCTTATTTTTTTATTTATTTTATACTTCATTAAATTTCTATTATATAGTAAAATAATTTTTTTATTTTTTTTCATTTACTCACAAATGATTGCCCAAGTTGCCTTCAAAATCATGAAACACTAAAATCTTTAATGGCCTATATCTTATAATTTAAAGCAAAAATAAATAAAGTAGCTTACATCCGTACTAGATATTTGATATACCTTTTGATTACAAAAATAATTTTTCAGTTTTATTGGATATTTTGATCTCAAATCCAAATTTAAGATTTGTATGAAACGAGCCGAAAAGGGCCACGCAAACGTTCCACTTAATATTATTTAACGTTTATCTTTTAATCGACCCAAATAGTATCATAAAAGAGCTACTTATCGAAGTGGTTAAAGCTCTTATCAAAACATTTAACCGAAGGCCCTACACTCTAACAATGTAAATATTTGGTTACGCATAATTTATGGCCGATCAATCTTCGAATGGATAACAAAATGATCCCAAAATTCTCGTTATATTATTCACACAGAAAATTATCATATTATGACCATAATACACTTAGTTTATAGTTATTCAATCATCAAAAGCATAATTTAACGATTTGGGATTATTTATTGGATAACCAACATCTCTCTGCCGTAAGTCACCCCAAGTGATTCGCTGGGGTGAGGTTTGTCTAGGTCTAGGTCTTGGCGGCGAATTTGTCTGACACGTACTGGCGGGCCGGATCGAGAGAGACTAGTTTAGGGAGGCCTTCTGACCTCTTCACCCGGACTCTTTGACCCATTGCCTTGCACCGCATTTGAATGCATTTATATGTTCGTCAATCCTGGACACATTTGACGGCCGGCATTGTCAAATGTGTCCAGCGGTAAGGCTCTTGACTCGCAATCCAAAGGTCGTGGGATCGAATCCCACGACCTTCGACATTTGATTAATCTGTGTTATTTCGCAATTAAATCATTAAAAATAATATTTAGTATATTTGCGTCACGTTCCAGAGTGGAAGATGCTCTCAGTATCGCCCTGGTGTAAGACCACCATTCAGAATTGAAACGTTGCTTGAAACGTTTAGCCGTGTTTGGTGACCAGATCTGAATAGCCAGGTACTTCCCCATCTCCTTCCCCTCCCCACTACCATCAGACTCAGAACATATCCCAATTGGGGATGCCATAATCTCACTGGCTCCAGACGGAAGCAGTCGGGACTCTTGTGCGGTATTCATATAAAAAAATATTAAAAAATTGACCCCCAGATTATTATCCACCCCTCATACAGCTTTATTTCCCATAACTTTCTCTCCTTCCCTTTCCCTAAAATGACCCTCCACACAACATCCCCTAAGATGACATTGATCCTGAAAGAAATTATTTACCTCAAGGCCTTCTGTAAAATAATAACGAAAATATCTAAAAATAATCATCGTAACATTATCGACACACAAGATAAAGATATAGTTATACATAATTTATGGTATTCTTTGTTCAGTCTTCGGTTTGGTATCAAAAAATATCAACAATCACCGTAATATTATTGACACAACAAGATCAATACATCGAACTTTAACTAACAACATTATTTTCTCCCATCTCAATCTAGATTTATAACACCCAGCTCAAGGTTGCGTACCTACTACAAACCGCAGCAAAAAACGCCGCGATATTTGGACCATTTGATCGTGTAGTGTTACCGTTATACCTCGGCCATAATAATAGTGAACCTCGGAGGCGGCAAAAAACTGTCTGGTGAACGAGAATGGCGGCGGAAAGAGGAATGGAATTCTTCTAAATCTGTGAAATAAAATTCAGTGAATAAAGCAAGATGGATCAAGAGCGAGAAGTGAAGAGGCCAAAGTCAGGGGGCTTCCTGGCGAGCCTGAATCGCAGCTTCCGCATGAGGCCTGGGACGGGCAGGAAATTGCCCGAGATGCCGCTCACCGGAGACCTTCTCAAGAAGGTGCAGACTACTGTAAGTTACTTACCAAATCGTCGCCTTATTTCTTAATTGTCCAAACGACCATTTTAGTTTTTGTCCAATCTCCACTTTAAAATTAAAAATAAAGTGTAAAAAATGATAGTTAATCACTTAACTAAGAATTATTTAAACTAATGATACCTTGCCCTTTACGAAATTAGCTTTATATTAAAAACCTTTCATAATTTTTCATTGAAATAATGAAAGAAAGCCTTCTCCTCCTGTAAAATTTACTAATGGTCGTTTGGACAATTAAGAACTAAGGCGACGAAATGTAATGTTTAAAACCTGATGACATGTTACTTTTTCTCTTTTCGTAAAACAGTGGCTATTTATAACTCTCTAAGATACATTTTTAACTAAACTATAATTAACTAGCAAATGTGTGTGATGCGTCGCATATATGACAATAAATACCCTTAATTAAGATGAAGCCATAGTAAATAATGTAAAATCACACAAAATCATGTGTTTTGTTTTGAAAATTTGATCGCTTAGAAATATTATAGATGCTTCAATTAAATAATGCGTGTAGAACATATCTTGGCCCTTAAAAATATCGGTTATTTTTTTTATAAGTCTTTTAATAAGTCTAGAAAAAAAAAAACAAAGTAACAGGTCTATAAAAAACCACTTTCAAGTGCAAACTCTCCTACTTATGAACATCTTTTTGGATATGATTTTATTGTTTATTGTAGCAAATTAAGTTTCTTTTATGATAATCGCAAATAAAATTGATATTTACGCCCGATATTCACAAAATAAAATAAAATATGCATATTTGCGTAGTTATTTCACAATAAGGCTGGAAGCCGACGAATGTGGATTTTCAAAGTGACCCTTATATCGTTCACCGAAGGACTACTGGCTTGCCACACCCCACTTCCATTCAGAACCGCCCTGACCGGAGCAGGGAACAGACGTGTGACTCCACGTCGCTCGGTTCCGTGAAATTTATTTTAAATTTCCTTGTTATTACAATAAACAATGTGTAAAAAAGGAGTTAATGTTTTTTTTAGGCCTTTACGAAATAAACCTGTAAAAAAAATTCTCAAATACCTTTTTCAACCGTTCCAAAAGCTTTTTCTCAAATATTTTTAAACTCCTCCCACAAAGGGCGTGAATTCCGACTTCGATTTTTTCCCTGTACTATTGGATCCCCTTAATAGAGACAATGCTTTCAACTTCTGACACTTCCCATACATTTTGTTGGCAGTATGCTACACTAGTTCTGCGGGTTGTGATCTTTCATGGATTCATTTTCTTTATTTTAATACATTATATAAAACAAAAATTAATATTAGATAATCCATGCACGACTTTAAGTACTGCTTGCTCTTACATAAAAAAATATTAAAATTGTTATTATTATGAATTTGTATATAAAATTCAATTATTTGCCGCCATTGTCTGGAAGGAATGTCAACATGCTACTATAACGCCTCTAGTGGCCGGCGTTGGGTTAATACTTCCAATAGTTTACTGGAGTTAGGTGTATTGATAACAGTAACAGCGTTGTTTAAAAAATGTTTTTTGAACTGCATTTTGTATTGAGAGAATTTTTTGTTGGAATCCCGTTGTTATGGAAATTGGATGACACCACTGTCCGGAGTGTCCGCGTCTGAAGAATTGTTTTCTTTGCATATTACATTACACAATAAGTTGTTTGTGAATATATAACAAACTGTAGGTTTTGATGAATTGTGTACGACCGGTTTTCTATACAAACTTAGGTTGCTTTCGCGGACGAAATGGATTTAAAATTATAAAAGTCTGTGTGTTTTACTTATTGGGAAAGCGTCTAAATACATCTTGTACATATTGTTCGGTAAAACTCTTTCGTATGTCACGTCTTGCATTTCTATAACAATGCCTTTGAGCCCACTTCGCTGCAATCGGTGTCATCGACTGCTTCTTTGTATAAATGTTTTCATTGATGTAACGAAACCACATGTAAGAATCCAGTTTGTAGATTTTAATTAATATTCACGGTGTGACATTTATGGCCGTGTTAATGTCTATTTGCCTTGGCATTTCTAAACGAACTATCAATCCTAATAACGCCTAAGTAAGAGCCGAATCTTCTTTCAACGTTGTGTACATTTTTGTGAACACAATTCACCCATACATACATATTACACACTGTGAGAACGTATTATTATTTTCCTTCTATTGGTGTTGTAGTACACGCGCTTTCCTTCGTCAATTTATTATTTCTGTTCTGAGACTTGGATCGTTTATCATTTCTGTGTACCAAAAAGAATTTTTTTGGAAGTCACAGCCACAACAGAAAAAAGGAGCGAGCGTCGTTGCGTTGCAACAACGCCCCCTCTAAACAAATACAAAAAAAATCTTCTTTAAAATTTAAAAAAAACCTCGACTGTCACTCTGTAAGTAACTTTTAGAACATGGCAGACAGTTGGTAATGCTGTGAGTGTTTTACCGGTATTTCATTGGGAAGTGCTCCGAAAAATTGTTATCATCGATCCTTTCGACTCCGCACAATCGGGAGATATGATAATCGTTCAAGTTTTCCATAATTATTCGCACGTGAATAAGTCGGTTTGATAACATGTTTACATTAGTGCTCAATAGTTCAAGTCTGAAATGACTTTTGGATTAAGATTTATCTCTTCGGATTAAGGCATAGAATATTCGTTTCAGTCTCTCCTTGCAGTAACCCTTTGAATAGCTTCCCCAAGGGTAATCCGTGAGGGAAGCCTCAATAGCATTCAATTTTAACCACAAAAGTCATCTTTAATGTCTTCCAACTACCAGATGATTTCCCCTAAGTCCTTCAATCTGCGAAAGCTTCTAGAGTCTAAAGCTTCCTCTAAATTCAGTATCAACCTCTTCCCACTTAATTCTTTAGTGTTTGCATTCGTTTCCCAGATTTGACGCGCATTGATATGTCAACATCGACCAAGTATAATCTGATCGAAGTATGTCAAACTTCTTCTTCGTCAACCTTTTAAATGCCAGGGAGGAAACGACGTAAAATCGCGATGTTTTGACTTAGACGTAATATTTTACTGGGTTTATTTTGTGTTATCGTATATTATATTTACTGAAACACATTCCTTGAACAATAAACTATGCATAAAAACAACATTACTTGTGTTTATTTGATGAATTTATATGTTTCACGATATTTTTCACAAGAACGACGCTAGCCAATTTGACAGCCCAAATACTGGGAAAAATCTCAGCCAGACGCCATAGAGAATTTAATAAATATTATTCCGATTGGCTAGGTGTGTTCACGGTATTTTATACCTTAAGAACAAGAATGCCCCAAGCGATTCTGACCTTTTTCTTCATACATTTTCTTTATACATAAGGGTTAAAATCGCATTCCAAAATAAAAAAAAATTACATTTTGGCGTGTGCGCCGGCGCACGAGTGGCAAATGACCTGTCAATGGCGGTACAGCCCTTTTCGAACCTTGGCCTCCTTCAAAATGGCCCCTGTCCTCAGCCTTCGTCTTTCAATCTGCAACATGGAGTAGTTTTCTTGCATCCTTCCTGACATCATCCTCCCATCTCAGTCAAGGTCTGCCCGCCTTTCGTTTACTTTCCGGATGTCCTGCTTGAACCTTCTTACTCGCGTGCTTGGCATTCGGTGCACATATCCGGCCCATCTTAGTCTTTGGAGCCTTAAATGGCTAATGGGTGATATGTCAAACAAATAATAATAATAAATTGTTTAATTTTTATAGCGCCGTTTTTATGAACGGAAAAAGAAGTGTACAAAATTTGTAATTTAATATTATTCGCTGGGATTATCTTATTATGTGCGAGTAGGTACAAACAGAGTATAGTAGAAGATCATAAATGCGCACTAGTTGATAAAAGAATATATTCTGTAAATAACTTTAGGTAGACACCAACCGGCTAATTGAGCTATGTAAATTAGGTTTGCAACTGTACAACTTATGGATATGATTTTATGAAAAGGTGAAATCTTCTAAATTCTGTCTAAATTGGCTTTTGGCCTAAATTCTGTCTAATTCTAATCATTCTCAATTCGTGTGACAGTTTATTTCAGGTTTTATTAGGTGTCCCATTCCCAAAGCACGCTCACCGAACTTTCTATCTGGTGTGCGTTTTGGTTCCTTCAATTATACCTACGCAATAGGTCACCCCAAGTGGTTCGCTACGTTTGGTGACTTGGCAGGGGTGTCCGGGTTCGTGGGGTGAGTTTTATCCGGGTCTTGGCGGCGGATGTGTCTGCCCACCAACAGGATGAGGGAGACCTTTTGACCACTCCAGCAGGACTCTCTCCGAACATCGCCGTACACCGTAGCGGGAGGGATGGTCCATACTTTCGTCGCTCCTGCATGCACTGACCCCAGATTCCTACCCACCTCTCATAAATGTTTCCTTCCCAGAACTTCCTCTCCTTCCTTTCCTTAAAATATCCTCCACATCATCCTCAAAGATAACATGGGTCCTAAGGGCATTCGTTTTTTCAGAGCCACCTTTGTGGAACTAATGTAAAAAAAAAGCATCACGTACCACCTGATGATGCCGCTGATTTAACGCTGCGCATACATACGTGAACCAAAGTGCGAGTCGTCAGTTCGGCTCGCTTATGTATCATGAAACGTGGCATTCCTGCAAGTCACACCTGCATATCTTTAACATATTGAACTATCACCAATTTTGACGATTTTTGTGTATTTTAGTTTTTACTTTTTGTGTATTACAAATTTACTTTTTGTGTATTACAATTTTTTCCTTGTTGTGTATTACAAATTTACTTTTTGTGTATTACAAATTTGGTTTTTGTGTTACAAATTTACTTTTTGTGTATTACAAATTTATTTTTTGTGCATTACAAATTAACTTTTTGTGTATTACAAATTTACTTTTTGTGTGTTACAAATTTACTTTTTGTGTATTACAAATTTACTTTGTAAAAAGGGTACGCATCATAAGTCTCATCTTCGCCTCTCTTCTCTTCCTTTATTTTTTGGAGATTAACCGTGAGAACAGACGGGGGGACAGATCTACTGCTGTCCTTGACGTTTACGACGAGCTCTTCCGAGAAATTCATTGAGAATCCCGGGCCCCAAGCTTCAACTTTCTACAACAAACTCTAGTCCGTCTACACTGGAAATACCTATTATAAATTTATTTCAAGTCGAAAACTGTTCTCTGGAATTTCTGGAATTAAATCCCTTTGGGTTCGTAAAAACATCTTTTCTGCGACGAAGTAAAAGTTTAGAAAATGTATTCATAAATTTTAAATTAGAAATTTTAGAAACATATAAATAAAATTACATTATATAAATAATTATATTATTTGGTAAACATAATATTTAGGCACAACGAGCCCTTTAGCCACTGGAGCGACAGCGTAATTTAAAACCTTTTTGCTCCGATTGCTCGACATTTTTTGGTGATCATTTTGAATATTTTCCGCCCAAATTAAAAAAATAATACCTCCGAATTTTAACATGGAGACATACAAATTGATTATAGATCTATGCAGTCAATGAATTCTCCTATCTTTTGTCGATTATCGCACATTCGTAAGATTTATAAAAAAAAACATTATAAAATCTTAAACATCTACTTAATTACTTACAAATGAAGGAAAATTTGCCAAAATTGGCAGCAATGCAATCCGAGGTGTTTTAAATAGTGCCATATTGTGACAAAAAGCGCTCCAGCGGTTATGTGATTTTTCACAAATCAAACAGAAAACAAAAGATAACGAAAAAAAGATAACGATCGGTATATCAAAATCTAAACGAATCTATTTTTAAACGAGATTTTTTGATGTCGCTGGTTGTGATCAAAGAAATTCTGATACCAGGAAATTCTTAGATAAACATACTAATTTCGGCTGTCAAAAATGGTGCATATTCCTGCATAACGAGTAAAAATTTTCAAGCTCATTGATTTTTAATATTCAAAATTGAAACTGATAAGTGTAAATCATATCAGACAAGCGATAAAGTAGGTATCAAAATTATTTTATTCATTAATAATAAATTCTTAATCTGAAATGTGTTTTTATTTTGCAAACGTTTGATAGATGTTGATGTTTTTAAGATTAATAGATTTCGTAAGGTAAATTTCTTCTTTTGAAAAGCAATGACAAATATATTTTTTTTATAAATACTTTCAGCTTCACAGATCCTACAATTATAATAAATATCCCGGAATTTCCCTAGTTATGTTATAAAATGTTTTTAGAGCGTTTTTATAATAAGTTTTCAACGCTTTGAATGTTTCGCATCTCTCTCGCAGTAATAACTCGCTTACGGTGGATAATAGGCCCATCAAAATACTTAACATTGCGCGGTTGAGTCAAGAGTAAACAGTGGATGGGGGTGATGTAAGGGGTAAATCTAATAATGCTTTTGACTGAAGCAAAGCCAACGTTTAAGTTTAATTTAACCCCGTTCGTCTTGCCGTCCCCAACCTTGTTTGTCGTCTTAAGTGATAGAGACGTCATAATGTGCTTGTTTAATGCTTTACTAAAAATTCATGATTACTCGGAATACTGTTCCGAGAGCGAAGAGAAACGGTGGAATACCTCACGGTCCCAACTCCCAGACGTGCTGTTTGCCATTGCCGAATCTATGAATCTTTCAGTGGGTACCTACCTACCGTCAATTCTATAATACCTACACATAAGTAAGAAGGTATAGTCCTGCCGCTGAGAACTCCGTTGAAACCTCTCTTCATTAAACATACCTACAGATTTACATATTTCGTTTATGAGAAAGATAGAGAGGGAGAGAAGTTTTAACCGAGCTTCCCGCATTCCTACCGATTTATTACATATTTTTCTGAAACATTTTAAGTAAGCTCTTTAAAAAAATGTTATTTTTGAAGATAATATCTATCCCCACGCCACGGAAATGGTAATTATATATGAAATTCCCTCGATAGAAAAAAATCGCAAAGTTTGCTCCGAAAATTATTATAAACACAATTTTTGATGTGATAAAGTCTTGTAAATCATTACGAAAAAGCATGACTCATTGTCACGTTGTCACGTTCCGCCTGAGTCGAGCGTGCAAGCGATGGCGCGGAACAAGCGTTTGGCCTAAGCGTTCGGCGAGAGCGCGGAATAAGCGATAGAGAGGCACGATCGGCCTAAGCGTTCGGTTTGTGACTTTAAAATTCTATGTAAAAGTTTTCTTATGACGTTATCACGTAAAATTATCGTTCGTAAACCGACTTTATAGACGACCAATTTTTTTCAGTTATTTTACAAGTTATGCATACCTACCTATGTACGAAAAAATTCAGCGTTTCTTTAAATGTTATTTTAGGCATTTACCTCGAGATTTTTGCTCTATTTTAAAGGATTCGCGTTTTATTAAACATTTTCACAATTTTGCTTAAATATTATCGTTTTAATATTAGCGCGCCCTCTAACATTCGTATTTACATATCTCTCTTTCTTTTTTTATCGGGTATTACAGGGTCTTAAGGTGCTGTCAGACTACGCTATAACGCATCAAGCGTTTTAGGGCTTGGTCTATTTCAACATATTGCTCGCCATACACTCCTAGTGGGAGTACAGTGCGTATATAGTGTGGTCCGACGTAGGTATTGTGCATAGTAAGTAGATAAATACTAGGTACGCTCGCATTATTGAAACATCTGCCAGACTGTGATTGAACTGTATAAATCATGGTTTTATGTCATGTCATGCAATAAACAATATTTTATTTATAATTGTTATAGATAAAACTAATCTCAACTACAAAGAAATCCTGTCAAGATCAATCGCTGTATAAGTCAGTGGCGTAGTGTAGAGTTGTGATATTTTGCGATCGTTAGGAATTTCCAAAACAGATTGTTATATGGAATGCAATCAAGACTTTCATAATTTTTGTATACTGGAGCATAAATTCAGTTAATAATAAATTAAATTAAATTAAATTAATAAATAAAGTTAATTTTCATTAAATTAATAAATAAATTTAACTTTCTGGTAAAAAGGTTTCCACTGTACACTCAACTTGAATACTTCACTTATATATGGACTCCAATTTACGATATCTATAAAGACAGTATTGAAAGTATCCAAAAGAAGTTTCTGAATTGCCTCAATTACAGAAAGAGCGCACTTAAATTAATATATACCCGAAATATAACATATTCCCACAACCGGCTTATTTTGACTAATTGACTGATTTATTCAAACTAATGAATTTCAAAATACCACCAAGAATATCCAGGCTTGACGACTAATTCCACATTAGCCTGACTCGTACAAATGCTGGTGTCAGGGATCCAATCAGAAGAATGTGCGAATTGTGTTATCAAAATTAAAACCTGAAGGATTCAGACATATTTTTTGATACGTGCAGTTCTTTTGGTATAAAATTGAAGACGGTGTTCTTTTAAAAGTTCAACAACTTCGACATGCTCTTTTTATACTTTTTTTACCCTCTTAACTTATTTTTTCCCTATTTACGTGTAAAAATGTTTAATAATCTGCTGCTTTTATATGGTATTATTAATTACTGTCTATATTTGTTTTATCCTATATAAAACAAATCGGTGTGTCTAATTCACACCCGGTAGAAGTGAAACCTTAGAAAACTAAAGTAGACAAAAGTGAGGAGACTACGAAGGTTTTTTTATCAATGTGAAGGATGATTTTTTTCCATATTTTTGTCGTCGAATTTCAGTGCACCTTTTCCTATACATCTGGTCATCTTATTAGTATTTGTGGTTTCTTTTTCGGAGTCGCTGATGTCACTTTCTTTTGTATTTTCTGCTGCCTGTTCATTTTGGAGTGATATTAATAAAAAAATGTGAATTACTGCGGTGTTTTTAGATTTTCAATGAGCTTTTGAAACAATAAATAGAAAATAGTTGCTAAAAAATTGAAGAAAAAAGGAATAAAAGGGAAATATGTAGAATGGCATAAAAAATACTATGCAACAGACAACGTACAACAAATATAAGAACAACGTAACGAATTCATTTGAAAATACGCTACACAAGGGTCGATATTGGGCCCGATATTGTTTAAACTCATTAGATTGGATATTGATTTTATCAATAATTTTTTTTTTTGGATTTCGTAGATTTCGATCACTACACTAAAGTTAACTTGCGTCGTACCGTGGATTTATAGTATTATATTGGAACCGAGCAACCGTGAATAAAATGAATATTTTATTGCTATCTCATTCTCTCGCAGGATAAATCCTATAGATGCATGTATTTGTCTATTTTTAGTGTCTATGAAACTCCGTTTTATTGAGTTTCAAATCACAACGGTGCGAAAGAAGTTTTCACTTCAAAAATAAAAGTCTATGCTGAACACCACTGCTCCAAGTTGTATCTAATGAATTATCATGTTCGGCAGATATGGTAGATATAGGTAGGTATTGGGTACCTACCTGCCTATGTTTTGAAGCACTTGAATTGTTTTAATTGTAATAAAATTGATTAAAAACGCTCTCGTATTTAATACAGTCTATTGCTAATTTATTTGCGGTGTAATGAATTCTTGATTGGGAATTTTCGAACGCTTCACGGGTATTTATTTTTTCTATCGTTGTATCGAATTTACGGTTAACGGTACGGTTGCTGCTTCCGCGGACTTCACAATCATTGTTAGGATATTGTAAAAATGGGTCAACTTAAAGGTAAATACCATTTATTATTTCATTTACGACGTGTCACATTCAATAATTGAACAGGTTCCTACCTACGCTCTACAAGTCTACAGGGACGGGATCGAACATTGCAACCATCGGGAATATGTGTACATTGTACGTCATATATTATGATAATAATTTATAATTTCCCCCATTTCATAATTATTCTTTTTCATTGACAAGCGAATTGCTCTCTGGTGTAATAAAGTTTTCATTTAATGTGGAGAGTGTGATCAACAAATATGACGATCTCCGTAGTCGAGAGGCAAGGTTCTCGACTAACAATCCGAATGCAGGTTCAAATTCCGGTAATTTTTGACCTGAAAACTTCTTTAGCAGCATTGTGATTTGAAATTCAATGAAACGAAAAATAGTGTCACTTAAAAGAAACAAACGCATTCATTTAGCCTGCGAAAGAGTGAGATCGACTAATCGACTTCCTCTTTGTGCGGTGCTTCGTAGAATATCGGTCTCCTCTTTGTGCGATGCTTCGTAGTCTCCAAACTCTCGTCTACTTCTACTGCGTTTGAACTGCATTCTCTAATTTTTTTTAATCATTTAAAATTTGTGTTATTTCACAATTAATTAATTAAAAAATAAAATTTTCAAAATTCAAAGACACATTCCAAAGAGGAAGATACTCTCAGTATCGCCCTGGTCTAAGAATGCTTGAAACGGCTTTAGTCTTATTTGGTGACTTGATCTGAAAATCCAGATACTTCTCCACTTTCCTCTTACCATATATTCATATGCATATGAACAGTAGGGTTAATTTAGATTATATTTCAGTTCAGAAGATTAATGAAATTGTGGCCTTTCTCATGTGACTCAGATAACGTATCGCCAATATAATTTACCGCCGTGAAGCGATCACTTTTTTAATTTTTCACGAACACTTCATTAAATCCCATTTGCGATAAAATGCTCGATTTTTGTAAAAAAATTATCCATGTTGTTTGGTTTTCAAGATTCAATTAGGTAGGTACCTATTCTACAGATTCGGATCGGAGATGGCGTTTTCCAGTTATTATAATAATTACAATCTAAAGCTTTTATTCAGGAAATTTCCGAACCCCGTTGAAAGGTCACGGCACGTCCCTGCTCGTACCTAGAATGTTGTTAGGGCGCCAAATCTCAGAATCGGGGTAAATACAATAAGATTGTAACGACTTATCTGTTCGGAATTATCTGTGATAAGGTTATCTATGGCATATCTATGCGACTAATACAAAGGCGCCAAGATTATGCCTTGTATTTAGTAGCCAGTAGTGCATTGTGTGTATTTAATACTGTTAAAATAAAATAAATGTAAGATGCAAATAACATTTATCTTTGTGCAGATAACTCTCTAATTCTTCTTTGTCTGTTTATCTGGCCACTTACTAATAATATCAAGTTTAATTGTTGTATTTCTGATAGACTTCTCCGAATTATCAACCCATTAGATTCATTAGAACTGTAGTTTCATATTTCAATGTTATTTTATGCGTTATGCTCACGTGTTCGTTCACGTGTATGAGAACATCATTGAGGAATGGAGTTTGTTTGTATGCATACAAACGATGTTACGTAAATAAAGGACCAAAGCTAGCTTAACATGATATTATTTCCACGCCGATTTAATTTAATTTATTATTTTTAACCGAAAATTGGTTTAAAGGTCATTTTCAAAATTGTCAAAAATTCGGACTATTCTATTTATCACGGATCTGCGCTAGTCATTATAATAAGCATCAAAAATACTAATTTCGGTTGACTGTGAATTACGAGTAAGTCTGGTTCAAACTCAAATTTGCTTTGAATGTAAGTGTCATTTTCAAAATTCGAAATGATTGTGTGAAGAATTTAAAAAAGCGATTAATTACCTTCCTATTACTAAACAATATTTCCAGAAAATATTTTAATTGTACTTTTCAAAATTGGAACTGAATTGTCATGAATTCGGACTATCCCACTAGTCATCATAATCAAAAATACTAATCTGGAATACTATTCTTGAATAAACTATTATTATCATTATTATTCATCTTGATTGTCTGTGCACGCAAAACCTTTTGATAATATTCAAAAAGAAACATGTAACATATGCAGCACGTACCACTTACTTACCTACTTACAATATTCAGAAAGGTGCCAGCAAACACTCGTTATATTCAGGAAGGTAAAAGCGGCTACTCATATTCAGGAAGGCACAACTTCTCGGCCCAGGAAGGCGTAAAGTCCGTAGGAGTTCTCTCTGAACTCGGGCTTTGTTATCGCCTCCTTTCCTTCGGGTTAATCAGAGTTGACCCCGGCATTCTCGAGGCCTTGCATTTTTATTTCTTGATTAAATCAATGCAATAAAACATTGCTTCAACGTTCAATGCCTTTGTTCAATTCGCAGCTTTTGCTCGGACAGGATTGACTACGATTCTACGGTTGATAGCTCCGTTGTGACTACTTATCTAATG
This sequence comes from Glyphotaelius pellucidus, assembly GCA_936435175.1. Classification (NCBI taxonomy): domain Eukaryota; kingdom Metazoa; phylum Arthropoda; class Insecta; order Trichoptera; family Limnephilidae; genus Glyphotaelius; species Glyphotaelius pellucidus. The sequence goes on from OW386542.1 coordinate 9,021,236, forward strand.
TTCTCTAAATGACTTATCTGATGTGGTTCTGAGTCGCTTTCATTCCGAGTTGTCCGGTCACCAACAGAAATAGAGGTTACAACGGATCTGTCAACGGTGGGTTTTATTTTTCTCATCTGTGTAATTTGTAAAACAATATTTTTGAAAAATCACCTCAATGGCCCTATACAATTTATTATGATTTCTTACGCTCAATCAAATTTTATTATTTTTAAACAGATTCAGAAAACACACTTACCTGGACGGTCACTTCCACATGTTTATAAGAAAGTTTATGCTTGGAGAAGGTACGACTTAAAACACTGGACACTGCGTGATTTTACATTTGCTATCCCCCCCATTACTGTTGATAAAACATTTATGAGAAGATAAGTGCCGATAGTAATGTTGATATTTATTTTAAGAAATTTTATTGAAAGAAGACTAAGACTAACTAACTTTTGATTAAGGATAGCTCTTTAGAACTGGAGAATTTAAAAAAAAAATAACCTTTAAAAATCTTACAAGTTCTTGTGTACGTACTTTATGGGACTTATGTTATTTTGTACATATATCATACTTTGTGTGGGATCGTAACCTCCCCACATTTCTAAATAAAATATTTTTTACTGTATTGCCACTTTCCAAACGAATTAAAAACATAATAAAATATTTAGGTACCAAATTAGATTTCATTTCTCTTGGTAATTTGATTTACGATTTTGGAGTGCGGGTTTTTGCAATTTTGAAAATGATTAAAAAAATAATCTGAACCTTTTGTTGTTGTACGTATTTATAACGCGTTTTCTAAATTATTTTCCTATGACGTTGTCCGAACAAAAGGTTCTTATATAACACGTATGTTTTCACATGAATTTATAACATATTTTTAACTAAATGGATAATAGCATTTAATTAATTAATAGCAGAGCCAGTATGATTTTTTTGACGTGATAACGTCTTATAAATCGATGAACGCCGGCTGCATGCACGAAAAAACATGACTCATTGTCACGTTCCGCCTGAGCCTAGCGTGCAAGCGAGGGCCCGGAACAAGCGTTCGGCCTAAGCGTTCGGCTTGTGACGCATCTATCTCTCTTCCACTCCATCGTTATTATATGCGTTATCACGTAAAATTATCGTCCTTAAACCGACTTTACAGACAACCAATTTTTTTCTCAAATAGTGTCGGTTAAACTCTTCGATCATTAGATTACTTGATCCCTTCAAGCAAATTTAAACCTTACAATAATTCAAAATAAAATAACAGACATTTTTGATTTTTCAGATGGTTAGCACCATGTCAAGGCAATCAGTTTTCTTTTACGAATTTGCCTACAAAGGAATTATTGAACACAAAGCTGGGCTTTATTTATCAAAAAATAACATTGATTGCGAATTGAAATGTGATTTCCTTGGAGACATTTTTACAAATAAGCTCTTATTAATTGTATCGGCGTAATAAGGCTGCCATATACATGATACTCCTTGAACGTCATTCATTATTGATAAATAATCAATAATAATTGATAAGTGTTTCGTGGAATATCGTAAAAGGATGTTATTTAAAAATTGAATGAACGTCTTCTTAAAATTTATTTCGCTGATAATAACTTTGTCAAAACTCTGAGAAAACAACGGAGCACTTAGCAGTTTTCTGAGATTTATTTCAATTGTGTATTGACCGCCTGCGTTGCCGTGGGGACTCTACTCTAGATCCGGAAGTCGCGGGTTCAAATACCGGCTATAATTTTATGTGCCTGATATATGTTATTTTCAATATTAATCATTTAAAAAATGATATGAGGTATGTTTGCTGCACGTTCCAGAGTTGTAAATATTCTCAGTATTCTGGTGTAAGACAACCATTCAGAATTGAAAAGTTGCTTGGAAAAGTGTTTGGTGATTAGATCTGAATAGCCAGATACTTCCTCACCTTCCTCTTCTCATCTCCTTCCCCTCCCCACTGTCTTCAGCCTCACAACATACCCCAATTGAGGATGCCATATTCTCACTGGCTCCGGGCGGTTGGGAGCAGTTGGGACTCTTGTGCGGTATTTGACTGTTTTTTTAAGTGAAATTTCTATAGCACGGCTGTGATTTGGATTTCGGATGATACGGAAATGACTATTACTGCACCTGCGACGCACCAACTGCGCTCATCGGCCTCTTTGATAATGATGTCACTTTTAAAGGTTCTCCTATTGGTTGAGATGTGAAACGGAAATTACGCGAGGTCTGCGCTCATTGGTCGCTTTGATTATGACCTCACTTTTCAAGTATTGGTTGAGATTGTTTTGGTAAAGTTTCGTTTCTACCGCGTGTAAACTGCACTCGATTTTTTTTTTCTTTCGATCTGCATCGTCAAAATATTTCTAGGATAAAAGGTTCGTCTTTTACGACGTGCATTTCAAAAGATTTTTGTTCTGAAAAATTTAATACTATTGAAAAAAAAATTAAAAAATACTACTTAAAAGAAATTTACAAAAATTTAACGATCTAGTCAAAGTTTTTTTTAATAATAAAAAATAAGATTATACGGGTAGGTCAACAAAAACTAGTGATATAATTTTTTGAAAAAAAATTCTTTTTGCTCTCCTGAATAATGAACATTTTGTCATTTCAAATTTCCGTGATCGATTTACATATACTATTAAATATTGTTTGTGCAATCGCTTACTACTTATCTTTTGCGACAAGTGCATTGGGCATCTTATAAGTGTGTGTAATTAGTATCGACAAGTAATAAATTCAAACAAATATTATGTGAGACTTGGAAATGCCTTTCCGAAAGGCCACGCGGGCTGCATACGATTTGCATATAAGAGATAGTTGCAGCTTGCGTTTTCTCTGGGTCTTGGGCGTCCGAGTGGCGCCTCCACCGTCTCAAAAACACCGACGAAACAATTCCAAACAATTCGCTGTACCTTCGCGAAAAGGTCAAGCATACAAATACCTCGTGATTTCCCGATCCGGTGAAGTAATCCACACCCTTTTGCGAAGGTCGACATAAACCTCGATCCTTCTCTTGAGGCTTAGGCTCTTGAGGCAAAGCCTACTGGTTGTGGGCCAATTATTATTTTATCCTCATGTAAAGATATTCTAATAATTACTATGGATGTACTCGTAATTAGGTTCCGATTTGTAACATAACAATTATTGATTAATGGGGCAAAATTGAAAAATGAAAAATCACTAGATATTATAATTTTATATTATTAGATACTGAAGTTGAATTTTATTTATTTAAATTTGCCTCAGAATCATTTACCTTTCAAAAATCAACATTAAATGATTGTTAATTTTAGAAGCGATCATAAATAATAACTTAAGTATTACAACATCAAAAATTTAAGCAAAAGAAATATATACAATTCTTAAATAATAAAATTATTTTTGTCTGAATCGTTCCCACAATCAGTTCCAGTTTTGAAAATTAAAGAAAATCCTAGTTTAGGGGTCTTTGAACCGAAGTTAAACATATATACAGATGCACACCATCGATATGACTTTTATTATATTAATAACTAGCAGACCAGGCCACACGTTGCTGTGGCTAACGAAACACAACGCCATTACCCAACCTTTGTAACCAACGCCATATGTTAATTTGCATACATATCAAATCCACATCACCCGCTTGCACAGCCTGCTGCCCGCTGCTTGGATTGAATCTTTGAATTTCACGGCTTTTCTCTACTATAAATTGCATGTATTATACGTATAAACTTTCCTCTTGAATCACTATTTCTGTTGCTGAAAACCGCATGAAAATCCGTTCAAATAGTACATTAAAAATATAACAATAACACGAATAAAAAAAGAGATGATAATGAAAGGAGAATACATGTAAATAAAGAGCATTGACAATATATAATATAAAAGTACATATAAAAGATAACTATAAGTAGCTTGAAGGCGGATTTAAAAGGCTTTAAAAATTGCACATTGCGTATCGACTGCCGAAATTTATTTAGGCTTATACCAGTTTAAAATATCTAAGCGTACAGACAGAGGGAGAGACTTCATTTTATACTGTGTAAAGATATGTATTTTATTTTATTTATTTTTTTCGTAAGAAGCAATTACTTTGTGGTTAGACATTATATTTAAAAGAATTAAAACACTTTGTATTTAAACCACGAATTTATTATTTTGTATATCTACCGGTTTCGCTTCGACCAAGCTTCATCAGGATATAATATAATAATAACTCCTGCGCATGGTGACCTACTTCTATTTATTCTGACTTCCACTTTGCCAGTGACTATGAGGTCCTCTAAGTTGGGGTTCTCAGTTTGGCAATATACTTGTCCAAAGTATCTTAAGATTCGATAGAATCGGTTAGCACTTCTAAGTATCCGAAATAAAGCATCCTCCAATGGCCATATTTCAGAATTCGCTAGCCCCCTACTCTACAAACTAAAATACATTTTTTTTTTTTTTAAAGAATAAAAACACTTTGTATTTAAACCACGAATTTATTATTTTGTATATCTACCGGTTTCGCTTCGACCAAGCTTCATCAGGATATAATATAATAATAACTATGGCCAAGTACCTGACCAGGACTGGCACCTGGTAGGTTGTCTCTCCACGCAGCGCAGAACCATTATTATCCACCATGGAAATTGGGATAGGGGTCACATTCCTCATCAATGAGGAAGCGACTTCAGAAGAAGAACAGATTCTGACTCCGCGATAACTGATTTGAAGCCGCGAGTCGTGAGTGACCCGCTTTTTGAAAATGCGAGGTGCAATTTTCACGAATAGATTTAAGGCGATTGACAATAAATAATTATTCAATTTGGGAGGCGGGAATGGGTACCGCCGCCCCGGGAACCTTTATTGGATAACCAACACCTCTGCCATAGGTCACCCCAAGTGGTTCGCTACGTTTGGTGATTTAGCAGGGGTGCCCGGGTTCATGGGGTGAAGTTTGTCTAGGTCTCGAAGGTGGGTGACCAGGACACACTGAACCCCAGATTCCTACCCACCCCTTAAACCCCTTTCCTTCCTACCCACCCCTTAAACCCCTTTCCTTCCTACCCACCCCTTAAACTCCTTTCCTTAAACCTTAAAACCCTTAAACTTCCTTAAAAAAACCCTCCACACAGCATCCCCAAAGATGACATAGGCCCTGTGGGAAATTATTTTCCTCAGGGCCTCCTGTGTGGAGCTCATGTAAAAAAAAAAAAAAAAATTCGATCTTCGGATTTTTCGTGTAAAGGTTTTGAATAACGACTAATAACGTCCGTTAATCACGTGATGTTTTTTCGCAAAATTTTAACCCCTTCCCTCCCTGGTGATATGTGGTGAGGTTTTAGAACACCCCCCCCCCCCCCATACCCAAAATCACGTGTATTTTTTTTAGTACAAAGTATATTAATATAACAGAATATTGTTTTAAGGCAAAACATACGCGGCAAAGATTTACGTATGTATTCGGCGTCAAAATGACAGACTTACTGGCGACTGGAGCGGTTGTCGCAACGCGCGGGGAAATCGTTGCATGGCAACGGTGAGTCAAGGCTACGCGCCGCTGTTTGGTTTAGAAATCGTGCGTTCAACGAAAAATAAATACACGTGATGTCTCATTGCATATCATCTTCAAAACTGTGAAGACTTTGGTGGCTGGGTCATGTAAAGAGAATGATAGGGCGAAGGAAGCTGGGAAGGCAAAGATTAAGATGGAGAGACAGCGTCCTCAAAGATATATCTATCTTGGAACCTCTAAACTGGAGAGAGCTGACCCAAAACCGAGATGAATGGAGGAAGATTCCTGAGGAGGCCAAAACCCACCAGGGGTTGTAGAGCCAAGAGTGATGATGATAATAATGATGACGATGATGATGATGATGATGATGATGATGATGATGATGATGATGATGATGATGATGATGATGATGATGATGATGATGGTGATAATCTTTGAGTAACTGCCCACAAAAAGTAGATATCGTATTAAAGTTCAGATATTGCCTATTATTACTCCTTGTAATTTATTATCGTAGATTATTAAATATTATACATTGAAAGTACCTACCTGTGTAATTCTGATTGTACTTAGCTTCCATAAGGCTCTATATTCATTATTTCTACTTCCGGACAAACGTAGGTATTCATTGATCCGAAATAATGTCTTCCCAAATTTTTGCCAAAAATAAATTTTGTTACTTTTGCCAAATCAAAAATGAGAATTAATTATAATCTCCTTATCGTCTTTAATGATTAATGCCGACGAAGATTTAAGAAAGTTTGGGAAATGCTTTATTACGGAGAATGAATAAATTTTAATTAATGAAAATGCTAAATCCTCGGTAAAATATTGGGAGCGAGGATTTATATGAATCGTGAATTCTGTTAAAGGTTGTGAAATTTCGGGGAATATTTACATAGATTCGTGGACACAACTACAAAATAAAAATAAATACTTACAACATATCTCTATCTAAGGCGGTATTTCACCATCTTCCCCATAGCTTATCCATACACATAAGGAATATTAATAAATAAACAAATAAATACTCGCAACTGGTAAAAAACTCGGCTAACTTATCCTATATGTAGCCACTATTCATAGGTTCAAGTGCCGAATAGTAAACTCCGAATTTTTAAATAAATAAATCCTGTATGATTAATCTAAAATGTACGTTACCGTACGAATAATCTATGAGGAGGATGGTGAAATACCCCCTAAGGATATTTAAAATGTGAAAGGAAGGATCGTGTGTGAATTTCAGAAACTGAAATTATTGATAATTCCACAAGGATTCCAACTGTTCGGAGCTAGTGCAATGAGCCTACGGTATCCTTAATTTGGAGTGTTTTGAGGCTGAAGAAAGTGAAGATGAAAAGGAGTTGGGAGAGGAAGTTGGGAAAGTAAGTAATTTACTCTTTTTTACATTAGCTCTCCACAGGAGACCCTGAAGAAAATAATTCCCCTCAGGGCCATGTCACCTTTGGGGATGCTGTGGAGAGGGTTTTTTTTAAGAAAAGAAAGGAAGGCGAAGTTCTGGGAAGAAAAATGTATAAGAGGTGGGTAGGAATCTGGGGATCAGTGTGTCCAGGAGTGATGGACGTATAAATCCATTCCTCCCACTACGATGCAAGGCGATGGATCGACAGAGTCCGGCTGGAGAGATAAAAACATCTATCGATAGGTGAGCAAACGCTAGACAAACCTCTCGCGTGAACCCGGGCACCCCTGCTAAGCCAGCAAATGTAGCGAACCACTTGGGGTGACCTATGGCATGGGTATTGGTTATCCAATAAATGAATCCCGTATACCCGCCTCCCAAATTGTGTACCTACCTGGTTGTTCAGATCTGGTCACTAAAACGGCCCTGAATATTTTTTTAAAATATGAATTATCATCTTTCACCAGGGCGATCCCTCTTGGAATGAGAAGTATCACAAACCATTCATCCCAAAATATCTGTAACTATTACTTGGTGTTGTTGATATTATATTAATTGGAAATTTTGTGCCTTATTGTTTTTGTAAGACATCCCACCAAGCGCGCATGCCACGAACAAGTAATTATTTTATACTGTACGTGTAGGTACCTTTATGTAATGAAATCCCTGTCAACTTTTGCCCTTTACATGTAGCACTTAAGTCTACTCCATATAAATACATACGAATACTTTAGTACTACATAGCAGAAAGCTTTAATCTCAGCATCCGTTGCTTTCAACGCGTTTCATTTCTGTGATGTTTTGAATAATAAAAATACAGGCCGATGACTTGGAGTTTTTATTTTTGAATTTTTTTTGAAAAGTTTATTTGTGTACAAAAATCACACAAAATCTTGTTAAGATTTTGTTTATGTAAATGCCAGTTGTACGTACGACGTGCATGTCTTGTAATGTAGATTGTAGACAAACACTTATTAAGTTCACGGGGTACTATGTACGTATTACTTGTAATTATATATGGGATAAAAATACGTAATTAAAGAAGTTTCCACGTGTATATTTGCTCATTGTGAAAAACAATGGTTGGTAATAAAAAATATCTTTAAGTACCTAGATAAATATACAATGACCAAGAGATTATAATAATAAGATTATTAATAAAAATTATTATTGAAGAAGAAGAAGATAATACTTATAAAACTAAACGAAAATATGAAAAAGAATACGACAAAGAAAAATAAAAAGGTATCGGTCCCAACTTGAACTCGAATCCAGGATCTCTTATGGGACAAACGTATTGACCTACTCGGCCATTGAAATTTCTTATTTTTAGGTATAATTTTAGGTTTTCACGGCTAAAAGTATTTTTGTTATTTATTTTTGGGGTGTTACGCCGTGTTGCGCTACCTTCTTCTTTAGCCAACGTTTCGGACAGCGTTACGGTGTCCATCATCAGGGCAGATGAGATTCTTATTTTTAAGTCATTTTTATCGATCTCATATTGCAAATTCTGAAACTTCGACTAATTTTTCCCATATTTTACGCTGCTCCCTTTTTAAATGATCTTAAAGTTCTAAAGAATTGGTTTATAACCTAGATAGTGTCTCGGATAAACACAATCGATTTTATTTATATTGGACACATTGACCTTATCTAGAAGTTTAAAAGAATCTTCACTTTTTACTGGAATAACTCCTGTTATAATAACTTTTGATGGTTATATCCATCAACGTAATTTATAATTTTTTTCCAGTGTCTGTTCTGTTTCGTATTTCTGTGTCTGTTATTTTTCATATTTTTGTTCAGATTCATTCTTCGTTATCTCATTCTTCAATGATAAATTATCGAGTTATAAAAAATGTCAATTTTTATTATTTTTCCTGAACGTCACACAACATCTGCCGCTAGTGCAATCCTTGCTATATCTACATTCATACCTAACCGACCCAACTCGAGTAAGTTATTATATTCATCTAGAATCATAAGTCGAACCCACAACGTTGAATTAAAATCATTTACGTAGTTGACGCAAACCGGGGGTCACTCTATGCCAAGTGGTATTTAACTTTTACTACCTTCGCTTTTATCGCTACCCTCTTTTATTCAGAATTCCTTCCTATCCTTAATTTAAGTTGACAATCAAGTTCCTACCAACATAAAATCTATGACTACTCCATGTACAATATTTTTTAATTTCATCCTGTTAACCATATAGTCTTCAAAACATCTTTGCCAACAAGCCCAACGAAATGGCGAAATTTCATGAAATTTCCGAATGCTTCCGAGATATTTTAAATATTATGCTGTATTTTAGTTATTTTTGAAGTTGTAGTAAAAAGAAATACTATTTTAAAAATTAGATAAAATTATCTTGTGTATTAAGGTTTGTATTTGAAATAAACTTTGACAATTCTAAATAATGAAATTTTAATATCAAACAGAAAATGTCAACAAAAAACTTATTGAAATATGTTGGACTCGAAACGTCTGTATTTTTGAAAGGATTCAATGTTTAGAAAACATATTTCTTTTGTGTAGGGAATTATTAATCAAACTTTAACATATTATTATGCCGTTTATACGGTAAAAAAACCATTCATATTTTTTTTAACTTTCAAATGTTAAAATCCCGCTAATTTGTAATCGTACAATTTTAGGATTTTGTCAAAGGAATTAAGTATAAATATTATAAACAAACTGAGAAGAGTGATTATTTCTCCCAAAGATGAAAAAAACACACAAATATTATAGAAAAAATGTATAAAAATGTTTTTATAATGTATGGACGCCACGGTCAGATATGTTGTTATCACGTAAAATTATCGTCCGTAAACCGACTTTACAGACAACCAATTTTTTCAAATTATTCTCAGTTATTATAAAAGTGACTTGTACGGGTGTTATCATGCTGAATATTGCCTTTATGATAGCCAACATCCGATAAAAAAAAACCACAACATAATAATAAGTAATTAATCTCAGATTTTGTGTTAAGATCTTGAACAGGAGTGCATCTTTGGCTCAATTCCATGCAACATTTTCTACAATAGCAATGTTTGTTCGATAGTAAAAACCTTTTCGACAAAGCCTCCGGTCGAAGTGCAAGGTAAGTACCGCACAAGAAGCCGCAAGCTTGAACTTCAATAGGTAACGGGAATGGTTACTTAAGCTTTATTGCTTACAAACGTATCCAAAAATATAATAGAACATTAAAAGGCACATAAAATTATGCATAATAGTGTCGGTAATGCACTTTATTGCCTATACTTTATTATCTTGTTATCGGAATGAACTCTACGTGAGAATTCACATCGCTCTTTGACTATTAAGTGGGTACAAAAGGCAAATAAATTGATGATCCAAAAGGTAAATAAATTAGCTAGGTACGTATTCCCTGTAAAATTAAGGCTTAAATATTTGAGACAGAGGGTAATTGCCTAGCATCGATTAGTTAAACCAACTTTGACTAATGAGCCTGTCGTTGGTGTTAGGTAAAGCTTTACACAGGGATCTTTGCCGGCAGCCTAAGGAAAAACAAACGAACTATTTAATTATTTAGTTTTTGAAGTGAAAACATCTCTGGCACCGTTGTGGTTTTAAAAATTGATGAAACGAAAAATAGCGACTGCGAGATATTGAGATAGAATAATCGGTCTCCTCTTTGTTCCCCACTCTTGTCTACTTTAATTTTCTGAAGGTTTCACTTCTACCGCGTGTGAACTACACACAATTTTGTTTTGAAAAACATTTTTTTGTTTTTTTTTTTTATTTAATACTTATACATTGAGTATTTTTTACGGTAAATATACATATTGTATTAACATGTCACACAGAGGATAATAAAGAAGAACAGTAAAAATTTTTCCTCGCCGTAAAGAGACTTGTGTTTGATGAGGAAATTCAAACTCAAATAATAAGATAAAAATATTAGTAAGTGATAAAATATGTTAAATGATATTAAGAAAATAAATAAGAAACCGCAACATGTATCGATAAAATAAAAATAAGACATTTATAATTAAAAATAATAAAAAAATATGGACTCTCACAATCGTAGTTTTAGGTAACATCAATTAATATTAAATTCATAAAAATTGCGAGAATATTTGGTTTGCCTTTGGAAAGGCTACAAAACACGTGCACCAATAGTTTCAAAATAATTTTATATGAACACTAAAATTTCTTAACTATATGGATTTTGCTGGCCGAAACACTGTTGTTAGACATCTGCATAATACTCTCAATTGTCTGTAAAGGGTTTAATATGGACACAGTAAAACGTATTGAAATATGTTCTCTGTAAATTCCGCTGTTATGGAAATTGAGCATGGTTCCATCTACTTCACAACGTTTCCATAACGAAGGGCTGATTACGTTTATCATTTTGTGAAATAGCACGTCTAATAATCATATATATTCTGTTTGTGGAGTAGGGTAAAGCCCGTACATGTTTAATTTTGTCCATATTTCATCACGTACCCGTTGAGATACGCCACTTCCGGCTGACCGCTCATCAATTCTGCTTTATATCCGATGGTCGCAGCATAATTTAGTACCATCCCTCCACAACCTGGAGGCATATAGTCAAAAAGAAATTAGTAAATACCCGTAACAATTTACCGAATGGTATAGTGTGATGGGCACTTTCAATAGGTGTTACGAATTTATTCGACCACGGTTGGAGTGTGTCTTTTGTGGGGACGATAATTTGAGTCCATTGTTGACTTCTCGGTGCAGCAACGGTCATTTGTTTATCTTTTAGGCTGATGGATTCAAACAATGTGCCAACCTACGTTCACAAATTGACCTCAACTCTCTATGTCTCTGTAAAGTGGATACTACGGTGCCACATTATTGTGTTAAAAACTTTCTGGCACAAATCTCTTTTCAGCCTTTTACTAGTGTCGAGGTTACCAATCTCAAAATTACAATCAATAATTTCTCTCTCTCCTCTCTCTAACCCTTTCACGTGTCTATTCATAAATGTATTATTGTCTGTGGTTTATCGCTGGAGATACAATACATTATAGATTATGGTTTGTTTGTGGTTAGACTGCTTAGATACCACGCACTAGCTTTTCGAAACATTTGTAGATATTGGTGCTCTGGTGTTAATTATGTTAATTACGTCAATTCCAGTGGGAAGGCGTCCAGTTGGACGCCAGATAAAGCTGGAAAATCAAAAGCGAAGGCTGGACGAGGAACACTGGGGCTGCGATGAACAGGGGCCGCTAAAGTAGCGCACGACGGGGAGGCCTGGAGGCGCCTTGTCTAAGCGATGTGCCCCCGACCCGTCTAGGACAAGTGGAAGAAAATTATAAAGGATGAATGAATGATGAAAGCTAATAAAGAATGGGTACTAGGCTCAAATATTTCTATTATAGCTTAGGAATTTTGCAGCATGATTATACGAATCTAGTTTGGTTCTTTTCTAACACGTTTTTTTTATGCCAACTCACCCAACAAAAATTCAATCCGGTGTTTTGATGATTAACATTAAACATTAAATACGTTAAGGATTGCCTCAACACTTTTCATATATTTATTTATTTATTAACGCCCTTTGGGCTTTTAAATAATGATTATAAATTAAATTGAAAACAACTTTTTAATATAATTAAAAGGATTTTAAAAAATAAAGCATTAAAATACTTGTTAAGTTATTATAGTTCCATGACAATTCAAAATCAAGCAATTTTAACACCCCTTTGAAAATTCATTAAAAGTTATAAAAAAAAATTATTTGAAAAGTAGTCCAAAACATATCCTGTACCTAACGTTTCGTTTTTTAGGGTCCACTATTCGAATTTCGACCGATTTCTTACATATTTCCCTAAAACATTTGAAGTTTTTAAGCTCTTAAAAAAATATATGTTATTTTTGAAGATAATATCTAGATACGTTCCACGCCGAAACGCAAATTATATGAAATTCCCTCGATAGAAAAACATCGCAAAGTATGCTCCGAAAATTATTTAAAACAAGTCTATTTCTATTATTTTACAAGTTATGTTTGTGAAAAAATTCACAATGTTTCTTTAAATGATACTTATAAGATAAGTTCCACGAGATTTTTGCTCTATTTTAAACGAGTCATGTTTTATTAAGTTTTTTCGCCATTTTCGCTGCGATTTCATCACTTAAAATATTAGCGCGCTCTGTCCAACATTCGTAATAACTCATCCATCTTCTTCTTTTTCAGCCAAATAGCGCCACCTTAACCATTTTTTTCGTCACTTTAAATGACTTTTTAAAGGAGATGTTGAGATGCATGATTGTAAGTTGTTCGGTCGCCGTTATTACCATACTAACTTTAAAGAACCCGTAAATTGAAGATTATTTTAATTAATTATAATTTTACCATAAGCTGTGTTTGGGACCTTTAATATATTATGTACAAGTCCCAAAAGAGCTGTATTACTCTGAAATATAGATTTATAAATCTGAAGGTTATTACTTTTAAGTTACCTTTGGCGCCGCTGAAAGTCACTTTACCAAAAGAATTAACAGACAAAGCATTCAGGAAATATAATAATACCTTGATTATTTGCAACAGATTGCCTGGGTACCATACTGTATGAGTACCTACTTCAATTTAAGGATATTACTTTATCCATTAGAAAATGAATCTACTTTGAAGGTCGAGGCGTTTTTTTTTGCAATGAACCAGCACGAGTTTCAAGCAACAACTCGGCAAACGACAATCTGACACAATTACCCGAGTATAGCTCCGCTGTGAGCTACCTTTACCATTACCGGAGAATATATAAGTAGGTACTACGTATTACGAAGTACCGGCAGACTAATCAGAACGAAACAAAACTAAATGTTTTTGTTACCGACGTTAAACTGATCATGATAATAATCACCTAATACTGCAATACGTTGGAACCTACTAACTAACAAACCCGTTATTATCACAAACATATAGTTTTGTTATAATCTTTGGATATTCAAAATTACTTAAAAAGGGTTTTTTAAGGACGGGTTGTTTCAAAAAATTTGATGAGTTCATCAAATATTTGAAGTTAATTTTCAGGTTCTGTGTAAGTTCTTTTCGAGTTCTGTTTTTTTATCATCATAGGCCAGCTGCCTCACAAAACTGAAATCATCACAGAACTTGAATAGAACTTACACAAAACGTGAAAATTAACGTCAAATATTTGACGAATTCGTCAAATTTTTTGAAACAACCCATCCCAATATTATTAACAGATTTTTGACGGTATTATATGATGCTACTTCTCAATTAACTGGCAGGTAATTCCTACCTACTGAGATTCGAACCGATGTTGATAAAGATTTTGCATAAAATGGGTTTAACTCTTTCAACGCAAGAGTTTTTCGTGAGAAACATGTGAACCCAAATTAACTTGATTTTGTGAAAACCTGTATTTTTGAAGCCCTTTATTTTGTAAAGCCCTGTATTTTGCTTGCCGCTTATGAAGCAAATTCATCTATTTTTTCTGCTGTTTGCAGTCTTTATTCTAGAGTCAAATACCGTAAATATAATGACAGACCCCGTTTTTTTTTATTAATTGTTCTTTAGACTTTATGTCCGGGTTAAATCTTTTCCGCAGGAAAAACTTAACCCTTCCACACACTTTTCCACAAATGATCATCTAGTTAATCCACGCTATTCAATTGCACTGTATAAGTATACTAAATACAAAGCAATACAAGAACAACATCTCAACCTACCAGAGACCAGATGGGAAAATAATTCACCGACTCCAAATATTTTCATATCAGGGTTCGGCTCGATAGAACTCCTAACTGGACCTCGATAAATCCTACTGATCCCTCAACATAAATATTTAAAAAACTATTGTAATCCCACATGTATTTAAAATGACTGATTTTTGCTATTTAATATGACTGATTTTTGCATTTAATATTACTTTCTTTTTTTTTTATTAACAATTTTTTTGGTACAGTTAGTAAAATTTTGTAATACAAACCTTTTATATAAACAGTTTTACTTATATTAATTTTCGAAGGAATTTTCGAATTTTTAACATTTAAAATCTTATAAATAAGTCGCCTTGCAGTGGATTTAGCCACAGTTTGAAAATGGTCTTGAAAACCGAAACAGCTGTAACTAAAATACTTGAAGAACTTGATAATAAAACTATCAAATTTAATTTGAATAAAATATTAAAAAAATTAAATGCAGTTCTACGAATTACACAAAAACAATTAATAGATCCCGTTTTGGCTGTTTTGCTTCTTTAAACCTCGATTACATTGAGCGAGTTTACAAGCTACAAGCCCGCGAATTCACTATCTGCTAGTAAACTCGCTCAGTGTAATCATATATATTAGCTCACTATCACTAAACAAGTTTACTAGCAGATAGTGAATTCGCAGGCTAGCAGCTTGTAAACTCAGGCTTTATGCATGTTTCTTTACAAATCAATATATTTTTTTAAATTAGACAATCGTTTGTGATGTGGATTTTATTTTTACTGGTAAGAAATAACCCATTTATGCCTAGAAACAATAAAATCGAAATTGAAAAAAATCTAAATTAGTGAGCAATAAAAATTAAGGCGTTATCAAACAGAAAATAGGGTCTATATGTGGACAACCAAAAGTGCGGCCCTGAAAGGGTTAAGGAGTATGTTGTTGGAAATTTAACTTATTTTTATTGTAAGTGGTACCAGTCTCAGTAATTGCATTGAGGTTTTTAACACATTTTCATAATATAGGTATTAATAAAACTTTTAATAGTTTACAATAACACAAAAAACCTTTTGTTTGTTTTATTGACAAATTGTTTTTACATTATTATCCCTAATCATAGTGCATAAACAATTCTCTGCTCTAAAGAACAATCGCTTCAATTTTTTTTTTCTTTGTGACCCCATTTCTCACCGATTCAGTAGCCCTTAAAACAATAATCATAAATATTTAATTATAGCCCAAAGCTTCTAGTGGGAAGCCAGACGAGATTATCATAAGTATTAATGAACATTAAAAATACGTTTCTTATCGTGCTATCGATAACAGACTGCTGGTGCTGCATGCGAAATTATCAACCAAGCAGCCTGACACCATTATAATGTTGTATCAAATAGCACGTATCCATGGCGTATGCAAAATGCCACACGGTGACGCTAAAGTTGAACCCCCCATAGTTGGCCCCGCGAAATCATATTTTTTTTACAAAATTACAATATTTTGTGCGTTATTCACCAATTTCAAACCTAAAACCTACTTCAAAAATACCTTTAATAATAAATTGGTGTGGAAATCAAACACATTTGTTTACAGCAGAGGTTCGCAAATTTATTTTCTCGTAGACCACTTTCAAAATTTTACTGGTCATGGTGGACCCCCTACAGGTACATTTCTACCCATAACTCCTCTACCATATTCCCAAAACTCGACACACGTTGTACAGTTGTACTGAATATTGAATGGCGAGGTGTGGTCTGTCACACGGAGCAGTACTGGAAATACGACTTTTTCAAACGGGAGCAAAACGGACCAGTATTTGAGATTACATTTGCCACGACGGAGGGGGCGTAATGGGATATCGGACGCGGGGGGGGGGGGTATGGGTATGTTCCCATCCCAGTACAGTGTACAACAATATGCGCTGTACGCTAGTCGCTCTGTTATGGAAGGGGCGTAATGGGATATGGGACGGGGGGTGGGATGAGATATGGATATGGGGCACGGGATGGGTCTCAATCGAAACCAGTTGTGGACCCCCACCTACAACTTGTGAACCCCCATTTCTTAATTGCGCCTACGTGGATCCCCGTCAGGTCTCCCGTGGCGTGGACCCGTGGGGGTCCACCTGGACCACTTTAGGAATCACTGGTTTACAGTGTCGTTTTTTGAACTATGTATACAGTACATAGATAAGTAGTTTTATTCTTGATGCATTTGAATTACTTGGAGACACTTAATTGTATTTTTTGTAAGAAGGTATTACCATATTTTCCCTAAACCGATTGCACATTGAAGTGAAACTTCTTTGTGACTTGAAACGAGCAGCACTAAAAAGAGCCAAACACACACATCTATAGGATTTAGTCTGCGAGAGAATGAGATAGACTAATCGGTGCCCTCTTTGTGCGGTGCTTCGTAAAGTAAAAATAGTTTTTAAACCTGGTAACAATATTACAATAAATAAACCCTTCAATTATCATACTCCTGATATTCTGCATTCGTCTCATTCTCTCGAAGTTTAGTTTTTTGAAGGTTTCACTTCTACCGCGTGTGAACTGCACATATATTTTATATATAAGTATGCCGGGAGGCCAACTGTCGGAGGATCAACTGTGACGGAATCATGCCACGCATATATAATATTATCTGCGTGGTGTGTGCCAAGAGCATTAATATATCCCGTAATTCTCAGGATATGGAAATCAACATTGGTTCAAAGTTTCGGCGTGTTAAAGGGCCATCGAGCTTTGACAGAATTATGTATTCGTTGCGTCATCTGAACATGTAAATAATTTATTTTACTTCCGCCGGGACAGGAATACACTGTATCTGTGATGTGAGTTTTTTCATTGTGTTTATTTATATCACGTTTCATTTTATTTATATAACTAGTTATACCGCCCGGCTTCGCGCGAGATTCAACGCTTGTATTGCGTTTTGTCTTGCAAAGGTTCATAAAAGCATGAACGGAATGACGTTGCTAGCGTTAAATTTTAACTTTCAACTAAAAAAATCCAGGCAGAAGTGGGTGAGTGAAAAACTTTCCAAAAACTATGGATTAGTTATGGATATTATGCGTAGCTTTCCGGTTCACAAACTCTAGGTAAAAGCAATTAATTCTGCTGGTAAAGTTGTTTCCATCAAAGATTTTCTGAAATTTCCATACAATTTAAAAAAATTATTCAATATAACATATTGTTTCATATTTTTCATTTGTTTAAAGAGAAAAACGATTTTAATACTCAGGGGCAGCTTGGTATTAACTACTAGTATTACTATTATACTTTTATGAAGATATAAAAACATTTTTATTTTATTTTTCTTTCTAGTAAACATGGGATGCGCAGTTTTATTTTTGAAATATAAGATTTTTATTTATTACACGCCAGGGGGCCATCATGAATTTCGCCAAACGAATTCCATGATTTTTTAATCCCCCTCCCCCCCATCCCGTCTCTGTCAAACATGGTCACATTTGTGAGACCCCCTCCCCCCTAGTGGCACGTCACATACTTTATAATAATTTAGATTTTTACATGTGACGTCACAGAGCCGATGACCCTCCCAATACTCTTTGTCACATAATGTCACACTTCCCTACTCCTCTCCCCCCCCCCCCCCCCCCCACGTAAGGTGTGACGTAATTTATAAATGGCCCCAAATCAGGACAGTCAATTTATCACATAATCATAATTAATGATTGAATGATATTGAACGGGTTTGCCTTTCGGATCTTACGACAAGACTTTACAACATTCTTCCAGAGAGCATCAAATTTTTTTTCAAAAATAGGATCTTCACCGGTGCACTCACCCAAATTCGAAGCAGAGTCAGTGAACATATTTTAACAGAAGTGCATATTCAGAGATATTATAATCGAACTTGCAAACTTACTGCCTCAACACAAGCTAGCCCAGTGTTTTACAAATAACTAGCATGATACAACCTCTCTACAACAATCAATACATATGTAGCACCTACCCACCCTGATACACCTACCATCGACTCAACACTCACATACACTTAGGTTGGGATGTTTCAATCTCCAGGACATTTGATGACCATCAAAATCTTCGATTAGCGCCATTTTAGATATTTAAAACGCCGACTTCGGTCCTCTTCAGTTTTTATCAAATTGTGATCAGTTGACAAACATAACAACATGAACGAACAACAGGAACAATACGGTCTCCGTTGTACGCCGATTCTTGGTCCGTTTTAGCGTTGACAACCAAAATGTGACTTACAATCAACGATCAGCGCCATTTTGATTTTTTCATTTCGAATGTTTGTCGCAATGTGACGCGAAATGTTAAAATGTTCAAAATTCAAAATGGAGCCGATCGTCGATGTGGTGGTAATCAAATATGACGGAGTTTGAAACACCCCGACCTTAGTGTTTTATGCAATCAAAACATAACGTTTATCGGTAGTCGTAATTTAAAATTGCAATTGCAGTGGTTAGAGTAATGGCTCGTTACCCCCTCAGATCCGAAGTAGGTGTTGATTGTCTCGTGTTCTAATCCTAAGCCATCGCGTGTTCTTATACTCGGTGGCTCAAATAACGAAACCAAGCTTTTTACCTTCCATATCTTGATACTTCCTTAAGTGGGTTCAACTTCAACATCTATACCAATATTATAAATGCGAAACTGCGTGAGTTTGTTTGTTACGCTTTCACGCATAAACCAATTAACCGATTTTAAAAATTCTTTCACCAATGGAAGGCTACATTATATGCGAGGAATATATGCTGTATATAATGGTAAAGTCTGGCGTTATGAATTTATAAATATTGATATGTATATTATATTTATTATACGTTTTCTAACGTTAACAAACGCGAGTTATTGCTAACGTCAGAAAAAAAATCGTTGCCGTGGAAACGATGTTGATATATTTAAATAAAAATGAATCTCCGAAATGTTTGTACGCGCATAACTTCCGAACGACTGCACCAAATTGGATAAATTTTTTTTTCTTTGATCTATTTGAAAACTGAATGTACCGAGAATGAATGTATGGAATGCGGGAGGGATAGGGGGAGGAGAGGGGGAGGAGGGATAATTAATACGTGCAAGCGCTACAGTAATTTCCCCCTAATACCATGCGAGCGAAGCCGCGGGTAAAAGCTAGTATTTAATAAATGTGAATCGCCCAAAATTTATGAAACTTGATTTGACCATCAATTAACTTACTTGATCGTTGTCGTTCCCTTCTGATACACAATCTTGAATTTGCATAGTTCTCCTTTCATCTATTGTCGTCTTTATATAGACGTACGTTGTGTAATAGATAGTTTCACGTAGGTTGTAGGTGTCTGTTTACAAAACGAGTCCTGCTCATATTGTCGATAAAGTTTTCAAGCTGATAAATAATGTTACTAGTTCTTCCGAGAACGCTTCATCGTAATACTTATTAAACAGACTCTGCCTGAATATGGGGCTTGAATATAGAATCTCAGGGCTTCAGTCCAGAGATGGCTACCAAATTCAATTATCTTGATAACTGTACAAGATCACTCTTGGTGAATCTGCTGGTCCTGTACAGAACGTCCAGGTTTAAGGAAGCCATATTTGCTCGGGTTTCAAAGGAGTTCCAAAACTTCAGCTGATCTATCCACTTCAGAGTCTTTCAAAAACCTTACTTTACAGAACCGTATCTTTTAATACACAATAAGTTCTGAAACTAACTCACGAATACACCTACGTAATCTTCTGTTCGACTAATTGCACAAGATATTTGGTTAAAATAGGACATCTTCTTTATTCATTAGAAGAATTTTATGCAGTTTGTGTGTTGTGTCGGTTTCTGGTAAACAAGTTTTTCTGAGAAGCCTTCGCACTCATTACTCAATTCAGACTTTCCCTGTGTACCTGTTCTAATTAGCAAATAATTAGTTGACAATATTTGCTCTAGGAAATCTTTCGTATCTGTACTAATAATTTATATAAACGTCGATCTGTATCTTACTGAATATTTTTTTTGCTGTGAATGAAATGATGTTTTAACGATAATCCATATCCATACTAATATTATAAATGCGAAACTGCTCGAGTTTGTTTATGACCTTTTCACGCATAACACAATATAAAGACTTTAAAAATTCATTCACCAATAGAAAGCTAAATTATATGCGCAGACTATATTTTGTATATGATTGTAAGCTCTGGCGTAATGAAATTATAAATATTAATATATTATATTTGTTATACGTTTTCTGTCGCTAACTAAAGCAAATTTTTGCTAACGTCAGAAAAAAATGTTTCCATGGAAACGATTGCTACTGCTTCAGAAAATTCAAATATTAGAATTAGTTTTATTTTTTTGGACAAGCTTCTGTTTTGAATAAATGTCAGTTCCTACATTAAAAATATAATTCGTAACGATTATAAAGACTGAATAAATGAACTGAATAAATAGTGTAATTTTTTATTATATTCACAAACTTTCAAATATTTAATTAAAAATAAACATCCGAAATGTTTGTAAGCGCATAAATTCCGAACGAATGAACAAAATTGGATAAGTAATTCTTTTTTTCTTTGAGCTATAGCATTATGAAATTTAGGTGGTAGGCGCGATGTTTGAAAACTGAGTGTAAGGGAATGAATTTATGGAATGCGGGAGGGGATGGGGGTGGGGTGGGGGGGGAGATAATTGATAAGTGCAAGCGCTACAGTAATTTCCCGTAATACCATGCGAGCGAAGCCGCGGGGAAAAGCTAGTTACATATAAAGGAGCAATTCCACAGAGCTGACTTATCGTGCATCAATTAATTTCGTTCAATCTCATAACACCTCAGGCCTCGGGCCTATTTTGTCGGAAAGTAATAATATTTCTGCTTTGCACAAAAATCCAAATACATGGAATAATTCTGTATGCATCCGAAAACTAAAAACTGTTTTTGAAAGGTGATGAAATACGCTTACACTTATTTTATAATTCGAAATTACACTTAATTTTTGAAATATAAATTTTTATAATGCAAACTTAAAAACATTTTGAGAATGGCTCATGTTAGGTTTTTAAATAAACTCAAATTACAGGTGATTGCGGTCGAAAATTTTGATTTAATAATAGTGTACATTTTTATTATTTTGTGGTTAACTCTTCGATTTGAATATAAAGCGTGGTATTTTTTTTCTTTCTAACACCGTTTAACTTTCTCGCGTCATATTTCTAACCGTGATAGTAAGGGAGAGACAACGATTTCTATGAGACCTATATGAGTTGTTCCAAAAAGCGAACAAATTAGCTTGCTGAAATTGAGATTTGAGACCAAAATATACAATCAAACTAATAGCTAATACCTAGTCCGGATATTGATATTTTTTAATTTGTCTTTTAAATTAGGATATATAGGTCATTAAAGAATTCATTTTTGCATGATTGTAGAGGCAGTTTTGGCATTTTTTTATATTAAATAAACAAAAAAATTTACGCTTATTATTGTGACAATATAATGCAATATAAAAAAATAAATTTAAACATTAACATAAAAAGGCGTTCCTTTCGGTAAACATTTTAATTTACACACAACAATTTGGATTCCAACATAATTCGGTCGTTTGTAATTTGAATTAACACACATCAATTTGCTTTTTTAAAACATTTTTCTTTATACATCTCATCGTACTTATATAGTAAATAAGGGGCGTAAAGAGGTAGTTTTCTATCCACATAATGTGACAAGTAGATACGATCTACCTTACAGCCTTCTTACCAACTATTGCTTTATATAGTTGTGTTTTTCTCTACGTACATCAACATTATCATTAAATCAAAACAATATTTCTGTCGGTTGTGAAATGAGATACCTTCTATCAATAATATATATAGTTTGCGTGCGTTTTAACGGCTTATACTGACATCGACAGGTTATCTAATGGATAGTATTAACTATTTGGTGTTGCCTTAATAGGAATAATACATCAAAGGATGCTGACCACAAATCGGTAATATTACAACCCTTTGATGGATTAGAGGGACTTAGAATTGGCAGTTAGTTAATGGTGAAAAGCGCACTCAACGCCATGGAAATGAGAACGGTTACGTAAGCACTCTCTAATAGAATCTATTATTTATTCAAATCAAAAGTGACGACTACCATTAGGAATTAAAAACCACTAAAACTTCTGACCTCGAGCTTATTCCTGTCAAAAGTTCAGAGTATTTCCACTTTTCAATAAAACCCAAATAAATGGAATATTTTTGAACGTATCAAAAACTAAAAACTGTTTTTTTGAAATTTCAAATTTTGTAATTCGAAATTAACGTATAATTTTTGAAATACTAAAATGTTTAATGCAATGATAAAAAAAGTTTTAATAATGGCTCACCTTACTTTTGTTTTAATCAAAATTACTGATAAGATTAAAACATTAAAACACGTATGTACATATTTTATTGGACGTCTATACTAATATTATAAATGCGAAACTGCGTGTATTTGTTACGCTTTCACGTATAAAGCAATAAACTGATTTTAAAGTTTTTTTCACAATGAAAAGCTACATTATATGCGAGTAATTTAGGCTGTATATAATGGCAAGCTCTGGCGTTATGAAATTATAAATATTATTTTATTGTATATATTGTACGTTTTCTGTCGCTAACAAAAGCTATTGCTAACGTCAGAAAATCGTTGCCGTGGAAACGATGCTGGAATATTTGCGGGAAATTTTATTTCAGGCGTCGTGATTAATATCTATCCACATAAATAAAAATTAATCTTAGTAGGGGGTGAGTGGGGGGGAAGGGGGCAGAGAGATATTTGATAAGTGCAAGCGTTACAGTAATTTCCCCCTAATACCTTGCGAGCGAAGCCGCAGGTAAAAGCTAGTATTTATTATAAACGTTATTATCACCAAACTTTTTTGTCGTTTCATGTAAAAATAATTATTTAAAAAATCACAAATTTCACGACTTTTTTTCAAATAGCTGTAGAAAATTTTAGTTCTTCGGTGGTTAAATTTTTGTAATTATGATTTCAATATAAAGCGTGGTGTTTTCTCTTTCTAAGACTATTTAGACAATAAGGGAGAAACAACGACTTCTATGAGATCTGTACGAGTTGTTCCCAAAAGCGAACAGAGGTTTAAAACTATCTGGACTTTATCTACAAAAAATATTCAGTGCTGGATGTAACACAGAATAAATACTATGTTTACCAAAATATATTATATTCAAATTCCTACTAATCTGTTTTACGATTTTATATTTATAGCTGTTTTGCAGTTAGTGAGCAACGTGCTTATTACCTCATAATGCAAATTTATTTTTATTACCCGAGTCTTGATAAAAGTTTCGCGAAGAAGAAGTGTCATAATAATGTATAAAGTGCGGACTACACATTTTCGTTAAAATGTTCCGTGACAAAGGAAAAAGAGAAAGCGTTATCCTCAATAAACATAATTTTGAATAATTTT
The DNA here is from genome assembly GCA_936435175.1 of Glyphotaelius pellucidus. Classification (NCBI taxonomy): domain Eukaryota; kingdom Metazoa; phylum Arthropoda; class Insecta; order Trichoptera; family Limnephilidae; genus Glyphotaelius; species Glyphotaelius pellucidus. The sequence continues at coordinate 9,045,249 of OW386542.1, forward strand.
ATGCAAACTCAGCAAAGGCTGGTGATTGCCTAAATATCCACGTAGTTAAAGCACTTTATTATTTTGGTAAAATCTTTCTTTCATGCTAAGTTCTTTTAATGACCGCAACACTATTTATTACTGGCCAAATAATTAACCAGAACCTAAATAACTCGAATTGGTACGTTATCTTGTGATTTTAGCATTTTCCTTCCTAAACAGGTATGTTCAATCACTTAATTTAGTTAGTGTTCTGTAGTTTCACAGAATTTGAACGTATCGTCTATTTCGAAGTTAGTTTTCAAGTTCTGTGAAAGTTCTTTTCAAATTCTGTTATTACTTCAGTTCTGTAAAGCACCTGTCTAATAAAGGTATAATAACTTGAGATTTGTTTATAACGATATGAGAATTTCCACAGAACTTGAAAATTGACTTCGAAATTTGAACAATTCAACAAATTTAAATGCTAATATTCAGGTTCTGTGAAATAAGCAATACCATAAGAAAAAAATCGCCCAAGTTGAGAGAGCGATGTTGGAGAGAGTCTACGTGAACTTCCAAAAACGCCTCCAGCACTGCATCAACGATTTCGGCCACCACATGCCTGATGTGATTTTCCACACTTGACTGTTTCAAATGCTATTTCCTTGCGAACCTGATTCCATCAATAAATTTGTTTTTGAGTAAAAATTAACTATTTTATGATTTTTTTAAAACCATCCGTCCACTCTGCCGCACCCTGTATTATTATGAAACGGTTGCTTCAGAGAACTGAAATAATAACATAACATCAATAGAACCGTCACAAAACTTGAAAATCAACTCTGAAATTTGAACCATTCATCAAATTTTAAAAATAAAATTCTGGTTCTGTGATCGTCCTATTCAAGTTCTATTATTAGCAAGAACTTGAATCGGAACTTGAACACAACTTTTACAGAACTTGAATTTTGATGAATTGTTCAAACTCCGTGAAACATTTGGCGTTAAGTGTAAAAAAAATTTAGAAATCAATAACATTTTCATTGAAGAAGATGATAACACTTATAATCTAAACGAAAATGAAATCTAAAAAAATGAAAGAGAGCAAGAAAAAGACACGTCCCGGTTAGACGAGAGGAATATTTTTCTAACGAATTTATTTAACGAAAATACGAAAGAGAACAAGACACAGAAAAATAGAAAAAGACAATAGCCGCAACTGGGACACAGACCTCTCGTCCAACCGGGACGTGTCTTTTTCTCTTTCATATTTTCGTTTTGATTATAAGTGTTATCTTCTTCTTCGATGATATATTACGTTGACGGGAATAACCTTCAAAAGTGATAAAAAGAGAGTTTTTCTTATAAAAAATTGAATAACATTTTTATTAAAATATCAATGAAAAAAAAACTACATGTCCATAAAGCGTGACTGATAGTGACGCATTCCCATTTATTTTGATAACATATAAATAAAATGTCTGTCTCTTATATTAATAGGTCGTAATACCTAATGGCTTGGTGGTTTCTTTCACATTTTCGAGATCGATAATTTCTTTAATGCGGTTTGTAAATAATAGCTATATATAACTCTCTCCTTTCACATACTTTGCACTTTGATTGGCCCGAATCACTGTGATACAGAATGGATGGGCGGACATTTTTATTAAATACAATTCAAATTAATTATTTTTCTTTTTTTTGACGTGATAACGTCATTCACTGTCACTGATCACTCATTGTCACGTTCTGCCTGAGCTGAACGTGCAAGCGAGAGCGCAGTACAAGCGTTCGGCCTAAGCGTTCGGCTTGTGCCTGTAAAATTCTATGTAAAAGTTTTCTTATGACGTTATCACGTAAAATTATCGTCCGTAAACCGACTTTACAGACAACCATTTTTTTGTATTTAATGAAAACAAATAACTTTGTATACACCACTCTATTTTATATTATATATTTTACTAGCTGGGTTACCTGGCTTCGCTCAGGACAACATTCGAGAGTGTTCTGGAATGTTCCATTATTTATTTATAGCGGACCCGACAGACGTTGTCCTGTACACAACTCTCGGGACAAACTAAAATTAAAATAGAATAATATTGAATATTCGATACTGCGATGGTAGCGCAGTCTGCCGGATCCAATGTAAAACATTCCAAAATCAACAACTCCTTGGAAATAAAAAAATAATTAAAAGAACATTTTCCAGTGGACCAAATTGTTTATCTAAACCATTCTCGAATCCCCTTGAACCCACACAAAAAATTTCATCAAAATCGGTCCAGCCGTTTAGGAGGAGTTCGGTGACATACACACGGACAGAAGAAATATATATATTAAGATATAGGTGGTGTATTGAAAGTTATTTGTTTTCATTAAATCAATAATGATGCCACAAAGTGTATTTGCGAAGTTTGAAGAAGTAATTATAACTCTATCCACTGCTGCATGAAGTCTTATGCTAAATACTTCAATCTGTTTTGTATTTATGGAATTGGCGAAGAGGGATTAGCGATAGAGATTAATGTAATATTTGGTTCATAGAAACCAAATATCCTATCAGGCACCTCTTGTTATAAGGACGAACCGATCTAAATAACATGAGATGGCTATTCCGCCTAACTACATTCGTATCAAAGGCAGAATAAATACGACCTAAACAAAAAAATTAAATGAAATCTACGTTTTACATGTGTATTTCTTTTGTTTGAAAGTGAAATTGACAAAACTAATTTTCTGAAATTTTTAACGTTTTTATTAAAAAGTTTGTGGTGAGCTTTTTTCAAGCATTATCTCCACAAAACGAGGCCGTGAGAAAAATAATTTCCCTCAGGGTCTACGTCGTCTATGGCGATGCTGTGTGAAGGGGCTTTATAGAAAAGGAAGGTGAGGGGTGCGTAGGAATCGTGGGGCATTCTGTCCGGGAGTAGCGGCCGTATAAATCCAACACTCCCACTGCGGTGCAAGCCGATGTTCCTAGAGAGTCCCGCTGAAGAGATTAAAAGGTCTCCCACAACCAGTGTCTCTCCCGATCTGGCCTGCCACATAGTGGACAGCTCTCACCCCATGAACCCCAATCTTTTCTAAGTCACCAAATGTTGCAAACCACTTTGTGGACTGTTTAATTGACTTGAATAGATATTTGTCAGCTCCATATCCTTTTACAGAAACGACTTTTTTGTTTGAACTGAAAATATTTCACAGAATAAGCTGTGCAAATTTCATGACGCCAGAGCTCAACATTGGTATTTTTTTTTCTTAAAAAAATAAACTTTTTGCTTACGCATAAGTTCAGATGAAGTGATTAATTGAATACAGTTGTTTCAAATTGTTTACATTGATAGACACATAAACCTTGGTATGGATCAATTTAATATAGCTACCAGAAAGACCTAGACAAATATTTGATAAACAACAACAAATTTTTTTGTTGCTCTTTATTGATTTTTCATTCACATTGTTTCACATGACAAGTTTCTATTAGTGTATTTGAAACAAAACCGTTAAATCGGATTGGATCGTACAATAATCGTTAACTGTATGCGAATAAACAAACTTTCTTACATCGTTATGAATTTTGAAAAAAAAAATCGAGTGCAGGTCGCACGCGGTAGAAGTGAAACCTTCACCCAATTAGAGCTTTGAAAAGTGAGCTCATAATCAAAGCAGCCAACGCGCGCATCTCATTCTTTCGCAGGTTATTTTATTTTATTTGGAAACCAACAGTTTTACTATTATTTATAATGAATGACAAAATATGTGTTAATTATTTAACCAATAATAGGTCTTCACTGATGTGTTTTAAATTATTTAGTGAATATAAAGAAAAAAAAGTTTAAAAAGTTATGCGGATGGGATGGTGGGAGGGAGGGGAAAGGGATGGTTCTATTCTGTGTAAATAATAGTGTGTATGTGTAAATGCTATTTATTCATTTAATGAAAAAATTTATTAAAGCTAATTATTCATTTTAGGTTTGAAAATGTTAGATACTGTGTTAAATAAGTCAAATTCACTGTATGAATTGTTATGGTATGTGAAGCGCGGTGAATGAATGTATTTTGTTTAGAGTTAGTGTTGCATTCTGGGTTGAGTCTGTTGGGCACTCATAAATCCTATAGATGTATGCGTTAGTCTTTTTTTAGTGTCACTCGTTTCCGTTTCATCGAGTTTCAAATCACAACGATGCCAAAGAAGTTTTCACTTCAAAAACAAAGAATTATCTGTAGGTTTGTACACCCAGCCTTACTATCACTAACATTAACAGAATTGTAGCAGTATTATTATTATTATTATTATAAGTAATACATATGACTTGTACTATTTTGATAACATTTGGTTCAGTTTTTGTTACCAAACAATGCGTCGGTCTCTACAGTGAGTCGCCTCTCGCCTCCTGGCAGTGCTCCCATTTTGATAATTTGACGTTATCACGAATTCACGACCGTTTCACGATTACAAAGACTTGGGGCGTTGATTTTGTTGCTATAATTCTTCCACGGTCATAAGCACCGTGGGTACAACTTATGACTTACAAATTACGACCAACACTGTATAATTTATGTTGATATGTTGATGTATCAATGTATTATTTATTATGGTTTAAAAACGGTAAAAATAGTAATGGCCCTTTGACGGATTGATGGATGGCTCTTTATATTTATATACAACGGCTCCACGCTGAATGCAACAGTAAAATGTTTATATTATCTTCTAAAGCTGAGGAGAATGGTCACAAAAGCCAGATCAGTGTCTCTATTTATAGCCCATGAATACGCAAACAAAATGCCAATGCATTCTGCATTTCTTATTTGACCGAATTCATTGTCCGCAATGCGAACGCGTTTCTTCGAACAATGTGCGCCTGTTATTTCAAACGGTTATTGTAGTTTTTGGTGTTGTATATTTTTGTGCCATTGTGTATTGTCCAGTAAAGCTGTGCCACCGTATGAACAGGGACATGGTGACTTCATTACGTCCGGCGAAATTTTTAATGTTAGTCGAGTCAATTCAGCCCGACGATCTAAGATTGAATTTAATGGGCCTGCGGCCTGCCTCAGTGCAGTTTAGTCTTCGGAAGCTTTCGGTCACGCGGCGCATTGTTCTACTCCTCATTCCTTCCTCCGCTGTTCTATCTGTTCTCAGTTCACTGTTCATTATTGTAATACTCAGATGTCCTCTGCCAGGAATTATGTGTCTACTCCAGCACTGTACCGACGGGAAACAAGCTCTGTTATATTTTTATTAGGACGTCTTCGATGTGGTTTTATTGTTTTGACTGATACAAGTGGACGCTCTTCGATTTCGGGTGAATCAAGTATGTGAACAAATGCGTAAAAGTGTCAAATATGTGACCCAAGTCGTTGTTTATGGGATAATAAATTCTGAGACCACTTAATCGTGAGAGATGTCTCGTGGGACGAACTGAGAAAATTTTCTCGGCTGAGTTACATTTATCATGATCTAGTGAGGTTTTTGTCATTGAATAAAACATTGTTTCTACCGCCGCACCACTCCAAGTTACCGTATTATTCATGCAGCATCACACCAATTGGGTAACTTTTTATTTACATCTTGAACGCTACCAAATGTACACAGTGTGTGGTTTGTATGTGTGTTCATATGTTCATATAATATGTAACTTGTATTCTTTGCTTCGTCGTATTATGTCATGTAACCAGTTGCATTTCGTTTCTGTTTATGGTATTAACAAGTACGTAACTACTCACGCACTTCAGCATTCCTGACATTTTTAACAAATCAATGTCAAGTGCGTTGTTGGTTGTTGGTAAACATAATTCATTATGTTCCGTAGAAAAACTGAAATCATATTTTAACATACTTACCTCAAGGAGTTATCGTGGATAGTAGCACAATACGTATTATTACTGTTAACTTAATAAATTTCTATTTACGTGGAACATAACATTACATTCACAAAGTATAGTTATTTCTAATATATTTAAAATATTAATTGGATACTGATTACATTTTTTTATCCAAGATTCGATTGTTAGAAAAAAATCAGAGTTTGCAATTCACATAAGTGAAACCTTCAGAAAACTAAAGTAGACCAGAGACTTTTTTTGTGAAGGATGATTTTTTCCATATTTTTGTCGTCGAATTCCAGTGCACCTTTTCCTATACAATTGATCATCTTATGGTTTCTTCTTCGGAATCGTTAGACTTTCTTTTGTGTTTTCTTTAGCCTGTTCATTTTGGAGTGGTTTGGAGATTGGATATTGATTTTACAAAAATATGAATATTTATTTTTTATTTCGTATCTCTGCTGACATTTGTCGGCTGAATGTCAGCAGAGATTCATCGGTCGCTTTATACCACTATAATAAAGGAGATTGCGTGGTAACGTGGATTTATCGAATTAAATTCGAACCGTGAATAAAATAAATATTTTATTGCTGTCTCATTCTCTCGCAGGCTAAATCCTGTAGATTTGTGTATTTGTCTCTTTATAGTTCCGAGTTTTTATCGAGTTTCAAATCACAACGGTGCTAAAGAAGTTTCACTTCAAAAAACTCCTTTAATAAATATTATTATATTCTTATTGCTGAACGTAGGTTTAGATCCCGATTTGTCTTGATCTTGTCTGTTTGTAAATTTGTTTATGTGTTTCGTATCCAGTCTCTTCGCTATTTATCTATTTTTAAGGAACGATCAATTATGATTCCCTTTGGTTTTACCCTCCTGCAGCAAACAAAGGAGGACTTAAAAATCTGCGAACGTCCTAATAAAGGCAATATTTTCCATTAACAGCGTTTTCATTACTCTATGGTTCCTCGCCAATTTGAAACCGCGAACGCTATTAAACATTAAACGTCCAATGAATCTTGCCATACAAACACCGTGCAAGTAAAACGAACGGCGAATCACAAAAACAATGGACGACGATCAATAATCTTAAATCCCGGAATATTTTCTTTGTTCTTACAACTGCCATAAAGTCTTGCGCCTACTTCATATTATTAGATTTTCCATTATGTAGAGATATCGTTCTATAAAAGAATTGTAACAACCTATCAGAATTCACTGGTCTTGGGGAATTGGGTAAACCATCTTATCCCAAGGGAGTTTGTAATTAATTTAGTAATAAAGTAATAAAATTCAATGATTCGTTTGAACATCGAAAATATTTTGTATATACTACAATTCAGGGGTCACAAATTACTTTCATTAGAGGTCCGTTTTTTTAAAACAACATGACCTTCGCGGTCCGGAAGGGAAAAAGCCTACCCCCCTGAAAATATTTGCAGCTTCATCGTTCCATTCATCACCAAGATGCAGAGGGTAAATGTTACTGAGATGTTGAAGACATTCTCAATTTTCTTAAAATCTGTGAATCTGTTTTCAAATTCCGATTTAAGATCCTCAATGAACGTCTTGTATTGGCCGACATCAATCACTGCTGATTTTTTTTTTAAATTAGAGAAGTGCGACGTTCATTATCAAAATCGATGTTGAAAAGATCGAGTTTTCGCAAAAAGCTTTTTAGTTCTGTCAGGAGCTCCCGTACAAACTTTCCTTTGTCTTTAAGTTTAAGGTTCAGATCATTGATGTGTTTAAAAATATCTGATAAAAAAGCAATGGATGTCTATTTTCTTTATCGCTAAGAAAACTTAAGTAGACGTTTGCTGGCGTCTGATCAATGTTGAAAAGAAATGTCTTCAAGTCTTCTAAAATGGTGGAGAATCGTTGTAAATCGCAGCCTTTGCTCAAGGCGGCACTCTTGAAACGCACGGCGCTGAAAAAGAAGAAGATGGAGAGATATGTAATTACGAGTGTTGGACAGAGCGCGCTAATATGTTAAGTCGTAAAATAGCAGCGAAAATTGCGAAAAAGCTTAATAAAACATGACTCGTTTAAAATAGAGCAAAAATCTCGTGGAACGTATCTTAAGTATCATTTAAAGAAACATTGTGAATTTTTTCACAAATATAACGTAAAATAAAATAGACTTGTTTTAAATAATTTTCGAGCATACTTTGCGATTTTTTTCTATCGAGGGAATTTCATATAATTTGCGTTTCGGCGTGGAATGTATCTAGATATTATCTTCAAAAAAACATATATTTTTTTAAGAGCTTAAAAACTTCAAATGTTTAAGTGAGATATGTAAGAAATCGGTCGAAATTCGAATAGTGGACCCTTAACCATCTCACATTATTATGCAACAACAGATCGTCATATTGAGCATCCACTTCGTCAAGAAATATTTTCAATTCACGATGTTTGAGTGCAGATTTTGCACGAAGAATTTTTATTATTTTCACCACTTCTTTCATTATTCTCTCGAGATTAGGATTGAGTTTGCATCAAAGCACGGTTTGATGAATGACAAAATGGTAGGAAATCAAATTTTGCATTGGTTCTCAATAGATGAACTAGTCCTTTTGGCCCCAACCGTCGCTGATGCACCGTCGGTTACTGATAAAAGCTTTAAGTTTAACTCATTTTTAACGAAATTTTAAAAGAAATAAAATATATTTTGTATTGTTAACACAAGGTCCGCACAAAAGAGGTCGGCCGTCCGGATCCGGACCAAGGTCCGCCATTTGATGACCCCTGTACTACATGGACATCATAATGGAATAAGTTTACGAAATACGACAACATGTTAAATACATAATAGCTGCGACTAAATTAATATTGTTTAGGAAGCTTCAAGCTCACCATCTGTCTAACAGATTTGGTTCAAGCTGTGCTGTAATATTAATTATATAATATGTATTGTACTGAATATTAATTAGCAAGAAATCTGTGTACTGTGTTTGTTGGGTTACTCCCGCAATGCATAGTTTTTTTTATCAGATTAAAAGCAAGGAGTATTTGTAACGTTAGCAAGCTAATGATATTTTTAATTGTTCTTTATATATACTGACGTGTTTCTCATAAATTATTTAACGATGAAATAGGTATTTTGTATAAAATATCTAATTTAGTAGCCACAAAGTAGGTACGAATATTTTTTTTATTTATTTAATAATTCTTTTTGAAGAAAACTTCTTTGGCACCATTATGATTTGAATCTCGATGAAATGAAAAATACAGACACTAAAAAGAAACAAACACATTCAATGAGGTAGTATAATCGGTCTCCTCTTTGTGCGGTACTTTGTGGCCTTCCCACTCTTGTCTACTTTAGTTTTCTGAAGGTTTCATTTCTACTGCGTGTGCGTTGCACACTCTGTTTTTTAAATGTTTTGTTTCAATAAAATTAATTTTTAAAGTGAAAAATTCTTTAGCACCGTTTTGATTTAAAACTCAATGAAACTAAAAAGCGACACTAAAAAGAGACAAACACAACATCTACAGGATTTAGCCTGCGAGAGAATCAGATAGACTAATCGGCGTCATCTTTGTGCGGTGCTTCGTAGAATAAAACGTAATATAATTTTTAAGCTTGGTAACAATATTATAACAAATAAACCTTACATTTATCCTACGCCTGACATTCTGCATTCGTCTCATTCTCTCGAAGTTTGGTTTTTCTGAAGGTTTTACTTCTACCAAGTGTGAACTACACACATGATTTTTTTTTAAATACTTTCATCTTTGCAAATCCTACAAATACAATATCTTGTGGTTTTTCATGGGTCTGCTCTAGTATAAAATTAATGTATTTGTTTTAATTTTACAAATAGTTTCGGGATGTAAAATCAAGTCTTCAATTGTTTCCTTCAACAACAATTCGCTACGCTCTCTTCACTAATTCGGTATGTGAGTAGATATAGATATCTACTCACAGCTCTACCTATTGTACGTAGTATAGGTAATTATAATTATAAATTAAGATATGTAATTCAAATTATCAAGTTGGGGGGTAATGCCGATGCATTTATACGGAAAATATTCATCGAGATGATCTTCTTGGAAAAGTGAATTATCACTGCAGCAGAAAAAATGCTGTCATGTTTTAAAAAGAGATCTTAAGTACGATGGCACCTCGTGAATTACGAACAGTTGTAAGGTGATGCCTTTTATGTCAAAAGCGCACCTGAGACTTTTCACCATTAATGTCACGGGATATAATATGAATCTTCATTACTGCTTTGCGTTAAATGTATACAGTTCTTTGGCCTTAAGACTCCTCGAACGAATAAGAGAAACTTGAGGACAAAATGGAACGTGAAAATAGTTGAAATAATATATCTAGAAAACTCTGATTAAGGCAGTTAACATAATTAATGGATGTGATCGGAAACTTTGAAAGATCGTAAGTAAGATTCAAATGATTTACAGAAATGTCATTAGCCGTGTTCATTACGTTCAATGGCTTGTATATCTTAATTAGCTAGATTCCTTGTATCCCTTTTGTTCATTCGTCTCTCATTCCACAACAGAACACTTGTATGGGAAGGGCGTGGCTGTGCATTCAAATTAGTAATCGTCTTTACCCTTGTCCAGTTTAGGAAAGATTTTGCATTAGTTCATTACCTCCATGTCCAGATTCTTGACTCAGGCACAAAGCTTGCGGGTTCGAAGACCTAACGAAATGCAAATATAAAGGTTTAATTAATGCAGGTTTTATGGTAGGTGTAGGTTCATTATATCGACAGCGGAAATATGAAATGTTGGAAAGGACAATAAATCCAAAAATAATATTAATTTGTAATTTTTATCGGTATTTTTTTCTCTTTCGAATGTATTTCTAGAAAAATAAAATCTTTTACGACGCGCATTTTAACAAGATTTTTTTTTCTGAAAAATTAAAATAAAATTTAATTCTATTATTAAAGAAATTTACAAAATGTTAGGCATTCTGAAAGATATATTCAACATTGTTTCATAAAAAAAATAATCATTATAGGTCTACCAAAAACAACATAATATTTGATTTTTTGAAAAAAAAAATTCTTTTCTCTCTCCTCAACAATTAACTTTCTTCGCCTCAGTTTTTAATTATCCAAACGACCATTAGAAAATTTTACAGGAGCAGCAGGTTTTCTTTCATTATTATTTCAATGAAATATTATGGGTGGTGTTTAAGATAAAGCTATTTCCGTAAAGGTAAAGGTCTCATTAGTTTAAATAATTCTTATTTAAGTGATTAATTGTCATTTTTTACATTTTATTTTTAATTTCAAAGGGAAGGTTGAACAAAAACTAAAATGGTCGTTTGGACAATTAATTTGTCCTTTACAGCATTTTAGTTTAAAGCGATCGATATTTATATGAATTAAGTATTTTCTATGCTTTATTGAGAGATTGGCACATCATATCGGTAAGTAGTTGTTCACAAAAAGTCACACATTTTTTGTTATATTTAGAGGTGAGGTTTAGTTAGGTACATACCTGAACTTTCTTACATCTTCCTTCTCTTATATATTTATCTTTCTACCCCCCAATAAACCCTTGTTGGGGGTGTCAATGTGTCACTAGCTACCTTTCACATTAAAAAGTAATGGAGAAACATCATACGGCAACATTTTGGCCTGTTATGATGTGACAGAAACAAAATGACATAATTTGAAATATTTACGATTGGTTCTATATCCGATCGTCAAAGATAATGTTATATTTCTTTCCCAAAGTGTCGAACAATAGACAGTTTGGGTAAAAGAGTAAAATCAAACAGCACACTTATTCCCTTAGTATTATTACGATTGTGAACATTGACACGAGCGTCCCAAATCCTTCGCTCATTCGCCCGCTGTCCATCATAATTTATTAGATACGTATACAGTCTATGAACATTATTATAATAATTCCTATCAATTTATTTATATTATGCAATTTGGAGAATTTCATCATCACTGCACTGAAACCAAATGCATTATACATACTTCCGCTACTTCTTCTAAAAGTATATTCTACTAAAGCAGTGATTTCCAAAGTGGTCCACGATAAAGGCGCGATAAAGAAATGGGGGTTCACGAGTTGTAAGTGGGGGTCCACGAACTGGTTTCGATTGAGACCCATCCCATGCCCCATCTTTATATCCCATCCCACCCCGTCTCGTATCCCATTAAGCCCCCTCCATAACAGAGCGACTGGCGTACACCGCACGTTGTTGTACCGGTTATGCATGAGATCTTAAAACGCCCAGCTAGGCAAGGGGGGGGGGCGTAATGGGATATGGGTGTACTGTACTGGGGTGGGATACCCATATCCCATTACGCCCCCTCCGTCGTGGCAAACATAATCTCGAAAACTGGTCCGTTTTGCCCCCGTTTGAAAAAGTCGTAGATCCGGTACTAGAAATGTACCAGCAGATATATGTTTCTAATTTTCTCTTGTTTAAGATGAAGCCATGCGACGTATTGCAAAATCATACAAAATCGTGTATTTTTGTTTTGAAAATTTAATCGCTTGGAAGTATTATATATGCTTCAATTAAATACTGCGTGTAGAACGTATCTTGGCCCTTAAAAATATCGGTCATTTTTTTTATAAGTCTTTTAATAAGCCTAGAAAAAAATAAAGTATTAGGTCTATAAAAAAACACTTTCAAGTGCAAACTCTCCTACTTATAAACCCTTTTTCGGATTTAGTTTTATTGCATAATGTGGCAAATTTAGTTTCTTTTATGATAATCGCGAAAAAAGTTGATATTTATGCATGAACTTCACGAAATAAAATAAAATGTGCATTTTCGCGTTGTTATTTTTGACGTCAATCAAGACCGCCGGCATTCGACAAAAATGTTATTTCAAAGTGAACCTTATGCCATGGACATAAGGACCACACAATCGTCACCGCCTTTTTGTCGCATTCTCCACCCAACAGTTGTGGTGGACAGACCTGTCTTCGACTTAGTGACTCTCTGCGCCGTAAAATGTTATTCGAGTTTACGTACTATCGATTTTTAAATTTCCTAATTATATATGTAGATGTTTGAATGAACCGGTTAACCACTTTATAATTTACTTTATTTATATAATAATACTCGTATTTGAAAAAAATATATATAATTCTGTTTCCAAATGTCGTTTGAAGTAGGCAATAACTTTGCCTATGATTTGACATTTACAATTTTAAATCTGGCGCGCTTTTGAGTATTAAACAGTGACAACAGTACCGCACAGTGAGCAAATTTCAATACACGGTTAACAATTTAATATTAATAAATTCGTTTCATTTTCCGTATAAAACGACTTCCTTGAAGTACTCGATTCACATTTTGAATAAGTTATATTATTTTTATTTAAAAAAACGCGATTTTTAAAATTCCGCCGTAACATTGATGAACTTAATTATTTTTACCTTGATAACACTGGCATAAATCTAACTATGCACATCAAATCTCCGTAGAAGAGAAACGTATTAACTTTGATTAATTAACTTTTATTGCCAAGTTCTTACTTTCGGGGAATGATTAAATATATTTTTTTGTTTATTAATACCTAAATTACAGTCCGAAGCTTTCCCGTTCAGTTGTTAACCGCCAAGCTGTTGGTGAATATTTTTGTTGAAAATTGTTATTTCCAATATTTTTATTTTTAAATAAATGCAAATTGTTCAGAAGAATTTTAAACAATCCAATTTATTAGCAGTTCAAATATAATTATAGGCCTCCTGGTCAAATGTATTTGACGACCTCCGTGTTTGAGGGGAAACGCTCTCGTCTAGCGATCCGATGGTTGCGGGTTCAAATAATTAAATATAATATATTATGGTATATTTATGGCATGTTCCGGAATGGAAGATACTCTCAGTATCGCCCTGGTGTAAGACCAACATTCGAAATTGATACGTTGCTTAGTGACCAGATCTGAATAGTGAGGTACTTCCCCACCTTCCTCTTCCCAATCTCTTTCTCTTCCTCGCTACCTTCAGCCTCACAACATAACCCAATTGGGGATGCCATAGTCTCACCGACTCCAAATAGCAGAAGTTGAGACTCTTGTGCAGGCGCGGCTGGCGCAAACGTTCAATGGTGCGCTGAGCCGCCAACAAAATTGAACAACAATTTACCTTATTTCGCCTCGTTGTATTTCTATGTAATGTGTTTAATTATAAAATTGAGCACAATCTTTAAATATAATCACAATTAATTACCTATCTAACAATGTTTTGCGGCCAAATAAACGCAGTGTTCCCGCCCGCCCGCCCCCTAATACGGCGGCTAGGAACGAGGAACCGAGGAACCGAGGTAGGTACATACCAATCCGCGCGCCAGAACAAAGCGCCCCGTAGCTTGAATGAAGCTCGTAGTAAAAAATCCCAAAACGTCGAAATATGTCATACTAAACCAGTCATGGGCAAAGTACGGCCCGCGGGCCAAGTCCAGCCCTTCAGGCTAGTCAATCCGGCCCGCGACATTGTTTTGAATAACCCTACCACAATTTACCAATTGACGAGTTTTCGGACGAGTTTGGGATTTAAAAGACGACCTTTTCATGGAAGAAAAAGGAATGGACGAATGTGAACATATGGAAGATATTGTATGGCTTTCAGACTTTGCATTTTTTACAAATCTTCTCAGATACATCAATAAATTTAAACTTAAACTCCAAGGAAGAAATCAATTAATCAGTGATATTTGGGATCATATCAGGTATTTCAAAATGCAATTGAATCTATTTTCCAAACAACTAGTCAAGAAAGACTTTACTCATTTTACAAGACTAAAAACTATTGCAGTTAGGGAGGACCAACTTAAGAACTATGAGAAAAGCGTGAAATGTCTTCAGGATGAATTTGAACGAAGATTCCAAGACTTCAAAGTTATAGAACAGGACCTGGACATTTTTAGCACGCCATTTAATATAGATTGTGAATCAGTCAAACCAGAATTGCAGCTCGAACTGATTGAGTTGCAATGTAACACTGAATTGAAGCAACTGTTTCTCAACGTATCCAAAATTGAGTTCTACAAGGCCCTGTCAAAATCAAGTTTCCCAAACCTGAAATTTCACGCTCAGAAGATAATTGCGATGTTTGCATCTTCCTACATCTGTGAACAGGTGTTTTTTACTATGAAGCTTCGCAAAAACAGCGTTAGAAACCGATTGACTGACCACCATTTAGCTTCACTACTGCGAATCAGCTCATCCCAGTTTCTACCAGATTATGAAAAACTTTTAGAAGCTCAGTCACAGTTTCATCTGTCACATACGCCTTCATACTCTTCTAAAGAATAATTATTTTTTGTTACTTTTTGCCTTTGTAGCATATAATATACTTAATATTATGTTTGATGTAAAAATTAAAAAATAAAGTATATCACTTTTAAAAAATTATTTTATTAAATTGTTTTCCGGCCCGCCTAGATAATTTTTTGATTTATCTGGCCCTTTCGTTAAAAAGTTTGCCCATCTCTGTACTAAACGTATCTAAAAAACGACTAATCGCGCGCCGCACGGCCACCCGAAGATCTTCGGGATTCTTCGGAAATATTCCGAAACTTTTGTTCTAGCGAAAGTAGGGTTTGAACAAGATAATATTAAGTAATAATATTTCTCTTCTAAAACGCAACCATTAGTCAAAGGGTCAGTTATGCGTTCGCACGATATTATCTTGTTCGAGCCCTTGGGATATACCTTTTTGAGGTTATTATTTGTTTGTTTGACAGTTGAAAATGACCTTTTGTTTGTGTGCGTTTTTTGTCACCTATTGCGAACTTTATAGGTCGTCAGTAACAGACAGTAAATACCTGCGACCGCTGGCGATCTACTCCGCTAAGTGAAATGTTTCTGGTGTGTTAATTATTGCGTTTTTAATATTATTGGAAGGTGGAGTCTTTTATTTTTATTTTATTATTTATTTATTTATGTCTATTCTTGAATACACAATTTTACAATTGATTACAGAGGTTTACAAAGGAGTACAAAAAAACGTTAATTTTCAGTAGCAGTAAGCAAAAAGATTTTTTTTTTTCATGGGTTTAAAAAACAGTCTTTTCTGCCTCCTGTAAAATTTGATAAATGAAAGTTACTTGTTCTACAAATTAGGCCCATGATATGGTAATTTTACCGTGTATTTTGATAATCATAAATAAGTATTCAATATAATTATAATGTTCATATTTTTCACAAATTTTACCACAGTGTATTTGAGGGCGGAACTCGGGATTTATGAGCCTGACGCCCCTTGTCTATTATTGGTTGTCAAGTTTTCTCAAGTATTTTATAATCCCTCGCAAAACAGACAATTTCGAATTTTTCAAGGACTATGGGATCACCTTAACAAATCGATTTTCCTCTGAAATCATAAGATTTGTAAGTAGGTTCATAAATATCTACATACTTTATTATAAACCATATATTTTACGTAACACTTTAAAAAATCTAAAATTGATGAATACAATAATTTGTGGAAAACTTCGATCAATAGAAGAGTGAAGAAGGCCCAAAGAAACGTGACTATCAATAACAACTATATTTTCAAACTTTCTTCAGGCTGGTAGCCTATTGCTGTATGCCAATAAGAGTTCGAATAAACACCACGATTTCGCGTTTAAGTTATCTTTTCCAAATTAAAACAAATGCCAAACATTTTTGTGATATCCTAAATAGTAGATTAAGAGCTTACCCATAGATGATACATAGCTTATATTTAACATCAATGAAGCACAATTTAAACGGCAAACTTTGTTAATTTAAATCTTCTTATCAATCTAAAATATTTTATGTACACTCTTTTAAAAACGCTTTGAAATTTGAATTTTTTAATGTTTTTAAAATTAATAAATTGAATTAAGAACTTTCATAGTTTACAAAGTTACCCATAGATAGCACATAGCTGTCGAAAATGCAGGGATGTAGACTTTAATAAATACTGTTCCAACCTCAAGGTCGGGATCCAGAATAAATTATACCGGTTTGTTATAACTCCAATGCAGTCTCACAACTATTTAAAAATACCTCCTGGTCAACGAAACGCTTTGGATTAATTGTGATAGATAACAAGGAACTCTGATAACTTATCTAGCAGGCTGTGTTATCATTCTGGACTCCGACCTTGAGGTTGCAATAGTATTTATTAAAGTCTCAATACCTGCATTATGTGCCATCTAAGGGTGACCACTTAAATTATTATCTTTAATTGCTATGTACCATCTACGGGTAAGCTTTTTAACTAACATCTAAGATGTCACGCAGTTTGTTCAGGAACATTGCAAAATCATATTGAAATGTCTCACATAGATATAAGAAAGTCTTTGAAGTCACTAGTGCACGCACATTGTTCATTGTGCTTCCTAGGTACTCTACCTTCCGTCTAACCCACATTGCACGCATCTCTCGTCTAACCCACGGGATACAATTTAACATCACGTCCATTCTGCTTGAAGGAGGCGTAAACAGTCGTGGGTGGTGCCTTTACTATACTAATAATAATTTCGTCATGTTTTATCCGTTTATCTTTATCGTAACACTACCGCAAGTACTTTTAAACAAACTCGCTTCAATAGTTTTCTGTTAACCTTTTTGATGGAATTAACTGTATTACGTTCGGACTTACAATCTATTTTGTGGACCACCGATGTCGATCTGGCGTGGGACGCAAAGTGATACAGATTGTGGAAAGAGTTAAACCCGGTTAAATTAAAGTTCAGATGCAATTACTAAACATGGACTGTTTTATGTGGTCAATTTTTCAATAATAATTAGGGTGAACGAGAATTAATTAAATTTCTACGTTGCCCGTACAATAAAAACATTGGATAATTATATATTTGTTATAAGCTGAGGTCGGCTGACATCCTACAAAAATATGTACGTACGTATTCAAACACAATATCTAATTAAGTGAAAGAAAATTTGTGGGAATTAGCGTTTTTTTTTATGTTTACAATTATTCCGAAAGAAAAACTTCTCTGAATAGTATGAAATTATTAGTATCTGTATTAATTATGTCTAGAGGAAATATAAATATAATTCGTGTATGGAAAAGACAAACATTTCACTATATGAATATTATTAAAAAATTCTTAACAAGACAAGTGCAAATAAGCATTTGTCACTACCGTAAGAAAAAAATTATCAACCGTTTACTCAAGGTAAAAAAGATGTCACCTTAAACCCTGCTTTTTGAAAAGGTATTCTGATCATCCAAAATACGTATCAGGTATCTTAAAATCATTCAAAATACTAGTCTAAAGACATCTAAATAAACGAGGTTTCAACCAAAATTAGTCCGTAATCTAATTAAAGATGAAAAATTGTTATTTTTTCAACAGCGAATTTGGAGATAGATAATTTTTGCATTAGTGTGGCCTCAGACGAAATAAGCTCTGGAGAACTTTAATTAGTTATGATGTGGTGTACAAATTTAAAGAGAGAGATCACTCTTGCACTAGTATGGCTTCAGATGAAATGAACTCTAAGGAGAACTTTTGTTAGTTATGGATGCTGCATACAAATTAGGAGATAGGTCACTTTTGCACTAATGTGGCCTCAGATGAAAAGAGTTCTTAGGAGAACTTCAGTTAGTTTTGATGCTGTGTGTCGGTGTACCGGGCCGGGCGTATCGACACTTCAGTCGTGTATCGTGTTGCCTATTGCTATTGTACTTGTAAGCTACTTACTACTGTTGTGATTGCTTTGTAATATGGACACGAACAATGCGTCCCGTTAATCAATGCGGCATTACGAAATGAATGAAGTTTGTAATTAGTAGAGTAATTGGCGTTTGATTGCCGAGTTGTTCCAGCAGAGAAAAATGAATGTAGATAATTATTAATGGTAGAATCCGCGCCAGGAAACGTCGCGTGTTGTTTCCTAAAGGCCCGATATCGCCTATCACCCTGCTTCACTGTAACGTGCCTTCCATGATATTAGATAAGTGGACATATCGTACTCGCACCCGTTGAAGTAGAATTGACTAGATTGGAATATAATATATGGTAATCTCTCTCCAAAGTCTGGAAAGCATGTTAACAACGTTTACCGCAATCACCGCTTATTAGAATATTGTGGGTTGTTCTTCTTTTTAACCTACATAACTGTTACCACTCTGTCACATTTCTACCACTCCGCCACATTTTGTTTTTACTATAAATTAATCTCTCAGGATCTCAGAGGGGAAATTGTAGCAAGGGGGGAAGGAGGCCTAAAATGCCTATTGGGGGTGACAAACACGAGCTGCGTGTATACCTATTTGAAATGAAAACCCACATGACGGAGGTGTCGTACGACATAAAAATTGTAAGATTCATGTTTTTGAGATTTTTAAAAATATTTTATTAAACATCATTAAAAATAATAATCGCTTTTATTTGGTAGGTTATACCTTTTGGAGTTTAAAAATAGTTTTATATTTTAAGTCGTCATATCATTTTTTGTAACATTATAGAAGAATACACGCAAGCCGAGGTGGCAGAAGACAGCCGTGATTTGTATGGAATACACTTCTATCACGAGGAGTTACACCTCTGTCACGTAATTTTTACTACAAACATATAAACACATATTTTTTTTAAAAGGCAGTCATTATATCTTTAGTACAGTAGATTTTAAAGTAATTATAAAATAATAATATTGGTAAATCTGTTGAATTTTTCTCCACTAACTGGTGGAGACAACTTTATGTAGGTTAAAAAGAAGAACGACCCATTTAACCTACTCATTAATGCCATTTTAAACCATTGCCTTTTTTTTAAGTGAAAACTTCTTTAGCGCTGACCCCGTACCAAAAATATCTAGAAATTGTTAGTGGATGGTTGTCTCTCATTTGGATATAGTTACGTTTTTCCAAAATTTTGTTTATTACTCGTTGGTTTTTACTGAAAGGTACAAACAAACAGTTTTCCTGCATTACAAATAATATTATTAAGAAGACCGATAGAAACTAGAAAATTTCATTTAAATTTGGAAAATGACTATTTTCGTATTTTATTGAGACACATTTTTTTCAGTCGCTCGACCTAAAAAAATCTTGTGTTAAAACATATATTTATGTTAAAATTTAACAATTTTGTGTTCACAGTATAGTGGTAGTAAATTTTAGTGAGATATAAACGGTAATGTCGACGACCCGAATTGGCAAAGCAATGGTTTAATGAAAGAATTCGCCGTATTTCCGTTTCTTCCCACATGACATTAGGTACGGCATAGTAATATTATGTCCCGCTCCTAGGTTCCAACAAAAACATTTTTGAATTTTCCTGTGTTTCGTAGATACCTTATAATTTTTTGAAGTGAAAACTTTTTTAGCACCATTGTGAATTGAAACTCAATGAAATGGAAGCGCGCGACACTAAAAAAAGACAAGCATATTAATATAGGATTTAGCCTGCGAGAGAATGAGATAGCAATACAATATTTAGTTTATTCATGGGTACTCGGTTCCAATATAATCCAATAAATCCACGGTACCATGTATCTCCCCTTTAGTGTAGGGTACAAAGCGCGTGACGAATCTTTGTAGACATTCAGCCGAACAGCAATCGAATCCTACGAAATCCAAAAAAAATATATTATTTATTTTTGTACAATCAACATCCAATCTTCAAACCACTCCAAAATAAACAGGCAAAAGAAAACGACATCTGGAGACCCCGAAGAAGAAACCGCAAATATCAAATGTATAGGAAAAGTTGCACTGGAATTCGACGACAAAAATATGGAAAAAATCATCCTTCACTATGATAAAAAAAATGCTTCATAGTCTCCCCACTCTTGCCTACTTCAGTTTTCTGAAGGTTTCACTTCTACCGCGAGTGATTTGAAACTTTTTTGACGTGATAACGTCTTATAAATCGATAAACGCCGGCTGCACTCACGAAAAAGCATGACTCATTGTCACGTTCCGCCTGAGCCGAGCGTGCAAGCGAGAGCGCGGGACAAGCGTTCGGCTTGTGACGCATCTATCTCTCTTCCACTCCATCGTTATTATATGACATTATCACGTAAAATTATCGTCCGTAAACCGACTTTACAGACAAACAATTTTTTTGACAGATTTGCACAGAGATTAGATCTATTAGGCTTAAAAAAAGTCATTATTATAAATTTTAGAATTTAGAAATGCTCGTTTTTATTACAGGAAAATATTGTATAATGGAGTGACGGAATGGCAAGTTGTTGATCCTTCCTGAGATATTTTTTTTTTAGTTTTTTGTGCGGGCACATTAATTATACCGGACGTTGCTATTTTTTGTTTGTTTTTGTTATTCTTATGTACGTGGAGATTAGTGTCCTGTACCAGTCAAGTGATATTTCACAAAAATGGATATATCGTGAACCGATGCTGATCTTCTATACATATAAAAAAATCAAAATATGTTTTTTTCTGGGGTTGTATATATATTTGAAGTGGGCGTGCCCGCTATGGTTTCTATATACAATAGTGAGTTCTGGCATCATGAAATTATGCATTGCTAACCGGTCATCCGATTGCAATGAAACTTTGGGGATGTGATGTGTTCGCTGGAGAGGGGAAGGGAGAGGAGAACTAGGAAGGGGGTGGAAACTCGGGAGAGGGGTTCGGGGGACGGGGAAAGCAGGCGAGGAGAGCGGGGAGAGGGAAGGCAACGCATGCCGGGAAATGAATTAATGTATGAGTGATTGAAAGAATAAATGAATTTATGAATGATTGAATGAATGAATGAATTAATTAATGAATGAATGAAATAATGAATGAATGAAAGAAATAATGGATGAATGAATGAAATAATAAATGAAAGAATGATTGGATGAATGCGTGAATGAATGCGTGAATGAATGAATGAATGAATGAATGAATGTATGATGAATGACTGAAGAATGATTGATTGAATGAATGAATGAATTATGAATGAATGATTGAAAGAATTAATGAAATAATGAATGAACGAGGAGTGAATGAATGAATGACAAATGAATAAATGAATGAATAAATGACGAATGAATGAATAAATTATGAATGAATGAATTTCTTCGTTAAGTTTCATGGCAACGCATGCCGGGAACTCGCTATTGTATTTTAATGCCTATGTCAGAATTTGGTAAATTGAATGATAAAATTCTAAATAAAAATATAAATGAAGCGACCGATCGACGTGATGTTTTGCTCAGAGATAATTGGAGGACTGGGAAAGACACAGGCTACTTTTTATCCCGGAAAAACATTTCATTCCCGTGGGAAAATTCTTTCCCCTAATACCATGCGAGCGAAGCCGCGAGTAAAAGCTAGTAGTTAATATAAGACCTAATCCAAACTGGATGCCTATGAAGGTCCTAAACCCTGAAAAAGGAAGTAGGATTATGATCAGATTTTTGGTGATGATTCCTAATAATTGAACGCTTTTTTTCACCTAATTGAGCACTTGTAAAATATGGAACAACCAAGCTTATATCTAATTTAACTGGTATTTCAGTTCTCCGTAGCTCATCATGGAAATGATACTGCGAACAGAAAATTGCTGCCTTGTCTCATGTTTTGCTTCTTCTGCTTTATAATTAACCCAATTTAAATTTTTCATGTTGTGAAAATGTTGTTTGGGTAGATACTTACCTAAATTACACATTGACATTTTCTAAACAAATGGAATGGTGTTCTTTAAGTGACGCTGTCCTAGTAACGCGTAGTAAAAATGATATCATATGAGTTATGTCACAAATATAGCCTTTGACGCATGCTTTTGAGATTTAAAATATGTCCGTTGTCTGAATTAAATGTATCAACGTATGTTGTGTGTCGCACTCGTGTAGTTAGACTGCCGTATGTCAAAATATGACATACTTAGATAGTGCATGTTAGATATTTTGCATCTTCACTATGCTTGTAAATATTATTATATGCTCCCAATAGCGAAATACTGGTCTAACCCAAAAATTTTCATATTGGAGATTGAAAATTTAATATTTTTTTAGCTACGATATACGTCTTATTTGTGTAGATTTACCCAGCACGCAGTAGGTGGGTAAAAGCTTTCACCGCCAAAACCTAGATAAACTTCACCCCATGATTCCGGGCATCCCTGAATGTCTTTAGAATCGTATTTTAGGAATATAAATAATAATAGTTTGAAAATAACATCGTTTATATGTGTTTTTACGGTTAGGTCACCATGTTTACAGCGTATTCTTTTTTGAAATAAAACTTCTTTACGCATGCTTGATTCGGGGAGTAAGCTGATGAATGCGTGACGAGAGCGTTACGAAAATGAGGCGAGCGGAAGTTGAGCGGATATAAGTTAGTGATGATAGAAAGAGAGTTACGTTTCGTATATTACTGTAGGGGCAAGAGAGAGAGAGAGAGAGATGCGAGCACACATTTTCTTTCTCTCTTTCTGTCATAGCTAGTTATGTTTAATACATCTAAGACACAGTGCAGGCCTATTGTCTGTATCACACTGTAGGAGCAAGAGAGAGCAGTGAAGTTTTACTTCAGTCGTGTGGTCTAAAGCACACTCGTATTTTTTTATTACGGATAAGAGATTTGATATTTTTTTATCATTAATATGTTTAGATTAAATCTATAATTCAGTTTCCCAAAAGAGTAAGGATTATTATCAATATTTTTAATTTAGGGAAGTCGTTAGGTATATTTTTCACTTTGAAAATATGAAACGTATTTTAATCTAGTGTTGTTCTGTGGTAGCTTAGCAGATTTCAATCAAAATAATTTGTCTTGATTTTTTTTTTTTATTATTGAAACCATATTAATGTGAGCTGTATCATTTTTTACGGGGCATTATTTCTATATACATGTATGTACGTTTATAGGTATAAAAATGGGGGCTTTTATAATTATGGTTACAGTACCGTGACGGCAAAAAATGCAATAAACATACGTTCCTTCTCGCTAAAATGCTGCAGCTCTTTCTTACACATTAAATAATGGTGAGACAAAAGATGAGACACACAAAATAAATGTGACTGTTTCCTCCAAGGTACTACTTTTTCCTTGCAGTTCATATTCTTTATACGTGTGAGGGAGATGTGATAATGGTTCTGTGTTCCCTTTTATTTTTTATTTTTTCCTCATTTATTAATCCGCGACCTATAGGAAAGATAATTACGACTGGTAAGCGTAATCCATTTTCTATAACTGGTGACCCCGACGTGATATAAAAAATGATAAAAGTAATATGGATTGTAGAATTGTTCAAAAGCGTTCATTTCTTACTTATGGCAGTGCGTTTGCGGGAGTGCGATAGCACATACCAGTTGGTAGTTAGTTGTTCTATCTTGCTTATTGCTTGCCACATTTTCACACAAGTTAAAATGGGTCATTTGATTAAGCGAGTCGGGCAAATGGGACAAGATGAAATATGTTATAACTGCTCGATACATTTGGCTGATTGGTGTTTTTACCATTGTCATCATCATCCATCACCGGGGAGTGTGTGGATACACATTACCGGAGCGGATAGACCGGAAAGTGACAGGCAGCTATCCACTGGGCCGTTTAAATGGCCCTTGCAAGATAGTCGATTAGGGAAACGTGCCATTCGCTAAATAGACCCTCAAATCGTATATGTCAATGTCAATGTACAATAACAAGGAAATAGAGAAATGACATCGCTTGATGCGGAGTATTGTGATTCCTGAAGATATTTATATTATGCTAACGTACTCGTGTTATGGGAAATGGAACGTTAAACGTGAAAGAAACAACAGCGAACAATGGCATATCTTTAAATGCCATTTGTCATGTTTTTGGTAGTTGGTCGTAGATTACATAATATTTATTATTTGTATCGCCAACCCGCAACTACACCGCCATAAGTCAAAATAAAATAATAAAATTTCATTTCATAATAAATATATTTTGATGTTGAAAATCTGTATGAATAATAATACTATCTTCAATCTTTGCAAATTCTCTTTGTGGCGTCATTTTTAATTAAATGAAAACAAATAACTTTGTAAAACACTACTATGTAATCAAAATTATCAACATGTTTAGAAACCGAAGGTTTCTTCATCAGGATAAAATAAATAAAAATAATAATTAAACATGTTAATCTTTTCTTGACGAAGAAACCTTTGGTTTAAAAACAAGTTGATAATTTTGATTAAATAGTGGTGTTGTAAACGCCTGACAAACCTTTGCAGACATTCAGCCGACCAGGGATCGAATCCTACGAAATCCGAAAAAAAAGTTAATTTTCGTAAAATCAACATTCAGTCTTCTTTTGCTTCTTCAAAATGAACCGGCAAAAGAAAACACAAAAGAAAGCGACATCTAGCGACTCCGAAGAAGAAACCACAAATTCAATAAGATGACCAAATGGAAAAAGTGCACTGGAATTCGACGACAAAAATATGGAGAAAAAAATCGAGTGCAGTTTACACGCGGTAGAAGCGAAACTTTACCAAAACAATCTCAACCAATACTTGAAAAGTGGGGTCATTATCAAACGACCAATGAGCGCAGACCTCGCGTAATTTCCGCTTCATATCTCAACCAATAGGAGAGCCTTTAAAAGTGACATCATTATCAAAGCGGCCGATGAGCGCAGTTAATGCGTCGCAGGTGCACTATTCGTCATTTCCGTTTCATTCGAAATCCAAATCAAAGCCGTGCTATAGAAGTTTCACTTCAAAAATATATCAAAAATTATCCTTCACATTGATATAAACTAGTGCTCCGTAGTCCTTCCACTCTTGTCTACTTTAGTTTGCTCCGTAGTCCTTCCACTCTTGTCTACTTTAGTTTACTGAAGATTTCACTTCTATCGTGTGTGAATTGCACACTCTGATTTTTTTTTGTTTTCATATAATTAATAATACTATTTAGAGCTCTAAATAATTGTGCATTGGAACATATTGAAATATTATAGCAATCAGCACTTTATTAAGCAATACTAATTTCAAACTCAGTTCAGCTTGCGTTTCAACCCTATAACTATAAAACTTCAACGATCGACTACCCTATACAAAATGGTTCTCAGTCCCATATATTATGTTTTGACGTTCTGCTTCAAGTAATCATATTGACTATCGGCTGTTTCTACAAGTGGCGTAACTATAGGAAGTCTCATTTGGCGAATATCTAGTAGTGTATTACGCAATACTAATCTCAAACTCTGTGTTAACGCGGCGCGGGTTTCAACTTTCAACCCCGTAACAATAAAACTTCAATGCTCGTCTGCCAATTTCAAAATGGTTGTCAGTCCCAATATATTAATAGTTACTACTTTATTACGTTACCATTTAAGTATTCTGATTGTCTATCAATTATTTCTGTTCAAATCGTAATGAATGAGCGGGGACACTCACAATTTTTGAAGTGAAATTTCTTTAGCTCCGTTGTGATTTGAAACTAGGATGAATTGAAAATGACGCATTACAGTATCTACGAAGCATCAACCTGCGCTCATTGGCCGCTTTGATTATGATCGCACTTTTTAAGGCTCCTATTGGTTGAGATATGAAACGGAAATGACGCATAACAGTACCTGCGAAGCGTCAAACTGCGCTCATGCGCTGTGATTATGACAGCACTTTTTAAGGCTCCTATTGGTTGAGATATGAAACGGAAATGACGCATAACAGTACCAGCGAAGCGTCAAACTGCACTCATTGGCCGCTTTGATTATTATCACACTTTTCAAGACTCCTATTGGTTGAGATTGCTTTGGTGAAGTTTCGCTTCTACCGCGTACGAATCGCACTCGATTTTTTTTGTCAGAGATTTTCAAATTGTAATAAATGGGTGATTATTCATGTCATGAAAAACGTGTTCATTTCAAAATACCAATTTTTTAAGTGAATCTTCCTTAGCACCGTTGTGATTTGAAACCCGATGAAAACACACTAAAAAGAGACAAACACATACATCTGTAGGATTTAGCCTGCGAGAGAATGAGATAGTATGAAACCGTACCGCATTAGCCGCTTTGATTATGAGCTCACTTTTCAAGGCTCATATTGGTTGAGATTTTGTTTATCATTATCTGTGCCACCCACCTGTGTCAAAACAGCACTGTTATTGTCAACTTTTTTTCTCTTGGCATTGCTACGAATATTCTGTTTAATATTTGTTTCATATTATTTGATCAATATTTTGTAAGGACTCGAAGTTAATTTTTAAGAAATTTTTATTTTTTTTTAGTTAAAAATCCAAATAATATGAATAACGATGACGGGGGCTAAGCTCAATAGTTCTTGGTATCCGGTAATTGTTGGCTCCACCAAAACTTAATGCAGAAAATCATTTTAAATTGTTCCGTGATGCCAGCTCTTAAACGATTGGAGCTTGCAAATGGTATCGCATATACATACGTAAGCACACGCTTTACCACAATCTTCGATTACACATCTGTGATGATGGACACTGTAATGCTGTTGGCTAAAGAAGCAACACGGCGTAATACCTCAAAAATAAATCGCTAATAGTTTCAAAATTATTCACTATAAAACCGTCAATAACCGTCAAACTAAACGCCATACTGAACATATTCTAATTGATGATAATATTATTTATAACCCTGTGAAATCCAGCTGTGGAGTCCGAGGGTCCCAGAGCTGCCATCTACAGAAATAGCAGATACAACGCCAACACGGTTCACATCCCGCCGATGGGAAACAGCGTCCAAAAATACATGTCATGTTAGCGCAGTCGTGGTTTGCGATGAACGCCATGCCTTATGTCAGTTCTCTCCTCTTCTCTCTGCTCTCTGCACTCTAGTCTCTGTTCTCTGCTCTATGCTCTCTCTCATACACTCTCTGCTCTGTTCTCTGGTCGTGTTCACTGTGTTCAGCGTGGGCAATGGGCAACTGGCACCTCCTTCCTCCTCACCAGGCGTTGGCAATCTGTTGTTGTTTTAAGAATCAGTTGTACCCTATCCCACTTGGTTTATCTCAGTTTATTGTTTTGGGTTACTGGGTTAGGCGGCGCTTAGTTGTTGAGAGGCTGGACTATTGTGTAAAGCCATATACGACCTTTATTGAATGGTGAAAATTGAAAATGATGCCAGACCGTTGTGAAAAATATTGAGTTTGGGAAAGCTTTGATGATTTGCGACGACTGGTCGGTGGGTGAGTGGGCATCGCGTTTGGGTCCCACCCGGGCGTCCCGTGTTCGATTCCTCAGCCGGCTAAGTCCTCCATCACAACACAAGCAACATTTTCGGCTTTCTGTGGTGGTAGTAGGAGATTTTCAAACATTGTTGGGTTATTCGTAACCCGGGAATGTTTGTCTTTCTTAAAAAAAAAATTTTTAAATAAAAAAAATTAAAAATAAAAAAATAATTTCAAAAAAAAAATTTTAAATTAAAAATAAAAATTTGCACGTATAAAAGGGGTCTACGGAGAATAGGGTAACAGGATCAGAATATGCGACGAACAAAAGAAGTCAGAGATTTTCCGGAGAGACCTACATTCAGTGGAATAAAATTTTGGAATCGGGTCATGTCAAGTATCAGCATAACTGAAAATTGTGTATTTTTAATGCGAGAATTGCGGTAGGTATGTTATGAGTCCGAAGGTAGTGGGAAGGTGATGGAGATGGGGATGACAAAGATTGTAAATACCATCCTATTCAGATCTGATCACCACACACGGCTAAAGCCATTCGAAGCAGTGTTTCGATTCTGAAAGGTGATCTTTCACTAGGGCTATACCAAGAGTATATACCACACTGGAACGTGCCGCAAATATAAAATATGTTATTTTAAATAACACAAATTATAAATTTACTTGTACACGCCGAGATTTGAATCTGCGACCTTTGGATTCGTACCCAAGGATCATAGTCACTCAACTGACTCAAGCATGGAGGCCGTCATTGTAAATAAAGCAAAAAGGCTGATTTCTTTTTATACTTAATTAAAATTAAATTTGATAGTTATCAAGTTCTGCAAGTATTTTAGTATGTATTTTTGTTACAGCTGTTTCGATTTACAAGACCATTTTCAAACTGTAGTTAAATCCACTGTTAGGCGACTTATTTATAAGATTTTAAATGTCAATTTTCGAAGGTGTCTACACCTTTCGAAGACTCGCGGATTTAACCACAGTTTGAAAATGGTCTTGTAAACCGAAACAGCTGTAACAAAAATACATAGTAAAGCAGAACTTGATAATAAAACTATCAAATTAAATTTTAATTACATTTAAAAAAAATAAATAGAGTTCTACGAATTAAACACAAAAACAATTAACAAAAAGGCTGTATTTTAACAGTTGGGTGGATCTCTGGTTACCCTTGCTCAGAAATAAATGTATACCTTATATGTGTACAGGAAGTTTTATTAAAAACCTTTCAATTTTCCTGAATAAGAAAGGTTCAACATTCCCGCGGGAGATAATATCAGTGCCCAGAGCCCAGGCGTGCGACACTCGCCACCGAGTACAAATGACCACAAAACACGCCTTGACCCTTCCAAAACAAGTTATCAACGCGATCCCTTCCTACTCCAACCTCCGAGATTGCGAGATATTCGTTCGCCTTTGTTGTCAAGCGAAAACATTCCCTCGACCGAATTGGTTTCGCGGTAAGAAACTCTGCAGGCCTAAAAAGGTTAAAATTAATTTGAAGAATGCCGGCTCCATAACGATTTTCAGGGTGTTGCGGATTCACAGTCTCAATGAGACCGGGAACGAGTTTATCATTTAACTGTGAAAGCACGCCGCGCGGGAACGTGTCAAATTGTTTTGACATGATGTAGGTACCCTAAATACAAGCATTAAGTATTCCTTCAAATAAAGCGCATGGCCGCTACGCTCGGGAAGCGTTCACACAAAGTGCATTGACTCTCCTATTTAACTTTTGGCCTTTGACAAAACTAGAATTAAACGTCCTCAAAGCAAAGCCACGATTCTTCGAAAGCGTAATGCCGTTAGGGAAACGTAAGAAGAATGGAGATGTGAAGCGGAATTGCAAATAACAAATATGTAAATAACATACCCGTGCAAATAAAATCACGGAATGTGCTTACGCACCATGAAAGAGATCAACTGATAGAAGTATGTTGTGGGCGTGTCTGATACCCAAAGTAAGATCGATTTTCCTTTAAGAAGAAGCCAAAAGTATATGTATTCTTAATGCGCCTTATATCTCCACATATATATGTAATAGGCATAAAACTCGCTTGGCAATCGAGATATGAGATCAGAGATCACGATTTTAAGCGCAAAAGTATTTTTTTGCATTTTATTTTGTTAATAATTTTATAAGAAAGAATAAATTAATCAATGAAGACTGACAGCAATAATTTTCGCCATTAACCTGCCATTTTATAAGTAGTTTTTTTAATATGTTTTCATACATTTCTAATGAAAAATACATTTTTTAGTAATTTACGCTTATATTACTTTTAAAGAAATTAAATTAATTTTTTTTTCAATTCTACTCAATAGGCGCTTTTAGTATTCCCACGTTTACGGAATTGCGACGGTACAAAAAAGACAATAAACAAACGTTCCTTATCACAATAATGTCGCAGCCCTTTCTTACACATTAAAAAGACAAAAGATGAGACACACAATGTACGTACACATACCTAAAAGTACTATTTTTTCCTTTGGAGGAAACAGTCTTACGTGCATTGTTTGTTTCCATTGCTGCCTCACCATTATTTAAAGTGTAAGAAAGAGCTGCAGCATTATTGTGGTAAGGAACGTATGTTTATTGCCTTTTTACACCGTTGCCGTTACGTAAACATGGAAATATTAAAAACGACTAACGGAAACGGTAGGAAAAGTTCTAAATTGCCCAAACTTTATTTTTGGTATTTATAATGTAAGCCGATTCGTAGTAAAAATTAATAACCTAATTTAGCATTTAGCTTCGCCTTAGATGGGTGAAATTTTCAACAGGAAATTTTTCTTGAACAGGAAATCAATTGCATTGGCCTGTCTGAGGCCTAGGAGTCGAAAGGACGGACCTTAAGAAAAATAGCTTCATCAGCATCGGTTTACGTTCAATGGATGACCGGACAACTCGGAATGAAATCAAATCAACACCTTCTTTGAAAATTCATTAAAAATGATGAAAAAAATATATTTAAAAAATGTATCTAATAGGTTTTACGTTAGGTTAGGTTATGGGCTTTTTTGAAATGAAACTTATTTAGCGTCACTAAAATTTATTATTTGACGGGTCCTCGGTTCTACTATAATACGGTAAATTCACGAGCCTCCGGTAGCGTTGCGGGTAAGGCCAGAGAGATATAGACATCCAGCGAACGGAGCTTCAAATCGTACGAAATCTAAAAAAAATAAACATTTTAATTTTTGTGAAATCAATATCCAATCTTCAAGCCACTTTAAAATAAACAGGCAAAAGAAAAGAAAGCGACTTTCTAATTTGACTTCTACCGCATATGAATTGCACACTCTGATTTTTTATTTTCATAGTTTTTAATAACTTTTTGAAGAGGTGTTGAGTTGAATTGATTCTGAGTTGGCATGGAACCCTTTCAAAACGGTACAGATCGCATTTCTACGTATTTTGTGTTCAGTACTATAGACTCTTTCTAACTCTATAAATTCTATCTGAAAGAGTAATAATACCTATACACAATATACGCACATCATTTTATGGCGCATGCTTTACCTGAAGGAAAATCTCGCAGCTACTACGTCTGTTTATTAATTATTTTGCTGTGAAATAAATTAAACCAACCAGATTCGTTGCTATGTGTTTTCCCTTTGTGACGAACATCAAGGCAGGGTAATCAGCTTGCGGAAAGGTTTTGTGTGAGCGTGTTTGAGATTCATTCCAGAAATAAAATAATTATCACTAATTAGACTTCGCTTTTGATTCATTCAAAATTTTGCGTATTTTGGTTCGAAGATTCTTCACCACTTCTTTCGCAACCTTAGAAAGCTCAGCATAGGTTAATTAAATACTTAATTATCGAAAGATTGGTATTACTTTAAGAAATTGGTTTTCAATAATGTCTAATTAACAAAGGCAAATAATTTTAAAGAGCAGTTTAAATACGCAGATAATGGTTCAAGCGATTTGGGAGGTGGGTGTGGGTATCGTCGCCCCGGGAAACATTTACTGGATAACCAACATCCCAAGTGGCTCGCTATGTTAGGGGTGCCCGGGTTCATGGGATGAGATTTGACTCAGTCTTGGCGGCGGATGATTGCCCACTTATTGGGTGACGAACTGGATCGGGAGAGACTGGTTGAGGGAGTCCTCTTAACCTTTCCAGCCAGACTCTCTCGACTCTTGCAGCGTGAGAAATAGATATAAACGTCCGTCACTCCTGGACACACTGACGCCCAGATTTCTACCCACCTCTCATATCTTTTCGTTTCCGGAACTTCCTCTCCTTTCGTTCCCTAAAAATACCCTCCACACAGCATCCCTAAAGATGATGTAGGCCCCGAGGAAAATTGTTTTCCTCAGGCCTCTTGTGTGGAGCTAATGTAAAAGAAATCGTTCGAATTTATTTTGCAACACCCACCCGCAGTCCCTTCTTACCCCAGCAGACCAACGATACAGTACATTACTACACAAGCAAAAATATCTTTAAAATGATTCTATTATCACAATAACTAACACAAAATCGAAAATCCGTATTTGGTTTTTTTTACTAATTTCTCCAAGTAAATGAACTAATTTAATTATTTTATTACCATTTTATAAAGGATAATCGAGTCCCTGCTTCGCATTCCAACTTCCAACTGTCCCGTTACATCTGTAAATAGTCCAAGTTTACGCATTCTCCGAATCGGGACAGGAATTATCCTGGCAGCGCGTGCTCTAAAGGGAACACCTAACCTATACTTATCCGCGCTCACAAACTCTTCGCCCCTTCTTTAAAAATATCCTGTTTCAAGTGTAATTTTTGGTACCTAGTTAAATATAAAAAGAAATCATATCCTACTTGGTTTAACGGGGACTACCAAGCTACTGAGGTATCCCCGACGCACACAGGCATACCCCTACACACACACCGACACTCTCCCTTACCCACACGTATTGTAGTTGTACTACAATCCACACAATGTGTCAGGAGTTAGTAAACCTTGACCCGCGAGTCAATTTCCGCCCGTGAACAAATAATTAATTTCAAACGTTGAATCTCACCACAGACTAAAGATTAACATTAGCAAAACATGAAATTTGCAATCATTTTGATGGCACACAAGAGTTCTGACCATAATTTTGAAAAATGATATCAAAAAAAAAAACTTAACCTTTTCTCTAATTCGTACATATAAATTTATTACAATTGCAGTCTTCCTTCACAGTTCTTTTTCTTCGTGAATTTGATGGAAGCCCGCCAGCGGGCTCGGAAAATTTTTTGTTTTTTTTTTCAAATGCGTTTTAAACTCTTATGTATACGGAAACTGTATAAAGGACAATGCCAGAATCGCTTGCGCCAATATCATTCTTTACGTAGCCAATGGTTTCATTCATCTAGCAATACTAGAATACTTTTAAATTAATTATCTATCACTTGGCTGGTCGACTTTTGCAACTGTCAAAAGCAAAAAAAAAAACGATATTTTATGTTTTCAAATGCTTATAAATGTCTTTATTTATTTGCAAACTTCTTTGAATTGTATTTTTTCATGTTGGGTATGTATTTAGATTTGTGTAGAAATAATAAAATCAGTTTTTATTTGTGTGATTATATTTTTTAACATATTATTTCTAAAATGGGAGATTTTTTTCAGTTAGTTAGCTTTTCTGGAAAAACTTCTTACACAATTTTATCACGCATACATGAATAAAAAGATAAATTTTCTGGTAAACAGAAAACAATCGCAGAAAAACAATTCATTTGTTTTTATAAACATATTTGACCAAAAGTCAGAAAGGTAATTTTCGCACGGTTTTTCAAAATGCGGCTGGCTTTCGAGAGGTTATAAAAGTTTTATTTTTGTCGATTCCATGAACTCACCAACAGCATTCACATTGTATCAAATAAATATCTGAAAACTTGTTTTTTTAATGTTATTTAAGTAGTTCCAACCTACACAACTATCCTAAGATAGTCCTCTAACCTTGCAAAGGTAAAAACATTTACCATTTGGCCACAAACTTTGTAAAAACGTTTGTGAACCCCTGCAATACATGTAACAGCGCTCACGTGCGCTCTCTCCTGCATCCACAATACAGAACATCATCCCCCTTGCTCCTGTGGGAACCCGCGACCTGAGCGTCGCATTCCGGGAACGCGAGAAAGGGACGCAGACTTTTTTCCACTTCCGCCTTGTAAGATTTTACCATTTTACTCTCAAAGCGCCCCCCTACGAAATGACGGCCGTCACTGTAACAGACTAACAGAGAAACAGAGGTCCGGGATAAATCTGTTAGGAGTTAGGAAGCTCAAAGCTTCAGTGATGTAAATACCGAATACCGGTTTAGATCCAGTTCTACTTAAGTTGTACAAAATATGATCAATGATGTTGTGATAAGTTAAGTGTTAAAGTGAAATGGTTGTAATGTTCCTGCGTTAGAGACCACAACGAGCTTTACCAGTTACGATATCTCTCTCTTTCTGAAACACGCCGGAAGCTTGGGAGCTTCCATAACACTGCAGGGCTTACGACTCACGACAAATGTAACATTGAAGCGATTTAACAGCCGGTAATTATACCAATAAATGCAACTAAATGTTTATATTATGAAATGATATCTCTCGTGCATGTTTAAAACAACTACTTCGTTATAACCACTCGTGTCTGCAATGCATAACTTTCACAATCGTTTGATAACTTCACAAAGTGCCTGTTTATATTTTGAATTGAATAAACTATTGACCCTATTAACCCTACAGTCTTACAGGCGTGTAGACATTTGGCAACATTATGAGTGTGATTTACGCTTGTATTTTCATTGCTATGAATTACGAAGAATATCATTGTTATTGTGTTTTGTATTGATGACTAAATTCATGACACTAACAAAATATTACAACATTCTTTTTATTTAGATATTATTTAAGCACATTTAATATCCCAACGGGTGAAATAGTAGTTTGGTGGCATTAAGGTTAAATTTCAATAATATGCAGATTGAACAAAAATGTTGATACTTTTTATAAATTTCAATAATATGTAGATTGAACAAATAAATAGATACTTTTAGTCATAAATTTCAATAATACGCAGATTGAACAAATAAATTGATACTTTTAGTTATAAATTTCAATAATATGCAGATTGAACAAAAATGTTGATACTTTTAGTTATAAATTTCAATAATATGCAGATTGAACAAATAAATTAATACTTTTAATTAAAAATTTCAATAATATGCAGGTTGAACAAATGAATTGATACTTTTAGTTATAAATTTCAATAATAAACAGGTTGAACAAAGAAATTAATACTTTTAGTTATAAATTTCAATTATGCAGATTGAACAAATAAATTGATATTTTAGTTATAAATTTCAATAATATGCAGATTGAACAAATAAATTAATTCTTTTAATTATTGAAATGTTTTTTTTCTGACCATCAAAATTGTATACCTTCAGAATATGACATTAATGTATTTATGTTGAAAAAAATTGTCACTGAATCGCAAAATGATATATGATAGTATATATAAATATATAGTATCGATAAAGTTTTCTAGGTACCCCTACCCTGTCAATATTTATAATGTAATGGAACATACTTCATGAAGATATTTAATTGTCTGGTATATATGCAACTAGTGTCATGACGGATATGATGGATTATGTTTTCTAGGGAAATGATAATAGCAGAAGATAATACTTTCAACTTCCGATTATCGCATTCAGTAAACACAATCACAAGACAATATCGATTATTTTGTCGACACAAAAACCGGATACCTCTCTTGTTGTAAAGTTGTGTAAACGTCTGTTTTTAAATGCCTTTCCGGTGGCGTAAAAGAAATGCATGTAACAATGATTCAATGTTTACATTTATTTTAATAATTTTTAATAATATTTCTGATGGTTTGGTCGAAGATTGTGCCAAGGTGAAAATTTTAGTATTTTTAATGCATTTTCAGTACAAAGAAGGCTTAAATTTGTTTCCACTTTTAATAATAATAATAATAAGATTATTTTTCACAAAAGCGCCGCTTTTGTGAAAAATCACCCCAAGGGAAAGTTTTGAAAGTTGCGCGATTAATGTAGTTACTTTACTATATATTATATAACCGTCTAAGTAGGTATATATTAATTATGTTGTAATTAATTATAATTATTTTTCTAAACGGTAATTTTACGTCTTGAAAAAATTGGATTTCATTGAAGATGAAGATAATACTGACAAATCTAAAAGAAGATATGAAAAAAAATAAGACACAGAAAAATAAAAAAAGATAACGGCTGCAACTGGGACTTGAACTCATGATCTCTCGTCTTACCGGGACAAACCAACCAACCTTAAAATAAGAGGTCCCATTGGCCTTAACCAACTTAGCCTTTGAGCTCTTATTTTTAGGTCGTTTTTGTCGATCTCATATTTCAATTCAGAATTAACAATAATAAAGAGAATTATTCCAATAAAAAATTGATAACCATGGAATGGTATTACAATTTTTTATTTAACTTGTGAGTCCGATCGACCGGTTAAGCGACTACCAATATGATGAAATTAACAAATAGTAGTAATAATTATTTATTTTTTATTCCGGAGTATGGGGAGGTTAGTGCAATCCAACACTTCCCATTGATATGAAAATACAATATAAAAAACATAAACTTAATAGAATTAAAAAAATTAAATTCAAAGTGAGATAAATAAAATGAGAAAAATGAACAAAACAAATATAAGTTAATTTAAACCGGGAAGCATCATCGATTTGGTTAGTCGCCATTTTTCTGTCGAAATGCAGATTAATGCATTATTATATTTTACAATAGCTCTCTACTATTTGCTTCAATACTCAAACCTGAACTCTGATGGGATTCCATGAAGAGGACATTTGTGTTGTTGATCATTCCCTCATTTCTGCAACCCTTGTTCTTATGGCCGCAAATCATAAGTAAATATAAATACCACCAAAGATAATACAGATTAGATTTTGATATGGTGGAATCCTCGGAATCTTTGATATGGTGGAATCCTCGGAATCTTTGATATGGTGGAATCCTCGGAATCTTTGATATGGTGGAATCCTCGGAATCTTACCAAGAGTTATTATGATTATTCAATTTTTAGGAATGAATGACAGTTTTTTGACTCGTTCTATGCAAGAATTTTAACTGCAAATTTCAAGTTTTCAAAAGTTTGTGTTAATGCAAAAGCAGAATATTATCCGCTCAATTTAAAGTTCTGTGCATACTTGAGGAAGTCATTCAAACTTTTCTTCGACACTATTCAAAGTTTCCTTCCAAGAAATTAATTTATATCGCGCACACTGCGAGACGCCATCAAACAAATTTTATATTTGTGAGGCCGGTGAAGCTGATCGAAAAAGTCGTCCGATGGCGGGACTAGTCTGTGATACATTGTGAGTAAGTTGTGAGATTGTGTGTGCCGGTGTCAAGCTTGACTGCTGAGGAAGATGTTGCACGCTTAATCATTTCCACATCGTTTTCCACGAATTTCGACTTCTCAGCTTGTTAACAGGATTAGTATTGTTGTCTTCTATTTTGATATTTAGCTTGAACCAATTGGAACAGATCTGGTTAATAAGGTTTTGTTCTCTTTTTTCGGTGTGGAAGTCGTCAAATCATTTAATTTTGTTTACTGAAATAGTTACAATTTGTTAGTTGTCGTGCAGCACGAAGGTTCCCGTTAAAATCTGTTTTAAAAGAAGGTTGCTTATTATTTCGTTTCTTGAAATAATCGTGTCCCTCCCAGCGCTCCTTTTCTCTGTTGAATTCCTCCCCTCCTCTCCCCACACTATTGTCTCAAAACAGCAGGATTTTTTTTTTATTGGGGAAGTTTATTTTTTATCTAATCTCTAATATTTTATATTTGCCGTCTCCTTTGCCTCCCGATTCTCTTCACAAATAAACTAATTATTTAATTAATAGTTAAATAAAACTTTATAAATGATTGAAGGTGAATAATACGTATTAAGGATTAATTAATTCTCGTTCAATAATTAATTAATATTTAATTAATTTTTATGAATAATTGATAAATATGTACTTAATTAGTAATTAATTGGTGGTAAATAAATGTGTACTTAATTAATCGTTAATTAAGTACACATTTATATCCATCAATTAATTATAAATTAAGTACATATTTATCAATTATTCATAAAAATTAATTAAATATTAATTAATTATTGAACGAGAATTAATTATTGATAAATATGTACTTAATTAATCTCCACTCATCTGCCCTGATGATGGACACTGTAACGCTGTCCGAAACGTTGGCTAAAGAAGGAGGTAGCGAAACACGGCATAACACCCCAAAAACAATAACAAAAATACTTAATTAATAATTAATTGATGGTAAATAAATGTGTACTTAATTAATCGTTAATTAATATATACTTTATTAATAGTTAATTAATATGTATTTGATTAATTATTAATTAACTGTTAATTAAAATGTACTTGAATAATAATTAATTAATCGTTAATTAATTTGTACTTAATTAATAATTAATTAAACGTTAATTAATATGTAATTACATGGTTAATACTTATATCTTCTAAAATAATATATTCTTGTTAATTATATGGTTAATACTTATATCTTCTGAAATAATATATTCTTGATTAATAAAAGATAATTTCATACTACATAAATAATGAATTAATTCTGAATAAACATAAAAAAGGATGTTTATTTTTTTTATCTAATTTATTATTTTCTTAAATAACATGTCTTAAGACCCTCAAACTAGGTACCTAGATGCCCGTATTATAGAAGTTAACTCGCATATCACAAAATATTTTTAAAAAACCGCGTATCTCAAGCGCCAAACATAATAAACATAACAATAAGTTTTAAGTACCTACCTACCTACATAAAATGTAGTGAAAATCCACATTTATGCATTTATGTGTTTTAATTAGGTCCCGTAAAGTTACTGTTTATAATACAGCACCGTTTTTGTGATATATCACCTCAAGGGCCCTACAAATAGAAATTGTATATATCTACAATGCTCTTTCTTATTACTAACCATAGACTAGACACTAAACAAACTACAACAATTTACAACAATTTGTGGCTAACAGATTGCACCCACCGGTTTTTCGATCACTGATACAAAACTATATGTACCATGTATTTGACCAGTGAACGTGGTGTTGCGACAAAATGTACGTATATAATTTTATTGTTTACAACTATACAGAATCTGTAAAGAACGATGCTTATCTGATACTTACAAAGAACCATACTTATAAAGTATCTTCCTTAAAGTATTAATTATAGAGAAACCCATTGCGAACGAATAAAGATAATTTTTAATTATATAAAAATAAATATTTTAATCCTAATTCAAAACGGCGTTCGGACGGAGGCTTCGCTTCCTCTTTATTATATCCCACATTGGCCGGTTGAGCACTCGAGCTCCATACAATGGATACCCGGATTCCCTGCGTTCTCATTCCCCAATAGTCTGGGAAACAACAGCTCCGACAAACACGGCCAAGCAGCCCATGAAATACTGAAATGGATCTAACAGAAAACAGTTACGCCTCAACCTGATAATATTACACCAACTCAGCGGCGTGTCGTTCTTTGAAAACCGCTGATAGATTCACCGTGCCTTAGAACATCTTCTTTCTCAAAAACGAAGCTATACGTGAAATCCTATTTAGATTAATATTTACTACAAATCGGTTTACATTATGAACATCAAAAAATATGCTACAGATAAATTGAAGCTTTTACTACCTTTTCTATGTATTGGAATTACAATAAAATTATTTAATTAAATGAAGACATTATGAGCGAAACTCAATCGAAAATCTGGAAACAGAAAAATCAGAAAAAGATATTGGCACCTCTGGGACTCGAACCCAGGACCTCCCTACTTTCCGGGTTGGGCGCTCTTATCCACTGAGCTAAGGTGTCGATATCCAATTCGGTCACTTTTAACTGTACCATACTTCGACTAAGAACCACCCATATTATCTTCATTTTTCTTAACGCATATTTTTATTGGCTGCCATCTTTATGAATGATTGCAAGATTCAACTCGAACTAAATGCAATCTAGATGGTGTCTGGATAAATTATTACCCATTTTATTTAATGTGCGACATCTATTGACTCTTCTGCAAGTCTGGGATGAATATTATTATTTATTATTTTAACTTTATGAGTAAAACCTCAAACTGTAATATTTAATTAAATGAAGACATTATGATATGATATGACAGATTGAGTTTCGCTCATAATGTCTTCATTTAATTAAATATTACAGTTTGAGGTTTTACTCATAAAGTTAAAATAATAAATAATAATATTCATCCCAGACTTGCAGAAGAGTCAATAGATGTCGCACATTAAATAAAATGGATAATAATTTATCCAGACACCATCTAGATTGCATTAAGTTCGAGTTGAATCTTGC
Source organism: Glyphotaelius pellucidus (assembly GCA_936435175.1). Taxonomy (NCBI): domain Eukaryota; kingdom Metazoa; phylum Arthropoda; class Insecta; order Trichoptera; family Limnephilidae; genus Glyphotaelius; species Glyphotaelius pellucidus. The sequence continues at coordinate 9,085,490 of OW386542.1, forward strand.
AATCATTCATAAAGATGGCAGCCAATAAAAATATGCGTTAAGAAAAATGAAGATAATATGGGTGGTTCTTAGTCGAAGTATGGTACAGTTAAAAGTGACCGAATTCGATATCGACACCTTAGCTCAGTGGATAAGAGCGCCCAACCCGGAAAGTAGGGAGGTCCTGGGTTCGAGTCCCAGAGGTGCCAATATCTTTTTCTGATTTTTCTGTTTCCAGATTTTCGATTGAGTTTTGCTCATAATGTCTTCATTTAATTAAATATTACAGTTTGAGGTTTTACTCATAAAGTTAAAATAATAAATAATAATAAAATTATTATTTACGTAACAAAAAATACAAGCGTAAACTACTAAAAAAAATGTTTTTTCATGACTTAACTATGAAGTAATGTTAGAAATAATTTTTTAAAAATACCCTTTTATGAGTAAGACCATTTTTGACGTTTTGTATGTTCTAACTTTTTTTCATTCTTATAAAATTATGCACAAAATAAATAAAAAAAACCACCACCTCGCGCAAATAAGACGCTCGATTTTAATTTATTAAATTTTGAAGGCGTGAGAATCGAAATATTTCTAGCTTTTATATTCCTCCTAACGACGCATAATCATCAGAAAGAGTAGTTGCAACAGTGTTCTTAACGGTAGGATCATACCAAAGTATTTTAATTGAAAACGCCTAATAAGGGTTACCAATTGTTCAAATATTTGGTTTAGTGAGTTGACTGTAGTCGGTCCACGCGAGCGCCCGCATAGTGACTAATTAAGCGTGGCATGCGATCCCTCCCTACCGACTGTCATTCTATAATTACAAACTTAAACCGAACTGAAAAGAATCCATTTCTAGGGCCGGCTGTATCGGAACCACTGCATTTCCGCTGTGGAAATACGCCGAATTAATTTATGGACACTTAAATTTAAAAATGTCTCGCATCGCCTGACGGGGAATTGTAGACGAGTAGCTTTATTGGATTAGAGTTTTCAATTTGTTTCCAACTTACTACAACTTCTTATTCTGCTATCATAACTTATATCTAGTTTCAAACTTGTATAGGCGGGTTCATTCCCGGTTAAGTAGATACCTTTATTAGATACAGTTTAATACATATTTACTACCGTGCGCTTTACGTTGCTGAATAAAGAAAGAATTTATTTTCGCTTTAAACTTTTATATCTCGGGAGAGATTGCGGAGTTGGTATCTTATTTACGGAGGTTTTTGCGGAACATCTAATTGGATTTTTTCGCCTCCGCTCTCTACCCTCAAAGTAGCCTTTTTTATAGTGAGAATTCAGAAAACTCTTATTAGGTAACGTCTCAGGTTTGCCAACATTTCTTTGAAGTGCGTTTATAGTTACCTACAAGTTACCTACAAGTAGAGAATACAATCCCGGGGTCCCGGGATCCTGGCCTATTTTCGATCCCGAAAATACCGGGACTGCACTTTGGCTAATCTCGGGATTTTAGGGATTGCCACAATCAGGTCTAGTTTGCATTCCGTAATTGCGCCTTGACTTGTTCGGAAGTTATGCGCGTTCAAACATTTCGGAGATTAATTTTTACTAGTGGTCGCCCAATGGTCGAAATTCGACCATAATTGTAATGTTTTTTTTTATGTTTGACATTCAGTAAGACCATAGACAAATAATATTAAAGACAAACAATATTAATCTATTCTCAATTTGACCATAGACTTTAACAATAAACAATAGAGTAAAGACGCGTTTGTGTGTGTGTCAAATACACGGTAGTGTGTGTAATGTTTTTATTATTGATTTAATGTATTTGTATGCATAATTTTTAAAAAATATTAGCATTCTGCACTCCTCCTCTATATAAACTATAAGTGTGCGAAATTTCATCCTTCTCCGTCCGCGCAATTTTCGTAAAAAGGGGTACAAAGTTTTGGCTTCACGTATTAATATATTGATTTATATAGATAGATATTAACTACGACGCCTGAAATAAAATTTCCCGCAAATATATCAAAATTTTCATCAAGACAACGATTTGTTTTGCTTTTCGTCTGACGTTATCAATAACTGGCTTTTGTAAGGGACAATAAACGTATAATAAATATAATATATTAATATTTATAATTTCATAACGCCAGAGCCTACCATTATATACAGCCTTTATTACTCGCACATAATGTAGCTTTCTATTGGTGAAAGAATGATTGAAATCAGTTTAGTGGCTTAGGTGTGAAAGCATAACAAACAAACACACGCACTTTTGCATTGATAATATTAGTATAGATGAGTTGTCTTGTGCAACAAACAATATTAACGGATAATGTTTAAGAACTTACTATCTTTACTTTTATTTTATTTTGTCCCAATTATTAACCACATTTCCTAATCCCGGGATAGTCCCGGGATCCCGGAATTACGCATCGAAAATCCCGTAATTCCGGGATTTAAAAACATGCTCGCGATTGTATTCTCTACCTACAAAGTACTTGTCCAACAGAAATCGCCGGAATCCTAAACGTAAGTCATATTCAGTGTTACTTTAAACACTTTAATTGAACCGCTCTCAATATTTTGTTGTGACGTGTTGATACGCATCGCAATAAATTCCAGTGCAGAGAAAAACCGTTGTCTTGTGATCCAACTATGAGTTTATAGTAGGCCCGCTGGCGTCGGCTTAATTATACAGTACAACGCTGATCTTGACAACAATCAATCCTGAACTCTGTCGACGTGAATTCGTGTGAAAGAAGACGCGGCAGACGGTGCAGCGGTGTGTGCTGCCAAGAAAAATAACTTGCATTGCATTTTTAACTTAAATTTTGTAGAATGGCTTTTCCTGATGGATGTTTAAATGCTTTTTTTATTATATTTTATTATGAACGTTTGCAGGTTAATAACATTACATACATTTTAAATATTTATGAAGGGTATTTAATATTTGGTGAAAATAAATACTTTCACGTATTGCCGGATGTTATAACTCATAACTAATGTTCACATCATGAAAAAATTATAAATAAAAATTGGTTGTCCGTTTACAGACGTTAATTTTACGTGATACCGTCATATAATAACGATGGAGTGGAAGAGAGATAGATACGTCACAAGCCGAACGCTTAGGCCGAACGCTTGTTCCGCGCTCTTGCTTGCACGCTCGGCTCAGACGGAACGTGACAATGAATCATTATTTTTCGTGAGTGCAGCCGGCGTTCATCGATTTATAAGACGTTATCACGTCAAAATATTTAATTATAATGTAGATACCAGAACTACAAAATAAACATACTTAAAACAAATCTTAAAACATACACAGTGTGTCAGTTTTGTGGCTGGAAGATAAGAAAAAACAAAGAAAAGTAAAAAAAAAAAATTTAAAAAAAAAAACTGAAAAAACAATAGAATTTTAGACGGAAATTAAAAATATAAAAGAATTATTGTAATGTTTTATTAAAATTATTCATTTTTATTCATTAAAAAAAAAGACTTTCTTCAATAAGTCGCAAATCACTTTCTGATGTCATTTAAATAAATGAAAACAAATCACTTTGAATTCACTACTTATTTAATAAAAATTATCAACATGTTTCGAAACCAATTGTTTCTTTGTCAGGATAAAATGAAAATAATAACATATTCACAAGTGAACTATATGTTTAAGCCCTTTTTTTTCAAGAACCTATACATATAAACCTTTTTTAAGTAATATGTTAATACGCTTTTAACTTTCCAATTTTATGTTTTATTCTTTCTCTTCTTTTCATTTCCTCAATTTTCCCTCTTTTTGTATAAATCATGGTCCATATATATTCACACTTATCCTAATTTGACTGTCCTAAAACGGGAATCATCCTAGTTGGACAGTCAAAACATTTTATAAATAATGTACAAAAATGTGTAAAAATTTTACTAAATAAAAATGAAATAAATAAATAAATTCATAATTTCGATTGCATAAGTTAGTGATTTATACAAGGTTATTTGTTTTCATAGCTTGTTTTCATGATAATAAAACTTTACCAAACATTTATATGACACATATAAGGTAAAGACTTAAATTATTAAAAGGCTCTAATAACAAAATATTTAAAATGTCTTAAATCAGCATCAGTACGTTTTTATTATGACGATTGCAAGTTGAAGCAATTTTGTTATGAAACAAAGGTTTGTTTCTAGTTTTCTTACTTGGGACTCTAATATTAATTGATGACAGAAGAGCTAGACACTCAATATGACCACTCAAGACTTAGTATAAGTAAGTCATTACCGCAATGTCTCTCCTATTGTTTAGTTATATTTATAGTTCATAGTGTTTGATATTTAATAGAGCACCTCTATCCAAGCTGTCCATGTTATGATAACGTAACTTAATCAAAACTACTGTCTGTATCTAGAAAAGTTTTGCGCGTTTTTACGACGAAGTTATATGAAGGGTATGAAGGGACGTACGTGACTTACTTTAACCAGTGATTCATGACATTATTTATAGTAAAAAATGTACCTAAATAAAATTTTGGTCTCTGGTAACATTTTTGTTTTTTTTTTTCATTATTTTTTTCTTCAAAATAAAAAAAAATATATCATCCATATGTCATAATTTACCCGAGTAACCGCTCATCCCGCCACTGTGATTTTTTATACCTAGTATTTTTTTGATGTTTTTTTGAAAAAAAAATTGAGTGGAAAAAAACCTACGCGGTAGAAGTGAAACCTTCAGAAAACTAAATTAGATGAGAGTGGGGAGGCTACGAAGCACCGCACAAATAATAATATAATATTTGTATAGCGCAGTTTTGTGTTATTTCAGTTCAAGTGCGCTTAACTATAATAAATTTAAAAATAATCCTACAGTGTTCCTTGCGAGTTCTTATAAAATATTGATCAAATAATATGAAACATAGAATACACGGTATATACAAAGCAATGCCAAGAGAACAAAATTAACAATAACAGTGCTATTTTGGCACAGCTGGGTGGCACAGATAATGATAAACAAAATCGCAACCAATAGAAGCCTTGAAAAGTGAGCTCATAATCAAAGCGGTAATGCGGTAAGGTCTCATTCTAACTCATTCTCTCGCAGGCTAAATCCCATAGATGTACCTATGTGTTTGTCTCTTTTTAATGTCGTTTCCGTTTCATCGTGTTTCAAATCACAACGTTGCTAAAGAAGTTTAACTTAAAAAAATCATCAAAAATGTCACCGCAGATCAAAATTTGATTAACATTTTTTTACTCCAAATAATGTGAGGAATCACTGGTTAAAATAAGTAAAGTATGTCTCTTAACACCCTGTATTACGAAATATATTTCATAGTCGCGTACTCTCCACGCTGGACTACTGCCACCTATCAATTTCTCAATCAATCCTTATTTTTCAACATCCGATATTGTCTCATTATTCGCCTCGCCTAGGTCGTCGATCGCAACTAACAATCTACCGCTACTATTCTTTTGAAGAGGGTTATCGATTTAATAATTCTGATATTGAAACCGACGTCGGCTCACGAGTAGAACGTTTTGTTATAAAAGTGAACCATCGTTCTTACCAACCTTTTTATAATAAGATAATACTGGGGAAACGACATCTCTTAACAGTTTATTTAAACTGAACCTGGTGACCCCGACTCTTGTTCAACTCTCAGTTGGGGATTAGAAACCTGGATAATGATCTTTCAACTTTATAATGAGCAAACCTACATACATTACTATTACATCACAGTTAATTACTCATGAATTTGCAGTTATTATTTTAACTAATTACCTGTTACTTTCCAGGCCCTTAGCTTGGTGCTCCAATTAACCCTTTCTGCACTCAGTGACCGTTTTAAAATTGACTTTGACCGTCTTCACCCAACAATCGGTCATCAAGGCCCGGTAGTAAGCGTTCAAAAATAAGCAGAAGATCGTTTGAAAGTAATATATGTAAATACAAAAGTTAGAGGGAGCGCGCTAAAAAACGATTGTAATTAAGCAAAAATTGTGAAAGCATTTAATAAAACACTACTAATTAAAAAACAGCAAAAATCTCTTGACAAATTTCTAAAGTAGCATTTAAAGAAACGCTGAGATTTTTTTCATACCTCTAACAACATAACAGAACAAAATGTGTTTTTAATAATTTTCGGAGCTTATTCGGAGCTTTATTTCGGAGATTACTTTGCGATTTTTGTATTATACAATTACCTTTTCGGCCCGGCAAATGTATAGACATTATCTTTAAAAATAACATGCTTTTTAAGAATTTAAAAATTTGAGTGTTTTTTTAAAAACGGTAAAAATTTGGAAGGCGGGGTCTTAAATAATGCAAAACGTTCAAAGATATATTATAACATAATCGAGCGTAACTCAATTACATAATTTGTTTTATTGTAGCCCTTTTCAGTAAAACGCACTTTAACGTCCTCGACGATATATTTTTTAAAAGTATCTTAAAAGATTTATCTAAATTATAGAATATGGGTGTAAGTAAAAAAAAACAACTTAGATATATTACAAAACTCTCGTTTGGGGTCTGTGTACCACCCCCCTCCGGAGCGGAAGGGTTAACACGTGCGCTTATTACAGCTGAAGATGGCAACTACTAATTAAGCAATTACCTTGGCCAAGCGGAAACCGTGATACTTACGCACCTACCGTATTGCATTGTGTGTTATAACCACACCTCCAGAGATGTCCCGCAGTGGCCAGTCGGTCAGATAGATAATATCTGATATTTCTCCAACACGCACAGGCAACTAGACCTCGTCTCACGCTATTGATACTTCCTCGGAAACACGCGTATACTGTGTAATTGGGTGCTAGTACATTCATTGAGCGATGATGTTATTAAATTATATTGAACAATGACCCTACTCTTCTTAAAAAACCCAAAACATCCTAGTCATGTTAATTTAAGAAACCAGTAGCTATAGTAAATTTCGCAAAAGACACTTTTCAACTGAATACTCTGCGCTTGGCTACTTTGGTGTCTTTGTATTAAGTATTTGAGTGAAGTGATTTGAGGATGGACACAATTATCGGTAAAGCCCTTATTTGCTTGTGGTTTGCTACGATTAGTAACTTAGTAGGGATGGCCGAGTAACTTGGGGTAAAGTTTGTCCGGATTTCGGCGGCGGACCTTTTGGTCTCTCCGGCTTGATTATCTTGGCCTATCGCAGGGATCGGAATTTGCGGCTCTTTGAATAGGCGTCTGCGGCTCTTCGGCTCTTCAGACATCAATTGCAATTTCACCTCAACTCAATCAGCCTTATGAGATGGAGCCACTGAACGTTTTTTTTTTCATTCTGAACGCAAAACTGGTTTTAATTTAATAAGGAATCTATAGGCGAGTCTGTTTATAAAAAGATATAGTAAGAATGTAGATAACTCAAAGCTTATCGTAATTATCTTTCCACCACATTTTTACCACAGTACGACTGCAACCCCCCCCCCCCCCCTCCGTTATAATACGACTCTCTGATATACTTGTTATCTTGTTTCTTTGGCTCTTCTCACTTGACAAACTGCCGAACCCTGGCCTATCGCATTTCACCCCAGTTGTAAGGATGGATTCATGTGTCCATTTTTGGACTCCTGGTTTTCTACCCATTCATACTTTTTTCTCTCCCAGAACTGCCTCTCCTTCCTGTCCATAAAAAAAACCTCCACACAGCATTCACAAGGTGACGTAGGCCGTGAGAAAGCTTTTTCTCCGGGCCTTCTGTGTGGAGCTAATGTAAAAAATAATAATAAGATGCGTCAAACGTTTAATAAAACAATTCTAAGGGGAAGACAATTTTCACGTTTTCTCAAATTCTCTCTGAAACATTCAAGACTTTTCTCATAGAAAAGAAGCCCTAGTTATACTTCTTCACTCTCGTATCGCACAATTGTTGCATGGATTGTAATTGGTTTGGTCAATTAACTCCTATAGACTCATTAATTCGTTAATAGTTAACCTCGAATCCTTTAACTCTGACGCAAATAATCAAAACGGGATGTAGTGCAGACAAGGCGATCAAATCCACAGCGATAATAAATATCCTTTTAATCTAAAAAGATTGGTTTTGGCTCATAACTAAATGGTCGTTGTATTCTTTAGCAAGAATTAGAAATGTGCAAAGGCTGAAGTGTGATTCGGAATACTGTTCAAGGTCCGTAAGCCACTCGCAACTGCCTTTATTTAATCACATTACTATTTTTCTGTAATCCCAACCCTCATCAGCCAGAACACAGATTTATGAGTTGATTAACGATGATGAGAAGTTATGATCATTTTAGAAGCTGGTACAGGTTTTTTTAATGACATTGAATACTGTACACTTTGTACAGTTTTACGTGCTAAAACAATTTACGAATATAAGTGTGCCTGTATGTATAGACCAATGATTTATCAATTTAATTAATTAAATAAATAAACAATTTACCATTAAAATAATTTTACAATTTGAGGGGGGGGGGTGGTGATGGGTACCGCCGCCCCGAGAACCATTTACGAACGAACTGCGTGGTAGACCGGATCGGGAGAGACTGGTTGAGGAAGACCTTTTGACCCTGTCCAGAAGGACTCTCTCTTGTACCGTAGTGAGAGGGATGAATTCTTACGTCCTTCATTCCTGGAGACGCTGGCCCCCAAAGTTCTGCCCATCCCGCATAACTTTTTCTTTCAAAGAACCCACAAAAGACCCTCCACACAGCATCCCAAAGATGACATAGGTTCCGAGGAAATTATTTTCCTCTGGGACTACTGTGCGTCAAAAAATAAATAAATTCTAAAGCATGACAGAAAATTACTGCTCTCGGTACAAGTAACAAAGCTTTGCTAAGCAACAAACGGTTATTCACTTCTCACTTTCTATGTCGAAGTGATCGTGCAACTTTGTTTCTTTCTCAGTAAAAACATAATCTGTAGTCATGGGTTGTATTACAATCAGTGTTTTAATCCCATTACTACGTTTTGATCCCAACCGTCAACAGCCAAAACCTACATTTTTGAGTTGTTTAACGATTGATGAGAAATTACAATTTTTCAAGTCGTCAGTAGAAAATACGTTGATTTATTTTTATTTTTTTTTTATTCCAGTAAAAAGAAAATTACGTTTTCACTTATTTAACTAGAAATAATTAAACACTACACAAACTAAACTAAATATTACAAAACAGCGCTATTCTGTTTCATTACTTACAAGAATAAAAATTAATAATTTTTTTTTTTTCTAAGCTTTTGTTCGTTTTTAATATCATTTGGGAGGCAATTGTATAAGTTGCCCCCCTCGTAACCAATGGATTGTTTACCATAGTTAGTGTGATTAAATGTATGGTTATTTGAATTATTTTATTTTGTTATTTATTCACGGATTGAAGGCTTTTACATGTACACGTTATTATAGGTCATAAGTTATTCAGGAGTAAAAATAAACGTATAGTTTATAACATTGTTTTAAAAAATTATTAGCAGAATTAAAAAGAAATGACAATATTAGAATAATAATAATAAAATTTATGTCAGAATTTTAGAAATTTCTGATATGAATTTTGATTAAGAATAAATGAAAATATCAACGGAACTGAATTTATTTCCAAGCCTATGTAGTCTTTGGATTGGGGAGTTAATGAAATAGTTTTGGGCGGATAAACAAAGAACAGTTCTGTAAGTCTCGTTTCACGATTTGGTACTCGGAATTATAATTTGGTATTAGTTTTGTGAAGTCAGGTGCGTCAAGTGATCCATTAACTAATTTGAATAAAAGTACCAGATCACTCTTGGTTCTTCTACACGATAAGTTAGTTAAATTAAGTAGTTTCATTAAATTATCATAATTAATTTGTTCAATGGGTATAGAGAGTTTGACATTATCTTAAAAATTTATGTTGAATTCTCTCAATTTTTAATTGATGTGTTTTTTATAGTATGGGGACCAAATAGTTAAATTGTATTCTAAATTACTTCTAACTAAAGCGGTGAAGAGAATTTTACATGAATAAAGTGACGTTATGTTATCGTGTTGTCGTCTTAAGTGTTTGTGTACTTAGCGTTTTAATGAATTCTGTGTTTGTATGTATAAGTATATACGATAAAGTGCAATAAATAAATAAAATACGTTTTTCCTGTTATTTGGTTGTATTATAATATTGTTTAAACCAGAATAAGATAAAATAGATGATTAGGTTAGGTTAAAAGAGTTTTTAGTTCTTTTTATTGACTTATCAAAACTGTTTTTCATTGTTCAATGTATTATTATTTGTTATTATGTTTTGTCGTGGAATGTTATATTACAATGCGTGTTTGTTTATTTGACAGGGTCTGGAGACGATCGCCGGGCCGGGAGACGCATCACAGCTGCTGCGGCCGCTGTCACACGACATCGCGGCGCCGCGCATCGACTCGTACCGCTTTTCAATGGCCAACCTGGAAGATTCGCAGGACGTGGATCTGGATGCCATCCTAGGCGAGCTGTGCGCGCTGGAGACGCGTTGCGACGAGGACACGCGCGCGCTCAGGGCCGGCAATCCGCCCAAGCGAGTCTCGCAAGCAGGTGAGAAACTGACATAACCTAACCTTACCCAAGTTAATTTAACCTTCCCGCCTAAGCGAGTCTCAACCTAAAACTGACTTAACCTAAGCTAACCTAATTACCTACCCGCCCTAACGCGCTCTCTCGCAAAGAAATACTGACTCAACCAAATCTAACTTAACATAATTGAACAATACTTGACCAAAACCTAACTAACTAACCATCACGCCGTTTCCCCGCAGGGGTAGGCAGAGAGGACGGACCGCCAAACAACTCGATCTTAGCACACACTCCTTGCTTCGTTCACATTCATACATCGTCTCATACATGCTCTTCTACTATTCTGACTCTTGACATCGCCCTACTCAAGTATCTGATTCACTTGGTCGTGCCATGTCTTTCTCGGGCGTACCCGACTTCGTCTACCATTCACATTTGCGTCATATATTCTCCTTACACTCCTTACACTGCCAAAACTTATCAATGCTTAACCAAAACTAACCTAATCTAATCAAACCTCCCCGCACAAACCCACTTCACCTAGCATTACATAACCTAACAGAATAACCCTCCCAAGCAAGTCTCTCACGCAGATGAGAATCTGAATTACCATCACACATTACATAACCTTACTAAAAACAACCTAACATTACTTAACCTAACCGAACCTAGCCAAAATCAATCCAATCTACAAAGCTTCCTTCAAATTTCTCCAATTTCGCCGTTTTTATTTCGAAGTATGCAACTGTTTTCAGATCGTCCGCTCGTCTGATCCGTGTGCAACCTCTGCTTCTCTTTTCCTACCAAAGAAGTAATTCGATGATTTTTTAAATTCCAATAGTCATCTGTGAGTCGTGATTCACACAATTAATCATTATTATCATTTTTTAAGAATTTCCATTAAAACAAAAAGTCTGTCTCATGCCCATTAGTATTTGTCCTTTATTTTGATTCTTGACCACAACCCACTTTAAAATAATTGTCTTTATATTTTATCGTTTCATGTCTTCGTGGGACACCCCCAACTTTACTCCTTTTTTATTCGCCGTTCTGTTAATTCAATACTTCGCCTGGATTCTCGCTCACTAATAATAGAAGAGTAGGCACTCATTATTTACACAAACAAATGATAATATTATTATATTATTTTCATCTATTGAAATGCAATATTTACTATTCACTAGCCTGCACAACGCTTTTTCTTGCTTTTCAAACATAGCAAACAAAGTATCTATGAAAAATATTATTGAAAATGCACAGGTGTTTTAAAAGCTATTGTCTTGAAATAATACACGTAGATTATACTATTCAGAATAGCTGTATATTCGCAATCCTTACTTCAATTATTATTACAACTCTAATAGCTAATACTGGTGAAGTCCAAGTAGATAAATATTCCATCTTTACTGTTACAAAGTTTTCATGCCCAAAACTAAAGTAAATCCGTAAATTCCATTTTATTACATCTTGACCAAATTTACAAACAGAAATGAAATCAGAGTAGTAGGTACTTAACTTCAATACAAAAAATTTACCTAACAACATCTAAGAAAATAATTTTTTGATTCAGAAAGAAAATTTGTTCTACGTCGTATTTTTTCGACAAAGTTTCAAAGCGGAGTATTTTAAAGAAATAATATTATTCCGTCCTACCTTTTCCGTTTCGGCGCTTTGAATGAAAATAATAAATGTACAAGATTTATTTTCGAGCTTAAAAATGCCGTGGCTAATTTCAGACCTCATTGAATAGTCGTCATCCCTTTTGCGTGACTTGAAATAAGTTTTTTTTTCTTCTTCTTTTCTTAATTATTCCCTTTGAATTCACCTGGATGTAGTATTATCGTAATATTTCCGCAGCTCGAAGGTTAAGATAAGCGGAAAATATTTTCGTTGCCTTTTAGAACTTTTGATTCGGGAATCTTTAAGGTTGTTGTGTTTGTGATTTCATACAAATAATAATAGTGATTGGTTTTGTTTTGTCATTCAGTTACATTTTGTCATTCCCTTAAAGGCTTCCAATTTCCCAACCTATTCAATCTCCCCAATTGCCAAATACTAACGATTACAATAATTACGATTTACGACGAGTTCTGATTATTAGCGTTTGATCTATGCTACTGTTTTAATTTGTGTCCAATTGGAGGAAATAAATCAATTCTATATTAGTGTTTTTTAACATTAGCTCCACACAGGAGGCCCTGAGGAAAATAATTACTGTCAGGGCCTTATCATTTTTGGGGACACTGTGTGGAGGGTCTTTAAGACTGAGGAAGTTCTGGGTAGGAAAAGGTATGAAGGACGGGTAGGAATTCAGGGTCAGTATGTCCAGAAGTGACGGAAATTTGAATCTATCCCTTTCTCTGCGTTGCAAGGCGATTTTCCGAGAGATTCTTGCAGGATGGGTAAAAAAAGTCTTCCTCAACCAGTCTCTTCCGATTAGACCTATCAAGCAGTTCAGACACGCATCTCGTTGTTTGGCGGCTCGTTGTTTTTATTTTCCAGAATAACGATGCCGATCCATTAAAGACCTTTAACCATGTTATCCATTTACCGTAGTAGCGGTTTTCTGACGAAATGAAAAAACCTTTGCTAGCAAAAGCTATGAAGCCATGGGTAGTCCCACCCATACAAAAAAGGCTTCGAATGGTCCACAATGTTCTAGAACATTCCACAACATTCGGGAACGTTCTGGAATTTTCCACAATGATCTGAAATGTTTCGGGAAGTTCCCGAATGTTGTGGAATGCTCTAGAATACTCTCAAACGTTTTGGACTATTCTAGAAATTTCCAGAGGGTGAAACTTCCAGCCCTTATATCTTTAAAACGGGAACCTTCTTCATGGAAGTGGGTAGAGGGCTACCACATCACATAACTCCCTTGATCGTACCGGGACTCGTTTTACCACGCACATTGTACACTTTCTTTCATAACATGTATTGGATATTGGGTTCATGGGGTGAGGTTTGTCTAGGTCTTGGAGGCGGATGACCAGGACACACTGAACCCCAGATTCCTACCCAACCCTTAAACCCTTTTCCTTCCTAGAACTTTCCTTTCCTCCTTTTCCCTAAAAAAAACCTCATGAAAAAAAAAATATTGATTTGGCGACACAATTCCGGAGTTAAAGACACTTCAAAGTTGTATTTCCGGAAATCTTTATCTGCTTTAAAGTATGCACAAGAGACGAACCCCAACTCTCTGGAAAACATAAAATTACTATCGGAGTTAAGTTTAAGTGAGTGTGATCAAAACCTCCTAGATCAGTGTGATGCTAATTGTTTTGTCCAGTTTCAGTGGAAAGTCGCTCTATCGCCAGCAGCGGGTTCAGATCCCACTCGCGCACCTGCAGTGATGTGACTTCCGTCCCCTCGCTGCACCCCAACAGGACCGACTCGCCCGACAATGACTCCGCCTTCAGTGACACGGTGAGGCTATTTCCGTACCGAACCCCTCGCCCCCTCTAACAACACTTCTAATCCCCACGGAAACAAATCCCAAGACGCATTTATCCAGAAATAGATGACGGTTTGTGCTAAACTGGGATGCATCGGGATCTTGTTTTATGAGTGACTGAAGATTGAGACGTGGATCCTTAGCATAATTTATAGCTGGGGTTTATGCTAGAATTGCTTTTATCAGCTTTTGGTCGTTTAAGTTAGGAATAAATGTACTTGAAACTGTCATTTTGGGATTGTCAATCGTTCAAGATGAACAAAATTGTGGTCGAATGTTTAGAATTGTCGAAATAAAAACACAATCGCTTTTCCTGAATACTGTGAACAAGTCGCAAATTTGACATAGGCACTTCTAGCATTATTTGACTTTAGGTATTCACAGCCTTATCACAGTATTATCGTTATTTATTTTTGGGGTGTTTTTAGTCAGCTAGAGTGATAAAATTGAAAAATACGACGTCATTGATGTTGTTAAAGCTGAAAATGATTTTTTTTTTTTCAAATTTTTGTATGAAGATTTTCAGGATTCTTTCAGTTTGGGGATGCGCCTCATCCATGTACTGAAAGATCTTCATCCTTTCGTCAATAATGTCATATTTTTTAAACTTAGCATTCTAGCTCACTGAAAACTCACGGGCCGCCACTGGTATTGTGCCGTGCTACCTCCTTCTTTAGCCAACGTTTCGGACAGTGTTACGTTTGTGGTGACGGACGTTGTCCATCATCACACATCTGACCTGATGATGGACACCGTAAACCTGTCTTATGTGTAAAACTGTCCGAAACGTTGGCTAAAGAAGGAGGTAGCAACACGGCCAAACATAAATAACGATAACTTCTAGCATTGATCCCAGACATGAAGATTTGAATTTTCAAAATGTAAAGTTGGGTAGGGAGAAATTGAAAATAATTATTTTCATGATCCATAAGTTATTTATTGATGGCACTGTAAACCTGTCCCGTGGGTAAAACTGTCCAAAACGTTAGCTAAAGAAGGAGGTAGCAACATGGCAAAACACCCCAAAAATAAATAATGATAACTTCTAGAATTGAAGATTTGAATTTTCAAGATGTAGTGTAGGGTAGGGAGGAATTGAAAATATTTATTTTTAATGATCCGTAAGTTATTTAGAGCGTTATAAATAATATAATCCTGCTTTTGGTTTTTGAGTATAATGTTCCATCTTGCTTTTTATTGTGGTTTTCACAATATTGCTGGTAGAAGGACATTGGAAATGTCCAATTTTGTTACAGTAATTAAATGTTCTTTATGTCGCATTATAAATAAGTTCCTGCTTTTGTTTTTTGTGCACAATGTGTTAATAGCTTGTGTTGGGCTTTTCACACTGCTTTTACAGGACGCAACGTGATAGTATTGTGTATTATGAATCAACAGTCATAGTAAAATTCTTACTTCATTAATAATTCTTACTCAGTTAATAAATATATTAATATTTCCTAAACGTCTTCTTCATCAAAAATATCTTCTCATTTTCTTATTTTATTATGTAATATGACTATACATTGATTTATATGGTTAAAAAGATTTAAATAATATCCCACAGAGATGCCTGTAATTGTTGCAAAGTAAGCATTTTTTCGTTCGAATAGTTGAAATTTTGTAAAAAAAAAAAAATTGTCTGCAGTTCACGCGCGGCAAAAGTGAAACCTTCAGAGAACGAAAGTAGACAAAAGCGGGGAGGCTTCGAAGCACCGCACAAAGAGGAGACTGATTAATCTATCTCATTTTCTCGCAGGCTAAATCCTAAAGATTCATGTGTCTGTCTCTTTTAATTTTATTTGATTAATTTGTGTTATTTCACAATTTATTCATTTAAAATAATATATAGTTTATTTGCGGCACGTTCCAGAGTGGAAGATACTATCAGTATCGCCCTGGTGTAAGACCACCATTCAGAATTGAAACGTTGCTTGAAATGGCTTTAGCCGTGTTTAGTGACCAGATCTGAATAGCCAGGTACTTTCCCACCTTCCTCTTCCCTATCTCCTTCCCCTCCCCACTACCTTCAGCCTCACAACATACCCCAATTGGGGATGCCATAGTCTCACTGGCTCCAGACGGGAGCAGTTGGGACTCTTGTGCGGTATTTCATATAAAAAAAAAAAAAAATAAAAATTGTTCCTTTTTTGTTTCATCGAGTTTCAAATCGCAACGGTGCTAAGGAAGTTTTCACTTCAAATCCTAAAATAACAATTAAATCAGAAAATATGTCACGGTGCGCGACTGTCAAAAAATAGATTCCTTCATAATGGGTATTATTATGATGCTGATGATAAATCCTATTTGTGCGCTAATAAACGTTTTTGTTGTCATTTTTTCAGGTGTCCATGTTATCCAGTGAATCGTCGGCATCTAGCGGGGCAAGCGCCGGCAACAAAAATCGAGCTTTGCAGTTGAATCTACACCCTTCCAAAGTAAGCCAATAATAAATAAAATTCCAACAATGAACTATTTATTTTCAGAATTGTGTAAAACTTACCTAATAAAAAAAATCGTTTGTTGCTATATTTTTTTATTGTATATAAATAATATGAGTTTCATTTATAAATATATATTTTACAGAATATTATATTTAAGGTCATCATTGGTCATATACACCTTATCAGAAGAGAGGACCTTTTGAACCTGATATTTATATTTAAATTCATTTTTATGGCGCATATTTTGTGAAACTCGTTTTAATTTGGACTTTTTCTTTCCTTTCAGGATGCGGCTTCGCAGCTTAAAGCCGAGAAGATCCGGTTGGCCCTCGAGAAGATGAAAGAGGCTTCCGTCAAGAAGCTCTTTATCAAAGCCTTTTCAGTCGATGGGTCCTCCAAGAGCCTTCTAGTCGATGAGAAAATGACTTGTGGATACGTCGCCAGATTACTCGCTGATAAAAACCACGTCTCCATGGAGCCTAAATGGGCCCTAGTAGAAAATCTCACGGATTTGTACATGGGTAAGCAATATTTCGTAAAGTTTTTATTTAAAAAAGTTACTTTATTTTTCTTCAAGGCGCATCTTCTCAAATATTTTCGGAAAGTTTGCTACTGTATTGATATAAAATGTTATTTTTTTATTTATTTTTAAAACTACTTGATCATCTACTACTTTACTTTTTTTTATTTTCATATTTATTTCTATCTGGAATATTTAAAAGTTAATTACATTATATACATTAAAAAAACATAATATGGTATTAGGTTTTTTAAATTAGGTTATCAAATAATAAAAAAAAATATTATTACATAAATACTAGAAAAACAAAATTATAAACATACTTACTTAAAAAATAAGTGTCAGTTTTGTGACTTAAAATAATAAGAAGAAGAAAAAGAAAAGAAAAAAAAAACTCAAAAACGACAGAAAAACATATATTAATATATAAAAATATATTTAAGTATAAATTTTAAATTTCAAATACAAAAAAAATAACAATTTTTGACTTGTGCTGTATATTATTATCATATTATATTGTATTATTTCTTGTGTTGGTATCAAGGCATACCAATTTTTCTTGTGAATTTTTCCTTGATTTGTGCAATTTTCGAATGAACGAGGGTGCTGTTCTTAGAGACCATACAGTATGATATGCATGAGCACGCCCTGAAAAATGAATATGAAAATAGAAAATAAATTCTGATAAATTTAGGAATAAAAATAGATTCTTGGGCATGCATAACTTTACAACCTTTATGACTGAACACCACCAATCAAAACTGATTTTTAATCTTTTGAATCAAGTTTGTATTGACAGAAGGAAGAAAGCGTGATGTGAGAAGTGTGGTGCGTAAGATTGAATTTTAAATTTGTTTTGTTTTACAGAAAGGGTTTATGAGGACCACGAGTTTCTTGTGGAAAACCTGATGCTGTGGACGAGGGAATCTAAAAATAAAATATTCTTCATGGAAAGACCAGATAAAATATCTCTCTTCCAAACCCCTGATAAATACCTAATTACTGACAAAGGTACGTTAAAAATATTATTCTTATTCTCTTTTACGCTTGGCTTATATGACAACCGATATGTATTGTGGTGCATACATAATTCTCAAGAAATGGTGTCCAAAACTGCAACACACCGAAGTTTGAAATTCTGCAGTCTGGGGACAGTTGCAATGTTTGCCAATTTTGCCAATTCAAGTTTTCAAAAATGTTAACATCTTAGAAAACATCCAATTCAATTGTATCATATTTAGTGATAATTTTTACTCTTTACATACTACTTCACAGCCTCACAAACATTTGTTATTGATTTATCTTAAAATAGCTCAGTTATTCCCGGTGAGCCTTGGAAGTGTAGCAATTTACAGATGGAAGTAAAAAATTGATATATTTTAATATGTATGTATTTTTATTATTTATTTCTAGGTTCTCAAAGCGAGCCTGATGAACAAGCCCGCTCAGTCCTAATCGAAGAGTTCTTCAGGCAATCCATGCAGCCGCAGATCTCTCATTCCATCAACTCGGTGCCGAATTACTCGGGAAATGCAGTGCCCCCCTTGGAGGGCCCCCTGTACCTGAAGAGCGAATCAAAGAAAGGCTGGAAGAGATACCACTTTGTGATGCGGTCCTCCGGTCAGTACCACAATGCTGAAGACTTCTGTGCCAATACACTAGTACCCTTTATTTGCTAATCATTGTAGCGATTTTCTTTACTGTTGTGATTTTGCGAATGTCGACTTATTATTTATTATATTCTAAGGCAGGGTGTTTCAAATCATATCACATTAAATTTGATGACGATCAATTCGTAGATCAGCGCCATTTTGAATTCTTGACATTTGAAAGATTCCTGTTGAGTTCCCGGTCTTTATATCGAGTTGTTTTTATAATTGCACAACAACAACATTTCCTTCATGTTGAAAGCTTGAAAAGTAAGCTAAATCGGGCTAAGAAACGGCGATTAACAGCGACAGTTAAAATGTTAAAATTTCAATATGGAGCTGATTTGATGATCATCAAATGTGACAGTTTGAAACACCCCAACCTTATTGAAATTGATTTATGTATTCCTGAAATAATTATTTTGTCTACTCACCTATGTATAAAACCCCATACTGCATATTGTCATAATAAATACAAACTGATTCTAATTCAAAGTATGTATATCATAAAACAATTATTGTTTGTATAAGGGTTTGAAAAGCGTATTTTATGTAACTCACTTTTTTGTCTGAAAAATGTTTAATTGAATATGAAAATATTGTATTTCAAACAGTCTATTGAAGTGTATGTTGTGCAAAATTGTTCAATCCATATTATCTTGGACTTTATTCCTCGTTTTATTTTTCCTGAGCAGGCCGGTTTCGGACAAAAAGTGCAATATCATTTGGATCGTCTTAAACCATAGTGAACTAACTCACTTTGCAATTTTTATGTTAGAGCTTGAAATGAGGGCTCCAAATCATAATCTAGCTCAGTCAGAAAGAAGAACCAATCAGAGAAAAACTATCCATGATTGGCCAAGACAGTATTTCTCTGATTGGTTCTCTCTGGCAGAACTAGATTATGATTTGGAGCCCACATTTGAAGCTCTAACTCAGAAACTGCAAAAAGTGAGTTAGTTCACTATAGTTTAAGACGATCCATTTGTTAATTTGCTCGAAAAATTGTATTTCAAAAAAAAATTGTTACAGGTGGCTAAACAACATTTCAAAATAATGATAAAACTCTCACAATTGTTTTCACTTTCATGCCCTTAGTCAATTTCTGCACCAGTACCCTTTTGCTTTTGGGGCAATGATTTAGTCCAGTGCATGGAACTAGTAATAATTGAGACGACACAACCATTGCAAACCTTCCTTTTCACAAAATATACTTTGATCACTGTGTGAATTATAAACCATTTTTCCCGGGATTTTGCATGATTAATCCTTGTGCGATGCGTTTGCTAATTATTGTACTACCAGACTTCAACAGGGCATCATCTTTTATTTTGTTTTCATTTGTTGAGCAGGTCTCTACTATTATCCTAAAGATAAATCCAAAACCATGAAGGATCTGGTTTGTCTGGCAACCTTTGAAGTGAATGATATCTACTTGGGACTCAACTGGAAGAAGAAATATAAGGCTCCATCCGACTACTGTTTTGCCATCAAGCATCCCAGACTGCAGCAACCCAAGAGCGTTAAGTTCATCAAGTTCCTCTGCGCTGAAGACAAGGCAACTCTGGAAAGATGGATGGTTGCAATGAGAATAGCCAAGGTTTAAAGTTTTTGTATTAAGTAATATATTGTTAGTCACACTGGTCCGCATTTCGTCTTTGCAATATTAAAAAACATTGACTTCTTAAGCTCGTACTCATCTGCGAGCTGTAACTGTAACCATAACCCGTTACCTCTTCCGTTACCAAAAGGCTTTGATTGCAAACGACTCGCAGCGAATCGACGCCTGTGTCAAAGCCCTAGCGTATGCACTAGAGCAGTGACAATTAGTTTTGGTGGCGAGCCATACAAATTTGTCCATTTTTTTAGTGGGTCACATGACCGTTGACTTTGTGCGCGTTCGAGCCTGCTCGGTCAGTGCACTTGTGACTGCCCGTCTGATTGCCAGTTGTCATCGTGCTTCGTGTCGTATCTACCAGTGTCATTGCGCAGAGGTTTCCAATCTTATCTGGCTGAATGTCTACTTTCCAAACATATTTTTCTTTAGCGTCTCCCTCCCATCCATAAAAAAGTAAGACAGAGACGTGGGAAAAGCTCGGTAGGAGAAAAAAAAGTGAAAAATACACATGTTTTACAATATCACAACCAACCAGCTGGTAGCAATGAAGTTATTGGTTACCACCCGGGCATTGCAGGTTTAATCCTCTACTTTTTTAGTCGTCCATCGTACAATAAGCCACATTTTCTACTAATAATGATGGAAGTGGGTATATTTCCAACATTCCAAGATTATTTGTACATAAGTCAGATACCGCATGCAGAAAAAGCGCCGCAGATGAAAATTTTTTAAGTGATCGTTACATGTTTTAAAATATCACGATGAACCATTAGGTTGTGGTAGTTATTAAATCTCATTCGGGCATTGCAGGTTTTTAAAAACTTACATTTATGTTTTCTTTACAAGATAATTTTATCAAAAAAGAGTGATTGTGACCGATGGTGCGCGAAGTAAGGTGAGAAGGAATAATTGTTCGGCATGCCAGAAGGGAGCTCTTTGCTGGCCAGACCTGATCCCGCAGACCGCCAATTGCCGATCGCTGCAGTAGAGTCTGCTTACTGTATGCAGTAATATGTTACTACACACATAGAGGCATAGTAATCTTAGAGACCTTTCTTCCTTGCAGAAAACTTTTCTAAACAGATGAATACCTCTAAACCCCGTACTCAACTGCGATTGTAACCGACAACTGCGATTGTTATTGGTTTTAGAGGTATTCATCTGTTTAGAAAAGTTTTCTGCAAGGAAGAAAGGTCTCTAAGGTTACAGAGTTTGTGAGAATATAATTTTGTTAACTTCATATAATATTCAATTTTTGCAACATTTTTTTGACCAGGATAGGTACCTACGTATGGATTTTTACAATAATCATTTTAAAATTATTTCCTTGTTCTAGCAGTGAAGTTCTTATAACAATAAGATAAAACCTAACTAATACTGAATTATTAAATTTATTTGTAGCACGGGCGGCAGCTTCTCGACAACTACCGTTCCCTGGTGGACGATCTGGCCCAAGAAGACTTGGATCATTTGGCTGAAGCTAGATCTTGTTCGGTACGTTCACATTATCTGATTCTAATGACCAAAATAAGAGTGTTATTTGAAATGAAAGATTTAAAGACAATAATTTATTCCAAATAAGCACTACAAAGTCTAGACAGGGCGTGTGGATATTAAAAACAATACCAAAACCAAAATTATTGGTTCCAAAAATTGGGTTACTATTTTTCAAAAAGTAAGTTTATTATTTTGCAGACCGCAAGACGCGTTGCTTTTTATCTTTTGTTGGTCTGCAAGAATCAATTTTGTCTACCAAGATAGTATGCTTTCGAAGCGAGGCGACGAAGTCAGATGTTTGGTTTCATCGGTGGGCCGAATAATTTGACCGAATTTGTAAGACATGCCATATCTAGAGTTGGTAAATCAATGCTAAAATCTCTTAAAAATAATTTATTTCGCAATATGCAGTTCTCCCTTCAATTGCAAAAATAAACAAACAATTCAATTTAAGCATCAATGCCTTGTTTACATTGTGATACTTCTCGTATTTCAAAGTAGAAATTGTAACTTTAACTCGGCCATCTGTGACATATATTCAAAATTATTATCTGAGATACAATCAATTTTTTAAAATACTTAAGACAATTGCGTCAACTTATGCATCATTTTGGAATGTTGGCAATAAATCCTTAAATATTTATCCTTTCCCAGATTCCTTTTTTGCAAATATTTATTTATTCTTTTTTTTTTTAATTGAATTGAAAATATCTAGACTTGCAGAAAAGTCAACAGATGTCGCTCATTAAAATAAACATAGATATCTTTATCCAAGACACAATGTATATTCGTTCACGAAACATACAACAATACCTATCCACAGTTTCACCTTCACAAACCTACCTTACACCCAACATAATAAAATTACAATATATATTATGTAAAAATGTTTTTCAAAATTGATCTAAAGGTAAATACTGTAATGCATAGAAATAAATAAATATTTGTTTAGTCCGGAAAGAATCTTGCAATCATTCATAAAAATAGCAGCCAATAAAAATATGTATGCTGGTAGTTCTTAGTTGAAGTATGATACAGATAAATATGACCGAAAGGGATAGTCCTGGGTTGAATTCCTAGATGCAACCATTTCTTTTTCTATTCCAAATTTTCTTGAGTTTGAGAGTCACTAATATTGTCTTCAATGATTATTTATTCAATTTTTTATGAGAAAAAAACTCTCTTTTAATAACTTTTGAAGGTTATTCCCTTCAACGTAATATATCATTGAAGAAGAAGATAACACTTATAATCTAAATGAAAATATGAAAGAAAACAAGTAAACAAAGAACTAGTTGAAGATAGTATTAATGATTCTAAATATTTGAAATATGAGATTGACAAATATGACGGTTTGACAGAAGGTGGCAATAGCGAAATTGGAAAACGCGCCGTCCCGGTAAGACGAGAGGTCTGGGTTCGAGTCCCAGTTGCGACCATTGTTTTTTTCTGTTTTTCTGTGTCTTGTTTTCTTTCATATTTTCATTTAGATTATAAGTGTTATCTTCTTCTTCAATGATTATTTATTCAATCAATCTTGTGAAAGGCAGGACTGACATTCGCAACAATAATTTATTTATTTTATTATTTATTAATGAATTTCCATTCTCTATTTTATTATAGGTGGCCTCCATATCTCAAAACATAAGTATAAGTACGCCTCAGCAAGCTCTCAACAGTCCCGACGCCATCTACAAAACTCAACCGATCTACAGTACTGGCAGCATTGCAGGATCATCAGACATCAGTAGTGGCAGGTTTGTAAACATAATACTCACCTTTTACATTTAATATTCTTTCACTCCTTTTCTGTTATGATTGTATTGTTCTTTTTTGCCTATTTTGTCCATTTTGTTACTCGGAAATATGGAATATTGCCCCTGCCCTTGCAAACCTCCAGGAATAAATTGTTTTAATTATTATTATTACTATACAGGGTATTAAGGGACGTACTTTACATATTAAAATATTATTTGCAGTAAAAAATGTATGTAAATGGAATTTTGCTGATTTCTTTTGGGACTTTTTTGATGTATTTTTTTTCTTCAAAATCAAACAAAAATTCTTCCACATGTCGTCACTGGTCACTCAGCCGAGTAACCATTCAATCACCTGCCCTAACTGTCCAATACCTACTGATTTTACTGAAAGAAATATCAAATATGTCAACGGTGACCAAAATTTCAATAACATTTTGTAATCTAAATAATGTCAGAAATCACTGGTTAAAGTGAGTCAAGTACGTTCCTTAGCATCCCGTATTTAGTTTTATTACAAAACACCTTTCATATTGCTTTAGTAATTATGAATTTAATCCCATTGCACTAAAAAAAGTTTAAAAATCTCCGCTGCTTTATTCTTATACGTAAAAAATGTCTTGTTGATTCTTCACATTTACTAGAAAGGATTGCATTTCTTTTCCCTGAGCGCTACACCATTGAATGTGCATAAAATTCATTAACGGGACTTATGTATCTGCAAAACACAAACCTTGCGAGATGCAGACATTTTCATCTAAACCTTGAAAACGTATAAAGTTAAATTGAATAAATTTACATATTATGAAGCGAAAATTGCATTTTTTTGCGTTTTTACTGTTCTTATAATATCTATGTATTGTTTATATTTTCTTTTGTTTTTGTTTGTAATGTATTGTATATAATACCGCTTCATAAGGCGGCCTGCACACAAAATACTTTAGTTGCAGCAACAGTGAACTATTCCAAAATCCGTACAAATTCAAAAAAAGCCTTCTTAGCGTCGCTTCGCTCTTGTGTGCACCTCCATTTTAATGCAAGCAACTATTGCAGCGATATTTATTATCTAACTATTTGATAACTAAACATAAAAAAATAATTTATTTATTATCTCTGAGACTCGTGTAATTGTAACGACGACACTATTCTGATAATTGTCTTCTGGGAGTGTGTTTTGATGTGTGCCTTTAAAATTAGACTGATCCAAGGCTACCAGGGTGGAAAAGGCGAAGACGAGTTTTGTGACTAGAACACGATTGTAAAAAGAAGAGTGATCCTTTTGATCGATTGGGACAGGATGTGAGCATCACCTTAGGTTGGTTGGCGCTATGCAGTACGCCTTTCTTTTTTCTCTAGACTCTTAACCCAACAATGTTGTATCAATGTGCATCTAACAAACTTTGTAATTTTGTTGGCTTCTGTTGAAATTTACACTTTTATGACAGAAATTTAAAAATATATTATTCTAGCGTGTTTTCTTAGGTTAAGTTGGTTGTAAGCCTGTCATTTTATGTGGACGATTAGTGCCATTTCCACTTTTTACAATTGAATGGCCCATTTAATTACATTTTAACCGCTAATCAATGCTTAACAGAGACAATCCAACTGTCAAAATTTGGAATTGGTGCCAATGTTGTTTGAAATAACGTTTTAATGAGATATTTATTTATTTATTTATTAACGGACTAACGTCCAATTTACAATCAAGTAAAACGAAATTTTGGAAATGTACATTACAAGAATAAAGGATGGTATATGAAAGCAAAGACAAACAGATAAAACATAAGAAAATAGAAGTGTCAAGTCAAGTCAAGACTTTGCTAAAAATAGATTAATATAAAATATCATCAATTGTTTAGTGAGCGACAAAAATCATTTAGGCTTATGCCAAAAAAATCAAGGTCTTGACCTGAGTTGACCATTCTACACATTCTGGATAGTGGTGAATTATAACCATAATTAGTCGAGTGTTGATTGAGGAAGAGCAGTTCTTTATTTCTGAGTCTACGAGAAGGTATATTGAATGAGATGAGTTGTAATAATGTAGGTGAGTCAATAATATAGTTGATGATTTTGAAGAAATATGTAAAATTTGATCTCAACATCTCTGCAAAAACGATCTGATCGGGAACCGACCGTAATTATGTACATAAGTGCAGTTTTGCTGTAAAATTTCATTTGAATGCAATATTGCCTCTTTACAACAACTTCACTATGACATACCTACTATAATTAAGTGCGATTTTGCGTAATATTGTTTTTGAATGCGGAAATATTGCTACTTTACAGCATCTTCATATCTTCATACCTGCCATTATTAAGTGTGATTTTGCTGTTAGATTTTGTTTGAATGCGGTAATACTACTATTTCACATCTTGACATACAATAATAATAATAATAATAATTGGCCAATTTGTAGAGCGTTGTTTTTGTGAAAAATCACCTCAAGGGCGCTTTACAATTTTTTTTTTTTTTTTTTAAATTCTTAGGTTCTATCTAATTTTATTATTTACAAATAGATACAGAAACATACTTACCTGGCAGGTCACTTCCGATAAACATACTTTTTAGAAAGTTTATGCCTGAGGACGATACGACTTTGCACGTGGAGGACATTATATTGAAAACACTGGACATTGCATGATTTTTTTACCTTTGCTACCCTCATCACTGTTGATTTTACATTTATAAGAAGATTAATGCCAAAATTGAATTAGTATTTATTTTGAAAGACTAGTGAATTTAGATCTCTTTGGGACTGGAAATTTTCATAAAATGACCTTTAAAAAAGCTTAAAATAAGAATTTGGTTATATTTTACACAATTAGGCCGTGAAGGCGAAGGTGAAAGGTTTTTTTTTTTTACTTATGGATACGACTGTTTGAAAAGATGAGTTTTAAGTTTAGATCTAAATTCCGCTGAATCTGTGATCATTCTTAACTCGTGTGGCAGACAATTCCAGGCTTTAGGTCCTGACACTCCGAAAGCACGCTCACCGAATTTAGTATCTGGTGTGCGTTTTGGTTCCTTCAACCTTCCGATAGCTGATGTTGCTGCTGACCTAAGGGTTAATTATCGAGGATTGGAATTTTCTGGAATACACATTTCCGATAAGTAAGCCGGAGCCATTCCGTTAAGAGACTTAAATATCATCCAGCAGAGCTTGAACTGGATTCTTTCGGGACACTTGAGCCAGCGAAGGTTTTTGAGATGCTCAGAAATATGGGAATATTTAGATACGCCGGTGATAAGTCTTGCCGCAGCGTTGAACACGGATTGTAATTTATTTATTTGATATTTTGGGAGACTAGCATATATTCCATTGCAATAATCCAGACGTGAAACAACGTACGAATTGACAAGTAATACCTACTATAATTAAGTGCAATTTTGCTGTAAGATCGTGTTTGAATGCGGCAATATTACTACTTTACATTTTGACATACGTACTATAATTAAGTGCGATATTGTTGTAAGATTTTGTTTGAATGCGGCAATATTACTACTTCACATCTTGGACATAGCTACTATAATTAAGTGCAATTTTGTTTTGAGATTTTGTTTGAATGCGGCAATATTTCTACTTCACATCTTGACATACCTACTATAAATAAGTGCGATTTTCGATTCGATTTGATGCGGCAATATTACCACTTCACGTCTTGACATACCTACTATAATTAAGTGTGATTTTACTGAAAGATTGTATTTGAATGCGCAAAATTACTATTTTAGAGAATCCACATATCTTGACTATAACATACAGTTTTATTATAGTTTTTGTACTTAACCTAGTATTTTTTTACTTTTGTACTTAAGAAAGTATTTATTGCATTGTTCACAGACATTCCTGCGTTTCGTCCAGCAGCTCGAGTGGCTGCATGTCCGATGGCCCATCTGAAAGTGAAGGCAATGCTTTTGATTCTGAATTTCCAATGGGTAAATTGTTTTGTTCAAATACTTTTATGAAATATGTAATATCTCATTAAGCAAATTTACATTGAGCCGTCCTATGAACAGTGACTGATCTTAAGCTTACCGTTACTCAATCAGAAGTATAATTTTGATTTAAACTTCAAATCTCTAAACTTTTAAATGATCTGATATTATGCAATAAATTGCTTTAAATAATAAACCATAAACAGTTATATAAAACTACACTCGTGGGATAGGTGAAACTGCACTCATTCAGGAGTGCAGTTTCTGCATCTATAAGAAATAATTCCTCTAGTTACTCTTCAACCATACTGAAAAAGAAGATACATCTCGCTATCAGTATTCATCAGGTAGATAACCTAGAACATCTTTATGACCTCGCTGGAAGTAGACGACACTTCTAGTTTCAGTATCAGATCTTGAGCCTAACCGGCTCGTGATATCTCTGCTGTTTCAAGGCCTTGCGTCCGCTTAAATAGACTGCCCGTATACATAATTCGGTAGGTAGTTCGTAGGCAAGCCTCTGATTGATGAACTGTAAGATGCGTGGCCAATACCAGATCCTCCTTTCGTAGACAAGGACACCGTATTAGGTATGAACGAGAATGTTTTCGTGTAATTCGTCGCATTACAGTTTTAAATACTTGCTAAATTTCAAGATCAAGTACATCTTAAAGAAATATAGTCTTCTTTTGTAATGCATATGCCATTGCACTTTCTATAAATTTTTCCTAGAGAATTTAAAAACTTTTCGCTGTAGAGAATACCTGTACATTATAGTATGAAAATCGTTTGGAATAGCCAACTAATAAAACAACCAATTTTAATAACAGGAACCATTAAACGGAAACCATCCATGAAACCAAATCTCCCACTCACATCCATGACCAGACAGCTGAAAGAGATGGTTGATTTGGCAACATCTTCTTCTCACCACAGCATCAACAGTAACAGTGACCACTCCTCAAGCGGATCACTGAACTCCTCTGGATACACAACTTCAGGTATAAATTTTGATCATACATATTTAGCTTACTTAACAGTTTCCTTTTAAGCTTAGTTTCAACCTTGCTGAAGATGTGTATAAAACCCTTTATAATAATAATAAATATGTTATTTCGTATTAGGTACTTTGACCAGAAGGCACTCTCGGAGAAAGTCTAATCAAGCAATGTCTAGTAATGCTGAAGATGGAAACAACTCCGGCACTCTGAAGAGAATCACTCTTCATCAGCGGGGATCTATTGGTAAGTAACATTGGCAGTCACATGATATCGACAGTCCCGAAAAACAATGATGGATCTGCTAAAAATTGAAAATCGTTTTGTTGGATTTTTATTTATTTATTTTGTTGATTGAAAATTTCTATTTTCGGAATTTTTAATGAAATGAAATGCAAAATATCAAAACAACACTATATTTCTTGGACTCAAAAACACAGAAACGAAACTAAGCAGCTCTACTGCAAAACTACAAAATTGCACATCTGATATTGTTCTTCAGAACCGTAAATATACAGGGTAACAGGACGTACCCAAGAGATTTTAATCAGCGATTCCTGAGCACATTTGGAGTAAAAAATGTATACTTATGTCATTTTGCAGACCGATGACATTTTTTTTCTATTAAAAACAAAAAAAATGTTTCAATCACATGTCGCTATTGTTCCCATCGCTATGGAATATGTACCGTTGTGATGGGAGTCAGCGATATGCGCGCTGTTTCGAGAATTAACACACTATTAGAACGAGACGCAACGCTTGTCAAATGACCGCTAGGCTATAAATGCGCCTTTTTCATAACTAGTCAGTGGCAGCGTGTGATGGAAAAATATTTTTAATGTTTTTAATAGAAAAAAAATGTCATGGGACAGCAAAATGACATGTACATTTTTTACTCCAAATATGCACAGGAATCGCTGGTTAAAATCCCTCAGGTAAGTCCAGTTACACCCTGTAAATTGTTATGTGGTACTGATCCTCGTATTTCTATTGCAGAATCTATGTCGTCATCCCGCAACTCTAGCAGTGGATGCAATACCCCAACAGTTATGATGCCAAAAACAGAGTCCATCTTCGAAGCGCAATTAAACGGAAAAGTCTCTTCATCCATAGATTCTCCAGACAGCGCAAAGCAAAGTGCATACTCTGGATCCCTGAACTTTCCTGGATTTTACAAGACGAATAAGGGAGAAATTCTTCCAACTACTGGAATTCTATTAGGTTACATAACGAACCCCGGCATAGCTAATGGAAATTCAATAAATGAAGCAAGAGATGTCTGGAATACTAAAGAAAATGTAATAAATAATTCTGTTCTTCCACCGTCACAGAATGAGAACCACATAACCAATCATTTCCAGTTTTCTGCGTCTTCTGAAGATCTCTCCGACATGCCCTTACCACCACCCCCAGAGTCTCTGCAATACAACAGGACTATTGAACATCTGAGGGGCAAAAATTCCGCTCTGGATCCGATGTTCTGTTCTACCTTCAGCTTGGACTCCCTCCCTCCACCACCTCCGCCAATAGTTGATTCAGCCATGGAAGGTAACCTATATTTTATATTATTTCTACACTTTTTTATAAATTTCAAGCAAAGGGAATAAAAATATTATTATTATTATTACATTTTTTAATAACATATGGTATACTTAATGCTAAGATGATGATGGTGTAATTCTTCAATGATGAAATGTCTTTATTTATTTCCAGGATATGATATAACAGGCTCGCAGCTAAGTCTCATGAGTCTGCCGCCACCCCCAGCAGAAGCATTTGCCCCCTGCCCCGAATCTGCTGACAATGTGACAAAATATACTCCGCTGAGTCCCGAGGTATCCCGAGTTAGTGTCTCTGAAATTGTAAGTTATCGAAAATTGGCTCACTTTCTCAAATTATCATACGAAATCAAATATTCTTTTCCTATGATAAACATTTTTACAATATTGGATTATTTTTATTGTTTCAGGTCAATCAACTAGTTTCGAGTTTGACCCAACCAATGGGAGTCCAAAGAGATTCAGGAATGAACACTCGCTTGTCTCAGTCCAGCAGTAGTCACAGTAATAATATATACGGTGAAATAGAAAAAGATAATCAAAATATGTCAGGAATCCAAACAAAATCCTCACACAGTAGTTTGAATTCTGGTATTTACGCATCCTGCCTTGCAGAAATGCAAATGAAAGCTACAAACCAAATAACCAGCCCAGTTATGCTCAGAAAACCCCCAATTCATATCGACGGCACAAAATCTTTGGGTCACAGCAATAAATCCGTGAGCTTTGATGAAAGTACTAATACTCATTATACCGAGTCTGGATCACCAGTGGTACTGAGGAAACCCACCAGCTCGGCAGACTACAATATGATTACAGTAGCTCCGTGTTCCCCTAACAAGAAAAACAAAAAGATAACTTTTTCTCTGCCGGCAACAGATTTACACTGCTCTTCTCCCCCTACACTCCCTATCAAGCCGTCGCCTCCTAAGAGAAACGACAACACCAGATTATCGACATCTCCAAAAAAGTTATCAGATTCTACCTCAAACCCCCCGGTGGATTTCATCAAAGACTTGCAGAGAGTTATGAAAAAAAAATGGCAGGTATCCCAAAAGTGTAAACTCGAACCGACCACGACTCCTCATGAAGTTCTTGGCTTCCGAGAATATCCAGTTTTGACGGAAGATTATAAAGAGGCCAATGTTTGTAACTGGGTGCAAGAACATTACGGCCACACTGGACTAGTTCCTGCAGACAATCTCTATGAGAATGTCATTAAAGCCCAAGAGGACGATGTTGTAGAATACGCTACCAGTGGCCAAGTACTGAGCATTGCTGACAGTATCACCCCGTTGGACAACCTTTTGCAGAGGGGAACGGAGAACAGGATGTCCATGTCCAAGAAAAGGCCTCCCCCTCCTCCCCCCAAGCGAAGTGATACGACGCAGCTGACCACATTACCCGTACAAAAGTTGCGTTAAACTCAATTATTACATTTCTTGTAATATACAATAATTAATACCAATGATGTGCATAGACTTTTTTTTATTGATTTATTTAAAATTAATTTTCAAGCCAAATGTTTACTCTAAGTAATGGTTAAGAATAAAAAATTACTTTTGTAGATAAGGTGTTACTGTTTCATTTGAAATACAGTGTTTTTATATGTAAAGTCTGGAAGTAATTCATTTTCATTTTATATTGCAAAGTTTTAACAAATAACAAGCTACTTTCAGAAATTGTAATTACAATGTAACAATGCATTTGTCCTTCCGATTATTATAGTGAATTATTATTAAATACTTCTTTATGGGGGAAAATTACTACTGCTGGTCCATGTTGAACAGTGAATTAAACTGAAGATTGATAATTAATTGTTAGGTTTATGTATTTTTGAGAGTCTCGATGGACTATTCTGATGTATTGAATAGAGATAGTTTCACATTTGCAATCTGAAAGATTTAAAATGGAATCTGTAGAATGTGTTAGTTGAAAGAATGGTCTAATAAGTCACACAGGGCCAAATGAATTTATTACTCAATCGTCCCGAGATGTCAAGACTTAATAGTGTATATATAAAGGGACTATGCAGATTCTCATTTTGTGCATCAAAGCTGATGCTTAAGAAAAAATATTCTTACAAACCGTATTAACAGGGAATTTTTCTGGATTGAAACACTTTTCCAAATTACCTCGAATACAACATTATCAACAAAAAAAAACAGTATGTACTAAATTTCGCTTTAACGCTTGCAAAGTTGTCTTCTCCGATTAATAGACTTTCCAAGTAGCGCTTTTATTATTCCTACAAAAAAGGCAAAAAATGAATGTTTTTAGCGCAATAATGCTGCTTCTCTTTTCTACAGTATATTATAGTGAGACAAACTCTTTGTTTCCCTCATAGGAAAAATACAATCATTATCTACATAGAAATGAGACTCCGCGTACCGTTGCCGTCGCCGTGCCATTACCGTAGGAATTAAAAAAGCATCCAATCGCTGCTGATTAACTGCAAATAGAATTGCGTATTTCATTAAAATTCCCTGCCTTAAAATTTTATATTAGTGAAATGTATTGAGAGTATAGAAAATGTTATTTAGGAAACTTATGACTGATATATCATAATATTTTCAAAAGTAAAAGAATATTGTATTAAAGTGCCCCTTTCTCTTAACTGATGAATGGAGTCTGCGGAATCATCGAAGTTGAGATCAGAAGAGGACTCGGTACTCGGTACATTGGACTCAGTGTTATTATTCGATTCAATTAAAACTGAGTCTGGAACTCAACAGCAGTAAAATATTTAATTTATCTATCATAATATGATGAAATGACTGTTAAAATGATCTGTGTTGAGTGTGTAGCTAAAATATTATAAATTCACGTAATTAATTAATTGACTTATAGAAAATCGGCCGTTTGGCGTACAATATTGAAAAAGGAATTGTAAATAACTGAACGATCCAATAGTAAAATAGATGTGGAAGGGGAGCCATATTTCCATTGTCCTAATTTCAGTTTGCTTTACTTTCAGTTGGTAAAACTTGAAAACAGTCCAGCATTATGTGTAAATGATATATATTAAAATACTGTATTCGTTAATGATAGTTACATAAATGTTCCGGTAATAAATGTATCCAGATATGTATAGGTTACATGATTTGTTGAGGATTGTGTCTTCCCCATAAATAGAAACATTCATGAATAGTACATAAGGACTCGGCAAACGTTTGAATACCATAGACATTCCTCAGGTGGTTGCAACCACACAATACAGTTCCTTTTTAAATGAAATTCATAACAATGAATGATATCTACCATTGTTTGCTGGGGTTGCCCGAAATATATGTCTCGTTTATAAACAAATGAATTTTATAAACATTAATTTAATATGCTGTATACTACTATCAACAGTTGACTTTTATACTTAAAATCCTACTGTATTTATTGCTTAAAATAAGTAAAATTCAATGTGATATTCAATCTTTTTTTCTCGTATTATAAAATAATTGTGTGAAAGAAGATTATGTATGGTGGTTATTTTAAAGAGATAAAATATATCTTAGGAAATAAAGTAACCTTCTATGAATTAGAATTATCCATTTATCGTCACTCCAGGTGTTGTTGGTTTGGAAAAGAAAGTGATGAACGTGATAGAGAAAGATAAAATGGTGGATGGGAGTGTTTGAATTTTTCAATGTAAAATTTTATATTTATTTTTTATATAAAAACATATATATTATTAAGTACTTTTACCTTTTTTGTGCCATAAAGTAGGCTAATATTGTAAAGACATGTTTATATGTAAAAGTTTTTTTTGATAATTTGAAAAATACAAATAATAATAATAATGCTTCTTCTCATTTATAAATAAGGCTTCTCGTATTTGAAGATCTCATTGTAGAGGTTTATGTGTTAGAGAATATTAATTTGGAAATTGAACCAAAATACCATCAATAAAATGGGGTCAACCAAATTTTTCTACATTGCATAAATTATCAATTATATGCTGAAGATACAATATTATCCTCTTGGTCTCCAATCTGTCAAATAAGAATGTTTCCTTGTAAATGTATAAAAAGCAGACTCTCTCTTCTCTGGGATTGGATTAGTCGGATTAGCGGATTGTAGAATAACTGTAAAAAGGGCAGTAAAAAATTCAGAAAACCCTGTGTTAATGTTTGAATTTAAATCATTCCCTGTGTAATATAATACATAACTTATAACTCTCTGTAAACCTGCATATTACATAAATCCTGCAATAAATCCTCGATAAAGAAATGTTTTAAACGTATTTGACATTCAGTCCTTGCTAACAGAAAATAAGCCTGATTTAATCCACGTCAAAACGATACTATTTGAGTAAGTTTATCCAAAAGTTTTTTAATTTAGTTTGTATCCTCCCAGAATAATTGAGAGTCACTGTTCAATTTATGCATCTCTTCAACTAGTGATATTTTCAGGTCAGTTTGCAATGATTTTTTTTATTTGATGCTTGTTTTGAGTATGTCAAATTTACACGAATCCGAACACCGTAGCTGATGAAGCAAAGATGTTGAAACCATGTGTGGACTTTTCTTTGAATAAAGAAGGACTCCTCGTTGAGTGTTGCAGAAGGAAATGTGGTTTTCTCAACATATTTATATGTTATTATTGGTGTTTTCTGTCTCATTGATATTTTAAATGTATGTAGGTACTTGAGAAATGTATGATAACAGTTGAATGATCTTGTATTTGCTTATGTTTAAAAATAAATGTTTCGGAATTTAAATAAAATTGTTTTATTTTTTGTTGCATTCATATTAATTAATGTATTACTGAAATCACTGCTATGAATGCTGTAAAGAAATAATAAAAAAATTGTAGTAGAAAATATATTTTATAAACTTATCTTAGGGGCCATCCATAAATTACGTCACACATTGAGGGGGGGGAGAGGGGCGGTAGGAGTAGAGAAGTATTACATTGTGTGACAAGGGGTATGGGGGGGGTCATCAGTTCTGTGACATCACATGTAAAAATCTAAATTATTAAAATGCAAAAGTTTTTTAGATGTAAAATTGCAAATTATGTGATGTCACACTAGGGGGAAGGGGGTCTCACAAATGTGACGATGTGTGACAGGGACGGGGGGAGGGGTAAAAAAATCATGAAATTCGTGTGACTTAATTTATGGATAGCCCCTTATAGGTACACCATTAAAAACGCACATTAACATGCAATATAATATATAGAAGTATTGCGACAACCTCAAGATTACCGATGAAAGTTTAGAGCAGTGGTTCCCAAACTTTTATGGCCATGGACCACTTTCACCTCCCTAATTTCAAGGTCTATTGGCAAGATGCCGGCCAAAACTGGTAAAGCATCCGAAGCAACTGTTCTATAAGCATCCGAAAGCGCCAGCAAGGGGATTCGCTGACCTCTCTTGAGTTCCGAAAGGATGAGTGCATTCCCCAGGCGGTGACCCCACACAGAGGCCGCGTACGTGACCTGCGACACGTATACCCCTCTATACAAGAGACGGAGCGCTGGAGAGCGCAAACCCCACTCAGTTGTTGAGATTCTTCTCAGTTTCAAGAAGAGGTTCTGGGCCTTGCTTGATACGCTTTTGACATGGGCCAAGAACGAGGATGAACGATCCAAAGTAACGCCTAGGTAGGTTGTATTCTCAACAAAATGGATGCTGGTATCTCCCATTTTGATGTTCGGGTTTCTACCTCTATTGAAGAAACCCTTCAAATTCAAATTCAATTTCAAAAAACCATTTATTGCACAAAAAAAAAACACAAAGTACAAAAGTACAAAAGGTGTAGCTTATAGACTAATTCTATTTCTTACAGCTAACCAAAAAATACAAACATTATAAACCAAACAATTACATGTTTACAATTACATTTGAGAAAATAAAAACTAAAGATAAAAATTAAACATAGTTATTTTACATAAGGTATTCATTAAGAGTATAATGACATTTGTTTAGAAGAAATGTTTTTAGTGATGATTTAAATTTGAGTGTATCTTGTATTTGTTTAATGTTTTGTGGAAGGTTGTTATACACTTTAATGGCCATGTAATGTGGTCCTTTTTGGAACATTGTTTTGTTTGCTTAAGTTTTCTGTGAATCTTGTAGCGTAATTATGTGTTGAATTTTTTTGTGGGAACTTGACCGGAGATGATCGCATTAACATGCACAACTCCATTATATATATGTCTGTGACTGTCAGAATTTTCAGATTTTTAAACAAGGGTCTACATGAATCAGGAGAATCACTTCATCAGGAGTCCCACGGTCTTGTGAGGAGCGAAAGTCAACAGATTTCTCTTTTCCCATTCCAAAATCACATTTAAACCCTCCTCAGCTTTACTCTCTACTTCCCTTATACTGTCCCCAGAGACCAAATACAACTTATCATCTGCGTAGACAATTGAGATACATCTTTCAGGCAAGGGTAACCTAGAAGAGTCGTCGAAAAGGATGTTCCAGAAATCCGGTCCGAGAACCGAGCCCTGAGAGCATCATATATCCACTTTGATATATATCCGCTCGATGGTTCTATTTGCAAGATAATCGGACGCTATCTTGAATAAATTAGGGAGACAGTTTCGACTTTTAAGTTTTGTTAAGATCATCAAATGATCAAAGGCACCAGAGATGTCGGGGAAAATACCAATTACATACCTCTTTGGACAGACCTTCACCCAGTCAAGCGCAGACTTGATGGCGTGCTCCGTGGACATACCGGGGACGAAACCAAATTGCCGTTCATAGGGCGGTGATAATGTTTGTCGGAGGCGGTGACGTGTGAGTTTTTCGAGGATTTACCCTAATACTGGTAATGGGACGGTAGGCCTTCACGTCAGATCTTTGTTTGTTGTTCCCCTTTGGTATGATCCTAAGCACGCCTTTCTTCCGTACTGAGGGGAAAACTCCTCTTCTCATACATGTTTCCATCACCTGAAAGAGCTCTTCCTTGGCGTGGACCCATACTTGCTTCGCTATCGTTCCGTTCAAACTGTCATGCCCTGGTGCCTTCATGGGACCCACACCCTTTATTAACTTCAATTTCTGCTTTAGTTATATGAGTCATCCTATCCTCCTGGGCGAGATTTCTCGGTGGAAGCCGTGACAGATTTCTAATCTGTTGGTGGTGGTCGCTTTCCCCAATTACTGAGTCTAAAGGAACTAACTTGCCCAGAAGTGTTTTGAGAATAGTTGCCACGTCAACACTCTCCGCATTATCAATGACACTAGCGGACATCATAGCATATCTCCTTATATTTCAATATCTTTGGCGTGTACTCACATGTACGGAAAGAATTTATTTATTTTATTTGTTTACGGCACAAACATTTTAAAATGCAGAATAAAACTTTTTTTACATAAAAACGGATTACAAAACAATTATGCAGCGTAATCGTGCGAATCTGATTCTAATATAAAAAATACAATCAGGCTATTTAAAACAAAATGTAAACTAATAACGGTTTTAAAAACATAAGTGAAATTCTTTTTTATAAATTCTTTCGGTGCTATAAAAAATGTGCTTCCTCTGCATATTGGTTACCTAAGCAGTGTACGCATGTACGGGAGTTCATAATGAATTGTTATTGACATTATTGTTGCAGAAAAAGATATTTTTAGTTCGTGTGACGTGTGACTACGCTATATTAGGAACATTGGCAGGAATTTCTCAACCCTCCTCTTTATATCCTTCCCCTCACTGTCATCGCACCAAAACTTTACCCAAATCGGGGGTTGACGTGGCCCCACTGACACCGGACATTGCGGATTTTCAAACAGTTCGTATAAATAAAGTAGGACTTAATGTAACTATCGGATCGCCAGACAACTCGATCTTGGCACACACTCTTTGCCTCATTCACATTCATACATCGTCTCATACATGCTCTTCTATTATTCTTGACATGGCCTGACTCAAGTATCGGATTCACTTGTGCCATGTCTTCCTCGGGCGTCCCCGTATTCGACTACCATTCACATTTGTGTCATAAATTCTCCTTACACTCCTTTCCTCTTTCATTCGCTCTACCTGCCCAAACCTCCTGGGTAGGTACCAGCTTAAGTCCCTATCTTAACTACGCTTATATCAGCCTTGCATTCTTTGCGAATCTCCACATTACCAGCTTAAGTCCCTATCTTAACTACGCTTATATCAGCCTTGCATTCTTTGCGAATCTCCACATTACCAGCTTAAGTCCCTATCTTAACTACGCTTATATCAGCCTTGCATTCTTTGCGAATCTCCACATTTTTCACACGATCATACATGGATTTACCACAAATGCGCCTCAGGGATCTCATTTCTACAGCATTCAGTCTGCTTTCATCCCTCCTCTGACAGTTCCATGCCTCGCTGCCATACATCAGGTACCAGCACTCCATTATGGACGGCTAGCTTCGCTTCTTTTGACAGTGTTTTGTTGGCGCCAACGGCGTTCAGCCCTCCATTAACGGAGTTTCCGGAATTTACCCTTCTTTCAATATCTCTATCAGTCTTCCCATCACTCGTAAACGTGCTTCTCAAATACACAAACTTATCCACCTGCTCCAAGTATGCATCATTCACAACAATGTTACACATTGAAATTAAAGTAATTTTCAAAAATATTTTTTTTGTTGAGACACTCATGCCGCCACGAGGACTCTGTCACCCTACAACCTGTGAGAATGTGGTGCGTCGGCGCATTCCCTCCGACCCGCGGAAAACTTCCAAACAACCCATTACGTCCGCTGCACCTGCCGTAGATGCAATTGCGCCCGGTTTATACTTCCCGGCTCCCGGTCCTCGCGAATCCCAATTTCAAAAACTCCGACGGATTCACCTTAAATTTTTAAATTGTTGAATCTCGGTTATCGGTAGTGCGAGAAGTCGAAGTGTCTGAATATTGCGTGTTAGTGGGAAATCGGTGAATTGGGTTGATTTAACTTTTGAATATGTTTTTAAAACAAGTTTAAGTGAAGTTTTTTCGAAATTATGACGACTGATTCTTCTTTCTTCTTCATCGACGTCTTGGAGGACGTAGAACATGACCTGGAATATTGCTTTGACTCTCCTAGCACTTCCGGCTTCTTCGCAGTTGAGTAAGTAAATAAATTAAATAAATAAATGGAAAAGTTATTCTCGTTCTGGCTATTTGAAATTTCATGCGATTTGTCAACTTTAATCTTATCATTATTTTTTTTATATGAATACCACACAAGAGTCCCAACTGCTCCCGTCTGGAGCCAGTGAGACTATGGCATCCCCAATTGGGGTATGTTGTGAGGCTGAAGGTAGTGGGGAGGGGAAGGAGATGGGAAAGATGAAGGTGGAAAGTACCTGGCTATTCAGATCCGGTCACCAAACACGGCTAAAGCCATTTCAAGCAACGTTTCAATTCTGAATGGTGGTCTTACACCAGGGCGATACTGAGAGTATCTTCCACTCTGGAACGTGCCGCAAATAAACAACACATTATTTTAAAAGAATAAATTGTGAAATAACACAAATTAATCAAATAAAATTTATTTGCCACGCCGGGATTCGATCCGATGACCTTCGGAATGCGAGTCAAGAGCCTTACCGCTGGACTACGCCGGCCGTCATTATGTTATTTTTAAAATGTTGGTCAAATGCGTTGTTGTTATTATTCATTATTTGATCAGCACGCGCCTGGTTTTGCGTAATCCTTTCTGATTCCATGGCCGTTGTTCCTCGACTGTTGACTCACGGCATATTTATATGCAGTAAAAATACGATTACCTATGTGCACAAAATATAACTAAGCGCCCCCGAAGTGGTGTGCAAAGAGGATGTACCGCCGAATAACGAAAACGTACTTTCATTCAAATGCATCAAATATAAAAGTACTTATCTATATATTGTTAATATTAGCGTATTTGTACAAAAGTCGACACTGTAAATAAATTCATTTTATATCCATACCATCTTATTCATAAATGTGTTTTTGAAGCCGATGTTAAACTCGAAATTGGTAAATAATGCACAAAAAATTATAATTTTATAATAATTATATTTTCGGGGGGCAACTGTCGGGGGATCAAGTGTCGGGGGAACAAGTGTCGGGTTAGCATCCCTTCCCAAACCTTATGTTGTGGCATGGCGATTGTTTTTCCGATTGAGTTGATTTATGAAAGATGGTATAAGTTAAAAAACAATACTGAAAAGTTTTGCACTTATGCAATTTCTAGCTAACTAACTAATCATCACGCCCATAGGGTTGGGCAGAGAGGACGGAC
Organism: Glyphotaelius pellucidus; assembly: GCA_936435175.1. Classification (NCBI taxonomy): domain Eukaryota; kingdom Metazoa; phylum Arthropoda; class Insecta; order Trichoptera; family Limnephilidae; genus Glyphotaelius; species Glyphotaelius pellucidus. The sequence goes on from OW386542.1 coordinate 9,125,599, forward strand.
CGCCAAACATCTCGATCTTGGCACACACTCCTTGCCTCATTCACATTCATACATCGTCTCATACATGCTCTTCTGTTATTCTGACACTTGACGTGGCCCGACTCAAGTATCTGATCATGGCTATGCAATTTAAAAAAATGGATATATTAACACTTATCCTAATTTGACTGTCCTCAAACGGGAATCATCCTAGTTGGACAGTCAAAACATTTTATAAATAATGTACATAAATGTGTAAATATTTTACTAAATAAAAATGAAATAAATAAATAAATAATAATAATGAAAAACAATTACTTTGTGTAACAACCACTATTTAATTAACAATATCAACATGTTTCGAAAACTATGTTTTCTTCGTCAAACAAGTATAGACTAATTTTTAAATAATAACACTTCAAATTTGATAATTAAAAACATGCCAGATAATATCCAACCAGCTTTTTACGCCAATAACAAATTAAAAAATTATATATTAAATAACAAGGACAAAGGTGTGTTTTTGAACAAATCTGGGGTTTATAAATTAATTTGTAATGATTGTAACTTTTTTTATATTGGGAAGACTTCTAGAAATTTTAACATTAGAGTTAAGGAACATCTAAGATGTTTAAATAATAATAATTATTCAGAATTTGCAAACCACATTTTGGAAACAGGTCATTCTTTTGATATTAATAAAGGTTTAAAAATTTTACACACTAACACAACGGGTATACAATTAGATAATTTAGAAATTTTAGAAATTAGAAAAAGTGTTAATAGTAAATTAAATATTATAAATAACCAAACGTTTTTTAAAAATAACCATCTTTTAAATTTATTTTCGTATTAATACTTATATTTATAATAATTTATTTTGTTATTTAGACTTCTTGTTTTGTTTTTTAAAAAAAATAAATTATTATGTTAATGTAATTTTTTACAGATTCTAAAATAATTTTTATATTTTATTTTATGTAATTGTTTTTTATGATACATTTTAGGTAATATTTTGTCTATGTTCTAATTAGTCTATACTTGTTTGTCTTTTGTTATTTTTTATTAACTTATTATCCTGACGAAGAAAACATAGTTTTCGAAACATGTTGATATTGTTAATTAAATAGTGGTTGTTACACAAAGTAATTGTTTTTCATTATTAAATGATGACGCCACAAAGTAAATTTGCCTATTTTGAAGAAATAAATAAATAATAGTAAATAAAACACATACTCGTACATTTCTACTTTTAAATAATTTTAAAAAAAATTGTGATTGTAACAGAGTTTGACGATGTCTTCGAAAGGCGAAACAGCTTTCCCGGATAATGAGTGAATTTTAATAATATGTAGGAAGAAACAGATTTTTTCAAGTAGCGTTTTAATTCGAGAAATTTTTAACATTTTTGACGTGATAACGTCTTATAAATCGATGAACGCCGGCTGCACGCACGAAAAAGCATGACTCATTGTCACGTTCCGCCTGAGCCGAGCGTACAAGCGAGAACGCGGAACAAGCGTTCGGCTTATGACGCATCTATCTCTCTTCCACTCCATCGTTATTATATGACGTTATCACGTAAAATTATCGTTCGTAAACCGACTTTACAGACAACCAAATTTTTTAAATAACTTTTTACCAAGAGAAATTGTGAATAATGTGAATAATTTTTTTTTACTTAATGAGTAGGTAATACCTCAAATTGTAATGTTTAATCACTGAAGAAAATTTTAGTGACTCTCAATCGAAAATTTGAAACTGTAACAAATCTAATTATTTCGAATGAATATTGATAAGTGTTCAATCTCGAATACTTTCCCTTTCTCGCATCGCTTGTCTCTAACAGTTTAGTAATAGTTTAGGGACGAGGGATGATATTGGTTAGAGGTTACATCACGCCGCTAGGTTTTACAGATAAAAGGTCGTGTAAGATCTTGAGAGTTTAAGTTTGCTCTCCGGGGTGGCCCGCGCAGGTATCCAGAAAGAGAAAGGATCATTTTGTTATAAGGTTTAATGAGCGATTAATAAACAAGTACAGTGGTACCTCGAGATACGAGCTTAATTCCGTAACCTTGCTCGTATCTCAATTCGCTCGTACAAAGCAGTTTTCCCCATTGAAATTAATGGAAATGCCATTAATCCGTTCCAGCCCCAAAAAGCCACTTCTGTTCTTCTTTTTACGTGTTTTTGAATAAGAAAAATGTATTTATAAATGATAAATATTGTATAAAAACACAATAAAAGAGAATTTAAAGAAATAAACTAGTTTTATAAAATGTACATATTTGTATTTTGGTCACTCACACAACTTAAACGCTACTGTACGCTTAATTTTAGTCACTGCTTTTCTCTTCACTGGTCTTTGCCTTTTTCGCCGGATTAAAAAAAAACCTGTCCAAGGAGGTTTGTTTCTTCCTGTCTTTCAGAATATTGCGGAAATGAGTTAGGCGAGTGTCATTAAATAGCTCCGATGCACGACAAGTTGCAACTTTTTCGGGGCGTTTCTTTTCCACGAACTGTGAAACTTTCTCCCACATTCCCTAGAACCCCTTCATTTCACTTGTGGAGATAACCTCCCACACCTCTGGCTCCTCCCCGAAACCAATTTCTTGCTGCTGCAACTGTAACTCTCGTAACACCTCGGTCGTCAGTTCCTGAGAGTGCTCGTCGGCGAGCTCGTTCACGTCTCTCTCATCCACCACCAGGCCCACGGATTTTCCCAGAGACACAAACTGATAGGTCGTGTGCAGCCGGCCGTTCCTCGTATCTCAAATGTTGCTCGTATTTCAAAGCAAAACTTCGGTCGCTCTACGGCTCGTGTCTCAAATATCTCGTACGTTATGGCACTCGTATCTCGAGGTACCGCTGTGGTTTCCTTTGGGTTTATTATTGTTAAAAAAAAACATATTGTTACTGTTATTAATGTACTGTTTTACGATTATTGAACTGTGACATACTTGTAAATTGATTGTACCCACTCCGATGAAGACTAATTGTGTTTACCGTATAAAAGTGTGGATTTTATTTCATTACCAACTGCTGCAAAACAGAAAAATCAGAAAAAGATAGTTCACATCTAGGAGTCGAACGCAGGACTTTAGAACATCGTGCATCGCACCGGCAAGGCTAAGGTGCTGGGCTCAATTCCTAGATGTGACCGTACCTTATTCTGATTTTTCTGTTTCAAATTTTCGATTGAGAGTAGCTAAGACATTTATATTTTTTTACATTAACTCCACACAAGAGGCCCTGAGGAAAATAATTTCCCTTAGGGCCTATGTCATCTTTAAGGATGCTGTGTGGAGGGTGTTTTTGAAGAGAGGAAGGAGTGAACATGGGCCTTGAAGAGACACATGTTGTAGGAGGGAAGAAACAGAGAGGCCGGCAAATCGTTCCACAGCCGGGCTGTTAACTCAAGAACGAATCGTAGAAACGACCCGTTCTCATGTGACTAATATCAACCGTGTATAAATGTAGGGCGCGTGTTTGGCGTGTTTCCCGGCTATGCACCGGTGCCGAGGGGATTAACTCCTCGGGGCATCTTCCATTGTTATACCGGTAGAACAAGTACAGTATTCCCACCTGACGCCTGTGCTCTAAAGATTGCAATGCGTTTGTTAAATTAGGAGAATCTATCAAACGGACCGCCCGTTTCTGCACAGATTCGAGGGTTTTTTGGGTATTTTGGGGCTCCAGACCAGAGGTGGATGCCAAATTCAACCGTGGGGCGCACTAAATTGCCTCCAGTGATAGAAAAGGTTTTTTTGTTTTTGTTCATTAAGTCATAACTTCAACTAATTTCACTGTGTCATGATTGCTTTTGCGGCGCAACGGTATAAATTGAGTCACTTAAATATTTAAATAACCGTTGATATAATATTAGATGAATGAAATAATTCCCTTTGAATCGTTTCCTTTGATTCCTAATTTATTATAACTACTTATATTTAATGTTTTTCTTTTGTAGTTTAATTATGATACTGACCTCCACAATACATTATGAAACGTTTTCCTTTTCGACAACCGTAATGAATTTTTTAAGTGAAAACATCTTTAGCACCGTTGTGATTTGAAATTCGATGAAACGAAAAAGCGACACTAAAAAGAGACAAACACGTACATCTATAGCAGTGGTTCTCAACGTGGGCCCCCTTAACGCCCCCTTTTGGGCGTTTGAGACCTTCAGGGAGGCGGTAGAAGACCCAGAGAAAATGGGGGGCGTTGAGATAGCCCAGGGGGGCGTCGGCAGGTAAAAAATTTGATCTAAAAAGATAAACAAAACACGCGAAACACGTACTAATAAAGCAAAGTGGTTAATTTTTGTTATTGTGTGTATTGTAATCATTTTTATCACACGTGCGAAAATTTACGTATTTCGATAGTTCGGGAAGTGGATGAAAATTGAACTGAAACATTCTATTCAGATCTGTATTAAAATGGTCTCATATGTAAATACAGGTAAATTATAACGTTTTAATGGTTTTCATTAAAACCATCTTCTTTTCAGAAATAGGATGAGAGTCATATCCTATCTTACGATTACGTAATATAAAAGTGTAATTACACGTTTAAATATAATCGTGGCAATAGCCGTTTCAGATTCACAACACATATGTAAAAAACAGTTGGGGGGCGCTACAAAAAAAAATATTCTCAAAGGGGGCGGTGTGCAAAAAAAGGTTGAGAATCTCCACAATCTCCAAACGATCCTTTCTTCATCTTATCCGAACTTACACGAATTATACGTAATCAGAACGATACGCAACACGTTCAGTTGCATTTTCTGCACGAGTTCTAATATAACGGTCAAACAATTATGTTATCTTTATTACACGGGTAACTTTAATATTTTTCAACTACAAAACGTATCTAACAACCGGCTATGCGGAAGGACGAATGAACAAAGTGTAGCAGTCCTAATGCTAAATAGAAAACTAAACAAACGGCGGTAATGACAATATGACAAATAAATAATGTATTTAAAATTAATTCATTCATGTTTATGATTCCAATAATAGTTCAATATTAGTTAGTCTATATCTATACTAGTCTATCTATACTAGTACTAATACGCTTTCACGCATAAAGTAATAAAACGAATTTAAAAATGCTTTCACCAGTAGAAAGCCAAATTATGTGCGAGTAATATAAGCTGTATATGATAGTAAGCTCTGGCATTATTAATATATTTATTATACGTTTTCTGTGGCCAACAAAAGCGTGTTATTGTTAACGTCAGAAAACAAATCGTTGCCGTGGAAACGATTTTGATATTTCAGGCGTCGCGTCGTAGTTAATATCTATCTATATAAATAAAAACGAATCTCCGAAATGTTTGTGCGCGCATAGCTTCCGAACGACTGCACCAAATTGGATAATTCTTTATTTTACTGCTGGTGAGCTCTGGCATTATGAAATGTATCGGGAATGAATGTATGGAATGCGGGAACGGGTGGGGAGAGAGGTAAGGAGGGGAGAGAGGGGGAGGGGGGATAATTGATAAGGGCAAACGCTACAGTAATTTCTCCCTAATATCATGCAAGCGAAGTCGCGGGTAAAAGCTAGTATTAATATAAAGATGACACCTGGAGAATTTTACACGAGCAAGAACCCCTTACGACAGAAAGAAAAAAGGTTTTTTTTTTTATTAAACTCCGTAGCTCATGGTTGAAAATATCGTGTGTTTAAAAGGAAGCTTATGAAGTTGAACGACGCTGTAAGATTTCAAACGTTGCGTTGGCCATCTAGATGTATACAGAAAACTCTGTGCTAATTTCATGACGCCAGACGCTATCGTGAAAGCGTTTTAGCAACTTAAAATTCAGGTTATGGTGCGAATTTTTTAATTAACCCAAATATTATCCAATCAATATTATTTTTAATCGTTGTTTAGCCAAATTCGCAAAACGCCAAAAAATTATATTTTTACCGGTTCCGTGTCAACTCATAATCAACTCAACTCAACACCTCTTTGAAAAGTCATTAAAAGCTATTTAAAAAAATAATATAAAATTAGCTCATAACCTAACCTAACTTAACCTATTTAACAAAAATTTTATATTCAATCTTAATGACTTTTCAAAGGAGGTGTTGAGTTGAATTTATTCTGAGTTGTCTGATCACTGTTTTTACCTAAGTTCTAACATTTATTTCCAACTGTTTGGAATATTTAACCCATGCTTAGTTTTAAATGTAAGCAAGGAGTTTTTTTTTTTTCTTTTTTTTTTAAACTTATTTATTCTCATTTCTTTGTACATATAATGTATAATAGCATACATATAATTACATAATATATAATAACAAATAGTATGAACAAGAAATGAAAACCCATTAAGGCACTGCCTGAGTGTGGGTAATATTAAAACAAAATACTATATTTCCAAGTACCCAAAGTATAAAATAGACTTAAAAAACATATAAAATATAAAGTTAGTATAAAAAGTTAGTATTACATTGGTAGAATAAGTGAAAAAGTTTTTTTTTTTTCAGCTATTATAAAAATATACACAAATATAGGTAAATAATACACAAGTAAAATATATTACAAGCTAGGATACTAACCTTGCTTCCAACAAAACAATAAAATTGATATTTGTCCTTTTTGCATAGTGTAAAAATTTGGCTATTTAGGGTGAATTGCCTATTTAAAAAAAGATTTTTTTTTTGGTAAAATGTGTAACTAAACTAACTTACTAACCATCACGCCGTTTCCCCGTTTAGTCAAAGAGGATGGACCACAAAACAGATCGGTCTTGGGATACACTCCTTGCCTCATTCACATTCACACATCGCCACTTTCATGCTCTTCTGTTATTCTGACTTTTGACATGGCCCAAATCAAGTATCTGGTTCACTGATTGTGCCAGTCTTCCTCGGCGTCCCCGACTTCTTCTAGCATTCAAATTTGCGTCGTATATTCTCCTTACACCCATTTCTTCGTTCATATGCTATTCATGCCCAAACCATCTGAGCATCCCTTTCTTTATCTTAGATATTACGCTTATATCAGCCGTGCATTCTTTGCGGATCTCCACATTTCTCACACGATCATATATGGTTTTACAATACATACTCAAGGATCTCATTTCTACGGAATTCAGTCTACTTTCATCTTTCCTCTGCCATATATCAAGGTTGTATAGGGTTGTTCTTCTTTTTAACCTACATAACTTTTACTACTCTGTCACATTTTGATTTTAATATAAATAAATTCTCTCTGGATCTTAGAGGGGAAATTGGAGCAAGGGGGGAAGGAAGCCTAAAATGCCTATTGGGGGTGACAAATACGAGCTGCGTGTATATCTATTTCGAATGACAACCCACGTGACAGAATTAACGTACCACATAAAATTTGTAGGAGACAAGTGTTTGAGATTTTTTTAAATATTTTATTAAATATCATTAAAAATAATAATCGCAGTTACTTGACAGGTTATACCTTTTGGAGTTTAAAAATAGTTTTATATTTTTGTCGTCATTTTTGTTGTAACATTATAGAATATACGCAAGTCGAGGTGCAGAAGACAACTGTGATTTGTATGAAATACACTTCTATCACGAGGAGTTACAACTCTGTAACGTAATTCTTACTACAAAAGTATAAACACATATTTTTTTAAACGCAAACAGTCGTTACGTCTTTAGTACAGTAGATTTTAAAGTAATTATAAAATAATAATATTGGTAATTCTGTTGAATTTTTCTCCACTAACTGGTGGAGACAACTTTATGTAGGTTAAAAAGAAGAACAACCCACTGGCACTTCATTGTAGACTGCTAACTTCGCTTCTTTTAACAAAATTTTGATAGCGCCAACCGCGTTCAAACCTGCATTAATGAAATTACCTGCATTACCCCTCTTTCGATATCTCTTTCAGCCTTCCCATCATTTTATTCTTAACCCTCCATTTATCATCCACAATGTATTACCATCATATTTATAACCTCCCTTGAATAAATTTTTTCCGTCTTATTTATCTTATTTTGAACTATCTTTACATGATTTGATTGCCAAGTACCCGTACTGGTATGTTTTATTTCAATAAAGTCACCAAGAAACTAATCTTTAAGGCGAAACTCTAAAGCGGTTATACAAACACAAATGTATATCTAGATATATCCATAATGTAAAACGTGTGACATTTATCTTTGATCCTTTGGTAAATAGTTAATTGTCGACAGTTAAGCGATTTTCTTACAAAATAGTAGGTAATGCGTTTCGTGGCAAAGAAATAAACTTCTTGACTTAAGAGGTACGTATGCGCGGCTCATTTCAACCAGTTTCATACAAATCTTTGTTTTGGATTTGAGATCAAAATACCCAACCAAACTGAAAAATTGTTTTTGTACTCAAAAGGTATATCTAATATCTAGTGCGGGTGTGAGCAACTTTATTTATTTTTGCTTTAAATTATAAGATATAGGCCATTAAAGATTTTGGTGTTTTATGATTTTAGAGGCAACTTGGGCAATTATTTGTGAGTAAATGAAAAACATTAAAAAAATAATTTTTCCATGTTTATTTTACAAATACAATGAAAAATAAAATAAAAAATATAACATTGTTAAAATGTATTTTTTTTGGGTAGTAGTTTTAACATATAAACCACAAATTTTTGTTCCGCCGTTAATAGGTAATTTGTATTTTAAATTTACACCTATCAAAATGATTTTTTCTTAATTTTTATTTTTTATTTTACATTTCATTATATTTCTATGATAAACATAGTAAAACTATTTTTTTATTGTTTTTCATTTACTCATAAATAATTGCCAAGTTGCCTCTAAAATCATAAAATACCAAAATCCTATTGGCATATATCTTATAATTTAAAGCAAAAATAAATAAAATAGCTCACATCCGTACAAAATATTTGATATACCTTTTGATTACAAACATAATTTTTCAGTTTGGTTGGGTATTTTGATCTCAAATCCAAATTAAAGATTTGTTTGAAACGGGCAGTAATGGGCCGCGCAAACGTTCCACTTAAAATCTGACTTTTAGTTATTACCAAAAAAAAAACATGTCGTTTAATTTGTACATATAATAAAATTATTGATCTTTACTATTGCCCCGGGAACCATTTATTAGATAACCAACGCCACTGCCATAGGTCACCCCAAATTGTTCGCTACGTTTGCTGAGTTAGCAGGGTAGTTTCTCCGGGTGAAGTGTGTCCAGGTTTTGGCCGGCTGTTTAGCAGGCCGGTTTGGAGAGACTCTTTGATCTCTCTAGATGGTTTCTCTCGACACATCGTCTTGCACCGCAGCCGGAGGGATGGATTCATACGTCCGTCACTCCTGGACACACTGACACCTAAATTCCTACCCGCCCCTCATCCCTTTTACCTTCCCAGATATACCTCTTCTTAATTTTCTTAAAAAGACCCTCCGCACATCATCTTCGAGGTTGGCATAGGCTCTGGGGGAAATAATTTTATCATGAACTCTTGTGAGGGGTTAACGTAAAAAAAAATTAAAATTGACATCCTACTCATCTCTTCAGTGTCATTATCCTGGTAAGTTAGATTACCTGAAATGGCTTAATCTAATTTTGGTTACCAAATCTAAATACTAACTCTCCTCTACCCCGTTTCAGCGTCCACTTCCCGAAAATGAGGGTGTCGAGAGAAGGGTCATTTTCTTCAGTTACTCTTTTGTGATTTCACAAGACAAAAAAGTTTTTAAAAAAATCAATTTTGTAGCGAATCTAATTATTTTAGCGTATAAGTGTTGAAATATAGAAGGCTCTCCCTTTCTAACATCGCTTGTCCCTTACACCCAACACTGCTAGGGTAGCGGACCGATATAAAAGACAAGCGATATCCTAAGATGTTAAGTCTGCCTTCCGAGGTTGGCTCGCGCGGCTTCAGGTCTCCATAGAGAGAAAAGGTCCTCGTACAGCCTTTGTCATATATTATAAGGTGACGAGTGGTAAGGAAACAATTGGTTTCCTTTGGGTTATTTAGTGTAGAAATACCCATAAAGCTATTGTGGTAGTTTGTATTGTCAAACTACTGTGTTACGATTATTGAACTGTATACTTGCAAATTGATTATACCCAAATAAAGACAAATTGTGTTTACGGAATAAAAGTGCGGATTTTATTTATTAAATTGACCATACCGTTACAATTTAGAATTACGAAAACAAAAGTAGCACATAAAATATTTCACAACCAAATGTTTGTGGTTCATTAAACTGTTTTGCGTAATTGTTTTTTTTAATGTCTATTTATCATTTTAAAATTTAGAACAAATGCATGCAAATTATGAAATCAATCGAAACATTATTTTAAGTCACACGAATTGCATAAATGAAGAGTAAGCAAATTTTTTTAATGTTCAGATGTAAAACGCTGATCATCTGTTGTGTAAAATTTTTTTTTCACGTCATTTTTACATGGCGTACGCATTTTTAGATACTTGTAAATCTAAATTTACGAGAAAGTGTGTAGAATTCACGATGTAATGTAAAAAAATAAAAAGGACTATAAACCAATAGGCATCACGTGATTTTTTTTTTGATTTTCTTTTAGTTATTATTGTGTCCTTTCTCCCATAAACGACGCTTACAATAGAAAGGGAACTTTATTGCGTTTCCATAAATCAGTACATCTTTGGCATTTGTTGAATGCGGGTCGCGGTTCGTGGACTTTTAATTTTTGTTTTTAATTTTTTCAATATCGTCGCAATGTTGAAGATAATAATTAAAAGAGTGCTAATGGAGTGCGGAGAATTTTTTGTAGTAATTCCAAAGTAAGTGATTTTGCTTTTTCTGCATTAGTAGGAGATAGCTTTGGGTGCAGTGCAGATTACATGTATTTTGTGGTGACCGGACAACTCAGAAAGAAACCAACTCAGAATCACTTCGGAAAAGTCATTAAGAATGATGAAAAAAATATTTAAAATTGGTCAAATAGGTCACGTTAGGATAGGGCTAAGGTATATTTTAAAATTATTTTTTTCATAACTTTTAATGACTTTTCAAAGGGGTGTTGAGTTGATTTTATTCTCAGTTGGCATGGAACCCTTTTTGTAATGATCGCTTGCTGTTCTTTTAATGAGATTAAGAATGAGATACTTAGATGATTTGATCACGTATCTAAGTTGAAAGGAAGTGCTAAAGTAAAAGTTATTGAAAAGGAAATCAGTCTTCCAAAACGACATTGAACTATTAAATATTTCAGAAGGGTCGGAATAAAAATATTTTTTTTTATAGCTAGGAATGAAACAAGGCATTGAAGAAAATGTGAAATCTGAAAAAATTGCCCTGATCAAATGGAACTATGGCAACCCCAATTGGAATATGATGTAACACTGAAGGGAGTGAAGACATGGTGGATATGGGGAAGGAGAAGATTCGAAAGTGGCAATCTAAGCGTTCTGCATAACCCTGCAGGAAAAATGAGTGATGGATAATTGGATATTTTACACCAGTGTCCTGTGAAACTCACCTGGAAAATGTAGGGCTCTTGCGTGTTAATCTGACCAAATAATCTATAATAATCACTTGGTTATTTCCCCGAATGGTACGCAGAGATGATGGAACGCCACGTAACTATGTCTCCTTGCTTCATTCACGTTCATGCAGAAAATAAAATATAAAATACTCTTCGGTTATTCTGTGTGACCTGTCTCACGTATTTGATTCACCATAACCTCCACGGGGATGTTTTACATCAGCATGCATTATCCGCATCAGCCCCATCTCCTTCCCCTCCCCACTACCTTCAGCCTCACAACGTACCCCAATTGGGAATGCCATGGTCTCACCGGCTCCAGGCGGGAGCAGCTGGGACTCTTGTGAAGCATACATATAAAAAATAATAATTAAACGAATTAATTATTATTAAATGTGAATTATTTTTGTTATTGTTTTTGGGGTGTTATGCCGTGTTTCGCTACCTCCTTCTTTAGCCAACGTTTCGGACAGCGTTACAGTGTCCATCATCAGGGCAGATGAGCCCTGATGATGGACATCTGTAACGCTCATCTGCCCTGATGATGGACACTGTAACGCTGTCCGAAACGTTGGCTAAAGAAGGAGGTAGCGAAACACGGCATAACACCCCAAAAACAATAACAAAAATACTTTTTGGCCGTGAAAACCTAAAAACATACCCAAATGTGAATTAAATCAAATTTAATAAATTGTTCTTAAGTTCTACGAGTATTTTAGTTTTTTTTATTATTGTGACAGCTATTTCGGCTTACAAGGTCATTTTCAAACTTTGGTTAGGCCACTTAGAGATGACTTATTTATATGATTCTATTAACCGCCATAGAAATTTCAATTTTTACGGTAGACAAAATAATTTATTACCTTTATTATAAATATTAATAAAATATTTTAGGCACCGAAAAACTAAAACTTGGTGGAGTAAATAGACGTATATAAATAAATTGACTCATAGTGGCCTGACCACAGTTTAAAAATAGCCTTGTAAGATGAAACTGCAGTGATAAAAATAAATAAATAAATATATTATACATACTTGAAAAACTTAAAAATAATCTTATATTCTACTAATTAAACATAAAAACAATTCATAAAAGATAACAGTTACGATAAGCAAGAGTGAAAAAAATCTTAAAAGTGAAAAAGAGACAAACAAAGCAGTAAAATCGTAAAGACGTTGGCATTAACAAACTGAAACCGGCTACGGTCACAAATAAATTAAGTGGAAAATGGTTTTATATTTGTTTAATTCCACCACGAATTGTCAGAATTAAAAATAAAAATATTAATGCAGTATACCTACTGCAAATCAAACTTGAAACAATGAATACTTTAATAAATTAAAATAAACGTAAATAACCAACTCGATACAAAAACGCATTGTTCCATATTAATGGCTTTGAGTATAAGTATGGTAGGTAGATATTAATTATTATTGTTTCTCCGCTATTGAGATACTTAACTGAAGTTTGAATGTTATTTAGAATTTTAAGTAAATCATTCGATGAACTCAAATGTGCTTTGAATTTAAGTTTCATTTCTAAAATTGCTAATTGTGCGAACAATTCTGACAAGCGATAAAGTAAACTAGTCCCAGCAAGAGCTCATAAGGGTCGTCAGTCGTCAAGTCAAGTCGGTCTTTTTCTTCTCGCGCGTCTTGTTTGAAAACGAATGTACTAGAAAGATAACGTAACATATGATCCCCAGCGGGGACTAGTATTCCTACCCTTTAACAAAAAAATGTTTTAATTGTGTCATTTTCAGAATTGGAACTGATTTGTCAAGAATTTGCAGATGCCCGTGATTTTTCAGGGGGGTGCGTTAATCCATACTAATATTATAAATGCGAAACTGCTCGAGTTTGTTTATGACGCTTTCACGCATTAACCAATAAAAAGACTTTAAAAAATCATTCATCAATAGAAAGCTAAATTATATGCGAAGACTATAGTCTGTGTATGATGGCAAGCTCTGGCGTTATGAAATTATAAATATTTCCATACTAATATTATAAATGCGAAACTGCTCGAGTTTGTTTATGACGCTTTCACGCATTAACCAATAAAAAGACTTTAAAAAATCATTCATCAATAGAAAGCTAAATTATATGCGAAGACTATAATCTGTGTATGATGGCAAGCTCTGGCGTTATGAAATTATAAATATTTCCATACTAATATTATAAATGCGAAACTGCTCGAGTTTGTTTATGACGCTTTCACGCATTAACCAATAAAAAGACTTTAAAAATTCATTCACCAATAAAAAGCTAAATTATATGCGAAGTATGATGATGTCTGTGTATGATGGCAAGGTCTGGCGTTATGAAATTATTAATATTAATATTAATTTAGCGACAGAAAACGTATTTGTTATACGTTTTCTGTCGCTAACAAAAGCGAGTTAACGTCAGAAAAAAATCGTATCCATGGAAACGATGTTGATATATTTGTGGGCTCTAAGCTAGTAGGTACTCAGCCCCCTGGTCAGCTACTGCTCCAGAAAATTCAAATATTAGATAATGTTTTGTTTTTTTTTTGGACAAGCTTCTGTTTTGGAATAAATGTCAGATAAGAGTTCCTACATTAAAATATAATTCGTAACGATTATAAAGACTGAATAATAAATAGTGTATTTTTTTATTATATTAACAAACTTGCAAATATTTAATTAAAAATACACATCCGCAATGTTTGTATGCGCATAAATTCCGAACGAATGAACAAAATTGGATAATTCTTTTTGAGCTATAGCTTTATGAAATTTAGGTGGCAGGCGAGATGTTTGAAAACTGAATGTAAGGGAATGAATCTATGGAATGCGGGAGGGGGTGGGGGTGGGGAGGAGGTGGGGAAGGAGGAACTTAATTGATAAGTTCAACCGCTACAGTAATTTCCCGTAATACCATGCGAGCGAAGCCGCGGGGAAAAGCTAATCATCAATAAAACTAATTTCTGTTGTCCGTGTAACTCTGGTTCATTGAACTTAAATTTTCTTTTAATGTAGATGTCATCATTTTTTAAAATTGGAACTAATTGTGCAACGAATTTAGATAAAGCACCTATATACTTTTAATGTAATAGTTTTAAAAAATATATTATTTTAATTATCATTTTCGAAATTGTAATACCACTTTTTTTTCATTTATTTCTGGCTTTCATCCTTCAAGGGTGTTCTAGGCTATCATTTAAAATTACAGAGAAAGAAAAGGTGAATTTATATATTAATATTATTTAAATGTGCAAATTTCAGAATTATTTGGAAGATTGGAGTCGAACTCATACTTAGAAGAGATGAGATGTTGAATGGAGGGGAAGTAATTTTAAATAACGCTTGATAGAAGAGAGGATATTTATTTAGAGAGGGACAACCAAAAGTGATCTAAAGTTCCACATCTAGACCACAGAATGTACAATCTGGGGAGTCAAGGACGTGAATTTTATTCATGAAAACATGAATTAAATAATTCATGAAAACATGAATTAAATAATTCATGAAAACATGGGTAGGCGAAGCTAACAGTTCACAATGGAGTGCTGCTACCAACCCTGATACATGGCAGTGAGGCATTGAACTGAAGTATAAAAGTAGACTGATTGCTGTAGATATTAAATCTCTGGGGCGAATTTGTGGTAAGACGTCGTGAAAAATATGGTGATTCGTCAAGAATGGAAAGCGCATGAAAGCGTAATGAATAAGACTGAGAAATGCACACTTACATTGCTTGGCATTTCGGCTGAACGAAAAAGAAATGTAAGAAGAATACGGCATGCTGCTGCGAACAATAGAAGAAGTCGAGGACTCCCGAAGAAGACATGGCACTATCAAGTGAATCAAATACTTGAACCGGGTCATGTCAGCAGTCAGAATAACAGAAAGATGTATATATATGAATGAGGAAAAGAATATGCTCCAATACCGGTCCGTCCTCTCTGCCTACAACTGTGGAAAACGGCACAATAGATAATTAATGGATTTTCCTTAAGGCCGCACTCTTGAAACGCACAGCGCTGAAAAAGAAGAAGATGGAGAGATATGTAATTACGAGTGTTGGACAGAGCGCGCTAATATGTTTAGTCGTAGAATAGCAGCGAAAATTGCGAAAAAGCTTAATAAAACATGACGCGTTTAAATTAGAGCAAAAATCTCGTGGAACGCATCTTAAGTATCATTTAAAGAAACATTGTGATTTTTTTCACAAATATAACTTGTAAAATAAAAGAAATAGACTTGTTTAAACAATTTTCGGAGTTTACTTTGCGATTTTTTTCTATCGAGGGAATTTCATATAATTTGCGTTTCGGCGTTGAACGTATCTAGATAGTATCTTCAAAAATAACATATATTTTTTTAAGAGCTTAAAAACTTCAAATGTTTAAGGGAGATATGTAAGAAATCGGTCGAAATACGAATAGTAGACCCTTAACACGTTTTCTGGTTCGTAACCCATTTTCGTGGAAAATGTCGTTCATAGAGTATCCGTGAGATATTTCAATCAATGTTAACTTGGCTGTTTTTTTAGGCAGTTTGTTTTGTAAAATCGGTTTAAAAATCAGGAAAAACTCACGAACCGAGATTGGATAGAAAATGTAAATCTCTCCTAGGAATCATATTGCACGATCCCTTGTTATTAGCACCCACGAGAATACGCTATAAGCTTCGAAAATAGCAGATCATACTTTACCGTTTATTTGCATTTGCCTATTGGTGTTGAAGTACGTAATAATAAAAACCTACTATAAATAAACAGAATACCGAGTACAATTTTCTTAAAAGATTCTTTTAAATTTTCCTAAAGAGGGACAATTTTTTGAAGTGAAAACATCTTTATAACCGTTGCGATTTGAAATTCGATGAAACGGAAGTTAGCGACACTAAAAAGAGACAAACATGCACATCTAAAGGATTTAGCCTGCGAAAGAATGAGAAACAATAAAATATTTATTTATTTCACATACTTGTATTCCATATACTCAGTCCAGATACATTCGTTTTCAAACAGCTCGCGTGCCATCTATTGTAATTTTTTTTATACAAATTTTTATTTTTCATATATTACATTTATTTTTCGTATTTTTATAAACAGTATATCAAATTTGGTACCTAACATAGGTACTTATTTAAAATATCTATAATTCTTGATTAGATTAAAAGTATTCGATTTTGTTTAGTACTCGTATCTTAGGTGAGTACTCAAATATTCATTAATTTAAAGTTTATTCGAAAATTGAATTTTGATTGAATAATCGATGGTTATTCTCAAATTGTGACATTTTTGACAGTTTTGTAAGAGTTTTTGTAAAGATTAAAAAACTTTTTAAATGTTTTGTCCTGTGGTTGTAAAAACCCAGAAACCTTTGCGAGGGTGGAAAGAAGGTATTTTGAAAGTTTCAAACATTTCCGACGCCTAATATAGTAATACATAAACAACGTAAACATACTTACATGAATACATATACGCGAGCAAGCAAACATACACTCATTTTTATATATAAAGAGTACAAACTTTTTTAGAGAAATATAAGATAACTAATAATATTAAGTTACAATAAGAAATAAATATAGACAATGACTAAATTCAAATATGAAATTGATTGACAAGAAAAAGAATTGGATTGCTTAAATACATTGCTAACATGAAAAAGAATTATTTTACCCTTGTGATTATTATCTACACTTCATGTCATTTTATTTCATTAAAAATGCCTCCAAGTAATAGTCAACTTTTGAGACCTTGAGAGAACAAAACGTTGAACCTTTAGCCCTCCCTTATACGGAGAAAGTTCTTATTAATTAATTTCATATGTACACCCCAAATTATTTTCTGAATATTTGGATTTTTTTTTTACTTGACATTGTCTTGGCAAACAAGATGTATGATAATTTAGAAAGAATTTGTTAGCGGAGGATTTGAAAAGATTCTGTTAAAATAAAAGACGAAAGCAGTTTTTCAACCAGTCTGGTTTACCAAACTTTAAATCTAAATCTTTAGGATGGGTTGTTTCAAAAAATTTGATGGATTCATCAAATATTTGAAGTTGATTTTCACGTTCTGTGTAAGTTCTATTCAAGTTCTGTCATTACATCTTTGTAGGACAGTTGCTTCACAAAACTGAAATAATCACAGAACTTGAACAGAACGTGAAAATCAACTTCAAATATTTGATGAATCCATCAAATTTTTTGAAACAACCCGTCCTTAGTGTATTTGGAGATCAAAATCTATTACTTTTTTATTGTGTGATCACTCTCTGACCATACTTTGTAAAGTCGGGGAACTGTACCGCACACCCCGGTTTGACGATATTGTGAGTAGAGTTAAGGAAGGGTTTTTAAGTGGTTAATGCATGTTGCTGCAAGAAATCCGGAGTAATTTGAAGAAGAAAGATAAATGACAAAAGGTTATTCTACAAACGTGTCGTTTAGCATTTTGATTGTAAAAGAATCGTTCAACAATTAATTCGGTAAAATTAATATTGTAAAAGAAACTATCTTAAGATCGATCTGCCCAGAAAGGAATCATGGTTGCCGCTCTTTGAAACAAATAGCACACGCACATTTTTGGTGTTCTCCACACAGAAGCTAATTTAAGATATTATAATAAAATTTAGCTACAGCATCACCAGTACCTGTTCAAAAAATAGTGTGTCTTCTCTCCACCGTATACCGCATTAATAAAAATTACAAGTGTTATAGTTCACACGTGGTAAAAGTGAAATCTTTTGAAAACTAAACTTCGAGAGAATGACACGAATGCAGAGTACCAGCAGTAGGATAATTTTAGGGTGTATTTATTATCATATTGTTACAAAGTTTAAAAATTATTTTACATTTTATTCTTCGAAACACAGCACAAAGAGGAGGCCGATAGGCTACGAAGTACCGTTCAAAGAGGACACAGATTAGTTTATCTCGTTCTCTCGCAGGCTAAAATCGATAGATGTATGCGTTTATCTCTTTTTGGTGTCGCTTTTTCGTTTCATCGAGTTTCAAATAACAACGGTGCTAAAGAAGCCCTCCCTTCAAAAACTACGTATTTTACAGATTTTCAGTTTTAGATTCGGCCGCGCTCATTCCGAAAATTATACCTAAATGTGTTTTAAAGACAATTTATCAACGTGCATTTCAATGTTGACTTCGTAAAAAAATCATAAATTAATTAAATCAACCCAAATTTGAGTAGCTATCACTCAAGTGAATCCAGCGAATTGATTTGCTCCTAGGTTCACTTATCCACATCTGCCAATGAACAAAAGTTCGTTGAGTTATTGTGTGTCATCAATTGGCCCGATTGCTAAACTGTCAAATCGACATAATGAAAAGTAGACAAGTTGACAAATTGCAAGAATAATAGTGTATTTGTTTTATTTAAATTTTCAATTTAATTTAAACGCTCGTAGGGCTTTTTTTATTATAGTGTAGTACATGTTTTTGATTAAGTACAGGGAATTACAAAAAATATAAGAAAATAAATAGAGAATACATGAAATATAAAATATAAGAAACAAAATATAGGTGACATGAAATATAAAATATAACAAACAAAATATAGGTTACATGAAATATAAAATATAAGAAACAAAATAAAGGTGACATGAAATATAAAATAAAAGAATCAAAATATAGGTTACATATATATTATAAGAGTTGACACAAGTAGGTAACATATTGATGTTTATAGTTTTATTATAAAAGTTCCAATATGCTGACTTTAAGTTTAGAAACCGATTGATAACGATAGACATCGATAGAACCATATTTGTTTCCGAGTGTACGAAGCCTTTGAATTGGAGAGTTTGAATAGTGTGGAATACGAAGAATTAACGGGTTACCAGATTGCCAGATCAGCAGTTTGCCAGATTGCCAAATTGCTACATTGCCAGATTACCAGATTGTCAGATTTCATGACACATACATACATTACTATTATTATTATATTTTTATTTATAAAAGGCAGTATAGCCGTTTATGTATTTAAAATTAAATTAAATTAAATTACAGCCCTTTTTAAAAAAGGCTAAAATTGTTGTTACATTCACGTTTTTTTCAGGAGCACGCCGCCCATATCGGACAGTGAGATCATGCCGCCACCTCCGCCTCCACAGCGTCAGAAAAAGAGTAAAAGTTCCAAGCCGTGTAAGCCTCGTAGGTCAAGAAGGATAAGAAATCATCCTCCGATCAACTATAGCGAGGACGACGCACCGGTCCCACCCCCTTCGGCCCCGCTGACTCCACCACCGTCACCGCCAGCTTCACCTACACCATCAGAAGAGCCTCCCCCACTACGGTAAAATACTTTTCATATCATTTCAAAGTTTGTACATTTTTAATCTAGTCTCCTTCAACGAAAAAGGCCCTCCATTGATATGCTTGGTGTAACTCTAAGTGACCAGCTCAGATGTGGGGCTCCATCGAAGCCAGAGTTAAATTAGCCTCTCAAAAACTAGGAGTACTGTATAGGGCCCGCAGATACTTTAATGTATACAACTGCTAACCCTGTACAAATCGCAGGTGCGCCCCATGGTTGAATTTGGCAGCCACCTCTGGTCTAGGATCACGAAATACTTTAAAAAATCCTCTGTGCAGAAACGTGCGGTCCGTTTGATAGTATCTCTCACCTTAAGGGCTTCCGCTCACGGAGAAACTGAAAAAAAACTGTTCTTGACGCAATTGCAATCAACCTCCTTAACAAAATCGATATTTTTCTGATCTGACGTGTCAAAACTTGACAGTTTGTGAATCGCTACCGTGGCAACCTGTCAACAACAACTGAAAACAATGCAACTGAAAAACCAGCACTGCTGGTTGCCGCGGCAGTGGCGTTTCAGTTGCATTGTTGACAGGTTGCCATGGTAGCGGCTCATGAACTGTCAATTTTTGACATGTCAGATCCAAAAATATCGATTTTGTTAAGGAGGTTGATTGCAATTGCTTTGAGAACTGAGTGCAATTGCTTTGAGTTTTTTTCGGTTTCTTAATGAGCGGAGGCTCTAACAAACGGTATTTAATCTTTAGGGCACAGACGTCAGAATTTGTTTAATTAAATAAAATCGATATTGAGTTATTGGTTAAAAATGCTTGCACGTAGAATAATCAACCGGTAGTGTTGCAATAATAAGATAATTTGAGTTGAATTGGTGTATTAGGTACATGATAGTTATATTATATATTATTTATTTATACTATTAACAATGTTTTTCTTTTCTTTTCAGGAGGAGACGGTACTCACGCAAGGTACTGGAATTATTTGAAATACTGTATGGCCCGGAATGAATGAAGGAATGCTGAAATTGACAATTTTGCAATTTATTGTACCTACTCATAAATGTATTATTATAATATTTAATTGGTGCGCAATCATTTTCTTCATTACTTTTAAACTTTAAGATAAAAGTTTTAAAAATGAATGTTACTTTTTTGATGAAAAAAAAATGTATTGTGGAAAAACTTTGGATACGTGTTGTTTAGATAACCAAATTATTATGATTCATGATAATTAATGATTCCCATTGGCCGGGAGACCTGTTGATCTTCGGCCCCTTACGTAGCGGCATAATTTGTAGTCGGAGGCCCTCTTAACATTTGGGTGCCGCATAACTCGTTGCACTCACTACCTATACGTTCATGAAATTCCTTAAAAATCAATATATATTATAAAAGAAAGTCCAAAAAAACGTGCGGCTCGCAAAAACTCAGAAACGAGCCCCGGTACGATCAAGAGAGTTATATGGTGTAGTAGATCTCTATCCCCCCTCCAAGATGACGGTTTCCGTTTTTACCTAAAGGGCGTGCTTTTAAAGATATAAGGGCCTGAAGTTTCGTTTATATTGACTTTTTTCGCTGATTTCTAGATTTCTGAATGTTGTGTCGTAAACCCATGGATCGTGATCAATATTGAAATCAAATCAATCGAATTTAGTGATTCTGTGATTCATATTGGGATCCGTCAATACGTTAGCCTATACGTTCAATAAATATCACGATATTTGATCAATATTGACCGAACACAATAAATATTTAACGTGTAGCGTAGCACTCCGATTGATGATCCGTATTGATAGATCACGACCCAACTATATGGATAGTAGCTAACGCCTAACAATATCTAAAGGAAAATAGTTTTATTATAATGAGTCCTATAATCGCACTCCCATAATTTTCAAAGTTTTAATTTTTCAAAGCTCGTCAAAACTATCAACATCTGAAGAGGCACGCGAGAAGTCGTACGTAGGGACCTCGGTTAACAGTAAGGCCATTATTATTGTATACGGGTCGGTATTAAATTAACGAATAATCCCACAATAAATAATTAAATATATTTTTTTAACATGATCGCCGACGTGAATATTTTAAAAATAATTTGTGTACCGTAGTTTGAGTTCATGCAGCACTGCATCGCACAAAATTGCCCACATTCCGTGAGGGAGCGGTCTTAACTTTTGTCAGAACCCGCCGACCAATCACAGGACAAGTCTCTTATGGTGTTAATCCTTTCCAAGAGTAATTCTTTTTAATTATATAAACATAATAAAATTTACATTACAGAATTGGCGTTTCTTGAGATATGTGAATATTTTTTTAAGTAATATTTTTTCACTCAAGATCCGAATTAATCATCAAGTCGAAAATCGGATACATTGTTTGGTACACCCTCTACCTTTAAATATTTTTTTTTGTTTTTTCTTGTCTCGATTTTTGAGCTCTAAATATTAGATACGAGTAACATAAATCATTATTTCAGTTCGAGAAATGAAAATAGATTTAACAACTTGATTTAAAAATTCACACGCGGTAGAAGTGAAACCTTCAGAAAACTAAAGTAGACTAGAGGGAGAGCACCGCACAAAGAGAAAACCTTTACTATCTCGTTCTCCAAGAGGCTAAATCATATATTCTTTTAGTGTCTCTATTTTTCGTTTCATCGAGTTTCAAATCACAACGGTGCTAAAGAAGTTTTCACGTCAAAAATGGGGCATTCAAAATACATATCTTATATCTAGTACAAAGTTGATGTTTTACATAATGGTCATTCCTACACATCTTTTTCAAGTTGATTATATTATTCATTTGGATGTAATATTACTTAGCTAAACAAATAATGCATGTATAAGTGTTTTTTGTAAATATATCTACATGTTTAAATATATCTAAAACCTTTCTTTTATCAAGTTCATTTAAGCTAACAACATTCATTTTAATGTAATTTTCAAATTGTAACGTGTGTTGTATTTTGTTGTTCTACTAAATATATGTGTGTATGTATTTTGAGTATTCATGACCTCTATATGTATTTTCAAAAATATTTTTTCCTCCTAAAGAATATAGTGGGAGTATTGCTTTCCCTTGAAAAACGACAAAGCCAAAAGGCCCAAAAGCTTTGACTTCAGAAAACAGAAATATTTACCTTTATTCTTCCGGAGGCCGTGTGGAATAACATTAAACTTAGTATCTAGTTACTCAAGCTTCCCTCGTTAAAACAATTTGATATCTAAAAAAATTCCATATCTCACCATGGAAGTGGCATTGACAGCTTTTTTTGTGAATACCGCAAAACTGCTCCCAACTCTGGAGCCAGTGAGACTACGGTATCCCTAATTGGGGTAAGTTGTGAATCTGGAAATAGTGGGGAGGGGATGGAGATGGAGGAGAAGAAGGTTAAGAAGTTCCTATTTATCTATATTTGGATATCAAACAAGATAAAGCCATTTCAAGCAACGTTTCAATTCTGAATGAAGGTCTGCATGGCACCGTAACTTCCAATCTGGAACGTGCCGCAAATACATTATGTATTATTTTTAATGAACGAATTGGGAAATAGCACAAATTAATACGATAAATTTTACTTACGCATTCCGGGTTTTGAACCCGCGATCTCCGGATGTTGCATTAACCCAAGAATCCCAGACAATTATTATTGCGCCGGGACTCACCGTTCGAGAGTTGTTGTTGCAACTTAAGGCTTTTGCTGTAAATGATCTTATTTTTTTACAATTTGTGTATAAGTTCGCAATAAAATTAAGAATCCGCAATAAGTTCGTATTTTTCCTTCATATTTTGTGTGAGTACCACATAAAATAGAAATGTTTATAGTAGAAATGTTGTGAAGTTGAAGGAAGTGGGGAGGAGGTGGACACGGGAAAAGAAAGGTTATCATACCCTGAATGTTAGACCTAGCGACTGAATAAACCTACGGCACTTCAAGTATCTCAAAGTTTTGATTTTATTATTTTATCAATTACCTTTCTATCTCATACATTTCTATCTCACCATACATGGAAAATTCTCTGAGGGACGGTTAGCACACCAAACGCGAGCCCAACATCATTTGTTGCTCAGTGCTTCAAAGGATCCGACTTAATACCGGCATAGTCAGCGTCAGTCGTGGATATTTCCCGATTTTCAATACAAAATTTTCCGGGATCATGAAGATGCCGCACACTCGAATATTTCTTTAGAAGCGAAATGAGTAACAAATCTATCTATTTACAATTTCTAGGTCGACGGAACTATTTTCAACTTTAACGTCATAGCTATCACGAGAAAATACTAATTTCCATTGCCATTTTAAATAAATAAGGAAATATTGAAAGGAGCGACGAAATTGATAAAGTAGGTTTGAATTTATATTTCATAGACAAGTTTGCATTGACAATAATATAAAAGTAGGTGCTCGTAGACAGGTATGTCTGGAATCGCGTTTCACTAAAAAGAATTAAAAAAAAACGAACCAAAATTTTGATGACAAAAATTGAAAAATATATATTTTTATATTTACGTTTTGGCTCTCATTCTGAAAAGCAACGTACGATCCATGCAACACACGTGTAAATATACACAATATGCTATTAACTGTTATGCAATTTGGGAGGCGGGTATGGGTACCGCCGCCCTCGGAACTATTTATTGAATTACCAACACCTCTGCCATGCAACACGGGCGCCCGGGTTCATACTACGTATTGCTATATTAAGCGTAGGAAATGTTTGAAACTTTCAGAAGACCTTCTATCCACCCCGCGAAGGTTTCTGGATTATTACTACCACATGACAATGCATCTGAAAAGTTTTTTAATCATATTAATGAATAACAAATGTTAATGGATATTTTAAATATTCCTACTTTAGAAAACAGACGAAAAATTAACGACCTAACCTTTTTATTAAAATTATAAAATTCTAAATTCGACTGTTGTGAACTCTTGCAATTGATAAATCTACGTGTACCTATACCTGGCTACTAAAATTTGATCGCTAAACCCGACTAAAGTCATTTGTGGTTTTATATTTTAGGTTAATAGTGTCAGATTTTCCAACGAAAACGGCGCTATATAACTAATTATTAGTATTTTTGACCGGTCAGTGATTGAGTGGGCATTGCATTTGGGTCCCACCCGGGCGTCGCGTGTTCGATTCCTCGGCTGGCTAAGTCCTCCATCACGACACAAGCAACATATTTCGCTTAGTGTGGTGGTAGTAGGAGATTTTCAAACATTATTGGGTTACCCGGGAATGTTTGTCTTTCTTTTTAAAAAAGAAATAAACATTGGTAATAACATCTAATAAATGAAAATGTATTGACATGTTTTGGTCATCTAATAAATTTCAATGTTTGGACATATCAATGATATTCAAACATACATTGAATGTATTTCGTTATGTCAATGAAGCAGAGAAAATTTGGCAACCTTAGTTGAGGGTCGGACGGACTGGTACCGTACATTGTCCAATACAAGTGATTCTCAAACTTTATCTTTGTATGTTTTAAAGGGCGTACATAATGTGAAAATGTTTGAGAATCACTTATCTAATTTAAGCGCAACTATAATAGTCACGTGACCTTATTCTTTTTGAAAGACTCTTTTTTCTGTTTGATGTCATTTTCCGTCGGATGAAAGTTCTCAGTAAAAGGAATAATAATTTTATTTGCCGGAATAATTTATGCTAAGTTGAATTCAACGTTTGTTATGGAGTGTGAAATTGTGAATAAAGATAGGAAATTATTTTATGATGTATTTATCAGCAACTGTTGCAAATTTTCCGACAGCAGATTACGGTCAGCGTATAAAATATATTTTTAAATGTTTTACCACTTCAAAAAAATACAGTTTTTTTAAATCAATTTATACTTCATTTTGCATTTACATTCACAATAAAATAAATTGGAAAAGTTTGAAGTAAAACGATTTTTTCTTTTATTGGAAATCTTTGCAATTAGTAAGAAAAGTATAGAATTCTTCGGGCACACGGATACTCCCATAACACAAATCTGTTGGATTATTTTGATTCAGTAAGGAACAAGTTGAAAATAAATACTACAAAAATATTTTCGACAAAAAGAATCAGAGTGTGCAATTCACATGCGGTAGAAGTCAAACCTTCAGAAAACTAAAGTAGACAAGAGCGGGGAGACCCCGAAGCACTTTATTTTTACCACTGTGAATAATGATTTTTTCCATATTTTTGTCGTCGAATTCCAGTGCACCTTTTCCTATGCATTTGGTCATCTTACAAGTATTTGTGTTTCTTCTTCGGAGTCGCCAGATGTCGCTTTCTTTTGTATTTTCTTTTTTTTAGCCTGTTCATTTTGGAGTGCTTTGAAAATTGAATATTGATTTTACAAAAAAAATTTTTTTTGGATTTCGTAGGATTCGATCCTTGGTCCGCTAGGCCGCTGAGGTTCATCAGGCGCTTTATACCACTACACCAGAGACTTGTGGGACCATGGATTTATCGTGTTATATTGGAACCGAGTACCCGTGAATTAAATTAATATTTTATTGCTACCTCATTCTCTCGCAGGCTAAATCCTAGTGTTTATCTCTTTTTAGTGTCGCATTTCAAAACATAACGGTGCTAAATAAGTTCAAATTCTTCATTTTTGCCTTCTAATACAAAAAATACACGACTTCAGATTGCTGTAATTAATGTAATGCTGTATTGCAAACCATTCGAACCATATTCTCGTAGATAGACAAAATGGTGAATTCTATTAATGGTGAACGATCACCATTCAGAATCGAAACATTGCTTGAAATGGCTTTAAACGTGGTGACCCTGAGTAGTTAGGTAATTCCCAGCTTTCTTTTAATTCTTCCCTTCCCTACTATTTTCAGCCACAAAACATACCCCAATAAAATTGGAGATGCCATAGTACACCAACCCGTGAGGAACAATTGGGCGTTTTTGATATTAAAAAAACATAATAAATACTATTCGTTTGAAATCTGGCAACTATTCTTAGTTCCTCCATTCGAATTAATCCGTGTTCTAATTAATTGATGAATCAACTTCAGTTCCACTCAGCGCTGGCGTCACAACGCATTACGTGATTACTCAGTGAAATTATGCCTTCAATGACATTACAGCCAAACATTTTTATTCTAATAACAACGCAATATAAAAGAAGTAAAGCCAAAAGTCACAAGAGACCAACATTTCATTTACACTTTTTTTCTTCAAATAATGTCAGGAATCACTGGTTAATCCGATGAATGGCAAGAGACCATGTTTGTCCCAGCTAACATGTCTCATATAAATCGCCTAATCGTAACTTCCTTACAATCAAAGTGAGAAATATGTTTTAAACGGTGTTAGAAAAGCAAAATATATAGTCAAACCTAAAAAAGGACTACTAAAAAAGTAAAATGCTAAGTTTTGAATCGCAATTTGAAAAAAAAAAAATAGAAATTTTAAGAATTTTTTTTATAATTATTTTCATATAAAAAGACAAAAAAGTGAGGTGACAGCGAGGTTAATAATACATTCGTTTTTTATTTTTTTCATTATCAGTAATTTTAGTTACATAAAACGTGAGGTGAGCCATTTTTAAAACTCTTTTATGTTTGCATACAAAATTTTTATATTTCAAAAATTAAAAGTTAATTTAACTAACTAACTAACCATCACGCCGTTTCCCCGCAGGGGTTGGCAGAGAGGACGGACCGCCAAACAACTCGGTCCTGGCACACACTCTTTGCTTCACTCACATTCATACATCGTCCCATACATACTCTTCTATTATTCTGACTTTTGACATGGCCCGACTCAAGTATCTGATTCACTTGATCGTGCCATGTCTTCCTCGGGCGTCCCCGACTTCTTTTACCATTCACATTTGCATCATATATTCTTCTTACACTACTTTCTTCGTTCATTCGCTCTACATGCCCAAACCATCTGAGGGTCCCTTTCTTAATCTTACTCATTATGCTTACATCAGCCTTACATTCTTTGCAGATCTCCACATTTCCACAGTTAATTTAAAATTATAATATTTGAAAACGTATTTCATCACCTTTCGAAAACAGTTTTTAGTTTTGGGATATTTTCAGAAATATTCCATTTATTTGCATTTTATTGTCAAACGGAAATATTTTGATCATCTGATAAATACGCCAAATTTCTGAAGGGTTAAAGTAAATCCCTTAACACCCCGTATGTTGGTTATAGGTCCCTAGCTACGCATTTTTTTATTAAAATATTTTTTACCGAAAGCTCTTCTGAAAATTCGCATTCTCGCTTAATTGTTGAACATAAACACGTTTGAACCTCGAGTATGGTTGCAACAGAATTTTCAATTTACAAATTACTTAAATCTGCCACATTCGACGGCCGAAACAATTACAATTTGTGTAATTTTAATAATTAGCATCTAATATAATAATGCCATAATAGATTTTATACGTTATCGCCTCCGACATGTTTAGCCCATTTTTCGTACAATGTTGCGGTGTCCATCATCAGAGCAGATTTGACATCACGTGGCTTTAGTTCAACTGCTGTCCGCCTGCAAAGTTTTCCGGGTTAAGCTGAAAAGGAATTTCCCACCATTATTGTGAGATAACTATTTCTGCCCACACAATACAAATACCTTTGATATCCCTGAACTTGTGGAATCTACGTAGAATAATGGTGACTCGTATTCTTCTTCCTATTTCTATTTGATTTTCGCCAAGGTTAAAAAATAGTATGATTTACAAATCTACACCTAAATCCGATACACATCAAAAAGTAATATTTATGTTTTACGGGAAAATGACGTTAAAAATACAATTTTAGTAGAACACAACTCTCTTTTTATAACTTTTGAAGGTTATTCCCATCAATGTAATACATCGTTGAAGAAGATAACAGTAATAATCTCATCGAAAATATGAAAGAGAACAAGACACAGAAAAATAAAAAGATAACGGTCGCAACTGGAACACGAACCCAGAACCTCTCGTCTTAACGGGACGAATGTCTCTACCAATTCGGCTACTACCACATTCTATCAAACCGTCATATTTGTCAATCTCATATTAAAAAAATTTTTAGAATTAATAATATTATCTCCGACTAATTTTTCCATATTATAGGCAACTACCTTTTTCATTGGAAATAATCGTTCTAAGAACTAGTTTGTAACCTAGATAGCGTCTCGGATAAATATATCCGATTTTATTTTTACACGGAACACATATTGGTCTTTTTATAAAAGTCTAAATGAATTTTGTTTTTAAATGACCCAATATTAATTTTAATAATAATTTAATAATTTAAATAATTTTATAATTTTAATAATTTTATAAAAGTCTAAATGAATTTTGTTTTTAAATGACCCAATATTAAAACTGTTCCCTTTGTAAATTGTTCCCTATTGCCCCTCTTCCCTCTATCCATTCTCACCTTTCCATTGACTATGTCTATTACTTAAATTGTGTTGTCCATGTCTATGAACATTGTCTTTATCTATTATTTATAATAAGTTTTAAGTAAACCCTGAAGAAGTGAGCATAGTTCATGAAACAAGTTGGTTTTATAAACAATAAAAGTGGTAAAAACTAAGTATTTAATTAAGGCGGTGCTTCTCGGCTGAAAAAGAAGAAGATGGAGAGATATGTAATTGCGAATGTTGGATAGAGCGCGCTAATATTTTAAGTGATAAAATTGCAGCGAAAATTGCGAAAAAGCTTAATAAAACATGACTCGTTTAAAATAGTGCAAAAATCTCGTGGAACGTATCTTAAGTGTCATTTAAAGAAACATTGTGATTTTTTTCACAAATACAACTTGTAAAATAATAGAAATAGACTTGTTTTAAATCATTTTCGGAGCACACTTTGCGATTTTTTTCTATCGCGGGAATTTCATATAATTTGCGTATCGGCGTGGGACGTATCTTAAAAAATAACATATATTTTTTAAGAGCTTAAAAACTTCAAATGTTAAAGGGAGATCGAAATGTAAGAAATCGGTCGAATTCGGATAGCGGCGGCTTAATATTGAAATATTATTTTCTTCAATGTACTTTCCCGCCATGGTTTCTGTAAACAAAATCACAATCACAGTAACCTTGCGGCGGCTGAGCTCGAATTGCTCGTCAATTTGTTGGTTTTCCGCTGAGTGCATCTATCACGACATCTGGGGTGTAAAAGGTGTATCTATAATAGTTCTGCACTTTGAAGTGTGCAGTGTTCGATAGGGTGGGTCTTCAAAACTTTTCTTTCGAAGTATTGTTACATTTAAAACCGCATTCGAAGAAGGTTGGTAATACACGTCCGATTTTTCATCCAATAGACAGTCGGAATTCATTTGCGCCGTGTGTATCTGTTGAAGCAGTCAATAGACATCCGATCGATTCTGGCCGATGTTTGAAGTGAAAACTTCTTAGCACCGTTGTGATTTAAAACTCGATGAAACGATGAGCGACACCAAAAAGAGAATGTACATAAATCTATAGAATTTAGCCTAAGACACAATGAGATGGCAATAAAATTTGTATTTTATTCACGGGTACTCGATTCTAATATATTACGATAAATCCACGGTCCCACGCGAGTCCCCTTAATTGTGGTGGTATAAAGAGCCCGGCAAACATTTGCAGATATTCAGCCGACCAGGGATCGAATCCTACGAAATCCAAAAAAAAGATATTTATTTTTGTAAAATCAATCATCTTCGTGGTCTTCCACTCTTGTCTACTTTAATTTTCTGAAGGTTTCACTTCTCCCGCGTTTGAATTGCACACTCTGATTTTTTTACCGATCCCGTTGTATGAAGACCCGCGGTGACTACTTTTGCATAGAAGTGAAATGCACGTCCGACTTTTTCTTCCGACTCATTATTTTGCAAATGAGTATTTATTTATTATTTATATTTATTTATTTATTACCTTTTCTGTAGGCTAAATCTTATAGATATGTGTTTATCTATTTTAGTGCTTTTATTTTTCGTTTCAACGAGTTTCAAATCACAACGGTGCTAAAGAAGTTTTCACTTCAAAAAACCACACGCACTTTTCTTAAAATGGCTAAAAAAACATCGGTATTACCCGAAGGTACCTATCTACTTAGGTCCCATGAAATCTGAAAATAACGTAAATAGTCATAAGCAAATTTTAAACATAAACGTAAATAGCCATTCGCAACCCCTGAAAGAACTACATTCCAAATTAAATACTTTAACGCCCCACCTTTAGGGTGGTACAGTATTTTATTATATCACTGTGTACAGTAGTACAAACAGCACACTGTGAGATAATTTGTTCACTTCGGGCGACGAGCCTCGCCCAGATCAAACACAATAATTAAACTCACCACACCAAACTACCTCAACCCAGGCCAGGACACTAAATCAAATCAGCCCGCTATTTATATTATAAATATTGAAGTGCTTCTTTTGAATTGTTGTGATTTGAAACTCGGATGAAACGGAAATGACGCATTACAGTACTTACGAAACGTCAAACTGCGCTCATTGGCCGCTTTGATTATGATCTCACTTTTCAAGGCCCCTATTGGTTGAAATATGAAACGGAAATGACGCATTATAGTACCTACGAAGCGTCAAAGTGCAATCATTGGCCGCTTTGATAATGATCTCACTTTTCAATGCTCCTATTGGTTGAGATTGTTTTGGTGAAGTTTCGCTTCTACCATGTGTGAAATGCACTCGATTTTTTCGGCTTATTGAATTATACTATTAACTAATCATCAGACCTAAGCAGAGAATAGACCACCACACAACTCTGTCTCGGCACACGCTACTTTCTTCAATTGCATTCATAATGCAGTCCAATACATAGTTTTCCGATATTCTCCGACTTCTGCTATTAATTTCTTCCGCACCATATATTATCCTAACACTCTTTTCGTAGTATATCTGCTCCGCATGCTCAAACCATATTAAATGTCCCTTTCTTAAACCTTACCATTACATTTACATCTGCTCTCATTCTTTCTGGATCCCATCATTTGTAATACGGTCATGCAAAGTTTAACCGCCCTTATGCCTCAGAGCATTATTCTACAGTATTCAGTCAACTTTATAGGCTTAAAAATAAGAGGCCAACATGATTCAATGTTCTGGCCCGGGCTGAGGTGGTTTTGACTACACGAGCAGAGCGATGATAGAACCTTGAATTTTCACCAAACATAATCACAACTCTGCATCGTCTGCATGCAGTTTGTAATCTTTTTAAGGCTTCTGATAATTAACTATTTTCAAAACCCTTATTCCCTCGACTCAAGGGCGTTTTTTTTATATTTTCTTATGGGAAATCACGCGTTCTTTTAATATATATTTTTTTTTTTCTTCAATCTTTATTCGAATAACTCTTGTTTTAATAGCTTTTTGAAGGTTATACCCATCTATGTAATATATCATAGAAGAAGAAGATTACACTTGTAAATCTAAATGAAATATGAAAAAAAAACACGGCACAGAAAAATAAAAAATTACATGTGTGCAGTTCACATGCATTAGAAGTGAAACCTTCAGAAAACTATAGTTGACAAGAGTGGGGAGACTACAAAGCACCGTACAAAGAGGAGACCGATTAGTCTATCTCATTATCTCGTAGGCTTTGTCTCCTTTCAGTGTCACATTTTCGTTTCATCGAGTTTCAAATCACAATGGTGCTAAAGAAGTCTTCATTTAAAAAAATTAACATTTGTGCAATTTGCACGCGGTAGAAGTGAAACCTTCAGAAAACTAAACTTCGAGAGAATAAGACGAATGCAGAGAATCAGGAGTACGATAATTGTAGGGTTTATTTATTATAACATTGTTATAATAAATAAATCCTATATATTATACCAAGTTTAAAAATGATTTTATTCTACGAAGCACCGCACAAAGAGGACACCGATTAATCTATTTCATTTTCTCGCAGGCTAAATCCTATAGATATGTGCGTTTGTCTCTTTTTAGTGTCACTTATTTCCGTTTCATCGAGTTTCAAATCACAACGGTGATAAAGAAGTTTTCGCTTCAAAAGTTTGATCAATTCTCCCGAAGTAAGGTAAAAATGAGCATACCTCAGGCAACCGAGCTGACATGCGAAATCACACTTTGTCGCATACCTCTTCAGTGGTTGAGGGGGCGCGAATGTTTACTGTCGTTGCATAGTTTCTAAACCCTTTTAGATGATAATATTATCCTGGATTTGTGGGAATAACGAGCGTGAATTTCTGGTCAGAAATATCTTCTAGTTAGAGTACGTGTTTGAGGTTTTGGGTATATTGGCGTTGAATATTTTATTTCAGTAACCAACCTGTATTTTGTAAACCGTTGTAAACTTGTAAACTAGTGTAAACTGAGATTGGCTCCAGTGGCGTAGCTAGAACGGGAGATTTCCGAAGCGGACAACGGGGGGGGTGTAATGGGATAGGATTGCACGGGTTCTAACAGAATATTTACCACAACGGAGGGGGCGAAATGGAATAGTTGGTGCAGGTATTGGCTCTACTACGCTCCGTATAATTCGTAAAAAAAAATTTGACGGTCGAGTGTCGCCCCCCCCTTCGGGTGGCACCCGGGTGGGGACACCCCCACCCCCTCCTTCCCCCTTACTACGCTACTGATTGATTGTAAATGTTAGATTTTAGGTTCGTTCTAAAATCTCGTGAGTTGTGTAGTTCATTTTACTTGTTGAAAACCGAATATTGGGTAATAGTGGAGAATTTTTCACCAAGAGAAATATCAACAAATACTTTTTTTCGTAGGACAGTTTTAAGTGAATAATCATCACTCAGTGCAGTATTTTATAATAAGCTTTGAATATACATTCAATTAACTGTTGGGCATTATTCAAAAAAAAAACTGTGTACATTTGTGAAAAAACATGTTTATTAAAAGAAGAGTGATATTTACTAATTTGAAAAAAAAAACACAAAGTGAAATCTCTTGTGTTTAGTTGGGCAAAAAATTATTATTATTTATTAAACAAAGTTGGGTTATTCGTAACCCGGGAAAAATTGTCTTTCTTTTTAAATTAAAAAAAAAAATAAATCATCATAAAAAAAAAAACTACAACAACCTTACTAAAACTAAATTATTTAATAGTGGTCTACAAATATTAATCAGAAGTAGATAAAGCAGGCAGAACGAGAGTAATCGAGAAAAATACGGCGACACATGGGCAAGAAAGACAAACATTCCCAGGTTGCTTATATATGTCATCTTTGGGGATGCTGCGGGGAGGGTTTTTTTAAGGAAAGGAAGTTCTGGGAAGGAAAAAGTTATAAGAGGTGGATAGGAATCCGGGGGTCAGTATCAGCATCAGTGACGGTCGTACGAATCCATTCCTCCTACTGCGTCGCAAGATGATATGTCGAGATAGTCCTGGAGGTTATCCACCACATACCCGCCCCGGTATAAGTAACTGATGGTTACTCCTTCAGGGCTCTCACAAGGACTCAAATTTTTTTTTATGGAACGACTCTACATTTAATAAACGAAACTAGACCTCCAATGTCCCCGCATACGTTGTTAGGCAGCAGTATGAGATATAGTATCGAGATAGTCCTGCTGGAGAGGTCAAAGTGTCTCCCTTTGATGGCCTTTTCCGATCCGGCCTGCCATAGTTGTGGAGCATAGATGGTGAGCCGCATCCGCCACCAAGAGGTGAATAAACCTCGGTCCATGAACGGGCACTCATGCTAAGACACCAAACGTAGGTAACAATTTGGGGTACCTATTGGCGGAAGCATTGGTTATCCAATGAATGATTCCCGGTGTGGTACCTACCTATTGGTGGAAGTATTGTTATCCAATGAATGATTCGCGGAAAGGTACCTATGGGCGGAAATGTTTTTATCCAATTAATGATTCCCGAAGAGTCCCTATTGGCGGAAGCACTGGACATCCAAAAAATGATTCCTGGAGCGGTACTTGGAGTGGTATTGGCGGAAGCGTTGCTTATCCAAGGAATATTCCCCAAGTGGTCTATTGGCAGATGCATTGGTTAACCAATTAATGATTCCCGAAGCGATACCTATTGGCGGAAGCATTGGCAATGAATGATTCCCGTAGTGGTACCTATTAGCGGAAGCATTGGTTATCCAATTGGATGATTCCCGGAAAAAATGCCTACAACTTGACACTAAATTATTTATTTTCTTTGTTTCATGATTCCAAAAGACAAGACGGGTAAGTGATATTCTATCTATATAAACCTTTTACAAATTCCGTTCATTTACGAATATTGTAAACGTTTTTAATGGAATCCAATTTTGAATATTGTATCTAAAGCGAATTAATTGTAGTTTTGTGTTGTTGCTAAAGGATCCCACGTTCCGTTGTTCGGTAAGTGTTTAAACTTATTAGTATTTAAATGTTAAATGTTATTGTATATATATTTGTTTATACATATATGACAGGGTACATGCGCATAACTTTTTGATCTTCAATGTTTTTCACTACATCATCAACATTTTAAAAATGTTGTATTGTGTACTTGGTTCTAGGGATATTCATCGCCCACAGTTAACCGCGGGTTAAGATCACCGCCCACCAAAAGATGAAAATAAAATGTCGAATGGTGCTAAGGGCTGTTTGGACGATATTAATTGTAATGCTAACCTTTGTCATTTCTTTCAAGTTAATGGTTGTCAATTATTGTACTAAACTTGAAGTCACCGGCGATGCCCGGGCTTTACACAGAGTTTTCGTAATCAAATGTAGATAGTGACCTTTTTCTTGTTTTGAAGGTCACATGTGCAAAATTGCATCAACCTTGGCGTAAAACTGTAGATTTGAATACAAATCAAATCCATACCTCCCGCTCGTCCACCACATACTGATATCCTCTTTTATATGTATATTATAAATTTCAATCAATTTACACAAAACTTGGACAAATTATATATCAGAACATTTCTCATGAATCACTGTATCTATTGGTGAAAACCGCATGAAAATCCGTTTAGTAGTTTTTGAGTTTATCGAGAAAACACAGACAGGCGGGGGACGCGGCGGGGGACTTAGTGGTATAATATGTAGAGATAATTATTTTATTAAAAAAAATATAATTTCATATAATATTCCATGTTTTTTTTACGTTAACTCCAAACAGGAGGCCCTGAGGAAAACAATTTCCCTAGGGACCTGTGTCATCTTTGGGGATGCTGTATGGACGGTCTTTCTAGGGAAAGGAAGGAGACGAAGTTCTGTGAAGGAAAAAGATATTATGGGTAGGTAGGAAGGAATCTGCGGTTCAGTGGGTCTAGGAGTGAGTGACTTATGAATCTATTTCTCGCACTGCGGTGCAAGGCGAAGGGTCGGGAGAGACTGTCTAGAGAGGTCAAAAGGACTTCCTTAACCAGTCTCTCCCAATCTGGTCCGGCATGCATTACGTGGGCAAACCCGTCCGCCGCCAAGACCTAGACAAACCTCTCCTCATATACCCGGGCGCTCCTGCTAAGTCACCAAACGTAGCGAACCATTTGGGGTGACCTATGGCCGGAGTGCTGATTATCCAATAAATGGTTCCCGAGGCGGCGGTATACACACCCGCTTTCCATATGATGAATGTTCCGCCGTGAATAATTGTGGGTGCTGAATTTACCGAATACCTTTGAACTTACATTATTGTGAGTTCTTGTTTATTTCAACCGTCGAATTCTTTCTTTCAGATATTTCAAGTGCTTTTATTTATAAATAATATTTGCTATGAGGTAAGACAATATCGATTATTTATTTTAATTAAATGAAGATAATATTAGCGAAACTCAATCGAAAATCTGAAAACAGAAAAATCAGAAAAAGATACGGCCACATCTACGATTCGAACCCAGGACCCAAGCTTTGCTAATGAGCTAACTGAGCTAATGTGTCCCTATCCGATTTGGTCATATTTAACTTAGACTAAAAGCTACCAACATTGTCTTCATTTTCTTAATGCTTGTTTTTATTGGCTGTTGTCTGTATTGATTGTCATGATTGCAAGATTCAAACCTGAACTAAATGCTATCTAGATAGTGTCTTGGATATTTTTTGTCTATTTTTATTTGTAATATGCGACATCTATTGACTTTTCTTCATCAAGGCTTGGATTAATATTTATTATTTATTTTTGTATTTTACTCATCAAGTTAAAGATAAAAATAAAAATAAATTAATAAATTGGATATCTACTAACAATGTATACAAAATTGTGATAAACATTTTCATGGTACCTAATTTTTTTCATTCACGTCATGTCATTTCTTCGCTGTTCAGATTAACTTAATATTTTTTTAATACTGATCCAAAGGTGTTTTGACAACCCTGCCAATGCTGTTACGTCCACGTACCTAAAAATAAACGTTACAAACAATGTGCAGTTATTTAGAACGTAGCAATTTTAAAAGGCGCAGGCTTCGAATTTTATAATATACTAGCTTTTACCCGCGGCTTATTATGGTGTTATTTTGCTTCCATGAGGAGAAACTAAACCTCTCTAAACTTCTCTAAACCCAATCAACATTTTGAATTACCGCCATCTAACGTACAATAGAAAATGTATCATGATTTTTTGTGTATATTTTTTACTCTGAAAATTATATGTATCTGAAATGCACTAATTGCCAAAAATAACCATAAATTTATACTAATTAAGTAATCCATTGCGAAAGTTTTTTTATTACTTTGGTTTCACGTGGTTAATATTCGTCATTAAATTTTTCAGTTTTTATTCTTGTTGTTTTGCGACATCTGTGTTTGGATTCCGGAAGGAAAATTGGAAAAAAAGGTTCGTGGATTGAGACACCTCGCCATTTTGGTGACATTATCAACAGCCTACTTACCGACCAGCTGTTTAGCAAAATGAAGCTACGAAGGACATCAAGAATTTAAAAAATAATGTAGAATAATTTAATTTATTATTAAAAAATACTTTACGATTACAATTTCTACCGCAGACAACGCATTTCTAAATAGACAAATCATTAGATAGTGAAAGCAGTATCACAAAAAAATACTCAGCCATTATTACTGATTTCGTACCTACGTGCACCGATTTATAATGTGTAAGTAAAGCTCCGTCCAGAACATCTCTTTTAATTTTTTGCCATGATTAACATTATGTTCAGGTTCGAAAGAAAACTGAAAGGGACCGTGAAGGACCATTCCGACGCGTCAACTCTTTGTTCGTTTGATAGAACCCATAATGCTCATAATAGCCCCGTTTTCCCTCATAATATAGACGTCACACTGGTCAAACAGACAGCGCTCCTTTAAAAAGCATCAAGCGTTCATGCCAAGACCAATAATTGCGTATCTCACTTCAAAAAACATAACTACAGGTCTTATTACTCTTGTTTTATATTTTAGACTTCTTGTTTATAAAACAGAAAACACTCAATTATTTTTCATTTTTTTTCCAAATAATTTTTTCTACATCTACAGTTCTAAAAACAATTTATTTCAAAGTGACATAAAAATATCAAATATACTATTTGGGTTGTATGTGCTTGAATTGCTAGTTATATTCAAATGTTTATTATGATTGTGTTAAGAATAACACATATATAATATAAGTAGGTACCTATTAATAATTATAAAATTATTTTATTTTTACTCATAAATAAATTTACGTATTCGAAATGTGTATTTATTTTTCTTTTTCTGACAAATTTTGTGACGATTTTCCAAGTTTACTAACGGTGTTCATTTGAAAGATAAATTTCTGATCGTCTCTCAAATTTGAGACAAAACAAAAAAAAAATATTTAAAAAGTGCCAAAATTTTTTTTATCGACCCTAAGGCAAATTTCAAATATTTTCGGTTTCAAATATCTCACAAGATTATAATACCCCGTAATTTAAGGCAACCCTAAAGCAAATTTCAAATATTTTCAGTTTCAAATATCTCACAAGATTATAATACCCCGTAATTTAAGGCAACCCTAAAGCAAATTTCAAATATTTTCAGTTTCAAATATCTCACAAGATTATAATACCCCGTAATTTAAGGCAACCCTAAAGCAAATTTCAAATATTTTCAGTTCCAAATATCTCACAAGATTAAATACCTCGTAATTTAAGGCAACCCTAAAGCAAATTTCAAATATTTTCAGCTTCAAAAATCTCATAAGATTATAATACCCCGTAATTTTTCACCAGTCTGCACTATTTATTAATACAATACGATATATTGTTTTGAAATCATCAAATCAACTGGATGAGCCAAAAATCATCGCTACCATTGAACAGGATTGCAGTAATTTTGTATAAATAATAATATTTTTCTGTATTTTTCCATGCATTTGTGAATTTCTATTATTTTTCATGCAGAATAATATCAAAACAAGTTCTAAATTTGTAAATTTAATAGTGCGATTAAAGAATTTAATAGTTTTTGTTGCTGCGTAGTTAACGTCCAGTAAGTAAGTACTTTTTTATCTATGCCTACCAATCTGTTTTGGTATCGAATATCGAATCACAACCTGATTCGATAAGCGCGCCACACATCACTACGAAATGAGCACATTTGGTACAAATCTATGGCACGAACATTTCAATACTAAACTTGTTAGAAGGGAGGCTTTAGTTTATTTCGCGAGAATATTTCTATTATTATCAAGTGCAATAATAGTTGAATGTTGTCAATTGTTGCAAAGTGACATCGGGGCCAGTTCGTTGCTCCTAGCCCGGGGGACCTAAATTCTGGTTCAGTTTGCTACGCGCCCGATGTAGGTTAACAGAAGTACAATAATATTAGATTGTTACATTATATATTATGTTTTTGAGATGCCGTTCTCTTCGCGGCCAAAAGGTTCCCTTGGTCCTCCGCGACCACCGTCCCTGGCTCCCATGTCAGAACGGCAACAACTTGCTCTGGTAATGCAGCTAACATCACAAGCTGCTCAATCTGGTAAGTTTCTTCCTGTCTTTGACATATGCCTCCATCGAGCCTTGTTGTTTTGCTGTCCCTTCCTCTTCCTGTTGTCATGTTTTTGCTGTGCTCCACATCAACAAACAACAGACTTTATCATCATCACTTTACTTGTTGCTGTTGTGTTTTCCCATCCCATCTGCAACAGTTTTATGGCATCAAATGGTTCCCTACTTTTAAAACTTTCTGACCCTTGTTGTTATTTTCCCTCGAATATCCCGTTTCTCATTGAACCTTTCCTTTATTTATTTTATTATCACTTATGCGATTCTCTTGACATGTTGTGTTTGCCATTCTATCTGTTTTGTTCAATATTTAACCTTAACTCCTGTCACAAGTTTAAGATTGTAGAAATCATAATGTTGGTATTTTATGTTACAGGTTAATATATTTGCACTATATATTATTTGAAGTGATGCAAAACTTAGGATATTTTATTTAAATGCGATTTCCAATATTGTTTTGCCATTTTTTAAAGTTTGTTATTTTGTTTGTTGTTTTATTTCAAAATTCACTTTGTCTATAAAAGTATTTAAATCGCCACAGATAATAATATTGTTCAAATATATAAACTTTTTACTGGTGAAGTTTTTAGTGCATTCAACTTAAATTTTCATCTCCTTTAAAAAAACATTTTTTTTATACTCTATACTCAATCTGTCCAACACAAAGAAACAATTGTTTGAGATTTGAGATCAAGGTCATATTTAAAACTGAAATACTGTACATTATTGCCTAATGTTTTCTGCTACAATTTTAGCTGCGTAAATATTTTGTGAATCTCTGTCAATATTTTCATATTTCTGTAGCTAAAACGTAATAAATAACAGACTAATTCATGGTAAATTGTTGAGGTAACCAATTGTTTGATATTTTAAATCATTCTCGGACCAATAATGTTATCGACGCTGGAAAGGAAAAGGAAAAAGCGCCATACAGCTGTGATATTGAAAATGAATCTATACAATAAGCTACAGTGTTTGTTTGTGGTTTCGTTCATCTAATCAAGTTTTCTAGACTTTTGATGAACACAAGCACTTATAAACAATCTCGCTTATTTTGTAGATTCATCTTTAATGTCACGGCTATATGGCGCTTTCCTTTCCAGCGTCGTTATATTAAACATAATACATGAAAAAACTTCCTACTTCCATTAGGTTGTCACTACTGTTATGAAGTATTGTTATTTGTTACAAAGAGTGTTTCAGTTTTGAAGTTTTTTAGAAAGTCTTATCTTGTGTTAAGTGGTGTGAGATAACTCTAAGCTCAACAGAAAGATTTTAAAAGTTAATTGAAGTGCTTACAGTATCAAAATATCATCTATTTCCCTTGAACCTCCACTTACTTTGGATCATTCATATTATATATGTGACAAACGAAATCATATTTTATAAAAATATGTTGTAATTATCAGCTGGGTGATCTGATCATGATCTGACCACCAATGAATTTCTATGAACATGTCAATAATTATTCTTTAGTCTTCTCATTCCCTTCAAGGTCAAGTTGTGATGATTGATGCTGTAACTGATTGTAGACATATTAAATTTTCCTTCTGATAACCTTGAACTCTCTGATAACCATTCTATGTGCTTGATGTTATTGTTATGATATGCAATACTGTGGGTTGATTGAATGTCATGGAATGTTGTTAATTTCTGCCCTCGGCTTCAAGTTGAAAAATAAACCATGACGGATGCGTTTTGGTGAAGTTATCTCGTTCCTAATTTCAAGTCAGAGAGTGTACTGAATAATATAATATTATAAACATCTAATTCAATTAATGATTCGTTTTAATTTTAACCAGCTACGACCAGTGCAAGTCACGGCACCTCAAGGGGTCGAGATCGTAACGAAAGAGGTGAGACTCCCTTGCATATTGCTTCTATCAAAGGAGATCATGAAAAAGTAAAAAAGCTCTTAGATCAAGGTACTGATCCTAATATCACTGATTTCGCTGGTAAGTAAAACTACTTCACATTAGTTGTTTGCAATTACTGTTTTTTTTTCTTTCTTTAAATTTTGCACTAATTAGATAATAATGTGGTAAATATTTACCTAATATGGACACGCTTTATATGCACTTTTTATTTCAAAAACATTTAATATCAGTTAGATAATAATGATTAGTACCTAAGTATTTCAGTTTCCGGAATTGGAAAATAATGCATTTTAGTAGACATTTCATTAAAAAACAGACAATTTTACATCTTTTCTTCACGCCATGTTTTGATATAATAATATTAAAATAGCTTTTTAGGCTAGTTTTTTTTTCCTTTTTTAATTAAACCCAAACAAAGAACCTATTTTAGGGTCATGTTTTAGTATTTTGGATTAAATAAGAGAAGAAAAAAAACTAACCTTAAAACTTTGACATCAATGACAATGGCCGCCAAGCGAATAATCGTTTTTAATTTTTACTAAATAACTATTAAAATTCATTATTTTTCAATTCCGGAAACTGAAAAACTTCCCATTATTATCTAACTGATGTTAAGTGTTTTTGTCATAAAAAGTGCGTATTGAGCGTGTCCCTATTAGGTAAATATTTACCAATAATATTCTAGTTTATTTTACCATGCACTGTTTTCTGTTATTATTTTGTACAAAATAGATTTTTAAAAATATAGCGACATCAAAAGGCAAATTTCGTGCGCCTAACTATGTGGCATTGTTTTTACACATTACTAAGCATGTACAAAGTCAAAGCAAAATTGACAAGAAAACCTTTTCATGTAAAGAGTTTTGCAATAACAATGGAGCTCAGATCCCACTGATACCTAAACTATGAGGGCCAATGAACCGACAGGGGCTTAAGGAGGAAGATAAATTTACATACCAATGCCTAGTTAAAATGTTTTCTGCAGGTTGGACACCTCTTCATGAGGCTTGTTTCAATGGCTGGCTCGAAATAGCGGCAACGTTAGTAGACGCTGGGGCTAATATTAATGCACGAGGTTATGATAACGACACTCCGTTGCACGATGCGGCAATTAGTGGGAAACTAAATCTTGTCAAATATCTGCTAAGCGTGGGGGCTGATCCGTTTTGTAAAAACATAAATGGAAAGTTGCCTTTTGATGTTGCTAGGCCACCAGCACATAGTTATCTGGCTTGTATAACAGGTATGTAGTATTCATCGTTATTATTTCTTTTCTTTGCGTAACTCTGCAATAACCCCATTTCAATACTATTAATCATTTTTCAATCAAAATTATAAATTAATTTCCTTCACTTTACCAATTACATCTTTTTAATAAATTTCAAATCACTTTTGTTAAAATTCTCTATTTGACAAACTGTGGCACAAATCTTTTTTTCTGTTTAGATCACTTATTTATTTTGATTTTAACATTTTTTTATTGAACTCAATGGTGTATTGAATATTTTATGTTTTTGTAAAATGGTATTTAAGCTTTTTGTGTTTATTTTGTTGAATTTCATGTTTTTATTTAACTTAAGTTTGTTCTCATTTCAATCAGTCTATTTCTTGCACCCGTTGCAATAAAGATACAAAAAAATTACATTATAATTAAGAGAGAATGTTACAAGTACGTGTATGTACGGAACAGTATTTGTGTGTATTGTTTTTTTTTTTTTTTAATTAGCATGATTGGTAAAGTTTTATCTTGCAGATTTTGGTGTTTGTAAAAAATGTTCATTGCCGTGTCCCCAGTTATGATTGTCATCTTTATTATTTAATTCCTAAAATCGATTTCAGTTGAAAGTCTAATTATTAACATCACGCAGAACAATGTTTTACGTGGATGTTTGGTATGAATGGAAATTCTCATGAAAACACCACTCCGACCCCTAAGCTTGTTTTCAAGCTCATGCGTGTGTTCCCACAGAAATCGTTATAACTCCGTTTTTGTTCTAGTTACAACCCTAAAACAAAAAGTAAAATATATATAATAAAAAAACGCTACACATCTCTATTCAACAATGTCCATAGATATAGGTAAAAATACTTATTTTGTATTAATAGTTTTCAGCCGCCAAATTGCATATGCGCCGCTAGACAGTGTTGATTTTTTGTTAAATTTTTTTGTATGAAATGTATAAAAGTGAGGTGACAAAATTGTATATTGTACATAAGTGGTTTTTTTTTACATAATCCATGATTTTAGTACTGTTTTCACATAAAAACATCACGTGAGTCATTTTTGCAATTTATTGATGTTTGCATTCTAAATTTTAATATTTACAAATGTTAATATTTATTTGTAATAATACAATTTAAAAGCTTATTTCATAACCTTTCAAAAAAAGTTTTTAGCATTCAGCTACGTTCATAAATATTTCATTTATCGAGCTTTAATTGCGAAGCCGAAATAACACAAAATTTCTATAAATCCGACAGTTCGTTAAGACAAAAACTTGCACAAAGGCGTGGTTAAAAAAAACAATTCGATATTTAACAAATTCAATATTTTATCTGTAATTCAATCCAATATTGTATTTGTTAGCCTTTAAAGATTTGAGTTTGTTTATCGACAAAACTATATATTCATATTGCATGTGTGCGGGCACAAAGAATTAATTTATTTTAATATTTTAAAGCGTTACTTGTAAAAAGCATTTTTCCCTAAAATAATTAAACCAGAGCTATCTTAATCTATATATCGAAAGAGTAGATTATGAATTATTTT
The DNA here is from genome assembly GCA_936435175.1 of Glyphotaelius pellucidus. NCBI lineage: Eukaryota > Metazoa > Arthropoda > Insecta > Trichoptera > Limnephilidae > Glyphotaelius > Glyphotaelius pellucidus. The sequence goes on from OW386542.1 coordinate 9,169,832, forward strand.
AAGTATCACCTTAAGTGCTTTATTCAATTTCAAGAATATTAAAATAATTATATACGTAATAATTATAATAAATACCACTTTGACACAGGCGGAAAAAAAAGAAGATCATATTTGTTTTCAAAGGCAACGTTCATAACACTGAAATTCTTTATTTTATTTATTAATATTATCTCTCTATAATTATTTTGTAAATGTGTTTTCATTCCTGGAAAATATTTCAAATTAGTTGTTACCTACATAAAAAAATTATAATTTTTTGGTTGCTCTTAGGTGTTCTTTTGTTTCTTCTGATGAACAATACTTCTCAGATGATCGGTAGTTTCAATGAAACTTGGTTCGTCAGATTACGAGTTTTGTCTATTATCGTCTGGTTTACAATGAATATTTAACTGAACTAAACGTCTATTCTAAGAATGCTCTGTGTTTATCTGAGGTAAGAGAACTGATGATGCCCAGCTGTCGGTCGGATGTCATCGGCCATTTCCGTGACCGTTCGGATATTAGACAAGAATGGGCGATAGTTGATTTACTCGTATAGTACAACTTTACTGAGACAATTATTGAGTCACTACATACAACTACCTAAACTAACGACATCTGTTGAAAGAAATTAATAGATATTCATACATACAACACTTTCGCTTATCTGATGTGACACATAAAATGACAATTTATTGATTTCCTCGTGAGTTCGGCCCAAAGAAGATGGACATGTTTTTCAAGGTCATTTGGCATCATTTGAAATGCACCCTTCAATTCTTCAACTAAAAAAAATATATATATATATATATAAATACCGCACAAGAGTCGCAACTGCTCCCGTCTGGAGCCAGTGAGACTATGGCATCCCCAATTGGGGTATGTTGTGAGGCTGAGGGTAGTCGGGAGGAGAAGGAGAAAGGGGAACAGGAAGGTGAGGAATGGAACCTGGCTATTCAGATCTGGTCACCAAACACGGCTAAAACCATTTCAAGCAACGTTTCAATTCTGAATGGTGGTCTTACACCACCATTAGGGCGATATTGAGAGTATCTTCCACTCTGGAACGTGCCGCAAATATACTATATATTATTTTAATTGAATTAGTTGTGAAAAAACACTAATTAATCAAATGAAATTTATTTGCCTCGCCGGGATTCGATCCAGTGATCTTCGGATTGCGAGTCAAGAACCTTACCGACCACGCCGGCCGTTGGCTTCATACCTAGGAAAAGAAAGAAAAATTGTACTTGTAGTGGTTTTTCACAAAAATAGCGCTATATAAATCATCTTACTATTATTATTATTATTAAAAAGTACTGCCCTAAATTATTTCCATTGAAAGAGTTTCAATTACGAAAACTTTTTTTTTTTTTTTACAGTTAATACCGCACAAGAGTCCCAACTGCTCCCGTCTGGAGCCAGTGAGACTATGGCATCCCCAATTGGGGTATGTTGTAAGGCTGAAGGTAGTGGGGAGGGGAAGGAGATAGAGAAGAGGAAGGTGGGGAAGTACCTGGCTATTCAGATCTGGTCACTAAACACGGCTAAAGCCATTTCAAGCAACGTTTCAATTCTGAATGGTGGTCTTACACCAGGGCGATACTGATAGTATCTTCCACTCTGGAACGTGCCGCAAATATACTATATTTTATTTTAAATGAATAAATTGTGAAATAAACACAAATTAATCAAATAAAATTTATTTGCGCACGCCGGGTTCGAACCCGCGACCTTCGGATTGTGAGTCGAGAGTCTTGCCTCGGGATCACGGAGGCCGTCAAAACTGTCAACTATAACCAATACAAAAGTTTCACTCGAGTTTATCTTTCCAAGAACCAGAAAATATGATGGTTACTGCTACTCATATTTTGCATCAAATTCTTATTATAAGTGATTAGCAAATACAAAGATAATATGTTAAGAAATTAATCAAATTAAAAGGTATTGTACTGACATGTTTTATTAAATTATTATTTAGTTATCTTATGAGTTTATTAATAAATTAGTTTCACTTATTAAATACTATTAAAACATGTTATTGAACTAACTTGTTAACTTGTTACTGATCTCCAAAAGGGTAGGCAGACATCAGTGGGGGCCAGTGTGACATTTCTTCCTGTTTTGGATTAAGAGCGAAAGAAATCACAGTAAGAAAAAGCTGTAGAGAGGGTGAATATTTTCCAGGTTTAAAAAGATTTTGAAAAATCGATTCGGGAATTAAAACAGCCTGGTGCATTTTACTACCTATCTGAACAGGTCATATGAAAAAGTTTTTGTACGAAGCTTCCTTTATCAGGAGTATCATTTAATGGGAATCCTGGGAGGTGACTTTCTGGTCAATGAAAGCCGCTATTTTTGTCGGTGACCGGACAACTCAGAATGAAACCAACTCAGAATCTCCTCGGAAAAGTCATTAAAAGTGTTGGAAAAAATTGGTTGTCTGTAAAGTCAATTTACGGACGATAATTTTACATGATAACGTCATATAATAACGATGGAGTGGAAGAGAGATAGATGCGTCACAAGCCGAATGCTTGTTCCGCGCTCTCGCTTGCACGCTCGGCTCAGGCGAAACGTGGTAATGGGTCATGCTTTTTCGTGCGTGCAGCCGGCGTTCATCAATTTATAAGACGTTATCACGTCAAAAACTAAAAATCTAGAAAAAGACATCATGATCCATATAGTCACTTCAGGTGCCCTAGTTTGAGAAGTTGGAAAGTAGAAACAAGTACCTTCTTTTTACGTTAGCTCCACCCAGGAGGCTCTGAAGAAAAAAAATCCCTCAGAGCCTGTCATCTTTGGGGATGCTATATGGAGTCTTTTTAGGGAAAGGAGGGGGAAGAAATTCTGGCAAGGAAAAAGGTATAAGGGTTGAGTAGGAATCTGGAGGTCAGTGTGATGCACGTTTGAATCCATCCCTTCCACTGGGGTGCAAGGCGACAGGTCGAGATGGACTGGCTGGAGAGTCTAACTTAGGTCTCCCTCAACCAATTCCCCCCGATCCGGCCCACCACACTGGATAGTGAGAAAACGCATTTACCGCCAAGACCTAGACAAACCTCACCCCCATGAATCCGGGCACCCCTGCTAAGTCACCAAACGTAGCGAACTCTCGGGGTGACCTATGGCAGAAGTGTTGTTTATCCGATAAAAGATTCCCAGGGGCGGCGATAACCAAGCCTTCCTCCCAAATTATTAACCTAATAACAAATCAAAATTGTTTAGTTAAGTTTTACGATTCTCTCGAATTAATTTTTCGTTTGTTAATTAGCAAATCTCGTTAGCTGAAAAAAAAAATGTTTTATAATTTTTTGTAATTAAAAAAAAAAGTCGGTTTACGGACGATAGTTTTACGTGATATCGTCATATAATAACGATGGAGTGGAAGAGAGATAGATGCGTCACAAGCCGAACGTTTGTTCCGCGCTCTGGCTTGCACGTTCGGCTCAGGCGGAACGTGACAATGAGTCATGCTTTTTCGTGAATGCAGCCGGCGTTCATAGATTTATAAGACGTTATCACGTCAAAAAATTGTAAATGAAGGTTTCGTCCAGGAATCGAGTGATTCTAAATATAGTAGTTCGTTGTTCGTTGTCGCGGAGTCGGTGTGCTGAATCGTCCAAATTAGAAGCGGCTTACTGGACCAACGATTGTCCCTGAACAACACTGAAAGAGTTCATTCAGTATTTAAGTGAATGATGTGCAGCGCGTTCTGTCCGTCTTAATAAGCCTGCATTGGGTTTCCATCCATCACGCCAATAAAATACGAATCACGGTGACTTGTTATCACACATCGACATTCTTCAATCAGAAAAATTCGCTTTCATCAATTTGTTAAAAGCTTCAGCAAAATATGTTTGTTTTTCTTACTTCTTAAAAATTACTTTCCTGAAAACATTGAAAGCTTTCACTCAGCGTGTTTGTGATTTGCTCTGCGATGTGATTATTAGCTGTGTTTTTTTATTTATTTTTTTTATTTATTTATTTTTATTTTTTTATTAGTATGTATAGCAAAATTTGTACATAATGTATTTATAAATTGTATTATATTAAAGTATTATAAAGTTTTTTTTTCACGGTCCTCCTCACTAGGGTTTCCTGTTCTGAGGCGGCCTGTAGTTTTTCCACATTTGTATTTAGTATCCAGTTTATGCCAGTTTATGGGTTGTGTTCCTGGTCAATCGATCTCCGTCCTAACTAATCGTTTATTCATCACGGTAATTAAACATGTAAACAAAGTGGCTTAATAATACCCTGCAATTTTCTTCAATAAAAAAAATCGAGTGCAGTTTACACGCGGTAGAAGCGAAATTTTACCAAAACAATCTCAACCAAAAGTGAGGTCATAATCGAAGCGACCAATGAGCGCAGACCTCGCGTAATTTCCGTTTCATAAGATCCAGTAGGAGAGCCTTTAGAAGTGACATCATTATCAAAGCGGCCGATGAGCGCAGTTGATGCGTCGCAGGTGCAGCAATCGTCATTTCCGTTTCATCCGAAATCCAAATCATAACCGTGCTATAGAAGTTTCACTTCAAAATTGCACTTTCCTGAATTATAAGCTTGTAATGTTCCAGTGCATCCATCGCAGTTTCCAATAGTTCGTTTTGTCAGCGTTAATCGTCATTGATCAATTTATTATTGTTAAGCAAATGTGTTTATTACATGCAAATCCGTTCGTTACGGAAAATATTTTTAAAAATTCACATTTAAATAGCAGTTTGCATATTTTTTTTTTACAAACTCTAGTTCCGATTAATATCGCTTTTATTCGCTGAATAAAGTAACACTGTAATAACACCTAGTTGTTTTGAAAAAAATATAATAATGTTATGTGTTATTTTGATTCGAATATCTCTAAAATCAGTGCTTCAAAATGTATTTGTCTTCGACATTGAGTTTTCGTTTGAGGCTCAGAATGCAAAAGCGACAGAGGGAGTTCTTTGCAAGAATCTCGAAATCGGGTAAGTCGTTATTTTGTTTTGTGTGATACCGCAAAAGTATCTGAACTATCCAGGGCCAGTAGGGCGATGGCATCCGCGTTTTAATTAGCTTTTTGCTGATGTAAAGAGTAATTAGATCCGAAGGGGATAATGGGAAGTATGTACCTAGCTATTACGTAGATCTAGTAACAAAACATAGTTAAAACAACTCTAAGGAAAGTTTCTAAATCCCGAATTTGAAAGATTTGTCTCTCATCTTATCATTTTTTTCTATGGATGAATGAACTAATGTAGATTATTTCTATAATTATTTGGCAATTCCGTGTTTTGAACAGATCCTTAGATCTTACTGCTCTACCACGGAACACATTTTGTATGAACGTCATTTGTATCGAGACTTCGAAAAAAATTCGCATTGATTTGTTGTTTTTGTTATGTAACATGTGGAATCTCGGAAAGATTGTAGTATTTTTTATTTTACTTATTTATTTCTTTTGTATTATATTCAATAATATTGTTATTCAATTTATAAAAACAGTTTATTTATAAACAAGTTCTGCTAGGTAATTATTCGCCTTCAGAAGGCGAAACAGCTGTCACGTGTAATAATAATTACCTAGCAGAACTTGTTTATAAATAAACTGTTTTTATAAATTGAATAATAATAATATTGAATACATAAAAAATTAAAATGGAGTTCTACAAATTATACTTGATAACAATAAATAAGATTGTAGTATTTCTGGATGCTAAAGAATAAATCGAGACCTTGAAGTTAATCTGATTAAAAGAAAAAAAATAATTTAATATCTGAAAGTTAGAATCATGTGCGTCGGCAGGGGGGAGGCGCAGCTGCCGTCACTAGACATGAACAACAACAAAAAATTAAGGAAAAAATCGTTTGTAACTCGAGCCAAAACTACAGATCGTTTTTTTTTTATGTGACAAGTTTAGTGCCAGATACAGACGTAATCCGTCTTCTCAGTCACGGTCGGACTTCCGCCTAGACCCGAGAAGCTCCGGCTTAGGGCCCTAACCTTGGAGTAGAGGGCCCCTTTCTAACATCCTATCCTTCCTAACACCTAACATCTGCTCTTGGCATTTTAATTAAATATTACCATGTTTTCACTTTACGTATCAATTCGGAGAACTGATTTTGGAAAGATTATCGCGAATGTCGTGTGCAATTTCCGTTGATCGTATTATTTTAACATATAATTAGGTCATTTGTTTAGCGCCGTTTTTGTGAAAATGCACCTCAAGGACGCGGCGGTTTTGCCGCGAAACTTCAAGAGGTGATTGTTCACGGTCTTCTTCTTGAGTCATTTCCATGGAGGACGAGGCTCCCCCTCGCGGTTCAGCGCTGCGTGGAGAGACAAGGACACCGACGCACCAGACGCCAATGATATTTGATTGGACTCCAGCGCATTCTTCTGCTTCTCCTGCCAAACACTTTTCCATTGACTTTGAGTCCAAGTTGGAGTCCTAAGTTTGGCGAGCAACATGTCCAAAATTTCTTAAAACGCTGTTGGAAGACAGTTGATAGCCTTCTGTGGATCCCTAGCTCTTCCAGAACGGTCATATTAGTACGCCTGGCCGCCCATGAATCCTAAAAAAATTTCTTCTTTTGCCGGCTTTAAGTGTTCGGAAGAATCATCGTGGTGGTGTTCGTTTTGCCTCTTTTTCACAATATCTTCTGCATTTTCTCATGGTGTCTTTTATCAGAGTGTATTTTTCTTCTTTTGCCGGCTTTAAGTGTTCGGACGAGTGTCATCTTGATGGTCTTCGTTTTTGCTGTTGTTTCACAATATCTTCTGCATTTTCTATGTCTATGATAAATTAATAAATTCGTATATCGATGTACTAATTTATTCTACTTTCGATTTTTCTTTTTATTATTTTATTGAATGCCGTTGAATACTTGCATTGTATTCGTAACTTTGTAATAACCCGCGTACTTACCCTTTCATTTGCACATGTAGGTATAGCAATTACGGTCGTTCAAACAGATTATAGTCTGGTAAAATTAAACGAAAAAATGCCGGACTCTCGGAATAATTCCTACCAACTTACCAAATTGCATTTATATACACATACGTTTCGATGTTACAAATGAGTATTTTACAAAAATACCTCCCTTCCTATGTATCGTACGTCAATGAAAGCTATCGTGAAGTTATAGAAAACATTATTATCTACAACAATGGTATTCAACCGGTGGTACGCGTACCCCTTGGAGGCCATCCATAAATTACGTCACACCTTAAGGGGGGGGGGGGCAGGGGTGTAGAAAAGTGTTACAAGGCGGACGGGGGAGGGGTCTTTAGCTTTGTGACGTCACATGCAGTTAGGCTTACCAGATGACAGGAATCTTCCTGACATGTCCGCCCGATTGTACGAAGTTTCAAAACGAAAGAAAACAACAATGTACAAACCCCGTGCTCTCCCACGCATATTTCCGCGAGTTTATAAAACCAGGCCGACACTTCGTAGTATCCCATTTGGCCCCTCCCCGCACGCAGTGAAATCACAAAAATATCTCCGTATCCCGATTCGCCCCTCCGTTGTGGTAATAATATGACCGCGACGAAAAATTTCGAAATATTATCACTTTTAGTAAAATATTGCAAATTGTGTGATGTCACGCTAGGGGTAGGGGTCTTACAAATGTGTCAGCGTGTTACAGAGACTGGGGGGGGGAGGTGAAAAAATTATGAAATTCGTGTGACGTAATTTATGGATGGCCCCTTGGGGTACATAATTTCGTGGCACGAATGTAAATTTGTTCAATTGCGCATGTAGAATCACTGGTTAAAATGCCCGAAGTCTTGTTACACTCTGTATGAAATTGCATTAATTATATTTGTGTTACTTAAATTCATATAATAATGAGAGTGTTAAAAAATTACAAATGAAACATGTCTTTCCAAACATGTGTGCACAAGACAGAGGGTAAGAGGTACAACAAATTTGTAGTAAAAGTCAAAGGGTACGCAGGCTTAAAAAGGTTGACAACAACCGCTACAATATTGGTTAAAGCCGTTTTTTCCATAAATTTAACCCTTTTCGAGAAATAGCGCGGAGAAGGGATAACAATGAATTCGTTTATGGGATAACTCTGTACAGCGAACAACACGCGTGCAATTTACAACATAATATAAAACTAATATTGATTTTAAATTGCAAAAATGTTTATTGTGTATAAACATTTATTTTTTAAATTTGTAAATTGTTTATCATTCCAGATTCTTGCATTTTTGTTTTTTACTAGTTTTTTTACGTGCATACCGCACAAGAGTCAACCCCAAATCCCAACCATCTGGAGCCAGTGAAACTATGGCATTTCCAATTCGGGTATGTTGTAAGGCTGAAGGTCGAAGGGGAGGGGAAGGAGATGAGGAAGAGGAAAGATGTTCAGATCTGATTACGTTAAAGCCATTTCAAGCAATGTTTCAATTCTAAATGGTGATCTTATACCAGGGCTTTACTGAGAATATCTTCCACTCTGGAACGTGCAGCAAATATAATATACATTATTTTAATGAATAAATTGTGAAATAGCACAAATTATTCAAATAAAATTTATTTGCGCACGTCTGGATTTAAACCCGCGTCCTTCGGATTGCTAGTCAAGAACTTTACCCCTCGACCACTTAGGCCATCAGTCGTATGGAGCCAATTGGACCCCATTGCTCTTTCAAATTGATGAATAATTATTTTACGTTGTTGATTTTAGAATTTCATGTGCTTGTTTTGAGAAAACATCACGGGTAGAGTTTAAGTACCTACTTACTAAATTACAAGGATGGCAGTCAAAGCCGATCCTTCCAGAGGATTTATTTGGGCTTTTTATTAAATTTAATTCGGGCACGTTCGTCTTTCTACCTACTGCAGCAATTTTATTTTTATTTTTATGATGGTACTGATGGTACTCGGGTACTCAGACTGCGAGTTTCGTCGCCTCTTCGGGTCAACCATAACGGTTCTAACTTCTAATGCTTGACTTAGGGATACCTAACGAGGGGATTGGGTTGCTTTTTGAGTATTTTTTTCAATTTATAACTTTAAAAGTATTGTGGTTTCTACCGTGGTGATGAGCGCGTATGTAACCTACTCGAGACTAGATGGCGCTGCATGAATTATTGAGTATTGACTTTGTTCCGCGTCGAAAATCTATTGACGATAGTTTCACCATCAAAATGGGGGCGATTCCAGTACGGAAACATATATATCTACATTCGTTGAAATTCTACAAACATAATAGGTACACTTTCCTTTGTTGATTCTTTATCAAATTGCCACGTGGTATTCCCGAGTTTGTTATCACTTAACCCCGATAAATATAACTAACATCAATCTGCTGTGAATTTTACGAATCCATTGTATTTTCCCGCCACCCTTCGTGTGTTTGCTTGGTTTATGGCTCACAACAGGTTAAACTAGTTTGCGGCCTCGCCCAGGTGTTTACCCCCCACTCCTTTATACAAGTATTTTAATCTATTCGATAAACCATAGACACGATTCTCAGTGTACGGAACCTTTTAGTTTTTCAGTGATATGTGTAATGTGTATAGCTCATTTCAATTAATCTGAAGAAAAAATTGTTTTAAACGCATTCATTTCTATATTTAAAGGGAATGTTTTTGAACGCAGATTCTAGAATATAATTTGAATTGAATGAGATTGGTCTATAAATACGTTCTCGATTTATTGGGCAGCACGCCAAGTATATTCGAACGTCGTGCATGAAAATATTACAATTTATAATTGTTAGCATTAGTACATAAGTATTTCCCTGTAATACTATTTATCCTGCGTACGCGTGCACGAGTGATTATTGTTATTGTAGTGGACTTGCTGGGTAATGAGTATCGCTATTACGTATCGCTTGTGACACTAGAATTTGTGCGTATACCATAGACACATATTATCTCTGGAAGAGGCTCAAGATGTTCATAGATGTACGAAGTGAAATAAATTCTTTTTTAGTTGTTTTTGCTTGTTTGTCGATTCGGTGCCAGTCACACTTTAGCGTGGTGGCCTCGTGAAATGCAGGGAAGGACAACTTCTCACAAAGGTATTCTGTGTACTAGAGTTGAACTTTGCGATGTTAAAACTGGTGTAAATATTCAAGTCCTTTTAGTTTGTGATTGTTTCTAAACTTTTATTTCCGTTTGTGATATTATGTTGAGTGTTAATTGCAAAGTAGCTTGTAGTAATGACCTCTGAAGTGGCGACCGATGAAATCGCTTTATTTATGTACGATACATGCATTTTACAGACGCGATTGCGGGTGTAACCGAAGGTATGATAATATACAATTAAAATACTATGCTTTCAGCATAAAATTAACATAGTTTAGCCGTCTTTACTAACTACTGACGATCGTAACACGTCATTTAACATAAAGTGACACGACGTGTTAACGCCGTGATAACGAAACAACCAATAATATTTTTGATAAGAAAGTATTAAATTTTTTCTGTGTAAATAATTGATATTAAATTATCCCTTTCCGGCGTAAACTCCGCGACAAGTTTCAAGCCACCGACCTCTTACCTACATTTATTATTATAATACGCAATGTACCTACTCTGTTTCTCTCTTCGGAAATGCTACTTCCTTTATTTCAATTTATATAAACAATTATGTTTGTTATTTTTAAATTATTGTGTTTATAAAAGTAAGCCCAAACAATTGTTTCAAGTCTTTTACAACCGCACGAATTGCCTTACATCCGGAAATTCTAGGTTATGGAAATTTCATTGCTTGCTAATTAATATCGAAAAACGGCGAAAGCGGCGGTGGTTTTTTGAGATTTGATCGGCGGTGTTTAGAGGCTGGTGAATATCGAAGCAAGGCAGTTGTTACTGAATGCTCACGACCTCAAAAAGCCATAACTTTGCTGTGTGGGCGGGGTGTGGCTCACCCCATAATCATTACCGAGGGTTACATACACACATCCTATTTTCACTTTCCGCCGTAGTGAATGCTGCATTACCGAGAATCTTGACATATCGATTCAATCAATCCGATTCCCTTCTCAAGGTACAACTTACTACTTTTCGTAATCGAATAGTATTTTCGAAATTTTTGACACAAGTTTATAGTGCTCCCAATAATCAATGCTAATTCTTTAAAACGGAGATTTATTTCAAGGTCTACAAAAAGTGCTTATTTTTATTAATTTGTTAAATAAAATAGTCAATATTTTTGTTTTTCTAGTATTTTTTGATTTTACTCATTTACAATTAGTAAACTTTCGAATTCACTGGACATGCTTTTCTAATACTTTTTAGAAAAAAAAAAACCTTTTGATTCACCTTAAAGAGGAATATAAACGCTAGAAATATTTAGATTTTCATGCCTTCAAATTTAAAAATCGAGCGTCTTATTTGCACGAGGCGAGTAAGCGAAAAAGTGTTTTTTATTTATTTTGTGCATAATTTTATAAGAATGAAAAAAGTTAGAACATCAACAACTCAAAAATAGTCTTAGCCGTAAAGGGGCATTTTTTTAAAAATTGTTTCTTATATTACTTCATAGTTAAATCATGCAAAAACATTTTTTTTAATGGTTTACGCTTATATTTTTTGTTATATAATTTATAATTTTGTTGTAATTCCAATACATAGAAAAGCTGATAAAAGCTTCAATTTATCCGTAGCATATTTTTTGATGTTCATAGTGTAAACCGATTCGTCGTAAAGATTAATCTAAATAGGATTTCACGTATAACTTCATCTTAATGACTATAAACGACAAGAACAGACTAAAAAGACCCTTCAAACAACATCCTCAAAAATGACATAGGCCCGAGGGTAATTATTTTCCTCAGGGCCTCCTGTGTGGAGCTAATGTTAACTACTCTTCGGAGCGATGGAAAATACTGCATTCATAATTTGCTTTCGTCGTATGAGATTGTGGCCACGAGCAAAGTTTGAAGCTGTCTTTTGCGGAAGTTAAGATGATTCAAAAGGTTTTTTGAAAAAAAATATTTGTGTTAAGCCTCTTAATAATTTCAAAGGTTTACCTTACAATTTGCTAGAAAGCCATAAAAATGGCTTAGTTTAATTTTTGTGTGTAGCTGTTTTACATTTTAGTTCCTAGTTCCTGTGAAAGATTAAAACGTATAATGTGATTATTTATGTGTGTTGTCGTTATGTGGTCATCAAAAATGTAGGTGAAGAATGTTTTGCATCCTTGACATAAATTAAGGCTGATAAACTCAGGACATTGCATTAAGTTCTTGAGTTTCAAAACATACAAAAGTCATCCCTCCGTTGAAACAAAGATTATCTTTGTTTATCTGTCACTTCATCCCATCCACTGTTATTTATCTCATTATTTATGTCTTACTCTGCTTCTTGGTTAATATGGAATATTTCTTATTCAAACAATTAGATTTAGCTCTATTATCACGAAAAGTGAGTATTTATGTTGGGTAATTTTGTTAAAATTTCACTTACGCGGTTTACGAACTTCGCTATGCCATTTATATATTTTTATTATATTTCATAGAAAAATGATTATTACCATATAAAACAATAATTAATTCATGTTATGAAGTGAATCCATTAATGACAAGTTTTAACCTGTATGTATAACAGAAGAACATGGAAAGAGAGGTATTAGAATAATTAAACATACCCGTTAGACAAACCCTGCTTACCATACAAACCATTCAAAACCTGGGATGTATATCTCATTGATGGATGACACGCAGCTTGAACCTCAACCCATTAGTACTGGGAATAATTCGAAGTAGATACTTTTTTTGATTTGAAGAAAATTTATTTTATAATAAATATCATATTTGGTTGTTTATTAATTAAAAAAGGAATATTCCGTATTATCTGTGCATATCCGTGTATCGACTTCGACAAGGAACATTCCGTATTAACCGTGAGGCGAGCTTATACATTTTTATCTTTATTTCATATTTTTTGTTTCGCCATATCACAAACGAGTAACGACTATTTATTATTTATTGAAGTTAATTAACAATGTCATTCATTTTCAATGTGCAGTTATGTCATCCTCTGACTACTGTCATGTTCAAGCGCCAATGGTAAGAGAGGGTAATATAATAATTCAAATCCGATGTTTTCCGGTGAATCCATACTCATTCAAACGGGAGCCAGAATAGTTAATTAAAATAACTAGTGGTTTTTTTTTCAATGGCCAAGATTTCTTTACATGATAAGAAACCTGATCAAGTTCTGATTTATGAACCTCTCCCTACTTATAGAATATATATTATCTAACATCAAAATCATAGTTCTGAATAATACCTTTGATAAAACTGCTGGCACAAGTAAATGTAATTACTTAGGTTTTTACAGAAAGCGACGACTACTGTGTTATTATAAGTACGTAAAACTGAAAGTTTTTGATTAAAATAAGTTAACTTAGTTTAATTTTATTGCACTGGTAAACATATCCTGTCCCAAACTAGCAACTGCTGGCCGGCTAGAGAATATAACAAATGCACAAGACAATGTGCAACCATTTTATTACGACCATTGGTGTATGCACATAAAATAAATAGTTTTATCGATCATATTGACATTGTAGCATATGTTTTATGACTATCTCTGTTCACCATGCAACTTACAGCCACTTAAACTTGACTTACAGGTTTGGCTTACCACAAATCAAATAAATGCCGTAAACCGGGGCTACTTTGCACCTTACGGGGAACTTTGCAACAATAAATGACTCTTGGGGATTTGTACAATTTTTTTTTGGCATTACATTACAACAATATGCCATATCTAACGAGATAATAGGGAAATAAATAGAAGTTATTTTACATAATTTAAAAAAAACTATAACTAATTTATAATAGGGAAGTTGAGTGAAAAATATTTTGACTTATAAAAAATATGTTCATGGAGATAAAAAACATATCAATTCTAAATACATAAATATATATTTCTATATTATTATTCTTAGAATTAATTAAACGTTCTTAAAAAATGATTAAAAAGCTTTAAACCCCAAACGCTTCATGATTGGTCCAAAGAATTCTGAAGTCACCCGTATCTGAGGTTTGTATGGTCATTGGAATGTCTATGGTGCATCTCTTTCTATTACATGAAGATGGTTTGTTTATGATGAGAAAGGTATACGCCAAACCGCGCCAAACAGTTTTGGTTGCTATCTTGTTAGTTTAAGTAAGTGACCATAATATACAAAATAATAATTCTAAATAATAATAATACTAGATCTGTTTAAAAAAGTACAAACCATGTCAGAAATCGGATACCGAATGTATATCGGATATCGGCCAGTCCGACAATCTACCAATCATTGATTCTGACATGTTAATATTATATTAATATTATATTTAAAAGATAAGATCGATCCGAAATTCGTGGAGTTAAAGCATCCAAGTACCTAAGTACAGCAAATTGTTAATTGTGTTCATTTGTACGTTACAATAAATATCATATATTTTTGACAGAATAATAAATAATAATCATTACGTATTCTATCCATCTGACGTTTCGCCATAACCTCACTAGTTTTGTGCAGGTCTGTTTATTGATTTCGCGTAATGTGATAATTATTGTCTAATAATTACAATATATAATGTGGTGATGGCTTTTCATTATTTCATCTTATGTTTATCATATTTATATTCACTGCTGAAAACCAGCTGCATTCCCGGAGAAACCCTTTTGTCAATAGAATCTATGTGAAAAAAATAGGTTCAATCTTTTGTCAAATAAATGTTTGTTCTTATTATTATATGAAATGGATTTCTAAAGATATGTATTCGTACAGTGTTTTATAATAATATGTTTATTGCATCGCTTCGAAGTTTTTATTATTATACATGTCACTACTTGTCAATTGTTGTCAATCGTCGACAATACCGTGCTGGGTAACGCTTAGGCGGGAGAAACAAAAATTCTAACTTTAAAAATTAATTTAACTATGAAATCTTGATGAATATAAATTTTTTTAAATACCATTAATTCTGATAGACGGTTAACATTGATAAAAAAAATTACTGGAATTCTTTATTGAAGAATTAAAAAAATCTCCATACAAAATGCCCAAGCAACATGTTTTTCCCGGTTCGCATGACGTCACACACACACCCCGCCTCTTACCGCTCGTTTTGGCGGGCTTAATAAAATTTTAACTTTGAGAATTAATTTAATTATGAAAACGAACTTCAAAAAAAAAAAAAAAACTAGTATTTAAGTTTGAATGTGAACATTGATAAAAAAAAATAAAAAAAATGGACTCAACTTCCTTATTGATTATAACTAGTACACTTGCGGCCGTTGTTCCCAACTTTTCGATCGATCAATCTGAGTCTCCGATCAGCTAAGTGATTTAATTAGTAACGCTCGATTAGCTTGTTGGTCGGAGAGTTGCATTGGGAAGAGGATATTTGTGCATTTAACGAGTGTTAAGCCAAATTTTTGGCTCAACAGATGATTAGTAGAATTAGAAACTACAGTCGTTAAAGCAACGAAAAGATGTTGATTGTACCTCATATTATCTTACAATTAAATCTCAGTAAACTAATAACTACTCATAGATTTAAAAAAAAAAACAAAAAAAAATTGTGAAAAATTCCATAAATGATGCAAAGTAACCCCGGTTTACGGTGATTTATAATTATCTTGGCTATTCATGTGTCATGTTAGAATATTATTAAGTATTACCAATCATTCAATTTATCTTGTGCGTCCAATGTTGTTGTCATTAAAGATTCCATAGAAAATTCTCTGAATCTTATATACATACCAAACTAGATTGAATAGGTACAAAAGAATACCATTTTATTCAAGCTTTGTTTTATTTAACACTACAGCAAATTACGCTTGTCACATGCCTAATATTATAATTAACTAAGTTGTTTTGTTTCATGTTATACAATTCAACCATTTTGTAAGTAGTAATAAATTAATGCCATTTTATCAAGAATCATTTATTATTCTAAAACAACTATAAGTTACCACCGTACAAAGTGGTGAATCCAGACACTCTTTCATAGGTTGTTAAAGTTTCTGGGGATACTTGTCGATAAAATAGATAAACAATAAAATGTGATAAATAAATAACTTTAAAGTTTCCCATTTAATCAAGAAAATTTATTTCATCTCAGGTTAATATTTTTTTTCCAATTTGTTGAAATATTCTTTTAACCTCCACGGACCCAGGGAAAAATGTGTTTGAATTTAATTTTATTAAAAAAAAATAATAATTATGCTCAGTTTTTCCAGAACTGCATGTCTCTTGTAGGAGACACTAGGACTCTAGCAACTTAGGTGATTTGATCAACTCCAGCTCTCACTTTCCTAATATTTTCTTCAAGTCAAGTCAGATTGCGGTGATGCACAAAATAGGATGCTGCCCATTTGTTTCCAGGCAGATTTCTCTTAGCGCTTTACCATTTTCCCTACTCTATGAAAATAAACGTTTGCTAACATCAATAACCCTCATTGGAAATCCTCACTCAGCCCTCTTTAAATTCCTATGTTAAGTTGACTACCAAGTTTTTTTTTAGTAATCTGTTGTTAGTCCTTTTTGGTACCGAAAACTTGACAGTTGCATCTCAAACAGATGACTTTTGGTTTCTTACTTCCGAGAAAACTTAAAAAATTATTGTATTCTGAAACGGACCTCTTCCAACTTTCTGCAGGGTGTCTGACTTCACCCTGTAAAAATATGTGCGTAAAGTTTTGCCGTAAAGCTAAAGAAAAATAAAACGATTAATATGTTACTGAGACAGGCACAAGTATGTTGAACATGATACGAAAATTTTAGTTCCACAGAGACTAGGATGGGTAGTTAATTTTCATATTCTGTGAAAGTTCTATTCAATTTCTGTGTATTTCTGTTTTATGGAGCAACTGGCTTGTAATGATATAATAACAGAGCTTGAACTTACACAGAACGTGAAAATTAAATAAAAAAAAATTTGATTAGTTGTTCAAATTTTTTGAAACAACCATCTTTTGTAAAGCTGCTGTTACATAACTGATCGCAATACGATTTACAAAAGCTACAACACATTTCAATTTTGAGCTTACTGATGACACAGGATAGTGCTTCGCATTACCCTCTCTGCAAATATCCGTTTTGTAAAAAAATGTCCTGTGTTCAGCTTAACCTGCCAAGTCGTCTTCCCCCCGTTTGACTAATTTTCTAATTGTCATCTATTTCTTTGTGAATTAAAAACATTGCCTGCGGATAATTAAAATTCATCAAGATTGGCATTACATCGAGTGATAAGTGATAACAGTTTTTGGAAAGACCTAAGAGGTTTTTAGTTGCGTGCTTTTTCTTAATTTTAATACTAAATAGTAAAATTCCACATTTTTATTTATCTCTACGGGAGAGATTTTTTGTTGCATCCACTAAATAATCTACGAGACTTTCAGACTGTTAACTATTTTTCAAATTTAGTGTAAGCAATTTTAAGATATCATAGAAATATTATAAAAGAGCTTAAAATAAAATTAATATTTTGTATTTGAGAAAACCACACAACTTGGACCCTTATTGCATTTCCAAAATTTTATTTTGGATAAAATTGTAATGTAATATTTTTTTCAACATGTTTCGCTCAGGGAAAGAGATAAAATAATATGACTTGAGTGATACCACTAACTCTTTTTAGCCAAGATATCTGAATAGGTTTTTTTTGTGAACACTTCAATTTGTAATCTAATTGTTTTTACATAAAATAATTTAAACAGCACACACTTTTATATAAATATGCCCGGAACCGTAGAATGATTAAGTCAAAAGTATTGAAATTGTTACACAACTTTGTATTAAATTTGGTAATGTATCGCTATATGTATCACAAAACAATGTGCCTTTGTATGTAAATGAATTTGAATTAATTCAATTCAGTTGTTGTTTGAAATTAGTTGAACGTTTGTGGACAGTAGAACCGGAAGAGGGACAGGTGATAATAATCGCTCCTGCATTTGATTTCCAGAAAGTGCCACGAGTCACAGGATTCCTCAAGCCGGCCGATCAAGAGATGATAATAAGAAAGTTGTTTCCAACGAAGAAACTCCCGCTGCTGGGTGTGGTACTGTCATAATGGAGACCTTGAATAAGAATAGCGAGGAAAAGATTGAAGGCAAGGAAACCACAGTAGCCAGTAATAATGATAAAGCAATTGCCTCGGCAGTAGTTGTCAAACACACTGAAGGTAACTACCACCATCATCCTTACTGCAGTCCTACTCCCTAACACTGGAAACGGCCTATATTAGCATCTGTACTAACACAAGTAGCAAGGTACTCGGTATATAGATTAGGTAAGAATCAAGTTCTTATTACTTTCTTCGAGCATCCGTTTACAATGTCTCGGCATTGAATCATCAGGCACTCAGAAGACATCTAATATTTACATTGATGACTCCCAACCAACCCCACATCAACTGCACAGGACTCTTCACATACTTAAGATTTCGTTTTTCCTAGAATTAAAACTAACTGTAAACTGGGTTTTTCATATCTGTTTGGAGTTAGCCTAACGCACTTAATTCCATTTCTGATGTAAGGCTGGGTTTACACTCGTAATTAAAATTTACGGATTACGTAAGATTTTAACAGGTTACTCACAGGAGCGTTTGTATATGCATCTGACTTGTGGTAATTAATGATCACGGAAGTTTTTCTGAAGTTCAACCTGTGTAACTGCTCATGCGACCGTTTACATCTAACTTCATTTGCGGTAAGATGGCTTCCTTTCAACAACGACCTGCTACTGTCAAATTTACTCGATTTTGTCAATAAAGACGAAAAGGACCAAATAAAGTGCTGAAATAGAATTTGGCTTTAATTAAACAATTCTCCACGCACTTTTCAAAGGCGAAAATTAATGAATTTCTTTCATTTTATCCGAATTACAATTAATTAATTAAAATTACAATTTAAGCTACCTGACGGCTGCCGACAGCAACCGATTTCGTATTCAAATACGTAATTTTAAAAAGAGAAACATTGAGATTAGAAAGGTTTGGACCGATAATTGAATAGAAGGATGCTCATTTTCAGAAAACTCAAATAAGTGGAAATAAATACTAGTTTTATAGGAAAAAAATCCAATAAAAACAAATGTCTTTTGATTTTTGACATTTCTTTGGAGGTTGGAATTTCGCGCGGACGCGATTAGACCTGTCAAAAAACTTCCGAAAGAAGAAGTTCTGTAACATGCTTTAAATCAGTTTAAGTGACTTTTGGTGTCGTTTACATTGGTAATTTGGCCATAAATCGCTTACACAAGCGAATTACGGGAAAAAACTTACGAGTGTAAACCTAGCCTAAGATACGGTGATTGCTATAATTTCTTAACCCCCATTATTATACCAAATGTTAGCACTGATAATAGTAAACTTCTTCTGGGCTAGGATAATATGTATAGGGATGGTATGTACAAATTTATCTCACTTATTATTAAAAAAAAAAAATTCTTTATGGTATTTATGCAGTCAATTATTTTTGTCATTTTCACTTTGTTACTAAGAAAAGATTAGCTCTCAAATTCTCAAGCAATTAACAGAAAAAATTGACAGCATTATAGGGCTCATTATTTGTTATCTGTGATCTCAGTAGAATGTTTATTTAATTACATCTAATGTAATCTTATTTAATAGATAAGAATACAAGAGACCAATCTTTTGTTTTTTAGATTAGAATTTTATGTTATTACGATTTTACCATGCATTCTGTTTGTGTGTGATCAAACTTCAGGGTAAGAAATAAGAGCAAATTTCATCAACAATAACGATGAAGAGAGTGTTAATTATTTTAGTTTTGGCATTTTTATGGATTTTGGGACCATATTTCTGTCTTTCAACAGCGCATCGCTAATAAAATTCCCTTTACAAACAATATTTCAGGCTTATCACTTGGAGTCAAGTTGTTTTGTTAACAAAATACCCAAAATTAAAAACGATTAGTTTAAGATTTTTATTTTTGTTGATGAAATTATCTGTAGTTCCTACCCCTGAATTTTAATCATACATTCACAGAAATTATTGTGTAAAATTATTTGCACCAAACAACTTCCCTATATTCTCTTATATGTTGCCGTTAAAAATGAGGAAAGATATGAATGTATACAACGTCTCCAAATAACAAATAACTTTTATAGTGTAAAGATTTCCATTTGATATGAATGTATACAACATCTTCAAATAACTTTTATAGTGTATTGATTTCCATAAGTTATGAATGTATACAACATCTCCAAATAACAAATAACTTTTACAGTGTATTGATTTCCATAAGTTTGAATCAACATCTCCAAATTACTTTTAGGGTGTATGGATTTCCATAAATATGAATGTATACAACATCTCCAAATAACAAATTACTTTTGCAGTGTGTTGATTTCCGAAAGGTGTATTAATAAAAGAGTTTATGTAATATTAACCTAATGTAAAATTTATATTTATTACTATCTAACTTACTGTACATACATATTAAGTGAAAATATGTTATTTATTTACCTGCATCAATACTACTTCATAATTAATCTGGTTCCCAATTGAAAAGGTTAATAGAGGATTCATCGGTTAGTTTATTTGCTCCTAACCATATAAAAAGCATTACATAATTAATTTATCAATAAATAATAGATGGTGCAACTATTCTGAAACTTGTTTTTATTTACTCGTCATCATTTTGCGGTTTCTTTTCGTCGATTCCTTTGGAATACCCCCAAATCAGATTCGACAAATTTACATTCTTCGATCTTGCCAACACTTTTTTTTTTACATTGGAGTTTGTTTTGTAGGTTCTTATTATTTGATTAGTACTTCTGCTTCAACCTTCCGTGATTATTATTGAATTTAATCAATGTACGTCTAACATTTTTATCCGTTTATTCAAATTTTCTTAAATTTTTCATATCTCGCAAGTTTGTAGGGATGAACTTTTCCGAGTGTGAATGCATTGTCCAAAAGTCTAAAAGAACGCTTGTACATATTTAAAAACCCTTCATTTATATTTTGATTTACTGCACTGTTCTTTATTTTTTGTTTAGTTATGTTATGTAATCATGTGGTTTGTATTCTGGCGCCTTTCAAGTAAATGCCTTTTTAGGATCAGTACCTTGGTCAATTCATCTGCCATGAAATTAAACCCTGATGTTTTAAAATCGTATCCCATTACCTGTGAAAACCACAAAACTTGCTGTATTTTTATTCCAACCTTACAGTTGACAGTTTAAGCCCACTCCTATTAGTGAATAGAGAGTTTCATTTTAGTGTCCTTGAGAAAATCGCTTGTTTTTTTGTGGTGGTATGGCATGTGCCCCGTAAACTATGTAAATAATAAATGGAATCTAAGACATTAGCTTAGAACTAAATTAATGGCTTAATATTATTATCCTCATCTGAAGGTGAGAGTAGCACCTCAGCCAGCAGTACCGTAACGTCAGCTTCGCAAGAGGAGCCCGGCACATCAACAAACCAGAAGCGAACCTTTGCTGATACCGCCGAGCATCCTGACGCTGATAGCTTCGATGATGAAGCTTCTAAACGCAAGAAGAGGAAAGAACCAGAACCTGTCAAGGAAGCCGTCAAAGCTTCTCCACAGTCAAGAGTTGTTGGAAGGTAATAATTCATTGTTTATCACATATTACTTATTTCACCTCTTTGAGGCTAACAATAACAAACACAATTTAAAAATTAAACAGTTTTAGTTTATCTTTATCATTTATCAACTTAATGTTACTATAAATTATTATTTCCATAGGGGTTCAATATCAGGGAATAAACCACCAGGACCGGCTAGCAAGACTGGAGTGGCACCCCTCAGCAAAGGTGGTGGCCCGCTTCAAGCTGCAAACAAATCCAATGTCACTAGCTCCAGCACTAAAACTACAGGAACCCACGGAGCCAATGGCATTACAAAAGGTTCCGCAAATACTTCCAGTGCTCAGGGGAAGAGCGTGCAGGGAGCTCAATCAGGTAAAGCTACTGGCCAAGGAAAATCCCAGAATGCAACCTTATCCATCGCCCAAGTGAGTGTAAAAGGAGCACCAGATAAAAAGAGTCCCTGTGCCAGTCCCAAGCCATCAGCATTTGTTAAAGATAATGATGCTGATGTTGAAGAAACCAAGATTGACGTTAGCGGTCCGAAGGTACCACCGCTGAAGATTGTCATCCCTGGGGGAGTGGGAGGAGGGGGCGGCTCCGGGGGACAGCAAGAAGGTGAGGGAGGATCCACCCAGCGAGGAGGTGCCAAGAACAGAGGGGGCTCCTCCACATTACCTTACATCATTCACTTCAACATCAACGCCGCGGGTGAGACAGTGCCAGTTGATGGCAATGAAAGCTGGACTGATGGGAAAGACGAAAAGCGCCAAAGTGGCTCAGAAGACAAGACGAGTGGCTCTGCTCAGAGGGTGCTAAGGTCCCATCGCAATACGGATGGGGAGAGAGACAAGGAGCGGGGCCGCGCTTCCCCGCATGTGTCCGCCACCCCCTGCAGCCCCAGTGGGGCTCCCATTCCAACTAAAACTCCACCACCGTACCATTCCAGTCGACAGGTAAACATTACCCTCATCTAAAAATTTGGCTTTATGCATTTTTTATTTCTTTAAATACTTTTTATGGCTTGTTTTATTTATTTACACGCCTAATATATAGAGAAATTGTACATATACAGTCTACACTTGAGAATACTCTGTTTTATAAAGGAAATTATAATAACGTGGTAGATGTAATTATAAAGTAGATACAAAATGTAGACAGATGTAATTATAAAATTACAAATACGATGAGAAAGAATAAATTAAAAAATACAATAGAAATCTTCATGTAATAGACTAGGTTATCAGTAAGAGTTCATTAATTTCAACTTTGTATTTCAGTAATCCTGATTTTAAAATATCCACAGAAAAATATTTATTTCCAAGGTTAAAAAAAATTCTGTATGGACGAGTTAAAGGCAAAGTTGGTTTTTGAAGAACTTTATGTGTTATTATGTCAAGTATTATATAACTACAAAGCATGTTTATAAATGGTGGGTTGTTTTTTTTTCATAAGCTCCAATTTATATCATTTCCTTAGAAACAACAATAAAAAAATTGGTTTTATTTTGGCGTTTATTTTATGCGGCTGAATTTTTATGTGTGATTTTATTATTTATAATCTTCCAAGTATCACTTTCAGCAAACAGATAATGCTGGCTTTCACTTTGATAAGAAAATCTTATTTTATGCACTATTGTAACTAATATAACCACCGGACAGAAAATTAATAGAAGTGTCTAACTGTTCAAGAAAGAATTTCTATTTGAAGTAATAAAAAATTGTATTTATTACGGGCACGCCCACATCAGACTTCTATAAGATTATCTCTTCAGTGATTACGGCATGTCAATGTTGATCATTTCCATGTGGTTGTGGTACACCTAATTCTCACTACTAAACGTATTTGTTTTTAGTCTCCCGATACCAACGACAGTGGCACTGATGTTTCCCATGTGGCTAACAACAGTGGCGGAGGCAGCAGCTCTAGTAGCGGAGGATCCAGTGCCTCCCATTCCTCGGCGGGTCCGTCCCAGCAGCCGTGTGTGGAGCTGCACCCTCGCAAGAGGAAGCTGAAGGCCTCCAAGGAGAGTCACGCACATCAGTCTGCATCGGCAGATTCTGCTGCCGGCAGTTCCTCCGAGTCCCACACCAGTTCTCACACTCACTCTCCACAGAATAATCCCTACCAGATGTTCTTGAACATACAAAAACAAGTAAGTACTTACACAATCTAGCTTTAAATTCATCTACCGACATTTATTTTCATCAACTATTTTTGTAATATAAGCATGTTTCAAAAATATCCTGTTTGTGTCTCTGAGAAATAAATACATAATGAATCTTTTGGCAATGCATTCAATAATACGTCGTTTTCTGGGACCTCTGAAAGGGTTCTAACATCAGTTTTTATGTAGGCATAAACAAAAGAGACAGTCAAATACTTGAGTTCCGAGTTAAGCAAGCAAACCCAATCAAATAAGTCAAAACAAATAATAAAATGATAATTTATTGAACCAACAGACGTATTATAATATCATTCAGAATTTTAAAAAAAGGATGAGGGCAACAGAATGACTGCGTGAAGTAGATTATTACTGCGCGAAGCGGATTCTGCTGTCAGAATATTAATCTGCTGTTATCTAACATCACATCTCCGGACTTGGCTACTAACACACAGGCATTAACATAGGACAGCTGGACAAATAATGGATTGTAGATGTAAAAAAATCTCATAACTTTTAACCTGTTTAATCACAGGTGACCGTATTTGTCCCAGCTCATATAGGTCTCATAGAAATCGTTGTGTCTCCCTCACTATCACAGTGAGAAGTATGATCAAAACGGTCTTGGAAAGAGAATACAACATGCTTTATATTGAAATCTAAAAGTTAACCACAAAATAATTAAATCATATGCATTTTAGAAACCAAAGTTTCCAACCGCAATTTGAGAAAAAAAAATTACTTTGAGAATTTGTTAAGAATTTTTTTACATGAAATGGCGTGAAAAAAAGTGTGGTGATAAAATAACATTTTTATTTTTAAAATTTGCATTCAAAAATTTATATTTAAAAAATTACATGGTTATTAATAATAACACATTCTGAAAACGTATTTCATCACTTTCGAAAACAGTTTTTAGTTCTCTGAATACATTCACAAATATTCCATTTATTTGGATTTTATTGCAGAGTGGAAAGATTTTTACCTACTGACAAAATACGCTCAAATTTTGAAGGGCTAATGACTTTTCAAAGAGGTGCTGAAATTGTCTGATTCTGAGTTGTCATAAAACCATCAATATTATAATATCCAATCATTGAATAAGATAATATTAATAAATCTCAATAAAATATGAAACAGAAAATAAAAAAAATATGAGTGTGCTTCAGACCACACAACTGAAGGAAAACTTCTACAAGAGGAAGAGAGAAATAAAATGTCCGCACGCACTGCTCTCTCTTGCTCCTAGTGTGATACAGACAATAGACCTACACTGTGTCTCATATATACGAAACATAACTGGCTATGAGAGAAAGAAAATGTGTGCTCGCACTTCTCTCTCTTGCCCCTAGAGTAACATATATATATTTTTTTTAAATGAAAGACAAACATTCCCGGGTTACGAATAACCCAACTATGTTTGAAAATCTCCTACTACCATCACAGAAAGCCGAAAATATTGCTTGTGTTGTGATGGAGGACTTAGCCAGTCGAGGAATCAAACACGGGGCGCCCGGGTGGGACCCAAACGCGATGCCCACCCTACCACTGACTGATCGAAACTGATATATAATCACTGATATATGAAACGTAACTCTCTCTCTTTCTATCTTCACTAACTTATATCTCCCTCTCAACTTCCGTTCGCCTCGCCTGACACTTTTCGTAACGCTCTCGTCACGCATTCACCAGCTTACTCCCCAAATCAAGCATGCGTAAAGAAGTTTTACTTCAAAAAGTCAGTAAGAAAATAAACAGTTGCAACTGGAATTGAACCCTGATTCTCTGTCTGTATCACTCAGTTCACTTAAGATTTATTTGTTTCATCATTTCTATCATAGATAAGTCTTAATTTGTTTCATCATTTCTATCATAGGTATTTCTTGACAATAATGAAACAAGAATCATGGGCAATCAACATCTTTATGTAAATACTGACCTTTTTTGACTCCTAAGTTAATTGCTTTTATCCAATGAGTGTTCATTTTTCTTTACTACCTTTTGTCCTGCCTTTTGTATGATGATTGAGAAACATTGGTGTTATTAAGCAATTGGTATTTTATTATAGATTGAACGTCGCCAGAAGGGTTATTTTCCTGTCCAGCCCAAGCCACCCCAAGGCTTCAAGGACTATCTGATGAACCGCTGCACGTACGTCCTGAAGAACACCAACAAGCAGATTGGAAACATGAATCCACCAATTACCGTGCAGCAACAAATGAGGGAGGAGTTTATCTACAATGAGGGCGACAGGTAAGGACCGCTATTTTTATATATATGTAATATGCGAATTTGTAACCATTCCTTATTTGATTATTCATTTTCTAATTTTGATAATTAGCTATGTGTTAAACTTTTTTGTTGTTTTTTATACAAGAAGACGTATAAAAATTTTCATAATTCAAAGACATCAAGTGTAACCCAGTTTTTGATTCGTAGTTGTTTTTATTTTGTATACCCTTCAAAAGTTTCCCATTGATCAAATTTCCTTGCAGTTCTTTGCCAAATTAGTAGTATTTATTTATTTGTTTAACCAGTAGAGACCGGTAAGAATTTACAATAAATAAAAAGATCTTTTGGATAAAGCCAACACATGGGCAATATCATACTTGATAAAGTGACATTTTGAAGTGAAACTTCTTTAGCCCCGTTGTGATCTGAAATTCGGATGAAACGGAAATGACGCATTGCAGTACTTACAAAGTGACAAACTGCTCATTGGCCGCTTTGATTATGACCTCACTTTTTAAGGCTCCTATTGGTTGAGAATGTGTGGGCGAAATTTTCTCTTCAACTGCGTGTGAACTGCACTCGATTTTTTTTTATTTTAGGCCTTAATTAATCTAGTGAAGGTAATATCGGAAAGCAAAATGAATATTTAAGATCAACACTGCATTTGCAGAGCTCTGCCCCCTAGGGCTTAAATTGGTAATATATTACAAAAGAAATTACAGTGTTATTCCCAATGAGGTAAGAAAAAACTCATTCACATTTTTAGTGTAAAAAAATCTTTTTTTTTTGGCTTAAAAAAGCTCAATAATTGGGAGGTGGAATATTAGGAAATATCTATCTGAC
The DNA here is from genome assembly GCA_936435175.1 of Glyphotaelius pellucidus. NCBI lineage: Eukaryota > Metazoa > Arthropoda > Insecta > Trichoptera > Limnephilidae > Glyphotaelius > Glyphotaelius pellucidus. The sequence goes on from OW386542.1 coordinate 9,196,587, forward strand.
TACTCATATCTAGTTAGTAAACATAGCTTAAACCATTTCAAATACAGTGAAACCCTCTTAAGAAGTTTTCCAAGGGACCGGAATTTCGGATCGAGGGACCGAAAAAACTAAACTTCTTAACCCATTGGCCACAAACCCCGGCAGCCTGCCCGGTTAGAGTAGGTCCGCCAAAAAAACGGAAAACGAGCACGATACCAATATTTTTTAATAAAATTTTAAATGTCAAACGTTCTGTGGGTAATTAATCGTTCATTTTGTAGAATTGGCAATAAAATGTTTCTTATGTTTTTTCCCTGAAATTTGTGTTCTAAATTTTGTATGCCTCCAGCCGCCATTTAATTTCCTTCAAAATTGCGAGTGGTTCTAGGCATTTGGCAGTGACCCTGCACGTCCCTGATTGCTTTTGGGACTATCATACCAAATTATTTTACTAGTTATTTGTATACATGTATGTAAAAAACAAAAATTATTATTATTCGATTTATGAATATTATGATTTTTTTGTAATTTTATGAATAAAAATGGGAAAAAAAACTTACGAAAAAGAGAGAAGGTTATATTTATATCTTTATATACACGTATTTTAATATTTAAAAAAAAAATTATTTCTATGTTTTTCTTTACCTTAATCCAATATATAAACAAATTTAAAAAAATAAATTCATTTGAATATATGGTTCAAAAGTTACAATAGATTTAGTATACCAATGCAGGTCTTCAATTTTTGGTGCAAAATTAATTATGTGGCCAATGGGTTAAGAGGGAACGTCTTAAGAGGGTTTCACTGTATATTCTTAATGGTGAATTCTCACCAAGACGATTTTTATTCAGAGTATTTTCCACTCCGAAAGAGGAATTTTACCAAAGATCAGTACACCAATTAAAATTAATGATAAAATTATTGTTTGCGTTTCATGATGTTATAAGGCGAGCGGAGCGACACCCATTTCCTCACTCATCTGACACCCATCTCATAAATGCGTTTTCATCTCACAGTCAAACCACTTTCATCAACCAACATCATCCACATATTAGCGATGCAGTTTTTGTTATCTATAATGCGAATTTACGGTACTTCATTATTTCACAACTTTTCTCTTGTAATGTTTTAAAAATATAGCATTCTTTTCAGGCAAAGTCACCAATCCCTAAAAAAAGTTTTGAGGTACCACAGTTTGAAAATTAGGTTATACAGTAACATTCTTATGTAACACAAGACTTATGTTAATTTACAGGTATGTAAAAATTAGAAAAAATCTGAGTTCATTCGGATTACTCTAATAAAGCGCCACGAAGGTCGTAAGTTTACACACTGTAGAGTTTTAAAGCCGTATCTTTAACTGTAAATATGTAAAATAAAAGTTTATATCCGGCATTCGAAAATCATTACCTCAAAACCGTGTTTCAGGGTTGGTGACTTTCGCCTGCACATGATCGATATTATAACCATCAAAAAATGTTACTTATTAACTGATGTTCAATGAAATTGCCAAATATTTAACCCCTCAAATGCCAGGAAAAAACGAAAAAATGTCAACTTTAACGTAATATTTTGCAGGTTAATTTTATGCTATCTTATGTAATATTTACTGAAACACATTCCTTGAATACTAAACTATACATAAAAACAATATTACTTGCGTTTATTCAATGAATTTATACTTTTTACTACTTTTCTTTGCCACGGAAAAAACGAAAAAATTTCGCGATGTTTTGACTTTTACGTAATATTTTGCAGGTTAATTTTATGCTATCTTATGTAATATTTACTGAAACACATTCCTTGAATACTAAACTATACATAAATATAACATTACTTGCGTTTATTTGATGAATTTATACGTTTTACAATCATTTCATCGACCGCAACGCGAGACTTGACACCCGTGTCATCTGACAGCCGAGCGGCGGGAAAAAGTTCCAGGCCGTGTCATAAACAATTTCAAAGAAAATATATCGCTGCTTTAGGTGGGTTCACGGTATCTTATACCTTATGAACAAGAATGCCCCAAGCGATTCTGACCTTCTTCTTCATACGTTTTCTTTATACATAAGGGTTAAAATCGCATAACAAAATTATTTTTTAGTGATTATTTTGGCCTGCGCCGATGGTACGCCGGCGGACGAACGGCAAGGGAGCGGTTAATATATTAATTGATAATTGAGCGACAGATCCCGTACCGATAAATCGTCATCTTTTTCTTTACCCAAGCGGAATTAACATTATCAAACAGTTTTTTTCATTGTTAATATATCTTTTCAGACATTCTTTGAGGGTGCAGCATCTGGTTGAAAAGGAGAAATTGGTCTTGGCTGTAGAACAAGAAATATTACGTGTCCATGGAAGGGCCGCACGAGCTCTTGCTAATCAGGTATTTAATTATTCTTCTTTACTACTAAGTACCTACCTACAATCGGTTCCATGCCAATTGGGAATAATGTCAACTCAACACCTTTCTAAAAAGTCGTTAAAATCTATGAAAAAAATAATTTTAAGTTAGCCGATAACCCTAACCTAACATAACCTATTTAACCAATTTTTTATATATATATTTTATCACTCTAAATGACTTATCTGAGATGGTTCTGAGTTGGTTTCATTCCGAGTTGGCCGGTCACCCCTACAATCATGGGCATATATTACAATCTAATATGTAAAGAAGTGGTGGACAAGCGGGCTATGGATTTGATTTGTATTCAAATCTACAGTTGTTGACGAAAATTTGCACACTTCACCCTTAACCTGTCAAATGCCTCGCATATTTCGAAAAACTGCGCGGAAATTACCTTCCTGACTTTTGCTCAAATATCCGTATAAAAACAAAGAAATTGTTTTTTTTTAGATTGTTTTCTGTTTGACAGATAATGTTTCTTATTATTCATATATATTACATAATTATTTCTTTGCAAGTTTTCCCAGAATATCTAACTTTAAAAAAAAATGTATAAAAATTTTCCTACAAAAAAAAAAAAATATATCCATACAAAAATGAACTAATTATTTTATTTCTACACAAACCTGAATAGACACCCTACGTGAAAAAAAACAATCCGAAGGTGTTTTTGAAGATATAATGACATTGATACTTCTTTGAAAATGTAAAATATTTTCATTTTATCAAAAAAAATTCAAACGCCAAGTGTGCACTTTAGAATTTTTTTGTGACGCATTTCATAAGTTTATTATAACAATTCTTTCAGATTTTGGTAGTTTATACAACTGTTGTTTTTAATAATATTATTTTGTAATAGAAACCCGTAAATAGATAATGCTAAAAATATAATTGTTCATTATGACGTAAAAAATTTGACATTTCTACGACAATCTTACGAAGCTAACTTTAGTAACTTTTCTTTTGTGAAATGTTATAAAAATTACATCAAAATGATGTAAATAAAACTATCTTTCTGATGATATCTCAAATCTATTCTTTCCATAATGAATTTATATAAAAAACAATGAAAGTATGTACAGTTTACCTTACCAAATTCTGCCACTTTGTGGTATCGATATGAACTGACTTCATCCAAGATGGCCGCCGTGGCCTTATACAGATAAGGTCCATAGTACAGGGTGACACAATCATGACAATATAAATAAAATTTGCTTATATTTTTAATTATATTTATTTTAATTTTATGTACAATGAAAATACGTGAAATACATTTTTTTAAATTCAGATACTGTGTGGTTCAGTAAAAATAAAAGTTCAAGATATTTTTTTCATCATACTGTTTTCAGTTTTATAATACATGAAACACGTTTTTCAAACTTTGGTCGAGAGGTAAGGCTCCGGACTACGAGAAAAATCATTTTACACATACATAAATTTATTATTATAATATTCAAATTTTTAGACATTGTTTCTGTCCTCAACAAAAGTGGAAGATACAATGAATGGACACGAAACTTCAAAGATGCACAATGCACTTGTTTCAGTAAACATTTTTATTCAATAAATAATAAAAACCATAAATGACAACAACCAGTATCAAATTACAATCACAGATAACAAAATCCAAGTAACGAACGCAATACCCATTCAACAAATAACAAAAAGTAAGCCTCCGGACTATGAAAAAAATCATTTTACACATACATAAATTTATTATTATAATATGTATTCAAATTTTTAGATATTGTTTCTGTCCTCCACAAAAGTGGAAGATAAAATGAATGGACACGAAACTTCAACCGATGCAAAGACGCACTTGTTTCAGTAAACATTTGTATTCAAATGATGCACAAATACCCATGCAATAAATAATAAAAACCATAAATGACAACAACCAGTATCAAATTACAATCACAAATAACAAAATCCAAGTAACGAATGCAGCACCCATTCAACAAATAACAAAAACCATAAATAACAAAACCCATAAAACCATAAAACCCAAAATAACATGATAACGAACAACATAAAAAAACACCGATCCAACAAATAGCGGCACGCTCCCTGAACTGTAATTGTGGGACTGCCACTATTAGGTATAATGAATTTCCTCTTCATGGCAATTTTTTAGGTTTTGTAACAAAAAATAAAAAAAGGTAATCTAAATTGTAAAAAAAACGATTTGAAAATAAAAAAAAAATGGAAAAAAAATTATAAATGTTCTAATTTGTGGTAATCCATAAAACACCCAATGCAAAGGAAAACTTTGCACTGGTAGCACACCGTACTAACATCCTTTCGTTTTTTACGTATTGTGCACAGTACGCACCTTTTGCGAATGCGTCGATTCCCACTGTTCATGTCAATGGATTCTTTTGGATAATGGTCAAGTGCATGATTTAATCTTGGATCCACGGGAAGAGCGTGTTCGGCAGAGTAAGTCCACGGTCTGGGTACAGTCAAAGAGGGATAGTGACGCGCTAAAATCTCAGATGCCAATTGCTTCCTGAATACACGATGAAGAATTGGCTTACCTGGGTCTTCTTGGTGAAGGTGCCTAAAAATCACCATGCTATTCAAGACGCTGACATTGAGCAGGCGACGAAATACCTTAATGTACCATTTGTTACCCCGCGTCCTCTCCATGCGGTAAGAGGATAACAGCGAATCTTTGTTATCCACTCCCCCCATGAAGCGATTGTATTGGACCACAGATAGAGGCATTTGGTATTTCTCTAACCCTCTTTGACCTTCGACCGTGTCGGTGTTGTGGTAGGTAGACACCATGGTGACAATTTTAATGTCATTCCAAGCAACGACTGACATGTCACCACAGTGTCTGCCAATAATGGTATGCCGTGGCACTCTCTTCTTCATGTCCTTAACAATATCAGGTACCATCTTTCGGTTGCGATTGAGGGTACCGATAAGATCGGTATTCCTCTGTTTCAGGTACCTAGTCAATGGCATGCTATTATAAAAATTGTCCATGTAGAGGCAGTACCCTTTGTCAAAGAGCCCCTCCATGAGTTTGAGTACAACTTTAGAAGTTTTACTAGAAAACCCAAGATGGTTCTCTTCGACTTCTGTATTCTTCCCTGCATACATTATAAAGCGGTACAAATACCCTGTTGCCGATTCGCACAGCTCGTAGGTCTTAATGCCGAACCGAGCCGCCTTAGTTCGGATGCACTGCTTGAACCCTAGGCGACCCTTCCAGAGCAACAGGGACTCGTCTATGCTAATGTCTTCATGGGGAGTATACAGACTGGAAAACTTTTCATTCATCATATCCAATAGTGGTTTAACTTTTGCAAGCTTGTTTTGGTAACCGACTCTAGAAATTTTATCACTATCAACAAAGTGTAGGAACCGAATTATCAGAAGAAACCTATTACGAGACATTATAGATCTGAATTTAGGCATCTCTAAAATGTCTGTTGTCCAGTATTCTGATAAGCAGGCTCTGTAACATATGGACATGTACATAAACAAAGCGAAAACTACGTACAGTTCAGGGACCGTAACATCCTGCCACCCCTTCAACCTGGAGTGGGTGGACAGATTCAAAAGACCATCCTCGGTATTCACTTCGTCCAGTGCGCTCCATGCATACTTATTCGTCTGCTCCACGATATAGGTCATGGTTTCCATGTCCCATATTTTGGAGAAGACATCATATGGAGATGTAGCGACTGACGGAGGGAACACCTCTGCTGATGGGCCAGGCTGAAGGACGGCAAAATGCTCACGCTGGCCCGGGAATGTGGAGAAATCTTCGGACCAGGCGAAGACCTGCTCCTCCGGGTTTTCCTCTTCCTCCTCCTCCAACGGCTCCAACTCGTCCTCAGGTACCCCTGCTTCCACCAACGGTGGAAGCTCATCGCCTTCGAGCCAGTCGTCTTCAGTAAAATCAATATACTCGAACTCGATGCCGGGTGCCTATAGACAGAAAGAAAATAAAAAATTTATATAGCTATGTAAAGCGCCCTTGAGATAATGCAAGACAAAAATGGCACTGTAGAAGTTAGCCAAGTGTTATTATAATTACCTGAGTCGTCGGAGCCAGATACGTGGAGGATGTTGAGGGTGTCAGATCGGGCTCTGCATTATCCACGTGGATGGTCCTCGCCCGCCTCCCCCCAGGAAGCTGAAACTATAAACATTAATTGTTACACTAATTTCTCTCAATTTTGGAAAGGACGGCGTACAACCATCCTAATAGAACTATTACTAATACACAACATACCGTAGCGAGGACCCCACACCCTTCCGTCACCTTTCGTTTTTTGACAATTCGTCGGTCTGCCATTCTATAACAATAGAAACAATCATGTATATCACATCATATAATCATCAATACGCTTGTATTTATAAATATTTTACAATTTTTGAAGAAAGTTCTTCGAAAGAAAAACTTCGTAATTTTTCTTTTCTTCATAATATAATATAAACAAAAAAAAAATTTTAGCATACCTAACTGATATTATTTTGTGATATTTATTACTATTTATGAATAATTGAAAAATTCATAAACATTGAAAAATTAATTATAAAAAACAATTATTATAATTATAACGTATTATCGTATCCACCCAGTATGATCTTGTAAAAACGTTCATGAATAATTCAAATTCGACACATTACCACGAGAGGGCAGCACAGGTGTTCATAATTCCAAGAATCGTCCGTTCACGCATACATTCAAAGAACAACCAATACACGTGAGCGATCGGCCGGCGTGGTTCATTTATTTATTTAGAATATTTTTACTAAATATTGATGAAACAAAGGCTTTGATACATAATCTAAATAGATTTCTCTACATAATGATGTACAAATCTTTATAACATTACGCTATTTACACGTAAACATCAACCTACAAAGTCAAAAATTTTTATTTAGCCGTATTTGAAGTGCCTGTGGCCCGGAATTTCATTTTTCGTAAAATAAAAACTAAATATGAACAGATCAAAGGCGTTGATATATTATCTCAATTGATTTTTCTACCAAATGAAAGACAAAACATTGCAAACTATACGAAATATCACACACAAAACTGAAGACAAAACTAAAAACTTTGTCGAACAAAAAATGGCATTTACTTTGACGTAATATATTGTCGGTATATTTTCACTTACCGTATTTTATATTTACTGTAACACATTCTATAGACAATAAACTATACGTATAAACAACTTTACTTACGTTTATTTGTTGAATTTGATTAATTTCGGAGCTTTTTCTGTAGCTGTTGCGCACTGTATTCACTTTATCGTCGGCGGTTGAAAAGGACGCTTCAAGAAGCCATAGAAAAATTCAAAACAATTATTTGGAAGGGACTAGACGTACTGTAGGTTCTGGCATCGTGAAGTAAGAGAATAGCGCAAGCGATTCTGACCTTGTCTTTCATACGTTTTCTTTATAATAAAGGGTGAAAATCGCATCTCAAAATTTTTACTTTTAATTTTATTATTCGGCTGTAGAGTGCGCACATGTGCGCGAACGGCACACGACTTGTTAAAACAAGGAGAAGATCACTCCATAATTAAGATTTTGAAATCTGTCCCCAATCCATCTTTCCACCCCTAAAAGCAGAATTTTGGAACTTGATGAAATTTTGCATATTTCATTTGCATTAATTTTCGAATAACTACCGTCATCCCACTTTTCCAACCCCTAATCGCATATCAAAAAGTTTTTTTTTTTTTTTTTATTCGGCTATAGAGCGCGTCCCGGGCGCGCATCGGCAGTCCGCCGATTAAAGCAGAATTTTGGTAATGCTCAATAAAATTTTGCACACTTGATAATCAAAATTAGAGAAAAATTACCGTCTACTACTGATTTAAATAAACTTTACCAAAGTACAGTCATATATTTATTTTTATATGTGTCTCGATGTGGCTTTGTTTTTTATACAAATCTACAGTTTCCTTCTGAGATTTGTATAAAATGATTTTGCAAATTTGACTTTCAATACAAGAGGAAGGTTATTGTGTATACAAATTTTTGAATAACCCCCCTGTCTCCTTCCCCCCCCCCTTAAAGCAGAATAGAAACCGGGCAACGCCGGATGCTTCAGCTAGTGTCAAATAAAGTAAGATAAAAAAGGTGTTATGTTGCAATATCAAACAAATAATGTTTTTGCAGGCACTACCTTTCTCAGTGTGTACATTGCTGAAGGACAATGAGGTATACAACATGTTGACAGCCGAGCAGGAGGAGAAGGAGAGGAACGCGCAGAGATCTCGTTACAACGGACGACTCTTCCTGTCCTGGCTTCAAGATGTAGACGACAAATGGGAAAAGATAAAGGTACTGCTAGATTCATATTAATTCCAGGTTATAACCAATTTACTAGATGATGCTCATTTAAATATTGTGTAATGAGAATGTATGTGGTCCAGACATTTTAGGTGAGCAGAAAGATAATTTAAGATATTGAAAAAAATTATATTTAATGAACTAATGGGCGCCAGTTCTCACGATTATTCGAGAGAACGAATAAAATTAATAAACGGTAAATCAAATTTAAAACTCTGTAACTAAATTGAATTGTGACATCAACCCATAATGTTGGAGAGTCCACCATCTTGCTGGTGTTCCCACATTCTGTTGTAGAAGTCCACTACACCATTCTTTTTTTTTTTATATGAAAACCCCACAAGAGTCCTAACTGCTCCCGTCTGGAGCCAGTGAGACTATGGCATCCCCAATTGAGGTATGTTGTGAGGCTGAAGGTAATGGGGAGGGGAAGGAGATGGGGAAGAGGAAGGTGGGAAGTACCTGGCTATTCAGATCTGGTCACCAAACACGGCCAAAGTCATTTCAAGCAACGTTTCAATTCTGAATGATGGTCTTACACCAGGGCGTTACTGAGAGTATCTTCCACTCTGGAACGTGCCGCAAATATACTATGTATTATTTTAAATGAATAAGTTGTGAAATAACACAAATCAATCAAATAAAATTTATTTTCCACGCCGGGATTCGATCCCGCGACCTTCGGAATGCTAGTCAAGAGCCTTACCGCTGGACTACGCCGGCCGTTCAATTGCTGTGAAACAATTCTTCAGGCATTGATTCAACTTAGATCTCCGTGGCAAACATGCGGCTGGAAAAATCCAAGTCCGCGCTAGCGCTAGATACTCCGGGCGTGTTGTTTAATCTGTTACAAGGTTAACACCAGCATGTAATAATGTAAACTATTACAGGAGGGGATGGTGAGGAGGCATCACACCGAAGCCGAGTCTCTGCACGCCACCCAGGTGATGAGCTGGGAATGGAAGCTGAAGGAGCTCGGACTCTGCGACCACAAGTCCACTCCTTTCATCGACAACACTCATGTGCCAATGGTCCATGTGTCCGATGACTTCGACCTACTCCCTGCATAAATATTTATTTATTAATACATTTCTTTTATCACATTGTCGCTGCTAAATGAATCAGGTGATAAGCACTCCGTCTTGTCTTTATGCTGCTTTTTGAATGAGACGCAGTAAATATCACATCATGGTGCGCTGGGTTGTATCCTGCGGCGACGTGTGATGTGAACATTTTTATTCCAAACAAGCTTATGAATTGTTGGTTAAAGTGTGTCGGTTACAAACCTACTGCCTATACAATCGAAAACTCTTTACGTCACACAAATATGTTTTTCATTTTCTAATATCATAATTTTTCATAACTCTGATCTTTTGTGCAATATTTTTTTACCTATAAATATTTTTTTGAAGTATTTAAAAACAAGACAACAAAATAATTTTTTTTTTCAAATTCGCTCCGGAATCGATGGTTAAAGTCTGTTGGGTACACGCCGATACACCCTGTGTAATATATTAAACTTGGTTAGTTACACTTTTATATGTATATACACGTTTGTGAAATCAGTGCAATTTGAAGATGTTCTTTACTTCACACAAATTATATTTTTTTCCATTTTCTAGTTAGTGTTCTTAACTTGTTGATCCCATAATTAAAAAAAAAAACAATCATAATATTTCTTACAATCACTCCGATCTTTTGTGCAATATTTTATTTATCTCTGAATAATTTTTTTTAAACTTTATTAAAAATGATTATTCTGACTTTGTTTTGGCAAGGAAATAACACAGTATCGGCCTTTTAACCGACATGGTGAAAACAAAGCAATTCTTTAAATATAATGATTTAATAAATATTCTAACACACTCGATTTGTACCACTTCCCATAGTTATATTATCTATCAGAAGGAAAACATGTAATTTTCTTATTAAGAAATTAATTTCATCATTTTCAACCACATCACTTTTTAATTTCATCACTCTCAATTGACGCATGAAAATTGGGCCCCCCTGTCTGCAATATAATAATTAATATTGTGTTTAATTACAGTTAATAATTATTGTTCTGGAAAGATTCAGATTCAATAAAGAATTTGAGCAAAATTAGATATCCGAATAAGTTGTCCAAATTTAAAAAAAATAAAAACACTGCATTTTCTTTATTTAAGCTTTTGAATAGGTTTTATGTTATTATAAGTACATAATTTTGATTTTGCTTTTTATTTCAAACGTTTTGGTTTTTTTTATGTAAATATAAATGTTCTCAGTTCAACAATGTTATAAAAGTGTCGTTTGTGACAATATTCTGCAGCTGAAATGCACATCAATGTGTTTTTTCTCTCAACAATTTATTGTTTTATGTATATAATATGTGTATTTTATGTAACAATACTCTCGTATAGTAGGTGTTGCTCATAAAATAACAATAGCCAACTCATATTTTATTATAAATAAATATGTAATTTATTTTATATGCATTAAAGCAAGATACAGCAGGATCTTGCTTTATACTTTTATTTGCATAATTATATGTATTATTATGTTTATTTTCTGTGTACATTCTCAGTGGAATAAATATATATTTACATAACACAAGTTAAGGAAAATTGAATGGTATGCGTGTGGAATAGCAGATCTCGGAGATTGTTAGTGATAATAGATAGATTTTAGTTAAGTGTGAATATTGTTAGTTTTTAATTATTTTGTGATATAATTATTAGTATTAGATTTAAACACTTTAATTTATAACCAGAGCCGACTTAAGCAATATCAAATTAAAATATCCTTGTCTAGGAATAATTATGGGCCTAGAAAACTGAAAGTTGAAGAAGAAAAACGACTGTTAGATGTCACTATATGTTATTTGAAAATAATGCATTCCGCCGTAGTGACAGAATTAGTGAAGAGTTTTCGCCACCATCAATAAACAGTTGTGTGAAGAGATTAACAATTCATTAACATTTGTTAGGATATATTTGAATTTTAAATAATTATCATTTGTAACTTCAAACTTTGTTTCTAGTTTTTTCAACAAATCGGATTTTCCAATTTGTTAGGTCGGCTCTTTGACTTGTTATTTAACATCACATAATATACTTAACCTGTCCGTTAGTGAGTTTTTTAAAACAACAAATGTTCCAAGGGAGTGAGTTTTTTTAAGTAACTTGCCAAAATAGTAGAACGCAATATAATTTTTTAGAAAAACCAATATTAATTTATCTAGAAAATAGCAAAAAAAATCAATTGTAGACTATTTAGAAGGAATTAACAAAAAATTATTTTTTTTTAGAAATCGCCAACCATCAATCAAACAGAACGGATCATGTTTTTTTTTTACATACAAAGAAGTTAAATTCACTTACCACAATTTGACAAACACTATTGTGCATAAAAACATACCCAGAGTAGAGGCTTCAACTGTGACATGGGTGTTGTTTTATTCAAATATATATATGAAATTTTGACACTTGAAAAGGGTCTTGTAATAAATAAAAAATAAAAAAAACTATCCTTAAAATACATAAATTATCAAAGGATTTTACTGTTTTTATGTCGCCGTACATAACACAGTATATTTTTATGTCTGTGTATTTCAATTATTGATAAACGCCAAAAGTGTACAACTTGACATTTTGGTTATAACATCACTAGGTACACTAAAAATCAGTTTTGACAATGACAATTTTTATTTGTAAAAAATCTAACAACACTTCAAAGAAATCATATTTTTTTTTAATATTATGGTACCTACATTTAAGGAAAAAAACGTGAAATAAATATTATGATGTAGTAATCATATTAGTTCTCATCCACACAAAAGCAATTGATAATTCGATGTTACTCTGCAAGCGTATAACAAATATACATAGTATGTACTTAGGTATGTTAGTATACTTTGCAAATGAACAAACAACTATAGAATTTTATTCCATCTGTCAAAAACTGAATTAAAACTAAACAAAATTACTGTCGGCGCAACCACAATATAAATTATAAATACAGCTATTCTCACAATAGCGCTGCTCTCACAATAGCGCTGCTCTCAAAATTGTGAGGGCTTGGCATAAAGTTGAGAGAGTATAGTTCAAATGTGAGACTAGCTTAATATACACATTCACACCTGTAAAATAATTTTTAAAGCGAAACAAATAAGTAATTTTGTTTAAAATATACAAAAATTCCACATTTTTATTTCATATAAAACTTAGCACGCCATAAAAGTGCTGGTTACTACCGACGGCAGAATGGTGACAACAAGGAATATTTAAATTGTGATTAACTCTGTTATTAAATTTACACCGAAACAAACTTTGAAAACTTACGACAAATTGTTCATAGATGTCAGTTCATGTACAGTCATATTCCTTCTAAACTAGTGGACCGCCTTACTACCGGACAGGTTAAGCAGATTGCATCTTTAAAATCTTAGCATGAACACTTTTTGTAGTACATATTCTCATAATATTATACTCGCAGCTAATAAAATGAAAATTTAAAAAGTTAAGCGATAGATTAAAAATCAAGTCTTTCATAGATTAATCATTTTATTTACATCATACTAACTGCATAGTATCGTTCTGTTTTTCCGCAGTGGTAACTATAGGCATTACACTTGATTTGTAATTATAGATAATACTATACGAAGTGCATGTAGGCCAAAAGTCACCTGCAGAGTCTAGCGGTTAAATACCTTGTTATTCATGATGCATATAATATATTTATGTACTTGTCTAGCAATGTTAAAGAAAGGAGGTGCAATCTGTCTTGTAAATACTACCATCTTAACACTGTGTACCATGAGTAGCTTGGTAGTGTTGCCCTGTTTGCTTCTACATAAAACTGCATGTAGTGTGAAAACTTGTATGAAAATTGTAACCATTTTATGTACCTAATGTAAAAGCCCGTCGGGCGTATAAAATTGTAAAATGAAATGAAATAAATGAATAATAAAACATTTAAAAAATCTAATCAATTTGTATATTTTGTGCACCTGTCTATTACGTCAATAAATTGTCAAACCAACATGTAATGGATCTAGTAGTCCAAAAACTTGGATCAATTTCCAATAAATTAGGCCTCCCTGTCTGTTGCATTGTCTCGGTTGTCGAATGATTGTTTAAAAGTGCATTATCTGCTTTTGTACAAGTATGGTTGTTCGGGATAATTGAAACTGCGCATGTTATTTACCGCATTGTTATTTACGCATCAGAAATCATAGCAAAATCTAGTATGGACATGTACTAGTTAATAAACGTCGATTATCTATCTATCTATCTTCTTCTATATATTAATACGTGAAGCAAAAACTTTGTACCCCTTTTTACGTAAATTGCGTGGACAGAGGAGTATGAAATTTCGCAAACTTATAGTTTATATAGAGAAGGAGTGCAGAATGCTAATAAAATTATGCATAAAAAATTCATTAAATCAATTAAAAAAAACATTACAATTATGGTCGAATTTCGACCATTGGGTGACCACTAGTCTTTAATCTATTCTGCAACAGGGTTTCTAAGAAAATGACTCACGCAACAGCCCACTGCTTCCTCCCGCTGTTTGCACGGCTAGTACGTTTTTTACACATTTTCATAATTGAAGTTTGGGTGTAGCCGTCAAATAGCCCGTGGTCTCTTCAAAAAGAAAAATTTTTGAAAAATTGAATGTTTCAGCTTTTGAACAAATTGTGGTCAGCAGAAGAGTATAACTATCGTATTGGTAAGCTTGTCAGCTTATTGCAATTGATAGAAAACTGAAATGCACCTGGAATCTGCTTTTGACGGGGACCTTTCAAATGTCAAAAATAAATGGCCATTTAATGACAATGTTACATTTGAATTTCCGCAAAACAAGTGGTCCTAAGTGTTTATAAATTTGTGAGTATTAGGTACACAATATAATAATTATTATTATAATGGGGTTTTAAATTAGGAGATTAACAGTTATGTATGTAAGTTTGAGAACATGCAGAGCTTCTGTAATGATTGCTATAATTTTTCACACATGTTTTCATATGCAGTATGCATTTGAACAAAAGGGAGAGGATGCACGTCTGCAAGAATGTTTATGTATTGTGTGTTTATGAAACAAATTAATTCAATAAAATATATGGTACTATCACCGTAGGCACTAACTTTAGAAGCTTTTGCCTAATTTATTGTATAGGTCAGCGATCGGCAATTGGCACCCCTCAGACCAGATTCGGCCCGCAAAGTGCTCCCTGAGTGGGATTCAATAACTACCATGCTACTAATGGTTTGCTGGTGATATTTCAAAAGATGTTATGACAACTTAATTTTTTCTTACATACAACCACCTCCATCATTATAAGTGGAAAATGTGGCTTCTACAGTAATGTAGGACTAAACTAGGAGAGTATCAAACTAGCAACACCCGAATGGAACCAACACAACCGTGCTACCAATCGGTCAGTCGTGATATTTCAAAACGTGTAATGTTCACTTAATTTATTTTCACCCGCAGTGCTTTTTCCCTGCATTGTTTCCCTAATTTTTTTCTTGCCCCAAGTCAAGGCAGAACATTCACCTCTGTTTAGCATCCCGCAATTTTCTTGAAAGTTTTGAACGATAAAATACGTCTGAGGAATGCAAATTTTGCATTTGAAGGAAGAATCAAAAAATTTAAGAAATATTTTACACGTGCTAACATAATATGGATTCTTTAGGAGGTGATTAAAGAAAAATATAAATCAGATAAGGTTGCTAACCTCTGCGGTACACAATGCTGCTAGGCACGGCACTTAGCACGATGACGGGCAGTCACAAGGGCACTGACTGAGCAGGCTCGCATGCGCACAAGTGACATCGACGGCCGCCAGGTATAAGTGTTTGTGAGAAACGAAAGAGAAAATGGCTAAAGCGCCGTACAGCAGTGACATTAAAGACGAACCTACACAACAATTTATTTTGTTTGTTCATGATTGTGTTCATCAAATCAAGTTTTCTAGAGTTTCCCAGGACATGCGTAGGTTCATCTTTAATGTCAAAACTATGGCGCTTTACCCATTTTTCTTTCCAATTTATTACTTCCACCGAATTAATTGTATTTTATCTCATTTTTTCGAGAAGTCCTAGCAACTGTGTACTTGAAATAATGGTGATGCCAGCATTTAATTTTTTAAGCAGCACTTTTTAAGTTTCGAACTAGACTACAAAAGAGAATCTATATTTTCATGGGTTTTATTGCAAAATCTCACTTACTGGCTGGTTGCCAATATAAATGCGGTATTATACAGCATAGTGACATTGACCCTGAAAGAAAATATTTTGATCTAGTTTCGCCAAGGTATTTAGAATGCAAATAATTACATATTATAATATACGGTATAAACTAATCTCAAAATGGTTCACATGCCCACCCGTGTTTTAAAAATCCTCAGTACCTCCCTATTTGGTCAGTTTTTTTAAAGTATAATATGAAGTTATAAAAATTAGCTAAGTAATGTTTTTTGTTTTTATCAATGAGTAAAGAAGCTGTTGTAATAATTGCCCATATGATTTTTTTGTTTATTTTATTTAGTAACTATAATATAATTTTATTTTACATTTTTATATGAAACATGTGTAAATTGAAATTATATTTGCATATCCTCACTAGGAGATCCTGTGCTGAGGGGTGTATATCAGGGGTGGCCAACTTGATTAGACCCAAGATCTACTGTTTACTGACGAAACCCTGTGATATCTATCAATTACATACTTCTTAAAATTTTAAATGAAACAGTATAGTTCAGTGTGCAATTATGTAGCATTTTTTTTTTTATTTTAAAGGGAAAACAAAAATGAAAAAGATTCTTAGTTACACTTATTTATATCAATGTGAGCATTGCGTCTGAGCATCTTCCGCTAGATTACCAATATCAGGTTTGTAGTTGGAAATTGCCAACCTTAAAGAACCCAACGTATGAGCGTCATCAAGTGAGAATGGTGTTTATTTTTTGCTTGTTTAAGTAGGAGAATGTTGCAATATAAATAGGTGGAACCAAAACATGAATGTAGTTGTTCAACACATTTCTTTAAATTTGGATATTTCTCATTGGAAAACAATGCCCAGAAATCTAGACCTGAGGATGACCTTGCTTTAAGAAATATGTCGCAGCGCAGAGTAATAATTTCGTTTTGCAATATCATGTGGTCCATTTGAAATGTATCTGCAATTTTTTTAGCCATTTCGTAAATATCACTATGATCAATGGAATTATTAAACGGATAACTGATGAATTCCACCAACTTCTCAATTTTCTTGAAATCACTAAAGCGATTTCGAAGTCTGATACCACTGTGGTTATGAATTGTTTGACCAATATAACTAGTATGAGCTTTTCCATTGTGGTTAAAAAAAAAAAAAAATAATGGTGTATTAACGAATTTCGTACCTCTTGTAACGAATAATGTATTTAACTAGGTAGATTTCAGCGCCCTTCAGGTGATTTTTCACAAAAACAGCGCTCTACAAATTATCCAATTATTATTATTATATTATTGAGGAGTTCGTTTGCAATAGTAACTACATCTTTTGGATTTAGCCTGCAATTCAGTGTCCTCTTTATGCTGTGCTTTATAGCCTATCGGCCGCCTTTCTGTGCGGTGCTTCGTAGAATAAATTTATTGTAAAATAATTTTTTAACTTGGTAACAAAATTATAATAAATAAATCCTACAATTATCTACTCCTGATACTCTGCATTTGTCTCATTCTCTCCAAGTTTAGTTTTCTGAAGGTTTCAGTTCTACCGCGTATGAACTGCACAAATGTTTTTTTGCGTGGTTTGACATCTGAATGAATTTTGTTTCAATTACCTACTTAGTTAACCAAAACCAAGAATCTAATTATCTATTTTGTGCATGTAAATGGTTATTTCTTGTAGTATGTAGTCTTGAAACGAAGCGTAATTTCCATAATCTGTGCCTAGTAATAGTATGGTGGTCAGGGGAAATATTTTAGGTCCTTCCAAAAAAATGTAAAATCATTACAAAGACAGTGGCCTGGTGGCCAATTAATCAACACCAGACGGATCAACTAATTCCACAGTAGACACGGCCAGTTGTTTTTTGTTTTACATAGCTTAACTTTGAAATTTGATGAATAATTCATCAAGCTAAGTCAAAGTTCTGTGAAACAACTGGCCCTTACTACACGCTAAGTTATGCTAAGTGAAGAGGGAAATGTAAAAGAGCGGTAAATATTACTTTATTGTATACAATGCAACTTATTTTCATCCACTCATAAAAATTCTTATTTAATCTGTCAAAAAACAAACATTTTTGTTTAGATTTTTTCTTCACCATAGATAGAGTGAATTATTATTTTACCAAATGTCTATGGTTTTTCTTTGAAACTTTTCAAGCTTCTCACAAAGTAATTTTGTACAAAAAAAATAGTAAAAATACAATTTATGCTACAACCACACCGAAGCCAGCCTTCCAACTCCAAACTAGTTCGAAGTTGGAAGGTTGGCCGATTGTGGTGGCTGCGGCCAACCCCCAACTCCAAACTTCAAAACGGCGGACGTCGAACAGATGATTCAGCGCTGTATCTTATCAGTTGCCTACAATAAGGAACTCTATTGAAAAATATTATGGCTTTTAAAAAAATATGTTCATATTGACCAATAAACGCTGATTCTGAATATGTAAGTTTTATTTAATAATATTAAACGTAGAGTTTTAAAAAAATTATTATAAAGTCCATTTTAAAACGTGTCATCAAAACACCCTGTCAATTGGTATAATTGGATTGTTAATGGTGACGTCACCGCGTCCATAATTCGCCAGTCACGTGGTCATAGAAACTTTGACACTCCATTCAACATTCCCTGTTATTGGTTTATAGAGATTTAGACATATAATGGTTGCTGTTTTTATTGAAACATTATTTAGGCTTAAATAATTCAGTATTAAAAATATAGTCTCTATTAGTTTATCTATATTATTTAAAATATTCAAAAACTTTAACTGTACAAAAAACGATCGTAATGCCCGGTAATGCCCGTTAAAACTCTCCAATTCTGGATTTCAAAATGGCCGGCGACGAACAGCTGATTCCAGTTGCATACAAAATTGATGCTTCGGTTTCCATAATATTGATTTCGATTCGTAAAGCTAAAAAAATAATAATTTCAAACAATTTTTTTTTCCGTAATAATATTGAAAAATATAATAAATAAAAATATAATAAATATTATTGAATAAATAATTCCACCTAAATAACGTTTTACTTATTGAATAGTTTCATAGCTTCTTCCATACAAAATGACAACATCTGTTGAAAATAACTAAAACTTTTGGCCATGATGACGTCACACTAGATACGTTGGTTTTCGGGGATCTTGAAAAATTAAAACTTTGACATTTACTTTAACTATTAAAACTAACTATAAAAATAAATATGCAGTTATTTAAGTTAGAAGGTCATTATTCATTAAAAAAAAATTTAAAAATTGGACTGGAGTTCCTTATTGTGTAGGCGACGCTTCGGTTTCCATAGTATTGAATTCGATTCGTAAAGCTAAAAAAATAATAATTTGAAATAATTTAAACCACTCTCCCGTAATAATATTGCGCAGATTGATTCATTATAATTATCCCGTGTCATGGAATTAAAAAAGGATGCTTATCGCCAATACTTTTATTTTATTATTTTTTATTTTCCTATTGTTTTTGCATGCATAAAAATATACAGTTTTAGAATGGTATTTATTATACAGAGTGTTAAGGGACGCGCTTGACAAATTTTAACCAGCGATTATTTGGAGTACTAACTAACTAAACATCACGCCGTTTACCCGCAGGGGTAGGCAGAGAGGACGGACCGCCAAACAACTCGATCTTGGCACACACTCCTTGCTTCGTTCACATTCATACATCGTCTCATACATGCTATTCTGTTATTCTGACTCTTGACATCACCCGACTCAAGTATCTGATTCACTTGGTCGTGCCATCTCTTGCTCGGGCGTCCCCGACTTCGTCTACCATTCACATTTGCGTCATATATTCTCCTTACACTCCTTTCCTCATTCATTCGCTCTACATGCCCAAACCATCTGAGCGTCCCTTTGTTAATCTTATTTATTATGCTTACATCAGCCTTGCATTCTTTGCGGATCTCCACATTTTTCACACGATCATACATGGTTTTACCACACATACGTCTCAGGGATCTCATTTCTACAGCATTCAGTCTACTTTCATCCTTTCTCTGCCAGTTCCATGCCTCACTGCCATACATCAGGGTAGGTACCAGCACTCCATTATGGACGGCTAGCTTCGCTTCTTTTGACATTTTTTTGTTGCTGCCAACGGCGTTCAGTCCTCCATTAATGGAGTTACCGGCATTTACCCTTCTTTCGATATCTCTATCAGTCTTCCCATCTCTCGTAAACATACTTCCCAAATACACGAGTAAAAAATTTAAATGGAATTTTGGTCCCCGACGACATTTTTTTTCAACTAAAAACTTTTTAAACCACTAGGTATTGGAAACTTATGGGTGGATGAGTGGTTGACGTGAACATGTGGAGTAAATGACCAGCGAAGGCTCGTGGAAGGTTTTTTTTTATTTATTTCATGATATAGAAGGAAAACAAATGACAAAAAGTTACCGGAGACCAAAATTTAATTCATGTTTTTACTGCAAATAATGTCAGGAACAACCGGTTAAAGTAAGTCAATTTAATGGTCACCCACCCTATATAATATCTTTGATACGAATATTTCAAAGAACAAGATACATACCAATAAAATACTTCAGATTAAAAATTATCATATTTTGTTATTTGACTACCGCAATCCTTGAATAATCGCGGGATAGTCAAAGAGGCGCTCTTGAGTACTGATATCTCGTCGAAACTGTTCCACTATTATCGCGCAAGCGACCGGATTCGGTCGTTTCTGGTTGCTCGGCTTGAGCGTTTGACGTCAAATTGGACTGATTTTAGATTTTGAAAAAATTTGAACTAATTTCTTTGCTTCGTGTCTCATCCAATGGGGGATGTTCTCGACGAATCGGTTCCAATTTTGATAGCAGTAATTAAAATAATTTTCTGTTAAAAATATTTTATTACGGATCAATCTCCAATTTTGAAAATGATGACACAATTCAATGCAAAAGTTCTAGTGTTCATTGAACCAGGGCTATAGGCAGAGGCACAACCGAAATTGGTATTTTAGTGAAATGGTTGCTATCACGAAGAAGTTCACGATTGATAATAACCAAATTAATAATAAATAAAAATATATCAATAGTACCTGTATAATGAGCACTATGTGAGTAATTGTAAGAATATCACCACCGAATATAAATTATTATTTTAAGTCTATTTTAATAAAGCACATTTGAAATGAAATGGCGCAACAATGCGCTATACAAGTGTTATATTTTTTTATTACTTACTTAGCTTTATTTTACGAAATGTTCGCATCCCACTGGCAACCCTGGATTTCATGGCGGTGCACATGGATAAAAAGTAGTATAGATTACAATTTATGGCAGACGGTTGTTGGTAGTTTTGTTTGGTAGTATTGGTGGTTAGGAGATAGTAGTAGTAGTAGTGCCTAGTGCTGCCAGATGCATGGTTTTTACCAGTTTTTCATGGTTTTTTGGTTCATTTACAGACCCATGTCGAACAAGGCAAGATTTTTTAGCGTAGAAGAAATTGTGTAGTTCTTTAACTTCAGTACGCTTTCACAACGTATCTTTATTTAATTATTATATTTTTCAAATAATTATGTAATACACAATGTATGAATAAATTACGTAACTTTATTTACGCTCACTACTACAAAATGTAGATAATATAAATTATTGAAGTAGAGAGAATTTCTTCTCCTTCATCTCACAAATCTGAAAAAAGTTTTTTTTTTCTAAGTCGTTTATATTTTTAATTTAATTTAAATTAGATTAAGCTGATAACATAAAAATAATTTTTTATTTCTATGTTTTTTTCTTAAATTTAATTTTTTCCTATTATTCAAATGAAAACTATGAAATGATTGTTTTTCATAATCATCACAGACAATTTAATTACGTTGCATTTATCTTATTTAAGTTCTCAGTAATACGCCTACAAATTATGATTTCTTTAATTTTTACAGGAGAGTGGTATAAAAATTGTTTCAAATTATTTTGTAAGCGTTTTACTGAGAATCGTTTTATGATTTTTTTATCCTTCAAAACATCGATCGTACAATTGTTTCAGACATCTCCAAAAAAATCGAAATTTGTGTTGAGTATGTGTTATAGTTACACATATGTAAAAGTACACCCTCTATCTGGTACAATAGCCAGATTACTCATTAACACCACCAAATCACTTATAATGTAGAAAAATTTGTAGTGAAATAAACGAAATGTTGATTTTGCCTGTGTTATTAGTCGGATATTTCAAAATCTCATACTAATGTACCGGACCGTTATGCCTCCCGGTGCCATTTTATAGCATATTTAAAATGTAAAACACAGAAATGAGTAAATACCATTAGATTTATGGCGAGAATTCCCATATTGCTTTCCTATTACCCCAAAACTTAATAATTGGAGATGTTAGACTAATTAACTGGACAATCGTATTTTTAAAAAAATATAAGAATTTCGTTGATTGATTTTCTGATTTACGTTAATTCCTTCAATGTGGTGATGGGATATTTTAAATTGTTGATGTTTTCTGGGTCAACAGCAGAATAAATAATAATAAAAACTTATGTACCGGACCATTTAGCGGTGTTATTTCCCGGTGTTATTTTGCGGCATATTATTGGGTAAAACATAGACACGCGTAAATTAAAGTTGATTTTTGGTAAGCATTCGATTATTGCTTTCCTCATTATCTCAAAACTTAGTATTTTTATTTAGACTAATCAACTGTTCGACCGACATGGTAAAAACTTTTTTTTTTACCCCTGAAACATGTTTTTTGTTTATTTTTGGAACATGGCATCACTGCCTAGTATGTCTATGGAAATTAGGAAAATACTTTCGGTATATCTATGTGCGTCGCGTTGTTTGTGTTTGGTTGTAGTGGGGGTAACTGTGTCTTGTTCGTATTTTCAAGTTTTATCAATCGCACTAAAATGGCGGAGGGCCAGGATACGCCTGGCGGTGAAATTAATTTGGATAAGACTTGTCGGACTTGTTTGGGAGAGTCCGACAGTCTTAAATCCATATTTTTAAGTGATGAGAATTTCGGCGCAACCACGATAAGCGCACTGGTTACTTCGTGTACACAGCTCAAGGTTTGTTTGACCCCATATTGAAACGACCATGTCGTAATCTTCAATGCATAAATTCTTTAAATTTGTTTTGTCAAAGCCCCAAGAAAGATTGTAAGAAAGCTAGTTTAATAACCACTCTTTTCTACATATTATGAGTCACCAAAATCTGAAATGACATCGACATTTAAAATGTGACAGCGTTTTTTATCAATCTTTTCCTTTTTAATTTATTTTATTTTATGCAAAGTCAGTGTTTTGTTTTCCTAGTTTATCATTGCAATTAAGATGAGCGACAGATTCTATATCGCTCTTTAGATCAGAAGTTTTATGTTTCTTCTTTGTAATTATTATTATTGCCACCCATTACTACCAGAGGCGTTATGAACGTTCGAAACTGACTTTAGCAATGATATTAGATATAAATATACAAGACATTATATTCACACTAATTGAACACAAAATTGTAGCACCGCTTAAGAAACTGATAGCCATTAAAATATGTGCGTACAAATGAAATATCTTTTTGAACTTGAACGGCCAGCTAAAGTATGTTCACTGGACCTAGTTCAACGGGTTGAAGCTTTTTAGGGTCTATTTTAGCTATATTATTTATACAGTATTATTTAAAAAAAAAAAATTTGTTTCCTTCAAATAATAATAAAAAATATGCATTGCATATTATTAATTAACCTGTGATTCATGTTGGGTTATACATGTTAGAAATTAATAAAACAATATTTATTACTCCGGCACTGGAAAGTATTGAAAAATGTACCAGGGCCGGAAACGATTTGGAAATTCAAATATAATATTCATAAAAATAGACCTATTGTCAGTCAGTACCTACCAATACCACACAGTTTTTAAGTGTGCAAAACGAATCAGGAACTAAATAAGAAAAACCTGAAAGGACTGAATGCCGTTGGCACTAATAAAAATTGTCAAAATAAGCGAAGCTAGCAGTCCACAATGTAGTCCTGGTGCCTTCCCTGATGTATGGCAGTGAGGCATGGAACTGGCAGAGGAAGAATGAAAGTAAACTGAATGCTGTTGAAATGAGATCCCTGAGGCGTACGTGTGGTAAAACCATGTATGATCGTATGAGAAATGTGGAGATCCGCAAAAAATGTAAGGCTGATGTAAGCATAATGAGTGATTAAGAAAGGGACCCTCAGATGGTTTGGGTAAGTAGAGCGAATGAATGAAGAAAGTAGTGTAAGAAGAATATATGACGCAAATGTGAATGGTAGAAGAAGTCGGGGACGCCCGAGAATGGCACGATCAAGTGAATCAGATACTTGAGTCGGGCCAAGGCAAAAGTCAGAATAATAGAAGAGTATGTATGAGCCGATGTATGAATGTGAGTGAAGCAAAGAGTGTGTTGTTTGGCGGTCTGTCCTCTCTGCCTACCTTAATGAAATAACGTGCTTGATTATTCAGATCTAGCCACAAAACATGGCTTTGACCTCCAAAAATACAACTTCATTTTTGCTCCACATTTGAACTACTTCTTGATGATTTTTTTCCTGTGTTACGACAGAGAATACAATAAATTGCAAATTCTCCGAAATAGGGCAATGTGAATAAAACTTAGGTGAAATAAATTTTCAAATGTACATAAAATGTTGAAGGAACTAATTGGCTAACAGTGAAACAGATGCTGATCTTGAACACAATGATTTTTACATAAAATAATCCCCTACCAAAATACTTTTCAAATAAAATTATATACAACAAGGACATTCGCAGACATAACAAAAGGATGTGCAAAGAAATCAGGCCAACAAAAAAGGATATAGCGAGTACGCAAAATAGTTTACTATGCAAAGGAATGAAGTATTATAATATGCTGCCGGAAACACCAATTTGTAGGTTCAAGGAGTATTGTAGAAGCCACATTGTTTATATATTGTAATTAATTAAAATAAAATTAATAAATAAATTAATAATATTGAAATCTTCAATGTTAGTCTTTCACCGTGGAGATAACAGTGGAGCTTCTTCCACTCTAAATTGAAGTACATGACATACATATTATCTTTTCTATCTATCACCACCTATCTACAGAAGAGCTGTTCTCTATCTTTTGTGAGATCGAGATAGATCTCAGGCGAGATCTCCTGTCAGATTTGTTTGATTTCCTACTGCTGTTAAATGAATAAATAATCATGCATACTTGCAGGATTCGTGTTTAAAACGACCTAAACTAAAATATGTGACAGCTCATAGCTAAAATTCTGACATCGGCCCATAGAAAAAGCAAAAAACAGCCATAGAAAATCACACAAATCTGACAGGAGATCTCGCCTGAGCTCTATCTTGATCTCACAAAAGATAGAGAATAGCTCTTCAGACCATGTTTTTAAATTATTTTTGTATAACGGCTGAATTAAATACAGATTTGACTTCAGTTGTCATCTAAATTTTGCATAATTTCAAAACTTATTTGGTTTTTAATCTAATTCTGGAGAATATTTTGAGTGCGACAGTCAATAATTTGTAGAAATTTTTCCCACTCTGATACTTCCTTGTTCGAGTTATAAAGTAGAAAGTAATATGGAAATAAGACTATAACATACCAATCTTTATTATTATTTGATGCCCTCTGTGGTCGAGGGGAAAGGCTCTCGACTAGCGATCCGGAGGTTGCGGGTTAAAATCCCGACGTGCAAATAAATTTTATTTGATTGATGTGTGTTTTCAAAATAATACAATCATTGAAAATAATATAAGGTATATTTGCGGCATGTCCCAGAGTGGAAGGTATTCTACACTGAGAAGTAAAACCACAATTTAGAATTATTGAAACATTGCTTGAAATGGCTTTAGCCGTATTTGGTGACTAGATGTGAATAGCCAGGTACTTCTCTACCTTCCTCTTCCCATCTCCGTCCTCTTCCCATTTACCTTCAGCCTCACAATATAACCCAATCGGGAATGCCATAGTCTTACTGGCTCCAGGCGATTGGGAGCAGTTGGGACTCTTGTGCAGTATTCACATCTAGAAAAAAAGTATCCCTATTAAAAAAAAATCAAAAAAACGTTGTGTGCCAACCCTATCTCCATGATGGGTTTATAAATAGTGGGGGTCATTCCCTAGCCACCCCGCCACTCTGTCAAGCCCTGCTAGCGATGAGTAATTTTAAATATTAAGTTATTTATGACATCTGCCAATGACAGGCTCTATGACAAATTATTTTTTTTTTCTTGTCAGTTGATATCATAGCCAAATTATTTGTAAACACAATAGGGTGATCAATATCCACTAAACAAAACCTGTTAGTATTTTTGTATAGCTTTGTTTTCCGTTAATTTACTGTTGGATTAATGGACAGCCTCCGTGGTCGGCGGCCAAGGCTCTTGACTACAAATCCGGTGTTCGTGGATTTAAATCCTGGCGTGCGCAAGAAAATTTTATTGAGTTAATTTGTGTCGTTGTTTATTGATTAATTAATTTTAAAATAATGTATATTATATTTATGGCACGTTCCGAATGGAAGATATTCTCAGTATGGCCCTGGTGAAAGATCACCATTTAGAATTCAAACTTTGCTTAAAGTGGCTTTAGTTGTGTTTGGGAGCCAGATCTGATTAGCAGGTACCACACCACCTTCTCCGTCCCCATCTCCTCCTAACACATCGCAATTGGGGATGCCTTACAGTCTTACTGACTCCAGAAGATTGGGAGCAGTGAGACTATGGATTCTTGTGCAATATTCACTTTTTTTTTAAACACCCATGTAGCGGTTCCTTCTTTTTGAGCCAAAGTTTCGTACAGCCTTCCAGTGTCCATTATCAGGGCAAATACAGATTTCTTTTGGCGTGATAATGTCGAAATCGTGATAAATGGATGAAGCCGGCTGCACTCACGAAAAAGCATGACTCATTGTCATGTTCCACCTGAGCCTAGCGTGCAAGCGAGAGAGCGGAACAAGCGTTTGGCCTAAGCGTTCGGCTTGTGACGCATCTATCTCTCTTCCATCGTTATTATATGACGTTATCACGTAAAATATTGTCCGTTAACTGACTTTACAGACAAGCAATTTTTTGTTTTTTTAAATTTAATATTGTTATTTATATATAGGAACTCATCTCAATGTTTATTTTGATTTATAGATAGCCCAGGGAGATGGGTTGCCCATTCACATATGTTTTCCGTGCATGGACAGTGTACAGGCGGCTTTTACCTTCAAACAACGAGCCGAAAGAGCGGACGCCAAGTTGAGGGACTATATAATTAGGAATCATCCTGATTTACTGGCAACACCGTGCACTATCGTCGATGACCACATCAAAAGAGAGGTAATTTATATTCAATGAATCATCCTTATTATAAAGCAGATCTATTTTCTGACGCACTAGAAACTCTTAACCTGTCATTGTCACATGAAAAATTTTGCTTTTTTTTTAAATGCGATTTTAACCATTTTGTATGAAGAAACTGTATGAAGTACTAGGTCAGAATTGCTTGCGCCAATATCATTCTTGATGTAACCGATGGTTTCATTAATTTAGCTGCTCTAGAATATTTTAAAATTAATTTTTTTTGACTTGGCGGGTCATTTTTTGCAACTGTCAAAGGCGAAAAATCGAAGTTATACATTTTTAAATGTGTATAAAGGTCTTTATTTATTTACAAACTCCTTTGAATTGTGATTTTTCATGTTGGGTATATATTCAGATTTGTGTAGAAATAATAAAATCAGTTTATATTTGTGTGATTATATTTTTTGACAATTATTTCCAAAATGGGAGATTTTTAAAAATTTTTTTAGTTTGTTAGCTATTCTGGAGAAACCTCTTACGATGTTATCACGTAATGTACATTAATAATAAGATATATTGTCTGGTAAACAGAAAACCATCGCAGAAAAAGCAATTCCTTTGTTTTTATATGGATATTTGACCAGAGTTCACCAGGTTAAATGGTGAACTCGTGATGTTTACTTCTCTAGATCAGTGTTTCTCAACCGTATTGAAAGAATTGTCCCCTTCACCACAGTAAAACTAACCAGCCACCCCTCCCCTCTTTCATACCGATCTTGCTCCGTATCAACGAATGAACACATACGTAAGAAGTGTCAAGCCTCGGATGGTACAAAACTTTCACTAATGCGATATTTTAAACCTTTTTGAATCATTCTTTATTTTATATGAATCACTTACGTGCGTGAAAGTGTAGTTTATTTAAGGGGGGGGGGGGGTATGGTTTTAAAACTCATTTTTTAAATAATTTTTTTTCTAAATGTCCATTTTATAATAACAAATTCACCGAAAATTTTAGCAAAAATCGCATTTTTGACTTCAACATGCTGCAAAAAAAAAAAAATCAAAAAAAAAAACGCTTCGTCACTACCTGAAAAAACATATCATTTTTTAAACCCATTTGAATTTTTTGTTTCAAATGATTCGTTAACGAATTATGATGTTCACCGCGAAACACCTTTTTTTCGAAGCGCCTCCGAAGATTCGCTCTCACGGACTTATTTATTAATATTTTTAATCAAAAAAAATTTCAAAGATACTTCAGATGTCAAACTATAAGGCGTATTTAAAAGAAATAAGCCAACATTATACATATCTCCAAAAAAATCATGAAAATATGCCTTTTTTCGCCTTTAAAACCCTACCCCCCCCTTAACAGAACTTAAAAAAAGCAAAACGCCTAAAGAAAGCGTGTCAATGTATCAGTGTGCATAGCTTATGAATGAGCTTATTTCCTGTATTGACACAATGCCCACTCGAACTTCTGCAGCGCCCCCTAAATGCTAAAAAATTAAAAACGCCCCGCCAGAACTCCAAAATGCTCTTAACCGGTTGAACGCCTCGGTGTTTACGGATGAAACTCGAAAATTTCGCGATGTTTTGACTTTTGACGTAAATTTTGTGGGTTAATTTTATGCTCTGGTATGTAATATTTACCGAAATACGTTCCTTGAACAACAAACTACACCTACAAACAACTTTACTTGCGTTTATTTGACAAATTGATAGGTTTATCAATCTTTTTATTACCCGCGGCGCACCCAGTTTGACAGTTGAAAATCGTGGGAGAAGTGACATTTAGAAAGTCAGAGAAACCGTTCTAAATAATAATTCCGAGAGGCTAAGTGTATTTCTTATATCTATTACGTCAAGAACAAGAATGCCCCAAGCGATTCTGACCTTGTTCTTCGTACATTTTCTTTATACGTAAGGTTTAAAATCGCACATCAAAATTTTTTTATTTTTTTTTATTCGGCTATAGGGCGCGCACCGGCGCGCCAACGGCACGCGACCTGTTAAGGGGGGCGCCCCAGTTAAGAATTACTGATCTAAATCGATGCAGCTATTTTCAGCTGGCAACATGATTTTCATCATTAGAAACTTGTAATATCTACTTAACTGTAAAAAAAAAGTGCTTTTTGATTTGAGGATGAAAAGGATGTCTGCCAAATTCTTGCCTCGACTGCTGACTGCTGAACAAAAACAAAGTTGGAAGCATGCTTTACTTTGAAAGAAGAATTCTGAAATGATTCAAATTTTTTTTCAAAGAGTGTTAGCTTGGTGACAAATCATGGTGCTATGGTTACGACCCTGAAACGAAGCAATAATCATGCCAGTGGAAGACTTCAAGTTTGCCATTGCAAAAATGACAAGCATGTAAAAAATTCACGCAAACCGAACGCAACAATCTTTAACGATGACGTTTGGCTTACTGACTTGGGAATGGTGGCTCTGTACGCCCCCTAGCGGCAAAATGCGGTACTACCAAAACTCGGCCCACCACAACATCAGTTCGGTTTCTTTTGGGTACCCCCTCGTATGTTAGGGCTTTCAATCCCGGGAATTTTTTTCAGACTGGGATAACGGTGCTGGCACCGGGAATTTGAATTTTTAAGTTATTATAAAAAATAGAAGTGGTTACAAATGTCATTATGTCTACAGAGTTGAATATGGAAAATCAATTTCCTTCCCATTATTAAAAAAAAACTTCTTATAGGTACCATTATTCTTTTGTACTTGGAAACCAATACATTTTATCTTCTTCTTTTTTCAGGACAGTCAAGAAGGTAATGACGTCAAAGTAAAAGATGAATTATTAAAGAATGGAGATTTCCACAATAATTATTTACCTGTGGTAGATTTTGAATCATTTCCCGACCATTCTGATGATTCCGAAGACGACAGCAGACCTCTCAAAGGTAACATTTATTTAAAAGATTGGTTATTTGAATAGAATTACACAGATCTAACCATTTCCCATACCAGGCTTTAAACAATCCTATTCAACAGTTATTTAAAAGTAATTTATAGAATACTAATGATGACCACTCTGTGGCGGAGGCACTTCAGAACCACTCAGTGCTACTAGATTATATTTTATTTAAGGTTATATTTTTTTTAACCACTAAATTATGTTTTATTTAAGGGAAGATGTGGAATTGCTGCCTTAAATATTCTTTCATTTTACTTTTTAATGGATATTGTTATTTAGTCTTTAGCTGAAAGTTTAATGGGTAGATCAACAAGAAGGTCGATGACAATAGTTTCCCAGAGCATTTCAAATCCATCGAAACCCTAACAAAACCAATACAGAATTCCTTATTTTCTTCCATGCTTCAATGTTTATGGCAGCAGTATGACTATGGATTATAGGATATTGCTTCTTTTTCTTTTTGACAGTAAACAGGCTTTGATGAGCTTTTGAAATATTAATTTCTGCCTGCTTCTCTGTCGGCTCACCTATCCAATAATAATTGATATACAGAAAATACATACAGTAATTATTGTTAGAAATGTCATCGACAGGCCCCAAATCAACTTCTCATTCCAATACTTCTACAAGAATCTTCACTTTTAATGATTCTTCGGGTTCATTAGTTTTTATGGTTTGAGCTTGTTCATTGCAAGCTTAGATTGCCTCAAAGTGGTCAATCCTTGGATCACTCCTCTCCTCATACCATCAACGGCACATTCACTTGCAAGATAACCTCTGTCCAATGTTCGTATATTTAATTTATCCATTATAATAAGTACACAATCTTCATTTATTGAGTAGGTGAGTTGTTCTTCTTTTTAACCTACATAACTTTTACCACTCTGTTACATTTCCACCACTCTTGTCACATTTTGTTTTTACTATAAATGAATTCTCTCTGGATCTCAGAGGGGAAATTGTAGCAAGGAAGGAAGGAGGCCTAAAATGCCTATTGGGGGTGACAAACATGAGCTGCATGTATACCTATTTCGAATGACAACCCAAGTGACAGAATTAACGTACGACATAAAAGTTGTAGGAGACAAGTTTTTGAGATTTTTTAAAAATATTTTATTAAACACCATTAAAAATAATAATAGCTGTTACTTAATAGGTTTTACCTTTTGGAGTTTAAAAATAGTTTTGTATTTTATGTTGTCATATCATTTTTTTGTAACTTTATAGAATACACGCAAGTCGAGGTGGCAGAAGACAACTGTGATTTGTATGAAATACACTCCTATCACGAGGAGTTACAACTCTGTAACGTAATTTTTACTACAAAATATAAACACATATTTTCTTAAAACGCACACAGTCGTTACGTCTTTAGTACAGTAGATTTTAAAGTAATTATAATATTGGTAATTCTGTTGAATTTTTCTCCATTAACTGGTGGAGACATCTTTATGTTGGTTAAAAAGAAGAATGACCCAGGTACCCAATGAAAGAAAACCCTTGTTTCAGATTTACAAACAGACAAAGATAAGAAGCCTGTGGAAAGCACAGAGAATGTGGCGGCAGATAGCAAAACAGAAATTACATTTTTATGTGAATTCTGTAAAAAAACTTTCTTGGACTCGATAAGTTTAGAAACCCATAAAAATAAACATCACACTGGTAAGCATCCACCAAATATGATTGTTTTTTTTTTAAAGAAAGATTTGTCATGATTTAATTTTGTAATCTTGTTTCAGGATACGTTCAATGTGAAATTTGCTACCGGGCATTCACAACCACATCTTACTTGGACCGTCACAAGATAGCAGCACATTCTAAAATTCCCCCAAAGAGTCTGGAAAAGAAAACTAGTTCTAGTTTGGAGAAAAAATCTGAAGCGAGCTTTGTTTGTAAATTCTGCGCCTACACGTTCAAGCGAGAAGACCAGTTAATATCCCACTTGACCCTGTCGCATAATGAAAAGTGTGGCCCCAAGAAGCGCGGACGGCCATCCAAAAAAGATATTTTAGCTAAAAAACTGCGGCTAAAAGGAATATTAGACACTGTAAGTACCCACTTAAATTAATATAAGTCCGTTAGCGCCACAAATGAAAAATTTTCAAAAGATATGTTTGAATACTTTTATTTTGTGTTCTGGTTTGTTGTAGAAAATAGTTGATGTATTTTCATCTTTGTGGAAAATAATTTAAGGATTGATGGAACGAAAACGCTAAAAAAAACAGTTTGTTTTGCTGACTTTTTACGGCAGAATTACAGTGCACCTTATTGCTTCTGGAGCGCTAGGCGCCCACAACGTGGGTAAATAGTTTTTACATTTGAACGCAGGGCGCCCACAGTTAGAATATGTTTGTGAGTTGCAAGCTGAGATAATGCTTTCAACATTAATCAAGAGATGGCAGTAATCTATTTTCAATGAACCCTGCAGACAAGAAAATGTCAGCAGTTAGCTTTCAGTCAAGAGTTATTTTTTTTAATGAGCGCATGCAAATCCAAAATGGAATGCACAAAATGGAATGCACTCCAGAGTTCAATGCATTTTTTTTGTAAATGTCCTGATGCTCCAATAGATAGTAAAAGAAAACATTTGTACATTATAATTATTTCATTCTTCTTCATACGGTGGTGGAAAGTTTTTGGTGGCCAAAATGGAAAGCTGAGGTTATTCAGCCACTCGATGGCATCGGGAGTTTCTAGGTTCAGCACAGATGTGCTTCCAGACAACTGATGTAGGGAACATTTTTCTACAATTTGTTCTGTTGTTTGAATATGTCAACATTCACACAATTAACTCGTCAAAGGCCACGGGAAAAAACGAAAAAATTTCGCGATGTTTTGACTTTAACGTAATATTTTGCAGGTTAATTTTATGCTATCTTATGTAATATTTACTGAAACACATTCCTTGAATACTAAACTATGCATAAAAACAATATTACTTGCGTTTATTCGATGAATTTATACGTTTTACGATCTTTTCAAATGCCACGGGAACAAACGAGAAAATTTCGCGATGTTTTGACTTTTACGTAACATTTTGCAGGTTAATTTTATGCTATCTTATGTAATATTTACTGAAACACATCCTTGAGTTTTCATTTAGTTTTAAACCATGCATAAAAATAACATTACTTGTGTTTATTCGATGAATTTATACGTTTTACGATCTTTTCAAATGCCACGGGAACAAACGAGAAAATTTCGCGATGTTTTGACTTTTACGTAACATTTTGCAGGTTAATTTTATGCTATCTTATGTAATATTTACTGAAACACATTCCTTGAGTTTTCATTTAGTTTTAAACTATGCATAAAAATAACATTACTTGCGTTTATTCGATGAATTTATACGTTTTACGATCATTTCATCGACCGCGGGGCGAGACTTGAAAGACGCCAACTGACAGCCGAGAGGCGGGAAAAAGTTCCAGGCCCGTGTCATAAACAATTTCAAAGAAAAAATATCGCTGCGCTAGGTGGGTTCACGGTATCTTATACCTTATGAACAAGAATGCCGTTAATGCCAACACACGTTTTTTTTTTATACATAAGGGTTAAAATCGCATAACAAAATTATTTTTTAGTGATTATTTTGGCCTGCGCCGATGGTACGCCGGCGGACGAGCGGCAATCTAGCGGTTAAGAATCCTTTAGGCCCCCATTTTTGCATCATTATGCGATATATCACAACTTTGGCCGTTTGGTCCACTTTTTCTGAAGAAGAGTTAACCTTTGCAGTTTAATAGTTAGGTTCAAAACAAGGTGGAAAAACTATAAACTTGAAATACGTACCTTATTATATAGCATCTATCTTTCCTTTGTCATACATATAATCCCAACCTCAGAGAATGTGTTCCAAGTCCTAACAAAACAGTGCACTCGTCGGGAGTGCTCCTGGCTGGGATATATAAAACATATAATATAACTCTGGGATACGATATAATACAAATGTATTATTACGTTTGATACAAATGTATTATACAAATGTATTTTACAAATGTTTAATACAAATATATTATATCGTATCCCAGAGTGATGGTACCTCTCGTCTTATAGATGAGTACAATAACATAACACTATTTTCTCGTAACCTTTTAAGTTCTGAAATAGTTGTAACATTTTCACAGATTTTGGGATAACTATTTAAAAATAAAGTGTAACTGCGGCTGCTATAAACCTACATGAAATGATTCCAATGGAACACAATCATTCAATGGGAAAAAATTAAGTTGCTGTACTCAACACTTTGTAAACCGTTGCAACAAAGCGCATTTCGCAAAATGATTTCTCCCAAAACTCTGTCGCCAACTTTTAAAATTTTTTTTTAACGAATTTTGCTACATTCTCGTGCAATCCTCAGTTTCTTCTAAAACTTGAAAGTGTGGCCTCCTGCGTGACAAAAACACAACAAAGTAATATTGAAAGGCTTCAAAAGGAATGGACTTAGTCTATATTTATAACAGAAGAACATGGAAAGTTTTTTTTGAAAAGGAAGGAGAGGAGAGTTATAATCTCAAGTTCTACTTAACCAATTTACTTGAAATTTGGTGTGAGCCTTTCATACCGGTCATTTATCGCATTTGATTTTTCGCCATGCATTAAGACTTGCTTAGAATGTGATTTGCAATCTATTTATTGGGTGTGATTCTGAAAGGGTAAATATTGATTTTGCAATTTGTTCAATGGATATTTCAAAACTCCACAACTCATGATGGAATAAAAATAGAATATTGGTTTAAAATAATGATGACGATAGATTAGACACAGCTGGGCGAGACAACTGCAGAAACTGTGTGAGGAGAGGATGGGACTAAAATTTATATGGATGATAGAAAGTAAATTAAAAATTTATTGCATTCAATAAATTTATCGTATTTTATGCGCTGCCATACCGTTCATCCGATTGCGATGAAACTTTGGTGATTTGTTGTTATTTTTAAACAGTTCCGAGTAACCGTTTGCTTTGACAAACCGAAACGGTTTCAGGTATGAATATATTATACTGAAAATAAATTGAAATTCCCATCTCTAGTGAGCAGTGCAATACATATTTGAGAAGACAGAGAGCGATTGTAGTGGGGTGGAGGGAAGGTGTTTCACTCATTGTGCGCGTAATTGAAAGTCGATCTTCTGTATGTCTGCACTTCTAGCTCACACTGGAGCAGCTATCGAGTAAACCAAGACAATCGTGGTTATCCATTGGTTGTTTGCATTGCAACCCCAGCTAGTTTTATTACATTATAGATAATTATTTATCGAGTTTGTGAATATTTTCCAGGGCAAAAAATAATTTCCTTAGTATTTATATAAATTAATTTAAATCCTGGTTTTGTACGGCGCCCTTCGATTTTTCACAATCATCTTCAATAACAGAAAACATATTTTAATTATTTGAGCTTTTGCATTTGTGCCGACACGTTTCAACTTTATGAGTACGTAGAATGTATTGTATCATAAATTATATACAATGAAGTGACAAGGCAGACAGAATAAGCAATTATAGTACGATGTATGTAAATTACAAATTAACTGTTTTATATTTATCTTGGAAAAATTTGTTGAATTATGATTTTTAAAAAGATTTTATGTTAATCCTCACAAGAATACTGTACATTGTAAAGACAATGGAACTACATATATTACAATTGTGAGGCGGGTTACGGTTGAAGCTGTAGGAAGGGATTTATTAATTCGGTTCTCGAAGCGGCCCGGGTTATATGATGGAGGAAAAACAGATGCTAATATAATTAGGTACCTATTACTTAAAAGTTTCTACCTTGTGAACCCAAATATTAAACTATGGAACTAAATCGTATTCTGTATAGTCACGGCCGTTCATATGATGCATAAATGTGGCCTAAAGGATTCTGAATTGTGTGAAATTGGACATAGCACATCTTAGAAGAATATCTCCTACATCAGTTTTTTTATGGCACATTGTGCAGAACCAAGTGACTTCTGATGCCACCGACTGGCTGAATAACCCCGGCATCCCATTCTATTCACCAGTACGCACCGGCGCGCGCTGAATAAAATTTAAAATAAAATTTTGAAATGCGATTTTAATCCTTGTGAATAAAGAAAATGCATGAAAGACAAGGTCAGAATCGCTTGCGCTATTCTCGTACTTGACATTGCCGGTGTCTGCAATACGCCAGTCATTCTTAATAATTTAAACATAATTTATCCATGACTTCGATCTTCATTTTTGCCGCGATTCTAGCTGTCAAACTGTGAGCGTCGTGGGTCATGAAAAGATCGATAAAATCTATCAATTTGTCAAATAAACGCAAGTAATGTTGTTTTAGGCGTAGTTTATTGTTCAAGGAATGTGTTTCGGTAAATGTTATATAAGAAAGCATAAAATAAACCCACAAAATATTACGTCAAAGTCAAAACTTTGCAAAATTTACGAGTTTCCTCCCGTGGCATTTGACGAGTTAGCGCCTATAGCTGTATGGCGCTCGAGCCATTTTTCCTTTCCAGCTGTATGGCGCTTTATCCATTTTTCCTTTCCAGTGTAGATATGCGGAGGGTATTATTTCTTTTGTAATATTGTTTACTTTAACTTAATGCTAATAATGAATTTTAGATAAATGGATTGCAAGTCATTACTCAACCTTATGACGTACGTACGCATTATGGTAACAACCAATACAAACATTTAAATGTCTCCGTTCTTTGCAACAGTACTACACTTTTATCAAAAAAAATTGTACCGTGTTCCAACTTTAATGTTATTCATTTTTATATAATAATATGACAATTCTAATTTTAACACTGACTCCGCTTTCTACACTACCACCCATATGCATAGTCCTCGAGACCTCCTCCACTCGACCTTAGTCGAGGTCACCTCAAGGAAATGTTAAAAACTCCCTTGAAATCAGTATGTTCAGTTACGGCTTCACCCTCCAGTGAGGAACCTCAGTAAGTCGAGTTGAGGTTGAGTAAAGGAATGACGTCATTGAATTTCTTATTATTATGTTGGCAAACTGTAGAGAATATGTTTATGGTTCACTTTTTTTCATTTATGGGCTGTCTTCCTCTGAGATTGTGTTCTACTTCTGTGGTGCTATATCTGTTAATTCTGTCATTCAACTAAACTGTCGAGTGCAAAGAGAATTTGGCTAATTTGATTTCGTTCGTTTAGTGAGAAAATTAGTATAGCTGGCATCGACTGTTGGTAAATATACGCGAATCATGTACAGAACCTGACCATCTTGCCTCTAAGTCATATATTTCCATATGTGGTCCGCACACAATCTGAATATTTAAAGAAAAAAATCCTTTTCTGTTCCGATAAACTTCTCCATTTTCCCTCCTTGGGTTCTTGATTGATACATGTGTACAATCTAAAGTACCAACAATACCAGGAAATCCGGCCCGTTGATAAAATTTTCTTTTAACATCTGACATCTCGTCTACATTGGGAAATTTAATGTAGTGGCCGATTTTCAATGCAAGTGCTTTAGATATTTTGGTGACTATTCGAGATACCACAGCTTGACTCAGTTTGTGGAGATCTCCACAAACAACCTGCAAACCAAACAAATAAATTGTTTGATTGTGATAAAAATAGATAATTAGTCGGTAGGTATACATATATTTGCTTGCATCACCTTACCTAGGTAAATAAATAAAGTTGTACCTGGCCATCTGTACTCACCTGAAAGTTTCCTGTGGCATAAAATCACTGCTATGAGAAGCTGCAACAAAGGCGGTATTGGAAGACCTCGGTTATTGGCACTCGGTGTTAGATTCAAAAGTGGCAAAAGGACATTTATTATTGTATCTTTTCTAAATCGAAATCTTCTTCGGAATTCCACATCATCAAAATATTCCAGCGGACTTTCTGCATCCCGTAAATACCGCTTTATAGGACGATATTGGTACAAATCTTCCTAGGTAGTCAATAAAATCATGGAAATTATTCATTATGCTAATTAACCGCAGAAATAATGTGGAAAGCGCTGTTAACAAGCTTTGAGGAGGCCTCAAGGTAGATCGCGACGTACCTTGAGTTTGACAGTGCATTACTCGACTCGACTGAGGAATTTGCTCAAGTCGAGGATAGTTTTTTCAGTTCTGCATACCGATTTTATCCTTGAGGTTGAGTCGAGTCACAGTCGAGTGGAGGAAATCTCGAGGAACCGACTATGCATATGGGTGTACATCTTGTACATTATGCTGTAACAATTTGAACAATTTATATCTCTTATTTTTTTTTTTATTTATTCTGGTTTTAGATGAAGATCAAAACTGAGGACAATGACGTGGAAAGCAATTCAACTGAACCAGAGTCTACGTCTGCCAACGATAACTCAATAGTGAATCTACTGTCCTCCAGCCCAGTTGTAGAGATTGAGGTTGCAGTGGGAGTGGAAGTACTATCTGAAGAAAAAACCGAGAACTTCTGTAATATCTGCTCCAAATCATTTAGTTCTTATGTTATATTTGAGAAACACATCAAAAGACACTTAGGTATGTTTGCTGATCCTAATTAGACCAACGAATTTATTATTTTAATTCTGAAGCACTGAATTTTTGGGAACCTCATAAAAAGTTTTAAATGTACTTCGGTATAGCAGGCAATTCCTTCTATCATCTGTAAAGATGACATGAGATATCCTGTTTAAATCTCAATGTATCCAGTTCATCAAGGTTCTGTTGAGCTTCCAAAAAGACATTGATTCGAACCCAGTTTCTCAATGATTATCAAATTATTTTATTTTGTGTGCGGACTAGCGATGAGTAGGTTCAGCCGGAATGGGTTCTTGAACTCGAGTCCTTTGCGGGAAGCGGATCCCACTCCCACTCCTTTTTCAAACCAACCACTCCCAGAGAACTCGAACAAATGCCTCTTCCCAGCGCTTGACACCCGCATGCGAACTCGCACCCGTATGTGAAGCTCGACCGGAACGCAGACTCAAGCCAAAAGGCTAAAGACTCAGGCTAGTTCCTGTGTAGGTCCCGGGTCCGAGTTCTTCTGCGGGCTCTATCCGGGGCCGCCTCCGAGTTCTTGTGCGAACTTGTGCGTCCCGCCTCGGTGCGCCGCAACAGCGCCCATTACCTACGCAGTCCGTCCAGGTCCTTGCGCGCTGTCGGGCTCTAGTTCCTGTGCAGGTCCCGGGTCCGAGTTCTTCTGCGGGCTCTATCCAGGGCCGCCTCCGAGTTCTTGTCCGAGCTCGTGCGTCCCGCTTCGGTACGCCGTCCCAGCGCCCAGTCCGCAACCAAGAACTCGAACCCGGGACCCGCTCCTAGAACTCGAGTGCTTTTAAAACGAAGCACTCCTCGGAGGCCTCCGGCAAAATGCAGATCTTACCCACCTCTAGTGCGGACTACTGTTGACTGATTATGATTTTGTTATAGATACCCAGCCATCCATATGTAAAATTTGCGATAAAAGTTTTACAAAATTAACATATTTAAAAAGACATCTTCTCACCCACAACTCTTTGGAATCTCTTGCTTGTGCTGATTTAAAGAACAAGATGGCATTAATGTCAGACCACGAAAAGGTACCTATAAAAAATAATATCTTTGCTTTACGTAAATATTACATAAACTATTTGACTTATTAAAGATTAAGTTAAGTTTAATCATAAACATGTTTTAACAGGTGGTTATCATCAAAAGTGAGGACATTACAGATGAGTTTTTGTCGGATATAATGATAGAAGATATACGGGAAGGAAGGGTGGAGAGATACATCAATGAACCCAAAGTAGAAGCAATGGATCCTGACTGCGATTCAAATGATGGTGGTGATGATAACGATATCGGCGATGATAGTGAATCTGAAGAGAAACTGGTAAGCTTAGGATAATGTATTTTGAAAATTGATAATCTTTTGTCGTCAGTACAAGATAATTTTTTTTTAAATCTCCCAACTTCACCTTAAATCAGAAACCGGTATATATTTTGAACTAGGATTTTTTCCTGTTTTTGGATAGTTATGTCTCCATTTCTTTGAATTTGATCCTTCTTATTAACACGGTGTTAATGCTCTATTTTTTATTACAGAGCAAAATCGTGGGAAAAACTAAGCGAGGAGCAAACCAGAAGACCCGGAAGTATCGCCTGCACAAGTGTTCGTTGTGCGACCAAACATTTACAAGAACTAATCATATTATACGACACATGTCAGCACACAATTATGATTTCCCGTTTAAATGCGATAAATGCACAAAGGTACGTGCTATTATAAAACAAATAACACTGCTTTCAGCGATAACTCAAAGCTTACAACAAGGGATTGTTAAAAAAATACTGTTATCTCGATGGTTGTTTGGTATAAAATATTATTTATTAGCAATTAATGTATAAACATTGACTGTAATTATTTTTTTTTTTACAGGTTTTCCCGAATAATGAAATACTAATGAAGCATAAACGCATGCAGTGTGAAAATCTCACAAAACCATTCCAATGTGGCACTTGTGGGCTTAAATTTACTTATGAAATGTCTTTGAACAAACACATCCTTAGAAACCATAAAGGAGAATCTGTGTCTGTTAATTTTATAGATCCATCTTACCAGAAGAAAGAAAAGACCTTCATCTGTCCGAACTGCAATAAAGGATTCTACAAGTAAACCTTATACATATTTTTCTATCAACTATATCAAATTCTATCTACACAGATACCTGCAAGCTTTCTCTTGTATAAGTTTGCCACAAGCTAAAAAGAATTTAACAATTTGTGCATTATTATAAAAATAATTTCTGCTGACGATATTACTGCGAATGTAAGGGTGCAAGTGTGTTATGACTAATAAATTTGTTCTATTGTTTGTAGGCAAGAACATCTAGACAAACATTCCAAAATACACATGCCAAATGAGAAGAAATTTGAGTGTCCGATATGCCAAAAGAAATTCAACCGGAAAGACAATTTAAGGTAAGAATATCATTGTTTGAATCCTCCATCAAGTAAAACATACCAATAATATATTACAGCGTCTTTGATAAATATGTTTTTTAAATTTATATAATTTAGTTAGTGATATGTACAGTGAAACTCGCAGTTCCCAAGTTTTCAGGCTTAAGAAATTTTTTTCGGTCCCTTGGAAAACTTTGTATGTTGTACATATATATTTTCTGTTAACAATTCGAGTGGAATCAAGTCATTCCTCACGTGTTGACCTCCTTTTTAGATTCCTAAATATGTATATTTTATTATTATTTTGGTAAGCTTAAGCCTATCTCCTCCGACCATGAACTTGAACGTCTGCTTGAACATTTGCTTGAACATTACTATAAACATTTTTTTGTTTTCCGTCTCCTCCGTTTTTTAAAACATGGTTGAAAGATTGCGGCGAAGTGGGCCAAACACAATTTGGCTAAACGTCTGTGGTAAGGACGTATCCACGAGTACGCACTGAATACTTGACTTTTGGCGTTTACATAAATGTTAAAATTAGTTCTGATGATATAGCTTGATTCAATTTCTACATATTTCTAAGATTTGGCGATAGTAGCGATAGTATGAGCTGTAAATAAATATGTGCAGTTTTAAATATTAACAGCCTTACATGAAATCCTTTCCGTGAAATCCTCATTAAAATTTTATTTAATTGATAAACGACCGTGGATGTAAAAACATTACTAATTAAAAAAATGGCGTTCATGGAAAGATATATACTTTGCTTACACAGCCAGAGGGGGTTGTTTATATATTGTATATGCTTGTTTTATTAATAATTTCTGAACAAATTTTGGAATTTTTCCAACGTGTTTTAAATGTTTGCATATTTCTTACTTTTGAAGATGTCATAAAAACAAATACCTTTATAGAAACAAGATAAAATTACCTTTTAGATTTTTGTTTCTGAAATATACTTTAGCCGTTTAAAAATTGCTGTATTTTAAGCTTCAAAATCGGAAAAAAAAGCTTACCAAAATCGTTTTTAACCAAAATTAAATATAGGTGGATTGATTGGCTTTAAATCGTAGTAAGCCGTTATTTGATTTAATATTGATATTCATATAATAGCTTGGGCGAATCCAAAATCGAACATCCAGTTACCTCCTATCGATCAAGACTTTTTCAAATACTCTAATACGCCATTGTTTGAATGGTCAGTGTGCCAGATAACAGATTGTTCCTTGCGATGGGTGAACATTTAGCAATGTTTTGGGGGGTATTAATTGTATTATTCTTGGTTCAGATCTCACACCAGAGTCCACGAACCCAACAAGGAAGAATTGGACTCCAACTGCCTCTGCGTGTACTGCGGCCGCTCCTTCTCCAACTCCTCCAACCTCATAGTCCACATGCGCAGACACACCGGCGAGAAGCCGTACAAATGTGACATATGCGACAAAGGTATACTCTTTGAATATTCATGTACATTCACATACAACAGTCAGTATTCAAATAAAATACGACTCTTTCAAGTTTAGACTGTGCTTAGCCTCATTTCCAAAAGGACTTGGCAATTTTCCTTGCTAGCAACCAATACCGACCTAACAAGATATAATAACACCACTGTACACATTTTTAAATATTTTCAGTTATAATGCAATATTATTACTATGTTATTTTTGATATATAAATGTATCGAATGTAAAGTAATAAATAAATAATTAAATAAAAAAAAATTGTGTGTAAGAAAGAGCTGCAGCATTATTGTGTTAAGGAACATATGTTTATTGCTTTTTTTGTTTTGTCCTCGGTCTGTAAACATGGGAATATTAAAAGCGCTCGAGTTTTTGTGTTTATTGATTATTTTGTCACTTTATATTACTTGGTCTGCTCTGTTCCAGGTTTCCCGCGCTCCTCTGACCTGCAATGTCACAGACGGACCCATACTGGAGAGAAACCTTGTTTGTGTACCATTTGTGGAAAAGGTAAAGTCCATGTATTCTCCTTAAAAAGTTAGGCCATATTTAAGGTATATTTTATAAGGTTTTCAAATTTTAATATGATTTTAGCAACCATTTTTATTATTCTATAGCAATCATTATTTCTAACAGGTTATCAATAACATGACTTTGCTGTGATGTAGTCAATTGATCGTTTATACAAGAGTTCTCTTCCCGCTATGTGTAGGTTCAGCTGGAGTGGGCTCTTGAACTCGGGTTCTTCGCGGGAAGCGGATCCCACTCCTACTCCTTTTTCAAATCGACTACTTCCAGAGAATCCAATCCAGTACTCGCACCCAAACCCGGAACTCGGCGGTCCGAGCCACTCACGATTCGGGAGCAGAACCCATGTTTGAGTTCTTTTGCAGGTTCTGACTCCAACGTACGGCTCCGGTCAAACCTGTGCATCTCGGTTCGAGCCACTCGCGAGTCGGTACTTGCTCCAAGAACTCTAGTACTTTTAAAAGGAGGCACTTCTCAGAGGCCTCCGGCAAATTGCAGAACTTACCCATCTCTATTCCTTACAGCCTGGAGTCAAAGGAATTAAGGATAATGAAAATGATGACAACTAGTCATCACCACTGTACCACAGCTGGGTGAACGTCTTCCTTGCAATTTTCCGTACATTGTCTTCAACTAAAGTTCTTCAACTAAAATTATTTTTATGTTAAAATAAAAATTTATGAATGTGATTTTATGTTGTAGGATTCTCACGCTCCAACAAGCTGGTGAGGCACATGCGCATCCACACCGGCCAGCGACCGTACAAGTGCACTTTCTGCGATCGCGCCTTCACGCAGTCCAACGACCTGACCCTGCACGTCCGACGGCACACGGGCGACAAGCCATACGTCTGTGGAGTGTGTGGAGACCGCTTTATTCAGGTATGTGTTCAATGGTATGGACCATCCCTTCAGTGTGCTCAGTCGCAGGAGCCAAGTGAATCTACAAATGGAATATGTTTTGTGCTATTTTTTAACTTCATGTGTATATGATATTTTATTTATATGGTCTTACCGCTGAGAGCTCCATTGCAACCTCTCCTTTTAGTACACGCGTCATTTATAAGAATGAGGGAGAGGTACAAACAGAGCTAACAGCAGTGGACTTAATATATTGTGTAGCAGTGTTATAAAATTTGTTCAACGCTTTTATTTGCCAGATTCATTTTGCTTTTTTAAATCACATACATATTATGTGAATGTTTTACAGTGAAACCCTCTTAAGAAGTTCCCTCTTAAGAAGTTTCGTGGCTTAAGAAGTTTGGTTTTTTCGGTCCCTCGGCCCAAAATTGGGCCAATTTTTCCCACATATAAGGTTTTCCTGCTTAAGAAGTTTATTTTTTCTGGTCCCTTGGAAAACTTCTTAAGAGGGTTTCACTGTACTCTTTTATAAGTATCAAAGCATTGATTTTTATTTTTTAACATAAAAATGAACTAGTTTTTAATATAAGACTTATTTAGTACTGCATAGAATATGATGCTTTGCCTGA
This sequence comes from Glyphotaelius pellucidus, assembly GCA_936435175.1. NCBI lineage: Eukaryota > Metazoa > Arthropoda > Insecta > Trichoptera > Limnephilidae > Glyphotaelius > Glyphotaelius pellucidus. Next base: position 9,241,093 of record OW386542.1, read on the forward strand.
TATTTTATCAAATGTTTTTTCAAATTTTACATAATAATTTTTTAAAAAAATTGAAAAAACATTTGATATCAATTTTAATTTCCAACTGTTGTTTTCTATGTTTTGTATTTATTTTATGATGCGAAATCATTTATACCAAGCGATTGCGGATTGCATTTCAATTTACCATTTGACCTTTCCAAAACACTTCAAACATTTTTAAAGCGCCTACTGTTTATATTATATGTACATTTTATTACTCTGTTCATGATGTTATGTACTTGAAAAATATACCGTGTGATTTTATGTATCTATGTTGCGTTTCCCTTTATTATTATTAATTGTATTTTTCCTATATTCGCCTTATGATCTTATTACAGGGTACGGCGCTGCAGGCACATAGGAGAATACAGGGCCATTACGAGCAGGTGAACCAGCCTACTCCCTTCGCTGCAAACTCTGTCAATAATCCCAGTCGGGATAATGGGCCCCATAGGGTGGCAAGAGTGGGATCCTTTAAATTAGAGGTTATTATTATTATTTTTTTTTTCATAATATATGTACAGTAGAGCCCCGTTAATTCAAACCCTGATAATTAGAATTAGAAAAACATGTAATTTGTAATCGGCCGAGAAAATTTGATTTATGCTGAAATATGATATTTTTAAGAATTTACATCAAATATCTGAATTACAATGCCCGGCCGCGACAGCAATCGACTGCAAAATTTTGATTTGCGCGGAAATATGTCATATTTTTAAGAATTTACTTTGAATATCTGAATTTAAAGGGCGGGCCATGACAGTAATCGTCTATGAAAATTTAATTTATTAGGAATTAATTAATGTAACCATTTCAGGGTAACGCCTCTGCAAACACGACCAGTGCCCCGGCGACGCTCGCCTCTTCGGTGGTCACCACTTCCAGTAGCAGCACTCCGACGCCACGTGCACAGAGCAAGAGCGTGCCCAACTATGTACCTAACGGCGTTACCCCCTTCCTCGCCACCCCCTCTGGCCTCATGCAGAATCTAGACGTCACTAATGCGCTCTTTTCTATGTCTCAATACAATAATCCAGGATATAATTAGTTATCATTGGAAAAAGGGTGTTTCCACTGAACGGAAGACCTCTAGAAATGTGATCTGTACCGATTAAGACAATGTCAGACCTTTCGAATTTTAGGCCCCAGGCAGGCCAATGGAATTGATTTTTTGTTCAAGAAAGATTTTCAATATTTGAAAATGTTTGATCAATTTCAAATTTGGGCTCATTTTGGGCTTACAGACATGCCTGCAGTACACATTTCTATCGGTTTATCTCTTTGGTGGTTTTTTCTTTTTAAAATTCTTTTTAATGTTGAATAGTAGGTATTTTTTTTAAACACAACATTTTTTAACATTCTGTTTAATGAATAGTAAAAAAAAGTGTCCTAGGATATAAATACTATTTTTATACTCACTCGTATGTTGAGAGGAAATTTCTCAAATAAATTTTCATTATTTGAGTGACTCGAGTAATTGTCACAGCACGAACTAAAGTCGTATATATATTGTGCTTGCCACACATTTTTTTTTTGCCCGAAAGTGTTACACGAATGCACCCAGAACTACGGTTGGCAAACAGAATCGAAGTGATGGGTCCCAGACCATTAAATTTAAGTAAAAAGAAAGCGAAAGTTGATTTTCATCTAATGATTTTTGCAGTATTTTTTTTTGTACATTTTGGTCCATGCAAAACCATTTGTTTAGGGAACTATTTGAGAACTTTAGCCTTACTAGAATTTTATTATGCACTTTGGCAACTCATGTTGTACTATTTATTTCAACATATTTTGCTTAACTTAACATTGTCTGCTCCTTCGAGTAATAATATCTTAAAGGGGCCTAACTCAAACTACAAACAAACAAACTTCACAGCATTAGCTGTCAAACATCACTGGAACCAAAGCATATTTCATTAGTGGTTGTTTCTTGTGTAATTATTTCTGTAAAACAGACAACAGCTTTGTGATACGAGGCAAACAACACAAAAGGTACATATTTATAGAAAATATTTCTGTTCTTCACTCTGATTTGTATTATTTCAATTTATAATTGAAAAACTTTCAAAAACTAGCACCAATAAATAAATATTCCTAGTTTGGGTCTCTGTAGATATTAGTACTGTAGGATTTTATATTTTTAATTTATTCTGAATGTATATAAAAAAGAGTTTACTTTAAACAAATAAGTTAATGATTTTACTACAAATCTTCTATAAATGAACTGTTTTAGATGTAGAAGTAGTTAAGTTTATACAATAATATGTTATAGCCATGAATTTATTTTATAAGTGCATCAATTGAATTCTTCCTGTAAAACGCATGAATCTTTATTAGGCACATGTAGTAGTACCTACATGATCATTTTACAAATTTGCAATAATCATTCACTTTAGTATATTTAGTTAAGTCTATTTTTTATACACACGTTTTATAATAATATTATATTTATGATTTATGAGCTCAGAGCTGTTTAAAGCAACAAAAACCTAGTCCTAAAAGCTTATACAGTGAAAACCTCTTAAGAAGTTTTCCAAGGGACCGGAAACAATAAACTTCTTAAGCTGCTATCCTAATTTCTACCGATTTCTTACAAATCTCACTTAAACATTTGAAGTTTTTAAGCTCTTAAAAAAATATATTTTATTTTTGAAGATAACATCTAGATACGTTCCACTCTCGCAAAGTATGCTCCGAAAATTATTAAAAACAAGTCTATTTCTAATATTTTACAAGTTATATTTGTGAAAAAATTCACAATGTTTCTTTAATGATACTTAAGATACCTTCCACGAGATTTTCGCTCTATTTTAAACGAGTCATGTTTTATTAAGCATTTTTGCTTCAATTTTATCACTTAAGATATTAGCGCGCTCTGTCCAACATTCGTAATTACATATCTCTCCATCTTCTTCTTTTTGAGCCGGGAAGCACCGCCTTAAGCAGGAAAACCTTATATGTGGGAAAAATTGGGCCAATTTTTCCCGAAGTTAGTGGATTTTCAAGATTCTGAGAATATTTGTTTGCATAATTACTAAGCACGTTCGAAAAAGCATTATTTTGGTCAAATTTATGCCTCAGGGGGAGACCATCAATGCACAATGATATTGTGAGACCCTAAAAAAACTCAAAAGGAGAGGAATGCTAATGAGAGGAGTTTGCTTATTGCACAACAACACCCGTCCTCACACAGCCTTAGCCACCAAGGTGCTCTTGGACTCATTTAGTTGGGATGTTTTGAATCACCCCCCTTATTCCCCTGACTGGGCGTCTTCAGATTATCACACACAAGGGTCGAATAAGGTACACATGGGTCGAATTAAATTTTCAACCGACGAGCAGATGCTGGAAGAGGTTCTAAAGGGGGGGAAGGAGCTGGCGGGAGAATTCTTCAAGGAAGGCATAAAAAAATCTTATGCCATGGCTCACCACGTGCATCGAACAGGATGGCGATCGTGTGGAAAATTAGTCTACATGTGTATCAACAATATCCTGAAATTTTTTTTGTTCAGATACACTATTAAAAAAAAAATTCAGTTCACATGCTTTCTGGACATGCCTCGTATATAGCACAAATAGAAAAACTTGAAATTTTTTTAAATATCACAACCAACCCATTAGTAGTGTGGTAGTTATTGAAAGCGGGATCTTAAAAACTTACATTCATGTTTTCTTCACAAGAACTAGCTATGAAAAAAATAATATTGTGATATTTGACCGATGGTGTGCCAAGTATGGTGGAAAGAAATAATCATCTGAGAACACTGCGTGCCAGAAGGGAGCACTTCTTAGAAGAGTCAGATCTGGCTCGCGGACTGCCAATTGCCGATCGCTGCCCTATATCATGGTGAACAACCAACAGTCAAAAAAATGTAGGCAGGAAATGTATATGGCGTGAAAATAATAAATGCAAAAATAAACTTTACGCTGCAAATTAGTTTCGACTGAATTGTGACTAGGGCTTTTGTTGCTTAAACAGCTCACACGATTTTAATTGGTATCTAATCACATCGCAAACTATTTACACTCTATCTCATACATTGCAATATATTAACACTCTTATGTTGAATCTTTAATGAAATAATTAATAAAAAAAAAAAATGATTGTTTCTAAAAAATGAACACGCGTGTTTTCACTGTTTTTATTTACCTGAAAGTTCATACAATCGTAACATAATTTGAATTATACGGTACCTACTTTATTTGTATCATGTTAATGTGTTTGTGTATGACATTTATCAAATTGCAATAGTTTTTTTTTTTTTCATTTTATTAATCACATGATTTTTAACAAACACAGAACTGTAAAAAGTATTTATATACAGTAAAACCCTCTTAAGAAGTTTTCCGAGCGACCGAAAAAAATAAACTTCTTAAGCGGGAAAACCTTGCATGTGGGATGAATTAAGCCTTTTAGTCTTCAAGGGACTGAAAAAACCAAACTTCTTGACAGGGAACTTCTTAAAAGGGTTTCACTGTATTATTTTTATGTACATCTAAAATAGTCAAATATTAAGTTCATTGTAATGCGTTTTTGTGTAATTTTCACAAAAGATTGAAATCAAATCCAATTATGTTTCCATTTGTGCCTACAAATATGTGCATTGAAAAATAGTACTAAGTTAGTCTGTCAGTATATCTGCGAAAAAAGCATGTCACATTATTTTTAAATCTTAAAATTGATATCTTATAATATTATGCTTTTACTACAAATGAAATACTAAAACTCTCTTAAGAAGTTTTCCAAGGGACCGAAAAAAAAATCTTAAGCTGGAAAACCTTGTGTGTATGTGGAATAAATTAGGCTGTTCACTCTCCAAGGGACCGAAAACACAAATTTCTTAAGAGGGTACTTCTTAAGCAGGTTTCACTGCAGCTTCTTCTATCTTATCTCTCCTAACCATCTCCCATAATTGGCAATATACACACAACATGTTTTGAAATCATAATTTATTGTTAAAAAAAAACTTTTTGGTATGTAAGTGATACACAATTTTTATTCATATTTACCAAATTCATACATTTGCAAAAAAAAAGTTTTATTTTTTTTCTGTTGAAATGCATGTATTTAAAATACTTTTCACATAATCATTGTAAAATTTTTATTACCTTCGTCCAGACAGTCTACAGTATTTTATTTTCATGCTAGTATTTATTATAGTAAAAATACCTACAGATTCTTCCTTATGGTCCGCAGTTAATGTGTGCGCCATTCCCAATTAGCAAATAAATAATTTAGCAGTCAAAAACACAAAATAAATTGAAGTGACTAAAAGGCTTATGTAAGTTACTTACAACTGCATTTACATATTCTTCCAACCTATGGTAATTAATGCTCATGTAATTTTATCGGAAGTTTAACTTATGTAAGTGATCACAGCGACCGATACACTTGAAGGTTTATTTGCGGTTAAATGGTTTCCTGTCAACAACCAGTTGCTGCTGTCATAATTTGTGCAATTTTTTCAATAGACAAAAGGGCCCAAAGAAAGTGTCAGAATAGAAGTTGGCTTGCGAGAAAAATCTCCGAAAGCTTCTGTATCGTCAACGGCAGAGTTAAGAATGGAGGACCCCTAATAGTAGTTCTCAAATTTTTATTTGACAGAAAACTTCAGATTCAAATATGTCACGTTAGAAACAGAAACATTGAGATTGTAAAGGTTAGGACCGCTAATCAAAAAGAAGGATATTCATTTTCAGAAAGAAAAATAATTGATATCTCTTCGATTTTCGGAAACAGAAAATTTTCATTGTGTTTATTTGGGTTTTATCTAGTTATTTATCTCTCTCTCTCCGATGGCGCTACAGCCCATAACGAGCCTTGGCCTTCCTCAACATTTGCCTCCAACTCCTCCTGTCCTCAGTGGCTGACTTTCAGTTTGTTATCTGGAGAAGCTTTGCTGCATCTCCTCTTACCTCGTACCTCGTCTTCCCACCTCAGTCTGGGTCTTCCCACTTTTCTCTTTCCACCTGGGTGTCCAGTCAAAATTCTTTTTGGGACACATGTATCCCAAATATATATATATATAGATATGTATACATAGAGTTATTTATCTAATCTTATTCTAGTGTCATTTCTTATGGTAAGTGTCTCAACTTAAACTGATTTCATAAGCTGCGAGAAGGCTGTGAGTTTGCATAGATACGATTGTGAAAAACTCACTTACAACTTCTATAACTTGCTATAAATTAAGTTAACGTAAGTTACTTGCAATGTTGTTTACATTAGTAATTTTTCCACAAGTCATTTATGAAAAAAAAATTACGTGTGTAGCGGCCGCCTGATAATATTTTTGAATCTTCTAATTAATGTTCAACGCTTTATTAACTCATTTGCTAGTTGAGAATTCCTAATACATGCTTGAAAATAAAATGGTGTTGATTGTCTGAACGGAGGTAATAATAATTAAACAATATACATAACAATATATACTTTACCTAACTACAAGTGCAATATTTTTCATATTATCCAACTAAAGGCCCGTTTATATTAGGAATAGTCTGTAATCCGTATTCGATAAGCCCTAGGCCGTAGAAGTTGGAAGATAGGAAACCTGTGTAACCGTTTATAATAGATGGCAATAATCTTTAATAATTTTCCATAACCGAAAAGATGGTTCAACTTTATCTTTTACGGTTATGGATTACAGAAAGCTTAGATATATGCTGAGATTTACATATTTTCGATCAATACTCTATGGTATCTACAATTCACTTTAGTTGAATAATAATTTTGTGAACAAATATTTACACGGAGTTAATAAATACTTTACCGAATTTAAATTTATATTCGCTGAAGACGAAAGTGATCTAATAAATAGTAATGAACATCTCTTATAATCTAATATAATCTCCCGGTTGACAGTTGACATAGACAAGTGATAGCGGCATTGTCACTTCTACGGGCATATTCTATTCTATTCCTATTCCAATTATAAACGACCATCTAAAATATTACGGATTACGGCCCCGGCCTATTCTTATCGCTTATTCCTAATATAAACGGGCCTTTATAATACATTATTTTGAGTTGTAACTACAATAAAAACATGATAAAGTATACTCAACATTTACGATTTTCTTAACATCTACGTCACAAAATTTCATTTTAAATTTCCTTCACAATATATACATGACACGAAACTTACAGCACCAAAAATGTGTTTGATTTAACTTAATTTTATTATTGTACGATTTTACACAGATATATATAGTATTTTGTGTGCATACACAGCGCCTGTTATTTTAAAGCAAATCTGATATGTAAAACACAGACACATATTTTTGGATTTATGGTGAAATTTAGTATTTGGAGATGTTTGACTAATCAACTGGATGATCGATGTTCTAATGATTTATTTTATAACTTGTATTTTTGTTCACAATAGCATTATCAATTTCTTGTCCTTGAGGAGTATTTTATGATGTGTGGAGGTAAACATTATTTGAGATAAACCATATGAATTACAATGTTGTTTGTAGAGTATGTATATAAAACCTTAAATCCATTTATTTTTTATAGCAAATTAAAATTGAAAAAATAAAAACTTTAAACTGTAGATATTTATTATAAAACAAATATCATTCTAAGATTTTCGATTTTCCTACTGATTAATTATTATTAAAATTATTCTTTTGTGCTCCAATTCTTTCTCATTTTGTTTAATTTAATATATTGTACATTTTTATATTTTTTGATGATATTTGATAAGAAATAAATATTTTAATCATATTTACCACAAAAGTTTCTATTGTACATACCTACATACCAGCCGCATTTGCATTACTTACAAGCAATAATTACACAATAATTTTTTTATAATAAAGCATGACCAATAATGATTTCATTTGAGAATATTTTCTGTTGTTTTGACTTTTAAAACATTCAATGATTTACTTTCATCTTACGGTGGAATAATGCTTTTTCCTATGAGAGAGTACTTAACTTGCATAGATTTGCTAATAACTAACTTCTGGGTCCCACTTGGCTACAAGCAAGTAGATATAATTTATTATTATTATTTATATTGATTTCTTATGATTATGTGTGCATAGTATTCAATTATTGGTGAATTTTATTTATTTCACAATGATGAAACAATGAAGGTTGAGGTACTTGTTAACCACAACAAGCAGTTTAAAGAATGTTCACAGTTTTCGGAATGTTAGCTATTATATATATATATATATATATACAAGGTGGTGCAAAAGTCATCACCCTATCGGAAGATGATCTCCTTTTTGCAATTGGCATTTTATGTCTTCACAACTTTAAGCAGAAAACCGTTGGCAAACTGTGATTCGCCATACTCCTCAAAAATGCGGAATAATTGTGTTAATTTTTTTGAAAAATAATTGGTCAGTTCCTTTGGTTCAACATGAATTTTCGTTGTCGATTTCTTAGTCAGCAACTGGGCAAACATTGGGTCGTTTAGCCGCTTACCTCAACGAGACTGGCTCAACACGGGACTCAGAGCAGCCGCACGGCCAGGAATATCGCTGCCGTGGCTTCAGATATCCAAGATGACGGGCCTCTGGACATCAATAGTCGACCTTTACATCGAATTTTGATGAAAGACTTGAAGATGTTCCCCTACGAAGTGCAAATGCATCAGGTATTGCCTGCAGATGTCAATCACATGTAAATTAGCCAAGATCTTCTAAACCTTAATCGCGATGAGGATGATTTCCATTCAAATCACCATGAGCGACAAGGTACGATTTCACTAAATTCTTAATACATGAATAAACAAAATCATTGTTTTTACACTGAAAATTCGCATGTAATGCACGAAGAGCAATTTCATACTCTTGAAAGTCAATTTTTGGTGCAGTTTTTACAAAAGAAGGGTGATTGCCCCATACATGATTGTTTTCGAGGACAGCATCAGCCACACTGTTAATGCGACTGGTGAGCGCTACAGAACCATGATCAATGACTTCTTGCTACTACAAATTGATGAATTGGATTTGGAGAATATGTGGTTCCAGCAGGACAGTGCAACCGCACACACAGCATGGGTGACTGAACATTCTGAAGCAAGCATTACCAGTCACTTAACATCTTGTTTTGGCAATTTGCAGTGTCCCCCAAAATCACTCTGTTTGACTGTTACAGACTTTTTGTTTAGTTTTTTTGAAGCCACGGGTAGTTTTGATTGAAGTCATGGAAAATGCTATAGAAGATACCCGAATGTGCATCAACTCTTGTGGCGGGAATTTGATTGATATTATTTTTATGACTTAAAGGAAAAAATTAAAACTTCTAAATAAACATAATTAACAAATAAATTCTTTTTATTTATAAACAAAGTTACTGCTTTAGAAAATAGAGCGAGAATTTTTGCACCATCTTGTATTAAGAGTTTAAAACTTTGTAGGAAGCAAAGTGTATTAGCCGAAAATCTTATAATAATAATTTAATTTCAACATTTTGTCATATGAATTCTTAATGTTAAATTGTTAATACATAGTTATTTTCCATTTATCATTACTATTACCTTATAATTATTATCTTTTAGTTAAAAAATAGAATATGTACCTTTAATCTTATGATAAAATTTTCATCACAAATATTTCCACTCTTCATTTTACGGTTTATTTATCTATGTGTGGTCATACTTTTATTAATAAAATTGTTTAAAAATAAACCATGTTTTTATACAAATTGCACGGTCCTGCCGCTGAGAGTTCTGTTATAACTATTCTGTTACAATCTAACATTTAATAGTTACAAAAATTGATAGCACAGCGATTGCTAAAAAGTTTCAAATCGCAACACCAACATGGCTCATAAGTTTTAGAAAAATAACAATGGTCCCAATGCATTTTTTTTACTTTAACCAAATGTTCAGAAATTTGTGATACATTCTGAAAGGAGATGATTTATTCCAAAACATTTTATGTTTAAACTTTTTTTATCATTTCACATTGCAAGGAAGATGTCGATTTTTTTTTGACGAGGCGCTGCGATATCAATCTTAGAACAAGTGTGGCACAGAGGTTAAAAATAGGTCCAACAGATTGGAGTGGTGAGTCTGAACATCAGATATTCAAATTAGTGGCAAAGAGCAAAGAATTCCACCTGTCGGCCTGCCGCGATATCCAAACTTTTTCAGTTCCCAAATGTTTTGCCCTGCCACCTTTTGCAACCTGCCAACTTGCCGAACTTTTTTTTCCGAAGACTAATATTTTATAGAATTTTCGTAAACTCATTCATGTCAAATGTGTATTTTTTTTTTTGAGGTTTGTGTAAGTGTTGTCATGACAAAAGTCACCCATGCGTGCCTTGCAGTGGCGGTTCATGCCATGAGGCAGGGGAGGGTGTGCCTCCCTAAAAATAAAGAAGAAAAGTGGAAAAAGATACATGATACGAGTATTCACACATATAATATAAAGGGTGTCTGGGGGTAAAGTGCATTAACACAATCACTGCATTTCTAAAACATTCATAAACAAACAAAACTGGGTGCTCCAGAATAAAACTGATACAAATGCATTTCTTTCCTAGAAAAATGCTTACAATTTGTTAGTACACATTGCAGATGTTGATAAACATTACGTGACAAGCTGTTCAGCTTCGCTATATCCCTATATGCTTAGCGCGTTCTCAGCACCTCGCTTCTGGCCTCGCCATATCCGTAAGCGCTAGGCGAGTTCTCAGCACCACGCGAAATTATGTAATACGTGCTAGGCGCGTATTCAGCACCCAAAAAAGATTAACAACTGTTTCCGAAATTCCAACTTTTTTTTCTCATACACAAAATCCTTTGTGTAAGGTACAAACTTATCCGATAAATATGCTGTGGGATTGCCTATCACGATCGTGGCAACGTTGCATATCGTGACAGCGGAAAATAATAATGCTGGCCACACACGCTGGACTAATTTTAACTTTTTACCAAAAAAGTACTGTTAAAAGTTGGAATTTCGAAAAAACTTATTTATCTTTTTTAATTATACTACCATGTAGAATCACCTCCCGAAATTAATGCGTTTAATGTGTAGTAAAACTTTAATTTAAATGTTATCAATTTATAAATTATGTAAGTCTAGGTAGTAGGTACCAACGGAGTACGGCTATTTTGATTAATTTGAAAGGGCGAACTTGCAGTTGACGTTCTACCTTGTGTTTGCACATTATTATCATAGTTTGACGTACTAATAACTCCATTGCTTTTTTCTAAGTATAGGTAGGTGTAGGTATAATGCTTACTTTAAAAAATGTTTGTGCCTCCACACTTTTCAATCCGGAAACCACCACCGGTGTCTTGCCTAACAAGCGGTAGTCTGAGAGCAGACCAATAGCCCCTTCCGTATTAGCTAAGCTTGTATCAGTTTAAAATAGTTCCCATCTTAGTGCAGGCGCACTCGAGCAACTTTAGTTGCGGTGACAGTTGGAAAATATTTTTAAATCTGTACAAATTCAGGAATCTTGTGTGCACACCTACATTTACCGTAATGGATTTTGATGCGGCGACGCAACTGTCGCCCACAACAAGAGTGCGGTAAATGCGTCAGTCTTTGAGCAGACCCATTGCAGCTTGTAGGCATGTCAGATGATAAATCTGTGGCATATATTTATTAGTTTCTTAAAAAATTACTAAATTTACCAGAATAAAACATTGCCACGCACTTTTAGAGCATTATTTCTTTGATCAGTGCTTATTTAATCTATCCCATCCGATGCTATTTTAACTGAACTGACCACAGCGACCGAATTGATTATAAAGATACTGCGCTATAATGTAGCAAGCGTTTTTGGGCTTGGCCTATTTCAGCATTAAGCCGTTTTACTATTTCGCCGTACATTCCCGAAAGGAATATATATGGAATGGGTACAGAGAGAGAGCCTCCTAAGATAGCGACCATAAATTGTGGCGGCTCAGAGGGAATGGGTTAAAGCTATAAAAACTAACCAGCAGGACGTGTAACTACTGGGGTGAAATTGTCGGTCATGAAATTTGCACAGCCACTCTCTAGAAAGTCGACTCAAATCATTTGTAAAAGCAGTTATTTCATAATACTAAAAATACATTAGTTTTCCGTATGGAACTGTCTTCCAACCAGAATATTTGGTTCAAAGCCCTGCGCACCGCAAGCAGCCAGGTTGGGAATTGGTAATGAATAAAATAGAAATGTTTATTAGTAAAGATAAATATAACTTTATTCATCTAACCAGGTTATGTAGCTGAATATAAAATATTTTACCAAAATGCATTTTACATACTATAAATATTCTGAACAGTACTTTGATTACATAGAACTTGTTAAATTAATATTGACACTAAACCGATAAAATAAAATGTTAAACTATGGGAATTTTTTTCAATATAGTTAAATACATCTTACAACAATATTATACACCCTGCGCACTGAAAAGAGATTTTATAGTTTCCCTTAAGCCTAGAAAATTTTCGAAGCATTAATTTAAATTTTCAATTTTTCTCTTTATAGCAAGATAATATTTTTTTAATACTTTGGTCTGAAATGGAATTGCTTTTGTATGATATATATCGACCTTTATAATTACATATTGGGTAATAATAATCACAGTTGCTAAAGCAAATGTTATTTTATCAAGTAGTAAAAGAGTTTTTCTAGTCATATGCATAATAGTTATTATGGTTTTCAATGTATTTTATGGCACGTGGTGTATAAAACAGAAAAAAATCCAGTTAAACATTAAAAATCATTTCCCCTTCTCCCGAAACTATTTAATTTAAATTAATCTTATTATGTATTGTTTTATTATAATATTCTACTAAGTGTGGAAATAGCCAATTATCTTGGGATTAATGATATTTTGGATGTCTTAAATACAATATAATAATTATTAAAGAAATAACAAGATAAAAAATAAAAGGTTGAATTTAATAAATACCAAACAGTGGGAAAATAAAAGTTGCTAATGAATTGCAAATAAGATCATTGTATTATGAAAGACATGTATATTATAGTTGTAACAATAGATAAACCATCAAATCATTTTAAGAGGCACTTAATTCACTGTAAAGTTAATGTATTTATGCAAAAACATTGAATTTCAACTTGACTGGTAGTAAGCCAACATTTTGTAGTATTTGTTCAAACAATTTCTGCTGTGGAGGCAGATTAGTGTTATTAGCCTAGATCTGTGCACTCGAGAGAACTCCAGCCAAAGTTTTAAATAATAATACTGAATCTGTGGGGAATTGCGTGTTTTCACAAGGACAGGGAATGCGTGCATCTTGTTCTGTAAGGGAATGTGGAAGAAGAACAAAATAAATCTATCAAAATATAATCATAAAAAGGTTCTAGTCCGTAGACAGGGCCGTATTTACGTGCTGGCTATCAAGGCTACAGCCTATGGGCCCGCACCACAAATTTTTTACAAGTTAGTTGTGAAGACACAATAGTAGCTTCATCAGTGTAGGCGCAAACCATTTAGCCTCTAAGTTATTTACAAATTAAGTTATGTGTAATGACTACAATTTCTTATCAATGCATTTCTGTACATTTTATCTCAAACTAGCGCCGCTTCCACAATCATAAATGTAGGATTTGCAAAGCTGAAAATATTTATAAAAAAATATATTTGCCTCAGGATCGTTGCCTTTCAAAAGACTATCAGAAATTTACCTTTAGAATGAACATCGTTGAAAAATTACGAAATTTGTCAAAAATTTTAAGAAAAGTACACATTTCTAATATAGAATTATTAATTAATAAAATAATGTTGGTACCTATTTTATCGCTTGCCTGAATAGACAATCAGTTCCAATTTTGAAAATCACAAGCAAATTCCAGTTCTAGAGATCATTGAAACGAAGTTACACAGAGACTAACCACCAAAATTGAAATAAAATACTGATTTTTTACATATTTGAGAACATAGACCTGAATCTCAATGTAGCTTTGAAATCGTGTTGAATACCTCAGGACGGGTTGTTTCCCAGAATTTCAATCAAATCAAATTTGAAAGTTAATATTCAAGTTCTATAGAAAGTTTTATTCAAGTTCTGTTATTATCTAAATACTGTGAAATATTCCATTCTTAATGATTTTCAATTCTTTCAATTTTTATTTCATCAACTTTTAAATACGGTGTAGTAAAATTTCTACAATTTAATAATGAACTTTAAATGTTTCTTTTTATGTTTTTGTTAGAAAATTGCTGTGAAATGCCATTTTTGACCCCTTATCCCCATTTACCTTTTTTAGGATTACACCCTCCAATAGGGCCTGCTCCATAGGTTCAGCCCCGGTGCCTACAGATCCTGAATACGGCCCTGTCCATAGACATAATATAGAAATGAACTTAAAAGTAAAGTAGGACACACATGGAACCAAATTCATTAAATATACAACTGTATACTAGTCCCAGCTAGAGATCGCATTTGACGTCATCATTCTAGTATCTTCTGTCTTTATTGTTTTCAAACAAGATGCATGAGAAGAGGATGAACGTCGATGACGTCAGTATGAGCTCTCACTGGGACGAGTTTACTGAAGACCCCTTGTATCATGCGGTCAAAAGAAAAAACATGAATGTCATCTCACAGGCTGAAAAACAACAAATAATACATAAGCATTTACGATATAAAATATACATTACAATTTAAGCACATAAAATGTATGTTCCATAAACGGTTGATATTACTTAATATTATATTGAAGCATGGAAAAGTGTTTAATTATTTACAAGACATGAATCAATCAAGATGGCTATGAACATTTTTAGACAGCGCCATCACCCGGCGAAGATGCCAGGGCAAGGGCCGGGAGGCTGTGGTGCCCTTTACATTCTAATCATAATTGAGATTAATAATACATTTTGTCAGTGCTGAATTGCATAAGCTGCAGTCAATAATAAATGTAAATCAAAAATGAATTTGAACAACTAGACCTGAAAAAAGATATTTAATTTTCAATATTATTAGTTGGTGTTATGTTTGTTATGCACTCTGAATTGCAACAAGCCGTCTCCGCCAAATGTCTTAAACATTGTGTCCTTCCAATAGTTATTGCAAAATGCTGCTTTTTCAAGTGCCCACTTTTATTGTATAAGTTTTACTAATTATCCTATTGCTAAATTTTTTTGATATAAAATGAGTTTCGGTAACTACTTAATTTTTATTTTCTGCTATTATGTACAAATCTATTATTATAACTTATGAATGTATGTTTAGTTCACTTAAACACTTAGCATGTCGTTACCGGGAACATGACACTT
Organism: Glyphotaelius pellucidus; assembly: GCA_936435175.1. NCBI lineage: Eukaryota > Metazoa > Arthropoda > Insecta > Trichoptera > Limnephilidae > Glyphotaelius > Glyphotaelius pellucidus. The sequence continues at coordinate 9,256,328 of OW386542.1, forward strand.
GAATGTGAAAAAAATAACATTTTACAAGTGAGTAAAAAACCAATTTTGAAGCAGGAAATGAAGATGGAACCCCAAATAATACCTATTTATGTATACAGGGTGTTAAGGGACGTATTTGACTTGGTTTAACCAGTGATTCCTGACATTATTTGGAGTAAAAAATGTTGACGAAATTTTGATCTCCGGTGACTTTTTTATTTTCAAAATCAAACAAAAAAAAATTCTTCCGCATGTCGTCACTGGTCACTCAGTTGAGTAACCGGCCTCCGCCACCAACAGTAAAACACCTATTATTTTTATGTTTTTGTAGAAAATAAAAATCAAAAATGTCGCACTGTATAATATTAATAATGATTATTAATGTAGACAATAAATAAAAAGAAATGGAAGTCTTCCTTCATTTTACTGCTTAAAATGCATTTTTTTACTCTTCTGTAAAATTTTAATTTTTCCACATTGGAGGTATTAGGCGCCCAGCGACAATGTACTGCTAGTTAGTATAAGACATAATCATAGGAAGCTATTCTCAATTGAATACAAAAACATTGGAATAATTTGACTCATTTAGAAGTTACAGTCAATCGCCTCAGAAAATAAGTTTAATATAAAATTTTTATAAATATTGTTTCAAACAAACATAGCGGATGCACCCCCAAGGAGCCAAAGGTCAAATCCTTTTATTTTTTCATCTATTCCAGGGGTTCCCTAAACATATTACATTATAAATACTGTAATGAACTAATGACATTGCAGTATTTTTTAAATTAAAATTATTAATTTGTTTTATTATTTCTCACCAATAAAGATATTTAAAGTGACTTATTAATGGGCGTGAAGTCACAAAGGGTCAAATAGAAAATATTCAGACTCTTTAGGGGCGCCGCAAACTCAAAGGTTGGGAACCCCTGACCTATTCGATGGTCAAATTGGACTGTCTTACCAAAGTTATGAAAAGAAACAGATTATTATTTTGTTATTGAACCTTTTAAAAGAAGGATTCACCATGCAGTTTCGGTGTCTAAAAAGTTTTTTTTTTTTTTTCTAATTTCTGTTCAAATCTTTTTTTTTAAAGAAATGCACTTCCTAAACACTGCACGGCTGCTTAACTAAATTACAATTGAATATGTTGTACAAAACCCTACAATGCAGATTTTTGGACCATAAAATATATAATTATCAGGTAGAGTCATAAGTAAATTCTAAATGGCTACTGCTAATTTAATACAAGTTGTACAAATTCACAATGTCGTCTGCTAGGAAATGTAAGTAGGTACAAAACTGATATTCAATACTAAGGATCACTTGAAAACTTTTTATAATTGTGAAATATTATCAATAGTAATACATTGAAGGCTATGATGTCAAAATATGATCCTTTTCAATAGAAAATTAAGAAATAACTTACAACCCTACCCAGAACAGATAAATGCACAGTTATGTGATTCAAATATTAGCAGGCGGAACATGTTTGTATTGGCACAGGAGGGGTGATTGGTTTATAGCAGGACGCATCTCCTGCGCTTCACGGGCTCCGGGGGCTCCAGGGCGGCGAGGATGGCCTCGTCGAACACGTTCTTTAGTCCTTTCTACAAACACAAAGACAACAGACTCATTCGAATTCTCCTTTAGTAAATGTATTATTTTATCTTACACAAGAAGTCATAGTTGGTCATCTGGATCCCTCAGCCAGTCTATTTTCTAATAGTCTAATTTGTTGCACAATTCATGAAGAGAACATTGATTTGTCTACTTTACGCTTAACCTCTTAAATGCCAGGGAAGAAACTTGACTTTGACGTAATATTTTGCGTATTTATTTTATGCTATCGTATATAATATTTACCGAAACACGTTCCCTGAACAATAAACTATGCTTACAAATAATATTACTTGCGTTTATTTGACAAATTGATAGTTTTATCGATCTTTTCATGACATGCGACGCTCAAAGTTTGACAGCTCAAATCGCGGCAGAAATGTCATTTCGAAAGTCATAGATATGTGCAAAGATGATTATTTGAGAGGCTAGGTGTGTTCCTTATATCTGTTACATCAAGAACAAGAATGCCCCAAGCGATTCTGACCTTGTCCTTCATACATTTTCTTTATACATAAGGTTTAAAATCGCATCTCAAAATATATATTTTTTTTTTATGGCGCGTCCTGGGCGCGCAATCGGCAAACCAGAGGTTAATAGCCTGCACCATACATTATCGAGTCTTTTGACTGATTCTTTTGGACATAATGGTTATAAGAGCGCCTCATTTTATGATGGAGGACCAGAATTTACAAGATGGTGAGAGCCCAGGGTGTTTCTCAGTGGAGAGAGACACAAGATGGACTATTCCATAGTTAGCCAATCAAGTTTCCACCTTTTTTCTGGAGTGGGATATAATCTTAGGAATCTGTCTTCTTCTATTTATTTACAGATGTAGACTTAATGCCGATTAGTAATGTCTTGGGATAGAAAGGAAAGATGGAAAAGTGGGGAAGAAGGAAAGGGGTTATGCTGGCAGTTGAACAAGTTGAGTTTTTACCAAAATGTAGTGATTTGCTTTGATAGAGCGCCCCTTATGTCCGAGGACAGTCCAGCTGATTCCAAGTGCACGTGATGACAGTATTGTGGAATATCAAGGGTTCTCTTGTCACTTGAGTATAGGGAAAGCCAAGGTCACAAAGACAACGAAATACATATATCCTTCTGTTATAACTGCATGACACATTTTCGTTATTCACAAAGCCTTGCTTCAAGTTTTTCGCATTTGAATGCTTTTATGGGAAACAATGCAGCCAATTTTGCATAATACTAAGCGCACACCGAAGTAAGAATATAACATATATTACCTGTGTCAATGCAGAGCACTCTACGTACTTCACAGCCTTCAGTTCCTTTGCCAATTTCTCTCCTTGTTCTAATGACACTGGCTTCTGCTTATTTTTTGCTAGCTTTTCCATGGTAACGGCATCTTCGCGAAGATCTATTTGAGTTCCCACGAGGAGGAATGGCGTTTTTTGGCAGTGATGTGTTATTTCAGGCACCCACTGAAAAAATATTAAACAATATTAGCATGACTTCAATGCAAATTTTCACTTTAGGCAGATTACGAAAACCTCTGAAGAAAAAATTCTTAAGAGGTGTGATCAATTCCGATTTGAAAGAAAACTCGTTCATCAATTTACATAAGACTCTTTGACTCCTAGACCGCAGACAGATCAAGGAAATCGAGTATATGCTCAAGAAGGAATTTAGATACTTCAAAAAGTTTGTTCAATTTCAGGAAAGGGAAGGGAAAATTGACCATATTTTTAATAGAATTGACACAACCACAACATTCTTGTCGGGTTTATGTCCTCAGTGCTTGAAACTATATAAAGCTGTTAAGACAAAGAAAGATTATCTTATACCACAAAATACCTAGACACTCTTCCACAAAGAAAAAGTCTCTTTCTTTGTGCTGTGAGAGACAGAAATACGTCTAAATAATGGCAAGGGCAAAGTTATTAGGTCTCACTTGAAATATAAGAGATTTTTATTTTTCCTACATGTTAAGAAATTAGATGAAATCTAGTTGGTTAAAATAATTGCAATTTTAATGTAATATCAAGAATGCGCTTATTACACAAAAAAACATGTAACTTCTAAGAACCTATATTACACGTAATTTTTGAGATTTCTCTAACTGAAGGTATGGCTACCACCCGTGCTCTACCGATTTTCTCTTGGGCATGCTCGGAATGAACGATCTACGGGTCAGAAGGGATGTGCACATTGTATCACATTCTGCAGACTGATACGTGAATGTTTCGACAACTCGGCTATCATGGAGAGCGTTAGTTTCTATGTTCCTGTCGACTGTTTTATCTCCCGGCCTGCAGGACTAACTTGCCAATGGTCAAGCCAGTGGGGAGAGCTTTCTTGTTATTAAATAGAATCACTTCGAATGTTGATATTTTTAACTTCAAAGAAGCAGAATTTAGAAGGCAAGCTTTGTTGGATTAGTATAAATCTGCTTTTATATGTTTATTTGTTGCTGATGGGCGTGTTTTGGATTTTGCACGACTGACAGATGCTTGTTGGTTGTTTGTCAATTGTGTAGGGTTTGGAGCACATTTTTCCGTAAGGCACTTATTGTTTTTCTTATCTATCTTTTAAAAACAATTTGAAATATTAATTTTGTATTGTTTTTAAAATAAACTAATTGAATTGAAATGGAGAATGATTACATTTTAATATGATGCATTATTGTCAAATTAAATCATTTTAGAATTTCTATGTGTGGTATTTGCCAGCAACACGACAATGTAAGTTTGTTTACCCACTACTCTATTGTGTTGGTGTATGAATCAGGTATTTAACTAGGTAGGTAGATTCAAATATGTAGAGCGTTGTGATTAGTGCAACACTTCTGCAAATAAATTATTCTTTGTAAACACAATCATTTACTTTATTTTCTTGTTAATGGGTACATACAAACTTCTAAAGATATTTAAAATAAAATTGAACATCAATTTATGTTTCATTATTTATTTTAATTATTTTGTTAATGTTTCCAATAAATAAATTTAGACGAGTTCGAAATTATTAAAAGGTAAACATGCAATCATTTTTTTCAAGAGTTTTGAAGGCTGCAAATTCCATAATTTTTCAAAAGAAACGGAAACAAAGAAATGAAATAAATTTACCTTTTCTTTGACATTTTCAAATGAGCTGGGATGGACTACGGAAAAGCACACGAGGAAAACATCTGTTTGGGGATAGGACAAAGGCCTTAGTCTATCGTAATCCTCTTGACCTGCAATGGAAGAAATGATTAAATTTAGGAAAATCAATTGGCAAAAATATGTAAAAAATATCCTCGCACAGAGCTATAAATGTTGAATAAAACATATGAACTAGTTGGAGGCTGATCAACTCAGCTAACAGGTAATCGCAGTGATAGAATTGGTAGACTGTGTAGTTTTCAGGTTCGGGTATGAATTATTGTTGATTGAATATGATCATGTTATTATCTTTTCCTGATTGTTGTGTTGTATCAAAGTACATTTAAAAACGCAGCAATAAACCTGTATGCGCTCTCATCGGATCGAGACTGCGGTAACAACGCAGATCCGACCACGCAGATATACGCGCAGCTTGCTGACGCAAGCAAGCTGATCGGCTTTTTGCTGCGCCATTGATCACCCAGCCCGCCCCAAGCAAGCCGCGTATAGCGCGAGCGAGACCATTTTGTGCCATCCTTGGGTGCTTTCCTTATGGAAAGATCTAACCTATTTAATTAATATGTCCTGAGCGATATTTGGGACTTGCCTGCCCGGTGTTGTAAATATGATAGAATTCTGCCGCGGTCCTGATATCGTTGGCCATATGGTATCGGCGGTTCCTGGCCATGCTGATGCAATAACACCGTAACGCAGTAAGCAACAATCCACATTCCTCTTTTGTTTATGCCATAATTATACTATTGAGTGTTAACTTCCCGTGCAAGAGGTGATAGAGCCGAGAGAGAGAGATCAGCCTTTTTGGTTAGGATGAATTATGTTTCTGATTACCAACCCGTAATAAGCTGTACTTAAACATTCCTGAGTAGTTGTTGAACAAACCTGGTGAAGCCTGACAAGAATAGATGAAGTAAGGTCGATGCGGACCCACCTGAGATAAATATTGGGTTTCCTAATGCTGAGCTAGTACTGGATTGCCTTTGAGGTAATTCGGGGACTCTTTGGGTATTTGCAGAGCCAGGAGTGCCCCCATGGAGCCCTAGAGCACCCTGGAGCCTTTGAGCGTTAACTATCAGGTTTCAGCTTTAACCTGTTGAATGGTATTTCATTTCACCCGAAAATTACCTTGATGAGTTCTGGTCAAATATCGATATTAAAACAAAGCAATTTTTTTCCCTTTACCGAATAACATATCTTATTATTCATGTATATTACATTTGAGAATCTTCCTAATTAAATTGATTACGTCTAATTAAAAATCGAAGCAAGGCAAGCCCAGCAAACAATGGAAAATGCAATTACAAGTCCAACTATATTCAGCGAAGGGATGGGATCATCGACGGTCTCCGAGACTATCTCTCCAAGCGGTCCAACCTGCATCCACCAGTGGCGTGCAGTCCACAAAAGCTGAAAAGCTGTGCCTGCCTTAAGACAAATGAACCTAATAAAAAAAATTATTATAAAATTTCAACAAATTTCTGATGAAAAAATTATTTTTTCCATAAATGTGGTTAAGAACTTTTACCTTCTTTTATTCAGTTTTATGTCAACAATCGATGGAAGAAAAAGTAAAATGGCCATTTTCAATGCACAAAAATCATACCCAAGCTTGAAAAACTACACAGCCTACCTTTGGTTACAGAGCAATGTACGCCACTGGCATTCACCCACTGGGAGGCTCTTACCACACTTCATTATTACGTCAGCGAATATTTTACCACTTGCACTTCTTAATAAATTCAATAAATTCAGACCACTACCGAACCTGTATGGAACGGAAGAAGTCGAGGCAGAGTTCTGGAAGTACATCCCAAGACATATTTACAAACAACACACTGTACTAAAGGAATACTATACCTGCAGTATCAAAGAGTCCTAGGGTGTATGGCTCTCCTCCGATCATGACCGTGACGGCATAGTTGTCAAACACAGTGGGCACATACTCCGAAGGGAACTTGTTGGTTGTGTAGCTGATGAGCAGGCAGGTTTTACCAACGGCTCCATCTCCAACAACAACACATTTGATGGTCTGCATCTTGTTAAACTTGAGCTGGTCTTATAGTGCTTTATTCTACTATGTTCTTTTTTGCCTTTGAAATGCAATCAGAGTAAGAATTCAACGATTCTGTCAATCACTATTCTTTATATCCTGTTTATAATCTGTGATACTGATGATTTCATAATAAACAAATATATCAACTGCCTGTCAAATCGCTGTAACAAATGAGAGATTTGGTGTTATTGGAAATCTTTAGGATAGGTTTTGCAAGAAAAAACTTTGTGCTGATGGCATAGTGCACAAAACTGTTAAGTGCAATTTATATTACTTAAAAACAATTACGGTGATTACATTGAATCTCTCAAGGTGTTGTCATTATAAGATAAATATTTTTTTATTTTAATTTCACATTGCACTCAAGCTGTTAGTGCACTAGACCATTGATGCCAATGCGCATACATTTGAATATTTGTTGCAGCCGTTTGCAGGAAATATCTGACACGTAAATACAAGCCTCATTTTTAGCATACACGAGACACGAATTTGGGTCCTACATTTTTATACACACACACCTTACATAAACAATAAACTTTAATACTAGGCTATCCATATTTATTATTCTTTATAAATGTTTAACACAAATATTGATAAATACTTATTTTATTGAAGTGCTGCAGCTAGGTCCGCGATTAGCTTGCGCACGCACACAAAGAGTAACGCCAGGAATAATAATAACACAAATACAAAATACGCAACCAATATAAAGATACAAAATACAAATATTACGCTTATGCATTTAATGTCAATTTTGCTTTTGGGAGACTATAATGGAACTTTTTAAGATTTTTTGTCACAAATCCACGATTGAAAAGTGTTCCAAATTTGCAATAATGTTGTCTAAAAGCATAATGTTTTGTGCTGTTGTGTACATCTGGGAATATGTGCTCCAGACAGCAATTTGTGAAAATAGCAAATAATCATTACCCCACAATCCCCAAAAAAACTTAAGTCGCTACGCGCATATGCGTGTTTTCAAATTTCATACAAAACGCATGAATGTCATGCATATCCATCATACAATATACATTGGTCAGATCATAAATTAATAATACATACAATATAAATTATAAGTGTATTTCACGCACCCTTTTGTCAATACTAACAGACAATATTAAATACAGCAGATAAATTTTGTACATATTGATAGAAGAAGTTATGATGAACCAAGTTGAAATGAAAAATGATTATTCATGGTGAGATTTATGAACATGTCGCCAAGTGGTGGTTTGGTTTGTGAAAATATGTAAGAATGGAGAGAGAATAAATAGTTTAATTGTATTTGGTGCAAAGAAACATTGTTGAGAATAGCAAACTGAAGTTTCAACAGAATGTGAAGACAATATAGTTAATAATGAGGGAATGATGACTTGGTCGTAATAGGTTCAAAACATTCAGGCAGAATAAGGGCCAGTTATTTCACAGAACTGGAACAATTATTCATCAAATTTCAAAGTTAATATTTAAGTTCTGTTATAATTCTAATATGGATTAGTGTTTCACAGAACTTAAATATTAACTTAGAATTTTGATTATTAAGTGTTCAAGTTTTGTGAAACAATCGACCCTAAGAGACAGTAGGTCGCAACAAATACAAACATGAACATTATGATTATCGCTAATAAATTATTTACAACAGAATTGAACATGAATAATTTAATTTTAGTTGCCGTGGTGACCTGTTTCTGTTGTTTGAGTTTAAAATTGATTTGAGAGATAGAATTGACACATATTTATAAATTTAACATGGATCGTGTAAACAGATTAAATAATAACAATCAAAGAAAATATTATGGAAAAATTCTAGATGGTTTCAGAAACAGGCATTTATTGAACAATATAAGTTATAAAATTCCCATATCAATTTAATATCAACACACATTGTTGATACCAAATCTATACCTACATGCATCAAGTTCAAAGTTTAGATAAATATAAAATCAGATGGTATGCAATGGTATCAATCAGTAGAATTGGTATTGTTTTGTAATTCAAGTAATTGCAAGATAACAAATGGAGAAAATTAAAAATTATGTCTACATTTTCGCAATAAATACAAAATTAATTTTAGTCTAATGGGACCATTTCAACGCATTTATTAAAATAAAAAAACACAATCGAAAAATTTGTCATAAATTATGAAAATAACAGACGCATTGCGAAAAGGTGAGTATTTTACTATAAAATTTGATGAACAAACTAACAACTTCCGAGTACCTTATGTACAAGTCATTAGTCACTTTAAACTGAAGGAACACTTTCGCATTGATATGTTAATAAGACTTGCAGACATGTCAATATTTCAAATGTTAAACATTGCAATTTCAGACCAACACAACGCTACGTGATCAATTGGAATCAAAATGAATAAATTAATATCAAAAGTTCGATTACATTTTCTGCCAGCGCCGGTGTAACAGAACATACGCATTAGCAATGACACGAATAACATACTTCAAAACACCTGCGGACATACGAAGATAGCTAAAGTTCAATGTGAGGACATAAAAACAGTCGAGATTTGATACGAGAATCGCTCAGCGGATACATTTACACAATAAATTACTCCGCAAGCTTAGCAATTACGAATACCGACGTCCATTTTGTCGGTGAATCTGTCTTTTATCAAACACACATATCGCGACATATTAACGACCCAATTTTGGAATGAAACAGTACAGAGAAGAGAGAAATTTTAAAATACCTCAATTTTGCTTATTCTGCATTATACTTCTTTATATTCGTTGAATATAACTGATTTATAAACACGTCAGACTAGGACGCATGGGCAGGGCACGTTAGAATGTTGCTATCAGCAGAAAGTGCTACCCTGCGTTCACCGATTTATCAAGCAAGTACTTGAATAACACTAGAGTTTCTAAAATTTTATGGCAATATTATTATGATTGTGTTTGTTTTACGCCAAATAAGTTTGGTTTACGGCTGTGCTAAGCTGTGAGGGGACCCTAGGAAAATTGAATTTGGGACCCCCGTCATTTTCTTATCTGGTTGAGGAGAGGATTTCCTGAATACCGCCTCACTATCATCGACGCACAGCCAGGTCTGTGCTGAGATGGGCTTTACTGTAATGTACTTTTTGAATACCAAAAATACAGGAAAACAAAATGTTCATTTTGTATGAATTCTGGGACCCTCGCAGGTCGTGCACTCCTGGGCTCGTGTCCGTACATCATTTTACTGCGATAATGCTTTAAGTCTTCCTCGGGCGTCCCCGATCTTTTCTATCATTAACTACTGTGTAATACATTCTTATCTACTGTTAAAAAGTTGGTTTACGGACGATAATTTTACGTGATAACGTCATATAATCACGATGAAGTGGAAAAGAGATAGATGCATCACAAGCCGAACGCTTGTTCCGCGCTCTCGCTTGCACGCTCGGCTCAGGCGGAACGTGACAATGAGTCATGCTTTTTCGTGAGTGCAACCGGCGTTCATCGATTTATTAGACGTTATCACGTCAAAAACATAAATACGAGGAAATCATCTTAGATTTACAAAAAATAACCTTATACGAGTAAAAAGTGAAAGAGAACGTTCCTCTCGGACTCCAACTGGACTTCAAGTAACGTCTTGAGCTCGCGAGCGGCCCGATGATTTAATTGACGTGATAACGTCTTATAAATCGATGAACGCCGGCTGCACTCACGAAAAAGCATGACTCATTGTCACGTTGTCATGTTCCGCCTGAGCCGAGCGTGCAAGCGAGAGCGTGGAACAAGCGTTCGGCTTGTGACGCATTTATCTCTCTTACGCTCCATCGTTATTTTATGACGTTATCCCGTAAAATTGTCGTCCGTTAACCGACTTTACAGACAACCATTTTTTTTTCTTCCGAAAAGTGTTTGTATTGAGCGAACGAATCTTGGCTCCGAATATAAAGGCCGTAAAGGCGCACTCGCAAGCGTGTAGGTCGACTTTTGACTTGTGACAAGCGTCTGAACGCAACGTTACACTGACAACTTGACAGAGGTGGCTGTGGCAGGCACTGAACGTGTCATCTATAATACAGTTTCTCCGTGGTTTTCAGTCTGCGTTTTCTATGAGTAATGAGTAGACGCCCGTTTTGCAAGGAGGTTGTGTTTGTTCGCATTCGGTCGGTGTACTTCGGTGATTTTGTGAATAAATATTCGTTTTAATTGTTATTTTATATCATTTATCAGAACTGTGATTACTGTGTTCATCGCAAATGACAGGTGCCACGGGTGTGAGAGAAAAGTATGTCTATTTTATTAATTAACTACGTAGTTTGATAGGTGTAGTTTCGATATCGGATTAATCACACTTACTTCCCAGCGGAGTTAAAACAAACATAGACATTTTTCGACGGCCTTTGATTGAAATTTCAGATTTTAATTCTGCTATCAGTTTAATTGTGTCCGTGTTTCAGTCAATAATTCTCCGGCTCTGCGCCTGATTGATTAAACGGCGACCTGCTTGTCATACGCCGCGTCTTGGCAATAATCATAACGTTCCGGTTTTATAGTTTTTTGACAATTTGCGCAAAATCAAATTATTCGAAGAAGCGCCGATGGTTCACAAGCTTTAAATAACTTATTTATAACTACCCGCTCACAACAGCTTAACGTTTTATTTTTAATAATAATAATAATATTGTCTAATTTTTATAGTGCTGTTTAGTGAAGCATCAAATCCGCTTAAAATACCATTAATGAATTTGAATGAGTCTAATGTTTAATGTGTGAAGTTTATATTGCATTCGTAGCGTATTTATTATTGTATAAATTTCAAGGTTTTTTGGTGCTTGAAAAAATGATCAAATTAATAATTATGCAAAATAATTAAGACATCGTATATTTTGTTGACATTTTAATGTAGAAGATATAGTGCCGTGCATTAGAGTTTTGATATAAACCAACATTGATTTATAACGATGTCAGTTTTTGCAAGGTTCATATTTTGAATTATTGTTCATTCCTTATGTGGGTAGAACTTGACTCATCACTTGTTATTCTGTCATTTCCTATTAGAAATTATATTGTCCTCGACAAACTACACTTTTTCGTAACAAGATGTACTGATTCCTTTACTTTATGAAAAGCTTATTATTTGACCTCCACTGATTTCAATCAAAACTCTTCTGTTTGACTTCCGATTTTTGATACTGTCATAAATATCACATCACTGAAAGTGCTAAAATGTTGGATGAATATAATTTTTTGACACCTACATACTTCCTTCTTTTTAACAGTGAAGTCCATTGTATTATATTATATTGGAGGGGTATTTCACCATCCTCCTTATAGATTATCCACATGATAATCTGATAGTCTGAGTTTACTATTCGGTACTTAAATCTATGAATAGTGGCTGTATATATGTTATGGTTAAGGTTTTCACGGGTTTAAGATGTAGAACAATTTTCTCGGTTTACCCACGTAACATAGTCCTTAAAAGGACTTTTTAACTCCTGACATTTCGGACAGATCTCACTGTCCATCTTCAGAGGCCTTATGTCCTGAGTTTTGTCTCAAACTGATCGCTTTCGCGTGTCTGTATGATCCAGAATTCAAAACCTAGTTAGTTAACTTCACTTAGGTCTTGAATTCTGGATCGAACAGACACGCGAAAGCGATCAGTTCGACACAAAACTCAGGACATAAGGTCTCTGAAGATAGACAGTGAGATCTGTCCGAAACGTCAGGAGTTAAAAAGTCCTTTTAAGGACTATGTTACGCGGGTAAACCGAGAAAATTGTTGATAAGTTAGCCGAGTTTTTTTATCTGTTGCGAGTATTTATTTATTTATTTATATCAATTATTGTATGGATAAGCTATCAGAGAATAGTGAAATAACCCGTGAATACATAGTTTTATCATCTTTGTCCTGCTAAATTAAAAACATAATACATTATATAAATAATTTTTTTTCTTTTCATCTTAGTCCTTTTTAAATTAATAACAAATTTTATTTCAAATCAAATACCAACATAATGTACTAGCTGCCTTCAGCTTAGTGGGTACCCATTCTAGAAACATTAATGTAACAATATTGTTCTTTCAACACCTATAATAGTTTGTGTTATTTTTTTTACTTTGTAGAATTGTTAACCTCAACACAGGCTTGTCCCACTGATGTTAAAAGTTGAACTGTAACAGTAATACCTACCGTCTACCTATTACATCTCTTCATGATATTTAGACAGCAATAAAACCAAATTGCACAAAACACAAAAAATAAATCAAGTGCCTTTTACTATTTTTTCTTGTGTTTTCTCGTAGGTAATATAATTAATTCTATATAATTTTGTTTTCACAGAACCCCAATGAAACATGATTACCGAAAAGATCTAAACCGTACTCCATTGACAACAAAAGATGTCAGAGTGTTGTCGCAATCACACAGTTTTTGTGGTAAGCAAAATTCCTTATCTTTGATGGATGATTTGTGTGGATTTTAGGACTTTATACTTGTATATTTTATTTATTAATTAAATAGTTACATTTGACACCTTGTTTATTAAAAAAAAATTGGTTGTCTGTAAAGTCGGTTTACGGACGATAATTTTACGTGATAATGATGATGAGTGGAAGAGAGATAGATGCGTCACAAGCCGAATGCTTGTTCCGTGCTCTCGCTTGCACGCTCGGCTCAGGCGGAACGTGACAATGAGTCATGCTTTTTCGTGAGTGCAGCTGGCGTTCATCGATTTATAAGACGTTATCACGTCAAAAGTGGACTTATACAAAATATTCTTAAATTTTGTATAGCAGTCGTGGGAATTGCTGCCCTTTTCACACGACACTTACATTTTTATTTGAGGCCAAAATACCTAAACAGAAAAATTAATTTTTCAATCAAAAGATTTTGCAAATATCTAGTACGGATGCGTGCTATTTTATCTATTTTTTTTTAAATTATGATATATTGGTCATTAAAAATTCAATTTTGCATGATTGAAGGATTTTTAAAAATTATAATTTAAAAAAAATATTCTTGCTTTACCTACTGAATATTAAAAAATAAATAATTGAATCAAATATGATTTAAAAAAAAAACATTTCTTTGGATAGAAATTTTAATTTTTGTATCACAAATTTGTGTCAATCCGAATCGAAGGGTTTATGGTTTATTTATTTAGTTTATGTTGTACATGCAATGACAGTATATATTAGTCTTGCATAGTTTAGCAAAAGTACTGTTCTACAGTGCTATTGAACAGTACTTTTGCTAAACTATGCAAGACTAATATATATTGTCATTGCATGTACAACATAACATGTTTAGCAAAAGTACTGTTCTACAGTGCTATTGATTAACTTTGTAACAACTACTAAATGTTATTATTACAATAAAATTGGGGTGGCGGGATAATTAATAAGTGCAAGCGCTACAGTTATTTCCCCCTAATACCATGCGAGCGAGCCGCGGGTAAAAAAGCTAGTATAGAATAATTGTTAACTTTTTTCATGTATTTTATCTATTATGATTACTATTACCATAATTTTTTCGTTTTTTTTTTTTTAACTTAAATATGCTACTCAAACATGCATTATCTTGTAAAAAATATATATTTTCATGTGAGTTATAGGTTATTTTCAGATAAAAAACATCGAGTTAAATCTATTTTTAGTGAACAAATAGAGTGACAGTGAACAATTTAGTGACAACATCTAGCGATGTTATAACCTCAATGCTGATTTTTATAACGTAATGCTGCGTATTGCGTATTGCAAGCCTACTGCTCACTGCATATTGCAAGATTAAGTGGGAGTCGAACAACAAATCATGGGAAAGGAACGATTTAACCACGAGCGGTGGTTCGCGCTGTATATGTAGCATAATATGCAAAGTTGTTACACTTTTGATTTTTAACTATTAATTAATTATTAATATTAAAAATGTACTGGAATGTGCATATTATTGAAATACGTATATTAAAATTATATTCAATTTTATTTATGGTGATAGAATAACAGTACATTACTTAATTTAATTATGTGTAGTTTTTTTATTATTAGATATTAGACCCTTTCAAGTGTGTCAATATCTACCCATTCTGTCTGAGCTGCCGTAATTTAGGGCTCCCGAAAGCATGTTTATTTTTACGTAAAATATATAAACCATAAGTAAGCATTGACATCTTGTGGTTTTTTTGAAGTGAAAACTTCTTTAGGACCGTTGAAAATTCGATGAAATGAAAAATAGCGACACTAAAAAGAGACAAACATACACATCTATAGGATTTAGCCCCCGAGAGAATGAGATAGTATAATCGGTGTCCTCTTTATGCGGCGCTTCGTAGCCTGTCGATCTCCTCTTTTGCGGTGCTTCGTAGTCTCCCCACTCTGGTCTACTTTAGTTTTCCGAAGGTTTGACTTCTACCGAGTGTGAATAACACACTTTGACATATTTTTTATTAGGATAAAATCATTAATCAATGCACCAGGGTAAGTTAGCACCAAAATTAATTCAGTTTCTGTGGTCAGTTTCAGTCAAAATAATGCATGCATTATCATGCTCCGAATGCATAAAGCAACTGTCCTTGAAATATTAAAATGGCTGTTAGGCCGCCCGTAGTTTACAGTAGGAAGATAAGCTTCTACAATTTATCAAATCTACGTTCCGAATGTTTATTTACATTTGAAAAGATAATTGAAGACATTAGTGATGTATTTTTTAAAACAAATAATTAAATCCATGTTTGGTTATTGTTTAGAGTCATAAATTATATTGACGACAAAGTGTCCCCACGTGTGACAGAAGTGATACATATTTTTGACTCGTAGAAAAGGTTAAATAAAAATGCAGGGTGGGATTTGGCTACTTCCATAAATGTTACAGCTCCGTCCCCAACCACTCTTCCCCAGACCCCGGACCTTCCCATCCTTTCTCAATCATCTTCCATGATGTGTCTCTGTCTGCCTCTGGGTTGCTTCCACAGGGACACCCACTTAGTAAAAAAATTCTGTGTGCATTTCATTCTTACCTGGAGCCAGCCATTCTCTGTCAATGAGATCTACAAAATCTTACAATGATTTCATGTTGAGTTAAATGTCGATGGTTTATTTTGATTCTGTGTGATTATTTTTCCTTAGATGATTTGAAGAGATGTTTTTTTGTTACATGAGCTCTACACAGGAGGCCCTGAGGGAAATTGTTTTCCTCAGGGCCTATGTCATCCTTGGGGATGCTGTGTGGAGGGTTTTTTTTTAAGGAAAAGGGGGAAAGGAAAGTTCTGCAAAGGAAAAGGGCTTAAGGGGTGGGTAGGAATCTAGGGTTCAGTTTGTCCTGGTCATCCACCTAGACAAACCTCACCCCATGAACCCGGGCACCCCTAACCAATCAAACAAAGGAAACCACTTGGGGTGACCTACGGCAGAGGTGTTGGTTATCCAATAAAGGTTCCCGGGGCGGCGGTAACGCCTCCCAAATAAGATGTAGAGAGGATGACTGAAGAAAGGAATGTAAGAATGTGTGTGACACAAAAGTGAGGTACAAGAAGTTGGGTATTAAGTCGTGAGGATATTGAATCATGTTAATTCTTGACAATATCAAGGAGGATACGGTGTTTCTACTTATGTCGACAGAATAGCACTTAATCCCAAACATGGAAATGGAAATCGATAGAAAATCGATTGATTTTTTGGTATTTTTAAACAATTTAAGGCAGGTACATTAAGAGTTAAGAGTTAGAATAACAAAAGCATTGATAAATGAAGCAAGGAGTGTGTAATTAGTGTCAAGACGTAGTTGTATGACAGTCCATCCTATGAGAGCGGGCTTGATATTTAGTTAGTAATTATTATTTTTTAGTGTAGGAGAGTATTAATTAAGTACCCTCTTGTCTTTACTGAGTACAAACCAAGAGAATGCTCGCCATCTGTTGAACGCATGTGAGACAAGTTCAATCTAATCTAATATTGTTTTCTTCAATTTCAGAAACAGAAACTTTAAAGCCGCACTCGCTAAAGAACCGGCGTTTCGTGTCGGGAATTGTGTACCTGCTGTTCTCAGCCTCCTTCATATACCTGGTGGCCGGACCCTGGATCGGCTGGGATGGATCCCTCGCGCAGCAGACCCTCATCAATGTGTGTGGCACTGCAGCTGTCGTTAGGTGGCCCCTCCGGAAGTACATCCTCAAGTGTGCTTGGATCCGACGGGCGCAGAAGTGGCAGGTTCGTTTAACTTACCAAGCAATATCATTGCGCCTTATTATCATTAAAGATAACCAACCATGCACTGTCTGCTTTGGTCTCATGGAATGAGTTTGACAGGGGTGACATCAGAATATAGGCATTCTAGTGGAGTTTCTTTCATTGTTCCTAGTACCACTAATACTGACAGGCGGGGGATACTTATCACTATACTACTGAATACTGAACTAGGGATATGACATTTCCCAAATACCCACTATTACTGAGTTTGTTGCTTTTAGCCAACTGACCGCTTATTTACCACACTTTATTCTACTTGCAACAACTTCTTACTTTTCTCTATTCTCTTGCCTTCATTAATCCACACTGTTGTAAAGAAACTTGTATGTGTGCCACACCAACTCCATCCTCCACTTAGCTCCTCAGGCCCCAGGCATATTCTGTCAGAAGGTCAAAATTTTTCCGCTGTGCAATAAAATCCAAATGAATGGAATATTTCTGAATATAACTGAAAACTAAAATCTGTTTTAAAAAGCTAGTGAAATTAACTTTAAAATTTTATAATTCGAAATAAACATATAATTTTTGAATTATAAATTTTTTTAATGCAAACATAAAATAAAAAAAAAATGGCTCTATTTATGTTTTTTCTAACAAAACTTACTGATAACGAAAAAAAAAACAACTTACTTTATATTTATTAGACAAATGTATAATAAACGTTATCATCACCTTACTTTTTTGTCATTTTTTTTTAAAATAATTAATAAAAATTCCCAAAGTTTCTTAAAATTTTTTCAAATTGTGGTCGGAAACTTTGGTTTTGTAAAGGTGTACATTTTAATTATTTTGTGGTTAGCTTTTAGATTTGAATATAAGGCATAGTGTTTTCTCTATCTAATAAGGGATTAGATAATATTTCTCACCATCATTTTAAGAAAGACACAACGATTTCTATGAGACCTGTATGAGTTGTTCCCAAAAGCGAACAAATTAGCCTGAGGGGTTAAATCCTATTTTTCAACTTCGGAGAACCACCTCTTCGCCTTCCTTCAACTGAAGTGTTGGTTCTCTTTGAACCCACAGGACCATAGTTGCACAACAAAGTATTTGGTTTTTATGAAAATACAATACGCACCTAAAATACTTAACCTAACCTAACCTCACCACACAAAACACACCACTTGGTTATTAGTTATCTCACGAATGTCTAACCTTATCATACTTGATTCATTTTTGAACCACGTAAGATAACCTGATATGAAATACGTTAACAGGTTTTCCAGTTTTTTTTTATTTTTATTTATGTCTATTCTTAAATACACAATTTTACAATTGATTACAGAGGTTTACATAGGAGTACAAAACGTTAATTTTCAGTAGCAGTAAGCAAAAAGATTTTTTTTTTTTTTTTTTAGTATTATGTTGTGTGTAAGGTAGGTTTGAGAAGGTAAAACTGTGTGTGGGTAATGTTGTATGTTTCGTGAACACCTCACTAGGAGAACCTGTGCTGAGGTGTTGACGTGCTTATGATTATGTGTGACAAGTATTTATGTGTTGTTGTAGAAAATTAGTTATTTCATTATTATTTTTTTTTATACATTTTATTATCGTTTTATTATCATATTATATAAACATACACATCCATATAAATACATGTACGTGCACACATGCATATAAATATATATATATACATACGTATACATACACATACACATTCACATACACATACATATATGCACACACATATATAAATTGTAAGTGTATGTATAGTTGTTGGATAATTGTAAAACTACTTAATTTTTAGGTATATTTAATTTTATAGTTTTGTTATGTTTGGTTGGGAATAATAATGTTTTGTATAAAGTTAATATCTTGATTTTTAATCCAGTCAGTGATATGTTTTTTATGTATGTTTGTATATGTATTTGCAGATAGTATTTGTTTCAAAGTAATGGGCATGCAATTAAAAAGTTTGGTTGCATAATACTGAAAGTGTCTTTGTCCATGTGTGGTGTGGGTTATCGGTATGTTCAGTGTTTTATTTGTTGAGGACCTGGTTTTTGTTATGGTTTTTGGTTGAATTGGAATGTGTTGTTTGTTTTGGACAAGGTATATTATAGCAGATTTGGCATAAAGTTGTCTTATTGACATGACTTCTAATGCTTTGTAGATTTCGCTAGAATCTGTGTGAAATGGTACTTGCAGGATGAGTTTAATTATTGCTTTTTGTATTTTTTGAATTGGGTCAATTGCTATGTTTGTAGCACTTCCCCAAGCTAGTATTCCATATGTGGCAATGGATTGACAAAGTGCAAAATAGATCGATCTTAGTATTATTAGTGGGAAGATGTTTTTAACGTACTTTATTAGGTGCATGACTCGTTTCAGTTTATTTGTGATGAAATTAATGTGGTCAGTCCAGCGTAAGTGTGAATCAATAATAACCCCCAGGTATTTTGTATGTTTTACCCTTTCTATATGTTCGCACTGGCAGTTGGATAAAGTACAGTCATGTAGAATCAAGCCTATGTTAGTTATATTTTATCTTTGAATTTAGTTCTCTCTTTCTAATCAATCATGGAATAATCTTACGAGTACGTCAAGTAGTTTGAAGGGTTAATAACTGAAAAATAACTTGTATCATTAGAGCACATAAATTACCCGTTCTTAATGAATATTTTAAATATTCCAACTCGTAAACAGACGAAAAATAAATTAGCTAACCCTTTATTAAAATTATTAAACTCTAAATTCTATTGTTGGGAACTCCTGCAATTAGTAAATCTTAATACACCTACATGAACTAGACTAGACAAATATTAATATTTTATATATGTACATCTCATTCCAACTATAGTTTGTATTCTTCAATAAAGCGTTTATTTAGACTTGGTAACAAATATTTAAACAATATGGATGTATTTGACAATAATTTGGCATAATTCAAACGACATATGTGCCAACTACAGGTTTTCCAATAAGAGGTGTTATTTTGATATTCAAATAATTTCAATGTGTTATTGAAGCGTTTATCGTTCCATTTTTATTAATGGCGTAGTTTCTACTTGTCAAATGTCAAAAAATGACAGCTTAAAAAGTGACATCTACCGAAATAGCGGGCTATTCAAAATAACACCTCTTATTGCAAAACCCTTTATTTCTATCTACTTCATAAACTATTTTTATCTCTATTTTTACTTAACTTACATTCTATGTTACCTACTTTGTGTCAACTCTTATATTTTATGTAACCTATATTTTGTTTCTTATATTTTACGTATTTTGTCAAAAACATGTACTGCACTATATTTAAAAGCCCTATGGGCGTTTAAATAAATAAAATAAATAAATAAGAAAAAGATCAAATTAATAAATCTAAATGAAACATGAAAAAGAACAAAAAATAGAAAAATAAAAAGGTAAAGGTCGCAATTGGGAATCCAACCCAGAATCTCTTGTCTTACTGGGACAGCGCCTTAACCAACTCGGCCATTGGGATCTATCTATTTTACGTCATTTTTGTCGATATCATATTTCACTCAGAATTTATTTGTTACCTTTGGTTTTTCTGTGTTTTGTTTTGTTTAATGTTTTGTTCACATTTATTAGTTCTATTTTCTTCTTCAATGTTTTATTTCATTGAAGGGAATAAACTTCGAAAGTTATTCCGAAAAAATAAAAAATTAACTTGTTTCAGATCTTAATTCTCTGCCTGATTCCCTGGAGGGCGCTTAGTAGATCATGGGGAAAGATTGCAGGTAAAAATACTTTATACTTCTCTGCTGTTTGTAATTACTGCGTCTCTGCGCCACGTACTACATTAGTAATAATGATTGCTTTATTTTATGAATGTTTTTATAAATTATTGCGAATTTACGACTTCTAAAAGTGTGCTATTTTAATGCCTATTGATTGTTTTTATTGCCTAGCAACAAAAACATAAAATAATATAATTACTGCGTCTCTGCGCCACATACTGAATTAGTAATAATGATTGCTTTATTTTATGAATGTTTTTATAAATTATTACTCTAAAAGTGTGCTATTTTAATGCCTATTGACTTTTTATTGTCTAACATCAAAAACATAACATCAGATTAAACATAATGTAAAAGAAAAAAAATTATTGTCAGATTTTTTTTTCTGACCTTTTTCTAAAATTTTTGTGGGGTTTGGACACATATAACCAACCCTGTAAATTTCACATAATTTTTTTACTGTGCTATAAATGGTGTTATATCACTTTGCTGATGTACGCATGTTCACACGATGTGTAACATAAAATAGAATTTTTTAGATTGAATATTGTTCAGGTAATATGATTTTGTTCTTATTTTTATCTGGACCATATTGTAAAATTAATATTTTACAGACTTAAAACTATTTTGTTACTTTTGTAACAGTCACAAATTGTAACCCCACTAAAACAAAGGACCTTGTTATTTTAACAATCTAACCGAAACTTACTAGAAGCTTAATTTCAAGTTATTAATATTAAGTTATATAAAATTAAGGTCCCATTACTATTGGTTTACAATGACTTCGAAACTTTATAAAACTTTGATTTTTCATTGGACTGTGTGTTAAAATTTAACCCAATAGTTATGATTTTTTTTGAAGTGAAAACTTCTTTAGCACCGTTGTGATTTCGAACACGATGAAACGGAAACAAGCGACACTAAAAAGAGACAAACACATCCGTCTATAGGATTTAGTCTGCAAGAGAATGAGATAAACTAAACGGTGTCCTCTTTATTTGGTGCTTCGTAGCCTGTCGAACTCCTTGTTGTGCTGTACTTCGTAGAATGAAATGTAAAATAATTTTTAAACTTGATAAGAATATTGTAATAAATAAACCCTGCAATTATTCTATTACTGATACTTTGCATTCGTCTCATTCTCTCGAAGTTTAGTTTTCTAAAGGTTTCACTTCTACCGCATGTGATTTTAATTTGTTCATTTTCTTATATTGATGGTTTACATTATTTAAACGTTTTAATTGAAGTATAGTATTTTTAATTTAACTTTATCTATGCGACTGTTGCGTGTGTGGTCCAACTACGGCTATCTCCGTTTGCAGATGTTACAGTATATATCAATGCTGGAAAGGAAAAATGGTTCAAAAGCTATATGGCTGTAAGCTCTTCATTTCCAACTGCACAGCACTTTAACCATTTTTCCCTTCCAGCGTCGAAATGATCAATGAACTTTCACTGAAACACATGCATTGGGATAGACGACAGCTTAAGAAAGACCAGAATTAAAAAGGTTAAGTTAACGATGAGTTTTTTTTTTTTTTGATTTTTTTTTTTTGCAGCATGTTTTGAAGTCAAAAATGCGATTTTTGCTAAAATTTTCCGCGAATTTATTATTATAAAATGAAAAAAAATGGTAAAAAAAAAAAAACCCTTCGTCACTACCTGTTGATTTATGTGTAAAAATAGTGTACAAAATTTCAAAAAGATCAGTCAAGTAAATTTTGAGTAATGATGTTCACAAACTTTAAAAATTTTTTTGCAAGAAAATCGATTTAAAGGTTTTTATACTCGAAATATACTTGAATAGAGCAAGAGGGTCGGTCGCTTGAAATGCTGTATCTTCGTTAGTTTTGCTCCGATTTACTTGAAATTTTGACACAATACTCTCGACATGTTGTGCATTTAGAATTTTTTTTTTCAAAAATTAGTTTTAAAACCTTATCCCCCCCTTAAACGTTAAGTATTGTTTTGTGGGTCATTTTTCTCTAAAAATTCTGACTTTCTATATAACATTTTAAGTATATGAGTCACAAACTTCACATATTTATATTACTAAAAGATTATTACGATACCACATATGTATTATTTACCTTAACTAAAAATAGTTATCTAGATACGATGTTCGTTGCACAACTAATGCTTTATCACTATTATTATGCTGTCTATACTCGTATGAGTTGTAAATCTGTCAATTTTAAAATTACGAGACATAGTTTTGATTGATAAGTTAATGTCATCGACCTTCTTTAGGTTCCTATTCTAACCTCTTGAGGGGGAGTTGACATTCTGACTTAAAATAGCGTGATGTTATTATTATTATTCCATTATTAAGTTGACGATTGCAATTTAGCGAATATGTTTGTAATAGCCAATATTGCGTATGCACAATCATAGCTTATTTAAGGGGATACATCTTAAACATGTATATTTATTATTACTAGTGGTCGCCCAATGGTCGAAATTCGACCATAATTGTAATGTTTTTTTTATGTTTGACATTCAGTAAGACCATAGACAAATAATATTAAAGACAAACAATATTAATCTATTCTCAATTTGACACTAGACTTTTAACAATAAACAATAGAGTAAAGATGCGAGTGTGTGTGTCAAATACATGGTAGTGTGTGTAATGTTTTTGTTATTGATTTAATCTATTTGTATGCATAATTTTTAAAAATTATTAGCATTCTGCACTCCTCCTTTATATAAACTATAAGTGTGCGAAATTTCATACTCCTCCGTCCGCGCAATTTTCGTAAAAAGGGGTACAAAGTTTTGGCTTCACGTATTAATATATTGATATTAATATATTGATAAGCATATAAACAAACACAATGTAACATTTTTTGTTGTAAATGGTCTAAAATGACTTTTTTTGATAAATATATGGAGTGTCCAGTTGGTTAGTCAGACTTCTCCGAAAAATCGAAATTTGAGTTAAGTATGCAGTTATATGTAAAAGTGAGTCCTTTATCTGGTACAATACTCAGATTACTCATAAACACCACCAAATCAATTATAATGCAGAAGAACTTGTAGTGAATTAAACAAAATGTTGATTTTGCCTGGATCACTTGTAGGATATTTCAAATTGTCTTACTAATGTACCGGATCGTTATGCCCCCGGTGTTATTTTATAGCATATGTATGGTGAGAATTCGAATATTGCTTTCTTCATTATCTCAAAACTTAATAATTGGAGATGTCTGCCTAATCAACTAGATGTTTATTATATTAAAAAAATAACTTTTTTCTGATTTGGTTAATTCCTTTAATTTGGTGATGGAATATTTTGATTGCCGTATTGAAACTCAAAAAAACCTTAAAATAGTAACTTTCATATATTTCTATTACGGTGTCAATAGCAGCATTGCAATTCAGGCATCTAATAAAATTTGCATTAAAATATCGATTATTCACACCAATTACTTACCTTCCATTTGCAACCACTTATGACATTTATTTTTCCTCTATAAATAGAATGCATAAAAGTGAAGGTTAATTTTTTTCATGACAAGCCATTTGTACTCGGTGATACTTAAAAGTGACTCGAGTTTTATGCACGTAGCATACCGTACCATCTAGTTTCCGCCATACTATTCTGCTATTGTTCGCGCACAATGCGAATCCTCGACAAAGGGTTTGACGTCAGTTGCACGCTACTAGTGCTGGTAGCACGCTACGGACATTTACTACTCGTTTGACAGAAATGGTGTCCGTAAATATCCGTGTTTATACAGGGTGTAACAGCACGTACCCGAAGGATTCTAACCAACGATTCCTGAGCATTTTTGGAGTAAAAAATGTAGATGCCATTTTTCTCTTTGTAGACATCCGATGATATTTTTTTTCTATTAACCGCCCTACCTTTGGGTTATTATTCAAAAAGTAGGTAAAAAAAACATTGGGAAAATATTGTTATATAAACCACGCCACTTGTGTAGAGTACCACTGGCCAGCGGCGTGACTTGTATGGGAGAGACGAAAATACCCAAACACATCTGTTAGCTTTGCGATAATGCAGGAACAAACTTGATGTATACGTATGTATCATGAACGTTTTGTGGGTTTTGGGTATAGTTATGTTTTTTACCTGAACCTTTGGGATTTGGCTTGTTGCGTTCGGGCGATAATATAGCGGCCGCATCATATGCATTCGTATGGGTAGGGCGGTTAAAAACAATTTTTTTTTTCAATCACACGTTGCTGCTGATCCCTTTATACGCAACGGTTTTAAGCGATACGCGCGCTGTTTCGGATATTACCGTGCTGCTAGGATGAAACGCAAGCTTATCAAGTGACTGCTAGGATATAAGCGAGCTATTCTCTTAAGTACTCAGCTGCGATGTTTTGCGTTGAGTTGCAATATTTTTAAAGTTTTTAATTGAAAAAAGTATTGGACAAAATGACTTCAACTTTTTTAACTCCAAATATGCTCAGGAATCGCTGGTTTAGGTACGTGCTGTTACACCCTGTAAAACTACAATTTATCGAAATATGTAAGAAAGGATTTAGCAGAGAAGGCGTATAAAGTTTGAAAAAAAAAGTCAATTTAACAATTTTCTCAAGTAGTTCCTTGGCAAAAACCAGTGCACTACAAGAGAAAGTACAATAAATGGATAGTTTTTTATGCTTATAATAAAGATAAAGAAGTGTTTTGTCTTTGTCGCTTGAGTCATTTGACTTCGAATTAACTCCACGGCTGCACATGACGGCCGGCGTAGTCTAGCGGTAAGGCTCTTGACTCGCATTCCGAAGATCGCGAGATCGAATCCCAGCGTGGCAAATAAATTTTATTTGATTAATTTGTGTTATTTCACAATTTATTCATTAAAAATAATATATTGTATATTTGCGGCACATTCCAGAGTGGAAGATACTCTCAGTATCGCCCTGGTGTAAGACCACTATTCAAAATTGAAACGTTGCTTGAAATGGCTTTAGCCGTGTTTGGTGACCAGATCTGAAAAGCCAGGTATTTCCCACCTTCCTCTTCCCCATCTCCTTCCCCTCCCCACTACCTTCAGCCTCACAACATACCCCAATTGGGGATTCCATAGTCTCCCTGGCTCCAGACGAGAGCAGTTGAGACTCTTGTGCGGTATTCAAAAAAAAAAAAAAAAAATAATCCAAGTTCAGTACAATTCGGGTAGTGCCGCGCATGCATTAAGAGATGAGCCACTTATGAATAATTTTGTCCTTCAATTTTTGCATTGCTGAAAATTTTAATTTTCTACAAGAGTGTAAATAAAGTTGGCCAAAAACTTGGGTTTAAAGTAAGAAAACAATTGGCACAATTTATTGATATTTATTGGTCATAATACCATATCTACATCCTGAATGAAGTTTACATTTGAGTACAGTTGTTATTGATTTTATTTTATCTTCTTATAAAAGCGAATTATGTTGAACCGGATTCATTCATTTTCCACCTTAAGATCAAATGCAATCTCTTCTGAGTACAGATAGTAATATTGTAAAATATTTATCAGTAGAATGGCGTGACATGGTATAATTTGATAAATGTGCCATTTTAAATCTGATATTTGAAGTAATTGCCGTCACACGACCTTATCTTCCTAATCACATACTGATTACCTATGGCAGTTTAATTACTCCTCAGATGAGACAGTTATACAACAGATTACATCAATCAGCTGTTACAATGGGGGTCTTTTGAAGTGATAACTTCTTTAGCACTGTTGTGATTTGAAACTCTAAACAAAAAATAGAGATACAGTGAAACCCTCTTAAGAAGTTCCCTCTTAAGAAGTTTCGTGGCTTAAGAATTTTGGTTTTTTCGGTCCCTCGGCCCAAAATTGGCCCAATTTTTCCCACATATGAGGTTTTCCTGCTTAAGAAGTTTG
The DNA here is from genome assembly GCA_936435175.1 of Glyphotaelius pellucidus. Classification (NCBI taxonomy): domain Eukaryota; kingdom Metazoa; phylum Arthropoda; class Insecta; order Trichoptera; family Limnephilidae; genus Glyphotaelius; species Glyphotaelius pellucidus. Next base: position 9,282,872 of record OW386542.1, read on the forward strand.
TTTTTTCTGGTCCCTTGGAAAACTTCTTAAGAGGGTTTCACTGTATTAAAAAGAGCCAAACACATAAATCCATAGGATTTAGTCTGCGAGAAAATAATAATCGGCCTCCTTTTTGTGCGGTTCTTCGTAGTCTCCCCACTCTAGTTTTCTGAAGGTTTCACTTCTACCATGTGTGAATTGCACACCCTGTTTTTTTTTTAATACATACTGATCTTGGTTTGTTAAAATATATCCAATTTGTTTTTTTGACCGTCTTAAAAATTGGTACATAGTTTTAGAATACTGAAATATATATTTTTAATTATTTATTGTTGCGAGCGAAATTTAATTAAAATATGTTCTGTATTGTATTTTATTTTTATTGTATATTTTTATTGTTATATATCCTTTGGGACAGTATGGCCGAACCGTGTAAGTCCGTAAAAAAATATGCTTCGTTGAGTATGGACGCACACAATGCAGTGCTGGTTGTGAAAATCCTCTAATTTTTAATAATAATATACTTTGCTGTTTAATTTGGTTATTTTAATATTGTACAAATTTAATGTTATTGAACACTTTTTTCTCTCAAAATCTTATGCTGCGTTTAAACACATAGGTATGTTCGCGAACCGAAACATGAATTAAGGGAAAGGAATGAAGCGAAAGCAAGTTTGCCGTTGCTTTCCCATAATTCATGGCTCGGCTCGCGTTCATGTTCGTGCATGTACAAAGGGTTAAGCAAACCATGTTCATGTTTTAATGATATTAATAATTATAATACAAGCAGCTGATTTTATTCATTCTCAGACTTAAGTCTTTGATTTACTGTTGATTGATTTGTTGTAAAAAATCTGTTTTACAATCATTCTAGTGATAATCCGTCTGGCTTGCTTCACTTATGTGATTATTAGGTTTACGGAGATAATTACTATTTAATTATTGTGTTAATCCTTTGCTAGTAACATGCTTTGTGACAACACTTAGAGGAGTAGATTTTTTCATACTGTGTCTGGAAATTCTTTGTACAAGCGGGAAACTGGTTAATCGACATCTCATTTGGGGTCGATTTCGTTGCATAACTTTTTGAAGTTATAACTTCTTTAAAACATTCTTTTGGATTCTTTGTGAGATGTAAACTTATCAGATTCCCGCTTTTACTAGGAATTTCCCGACACCATAATAACTTAAAAAAAAATAGGTATCATTTTATACACGGTGTCCGAAAACTAGTAGAAAACAAGCAAGAAACTGGTGAATTATTTGGAGTAGATTTTGTGAAAATAAAATCTGTTTTGAAATGAACTATCATTTTCAAGTAAGTCAAATCTGGAATTTTTTATGTAAAATTTGAAAAAAATCGGTTGCTAGGTGGTATTATCAGCTGTTTAAAATTCGTCACAATTTCGTAATTGAAAAGTGATCGAAGCCAATCAATCTCATAATTGAAATGTCTCGGTAAAGCAATCCTGCATTGATAAATAAGAATACTAACATATTATTTTACTGAGAATGCATTTTTCGCTGTAACACTGCTGTATCCATTAATTACCCCTTGTCAATTGTTTCACACTTGTGGCGTAAACGAAGTTTGATAACAATGCTTCAATAAGCAATGCCTTCAGGAATTTAATCAATTATTAGTTATGTGTCTGAAAAGATGTCGTTGTTTTGATCAACACTTAAAACTTACTTTCCAAGATTTATATTGAAAGAAAGCAATAAATTTTGATTGCGAATTCTTATCAACAATACCAAGGATTGTAATTCACTCTTTTGAACTCTTAAGAGTGTGTATAGCTATGCATGTATATAACCTGTGTTAATACTCGTCTGTGCAATAATTATTTATCTTTTTCTAGGGTTGTATGTTCCGAAGGTGGCCCGCCCCCTGGTGTATGGGGTGTATTGCAAATTGTTTGGTGTGGAAACTGATGAAATGGAAAAACCACTGAATTGCTACGTATCCATCAAAGATTTTTTCACAAGGTTCGTAATTATTGTGGGGACTAGAAAAATACATGTTCGCTAAACTTATGTAGCACTGTACGTAGATGATTTGAATAAACAAAAATTTACACGCTTCTGTCTTCATAAAAAAACAGTTAAAAGGAGCTGTGGCCTGCCGTATTTATTTCTAGTACCCCGAAGACGTAAATATTTTTATTGTCCGTAATGACCTGCCATACACTTCAGTGAGGTATTTACAGAGGTCACTCTGAGTGTTAAATCTTCACAAAATTATCGCACAGTCTTTTGCTAGTTCTTTGGTTGATTTGTATTGTTGGTTGTCCTTTGATCCGGGCACAGCAAATATACAACAGAATCGAGCTCCTGAGAGCAACGTGAGGAACGGTAGTGGGTTGACAGCTGATACTGAGACAAGTATAATATTGTTGTTTTTCTTATTTTATTATATTTCTTTATGTGACTTTTTTCTCTTTCTTTTTTTTCTTTTGACTAGACTCTATATGTGTTGACCTGTCGGTTTAAGCTCCATAATAATATTAACGTCTCGAAGAGCAATGCCGGATCTGCTAAAAGTTGAAAATCGTTTTTTAACTTATTTTAATATTTTTTCGTTGATTTAAAAGTCAACATTTTTGGAATTTTGGATGAAAAGAATTATATAGGTTTATTTATATTCTATATTTATTGATCTCAAAAACGAAAAAATAGTAAAAATTAAAAAAAACTAAACTTTGAACAGCTCTACTGTGAAACTAAAAAATCGCTCAACCGAGGACCTCCGGAACCGTCAATATTATTATTATATTCATATCGATCACGGAAATTTGAAATGCCATAAAGGACAAAATGTTAATTGTTTGGGAGAGCGAAAAGAAAGTTTTTTGTTTTTTCAAAAAAATCGTATTCCTGTTTTTGTAGACCTATAATTATGATTTTTTATTATAAAATAACATTGATTTCAGAAAACTTAATTTTTTTTTGTAAATTTCATAATAACAATATTTAATTTATTTTTATTTTTCAGAATTTTTTTTCTTAACCGCCCTGCCCTACCTTTGGGTTATTTTTAAAAAAATAGGTAAAAAAACATCAGGTTTTTTACAGAGTTCCGCTTCAGAGTACAGTTCACTGGCGTACAGAGTAACGCTGACTAGCGGAGTTACTTGTAAGGGAGAGTTGAAAATATCCGTCCCATGTCCCTTAGCTTCGCGATAGCGCAGGAACAAACTTGATGTATTTGAATGTTTCACGCACGTTTTCTGAACGTATGTGATACGGCTTCTTGCATTCGGGTGATAATATTACGCACGTATCACGTACGTTTGTATGTGTAGGGCGGTTAAAATGCACGTCATAAAAGACACACTTATTTTCGGATTTATTGTTGTTTACATCATTTCAAATTTCCACTAATGATGTCATTTTTCCATTCTCTCATTCTAAATGATTCTTTTATTGACTACTGGAAAATTACACTGTACATCAATAGTCATTCTCTTCAAATTTACCCAGTCTCTATAGAGTATACCATGCGCTCCTAATTCAGTAAAAATAATGGGAAGAAAATTAATTTAATGTTTTCAATGGAAAACTTTTTATTGACAGAATGTTAATGTTATTACTGTTACTGCATTCATGTAACATAAGTAAACTATCTTGCCTGACATAAGTCAATAGTACCCTTTACACGCAGAGTTCGGAGCGGGACGTGCCCCGCGCCACTTCAGGCCGCCGCGCAGAAAAGTAAAGACCGAAAGTAAGATAACGGTTTACAGCGCAGTTCACTGTGAGACTTTTCTGCGCTGCGGCCTGAAGTGGCGCGGGGCACGTCCCACTCCGAACTCTGCGGGTACGGGAAAGGGTACTAATGAGTGTTTAATTGTTTACATTACCAAAAAAATGTGATAATAGTGAAATTACTTACAATGGCCTTTTACTCATTGAACTTGATAAGCAAAGTAAACAATATGTAACTAAAAAAAGCTACTACAACAATTACTTAATGCACTCTGTCTAAAATTTCCAGTCAATTTGATTAAATTATGAATAATTTGGTTAACTGTTAATGTGGATATGATTTAAGATATTAACGTCCAAAAGTACTATAGTGATTTATTTTTGGGGTATTATGCCTTGTTGTGCTATCTCGTTCTTTTTCGTTTCGGATAGCATTCTTCGATTACGGATTTGCCCTGATGATGGACACTGTAATGCTATCTGAAACATTGGCTAAAGAAGAAGTAGCACAACACAACACAATATTCTAAAAATGGTTCCACGCCAACTGAGAATAAAGTCAACTCGACACCACCTTGAAGTCATTAAAAGCTATGAAAAAAATAATTTTAAATTAGCCGATAACCCTAACCTAACGTAACTTATTTAACCATTTTTTAATGTATATTTTTTTATCACTCTAAAAGACTTATCTGTGATGGTTCTGAGTTGGTTTCATTCCGAGTTGTCCGGTCACCCATAAAACTAAATTACAATAATTGCTAATTTGATTTATTAAATGAATTTAACATTCTTTGTTATTTATTTTTGGGTTATTGTGCCATGTTGCGCTACCTCCTTTTTTAGCCAATGTATAAGACGTATAATGTACAACCATCGTCAGGGACATGTGTAATGGATGATATCCCAAAAATCAATCTCAATCTCAAATCATACCAAAATTATCATTATACAAATTTTTTGCTTTATTTGTAGTGACAACTACGTAGGTACAGATTTACTCTAATCATAATGCGAAATATTAACAGTTCTCTAATTTGCTTTTTTTATCTTTGTACGATTGTGTGATTCCTTATCTGTGCATTTTTATTGTAGGAAATTGCGAGTGGATGCAAGATCGATCGACACTGTTGGCTTGCTAATATCTCCCTGCGATGGGACCATTGTGCAATGCGGCCCCATATCAGACAAATACATCAAAAGGGTAAGTTTACATGATGTAAAATGTAGACCAGTGATTCCCAAAGTGGTCCAGGTGGATCCCTAGGGGTCCACCCGGACCGTCCCGTCCGTCCCGACCACCTGTCCCGACGGGGGTCCAAGTAGGCGCGATAAAGAAATGGGGGTTCACTAGTTGTAAGTGAGACCCATCCCATGCCCCATATCCATATCCCATCCCACCCGCTGTCTTATATCCCATTACGCCCCCTCCTTAACAGAGCGACTGGCATACAGCGCACGTTGTTGTATCAAAACACCCAGCTAGGCAAGAGGGGGGAGCGTGGTGGGATATGCGTGTAAACGCCTCCCGTCCCATATCCCATTAGGCCCCCTCTTTCGTGGCAAATATAATCTCGAATAGTGGTCCATTTTGCCTTCGTTTTAAAAAGTCGTAGATCCGGTACTGCTCCGTTGTGACAGACCACACCTCGCCATTCAATATTCAGGATAACACGTGTCGAGTTTTGGGAATATGGTAGAAATGTACCAGCAGGAGGTCCACCGTGACCAGTAAAATTTTGAAAGTGGTCTACGAGAAAAAAAGTTTGGGAACCTCTGATGTAGTCCAAAATAAGGAGATATTTGCATGTAAAAAAGGTCAAAGCACAGAGTTTTTAATTAGGGTATGGCAGTAGGAAAAACAGCAAATTAATTGATATTCAAAAAATTACAACAGGCATGGTCGCTAAGAATAGCTAATCTTTAGCCCGTTGGGATTACCTAAGCCATATAAAATATTCAAATAACCCCTTTATTTATTATATTTATAAGCCAATTACTGGATATATGGGTCGTTATTCTTTTTAACCTACATAAAGTTGTCTCCACCAGTTAGTGGAGAAAAATTCAACAGAATTACCAATATTATTATTTTATAATTACTTTAAAATCTACTGTACTAAAGACGTAATGACTGCGTTTAAAAAAAAATGGGTTTATATTTTTGAGGTAAAAATTACGTGACAGAGGTGTAACTCCTCGCGATAGAAGTGTATTTCGCACAAATCACAATTGTCTTCTGCCACTTCGACTTGTGTGTATTTTATAATGTTGCAAAAAAATGATATGACGACATAAAATATAAAACTATTTTTAAACTCCAAAAGGTATAACCTATCAAGTAACAGCGATTATTATTTTTAATGATGTTTAATAAAATATTTTAAAAAATCTCAAAAACTTGTCTCCTACAATTTTTATGTCATACGACAATTCTGTCCCATGGGTTTTCATTCGAAATAGGTATACACGCAGCTCGTGTTTGTCCCCCCAATATGCATTTTAGGCCTCCTTCCCCCTTGCTACAATTTCCCCTCTGAGATCCAGAGAGATTCATTTATAGTAAAAACAAAATGTGAGTGGTAAAAGTTATGTAGGTTAAAAAGAACAACCCATATATAAAATTTCCATATTTTTTCAAACGCTCAATTGCATGAAAGAAATTAGTCATTGTTTTATCAGTAAGGCTGTACTAATTAATAGAAGTACCAAGAAGATGGCACTGATTGCTACATTTGTGATATTTACCGAAAGGCACGGCCGTTTTAGACACTAACACAAACGAATCGTCCCGTGAATGAGACCTCTCATACATGTAAGCATTTTAGGTCAAATGAAGACAACATTTGAATAAGACATGTCATTTTGCATACTTAGTTCATGCTTTTGATACCTATAGTAATGCATTCGGTGCGGCGCTGCAATTGTTAGCTAATACTTCACGCATATTTTCGTAAGGGATCGTAGATTGATTTTTTTTGCAATAATTTTATAAATTTTAATATTATTTCAAGAAGGGAAGGCCTAGTGTATACACCTGTATGGACAGCTAATCCCTGATTTAGGCAATGGTACGTTTAAAAAAATTTGCTCTTCTTGTACATAAACCAAACAAAAGTTGGTACATATTTATATATTTACAGATGTTGCAAACTAATATTTGCAGAAGATTTTTGTGATAAAATACCAACAATTAAATAAATTAAAAATACAGGTGATTCCTAATTGCACAGTAGAGCAAATATAAAGTATTATACTACATATAAAATACAGGTGATTCCTATTTGCACAGTAGAGCAAATATAAAGTATTATACTACATATAAAATACAGGTGATTCCTATTTGCACAGTAGAGCAAATATAAAGTATTATACTACATATAAAATACAGGTGATTCCTATTTGCACAGTAGAGCAAATATAAAGTATTATACTACATATAAAATTTAGGTATGAAAGAAAATTTGTCGAATTTATTATTTAACTACTCAAGTGATTTTTGGCATATTATAGCAAGTTTGCACAGCTACTTGAGTGATCGCTTGTGATAATGTGCAAAATTTATCTACCTTTCACAAATTTTTTTTTTCAAAACTTCCTGCGATCTACAGTTTGCTTTAGTAGAAAGCTGATATAATACTTTCCCTTTTTATCAAAATGCCTCAAATTGACTTCCCGTGGCTTATTTTGTGTCTAAATTCCTTTCTTAAGTTAACTTTTGTTCTCGAGCGCTCGCTTGTTAAAATGACGTGTTTGTTTTATTAGATTTTTATAACATATTTACACACCAGTTTATTCGTAATAGAATTATCTATCTATTTGACATGTTTTTAACTAAAGTGATTTAAAAATTAGTGGCCTCTTTCCAGGGCTGGGCAAAATACATGCTTTGCTGTAATTAAAATACAAATTACAAAATACTTTTTTGCACATATTTAACATAGGAAATACAAAATACTTCAAATCGTGTATTTGATATACAAAATAGAGTATTTTAACATTTTTTTTTATTTCAAATACATAATACAAATTACAAAATACATTTGGTTTTGGTAGAATCTTTGCTTGCAATAAATTGTCGTAAGTGCCATTATCTTATCTAGGTTTTACACCATCTCTTTTTTCAGCCCGATTTTCGTATGGAAACCAAAGGCAAAATTTTTCGCTTTACGTGATCGCTATTTTCATATCTACGATTTCAGTTGACATCACAACAAACAACATGGTTCATGTGTTGTTTGCAGTGATGCCAATTAAAAAGAATAACTTAATTATAATTAAAATAAGGGATATGTTATTACGGTGACCGGCCAACTCGGAATGAAACCAACTCAGAACCATCTCAGATAAGTCATTTAGAGTGATAAAAAAATATAAATAAAAAATTGGTTAAATAGGTTAAGTTAGGTTAGGGTTATCGGCTAATTTAAAATTATTTTTTATCACTCTAAATGACTTATCTGAGATGGTTCTGAGTTGGTTTCATTCCGATTTGGCATGGAACCGTTATTACAGCCTATCTAAGCAAGTCATCTGTCTGACTAATTATATTTTGTGTAATTAGGTATACCGTATACACAACGCCATCAACCGGAGACAACGGTTTTTGCGAATTAATCTTATCTTGATGAAGAAAACTTAGTTTTCGAAACAAGTTGATAGTATTGATTATATAGTGGTGTTTATACAAATTTATTTGTTTTCATTTAATTACAGAATTATCTTTATAGTGCGAGGGAGGTTAAGTCTGTCTGAGTGTCACCAGCTGCGTACACGATTACAAAGGACTGATCCATGCACCGATAATGGGAACATAGAAACAAGTGTTTTTATGAGCGTTTTCATAATTATAACAATATGGGGTTAGGTTAGCAGGGTTATAATAATACAGGTTAAAGATATACAATAATATTGCAATAAATTAGCAACTTAGCAACTAAAAATTCGTATAAAATGTAGTGTAGTGTGATTTATAAATTAAATGCATGAAATGAATAATATAAAATAGTATACAGGGTGTCCGGATGTTAAGTGCACAAACTTCGGTAGATGATTCTACATGATGGTAGAAATAAAAAATATGAAAAACTCTTTTCAAAATTCCAATTTTTTTTCCCGCACAAAAATATTTTTCTACAAATGAATATTATTTTTTCCATTCCATAAAAAAATCAGCTTCTTTACTCGAAAACTACCTTCAAATGTTTTAATTTCGAAAAAAGTTATGTTTCTTTTTTACTTGTAATATCATGTTTCTACATGATGGGTGATTCTTCACCCCCCCGAAGTTTGTGCACTTTACACCCGGACACCCTGTATAACCATAAAAAATTATTTGATAGTTTCGCGCAGCGATACCGGGAAGAGACATAACTGTGTTCACTTTGATCATCATCATCACCATGACTTTGATTCAGCATCACCATTCAACTCTGTGTCCAATTCTAAACCCCTGGACATTTGGAAAATTAAAATATAAAAAAAAATACAAATGAATGTTTTATTGAGATACACGTGACTAAATCTTAAAAGAGGTACAAAGTATTTTTTGGTTTACAACACTAACTAGTACACTATAAAATGTGTATTTTTATTTTAACAATCGTATCAAAGTAACGGAATAAAAAAATGCACAATTAAAACAATCGGCACACTGTTCTATTGAAGTGCCTTTGTTTATTCTGGTGACCGGACAACTCGGAATGAAACCAACTCAGAACCATCTCAGATAAGACATTTAGAGTAATAAAAAAATATATACAAAAATTGGTTAAATAGGTTACATTAGGTTAGGGTTATCGGCTAATTTAAAATTATTTTTTTCATAGCTTTTAATGACTTTTCAAGGAGGTGTTGAGTTGACTTTATTCTCAGTTGGCATGGAACCGTTTATTCTACTTGGGGAAAGAATTTACTGGGAAATACTGTCGCCTTTGAAACCTTGCTGAAACTATAAATATATAAGATATATATGAAGATATAAATAATATTGCAGGATAAAGATTCAGATGTCGCTAGAGATATGTTTGGAGATTTTTTTACATGTACAAACATGTTACAAACCTAGAAATAACTAAAGTCCCGCATTATTATTATTTTTTTTTTATTATCTCGCTAACAGAATACAACACATTATATTATTACATTAATTTACATTTTCAATACGGTTACAGCGATGATTCCATTTAAAGGTGAGCACACCATTCATCTCAACATATTTAGTATGACTATAAGTTGTAATACATAATAATAAATTAAATTACAAGTACATAAAACAAGGAGGATCAAAATCAAATATTGGTAAATAAATTTACACATATACATACACACATATGTAGGTATATGCAAATGTGTGCACACTCTACACATATATATGCATACATGTATGTTCACGCATGCACACATACATACATTTATACACATATTATAGAGTCAATGCATAAGTAGGTGAATGTTTCAAAAATACAAAGCGGCTGAAGTGAGGAGATCGTCAAGTATAAGTTCCTTCTGAAGATAGTGATTGAATTCGAAAATATATCTAAGTCTTCATGTTCGGAGTATTTATTGTATAATCGAGTCATTCTTGATGTTGGTTTGAGAGACAAGCACTAAGTTTGCTTCCCACCTCCTGAAGGTTAAAATTCAAAGCAAATTTGAGTTCATTGAACCAGAACTCACAAAGAACTAACGGATAGCACAGACAACTGAAATTAATATGTTTGATAATTTCAGGTGAAAGGTCTGGACTACTGTTTGGAGACTTTTTTGGGACTACAGCCTAATCAGACCCAGTCATCCATTCTCTACAAAACGTGCCTGTATCAGTGTGTTATTTACCTCGCCCCCGGAGATTACCACAGGTACGGTCCTCGCATTGCATATATGTAATAAGATTCTTATATAATAATAAGGTCCGAGTTGTTCTTTGATGATGACAGCTAACCTTCGTTATCAGAGGAAGACAATATTGTAATAGGATTTTTCTAATAATGTACAATTCTTCTATTCATCTTTCGATTGATAAAAATAAATATTAAGAAATATCTGAAATTGTTGATGTTAGTGATAGTCATTAGCTGATTAAGGCCATTATAATTAATACTCATTGAATGTGCATTAAAATTTTGTTTATTTCCATAGTGATTTCTCCTCATTTTAATTAACCCCTCAGGCTAGTTTGTTTGCTTTTCAGAACAACTCATATAGGTCTTGTAGAAATCACCTTTCAAACATTATTAATTTACAAATACGTTCAGAAATATTCCATTTATTTGGATTTAATTGCAAAGCGGAAATATTTTGACCCTCCGACAAAATAGGTAGAGGCCTGAGGGGTTTATCAATGTAGTAGATACGATTTCCACTGTGTGGCAAAAATGTACTGTGTTAGATTTAACAGTTCATAATCAGCTCTATCAGTGGATTTTATGATGTTAACCTGTTGAATACCGGGCGTATATCATTTTTGACGTAACCAATGGTTTCATTAATTATTTTTCAATGAATCAATGTCTTGGCAGATCATTTGCAACTGTCAAAGGTGTCGAAAAAAATCGAAGTTTTACGTTTTCAAATGCGTATAAAGGTCTTTATTTATTTGCAAACTCCTTTGAATTGTGTTTTTTCGTGTTGGGTATATATTCAGATTTGTGTTGAAATAATAAAATCAGTTTTTATTTGTGTGATTATATTTTTTGGCAATTATTTCCAAAATGGGAGAATTAAATCTTTTTTTTTAGTTAGTTAGCTTTTCTGGAAAAACCTCTTATGATATTATCACGTAATATACATGAATTATAAATATATATTATAAAGATATATTATCTGGTAAACAGAAAACAATCTTAAAAAAAGCAATTCCTTATGGATATTTGACCAGAAAGCATCAAGGTAAATCTGCGCAGTTTTTCGAAATGCCCCCGGCATTCAACAGGTTAATGGACCTAATCAAATTGGTTTTATAACTGTAAATAGTATTGTTTAGCAGGGTTAACTGTTTAACTGTGGAAAATATTGATTATGTGTAGTTTTTTTTAAATACTTTCAAAATAAAATTATAGCAAACTTCTGATTGACCTCACGTTTAAATTTGTATGTAAGAGTCTTACTGTCATTCGTGATTTCAGTAAAAAAACTGAAGGACGATGATCAAAAAATGCAAAGATGGACAAAAAAAGTGCCAGAAGTTTTTATTTAGCGCAGATACGAACTACATTGAAACTGAATATTATTCTAACTTAGAACTTAAGTGAAACCTTTTATAGCACCAATATCTTTGCACACTACCAAATTGTGCTCACCTCTATTGTATCAGCAGTAGTAGAAATTATCCTCATTACCAATGTCCTCCGTTGAACTCTGCTGCTTTTGTCGATATTGGAATTTTTCCTCAAATTTGCTGAAATCCAACCGGTGGTCATCAACCCAGAAAATTCCCCGTATCAGCATTTTTTTAATTTTATTTATTCAACTTTATTGAATTGAGGCGATTGGTTTCTTGAACCAGGTGCTATGATTGTACTTTTTTTATTTTGTAAATGGATTATTATTTCATTTTAAAAACTGACTAATATTGGACCCGGCTAACTTGTTGTTTACAAACATTGCAGGTTTCACTCTCCGTGCGATTGGTCCGCATTTCAGCGCCAACACTTTTGCGGCCAGCTCTTGTCAGTGGCTCCCAAGATGGTGAGGTGGCTACCAAACCTGCTGGAACTCAACGAGAGGGCCGTCTACATTGGCCAGTGGGAGCATGGCTTCTTCAGCTACACTGCTGTTGGTAAGTGACGCTGCTAAAAATCTCCCCCTCAGTATTATATATTCTATGTTGAAGCATCAAGGTTAAACATTGATCTGGTATTTCAGGTGCGACTAACGTTGGCTCTATTATTGTTCACGATGACCCAACACTGGCGACCAACAAATTCAGGCCAGGCCGACACGCGGCCCACGTGCAGTTTTCACCTAAGAATGATATAACTCGAGGACAGGAAATGGGACTCTTCTCAATGGGTTCTACCATTGTGCTGATTTTCGAAGCTCCTGAAAATTTCCACTTCACCTGCCGGGAAAATGAGAAGATCAAAGTAGGCAGCTGCCTGGGCGGCCTAGACTTCATGTGTTCCTCGTCCCACATTTCTCTTAGCTCCCTGGATAGTGAGGACGTTTCCGATGTGGACTGGAACGAATACGATTACGAGTTTGGGGGCTCTGAAAAAGTTTTAGTTTCTTAAGTTTTTGTGAGATCTGATAAAACATTGGAACAACGTTTATACGCAGTATTCTTGTGTTTTCTATTGTTCGTACGTTTATAAAAGTTGCTACTATCCACAGTGATTTCATCTAGAAATAGAGGTAACCTTGTTCAGGGTAATTCACCTGCTATTTTTCATGATCACTGTCATTTGTAGTGTCATCACCAGCTGTGGTGCCTGTCGTAAAGCTTTGTGAGTTTGGAAATATTTTGGATGTGGATAAAGGCTGTGATTAAATATTGGACATTATTCCTCATTTAATATTTTATTATTTAATATCGTTTGGTGATCTCAAATTGATATAAATGTCGATCTTCAAGCCAAACCCAATGGTGCCATGTATGGTTTTAATCCATTTAAACTTTTGCAGTTTTCGTCTAAACCAATTCCACTTTCCCTTAAGATTTAATTAATACTTTTGTTGAAGGACCAGCATTGAGGACATTTATCACTCTAGCTTTAAAATATTATCAACTTTAATTTATGTTACCTAAGCTTATTTAATTTATTTTCAAGTTGAAGTCAAGTGAGTCCACCCTGTTGCCTTAATTATGTACCGCCAATAAATCTTTGATTATAAAACGTACCCAAGTACTTATACTAATATCCTCTGCAGTAGTTGACAAGTATAAGTATATTTAAGTATAGGACCATCGATACTTTAAATAAAATTTTGAAATGATCTAACCTCAATATTAGGCCTTAAATTTGAAAAAAAAAAAAAAAAAGTTTTTTGTAAATATAATCAGATCGATTGTCCAACAATATAAATTCTTGTATAATATTTTATCTGCATGATCTTTTAAAATAGAATAGAGTATATTATTTATAAGTAAATTATTTATCTTTGATGGCTTTTATTTGTTTTTAGTATAACCAATACATATTTTATTTAAAGTGCTTTTTAACTACTTTACCTTTTCTGGATCTGTATTTTTTATTCTTGGATTTGTATTTTTAACCTATACTGTCTTCTCAAATAAATTTCATTATATAGTCATAATAATAATAATAATAATAATAAATTAGCTATGTATGTAAATAGGGACTTTTTTATCACCAAAGTTAACCACAATACTTGTAGTTTTTAAGCAAATGTTATTTTTATTACAATGTACAGTGAAACTCGCTTATGAAGTTTTCATGCTTAAGGTGGTATTCAAAAGAATTCATAGACTGCATGATTTTAATTATTTTAGGGAAAATCGCTTTTTACAACTTATGCGTTAAAATATTAAAATTAATTAATTGTTTTCTCCCGTAAATAAGCCAAATGAAAATGAATACTTTTGTTCATAAACAAACTCAAATCTTTCAAAAAAGGTTAACAAATACAATATTATATTGGTGACTCAATCCTATATTCTATTTATTAGCCTTTCTTGAAAAGTTTGAGTTTTTTTTATGTATAAAACAATTTATTCATATTCGTAATGAGTATGTACGCAAACAAATAATCAGTATATTAATACGTGAAGCCAAAACTCTGTACCCCTTTTTACGAAAATTGCACAGACGGAGGAGTATGAAATTTCGCACACTTATAGTTTATATAGAGAAGGAGTGCAGAATGCTAATAATTTTTTAAAATTATGCATAAAAAATATATTAAATCAATAAAAAAAAGTTACACATTAAATTAATTATGGTCGAATTTTGACCATTGGGCGACCACTAGTTCATCTTAATATTTGAAAGCATAACTTGCAAAAAGTGTTTTAACCGCCCTACCTTTTGGTTATTTTTCAAAAAGTAGGTTAAAAAACATCGGGTTTTTTAAACCGCACCATTTGCGTAGAGAGTACCGCTAACCAGCAGTGTTACTTGTACGGGAGAGACGAAAATATCTGACCCATGTCCCTTAGCAGGGACAAACTTGGTGTATACGAATGTATCGCGCACGTTTTGTGGGTTTCGGGTATAGTTTTGTTTTTACCTGAACGTATGTGATACGGTTTCTTGCATTCGGGCCACAATATTGTGGACGTATCACGTAAATTCGTATGTGTAGAGCGGTTAACCCAAAATAATTAAATGAGCGCAGAAATCATCTATGAAAGAGCAGATTATGAATTATTTTAAGTATACCCTTAAGAAAAACCCTCCACAGCATCCCCAAAGATGACATAGGCCCTGAGGGAGATTATTTTCCTCCGAGCCTCCTGTGTGGAGCTCATGTAAAAAAAAAAATATTTTTTTCAGTCCCTTGAAGACTGAAGTACCCCAATTTAGCTCACATACAAGATTTTCCCGGTAAAATGTTTTTTCCGGTCCTTTGGAAAACTTCTTAAGAGAGTTTCACTTTGAAAATGTGTTTATGCATTGTGTTCCTAGAAAGGCTTGCAAATTGAATTTATAATCATCACAATATTCTACATGTATGTTTAAATCATAAATGTGGGGTCTTTCTTATGGAGACAGTGCAGAAAGTATTTATGGAGCTTTCTTATACATTTCTCTCATCTCTTGGTTTGCATAATTTTTATTTATCCCGCCGGTCAAAATATGAGACCAAATGTAATGAGAGATGGTGAAATCAATTTACTTTTTAACATTATCAATAAATTGAGACAAATAAACCAAATATCTAAGTAATACATATTGCCTTAAGGTACCACTGCCTATAAGAGAGATAGGTCATATCAAAATCGTCTTGTCTGTCAATTTTTACACAAATAATTTTTTTTTTTTTTTACGTTTTCTGATAGAATCAAAGTAAAATTATTATGAAATATTAAGTATGTAATCCAGAATGACAAAGCTTAAGTTTAAAACGTTTTAAATCTACGGTCTTTCAATAATTAATGGTTTGGAGAAGGCAGTTTTACCAACATGTGATTAGGCGAGTTTTGTTGTAACAGGACGTGGATAAGATGAGTTTTGACGATTTTGAATGGAAACAAATGTTCCATTTAGTCAACTTTCTAGCATTTCGTCTCACTTACACTTGCCTGAAATTGTAGATCTCCATCCCATTTGAATTTCGAAAGGGTAATTTTTTACGGAATTATAGGCCCAAATAGGGCTTATATTATATATATTTTTGGTTATTTATTCTATGATTGGAAGGCAACAAGTATGGCCTGGAATGGGAAAAATCAGTTCAATTGATTTTATATTGGTTGGGGCACACGTTTTTTAAAAGAACTAACACATTCCAAACATTGTAGAATTACGATTAATTGAAGAAAAGCTAAGACAGACTTATCTCGCGGAATCTAACCTAACCTATCTCATTAGATCAGAGCTTGTAAGGAAGTAACTACCTAAGCAAGTAACTTAAGCGACTGTGATTGGTTGGTTGGATAAGGCGAGTTTTGAGACATCACAACAATTAGGAAAAGTTTTGCAGCAATACTAATTTTTTGCTGTCATTTTTCATATGGAAAATATAAGTTTTTAAATGTACGACTCTGGATAATTTATTTTTAGGAACAAAATGACATATAAGTCAATTTCAGTTAGAAGACAAGTTTTGATATGACCCGCCTTCATAGTGATAATCTTGCTCTATATAATAATAGCTAACGATTTCAACTTGCCAATAAAAATGTGAGACCCTTGTTGCAAAATAGAGAAACTGCAAAGCAAATTTTTATGTGTAATATTATCAATATATTTGAAGTTTTGAAATAATCCAAAGGGGGGTGCCGCAAGTAAGAAGCCAAAGTAAAAAAAATTAAAATAAACCGGACAGATAGTAAAACAAGCTCCATCGAAGCAAAAGACTAAAAATGAAAACAATTTTTGAAGGAGGAAACCAGTGTTAAACTTAAATATAAATATTACTTTCATGGATGGTCACACGTTCTTGGATGTGTCTTTTTTGAATTTTATGTATATATTGAATTTTATTGTATTTTTTAATTTTATGAATTCTTATATCTGTTTTTAGTCACTATTTATTCATTGATCTTTTATCACCGCAATATTTAATAAAAGTCATTGTGTTTGGAAAGCAATATCACATTTTATAGGTTTTAATGTCACTGAGAAAAAAAAAAAACCTTAAAAGAATCAATGAATAAAAAATCACATTTAGAATGAATTTCTACCCGTCTACCCATAATTATTTTTTATTAAACCGTATTTTGTATTACACCGTACTTTTAAGATTGATATATTAATGTAATATACACACCGCAAGAAACGGGTTTGATTAGTACAAATAATAGTACCAAGTTAGTTTGCCTTTAAGACGACAGTTATTCTTGTCAGTAATGTTAAATGAAGGAGCGGTAGAGAGGTGAGACTTTACTTGCTGCTTCCCAGCAGCCAAAAGCTCACGTCACATCATCCATTCATTCAGATATTGGATGGTTTGAAACAGTATTTTTTTTCATACTTGAAAGACTGCTTTGAGGTAATGTGAAAGCGAAGCTTGCGTAGATGCACGTCTCATTCACTTTCCGTGTGCTAAATTACAATGTATGTGGGCTTTGCAAATCATCACGAAATTGGTAGTTTGTAAAACTGAACTTGCAGGCATATTCCAATAAACTTTTATTTTTCAAACTTTCTTTAAGTGGCAGAATTTGAATGTCTGAAAACATGTTTTAAAAGTGGTTTGCCAGCATTTACTACCAATATTCTGTAATTTAAAAATGTACGCATTTTTAAACTGCAATTATTACGCTATATTTTATAGTTAAATTGTTGTGAATTGCACTAAAATGAATAAAGTGGTATGTGTGTAATATTTTATAAATGAATGCAACAATAAAATCTTTAAGATTGCTGTAAATATGTTTCTACGAAATCAACAGATAGGGAGAAAATATTTTTTACCTTCTCAGATTAAATTAATGTTTCGAATGCTTCGCCATAAGATAGAGAAGTTTCGAAAATCTTGTTATCAAAATTGAGATATTATTTTTATGCTGATTGTACATATATATATATACCAGGACATTATCATATATTATAAAAACTTACATTTATCACGTTAGATTTAAAATTTTTAATTCATATAATCATATTAGTAAATAGGTAACATTTTGTATGAAAACGTTTTGGTAAGTGCAAATTTTTTATAAAAACATTTGGAGTTTATAGAATCATAGTTAATAATTTATAGAATCGTAAATAAAAGTTGAATGGATCTTTAAGCTTGAAAGCCAATTTGCAAGTGCATTAAATGCCCCATTTATATGGTCCAGCCATTTTTTACTCCATATTAATAAATTATATGTACGTCAAAAAATAGGAAATTGTTACAAAAATTAATAATTGAAAAGTAAATTCTTGATTTTTTGCATCTGAATATTTAAAATAAGTTTTTTTTTGAATTACAAAAGTTACTTAATAAGATAATAAAAAAAAATCATACCAGATACAGGTACAGTACACACGTTTATTTAAATCGGGTTTAAGGCTATTCAAGCTTCTATTACAAACTTCTCTAGTCGGGTTTAAAATAAAAGATGAAAGGTATTTACTATGTATTTTTCCTTTTTTTTCATTTTATAATTAAAGTAAAACCCTGTTAATTCGAACCCCAATCATTTTAAAATCGCACAATTTGTAATTTTTGTCAAAAAAGGCCCAGAAAAAAAAAAAAATTAAATTTTAAATTTTTTTTTCTGATTTGTAATTTGAAATTTATTTTGGTAATTGGCCTCGAAGATTATATTTACACGGAAATAAGCCGTATCATCAGTCGTGCTTTTTACTTTGAAAAACCTACCTGAATTTGTTGGGCCAGCTGCAAAACTCAACTTTTCGAAGATATATTTTTTTCGAAATTTTGACATTAATTTGTTAATTCTAAATTTGGTTTTGTGGTCCCATGGATTTCGAATTAATAGGTTCTATGTATATTTATATCAAAAGATGCAAGATTTTGTTGCCTTTTGTTAAAACTTCAATAATATTTATTAAAGTTTAGTAATAGTAAGACGCTGGTGTATTACTCAAAATATAATATAACAAACATCATTATTGTAAAAAAACTTTTTTGGGCATTCTGTAAACCTTATTAGCATAGATGATATTTGAACGTACAAATTCACCAAATCTGGTGAAAATTTTATAATTCCAAACTATGCGCATGGGTTACAATTTTAATTTGATAACTATTTAATTTATGTATTCCAATTATTATGAATATATTTTTTATTGTTTTAAGAACCTATTATAAAATTTTGATAGCAATTTTTTTTATTTTCTTTCATCGTGAATTTTTGGAGAAATGCAATGAATTATAAAATTCTAAACCCACATGTAAAATAAAGCCAATGAAATGGGCAAATTTGTGGAACAGAAGTTAATTAAAGTAATTACAATAGTTTCAAAACAACTAAACTATAAAAATTCGCCAACCAAATATTTGGTAAAATCTCTAGAATTGTTTATTCAACAGAACAAATTCAATAAGATTTTATGTCATATTTGTTTATTTCGTGTAGGGATTTACAGTGACCGTGACAGTATTTCTTTTCAGTTGTTATAGATATTTTAATTGATTATTATTGTTCGGCATAGCTTTATTACGAAATGATCTGCATAGCAGTATTATAACATCGTCACAACATCTTAGTCTGCTTAAAATATATATGTACATATATGGATACTCCATTGGCAAATACGACATTTAATATAAATATCATTTATTTATTACCTTTCTCCAAAAGTTACTTTGAATCACTACATTAATTACTTTGGTGTTTTGTTGAGAATTATAATTAACATATGTATATATTGGCTGTGTAATTATCAGCAAAATAGGATACGACCAACTACAATAGCAGTGCAGTGAAATCATGACTACACCTACAAATACCCTTCAAAAAGTGGGTGTAGAGCTAGGATTTATAAGTTTTTGACGTATTTTGTTATTGTCCATGAAAATTCCAAAGGAAAAAAGTTACTATTGTAGAAGCCTTTCAAGTATTTCAAATATAATTTTCAATTTTATATTTGGTTTTCAGATATTTACAAAATACTACCCGTCTTCTAGGGGTTAAAATAAGTTCAATAAATTATTACAATGTCCAAATTATTGCATAATCTCAGAAGCATTTGCTGCAAAAAATTATCTTACAGAGACAAAACCGTTCTCCTACGACTGAAAACACAAACATTATCGAAACATTTTGAAAACACTAGTTCAAACATTAAAAAGGGGGCGTGGTCGAGTTTGCAGATGCAATGTTTGTATTTTCCATGGCCAGTGGAAAACATTGTCCTCCTGGGCGAGACTGGGAAGGCAGGGGAGGGGGTAAAGAATAAAGTCCTTTAAATACATTAATTTATTGTACCAAACCAATAAACCTATACGTACAACAATTTATGATAATAATTGTTGTTTTGAAATTAGCCAGAAATCTTTCCTGATCAATTAAAATCTATTAAAATTTTGAGGAAGTACGGTCTAACTTGAAATCTGTTTTCTCCCTGATACATCTCTTCCTCTTCAAATCTTCTTGACATTTTTTGACATCGACGTAATAACTTACGTAGATGTCAAATGTCAAGTGTGCATCTTCACCGCAGACCATTTAACAAAATGTGTGCAGCGACGTCTACCACACCCCAATGTTTCAATAATGTTTCAACCAATGTTTTCGAAATGTTTGTGTTTAATTTGTATTTTTGGTCGAATTTATACAATCATACATAGAGTTAATATATTTTACGAACTCTGAAGACACCTTTAGGCGGTGGTTCAATTATCTTTCATTTACTTGCATTTATTGCATACAAAGCATCAAAAGTATCAGAACATTTAAAAAAATAAAATAACGTGTATAAATTAAACAATCCTAACTCAATAATGGTCAATTTGCTTATCCTTGTTTGAAATAAATTTTTAATCTAAACTTGTGATATTTAAATATGTTTTTTATGTCGCCGGCAATGTTTGTTATATTTTACTATAATTTACAGCACCTTCTCCTTCTCAACCTTCGGCTATACATTTCATAACCTGGAAGTCAATCTGCCACCTGGAAATAATGCAATAATTATTTAAAATAAAAAAAGCTTTATTTTTCTATCACATATTTTAATTTTACATCGCACCTATTTAAGCATCGCATTCCCCAACACATTCTATTCAAATATGAATGTGAAGGAAAGATCGTCTTGCAGAATATTATGTGCTGCATTTTCCGGGAGATTATTAGGATTAAATAACATTAATTTTTTTTGTATTTTTCTTAGTGAATAGTTTGGAATTAAAACCTTGACATATACAAGCTTAACCCATTACATAGTCTAATAACTATTAAGTATTACTATAATTGTGTACCCACTAATCTGAGCGTGAGCGAGTAAACAAATTTCTGGAAGTGCTTTAGTAGATAATCAATAAATCTCTCACTGCCATTCACTAATGGATTAATTGTATCAAGTAACAATATCTGCACTCATATATGCAATAGGTTTAGGAAATGTCTAGAAAACTGGTTTAAATTATAATATTACGTCTATGTATAATGTAAAAGGCTTATTTCTCTGGTACCTATATATAACAATAAATAATAATTATGTATTGTTATTTTTTTAGAAATAAAGAGAAATTCTGTCATTCGTAACAATTATTGTTTTATTTCATTCCTTCAAAATACTCTTTTGTGTACTGTGCAGGTTAGAAGCGGGTTCCCGCAACTGTTGGACCTGCGCATTTGTGGAATTTTTTAAAGGGGTAATTGAAATAATGCCAAAATCATTTTTTATTATTATTTTGTACCTATTATATTTGTTAATGGTATATTTAAAAAAAAATACATCAAAACGATAACGTAGTAAGTCATTTAGGAGGACTCTTCGTATCAATCATCTATAAGTACTAGTTATACAATAAAAGTATATTGAAAAGGTAACTCATAAGCACTTTAAGAAGACTGCCTATATCAAAAAAAGAAGACTGATAAAAAAAGGTATTAAAAACATAACTGCCACTGACATGATTCCAGTCATTTGAGAATGATCATTTGTAGTATTAGTAATATTTTAAAGAGACGTTGAAAACATTAATAATTATTTTAAGAACACCTTAACAAAAATAAGATCATAAAAAACATGGACCATGGAGAGTTTTGTCACCCATATGTGAATGGACATTTGGGCACTAAAGCCCGGCAGCGGAAAACTTTCTCTGTTTCCAGACTAGTTGGTGGGACTGTCATCAAGAAGATGTCTGATATGATGGTATCTCCTGATAAAGGGACATATCTTTCTTCAAGATTCCAGACTTGAAGTTTCCGAGCTTGAGATGCTAAAGATTGAGATGTCAAAGATTGTACCTTTTATTTATATTTACAGCTTGTTTTTGGTGTAAATTTTTTTTTCAATCCCGCAATCCTTCTCACAAATTCGCAGTAATTTGATTGCTGAAAATTTGCAATCCAGTACGATTGCGGGACTGCAAACCCTAGTACATTTTTCTAAGCCAGGTTGATCCACTAAACAAGGGTTCGAAATCTGAACTTTGGAAACCATGATACGCCGACAGATCTGCTCTTCAACAGTTGCCGAATAGCGAGTGAGAGTATGGAGCCGATTATGATGTAGAATAAAATCAGGCTAACGATTCCAATCTCTCATGATATAGAAGCTGACAACATGGGATGCCCCGCCAATAAGTGTAAATACATTTTTCAGTCAAATTCAATAGGTTTTTTAATAGGCTTGTTTGTTTTTCTTTCTGCTTGAGATTTTCAATAAGTGAGTTGGGGTAATTCCATGTGCTTTTTTGATGAGATGAATTTTTTTGATCATTGGTCCACTTTGGAATTTTTTAATGAAGAATTCATGGTGTTCCCGCAAAATTTTTAATTTTATTATGTTACCTTTAGCTCTTAACTATGTGAGTAAATTTTTATTTATCGAGTTATCCACAGCAAAACACCCAAAAACTGCCAATCTGTAAATAGTAACTTCCTATAAATTTTTCAATGGAGGTAATATTGGAAATTTTTGGGGTAAGACCGGCATTCATTCTAAAATTGCAATTTAGCATATCTAAAAATGATACACAATGAATTTGAAATCAATTCAACAGCTTACCTGGATCTGTAGATTTTTATGATGGGGGTAAGATCGATTATCTCACAATTTTCCGCGAAATTTCACCTGTTTAAAAAACGCGCTTCACAACCTAACACTTTAGCTTTCTAGAGCCGACTGAAGGGGGTGTGATGCGTAATGAAATAGCGCTCCTCTATAGGTATTGGCGCATATTATAGGTTGCCACAATACCGCGAAAATCGAGTTTTTCGATCTTCCCCCAAATCCGGATTTACCCCAACTCACCTACTAATATTATAAATGCGAAACTGCGTGTGTTTGTTTGTTACGCTTTCATGCATATATCAATAAACCGATTTTAAAAATTCTTTCACCAATAGAAAGCTACATTATATGCGAGTAATATAAGCTGTGGGAAGTTCTGGCATTATGAAATTATAAATATTAATACATTATATTTATTATACATTTTCTGTCGCTAACAAAAGCGAGTTATTGCTAACGTCAGAAAACAATTCGTTGCCGTGGAAACAATGTTGACATATTTTTATTTCAGGCGTCGTAGTTAATATCTATCCATCCATATAAAATGAAACTTCGAAATTTTGGTACGCGCATAACTTCCGAACGACTGCACAAAATTGGATAATTCTTTTTTTACTATTGGTGAGCTCTGGCATTATGAAATTTAGGTGGCACGCAAGCTGTTTGAAAACGGAGTACACCGAGGGTGGGGGAGGCGGGATAATTAATAAGTGCAAGCGCTACAGTTATTTCCCCCTAATACTATGCGGGCGAAGCCGCAGGTATAAAAGCTAGTAAATTATAAAACACGTTTACCTAATAAAAGCTTATCAATTATTTTAAAGTTAAGGGTATACTTAAAAAAATCATAATCTGTTGTTTCACAGATGGAGCTAATTGAAATATTTTATGAAAAAACAATTATTGCAAGTTTTGCTTAAAAATATTAAGATGAATTGTTTGTTTGCGCAAGACTTACAGATACAATATTTTATCGGTGATTCAATCCATATGTGTACGCCTTTCTAGAAAGAATTAAGTTTTTATTCGGACAAAGCTATTTTTATTCATATTTATACAAATAATGCGTATGTACAGGCGTGAACAAACTATTGCAAACTTGCAAAAAGTGTTTTTCCCAAAATAATTAAATCAGCGCCACCTATGAAAGAGCAGATTATGAATTATTTACGAATGCTATTGCTAGATCGTGCTTTAGCAAAAGTGAAAAAAGCGCTAGTGATATTAGTTATACCAAGAAATATTTCGCTACAAAAGTTTTACTTTTCCCCAATTTTAAAAAGCCTGGAAGGAAAAACAGAATGTTTATTAAATTTTTATTTTTTTAAATTATTTTCAGTATTCACAGATTGATGTAGCGGTGTAACTGAGTACTGTTAACCTTTTAGCTTTTGGACCACAGATGGCAGACATGAGCCACGAATCGATAATATAATAGATATTAAAAAATATAAATCCTTAAGGTTAAACGCAACGTACGTTATAATCTACGCATTCACAGATGGCGACAAATACAAAATTGCATCGGTGATTCAATCCAATTTTGTATTTGTCAGCCTCTCTTGAAAGATTTGAGTTTTTTTATTGACAAAACTTTTTATTCATATTCATTTTGCGTATGTACGGGCGCGAACAATTAATTATTCTTAATATTTTAAAGCATAACTCGCAAAAGTGTTTAAAAACTAAAATAATTTTATTGGCGCCATCTGTGAATGCGTAGATTATAACGTATGTTGCGTTTAACCTTAAGTGAAACTTAAAATAATTCACAATCTGCTCTTTCATAGATGGCGCAAGTTTAATTATTTTTGCAAAAGTAGTGCTACATTTAAGGCCCCGTACCCGAGCACGAAAAGAAGAAGATGGAGAGATATGTAATTACGAATGTTGGAGAGAGCGCGCTAATATTTCAAAGGCTAAAAGTGAAGCGAAAATTGTGAAAATGTTTAATAAAACACGACTCGTTTAGAATAGAGCAAAAATCACAGGGGGTTTTTTTTTCATTTTTTTTTTCAACATTTTTTTCAATCAACTTCATGAAGAAATTAGAAATGATAAAATTCAGTTAACTTACTCACTGTAAAAAATATTTTACTTACAAAAAAAAGTTTACGCCTGATTTAATCTTAAGAATAACTCATACCTCAATTTACGTGATATTCCCTTTTTCAAATAAGTTAAATTTTGTTTTATTATTAACAACTAATTAACAGTATTCTTGGATACGATTTGATAGTAGTAAAATACTTACAATTATATTACAACTTGCAACTTATTTTTTCTACTTTCGCTTTGTAATTTACAAATAGCATATATAATACATGTATGTTGTAACCTTAGTATAGTTGACGACAGTTAAATATCTATAATGACATGATGTACACTCACCACGAGCTAATGCTTCCATGGAAGAGTAGTATTGGAATATTTGAACATGCACTTAAACAGATAAATAATAGATAAATGAATTAAAAAAAAAAAACAATAAACATACGCA
This sequence comes from Glyphotaelius pellucidus, assembly GCA_936435175.1. Classification (NCBI taxonomy): domain Eukaryota; kingdom Metazoa; phylum Arthropoda; class Insecta; order Trichoptera; family Limnephilidae; genus Glyphotaelius; species Glyphotaelius pellucidus. Next base: position 9,308,330 of record OW386542.1, read on the forward strand.
AAAAAATTAAAGTAAAATTTTTGAAAATTTAAATTCTTCTATTAAGAATATTGTGGGCAAATAAAACGTTTCTTACCGCGGTTTATTTCCCCATAAACTTCGTGTACATCAAATGATAATATACGTGGTATAAAATCGATTATTCAACGTATATTCACGTGTTAAGATTAATTCACAATCAATATTAAATAATAACTGAATAATATAAATAATAACTAATAAAAAAAATGTGTGCGGTTCACATACGGTAGAAGTGAAACCTTACGAAAAGTAGACAAAAGTGGGAAAGCTACGAAGCACCGCACAATGAGGAGACCGATTATTCTTTTTCATTCTCTCACAGGCTAAATCATATAGATGTGTGTGTTTGTCTCTTTTTAGTGTCGCTTTTTCGTATCATCGAGTTTCAAATCACAACGGTGCTAAAGAAGTTTTCACTTAGAAAATTTACAACAAAATCTATTAACCAATTTACATGTGTTTTAGGGGCCTTTTTGAAAATAATGAGAGATATGATATAAAATCCGCGATCTTGCTAGTTTATAGTTTAATAAAATCTTAGAAAACGTAGGTTTTTCCCCCAAGAATTATATCTCAGAAAACAATATCTACCGCTATAACTTAATTTTAAGTAGTGATGAGAATAAGGCAACTTGGTTTAAAAAAACCCTTCGCGGTAATAAAACAATAATTGCAAAATAAATTACAAATGTTTTAGCGTTCAGATAATGAATATGCCATAACACAAAAGAGTAACTTTTTCGATATCTTCATTTATTTTCTCATTGTGGCAATAGATAAATGCAACATCTTAAGGTCGGTCTCCCGGTAGGTAAATCATGAACATGAAGATGAACAATCGCTTGAACATCACTATTAACATTGCCAACTTTGAACAATTCTTGTTCAAAAACGCTGTGTTCAAGTTAAGGCAGGCGGGGCCGGGGGGGGGGGGGGGGGAGAGGGGAATTAGTTCATTTTTTTACAGGAGCTGCACCGAGCGGTTGGTAATGGAGATAAATCGAATGAGATTTGGAGTTATGTCAACCGCGTGATCCTAATAATAATTATGACTTTAAATTATTTCTTCCGTGAGTTCATAGAAGAAATAATCATCGTAATGGATGATTATTTCTTCCGCGAACTCACTTGTAAATAAAGTCTATTAATTTATAAATCGGTTTCAGAAACACGAAAGAAATTGACCAATTAAAATCGGTATTCTATTAGGTCTACTTGAAATCTGCGTATTCTCCTTTATACTTCGTCAACAATCTTATCGCAAAATTTCACGCCAGAACTCGACTTTTGACGTCTACGTAATTAATTACGCAAACGAAATTCTTAAATAATAACTTTAGGTGGTGCAATAATCGATATTAGTCGAAAATCTTTCCTATAAAAAATATATATTAAAATATATATGTTTTCTCCCTGATGTAGCATCTCTTGTTCATTGGAACGCATTTTAACATTTATGTAAACGCTCACCGTCAAGTGTTCAGTGCGTACGCGTGGACAGGTCCTTACCACAGGCCACTTGCCAAATTGTGTGACCGCGCGAACCATGTTTCAACAAACGGAGGAGACGGAAAACAAAAAATGTTTATGTTGTTCACGTTCATGTGCATGGTTTCGTTCGCTGGAGAAGCGTCTTTATGGTTCGTCGGAAATTGCCCGGACGGACCGGACGTCCCAATAGATCGTTGCGATATAATTTCAGTGTCATCACATTGACATTGCTGGTGGCGCTGATTGTATGTTGTCACTCAGTTTCCGCCACCGGGTTGTGATTTTCTTTTATTGTTGTGGCATTTTCCTTGGATAGCAACTAAATTTTAAAGAAATTTCTTGGGTTGTGATTTTCTTTATTGTTGTGGCATTTTCCTTGGTTAGCAACAAAATTTTAAAGAATTTTCTTGGGTTGTGATTTTCTTTTATTGTTGTGGCATTTTCCTTGGGTAGCAACTAAATTTTAAAGAAATTTCTTGGGTTGTGATTTTCTTTTATTGTTGTGGCATTTTCCTTGGGTAGCAACTAAATTTTAAAGAAATTTCTTGGGTTGTGATTTTCTTTATTGTTGTGTCATTTTCCTTGGGTAGCAACTAAATTTTAAAGAAATTTCTTTTTTGTGGGTAAGGTCGCGCAATTGATGCTGACTAAAACAACACACATTTAGAATTTTATATATTGGTACATGTGCATTAAACGTCACTGAGAAAAGTTTTGTTTCTTGGTTATGTCTATTTATTCGGGGGAAAGGGACAACAATAGTGTATATCTACAAATCCACATTGAAGAGATAATACGTTATTTTTTATTTCACGAGTATATGTACCTACTTACCTACGACAGTATTACGAATCGGTTATATCGAATTTGGTTACAAAGTTTTTCAGTTATTCGACAAGTTTCACAATTAATTTTTTTTTCCCCTCAGAATTTTGTACTTCACAAGTATGTGACACTACTTACCCACGATAGTATTGCGATCATCGAATTTGAATATTATGTATTTCACGAATATACATATCTACGCCAAAAGTTTTTCAGTTTCGACAAGTTTCCCAATTGCGTATATTTTTTTCCCTCAGAATTTTGTATTTCACGAATATACATATCTAGTTACCTACGCCAGTATTACGATCATCGAATTTTAATACTCAAAAGTTTTTCAGTTTCGACAAGTTTCACAATTACGTACATTTTTTTGATTTCACCAGAATTTTGGGTTCCGAAGTCATATGCAAGCATTAAAATCCGTAGAAAAATCCATAGAACATATGCAAGCATTAAAATCAGTTCAGTACTTTTGAGTTAATTGCGAATAGAAAGACAGATGCGGCGGAGGACTTTAATTTATAATATATAGAGGTTCGCTTAATTACAATATAAATTTTATCAAATAAATAGCCTGGATGCCGCGAACGTGTGTAAAAGTGTTTTAAATAAAATAACAAAACAGCTGGAATATCTTTTAAAATGCAAATGAAAGTTTATAAAACTATTCCTGTCAAATATTTTTTCAAAATTTTTATTACGTATTTTATCATTCAGATATGTTTTAGCGTATGACATTTTAGTGTGTTATTAGTTAATATAGTAGTCACTTAGGAACTAATTCTTAACGACAATAAATACTGCCAAATTGATAAATATTTACAAAACAGGAACACGCTTAACATGCACTTTTTATTTAAAAAATACTTACTATCAGTTAGACAATAATGTGAAGTAAGTATTTCAGTTTCCTGAAACGAAAATAATGCGTTTTTGTAGCTATTTCAAAAAAAAAACTTTTTGACATAAAATAATTTTAAAATAGTTTTCCGGGCTAGTTTTTTTCTTCTTTTAATTAAAACCAAACTAAGAACCTATTTAAAGGTCATAGGTTAAAATTTTGGATTAAATAAGAGAAGAAAAAAAAACCTTAAAACTTTGACGTCAATGACAATGGCCGCCAAGTGAATAATCGATTTTATTTTTAACGTAATAACTATTAAAATTCATTATAAATCAATTCCGGAAATTGAAATACTTATTTCCTATTATTATCTAACTATATTAAGTGCCTTTGAAATAAAAGTACATATTAAGGCGTGTTCCTATTTTGTAAACATTTACCGCCAATATATATTTTTTTTATCATTTAAATGTGCAGAGTGTAACAAATATTTGCACTGCACAATAATAACACAGAGGTTCAGCGAAAATGCCGCTTTAACGATTTAACGATCTTGGTTTAACGATTTATTTTTAATTTTATCAATGCTAATATTTATTTTAACACCCTGTTATTAATATTCATAGAAATACTAATAAAGATTTATCATATATCGGCAGTTAAATTTAATAAAAAGGGTTAAGTTTTACAAAGAAAATAATTTTATTTTCTTTATTACACTTTAAAAATAGAATATTAAGAAATCACTATTCCTACCATTGCTGAAAGTTACGTTACGATTTGTTTTATTTAGTACCTCCCATATTCGTAGATATATTGTATAACATGTTTGTGAAATATCAATAGGTCAAAATTCGAGCACGACCTGCAGATCAGCAAAAAGCTGACTGCGTACCCGCTTGCAGCAGAGCATTCTGGTCGCTTGCGGGCTCAATAGGTCGTAGTTTCTGCAAATCCAGTCGGCCACCTCTTACCAGACCTGACGGCTCACTAGCAATCACCGCCACCGAAAAGGCTAACCTGTTAGGGAAAATGTTTGCGGATAACTCAACCCTCGATGACCAAGATACTGCCCCGACATCGGTTCCTCACTGCGGTTTTCATATGAAAAAGCTGAGGATCCGGCATCGGGAAGTACTTAATAAAGCTAGTGGGCCTGACGGAATACCTGCCCTGGTACTGCAGAGGTGCGCTGCAGAAATAGCTCCAATTTTGACGAAGCTTTTTAAAATGTCTCTAAAGTCTGGCTCCGTGAAAAAGCGGTTATCCAGCCTATTCCAAAAAGGGTGCTCCAACCCGGCCAACTACCGTCCCATAGCGATCACATCAGTTCTGTCCAAGATGAAGGAACGTGTGATCAACGACAAACTGCTCACATACCTCGAGAAGAACAAAATTATTAACGACCGTCAATACGGATTCCGGCGGAACCGAGGACTTGTCAACAAACTGCCTTCTTACGGACTTCCTGCATCCTTGTGTACGTGGATTGCCGACTTTTTGAGGGAGAGGTCGATTCAGACGGTAGCCGATGGTTTCACCTCTTCCTCACACTCGATAAATACTGGCGTTCCACAGGGATCGGTTCTGTCTTCCGACTCGACTTTTTGATGCACATCAAAGATCTTTTGTCAGTGCACCAATTCATTGTTACGCGGATGACAGTACAGTCCATATTAGCTTTTTGCTTGACAAGCCCCCAAAGGGCTCACAAATTCCAACGGCTCGGAGGGCTTTGAAGCAAAGAATGGACGGTTACCTCGAGAGTGTTTTCTCTTGGGGTAAAAATAATCTCGTTGAATTTAATGTTTCAAAGACCCATCAAGTCTGATTACGTCTAAAAGGGATCGAAATGAAAATCAAGTCTCCTTCAACGGAAGCAATCTTCCGAACAGACCTTCCATTGATATGCTTGGTGTAACTCTAAGTGACAAGCTCAGATATGGGGGCTCCATCAAAGCCTTTTGCCAAGAGTTAAGTTAGCCTCTCAAAAACTGGGCGTACTGTACAGGGCCCGTAGATACTTTAATAATACACAACTGCTTACCCTGTAAAAATCACAAGTGCGCCCCACAGTTGAATTTGGCAGCCACTTCTGGTATGGAGCCCCAAAATACCTGAAAAAACCCCTCGACTCTGTGTAGAAACGGGCGGTCCGTTTGATAGATTCTCCTAACTTAACAAACGGATTCCTTGTTCTACCGGTATTTCAATGGAAGATGCTCCGAGGGACTAGCATAATTGATCCCTTCGGCACCGGTGCATAGTCGGGAAATACGCCAAACGCGTGCCCAACAATTTGTCGCATGAGAACGGGTCGCATCTTAGATTCGTTCTTGTGTTCAACAGCTCGGCTGTGGAACGATTTGCCGGCCTCTGTGTTTCCCCCTTCCTACAACATGGATCTCTTCAAAACCAATGTTCATTCCTTCCTGTCCTCAGAAAGACCCTCCACACAGCATCTCAGATGACATAGGCCCTGAGGGAAATTATTTTCTTCAGGGCCTCCAGTATGGAGTTAATGTAAAAAAAACACATTTCAGATTTCAGTAGCAGCACAAAAAATGTTCTTCAAAGCTATTCGATTTGAGGAGTGGAAGCCAACCAAGAACTCTTCTGTGTTCAAAACATTTTGAAGAACATTTCTTCAACAGAACATTGAATGTAACTCGATGGTTGAAGCAGTGATATATATGATATTTATGTAGGTATAATATACGTTTAATAGGTTATGATGGAGTTAAAAAACATCTTCTTTTTGAAAACTGTTTATTTTTCCTTGATATTTGCTACAATTATTCAGTCAGAAAAAATATTATGATTAAATATAGTACTGTACAAACAAAAATGTCATTTATTTATATGATAATACATAGGTTGGGCAATGAACTAACTGATGTCGCTGACGTATTTAATTTAAACTTCGAAACATTTAAAACCAAATTATTTCACAACTTTATAGATGTAAAATAATGAATTAGAAATCATTTTATTTTATTTCGATTTTCTTTAGTTTGTTTTTTTTTTTTATTGTTCGTATTCTAGGTGCAAACAACGAGTAATTAAGTAAAAATTAAAGTTTTTTTTATGAGAAAACTCTCTTTTTATAACGTTTGAAGGTTATTCCCATCAACGTAATAAATCATTGAAGAAGAAGATAACACTTATAATCAATATCAATAATACTTAATATCACTTATTATCCCAGTTGCGACCATTGTTTTTTTCTGTTTTTCTGTGTCTTGTTTTCTTTCATATTTTCATTTAGATTATAAGTGTTATCTTCTTCTTCAATGATTTATTACGTTGATGGGAATAACCTTCAAAAGTTATAAAAAGAGAGTTTTCTCATTAAAAATTGAATACTCATTTAGACTTACATAAAGTCAATAGTTCCATATGAATAAATTCGGATACATTTATCCGAGACGCTATTCAGGTTACAAACCAATTCTTAGAATGATTGTTTTCATTAAAAAGAGTAGTTGCCTATAATATGGAAAAAGAACTAGTTGAAGATAATATTAATGATTCTAAATATTTGAAATATGAGATTGACAAATATGACGGTTTGACAGAAGGTGGCAATAGCGAAATTGGAAAACGCGCACGTCCCGGTTAAGTCGAGAGGCCTGGGTTCGTGTCCCAGTTGCGACCATTGGTTTTTTTCTGTTTTTCTGTGTCTTGTTTTCTTTCATATTTTCATTTAGATTATAAGTGTTATCTTCTTCTTCAATGAAAAATTAAAGTGTTTTGATTTTTTAAAATGTTTTTGTTGCTCGTAAGTGTATGAATTGTACCTACGAGTTCTCTAAAGTCATCCATGTGGATTTAGCATTAGATGTATTCTTATTTGTTACATTGTGTTTATGCTTTATTTACATATTTTGTAATCTTTTTTATTTATGTTAAACTATTGTTATAAATTAAATTTGTATTCGATATGTAAAAGCCCAATAGGGCGTCAATAAATAAATAAATAAATAAAATAAACGAATGATAAGTAATAAATAATTACATATAAATATTTTTATTGCCCCTAAAAGTCAATGAAATGTTAAACCACTCAATAATAACTATGGAAACGGTCCAGTTTTGAGGCCATTTTGGCCGTCATTTTTGTACTATAGTTTGGACACAATGTTTAATTTTTATGCCGAGTCCTCTCTCAGGTATTTTATTTAGTCATTGTTAAGAACGGTTCAATTTTTTTATTTATGGTCAGAGAACTTCAGCCCCATTTAAACATATTTGAACAGTTTTCTTCCTCAGCTGAAATACCATTCCGAAGAGAATTTAATCTAATGTTGTCTCATTGTAGCAATAGTTTCACGCAATATCTTAGCGTTCGACATATTGCTCGAACCGTCCCAATGGATCGTTCCGATATAAATTCATTGTCAGCGCACTGACATTGGTGATGGTGTTGATTTTAGGCTACAGTAGGGATGTACAACCTTTTTAGCCGGAGGGCCAATTTAACTACTTTCGATTTGTTAACTTTTTTATGGTTCGGAAGGCGGGTGTGGGTATCGCCGTCCCGTGAACCATTTATTGGACTACCAACACCTCCGAGTGGTTGGCTACGTTGCTTAGCAGGGCTGCCCGGGTTCATGGGGTGATCGGAAGAGAATGGTTGAGGGAGAACCTTTGACTTCTCCAGTCATATTCTCTCGGAACATCGCCTTGCACCGCAGTGGGAGAGATGAATTTATATGTCCGTCCTCCTGGACACATTGACCTATAGATTTCCTACCCACCCCTAATACCCTTTTGTCTTCCCAGAACTTACTTTCGTAAGAAGACCTTCCACACAGCATCCCCAAAGATGACATAGGCCCTGAGGGGAATTATTTCCTCAGGGCCTCCTGTGTAAAAAAAACTTTGGTAACGTCGCTAGAATAAATTTAAAAAAAAATGTGAAGGCCGTACTAGAGTAAAAAAATTCCGCAGTCAGTAGGCAGGTTTATATTAAACTAAAATTAAACTGCCTGTCTAAAACATCGCGATTCGTAACAAATTATTATTTAATCCTAAAATGACATATCAAGGCAATGCTTCAGCAATGATTTTACAATAAAATTTGATTAGCAAGACTCTTTTTTTATTTTTTAAAACAATATTTTTTAGCAAAACAATCAAAGAAATCACGGGTAATCAATCAATCAATACGTGTTGTCTATTTTTATTATTCTAAAAACTTTTCGTATTTTTAAAACAAAACCTCCTGAAAACGGAACTCATAAAAAAATGTCATTAAAGAGCCCCACATGCGAAAATCGTCTTTTTTTACAGTCCACACAGGAGTGATCTTTGGAGATGCTGTGTGGAGGGTCTTTTTTTTTTAGAAAAAGTAAGGATAGGAAGTTCTGGGAAGGACAAACGTATGAGGGGTGGGTAGGGTTCTGGGGATCAGTGTGTCCAGGAGTGGTAGAGGTATGAATCTATCCCTCCTACTGCAGTGCAAGGCAATTATCCTAGAGAGTCCTGCTGGAGAGGTTAGAAGATCTCCATCAACCAGTATCTCCCGACCTAGCTTGCCACGCAGTTGGTGGTCAGGCGCTTCCGCCGCCATGATCCGGATAACCACATCCCGGGCAAGGTATACCAAATGTGTCGAGCTACTTGCAGTGATCTACGGCAGAGGTGTTGGTTATCCAATAAATGGTTCCCGTGGCGGCAGTACCCATACTCGCCTCCCAAATTTTAGTTTTTAATATTTTTATTTTAGAGCCAATTATCCATGTTGATTTTTATCGAGTCATATGAAAAGGTTTGCACGCCGCACGAAAAAGGCTGGCGGGCCGCGAGTTGTGCACCGCTGCGCTACAGCAAAGTTGTCACCGAGTTTCCGCCGCCGGGCTGCGGTAGCGCTGTTGTCTTTGCATTTTCCCCTGGGGGCGCTACAAACTCTCCTCACGCCTATAAAAGCACCGACACCCGAAGAGCGATCATTTAATTCCAAACCTTTGGTGTTGCAAAGTCCTTCTCAAAGGGCGCCAGTGAGAGCACGAGTGATTAATAACTTCCCCAAAAACTGTGATTTTTACAGTACGCGAAGATTTATTAAAAAAAAATAAAGTTTTTTATAAATATTTTAAACCGCTTTTAGCGCACTAGGATTCTTCCAAAAGTGTGACTTTCCAGCGCATTACGCGAATGAAATACTTAAACAGATCAAACCGACAAATTTTAGAAATTCAATTCAGAACGTTTCTATATATTAGAAACGATTTGGATAGGCCGTAGATAAAATATATAAAATTTAATAATTCTTATTGCACAAGTCCCATCACTTGTTTATTAATTTTCTTTTGATCGTATCGGTCTTTTTATTCTTTTGTACAATTAAACTACTGTGATACTATTTAGTATAAAAAGGTGAGCAACTTTTAATATATATTTATTTTTTAATACAGGGTGTTGAGGGACGTACTTAATTTCCTACCAGTAATTCCTGACATTATTTGAACAAAAAAATGCAAATGAGATTCTGGTCTCCGGTGATTATATAAATGTCTTTTTTTTTTAAAAAGTCTTCAATTTTTTTTTCATCAAAACAAACAAAAAATAACCTTTCACATGTCGACTCAGCCGAGTAACTAAATAACCTCTCATCTCGCCCCTAATTATCCAATTTCTACTGATTTTTTAAATATTTTTAATTGAAAAACAAAAAATCAAAAATGTCACCGGATATCAAAATTTCAATTACATTTTTCACACCAAATAATGTCAGCAATCACTGGTTAAAGTAAGTCAAGTACGCCCCCTTACACCCTGAATATTTTTTAATGGTTATTTCGAAGTTTTTTTTTAATGCTAATTTCAACACTTTTTTATTTCTTCTGCCTTCAATATTTTTTTCGTGTGTTTGCATTTTCTAGAATATTGAGTAGAAAACGCCTAAAATATTTATACAAAAACACAAATTAAATTTGCTCAAATGTTGAATTATCTTCAAATAAATATTTTTAAATATTTCTCCACATTTTAAAACGTTAAAAAACTGTAGCTCAACCAAAAAACAATCTAAAATAATGGTTCAGCTAACAGTCAAGTTAATCTTTTAAATTTCATGCGTTCAAATAAAAGCACAATAAAAATAGTATTGTAATTCGAAAGGGAAAAATATAACACGTACGAATTGGTTGATGACTTTTACGTGCGTATTTCAACACAGGTTTTAAAGATTAACTAGTTTCTACATTAATAGGAGCTATGAGCAATGGGCTTAATTTAATACGTTACCGGTAATTAAATAAACCCATTATATATATAGGTTTTTGTCCAGTTAAGTAATATGAATTATGTAGGTTAACGGAAGAGGTAACATTTTGCATTTCGATGCATAAACGTCTTCTGAAACAATACTCTGCATTATGTTTGCTTTATTGGTTTTTAATTGAAGCGTGCTAACTTATTGTATATTGTTTATGAAATACTGGTTTGCATTTTTTCCGCGATAAAATATTTTCTGAAATCGCTGGTTTAACTTTGACACTAGATGAAACACTAGTTTCAAAGTATCGACCAGTTAACGTTGTTATTTTAATCGAAGGACATCATCTGGTCGCCTCCACAGACCACGTAGAATCATTTTATAAATTAAATAGAATTTTAGATTTCTATACAGGATGCTAAGTGACATACTTGACTTACTTTAAACAGTGATTTCTGACATTATTTAGAGTAAAAAATGTAATTGAAATTTTGGGCTATGGTGCCAAAAAGTAGGAATTGGATATGTATAGTCGAGGTGAGAGGTTGGGCGATTAATTGGTTGAGTGACCAGTTATGACAGGTTAAATTTTTTGAAGTGAAAACTTCTTTAGCACAGTTGTGATTTAAAACTCGATGAAACTAAAAAGTGACACTAAAAAGAGAAAACACATACATCTACAGGATTTAGCCTGCGAGAGAATGAGATAGAATAATCGGTCTCCTCTTTGTGAGGTGTTTCGTAGCCTCCCTAATCTTGTCTACTTTAATTTCTGAAGGTTTTATTTCTACTGCGTGTGAACTGCACACAATTTTTTTGTTTGTTTGGTTTGAAGAAAATTAATTTGAAAAAAAAAAAATTATAAAAGTTACCGAAGACCAGAATTCCTTTTTACATTTTTTTACTCCAAATACTGTCAGGAATCACTTGTTAAAGTAAACATGTTGTCCCTTAACATCCTCTATGTATATATATATATATTTAACAACATTAAAATAATGAAGTGCATCCTTAATCAAAGAGTTCCTCTTTTTTATATTTTTAGCAAGCTAACTTATTAATTAATACTCATCGTTACCATAGAAGAATTTTCAATGTAATGAACCGAAAATCATTCAGTTCAGCGATCTGAATAATATTCCATTCATAATATTACAATGCATTTGTATGTAGGTACATAACTGAAATACTAACGGTTGAATATTGCGCGATCAACCTTCATCTTCGCGGCGCTAAAACCCGTCTGAATACTAATAAGAAATCATCATCTAATTCTGATGACTATTGTTCACAGGTTATTGAGCTGGTCGACCTCTGGACTGCTGGACTAGAAGCGAGCGAACACATTTCCTACCGTCAACATGACAACCAAACACCCTATCCTTATAAAAATATGCCTTACCATCAGCTTGCTGATGGTAACAGCCCTGGGGTACGCTGAATCAGCCGGAATCAACAGTGAAAGGGTTGTTGTAACGGTAACGAAGCCTAGTGAAAATGATTTCATTCAGTCAACGATTCTGCTGTCTACCGATTCGACTCCCACCGTATGCAATCCTGGGAAAAAGTTTATGAATGAGTTTTCTTGGGAAGATTACTCTGTGGTCGGCTCCATGTTGGTCATCTCCTGCGGTATTGGACTGTACTATGCGTTCTTCGGCGAGAAACAGACCACTAGCGACGACTTCCTTCTCGGCGGGTCTTCGATGGGAACGTTTCCTATGGCCATGAGTTTGGCGGCAAGGTAACTACCATTTTTATGTTTAAATTTTTTTCCTTATTAGCTGCAAGAGGTGACGCGAAACGTGCCTTGATTTTCTATACATTGTAATAATGTAGTCCTTATTAAAAATGTATATGATTATAATATAATCATTCATTGAATTACACCGAACACAGTTAATAATAATAATAATTAGTTAATAATAATAATATCTAGCGCAGACCCGCGAAACATCACGGAATATTATAATTGTGAGATTTATGAATTTGAAAGTACTAGGCAATGATCCTGATGCAAATGTTTTATAAGTACGTCTGTAATATTGAAAATAATTAGAGAGAGGCATTAAGATTATGCCTCTATTAAAAGTCAATTGTTGTCAGATTTAAATCTGTAAACAAATTAAACCAAAGAAATACGATTAATTTATATAAATTAAAACATGGAATTATCATTTAAATAAAAAAGTTTAATTATTAAAATAAAATCGATTAATTCCCACAATCAGTTAAAATTTGTAGTTTTGGAATGTTTCACATCTTCACAGACAATCTTCATTAATATATTTGATGATGTTTGTTCAAAAATTTATAAAACCGATTGGAGTTTTTTTTAAGTAAAACTTCTTAACGCACGCCTGACTTGGGGAGTAAGCTGGTGAATGCGTGACGAGAGCGTTACGAAAAGTGTCGGGTGAGGCGAACGGAAGTTGAGAGAAAGATATAAGTTGATGAAGATAGAAAGAGAGAGAGAGTTACGTTTCGTATATTTACTGTAGGGGCAAGAAAGAGAGAGATGCGAGCACACATTTTCTTTCTCTCTTTCCCTCATAGCCAGTTAAATTTCGTATATCTAAGACACAGTGCAGGCCTATTGTCTGTATCACACTGTAGGAGCAAGAGAGAGCAGTGCGCGCGCACATTTTCTTTCTCTCTTCCTCTCATAGAAGTTTTACTTCAGTCGTGTGGTCTAAAGCACACTCGTATTTTTTTTTAAATTCAGAAATATTAAAGTATATCATACTAACGCGTTACTTATGTTTGATTTAATATTTTTTATTTATTAAAAAGGCCTTTTATTTTATCAAATACGGAAATGATTAATTTTGCTCATTAACAAAAAATTTCGAAAATGATTTTGCACATATACCTAAACATTATCAATTTTGTTTATTTTGTTGCTATAATGAATTATGTTCATTTAAATGATTGCACAATTGGCATCGATTTGTAGGTCAGAGAGCCAAGGGTAAAATCAAAACAATGATAAGTTAGTACACTTTTGTAAAGTGATAAAAAAAGGATGTGATTTTAGGTTAGTTTTTTTAAAAATATTATATAACGTTTCAAAAGTATTCAATTTTGTAATGGAACCACTAAATGTAGAAACTTTATTTAATTACTGCAGTACATAGGAACTTTATTTAATTTACAGTAGGTACGTAGGAACATTATTTAATTAATAATTCTGATATATCAGGTTGCGTCCAGTTGCATGCACAACTAATCTACTTGCGCTCAATTAGAACAACAATCCTTCAGCGAAGAATACGTTCATAAGTAAATTACTCATAGCATATCAACCCTTCACTTAAAAATATTAAGCACATCTAAAAAAACAAAGAAAAACATTTTTGAAGTGAAAATTCTTAACGCACGCTTGACTTTTAGGGAGTAAGTTGGTGAATGCGTGACGAGAGCATTACGAAAACGAGGCGAACGGAAATTGAGAGGGAGATATAAGTTAGTGAAGATAGAAAGAGAGAGAGTTACGTTTTGTATATTACTGTAGGTGCAAGAGATGAAAATATTAAAAAAATAATAATAATTGGATGATTTATATAGCGCCGTTTTTGTGAAAAATCACCTCAAGGGCGCTGCGAGCACACATTTATTTCTCTCTTTCTCTCATAGCCAGTTAGGTTTCGTATATCAAAGACACGTGCAGGCATATTGTCTGTATCACACTATAGGAGCAAGAGAGAGCAGTGCGCGCGCACATTTTCTTTCTCTCTTCCTCTCAAAGAAGTTTTACTTCAGTCGTGTGGTCTAAAGCACACTCGTATATTTTTTATTTTATTTATTTTTTCTTAAAAGACTTGTAGTGTCATTCGTAAGATGCAGATTTATGAATATTATAAGATGCAGATTTATGATATATTAACGCATGCATTATTCCCAGCTTTAGAAACATTAATTAAGCGAAATAAAATCAGCATTTCCCTTGGGAGTAACCGGATTGAGGTGGAACAGAATTGTTTGTTTAACGCAAACAGCCTTATAAATTATAGTCAATCCATTTAATTCAATGTTGGCGTAGCATAATCATTATTGGCAGCGTTATTATTTTTTAATCTCCAAAACATATTGACGAATAAAAAGCAAGTTGGGTTAATCCAGCGGCCCGCTGGAGGCGCTTCGGAAGGAGGTTTGGAACATTAATTTCGCAACGAAACCATCGGAACTGGTAACAGCCAAACCCGGCCCGCGTAAACCAGTATCGGTCAGTCAGCAGTGACGAAGATTGCCTTGTTGTTATTCTATGGGAAGGCATCTCTTGGATCGATTAATTGACATTGTTAACTGTAATCACTCCAGAGGGGAAGTGGGGCCCTTTAATTTCAAAGCAATTCCAGACGCGTTACATTGTCCGATCCGCCTCTAATTGTGGCCGTTGATTTTAACGCAATTGCGGCAAGGCGACGCGTGACGAGGAAACGGCCGGTGACACTTTAAAGGCGGCAAATTTTCACCGTTGAGATGAATTTATAATATGAAAATAGTGGTTTATAGTTTCTATGTTTCTATTGTTGTAATAATACTGTTTGTGCAAATTTTTCAGAGATCAGAAGTAAGATTCGCAAAGTCATGGTGATGGCAGATTGTTGACAAAATAAGAACGTAGTTTTGAAGTGAAACTTTTTTAGCACCGTTGTGATTTGAAACTCGATAAAAAGGAAACGAGTGACACTAAAATAAAGAGATAAACACATACGTAAGATTTAGCCTGTAAGAGAATGAGATATAATGAAATCTTACCAACGTAGTGCATCTATGAAGTATCGCGCTCGGTCGCTTTGATTATGAGCTCACTTTTCAAGGCTCCTATTGGTTGAGATTGTGTGGGTGAAGGCTTCATTTCTACCGCGTGTGAACTGCACTCGATTTTTTTTTGTTGAGCAATCTTACGTAATAAACCATAACTAGAAAATGTATTGTAAAAATGAAAATATTTTACGAATCATTATAATATATATACGAAAACACGTGGAAATAGATTCCCCGAAAATTAAGTGTTTTTATAAATAAAGTCTCATTGTAATTTAGAAAGTTGATTGCTTTTACACCTTGCAGTGATTTATCTAAACTAGAGAACAATTTTTTTCATTTAATTTACTTTGGAAGTACAAACTTCTTTAGCACCCTTGTGATTTGAAACTCGATGAAACGAAAAAGCGACACTAAAAAAAGAACACATACTGCAGGATTAAGCTTGCGAGAAAATAATAGGTGTTCTCTTTGTGCGGTTCTTCGTAGCCTCCCCACTCATATCTACTTAAGTTTTCTGAAGGTTTCACTTCAACCGCGCGCGAACTGCGCACATTCTTTTTTTGTGTGTCTCCTTTTGTGTGTGTATCTTCTCCAAGACAATTTTAATTTTGTGTAAAAAATGTATTTTGCTTCTGTCATTTTTTAATTTAAAAAAAAATAATCATAGAAATAAGAAAATAACATTTTCATTTATTCAACTAGAAATACCAACATAAAATACGTTTTACATTACATTACACTTCAAATACATTACATTACAATATTATTCACTTTCATTGTTTTGATGATAAAACATAAAAAATAATATATTTTTTGAATCTACTAGACTTTTTTTTTCATTTTTAGTGTTGTTTGGAAGGCAATTACATAAATTGCCTTCTTCGTAACCAATGGATTGCTTACCGTAGTAAGTACAGTGTTTAAATGTATGTTATCGTGTTGTCGTAGCATTTATGTAATTGGGACTTTTTAATGAATTCTGTGTTTGTATGTATGAGTATTGAGTATATTACATATTTTGCATATAAGGAGACGTATGGAGACTATATTCATATAGTTTTAATAATGTTAACAGTTTTGTTTCCATTTATAATTTTTTTGTGGATCTGAAGGGAAATAGCTTTTTGATTATATTTTGTGTACAACATGTAATTCATTTACAAAAAAAAAAATTGGCTTCTTCGACGTCTGTCAACTATTATTTTAGTTTAAGGCGGCACTCTTGAAACGCACGGCGCTGAAAAAGAAGAAGATGGAGAGATATGTAATTACGATTGTTGGACAGAGCGCGCTAATATTTAAGTCGCAGCGAAAATTGCGAAAAAGCATGACTCGTTTAAAATAGAGCAAAAAATCTCATGGAACGTATCTTAAGTATCATTTAAAGAAACATTGTGAATTTTTTCACAAATATAACTTGTAAAATAAAAGAAATAGACTTGTTTTAAATAATTTTCGGAGCATACTTTGCGATTTTTTTCTATCGAGGGAATTTCATATAATTTGCGTTTCGGCGTGGAACATATCTAGATATTATCTTCAAAAATAACATATATTTTTTTAAGAGCTTAAAAACTTCAAATGTTTAAGGGAGATATGTAAGAAATCGGTCGAAATTCGAATAGTGGACCCTTAAGAATGTTGTCCATTGACCCTGTTTAAATACTATACCAAGTAGAATACTTTCAAGGGGTACCTCAAATTATTTATCAGCTTCCCGGGATGTCATCTTGTTACTTGCAACTTGTTCCGTTGCAATTCGCAACATTTCAGAGTTACGATTTTTTAGGTACCTTCTTTGAATATTCATCACAC
This sequence comes from Glyphotaelius pellucidus, assembly GCA_936435175.1. Taxonomy (NCBI): domain Eukaryota; kingdom Metazoa; phylum Arthropoda; class Insecta; order Trichoptera; family Limnephilidae; genus Glyphotaelius; species Glyphotaelius pellucidus. Next base: position 9,325,324 of record OW386542.1, read on the forward strand.
ATTTAAATGTCATCTCGTTTTTGCATTTTCGTCTAATTATGAGATCTCTGCATATTTTTCTTTATGACCAGTAAAATATAAAAGACCTCATTTGCTATATGTATTATTGCATTTACAACTAACTAGTTTGTTTTAAAGTAAATTAAAATATTTATAGGACACACATTAAATGATTTTTTCGGCTTTAATATTATTTCGAAAAGTTTGTCAGTTCATACAGATGTTGCTAAGTACAGAATCCGTTCTCTCATCAAATATTATATCAAGTCTGGCGGCAAAGTCCCATGGACAAGATATCTTGATATCTAGTGTGAAAAACACAGGGTGTTAAGGGACGTACTTGAATTAATTTAACCAGTGATTTCTGACATTATTTGGAGTAAAAATGTAAATGAAATTTTGTGCTCCAAATCTTGGTGAGCTTGTTAGGCTCTCGACTAGCAATCTGAAAGTTGCGAGTTCGAATCCCGACGTGCGCAATTGTATTTTATTTGATCAATTTTTGTTATATTACAATTTATTCTTTAAAAATAAATTTAATATATTTGCGGCACATTCCAGAGTGGAAGGGACTTTTAGTATCGCCCTAATGTGAGACCACCATTCAGATTGAAACGTATGCACGTGTTGCGTGTTTGGGACCAGATCCAAATGGCCAGATTCTTCTCCTTCTTCCTCATCTCCTTCTCCTCTCCACTACCTTTAGCTTCACAATCTATCCCAATTGGGGAAGCCATAGTCTCATTGGCTCTAGACGGGAGCAGTAATCACTAAAAAGTACAATAAAGAAAGCCCTGATAGTGCCATAATTTGACTTATGAAGATAGCTTGAAATCCGGGTCTGGTAACAAAATTTAAGCATGAAGACAATATTGGTGAAACTCAATCGAAAATCTGGAGACAGAAACAACAGAAAAATATATTGGCATCTCTGGGACACGAACCCTAAAATTTAGGGTTTAGTGTAGAATAATAAAGTTTAGGGTTTAGTGTAGTAAGTTTTGTGGGGTTAGTGTCCAGAGGTGCCAATATATTTTTCTGTTTTTTTTTGTCTCCAGATTTTCGATTGAAATTCGCTAATTATGGTCTTCATTTGATTAAGTATTACAATTCGAGGTTATACTCATAAAGTAAATGAAAAAAAAGAAATTAAAGCAGGGCTCTACTGAAAGCATCTTCCTTGAAGGAAGCACAAATGGTGTGCTATTACAAATTTATTTAAATGGAAAACATTAAAAATCTTTTCTTTCGTACTTTGTGGGGTTTTGACCTGGTGACCTCAGGTCTCGTGGCCAAGGATCTAGTGCTCCGCCGCACCGTGGAGGTCGTTGTTATTGAAAAATTAGCGATTCGATTTGGCTTCTGCCATGACAATACTAATTATGCAGAATAGGCAGTTTATTGGACGGTCGTAAAGAGCCTATTCTATAGTATCAGATGGTTGACACCTCATTTTACTATTCCTACCCCCGCAATACATGTTACAAAACACTAAAGACATCTCTTCTACCTTTGCTAATTCTACTAGTGTTTTATTATTATTTTCAAGTATCTACATTATTTATAACAATTAGTAATAAATAGTTGACAATCCACCAGCTGAAGTTTACTAGGCGTTGTTCTGGATTATGAATGTTCTGGAGTAAAGTTTTGAGTATGTGAACAATTCTAGTATACCTGATAACTGGCAATTGTTTTAAGGTGGAAATAACATTATTGTTAAGACTGAAAAACTTCATTTTTATGTACTTGTTTCACTTGATCGTGCAGCGTCTTTCTCGGGTGTCCTAGACTTATTCTTCCACATTCACTTCCACATCGTTCTTCCACGACATTCTTCTTAAACCCCTTTCTACTATCATTGTGTACACCTCATTTTACAACACTTAAGTATTTGATTCACTTGATGGTGCAATGCCTTCTTCAGGCGTCTCTGATTTCTTCTACTATTCACTTCCAGGTCATACATTCTCGTTACACCCCTTTTTTCGGTCACACATCACCATGCACCTCACGTATCTTATTTTACCACACATGATTCTGATTTTGATTCATGGAAGATGCTCTGAGGAACTAGCGTCATTGATCTCTTCGGCACTGGTGCATAGTCGGAAGACACGCTAAACGCGCGCCCAACATATGCACACGGTTGACATTTGTCACAAGAGAACGGGTCGTTTTTTCGACTCGTTCTTGAGTTCAACAGCTCGGCTATGGAACGATTTGCCGGCTTCTGTATTTCCTCCCTCATACAACATGGGTCTCTTCAAGACCAATGTTCATTCCTTCCTCTCCTCAAAAAGATCCTCCACACAGCATCCCAGATGACATGGGCCCTGAGGGAAATTATTTTCCTCAGGGCCTCCTGTGCGGAGTTAATGTAAAAAAAAAATGTCTTCCTCGGACACCCAAGACTTTTTATACCATTCATTGCATGAGTATCATGAATAGAGACCGGAAAACATGTTACCTATATTGTTATGCATTTTTTCACCGTTTTTGTTTACTGTTTTGTTTTCTTATTGTTTCCTTGTTTTCTTTTGAAAAACAGAAAGCTCAGCATTTCGTTCCCGGAAAATTAATCTAATAATTTTGGCGATTTCAGCATATTTCTTGCATTTTTTTATTTTTTTCCTGAATCACTTTTCTTCAAGTTTTGGTGCACATAAATGCAAATACTTTATTGACTTTGTATTTTTAATGAAATACATTGTTACAAATAAAAAAACAGTTACAGTCAAAAAACACAAAAAAGTGACATTTAGGGACTCCGAAAAAGAAAACAAAAATGCTTATAAGATGACTAAATGTATAGAAAAAGTTGCATTGGAATTCGACGGCAAAAATATGGAAAAATCATTGTTCACATTGATAAAAAAAGTGATTCGCAGTTTCCCCACTCTGTCTAGTTTTTTAAAGTTTTCACTTCTACTGCATGTTAATTGCACACTGATTTTTTTACGATTCAAACAAAACCTTTAATTGACATTTTATTTATTTATTGTGAATTAACACCCATTAACGGCTTTTAAATAGAAATTACAACAATTTGAATGGAAACAGAATATACACAGAAAATAAAAAAATATTCATATTACAAAAAGTAAAAAAGTGATAGCATAAAGTACAAAGAGTAAGCTATTAAAATACAAATATGAAGAAAAAAGAAAACTTTGTTAAAAAACAACAAATTTGATATTCATATCATTTCTTTCGCGGAAAAGGGATTAAATGTATAATGACATATTTTAATTACAAAAAACAACAGTGCACGATGCCTTAATCAACACGGACTCCAAATGTAACAGGGTCAATTGATGAATATTTCTTTAAATCATCACAATTTTATATTGTTTATTTTTTGTGACTCAAATTCATGTCTTAATTGAACTTCCGCCATCGTATTATAATATAATTTGATTAGAAAAAAAATCAATGGCTATTAATTCAATATTGTCGCCTACTTATGCAAACCTTGACCGGTATAGGCCAATGGTAATTCGTAAAAAATCAAAACGTAAAACACAAGGTTTTTTTAACCTGAATACATATATTTTCAAATGCCTTTTAAAACTTCTTGACATGATAACGTCTTATAGATCGATGAACGCTGGCTGCACTCACGAAAAAGCATGACTCATTGTCACGTTCCGAATGAGCCGAGCGTACAAGCGAGAGCGCGGAACAAGCATTCGGCCTAAGCGTTCGGCTTGTGACGCATCTATCTCTCTTCCACTCCATCGTTATTACGTAACGTAAATCGACTTTACAGACAACCATTTTTTTTTTGTTTCATTGAGGATTGAATTTTCCTTCCCAGCTTAAGCCAAATCCCAATTGGACAGTACCGACATTTATTTTGTGTATTAACTGCTGCAATCTTGAGTTGTGCGTGAGTGCCACCAAAGGTTCATAGAATGCATTGTCATCGACAACGGCTCTATCTGCAGAATTTCAGCTCGATCGGACGTCGGGGAGTGAGTTAATTTCCTCTTCCAAGATTCCACTATTTTTTTATACATTGACTCCACATAGGAAAAAAAATTCCTTCAGAGCATATGTGAGAGCCTTCATGGTCCCGAGGTAAAACTCTCGACTCACAGTTCGACTCACGCGAGTTCGAATCCGGCGTGCGCAAATAAATTTCATTTGGTTAATTTGTGGTATTTCACAATTGATTAATTAAAAATAATATATAGTATATTTGCGGCACGTTCCAGAGTGGAAGATACTCTCAGTATTGTCCTGGTGCAAGACCATAGTTCAGAATTGAAACGTAGCATGAAATGGCTTGAGTCATGTTTGGTGACCAGATCTGAATAGCCAGGTACTTCCCCACCTTCCTCTTCCCCATCTCCTTCTCCTCAGCACTAGCATCAGCCTCATGACATACCCCAATTGGAAATGCCATAGTCTCACTGGCTCCAGATGGGAGTAACTCTTGTGCGGTATTCATATAAAAAAAAAATCATCTTTGGGAATGCAGTGTTGATGATTTTTTTGTCGAAAAGAAGGAGTGAATCTGGGTAAAAGATCCATGTCGTAGAAGGGAGGAAACGCAGAGGCCAGCAAATCGTTCCCGACTGTACACCGGTGCCGAAGGAATCGATTCATTGATTCCTTCGTTCATTCCCACATTCTTCAAGAAAACGATATTCAAATAGACTTATTTAAAAATATATCGAATGGGTTAGGATTTCTTCGGGATTCAGTATAGACGACCATTGTGAATAGATTCAAACAGGTTTTAAATTTCTTATGTTTAACGTACACCTTATACTGTTATCGCGATTATTATTGCGGTTTTTATTAATAAAATACTCGATGTTTTTGCCAGTAAACTCGCGTGCCGAATTAAGAATGTTTTTTTTATTGTTTTTAAGTCATTCAGCAAGTAACAGTCGTTAAAATTGCGCGCCAAGGCACTAGCAATTGAAAATATTTCAACGCGTGAGATTGGTAAGAGTTATGCAGTGGGTTTGTTCCCACAGGACTGTTTAAATATTGTCCACTCCAGGTCAAGATTATATACCGAGCTTCTACCGAATTATGTACAGAAATACTGACAGAATTTCGTAAACAGATAACATTGTAATTTGCCTATAATTATCGAAAAATTGTTGCTTCGCTTGAGTCCACAATTAATATTATTTTCACTGAAAACATTGTGACGTAGTTTTTTAATAATATTTTAAATTTTAGAAATTAATCAAAAAAATCCATTTTTAATACAACTATTTGAATTTTTCTTTTGTTGGTTTGAATGAAGTGGAATCTTGGAAATGGAAATTAGCTCCCTTCCCGACGTCCGATCGAGCTGAAACACAGCCGATAGATTCGTTGTCGATACTATGCATTCGATCAAGTGAATCACGCACACGCACACGCACACGCGGAAAAGTATGCACTTTTTTCACCAGTAGTCAAAACATTTTTTTTTAAATTTGAAAAGACATTTGAAAATAGATGGATTAAAGTAAAAACACTTTTTACGGGTTGATTTTTAAAAACTTACGTTAACTCATATTAGTCTCATTCTTAACTTTTAAGTTAAATAACAAAAACATCTTCCTCATGTGAGGCGCTCAGCGGAAGAGCGGCCCAAGCCACAAAAATTCGTAATCAGCGAAAACATTATTTGTTATATATTTTTGTCATATCTATGAAGCCACACTGGCCCAATTGTAGTTTTCACTCTTTCTTTTAAATCAGTGAAAACTAAAATTGGGCCACTGTGGCTTCAGATGTGACAAAAATACATAAAAATATGATGTTTTTGCCACTCTTCCGCTAAAATTAGACAAATATGTGAGATTATCTTCCATGTCAAAGTCTAGGCATGTTAGTCTCATTCTTAATTTTTAAGTTACATAATAAAAACATCTTCATTTTATGAGGCGCTCAGCGGAAGAGTGGCCCAAGCCACAAAAATTTGTAATCAGCGAAAACATCATTTGTTATATATTTTTGTCATATCTGTGAAGCCACAGTGGCCCAATTTTAGTTTTCACTATTTCAAAGATCATTTGAAATCAGTGATGATGTTTTCGCCACTCTTCCGCTGAGCGCCTGATATAAGAAATTTAGAAAAATATTTGAGATTGTCTTCCATGTCAAAGTCTAGGCCCTCTATTCAGGCGGTGACAGTAACTCCAGACTTTGTTACAAGTATACCGAACAGACTTATAAATTCTAATTAATTTTACAGCACTCCAAATTCTCCTCATTGTTAATTGCTCACTTATATTGGCACAACTACGCCTACAATCACGAATCACTAACGCATCAATAAATAATTGAGAAACTTTTCCTCCCGACTTCAGGCGGCTTGCGGAGAGGCTCAGCCGGTGTCCGACCGCCGGTCTCTTTACGGTCTTTACCCGCCGAATCCAGAACCAACCAGACTAAACTGACCGGGACCGAACGCAACAGAATAAAACAGAATGTTGTTTCCTACGCTTTTTATTCGAATACTTCCCAATATCCATATTTTACATCATGTTATGCAAATATACGAACTTACCACCAAAATACCTTAACCAACATTTTTGGCCAATTACATTTTTATTAAAGTTTTTTTAAAGACATCCAATGTTGTGTTTTTAGTAAGGCGAGCGTATTTATATTAGTTAATTAAAAAATTGCGTTCTTTTATGAAAAAAAAACAATGAACGTTTTTTAATCGCCGGTAAATAGAGTTTTGTTATTGTTATCAACCAACTGTAATATTATTATGTAGACGCAATTCATTTTAAGGCGAAACATAATGTGAAATTACTATTTTCGATCAATTTTTACGACGAATCGGTTTATATTATGATAAAAAAATGTTTGGATAAAATGGTTCCATGCCAACTCAGAATCAAGTCAACTCAAACACCTCTTTGAGAAGTCATTAAAGGCTATGAAAAAAATACGAGTGTGCTTTAGACCACACGACTGAAGTAAAACTTCAATGCTCTCTCTTGCTCCAACAGTGTGATACAGACAATAGGCCTGCACTGTGTCTTAGATATACGAAACGTAACTGGCTATGAGAGAAAGAGAGAAAGAAAATGTGTGCTCGCGACTCTCTCTCTTGCCCCTACAGTAATATACGAAACGTAACTCTCTCTCTTTCCATCTCAACTTCTATTCGCCTCGCCCGACATTTTTCGTAACACTCTCGTCACGCATTCACCAGTTTACTCCCCAAGTCAAACGTGCGTAACGAAGTTTTACTAAAAAAAATTTAAAACAGCCGTTAACCTAACCAAACGTAACATATTTAATCAATTTTTTACATATCTTCCTCTCATTGAAGTTTTATTTCAGTCGTGTGGTCAAAGCACACTCGTATTTTTTGATCAGTAGTTGATTAAAAAAATTAATTTTATTGGACATAAATTTTAAGCAAACGCTGAGGGGCAGAGAATCATCGGTTTTTGGAGACTAATGATTAATGACGACAAAATGTAAACGAGGGTTCAAGCACTTGTCTGTAAAGAGTTTGTTTTGTTTTGCACGGAGATTAATAGAGTCAAATTGCGCGAAGTTTCGCAACGGATTTGTAAATGAAAAATGTGTGTTTTATTAAATGGGCCAAAAAATATTATAATCACCAAGAAACAACAAACAAATTAAGTGCTTTGACAACAATATCGCCTCGTTGGGCCTACACTAAATTTGTGACAAGTTTGTTTGGCGTTTGAAAAAATGTATATGGATCAATAAAGTATTGCCCTGTTTAAATACGCGATCGGCGATCACCAATCAAAACCAATCGATCAACTCTCCTCGTGTGGTCAAATCAACTTTTATTAGACAAATGAAACTTTACGACTATAACACCGAAGTGCCTTGAACAGTTGATAAAACAAACAATAGTTTTCGACCTTAATTTTTTTAAAGTAAAAAACAAATGAAAAATTCGATTTGACAAAACTATAAACTCAAAATTTTATAATAATGATCTTTAAAGTGAGCTACATACTGAGAAAATTAAACATTGGTATTTTATGAATGATGGTATTTCATCTCTCACTCCGTGGTCGAGGGGCAGGGCTTTTGTTCAGCAATCACGAGGATACGGGTTCAAATCCCGGCGTGCGGTAATATAAAAAAACGAGTGTGCTTTAGACCGAAGTAAAACTTCTTTATGCTTCGTTCACCTCACCCGATCACAAGTTTCGTAACGTTCTCGTCACGCATTCACCAGCTTACTCCCTAAGTCAAGCGTCTGTAAATAAGTTTTACTTCGGGTATGTTTTTAGGTTTTCACGGCCAAAAGTATTTTTGTTATTTGTTTTTGGGGTGTTATGCCGTGTTCGCTACCTCCTTCTTTAGCCAACGTTTCGGACAGCGTTACAGTGTCCGAAATGAGCTCATCTGCCCTGATGATGGACACTGTAACGCTGTCCGAAACGTTGGCTAAAGAAGGAGGTAGCGAAACACGGCATAACACCCCAAAAACAAATAATAAAAAAAGTTCTACTTCGTTAATGATATTTCATTAATTTGTTGTATTTTACAATTTTATTGTTTTAAAATAATATATATCGTATTTGCGGTCCGTTCCAGAGTGGAAGTTACTCTCAGTATCGCCCTGGTGTAAGACCACCATGCTTGAAATGGTTTTAGCTGTGTTTGGTGACCAGATATGAATAGCCAGGTACTTCTCTAACTTCATCTTCCTCTTACCCATCTATTTTCTCTCCCCACTCCCTCAGCCTCACAACATACCTTCATTGGGGATGCCACAGTGTCACTGGCTCCAGACGGGAGCAATTGAGAAAAATATAAATTAATGAAGAAGAACTGAGAGTATCTTCCACTTTGGGAGACAAAATAAAAGGATTATCGTCCTGGTGTAAGACCACCATTAAGATTTGAAACTTTACTTGAAATGGTTTTAGCTGCGTTTGGAGACCTGGTATGAATAGCCAAGTACTTCTCCAACTTCATCTTCCTCTTCCTCAACTCTTTCCTCTCGCCAATACCTTCAGTCTCTCAGACAGGAGCAATTGAGAATCTTGTTAGGTGTTAAAAAGGGCGTCTTAAAAAGGTCACATTAAAAAAGGGCGATACTGCGACAAAATAAAAGGAGTAAATTTCATAACGGCAGTGCTCACATATAGAGAGTCCGCCGCTTCAGAAAACGGATTTCTGCTGTATAAAATATGCATATTTTTTTAAACAAGCAAGAACGAAAACACGAGGAATTTGAATTACGCGGTCATTTAACTCTTCAAATTGCCAGAACTTTTGGGTAACAAATTGCTTCAACGAATTTTAGGGTAAATAATTAGCACGCATCACGCCAGGCATGTAGTGCAAAAGGACCATGCATTCGTTAATCGGTTTTTTAGTATAAATAATGATTTAAACGCGTATTTTACGCTAGTTTCATTTATTTTCTTTGCTCAAACTGCGATAAAATATCAACATTGATAAGTCGATGTTTCGGACGGTTACATTATAAATTAAAAGGTTTTTGAAGCGAAAAATTCTTTAGCACCGTTGTGATTTGGAACTCGATGAAACGGAAAAGAGCGACACTAAAAAGATACAAATACATACATCTATAGGATTTAGCCTGCGAGAGAATGAGATAGTAACGAAATATTTATTTAATTCACGGGTACTTGGTTCCAATATAATACGAAAGATCGACAGTCCCATGCAAGTCTCCTTTGGTGTAGTAGTATAAAGCACCTGACGAACCTCTGCAGACATTTAGCAGACCAAGGATCGAATCACACGAAATCCGAATATATATATATTTTTTTGTAAAATCAATATCCAATCTTCGAACCACTCCAAAGTGAACAGGCAAAAGAAAACGCAAACATTAACAAGATGACAAACCTTCACATTGATACAAAAGTGCTTCGTAGTCTCCCCATTTTTGTCTACTTCAGTTTTCTGAAGGTTTCACTTCTACCGCGTGTGAATTGCACACTCTGATTTTTTTAAATGATGTCTTTTTTAATATCTGATATTGGTAGATGCTCTTAATACCGCCCCTGTTGAAGCCAACCATTTAGAATCAAAACATTTCTTGAAATCACTTTAGCCGTTTTTAGTTATCAAATATGAAAAAAAAGTCGTGCTTAATATCATTTGAGTGGGAGATTCTCTCAGAATCCATCTGGTTGAATACCATCATAGAATAAAGTTGAAAACTAGAAGTTTCTTTTATTAGTTTAGTTTTGTTTCTTTTGACCGGTCAGTGGTTGAATGAGCATCGCGTTTGGGTCCCATCCGGGCGTCCCGTGTTCGATTCTTCGACTGGCTAAGTCCTCCATTACAACACAAGCAACATTTCCGGCTTTCTGTGGTGGTAGTAGGAGATTTTCAAACATTGTTGGGTTATTCGTAACCTGGGAATGTTTGTCTTTCTTTAAAAAAAAAAATATATATATATAAATATAAATTTGTATGGAAACAAAATAGGTGTTCTATCTCATTTACATTCACATGACATCGTAGATCTCTCTGAAAAATTTAAGCCAAGGCTTGGTTAATTTTTTTTTTTAAATACCTTTACTGAGGAAAATGTTCTGGTTTTCTCAGCAGCTGAATACTGTGCTCCAGTATGGGCTAGAAGCGCCCACACTTCCATGGTCGACGTTCAGCTTAATGCCACAATGAGAACCATAAGCGGAACGTTAAAATCTACGCCTCTGCCTTGGCTCCCCGTACTTGCAAATATAACCCCGCCAAATATCAGGCGAGAGATTGCAACACTAAGGGAGTACAAGAAGGCGCTGCAAAAAAGCGCAATACCTTTGCACGATGATGTCGTCTCTCACCCGGCACGCCGCTTAAAGTCCCGAAAACCCTTCTGGACAGAAGGAGAAAGACTCCTCCATTCACCTCTCACCCCAGAAGATAGGTGGAAGCTTGAGTGGCAATCGGCCAAGGTGAAAAATGCTCATCTCGTAAAAGACCCCACTGAGAGACAGCCTGGGTTCTCACTGCCTCGCAAACTCTGGTCTGCCATCAATAGAATAAGGTGCTCCCATAGCCGTTGTGCCCATATGATGTATAAATGGGGCCTTAAAGAGTCGGAGATGTGTGAATGCGGTGAAGTGCAGACCACTGAACATGTGGTCAACGAATGCCTGCTCCATTCATTCTCCGGCGGGATTGATGAGGTCCACAGGGCAACGCCTGAGGCCCTAGACTGGCTCGCAGACTTAGATGTCCCACTCTGACCCCCCCACCATACGAAAGAAGAAACTGAAGAAAATAATTTCCATCAGGACCTTTGCCATCTTTGAAGATGCTGTGTAGTGGGTCTATATAGAGGGAGGTATACATACATATCATGTAACTTTTTGAAGTGAAACTTCTATAGCTCGGCTATGATTTGGATTTCGGAAGAAATGGAAATGACGATTACCGCACCTGCGACACATCAACTGCGCTCATCGGCCGCTTTGGTAACGATGTCACTTTTAAAGGCTCTCCTATTGGTTGGGATATGAAACGGAAATTACGCGAGGTCTGCAATTGGTTGAGATTGTTTTTGTAAAGTTTCGCTTCTACCGCGTGTAAACTGCACTCGAATTTGTTTAAGCAAAAAATCAAAAGTTTGAAATTAAATGCATATTTTATCGAGATATATGTATATACGGTAGTCAGAACAGTAACCGCAATTTTATCATCTTTGTCCGACTAAACTATGGTCAATAGAACTCCAATAATTATGTAAAACGTAAAAAGTAAGAAAAAAAATACAAATTAAATGTAAGCAACTTCACTTATTTTGTGACCAGGAATAATAGTACTTACACGATGCCTGTTGAATAAACCTGTTGCCCGCTCGGATACTCCAAAGGGAAAAATATGACTCAAAGGTTTATTCAATTTTTAACCGGCTCATTCGAGAAATTCTCAACCCGGTGTCTTGTGGTTCATACCAGATTCGGGTTGTTTGTCAACAAGTTGTTTGCCATTATTGACAAAACATAATGAATAGCCTGCCTATGTGACTCAGAACAGACTAATCGCCTAGACTTACCTACTTACAGAAATTGAGGTGGTTATAATATAAACCTAAATACTAAATAGAAGACGATTTGTAGTAATTTGGGATTTTTAGACATACTAATGACGGCTTTGCAATTTTGATAACTTATTTCATTTAGTTTTTTTAGTGGGTGTTATGTATGTAATTTTTTTATTGAAGCATTTTTTCGATAATTATTTTTGAAGTGAAACTTCTTTAGCCCCGTTGTGATTTAAAATTTGGATGAAACGGAAATGACGCATTGCAGTACGGAGCGTTAAATTGCGCTCATTGGCGGCTTTGATTATGACGTCACTTTTCAAGGCTCCTGTTGGTTGAGATATGAAAAGGAAATGACGCATTGTAGTACCTACGGAGCGTCAAATTGCGCTCATTGGCCGCTTTGATTATGACCTCACTTTTTAATTCTCCTATTGGTTGAGAATGTGTGGGCCAAAGTTTCATTTCCACCGCGTTGAACTGCACTCGTTTGTTTTAAACTCAATTATCTACATGTTGTATTTTAATTTATATTAAAAATAAGCTTAGGTGTTACAATTGTCCCATCTGACACACTCTCTGGCAAGTTAGTATATTAAGTATTATTAATAAAAAGAAATATAAAAAATAGAGTGCACTTCACACGCGGTATAAGCGAAATCCTTAGAAAACTAAAGTAGACAGGGATGGGGAGACTATGAAGCACTTTTTTATCAATGTGAAGAATGATTTTTTCCATATTTTTATCGTCGAATTCCAGGGCATCTTCTTCTAAACATTTGGTCATCTTATTAGTATTTGTGTTTTCTTCTTCAGAGTAGCTTTCTTTGCCTGTTCATTTTGGAGATCGGCTGAATGTCTGGCCGCTAAGGTTCGTCAGGCACTTCATACCACTAGACCAAAGGAGCCTTACGTGGGACCGTGGATTAATTTATTAATTGATTATATTTTATTCAAATTATGTTCCAATATTCCAAATATTGTAACCGAGTACCCGTGAAATAAATACATATTTTATCGCTATCTCATTCTCTATTTTATTGATGTTTTTCTATTTTAACCGCTTGCTTCTGTTTCATCAAGTTTCAACTCACAACGGTGTTAAAGAAGTTTTCACTTCAAACACTAATCGGCCTCTTGATGTGTGTTTTAAGCATTTTAATTTTATATGCATAACGTCTTCATTAAAAGTCTTAAAATATTTTATTACAAAAAAATTTAAATACATAAAAACAAAAACTGCTGGATCTTGTAAAAATAGGAGGACAATTTGTCTTGGCCTGAGTTCGCAAAAAGGTGCCCTTGAAAATTAACGCAAAAGCAAAAAACGCATATAAGCTGAAAATTCCTGAAAATTCTTGACAACACCAGGAGATTAAATTCAAATCATGAAAATTGCGGATATTTTTTGAAAATACACGGAGTTTCCTTATAATTCTTGATAGATCTGGTTAATTCCTGGTAAGTCTTGATGATTCCCAAAGATTTCGCTTGATTCCTAAAACAATTATGTGTTTGCAGCTTCATCACCGCCATAGAACTCCTGGGTAATCCGGCGGAAATGTACAGCTACGGTTCACAGTTCTACCTGATCTGCTGTGCATTCTTCATCATCGTCCCTATCACCAGCTATCTCTACCTGCCCGTCTACATGAAACTCCGGCTGACTTCTTCCTTTGAATACCTGGTAAGATCAGTGCTATTTCCGCTTACATTCACATACAAAAGATCCCTACACATGTGCAAATATTAACATTTCAGTCCTCCTACTTCCTCCGATGCTTCAATTTCACTTCAAGCAGTCTATATATACCTCTCTCTCGGCCTCTATCTCTGGTTCGCTTCCCTCAGGGCGCTAACCCGGTTATAACTTTCGGCGTTCTATGGCATTTTCCACATACTCATCAATTTCTGGACCCACATCAGTCCATCTTTAGACCTTTAGATCCTTATGATCTATATGATTTTAAATTTAAAGTTCATGATGCATCTTGACCCTACAAGACTATTTTTCTGGGGTAGTCAAAAGATATGTTTGATTGTTTAATTAGAAGTATTTTAGTTTTCTCCTTTAGAGACCAGCACCTTTACATATTAATCCAAAAAAACATAACTTTAATACTACACAACTGCCAACCCTGTAAAAATCGCAAGTGCACCCCACTGTTGAATATGGCAGCCACCTCTGGTCTGGAGTCCCAAAATACCAAAAAAATCCCTAGACTTTGTGCAGAAACGAGCGGTTCATTTGATAGATTCTCCTAACTTAACAAACGGATTGCAATCTTTATAACTCAGGTGGGAATGCTGTCCTTGTTTTACCGGTATTACAATGGAAGATGCTCCGAGAAACTAGCGTCATTGATCCCCTCGGCAACGGTACATAGTCGGGAAACACGCAAAAACACGCGCCTAACATTTGTACACGGTTGACATTAGTCTCATGAGAACGGGTCGTTTCTATGACTCGTTCTTGGGTTCAACAGCTCGGCTGTGGAATGATTTGCCGGCCTCTATGTTTTCTCCCTCCTACAACACGCGTCTCTTCAAGACCCATGTTCACTCTTTCCTCTCCTCAAAAACACCCTCCACACAGCATCTTCAAAGATGACGTAGGCCCTGAGGGAAATTATTTTGAGTTAATGTAAAAAAAATAATTGACTGAGTGTAGTGGAAGTATTATTTCAACTCGACTGTTTGGAATTTCATCTATATGTATAATTTGTTTGTACCTTCCGTTTCTTTTTACTATTCAAGCAAGCCAATAGTTAATTTTGACTAGGTGGCTAAATATAATTTATAGACGTAATTTTGTTTTGAAGGTTAAGAATGGAGAAGAGAAAAAGGTGCAAGATTTCGTCAGCCTTAGAATTAAACTGCAGATTTATATAAAATACAAAGTCACGCCGTCACAGACACTTTTTTATATATTACAATGCTTAAATATCAAACCTTACAAAATAACGGAACATCAGTTTCGAAAAAAGCCCCATTCGCTTTTCCTACTCTTCAAGGCTGAATGTTGATAGATCTTGATGATATTTTACACACTTGACGTTATAAGAGGAAACTTACTGTCTATATCTGATTTCGATGCCTGGTAAACACTGACGAGTAAAACCTTAAATCGTAAAACTTAATTAACAAAGACAAAATAAAGACAATCTCAACGGAAAATAGAAACAGAAATATCAGAAAAGGCTAATATAATATTATTAACAAGTCGAATGAAAACTATATAATTATTTTAATTTTAACTTCGTGAGTTAAACCTCAAATTGCAATATTTAATTACTGAATTACATCATAACCTCAAATTGTAATATTTAATTAATGAATTAAATTACTTTATTAGCGACTCTCAAACCAAAATTTGAAATAGAAAAATCACAAAAAGGTAGATGGCTCTTTCTTCTTTTTAGCCTACATAAAGTTGTCTCGACCAGTTAGTGGAGAAAAATTCAACAGAATTACCAATACTGTTATTTAATAATTACTTTAAAATATACTCTACTAAGACGTAACGACTGCGTGCGTTTAAAAAAAAATATGTGTTTCTATTTTTGTAGTAAAAATGATGTTACAGAGTTGGAACTCCTCGTGATAGTAGTATATTTCATACAAATCACGGTTGTCTTTTGCCACCTCGACTTGCGTATATTCTATAATGTTACAAAAAAATGATATGACGGCATAAAATATAAAACTATTTTTAAACTCCAAAAGGTATAACCTATCAAGTAACAGCGATTATTATTTTGAATGACGTTTAATAAAATATTTTTAAAAATCTCAAAAACTTGTCTTCTACAACTTTATGTCGTACGTTAATTCTGTCACGTGAATTGTGAATTGAATCATTCAAAATAGGTATACACGCAGCTCGGGTTCGTCATCCCCAATAGGCATTTTAGGCCTCCTTCCCCCCTTGCTACAATTTCGCTTCTGAGATTCAGAGAGATTCATTTATAATAAAAACAAAATGTGACAGAGTGGTTGAAATGTGATAGAGTGGTAAAAGTTATGTAGATTAAAAAGAATAACAACCCAGGTCACATGTCACATCTAGAAAACGAACCCTATTAATGAAGATAATTAAAATTTTCGATTAAGAGTCGCTAATATTATCTTCATTAATTGAATATAATATGAATCATTCAATATTATTTATTCTCCTCGTGCCTGAGCGAAAAGCCCGTGAATGAAATATTGCCCTCCGCTACCTACTTTATGCTTGCGGTATATTAATACACAGTATTAATTAATACATTTAGCACATGAGGATCGCCATCTAATTCCGTCCACTAATCTGAACCAATTGAGACAAATTAATGAAAAGATTAATTCAGTAAAACTATATAGAACGTCATGTTGCATCTTGATTAGTCTACGTGCCATTCATTCTCCAGAAATCATAATGATGTTTGGGCAGGCGGCGAGGCAGATAGGATAGACCGCCACGCAACTCTGTCCTGGCCCACACTCCTTCCTTCGTTTCTTTTTCTATCTTATCCATACTATATCCATTTTTAATCTTATCCATTGTACGTACTAGAAGTTGAAGACGACGAACATCTTCCCCTCTGCCCATCGACGAACATCAGGCCTCTGGCATATTCTGTCAGAAGGCCCGTTTCACAATAAAATCAAAATTAATGTATTTCTGTACATATTTCAGTAACATTAATGTCATATTCGAAAAGGAAAAACTGTTTTTGAAAGGTGATGAAATACAAATATCGTTAAGGTATTTCTTAAATGATGGTAAACTTAAATTAAATTCGTCAATATTTGAGGTGAATTTGTTTCCAAGTGTGTGTAATTGAGGAATAGGTGCGTGTATGAGGAAGTTGATTCCAGAATTATTGTTATAGAATAGTATATTTTGCCTTTTGCTCGATTAGGTACCTTGAAGTCGATGAGATGCAGGGGTTCCCAACAGTCTAATTCAGAGGGAATAGTTTTAAACAAAAAAGTAGTTTCATTTATTTTTTTCTGTATCTAGGGAATGCATTTAAAGTGTATTTAGTCAGAATGTATAGTTAATGTGTTGAATAAGTGTGTGTAACTTGAAGTCAATAAATCGTAAAAATTTGTGCAGCACTTGTTCAATATTTATTGTATGAATTTGATAATATGGGGACCACACTATGGAATTGTATTCCAGCAAGCTCCGTACTAGTGACAAATATAACTTTTATAACTTCCAATGAATCAAAGTCTTTAAATGTTCTGATTATAAAGCCTAATGTCTTCATGCCTTGGTTGGTTATTTGTTGTATGTGATTAATAAAATTTAATTGAGTATCAAACATAACTATTAGATCCCTAATTTCTTTAACCTTTTCTAAGATTTTGTTATTTATTGTGTATTTGAAAGATAGCGGGGTGGCTAGTAGGATATTTTAAAATGTCGTACTAATGTACTGGTCCATTATGCCCACCGGTGCAGACACGCAAAATAAAATTAGTTATAAAGTGTGCTTTTGAATATTGCTTTCCTATTATATGAAAACTTAGTATTTGGAGATGTCAGACTAATCAACCGGATGATCTATACGGTGTATAGTTACACTGTGCAGACAGGTGTGCTCTTGTGAGGTGTCTCATAAAAAATAATATATATTTGGTTCTTAGTAAAAAGTAGCATGCATAATTATGTTATTAAATGAAAAGACAATGATTGTAATAATTCATATTATTATAGTAAAATTGGTTTAAATTATGATAATTGTTGGGCTTGATTTGCAAATTATATCATCTTCTTATCATGATTTCTTTTATGAATTACTACAATATTTGTCATCTTCAACTTCTTCTACATAAAGATCAACTCATGAGCAAGATGTATCACGTCCACTCTGACACGTAGTCTGAGATGTTGTTTTAGATTTAGTTCAATTTATTGTAAGGTGACAATGTTAATTGTATAAATGGTCAATAATTTTTAATTGCGTGTAGGCTAAGTCAATTGGTGTACATTATTGAAGATCAATTAACGATGAAAAGTTAATGAAAATTGATAAGAATTAGTCAAATACCGCGGCGAGAAACGTAATTTCCTTCAGAATGAATCACTGTGAGGGCAAAGAGGAAGTTTAATAATTGGTCCATTACTTCATCAAGATCTCATACTTAGATAAAGGCGATGTTCACTTAGTATGATTGATTAAAAAGTGAATAGATTTATGTTTCTAAGGTAACTAATATGAATAAAGAAAAGTATAACTATACAGGGTGTTAAGAGACGTACTTGATATACAGCGAGGAACACGCCTTAACTAACTCAGCCACTGGGACCCATATTATTTTTATTTTATCGATCTCTTATTTAAAATTTTTAAAATTTTAAAATTATTAATTTTAGCAAATATATAAAATAATTGTACATACAAAAAATATTGGTGAATAGAATAGATATTGTATTTCTTAGTCCTTCTCACTAGGGGGTCCTGTGCCGAGATGGACTAAAGTTATTTAAATGTAGTTTATATTTGTCTTCTACGTTTTTAGTGTCTTCATTAGGGTTTTTTTATTGACCGCTTTCAGCCATTTTTTATTCTTGATTTGTACTCATTAGAATTTTTTATTAGTTTTATGTCTTGGGAGAGGATGTTATTGAGTTTTATTGCAAAGTAAGTGCAGTTTCCTTTACAAATTTATTTATAACCTAGATAAACACATCCGATTTTATTTATATGGGACGACTGTTTACTTTTTATAAAAGTCTAAATGAAAATTCAATTTGTCGTGAAATAACCTTTGAAGGTTTATATTTGGTTTAATTTTTCACAAACAAATTTACAGATACATGAAATCCAAAGCGCTCGAGTTAAAACAGAACGTCGATACACTCAGTCAAATATAATCACGTGGGAGGCAAACACGATGAGTCGGATCATCCGAGAGAAAATATGAATGAAATTGTGATTTGAGATTTTTACGGCCAAACGTATTATTGTGATTAATTTTTGGGTTCTCATGCCGTGTTGCGCTTCCTTTTTCTTTGGCCTGCCCTATCCTGATGACGTGCACTGTAACTCTGTCCGAAATGCTTACTAAAGAAGAAGGAAGACCAACATAAAATCATTTTCGTATTGGTCTCGGTTTCGCCCCGGGAACCATTTTCTAGATAACCAACACCCCTGCCACATGTCACCCCACGTGGTTCGCCATGTTTAGTGACTTAGCAGGGGTACCCGGGTTCATGCGTGGCGGGCCGGATTGGAAGAGTCAGGTTGGGGTAGATCTTTTAATCTCTTCAGCCGAACTCTCTCAACCCATCGATTTGTACCGCAATGTTAGGGATGGATTCATGTGTTCACCACTCCTGGACACGTTGATCTTCAGATTCCTACACACCCTTCATAACACTGTCCTTCCCAGAACTTTCTCTCCATCCTTTCTTTAAAAAGACCCTCTAGACAGAATCACCAAATATAAATAGGTCCTGAGAGAATTTTTCCTAAGGGCCTCCTGTGTGGATGTGTTTAAAAAAAAAATAACCCGACGTCATGATAATCAATGAAAATGTTAAGCAAACATAATAATAATAAATAACGTATTGTGCACATAATTGAAAACACATTATTTAATAACAACATAAAACGAATGACTTCTAATAACAAAAAGCAACTACCGACTATCAAGCCATCAATCAAGAATAGGAAATTACGTATGCAGCATCGTTGATTAATGGGTGTGAAATTTTATGCAAGATGACAGAATATTCATTGTTATACACTAGCAATGTTTAGGTTCAGCTGGAGTGGGCTCTTGAACTCGGGTTCTTCGCGGGAAGCGGATCCTACTCCTACTCCTTTTTTAAATCGACCACTCCCAGAGAACCCGGTCCGGTACTCGGACCCAAATCCGGAACTCGACGGTCTGAGCCTCTCAGTCTGAGTCGGTGCAGCGCACAGTTAGTAATTTTGAACGTAGTTCTAGCGTAACTTTATTATTTTAGTATGTTTTTGGGACAATACAAATTATCATTATATAAAAAATTGTTAAAAATATATATTGCGCAGTTTTAATACTTACAGCAATCTATATATATAAAAATTTAGGTTCCGTATGTTTGCGTTCGCAAATCTCGGAAAGTAATTGATAGATGGACTTTTTACAGAACATTGTATTTTAGCAGAAAAGTGTTTCTATATATAATGGTAAGCTCTGGCGTTATGAAATTTGTATATTTCGATCTGTTTATCACAAAATCGCCTTGGTGCTGAAACAAATTAAAAGTTGTTAAAGTAAACCCTGAATACATCACAAAATTCCAGTTAAATTGACACATTAATATCCATTAAACGCAGAAAACGTAAAATTTTGCCGGATACATTTTTCTCGATGAATTCTAAACTTAAAGAAAAAAATACTAGTTACTTCCAAATTTTTTATCACTTTATGAAAAATCCTTACTTCAATATTTTTTATCACTAAAACACAAGTGAAAGAGTTATGATAATCACCTGATTTCCTAGATTGATCATGAAGATTCAGAAAAATACAGTAGTTATAGTTGAATTATCACGATGACGTGCACACCTCCACCCGCGGAGCGATCCAAACTCAACAGACATAAAATTACTCGTTCGCGTTTCGAGGTAGTCAGTATTTGCGATGGTGCCATAAGTCTTAAGTAGCAAAATTTTTTTTTTTTTTTTTTTAATCTACAAAAGATTAAAATAAAATGAAATCCAGAAAGAAACCTTGGGTTTTATAATAAAGTTACGCTATATACCTCAAATTATTAACTGTGCGCCGGCGCGGTGGTGCGGCAGTCGCGACGGTCCAAGCCACTCGCACTCGAGTCCCGGGTTGCTTCATAAAACTGAAATAATCACAAAACTTAAATAGAACTTTCACAAAACGTGATATTTGATGAATTGTTCAAATTTTTTTAAACAAACCATCCTAATACGAACTGTTTTTTTATTTGTTTTTTAGTTGAAAAAAAAACATCAAAAATGCACCGTAGACCAAAATTTTGTTTATATTTTTTTACTCCAAATAATGTCAAGAATTGTACCATAAATAAAGAATTGTATCATATACGTCGCTTAGCACCCTGTGTAATATAGATACGCGGTTAAATAAGGTTATGCAAAAAAAATCTAAAGTTAAGTTTGGTTAGAGAAATATGGAAAGGAAATGCCGCCGATAAATTCTATGCCCATGCATTAATTTATGATCGTACTGAGTAAATACGGGCAACGTACATTCACTTATCTTTTTCCTACCATATTTAATAAGATGCCAATGAACATAAAAATCGATTCAAATTGCACAATCGATCTCAAAAAAAATAATTATAAAATGACCAAGACTTATTGATATATATTTTTTTTAATCTTATGTATAAATATGGCTGTGAGTAATTTGCCTGTGATATATCTCTCTGTCTGCGTATTTTATGCTTTCATATTGTAGTTACTTAAAAGTTATTCTTCTGTTTCTTTTTTCTGTATTGTGGTTTCTTGTTATATTTGTGCTTTAGGGTTATTTTAATCATCATCATCATCATCAGTATATTAATACGCGAAGCAAAAACTTTGTATCCCTTTTTACGAAAATTGCGCGGACGGGGGAGTATGAATTTTCGCACACTTATAGTTTATACAGAGGAGTGCAGAATGCTAATATTTTTTTTAAATTATGCATAAAAAATACATTAAATCAATAAAAAACATTACACATTAAACTAATTATGGTCGAATTTCGACCAATGGGCGACCACTAGTATTGTACTGCTGAGAAATTGCTTTGGCATTTTAGCAGGTGCTTAAAATGAAGAATAAAAAAAAACCATCGATTCGGTTAGATATTTCTGAAAGATCGATATTATAAAATTATGTGTTACACTTCTAGCACATAAGGTGATTTAAGATTTTTCTGTAGGTTAATTTATATTTATTTATCTTCGAACATTTCTGTAAATTAAATTATTTATGAATGTATTCTTGTAAAAAATCCAACACATTTGGTCTTATTATACTATGGTCCGAAATAAGACGATTAATTCTACAGCAATCATAATTCACACTTCACACCCAATTAAGATATCAAATACAGCGATGTGAGTTGAAAGTTTTAACAGGTAGAAAAATAACAAATGCAAGTAGGTAAGTCATTTGACTTCTGTGCGGAAAACATAATATAGTACTCAGTGGCGGACTAAGCCCGTCAGAGGCCCGCGGCGGCAAAGCTGAATGAACTCCCCCTATTTTAACAAGTTGATGTAATTTTACAAGCTTTTTATTCAGTTCACACGGGCCTCAGATCCTGGGGAGTTTGCTTCTTGTATTCTGATATAGTGTCAATTCTCAATAATAATAATGCACTTTTATTTTATTTTATTTATTTATTGATTGAAGTTTATACAATGAACAAAAAAATTGTGTTAATTCATCCGCCATGATAGGGATGTCCCTGTGTTATGGCGGATGAAGTTTACAGATTGGGTAGGTACAGTGTACAGTTATTAACTTATGCAATTCATTTAAGTAGTTTAAGTAACAAATTTAGTAACAAATTAAGTTAGTAATTTAAGTAACACATTCAATTAATTTACTTTGGTATATGATTTTTTTACCTGTCCATGCCCTCACTGTGCCTCCTCAACGCTCCCTATTCTCAGGGTCTTACCGCCCTCTGAAAGTCTGAAACGCCCCATAACTGTCTCTGGACCTTCTACCGCCCCCCTGAAGGTCTGCAAGGGGGCGTTATCGCCCACGTTGAGAATCTATGCTTTAGCCAAAGACACCAAAATAATAATTTCTTGTGGACTATTTCACTGCAAAAAATGTTCGCGTGGGGCTCAGGTAATTGAATTTGACTGCAGTACACTTAAGATCGTTGAATTATTTAATAGTCGTGCCTCGTGTGACAAATTGTCTGGAATCTTCATGAATATTTTTTTTTTCAGGAGCTAAGGTTTTCCAGTAAGGTCCGAACCCTCGCCAGCGGCCTCTACATCCTGCAGATGGTCATCTACACCTCCGTGGCTGTTTACGCCCCCGCCCTCGCGCTCAGCAATGGTGAATACAACCCCCCATCTATGTACATTCTTGAGGGTTCTGAAAATTTATAACATTTCAAAATTTTGGTTTCATGATCTTATAAAAATGGTCAACATTTCATGATGTTATAAAAATGTTCAACACCTTATTAATACGCGATAATACATGAAATGCGTTTATTGCAATGATTGTTAACATAATTGAATTGCTATTTTCGTTGAATCTTTCATCTTAGCGAATGTTGTGCGTAAGGTTTTTAAAGAGATGTGAGTTTAAACCTGCGTCTTGCTAAGGAATGGAATAGACTGGTCGGCAAGTTGTTCCACAGCTGAATTTAAGCACTAGAATTCTCCTGGTTCTAATGTCAACTTTGTAAAAATATTGTGTACACATTATTTTGGATGAATCTCCCGATTCTCCGGTTTTAACGTGATAACGTCTTATAAATCGATGAACGCCGGCTGCACTCACGAAAAAGCATGACTCATTGTCACGTTGTGTAAACCGACTTTACAGACAACCAATTTTTTTTTTAAAGTTTTTGACGTGACTTATAAATCGATGCACGCCGGCTGCACTCACGAAAAAGCATGACTCATTGTCACATTCCGCCTGAGCCGAGCGTGCAAGCGAGAGCGCGGAACAAGCGTTCGGCCTAAGCGTTTGGCTTGTGACGCATCTATCTATCTTACACTCCATCGTTATTATACGACGTTATCACGTAAAATTATCGTCCGTAAACATACTTTACAGACAACCAATTTTTTCGGAGCACATTATGTTGAAAAACCGTTGTGAAAACACGTTTTATTTTATTTACTCGATTCTCAAGGGAGAGAAATCAGATGCGTTGCTATTGAGAGTTTTTGACGATAGCGATACGATACCCAATGATAGCTCGCACTTCATTTCATATTATACATAATGTATGCAATGTGCTTAACGTTGGTATCAATGAAACCCCCTTGTCTTAATTGGAAAGTTAGGTTAAGTTGCGTTTTTTCTTATACTCCACCGTTTTACAAATTGAAACAAAAACAAAAATTAATTGTATAAATTAACACTTTGAAAATTAGTACAAATTCACAAAATTTTTAGACTTGTTTACAGACCACTTTGAATTGTTAACAAATAAAATTACAATAATTTGGTATTGTTTAATTATTTGCAGTGCTTTTCAAAGTACCTACGTCTGAGAAATATGTATTAGTTCCGCAAGTTTCCGCATTTTCTTATCGCATAATTTAGTCACGTGTGGTTTGGTCAGTAGGACCAAGTCTAATGAAAATGCATTCTGTATACTGTGTACCCTAACGTATATGCGTTCTTATCAGCGATAAATGTTTTTTTGTAACCAGGTTTTTTATTTTTTTTTTTATTTCTTTAAATTTAATTTATTAACGATAAATCTTTTGTTCATATAATAATTTGAAAACGGGTTATTTTGTATCTTATGATAACTTATTTAAAAAAATCAAATTCTATTCAATTAAAGCATTTGACCGTGTAACGTAAGATAAATTATTTTATTGCGTTTTTAAGCAATAAAAAAATAATGGATCGAGATGTTTCGAGAACATTATAAAATATGTGGAAAAACAATGAACAACATACCTTTGAATGAATCATTGATACTTCGATTCATTTATAATATTAAAAAAGTAAGAAAATCAATATGTTAACGACTCTAGTATCTATGTCTAGACTGTATGTAATAATTTTATGTATGTACTTAGATATACGAAAATAGAAAATGATTCAATTTAAAC
Source organism: Glyphotaelius pellucidus (assembly GCA_936435175.1). Taxonomy (NCBI): domain Eukaryota; kingdom Metazoa; phylum Arthropoda; class Insecta; order Trichoptera; family Limnephilidae; genus Glyphotaelius; species Glyphotaelius pellucidus. Next base: position 9,350,112 of record OW386542.1, read on the forward strand.
TTTTTTGCGAAATTGTGTTTACTTAAATTGCTGCCTTGGCGAATTTGCGAATATATTGTATAAAATAATTTAATTTACCTTTCCTACTCCATCTTGTGGCTCTAACTTTTCCATTCCAATTTGTTTCAGTGACGGGTCTAAACACGTATATTGCGGTTACTCTGGTGTACGTCGTATGCATTTTTTATGCATCTCAGGTAATTTTCCAACACTACTTAAATTAATATTTTTGAAGTCACAAATAAAGTTTTTTTTTTAATGTTAAATTCCATTTCAACTTGACAGTAACTAAAGACCAATTATTCCAAGTTGATATAAAACTTGTCTTCAATTCAATTACTATGAAAACCATGATCGAACAGAATGGGACGTAACAGAGCCTAACAGAACATAACAGAACGAAATATATCACAACACAACATAACAGAACATAACAGAACATAACAGAACATAACAGAACATAACAGAACATAACAGAACATAACAGAACATAACAGAACATAACAGAACATAACAGAACATAACAGAACATAACAGAACATAACAGAACATAACAGAACATAACAGAACATAACAGAACATAACAGAACATAACATAACATAACAGAACATAACAGAACATAACAGAACATAACAGAACATAACAGAACATAACAGAACATAACAGAACATAACAGTACATAGTATATTGAAACATAACAGAACACAAAAGAACATAACAAAACAACAGAATATAAGAGTGTAACTGCAATGTAGCATAATATCAGTTCTAACATTGTTTCCCATTATCTTTGCCATTTTTTTGAACACGAACAGGAAAGTAATTATTTTGCGAGATCTCTCCAGACAAAAACTAGCTTCCGAGTAACGAGGAAGTGTGCCCTCTTAAACCATATTTGTTTATTAACAATATAGCACTAAACAGTCACCGTGGTCTTAAAGAACTACAAGACTTTCAATATAAACAGAGTATTACTGAGATACTGGTTAATGCTAACAATAAATAATACAATATCTCTGTACAGGATTACAAAGAGACTTTACAATAACAGAACATAATATAACATAACTGAATATATCAGAATGTAGCAAAAATAACAAAAGATAACAGAACAGAACATAACATTGTTTTTGTTTCAGGGAGGTATGAAGGCAGTCATCATGACCGACACTTTCCAGGCCGCGGTGTTGGTGGGCTCCATCTTGCTGATCCTGGGCCTCGGAGACGCCATTATTGGTGGACCCTCCGTGGTGTGGGAACATTCAGCCAACACCAGCCGCATTGAGCTTTTCAAGTAATAATTCATTTTAATCTCATTTTCACACTGGCCAGGGCTGGACTAGACTGAAAATATAAAAAAAACTTATGATACTGTTTGCACAATTGCTTACATCAAAACCGTGTCTAGAAATCACAATTAACTTAAGATCAGTATAGTCAGGTACTTCCTCACCTTCCTCTTCCCCATTTCCTTCCCATTCTCACTTCCCTTTTGCCTCACAACATACCCCAATTATGGATGCCATAGTTGGGACTCTTGTGAGGTATTCATGTAAAAAAAAATAATTGATGTATGTTTTGTGCAATTTGTCATTGCTCTATTCAATCAATTATGCCAGGTTCCTACCTACTATTCTCTTTGTTCATTTCTGCTGTTTCTCAGTTCTTATAATATGCTGCGTTATTATTGGATAATAGTCAGCAATAATGTAATAAACAATAAAAAAAATTGTGTGTGCTGTTCACACCCGGTAGAAGTGAAGTGAAGAAGTGAAACCTTCACAAAACTAAACTTCGAGAGAATGAGACGATGCCGAGAATCAGGAGTAGGATAATTGCAGGTTTTATTTATTATTACCTCATTACCAAGTTTAAAAATTATTTTAAATTTTATTCTACAAAGCACCGCATAAAGAGGACACCAATTAGTTCATCTCATTCTCTCACAGGCTGAATCCTGTAGATGTATGTGTTTATCTCTTTTAAGTGTCGCTCGTTTTGCCTTTTGCTTAAAACAAATTTGTGCTAAATAAGTTTTCACTTCAAAAAATACAAGTGTGCAGAAATAGTACCAATGTATTGCACTAGCTAAATAATAATTTCCTTTTCTTTTTAGCATGAATCCCAATCCAACAATTCGTCACAGCTTCTGGTCAGTCGTCATCGGGGGAACTTTCTACTGGACTTCAATGTTTTGCGCCAACCAAGCTTCTATTCAAAAGTACCTGTCCGTGGAGAGGATTTCGCAAGCTCGCTGGTATGTTAAAAACTGAATTCTCCAACTTCCCTTCCTCAGTTCAAAATCACCAAATATTTGATTTCCCTTCAAAAATTGGTAAATAATGGTGCTATGTATCAATTAAAGTATCGGTACTCCAATGGAAGAAGCGATTTACCGGCCTTTCAAGATCCATATTCACTCCTTTCCCTCCTCAAGTATACCCTCACTGCATCCCCGAAGATAAAGTATGCCATGTAGAAAATATTTTCCCCGGCCTCTTGAGTAGAGTTACTATTGAAAACATGAGTTTTTAAACATTGTAAGTTGAAAAATGACTTAAACTTCAACCTCTTTACTATTGAAAACATGAGTTTTTAAACATAGTATGTTGAAAGATGACTCAAACTTCAACCTCTTTGTTATTGAAAAAATGAGTTTTTAAACGTAGCAAGTAGAAAGATGACTCAAACTTCAAACTCTTTGTTATTGAAAACATGAGTTTTTATACATAGTAAGTTGAAAGATGACCAAACTTCAACCTCTTTCTCTCTTGCCTATTCGACCTTTCCTTCAAATGGCCTTTGACGCAGTTTCTAAGGCAATACCTTAGAAACTGCGTCAAAGGCCATTTGTTTGTCACTTCTCTACCTTTAAGTACCTACAGTGTAAATCTTTCACATCCACCAAAGATAAAAAATAAACAGCGTGTTAAGGGAGGTGACTTACTTTACCAGTGATTTCTGACATTATTTGGAGTGAAAAATGAGGAAGAAAATTTTGACTCCAGTGACTTTTTTATGTTTTCTTTGTAAATTTTTTTATCTTCAAAATAAAACAATTCTTCCACGTGTCATCATTGGTCGATGAACCGCCTAACCCTTCACTACCACCCTAACTGACAAAAACATGCAGATTTTTTAAAATGATTTAAGTTGAAAAAGAAAAAAAAAAACTTCAAAGATGTCACCGGAGACCAAAATTTCATTTACATTTTTTACTCCAAAAAATGTCGGATATCACTGGTTAGAGGACGTCAAGTATGCCCCTTAACACCCAGTATTTTCTCACTGACGACTGAGTTTTTTTTACACAAAAAATACTTATATAAAATGTTTATTATTATTATTTACATACAAAAGTTATTTGAGTCAAATTAAATATTCATTAAGATTTTTAGAAAAAATAATAAAAATCGAATGTTTTTTTATCCGAGATACTATTAAGGTTACAAATAACTTCGTTAGAACTTTGTAATAGTTACAAAAGAAAGCAGCCAAGAATGTGTGAAAAACAGTTAATATTATTAAATATTGATGATTTTGAATTTGAAATATCAAGCCTTTTACATCGACAAAAATAACGTCTAATAATTAGGTCCCAATGACCGATTTGGTTCGATTCCCAGTTTGATTTCCACCTTCTTATTTTCGTGTTTTGCTCTGTTTCATGTTTCGTTTAGCTTTATTAGTTTTGTTTTATGCACATTATTTTATTGTTCAAATGTTCATTATATTTTTATGGTTTTGTTATGAAATCTCTAAAGTAATTAAAGGAATCTTGTATTTTTTGTTTGTAGTGCCCTATGGGTATCTTGCATTGGACTGGTAACCATATACACGGTTAACTTCTACATGGGCATGATTTTAGCAGCCCACTACAAGACGTGTGACCCAATTGGCGTGAGTATTTTCCATTAAACTTATTCATAATTTTCTTATATACTTCTGAAATGGTGAAAAGTGACATGCATTAGTTTAACTATCCTCGGGCATATCCATATACATGATCTCAAGCCCCTTATACCTAACAGGTATCGACTTCCAAAATACGTTTGCCTTTAATGTGTTGTTTGGTTCTCGAAAAAATAGACTTGAAACTGAATGGTTTGACTCGGCTTACATAGAATGCGAACTATTTATATTTTTAAGAATATTTTTTTAAATGGTATAAGACAATGTTAGGCGTAGGCTACAGGTTCAATATTTATCACGATCCATGATAATGGATAGTGAGTCATTCGCCAATATGGATCGGTGTGCTACCTTGCACTCAATATTTATTGTGATCCGTCAATTGTCAAATATCGTGACATTTACTGAATGTATAGGCTAGCATATTGACGGATCACAATATAGAACACAGGATTTCTAGATTCAAATATGGATTGATTTGAATTCGGAATTCCAGATCGTTAGCCTACGCCTCAATATTTATCATGTTACGGAATTCACCTAGACATCTGAGATCCATATTTTGATCCGTCAATACGCCAGCCTACACGTTCGATAAACATCACGATATTTGATAAATATTGATGGATCACAATAAACATTGAACGTGTAGGGTTCGCCATAGACTCTCAAACGAAAACTAAATTAAAATAAAATTAAAAAATTAAACAAGAATTCCAAGAAGCCGCCGAATCATTTGATGATTTTCTTTGTCAAATTTTCAAAAAGTTTGAGAGTGTCTAATATTGTCTTCAATGAATAAATAATACAATTTAAAGACTTAATCATTAAATTCTTCTAACAAATAAAGAATAATTTATTATTAATTGAATAACTATAAATGTACATAAAACATTAAGGCAGCATCGTATGTGGTTTTTCAAATCAAGCGTTTAAAACACGTGATTTCATATATTGTGAATTGTTACTCGATTATTGTTTTATTTTAATAATACATATGAAACGTAAATTTATTACAAAGCATGTAATAATGCTGTAATCTTAGATACGCTACGCTATTATTTACTTGATTAGAACAGGCAATTTTCCTAGTCAGGAATTAATGTCAACTAGATAAAACGAAATGGAATTTGTATTATTATACTTTAATACATCATATTGTTACATAGCACAAATTGCTATAACAATATGTTTTGTAAAATCAACCTTAAAATAACTGAAAAGGGAAATATATTAAACATATTATTATAAAAACATTATGTTGTTATTTTTCAGAATGGTGTGATCTCGGCATCGGATCAGCTTCTGCCTCTGTACGTGATCAACGTGTTAGGACATTTTAAGGGAATTCCTGGATTCTTTGTTGCGGGAATATTTGCTGCAAGCTTGGGGTAAAAAACATGTCCAATCTCTTTCCATAATACCGCCATCTACATATATTCAACCAGCACTAACAAAACCGAACTTTAAAAGTATATTATCTACTTTACAGTTCTGAACTTTTCTCTCTCCATTCCATTTTTCTATTTGACCATCTCTAAAATTACTGACTGCCACATAACATTACCAAACTTTAAGGTACTGAAGTATAAAATCAAAACGAACCCGAGTTTCAAGTTAATTAATTTATTTACTCTTTTATGCTTATATACGCCCATGGGGCTTTACACCGAGTACATAATATTAACAAATTTTTACACAAAGGTTAGTAATAAAAAATTGGTTTACAATTGGATAAAATTAAAAAAAAATCTGAAATTATCAGATATAATTTCTTGACATAAAAAAATTGTTAAAGTATGTTTTAAACATCTAAGTCCATTGGTATATTCGTTTGCTAAACTTTATAGGCGAGGAATCGGCGGGTTTGCTACGTGATTTGTTTGTGAGTGTTGACATTGAAATATGTCGTATGTAGTGAGTAGGTATTCTTAAATTGACTACACTCAGGAGTTCGGAGCAGTCGAGCTCCAAATTTACAATTTAAAAAAAGAAGCCAATGGGAAAGAAACCAATGATAACCAAAAAAGCCAATAAAATATTACAATGTAAAATTAAAATTAACGTGTAAAATTTGTATTATATCCATTCACTAGACGATAAGTGTAGTTTCTAATCTGAAACATTTATACAATTTAATACTCACTCTCTGGGATTCAAACTTTTGACTAAGTCGTAGAAAATCAGCTCTGCCAATGATATAAACACTAAAATAAATAAAAAAGCATTTTTTGTCGGAGTGCTTTTTTCGAACCTTTCAATGTTCATTTATTGTTTATCAAGGAAATTCATAAATTCATATTTTCCAGAACTGTTGCCTCAGCTTTGACATCGATGGCTGCCGCCACTTGCCAAGATTTCATCTCAGGCGCCTTCAGCTACAAACTACCCGACGCGAAGGGAGCAATGGTAAGTCGTACAATATCATAATTTTTCATTAATACCATCAAATTACTAACAGATTAATAAGTATTGGACATACAAGATTTACGAGATATTGTATTATTGTTTTTAAAATGCATCTCATTTTAAGTAGGTCAATAAAACTATTATTATTTTCTTGTGGACTTGTAGACCTTATGTCGCCAAAGAATCTATTTAAGTAGGTCATTCAATTCTGGGAAATTCCTTACGGACTTAATTTTGACAATTTTATTGGTGTTAGAGTTGGTTTTAAGCACTTCTTGTTAAGTAGGTCATTAAATTAATTCAAATTCTCGTTTGTTTTCGTATTAGCATTGCATATATGTTAAGCAGGTCAAATTCTTTATAGATTTAATTCTGTTTTGTTATTATTATTGTATTTTATGTTCAATGCACTTTTTATCCAATGAACCTGTTTGTTCAGCTTTTATGATTAAAATCTTGTGGATCTAACTGGAAAAATGTATACCTTTGTAGTTTACATATTTATGTGGATTTCCCGCCAAGTAATCTCTGCCGGCGAAATCAGGAACTAGATATGCCAACGAACTATTTCTTTAAATAATGTGATCAAAACAAAGTTGTTTTGTTTAAGAACTTAAATTTATGTAAATACTCAAACACTTTTTAAATATTTCTCTAGTATTTAAAGTTCTCCAGTATCTGTTAAGTTCAATTGGTTCTAGTATTTGCGGCAATTGTAATGCCTACCATTTAAATACGTTTTGAAATTATATCTTTCTAAATGTTACGTCTTCTTCTTTCATATGGTGGGGGCACTGGGGGCCAAAGGGGGACATCTAAGTCTACGAGCCAGTCTCAGGCGTTCCCCTGTGGACCTCATCCTAATACTTTTTAGATATTTCTCTAGTATCTAAAGTTCTCCAGTATCTGCTGAGTTCAATTTGTTGTGGTATTTGGAGCAATTGAAATGCCTACCGTTTTGAAATTATATCTTTATAAATGTTACAACTTCTTCTTTCGTGTGGTAGGGGGCCAAATGGGGGACATCTAGGTCTGGAAGCCAGTCTAGGGCCTCAGGCGTTGCCATGTAGACCTCATCGAACCCGCCGGGAATTTAAGGCCCCATCTATACATCATATGGGCACAACGGCTATGGGAGCACCTTATCCTATTGATGGCGGACAAGAGTTTGCGTGGCAATGAGAACCCAGGCTGTCTCTCATTGGGGTCTTGCACGAAATAGGCATTTTTCAAGTTGGCCGATTGTCACTCAAGCTTCCACCTATCTTCTGGGGTGAGAGGTGATTGGAGGAGTCTTTCTCCTTCTGTCCAGAAGAGTTTTCGGGACTTCAAGTGGCGTGCCGGGTGAGAGACAGACATTGTGCATCGGCGCTTTTTTGCAGCGCCTTCTTGTATTCCCTCAGTGTTGCAATCTCTCGCCTGATATTTGGCGGGGTTATGTTTGCAAGTACGGGGAGCCAAGGGAGGGGAGTAGATTTTAAAGTCCTCATTGTGACATTAAGCTGAACGTCGATCATGGAAGTGTGGGCGCTTCTAGCCCATACTGGAGCACAGTATTAAATGTTACATTAGTAATGTACGAGTAAATGAACTATATTCAAAGCAGTGTTAAAATCTTTTTTTGATGGGATTTAATCACCATCCTATTTCGTACAATTTTTCCTTGATACTGGGCATATATTCAATTTTTTGCAGTAAGGGTTAGGTTTACCTTTCGAATAATAATAAATTTTATTTATAGCATTTCATTACGAACGTATGCAATTAAGCAGACGTGACATGAAGAGAAGCAAATAATTAAATTTTGCATATTTCCTAAGCAATTAATTTATCGTAACCTAAGATATTAATTTCTCGGCATTCCAATGTCGACTTTAATAACACTGTTAATTAGTCGACGACACCGCTTTCCTGTGGAATTCACGTTTGAATTGTATGTCTTAAAAGTCTCTCGGGTTAAGTGATCAAATTGATAAGCACCGGCACAATACACCTTTTGAAGTGAAACTTCTATATCACGGCTGTGATTTGGATTTCGGATGAAACGGAAATGACGATTAGTGCACCTGCGACGCATCAACTGCGCTCATCGGCCTCTTTGATAATGATGTCACTTTTAAAGGCTCCTTTTGGTTGGGATATGAAACGGAAATTACGCGAGGTCTGCGCTCATTGGTCGCTTTGATTATGACCTCACTTTTCAAGTATTGGTTGAGATTATTTTGATAAAATTTCGCTTCTACCGCGTGTAAGCTGCACTCGATTTTTTTTTTACATTAGCTCCAAATAGGAGTGTGTAATCTTTGGGGATGCTGTGTGGAGGGTACTTTTAGGAAAGGATGAAGATGAAGTTCTGGGAGGGAAAAGGGGATTAGGGGTGGGTAGGAATCTAGGGATCAGTGTGTCTAGGAGTGACGGACGTATGAATCCATCCCTCCCACCGCGGTGCAAGGCGATGTTCGGAGAGTCAAAGGGAAGTCAAAGACACTCCCTAAACCTTTCTCTCCCGATTCGGCTTGCCGTGTAGCTGGTGGGCAGACGCACCCGCCGCCAAGTCCCACACAAACCTCTCATGAACCCGGCCACCCTTGCTAAGTCACCAAACGTAGGAAGATACATAGGGAGGCGGATACCCATACCCGCCTCCCTAGGTATGTTCCTTTAAATCAGTTTACGATATAAATGTTATCCACACCTTTTGTTGCTTTTTTGGATTTTTATTCTTCTTTTGCGTGCTTCGCCCAAAATACTTACAGTGCGTATTTTTCCGCACCGCGCACGCGCGTCGCGCACATGTCATCACGGCACGAATGATGCGCTGTGTGGCTGAGCCGCTCAGTGTTTTGCGTTCCATTAGTACCGGGCCTGCAGAAGAACAAAACACAACACTATTTCGGTTAAACGATCTTCGTAGGAATTGGTTTAGCCAGTTCTTGCCAGTTATATTCACTGTTTAATTTGATATCATAAAATTTAGACTCGTGTTGACAAGAAGAAGTAATTCAGCGAACACTTTATACATTCTTTGAATTAGGATTAATTGTTCGTTAATCATTTGTTTATTCATATTGACATCTGCCAGCTGATTTTATTGTGTTTACTTATAAAGTTATTTATTTTCTATTCTTGGTAGGTATGTGGCAAGTAAACATTACAACCAATACTTATTCTTGTATAGAAACTTATTGTTCCAGTGTTGTGAATGATGCCATTCTTTATAAAAATATACTCGCGAAAACCAGGGGTAGAAAACCCTCTAAAGTCTATTTCCGACGCTTTTTTATTTGGAAAATGGATTATTTTTTAGAGTTGCTATTGAATAATAATATTATAATAAAAATTATATTATTTATGTCTTACTCCGCTTACTGGTTAATACGCAATATTTCTTATTCAAACAATTAGATTTAGCTTTATTGTCACGAAAAGTGAGTATTTACGTCGGGGGAGACGAAAAACTTTGCATAAATTATGCATGTTACATTTAAATTTTGTTAAAATTATTTCACTCGCGCGGCATACGCCATTCGCATTTTCATAATTTTTCGGTTTACATTTCATAGACAATCAGTCATCAATCAATGCTGCCAATCATAGAAAAATTATTATTGCCATATAAAACAATACTTTATTCGGGTTATGAAGTGAATGCATTATTGACAAGCTTGAACCCGTATTTTTAACAGAAGAACATGGAAACAAAGGTATTAGAATAATTACACATACCCGTTAGACAAACCCTGCTTTGCCAAACAAATCATTCAAAACCTGGGATATATATCTAAATTATGATGACATCCAGCTTTCACAGTTTAAATCTCAACCCAGGAATAATACGAAGTAGGAAACAAAGGTATTAGAATAATTACACATACCCGTTAAGCGGCGTATCCTGCGCCACAATACACATGAACACTAGCTTGAACAGCACCCAAAACATTGAAAATTTGAACACTTCGTGTTCAAAAACCCTGTGTTCAAGCTTTACCACAGGCGACGGAAAACATTCATCTCCCGGGCGAAGGGGGAAGGCTGGCGGGGGGAAATGTGTTCATATTTTTACAAGAGCCGCGCGATGCGGTCATGTATGGAGAATCAAACCGAACAAGTTTTTGAGGTTATGCGCAATGATTGAGCTTAATAATCACTACTTTAAAATATTATGATACCTAAATACAATATAATAAATATATTTGATAATAAAATTATAATACAATAACGAATATTAACAACATTAATATTAATATTCTTTTTGAAGTGGATGAAGCGGGAAGCGGGAAGGCAGGCGGGGCCGGCGGGGGGGGGGGGGGGGGGGAAATAAACTCATATTTTTACAGGAGCCGTACGGAGCGGTTGGTACCGGAGATAAATCGAATGACGTTTGAGGTTATGTCAACCGCGCGAGCCTAATACCTAATTATGACTTTAAATTGCAAATAAATACTGTCGTAATGGATGATTATATCTTTCGTGAACTCACTTGTAAATAAAGTCTATTAATTTATAAATCGATTTCAGAGACACGGAAGAAATTGACCAATTAAAATAGGTATTCTATTCTTTCCCTGATAAATAAATACCTAATAAAAATCTAGTTAGGTAGGTTAGGTAGGTTAGGTCTAAGTTGAAATCTGCGTGTTCTCCTTTATATTTCGTCTACAATATCATCGCTAAATTTCTTAACAGAACTCGACTTTTGACGTTTGAATTTCGAATGCGTAATTAATTACGCATTCGAAATTCAAATACTAACTTTAGGTCATAATAATTGATATTAGTCGGAAATCTTTCCTGGTAAATAAACATCTATTAAAATATCTCTGTTTTCTCCCTGATGTAGCATCTCTTCTTCATCGGAACATATTTTAACATTTATTTAAACGTCAAACGTCAAGTGTTCAGTTGCGTACGCGCGGAAAGGCCACCTAGCAAAGTTGTCGGACCGCGCGAACTTCACACCTGTTCACACCAATCTTTCAAGCCATGTTTCAAAAAAACGCAGGAGACGGAAAACAAAGAACGTTTATAGTGTGGTTCAAGCTAGTGCTCATGTGTATTGTGGCGCAGGAGTTCCGCCTTTAGACAAACCCTGCTTTGCCAAACAAACCATTCAAAACCTGGGATGTATATCTAAATTATGAAGACATCCAGCTTTCGCAGTTTAATCTCTATCTAGGAATAAATCGAAGTAGGTACTTTTCTGTTTTTATTTTGATGAGAATTTATTTTATAAGATTGGTACTTCCGACAAATGTCATATTTGATTGTCTATTAGAAAAAAGGAATATTCCGTATTATCCATGTATCGAATTTGAACAACACGAACGTTCAGTATTATCCGTGAGGTGGGCTTATACAATTTTACCAAAATTGTAATATTACATTAAAAAATAAAAATATTACCATTTGTTATTTCGGCTACTGGCATTAAACCTAGCTTTCTCATTCCAAATTTAGGCTTATTAGATTTCTCAAAGAATTTATAAATAAAAATGCTAAAATCCGTCATTTTAAATGCATGTAGGATTACGAAAATTTTAAAAAAATATTTATATTGAGGGATCAGTAGGATTTATCGATCCAGTTAGGAGTTCTATCGAATCGAACCATCTGATATGAAAATATCTGGAGTCGGTGAATTATTTTCCCTTTTGGTCTCTGATAGGTTGACATGTTGTTCTTGTATTGTTTTGTATTTATTTTACTTATGTAATACACTTGCATAGCGTGGATTGGCTAGATGATCATTTGTGGAAAAGTGTGTGGAAGGGTTTAGTTTTTCCTGTGGGGAAGATTTAACCCGGACATAAAGTCGAAAAATATATAAAAGAAATTAAAATTACCGTGTGCCCGCCATCTTCTTTTGTATGGCGGGCGAATCTAGGTCTGCGAGCCAATCTAGGGACTCAAGGGAAGGGAAGTCGCCCTGTGAAAATGATTTCGCAAAATTGACCACACGTTCACATGTCTGCACCACATTGCATTCACACATCGCCACCATCACCACCTATGCACCATGTAGGCACAACGGCTGTGAAACGGAAACACCTTATACTATTGATGGTCAACCAGAGATAATAATTCCCCTTGACCTGGAGACCTGTCTGTCTTCGGTCCCTCATGTAGCGGCTTATTTAGTAATCTGCTTGAGACATCGCGTATATCTCAGCGAATATAATCGTCGCGTGCACACTACTCTATAAGATGAAGTCTATTACCAATTTGTGATTAATTATTTTTTTTTGTTTCAGGTTGCAAAGTGGATATCGGTTGCATTTGGAGTGATTTCATTCGCGTTGGTATTCATCGTCGAACAGCTCGGCTCAGTTCTGCAAGTGGCCCTCAGTTTCAACGGAATGGTTGGCGGAGTTACTCTTGGACTGTTCTCGCTGGGAATGTTCTTCCCTTGGGCCAATGCAAAGGTAATCACCATTTTTCAATTACACATGAATTTCCTTTAGATAAAAGCCTCAAACCATAAATTGAGACGTCTTAGAGATAGTTGAGAAAATTCACAACTTTCCCATATCAGATGGATTTTTATATAGTTCTGATTAACAAATGAATGAATCTGATAGGTATTTTTAAATTAAAATTAGAATATTGTGAAAAATGCTCAACGGGCCCACGGTTGTCCCAGAAAATTAAACATAATTTTTAATTAAATAAAATGGTTTGACGTCCAAATTTAATTAATGGATTTTTCGAAGATAGAATCCCAAATTTAAATTGATTACTCAAAAAGCAAAGAACAAAACAAAACGTGAACCTATTCATTAATGCAAAAAAGATTTGGCAAACACTGAACATTTCACGCGTAGTTTGCTGATAGGCACCGATACTAATTTAAATAATGGGCCGTTTTATTATTAACCACATTGTCTACAGAAATAGGAACATGTTTAATTGCACGCAAAAAAAATATTTATTTATCTAAAGAGTTTATAACTTTTATTGTGATTTTTTTAATCGGTAGATTATGAAGATACCAGCTAAATTCCGCTCCTGTATGTCCCATTCTCTGGAACTCAAGAGTTTAATTTTTGCAAGCATTCTGCTTTCATGGGTCCCATTCTTGAGACATTCCAAAGTATTTTAACGTAAACTATCGGTTCGAATCCCGCTTCTATGATGTCCCCACTCTCTGGAACTATAGAGTTTAATTATTGCAAAATGCTCTGCTTCTACGACATCTCTATTCTTGAGATATTTCAAAGTTTCAAATCGTAAGATAAACGTTCGAATCCCGCTTCTATGATGTTCCCACTCTCTGGAACTATAGAGTTTAATTATTGCAAAATGCCATGCTTCTACGACATTCCTATTTTTGAGATATTCCAAAGTTTCAAATCGTAAGTTACAAGTTCGAATCCCGCTTCTATGATGTGAGTCATATTATTGAGAGATTATCAATTGCAAAGAGTATCAAATCATAATAATTTATCATAAAATATGTTAAAAAATAATGTTTGTTTTCGCAGGGTGCTTTGACTGGCGGGTTGGTAGCCCTGACGCTGGTGATGTGGATAGGAATGGGTGCTCAGGTGGCCATAGCTAACGGCCACGTCCAAGAGGAGCCAAAGGAACTTTCGATCGCAGATTGCCCGTGCCACAACCAAACTGTGCAAAACGGTTTGCCTGAGAAACTCGTTGCGTAAGTTTATTTTTCTTAAAGTTTTCTTTTTGCCCCAAATCTACCTCACGAATCTTCTTCGACAAAACGGAATCAGTAGTAGTGTTTCCGTGATCTGTCTACGAATCCTAACCCATCGTAAACAAATTTGACACATGTCCTTCTGAAGGAAATACAAAAAAAATGTGTATAGTTCACATCTTCCGAAAACTAAAGCAGACACGAGTGGGCAGACTACAAATCATTTTTTTTATCAATGGGAAGGATGATTTTTTCCATATTTTTGTCGTCGAATTCTAGTCCATCTTTTCCTATACATTTAGTCATCTAATTAGTATTTGTGTTTTCTTCTTCGGATTCATTAGATGTCGCTCTCTTTAGTGTTTTCTTTGCCTATTCTTTTTGGATTGGTTTTAAGATTGGATATTGATTTTACAAAAATAAAAATATTTAATTTTTTTGGATTTTGTAAGATTTGATCCTTGGTCCGCTGAATGTCCGGCTGCTAAAGTTTGTCAGGCTTTATACCTCTAGACTACAGGAGACTCGTGTGGGACCGTGGATTTTTCATACGTTATTAACCCCGTACCCATGAAATAAATAAATACGTATTTAATTGCTATCTCATTCTCTCAACCTAAATCGTATAGGTGATTTTTAGTGTCACTCGCTTCCGTTTCATCGAGTTTCAAATCACAACCGTGCTAAAGAAGTTTTCTTTTCAAAATGTTTTTGTTATATACGGCGTATTTAATTTAGTGTAGGCAGCGTAGTCTTTATTCAAATGTCTCAATTGTGTTGTGTTGTAAATTCTTAATGGGTCTCACTCGTCTAAAGCTGCCAGTTCTCTTTAGGTCGTCAACCCATTCCATCATGTTTTCAAAGACTGTTTGTATTTGAATTACATTGTTTAGTTGTTTGTGGTTCTTCGTACTTTGCAAAGTCACATTTGGAACAAGAGATTTTTCTAGTAATGTTGGACTTATACGATCTAACGGACTGCTGGCGGTCTTAGAGACATTTAATTAAGTTCTAATGTCATTGATTCTTTAAATCCTTCATTTGTATACCGTAGACATTTCTCGCAAGTAGTGTTTTGCTCGCCGAGTTTCACATCCTAAAATACCGGTCTCATAAATCCTAAAATCCACCCCCCACGAAAGCATCAAGAAAGATTTGCTCTTAATTCGAGTAATATTTCTATATGTAAAATTAAATGATAAATCTTTCTTGTCATGTTCAATTATGTCTTGTTTCCTTTTCTCTTATTTTCTTTTTAATTTAGTTGTAATCATCCATAATGTATAAACTTGTTCCTTTTTTCTTTAATTGTACTCTATTGTTGTTTGTTCTACTTAACCTGTCTTTCTTTTTCGTCTACATTCTATGTGAAATTCATATTTTTTTATATCTAAGTTCCTATGTCCAATTGTTATTTCCTCCCATCTATGAATTGTATGTTCCTTCTGTCCTAAAATGAGTTCTGTAACTCATCGGGATTGCCCCGGCAAGAAATAAAAAACAATTAAAAAAAAAAAATATGTGGAGGTTATAATTGTAATATTTATTTCCACCGTATATTGAAAGTGCAAAGTGCATTTTATACCTAGATTCCAGAGTGCGACAGAAGGCCCTAAGTTAAAAAATCCCTCATCTTTGGGGGGGAAAAAGAGACCTAGACATACCTCATCCGCCATGAACCCCGGCATCCCTGCTAAGTCACCTAAGTAACGAACCACTTAATGTGACCTATGGCAGAGGTGTTGGTTATCCAACAAACGATTATGGCGGTACCAATCCCGCCTCCCAAATTGGTCTGTTGGTTTCATTAATATCTTTGTGGAAAAATGCTAAATTAAACTTGCTATTTCCTTGCATCAAAATGAAACGATTCACTTTGCAATTTTGATATTATAACATCGTTCCAAAGCCAAAATCGCGAATCCACATTTTTGCAGGTTTTGAGTTAAATATTCCTTTATATAAATATACATTTCATTTATACCCCGCCATTTATTTTTTATAGCACATGATAATGAATAAACTACATAGTTGATTAAATTTCATAATGGTTGAATGTGTTTTTACAGGCCAAGCGACGTGTGGGTGGTGTACAAGATCTCCTACCTGTGGTACTCGGTGATCGGCTGCGTGGTGACGGTGGTAATAGGCATGGTGGTCTCCCTGCTGACCAAGCCCACCGACCCCTCCTCTATCCCTGTGGACCTCATCTCCCCACCCATCCTGCGCATCAGCGAAAAGCTGCCTACCAAGGCTAAGGTGAGTTGGTGGATATATCAAGTTCTAAATAGGCTAGTGCTTTTTTAAAATAGTGAAGCCATAATAATAAGCCATAACGATTTAAAGTACTTCAGCCCTATTAATAATAAAAAAAACACTTTCCAATCGTTATACGGTTTTTAATTACACATTGAATAATGACTACAATTTCTATTTGGGATTGTTTGTACTAATTAAATAACTTAACTGTACTGCGTAAGAACTGGCAACATTGCATTTTGATACATGGCGCATGCGCAATGCGCTTAAGCAAAAATTTAAAAATATGTATAGATCGAGCAAAACGGATGGCAAATTTCTTTTTTATTGCGAAATCAATGTTTAAAAACTATTTTTTTTTTTTTTTTAAAAGAAAGACAAACATTCCCGAGCTACGAATAAACCATCAATGTTTGAAAATCTCCTCCCAAAGAAAGCCGAAAATGTTGCTTGTGTTGTGATGGAGGACTTGGGCAGCCGAGGAATCGAACGCCCGGGTGGACCCCAAACGCGATACCCACTCAACCACTGACCAAACAAAATATAGCTTAAGAAGTAAAATACGAAAATAGAAAAGTTGATTATTTGAAAACTCCCCACTGAGAGTTGTTGTGAAAAAACACACATCTTTCTACTTTACAGTCACTGAATAGATAATTCACACTACAAATGCTATCAACGATTATTCATTGATAGCATTTCTAGAGTGACTAATGAAAATCTAGCCAATTTAGTAAATTTTTCAAATGCTGACTGTCACGCATATTTCGTATTATTCTTTAATCTAGGTTTTAAGCCATGATAATGTTGGTATCTACACTAAACTATTCAATATTTAGAAATACATAAAACAAAAAAAAACAATTCTTTACAAAAATATGAGAATTTTGAAGTTACCCACGGGATATCAATCAAGATTTGTTACTTCGCTAACTGACGCGTTAATTATTTACAGGAATGGCTCAACCTCCCTCAAAAGATCGACCTGAGAAGGGACGACAGGCGCAGGAACAGCATTATCAAAACCATCACAAATACCCCGCGCAAGGACATGGAGAGGAAGCGCCGGCTGTCTGAGAAGAACGGCGGCGTGTTTTACTCCGTATGGGTGTCCAACGGAAGGTACACCGTCAACGCCGGGTCTGTCAACCCCGCCCTGCAGCTCGAAGATCAACCCATCAAAACCGATATTCAAAACGGAGTGTAAACCCCGCATTAGCATTAAAACCAGTGGCGTAGCAAGCCACACATCAAGACAATTTAAACAACCCAAATCTCTAAAATTATGTGAAAAAAAGAAATCTCTTTTTCAAATCACGCATGGGTTCGACCACAGGCAATTTTTTAATTCCTGATCTGGAAAAAAATCTCGCATCTTTTTTGGCACATAACTTTTTACAAAACTGTATCTTGAAGAAGCATTTATTTTCCTTCACACAATGAACACAAAGGTTTGTGTTAATTCAAAAGAAGTCATACATTGAGAAACTTTAAAATATTCAATTTTAGATTTCGTATCGGGCATTACAAAGTCTTTTTCAAAATTAACCTTAAAATCAAAGTCAGCAGAGAGCCAGGATATTACCCAAGGAAATCAAACAGTTAATGTCACATAATTATTCATGTATTTGGCGCATTCAATCCCCATGCGTGAGCTCTCGAATCTTGGTATTTGGTTGGTTGTCCAGGCGGTCGCTACGCCACTGATTAAAACGTAGTATTATTCTTGGAGTCAATAACAATTATTATTGTAACTCTTACTGTGATTAGAAACGTAGGTTTAAGGATTGACTTATAATAGAACAATATGTAATGTGTTTTTTTATTACGGGGAATTAGCCCCCAATGTTGATAGAGAAAGAGCAATTTATTAAAATATTATATTTATGTATTGAAATAAACATTATTTAATCTAATTATTATCACCAATTTAAATTATCTTATGCCAAATCGTAATTAATATTTTTAACCATTATAAAAGATAATAAATAATGCACTTTGCATGATGTGCTTGCCAGCATACGACACTATTATTAATATGCATAATATTGCAAACAGTGCTTTTATGTTGAAAGATGAGGTGAAAAGTATTTTTAAAAACACATTTTTATATTAAATCAAAAAATATGCCTAAAAATTAATAATTTTTTTAAAATCATAAAATTTAAAAAAAAAATCAAAAAAATAGTGCGAAATGTTGTCCATGACCAAAGAAGCACTGGTTTTATGGAGATTTCTAAGAAGATCTTCTTCTTCTTCGTGTGCCCATCAGGTCCCCCCGACGTTGGCGATCACTCTGGAAAATATCTCTCTATCTTGCGCTGCCCGGAATAGCTCCTCCACACTTCTGATACCGGTCCACTCTCGTACATTTCGCAGCCAAGAGTGTCTCATAACAATATTAATTGGAGCAAGTGATACTTACTTCTTCCCTCCAAAAATGTGACCCAGATATGAATTTTTTTATTTGTGAGCAGTTATTCTATCTGCTCTAGTCCGTCTGAGAATTTCTGTGCTGGTGATCATGTCGGTCCATAGGACTTTGAGCATTCTCCGGTGAAGAAGATCTTGATCGAATTTTTAATGTTTAATTTTTTAACACATAGTATTAATTAGGAGAATTCTATCATACAAACAATCCGCTTTAGTAATAAAATAGTTCTGCTTTTTAAATTGTTTATTCACGTGATAGTTTAGTCTTTATTTGTACTTGATCCTTCGCCCGTCCTGACAAGGTCTGCTAAAAGTAGTTCTCCATTCCTAGGTTGTGAGATGAAAGTATTATAATGTCATCTAGTGCCTTATAGTGTATATTTCTATTATCTTGTAATAATTTATGAATCAATAAAAATATTATTCACAAAATGTTTTTTATTCATGACGGACAGCACCCAAATCAAATACATAATTTGGGAGAAGTCCGTGAAATTGAAAAATTTTCAGGGTATGGGTACCGCCACCCCGGGAACCGTTTATTGGATAACCAACACAGTCACGCCAAGTGGTTTGCTTTTGGTGAATTAGCAGGGGGGCGAGTTTATGGGGGGGGGGTATGATTTTGCCGACCTACCTTTGAGGGATACCTTTTTACATCCCCAGCCGGACTCTCTCAACCCATTGTCTTCCACCGTGGTAGGAGGGATGTATTCATTTGTTTGTCACTCCTGAACACATTGATCCCAGATTCCAACCCACCCCTCATACCTTTTTCCTAACAAAAACTTCTCCTCCTTCCTTTCTCTTCACGCAGCATCCCCAAAGACGATATAGGCCACTAGAGAAATTTTTCCTCAGGTTCTTCTGTATGGAGGTAATGTAAAAAATATCTCATGAAATAGTTTCCTTCATTCAAAATGAGAAATAAAATGATTTTGAAAATGGTTTAATTCTTTGAATACCATGCAATATTTTAATAGCACTCGGACAGCCTCCGCTGTCGAGGGGGAAGGCTCTTGATGCGGGTTGAAATCCCGGCTTGCGCATAAATTAATCCCGGCTTGCGCAAAATAAATTTTATGTGATAATTTTGTGTTATTTCACAATTTTATTAATTTAAAATAACATACTGCCGTTATTTTAAATTAATAAAGTTTAGTCCTTTCCACAGTGTTTGATACTCTCAGTATTGCTCTGGTGTGAGACCATCATTCAAAATTGAAACGTTGCATGAAATGGCTTTCGCCGAGTATGATGACCATACCTGAATATCCAGGTAACTTGCCAACTTCCTCTTCCCCATTTCCTTCCCCTCCCCATTATCTTCAGCCTCACAGCGTACCCCGATTGGGGATTGGCTAAAATCTCACTGGCTCCAGACGGGAGCAGTTTTGTCTTGTGAGGTATTCATATTAAAAAATAAGACACTCTTAAAACTTGTAATTAATAATTTTAATAATAAATGTGCTTAATTTGCAAGTGACTTGAAAACTTTTTGCAAAGCGCAAAATTTTCGGTGAAGTCTCACTTAAATTTTTGGTTAATAATTTTAAAATTTTTTTTTTTTTTCATTTTGCAAGTGTAGACTTTTCAAGTCTTTACAATTTGGGTTTTTCAGTTTTAGGATCAGATCATTAATATTTTCAGATCACATATCGTTTTCGCAATGAGGTATGGTACTATCAATTAAGGCTATATCTTCTGCAGGGATATGCAAGTATCCGATACTACGTATCTTGGCTACTTCCGCCTTCTGCCCGACATCTGAGCGGACGTTCGCAAACGGTTCGTAAACTCAATTCTCCAATCCAGTCGCTCGCAATAGGTTGAAAGTATACACATATTCTCTAGTCTCGTCGAAGGTACATACTTAGAACCAAACGTCAAAAGTCATTCCACTCCAACAAAGTGTGGATCGAACTAGTCGATACCGACAAAACTATCAAAATCTAGTACATTGAATCCTAATCTAAGATCGTTCACGGGCGCTCTTCGAAAGACAGACATCGTATATTTTTACGGTTGTTTTAAGATTTTTAGGATATTTTAGGATAATGGTTAATTACCGGCGATGTTGGTTGCAATACATAATGTAGAGCAAGCTGAAGCAGTTGCTTTGATACCAACAAGAACGTTTCGCCAGAGAAAAGATTCTTTCGCTAATTTGATAGACAGAGATCTCGTTAGGAATTTTTGGCTTAACAAAGCCTCAGTACGTCGGCTGGTAGTCACTGTGTCTCCGTTCATAACACCATCCCGTTCTTTAGTTCTAGATGGAACTAAGGTGGGTACAAAAAAAGACTTCAGAAAACGTTGGTAGTTTTCAAATAAAAATTAACTTCCCAATCTGTTGCGTTGTCGTTTTTGTTTTGAGTAATACCCGCCAGTCATTTCGAAGAAAGTGCGAACGTAATTTAAAAGAAACGTCAAAAACATCAGAAAAATAGACAATATTCACAAAGCTGCCGATATAATCATCTCAAGGGTTGAACCCTTCGACATTCAGGTATACGTATTAATGAAACATTCGACAAAGTTCATCGAGACGGGTAATTTTCATTCGTACACGGTCATAACAAATATCTCTTGATCGCTATTGAAGAATTGAGCCCCAGCCACCCGTTGCAGATATTATTTTATAAACTCGGGCGAGGTTGTTCCAACTTGCATTGTCGAGACTTTAAACATGGCGTCACTTATGTCCGACGTCTTGTAACAATGCATGTGTTATATATGTGGGTGCGAATTGTGTATGGGTCCATTAAGTGATAACATGCATTGTCATCGACAAAGAGTCGATCTGCGAGTTTCAGTTATTTGGGGTGTCGGAAAGTGGGTCCATTTCCACTTTAATGATTTATTCATTATATGAAAACAAAATCGAAATTCAAGTATATGAATACAAAAGGGGAAGAAAATATCTACCTAGAAAATAAGATTAAAATAGTACAGTATATACAAAACATGGTTGAGAGAACAGAGTGATGATCAACTGGCAAAGATATGAAGACAATGTAAAGATAACCACAAACTAAGTAAAAAAAATATAAAATGTACAAACTGCCTCAGAATAGAAAACCCTAGTGAGGAAGACTGAAAACTTTGATTTTAGTCTTATAATATGCTTCCATCGTGTAAGATGTTTTTTTATTTAAGTTTTTATTCCAGCAGGACTAGGAGAATAGTGCAATTCTGGTCTGCCATATTTCATAAACAATTATAATATAATAAGTGAAGAGAGTAAATTAAAAAAAAAGTGTTAAAATGTTGGGCAGGAAAGTACCTAATTAAAACATAAAATGAAAAAAATATTCGCCTCATCATCTGCATCCATCGCTCATTTAGTGCGGAATCAAGCCACTCGGAAGCGGCCACGGCAATGATGTTGGTTGATATATGAGCCACGGAAACTATTTTTTTTTAAATTGTGTGCAGTTCACACGCGGTAGGAGTGAAACCTTAAAAAAACTAAAGTATATAAGGGTAGGGAGACCACGAAACACCGCACAAGGAGGAGTCAGATAGATAGCTACGAAGCACCACACCATGAGGAGACCTATTATACTATCTCATTCTCTCGCAGGCTAAATCCTATAGATGTATGTGTTTGTATATTTTTAGAGTTGCTTTTTCGTTTCATCGAGTTTCAAATCACAACTATGATAAAAAAGTCTTCACAAAAAAAAAATCCAGTGCAGTTCATACGCGGTAGAAGCGAAACTTCACCAAAACAATCTCAACCAATAGGAGCCTTGAAAAGTGAGATCATAATCAAAACGGCCAAGAGCGCAGTTTGACGCTTCGTAGGTACTGTAATGCGTCATTTCGGTTTCATATCTCAACCAATAGGAGCCTTGAAAAGCGAGATCATAATCAAAGCGTCCAATGAGCGCAGACGAAAATCTAGTCTCCTTCAACGGAAGCAATCTTCCGAACAGACCTTCCATTGATATGTTTGGTGTAACTATAAGTGACCAGCTCAGGTATGGGGGCTCCATCGAAGCCAGAGTAAAGTTAGCTTCTCAAAAACTGGGCGTACTGTACAGGACCCGCAGATACTTTAATAGTACACAACTGCTTACCCTGTACAAATCGCAAGTGCGCCCCACGGTTGAATTTGGCAGCCACCTCTGGTCTGGAGCTCCAAAATACTTGAAAAATACCCTCGACTCTGTGCAGAAACGGGCGGTCCGTTTGATAGATTCTCCCATCTTAACGAACGGGTTGTAATCTTTAGAGCACAGGCGTCGGGTGGGAATGCTATCCATGTTCTACCGGTATTTCAATGGAAGATGCTCTGAGGAACTAGCGTCATTGATCCCTTCGGCACCGGTGCATAGTCGGGAGACACGCCAAACGCGCGCCCAACATATGTACACGGTTGACATTTGTCACATGAGAACGGGTCGTTTTTTCGACTCGTTCTTGAGTTCAACAGCTCGGCTATGGAACGATTTGCCGGCATCTGTGTTTCCTCCCTCCTACAACATGGGTCTCTTCAAGACCAATGTACATTCCTTCCTCTCCTCAAAAAGACCCTCCACACAGCATCCCAGATGACATAGGCCCTGAGGGGAATTATTTTCCTCAAGGCCTCCTGTGTGGAGTTAATGTAAAAAAAAAAAAAAAACTGACGTTTCATAGGTACTGTAATGCTTCATTTCCGTTTCATTCGAGTTTCAAATTCCAACGGTGCTAAAGAAGTCTTCACTTTCATCAAAAATTGATACCATCCTTCAATTGCGAAAACTTTCTACACAATAACATAAAAGTGTAACGATTCCTTGGTTCCCATGATAATAAGATTATAATTATTATTTTAAAAATTTAACCTTTTCCCCAGCACCTACATATTAAATGTCATTCCCTTGAAAATAAGATATATAATTGTAATAATATATATAGGCTATCGCTATTTATGATGCGGCCTTCGCTTCGCGCTAAATATTGTATTCAGGGACGTGCCGACCTGTGCCGTGGGGTAGGCGGGAAGGAAAATAGAAGGGGGGAGGGGCACGCGACGCACACTGGCTCCCCGCTCCGTCAGCCGCGTCGCTTGGGAGGGTTGTTATTGATTATGCCCGCTCCTTGTAGTGGCGCTCCTGACAGCGTTCGTTCAGCGCGCCTCAAAAGTAATCAAACACAAAATGACTGAAAATATTGATCAAAACATATTCCCTCCTGGCTGGGAGTGCAAATTCGACCGCAGGACGGGCAAGCAGTGAGTATTCGTGCATTGTCACCGTTTTTCAACGTGTTTATCGCCTGTTTTTATCCATTGCGCCTTGTTTCCACTACACCCAAAACATTGCGTTATACCTTTCGTAATATTTCAGGCGCAAAAGGTCACCGCGTTTATTATTGTCGGAATATCAATATCGTAGTTACACCTTTCGTGTATTTACTAGTGAGAGTTATTCGTTCATCATTGTTTGTTGTTTCGTTACAGTTATTATATAAATTACTTGACTAAGATGACGAGCTGGGAAGATCCGAGGATTCGACAGAAAGCGCAGCAAATTTATAATACTCAGCCTTACGGGATGGACTATGTTCCTCAGGTATTTAATACATTAATTTCTACATTATATTATTATAAGTAGCAGTATTGTTACTGTGACAAATTAAGTGTTTTCCTAACATTCAATTCCAGTGTTGTTTGTTTATCTTTCAAATCTTTAATGTCGCCTTTCTTCTTTCTACTTTCTCCCAACGATTTTTACCATCTTTGTACGTGTATGTGAGTGCATTTTCTTCTTTAATATTTCATTTATTGTTAGGCCTACTGTATACACATGCAATAATTTTATTAAAACTCAAAATTTTATCTCACTATTGAAAAAAAATTGCTAATATTCTGTGAGATCTTACTTAACAAAATAAGAATTACTAGTTGCTGGCAGATATGTAGAATGTACAATTTAAACATTTCTAAAAATTTGCATTGATTACAAGTACAATAATTTTTCCTTCTGGATTTAAAAAATACTCGGTTTAAAGCAATTACCAATCTTGAGAGGAAGCACGAGTGCCGAAAAATTAGAATAATTAGATATTTTACAAAACTGTTGCTGACACTGCCGATGTCCCCCCCCTCTCATATTACGAAATAGGGAAATATTTTTGTATGGACAAAACGCCTCCTATGTTTCCTCTTAATGATCGTTCTTATCCAAATGAAAAAAATTATTGTACATATTTAACAGCGTAGATATTTGTTAACAATTCGCAAATTTCTATACCCTTTACAATCGCAATAGCATAATTTTATCAGAAACATCATTTTAAATATGTCTTAATCACTCTCTCTGTGTAGAAACGCCCCCTTTACCAAATGTTTTACAATTTCACTGCGACTTCATAAAAAAATAATAAAAAAGTATTTTTGCACATTTCTCACTAAATAGTTAAATAATTTGCCCCTTTAGTCACTAAACAACATTAACTGACACCTTCATAAAAAAAATATTAAAAAATAAATGCACATTTCCAAAAAACATAATACCCTTTTTCGTTATTTGTTTTTGGGGTGTTATGCCGTGTTGCGCCACCCTCTTCTTTAGCCAACGTTTCGGACAGCGTTACAGTGTCCGTCATCAGGGCAGATTTGTTGATGATGATGGACACTGTAACGCTGTCCGAAACGTTGGCTAAAGAAGGAGGTAGCGCAACACGGCATAAAACCCCAAAAACAAATAACGAAAATACTTTTGGCCGTGAAATTTAAAAACTTATCCATAATACCTTTATACATAAATTTCAAAGAGTAAAAATGTTGTGAATAATTTTTCCCTTTTCCATACATGTGACTGTAATATTTTCGTTGTAATTTTTAACCCTAGTAACAAAAGCTCAACACAATTATTCAAAATTTCCCTATGTCAAAAACTGATAAAATTCACAACAGGATCACTTTTCAAAATTCAGAAACGTGATCAAAAAGTTTCTATCACTTATTTGTATATTTTATATTTCCATGCAGCGTAGTAAATAGTACAACCCTTTTTACGAAAAGGTGATCATTTTCACGATTTTTTAAACTCCCGACACTTGTTAAAAAAGTCCCTACCCAGCATTTGTACATGTCCCCCCAGCGTAGAAAATAGAATAAACCTTTTGACTTGTGGCGTTGTATTGCAAGCTGCCAGGGCACGCGTCGCCGTACCTCGTCTACCCGTACCCCTCGCCGCTTCCCCCGCAGCACGCCTTCCAGCCCCCGCCCTACCCCACCACGTACAGCCCCAAGGCGCTCCCAAAGCAGATACTGGTAAATATACACACCCACCCACACTGTTACCTACTACATTTGTGTTAGTGGATTCCGTGACAAAACAGAATACCGAAGAAAAGTGATGAAAACAATCTAGCCTAACCTATCGTGATTATTTTTTGAGTTAGTATGCCGTGATGCACTTCCTTTTTAGTCAACGTTTCGTACAGTGTTACTATGTCCATCATCAGGGCAGATACGAAGATTGTGGCGAAGTGTGTGTTTATGTATATAGAAGTGATACCACGTTGTATGCGTTAATTCTCTTAATGTGAATTTTTGCGTTTGGTTTTGGTGTAGCCGTCTAATACCAAGAACTATTAAGCTCAGCCTCGGCGTCCCTGCTCTTAATTTTTATGAAGTTTTGCGATTTTCAATTGATCTACAATTAGGGGTGCTCGACGAGTTTGGACCTTCCCACCACTTCAAGCACAAATCCATCGTAATAGTCGATTTCAATAAGTGCTCCGCAATTAACGATTTGTCCGGATGGCCGAGTTCGCACGCCCGCAAATGTTCTGAGATCCTTTTAAGATAAATATTGTCTGTTCTGTCTAGCCTACACAGGTACATTGTCAGATATTTTGACTGCCTTAAGAGAGAATTTGATTTTTGCAGGCCTTGGATTTTTTTAGCATTTACATTATTTGGCCTTGGATTTTCATCGTTGTTCCGAAAACAGTCTTGGAGCCTTTTTTCCGCAGTATACTGGTATTTGTTAGTAACATTATGAATGTGAACACAATGCAAGAAAGTGCATCCTTTTGACTCTAATTCAATTCTGTCTTATTTTGCGGTAGATTCGGCTACTATGTTTTTCTTTATCTGTCTTGTAAGATAATCGTTTCGCTGCAATGCATTATTCTGGTTCTTTATTTATTCTGGTCGCTCGGGTCACCAATTTATTGATTAGTCCTCTTTTCTGCGCTGGATAGAGATGCGATTCAGCATACCAATTTGCATGTGTTGGTTTTCTATACGAATACCAAATACAAGTTCCTCAGACTGCCATCTCCTTTTCGCATCTCCTTTTCGCTCTTAGAAAAGGCAGTATTTTTCTTGGTTTTCCAACTTCAATGTGAAAATGATTTTGCTATGGTGTAAATTAAGATGGCACAGTAACTCGTCCAGCTTTTTGCTCCATGAAGCCGATAGGTGAAGACGTCATCGATCTAGTGCCTCCTGCTTTAGAAACAGCACACACATACATAAAAGCCTACGTACAACGCATCTACGAATCTCTCCTGATGACGGACACTGTTACGCTGTCCAAAACGTTAGATAAAGGAGGAAGTGCAATACAGCAGGATAATCGCATCTATACAACCACAACAAATCAATTTAACCTAACCTAAACTCAACTAATCTAACCCGATCTCTTAATTATCATTTCATGCATCGTCACTGTTCTGTTTTGTCCGGTTACCATTTTAGTTATGTTGGATTTGTTGTGTTTTTGTTGTGTAGCAAAGGTGTTGAAGTAGGTTACTGAAAATAATTGTGATGAGACGGTACCTTCCACGTAAAACTGACGTCTTGAACATGAAAATTGCAGATGCGAGCTGTTGGTATCTAAGGTGAGTTTGAACGAAGTCTAACGGCCGTTGTTCCCAACTTTTCGATCGATCAATCCGAGTCTCCGATCAGCTAAGTGATTTGTTTAAAGTAACGCTCGATTCATCCGTTGGTCGGAGAGTTGCATCGGGAAGAGCATATTTGGGCGTAGTGAGGAATGTTGAGCCAAAATTTCGGCTCAACAGTTGACCACTTGGTTTGGGAACAACGGCCGTATCAGATGGTTCAAAGATTCATCCAAAGGGGTAAATCTTGTAAAGAAGAATACCAGAAAGACAATGTTAAAAGCGTATAGGAATCGAGTGATCTAGTATAACTATAAAAATGTGTAATCCTTTCTCAAATATCTCAGTAATTGATGTTACTAGTATTTTCGCTATCTAGCTATTATCTCACGAGCCAGTTACATCCATGGGTTCATGGGTGAGGTTTGTCTAGGCGGAGGCCAGGACACACTGAACCCCAGATTCCTACCCATCCCTTAAACCCTTTTCCTTCCCAGAACTCTCCTCCCTTTCCTTTCCTTTCCTAAAAAAAAACCCTCCATACGGCATCCCCAAAGATGACATAGGCCCTGAGGGAAATTGTTTTCCTCAGGGCCTCCTGTGTGGAGATCATGTAAAAAAAAAAAATCCTAAACTTACCTTAAGTCTCGATGAAATTGAGCGAGTTTACAAGGTACTATCTGGGAAATTCACTTTCTGTTAGTAAACTCATCAGTAAACGTAGTGTCATCGTATTACTATTTAACTGACAATCTACGAAAAAAGTTGAAAGGTGGTCAACTTTGCTCGCTACTCGCCAGCGTGTGCCTCAAGATGGCACTGGTGGTGCCTCTGACTTACTGACGAACGCAGCATAATATAATCCATTATCTGCCTGCGCACGTTCCGCGGAAAGGGAGGTCCTTTACACCCGGTAAAGTGCTAAATTAATTTACAGTGAATTTTATAGAAGGTACGAGTTCCTTCCTGTTGGTATAACGCTTGAAAATATACCCAATCAACGGCGATACACACGATGTTTGCACATTTTATAGAAGGTACGAGTTCCTTCCTGTTGGTATAACGCTTGAAAATATACCCAATCAACGGCGATACACACGATGTTTGCACATTTTTGAGATACTAAAAACATATTTTTTACGAAAAATAACTATATTTTTACTCACTGAAGACAATATTAGCGAAACTCAATGTAAAATCCGATACAGAAAAAGATACGGCCACCTCTGGGACTCGAACCTAGGACTGGGTCAGCACTCTACCAACTGAGCTAATGTATCCCTATCCGATTCGGTTATATTAACTGTTTCATTCTTCGACCAAGAACTGCCAACGTTATCCTCATTTTCTTAACGCATATTTTTACCGGCTGCTTTTTTTATGTACGATTGATCTGTTTCAGATTTTCGATTGAGTTTCACTAGTTTTGTCTTCATTAATTATATATATTGAAATTTGAGGTTTTACTCATTAAATTAAATTATTTTTTTTTTTAAATTTAAATGAAGAGAAACATTTCTGGGTCACAAAAAACCTGATACTATTTTGAAATCTCCTACTACCATCACCGTAAGCGGAAAATGTTCCTTGTATCGTGATGGAGGACATTGTCAGCCGAGAAATTGAATTCACGACGCCTGGTTGATTGAACCCAGAAGCGATGCTAACTCAGCCACTGACATTAGAATAGAATTTAAAAACCACATATATTATTAAAGATTATGTATTCAATATTAGATATTGAAGATGAGATCTTCAAAATAAGATATTAAATAATAGTCTTTGAAAACTAGTTTAAGCTAGCTTCCAATATCAACTTCTTGAAGTAAAAATTTGTGATAATTTAAGAAAATAGTTTTCAAAATGGGCCAAGTATTTGTCATTGTAGAAAACGAGTAGATGTGAGCCTAGCTTTTTTATTATTTACAAATTAATTATTTTACTTAATCCACTGAACAGAAATTCCCTAGAAATGTGAATTATACAGTTTAAATGAAAACCGATTTGACCAATTTAGATAAACACTTAAATATCTAGGTCCTAGATGATCTTAAACCTGATTTTCTATTAAATAAAGATTTTAGACATTTAAAAATGTCTCAATTAAATCAATTTCACGAGAAGTACCGAAAGAAAAAATGGACTAACGAAAAAAAAATTTGCTTAGAAGCGAAATAATATTTAAAATTTTTAGTTTTTCTGGAACTTGCTATTTTCATTTGGGCTCAAAGAAAAGGCTCATTTTCTTAGATTTTTAATTATCCCCGAAGATACACAGTGTGCACGTGTATATTATTTATTTATTTGGTATAATTAACATTTTAAAATATAATTTAATAATGTTGGCCTCACTTGGTGGCTTACTCGTGCCGAGGCCCCCATTTTATAATACGAAATTCAGTAAGATGATAAATACATTTTTATAAAATATGTAATGTCGGTAATGAAAAAAAAATAGGCATGTATTATGCTTAAGATTGTGTATGCGTTCATTATATATGTTCACTTTTTTTGTATTATGTATTTTAATATTGTATTAATTGCACGTAGCAGGAAATGGGTGGGCGCTCGAACGGGAGCCCCCTGTCGGGAGGCAGCCCGGTGCTGGGCCGCACGCTCTCGCTCACGCCCAAGGGCAGCCCCGTCATCAGCCGCATCGCGTACAACGCCGTGAACGCGATGCGGCCGCATGACAGCCCCGTCAGCCGCGTCTACAGCACCGGCTACAACAAGCCGCACGACAGCCCCATCACGCTTGCGGCGGACACCGACTCTCTCGTGGCGAAGATCAGCTCCATGTTTCCGACAGTCAGCGATACGCACATCAAGATATTGCTGAAGAAGTAAGTCTAGCCTTCTTATCGTCTGATCGTCTAAGATTTGTATCTCTCCAGACAGATGATAGAATATGACGAAATGTACATTGTGACGACATAAAGCCAAATAAATTAACAAATTCTTTGCGTATTAAAAAGTTTATAAAAATATAGCAAAAAATCGGTGACCGGGCAACTCGGAATGAAACCAACTCAGAACCCTCTCAGATAAGTCATTTAGAGTGATAAAAAAAAAAAAAAAACGGTCAAATAGGTTACGTTAGGTTAGGGTTATCGGCTAATTTAAAATTATTTTTTTCATAGCTTTTAATGACATTTCAAGGAGGTGTTGAGTTGACTTTATTCTCAGTTGGCATGGAACCCAAAAAATCATTCCCAGCCCCCACTCCACACACACAAAACATCCTCGATGAAATATACCACTCCATCTTTTTAATTTTGGCCAGCATCAAGGTATTTTTACATGTAATCCTTATAGGAGGTCGTGATGAAAATAATAAATGTCTTCTTTGGGAGTACTACGAGGAGTGTCGTATTGAGGAAAAGGAGGAGTTAACCTGAGTCTTAAAGAGACCCATGTTGTTGAGAGATCCGTGTTGCTACTCGGCAAATCATTTCACAGCCGAGCCAATAGACCTCGGTCCCGCATCGGTCGAACGGCCATCACAGCATATCTCTTGTATTCCAATATCTTCGGTCCAGATCCATCAGTACTATATGAGTTTGAATTGAATGGGGAGAGGAAGGAGATGGGATAGAATAAGAAAAGATTTGGTCACAAAACATAACTCGTTGTAATATAACAAAATATTCTTTTCAACCCCCTTTCCCTTCCGTACATTTTTTCAGTTATTCCCCCGACAGTTGGCTCTCCAGGATACATATACACAATACACATTCGGTTTAAAGAAAATACTGTATGCTTTACAAAATACTATTTAAGTGGAGGAGTGTGCAGAGATGATGTACCGCCGAATAACAAAAGTTTTTCATTTTCACATTTTCACTCAAATGCTTCAAGAATAAAACACCTTATCTTTATACAGTATTTACCGGCGTATATAAATTCGTTTGATTTTCATAGCAACATATTAGAAGTATTTTTGAAGTTGATTTTGGGTTTGAAATTTTAAATAAAGCACAAAAATTATAATTGTATAAGAATTATAATTTTGGGTTTGGGGATCAAATGTCGGGTCACGACTACATCACATATAATTTTTTTTTAATTAAAAATAAAATTTAATAAAATTAAAATTAAATAAAAATTGTCCCAAACCTCCTCTGTTCTTCAATTACTTAAAAGACCCTCCGAAGATGACGTAGGCTCTGAGGGAAATAATTTTTTCATGGCCTCCTATGTGGAGCTAATATAAAAAAGAGCTAGAACTAGAAAAAAACTTCGTAAATTAACAAATCGCTGTATTCAAACCATTCGAATATGATATCATAATTCCACATGATGAAAAATGAACCAATACCTTTTGATGTATGAATGTGAGTTGTTTGGCGGTCTGTCCTCTCTGCCTACCCCTGCGTGATGGTTAGTTAGTTAGTTTTAGTTTTTCTCATCAAGCTTATAAAGCCTTCTACTCTAATTTTAGG
The DNA here is from genome assembly GCA_936435175.1 of Glyphotaelius pellucidus. Lineage (NCBI taxonomy): Eukaryota > Metazoa > Arthropoda > Insecta > Trichoptera > Limnephilidae > Glyphotaelius > Glyphotaelius pellucidus. The sequence goes on from OW386542.1 coordinate 9,382,075, forward strand.
TAGATAGGTAGGTACCTCTACTCATAATAATTACTAAAACGAAATTAATAACATTAATTTTATTGAAAATGTTTTCGAAAAACAAACAAAAAAAGAAGTTAAAAACAGTTGCTACTTGGATGAAAATTTGATTTTTTCATTCCATTCTGTCTTTCAACAAATAATATAATATCTAAATTGAGCGCAAAGCTTCAAAAGAAGCTTCCACGATGCCTTATATACTAACGTTACGTGATGTTTTATCTAGATATTACAACCGTGAGGCCGTCGTGATAAGTGCGCTGCAGGTGGAGAAGCACCCCATCAGCACGCCGGGCCCCTTCAGCACACCGCCGGCCGGGCTGTCGCGGCTTGCCGGAGTGGCAGCGGCAGCTCTGGGCGGGGGCTCGCTGGGCGGGTCCCCGCGCGCTTCGCCGCCGCTGCGCCCCTTGTCCGGCGCGTCGGGCACGTGCGTGGGATCACCAAGGGCCCGGCCGCACACTTCTCCCAAGATGAAACTAAGGTAAGATTTTGGCTAACTTCTCTAACCCTACCTAGCATAACCGCTTTTAACCTAACCCAGCCTATCTAAAACTAAACCTAACCTAATCTTATCTTAACTCTCCTAACCTAACCTCACCGCACTGAGAAAATACTCCCTTTGATCTTCACTGAATCGGAAGAAAACTGTGTCAAAAATACTAAAAACTGATAATAATCAAACAAAAAATGTAATATTGCTTATGAAAAGGACAGCCATTCAAATAATATGTATGTACGAACGAAAAGTAGTATGTTCACTAGACTTAGTTCAGTGAAATTTCGCATCATCTCAGTAACGAATCGCTAGCTATTTCATCGCTAGCTCTTTTTTAGACCGCAGATATGGCAACTATATTAATGAAGAAAAAAATTGCGTTATTTGAAAGCATTGGATTATTTCATAACTAAGGAAAATTTGTACTTTCTTTGGACAAACAGAGACATACCCACAACACACTTCCAATTTCCAACTAACCCAACCCATCTCTCTTGTATTAAATCCATTCTTCAAATGTCTTCTGGCGTCGAGTTTTTACCACAAGACGTTTCAAGCTTGGCTGGTTTTTAAAGGTTCTCGTCCAGCTAGTCGGTGGTTCTCTTTAGCTAGTTAATTCATCTCAACTATGGGGAATTCAAGTGGACATCCGTCAGTCGTGCAACGCATCAAACATAGTCCATGATTTTTTTTATCTTAAAAATGGTACATATTAAAGTAGTACTGGTCTTCCATTAAAAGCATTTGCTTGCGGATGGAAGAAGAGTTTACATTTTATTTATACATTTAAACAGTCACGTGTTTCACATAAGTCATTAGTGCAGTTAATACAAACACATTGCTGTTTATAATCTTCTAAATACGTCGTATCTGTCGCACGTATATAGTCAGACTGGGATGATGCAGTCCACATCAGGAATATACTGTTGGAAAAAGGAAGTAACAAATTGATATCTAATCTTTACGTTCTAATTGATGTGTTTAATCTTCCAGATACCTGAAAAGCGTATTCCCCAAGGCGGAAGAGACGCTGATCCTCGACGTGCTGGCAGGCGAGGACAATAACGTGCTGCGCTCCAGCGACCGTCTGCTCGGAATGGGCTACGTCAAGAGGGACACGGTCGCCCCGCGCCTCTCGCTCGCCAGCAAGGAGCCCGAGCCGCCCAAGCCCCCTCCCACGCCGCCGAGACTGAAGAGCATCGAAGATAAACAAGCACGTAAGTAATTATTTCAGTCTCATAATTTAATTGTTTCGCTTCATCCTAATCTTCTTCACGATTGAAAGACTGTACTTAAGATGAAGTCTTCATGACCGCTCGTTCTTCCAAAACGTTGACAGTTCCATGCGAATAAACACGGTTTTCTTGTCCCAAACGATTTCTTTTCATCTATACGTCTACTTATTTGGGAGGTCATCCTAGAGGTGCCTTCGTTCTGCGACATTTTAAATTGCTTATGTAAAGCTTTAGTCCAATATCATAACGACTAAATCATAAATATCTGTTTTGGACTAAACTTTGTAACTCTTTGGCTTTACAACGCATTGCTATGTATTTAAAAAAAATCATTTAATTATGTTTATTTGCAAAATTTTCACCTTTTCATTGAAATGTGGTCCAATTCTGTATCTTCTAGAGCCGTACGTCACCTTCCCGTATACAATCTCTCATGTTTACTTTCCGTCTTTCTATTGAATTGTAGTCCAATTCTGTATCTTTTTGAACTATACATCACCTCCCCATATACAATCTCTCATGTTTAATAAAAGACAATTTCCGTCTTTCTATTGAATCGTAGTCCAATTATGTATCTTATTGAACCTTCCCCTTTACAATCTTTCCTGTTTATTCAAGCATATTTTCCATCTTTCTTTTGAATTAATGTCCATATATGTATCTTCTTTTACCATACCTTTCGTCTTTCTAATGAATTGTAATCCACTTCTGTATATTCTTGAATCTTCCCTTTTACAATCTATCCTGTTTATTAAAGCATATTTTCCATCTTTATGTTGAATTATTGTCCTCTTCTGTATCTTCTTTTACCATATATCACATCCCCTTTCTCTCTCATTTCTCATGTTTATTAAAGCAGAATTTCCGTTTTTCCATTGAATTGTAGTCCATTTCTGAATGTTAATGAACAATATACCACCTTCTTCTTTACAAGCTTTTCTGTGAACCTCGTTAACAATTCTTTGTATGTTTTTTACAGTAAAGCTTAAGCTTCAGCAAAAGTACTCCACAATTCCGGAAAGGGTTGTGTCGATTGCCCTGGAGAGCGTAGACTGGAGCGAGGAGAGAGCCGAACAGATCCTCTCCGTGGTCATGCAGGAAGATGCTGTTAAGTCACGCAATGAGAAGGAAAAGGAAAATGAGATCATTGTTGAGATAAAAGAAGAGTAAGTATTATTTATTGTTTAAATTTGCTTTCAATGCGTTTATGAATTCTTGTAAAACTACTACTGTACTTGTGCGAATTTCATGTATGCGTTTTGATATAAATTGATTTTAGATTAAATTATGAAAATAAAGTTTTGTCTTGTAATAGTTTCTATTGGTGTTAAATGGTGAATGGTGGAATCAGATTCATCGTGATAAAATAAAATCATCTCATATTTCAAATGTGAGTTCACCATTCAAATCAAACTTATAACTTCATCTCATATTATTAGCTCTAAACATACTCTTAACAGACCTTAATACTACGACTATACCCAAATATCAATTATAATCTATCCAAAAAGATACCTTGAAATAGCCATAGAATGTTTGTGCTTTTGATACACAGTTTTTTTGTGGATCTTATTAAATAATAGATTAACAAAAAAACATATCCATCAATTTTTTTCTGCAAAGCAATTGAAATTGTACTTTATTTATATGATCGTATCAAATTTAATAATATTTAATAAATTGTTCCTAAGAAGAAAAACATTTAAAAAAAGACACTATTGTAATGTTTTGCGAGCGACTTGCTAGTTTCAAAACTAAATAATTATTTCTACTCAGTTTTAAAATCAATGAATTTTTTTGTACACATAAGATTTTTTTTCGAAAATATTTAATGTTATGCATTACACATACAAAAGCTTTTAAATCAATTCTCTAAGGTAGTTTATTTTCCTGTTTGGCGATTTGGACTTGGTTTTTGTGTGTAAATATATATTATGTAAGTACATAAATGTTTAATGTTTTCTAGGCTTAACATATCTCGCTAACCTTTATGTTCACATACGATTTATGGAAAGACATATTATTGTAATAAAACGTGCAAGTTTCAAGAAAATTCCAGAGTGCTCAAACTTTTGTAATATCTACGTGCCACGAGAATTCGTTGCACTAAATTATTACATATTTTAACATAAGTATCTACAAAAAAATCATTTCACCTTCTTTTTCGTAAAAATTCATCTCCATTTTGCTTTAAAAGCTACTTTCATTCCCTAAAAATCATTCTTACTTTCAGTTGTAATCGAAAATAAATGACAGATGAATGGTTTTCTTTTGAACAGCCAATCAAATTTCACAGTGAAATAAAAGCATTGTGTTCTGTCATACACAATTTTACACAATTTTATTCCGAGCACATTCTTTCTAAGCTACTTACCATGTTATGCATACTGACATACGAGTGAATGAGATAGGTTAAAGTCAGCTTAAAGCCTCTGTATCCACCACCTCGCTAAGCGACACAAGCCGTTGATCGTGACAGAAGCAATCGTGAAAATTCGCTCGTGATGCTTACTTTGCTAGCACCAAGGGTAATTTTCCGGATTGTTTGATGACTCTCTAAAGAAGTCGCCCTCAAACCGCTACATTTGTTAAAAAATCGCTGCTTTGCTGTGGAATTTGAAATAAAACTTGTATCCCACTGGATAAGTACACGACGATAAGACAGTCTCTTAAAAGGTCATTATTATTGTTTCAAAATGACTGCTTTGTTTGATAGAGCCCTTGTCGCTACATTACGTTGAAATGGGTTTGAACTCTATAACTCAGCTAATAAGTGACACAATTTGTTCAGTCAAAAGTGTTGTCCTCAAATGGCTGCTTTTGATCAAATATCGCCCGTTACGATTGTCTACCTAGAGAAAGGATTGACAGCTTGGATGTCACTTCGATAAACGAAACTGTCTTTTTCGCAGCCGCACAGAAATGGTACCAAATCTCTTAGCAAGGTCAACAGAGGCTAAAACATTATATATGATCGCTTTGTCAACTCGAATAAGGCAACCCTTGTGTTTATTTTATGCCATTGCTAGTATACCATCGTGCAACAAATTTGCTGCTTTATCGGCACCCTCACCCGTGCAAGCGCCACCCGCACTGTTTAGTGACGCGCTGTCCCTGTGGAGGCCCTCCCGGGAGACGACTCTAGGGGAGAAGAACCGGAGACACAAGGCGAAGAAAGAAGTGACAAAGTACGCACCCTTCTAGTCCTAATGCCCAATGCATGCTCACTCCTGTGGCTCTTCACCCACCCAACCAACAAACCACAACCGAGCGGCCCAATCAGCAAACAATATGACAATATATCCAAAGTCCCAATTACATAGAGCGAGTTTACAAGCTACTATCTGGGAAATTCATTCTGTTAGTAAACTCGTCCAGTGCCATCGTATTACTTGCTAACTAGCAGATTGTGGACAATCTACGAAAAAAGTTGAAAGGTGAACAACTTTACTTGCTACTCGCTAGTGTTTGCCTAAAGATGGCGGCCCACTAACACCTGATTTCGTCTGTCAGAATTAGTTCAGGCGGCAGCCGATATTCTCGCTACTGGTTAGCGCTACGAATTCAAGTTTTCTACATAAAATTTTTCAATTATTCACATAAAATTATTTTTCAATTATTCACATAAAATAATTCAAGTTTTCTACCTAAAATGTCGACGGAGTTGCATGGCGCGAGAGTCGTTATTTTAGCTTCTACTGTCGCTACTGAGCGAGTAGACAGTTTTGTGTGTCATCATGATAATCTCACACGCCGATTCACTCGCTTTTAAACTTACGGCTAGTAGCTTGTAAATTAGCTTAATGTAATTGAGGCTTTAGACGTATCGCCAGATGGCAGAATGAAATTGAAGCAAATTTCTGACATAAATTTATTATAACACTACTTTTTGATGAAATCGTGGTTTGAGTTCAAAAAATACAAAAAAATCCGAATAAAAATATAAATAGGAAGTGCTTCTTGTTTTCTGATTGGGGTGTTCTTTTCAGTAACTGTTTTGTTTTCACGTTTCAAAGTACATACCTGCACATAGTGAATTTCTGTTAAGTTACCTAATATGTACCTGTAAATACAATAACCATTTTAACCATGTGACGCACACTTTCGCAACGATATAAAAATGTACTTCAAATACCAATGAAAATGAATTCTCTATCTACCTATTTTTCAAATACAGGTAGAACAATATTTTGTTATATAGGTACATGAAACTACAGTGTGCAGGTAGTAACTATGTATATGTATAACATTATTTGGGAATTGCTAGATTGCATGTTTACTGCAAACTGAGTAAAAATATCACAGTAATAATATAAAGCAGAAAAAAAAGAATAAAATGATAGTATTCTTATTGAGGAAGAAGATAATAATAATAAATCGAAATGAAATATGAAACAAAACAAGATATCGAAAAATAAAAGGTAATGGTCGCAACTGGGATTCGAACCCCTCTTGTCTTTTCGGGACACATCGCCTTAATCAACAAAATACAGATAAGTTTTTAGATTTTCACGGCCAAAAGTATTTTCGTTCTTTGTTTTTGGAGTGTTATGCCGTGTTGCGCTACCTCCTTCTTTAGCCAACGTTTCGGACAGCGTTACGGTGTCCATCATCAGGGCAGATGTGTAATTGTATGATGATGGACACTGTAACGCTTTCCGAAACGTTGGCTAAAGAAGGAGGTAGCGCAACACGGCATAACACCCCAAAAACAAATAACGAAAAAACAAAATACAGATCCCTATGGCAGAGATGGTTAATCAATGAAGCGTTTTTTGCCAATATATAGCACTATTTAAAATACCTCGGATTGCTTTGCTGCCGATTTTCGCAAATTTTAGAAGTTTACGATTTTATAATATTTTTTTTATAAATCTTACGAATATGTAATAATCGACAAAAAATAGGTGAATTCATTGGCTATATAGATGGCTAAACAGTTTGTATGTCTCCATATTAAAAGTCGGAGGTGTGCTTTTTTAACTTGGGCGGAAAATATTCAAAATGATCGCGAAAAAATGTCGCGCATCGGAGAAAAAAGTTTTAAATTGCACTGTCGCTTCAGTGGTTATGGAACCGTGTCTAGGTGAGATCAGAGACCCCTGGTCCCAGTTGCGACCGTTACCTTTTTATTTTTCTACGTCTTATTCTGTTTCATATGTCGTTTAGATTTATTAATATTACCTTCTCCTTCAACGATATATTATATTGATGGTTATAACCTTCACAAAGTTATTCCAAAACAAATTCTCATTAAAAAATTGTAAGTGCCGATGGCCTGCATTGAGGTTTTCCCGGTTTTCTGGGAAAAAATGTTTTTCGTAGATATTTTGAGGTATATTTATGTGTTCAAAATCTTTCTATTGAAGAGAAAAAACATATATTTTTACTGAAAAATCTGGATAAATGTCACTGCAACCCATCGGTAAGTACAATATTAGAAAGAAATTAAACATACATAATAATAATATATTTTAGAAAAAAGATATCTAGCAGTTTCACAATCCTCTTTGTTTTATATATTCATTCTTTGCCATTTTATTTGCGTTAACGATTTAATTTTGTCATCATTCATTGCACAACTCACATAAATGTAATCATTATACATATAATATGATGAGCATAGTAATGTTTCGTTAGTTCGAGAACATTTTTGGAAAAAGTATTTGAAATTTTTAAAGTTAATAAACATAGCCTAGTTTCCTGTTTTCAGAATAAAGGAAAATGATATATTTTAGTTTTTATAGAATATTTGTGGTTAGATTAAATAATAATTTTGTATATATACTATGTTACATATATAGAAACCTTTCCCGCAATGAAGTTAGAGATTTTTGTAAAAAAAGACTATTTTGTATTTGAAGTAGGTTACCTTATTTGTTTTCTTCACTAACCACTTAATGCTAGGGTTTTTATGTAAAAGGAGTTGTAAAAAATATAATTTTTTTGTTGCGTTGATCCATTTGTAGAATGATTAGCGCGAGCTCACTATAAAGCCACAAATTCCTTTTTTAACAATGGTAACCCTGACCGCAGCGCGGGCCGACAACTGTCATCGGTAGAGTTTTTGAAACCATTCGTTTCTTCGTGTCCGAGTAAATCGCATCGCTAATCATTTTACATAAACCCTTCTGGTAATTTCGTGTCGTTGAATTGTTCCATCTGTTCAGTAAATAAATATAAAGTTTGTTACAACATCATACTTTGATTTTATCTAAAAACGACACACCTTAGCACGATTACACACATTAGTGATCGGTAAGTATTATGAAGGCAAATTCCATAACCGCTAAACATTTTTCGATTGAAACATAACAACATAAACATATTTTTAAATACAAAAAAAATTGTGTGCACGCGATAGAGGTGAAACTTTCAGAAAACTAAAGTAGACAAGAATGAGGAGGCTACGAAGCACCTCATATAGAGGAGACTGATTAGTTTATCTCATTCTCTTGCAGGCTAAATCATAAAGATGTATGTGTTTGTCTCTTTTGAGTAACGCTTTTTATTTTCATCGAGTTTCAAATCACAAAGGTGCTAAGGAAATTTTCACTTAATAATTATGCAGTTCACACGTGGTAGAAGTGAAACCTTCAGAAAACTAAACTAGACAAGAGTGGGGACGTATTGAACGTTCAGAAAGCTATTCTTGATCTTCAATTTCGAGTTCCGCATCGGAAGATGTTTCAATATGATAAAATATTGAATTTATCTAAATTTTTAAGTGAATTTTTTTTAGCACTGTTGTGACTTGAAACTCGATGAAACGAAAAACGGAAACTAAAAAGAGATAAACACATACATCCATAGGATATAACTTGCGAGAGAACCAGATGGAATAATCGGTCTCCTCTTCGTGCGGTGCTTCGTAGCCTTCCCACTCTTGTTTACTTTAATTTTCTGAAGGTTTCACTTGAACTGCGTGTGAACTGCACACAATCTAAAAAAAATGTTTTTGAAAAAATATTTATATCAAAAAAAGTCACCGGAGAAATATCATTTACATTTTTTACTTCAAATAAGTACGCCCTTTAACACCCTATGACGCTTACCTACAGACGAGAGGACTCGGATTAGCGAAATTTGTTCAAGGTCATTAAGTGGTTAAGATTTTATATTGCTTTATCGAACCCTCACATACTAACAAAGTTATATTGTTTATTCATGTGTGTATTATATTTTGTATTATTATGTTTTGTATTATTTTGTAACTTATTCATTAAGTTAATGGTTTCTTCAGGTACAACATTGAATTAGACAAACTGTTTGTTATTTAGTCGTAATTTTATTACGTGGTAAAGCATTGGTTGATTAAGTTATGAGAAATACATTAGTAAGTAAATAAGTACATAGCAAGAATATGACTTAGGTATTCATAGTTTAATTTATGGATTTTCGATGCAAATTAAATAGTAAGTTTCCATTAATTTGGAAAGATTGAAAAAGAAAACTTTTAATGCTACATTAGTATTTTTTAGAAAAATTGTGCTTATCAATCAAATTTTGAAAAAAATCTTACATTAGATTGCTTTCAATTTGGGAGGCGGGTATGGGTATCGCCGCCTTGGTAAACTTTTATTGGATAACCAACACCTCTGCAATAAGTCACCCCTAGTGGTTGCTACGTTTGGTGACTTAGCAGGGGTGCCCGGGTTCATGGGGTGAGGATTGCCCAGACCTTGGCGCTGGATGTGTCTGCCCACCTATTGTGTGGTGGGTCAGGTTAGGAGAGACTGTTTGAGACCTTTTTACCTCTCCAGCAGGACTTTCTCGACCCGATGGATTTATACGTCCGTCACTCATGGATACATTGATTCCAAGATTTCTACCTACCCTTCATGCCTTTTTTCTTCCTAGATCTTCCTCCTTTTCCTTTCTTAAAAAAAACCCTCCACACAGCATCCCCAAAGTTGACATAGGGCCTGGGGCAAATTATTTTGTTCAGGGCCTCCCGTACGGAGCCAATGTAACAAAAAACACTCACACTCATTTTTCGCAAATTCGAAAAAAACCTTTTTACTCATATTATGTTTATTAAGTCTTTTTGAAAAGAACTACTCATGCGGTGATTAAGCTCTCTGGCTTCCTAGCACGGTCGATCGATAAGGATTGTTTCGATAACTTTCGGTAACTTCTCATCGTTCCCTAGAACAACTGCAGATCGGTAACGTACAAACAATAGTTGACTTCGAATATATTAAGAACACTTAGTCATTGTGATTTGCTGTTTATTCATTGGCGATCTGCAATATTGCTGGAGAACGATGAAAAGTTATCGAAAGTTATCGATATAATCGATATAATCGATAACTTTACCAAGTTACCGATACAATCAATAAATTTATCGATCGATACAACCGATAACTTTATCAATCGATAACTTTCTCCGAAGTTACCGAAAGTCGGTCATGTATTTCAATTTTTAAACTTCAATGAGATTTCCCACAGATCGTTGAAATCTAACAAAAATTAGTATCAATAAATTTTTCTGAGGGTGTATTGTTAGTTCAATGTTTTAAGTACCTTACTCGATGCGTTGTAATTTGTAACTATGTATGTTGAAATAAACTAATATATAGGGTGTAACACCATGTACCTGAGGGATTAACCAGCGATTCCTTAGCATCTTAAAAATGTACATGTCGTTTTGCTGTCCGATGTTTTTATTTCAATTGAAATTTTTTTTTTTTTTTTAAATCTCACGTCACTTCTTAGTGCATCACTGTACATCGCGACGGGATCGAGCGATTCGCAGGCTGTTTCGTGTGTTAACTAAGCTGAACGAGATGGAGTGCTTAGACCACTCAGTTGCGACGTGTGATAGAAAATATTTTTATTATTGTTGAAAAAAATATATATCATCGGACAGCAAAATGACATCTACATTTTACACTCCATATTTGTTTAGGAATCGCTAGTTAAAACCCTTCGAGTTCGTGCTGTTACACTCTGTATATGATGTGCATTTAAAAGATAGCAACCTTCAATGTTTATATTTACTGATATAATTTATTTATTGCTCAAACAGTACCAATCTTGGAGAGTGTAAAGTAAAAGGGGATAATAATCCAGCACTGAATGATTTCTCCAGGATCAATAGCTCTCCACCTTCTGAGGACAGGTGTCATCAATCTAAATACCTGACCGCACCCAAAGGAGCTAACAGCACACTGGCCAAAGGAGCGCAGGATCAACTATTACTGTAAGAAAATAACCCGTGCATTACAATTTCCATATAATTTAAACATATAATATAATTTTAACATATTTAGCATTATTTGTAGATTGGCTCGTGGACTTTGGATTCAGGGAAAAAATAAAATTAGTTTTCAACTTCATCAACACAACTCATACCCTTTTCCTTCCGAGAAATTCTTCTTCTTCCTTTCAATAAAAATACACTCCATACAGCATCCCCAAAGATGAAATAGATCCTGAGCGAAATAATATTATATTTAGTGCCTAAAAGTAATTTATCGAAGGAAGCAAATATTTTGGAGGGTGACATAATATATTAAATAAAAAAATATATATCGAGTGCAGTTCACACGCGGTAGAAGCAAAACTTCACTCATACAATCTCGACCGATAGGAGCCTTGAAAAGTGAGTTCATAATCAAAGCGACCAATGAACGCAGCTTGACGCTTCGTAGGTACTGTAAGTATGTAAGGCAGGCTAAATCCTATAGATGTATGTGTGATTCTCTTTTTAGTGTCATTTCAGTTTCATTGAGTTTCAAATCGAAACGGCGCTAAAGAAGTTTCACTTCAAAAATACACTACTTTTTTTTATTCAAAATTTGCAAATTCACTCTGTGGCAACATTATTTAATTTAATGAAAACAAATAACTTTTTTTTTTTTTTGTTATTGTTTTTGGGGTGTTACGCCGTGTTTCGCTACCTCCTTCTTTAGCCAACGTTTCGGACAGCGTTACAGTGTCCATCATCAGGGCAGATGACGACGATGATGGACACTGTAACGCTGTCCGAAACGTTGGCTAAAGAAGGAGGTAGCGAAACACGGCATAACACCCCAAAAACAATAACAAAAATACTTTTTGGCCGTGAAAACCTAACAAATAACTTTGTGTAAAATTAAATAAAAAAAAAAAAAAATACTTTTTATTTGAATTAATATTTAACAGCCAACCGGGTTTCGCTTAGGTTGAGCTAAGCGAAATTGGTATATGTTTGACAGTTGAGTTAAGAAATTTAATCAAGACTTCTTAGCTCATCACGGAAATAACACTGATAGCAAAAAAAACTGAGAATTCTAGTGAGTAAAAAAAAAATTTAAGCGGTTTATTTTTAGGGTATTATGCCTTGTTGCGCTTCCTCCTTCTTAAACCAACGTTTCGGACGGCGTTACAACGTCTATTATCAAAATACACTTTAATGCTGTTCGAAACAACGATAAAAAGGAATACCCAATTAATTTTTTTTAAATTTTAATTTATCAATTTTATTTATTTTTGGTTTTCGGTGAAGTTGCATAGAATATTGTGGATTATAAGTTTTTTGTTTGTATTTTCAGGGTCGACTATGTTACTTGGAATGGAGCGAACCCCGAGCTAAAATCAGGGCCAAACATCGTGGCGAAGGGGTCCCTAAAGTCCCTGAGCGACGGACACGGGGACTCTTACACAACCCTCGCGAGGGGCTCCAACAAGGAAATCTGCAAGGGGTCCCCAGGCCTCGCCAAGGGGAGCATGTACCAACATATCAACAATAACAAAATACCGCAGATGAAAGTGGGCGGAGAATAGGACGGCGTCCCACTTTCTCAAGAAAAATCGCCGGAAAATCAACCTTTTTCTCTTTATTTATTTTATTCTTCAAAACGTTGCGAGTAGGTACTGATTTTTAACCACATCGTATTCCTAGTAGACAATAATATGTCAAAAATATCAACAAAACAAAAATAACAACAAAATACCACAGGTAAAAGTGGGCGTAGAATAAGGTCGGCGTCGCCATTTTCTCAAAAAAAAAATTGTCGGAAAACCAATCCTTTTTTTCTTTATCTATTTTATTCTTTATAATGCAGCGAGTAAGTACTGATTTGTAACCCCATCGCACTCCTAGTAAACGATAACATGACAAAAATTAAGTTTGAGATTAAGGACTTTCAAGTTTTTACTGAATTTTTAATCTTAATAACGCTGTTACTTTTGTTCCTCTCCATTTTTTTAAAAGAAAGTCTATTTTTGAGAAAATATCACTAGAGAATCTAAAAACCACAGCGCTTAATTTTAGATGTTTGTTTTTAATTGCATTTGTAATCTAAGAATCAAAAAACAGAGTCCATAAATTATTATTTTATTTTGTGTACTTATTGACTGTTTGTCCTGTTTTGACTCGCCCACTTTGCATTTAGTCTGTCTGTAAAATTTGTTTGTGTGTTCTGTTATTCCGCATCCGGTGAAACCTGTCAAGGTGGTAGCTGTGTTTAATAGTATATTTTTATTTCGTCGGAGTATTTCGACTGTCGCGAGCGGTCAAGTCGGAGTAATAAACATTACGCGAAGTATACTATCCATGGAACTAGCAGTTTAGAAATTGATAAAAGGATTAGCATGTGCTATATTTTGTATTACAGCAAATTTGTCCTTAAATCCATAATAACTTAATTTTTCTTGTCAAAAAAACTATGGATAGAGATGCCTACCCACTTTAGACCGCTCCCTCACGGATTGGGAAAGAACCAACATACACCGGATGAATGTTGATTTCACACCGACTCGTGAAGAACGGTTTTTTCCACTTTAGTTTGCGAATAGGTATTCCAAACATAAAAACCTTAACGCATTTTTTTTTGTCTCTACCATCCACATAATATTATTAATCAATTAGTAATAATTTTTGAATGCCGCTTCACAACTTCAATTATAATTTTCAAAAGATCCGGTTCTTATTTGGCATTAGGTACACACCAAGGCCCAGCTGTATCGCAGAAATTTATCTGTGACAAAGTCATCAAATGGTCATCCAGCGTCATTTTTTTTGACAGTTGGAAAGTTTCCATTCAATACCGATTCTAAGTTCGTTTCAGCTTTTGAAAAAATTGTGATCAGCAGAAGAGAACAACTATCATGTTGTTAAACTCATCAGCTTATTACAATTTGATAAAAAGCTGAAATGCACCTAAATTCGGCATTTAAGGTGATTATCAAAAGAATTCATAATCTACTCTCGCATAGATGGCGCAAGTATAATTATTTTAGGGAAAAACGCTTTTGCAAGTTGTGCTTTAAAATATTAAGATTAATTATTTGCGCCCGTACGCACTCAAAATGAATACGAATAAATAGTTTTGTCCATAAACAACTCAAATCTTTCATGACAGGCTAATAAATACACACAATATTGGATTGAATCAGGTATTCAAGAATTGTATTTGTTAGGCTTTCTTGAAAGATTTGAGTTTTGTTTATGGACAAAACTATTTATTCACATTCGTGTTGCGGGCGTAAATAACCAATTCATCTTAATATTTTAATGTATAACTTGTAAAAAGCGTTTTTTCCGTAAAATAATTAAACTCACGCCATCTGAGTGTGTTAAGAATTCTCTTAAGTATCACTCTAAACTCTTACCTTTCAAATTAAAAAAAAAAAAAAAAATGGCGCTTAATGACCGTTTGATGAAAATGTCACATTTGAATTTCTGTGAAACTACTGGGTATTAGTGTAGGTACATGCGTATGTTCAGAAAATAGGATACAGTACTTTACTATGCAAACAAGAATTTCAAATCATTTACGTTTGTAGTCTGTAAATATTATGTGTAACACAAGCACTTTTGTAAACATTATAAATTTATAACATATTAAAATGAACCACCGCTTCCTGTTCAAGAGCATCATAGTGAGATTGTGATAATTATTAAAAATACCTTGAAAGAAGAGAGTGTGAGGTTCAATGCTTCCCTTGTCCAGTAGTCTAAAAATAGTACTTAAGTTTAGTATTATTTTGCACGTTCAATTCAAACGCTGTGTAGGCAAATTTATACTGGGAAGAAATAATATTGATAAGGACACATTTTAATGCTTTATAAACAGGTACACTTGAAGAGCTATTCTCTATCTTTTGTGAGAACGAGATAGTTCTCCCGCGAGATATCCTGTCAAATTTGTGTGATTTTTTACGGCTGTTATTTGCTTTATCTGTCGGCCGATGTCAAAATTTCAGCTGTGAACTGTTACGTATTTTAGTTTGTGTCGTTTTAAACACCAATTCCTGCAAGTATGCATGATTATCTATTCATTTAACAGCTGTAGAAAATCACACAAATCTGACAGGGCATCTCGCGGGAAAACGATCTCGTTCTCACAAAAGATAGAGAATAGCTCTTTTGAAGTAATAAAGTATTTTGGGCGTGCCTGTATGCCCGAATTAAGTACATTTTTCCCACTTCTACTGAAATCGATTAAAATTTTCAACTATCGAAAGTTTTAAGAAAGGTTAGATAATCCATGTCATTAATGCCTGTATGGGCGATAGGAGTCAGTTTTATTTTAAAATCGGTGTACAGTGTACATCACACTTCTTGGGATTATGAGGTTTTTTGAGGTATGCTATGAATAAGTCAGTGGTGAATAATAATTTTTGTCATTGGTCAGCTGAAATGGGGATTTCGAAAAGTATATTTTTATTGGTTGGCGAATTGTTACAATTAAGTAGGAAATGGTTAGAAGATTGTTTGTGTAATGTTTAGGGTGTTGGCAAGCCTTAAAAATGAATATCGCTGAGGATTTAATAGGTGTTGCCAGAAAGGAGAGACAATAATCGCCCTGAAATATCAGCAGATTAGTGAAAACTGCGAGTAATTGTAAAAAATTCTGGAAAAAATGTTAGCCGGGAAGAGCAATATATGTTTGTCAATATGATGAATGCGTATCATGTATGTAATGAGTGAATAAGTGGCGTCAGATAATTAAATGTGCTATAAATGAGTGAATTTGTGTCATCAGTTATGCGAATTTTGTCAATTTTTTCCAGAATTGGTCTGTAGCGATAAAAGGGTGTTAAATGGAGACATATAAAATCACTCAATTTTTTTTGTAATATTTGGATATCATCCCGTGTCTCCGGTTTGACATTGAAATTTTATGTAATAGAGAAAATCAATATTTTTTTCAATGAAACGCATACCATAATGAATATATTGGTTTAAAAAAAGGGTTATTTAAATCTACAAACTCTCAAGGCCCGGCCAAATCTTTTTTGCTGTCGAATTTCAGCATTATTTTACGAGACTATCTTTGCCTTAATACATTCTCTTACAGACTGTAAGGTACAAAAAAGTACTTTATGCTTCAGTCACAGTCATGGGTCATTCAACTGCTGAGGAATGATGTGGCTTTTTAGTGTTAATCAATGTTTTTTCAATTCGATATTTACTTTGTATTTGGTAAATATTTTTTTTTTGTTTTTTTTTTCGTTCTCTTCAAAGCTTACTTTTGTCTTATAAATGGAACATTTCTTTTGACGCACCATATTTATCACAAGTTTTAGACAATGTGAAATTATCAATAGTGACCGCAACCTGCTTCTGAGGAGTTTGAGATACAAAAGGAGGTTTGAAAACATCATTACAATCGGATTAATTTGAAGCAGAAGACGTTGAATAAGTCGCTTGCACTTAATGCTCCTCCCACTATCACCATACGCCTACCACATATCAAAACTGCAAAGCTTGGTAAACAATTTCCTTAAAATTTGCTATATTTGCTGTAGACATCTCAAAAATTTTTTTTTGTCTGAATTGGAGTAACTTTTATGCACACTAGAAATTTCCCCGAAAATTTTATAAAATTTGTATTCAATCCGTAGTCGCATCAGAAACTCTTAATATTTAAACACCACGATTTGACCCCATTTGACACCCTTTTATTGCTATTAGAATTGAGAAAAAGCATTTTGTTAATTTCACACCTTAGTGTACACATCATATGGTAATGTATACGTGATGTTGTCAATGTGTTCTTAATGGATGAATATGTGGCATCAGATATTACATGTTGTCAATATATATCAGCAATGAACGAATATGTGGCATCAGCTATGTGATGTTGTCAAAGTGTATCATCAATGAGTGGATCCTTTATGTAATGAAATGTGATGCTGTCAATGTGTTCTTCAATGAGTAAATATGTGGAGTTATATATGACATGTGATGTTGTCAATGAGTGAATATGTGGCAACATATACGACGATGTTGTCAATATATTCTTTAATGAGAATATGTGGCATCAAGATTGAATATGTGACATTGCTCCAGTAAAAACATTTAATAATATTATTTAAGCCCAGTAAAATGTTATATCTTTAACCGTCCCCAAATAAATTAAATTATGACCCCGCCTTGAAACGTGTACCCCTAAAGGATTGAGATAAATTTCATAATTGTAAGCGAAAAGAAAACTGAAAACGCGGATTGTTCAATTCCAAATCAATTTTAATAATTATCAGCAAATTATTACAATAGCAAAACCATTTTAAAGATGTTAATTAGATTACCGACAGTTAAAACAACTAAAATTAGAACTAGAATTATTTCAATAATGTAGAACATTTTAAAAACTACTATTTTATTATCTTGCATGTTGGATGAAAACCAATATAAAGTAAAGTAAAGAATTATCTTCTGAATCCGGTAGTTAAAAGCCTGTTGAATAAATACCATGTAATATAAAATGATTTTAAACAAAATAAATTAATATTAACAATAAACTTTAGTATCTTATTATTTTTAGTAAAACAGTAATAATAATAATAATAATATAATATGTCCACGTATGATAATGATTGTTCTATATATTATGTCTGTATATTTTCAATTCTTCCGAGGCTAAAACTTTTGATATAAAAAGCACTTAAATAGTATGAAACAAATTATATTTTTTATAAATAAATTGTTCACCTAATTGTCAGTAGAATAAAATCATGTTTGTTATGTAGTTACTAAAACTAATTCAGTTGTTCTAAACCGATTTCTTATCCAGGAATGGATGACATTTCTGTATATCTAACATGATCTACTTTACTAAAGTAACATAGTTTGGGTAATGCAATTTAGGATTGCTTAATTTAATTTGTTTTAGGCAGACAGTCTCAAGAGACTTTATTTTTTTCAATTAGAAATAATGTGCGCACCCTTTAAACTTTCAAACGGATAGAATTTACGCAAAATATTTTTAATCTTGTTGATTAGACCGTAATGTTCTGAAGGCTTCACTATATTAACTAGCTTAGAAAAGTAAATTAATACTTTACTAATTCACAACACTAAATACACATCATTTATGGGTCCCTACATATTTATCAACTTTCATAAAAATATGTGTAAGAAAGAAGGATACCATACTAATTGTAATAAATATTTGATATTTTTAAATTTTTTTTATTTGTTCCTGATTGTTTTGAGATATTCCATAACTTATGCGGTTTGTCAAATAAGAGTAGAAAACATAGGAGGGCGCCACTGTTGTTCAAATGGCAATACTAAACATAAAATCATGGTGTCAATGTAAAGCTGTGTAACCTACATTTTTATAAAAAAATTCAAAAGACACAGAAGTGAAAAAAATATTTTTTCATTGCAATACAGATACTTAATGATCTCAAAATTAGAATTACATATAGGTGTATAAATTATACCTTTGTAATTTTGTGTTAAAATAATGAAGTAAAACGATATCGTTATAAAATATAAAGCACAGTTTAGAAATTGCTCCCATTTATATAATACTAGCGTACGTAGCGTTGCCCGGGCTTTAGATCATGGCTCTAATTTTAAATCTGAATATATTTAACTTTTTCAGATATAAAAGTAGTGTAACTAAACTCACCATTAGTGATCTTTTCTTTCTATCTACTGTTCATTTCTGTTATATTCATATATGTATATTTTTATATATGTACGTGTACACATATGCATATGTTTTTATGTATGTACACATGCCGATAACATTTTGTATACGTGTATATATGTAGGTATGTGTGTATATCTACGTGTGTGTATGTGTATACTTACATATATGACATTTTTTTTCTTATTTCACTGTTAAATTCCTATCTTTTGTTTTACACATAAAAAAATTACTATATTTTTCTTTGTTAAATTGTGCTTTACACTCGTTTTCTCCGTCTTTTTTACTCGAGCTCTGCTCTAAAAAAAGGTGTAATACTTATTAATTAATGTATTTTTAAAAGAAAAACTTTATTTAATTTATAAAATCATGTAACCTCTGTACCATTATATTCAATAAAAAAAAATTCAAACATAGAAATTATTAAATAAAAGCAAATCACTTTGTAAAATACCATTTAATCAAATTTATGTCATTAAGTAGGTAACTTAACAACAGCGCATCGATTTAAGTTTTTTTCTTTAAGAACAAAAATGGTTTTTAACAGGTGGTTTACTGTGTTATATACATTCAGTGTCATTGCACTTTAAAATAATGTATCGACAGGTAAATTGATGTTGCCAGCCAACAAATTTTGTAGTTCCATTTTGAATATTTTCTACTCTTATTTGACAGACTTAAATGTAATAAATATTCGATATTATTCATTTTTTTAAAATTAGTTCCTGATTAATTTGGGAAATTCCATCATTTGTAATGGTTCTGTAGTTTCTAGGCAATGAGTAGTGTACAATTCTCCTTCCAAAAGTAAGTTCCTTGAAATTGTTGTTTTCAATGCGTAATAATTCCGATTCCAGTAGAAAGTACAAGTTTTAAAGAATTTGAAATGAAAAAATGTTAGCATCGACTAAACCCAGCCCATTCACATTAAATAATTTACTACAGGTAATGCCAAATTTTAAATAAATCCATATCATTAAGTATAGTATAAATAGCATTTTAATCGAACATTAAAATGTAATAATGAAATAAAATAATATTTTTTGAATTACGTGTACTGAAAAATACTTATATTTGTAAAAAATTAAAATGTCTGTCCATCAAAGTTGTTGAATGTAAGTAATACTAAATTAAATTATTGTAAAACGCAAAGCAAATACTTAGGGAAAGTAACAATGTGATTGTAAATAAATATTTAAAAAAAACAGCAAATTTAAATTACCTTCTTGTGCTGGCCGTTCAAAAATATGTTCAAGAAAGTTTTTAAGGAAAGGAATCATTGTTTTATTATTTTTACTTAAATGTTTGTGTCGCTTTGAAAACGAAGATTTTCAGTGTTTTCACACACCCTAGCCAAAAACTTTGTGTTCTGGAAAATAGGAAAAATATTGTATGCTGCTATGTAGGTACCTAAATAGCTGAATTATAAATTTATTTTTAAAATGTGTGCAAAATATATTGGACATAAAACATGTGACAAACATGATATGTCGATCGTCCAGTTGATTATTAAGACATCCCTAAATAGATTGAGATAATGAAGAAAGCAATATTCGATTGCCCTCAAATAAATCAAATTTAAACGTGTCTGTATTTTGATATTTGATGCAATAAAATAACACCGGGAGGCACAACCGTCCGGCAGTCATTGTGAAATATCCTTCTAGTGACCCAGACAATACAACAGAAAGCATTTATGCATTATAACTTATTTTGAGTAAAATTTTTTGTCCGTTGTATGCTGATGATGCGGTGCTGACCAGTCAGTGGCTGAGTGGGCATCGCGTTTGGGTCCCACCCGGGCGTCCCGTGTTCGATTCCTCGGCTGGCTAAGTCCTCCATCACAACACAAGCAACATTTTCGGTTTTCTGTGGTGGTTGTAGGAGATTTTCAAACATTGTTGGGTTATTCGTAACCCGGGAATGTTCGTCTTTCTTAAAAAAAAAAATCTAACTTTCTTAACTTTCTTGTGTATTTGGGTAAAATGTTTACGAGAGATGGGAGGGCTGATAGAGATATTGAAAGATGGATAAATGCCGGTAACTCCATTAATGACGCTAACTGGTAACTCCATTAATTGACGCTAATAAAAAATTGTCAAAAGCGAGGCTAGCAGTCCACTAACGATGTATGCTATGTATGAGCTGAGTGAAGCATGGAACTGGCAGAGGAAAAATGAAAGTAGGCTGAATGCCGTTCCAGTTGTTGCAGATCCCTGAGGCGTATGTGTGGTAAAACCATGTATAATCGTTTGAGAAATGTGGATATCCGCAAAGAATGTAAAGCTGATCTAAGCATAATGAGTAAGATTAAGAAAGGGACCCTCAGATGGTTCCAGCATGTAGAGGAAATGAACGAAGAAAGTAGTGTAAAAAGAATATAACACGCAAATGTGAATGGTAGAAGAAGTTGGGACGCCCGAGGAAGACGTCATGTAACTGCTTACTTAGCTCAAACTTCAAAGATGTCTGCCCAATCAACTGGATGGTCGATGTATTCAATTATGGAGTTGATTATAAACGAATGAAACATAGAAAAACAAATGTTTGGATAAAATTTTCATATCACAGGACGTTCTTCTTCTCTTCAACATAGTCGCTTGGTAAATATTTTTTATTTCAATAAAAAAAATAATTTCATATCTTGTTTTGTCTTAATTAGGTTGCTATTGTATTTTAAGTTATCGGTTGAATAAACATATTATCATAAGAAATTTCGTTTGCTCATTACACCTTTCCGTCTTTCCCAGTTTTAGTTTGTAGCACTCTCAGAGGGATTCGCTTGTTTTGAAGTTAGTTAGTTTTTCGTTAGCTAGTTAGTTCATCAACGGGATGCTTAAAGTCCGTCAAACGAAATAAAAGTTTTCGAAATTAAGTAAGTTCCGGTTGAGAAAGAAAGCGTTCCTTTAAAAGGTTTTAACAATGTTGAGTTAACTATTCAACAAGCCAAAAACTTCCTCTTCTACATTTTGAAGTGAAAACTTCTTTAGCACCTTTGCGATTTGAAACTCGATGAAACGAAAAAGCGACAAATACATACATCTACAGCAGTGGTTCTTAATCTTTTTGGAGGTACTGAAGCCCCTACCAGTTTCATATGCATTCACCGAACCCTTCTTAATTGGAAAGTGGGGCGTGTCATCAGTAGCGGATTACCACAAGGAAGGTGGGGACGTAATGGGATAGGATGGGCTATTCACGACCGTATTTACCACAACGGAGGGACGCAATGGGACAGGATGGGGCGGGATGGGATATGGGAGTGACAATATTCTTCGTAATTTTTTTAGGGCTTGTTCCGCCGAACCCCTGAGACTGACTCACCGAACCCCTGGGGTTCGGACGAACACAGAATCACTGATCTATGAGATAGCCCACGAGAGGATCAGGTAGAATAATAGATCTCCTCTTTGTGCGGTGCTTCGTAGCCTCCCAATCTTGTCTACTTTAGTTTTCTGAAAGTTTCACATCTACCGCGCGAGAAATGCACACAATTTAAAAAAAAAATTTTAACATTCTCACCACTCAGGACACCCTGAAGAAATAAAATCCCTCAGAGTCTATGTCATCTGGAGGATTTTTTTAGGGAAAGGAAGGGAAGGAAGTTTTTGAAATAACAAAGGTATTAGGAATCTGGGGGTTAATGTTTTCAGGAGTGACGAACGTATGAATCCATCCCCCCACTGCGGTGCAAGACGATGGATCGAGAGAGTCCGGCTGGAGAGGACAAATAGACAAGCAATATCTCCCGATCCGGCCCGCCACGATGTTGGTGGGCAAAAGCATTCGCCGCCAAGACTTGTTCCAACGACTCACCCCATGAACCCGGCCCCTCTAATCATTCAACAAAATACCGAACCGTTTGAGGTGATCTACGACAGGGATGCTGGTGATCCAATCAATGGTTCCCGGAGCAGTGGTACCCGTAGCCGCTCCTCAAATTGATTTTCCACCAATCTTACAAATTGATCTCTCCTCAATTGATTTTCCACCAATCTTACAAATTGATCTCTCCTCAATTGATTTTCCACCAATCTCTGGTTTGAAGTTGCTGGATAACCCCACTTTATCCGGAAAGTAGGACTTTGGAGGCATATTCACATAAATCGTCGCCTTAGTTATTAATTGTCCAAACGACCATAAGTAAACTTTACAGGAGAAGAAGGTTTTCTTTCATTATTTCAATGAAACATTTTTTTTTTTTTTTTTTACAGTTAATACCGCACAAGAGTCCCAACTGCTCCCGTCTGGAGCCAGTGAGACTATGGCATCACCAATTGGGGTATGTTGTGAGGCTGAAGGTAGTGGGGAGGGGAAGGAGATAGGGGAAGGTGGGGAAGTACCTGGCTATTCAGATCTGGTCACTAAACACGGCTAAAGCCATTTCAAGCAACGTTTCAATTCTGAATGGTGGTCTTACACCAGGGCGATACTGATAGTATCTTCCACTCTGGAACGTGCCGCAAATATACTATATATTTTTTTAAATGAATAAATTGTGAAATAACACAAATTAATCAAATAAAATTTATGATAGGTATTAAAAATAAAGCTATTTCCGTAAAGGTAAAGGTTTCATGAGTTAAAATAATTCTTAGTTAAATGATTAACTATCATTTTAAATACTTTATTTTTAATTTTAAAGTGGAGATTGAGCAAAAACTAAAATGGTCGTTTGGACAATTAAGAACTAAGGCGACGAAATAATAAACTTATGAGTATTGTCGAATTCAGACTTGAAAGGGTCATGAAATATGCATCTAGTAAAAGTAATAAGGCAATTTTATTAAAAAAATTCAATCTTTATACAAACATATTAAATTACTTATTTATACACATAATCATAAAATCGTCGACAATCTTAACCTATTAAATAATAATGTGATAATAGTTGTGATAATTCAACAATTTAGGTACATAGAAAAATATTATTCACTTTTAGCTGTCTAAAAAAGTTTCACGTTCACGTGTCACAAATTACTTTCAGTAATAATGTTTAAGTCAATATATGTAACAGAAAATAATACATGATTTTTTTAACATTTAATTTTATTGTTCTCTATAATATAATACAATTTTGTGTTTTCTCTTTACGCAAATGAAAATATTTCAAAAGTGATTTTCAATAACATAAGTTTAATATATGTATATTTCTATATATACATCTACAATAATTATTATTGTCTACAATTTAACTACGCCTAATAGAAATCTGAAGATTTTTTAGTAGAAAATACTTGTATTAAGTAGGAATTTCGATACTTTGGAAGTCTGTTCCTTCTCAGAAACTAATAGCAAAAGTTTCATTTTGACACTTAAATCTTTTAAAAGTAATGCAATGCTTTTACTTCAAAATTACTTTCATTTTAAGAATACATGAAAAATATAACGTTAAAATATGCACATGATATGAACGCAATAATTAATTATTTTTTCACTAGGACCAGCGGAAAAATACAGACACAAATTTTAATAGTTTAAGTTCAATAATACTCTGATTAATTAAGAATAATATTACAGATAACTTAATTAAAAGGTTATTCGAGATGATGAATTTCCGTGCTTTATAAATCTCAGTTTTTTTAGATAGATTTTCACGTAGTAAAATTTTATTAATTATTGTATTTTTTTCTATTTAGGTAATGCACCACGTCGTGTAAAATTCGCTATCAGGCGCTAACAATAACACTCCTCATGTAAATGGCGATAAGGTATAAATTACTGTTGAACACCAGATTTGATCAATTCGCGAAAAAATATCGCCAAAAAGCGTGTTTTATTTTATTTTGCGAAGCTCGGGAACAAATGCTTTAAAATAATTTTCTAAACAATTTAATTTTCCATGTTATACAATAAAACGTTTACCCAAAAGGGGTTCGTAAATAAGAGATTTTACACATTAAAGCAGTTATTACAGGCCTGATACTTTATTTCTTTCTAAGCTTATAAAAAGACTAATAAAAAAATACTCGAATTTTTCAAAGGCAATTATGTTTTCTATGTGCAATATTTAATTAAAGCATCTAAAATATTTCTAAGCAATCTTATTTTCAAATCAAAATCACATGATTTTGCATTGCTTAGTAGTGCATCACCTTAAAACTTTTTTTGAAAAATTTATTTTCAATGAAAATTAACGTTATGAAATATTTATGTTTTGTGTAAAAACTTGTAATGGTTTTGAGTCAATGAAATTGATAGAATTTCAGCAATATTCCATTTGAAAATACAGTTTCATGAAATTCAAATTGATTGCAGTTTTACAAAACACGAATGGAAATGTGCTTTTAAAATGAGTCTTGAATGTTTTTTTTGTAATATATTAATAGTTATTTAACGATAATTCTCAGCAAACTTAATGTAAAAGTAGGCGTAAAAATCTATATGTACAAGGTTCTTAAATATGTTTTCATTGCCGACGGTTTGATTGATTCCTAGGTTAACACACCAAAATATAAATTGATGCAAACACTGATTTCACAGTGATACGTGTCATTCCACCGTTGTACGTTGGGTAAAAAAACTAACAAAAACTAAACATCTGCACATTTTGTCCCATTAGCCTCATAATAAATGTATCAACAACATTTTTAACTAGTTGACCAATAATTTTTTTAAATGAATACAAATAATTTTTAAGTATTCGGCACTCAATCTGCAATGTTTTTTTATCGTTGTAACACATGGGATTAACACATTTTTAGTGTAATGTCGACTCTTTTTTGGTAAAATCTTTCAAACAACATTTTTTGGAAATATTACTTTTCAATGGTTTCATGTAGAACAGTTGTCGAAGTAACAAAGTAAAATAATTTTTGCTGATTTAGACAATTTTATTACAAAAAAACAAAATTTTTGTTCAAGTTATTTCGAAAGAACCATACATGAAATTACTCTACCCTCAAATCTTTCATAACAATAAATAGAAAAGCAATATTTTACATTACGATTAAAGCAAATAACCACTTTCATACAATTTTCGTAATTTGTTTTTGGGGTGTTATGCCGTGTTGCGCTCCTCTTTCTTTTAGCCAACGTTTTGTACAGCGTAACAGTGTCCATCATCAGGGGAGATGTGTAATTGTGTATGATGTTGGCTAAAGAAGGAGGTAGCGCAACACGGCATAACACCCCAAAAACAAATAACGAAAATACTTTTGGCCGTGAAAATCTAAAAACTTATTTGACTTTCATACAAATTTCCAAATTTTTATCTTGGTTGACGAATTTTTAAATATTCGTTTTTCTCGTCTCCTGTAAAGTTTTCATTTTGTGGCTTGAAGGATTTTACCAAACCGTTGTCGATTGTAGAAATTTTTAAACTTTCGTTTCAAAACTACATCTTTGTTAAAAAAAACGGTTTTTTGTAAGCGCTTCTTTTAATTTAAAAAAAAAACGAAAACGAATATAATCAAGCTATTTGTCTTCAACGTCCAAATACGGTTGTACTTATATACAACAATTTTCTCTAATGGTAACACATTAGAAAACACTGGGATATTTTGTTTTTCTTTACCGTTAATACTTCCGCGGTAGGTTGCTACCTACGTAATTTCGAGCATATATGGTAGGTACATACTACCAACTACAAACACATGTGTGGTGGCCATTTCAATACATTACACCGAAATCTCCTAGTCATATATTATTTAAAAACTCAACTTAATATATCATTTTAATAACATTAAAATTTGATCAAATAATCTATATTTTTATTATTAAAAGTAATCATAAATCATATCTTAAACATTTCACAATCGACCCTTCAGAATCACGGTCCATAAATTAATTCATTATTATCAATATAATACAATTTCCTTTAAAAACGAAACGTCACAACAGTGTTATTTATGTTGAGATAATTTATTTTGATAATATAATACAAGGCACCCACCGGGTAAAGAGTGGGAATTTAGAAATACCAAATTCAACATATTTTTACATTATAACTAAGCATTCAACACGAACAGTCTCACAAATTCAATTAACTAAGTAAGTTAAACAAATTACAGGACGATAATAACAATTATCTCGAGTGAACATAATATTTTATTTGTTGGTTGAAAAATAAATTAGTAGTTGCTATGCCTAGATGAAAATATGAAGTTTGTCATGACGTAAATGTGGATGAAAGAACTATATTGTACGAGAGTTAGGTGTTTGTCTGGGGTCCTTTGGGCTTGATCATCATGGACGCCTTCTTCAGGGTGTAGTCCCATCCTCTCCAACGGAACCACACGATTCCTGGAAAAGACACAACAAACACACTTATTAATCATCAACTCGAAGATAGGATTTATCCACATGACAAATTTATGTGCTCTGCTGGTTTCAGTACCATGTTATTCATCTCCAGCTTTCAGACCTCTCTTTTCTACTATAATTCTTCTTCAACTCAGTAAGTCAAATCTTCCTCGATCTGACTCTAGATCATTTCCACTGGAGCAACTACTTAACAGCGTTGTGTTTTTGAAGTGAAAACTTCTAGCAACGTTGTGATTTGAAACGCGGTGAAAAGAAAAAGCTACATTCCTGTCGCTGGTTAATGGCTCTTAAGCCCAGAAATTCCTGCGGAATAACTGGGCTTAAGAGCCATTAACCAGCGGCTGAGAATTTAAATTTCGCCAAACGATGATCTTGCGATCGTACCCTTGCAACGATACAGGGCGGTTCCGACGAGAAAGATTAATTATTCTCCATACCAGCATTTTAACATAATAACTTAATATCCCGCAATGCTTGGACAGAGTATTGGAACATTGCTAGTCAATCCAAGGGAGCCTGCTATGCCTCAATACAAAGGACTATTCCATCAAAACCGTGGTTTCAAAAATTCCCCCATTTTTCCAAAAAAGAAATTTCCTCTCTTATTCGAATGAGAATCGGACATTGTTCCGTTCCTTCTCACTTGTTTAAAATTCATGTCCTTGACTCCCCAGATTGTACTTTCTGTGGTCTAGATGTGGGAACTTTAGATCACATATTTTTTGGTTGTCCCTCTCTAAATAAATATCCTCTCTTTTATCAAGCGTTATCTAAAATTATTTCCCCTCCATTCAACATCTCATCTCTCCTAAGTCTAAACTCGATTCCAATCTTCCATATACTTCTGAAATTTGCACATTTAAATAATATTAATATATAAATTTACTTCTTCATTTATATTTAAATTTACCTTTCCCTTTTCTACAATTTGAAATGATGGCCTAGAACACCCTTGATGGGTGAAAGCCAGAAATAATTGGAAAAAAAAAAAAAAAAACTTAATATCGATTTTATATCATTCAAAATTTGCATTGATTACCCACAATGAAAAATGCTCAAACTCGTGATGATAAAACTACTTTTGTAATTATTTTTTTAAAAAAAATATTTATAATTTTTCAATAATGTCTAAGCAAAATTAGAATGTAATTTTTTTATTTATTATTTTGTAAGACCGTAAATAAATAGACAAACTGAAGTATTTTCGTAACAAAACAAGGGCGCGGATCTTTTTTTATGATTTTATTTGAACTAAAATTAAAATTCTGAAAAGTAGACCAAAAATTTATTGATTTATTTTACCGCATGATTATATGATTTGAAATGTTTGTTGTATAATACAAAATTTTGTTTGAAAATTTAACAAATCTGCCAACGACCTACGGTAAAATCTTATTGTACTAAAAATAAACATATTTTCTCAAAATTGACAAAATAGCTTCACTAGATCAAAGAACAACCTATCGAAATCTATTTATATTTTTTTGTGGAAAAGAGTCAATACGTCTAAAAGTTGTTTTAAAAATGACATATTTCCGGTTTTGTCTGATCCTTCGTGTTTTCGTTCAATTGCATTCCTCATAACATCATGTAACTACTGGTCTTAATATCGTATTAAATACATGTTAACACTTATGTAAAATAAAATTCATTGAAATATTTTTTTAATGCGTTCTTTCCACTTAGAAAAAATTATGAGCCTGAATTCTAAAGCCTTCTTGGTATCAATAAACCGGCAAAAAAAATTAATTATAGGTGCTTAATCACAGTTCCGGCTACAGTAAAGAACATCCTGGAGAAATTATACCTTTCTATGAGTGATTCACCCTGTATAAACCACAAACATGTGTAATTATATTGGTAGGTAGGTCTCATATGAATTATTTCAAAAATGTAATTCCGGTGGTTTCAATTGCTTGATCTCTCAGTGCACTACTTTCGGGGCAACCAACCCCACTTGATCGTGCGTTTCCGAGAAATGGGATGACGTGTTAACATTTTGACCAGTCATCGTCACTTTATTAGTTTGCATTCATCATCCTTATATCTTTAAACCTCTTGCGTGGATGTAAAAAACATTGCAAGAATCTCCTGTATTGCACTCAAAAATGTTGGAATATTTGACCAGAGCAGGAGAAAATAACAAAAAAATGACAGCACGTTGAGGCTTTCACTTTGAAAAGTTCAGTAGCCATAACATTGCCAAATTCATTACAATACAAGCTGATTTCCACAGCGTTGCCCAGGTTTTACCCAGAGTTTTTCAAAAACAGAGGTAGACAGTAATCTTCCTCTATTTTAAAGGTCAAGTGGTCAAAATTTCATCCAGTGGTAACTTGCATTCCGTTACTTATCACTCCAAACATACATTTCAGCACTAAGATTGGTCGCTCTTGTAGTCCAGTTATTGATCGAAGTTAACTGGAAATGAATTCATGTCCTCCAGGGGACGGGGAACACGTTAGAAGTATAGGGAACTATACTAGCGTATGGTTTTATGTTGTCGTCCGGCACAGCATTACAACAATGACTGCAATCTGAATTATTTTGAAGGCGTATTAATTGAAATGGAATCGATAAGTGGTTATTTTTGGAACCAAGCTTGAATCGTCGTGATGTAAAAGTATTGATTATAACCAAATCGCCTCTGAATTAAATGGGGTTGTAGTAAAAAATGTGGCAATATCAATATTAAGGAATGGAATACAATGTTATGACACTACTGAATATGGTCAAATACTCTTATGTTATATATTTGATTTAGTAGAATATAGGTATCTTGTCTCGCGGTTATCGCAATGATAAACCATTATAAAGGAATGAAATAAAATGTTATAACATTACTGAATACAGTCTAATTCCCTAATAATATAGTGCATTAGATATGGTAGAATGAAGGTACCTTGTCTCGCGGTTATATCAATATAGTCAAACAACTGAATTATTATTACGGTTACTGAATATAGCCAAATACCCTCATATTACAGTGTATTTAATATAGTAGAATGTAGGTTCATTGTCTCGTGGTTATATCAATGTTAAATCACTTTGAAGAAATGAAATGAAATGATATAACATTACTGAATGCAGTCTAATATCCCAACAATAAAGTGTATTTGATATAGAAGAATAAAGGCACATTGTCTCGCGTTATCCCAATGTTAAACTATGAATGAATGAAATACAATTGTTATACAGACAAATACCCAAATATTATGGTGTGTTTGATATGGTAGAACGTAGGTACCTTGTCTGTCCAACGGTTGGCCCAATGATAAGTCAACTTTGAAGGAATAGAAAGCATTATTATATAAGTGGGTATTGAGTATAGTAAAATGTATTTCGTACCTCGTCTCGCAATGAGTTCTCCAGGATAGTATAGGTATGTAAATAAAAAAATATTATTATTATAGAATATTGAATATAGTAGATTGAATGTACGTAGGTACCTTGTCTCGCAGTGAGATCCTGTGGGTCGTGTAGATAGAGTCCGTTGAGACCCCTGCCGCAACTCTTCCACCACCATCCACCCTTCAGCATCGAGGCGCAGTTCAAGGATGATCTGTCGTTATCTCTGCAAAATTTACAAAATATGAATAACGTTGAACAAGTATGTTTTTAGGTTTTCACGGCCAAAAAGTATTTTTGTTATTATTTTTGGGGTGTTATCTCATCTGCCCTGATGATGGACACTGTAACGCTGTCCGAAACGTTGGCTAAAGAAGGAGGTAGCGAAACACGGCATAACACCCCAAAAATAATAACAAAAACGTTGAACGATTTCCGCTAGAATCTTAAATATTCGATGAAAATTATAAATGCTTTTTTAAACCACTATTTTAATAAAAAAAAATATCTGCATATATCAGAACCAAATGTTCTTCATCAGGATACAAAGTAAACTAAATAATAGGACATGAAAATATATTTTTAATGAGTATAGACAAATACATAAAAACACTAATAAATAGGCAAGTGGTGAGAGAAGATAACTAATTAGTCATTATTTTTGTAAGTGCAAGGGCAGGCTGAAAATTAATACATACATGCTTGCACAGAGCAAACAAAATGACCTTCAGAAGCGCGCCAGGTGGAATATGGAAGTGACGTTACTCCTTTATGCGTACGCGCAAGTTTGAGATCGTTGAATTCATCCAGTCTATTTTGAGAAGCCGAAGTATGGAGAGGTGTTTTAGTGTTATGTCAACGCAAGGTAAACAGAGTGGTGTTATTGAATTTTTAAATCCTGAAAACGTTACTCCTACTGAGAATCATCACCGTTAAAGGATATTTATGGTGACGATGCTAAATAAATAAGTAAATTTATGAGTGGTAAAATTTCATGGTTGTGAGCCCAGAAAAGCAATAATTGTTGATGAAACACGCAGGAGACGTCCGATCATTGATACAGACGATAAACAATCCAAACTCGTTCAAAATGACCAGCGAATCACTCAAAAGCGTATCACAAACCATTTTGAAATATCCAAGGAACGTGTCGGCCTCATTGTTGAACAATTAGGTAAATTTTTGGTCAGCTCTCAAATTTGTCAACAAAATAAATATAATTTATACTATAAAGAAAACATATTTATTATATTTGCCTTTGAAATGAAATATTCTAATAAATTGTTTCTGAGACAAATATTTTATAGATACCTAACTATCAGTTTCACAAAGTCTACAATAATAATATCCCATAATTTTTCATTAAAAAATAAGTTCTAATAATAATTATTAATCATAGATCAATAGAAGAGGAACAACTATTGGTTTATGTTTTAAATAATGATTAATCTAATGCCAACAGAAGGATCTTGAGATAATGAGTAATGCAAGAACGCTGGTAGAACTGCTTGGTAGAAATGTTAGATGATAATTTCAAGTTTCGTCATCGCCGCAAGTGCTGGCATCGTAGAACCACAACGCGCACCTAATCAATAATCTCTAATAATAATTTTCAATTAGTTGTGGGAAATATTTTAATGATGGTGTTGTTTATGATATGCAGGATTTGTATCACTTATAAATTGCTTTGGAGTGGCAAAATAATATTATGCAAAATAATAACTATTAAAATAATTGCGTACCTAAATAAATAAAGTAAGTTTTGTTACAAATATAAATGTTAAGTTAGGACCTTCTTTTATTTTATTTTCACAATAGCTCCACACAAGAGGTTCTGAGGAAAAAAATCCCTTAGGGCGTACTTCGTATTTGAGGATGCTCTGCGATGGATCTTTTTAGGGAAAGAAAGGAGTGGAAGCTCTGGGGAGTAAAAAGACACGAGAGGTGGGTAGGAATCTGGGGATCAATGCGTCCAGGAGTGACGGATGTACGAATCCATCCCTTCCACTACGGTGCAAGGCGATGGATCGAGAGAGTCCGGCTGGAGAGTCTCTCCCAATCCGGTCTGCCATGCAGTTTGTGAGCAGACGCATCCGCCACCAAGATCCGGACAAACTTCATTCCTTGAACCCAAGCACCCCTACTAAATCACAAAGTAGCGAACCATTATGGCAGGGGTGTTGGTTATCCAATAAATGGTCGGCGGTATCATAAACGCCTCCCAAATTTGAACATTTTGCGTTAAAATATAAATGAGCCGTGAAAACAGGATGCAGTCTTTTTAAGGCATGATTTCGCTCAAATAATTAGATTAGGCATTTAATATCCTTTATAAGCCAGTAAAATGCCACTTCCTTTTTTAAATTTGAAAAATAATCGATGTTACAAGTCATTTCACTTTCCTCCGATTTTCCAAGAGGAAATTATTATTTGAGTGCTTTTATAGCTGAAAATATTATTTGTTCGATGGGTGGTTTTACATAAAATTCACCGCGTACTATAATTTTTTTAGTGAATAAATCTATTTAGAAATGTCTCTTACAAATACCAATCTTTACATTTTTTATTGCATTTAATTAAGTTTACGCAATGTTCTTTCGTTATAACTCTTCTTTACAGAGATTTCCGAAAACATTAAAACATCTTTGATATTTTGTTTGCTATAACATTATGTTACTGGAGAATGTTCTCTGTAGTATTAATCTCATTTAATAACGCGAGGAAAACGTCACTCTTATCAAGAAATTTATTGATATTAGATATAATTATAAGATTCAAGTAACATCAAGCGTATTTATGGATATAATTTAGTCGAGTCAGCATCCATAAAGAAGAAGAGAAATAGTAAAATCTGAAGTTATCACAAACCTGTTGTACGTAGAGAAAGGACTGTTGTTGGATCCGTACCAGGGATCGTTGAGTGAATCTCCAGCATTGCCTTCGTAGCCGTCTATTTCAAGTTTGTAATATTCGCTTTCGGAATATATCTTGAAATGTGAATACTGTGCATATCTGAAACGGGAAAATCTCGATTAATAATCAGCAATAGTAATGATGAATTATTGTTGTTTATGGCCATGTTGTGTAGATTTACTGGGATGGAATTAAATGCGGCGAAGTGTCGGAAATAGAACGGCGTAAGCAAGGTGGCAAGGTCGTTGAAAGCTGTAGTCTTATAAATAGGTATAGGATTATCTGTTTGACGAAGCCTCTTAGAACGAAGCTTCTATATTCTTCTATGATTATAACATTTTCCATGTCCATAACATATTAAAATACGCATCACTAAACTGTTTATGCTTTGAGTTCAGAACAGAATGTAAAATAACACAATAATGTATGAACTGACGACGAAAGTGTGAATTGTGGGAAAGATATTGAAGACGATCTTGAAAATCAGGCAAATCAAGAAAGATTACAAATTGGTGACATGTTATGTATACTGAATTACGGGAACTTTTGTAATCTTTGTGTAGATACATTAAATTACCCTTACTAGTGTTCTATTGGTATAAGTCTTTAACCATATTTAGAAAAGTTGATCTTGCAGTATGGAAAAATAATATATGTATTTACATATGTTGATGTGCAAGTGGTTGAGAAGTGTTACAAATCGACATCTAATGATTTTTCCGCGAATATGCTTTCCTTTTAATGAGTGGATACTTCCTGGGTGTGCTGCGGTCTTAAGATATGAACAAGTACCACGAGAAAGGGAATAATAGTGGATTCTCAACTGCATTTATGTAAGATTTGGTGTTGACAGGTTTTTTCCAACTCCCAAGATGTAGACCCAAGTAAATGTTTTATTACCTTCTTTTTTGTAACACATAGAGATAATTATATTCTTACTGGGATCTCCGGTACTGAGGATTTGGTTTGGATATTAAAATTTATTAGTATAAATAATTCGAAATAATTGAATAATATTATGAAGCAGTATTTTTTTCCGAAATGAATTTAAATAAAATATATTATACAGTTTTTTCTGATGTTCTGTTTTTCAAATTTTTATTACTTAAATAACTAAAATGGTCAGTCCGTTTAAAATTTTGATCATTTTTTTCCACAATTGCACGGTCAATGTTTTCCAATGACGGTTCAGGTTTCCTGCCTAGTTTTTTGTATTTTATATTTTGAAAGTGATGAATTTGATTGTATTAGCATTAAGTGTGAGTGAGTGAGTCTAGGCATTTTTTGATACTTGTTTAGTCTATCTTCTGCTTTCTTAAAGTTTCTGCCAAATTATTCCCGTTTATTAGTGGGACAGTATCATCCACAAAATTTATGATTTCACCTTCACATTCTATGTGACCTTTGCAATTAATGTAAATTAAGAATAGAATTGGACCAAGAATACTACCTTGAGGAACACCGAAATTGAAACAATAAACTCGCTGGTTATGTTGTTGGGTTCTACAGTTTGCTTTCTGTCATCCATTTAAATTTTTAAAAAGGTCAATTGATTATCAGTAATCTTGAAAATACAGATTTTCAAGTTTTCCAAAAAGAGTGAGGGATTTATTGTGTTGAAGGCTATCTATAGTAAGGTCGAGAAATATGCCAATTTTTATATGAAGAGAATTTTTAAAATATTCAATTTAAGGCCTTGTATATTTTTATTAATGTACATTTTATCCAGACCAAAATACCAAATAATGCGCATTGCCAACCTTTTATTTCCTTCAAAGTCCTCGAGCTCGACACGCAGCATGTAATCCTCGTTGTTGGTCAGCATGTAGATGTTCTCGTTACCAAGCCAGAACTCCTTGCCTGGATCCCCGAAGCCGTTCTTGTAGTCAGCCCAGTCCCTGTTGAAGTTCTCTGATGGGATGCCGAAGTCGTCTCGACGTTGAATAACCTAAAATTTGCAAACAAAGGAATATAAATTAAGATTGAAGAAAGTCAAGGGCACCTACCACTTTACCGAACCCCATTTAAAACAAAAATGAACAAATAATGGAAAAAAACATTTACCTACTACAACTACATACAATAACTCACAACAGCGCAATAATTGCTATAAAAATTTGGTAAATACCTGTCCTGTTGAGACCATGAAAAGTAAATACATGAACAAGATTCGTAATTGTCCGCAATAGCTGCGAAAGTGCAGCTTTTTTAATATTATAAATAGTGTACGTTATTTGTAAACTAATACGTTAAGTTAGATTTTAGATTTGTAACAAGGTGTTTACAATTTGGGAGGCGGGAATGGGTACCGCCGCCCCGGAAACCTTTATTGGATAACCAACACCTCTGCCATAGGTCACCCCAAGTGGTTCGCTACGTTTGGTGATTTAGCAGGGGTGCCCGGGTTCATGGGGTGAGGTTTGTCTAGGTCTTGGAGGCGGATGACCAGGACACACTAAACCCCAGAATACTACCTACCTCTTAAACCCTTTTCCTTCCCAGAACTTTCCTTTCCTCCTTTTCCCTGAAAAAAAACCCTCCACACAGCGTCCTCAAGGATGACATAGGCCCTGAGGGAAATTATTTTTCTCAGGGCCTCCTGTGTGGAGCTCGCGTAAAAAAAAAGGTGTGAATATCCACATGTTCCCAATCTTAGTCCTTCTTCTCTCCTGTAATTCCCACCCTACCTTTAAACTCATCTTTGAAAAGTTTGATAATCAACTTGTGGTTTTTATATTACTGGTGGATTTATAACATATTTTCCTTTAACACTTTATGCTTTTAAGTTTAAAAAAATTACAATATTTTTTACTATACATTTGTTGAGTCCCTCGAAATTCCCTCGATAGAAAAAAAAACGTAAAGTAAGCTCCGAAAATTAATAAAAATACACTTTGTTTTGTTATTTAACGTGTTATGGGTATTAAAAAACTTACAGTGTTTCTTTAAATGCTTATTTAAATTTGTCATATATTTGCTCTATTTTAAACGAGTCGTGTTGTATTAAGTATTTTAAAAATTTTCTCTTAATTATTATCGTTTATTAGCGCGCTCCCTCTAATATTCGTTTTTACATATCTGTCTTTCAAACCACCTTCTTCTCCCTTTTAAACGCGTACTGCGGAGTCTTAAGATTATAATATGCTTCCTAGACCGTATGCGTATTGTTAAGTGGCAACAAAATGTTGAATTAAAATTAATATTCATGGTTCACAAGTAAAGTTATTCTTCCGGATACCTTCAATTATCACAACAATACATCTTGTTCTTATCTCGTGAGATGTGGGTAATACCAAAACCTATTGAGCACTAAGCCTAAAACTTTAAATTCCAATTGTAAATTAAACAAAACGTCATTAGTTCCCAACAGCCAACACGTTGACCTACTGCTACTCGGATGTTCGCCCAGAAGTAAGACGTGTGATTGTAATTATCTGCGGTGATTATAATTTTAAATGCGGGTATAATTAAGAAAATAAATTGCATTAAGAATGATGCAGGTACATCTATTGTTTTTAAAACTCATTTTTTCTGCTTCCGCCAATTGTGTGGCCGAAATGGCTGGGAGAGGTTCTCACAGATTCAGTATAAAGTGCGTAGTATTTTAATAACCAAGGCAACTTTTAGGTACAAGAATATAAATATTATGATCTCCTCCTCCTTTTCAATTTGGGAGGCGGGTATGGGTACCGTTTAATGGATAACCAACACACCTGACATTGGACACTCCAAGTGGTTCGCTACGTTTGGTGACTTAGCAGGGGTGCCCGGGTTCATGTGGTGAGCCTTAGTCAAGGTCTTGTTAGCGAATGCGTTTGACCACCTTCTGCGTGGCTGAGGGAGACCTAAGACCTCTCCAGCTGGACTCCCTAGATTCATCGCCTTGCATCGTAGTGGAAGGGATGGATTCTTAGGTCCTTCAATCCTTGACAAATTGACCCCAAGATTCACACCCCTCACACCTTTTTCCCTCCTAGTACTTTCTCTCCTTCCTTTCCCTAAAAACATCCTTCACACAGATCCTAACGATGACGTAGATCCTGAGGAATTTTTTTTCTTCAGGGTCTCCTGTGTGGAGCTATTGTACAAAAAAATCTAGCCATTGAAATAAACACTATGTAGTATCTAATCCTACATTTATGATTTGGCAATGTATATTTTAAAGGGTTTCATGTCAATTCAGAATCAAGTCAACTCAACCCCTCTTTAAAAAGTCATTAAAGTCTAAGAATAAAAAAGAATTTATGATTTGGCAATGTATATTTTAAAGGGTTCCATGCCAATTCAGAATCAAGTCAACTCAACACCTCTTTAAAAAGTCATTAAAGTCTAAGAATAAAATGAAACAGCCCATAACCCAACCTAACGTAATCCATTTAACAATTTTTTTTATATATTTTTTTCATCACTTTTAATGACTTTTCAAGGGATGTTTTGAGTTGATTTCTTCCTGAGTTATCAAGTCACCATTTGAAAAAAGGATATAGGACACTGTCTCAATTGTCCGGAAGAACCTTGGAATTTTCGGACACGCCGTTAACCTGAAGGAAAACGAGGAGTTAAAGGAGACGAAGAAGGGGATAAAGTCGCTAAACCTCCAAATCAGATCAGGTCACTAAACAAAATCAATACTTTCCAAACAAGTTTTGAATATGAATGGTGATCTTTCAAGACGAAACTGGGATTATACATTATTCCACTATGAAGCGAGGTGCTAACAAACTGTTCAAATAAGCTCAGTGAAAAAGTACAGAAATGCACAAAAACAGTGCATTATTTATGAGTGATTATTTCACAAACATGGTGTTGTTTGATACTTTCGCCGCTCTTTTGTGGCCTCGAAAGAACAGACATCAAATTATTAATCCGTGCTGTGTTGGATAAGGTGTACAAATCTTTCAATTAATGTTATCCAAAAAATTCAACTTTTGCTAGTAGTAGTAGCATTTTCAAAATAAGAGTAAGCTTTTTGGAATTCTACAAAATCGTATCATTATTATCTTTTGGAAAACAACAATAGCTTTGCAAAATTTATGGTTGGCTTTTTTTGAGAGAGATGCCAATCTTGCTTATTCAAAATCGATGGAAATAAATCATTCAATACAGAAAACAGTTAAAAAATAATGGCTTTTATCGGTTGAATTTGATGCACTCCGTGGTCAAGGGTTAAGCGATCTCGTTGCAAGTAAATTTAATTTTGATTGATTTGTGTTATTTCACAATTTAATAATTCAAAATTAATATAAGTTACATTTGCGGCACGTTCCAGAATAAAATATACTCTCAGTATCGCCCTGATGTAAGACCACCATTCAGAATTTAAACGTTGCTTGGGAGGCGGGTATATATACCGCCCCCATTTCGGGTACGGGCCCCGGAAATCACAAACCAACACCATTGCCATATGTCGCTCCAATTACCAGGGTCACTACGTTTTGTGACTTAGCAGGGGTGCCCGGATTCTTGGGCTTTTAAAGTTTGTCTAGGTCTTGGCGGCGGATGACCTGGACATATTTCTATCCATCCCTCGTACCTTTTTCTTTCCCAGAACCTTCTCTCCTTCATTTTCTTAAAATGTCCCTCCACACAGCATCCTCAAAGATAACTTAGGCCCTGATTTTCGCTGGCGTCCTGTGCGAGCTAATGTAAAAAAAATGCATTAGGCGTGTTTGGTGACTAGTTCTGAACAGCCAAGCACTTCCTCTTCCCCATTTCCTTCCCCTCGCCATCCTCACAACACATCCTTATTTGAGATGTCATAGTCTAAATTTCTCAATGAGTATTGGGACTATTGTGCGGTATTCACATAAAAAAATAAATAATTAAATTAATGAAAATATTGATTTGCAGTGCGCATGGTGGTAATGGTGCGATGGTGTACTTACGGTCCAGCCGCCCTCGGCCGTGTCCTGCTCGCAGAACACCTTCAAGAACCAGTAGGTGGTGCCGCGGATCTGCAGGTAGTACACTCCCGAGTCGCGCATCCCCGCGTTCAGCAGGTCGATGCAGGAGTAGCCCTGGAAATAATGCCGTGTTAGAACATAATAACATGATGAAAGAAGTCGGAGGAAGACTGAGTCAGGTCGTGTCAAGTGTCAGAGTCAGTCAGAGAAGAGCTTGGCGAACTAAAGAATGCGTTTGACATGTCGTGAACGAATACTTTGAGAATCCAGGTTGGCGAATGATAATTTTTTGCCACCTACTAAAATGGATTTCTGCGCATCATCCACCAGACTTTTGCATTCTCTTGTTTGCCAGCCTCTAACGAGAATGTGAATGAAGCAAGAAGAGCCTCTTCAAGAAAACGGTGTGATGAAACAATTAGATTGTTAGTTAGAAAATAGTCATCAAGGCGATGTGTAATGGAAGAATCTAGAAGAGCTGATGGGTACCGCCGTCCCAGGAAAATTTATTAGATTATCAACACCCCTGCTATAGGTCACCCCAAGAGGTTCGCTGCGTTTGATGACTTAGCAGGGGTGCCCGGGTTCATGGGGTGAGGTTTGGCGGCAAATGGGTTTGCCCACCTACTGAGTTGAGGGAGACCTAACCTAGACCTCTCCAGTCGGACTCTCAGTTGGAGGGATACGTCCGTCTTTCCTGGACACATTAACCCCCGAGATTCCTATCCACCCCTCATACCTTTTTCCTTCCCTGAACTCCCTTTCACATTGCGGAAAAAACACTTTTTCAAATGCCTTTTCCGCAATGTTCCCATACTGATCTGAAATTTTCACGAAATATCATCTAATTTAACACAAACCCTCTCCCTTAGATCAAGAGATATTAGAACGCTTGAAATTCCCAAATGCCACTCTTAAATCATTCGTATATTCTTTCATGGTTCCAACATCGGGTATCTGAACGACTAAAATAAATTAAAAAATTGGTTGTCTGTAAGGTCGGTTTACGTGATAACGTCGCATAATAACAATGTGAAAGAGAGATAG
Source organism: Glyphotaelius pellucidus (assembly GCA_936435175.1). Taxonomy (NCBI): domain Eukaryota; kingdom Metazoa; phylum Arthropoda; class Insecta; order Trichoptera; family Limnephilidae; genus Glyphotaelius; species Glyphotaelius pellucidus. The sequence continues at coordinate 9,422,180 of OW386542.1, forward strand.
ATGCGTCACAAGCCTAACGCTTGTTCCGCGCTCTCGCTTGCATGCTCGGCTCAGGCGGAACGTGACAATGAGTCATCCTTTTTCATGAGTGCAGCCGGCGTTCATCGATTTATAAGACGTTATCACGTCAAAAATAACTGTAATCAACCAAATTACCACCCATCTTCAAGTATATGCAATACTGATGCATACGAAATTAATGATTAGCTTTACTTTTTTTATGATGTATGATGTAAAAAATAATTCTACATAAATTAAGCAAGATGTTGTTTACACAAATGTCGATCGTTCACTTGATTGGTCAGCGAAAAATTGAAATTTAAGTTGAGTATTCAGTTATATGTAAAGGTCTTTCTGATTCAATTGTCAGATACTCACAAACAACACTAAATCGACCTTGTTGTAACCGGGCCCGGTGTTATTTTATAGTGAATTTAAAATGTGAAACAAAGAACCCTGTAAATAATATTTGATTTACGGCAAACCATTTGAATATTGCTTTCCTCGTTAAGTACCTCAAAACTTAGCATTTGGAGATGAGTGACCAATCAACTGGACGATCTTCAGCAACCTTTTAAACCTTAAGTTAAAAAATGTTCCTTAGTAAATTATCCAAAAAAAGAAGCAATTATAACAATTTTTTTAAAAGCTTAAATTTTGCAAACCAAAAAAATGTATCTATTTCAAATATTTATTTCAACAGTTTTAATCGACAGTACGTACACCTGTTCGTTTTATTAGATCGTTTTCTTTTAGATTATTTTTCGTAACCTGCCCTACATAATTTTCGCCTAAATAACCTGATATGCTTGACAAGCGTGAGAAAGTAGGTTTAGAGCAGTGGCTCTCAACAGTTATTGTTAGACATACCATACCTACGTAAATGTGCCTGAAGAGGTACGCTTACGTAAACATTATCACCGAAATTTTATATTTTGAGTCAATCAATCTGATTTTCAGAACTAGAGAAAGAAAGAGAGATATCCACTTCTGTTGCATTAAACTTAAGTTACAACGTATGATTGTCATTATTATTAGAATTAATAAGGATTAAAATTTTAAAGTTAATGAAAATCGAGTAACTAATTTAATTTTATATTTATCATTTTGACTTTAAGGGATATTCGAGTTTGGGCTCTTTCTTGGAGGGGTAGTAAAAAAAATCAGAGTGTGTAATTCACACGCGTTAGAAGTGAAACTATAAAGTCGCTAGATGTCGTTATCTTTTTTTTGCTTTTTTTTTAAGTGTTTTGAAGATTGGATATTGATTTCACAAAATAAAAATGATTTTTTTTTTGGTTTTCGTAGGATTCGAACCCCCGTTCGCTTGATGTCTGTCTTTATCGCTGCTGAGACTTCGTCAGGCACCTTGCCAACTACGCTATGGAAGGCACGCGCCGAGGTACAAATTTACGGCGTTCTATTAGAACCGTATATTTGTGTAGAACTGAGTTGTGACGCACTTCCGTTTCACCAGAATTTAAAGTCACTAACGGCGCTAAAGAAGTTTAACTTCAAAAATAATTGGGAACCACTGGTAAAGAGGTTTAATATAGAAATCCTTTCATTGATACTAGTTAGCTCTTGATTCATAGTTTTCTCTATATCACGCTTCAGCGGTCATCTAAAAGAAGGATTATTACTACCAAATCATGTAGAGATCATTTTCATTAATAGTAATGTATGAGCTATGTCTAGGATCAGCGTCAAATTCCGACTACCCTTAATAGAGAGGTCACAGAGTCTGAAGTCAAATCCTATCAAGATGGTAGTTGTGTTTGACAGAACCTTTTTATACCACCCCAACTCATGAGCGTTGCGAAACTATTAATTAAAAAAATTGATCACAATTATTCATGCTCACAAGTCATCGGGGAATTGTGTTTCCAATGATAACTGCCATTTTCAGGCTTAAGTTTCATAAAAATTAATATAAGTATTGGAATACCTCGTTACTATATTAACCCACATTCATGCTAGCTTCGCTTCTTTAATTCGCGAATTAACGGATTACTGAGGAAGCTAAGCCTTGTGATGAAGATTGTCAGCCAGTTTATAAAAGCAAGGACCTTGGTAAAAAGCATGAGAAAACTAGAAATAATGCCAAGTATTATCAGCGGATAATCTCTGTACACTGAATGATAAAATCCCACCGAGCTTATACCTCAATTTTGTGATAAATTTTTATACCTACTACCTAATGATAAAATGCTCACTTCACTTTACGAAACAAACTTTAATATCTCGACCTAATGATAAACCCAATATTTTTTAATTGAAATTATAAAAAAATTATACAATTTGTAAAGAGCGTCGATATTCACTATCCCAATGAAAATTCATTGATTACTCATAAACAATTGTATAAACAAGAGGTCACTATTCACTACACCAATGAAGATTCATTGATTACTCATAAACAATTGTATAAACAAGAGGTCACTATTTAATATACCAATGAACATTCATCGATGGCTGGTAGGTACCATGATATTCGATTAATAAAAAATGACGGCCTTCATTTTCTGCAGCGTTTTCCTCCTTCATGCAATTATTGTTATCATATTTTGATTCAGCCGCTCAAATGTATAATATTATTTTAAAATGACAAAAACAAAAAAAAAATCTGTTTTTACCATCAATATAAGTAAATCTGCGCTTTTTTGTTAAGATCTACACTTGATTTAACATAAAAATTTCTGTTTCATGGAATTTCCAAAAAGATTATTGACAAATTTGATTTTAAATCTGACTTTCCGAATGCTAATAATCAACAACGTTTTTTATGGGTTTAACTTAGTCTTAGCAAAATTTTCGGCTTAACACGCTATTTTGGTAAACGCTGTGATTTATATTTTGGATGGGTTCCGATTTATAAGGGTATGATGTTTACCAAAGTACATATGTAAAAAGAAAGTATGAAAAAGAAGTCCCGGGTCCTCAGGCCTCACTGCTGCATTATAACTAAAGTATTAGAGGTAACACTAATTCCATATTTCTAAACTATTTATTCTGAAACACCTTGAAATAGGTGACACGCCACGATAAGGCACCTAATGCATAGTTTAATGAACTCCTATCTCAAATTAATCCTAACATCCCATCTAAACGTAACCGCCAATCCAAACTATTTTACACATTACACAACAAAACAAACGCTGCAGCAAACTCACCAACTTCCCGTAATCTCCAAACATTCAATAAATGTTTGTCCCAACTCAACTCTCGAACTGTTTTTCGATCCCTGCAGTAATTTAAGATAAACGTTACTGGTAACTTCACCACTTACATGCAATACGCACAGGTAGGTACATTTACATGATTACTAGGAGGCGGAATGCGCAGGCAAAACGAAAATTCCAGAGCCGCTAATTATTAAAGGCAAAACAATTAAACTATCGTTATTTGACCGGTCTTATTTGTTTTATGGGGCCAACAGACATAGCCTTAAAAGATAAAAGATCATTTGGTTTTGGCCTATTTCAGCATATCGCTCGCCATACATTCCAATGTTTTTGCCTCCGCCAGCTGCCTACTAATGATTACATATAAAACACGTACATATACAAAACACACACGCACCTATTCACAACACACATTTTAATTTATATATATAGTTTACTTTTATCTTTATCTCAAATCATTCCCTAGAATCTAGCACGCACTAGCCCCTCCCTAAAAAATTAAAAAAGACAGTGGAAAATAAAACTCGCCGCTAAAACTCAGAAACGAGTCCCGGTACGATCAATATATGGTATGGTAGCCCTCTATCCCCCAAATATGAAAAAGGTTCTCGTTTTTACCTTAAGGGCGTGCTTTTGAAGATATAAGGGCTGGAAATTTCGCAGTCCAGAAATTCTAGCGTATTCGAGAGCATTCCACAACAATTCAGAACATCCCGAAACATTTTGGAATGTTTTGCAATGTTCGGGAATAGTCTGGAACGTTCGGGAACATCCCGGATGATTGCATCATCCCAGTAGAACATTCCAAAACACTCTCGAATGTTGTGGAGTATTCTGAAACATTGTTGACCATTCGAAGCATTTTTTGTATAAATGGGCTACCCATTGGTAGCGGTGTATAAAGCAAGATCCATCGTGGGTTCGAACGTCAGTTCATATGTAAGTATATGATTATGTGTATGTGTGTGGATATATATAAGTTTATATGTGTGTACTGCGTCTAGATACATATATAGGTACCGGTCTCAGAACAGACATTGTCTAGTGAGGCGGGTTACTTACTTATGTATGTATACGATATTTTATTTCAATAAACGCCCGGATTGCCGGCAAATTAAAAAAAATATCTCATATCATCTCATCAATCTCATAGCGAAGGCGGGTACCCTAGCAAGTTATTTCTAAAACTTTGTAAACTGTTTACAGCTACTGATTGTTTCTAAAATAATAATAAAATTGTATTTATCTCTCGGTCCCAATACTCCTAAAATGGTTATATTACCTTTTAAGATTATTCAAGCCATGAATGTTGGAGTACGCGTGCATAGATTTTATCTATGAACTTTTGTATGAAAACGTTTAATAAAAAACAATGTAAGTACTTTGATCCCACAATAAATCCAACAGTTCTAAGAGACATTCTTAACGATAAGTTATTTTTTCCGTCTTCCATAAAAGGAGCCTTGGAAAGTGATACAATCCATATCAGTACCGATTAAAGCACGATTGTCAAACGATCGACAACAAACAACCAACGTATCGACGAAACGCAATTTCTAAAATGACTTTTGATTTAACGCGAACTCCCAAAGAAGCGAGTGCGAAAAGTTTGTAGGAAAATTGGAGACATAGATAATAATATGATATATTCATATTATGATATCTACGCATGGGCCTAACTACTAAAAGTGATTTAAAGTTTACATAACTGATAACAGTTAAACATAAATAAATGGTTGTTTATCCGTTGTGTAAAAAATTAAAATACGTTTTATTAGCAAAGGGACTAATGCCTATTATTTTGTAGGTCTCATTAAGAAATTATACAGGCCTGAATTTCACATTACCAACACCCGCTACGTTTGGTGATTTAGCAGGGTTGCCCGGGCTCATGGGGTGAGGTTTGTCCAGGTCTTGGAGACGGATGACCAGGTCACACTGAACCCCAGATTCCTACCCACCCCTTAAACCCTTTTCCTTCCCAGAAATCTCCTCCTCTTTCTTTCCTTAAAAAAATCCTCCACACAGCATCCGCAAAGATGACATAGGCCCTGAGGGAAATTATTTTCCTTAGAGACTCATGTAAAAAAAAAAATTTAAACGCGGACGGAAGGATGCAAATACACAAAGAGACATAAAAACACCTGATGGAATTACAGGCGTCAAAATTTTGTTTTTTAGTAGGCGATAAATTTTGGAATATGCTAAACAAATTTCATTTTGCAAAAAAAAATTGGTTGTCTGTAAAGTCGGTTTACGGACGATAATTTTACGTCATATAATAACGATGGAGTGGAAGATAGATAGACGCGTCACAAGCCGAACGCTTAGGCCGAACGCTTAGGCCGAACGCTGTTCCGCGCTCTTGCTTGCACGCTCAGCTCAGGCGGAACGTGACAATGAGTCATGCTTTTTCGTGAGTGCAGCCGGCGTTCGTCGATTTATAAGACGTTATCACGTCAAAAAAAGTTAGGTTTTTTTGACGAGTGTAATTTCGTCGTATAACCGTTTTGTGATATGTTAACATGTTATTATTAGCCCACGGACAGATAAGACGACTTTTGTTATTTTTCATCGCCAACAACGATTACGCAACATGTCAATTAATTTACGGCAACGGATGTCGAATTTGCCGCCAGAATTTATCACGGCACTTTTTCTATTAAAATACAACACAGATAAATAATACGTGAGTAAGCACGTGATTAACATTAATTTTAGTCCAACATTGTGGTTTGCTAGCTTTCAAATTAAATACCAATTTAATTTTATACGATACTTTCCTAAACATGAATGGAAACCAGAAATATGATACCGTTGATAGCGCTGGCAGTAGATACACACATGTTTAATGTTTATTCATACCTTGCAGTAATAAACTCGCGTTTACAAACAAAATGTTATAGCTACGCCTCTCAGCCGTCCCGTGATCCAGCAGGTTACAGGTACTTGTCTCTGCCGAGAAACTGATTTGTAAAACAAGGTAGGTAATTAATTTAAAAGAACAGTTGCTGCGATGCGCAGTCACGTACAAAAGCTAGCACCTAATAACAGGAGCTACCCAGGGTACCTACGCACGTTATATGACGGATGAAAGTAAATAATAAAAACGTGATGTAATTCGCTTCGTGTAAACTGTAAGCCAACTGTTAATATTATAGCATTTAAGGTAATTTAGAAAAGTTATTTCACAGTGTTTTGTTTTGTCTCTTGTATCTGCTGCGCCTGCCGAGAAATTCCCAATTGTAATTTCATAATTTGCTTTATTGTTTTGCTCGTGGCTATGACTTTTTATTGCTTTTATGATATTATTGTGAAGAAACTAAAACTGGTCTGTTTTTGAATGGGTCCAAATCGAGTAAAAAGACTAACAAGCACCAGCTGTAAATGCTTTTTTTTGCGTTGAACTAAAATCCATTAAAAATAATAGATAAATCACCTGAAGTAAGGTTTGTAGATTATGAGTTTTTCCTGATGTAACAATTCAAACCGATCTGTTTTTTGTGGCAGTTTTTATCTATTTACTTTTGAGTTAAATTGGGAATTGCCTGTGATTGAAATTCTGAAAAGAAATCGCTTTTGTTTTATCGACAGAAAGTTAAAAGTAATCGCCGACCTATTCCAAATACGGCAAAGATATAAAGAAAACGGCCCGCGTTCGTGTGTCAATGCGAATGAAAGTGTGGATTTTACTGACACCCTTGTGAGTTAAGTGGAATTCGAAGAACTTAGTGCTGGGAGATAAGGTAGCCGCGGCTGGCGAATGTCACAAACGTGACGAGACCTTTATCTGCCACCGGATGGTTCATGGAATGTAATTTCAATCATACGACCACCATATTGTGTTCTGTTTTACATTGGCGTCGCAAGGACTTGACTTGATTCTTTCAATTTTCGTATTAAACCATGCAATTGCTTATTATTTACAGTTTTCACATTAAAAAAATGGGTTATTTTACATCCCATTTTTATCAAAATAAGTATAAATACTTTTTAATTCTACAACACACACAATTTTACTAGATTCTCTACTTACAGTAGTAAATTTGTGCACAAATTCTACTTATCAAAAGTCTAAATAAAACATGTAACGAAACTGTCGTAAGAAATTTAATAAAATCTTATAAATAATCAAACTGAACCCTTTCCCAGCAAAAGCAGTTGTGGATTTCTTCAAGACACACATTCTCTCTATCATTTAATAAAAAATATGAGACAATATCCCTAAATATGCCATAGACCCTTATAATACAAACGATTTTCCTCCTGGTGTCCTATGTGGAATTAATATGTTTTAATATTCAAATGTTAGAAAAATATACTTGTTACCCCCTTTGGAGAACTTCATCATCGAAAATATAATGTGTAGTAAGTTAATAAACAATGATAATAGTACCACTACGTAAATATTAAAATAAAAACCGATTTATGAAAGTTATGAGAACGAAACGGAAGGCTCCGCTTGGTGAAACAACGGAGACAACGGATCTATGAAGGCAGTTTCTTCTTGTTATAAGATATACTTGGTTTCTTTCATCACCAGGCAAATACGGAGAAAGTCCTAAAAAGGTCACAGTCGATCATCCCTCCCATCCTCTCTCTAAACACTCCGACAAAGACCGATTATTATCTAACTCTCGGTAAAAATAAAAGCCTTGTACTAACCAAAGCGATTAACGCAATAAAAAAACGGAAATAAAACAAAAAAAAATGTTAGGTCATAATCTGATCTCCTTTTGTTTCTTTGGAGGGAAATTAAATATGTAGGTGCCTGGCGGAAGTAAAACCCGTCGTTACCGGAGGCTTACAAGTGTTCGATTTCCGTAGAACGTCCAACAGTTGGCATTACGTATTACACAGGCATTTCGGTCTAGAGTCATTTTAAATGTAATAGCTTCAAGGCTCCCAAGGGATTCTGTAGATACATGTTATTGCAAGTAGTTGTTAGTTGGTAAGACCTTCAAAATATCATAAAGAAGAAATCGGCAAAAATATCAAATGTTATGAAAAAGAAGAAAGAAAGCACACAAAAAAAACACACAACGCATCACGCTTCAACTGTTCCAATAAACATTAGTAATTATGTAGACAGAAAGAAAACGATCATTTTATATAATGTTAATACATTTTAATTGGCAGGTTACAATTCCGAATTAACTTTGAAACTAATCACATAACATAATACTTAAAATCGCGAGCGAGAGTGAGAAAACAAAAATATATTATGAAAGTAATGTAAAAATGTAACAAGCAATGATTCACCTTAAAATCTGCTGAACAAGTGGTTTAGTTCGTGAGGAAATCGTTGGTTGTGGGACGCATCCAATAATTGGTTAAACAGCTGATTTAATGGTTTGACAGACGTGAAGATTACGCGTTTACGACTTGTGGATGAATTATTGGTCTCAGTGATGATTTGGTGACAGATCCACCCAAGTGGATTTGTTGGAAAAGTCAACGTTTATGTGACACGGTGGAACAGTATAATCGATTACCTGTAAATCGATTCACTGATGTAAAAACTTATCCGTGGAAACAGTGCAAAACAAATTGTTGGTTGTTTCGTTAGTTTGTCTTTTGGCCACCTGAACGGAGAAGTTTTTAAATCTGTAATGTTGGTTGTCAAACGTGATTCCGCGAGTCGTCGAATGCAATAATTGTTTTAAATTACGTCTTGTTCGGCAGATTAGATAATAAAATGGTTATTTCGATGATGAACATGTTGATGACTTAGAACTCAGATATTTTATGTCCACTTTGTTAGAATCTACTAAAGAAAACTTAATTTTATATACGGCATCTCTAAATCGGAGTACCTATTCCAAGGATATTTACACATCTATCGCAGAGTATACAAACGTGTAAAATGTAAATCTATGTAAATACACTTTTAGTGTTAAAATATCTCAAAATAATATTATTTGACACCGATTTGATAATAATTTATTAATAAAGAACATAAACATCGTTATTTACGTGAATTAATTTGTTTTTATCAATATTTTAACACTAACGTCGCATTTTTTGTTGTAAACGCAAAAATCGATTTCCTTTTTTTCAGTCTTCTCAAAACTATAGATGCCTAAAATAACAGCGTTCTAAGCCATCGAAGGGGTGGCCAAGTGTTCACAATGCTCACCTTGATGTCCTTGTAGTTGGCGAGGAGGTCAGTAGCGAAGGTGGAGTTGGCGATGGATGGCTTGTTCTTGACACTGGGGAATATGACCCCTCCCTTGCGCGCTGTCAGCCCCCCGGCGCTGGATGGGGTCACAGTGATGGGAGTGGTGCTGCCTCGGCTATAGGTCACACACAACATCCAATATATACTCAACTGAATTTTATTACAAATTTTTATTTAATTGTGCTCTCCTTGCGCTCAAGGTGATGTACTTATTATTTATCAATTAATTAAGGTATGAACAAAAATCAAAATCTGAATAATAATGTTTTAGATCATAGAAACATGTAAAAATTATTAGTACAAACGCAAAACATGTGCAAAGCAAACATTTTATGAACTCAATATTGTGTCCCCAAATATAGGTAATTGCATGAAAATAGGTATCTAAAAGCTGCACTTTCTATTATTTTGTTACAAGCTTCAAAATGCCCAACTCAATGAATTAAAAGAAAAAAACATAACTTTGTATGTGTATCGATTAATTTACAGCAAGAATCAAACCGGTTTCAGCGCAACCGTAACTACCTATCTCTGCAAATTTATATCTGCTCTAATGAAGGCATATTTGTGCTAAAACTTAAAACTCGTTTTCTGATTAATTAAATGATGTACGCAAAGTTACATTGATTCATTTGGTAACTTTGCAAACAGTAACAAAATTATTAATGAGTTGAAAATGCTTCATCTAGCTTCCAAATACGCCTGACTAGCCATCATTCGGATAATTGTTGACATTGAGCTGAGTGTTTTTTCAAGAATTGAGATGTTCTGCCACATCTGCTTTGATACTTTGAAGTGTCTTCCATGTGGTTTTTACCTTTAAAGGTGTTTGGTATTAACACGCAGAAATCACACGTACCGAGCGTGGAAAAGATGTGCGCATTACGGGTCAAAATTAAAAAAAAAACAGCATTTTAATGTTGTAAAGGCCTGCACCTAATGGAATTCTAACATCTATCGAACATGAGGCCATCTTGCAAATAATTACACATTTTATCAATTACTGCTTGTAAAAATCTATTTTCTCAGGCAAGTCAAGATTTTAAAATATCCTCGCTAATTTTTAAACTATGTTTGATTATCAAAACATTTTCTGGGAAACTTGAAATCTTCGTAGTGGTCAAGGTTATAATGGCGGGTGGCAAATGATGTCCAACTACTTCAATCAATTCAGCAAATTATCATTTTACGAGTGGGTGGTGCAGTTGTTAACCAAGTGGTAAATATTATAGTTCAAGTGCATTCCTAATAAATTAAAATAATTTTGATCCGCCATACTTTGTCATTAATAAATGGCGCACATAAAACAAATGTTTTCACATAGAATACAACAAATCGCAAGAAAAATGTATGAATTATTACAAACAATCGCTAGAACATATAAATATAGAAAAATTGTGCGTAGTATAAGTGAGGCAGATAAAATATTGGGCACTTATATATAAATCAATCGCATTGGTCCCAATATCTGCAATATGAGTTTTAAAATGGTTAAACTTATAATTACGCAAGCCTCGCAACAATGCTGTGATCAACTGGAGCAGAAAGAAAGAATAATGTCTGAATGTTAACACTAAAGTAATTGATCTGAGAGAAATAAGCGACGCGCGCGAATGCAGTGAAAGTGTAATGTGCGCCATGGGCGCAGTTCTACAAATAATATTTACTGCATTATTTTTAATGTTCAATATTTATATGGATTATCTTAAAGAAATTAAATTTAAAATTGAATAAGATGAAATAATTTTTAAAATGTGTATATATGTCGGAATACTGTCATATGGTATGGGAAGCAGGAACCCCCTGCCCATTTCCATATAGGCAGGAGTAGGCACCAGTGCTCTTTACGGGTTATATTATTATAATATGTAATGGTTGCTTATAAACACGGAAAAAATCTACGAATTATGATTTTTCTCCTGTTCGTTCTTGCATCATAATTCGTGGATCGGCTCGCGGCTTTTTCTCATATTTATATGCAGCATTATGTACGTTATTCTAATCCCGGGCACTTACATATGTCTGTAGTCTCACGTCTCTTTTGATCTGGTACGTGCAATAATATATCATTGTATAACTCTCTTTTGAACACAAAATAAAATATAAAATGACATATCGACTAGCGTGACCGGTATTAGAGGAGTTGCACCGGTTGAGTCTGACCTTGTGTCTGTAGAAGAAGACGTCATGGTGGTTGTGGTGGCGTCGCTGGTGGTCGAGGTGGTGGTAGCGGCGGTGGTGGCGATAGGTGGCTCCTCCCCACTGTAGCGGCTCAGGTCGTACTCCACCAGGCGGTCTATTGTGGGGTCCAGCAGCAGGTCGGACGGCACAGGCCTTCCGGCCAAACTCGCTGCGTCCACTTCTTGCTTCTTCAACCTCTCTATTATAAGGTTCGCTTTCACGTTCAGATCGTCATGGATCTGTCCGATGGCTCTCTCCTGTCGTATGTTTTGGGAGAGGAGTTCGTTAGATTTAGGTACGAGATCATCCACAGAACTCTTCGTTCCGACGACTACGTCCCATACTTCGTCCATCTTTTCGGAGACATTGATGATCGGCAACATTCTCTGTACGAGGTTATCGATTTTACTCGTTTGGCCCAAGTGTCTAGCCAAGTGAGGAGCGGAAGAGTTGGTTACGGCGAGAGCTACTTCTGGTTCCATCACGGCTGTATGAACTTCTGACACGATAGTCAGTACTTTCCCAAGGTTCTCAGACACCAAATTAATATGGAACTGTAGTTTTCTGTCTACGTTTCCAGTCGCTGTCCTTAACTGTTCGAGCTCTTTGGTAATGTGATTGATTACTTCAGCGTTCATCGCTTTAGTTATTTCAAGAACGTTCATACTTATTGGCTTCTTTTCGCTGGCTTCCGCATTGATATCGTCTACAGGTAAGAAGTTACTATCAATCTGGTTTTTCAATCCGACTAATTTAGAATCAATATCTGAGACCTTCTGATCAAGCGATACCAATCGCATATCCAAAGTATCTCCTTCTTCCTTATCTTTGTTATTATTTGCTACGGTGAAATCCCGTATTGTGCCTCGGAGATTACTACTGGAAGTTTGTTGAGGGAATAGTTTGAGGTCAATAGTTCGTAATTTAGAAATTATATCGTCAGTTTTATCAATATTATCGTTGACACGAGAATCCAGAGCTTCTACACGTCTCATTAAATGTTCAACTGCCTTGTCGAGGTTCTCTATCCTCTGAAGCTTTGTCTCCAACGTGCTCACTATCACTTCAAATACGTTGAATATGTATTGCTCCCTGAAACAAAAGAAAATCACTTAATTAAAAAAAAAAACATTAATCGGATTAAAATCACACAAGGTTAGTCTTTGAGATTTATAAGTGGTGGAATACCTTGACAAAGTTCTTGCGCTATCTTCGCTTAGAACGAATCGTGATGTACAGGGGGGTTACTAAATTTAAAAAAATATATTTCTTTGATTTAAAAAACATTTATTTCTTAGATACAGTTTTTTTATACAGCGTTATCACGACAAATATCAAAAATAAAGTTTTAAGCTCATTTTTTTTAAAAGAAAAACAAATATTCCCGGGTACCACCCCGCTACCACAAGTGTAAGCGGAAAATGTGGCTTGTGCTGTGATGGAGGGCTTAATCAGCCCAGGAATCGAACAAGTGACGCCCGAGTGGGACTCAAACGCGATGCCAACTCAGCCACTGACCGATCGAAATTTTATATGTCTTTAACGAAACCTATTTGCCTCTGTCTCTTATATTTCTTGGATTGCTTTGACCTAATAAAATTATTTATGTTTTTTAAATTTTTTGGTACCTGCCACCGTTGACAGTTACCTGTAAAGTCGACATCAGTTAACATTTCAACTAGTAGGTCTATAATTAAATAAAGTGATGCTTGGTAACTATAATGTTTTAAGTACAATAATATTTTCATAAAAATAAAACGTTCTGTATACACACTATTTAATTAAAATAAATTTAACGTCAATTAATTCACTTAAAATTTTCTTCACGGCCTTAGTAAGAAATAATTTAGAATACAATTCCACTATTTGGTCCCCATACTATAAAGCATATCAAAAAAAAATTGCGAGAGTTCAACATACATTTTTAAGGTTCATTACTTTCAAACTTTTCATACCCATTGAACAAATTAATTATGAGAACTTAATTTAAGTGACTTATCTTGTAGAAGATAAGAAGAGCGATATGGTACTTTTATTCAAATTAGTTAATGGCTCAATCGACGCACCGGACTTAACAAAACTAATAACATTCCAAGAACCAAAACGTGACACGAGGCTTTCAGAGCTATTTTTTGTTAATCCGTCGAAAATTAACGATTTCTTTAACTCCCCAATTCAATTACTACAACTGACTGTTAAGCTAACTGCCCTAATGAAATCACGATTGAATCCAAAACTAGCTCAATTTTAATTCAAGTTTAGTGCCGTATTCAAATGTATATTATTATTTAATACGTATCGCTAGTCGCTGCATTACATGTTCTTATTTTCGAATGGCTTAATTATAGTACTTGTACCATACATAAACGTACATGGATACGGATGTGTGTGTTTAGGCTTGCAACAAGATTGCATAAAAAATCATCGTCACGATTTGTGTGGTATTTTCATAAAAAAGCCCTTGACACACACCTGAGGGTGAATGAGAGGGCGAACGCCCATGTGTGATAAAGAATGGGTGCACCGCACCACACCGGTATCGAGTGGCCGCACAATGTAGGTAAATGATGTCCGGTGTATAATATTTAGGTACAAGTTACTTGCTACGTGTCCGCTGAGTGTGGCGGTACGCTGTTTTGCGCCAAGGACGATGATTGGTCGCAGGGGCGATGCGTTCTTACGTGCAAAATATGCTGCGCACCCGGGCGGTCAAATTATAAAAGTAGATGCGAAGTTAATCGAAAACATTATTAAATTTTTTATAAAAACAACTCTCTTTTTATAACTTTTCGAAGGTTATTCCCATCAATGTAATATATCATTGAAGAAGGAGATAAAAATAATAATCTAAACGAAAATATGAAAGAGAACAAGACACAAAAAAATAGAAAAAGACAAAGGTCGCAACTGGGACTCGACCTAGACTTCTCGCCTAACCGGGACGCGCGTTAACCAATTAAGCTATTGCCAACTTCTGTTAAACCGTCATATTGTCAATGTCATATTTCAAATTTTAGAATTAACATTATCATATTCAACTATTTTTTTTCCATATTATGAGCATTTTATTGGAAACAATCATTCTAAGAATTGTCGCCTGGATATTGTCTCGGATAAATACATCCGAATTTATTCATATTATGGAACTATTGACGTTTTATAAAAGTCCAAAAAAGTATTCAATTTTTTATAAGAAAAACTCTCTTTTTATAACTTTTTATATGGATAAAAGAATGAGTTGAAGATAAAATTGTTACTTCTAACATCTGACATATTAGATTGACAAATATGACGGTTTGACAGAAGGTGGCAATAGCGAAATTGGTTAACGCGCACGTCCCGGTTAGACGAGAGGTCTGGATTAATTTTAAAATTCTGTGAAATTTCTATTCACACTATGTGATTATTTAAGTTTTATGAAGCAACTGACCTCTGACGATATAATAACAGAGCTTGAATAGAACTTACACAGAACGTGAAAATTAGCTTTAAAAATTTTATGAATTGTTAAAACTTTTTGAAACCACTGTCCTAAGAAGAGATTGGAAACTAAATTCTTCATGAAAAACCGTTTTCGTTTTATTGGTACTCCTTTCACAAGCTCTGCGTGAAGTTTACAGACTGTTACAATAATGATGAAATTGAACAAACTTTAAACATTTCTTCTTAAGAAAAACCTAAAAAGGACACATCTAATTTGCATATTCAAAATTATCAACAGTATTACTGACACACCTGCTTTGTTACAACTCATCCAGTTTAACATCCCTTCCCGTAAACCCCGAAATAATGAATTGCTGTTCCTCAATCAACATTCTACTAATTATGGATACCATTCTCCTAAATCCAGAATGTCGAGACTTGTTAACGCAAGTCAAAGCATTGAATTTTTTGGTGTTAGCCTAAATGACTTTCGGCAGTCGATACGAAATGTGTAATTTTTAAAGTCTTTTAAATCTATCTTCAAGCTTTGATTTGTAGTCTTCTAAATGTTCTTTATATTATAATTTGTCAATGCTCTTTATTTATATGTACTTTCCTTTCATTGTCATCTCTTTTTTTATTCGTGTTATTGTTATGTTATTATTGGACTATTTGTCCGTAAATAAATAAATAAATAAATAAATCTTGAAAATTGGCAATGGCTGTCTCATTCATGTATATACGGTACCAATATATTTATAATTATATGCCTACCGAGAGTATGGAACGATAAATTACAACTAAGGTGGTAGGTACCCCTTGCGGCGGCCCTGTCGGACGGTCCGGTACTTCACAACTTCACCCATTCTAGAAGGTTATCTGGTCTGCCGCCTTATCAATGCCCTGGCCCGCTCACTCTCAATCAGATAAGTACCAACATTTGAATGCACTTATTTGTTTCTTTAATTGCGGGCAAAGGCCTGCACCTGCCGCGCGCCTCGCGTGCCTTATGGCTGCCGGTGCCAGAGGCTAGCTCTAATTCCCCAAATAATCCTTGGTACAAGGTTAGAATGTTGTGAATGTATATGAGAGATACATGGCTTATTTTAATGACTTCAAGTATGTAGCTTTCAGCGGCGCACCATGAATTGTTAACTTTATTGCAATTCCAGAACAAAATATTCTCGTAGGTATAAAAACTAGAAAACAGTTCAACTTGCACCTGAGTGCCTGACCATTGTCAATGCCATTGCATTGAGAGAAATATTGTGTAAAGCGGTAAGGATTGGGTTAAAAGAATCAAAGATAAAGAGGTAATTTTGATTGCACAAATTAGTAGAAAAAGTTGCACCATTATAAGATCCTCGGATATGGAAATGTTCATATATCAAAAATACATTCATTTATTTAAGAGTAGGAATTTCGAACAATGAGTAAAGTCATGGCGGTCCAGATGCAGAACGGCTGTGTTAATGCAAAAAACCGCCCTCGTGGATAAGTGGTCAGAATATTTTCAATATCATTAAGTTGTACGAATTATTAAATAATATTTTCTCATCAGGTTTGTCTTGAACAGATTTAAACATTTAAGTCTGGATTTTAAATTTGGTCTCTGTGAAAGTATTAGTACTACTATAGCTAGGTATTAAAATGGTGGTACAATTGATGTTACACATCAATTAACCAAAGCTAAGGACCGTTGTTTCGAACAATTCATTAAATTTCAACGATGATATTCAAGGTTTGTGAACGTCCTATTCATGTTCTGTTATAAACAAATTACTGTATAACAAATTACTATGACAACTGAACTTGAATTTTAACTTTGAAATTTGGTGAATTGTTTAAATTCTGGTGTGAAACAATCCGTCCAAAATCTTAACTCAGGCAATGCTGAAGAGCATACTTATCTCATTTCCATTATAAAATATATGTTAGTTTAACTTTGGAACGCGATTCTCCAGGGTTTCGTGACGTTGTTCGAAAGGTTACGTGCAAGCACTGTAGGGACGCTGTGCACTTGTGCAGTATGGATTTTGAGTATTATGTCGAAGGGAAAACTCAGGATAAATTAATTAGGATCCACTGGCCTTGAGTGATGGATTTGACCATTCTGCCATAGAGGTCTACAAAGCCTGTAAACTTTATGGATAGAAAAATTGAAGGTTAAACAGTTCGTTTCGGTAAAAAATTTAACTAACCAAACCTTTGAAAATTTGTTAGAGAAAAATTGCGAAAATTATATAAAAAATCACCACACATCCCTTGTAATAATATTATTACGTAAAATAAATGACGAATAACATTATTTTATACAGCAATTTCAGGAATTATTGTACTAGTTTAATTATTATGCTCACTGTTCACATACTTAACATTACTTTTGTTAGAGAGGTATTTGAAGGAAAACTCATAACGGCAAAGCACTTACCAACAAATATAATATACGAAACTTCTAAACATAATATTGTACGCTGGAATTCTCAAGACTCGGGTTAACGAGATGCTAAGATATTATATTAAATACATCTAATTGAATGTAAAAATAAATTTAATTTTATATAGCATCAAGTTTTGCCCGTGGTTCAATAACATTGTATATAGTACTTAACTAGCTGAAGTATCCGGTGTTGCCCGGGCTATACATAGAGTTTTACGAAATCAGACTTAAACAGCGACCTTCCACTTTTTTGAAGGTAAATTATGCAAATTTTCATCAATATCTGAGTAAAATAGTAAATTTGAATAAAAATCAAACAAACAATCAGACAATCTTTTTTGCCACAAACAATCTTCTTTATAAAAGGTGGTAAGGGACGAACTTGACTTACAACCGGTGATTCCTGACAATAATTGGAGTAAAAAAGTAAACGAAATTTTGGTTTCCAGAGACTTTTTGAAGATATTTTTTTTTTCAAAATCGAATTTTATTTTCAACATGTCATCACTGGTCACTCTGCCGAGTAACCAACTAACTAACCCCTCTTGCCACCCCTAACTGTCCAATATTTACTGATATTTTATATTAAAAAAAAACATCAAAATTGTCACATCGTACCAAAATTTCGTTTGCATTTTTTACTTCAAATAATGTCAGGAATTACTGGTTTAAATAAATCGAGTTCGTCCCTTATCACTCTGTATAAATAGATTTGCGAAATCGTACATTAATTATTTATACGCGATCAGTGTATTGAATGACCTTTATCATTAATGATACCTGTCAGAAAAATTCCAAAAGTAATCAAATTGACCCGTATAACCAATAACTAATTATATACCGGTATATGGTTTAAGAATTATTTATCTACCCAAGTTTAGAACTAAAATGTATCATCGAATTATTTCAATTATTAAAATTTAAATTTCTGTATTTTTTTATTTATCTGTATAGTTTTCTTATTGTATTTTATTTTATTTTCTTATTGTATGTATTTTCAATCAAAAAATACTCTAAAACATTAGTTAATAACGACTAAACACTTCGCTTATATTTATAAGAATGTGACTCTTCGAGCTGATAGTTTGGTAGAGCTAGAAAATCCAGATCAAAATATCTGTACATAAATTTGGCAGCCACCTCTGGTGATCCCCCAAAATACCTCGACTCTGTTTAGAAACGTTTGATAGATTCTCCTCTTAACAAACGGATTGCAATCTTTAGAGCACGGGCATCGGGTGGGAATAGTGTCATTATTCTATCAGTACTTTAATAGAAGAAGATGCTTTGAGGAACAAGTGTTATTGATTCTTTCGGCACCGGCGCACAGTCAGGAAACACGCCAAATGCGCGCCCAACATTTGTACACAGTTGACATTTGTCATACGAGAACGGGTCATTCTTGAGTTCAACAACGCGAACAACTCTGCGTTTACGCGCACTTACAATATGGATCTCTTCAAAATATTTCCTTCCATCTAAAAGCCACTCGACACAGCATCCACATATAGCCTACAATGTCTCTATTTAGTTTACTACTGTTTAAGTCTCGTTTAGTCTGGCTAAGGGACACGGATGCTGGGTGAAGTTTAAGTCAGGCTGAATGAAATTTAAATTTTTTATTGGTACACGCCAAATGATTTGAGACTTAATTGTTTATCATATGTTCTCTACTTATTTATACAAGTGCTTACAGGGTTTTCACATAATGCAATACTGCCTCATGAGATTTTTGAACGAGTTTTATTTTGCTTTACTGTTATTTTAGCTTGTATTACTAACCTGATTGTTGTTTTATGTTTTTTTCAAAATAAATAAATGTAGCTTCGTTTAACAAAAAATTAGAATCTTGCGAGAGCCTTGAAGGAGTGACCATCTTTTACTTATACCAGGGCGGGTAAGTTGTGGATACCCTCCAATTCCCAGAGATGACGTAGGCCCTAGGGAAATTAGACTTAATGAAAAAAAATTTCACCTTTTCAGATTTGCTATTTTACAACGTAGGTATTTCACACGGCTTTGCTTGTGAGAGATTTAGATTAAAATATATCGACCAAATCATTCAAATTATTGATCTACATTTTTAGAGCTACGTAAATGATTATTTCGTGGCTCTGAAGATCATGACGGAGATGGATATTATTACAAAGTAGAAATTTCATTGATAAAACTCTGCAATGCGATGCTAGTTGCACACACCATTCAAGAGATTCTCCAGAAAAAACGGATACTATCTGCTTTATAATTTTTTTACGATTCCGATTAGCAATAATAGTCGTAAGTCGTTACAGTGGTAATTATGTATCTCAATAATTTTTCCGTTACGCCGTTTACAGGTCGCAAAAAGCAAAGTTAGAACAAAGCCATATATAAGTAAGAACGAGAACCAATGAATTGTATATTTCATCAAGAGGTCTAATTGAACGCTTTTGTTTTCTTCCTATTGGTTGCATTGCCCAACGAGTTCCTGTTTGTCGTCTCAGAAGAATTCTGTTTCTCGTTCGGTCCAATTATTGTGAAACTACCTGCCTAAGCGGTAATGGCATAGTATCTACCTCTTTTTTATGTTGTTACATGCTTTTGTTTTAATTTTTATATTTTCCATAGACTGCAGATGTAAGATTTTCTCGGAGCTGAGCAACGTGTTGTTTTAGAAATCGCAACCTACTGATTCACTTCTTGTAATATATTCTGTGTGAGGACTTTTATGCCTGATTTAAATTATACAGGAATACATACAAACCTAAGCCTGTCGTCCTACTGGCTCTGTAAGGGTAAGGAAATAACAAAAACTGAAGAACCTGCATAGAAAAGTAATATTCGATAAAGTTTGCAGCACAGCCATTGTGGGACTTTTCTGTTCAGGGTGCCCGGTTTTAGTCGATTCCTTACGATTACATTACAGTTGATTTGCTGTCAGTTGGCCCTCCAGCATACTTATATATAATATGCAGACGGTTTAAAAAAATACGGTATACCTAATCACACAAAATATGTAACTAAGTGACCCAGTAGGGATATGCAGAAAGGACATACCGCCGAATAACAAAAGTATACAACATGCTTTCATTCTAACGCATCTAAAATCTGCCCGTCTATATACTGTCTATACCAGCGTCTAAGTACAAAAAAATCGACACTACGTATTAATTCGTTTGATATTCATTCCTACTTATTATTAAGTATTAAGCGTATTATGAAGTTGATTTTACGTTTGAAATTGGTAAATAAAGCCCAAAATATTATAATTTTATAGTAAATATCATTTTAAGGGATCAATTGTCGGTGGATCAACTGTCGGGTCACCAATCCTTACAGTTATATTTTGAAGTGAAAATTGTTTAGCGGCGTTAGTGATTCAAAATTTGGATGAAACGGAAATTACGCATTAGCACCACCTGCGAAGCATCACACTGCACTCATTGGCCGATTTGATTACGATGTCGCTTTTAAGGGCTCCTATTGGATGTGATATAAAACGGAAATAACGTTAGGTCTTGCGCTCATTGGCTGCTTTGATTATGACCTCACTTTTCAAGGCTTGAGATTGTTTTGGTAAAGTTTCGCTTCTACCGTGTGTGAACTGCACTCGTATTTTTTTAGTATAGAAAAATATGCGTAGCTTGATATTATTTCCAATACTGGTAACTTCTTAAAAATAATACGTTGTATCAAAACATAAAAAAAACATGCATATATTACAATAATTATTTCAGTAGCTTTGGTGCCCGACTTCACCCAAATAATTTTCCTAGTATCGCGTTCTTTACCACAAAAACTAACCACTTACTTTACCACTAACTTGTCACAAAATGTTTTGTCGTTGAATTTTCTTCTGCCAGTGTACTGAATGCTCTGCGTGTGATATTGCTACATAACATAAATCACATTCCTCTACCTAACCATACCTAATGACTTGTTCAACTGAGAGAGATTTCGTAGTATTATCTTGCTTTCGATTTTTTAACTCACCTACTCATATAAACATTCCGTTCAAAACATTTTTTTCTTCAAAAATCGAAAATTCACTTTATGGCATTTTCATTGAAAAATTTGTATATTCCAGAATTTAATCGAATTAATGGAGGTCTTTCAAAACCTCCATTATGGTTTTTCAAAACCTCCAATGGTTTCCTCAACAGGATAAATGCATAATATATGTACTCTTATCCTGATGAAGAAATAATTGGTTTTGAAAAACGTCAATTATTTTGATTAAATAGTGATGTAAACAAAGTGATTTATTTTCTTTTAATATTTAATTTTATTTATTCCTATACAAGATGTGTCGTGTTATAACCCTTTTAGAGCGAAGCTCGTGTAAAAAGGCGGAGAAAGATTTTGATTATATTGTAGTAAAAAAAAAATCAGTGTGTTTTATCACACGTGGTAGAAGAGAATACTTTAGAAAACTTAACTTCGAGAGAATGAGACAAATGGAAAGTATCAGGAGTAGGGTAGGGTTTATTTATTGTAATATTATTATTTTTTTATTTTAACTCTTATGAGTAAAACCTCAAACTGTAATATTTAATTAAATGAAGACATTATGAGTAAAACTTTTTTATTTTTTTTTAAATTTTAAATTTCTTTATTCATTTTTTTATTACAGGATTGTTTTATATGGTATTTCGACTACCAAGCTAGGCAAATGCCCGTATTATGGTAGTCAAGATTCATAAGATATTAAGTATATAATATTAATAATCATCCATATATATGTAGATGAAAGTACAAGCATATAGCATACATATTAAGGAAAATATTCATACTAGTATTATGTACATGATCACATACAGGAAAGGAGTTAAACTAGGTGAATCTTGTATAAATAAGAATAAAATAAAATAAAAAATAAGAATAAAAGTCAATCGAAAATCTGGAAACAGAAAAATCAGAAAAAGATATTTACACCTCTGGGACTCGAACCCAGGACCTCCCTACTTTCCGGATCGGATGCTCTTATCCACTGAGCTAAGATGTCGATATCAAATTCGGTCCTGGGTTCGAGTCCCAGAGGTGTGAATATCTTTTTCTGATTTTTCTGTTTCCAGATTTTCGATTGAGTTTTACTCATAATGTCTTCATTTAATTAAATATTGTAATATTGTTACCAAGAGGAGGTTGATATGCTACGAAGCACCGCCCAAAGGGGACACCGATAAGTCTATCTCATTCTTTCGCAGGCTAAATTCTGTAGATGTTTATGTTTGTCTCTCTTTAGTGTCGATCGTTTCCGTTTCATCGAGTTTCAAATCACAACGGTGCTAAAGAAGTTTTCACTTCATAAATGGCAAAATTTAAAAATTATTGAATTTAAATAAGAAATATTACCAGTTATTGTTTTCATATTTTCGCATTTTTCCCTTCAATTATTTAAAGGAAAAAGTTATGGAGATAAACAAAGGTAGGTAACCAAGTCAATTAATTCACTGGTTAAATTAGTTTAAAGATGTTTATCAGTAGACAAGTTAAATATTGCTTAAGCATGTAATAAAAGATATTTGATGGTATTTTCTTAATATTTTTAGTTTTTGAGTTACAACAATTTTGATCTTAGCCATCCATATTAACGATTTAACATCGGTAGGTGGATTCCTAAGACACTATACTTAACTACACCTACGTCCAAAAGTAATTATTGGTTTGAATAATGCGGGTTCAAGGTGACGATCAACAACGATGAGCAACACGAGCATCGAGTGTGTTGGAAATAAACAGGCATTTGAAATTATTAGGAAACTTTTAAACAATTCAACAATCATAAGGTTAATATGTTCTTAACTTAAACGACGCTTTCTAAAAGTCATGATTGAGATCTTGAAGCTATTGCGTCATAAAGTAGGTCGTTCTAATGTTGGGAATAAATCTAAGGTACCGCAGTAAATTAAGTAAGGACTACTTAAACTTAATAAACAAATGCCGTTTGGTTTTACTTGGAAAAAGCAATTTGATGATGTCCTTTTTGCATGACCTAACTCTGTGTCATCGGAGGCTTGGAGAGGTATGAAATTGAGTTGCCGCAATCGACTATCAAATTAAATGATTCTTCTACAGTGATTGTTCTCAGTAATGGATGTAAATATACCACTTGTAAAACAAAGTAGAACTATAATTTGTTATTTCCACGCCACAAACAAAGTTAATACGATTGTTGTTGTTATTGTTGTCGGCTAAAACATTTACCCGGCCCGATTTCTTATGCACGCAAATTCACGATTTTCTATTGAATATTTGGACATACAAGGGCTGTTCGGAATGTAATCACTATTTGGAAATAAAAAAAACGTGTGTGCAGTTCACACGCGGTAGAAGGGAAAGTTTCAGAAAACTAAAGTAGAGAAGAGTGGGGAGGCTACAAAGCACCGCACAAAGACGTGACCGATTATTTTATCTCATTCTCTCGCAGGATAAATCTTAAAGATGTGCGTGTTTGTTCCTTTTCAGCGTCTCTTTTTCATTTCATCGAGTTTCAAATCTCAAAAGAAGTTTTCACTTCAAAAAAATTGTGTGCAGTTTAAACGCGGTAGAAGTGAAACCTTCAGAAAACTAAAGTAGAGAAGAGTGGGAAGGCTACGAAGGCTACGCACAAAAAGGAGACCGATTAGTCTATCTCATTCTTTCGCAGGCTAACTCCTGTAGAGAGTGTTTGTCTACTTTTAGTATCGCTTTTTCGTTTATAATCACAACGTTGCTAAAGAAGTTTTCACTTCATAGTTGCAAAATACTAACATTTAATTACATGTCATTTCAAAAATACAGTATTCCAAAATGTTTCAAATTAGTCGTCATTTAAATTCATGCACTTGTCATAGTTTTTCATCAATTTGTAAATTATTTCTGCATAAAACTCCTGGAAATGTAATCAATCTGTTATATTATTTTGAAGATCTTCTTCGTTATCGAATTACCGGGCCCAAGGCCCCACGAAATCATCCCCCATCTCCAGTATAGCCCGGATTGGACTCACCTGATTTCCTTCTGTTCATCACGTAAATAGGAGGAGCAATTCGATGTCGATGAAGAACTTCAAAATCTTGTGTTACTACATTTTCCGGGCGAACGAGTTTTATGCATAAGAATTTTGAAAATTTGTGAAACGCTACAGTTATTCAATGGCAAAAATGTTGAAAAATAATGGAAATCTATAGTATTAAGAGCTATCAGTTTTTTTTTTTTAAATTTATTTGAAGCCAAACGGTGGTTACATTCTGAACCACCCTCGTAATATTTTCGATTCATACATAGACAAAAAATGCACAGGATTTTTTTTTTGTTACGGTATGCTATGCTTCATTATAGAAACTTTATTAATCAATATTATGCAATGATAAATGTAAAATCGAATTGTAGTCGCTTGATGCCATGAGGTTCTATCGAATTGGATCGTTTTCGCCTTAATCTGTTCGTAAATGATTGTCCTAAACTCTACTGCCTAATCAGAGATGTAAAATAAATACTGTGCATTACAAACTAAAGAGTAGCATATCCTACGATATTGTCAGAAGCAAAAGAAGAGACGTTTAGCAATAATTAAATTAAAAAAATTGACATAATATGATTTTGAAATATTCAATTTAAACATGAACAATTTTTTTATAAGAATCATTTTTTTTAAATTTTCTTCGTTTTAAAAATTTACAAAACACGGCTAGGATTTTCCAAATTTTCTTTGTACATATAAATGGCAGTACAATGAAACTTGAAATGAATATTCATATTAAATATAAATATATATATTAAAAATGAATATCTCAATAATTTTTATTGAAGGGAAAACTTTTTTTAGCGCCGTTGTGATTTAAAACTTTATGAAACAAAAAAGCGACATTTTTTTATATGAATACCGCATATTAGTCCCAAATGCTCCCGTGTGGAGCCAGTGAGACTATAGCACCCCTAATTGGGGTACGTTGTGAGGTTGAAGTTAGTGGGGAGGGGAAGGAGATGGGAAAGAGAAAGGTTGAGAAGTACCTGGCTATTCAGTTTCACCAAACTTTCACCAAACACGGCTAAAGCCATTTCAATTAACGTTTCAATTCTGAATGATGGTCTTACACCAGGGCGATTCTGAGAATATCTTCCGCTATGGAATGTGCCGCAAATATAATGTATGTTATTAAATGAATTAATTGCAAAATAACACAAATTAATCAAAAAAAAAATATTTGCCACGCTGGGATTCGATCCCGCGACCTTCGGATTGCGAGTCAAAAGCCTTACCACTACACCACGACGACCGTCACTTAAAAGAGACAAACAAATGCATCTATAAGATTTATCGTGCGAGAGAATGAGATAGACTAATCGGACTCCTCTTCGTGCAGTGCTTTGTGACCTCCCAACTCTTGTCTACTTTAGTTTTCTGAAGGCTTCACTTCTGCCGCGTGTGAAATGCACACAAATTTATTTATTTTATAAATTCATTAAATTATTATTTAAGTTACAGAAACAGATTATTTATAAACATTTACTGTTATGAAATTATTATTACACGTGGCAGCTATTTCGCCTTTTAAGGGCTTAATCAAAAATCAAAATGTCAGTTTGTTAATTGTCACTTAATATCATTAAAAAAATCTGATTAATTTTTCAAGTTATAAAAAGAGAGTTTTTCTCATAAAAAATTGAATATTCATTTAGACTTTCATAAAGTCAATAGTTCCATATGAACAAATTCGGATACATTTATCCGAGACGCTATTCAGGTTACAAACCAATTCTTAGAATGATTGTTTCCAATAAAAAAAGAGTAGTTGCCTATAATATGGAAAAAGAACTAGGTAGATGAAGATAATATTAATGATTCTAAATATTTGAAATATGGGATTGACAAATATGACGGTTTGACAGGAGGTGGCAATAGCGAAATTGTAAAACGCGCACGTCCCGGTTAGACGAGAGGTCTGGGTTCGAGTCCCAGTTGCGACCATTATTTTTTTCTGTTTTCTTTCATATTTTCATTTAGATTATAAGTGTTATCTTCTTCTTCAATGATAAATTTTTCAAGTTCTTAAAAAATCAAGTGCAAAATTATTTTACTGAAAATCAACAAATATGTTTTTTTCATACGCACACAAATGCATAAATGTTATCAATTGAATATATCCGTTCTCCCCGTATGTAATAAAATTTATTAACATAAATTATTCATTTAAATCTAGTTCTACATAATAAACATGGCGTATGATCTAAATATTATAAAATATTTGAATGGTCCTACACTACTTTCAAAATGCCTGTGGAGGATATAATTATATCGTATAATATGTGTGTGCTGATCGAGCCGCACGTGCCCAGTGAAGCGAACCGCGCAGATTATAAGAGAAAATGTACTCCAGTACCTAGTGAACATGATTCAGTGTATCAAGAGTTCTGCATCGCTGTCTTCTGTTACAAGTAGGATTTCGCAATGCGTAATGATGTGTTCATGATTTATCCATTTGTTTTATTATACAAGCGTATTACGTTTTTCATACCGTAATAACATAAAAATTTACATAATATTCGCACATCTCATTATTCTAAATTACACATATATATTATAATAACCGCACGGAATAACACGGTACAGTATTATTTTTTTTTTGTGCTCTGAGCCATTTTCTAACCCATAGGTTCTCAACCTTATTTTGCCCACCGCTCACTTTTAAATTTTTTTTCCCTCAATTTTTGACGCGATAACGTCTTATAAATCGATGAACGCCGGCTGCACTTACGAAAAAGCACGACTCATTGTCACGTTCCGCCTGAGCCGAGCGTGCAAGCGAGAGCGCGGAACAAGCGTTCGGCCTGTGATGTCAATTCAATAATTATACACATAAGTGATTAGCGTGTTTTTTTGTCTTTTTTAGACCATTTTTTGTTTACCTGCCCACGCTCCTCTGTGCTGTATCTATTTTAATTTTCTAATTTTCCCAGGGTCTTCTACTGCCCCCTGAAAGTCTCTAAGGGGGCGTTATCACCCATGTTAAGAACCTATGTTCCTACCGAACGCTTTTTCATCATCGCTAATTATAAACAGCTCGGTACGTACGCAGTTGGTGTCTGGCATCTACCTATTTATTTAACATTATTATAATATGATTTTTATGTATATGAGATGGCCCTTATGTTAAACAAACTCAAAGAGAAAACTGCTCTAGAAGAACAAAGATAGAAATATTAATTATTATCTGCCTCCTTTTTCTGTTTTAAATCTGGCAGTAATATCTCAAAATTTTGCAGACACTTCACCCCCTTGTTGATCCAACACTACGTAATCTTGAGACATCCATTTCAACATGTTTTAATTTTTATTAGATTCTTGGAAAATGTAGAGTTTTGTAAAATATAGACACCGCAGGTTGGATTTCACAACTGTGTCACCGTGACCTAACCAAATTTGAAACATCTTGAATCATCTCGTGCAAAAAATCAGAGTGTGCAATTCACACGCGGTAGAATTGAAATCTTCAGAAAACTAAAATAGAGAAGAGTGGGGATGCTATTTGTAAAGCGCATTTTTGTGTTATTTCACTTTAAGTAATCCTGTATTGTTCCTTAAGTCTTTACAAAATACTAATCAAATAAGGGGCCATCCATAAATTACGTCACACGAATTTCATGATTTTTTTACCCACCCCCCATTCCTTGTCACACATTTTTACATTTGTGAGATCCCCTCCCCCTAGTGTGACGTCACATATTTTGCAATTTTACATCTAAAAATAATCAAAATTCAGATTTTTACATGTGACGTCACAGAGCTGATGACCCCCCCCCCCATACCCCTTGTCACACAATGTCACACTTCTATACTCCTCTCCCCCCTCCCCCCTTAAGGTGTGACGTAATTTATGGATGGCCCCTAATATGAAACAAAGATTATACAGTATTTACAAAGCATTGACAAGAGAACAAATTTAATAATAACAGTGCTGTTTTGGCACAGTTGGTTGGCACAGATAATGATAAACATAATCTCAATCAATAGGAGCCTTCAAAAGAGAGCTCATCATCAAAGCGGCCAATGCGGTAAGGTTTCATTCTATATCATTCTTTCGCAGGCTAAATCCTTTAGATGTGGGTTTTGTCTCTTTTTAGTGGCGTTTCCGTTTCATCGTGTTTCAAATCACAACGGTACTATAGAAGTTTTCATTTAAAAAAAATTTGGTTGTCTGTAAAGTCGGTTTACGGACGATAATTTTACGTGATAACGTCATATAATAACGATGGAGTGGAATAGAGATAGATGCGTCATAAGCCGAACGCTTGTTCCGCGTTTTCGCTTGTACGCTCGGCTCAGGCGGAAAGTGACAATTATCACGTAAAAAAAAAATGTTTGTATGAAATTCTTTAGTTCGGTTGTTTTAATCAAATTGTTATCAACTGACAATGAAAACACGACTATTATACTTGTTAGCAAAAGCAGAAATGTGCCGAGAATGGGGATTAGTTTAAAACAAACGAACCTTTATAAATTTCAAGAATCATTTTAATGACCAAAAACGACTTACTTTAATCGCATTTTCAACGCATTCGGCGTACGTTTAGAACGTTTCAAGTCTTTGCATATCGATTGATTGCCACTGAACTTAAAATAGCATCAACATAAGCCATTAAAACCAACGTGTATACCATTACTTAAGTACTTACTTACATGAATATGTTTTTCTACCTTCGGCGTAGAATATATTATAGCACTACAATACGGTCGCCCATTAGAGCGAATGTAGGACGACAAATAATAAAATGAGAGGATAATTTGGGTACAAATTTCGACCAATCTATTTCGGTTGGAAAGCTTGCCCCGAGGCCCGGACACTGCTTGGTTACGACACTGGACACTTCGATCTCCATAATAAGTTTTTTTTATGAAAAAATATTACTATGCTTAATTTAGCACCATAATATTATCGAGTCTGGAACTTTATTACGCCCTCGTTACGAGAACTTTGATCTGTGACGGTTGTAGGTAGGTCAATAAACAATTTGTTAATATATTGCAGTAATATTGGTTCTAGTAAGCAATAAAAAACTTTGGATTGCTTTAATTATTAATAATTGTTGTTCAATACATAGTATATGGGGTGCAGATGAACACACTTAACTTAGCAATCAGTAGCGTCACCACTGTAGATTTTGGGGGTACCAGTGCAAAATAAATCGCTGAACTTTATTGGAATAAATTTACAATTTTCTAATTTCTATCAAAGTTTTCAAAGTAATAATAATTTTTTTTTTTCATTAATATATAAATAATTAAAAAATCAGAATGCGCAATTCACACGTTGTAGAAGTGAAACCTTCGGAAAACTAAAGTAGACAACAATGGGGAGACTACGAAGCACTTTTTTTATTAATCTGAAGGATGATTTTTTCCATATTTTTGTCGTCGAATTCCAGCGCACCTTTTCTGTACATTTGGTCATCTTATTAGTATTTGTGTTTTCTTCTTCGGAGTCGCTAGATGACAATTTTTGTGTTTTCTTTGTCTGTTTATTTTGGTGTGGTTTTAAGAATGGTTATTGATTTTACAAAAATAATATTTTTATTTTTTTTGGATTTTGTAGGATTCGATCCTTGGTCCGCTGAATGTCTGGCCGCTAAGGTTCATTAGGCGCTTTATACTACTAGACGAAAGGAGACTTGCGTGGGACCGTGAATTTATCGTATTATATTGGAACCGAGTAACCGCGAAATAAATCTTTATTGCAATGTCATTCTCTCGCAGGCTAAATCCTATAGATGTATATGTTTGTCTCTTTTTAGTGTCGCTTTTTCGTTTCATCGAGTTTCAAATCACAACGGTGCTAAAAGAGTTTTTACTTCAAAAACTTTGAAGAACCATGATTGGAAGTATTTTTAGAACCGATTATAAAAGAAACACAGCATCTTTGGTTCGACTTCTGCCCGCCTGCACAGATAACTAACTATGTCAAGCTGTATCTACCTGCACATAGGATAATACCGTTATTAGGTTAATTTTATATCATGCGATACTTTTTCAGAATGGCCATGACAATTTACACTAAACGTACCGAATCAAACAAATTTGTTACCTTTTCATTATTAAATCTACTTGCTGAGATTGAATTTTAAAAGCAACTTCCATTAGCTACAGAATATTACAGATTAAATTAAACTCGTTCAAACGAAAATTCGCTTTGCTTAAAAATACGTGCATAAAAATATTTGATATTAAAACCCGATAATTTTCAAATTTGTCACGAACATTATATTGAATAGGATTGTTGATACTATTTCACATTTGTCAGTACTACTACGTTACTTAACTTTTTTTTAGTTTCGCTATTACAGATATTTGTTCACGACTATTTGTTTATCTATTGTAAGTTTTTTTTCAAAACCACGGTTGCTCGGTTGTACCTAATGCATGCAGTTTAGCCCATATTTCACAATTAAAACTAATTTCTAACAACTTAAACCTAAAAATAGCAATGGCTTGGAACTTTTTATTTCAAGAGTTTCAGGCGATGGAACTCTTGAGCAAACAATTGAATGCTTTTAAGTTTTTCTATCGTATTTTCTAACTTTCTTTCTAGTTATTACACAGATAAAGGAAAAATATAGATACAGGTAGAGATAAAGTTCTTTCTGGCTGTTAGATAGATAAAATAACTGGACCTATGTGACTCTTTTCTACATTTCTATCCCCGAAGATGTCCGGGATCTACGCAAAGTTTTTAGAAATCCAACGTAGAAAGTTACAATTTTCCTCTTATTTTGAACGTCAAGTGAAATTTTTTTAATTAAGAATTATCAAAATTCTACTCTAAGGGGTGGAAGTGGTTGGGGTTATGGGTGCGTGGGGTGGCTTTTAAATTTCACGTAAGCAGTCACCTTTCTCTTGTTGGGAAGGTCAAGTGTTCAAAATTTCATCAATTTTGGCACAAAGCTGTAGATTCGAAACCCTCCTTTATATATTTCTATTAACTGGAGTTCTCAGCGTTGCCCAGACTTTAGGCAGTGTTTTTTAAAATCCCTCAAGGACACTCCTTAATCAACGCATTCACAGTAACCTTCCTCTTATTTTGGAAACCAAGTGTGCAAAATTTCATTATTCTCGGAATTAAACTCTAGATTTGAATAAACAAGGTCACTCTCCTTTATATATATATATATTTTTTTTTTTAATTTTTTTATTTATTGTATCTTTACATTGCAGGTAAAAATGTTTACAAAACAATTTGCAACCTCACTAGGACAAGCCTGTGTTGAGGTTAACAATTCTACAATTAACAAAATAACACAAAATTATACAGATATTGAAAGAACAATATTGTTGCATTTCTTACAGGTTGAGATTATTACTAAACTGCTGGCGCTAGGTAGTACATTCATGTAAACATGTAGACTTTTGTAAGGTGACCATTGTTTTGGGGACTGATTTAAAGTAAAAAATAAAAGTTTTTTTTTTTGTTTTAACGATTAAGTTGTAAATAATAAATATATGTATATAATATAATATGCTTTAAATTTGGCAGAAGAATGCTAATACTAATTTGGCTTTAATATATATATATATATATATATATATATCTCCTTTAAATAGATATTACGACCACAAAAATACATATTTTCTTTTTTTATTTCTTCAAAATACGCAAATTCACTTTGTGGCGTCATTATTAATTTAATGAAAAACAAATAACTTTGTGTAACTTTATCAACTTATTATCCTGACGAAGAAAACATAGTTTTTGAAACATGTTGAGATTGTTTATTAAATAGTGGTGTTACACAAAGTTATTTGTTTTTCATTAAAAAAATACATATTTTCGTCCATGTAAAATAGTTATCGAAGGTCTATGATTGTTACAATACTCAAACAATGATTTACTTCCCGTGTCTTAAACAATACTAATTTCACAGAACCTCACAGAAATCAAACAAGGCAGAGGAACTGTGAGTCTATTTAACCACGAATAGAATGGTTTCACTGTGGTAACATGTCAATGCCCGCTTTTATTGTGAAGTTATTCACAATATGTGGTTTGGACCGTAGGTTGGTGTATTTATATCTTTTCAGAAAATTCCATTATAATTAACAAAAAAAACAATTCATGAAGTCATTAAAAGATTTTTCTTTTCTTTTACAGTCAATAGCAAAATGGATATGATTATCTTCGATACAAATTTGATATTTTTATTAGTATTTTTTCGAAATGAAATTGTTGCTTAAAGGTTGGTAGAAAGGTCAATCAGTTGGTATTTGCAAACGCAAGTGAAGAAGATATTATGCCAATTAAGTTCGAATCAATCACAAGACAATTTACACAATACCAATTATTAATTAATGACTATTTAATTTCTCGGAGTGGATAGGCCTTTTATATTACATACACATTGGTAAACTTTGGTTCATTATTTCTACGTGATCTTTGTCAAACTCACACCTTTACCTAGCCAACTGTCTTCTTTTAAATAATAATCAACCTTGACTATCTCTTTCACTTTGAGAGAAAAAACTGGACCGATAACTCCTGGAAAAGTGATCAGTGTTGTTACCATTTTGCATAAGACCTTTCATTAGTATTTTTCTGGTTTTAGGTACTTGGATTGTTCTCCTTTTCAACCTACATAACTTTTACCACTCTGTCACATTTCCATCGAAAGTGACGATTTTTTTTACTATAAATGAATTCTATCTGGACCTTTTGAAGTTTAAAAATAGTTTTATATTTTATGTCATTATATCATTTTTTTGTAACATTATAGAACTTACGCAAGTCGAGGTGGCGGGAGACAACTGTGATTTGTATGAAATACACTTCTATCACGAGGATTTACAACTCTGTAACTTAATTTTTACTACAAAAATATAAACACACTTTTTTAAAACGCACACAGTCGTTGCGTTTTTAGTACAGTAGATTTTAAAGTAATTATAAAATAATAATATTGGTAATTCCGTTGAATTTTTCTTCACTAACTGGTGGATACAACGTTAAAAAGAACAACGCACTTACCAACCATAAACTGATCTCCGCTCCTCTCACTCCCTACATCCGCACTCAAATTGGCGATGTCAGTCATACTGGATCAGGGCTGTTGATACTTTGGTGTGATATAAAAGTAGTCTTTTACTACTCACGCCATTTCTTGACGAGTGTCCTTAACTTATTTGTGAATCGCCACAAAATTATAACATTTTTACCATTAATTCTATTCAGGTTTAAAGGAAACAACTTTGGAGAGTGACATTAGACTGGCATTCTTTTATTTACGTGTTTACGGATTTGTAAACATTCGATGACGACTTAAAACTTCAAGCGAAAGAATAAATAATTTCTCCAAAGATAAACCTCCATTTTTATGTGTACAAAAAATAGACAAAACATTTTTTAAAGAAGAAAAATACGCGAGTACTTAATTTATTAAAAACAATTATTTTTAATGGATAATAATGATTATTATTATCGAACAATATATTATATTTGGATAATTTGTTCAGGGCCGTTATTGTAAGAAACTACCTAAAGGGCTTTTTTGGTTTCTGAATAAACATTTTATAATATGTAGGTAAATAATATAGATCCACTGGCATCTCGACTTATTTACTAACAAACTGGGCTGTTTCAAAGTTCCGTAGCTTATGGTGAAAATTTATATTTAAATATTTTTATTTTTTTAAATGAAGTGAAAACTTCAAATTTAATGAAACGGAAACAGCGACACTAAAAAGAAGCATACACATCTGCGAGAGAATGAGATAGCAATAAAATATTTATTTATTTCATCGGTACTCGGTTCCAATATAATATGATGTCCAATATAATATGCACTGTCCTACGCAAAGTATGTATATATATATATGTCTAGTGGCATAAAGCGCGTGACGAACCTCAGCGGCCAGACATTCAGTTGACCAAGGATCGAATCCTACGAAATACAAAAAAAAAATGTAAAATCAACATCCAATCTTCAAACTACTCTAAAATGAACAGACAAAATAAATAAAAAAACAAAAAAAGCGACATCTAGCGACTCCGGAAAAGAAAACCCAAAAAATAATAAGTTGACCAAATGAGAGGAAAAGGTGCAAATTCGACAACAAAAATGTGGAAAAAATCGTCCTTCACATTGATAAAAAAAGTGCTTCGTATTCTCCCCATTCTTGTCTACTTTAGTTTTCTAAAGGTTTCACTTCTACCGCGTGTTAACTGCACAATTGTAATTATTTTTTTTAAATAGTGCAGTCTAAAATAACGTCACGAGAAATAAAAAAAGGTGTTGACCAGGAAATTAGAGTGAGAAAAAAGCAAATATCGGTAATGTCAGGGGTAAAATAGTTTTCAGAAATATAAAAAAAAAAAAAAAAAAAACATATCGTATGCAGTATTAAGAATGAAGCCTATTCGACTACTGTGACATTTTACCATTATTTATAAGTTAATAAGGCACCGGCGATATATCATTTTAATTAATATTTGTGGGCAGCGATATACCGATCCCCCCGTGGCGTTTGAGCGGTAAATTAAATTTTCGTTTTAATTAAGAAACTGCTTTGATTTAGCATTATTTGATTTTTAATGCGTGCCGCTCGATGACGAAAACTAAAACGGAAACTCTTGTCACCGAATTGCGGCTTTCTCGACAGCAACTGGTAAATAATGCTTAATGGGTATCCTCGACTCTGTTCACCAATCAACATGATATTATGTCGTACAGTAACATTGTTTTTGTTGTGCAGTAATATCTTTGATGCAAAATACCATCGATTTTTAGACTAATTTCACTAAAAATAACGCGAATTTCACCCATAATAACGTTATCTTTGCAAAATTCCCCGATTCCGAGACTTCACAATCTCGGAAATAAATATTCTGATCTAGGAGATATATTTCACCTTAAGAATAACCAGTATGAACATTGTTTATTCCAATTCTTTTATAAATCTACACACAAATAGTCGTGGATAATTTCTGCAATTTTTGTTTATATTGAATATTTTTTTATGTGTGACTTCTTATCATTTTTACCAAGGTATTTTATTTTGTATTATATGCCATTGTTACATTTTTTTCATTATATTATATTTTCTTTTTTATTTTAGTTTTAAAGTATTTAAAATTACTGTGTTACTTAACTTATAAACAAAGAATGTAAAAGCCCATTAGGGCGTGAAATAAATAAATAAAATATGACACGAATTAAGAAAAAAATAATGTGCAGTTCATATGCGGTAGAAGTGAAATCTTCAGATAACTAAAGTAGACGAGTGGAGAGGCTACGAAGCACCGCACAAAGAGGAGTTTATTTCATTATCTCGCAGGCTAAATCCTATAGATAATAGATACATGTGTTGTCTCTTTTTAGTGTCGCTTTTTCGTTTCAACGAGTTTCACTTTGAAAAACAGAGTGTGCAATTCACACCCGGTAGAAGTGAAACTTTCAGAAAACTTAAGTGGACAAGAGTGGAAAGACTCCGAAGCACTTTTTTTGATCAATGTGAAGGATGATTTTTTCCATATTTTTGTCGTTGAATTCCAGTGCAACTTTTCCTATAAATTTGGTCATCTTATTCGTATTTGTGATTTTCGCTAGATGTTGCTTTCTTTTGCCTGTTCATTTTGGGTGGTTTGAAGATTGGATATTGATTTTACAAATTTTTAAATTTTATTTTTTGATTTCGTAGGATTCGATCCCTGATCGGCTGAATGTCTGCAAATATTCGTGAGATGCTTTATACCGCTACACTAAAGGGGTCATTGGTGGGACCTTATTATACCGTTTATCGTATTATAGCGGAACCGAGTACCCGTGAATAAAATAAATATTTTATTGTTATCTCATTCTCTCGCAGACTAAATCCTATATATATTGTGTTTGTCTTTTTTTAGTGTCGCTCGCTTTCGTTTCATTAAGTTTCAAATCATTACGGTGCTAAAGAAATTTTCACTCCAATAAATAACAAAAATTGTTCGATAATCTCAATAATAATTTGAATTGCTCATTGTCCCCAATACTATCAAAATTGCCCTCCCCCCCCATGGGGCATGCGTCTCACGTCGAGAAACACTTCTTTAACGTACTATTGTACCTTCACTACCTACACACTATCGTTTCGCTGCAAAAAGAATGAATTACTACTTATTGAATTAGTATATTAAGATAACCTTGAAAAATCACGTTATGTTGTATTTCCAATTCTTTAAATTATCTTTTAAAATTTTATTATATTAAAAGTACGTATCTACCAACTTTATAGTTTGTCTAAATCTTCACACAATCAGTTCCAATTTGGACAACGACCCTTAAATTCAAAGCGAATTTGAGTTTATTGAACTAGATTTCACGGGAAGCAGAGACAACCGAAATTAGTAGGATTGATATAGTTGTTTAGAAACTGAGAAATTGAGTTTCAACAAAATAAAAAAGGACTTAAAAAAAACTAATCTCGCCAAGATGAAAATCTTGGCAAGTTCAAGTCTTTGGTCAAGTTTCAACAAATATTTTTTCACGGGTACTACTAGATTTATTGTGAAAAAGGAAGGAATAAAATTTTCCTTTCATTTTTACAATATGGTTACAAGCCAGTGTTGATACGTTTAATGCACTATTAAATTAGTACCATGAGCGGTTTGTTTTTTGTGATTTATCAACGATTAAACTTGTCTTGCCAGCACATTTTTATTTTTAATGATATAGTGACCAAATGATTTATTTATTGAACTAAATTACATTACTATAAACTGCCTTTATACTATGGGAAAAGTGAATCGGATTTATTAACAAGTTTATAAAAAATATGACCATGACAGTAAAACTTTGGTGAATTGTGGACATGATAAAGTGGAACCTAAACTATACTGAGTGTATATAAGATTTTGTTTTGAAAGTTTATTTTAAAACATGAAAAAAAAAATTTTACACGTCTAGTAGAAAATAATGCATATTGCAATATTACCTTAGATACACATAAAGTGAAACGAAGCAAATAATGCAAAAATTCTTAAATACATAATAAAGCATTAATTGACACAAAATTAAAGAAAAAAACTATAAATAATAATAAATTATGGAAAAAATTCGAAAATTTTCTAAAAACGTGTTTTTTATATAATATTTTAAGTAATATTTGTTGTCTTTACACAATTACGAATTTACACCCACAAAACACCTTGTACTTTAGATTTAGTTAATTGACTAATGGTTCATAGTCAATTTTTAAATACATCTATTTGAATTTCGATTTTGTTCCTTTGAATGAAGTGATGCAAATGTTAAGAGTGGAATAAACCCATTTCTCGACATCCGATTAAGCTGAAACTCGGAAGATTTTCTTCTTAAGACGAGAATACTCATTTTTGATAGCAATGTCTTCTATTTATTGGTGGCACTCTCGCACCAATAAATAGAATACACGCATTTTTCTAAATTTGCGCAACTAGGTCATGTCGTTTGATGCGTATGACCGTGCTTGAAAATCGATGAATGAACGCAAATCTTAGAAGTGGAAATTAACCCACTCTCTGACATCCGATCGAGCTGAAACTCTGCAGATTGACTCTTTGTCAATGGCAATGCATTCTAATTGGTGGCGGTTTCACTTACACACGCGCACACACACGAATTCATCTGAAAATGGCTACTTGTCAAAGAGCCTTCCGCCAAGAGATGGCCCGAAAATTGAAAATTTGTGTGGACATTACAGTAAAAAAGGGTTGTTTTTAATACAGATTGATTGATTTTTTTTGCCAATTAATTGTGGTGAAATTTTAGGACTTCTTTTTACATGTGTCCAATAATAAAATCAAACGTTTATAATAATCATGGTACTGCACCTACACTGTAAAAACCAACAGGTGAAAAAAAAACAATTCACAAGCGGTAGAAGTGAAACGTATAGAAAACTAAGAGTGGGGAGGCTACGAAGCACCGCACAAAGAAGAGACCGATAGCCTACGAAGCACCGCACAAAGAGGAGACGAATTAAACTATCTTATTCTCTCGCAGGCTAAATCCTATAGATGTACAAGTATGTGTTTGTCTCTTTTTAATGCCACTCGTTTCCGTTTCGTCGAGTTTAAAATAACAACGATGCTAAAGAAATTTTCACTTAAAAAATAAACAATGTTTGTATAATTTAAGACATAAAATTAATTAATATAATTTACACGATTAATTTCTTGTGTGAATTGTAAATGAAAATGATTAGGTGGTACAAGACAAGGTAGAAATCTAAGCAAGTTTTTTTATTTGTTTTAATTATTGATCGATTACTTTATACTAATTCAATAAGTTTTCCATTTTAGGTAGTGTTTAATTAATTCTTGTCGTCAGCCTCATCGCCAATGTCCCAATTAGGCACTTCTTGACTTCATACCAACGGGTAATGGTTTTAATATGGACATATTATATTCAAATATTAAATATATGTTGATGAAGACGGCCGGAATTTAATGTTGTTTTTAATTTTGATTTTATAGGTTTTATCTGAAGTCCCCGGCGTTGCACGGGCTTCACGGAGAGGTTTTTGAAATCTAATGTGAACATTGTTTTTCTTGTTGCTTTTGAATCTCATTTTGAAGGTTGAGTGTGCAAATTTTCATCAACCTCCGATAAAATTTTAAATTTGTATATAAATTAAATTACAGGGCACAGTGACCCCATTTTATATAAATAAACTTGCGTACACCCTTGAAAATTCATGGAATATTGTAATTTTAGGGGCTTTTTTAATTGAAGAAAAAGATAAAAATAATAATATTAACGAAAATATGAAAGAGAACAAGACACAGAAAAAAAAAAAAAAAAGATAATGATCGCAACTGGGATTCGAACCCAGAACCTCTCGTGTACCCGGGACGTGCGCGTTTACCACAATGCCGCCTTTGCCACCCTCTGTCAAACCGTCATATTTGTCAATCTCATATTTAAAAATTTAGAATTAACAATATTATCTTCAACTCTTTTTTCCATATTATAGGCCCCCAGCCTTTTTAATTATTTGCAAAATAGTTGCCTCTTGATCATTGCTTTTCAGAAACAACAAATCAGAAAGATAATATACTTTCTGATGTCATTGTACGATCTAATGCCATACTTTTATTTTTTGAATTATTTTTATATTTTATTTTGCTTTTATTTAACTGTCTCATGCAATTATTGTTCATGGTAAATTTATACAGTTCATTTTAAATTAATAAATATAATATTTAAACAGGACACTATTTAAATTATCTTTTACAAAATTAAACTTTTATATCCTGTAATTTTCACGAGTCTGCGTTGGTCAAATACTAATTTCAGTTGTATCTGTCTATACCACTGTTTCAATGAACTCTAAAAATCGGATTTGTTTTGAATTTAAGCCGCCGCTACCCGAATTTCTACCGATTTCTTGCATATCTCCCCTGAACATCTGAAGTTTTTAAGCTCTTAAAAAAAATATATGTTATTTTTGAAGATAATATCTATACGTTCCCCACGCCGAAACGCAAATTATATGAAATTCCCTCGATAGAAAAAAATCGCAAAGTATGCTGCGAATTTTTTTTATTTTCACGTCTGTCTGCGTTTCTTTGAATGTTGTTTTAGACAACCCCTTTCGAGATTTTTGCTCTATTCTAAACGGGTCGTTTTAAATATAAGCGCGCTCTCTTCAACATTTGTAATTACATATCTCCATCTTCTTCTTTTCAAGCGAGGGTACGGCGCCTTAAGTTTTATTCTCAAAATTCAGACAAGCGATAAAGTAGGTACCTACCTACCAATAAAATAATATAATAGTAGCAGAAAATTATTATACAGTCTTTTTCGAAACTAGGATTATGGTCCGCGCTTATCATTAATACCAATGTAATTTCGTGACGTGCAAAAATGTAATAAGTAATATTTAGTTGCATTGCTCTACGCCCAACATTCCTGTAATCGTGTTACTACAAGCGAATGTCCGTCCACACTACATGTTGAATTTTTTAAAATACAACAAGGTTATAATTCATAATTTCTGTAATCTTGACACGCGCACGTTTCGAGCGTAAACACAACCTTCGGGCGTAATGTGAACTGACCGACCATTTACTAATTAAGGAAAACAAACAAACATTGAATTAGGATAAACTTGTGGTTTGAGGAAATGAACTTTGCGCCAATTCACCATGCTGATTGTTTAAGATAACGACGTACTTGTACAGGTACCTCTATAAACCAAAAGCTACAAAAAGTCGTTGAGGTTTTTAATGCTATGTAGTACCTATGCAATTGGTACCTACCTAATTTGTGATTGGTCTTTTATAATGGAAACGACTAATTAAGTGGTTTTTTTAGTGATTGGAGGGTGACCTTTAAAATTACGCCACGAAGCTATTTGTTGACGATCTCCGTTGTAGAACGGTTAGCTCATTGGCCCGGATCCAGAGGCTGTAGGTTCGAAACTTGGCTATACGAAAAACATTAAAAATGTAAAGTAATTTCTTTAAAAAAATAATTAAACATGGGTGCTAATTTCGGTTGTCTTTCGAGTTGTTCTGTAAACTCAAATTTGCTTTAATTTAAGTGTCATTTTCACACTCGGAACTGATTGTTTGAAGATTTCTGACAAGCGATAAAGTCTCCATCTATAATATATATATTTTTATTAAAAAAAATGTTTTGATTGCCAATTTTAAAATTGGAACTGATTTGTCAAGAATTCAGACACGCAAAATTTGCGAAACGTTGAGATTGCAGACACTAGATACTGTCAGCATCATCTGGTGAAAGATCACCAGTCAGCAAGGAAACGAATTTTTGAATAGCAAGGTACTTTCTAACCTCCTTCTTCACATCTCCTTCCTCTCCCTATTACCTTAAGTCTGACAACATAACCCAACTTAAGGAAGCAATATCACACTGGATACATTCTGTCCCCGGGTCAGCACAAATGTGTCCCCAAAACATTGATGAACATGACATTATTCTACGATCTGAAGGGGGATTCTCTATCTTTTGTGTTATATTTTGCGTTAAGACAGCGTTACGAGACAATTAAGACAAAAAGGCAAAATACTTAGGATAACGAAAGGCGTCCGTCATGCGTTAACGGTTGTCAAATTTCTGTGATTTTCTATGGCTTGTCTAGGCGGGTCGCTTGTTAAATGGATTAATTATCAAATTTAGTTATTAAAACTACGTGCATATTCGCCTAAAAGGCGTTCTCTATTTGACGTATTATTCGATGTTTAGGGAATGTATGACGAGCGTTATGCTGAAATAGGCTATGGTTTGTCACTAATATAACGCTGTCGCAAAAGGTACAGAATCACTCTTCTGTTTCTGTTGTTTGAATATACCCCCATTCACACAATTATGTTCAGAATCCCAGGTTTTAGAAAAATAGATTTAAATATGAGAGATATTACTCAATGTTGATGTTTCGATTGTTTCGATCTTCGTAATTGAATTATTATTGTAGGTGTGCCAAATCTATTACGCGGAAACTCGCGCAAAAATGGTTACTAGAGCGAACGCACGCCACGTGACGTATAACGTAACGATTGTGTGAACGGCAGAAAATCAACAAGTGCGGCAACGCGTGCGTGAGAATCTAACACTCTTCACAGGTTTATTTGATAACATCGTCTTATATGACATACTCAAAGATGAAAATTACAACGCATCATGCACGCTAGGCACTGAGATAATTACACCTATAGGACACGATTACTGTTATTTGAAAGGATGCTTATACAGGTTGTTAAAGGACTTACTTGACTTAATTTAACCAGTGATTCCTGACATATCTTCCATATGTCATCACTGATCAGCTAAGTGAACGCCCAACTCCTCACCCTGACCCTACCAGTCCAAAAAGTAATGTGCTGAGACCAAATTTTCATTTACATTTTTTGCTCCAAATAATCACTTGTAGCCAAGGACGTCCCTTAACACCCTGTATTGTTATAGGAGCGCGGGGCTCGAAAAATACAGTAGGTAGTGTTTGCTTCAGGAGCAATGAAACAAATGAAGTATAAAAAAATACGAGTGTGCTTTAGACCACACGACTGAAGTAAAATTTCTATGAGAGGAAGAGAGAAAGAAAATGTGTGCTCGCACCTCTCTCTCTTGCCCCTACAATAATATACGAAACGTAACTCTCTCTCTTTCTGTCTTCACTAACTTATATCTCCCTCTCAAGTTCCATTCGCCTCGCCCGATCATTTTCATAACGCTCTCGTCACGCATTTACCAGCTTACTCCCCAAGTCAAGCAAGTTTTACTTCAAAAATACATATTTCGGTTGTGGGTCCGTCTATGATTGTATCTTAGGCCATAGAGTAGCGACCTATGTATAATATAAGATGAGGGCTTTTTTCGGGATTTATTCAAACTTATTTATATTCAGTAAATTATCTAAATTATTTAAAATTTTAATTATAATATTTTAAGCCTTTCTACATTACTGATGTTTTTATTAATTTAATAAAAAAACTGAGAATTTTCTTTGAGGGAGGGGGATTAGTGCGAGCAATGAAAAGAGTTTTGGAAATCGGACGATGAGTCATCTAAATGTGGGAATCTCTGATAGACCTTTTTACAAAGCAAGTTAAGTAAGCTCTAGGAAGTAAGCCGACACCATTTGTGAAATTCCAGGTCGACTTCTAGCCAAGGGCCTTACCCTCCAGGCTATAGACAGCCTAAAGTCACATTTGAGTCGTAAGGTTGCGGGTTCGATTCCCACACTGCGTGAATTCACATTAAAATGGATTATTCATAAAAAGTATGGTAAGGTCCACCATACTTTTTATGAATAATCCATTTTAAGAAAGAAATGCCACAGAAATGGCATTACAGCCGCAGCGGGGAGGAAATAGAAATCAATACATATCGATTTGATTGATTTTACATTTTAAATGCTGTAATGGATAGTTTTGAAACTATTACCCAGTTTATTAAGAATAAAACCTTGTTTTTAAATGCAAAAAACTGTTATTAAAACGCAACCCATATATTCACAATAATTGATTAAGGCGGGGGTTAAGGTTTTAAAGGCGAAAAAACGGCACATTTTTTAGAGATATGAAAAATGTTAGTTTATTTATTTAGTATACACGTTATAGTATAACATCTGAAGTATTTTTGAAAAACATTTCAATTAAAAATATAAACAAATAATTCGGAGGCGTCTCGAAAAAAAATTGTTATGCGGTGAACTCCATAACTCGTTACCGAATCATTTGAATTAAAAAAATGTTATAAGTAAGTTTTTGTAGGTAGTGAGAGAGAGGTTTTTTTTTTTTTTTTTTTGGCAGCATTTTGAAGTGAAAAATATTCGCTAAAAAGTTGTATGAATTTGTTATTATAAAATGAAAAAAATGGTAAAAAAGAACTTCCTCTGCACACCTGTTGATTTATGTGAATAGTGTACAAAATTTCAAAAGGATTGGTTAAGTAGATTTTGAGTTGTGATGTTCACAAACTTCAAAAATGTTGTTTTTAGAGAAAATCGATTTAAAGTTTTTTATACTCGAATCGAGCATGAGGGCCGGTCGCTTGAAACGCTGCATCTTCGTTAGTTTTGCTCCGATTTACTTAAAATTTTGACACCATACTCTCGACATGTTGTAAATTCAGAAAAAAATGCAATTTTAAACCTAACCTCCCCCCCCCCTCCTTCCCCCGCTTAAGGATTCAGTTTAAAAAATAATACTTCTCTTTTTCAAATAGTATTATTAACTCAACAGCATTATTATTCAGGCCGAACACTTTTTGAGGTAAGCTTAACACACAACATACACTTATGTATCTGTATTTTATCTGTAAATTGCTAGGAGATTATTTAAAAATACTTAAATGCCAGCTTACATTACGGCTTTGGTAAAATGTCACACAGAAGAATTTTTTCAACATAACTACGCGATGAAATAACAATTCTGTAAAATTATTTAATTTATAATATTATTCACCGTTTTATAAGTCTTGCAATTTGAAATGTTTCAGGTATGTATGTACGAGTACATATTATTAGAATAAATGCGATAATGTTTATCATTAATAACAAAGAACTTAATTATTATATTGACCGAAAAAAAAAATTATATATCAAACACTAAACATGTGTTGCATAGGTGTCATTTTTATCTTACCTATTATTTTTAATAACTAAGTTTGAATAAAAAATCAATTTTCATTTATACTTGTCTATTTTTTATTTATTTGTTAAAACGTTCAAAGGATTTTGACAAACAATGAAGTACACGTTTTTTTTTAAATACAATGAAAATAAAGAGTTGTAAATAAACTG
Source organism: Glyphotaelius pellucidus (assembly GCA_936435175.1). Lineage (NCBI taxonomy): Eukaryota > Metazoa > Arthropoda > Insecta > Trichoptera > Limnephilidae > Glyphotaelius > Glyphotaelius pellucidus. Next base: position 9,466,825 of record OW386542.1, read on the forward strand.
TCTGGTCAGTGGTTGAGTGAGCACCGCGTTTGGGTTCCACCCGGGCGTCCCGTGTTCGATTCCTCGGCTGGCTAAGTCCTCCATCACAACACAAACAACATTTTCGGCTTTCTGTGGTGGTAGTAGGAGATTTTCAAACATTGTTAGTTTATTCGTAACCCGAGAATGTTTGTCTTTCTTTTTAAAAAAAATAGAAATAATTGACATAAGACAGGTAACATAAAGTATAATAAACAAAATGTATGATATATAAAATATTAGAGTTGACACAGAGTAGGTAACACAGAACGTAAGTTAAATAAAAATAGATAATCTGCCAATATCCTCCAAGTCAACAATAACATTATTAAAAAAATTTAAAACTGGTGTTCACAGTAGTTTATGAAACAGGTAGAAATAGTTAAAGTTCAAATTGTTATCAAATACATCCATAAGTATTTGTTACCAATACTATGTAAACGTTGTAGTGGGGAATGCAAGCTGAATGCAAGAATGTTGGAATGAGATGTATGTATATAAAATGTTAATGTTTGTCTAGTTATTCGTGTAGGTACATTTAGTTTTATTAATGCCTACTCCGAGTTAACGCTCATTTGCTCGGGCGGAATAAAAACAACCAAACACGGCTACCATCTTGATACGATTGACCGGACACGTAACACAAAAAATTACAAAAAGACGAAATGCAAAATGATCTAGTCCTAGTCAATACAGGACTTCACTCAACAACAAATTTTAACCCATTTTTAAAACTTTTCAACGCAAAAATGCAAAATTCAATTTAAACATAAATCACTTTACGCATCTGGCAGATAAATACTTCCTTATATTGATTAGCTATAGTCCAAAGCCTAATTAGGTTTTGAATGTAACAATAATAGTAATAAACTGTATTATTTGTTATGATTGATTAGTTCATTTTGAAAGTTTGAAGGTTTTGTTTGGTGCGTTTAGCCTTTAGAAATAAACGATTGTTCAGAATCGCTCGAATTCAAATCTATGGATGATTCATCCATTAGAAGACTAAATAAAGATTTAAGTTTTCGTTTTAAAATTGTTAATGGTTTTATAAACAAACCTATTCTACTTCTACAAATCAGGTCCAACGTTCGATAGAATAGAATTAGAATGTTCATAGAATTGCATTTTCAGACTTGTACATTATATTCCGTTAAATATAAAAAAAAATTATCGAACTAAGCTGGGTATGACTTAGCTTATAAAGACATCAGAGAGACATATAAAAATCATTCCACTAATTTGACAATGTCATCGTTGGCCACCTTCAAATCACCTGTTAAAGCTCCAGTGTGTATGTGTGTGTGTGTGTGTGTGTGTGTGTGTGTGTGTGTGTGTGTGTGTGTGTATGTGTGTGTGTGTGTGTGTGTGTGTGTGTGTGTGTGTGTGTGTGTGTGTGTGTGTGTGTGTGTGTGTGTGTGTGTGTGTGTGTGTGTGTGTGTGTGTGTGCGTGTGTGAGAGAGATTGTGTGAGTATATGTGAGTACATGCATGTATGTTTGTGTATGTGTACATGTACATTAGATACATAATTTTTTATGCTTACAGTATTGACATGAAATCTTGCTGGGTGTAATATGCTCTTGAGAATATTTTCTTAGTATTGTGAAACATATTATACTCCATTGTGTTATCAATATTGTGTTTGTCTTTAATTGGTGATAGTATCAATCACGTTTAATTTAATTATATTTGTGAGCGCTTTGATATGAATCATTGTTGACAAACCTTTCAAATAATTTAAAAATACTTTTTTTTTTCATACCGACGACTACTTCCCCAGACTCTAACATAAAACGTAGGTAGACGTGCAGTTTTTGTGCGGCAATGTTAATTAGTGCCATACTACTCTTACAACAAGACCTAGATAGCAATAATGAACGTTAAGACTTTTTCACGAATGTTAACGTTTCCTAAAAACCGACATTAGTCAAGTGGTAAAAAATATTATCTGAGGAAATCTGCGGTGGTCGAGAACAGACTCCATGAGGTTTTCTATTTATTTTCCAAATCAGATAAAAACAACGAGACTCTAAGATTGATTGACTGTTTTTGTTCCAGTTCCGAATCTACATCAATGAAATTACGGAGTTACGAAATGAGCAATTGCCTAATAGTCGGTCACAGTGAGTTTTAGACAGGTTCACGAACTTTACTCATTTTTTTAAACATTTTTTGGTCGTTATACTAATTAAAAGATTTAATGAAAAGAGACAGATTAAAAAATTTATCTGGAGCAAGTGGAATTATGGCATCCCAAATTGGGTAAATTATCAAGCTGAAGGAAGTGGGAAAGGAAAAGAGATGGGGAAAAAAAGGTACTCACCTAAGAATTTAATTTTCTATTCAGATTTAACAAAGATTTGCAACAATCACCAACCAACCAAATATATCTGGTCCAAAATAGTTATTGAAAAAAATCAGTGCAATTGACACGCGGTAGAAGTGAAACCTTCATAAAACCAAAGTAGGCAAGAGTGGGGAGATTACGAAGCACTTTGTTTATCAATATGAAGGATGATTTTTTTCCATATTTTGTCGTCAAATTCAATTTGGTCATATTATTAGTATTTGTGTTTTTCTCTTTAGAGTCGCTAGATGTCGCTTTTTTGTGTTTTTTGCCTGTTAATTTTGGTGTGCTTTGAAGATTGTTTTTACAAAAATTAAAAATATGTATTTTTTTGATGTAGGATTCGATTCATTGGTTCGCTGAATGTCTGCAGAGGCGCTTTATACCATTACATCAAATTAGACTTGCATGGAATTGTGGATTTATCGTATTATGTTGAAACCAAGTACGCGTGATGTAAATAAATATTTTAATGCTACCTCATTCCCCCGTAGGCTAAATCCGAAAGATGTATGTGTTTGTCTCTTTTTAGTGTCGCTCGTTTCCGTTTCATCGAGTTTCAAATCACAACGATGCTAAAGAAGTTTTCACTTCAAAGTACAAAGTACAAAAAAAATTTATCAGAAAATACAACAGTCAAAAAGTTATTTTTACATATCAAGATCAATCGGAATGGGAAAGGAAACTACAATGAAAATTGGCACTTAACTTCATTGTAATGAAACAATTTGCTTACAAATTGCTTACAAAGAAAGCTTTGGACAAAAACTGAGCATTTTTTATATCAATATAATGTAGAAGACGTTGCATAGCGAGCCAATTTCACGTCACATGATTGGAATAATTACAATGAAGCCATTACCATGTTTTTTTGGCTTTTGATGGCCTCAATTGCCCGGAGATAAAGCACTTGTCTTTGATCACGAGTTGGATAGCTCTTGAGTTTTTTTTTCCAAGTATCTATTAACAATAAAAAAAACCTTTTGACCAATGTGGCTTTATCATTATAAAACTATTCGTGAGGCTAAAGAGATGGAAAGAGATGAATTTCTCTATTGATGCTACTGACAACTTTAGAGCGAAGTATGTTTTAGATTTTCAGGGCCAAAAGTATTTTCGTTATTTGTTTTTGGGGTGTTATGCCGTGTTGGGCTACCTCACGGGACATGGACACTGTAATGCTGTCCGAAACGTTGGCTAAAGAAGGAGGTAACGTAACACGGCATAACACCCCAAAATCAAATAACGAAAAAAAAGAGAATTTAATTATTTTGTCGGGAGTTGACTTTGAATTTTGACATTTTCATGCAAAATGCGGATTTTCGGCCTGTTTCAGCTTTTGATTAAATTGCGATCACCTTGAAGCGCATCGTTTAGGTATTTATGATTGACGGCTTTATTATATACAATTTTATCAAACGCTCAAACGCGCCGAGAATGTTTTTAATACGTTTAAATGAATTATTTTGGACCAGTGTGAATTGACTTTGAATTTTGAAATTTCCAGGTCAAATGTGAATTATCGGCCCGTTTCAGCTTTAGATCACAGTGCGATCAGGCTTCAAGCATATCGGTTAGGTCTTCATGGATCACCATAAACATTAAGTTAAAAAAAAATCTTTATTCAATGCTTTGATGGTTATAATTTGTGGATTTTTCAACCATCATGCTAGGCACAAGCCCGTGTTATGGTGGTCGAAATAAAATGCGGTTGTCGAATTTTTTTTTAAATTACTTTGTGTCGTATCACAATTAATTAATTAAAAATTATATATTTATAACATATTTTAAATATAACATTATTATGTTACAGAGTGGAAGATACTCTCAGTAACGTCCTGGCAAAAGACCACCATTTAAAATTTTAAACTTGTTTGAAATAACATATACCGTGTTAAGCGACCAGATATCCAGGTACTTATGACCTTCCTCTACAAAATCTCCTTCTCTTCCCCTCTATCTTACAACATACCCCAATTAGAAAAAGTATAGTTGCATCACTTGCTCCAACGGTTGGGAGTAATTACTAATAAAAAAACAGCAATGGGCGTAATTAAATAACACATAAATGTATCCAATAAAAAAAACAGATAAATTTGTTGTAAACCACATTTATTTTATTAACCCTCTACCGGTTTCGGAAGCACCCTTTCTTCGTCAGGAGAATAATAGAACTATAATATATATATGTTTAACTATATAGAACTATTGTTATAATATTCTCAATATTTCTTGATGTTAGCCAACCTCCGATAAGAAAATGCATCAGAAGAATAAGATCTATTGGATGAGAGCCAACCTTCGATAAGAAAATAATGGAAGAAGAAGGCAACAGTTATAATATTTTCAATATTATGACTGTTTTCATAACTGCTATAACTGTTTTTCCGAATATTATAACAGTTATAATATTCCCCTGACGAAGGAAGGGTGCTTCCGAAACCGGTAGAGTGTTAATAAAATAAAAGTGGTCTACAAAAAATGTATGTGTTTTTTTATTGTAAATTATGGCGAGCCATAAAGTTATGCTTTTTACAAATAGGTAAATTTATGATTTATCTTGTGTTTCCTGTACGTATTCACAATTTAATTAAATTAAACGAACTTGTGTGATTGATCATTAAATTAGAAACTTATCAAATGCTCGTTGAAGGCAAGTTAATGAAAATTTTCAAAAAGAAAAAAGTCAGTACACTTAAGTAAAAAATTAAGTTAAAAAATGTGCCTGTGAAACGATTAACTTAAGTTTATTGCACTGCAATTCGACGTGTTCCACTCATAACACTATAATTCGATTAGTTCACGTCAGAGGAGTGTTGAAATCAAAATAATTTTTGTTTTAATCTAACCCACTAACTCGGGCAAATTTAAAAACATACATTATCCTATTTCATAGATGTAACATGTAATTATTGGAACCCATTCCGTACATATTTATGCGATATGGCGTAGGAAGTTATGCTATTTTTTATTTACAATTCGCAATATCTATTTGAGATAGTTATGATATAAAAAATGTTTTCTTTTTTAATCAATCGTTTTAAGATATATTATACATAAATGTATGACTGGTGGTAATAAACAAGACTATTGAATTATACACTCGTATGTATAAATAACATTCGAAAAAATTATGTAATAATTTGAAATTTGAACACCATGGGCGTGTTATGCTTTCGTTTAATGAGTAATGGTGAAAAAGTGGTTTACGGTCTATTGTACACAATTTTATCAAACGCTAAAACGGGCCGAGAATAACGCCAATTGATCCCCCTTAATGATATTTACTTTAAAATTATACTTTTTTGTGCATTATTTACCAATTTTAAAAGATATTCAGTTTTACTTCAAAAATACTCTTAATAGTAAGTTGGTATGAATATCAAAGGAATTTATACAGAGTGTAGATTTTTTTTCTACTTATGCGCTGGTACATACAGTAAAAAGAGAAGCAGATTTTTCCTTGATATATTTGAAATAAAATTTGTTTTATTCTCTTGTTATTCGGTGGTACATCCTCCGCACATCCCTCCGGGGTCACTTAGTTATATTTTGTGTAATTAGGTATAACATATTTTCCCCAAAGCGACTGCACATTGTACGCCGGGGAACCAATTGTCGGAGGATCAACTGTAATGGAACCATTTTCGTTATTTGTTTTTGGGGTGTTAAGCCGTGTTGGGCTGCCTCCTTCTTTAGTCAACGTTTCGGACAGCGTTACAGTGTCCATCATCAGGGCAGATGTGTAATTGTGTACTGTAATGCAGTCCGAAACGTTGGCAAAAGAAGGAGGTAGCGCCATACGACATAACACCCTAAAAACAAATAACGAAAATTCTTTTGGCCGTGAAAATCTAAAACTTATCTGTTATGGAACAATTTTTAACAATTAATATCAGTCAGATGAGATGGAGTATGATACTTCCCATACTAAGTTTGGATGTGACATGGTTTTTAAGATGTTGTCAGGAAAACCTTTTAATTTATTGGCCTTACTAATAAACGTGTTTTACATTTACAAACATAAACAACATGTTTTTTGGTTAAAGCATAAAGAATATCTCAAACCGAAGAATCAAATCCGATTGGTTCCGTAAGTTAAATAAATACTTTAACATTGAAGGGAAGGGCCTGTCCACTTTTTTTGCCCTTTTGCTAGATTGGAGCGGCTCAACGCGTCGTGTGGCCTTTGTATGAATGGAATAATGTAAGTTTTTTCTGGGAGTGTCTGGTGTGCTCAGTGAGGGGAAGTTAAAGTGAGGCAAATTTTCTTCTCTTCGAGTTAAAAGTGAAAATCTTCTGGAACAAATAATCAATATCATTGGTTCCCTGGTGCCTGAGAATCGAAGGACTTGATAAATTAAAGAAATCGGTTTATTTAATTTTCAAACTATATCATTATTAATTTAATAAAAAAATTTCATAATTCACAACTTTTTTCTTTACTTTGTGATATATTAATATATGTTCTCTTTTGTATTATAATATATATAAATAAATATTTTTTTAACATTATTTCCACAAGGAAGCCCTGGAAAAAAGTCCTTCAAGCACTTTGTCATCTTTTGGGACGCTGTGTGAAGGGTCTTTGAGGAAAAAGAACGAAAGTTTTGGAAAGGAAAAAGGTATGAGGGACGGGTAGGATTATGGGAGTCAATCCAGGAGTGACTCCATCCCTCTCACTGCGATCCAATACGATGGATTGAAAGAGTTCTGCTGGAGAGGTCTAGGTCAGGTCTCTCTCTTAACCAGTCAGGTTTGCCACTCATAACAGTAGGTGAGCAAAAGCATTCGCTGTCAAGACCTTTACAAATCTCACCAAATGTACCACTTTGGGCGACCTACGCTAGGGGTGTTGGTTACTCAATACTCCCCTTCCAAATCGATGTTGTCTCTTTCTTGCTTTTAATTGTTATATTGCTCTGGTGAAGCTTGAAGCAAGCAAAACATTGTTGGCGTTAAATATAACAAATTTTGTGGTTCCATGCAAGTTGTTTGTTTTATGTGAAATCAGTTGTATTCAAATCAGTACTTACAGATCAAACTATATTAGGGGGCAGTTCAAGTATTACGTAACGCAATTTATAAATATTTTTGACCCTCCCTCCCCCCTACGTAACGTGCCGTAACGTTTGTCTGTACCCCCCCCCCTTCCTCCTCCCTAAACGTTACGTAACACCCAAGTCACTATTTTTACCTAAAAACCACAGCTTGGGAGAACAAAATAAAAATTACGTACAATACAATCGAGGGATTCCCCGTAAAACATAAACGAAAAGGGTTGCCAACTTGGCAGAACAAAATAAAAATGACGTACAGTACAATCGAGGGATTCCCCGTACAACATAAACGAAAAGGGTTGCCAGCTTGGAAGATTTTAATTCCATAGTTTTTTATTTGAATAATAAAAAAAAACATGCTACGTAACGTATTGTTCGAACCCTCCTCCCGCCCCGGTAACGCAAAGTAACGTTTTACAAGACGCCCCCCCCCCCTCCCTTCAAATTGCGTTACGTAATACTTGAACGGCCCCTTACCCTTTCAGGAAGGTTTTTTTCTATCGGGAAAGTTGACAAGTTACTTTTTTTGGAAAGCTTACGATACGCCGTTGGTGCTTACATACTTACCTCTTATACTTTAATGCGCCAATTATATTCAAGCTTCATCGATTGAGACGCCATTACATTATTACGACTACTTATAACTGTATTTAAGACCACCTTGTTAACATTTTTAAATTATTGCAAATTGCAAATGACATATTATTAATTTCAAACTGGATTCTTAATTTCATATACTATTATTTAAATTAGGTACTAAAATTGAATAATTACTGGTTCCATTGTTTAACTAATAGCAGTAATTATTAATAAGTATCGCCCTGTCGGACGACCTCATTCAGATTTAAAACGATGCTTGAAATGGCTTTAGCAGTGATTGGTGAACAGAAAGTGTTTTACTTACCAATCTTTCTCTAAATATCTTAATTGGTGATTCTGGAAGGGAGCAAGCGAGAAAGGGGCGGGGATGTTGAAAAATATATTGAAAGGTTTTTTGAAACCTCTACCACAACTTTTTATTAACAATACGTTGATAAAGATCAAAATATCATCAAAATATTTGGTTGTATTGTATTATTACGGTGGTATTATTAAAGTTGTATTACGAGTGCTATTCTATTTTTTTTTCTTATGCAATACTGATGACGATGGGAGGGTTTGAATTCCCTTCTCGCCCCACCTCCTCTTCCCGCCCCCGTTCACAGTTATGAACGCCTTTTTTAGGAATCACTTTAGGTTGAAATAAGTCACGTAGGTCCCTTAAACACAAAATCTTGTAAACAAAAACCAATTTTCGTTTGTTTGTTTGTTTGTTCATATGTTATGCGCTGCCATACCGTTCATCCATTGATTCATCCATCCGTTCATCGATTGAGAAATAATATGAACGATATGGCAGCAAATGATCTGTTGTGCGCACGCGCGCGAAGGTTATAGGCTATATATAACGGTAAGCTCAGGCGTTATGAAATTTGTATAGATGAAAATGAGTGTATTTTATATATTTTAGCGGCAGGGAGGGAAAGGCATGAGGAGAAGGGCAATGAAAGGGAAAGGAAATGCTGGGAGAAACAATTTATTTCTTTGCATTACAACGCCTGCCGGGTACCAGCTAGTTTCATATAAAGTATATTAAGTTTACAATAAATGTACAAAACTTTAAGAGAAATTAGGTAGGTACAAACAAAAGATAATAACAACACAACTAGTAGATCAGTGAACGGTAAGTACACTTCAGTTTTTTTTTTTTTTTTGTTTTAGGCAATTCACCCTAAAAAGAGTGCTTTGTGCCGGTCATAGTTAAGAAATTTCGGTAAATCTAATGGGAAAATAATAAAACAAATTAAATATTGGACTCATTTAGATCACTAAAACAAATTAAATATTGAATTCATTCAGGTTAATAAACTTACATAAAGCTGTATGAACACGAGAATTGTTAAGAGATAAAAGGTATGAAATGTTAAGGGGGGACTGGTGTGTGATTTTAATAAGCCGGCGGTATATGTTCTTGAAAGATGAATGGTTTTTACAGTTAAAGAAAACGTGGTCGAGGGTTTCCTCTTCCACACCGCACTGGCAGAACGGATCATCTAAAACTCTAATTCTAGACAAGTGAGATGCAATTGAACAGTGGCCAATTCTCATTCTCGAGATACATGAAATGAATCGTTTTGAAAGTTTTTTACCGTGAAACCATGGCTTAGCAGGGATATGGTTTTGAATTCCCGCATAGAAAGATCCAGTTCTTATTTTGGAGACTGCCCAATTTTCTTCCCAGGCACGAGTCATATTGGATTTAAGAATCGGAAAGACATCGGAGATAGGAATTCTAAAATTTAGTGGGATAGTTCCGGAATCTGAACCAGATTTGGCGAGAAAATCGGCCATCTCATTACCCTCGATACCCAAATGGGCAGGGACCCAGGCCAATATCGTCTCAAACCCAGATTCACTAAGAGAATTGAGAAGATTTTTTATTTTACATATAATATTGTCTTCCGGATAACGTAAAATATTTGACCTAATTTTAGTTAGAGCACTTAGTGAATCAGTACATAGTAAGGCTCGATGAATGCTGAGAACCTGGATTTGATTTAGCGCTTGTTCAATTGCAAAGCATTCGGCTGTAAATATGGAAGCTTCTTTCGGTAATTTATAAGTGAGATTGGTGTTGAATTCTGGACTATATATCGATGCTCCACATCTTTTATTTTCAAATTTGGAACCATCCGTGAAAAGGATGGAAAATCCAGGGAATTTTGAAGCCACAATGCTTTTAAAACAATCATCCACATTTTGAAATTTATTTGGGGAGGATAAAATATTCTTCTGAAAGACTGATGTTTGTATGTTCGGCATAAAAGTGATTGCCTTAAATGGAATATTGTATATAGGAAGATTGGGAACTTCTTGAAGATATTGGAGGGAAGATGATAGAGAATTATAAAGATGAAAACTTTTAATTAAGAGAGGAAAACATTGTTTTTCTCTCAGTCTTTTGTTAGAATTCAAATTAACACTTAACCTATTAAGACTTTGTTTAATAGGATGATGAGATAACGATAAAGCCTTGAAAATATATTTATTGGCAAGGAATTGCCTTCTGAAATATAATGGAGGCTCCAAACATTCCACCTGAAGCGCATTAATTGGAGAAGACTTCATAGCTCCAATAATCATTCTGAGGGCTTTTGATTGAATTCTTTCCATTTTTTTATCTAGATATTTAGGGAGTGGGTCAAAAAGGAATGAGCCATAATCCAAGTGGCTCCGAACTAGGGAATTATACATTAATTTAAGAGTGGTAGGATGAGATCCCCACCATACTCTGGAAACTGCTCGCATCATATTAAGTCCCTTTTCACACTTTGTAGAAATTATCTGAATGTGTGGAAGCCAGGAAAGTTTATGGTTCAAAAGAAGACCAAGGAATTTGATTTGAGTAGCGGTTTGTAGAGGCACATTATCAAAAGAGATTGAGAATTGGGGAATTTTTCTTTTGCGCGTGAAAGCCACGACCCTTGATTTAGATGCCGCCAGATTCATCCCATTTATTGACAACCAGCTTTTAATATATTGTAAAGCCAAATTCATTTCCTTAGCTGCAAGAATAATATTTTTATGTAACAAATATATAAGGATATCATCCGCAAAGAAAAGTCGCTTGATAGAGAAAGGAATTACTGAGTCTAGGTCGCTTATATAAATATTAAACAACAGAGGACTAATAACAGAACCCTGGGGCAAACCTCTCCATAGTTTGCGCCTTAAGCATTTAGAGGAAGACTCAATAATAATGGACCTATCTGAGAGCAAATTAATAATAAATTGGACTAATTTCGGGGGGATTTGTTTTTTAATTAGCTTTTCTTTCAAAACATTCAGTAAAACATCATCGTAAGCTGATGAAAGGTCAAGGAATGTAGCCAATGTATAAGAATTTAGGGATTGGGAAACTCGGATATCAGTTGTGAACAAACTTAAATTATCCATTGTCGATTTCTTTTTCCGAAAACCGTACTGATTTGGTGAGATAATATCTTGACTTTCAACAAACCACTCTAATCTGTTCTTCATCAAACGCTCCGCTACTTTCATCAAACATGATGAAAGAGCAATAGGCCGATAAGACGAAATTTCAGATGGATTTTTCCCAGGTTTTAAAATGGGAATGATTTTTTGAGTTTTCCAATCATCCGGAATTAGTCCTGTTTCAAACATATTATTAATAAGAGATAAGAAATATTCAACCGCCATATCAGAAAATGATTTAATGAAACTATTAAGTATTCCATCGGGACCCGGAGCAGAGTCAGAAAGGGTTCTTATTACTAGTTTCATCTCATCAATGGAGAAAGGAGCATCTAGCCAGTTAGAATGAGATGGATATGGCTTAATAGAAGGCATTTCTTCACATCCGGCCACTGATGGGGGGGCTATTTTATCCGCAAATCCTATAAGAATTTCTTCTGATAAATGTTTGATTCTCGGCGGGGAATACGATGATCCGAATTTTTTTAAGCTAGACCAAACTGAAGATTGGGGAGTTTCCGGAGACAGGTTCTCACAGAACTTCCGCCATCCAGCGCGTTTTTTATTTTTCAAAATTCGTTTGGTTTCTGCCTGGGCTTTTTTAACTGATAAAAAATTTTCTAGTGACATACACTTACGAAAAGAGGAAATTGCTTTTTTACGAGAGTTGACGGAGCGAGTGCATTCCTCGTCCCACCACGGAGTAGAGTGTTTTATTTTGATGTTCGCATTGCGTTTCGGGATGGATTTTTCTGCTGCATTTATAACCATAGAGGGAAACGTCTCACATTGCAATCTGATGTCTCCCGGGGACGATTTTTTTTTTAAATTAATAAGGTTATCTAGTTCAGAAGAGAAAGTGCTCCAATTCGCATCATTTATTCTAAATTTGAGATTATTTTTAACTGGATAAGTGTAAGATTGATGGTGGAATCGGATTATAATTGGGAAATGATCACTAGAGAGGGGATCGTTTAGGATGTCCCAAGAGCATTTAGATGCTAACGAATATGAACAAAGAGATAAATCAACAGCACTTTTCCGTTGATGAGGGGGGGTGAATCTGGTTGGAGATCCGTCATTTAAAAAACAAAGGTTATGGGTATCAATAAAATCTAAAAGATTGCGGCCAGAACGATTTGTTATTTTGCTACCCCAAGAAGGGGAATGAGCATTAAAATCTCCAAGGATCATAAAAGGGGAACAAATCTGGGTTAAGATTGGTGCCCATTCATTTTCAATAAAAGTTGTAGAGGGAGGAATATATATTGATAATATTGTGATATCAGATAAGACAGCTGCTATTATCTGGATATCGTCGGAGGGAGTATGTATATTAATTTGTTTAAACGGGATAGAATTATGGATTATCAGAGCCGTGCCGCCTTTACCATCCGGTCTGTCGTGTCGGAGACAATAATAACCCGGAATTCTTAAGTGAGAGGAGGGTTTTAACCACGTTTCAGAAATGGCGGCCACTGAAACGTCGTGTTCGTCGAGTAATTGAATTAGGTCAGATTTGTTAGCGAAGAGGCTTCTACTGTTCCACTGAAGAATTTTGTTCAGTTTCGAAGTCATTGGGGAGGCAAGATAATAAAGATTTAATGTAATCGGCAGCGTTGGACGGTACAGTATTGTTGTTTGTAAGGATAGAAATTAAAAGGGTAATTAAAGTTTGTATAAAAGAATTATTATTCAATATTTCGGGGAGAGCAGGAGGGGATGTATTACCATTAATGGCACACCCATTGGGGGTCCGAGATTTGGCATTCCCATTCGGGCTGGTCAAAATATTATTCAATTGTTTTTTATCAAGGTAAGGAGTATATTTTGGGTTGGGTTTGACTGGCTTAAGAATGGTTTCTCTGTGAGAAGATGACGTTGAATTTAAAAAGGTGGTTGATTGGAAAGGAGCTGAGGACGATGTCATCTCTGCGAATGATTTTTTCGCAGGAGAGAATAACTTTGAGGCCTGGAAGTACGAAATGTTGTCGGTAGCCATTTTATGTTTTATGTTCCTCTGTCTTGTCAATTCCGGACAGGCTAGGCTGACCGCGGTATGTGCACCCGAACAGTTAATGCAAATGGGATCATTGGAAGATTTTGGACATTGATCAAATGGGTGACCTTCTCCGCAAAAGTAACAACGTGGAGGGGAGCGGCATACGGATTTTGTATGTCCAAACCGGCAGCAATTGAAGCATTGAACAGTTGGAAATTTATAAACTTCGACGGGAAGCGAGGTATAATAAATAAACACACGAGACGGAAGGGATTGTCCCTCAAATGTAACAACAACAGATTGGGAAGGTTTCCAGATCGTGTTTCCATCAGTAGAATCCTTGTAGTTCAGTCGACGTGCTTTTATTACTTTCGGGGTTCCGTGGGAATTATTCAAAGCATCAACAATTTCAGCCTCTGGGATCTCCGTGGGAATCCCTCGAACAAGACCCATTCTCGTAAGGTTAAATGACGGGATGAACGATTTATATTTATGGTTTGAGAGCGAGTCAATTTTTTTTACAAATCCATTTGCGGAAGCGGCAGTATTAAACTCGATAGATAATTTATATCGCCCTTCCGGTTTAATTGAACCGTTAGCAATACCAAGGTTATTATTTTTTGAGTCAAATAAGAATTTTCCGAAATCTAAAGGATGAATAAGTTTTCCTTGTTCAGTTCTCTGAACAATTACGATAAAAGGTCCGGAAGCGGAAGCAGGATAAAGTAAGTCAGTACTTTTTGTATTATCGCTTGCTAAAGTACTTGTCTGTGTGTTACTATTGGTGATAAGGTCGTTAGAGGTCGAGGTTTGATGAATCGGCGTTATAGATTTAACTTTCGATGGCATGTAAAGGCTATGCGATGGTCGTCGTTTACGAGATGGAAGCGTAATAGAAGCCTGGCTAGTATTAGATTCCGAATCAGAAAAATCTAATATCGATCCTGGGTCGGGAGGTCTATCTTCGTCTTCCTCCATTATATAAAAAAAACTTAACTTTTAAAAATTAAACTGAAAAAATAATACGCAGTCTATTTCATTGACTGTACAAACAAAAACGGATTAGCCGTAAGTAGGAATACAAACAAATAAGTATACGATAAACAGAATTAAATAAAATGTAACAATAATTTCTTATCTGTATGAGGCACAGGAACGGGCGAACGGCACTAAGCAATAGGTAGGGTACACACAACCACTGTTGACCGCGGCTCGAATCGGACTCCTACACTTCAGTTGATGATTGCAATTTGGCGCCATTTGCGCCAAAGCGTATGAGCGCGCTCTGGCGTAATAAAAAGGTACTAACAAACACGGCTACCATCTAGTTAGGATTGACAGAAAACGCAAACACATTAAGAGACAGACGAAATGCAAAGTGATCGAGTTGAAACAGAGTTAATCTTTTCACTTAAAAAAAAATTATTATTCATTTGCGTGTAAATTCAATTGAGTAAATTTCAAAACCATGTAATTATAACACCTAAGTTATTAAATAGCGGAGTTCTCACTGTGCTAAGTCGGGGATATCGGCTCTTCAAAGAAAAATATACGTCACACATGCAAGCCTACTTGAACTACAACGGATATGTCCGTGTTAAAATAGATCGAATAATTTGTCAATGTCCAAAGTGATAAATGAAATCATTATGAGCAATCGTCAGGCTGTGTGAAACACGAAACGATTATTAACATAGAACAGGTGTCTAAATAAATATAAAAATACCAGAAATAGGTAGGTAGATTTGAAAATTTGTCGTTTTTTTCAGCGGGCGACAAGTTTTTTGTGGTTACAGTTTGGTTGGAAGACAAATAAGAATATAGGTATCTACCTGATCAATTATTAGTTCTCATTAAAATAATAGTTCACCCAAAGACCCTAAGGCAAGTGATCCACAACGGTGAAGTGATAATTACCTTGATGTATTGCAGTGGAAAGTGGATCTTAGTATTTTTGAAGTGAAAACTTCTTAATCACCGTTGTGATTTGAAACTCGATAAAGCGACAATAAAAAGAGACTAAACACTCGCAGGCTAAATCCCATAAATCTATGGAATTTAACCTGCGGGAGAATGAGATAGAATGAAACCTTACCTACGTACTGTAAAGTTGCACGCATTGGCCGCTTTGATTATGAGCTCAGTTTTCAAGGCTCCTAATGGTTGAGATTGTGTGGGTGAAGGTTTCACTTCTACCGCGTGAACTGCACTTGATTTTTGAAGTGAAAACTTCTTTAGCACCGTTGTGATTTGAAACTCGATGAAACGAAAAAAAGACACCAAAAAGAGACAAATATATACTTCTTTACGATTTAGCCTGCGAGAGAATGAAATAGAATGAAACCTTACCTCCGAACAGTACCTACGAAACGTCATTCTGGCCACATTGGCCGCTTTGATTATGAGCTCACTTTTCAAGGCTCCTATTGGCTGAGATTGTGTGGGTGAAGTTTCACTTCTGCACTCGATTTTATTTTTATTTTCTGTGTCTTGTCCTCTTACAAGTTTAATTTAAATTTATTAGTACGTATCTTTTCCTTCAATAATTAATATTACATTGATGGGTACAACCATCAAAAGTTATTAAAATATTCAAAAAGAATTTATTAAATAATCAGTAACTATTTGTAAAGCGTTATATGTTTTGTAAACACCTCAGTTGACGAAATCGCGCTGAGGTGTTCGCAAATTTGAGATAAAATATTATTTTACCTTAATCTATATACAAAAAAAAATGAAACTAAACTGTAGAAATAAGTTCTCAGATATGTGTGAGCGGGTAAATCATGTATGGCCGTTTACAGATGTGAATATTCAATAATTCAAGGCTGTTTAACATGCTAATACATATCTAATTAATAATATTTAGAAAGGGACTCTTAGATGGTTTGGATAAGCAGAGCTGATGTATAAATAAAGAAGTGTAAGGAGAAAATGTGACGCCGAAGTAAACGGTATGATAAGTTGGGGACGGCCGACATCGCACAATCAAGTGAATCAAATATTTAGGTCGAATCATGTCAAGAGTTAGAATAACAGATGTAGGCGCCATATATCCGCTCAAAAGGAAGAAGATAGAGAAGTGTAATACGAATATTGGAGGGAGCGCGCTAATATTTAAAACGATAAAATTGAAGCGCAAATTGTGAAAATGTTAAATAAAACACAGCTCGTTTAAAATAAGTGAAATTAACGTGTTTATAATAATTTTTGGAGCATTCTTTGCGATTTTTTTCCATCGAGAGAATTTCATATAATTTGTGTTTTGGCGTGGAGAACGTCTAGATATTATCTTAAAAAATAACATTTATTTTTTCAAGAGCTTTAAAACTTTAAATGATTAAGGGAGATATGTAGGAAATCGGTAGAAATTCGGGATGCGGCGGCTGAATGCGGCGTATGTGTATGCGGCGATTTATCAATGTGAATGAAGCACAGATCTTTACCGAGACATAATTGGGTTAGCTAGATTAATATTGGTAAATATATTAAAGAGAGTATTGCGCTCGAACGGGTCACCTATGTTTTGAAGCCATGAGATGTAACGTCTTTTGTTAGATTTTTTTAATTGCTCTGTACTTTTTCGTCGCTTGTTTGTTGATGTTTGTAAGATTCATCAAACTTAACTGTCAACTTAATAACGCCAAGATTGGCAGCGCCCATAATTTATGAAATGAAAAGTCCACGCCAATATATTAATGCACTGAAAGGGGATCGAACTCGTAACCTCGGTCTCAATTGAGGATATATTCAAGTTAGCTTAAAGAAGTCGGGCTTAATGTAAGTAAATTGCTCGTACATACTATTCTAAAGTACAATTATTGACTCTGTACAAATTGGGAGCGTGTGATTAGAAGTCACCTCTAGTCTGGAAATCACGCCCAAAAAAATACGCTCAAAATGGTGTGATCCGTTCCAGTCTTTGGATCGTAGACGGATAAGTGGAAATGCTCTTTTTGCTCCTGATATTTCAAGGTATTCTGAAGAACTAACACCGGTGAACAGCCGGGAAAACTGGCAAACGCGTGTCCAATATGCATAGACTAGGCGGGCAATCACGCGACTGACTTACCAATAATTCTAATCGTTGACAAACAAACGACTGATGGAAAAGCTTCCACTTTTTATTTCAAGAGGTGTTCATAAAAACTAAAGTTCCCTTCAAACCTATGCATATTCGGTAGACACGCGTTCCCAATGTTCGGACATGGTTAAAATTTACCGTCCGAAAAAGGATCATTGTTGGGTGCCTTTCCCGTTTGAGTATCCTGTGTGTATCCTTCCACACATAACTTGGTGTTCATGACTCGGGTTCATCCTTCCTTCCCTTAAAACAGTGTAAACTTAATAGAGTAGCAACTTTAAATTGAACTTTGAGTTGACACTCCTATTATTTAGAGTTCATGTAAAGTTAAATACGTGCTACTCTTATCGTAGAATGTTATTTATAAAATATATTCACATAACTGCGTATTTTTAATACCAGAAACTCGATCGTCGAATAATAAACCAAAATCGCTTTGTTTCGTGTGCAAGCCTTGACATTTATTTACAGATCCAGTCCACATAATCCGGAAAAATAATTTTGAATGTTCTCATCTGCATAATATATTATCTTGTATTCAATATGCGACATCGCGTCCTCGATGAATGGAAGCACAAAGATACATAAAATCATAATATAATATAATGAGTGCCTTCTTCGGTTCATTTTCAAGAGGATCTTTGAAATTTGATCATTAAATGCTAGAAAAAAGAAACAAATTATACTGCCAATTAAACAACTTTTTTTGCTCAACTTTATGAAACCACGAGATCTTTCTTGCTAAAATGTTAACAATATACCAGAAAAACTGTTTGTTTACTTCCGAGGTAACCCTTCTGAAAAATCTCGAAGGTGAGTTCTGATATTATGAAATTTACACAATTTTTTTTGTGTGAAACGTTCAGACTTTTGAGCTTTGAAATGTACTTCTGTCAAATAATAAGAGGTGGCGTCATCTTACTAATAATATAAACTCGCAAGTTTGTTACTCTTTCACGCAAAAACTATTAAAGGATTTTAATGAAACTTTACAATAATATAGCTCGTAAATCAGAATAACATACAGGCTATAGCTATATAAAATGGTAAGCGCTGGCTTTATGAAATTTGTATAAATGATAATGTGTATTTCATATATTTTAGCGGCACGGAAGAAAGGCAGGGGTAAGAAGAACGAGGGAGGTGGGGTTCGCGAAGAGGGAAGAGACGAGAGAGGTGGAAGACGGGGAAGGTGGAAGGGAATGGGGCCGCACGGGAAAGGACATGCAGGGAGAATCAATTAACGCATGCCGGGGACCAGCTAGTATTTTATAAAGCAGAAAATATTTTTGACAGTTACGCATCAAAAATAATAAATTGTCGAAATTTGAACTTTGAGCTTTTCACGAAAAGAAATTTATAATAATGATTTATTTTGTGAAAAATTAAGTCATGGGCGCTACAAACAGCTGGCAACATCTTAAACTTAGGAGCTTTTGAATATGGTTTAAGTCATGGGCGCTACAAACAGCTGGCAACATCTTAAACTTAGGAGCTTTTGAATATGGTTTAAGTCATGGGCGCTACAAACAGCTGGCAACATCTTAAACTTAGGAGCTTTTGAATATGGTTTCAACTATTAAACAATAAGAAAATAGTGTTTCAATGACGCCTGGCGAAGCCGGATAACAAAACTATTAGGTAGTATAGGTGTAATAAATTAATTGAGTTCTTTTTTATTTCTGAAATTACTTTGCACGCACTTGAACAAAGTGGAAATTCAATCACCTTGAAAAGTGGGATTATTTGCGTTTAACGTTAATTGAACTCGTAACCTTGCGATCGGAAAGCGTACGCCCTGTATTATGTATATACTGCGAAGGCTGCAGCTCGAAACTGAAATGAGACCGCCATTTAGAATAAAAATTCTCGAATAAATGCCTATGACCGACATAACAACATAATAACATATAAAAGTCTTCATTTACCACCCGGCATCGCAACAGATATCATAAAGGTGTTATGTAATTACTGATATTTTTTATGTTTATACCTGTGTCTATTTATAAGCTCCGTAGCTCATGATTGAATCGTAAAGCGAAAGTGAACTGAAAATGGTTTCTTTGACCCATAAATTCCGAAGAGAAAAAAGGGGTTAATTTCATGACGCCAGAGCTCACCATTCGAGCGTTTCACTGCTAAATGGATAATTTATAGGTCGACATCGGAAGGTTAGGACAATCCCATACATAACATAATTTAGTACTTATGGATACCTATACAGGTGTAAATTATGGATTCATGACATTGATCCCCCGACAGTTGGCCCCCAATTGGATCGTCTTAAACCATAGTGAACTAACTCACTTTGCAATTTTTGAGTTAGAGCTTGAAAAGAACTCCAAATCATAATCTAGCTCCGTCAGAAAGAAGAATCAACCAGAGAAAAACTTCGATTGACTAAAATTGTATTTCTCGGATTGGTTCTCTCTGGGAGAGCTTGATTATGATTTGGAGCCCACATTTCAAGTTCAGAAACTGCAAAAAGTGAGTTAGTTCACTATGGTTTGAGACGATCCAATTATATTTTTATACAATATGCAGTCGGTTTGGGGAAAATACGGTATACCTACGTACAAAAAACATAACTAAGAGTCAAAGAAGGAATGTGTAGAGAGGATGTCCGCCGAATAATATATTTTCATTAAAATGCTTCAAGGAAAAACTACTTGTCTATATACTGTATTACAAGTGTATAAATATAAGGTATTTTTGGAGTCGGTTTTTGATTAAATAATGCACAAAAAAATATACATTTTTGACGTGATAACGCCTTATAAATCGATGAACGCCGGCTGCACTCACGAAAATGCATGACTCATTGTCACGTTCCGCCTGAGCCGAGCGTGCAAGCGAAAGCGCGGAACAAGCATTCGGCCTAAGCGTTCGGCTTGTGACGCATCTGTCTCTCTTCCACTCCATCATTATTATATGACGTTATCACGTAAAATTATCGTCCGTAAACCGACTTTACAGACAACCATTTTTTAATAAATATAATTTGGGGGGACGGGACAACTGTTGAGAGATCAACTTTGGAGTCACCCAAACTTACACAGAAAAATGTAAAGTAGAAAGCATAAAATAAACGTTATGAATAATGGGCATCTAAAAATTTAACAAATTTTCTTTTTAGCAGTAAAAGTCAAAAGCCCTTTATTATCACTAAGAGACGTTTTCACTTTTCACTTGTCCAACAATGGGCCTAACAATTCACACGCGGCCAACAATAGAACCTAACATAAATAAGACAACTAATAATATGTTGGTACGTGTTCTGAAACATAACAAGGTACTACAATGTTTGTATAGGCATCCGTACTCGTACTTAAACCTCGTACATACTTGATTTGCGTACGCTCATCGGAATACCAAACAAACACACTTGTTTGCTCATGGTCTATCCATTGACGTGTTATTATATCCATGTACTGGCAAAAAAGAAAACTCTCATAATAATTTCTCTTTGCCAAACACTTTCACGCCATTCCATCCGAATTCATCCGGCTTTCGATGGAGGAAAGGTATCTTAGATTGGAT
Source organism: Glyphotaelius pellucidus (assembly GCA_936435175.1). NCBI lineage: Eukaryota > Metazoa > Arthropoda > Insecta > Trichoptera > Limnephilidae > Glyphotaelius > Glyphotaelius pellucidus. The sequence continues at coordinate 9,487,913 of OW386542.1, forward strand.
TTTCTTCATTAGCACTTACATTACATGTTATATTATAAGCTCTATTTACTAAGTTGCCGGATGAAATATAAAATAGTGCTCTATTAGTCTGAGTATCCATGGGCATAAAATACGCCGAGCGTATTGTGAGTGGAACGGCCTATGCGAAATCGAGGTTTACGAAATTTGCAGATCACCGGCGGCATTGACGGTCGGCGTAGTCCAGCGGTAAGGCTCTTGACTCGCATTCCGAAGGTCGCTGGATCGAATCCCGGCGTGGCAAATAAATTTTATTTGATTAATTTGTGTTATTTCACAATTTATTCATTTAAAATAATTTATAGTACATTTGCGGCACGTTCCAGTGGAAGATACTCTCAGTATCGCCCTGGTGTAAGACCACCATTCAAAATTGAAACGTTGCTTGAAATGGCTTTAGCCGTGTTTGGTGACCAGATCTGAATAGCCAGGTACTTCCCACCTTTCCCCTCCCCGCTACCTTCAGCCTTACAACATACCCCAATTGGGGATGCCATAGCCTCCCTGACTCCAGACGGGAGCTTTTTGGGACTGCGGTGGGAGTACGGTATTCATACAAAAATTTTTAAAAAACTACTTTAATGTAAAGGTATAAAAATTTCTTGGCTTTAGATTGTTTTTTTGCTCTTTATGTAATACTAATGATTATTTACCAGAACTAGCGGAAATTCCATTGAGAATTTTGCGTTGCTGGGCTTATCAGAGGAATGACATTTTTAAATAATTTCTCTGTTGCTCTTGTTGCTTATATATTAATGCCTTGTGACCGGACAACTGAGAATGAAATCAACTTAGAACCTCATTTGAAAATTGGTTAAATAGATTACGTAAGGTTAGGAGGTTCAGAGTTATTTTTTAAATATTTTTTTATAGCTTTTTTAATGACTTTTCAAAGAGGTGTTGAGTTGAGTTAATTTTGAGTTGGCATGGAAGCAATAATGCCTATTACGTGTGTCATCTTTGGAAATTTTGTGGGGACGTTTTTTACTGGAGGAAGAAGCGAAATTGTGTTTTGAAGAAATCCATGGCAGCGAGGAAGCAGGTATTAAATCATTCCATAGCTGTGAAATTCGTACAAACGATTTATCCAAGTGTGGAAAATGTCCGTGTATGAATGTTTTGGACGCTTTTGCGATAAACACTGCTTTACCATTTGATGTTAATGTTTCATGGATAAAAAAAGAAGAAAGGAAATGTCGAGATATTCTTTGTATAATGTCTTGTCAATAAATATTGCAAAAAACCACTTTTGGCAAATGTTTTATATCTGAATGGTGGTTCTCCTTGATGGATAGGTGCAATCATGTCTCAATTCTCGTTCAAGTTAGTTATTTGATATGATACATTTATCACGATAACCGCAATATTTCGAAAACAACAACGCTTAAAGAATGTTCTTAAAGTTTAAAGAAAGAAATATCGGAATGGTTGTGGGTCTTTTATTTTTATTTATAATAATGGAACAGAAAAACGAATATTAATCATGAATACAAAATAGAAATATGTTATAAAAAACAGTACCCGCGGCTCCATGACAGCGGTGTGCATAGATACTATTAGAGTCCAGTGACCACTGCCCAGCGCGGCGTTATTTTGATAATTTTTTGTGCTGTTTCATAAATTATTGCAGTTTTGTGTTGCAACTGACAATCTGGCGGAATGAACTCGAGAAACAATCGTGAATTCTGATCTCAGCCATTCCGGCCATGCACGGGTATAATTTTATGTTAGAATCAGCGATATGTGCAAATATGAGCGATACCTGTTATTAATGGATTTATTTGGAATGAGGTCTGGATTTGAGTACGCAGTTATTAAATGTCTATCCATAAAGAATCTATTATTTATTACTAACTATTTTCTGCAGTATCAAATTAAATAAGTATTAAATAACACACATCATCGACTTATTTCAAAATTGTAACAACACGTAATTTCTTGTTACGAGGTAATCAACTTTTTATTTTATGGATAGTAAGTGTAAAATAATGTTATTAATTATTATAAGTTTCCTTGAGATTTTTTATTTATTTATTTTTATTTATTTATTGTATCTTTACATTGCAGGTAAAAATGTTTACAAAACAATTTGCAACCTCACTAGGACAAGCCTGTGTTGAGGTTAACAATTCTACAATTAACAAAATAACACAAAATTATACAGATATTGAAAGAACAATATTGTTGCATTTCTTACAGGTTGAGATTAAATCTAAACTGCTGGCGCTAGGTAGTACATTCATGTAAACATGTAGACTTTTGTAGGGTGACCATTTTTTTGAGGACTGATTTAAAGTAAAAAATAAAAGTTTTTTTTTTTTTTGTTTTAACGATGAAGTTGTAAATAATAAATATATGTATATAATATAATATGCTTTAAATTTGACAGAAGAATGCTAATACTAATTTGGCTTATTATTACTATAAACATAATCATTTAGCTAATAATTTAGAAAGGACAAAGTTGAAAAAATCAATTGGCAATCCTCGGCTAACATAAATAATTTGACAATCTTTTTAAAAGTGCTCAAGGAATTAGATGACTTGATATTTTCTGGAAGGCTGTTAAAAATGAGCGGAGCCTGATAAAAATAATTTCTTTGGCCAAAAGAAGTTTTAGTTTGAATTGCAACAAAGTTCAGACCAGAGCCAATTCTAGTAGTACGAATTTGCTGTGTTCTTTCTGCCATATTAATATTATTAAAAAATCTACAAAGCGTTTGTGTAATATATAACTGTTTTACATTCATGACATTGCATTCCTTGTAAAGTAAATGAGTTGGATATCTAAATTTTTTCTTGAACATAACTTTAAGAATCAATTTTTGGGCAATATTAAGTGGTTCTAAGTAGGTCTTTTGGCAGGATCCCCAGCACACTATATTATAAGAAAGCATAGACTGGATTATTGCAAAATAAACCGTTTTCAATTTTTCTTTGTCTAGTATATGTCTGAGTTCTTTGAAGATATAGGTAAGTCTCCTTGTGGTATTTACCAACATATTGATATGATCGTTCCATCTCAAAAATTTATCTATTATTACACCAAGGTATTTAATGTTAACTACATTTTCTAAAGGATTGCAGTTACAGGTTTGCGAGCAACTGTGTATGATCAAATTATGAGTGGCAGGAGGCTGACTTTTGCATGAAATGCTAAAAGTGATATATTTTGTTTTTTGTTTGTTCAAAGTTAAAATATTATCATTTAACCAATTATTTACCACTCTTAAACCTGTATTACATTTGTCAAAAGTTTCATCCCAAGTTTTACCCTCAAATATTAAGGTAGTGTCATCTGCAAAACTAACAATGTTACCAGGAATATTCAAACGGCATAAATCATTTATATAAATTAAAAACAATATTGGCCCAAGCACACTACCTTGCGGGACCCCAAAGGAGATTGATTGACCATTGCTTAACATTTTATTTATCTCAACTTGCTGTGTTCTATCACTAAGATAAGATCTGAACCAATCAATTGCTGTATTATTAATGCCTAAAGATAATAATTTTTTAAGGAGCAATTCGTGGGAGACAGTATCAAATGCTTTTGATAAGTCCAAAAACACAGCTATAGCTTTGTTGCCATTGTCCAGCGCGTTTATAACTCTGGTCAGTACCTTCAATACAGCATCACTCGTACTTTTATTCTCTCTGAAACCGAATTGATTATCGGAAAGTATTTTGTATTTTTCTAAGAATGAAACTAATCTTAACTTTGCCAATCTCTCTATTACTTTTGAGAGAGTATTGAGCAAAGATATGGGTCGGTAATTGTTAACATCTAGGTGATCTCCACCTTTGAAAAGAGGTATGATCTTAGCATTCTTACAATGTGAAGGAAATATGCCATACTTAAAACTAATGTTAACAATATGTGATATTGGACCAGCCAACACAGAAACATGCTGTTTATAAACCATTATACTTAAGCCATCAATACCACAAGAATAAGACATTTTTAGTTCGTTTATCACTTTTGTAACTTCATAAATGTTAGTAGTTTTAAATTTAAAGGTATCTCCTGTAACTTGAGTATTAGGTATGAAATTATTTACAAGACACGTTTCGCTAGTTTTGTTTGCACTGCACAAATTTTTGGCAAATCTAGGACCAATATCACTGAAGAAGTTATTTACGTGATTAGTGATTATATTTGGATTCTCCTCCATTGAGATAATATTGTCATTGATTTTTAATTTTTTTATGGACACTTGCTCCTTTTGTATATTTACAGCCTCCTTTATAATTTTCCACTGCTCTTTGGTATTTCCATTGACGTTATCCAGTTTCCTTCTGTAATAAGCTTGCTTTGTATATTTTATAATTTTTGTACACCAGTTTCTATATCTTTTGTAATAATTCAGCAGCTGTATATTATTTAACTCTCCTCGACACTTGTTGTGCAATTTGTCACGGGTTCTGAGGCATTTAATAATTCCATCATTTATCCAAGGTTTTAAATACTTCTTGTTTTGTTTTTCATTTTGTACAGACGAACAATTTTCCACATGCATTTTTAAACATTTTATAAAATTTTCAGCAGCTGAATTAACATCTTGAGATGACAGGACTGACTGCCATGATTCCTCCTTTAATTTGACCTTCAAAAGATTGTTATCGATGACGGTTTTTATTTTCACATTATCTATTGCTGTTTTCTTTAGTTTAAAGCTCGTAAATCTCATCAATATCACATCATGATCTGTTATGTCAGTAGAGAAGACAGCTCCTAGTGGTTCGAATTTAGATTTTACCATAATATGATCAATACAACTTGACACGGTAGAAGAAACTCTGGTAGGTGTAATTATGATTGGTTTCAAACCATGAAAAGCCAAAAGTGAGAGGTATTTTTGAGTTTTCATATCGCTCAAATCCAGGGTATTAATATTTATGTCTCCACATAAAATAATTTCCTTATTTTGAATAGATGTAGAGTCAAGTAGTGCACCTAGTGATTCGAGGAAATTATCTATATGAGCCTGGGATGGAGATCTATAAATAGCTATTATACACAAGGTACTCGATATCTGCATTTTTAAGCAGTTTGCTCCAGGGAAAACAACTTCCTCAACATTCGTGTGAACATTTTGTTTTACATAGGCAACTACACCATCATTCTGCAAATAGTTATTATTTGTGTTATAAACTGTGTATCCGGTGATGTTAGGTATATTGTTCAAATTTTTTAGCCAAGCTTCTGTAAAAACTAGTACCTCGGGACGATGTTCAATACTCTCCAGCATAGTTATGGTTTCATCAAAGTTTTTATTTAAACTCCTGACGTTCAAACAAAGTAGAGAAAACTTAGAATTTTCTAAAAAAAATTTGCAAGCTAATGAATCATTAATAGTTAAATTAGATTCTGTTTTGTCATTCAAATCATTGTGTTTTCCAAAATCGATATCCATTTCAAATTAAGTAAATATTTACGGTGCTTTTCAATATTCAAATTCTAAGATATTCTATTTAGGTCATCTTCGTGTTTAATTTCCACGATTTTTTTACCTTCGTCTTCTTTCATTAGAATGGAACCGTTTTTATACCACGTATATTTATATTTTAATGCTTTTCCCTTTGTTTTTGCTTTCCAAAGCAATTCCTTAAAATAAGGAGACAGTGATTCTCCTAGGAAAATCTTTTTTTCACGGTTTGAAATTATTTTCTTGTTTTCTAATAATTTAAGTCGTGTTTCTGGATTTTTAATTTTTAGGAGAATTTTTTTTGGATGACCTGGTCGTCTGTCGTAGAGTCTTATAGCCGAGGTAATATCATCTGTATTTATTTTGATATTAGCTTTTTCTATTAGCTTAATGGCAGTTATTTTTGGATGTTCATCGGCCTTTTCCTCAATTCCTGTTATTTCTAAACAGTCATTGAGATGGTTTATAAATTTCTGAAAATAACTTTATTAAACACGTTTTACTTAAAAGAAGGGGAGAAATGTAATTGGGAGAGAAAAATCTCAAAATAAAAATATATGTTTTCATTAATTATAAGCGCAGAAATAAAATTTATAAATGTATAGTAGGTACATGAAAATAAATATTACAAAAAATACAGTTTCGTTAGAAATTTGCATGAAGCGTGAATATCTATAATATGTAGTGGTAGTTATCTATACTAATATTATAAATGCGAAACTGCTTGTGTTTGATAGCTTTCACGCATAAAACAATAAAACGATTTTATAAATTCTTTCACCAATTGAAAGCTAAGTTATATGCGAGGACCTGAGGCTGTATATAATGGTAAGCTCTGGCGATATGAAAATATAAATATTAATACATTATATTTATTATACGTTTTCTGTCGCTAACAAAGGCGAGTTATTGCTAAAGTCAGAAAACAAATCGTTGCCGTGGAAACTATGTTGATATATATTTTTTTTTATTTCAGGCGTCGTAGTTAATATCTATCTATTCATATAAAAATGAATCTTCGACATATTGGATAATTCTTTTTTACTATTGGTGAGCTCTGGCATTATTAAATTTAGGTGGCGAGCTTTTTGAAAACTGAATGTACCGAGGATGAATATATGGAATGCGGGAGGGAGCGAGGGAGGGGGGCGAGTTTGGCAAGGCTCTTAAACCAAAATTCTAATTATTTTTTTTAACAACAAATTTACACTCCAAAAATAAGATTCTAATTATCTGCTTGTGATTTAGTATTTATAAATATTTAAATAATCCACATATTTATAATAAAATTGGGACGAAACATTCTGTCTGAATTGAATAAAACATAAAAATTAAAATATTTTATCATGACATACCTACCATTTTGAAGAATTAATCGAGTATGTTAAACGTTTGATTTAAGTTTGATTATTTATACTTTGTATTATTCTTTAGCTAAAATAACTTATACGCTTAATACAATCCACTCAACAAAACCACCTTCCAAAGAGAAGCATCCAGATCTAGAGCATAGATTCTCCGTTATCTTCATTTATAATGTCAAACTGAAAACCGCCTGCCATAACCTGTCTTCTGTTGTAAACATAACATCAGCCAATTTCTTGTTATTATTCATTGTGATCAAAACACTACTGTCACTAAAGTATATATGCACATATTGTCAAATACATATATTTATACAAATATCAAGGCTCTGGGTGGAATGATAAACAATCGCGAACCGTAAAAAGCTACTCCCACAAGGTCATTAATTACCGGGACAGTCGTGTTCGTGTTGGAGGCTTCGTGCCTTACATTTTGGTTATTTATTAAAGAGAGCAGGTGGAAATTAGGATACTTCGCTTGCCACGAACTTGGAAAGTGCGATTAGTTAAGTGCCAATTTGACGTTCATAAGGTTTTGATTCCTTGGAACTTCAAACGACCTTCGTGGCAGAGCGGAAAACTTCATGAGTTATTTCAAACATTTTGATAAAAAAATTTGTTGTCTGTAAAGTCGATTTACGGAAGATAATTTTACGTAATAACGTCGTAAGAAAACATTGATGAACAATTACCTTGATGCGTCATAAGCCAAACGCTTAGGCCGATCGTGCCTCTCTATCGCTTGTTCTGATCTCTCGCTTGCACGCTAGGCTCAGGCGGAACATGACAATGAGTCATGCTTTTTCGTACATGCAACCGGTGTTCGAAGTTTATTGACTAGATCTGAATAGCCAAGTACCTACTTCTCAACGCTACTCCTTAAAAGACTAAATTAGTTCTTAAAATATATATTTTTTTTTAAAGTAGAGAAGAAATAGAAGTGAAGTAGAAGTAGAGAGAATTCCTTTTAATGCTGTAACTATTTCGACCAACGAAGTTTAACTTTGATAAGTGACCAGGGGCTCTAGCATGGTGAAATCGATATCTTTACAATATAGGATCGTTAGGAGTAACTTCCAATGATTTTATATCGATATCCCTAGCACAGTTTCACTGTTGATAGCCAAACTGATATTAGTGGGGAATAAATTAGAACTCGATATACGCTGGCAACACTGGCGGATCTGTTCATAAATTCACATTCAGAAACGACAAACGCCAGACAAATACGTAAAAATATGAATAATTTGACAATGTTGAATTGAAATACTAACCTAAATATGCATTGGCAGTCCGCATTTACTTTTTGACACTACACGGGAGTTAATTAGTTAATCATTTCTTTTGTCATATTTCAGCCACTTTAGTTTATCAAAATTCGAACGGAATAATTTGGTAGCGTCCTAGTTAAATTATAAAGTCCATGGATAGCGTATATGACTCCTTTCAATACAAAAACTAGTTCAATACGTTCATTAAGTAAGCCAGTAATATTGATTAACGAACGACACAATTCAAATAAATGCATATAGCTAACCTAATCTTATCTGATACTATCCAATCCGGGCTAAAATTTGTCAATCATCGGTTGGAATTTCTCTTACCAATTGTTGACCGTGATCGCAAATATTGCTAACTGACCATAGATGACGGATTTGGCCAATATCGTATTGATATAGGGTTATGTCGATCGATCATGCTAGGTACCCAGATCTGAACAGGCGGTACCTTCATTTTAATCTTCATAATCCATGTCTCCCTTCCCTCCAACTAATAAACTTTCTTTCGTCTCACAACATTTCCCAAATGTGATTAACACAGCTCTGGCTCCGGGTAATTGGACCTCTCGTGCAGTACCACATAAAAATAAAAATATCTGCAATGATAACTTTATCAGATTGTTGCCACGATATAATTGCCACAAAGCAGGCAAATACAGTCAACTTACACGCAATACAGGTAATGTCTCTATGCTCTGTCAAGCTATGACTTAAGTTCAATCTTTGCAAACATGGGAACGTTTTTACCAAATTCGTTGCAGTAAAATATATTGTATTTATTTCCTAACTTTCTAGTTTTCCTCGAGTCAACGGTTCTTCCGCATTCTCGGCAACAATCATTTTAGTTTCCCACGTGAGTAGTCACCTGATCTATCATTCAATTTCATTCGATAGTCGCCTACTTAGCAGGTTGATAACTTTATGTCATTATCTGGAGCCATGCGTTGATTCTTAATTACACTAAAATCAGTCGTCGAGATTCAATGTCACAATTTAACCCGTCAGATAATTTGTTTGCTTGTCGGAACACCTCACACAGGTCTCGTAGAAATCATTGTGTCTCCCTTACTATAATAGTGAGAAATATGATGTAAACGGTGTTACAAAGAGACAAAACCACGCTTTATATTCTATTATGAAAATTAACCACAAAAGAAGTAAAATGTCCACCAATATAAAAACTAAATTTCGGATCGCAATTTGAAAAAAAAAATTATACTTAGTGAATTTTTTAATGATTATTTTTAGATGGAACGACAAAAAAGTGAGGTGAAAATAACATTAATAATACATTTTTCCAATAAAATGTGTATGTAATTAATTTTTTTCGTTGTCAGTAATTTTAGTTACAAAAAACGTAAAGTGAGACATTTTTAAAACTTTTTTATGTTTGAATGCAAAATTTTTATATTTAAAAAATTATAAGTCTATTTTTAATTATAAAATTTGAAAGCGTATTTTATCACCTTTCAAAAACAGTTTTTAGTTTTTGAATAGGTTCAGGAATAATCCATTTACTTGAATTTTATTGTACAACGGAAATATTTTGACTCTTTGACAAAATTCGGTTGAGGGCTGGCATATATAAAAAGCTTCTACTACCGTCATTATAAGCAGAATGTGTTGTTTGTGCAAAGATTGAGGAAGTAGCCAGCAGAGGAATCGAACCCATGAAGCGCCAGGTAACCCCACGAATTTGTCAAATCAGCCACTGACCGGACTATAAATCATCGTCAGTAGGATACAAAAGTAGACCACTTCATGCATTGATTCAACGTAACATTAATGACTAGAATATTTATATATTTATTTGGGTCCTTTCGTATTATTTATGAAATATTAAAGTAAGCTCATTATTTCCATCATTATCTGGGGCCTTACTTATTTATAAAATATTTCAGTAAACTCATTGACAAAATATGACCTTATGTTTTTATTGAATATTAGTAAACTCATTTCACGTATTCGAGTACATACTCATTACCAGTGGCAGATTCTCGTGACTTTTTGGTGTGCTAGAGGGCTAATATTTAAAAAAAAGTGGCATTATTGATATTGTTGTAGCTGAAAGCGTTTCGTTTTTTATTTCAAAAATCGGTTTTCTGTAAGAAGATTTTTGGAAATTTCAATTTGGTAGTGCAAGCAATTCTTCACACAAAAACCGAAATTTTCCAAAAAAAACGGAAGTCACGAGTCGCAAACTGCTCATATCATTAACTGAGATTTAATCGTTGAGACATTACAATAAAATCATCAAAAGACCCGAGAAAAAAAAACCCTAAGAGCCTATGTAATTTTTTTTTTGAAGTAAAACTTCTTTACGCACGCTTGACTTGGGGAACAAGCAGGTGACGAGACGAGACGTTTCGTGACGAGAGCGTAACGAAAAGTGTGATCGGGCGATTCGAACGAAACATAAAGAAGTTTTACTTCAGTCGTGAGGTCTAAAGCACACTCGTTTTTTTTTAAGTGTATTTTATTTACTTACAAAATTTAACAACTTATGTCTAATATTTTATTTTCCTAAATTACTCGAATATTATTTACTACCTACTTACTAAAATTTGGCTTTCACAACATTGAGACATAATCCACGAAAAATTGCAAGACTCTGATGCTTTTGAGATGCTGAGGGTATTTTTATGGAAAGGAAGGAGAGGAAGTGCTGAGAAGGAAGGAGAGTGGTCTCCCTCAACCAGTCTCTCTCAAACCGGCCTGCCATGTAGTAGGTGGGTAAAAGCATTCACCAACAAGACCTAGACAAACCTCACTCCTTGAATCCGAGCACCTCTGCTAAGTCACCAAGAGTAGGGAACCACTTGATAATAAAATACCACCAATATAATTATAAAATCGAGGTTTAGAACTTCTCTGGGTTATTATGCATTGATTAGATGTTATAAAATTATTATTGTTTTAACATTATCTGGGTCTTGTTTTTATTCAACTTTACATCACACTTGGGTGAGGTGTGTTGGGGTATTGGCGGTGGATGCACCTTCTTATGAGCTGCGTGACAGGCCAGATCGGGAAAGATTTGTTTAGAGATACCCTCTGACCACTCTAGCTGCTCTCTATCACTGTTGAACACACTAACCCCCGATTCCTAGGCATCCTTCATACCTTTTTCCTTCGCAGAACTTCCTTTCTTTCATTTAAATAAAAAGACCCTCCACACACCATTCAATAAGTTAAGAAGAGATATACTTAATGATAAGCATTTACATATGTAAAGTAGATCTTATACAGCATAAACGTTGCAATTAAAATGATATCTTTATTCTCGTACATCATTCAACAGCGATGAAGTTTTATAATACGCAACTTTTGTGTGTACAAAATAATGTTTAAACTAGTCCTTGTAAGCTTCTACGGACGTCATCAACGTTCGTTCTCTTTCTTCTCACATGTTTTAAAAACGATAAAGAGAGAAAGTACTAGAACAATAACGTCACTTACGATCTCTCGCTGGGACCAGCACATCAGATCTCCGCGTGTAAATACGCCATTGGAAGTCCGTTTCGTAATCACAACATTATTATAATCAGAATTAAAATGAAAAGTTCATGTTACGGATGATTGCACCATTTATCAGAAGAACATTAGCTGCTAATTCCTTACTCCAATTAGTATTCAGCCCGTATATTCCCTGTATAATTACTACATTTGCATGAACGGACCACTAGGTGTCCACTTTATTACCCGGGGCCAGGGTACAAACATATGTACTACCTCCCGGGGTACCTGCACAATACATATTTAACACTAGCCGATAAACATTTTATTTCGACGCTTTAATTTTCTAGCTCTAAAAATTGTTTCACTGAGGCCATAAGGCCGTTAAATAACTGACATATTGGGTGTGTAATCTCGTTTAATTGGAACATTTGATCTCGCTAGTGACGATGTAAGAATCCGATTTGGCAGTATCCAAGTATCAGCGCTAAACCTGTTTGTGTAAGCGGGCTTATGTATCATGTTCGAAATGGCGTTGCGTTTAAAAAAAACATTCTACTTGGACATTTGAATTGAATAATAGCGAACCGATTTGGTTTGCAACCGCAGATGACATAAAAGCATTTTATGCCAGTCACACACATATTCAAGTATTCACTATGTCATTGTATCGAGCTCGGGATAGGGTATCTAATTACTTTTTAGGTACTTAAAAGTGAAAGTCGTGTTAATATTTGGTATACATTAACAACTTCTGTTTTCTCGCCGCTTCACTCCTTGCCGATTGTAATAAGAAATATAAAACATCTTTTGCAGCAGCGCGGCGAACAAATTTCAAAAAGATAATTTATCATGTACAAAAGTCATGTCATTTCAAAAAGATAATGATAATGTATCATAGCGGTACTCGATGTGAATGACTTATATTAAATTGAGAAATTATAATTGCCGCTGCATTCATATTTAATTATAGGTGGGTAGATTATTCGATGGGTGAATCGTCAATTAACAAAAGCCGAAAAGAGATTTTTGAAATCAATTTTACTAATAAATCTCCAATATTACATAGCACGTCAGAGCGTTGTCGGCAGCTAATGTAAAGAATATTTAAACATTCATAAAACTGTAAATAATAATTATCTCACCGCCAATTTGTGAGTCACTTATCCAACCTGCACAGCCTGGAGATTTAATAGTCTCACTTAAAACGAGTCTCACTTAAAACTAGTCTCACTTAAACGAGTCTCAAGTGCCCTACCCACTGAATACCCACAGCTCTTTTATTAAAAAAAACCGTAACAACATTTAGTTGCGACTGTTCCGAGAACCGGTAGGCGATGAAAGGGAAATGGAATGAAAACGAAATGGGATGCCACTCTCGGAAGTGAAGAATAACGGCCGGCTTGTCGAACTAGCGCCGAACCCGCTCGCAGCCACAGTGGGCCACATGTCATGTCACGGACGATATTACCCTCACGTACCAATATTATATACAGAATTATACTTTGATGAAATTATACACGGAGAGAATTGTACTTGTTTAAATTACACCTACCCAAATTACACTCTCGTCAAAAAAAAACTGTGTTATTAACTAGTTTTAGTGTTTGCTGATGAATTATTTATTTCTTTATCGTTTCTTTAGGTGGGAGGCATTAGTGTTTACAATAAAAATTTTAACCCTACTAGGAAAGCCTGCGTTGAGGTTAATAATTTTATAAAGAAATGATCACGAAACAAAATAATGTAGGTATTAAAAGTACAATTTTATTTTAATTTTTATTTAATTTTAATTTATTGACATTTCTATTTTTGAAACTGACAATTCATGGTGGAATTTCATTATAAGAAAACAAATATTAAAGGAAAAAAGTTTTATATCTGTTTTATTATAATATATTACAAAATTTTGCATGTGTTTCTCTCTGATAATGGGTATCTACCTACTAAGTTGAAGGAAGCTATTACATTAGTCTCACGAATTACACAAGTCAAAAAAACTTTACTTAACTTTTGAAGGGAAAACTTCTTTAGCACCGTTTCGATTTAAAACTCGATTACACGAAAAATGATAACACTAAAAGAGACAAACACATACATTTATAGGATTTCGCCTGTGAGGGAATGAGATAGCATAATCGGTCTCCTCTTTGTGCGGTGCTTCAAAGCCTATCGGTCTCCTTTTTGTGCGGTGCTTCATAGCTTCCCCACTATTGTTTACTTTAGTTTTCCGAAGGTTTCACTTCTACACACATTGATTTTTTTAAAGTGAAACTTCTTTAGCGTCGTTAGCGATTTGAAATTCGGATGAAACGGAAATACGTCACTAAAATATATTATTTCACGTTACTCTGTTCTAATATAATGCATTAAATTCGCACCTCGACTCGAACCTTCCGTGGCGCAACGGCTAAGGCGTCTGACAATTCCAAGCAGCCAGAGAGACAGAACCCAGCAAACGTAGTTCGAATCCTACGAAATCCAGAAAAAATAAACATTTTTATTTTTCTGAAATCAATATCCGATCTTCATACCACTTTAAAATAAACAGGCAAAAGAAAAGAAAGCGACATCTAGTTTTTATTTCTAGTGTCACTTTTACCGCGTGTGAATTACACACAAAAAATTTTCCCACTAAATATTATGTCAAAATCAAAACAAAGCGATATAATATTGTACGAAAATTTTACCAAAAAGTGACCAAATGTAGTTTATTTTATTTACTTTTCTTTAGGAGGCTACCAATATTATCACCAGAAAAGTTCAAGGAACTTCTACCAGTTTGGGTTCGATATATCGAGCAAGTGGGAGACGCACGTGCGTTAGAAAGATAACACCTGTTCGTAGGTGCACATTACGAAATTAGAAGGTGTTTGCTCTGCTGTCTCTCAAAAAATAGAGATTAATTAAAAACACTACCTTGTTTGGTCATTGGTTAGGTATTCAATCCCTGCAGCACTTTTATTTATATATCACATTCCTCTCAACAAATTATATTCATTTTAAGGAATGATTGCAATTTTATAAATGACCGTAATAAATTTTTAAGAAAATACAAGTTAATTAATACATACTTTCGCATACCCGTTGACCTTAGCGGATGATTCAGTGAGTGTCTCATTGAAAGACTAGCATTCAGAAGAGAAACGTGATTAAGTGATATGTTTAGTAACCATGTCTAAATAATTCTTTCATTCATTTTTTTATCACAACATTCCCCAATGTGGGGGTGTCAAAACGACATTGGCTCGGAGCAGTGGATCGCCCTTGGAGACAAAACATTAAAAGAAGCATATGTTTGACCAAATCCTAAATTAAAAATTTGTTTTTGGAATAAGCTGAAATAATAGAGGAATTGTGTAATAATAATGTTCATAAATAATTAGTACTAGATTGACAATAGTTTGTGCTCGTTTTATTGATGTTAAATTTTATTTTCGAAGACCCATAAAAAGTTAATGTAAATATAATGAAATTAAAAAGTGGCACGGCAGAGAATCAAAACCTGATCAATAAGTCGCTCTGCATAGTCTAGGGCTCTCGGCTAGCGACACATCGCGGGTTCAAATCCCGGCGTGCGCCAGTAAATTTTATTGGATTGTTTATTGTTATTTCACAATTTAATCATTTAAAAAGTATAAGGTATATTGCGGCACGTCCAGAATGGAAGATAATCTCAGTATCGCTCTGGTGTAGGGCCACCAATCAGAATTATTGAAACGTTGCTTAAAATGGCTTAAGCCGTGTTTAGTGACTAGATCTGAATAGTCACATATTTCCCCTCCTTCCCCTTTTCCATCTTCTTCCCCACCCCACTACCTTCAGCCACACAATATACCCCAATCGGGGATGCCGTAGTCTCACTGGCTCCAGGCGGTTGGGAGCAGTTGGGATTCTTGTGCGGTATTCACATAAAAAAATAAGCTGCTTGGAATGCAATTATGCTGACTTAAACCACCAAATATTATAAGAACGGCCATATAAATTAATTATTTGCTCTGAAAAATTATTTTTTAAAGTTACGTACGTCTAATCCGAAATTATATTATTTAATTATATAGGACGCCGCCTACATTTTCAGTATTTTTCTGTTAGTTACATATTAATTATAACCTGTATTTCAATATAGACGTACACTAAATTGAAAAGATATACCTTTCGAATTGCAGAAAAAAAAGTGTGCTCAATTACTTCTGACACCTCATGGTGGACCATGGTGACCTCGTTCAAATTACAATATTGGTATATGGTATTTCGCATCAAGTACCTCTGTTATTATTAATTAATAAAAATTATTGATAAAATTTATTAGAATAGTTTAAAAAAATACTAAAAATAATTTAAACATTCTCTCATCAATGGCAATGAACTTTTAGCAAAAAATTATCGTGTAGAGTTTTATCCTAAATGCGTTGGTAGTTAGGCAACACGTCAAGGAATGTCATTAATTATTAGCTAGATCCTAAGCTAAACATATTTTCACTTGATAATGTAGATTTTTATTTTCCAAAAAATAAACTTCGTTGCCCAACAAACTGCAATTCAGTTTTGCAGGAAATGTTATGATTGTATTATGATCGTCTTAAAAAACTTCTGCGAAACACGAAACGATTTATGAAATTGCGGTGCTTTTATTACCTTATTCAAATCAGGCAAACATCGTGGCCCTCGAATTGAACTGAAGATGAATTTGTACCAAGTACTTTAGCTGTATAAACTGCTACTATATAAAGAATACATAATAGCTTTAAAACACCGGATCCAAACTCGAACATGGTGACTCTCGCTATTTCTATACTCCCGTGGAATGAAGATGAATTGTACCAAGTTCTTAAGATGTATATACTGTTATAATAACTAAACATAACAGAGTTTAAACAACGGATCCAAACTCGAACATGGTGACTCTTGCTATTTTTATACTCCCGTGGAATGAAGATGAATTTTTACTGAGTAATAAACTGCAATTATAATGACAATAATGACAGAACAAAGTTAAAACACCGGATCCAAGATCGATTATGGTGACTCTTGCCACTGCTGTACTCCCGTAGAATGCATTTGTACCAAGAACTTAACTGCAACTATAATATAAAACGGAGTTAAAACACCGAATCCCGAACATGGTGACTCTTGCTATTTCTCTACTCCTGTGGAATGAAGATGAATTTGTACTGAGTAATAACTTGCAATTATAATGACAATAATAACAAAGTTACATAACAAAGTTAAAACACTGGATCCAAGATCGATTATGGTGACTCTTGCCATTGCTATACTCCCGTGGAATGAAAATGTACTTAACTGCAATTATAATATAAAACAGAGTTAAAACACCGGATTCAAGCTCTAAAGTGGTGATTCTCGCTACTTTTGTACTCCCGTGGAATAAAGATGAATTTGTACCAAGTAATTAAGCTTTATAAACTGCAACTATCATAACAGAGTTAAATAACAAAGTTGAAACACCGAATCAAAGATCTAGTATGGTGTCTCTTGCCATTACTCCCGTGGAATGAAGACAAATTTGGTCCAAGTACTTAACTACAACTATAATATAAAACAGAGTTAAAGCACCGAGTCCCGAACATGGTGACTCTTGCTATTTCTATACTCCTGTGGAATGAAGATGAATTTGTACTGAGTAATAAATTGCAATTATAATGACAATACAAAGTTAAAACACTGGATCCAAGATCGATTATGGTGACTCTTGCCATTGCTATACTCCCGTAGAATGAAGATGCATTTGTACCAAGTACTTAACTGCAACTATAATATAAAACAGAGTTAAAACACCGGTTCCCGAACATGGTGACTCTTGCTATTTCTATACTACCTTGGAATAAAGATGAATTTGTACCAAGTAAATAAGCTTTATAAACTGCAACCATAATAACAATAATAACAGAGTTAAATAACAAGTTAAAACACCGGATCAAAGATCTATTACGGTGACTCTTGCCATTACTCCCATGGAGTGAAGACGAATTCGGTCCAAGTATAATATAAAACAGAGTTGGGACTCTTGCTATTTCTATACTACCGTGGAATATTATAAGCTGACACGAATGTAATATAATCTTAAATCTCTTAGAAATAAGTCATTATACTCGTGTAACTAAAATATTACAAAATTTTCGTTACTGCAAAGTGTTAATAAGTCAATTAATTAACGTTAAATTAATTTGAAATTTTTCTGGTGAAATCGTGAGAACATTGAACGTCGGCTGGAAGTTCAGACGAATGATAATTATTGTGCGTGGTATGAAAAGATTTATTTTCGTCGCATTATAAAAAAATTTCATGAATAAACATTTCAAAGTAAAAAGTAGGCAAGCAAGAAAAAAACAAAAACACACAAGTCAACGGGGCTTCGTGTTTTCTTTAAATGTGCGCAAAAAGATGAACTCTAGGAGTAAAATTGCTGATACGCATTGCGTCATATAAGCAAACTTTTAATCAATTATATGAAAATCTTTACTCTTATTTGTTTTATATTGTAAAAATTAAGTCTCTGTGGGTATTTTACAGTGAAATCAATTTTTTGTTCATCCATTTGTGTTTACTAGTGGTCGCCCAATGGTCGAAATTCGACCATAATTAATTTAATGTGTAATGTTTTTGACGTAATAACGTGCAAGCGAGGGCGCGGAACAAGCGTTCGGCCCAAGCGTTCGGCTTGTGAAGCATCTTTCTCTCTTCCACTCCATCGTTATTATATGACGTTATCACGTAAAATTATCGTCCGTAAACCGACTTTACAGACAACCAATTGTTTTTTAACATGAGTTCCCCCCGGGGGGCCCTGAGGAAAATAATTTCCCTCAGGGCCCATGTCATCTTTGAGGATGCTGTGTGGAGGGTTTTTTTTAAGGAAAATGAGGAGAGGAGGGTTCTGGGAAGGAAAAGGGTTTAAGGGGTGGGTAGGAATCTGGGGTTCAGTTTGTCCTGGTCATCCGCCTCCAAAACCTAGACAAACCTCACCTCGCATGAACACGCATTGCGTCATACAAACAAACTTCTAATCAAAGGCTTTAAAATCTTTACTCCTATGTGTTTTATATTGTAAATATTAAGTTTTTGTTTTGTTTTGTTTTTTGTTTGCATTTAACAGTGAAATCAAACCATTATTCATCCGTTTGTATTTATGAAGGAAAGGGAAGGATTGAAAAACTGTGATATAAAATGTGACTAAGTAATTCCACAATTTGAAGTATTCTTGATTAACCTACGTAATATTAATAATTTTATTGAAAAATTTCAAACTACGTACGTCAATCTTGGCTAAAAAATGTTAACCTTATAAAAGGAATTCAAACCACTTTTAGTTTTCCTGTACAAAGAAATTCTGGGAATTTTTATTGAAATTAAAACAACATTTTTTGCCATTTTCTATTGATAAAATTGATTGGATTCTTTTTCTATGTTATGCATCATTAAAATATTGTTCTATTTCACCATCGCATTTATGTACCTCCCCACCTATTAAAAAAATCCATAAATTGGTTTCTAATAACCTTTACATTGAAAAATATGTATCGATTAATGACTAAAGCATGACTGATACGCTTTATTTCTTGTCACAATTTATTAAAAGCTGAAACGGATAATCGGCGTTTGGGGACCGCTGTCAGTCGATTTCCTCGACAATAAATTTAATTGACCGAGCGTAATGAAGTCCTGTTTTAAATCGACCACTTGGCGTTTCGTTTGTCTATAAAACTGTTTTTTTACATTCCAGTTCCGATTCATGATGGTAGCTGTGTTGAATACTACATTCGTGGTTCCTACTGGGGGCTCTCAAATCGGAATAATCAGTATTTTTTTTATTTTTTACAGTTAATACCGCACAAGAGTCCCAACCGCTCCCGTCTGGAGCCAGTGAGACTATGGCATCCCCAATCGGGGTATGTTGTGAGGCTGAAGGTAGTGGGGAGGTGAAGGAGATAGAGAAGAGGAAGGTGGGGAAGTACCTGGCTATTCAGATCTGGTCACTAAACACGGCTAAAGCCATTTTCAAGCAACGTTTCAATTCTGAATGGTGGTCTTACACCAGGGCGATACTGATAGTATCTTCCACTAAGGAACGTGCCGTAAATATACTATATATTATTTTAAATGAATAAATTGTGAAATAACACAAATATCAAATAAAATTTATTTGCGCACGCCGGGTTCGAACCCGCGACCTTCGGATTGTGAGTCCAGAGTCTTACCTCGGGACCACGGAGGCCGTCGTATTGATACCTATACCTGAAGAAAGTTCGAAAAAAGATTTTTTATTGGGATGGAGACATTTATTTGGGCGAATTGTATAATTCCATATTTGAAATATAGAAATGTTAAGTAAAATAGTATGGTTTGTTTTAAGGAAGTAGATAAGTACCGAATCTTATTATTTTGGAGGAAATTGATTTCGATTTATTAAATTTTAAAAAAATAGGTTAAATAAAAAAAAATCGATTTATTAAATTTAAAAAAATTAGGTTAAATAAAAAAAAATCGATTTATTAAATAAAAAATATTTTTAAATAAAAAAAACTTTTTTGAACTCGAGATCTACTTTTCACGGAACTACTGGTGTTATGGAGTTTGAAATATGTCGAGTCAAACATCATAATTAACCTTTTGAATGTATACAATGTATAATATTATTATTATTAGAAAATTACTTACATACCCGACGAGTTGTAGTAAATTAATTACAGAACTATTGATTTTATATAGCCAATAATATATCACTACAAAAGATTGTAATTTATTATTTTCCTTTACAATATGTTAGTGATTTTCTCACAAAAATGGCGCTATAGAAATCATCCAAAAGTTATTATTATTACGTATTCAAATCACGAAGGAACGAACACGATTAGTTTTTGCTTTAAAAAGTTTTATTTCACACGTACATTTGTTACTTAGTTTGTCATTTACTAGCAATCTTAAAACTAACTTTAAAATTCTACAAGTATTACATTTTACAAGTATATTATTTATTTACTTTATTAAGTGGAGGTACTGAGAAATGTGTCGAAACCAAAACAAATAAAATTAAGTAACAAATTTACATGTGAAATAAAACTTTTCATAATAAAATGTCTAGAAATTATTAGATAGTTTTGTTGTGAAAAAAAACTTACAAAGTTTTTTTTTGTCAAAAAAAATAACATGTTTTTTTTTTTTTTTAAAAACCTTTCAAAATAAAATGTCTAGAAATTAAAGCATAGTTTTTTTTTATGTGAATACCTCACATGAGTACCAGCTGCTCCCGTCTGGAGCCAGTGAGACTATGTCATCACCAATTGGGGTATGTTGTGAGGCTGAAGGTGAAAGTGGGGAGGGGAAGAAAATGGGGAAGAGGAAGGTAGGGAAATACCTGGCTAAACAGATCTGTTCACCAAATAAGGCTAAAGCCATTTCAAGCAACGTTTCAATTCTGATTGGTGGTCTTACACCAGGGTGATACTAAGAGTATCTTCCACTCTGGAACGTGCCGCAAATATACTATATATTATTTTAAATGAATAAATTGTGAAATAACATAAATCAATCAAATAAAATTTATTTGCCACGCCGGGATTCGATCCCGCGACCTTCGGAATGCTAGTCAAGAGCCTTACCGCTGGACAACGCCGGCCGTCAAAGTAGTAAGTAATAATCTATTGTCAAATAAATGTCACTATTTTCTGCTGAAGCTGGAATTATATTATTCCGTGATTTTTCATGGGTTTGCGAAAATAAAATAAAGAAAGACATTAAGTAACCCGACAGTATTTGAAAGTCCAAAGGGAGTCCATCACACTAAGAGGAAATGTTGTTTGTTTCACGACGCGACGTCTAGGTTACCACTTCAGCCTCTGATCTATGCACCAACAACCGAACAAATAAGCTCCTGATCTCAGATTATTGAGGAGATCAACCCTGTCAACAAGTATTTTCACGTATTCCATGTATTTTTCCAAGAATAATATTATGAAAATATGTTTTCTTGATAGATCATCTGGTTGTAATCTCCCGGGAACAAAGATGTATTGCGCCAGTTGTTTGTTTACAAGAAATGATCCTTCGCTACTTACTACCTTGAATATTATTGTACCATTGAATCAAAAGAAATCGATAAAGGCGATATTGAGAGTATCTTCCACTCTGGAAACTGCCGCAAATATACCTAATATTATTATAAATGATTTAATCGTTAAATAATACAAAATTTTCAAATAAAATTTATTTTCCCATGCCGGGATTGGATCCCGCGACCTTCTGATTGCGAGTGAAAAGTTTACCTCCGGACCACGCCGGCCGTCCAGTTAAAGCCCAAGAAATAAAAAATGATTATTTTTGTTAAACGCTTTAGTAAAATATGCACGTAACCCAAATATAATATATATTTACATATTATTAATGAATAATAATAATTGTTCCATATAATAATTGAATAGTTTCAGCAAAAAAAATGCTCTGCATCGGACAGACGAAGGCGAGCTGGTCTGTTTTTATGTAAAGTAGGCGGATAACCTTGCTCAAGGTGAAGATCAATATGGCTAGCAGTAATTGTAGCACAATAATCCACAAATTAAATCATTTTATTCATTAATCTCTGTCAAGCTCACAAAAACGCTTCGTACGAAATTAGCATAGACTGAAAAAATGCTTTTCATATGTGCGTGAAAAGTGTTTTGAAATAAGTTGTTACAAATCAACTGCTCCTAGGTATGGTTTTAAATTTAGTGGCCCATTGTACAGAGTGAATTGACTTACTGCAAGCCTTGAGTCTTGCGTAATCTCATCCATAAAACATCTTTGTTTCTTTTGGAGCCGAATCCCACTTTTCTCGAGAGTCCCAATTAATTACCCATTCATGTTGTTTTTGCGAAATTTTATTCTTCGCGGTAACTCTTCTGGGAAATCTATTGAAAATTTGATGTTGTTTTATGACTTTCGCGGGAGCCCTACTAACCTAACACAATGAATTATAACCTGGCGAGAAGAAGCGCTAAGTAAACGAACCAGATTTAGGATGGATTTTTTTTAATAATTATTTCTGGCTTTCACCCTTCGAGGGTGATCTGAGAGAAAGGAAAGGTGAATTTATTAGTGTCCGACCGAATTAGGACTTTTTACCGAAACTGAAACAGAAACCGAATTTTCGGCGTCTGTCTCAGTTTTGACCGAAACCGAAACCGAAACTTTTTTTTAAATGTTAAGAAAAAATTATTTACAGAAATTTGTCTTATTTTTTACACTTATACAGACTTTTAACACGTTTTAAATTAAATAAATAACAAAACATGTGTACTACTTCTTGGAACAAAAATTTGTCAATAATCAACATTATAAAAGAAGGACCTCATTAATTGAGTATTTAAATTTTAATTACGTTTATAATCACATTTACAAAACATTCTTATTACATATGTTAAATGAAATAAAAAACAATAATTGTAGTATGTGAAAAAATTATTATTTACTTTTTTTCAAATTACTGCTATAAAACAAACAAAAATTATAAAAATTACAAAAATTATACAAACACTTCTAATAATTCGTCAGTAATCAACACTTACATTATGAAAGAAGGACCTCATTAATTCAGTATTTTAACCGGCCTGCGAACTCAGCTAATGATGGCGGGTGACACTCCACAAACTCACCCGAAGTCAGCCGAACGACGCGCGATAATTCACGAACGCAGAGTTTCTGTGTGGCCGAAGGTTCGGCAGATTTTCTGCCGAAACCGAACCGATGCCGAAACTAGATTTTTTCGCCGAAACCGAAGCCGAACCTTCGGTCGGTTACTAGAATTTATATAATAATTTTATTTAAATGTGCGAATTTCAGAATTATAATCAGAATTATAATTTTTTTTTTTTATATGGATAATTGGAATCGAGTTCAGACTTAGAAGAGATGATAGTCAAATGGAGGGGAAGTAATTTGAAATAGCTTGATAGAAGAGAGCATATTTATTTAGAGAATTAAATTAAAGGATTGTTTGCCTTACGAAAATTCAAATTAAACATAATCATCAAATGACTATTCGACGCCATTTTGTTTTTGACAATTGAAAGGTCCCTGTTAAATGCCGATTCTAAGTCCGTTTCAGATTTGTGATCAGCAGAGGACAACCATCATGTTGTCAGCTTATTACAATTTGATAGAATTGGCGTTTATTGGGGAACTTTCAAATGTCGAAAAAAACAAAACGTAAAATAGCTATTTGATGACAATGTTACATTTGAATTTCTGTGAAACCACTTACCATAAGTTTTTAGAATGGATATTATGCAGAAATGAAAGGGATTTCAAGCACAATGCGAAGTGGAATTTTAGTTTCTGGTTTAGATGTAGGTATTGATAGTGACATGGTTTCCTGGATGTCTGGTAGGCGTTACGAGCGGCCTCACGCTCCGTCCTCGGGGGCAGGCCCGGCTACCGACGGTGGCCGTATCGTGACTTGTATCATGCAACGTCGGTAGCGAGTCTTTCACCGCAGGATGAGCGCTGAGACCTTCTCGAAATGTCACTTAGAGTAATCTGTCTTCCTAAAAGAGAATTGCCGTTATATCATCGGTCTATGCAGCACTAATACCGGAATAATTATTAGCTTCTGCATAAGTAATTGCTCCACTACCCGGCTGCGCCAGTTTTCGTTGCTGTAGTTCTGATCGTTGATCCGTAGATCTCTGATTTGATTTTTGCTTTAAGTTCTAAAAAAAAACATGTTTTTCTTTTTGACGTTTAAACCCTGCTAAACTACTTTTGTAGTTTGCCAGAAGGTACGTAATGACATCATTATAAAATTCTTTAGCACCGCTGTGATTTGAAACTCGATGAAACGGAAACGAGCGACACTAAAAAGAGTCATACACATACATCTACAGGATTTAGCCTGCCAGAGAATTAGATAGCAATAAAATATTTATTTAATTCACGGGTACTCGGTTCCAATATAATACGATAAATTCACAGACATTAAGCGGACCAAGGATCGACTCCTACGAAATATATATTTAAAATTTTTGTAAAATCAACAACCAATTTTTATACCACTCCAAAAGGCAAAAGAAAGGCAGGCAAAAGACAATACAAAAAAGCGGCATCTAGCGACTCCGAAGAATAAAACACTAATACTAAAAAGTTGACCAAATGTATAGGAAAAGGTGCACTGGAATTCGACGATAAAAATATGGAAAAAATCATCCACCACATTGATAAAAAAGGTGCTTTGTAGTCTCCCACTCTTTTCTACTTTAATTTTCTGAAGGTTCTCACTTCTACCGCGTGTGAATAATTTTTTTATACACCCTAACCAATATTAAAAATGTGAAAGTGCGTTCGTTTGTTTGTCCTTATTTCAGTTCGTAACGGAGCATTCGACCGACGTGATTTTTTGCACAGGGATTATTGAAGGACTGAGATGTGACATAAGCTACTTTTCATCCCAGAAAATCATTTCGTTCCCGTGAGAAAATTGTATATACACTAATTCTGTAACACAATAGTACGACGAGTGTGAAACCGTGAGTAAAAGCTGATGTGTATATAAAAGAGATAATTACAAATTAACACGTATAGATTTAAATTTATGATTACAAAGAAAAGCGCTACACCAGGATAAGATTAAAAATAATAGACATTAGATTTTTATTTAAAAGGGAAGAGACAAAATAGGTGAAATATAACACTGATAAGAAGCAAGCTTAAAATTTTATTGTAATTACGATTTGTTCATGTTTTAAGAGCGTAATTACAAATAAAAAATAATAAGGTTTTTCAGAATTTGCAGTACACTTAATGGATAAAAATAATAAGGTTTTTCAGAATTTGCAGTACACTTAATGGATAAAAATAATAAGGTTTTTCAGAATTTGCAGTACACTTAATAGATAAAAATAATAAGGTTTTTCAGAATTTGCAGTACACTTAATGGATAAAAATAATAAGGTTTTTCAGAATTTGCAGTACACTTAATGGATAAAAATAATAAGGTTTTTCAGAATTTGCAGTACACTTAATGGATAAAAATAATAAGGTTTTTCAGAATTTGCAGTACACTTAATAGATAAAAATAATAAGGTTTTTCAGAATTTGCAGTACACTTAATGGATAAAAATAATAAGGTTTTTCAGAATTTGCAGTACACTTAATGGATAAAAATCACTATTTTAATAAATCTTCGGGCATAGAAATGAAACAGGTCTACGTCTTAATAATTTAGAAGCTCTTGAAATAAAAATAATAAGGTTTTTCAGAATTTGCAGTACACTTAATGGATAAAAATCACTATTTTAATAAATCTTCGGGCATAGAAATGAAACAGGTCTACGTCTTAATAATTTAGACGCTCTTGAAATAAAAATAATAAGGTTTTTCAGAATTTGCAGTACACTTAATGGATAAAAATCACTATTTTAATAAATCTTCGGGCATAGAAATGAAACAGGTCTACGTTTTAATAATTTAGAAGCTCTTGAAATAAAAATAATAAGGTTTTTCAGAATTTGCAGTACACTTAATGGATAAAAATCACTATTTTAATAAATCTTCGGGCATAGAAATGAAACAGGTCTACGTCTTAATAATTTAGAAGCTCTTGAAATAAAAATTTGGTTGTCTGTAAAATCGGTCTACGGACGATAATTTTACGTGATAACGTCACGAGCCGAACGCTTAGGCCAATCGTGCCTCTCTATCGCTTGTTCCGCGCTCTCGAAGAACGCTTAGGCCGAACGCTTGTTCCGCGTCCTCGCTTGCCCGGCTCAGGCGGAACGTGACAACGTGACAATGAGTCATGCTTTTTCGTGAATGCGGCCGGCGTTCATCGATTTATAAGACGTTATCACGTCAAAAATAAATAACACAAATTTATTACATACACATTAAAGTTAAACAAATGGCCCTATTTTAAACACATTCCCCTCCCAATAATTTATACACCTATATTTATCCCCTCTCTCTTACCTCCCTCCCTCACGCCTCCCACAAAAGTCGAATCATCATCTTCTATGCCAACTATAAACACATTGCAACTATATTGTTAATGTGTTTTTTTTATAATACTTATGAAGGTTCAGATTGAACCGAAACCTGTTGGTTTTATGTATTTAATAAAGTGTTATTCAAACTAGGATATTTTATTCTAATTATTATAAATAAGAATGTTACTAGTGTTTATCGTCCTTGAAAGGATGAGCTAAATTCTGGTTCTCATTGTGCAAACCTTCTTAGTCTATTGCAAAACAATTAATAAATGATCATTGTCAGTAAAGCAGACAACTCATGTCTTTGAATTGTTGATAAAAAGATAGTCAATTTAACCAAAAGGAAAAGACATTAAGTGCATTAGCTGCAGTTAACAAATAATTTAATTTGACCTGATTTTTTTCACATCTTTTATCACTCATGCAAGAAGGAAAACTTACTCAGTTACAGATAACCTATCATTATTTATGAAGCATAACCATTAATCGGTTTAACCGTGGAATATCATTACTCACGTTCAAGTAATTTTTTTTTATAAAGAAGGCAATTTTTTCGTTATGAAATCCGAGCAAAGGTCCATATACTGAGATTTTTATTTAGTTCACGAGAAATCATTGAAAAAGTTGAGGAATTTACGAATTAAATCAATTCTGCTTTAAGCATGAACTTACTTGATACGGGCGTATCTAACGAAAGTTTATCATAATTCTTTGGAATTTACAATTTTTCATGTCAGCTAAGTTTCCTTTGTGGGAAAAGGGTGGAGTTAATAAAAAAGCTCGTTAGGATCAAGCATAAATGGGTAAAGTCAAGAATTTTTTATTAAATCTGTGTGAATGGATTTTACTACAAAGTGTACTTGGAAATCACATCTTAACAGTCTCGATCGTGTCCGTAGAGGATTTTTAATTTAATCCTTTTTGACGTGATAATGTCTTGTAAATCGATGAACGCCGGCTGTACACACGGAAAAGCATGACTCATTGTCACGCTGTCGCGTTCCGCCTGAGCCGAGCGTGCAAGTGAGGGCGCGGAACAAGCGTTCGGTTTTTGATGCATCTATCTCTCTTCCACTCCATCGTTGTTATGTGACGTTATCACGTAAAATTATCGTCCGTAAACCGACTTTACAGATAATCAATTTTTTCGACGTGATAACGTCTTATAAATCGATGAACGCCGGCAGCACTCACCAAAAAGTATGACTCATTGTCACGTTGTCACGTTCCGCCTGAGCCGAGCGTGCAAGCCAGAGTGCGGAACAAGTGTTGGCCTAAGCGTTCGGCTTGTGACGCGTCAATCTCTCTTCCACTCCATCGTTATTACATGACATTATCACCGTAAAATCATCGTAAAATTATCGTCCGTAAACCGACTTTACAGACAACCTAATTTTTTTTAAGTGTTTTCAGTAACGAATAATAACATTTTATCTAATACTAGCTGGGTTACCCGGCTTTGCTCAGGACAACATTCGAGAGTGTTTTGGAATGTCCCACAATGATGTTTCCAATTCCCTATTCCCGAACGTTCCACGACATACTCCGCCACTCCTTCCAGACCTTTCTAGAGTTCGTATGCAACCTTCTAGAATTTTCCGGAAGACTGTTCTAGAAATTTCAAGAGGGCGAAACTTCCAGCCCTTGTATCTTCAAAAGCACACCCTTTAGGTAAAAACGGAAACCGTCATCCTGGAGGTGGGGTAGAGATCTACCACACCATATAACTCCCTTGATCGTATCTGAGTTTTTGCGAGCCGCACGTTTTTTTGGACTTTCTTTTAAAATATAAATATTATTTATAGGGCAATATAAATCCTAGGCTGGCCAGGCTATTTAATTGATCGCTAAATCATTGATACGATCCTTTCGTAATTATTTTACGTAGGACGCAGGCTCTATTATTACACCCACTCCCGTACACCTTAATGTAAGAAATAAGCACTGACCATGATCTCAAATAATGGGTCCACTCGAAACAAATTTATGTTCACCTAACTTAGCGAAACTAAGTTCCAGATGTAATGATCATAATGTTCCAAAAAAATATGCTGTCCAAAAAAAATTTATAAATTTTAAAAGCAGTAAAACCAAGAACCCATAAAAATAAAAATTTTAAACATGATAATCCAATTTAGATTCGTGTAATTTGTTGAATTCTTAGTTAATTCAATCTACATATTGTAGCGCTTTATGTATTTGAGTTTGAGAAATAGGAAGGATTTGGTTTAATTTCCCACACAAACATATATGGACTTTTCATTAATTCATGACACTCCGAAGTCAGCGTGTTGTAATAAGAATAATTATTAAATGTCATAAACATGACAAAAATGGTTCTTCAGCTGAAGTAACACACATTGAAACTGTCGTAAGACACGTTAGTATTTACAAATAAATAAATAAAACATAGCGTAGTTAAGAGGAACGTATGCGCGGCCTATGTCGGCCTGTTTCATACAAATCTTAAATTTGGATTTGAGATCAAAATACCCAACCAAACTGAAAAATTATTTTTGTAATCAAAAGGTATATCAAATATCTAGTATGGATTTAAGCAACTTTTTTTTATTTTTGCTTTAAATTATAAGGCCATTGTAGATTTTTGTGTTTCTTGATTTCAGGGGCAACTTGAGCAATTATTTGTTTTTTGTATTTTTTTTTTGTTTCTTATTTTACAAATAAAATGAAAAATAAAATAAAAAATCGTTAAAAATACACTTTTAGGGTAGTAATTTTAATGTAAAAATGACAAATCTTTGTTCCGCCGTAAATAGGTTTTTTTTTAATTTACACCCATCGAAATGATTTTTTATTTATTTTTTATTTCATATTTCATTATATTTCTGTGTTATATATAGTGAAAAAAAGTGTTGTTTTTCATTTACTCACAAATAATTGCCCAAGTTGCCTCTAAAATCATAAAACACAAAAATCTTCAATGGCCTTATAATTTAAAGCAAAAATAAAAAAAAAATAGTTCATATCCGTACTAGATATTTGATATACATTTTGATTACAAAAATAATTTTTCAGTTTGGTTGGGTATTTTGATCTCAAATCCAAATTTAAGAATTGTATGAAACAGGCCGAAAATCTTACAACACTTAATCATAATAATTTTTTACCAATGATCAACTTCCCATTAATATTTTAGAACCTTCAGAGTTTATCACTATATTCGTGATTTTATTCACTAAATAAAATTGTTTACAGTTTAAAAAACTGTGTCATATATGACCCATTTGGGTATGTTTTTGCTTTGGTCCCTTCACTAAGTCCGGCGTTTGGTGAAAGGGTTTAAATGTATGACAAGTACCCACAAGAAATGCATACAATATACTATTAACCTTGTTTACAAATAATATATTCTTGCACAAATTGGTCCACTTATTTATTTTATGTCTGCAACTGAAGCGTTTTCCTGGTCGCATATAAATTTGCTGCTTTAGTAATTTATTGTCAAGATTGTGTGATTTGATGTAGATTTGATTCTAAATTAGGGGATCAAAAATGGAAGAGAAATGTAACTCTACTTCAAGCTTATAGTGTAAACAATTTATTTCTGCCATGATTGGGATAAATTATACATGTTGGTAATATTAATTTTTTTAAATTAATAAATTATATTTGCTTCATCAAACTTCGCAAATCCACTTTGTGGCGTCATTATTAATTTAATGAAAACAAATAACTTTGTGTACACCACCATATAATTAACATTATCGACGTGTTTCAATAACTATGTTTTCTTCGTCAGGATAATAAATAAATATAAAAATGACAAAAGACAAACAATTATAGACGAAAAAGAACATAGACAAAATATTAGAAAGGAGAGGTGATTAATTACTTAAAATATCATATATATTATGCTGTGTTAGTGTGTAAATTTTTTAAACCTTTATTAATATCAAAAGAATGACTTGTTTCTAAAATGTGGTTGGTAAATTCGGAATAATTATTATTATTTAAACATCTTAGATGTTCCTTTACTCAATTTTAAAAACAAGTCATTCTTTTGATATAAATAAAGGTTTTAAAATTTTACACACTAACACAACGGGTATGCAATTAGATAATTTAGAAATTTTAGAAATCAGGAAAAGTGTAAATAGTAATTTAAATATTATAAATAACCAAACGTTTTTTAAAAATAGCCATCTTTTAAATTTATTTTCGTATTAATACCTCTATTTACAACAGTTAATTTTGTTATTTAGACTTCCTGTTTTGTTTTAAAAGATTTTTTATTATATAAATGTAATTTTTACGCATCCTAAAATAATTTTTATATTTTATTTTATATAATTTATGATATTTTAAGTAATTAATCACCTCTCTTTTCTAATATTTTGTCTATAGTTTCTTATTTGTCTGTACTTGTTTGTCTTTTGTCATTTTTATATTAATTTATTATTCTGACGAAGAAAACATAGTTTTTGAAACATGTCGATAATGTTAATCATAAAGTGGTGTACACGAATTTATTTTTTAAATTTAATTAATAAATTATATTTTATATTTACTGCTGTTTATACTTTTTCCACCGCCACAGATTTCCTTGTAAGTGATAACATTCCCTAATAGTATGTCACAGTCCATGTGATACTCACTTTTAAAAATCAGAAATTACAGTATTTGTATATGTATGTCAGTATTACAAATGTGGAGAACCAAAAAGAACATAAGATAAGATTAAGAAAGGTACTCGCACGTGGTTTGGAAATGTAGAGCAAATGGATGGAGAAAGGATTATCAGTGTAGTACGTGAATCAAATACTTGGATTGGGTCAAAAGCTATTATAACAGAAAGGTAATAAGGAAATTGAAAGTATTGTGCGCCAGGCGGATTTGTACTTTGTTTGGGACCTACCTATAGTTCCTATGTTGCATGAAATTACAGTCTGACTTTTAAAATTAGACAAAAATTGAGGGGCTGCAATCATTTAAAATGTTTCAAATGGCATTACCAAGATTCACAGGAAGATTAAAAAAGCACAATGGTCCAAGTGCATATGTTTTACTTTAATCAAATGGTGTTCAGAAATACTAGTAAGTGATGCTTTCCGAAATAAAATGATTTAATGTAAGCTTAACAATTAGCAAGTAAGATAATAACATAGAAGCGCGATTTTTTTTGTTATTTCTGAAATTAAATTAAATTAACAAAATAGATATGCAGGTATTAGCAGTTGCACGATAATAAATAAAAATAAAATTAAATCTCGGATCAAAATTAAAAATAAAAAAACATTTATAATTGAGTTATAATGACTCTCCTTTTATTGTTTATTTACAAATAAACTGCCAAACTCAAATGGGAAGCATAACCTCAAACCTGAACACAAATATTTGTAATTATTTCAAATAATTCCACAAAAACATTGTTTAAATATGTAAAAAAAATTAACAATATTTGTTAACAAACATGAAAAGCTATACCAGTCATTTCAACTGTTCGTTTGTACTAATCTAAACGAAATATGAAAAAAAAAACACAAAAAGATAACGGTCGATTAATAAATTAATAAATTTGACTCACAGATCTTATATGATTTCGCCATAAATTACATGTTATGTATTTTGCCTATCCATTGGTAGAGAAGGAGCCCCAGTTGTTGACCGTTTTTACAACAGCGTTTTTAGAAGGAGACCTCCCATGTCGCAATGTCGACCATTCCGACTGCGATTTCCGCCGTCCATTACTACTATTGACGTTTGCCAGCAATAAATTGATACAGCCGTGGTTTTCACAGATAAAGACGGCTAATGTTTCCGAATCGTGATTCCGAAGGGGTACAGCTGGCACTCTTTATCCGTTGATTAGTTAAGTTCATGTCACAACCGGAATAACCTCTCCAAGTTGTTTATTAGATGATGACAGAGTTCAGAGATCCACAGCCGATGGATTGTTTCGTATTATTTATATGTTTCTCTTCCTTGGCAAATGGAAATATTGCGATACGAAATTTTGATGACGGTAAATGCATAATTGGTATAAGATATCGATGGAAACTTTAATTGCGTTGTGACAGAGAGAATGATTCATGTCGTCATGTTTCAATTATTTTTTTAATTGTTCTTAATCGTGATAACATTAACAATCTCATTCACTGCTTCGGAATGTCAGTTAAGCGAGTGGATGAAATTACTGTGAATATTATCACTAAAATATAAGATTAAAAGTTCACGCATTTGTGGTAGCCTTAATGTCACGGACACAAACAGTTGAGATGGTACGGGCACATAAAACGGAGACCACCAAACCACATAATGAAGCAGACAAAGCTTCATTGACCGTCATGTCCTGGATGACTCAATGCTCCAAAATATCACAGAGAAACAGCCTGGATGAATGCGATACCTAGAACCGAAGAAAATACAGCCTGAGAACGAGAAGTGTCAACCCCAACAGCCTACTTAGGCAATGAGTTGGGACAGTGCAAGGAAGAAAAAAGAAGATTTATTTAGTCGCTGAATTTCGTTACGAACCTGTGAAATGTACAGGAATCTATATTTTAATGTGCACACTGTCCAAGAATTCCAACTACTACAGAGTGGGTGGGTCTGTAAGATCCCCAAATTAAGGAAAAATTTTAGGCTGGAGGCGTTGGGGTGATACTTCGTGATTCATATTTGCTTACTAAATAAGGCTTAAGCCATTTCAAGCATCGTTTTGATTCTGAGAGCAGATAATCATCTTTTCTGAAACGGGCCGCAATATACTATATTTGTCAATTTTCAAACCTAAAATCGACTTCAAAAATACCTTTATTTATAACTTGGTAATGGTCGATTTTTTGTTCCTACGCACTGGTATATAGAGATGTAGATTTTCCGGAATATAGAGATGTAGATTTTCCTTGATGCATTTGAATGAAAATACGTTTTAATCTTTTGCAATTGCTTAATTCGATGGTAAATCCTCTGTGCACACCCCTTCGGGGACACTTAGTTATATTTTGTGTAAGTTGGTACACATTAGTTTCCCTAAAGCAATTGCATACCGCATATATATACGTCGGAAGATCAACTGTCATAGAACCTGCGTTAAGAGCTATTTGTTGTTGTCTTGCTGTACTTGTCAATTTGATTTCAGCATAATAAGTAGATTATAAATATAGATTTAAATGTGGTGCGTCCATTTTGTAGATTGATTTAGTAAGAGGAATGTAGAATACTAATGTATTGTGCCGTTAAAGTTCGCAAGCCTACTCCAAATGCAGAGTGGAAAGGATTGGTCCACGGATTGTACGAGTACTTAACCCTAGCAGACGGAATGTGGCAAGATTCGGATATGGTTTATCGGTGTTCGGTGTTCGGTGTTTGTGCCCGGTCAGCCTCGATGCTAGACGGCCGGGCGAGTCGCGAGTGTGCGGCGTGTGTGCGGTGTGCGGTGCGCGGACAGATCATGAAACGAAAGTAGTTTTCGGATACGTCATTACGAAACAAGCCCACCGAGAGAACTCAATAGCCGCGCCGGCCGAGATTAAAGTCCGCCGCCGGGCCGCGGACCCGCTGTGCCTCCAAACAACCACTTCCTGTAGGATAATAATACATATAAAATACACTGCTGAATACGTACACATGGATTACTTATCGACATGCCATTTCCAGACAGGCACAAGTCAAAATAACTAATATTTCGATAATCACTTTTCTATTATATTTGGGGTTTACTGCTAGATAGGCCTATGTTAAA
Source organism: Glyphotaelius pellucidus (assembly GCA_936435175.1). NCBI lineage: Eukaryota > Metazoa > Arthropoda > Insecta > Trichoptera > Limnephilidae > Glyphotaelius > Glyphotaelius pellucidus. The sequence goes on from OW386542.1 coordinate 9,522,149, forward strand.
TTTTTTAATCGTTCAGGGATGAAGATTGATTGCCGATTTCTTGGCGTAGAAAATGCTTAATCAAATTTTTGCTTTCTATATTAGATAGGTCTCAATTTTACCAATTTTGAGCGCATGTCATAGGTATTTGTAGCATTAAAATAAGTTAGGTTGCAGTTCACATGCTGTAGAAGTGAAAACTAAAGTACATAAGAGTGGGACGGCTACGAAACACCACACAAAGAGGGGACCGATTATTCTTTCTTATTTTTTAGCAGGCTAAATCCTATGGATGTAGTAGTGTTATAAAATCTAAATCTTATAGATGTAATAGTACTCTCTTTAGTCGCTTTTTCGTTTGATCGAGTTTCAAATCACAACGGTGCTAAAGATGTTTCACTTTAAAAAATCAGATTTTTCAATTCAGGGAGGAGTGTAACCTTCAGAAACTAAAGTAGACAAGAGTGGGGAGGCTACGAAGCACCGCACAGTCAGCGTGACAAATTCGATGACGGTAGTACCTATCTCAAAAAGTCGTTTTTGGACTTATTACTGTATTAATTTGTTATACTGCTTTATGCACCTACAATCGACAAGCTGTATATTTGTTAAGTATTATATGTTTAATATATGTATATCTTTGACGTAGATGTCAGCGTGACAAATCCCATGACGGTAGTAGCTCAAAAAGTTATTTTTGGACTTATTACTGTATTGATCTGTGAAACCGCGTTATGTACTTACAATCGACAAGCTGTATATTTGTAAATATTATACTTTTTACGTAGATGTCAGCGAGACAAATTCGACGACGGTAGTAGCTCAAAAAATCGTTTTTTGACTTATTACTGTATTGATCTGTTATACCGCTTTATGTTTCTGCAATCGACAAGCTGTATATTTGTAATGTATTAAATGTATAATATTTGTATATCTTTTACGTAGATGTCAGCGCGGTAAATCCGGTGACGGTAGTAGCTCAAATAGCCGTTTTTGGACTTATTACTGTTTTGATCTGTTACAACTGTGTACCTACTGTTACTTTGTGTATCTGTTACTTTGTGTACCTATAATCGACAAACTGTATATTTGTAATGCCATTATATGTATCACTTTAATGCTGGTAGTTTTTTTGCTGTCTTATCTCACTGACTTCCTCATTGGCGAAGTGTCGAATCCGTTGAATAAGAAAACAGGCAAGGGTTAAATACGCAACGGCTGGATGGGCGGAGTTGAATTAGCATTTGCGGTGCGAATGGTTCCCATTTAGATTGATTCAATAGCGTTACATATTACTTACGCCTCAGGTCTCAAGCCATCGCTCACGGTTCTTATAGAAATTTACTTACATTTAACATTGCATGACAAGAAATATTATCTATTATCAGATTTTATATTGAATTCCTTTAAAAAAAATTGAGCGTACTATATGTACTTCACCAGGTTTCCTTCAGGTCAGAATAATCAGACAATCATAAGTGAACGCCTTAAGAGTAGCTCGTAAGTAATTTTTAATACATCTATTTGAATTTCACTTTTGTTTTCTTGATTGATTGAATAAGAATGAAGTGGAAATAGTAGAATTAGGAGTGGAAATTAATCTACCTCAGACATCCGATCGAGTTGAAACTCAGCAGATAGATTCGTTGTCGATGACAATGCATTCTGTCAAATCTGTCTTCATAAATTCTAAGAAATTAAAGCTAACATACATAATAAATGTCGAAATTAAAACTTAACATACATAATAAATGGGATGTAAGCCATTCTGGATTTAGCGCAGTTGATAGAGTTGTCGATTTTAGTTCCTGGGGAAGAACGTTCAATTCTCTGTCAAAACAAAAAATACGAGTGTGCTTTAGACTACACGACTGAAATAGAACTTCTAAGAGAGGAAGAGAGAAAGAAAATGTGCGCGCGCGCTGCTCTCTCTTGCTCCTGCAGTGTGATACAGACAATAGGCCTGCACTGTGTCTTAGATATACGAAAAGTAACTGGCTATGAGAGAAAGAGAGAAAGAAAATGTGTGCTCGCACCTCTCTCTCTCTCTTGCCCCTACAGTAATATACGAAACGTAACTCTATCTCTTTCTATCTTCACTAACTTATATATCGCGTAATAGGTCACGCATTCATCAGCTTACTCCCTAAGTCAAGCGTACGTTAAGAAGTTTTACTTCAAAAAAATAATAGTAAAAACACTAATATTGCTGCTCCTAATGTTTGGAGCCGGTCAGTTTATGACATCCCCAATTGGGGTATTTTACGTAGCTGAAGGTAGCGAAAATGGGAAGAATGTGGACGAGAAACAGGTGAAAAGTACCCGGTATTCAGATCTTGAAACCAAACACGACTGAGAAGGGGGCAGGGGATAAGGAAGAAGAAGGTGGAGAATGACCTAACTCATCAGTTCTAGTTACTAAACACGGCGTAATTTGGATCTACAGATTCTTTAGGATGCAGTGTGATAGAAAAATTACACTTTATATTGATAAATTGAAAAAAAAGGCGAAAAGAGAGAAAAATATACAGAAAGTCATCAATTAAGTAAGTAAGCATTGTGGCTCCCTTATCATTCTTTTCTGATAAGGTATTCATGACCAATGATGACATTAAACAAAACATTTTGTAAAATATATACGTATAAACATAATTCATATTTTTTAAATTAAAATAAGTATTTACTGGTGTATATATAGAACTGCAAGAAAAACAAATGGAATCAAAACAACGCTCTTCTGGTTAATTCAATTGTTTCTGATATATATACAAGACCAATGAAGATTTTAAATATAAATTTTTGTAAAATGCATATGTTTTAACGTAATTCATATTCTTTTTATTACAATAAGCATTTACTGGTAAAAGTATAGCTAGAAATGCAAGATAGGCAAATGGAATCAAAACAACGCTCTCATTGTTATTTCAATTGGTTTTAAGTTCATTGTTCACGATTTTGCAATAACAGATCAAATCGGTTAAGATAAATGGTTCCATGAAAATTCTTTCGGTTCATTCATTAGAATAGACAATGATATCAAGATCAAATGGTGATTGCTTAGCGGTAAGCGTACCTCGGCTTCCCAGGTATGGGGTACATGGTCCACTCAGACATCTAGTAATTCATCTAAATTCTAATTTAACAAAACATGGCCAGAAACATGAATTATTGAGTAATGAACGACCATGCACAGTGAAAAAAATTTACATCATTGCAGTCACGTCCTACAACATTTCCTGCGATTTTCTAGAACTTGTACATTTTGTTTAATACTTTTGCATTCGGTATTTAATGACCATTTATAAGTAAAACATGGACGTCCTCATCGCGTTTTTTTTAAATTAGTTACACACTAACGTTAAAAAAAATTCTCAATTTGGGAGGCGCGTATGGGTACCACCGCCCCGGGAACCATTTATTGGATAACCAACACCTCTACCATAGGTCACCCCAAGTAGTTTGCTGCGTTTGGTGACTTAGCAGGGATGCTCAGGTTCATGGGGTGAGGTTTGTTCGGGTCTTGGCGGCGGATGCGTCTGCTCACCAGCTGTATGGCAGGCCGGATCGGGAAAGAGTGGTTGAGGGAGTTCCTTTGACTTCTCCAGCTTACTCCGCAGTGGGAGGGAGGGATTCATATGTCCGTCACTCCTGGACACACTGAGCCCCAGCTTCCTACCCATACCTAATACCCTTTTCCTTCCCAGAACTTCCTCTACTTCCTTTCCTAAAAAAAGACTCTCCACATAGCATCCCCAAAGATGAGAGGCCCTGAGGAGAAATATTTTCCTCCGAGCCTCCTGTGTGTAGCTAATGCAAAAAAAAACACAGGAGATCCTGAGGAAAACAATTTCTCTCGGGGCCTACATCATCTTTGAGTATGCTGTGTGGAGGGTCTTTTTAGAGAAAGTTCTGGGAAGGAAAAATACTTGAGAGATAGTTAAGAACCTGGAGGTCAGTTGGTCCTGGATAGATCGAAAGGATTTCATCAACCTCAGTCTCTCCCAATCTGGTCCGCCGTGCAGGAGGTGCGCAAAGGCACCCACCGCCAAGACCTTAACAAACCTCACCCCATGAACCCGGGCACCCCTGCCAAGTCGCCAAACGTAACGAACCACTTGGGGTGACCTATGACCGGGGTGTTGGTTAAGTTATACCTATGTATGAAGAAATTGACAGTGATTCTTTGAATGCTATTTTAGACATTCCCCACGAGATTTTTGATCTATTTTAAACGAGTCGCGTTTTATTAAACAACCTCTATTCCAGAGGTGCCAATATCTTTTTCTGATTTTTCCATTTCCAGATTTTCGATTGAGTTTCGCTAATATTGTCTTTATTCAATCAAATGTGAAGAAAAAAAATCATTTAATCTTGTAGATAGTCACGATATCAGGTATGCGAATATTTTGTTTAATTTTGAATGATTTTATGAACGTTTTAATCAAAGGCTTTTGTAAAAGCTAGTATATCTGAAAACAGTCGCAGGTCGCCTCAGGCCACAAGGAATTATGTTGTTATCTTTCACTGTTTTGAACGGAACGTATTATTGTTGGCAATAATTATTATATAAACTCGGACATAATAATGTTATAGCATGGACAGAATCCGGTATCAATGGCTTTGAAATGCGAAAAAAACTTTTTAAACTAATGAGTTCAACCTATTTTACTAGATCAAATAATTAATAATAAGTGGCCATGAATTTCATAAAAAGTAAACGAATAGCCACAAACTCTGTCTACAGGTAGATAAAATATATGTAAGACACAAGACAGAATGGTGAAGAAACACAATCCCCTTGTAAATATTACTTTATTAAATTGAATGGTGAAAAACTTGTCTTATTATGAGTAGGTATAGTTAATGACTTAACTTTACCAACTCCTCAAAACAATACTCATTTTATACATTTTGTAGTTTGTCAACCCATAATAGATATGGAATCATTGTTTGGGGAGGAGCAACAATTTCATCGGTCATACAGAAATCACACAAAAAAACCATCTTAAAAAAAATCGAATGCAGTTCACACGCGGTAGAAGCGAAACTTCACGAAAACAATCTCAACCAACAGGAGCCTTGAAAAGTGATGTCATAATTAAAGCGGCCAATGAGCGCAGTTTGACAAATTGCATTGATTAAAGAACAAAAAGATTATTTTACAAACATTTTATAACATGAAAGAATAAAACATAAACACGTAACACGTAATATCATTATAAATCATGCGTCATTATATAGAATCATACCTCATAATTTAATTTTTTTTCAATACTGCCTTTATGTATTTTATTAAAATTCTTCTTATTGAATTTTGTATTGTAAAATGGGGGCCTCAGTACGAGTAAGTCACCCAGTGTGGCCCACATTACCAAATAATGTTGTAAAATGTAATTTTTTTGTACCAATATAAATAATAAATAAACGTAATATACCATTGAAAGACAAGTCTTTTTCTATTTTTCTGTGTCTTGTTCTCTTTCATATTTTCATTTAGATTAAAAATGTTATCTTCTTCTTCAATGATATATTACGTTGATGGGAATAACCTTCAAAAGTTATAAAAAGAGAGTTTTTCTTATAAAAAATTGAATAAATAAACGATTCACCAGTACGTTAAGGCTCCGTTATAAGCGTTTAAGAAGAAGAAGATTACTGAATTAGTTTTTAAGAAATATATTATGTAAATATGAATGATAGAGTGAGCGCGCTAATATTATAAAAACGATTACAATGAAGCGAAACGTAAACGAATAGGCGAAATGAATAGGCGTACGTTGAAATTAATAAAACACAACTTACTTATTTTAAGCAGCATTTAAAGAAACACTTTGAATTTTTTCATACCTGTACCATGTTAAATAGCAGAACTAGGTGTGTTTTTTATAATTTTCGGAGAACACTTTGAGAATTTGATGTCTCAATAAAGATTATCTCAAAAAAATCATGGTGAATTTTAAGGGCTTTAAAACTTAAGATATTCAAGGATAGTTTATTTTATGAAATTTAGAATGTGTTTTTTGAAAAATCTAATAAGTTAAATAGTTAAAGTCGGTACCTACACATTTATTTTTAATCTGTAGGCAGGTCCGCTTAAAAATAATAGGGAAGGAATAAAGTACAATCAGAAACAATCTTCAGTACCTACCTAATACCCTGTAAAAAAATAAGTTACTTCGTAAACCGTTTGAGTTGATAATATTTGCAACGGTACCGAAATAATCGAAGGGCGACAAGTGGAACCTTATCAACCGAAGTACAAGGTCTCAATATGCTAGACTTGTTTTAAGTGCTCCTTGGCGGAAAACTCGTTTCCGACATGCTGTTACTTTGGATTAACTGAAACAATACTATAAAAGTTATGTAAATAAATGTAAATGTGTTGTGAACTTAGCAGTTATTTATTTTATGACCCGGTTTTGCCCGAGTTTTAAGACTCGGGGAGAGGCCACAATCTTTAGAGAGGTAATAGTATTATTTCTCGACTTCGCCCAATATTTCAATACTCTCTTTTCTTATGACGAACATGATTTTTCAACATGAGGAGAAAACCGGGTGGCATTTAGTCCATATGTATTATATGTATTCTGTATATATATGTATTTCACAATTTCATCTCTGGATTTTGACCCTAGTGACAATATTTTTCAATATAATATATATATCAACCATTAGCTTATCGGCACGTTTTGTTTTTTTTGATAAGTTACTTCTAGTAGGAGTTAGACCAGCCAAAAATTCATTCAATTGCCTGGTTTTATGGCATCAAAAGATGTTCAGTGTAAAATTAGACAACGTATTTTTTTGAAGTGAAAACTTCTTAAGCACAGCTGTGATTTTAAATTCGATGAACCGAAAAAGCGGTACCAAAAAGATACAAACAAATACATCTATAGGATTTAGCCTGCGAGAGAATGATATAGAATAATCCAATGAATTATTTCGTTATTCTCTTAAAATTTTATAAAAAAACTAGCTGACCCGGCCACGCGTTGCTGTGACATGAAATCGATACAGAACGCCATCTACTGGATAGTTACGTAACCTAGATAACCAAGTGTTGTGTCGATAAATTAACTCACACCGCCATCTGTAAGAAACTTAGGAACTTACAAATAATTACAAAGCATTGTCCTATAACAAACATTAAATGAACATTTCATTTGCAAAAATAAATATTTGTCAAAAATCGAGAAAAAAAACTATCCTCTCTTTTTAATTGGACCAAATTACACACAGTAAGCCAATTTCATCAAAATCGGTTAAGTAGTTTCGAAGTTTATCTCGAGCAAAGAACGATATAAGATATTAAAGGGTTGGGGTCAGGGGGTGGTTTGATCTTTACTCGGCTAAATGATCAGGGACGACACGTAAAAAAATATTTTTAGTTTTTTATTTTTATTATCATGGAGACTAAAATTTCATTTGATTTTTTTTTTCGGCATCGCTGGTTGAAGGTTGTCAGATATGTCCTGTTACACCCTGCATAGTTCCTACGAATTATAAAATTATAAAAATCTACTTATAAAAAAATATAAAATTCAAAGTAGCGCAACGCTCCGTTTCTGTCAAGTGCTTTTATTTATTAGTTCTACATTAATTAAAAAAAAAACAGGAAATAATAAATTACAAGTATTGTCTATTATGTTATTAGCTCTAATTTTTGCCCACGCATTAAATCATCTGATTGTTCAAAAAATTAAAAGTATCTCACGCAAATCCAATGGCAAGACGTAGGAAGTTGTGTACTCATTTAAACCATGTATACATGGCGTTCGGAAACAAATAGTACAAGCGTGATACTGGTGAATCTACATTACATTTGAGGCTGATTTTGCGCAATAGCTTTTGTGATTTAAGCTCTCGGTTTAGAGTACCTACGAAGTCCGAGTTTTTTATGTCAAATTTGAAAAAAATCGATTAAATTGGGAAATAAGAAGCTTCAAAAATTATTATTTTTTTTTAATAAATCGATAGTAAAACTATTCAAAAATATATTCTGAAAAATTCAAACCAAAATTCCACGCCGTTTAAAAGTTATTAAGGGTTGTTTCAAAAAATTTGATGGATACATCAAATATTTGATGTTAATTTTACGTTCTGTGTAAGTTCTATTCAAGTTCTGTGATTATTTCAGTTTTGTGAAGCAGCTGTCCTATAACGATATAATAACAGAACTTGAATAGAACCTACACAGAACGTGAAAATCAACTTCAAATATTTGATGAATCCATCAAATTTTTTGAAACAACCCATCCTAAGTGTTTGAGTGAGTGTTCCTCGGTCGAATTACTACCACTTTACTGTTACTCTTATTTTCAAGCGCGTTTTTCTCGAAACTATTTTTTTCGAATTTGTGTAACCTCTAGCTCCTACATTTTTTTATCAATCATTATCAAACTCAGCACTTAGTTTTTTTTTTAAATATAAGTACACTCTGTTTGAATTTCAATCCTAAACAATTTTTTTATTTTAACAATTTTTTTTATTGTAAAAAAAAAATTTCAATTTTTTTGTGAAGATTGAGGTTCAAATAGAAGAAAAAAAGTAAAAAAAAAAAAATGAAAAATTGATTTTAGATGAAAATTGTGACCTCCAGAAATTACACAAATTGCCCAGCCGAGTGGAGACTTACAATGCACGGCAGCTGATATCGCCGTTATTTTTTTAGGAAAATATTTGAAAAATTTAGAATATACTCTTGAATATATGTGTAAAAGGACCTCAAGGTATAAATAAAATATATATATTCCTTATGTGTTAAAACAAAATCATGAAAATTTTAATATTTAGTATTTGAAGATTATATAAAACACTCTTAGTACTCATACATAAAGTATAAGTTAAGCAGCCAATAAAAAATGCATTAAGAAAATGAAGATAATGTTGGTAGTTCTTAGTCGACGTATGATACAGTTAAATATGGCCGAAGGGGTTAGGGCCAAATTAGCCCAATGGTTAGAGCAGAGCCTCGTCAAGGCTAAGGTCCTTATTCAATTCCTAGGCGTGATATTTCTGTTTCAAATTTTCTTCAATGAAATTGTCTTCAATGATTAAGAATTATTATTAATCGACTTCGAAAGTAATGTAGTACCAGTAGTGTCCAAACACCGTGTATAAGGAAGTTAAAGTACATTTGCAACCTTGAAAGCGAATAGATTTTCGATTTAATATCGTTTAAGTTAATATTCTGAGTATTGTTGGAGTTTTGTTCTAGTGTATATTCTTAATACAATGAGGGAGCTTTGTGAAGATCGTGGATATCATTCACGCTTTGTCTATTCGTGAATACTTCTACCATTGCAAAGTGAAGAGCAGTCAACTAGAAAATCAGCAATGAGCATGCATCACTCGATTCCCATGAAAAATAGCACGAATTAACTTTGAAGGCTTAAGATGGGCACGCAAACTGAAGATAAAGTTATTTTGCTGATGGCTCAGTTGTGACTTCTCCTTCTTTCTCATAAATAACGCTTGTTTCGGAAAGAGAGATTACAACAGAGCTCTCAGTAACAGGACCTTAGGTGCGATGTATTGCGAATGTACGCTTCGCGGGTTTTTTTAGGGCAGTGCTCTAGAAACCAAATAACGAAAATACTTAATTGAAGAAGAAGATAACAATAATAATCTAAACGAAAATATAAAAGAGAACAAGACACAGAAAAATATAAAAAGAAAATGGTTGCAACTGGGACTCGAACCCAGACCTCTCTTCTAACAGGGACGTGCGCGTTAACCAATTTCGTTATTGCCATCTTCTGTCAAACCGTCATATTTGGCAATCTCGTATTTCAAATTTTAGAATTAACAATATTTTTATTTCTTTTTCCGATTCTGATCGTCTTACTATAAATGTGTGATTTTTATATTTTCATTCATAATTATTGATTTGAAAGGCTGCATTTTCCGAAATGGTTGCAACGGGCTACAATGTCTTTATGACATTGAAAACGCCACTGGCTGGTAAGACGGCTATCACCAACGTTGACCGGCGTGACGTCAACGCCGGTGAATTCATGAACAAAAAGGAACATATCGTTTTGGCGGCAAATCGAAAATGGAACATTTTAAAACTTTATAGGATTTTTTCTTCATATTTTTCGAGAATAAAAAATCAGTGAAAATACTTAATTTTTGCGTTGACCTAGGTCAGGTTTAAAGTTTTCTCAAGAGTTTTTGTTTTTTATTTTAATTAGTCTGAGAATTCTATAAATGAGTCAAAGGGACCAATGCAAACTTCGGTTAGGTTGGATTTCTATTTTTTGCCAGCTCTATGCCAATCGATTGAAATTAAAAATTATGCTAAAAAACAATTCCTTAAAATAATCATAACTTTTAAAAACAAATTAAAACAATTAATTGAATAAGTACAAATTTACACAAATATTTGATACAATACAGCACGTACGTTCAGCAATTTTAATTCCAAACAATGCTGGTAGGAAAATTAATTCCACGCAATAATAATAACTTAACAATCGACTAAATACCACCTTCGATTTTAGATCATGTTACCAACTTTATGCGAATATTGTAAACTCGTATTCAAAGGTCATTTTGTTCAATGGACCTGATATTATGATAGGCAATAGTAATACTTATAATAATAACAATAATATCGTAAGAAATGTACAATTAATGCAATATTATTATAAAGCTTGTAGTTTTTATGTGTCATTTTAAATGGGTAAGTAAATATTATAAAAAGGTACTTTTATTGTTTTACCGCGTAGGAGTTCCTGCTACTCACAGTTAATCAAAGCATGACATTCTTATTATTTGTGTGTTTTTTATATGTATTTAATTATTAAGGTCCTAATCCCCTTTCACGTAACGAATGTAAATTGAACTCAAAACAAAACTTAAAAATAAAAAATATTTTTAAAATTAATTGGTTTTCTGTAAAGTCGGTTTACGGACGACAATTTTACCTGATAACGTCATATAATAACGATGGAGTGGAAGAGAGATAGATGTATCACAAGCCGAACGCTGGTTCCACGCTCGGCTCAGGCGGAACGTGACAATGAGTTTTTCGTGAGTGCAGCTGGCGTTCATCGATTTATAAGACGTTATAAGGTCGCGGGATCAAATTCCGGCGCCGGCGTGGCAAATAAATTTTATTTGATTAATTTGGGTTATTTCACAATTTATTCATTTAAAAAAATATTTAGTATATTTGCGGCACGTTCCAGAGTGAAAGATACTCTCAGCATCGCCCTGGTGCAAGACTACCATTTGGAATTGAAACGTTGCTTGAAATGGCTTTAGCTGTGTTTGGTGACCAGATATGAATAGCCAGGTACTTCCCACCTTCCTCTTCCCCATCTCTTTCCCCTCCCCACTACCTTTAGCCTCACAACATACCCCAACTGGGGAGGCCATAGTCTCACCGGCTCCAGACGGGAGCAGTTGGAACTCTTGTGCGGTATTCATATAAAAAATTGGTTGTCTGTAAAGTCGGTTTACGGACAATAATTTTACGTGATAACGTCATATAATAACGATGGATTGGAAGAGAGATGAGTCACAAGCCGAACGCTTGTTCCGCGCGCTCGGCTCAGGCGGAACGTGACAATGAGTCATGTTTTTTCGTGAGTGCAGCCGGCGTTCATCGATTTATAAGACGTTATCACGTCAAAAATATATACATTGGTTAAATAGGTTACGTTAGGTTAAATAATGGGTTCTTCTTCGTTAACGGTTTTTCAAACAAACAATTTTATGTCAAAATAGTCGGGTCTTCTAAATGAATATTAATAACAATATATTACTTGCTTATAGCCTACCAAACGGGAGACAAATATAAACTTAAAAGTCCCATTTTACTGCCAGTATTGCAGTTGAATACATTATATATATTTTTGATTGTAGCAATAACTACTGAATCCGTGGAAAGTGCAACTTGCTATTCATCAGACCGGAAAGTACGTCCAGATCAGTCAATAGTTATAAATGTACGATATAATAATTGTTTCCGTTCGCCTCTGAATAGTAAAAACTGCCAATTAAATTGGCTCACAAGCTTTTCTCCTACAAGTCGGTCCACTGAACAGAATATCAGTAGTTTTCACTTTCTAATATTAGAAGATAATCGTTATCAATAATTTACAGTGGTAAATGCCGTGAAATTGTTTGTTCTCTTCAGAATCGAGCAGTAGTAACACGTCTTTTTAATAAATTTTACACGAAAGTTGTTTACTTTGAGCTTTTCAAAAAAAATAATATTAGCTTCTCATCTCTTGTAAGTCATCTTGGGGATGTTGTGTGGAGGGTCATTTTAAGGAAGGGGAGGAGAGAGCTCTCAGAAGAAAAAAGTTTTTGAAGTGAAACTTCTATAGCACGGCTGTGGATTTGGATTTCGGATGAAACGGAAATGACGATTACTGCACCTGCGACGCATCAACTGTGCTCATCGGCCGCTTTGATAATTATGTAATTTTTAAAGGCTCTCCTATTGGTTGAGATACGAAACGGAAATTATGCAAGGTCTGCGCTCATTGGTCGCTTTGATTATGACCTCTCTTTTCAAGTATTGGCTTAGATCGTTTTGGTAAAGTTTCGCTTCCACCGCGTGTAAATTGCACTCGATTTATTTTTATTTTTTATATTAGCTTCATTTCCTCCTCGACCAGGCTCTGACAAAAAAAATTCCCTCAGTGCGTTTGTCATCCTTGGGGATGCTATGCGGAGGGTGTTTTTAGAAAGGAAGGAAAGGAAATTCTAGGAAGGAAAAAGGTATGAGGGGTGGGTAGGAATCTGGGGTCAATGTGTTCAGGAGTGACGGACGTATGAATCCATCCCTCCCACAACGCGATGGTACAAAGCGATGGGTCGAGAGAGTCCGGCCGGAAATATCTACGTTGGGTCTCCCTCAACCTGTCTCCCAATCCAGCCCACAGCGCAGTAGGAGCATTTCGAACGCATCCGCCGCCAAAACCTAGACAAACCTTATCCCATGAACCCGGGCACCCCTGCTAAGTTACCAATCATAGCGAACCACTTAGATTGACCTCTGGCAGGGGTGTTGATTATCTGATAAATGGTTTCCGGAGCGGCGGTACCCACACCCGCCTCCCAAATTAGGTGGGCGGTTTGTATGAGAAGTGGGTAAGAATCTAAGGGTCCAGGAGTGACGAATGTCATGCTGAGTCATGCTGGACAGTTCAATAAGTCTACCTCAACCATTCTCTCTCGATCCAACCCGCCACGCAGTAGGCATGCGGATGCATTCGCCGCAAAGCCCTAGACAAATCTTGCTGTGTTACCAAACATAGCGAACTTACTTGGGCTGACTATGGCATGAGGTTATCCAAAAATAATCCCCGGGCTGCGACGGTACCCATACCCTCCTCCCAAATTAATACATAAAATATACATGCAATAAGCCATCATCTAGAAAAACAGTTTAAGGACGGGTTGTTTCAAAAAATTTGATGGACTCATCAAATATTTGATATTAATTTTCACGTTCTGTGTAAGTTCTATTCAAGTTCTGTTATTATTTCAGTTTTGTGAAGCAGCTGTCCTATAACGATATAATAACAAAACTTGAATAGAACCTACACAGAACGTGAAAATCAACTTCAAATATTTGATGAATCCATCAAATTTTTTGAAACAACCCATCCTAAGTTTTTCAATCAGCGCAAAATTCTGATCATTTTAACAATTTCCGTTTCAAATTTTGATCAAATTCAATCAATAATACTTTACGTTCTACTCACATTATTTAATTAAGGGCCGTCTGTTTCAACGCTCGCTACAGTAAAAGTAAAACAAAAAGCAGTTACTTAAGTTAAATTTCACCAAAATGCGTTTTTCAATCAATTTGACTGCTTGTTTTACGTTACTTTTAACTTTTGTATTTACTTTCCGAAAACCGATAGTTACTCTAGAGTTACTCCGCCGTATTGGCATATTTGACAGTTCACAGAAATTGCGCGCTTCAACATTCAGTAATCATGATAAATATTGTAAAAGACGATGATAGTGACGACGAATTCCTCATTCAATATGTCTTGCAGCGAAATCCAAAAACATTTTGACCCCGCGTCAATAATATGGTCATTTGAGACGATCCCGAATTTTTGGCGTCAAATTTGTTACGCATCAAATGCAAGGACACATTACAACTACTGGAAGGTAAATTCGCCACCAATTCATTCAACTTCGAGATTTCTTTGTCCGAGAAATTGCTGGCCTTGACTCTGTAATAATAAAATATAAAGCCATGTCATTAAACAAGTAAAACAACATAGTTGTACTTATTTACATATTTTGCCATATTTATAGTTGAATTAACGAAGAACGGGAAACAAAATAAAATGCGGCCGTATGTTTTGACAGTACCTCTGATACTTAGTTTATGGTATGGCCGCACCAAAAAATAGTGCGGTGCATTTTTTCACGTAATTCCGGGGAATAATCTGCCTTTTAGACTGGCCACATTGACAACTATAAATTTAGCGAAAATACACTTGAAACAGCGCGCGGTCCAATTTAACGTCCTCGTTACTTTAAAAGACAGTTAAAATTTAACTTTAGAAACTTTCTGTTGAAACAGACGGCCCTAAAGTATCCATAATATTCTGAGCAATATTTTGCTTTGCATCTCCTTAAACTGAACAAATAAAATTTTTAACATCTTATTAATAATAATGAAATTCGTGTGACCTATTTTCGTATTCCTTTGTTATCACTTATCACGAAAAAATGTATATCTACCTATTGATGTAAACACGCGTGACGCACGATTATGAATCGCTAACGAAATCGATAACTGAAGTTTACCAACTTGAGGTGACGACAGATCGTAGTAGTAATAATAATAGTAATAATTATTATTACACTCACACCAATGTGAGATGACCGTTAAACATTCCTATCAATAATTATTCCACTCTACCAAAGATAGTTGAAGACAGATCAACGACGAGCCGCCTGGTTCAAATAACGACAAACTACTTTCAAACGTTTGCGGTTTATTGCGCAAACCGTATTCAAAACCATTTTTCAATACGAGTGTCTCTAAACAAAAACGTAAACTAAAACCGAAAACTTAATTTTTCGTGCAACGAGTTGACCGTAAAGTTACCGATCGAAATCAATCATGCGTAACAAGTGTAACTAGCAGTATTTATAGCAGTAATAGATAAGATCGGTACGAACAATATTCAGATATGTAGAGAATCTGGGATAAAATCGTTTCACTTTTGTCGAATGACATTAGCGACCTGATATGGCTCGTGGTGCTCGAATAGTCGCTCACTCTGATTACCTCATCTATTACGCTGGCAGCGGCCGATCTGACTGAGACCTGCCGCGTTTATCTCGTACATGTTTTGACAGCTACCTTCTAAGCCTCTCAGTGACACAAATTCCCGACCATTTCGCCGTTTTGCAAAAAAAACTACAATCACATCTCAAATCGCCAGCATCATCTCATTACTCGCTTATTGTATTATTCGCAAAGCATCTTTTCGTGGTGAAATGGACGATTTGCCTGCTTAACTTGAGCTAATATTTGTATTTTTGCACGGGTGTGCAAATACACAAAATAAAAATTCCATCGTCAACGGTGAATCGCTGTGATAATGTTCTCATTTTGGCCATAAAAGTTGCCTCATAAAGCATAATAGGATTATAAAACGACTATGCAAATGACAAGATTATTTAAGAAGTAGGAAAACAGTGTTGTTGTTCTTCGAGAATATAGCTAGAGTAGTAGGGGTACACAATATCACAATATCGTCGCCTTAGTTCGTATTTGTCCAATAAACCATTAGAAAATTTTACAGGAGGAGATGGTTTTCTGTCATTATTTCAATGAAACATTATGATAAGTGTTTAAGATAAAGCTATTTTCTTAAAGGTAGAGGTCTCATTAGTTTAAATAATTCTTAGTTAAGAAATAAGCTATCATTTTTTATACTTTATTTTTAATTTTAAAGTGGAGATTGAACAAAAACTGAAATGGTCTGTTGGACAAATAAAAACTGAGATATCACAATGTACATACAGCCTCGTCTGTAAGAGGTTTTGATGGTCATAGGTAATATATTATTAACAGCGTAAAATACGAAACCATAATCACTCTAAGCTGTTTTAAATAAGCACCAACAGTGGTTAACCAATTTATAAACGAAAATTGCACAACTTGTTACTGGTGCAGGCAGAAAATCGGCCGGAATTCACTTTCATTGCATACTGCGGCGGCAGAACACTTGTTCTTGCAGGCCACCACCAATCACCTGACTTATAATAACTCCAAGTTATTTCAAACATTTCCTTTCTTTTACTTTGTAAAATGAAGTCAGCGGGCCTCGACTTTCTACGAGTTTTTTAAAGTCAAAATGTGCAATGCGTGGTGCCCATTTATATTCTCTCGCAGAACCATGTTTTTGGTAGTCAAATGCTCTACATTTTTTTTATACTGTTTTGTTATCATTTATTGGAATATTGTTATTTTTTGCGTCAATATTATTATCTTTATTACTTCTTTAAGCGTAACTCTTTTTAATGATAACACAATACATTAATAAAAAGTTGAATCTGAATAATAGGCTACAATTTAGTCACAAATAGGTCACCTCGAGTGGTTTGCTTCGTTTGGTGACCTAGCAGGTGAGGTTTGTCCGGATTTCGGTGGAGGATACGCCTGTCCACCAACTGCGTGTCGGGCCGGATCGGGAGACCTTTTTACCTGTCTAGCCGCACTCTTTCGGCTCATCGCCTTGTACCGCAGTGGAAGGGATGAATTAATATGTTCGTCATTCCTGGACACCAGATTTCTGCCCAACCTTCATACCTTTTTCCTTTCCAGAATATTCTCTCCTTTTTTTCCTAAAAAGACCCTTCACACAGATAACATAGGCCCTGAGGGAAATTATTTTACCACAGGAAGTCCTCCTGTGTGGTAGAAGAAAAACCTTCAGAAAACTTAAGTAGACAAGAGTGGGGAGGCTACAAAGCACCGTACAAAGAGGAGACCTATTATTTTATCTTATTTTCTCTCAGGCTAAATCCTATATAGATAATAATTGTTGGATGATTTTTATAGCGCCATTTTCGTGAGGAAGGGCTTTATTTGCATGTGTTTGTCTCTTTTAGTGTCGTTTTTACGTTTCATCGAGTTTCAAATCACAACGTAGCTAAAGAAGTTTTCACTTCAATAATTTTGTTTGAAAAAAGTTACATACATATTGTTTTGAAAAATATAGAAAATTTTAAATGTAAAGGCATGACCCTGCTAATTATATGTGATTCGTATTATTAGAAATATACCTACAGACGACTAGGGTTTATAAAGCGGGTTAAAGTGAAAGCATTTTGCTGTTTGCTTTATAAGACGAGATGATTTCTGAAGACAAAGATTTCGCTATAAATAGAACACTATATCGCAACAAGCGATTCAAATTTATCTGATAAATCACTCTGTTAGATTTTCACGGTCAACAGTATTTTCGTTATTTGTTTTTGGGGTGTTATGCCGTGTTGCGCTACCTCCTTCTTTAGCCAACGTTACGGACAGCGTTAAAGTATCCACCACCAGGGCAGATGTGTAATTGTTAGTGTTAGTGGTGAAATGTGTGCTGATGTACTTGGAAGCAATACCGTGTTGCCAGCACCTCTACGAGCTGGTATTACAGTATACTTCAGAACGGTTGTAGATTTCACTGTATCCGTAATCAGGCGTGGAACTGGTTCCAATAAACCTGTTCCTTGAATCCACGGTCATCTAGTGTAAAATCCCGGTAAAACGTAACCGAGACAGGCAATGGCATAGGAACTGGTTCCAAAGTAGCTTGCTCCTCGAATCCATTGTCATATAGTGATCTCTAGTCACCGGTACAACGTAGCCGAGACAGGCAATTGCGTGGGAACTGGTTCCAAAGTAGCTTGTTCCTCGAATCCATTGTCATCTAGTGATCGCTAGTGAACTGTTCCAAAGTACCTTCGAATCCATTGTCATCTAGTGATCGCTAGTCATCGGTACAAAGTACTAAATGCTACATTTGCGGCATAACACCCCAAAAACAAATAACGATAATCACTTTGTTCATCAAGTGGTTTAAAACAAATAGTTAAATACCAATAAATATGGATTTTTGCAACATTTGTACATGTATTCATTATGTTACATATTTCCTAATTGGTTCCGAATAAAATATTTATATTAGGTCCGATAGATAGATTATATTAGGTCGATACGAATAATTGCAAGCGTTGCATTACTTGTCAGTGGTCTCCTTCGGACCTTATGTCTGTCTTGCCTGTCACGGATATTGCGGCTTGTATTTCGTTACGTACCTATTCAATAAACCAATCTTTGCAACGAATATTCTATTTCATTCAATTAGCATCCTTATATCTGCAAGCGTTGCATTATTGAATAACAATTAACTGTCTTTTCCTTATATGTCATAATCGTACCAACGTAACAGGTTAATGGACTGCAACTTTATTTTAACAAGATTAATAAGGAAAAATGTGGTTTGCAACATAATTTCAGCTGGCGAATGAGAGTGATGTTTTCAACATTTCTCGTTCGTGCTGACCAGTAACTCCCAAACTTATAGCCCCTTATTTCTTTCACATTGCTGTCATGCTGTGTCCACGCTCAATCTTGTTACTCTTACGACGTCACGGACATCTTCGTCATAGTTTTAACCAGAAAGCAAAGTGAATTCTTCTAATGTTATTGAAATGAAAACTTCTTTAGCATCATTGTGATTTGAAACCGATGAAACAAAAAAACGACGCTAAAAAGAAACAAATACACACATTTATAGGATTTAGTCTGCGAGATAATGAGATAGAATAATCGGTCTCTACTTTGTGCGGTGCTTCGTAGTCTCCCCACTCTTGTCTACTTTAGTTTTCTGAAGGTTTCACTTCTACTTTGTGAACTGCACACATGCTTTTGAAGTGAAAACTTTTTAAACATCATTGTGATTTGAAACGCAATGAAACGAAAAAGCGACACATCTATATTATTTAGCCCGCGAGAGAATGAGATAGAGTAATCGGTCTCCTATTTGTGTGGTGCTTCGTTGCCTATCGGTCTCCTCTTTGTGTGATACTTTATAGATTCCCCACTCTTATCAACTTCAGTTTTCTAAAGATTTCACTTCTACCGCGTGTGGACTGCCCACATGTTTTTATTTTATCATCTACGAATCGGAACGCTATGGATGTCTGGATAGTGTTGTACTATTAAAAATAAGTTTGTTTCACAGAATTTGAAGGATTCGTTTAATTTCGAAGTATACTGATACGACTTCAGTTCTGTGAAGTAACTAGCCCATAGTAATCCAATAAGCGAACTTGATTAGAACTTTCACAGAGCTTGAAAATTAATTTCGAAATTTGATGAAATGTACAAATCCTGTGATATAACAGGCCCTAAATAAGTTTAACTCAATTGGATGCATCAAAGAATAATAAAATTATTCAATAATATATCAACTTTCTGCCCAATTTCTACTGCTTCAAACCCCCAGCGGCCTACGTAGTCCTCCTAGCTGTCGATCATAAGTAAAGCGTGCCTATCACTTTGCCATTAATAAATGGTTTAGTTTAGAGCACAAAACTGTTAAAAACACATTAAGAGAATAATAGAAAGTATTAAAATAACTGGCATAGATTGGCAATCCATTTCAAACATTAGGTACAATAGTGTTATTTAATCTTTTAAAAATCAGCTTTTGTAATTAAGGCTGTTTACTCAACGCGCCATAAACCATCAAGCGATGGTTAAGCACCTATTAAAACTAAAATTTCAAGACAGATCTCGTAGACAGAGAGAATATGCAGAAACACACTTTCAATAATTGAATGCTCCTTCGGAGACCATAAAAAGTTGGCATAGTATAAAGCTACATATAAAAATGAAAATATGTTTGTTTCTGTCGTTGCTAAACCATTCATCCGATTGCGATGAAACTTTGGGGATTTGAAGTGCGCATGCTCGCAATTCTTAAAACAGGAAGTTTTGGCGTCATGAAATTATGCGTTGCTAACCGATCATCCGATTGCGATGAAACTTTGGGGATTTTATTATCAAAATGTGGATGATTTGTAGTATCAAAATACCTTCTTTTCGTCCTTGCGAAAATTTCTAGATTGTTACAACCACATGACAATACATCTGAAAAGTTTTTTTAATCATTACAAAAACTCTTACAAAACCGTCACAATTTGATAATGACATTTTATGACCTTCGCTCGTTAAATTAAAATTCAATTTTCAAAAAGTTTAAATTTATGAATTTATTTTCACCTATGGTACTAACCAAAATCGAATACTTTAAAGCTCATCAAAATTTATATTTACTTTAAATAGGTAACAAATTTGATAGAAAATTTGCTCTAAAATTGCAATAGGTGACTCGCGAGCTGTTTGAAAATCTGAATGTACAGGGCTGAATATATTGAAAACGGGAGAGGGGAGAGGGAAGGCTGAGTTGGAACGCGTAATGGGGAGGGGATGCGGGGGAGGAAGGGGACGGGACAAATGGGAAAGGACACGCAGGGAGAAACAATTTCGTTCTTAAGTGGCATAGCGACGCATGCCGGGAACTAGTTATTTATATTATTGAAGAAGAAAGGAATAATAAATCTAGAACAACAATACCACAATAGTTATGAGCATTAGTTTCTATGTTCCCGATGGTTATCTCCGTCACCGACAGCATAGACTGTTTTATCTCCCGGCTTGCAGAACTAACTTGCCAATGGTTATGCCAGTCGGGAGAGCAGTCTTGTTGTTAAATAGAATCACTTTGAATATCGACATGTTTAGCATCAATGAAGCACAATTTAGACAGCAAGCTTTATTGCTGTTAGTCTGATTGTGCTTCATTGATTTTTAAATTATCCATTGATGTTTATATTGTATAATTTGTTTGAATTATTTATATTATTTAAATTGCTTAAATATGCTTTAATATTAATATTTTTTCTATTTTAAAAACGATTTGAAATTGTAATTTTGTAATGTTTTTAAAGTGAATAAATTGAATTGAATTGAATTGAAAAATGACTATTATAAATAATAATTGTATTAAATAATTAATACAAATGAGATTTGCATTAATTATGTCTGATATAAAAAAGGCAATGTAATTTGAATGAAAGTGATTGTTCGAATTATCGAGTTTGATTGGTATACAGCTTATCGTAAATTACTGCAGAATTTGGCTAGCAAAGTTCGTATTTTATTACATTTATGTAATGTGATCATTATGTACGTATTTCAGTAACATAATAAAAAAAAACTTATATCACGTTTACAGCAGAAATATATACCTAAAGTGCTTGGGCTGAACTGACTTGAACTGCAAATTGCCTGAAAAAGTTCTTGAAGGCACTTTAATATTCTGTAAATAAAAAACAATAAATATGAGTGATACAAGTCATTTATTGAAGTTGGTTGTGATGCAATACCTCTGCCGTATGTCGATCTGAGTGGTTCGCTACGTTTGGTGACTTAGCAGGGGTGTCCGGTTTCTTGGAATGAGGCCAAGGCCTAGACAATGAATAATTGTCTAGGCCTTGGCGGCGGATGACCTAGACACACAAAACCCCAGATTCCTACACACTTTTTCTAAAAACCCCAAAGATGGGCCATAGTCCCTGATGGAAGTTATTTTCTTTTGAGCGCCTTTAGTGGACTATTTTAATTATTCCGACGATCGGAAAAAGGGAATCATAATAATTCGATTGACCTTTTTGCCTATGAACGATCCGATTTGGGATCCGACGGGGGTCCACGTAGTCGTGATAAAAAAATGGGGGTCCACAAGTGGTAAATGGGGGTCCACGAAAATTTATCTGGTTTCGTTGATCATCATCATCACTCTTGGCTCTACAACCCCTTGGGTCTTGGCCTCCTCAAGAGTCTTCCTCCACTCATCTCGGTTTTCATGCACGCATATAGCTCTGCAAGCAGTTCTGTAAATCGGATAGTGAGTAAACCGTTTAATACATAAACTAAGGAGTAACGAACTATATTTTTTATATATCATTGAAGAAGAAAATAACAATAATAATCTAAACGAAAATATGAAAGAAAACAAGACACAGAAAAATAGAAAAAGACAATGGTCGCAACTGGGACTCGAATGTCATATTTGTCAATCTCATATTTCAAAATTTTGAATTAACAATATTATCTTCAACTAATTCTTTTTTCAAAGTTACATTGATGGTAATAACCTTCAAAAGTAAAAAAAAGAGAATTTTTCTTATAAAAAATTGAATGTCTTTTTTTTGTTTATATTTTATTTTATTCACATGCGACCTAGTTCCTAAAGCTGCGCAACATGTAACGCACTGGAGCACTTTAGTATATTAAGTCAAAAATAGATTTCATTTCAATAAAACCACAAAAAATATTGCATAAAAGATTCATTTTTGACTTAATATACTGAAAAACTTATGGTGCGATATACTAACGATATACTGAAGAGAGAAAAAAATCGTTCAGTCAATAACTGTAAGTGGAGTAAAGGAAAGAATTTCTAACGTAGATAACACAGTATTATAAATAATAATATGTTTCACAATTATACGGGAACTTGCACAAATGGGTGTTTCAATTGAAGAAAAAGCCGGTCAATATGTGAGCATTTTCAATACAAACGATGTAATAACTCTACAATTTGAGTTTATTTCTAAATCGTAAAATAGGCGGACTTCCTTCCAAAGCCGTAATCAAATCGTTTAACCGAACGAACAGCGACTAATTTTTACTAAACAATGTTATTATTTCACGACGATATATTATCTGTGTAACAGACGGCCATTTCCTTGTATCACGAGTCGGTCGTTGTTTTCCGCAAATGAAAAGTAATCATTTAATATTGATATTCAATTACTAACAATTACGTTTTATTAAATATACATTTTTTTAATACTTCGCGAAAAATTTACGTAACTTCCTCTAATTTACGATCTATTACCTTTATATTTATTTAAGCAAAAAAAAACTTGATTCTTTATTATTTAGGTAGGCACCCATCAAGAGAAATGTAATTCGAAAATTTTATTTTTAAATCTGTATTTGCATCTTATAGTTTTTAAACATTGACCAAATTAAACGCATTGACAGCCAAGATCAAGTCTCCAAACGTAGCGAACCACTTGGGATGACTTACGGCAGGAGTGTTGGTCCAATAAATGGTTCTCGGGGCGGTGGTACCCATACCCGCCTCCAAAATTGATAAACTTACTTTCAATAATGCATTTAATAACACGCTTAGATTACTCATCTGTCCTGATGATGAACATTGTAATGCTGTCCGATATGTTGGCTAAAGAAGGAGGTAGCGCAACACAGTATAGAAACCTTTGCCTCTGTGCAGAAGCGGGCGGTCCGTTTGATAGATTCTCCCAACTTAACAAACGGATTGCAATCTTTAGAGCACAGGCGTCAGGTGAGAATGCTGTCCTTGTTCTATCAGTATTACAATGGAAGATGCTCCGAGGAACTAGTGTCATTGATCCCCTCGGCACCGGTGCATAGTCGGGAAACACACCAAACACGCGCCCGACATTTGTACACGGTTGACATTAGTCACATGAGAACGGGGCGTTTCTACGACTCGTTCTTTAGTTCAAAAACCCGGCTGTGGAACGATTTGCCGGCCTCTGTGTTTCCTCCCTCCTACAATGTGGGTCTCTTCAAGACCCATGTTCACTCCTTCCTCTCCTCAAAAACACCCTCCACACAGCATCTTCCAAGATGACGTAGGCCCTGAGGGAAATTATTTTCTTCTATGGAGTTGATGTAAAAAAAAAAACCCAAAAATAAACAATGAAAACACTTTTGGCCGAGAAAATTTCAAATCCCACTTACTTACGTTTATTTCCATTCAATAATTTTTAATACCTTGCCTTTGAAAATGTTGCATTTGAAACAGACTGAAATAACATTGTATAAAATTTTCAAGAATTTTATTAATATCCATTAATACATAAACGAATAGCCTTATACATACATAAAGGAGTATTTAACGACTGTTTATATATATAATGTAAGTAATCATTCCTAAAAGAGCAATTTTTGCATTTTTCTAGACTTATGCATATTTACATTGTACGAGTCAGTTTCCGTGAAATTCTTGCATACTTTTTTCTCTCGGCGCTGCGGACCATCACGGCCTAGCGCCGTTATAAATTCCATTCTACGAAACCTTCGAGTTCGATATTAAATAAAAATCGTTACGTGCCTACATAAAATATAAAGGGGAATCCTGAATAGTCTTCTATCGCCTTTTTCTACCGTTTTCCACAGAATATAAAATACACTAGATGAGGTTTCCCCGTGGAGAATTCTCTTTTACGGCTCATTTATGTTCTCATTAATTAACATAATGTCTATCCCCAGTAGAGACAATATACCAAGTAGTTTTGAAATAGACCAGCACCGTGGCGCCCATGGATAAATGTCAGGCACTAAAACCATAGAATAAAGAAGGACATATAAGACTTGTGCACAATATGCGTTTTTGGTATTGGAACAGCGACGATTCAAAAAAGAAATAAACATACGTTCCTTATCGCAATAATGCTGCAGCTCTTTCTTGTACATTGAATAATGGTGAGACAAAGGATAAGACACACAATATACTTACGTCTGTTTCCTCCAAAGGAAAAACAATAGTACTTTGGAGAAACAAACATACGTATATTGTATGTCTCATCTTTTATCTCACCATTATTTAGTGTGTAAGAAAGGGTTGCTGCATTATTGTGATAAGGAACGTATGTTGTTTATTGCCTTTTTCGTATCGTCGCCGATCCACAAATACTGAAAACGGAAATACTGAAAGTGTGTTTACGAAATTCAAAGAGGATGGAGATCTATGACGTCAAGCGAGTGTAAATGGGACAAAGCGCTGGGCTATTGGACTAAATTAAAATTTTCTGCAAAGAAGAGATTTAAAATGATTATATGAATCAAATATATTACATGTTCACTATATATCTTTATCTTATATATATAAAAAAAAATCTTGCGTCACGATGTTTATTCGAGATAAACTCTTGCAACTACTTAACCGATTTTGGTGAAATTTGGCTTACTGTGTGTAATTTGGTCCAACGTAAAAGATGGGATAAGATTATTTATTATTGTGAATTAAATGTTTGTTGAAGAACAATGCTTTGTAATTATTGGTTATCGACATAACCCTTGGTTATGTAGGTTGGATATCGTTGTGTTTCTATTTCATATAATACAACGCGGGGCGGGTCAGCTACAATTAATTGTTTTAAAATAATTAATTGTTTTAAAATTGTATGCAGCTATAATTAATTGTTTTAAAATTGTATGCCTTAATCTATTATCGGATTCCATAAATAAAGAAAAGTAGATCACACATATAATTCAAGATTTGATCAAAATGAAGGTATGCCCATTCCAAAATTTAAAAAAAATAAATACAGGCAACGGGCATTCACTTAACTTGTACCTGCTATATTTAATAAGGTGCCAATGCATGTAAACAGCAAATTAAATTGTACCACTGAATTAAAAAAAAATGCTAAAAATATGGTCATCAAATCAAGACTTTTAATATTGAAAATGTTTCTAAGCATCTATACATTGTATCAATTAATTACCTGCATTTTATCTTACCTATAAATATGCCTACGAGTGTGTTTAAGTACGTTGTTTGCCTATGGGCATCTTGTCTGTGTTGTATCTATCTATGTAACTTTTCCGTTTGTATTGTAGTCGCTTGAAATGGTATGATAACTTCTAAATCTATTTCCTATATTGTGGTTTCTCATTATAGCTTGCTTTAGTATTATAGTTCATATTGTGAAATTGACCTGCTGACAAACTGCTCTGGCAATTTAGCGGGTGCTTGTGATGAAGAAGAGAAAATAAAAAAATAAATGTAAAGCATTTCTATTTCATTTCTGGAAAGTTTTATTTTTTATTCTATGGCCAAAACGGTTTATCTGGGTGTTAACAAAACCACCTAAATTTGGTTATGGTGTCCTACAGGACAGGTTTTTGCAATGTGTTTCGTAGTTACGAGTAGTTTGAGGCAAATATGCAGCAACTGTTCACCAGGGAGAATAATTTGTTTATATTGTTTATGAATGTTCGCACAATGAAGGGCGTTCAAGGTGCCATTCTCCCGAAATACCAGTTTCAAGTAATACAGTTGGCGAATGAACTAAATGTTTGAAATTAATTTGTGTGCCGGTCATAATTATAATTACAAATATTTTGTTTTGATGTTAATATTAAGTATGTAGGAATCCCAAAGTTGAAATGGTTAAAACAGAATTATTTAAGTTTTAAATGGAAGGGGAAACTTAACACTTTTTGTGAGAAAGACACATTTTTACATCATTTACTGAAAGTGATATTATAATGGACAACCGAAAATATACTTTTGAAGTGAAAACTTCTTTAGCATCGTTGTGATTTGAAACACGTTGAAACGAAAAATAGCAACACTAAAAAGAGACAAACACATACATCTGTAGGATTTAGCCCGCGAAGTGGTATAATCGGTCTCCTCTCTGTGTGGTGCTTCGTAGCCTCCCCACTCTTGCCTACTTTAGTTTTCTGAAGGTTTCACTTTTACCGAGTGTGAATTGCACATTCTGTTTTTTTTTATCATTTCTACATTAACATGTTTAATAAAACATTAAATGTATTTTTATTTTTTAAGAACTAGTAATAATGAGTACGCAACATCACATTATTTTCTCGTATTGAGGCCGTACTTTTACAAAGTTTACCTAAATACCTGTTTTTTTTAACGAATATATATTATCATATGGTTAATCTTAAATTTTTTTCTTTAGCTCTACACAGGAGACCTTGAGAAAAACAAACTCTCACGTGTCCTATGTCATTTGTCTATGGTCTTTTTAGGGAAAGGAAGGAGAGGAAGTTCTGGGAGGAAAAACGGAGTCTGAACCCCCTGCTAAATCACCAAACGCAGCGAATCATTTGGGGTGACCTACGGCAGGGATGTTGGTGTATAGTTTGGAAAATTATTATAAACGCGAAGGAATAATTTTTTTGAACCGAGAATTCTTTAAAACTATAAAAATAATGTGTTTTTTGACGCGCCCTGTCAAGAGTTCAACAAGAAACTGTTGTTCCGGAATTTCGAATCATATTTTTTTAATCAACAATTAAAACAATCTTAATGAGAATTTATTGAAATTTAATGCCGTCTGCGTTTACGGCCGTTAATAAAAACATTAAAATTTAATTTAATTTGTTTTCTGTTTATTCTCTTACTTAAAATCTCTTGCCTGACTAGGCTCTAATTGATTTAACATTCTGCATCAAATAACAAACGGTCAATTGTTCAGTTGGAAAATTATATGAAAGTCGATCATGAATTCGATAACAAATAATATTCGTTACGCGATTCCTTTACATTCTAATTGAACTGCGCTTCGTAGAGATTTTATCATGGCACCCACTAGTCAACTCGAGTAAATCAGAGAAATTGCTCAAAAAAAATTTTTTTTTTTTTGTTATTGTTTTTGGGGTGTTATGCCGTGTTTCGCTACCTCCTCCTTTAGCCAACGTTTCGGACAGCGTTACAGTGTCCATCATCAGGGCAGATGAGTAAATGATATTGGTGAGAGTGTTTACTTATGTGTGTCGAAGCGATACCGTGCTGCCAGCTCCATTTCTCTACGAGCTGGTGTTAGAAAAAATTCAGCATGGTTTTTTGCGTTTAGCTTTGGTGTAGCCGTCAATTACTGGATACCAAGAACTATTGAGCTTAGCTCCGTCGTCTCTGTTAATATTGATGGGGTTTTTATGGATTTCAATTGCCTCCGTAATTAGGCGTGCTCTGTAAGTTTTGGGTCTTCCCAGGACTTCAGGAACAAATCCAAAGTAATGGCCGGTTTCGATTAAGTGCTCGGCGGCATTTCGATTAAGTTATCGCTTCGACACACATAAGTAAACACTCTCACCAATATCATTTACTCATCTGCCCTGATGATGGACACTGTAACGCTGTCCGAAACGTCGGCTAAAGAAGGAGGTAGCGAAACACGGCATAACACCCCAAAAACAATAACAAAAATACTTTTTGGCCGTGAAAACCTAAAAACATGCTCAAAAAATGTTTCCTATTAGATTCACTGAAAAAGTTAACAAATAGTCAGTGATAAACTGTCAGAATTCTAATGTTATTTATTATTTCCAATTTTGAACTGTATTATAACTTATCTCAATTTGTGAGGTGGGTATGGGTACCAATTTATTGGATATCCAACATGTCTGCAGGAGTTGGTTATCCAATGGTTTATGCTCTTGACCATAGATTCTCAACCTTATTTTGCCCACCGCCCATTTCGAGAATATTTTTTTTTTCTAGCGCCCCCTAATTTTTTTTACTTGGGAAAGGGGGGGGGGGGTAATTGTAATAATTGTCACGGATTATACCTTCGTTATTATTATTATATACCTTCTTGTTTAGCAAGTTAAAACAGCAATTCTTTTGTATTTGAAATACCGGATTGCTATCTCCTTTTTTGCATTCATGATGTAGTGTCAAATCTCAATAATGCTAATCCACGTTAGTGGGTGATTAGCGTGTTTTTTTTATCTTTTTAGACCATATTTTTTTTTACCTGTCCATGCCCTTACTGTGCTTTCTTAACACCCCCTAATTTACTCTGGGTCTTCTACCGCCCCCTGAAAGTTTGAAACGCACTCAAGTGGGCGTTATCGCCCGCGTTGAGAACCTATGGTATGGACTATTCGATATATTATAGGTCGCCCCAAGTTTATCACTACGTTTAGCAGGTGTTCCCGGATTCATGGAGTGTAGGTCTTGGCGGCACATGCGTTTGCCCTCCTACTGCGTGGCGGGCAGGATCGAGGAGACCGGTTGACGGAGACATTTTGACATCTCCTGTCCGTTTCTCCACAGATTCCCATAAACTTAAACTTTTCTGTCCTGGAACTTTCTCTCATATCTTTCCTGAAAAGAAGGGTCTTTAAGGGTCGCAGCATCTCCAAAGATGACATAGGCGCTGAGGGGAATTATTTTTCTCAGATGCTAATGCTTCTGTGTGGAGCTAATGTAATAAAAAAAAATTAAAATTTTATGATTTCATTCGTACCGAATTCACTATAATATTGTTTGCCATTTCTCTTAACTTCACGGAAAGCATTAAATTCAGAAGAAGGTACACGCCCATCTTATGTTTCACTGTTGACTCACCGCCTTGCACGTAGGTACTAATTAGACTATGAAAGTACTCTCGTGATTTTCACTGAACATGCCAATATTACATATTACTAATTGAGAGCTTACAAGTAAATTCTCCACTGATCGCAAGAATGTGCTCGTACATAACTGGGTAGCGCTCACCAACCAGCAATGGAAGAGAGACTCTCCCGCGTGGCGTGGCATGGCGTGGCGTGTTAACTTATAAAACTTTTCCATCATTAGATCACCCGGCACGCAAGAAGAACCATGTCAGCTGGAGCACCCTATTAGATTAATATTAATTACAAGGTATAAGTCATGCATCCGCGTAAGATACGCCGCCGTTTTACGGAAGAATGCAACGCAGAAACACCCAGATTATTTTTCTTTTTCATGATACAGACTTTCCAATTAAATACGCTTTCCAAATAAACTGTGGACATCAAAGTGAAGCTAAGCCGTTGCGCGCCACCTGGAGCCGAGTCCGCTATTTGCACTGCAAACCACAATACACACAATATCCGCGGACTTGTCGGATATGGAAATGTTCTCGTAACATTTGACCCGCAGATTGGCATCTCTAATGGAGACACGTTTTACGCCGCTTACAATAAAACATGATTTATTCCGAATAGCCTTTTTACGATCGAAAGATTGGCAACGTATCATTATTTGCATAATTGCCGTTAAGTAGGCACACTCGCAAACAGATTCGCCTTTAGGTATTGGCAGTCAACGCCGACAAAATGTATAAAATATCCACAAAGATAATCAAAAAGGTATTTCTCTGCCGGAGGTCTATAAAATACAGTAAAATATAACATGCTGTGGCAGATTTGCTACGGTTCGCTTTCACAGTGTAAAAAATGTATTGCTGCATACTTATTACATTCAAAATAGATCGCATTTATGTAAATCAGTTAAGTACCTTACTACTTATTGGAAAGGCTTTAACATAATATGAACGGTACTTAAAAATTTGCTTTTACTTTATTGTAAATTATCCTTGTCAAGATATGAAGTACATATTATATACCAGAAGCTTAGTAGGTAATACCGTCATGGTAGTATCAGTGGAGTAATTTTTTTTATCGAACTTTCGTGACTTTATGAAAAATGTTTTTTTATGATATTTTCACTTATTTAATCCCAAATCACACAGAAATTGCATTTCTAAAATTATTCTGACTAATGTGAGATCGTGGTTGAAGATTTAATTCTTGTGCCCAATGCTTCAAATGCGGCGAGGAGCATTTAGAAATGTTTACAGCTTCTATAAGCTTGTAATCGCTTTCCTCGAGTCTTGAGCGAGTCGCTCCTGGGTCATCGTGCCATCTCTCTTACATTATTATTTTTCTGGATTAAATCTATGCAGTTTTCGGTAGCGCAAGAAGCATACGTTTAACCCACACCAGTCTTAACTCTAACTTATTTCATCTTCGGGTCTCAGAATATTTTGATAAAAATTTCCATAAAATTCTACAGGCTGAAGATACCCATTGCCCCATGCCCATTATATACAAACCAGTACTATATAAAAATGTGATAAAATAATGCAAAAAGATACAAGATTCATAAAATAACATCCAAACTTAATTTTTTTTTTTCATTTAATTAGAATCAAATTTAATAATGTTATTATCATGTTCTGCAAGTATTTTATTATGTATTTTTGTTACAGCTGTTTCGACTTACAGGGTCATTTTCAAACTTGTAAGTTGAAACAGCTGTAACAAAATACATACTAAAATACTTGCAGAACTTGATAAAAACATAATTAAGTTGAATTTTAATTAAATTTTAAAACATATTACATGGAGTTCTACGAACCAAACACAAAAACAATAAATTAATTAATTAACTTAATATATTGAATTTAAAAAAATAATAGATTCGAAAACAAAATATGATAAACGCTAGATAAAACGTGCGTATAAAACAATCACAACATTATAAAAATAATTTAAATGTATCATAAATTATTTTTGGACCCTACAGAACAACTTTTTTTTTTTACTCTCTACACAGGAGGCCATGGGGAAAATAATTCCTCTCAGTGTCATCTTTGGGGATGGTGTGGGGAGGGTCTTTTTAGGAAAGAAAGGAGAGGAAGTTCTGTGAAGAAAATAGACAAGAGTGGTGGATAGGAATCTGGGGATCGGTGTGTTCAAAAGTTATGGTGCAAGGCCATGCTCCGAAAGAAGCCTACTGAAGAGATCAAAAGATCTCTCTCAGCCAATCTCTCCCGATCCGGCCAGCCATTCAGTTGGTGGGCAAATTTACCTCACCATCAGATTAACACCACGAACCCATGCATCCCTGCTATGTCACCAAACTTAGCTTGCCAATTGGATAACCTACGGCAAAGGTGTTGGTTATCCAATAGATGGTGCCATACCCTTCTTCCAAATCGAACTGCAAAGTTCCACTTTTCTTTAATTTTACATGTTAGGTACCTACCTGACCTACTAACAAAAATGAACATAACTTTAGTAATGAAACCTGTTAAACCGTCAATGAGTTGCAGTACTATTACAAAATCTTCCACATGTTTCACCGCTATCATAAAACACCGACTAGTGTGTGCGTGGCACTTGGCACTAGTATTTTTGGATTTGTATACATCTACAGAATTACACCTTTCTCGGCGTCACGAGTCTCGCCCAACATTTCTTCCGGCATTCGGCTCTTGCTAGCGTCAGGTAAACCGAGTTCGAATAGTTAGCCGAGTTTACCTAGAACCTAATCAAGTGTACTCGATATTGAGTGGCAGTTATTTAATTTAAGTGACAATGTTTTTTGGATCATTTAATAAGGCTAATAAATTGTTAACTTCTTGCAGAAACGTTGTGTTGTGTCAATGAGAGTAAGTTGACTTGAAACTAATTCACATCGTATTATTACATCTACATTTTTAACTGTGTACAAATTAAACACACTGTAAACAAGTTTTGTTAACACTAATGATTTAACCAATGGTAAAAATAAGACTTGAACTATAAAAAAAACATGTTATGCCAATTTAAATGGACGGTGAAATATATTTTCTTTCCATGGTGAAATCTATTTTCTTTGGTGTGATTAAAGAATAAAATAAATTATTTCTTCAAAATTCGCAAATTCACTTTGTGGCGTCATTATTAATTTAATGAAAACAAATAACTTTGTGTACACCACTATTTAAAAAAAAAAAAAAATAACTGATTGTTTTTAACACAACCTAATGCTCAAATGAAGCGCATCTTTAACTGTATTTAAAATATATACAAACAAAAATTAAGGCAAAAAATTTGTTGTCTGTAAACTCGGTTTATCATATAATAACGATGGAGCGGAAGAGAGATAGATGCGTGACAAGCCGAACACTTAGGCCGAATGCTTATTCCGCGCTCTCGCTTGCACGCTTGACTCAGGCGGAACTTGACAACGTGACAATGAGTCATGCTTTTTCGTGAGTGCAGCCGGCGTTCATCGATTTATAAGACATTATCACGTCAAAAAAATTTCGTTTTGCTAGTAAAACCATTTGACCTCTAATTTGTTAGGAGTTCTCTTGTGTTTCATGTAACATCAAAATACGAGGATCATTCTCACCGTAATGCATGTTAAAAGATATAGGCTAAGATATTTTCTAAGATTAATCTTATGATTTTAGGGATCCTCAGCAGGGCAACGTGTGTTTTAACATGTTTTATATTATTATTAATAACAGATTTAATTTAATTCACGATATCTATCCTCCCAGTGTTTAAGATGAAGCAGATTAATCATCTTTCTCAGATTAAAGATAGCTAAATCCAATCATAGTCCATATTAGATACGATCACCTTTTTTTAATTTAGCGCGTAAATGTCAGAATTCCTACTAAAAATTACCACATGATTGGAAGTTAAGGAAGACCGCTATTAAGAAATATTTTTTAGCGAATTCGAGTAAGCAGTTACGAAAGTGAACAAACGTCTACGAACAAAGTGAAACATTTAAAAAAAAATTAATGCCAAAAAAAGCAGAATATAAACATTATTTTTCATGCGGGTTTAGCGAGCAGTAAATAATTCTAAGATGTTTTTATACCATAAATAAATGAATAAATAAAAAAAATTTAAAATTTATAAACATGAAAACTAACATGGTTATATGTTTTTAGTGTGTAATTTAATATGAATGCTGCAGAAACATTAATCTAGAGACATTTTTGCTAAATTTTTACTACTTTTAGAATGCAAGCATTTTTCATAAATAATGTCTTGTTTGTAAGAAATAAATAAATCTACAGACCAGTGTGCGAATTCACGCGGCGTGGCATAGCGCAACACAGCAAACATTCTTAATGCACGTGGCCGACAGACCCGTGAGGGAGCTGTCATAACTCGACGACTTTTAAGTGGTTTTTTTTATATATACCTAACTATTTATAAATTCCACGCACTATAAACACAAAATAAAACTTGTTTATTATCATTCAGAATCCACGTTATTATTTTTATTTTCTTAACATTATTTCTCAATGACGGTGTAAATCTTTTTTAACGTGATAACGTCTTATAAATCGATGAACGCCGGCTGCACTCACGAAAAAGCAAGACTCATTGTCACGTTCCGCCCGAGCCGAGCGTGCAAGCGAGAGCGCGGAACAAGCATTCTGCCTAAGCGTTGGGCTTATGACGCATCTATCTCTCTTCCACTCCATCGTTATTGTATGACGTTATCACGTAAAATTATCGTCCGTAAACCTACTTTACAGACAACCATTTTTTTTTTAATATGGAACATCAACCCGTTGAGAGAGAGCTATTTAGGGTCTGAAAATTAAAAGGTAGGAATCTCGGCAACGAGCAAGTATTAGATCCAGCAAAAGTACAGTGCGTATTCATGTAAATTATGTCACTATTTATCTGAAAGTAATCTCGATTCTGAAAAAACTATTATTAAAATTCAAGTACCTACACATTTTACGTAGAGCACGTAGAGATCATAAGATTAAGGAGAAAAAGATTTCCTATCACAGAGTAATTACGTTAAGTGCAACTCATAAACTAATTTACTTTACATCTATGAATAATTAACTCCTCAGGTACCAATTATTCGCAACTAAGATAAAATATTCATTAATATGCATTAACGATTTTGCGTGTGGTGAGAGACTACACGCTTCTACGTACAAAATATACGTGTAAATTTTTGATACAACCATCCGAATCGTCGTACCAGGACGGTCACTGATCTCTCAATGATTTCATTAAATCTTTATACGTTACATAATTAGAAACAGTACAATTTCTTATGATAAGAAATCTGGTTAAAATATGCGATGAAAAATACATATTATAAATTTATTTTATTTTTAAATATCTTGATTGTGCAGCAATGTATTGGTCTATGCGTCATGATAAATATTATGCATCGCTTTACCCATTGACTTTGACATTATTACGACAACGTCTTGATATTAGTTAAATTGAATGTCTTGCTTTGATCAATTGGTCAGATTGCTTTAAATTATTGGGTATCTCTCGTGGTAATTAATCGTCCAAACGCGACTGTCAATAAGTTTTATTATTTATATCCGTTAAATGTGAAAGTCGTTAATCATTATAGGTACCAA
The DNA here is from genome assembly GCA_936435175.1 of Glyphotaelius pellucidus. Lineage (NCBI taxonomy): Eukaryota > Metazoa > Arthropoda > Insecta > Trichoptera > Limnephilidae > Glyphotaelius > Glyphotaelius pellucidus. The sequence continues at coordinate 9,556,955 of OW386542.1, forward strand.
TTGTTGCGCCAGTGAAAAAAACTATCTATCTCTTTATTTGATTATGTTTTCCTAGTGTGACCAGGGACTGTTTTCGAATCGCAAGGCAAGGTTTGTTTGTTTTGTAAGTAGTGATGCGGCGCTGCAAGCCCCTGGTCATCTACAAAGCGTTGACTTTTAAAAAACTAGGAGTGTGCTTTAGACCACACAACTGAAGTAAAACTTCTATGAGAGGAAGATAGAAAGAAAATGTGCGCGCGCACTGCTCTCTCTTGCTCCTACAGAGTGATACAGACAATAGGTCTGCACTGTGTCTTAGATATATGAAACGTAACTGGCTATGAGAGAAAGAGAAAGAAAATGTGTGCTCACACCTCTCTCGCTTGCCCCTACAGTAATATATGAAAAGTAACTCTCTTTCTATCTTCACTAACTTATATCTCCCATCAACTTCAGTTCGCCTCGCCCGATCACACTTTTCATAACGCTCTCGTCGTGTATTCACCAGCTTACTCCCCAAGTCAAGTGTGCGTAAAGAAATTTTACTTAAAAAAATCACTAATGTCAACATTTTTAAAACGTTTTGTTATTTCATGCCATTTCTGTGGTAAATCAAATAATTGTAACTAGGAAATCGTACTTATACATAGGAAATCAGATAATTATGCTTGTAATGCTATTTAAATTGCTTTTCACCCTTTAACCTAGCTTCTGGCAGTATGTTGAAACACAAAAGTAAGCTAAACGTTCAGTAATGTCAGTTTTGCGTGTTTTGACATACGACAATAATTCAGTTTCAGGTTGCGATGTAGGTACACAATAATTAACTATCGATTTGTAGTAATCTTTTAATTAAGTTCAAATTGATAGTTTTCAACAGCAGGATTGGATACCGCTGCGTTAGTTAATAATATCTTGTTTTTAATAACGTAACATGATTTCTTCCTGCACTTGCAAATTTAAATTATTTCAAATCTTCTGATTAGATACTCCCGTTCCACCACGTAGCTTATAATCCGAATACATTAGTTTCAGTTAAGCTCTCAGCTCCCAGCTAACGGTGGCTTAATCCCAAATCTGATGTTTGCTTTACTGCTGAGTACAACCAAGCGAGCAGCTAAACACCAATACTTCAGCAGCTAGCTGGAAGTGAGGACGGAATTCTAAAGCCCAGCTTTGCCCGCTGTGGCGTGACGATTTGGAGAGTTACACAAGTTATTTGCAGATTTTAATACTCTATTAATTCGACAATCACAGCCAAATGTGATAATTACTAAACATTATGCATTTCCTCTCGGTTTACACAAGTGCCGTTAGCGTTTTATATCAGCTAGGTAAATTAAATAAAATAACACTTATGAAACTTTCCGTAAAATCGTAATTAATATAGTGCGAGGCTATTTGCTCAAATGTTGCAATTGCCACATTTGGAGGACATGCCATGCCATGACATGCCGTGTATTTATACTGCCTGCAAATAAATACACATTGTATCGCGCACTGCTTATCTTAATAATAATAATTGGCAAAACCGACAAACATTCGTACGGTCGTTGGAAGGTTTGTCGGATTTTCTAATATATAATTGCCTTGTCGTGTTTATCAGAGTGACATAAAATAATAATTAAATGGAAATACAAAAATTTGAGCAATTAACGCAATTACAATTATGAAGTAGGCCAACGCTCGTAGCTAATGTCCATACAACCCCTGGGCATTCGAAACGTTAAACAAATTAACCGACAAAATGTAATTAATTATTCAAATTAATGTACAGGTCACGACTATTTGGCAATATTTTGGTGGTCGACAAAATTTGCGTCGACAAACGCGAGAATTATTGGGGATTATAATATTAAAATTTTGCTAATTGGGGAAACAGATATAGAGAATGGTCAGTGGCTCCCATTCCGCATCAGGTTCCCCCCCAAATTTACAATTTGTCCAAAAAATTGTCGTTGCGTCGTGAGTTCAATTGCTCGGCTGACTAAGTCCTCCATCATGACACAAACAATATTTTTCGCTTATTCATAAATAGATTTTTTTATAGCCTGTAACATGTTCGTCTTCACGAAAAAAATAATATTTACAATACCTACATAACCGCACAAGAGAAAAGTATGTAAGTTGCTGATGAAATTCGACAGATTTTACCGAAAACGTTTTTAGTTTGGGGAGATAGATTAGGTTTATTTCTGTTTTTAATTACATTGCAATTCTGTTTTTAAATTCAATTATTTCTTAATTATTTAATCAAATTTCCTTTATGCCCAATACTATCCCATGAACTATTAATAAAACCGTGAGTTGTTTCTATTGAAAAATTCTAAACCGAATTCACTATTTATATATCGAAGATGTTATTTGACTTATATTTTAAATTATTGGTTACTCTGGGTTCATGGGTTGAGATTTGTCTAGGTCTTGGTGGCAGATACGTTTGCAAAAACTACGTGGCTGAAGGAGACCTTTTCACCTCTTCAGCCGGTCTCTCTCGACCCATCGTAGCCTTGCACCATAATCGAAGAGTGAATACAAACATCCGTCACTCCTGAACACATCGACCCCCAGATTCCTACCCACCCTTCATACCCTTTTCCTTCCCTTCCGTTTTTAGAACTTTCTGTCTTTTCTTTCCATTAAAAGACTATCTACATAACATCCTCAAAGATGACACAGGCCCTGAGGGTTTTTTTCCTCGGGGTCTCCTGTGTAGAGCCGTTTTACCGCAGGGATAGGCAAAGAGGAAAGGCCGCCAAACAACTCTGTCTTGGCATACACTCCTTGCTTCAATCACATTCATACATCAACTCATACATACCCTTCTAACAGTCTGAATAAACATTTTTTATTTATTTAATATAGATATATAAGAATACAGAGGTGTTATATAAATTACATATCGGTACAGAAATTATTTAAAATTGCAATCTCACCAAAGAAGAAGCTAGTTCTTGTGCTTGATGAGCGAGTTACATTACTAACTAACATTAGAATGCGAGAAAACCGTTCAACTTAGCTTATAGTTGTGACTAAAACAATCAATCTTAACTTTTGTCTTTATTAATACATTACCCATGTGCGTACGAGTTTCTATGTGAAGATTTTTAATACTTCCACCTATTCATAGTCCTAAACAGTTATTAGTGAAGAAAACTCCGCGCCATTGTTAATTCATAAAACTATTAGGCACTGACGAAATACACAGATTGTTGAATATTATAACCAGACGTGAAATACCGATTTGACGCGAAGTTCACAAAGTAATTACACAAATAGATTCAAAGTAACCTAGGCAGATCAGCGGAGACGCCGCGAGTGGATGCCTCGTGATGACATGTGAAGCCATTACATCACATCCAGCTCACATGGACGTCCTTACTTTCCCAATGGCAGAAGATGCCACCACCAGTGACGTCTTCAAAGTCAAAATCTACACAAAAGAGCAGCTCGTTCAGTCACTCAGCGCGTAGGTACTCGTTCGGTGAATATACTTGGATTCTCTCGGCTCTCGTTTCACCAATTCAAGCGCCGAACGGAGATGTAAATTTGAAATAGTATACGCTAGATTGGCATTTGCTGTTCACCGTAAATGTCTTTAATTATGTATCAACGTTCTTAGGGACAGCCATGAAGACGTAATGTTCACACTTGAAATAAAAACAAACTTGTATTTCAAACATAGGAACGTTTTTGCTGTTTTATGAGAACACTGCACAAGAGTTCCAATTGTGAAACTATGGCTTTAACCAGCGGTCGAGAATTTAAATTTCGTCGAACGATGATCTTGCGATTGTACCCTTGCAATGGTACAGGGCGGTTCCGATGAGAAAGATTAATTTTTATCCATACCAGCATTTTAACATAATGACTCAATATCGATTTTATTCCATTCCAAATTTGCTTTGATAAATACCCACATTCAAAAATGCTTAAACTCGTGATGATAAAACAATTAAAATTATGTGCTTAATGTAACTATTGTTTGATCATAAGTATTTATAATTTAATAATGTCTAAGCAAAATAAGAATGTAATTTTTTTAAATATATTAGTTTTTAATACCGTAAATAAATAGACAAACTGAAGTATTTTCGTCACAAAAAATTTCAAATGACAACCCTGGTGAACTTTATAAAAAGGACTGGGTTACTGTCAAAGGAATGAGGTAAAATAGGAGATCGGCCTACGGCCTAAGAGTTCACGGGAACTCTACGTAAACCGTCTCCGCTCTTAAAAAAAAATAATACTTTGTGCAGCGGGAAGTGTGTATTTGTGTACAAATCTACATTTCTATTCCCAGATTGATGAAAATTTGCACACTTGTTCTTCAACACAAGAGAAAGGTCACTGTTTTAGTGTGATTTTGAGATTTTGTAAGTAGGTATCTACCTGTGATACAATATTTTAACAGAACTTACTTGTCGAGAATTCAGTCTATCCCGTGATTTTTTTACAGGTCTGTGCTAGGGTCTAAATAAAACGATTTAAACCCTCTGGACTAGGTACACTCACACGACATAGGTCCAGAAGGGACACCTAATGAAAAGCATAAATAAAAAAAACACATCATAAAATGATTCTTGTGAAATCCAATACAAGTTGTGGTATAGCAGTATTAGTGTGTTCATTTGCACCAAAGTAATTCAATTTTATTTCTTCTCGTTAGACATATTTTTTTTAAGTGACTATTAACTATTTGCCACCTGCGAGGTGGGGTTTAGTTCGACTTGTTTTTATGCCATTAAAATTACTTAAGGTATATTTTTTACAAACGATATTACGACAGTAACTCTATTTAAGTGTTATAATGTTTGATATCTATGCGAATCTAAGTAAGTACTTATGAACCTAACTATAATTTAGTTTCGCAGGTAATTTATATATTTATATATGAATTTGGACACGTTGAAATTTGTGGTTCATAAAATATGTTGAGTCTAATGAAGCATTAGAACAGGGTATACTTAACTGTTGAAAAAGTTAATAACTTCATGTAGTGGAATGATACGAGTTAAATTTAGCTGCAAAAAATGTAGATAATCACATTAAAATGATTGGGTTCCAACACATTTTGACGTGTTTTTATATTTTATATATTATACGTAGGTACATTATTAGATCTCCCTTAGATTTTTTCCCTGCAGTACAACAGGCTTGTCTATTGATAGGTTATCAAGGGCGTTTATAAGGAGGGGGGGGTATAGGGGGTTCAACTTCCCTCCCACCTCAGTATTACGTACAAAAAAAAAGTAGTACTCGTAGAATACTTTCCTGAAAAATACAACAATATTATTCGCATCATCCGTTTCATTCCATCAAAGATGTGTAAATAATAGATTGTGATGAGTAGAGATTCCAAAAAACGTACCCCCCCCCCCTCACAAGTTCAAATCCTCCCCCCCCTCCACAGCTTAGAATCCCCCCCCCCCCCCTTCATAGGTTCGAGCCTGTGGAGGGGGGGGGGTCCAAAAAACGTCCCCCCCCACAGGTTCGAATCCACCCCTCATTTGAATGCTATAGCTACAGATAATTTATGGTTACAAACATGGCCTACGGTGATTACAAAATCAGCTTATCTTGTTTGTGTCGCTCTTAATTTGAAATAATAAAAATAATATTCTGCTGTTAAAATGTAATATGCTGTTGTTTCTGCGGTTGACATCGAACACGCAACCTCTCAACTCAAAGTCAAATGTAGAGACCATCACGCTAAGGAGGCCGAAAATCTACGTATTGCGAAAAAGGTATTAAAACGTTTTACTTGGAACGGTAAATAAACATAAATTCAATGCAATAATACATACAAGTAAAAAAGAATCCAGTTAAAATGAAGCAAATGAAAAAATCCTTTTGAATAATTGTGAATGAGGAATTCATTCGAAGATAGTGTATGAAATATTTTTTTGTGATCGTTACGAACAGTGCGCAGCTTGGTATTCAAGTATTTCTGCTTATGACCCTGGCTGTTATGACCCAGCTATGAAATCGACACTTCATCTTACCTATTATTTTCGCTTCGGAGAGATAAATCAATAAATGTGTGTTGTGGTAGTCTGCATGCCCGGAGTGAACTAAATTTTTCCTAGCCTAATTCTAGTGAAATTGATCTTATTACAATTACGTACAATTTAGAAGGCACTACGTTTTGTGATTTATTAGGATTAATTATTCCTATCCATCCCTGAAACTCCTCTACTCTCCTTAAAAAACCTTTCACATAGCTTCCCCAAAGATTACTTGGTCCTGAAGGATTTTTTTCTTAAGGGTCTCCTGCATGGAGTTGTTGTAAAAAAACTGTTTTATGTTATTTTTTGAACAGTTTTTTTTACGAGGCTCTAAGGAAAAAAATCAGGGTCTATTTTTGAAGATAATGTGTAGCAGTGGCGGCTGGAGTGCCAATATTGCAAAATATGACGTTATTGATGTTGTTCTATCGAAATTTTGAAAAAAAATTATATTCATTTTCAGCTAGAACAACATCCATAACGTCGTATTTTTCAATCTTAGCACTCTAGCTCACTGAAAACTCACGGAACGCCACTGCTGTGTAGAGGGTATTTTTATGGAAAGAGAGGAGACGAAGTTCTGAAAAGGAAAAAGGAATGAGGGGTGAGTATTAATTGGGGGACAAATGGTCCAGGAGTGACGGACGTATGAATCCATCCCTTCCACTGCAGTGCAAGGCGATGGGTCGAGAGAGTCCGGCTGGAGAGTTCAAAATGTCTTCCTCAACCATCCGGCCCGACCGGATTCGGCCTGCCATACGGTAGGTTAGCAAATGCACCCGCCGCCAAGACCTAGATAAACCTCACCTTATTAATCGGGGCACCCCTGCTAATTCACCAACCGTAGCGAATCTCTTTGAGTGACGTTCGGCAGGGGTGTTGGTTATCCAATAAATGGTTCTTGGAACGGTAGTACCCATACCCGCCCCCCAAATTGTCGATAATCAATTTCATTGACATCGAATGTCCAGTGGTAATTTGTAAGTTTTTTATACATCAACAAAAAATGTCGTAGAAGTTATTTTTAACATTTTTGTTCATCTTAAAGATATCTTATTGGTATGTGGGTGCAATTCTGAAGTGTTCCAACTTCAAAACGTTAATTTTTGTATAATTTTTTAAATTGTTTCAAACCCCAAAAACTATCTTAATAACAAAGTTTTCCACCATTTTAACATATGCATCAATTTGCACCTAGATGATATTGTAGTTTTTTCGTGCTCTGAACATTTGTATGACAACAAAAATCATTAGCTCTTATTATCTGAAAATCAGCTTTGATCGAGTTGGTTCACTTTAGAACTGTGCCCCCCATATACAATACGCCAAATGTCGCGCATTCAATGGGTATGACTAATTTATTAGCATGTGTGCAATTTATGCATGCGAATATACCATATACCTAGCTTCACAAACAACAAGATAAATTAATAAACGTGTTGAAACAAACGTGCTTTGAAGGGGTTAAAGTTGAAAGAGTTAAATCATTTAGGCACGCCGATAATATAAATTACCAATACGAATTTTAAACTAGATCAATGAAAAACCACACGTGTTCATGCGAGATAGTTTTTTTTTAATTCAATTGTAATTAATTGTCCGAGCTGTTAGTTGTGTTTTTTCTGTTACATTATTTTTTCTGTTGGATATAATTGACTTAATATCTAAGTGGAAATTAAAATTACGAAGTTTGATTCGAGACATTCTATTCCTAGCATACCAAGGTGCAATATACTTATATAAACTGCTCGACGTGTTATTAATTTGAAGTATGTTTAAGATATTTATGTTTTTGATCAAACCGATGGTGATGAATTTGACGTGCTGAAGTGTAAACTATTTTAAACTTAATAATATAATGTAGTTAGTTATATATTGTGGTATTATAGATTGCCCTGATTTATTAAACTAATTAGCTTCCACATGCTAACAATCTAAAATTATTTTTGAAGTAAAACTTTTTACGCACGCTTGACTTGGGGAGTAAGCTGGTGAATGTGTGACGAGAGCGTTACGAAAACGAGGCGAACGGAAGTTGAGAGGGAGATATAAGTTAGTGAAGATAGAGAGTTACGTTTCGTATATTACTATAGGGGCAAAAGAGAGAGGTGCGAGCACAGATTTTCTGTCTCTCTTTCTCTCATAGCCAGTTACGTTTCGTATACCTAAGACACAGTGCAGGCCTATTATCTGTATCACACTGTAGGAGCAAGAGAGTGTGGTCTAAAGCACACTCGTAATTTTTTTAATTGCAAGGACTAGGTCATTTAGATATTCGCTTGTAACTAGATTGCATGCAGTTGGAAATACTCTCTTTTTAGTAGTAGATGTGTTCAATTGCAAAGGAATATAGTTAATATAATACACTTCAATAATAATAATCAATTTAAGTACAATACCCACTACTCTTCTGAATAGGTTCTACATAATTATTGTGCATAACGCTTGTTTGTGAAAGCTCGCATATAGACGTAAATTAATATAAATTTGAAAAAATCATCAAATTTCAACGATAATTTTCAAGTTTTTGAGGGTTCTAACAAGTTCTGTTATTATTTCAATTCTGTGAAGCAACTGGCGCATTATCATATAATAACGGAACATTAATAGAACTTTCACAGTACCTACTTGAAAATTAACTTTGAAATGTGTTGAAGCGTTTTATGAAACAATCCGATCTTAAATTGCCGTATGAACTAAAATGTTTTTGGATGATTGCCACTAACAAACTTAAATCTTTAATAAATATTTTTTTTGAAGTGAAACTTCTTTAGCACCGTGATTTGTGATCACCGTTTGTGATTTGAAACTAGATGAAACGAAAAAGCGACACCAAAAAAAGACAAACACATACATCTATAGAATTTAGCCTGCGAGAGGATGTGATAGAATGAAACCTTGCCGCATTTGCCGCTTTGATTATGAGCTCACTTTACAAGGCTCCTATTGGTTGAGATTGTGCTTATTGAGATTGTGAAGGTTTCACTTCTCCGCGTGTGAATTGCACACTTTGATTTTTTTTTTTCGAAACATTTTTTAATTCAGATTATTTTTAACGAGATCCTGGGTGAAGGTAGTCATCTGCACCGCAACAATTCAATCAAAAGTGTACCTACCTAGTAATAATTAAATGTATGTAAAAAAAAATCACGTATTACTCTATGGTCTTTCATTTGTTTCATGTTTTTTTTGGAATGCAAAAATATCTGTTTGTAATTTTTTTAAATAATTTTTCAGTTTGGTTAGGTATTTTGATCTCAAATCCAAAATTAAGATTTTTATGAAACTGGCCGAAACGGTCGCGCCTACTTTCTTCTTAATGTATCTATTTATATCTATTTTAAATGTATAAGGTGTCTTTATCTTATAAATAAATAAATAATCGACATAATGCTCCTTTTAAATTTGTGCATTTATTACGAGAAAATGTAGACGTTAGAGTTTAGGCAAATAATATTAAATGTATGAAAGGCTCGGTTAATTGGCGAACTATTTACTGCATTTGTTTTGTAATTAAGTGTGTGTAATAGTGCTATACCGCTCTTAAAGGTATGTTAATCTTAACCACAAATCGATTGAAATGATAGTTATCGCAGAGAGCTGATTATGCGATTTGCGTTATTAAATTAGACGAATTTAATGCATTCCCCGAAGCCGAGCTAACGAGTATACCTAAAATAAAGTACAAGGCGAATTGGCTTGAATGGTTCGACCCATTACCTGATCAGCGATCAGTACCCGATCTATGGCCCGTTGATTGGGGCGCTGCCACCTTGAAAGCGCAACAGGCGATAGACTGCCTAAGGCTACTGCCGCCAATGCAATCTATCGCCAGTCACGCATTGGACAAACCAGCATACATTGGACAAACCAGCAAGAAGCATTATACACTTTACACGGTAATGAACTGTACACTGTTCGGCTAGCAACATACAATGTATGGTGAGAAATTTGCGGTTTACGGCAAGCAGTTGACTTGACCGATACGTCTTTATGACCGAGCCTCTTTACGTGCATGTATTGCTGCACACCCGGGTGACCGAACTGAGGGGCGGCCCCTGATTTTACTGTATTGGCAATTGTTCATTCTCATCTTAAGGCGGCGCTTCCAGGCTCAAAAAGAAAAAGATGGAGAGATATGTAATTACGAATGTTGGATAGAGCGAGCTAATATATTAAATGATAAAAGTGAAGCGAAAATTGTGAAAATGCTTAATAAACGTGACTCGTTTAAAATATAGCAAAAATCTCATGGAAGGTATCTTAAGTATCATTTAAAGAAACATTGTGAATTTTTTCACAAATATAACTTGAAAAATACTAGAAATAGACTTGTTTTAAATAATTTTCGGAGCATACTTTGCGATTTTTTTCTATCGAGGGAATTTCATATAATTTGCGTTTCGGCGTAGAACGTATCTAGATATTGTCTTCAAAAATAACATATATTGTTTTAAGAGAATTTTATTAAAAACTTCAAATGTTTAAGGGAGAAATGTAAAAAATCGGTAGAAATTCGGGTAGCGGCTGCTTAATGTCAAATATTTTTTATTAAACATACTAAACCCGAGCAGGGCATTTTGTTGAATGCTAAAAATGTCAAAAAAATTAACTCTCTTTTAGAAAAGTTTGACGCCGTGGCCTATATTCTATGACGTCTTTATGTTTTGTTATGCATTTTATATTTTCTTGTGGCTATGTATTGTAAAAAAATTATTCTCGAAAGATAATTTTTTTTTTTGGTTAATTAACTGAAAATTATTATGTTTCAAACACTTTTAGAAAAATTTAAGAACATCCAGCTGGTGTTTTATAATATTTTTAAAAAAATTAACTTAATTAGAAAAAAATTTCCCGAAAGAGAAATATTATAAACTTCCATACTTTCATGATTAAGAAAAACTGGAGAACTTCTGGCCCATATTATATAATTTTAATTATTAAACTTGTTTTATATTTTTATTTTCTTTTATATTGCAATTAGAAATAAGTCCTGAATAATAAATTTAACAATAACATTCCCTGAAATCTATTTAATAACCTTGTTATATTTATGAAAAAGAGGAATAATAATACAAAACAATAACAATTTGATGAAATTGTATATTTTAAGGTATCCATCTTTATTTTATTTTTATATTAAAGTAAAAAGGGAGAATAAATTTTTTTTCGAAATATGTAAGTATATGTATATGTTTTAAGGCGACGCACTACGTAGTGTAAAATTCGGGAATAGGCCACTAACAATAACGTTCCTTATGTAGATGACAATAAGGTTTAACTTTCCGTATTAATTGTTTTTTGTATGTTTAATTTGTAGAACTCCATTTAATTTTTTTATATTTAATTAAAATTAAATTTGAAAGTTTTATTATCAAGTTCTGCAAGTATTTTAATATGTTTTTTATTACAACTGTTTCGGTTTACCACAGTTTGAAAATGGTTATGTAAACCGAAACAGCTGTAACAAATATACTTGCAGAACTTGATAATAAAACATCGTCTAAGTTATTTTATTTTGCGAAGCTCAGGCACAACTATTTAAATGTTTTCTAAAAAAAATAATTTTCTACATTATACAATAAAATCAAAACTGAAAAAGTGTTCACGTAGCGTTCATAAAGCTATCTAATTTTCAAATCAAAAACACATGTTTTTGAATTGCCTTAATTTAGTAACATTAGAACACACAATGATGTGATCTAATTAAGATTAACAAATAAATGTGGTAATTTTCCTCCGTGGCTAACCCTCGTGGCGGCTCTGCTGTCTATTCCACTTTCGGAATAGTCACACTCGTACCTTTTGAAAATCTCGTGGATAATATCTCCTCGATACGTCGCGTGTCACTTCGCATTGGCACCGTTGACACTATTGGGCTGGTTAACCTAACGATCAGAACCATTGATAATGCAAAATACACCCATTGAATACAGATACAATAAATAATTAATTGAAACAACTGATTGCATGTGACTGATCCTGTACCCACAATAAATAAACACACCGGTGACACTATTAGGCCGGTTGCCTTAGAGATCAGAGCCCATTGATAATGCAATAGATACCTATTGAACCCAGATATAAAAAATAATTAAATGAAACAACGTCCGATTGCATGTGATTGATCCAATGCAATAAATTTAATAAATAAACGTGCCTACTATGGGTTTCACTGCAGGCGGTGAAATCAGGACAACTATTACAGCTGATGTCAACGGACTTTTTACTGATTTACTTGGGTGGCCTCTAGTCTCCAGTGCAATAGTTCAGAAACGTCATGCGAAATCGTTAGAAAAGAATGAACGAGATCATTAAAAACTGTGAAAGAATATAACCAACCATTCATTCTCAGGTAGGCAGAGAGGACCGACCGCCGAACAACTCGGTCTTGGCACACCCACTTTACCTCTTTCACATTTGTACACATTCTTCTATTATTCGGATTCTTGACATGGCCCGACCCAAGTATCTAATTCACTCGATCATATCTTCCTCGGTCATTCCCGACTTCTTCTACCATTCGCATTTGCGTCATATATTCTCAATTTCTTTAATCCTACTCATTACGTTTCAGTCTAGCATTATTTGCGAATCTTCACATTTTTCACACGATCACAAATGGTTTCACCACATATACGCCACATGGATCTCATTTGTACAGCATTCAGTTTACTTTCATCCTTCCTCTGCCTCACTGCCATACATCAGGGTAGGTACCAGCACTCGATTGTGGACTACTAGCTTCTTTGGGCAGTTTTTTGTTAGTACCAACGGCATTCAGTCCTGCATTAATGGATTTACCTGCATTTACCCTTCTTTCAAAATCTCTACCAGCCTTCCCATCTCTGGTAAACATGCTTCTCAGATACACAAACTCATCCACCTGCTCCAAGTATGCATCGTTCACTATATTGCACACTGTTTTCGTACTCTCTCTCTTTCAAACCCCATAACAAAGGGTCTAAAGGAATGCGAACATTTTTAAATCCAGAACATAAGGTTTTACCGGGGTTTTACCGAGATTTCGAAACTTTATCAAAATAAATTATTTTTACATGATTTTATTATTATCATTTTTAAGGCATTTTCACGCGCCGCGCCAGGTTGTCTACGCTATGGCTGACGAAAGATATCGACTGCGGTTTGGTGAAGTCCTTCAAACCACGAAATGAAAAGTTTACTGGAGAAGATGAAAACGAATATTTAAACTGTTTTAAAATCTTGAAATTTATGTGAATGTGGTTATTTGTATTTCAAAATTTTGATGTAAAATTATGAAATGTTTGAAAATTGAGTAATTTCATATACCTATTTCTTAAAAAAATTTACCCATAATTTTAGTTTTTAAGCATTAAAAATGCCGAAATCCCCAAAAAAAATTTTTTAATGTTCGACAATTCTACATGAAATCACTGAAAAATAACATTCTCATATATGTGGCAAACGTATCTACGTGTGTGGTTTTTTTTACCAAAATACAGTCGATACGTAGATACCTAGATGTAAGTAACTTACATACCAGTGTTTTCGTATATAGGATATATAATACAGAGTAACATTGTTCTTGACGGAAAATTTCCATGTGAATAATATAGAGAGACTAGATGGTTCACGGCATGCTTTGCTATGCCATTCAATGAAATAAATTGACTCTCCCTTCTTATCCTTTCCTGTGCGTCCCCGTTCCCTTCCACCTTCCCCGCCTTCCCCCTCCCTCGTCTCTTCCCTCTCCATGAACCCCACTTTCCCCCTACCTTTCCTCCCTCCTGCAAAAATATATGAAATACACACATTTTCATTTATACAAATTTCATAACGCCAGAGCTTACCATTATGTATAGCCTATGTTACTCGCTGATAATGTAGCTTTCTATTGGTGAAAGAATTTTTTAAATCGGTTCAGTAGTTTCGGAGCCTATTCAATGCAAACAAACAAACAAACAAACAATCAAATCTTTCCTCTTTATAATATTGGTATAGATAACGCCAGCCAGAGAAGACAGGTTTAATTTAAAAAAGTGTTAATAATAATTCTTGTTCACAGCGCCACTTTTGTTAAATATCATCAAGGCTCTTTATAAAACTAGAAAATAAACAAAACAAAAAAAAACTTCAAGTAACCTTCAGAAAACTAAACTTCGAGAGATTGAGACGAATGCAGAATATCAGGAGTAGTATAATTGTAGGGTTTATTTATTATAAAATTTTTACCAAGTTTAAAAATTCTTTTTGATTTTATTCTACGATGGAGAGGCCACCGATTAGTCTATCTCATTCTCTTGCAGGCTAAATCCTATAGATGTATGTGTTTGTCTCTTTTTAGTGTCGCTTTTTCATTTCATCGAGTTTCAAATCACAACTGTGTTAAAGAAGTTTTCACTTCAAAAAATTGTGTGCAGTTCGTAGAAGTGCAACCTTTCAGAAAATTAAAGATTGGAGAGGCCACGAAGCACCGCGCAAAGAGGAGACCTATTATTCTATCGCATTCTCTCGCAGGCTAAATCCTATAGATGTATGTGTTTGTCTCTTTTTTGTGTCGCTTTTTCATTTCATCGAGTTTCAAATCACAACGATGCTAAAGAAGTTTTCACTTCAAAAACTAAAATTGATAACATGTACAAAATGTACATCAATATATATTCCAGAAATTGCGGCTTATATAACACTTTGCATAAATTAACAATACTCTCACATGACTATTAGATCTTTCCCTTCTGAATCCCCTTTGTAAAATATTTGCAACAAATTTGCAATAAAATACTTTGTTTATTTTACAAATGATGTAGAGGCGTGTTTCGTTTTGACGGGAATGACCCACTGTAATATACTGACATTGTATGAAATTGCCTTGCCGATTAATGGAAATGTGTCGAAACGCCGCGAAAAGTTCGCGTTCAAACATCACGGCATGTCATTATCGGTAAAAAAAGAAAAGATGGAAAAAAACTAAATGCCAAAATCAGTGGAATCTGGATTCTAATTATTGTAATCAGCAGTGTCTTGTATTCTTGATTGTGATTTCTGTATAATTTGCGTTTAAGAATATTTTGAATAAAATATAAATCTCCATGCCATCTATTTATTGACAGTAATTGTGGCGAAATTCTTTTCTGAGAAAATTTTTTTGTACCGTTTTATGGATTTTTTTAAAGTTTGATTTTTTAAAGGATTGTTTTAAAATTTTCTTTAGCATCGTTGTGATTTGAAACTCGATGAAATGGAAACGAGCGACACTAAAAAGAGACAAACACATACATGAGATACGATTTTAGATTTTCATGGCCAAAAGAATTTTTGTTATTTGTTTTAGGGGTGTTATGCGCTACCTTCTTCTTTAGCCAAGGTTTCGGACAGCATTATAGTGTCCATCATCAGGGCAGATGTGTGATGATGGACACTGTAATGCTGTCCGAAGCGTTAGCTAAAGAAGGAGGAACACGGCATAACACCCCTAAAACAAACAACAACAAAAAAAAGTGGGTTGTCTATAAAGTCGGTTTACGACGATAATTTTACGTGATAACGTCATATAATAACGATGAAGTGGAAGAGAGATAGATGCGTCACAAGCCGAACGCTTAGGCCGATCGTGCCTCTCTTGTTCGCACGCCCGGCTCAGGCGAAACGTGACAATGAGTCATGTTTTTGCGTGCGTGCTGCCGGCGTTCATCGATTTATAAGACGTTATCACGTCAAAAACGCATACATCTAAAGAATTTAGCCTACGAGAGAATGAGATAACGGTAATCTGTTATAATTGTTTTAAAAATTTATTATAACTAGTGGTCGCCCAATGGTCGAAATTCGACCATAATTGTAATGTTTTTTTTTATTGATTTAATGTACTTTTCACGCATAATTTTAAAAAAATATTAGCATTTTGCACTTCTTCTCTATATAAACTATAAGTGTGCCAAATTTCATTCTCCTCCGTGCGCGCAATTTTCGTTAAAAGGGGTACAAAGTTTTTGCTTCACGTATTAATATACTGATTTTATTTTAAATCGCAGAAAAAATACATGTTAATTACAATTTTTTGTTAGTCCCATTGGGATCCCATTATTTATCACCTTGGTAAGAATTGAACCTATGCATAAGGTAGACAGGAAGTATTTAGATTCTAATTACGAAGATTAGGTAACTACCTATATCCAGCACAATTTGCTAAGGTAAAATAGTAATTACATGTGCAAGTAAAAGAAGAGAATTTATTTTGTTGTGGGCAGTTGAGTTTAAGGTCAACTTAGTGTAGTCAATATTGTACATATTCTAAACAATTGTTGTCTTACGTATTTTACACATCTACAGTAGAAATAACGATTTCATATCAAATCCGTAAAATATCAAATTCGAACTCTTTAGTTGAAGATTGACATTCCAACGCAAAAATGATTTCAATGAAAATAAATTAAGTTTGTATTTATTTACGACAAATAAGTTAAAACTTTTCTAAGGTTCCTCTGTTCCATATCCAATTCTGAGAAGAAATTGAAACTCTTTAGGCTGTCACGTCATAAGTATTACCGACTCTAACTCACTTTAGAAAGATATCAAATGTTTCGAAACCTGTACCTTTTTTTAAATTTACAATCCTATGATCTTTCGATTGTACATGGTGTTCGACTGTAATTAGTCGCTCAATTATAGTTGACTCAAACAACCCAAACTTACCATTGTGAGTGTTGGTGCGTAACATATAAAGGTGTTCCTGCGATGCGTCACTGAGAAACAGCCTATTATTTTGCTTAAGCCAAAAAATTTTCATTAGCGAGAAAAGAACATCAAGTATAGATATAATCTTTATCTTTATATATATTCAAAAATCTCGCGTCACGATATTTGTTCGAGATAAACTCCAAAACTACTTAACCGATTTTGATGAAATTTAGCTTACTGTGTGTAATTTTGTTCAACTTAAGAAATGAGATAGTTTTTATCTCGATTATTGACCTCAATTATTGCGAATTAAATGTTTGTTACAGGACAATGCTTTGCAATTATTTTAAAGTTCCATAAGTTTCTAACAGATGGCGGTGTGTTATTTTATCAGAGACACAACGCTTGGTTATCTAGGTTGGGTAACCATCCAGTAGATGGCGTTGTGTTTTAATTTCACGTCACAACAACGCGTGGTCGAATCAGCTAGTATTGATATAATTCAATACTCAAAAGTTGTTCCTCCGTTTGACTGTTAATTATTTTAAAAAAACACCCTTTTATAATTAAACACTGGAGCGACAGCATAATTTAAAACTTTTTTCTCCGATTGCTCGAAATTTTTTGGTAATCATTTTGAATATTTTCCGCCCACATTAAAAAAAGTTGTACCTCCGAATTTTGATATCGAGACAAACAAACTGATATAGATCTACATAGCCAATAAATTCACCTATCTTTTGACGATTATCACATATTCGTAGAATTTATCAAAAAAATATTATAAAATCGTAAACTTCTATTTAATTACTTACAAATAAGGGAAAAATTGTCAAAATTGGCAGTGAAGCAATCCGAGGTATTTTAAATAGTGCCATATTGTAGCAAAAAGCGCTCCAGTGGTTAATTCATCTGTATGAATATTGTTCGAATAAAAATTCGCTGCGATCAGCGATGCCAAACACTATGAGTATTAACGATCCAAACATTTTACAAGTCAATTTTATCTAAAAGAAATTGCATCAAATTCAACATTAATCTTTTTATATACTACGCTAGGTACTTTCCCATTTCGTCGTGTCGGTTATACGTATAAATAGAACCAACAGCTTTTATCGAAAATCGAAACAATCGAATGAAAAAATGCGTTTTTCAGTCAAACCGGATAAGCGGTCTGCAATGGGCCGACATGACAAGCAATTAAAGACCTTATTGGTCCAGTCTCGGGGCGATGTAATACCGAGTGCCGGTGTAGCGCGGTCATTCACCGCCGCGTCGATAAGGGCAAAGTCGCGTGAAACTTGAAAGTTGGGCAGCAGAGATGCATCAATTTTGATGAAGAATTCGTTTTTTATCGAGAAAATGTTCTCGGATACAGAATTAAGTGAGAAGTGTTTTAGGTATCCAACGTAATTTTCTCTTAACGCTTGGATGAAAGCCTACCGCAAGTTCGCTGGTGCATCATATCGTGAAGTTATTTTTAAGTTATTATCCATTCATTAACATATTAAGTTATTCTTTCCTGATGGGAAATTACCTCGCAACAATATTACAGCTAAGAGCATTCTTCAATGAACGCTTATTAAAACATTTTTTAACGAATACAACATAGTTTTCGTACTGGAAAATACTGTTGGAATCATAATTATTATATTATAATTATTAATTATATATATTATTATAATTATTAATACGTGAAGCCAAAACTTTGTACCCCTTTTTACGAAAATTGCGCGGACGGAGGTGTATGAAATTTCTCACACTTATAGTTTATATAGAGGAGGAGTGCAGAATGCTAATATTTTTTAAAAATTATGCATAAAAATAGATTAAATCAAAAACAAAACATTACACACACTACCATGTATTTGACACACACACTCGCGTCTTTACTCTATTGTTTATTGTTAAAGTCTATGGTCAAATTGAGAATAGATTAATATTATTTGTCTATGGTCTTACTGAATGTCAAAAATAAAAAAAAAAACATTACAATTATGGTCGAATTTCGACCATTGGGCGAACACTAGTTATTATAATTTCTCTTTCATGAACTCAAGGCATGAATATTATTAGCTTTTTTTGCATTTGATCACAATAAAATGGGCGAAGTACTAGTTAATAAGAACCTAAAATGAATAAATAAAAAATTGGTTATCTGTACAGTCGGTTTACGGACGATAATTTTACGCGATAACATCATATAATAACAATGGCGTGAAAGAGAGATAGATGCGTCACAAGTCGAACGCTTGTTTCGCGCTCTCGCTTGCACGCTCGGCTCAGGCGGAACATGACAACGTGACAATAAGTCATGCTTTTTTGTGAGTGCAGCCGGCGTTCATCGATTCATAAGACGTTATCACGTCAAAATAATTTTTTAAAATGTCTTACCTTACATTTTTTCTAACTATATTTACTGAAAACAAATATGAAAATGTGAAAAAAAAAAAAAATAAAAAAACACTCACACAAACGCTATTTTAGACAACTATATTATAAACATGTGAAAATAATTAATAAAAAATTTCTGTGAATCCATAATCTTTTTTTAAATTCTGGTCGGAAACTTCGGTTTCGTAAAGGCGATCATTTTAAATATTATTTTGTGGTTAACTTTATGATTTGAATATAAAGCGCGCTGTTTATATTTCTTTCTAATACCGTTTAGATCACGATCCTCATCATGATAGTAAGGGAGACATAACGATTTCTATGAGACCTATATGAGTTATTCCAAAAAGCGAACGAATTAACCTGTGTGGCTAAAGCAGAATTTTGATATTTATTGATGACATTTTGCAATTTGTCATTTAAAATAAGATGAAAGTTACTGTCTATATTTCATTTCAAAAAATCTGCGTAGAGCACAGGCAACGCCGGGGACTTAATGAAACTAATCAATACAATACACCATTTTCATATAGTTTGCTGTAACATTGTAAACCACAGGCATAACGCTGTCTGTAACTTGTCACCTCTCCACCTTTCTTTACACATTAACAACATTTATACACGTGACACAATGCAACGTTTATAACGGATCTCACAGTGACAGGACCATAGAGAAGTCTTTATACTGAATTGAATATAATATATCAGTACAGAATTAAATACAAATGATTGCTTTTAGGAAAGGTAATACGCTGTCAAAGGACGCATAGTGATCGAATGTTATTTTATTTATATTAAAAAAATTGGTTGTCTGTAAATTCGGTTTACGGACGATAATTTTACTTGATAACGTCATACAATAACGACGAAGTTAAAGAGAGATAGATGCGTCACAAGCCGAACGCTTGTTCCGCGCTCTCGCTTGCACGCTCGGCTCAGGCGGAAAGTGACAATTAGTCATGCTTTTTCGTGCATGCAGCCGGCGTTCATCTATTTATAAGACATTATCACGTCAAAAAGAGTGTGCAATTCACACGCTTTAGAAGTGAAACCTTCAGAAAACTAAAGCAAATAAGAGTGGGAGACTACGAAGCACTTTTTTATCATTGGGAAGGATGATTTTTTTTCCATATTTTCGTCGTCGAATTCCAGTGCACCTTTTCCTATACATTTGGTCATCTTATTAGCATTTCTGTTTTCTTCTTCGGAGTCGCTAGTTGTCGCTTTCTTTTCTATTTTATTTTGCTTGTTTATTTTGGAGTGTTTTGAAGATTGTATATTGGTTTTACAAAAATTAAAATACTTATTTTTTGAATTTCTTAGGATTCGATCCTTGGTCCGCTGAATATCTGGCCGCTGACGCTTTATACCACTTGACCAAAAGAGAATTGCGCGGGTTCGTGGATTTATCGTATTATATTAGAACCGAGTACCCGTGATATCATTAAATATTTTATACTATCTCATTCTCTCGCAGACTAAATAAATGTGTTTGTCTCTTTTTAGTGTCGCTCGTTTTCGTTTCATCGAGTTTTAAATCACAAAGATACTAAAGAAGTTTTCACTTCAAAAATATGTTACGTGGAAACTTCTACTCGTGTATCTGTAATTTTAATCTTATATAACAACTATATATTATTAATCTGACAATGGAAGCGGTGCAAAGTTTGCCATAATGTCAGTACGCCTTCGATTGTATAGCAGAAGGTGCACGTTATCTGATCCGAGGTCCATAATATCTGATCTGAGGTCTACAGTATCTGAATTGAACTCGTCGAGTACAATATAATGGCATTTTATAAAACATAAAAAACCTAATGCTTCCGGGTACGTGTCAGGTTGTTTTGTTGCTCTAATTTGAACTGGAGGCAGTACCTACACACTGTAAAAGTTATATAAACGCTTTTTTTACATTGGTGCCCCTCCCTATGAAATGTGTTGCGAAATGCCTTATATATTCACCTTATTCCAGAGCGGAGAAGTTTTTTTTTAATATTGCTCTAATGCGAGACGACCAATTTCATAGTTTCACTCGCTTAGCGAAGTTGGGACTCTTGTGCATGTATCTCATAAATTAATTAAAAACAAAATATTATAATCAATACTTTTATGGTGGAATAAATTTTAAAAAATCTAAAATCTATAATTATAAATTTTACAATATTAAAAACTCTTAAACAGAAAATACAGAAAGAAATCCGTTCTCACATTTTTCGTTATAAAATTTATAATATTATCTTCAATGCTTAAATAATATTATATTTTGACGGCCGGCGTAGTCCAGCGGTAAGGCTTTTGACTCGCATTCCGAAGGTCGAATCCCGACGTGACAAATAAATTTTATTTGATTAATTTGTGTTATTTTACAATTTATTAATTTGAAACACCATATAGTATATTTGCAGCACGTTCCAGCGTGGAAGATACCATCAGTATCGCCCTGTTGTAAGACCACCATTCAGAATTGAAACATTGCTTGAAATGGCTTTAGCCGTGTTTGGTGACCAGATCTGAATAGCCAGATACTTCCCCATCTTCCTCTTCCCTATCTCCTTTCCCTCCCCACTACCTTCAGCCTCACAACATACCCCAATTGGGGTTTTCATAGTCTCACTGGCTCGAGACTCTTGTGCGGTATTCATGTAAAAAAATATATATTTATATAATATACCTTAAGATGGTAGAAAACATGGATTTACTGATATAAAGTACACTATTTTATTGGTAAGTATGGAACAGGGTTTTATTGACATGGAGTATCTGTTTTCGAGGATATATGTGTATGTATTTCCAATCTGCCTGTATTTCCTACCTAGAACTGGTGGGTCTATGACAGCCTCCATCACTGTGGTATTATGTTGATGAAAATAAGAGATGAAAGAGAAAGGTTTCGAGAGTACGTCCCTATTCAATCTAGTTACTAAAAACCATTTCAAGCAAAAACTCTGATTTAAATGGATTTCTCTCACCAGAACGATTCTTAAAGTATCAATCCTTCTTTCTGAGGCGATTTACAAGTATTTTATTTAATTAAATGAACACTATGAGCGAAACTCAATCGAAAATCTGGAAACAGAAAAATCAGAAAAAAAATATTGGCACCTCTGGGACTCAAACTCAGGATTTCTCTCTTTCCGGGGGAGCGCGCTGACCACTGCGCCAAAGTGTCGATATCAAATTCGGTCACTTTTAACTGTGTCATACTTCGACTAAGAACCACCCATATTATCTTCATTTTCTTAACGCATATTTCATCGGCTGCCATCTTTATATTTGATTGCAAGATTCAAACCCCAATATGTTTTTCTGATTTTTCTGTTTCCTGATTTTCGATTGAGTTTCGCTCATAGTGTCTTCATTTAATTAAATATTACAATTTGAGTTTTTACTCAGTATAAATAAAAAAATAACAATATTTTATTTCATGTACCAAATTAATGCAGTGATAAGACAGTCGTTCTTGATTCCGCAACAACTATGCTTCAAGGATCCTCTACTGCATTCAATCAACTATGTAACTGCATTCCTTTACCAGTTCCCTTTTGAAATACATACATATTGCATTACGAACGATGATTTATTCATATAATTTATCCTGGCTGATATTTTCCTGTGTCAAAATATAAGCGTTTTAGGCTGGAAATAGTTCCAAGCATATGTTGTGATTGATTGCTTGTGGAATGAAAACCTGTAGTGCCATGCGATGCGAGGACGAGGACGAGTACGAGGACCATCGGTCCAGTTCGTCAGCGCTATGTCGTCGGTCGACCGATGGTTCGCGTACAGCCTCAGGACAGCAAAACAATGTGTACAAATTCAAGATAATATTATTTGTCCATCAACTTTCGAGGAGAAATCAGTCACTGCCAAAGGTAAAATAAGCTAGGATATCTCGCAGTCCACCGGAAAGATAAATTGGCGAACGATATGACTAGTAATTTTTTAACACTGAACAGATATTTTTGCTAGATGCGTGATCTACACCGATTTGAAACTATCGTCATTATCTTTCGATTACACCGTCCCACGAAATCTAGCATAGTCGACCGGTTGAACCCTATAGCGTTACGATATTGACCAAATCGTCATCTATGGTCAGTTATCAATATTTGCGAGCACGGTCTACGATTGTTAACACATATTCCGACCGACTATTGATAACTTTTGGCGCGACCTACAAAGTATCAGATAAGTTTCTGTTAACTATTAATATACACATATTGTTGAATTATATCGTTCATTATATAAAATTACTGGCATATTTAATGAACGTATTGAACCAATGAATCTCTTGGTATTGAAAGAAGTTTGTGTAGATCTATTCATAAACTTAAATAATGCATCTAAAACGCGATCAGTTGATTCCGTTCGATATTTAAGAAGCGAAAATAGTTGAAATGTGAATAGTTGAAGTGTCAAAAATAAAATGCGTACTGCCTGACTGTATATTTAGGTTAGTATTTTAATTCAATACTGCCAAATTATTAATATTTTTAGGTAATTGATTGTCGTTTGTGCGATCCGCCAGTGTTGCCAGCGTATATCGATTTCTTATTTTTCCCCTTCTGGTAATCGGTTAGGCTATATTGTAAAGTTATCGATTTCAGCACGCTGGAGCTTCGGCTAGGCCAATGAAGTCGAATTTTTCTGAAGAAAGATTTTCGATTTCTGAAAATGTTTGATCGATTTTACCTGATTACGTAAGTAAAATTTCAGCTAACTTAAGTGCCCGGACACGCCCTCAATCTACTTCTATCATTTTTTTTATCTCTCAGGCATTCTCAGTAAATAGTTTCAGGGTCGTTTTAATCGGTCTATTTATGATAAATATTTTTAGATTAAGATCTCCAAAAGAATTGCGATCACATCGTTTAGTTGGTATTACAGGTCGGAGCCATTCTTTAGTGGACAGAACCTACAATTATTTTTGTTTATACACGGTATCCGGAAACTCGTAGTGCAAGCGAAAACTGGTAAATCTGCGTCAAATACGTAGATAATATTGTTTTAAATATTTCATTTGTTTAGGCAACTAAATTATGCCATATCTACTCTTTGACGCTTTTAAAATACTTTAAACTGTTGATATTAATCCCAAACAACCGAAGTTTTTGTTAAAATTTGCTTATTAATATCGAAAGTTCATATCAAAAAAATTGTACCACAATATCGACTCAAAACACCTGCTTAAATTATGAGTTTCTTGGCACCGTGTAGGTATAACGATTTGTTAAGCATTTTTTTATATCTAAATTTGCCAATTCGTGTGAACGGTATATAGTTAAGTGGTTATTTCAATTGATAATTAATTATTAAGGTAGGTCGACTGGTAAGCGTTTGAAAATATGCGTTTTTGTTCGAGGCAATACCATAATAAAAAGTTAGGAATTTAGTTTAGTTTATCAGAACCTGTTGTTCAATTCCGCACAGTTTCATGTGCGTTACAGCTTTCAACTATAAAAAAAAAAAAACATAAAGACGCTGAATGGCCATATGACAATGTTACATTTGAATTTATATTAAACAATCCACACTAAGGATGGGTTGTTTCAAAAAATTTGATGGATTCATCAAATATTTGAAGTTGATTTTCACGTTCCATGCAGGTTCTATTCAAGTTCTGTTATTATATCGTTATAGGACAGCTGCTACACAAAACTGAAATAATCACAGAACTTGAATAGAACTTACGCAGAACGTGAAAATTAACATCAAATATTTGATGAATCCATCAAATTTTTTGAAACAACCCTTCCCAAGGATTTGAATTTTTTTTAACAATTCATCAAATATTTGAAGTTAATTTCAACGTTTTGAGTAAGTTCTATTCAAGTTCTGTTATTATACCATTATAGGCCAGTAGCTTTATAAAACTGAAATAATCACATAACTTAAATAAAACTTTCACAGAATGTGAAAATGAACTTCAAATATTTGATGAATTGTTAAATTTTTTTAAAACAAACCATCCTTATTTCTCATTAAAAAAGTTTACCTACTGAGATTTTTTTCTATTATTTTTCACTTACCAATTACCTACACTTTCAACTCATTGCAATTTTAGAAGAAGATTGTGAGTCATATCTTTTTACCGTTTGGTGGGTGAATATGTCAAAGCACATGATGGAAAAGACGTTGTAAACTAAAAATATGAGTCGACTTAAAGAAAAAAATTTGCAAATTTAATGATGCCAGATCTCATACCGTTTGCTAGTTTTTACAAAAATTTGCAAATTTAATGATGCCAGATCCCATACCGTTTGCTAGTTTTTACAGTACTAGAAAAACATTCAATCCATTATATATTGTCGACAACAGTTTAATTACAGGAAATGATTATTTACGACCGTAAATGCATTATTTTTATAATGTCTTAAGTTTATTTTTATCAATTTATCAACCAGCCCTTCTAAAACTGTTATTATTTAATTAGTCCCAACTCTCAGAAAAATAAGAGATAACTATCAACCTTCAAACAGTGTTATTAAAAACGTCAAGAACACAATATTGATCTTAATCGAACTATATATTAAAACACTTGTATTGAATTAGCATGTAGTATTGCTGCAGGTGTTCAGTATGGCTCTGTTACTATCAGACCATATCCTATAACATACCAACTAGACAGGACACAAGGTGTTACTGATTTTAACGTCTTATGATAAATGATTTGATAATTCGGTATTTATATATTTGTTTGAGCCATGCAATAGCGCTTATATATTGCAGTAGAATAGAGTACTGTGTGGTGTCGTTCTTGTGAGTAATTTTTTTTACATTAGCTCCTTACAGGAGGCCCCGAGGAAAATAATTTTGCTCAGGGCCTGCGTTATCTTCAGTGTGTGGAGGAAAGGAAAAAAAGGAGGAAAAGAGAGGAAGATCTGGGAAGGAAGAAGGTATGAGTAGTGGTGGAGTGTGTCGTGGAATGTAAGGCGATGGGGCGAGAGAGCCCTGCTGGAGATAAGGTCACCCTCAACCATTATCTTCAAATCCGACCCACCATACAGTGGGTGGGCAAACGTATCCGCCGCCAAGATCTAGGCAATCCTCACCTCTTGAACCCGCTAAACCAACAAACAAATTCACCTAGCCTAGCCTTTAAGTCAACAAACGTTGCGAAATACTTGGGTTCCCAGAGCGGCGGTATCCATTTCCGCCTCCCAAATTTCAGAATATGTAGGTCTATAACTTGCGGTATTTCAAGCCTAATTTGGAGTTAGTGTTTTAATAAGAACGTTATATTTTACGTCAGTCTTCAAACGTATAAATTTTTAGAATTAAATGGGAAATGATAATTTATATATTCCAGAGGGTATATTTAATTATTTTAAATGTTAATTTTTATTTTTTTATTCCCTCAATGAACTTTGTAAGAGGGAGACCAAACAACTGAGTTGTATTCAATACGACTTCTTACTCACTATTAGGGTTTTAGGGCTTAAACGGAACTAAAGTTTTTGGAGGTTCTCAACACGAAGCCTGGTATTTTCATAAATTGTTCTGAGTTTGGTGGATGTGAACAGCAACATTCAGTTTTTTTTTAATATTATCTTTCCATTTATTATATTATATAAATTTTTATTTTATTTCTTGCTAACAAGAGAGCTCAAAAAAATCATCTGAGCATTTCGAATTTTTCCTTTTACCAACTACTTTTTCAGCAATTAAATATTTAAAAATACCTTTGGAGCCAAGCGTACGGATGGACGCATTTAAAAAAATATATTAAACACCTTCATTGCGAACAATTTTTTCCAATCTGACCTAAAACTTGCAACTTTAGACTCGATTTACTAGAAAACAAAAGTTCGCATAAAAAAAATCGACTTAAAAATCAAAGTTCAAGTCACAAAACGACTTCAAATATGATGATTTCTCTACACAGTGTAGATATAATATACAAAACACCTCATTCTTCTCTACTTTATTATAAAATAATGAGTACATTAATCTTTAAATATCTCAATTTGATAATACTAGTAAATCAAAATGTATTCAAAAAATATGTATAGTTGCTAATTGCCAACATTCACGGATCTGAAAAAAATGCTCAATACAAATAATAGACAATACACATATATTATTGTTTGCAAGCAATGGCGGCTGGTGAATTATCTTTTTAGAGGGCTGAGTTTAAAAAAAAGTAACAAATTAAACTATGAATGCTATGCGGATACAAGTATATTAACATTAGAGTTACGTGCTAAAACCAGGCAAAGTCTAGTGGGGCGGGCTCGCTACAGAATAAAACCATTTAACCATACCTAATCCAAAACATAACCTGCAATCTTCGCTACTCTCCTGGCCAGAATTATAATACTAAGTGCAGAAAGTTTCCAGCCACCATTTATCGGCAAAATCGCCAGTAAATATTCCTAAGTATCTTATTTGAAAAGTTTTCAATGAACGAGAAAGGGGTATATTATTAAAGGGGCATATTAAATTCGAAACGGGTTCAAAATTTTATAGCCGCTAACACTATAACAAGTTTCGATGATGAATGTGATTCCAAAATTCATAACAATAATATGTGTTATTAGTCTCGGGCATTTAAGTGCGTGCAGAAACTCCTATGTCTCTCGGCAATGAGGAGTAATTTTAGTAGGTGCCTACTTATAAGCGTGTGAAAAAATAAGATTACTGAGAATGGTTTGAAAGAGAGATATATAAACACAAATGATAGAGGGAGCGCGTTAATATTTTAAAAATTATAATAAAGAAGCGAAACTTGTCAAAATATTTAATAATTCCGACTAATTCAAAATTGATCAAAAATCAACAGAGTAAAACAGCATTTATAGAAACACAGTTTTTTTTTCATAATTTTAACAACGTTGAATAACAAAACCAAATGTTTTTTTTTTTACTTTTCGTAGTAAGAGCTTTAAAAAAAAATAACCTATTTAAGAGCTCAAAAATTTGTGGTAAAAAAAGTGTAAGAGGGATGTTTATGTTGGTGGAAATTCGGAATGAGGCTAATATGTTCACTTTTCGGAACAACTCATAAAGGTCTCATATAAGTCGTTGTCTTCCATACTATCATGGTTAGAAATGTAATCTAAACGGTGTTAGAAAGAGAAAACAACACGCTTTATATCCACATCTAAAAATTAACGATAAGGTTGCGATAACGCTGTAGATTAACGATAAGGAAAATTTTTGAAAAAAAATTATGAAACTTTGGGATTTTTTTTAAAATTATTTTTACATGAAACGACAAAACAGTGAGTTGGCTTTAATGTTTATAATACATTTGTTTAACAAAATTTGTGTGTTTTTTTTATTTCTTCTCATTGATAGAAAAAACGTAATGCGAGCCAATTTTTAAACATTTTTTTGTGTTTGTATTAAAAAATACCTGTGTTGACACGCGGTAGAAGTAAAACCTCCAGAAAACGAAATTTGACAAGAGTGGGGAGGCTACAAAGCACAAAGAGGAGAACCGATTATTTAGAAGCACCGCACAAAGAGGAGACCAATCATTCTATCTCGTTCTCTCGCAGGCTAAATCCTATAGATGTATGTGTTTGTCTTTAGTAACGCTTTTTCGTTTCATCGAGTTTCAAACCACAACGGTACTAAAGAAGTTTTCACTTAAAAAAAATTATATTTAAAACATTATAAAAGAGAAGCTGAGGAGTTAAGGAACTGCGTGTGTACCTTTTTCAGCAATTACTTTTATTGTCATAATATTTGTTATTCTCTGTTATTTTCCAAAGTAACGCTGCGTGCGCTTACGCAATGTCCGATAATTTATTTATTTTAATTTATCATATCGATACACAGCCGCAAGTCGGGCTACGTACACTTTATTGGGTATACTCGGCCATTAAAAGCGTCGTCATAATAATTCGGATCCGAGATATTTGCGTTACATAAACGAAAAGCTTGCATTATAAGTCGGAAGTCGAAAAAAATATCTGTAACAGGCGTGTTATGACATGTAGTTAAATAGAAATCATTTCTTATTAAAATTTCTTTGAGAATACAGCCTAAATTACTGCGATTTTATCGATTTAAATACATGACAGGTGTTGGCCGAGAGCTTGAGACGATTTTTGATACTAAACAGGCAAACGATTCTATTGAGAAACGCTCATTACGCAACCGTACTATTACTACGCTCAGTCTAAATGACTCTTAAACAGTATGCAGGTTTTTTATACATCTCGATTGATTTTAACAAATAAATAACTAACTCGGTTTACGGGCGGGCGAAAAACACGATAAAAAACATGCCGTTTTGAAATACCGCACCAATAAACGCATTGATTTTATTTTTATACTAATATAGTTTTATATTTATTGGACATATCAAATGTCACCTATAAAATTCCACGAATTTAACACGTAAGTGTTAACTCATTTATATTGGAATATTAATTAAATGAAATACTTCAAGTGGGATACGCTTAGATATACAGCTGGTATTCCAAATTTCAAGGTCTCGGATTAACCAGAATTTTAAATGCGCTACGTTTGTGTTTAAAAGAAAACGGTCAATCATATTCCAGTAGAGAACTCCAGTCCAATTTTTTTATTTTTTTTTTAAGAAAAATGACCTTTTAACTTAAATAACTGCAAATTTATTTTTATTTTTATAGTTAGTTTTAATAGTTAAAATAAATGTCAAAGTTTTAATTTTTCAAGATCCCCCGAAAACCACCGAATCTAGTGTGACGTCATCATGACCAACCGAAGTATGAATTTTGTAGGGAATTGGAATCAGCTGTTCGACTCCCGCCATTTTGAATTTCAGCATTGAGGCGTTTTACTGGGCATTATTATCATTTTTTGTACAGTTAGAGTTTTTGAATATTTTAAATAATATAGATAAACTAATAGAGATACTTTATTTTTGATACTGAATTATTTGGGCCTAAATAATGTTTCAATAAAAACAAAAACTATTGTATGTCCAAAACTCTATAAAAAAAAAACACAGATGTCGAACGGCTTGCGTCTTACATTTCTATTGATTTCTATACAACTTTGACCCTTTGAATAATTAATTTTTTTTAAATTGTAGAAAAATAAACGTACTTTGAATATAAACATGTAATCATTTAATGGATTAAGCCGGCTGCTGCGCAATTTTCTGTCTATGGGAGTATACGGCATGAATTTAATCTAAGTCCTCGACCTCTTGACTTTTCAAAACAAAAGTCGAAATTCATACTTTAATATTGTTAATTCTGGATATGCGATGTTATATGTGCACAATCCGTGAGTCCCACGCATTGAGATTTCTTTATCACACATGTTTCCCATTCAGTGCACTGTATTGTATATGTACACTGTATCACAGTTTTTTAGCTGTGCATTAAGTTGAAGACATTATATAATTAAAGCTATTTAAGTGCGCTTAGAATTTTCATTGTGTGATCGTGATCAGTTGGGTGATAGTGGTTTTAATCACACATTTGCGACCGTTTATTATGTGCAATTACGTTGGCAATATAGATTATGACACGTCGATTCCATATTCTATCATTGTTGTTTATTTCTATGGCCAGCTAGTGTGGCAACGCGGTAACATTCTCACATTAGAAAAGTGCGTAACATTGCCTATTTACTCGACTAATTGTACGGAGATTTAGGATTAGCGAGCTATTACCTTGGCGGTGTTAATTTAAAGCGTGCCCAAAGCGCGAACAATGGAACGTAACAATCCCACACGTGTTCTTGGTTTGCTTCCCTTTGATGAAGTGCTAAGTTATTCTTCTGTGCCAACCAACAAACATAATATATCACCACTGCTATTCAATTAGATCTTGATGCTATCGCCATTTGAAATACCTTCACAATGCGACTACTTGGTCAGGGTTTGTTTTAGCTTCTTTTTCAATTTAAAAAGTGAGGAGTAACCTAACAACCGTGGACATACATAAATTCCTCTTACTCCCATCAAGTAACAATTATTGTTGCTTTTGCAACGAGAACTAAGCAGAGGCTTTTACCTGTGATGGGTGGGTGGAAATACGTCGATTTGTACCACTCATTCACCTCCACGCTGAAGTTTTATTGAAAATACTAATTTCGTTTGTGATTCTGTCTGTAACTCACTGAATTCTCAAACTTTGTTTGCTTTTAATTTACGTCGTTTTCAAAATAAGAACCGATTGTGGGAACAGTTTAGACAAACGATAAATTATATAGGTTAGAGGACTAAACTAGCAGAGACTTTTACCTGTGATGGGTGGGTGGAAATACGTCGATTTGTACCACTCATTCACCTCCACGCTGAAGTTTTATTGAAAATACTAATTTCGTTTGTGATGCTGTCTGTAACTCACTGAATTCTCAAACTTTGTTTGCTTTTAATTTACGTCATTTTCAAAATAAGAACCGACTGTGGGAACAGTTTAAACAAATGATAAAGTAGGTAGGTTCATTATAAAGAATAAAGATGAATGTTTCAGTTTGGTTAGGTATTTTGGCCTCAAATCCAAAATTAACTTTCATATTTAAATGATCTTTCCTCTTTTGTTACATTCGCATTAGTTAAATGGACATAAAAGGTTTTTGAATATTTGTAACGGCCAACAAAAAAAATAAAAATTATAGTTTAAAGATCGATTTTTCTTTCATTCACGTTGTGTAGTTGGAAAAGGATTCCGGAAACGTATTTTGTAACTTGTACCAAATAAAATTCATCACTCGCTTGACTTTCACTTCAAAGGTTATGTTTTCAAATAATAAACAAAACCTTGTCATAAATCACTTAGGAGCAAGTACCACGAGCAAGAGGCAACAGGCAGTATGAAGTCACGGGCAATAATGAGTAGGTACACGCAATAGGTAGTAGGTATAAGCAATACATGTATCCGGAATAGACAAAATATAGTAAGTATAATCAATAGCAAATCGGTGTAGGTAAAAGGTAGTAGCTATAGGTATAGACAATGGTTTTAAGTAAGATATAGGCGGCAGTATGTATTCATTACAGGCAGTATGTAGTAAGTATAATCAATAGTAAATCGGTATCGGCAAAAAGTAGTAGCTATAGATATAGACAATGGTTATAAAAGTAAAGGCAGTGGGTAGTTAAGGATAATACGTAGTTGGTAAACGGAATAGGCAATGCAGTATGTATTCATTACAGGCAGTATGTAGTAAGCATAATCAATAGTAAATCGGTATCGGCAAAAGGTAGTAGCTATAGGTATAGACAATGGTTATAATTAAGTTAAAGTCAGCAGGTGGTTATGGGCAATATGTAGTAGGTACACGGAATAGGCAATACGTAGTAAGTATACGCAATAGGCAAAATGTAGTAGATGTAGATATTAACAAGAGGTTATTATTATTATATAGGTACATGCAATTTATAGGTAATATTGTAATTTAGGTAATTTAAAGGCAAAATTGTAGTAGGTATAGGACCTATATATGTACCTACTATGGTGAACGGCCAACTCAGAATGAAACCAACTCAGAACCACCTCAGAAAGGTCATTAAAAGTGATGATAAAAAAAATATAAAAAATTGGTTAAATAGGTTCAGTTAGGGTTAACGGTTATTTCAAAATTATTTTTTTCATAGCTCTTAATGACTTTTCAAAGAGTTGTTGAGTTGACTTGTTTCTGAGTTGGCATGGAACCACCTACTATAGACCTGTACTACAGGTGATATGTGGCAAGTATTGTCGTGGAAGAATTGGAAGTACATTATTGTTTATTAGTATGCCGTAATGCAAATTTGAAGTGTGTATGCTGTCCTCCGGTGAATAAACATTTCCCAACCGCGTGGCAATGACATGACAAGGTACAGCATTACTTCAAGAGTAATTATTACTTTTACTAGTTAGGTATAAAGACTGTTCACAAATAGATGGGTCGTGATTATTTCGAAATAATGTTAACAATGCCGATATCAACAAAAACATTTTTTATTGTTGATCGTTAATTATAATTATTACACTTTTTTTATCATAAATGCTATTTAAAAATGTGTATTAAAAATATGTGGTCATTTTTTATGACCTTTGAAAGCAAATTTTCAAACTTTATATCTCATGGTGGTATTTTCGTTTCAAGATGAAAATAGTTAAAAATGTTAAAAAAATCAGAGTGTACAATCCACACGCGTTAGAAGTGAAACCTTTAGAGAACTAAAGTAGACAAGTGTGGGGAGACAACGAAGCACTTTTTTTTAACAATGTGAAGGATGAATTTTTCATATTTTTGTTCGAATTCCAGTGCACCTTTTACTATACATTTGGTCATCTTATTAGTATTTGTGTTTCTTCTTCAGATTCACTAGATGTCGCTTTCTTTTGTGTTTTCTTTGCCTGTTCATTTTGGAGTGGTTTGAAGATTGAATATTGATTTTATTATTTGGATCGAGAAATATTGGTTGGGGGATGTTTTTTGACTTCTTTAGCTGGACTCTTTCGACCCATTCATTGCATTTTAATGTTAAAAATTATTGGTTTTCTGTAAAGTCGGTTTACGAACGATAATTTTACGTGATAACGTCATAAGAAAACTTTTACATAGAATTTTACAGTCACAAGCCGAACGCTTAGGCCGATCGTGCTTCTCTATCGCTTGTTCCGCTCTCTCTCTTGCACGCTCGGCTCAGGCGGAACGTGACAATGAGTCATGCTTTTTCGTGAGTGCAGCCGGCGTTCATCGATTTACATGATGTTGTCACGTCAAAAATTGGATTGATATAGAAATTGTACAAGATGCCAGGGCTCATGTGTTTCAGATAGGGCTTAATGGTATTGATTTGGCTTCCTTTCATTTTCGGAATGGCCCTTGTAAAGAAGAATTATGTATTTGACTTAAATCGTTATTCCTTGAACTTTTCTGTCATCGATTATTTAATGTCCTTCACAGAGGCATTTTGACCGTTAATTTTTTTACTTATTATATAAGTAAAAAAAAAAACAATAAAAAGTAATAATATTTATTTATTATAATTTATTTTTGTTATTTAGACGTCTTGGTTACCTTTGATTATTTTGTGTTAATTTATTTATACACATTTTTAATACATGAATGCAATTATTACCTATTCTACCTATTATTTTATTTATGATACCTTTATCTGATTAATCACCACTCTTTATAATATTTCTATCTGTAGATACTTATGTGGCTACATTTGTTTATCTTTTGTCGTTTTTGTTCATTTTAATTTTATCCTGACGAAGAAACCATTTGTTTCGAAACTTGTTAATAATTTTAATTAAGTAAGTGGTGTACACAAAGTGTTTACATTTAATTAAAATGCCGCCGCAAAGAGAACTTGCAAATATTGATCACGGAGAAACTGAAATTAAACCAGTTGTCAACGCACCAGCACTTTTGCTAGTGTGGCAGTTGCTTTTCAGTTGCCTTGTTAAGGCGCCGCATCCTCGCTCGAAAAGAAGAAGATGAAGAGATAAGTAACTATGCATGTTGGAGAGAGCGCGCTAATATTTTAAACGATAAAATTGAAGCGAAAATTGTGAAAATGTTTAAGAAAACACGACTCGTTTAGAATAGAGCAAAAATTTCGTGGAGGTTGTCTAAAACATTTAAAGAAACATTGTGAATTTTTCATACATATAACTTGTTAAATAATAGAGACAGACGTGAAAATAAAAAATTTCGGAGCATACTTTGCGATTTTTTCTATCAAAGGAATTTCATATAATTTGCTTTTCGGCGTGGAGATTGTATAGATATTATCTTCAAAAATAAAATATATGTTTTTAAGAGCTCAAAAACTTCAAATGTTCAAGGGAGATATGCAAGAAATAGGTAGAAATTCGGGTAGCGGCGGCTTAATAGGTTGCCATGGTAGCGCTCACGAATTTCGAATTGCGTTGACAACTGTATGTTTTTAGGTTTTCACGGCCAAAAAGTATTTTTTTTGTTATTGTTTTTGGGGTGTTATGCCGTGTTTCGCTAACTCCTTCTTTAGCCAACGTTTCGGACAGCGTCACAGTGTCCATCATCATCGCTCATCTGCCCTGATGATGGACACTGTAACGCTGTCCGAAACGTTGGCTAAAGAAGGAGTTAGCGAAACACGGCATAACACCCCAAAAACAATAACAAAAATGCGTTGACAACTTGTTTCATTTTAGTTTCTCCGTGAGCGAAGGCCTTTACTTTCTGAAGTTTAATTCCTAGAGAAGAAAATCACTAACTAAGTTATGGTACCTACTTACTAATATTTTTTTTTCCATTTTGACGCCAGCCACACATAATATTCGATATCTCTGTTTATAACAATAGTTTGTTACTTAAATACATTTCAAAATATTCGTTAAGATATGATAAAAAGCTCATTCATTTAGCTTGTAACATTGTTACAGTTCAACCATTGTTTAAGATATAATTGTCTTAATATAAGATAAGTCCAAGCGCGGAATTCAATTGTAATTTTGCTAAGTTGCGTAATTATTGTTTATTTATTTTTTAATCACAAGTAAACTTTCAAGGCCTTACCATTGATATAATGCCCCTTGTCTATACTTCAGATTGGAATTAGCCATTTTAAAGGCGAAACAATAGTTGCGGAATTCTTCTCGTGGTTCTCAATGCAAGAAAATAATAAATGTCAATAAAGGTTCAACAATCAACGCAAACAAAACCAACCAATCAATAGACTATTATGAGTTGGTGTAAAGATAAACATACGGGTACTTAAATCTAAAGAACCTCTTGTTGCCACGTTTTTTTTAACCAGGTATTCTTACACATAATGTCACTCAAGTACGTTTTTTATAGATGACGTGAATTATATTTTTTGCTAGCAGATGATATCTTCGCGTAGTGACCGAATTCTTCAAATTCTCGAATTACAACCATTTCGTTTCGACGATTTGGACAGTATTTATACCTTTTAAATGTTAAATTTGTTCAGGTAGATAATTAATCATTATTTTTTTATGGACTCACAAAGATATTAATGTGACACTGTAATAGTAATATCACCATTTTAGTTTCTTTAGTATTTAGTGTTTCCTTTTCAAAGGTTTTTGAGCAATGTTGGTATTGAAAAATAGATCAGCCAACGCCATTATTTGGCAACGTGTGTGTACGTTAAAGTTACGACCGCCATTATTTGTGCTCTAGGAATGGACGCGGTGAACCCAGAGCCATTACATCGTGCCCACTCGGAGTAGCAGGCAGCTACCAATCCGAGCCAGAAGAATGAGATAATATCACCTTATTATTTCTCTAGTTGCAAATCGCATTGAAACGTTGAAATTACGGTTATTGCACGAGAAATACACACATGTGATTGACGTTCGGGATTTAAATGGGACAAACGTATGATTGAGAACTCGCTCAGGGGCTCGGCGAGCAGCGCCGTACGAGCCGCTTGATAAATGTATCGATATACAATATACGTGTGTTACAAGTAGGTATTTGCAGAGACCTGCTGAAGCATTATTCCTTTCACTCGCCACGGAGTCTGACGGCCGCGGTGCTAACTGCTCGCGCTGCTAACAGAACAAGCCGCAATAAATAAACAAATGCAGACTTCGGAATATTTGTACGCCAGATAAGATACGTAAAACGATTTTATAAAAATATCTCATTCATTTTAAAGCTCCTTAGTTATGCAAATTTGGCAAAAGCCGTCCAAATCGGGTAGGAGGTACGCAGGTACTTGTTGGTATTATGTAAAATTTAAAGAGTAAATTAATTAGTCGGTGCGGAGCTCGGGTTAGCGCAACGGTCAACAGTTCTGACAGTTCTGACTGAGTTAACTGCTATCCACCGGGTGGGAGGCGCTGGGAGATGGTTCATATGAACAGTGGGGCTTTATTACCGAGATAATCCCATTACCAATGTAGGCTCCGCCTCAAGGGATGCTGAAATGACAAGAATAATTCAAACTCTCTTTAAACATGTACATATCACTTCAAAACTGATATCTAAATATTTGCTTGAACCTAGAGAGTTGAAATGTTCGTAACATTCATTGCTAAGCATAATTTAAACTTCTTACAAAGTATTGCAGGCAACTTATTATAATAGATGTGGATCCAAGTTTAAATAAGAACAAAATAATAATGTTAATGGGATTCTTTGTTTGGACAAGGTATAAAAGGCATGTCTTGTATGGGAGCCTCTCTTCACCATTGACCACAAAGCGAAAGTTACTTTAATATATTTTATAATTATACGAGTTATATTATTTTATTTAACGGTCGCAATTTGGGGAATATTGTGACGAGCGGAGAGAGAAGGTAAGAGATATGTTAGGAAGTTAAGTTATTCAGATCTGGCCACATTCAAATCCATTTTTAGCAACTTTTCAATGCTGATTGTTCGTCTTTCACCTAAACGAAACTGAGAACGCCATTCCCGATTGAGATGCAAATATCCGTGTTATGTTTTGGCATTGAAATTCTATGTGATATGACCCACCTAAATTAAATAAGCAAACAAAAAACGTCAGATTTGTAACCCACTCAGAGCTGTGTAGTTGACCACTCCGCCACGGAGGTCGTCAAAATCAGATATCATAAACATGATATGAATAATAAGAATAATAATAACGTTGAAGAAAGCCATCAGCTGTTCTCCGAACCCACTCAATTATTCTGTTTGCCTACTCAGGGTTCACACTCACTTACTGAACATCTTACTATTTACTCTTTTAGAAAACGTACAATTAGAAGGTAACTCAAATTCAAAACTGTAATCAAAAGCTTTCTCAACATAAAAAAGAAAAGAAAGAACATAAAATGAAAATTAAATGTACATCTGTCGTTTTTTTTAACAGATCTAATATCTTAAAGACTTCACGTAAGCGTACATTGTTAAATGTAGCATTACAGGCGTTATTTTGTAAATCGTTTTTAATTTAACTTACCCACTACTTAACTTAACAGTCTATTTGCTGCCACACGTGACGATTATTTTTGCAGAATCATGATTTAATTATTTTTATGACAAACAAATTTTGTAGGCTCAAAAATTATTGCACAATGATAAATTGATTATTTTCCTTTCTTTAAAATTATATACTTCTGTAGGTAGGTAACTTTTAAAAATATATGTAGTAAACTATGTAAATATGTAAACATATATTTTCATGTGTCTAAAATTCAAAATGGCGGTAAAATAATTCTTATAAAGTAGGCATATTTCAACCACGTTCCAGAGTGAAAGTTATTCTCAGAATCGTCCTAGTGAGATCATAAACCATAAACCATAATTGAAACGTTGCTTGAAATAACAGATCTTATTATCGAGTTACTTCCCAACCATCCTCTTTCACTTCTCCCCTTCCACCACCTCTTCACTCTTACATCAACGTTTGTATTACCCAAAACGAAAAAATACTATAATTTTTTAACTTTATGAGTAAAACTTCAAATTTTAATATTTAATTAAATGAAGACGATATAAGCGAAACTCAATCGAAAATCTGGAAACAGAAAAATCGGAAAAAGATATTTGCCCTCTGGGATTCGAACTCAGGTTTGGTTAGCGCATTTGCCCGGAAAGCGAAAGGTCCTGGGTCCGAGTCCCAGAGGTGCAAATATCTTTTTCTGTTTCCAAATTCTCGATGGAGTTTAACTAATATTGTCTTCATTTAATTAAATGAGAAAACAATAGTTCCACTAGCTCCGGGCAGCAGGAACTCTTGAGCGGTATCACAAAAAAACCTGCTTAGGTAGGTACCTATGTTATATTTTGAACACATATATTTTGAATGCGTATATAAATTTTAATTATTTTCTGTTGAAATATTATACTTTAAGTAGAAACCTATTTTATCGCTTGCCTGAATTATTCACACAATCAGTTCCAGTTTTGCAAATGACACTTAAATTCAAATCAAATTTAGTTCATTCAGGAATAACTCACGTACATCATAGACAACCGAAATAAGTGTTTTTGATATTACTATGCAGGGGTAGTGCAGTGCAATTCATTTCATATTTTGAAATCTTACTAATATTATAAACGCGAAAGTTTGTATGGATGTATGTGTATTTGTTACTCTTTCACGCAAAAACTACTAAATGGATGTTAATGAAACTTTACAATAAAATAGCTTATACATCAGAATAGGCTATGTATAATAGTAAGCTCTGGCGTTATGAAATTTGTATAAATGAAAATGTGTGTATTTCATATATTTTAGCGGCAGGAAGGAAATACAGGGGGAAAGAGAAAGGCGGAAGTGGGGTTCGCGGAGAGGAAAGAGATGAGGGAGAGGGGAGGCGGGGAAGGTGGAAGCGAACGGGGACGCACTGGAAAGGATATGTATTGCAACGCAAGCCGGGGACCAGCTTTTTTATATGAATACCGCACACCGAATGAGTCCCAACTGCTCCCGTCTGGAGCCAGTGAGACTATGGCATCCCCAATTGGGGTATGTTGTGAGGCTGAAGGTAGTGGGGAGGGGAAGGAGATGGGGAAGAGGAAGGTGGGAAGAATATGGTGAAGAGGAGCTAGTAACAAATAAGTTGAAAAAAAATTAGACAAAATAACAATAGGTAGATATAAATGTACATAAAATAAAAATGTAAAAGAATTATAAATTATTAAATTATAAAATAATGTTTTAAGTACAATTTTATGCGTTTGATAACCTAATAGGTATTATGTTTATGGCAAAATATCAATTTGAACTTATATCACGACCGAGTAAAAGTCTGTAGGTAACTCATTTGGTACGTGCCTCGAACGTGGAAATGCGATTCGAACTAATAAGTGGTTATTAGGTTGAGAAATCAATACGTTTCGAAAAAAAAGTGGTGTAACTATTTCGAATTCTCTTTGGACTAGACCCGAGTACCGGCTTAACCTGCGACCTCTTACAATGAATACCGAAATAACCTGTTAAACTCCTGTTTTTATGATGAATATTATTAATCTGAATGTTCGAAGGTAATCGCGATGAAGATGTTATTATTACGAGACAGATGGAGCTTGGTAAAAGCATTCCGTTGATACGTTGTTACCTTTCCCTCTTCCTCATAATACAACGAAAGAGAGGGAACAATGGAACATTTAAAACAAACCAACGCTCAAATACTATACACTATTAATACGTTGCTTTCCGATCACATGCAATAAATAGTTATATTTTGAAGTGAAAACTTGGTTGGCACCGTTGTTTGATTTGAAACTCAATGAAACGGAAATGAGCGACACTAAAAAGGGACAAACATATACATCTATAGGATTTAGTCTGCAAGAGAATGAGATAGACCAATCGGTGTCCTCTTTGTACGATGCTTCGTAGAATGAAATGTAAAATTATTTTTTAACTTGATCACAATATTGTAATAAATAAAGGTTTGATTTCTGCCGCGTGTGAACTGCACAAAATTTGAAACGATTTTAAATTTTCACGGCCAAAAGAAATTTCGTTATTTGTTTTTGGGGTGTTATGACATGTTGCGCGACCTCCACTGGCTCCGCTGGCTTTCTCTATCTCCTTCTTCAGCCAATGTTAGCGTTACAGTGTCCATCATCGGGGCAGATGCGTAGGTCTGATGGGCTAATGATGGACACTGTAACACTGTCCGAAACGTTGGCTAAAGAAGGAGGTAGCGCAACACGACATAACACCCAAAAACAAATAACGAAAATTCTTTTGGCCGTCAAAATCTAAAATCGTATCAAATTGTGTGCAGTTCACACGCGGTGGAAGTAAAGAAGAGTGGGGAGGCTACAAAGCACCGTACAAAGAGGAGACTAATTATTCTATCTCATTCCCTCACAATCTAAATCCTTTAGATGTATACGTGTTTGTCTCTTTTTAGTGGCGCTTTTTCATTTCATAATAACTTAACTTGTGGTGAGCGAGAGCTCCTTTAACACTTTTCTTTCTATAGTAATCTTCAAAAATAAGGTAGAAGAATATTAAGTTAAAAGTTTATAAATGAATGAATTTGCGAAGTTTGAAGAAGTAAAAGTTTATAAATTACAACCTAGCTCTCGGTGGCTAGATCATATTACATTACTTGATTCTATGTCTTTAAGTGTCTGTCAAAGGTTTTTTTATGAAAATGAGAGCATTTAGAAACCAATTTCTCTTACACTTATTATTATTGCATGGGATCGGCGGAAAATAATGTTAATGTGCGTAGCTTGTTCTCACGGTTGTAAAAAACAACGGGTATTTAACGAAGACACTGCGGAGAAAACATAATCTTCATTTAACCGATCTGAAAAAACTCTTTCTAATGTTATCATCTTTGTCAAGTGATTACAAAATTATGTAAACGGTTAAAGACAGGAAGTTAATTTAACTATGTATGTATGTATTTGTTTTGAAACAACAGCCCAGCATACTGATTAATATTTTTAAAAAAAATTATACACTTTACAAATACAAGACAAAAAGTGCCGATAAACTACTTTTTAGCAGTTTGTCTAACGGGTTCTTTACATTAAAAATCTTATTGTAGTGAGTTAATAGTTACATTTTTACAATCATAGCTGAATCTATTATAAGATATGGAATTACAGCTTGGGGACTTTCCTGTAAAACAAATGTAAATCGTGTTCAATCAGTTCAAAATTCATTAGTTAAATTATTAGCTCATAAAAGTTTATATGAATAAAGGCATAACGTTCCGTACTTTTACCAAAATCTCAAAATTCTCTCAGTAAGAACAATTCTGTGGTATAAAATTATATTTCCGCATATGAATAGCCCCATATACAAAAATAAACTGGACCATACTTACAATACTCGTTTTACGTTAAATGAAGGACTAATTGTACCTAAGCATTTAAACAAATATGGACAAAGAACGCTGGACTATATGATACCTAATTGCTTAAATATGTTACCTGCCGAAATTAAAAAATGTACAAATGGTAAAACAAATATTTTGTTGAGAAATTGGCTTGCCGAAAGAAATGATTTGTATTAGACTAACACAAAAATTCTAACTGCATTTAATTATGTAAAATAAGTTTATATATATCTCCAAAGTAAAAGTACCCATCGACAAACTGCTAAAAAGTAGTTTATTGGGACTTTTCTTTTTTCTGTATAATATTTCATGTCATATTGTATTACTTTGTATTTATAATAAATAAATTAAACCTTGAAAAAAAATTAAAATTCAAAATGTTACAGAAATATAGAAAAAAGAAAAATTATCAAAACATAAATGACAATTTTAAAGTCTTTAGAATAATATGCCATTGTAAGCTAATACAAATTATTTTTTTCAGTAAGCCAAGTCTTTAGTAAATTCACCAATTGTTTGTTTTGGGCACAGTTTTTAACTTCAGCAGGTAACATATTTAAACAACTGGGAATCATGTAATTTAACGTTCTTTGTCCATATTATTTGTATGCTTAGGTACAATTAG
Source organism: Glyphotaelius pellucidus (assembly GCA_936435175.1). Classification (NCBI taxonomy): domain Eukaryota; kingdom Metazoa; phylum Arthropoda; class Insecta; order Trichoptera; family Limnephilidae; genus Glyphotaelius; species Glyphotaelius pellucidus. The sequence continues at coordinate 9,599,305 of OW386542.1, forward strand.
TCCTTCATTAAAGTTAAAACGAGTATTATGATTGTTTTCCAGCCTGTTTACGTATAAACGGTTATTTATTTGCTGAAATATAATTTTGTACCACAGAATTGCTCTTACTGAAATAATTTTGAGACTGATAAAAGTATGGAATATTAAACTCGATATTAGAGCAAATTTGCGATTTGTAGAAACAATCTTTTTTTTATTTCATATTCATACAAAATGTATATGTAAGCCTTCGACCAAGGGGTATACTAGGTCAATGATGTAAGCCTATTATTTTGTAATGCAAACGCCATTTATAAGTAAACTTATTTTATTATTATTTTGATAACTATGCAAAGCATACAACAGTAATAATCATACCTTAATTGTTTATTTTATTTTATTGTTTCTGTTCTCTTTATAGTTCTCATTAATAGGACTACATTATGAAATGCAAACACCAGTTCCCTTTATGTTTAAGTGTAAAAATATTTTTATTCCTTTTATTTATTATTATTATCATTTTAATAACTGTTGTATGCCATGCATACACAAGTGAACTATATAAGCCCTTTTTTTCAAGAACCTATACATATAAACCTTTTTTTTAAGTAATATGTTAATACGCTTTTAACTTTCCAATTTTATGTTTTATTCTTTCTCTTCTTTTCATTTCCTCAATTTTCCCTCTTTTTGTATAAATCATGGTCCATATATATTCACACTTATCCTAATTTGACTGTCCTAAAACGGGAATCATCCTAGTTGGACAGTCAAAACATTTTATAAATAATGTACATAAATGTGTAAATATTTTACTAAATAAAAATAAAAAATAAAAAATAAATAAAATCAGCAATTGTTTAAATATACAATTAGGTTCATCCCTATTATTCGCTTCCGTATCTCGGAGTCTTGCCAGGCGGGTGTCTGAACGCGTGTGAGCAGACAAGGAGTGCATTTTAATGCAATATTACACGTGTACAAGTTTACAGTTTGTACCTTCGACTAAGATACTCGGTCGTTGAGTTGTACTCAAGATTTTGTTGAAGGTGTTATCGCCAATCTGCTGGCGGTGCAACGCACGACGCTCGCCTTTCATGCGGTACAATTTCCTAACATCCCGACAGTGCAGTGTGCTGTTCATAATGCCTAGTTTTCCGACTGCTCTTTGCAAGTCCTACTGTCACTTGCGCATACAAAACATGCATTGTCGGAGGGTAATAATGTATCAAACAGGCTACTAATAAATATATTTATACCTTATCTGGTTACACGTTGATGCTTAAAGCATATTAGGCGTACATTAATCCTATTACATAAGTAAACCTGTGTTAGGCACAATAAAAAATATAGGTTATGTTCATTTTTTAAATTCTAGCTCTTTTTTTTGACGAATAAATTTTGTATAAAGTTTTAAAATGTGCCATTTTTGATGCCGCCAAAACGATTAGATTATAACGGGTAAAGTCATTATTGAAAAGTTGATTAGGGTCTATTTCTATCCCATCTTTTAATGTCACGTTTTCGTCCCCCTTCTACATAATATGTCGTATATATTCACAATATGTCGTACGTATAATATGGCATATTTGGCCGATTCGCACAGATCAATAAATAATCATAAATTACTGCGCTTGCTAAAGTTTATTTATTTATTTTTTGAACTAGTTGAATGAGCGGACAGAAACCACCAATTAAGGACGTTACAAGGTTCCAGCCTTCGAGAGTCGAGAGGCTCGAGCGATAAAAAACCGCAGAACCGAATCCTTGTGTTCAATGTGTATGGCGCACTCGGGCGGCCCAATCTAAAGAGCTGCCACCTCAATTTGGCTATTTGCAACAGCTTCCAAATGACTTAACGGTATTCACGCTTATGGAAGCTCTAGAAACATTTATAATAATTAAAGTTGCTTCGTTTTATTAAAAAGAATAAGGATCTTAACATACGCGATTAAGGAGGTAGATAATCAGTTTCCTCTTATCGTCGTTGGGAAAGTTGTGCGATCCCTCAAAGCCAATTTAATTATATATATATATATATATACATATAAAAGATCTTTACAAAGTGATTTTTTTCGTATAAGCTAATCTAATCGATAAGATCATACGTTTCTAGCTTAAGGCGCGGTATACTTGCTTAAAAAGAAGAAGATAGAGAGATATGTAAATATGAATGTTAGAAAGAGCACACTAATGTTAAAATCGATAATATTTAAGCGAAAATTGTGAAAATGTTTAATAAAACACGACTCGCTTAAAATAGATCAAAAATCTTGTGGGGGTTGTCCAAAACAGCATTTAAAGAAACAATGTTAATTTTTCATACATATAAATTGTAAAATAACTGAAACAAACGTGTTTATAAAAATTTTCGGAGCATACTTTGCGATTTTTTTCTTTCGAAGGAATTCCAAATGATTTGCGTTTCGGCATGGGGAATGTATAGATATAAACTTCAGAAATATCATGCATTTTTTAAGAGCTTTAAAACTTTAAGTATTTAAGGTACATATATAATAAGTCGGTAGAAATGGGGTATGCCGCGGCTTAACTAGGATGACAAATTCCTAACTTCGTTGGATTGCATGGAAGAAGTGGCGTGTTGATTGATATATTTTGGCAGATTTAAAAAAAAAACATGTGTGCAGTTCACGATAGAAGTGAAACCTTCAGAAAAATAGTATCAGGAATAAGATAATTGTAAGATTTATTTATTTTAATAATATTGTTACCAACTTAAAAAATTATTTCATATTTTATTCTACGAAGCACCGCACAACGAAGACACCTATTAGTCTATCCCATTCTCTCGCAGGTTAAATCCTATAGATTTATATGTTTGTCTCTTTTCAGTGTGGCTCGTTTCTGTTTCATCGAGTTTTAAATCACAACGGTGCTAAGGAAGTTTTCACTTCAAAAAAACATTTATTTCAATGAATTTTACAGCGCCATGGTGAAAAATCACCAAAAATATACGTACATAATTGCATATATAATTAAATGGCCGAATTATGAATTAAATCTAAAATAATAAAGGCAGTCTTAACTGGTACTTTTTTCCCATATGAAGCAATTTGTACTTTGAAATATCGAAAGCATCGACGGCTATCTCACTGATTGTTTGTTTATTTCTAACTTAGCGATTTAGCGCTAAGTTCTTAGAGGCGGCCCTGAAATAGCGTTTCGTTTCTTTGACCCGCTCTTGCAAAATTCTAATCTTAAGCAAAAGATTAATTAGATAATCCTCTATTGCTAAACGTTCGATTCAACGATCTGAAGATTTCATGTGTCTTTTATGTGTGATGAACGTTTACACGAAACAATGGATACTCAGAATTTAGCAGGATTTTACTCAATATTCACCTCTTTTGCAAGATCGGAATGTAGATGGAAGCCGTAGCCCAAAATATTAACGCCATGGCGCGTTATTATTGATGGTAAAATGTTTATTTTCATTGTGTGAAATCTGGGATTAAAAATCTTTCTCTGCTGCACATCCGTTTCCATTGAAAATAACTATTACGCTTTGAAAAACATTACAATTCAACGTTTAAATTTATTACTTTTTGAGCTTGGAAGAGCCAATAAACTAAGTACCTGTGGAACATTACATTCCAATTATTTGATTGAACCTTGTGATATAAGGACGATTCCATTTATTTAGTACCTTTTGAAGTGAAACTTCTTTAGCGGCGTTAGTGATTCGAATTTGGATGAAACGGAAATTACGCATTAGCACCTGCGAAGCATCACACTGCGCTCATTGGCCGATTTGATTATGATGTCACTTTTAAAGGCTCCTATTGGTTGAGATATAAAACGGAAATGACGCTAGGTCCTAGGTCTGCGTTCATTGGCTGCTTTGATTGTGACCTCAGTTTTCATGGCTTGAGATTGTTTTGGTAAAGTTTCGCTTCTACCGTGTGTGAACTCGTATTTTTTTTACATTAGCTCCACACAGGAGGCCCAGAGGAGAAAAAATTCCCTCAGGGCCTATGTCACCTTTTGGGATTTGGAGGGTGTTTGGAGGCTGTTTGGAGTTTTTTGGCTGTTTTTTTTTTAGGAAAATTGAGAAGGAGTTCTGGAAAGGAAAAGGTATGAGGGATGGTAGGAATCTGGGGGTCAACGTGTCCAGGAGTGGCGGACGTGTGAATTGATCTTTCCTACTGCGGTACGAGGCCATGGATCGAGAGAATCCGGCTGGAGAGACCTAGGATAGGTTATGTTAGATAAACCAGTCTCTCCCGATCCAGCCCATCACCCAAAAGGTGGGAAAACGTATTCGCCGCTAAGACCTAGACAAACCTCAGATGGGGCACTCCGCTAAGTCACCAAACACAGGAACCACTTGCTCACATAGAAATAAATACAACTGATTGCTACCTTACCAGTTGTATCCCCAAATCAAAACACGCTATCGAACGGTGAGCTCTAGTAAAAAGAAATTTGTCTAGAATTTATAAGTCAACCCAAAAATTTTTAGTTCTTTGAGTAATTTCTATCATTAGCTGTGCAGCTATAAAATATGATTCGATAACAGTTGGCCCCTGACATACGGTTAGGGAAAATATGGTTTTCCTACTTACCCGAAATACAATTAAGTACCCCGAAGGGATATGCCACCGAATAACAAAAGTATTAATAAAAAATATTAAAAAATTTAATTTTAAGATTAAAACATTAAATTATAAAAAAACGAATAACATTTTTTTTTATTAAAATGCGTCAAGAATATAACAACATGTCTACGTACTGTATACACCAGCATATAAGAACAAAAATCTTTTAAAATCCATTAAAATAATCCATACGTCGATTTTAGGTTTGAAATTATTAAATAATGCACAAAAACATATAACTTTATAATCATTTTAATTTCGGGAGGGGGTCAACTATTGGGTCACGATAAAATATGCATTTTAACTACGAACCACCATGAAAAGATGTGGCAATGAATAAATCAGATTTTTTTCTGTGTTTCTTATTTGTTAAAGTGTTAAAATGGGGCAAAGCCGGGTAGGTGGTAGAACCAATAAAGCATAGAAGAGAAATCATAGCGATCACCTTGCGCACGCAATCTGCGCTAAAACACAGAAAACAACGAAAAAAGTGTATTTATTATGTGATAACCGCGGGGTTTCCGTTTGTTTATTATGATTCTAGTAAAGTGCACGTTAAAGGTGATATTCCCCTCACCGCTGGCTGCTGCGAATCGCCATGAACTGGATAGCTTAATTTACATTGGTTGGTTAAATTTACAACATTTACAGGTCATTTTTTTTGCTAAGTATTCCGTACCTACCAATGCACGCCACTTTGTCGCAAGTCCATGCGAAAAAGACACAGCGTCGTATGACCGCTTCACGCAATAAAATTATGCGTATAGTTAATCACAGGAAAGGGATGTCGTATTACATTTTATTTTTAATTAAAACTTCTTTAGTAACATTGTGATTTGAAATTCGGTCAAACGAAAAAGAGACAAACACATACATCTATAGGATTTAGCCTTCGAAAGAATGAGATAGACTAATCGGCCTCCTCTTTGTGCGGTGCGTCTTAGCCTCCCAACAATTGTCCACTTTAGTTTTCTGAAGGTTTCACTTCTACCGCGTGTGAACTGCACACATTTTTTTTTCTTCTTGTAGAGTGATTGTGTTTCGCCACTTTGGTTGGAAAGAGTTCTTTCTGACTTTACTTTACCTTGTTCTGAGATATGAGGTGTCAAAGTTCGCAAAGACGATTTCTCGTAATCTATTTTCCGATTCCTGATTTTGAGATTGAATCTTGTGTAAAGAATTTTTGTTTAATATTCTTTAGCAAAAAAAAATAATAGGACGTATACTTTCCGTTTTAGAACATACCTAACCGTGCAGATAAAACCTTTTGCAACTAAGTAGGGCATAATAATTCATTGTATAAGGTTCTAACTACGTTCCCCTAATGTCATTCTAAGATTAGGGCCACATTCTAATTAAATATTTTCCTTTAAAAATGTCAAACTTAAATAATTTAAATAAGATTGAACCTCAAAACCAGAAATTGTTAAATAAATTATGAGAATTTGTCTTTGCAAACTTTGACACCTATAATACACCTATAGAATATAACAAAGCGAAGTTAGAACCCTTTCCAACCAACTGCGTCTCGTAAAAACGATCAACTGTCAGATACAAAATGCAATTGCAAAAGGTTTGAAGTGGTTGGTAAAATAAATGGAAGCTTAAAAAAAAATGATGTTAGAACTTCGTCATAGAAATTATCGACGGAAAAACAACATAGATGACTGTGAAAATTATTTTAGTTGTAGAAATGGGCAAAAGAAATGATTTTTCATTCAAATGTCATTTTTGAAAAAAATTCAATTATAATCTTGTTCAATTGAGGTGACGGTTTGTGTTGATGTCTATTTTTCGAGTTTTTCTTAACTTTGTGGATTATATTTATATAAGATTTCTCCTTCAAAATTAGTACAACGAACGTCATTGTCTTGGCTGCATTCAAGTGACTAAGCTCTCCACTCATTGACCTTCCTGGAAGATGACCCCTTAATTTTATTTATTTTTATTTAATTTTACTTATTTATATGATGTTTTTACTGAATACCTATCTATTATTTTTTTTTTTTAATTACAATTTTTATTTTTCTCTTTAAATGTAAAAGTTATGTATGTACATCTGATGTAATGTTTATTTATTTAATTTCCATGGTAAAAATATACCATAAACAATAATTGCATGTCACAGCTAAATACATGTATAAGATACAAATACAAAAATATACTTTTTTTTAATAAGTGACTTTTGATTGGAAATGACATCAGAACGAATACTAGAATGAATACTAGATCTTGAAGGATACAAAAGTAGGAGATATACAAAATAGAAGTATATACAAAATACAATATATATGTATAAGTAGACATAGGTTTAGTTAATTTTTGGTAGTGCAGCCTTCTTGCGCCTACCTTTCGTGCAGTTAAATAGATCCGCCAGATCCGCGCATCTATTACTAACTTCATGTAATCTAGGTACAAGCGAGTGTTTGAAAAGCTCAATCCTAGTATTGTTACATTTGAACATGATTTTGGAACGAATAGCCCTCGCAGGTACATAAAATTCAATGAGGTTAATTAAAATAGGGCTTTCTATACTACCAATAACAATTTTGAACGTAATATTAAGCTAAGAATGTTGAACGTAATATTAAGCTTACAATTTTGAACGTAATATTAAGCTATTCGAATTTCGACCGATTTCTTACATATCTCCCTTAAACATTTGAAGTTTTTAAGCTGTTCGAAATTTGTGAGCGCTACCATGGCAACCTATTAAGCCGCCGCTACCCGAATTTTTACCTATTTCTTTCATATCTCGCTTGAACATTTGAAGTTTTTAAGCTCTTAAAAAAATAAATTTAATTTTTAAGATTATATCTTGATGCGTTCCACGCCGAAACGCAAATAATATGAAATTCCCTCGATAGAAAAAAATCGCAAAGTATACTCGGAAAATTATTTAACAAGTCTATTTCTATTATTTTACAAGTTATATTTGTGAAAAAAAATCACAATGTTTCTTTAAATGATACGTAAGATACGTTCCACGAGATTTTTGCCCTATTTTAAACGAGTCATATTTTATTAAGCTTTTTCGTAATTTTCGCTTCAATTTTATCGATTTAAATATTAGCGTGCTCTCTCCAACACTCGTAATTACATATCTCTCCATCTTCTTCTTTTCGAGAGCGGTTACGGGGCCTTAAGTCGGATAATATAATGTGGCAGACTGGGATTTCACTATCCTCCCAGTAGGTACTACTGGATTAAAAACGAACGAACGAATTAGAATGGCTTGTAGATCAAAATCTACCAATATAAACTAGGCTTATCTAACAGCTAAAAGCTGCGAGAGGAGAGCAACACCGCTCTTGCGATCGTGTGATATATTATATTAATATGGTGAACACCGACTGCCATCCGCTAAGAGTGGATGCGGTAGTTGACATTTGAGCTACCAAGGTGGACATGTCCGCCCAGCTCGGCCCGGCCTGGGCGAATCAGGTGCGAGCTTACCTACATAATGTTACGTGTGTTATTCTGCTCTCCGCATCGCTGCCGAATATAATCAGACGTTTCTAATCGATCTCCTAATAAAATAACCCGTTTGCTCGAACTGTAACGGTGCGGCGCGGTGGACGGTCGCACAACAAAAACACTCGTTTGGTGTTGATAAACGATTAATGTTGATAATTTATATGCCTGCCTATTACTGTTTGACAAATAAACGCGGATAAAATTGTAGGGCGCTTCAATCGCTTATATTGCTTTAAATGTCAACATTAGGACAATTCATATGAAAAATAAAGTTGCTTTTTAACAGCACCATTTATTAAAGTGAAAACTTCTTTAGCACCGTTGTTTTTTTTTAAGTGAAATTTCTATAACACGGCTGTGATTTGGATTTTGGATGAAACGGAAATGACGATTACTGCACCTGCGACGCATCAACTGCGCTCATTGGCCGCTTTGATAATGTTGTCACTTTTAAAGGCTCACCTATTGGTTGCGATATGAAACGGAAATTACGCGAGGCCTGCGATCATTGGTCGCTTTGATTATGACCTCACTTTTCAAGTATTGGTTGAGATTGTTTTGGTAAAGTTTCGCTTCTACCGCGTGTAAACTGCACTCGATTTTTTTTTACATGAGCTCCACACAGGGGGCCCTGAGGAAAATAATTTCCCACAGGGCCTATGCCATCTTTGGGGATGCTGTGCGGTGGATTTTTTTAAGGAAAGGGAGGGGACGAGAGTTCTGGGAAGGAAAAGTGTTTAAGAGGTGGGTAAGAATCTGGGGTTCAGTGGGTTGTCCACCTCCAAGACCTAGACAAACCTCGCCCCATGAACCCGGGCACCCCTGCTAAATCACATGTAGTAAACCACTTGGGGTGACCTATGGAAGATGTAGACCTATGACCAGAGGTGTTGGTTATCCAATAAAGGTTCCCACGGCAGCGGTACCCATTCCCGCCTTCCAAATTTTTGTTGTGATTTGAAACTCGATGAAACGAAAAATAGCGACACTAAAAAGAGACAAATACATATATCTATAAGATTTAGCCTGCGAGAGAATGAGAATTAGATCCGTCTCTCTTATCTATATTAGTTTTCTGAAGATTTTTCTTCTACCATGTGCGAATTACACACTTCGTTTTTTAAATTTTTTAGTTTATAAGTTTTTCAAAAAATGAAAGGCTCTTATCGAAAGAGATGATTGCACATCTGAGGTAATTTAATTTTAAATTTGTTATTTTTTAACGTTTTATTAGCAATATAATTTGTGTTTATCGATCGTCCAGTTAATTAGTTAAATTGTATCCTCTATCTGGTACAATACTCGGATAACTCATAAAATCACCAAAAAAATTATAATACAGAAAAACCTATAATGAATTTAACAAAATGTTCATGTAGTAGGATATTTCAAAATGTCACATTAATTTTTCCGACCGTTGTGCCTCCTGGTGTTATTGCTTTCCTCATTACTCAAAACTTAGTTTTTGGAGATGTCTGACTAATCAACTGGATGATCGACATATATATAAAATACATCAAAGTAGCCATTTGTTGTGGAAAAAACGCGAACTTAACTTTTATTTTTTTAACGTTTAAAAATAGTTTTCCTGTCAAATTAATTTCAATCTCTCAAATTCGAAATTATTCAAAACCTTACATCTTAATAGGTAGCTACCTACTACAATTGTTCCAAAATTGACCTACGTGTTGCCACAGTACTAGACAATAGAAAAAATGTTCAGCTCCACTAAATTTCTACATTTTATTGTCAAATCTTACTTATTTATATGCAAATCTGGGCCTTCGATTAGGTTCCTGTAAACATACATTACATAATGTGTTATTTACATAATAACGTACATAATGCGTTACAGCAATTTATTTACGAAAATAAGGTAATTTACTTACATAAATATTAGTAAGTATCAGATAATGGAATAAAAGTAAGTACCTTTTTACAAATTACGTAAACTTTTTTTTTCAATTATTTTAAAAGACCTAATAAAGTGGGATTTGACTCACGTAACCTACAGAAAGTTCAAAATTTATTGTACCTTGGCATTACAACAAATTGAAATGCTAATTTATGCACATCAACAAATAATGCGACAATCATATAAGCTTTTTATCTATTGTTTATACTTACGTGCATATATATGTATCTCTCTCAAGAAAACCTACAAAGGGTTCAAATTGTGGTTTTAAAAATCTATATATAAATGTGGGTTAAGCAAACCTAAAAATGTATTTTTTGGCTTTAACACAATCATACCTAATTTAGGTAATGTGATTTTTTTTAAATTAATCACGACAGTTGGATCATTTGTATTGCTCGTTTTTGCAAAGAATCACCTCAATGACGTTATACTTGGCAGATCCTTTCAGATACACTTTTATTAGATGCTTTAAGCTTGAAAAAGATATGACTTTGTACGCAGATGACACTATATTAAAAAAAAACTTGAAATTGCATGATTTTACAGTTGGTCTGTGATCACAACAATGTCGCCAGTTTTCAAAATCATGTCTCTTGTTTTTGCTCTGTAAGCTCTGTTACTTGTTTTTTAATCCCATAAAATGCTCCGATACGCTATACAGCAAGAAATTTATTTGAATTAATTGTTTTGTTTAAAATCTTCGTTAATATGTTTCGACCCACTATTTTTTATGATTTATATAAATTATTCTCAAAGTGGTGAAGAATCTGACAATGTGTGAAAATGCAATAAAAGGAAAAATGCAACTTTTTCTAAACCAGTTCAAAATCTTCATCGTGGGATCAGTAGCACACATCAATATAAATTTATCAGTTTCCAAATGTTTAATTATGCAGTCAATGTTATACAATATGTTTTTATTATTTTGTTGCAGAACAATACAATGCAAAATGTATTAATTGTGTCGGTGTATTGTGTCATTCATTACAGGTATATCTCACCAAGTTTTCGTTCATTCACAGAAAAGGAAAATTTTCAATAATATGTCATAATAACCAGGGTATAAGTTCCAAAGAATTACAATAATTTTTAAAGTCAAACGTATTTTATATGCCTGTAATTCATCGCTAAATTGGACTTATTTAAGCATATTTTGTTGCTGTGACTGTGGTTGAAAACCGAAATGGTTACTATCGTTTTAGTATAGGTATTGACTAAGTACAGAGAAAGCATTTTATTGTTAGCATGTCATAACTTTCATTGACCACTTTGGTTCATAACAATCTCGAAATTTTTCGAGTAACTCGTTTATCGATGTTCAATAAATAAGTTGAAAATATATTAAAAACCAACAAAAAAAACTCAGCATGTAAACTTTTTGATAATTTTTAAATGTTTCACTTCTAGATACGTTCAGTTTCACCCCGGAGAAAGAACGCAAAGCATGACTGGTCAGTGGTTGAGTGGGCATCGCGTTTGGGTCCCACACGGGCGTCTCGTGTTCGATTCCTCGGCTGGCCAAGTCCTCCATCACAACACAAGCAACATTTTCGGCTTTCTGTGGTGGTAGTAGGAGATTTTCAAATATTGTTGGGTTATTCGTAACCCGAGAATGTTTGTCTTTCTTTTAAAAAAAAAAAAAATGAACAAAATTTTGCAGAAGTCGGCCCTAAATTAGTTGAGTTACAGTAATTGAGCCGTAGTGACAAAGAAAATTTAGGCATTAAAACAAAGCAATCAAACATCCCACCCGTTAAGGCCAATTAAAATTAACGCCTTCATTGACTGTAAAATTTTGAAAGGTGATAAGTATTGTCAAAAACCATATTAAAAACTGTAATGTATATAAAAATAGGTGCAATATGTTTCTCCCCAATGTGTGTTTTAATTATCATGTTTTTTCTTAATTTATATTCACACTGATAGTTTTATCAGACCCACAACTCGACCAGGGTATGTCGTATTCCCAGAAGTGCAACTCATTACGAATTTGTGAGCTAGATTATAATGTAACTTAAATACTACCATCACTAATTAGTTGTTCATTTTCTTTGCTGGTTAGATAGAAAAGCCTCAGAAAGTAATGAGGAAAAATTATATTCCCAGAAGCGAGCGGGGGTCACAGGAAAAATTTTAATTTCCGAGATGAAACTGTCCATTTCAAAGGGAGAAAAATCGCCGAGTAAACAAGATTAAAGAAGTAGATATTAAGAGATAATAATGTTTACAATTTTTTATGAAAAAGAGACTGAAGCTAAGAACTAACTACTTCAAGTAGGGATGGGCACTCTTATTAACTCAAAGGAATACGATATGACATTTTTGCGGTAGGAAAGGTTACTTAGACATTCTAAGAATATGTTTTGTTTTATTATGACAGATTTAGGTACAGATTAGAAAAATTACATTTATTTGAATCAATATTACGTATTTATACAATACATATACATATATACAATACATACATATACAATATTTATTTTAATCTATGTTTCGCTGCAACACTCCATCATCTATCAAAATGAAGATGATGGGGTGTTGAAATACTTTTGAAGTGAAAACTTCTTTAGCATCATTGTGCTTGAAACTCTATGAAACGAAAAAGCGACACTAAAAAGAGACAAACACATACATCTATAGGATTTAGCCCGCGAGAGAATGAGATAGAATAATCGGTCTCCTCTTTGTGCGATACTTCGTAACCTATCGGTCATCTCTTTGTGTGGTGCTTCGTAGCCTCCCCACTCTTGTCTACTTTAGTTTTCTGAAGGTTTCACTTCTAACGCGTGTGAACTGCACACAATGTTTTTTGGTTGTGACAGGAAACCAATTTGCAAAATCAAATACGTAAACTGTGGTAAATAGATATAGGTGTGGTAGATGCAAGGCTCCCCATTTGACGGATTAAGTTCGAAATTCAAAAGATCAATTTTCACTTGAGATCAATTAATTCTTGGTAAAAAGGTCTGTGATTAAAATTTTTAAATTCTTACCTGTTTAACCTATTATTACCTTAATTCGTGTATTTTAAATAACATTAAGTTACAATAACCTAAAGTCATTATAATGAATTGTAATAAAATTAAAAAGCTTTGGGGTTTTACTTCTTAGAATCACTTTCCCTTGTAAAACGGCAAACTAATAATGCCTTTACTTACGAAATGCATTTTCATTTCTCTCTCGGAATTTTACTTGTTTTAATGATTTTTTTTTTTAAATTCGTTCATAGAAATCTAACAAGCTCAGCATTAGATCAATCAGATTACTTACCTAACTTCATGTTTCCCTGATTCCCCGCAGACGCTAACAGGAGTTACCTACATTAGTAATAATAAAGACATTTAAATGAATAATTTATCTTATATTTTGCCATCTTTTTAACTATCTCAATGTGTGCTGAATAGACAATTTTCTTTGATAAGTTTCCGCATAAGAATAATAATACACAAACTTCTTACTTATTTATGAAATTATCTTTGACATTTTTGAATTTCTGCACTTTCCTTTGCAAAAGTTTTATCATGACCGCATATGGGGTCAAATTAGATCTTTCTGTAATGAAAACAATATTTACGTAAATATAGTGATTATTCCAAAAAAAATTATTTTGTAAGCATTTAATTTTAATGAATTTATTCATTCTAGTAATGTCTACCTTATTCGATATACAATAATTAAAAATCCACCAAAGTAATAAAATATAATTTCAATGATTTACTGGAACAATAAGCTTATTTTTGTAATGTTTTCCTGAGAAAATGTTGTTTTTTTGCCGTTGCATGTTGTTCTAAGTTTTCAAAATATTCAGCCGAAATGCATTATAATGTGAACTTCCTAAAAATGAGACGATTATTTTTTGTCTAACAGTCTTCGGTTTTTATTTAATTTTGTTTCAGAAGAGTTTTTTTAAGTTAATGTCGAAGAAGTACAAATTTTTAAATTCATTTGTACTTTAAAATGATCTAATTTTAGCACGTTATTATATATTTTTACTTCAATATCGTCTAGCCTTAGTACGTTTTTATTCAATTATATTTCAATATCATCTGGCTTCAGTATATTTTCGTTTATTTCTACTTCAATATCATCGGATTTAGTTCATTTTCAATTATATATATTTCAACATCATGGTTTTAGGAGGTTTTTTACATGTAGTGGAGCTGATTTGTTTGATAAAATTGTTCACCAAATCATAATCAATTTTTTAAACTTATTTGCAAGATTTTCAGAACAATGATTATATTTAATTCCGATAGAAATCCCAACTTTTATGGTTAATTAGAAAGCTGAGGTTTCGATTCTTATCCAAATCCAAAACACATGAACAATTTGTATGTTTTGATTGTTAAGTTTGAAAACGTAATTAGGTACGGTTGTTGTAATCAAAATTAATAATATAGGCACAGCCGAGCGCTTGAGAGCGGCGTTTTCTCAGGAAAACATAAACGAAACAACATTTCGTTTACGTTAAAGCAATCCCTTCGCGAAATCGTGGCGGGAATTTTCGCTAAGTGTTGCGCTACATAATAATAATTGCACTAACTAAAGTTACTACACGGAGCCTGATCTGTGCATATTGAATGCTCGATTTCAGTACACTAGAATGGTGAATGATTTTTTTTATTTATTGAATATAATTATGGCTTTACTATGGCCACATAAGCAACTTATTAAAATGAAGCAATACAAATCAGGTAGAAAACCTCGTAGTCATAATTTTTTCATATGCATATTACACATTATCTGGGACATACATATATAAGGTATCATTATAAATTGCGAAGGACACGATTGTTATTGGTAAAATTAGATTTATTTTTCTGATTATTGTTTACGTAACTTTTTGCATTAACCGAACCTAATAATTATTTAGAAATATTAAAAAAAAAAAAAACTATTTCGTGGGCTGAAAGTAAAATTACGAAGATAATTGAAACCGCAAATGTTTTCTCGGAACCATCTTATCTTCAATCAGAGCACTTAGACTTTCGCTCCACAAACAAGGTCAAATAATGACTCCAGTGTTTATAAGCTTCCATCCTTTAGATACCTCTGTTTCGTCAGCAATTAAGAAACTTGTTAGATTCTGATTATCTAATTGTGATTAATACATAACTGAGGCTGATCGTTACATTGATACTGGTCGGAATTCTGAAACTAAAAGTTGGGTATCCTCAAAATCGATCCGAGGTGTTGAAGCAATTCAACGTTGAAATAATATTATGTAGGTATGTCTGTTAATAACCTTCTCAATTATCCTCGCGTGCGGAATTTGTTACGTTAAAGTTTTTTTTGTTATTTTGTGTATTGACCATGTCCGTACTTGGCACCGCATCGGGAAAGTGAGTAACTGTGGCGTGAGGATTGATTGCGTCAGGAGACAAGAGACAGGAACACAACACGTGTGAGGGATGTTTGTTTGTAGCACGAACCTGTTTCTTGCCGAGCCGCCCCTCGGGGGGGCGAGCGGGGTGGTGGAGTTGCGGGGCGCGGGACGGACCAGCTGCGAGGCCGAGGTGCGGGGCAGGCGCCCCCCGCCGCTAGCGCCCCCGCCCGCCGCGCGCCCGCCGCCCGCCACCAGGGCCAGCACTGACAGCCACACTGCCACCCTCATCGTCACGTCGGGTTTTTCTATTGAAGCACTGATCCCTCTCGCATGGACTTCCCCGGCACCGGTCACCAGTCTCTAATCTAAAGCTCGCAACGGAAACTGTTCGATTCTTGAACGGGAGATATCATTGCCGATAGGGTTCCAAAAAGCGCGCTCGTAAGACAGTTTGAAGGAATTTGAAGCAGACGAGACGGACACTAGTTCACTGGTGGTGATGGGACCGTGGCACGAGCAAGACTGAGCCGGCCAGAGCTGCGGCGTGCCACTTTCACCGGCCGCTCGCTGGTGGGGTCTCTGCCACCGCCGCCGCACCGTCACTCCGCCACTCGTCACTCCGGTGAGCCGGTCGCCGGCACTCGGCACAAGGCACAGTAGGCAACCGTGGTCACACCAGAGATGCAGCCATCGCTGCATCTCGATTGCTTGCTTTATCACCGAGCATTCTTCTATTCCCTACAGATAGCTGCAAACCCACACAGCATCACGATTACCACAACGTAGACTTTTGTGAAGATTACCACTTTGTGGTAATCGTGGTCTTCACAAAAGGAATATCTAAATCTGAATACCAACTTATCAAATCAGGCAATGATACTGTAAGACTTCAATGAGATTTCATTTCACGGCCTCCATGTTCGGGGGGTAAGGCTCTCGACTAGCGATCAGGATGTCGCGGGTTCAAATCCCAGCGTGCGCAAGTAAATTTTACTTGATTGATTTGTTTATTTTATTTCATAATTTAATCATTTAACTTAAGGTATATTTGCGGCACGTTCCAGAGTGGAAGACACTGGTGTAAGACCACCGTGCAGAATTGAAACTTTGCTTGAAATGGCTTTGGCAGTTTTTGCTGACGAGATCTGAATACCCAGGTACTTCCCCACCTCTCCCTCTACTTCCCGTTATTCACGTTGCCACTACCTTCAACCCCATTACATACCCCAATTGGGGATGCCCTAGTCTCACTGGCTCCAGGCGGTTGGAAGCAGTGGGGACCCTAGCGCGGTACTCACTTAAAAAAAATACCTAACGTGTTAAATCGGTAAATACAGAGTCTAATTACTCATCAGGACATTTGAAGAGAGGACATGATGTCGGATACCTCCGTCAAGGCACACACTACTTGACTCATTCACATTCATACATAGATAATACTTAATCGGTCATTCCTTGGTTCTTTGACCCTTGTTATGAATCTTCCTGTGAAATCCCTCACTTCTTATTTCATCTAATTACGTATCATATAATATCCTGACATTCCTTATCATCCCCCCATATCCTTTCTTCATCCATTCACTACTTATGCCCTAACCATCAAAGTCTCCCTCAATAATGATAATCATGATTTTTTAATGATTTGTATTGCGTCGTTTTTGTGATATAATATCTTTCTATAATGCTCTATCTTACTTCTAACTACAGACTAGACAAACTATTATGACAACTTATAGCTAACAGATTGCATCCACCAGTTCGTCGATCACTAAAACTATTGTATATGTACAATCTGTTTGACCAATGAACATGATGCTGCCTTAAAATGTATATACAAAATACACGTATATTGTTATTTATTTATATTGCTTATAGGAAGAAAATATATACAGGCCATAATTACCTGGAGAGTCACTGGAGATAAACTTTATTGTTTATTAGGAAAAATTGATGCAATATGATACAGTTTACAATTTGTAATTTTATTGTTTATCGTGGATATTTGAAACAGTCTGCACGCAGAGGAACACATGAAATTGGATATGCTTTTATTTAATTCTGGTATACATTTTAATATTAATGAACGTGTTTGGGAAATCAAAAGCAAAAATCTATGATGAGCGGTAAATTTGTACAAGAATTTGTTTAGCATTTCGCTTAGATCAGATTTCAGCTTTTGCATCAAGAAATTTGCTGTAATTCTACGTCAAAGCTTCGCAGAAAATCTTTATTTTGGCCCTGAGGAAAAAAATCCTCAGGGCCTGTGTTACCTTTGAGGATGTGAGGCTATGTGGAGGGTCTTTTTATGGAAAAAAAGAAGAGGAAGTTTTGGGAAGGAAAAAGCAGGGGTGGGCTGGAATTTGGGGGTCAATGTACCAGGAGTGACGGACGTATGATTGCATCCCTCTCACTACGGTGCAAGGTGAGAGAGTCAAAGGTCTCCCTCAACTAGTCCCTCCCGATCTGGCCCGCCACGTTGTAGGTGGGCAAACGCATCCGCCGCCAAGGCCTAGTCAAACCTCACCCCCCATAATCCCGGACACCCTGCTAAGTCACGAAATGTAGCGTTGGGGTGACCTATGGCTGAGGTATTGGTTACCCAATAAATGATTCCCGGGCGGGGCGGCGGTACCCATACCCGCCACTCAAATTAAAAATATTTATTTGTCTTAGCAAAAACACTTCGCGATCTACAAATATATAATGCTAATAATATTTATTATTAAAGCTGATGTGTAATATTATATCTATGGCGAAAATTTGAAATACTGTAAAGGATAATAAATCCAGAAATGAGATAAATACGTCATTTTCTCAGTGTTTTTCTCGTTCGATCTGCGTCGTAGAAATATTTCTAGGAAAATAAGTGCAACTTTTAGGTCGTGCAATATAGAGGATTTTTTTCTGAAAAATTAAAAATAAATTAAATACTGTTATAAAAGAAATACACAAAAAAATGTTAAGTATTCTGAAAGAATTTTTCAATTGTATTTTATAATAAAAATTAAAGGTCTAAAAAGCAGGGAAAATGAATTTTTGAAAAAAAAAACATGTGTGCAGTTCACACGCGGTAGAAGTGAAACCTTCAGAAAACTAAACCGAAAGAATGAGACGAATGCAGAGTATCAGGAGTAGGATAATTGTAGAGTTTATTTATAATAATATTGTTACCAAGTTTGAAAACTATTTTACATTCTACGAAGCACAGCACACAGGCTAGACCGATAAGCTACAAAGCACCGCACAAAGATGACACCGAGTAGTCTATCTCATTCTCTTGCAGGCTAAATCCTGTAGATATATGTGTTTGTCTCTTTTTAGTGTCGCTCGTTTCCATTTCATCGAGTTTCAAATCATAACGGTGCTAAAGCTTCAAAAACTTTCTTTTCACCCAAATTAACATTTTTTTCTTTACAGCATTTCAAATTTCCGCGATCGATGCGGTCCTCCATACGAAGGACTCCGTTTAATTAATATAATTTCTAGATCAACAATATTTGCATAAAAAACGTCATTTCCATGTGATGGAGCTTTAAATAACTCGTTCTATGTTTGAAAATAAGAAAAGACAGCATTTCTGTAATTCCACAAAAATAACAACAATTGAAATTAGGCGAAACCGGATAATAAACAATGGTTGCACACGGTGTGATTTATCTATACTATATATATATATCTGACAACACAACATCACATAGATATCTCTCACCACAACATGTCTGACAACACAACATGGATTGTTTCACAGAATTTGAACAACACATCAAATTTCAAAGTTTAAATTCAAGTTCTGTGAAAATCCTTTCAAGTTCTGTAGTTATCCAAATACAGTGAAACAACCGGCCTATGATGAAATGAAAACTTCAGAACTAGGATAGAACTTGATTTTCACTCTGAAATTTGATGAATTGTTCAAATTCAGTGTAAAAGGCCGTCCTTCGACTCTCCGCACAGCATCCCCAAAGATGACAAATATGCCTTGAGGGAAATTATTTTCCTCATGGCTTCTTCTGTTGAATTAATTTATTATTTGATAGTTCTAAATATTGGTATTATAGCTGAAAATGTACTGTATTCTATGTGTATGTACTGTATCTATATGTATGTGTATGTAATGTATGTAATGAAAACTTCTTTAGCGCCGTTGTGATTTGGAACTCGGTGAAACGAAAACGAGCGACACTAAAAAGAGACAAACACACACATCTATAGAATTTAGCCTACGAGAGAATAAGATAGACTAATCGGTGTCCTTTTGTGCGGCGCTTCGTATAAAATGTAAAATAATGTTTAAACTTAACTAACTAACTAACCATCACGTCGTTTCCCGCAGGGGTAGGCAGAGAGGACGGACCGCCAAACAACTAGATCTTGGCACACACTCCTTGCCTAGTTCACATTCATACATCGTCTCATAAACACTCTTCTATTATTCTGACTCTTGACGTCACGCAACCCAAGTTTCTGATTCACTTGGTCGTGTCATGTCTTCCTCGGGCGTCCCCGACTTCGTCTACCATTCACATTTGCATATATTCTCCTTATACTCCTTTCCTCATTCATTCACTCTACACGCCCAAACTATCTGAGCGTCCCTTTCTTAATCTTAATCATTACGCTTACATCAGCCTTGCATTCTTTGCGGATCTCCACATTTCTTACACGATCATACATGGTTTTACCACGCAGAAGCCTCAGGGATCTCATTTCTACAGCATTCATTCTACTTTCATCTTTTCCCTACCAGTTCCATGCATCACTGCCATACATCAGGGCAGGTACCAGCACTCCATTATGGACGGCTAGCTTCGCTTCTTTCAACAGTTTTTTGTTGGCGTCAATGGCGTTCAGTCCTCCATTAATGGAGTTACCGGAATTTATCCTTCTTTCAATCAGTCTTCCCATCTCTCGTAAACATACTTCCCAAATACACAAACTCATCCACCTGCTCCAAGTATTCATCATTCACAACTACGTTACACATTGTTTTCGTACTCTCTCTTTCAAATACCATTACTTTAAACTTACTTTTTAAAGGCATCAAAAAGTTGATACCCCGCTTCACCACCTGCATTGAGAGGAATGGCGACTATGTCGAAAATGTAGCTTTGGTAACAAGATTGCAGATATGAGTAATTATCTTTCATGACCGGAATAAATGTTTTTTTCTTGTATAACTGTAAAAATACCACTTTATAAGAAACTAAAAAGCACTTGGTAAGAATATTATAATAAATAAGCCCTACAATTATTATCCTGCTTCTGATACTTTGGATTCGTGTCATTCTCTGAAGTTTAGTTTTCTCGAGGTTTCACTTCCACCGCGTGTGAATTGCACAGTCTGATTTTTTTTATTTATTTAGATCTGCCAACGAATGTAGGTCGGTAGAGTTGGCGGCCACCATTTGCATCCCGTTTTGTATCCGTTGTTTCACCCGAGAATCCCCGACGGGCAATAATTAGTTCGAACCGTGGAACTGCGCCGGGCGGACGTAGATAGGTACCACCACTACCTTCGTTAACCGGGAACCAGCTCGCAATCATTCCTGTTAACCCAGATATAAGGTCAGGGACATCAAATTTTAACTGAAAAAGTAATAACAATTAACTAATGAATCATATAATCAATCAATAAACACAAGTAATAACAATTAACTAATGAATCATAACCGCGCTACTCCTGAGGTGTAAACAAATAGTTTTGACCGCCACACAAAATAATATAACCCCAAAAAATTCAAATAATAATACAAGTGTAAGAGCATTGTATTTATTTCAAAATTAAAATTAAAAGATTTCCCTGTTTTAACCACTTTTACGTTTATAAAACCGACATGTTTCGAGAGCGAAAGTTTTTAAACCCTGAGGAAGTGAGCACCGCTTTTGAAACATGTCGGTTTTGTAAACAATAAAAGTGGTTAAAATAAAAAAATATATATTTTTAATTGTGAATTAAAATAATGCCACAAAATAAATTTGTTGTGTTTGAAGAAAAATTGTATTTATTATTTCTTTACCAATTTGAGTATGGCTACCGCAATGGATAACCAGCACCCCTACCGTTGGTCACCTCAAGTGCTACGTTTGGTGAGTTAGCACTGATGCCTCAGTTCATAGGGTGAGATTTATCTAGGTCTTGGTGAGGAATGCGTTTGCCCGCCTACTGAGTGGTGGGCTCGATCGAGATATATTGGATGAGAGAGACCTAACCAAGAACTTTCTAGCCAGACTATCTCGACCCATCGTAGTGAGAGAGATGGATTCATTCGTTGGTTAATCTGATCCGTCCAATCCCCTGATTACTATTCACCCCTCGTACATTTTGCCTTCCTGGAACTTCCTCTCCTTCCTTTTCTTGTAAAGACCCTCCACACAGCAACCCCAAAGAAGATATAGGCTCTGAGGGATTTTTTTTTCTTCAGGGCCTCCTGTGTGCGGCTATGAAAAGAAAATTAGTGTCTTACTTAGCCTTGCAATCGCTGGTTGCTAGTGATTTGATTAAAAATAGAGTTTTTTATAGTGGAATAACTTAATAGTAAAACCTCAAATTGTAATATTTAATCATTGAAGACAATAATAACAACTCTAAAAAAAAAAGTGAAACAGAAAATAAAGAAAAGTATTCTGTCGCATCTAGGAATTGAACCCAGAACCTCTTCCTTGCTGGGGGAGAGCTCTGACCATTTAGTTTTCTTCTTCCTCTTATCCTATTCGGGTCGGGGACCCATTGCATCGACAAGATTCCTCCATACGAGTACGTCCCGGTCTTGTGCTGATTGTTCGGCATCCGTCCACGGCAATCCCATCCTCTCCTCACACAGTTTTTGGAGTTATCTCACCCTACTATGTCTGGGGCGGCCCACTGGACGTCTACCCTCTGGAATCGCACTTAGTATTTTCCTCGGAATTCGGTCATCAGATATTCTTAGTACCAAGTTGTGATTTTTCTATGAAGAGTAGCTAGTAAGGGTTCAATGTTCAGATCATCTCGGATCGTCGTGTTTCTTATGTGATCCCATTTCGTAACCCCTGCCACTCCTCTCAAGTACCTCATTTCGGCAGCTTGTACTATAGAGCGTGTCCGTTCGTTTAGCATCCATACCATGCCTGATGGGCGTAAGTGAGCGTCCAGCGGTATACCGTTTTGAATACTGCCATCTTTTTCTTACTGCTGAGCTCGGCTTTCCTTATCACTGAGTTGTAGTGGCAAGCGGTGTGTTGAAAGGACGCAACACACCGCTTGCCGCGGCGGCGATCATTAAGTTAGTTCTTACAATCAAAAATATGCGTAAAGAAAATGAAGATAATATTGGTAGCCCATGGTCGATGTATGACACACTTAAATATAAACATTCACGTCAAAAAAATACAAGTAATATCGGGTTATATTACGTACACTAATAAACCATCTACCGTAGTTCATGATAGTAGAAACAAATAACATATTATTTAAAAAATTATTTGTGTAAATATATATATTTTCAATAAAATTAATGCGTGGCTCACTGAAGCGAATGAAATTTCCCGGAAATTGTTGGAATTGGTTAATGTACTTACAGTAAAATACACCCTTACTCAACAGTCGTTCAACTGCTCATTATTAAATCTAGAACGACAAATATGCTAATAGTTAGTATATTTAGTTGGTTTGTGATTTTTGTTGTGATTCCGCACAAGAGTTGCAATTGCCCGGAGCTAGTGGAACTATGACATACCCGCACAACATTCACCATATATAATTGGTGAATGTTGTACGGCTAATTGAGTGGCGGAGGGTAAGTGGGAGATTGCGATAACGCATTTAATTATTTTAATTAAATGAAGTCAATATTAGCGAAACTCAATCAAAAATCTGAAAACAAAAAAATCTGAAAAAGATACAGTCTGATTTTTCTGTTTTCAGATTATCGATTGAATTTCGCTAATATTATCTTCATTTAATTAAAATATTACAATTTGAGGCTATTTTTTTTTTAAAGAATGACCAACATTCCCGGGTAACGAATAACTCAACAATGTTTGAAAATCTCGTACTCCTGCCATAGATCGCCCGAAATGGTTCGCTATTTGGTGACTTAGCAGGGGTATCCGGGTTCATGGGGTTAGGTTAGGTTAGGTCTTGATCTTGATGGGGAGGGCGTTTGTCCACCTTTCGCGAGGCGGGCCGGATCGTAGAGACCGGTTAAGGAATTTTTGTTATTGTTTTTGGGGTGTTATGCCGTGTTTCGCTAACTCCTTCTTTAGCCAACGTTTCGGACAGCGTTACAGTGTCCATCATCAGGGCAGATGAGCCACTGTAACGCTGATGATGGACACTGTAACGCTGTCCGAAACGTTGGCTAAAGAAGGAGTTAGCGAAACACGGCATAACACCCCAAAAACAATAACAAAAATACTTTTTGGCCGTGAAAACCTAAAAAACATACCGGTTAAAGAAAGTTATCCTGAATCTCTCTAGCCACGCTCTCTCGATCCATCGACTCGCTCCGCGGTGGAGGGATGGATTCGTACGTCCGTCCCTCCTGGGCACATTGACCCCAGAGTCTTACCCATCCCTCATATATTTTTCCTTCACTAAAAAGACCCTTGACAGCATCCACAAAGATGATATATTCCAAGAGGGTTTTTTTTCCTCAGGGCCCTCCTGCTAGGAGATAATGTTAAAAAAATGAATTGAAAATAATAAAATTAGATTAGCATAAACCACGTTCTGAGTTTTATAGTATAGTATTTAAATAAATAGAATAAGTCGAAGAATCGAACGTGTGAATCCATCCCTCGCACTGCGGTACAAGGCGATGGGTCGAGAGAGTCCGGCTGGAGAGGTCAAAAGGTCTCCCTCAACCATTCTCTCCCGATCCGGCCCTCAAACAGGTTGGCAAAAGCATCCGTCACCAAGACCTAGACCACCCTCATCCCATGAATCCGGACACCCCTGCTAAGTCACCAAGCGTAGCAAACTACTATAGCAAGGGTTTTGGAAATCCAATAAACGGTTACCGGGGCGGCGGTACCCATACCCGTCTTCCAAATCGAAATACTCTATCCATAAACCCTAACTCGACAAAATAAATCTTAATTTATATCAGTACTGAAATGAAAGGTTTATGATTGTTGCGTGTTGTGGGGTCACTCCTCAATCCCAGCAAAGTTTTATTTTGAATATTCAATTAGTAAATAAATCAATTCCTGTGTAATATTACATTATTTGTAAACGAATCTGCGTGTTATTCGAATGTAAAACTATTATTAAATAATATTTTACCGTTTAATACTTCAAAGTATTTATTGGTCAATCAACTTCACTAGAGAAAGGTCAGGTCAAATACTCAGACGTATGAATAATATTTTTATACCTACTTATTTTCTTTTTATGCTTAAACTTTGATTTTTAGTTATTTTATATCTTACATTTTTATACGCGATATATTTGTAACTTTTGTACCTACCTTTATATATTATTTAATAGTTTTTATACTAACACTTCTTGATTTGTAATTATTTTATATCTTAGGTACATTTTTATACGCGTTGTATTTGTAACTTGTTGTACCTACCTTTAAATATATTTTAATATTTTTTGTATTTACACTTATTGATTTTTAGTTATTTTATATACATTTTTATACGCATTATTTGTGTAACTTGTTGTACCTTTCTTTACATATTATTTAATATTTTTTTCACTTATACTTATTGCTTTTTGTTATTTTTTCTTACATTTTTTTACGCTTTATATTTGTAACTTGTTATACCTAGCTTTATGTATACATACAATTCATTACTTATACTCATTTGCTTTTTAGTTATTTTAAATCTTACACTTTTTTGCGCATTGTATTTGGAACTTGTTATACCTACCTTTATCTATCATTTAATCCTTTTTATACTTACACTTATTACATTTTAGTTATTTTATATCTTACATACTTATTATATTTATAACTACTTTTAGATATTATTTAATACTTTTCGTGCTTCTGCTTTTTGCTTTTTAGTTATTTATATTTCACGCTTTTTACGCGGTTTACTACTTTTAATGCTTTTTATACTTATACTTGCTTTATCTTACACTTTTTTACGCATTTTATTTATAACTTATATATTACTAGCTTTTCCCCGCGGCTTCGCTCGCATGGTATTACGGTAAATTACTGTAGCGCTTGCACTTATCAATTATCTCCCCCCCCACCTCCATCCCCTCCCGCATTCCATATATTCATTCCCTTACATTCAGTTTTAAAACATCTCGCCTACCACCTAAATTTCATAATGCTATAGCTCAAAGAAAAAAAGAATTACTTATCCAATTTTGTTCATTCGTTCGGAATTTATGCGCTTACAAACATTTCGGATATTTATTTTTATTTAAATATTTGGAAGTTCGTAAATATAATACAAAATTACCCTATTTATCATTCAGTCTTTATAATCGTTACGAATTATATTTTTAATATAGGAACTCTCATTTGACATTTATTCCAAGCTTGTCCAAAAAAAAAAACGAATTCTAATATTTGAATTTTCTGCAGTTAGTAGCTGACCAGTAGACTGAGTACCTACCAGCATAGAGCCCAAAAATATATCAACATTGTTTCCATGGAAAAGATTTTTTTCTGACGTTAGCAAAAACACGCTTTTGTTAGCGACAGAAAACGTATAACAAATATAATATATTAATATTTATAATTTCATAACGCCAGAGCTTACCATCA
This sequence comes from Glyphotaelius pellucidus, assembly GCA_936435175.1. Taxonomy (NCBI): domain Eukaryota; kingdom Metazoa; phylum Arthropoda; class Insecta; order Trichoptera; family Limnephilidae; genus Glyphotaelius; species Glyphotaelius pellucidus. The sequence continues at coordinate 9,625,339 of OW386542.1, forward strand.
TATACAACCTGTAGTCTGCGCATATAATTTAGCTTTATATTGGTGAAAGAATTATTAAAGTCTTTATATTGTGTTATGCGTGAAAAGGTCATAAACAAACTCGAGCAGTTTCGCATTTATGATATTAGTATGGATTCAATACTTTTTATATTTATACCAACTGCTTTTAAATTATTTTCTACCTTACACCTTTTTACGCATTGAATTGGTAACTTGTTGTACCCACCCACCAATACGTATTACTTAATAATTTTTATTCTTAAACTTACTACTTTTTAGTTATTTTATACCTTACACTTTTTTACGCATTATATCTGTAACTTGTTATACCTACTTTTATAAATTATTTAAAACTTTTTTGGTTATTTAATGCTTTATGAATTTTTAAACTTTATACCTGCTTTGTGTTATTGACGCATGCTTTTTATGTTATTGATTTTTCTTATGTTATTGACACATGCTGTGCAAAAATGTACCTATGTATTAAAATAAATAAAGATAATACCCACAGATTTTTTTTTTGTTTTTTTTTGTTTATAGGTTAGCTTTATCCTAATTCCATTTCTTTCTCATACGATTTCGAGATCTGTTTACAATTTTATCTTATACTTAGGTAATTTTTGGATATCTATTAAATGCCTATTGACAATGAAATTCGTAAATATTAAGGACCTTACTACAGTTTATGTTTTACATAACTGATAAACAACCGTTTACATGCATAAATGGTTGTTTATCAGCTGTTGAAATGAAAACACTTATACCAGTAAGTGTCGTGTCGACGACTTAGGGCTAAAAATAATTTAATGTTTGTTAAAGTATTGTATAATGGATGTTACGGAAGGTGCAGATGCAATATCTTTTGCGCATTGATTCGAGGGTTGTCAGCTTGTCAAGCGCGTGACTCGGTTAAAAGGTGGCACTTTGACAAGAGCTCATAAAACACAGAGCGGTGTCGGGTCTACGCGCAGCGCTGTCGGGATTCACCCCCTCCCCTTTGACACGGTGGTCTCTTCGAACTTCGAGGAGCGAATCGCGGCCGCTCGGGACTGCTACCCTCTACCGCCATGCTACCCGCTACACGAAATGCTGTACGGGTGTGAAGACTACAAGTTTGCGGGTAGCAACGCGTGTGCGGTTGTCTTCATTTTAGTGGATTACAGAGATTTGTCAAGTGGTGCCGTTATTAAGACAGTATTATGTCTATCGATAGAGCCTTATCAAACGTAACTTAGGCGTTAGCATGCTAGCTGAATGCGTTTTCTAAATATTTTTTGACATGGTTGTCGGCTGTGTTCCCCTTTGAGTATCGATTGACCCACGCTCTCTAGGCCAAACGTTGTAACTATATGCATTTTAATTTCGCTCCAGGCCGTCACAAGTGGAATTCATTTCCGTTAGGCTATTAATAACGTAATGAGAATGTCGATGGGAAGTGGAGAAGATTGTTGACATCTTAAAATGGTAGTCACTCGAGTGAAATCTGTGTGAAAATTATGATATTGGAATTTCAGCTCGAGGATTTTTGACATTAGTGCGATAACAGCGATGGACGAGAACCTCGGGGACAACAACTGGGACCCAGGTGAGGCTCTTGGCTTATTATCTCATTGTTTTCCCACGGCGACGTTTGGTGCAGACTGTGCATGTGCATTGTGCGTGCGCACTACTTTTTATCGCTTTCCATTATTATTTACGACATTTCGGGGATCCGGAACACAGGGGCCATTGAAAACCTGTATTGAATATTTGATAGACCCCCTGTGATCCTAAGCCTAAGCTCATACGGAAGGGTTTATTTATAGAAAATTCACAACTTTTTTCATGAAACCAAAATAAAACTTTTTTTAATGTTCATTTTACAAATTATAAATAACATAATTAACATTTCACAAAATATAACAATTTTTTTTTTTCATAAAAAAAATATTTTGTGTTATGTTATTTTTTACGGTGACCGGACAACTCAGAATGAAATCAACTCAGAATCTCATTTGAAAAGTCATTAAAAGTGATGTAAAAAAAAAATATATTAAAAATTGGTTAAATGGTTACATTAGGTTAGGTTATGGGCTATTTTTAATTTTTTTTCTTAACTTTTAATGAGAGGTGTTGAGTTGAGTTGATTTTGAGTTGGCATGGAACCATTTTTTACACAATAAAATTTTATACATCTAAAAATATATTTTATTTTATTTCAAAGGAAATCTCAAAATCAAACATTTTGTTTAAAATTACATGAATAACAAGCACAAGTATTTATACAAAATTGATTGTAAAAATTATTTTGAAAATTATTACTTTTAATTTTCCCTTTCAACATAGTTTTGTTTTTTTTCAAATAAGAAAATGTGGAAATTTTGACATTAGTTAGGTAATAATTCAGTAAGAAATCTAGTTGTACTTTAATTTTTCTAAACAATTTTACTACCATATTCACATTTCAATTCTGAAACCATAATAATTTATATCTATCTGCATAAGAATATATATTTATTATCCTTTATTACAAATTTTCTAAAGATGCACAAATAAATTTAGTAGCAATAAATAAAAGAAGAATATTGTTCTGTTCTGAAAAAGAGAAATAAATGCTTATTGAAGAACTTACATTCAATACTACAATTTTTGAAAATCAAGTCTAATTATTGAGGCTTCTGACTCACAATGTGATAATATCAATAAAATTTTCATAATTTTCGCCTGATGTATTTTTAAATCACACGTCAAATTAATAATAAACATAATATTATAGTTATAACTTTACTAAATAACTAATCATCACGCCACTTCCTTGTAGAGGAAAACAAAAATAATAGCCCTCAACACAATTCTGCGTCAGCACACGTTGCTCGCTTCATTCACTCATACTCTTCTGTTACTCTGACTTTTGACATGACTCGACACGAGTATTATTTGATTCATGCGATTGTGCCATGTCTGCCTCAGACGTCCCCGAGTTCTTCTACCAACTTAACTTTCATGTATTCTCCTCATACTCCATTCTTTGTTCATCCGCTCTATTTGCCCTAACCATCTAGCATTCCTTCTTAACCTTAACCATTAAGCTTTCAACGGTCTTACATTCTTTCCAAATCTCCACATTTTAATGTATTTATACAAAGTCTTACAGAGATCTTATTTCTATGTACTGCTTTCTGTCTACATAATGTTTACTTAAGTTTTCTTAACCTAAATTTGTAATTGTAGCTCTCTCCCGGTTGCTGTCTTCCCTGAAGGACGTGCAGGGCGGCGAGGACTTGACCTTCCTCAGCGAGTTGCTCCAGTCCAAACAACTTCACGCTTTGGTGCACGTGCACAACAAGATAGTGGCTAAGGGCAAGGATGAGCGCTTCTTCCCGCTGCTGTCGAACTCCATGGAGGTTGCTCTGGAAGTCCTGGAGTTACTGTCAGCCAATAAAAAGCAAGCCACTCCCATGCAGGAAGAACTGTTCAAGTTGTTGCAGACACCGCATGTTCAGGTAATTAGATTATGGGTTTACTTAAAAAAAAAATCATTATAAACTCTTTCATAGATGGCGCTAAGTTAATCATTTCGGAATATGAAATGATTAAATATTCAGAAAATGATTAAATGGGTTTGTCCTTATACAAACTCAAACACAATATTGAATTGTATCACCGATACAATGTTGATTGTTATGCCTTTCTTGAAAGAATTAAGTTTGTACTCTTATGGACAAACTGTTTTTTCAAAATGTTTTAATATTTACACAAACCAACTTGCAAAAAGTGTTTTTTCCTAAAATAATTAAACTAGCGACATCTTTGAAAGAGCAGCTTATGAATTCTTGTACATCCTTAAATAGTCAATAAAAAACAAGAATATTAAGATTAAAAAATCACTGTTGTTACTTGTGGTAAAAAAATGCATGATCATAATACAAATGAGGATATCTGGAAAGAAAGCAAGATGATGAAAGAGATTGTACGCCATTTTAAAATCAGACCCATCTTGCGGCACTATTACAAACCTCATTTTAAGTATCTAATATGATTCACAAAAGCAGTGGAGAAAAAAAGTACCGTGATGTACATTGAGCGCTTTTATTATTACCGTAATCGTGACGTTAAACAAACGGTACCGTGACATAAAAAAAAGCAATATACATAATATGTTCCATATCACTATAATGTTGCAGCTCTTTCTTACACGTTAAATAATGGTAATGTAAAAGATGAGAATGGTAATGTAAAAGATACAAAATATCTGTGACTGTTCCTTCAAAGTACTACTTATATATATATATTTAAACATATATCTCTTATTACGGCCCAGCCACGCAAAGGGAATTGTGTTTCATTTTCTTTTTACGTTTGAGGGAGATGTATGATAATGATTGTAAATTTCCTGTGGGGGGGTGCAAACATACATTCACCTTATCTCATTTTCGAATGTTGTTATTTAGTGTAGAAGAAAGAGCTGCAGCATTATTTTTTGTTTAAGAACAAAAGCAAAAACATAAGCGCATTGACATTTGACATTTTTGAATTTGTGGAATTCACTCACATTTCAATATTATCCTTGTAACCATATTCCATCTTTCAAAATTATTGTCACGACTAGTAGTATTGTAGGAGGTCTACGGAGACATCACGATGCGGTGTGTGAGAGAGACGCAAGAAAATTATTATTTTTCCCTAGGGAGGAAACAGACCTACGTACAACATGAATCTCATATTTTGAAAGAGCTGCAACATTATTGTGATAAGGAATATATGTTTGTTGCCTTTTTTACGCCGTCACGGTACCATAATCCTGAATCGTCATGATAATAATAAAAGCGCTCATTCGGTTATACACAGCAGAACATGTATTTAGTAGTCTCTTCAATTTTCTGATAAATTTTACGTAAATTAGTATTTAGCAACAATGCTTTATTTTGTTACAGGGAATCTTATGTGCTCACGATGCCATTGCTCAAAAAGACTATTATCCTCATTTACCTGAAGTGCCTCTGGACGGAGACGACAATGAAGAGACCGTTAAGATTGTACAACTCGTGAAAAGTGACGAACCATTGGTAACTATACTATCTATTCGTTTAACAAATTGATCTCCCGTTTCCCTTCTTAGAGACAAAACTCACTTTTAATATCAAAGACTAGATTATGAATCTACAGCAAAGTTATTGTAATAATTTTTCATTATAATTTGTAAGTACTTAGTTCTGTCACAGACACACTAAATTTGTATGTTTTTGGCATATTATTAACAAGACCCAAATATTACACATTTATTTTGTATAAAAAAACCACTTTTGCTTATGATTTTATTACTGTAGCAAATCAAAAATTAACAATTGCAATCATTAATAAATCGGAGTTATTTTGGAATTTTGTAAAACGAAACTTCAGCTACAAATGTCTTTATTTTTTTGAATTGTGAAACGATGAACTATGATTGTTAAAAAATGATTTACTCGCATGCGAGTAATATTCTACAACCAACTATGTTCTCAAAAATATGTCCTTTGTATTCTTTTTGGATTGTAAAAAAACTATTATCATAAAGTACACACTGCGACAAAAAATGAATAGGTATACATGTTCTTAAATCTCTTTTGGTGCCGTGTTCGTTAAATGAACAAATTTTTGTCTTCGTAAAAAACCCTCACCGTAGACTTTAATAAAATTTTCGATTAATGGAAAGCACCTCTTTATTTACTAAGAAACCTATACCTTGCAGCTATTGCTTACATCACTGTAATACATTTTGTTTTCATAAATTCTGGGATAGTTATTAACTATGTGTTCAATTAATAAAACAGGGTAAATTTATATTTTATTTATTCACATACCTTTGAAAAACTGCAAAAAGATTTATGGAAAGACCAACATTAATGTTTTTATGTTACATAGACTGAAAACAAATAAATAAACAAACATTTGTTTTTGTAATGCGACAGAGATCAAACCTGCAACCCCTCGATTGAAATTCGTATGCGTAGACTTAGACCATTACACTGCAAGGACATCAAATAACATTATTATAGGAAAAATTTTAGTACATTCTGCAAAACATTAAAAAAATAAATTATAAGCAATTGTTAGTATTATCAAAATTGTTTTCGTTTTGGTAGAATTATACTACTATTCAAATACTTAAAGTGATTATGATTTTAATGCCAAATGGAAACACTTTTATTTGCTGTTAGTAAAAGAAAAACGTTTTTCCTTCGTTTAAACTAACTTTTATTTAAAAATAATTATGAATCAACATTATACATGGCTTTCGACACACATATAATATAACCCCACCTTTGAGAGCTGTGTTACGCACACGACATCCTATACTAATATGTTTATGGTCAAAAGGGTGGCGCCCAGAGTGCAGAGCCCATTGTGGTAAGTTTTCAAACCGTTTTAGAGTTCCAATAGTTTTTCTGCTTCAAATATTTGCTCACTCTGCTTGCTGTTGTAATCGTTTTCACAAATCTCCAAGATAACTGTTGTCATCCATCTGTTCATGTTGTGCCTTCTCTGCTTTCAACGCATGTTTCATCCAACTATATATTTACAAATATACTATCTCATGCTACTGAAGTATCATACAAAATTTGTACATAGCATATGCAATCAACTCCGGATCTAGGGGGGGCAAACCAGGGCGCCTGCCCTGGGCGGCAGTTTTAGGGGGCGCCAAAATCAATTGAAAAAAAAACTTGATTCACAAAGCGCCTGGCATCCAGCGCATGTTGTTGTATTGTAATCATTTTTATCATGTGCGAAAATTCACATATTTTGGTGGTTTGAGAAGCGGATGAAATTTGAACTGAAAGATTCCATTACATTCAGATCGATATTGATGGTATTGTTTCCCCCCAACAAAATACATCTTTTTTTTCTTATAACTTGATGACGAAAACCTCTTCAATTCCTAGAAGCAACCAAATCTTTTTCTGTTTCAAATTTTCGTTTCATTGATTGAATATAACTATTGATTGTCATTAAAGCTGATACGAAACATAACATCCTTCTGCACCTATCACAGATCTAACTATAAATTTAATAAAATGAATGTATTCAAAATTGTGAATACATATATACATTTCGTTACCTACTTGCAATATAAATGCAAAAAAATCTGATTCAACCTGTCAATAAAAACCATAAATTTTCTGAATTTTGTCTATTTTAATCACGTAATACTACTGTAAGAATTACTTTCATTGCACGATTCATAAATCCTGTCTCATTTGAATCTCTGTCCATAATAATTATGGGGTTTACTTAGAAGAATTAATAATCCGCTCTTTCGTAGATGGCGCTAATTTAATTATTTTAGGACTTAATACTTTTGCATGTTACAATTGAAAATATTAATATGAATTGTTACTTTTTGCACCTCTACATACAGAAAATGAAGATGAATAAATAGTTTGTATAAGGACAAAACTGTTTATTAATTATCATTTTCTGTATGTACAGACAATTCGTCCGTACATACAGAAATAAACAATTACAGTAAATAAAATTACAGGAAAAAACAATTACAATAAATGAATACAGTCCGCAAACAAACAATTCATCTTAATATTTTAAAGCATAGGTAACTTGCGAAATACGATTTTACCTAAAATAATGAAATTAACGCCATTTATGAATGAGCAGTTTATAAATAATTTAATGTTATTTTTGATGAGTGTGATCATTCAAATTAGGTCTTCCTCATTTTTCTTCATGCTAGTTTAGAACCTCTGATCATCATCATTGTCTTAATACAAATTAAAAATTACAGCCGCTTTTAGCATTTTGGTTTGTCTTGATAAATGTTTGTCTTGATAAATTCACCTGTCGTTGTTGTTCTCTGGCAATCGAGAGTTCGCAGGGGATGAAATTATGCACTACAATTTATTAAATAATATGTCCTATAAAATTTGTAAGTTATTGGTGACATCTGTACTTCCTGATTTCAAACTCTCGATGATGGGAAATTATTATCAGTATTTAAGCTAAGGGTGTTTTTATTTCAAGTTTCCAAAACTTACGTAAGCATATGTAGTATGCAGTGTAAAAAAGAGTATGCAGCGACAATATAAACGAACATAAAATGCTCAATATATCCTGTGACAAATCAAATATGCCTTTAATAAAATAGGTCTCCTTGCCATGCGATCATGTCATAGAAAAATAACACGGATTGGATAACAATTCCCATGTTATAATTGGTAAATTTGTGCGCCCGGCAAGCAGGAGATCCTGGTTCATATCCCAGTGGCATCTAAATAGTTTGTCTTGTTTGTCTGCTTCATTGTTTGAATGTTATTAATATTTTTCATTAAATAATATTAAAATGTGTGCACTACCTGAAAGTGAGGAGTTCCCTTGACCTCAAAGCTTAGGTAAGATTTTTCTAACAGTCCAAAGTAAGCCAACCCTTTCCATTTAAGTTGTTTGTATGAACTGGGCTAAATGTACCATTGTTAAACAAAACCCACAAACTTGCCCTGTATATGTTCGATATAGTTAAATCAATGAAGGACGGTATTTATTTAGATTTTTTTCTCCGAAGGGTGCCACGATCAAGACAGACGAGGACACGGGAAAGATAGTGATAGCACGGGTGATGCACGGGGGGGCAGCCGACAGGTCGGGGCTGATTCATGCTGGAGACGAAGTCATAGAAGTCAATGGCATCAATGTGGAGTTTAAAACTCCGGCAGACGTGCTGGCCATTCTTGTAAGTACTATATTACATGAATTGTCAACTATTTTTATAAGAGTAAGTAAGATATAAATTTTAAAACGCTGAATGTAATTTCAATTGGTGTATAAATGCACAATTGATGCATTTCATTCAGTTATAATTAGTGCACTACGGATTCACAGTAAATAAAGCTTTTAATTTTATGTCTGAGTTGAAAAATGTATCCAAATTTAGAAGATGAGGTCTTGTGTAAACGCACATATTGACTCTGAAAAAGATAAATGGCTAAAGCGCCATAATGTTATGTGGTGCTGTTTGTATCCTTTCCAGCATCGCTATATTAAATCAGAGTATACATCATCTTCATAGAACCACTAGAACCAGACAGATTGAAGGAATATAATGGAAAACGTTCCCATGTAATAAAATGTAAAAAATTATGCTTGTACGTACACAGTGGGAATTACCAGTGGTGTTCCTTCCCTCAGGTCAATTGGTCAAAGACTGGTTGAGGGAGACCTTTTGCTTTCCCCATCCGGACTCTCTCGACCCAAATGCCTAGCACTGCAGTGGGAGGAATGGATTCATAAGTCCGTCTCTTCTGGACATACTGACCTCATACCTTTTTACTTCCCCTAACTTCCACTCCTTCATTTCTCTAAAAAGACCCTCCACACAGCATCCCCAAAAATGATTTACGGAAATTGTTTTTCTCAGGGCCTGCTGTTGTGTGGATCCGCTATAAAAAAAAGTATTCATAAAATCCAGTCTTTAACTTCGTAAACATTTGTTATTATGTTAATAAAGCAATAATTATTAAAGTCAACACTTGAAAAACCAATCGATTCTTACGATATCTCTCCACAGTAACACATTTTCAGAATATCACACTAATATTTTAATGTTTCACAGCAAAATTCTGAAGGAACTATCACCTTCAAGCTCGTGCCGTCGTACGGGAAACTGGGACTGCGTGAGAGCAAGGTGCGAGTTCGCGCCCACTTTGACTACTCCTCCTCCTCGGACCCGTACATACCGTGCAAGGAGGCCGGGCTGGACTTCAAAAAGGGCGACGTCCTGCACATTGTCTCACAAGATGATGCTTATTGGTATGATTATTTTTATTTTTCTGTCTTTCTAAACATTACTTTATTTAACCGCAAGGGTTGTGAGAGAGTGTGGAATGTCAAAAATCCTCTGTTCTGCAATAAACTTCTTGTTTCATTGATAATTCATACTTACTCGTCAATTTTTAGGGGCGGTTGAGCTTTTCAATGAACCAAGCAATTTTCAAAACGGTCAGACGTAAGGAAGAAATTAAGGTTTCCTTGCTTTGTCTATGTTTTTTGGCGGCAGGTGTAGGTACCGCCGTCCCGGGAACCATTTATTGTATAACCATCTGTCACCCAAGTGGGCATATTTGGTGACTGCCGGTGTCCGGGTTCATGGGGTGAGGTTTGACCGGGTCTTGGCGGCGGATGCGTCTGAACACCAACACGGCTGGCGAGATTGGGAGAGAATGGTTTAGGGAGGCCCTTTGACTTCTACTAGTTCTCTCTCGGAACATCGCCTTGCACTGCAGTGGGAGGGATGGATTCATATGTCCGTCACTCCTGGACACATTGACCCCCAGATTCCTACCCACCCCTCATATCCTTTTCCTTCCCAGAACTTCCTCTCCTTCTTTTCCTAAAAAGACCCTCCATACAGCACCCCCAAAGATGACACAGGCCCTGAGTGGAATTATTTTGTGTGGAGATGACTCTTGTGTGGAGATAATGTAAAAAAAATGTTTATTTTTAATAAATTGGAAATAAATTCATGATTTCAGCTTTTGAATCGCTTATGTATAGCGTAAGATGAAGTTATACGCGAAATCCTAGTTTGATACTATTTAGATTCATCTTTACCACGAATCGGTTTACAGTATGAGCATCGAAAAATATTCTACGGATAAATTGAAGCTTCTACTAGCTTTTCCATGTATTGGAATTGTAATAAAATTATTATTTACATAACAAAAAATATAAGCGTGAACCGCTAAAAAAAATGTTTTTTCATGACTTTACTATTTATAAGAAATAACTTTTTAAAAATACCCCTTCATAGCTAAGACTATTTTTGAGGTTTTGTATGTTCTAACTTTTTTTCGTTCTTATAAAATTATGCACAAAATAAATAAAAACCACTCTTTCGCTTGCTTGCCTCGTGCAAATACGACGCGCAATTTTAAATTTTGTAGGCATGAGAATCGAAATATTTGTAGCGTTTATATTCCTCTTAAGCAATCAATGCCAATCAATGCTTCCACAGACCGCCCCCGCTACATATTTTTATTTTTGGTGTGATTGCACCATGATGTCATCCCTTCCATGATTCTTTCTTTCATCTGCTTGTGTTGCATTATTTGCTTCTTCTTTAACTATTTTTCTTCATCCATCGGTTGTGAGTCTTAACCATTGAATTGGTTATTTATTATTTTGTGTGGCGTAGACCAGAACTAATGGTTCTTTTGTTCGCCCAGAATCAACTGCGGAAAATTTGCATATGGCAGAAATGATTGAGGAGAAGTATGATACAGTAAAGACGATGTTTTAGGAAACTCAAATATTTTATTGTTATTACTAAACAACGATTTAAAGCAGTTTTTCATTGCTAAATGGTGGTCTTTACCAGTGCCATCCTGAAAGCTTCTGAACACTCTACAACGGTCATTACAAATTGAGACAACCTGTAATTAATGTCTGCTGTAATATTTTAATGTCTAATCTAAAACTATTACCACTACTTTCTACCCAGAGAACTATTAATAATATTCTTATATTCTTTAAATTATTGAATAACTTCACTGCCCTTAAATGTTAAGTTTTATAAATATCCGTTTACCTGTTAAATCCATCTTGACTCCATCTTTACCACTGTGACAACCATAGCACCCAGCGCCGATCTACAACTTTTTCAAACCGGGGCAGAAACTTGATAGTGTTCTTGATAGCGCCCCTCTCGCCAGCGTTTGGCGGCGCGGAGGGGATGCAAGGGGGGTATATTAAATTTTTTTTTCTTTTTGTTTAGCAAGTTAAAGAAGAAATTCTTTTGTATTGCTTTCCGGTTGCTACCTCCTTCCATCTTGTATTCATGATGTAGTGTCATTTCTTAATAATAATTTCATAAGATTATAATATTAAATAATAAAAAATTAAAAAATGTCATATCATCCAATTCAATGTACACCTGAATGTAACGGAATCTTTCAGTTCAATTTTCATCCACTTCCTGAAATACCGAAATATGTGAATTCTTGTATACTTATTACAATACGTACAATAACAAAAATTAACATACAATAACAATTATTAAAGTTTTCTTTGCTTTATTAGTACGTGATTGGCGTACGCTTGTTTTTTTTTTGTCTATTTTAGACAATATTTTTTTTACCTGCCCTGAATACCAGGCGCTTTGTGAATCAAGTTTTTTCAATCAAACATATAAATTACAATTTTGGGGCTCAGAGGTGACAATATCTTTTTCTGATTGTTCTGTTTTCAGATTTTCTATTGAGTTTCGCTTATATTGTCTTAATTTAATTAAGGGGGTATTTCACCATCCTCCTCATAGCTTATCCATACACATAACGAATATTAATAAATAAACAAAAAAATACTAGCAACTGGTAAAAATCTCGGCTAACTTATCCTATATGTAGCCATTATTCATAGGTTCAAGTGCCCAATAGTAAAATCAGACTTTTTAAACAAATAAATCCTGTATAATTAAGCTTAAATGTACGCTACCGTATGAATAATCTATGAGGAGGATGGTGAAATACCCCCTAAGGGGGTATTTCACCATCCTCCTCGTAGCTTTACCATACGCATAACGAATATTAATAAATAAACAAATAAATCCTCGCAAGTGGTAAAAAACTCGGCTAACTTATCCTATATGTAGCCATTATTAATAGGTTCAAGTGCCCAATAGTAACATCAGACTTTTTAAATAAATAAATCCTGTATAATTAATCTTAAATGCACGCTACCGTATGAATAATCTATGAGGAGGATGGTGAAATACCCCCTAAATATTACAATTTGAGGTTTTACTCATAAAGTTAAAATTAAAATAATTTTTTAAAAAAATCCCTTTTTTTGAGTCATTTTATCATCCACATTTAATCATATTATATATGTTTTTTAAAACACAAAATAAATATTTTTATATGCCTTGACTCAATACATATGTAAATTTAAAAAATTATAATGTTTGGCATGTAGTTTAAAAGTTACATTAGATTGTACACTATTGAAGATTCAAATATTTTTGGCACAAAATTAATACGGATGTGAAGGACAATTTTTTGACTTAATAATGCGGAGGCCAATGGGTTAATGTATAGCATATATACTGCACATTTCAGAGTGAAAGATATTCTCAATAACTCCTTGGTGAAAGACCACCATCCAGAATTGAAACATTGCTTGAAATGTCTTTAGCGTGATTGGTGACTAGATCTGAATAGTCACGTACTTCCCCACTCATTCTTCCCCATCTCCTCCACATTACCTTCAGGCTCTCAACATACCCCAATTATTGGGAAGCCTTAGTCTCACTTGCTCCAGATGGCAGGGAGTACTTGAACAAAAGCTGACCTATCAAAATTGCACTCATGGGTAGGTACTATTATGTTGCCAGCTTAAAAATAATAATAAGTCCTTGTTTTAGGAGTCCTCCCAGTAATGAACATTTTGTTCCCTTCAGAACTATGCAACACACACAAATGCCAATAATGTAAATAGACTTCGGTTCGAGTCAGTAGGACACTTTTCATGCTTTGGTAGTGTAAAAAGGGAAAAGTTATCCATTAATTTATAAAAACGTAGCAATGATCTATGATTCTAGATGAGACATCACAATAATACACGAAATAATTCATGTAAATTTTCATTTTGTGTTGGAAAATCGATGCTTGCAGTTTAAGTACCTAATTTTTGCAATGGTCAGCGCGGTCAGATTGGCCGAGTGGTCTAAGGCGCCAGGTTTAAGTTCTGGTTCTCGAAAGGGAGCGTGGGTTCGAACCCCACATCTGACAAAATGTTAATCTTTTTTTTTAAATGGTAAAACATGTTTTTTTTTTAAGTATTCATTGTTAAATGATTGTTCTTCTTGTTTTCGTACCTACCTTTATAATAAACCCGTAAAATAAACAATTTTCGTAAATATTTGTGCATAAAATTACGACCATTCGTTTTTGGTTTGAACCTTTTTCGTTTTTTGTTATAAACTCATTAACTCCAGTCCATTAACTAAAGGATTAAGAACCCTATTTTGCCACAAGGTTTATAAAAAAAACTGAAGTGGCTTTAGCTATGTGCATTGTCCAAAAAAAAATAATAACAGATTTTTTAAATATTTATTTATAGTACTAATAATAATTATTTTTACTTTGTTTTTTGTAAGAAATTATTTTTATTGACAGTTTACATGCAGACCAAACAGTATGCATATCTTCAGTCATTTTCTGTCTACTGTTAAATGAAGGCAGCACAAATATAATTTGATCTTTCTTGGAGTGAAATATTACGCGTTGCATTCACAATACTAAACCTGAAGTGCTTCATTATTATTCAGTTTATTTGATATGAGAAAATCGGATGCAATTATAGGATGAGGGTTGAAATTTTGAAACATTATCAGTTCCCAGCTTCCTGCTTCATCCAGAAGCTTCGAACAAGGAATGAGAGCCTTTCCCATTTAGCAAGTAATTTAATAAATATAATTAGAATAAAATAACTTTGTTTGGATGATAATAGACCATAAAGATTTCAAAAATGGTGATCATGATATTGACTTTAAAGTTTACAATGTTTGTGACAGCAATAATGAAGATCACTATGAAAATAATAAAATAACCATCATACTGACAAATATGGCCAATAAAATAAAAATTATAATGATGAAATGATTCCATTCCAGGATGATGAATAATTTTGAAAATGATCATTATGGGTAAGATGACCTGAAGGATGATGATTTTAATAACAATGAAGATGATCATTAGGATAATGATTATAATAACAATGAAGATTACCATTAGGATGATTATAATAACAATGATGATGACCATTAGGATGATGATTATAATAACAACGAAGATGACCATTAGGATGATGATTATAATAACAATGAAGATGACCATTGGGATGATGATTATAAAAAACAATGAAGATGACCGTTAGAATGATGATTATAATAACAATGAAGATGACCATTATGGTGTTGATGATTAAAATAACAATGATGATGATTATAATAACAATGAAGATGATTATAATAACAATGAAGATGACCACCATGGTAAAGACAACCAATATGGAGATGATGATTAAGATGGCCATTATGGTGATGAAGATAATGACAATAATGATGATCATTATGGTGACTATGAAAAGGACCATTTAGTGGATGATGATGATCATAGTGACCATTATAGGGATGATGGCAATGATGTTGATCAATATGGCGAATAAGATGACGATCATTCAAGGGGATAATATGCTTAGAATATTTGATTGTAATGCTAACATTGTTCCTTTATGTCAAATTTAAATCAATCAAAATTCTTTTCAACCTTTTATGTTTTTACATTTTCTTTTTAAATTTATAATTAGCAATCTGTTTGTCATTTTAAAATAATATAAAACTAGCTGAACAATCATCCTTGTAAATTATCATCTCAACACAACGCGAGATTGGTGATGTATTGGCAAATATCAAATTTTCATACATATATATGTGTTACTGTAAAAGCCTGTAAATTGGTAAATCTAAGGTTTTACTTTTAATCTTAGGATTCACTAGTAAATCTTAGGATTTATCAATGGACTTTTGGCATTAAAAGTTGGTAAATCTTAGAATTTACTGGAAAGTCTTAAGATTCACCGTAGTACAGACTTTTACAGTAACATATATATGTCTACATATGTGCAAATAAATTAATTAATTTTTAATTTGAATGAATTGTTTGCTTTGATTTTTTCAGGTGGCAGGCAAGAAGGGAAGGAGAGAAAGTGATGCGCGCTGGGCTCATCCCCTCACGTGCCCTGCAGGAAGGACGCATCATTCACGAGCGACAGACGCATGCGCGCACTCTTGATGGTATTCGCCGTTCATCAATTTTAACCTTTATCTCCTTTACACTACTAAACCTCTCCTTGCCCTTCTTATTCTAAATATTGTATGTAAAAGTAAATTAATAAAATAATCTAAATTAACTAATAAGGAACTCTAGTCCTTTTTTATTTTATTTTTTCAATAATGACATTTTAACTTTAATACCAGCATATTAGTTATAATTTTTTTAAATTTCAAAGTTTGTGGTTAAATCTGTGGTTGTCTGTGTGACGTTACCAGTCCCAAAAGGATACGTTTTTTTTCAACAGGTGCTGTAATTTGTACCGGAGTCGAGACTTTTCTTATTCTTAAGATTAACTGCTTTTAATATTGAAGAACACTAGGTAAAATGTTAGCATCACATCACTAATGTTATTGTATTATACCACAATGCAAAAACAAATCCATGATCGCACCTCGATGCCTATCCCTATTACTAATTTTCTAAAATATTTATTATTTTGGGCGCCTAATTAATGTTTCAATTCCATCAACACTGTGAAACAACAGGGAATACATACTTTTAAATACAAATAAAACCTGAGTTTCGTCACAATTTAAATGTGAACATTATCGACCATAGATATACCAAGTAGAAATTATTATCGTGTAGATTGTCAGAATCAGCACACTCAGTCGTACCAATGAAACAGTGTGTTTTAATGCTATGGCGTTTTATTCGTTTTTAAATGACGATTTATAAATTTTCAAATCATCGATTTATAAGACCTCAGTTTGGCGAGCAACGTGCCCAAAGAATCCTAAAATACCTTGTATAGTTGAGATAGCAGATAGTTAAGTCTACTGTGGATGCCCAGCTCTTTCAAAGTGGATAAATTTGTGCATCCTATTTCTATACCTCGTTTGTTGATCTCAAAGATATTCACATAAGAGATGTGCTATCAGCAGTTTTTACTGGGTGGGACTGTGTTTCTTGGTGTCGCCAATATTGTTAACCAAAATACTGCACACCTTAAAAAAATCAACTAAATGAATGAATTCTTTCCGTATTCAAACTATGCCCACTAGGTAGTAGTCCGCCGACGGCCGGGCGACCATCATAGCTTATCTCTTGTATTTCAATATCTTTGGTTGATCTACATTTATGAATATTATTATTTTTTAAGCCTTAATATTTTCCACTGGAGTTTCTTATTACGAACTAGTAATTTGTATATTCTTTTTAAATATATTTAACACATTATTTTTACAGATTTTAAAGTTAATTTTCAATAATAACATAAATAATTCTATTAATCACTACTTTCAATTTTATTCCACTGCTGATTTAAGATTCTAACCTGGAGGATGTATATTTCCTCCAAGGTTTCTGTGGTGTATGCTCAAAATGATAATATGTGTAAATGCATGTTACTATATTTATTGTTCTTGTGTGCGATCGTTATTTACATGTTTGATTTTATACAAAAAATAATGTTTATTTTAAACATTTTGATGTGCGTATTGTACATATTGTGTACTTTTCTGCGAATGTGCGATTTATATTTGAATTTGCTACTTGTATTTGTGTATAATAATATTGAAGTAACAAGCGAAAATTTATTTTTATTAAAACTTTTTATGATTATATATTCTAATATTTATTGTATGTTCTCAGCTTATCCAAGTATTGTGAACAATATTGATGCGTTTGGAGTATACAATTGTTGTGTTTATAATTTAGGAAGCATATGGTCGGCACCTTCTTCTCCGGTTCTATGCAACCCTGCTGCAGCAGTCCAGTGTTCTCGAACCCTCGCCTCAGAAACCCAGCAGCATGAAGAAAACAATGCAAAGGAAACCACCGATTGCTCCGATGTTGCCATCGACCCCACATCTCTACTGCCGTGCAAACCTCCCGTCAAAATCAAAAAGATGATGTACGATCTGACTGAGAATGATGACTACGATCGAGAGAATATTCCGACCTATGAAGAAGTGGGACGCTTGTACCCACGCCCAGGCCTCATCCGACCTCTGATTCTTATTGGTGCCCCTGGAGTAGGTCGAAATGAGTTAAAACGCCGCTTGGTAGCTACTGATCCTGATAAATACAAGAGCCCTGTACCATGTTAGTAGCTATTTTCATATTATATGATTTGAGATTAAACTGACGTTCAGAACGTTAAGTTATCCGTCGTCTTAACGTCAACGTTAAGACGACGGATGTTGCTTTATATACCCCTACCAATGGGTAGCCCCACCCATCCAAAAGACTTCGAATGATCCACAATCTTCCAGAACATACCACAAAATTCGAGAGCGCTCTCGAATGTTCCACAATGATCTAGGATGCTCCAGGATGTTTCTGAACATTCCAGACTATTCCCGACCATTCCAGAATGTTCCGAGATGTTCTGGAATGTTGTGGAGTGCTCTCAAATGTTCTGGACTGTTTTAGAAATTTCTAGGATGTTCCTGAACATTCCAGACTATTCCTGACCATTCCACAACATTCCAGAATGTTCCGGGATGTTCTAGAATGCTCTCAAATACTCTCGAATGTTCTGGACTGTTTTAGGAATTTCTAGAGGGCAAAACTTCCAGCCCTTATATCTTCAAAAGCATGCCCTTCAGGTAAAAACGAGAACCTTATTCATGGATGGGGGATAGAGGGCTACCACACTGTGTAACTCCCTTGATGGGACTCGTTTCTGAGTTTTAGCGGCAAGCACACTTTCTTTTATAATATATATATATATATTATTGATTTTGATGTCATTTAAATTGTCAACCAATACATAATTTTATGTTGTCTATCTGCAATAATGTGGGTTTTAAAAATATATTGTAATTTTTTTTCTAGTCACCTCTCGCCCTCAGAGAGCAGGCGAACAAAATGGAAAGGAGTACATATTTGTTAGTCGTGAAAGAATGGAACAAGATATAGCAGCTGGAAAGTTGATTGAATTTGGAGAATATAAAGGAAATCTGTATGGAACTTCATCAGAAAGTGTTGAATCTATAATAAGTGCAGGTAATTATCAAACCTATAATGATTTGATAAAGTCACTCTTTGCAAAGGTATTAATCTTTCCACCTTTTTTAAAAATGAACCGATTTTTATCTTTAGGAAGATTGCAATAATTTTATTTACTTGCATTATAAGTCTTTATACATATACACCTGACAAAGTTAGGAAGGTCATATTATTGACCAATAAAATAATCAAATTGGTCCTTGATAGAGTTGAACTTTAAGAGTTTGTTTGTTTCAGGGTATGTTTGTGTCCTGTGCCCGCATCAGCAAGCTTTGAAAGCTCTACGAACTCCTCGCGTTCGACCCTATGTGATCTTTGTCAAGCCACCGGCTCTGGAAGAGTTGAGAGATACGAGGATGGCTTCACGAGCCCGCTCTACTTTTGATGAATCAAACTCTAGAGGATTTACGGTAATAACCTTTTTATTGAAATAAATTTGGATAAAGATATATTGAACTTAAACTTTGCTCAACAGGGTTTGGGATGTTTGCAAGATGCGTGCCTTTTTTGGGGATGTGAACTATTGTGTTTACTGGTGACCGGACAACTCAGAATGAAATCAACTCAGAACCTTGTTTGAAAAATCATTAAAAGTGAAGTAAAAAAAATATAAAAAATTGGTTAAATAGGTATTAGATTAGGTTATGGGCAGAGGTGTTGAATTGAGTTGATTCTGAGTTGGCATGCAACCGTGTTTAATGCATCATTTTTTTTTTAAATATACATTATCTTGTAAAAAAACTATAATTTCGTCGAAGTGTTAGATTATTTACAAAAAAAAATACATTGCTAAAACTATTTTTAGTTAACAATCAAGTGTACCCAGTGATGTTATACCCATAAAATACACTTGCGAACAGAAGCGAGACCACAAATCATGGGAAAGGAACGAACAGACCGCAAATGACAGATCGCACCGTACACGCTGATAATATGCAAAATTGTACACTTTTGACTTTTTTCCAACAATTGATATTTAGTGAAATGTGTATATTGTTGAAATACATATAATAAGAATATATTAAATGTTGCTTATAGTGATATAACAGTAAATTCCTTTCATTATTTATGTGTAGTCTTTTTATTAGATGTAAGACCCTTTTCAAGTACGTCAATATTAAGTTTCAAGTATCAATCTGAACGCTACCACATCCACACCACAGTTGAACAGCTATAGTATTTAAACCTAATAGCATTATCCTTGAAATATTTTACACTATGAGGATAAGTTTAAACAATCTATAAAGTCCTATTGATATTCCAAATGTTTATTTACATTAAAAAAGATACTGATAGACATTAAAAGACCCTGGTTTGACAAATGATATACATATTAGTAGAAAAAGTTAATCAAACTTATATACCTTGCAGGATGAAGAACTTAACGAAATTCTAAAAGCATCTCGCCGCATCGAGTACCTCTATGGCCACTTGTGCGATGAAGAAATAGTGAATGGAGACTTAGCGACGTCACTGGCCTTACTTCTCAAGGCCGCCTGGAGGGTGCAGACGGAACCGCTGTGGGTTCCTGCCACATGGGTTCAATAAATATACTTTTGTTACATATTTAGCCAAATTGTAGTCGAAATAGAGTTGAGCTTTTACATCCAAATTATAAAATATATCCACTATTATGATCCTATTTCTATACCTCGTACCCATGTTATTGTTTTTTGGGGTTGCATTATTTTGCTCAAATTAAACACCTGTTTTACAAGGGCACTATGGATCGATTTCTCAAACAAACAAGGTAAATATTGTTACACCAAATATTGTAGTCATTAAAAAATGTATTTGATTGTTACCTAATTTATTATATTTTATTTTAATATGTATTCATTATTGTAACAGTGCCTCTCCATGAAAATTTTATTTTTTTTGCATGTAATTTATTAAATACTTCCCGATTCTTATAATCTTAAAAGCAATATGAAAGTAAAGAAATATTAAATGCTTACGATAAAAAGTGGCCAAGTCCTTGTTTGTTGACAGACGGAGTTCGAGTTTTTTTTGCATGAATGCAGGCTTATAGCTTCACAAATTAGGATAATTTTTTTTATTTTATTTCTTTTCGTAATATATGTACATAAAACATATTTTGGCTTGGCCGCCTTTCATTGTGTGCTCATGATACATTTAATGTTTATTGTCAAATTTTTGAAGTATCTCTAAAGTTTATCCTGTATTCAAATAACATAATGATAATAATATATAAATATTGATAAAAATGAAATGAAAGTAATAAAAATAAGAGTTCAAGAAAAAATAAAATTTAATGTACAAAAAGTTGCAAAGATAAGAGTCATCAGTTTGCATAATCCAAAGATATTGAAATATAAAGAGATGGGCTATCGGCAGTTTTTACTGGGACTGTGCTTCCTGGTGTCGCCGATATTCTTAACCAATACCTTAAAAAAATCAACCAAATGAACGAATTCAAACTATATTCTTAACCAATACTACTGCATACTTTCGAAAAATCAACTAAATCCTGTATTCAAACTAGCACTATTTGACCGTAATCCGCCAAGAGTCGGATGGACATCATAGCAAATCTCCTTATATTTCAATATCTTTGGCATAATCTCACTTTTTCAAATTCTAAAATTATTATTAATTTTCAAAAATAATTGGTAGATAATAATTTGTTGATTCGGTCGTAAAGTTGTTGTAATTTTAAGCTATACATAACATTATTTGAAAATTCGAAGAAGATATTTTATCGTATGAAAATTTCAGCCAGGTAGTGGGCACTATCCGGATAAAAAAAAATTCATTGGGTTTAAAACTGTTTTGATGGATTGCTTTATTATATTTCGGTCTCGCCATCTGCCAAAAAATACCATTATTGTAAGTCTTATTCAGAATAAACCTCAATTTCTAAAATAGTTTATGTTAAACATATGAGTCCTATAATTTCAATACCCGTTATATCCGATTTTTTGCCAAATTGATCCGAGTATGACATCTTGATCACATTTTTACAAGGAACAAGATGAACCTAAAATTGAATTTCAAAACCTCCCTTTCACGACCAAAAACCCTATAAAAACTGCGAGTGAGAAACAAAAAAAAAAACGCCGTATCGGAATTCAACCAATCACGAGCAGTTATTTTGCCAAGATGGCGGGTTTAGAAATTCGCGCGCCAGGTCAATTGAGTTTCAAAAGCCATGAAATATCATGAGTAATTCACAAAGTGAGTATCAAAATCCACTTTGTCCATTTTATTTAACGAAATTATTTAAGTAATAGCTTTTACCGAAGGCTTCGCTCACATGGTATTAGGGGGAAATTACTGCAGCTCTTGCACTTATCAATTATCCCCCCCCCCCCTCTTCCTCACTCCCCCCTCCCCTCTCCCGCATTCCTTACATTCATTCCCAGTACATTCAGTTTTCAAACAGCTCGCGAGCCACCTTTTTTTTTTTACATGAGCTCCACACAGGAGGTCCTGAGGAAAATAATTTCCCTCAGGGCCTATGTCATCTTTGGGGATGCTGTGTGGAGGGTTTTTTTAAGGAAAGGAAGGGAAGGAGAGTTCTGGGAAGGAAAAGGATTTAAGAGGTGGGTAGGAATCTGGGGTTCAGTGTCCTGGTCATCCGCCTCCAAGACCTAGACAAACCTCACCCCATGAACCCGGGCACCCCTGCTAAATCACCAAATGTAGCGAACCACTTGGGGTGACCTATGGCAGAGGTGTTGGTTATCCAATAAAGGTTCCCAGGGCGGCGATACCCATTCCCGCCTCCCAAATTGAAAAATAGATTTCATTAAAAAAAATTATCCAAATTGGTGCAGTTGTTTGAAAGTTATGCGCGAACAAACATTTCGGAGATTCATTTTTATTTATATAGTTAATCTATAACTATGATTTCCCGCAAATATGTCAACATCGTTTCCACAGCAACGATTTGTTTTCTGACGTTAGCAACAGAAAGCGTATAATAAATATAATATATTAATATTTAAAATTTTATAATATCAAAACTTACCTTATATACAGCCTATATTACTCGCATATAATAGCATATAGTAGCTTTCTATTGGTGAAAGAGTTTTTTGGTTTTTAAAATCGGTTTATTGTTTTATGCGTGAAAGCGTAATAAACAAACACCCGCAGTTTCGCATTTATAATATTAGTATAGATTGCTAGACACAGTGTACATTGAAAATTGAGCACTTTTTGAATTTATATTTCTCCAATTCATTATAAAAAAAATTAAATTAAATTTTTATTTACACTAGAGATGACAGTTTTTGTCAAATCAATGAAAGTTGATACAGCTGATATAGAAATTAAATGACTCATATTATCTTTTTGTTTTTTTGGTAGGTGGGTGGATCGAACCAGCTCGCCTAATCGAAAATGTTGCAGAAGTGCAGTTTTTGTTTCAAGGGCTTTAAAGTACCTACCTACTTAAGTTGTATAGACAGATGTAAATACTGTGTGTTGAGCCGTGGAAGAGAAAGCGAATGAGGTCCAAAAACAGTTGCATGGAAAATAATCAATCATTTTTATAGATAAATTTACTATAAGAAGTTACTTACTATAGATAAATTTACTATAGAAGTTACTCGAGCGTTTCTAAAATACACCATTCCATGTGTCATTGTGAAATAATGAAAAATCCCAAAAATTTGCGAACATCCCATTTATTTTTTTAATGTAGAGATACTTGTAGACATTCTAATAATGAATCTAATAGAGATAGATTCCTCGCTGTAAATTGTTTGAAATTTCATAGAAAATATAATATTTTGTTCATCGTATGGTAATAATATGAAATATAATAAAACAAACATGTGCCGGAAAACTAAACAATTTTTTAACCCTTGATTTACCCGGTGACTTCATACATACACAATTTACCTGGTGGGGTCCCCAGGACTCCCCGAAACAAAATCGTAAATTTAACATGAAATAAACACTTTTTTAAATGTTATTGTTTTTTAAATGTTATATTTATTTATTATATATTTGGTTTTACAATGGCATAGATTTTTATTTAAAATTATAGAATCACAGCCTTTTATTAAGGAACTTCTAGAATATGGCACTTTTTGCAACAAAATTACGAGACCTAACTTCTAGTCTCAACATTTCAAAAACAAAACCATTTTTCAAAGTAATTTTTAAAGAAATATAACAAAAACATAATCAATTCTTATAAAAAGCAAAAAAAAGAACAAAATTCTTTTTTCTTTTTTGTTCAATACCGTCAATAGGCTAAAACTATAGCTACCCCGGTGGAGTCCCATGGACTCCACTAGCGTGATTACTTACCAATCGGAGCCTCGCACATCGACGTCCACTCTCCCCCACGTTTGGCGCGTCACTTTGTGAAGGTGCTGGAACGCAGAATTTGTTATTCTAAAAACTAACGGTTTTATGAGCGCTGAAAGTTTTCAATGGAGTCCTAGGGACCTACCGGGTAAATTAACGGTTAAAAATATTACTCATGATTTTATAAATAATATTTCGAATAAAGTAATTAAACATACTTGATTTGTTTAAACATCCTCTTTTTACTACGATCGGCCTTCCAAAAGTATAATACTATTGGCGGTTTGGTTGATAATCTACATTTCCAAAAGAATATAAATAAGTAAGCATGAACATAATATTTATTTGTGTATTATATCGTCGGCATTTTCAAAAAGTTCCTAAATCGTATTATAGGTACTCGAAAACTCCTGACTACCAAAAAATTATTTTCATCTAAATTGTGATATACTTACTTCACTAGCGCCATGAACTTCTAACATATTGGTACTTTATTTTCCTAATTAAATGGTCTATTGTTTGTGTTCCTTAATATAATTTATGTTAAAAAATTGTTATTGATTATTCACATGTACTTTCTGAAATGCTCACAAAGTTTTTGATAATTTTGCTGAATTAATATCAAATTTTCTAAACGTTATGTATTGTGTACAATATTGAATTTTCGGATAGTAAAATAATACATATAAATCTCTTAAATACTTGACATAAAATGCATGGAAACTATTTAATTTGTTATTTTTTTATTAAGTATGTTGTAAAATAAATTATGTGTAATTAAAAGAGAAGATTAGTTTAAATTGTGTTTTTATCTGCCCTATCTTTACCTAATCCATATTATCAATGACAAAAGTCTTTCCTGGTCTACAAGAAATTGTCAGTGAAATTCTTGAGAATTACCAAACTTAAGCAAAGATTTAAAAAACATTATTTAGTTTTTTTTTTACATTAGCTCCACACAGGAGGCCTTGAGGAAAATAGTTTCCCTCAGAGCCTATCATCTTAGGGAATGTTGTGTGAAGGGTTTTTTAAGTAAAGGAAGAAGGAAAGGGAGGGAAGGGTATGAGGGGTGGGTAGGGATCCGAGGGTCAGTGTGTCAAGGAGTAACGGATGTATGAATCCATCCCTTCAACTGCAGTGCAAGGCGATGGGTCAAGGGATACTTCCTAGAGGTCAAAAAACCTCCTCAACCAATCTCTCTCAATCTGCCTGGTCTCAATCAGCCGGCCCGCCATGCAGAAGGTGGGCCGACACATCGACCACCAAGACCTTGACAAACCTCACCCCATGAAACCGGGCACTCCTGTTAAGTCAGCAAACGTAGCGACCTTGACCTACGGCAGAGGTGTTGGTAATACAATAAATCCCAGGGCATACCTATACCTGCCTCCCAAAATATCTCATTTTTTAATTTCTCAGCTTTAGTGATTCATGATATTATCTCCTGACACTATTCGCATAGGCTCAGACGACATTACATTGCTAAAGTGACCTGCCAGATAATAAGTATGTCCTGTATCTACTTGCACATAATATAAATAATATGTACGTTTTTATGCAGCGTCATGCTTACTGATGATAGACTACGGACAATCACCAATAAGCCTTTATCAATAGACATAGTTTTTATATTACTCACCGATGAGTTGGTGGATGCAATCTGTTTGCCTTAAGTTACAAGTTGTTGTAATAAATTATCTACAGTGAGTAGTAAGGCTTTGGAGAAAAAAATTATAATTTACATCATCCTTGAGGTGATTTTTCATCAAAGAGGAGCTATATTTCCAAGTAACTCTTTGAGTTAATGACTATCTTGATTTGAACTTATTATAGATGTTTTTTTTTGTTATTGTTTTTGGGGTGTTATGCCGTGTTTTGCTACCTCCTTCTTTAGCCAACGTTTCGGACAGCGTTACAGTGTCCATCATCAGGGCAGATGACCAGAAAACCAAAACCTAAAAACATACCTTATTATAGATGATTTAAACTCATAGTTCATTATTATGACTTGTAATTTTGGCACAAGAAAAATACAGCAAAAGAAGAAAAAAAATCAAAAATCAACTTGAACCTTAAGAGGAAACACGGTCGCCGAAAAATTTAAACAATAGGTATTTCACAAAACTGTTGCTTTTCACTGACGCTGTTTACGTCTGCGAATACTGAGCGAAGGGGCACTAAGCACTAAGCACCTCAGGCTGATTTTTTCTTTTTAAAAAAATTAGCGAAGGTATTTTCGATCATTTTACCTAAAGTTGCAGAATGTATTTCATACATAATTTAAAAGATTGCAATTTAGAGTTTTCATTCGCTAGTAACTTTAGACATTTTTTAACTACCCCATTATAATTTTTAGTTTAATTTATGTATTGCTGTACTCAAATAATACAAAGTGATGTTTAGCGCCATGTTTGATACCTTCACCTTAGGACAAGGGAATCTATCAAATGAACCACCCGTTTCTGCACCGAGTCGAGGATTTTTTCAAATTTTTTGGAGCTCCAGACCAGAGGTTGCTGCCAAATTCAACAGTAGTTGATAAGTATATAATGGTGATGTATTCAAAGGATGTAGTGGCATATACAAACTTACATAAGTGCGTGGAAAGATATACCAAAAATAATGTTTTACAGCTAGCATGACCCCGGCTTTGACCAGGGTTATGTATGGTTTGGAATAAAGTTTTGAGACTGTGAATTGTAATGTATCTACCTGAAAAGATGTAGTTTTAAGGCGGAAAAACATAATATCATTGTTAAGAATTGAAAAACTTCATTTTTCTTTTGAGATCATTGAAAGTGCAGAGAGCCTTTCCTGAGACAATTTATTGTCTAAAAATTTGAACACAAAACTCATTTTGCCAAAAATGTTATCAAAACTTAAATAATATATGTCCTATAATTTCAAAACCCGCTATATCCGATTTTTTTTCAAATTGATCTGAGTATTACATCTTGTTCACATTTTTGCGAGGAACAAGATGAACCTAAAATTGAGTTACAAGACCTCCCTTATCACGACCAAAAACCATGTTAAAACTGCGAGTGAGAAACAAAACCCGCTTTATCATTCAAGAAGTTACTATCAAAATCCGCTAAATCGGAATTCAACCAAACACAAACAGTTATTTTGCCAAGATTCCCGCGCCAGGTCAGTTGAGTTTCAAAAGCCTCTATATCGTAAGCAAATCATGAAGTGAGGATCAAAATCCGCTATATCCATTTTATTTATCGAAATTACTTAAATATTATACATTCATTAAAAAATTAACACTTGAATTTATATTACTCCAATTTATCATATAAAAAATTAAAATGCAATTATTTATTTACGCTAGAAATGTGACAGTTTTTTGCGGTTTTCTCCAAATCAGTGAAAGTTGATATAGCAGATATTGAAATTTAACGACTCATACGTAGAACTATCATAGACATATGAATATACCTAGACCTGCCCTAAGTGATAAAAAGCGTATTATTTCCCCCTCCCCATACCGGTTCCATTTAGAATTTGGAACCGGCTGGGCTCACGAATGGCCTCGAGCGAATCTAAAAAAATGTGACGTCATCATTCTTGTGCAAACCAGCATCGAGCTTTCATCGGAACATTTTACGAAATAACACGGCAAAAATGGTGGCTCGTTCTATGAAAACGTGTAAAAATGGAAGTGAAAAAGAGAATAAACCCATTTGTCGTAGGAAAGCATTATTTTACTTTATTTTAAGCTTATTCAGATTGTATAATAAGATCCTTTTTAATAACCATCTATTCACCACAGCAAATGTACGCGTTTCTCAAGTGTGCTCGTCGCTGTTTACTGGGGTAAGTAAATTATGAAACATTTGTAAAAGTATCTTAACTAAACACGGCAACAAAATATTTGACTCTGAAAACAAGTGAACTTTACTTTGCCGTATTTGGACTTGCAAATTTGTTCATAACGTGGCGAACAATTCGCGCTCCCATGTAAAAAAGTCTATTCATTCAAAAGCAGATTTTACTTTTAAGAACTAAATGGTGATATTGTAATGCGAGAGGCCTATATACTGTCAGATTGATTTATTGACGAATCACATAGCTCACAGTCATCTTCCCCCCTTCGCGTCCCGCTGTATATGGTTTGTACCCCTCACCTGTCTGTTCTTGTCTGGGTTATGTATTATTATATGTCTATGAGAACTATAAAGTATTGAAGGATAATATTTATCAAAAATGACAGATATTATTCATATATTATTATACATTATTCATAGTTTCATAACACTTTTAAATTGTCAACATCCAATGAACCCGAAGATACTCTGCACATAACAAAAAAAGATGATTATTTGTGTTGAAATCAAGTCTTCTAAATCTCTGAAATAAACAAATTTAACAATACATACTTTGAACCTTTTTGTTTAACCTAATAACTTTTCGCTTTCTCTAACAGTTTCTTTGTATAAATTTAAAATTCAATGCATTATACAAATTAAATTGACATTATTAATGACATTGTGTAGACATGTGCTACTTTGATTCTGAAATTGACTAAACCCTACTTTATAGTAATATTTGATGCCAAGGTACAATCAAGATTTACTTCATTAAATAAATCTGAAATAAATGCAAGCTAAATAGTATAAATTCATCCCAAAAAACTTTCATTTTTGCAACAGTTTGACAGATGGAATGGGTTTTTTAAGTTAAACTATGAAAAGGCTGCCAAGTGAACATATTACCAGTCACAGAAGTAAGGTACAGTACCTAAATCCCTAACATTAGTGGAAGAAAGAAGAGTCACTAAAGTAGTATGTAGTAAATGAAATTAATAATTTTGAAGGTCAGCAATGTCAATATTATTTCATTATTTTACATTCACTTATTTAAAATTTACATGTGGCAGGAATGTTGTAGCTAATATTTGGGAAGAGTTTCTCAATTTTTCAGCATAATTTATTATATGCGGACTTGTTCATAAAATGATTTGCAAATTATCAAACTTGACAAAGAATGTTAGAATCATATCTGACAAATGTTGCGCCCTACATTGTTTAGGAGCCAATGCCATTACCAACACAAATGGGTTCCATGTCAACTGAGAATAAAGCCAACCCAACGCCTCTCTGAAAAGTCATTAAAAGCTAAGAAAAAAATCATTTTTAAATAGCCATTAACCCTAACCTAACTTAACCTATTTAACCATTTTTTTATTTTTTGACGTGATAACATCTTATAAATCGATGAACGCCGGCTGCACTCACGAAAAAACATGACTCATTGTCACGTTCCGCCTGAGACGAGCGTGCGAACAAGCATTCGGCTTGTGACGCATCTATCTCTCTTCCACTCCATCGTTATTACATGACGTTATCATGTAAAATTGTCGTCCGTAAACCGACTTTACAGACAACCAATTTTTTTTGTCACTCTTAATGACTTTTCTGGGGTGGTTCTGAGTTGGTTTCATTCTGAGTTGTCCGGTCACCCACAAATGTTGTAGGAACTAAATAAAAGTGGATGACTACAATTTAATCTTTTCGAGATAAGAAGAAGTTAAAACTAATAAATAATATACACTTACAGAATAAAACATTTAATAAATCAATAAATATTTACGAATAGTTTTAATTTGTTATCTCAGACAAAAATCGCACTTGGCCACTTTTCGCTCTTAACAGACAATATACTCAACCATTTTTCTCTTTGGGCCACATAAATATATTTGTAAAGTTAGGCGGGCCCCAACACTATATTAGACAAAAAAAAGTCAAAAAAACCCTCCTTAACCCCCCCCCCTCCTGTATTACTGATAATTTTCGGAACCTTCTAGACCCACCGGCACACCCCGCACTCATTTCTGGAGGCTTAAAACGTTCTCCTTCCATAACTTTCCACAGCATTAGCGAACCATATGTGTTTAGAGCCGCACACAAAAACTTGGCGGGACGCAGGATGAGTATGGTACAACTAAGCCATAGACAACACACAGAAATCATAAAATTGCTCCAAGTAGGTACCACAAATGGCAATTTTAAAGTAAATAATACGCAGAATTCACGCATTCATAAGCTCTTTTTTTTAATCCTAAATATTTGGGATAAACAGTCAAATATAGGTGTTCTGCAACGCTGTAATCAGTTTACATGTCTCCGTATTAAAATTCGGAGGTTGACTTTGTGTGGTCGCACATGAAAGAACGAGCCACTAATTTAAAGGTTCACGTGTACCCGCATATCAAACAAGCTATGACTGTTTTCAATGTTCAGGTAAGTATTCGAAATATCAAATCCTAATCTATTTTTATGCCAATGAAATTATATGAAAGGTCTGCACAGACCTCTAGTCCCACTTACCACCTCCCGAAAGTCGCTAATGGGAAGGTTATACTCTTATGTCTACTTTTTTTACTGTATTATTCTCTTCCGTCATGTCTACTTTTTTTACTGTATTTGAAAAAAAAAGAATATGTAAATTTTAATAAAGCAGTTTTTTTTTACATGAGCTCCGCACAGGAGGCGTTTTTTTTTTTTTTAGAAAAGGAAGGGGAGGAGAGTTCTGGGAAGGAAAAGGGTTTAAGAGGTGGGTAGGAATCTGGGGTTCAGTGTGTCAGTATGTGCGCCTCCAAGACCTAGACAAACCTTACCCCATGAACCTGGGCACCCCTGCTAAACCACCAAACGTAGGGAACCACTTGGGGTGACCTGTGGCAGAGGTGTTGGTTATCCAATAAAGGTTCCCGGGGCGGCGGTACCCATTCCCTTCTCCCAAATTGCAACAGTGTGCCAATAATTCGTCAATAAGTAACGCATGTAGTACATAATTAAAATAAAACACGGCTCAAGGACATAGAAAACATTCACGCAATTTAAAGGAACAATTTAATAGGATGACAATTGACAATCCAAGAAATTTTATACCTACCTTAATTATACCTTAATTACCTACCGGCTTTCACCTTTCATCTTTCACCTCTCATCTTTTGCAAAAATGAAAAATAACATTTGATATTTTCCCACGCATATTTATTACATAATATGAAATATTACATCTGGTTCAAAATAAGTAGGTATACATTATGTAAATATTGAAAATGACATGCAAAAAAATTACATATAAGTGTAAAATTTTGTAGCAACTATTTTAGATTAATAAAATTACACTTGGCAAGCGGTATTTAGAGGGTGAAATGATTAAGGCAATCACTTGATAAAAAGGATTTAGATGCGGAACAAATTTATGCATATATATTGTAGTTGATCTCGCTAATAAGTGGAATCCTTTCCACCAAATGATAACAATATTCATTTCACAATCGAAGAGTGTAAATTGCAAGTTTAAACCATTAATTTCTAATATTACACTATGTTAACATATTCGCTTACTTTAAATTGTTATGTTAATTTTATAGCCTAATTTAAGATAAAGTGATGTAGTATTTTTAGTCCACAATGTACTTTAAGGAAATCGCTGTGAATATAGATTGTAAAATATTACAATCCTTTTTCACTTTCACAAATTGCTTATTCCAACTACACCACAATTATTGATCTATTTCTGAAAATAATAAAGAGCAGTAATAAAACATCATTTCAATACTTCTGATAAAATAATTTGTATTCTTCATGCTTAGCTATGTGCATGTTGTCAATGCGCAGGTAATATTTGTTAAGTGCAAACGTCCAATTCTACTTACAAGTATCAGAAATTATTTTCCCGTCCGTGCAAAAATTTTTTAATTCGTTTTCGTCATTCAAATACCATTGCTTCTATCAGATTGCTGAAATTACGGAACGATGGTGTTAAATTATCTAAAGTGTATTACCAGATATTATAAAAATCGATCCGCCAAACAGATATTACCGGTGCAGCAACGATGTTGAAGAATAATTGCTTTTTTAATACATAGGGACATTCATTACTGTTATATGTAAAAAACTAATATAAAATATGCACTACTTTTTAAATTTACATAGACCTACGAAGATTATGCTGTTATTCATTTAAAAAAATTAAAAAAAAAATCAAATTTTTTTGAATTGTGTTTTTCAATAGAAAGGCATTTTAAACCTGAATATATTATTATTATCATGATTTATTTTTGGGGTGTTATCTCCTTCTTTAGCCAACGTTTCAGTCGGCATTACACTGTAATGCTGTCTGAAATGTAGGCTAAAGAAGGGGGAAGCACAACACGGCATAATACCCCAAAAAGAAATCACAATAATACTTTAGGCTGTGAAAATCTCAAATATTACTAAGAAAAAGAAGTTGAAACCAAAAGAAAAATGTCTAATGATTTTATTCTTATTCAATTTAATGATCTAAGAATATATTCCAATGATCTATAAACATATTTAAATATTTTATTACATTTAATATTCCAAAATATATACCGTATTGTTACAAATAATATAGAATGCGTACATAGGTCTTACCAAATTTTCTTTATATTTCTTGTAAAAAAAGGAATAAAACATAATACGCAGTACACATAGAATGAAATAACACAGTCGCAAAAAATCAATAGAAACCAGCTGCAAAACTTTTTTTTCTCACTGAAGATTATTTTGGGGTTGGTGAAAAGGATTGAAATAAGTGTTAATTAATAAAATTAATCACTTAAGTAAATAAAAATTGAGAAAATATTATTTTGGAAAAGAAAAATAGAAATGGCAAATGAAAAGCGGCATTGGATGAAATCAGATAAAGATGATTCAATGCTCTGTTCAAAGGAGACGTAGTGACGAGGAATGCAAATATACAAGACAAACCAAATGGAATTAAAAACAGAAGAGCGTATATATAAACAGCAAAAATAAAAACAAGCCAAGACGTTATCTCACAGAGGTCAGTACTTATCATATTGTATTCTCATGTCTAAAAAGTTTGCTAACTGCAAAAAAATACTTGACTTAATATACAGCAGTTTAAGATAGCGCATAATAATATTAATTTCAATGCGGGCTGCCGGAGACGTAGTTTAAATAATGTTGTCAAAATATAAGGGCTGAGGAGGGAAGAACATGTCAAGATACAATACATAGCAAATCGCAAGGTGCAAAACAACAAATGATTAAAATCACATATTCATGAATGATAAACATGTATAACAGAAAATTAAATAAAAGAAACATTTAAGTATTACATAATATATACATTTTAGAATGCAACTTAATATGTATGAGAAATACATCGCACATTGAAATCATAACGCGCTAGGTACAAAATATTATATAGGTAATCACAATTAAATACGCAATGTTCACAGTTGACAGTAACTTCATTCAGATTTTTGAACGCCCTTTTGTGTTGCTAACAGTTACAAAGAACTGACGACGGCAATTGTGCAACAGCTAACAGGTGGAATGATGTCTAAAGTTTAACAGAAATAAAAGCATGCTTTTATATTAAAAATCTTTTCCAAATTGCTTTAATTTTGATTATAAATGTACAGCGGAATTACTTATCACTAAAAGGTATACATAATAAAATAGTTAACACAGACAAATGAATACATAAAAATTATGTTGGATTACTCTAGTTTAATGGCATAGTACACCTTCGTAGCTTTTCCTATTAAGTGGCAATATTTTGTTATAAAATATCAATAACACCCTGGTTACTTTAGTGCTATCGGGAGTTTTAAGTAAATAAAGTGTTGAGAACTGATATCAATACGTTTTTGAGTAACTAAGTTAAATTTAAATATACAAATGAATAGTATGTCATATTTTCCAGATTCAGACAAGCAACCAACCACAAAAATATAGTTTAGAGACAAATAGCATGTTAAGGGTTTGAAAACAAAGTAAAAATCAGATGTAAGTATTATAAAGGTTGCCTAAAATATAGAAGAGACTTTAAAACATACCTAGCCACTGTGGCAAGAGCGCAATTTAAAACATTTTCTGTCCGATTTTGATCATTTTGAATATTTTCCGCCCAAATTGAAAAAAATCATACCTATGAATTTTAATACGGAGACATACAAACTGATTATAGATCTATATAGCCAATGAATTCACCTATATTTTGTCGATTATTACATATTTGTAGGATTTATAAAAAAAATATTATAAAATCGTAAGCTTCTATTTAATTACTAACAAAAAAGGGAAAATTTGCCAAAATTGGCAGCAAAGCAATCCGAGGTACTTTAAATAGTGCCATATTGTGACAAAAAGCGCTCCATTGGTAAAGTCAAACTTTAAAATATAACAAATAGATTTTTCTGCATCTCCAAACTTTTTGTACCTTTATCTCAGAACGTGTTTTTGTTGGTGGTGACCTTTTCTATAAAATTGATGTTGATATAAATAATAATAATTAAAAAAAATTATTGAAGTAATTTGACAGCCTTACAGAATAAATAGAAGACCGGGGTAATATTCAAGAAAATGAGATTCGATAAATAAAACCTGAAAAGCAGCATTATCTATAAGTAGTTACTAGGGAAAAACTATACACTTATACATTCGACAGACACATATTTTCACTTTACTTTTACATTTATTATTTCACTAAGAAAAGACAATTGGTGTTCAATACGTTATTATTCAAATTTAATGACATTCAAAATTTTTGTAGTTACCTGCGATATTTATTGGTAGATGGTACAATGTCAATATTAAAAAAATGGAATTAAAAGTGTGTAATTATTACCTAGATAATTTTGAATATAATTTTATGTTAGTTGCAGGCTAGCTCATGCCCGATACTTACTGAAAATATAGGCTTTAATATTAAATTGATTAAACTTAGTTATTGTTGTAATGGATATTATTAAGTACAAAATAAGTCATTCAAAGAATTCTGCCTTTTAACAACTAATAAATTATTACATCTTATATACCTAAATTCAAGCATATGTTCACTGAGATTATATACAATTTAAGTTAAATGATTATTGGCTTTACATTATGCCACAGAATTCGTAATATTTACAAGAAATTATGCATTTGGCACAAAAAAAAACATTTAAAAAAAAAAAATTATTATATTCTTTTATCAATTAGATTGCTTAGATAAAAAAAATATTTTTATTCAAATAAGAAGCACAAATTTAATATATTATCATCTAATTACATTTTCTTCTTCTAATTAAAATCATTTTACATTCATAATAATTTTGCTATCCAATATACGAACAAGTATTATTATAGATTTCCAAATAAACAGAAATATGTTTTTAATACTAAGATGGGTACTTTAGTGGATTACACTTGAGACAGGAATATGTGTTTTGATCGGGGGTTTACTTTACGTTACTAATTACCAGGTAAGTAACCACAAGGCCGTATACTTTTTACCTAAGAAAGAACACAGGCACATTAAAATAAAAATATAATCTTCATACTAGCTGCTCACCCAATATCACAATTTAAAAATTAAAAATAAATAATACAAAATAAAAAAAAAACAGTTAACTTAACTCCGAAACATCAAAAACTATATCAAACATTGTGAAATTTCAAAAAGTTGGGAATAATTTAATTATTAAAGATGGGTTTGTGAGTTTGAGAAAATTTTCAAAGCACTACTGGAGATACAAGTAATCCTCGAGATTCATTCACACATTAAGCGAATTGGTTGATAAACGAGGAGATTAATCGTTTTTTTAAATTTGTAATGAGAAAAAGTTGTCAATTAATGTCAAAACACATTAAACAAAATTGATAAATAATAATGTCAAAACACTTTGAAAAAAATGTTAAAAGCAAGTTAAATATATCCAAAACATCACGCTGGAGCGCCGATCGTAAGTCCGAGCGGTTGATAAACAACTCATTAAGTGAGGAATAACTGTAATAAATTCCGTAAGACTAATACACAAGTAGAAATTTTTAAGTAGAAAAAACATAATGAGGTTAATTATACAATTAAACAGTCTACTTATTGGAATCTTATTCAACATATCATACAAAATCTAACTTTGAGATCAATTAAAATCTAGTATTATTTTTAATAACTATAATTAAGGTATGAACCAAATTTTGAGTTACCGAGAAGAGAAGGCCGGAGAGTTGAGAAGAGTTTGGCAATGGAGAAGTTGATATCATTCAGGATTTCAAGATAACACTCTAAGTTGATCGCCAAATGAGAAGCCTTTTCAGAAAGAAGCAAATGCAAAGCTGCCTAAGTTCATCATCCAGAACTTATAGTTGCCGTAATCACTGGACTATGACTGCTTTGTGTCAGATTCCAAACTAAATATGGATGGCTAAAATTGTATCAAACTAAGACTACCTTTTGAATGAGATTAAGGCGCAAAAAGCAAAATCAAGAACGCCTTATTGCCAAAAGTTCGACTTACAAAAGAATTTTAACTTTGTAAATACATGTAATAGTTATCAGGGACGAAATTAATTGTTGATTTACAGCAAATCTGTTAAGTTAGACTTCATTATGGAGTTGGAAAGTAAGAATTCTTTTTTACATAAATAAATGGTTCGTACTTATAGAATTGAATCTGTGAATTGTAAACGACGAAAATTAAAAATCTTACAAACAAATAAATGCAAGAAAATTTCTAAAAAATATATTAAAACATGTATATTAAAAATAAATGCTTGCATGTCATGTTTTTGCTTTTACTAAAGTCATATTGAATTGATTCGATGGATCGTAAACAATGGAGGTGATAAAATATTATAAATGCACAATATGTATATTACAAATTTTTAAAAATAAATGCTTTGCATGACACCTTTTTACATATATTAATATTCATTCGTTGGATCGTAAATGATAGAGATTATAAAATCCTACAAACAAAAATGCACAAAAAAAAATCTAAAAAATAAAATGTTAAATATAATAACTTGAATGACACATTTTTACTTTAATTATAGTCATTAAGTTAGTAGAAATAATTATTATCCTAAAAAGATATTTTATAAAAAAAAAACATCTCTTCTAAACTAAACAAATTGATAACTGAAGAATAAATTAGTTTTATAGTGAATTTTTATGAATCTTTTAGTGTAAAAACTGGAAAGTTTAAAACCATAGTTAAGAAAAAATATTTTGATATTATTGTTTTTGTTTTTCGTTAACAAGTGGAATACATAATGTTATGGATTATATTATGTATTTTATACATTGCGTTAGTTATACAGTCTTCTCCGATACAAAAGCAATGACTAAATATCACATATTATTATTAAAAAAATGTAAAAAAAAGTCTTCCTAATCAACTTAATAAGTAAGGCTAGCTGAAATGGATTACACAAGTACACGTATAATACTAGTGCGCTACTTTTAGGTAAAGGAAAAACATTAAATAATTTGAATGTGAATAAGTTTGTTCTAAGCTGCGGCTGTAATTATTTGGAATAGATGATTTTTATGAATTCGCTATTTCACTTTGACATAATCATGTTAAAAAACAAACATTTTACAGATTCTCGATTTGTAAAAATGTAGTGCCAAAAGTTGTGATAAAAATGCCAACAAACACGACAGAAACAGTTGTGGAAAGACCCATGAGAGATAAAAATCAAGGGTTGAAATCACAATCAAGATTGTGATTGCCAACATTGCAATCACAATCTTCAATCCCAAGTGGAACCATCCAGGGGACATAACCCAAATAACAGTTTTTTTTTTCTTCTTATGAATACCGCACAAAAGTCTCAACAGCTCCCAACCATCTGGAGCCAGTGAGACTATGGCATCCCCAATAGGAGTATGTCGTGAGGCTGAAGGTAGTGGGGAAGGAAAGAGGCGGGTGAGAGGAAGGTGGGGAAGTACTTGGCTATTCAAATCTGATCACCAAATATGGCTAAAGCCATTTCAATTCTGAATAGTGGCCTTACACTAGGGTGATA
This sequence comes from Glyphotaelius pellucidus, assembly GCA_936435175.1. NCBI lineage: Eukaryota > Metazoa > Arthropoda > Insecta > Trichoptera > Limnephilidae > Glyphotaelius > Glyphotaelius pellucidus. Next base: position 9,663,254 of record OW386542.1, read on the forward strand.
CTAAGTGTATCTTCCACTCTGGAATGTGCCGCAAATATACTATTTGTAACTTTAAATTAATAAATTGTTAAATAACACAATTCAAACGAATAAAATTTGTTTCCGCATGCCGGGATTTGAACCCGCATCCTTCGGATTGCTAGTCGAGAGTCTATGATCATTGGATAGCATCGAATCTTAATAAGTTAAATAGTTGCACACATTAAAATAATAATTATTAAGGTTTATGGCAAGATTGCAATAAATTATCAGAGCAATATTTTAAATAAGATTACTTTATGTCAAAGTGAAATAATCAAAATTTAATACAATTATCTGGAATTAAGAAATTTTGTAGTTAAAATCTGATGTCATTTTTGTAAATTAATATACTCTGTTCTCTCCTTCTATCATAATATACACACTATTCATAGTCTGTTATTATAACTAGTGTTTTCACACTGTGATGAGTAATCACTGGAATTATGAAATGCTTGTCTTTATAAATAAAACAGTCTCTCCGTAAAACTACACTAAAAAGCCTTCTGTTCCGTTAACCCTAATTTGTGCGCGCATTGTCTGGACACTATTCATTATTTTCTTCTGATGTCCAACTAAAGTAATACCTAGGGAATTCAATTGTAGAACTGTCAGGTTAACTACAGAATCCATATCTGTGAAATTGGCACCTTGGAACTTCTCCACGTAGCGGGCCATCTTGATGGAGTTGAGCCAATCCTCGACGCAGCTGAAGTGAGTCAGGTCCGGCGTGTCCCCGGCAAGTGGGTTCGCTGATCTGTTCTGCGCTATCTTGCGAAGTGTATCGGGACACCTTATCAGTTTGTCTAAGGTCTTCACTATACTAATAAAGGCTGGTCTGTGCGTTCGTTCCTTCTGCCAACAATCTAACATGAGCTGGTATATGGCTTCGGGGCAGTCCATCGGTGATGGCAGCCTGTATCCTTTCTCAATAGACTTGATCACATCTTGGTTACTCCAGTTCCAGTAAGGTCGCTCGCCGAAAGACATGACTTCCCAACAAACAATACCGAGGGACCAAACGTCACTGGCTGAAGTGAACTTCCTGAATGCGATGGCTTCGGGAGCCGTCCAGCGTACGGGAATCTTCCCTCCGCGTGTGGTGTAAGCCCCCTCTGTGGTAGACTCGATTTCTCTAGATAAACCAAAATCTGCTATTTTACAGACTAATTGGGAATTCACTAAGACATTTCGAGCTGCCAGATCTCTGTGGACATAATTCATTTCAGAAAGGTACTGCATGCCTGCTGCAATTCCTCTCAACATTCCCACAAGTTGCAACACTTGGAACTTGCCATCGTTAGCTCTCAAGAATGTGTCGAGGGAACCATTTTCCATGAATTCCGTTATGATCATGACGGGGTTGCACTTGGTTACAACTCCTTGTAAGAATATAACATTAGGATGTTCAAACTGACCCATAATAGATGCTTCTGTGAGAAAATCACACCTACTTTTATCAGCCGATCCTGGTTTTAAAGTCTTTATAGCAACGTCAATTTCTTGAACACAGGATGGGGGCAGTTTCAACTTTCCTCGACAAACATCTCCAAACTCTCCTCCTCCAATTATAGCTTCAATGGTAATGCAAGATGCATCTATCTCTCGGGCAAATTCTTTCACAGCTTGATTCGGATCTTCATAAGTATGCGGATCAATGTATGTACGCGAGGATGTACCAGCTGCAGTGAATAAAGGTGTGGTTACATTTGAATTGGTTTTAACTGGCATGTTTTCAAGTCCGGTGTAAACTTCTCCATTACGGTAGTCGAGGGTATTGCAGTCGCTGGGTTGCTTTTTATTACACTCGTCATTTGCTCTGGAGCGAAGATACAAGACAGTCATAATGATAATAACCACCAATAGAATCACAACTGCCACCATGGCGCCTGCGATAATTCTGACCTGCATATTATCTTCATCACCAATATAAGCAGGGCCCAAGGCTTGGCCTGTGCGCCCAAACAAGACCGGGCTGTATTCACCCCAACCACGCTGAGTTTTGGCTCGAACTTGAATTCCATAATCCGTTTGCTGATGTAGCCCAGCAATAGTTATCTGAAGGTCAGATGACAGCATTGTCGAAAAATTAGTACCTTTAATATCTTGTTTGGGAAACCATCTCACCTCGTAAGTTTCCACTTCAAACTCAGGTTCAGAAATGTCATTAATCATAGGAGCATCCCACGCAATGGTCAGTTCTGTGCTCTTCACTGATGCTACTCTGACTTTGTTAACTGCACTAATAACGGAGGCCTCGGTAGTGACAGTCAGATCAACAAACTCTGGTTCATGACCAGATATTTTGGTAACACCGTTCTCAGCAAATACTTGGAATCTGTAGGTAGTGACTGGATTCAAACCCGATATAGTGACACGAGTGTCGTTGAATAGATCTGCAGAAGGCTGCAACTGCACTGATGCACTGCATGCATCACACCTCACCTTATAGGCCACGTCCAGCCGGCCTCCCAGTCGATTGGGCGGTCTCCATGACAGAATAACAGTGGACTGGTCTATGAAAGAGACAGTCAGATTTTCAGGAGCCGAAGGCCACTGGGTGCAAGGCATGCTTTTGGGATCTCTTTCAGCCCTGTAGTACCCAAAGTCACAAGTGCATTCACTGACAGCGTACTCATTGGACTTGGAGTGATCTGGACACAGGGAACATGAGTCATCACTGGTTGTGGCTTTGAAACGGCCGGGAGGACACTCTGTACAAATTTGTTTTTCAAAATCTGGTTCATATCCGGCCTTGCACTTGCAACCACCACTAGGGTGAGTCCATTTCCCGTCTCCCTTACACAAGTACGTGGGGATATCTACTATCTCTGCATTGAGCACACAAGTGCCATTAGCTTGCTCTATGATGGTAATTTCCTTGCCAGTTGGTGTGACTGGGAAGTGGGCAAAGTTAATAGTCACTTCCGGGCAAGTTATGTAGTACACCTTGATAGCTAGGATTGAGCAGCAGGCCCCTTGGTCTCGGAAGGCGAAATAAACTCCTCGCTTGGTGATGGCTATGCTCTTGACCTCCGTGTTGATGTTGACCTCGGAGTTGGCATTGAACCTTCCGTCGCCGGCTGCTATTCGGCCAATGAGCTTGTAGCTGTCTGGCTCCCATGGGGGCTGCTCGTTCATGGCCACATCGAATTCGTAATACAGCAAGCTGAATGTCTCTTTGCAGCTGAGGGCATTGCCCGGAAACAGGGAGCAATCCCTTATTGTGAACTTGACTTCGATGTATATTCGGTTGGCTGATCGCCTTTCGATGAACGGCGTCCAGAGCCAGTTGTTGACGTGATTGTAGGCGACGTCGCAGACCACGTAGGACCGCCAGTTGATCCCCTTCTCAAAGTTGGTGAAAGACTCCTCGACCCATCCTGGAGTACTTGCAGATTCTCTGAAGGGATATTTCGTCCACTCTAGTTTCTCTTCGACCGAAGTGTCTAGGAGGATAACTTGATCACATAAAATGTTTCGAACCGCAGCAGTCAAAAACATAAAAAGAAATATCGGTGCCATCATTGTTGTTTATGGCCAAACCTTTAGAACTCGAGCTATCTCATGGATTATTCCGATATAAGTCACACAAACTCACTATTACTTTTTAAAACCATGACACGGCATGGTAAATACATCGACTTTGTCAATTTTAAAAGGAATTCGTCATTTTTTTTAAATGTATGCACGGTAACACGTATCAGAAATTCTTTAGAATCTTGTTGCCAACATAAAAGAACACCCTTCAAAAATAAAAGAATACACTTAACGAAGACATTCCCACAAATGTTACACCTCACATTGTTATTGTGATTCCTTTTGTATTTTCTTGAGAAAATGCACTTTCATTAACAATGATCCAGAAGGAAAGGTCTCATCAAGGGGTGGGGGGTACTGCCATTATGAAAATTGTTATTTTTATGTACGCGAAATACTCCATTCCTCTGTTAAAAAGTTCACATTTCACACAACTCACGAATAAGTCTCAATGATTTAAACCGGGCATCTCATTCGGGGAACGCGAAATATAAGAAAACTTATCGCAAACCGACAGCGTTAAGACACCCAGCACCCAAAGCACAAATCTCAAGCCACAAACGAAATATGTAGATTCCTACTGATTCCTACATACCACTGTATACCTACCATAAATATACCATTCTAGTACCTACGTTCCTTTCAATAATCTGACTCGTCATAGACACGCGTTTCTACATTGCCACTACTCTTTTTCGTGTACAAACATAAGACTATTTTCTTAAAAAGGGTCAGACGAAATACTTCGTGTTTTTCAACGCTGCTTTATGCTAATATATTGTTTTGTATTGATCCTGAAAAACTGAAATCGAAAGCACGAGAATTGTGGATGAGGTAAAAAATCCGCGTAATAGAATTTAGTAAGTTCTTTAATAATGGTTTAATAATAGTATTGCTTTCGATAAATAAAATCTTTCTACTCTGAGCCGAAAGACAGGTATGTTTTGTATTTTTTTTAATCATAAATATATTTATTATCACATTGATTCAATGTTTTTTTGGAAAGGTAAGATTTTGATAAGATTAGTATTCAAACTGTTCGATTTTTTTTGTGTTTGGCCTTTAATTTTCACTATAATGTCTTATTTCAATTTAACATCGATATATTTTAAAGGAGAATCAATATTAAGTGTCATTAATTGATTTAACCTAATTTTTATATAAAATTTACTAGCTGGTTTCCAATATTTGAAAAACAGTCCAAAGAGCGGTATTTGAAAGAAGAGTGTATTTTTTTAAGGGCGCCCTTCTCATATTATATTATCTTTTTAGCAAAGGAAAGGACTAAGAAAAATATTTGGTAGATACCCGTAGTAAAATTTTAAAATAAGAATAAAAAAATTGGGATTGTTCTTTGAAACGTACACTGAAAATTTTCAAAACGAAAATCAAAGGCGTTCACATGACATTTATATAATTTTTATTTTATACTACGGTGCGGTAAATAAGTGTGCTGATAAAGATAGTGAAAAATTTTGTATAAGATATTTTTAAAAAATTAAGTAGGTCCATTATACATATAAATAATATAAAGGTATCTGAATAATTTAACACCTTCATCTAAAGTTCATTTACGCATCCACGGTTAAATAGTTTCATCAAATAAATTATTTGAATGAAAGTATGAATTTATTACACCTTGGTCAGGTATCCATGATTGCAATAATTATTGTTTGTAATGTTAGTAACATGGAAAACACCACAGCGACTGTAGTGCCGCGCGGCTTGGTAGAACACTAACAAAACAAGCAAACAACTTAGAGAAGCTACACTATCGCCGCCACTACGTTCCTTCCCTTTCAAAACTTTCCGAACTGGAACTACCGAATAGCATCCCCCATACGGACACTTCGGAGCGACCACGCCACGCGCCACTTCGAGCCGCCACGCAAAAAAGAAAAGACCGAAAGTAAGATAATGGTTGACAGCGCAGTTCACTGTGAGCTTTTTTGCGCGGCGGCCTAAAGTGGCGCATGGAACAGTCGCTCCGAAGTGTCCGTGTGGGGGTGCGAATGCCGCAAAATGTACGAGTTTCTTTTCGGTCGGTGATGTTGGCATTTTGCAATAGACAAGAATTTTAATAACAGTATCAAGAATCAACAGAATTTAATCGACTCACCTGCGCGAGTGTTCAGTGTACAAAACAAGAACTTTGTCAAAACCAGTTATTCCTCGCGTGTGACCACAACGACGGTTGATTCCCGTGCGCCTTTCAGGTATCATATTTTGATTTACAAGTAACATAGAATGAAATTAATTCGCAGTTAAATTACAAGCCCGTATAATGTTTGCGACATCACATTCCTTTTATAATTTAAGATGATTTGTTGCGTTTCTTGTATCGCCATCAAATACCAAAGTGTGCCACGCCTTTTATCCACTTATCCAGGACACTTGTAAGATGGGCGTTATTCGTTATTGTTGTTGCGCGCGGCATTGTTAACTTTTGTTTTTAAAATAATTATTACAACTATGCTTTTGCGATGATTTTGTATATGTTCTCCAGCTAATAAAGTCCATAATTCTATTATAACCGAAATATTAGGGAAAGTTTTATTCAATTTGTTTTTAATATTCACTGATGATTCATTGATAAACATTTATAAACAAATACTGTTGACTTTATACATTTTAAATAAAATATTACTATAAAGACATATTTGTAAAGTTAATCTATCTTTACAATCAACAAATATCACAAAACCCAGACTGGCAGCGCCTAAATACTTGAAAAATTCATGATTATGTTTTGCATTGCGTGGTATTGAACCTGCAACCTACCAATTGAAAGTCTACTGCATGGTTCACTGAGCTTTGATACCGAAATTCCTTTTTTTATAATTGTTCTAGATATCTTAAAACCAGGACAAAATTAGTCATGCATGGGCGGCATACAAGTACAGTCATCCCTCAATGTAAGTGCTTGCATTAGCTGCAGCACTTAATAATTTTGGTTAACACTTAGGATTGCTGGCCATGTTTAATTCACATATATTTAAAAAAAAAACACTTTGATTCATTTATTATAACAAAACAAATTTAAAACTTATTTCCACTTTAATTTATTTGACCGTAACCGGTTTCAGCTCGTTAAAGCCATCTTCAGACTGGTTCAAATTATTCTTAATCTACGGTTTATACACATAATAAATGCAGGAAGGGGGGAGGGGTGGTCTACAAGGATTTTAATCAATTATATTAATTACATTTGTTACTAAGTCATCTTTGAGTGTCGAATTTCTAATTATTGTATGCTAATGCCCAGTATGCTAGGTACCTCGGATTTGTATTTAGCTCACTTCAATATTGTTCGAGGAAAACCTTACAAGTAATATGAATTATGAACTTTTGATTCAATTTAATTACTGTAAAATATAATTATCACTTTGATTCAACATTACTGTAAAAAAAAATTATTTGCATTCGGGGGTAAAATGAAAAAAACAATTACGTAAAATGAAAAATCACTTTTGTACGGGACGACCGCCATATTGATATTCTGGTATGTCAGTATTCCCGATAATAGGTTTTTAGTCTAGTTTTTTATTTATTAAAAAAATATTTTTTAAGTTGAAAAAAAAAATTTTAAATATAAAAAAAACTTGCCTAAAAACTATTTTTTTATTAAAGGTTATATTAAAAGAATTCGTAATCTGCTTTTTCATAGATGACGATAGTTTAAATACTTCAGGAAAAAACAATTATTGGAAGTTATGCTTAATATTAATTATTTGCACCCGTATATACACATCATGAATACAAATAAATAGTTTTGTCCATAAACAAACTCAAATCTTTTAAGAAAGGCTTACAAACACAATACTGGATGAAATCTCTGATGCAATATTGTATTTGTAAGCCTGTGAAAAAATTATGTTTGAAAAATTAATTTAAAAAAATTATTTCTTGAAAGAATTATGTTGGTTTACGGTTATATATTCATGTACATATTGAGTACATATGGGCGCAAACAATTAATTCATCTTAATATTGTAAAGCATAACTTGAAAATAGTGTTTTTTCCTAAAACAATTAAACTAACGCCACCTGCGAAAGAGTAGATTTTAAAATCTGATGGTGATGCTCAAAATAATTCATAATTTACTCTTTACGATTATAATTATTCGGGAAAAATGCGATTTACGAGTTATGCTTTAAAATTTTAAGATTAATTAATTGTTTGAAAAATGTGAGTTTGTTTATGAACAAAAATATTTGATCATTATCATATATTGCCTGTGTATGGGCGCAAACAATTAACTGTTTTATTATTTCATGAAGAAAATTGGACGGATACATTTAATGTAGCTGAACAAGGGCTTAGTGCACTTCAAAATTGGCTTAAAATCAACTCGCTTACCCTTAATATAAGCAAAACTAAATGTATAACATTCTCAATGAACTCAAGAAGCCAACCAATAAAATCACTAAAACTAAAATTACACGAATGCCATGGAAATAATATACAATGTTACTGCCCCATCATCGAAAAAACACAAAATATAAAATATCTCGGAGTGATAATTGATGAAAATCTTAGATGGGACCTACACATCAAAGGAATTACCGAAAAACTAACAAGCCTCATATATTTCTTCAAAAATCTAAGAAACGTTGTAAATAAAAAGGATATGAGAAAGGTCTACTATGCTTTGTGTCATTCTCGAATTGAATATGGAATTATAGGATGGGGATCTGCTACACATAAGTACATACATAACCTTAAGAGGAACGTATGCGTGGCCTGTTTCATACAAAATTTAATTCCGGATTAACGGCTAAAATATCAAACTAATTGTTTTCAATTTTTTTTTAAATGACAGGTTAGATATATAAAAAGTACGGATATGAATCCAATTTTCGATTTTTGCTTTAAATTATAAAATATAGGCTTCAAAAGATGACAATTTATCGATGAATTTAAGAGGCTACTTTGGAATTTTTTTCTGACCAAATGGATGCTATTTTTGAAAAATCCTTTCATATCCTGCCTCAGGAATATGATGAAGTATACGATAAAATTTTAGTTTGCACTGAAAACAGTTATATTTGCGTCAAAAACCGGATCTAGTTACGCGCAAATTTATCGTAAAATTACCTAGGTTTTTTAATGTCATCTCATTCACTCTTTTGCTAGACACGCGGGAGCGAAACGTGCGCGGGCCGGGGGGAGAGGTAATAGAATCGTGTATCTGTGTGTGTGTTGTCAGACAAGCGCAGGTGCATGTTCGTTGTTTGTTTTATCATTTTAGATCTGTTTACCGAAAACTGGAGAATGCATTCAATAATGCCAATATACTTGTGTTCACTAGGTAGTAGGTAGGTAGTAAGAAACACTATTTTGGCAGTTCAGCTTTTATTTTTAAAATATTTTCTATGATACAAGGATACCTAACTAGGTATAGATATGTATGGCAGTAAGGCATGGAAACTAGCAGACGAAGGATGATGTAGACTGAATGCGAGGCGGGTATGGATACCGCCGCCCCGGGAACCATTTATTGGATAACAAACACCTCTACCAAGTGGTTCACTACGTTTGGTGACTTAGCAGGGGTGCCCGGGTTCATGGGGTGAGGTTTGTCCGGGTATTAACGGTGGATGCGTCTGCCCACCAGCTGCATGACAGGCTCGGATCGGGAGAGAATGATTGAGGGAGTCTCTTTGACTTCAGCTGTAGGTACTCTCTCGAAACATCGCCTTGCACCGCAGCGGGAGGGATTGATTCATACGCCCGGGACACTCCTGGACACACTGACCCCCAGATTCCTTCCCACCCCTAATACCCTTCTCTTTCCCAGAACTTCATCTCCTTCCTTTCCTAAAAAGACCCCTTTTTCCTCAGGGCTTCCTGTGTAGAGCTAACGTTAAAAAAAACTGTACAAAAAGATCCCTCAGGCGTATGCAAGGAAAACCAACATATACATATAGTAACCTCCGAGACACCGATTTTGGAACCTTACAGTATAATTGAAGTTACACATATTATTTGACTTTCAAATCTGACATATCAATAGACGCATCCGCCGCCAAGACCCGGACAAAATTCACCCCGTGAATCCAGGCACCCCTGCTAAGTCACCAAACGTAGCGAACAAATGGTTCCCGGGGCGGCGGTACCCTTACCCGCCTCCCAAATTGTTAAATGTGGTGAGACTATGGCATCCTCAATTTTGGTATGTTGTGAGGCTGAAATTGGTGAGGAGGGGAAGGATATGGGGAAAAGGAAGGTGGGGAAGCACCCGGACTTTCAGATCTAGTCACTAAACACAGTTAAAGCCATTTCAATTCTGGATGGTGGTCTTACACCAGAGTCCTACTGAGAGTAATTTACATTCTGGAAAGTGCCGCAAATATACCATATATTATTTTTAAACGATTGAATTGTGAAAAAACACAAATCAATCAAATATAATTTACCTACTTGCCCACTCCGGGATTTGTACCTGTCACCTCCTGATCGCTAGTCGAGAGAGAGTCTTACCCTTCGACCACGGAAGTCATCATTAATTTTTTTTGTTTTCATGAAAGTGCCTAAATATGTCGATTAGATGGTTCCATGCCAACTGAGAATAAAGTCAACTCAACACCTCCTTGAAAAGTCAAAAAGCTATGAAAAAAATAATTTTAAATTAGCCGATAACCCTAACCTAATGTTACCTATTTTATATTTATAAATATTTTATCACTCTAAATGACTTATCTGAGATGGTTCTGAGTTGGTCTCATTCCGAGTTGTCCGGTCACCGATTTTATTTTGTATGCGAATGTTAGGCCGGGTTGTTTAATCGTACCTCCAAATTAATATTTGACAAAACTTCACATTTTGAACTCTGTTCTAACATGTAAACATCAAATCGGGGTAAAATTCTATATTATTTTCTTTTGTTATAATTATAATTGTTTTCAATGATTCAATCAAGATAAAAATATCACAACATCGTTGAATATAAATTTTAGTATATTGTGAAACAATCAAACCTAACCGAAGAATTATTGTAAAATTGTAAATTTTGTTGACACCCAGCGTTTGTACTATAAACAAACTAACACTACTACAGAATATGTCCAGAGACCTCCGCATGTGTGTCCCTCGTCCGCTAATGCTAAGGTACTAAACGAAAGGGACCGTTCACCGGCTTCCTGCAAATATTCAAGCGTAATATTACATATATTTTCTGCTTTGTTCACTACATAATTATTTAATTTTTATGTTCGCTCGCGATGTGCGACAATACGTATTACGATTTCCCCCTTCACTACCGCCTCTCGTACGCCCCTTTCCTGTACTTTACTAGAGCAGGACACACGACAATTATACCTATCATTATGCTTTTTTGGATAGTCAATCTTCGCCCGCGTGAACAGACCTCTTAATACGATTCAAAAAGGAATCATAAAGACCATATTGAAAGTACCCATTAGAACGCCTTCAATTGAAATTTTCAATAGCTTTGATGTACCAAATGTGCAACAAATATATGCCAAATATATATTATTAAAGCTTTTCAAAAATACTGAATCTTCCACTAGACCATGCATGCATAACACTAGGTCGAATAAAAATGATGTAAAAAACATTCCAAGTTACAAAACCACATTCGGACAAAGAAACTACACATACTTTGCAACTAAACTTCATAACATCCTTCCCCAAGACATAAATTAATAAAAAATTCTAATGTATATAAATCAAGAATAAAAATATGGCTGAAAGAGATCAATGAAAAAACCCTAATGGAAACACTAAAAACGACATAGAAGACAAATGAAATATATTTAAATAATTTTAGTCCGCCTCGGCACAGGACCCCCTAGTGAGGAGGACTAAGAATTGCAATATTTAACGTTAAATTCATCATTTTATTTTGTATGTACAATTATTCTATATAGTTGCTAATAAAAAAAAAAAAAATAAAAAAAAAAAAATTCATCTTAAAATTTTAAAGCATTTCGTGGAAAAAGATTTTTTCCTAAAATAATTATACTCGCGCCATCTACGAACGAGTAAGTTATGAATTATTTTGAGTATCACCTTATTACAAAATACGAAGAAAATTGACATACAAAAATGTCATAGTATGGACAGATATTATTGTAAAACATCAATATCCCATATAAAAGAAAAATTTCATGCCACATCCCCCTAAATGCAAAGTAATTGTCTTTTAGAGTAGTTAAGTTGAATCAAAGTGTTTTTTTCAAAAAAATATTGTTAAGCACGGCCAGGGAAAGTAAATGTTGACCATAATTTAATCTGAGCGTGCGTTTTTACTGCCTGATAATATTGCTTTGCAAAATTTTTATTTATTTATTGTCATTGCATTTAATTTATATTTTTATAATTTAAAATAAATCAACTTTAATAATGTTGCTTTAAAATTCTCCATTTTTTTTTTTAATTATTATCAATAATTGTGATATTTGTTTTGTTTTTTGTTTATTTGTTTGTAACAGTTTGGATGCCAAAATAGCTGTCACAATAATAAATAATTAATAAAAAAAATAAAATTTTTGCAGAATTTATTCAAAATTTCATTATATTGAACATAATTACATTTTATAGCTTATTCTGTTTATTTATTTTAAATTTTAAAAAATATGTTAAAATAGCTTCAACAGAACATTTAAAATGGAAGAAAAATTTAGTGGTGGTTACAAAAGTACAGCTTTCCTAAAGAAATGTAATTTTTGCACCAAAAATATTATTATTATCGTGCGTAATTTGCTGTTTTGCGTAGCTGTATATTATAACATACTTTTGAAAATGCTTTTTACTAAATAAAATGTGTCTTTTGCTAATTTGATGTGTGCAATGTTAGTTGTTTTATGATTTTATTTTCTGTTTTCCCCAGTTGCTGTTTGCGGAGGTATGCAATAACTGGAAATGTCGATTATTGAAGAGAGAGGCGACTACAAGAAAAATCCTTTCTTCACCAAGCACGAGTACAGTGACTTCTCGCCCTTCTACATCATCATCGCCATCTGCACTGTGATTGGCTTTGCCCTGTTTGTTCTGAATATTGTCTGTTGCTGTTGCTCCAAGTACAGCGAGTATTGGCAAGATCGTCACACGGGTAACTATTATATTAATGCATTTATAACAAACCGCTGGTAGTGCCATAGCAACCTCTACCTTTTTCTCACAAACTATGTTGCAACTATCCTCTAACTCATATAAAAATATGTGATTTCAAAATGTTAAATCAATAAATGCTCGGCTCACTACAGCACAATGTGTTTGCACTGTAACTTGGAAACATTTTGTAGTTGTCATATTAATTAATAAATCTGTTTTGTCGTCCCCTAACAATATTCCTAGCGGCAGTGTCCAAAGTGAATATTGCCATAATGTTTCCCTGTTGGAGAATCCAATAAAAGAAGTTGAAACTGTTTTAGACAGAAAAAATATTCAACCGTAGAATCCCCTGTTGAATGTCAGAGGGATCCGCCACTTTCACTGCAATTAACTGTCTAATTTTTATTCCAAAGGTAATCGGTGGTTAGTGTCACTGTGGTCGACCACTCCCCACAAGCAGCCCCCGCTAGACTACACCGAGCTCGAGAAGGGATACGTGCCTCCCCCAGCGCCCTTTGCCAAGACTTCCCAGGAGTACCTCGAACTGCAAAAGCGAGAGAGCGATATCTAGAAGTCGAATACATTCCCAACAGCGACGATGGCTTTCATTGTGCTGTACCCTGCCGTAGCGGCCCTGGCGATGTTTGTCATCGGAGTGATAGTGGTGATCCTGCGCTTTGGTCCTCGTATGTGCGGTGTTCGTCACACCGCACTAACGAGCCACCATGAGTGGGATGACCAAGTCTACGAGCAAAAGGTTTCATACGCCTGAATCCCTTTAGCGATGCATAGTTAAACGGCGCGATTTACCAATCTGAAAATGAGCCACACATAACAACAATATTATAACAAATTCAACATTTTTGTCATTTTCATACTTGAAAATCGCCCGCATCACTTAGCTATGAGGGACACATTAGTATGCTTGATTTTTTTCATTATTTTTAGATTAACGTTATAAGAAGCTATGATGTATCACCACAAAGGAGTGCCTTAGTTTGTAATATTAGATAAATACACAGTTCCATTAGTAATGTAGAATGGAGTCTAATACTGTAATGACTTGCCCGTACTAAAAGTTTCTGTTTTTGTTGTTAAATTTTATGCTTAGAGTTTCATTTATTTTTTTCCAGAAAGAATATTCTATTTTTGTTATTTTTAAGAAGACCGCAGTCTTACAAAAAAAAAATTATTCTCAGTATTTTATTTACCTAAGTACTGAAAATATTTGTCATTAATACTCATTCAGTACTTTTCGCAATCTCATTGAATATAAACAGCTTATTAGAAAAAAGTTTTATTTTTATGCATTAATTAATATTATTTGGTTCGTGTAACAAAGAATAAAATAGTACAAATAATTTATATTTAAGTAACTCTGTCAATCAAGAATCTCACTCTCCATCACAATAATAGTATGGGTATATAAATATTTATAAAATATAATTTGATAAATTTTTTAATATTGTGAACTTTGCAACTATAAAATGTTAAAATAAGCAAATCTTCTTTCTGTTTATAAAACGTCCCGGAGTACTTCAATAGTACCTATTTATAAGATTTTTTGATTTGTAATTTAATTTTAGAATTCTCCGTCCATTTTTAAATGTTTACAATATTTTGTACTTGTGCTATTTGCATGATTTTTCTATTAAATTTTTTACAGTGAAAAGTGTTTTTTATTATGTCCCGATTCAATTTATACTGCCAACATTTTTTATCAATCCTCTTCATACTGGATATCTATACTAATATTATAAATGCGTGTGTTTGTTTGTTACTCTTTCACGCATAAAACGATTTTAAAAATTCTTTCACCAATAGAAAGCTACATTATATGCGAGTACTATAGGCTGTATATAATGGTAAGCTCTGGCGTTATGAAATTATAAATATTAATATATTGGGGGCCATCCATAAATTATGTCACGCGAATTTCATGATTTTTTGACCCCCCCCGTCCCTGTCACACATCGTCACATTTGAGACTCCCTCTTCCCTTCCTATATTTTGCAATTTTACATCTAAAATTTTTTGCGTTTTGATAATTTAGATTTTTACATGTGACATCACAGAGCTCATGACCCCCCATACCCCTTGCTGCACTTCTCTACTCCCCCCCCCCCCTTGAGGTGTGACATAATTTATGGATGGATGGCCTCTTATATTTATTATACGTTTTCCGTCCCTAAGAAAAGTGAGTTATTGCTAGGAAAAACAAATCATTGCCGTGGAAAACAAATCATTGCCATGGAAACGATGTTGATATATTTCAGGCGTCGTAGTTAATATTTATCTGTAAAAATAAATCATCGAAATATATGTACGCGCTTAACTTCTGAACAACTGCATCAAATTGGGTAATTATTTTTTTTTGTGTTAGTTATTTTGTATAAAACTACTGGGAAATGAGCTCTGGCATTATGAATTTAGCAATAGGTGGCACGCAAGCTGTTTTAAAACTGAATGTATCGGGAATGAATGTATGGAATGCAGAAGGGGGGAGGGGAACTGGGGTAGTGGGTTCGCGGGAGGGGTGGAGAGGAACCAGGGAGGGGGAAGGGGAATCTGGAGGGGGGTTTGCGGGATGGGGGAGAGTGGAGTGGGGAGAGGAAAAGGAGGCGGAATGGGAACGGACACACAGGGAGAAACAATTTCTTTATTAAATGGCATAGCAACGCAAGCCGGGTACCAGCTAGTAAATACATATATACATAAGTAAATCATAGTAAACCGCAGCAAATGAAAAAAGTTTTATTTTTGGACATTTTAATTGTATTATATTATTTCAGTTACAATAAACAATGCAAATATACAAATAAACAAAACTATAAATATCAGAATAAATGTGACAATAGAAAATACTTTCTCGGGCTGTTGAAACTGAAATTTAGGTAATCATTATCAAAGACATAAACAACAACAAATGGATTTAGAAAGAAACAAAACATATTTTAATTAATATCTCGACGTGTAAAGTTGCAAGTATGTAATTAATTATAATTCATACAACATTTTATTAATTTTTTTCAAGTAAGGTGTTAAAACAATTAGACCTAAGAATAGTCACTACCCCAATGACAATTCTATTTTCAAACTTCCTTCAGGCAGGTAGGTACCATAGTATTATATTCAGACTGGTAGGTACCATAGTATTATATTCAGGCAGATAGGTACCATAGTGTTAAAAACCTCAGTCAAAGTAAAAACTTAAATAATAAAGTGATGCATCAGATTTTCAAAAACGCCCTAATCAAAGTTAGTAATCTAGTCAATGTAAGGCTTGCTTGAATAATAAAGAGGATAAACAGAACAGAATGTAGAGGCAAATAAAATGCCAAATGGTTGAGTTAAAACAAAAGTTCGATATGCTCAACTATCATAAAACAACAGTAAAAATTGCAAGTAAATTAGGGAGAAATTAAATAGAAAAATTCAGAAAAAAAATTAAATGGGTAAGAAATCGTTGCCCTGAAGGCAAAAGGGCACTTTTAAGATATTTACGGTGTGGAGTTATATGAATGTAAAAGGTTGTCTTCTTATTTATTTTTTATTTTGATTAAAATGTATATTTAAGTACTTAATAATGTCACCAAAATTAGTTATTCATATCTCCATAAATGACAAAGTTATGGACCTTCAAAGTGAACATTGGGAAAATGTATGCAATAGTGTCCCGTGACATCACACGCGGTACAGTTCTAAATTCGAATGGCAGTGCAGTATCTGCAGCACGTCCTCAGCAAGATGCTATAATTAATATAAAACATTAATTTGTAAATGATATGAGATTAGGTTCTCTTTTAGGTCAACCTCATTTACATCATCACTTGTTAATTTATAAGAACAAAATGTGTTTCCATCTTTAAAGAAATATTATTATTTCAAACTAATGAAAAATAACACACAAATTTTTTTTTTCACTAGTTAAAATGTGTTGGACTCAAAAGTCAGCATATGCATTAGTGCCCTTTTGCTTTTTGGACAACGAAATAGTCTCAGAGATTTATGTACTAATGTAGAATGGTTACGTATACCTAGTAGAAATCAGTACCGTTCCATTAGGGTATATGTTCTTGTAAGAAAGTTCTTAATAACGGAGATCATCCACAGAGTTTTCTACTTTAATTTATATCTAAAATACGACATTCAGTAGGTTTCTTATAATAGTAAAATAATTCTCTTAAAACATGGGTATCTCTCCGAGACCCAAATTCACTTCTTCTTTTCCTCAAAAAAGACTCCACAAAAAATCTCCAAGTTTGACATAGATTTCCCTAAAGGGGACTACTGTGTAGGGTCATACATATATTTTTAATGTTGTCAAAGTCATATGCTATCAACTGTACTTAAGTACACATCAAAAAATTGAAAAGGAGGAATGTGAACAAATCAAGGTCAGACTCCGGTTCATGTCTTCCTTTATCAAAAAAACCCCCCACGCATCATCTCTAAAAATGACATATATATTCTTCTAGGGAACTCCTGTGAAGAGGTATGTATATTTTAAAAAATAATCGCCAAAATCACATGCTGGCAACTGTACTAAATAATAAATCAATATATTTAAGAGGAATGTGAACAAATTGAACAGGGTCAGCCTCCATTCGCTCATCTTAATGACTATGGTTAGGTTAGGTTCAGGAATACAGTGTTCTTTGAGTAGATTATTATTGTGTATTGATCATTAACTTTGATCGACTATGTTTTGTTCTATCCTATTAAAATAAAGTGTAGTCCTCAATGATTTAATAACTTATAAAATTATTTTATTAACTGCAGATTCAGGCGGATTGTTCAATAAACCTTTAAATTTAGCTAGAAATAAGGTTGAAAACATAATATACATATTTCAAAATGTTGAACCATTGCCAAAAAATATTTTCAGAAAAGTTTAATAAAGAAATTAATGAAATGTGAAAGTAAAAAAAAAAAACAGGTTAGAAAAAATATATTCTAGATGGTTCTAGAACGCATTTTGCAGCATTTTCGGTGGTCCATTATTGCCGATAGTAGACTGGCCCCTCGTAGAGGTACACCGGACCTCAGGAGGTGGCCGCCTGGACTATTTCATCGAAAGCAGTCTCCAAGCAGTGCTTGAGCTCTGCGTAGGACACCACCAGCGCACTCTGCTCATCTCTCGAGGACAAATGGATCTAAAAAAGTAATAATAAAATCATCATTAACACTTATTAATTTTATTTTTCAACTGCTGATAGAAAGGTTCTCTGAAAGAATCAAAATTAAAGAAGAAATCTCTTAGAAAGATCAACAAGAAACTATTCACTTGTGTAGACTAATTTTAAACAATAACCCTTTACAACTGCTTGATACAATCGTGAGTTTGTCTTTGAAAAAATTCTGACAAAAAAACATATCTGTTTTTGTAAGGTACCTTCACATGTACATGTTTCAACCAGCAAGTCGCCCAGTCTATGGGATGGGATTTATGGGATCCTAATTAAGAGCTTTACTAGTGTGGCCCATCAAAATTTTGAATTTTTTTGGCAGTTGCAAGGGACAAAAAGTTTATTTTTTGACGTGATAACGTCTTATAAATCGATGAACGCCGGCTGCACTCACGAAAAAGCATGACAAGCATTGTTCCGCCTGAGCCGAGCGGGCAAGCGAGAGCGCGGAACAAGCGTTCGGCTTGTGACGCATCTATCTCTCTTCCACTCCATCGTTATTATATGACGTTATCACGTAAAATTATCGTCCGTAAATCGACTTTACAGACAACCAAATTTTTTCGCTGTAATTCAAGTTCATAATGCCAACTAGATGACATGTATCGTAAAATGTCTAATTGTACTTTCCCGAATTTTTTTTTACACTCTTACTTTCTTATCACATTTTAGTTGGTTGAATTATTGACTGTGTGGTCGCTCTTTAAAAACACCTTCTATACACCATTAAACTGTTTGCGGTGATGGTTGGCCTTGAGCCAAATAAATCTGATATGGGGTTGAGACCCAATGAGGTGATGCAAACAATGATGTGGTGAAAAAAGCAATTGCACGAAGAGCAAGGACCAGGAATTATAAATGTATGAATTTCCCAAGGAACAGATTGCACGAACTCGGATGAAAACTCACCATCAGATGTGTCCCTATGTCCAGCTGGTTCAGGCAGTTGACCATGTGGGCTTGGTCCAGCCAAGGCCTTCCGTCCGCCATTACAGGGTGGAAGATGTAGTCTCGGAAAAGCTTCAACATATACCGATTGCCAGTCTCCGACCAGGAGTTATCCATTTTTAGTCTGAAATAGGGGAATATCAAAGGAACAATGAAAAAATGTGTAAAACTGAGGAAAAAGAGAAAGTGAGCAAACAAAAAATGTATGAAAAAATTATTAAGTTCAATTTTCGATCACATAACAAAACTAGATAGGTACTAATATAATTTGTAAACCCAAATTTCAAAAAACTCAAATAAACATCTGTGTCACATACATATTTGGTATTATTTGTCCTAAAAATGTACAAAAATCACCCATTTCAAGAAATTACTCCTATAAAAGTGAATACATAAATACGAGGTTATTTCAAATTTATGTAAAAGCAATGGTCCAATAAGTCCAATGGTGAGCACTCGCCCAACTTAACATGTGGCGCCAGCTTGTGAATGTATTAATGTCTAAACAGAGTTTGAAAGAATGATTGCTGAGATTTCAATTGGCCGCATCATCGCTTTTAAGCTGATGATCATCTTCTAATGATGTTTGTTTTATAAAATAATGTTCACTTTGCAGAAAAAGGTTCACCAGATAATCTTTTTAGTTTTGGTTTTGGCAAATTTTCAGATGGGATCGGCATGTACTGACAAAATCGATGGCAGAAGTTTTTAAAAAACATTTATAATTGAGGATTATTATTTTAAAAAAAAAGGAAAAATATTTATGAGAATGTATGAAGCGGCATGGGACAATTAGAAAACACGAAATAGGGATAACGTAAAACCAAAGTTTTAATGTAATTGGTTTCCAATTTGGTATTCAGATATGGATGGATACCACCACCTTGGGAACCAATACCTCTTCCACAGTTCACCTCGAGTGGTTCGCTACATTTGGTGACTCAGCAGGGGTGCCCGGGTTAATTCATAAATCTTGACGGTGGATGCATTCAAATTAGACACATCTGAGCTATTTATACATTTGAACGAAACTATTGATGATCTTTTGTTCTGCTACTCTTCGGCTGAGTTTGTTGTTCTTGAGGGACTTCCAACCTTCATAACGAACCATGATTCGAACTTCAACGTTAATAACAAAGTTATCAGGATCAATGGACTCGGCTGGCCGACAGGTGAAATCCTTTGCCCTTTGCCATGGATTGGAGCAACTGCAGGAGCCAACAAGGGTTCCTGATGTCCAAACTCACCACCCCAATACTGTGCCACATAGTTATAAGATTAACGTCACAGGACCTTTATGATTTTCCGACCACTGCCTGGTGACGACATTAATCCCAATTAACTACAGACCACCAAATGAGAGACTGAAGAGAAAAGTGTTGTCTCCCAAATAGGAGTTATTTTTATAGATAAAGTCAGTATCCTATACGTCTTACATTAAAAACATGAAATATATATGAATAATAAGGTACATTATCAGAAAACAATTGCGAAAAAACATAAATCATAGCTTTTATTCTGATTTTTGAACAAAACTCATCAAGGTAATTTTCGCAAAGTTCTGCAAATTATCAGCTGACATTCATGAGGTTAAATATATATTTTTTGGAGTTGAATTGAATTGAGAAAAATCACAATATCCTGAAAAAAAAAAACAACGCACAAACCTGCTCCAAAATTTTGTTTGCGAGACCTAAGAATGAAGGATAGATTATACATCGTGCAATTTGTTTAGCTTCTTGGTGCCTACTCTTCTATCACTTTTCTTCTGCAAACAATCTTCTAGCGCTAAGCATTCTATACCTACATTTGAGGTTATTCTTTTGGTGATGTCCCTTTAACTTGTTTATTTTCATAAACAGTGTTGTGAATCGGATAAATTAATATTTCAATACATTTGTTTCTAATTTGAACATCAATATATTTTTGGTTTAAATAAGTAAACGAGGTGGTTGCAAAAATACATGTAGAGAAATGATTAGAAAATAAGAAGGTACAGCTGAAATCTTCCAAAAACATAATGAATTATAGAAGAGTAAAAAAACTAAAATGTTTAGGTAGAAAGCAATCACTCTGTGATTTAAATTGATGTATAAATTGGTTTGGTTTAAATTGTTGATCTGATGAAGCTTAAGCCAAGCGAAATCGGTTGGAAAATATAAATAAATTTGTATTAAATTCAAATAAATTGGTTTATCTCATTCAATAAAAAAAATAAATGCCATCGGTTTTCACTTGAATAAATAATAAGAATGGTATTAAATTATTTTTTTTACCTAAATGGTGGGTTAGTGGGTTGGATATTGTATGTTTCCTCACGGGAACAATATTGAGCTTGACGTCTCGTCGTGAGATCCAATGGAGTCTTCTTCCTTTCAAGAGTAAGACATTCAAATTGTGAGTCTTGTGATAAGGTGAATAGAAAGGACAGACAGGAAATTCAACTTCAGTTTGGTTAAGCCACCAAATTATTATGTGCAATACTAATGCTTTCATTGTGATATGTTAAAAATCCGGTTGAAAAAATAGTAAATTACTCACTCAGGGCGTTCGTTGATTGAGGCGAGTTTGCTCAGAATACGGAAGAGTCTGGCGTTGTCCAATTCCATGGCGAGCTGATCTTCCAACACGTCGGACCTGTATTGGTGGGCCTCGATCTGTGTATAAAATCTGGCTCCAATCATCGGCATGAGGTCGGTGACGCTGCGCCTCGAAGAAACAGTCAGCAAGTACCTAAACATGATGAAATTCTATGTCAGCAAGTTCCTAAACATGATGTAATTCTATTATTCAATTATTATACACATGATGAAATTCTATCATTCACAGATTATCAGACTAAAACAAAGGCCCTGTAATGGGATCTAGCTGCAATCATCTTTTTGCTCAATTCATAATTGCAAATTAATTTTGTGGCTTCATTTTCATTAACCTTTAGGAGAGTATGGCCGCCCCGTATACGTCGAAAAAATATGGAAGTGGTGTTAGTAGAAATAATCCATTCATAATAGTGTTATGAATATTGAATATATATCTGAAAGGCTATTCTCTAAAATTTGTGATAAGAGATCGTTCTCCTGCAAGAAGAGTGCTGTCAGATTTGTGTGATTTTCTATGGCTGTTATTTGCTTTATCTATAGGCCGATGTCAAAATTTCAGCTGTGAGCTGTCACGAATTTTAGTTTGGGTCGTTTTAAACACAAATTCCTGCAAGTATGCATGATTATTTATTCATTTAACAGCTGTAGAAAATCACACGAATCTGACAGGACATCTCGCGGGAGAACGATCTCTTAGAGCAGTGTTCCGCAAAGTGTGTGCCGCGGCACAGTGGTGTACCGTGGTCGTAAGCTGGTGTGCCTCATCGCAATGCTATATTGTAACAAAGTAACATTGCGAAGCTGCACCAGCTTAGGCGATCCGACTATCGGAGCGGTAATAAAATAGGCCAGGCGGACATATTCGCGCATTTAAATGGCTCAACCAAGAAGTAAGGCAAGAATTCTAATACTTTAACGTCATCGGATAAGATTGAAAGATTTCGCGTTAAGTTGGTGTTATGGATCAGCCACCCCCACAATGGTATGTAGTAACGAAATGTTCTCAAATGTCATGGCTGCCAATTCAATAAAAAAAAGTGCAGGTTTTGATAGCGAAACACTCGAAGCACAGGCTAGCGAAACACAGCAGAAAAAATGAACTCGTATTTTCCTAAGTGTGACCTGCAACCTATGGATTGGGTTCGAAATCCTTTCTCAGATAGCATTTCCCCTGACTACACTTACTGATAAACGAGCAGGAAGAATTCTGAAGACATAAACTAATCAGAAATTAAAAGTAAAATTTTCCAAAGCTAGCACATTTTTGGCTGCGCATAAAAAATGAGTATACACTGCTTTCAAAGCGTGCTATTGCAATTATATTACCATTTGCCACGACCTATTTACGCGAATTGGGGTTTTCAACTCCCACTACGATATAAAAAAAGAGAACGCCTGAGGACGATCGACGAAGAGATGAGAGAAGCATTATCAACGATTGTCCCAAATTTTGATCGTTAAGCAGGCTCATATTTCTCATTAAACATGTTTTCATATTATATTGATTTTAATAATAAATATTAAATAAAAATTGTTTTTTTCTTTGGTGTACCTCTAAAACTTTTTGTTTTGGTAGGTGTACCTTGATCACAAAAATTTTGCGGAACACTGTCTTAGAGAATAGCTCTTCTAATTTATTCGGTTATATTGATATTAATAGGTATTTTTTTTAACAAAGAAATTTTTTATAATGTACTGTATATATACTATAAACAAAAATTTTAAAATTTTCTGGTAAAAATGTCTCACTCTTGTTAACACTTCTCAAAAGCTCACTCTCTTAGATTATCATCTTTTTCTTTTTTGGGTAGGTTTTCCTATCCGAGGTTAGCAATTTCTGCTTTGGACCTTGGTGTGTACATACTGATATAAGTGATTCGTGACTCTTTTGCAAGTTTGTGATTCACAACGTCCATTTTCTTTTCTCTTGTATTGTTTGGAATCAAATTGCTGAAGGTCTAAATAATAATAATTCATAATACTGTCTAGCACTACATAAATCAAATATTTAAGAATGAGAACATTCTGAATCTGAAATATAAATAAATAAACTTACAATATTAGGTTCTTCAGGTCGGGTGAATAAGCCCTGGTGAGGAGTGCCATTTGTGTGTGCGTAACGGCCGGAGACAGGGGGGACCTGCAAGCCAAGGCCAGGACCATTCTCCCCAGGGCCGTCAGGTCATCTTGCTGGGCCTGGGAACACATCATTATTATTAGCTTATTATATTACAATCGGAAACACAAATAAGTTACAATGATTTTATTTGGAATTCCCCGCAATCAGCTAAATTGTTTAGTCGCTAGCTTGCTTAAGCTGCCACCAAATACCAAAAGATGTCACTAATGTTACTGTCATGGAATACTCTATACAGGATATTAATGGACTTTAACTCGTGACGTGCCACTGGAGGAAACTGCTAAATTTTCTCGATGTTTTAACTTTGACGTAATATTTTGTGGGTTTATTTTATGCTATCGTATGTAATATTTACCGAAACACATTCCTTGAACAATAAACTATGCCTAAAAACAACATTACTTGCGTTTATTTGATGAATTTAATGTTTTACCATCTTTTTCACGAGAATGACGCAATCGAACCTGACAGCTCAAATGGGCCAGAGATCATAGATAATTCCAGAAGAAATTATTCCGCTTCCATAGATGTGTTCAAGGTATTCTATACCTTAAGAACAAGAATGCCCCAAGCGATTCTGACCTTATGCCTGCATAAGTAATATACTAACATACTCGGCACGTAACCGGTTTTAAGCAGTGATTCCTGACATTATTTGGAGTAAAAAATGTTAATGAAATTTTGTTCTCAGGTGATATGTTAACCCGCTAAGGTTAGGTAAAATTTACCCGAGGCATTTTATATTGTTCAATAATTTTAGTTTGCCGAGCTCAATTGTTCTGTGCCCCTCAGTAGCTGCGCGGGGGAAGTAAGGAAGCAACAAGAAACGAGGATTTAGTCATCCAACGGTCAATAAGGTTGTTAGACGACGTCAAAATCGTACGCTCGGTGTTACTATTTTTTACAAGTACTAAGATTAGTTTTAGAAGAAAAAAAAATAAATTATTTGTGTTTGTTATGATTAAAACCTCAGAAGATGTTAGTTTTTGTGATTATATTTAGTTTTATATAAAAATGGATAATTAGGTGCCATTAGTTGAATTCTCTAAGAAAATTGTTGATTCTAATAAAAATGATGAAACTGCTAATTATAACACTTTTATACCTAGTTTCTAATAATAACAAGTCTTTAGAAAACAGGTAAAATAAGTATACTATTGAATTAAAAGTAGTAATGAGTCGAGAATAAAAATAAATCTAACTAAGAACTTCGGGTGAAAATTAACCAACCTTTTTAAAAAAAATTTTTTAAAAGAAAGACAAACATTCCCGGGTTACGAATAACCCAACAATGTTTGAAAATCTCCTACTACCACCACAGAAAGCCGAAAATGTTGCTTGTGTTGTGATGGAGGACTTAGCCAGCCGAGGAATCGAACATGTGACGCCCGGGTGGGACCCAAATGCGATGCCCGATGCTCATGTTACAAATTTGAACCTAATGCTCGCCCGGTTAAGTGTTTTTTTTTCAACCAAAAACATAAAAATATAGTATGTATTGGACAGTAAGGGGCGAAAATAAAGAAAATACAGTATGTATTGAACAGTAAAGGGCGGGGTGAGGGATTGGTTGGTTACTCCACTGAGTGACATCAGAGACCAAAATTACGATAATTTTTTTGACGTGATAACATCTTATAAATCGATGAACGCCGGCTGCATGCACGAAAAAGCATGACTCATTGTCACTACCCGCCTGAGCCGAGCGTGCAAGCAAGAGGGCGGAACAAGCGATAGAGAGGCACGATCGGCCTAAGCATTCGGCTTATGACGCATCAATGCAATTTTTCATCAATGTTTTCTTATAACGTTATCACGTAAATTATCGTCCGTAAACCGACTTTACAGACAACCAATTTTTTTTACTACAAATATTGTCAGAAATCACTGGTTAAAGTAAGTCAAGTACATAAGTCTGTGTACTAATTTGTATTGTGCAGTCCGCACGTAGTAGTAATTTAAAATTATTTCTAAAAGTGTACATTTTTTTAATTTTGTGACTATTGACATTTCATTGTAACTCACAAGTATTTTTACACTGAACTCCTAAAATTTATTTGTTTATTATATAAATGGTTTGACATTGTTGCATAAAACCTATGTGAAAACAAAAAGTTTAACTTTTTTGAAAAATAATAAAAAAATAAAAATTCAAATATCATTCAAATAAAAGATAAATAGTTTAATTGAAAGAGCACCTGGTCGATTGCCTCCGTGCTGGCTTCGGGAGCTCCGCCCACTGCAGCCGCCACCTCCTCCACGCCACACCAAGAGATTCGTACACGGTAGCCATTTACTATCACGCGACTTGGATCTAGGTTCCTAAAAGGAAATGTTATGACTACAGAGACACATCCGTGAACAACAATAAAATAGGCATTTTTATAGTAACAACATTCATATAATAGGCAATTTTACAAAAACCATATTCATAAAATAGACAATTTTACAGTAACAACATTCACGTACGAGACAATTTGAACAGTGTTATGAAAGATAGTAAATTGATAAGTTGATCAAAGATGCATTAACATTGGCAATAATTCAACTATTCCCAACAATGGAAGAGAATTTGCAACCATTTCAGAAAGAAGGTAACAATTTCCAGATTGTTTTAGACAATGAGCTTGATTTAGAAACAGAATAAATCAATATTGCTTAAAATATTGTTCAGGAAAATGCCAGAAAAGAATTAAGTACATTATGAGGAATATGATGAATGTATACATATATACCAACAGCAGAAATTTGAAATGCCGTAAAGGACAAAACGTTAATTGTTTAGGAGACCGAGAAGAAAGTTTTTTTTTTCTAAAAATCAAATCTCTTGTTTTGCAGACTATATAATTATGAATTTTTATTATAAAATTACATTGAATAGATTTTTCAGAATGTGTACTAACATTTTTTGTAAATTTCTTTATTAAAAAGAAGAAAAAAAATCTTATCACAATGCACGTCGTGAACGACACACTTATTTTTCTAGAAATATTTCGACGACGCCATCAAAAGAGAAAAAAAGAACAGAAAAATTACATATTTTCTTGTCATTTACAACATTTCAAATTCCACTATGGATATAATTGAGATTAAATATCAATAATATCCAATTTTATCGCTTAAACAAACAACACTTAAAAAAGGGGATAAATTTACATTTCAGCGAGGAAGACCATCTTCAAATCAGCTAAACTGTATTTGATAGAAGCCGCTGATTTACTTCCAGTCTTTTGAAACATGTTTATATGATTATTGTACAGTTAACTTACTCTTGCATAGCACAGTCCAAATTAAGTACACATTATACATAGATAATGATATTTTATTTTATGTAACAGATACAATAAGTAATGCTTAGTGTATTAAAAACACATTGTGGTTTTGATTCAATTGGTGGCCATTTTTCTGGCGAGTATTATAACTCTCAAGAGATCTCCCAGGTAAGTACGGCCCTCTGCATATATATTGATGGGGAATAATCACATGTGTTTTTTTTTTTTTTACATTAACTCCACACAGGAGGCCTTGAGGAAAATAATTCCCCTCAGGGCCTATGTCATCTGGGATGCTGTGTGGAGGGTCTTTTTGAGGAGAGGAAGGAATGAACATTGGTCTTGAAGAGACCCATGTTGTAGGAGGGAGGAAACACAGATGCCGGCAAATCGTTCCATAGCCGAGCTGTTGAACTCAAGAACGAGTGGAAAAAACGACCCGTTCTCATGTGACAAATTTACATATGTTGGGCGCGCGTTTGGCGTGTCTCCCGACTATGCACCGGTGCCGAAGGGATCAATGACGCTAGTTCCTCAGAGCATCTTCCATTGAAATGCCGGTAGAACATGGATAGCATTCCCACCCGACGCCTGTGCTCTAAAGATTGCAACCCGTTC
Organism: Glyphotaelius pellucidus; assembly: GCA_936435175.1. NCBI lineage: Eukaryota > Metazoa > Arthropoda > Insecta > Trichoptera > Limnephilidae > Glyphotaelius > Glyphotaelius pellucidus. The sequence goes on from OW386542.1 coordinate 9,690,658, forward strand.
GTTAAGATGGGAGAATCTATCAAACGGACCGCCCGTTTCTGCACAGAGTCGAGGGTATTTTTCAAGTATTTTGGAGCTCCAGACCAGAGGTGGCTGCCAAATTCAACCGTGGGGCGCACTTGCGATTTGTACAGGGTAAGCAGTTGTGTACTATTAAAGTAAAACATTGTAATTGTATACTATTACATGTAAAACATTCATAATGTCGCTGATCATAAATTTAATTGTCAATAAATGAGATGGAGTTTGAGATATCCCGACACTAGCACTGGACTTTTGGAGAGAGTACCTTTTAAGAATTTGATACTGAACATGAGAAGGATTCATAATTTCGCATCGCACAAGGAAATAAAAATATTTAAAAGGTCGCCATCCTTCTGATGTTTTTGCCCATGCATAGCAAAATCATCAAAATATGTTTTGATAAAAAAAGACAAACTTGATTACCTACAAATAAAATACATTGTTAACAATTTAAAAAAACAAAACACACTTTCCAAACCGCACAAATTCGAATGTGTGGATGGGGCTTTTGACTTGGCTAGCATAGTCTTGCAAGCACTTGACGACGATGGGACAGGTGTCAGTGTTTTGCGCACAAGTCAAAGGAACCTTTTTTTTAATTTTTTTTTTTTATTAAATATGGTACAGAGGTACAAATGGTACAGAGGTTACATGTTTTTATAAATTAAATAAAGTTTTTCTTTTAAAAATACATTAATTAATAAGTATCTTTAACCTTGTAACCCTGTAACCTTGCGGCAAGTATTTGCGCAGCATCTACACATTCGCACGTTTGTTAGTACAACTTTCAATCTGGCGACGGACGGACGCCGTTTTCGCTCCGCATTGCATTAAAGTAATTGTAATACGCAATATAATTTGTATGTACAAGCATGTGGATGTCGATGTTTGACTTGCCTAGGCTTGCCAAGGATTTGGATAAGCTCGCAGACATAGCAAAAGATAATATTTAATAGGAAAATAACAATATTTTTGCAAGTACATTTGACTCAGTAAGCATGCAATGACTGATTTCTTTATGAGATCGCAAATATTATCATTAACTCTAAAGTTTAGGCTTATGGAATTTAATCATTTGTTTGTGGGAGAGCACTATGAAATAAGAATCATCACATTTTGTAAAAATAATGAACTTTACGCAAAAGTAGTCAACATTATTTTAACACTTATAATCTAAATGAAAATATGAAAGAAAACAAGACACAGAAAAACAGAAAAAAAACAATGGTCGCAACTGGGACACGAACCCAGACCTCTCGTCTTACCGGGACGGCGCGTTTTCCAATTTCGCTATTGCCATATCATATCATTGTTTTTTTCTGTTTTTCTGTGTCTTGTTTTCTTTCATATTTTCATTTAGATTATAAGTGTTATCTTCTTCTTCAATGATATATTACGTTGATGGGAATAACCTTCAAAAGTTATTAAAAAGAGAGTTTTTCTCATAAAAAATTGAATATTCATTTAGACTTTCATAAAGTCAATAGTTCCATATGAATAAATTCGGATACATTTATCCGAGACGCTATTCAGGTTACAAACCAATTCTTTGAATGATTGTTTCCAATAAAAAGAGTAGTTGCCTATAATATGGAAAAAGAACTAGTTGAACATTATTTTAGGTTAAACCATACTCTGTCTTTGAGATATATACAGTGAAACTCTCTTGTAAGATATTCCAAAATAACTGGAAAAAACTTCTTGTACAGCAAAACCTTATTGGCTATTTTACAAATTCAGCCTTCAAGGGACCGACAAAACAAAACTTCTGATGTATGAAAACTTCTTAAGAGAGTTTCACTGTAGCTTGATAAATCAACTTTAGCATCAGAGAGGTATTATACTTGCCCTCCAGTGAAAAGGGCCATATTCAAGTTAGTTCGATTTAACTCGTGTAAACTGGTGTAAATAAAGTCAAATATACATAGCCATAATAATAAATAATGAATAAAGGTGGCGGCCAAAACAGGATACAGCAAATATTTTTTGCATTGCTAGCCCTAATATAACTGAACAGACAATCTCAAGAAGTGTGATGTGGTAAGGCAGTAAGGTCAATTTTATCTAACTTTGGATGAAATTTATCAAATAATTAGAAAATACTTTCTTGAGGGTTAAAAAAATTTATTGAACTGTTGGGGCCTAGGAGTAAAGAGGTCTCTAATCGGCATAGATCACACATCTATTGATTTTCTGTCCAGCAATCATGTTCAGTTTAAGATCAAAAGTAGTGACGCCCCGGCAGAGAGCAATATTATTATTCCGCCGCAAAGTATTTTGCAAAATATTTATTATTTCTACAAATCAAAAGTTTTTCTTCTGTAGAAGTAAATATAACAAAGCTTTTGAAAATCTTTGAAATCTATGTAATTGTCAACCATTTTGTTGTTGTTTGGTTATGTTAGATGTTGGCGTACCTGCAAGCCAGTCCCTGGATGTGAATAGAGCGCAAGGCGGCTGTCAACTGAACCAACAGGCTCCAGATAGTTGATTCGGGCAGCAAGCTTCCAAGACCTCCGGTGTGAGAGTTCCTCAGAGTTATGTTCTTCTGTGGTTATAAATACGATTAGTTAGAAGTATACCTTTTTATCTGAGCATTTTTGGAGTAAAATGTATATTGCAATTTGGTGAAAATATAAAAAAAATAACAGTCAGGGTCGGGGTGGGGTGTCTGACAGTTACTTGACAAATTACTTTGAAAACAAAAAAAAATTTACCGGAGACCAAAATGTCACATACTACTCTTAATAAGCTCAGGAATCACTGGTTAAAGTTTGTTGGGAACATCCTGATACATATTGTATAGTGCAGCTTTTGAAATTTATCATCCGATTAGTTATTTTTGATATACGAGATATAGATAGGTTGTAAGTCTTCAATAGTGTGATTTTATGGAGTGAATTTGTCAGTGAAAGACATATATAAAGAAATATAAGTGATGAAGTCTTGCCTGGTGCGAGTATGGTCGCGGCACATCTGGATCTGGGAAGGAATCATACTGCCCATTGGCATTGATGGAGTTCATGTACTTCTCCATCAGAGTCAGGCATCCGGGGTGGTACTCATATACAAAGATGAGAGCTATAACAGACAAAACAAACAAAAAATGATTAAAAACGTCTTTTGTATCCCTTCCTAACCGTACCTTCAAATAGAAATGCCTTCCATGTAGATTTGAATGGAAACCAATGTCGGCACTGACTTAGCACCTTTTGATTATTAGATTGAGACAGCCAATCAACATTGCATACTCTGTCTTTCTTACACAACCTGACACTACATCATCATTCCATTTGATTTCGAATTTGTACAGATACCAAATTTTCGGATTTTGAAATTTTGATCGGTCTGACATTTCTTGTTCACATTAGTAATGTGTTTGTTCAGCTGGAATGGGCTCTTGGAACTTGGGTACTCCTACTCCTTTTACAAATCGACTACTCCCAGAGAACCCGATCCAGGACTTGGAGCCAAACCCGGAACTGGACTCGGAGCCGGAACCCAAATGCCTCCACTGGCTTCTAATACCTCTAATGTTCGCGGACCGAGCTACTCACAACACTCGGGTTCTTGTGTGGGTTCGAGATCTTGTGCGGGTTCAGACACCTAAGTCCGGCTCTGGCCGAACCCGTTCATCTCAGTAGCCTCAACATCACCCAGTACCCAGTCCGCACCAAAGAACTCGAGTACTTTTAAAAGGAAACTCGTCTCCCCCGGCAAAATGCAGAAAATGCTTACCCATCGCTAGTTCACATCACATTTATTGTGTTCTTCTTTACTTTTTGTGTACCTAGTACCCACCGATGAAATAAACCGACAATTGTGCTAAGGGTGTGTCTGTGTGCCTGAAGTAAGGTCAATTAAGTCTACATAAGATGAAATTTATCATTTTAAAATAGCCTAATTCTTTCTTGAATAGATAATCAATTTCTGGGATCAATAAGTCGAAAGATTTCAAAGAAAAGAAAATTTGCGAGTAAATAAATAAATAGTATAAATCGCACTTCTAAGGATTTTTGTTCGGTGCTAACAAAACAAATAGAAATGATTTCAATTTTAATATGTACATGTGTAGGTATCCATATAGTTTCTTTTATAGGTACACAGATATCAGAATGTATGTCATCTGTGTCAAGGACAACAGGTTGAAGTAAATTGTTGTTTTTTGTTACTGTTGTAATTGCTAACTATGTCAATGAGCTGGTTCTATTTTTATTTTTTGATAAATCGGCAATACACTAACCGCACTGAGACAATTAGGCCAATTTTGCTTTTTCGAAATGGTGATTATTATGGGTTGTAAAAATTAGATTTAAAAAATAAAATTAAATACTAAATTGTGGGATTGGCTGCAGGGGGCCGACGAACCTTTTTGAGGGATTTATTTTGGACTTTTATAGTTAGTTTGATCACATTTATCTTACCGGAGCTATTTTTATGGATTGCAGTGAAACCCTCTTAAGTTTGGTTTTTTCGGTCCCTCGGCCCAAAATTGGTCCAATTTTTCCCACATATAAGGTTTTCCTGCTTAAGAACTTTGTTTTTTTCCGGTCCCGTGGAAAATTTTTTAAGAGGATTTCACTGTACATTACACGATATATTTTTTAGAAGCTCAACTTCCCAATTTTGAATTTTCTAATGAAACCTAGAAACCCCCATCCATTTTGGGGTTAAATGAGCTGGAGAGCATGATGTGAGGTGAAGTGTGATTTCAAATTAAAGTTTTATACAAAAGAAAAAAAAGAGATAGATGATAAGTTTCACTGAATTAACTGGGGTTTGGTCCATCTACGAGCATTAGAATATTTAAATAGCAGATACTAACAGTTATCTCCAAAAGCCTTGGTGGAGAAGACTTGCAGGAGCTTGACTATGTTGGGGTGCTGCAGGTTCTTCCAGTTGTCGATGAGGGCGGGACACTTGGTGGAGGAGAGGCGGAAGTCGTGCAAGCGCCGCAGAGCAAACAGCTGGCCGGTCACGTTGTGCGTTCCGCGGTACGAAGACGTGCTCCCAAAGCAGTCCTCAATCGGCATCAAGTCCACATACTCTTCCACGGCAAGCGGCATTTCTACCATAACACAATATTTCGCTATTAACATTTTGATGTAAATATTATATATACAAAAAACTATATAAAATCCTTCAGTAAAAACTATATAAAATCCTTCAAAAAATTATATAAATTCCTCAAGAAAAGAATATCTTCATATTTATGCACCTCTAGTCCCAGTTGATAAAAGAAGAGGGAGTAACATTCCCTGGCACTGAAATATTTTTTACAATACGATACACATATACAAAATAGTGACGGTTAAAAAAATATTAAATGAAATTTAAATGAAATTCAAAAAATTTTTCGTACATCACTAATTAAGACTCAGCACCCAAAAATGGCTCCTAACATCATTTTGTATTAATTTTGTATGCTAGCTCAAAAAATACTACAAATAATTTATCACAAAATTCTCTACAGGCAGTTAGGAAAATGTATAAGTCATATTATTAAGTAGGTATAAGGAAAATATATAAGGCTTCCAATGCCAAAATTCATTGCATAGAATTTAAAAGCGTACATTCCAAGAATTTTTTTCACTGGAAATCTTATTCATATATTTTCCTAACTCCCCTTTTATAAATTATTAACTTGTAGTATTTTGTGCGTTAGCAGATAAAAGAGGGTGTAGTCTATTATAGTATGTATTTCTTGGTTCTAATAATTGGTTCTGGGAAGTAACATTGTCACCTCCATCTCCTGTTTGTTCCCCATACAAGGCATGTAGCTGTTGTATGCTTTGCCATGAAGGCGGTATTGCCATCAATTTTAGAACTTAAGATCAAAAGATTTTTTTTTTTAATTGTTAACTAAGAATGTACAAAAATAAAATTAATCTTACCAGGGTACATGTTGGGGTCGGGCTGTTGAAGAGCGATCTGGTTGCGAAGCAGTACTTCCGAACGCACCAAGTCGGGATTATGGAATGTAGCAGCTAAACCTGTAATACATCATAGTATTATTGTAAAAATACATTCTAGGGTTATATGTAACAATAAATTAATTGTAACAGTCAAATTATTATTTTTATTAGTTATATGTAATAGTAATTTACTAAGTACATTGGAAAGCATAAAATTGGTCTTAGCCACAACAACTTAATACATTCATACATTAAACTGGAGTTAAACTAAAGTTTAAAGATACCTTTTATCTCTGTGAAAAGGAATGTTCTGAATTAAAGTGAGTCATAAAATACATTTATTTATTATAATATTTATTTATTTATCAACGTCTTAAAGGCTTATACAAAAATACTTTACTATAAGTAAGTTTGTGTGATAATAAGTGTATAACTATTAGATAACATAATAATTAGATTTCGAAATATAAAAGTAAGTACAACACAAGTAGGTAAAGTGTACAGAGGAGTTCAATAAGTGTAAGTAAATTATGAGTAAAAAAGAAGTACTTAAGGTACTTAACATAAACTTTTAACCACAAATTACAGGTACAATATTTAATTATTGCAGTTATGGAATCACATTAGCGTGTTACACTTTCTCTTCCTTGTGGCAAGCTTTGAAAAAGTCTCGAATTCTTTAGATTTATTTGAATGTGTCCGGTTGTATTCTCAAAAAGAGAAATCTCATATGTAATCACTGAAGAATTAACAGATATAAGTGGAGTGCACTCCGATTTGTGAAATGCGACTTCTATGCCACAGACGTCAGTGAAATTGATTATTTGTTCAAGAAAGAAAATCAAAAATGTAGGATCAATTCAAAATTGACTTTACTTAGGGAATACTGACAAGTTGACAACTCTTCAATGCATAGTGATAATTAATTAATTACCTGCTTTAATGTTTTGCGGAATGTGTGTTGGAGTCCCCGAATACATTTGGGGGAGGTTAAACTGCGAGCCCGAACCACCGGCGGCCAGTTCTTCCATGTTCCCCACATTCTGGTGCTGCGGCTGGTGCTGCTGAATTGGAGCAGATTCTCCGTTGGAGGAGTAAAAGTAGACGGTGCCACCGACATTCTCCTGGAAATGGAATAAACATACATACATTGTTAGAAGTATACTAAAATTACAATGTGTTTTTTTTTTTTTTTAATTTTTTTTTTTTTTTATATGAATACCGCACAAGAGTCCCAACTGCTCCCGTCTGGAGCCAGTAAGACTATGGCATCCCCAATTGGGGTATGTTGTGAGACTGAAGGTAGTGGGGAGGGAAAGGAGATGGGGAAGAGGAAGGTGGGAAGTATCTGGCTATTCAGATCTGGTCACCAAACACGGCTAAAGCCATTTCAAGCAACGTTTCAATTCTGAACGGTGGTCTTACACCAGGACGATACTGGTAGTATCTTCCACTCTGGAACGTGCCGCAAATATACTATATATTATTTTAAATGAATAAATTTTGAAATAACACAAATTAATCAAATAAAATTTATTTGACACGCCGGGATTTGATCCCGCGACCTTCGGAATGCGAGTCAAGAGCCTTACCGCTGCACTACGCCGGCCGTCCGTCGTATGATTTTATAAACCAAAATATGGATGTTTATAGATATTTTATCCTAGCATAATAATACCGTGGTAAGTAAAAACACGGTAATTACCATGGAATTCATTCTCCAGAATAACAGGTCGAGTTTTGTATAACCTTTTAGTATGTATTTATAATTGGCATAGTATACTGATTTTTTTTACCAAAATACTAGTAGTCACTTACAATTACAAATTACATTTTACTGTTTTCACTGTTACTTACCAATGGATAATGTTTATCAATTGTGGTAAGTAAAAAAGCAATATAATATTTTACTAAGTTTACAGTGTATAAGCAGTTTAAGATATTTTTTTCTTTGCGTCTTCATTTTATTTACAAAATCAGGTTTAAGAACAGAAACACGAAAAATGCAATGAACAAACTACACTGAAGTATAAAAACAAGGTTATAATAATATATCAGTAAGGGGACGCCGCCACAGGGTGAAGACAGTGCTGCGGGAGAGTGTATATCAAGATGGCTGATAAAAACACCGCACATTCATAAATACATAAAAGTGAATAGGTGCAGAAATTTCAATGTTATTAGAAATTATTATTTTTTACAGTATGACAATATATTGGGCTCTGAATCTCGTAGACTCTATCTACAGTGCAAAATAATAGCATTACACAGCTTTACAGGAGGAATTCCTACCTGGTGGACTTGATTTGGAATTTGTGCCGGCATTTGCGCATGTGAGAGCTGACTGTGTGTCATCTGCGGATGAGCCATAAGTGGCATGTGCGTAGGCGAAGGTTCCTTCGGAGGAATTGTCATCTCATCCAAGTTTGAGTAGAAAGTCCCCGGGATAAACTCGGCATTCTGTAAAACACAATAATATCAATTAAAATAAACGTAAACATTAAACAAGTTTAATAATAGAAATCAATAGGCCTAAACTACTTTATGTGGATTCTAAATTGATGAATTAGCTCGACAGACTTACAGGATTCAGTTCTGTCGGAGATGTGCCTATCCTCCCAAGATGCTGCTGACTGTTAGCGCCTGATAGATTCTAAGAAGAGAAAAACTCCACATCAATAATGCAATTGTGAAATTAACAACTACAGCAAATATCACAAAATAGATGAAATAAAACAATGTTTGTCTTTAGGGAATGTGTGCTGAAATAGTTCAAATAATATGCAATAGCTATATCTGCGGTGGCATTTGTTTAGCCATGGATTCCTTTGTCCATGAATTTAATTAAACAGGTGTAGAGGCTTCAGAAAATAGATTTTTTTTTTTCATAAATCGATAGTATCTTTGAGAAATGACCAAGATCACCCTTAATGGGTGAAAGCCAAATAAATAATAATAATTTTTTTTTTTTTAAAATCAATAGAAGAACTATTAAAAAATATATTGTGAAAATTTCAAAGCAACGCTGTTTAAAAGCTATGAGTGTACGAGTGAGGGTCCCTCGGTCGAACTGCTACTACTACTTTACTGCCACTCTTATTTTCAAACGCGTTTTGCTCTAGCTCGTACAGTTTTTAATCAATCGTTATCAAACTCAGCACATAGTTTCTTTATATAATTGCGCTCTATTTGAATTTTAATCAAAAATCATCCTAAATTTTCATGGTCCTCAAAAAAATATTAATTTTCAATATTTTTGTGAGGAGTGAGATTTTATAAAAAGTAAATTTTCTTGAAAAATTGATTTCAAGAATTGAAAATTGTGACCTCTAGGAGTTACACAAATTGCCCAGCCGGCGACTTACAACGCGCGGCAGATGATATCTACGTTATTTTTTAAAGAAAATATTAGAATATACTCTTGAATACACGTTTAAAGTGACGAAGTATAAATAAAAATTGTATATTCCTTACATGTTAAGAAAATTTATGAAAATCACTAAACTACAGTCTTACAACTATTTCCCTCTTAAATAAAATTTAAGAAAAACTCCTTTCTTCAATTACATAAATAAGTCTACAAGCAAATGAGAATGGATCATTACACACCATTGACTTTTAAAATAATCTTTCTGATTTATAATAACAGCATAACTGATTTTATAATTGAAGATAGCAGAAATATTGTAAAGAAATTGAACACATGTTTGGCTAGTTAACTATACATTATTATGTGTATAAAATGATCAAATATTATTATAATGATTGATTTAAAAGAATGAACTTACCATGTATGTAGCTAGCTTTGATTCTTGCGGGATAGTGTTCAATTCTGGAGTAAAGTTGGCTGATGGAGTAAAGTTGGACGGCGGGGAAAAGTTAGTAGGGGGAGAGAAGTTGGTTGGGGGGGAAAAGTTCGTTGGTGGGGAAAAGTTGGTTGGTGGAGAAAAGTTGGTGGACGGGGGAAAATTGGTTGACGGAGAAAAGTTGGCTGATGGCGGAAAGTTGGTTCCTGGAGGGAAGTTGGTTCCTGGGGGGAAGTTGGCATTGGGAGTAAAGTTTGCACCAGGAGTAAAGGCGTACACCGATGGGTCCATTATGTAGGCTACAAAACAACAACAAAAAAACAAACATAAATTTGATGCAACAACAATGATTTTTGGGATCAATAAAAAGGGTTACTTGAACTAGTTGAACTATGAATCGGGAGACATGGTCCACTAAATAAAAATATATTATTAAAATACTCATCTAATAATCATATTAAATCAAGAGAAAGAAAATAAGTAGGTTTCTACTTTAAGGATGTATGTGATGAGAATAACAAGAACAGCAATTATGATATTGATACGTTTATCGAATCCTTGTGCGTGATCGTAAATTCTGTGAGCGAAAGGAAGAACATTGTGATTTTTAATAAGTTTCAAAGAAACGAGAACACTCCAACAAATTTCGCTAGTTTTGCATTATTTTGAAAAATGAATCTAAGTAAAAAAAAATATATAATTTTATTTCTCCTTCTTCCTTTCGTACACAAATTTACTTAACTATAGCAACAGGTTGATAAAGAAAATATTCTTGGAATATAGATCATTAAATCATTTTCAAAAGTAGTTTTGGTAAAATGACAACATAGAAGCCTTAAAATACTTTAAATGTCTCGGGTCAATGATGTAAATATGAGATAGAAAGCAAGCCCATGAGCTGATAAAACAAGAAACGATGTCTTAACGATGTGAAGTCTCAGAAGATCTCTCTTATACACTTCGTCACATATCCCGAAAGCTACCACAACTTGCAGAATACCTCCAAGACGATAGCTAAAGATTATCTAGTCTCCTTCAATGAAAGCAATCTTCTCAACAAGCCTTCCATTGATATGCTTGGTGTAACCGTGTGCCTTGTACAGGACCCGCAGATACTTTTGTGGGAATACGGCAAAAGAGTTCCAAATCATCCATCTGGTGTCAGTGAGACTGGCATCCCCAATTGGGGTATGTTGTGAGGATAGAAGTATTGAGTAGGGGAAGGAGGTGTGAAAGAGGAAGGTGAGGAAGTACCTGGCTATTCAATTTGGTCACCAAACATGCCTAAACTAAGCAACACTTCGATTCTGAATGGTGGTCTTTCACCACGGCGATACTGAGAGTATCTACCACCTTTAATTAGCTTCCCTTTGCTAAAGGTGAACAGTCAGGAAAATGACAACAGCCATTCGAAATTTGTACACTAATGGCTTTCTTCTATGATTCATAGTCGGGAAACACGCCAAACACGCGCCCAACATTTGTAGACGGTTGACATTAGTCACATGAGAACGGGTCGTTTCCACGTTTTCTTGAGTTCAACAGCTCGGCTATGGAACGATTTGCCGGCCTCTGTGTTTCCTCCCTCCTACAACATGTTCACTCCTTCCTCTCCTCAAAAACACCCTCCACACAGCATCTTCAATGATGACATAGGCCCTGAGGGAAATTATTTTCCTCAGGGCCTCCTGTGTGGAGTTAATGTAAAAAAAAAATTAATGTGTTCAACAGATCAGCTGTGGAATGATTTGGCACCTTTGTATTTCCTCCCTCTTACAACAAGGGTATCTTCAATATGCAGGTTCACACCTTCCTTTCCTCAAAAAGACCCTTCACCCAGCATTCCCAAAGATATTAGAGGCCTTGAGGGAAATTATTTGCCTTAGGACCACCTTTGTGGAGGTAATATTTACATTTGAGAAAAAATAACAGAGGCTTTTTAAAATACCTCTAAGGGGTCTGTAAATACTAAGAGAAAACTAATGGATAGCTAAAAGAAAACTTGCTTTGGACCGAAATAGAAAGAATGAAGGGCAGAAGGACAAACAAGGGAGATCTTCAGTGAATCGGGCACACCAAGCATACCGATACAGGCAAAAAGTCAAAACATCAAAATACACATGTTGTGTACTTACTTCTAATATTTGTTATTACTACTACCACCTTACCACAGCCATCTTTATTGCTTACTACTTGTTTATGTATGTTTTTTTTACCATTTCTAATTTTTGTAGCTTTAATGTGTTCAACATTTGTAATCTCTACAACTGTTTTATGAGACTACAAAAAATAAATATGGTTTCAGAATTCAGGGCTTCCGAGAAATATACAAAAGTATTGACAAGATAACTGCCCACGTGGACGAATAAAAAATAAATACACAAGCCTGACATATTTTCAGACATATTATCAGGTCATCAAATTGACAAATAATGAAATCTGGAGAAATTTAGATTGACAGCTCTGTACATGCGACGTAAGAAATAGAGTAATCATTTGTCGTATCATCAGTTAAACGTGCCACTATTTTATTAAGTAGGATTTCACGAAATATTTGTTTGAAAATTACACATGTACACATCTGACAACACATTAATTATAAAATTTGTAAAAATGCAGTAAGAGATTGACAATACCTTATAGACAGTCGATGGGGATTTAGTTCATTCCTGGTCTCCAGTACTTCGAGAAAGAAATTACAAGTAAACGCTAAACACAACAGACTCGTTAAAGACAGCGAAACTAATGTTATTAATTAACTGTTTTTATTCGTGCTTTATTTACGCTCAACAGTGCACTCCGCAAATCAACAGCATATCAACACGAACACCATAGATGCACAGATAATGATAATAGATATGCCACGATACCCATAGATAAACCACCATTCACTTCAACAGAAAATAGAAATAGACAATAATGTCTCTGGTCTCTGGCCCAAAAGGGGCCCAAACCAAGGTTCGTAGATAACGTATTTATTTTCTCAAACATAAAAAAAACTTACAAACCAAGGTTCGTAGAAAATGTATAGAAGATCCGCTCATACATGCACTTTTCGAAAAAAAAACTCATCGAGCCGCTCGCAAGCCTGTGACGTAGCTTAAACTCCAATTGGAGTCCGAAAGGATCTTTCACTTTTCACTAGGGACCTATATATATATATACATATATATATATATATATTTTTTTTTGCATTAACTCCACACAAGAGGCCCTGAGGAAAATAATTCCCCTCAGGGCCTATGTCATCTTTGAAGATGCTGTGTGGAGGGTGTTTTTGAGGAGAGGAAGGAGTGAACATGGGTCTTGAAGAGATTAGAAGCGGGGAGACACAGAGGCCGGCAAACCGTTCCACAGCCGAGCTGTTGAACTCAAGAACGAGTCGTAGAAACGACCCGTTCTCACGTGACTAATGTCAACGTATACAAATGTTGGGCATGTTTTTGGAGTGTTTTCCGACTTTGTACCGGTGCCGGGGGGATCAATGATGCTAGTTCCTCGGAGCACCTTCCATTGTAATACCGGTAGAACAAGGACAGCATTCCCACCTGACGCCTGTGCTCTAAAGATTGCAATACGTTTGTTAAGTTAGGAGAATCTATCAAACAAACCGCCCGTTTCTGCACAGAGTCGAGGGTTTTTTTAGGTATTTTGGGGCTCCAGACCAGAAGTGACTGCCAAATTATAATACAATTGTTTGGAAAATTTAATGATACGGCCACACTGAGGCCAACTTCCAACTACAAACGTTTGGATAATTGTGTAGAGGGATAGTTCGTGCGTTGAAAGTTCGAGTTGGAAGGTTGGAGTTCGAGTTGGAAGGTGGAGTTCGAGTTGGCCCAGGATCGTCTACGAGATGATTGGTGATGGCTGGTTCGTGCGAGTTGGCCAAACACATCAGTAATTTTATTACGGGAGAGTGGCATAAAAATTGTTTGAAATTTTAGCTTTACGAATCGAAATTAATATTATGGAAACCGAAGCATCGCCCGCACGATTGTAAGCAACTGATAAGATACAGCGCCTAATTAAGTCAAATTCCGCCATATCGGAGTTCGGAAAGTTGGCCTAGGCCAGGGGTCGGAATTTGCACAGGCGTCTGCGGCTGTTCGGCTCTTCAGAAATCAATTGCAATTTCACCTCTACTCAACCAGCCTTATGAGATGAAGCCCCGAACTATGCATATTGCCTGTACAGTAGGCGTCCACAACTCTTCGTTCACATATATTACCGAACAGTAACAGCAACACTGCAGGCGTTATAAGAGCGAACACCCCTTGAATCCGGGCACCCCTGCTAAGTCACTAAACGAAGCGAATCACTAATGGTATCCAATAATGGTTCCCGGGGCGGTGGTACCATACCCGCCTGCCAAATTTACGCATGACTTCAGCGGGTTGTTCATAAGTTAGACCATTAGGTGACTCCGTTAAGTGCCTAGGGCTCATGAACCTCTAAATCCGGACCTGACTTAATTTTGATGTAAAATTGAAACAGTAAAATCAAGTTGGATAACATTTTTATTTATCGACTATAAAACTACATGTTTCTCTCTTTTTCTCAATCGTGTACTTAATTATGTACTTGTAAATTATGTATTATAAACCTATATTATGTTTTATGCCATCTGCAGTTAAAAACCTTCTTTTTTCTATCTCGTATTTCCATTTTCAGTTTTTTTAATTAAGGCCTATAAAAATTTCAAGTTCTTTGTATTCACTAAATCATATAAACTAAAAAAATATATGAAAAAGCCCGTCAGGGCATTCATTCAATAATAAAAAAAAATTCAAACACATTGAAAAAATTTTAGTCGACCAAATCTTTTTTTTTCCAGTTCATTTTGAAATACGTACATACTTATTCATATCCCGCGGTTTCAAAGCGGATAAGCAACCAAACTTCCAGATCCTCGCACACACCCCTTCCTCTATTCACATTCATGCAACGCCTCTTGCAGATTTGGTTTTTCTTACTTCTATTAAAATATCAGAGATGTAAAAAAAAACCCGGCGACCAACGCGAGGTGTTCAAGTGTAGCCCACTAATCCCAGTTTTATAAACTTACTGATTTAATTATCTTCCGCGCGGTGTTTATGCTTCTCCGACAAATTATTGTTTATGGTTTTATTGATAAGTGTCATCGGAGTGTCATGCGAAATACGAGTGCAATTCATAGATGTTATTGTAGTAGGCTTAATTTAGTGACTAATTGCTTGCGCCGTTAGTAATTCCGTTTCAGGACGGCAGCAGAATACCTTCAGTGATTTCGACTACCGTTTCTATTCCACAGCCATGGAGGGACTACATTCCGATAGGGCTGTCAGCGGCCCCGCTTCGCAACAAGATTTCCAAAAATTGTCCCAGACAATCGAAAGCAACATACAGAAGATTTCGCAGAATGGTAAGCTCATTAATAATATTGTCTTATTTCAATTGTTAACTGTGTTCGTAACCAAACCCATTAGATACATAACATATTGTTACTGTTTATTGCTTATCTCTGCATATTTTTGGTTTCTTGTCACTTCGGCGATTAGTTCTTAAACAAAGACATTTTTATATAGGTATTCAAAGACACATTATCGTGTTATGCACCGACGTAAGTTGTGAGGATAATTGGCTTAATTTTTTTTTGATGTTTGTAACATCATTATTATTGTTTTTAACAATTTATACCTAAATACCACAGTGATGAAAACCCAATATAATACTAAACCTACGTTGCTAATACGGATTATAATTATTGATACCATGAGCATTTACTTTTTATTAAGCATACACAAAATCTACTGTAAGAACTGCCCTGCGGCACTTTTGTGGTATATAAGTAGGTGAAAGCACAATTATAAGATCCTCGGGTATAGGATGATTCATAATTCATATTAAACTCACTCAAAAATATATTAATTAATATTTTACTATAATCAAAACCCTGCTTAATTACTATGAACTGATTTCTTTTGGAAACTGCTTCCTTGAAAGCCCATAATTAGAACCATCTGCCCATGATTTGGAGTTAGTGTACGTCTAAGGACTGTAGGTTTAATCAGTAAAATCTAAAAGCCCGTCTTCCATTCAATATTTCCTGAAGAAACATTACAGGTTATTGACAAACATTGAAAAACTGCTTAATTGAATTATCATTATTTATTTTTGGGATATTATGCCGTGTTAACCTACCTCCTTCTTCAGCCAACATTTCGGACAGCACTACAGTGTCCATCATCAGGGCAGATGTGTAATGCCAAGCCATTATACATTTTCGAAATGTTCCAACACATTAGCAATTACTTTTTTGGTTTGTTGTTGCAAAGGCTTACCACGCCCGAAAAGAATTTACGGGACAAAATTACTTTGCATACTTTCTATACATACCTTTGCTTCAAATTTGAACACTTTAACACATGCACTGGCTCATCACTATGTCCGTCCAATAGTGTGATGTGAAAGAAACACACACTAAGCGCCTCCGTACATGGAGCTACTTACAAACTATTCGAGCCTGATGCGCGTAGCACGCACACCGCTCGTGGGTACCCGCCATACAATTTTGCTGGTGTTCGTACACGGCGCTGCGCGACGGATGTCAGGTTGAAGTCGGTAGCGCGCTAACGACGGTGCTGGTAGCGCGCTACGCGTCGTAGCATTCGTGTCTGCTACTTTCGTTTGACGTTTGACAGAAATGGCGTCTGAACATGAAAGTAATGTTAGATTTATTCTGGAAGTGAATAAAAATGCGTGTTTACATAACTTTACATTACCAGAATACGCAAGAAAGGATTTAGTGAAGAAGGCATAGATTAATGTTGGTAAAAAAGTCATTTGACATCGTTCGACATCGTGTTAACTCCACGGCTGCACGTGAAAAATGATCAAGTTCAGTATAATTCGGGTAGTGCCGTGTACGGAAACCAGCTTTAAAAAGTAGTACATCTGCAGGGTACTTGTGGTTGTGTCACAATCACGTAGTTTGTAAGTATCTCCATGAACGGAGGGCCTTACTCTTTACTTTGAAGTCAAGGGCTCGATTAAAGTTTGGTATTATGAATTTCCCAACAAATACCTATGTCAAAATTGAGAGAGTGAGTTAAAAATTATATAACAAAGTCCATTGGAAGACAGTGAGTTGTAAATGACGTTATATTATTTTCCATCCGACGGAAGAAACTTATTATTTTATATTTCGGTTCGACTGCAGCTAAGATTTTAGTGACGTTGAGATATCAAAACATTTTTTTCACTGTTTTTCCTGTTCACATAGCTTCCTGCTATTGAGAACAACTGATATGGCAGTGTATGTGACCAATAAAAACAGTTCTTTTTTTGTGGCTAGGATGGTTGTTGCCGGGAGTTCTTTTACTCTCTAATAATATTCTAACTTCTATTATTCTAATATACTTCTATTACATTAAATTTATTTTGTCTGTATTATTTATTCTCCCATCTCAAGCACTTGTACGCTTCTACTGATCTTCAGTTGTTGATGATTCACTGTTTTTATTTTCAGTTGTTGATGATTCACTGTTTTTATTACAAATCTGGTATTTTATATTTGCTATTTTGAGAGAATTACATTGAATTTGAAATTAGTTGATTTAGGTTTCTTTCAGTTTACATCAAAATGTTGCTGTTTTTGGTTCGATCCATTTGTTTTCTATCATATCATCATTGGTAACAGGCTTGGCCAGTGTATAAAATATTTGATATTTCTCTTTGCAACAAATAAATAAATGATTTTATATTGCAAGTGTACAGTAGTGTGGTACCGTCTTTTAGCTGTCACACACTTTTATTGTTTTGTGTCTCGTTTTTTACAGATCAAAGATAAACAATCATTAAAATACAATGGTGATAACAACATAGATACTTTAATTAAAATGGATAGTAATTTATTTCACTTTGCAAGGTGCGTTGCATGTTTGAATGATTTAGGATTTTTCTTTTGATATGATGTGTGATATTGATTTGATATGATATATATGTGTGATATTTTGAATTGACCTAAACAAAGATGATTACTTGTAAAAACATCACTAACCATCCAGACATCTCCAAATACTAAGTTTTGAGATAATGAGGAAAGCAACATTCGAATACTCACCAAAAATCAATTTTTTTTTTTTTTTTTTTAATATGAATACTGCACAAGAGTCCCAACTGCTCCCAATCTGTCTGGAGCCAATGAGACTATGGCATCCCCAATTGGGGTATGATGTGAAGCTGAAGGTAGTGGGGAAGGGAAGGAGATGGGGAAGAGGAAGATGGGGAAGCACCTGGCTATTCAGATCTGGTCACCAAACACGGCTAAAGCCATTTGAAGCAACGTTTCAATTCTGAATGGTGGTCTCACACCAGGGCGATACCGAGAGTATCTTCCGCTCTAGAACATACCGCAAATATACCATATATTATTTTAAATGAACTAATTGTGAAATAACCCAAATTAATCAAATAAAATTTATTTTCCACGCCGGGATTCGATCCTGCGACCTTCGGATTGCGAGTCAAGAGCCTTACCGCTCGACCACACCGGCTGTCAAATATTATTATTACACATGTCTGTGTTTTACGTATATTAAATATTATGCTTTAAAATAATACCAAGTGGCATAACAGTCCGGTGCATCAATACGACTTTTTGAAATATCCCACTAGTGACCCAGAAAACATCAACTCTACTCTGCTCTACTATAGTTTAGTACATAGCATTTTGGAAAGTGGTTCAGTAGTATGGGGACCAATGGATTTCACTTACTCTCAAATGATAGAGAGAGTACAAAAGAAGTTTCTGAGATATTTATATCTTAGAGACTTCGGATATTATCCCTGGCTATATCCATCAGCCTTTTTGTCCGGCATGCTGGGTATTAATAGCCTCGCCGATAGAAGGAAAATTGCTTTGCTGACAACAGCATATAAACTTTTAAACGGTAATATTTGTATTCCCGATATAATACAAAAATTTGAGTTTTATGTCCCCGACAACTTCACAAGAGCGCGCAGACACAGAACTTTTGTTGTTCCGAGATGCAGAACTAACTTACCATTAGTAATGCCGCTCGGAAAAATGATTCTATTACTTAATTCCCTGTCCCCTGAAATCGATATTTTTCAACTAAATATTAAAAAATTTCAAAACGCCATTATTACTTTATAATAAAATGTATGTTTGTACTTATTACTTTATTTTGTATTACTTTATAATAAAATGTATGTTTGTAATTGGTTTTGAACTGTAAATGTACATTTAAAATAAAATAAATAAATAAATAAAAATATTTAATTAAATGAAGACATTATGAGCGAAACTCAATCGAAAATCTGGAAACAGAAAAATCAGATTTTTCAGAAAATTCAGAGATCAAATTTTTCTGTTTCCAGATTTTCGATTGAGTTTCGCTCATAATGTCTTCATTTAATTAAATATTACAGTTTGAGGTTTTACTCATAAAATTAAAATAATAAATAAAAATAAATCAAAATTTTGTCAATTCACTACAAGTTTTCCGAATTATTATTGATTTGGTGGTGTTTATGAGTAATCTGACTATTTTACTTTTTTAGGGGGTATGATTTCCCTAAAATAAATAAATATACACATATTTTTTTCCACTGACTTTAATGATGCAGCTGCGTTTCTCTGGTTTTGCTCTTATAGTTTGGCGTTTTCATCCAATCTTACAAGATGGTGATCTTGGTATGCTTTGACACCACTTTATGTACTGCCTATTCTTGGGTACCTTGCATTTGCCATTTATTTCTTTGGATATATTTGTGTGGAAGCATTGTTGATCCGATTTTAAGCTGCAGAAAAGTCTGTAAACCATCGGCCATTATCATTAATGACAATATAATGTTGGCTATGTTTTCCTTTATGGGAAATAAATACATTTTCTTTGCTAATTTATGCATTAAGGTCACCGATTACAATTTTATCACCTTGTCATGGTCACGGTTTAATGCTCATGTCTGGGATATTCTTAATATATTTTATCACCTTGTCATGGTCACGGTTTAATGCTCATGTCTGGGATATTCTTAATATATTTTATCACCTTGTCATGGTCACGGTTTAATGCTCATGTCTGGGATATTCTTAATATATTTTATCACCTTGTCATGGTCACGGTTTAATGCTCATGTCTGGGATATTCTTAATATATTTTATCACCTTGTCATGATCACGGTTTAATGCTCATGTCTGGGATATTCTTAATATATTTTATCACCTTGTCATGGTCACGGTTTAATGCTCATGTCTGGGATATTCTTAATATATTTTATCACCTTGTCATGGTCACGGTTTAATGCTCATGTCTGGGATATTCTTAATATATTTTATCACCTTGTCATGGTCACGGTTTAATGCTCATGTCTGGGATATTCTTAATATATTTTATCACCTTGTCATGGTCACGGTTTAATGCTCATGTCTGGGATATTCTTAATATATTTTATCACCTTGTCATGATCACGGTTTAATGCTCATGTCTGGGATATTCTTAATATATTTTATCACCTTGTCATGGTCACGGTTTAATGCTCATGTCTGGGATATTCTTAATATATTTTATCACCTTGTCATGGTCACGGTTTAATGCTCATGTCTGGGATATTCTTAATATATTTTATCACCTTGTCATGGTCACGGTTTAATGCTCATGTCTGGGATATTCTTAATATATTTTATCACCTTGTCATGGTCACGGTTTAATGCTCATGTCTGGGATATTCTTAATATATTTTATCACCTTGTCATGGTCACGGTTTAATGCTCATGTCTGGGATATTCTTAATATATTTTATCACCTTGTCATGGTCACGGTTTAATGCTCATGTCTGGGATATTCTTAATATATTTTATCACCTTGTCATGATCACGGTTTAATGCTCATGTCTGGGATATTCTTAATATATTTTATCACCTTGTCATGATCACGGTTTAATGCTCATGTCTGGGATATTCTTAATATATTTTATCACCTTGTCATGATCACGGTTTAATGCTCATGTCTGGGATATTCTTAATATATTTTATCACCTTGTCATGGTCACGGTTTAATGCTCATGTCTGGGATATTCTTAATATATTTTATCACCTTGTCATGATCACGGTTTAATGCTCATGTCTGGGATATTCTTAATATATTTTATCACCTTGTCATGATCACGGTTTAATGCTCATGTCTGGGATATTCTTAATATATTTTATCACCTTGTCATGATCACGGTTTAATGCTCATGTCTGGGATATTCTTAATATATTTTATCACCTTGTCATGATCACGGTTTAATGCTCATGTCTGGGATATTCTTAATATATTTTATCACCTTGTCATGATCACGGTTTAATGCTCATGTCTGGGATATTCTTAATATATTTTATCACCTTGTCATGATCACGGTTTAATGCTCATGTCTGGGATATTCTTAATATATTTTATCACCTTGTCATGGTCACGGTTTAATGCTCATGTCTGGGATATTCTTAATATATTTTATCACCTTGTCATGATCACGGTTTAATGCTCATGTCTGGGATATTCTTAATATATTTTATCACCTTGTCATGGTCACGGTTTAATGCTCATGTCTGGGATATTCTTAATATATTTTATCACCTTGTCATGATCACGGTTTAATGCTCATGTCTGGGATATTCTTAATATATTTTATCACCTTGTCATGATCACGGTTTAATGCTCATGTCTGGGATATTCTTAATATATTTTATCACCTTGTCATGATCACGGTTTAATGCTCATGTCTGGGATATTCTTAATATATTTTATCACCTTGTCATGATCACGGTTTAATGCTCATGTCTGGGATATTCTTAATATATTTTATCACCTTGTCATGATCACGGTTTAATGCTCATGTCTGGGATATTCTTAATATATTTTATCACCTTGTCATGATCACGGTTTAATGCTCATGTCTGGGATATTCTTAATATATTTTATCACCTTGTCATGGTCACGGTTTAATGCTCATGTCTGGGATATTCTTAATATATTTTATCACCTTGTCATGGTCACGGTTTAATGCTCATGTCTGGGATATTCTTAATATATTTTATCACCTTGTCATGATCACGGTTTAATGCTCATGTCTGGGATATTCTTAATATATTTTATCACCTTGTCATGATCACGGTTTAATGCTCATGTCTGGGATATTCTTAATATATTTTATCACCTTGTCATGATCACGGTTTAATGCTCATGTCTGGGATATTCTTAATATATTTTATCACCTTGTCATGGTCACGGTTTAATGCTCATGTCTGGGATATTCTTAATATATTTTATCACCTTGTCATGATCACGGTTTAATGCTCATGTCTGGGATATTCTTAATATATTTTATCACCTTGTCATGATCACGGTTTAATGCTCATGTCTGGGATATTCTTAATATATTTTATCACCTTGTCATGGTCACGGTTTAATGCTCATGTCTGGGATATTCTTAATATATTTTATCACCTTGTCATGGTCACGGTTTAATGCTCATGTCTGGGATATTCTTAATATATTTTATCACCTTGTCATGATCACGGTTTAATGCTCATGTCTGGGATATTCTTAATATATTTTATCACCTTGTCATGATCACGGTTTAATGCTCATGTCTGGGATATTCTTAATATATTTTATCACCTTGTCATGATCACGGTTTAATGCTCATGTCTGGGATATTCTTAATATATTTTATCACCTTGTCATGATCACGGTTTAATGCTCATGTCTGGGATATTCTTAATATATTTTATCACCTTGTCATGATCACGGTTTAATGCTCATGTCTGGGATATTCTTAATATATTTTATCACCTTGTCATGATCACGGTTTAATGCTCATGTCTGGGATATTCTTAATATATTTTATCACCTTGTCATGATCACGGTTTAATGCTCATGTCTGGGATATTCTTAATATATTTTATCACCTTGTCATGATCACGGTTTAATGCTCATGTCTGGGATATTCTTAATATATTTTATCACCTTGTCATGATCACGGTTTAATGCTCATGTCTGGGATATTCTTAATATATTTTATCACCTTGTCATGATCACGGTTTAATGCTCATGTCTGGGATATTCTTAATATATTTTATCACCTTGTCATGATCACGGTTTAATGCTCATGTCTGGGATATTCTTAATATATTTTTGCATATTCTTTCTTCTAAAGGAAATGGCAGTTTATAATAGTATTGTTGGTAATAAGAATCATTAATGAAAATCTAGTCTCCTTCAACGGAAGCAATCTTCCTAACAGGCCCTCTATTGATATGCTTGAAGTAACTCTATTGTGAGTCGAGGCAAGACTCTCGACTCACAATCCGAAGGTCGCGGGTTCGAACCCGGCGTGCGCAAATAAATTTTATTTGATAAATTTGTGTTATTTCACAATTTATTCATTTAAAATAATATATAGTATATTTGCGGCACGTTCCAGAGTGGAAGATACTATCAGTATCGCCCTGGTGCAAGACCACCATTCAGAATTGAAACGTTGCTTGAAATGGCTTTAGCCGTGTTTAGTGACCAGATCTGAATAGCCAGGTACTTCCCCACCTTCCTCTTCCCTATCTCCTTCCCCTCCCCACTACCTTC
The DNA here is from genome assembly GCA_936435175.1 of Glyphotaelius pellucidus. Lineage (NCBI taxonomy): Eukaryota > Metazoa > Arthropoda > Insecta > Trichoptera > Limnephilidae > Glyphotaelius > Glyphotaelius pellucidus. Next base: position 9,714,034 of record OW386542.1, read on the forward strand.
AGCCTCACAACATACCCCAATTGGGGATGCCATAGTCTCACTGGCTCCAGACGGGAGCAGTTGGGACTCTTGTGCGGTATTCATATAAAAAAAAAAAAAATAAAAAAAAAACTCAAGTACAAGGGCTCCATCGAAGCCAGATTTAAATTAACCTCTCAGAAACTGGGTAACCTAACCTAACCTAACCCTGTACAAATCACAAGTGCGCCCCATGGTTGAATTTGGCCGCCACCTCTGATTTGGAGCTCCAAAATACTTGTAAAAAAACCTCGACTCTATGCAGAAAAAAGCAGTCTGTTTGAAAGATCCTCCTATCTCAAAAAACGGATTGCAATCTTTAGAGTACAGGCGTCAGGTGGGAATGCTGTCCTTGTTCTGCCGGTGTTACAATGGAAGATGCTCCGGGGGAACTAGCGTCATTGATGTCCTCGTCACCGATGCACAGTTGGGAAACACGCCAAAGACGCGCTCAACTTATGTTTGACATTCGTCACATGGAAGCAGGTCTTTTCTACGACTCGTTCTTGAATTCAACAGCTCGGCTGTGGTACGATTTGCCGGCCTCTGCATTTCCTCCCTCCTACAACATGGGTCTATGAAACCTGTCCCCAACTGGTGTAACTCTTTATTACTGCTATAGTATTTAAGTGTAGGGTCTAAGACTTAACTCAAACGGATTTTTCGTTAGTGATTTTAAATTTAATTTTCTTGTACGTGACACCTTACAAGAGTATCCGTAAGGTGTCACATACAAGAAAACTGTCTGTACAGATGTAAAGGGAACCATGTCGCCATGTAGTGAGGTTGGTTAAGGTAGAGGTTGTAGGAAGGGATTTATTAATACGGATCTTGAAGAGGCCCGGACTTGTACGCTGGGATCAATGCTGCTAGCTCCGTAGAGCAGGCTCCTTTAAAATATCTCTAGAATAGATTCAGCATGCCTACAATGCATCTGTGCATTGAAGATGGCAATAGGTCTGTTAATAACAAAGCTTTGTCTTTCAGATGCACTGCCCTACTTTGCACAGAATTGAGTGGGTTTTAGCGGGTATTTTGGGACTCCAGCCCAGAGGTGGCTCCCAAATTCAAGTACTGGGCGTACTTGAGATACAGCATTAGACATTATTTGAGCAGTACAGGATTAAAAGCTGCTCAATATTGCAGAATCTGCTAGCCCTACACAAGAAGCCCAGTTTCTTGAAAGCTAGATTTATTTGTGTTTCTATGGGGCCCCGATACTTGAGCCAGTCTGATATACTTAATCCAAGTATTTTTTTTTTTTTTTAAATGTTTGCATGTTTCTTACAATAAGTATACATTTTTAATGTTAAACAGTGTTATAAAGAAATATAAAAATAGTCTTTTATTAAATAATTTCGCTTATGCCTATCTTTATACATAAAAATCTAGCGTCACAATGTTTGTTCGAGATAAACTCCGAAACTACCAAACCGATTTTGATGAAATTTGGCTTTCTGTGTGTAATTTGGTCCAACTTAAAGGATAAGATAGTTTTTATCTCGATTATTGACCTCAATCATCAATCAATATATTAATACGTGAAGCCAAAACTTTGTACCCCTTTTTACGAAAACTGCGCGGACGGAGGAGTATGAAATTTCGCACACTTATAGTTTATATAGAGGAGAAGTGCAGAATGCTAATATTTTTTTAAAAATATGCGTAAAAATAGATTAAATCAATAACAAAAACATTACACACACTACCATGTATTTGACACACACACTCGCGTCTTTACTCTATTGTTTATTATAGTCTATGGTCAAATTGAGAATAGATTAATATTGTTTGTCTTTGATATTATTTGTCTATGGTCTTACTGAATGTCAAACATAAAAAAACATTACAATTATGGTCGAATTTCGACCATTGGGCGATCACTAGTATTTATTATTGCAAATTAAATGTTCATTAAATGTTTGTTATAGGACAATGCTTTCAAATTATTTGTAAGTTCCATAAGTTTCCAGCAGATGGCGGTGTGAGTTAATTTATCAACACAACACTAAGTTAACTAGGTTCGGTAACCATCCAGTAGATGGAGTTGTTTTTCATTCGTGTCAGCTAGTTAAGATATATTTTTTAATATTAGTGCGCTCACTCCAACATTTTTATTTATTTATTTATTATCTCTGGGAAATTAATGATTGCGATAGCAAATCAAATAAGAACACCTAGTACCTTCAAGTTTATTTAACACACATGATTTAATTTTATTATAGGAATTATTTAATGAGAAGGTGGAAAGCTGGAACACTGTAGCAATTCGTGAGCAGTAGAATCTACGGCAATTGGAACCAGAATGAATTCCCTCGAGCTCTCTCGGCCCGTTGCGGTGCTGGGTACTGGTGACAAAAGGCATTATTAATTGTTTTTGTGTTTATTTCAATTCGTGCATCAAAAGGTGAGGTATGGAGGGTAAAAGGTAGGACCGCTATTGGTGAACGCGTCGCCAAAGGAATGTATTCTATTGTTTTTTTTTTTTTTTGCATTAACTCCACACAGGAGGCCCTGAGGAAAATAATTTCCCTTAGGGCCTATGTCATCTGGGATGCTGTGTGGAGGGTCTTTTTGAGGAAAGGAAGGAATGAACATTGGTCTTGAAGAGACCCATGTTGTAGGAGGGAGGAAACACAGATGCCAGCAAATCGTTCCATAGCCGAGCTGTTGAACTCAAGAATGAGTCGAAAAAACGACCCGTTCTCATGTGACAAATGTCAACCTGAGCATATGTTTGGCGTGTCTCCCGACTATGCACCGGTGCCGAAGGGATCAATGACGCTAGTTCCTCAGAGCATCTTCCATTGAAATACCGGTAGAACATGGATAGTGTTTCCACCCGACACGCCTGTGCTCTAAAGATTGCAATCCATTCGTTAAGACGGGAGAATCTATCAAACGGACCGCCCGTTTCTGCACAGAGTCGAGGGTATTTTTCAAGTATTTTGGAGCTCCAAACCAGAGGTGGCTGCCAAATTCAACCGTGGGGCGCACCTGCGATTTGTACAGGGTTAGCAGTTGTGTACTATTACAGGATATTGTGTTGTATACAGGATATTGTGTTCGCTGTCGTATCTCCCTTTCAAACCTTCTTCTCTATGCTTACTATGGAGCCTTACGAATTCCACAGTAATTATTGTTATGTATTATTTTTATATTTATAATACAACAATTGTTTATTTTATTTTACAGTATCTTCTATGCAGAAAATGGTCAACCAACTCAATTCCTCCCAAGATTCAAATGACATCCGTAATCAATTGTAAGTGTTTTCCCCATTAACCTATATAATTTATGTAAATTCCCCTTTTGCAACTACGTATTCTGAGTAAGGATGAATTTTTTCTATGACTCAAGATATTGCTTTACAGCTCAGCTATAGATATATCTCTCATCTCCTTGTAAGATTTCACTCACAGCATCGACGCAGATAAGATTAATATGCCCAGATAAAACACTTGAGTTTCAACTGAGCAAAGTTAATTAAAAATATATTTCATTGAAGAAAAAGATAACACTTATAATCTAAATGAAAATATGAAAGAAAACAAGACACAGAAAAATAGAAAAAGACAATGGTCGCAATTGGGACTCAAACCCAGACCTCTCGTCATGACTATGTATTATGAAAAAAAAAATGTATATTTATGTTTATTTTGCTATCCTAAATTTAGCATTGGATTCCAAAATAGTTGACGGTTTTTTTATTATCAAAATCACTTTGTATACAGGGTGTATCGGGATGTACCTAACAAACAACAAGATTAAATTTTTAGAGCACAACAGGTATGCTGTCCTTGTTCTACTGATATTACAGTGGAAGATGCTCCAAGAAACTAGCATCATTGATCTTTTTGGTACCGGTGCTTAGCCCGGAAACATGCCAAATGCGCGCTTAACTTGTGAACACAGTTCACATTTTCGGCTTACTGTGGTGGTAGTAGGAGGTTTTCAAACGTTGTTGGGTTATTCGTAACCCAGGAATGTTTGTCTTTCTTTATAAAAAATTAAAAAAAAAAAATTGTCACAAGAGAACAGGTCGTTTCTACAACCCATTTTTGAGTTCAACAGCTCGGGTGTGGAACGATTTTCCAGTCTGTATTTCAACCCTTCTACAACTTCTCTTCTTTTTTTCTTTGACTTTGAAAAAATGGAAAATAAACAAAAAATTTCTCCTGAGACCAAAATTTCATTTATATTTTTACTCCAAATAAGGCCAAGAATTCCTGATTAAAGTTTGTTGGGTACATGCCAATAAACCCTATATATGTTATTCTAATTACTTATGAAAATTCACAAGAACATAATAGTTTGCATGTTTTCGGTTCTCCAATAAATCCATTTAACATGGATGCTCACCTGTTCTTGCTATTTTAAATTCTCTCTTCCACCCTTTAACTTATATTAATACCAAATTATGCATGCGTAATACAAACTTTTTGAAAAAGATCTGTGAACATTTTACTTTAACCTCTAATCATATGCATGGGCCACTAACAGCTGCTATTCCCAACTTTTCGATCGACCAATCTGTCGAGCTTAATCCACATGTCCGACTTCCTTGGATTAAGCGATTCTTAAGCGATGCTTGTGTGTTGGAAAGAGTGTAGTTGTGTTTTTGAGCAGTGATGAGTCTTAGTTTCGGCTTAGCAGTTGATTTGTAGGATTGGAAACAGCGGCCATAAGTATAAAAAATACATAACGTGCAAATTGTGCGGAGAAGACATGTTTTTCATAAAAGTTATCATTTACAGCCAGCAGATACAAAATTACACGGAACAACTTGCAAGAGACACTTCATCCTTGCTAAAGCGAATAATGACCATGACTCTGCAAGGACCCGATCAGCGCCAACAAAAGCTCACCAGAGAGCGCTTGGGAGAAGAATTCTTCAGTGCACTTCATGTTTTTCAAGTGAGTTACTTATCAATTATGATTTTTCGTGATAGATGGAATCCATAAATTTATTGCCCATTTAGGTTAGACCTTCTGAATCACCAATTTGCTTGCTCTTGGCATTCTAATTTTTCTTTTAATTTGCAACTAGGTTTTTTTTCTTCATGGTAGCCAATATCAATTTGGTCGCTTTGTTTCTATTCTGTGTGAGAACTTGATGTTTAACACTTTCAACACAGGCCTACATTATTTACCTGCATTTCAAAACCTTGAAGTAAATTTTCTTAATTTGATTTATTTTTTCGAATTAACTTAATGTAAGTTGCTGAATATTTTCATAACTCTTAACAATGTAATTTTTTTCAATAGGCAACACAGAGAACTGCTGCTCAAAAAACCAACGAGGAGGTTCGACGACACAAGCCACAACAGGCCCAAAAGAATAATAGACAAACCGATCCATTCAACTTAGGTTTGTAAATTTATCTTTATCACTTTTATAAATTACTATATCTTTATTGAAATTCACAGGTGTATATATCAATGAAAGTAAAGAATAAAATAATAACCTTGATTTCTTTCAGTAGAGTTTAAAATTATGTTTTTTTTTTAAGGCAACGCAGCCAGCGAACTTATTGAGCTGGAATCCTCATCTGGAAAACGAAGAGAACAACTGCAGATGCCGACAGAACAAGAATTGAAGAATTACGAAGAACAAGAACAGCATGTGTTAGAACTTGAGGTAAGGAAGTTAAGATGTCTTTAAACGGAGAAAATTCACAAATTAAAATTTATGACAGGAAAAAAACAACAACCGGCACACAGTTCTGCCGAGAGGGCATCACTTGTCTTGCGAATGCGCACCATTCAAGACTGTTTATAAGCATACCTGAGATTTGATATAACTGAAGGGGAAATATATACTTTATTAATTTTGCTTGTACACAATGCAGCAATGAATTAAGTCTAGAAATGAATTTAGACAGTTGTATGCCCGTGGTATTGTCACTCAGCTGTTCTGTGTAAATACATTCATAAATATTTGATGAAGAATTTTATTATTGTTCTTTTCAGAGGAACATCACCAGTGTGAATGACATCTTCAAGGAGCTGGGCTCCATCATACACGACCAGTCCTCAGTCATTGATTCCATCGAAGCAAACATTGAGAGTTCATCGGGACATGTGGAGACTGGTGTGGAGCAACTTCGACAAACATCCAATTACCAGGTACGATATTGAAATTCTTGGTTAAACTCTTGGTGAAGTTATCCAAGGGGCCAGGCCACTAGGGATTAGAATTTAACTTTGTCAATAAACCTGTTTTCAGTATGTGCAAACGAGCACTGAAATTTATTTCATCATTATCTTCTTCCCCTTTACTTTTTGAATCAGAAATCCATCACTTTGATAACTCACACAGCCTTCTGAGTTTCTTTCCGCAACTTTGTCTGCAGTGGCCAAGTGGAATTACCACAAGTATTTTAAAACGCTTAAATCACGTCCAAATCACGCCTCACTTGCGACTTTTCTACGAAGAGTAGAAGAGGTTCGATGTTAAACACTTTTCAGATAGTCGAGCTTCTCACTCGAACCCATTTTGTCACATTTCTCAAAAATCTCAGTTCGGCAGCTTGCACCCTTTTTTTATGCATGCCAAAAAGGGTATCAATGGACCTATTTAGAGCCTGAAAACATCAAAAGACACTGCTAAGACCTCAAATTAGCATCAAAGTTACTGCTTATACTAAAATAAGGGCATTGGAAAATAAAAAAGTTGTTAGCTTCAGATGGCACAGCAGGTAGTTTTTGTGCTGTAAATTTAAATGTAGTTATAATTTATCTAGGGTACCATGCACCAGTAGGACATGCACCTTTGCAGGACCATCTTTTTTACGACCTTCGTATTATGTGTATTAAAAAAAGTATATTATTCATTAAAAAATAAACAAAATAGATAGTGCCAGACAGGGGAGATACACAAGAACTGTAAGAGGCTGGAAGTCCCAATCCATGGAGGCACAAAAAGTAAGGAGAACGTCTTCTCAGTTGCCCGCTTGGAGAGCTGGTCTGAGTTGATCCAATGGCTCCTTCCTTATGACGTAGCCGGGCTTGGTCCAGAAAGTGTAGGGTATCCGTGGTCCAGGATGAAGCGATGATCAGAAGAAAACTAGGCGAATGAATGCAGGATCAGAGTGTGGTCGGGCAGGCAAGCAGGGAACAGTTGTTGTCGAGGCAAGTGTTATTGTAGAACTGACTAAATTCGGGGTTTTTCACCCTATTTATACGCTGTATCACGACAGCAGCGTCAACCTTTGCCATTGCTACCGGGCCCAATTCCTAGAATCGAATGAAAGTACCTTACCAGGGAAACTTGTTAAACCAGAACAATATGAGTAATTTCTACGGGATTTAATTTTAATATCTTTTCTGTTTTCATTTCAGACCAAGCTGAGGAAGAAAAAGCTGTATCTGATAGTGATAGTTGTGATAATCGTGGCGATTTTGGCCATTGTTATTTTTTCGCATTGATATTATAAATTTTGAAGAAAATACCATTTACCTTTATTTTTAATGTAAGTATTAAAAATGAAATTGTTTACATATTACATATTATAAAACTATTTAATCATAATGATTTAAAATACAATCCATCAATGTGTATATTATACAACTATGTATTATGAATTCAGAAAGAAATATTATATTAATTTTGGTATAAAAATATTAGTACTGTAAGTATAAAATAAGCATTGTCTTTAATTATTTGCATTTTAGTTACCTTTTAAAGGCTTTTTGAAAGGCCATCTATGCGGTTTATTTTGTTTAGATTCTGCTGTTTAAACTCAAAAAGTGTTTTGGCCATAGGTGTTGGTGATTTATTTGCATAATAATTAAATATTGTAAAATATGTATGTATTAAAGTTTTCAGAAGTCGAAATTACCACTGTCAATTGTTATTAAAAATCTACTCTATCGAAGAGCATAGACTTGCTTGAAAATTCCTTATGAATACACATATTATAGATTTTTATAATATTACTATAAAACAGATCTGTCTTACCGTGCATACACACATAATATTTGTTTTTCTACTAACCTCATTCAGGATTTTGTATTGAGGCAAAACTCTTTCAAAACTTGAAACCGAAATATATGCTCTCTTCTTTTACAATAAAATTGGATACAGCTTTTAAAAAAAATTAAATTCACATAGCATTTGTTTAATGAATTAGTGGTGCATAGTTTATAACTATTTTCATGATCTACATAAAATAAAATTTTAGCTTGTTGTTAAGCTATGCATATTGTAATATTCCAAGAATAATTAATAATTCTTAATGTAGAATCTACATAGATACTTATAATTTGACTGCGTCTCTTGCAATTGTGAATGTATCGCTTGTGACTAGCTGTTCTTTAAAACATATTTTTGATGACTTTTCGTATGATTATTTGAACCCTTTGTCCCTGTCCCCATTTATCTTTGCAAGCGAGCGATTGCGAGTTGGCGCACGGTATATAATTTTTTTCGTATAAAAACCACTTATATGTGTATTGTGTGTAAAATAGGTTTTTTTTAAAACTTTAATTTGGAGTACCTGCTTTTTTCAGCATTTTATTGTTATTATTTTCCTTTTTACTATTGTAAAGCGCCATATAGATAAGTAGCGTTAACTAAAGCATTACTTAAAATTTATTGAGATTCCATTTAGCTTTAATTTCTCATAAAATAAAACTTGAAAATTGGCTACGGAGACCACTATTTAAACCATCTTAAATAATTTTTGGCCATTTGTGGGGCTAAGCGTAATTTTGAACATTGCAATATGAAATATTAATTTTTACTATAGTGAAACCCTTTTAAGAAGTTCTCTCTAAGTTTCGTGGCTTAAGAAGTTTGTTTTTTCCGGTCCCTTGGAAAACTTCTTAAGAGGGTTTCTCTGTATATATTTTATGTTAATTTGTAGATCTGCTAATGAATGAAAATAATATTTATTTTATGCAATTCAATTAATTTATATGACCAATGAGACTTTGTTAACCTTCCTGCTATAAATATAATGTCATTGTTTGATTCAAGAATTTTCCATTAATAATAATATACATACATAATATAAACTTTCTACCCTGTTGCAACCTGTATGTCACCTATATACTCCTATAAATATAAAAATATGAAATGTATTGATGAATTATTATTAATAAACTATGAATTTTGATGAAAAGTGTTTTTATTTGAAAAGTGAAAAGAGAATAAAGCAAACTTTATGAATGAACTCTTTTAATTCTATGGTATTTTACATCTACTGTTTGTAGAGTAATATGTAATAGTTGATTCTCAATCATTATGGTAAAAGTATCCTTTATACTGTATAAAGAATATCTGTTAATCCCTTAGGCCTCGGGCCTATTTTATCAGAAGGTCAAAATATTTCCGCTTTGCACTAAAATCCAAATAAATGGAATATTTATGAACCCATCTGAAAACTAAAAACTGTTTTTAAAGGTGATGAAATAAGCTCTCAAATTTTATAATTCGAAATAAACATATAATTTCTCGTAAATGTATAAGATATTGACATCAACACAGGACTCCGAATTGAGGTGATTCAGCGCCTTTGAGGTGATTTTTCACAAAAACAGTGCTGTACAAATCATCCAAATATTATTTTTAATGGACAAAGACATTACAGTAATATGGCTCCAAAAGTTTCCAATTTAATTGAAAAAGATGTTCACTGACAAAAAGTGAAAATCTAAAACACAAAATTCACACATGGATAGTCAAAAAGGGTATTAACCCAATAACTGCCCAAACAAAAACATTATCCCACTACCATACGCCAAGCTATTTCAGTGTTTTTTAACTCTTCATTTAAATTAATTTTTATAGCATTGCCCTTGCCCTTGAGGGCTTTAATTATATTAGACACTCATTACTGATATCTATAGTACATACTTGAAACAATATTTATCCTCAAGTGTGTCCCATAATTGTATTTTTGACATAAATAATAAACATACAGAATAATCTGGACCTCCGAGCCCGCCATAGCGATGACTCACTAACACAAATAAACAAAGGGATATATTATAGCCACTTACATCTCACAATCATGTCAATGGATTTCGGCAACGATTCTCCAACTGTTTTCATATTTAGATGTGATATTGTACTATATTCTACTGAATTATATTTACATAATGTTTTAAATATTTAATTTTTTTTCATGGAATATTGTTGAGCATGGCCAAACACATAATGGCACATTATATCACCACACATATATTTGGTCACTTTTCTTGCTTTTGGTCTGAGTTTTGTGTTTGAGCAAACATAACAGTCTTTGTAAGGTTTTTATTTTTTATTCGTGGCTGGTATAGGTCTCGGCGTATTTTTAGCTAGCTTTGTCACTGCAATAAATACTTAAAGTTCGTTAACCGATGGATCTTTCCATCTGTGAAGCCTTGAGTGTTCAGAAATAACTTTATTTTAAATGTGTATAATATTTAGTGGCTTGATATTATTTGTTTGTCTCGTTGACAATTTCCGACATTATATTTGTATTCAGAAAATGTTTTGAAAAAATAATTTTCGGTGAATTTTCTGATAATGGATTCGCAGTTATCCCAGATGGATCATAGAAATAGATTAATCATTAAATTGGTGGACAATTGACACAAAATTTTCAAAATTCACATTTCCTCCGATTTCCCGGTTTGGGTAACTTTAGTTTCCATAGGTTCATCTTCGTTGTCATTAAGTTGTGTAATGAAATCCGCATCTTCCTCACTTTCTTCAATTTGAGAGTCAATTGTCAAGATCGAGAACGAAATCTCTAATATTTTCTTCACTGAGATCGCGACTTTACATTTTTAGGGATATAAAAATTAATGTTACTTTCCGTTTTAAAAATCCTTTTTATGCAAAACGAAATGACAAAACTAAATGTAAAAATAAACATTTAAATTTCCAATTCAGATATAAAAACACAAATCTACAATTCCGCTTAACATTAAAAAAACTTTTAGAACCACACTTTTAAATGAGATAAGAACCACGTGATATCCACACACACGATCTTACAATGGCGGGAAATCTAAACAACTGGGCCAAGAAATCTGCAGACCTTTTTTGGATGCTGCTTTGTGTAATGTAAATAATATAAATTATCAACTTTTTTGAGAGATGTCGCTAAGAAACGGTTCATAATATTTTACAAAATAATATTTAGCCCCATCTACAGTATGATCTTTGAAATATCACCTTCGAAACATTCATACTGGCGATTTACATCCAATGGTGTAAATGGCAGTTGTGGCACGGTTCGTTCGTACATCGATCGGTTCTAATGGCAGCGAAAAGATTAAATACTGCGGCGTGATAATTTCTACAATACAATAGTAACACTCCTGTATTTTTTAGCTTTTCTTCTCAAATAATTTTATTTCTTTCTTTCATCTCTTCTCCATTTCTTTTCCATTCTCCTTCTCTCATTCATTTTCATTTTCTGTTTATTTCTTTCAACTCTATTTATTTAATTATTTAATTTTTTCTTTTAAATTCCTGCCGCCTCGGAACAGGCTCAGCCTAGTGAGGTGGCAATTACAAAAAAAAAAAAATTTGTATCTTGGTTAATAAATAATAAAAAATATAAAATTTATGCATACAAATTTTGAATGCAAACATAAATTTTTTTTTCAAATTACGGTCGGCAACTTTGGATTCATTAAGATGAACAATTTAATTATTTTGTGGTTAACTTTTAGTTTTTTTGAATATAAATCTTGGTGTTTTCTCTTTCTAACACTGTCTAGATCATATTTCTTACCACGATAGTAAGGCAGACAACAATTTCTATGAGACCTATATGAGTTGTACCGAAAACTGAACAAATTAGCTTGTGGGGTTAAGTAGTGTGCTACTTTATTTCCTTCTATTGAGTTTCAGTTCCATCATGGTACAGTCAATTTAGTTAAATTCCTAAAATTAGGAATTAGTTCAGAATTTTTGGTATATCATTTGGGTTGCCACAGAAATGTTAAAACCAAGTTTTCGACCTCGACAAACTCCCGTGCCTAGTGTTACCTGTAAAACAGTAAAATTTAGGCACAAATTTTTGTTTGTGTCGTTTTATAAAAAAAACTTGATTTCGTATTTGAAAAAATAATCTACTGAACTCTTAAAATGGCCACCATCTTGAACTGGAAACAGAACATACACAAAAATTCACAGAATGATGAAATTCAAAACGTTCGAGATAAAACTGGGCTTGGCTACGCTAAGTCAACAATATTTGATAGTTTTTAAATGGAAGTATAGATTGACCAGATGATCTATGCTAGCTGCCAAAAGTGGAACTAATTAACGCGTTTAAAAAAAGATTTAGATTTTTTTCCAGTTTCTACTTGAGATGGGTAAGTTCTGCATTTTGACGGAGGTCTCCGAGACGTGCTTCATTTTAAAAGTTCTTGAGTAGGTAGTTCTTGGAGTAGGTGCCGGGAGCCACTCCTTCCTTCTGAGCCTTGACGATAATTTTGAAAGTATGGAATATAGTTACAAGGATAATAAAGTATGAGCGAATTCTAAAAATTCAAAAACGTCAAATCTCAATGTACTGATGGTTTTGATTTTGTTCTTAAACATATAATGCTGCAGATCTTTCTTACATACTAAATAGCAACAGTCGAAAATGAGACAAATGGTGAACTTAGGTCTGCACCTCCCCAAAGAAAACATACAATCGTTATCATGCATCTCCTTCATACGTAAAGAAGATGAAACGCAATTCATGTCGCCGTAGCCAAGCCGTAATAAGATATATCTGTTTCCTCCAAAGGAAAAAAGTAGTTCTTTGGAGGAAAGAGTCATATTTATTTTGTGTCTCATTTTTTGTCTCACCATTATTTAGTGTGTACGAAAGAGCTACAGTATTATATATAAGTAACATATGTTTATTGCTTTTTTTGCCATCATGGTACTGTAATCGTAGATAATCACGCTAATAATAAAAGCGTCCAATGGTTTCTTCGTCAGATTACACTTTTATCCTGATGAAAGTTATTTATTTTCATTACATTAAAGAAAAAAATATATAATTTCTCACAATAGGGAGCAAACTCTGATAACTTGTCCAATATATTATCAATTTTCATAGGTTCAAGTACCTAAAATAATAACGTCGGACTTCATAAATGAATAAATCGTAAATTAATATATTAATGAAAATATAATATATTAACATATGTAAAAGATATCAAGAGGATGGTGAAATAGCCTCACAGTAAGACAAATAAAAACAAAACCAAACAGATTTTAACGCCTAGGGCCTATTTTGTTGGAAGGTCAAAATATTTCTGCTTTATAATAAAATCCAAATAAATGGAATATTTCTGAACGCATCCGAAAACTAAAACTGTTTTTGAAAGGTGATAAAATACGCTCAAACATATAATTTTTTTTAATGAAAACTTATAAAAGTTTTAAAAATGGCTCACCTTACTTTTTTCTAACTAAAATTACTCATAATGAAAAAAAATAAAAACACACACAAATAGGCAAATGTATTATAAACATTTTCGTCAACTAACTTTTTTGTTGTTTCATGTAAAAGTAATTAATAAAAAATTCCCAAAGTTTCATTAATTTTTTCAAATTGTGATCGGAAACTTGGCTAAGTAAAATGGTCATTTTACTTATTTTGTGGTTAACTTTTAGACGTGAATACAAAGTGTGGTGTTTTCCCTTTCTAACACCGTTTAGATCAGCGATAGGCAATTGGCGGCCCGTGGGCCAGATGTGGCCCGCAAAGTGCTTCCTTCTGGCTGACAGGGAGATTCTCTGAACTAACGATTATTCTTTCCCACCATTCTTGGCACTCCATCGGTCACAATCTATTTTCCCTTACTTTTTAGTTCTTGTGAAGAAAACATAAATGTAAGTTTTTAAGAATGAGCAATGCCTGAGTGGGATTCAATAACATTATAAAGCACTACCAGCTGGTTGGTCGTGATATTTCAATATATGTTATGACCATTAAAATTGTGCTATAAATTATTTCAGAATGTTAAAAATCCAGGGGGGGGGAGAAAAGAAACTTGGCATTATGCGATGCTGCCAGCTGCTAGGCACGACAAGAAGAACAATGGTGAGTCAGAACGATTGAGCAGGTTCACACGCGCACGTGTGACGTCGAAGTTCGCGTGGCCCCTACAAAAAAGTTACATATTTATACAGCCCGCCATCAAAAAGAATTGCCGATCGCTGGTTTAGATCATATTTCTAACCATGATAGTAAGAGAGTCATAATGATTTCTATAAGACCTATATGAGTTGTTCCGAAAAGTGAACAAATTAGCCTGAGGGGTTAAAATGTACAAACTTAATACTAAAAAAATTGTTGTTACTAGTCGAATTGCTTTATTAAGGTGAGGAAGAATTAACGAAACTAATATTTTTTTCGCCGAAAACAGTGATAGCAATAAAGATTTACAAGTGCTGACCTCTATGGGAGTCGTTGAATAATTAATTATCTTTCAACTAAAATGAAATGGTTTGAGACCTAGCTAAATAAATCTTGTTTTGTAATAAAAAATATGTGCTGTTCGCTCATATTTTTCGCTCATATTATAACGCTCATTTCACAAACTGTTTTTTTTACAACCGATCAAACACACTTCATTCATGACTTTTTACACAATTTCTACATTCGGAATATGTCGTATGAAGACGATTTTTATTTGAAAAACGAATATTTCGAATACCATTTAGGCATTTCGAAACTCATCGTTTATACACATCACTAGTACAGAAAAAGCGCGCCAGTCAAACGTCAAACACATTGGATGGTAAATCTATGCTTTGGATTGGACTATGAAATGAACATTGTTATTGCGAAGCTATTGATATTTATAGCATTGTCATCTTTATATTTATAATGTCACCCCCAAGGTGGTAAATAACATTGTGCTAAATCAACAGACGTTCGTGTGTTATTCAAATAAATACATTCTTACTAATGGATTGGCGCCGATACCAATTATTTGTGATGCCTCACGCTGTTCAATTGTTTTTATTATTGTTTAGTCCCTGGATTTGGAATTTGGTGAGTAGAGAACATGAATATTGTGAAATGTCGTAAGGAATTGATATTTGAAATTCGTACACTTGGGTAGGTATTTACAATAAAATCACAGTATTACAATTTTAGAATAAATATTTAATTTAAAAAATATTATATATCTACATGTACACATAAGTCGATATTTGGATCATTCTCTACACATCATAATAAATTGCACCTATATTACGTCTCCCTTAGCAGACATGATCCAAAATCAGTATACATACATGTACACAAAATAACTTGCATATAATTATATACCATATAAGTAATATATATTTATATACGTATAGAATATACATATAGTTTCCAAATAAATACATGTAAATATAAAATTTTTATCACAGTATTTACATAAGTTAAATAAATACAAGAGTTGCTTCAATGTTAGTTAATAAGTTACTTAAATAATTGCTTGGCATAGTGCCATATTCTAAAGAAGTATTCATCCCTTCTTAGGAGAGATCCCCTGGCGTAGCTGCAGATGTCTGCGTCCATGTTGGCCTCTCTCATCCACGAGGTGCTGGTTTCCGTGCTGAAGCCCGTTGGCTCTGTCATCTCCGTCAGCTCCAGTGCTTCCTCCGTGTTGAGTTGGTCTGAAACAGTCAACACCATATTACTTGAGGCCCACACAACACAACCCCTTCGATAAAGGTGCTCCGGACAAAACTATTGTGAGTTTATTATTTAATTTCTTATTGTAGGTAAGATAATAATAATTATTCCTCTTCATAACTCTAGTTTCGGATTTGCCGATTATCAAAATTGCTCACAACAGTTGGGTACCCAAATTAAATAAAAAATCAGATTGTGCAATTCACATGCGGTAGAAGTGAAATCTTCAGAAACCTAAAGTAGACAAGAGTGGGCAGGTTACAAAGCACCGCCTAAAGAGGAGACCGATAGGCTACGAAGCACCACACAAGGAGGAGACCGATTATACTATCATTCTCTCGCACGCTAAATCCTTTAGATGTATGTGTTTGTCTCTTTATAGTGTCGCTATTTTTCGTTTCATTGAGTTTCAAATCATAACGGTGCTAAAGAAGTTTTCACTTCAAAATATTATTTCAGTTAAACTGATATTATCTTAGATTAATATTTATTTATTCATTCATTTTCGGGAAATCAGCATAATAGGGAATAAGAAATAATTAAATTTATAAGAAAGGAAAGTGAAGCCAAAAATTACATTTAGTTTTTTGTTGTTGTCTAATTCTAGCAAAAATAATAGCTTTATTGCTCCCAGACTCAGTGCTAAGTGAAAGTTGCGTAAATAACACCTTCATTTGAAAAATGACAGGTTTTGAATTGTGTTCAACAAAATTGTAATGTGCAATTTTTCACATCTTCGCCATTTTTAGCAAGTCAAAATATTTGTTGGAAAAATATATACTAAATGGTGATGAGTATAAGGCTCCCGAAAGGTTAAAACCGTCTCTTGGTTTATTAACTCATTGTTCCCAAAACACGCCTACAAGATGAGTGTGCTTCTGCAAACCCCACTTCTGGGGCAGAATGTTTGAAAGTTGTATTAGATTTAGTACTGTACCAATGCAGATTTCCAATGTTCGGTACAAAATTAATTCAAGAGTGAGGGTCATTTTCATAGCTTAATAATTCAGGGCCAATGGGTTTAAAATATATGACAATTTTTACCTTGGCAGACAACTACTTTGAAAGGCTCATCAGATTCCAGGGGTTCGCTTTGTCCGACTTCGTTTCTCGCATAAATCCTGATGAGATAGT
The DNA here is from genome assembly GCA_936435175.1 of Glyphotaelius pellucidus. Classification (NCBI taxonomy): domain Eukaryota; kingdom Metazoa; phylum Arthropoda; class Insecta; order Trichoptera; family Limnephilidae; genus Glyphotaelius; species Glyphotaelius pellucidus. The sequence goes on from OW386542.1 coordinate 9,730,827, forward strand.
GGTGATCTTCTTGAAGATCCCTGATGTTGAACTTCTGTGTGGTGGCCGAGACGCGACCGACTTCCATCCACATGGTCTTGCGGGTATCGCGGATGGCAATGTTGTAGCCCAGCAGAGGACAGCCTCCGTCGAACTCGGGCTGGCCCCATTCAATGATGATTGAATTGGGTCCTGTGCTTCTGATCTCAAGTGGGGCAGTCGGCGCTGATGGTACCGCTGCAACAAACACACAAATCATATAACTCAAAAGAAATTCCCCATTGGCTCTCATAAGCAGCAGCTTACTTTGTTTAACAATTAGAGCCCATTCACATTTCCATTTAAAAAATGGACATCGTTTCGTTTAAAAATCGGATGCTCTAGTAGTTCAAGAAATTAAATGGAGCTGTTCATACTTGTCCGACACAATTAAAAAACAGATCCAGCACGTTTTGTCGGAAGGGTAGCCAGCGCAGCTGTTTAAACTGTCGAAACTCGCTCACTATTGGTTTGTATAAAGCTGTTCACACTTGTCGGCTAGTCGTTCCGGCACGAGCCCTACTACACCCCACCCCTCAACCTGCCAGCTCCCAGTCGCAAGGAAACATGCATGCAGCGTCTGAATGATTATCCGATTTTTTGTCATTCCGTTTTTTAAACGGAAGTGTGAAGAAAGCATCTGACATCCGATTTTTTATCATTCCGTTTTTTAAACGGAAGTGTGAAGAGAGCATCTGACATCCGATTTTTTGTCATTCCGTTTTTTAAACGGAAGTGTGAAGAGAGCATCTGACATCCGATTTTTTGTCATTCCGTTTTTTAAAGTAGAAGTATGAAGAGGGCAGTGGAGCGATTATGGTCGAAAAATGGACCACTTTTATTTTTCTGCCATTGATAGTGGTCCAAAATTCGACCACATTTTCCTACCATTTGTAAAACATTTATTGTAATTATTTAAAACGTTTCTATGGCCAGCCATTTATTTTAAAAGCCATTGTAATGCTTTATCTATTATGAACATACATAGATGCCGCAAATTCGAGATTCATAGACTATTTTGGAACAATGTTAAAAATAAATTTTTAAAATATTTTTTTCACGCCGAATTTCTGATCAGCTGTTTACAGTTAAAATTAAGTCCTTTTTATTATCAAGTATCCTACAAACAACATACAGAAATTGAAAATATTCTATGTTGACTCGAATAAGTACCTCTCACGGAGTTTCAAAGTAGCAAACAGTTTTTGTCTCCATGTTAAAATTTGAAAGTATAATTTTTTTAATGTTGGCGAAAAATTTTAAAAATGATCTTTTGGAAATCTCGAACAATCGAGGCAAATTTATTTATTTCGCGTGGTCGCTCCAGTGGTTACCACTGAAACCTGACATTGTATTTTCCCATCATAAAAAGATACATAGATAGTAGCTTGTTTTTAAGAAGACCTTAGCTTACAGAAAGTTGAACTCGTAACACCCGGGGAGAACTATTAGAAAAGTGAGATCTTCTTATAGATATATGATTTGAGATGTTGTTACTTACTGGCATGCTTATGTAGATTTACAATTTCTGACATGGCTGGTAATCCAAGACCAACGGCATTTTCGGCAGAGATTCTAAACATCACATCAGATTTTTCTTTCAGTTTTTCAAATCGGTACTCCAGTACGTTTGCATCGATTGTAGCCACTTTGGTCCATGTTTCGGATGCAGCATACTTGTATTCCAAAACATAACCTAGGGAATTAAAAAAATATATAATTATCACATTCGACTAATTGATTTTGGATAAACTACCTTGTCTATTAAAAAAATAACTTTGCAAAGATTTATCATATTAAAAACATTTTAAGAAAATAAAATGTGCTTTTTTACCGCCCACTGAAGTGCCTACAAGTATTTAAGAAAGATATGTGCACAAGCAGGGCAGGTATGGGAGATACTTAGTACTATACTAGCTTACGATTTAGAAGGCAGATATGGGTACTGCCGCCCCGGGAACCATTTATTGGATAACCAATACCTCTGCCATAGGTCACCCCAAGTGGTTTGGTTTAGCAGGGGTGCCCCAGATCATGGGTGAGGTCTAGGTCTTGGTCAAGGATGCGTCTGCCCATTTACTGCATGGTGGCCGGATCGAGAGAGACTGGTTTGGGGAGGCTTTTTGACCTCTCTAGCTGGACTTTCTCGACTGTGTTGACGCACCTGCCTACCAGCGGTGTGGCGGGCCGGATAAGGAAAGGCCTGTTGAAGGAGACCCTCTGACCTCTCCAGCCGGACTCTCTCGACCCATCGCAATGGGAGGGATGGACTCATATGTCTGTTACTCCTGGAGACACTGATTTCCAGATACCTATACACCCCTCATATCATTTTCCTTCCCAGAACTACCTCTCCTTCCCTTCCTTACAGAGACCCTTCACACAGCATCCCGAAAGATGTCATTCGCGCTGAGAGGAACTGTTTTCCTCAGGGCCTCCTATGTGGGGCTTATGTAAAAAAAGTAAAAAATGTGTGTACTTACCAAGAATAACTGACCCACCATCTAGAAGAGGTTTGGACCATTGTACAGTAGCACTTCGAGATGTTGTGTCTGATATTATCACATTTACTGGAGCAGATGGAGTGGCTGAAATCAAAAACAAATTAATGAATACACAAAAGTATTAAAAAATATACTTCTATATTAATATAGCACAAGGCTCCATAAAGTCTGCTAAGTCTTGTTTGCGTTGCCCCTTAATTTCTAGGACTATATAAAAATGTAGTTAAGTAATGAGATTTATCTTTCAGTAAAGTAAAATGAAATTTTGTGATAAATAATATGTTTAATTTTTACAGGTGTTTAGCCAATACGGTGTAACTTGATGATCCCTTAAAATAAATAGCTTAAACTTACATAAAGTCACTCCAACAGTTATATGATCGTCAACTATGTAAGGAGAGCTTTGACCGACTTCATTGCAAGCTATTATTTTGAAAACATATGACGTTCCCTTCTTCAAATTGTCTATGAACAAGAATGTAGTTTTGCTCGATCCAACTGACTTCCATGTTTTCTTGTTCAGTTGTTTGATTTCTATCAGATATTCTGTGATCTCGGTGCCACCATTATTCTCCGGTGGGTACCAAGAAATAGTCATGGACGACTCGGTCATGGCACTCACATTCAGTGGGCCGAGGGGTGGAGAGGGGACATCTGTATTAAGGGTACATTATGTTAGCAAATACATTAAACAAAATTATAATATTATTTACATTTGGATTATTGTTATATGGTAGTTGTGATATTGTATCTGTAAGAGGCGGTTTTCCATATTGACAATACATATTTCCAATTGCGGTATTTAGAATGCTTCCTGCATTATTTATTACATTTTCTGCTGTGCTGTATGTCGACGACATGTGTTACGTGATAAAACAAGAATAATTATGTAAAATAACTCGCTTGAGATAGTAAAATATGGGAAATTTGACAGCTGTTAGTGAAAACACAAAAAGAAAGTGCTGGTGTAACACTAGTAAAACATAAAACAATGAAGGATTTGTTTATAATAAACAACACAATTAAAATCTCACCATGGACAGGTCTTATCACCACAGGTTCACTCTCCAGGGCTTCAGAGTAACCCACAGGGTTCTGAGCCATCACCCTGAAGAGATATTCGCAGTTTTCGTTCAGTTTCTGGATGCAGTATGTTATCACATCCTTGTCCACGTCTGCCACCCGGGTCCAGACTTGTTTCTCTGGGTCTCGTTTCTCAATGGCATATCTAGTCAATGCTATTCCACCGTCATCCTTGGGAGGACTCCATTCAATCATTACTGATTCATTGTCAATTCCCTTAACAATTACTGGACCCTCTGGTTTACTTGGTTTATCTGTTTTCAGAAAAAGCAGTATTAAAACATGCAAATTGTCTGTCATTTCATACGCTTTGGTTTAACAAGCTCTATAATAATTTTAAAAATGTTTAAAGAGTATTTCCCATGAATTATTATTAATAATTGATTTAGTAATTAGGGACAAATAAATTAAATAATGCTTTATTTATTGAATATAATCCTACAATTAATATAATATTGATGGGGGAAAGGCAGAATGACTAAAAGCCGTACAGCTGGAAAAAAATGGCTTAAGCGCCATACAGCAGTATGCCACTTAAGCCCTTTTTTTTTCCAGTTGTGTGGTTTGTTAGTCATTCTGCCTATCCACCGTCGATATATTCCCTTTCGTCACCTGTGACGCAACTGCAATTAGCATTCACATTAGGTACTCAAATAGAAAATACTTTAAACTGGAGCGCTTTTTGCCACAATATGGCACTGATTAAAAAACCTCGGATTGCTTTGCTGCCAATTTTGGCAAATTTTCCCTTATTTGTAAGTAATTAAGTAGAAGTTTTAATTAAAGAATTAATAAATCATAATGTTAGAACAACATTGATGTTATAAAGTAATAACTTCTAGGATATTTAAATACATAGTAAGTTGTACAAGTAAAAGTTAAATACATAGTTTGTTGAACTGTTTCTGCCACTTTGGTGCCTATTGCTTTTGCTAATGCTACGTGCTTCAGTTTGTCCAGGAAACAGCATCAGGAAAGCTTTTTTGATGTTCAAATTCAAATGTATTAATGCGTGTAACACTTCAAAAGTAAGTAAGTAAATGCCATAAGCCATAGGCGACCCAGTGGTTGCAGAAGGTCAGTAATAAACTATGGATAGAGCTAGATTTTATTTTCTAAAAATGTCTACAGTCGTCAAGTGAAAACTATTACGTGACCAACTTTACTTTACACATATTTCTGATGCTTTTATGTTAGGGATGTTATAATATTTCAAATAGTTTTTAGATCTCGTAGATTAATTCATATACATCTAGGTAAAACACCAATAATTAATATAATTCTGGGTTGACATGTTTAAACAAATAGAACTTTTTTATATTTCATTCATAGTTCGTTTGTTTTAAACACTTTCGATATTGTAATACCATTTTTTTCAACCTGTAAGTATATAATGATTATAGCGAGAAGAAAGTTTACAATATTGAACACAAAAATTAGATATTGTTTTACCAATTCTATCGGGGCTCTTTGATTTACTTCGCCTCTCGTTGTTATCTATAATATAGGAAATATTTGTGTGTTCTGAATAAATCATAATTAAAATCATTTGTTGATAATGTTTGCTTGGTTGTATATGTAGGTATACATTTATCTTGCAATTTCTTTTTAATTTTGTAAATACACCGTGTTTTGCTTCATTAAGTATTGTAGAAAGTCCTAACTTGTTGAGTTGAAAGTTTTCATGATTAATGTAATGGTGAGTGCAAAGTTCTTACCCAATACTCGGAGAGATATTTCCACTTCATCACGGCCGACGAAGTTCTCCGCGGCTATTGTGTACTTTGCAGAGTGTGATCTCTTACTGGATGCAATTGATATGGTGGAAGAGTATTCTTCATAGGTTATTTCCAACTCTTTAGTAGTTTTGATCGAGCTGTTGTTTTTCAGCCATTTGACGCTCGGTTTTGGATATCCCTTGATATTAGCAAAAACGCTCCATTTGGAGCCAACATTGACCGTCTGTGATATCAGACGATCTTCAATACTAATCTTGGGCTTTTCCTCAACAGACAAGCTGCATTTAGTCTCCACCGAGCCAAGGCTATTGGTGGCCTTGCAGGAGTACACCCCGATGCTCTCCACGATTGTGCTGTGGATGGTCAGTGACGCAGTCCTGTTCTCGTAACTGAGGTTGGTCTTGATGCTCTTGCCATCCTTATACCATTCCACAGTTGGGAGTGGAACCCCTCTGAAGAGACACGAGAGAGTGATGGTTTGCTCCAATGTACACGTGATGTCTTGAAGGGCTTGCTGTACACTGGGTGCTTCATTTACTGCCAAACGTTTTATCAACACTTCCACACTGGCCTCCGATGGCTTACTTGCTCCTACCTCATTGTGAGCAGTTACTCTAAATAAGTAATAATTATCGGCAGATAACTTTCTCACAGTATAAGACGTGTTCTTAATATCTGTTATTTTCTTCCATCTAAAATAAATAGAAATATTTTATATTAACATGGTATTGATGTTTGAAGGGCACAAATAGAAACATTAACAGATGGTAGGTAGGTTTGTGAAGGTGAAACTGTGGATAGGTATTGTTGTATGTTTCGTGAACACCTCACTAGGAAAACCTGTGCTGAGGTGTTTACGTGTTTATTTATGTTTATGTATGACAAGTATTTATGTGTTGTAATAGAAAGTTGGTGGTATTTTATGATCCTGCTCTAAACCTACTTTGAATAAAATAAAATATTGTGTGCTATTTATTAGTAACTGAGTCAAAATGACTCATTCTCAGCTAAGGCAGTAGCTCTGGTCAAGACTTACGCAGTGTCCTTTTTATTGCGGTATTCCAAGGTGTAAGTAAGGGGTGATGAGTTTCCATCGAATTCAGGTTTCTGCCAATGAAGTGTGACAAAGTCATCTCCCACTTCCAAAGGTTCCGGGACACCTGGCTTATCAGGGCATTCTAAAATAATACTCTTGGTTAGATTATGTTTCTTAGGGTGAAGGATAACCATAATAATAATAAAAATAATAATTATGAAATTCACGATCTATAAATTATGATCTAAAAACCTACCCAAAACAAGCAACTCAATGTCAACTTGTGCTGCTCCACAATTATTTGAAAGGGACAAATTGTATGATCCGGAATCAGATCTTTGCAGTTTTTTCACAGTGAGTGTTGCGAATTCTTCATGTAATGTTATTTCTGTTCTTTGGTCCTTTTTCAATACTCTACCGGTAACGGTCCATTCATCCTTTGGCTTGGGTAATGATGAATATTTAACAGTGAAAGTGACATCTTTGCCAAATTCTACTCTGTATATTTTTTCATAATCAAGTATTCTTGGTGCAGACTCGACAACTGAAAATGAAAATTAAATTTAGAAATATTTCTTTAGGGTGAGAGGATAATCACACAAAAAAGAAAGTAGTAATGAAAGACAATGTCTACATAAAATATTTATATATCACCTTCAATGAATAGTTTGCAGGTGGTTTTCACACTATTGAGTTTGCAAGTGTAGCTAGATTGATCCTTCTCTGTAACATTGCGAATGAGTAAAGTTCTTTGTACATTGACCGAGGTAATGGTGTAGTTGTCAGATGGATGTATTTGTTTTCCATTCTTGAACCATTGCACTTCCAGGTCATCGGCAGGAACTTGCACGGTGAGGGACACATCTGAGTTGATGGGCGCCGTGAGCGACTCAGGCAGCTTCAGGGTGAAGTCTGCTGCCAGGTCCTCTACAGTCAGGTTGGCAATGCATACATCATTTCCTACTTTGCAACTGTATTCTCCCATATCATCCAGTGTACAATCATAAATTTTAAGTTTTTGTTTCTTTCCATCTATGCTTAACTGGATGTGATCAGAAAACTGTATTTCTGTACCGTTTTTAAACCATCGCACCAAGGCATCCCCTTTAGTGAGTTCTATCTCAAATGTAGCCTTCTCGCCCTTGGATATCTTGATATTCTTCATCCGGCTTGTTATTTCAGGTGGCAATTCCACAACTGTCACTTCAGCTGAGCAAGCTTGGTCTCTTAGGATACACGAGTATTCTCCTTCATCATGAACTGAAGAGTTTCTAATCAATAGTTTCCTTAGGTTGCCCTTATTTTCAAATTCATATTTCTTCTGTTTATGTTTAATGATCTTGCCATCTTTTTGCCAAACAACATCGGCCGTCTCTGAAGATATTTCTACCTCAAGAATAGCAACCTCTTTTTCTTTAACTTCAAAGTCTTGCAACTTCCTAGTGAACTCAGGAATTGTTTCCTTTACGAGAAGGTATGTGTTGGTTTCTTGACCTTTCACAACACATTTTATTTTACCTGTATCTGTAATTTTAGTTTTCTTTATTCTTAACTTATGTATTCTTCCTTCTTGTATTATCTCTCTGTGGTCCATTCCACTAATTTCTTTGTCATTCTGATACCATTTAGTGGAGACTGTATGTGATGTTTCACATTCTAAAGTAACAGTTTCACACTCATCTACTTCATAAGTCTTATTGAGATTTCTGACAAAAGTAACTTTCTCCACATCCACTGTCACTTTGGCTCCGTGGGAAATCTTGCCTGCCAGATTAGATGCTATACATTTATAATCTCCGGAATCGATTTCAGAATCAGCATTTTCTATTTTGAGAGCTATGTTCTCACCGTCAAACTGCAAATTCACCCTACTGGTAGACTCTAGAACTTTGTTATTTCTTAGCCATGTTATTATTGGAACTGGGTTGCCAATTACTTTAGCTGTTAACACAATAGTGTTTCGCTCGGGAACCGAACATTCTTGGAAACGTTCAACAAAAAGTGGTGGTTCACAATTTTCTTGAGTTGGTTCTGAAATTATAATTTTTTTTTTATTGGGACTGATTAAGGAAAAAAGATTTCATGCTTTGTTAAAAATTCACATCCTACCTACCACAGTATGCAGGTACATAAATGATATTATTAACACTACAAAAATCGAAAAACATATATTAATTTTTAAATATTACCTTCAATAGTCAAAAATGCGGATGTCTCAGCACTGCCTTCACTGTTGACAGCTTTTACGGTGTAAACTCCATCATCCGTTCCCCTTTTAGGACCAATCAGTGTTAAAATGTGAGTATCTCCATCCGATTTGGTAGATAATGTTTTAATGGCCTTTTTGTTTTTGAACCAAGATATTTTTGGTGTTGGGTTTCCAACTATTTGTGTGGTAAGTACAACGCTTTCTCCCTCTCGGATTGTTAAGTTTGTGAATGGCTCAATTACTTCAGGTTTCTCTTTCTTCCCTGTTTTAATTTTAAGAATTATTGGTAGGGACGCCTCTCCTTCTCTATTGACCGCGGCAACTTCGTAAGTCCCTTCGTCGGCCTTTTTGACATTGTCAATTTTCAGAACACTACAATACATATGCATGTCGGACTCTGTTGCTATAGTAACTCTGTCATTGGGAACAATTTTTTTCCCAGCGTATAACCAAGTAATCTCAGGTTCGGGAACAGCGACAAGTCGACACTCCAAGAATATTTGTGTCCCCTCATCGACATACTGTGCTCTGGGTTTCTTAGAGAATGTTGGTGGGATTCCTTCTAATATATCTGCTAGAGAGGACTCCCTCGATAAGCTCTTTCGTGATAAGATCGTCATCTCGGAGCCATGGTCGGAAAGTGGTGCTTCCACCACGAGCTCTGTGGTGCTGGATGCAAAGCCAGCTGCGTTCTTGGCCACACATGTGAATGTGCCAGCATCTTCTGGGAACACTTCCCTTATGATAAGAGTTGCTACATTGTCATCATCGTAGTATATCTGGAAATCTTGCGATGGCTTGATAATGGCGGTTTGCCTAAACCAAGTAATTTGTGGCCTTGGGTATCCTTCAACTTGACACTCAAATTGCACTGTATAGCCATCAGGTGTGTGCTTGGGGCGCAACTTTTCAATAAATCTAGGAGCCACTGCAATTTCTTCAGCCGAAGGTTCTGTAATAAAGTAGTTATATAACTTAACTGTGAACAATATCTGTAGTCCTGTGATTTTCTCAATGTTGCGCAATGCTTTTTTAATTGTTATGTAACTCCTCACAAGAGTGCTTCTGTCTGCATAGTGTAAAGACAGAAGAACTAGATCGCCACCCGGTTGGGTAGCGTTGTGGTTGTGAGGCAGGTTAAGGTAGGGGCCTTAAGCCGCCGCTATCCGAATTTCTACCGATTTCTTACATATCTCCCTTAAACATTTGAAGTTTTTAAGCTCTTAAAAAATATATGTTATTTTTGAAGATAATATCTAGATACGTTCCACGCCGAAACGCAAATTATATGAAATTTTAAACGAGTCATGTTTTATTAAGCATTTTCACAATTTTGCTTCAATTTTATCATTGAAAATATTAGCGCGCTCTGTCCAACATTCGTAATTACATATCTCTCCATCTTCTTCTTTTTGAGCCGGGAAGCGTCGCCTTAAGAAACTTCAGCCAATTTTGACTGATAGTGAATCTAGAGAGTCATACATTGTAATTAACACATTTGGTACTTACTTTCAAACACAGGCAACTTGTCAATTTTTTCATTGAGTTTCTTTTGCAAGTATACGGTATAATTAGCTTCATCCATGACGTACTGAGCTGGAACCCAACCCTTTTCCTCGGTTAAGTGCTTTTTGACAAACCACCAATCTTGGTTATGTGTTTCTGCAAACAGATGTAAATTTTATGATGAAGGAAGCAAAAAATAATGGATGAGAATATATGGATCCTATAAGCAATACAAAATTGAGATAAGCAACACCTGAAATCTTCTTGAAAAGTGAAGTGAAAAGAAGAAACTAAGTCTTCTTTGAAAAGCTTTTTTCTTAAGGAAGAATTTCAATATCTTAAATACCGGTATATTTAAAAAAAAACTTTTATAGTATTTTAGCAAGTACGCATAAATGTATGTAGCACAGAAATCAACTGTCAATCTCACAGATTTCCTGGAGATACTGGATACTATGGAGATAGATATATATTTTAAATTATGTATGTCATCTGAACTCATCTTGAGGGTTCAGAAATATGTTGATTATTAAATAATACCTTATGTTGTTGATGTACAGGGTGTAACACCACAAAGGATTTTAATCAGTGATTCCTAAGCATATTATTTGGAGTAAAAAATATACTTTCTGTTCAATGATGTTTTTTTTAGATTAAAAACAAAAAAATATTTTTCCATCACACTTCGTCACTGATCACACTGCTACACATCGCTTCGGATCACGTGATACGCTCTCTGTCTCGTCTGTTACCGTGCTGCTGGAATGAGATGGAGTGCACGTGACCCAGTGGCGACGTGTGATTTTTTTTTTATTGAAGAAAAATATCATTGGACACCAAAATAACATCAAAATTTTTACCCCAAATATGCCCAGGAATCGCGGGTTAACATTCTTCGGGTATGTGCTGTTATACCCTATATATTAAAATTTAACTGTTTATAAATATTTTACTACATTCAAATGCTATTCAGTTGTAATAAGGTTTACCGCATCTTTGAATTATACTCAGGATCCATAAAAAATAACTGAACCCTGGAAATGTATTATTTCTATGAATATGCAGTTAGTTCTGTTTTACACAGTCTTTTTTTAAATCCGATTTTGATTTAACATGATCAACAAGCATAATGGTGTACATTCTTTTTAGAATCCTAGATTTTCCAACCCCCGTTCATACTCTACCCAATAATAGTGTAGGAATAAACTTTTTTACATCCTGGAGTGATTTTAATACAATAGAATTATATTTTTATTTTTATTTTATATATTTATTTTTTTAGGTATCTGATTTATGTATGTACAATTGTACATATATGTATAAATTATAATTTTTAATTCTTAATTTTTTTTCCTTTACACACGAGTGGTCACACTCTCGTAAAGTTTATATATTATATACATACATATGTTGGTGCAGTTTCTGATCTGAGTGTTGCATGTTAATGTTTAATGAAAAAAAAAAAAAAACAAGAAAATATCTTGCATTTTCCTGTACATTATGAAATATAAAAGTATTTAATTAAGCCCCAACTACACTACTCGCTTCGACGAAGTCCTCGAGGAAGTTAGCCGAAGTTAAAAGCGCGTGTCTACACATTCGTGCAACTTCGCGAGGAACCCAGTTTTTCGGGGTCTGCGCGCTAGGCAACATGGACATTCAAGTGGCAGCTACTGTTGCAATGTGCACTCTCGCGTGTTATAACTACATGGAAATTCATCATACATTTTTTACCTATATGTACTTATTGATGTAATTTAGCACTTCATATTACCTTGTATGTATATATTTACTTTTATATTATTTATATCTTATATCATGTTAAATATATTTAGAAATTATGTAAAAAATTGCCTTTCAAATGTATGATAATGAGATCAAATGTATGGTAATGAGAAAAAATAAAGGAAAAAAAAAATATATATTTATAGCTGTGTCTTGCAGCCAGGCGAATCTAGGTAAAGGGTTATTAAGCCTCGTAGTTTGCTTCTGGTTTGAGACTAATGGAGTTAGGGTTACATTAGAGTTATTTACTGAAGAAACATTATGAGCTGGTCTATATACTTCATTACATAAAATGCGTATCATTGAAGAGTTTTGAAGTACATTAGCGTTTTATTTTGATTTTTGGATAAAAATGTATTGACCTTCATTAGATATGATATTGGCGGTTCTGAAAATGCCTCTGATTGAAATGTTTCTATGAACAAAATAATTTGTTCCTGTGATCACTGTGTGCCAGCCATTGTTTATCACGTACAGTCATTGTGACGCCACGCACGCACTACTATCAATGACGACATCTCGACGGGGACTGGAGTAAGCCGAGTAGTGTATTCAGTCGCATCGTGTTCGAACTTCGAAACACTTCGGGTCCTTTGACTCGGGCGCATTTACCGACAATTATCGGAAGTTGGACGAGGCGAAACTAAGTTGCACAAAGTGATGTGAAGTTCGTTTCTACACTATTGCATTCGATTAACCTCGATCAACTTTGCGAGTAGTGTATTCGGGCTTTTAAATTTATGAGAATTTTTAAAATATTTTTGAATGCAGAATTTATGTACCTTAAAAGATAATAACTTCTAAATGCATGTTTGGTGATCTATATGAAAATATATTTTTTTGAATTTACATATGCATGATATATGAATGCAAATATTATCTTTTATTGGAATTCCTTTTTATTAGTCTAACGTAAAATAATCTGACTACAATGCATTTAGGAAGTGTTCGGAAAAACTAACAGGAATTGAAGCTGCAATTATCAGCAATGATGGCTGGCAAAATGATGATGTGAATTGGGTTTATCCAATCTATCAAAAGGGTTCAGTTATTTTTCCTGAATGTAATTCGTAGATGCGATAAATCTTATTGTAAATGAATAGGGTTCGAATGTAATAAAATGATAAAATTAATGAAAAGTGACTTAAATGGAGTTGTAAAATACACACCCAGTATGTAGAGCCTCTCGCCCTCGACCAAGTTGATAGCTTCGGGTGTTTCTGCCACATAAGAGTAGACAGCGAACACTATGTCTCCTTCTCGTATATCCATGTCGGCAGTATCTGTATAATGTAGGAACATATTTATTTAAGAATTACTGCTTTCAATTATTGATTCTTGTATACATAAAAGAAAAGTAAAGAACTATAATATTAAGTTACCTTCAATAACGTTAGCTTCCCGTGCTATGCTCATCGATGCTGCCTCTGTAAATACGCAAGTCAATAAATTAGTTTAACATGTATTTCTTGCATCTAAATTATTCAAAGTGAAATTACCCAAAACAAGGAAATAAAAAAGATTCGTTCATTATAATTTATTTCAAAATATTAATTAAGCAAGTAGAGTGAGTAACCTTGGTCGAATGCTGGTTTTGGCGCTGGTCTCTTCTTCGAAAGTGTCAAATTATCTTCGTCGAATATTTGTGAAATTTTTCGAGTAGGTTTTATGCCTAACATTATTTCTTCTTCATGTTCATTAACCTGGTATTTCTTTTCTTGTTTTTTCTTTTTTAGTACCATTTCAATATTGTGCTCCTCGGATTCTGACTCACTCAGTATAATTTCGTCGACAAAAGGACCATTGTCTTCTACTTCTTTTGTTACTTTAATGGATGTTTCTCCGGTTTCTTCAGAATACGATGGCTGAATTCGGTTTTTAATTTTGATTTGACTAGACAATGATACATCTTCTTCATTATTCATTTCCTGTTGCGCTTTAATATCAAATGATACTTCATCTTCATCTTGGATGTTATAACTCTTTTTCTTCAAATTCAATTTCACGCTTACATTGTCTGGTTCATCAACTGGGGCCCTAATAGTGACTGTTTCTTTGGCTTCACCGCTGTCTGTTTTCTTGGGTTTCTTTCTTAATTTAATTTCTTGAGATGTGTCCTCTTGTTCGGTTTTTGCAAGTTTCAAATTAAATTGATCGTCATCTTCAACAATTTCTTGTTCTTCAGTCACAATTTCAGTCTGATCTTCGTCAATAACTGGCCTTAATTGAATAGATGTCTCCTCAGACTGCTCATTGAATATTGGTTGCTTTTTAGGTTTCAATATAACTTTTCCTGAAAGAGAAATCTCTTCTTCTGCATACGAATCTAATTTAATTTTGAACTCTTGCTCCACATCTTCCTTGGATTTGCTACTTTTAGGCTTAAATGTAACTGTGTCTGGCTCTTCATCTTCCTTAGGTTTAGTGATTTTAGACTTCAACGTGACAGTGTCTGGCTCTACATCTTCTTTGGGTTTGATGATTTTAGACTTCAATGTGATAGTGTCTGGCTCTACATCTTCCTTAGGCTTAATGATTTTAGTCTTCACTATTATAGTGTCTGGTTCTTCATCCTCCTTGGGTTTTTTTACCATAGGTTTCAATATAACCGTATCTGGTTTAATCTCCTCAATTGGTTCATTCTCCTCATCAATTTCTTTATTTTCCTCAACCACAATTTCTTCATCAATTTCTTCTGAGACGGGAACAATTTTTATAGATGCTTCTCCCGATTCTTCAGTAAACTTTGGAAGTTTTTGTGATTTGAGTTTCACCTTGCTAGACATTGAAATTTCTTCTTCAGCATAACTGTCTAGATGGATTTTAAACTCCTGTTCTACATCTTCTTTAGTTTTAGTGCTTTTTGGTCTAAAAGTAACCGACTCTGGTTCCGTTATTTCCACAATATTTGGTGTGGAAACTTTTCTAATTGGCTTTAGTTTTTTTATGGTGACTTCTTCTTCTTCGTGTATTTCTGATTGTTTTGGTTTTTGACGAGGTTTAAGTTTCACACTAGCAACACTTTCTTCTTCAATATTTGTAGGTACATCTTCATTTTGAATGGCTGGTTTAGTTATTAATATTTCATCGCTAGCCACATCCTCTATCTTTTCCTTCTTTTTCCTCTTAATCTCTACACTTGCATTTTCTTCTTCTGTTGAACTTTTCTTGGGGAGTATTATTAAATTTTCGACTTCTTCTTCTTCTTTTTGACGAGGTTTCAATTTCAAGTTAATGCTTTCTTCTTCAACACTGATTTCTTCCTTTTGAAGGACTGGTTTGATTATTGCTGTTACGTCCCTAGCAATATCTTCTTTCTTATCTTTCTTTTTCCTCTTAATCTCTACACTTGCATTTTCTTCTTCTGTTGAACTTTTCTTGGGAAGTATTATTAAATTTTCGACTTCTTCTTCTTCTTCTTTTTGACGAGGTTTCAATTTCAAGTTAATGCTTTCTTCTTCAACACTGATTTCTTCCTTTTGAAGGACTGGTTTGATTATTGCTGTTACGTCACTAGCAATATCTTCTTTCTTATCTTTCTTTTTTCTCTTAATCTTTACACTTGTATTTTCTTCTTCTGCAACTTGCAATTTGGGCTTGATTGTTGCAGTTGCAGATTCCTCTGGTTGTTGTTCTTCTAGTTTTGGGACTGGAATATCCTCCTTTGTAAGAGGCTGGGTAGATATGATATTTTTATAATCGATGCTGGGTTTTTCTAATTTCACTTCATCCACTTCCTCACGGATAGCCTCTTCAACCTCAAATACATCAGTATTCATTTCAGTATTAGTTTCAGTTGTAATAACATGTTCATTTTCTAATAGATTGAATGCAATTTTCTTTGGGGATATTGAGAAATCAGATATTTTGTCAACAGATTCCATTACAAGTGGTACACCCTGCTCAAGTGTTTCTAAAGTATCAATATTAGCATTAATTTGTTCAAATGTTTGAGGTTGTTTAACAATGGGAGTTACAGATGATGTGGGTTCTTCGAGAATATTATCCTGTATAGCTAGGTGTTCAGATGGCTTATCACTGTCTAAAGACTCTATTACAATGCTTGTCAATGGTTCTTCTCCATCTAGTTCTGTTGTGGTTATTTCGGTTATTTCATCCCTTGCACCTACTTTTTGTTTAATCACACGCTTTTTAACCTTATCCACTGGTGGCTGTGGTTTGGTTGGCTTTATTTCAGGACCTTCCGTTCCGGTGATCGGTGAAAGGGTCAGGTCGTAATTTTCTACATTTTCAGTGTCATCAATAACAGGTTTTTTATCAAATGGCTTCAAATTAATTTTTTCAATTTCTTCTACTATAGGAGATGGAGTTGGTTTTCGGAATGTAATATTTTCTTCTTCTTCAGGTACAGGTACTTTAGGAATACCCTTTTTAAGAACGCTTGGTATGGTTTCTGGTGTTTTCTTTTTCTTTTCTGGTCGAGTATACTTTTCAGTATCTTTATTACTCTCGGGGATATCATCATTTTCTGGGATTCTTTCATATATTTCTTTATCAATTTTGTTCATATCAAAATCTAGACTTGGAATTTCATCGAATTCTGTTGGTTTTTCCGGAATTTTGACCACCTTTACTTCGATCTCTTCATCATTTATTTTCTTGGTCACAATATCACATTCTTCTTCAGGGATCTTAGACACAGGAATTTTCTTGAGCGTTATCGTTTCATCAGTATCGTCTTGGTTAGGAATTATCCCCTTTTTAATTGTGAATTGCCTTGGCTCTTCAATTTCAGCATTTTTCACATTTACACCCTCAATTTTTCTAACTTCAGGAAGTTGAAATTCATTTGTTTTTACAATGTCTTCAATAGTGAAACTGGGCTTTTCTAATGTTGTTATCTCAAAATCTGGCAGCTGCACAGGTTTATATTGCTTTCTTTTAATTTTCAATGCTTCTTTGGTGTTCCTTGACAGAATACCAACATCTTTCATAGATCCAATAAACGTAGTAACACTATGCAATTCTGCAGGCGGCCAATCACTAACGTACTTTATTCTACTTTTAAGTAAAATTTTCGGAACCGTTGTAGCTTTCACTTCCTGCTTTTGAGATCTGGGAGTCTTACTTAATTTGACAAGTGCGAATGAAGCTATTTCAGAGGTGTCAGTGACTTGAATTTTCTTTGCTATCTGTTGCTTATGTTCTATTTTACATGGGACCAGACCCATTTTTGTCAATTTTTTTGTGTCAAAAGTAGATTTTTTTCTCTTTATATTTATTGGACTATCGACAGGTTCAATATAGTATTCGTTTTCAATTATGACTGATGTCATCAAGTCATCTTCAAGATCATACGATGTTACTGTCTCAATTTTCTCTTCACGTCCTTTTTTCTTTTTCGGGACCACTTTTTTCACAATTTTACTTATTGAAGATTCTTCTAATGATTTCGATGGAATAATTTTTTCTATGATTTTTTCATTTTCAGGGAAAATTTCTTCAATGTTTACAGCTTCAGAACACTCTGGAAGAACAAGTTTTTCATCATCTTCAAATTCTATTGTTGATCTTTCATTAACCTGTGAATTTAGTTCTTCGATATTGGATTCATATTCTTCGATGCTGATGTTATCATAAGTAGGTGAAATTTTTTCTGGTTTAACATCTTGATTATCATCATCCCACATTTCTTCAATTATTACATCACCATTATTCTTATCACCTGGGGAATACTCAGATGCAGTTTTCTTTCCCTTTTTCCGTAGAATTGTTCTTTTAGTAGTAACTTTCCTTGCATCTCTTCCATCGGGTGATCGTTCAAACTTGGTCACAATTTCTTCTGTTTTCTCATTGTCTGATGACTGAGGTGATGTTATATCATCAGTCGTATGCATGATTTCAGTTATATTATCTTCATCTCTTAAGGTTTCATCTTGTGGAGTGTCTAGAATTGGGCAGAAATAGTATTAATTCTAAAAATCCATAATTATTTTTTAAGAGTAACATATCTTGTAATAATAAAAATGAAGTGTATACATACGATGAATTCAGGCAGATCTTTCTATAACTGGAAGGTTTTATATTTAAAAAAATAAAGTGTGTATATGTTAATATTTTACCTTGAGTAATAATTTCGTGTGTGTATTGTTCTGATGTATTTGGAGCTTGAGGTTGAATAATTTGGTCAAATGGTAATGTAGTATCTTCAGTGAAGATAGTTTTGTTGAGTGTAGGGTGAAGTTTTTCCAAAGATGGTTCTGTGTTCAACTGATCTAGTGGATTGATGATTTCTGAAATGTTTGTAATAGACTGAGTACCAATTGCAGACACAACCACATAATCTTCAACAAGTGTAAAACATGAACTGACAAGTGTCAGATTAGGTATTTTTAACTCACCAACTACCTCAAGCTCTGATTCTATTAACTCAGACTTGGAACCTTGTTTCTTCTTCACAGTACGTTTCTTGACAATTTTTTCTTCCTCATTTGGTTCACAAACATCTCCGAACACTTCCTTAGGAACAACTGATTGGATAAAATCTTGTGTTTTTAATTTAATGAGCTTATCTTCAGGTTGTGTGTCCTCCGCAATATTTTCCATAATAATGATAGATGATAGTGGTTCACTATCATCATCAAGCGTTTTTACAATTTCAGTGACTTCTTCCTTGGGACCATGTTTCTTCTTGATAATGGGTTTCTTGATAGTTTTGATTGTTGGTTTTCTATCTTCTTTCCTTGTTTCTTCTGGAATTTCTTCAACCTTTATAGAAGTGTCTTTGATAGTTGGTTGTGTTTCAAATTGAACAACCTTTTCTTCTGGAAGGGTTTCTTCAATAATATTTTGTGTAACAATTACCGATGTTTGTGGTTCGTTACCATCTTCAATAGTTGTAACAATTTCTGTAATCTCTTCTTTAGGGCCTTGCTTCTTCTTAATAATGCGTTTTTTGATAATTTTGTTTAAAGGCTTGCCTTCTTCTGTCCTTGCTTCCGTTACTGTAACTTCTTCTGGCATCTCTTCAACAGTTACACTAGTGTCTTTGACTAACTGTTTTTCAAATGGAATAATCTTTTCTTCTTCTATGATGACATTTTGTGTGATAATAACAGATGTTTGCGGCTCATTGTCATCTTCAATGGTTGTAACAATTTCGGTAACCTCTTCTTTAGGGCCTTGCTTCTTTTTAATAATACGTTTTTTGATTGTTTTTGTTGAAGGTATGCCTCCTTCTGTTCTTGTTTCAGTTACTATAATTTCTTCTGGCATTTCTTCAACCGTTACACTAGTGTCTTTCACTACCTGCTTTTCAAGTGTAATAATCTTTTCTTCTGGAAGGGTTTCTTCAATGATATTTTGTGTGACAATTACAGATGTTTGTGGTTCATTATCATCTTCGATGGTTGTAACAATTTCTGTAACCTCTTCTTTAGGGCCTAGTTTCTTCTTAATAATGCGTTTTTTGGTTGTTTTGGTCGATGGTTTGCCTTCTTCTGTCCTTGTTTCAGTAACTGTAACTTCTTCGGGCATTTCTTCAACTGTTACTCTAGTCTCTTCGACGACCCGTTTTTCTAATGGAACAACCTTTTCTTCTGGAAGGGTTTCTTCAACGACATGTTGTGTAACAATTACAGAAGTTTGTGGTTCATTATCGCCTTCGATGGTTGTGACGATTTCCGTTACCTCTTCCTTTGGACCATGCTTCTTCTTGATGATGCGTTTCTTGATTGTTTTTGTTGAAGGTTTGCCTTCTTCTGTTCTTGTTTCAGTTACTGTAACTTCTTCTGGCATTTCTTCAACTCTTACTCTAGTCTCTTCGACGACCCGTTTTTCAAATGGAACAACCTTTTCTTCTGGAAGGGTTTCTTCAACGACATGTTGTGTAACAATTACAGAAGTTTGTGGTTCATTATCGCCTTCGATGGTTGTGACGATTTCCGTTACCTCTTCCTTTGGACCATGCTTCTTCTTGATGATGCGTTTCTTGATTGTTTTTGTTGAAGGTTTGCCTTCTTCTGTTCTTGTTTCAGTTACTGTAACTTCTTCTGGCATTTCTTCAACCGTTACGCTAGTTTCTTCGTCTTTCTCTTTTTCAAATGGAATAACCTTTTCTACGTCTTCAATTACGTTTTGTGTAATAATAACAGATGTTTGTGGTTCATTATCATCTTCGACGGTTGTGACAATTTCTGTAACCTCTTCTTTAGGGCCTAGTTTCTTCTTAATAATGCGTCTTTTGGTTGTTTTGGTCGATGGTTTACCTTCTTCTGTCCTTGTTTCAGTAACTGTAACTTCTTCGGGCATTTCTTCAACTGTTACTCTAGTCTCTTCGACGACCCGTTTTTCAAATGGAACAACCTTTTCTTCTGGAAGGGTTTCTTCAACGACATGTTGTGTAACAATTACAGAAGTTTGTGGTTCATTATCGCCTTCGATGGTTGTGACGATTTCCGTTACCTCTTCCTTTGGACCATGCTTCTTTTTGATGATGCGTTTCTTGATTGTTTTTGTTGAAGGTTTGCCTTCTTCTGTTCTTGTTTCAGTTACTGTAACTTCTTCTGGCATTTCTTCAACCGTTACGCTAGTTTCTTCGTCTTTCTCTTTTTCAAATGGAATAACCTTTTCTACGCCTTCAATTACGTTTTGTGTAATAATAACAGATGTTTGTGGTTCATTATCATCTTCAATGGTTGTAACAATTTCTGTAACCTGTTCTTTAGGGCCTAGTTTCTTCTTAATAATGCGTCTTTTGGTTGTTTTGGTCGATGGTTTGCCTTCTTCTGTCCTTGTTTCAGTAACTGTAACTTCTTCGGGCATTTCTTCAACTGTTACTCTAGTCTCTTCGACGACCCGTTTTTCAAATGGAACAACCTTTTCTTCTGGAAGGGTTTCTTCAACGACATGTTGTGTAACAATTACAGAAGTTTGTGGTTCATTATCGCCTTCGATGGTTGTGACGATTTCCGTTACCTCTTCCTTTGGACCATGCTTCTTTTTGATGATGCGTTTCTTGATTGTTTTTGTTGAAGGTTTGCCTTCTTCTGTTCTGGTTTCAGTTACTGTAACTTCTTCTGGCATTTCTTCAACCGTTACGCTAGTTTCTTCGTCTTTCTCTTTTTCAAATGGAATAACCTTTTCTACGTCTTCAATTACGTTTTGTGTAATAATAACAGATGTTTGTGGTTCATTATCATCTTCAATGGTTGTAACGATTTCTGTAACCTCTTCTTTAGGGCCTAGTTTCTTCTTAATAATGCGTCTTTTGGTTGTTTTTGTCGATGGTTTGCCCTCTTCTGTCCTTGTTTCAGTAACTGTAACTTCTTCGGGCATTTCTTCAACTGTTACTCTAGTCTCTTCGACGACCCGTTTTTCGAATGGAACAACCTTTTCTTCTGGAAGGGTTTCTTCAACGACATGTTGTGTAACAGTTACAGAAGTTTGTGGTTCATTTTCGCCTTCGACAGTTGTGACGATTTCAGTTACCTCTTCTTTTGGACCATGCTTCTTCTTGATGATGCGTTTCTTGATTGTTTTTGTTGAAGGTTTGCCTTCTTCTGTTCTTGTTTCAGTTACTGTAACTTCTTCTGGCATTTCTTCAACCGTTACGCTAGTGTCTTTGACTACCTCTTTTTCAAATGGAATAACCTTTTCTACGTCTTCAATTACGTTTTGTGTAATAATAACAGATGTTTGTGGTTCATTATCATCTTCAATGGTTGTAACAATTTCTGTAACCTCTTCTTTAGGGCCTAGTTTCTTCTTAATAATGCGTCTTTTGGTTGTTTTGGTCGATGGTTTGCCTTCTTCTGTCCTTGTTTCAGTAACTGTAACTTCTTCGGGCATTTCTTCAACTGTTACTCTAGTCTCTTCGACAACCCGTTTTTCGAATGGAGCAACCTTTTCTCCTTGAAGGGTTTCTTCAACGACATGTTGTGTAACAATTACAGAAGTTTGTGCTTCATTATCGCCTTCGACAGTTGTGACAATTTCAGTTACCTCTTCTTTTGGACCATGCTTCTTCTTGATGATGCGTTTCTTGATTGTTTTTGTTGAAGGTTTGCCTTCTTCTGTTCTTGTTTCAGTTACTGTAACTTCTTCTGGCATTTCTTCAACCGTAACGCTAGTGTCATTGACCACCTCTTTTTCTAATGGAATAACCTTTTCTACTTCTTCAATTACATTTTGTGTAATAATAACAGATGTTTGCGGCTCATTATCGTCTTGGATGGTTGTAACAATTTCAGTAACCTGTTCTGTAGGGCCTTGCGTCTTCTTAATGATGCGTTTTTTAATTGTTTTGGTTGATGGTTTGCCTTCTTCTGTCCTTGTTTCGGTAACTGTAACTTCTTCTGGCATTTCTACAACCGTTACACTATTTTCTTTAGCTTCCTGTTTTTCCAATGGAATAACCCCTTCTTCTGGAAGGGTTTCTTCTACGATATGTTGTGTAACAATAACAGAAGTTTGTGGTTCATTATCGTCTTCGAAAGTTGTGACGATTTCCGTTACCTCTTCTTTTGGACCATGTTTCTTCTTGATGATGCGTTTTTTGGTTGTTTTTGTTGAAGGTTTGCCTTCTTCTGTTCTTGTTTCAGTTACTGTAACTTCTTCTGGCAGTTCTTCAATCGTTACAGAAGTGCCTTTAACCACCCGTTTTTCAAATGGAATAACCTTTTCTTCTGGAAGGGTTTCTTCAATGACACGTTGTGTAACATTTACAAACGTTTGCGGTTCATTATCATCTTCGATGGTTGTTACAATTTCGGTAACCTCTTCTTTAGGGCCTTGCTTCTTCTTAATAATGCGTTTTTTGGTCGTTTTGGTTGATGGTTTACCTTCTTCTGTCCTTGTTTCAGTAACTGTAACTTCTTCTGGCATTTCTTCAACTGTTACTCTAGTCTCTTTGACTACCTGTTTTTCGAATGGAACAACCTTTTCTTCTGGAAGGGTTTCTTCAACGACATGTTGTGTAACAATTACAGAAGTTTGTGGTTCATTATCGCCTTCGACGGTTGTGACGATTTCCGTTACCTCTTCTTTTGGACCATGCTTCTTCTTTATGATGCGTTTCTTGATTGTTTTTGTTGAAGGTTTGCCTTCTTCTGTTCTGGTTTCAGTTACTGTAACTTCTTCTGGCATTTCTTCAACCGTTACGCTAGTTTCTTCGTCTTTCTCTTTTTCAAATGGAATAACCTTTTCTATGTCTTCAATTACGTTTTGTGTAATAATAACAGATGTTTTTGGTTCATTATCATCTTCAATGGTTGTAACGATTTCTGTAACCTCTTCTTTAGGGCCTAGTTTCTTCTTAATAATGCGTCTTTTGGTTGTTGTGGTCGATGGTTTGCCCTCTTCTGTCCTTGTTTCAGTAACTGTAACTTCTTCGGGCATTTCTTCAACTGTTACTCTAGTCTCTTCGACGACCCGTTTTTCGAATGGAGCAACCTTTTCTTCTGGAAGGGTTTCTTCAACGACATGTTGTGTAACAATTACAGAAGTTTGTGGTTCATTATCGCCTTCGATGGTTGTGACAATTTCAGTTACCTCTTCTTTTGGACCATGCTTCTTCTTGATGATGCGTTTCTTGATTGTTTTTGTTGAAGGTTTGCCTTCTTCTGTTCTTATTTCAGTTACTGTAACTTCTTCTGGCATTTCTTCAATCGTTATGCTAGTGTCTTTGACTAACTCTTTTTCAAATGGAACAACCCTTTCTACTTCTTCAATTACATTTTGAGTAATACTAACAGATGTTTGCTGCTCATTATCATCTTGGATGGTTGTAACAATTTCAGTAACCTGTTCTGTAGGGCCTTGCTTCTTCTTAATGATGCGTTTTTTAATTGTTTTGGTTGATGGTTTGCCTTCTTCTGTCCTTGTTTCGGTAACTGTAACTTCTTCTGGCATTTCTACAACCGTTACACTATTTTCTTTAGCTTCCTGTTTTTCCAATGGAATAACCCCTTCTTCTGGAAGGGTTTCTTCTACGATATGTTGTGTAACAATAACAGAAGTTTGTGGTTCATTATCGCCTTCGATGGTTGTGACGATTTCCGTTACCTCTTCCTTTGGACCATGCTTCTTTTTGATGATGCGTTTCTTGATTGTTTTTGTTGAAGGTTTGCCTTCTTCTGTTCTGGTTTCAGTTACTGTAACTTCTTCTGGCATTTCTTCAACCGTTACGCTAGTTTCTTCGTCTTTCTCTTTTTCAAATGGAATAACCTTTTCTACGTCTTCAATTACGTTTTGTGTAATAATAACAGATGTTTGTGGTTCATTATCACCTTCAATGATTGTAACAATTTCAGTAACCTCTTCTTTAGGGCCTTGCTTCTTCCTAATAATGCGTTTTTTGGTAGTTTTGGTCGATGGTTTGCCTTCTTCTGTCCTTGTTTCAGTAACTGTAACTTCTTCGGGCATTTCTTCAACTGTTACTCTAGTCTCTTTGACTACCTGTTTTTCGAATGGAACAACCTTTTCTTCTGGAAGGGTTTCTTCAACGACATGTTGTGTAACAATTACAGAAGTTTGTGGTTCATTATCGCCTTCGACGGTTGTGACGATTTCCGTTACCTCTTCTTTTGGACCATGTTTCTTCTTGATGATGCGTTTCTTGATTGTTTTTATTGAAGGTTTGCCGTCTTCTGTTCTTGTTTCAGTTACTGTAACTTCTTCTGGCATTTCTTCAACCGTTACGCTAGTATCCTTGACTACCTCTTTTTCAAATGGAATAACCTTTTCTACGTCTTCAATTACGTTTTGTGTAGTAATAACAGATGTTTGCGGTTCATTATCACCTTCGATGATTGTAACAATCTCTGTAACCTCTTCTTTAGGGCCTTGCTTCTTCTTAATAATGCGTTTTTTGGTTGTTTTAGATAATGGTTTACCTTCTTCTGTCCTTGTTTCAGTAACTGTAACTTCTTCTGGCATTTCTTCAATCGTTAAAGAAGTGTCTTTAACCACCTGTTTTTCAAATGGAACAACCTTTTCTTCTGGAAGAGTTTCTTCAACGACATTTTGCGTAACAATTACAGAAGTTTGTGGTTCACTATCGCCTTCGATGGTTGTGACGATTTCCGTTACCTCTTCTTTTGGACCATGTTTCTTCCTGATGATGCGTTTCTTTATTGTTTTTGTTGAAGGTTTGCCTTCTTCTGTTCTTGTTTCAGTTACTGTAACTTCTTCTGGCATTTCTTCAATCGTTATGCTAGTGTCTTTGACTAACTCTTTTTCAAATGGAACAACCTTTTCTACTTCTTCAATTACATTTTGAGTAATACTAACAGATGTTTGTGGTTCATTATCACCTTCGATGGTCGTAACAATCTCTGTAACCTCTTCTCTAGGGCCTTGCTTCTTCTTAATAATACGTTTCTTTATTGTTTTAGTTGATGGTTTGCCTTCTTCTGTACTTGTTTCAGTAACTGTAACTTCTTCTGGCATTTCTACAACTGTTACACTAGTATCTTTTACTACCTGTTTTTCAAATGGTGTAATCTTTTCTTCTGGAAGGGTTTCTTCAACGACATGTTGTGTAACAATTACAGACGTTTGTGGTTTATTATCACCTTCGATGGTTGTGACGATTTCCGTGACTTCTTCTTTTAGACCATGTTTCTTCTTGATGACGCGTTTCTTGATTGTTTTTGTCGAAGGTTTACCTTCTTCTGTTCTTGTTTCAGTTATTGTTACTTCTTCTGGCATTTCTTCAATGGTTACAGGAGTGTCTTTGATCACCTGTTTTTCAAATGGAATAACCTTTTCTTCTGGAAGTGTTTCTTCAATGAAATGTTGTGTAACAATCACAGACATTTGTGGTTCATTATCGTCTTCGACGGTTGTAACGATTTCCGTTACCTCTTCTTTTGGACCATGTTTCTTCTTGATGGTGCGCTTCTTGATTGTTTTTATTGAAGGCTTGCCTTCTTCCGTTCTTGTTTCAGTTACCGTAACTTCTTCTGGCATTTCTTCAACTGTCACACTGTTGTCTTTGATTATCTGTTTTTCAAATGGAGTAACCCTCTCTTCTTCTTCAATGACATTTTGTGTGATAATAACAGATGTTTGCGGTTCATTGTCATCTTCGATGGTTGTAACAATTTCTGTAATCTCTTCCTTAGGGCCATGCTTCTTCTTGATAATGCGTTTTTTGGTAGTTTTCGTCGATGGTTTTCCATCTTTTGTTATTGATTCTGTAATACTAATTTCTTCTGGCATTTCTTTAATAGTTGTAGCTGTATCTTTTTGTATTGGTTGTGTCACAAGTATTTCATTAATAATGTGTGTTATTTGTTCAGGTTTGTCTTGAAGGAGTGTTTGTTTTTCAAAGAGTTGCATTTCTGGTGTATAACTTTTGTTTGTATGAATGGTTTGTGTTTTTTGATCAAATGTTTCTGTGCTTTGAGAAATATGTTTGTTTTTTTGTAAAGGAATATCTATGTCACCTTGTTTTGTTTGTATCATTGATGTTTTAGCTCCTTCAAACATAGTATCCTCAATTATTGTAGTTTGCAATTTTTCATCTGGGAAATATTCGGTGATTTCCTCGTCTTCTGTGATAAATGATTCTTCAACTTCCTTGGATATAACCGATATTGGAAGTCCACCTCTTTCTGCAGTTAACTCTTCCACCTTACTCTTTTTCTTCTTGATTGTTTTTTTGGTAGGTGTTTCTTCAATATTTGGAATTTCACCTATTTCGGAGATGGTACTATATTTCTCTTCTGGAACTATTTCCGAGACTATTCCTTCGATTGTTTCATCAGTTATCTTTTCAGTTACAATAATTGATGTCTTGGGTTCTTCGTCGCCATCCAGGATAGTGACAATTTCAGTGAATTCTTCTTTGCCATCCTTCTTCTTTTTAATAACTCTCTTTTTGATTGTCTTTGTTTTAGTGATTCCATCTGCAGTTTCAACAGTAGATGTACTGACTTCCTCAGGTAATTCTTCAATGGTTGCACTATTGTATTTTTCTTCTGGAATTATTTTGGAGACGATGCCTTCAGATATCTCATCAATTGGTTTTTCAGTAACAGTTATGGATGTTTTCGGTTCTTCATCACCTTCGACTGTGGTAACAATTTCTGTACGTTCTTCTTTCCCCCCTTTCTTCTTTTTTATAATTCTCTTTTTGATTGTTTTAGTTGTAGTAGTACCATCTTGAGCTTCAACTATTGTTGATATTACCTCTTCAGGCAACTCTTCAATCGTCGGAATACTGAATTTCTCGTCAGGGATGGTTTCAGAGACAACAGCATCCTTTGTGTCATCAATCGGCTTTTGGGTTATAATAACTGATGTTTGAGGTTCTTCATCGCCTTCGGTAGTCGTAACAATTTCTGTGAATTCCTCTTTTCCATCCTTTTTCTTCTTAATAGTACGCTTCTTAACGGTCTTAGTTTTAGTTATACCTTCTTCTGTCTTAACTGTTGTTGTTCTAATTTCTTCTGGCAGTTCTTCAATGGTAACGCTACTATGTTTCTCTTCTGGAACTATTTCCAAAGCAACTCCTTCGGTTGTATCATCAATTATCTTTTCTGTTACAATTATTGATGTTTTGGGTTCTTCGTCTCCATCCACAGTCGTAACGATTTCAGTGAATTCTTCTTTGCCATCCTTCTTTTTTTTAATAACTCTCTTTTTGATTGTCTTTGTTTTAGTGATTCCATCTGCAGTTTTAACAGTAGATGTACTGACTTCCTCAGGTAATTCTTCGATGGTTACGCTACTGTATTTTTCTTCTGGAATTATTTCTGAGACAATGCCTTCAGATATCTCATCAATAGGTTTTTCTGTAACAGTTATGGATGTTTTTGGCTCTTCGTCACCTTCGACGGTGGTAACAATTTCTGTACGTTCTTCTTTTCCACCCTTCTTCTTTTTTATAATCCTCTTTTTGATTGTTTTAGTTGTAGTTGTACCATCTTGGGCTTCAACTATTGTTGATATTACTTCTTCAGGCAACTCTTCAATCGTCGAAACACTGAATTTCTCTTCAGGGATGGTTTCAGTGACAACATCATCCCTTGTGTCATCAATTGGCTTTTGGGTTATAATAATTGATATTTGAGGTTCATCGTCGCCTTCAGTAGTCGTAACAATTTCTGTGAATTCCTCTTTTCCATCCTTCTTCTTCTTTATAGTACGTTTCTTAACTGTCTTAGTTTTGGTTACACCTTCTTCTGTCTTAACTGTTGTTGTTCTAATTTCTTCTGGCAGTTCTTCAATGGTAACGCTACTATATTTCTCTTCTGGAACTATTTCCGAGGCTACTCCTTGGGTTGTATCATCAATAATCTTCTCTGTTACAATTATTGATGTTTTGGGTTCTTCGTCTCCATCCACAGTCGTAACGATTTCAGTGAATTCTTCTTTGCCATCCTTCTTCTTTTTAATAATTCTCTTTTTGATTGTCTTTGTTTTAGTGATTCCATCTGCAGTTTTAACAGTAGATGTACTGACTTCTTCAGGTAATTCTTCGATGGTTACACTACTGTATTTTTCTTCTGGAATTATTTCTGAGACGATGCCTTCAGATATCTCATCAATAGGTTTTTCTGTAACAGTTATGGATGTTTTTGGCTCTTCATCACCTTCGACGGTGGTAACGATTTCTGTACGTTCTTCTTTTCCACCCTTCTTCTTTCTAATAATTCGCTTTTTGATTGTTTTAGTTTTAGTAGTACCATCTTGGGCTTCAACTATTGTCGATGTTACTTCTTCAGGCAACTCTTCAATCGTTGAAACACTGAAATTCTCGTCAGGGATGATTTCAGTGACAAAAGCATCCTTTGTGTCATCAATCGGCTTTTGGGTTATAATAATTGATGTTTGAGGTTCTTCGTCGCCTTCAGTAGTCGTAACAATTTCTGTGAATTCCTCTTTTCCATCCTTCTTCTTCTTTATAGTACGTTTCTTAACTGTCTTAGTTTTGGTTACACCTTCTTCTGTCTTAACTGTTGTTGTTCTAATTTCTTCTGGCAGTTCTTCAATGGTAACGCTACTATGTTTCTCTTTTGGAACTATTTCCGAGGCTACTCCTTCGAGTGTATCATCAATTATCTTTTCTGTTACAATTATTGATGTTTTGGGTTCTTCGTCTCCATCCACAGTTGTAACGATTTCAGTGAATTCTTCTTTGCCATCCTTCTTCTTTTTAATAATTCTCTTTTTTATTGTCTTTGTTTTAGTGATTCCATCTGCAGTTTTAACAGTAGATGTACTGACCTCCTCAGGTAATTCTTCGATGGTTACACTACTGTATTTTTCTTCTGGAATTATTTCTGAGACAATGCCTTCAGATATCTCCTCAATAGGTTTTTCGGTAACAGTTATTGATGTTTTAGGCTCTTCGTCACCTTCGACGGTGGTAACAATTTCTGTACGTTCTTCTTTTCCACCCTTCTTCTTTTTTATAATTCGCTTTTTGATTGTTTTAGTTGTAGTTGTACCGTCTTGGGCTTCAACTATTGTTGATGTTACTTCTTCAGGCAACTCTTCAATCGTTGAAACACTGAAATTCTCGTCAGGGATGATTTCAGTGACAAAAGCATCCTTTGTGTCATCAATCGGCTTTTGGGTTATAATAATTGATGTTTGAGGTTCTTCATCGCCTTCAGTAGTCGTAACAATTTCTGTGAATTCCTCTTTTCCATCCTTCTTCTTCTTAATGGTACGCTTCTTAACTGTCTTAGTTTTAGTTATACCTTCTTCTGTCTTAACTGTTGTTGTTCTAATTTCTTCTGGCAGTTCTTCAATGGTAACACTACTATGTTTCTCTTCTGGAACTATTTCCGAGGCTACTCCTTCGGTAGTGTCATCAATTATCTTTTCTGTTACAATTATTGATGTTTTGGGTTCTTCGTCTCCATCCACAGTCGTAACGATTTCAGTGAATTCTTCTTTGCCATCCTTCTTCTTTTTAATAATCCTCTTTTTGATTGTCTTTGTTTTAGTGATTCCATCTGCAGTTTTAACAGTAGATGTACTGACTTCCTCTGGTAATTCTTCGATGGTTACACTACTGTATTTTTCTTCTGGAATTATTTCTGAGACGATGCCTTCAGATATCTCGTCAATAGGTTTTTCGGTAACAGTTATCGATGTTTTTGGCTCTTCGTCACCTTCGACGGTGGTAACAATTTCTGTTCGTTCTTCTTTTCCACCCTTCTTCTTTTTTATAATTCTCTTTTTGATTGTTTTAGTTGTAGTAGTACCATCTTGGGCTTCAACTATTGTTGATATTACTTCTTCAGGCAACTCTTCAATCGTTGAAACACTGAAGTTCTCGTCAGGGATGATTTCAGTGACAAAAGCATCCTTTATATCGTCAATCGGCTTTTGGGTTATAATAATTGATGTTTGAGGTTCTTCATCGCCTTCGGTAGTGGTAACAATTTCTGTGAATTCCTCTTTCCCATCCTTTTTCTTCTTAATAGTACGCTTCTTAATTGTCTTAGTTTTAGTTACACCATCTTCTGTCTTAACTGTTGTTGTTCTAATTTCTTCTGGTAGTTCTTCAATGGTGACGCTACTATATTTCTCTTCTGGAATTATTTCCGAAGCAACTCCTTCGGTTGTATCATCAATTATCTTTTCTGTTACAATTATTGATGTTTTGGGTTCTTCGTCTCCATCCACAGTTGTAACGATTTCAGTGAATTCTTCTTTGCCATCCTTCTTCTTTTTAATAATTCTCTTTTTGATTGTCTTTGTTTTAGTGATTCCTTCTGCAGTTTTAACAGTAGATGTACTGACCTCCTCAGGTAATTCTTCGATGGTTACACTACTGTATTTTTCTTCTGGAATTATTGCTGAAACGACGACTTCAGATATCTCCTCAAAAGGTTTTTCGGTAACAGTTATGGATGTTTTAGGCTCTTCATCACCTTCGACGGTGGTAATAATTTCTGTACGTTCTTCTTTTCCACCCTTCTTCTTTTTTATAATCCTCTTTTTGATTGTTTTAGTTGTAGTTGTACCATCTTGGGCTTCAACTATTGTTGATATTACTTCTTCAGGCAACTCTTCAATCGTTGAAACACTGAATTTCTCTTCAGGGATGATTTCAGTGACAACATCATCCCTTGTGTCATCAATTGGCTTTTGGGTTATAATAATTGATGTTTGAGGTTCTTCGTCACCTTCAGTAGTCGTAACAATTTCTGTGAATTCTTCTTTGCCATCCTTCTTCTTTTTAATAACTCTCTTTTTGATTGTCTTTGTTTTAGTGATTCCATCTGCTGTTTTAACAGTAGATGTACTGACTTCCTCAGGTAATTCTTCGATGGTTACACTACTGTATTTCTCTTCTGGAATTATTTCTGAAACGACACCTTCAGGCATCTCCTCAATAGGTATTTCGGTAACAGTTATTGATGTTTTAGGCTCTTTGTCACCTTCGACGGTGGTAACAATTTCTGTACGTTCTTCTTTTCCACCCTTCTTCTTTTTTATAATCCTCTTTTTGATTGTTTTAGTTGTAGTAGTACCATCTTGGGCTTCAACTATTGTTGATATTACTTCTTCAGGCAACTCTTCAATCGTTGAAACACTAAACTTCTCGTCAGAGATGATTTCAGTGACAATAGCATCCTTTGTGTCGTCAATCGGCTTTTGGGTTATAATAATTGATGTTTGAGGTTCTTCATCGCCTTCAGTAGTCGTAACAATTTCTGTGAATTCCTCTTTTCCATCCTTCTTCTTCTTTATAGTACGTTTCTTAACTGTCTTAGTTTTGGTTACACCTTCTTCTGTCTTAACTGTTGTTGTTCTAATTTCTTCTGGCAGTTCTTCAATGGTAACGCTACTATATTTCTCTTCTGGAACTATTTCCAAGGCTACTCCTTGGGTTGTATCATCAATAATCTTCTCTGTTACAATTATTGATGTTTTGGGTTCTTCGTCTCCATCCACAGTCGTAACGATTTCAGTGAATTCTTCTTTGCCATCCTTCTTCTTTTTAATAATTCTCTTTTTGATTGTCTTTGTTTTAGTGATTCCATCTGCAGTTTTAACAGTAGATGTACTGACTTCTTCAGGTAATTCTTCGATGGTTACACTACTGTATTTTTCTTCTGGAATTATTTCTGAGACGATGCCTTCAGATATCTCATCAATAGGTTTTTCTGTAACAGTTATGGATGTTTTTGGCTCTTCATCACCTTCGACGGTGGTAACGATTTCTGTACGTTCTTCTTTTCCACCCTTCTTCTTTTTAATAATTCGCTTTTTGATTGTTTTAGTTGTAGTAGTACCATCTTGGGCTTCAACTATTGTCGATGTTACTTCTTCAGGCAACTCTTCAATCGTTGAAACACTGAAATTCTCGTCAGGGATGATTTCAGTGACAAAAGCATCCTTTGTGTCATCAATCGGCTTTTGGGTTATAATAATTGATGTTTGAGGTTCTTCATCGCCTTCAGTAGTCGTAACAATTTCTGTGAATTCCTCTTTTCCATCCTTCTTCTTCTTAATGGTACGCTTCTTAACTGTCTTAGTTTTAGTTATACCTTCTTCTGTCTTAACTGTTGTTGTTCTAATTTCTTCTGGCAGTTCTTCAATGGTAACGCTACTATGTTTCTCTTCTGGAACTATTTCCGAGGCTACTCCTTCGAGTGTATCATCAATTATCTTTTCTGTTACAATTATTGATGTTTTGGGTTCTTCGTCTCCATCCACAGTTGTAACGATTTCAGTGAATTCTTCTTTGCCATCCTTCTTCTTTTTAATAATTCTCTTTTTTATTGTCTTTGTTTTAGTGATTCCATCTGCAGTTTTAACAGTAGATGTACTGACCTCCTCAGGTAATTCTTCGATGGTTACACTACTGTATTTTTCTTCTGGAATTATTTCTGAGACAATGCCTTCAGATATCTCCTCAATAGGTTTTTCGGTAACAGTTATTGATGTTTTAGGCTCTTCGTCACCTTCGACGGTGGTAACAATTTCTGTACGTTCTTCTTTTCCACCCTTCTTCTTTTTTATAATTCGCTTTTTGATTGTTTTAGTTGTAGTTGTACCGTCTTGGGCTTCAACTATTGTTGATGTTACTTCTTCAGGCAACTCTTCAATCGTTGAAACACTGAAATTCTCGTCAGGGATGATTTCAGTGACAAAAGCATCCTTTGTGTCATCAATCGGCTTTTGGGTTATAATAATTGATGTTTGGGGTTCTTCATCGCCTTCAGTAGTCGTAACAATTTCTGTGAATTCCTCTTTTCCATCCTTCTTCTTCTTAATGGTACGCTTCTTAACTGTCTTAGTTTTAGTTATACCTTCTTCTGTCTTAACTGTTGTTGTTCTAATTTCTTCTGGCAGTTCTTCAATGGTAACACTACTATGTTTCTCTTCTGGAACTATTTCCGAGGCTACTCCTTCGGTAGTGTCATCAATTATCTTTTCTGTTACAATTATTGATGTTTTGGGTTCTTCGTCTCCATCCACAGTCGTAACGATTTCAGTGAATTCTTCTTTGCCATCCTTCTTCTTTTTAATAATCCTCTTTTTGATTGTCTTTGTTTTAGTGATTCCATCTGCAGTTTTAACAGTAGATGTACTGACTTCCTCTGGTAATTCTTCGATGGTTACACTACTGTATTTTTCTTCTGGAATTATTTCTGAGACGATGCCTTCAGATATCTCGTCAATAGGTTTTTCGGTAACAGTTATTGATGTTTTAGGCTCTTCGTCACCTTCGACGGTGGTAACAATTTCTGTTCGTTCTTCTTTTCCACCCTTCTTCTTTTTTATAATTCTCTTTTTGATTGTTTTAGTTGTAGTAGTACCATCTTGGGCTTCAACTATTGTTGATATTACTTCTTCAGGCAACTCTTCAATCGTTGAAACACCGAAATTCTGGTCAGGGATGATTTCAGTGACAAAAGCATCCTTTGTGTCATCAATCGGCTTTTGGGTTATAATAATTGATGTTTGAGGTTCTTCGTCGCCTTCAGTAGTCGTAACAATTTCTGTTAATTCCTCTTTTCCATCCTTCTTCTTCTTAATGGTACGCTTCTTAACTGTCTTAGTTTTAATTATACCTTCTTCTGTCTTAACTGTTGTTGTTCTAATTTCTTCTGGCAGTTCTTCAATGGTAACGCTACTATGTTTCTCTTCTGGAACTTTTTCCGAAGCAACTCCTTCGATTGTATCATCAATTATCTTTTCTGTAACAATTACTGATGTTTTGGGTTCTTCGTCTCCATCCACAGTTGTAACGATTTCAGTGAATTTTTCTTTGCCATCCTTCTTCTTTTTAATAATTCTCTTTTTTATTGTCTTTGTTTTAGTGATTCCATCTGCAGTTTTAACAGTAGATGTACTGACCTCCTCAGGTAATTCTTCGATGGTTACACTACTGTATTTTTCTTCTGGAATTATTTCTGAGACAATGCCTTCAGATATCTCCTCAATAGGTTTTTCGGTAACAGTTATTGATGTTTTAGGCTCTTCGTCACCTTCGACGGTGGTAACAATTTCTGTACGTTCTTCTTTTCCACCCTTCTTCTTTTTTATAATTCTCTTTTTGATTGTTTTAGTTGTAGTAGTACCATCTTGGGCTTCAACTATTGTTGATATTACTTCTTCAGGCAACTCTTCAATCGTTGAAACACTGAACTTCTCGTCAGGGATGATTTCAGTGACAATAGCATCCTTTGTGTCGTCAATCGGCTTTTGGGTTATAATAATTGATGTTTGAGGTTCTTCGTCGCCTTCAGTAGTTGTAACAATTTCTGTGAATTCCTCTTTTCCATCCTTTTTCTTCTTGATAGTACGCTTCTTAACTGTCTTAGTTTTGGTTACACCTTCTTCTGTCTTAACTGTAGTTGTTCTAATTTCTTCTGGCAGTTCTTCAATGGTGACGCTACTATATTTCTCTTCTGGAAATATTTCCGAAGCAACTCCTTTGATTGTATCATCAATTATCTTTTCTGTAACAATTACTGATGTTTTGGGTTCTTCGTCTCCATCCACAGTCGTAACGATTTCAGTAAATTCTTCTTTGCCATCCTTTTTCTTTTTAATAACTCTCTTTTTGATTGTCTTTGTTTTAGTGATTCCATCTTCGGTTTTAACAGTAGATGTACTGACTTCCTCTGGTAATTCTTCAATAGTTACACTACTGTATTTTTCTTCTGGTATTATTTCCGAAACAACGCCTTCAGATATTTCCTCAATAGGTTTTTCGGTAACAGTTATGAATGTTTTCGGCTCTTCGTCACCTTCAACAGTGGTAACAATTTCAGTACGTTCTTCTTTTCCACCCTTCTTCTTTTTTATAATCCTCTTTTTGATTGTTTTAGTTGTAGTAGTACCATCTTCTGCTTCAACTATTGTTGATATTACTTCTTCAGGAAATTCTTCAATAACTGCTGATGATTTGTCCTCCACATTGACTTCTGTTATTGATTGTATTTTTTTGGTTGTGGTTTTTCTTTCTGGCAGTGTTATTTCAGATTTATTTAGTGTATCGATGGTTATAATTTCGACAATATTACATTCGGCATTTGGCTCTTCATGTAATAATTGTGTTGGTGTTTTTCGTGTAGTTTTGGATAAGGGTGTGAAGTCACCTAATTGCTCTGAAATGATAAAATAAATTTTTAGAAACAGAAATGTTATGGTATCGATTATTAATTGGTTAATTTAGTGTTATGTTTGTGTGTTTACCTTGTATTGAATCAATAAGAGTCATTTTTGTGTGTGTATTGTGAATCTTTGTAAAATTAGTATTTCTGTGTAAATCGTCTTGAATGAGTGCTCCTGTACATTCGTGTGGTGTGTCTATTTTATTCACAACTGCCGGTTGAATAATTGTATTTTCTGTAACAGTAACTGACGTGATTGGCTCCATATCATCTTCCGTTGTTGTTATTATTTCTGTGATCTCTTCCTTGGGACCCTTTTTCTTTTTCACTATTCGTTTTCTGACGGTTTTAGTGGATGGTTTTCCCTGTGCAGTTTCTGTAACGGTTGTTGTAATCTCTTGTGGTAGTTCTTCGATGATGACAGCGTTATCAAAATCAGTCAATTTTATGTCTTCTAGAGATTCTTCCATTATGTTCTTCGTGACTACGACTGATACTTTGGGTTCCAAATCTCCTTCTGTTGTGGTTGTGATTTCAGTAATTTCTTCCTTCGGACCCCTTTTTTTTTTCAAAATACGTTTACGAATAGTTTTAGTTGTCGGTTTACCCACTATTGATTCTGTTACAGTAGTAACGACCTCTTCAGGCAGTTCTTGAACTACATCGGCTGGCTCATCCAACATTTTCTCTGTTGTAACAATGGTAGTAATGGGTTCAGTATCACCTTCTGACGTTATAGTTGTTTCGGTGACTTCACTTTTACTTCCTCTTTTCTTTTTCACTATTCGCTTTCGCATGGTTTTAGTTATTGGGGCGCCATGTTCAGAATCTCTGATAGTTGTTGTGACTTCTTCAGGAAGCTCTTCGACAAAGTCTGCCTTCTCATCGATGATATTTTCTGTAACGGTGACTGATGTGATTGGTTCCATATCGTCTTCGGTTGTTGTTGTTATTTCTGTGATCTCTTCCTTGGGACCCTTTTTCTTTTTCATTATTCGTTTTCTCACTGTCTTAGTGGATGGTTTTCCCTGTGCGGTTTCTGTAATGGTTGTTGTAATCTCTTGAGGTAGTTCTTCAATGATGACAGTGTTCTTGTTTTCAAAATTAGTCAATTTAATGTCTTCTAGAGATTCTTCCATTATGTTCTCCGTGACTACTACTGATACTTTGGGTTCCAAATCCCCTTCTATTGTGGTTGTGATTTCAGTTATTTCTTCCTTCGGACCCTTTTTCTTTTTCAAAATACGCTTACGAATAGTTCTAGTTGTCGGTTTACCCTCCAAAGATTCTGTGACCGTAATAACAACCTCTTCAGGCAGTTCTTGAATTACATCGGCTGGCTCATCCAACATTTTCTCTGTTGTAACAATGGTAGTAATGGGTTCCATATCACCTTCTGACGTTGTAGTTGTTTCGGTGACTTCACTTTTACTTCCTCTTTTCTTTTTCACTATTCGCTTTCGCATGGTTTTAGTTATTTGGGCGCCATGTTCAGAATCTCTGATAGTTGTTGTGACTTCTTCAGGAAGCTCTTCAACGAAGTCTGCCTTCTCATCAATGATATTTTCTGTAACGGTAACTGATGTGATTGGTTCCATATCGTCTTCGGTTGTTGTTGTTATTTCTGTGATCTCTTCCTTAGGACCCTTTTTCTTTTTCACTATCCGTTTTCGGACTGTCTTAGTGGATGGTTTTCCTTGTGCGGTTTCTGTTATGGTTGTTGTAATCTCTTGAGGTAGTTCTTCAATGACGACAGTTTTCTTGTTTTCAAAATTAACCAATTTAATGTCTTCTAGAGATTCTTCCATTATGTTCTCCGTGACTACGACTGATACTTTGGGTTCCGAATCCCCTTCTATCGTGGTTGTGATTTCAGTAATTTCTTCCTTTGGACCCTTTTTCCTTTTCAAAATACGCTTACGAATAGTTCTAGTTGTCGGTTTACCCTCTAAAGATTCTGTGACCGTAATAACAACCTCTTCAGGCAGTTCTTGAACTACATCAGCTGGCTCGTTCAATATTTTTTCTGTAGTGACCGTGGTAGTTATGGGTTCCGAATCACCTTCTGACGTTGTAGTTGTTTCGGTGACTTCACTTTTACTTCCCGTTTTTTTTTTCACAATTCGCTTTCTCATAGTTTTAGTTATCGGGACACCTTGTTTGGAATCTGTGATAGTTGTTGTGACTTCTTCAGGAAGCTCTTCGACAAAGTCTACCGGCTCATCAATGACATTTTCTGTAACGATAACTGATGTGATTGGCTCCATATCGTCTTCGGTTGTTGTTGTTATTTCTGTGATCTCTTCCTTGGGACCCTTTTTCTTTTGCACTATCCGTTTTCTGACTGTCTTAGTGGATGGTTTTCCTTGTGCGGTTTCTGTTATGGTTGTTGTAATCTCTTGAGGTAGTTCTTCAATTATGACAGTTTTATTGTTTTCAAAATTAGACAGTTTAATGTCTTCTAGAGATTCTTCCATTATATTCTCCGTGACTACGACTGATACTTTGGGTTCCGAATCCCCTTCTATCGTGGTTGTGATTTCAGTAATTTCTTCCTTTGGACCCTTTTTCTTTTTCAAAATACGCTTACGAATAGTTCTTGTTGTCGGTTTACCCTCCAAAGATTCTGTGACCGTAATAACAACCTCTTCAGGCAGTTCTTGAACTACATCAGCTGGCTCGTTCAATATTTTTTCTGTTGTGACCGTGGTAGTTATGGGTTCCGAATCACCTTCTGACGTTGTAGTTGTTTCGGTGACTTCACTTTTACTTCCCGTTTTTTTTTTCACAATTCGCTTTCTCATAGTTTTAGTTATCGGGACACCTTGTTTGGAATCTGTGATAGTTGTTGTGACTTCTTCAGGAAGCTCTTCGACAATGTCTACCGGCTCATCAATGACATTTTCTGTAACGATAACTGATGTGATTGGCTCCATATCGTCTTCGGTTGTTGTTGTTATTTCTGTGATCTCTTCCTTGGGACCCTTTTTCTTTTTAACTATCCGTTTTCTGACCGTCTTAGTGGATGGTTTTCCTAGTGCAGTTTCTGTAATTGTTGTTGTAATCTCTTGTGGTAGTTCTTGGATGATGACAACGTTATCAAAATCAGTCAATTTGATGTCTTCTAGAGATTCTTTGGTTATGTTCTCCGTGACTACTACTGATACTTTGGGTTCCAAATCCCCTTCTGTCGTGGTTGTGATTTCAGTAATTTCTTCCTTCGGACCCCTTTTTTTTTTCAAAACACGTTTACGAATAGTTTTAGTTGTCGGTTTACCCTCTATTGATTCTGTTACAGTAGTAACGACCTCTTCAGGCAGTTCTTGAATTACATCGGCTGGCTCATCCAACATTTTCTCTGTTGTAACAATGGTAGTAATGGGT
This sequence comes from Glyphotaelius pellucidus, assembly GCA_936435175.1. Lineage (NCBI taxonomy): Eukaryota > Metazoa > Arthropoda > Insecta > Trichoptera > Limnephilidae > Glyphotaelius > Glyphotaelius pellucidus. Next base: position 9,769,649 of record OW386542.1, read on the forward strand.
TCCATATCACCTTCTGACGTTGTAGTTGTTTCGGTGACTTCACTTTTACTTCCTCTTTTCTTTTTCACTATTCGCTTTCGCATGGTTTTAGTTATTTGGGCGCCATGTTCAGAATCTCTGATAGTTGTTGTGACTTCTTCAGGAAGCTCTTCGACAAAGTCTGCCTTCTCATCGATGATATTTTCTGTAACGGTAACTGATGTGATTGGTTCCATATCGTCTTCGGTTGTTGTTGTTATTTCTGTGATCTCTTCCTTGGGACCCTTTTTCTTTTTCACTATCCGTTTTCTGACTGTTTTAGTGGATGGTTTTCCCTGTGTGGTTCCTGTAATGGTTGTTGTAATCTCTTGAGGTAGTTCTTCAATGATGACAGCGTTCTTGTTATCAAAATTAGTCAATTTAATGTCTTCTAGAGATTCTTCTATTATGTTCTCTGTGACTACGACTGATACTTTGGGTTCCAAATCCCCTTCCGTCGTGGTTGTGATTTCAGTAATTTCTTCCTTCGGACCCTTTTTCTTTTTCAAAATACGCTTACGAATAGTTCTAGATGTCATTTCACCCTCTAAAGATTCTGTTACCGTAGTAACAACCTCTTCAGGCAGTTCTTGAACTACATTAGCTGATTCATCCAATATTTTCTCTGTAGTAACAACAGAAGTAGTTGGTTCCGAATCACCTTCTGATGTTGTTGTTGTAACGGTGATACCACTTTTACTTCCTCTTTTCTTTTTCACAATTCGCTGCCGCATAGTTTTAGTTATCGGTTCGCCTTGCTCAGAATATCTAATGGATGTTGTGATTTCTTCAGGAAGCTCTTCGACAAAGTCTGCCTGCTCATCAATGATATTTTCAGTAACGGTAACTGATGTGATTGGCTCCTTATCGTCTTCGGTTGTTGTTGTTATTTCTGTGATCTCTTCCTTGGGACCCTTTTTCTTTTTCACTATTCGTTTTCTGACCGTCTTAGTGGATGGTTTTCCCTGTGCGGTTTCTGTAACGGTTGTTGTAATCTCTTGTGGTAGTTCTTCGATGATGACAGCGTTATCAAAATCAGTCAATTTTATGTCTTCTAGAGATTCTTTCATTATGTTCTCCGTGACTACGACCGATACTTTGGGTTCCAAATCCCCTTCTATCGTGGTTGTGATTTCAGTAATTTCTTCCTTCGGACCCCTTTTTTTTTTCAAAATACGTTTACGAATAGTTTTAGTTGTCGGTTTACCCACTATTGATTCTGTTACAGTAGTAACGACCTCTTCAGGCAGTTCTTGAACTGCATCGGCTGGCTCATCCAACATTTTCTCTGTTGTAACGATGGTAGTAATGGGTTCAGTATCTCCTTCTGACGTTATAGTTGTTTCGGTGACTTCACTTTTACTTCCTCCTTTCTTTTTCACTATTCGCTTTCGCATAGTTTTGGTTATTGGGGCGCCATGTTCAGAATCTCTGATAGTTGTTGTGACTTCTTCAGGAAGCTCTTCGACAAAGTCTGCCTTCTCACCGATGATATTTTCTGTAACAGTGACTGATGTGATTGGTTCCATATCGTCTTCGGTTGTTGTTGTTATTTCTGTGATCTCTTCCTTGGGACCCTTTTTCTTTTTCATTATTCGTTTTCTCACTGTCTTAGTGGATGGTTTTCCCTGTGCGGTTTCTGTAATGGTTGTTGTAATCTCTTGAGGTAGTTCTTCAATGATGACAGTGTTCTTGTTTTCAAAATTAGTCAATTTAATGTCTTCTAGAGATTCTTCCATTATGTTCTCCGTGACTACTACTGATACTTTGGGTTCCAAATCCCCTTCTATTGTGGTTGTGATTTCAGTTATTTCTTCCTTCGGACCCTTTTTCTTTTTTAAAATACGCTTACGAATAGTCTTAGTTGTCGGTTCACCCTCTAAAGATTCTGTGACCGTAATAACAACCTCTTCAGGCAGTTCTTGAACTACATCAGCTGGCTCGTTCAACATTTTCTCTGTTGTAACAATGGTAGTAATGGGTTCAGTATCACCTTCTGACGTTATAGTTGTTTCGGTGACTTCACTTTTACTTCCTCTTTTCTTTTTCACTATTCGCTTTCGCATGGTTTTAGTTATTTGCGCGCCATGTTCAGAATCTCTGATAGTTGTTGTGACTTCTTCAGGAAGCTCTTCGACAAAGTCTGCCTTCTCATCGATGATATTTTCTGTAACGGTAACTGATGTGATTGGTTCCATATCGTCTTCGGTTGTTGTTGTTATTTCTGTGATCTCTTCCTTGGGACCCTTTTTCTTTTTCACTATCCGTTTTCGGACTGTCTTAGTTGATGGTTTTCCCTGTGCCGTTTCTGTAACAGTTGTTGTAATCTCTTGAGGTAGTTCTTCAATGATGACAGCGTTCTTGTTATCAAAATTAGTCAATTTGATGTCTTCTAGAGATTCTTCCATTATGTTCTCCGTGACTAAGACTGATACTTTGGGTTCCAAATCCCCTTCTGTCGTGGTTGTGATTTCAGTAATTTCTTCCTTCGGACCCTTTTTCTTTTTCAAAATACGCTTACGAATAGTTCTAGATGTCATTTCACCCTCTAAAGATTCTGTTACTGTAGTAACAACCTCTTCAGGCAGTTCTTGAACTACATCAGCTGATTCATCCAATATTTTCTCTGTAGTAACAACAGAAGTAGTTGGTTCCGAATCACCTTCTGATGTTGTTGTTGTAACGGTGATACCACTTTTACTTCCTCTTTTCTTTTTCTCAATTCGCTTACGCATAGTTTTAGTTATCGGTTCGCCTTGCTCAGAATATTTAATGGTTGTTGTTATTTCTTCAGGAAGCTCTTCGACAAAGTCTGCCTGCTCATCAATGATGTTTTCTGTAACGGTAACTGATGTGATTGGCTCCTTATCGTCTTCAGTTGTTGTTGTTATTTCTGTGGTCTCTTCCTTTTGACCCTTCTTCTTTTTCACTATCCGTTTTCTGACCGTCTTAGTGGATGGTTTTCCCTGTGCAGTTTCTATAATGGTTGTTGTAATCTCTTGTGGTAGTTCTTCAACCATGACTGCATTCTTGTTATCAAAATTAGTCAATTCAATGCCTTCTAGAGATTCGTCATTTATGTTCTCCGTGACTACGACTGATACTTTAGGTTCCAAATCCCCTTCTATCGTTGTTGTGATTTCAGTAATTTCTTCTTTTGGACCCCTTTTCTTTTTCAAAATACGCCTACGAATAGTTTTAGTTGTCGGTTTGCCCTCTGCATTTTCTGTTATCGTAGTAACAATCTCTTCAGGTAGTTCTTGAACAACATCAGCTGACTCATCTAACATTTTCTCTGTTGTAACAATGGTAGTAATTGGTTCCGAATCACTTTCTGCCGTTGTAATTGTTTCGGTGACTTCACTTTTACTGTCCTTTTTCTTTTTGACTGTTCGTTTTCGGATATTTTTACTTACTGAGGACCCTTGTTCAGTTTTTATTGCATCAGCAATTATTTTTTCTCCTTCTAGAAGCTCTTCGACTACGTCTTCTGGCTCATCGACAATATTTTCTGTAACTGTAACAGATGTAATTGGTGCCATATCGTCTTCCGTTGTTGTAGTTATCTCTGTGATTTCTTCTTTACAACCCTTTTTCTTTTTCACTATTCGCTTCCGCACTGTCTTTGTAGATGGTTTTCCTTTTTCTGTTTCTGTCACTGTTGTTGTAATTTCTTGGGGTAGTTCTTCAACAACTACGGCGTTATCATCATCAAATTTATTAAAATTGATGTCTTCAGTGAATTCTTCTGTTATCTTCTCTGTGACAACAACCGATATTTTGGGTTCCAAATCCCCTTCGGTTGTGGTTGTTATTTCAGTAATTTCTTCCTTTGGACCTTTTTTCTTTTTTAGTACACGTTTTCGAATGGTTTTAGTGGTCGGTATTCCTTGTACCGAATTTGTTACCATGGTAATGACCTCTTCAGGCAATTCTTGAACAATTTCGGCTGGCTCATCCATACATTTCTCTGTCGCAAATATAGTTTGGGATTCGATACCATCTTCTAATATTTTAATTGTGTTAGTATCTTCATTTTTGATACGCTTTTGTTTTTTTACAATTGGCATTCTGATTGTTTTAGTTTTTGTGGGGCCCTGTTCGGATTCTGCGATAATAGTTTCCACTTCTTCAGGAATCTCGTCAACGATGACTTCTGGTTCGTCAATTGTGTTTTCTGTAACGGTAACAGATGTTATTGGTTCCATGTTGTCTTCTGTGGTTGTTGTTATTTCTGTGATTTCTTCCTTTGAACCCTTTTTCTTTTTTACTATTCTCTTTCTGACAGTCTTAATGGATGGTTTTCCCTCTTCGGTCTCTGTTACAACTGTTGTAACTTCTTGAGGTAATTCTTCAATGATTACAGCACTTTTGTGATCAAATTTATTAAAATTGATGTCTTCTATACATTCTTCATTAAAATTTTCTGTAACGATAACGGAAACTATGGGTTCTTTATCTCCTTCTGTTGTGGTGGTTATTTCAGTAATTTCTTCGTTCGGACCTTTTTTCTTTCTCAAAACACGCTTTCGGATAGTTTTTGTAGTCGGTTTACCTTGTACAGTTTCTGTTACCGTAGTTATGACCTCTTCAGGCAGCTCTTCAACAACGATGACTGGTTCGTTAAAGAATTTCTCTTTGGTGACAATTGAAGTTTTGGGTTCCATATCACCTTCCGATGTTGTTGTTGTTTCAGTGATTTCTTCTTTGTTGCCCATTTTCTTTTTCACAACTCGCTTTCGAATTGTTTTAGTTATTGGCATACTGTGTTCAGATTCTTTAAACGTTGTGACTTCCACAGGAAGTTCTTCTGTAAAGTCTGCTGGCTCGTCAACAATATTTTCTGTGACAGTTACAGTTGTAATTGGTTCCAAATTGTTGTCTGTCGTTATTGTTATTTCAGTGATTTCTTCCTTGGGACCCTTTTTCTTTTTCATTATTCGTCTTCGAACCGTCTTGGTGGAAGGTTTCCCTTGTTCATTTTCTGTTACAATTGTTGTGATCTCTTGAGGTAGTTCTTCAATGATTACAGCGTTTTTGTTATCAAATTCGCCAAAACTGATGTGCTCAGGAGATTCATCACAAATCTTCTCTGTAACGAAAACGGACACTGTAGGCTCCATATCTCCTTCTTTTGTGGTGATGATTTCAGTAATTTCTTCACATGGTCCTTTTTTCTTTTTCAGAATACGCTTTTGAGTAGTTCTAGTAATAGGTTTTCCCAGTACAGATTCGATTACTGTAGTTGTGACTTCTTCAGGCAGCTCCTGTAGAACGTTGGTTTGCTCGCCGAAAATCTCTGTTGTAACAATGTATGAATCGGGTTCTGTAACATCTTCTAACTTTATTACTGTTCCGGTGGATTCTTCATTGCCTTCTTTCTTTTTCACGATACGTTTTCGGATAGTTTTAGTTGTTGGGGTTTCCTGTACAGATTCAATTATAATCATATTATTGGTTTCTTCTGGTAGTTCTTCAACATTTTCATTTAATCGTTTTTTATCTATTAGTGATTTTACAGGTTCTACGCTATCAGTTTTTGATGTTGTGATTTGAGAATTTTCTTCTGCAGGTAACGTTTTCTGTTTTAGTGAAAGTGTTTCTATTGGTTTTTGTATCTTTAAATGTTTCTGTATGTGTGTTTGTGATATGTTCACACTTTTGTAATCGTTTATCTGAGAATCTTGTGTTTTCAATGTCAGTGTTTTCTGGTGTGTTATTGTAGGTGTGCAGACATCTAAAGTATCTGAAATAACAAACGAGTGTCACTAAAAGTAAATTAAATTGTCAATATTTTGTGTTAAAAAGCGATTTGTGAACAGTAAAATATACCTTCAGCAGCATCTAGTGTGTTCGAATTTGTTGTGTGAGTGTTTTGTGTTTCAAGATTTGTGGTTAATGTACTATATTTCTCAGTTACCGAACTATGGATATCGTTTAATGTATTGACGCGGATTAAATCTTCACTAGGTGTGACTATATTATTGGTTCTATGTTCACATTCTGATAAATCAAATAATTTTCCGGTAACCATCTCAATTGTTTTTGGTTCGATGTTATTGTTATCTTCGGTTACGACGGAAGTATTGATTTGTTTTGGTATTTTTTTAACTGTAGAAGTTTTCTCATAATTCTTTAGTTTTGCGGTGGCTACGAAAATTTCAGGTTCCGTATCATCTTCACTCATTGCGATGATCTCGGTTGCTTCTTCCTGAGGTCCTTTTTTAGTTTTCAGTGTGCGCTTTCGAATAACCCTACTATCGGGTTTACTAAATATGTCTTCTGTCGTGGTGGTTCCAATTTTTTCAGACAATTCTTCAACAATTGCTTGTGGCTCGTCTACGGGTTTCATTTTTACCACCACAATTGCTTCTGGTTCCATGTTAGTTTCTTCTTTTGTGATTATTTCAGTGATTTCCTCCATAAGTCCCATTCTCTTTTTAAAAATACGCCTTTTTACTATCGTTGTAGTCGCCATTCCGTATTTATCTTCAGTTATAATAGTTTTGACTTGTTCTGGTAATTCTTCAATTTTTGCAACTGACTCGTCACTCACAATATCTATTACAAAAACTTTTATTTCGCATGCTGTGTCATCTCCTTCTGTTGTTATGATTTCAGTGACCTCTTCTTTCGAACCCTTCTTTTTTTTCAGTGTACGTTTTCGTATAGTTTTAGTTGTTTGTTTTCCATTGCTACTTTCATTAACTATAGAAGTAATTTGTTCTGGGAGTTCTTCTAAGACATTAGTTGATGGCAGTTCTATTGCTTCTAATGATTCATCTAAGATGTTCTCTTGAACAACAACAGAAATAGTAGGTTCCATTTTTTCTTCATACGTTGTTGTTATTTCAGTAATTTTTTCATTTCCTCCCCTTCTTTCTCTTAGTACACGTTTTTTGATCGTTTTTGTAACAGCTTTTCCTTCACTATTCACTGTTACAGTAGTAAATATCTTTTCTGGCAATTCTTCGACTATAGCTGCCAATGCATTATTGGATTTGATTGTTACCCTTACATATGTTTTTGGCTCCATTTCACTTTCTTCTTTTGTTATAATTTCTGTGATTTCTACTCTCTGACCCATTTTCTTTTTCAGAATGCGTTTTCGTATATTCTTTATAGTTGTCTTTCCATTTTTATCTGTAGTTGTGGTAGTTGTGAAATGTTCCGGTAATTCTTCAACTGTTGGTGTTGATTCAATAACCTTGGATTCAGTTACGAAAACAGAAACTTTGGGTTCCATGCCATCTCCTTCAGTTGTGATGATCTCGGTGACTTCTTCCTTGGGACCCCTTTTCTTTTTTAGTACCCGCTTTTTAATGGTCCTGGATGTTTGTCTTCCATCATCGTTCTTTTTCAATATTGTTGTAATTTCTTCGGGGAGTTCTTCTATTAAAAAAGCCATTGTTGGTTCTAATACTTTGACTGATTCGTGTAGGATATTTTCTTTGACAACAACGACAACCGAAGGTTCTTGGTTTTCTATGTGTGTAGTTGTGATTTCAGTAATTTGCTCATTTCTTCCCTGTCTTTTTCTGAGCATACGTTTTCGAACTGTTTTTGTGATAGTTTTTCCTTCGCTATTTTCTGTAAGTGAAGTGGTTATCTGTTCGGGTAATTCTTCAACAATGGCTGATAGTTCTTCAATATATTTTTCAGTTCCTTCATCGAATGATGCTTGCTGCTCACTAGTTTTGTTAGAAGACAATATTTCTATAAATTTGTCATCGGGCCGTATTTTCTTCGTAAGTACGCCCTTTTCAATAGTCTCTGTGGGCGAATTACCATTTTTGTCTTTAGTAATGGTATTTGCAATTTGTTTGGATACATTTTCATCGGTGATACTTGGTTCAGCTGTTGATTTTGTCTTTACTATTTTAAATGTTTTTGGTTCCTTGTCAGACTTTTCTGTTGCTGATATTTCTTCCTTAGATCCGATTTTATTTTTAATTGTTCGCTTTCTTACCTGCTTGGTTGCCGTTCTTCCATATTTATCTTCAGCTACAGTAGTTGTGCTCTGCTCTGGTATTTCTTGGATGATGGGCGCACAATCGTTGATCGTGATGACTTTTACGACGACAGTAATCTCCGGTTCCATATCATCTCCATCAGTTGTGATGATCTCAGTGACCTCTTCTTTGCTACCCTTTTTCTTTTTTAATATGCGCTTTCGAATGGTCTTGTATGTTTGTTTCCCGTCATCATTTTCTTTAATTATCGTTGTAATTTCTTCAGGAAGTTCTTCCATAGCATTAGTCAAAGGCTTTATTAAATTTTCAGAATCATTAACCATTTGCTCTGTTACATTGACAGTTGTCAAAGGTTCCACACCATCTTCGTGTGTTGTCATAATTTCAGTAATTTGTTCATTGAGCCCTTCTCTTTTTCTAATCAAACGTTTATTTTGGGTTTTGGTGATAGTTTTTCCATCAACATTTTCTGTAACAGTTGTAGATGTCTGTTCTGGTAATTCTTCAACTATAGCTGCTAATTCATCAACGGATGTCATTGTTACCATTATAAATGTATCCGGCTCCATATCATTTTCTTTTTTAGTTAGAATTTGTGTGATTTCTTCCTTTGCACCCATTTTCTTTTTACGTGCAAACTTTGTGGTAGTCTTTCCATTTTTATTTTCCATTATGGTAGTTGTGATTTGTTCTGCTAATTCTTCTACTAAAGGAGTTCTGTCATCATTTCGAAACTCGGTTACAAACACAGATATTTTGGGTTCCATATTATCTTCTTGAGTTGTGATGATCTGTGTAACCTCTTCCTTGTCACCCTTTTTCTTTTTTAATGTGCGCTTCCGAATTGTTTTGTATGTTTGTTTTCCGCTGTCAGGTTCATGAATGATTGTTGTTATTTCTTCTGGGAGTTCTTCCATAACGACAGTTAATGCTGGGTCAAATGCTTCACTAGATTCTTCGAATACATTTTCTGTAATGACGACAATTATTGTAGGTTCCATGTTATCTTCCAGTGTGGTTGTGATTTCAGTGATTTCTTCTTTTTGTCCCTGCCTTTTTCTAAGTGTCCGCTTACGGATTGATTTTGCTACAGATTTTCCTTCATCATTTTCAGTAAAAATTGTGGATACACGCTCTGGTAGTTCCTCAAAAATAGCTGCTAACTCTTCATTGCATGTATCAGATAATTTAACAAATGATTCTAATTTCTTACTGGGTTTGTCTTTTAAGATTATTTTATTGATGTTGTCCTTGGACTCATTTGCTTTTTTACATTTATTTATGGTGTGTGTAATACGTTCAGGCGATTCATCATTGATGGTGAATGACTCATTTATAGATTTTGTCATTCCTACGACAACTGTTTCTGGCTCCATGTTGGGCTCTTCTATTGCGACTTTCTGAGTGATATCTTCTTTTTTTTTGTTTAGCTTTCTGAATGTTTTTGTCGTTGTCTTTCCATTTTTATCTTCAATTATGGTAGTCGTGAACTGTTCAGACAATTCTTGAATTATGGGAGCAAACTCGTCAATCCTTAACTCGGTTACAAAAATGGATATTTTGGGTTCCATATTATCTTCAAATGTTGTAATGATTTCTGTGACTTCATCTTTGTCTCCTTTTTTTTTTCTTAATATACGCTTCTGAATTGTTTTAGATGTTTGTTTTCCGTTATAAGGTTCATAAATAATTGTTGATATTTCTTCTGGGAGTTCTTCCATAGCAACAGTCAACGTTGGTTCGATTATTTCTTCCGATCCGTCCAAGATATTTTCTGTAACAGTGACAATGTTAGAAGGTTCCATGTTATCTTCGTGAGTGGTTGTAATCTCAGTGATTTGCTCATTTCTTCCCTGCCTTTTTCTAATTGTGCGTTTACGGACTCTTTTTATCACAGTTTTTCCTTCGTGATTTTCTGTAACGGTTGTGGATAAATGCTCTGGTAATTCGTAGATAATAGCTGCTAACTCTTCAGTCGATGCATCAGATATTTCAACAAATGTGTCTAGTCTCTTGGTTTTGTCGTTTAAGAATATTTTATCAATATCACTCTCGGACCCCTTTTTCTTTTTCTCAACGTGTTTTTTAACAGGCTCTTTAATGTTTGTGTCTTTATTAAAGATGTCTGTAATTTGCTCAGATAATTTAACCTTAGGAGATGGCTCATTTAAGGATGTTTTCATTACCACGACAAATGTTACTGGCTTCATGGACTCCTCTGTCTTGGTTATTTCGATGTTTTCTTCCTTGGATCCCATTTTCTTTTTAATTGTTCGCTTTCTTACTGACTTGGTTGTTGTCTTTCCATATTTATCTTCAGTTATTGTAGTCATGATATTTTCTGGTAATTCTTCAATAATAGGAGCTACCTCATCAATTCTTATTTCTGTTATATCTACACATATTTTGGGATCGATATGATCTCCTTCAGTAGTGGTTATTTTGATGATTTCTTCCTTTAGACCATTTTTCTTTTTTAAAACTCGTTTTCTAATGGTCTTGATCATTGGTTTTCCATCGTTTGTTTGTTTAATTATAGTTGTAATTTCTTCTGGAAGTTCTTCTATAACAACAGCTAAAGGTTTGATTTCGTCAACGGATTCATTTACTAACTGCTCCTTTACAACGACGGTTGTAAATGGCTCGATTTCGTCTTCATGTGTGGTTACAATTTCAGTGATTTGTTCGTAAGGCCCCATTTTCTTTCTAAGAATACGTTTTCGAATGGTCCGTGTGATCTTTTCTCCTTTTTCGTTTTCCAAAACTGTTGTCATTATCTGTTCTGGTAATTCTTCAACATTGGGTGTTAATTCCTCAATTTTCTGTTCTGTTAATACCACACATGTTTTTGGTTCTGTGTCAGTTTCTTCTTCTGTTGTTATTTCTATAATTTCTTCATTTAGACCCTTTTTCTTTTTCAGAATGCGCTTCTTTAAAGTCTTGGTTATCAGTTTGCCGTACTTATTTTCAGTTATGGTTGTTGTGACCTGTTCTGGTAATTCTTTCACTAAAGAAGCTTCATCATCAACACCTAACTCAGTCACGAGTACACATATTTTGGGTTCCATGTTATCTCCTTCTGTTGTGATGATTTCAGTTACTTCTTCATTGGTACCCTTAATTTTTTTCAGTACACGTTTTTTAATAGTTTTTTTTACTTGTTTTCCATCTTCAGTTTCTTTAAGTATTGTAGTAATTTCTTCTGGGAATTCTGTAATAAATTCGTTTGCAGGTGCAATTATTTCTACAGATCGGTCTAAGACATTCTCTGTAACAACGACGGTAGTAGTAGGCTCCATGTTATCTTCTTGTGTGGTTGTGATTTCGGTGATTTGTTCATCATGTCCTGTCCTTTTTCTAAGTATACGTTTTCGGATTGTTTTTGTGACAGTTTTCCCCTCATCATTTTCGGTAACAGTGGTTACCTGTTCAGGAAATTCTTCAACAATGGTGACCGAGGTAGTGTTTGGATGGTTACCGGAATTTATTATATTTTCATTATGCTTATTTATTTTTGGACGCACGCAATTATATGAATCAAGTTTATGGGTGGTTTTTGAGTATGTGTTTTGGATTTTCTCTTCTTTAGAAGTGTCAATTTGTGTTTGTGATATATGTTGTGGGTGTTGTGTTATTTGTATTGGTGTTGTAATAGTGTGTGTGTTTTCTGAAATTAAATAAAAGTATCCCTTTTAGTGTAATGTTATTCATGTATGTGCTTGCTTGTTGAAAGAGTGTAGGCTTGTTGTAAATGTGATCAGTAATTATTGGTTTGTTTAGTTAGTTAAGTGGTTTTACTGACACATTGATTTGGTTTCAGTCATCGATTTTTTTTCGATTACGGTTACCAAGAAGTTTTGTTAATATTTTTGATTAGTCATTGTTTGTCTGTCCAGGCACATGTTCCAGCTGTATCTGTTGTGAAATGTATTTACAAAACAATTTCAATCAGAAAATATGAATAAACACAAGTAAAAAAATTAATCATTGTTGTAAAAAATCAATCAAACCGTTTTTCGTTGTTATTTTCTTGCAGTTTTTGGTACTCACCTTCTTTATGCAGAATTGATACAACATCAACTGAAATGTTAGAGTGTTCGTGTATATTAATTTTAGCTTGAACAGGTTTTGTATCGGAATATGTGCTGGTTTCACAACTATTAAATGCAAGTAATTCTTTAATTTCAATAGATTCGTGAGGTTTTTCACTGTGAGCATTAGCAAACAAATGAGTTTCTTTGTTGGATTCTATTGGTTTCAGAGAGTGTTCTGTTATTATTTCTGATGTCATTGCTGTTTTATTTGGTATATATTCTTCTTGTGCTATTACTGGTTTATCCGAAATATTCACTAATTCTTCATCATGATACTGCGGATATATTTCATTGACATTAAATCCTTGATTTTCGTTGATAACTATTTGAGCACTCTGTGTTCTCACGCTTTCTATGTTAAATGCCTTATTGAAATCGTTTGTAATAGTTTCTTCTTGTGTTACACTGTTCATTTCATCTTGTTTTGGATAAATTTGTAAAGGTTTATCAATTGTCCGATTTTTTACTGATGTTAAACTTTCTAAAACAATATTGTCACTGCTGCTAATTGCAGTTATTGTCTCCAATTTTATGATACCTTCCTGACTATCAGGTTGTATTTTCGTCTCATACAGTTTTTCTTTATCTTCTATCACAACGTCGAGAGTGGAAGCACTTGATAAAACGGCTTCAATGGTGACATTTGAATGCGCTTCCATTTCTTTATTGGTATCGCATAAATTAGATTCCCTTTGTAAAATGGGCGTTTCTGTTGTTGAGTAATGCTGTGCGACGATGTGAGTTTTTTGAGCTTGTGACTGTAAAACAGCATCTTTTTGTATGGCTTCCGCATTGGAGTTTGGAATTATTATTTCATTTTGCACAGCGCAATATTCAATAATATTCGGGATTGCAGTTTTACTTTCTGTAACTGAATCTGAATCGATTAATTCTTCTTTTTCATCCAAACTTATTTCAGTTATGCTTATGCAACTTTTTTCATTAATATTGATCTTTGCTTTCTGCAATGATGGTAGTTTATTTACATCAGTCGAGGTATCCTCTGAGTCATTAACGAAATGTTCTTCAACACTTATCCCAGTCTCAGGTATATATTCAATTGATATATTTTCTTTCTTAAATTTATTCTCAGACATTTTCATCAAATTGGATTCTGGGTTGGTTTCAGATATTGTGACATGCGAACTATGAATAATTTGGCTTTCTGCTATAAGCCCAACCGGTTTATTTAAACTTAGCTTTCCTTCACAGTAATCTGGAATGGTTTCCGACACACTCAAGGAAGATAGATTTATTACTTCTTTAGATGGATAACATGTGTTAAATTCTATTTGAGTTATTCCTTCGCCCTCATTTTCTTGTATGATATTTTCTGATACTATGATGCTTTCACTGGGTTTTTGTTTGGGAGTTCCCTTTTCACTATCGTACGGTACAGTTTCAAAATTAACAGATTGCTCGTTAGAAATAACTTCTTGCTGTTGTAGAGGTAATTTATTTTTGAAATCGGTATGCGCTGTTATTTCTTTTGGATGTTTGAGTGACTCTAGTTCATGTTCTTTTTCTTCATAGCTAGAACTAGACACTAATAGACTATAGTTTTCTGGTAGGAGCGTCTTTGCATAACCAGTTTCATGGGATATGTCGCGCAAATCGGACGATCTCTCTTCTGTTATTAGTTGTGCGCATGTTAAACTTACAGATGGTTCTTGTACAATATTAGCACTTTTCAAATGACTTTCCTCCATTGGTAATTTTTCAATTGATTCTATAGCGTCGATAGTCGTTTGTTCCAGAATATCAAAAGCATCTAATTTTGTAGTAGCAATCATTTTCTCAGGAATTTTAAATGTTGTCATTGAACCCTCCTTACTATGAGGAATAATTTCAGTTACAGTCTTGGAATCGTGCTCTTGTATTGTTGTGCTTGCTGTGCTTTTTGATGGAACAGAAGTTTCTTTTATTTCTTGTTCCGATTCTGGTAAAATATTCTCATCAACTGTAATGTGATCAGATTCTGTTTGAACTATTTTTGCTTTCACACTTGATGTGACAACATTTTGATGTTCTGCAACATGCGTGTCAGGAATTATTGAACTTTGAACAGCTATCATCTTATTGACATCCATGGTTGGAAGTGCATTTTTCCAATCATTTTCTTTTTCATGAGATTCAAATTCTTTTTCTGAAAAATAGGTTTCTGTCGTAATAATTGATTGATCAAACTGTAGTTCAATATTTGCGAGTAATTTAAAGGGTTCTTGGTCTCTTTCAAATGATGTTTCTTTGTCATTAATTATAGTTTCATATTGCTGAACACTGTCTAAAGTAGACTGGGCTGATTTGGCCACCGTTGAAATTAGAACAGGAGTCTCAAAATCTTTGGAACTACACAAAGGAATAACCTCTGATTGTTCAGCAACTTTTCCAGATGTTAAGTTGGCTGTTGCTACCTCTGAATTAGGGAGATTAATTGGATGTAATATTCCTGTGTTGTCTGCGCATACAACTGTATTCACGTTCAAACTTTCGATTTCACCAATATTTCGTTCCGCCACCCTAGTTTTTCCAAGATTTACTTGCTCAAAATCTTTTTCGTTTTCATTAGTTTGCACTTCATAGCATTCAAAGGATTCCAATGGAATAGTTTTTAAAAATGCTTTATCATGACTTCGGATTAACGGTGATACATTGCTAACATTGTCTTCAGTTAATGTTTCTGATTTTTGGGCAACTTTGAATATTCCCGCGACACAATCTTTGACATTTATATTTTCGATTGCAGGTTTAAATTCGGCGATGGAATCAGCTTGATTGATTTCTCTATTTTGAGAGAATATTTCGGTAACATTGAGAGATTTTTTAAGCTCATATTCGTATGATGGAACTTTACTGCTGAATTTATCAGTTTGAGTTTGAAACTCCGATTCCTTTTCAACCGGAATTTGTTTTGTCTGTAATATAGCCTCAAATGTTCGATGGGATGGAATTGCTTCCGAAACAATTTGAATTTGATCTGCAAAATCTGTTGTTGAATCTTGAGATATAACTTCCGAGCTTTGCGCAACCATTTGATCAGAAAATTCAGTTGTCGCTTTTTCATGTAAAATTTCTTTTTCAGAATTAAGATAGCTTTCTTTGTCTTGAACGAATGTTTCAGTAGTGATTGCAGCATGCTCCCCGTCTACTAGGGACTCTGCGAACTTCTGGTTTGGGAGAATATCTTTGTGTAATATACCTTCGAGCTCCGCGGAAGATATATTTGTGTTGACCAATGAAGTAAGAAGTGTGTGTTGTAAATTTGCGATCGATGTTTGAACGGGTAATATTTCTAAATCTGAAAGAGAGTTGTTTGGAATAACTTGTGTTTTTTGTGTACTTGTATGAAGAATTACATCTGATGTTGCCGTTGCTTCTTTTGGTTTTTCTTTTTGTAGCAGCTTGGTTTCTTTGTCGTCCGTTATTATTATTGTTGTCACTAAACTCTCTTCTTTTGCTATATCTATTTCTGCTTTCACACTTAAATCAATTTTTGGTAAATTTAACGTACCTTCTCTTTCCTCACTGATGCATTCAGATTGTTCTACCGATGTGAGAGGTACGTGTTGAGTTGTGGCTGTACATGCAGATTCATTTTTTACATTGAATTCTTCTGAATATGAAGATAAAATGATTTCATCCTTTGATGCCACTTTTCCCATACTCTCCAAGTTTTGTGTAGCCGAAACGGATTCTGCAGAACTTTTTAAAGTTAGTATATCCTCTTTAGAATCAGGATAGATTTCAGATATACAAATTCCTCGTTGTTCAATAAAATTAAAGCCTATCTTTATTTGGTCTGGCATTTGATCCTCGGTATGTCTTCCTTCAAATTCAGCCGCAATTACTTCATTGGAGCATGCTATAGTAAGAGGTTCATTAAGGGGTTTTGCTGTTTCGTTATGAACATCAGCAATACTCATTGCACTTGTATTGTCGTGAGATATTGTTTCTTGGCTAACTATAGCCTCTTTTTCAGTAATGTTGACTGTTGCTCTTTCATTATCTGGTACTTTTAGTTGAGATAGCTCAATTGCATTGGTATTCGTTACTATTTCTTCAACAGAAATACTCACATCAGGAATTATGTTTACGTTGGCTTCAATGCCTTTCGGCTCAATAAAGTTGTCCAGGCTCGAAATCTTCTCTTGGAAATCGGGTTGTAATACTGTGACTTCATTAAAAATGTCGCTGGTGAGTGTAGCTTTCCTATGAGAAATATCATCCACGGGCTGAATGTAACCGATTGCCACATTTGCATCTAGCTCTAGTGACATTGCAATATTCCTTGCCGTTACGTTTGGAGAAGCTTGACATACATCGTACTGTAAGTTATTGTCGAAAGCATCTTCTGATTCACCGCTGATTATCTGCGATACTTTGATAGGTTCATGTACATCTTCTATTATTGATGAAGATACTAACTTTTCTTCTGGTTTCGTGAAAATGTCTAGGCTTATTTCTTTTTCCACTGCTTGTTGTGAACTCACTGAAATGGATTGCAGTGTTGTTTGCAGGCGGTCAGCTTTTTCACTTGCCTCGCCCATTTTTTCAATAGGTGAAGTAAATGGCTCTGCATTTACTTCCATGGTAGATGCGACTATGTGATTTGATGAAATATCTGGTTTAGCGAATTTCTCATTTATTTTGAAGTCCATTACTAATGCTTCTTCTTTGTCGTTTGACATGACTTGCTGAATATTCAATCCCGCATGTTCTAATATCTCAGATTGAGCTGTTATAATCACTTGCCTGTTTTCCTGTGTGGGCTGTGCGTTTTCTGATGTTATAGATTCTGCGATTGACAGTTCATTATGGAGAGATTGATTTTTTGAAGCATAGCTTTCAATTACACTTTCTTTTTGCAAAATGTCTGTATGACTTGTCAAATTGACTTCTTCAACGAGAGTCGTCTGCAAGGTATGTGCTGATGATACTTTACTGAACTGATGTTGGGGTGCAGCTAGTGTTTTGAAATCATCTTCTTTTTCTGATACAGATGTGTCAGTAACATTTAAATATTCGATAGGTGTGAAGTTGGTTGTTACTTGTTGTGTTTTTGTCATATTGAACTCTTCATTTATTTCATTTTCATGGGCTATAGTAAACGACACTTGCTTGGCGTTAAAAGGTTCGATGGATGGACGTATTTCCTCGCTTACCAATTTAAAGTTATTCTGTAGTTCTGTCGGCTCATCAATTCCTTGTATCTCGGAGGTTGATATGTGCTCTTTAGCACTTATTGAAACAGATGCTGTAACCTCCTTATTTAATTCCTTTTGTACCAATTCATTTTCTGATTCTTGAACTAAAACTGAAGATATGTTACTACCTTCCATCAGATTAAATGTTGTAACAGCTTTTTCCTTAGCTTTTATCTTATCACCGTCATATAGGTTTTCTTTTTCCGTTGAAAGAATGACGATGTTGGTTAAGTACTGTTGTTCTATCAATTCTACATCGGCTTTCCGTTCATCTGTTTCAATTTTAGGGAATGGGTGTTCGTTCATTTGAACATCTGGTACAAAATTTGATATGCTTTTTAAAAGAGAATACTCTGAGTTAGCTTCTAAATAGACAGGGGTTGCCGTTTCAGTAAAAATGTTTTCTTTGTCTTGTATGTTTTGCTCGGATATTATTATTCCTTCCTCGACATTAAAGCTTAAATCAGCTGCCTGTTTTGGAGGAAACTTTTCCAGAGAAAATTTGCCCTCGAATTCAGGTGCATTAATGATTTGTGTAACTAATTGATTTTCCGATATAACTTTCGTTGTTGCCGTTTCAGTCGGTACGAATAGTTCTGGATAGTATTTGCCAGACTTATCATCTACAAACACTGAACTTATTTCCAAAGGCTCCATTACAGACATTCCAATGATAGGAAGAACGGGTGTGTCTAATTGTTTATTGATCAGATCTTTTTCCCTCACTTCTTCTCGTACTTCTGTTACTACTATTGACTGTTGTGAAATTATATGTCCACGAGCTTTTTCTTCTCCCGTGACTTTATAAGGTTTGTACTCCTCTTCTGATTGTGAAATAATAGGTTCAGTAACATTCATTGCTTCTTGTAAAATTAACTGGGCATCTGCATAATCTTCCACTCGAGGAATTGCTTGAATAGCTGTTGTAGTCATATTCGTAAGAGTTTCAGATGTTATCAAACTGTCGTTACAAGTTATGCGCTCCTTCGACTGTACTTGAAGGAATTCTTTTTTAGCAGTAAAATCATCTGTTTGGGATTGAGCGGATACTTCATTTATTTCTAAATACTGAGCAGGTAAAATTTGAGGCTTAGCAAAAGCTTCAATGTGCTTATGTAAATTCATGGCATCTAGTTCATCTTGCTGTGACTCTATAGTGTTCTCTGAAAGTGCTTTGAACGTTTTCATTGTCACAAGCGCTATTTCCTCCTTTTCCTTTTTGGGTAATAGCATGTTTGTAACTTCACTCAGTGGAACGGTTTCAGCCATGCTGGAGCTGATGTCGTAAGGTACCCCTGTCATGGAGTCTATTTCAGGTAGATAATCAATCACATTAGTATTCTCTTCCGTCACCTGTTCGATCCTTTCGGATGAATTCTCTATTTTAAGATGCTGGAACTTCTTCCTTCTTTCTTGTTGTTCTATTGAAAGAGTTTGGTCAACGACTTCTTTGATTTCTGTGAAAGTATGTAAAGAGTTTAGAGATATTTAATATTTTAAAATATCAAATTACCTCAGTCATGGTTTACGAATTACAAAAGTTTTATTGGTTCCAAAAATGGAATGATGACTTCTTGAAACCAACTAATTTAGGCGAGTACATTTTAGATAAAATGCGGTACATTAACCATGTAAGAAATATTCATATTCGGTTTAATATTATTCAGTGGAACTGTGGAAACGTATTTTAATGTATGTAGAAGCTTTTATAAAATCTCATCCACCATGAGCGTTTATTCTACTTGACCACTATTTTATTTATGTGATAAGGAGCGTAGGTAATAGAATGAGTTCAGCTAGCTAGGCCCCTGGCAATCAAGATCGAAACCTTTCAAACCCTCCACCTAGCCTCACTCTTTCGGCACTGTTAATTGTAGACTTCTTTTATATATTTTCTTCGAAGCATATTTATATAAAGAGTTAATTAAAACATAATAATAATTAAGGTTTGTTGTTTGTTTTTAAGTGATGGTAATTATGTAGGTATTCTTGAATATATACATTGAATAATTAAATAAAGACATCTGCACCAGATGTTCTACGATGGTATTTATTATATGTATTTATTATGTTTATATTTTATTTTTTATTTATGTCAGTTTTCATGCGATTATAAAATAAGCGTATACTTACTTTGTCATACACAACAGCAGCTTAGAAGAGTCTTGCGTCAAATGCACTTTTTATTAATTAAGCCACTAAAAAAAACTTCTACAAAAGCCAAAGCCAAAACTGAAAAAAAATACTATTTGGTTAACATTGTTATTGTTATAGCGAGTTAATTAAGAGGAAATAAGCAGACCGATGCCGCGTAAAAACTATTTTTGGCTGAATATTATGAAAGACTTTTTCTTTAGTTTTGACAAATCCGTTCGTGTGTAGGGATGTTCACGGTAAAAGCTTCCCTTAAAGGCATACTACTGTATTTTATCATTTGATGTTTTAAACACTTCCTCTTCATCAAAAACGACGTACAAAACTGAAAAAGATAACGACGAAACTCCAAACAGCAGATTCATACTTAGATGGGGCACCGCTCTCGAGGCTGAGTCTCTCACAGACCTGAGGGTTCATTTTAGGGCGTTAAGGGCATCATAATTTATCATTGTGTAAGAATCCCATTTAATTATAAGAACTAGTCCGTAGCAAATACAATATTATTATTAACTGCATTGACCATTCTTAATATTTTCTTCTTTCTTTAAGGTAATCATGGACGGATAGTGAGGGAATTGGTAGCAGCAAATATCCGAGCTTTACTCAGTAAGTTAAATTGACAATTTTTACACTAATTATTCAACAAACTCACTAACATCATTTAATCAGTACAGGTATTTGTATTTGAAACATGATACGTTGGCTGAGAAATTATCTATCAGCGTGAAATTATTATTTAAGGCAGTGATAATTTTAAAGCTACTCGTCTTTCTTGGTCTTTGGAACAGGTGTTAATGCACTTAGGTACAGTTAAATAATTGCAAATAATGCTTTGTTTCATAAAAAGTAAGCTCCTAATAATAAAAATATTGAGTGTAATAATATAATCTTTTTTCATTGAACATCAATGTTATAGCTTAATACATATTTTACAAAATTTCATGATTTTTACTATTGACAATCTTAAGGGTTCATTTATTAAGTTTTGCTAACTCTACATACTAATAATTATCGTTATTATATTACACCCAATAGAGCAATCTACAAAGAAGCAGTAAAGTTTGTTTAGCCTTGTAAATTAATTAAGCACTACTCTATTTTGGTAATTCTTTCTACTATTACTGTTTTGGAGAACCGCAGAATAATGTGAGTCAGAGAGTTTTTTTTTTTAATTTACTAATGCACCTCCTGAATCATTTCATGAAAAAAATTCTATATCTCATTTTTTTAGGTTGTACATGGTTTTGTTATGTACTTTAATTTTTTTTTAAATTTATCTTTAATAAGTCACTATTCGACGGTACTCCACTCAACAAAAACATTAATGCCACCACTAATTATTATGTGTAGAATACACTTTTAACTGAGTAGTTTTTTTAATGTTCAATTTATTTCAGTTTTATTTCTTAACTAGGTTTTTCAATCAGTTGAAGACATCTGACTAGTTCATTTCAATATCATTTTTTTTCCTTTTAATGTATAGCGATTTTTCAAATTTCATATAAATCTTAGATACTTTTAAGCTTTTCAATTAAATATCCGGATCCAAACCGAACAAATTTTAATTGACTTAAAATGGATTTATTTAGTTTTACTTAAATAAGAATCCACATGTAATTTATGAAATGCATCTAATAAGTTCTCTTGAATAATATTTATAATTAAATTCAAGGAAATAATATTCATATGGAAATTACCTGTTGATGTTTCACCTTGTACTCTCAGTATTCTTTTCTTATCTGAAATATAAAATACGCACAATTTAATGACTTACAAAGTAACCGTATTATGAAATAATAATTGGATACTGAAATAATAATTTGTACTTTCGTAAAAAAAAATACTTTAAGGGCTGCTCTTGGTAAAATTGTTTAACCATGGTTAGTGTGAAAGGTAGGTACTACATAAGTTATATTATAGGAGGCTGTCGTCTAATTCAGTTTTAGCAGTGGCGTCCATTCCATAAAGGTAAAAAATATGTGTAATTTGATTTAAAAACCCCTTTCGGGATATTCAAAGACGAAAAACATAGTGTATCACAAACAAATTCATAAATATTTATGAAAACACAAAATTGATCTAAATAACAGCTTTAAATAAGAGAAATCAAAAGCTGCCGGAAACTTTGTATGATTGGTATGTGAATTTTGTTAAACAGAGAGCGAATTCAATTATAATACATTATATAAAAATATGTCGGGAACTTGTACGAGCATTTGGCCATAACAATTATTATTAACAATTATTTTTCACTTCTTTTTTGTTTTCATTCTATGCACATACAGTTATTTTGTCTGCTTTATTATTATTTCGAAATATGGAATGTATTGCATTGCACTAGTCCTTCGTACATTCTGGAATAAAACATTATTATTGATCCTGAACTTGAAAAACCATATGCTGTTTTCCTTTGGTCATATTATTAGTTGCAGATAAACCCATAACTACATGCCTGTCAATCTACTTAACACTTTATTTGCAAGGAGGTTTGAAGATAATTTCAAGGATTTCTTGGTCTGCGTTTTTATTTTCTATAATAATATTGATCAACTCACCAGTTTTTATTTGCCTTTCCTCTTCTACAACATATTGTTTTTCCACGCTTTCAACAGTAACCTAGAAATAAAACACATTCGAATATTAATAACCCACCTATTTTCTTAATTTATAATGGTTCTATTCGAAGTAGTTACATAATAATTATGTATATCTTCTTCTAATATATAAAATTCTCGTGTCACGGTGTTAGTTATCATACTCCTCCGAAACGGCTGGACAGATTTAGATGAAATTTTGTGTGCTTATCGGGTAGGTCTGAGAATCGGCCAACGTCTATTTTCCATACCCCTAAAAGTTAAGGGTGGTCCACCCCGAATTTTATTTTTTTATTTTTTGGACATAATTTTTTATTTTTTTATGTTGAGGCATTAAAAATACATACAGCCCTAAATTTTCACTCTTCTACCATCAACCCCTATTTTTTAATAGCGATATTAGTAATTCGATCACTTTCAACCCCGAAACTATAAAAATATTTCCTAGAAATAATGTATATGGCAAAACAATGTTTGCCGGGTCAGCTAGTATTATATAATAATTATTCGTATATATGTAAACAATTTTTGTATTCTTACCGGGGCTATTTGTTTACTTTCCCATTCACGAGAAGTAAAATCTTCAGGGCAGAATTGAACAATAACTTCTTCCACCGTGGCATGCTTTAAGTCTACCATCTTCATGAAAGCTCGGAACCCAACCGTTGAAGCGAGCGTCTTTTCATCATGAACCGTTTCTTCTGTCATAACTTCCGTGATGAGCGATTCGAACCCTTGGCGTTCTACCGCTTGCACCAGCGCTGATTGTGATTGAGGAGTCTTAAGAGCAGGGAACTGAGAAGAATCGTACAAAGTTATAATCTCTTGAACACTCACTCCATTTCGAACGAGAAAACCGATCCTGGCCAAGTCTCTAAGGGGACTCTCACCAGGACCGAAGCTTTTAGCGTTTATCATTTCTAGAATTTCCCTGACCTCTGTAGCCATATACTCACGAATTTCAGACGACTCAACGTCTCCAATTGCCCTCTTAGCGGTTTCAATTATGATTTCTTCAACGATTTCATCATCTTGAATTATCGATGTTGTAAGATGTTTGTGTGGTTGCACAACACGTTTTGCCTTTTCTTGTTCAGGTTGCATTTTGGGTTTCTCGTCGACCTTCTTGAAGGAGGCAATATCTGTAGTTCCTACAGAATCTTGAACTGAGATGACTCGTTTGGCTTTTCCTTTTTGTACTGTTTCAATTTCTGTTGTCGACTCTACCACTTGGATATCTCTAGTGTCAGCAACCTTTTTGTCGCTTTCTACAATCTTCTCTGTAACTTGTTGGTCTTCAACCACCACCTCTGTCGTTTCAATTTTTGTTACCTTTTCCAACTTGGTCTTTTCTCCTTTGGCCTTTTTCACCTTTGGAACATCAGCAGAAGATACTTGTAGTTTGGCTTTAGTTACGGCCATACCAATATCGCTAGTAGCTTTGCATACGTAGAGACCCTCGTTTTCTTTACGAGCTTTGTGAATTGTGACGGACGTCTTGTTATCTTTGATTCGGATTTTAGTATTCTCATCGTTGAGGATTATTTTGTCATTATGATACCAAATAATATCTTGAAATGAAAAAATAAAATTAGTAATTAGTTAATTATTTTGTTATCAAAAGTATACTTTGCACACAAATTTATTTAACTGCGGTTATAGTATTTTGTGAAAAGGAAAGAGGGCATACCTGGAACAGGATTTCCCGAGTATTGACAATCGAATTTGACAACCTCATCTTCCTTAGCTCTCACAGGGAATATTTCCTTGACAAATGTTGGTACTGCTTGAGTAGCTGAAATTGAAGAACAAAACGTTTATTCATAACAATGGTCAGTTTAGTCGTTATAACGCTTTAACCTCAATGTTTTATTTTTTTGTGTCAAAATTAGATTAATACCTTTGAGAGCTGCTTGTAATTCCTCCATGTGAGTCACCCATTCTGGTTTACGATATTCCTTCGTGCCCAAAATTCCTGTAAATTATAAGAACCATTAAATTCTGCAAATTTATTCTAAATGCTTTACTTTAATTGAGTGTGATTTATAATGCTCATGTTTTTGAACCATGTAAAGTATAGTATTATGGGTAGGTATTTGTATAGATATTGGAAGGATTTTAAGGAGAAGAAAGGGAACTTCTCATATCTGAAAATAGAATAAATTATTAGACATTGTCAATTCATATTGTAATAATTTGATTATCTTTGTTGTTCTCAGAAATTTTCTTACGTAGAAAAAAGTTCTTGAAGATTAATGCTAAATAACACAAAAACATAATGAGATTGAAAGGTTGAAAAACTGAAAAAAAAAAAAAAACAGAAAAACTGAAAATAAAAAACAAAACTTCAAAGTTCATTATCCTAGTTTAACTTGTGTTGTGATTCGATAATTAGATAAAAGAACATTTCGTTTTAAATTGAACTTTTCCATTCAAAGCCCTTAATCAGGTTGAAAAACCCTTATCATAAATCTGAAATCGACACAATAAATAATATACATACCTTCAACCTCCAGTTCGGTAACCGTGGAAACAACACCAAGAGGATTGCAAGCCTCGTATTTTATTTCACCTGAATCATCTGGGAAAACCTCTTTCATTGTCAGTATCGAAGTTCCGTCCTCAAATTCTTCGATAATAAACTCTTCACTGTGTTTGATTTCCTTACCATGTTTGAACCATTTTCCAACAGGTTTGGGTTTACCGATAGCCTTGGATTCAATTCTGTAGAAGTAAGTAGTAAAATTAAACAAACAAAAAAACAAACAAATAAAATATTGCTTTGTTAATAAAAATAATCCTGAATAACAGATTTCATAACGAACAACGCTTTATATAACTACCTTGTAAGTTGGCCTTCCTGAGTAGTAATGGTAGTTGGGAGGAATTTCACAATTTTGGGTGCCACTTCTGTATCCGATTCAATAATCTCCTAAAACGCATGAAATAGTTACATATTTAGCGAAATTACCCACTAACACTTTAATTTAACCAAGTCACTTTTCTGCTGGTGAATCAATCAGTCTAATTAACTAAATAAATTAATTATTTAATTTAATGACCCCAGCACAACTATTAAATTTTTTGCAATAATATCTGTAGTTTTTGGTCAATACGATAAGTGCAAATATGAAATTTTTCAGAACACTTTGAAGCTTTCAATTTTACCTGAAGTGAAACTGAATAAGTTTGACCGGTTCGTTTGTGTAAAAATTAAAGTTATCGTAGTTATATCTATTTAATTATAATTATAAACATAGTTATATCAACAGAAAGAGAACACAAAAGCACAAAAGCACAAAAGCACAATAAAGGCAGTGAATTTACAAGCCAAATTTAATTTTTTGCCCTTAACGTATGTATTTAAATATACACTTAACGTACATACTTAAATATGTTGACCATAGACCTCAGATATTTATTTACCTTAATCTTCTAACAGCGAAACCTCAGTTAAATTAAAGTACATATTTCTTGAAATGTTTACAGGTATTTGGTGGAATTTAAATAATAAATAGTAATGATGTAATAATGAAACCACTTTTAAACTTAATTCCACTTTTTTTCTGACCGGGCCGATTTCAGACATGAAAGTGGACATGTTTGTCTGAAATTGGTTCGATAAAAAAAGGATAAATGTTCACGTGTAGGATAAATGTTCACTTTATGGGTATACTTAGTTACAACGTAATTTCATTTTTATGTTTTTATAAAACCGTGAGGAAGATTCAGGTCCAATCAAAACTGGTTGATTTATAAATTGAAGATACAAAAAATAAAGTGGTATTCAAACTAACTTATTTTATTCAAATTATAAATGGAAGAAAGTTTAAAATTGGTTTTATTAAATTTATATAGTAAACATTTTTCAGTTCATTTGTCAGACTTTATCTGGTTCAGTAATTAAAAAGAAATCTTGATGTTGTCCACCTATGATCCTATGCCATGGAGTTATTTAATGTTACAAAATCACATGGGAACATATTAACATTTGTTTTATATTATGATGACCATTAGAATATTCCTTTCTTATATTATCTTTTCCTTTATTATCTTAAAACATAGTATTTCAGGTTGTCTGACTAATGAACTGACCGATCAATATTTTTTTAATTATATATTATGTTTAGTGTCTTTACATGTAATAAATTGTCACGAAATAATAAATAAAATTTTGAATTTGCTTAAATTCATTATTATATGCAAATAGACCTGGTACTACAACAACAAAGTCAAAATAATATTAATTTACAACTAGATGCTCAAAAAACAATGAATTAATTACCTTCACAGTTTTCAAAAATAACTTTCATCTGTAATAATTGTCAAAAAATGGTAACATGTGTATTTACATACCTTTTCGCTCAAAACTTCTTCATCCGATCCGCTAGGAATGTATTCATATGCTGTAAAATAAACACATTAATCATAGAAATATTTATTGACAACGGAAGAGTTAGTAAAAAAACAAATATAATCCTGAATCAACAAGGAACTATATCCTGATAATCTAATTTTAGTACATTGTGCATTTAAAAGACGTTGAAAATAACTTGTTCTTTTATGAACTTCATAACTTTTGGCTGAGAAAGGAATGCCCTTGCTTATGTGTGTTCTGTGGAAGTATTTCAGAATGTTTATAAATATTTGTGTTCGGCGTACCTTCTACTAGGACAGTAGCGAGACAAGTAGACTTTCCGTATTTGTTTTCTGCGTGACATTCATATTCTCCTCCTAATTCTGGAAAAGCCTCCTTAATAATAAGTTGACACTGTCCCTTAGTATTTTGGACCATAACAATGTCGTTTCCACGCTTGAGCATGTTCTTATTGTGAGACCAATTCACCAATGGAATGGGGCTGCCGATTACCTGACAGGAGAGCCTGATCTCTTCCCCGTCCATGACGCGCTCCGGACTAGGGGTCACCGTGAACTCGGGTGCGTAGCCCTCTGATGGCTGCTCTACATCAGACACCGTGGCTGTGCACGTTATCGATCCAATCACGTTTTCGGCCCGACATGTAAATTCTCCCAGAGTGTTTTCATCCGCGCTATCTACCATAAGCACGCTGCAGTTGTTCATACTTGTTATATGCATGTTCTCATTCTCTACAATCGGATTTGAGTTCAAGAACCATTGGAAAGAAACGTTAGGATATGCTTCTACAACTGCCTCTAATATGAACACTTCATTAGCGGTAACCTGTTGTGGTGTGAATATCTGAATGAATTTCGGTGGAATCAAGTCGCTGAAATCATCGCTTGCTATGTTAACAGAGCTTGATGATTTTGAAATGCTATTAGATTCTTTTACTAAAACTTCGTATTTTCCACTCTGCTTTTTGGTTAGATTAGAAATATTGAGGCGTGTTTTCCCTTCTGTAGTTTCAATGCTAAAGGTTTCATCATTAACGATTTCTTTGCCATTTCTGAGCCAAGTAATTTGAGTGTCAGAATTAGATAAATATTCGACTTCCAGATTGACAACTTCACCAAGTTTCTTGACTTGTGCTTCGAGGGGCACAGTTATAGTAGAACTTGATTTAACTAATGTTGGTTCATCTGGAAGTTGTGAAAATCATTACATTTTTTACACCAAATTTTTTGGCAGTATCGATATTAATGTGGCAATGCAAGTTACTCAAATAAAAGTGTTCACTTTCAAAATGTGCAAGTTTAGTGTCAATCGACTTGAGTCTTAATTTAATAAAAGAAAAAAGTCCAAAATCAAATAAATTCCTATCTCCACGCGTCACATGCAAGCTTTCACCGGGCAATCGATTACTGGATGCAGGATGTACTTATTCGTCAAACTAAGAAAGCCATTTATCAACATTTCTATCTGGCTTAATCTTTATAGTTACTTTCATGGTTTCCATTCTAAGATATATTTAAATACTTGCCAAATTTCCAAATTGATGTGCAAAACACGACTAAGCGAACAAAGTAAGGCGAGAAAAACGTGTGATAAAAAAGTTATAACTAATGCAATTGTTCCATGCAAATTTGAAAAAAATCTGTAAGTATGTACGAGTAGGTAAATTAGGTTTTTTTTAAAGAGCATTCCTAACCCAGATACCAACTGTGATATTTTCAATAGTATTAAGTACACAATGTAGTCAAAGTCAAATAATAAGATAGCAAATTCTATGTTAGGCACTAAAACATTCTCTTAGAAAAACACACTTTATTATTTAAATAATTGTAATACCTAGGTATTATAAACTAGGTAGGTACTATATAACACTCTGTTTCTCAATATTACATCAATGGACTTATTATTTAAGTATTTTCTAAAATAATTGTTAATAAGAGAATTTTTTAACTTTTTGGGTGTAAACAAAAAGAATAATACCTGAAAGATATAATATCATGCGTAATTAATTAAAAAATTAGGTTACAACGTGCGAGCAGCATTTGAAAAGTAATGGAAAAATCTACCTTTAGACTCTTTCTTCATTTTGAGAATGGGTCTCAATACCACTTCTGTTTTTTCCTCAATAATATCTACTTCATCGACTATTTCTTCTTTTGGCTTTTCTTTTTTCATAATCTTCTTCGAAATTACCTCTTCGACAATGGTTTCCTCTTGTGACACTTCTTTCTTGAGTATTGGTTTTGGAACAATTTTTTCCTTTGGTTGTTCTTTTTTCGTAACTTCTTTAAGAGTTATCTCCTCAACAATTTCTTCTTCAGACACATCTTTCTTAGGAATTGGCTTGAGATTTATAATTTCCTTTGGTTCTTCCTCCTTAGGCTGTCTTTTACCCCTGGGCCAAGACTTAACTTCGAGTTTTTCTTCTTTAGGCTCAACTTTCTTTGTAATTTCCAGAGTTTTTTCTTCAATTATTTCTTCTTCTGAAATTGTCTTCTTAGGAATTGGTTTAAGGGTAATTTCCTCCTTGGGTTGTTCTTCAACGGGTCTCCTCTTACCCCTTGGCCAAGACTTAACTTCTGGTTCTTCTTCTTTTGGTTTTTCTTTCTTTACCACTTCTTTCATAGTTTCCACTTCTTCTATTATTTCCTCTTCTGTAACCACTTTTTTAAGTATTGGCTTACGAGAAACTTCTTCAACTATTTCTTCCTTCATAATATCTTTTTTGGTTACCTCAACGGTAATTTCTTCCTTTGGCATTTCTTTTAAGATAACCTCTTTTAGGGTAACTTCTTCAATATTTATTTCTTCCTTAGATATGTCTTTCTTAGGAATTGGTTTGAGTGTGATTTCCTCCTTGGGTTGATCTTCAATCGGTCGCCTTTTGCCTCTTGGCCATGTCTTTTCCTCTGCAACCTCTTCTATTGGTTGTTCTTTCTTAACAAGAGGCTTAAGAGGTACTTCTTCAGGTGTTTCCTCAATAACTACATCTTTCTTAGGAATGGGTTTGAGTGTAATTTCTTCCTTAGGCTGTTCTTCAATTGGTCGCCTTTTACCTCTTGGCCATGTCTTTTCTTCAGGAACTTCTTCCTTTGGTGATTCTTTCTTTACAATTGGTTTAAGAGGTACCTCTTCGGGCGTTTCCTCGATAACTTCTTTCTTTGGAATCGGTTTGAGTGAAATTTCTTCCTTAGGCTGTTCTTCAATTGGTCGCCTTTTACCTCTTGGCCATGTCTTTTCTTCAGGAACTTCTTCCTTTGGTTGTTCTTTCTTTACGACTGCCTTAAGAGGTACCTCTTCGGATGTTTCCTCGACGGCAACTTGTTTCTTAGGAATCGGTTTGAGTGAAATTTCTTCCTTAGGCTGTTCTTCAATTGGTCGCCTTTTACCTCTTGGCCATGTCTTTTCTTCGGGAACTTCTTCTTTCGGTTGTTTAACAACAGGCTTTAGAGGTACTTCTTTAGGTGTTTCCTCAACGACCACATCTTTCTTAGGAATGGGTTTGAGTGTGATTTCTTCTTTGGGCTGTTCTTCAATTGGTCGCCTTTTACCTCTTGGCCATGTCTTTTCTTCAGGGACTTCTTCCTCCGGTTGTTCTTTTTTAATAAGCGGCTTGAGAGGTACTTCTTCGGGCGTTTCCTCAACGGCAACTTGTTTCTTAGGAATGGGTTTGAGTGAAATTTCTTCCATAGGCTGTTCTTCAATTGGTCGCCTTTTACCTCTTGGCCATGTCTTTTCTTCGGGAACTTCTTCTTTCGGTTGTTCTTTCTGAACAACAGGTTTTAGAGGTACTTCTTCAGGTGTTTCCTCAACGACCACATCTTTATTAGGAATGGGTTTGAGTGTAATTTCTTCTTTAGGCTGTTCTTCAATCGGTCGCCTTTTACCTCTTGGCCAAGTTTTTTCTTCAGGGACTTCTTCCTTTGGTTGTTCTTTCTTAATAAGAGGCTTGAGAGGTACTTCTTCAGGCGTTTCCTCAATGGCGACTTGTTTCTTAGGAATGGGTTTGAGTAAAATTTCTTCCTTAGGCTGTTCTTCAATTGGTCGCCTTTTACCTCTTGGCCATGTCTTTTCTTCGGGAACTTCTTCTTTTGGTTGTTCTTTCTGAACAATAGGCTTAAGAGGTACCTCTTCGGGCGTTTCCTCGATAACTTCTTTCTTAGGAATCGGTTTGAGTGAAATTTCTTCCTTAGGCTGTTCTTCAATTGGTCGCCTTTTACCTCTTGGCCATGTCTTTTCTTCAGGAACTTCTTCCTTTGGTTGTTCTTTCTTTACAACAGGCTTTAGAGGTACTTCTTTAGGTGTTTCCTCAACGACCACATCTGTCTTAGGAATGGGTTTGAGTGTGATTTCTTCCTTAGGCTGTTCTTCAATTGGTCGCCTTTTACCTCTTGGCCATGTCTTTTCTTCGGGAACTTCTTCTTTTGGTTGTTCTTTCTGAACAATAGGCTTAAGAGGTACCTCTTCGGGCGTTTCCTCGATAACTTCTTTCTTTGAAATCGGTTTGAGTGAAATTTCTTCCTTAGGCTGTTCTTCAATTGGTCGCCTTTTACCTCTTGGCCATGTCTTTTCTTCAGGAACTTCTTCCTTTGGTTGTTCTTTCTTTACAACAGGCTTTAGAGGTACTTCTTTAGGTGTTTCCTCAACGACCACATCTTTCTTAGGAATGGGTTTGAGTGTAATTTCTTCTTTAGGCTGTTCTTCAATTGGCCGCCTTTTACCTCTTGGCCATGTCTTTTCTTCGGGAACTTCTTCTTTTGGTTGTTCTTTCTTTACGACTGCCTTAAGAGCTACTTCTTCAGGTGTTTCCTCAACGACCACATCTTTCTTAGGAATGGGTTTGAGTGTAATTTCTTCTTTAGGCTGTTCTTCAATTGGTCGCCTTTTACCTCTTGGCCATGTCTTTTCTTCGGGAACTTCTTCCTTTGGTTGTTCTTTCTTTACAACTGCCTTAAGAGGTACCTCTTCGGGTGTTTCCTCGACAGCAATTTGTTTCTTAGGAATCGGTTTGAGTGACATTTCTTCCTTTGGCTCTTCTGCAACTGGTCGCCTTTTACCTCTTGGCCATGTCTTTTCTTCGGAAACTTCTTCTTTTGGTTGTTCTTTCTTTACGACTGCCTTAAGAGGTACTTCTTCAGGTGTTTCCTCAACGACCACATCTTTCTTAGGAATGGGTTTGAGTGTAATTTCTTCTTTAGGCTGTTCTTCAATTGGTCGCCTTTTACCTCTTGGCCATGTCTTTTCTTCGGGAACTTCTTCCTTTGGTTGTTCTTTCTTTACAACCGCCTTAAGAGGTACCTCTTCGGGTGTTTCCTCGACAGCAATTTGTTTCTTAGGAATGGGTTTAAGTGAAATTTCTTCCTTAGGCTGTTCTTCAATTGGTCGCCTTTTACCTCTTGGCCATGTCTTTTCTTCAGGAACTTCTTCTTTTGGTTGTTCTTTCTTAACGAGAGGCTTAAGAGGTACCTCTTCGGGCGTTTCCTCGACGGCAACTTGTTTCTTTGGAATCGGTTTGAGTGAAATTTCTTCCTTAGGCTGTTCTTCGATTGGTTGCCTTTTACCTCTTGGCCATGTTTTTTCTTCCAGAACTTCTTCCTTTGGTTGTTCTTTTTTTACAACTGGCTTGAGAGATACTTCTTCAGGAGTTTCTTCAATGGCAACATGCTTCTTAGGAATCGGTTTGAGTGTGATTTCTTCCTTTGGTTGTTCTTCAATCGGTCGCCTTTTACCTCTTGGCCATGTCTTTTCTTCGGGAATTTGTTCTTTTGGTTGTTCTTTCTGAACAACAAGCTTGAGAGGTACTTCTTCAGGCGTTTCCTCAACGGCCACATCTTTCTTAGGAATCGGTTTGAGTGTAATTTCCTCCTTGGGCTGTTCTTCCTGCCTTTTACCTCTTGGCCACGATTTTACTTCTGGTGTTTCTTCTATTAACTGTTCCTTCTTATTTTCTTGCAAAACGGGTTGTTTTGGAGGAATGGGTTTCAAGGTTATTTCTTCCTCAGGCTTGTCTTGAATTGGCTTTCTTTTACCCCTTTCCCACAATTTTGCTTCCAAAGGTTTTTGTAGAATATCATCTTGTTCAGATGTTTTCTTATTTTCGATCAATTCAGTTGTTTCTTTTTTAATTCGAAGTAAGTCGTCTTCTTCGGTGTGTTGAATTATTCCTACCTCGGCTTGTTGTTGTTCGTCGACATGTTTTTCATTAATTTGTAATTGATCTATTTCTTTCAATAATTTTTTTCCTCGACGCCATGTTTTTTCTTCAACTTCTTTTGGTTGTTCTTTCTTTTCGATTGGTCTAAGAGATGCTTCTTCAGTTTTTTCCTCAACGGTAATCTGTTTTTTAGGAATTGGTTTGAGACATATATCTTCCTTCGGTATTTCTTCTAAAATTGGTTGCTTTTTATGAATTGGTTTCAGGGTTATTTCTTCCTTTGGTGTCTCTTCAATTGTTCTTCTTTTACCTCTTTCCCATAATTTTGCTTCTGCAGGTTCCGAAATTTTAATAGTTTTTAACTGTTCCGTTTCGGTTGTATCTTTTTGAAGTGTAAGTAAGTCTTCCTCTTCGATGTGTTGAATAGTTTCGATTCCGGGTTGTTTAACTTCATCCATGAGTTTCTCGTCAACTTTAAGTTGTTCAGTTTCTTTCAATGCTTTTCTTCCTCGACGCCATGTTTTTTCTTCTGTAACCTCTTCTTTTAGTTGCTCCTTCTTTACAACGGGTTTAAGAGGTACTTCTTCAGGTATTTTCTCTACCTCATTTTCTTTCATAGGAATTGGTTTGAGTGAAATTTCTTCCTTAGGCTGTTCTTCAATAGGTCGCCTTTGACCTCTGGGCCATGTCTTTTCTTCCGGAATCTCTTCTTTTGGTTGTTCCTTCTTTGGCACTGGTTTGAGGGACACTTCTTCGGGTTTTTCTTCCAAAACCGCTTGTCTTTTAGGAATTGGTTTCAAGGTTATCTCTTCCTTGGGCGTTTGTTCAATTGGTCGCCTTTTACCACGTTCCCATAATTTTGCCTCTATTGGCTTTTCTAGAGTAAAGACTTCTTCTGATATTTTAATTTTTTCGATAGATTCTATCGCCTTGTTTTGAATCCTAAGTAAGTCTTCCTCTTCGGTATGTTGAATTTTTCCGAACTCGATTTGTTGTTTTTCATCGACTTGAATTTGATCCGTTTCTTTCAATGCTTTTCTTCCTCGACGCCATATTTTTTCTTCTGTAACCTCTTCTTTTGGTTGTTCTATCTTTTCAACTAATTTAACTGGTACGTCTTCGGGTGTTTTCTCTATCTCATTTTCTTTCCTAGGAATTGGTTTAAGTGAAATTTCTTCCTTGGGCTGTTCTTCAATAGGTCGTCTTTGACCTCTGGGCCATGTCTTTTCCTCTAGAATCTCTTCCTTTGGCTGTTCCTTCTTTGGCACTGGTTTGAGAGAAAATTCTTCGGGCTTTTCTTCTAAAACTGCTTGTTTTTTAGGAATTGGTTTCAGGGTTATTTCTTCCTTGGGCGTTTGTTCAATTGGTCGCCTTTTACCACGTTCCCATAATTTTGCCTCAATTGGCTTTTCTAGAGTAAAGACTTCTTCTGATATTTTATTATTTTCAATTGATTCCGTTTTTCCCTGTTTTATTTTCAAAAAATCAACTTCGTCAGTGTGCTGAGTTTTGCTGGTTTCGGTTTCTCTTTCATAATCTTCTATATTCTGTTCAACGATTTTTAGTTGCTCTGATGTTTCTCTTGCTTTTTTCCCTCTTCGCCATGTAGTACCTTCTACATTTTTTCTCTCCGCGTCTTCCGTTTCTTTAGAGTCTATTTTTAAAATAACCGAATCCTCTTGCTCCGTCATAATTTCCTCTCTCATTACTATTTTGGATGTAGAATCGACGTCTTCCGTTAAAATATCTTCGAGTTCAGATTTTGGCAATGCTTTTAGCTTAACGTCTTCTAAAGTAGGTTTATCAATGGTACTTTTAATGGTTTTAGTTGGTTTAAGCGAAATTGTTTCATCAGTCCATGACTTTTCTTTCGTTTCTTCGGAAACGCCTCTTACTTTTTCAGTCTTCTTGATATTTTTTCTCCAATTTGCTGGCAGTTCATCAAGTAAATCAGGTTGGGGTGCGGGAGACAGCTTGATTCGCTGTATAGTTTCCTCTTTTATGTCAATTTTCACACCAATAATATCTTCTGTATATTGACCGACCGTGTCATCTTTTTGTTCCGTTACATC
Source organism: Glyphotaelius pellucidus (assembly GCA_936435175.1). Taxonomy (NCBI): domain Eukaryota; kingdom Metazoa; phylum Arthropoda; class Insecta; order Trichoptera; family Limnephilidae; genus Glyphotaelius; species Glyphotaelius pellucidus. Next base: position 9,804,290 of record OW386542.1, read on the forward strand.
TGAGGTTGCTTTTTTATGAACCGTGCGTCGCTGTCTCCACGGTACTTCGCGCTTCGTTACATTTTCCTGTGCCTGTTTCTTTATTTTAAGTATATTACTTGAATCTGTATCCGTGGTGAAAGTTTTGTTGTACTCTTCGATGTCCATTTCTATTTCTTCATCATCACCAACAACCGTCTTCGTCTTCTTGCCAATACGTTCTGAAAAAACACAGGTTTAAGGATCATAATATTTGGCACACCCCGATATTTTTGGAATAAAGTAAACAGGTTTAAGATAAATTAGATAACTACATAAGATTTGTGTGTTATTAGTTTTCCTCCAGACGTGTGAATTTTTGTTAGGACGATTTGTTTTAACCCGTAAGCGGTAAACACAAAAAGCACTTATCATCATAGTTACCAGGAAAATATAATTAAGAGATTACGGTTTCTTCTCGTCCTAAATACACTTCTTCACCTAACTCATTTTATGAAAAAAAAAAATAATAAAAAATCGAATGTGTATTTGAGGTATTTAAAAGAAAGACCGAGAAAAATGAATTATTATTCTTTGTAATGTAAATATCCACTCGAGTGACAGTTACCCAAATTTAGGTAGGTGATTTTTATAAATTTAAATTAATTATAAATTTTAAGTTTTTTTTTTTCCATACCAATACACGGGATAAGGTGAAATCAAAGTGGATTCCTTGGCTTTTCATAGACTTTGAGCTCATATGTTTCCGTGTATTAATTTGGAGGTATGATATTAAATAAATCGAATGGCCGAATCGAAAACCGAATACTGATAATCTCCATCGTTCGAGTGGTTGTATTACATTATAATAAGTTTTGGAAAATAATGGTGTTGGATACGAGAGTGTTGACACCATTCTCCTGACCGATGAATTGTTTCATGCATTCCAAATAAACATTTATCTTTAACCAGTTAAATTGAAATTGTGTTAAAATAACACAAGACAAGACAAGGGTTTAAACATGTATAATAATATATATTTAACATTCGCATTTGTTGTTATGAAAGGAATGTGGTTCCTGAACCGATATAATTTAGCAAAACTTTGAATCTATTGATGTACGTTATGTAGGAAGTTTATGTTCCATTGTCAACAAATGTTCCCTATTTGTAAGATGTGAGTCATGTACTGGCGTACGTTCACCCAGTGGATGAATGGAGAATGTTTATTTAGAGGTGTTTGCTTGTCTGCTTGCACAGGTGAGGTGAGCAGGTGGAGAGGTCGCCCCCCCCCCCCCTCACAGTGCGGGGGGCATTGCGGCCAGTCGGCGGCGGCAGTCACTCGCTCAGTCAGTCAGTCCACGGCCACGGGGAGAGAGCTCCCGTTCCCAGCCTGGGACTCCACTCAGTGTCAGTGTCTGTGATTCTCATTCAGTTCCAATTGTGCAAAGTGTCAAGTGAAAACATGAAAACTTTTAAAATTATTTTGTGTCATGTTATAGTTTAGAGACCTTATTAATTGTTATATTTTTAATTTATTATTTAACTGGTTGCCGCGGTTTGAAAATTATTATGTTTTTCGGTTTATTGTTTACATCGTTTTATTGTTGACTCTTTATTCGTTTAATTCTCTGTGCTTTAATAAATAAATAGATGTGCAACACAAATTGCGTTCTGATGTGCCTTTTTCTTCCCTTGAGAATAAAGTTTTCCTTAATTATTTGTACAATGATTGGAATAATCCGCCGTCAGGTTATAAGCAGGATGGATACACACCCCCACCGGCGATCTTTGCGGCAGATCAGTGAATCATCGCTTGGCAATCGGAGAGAAGATGTATGAGTGCACCTGTATGAGTGTTTATCTAATTCGGCTCAAGGCGAACCTGTGTTGTCGGCTTGGGCGTGTTTTGATACATAGGTTACGTAGGCGCACCTAATTTAGAGCGTAATGTAAGCCGCTTGGTTGCGTGTGCAGGAGTAGCACCTGGGCTAGCCTATTCTTAGCGTCCAGTCATGTCCACACGCCGCGCCGCGTCGCGCCGGCAGCCACTCGCAGCGGCAGCGGAGCCGTGTGCACGGCTGACTGCTCACCTGCCCGTGGCTGACTCGCTGATTCGGTGATTCGCTGATTCACTGATTCGCTGATTCACTGATTCACCCGTATTAATAGTCCCACCATCAGCCAACGCGCTTGGCGGCCGCAGTGACTGGCGCACCTGCTCGCGCGCCTGCCTGTCAAACTGCCCATTGCCCATTGCCCATTGCCCATTACCCATTTCCCATCGCCCATCGCTTTAGCCGGCCTAGCGCACGGCCTCTCATGTCTGTGTCAGGTCAGCACTGTTCATGTCAACCATACTCCCCCTGCGGGAGGTGCTTATTCAAAGGTTAATTAGTGCCATTGAGTTGTCTATTGAAAAATGCGAAAATTCAATCATTCAATATTTATTTAAACCAACCTTAAAATACATAGATGTATGGTTTCATTTGCTTAGTTACAAAACATATTTTCATTGCATATACAAAAAAAAACAAATACAAATTTCTATGAGGATTGCATTACTGTATCTTAACAATGTTATTTGAAAATCACGTTTCCTTATCTTATATAATGTATGTTTATACAGTTAATATGACAGATTGATTTGTAACAGACAGAATAAGATTTTTAAAACAATAAATCAACTTGAAATGATTTCAGAAGTTATTTCACTCACATAAACAATGCAGAAGGTGTATAGATTGGTTAAGTATGTAAGTTGGTCCACCGTTGTGGTGAATCGCCACAAACAGCATGTGATGTGTTAAAAGTCTTATTCAATATCTGCTATACATTGTTGGGTGATGTGATATATTTGGCTCTATGTAACAATGGACTCTCATCGGCCCTTCACTTTCCCCAAAATATCACAACAAATATGTAAACGTCTGCGGTGAGCTTAACTTAACAATTTTATTCATTATTTTGTTTTATTTCAAGGGTATTTTGAAAGTTTATTATTAAAAAAATTTGAGTTATGTTTATTATTATTGAAATTTTAAATTGAAACACTATCGAAATTATTAAAATTTTGCTTACGTTTTTAAAATAAAATAATCTTTAGATATTTTCACAAACGATGGCTTGTTTTGTGGAAGGTTTGATTTAATTTAAAATTTAATTAATCGTTTTTAAATGTAAATTTTGGTAACATTTTTAATAAATAATGAATGTACAAAGTTATATTAGGTATAGTTTGTTTAAATCTGAACTCTTTTAAGACATAAAAACAGAATCACTTAAAATAATGTTATTGAAAATAAAATTCAGTCAAGCTTTTTATTGGTATATTATATAAATATAATTAATTTTAGCATTTAAACGTGCGTGTGTGAGTGTATGTGTGCAAGTGTATGTGTGTTGTATGCACACTTCAGTTTGTGTGAGTATGTTTTTGTTACAAATCAAAGTGCAGAATACAAAGAAGTGCAAAGAGACTTTAAAACTTGAAAAAATACCTATTTAAATAACAAAACAAAGTTCAACTAATAAAACTAATAATTACACACTGATATTAAGTATTAATTCAAGCGAACTGTCGTGCGGAATTATATTCTAGGAAATCAATAAGCAATGAATAGACAAATTCAAACATTTTATCCATTTATAATTATTTTTGATTGTGATCTTAAAACAATTTGTGGGTGATTTATAATAATGGACGGTGCCAACAGTTCCTTATATTATTTATAAATAATCAGAATACATTTTTAAATGAATTTTGTGCTTTGTCGTCAATTGAAAATATTTTCTTCTCAAAAGTTAACCTTTTGACAATTTGCCCAACCGTATTCACAGGGATCAAGACACGTGACCGTGAATTTTAATAACAAGTCGGTTGTCAAATAGCTAAACCTCAAACTCAGATAAATAATACCCGAAAATTTTTTTTTCTTCAAATTATCCTTTTTTAAAATTCTCGATTAAAAATATTTTATACACTCGCACGAAGAAACTATGTTATTGACAATGATTTAATCGACAAGACGAGTGTAATAGACATTCGCAACACGTTAATGTGATGGGTGACGTTCTCCATGTAATGCAGCTTAGTGTATTGTTTCTTCGATTGAAAGAAGTGAATCGTGTTTCGAAGAACTTGTGTACTGCTATTTGGCAACAATAAAAAACTGACGTGTTTTATTGTTGGAAGCTTCTGTAAAACTACCATAAAACTTTTCTTGAATCTAAGTGAAGAAAGTACGTAACTGACTGACAAAGAAAAAAATGCATCCAAATTTACTCCGATCTTTGAAAAGTTGTTGATGATTATTTGATGTATGCTACAAGTAATAAAATGTAATAGAAGTATATTATTATGATATGGCACTTATATATTTAAAAATGGATATTAATTCCTATGAAGCGGTTTGAAATAAACTTATTATTTTAATTAATAGTAAAGTGATTATGATAGAAAAAATAAATATTTGTTCTTGCAATAATATTTATTAGGTTTTATTATTTTCCATTCACTCAAAGTATTAATATTACAATCTAAGAAAAAGTTTATAAAATAATAATAAATGTCCACTTAAGGCAACATTTGTGGTTTGTTTGTATGTTTGTTCTTGCGAGTTAAGAGATAGTTTGTTTGTGTCTTATTGAAGGGAGTGGGTGGCGCTGCGCCTCCGCTCAGTAAGTCTAGGTATTAAGTACAAGTAGGTTCAGTTCTTATCAGTGGCGGTGCAGGGATTCATACAAATGCAACACTTCTGCCAAGGTCAACAATACAGTGGAGTGCCGATTATATTCAATATCCAACTATACTCTACATTAGAATCAATGCATATTTATATCTCTAATTCTTAATGAATAGAAAAACTTAACATCAAAAATATGTTAATTTCATTATCCACAGGTTAAGGGTATACAAAAATAAGATGGTGTAAAAAATATTCTCATTGCGCTCTACTTTATATTATTAGAAAAAAGTTGATAAGAAAATTATGTCCTTTAACCACGAGCAAATGGAAATTTCGGCAAATGTAGGAATAATTATTTGAACTCGACTGAATTGGGAACGGAATAGAATTTTGCATTGTCCACCCATTCCCTTCTATAAGGGAGACTGACTGCATGTGGTTGGCCGCACGGATCAATATCTATGTCTTACTTTTAACCACGAGCCGCGCGGAGGTCTCCACTTGGCCGGCGGCCGAGGTGGCGCGGCACGTGAAGGTACCGGTGTCCTCTTCGTACGTGTTGGCGATCAGCAGCACGGCGTTGTTGCCTTCGTGGATCATCTGTGGAAAAGGAGAAGGTTTGATTACTACACACGTACAACAAACATTATGTCTCTTCACTGCTTAGGCTTAGCTCTTTTAGGCGCGCCTCCAATAAAGTCTCGCTGAAATCAGATTTTGGCGCAATGTCATTTTTTTTCCGAATAAAATTTGTTTTTGTACAAACGAAAATAGATTTTTTAAATTTTTTTTCAAGGGTAAGCTTTATCTAATTTTATTACTACCGTCACACGGTTTGGTACTCGCAAATGAGATCATTATTCAGTTGAAAATTAAATATATCGCGTTTTCACAGTAATGCGTTAAAAATAGTTTTTTTACAAAATTTTTGATATTCTGAATAAAATGCTGAAAGTTTTCGTTCTTGTTTGCTTCACAATCACAGTTCCATGACAACTCAACAATATGGCATACCAACATCTCTTTGAAAAGTCATTAAAAGTGAAGAAAAAAATAGCCCATAACCTAACATAACATAACCTATTCAATCAATTTTTTTTTTCAGCGCTTTTAAGGCACTAGCCCACTGTGAACATTTTTTTTGTCATTTTTTTATTATTTAATTTGGTGAGAGCATTTGGAATGCTCTCACCAAATGTTTAAAGAAATTCGTAAAATTGACGGAGATACAGCATTTTATGTGAAACCGTTTGAAACAGTTTGTTTGTTGAATTATCTTTCAGCAAAATTTTGAACCGGTTTTTCTCGAAACTGCTTTTTTCAACCTGGTTGACAACATATAAAAAAACTGTACATCCGATTTGCACGCACTAAATCTTAAACTGTTCGAAAATCAATTAATAAAGGTCCCTCTTCTAATTTTTTTTATGAACGTTGAAAATTTTCCAAAAAACCGGTAACAAAATTCGCTGGTCAGCCATTTTTTAAGATGTAAAAATTTTCCTACGTGGTGCCATAAACATATATGTCCAGTTTCAAAATATATTTTTATTATATTTTTCTTATGAACCGCTCGCTGTCAACCGCCGATTTCGTCGGATTGCCTGTTGAAAGCGGCGTACACCGCAAACCATACTTTAGATTCAAACTATTCATATGATTCATACAATATGTATGACGTGAGTTTTAATAAAACAATCCATTCATCGTTTGCTTGAAAATAATTACCAAAAATACACCCTTTTACCGCCCACGGCTGCCCCCTTAATGACTTTTCAAAGGAGCGAATAAGTTGCACGTTGTTCACCGGTCACACTTAATGACATTTAGAAATTCTGTAAAATATCGATTAAGTACCTACATACTAATACACACTAAAATTATATGCTAAATGGATAATATTGGATAAATGGATAACCGATAATATTCTACATTAAAGAAAATACGAGTGTGCTTGACCACACAACTGAAGTAAAACTTCTATGAGAGGAAGAGCTCTCTCTTGCTCCTACAGTGTGATACAGACAATAGGCCTGCACTGTGTCTTAGATATACGAAACGTAACTGGCTATGAGAGAAAGAGAGAAAATAAATGTGTGCTCGCACCTCTCTCTCTCTTGCCCCTACAGTAATATACGAAACGTAACTCTCTCTCTCTTTCTATCTTCACTAACTTATAAATCCCTTTCAACTTCCGTTCGCCCTGCCCGATCTCACTTTCCGTAACGCTCTCGTCACGCATTCACCAGCTTATTCCCCAAGTCAAGCGTGCGTAAAGAAGTTTTACTTCAAAAATAAATTTTATTTTGGTGTATATATAATATATATTCATAGCATAAATAGTTTTTTTTCAATTTCGATACTAAATTAAAGAGTTGAAGAGAAAAATTCCGTTTTTGACCTAACGTGAAATATATCCAAATTGAGCTGCCAACAAGAATTTTTTCTACAAAGCGGAACTTCTATGTGCCGGTGCTATAAAAGCTCTCGATTCACAGTGAACTCAGTTCTGACTTTAGCAGTCTTTTCTGCTAGGTCAACTATTTTCAGCTTACAACTGAATTGATCGGTCGAAAAGTTTCGCAAAATTTAATCAACTTTAAAAAAATGAGTAGACTATATTGTTTGTTTCTTGTTGAACTAAAAGAAAATTAAGTGATTAAACTTGTGCGAGGTAGTAACTACACGCAGTACAATCAAATCTCAACCCACCAACCATTCATCATTCATCAATCAATTTAATATTTTCGAATTAGCATCTCTAATTTAACAGGCCGAATCAAACGGCCCTATAGACTGTTAATAAATTGAAACATTATCTTTATGAAAGATGGGCGACTATTTCAAAATCTATACAAATCCTAAAAAGTCACCCGACTGTCGCCGCGACACAGGTCGCTCGTGTGCGCCTAGCCTAAATAGTATCTGTCTGCATGTTTTCAAAGAGTATTTTTGTTTAAATAAATACCATAATAATTAGACTGTTACTGTTAGATACTTACAAATTTAATTAAACAATTTATTTTTAAAATGCCGTGGCATATATTTGATTTTTTCAGAATGATTCGATTACGGCCGAAGCTCACTACGATTTTAAAGTCTACAATAAAACATACTCATCTTTATCGCTTACATCACAGAGAATACTCATACCCGAAATTATAACAAAATAGTAATTCCTTTATTTTCCCTTATTGCAGATATACTTAAATTAAAAACATGCATCCCGCACCATCTCTTCTGAACTGTCTTAAAATAAAATTTGATTGATTCGTTTTTTTTGTTTGATTGATTTGTTTTTTTGTTTGTTATCGGTTTATTGTCATAGTGCACAGTTATTCGGAGTTCTAAATACAAGATAATTTATTATTTATTCTTTTAAATAATTGTTAAATACTTCAAAATTTTGATTCGTGTTTAAGGCTCCATGTATATACACGAAAAAGATGCAAAATTTCCAATTACCAGTTTGACATATTTTGATTTGTGATGGTTTGGTTGAAGGGCTGTGATACGGTGAAATTATTTTAGGAACGATATATGTGACTCTTACTAAACGGATTTGCTTTAATCTCTAAGGTTATAGAAAGTAAAATCTCACCTGGAAATCGGGTGTTTCTGGTATGAGTGCCCCTTCTCGCAGCCACTGAATGTTCGGCTTGGTCTTGCTGGACACCTGCGTCTTGAATTGAGCTGGTGCACCCTCGAAAACGATGACATCCTTCAGTGGTGTCAACACCGGAAGCTGTTCTGATGATTCAGGAACTGCCACCTTCAGGTTAGCTGATGTGACGATCTTTCCAGCGGTGTTAGTTGCGATGCACTTGTAAACGCCTTCGTCTTCAGGGAACGCTTCAGAAATGTGTAGGGTACTTTCTTCTCCCCGTGTGGTCATTTGGAAGTACTTAGAAGGCTTGATGTTCTTGCCCCCCTTTTCCCACTGAACGGATGGGCTTGGTTTTCCAGATATTTTACACTTGAAGTCTACTGATTGACCTTCGACGATAGTCTTGTCCTTCAGAGGCAGAAGAATCTCAGGAGCCTTGTTTCCGGCAGTGGAAGCGGGCTTGCTTTTGAGAGGTGAAGTGGGTGCAATGACAAAGCATTCTGCATCACACCTCGCCTCACCAGAGCTATTGATGGCTACGCATTCATATTTGCCTGAGTCCTCAGTGAATGCTTCGATAATCAGGAGGGTGTATGTTCCATCTTCTTCGAGCATTTTATTCCTAATATCTGGTGAGATTTTCTTGCCATTCTTCAGCCAGTAAACGTCCATCGGCTTAGTTCCAGATACTTTAGTGTCGAACCTGACTAACTGGCCTGCTGCAACGTTGGTGTTCTGTGCAGTGACAGTGAAGCTCGGGGGGATAACTCCACCTCTTCCTTGGCGCCTGCGTTCTTCTACCACCAAATTGGCGCTACACTTTGCAGTTCCTCCACGGTTTTCAGCTATGCACGCGAATACAGCAGAATCTTCCATGAAAACTTGCCTAATCACTAGAATTGATTTCGTGCTGAAAGTATGTATTTGGAAATCTGGTGAGTTTTTAATCGGGAAGTTTTCACGGAACCATTTGACGGTTGGAATTGGGTCTCCGTCAAATTCAACTTCGAATCTGGCCTGTTCTTGTTCGAATGCTCTGCAAGGTTGCATTTTCTTTGTGAAGACTGGGGGGTTAGACGGCTTCACTGGCCCTTGGACTATTCTTTCTTGAGTCTTAGCCTTATGTTCAACTTCGGTTGTTTCTGTGGATGTGATTTTTCTTGTAATTTCAGTATCACCAACAACCTCCTTCTGAGTTTGTTTTTGTTTAGCAACGTGGACTTCTTTGCCGTGGACTAAAGATTCCGATGGATCTGGAATTCTAGGTTTTACTATTGTTCTGGTTTCAGTTGATTCAATGTTGGTTTCATCTGTTTGCTCTCTGCGAAAAAAGAAAATAAAAATGTTAATTTTTGTAAAAGTACTTCCTTGTAGGTCAAAAAATATATTTGTGAAAGGTATACTTATTATTCAACCGACTAAGAGCCAGTTGCTAAACAAAATTCATCAAATTTAATTTTCAGTTCCTGTGAAAGTTATTTTCAAATTCTGTTATTATTTCAGTTCTACGAAGCAACTGGCCCATAAGGATATAATAATACAATTTGCATAGAGCTTAAAAATTAACATTGAAATTTGATGAATTATTAAACTCGAACTTTAATTTGATGTTAATAATTATTCCGGATTTGTTGTCAATCATTGGTAATAATATTTGTTACTTACAAGTTTTCTTGATATTTTTGGGCCATTCCCTTAGCCATGGAGCTCTGCACAAGATTTTCTCCAGGGATAGCGAACTGATGGGTAGACTCGCGGAAACGAGACTCCTTCACGACTTGGCTGTTGTCCAACTCCTGCAGCTTGTTGTAGTAGTCTTCATTCTTCTTCCTCCTGACAGACTGCTGCCACTCTGTCTCTGGCTCCTTGCTTGTCTTCTGCTTCATGTCCGGACGGTGATCAATGCCCCCTTGGCGAGCCAATGTCTGGCGTTCCTCAAATGTTTTCTCCAGCTCAGTTTCGCTGCGATCTTTTTGATACTGCGTTAGTTCGTAGTCGTACCATGCTATCGTAAAACATAACATATTTATTAGTGATTGATTTATGTCTTTGGAGTTGCAATTTATATTGAATATTTTCATTTCGTACCTGAATATTCTCCATAAATAGCGAAAAGCGAAACTCACGAGCAGTTATTGAGATGCGGTTGCCTGCGCAGGGACTAAAGCTGCCTGACAGCAATCGGAAGCAAGGATGGACATTTTTTGGGTGGGAATGTGATGTATTTTATTTTTGTATCAGTCGAAAGCATGTCCAGTGTTAAAGCAATGTGAATGTTTGTAATCATACGAGTGAGTGAAATATTACGTAAAGCAGGTCACAATAAGAATTATGTAATTATTGTTGAAACAGTTGATTAGCTGAATCATTTCTAATAGAATTAATTATATTTTTTTTTTAACTTGCAAAATTATCTTTTACTATTTTATATACATATTTTCAGATACAAATTAGATAAGTCTCATAAATATAATTTTTGAGCCTTTTGATTAGCAAAGGGTTGAACTAAATACATTACTGATTTTAAATGTTAGACATTTTGATTAGATTAAAAAGTAATACGTTAGGTACGAAACATTTTCAGCCGTTAAAACAACAATAATATTATTGATAGCCCAGTAGCAAGCAGTAGTCAAATAATAAGGTTCGCTGTTTTAAACAGGGACCAAAGTGCTTTATTTTATTTGAACTTACTTCGCATTATGTCATTATTAACTAATACGAATAAGACAAATCAAATGTTTAATTGAAGTGATATTCAGTAAAAGCAGTGAAGTATTCCAGTATGTTGTGTATAACTTACGTCTCGGGGAGTTCTTGAGAACTCCTCTATAATCGTCGTGCCGGGCAACAACCTTAAGTTCAGTTGAAGCCACAGCCTGACCAGCAGAGCTTCTGGCGATAACCTCAATCTTTCCTGTATCGTACTGGCGAGTCTTGGGGATGTCCATATGGTACATGCCGTCATAGGTCAGCTTGTAACGGGAACCCTGCAAAAAAAACATTTATTAGTATAATAGAAGATAATCTTTATATACTCAACTATAGAAAAAAAATTGGTTAACTGTAAAGTAGGAACTGTTAGAGCACAGGCGTCAGGTAGTTATGCTGTCATTGATCTAACCGTATTACAATGGAACGCTCTAGGAAACTAACGTCATTGATCCCTTCGGCACCGGTGCATAGTCGGGAAACACGCTAAGCATTTGTACACGATTGACATTTGTCACATACGAACGGGTCGCTTCTACGACTCATTCTAGAGTTCAACAGCTCGGCTGTGGAACGATTTGCCGGTCTCTGTGTTTTCTCTCTCCTACAACATAGGTCTCTTCTCCTCTCCTCTCCTCAAAAAGATCCTCCACACAGCATCTTAAAAGATGACATAAGCCCAGAGGGATTTTATTTTCCTCAGGACCTCCTGTGAGGGTTAATGTAAATAAAGCTGTACAAATTGAGTCCTGTCCTGTGAAGTGGTTGGCTGATATGGCACTTGAATAAATCTACTGATGCCGAATCTGTGGCGCTACCATCATTATGTCAGGTATGATTAGAAATGCGTTGAGGCCGGTAATTGAATTGAATCAGTAAAAAGTAGGTAAGTAAATTGTGCTCACATTAACTACGGTGTTCCCGTTGACGAGCCACATGACCCTGGGCTTGGGGTGTCCAGTCACACGGCAGCAGAAGCGGGCCATCTCGCCCTCCTCCACGGTGGATGGTTCGGGCTTGCTCACGAACACTGGCGGGGTCCTCGGCTTGGTGTCATCGGCAGGCTCCTCGGGCACACTGAAATCCAACATTGAATTACTGGCGACTGTAACAACTTATTATCATTTCGTACAAGATAACATGGCAAAAGGCGATCATTATATAAATTGCTTTTAGTTCTGGTGGAATCTTGTAATCATTAGTAGGCGGCTGGTGGAGGCAAAAACATTGGGCGAGAAACAAATCGTATGGCGTTTATGGCAAAATTTTGGTTTTGCCTCCGAAATCCGCCTCCTAGTAATCATACACAAAAATAGCATCCAGTCAAAATATGCGACAAGAAAAATAAGATGTTGGTAATTCTTAGAGCAGAGCCCCGGTAAGGCTAAGGTCTTGGGTTCAATTCCTAGATGTGATCGTATCCTTTACTGATTTTTCTGTTTCTTATTTTTTATTTTTTTATTTATTTATTAAAAGAACTTTATACAATGAACAAAAATATTGTGTTAATTCATCCGCCATGCTAGGGATGTCCCTGTGTTATGGCGGATGAAAATGATTTTCGTTTGAGAGTTGCTAATATTGTCTTCAATGATTAAAAATTATCTTTAAAATATACTCACACTTGCCAAAGGGCCTCCATCTGTCTGATTTTCTCGATACTCTTCATGTGTTTAGGCAATTGAGAATCGTATATGATTCCAGGCTTTCCGGCGGTTTTGATGACGGCGCGTGTCTCGTCCATACCCCATAAGTTGGTCGCTCTGCACAAGTACTCTCCGCTGTCTTCGGGATAGACCCAGCCGAAGTTCATCGCTACGTATCCAAAGTCGTAGATTGGAGTGAATCGGTTCTCTGGAAAAACGATACAAGGTATGTTAATGACGTTATTGAATAAGAGTTTTATATGTAGATTAATAAGTGTTTGTTTCTGTTACGTAAAATGTGTATTTTCAATAAAGTACTCACTGTAAGGCAGTGGTTTTCCATTCAGGAACCATTCCACCTTCATGTTCGGATCTCCAACTGGTGCCAATTGGCATTCGAATTTGGTTGACTGCATCTCGACGAGGTTTTCTTGGTCAGCAATCTGTGTAACGAATCGAGGTGGCTGCTTCCTGTCTGGGTCGTACAGGTCGTCTTCGGTCAGGAAGATCTCTGCGGTGTATTTCTTGATAGTCGCCTCCATCTGCATCAATGCGTCTGATTTCTTCATGCCTCTGGGTACTTGGTTTTGAAGAATGATTGAGGGCAATTCTAGAAAATTATCATCATTACTTAGTAATCGTAAAAATTTGGCAAATTGTAATTTATATATTTTTTTTAATTTTTGGAATAACTTAATGAGTAAAACCTCAAATTGTAATATTTAATCATTGAAAATTAATAATAAGTAATATTAAAGATTCTCAAACCAAAATTCTCAATCAATGAGAGTCGCTAATATTAATTATGATTAATTTATTTTACTGAAAAAATGTTGATGCTAGATAAGTAAAAATGAAAAGTTTACCTTTGCATGATACAGTTGCTCTGGTAAAGTCTTCGCCGAGTTTATTGACGGCTCTGCAGGTATACTCGCCAGAATCTTCGGCGTACACATACAAAATATCCAGAGATACAAAGCCCATATCATATACAGTTCGATATCTGTGTCCCGAAGGCAAAGGTTTTCCATTGCGGTACCATTCAATGCGTAAGTTGGGATCTTCTTTTGGTTCTACTCTGCACTCGAAACGAATGGCTTCAGATTCTTCTACCGTATGTGACTGAATCTGTGTAATGAATTTCGGTGGTGCCATCACAGGTTCTTCTTTGGGAATTTCTGAGATGGGTCCTCTTTCCAATTCCTTAATTTTCTCTCCGCTCATACCTTGAGGCAACTGTGAGTCCAAGACGATGTTTCTCTTCGAGGTGCTTGTAACTGTGGCTGTTGTGGTAGCCGATCCCCACCTGTTGGTGGCACGGCAAACGTATTCTCCGGAATCTCTCGCATAAGTGTAATCAATATCTAAGGCGATGAAACCAAAGTCATTGAGCATATGCACTCGTGATCCTGTCGCAAAAGGTCTACCATTGTAGAACCAATCGATCCTCATCGTTGGATCTCCCACTGGCTCGAGGCGACAGTCAAAGTGAACTGGGCCTCCTTCTGGGACATCGATGTTGTCCTTGATTTCAACAGTGAATCTTGGCGGGTTTGGTGTTTCTTCTTCAACGGCGATTTCATCACGCTTATGAAGGGTTTCTTCCAGTTTTTGAATACTTTCAGTTCCAGATTTGAAGTTAGATGGTAATTGTGGCTCGAGAATAATTCCTTGGCGACCACGAACTTGAAGTTTGCAGGAAACCGTAGCTTCTCCGTGTCTGTTGGTAGCTTTGCACGTGTAAAGTCCGGAATCACGCTGGTAAACTCCAGCGACTTCCAAAATTACGAAGCCGAAGTCATTGATAGTTTTGACTCTAGATCCGGTCAACAATGCCTTTCCATTGTGGAACCATTCGACTCTCATGCTCGAATCATTAACGGGAGTAAGCCTGCACTCGAAGTGGGCTAGAGAATTTTCTCCAAGAACCAAATCGCTAGGAGTTGTGATGAATTCTGGTGGATTGCCGATATCTTCTTCTGGGGAAAGAGGTCCAGGTGCCCCAGATAAGCCTTCAAGGGCAGCAATTTTATCAATCGTACCTTCCATTCCTTTAGGCAACTGGGATTCTAAAATAATATTACGTTTTCCTTGTACCTTCATTGAAGCTGTTGTAACTGCTTGGCCAAAGTGATTAATGGCTCTGCATGAATACTCTCCAGAATCCTCAGGATAAATTGGAGAAATTTCTAGGATGACAAAGCCGAAATCACAGAATGTTCGGAACCTTGAACCAGTTCTTAAAGATTTTCCGTTCCAGAACCATTCCACCTAAAATAATAAAAATCAATAAGTACTTAGTTATTCTTATGTCAAAGTTACTTAAATCTTTTTTTTGAGAAATGATGGTGTTAATAGATTAAATCAATTCATACCTTAAGGTTAGGATCGTCAGTTGGTGTAAGACGAGCCTCAAAGTGAGCATTTTCTCCCTCGCGCAAGCTATCCAGATTGGAGAATGGAACGGTGAATACCGGTGCTTTTCCCTTTTCTTCAACCGTTTTCTCGTCCTTTGTTTTCAACATCGCATCCTCCAAGTTTTGAAGTTTTTCAAGACCTCCTTCCATTCCCTTTAAAAAAAATTTGAGAATGTAGTATTAACAATAAAACATTTTTTTACCTATATAATATGCAACCTTCTCTTTGGAATAATTCTACTTCTGGAAACATTAATATCTCAAAATGAAAAGTTTCAGGGAATAGCGACAAAATTAAGAATTATAATGAGTTTTAGGCCACTCGATAGGTACCTGTTTCAAATAGGTTTATATTATTTTCCAGATTTATATCAAGGAGTACAACAAGAATAATTACCTTCGGAAGCTGGGAATCGAGGATAAGATTTTCCTTTGAGAGGCATTTCAACACTGCTTTGGTTGTATCACGTCCTAATTTATTAGTGGCAATACATTCATATGTTCCTGAATTCTCTTCATAACAGTACAAAATATCCAATATAACAATTCCGAAGTCGTGGAATGTACGATACCGATGACCATGGGGTAATTTTTTGCCATTATAATACCACTCGACCACTAAGTCGGGATCATCCACCGGTATCAATCTAGCTTCGAAGTGGGCACTTTGTCCTTCCACCAGTTTTGTTATATCGGCTATTTGTGTCAAGAATTTGGGTGGTTGAGAGCTAGGCGCAGCTGGAGATTGTGCTTGTTGACCTTGCAGGCTTTCTAGTTCTCTTATCTTGGCCAATGAATCGGGCTGCAAGCTGTCCAAATATACACCTCCCTTGCCGAAGCACTTAATTGAGCCTGTAGTTGTGTCAGATCCGTATTTGTTTGTGGCTTTGCACATATAAACACCAGAATCGTGCGATTGTACATAAGCGATGTCCATTAGTACAAATCCGAAGTCGGAAACCATCTTTATTCTGGTAGAATGCCTGAGTGGTACGCCATTATGGAACCATTCTACGATCATGTCTGGATCGTCAACAGGGATAAGCGTGCATTCGAAGTGAGAAGATTGTCCGTCCTTTAATCCTTCCAAGTTTTGGATGTGAGTGGTGAATTTAGGTGGTCCACCCTTAGATTTATCAACACATTCTAATTTGACGCTTATTTCAGCTTGTCCCCACCTGTTCGTAGCACGGCAAGAGTATGTACCCGAGTCGGCAATCTTGGTTCCTAGAATTTCCAGCACAACCATTCCAAATGCGTATACTGTCCTTACTCTGTGGCTGGCTTCGATAGACTTGCCATTGTAGAACCATTCAATAACCATAGATTGATCTCCGGTGGGAATAAGAGAAGCTTCGAAATGTGCTATTTGACCTTCGCTAACATCGGTCAAATCTTGGAATACGGATGTGAATTCTGGAGCTCTGCCACCATCGATATCATCAGGTCTATCTTGAGGTTTATTCAACGAGTCTTCCAGGCTTTGAATCTTTTCCATTCCCTGTGCACCTTTAGGATGTTGAGTGCGTTCAATCAGATTTTCCTTTGTAATGCAGCTGATAGACGACGATGTGAAGGCTTCTCCTCTCCTGTTGTATGCTTTGCAGGTGTAAATTCCGCTATCTCGCTCGTATATATCGGTCACGTCTAATGTAACAAAACCAAAGTCACTGGTCATCTTGAAACGAGAACCATGTTCCAATACCTTACCGTTAAGATACCATTCGATTTTAAGGTTGGGGTCGTTTTTGGGTTCAACTTGTCCTTCCAAATGCAATGCATTAGCTTCTACAAGTTCTATTTCCGATGTGAATGGAATTACCCATGTTGGCTTATCGAAATCTGCATCAGGTGCCGAAGTTTGGCGAGCATATTTGTTTGCAATAGCTCCTTCGGTTTCGATGACTGCATCTAAACCAGCCTTTCCTTGCGGGTGCTGCGTTTGTCTGTAGATATTTTCACCTGCAGTGCAACGCAGAGTGCCGGAAGTTGTTGCTGAGCCCTTGTTGTTTGTTGCCTTTGCTGTGTAAATTCCAGAGTCCTCCTCATAAGTGTGTGTAACATCTAATGACACGTATCCAAAGTCATGTGTAGTTTTATATCTGGATCCTGATGGAAGAGGCTTTCCGTTGACAAACCACTCAATTTTAAGTGTTGGATCTCTAGATGGTTCAACGTTACATTCGAAGTGAATATTGTCGGCTTCTTGGCAAACAATATTATTAAGATGAGTTATGAATACTGGAGACTCATAAGTTGGTTCTTGACTTTCAGGTTTGGCAGACTTCGGCTGCTCTAGACTGCCGATGCGGTCCAAAGATTCTGGGTGGAGGGTATCTCCCAGAAGCCAGTGACGATCCTCAATTTTAATAGAAGATGTGGATACGGCTTCACCGAGAAGGTTGGTAGCTTTGCATGTGTATATACCGGAATCATCTTCGCGTAATCCATTAATTGAAAGGGTTACCAAACCAAAATCGAATGTGCTCTTCAACCTTGATCCGGTAGTTAGAGAAATTCCGTTCTTAAACCATTCGATTCTGAGATTCGGGTCAGTTCTTGGTTCAACTTGTGCTTCGAGGTGCACATGTTGTCCTTCTACCAACTTGTCGTAGCTCAAGAGATGGGTTGTAAAGATTGGTGCTTGGGATGGGGCAGTATCGACAAACATGTCGGGAACGCGGTTCCTTGCAGCTTCCTTCAACTGAATTTGTTCCCAGGATTCTGGTCGCTGAGAATCACCAATGATTGTTGATTTGGATTTAACCTTCAAAGCAATAGAAGAAACAGTGCTTCCTGAATTGTTGATAGCCTTGCACATGTACAATCCAGAATCATCAGATACAACCGAATTGATATCCAATGTAACGAATCCGAAATCATGAGTAGTTCGGAATCGTGAACCTAGAAAATTATTTTTAATGTATTATTATTGATTACTCGCATTTTCTGTACTTTGTTAGTAAAAGAAAACCTTTTTTTAAATATTGAAATATAATTTTTGTATTACGTGGAATTCCATTATTATTTGTTTCTATTAGAATAAATAGTATTCTTATACTAACTAATACTCATAGTTTTCAGTTCAAACGGTTAAGAGAGATAATATTGTCAAATTGTTACTACCTATGTAGATTATTATATCTGTGAAGAAATAAAGTTAAACTTACCCATTTTTAGTTCCACGCCGTTTATAAACCACTCGAATCTGAGACTGGGATCTCCAACTGGTACCACGCGGGCTTCGTAATGGGCATGCTGCCCTTCCCACAATTCGGACGGACCAGTTAAGATCTGTGTGAATATTGGCTTCTCGAATCTTTGTTCTGGCTCTTCAGCACGTTCGGGATGAGCCTCTTCCAGTCTCAATATTTTCTTCATTCCTTCCGGATGTTGCGTTTCCAGTTGAATGGCGGCCTTAGCTGTAAATAAATAATATTTGTGAAAAAATAAGTAAAAAAAATACATACGTTTGTTTTATACAAATTTGAGAATTATTGCAATTCTTCCGATTCGGTAACTAAAATTAGTAACTGAGTTGGAGGAAATTAAGTTATACATACATTTAATCCTCATAGCTGCTGTGGTAACAGCTTCACCCAATGCGTTAGATGCTCTGCAAATGTACACTCCTTCATCTTCTTCGCGAATGTGGGAGATGGTCATGGACACAAAGCCGAAATCATGAGTTTTAGTGATTCTTGAACTGTCTTCCAACAGCTTCTCGTTTCTGTACCACTCGACCTTAAGAGTTGGGTCGCCAACTGGGATAAGTCGACAGTCAAAGTGAGCAGTTTGCGATTCAAGAATATTATCAATATTCTGCAGGGGCTGAGTGAATACAGGACGTTGTCTTGTGACTGGGTCAGTAACTTCAGGCCTTTTGAATGGCTCGTTTGCTTCCAATTCTCGAATCTTTTCCAGTCCTTCTGGCCTCTGTGATTCTGAAATAATGCTTCCCTTGGCAGTAACCGTCATGGAAATTGCTGAAGTGCATTGTCCCAATGCATTGATGGCTTTGACGGAATATTCTCCTGCATCTTCAGGAACTGCATGCTGAATATCCAGAGACACGTATCCAAAGTCGAATGTGATGTGGAATCTGGAAGCTGATTGCAATGCCTTTCCATTATGATAGAATTCAATCCTCAGGTTGGGATCATGCACAGGCTCGACTTGGCATTCGAAGTGAGCTGCTTGTCCCTCAAATACGTGAGTGGTGCCACGAAGTTCGGTCACCATCCTCGGTGGTCCAACAATTGGTTCTTCTACCTCTAATCTGGATGGTCGGCCTGCAGCTTCAAG
Organism: Glyphotaelius pellucidus; assembly: GCA_936435175.1. Lineage (NCBI taxonomy): Eukaryota > Metazoa > Arthropoda > Insecta > Trichoptera > Limnephilidae > Glyphotaelius > Glyphotaelius pellucidus. Next base: position 9,823,623 of record OW386542.1, read on the forward strand.
CAGCCTGATTTTTTCCAGACCATTAGGATGTTGTGTGTCGAAGATAATACTCTTGTGCGCTGAAAAAGTTTAAACATAATTTTAAATTCAATTTAAAGGAGACATTAAAAATAATAACAGTTGTAGAACTTTCTATGGCGAGAAATTTATTTAATTTATAATCTTTACTTTTGGTTTAAATTTATCATAATTTTATGTTTTTATCGTCACCAACATTATTTTTTTTAATGAAAATTTGATTTGTATAAATTATTGTATTATAAAATGCAGGCCTCAGCACGGGTAAGCCACCCAGTGAGGCCAACATTACTGGATTATACTTTGAAATGTAAAATATTGCACCAAAATAAAAATAAAATATATATAAAAAGTAAAAATCTCAAATTTGAAACAAATATACTTACTTGCAACCTTGAGATTGCATGTGTTCACAGCTTCTCCGAGTTTATTGGTTGCTTTGCACATGTAGGTACCTGAATCCTCGGAATACGCATAAAGAATATCCATTGCTACATATCCGAAATCGTGTGTGGTTCTATAACGATGTCCAGCACGGATGATGTTTCCGTTCAAGAACCATTCAATCTTCAAGTCAGGATCATTGATTGGTTCAACCCTGCACTCGAAGTGGGCCCTGTCGCTCTCCTTGAGATTTTCCAAGCTGGTGAGCGCTGTAAGGAACACGGGCCTTTGACCTGGTTTTTCAATATCGACCTTTGTTGGTCTCTCGTAGTTTTCAAGTTCGCGGATTTTCTTAAGACGTTGTTCATCGAGTGTGTCTAGGTATAGTCCGGCCTTGGCTGAAAGCACAAAAAAAATGATGAACAACATGTGGATTGTCATTTACGGTACGATATCTAATGTTACTGAAAAGACAATATAACTAACAATCACATGTTTAAAATGATACTAACCATCTACTCTCACAGAGCTAGTAGTGACGGCTTCTCCAACAGCATTGATTGCCTTGCACATGTAAGTGCCGGTGTCTTCTCCATAGGCATACAGAATATCAAGGGCAACGAATCCAAAATCATACGTAGTTTTGAATCTGTGTCCCTGTTGAATAGGTCTACCGTTGCAGTACCACTCGATGCGCATTGTTGGGTCATTGACGGGAGTCAAGGTAGCCTCCAGGTGCACTGGAGTTCCTTCATTGACTTGAACGTTCTTCAGCGGTCTTCCGAATTGTGGCTTTTCAGCGACAAAACTATCATCCTTTTCTGCGCGCCTGTAGCGGCTGTCATCTTCCAGATATTGGATCTTTTCCAAAGCACTCTCGTGCTGAGTATCTCTTATGATCGATGCCTTAGCTATAACATAATTTGAAAATCATTAGTAAATTTTCAGAATAATCAGTTAAATTATTTATTTTCGGGTAACAATGTAAATTTTGCTATTAAATAGGTATATTACATCATAAAGTTTAAAGTGGAATTCAAACTTACATTGCACGTTAAGTTTGATTGACGATGTTGCTTTTCCTAGTTTGTTGGTAGCACGGCAGGTGTACTCCCCGGAGTCTTCAGCATATACGGATAAAACATCCAAAGAAGCAAATCCAAAGTCATAAGTGGTTCTGTACCTATGGCCGCTCATGAGTGGTTTGCCATTCAGCAACCATTCTACCTTAAGGTCTGGATCTGGATAAGGTTCAATGCGACACTCGTAATGCGCGCTGTGGCCCTCCACTAGGTTCGTAGGTCCATTGAGTTGTGTGATAAACCTGGGAGCTTGTTTGACTACTAGGTCATCTTCTTGGCGACGTTGGTATTTGGTACTGTCTTCAAGTTGGCGGATCTTTTCCAAAGCACTCTCGTGCTGGCTCTCCAATTGCAATGATGCCTTGGCTATAATAAATATAAATAATAGTATTTAGTATGAAGTCATCAAAATACGATCAGCTAGAAATAATCGAAGGAAGTAAAAATATATTATTACATTGGACGAATAATGTGGATGAAGTTACAGCTTCTCCCAGCTCGTTTATTGCTCGGCAGGTATATGATCCAGAATCTTCAGGGTTCACATACTTCATGTTGAGGGCAACATATCCGAAGTCGTGCATTGTTGTTAGACGGTTGGCTGTAAACATTATTATTTATTAAAATAAGTCACATAAGTAATACGTTCTGTTTATACGTTCATACAACATGTTTGCTTTAAAGTTATCAATAATTATAAAATTGTTACTTACATGATTCGATAGGAACTCCGTTCCTCAGCCATTCAACTCTCAGCTTCGGGTCTCCAACAGGAATCAACCTAGCTTCAAAGTGGGCAGCTTGATTCTCAGCCACGCGTAAATCTTTCACGGGCAAAGTGAAAACCGGAGCCTGTGTGACCATATCTTCTTGAACAGTCTGTCTTTGATATCTTGTAGTATCTTCAAGCTGGGTCAGACGGTTGAGAGCGCTTTCATGTTGTGAATCTAGATATATTGAGCGCTTTGAGTGAACAACTGATACTCCAGATGTCACAGCCTCTCCCAACGCATTGATGGCTCTGCATGTGTATGTACCTGAATCTTCTGGCAAGCACGACATAATGTCTAAAGCAACGAAGCCGAAATTGTTGGTTTCAGTGAAACGGGATCCGCTCTTAAGTGCCTTATTGTTGTGATACCACTCGACTTTCATTGTTGGATCGGAAACTGGAATCAGGCGACATTCAAAGTGAGCGCGCTGTCCTTCTTTAATCTCGACATTCTTCAATGAAGTTGTGAAGATAGGAACTTGTTTAGTTATTTCGTCGATTGTTTCTGTTCTTTGATAACGAGAACGGTCTTCTAGTGATCGAATTTGTTGTAATCCTGCTTCGTTTTGGGTACTCCTCAAAATTTCAGTTGTTCCACGGCAACTTAGTGTGCACTGAACTTCATCCAGACCCACCAAGTTAACAGCGCGGCAGGTGTAAACACCAGTATCCTCAGCAATCAAATCAACGATGTCCAATGCAACATATCCGAAGTCATGAATTGGCCTAAAGCGATGACCAATTATTACTGGGCGTCCATTCTTGAACCATTCTACTTTCAAGTTGGAATCAGTTACAGGTTCCAATTTGCATTCAAAGTGAACGTGCTGTCCTTCGAGCGTATTTTCTAGGGATTTGGGTTTTGTAACAAATCGGGGTTTTTCAGTCATGATCTCATCAACTAATTCATTTTTCTTGTATCGTGAGGCATCTTCCAAATATTGAATCTTTTCCAAACCGGATGGGTGTTGAGATTCAAGGAACAGGTCTTTCTTGGCATGGACCCTCAAGGCGCAAGAAGTTACAGCCTCACCCAGCTGGTTGCGAGCTTGACAAGTATATACACCAGAATCTTCAGGATACACACTCAACAGGTCAAGGGCAACGTAATCAAATTCATAAGCTGGTCTAAATCTGTGACCAGTTTTAATAGCACGTCCATTGCAGAACCACTCCACTCTCATTGTTGGGTCACCAATTGGTTGCAGTCTGCATTCCATGTGAACATTGGTACCCTCAATGATTTCGATATTGTGCAATGACCTTGAGAATTGGGGTGCTTGCATCACAGTTATGTCATCGGTGGTCTGACGTGACTTACGCGATGCATCTTCCAGCATCTGGATCTGTTCGATAGCTTGCTCATTCTGCGTATCAGTTAAAATGTCTGATCTTTCAATAACTCTTACACACGCAGAAGTATGGGCAGAACCGAGATGGTTAACTGCTCTGGCCGTATATTCTCCAGAATCGATAGATGTAGCGTGAATAATGTCTAATGCTACAAATCCAAAATCGTAGTATGTTCTGAATCTGGATCCTACCGTAACTGCGCGTCCATTTTGATACCACTCTACTCTCATGGTTGGATCACCCATTGGCTCCAAACGGCATTCAAGGTGGATATTCTTACCTTCACTAACGGGGTTTGGATCCGAAAGGGGTTGAACAAATATTGGTTTCGATTTCGATATCTCTTCAATGTGATACTGGGGCTCGACAAATTTGGAGCTCTCAAGCACTTTGGTTTTTTCATATAGTCCTTTGTGAATACTCGATGTATCAATGCTCGAGCGAGCTGAAATGAATTCATACAAAATTTAATAAGTTCAATTTTTTTATTAAGTTACAAAACATTAACATTAGATCAAATTTCAAACATTAATTTTCACATTTTATTGAGGAAAATATTATTTATTCCTTTTTAAATACTTGTAATGCTTCTTCAAATTTTGCAATTTTACTTTGTGCGTCATTTTAATTAAATGAAAACAAATCACTTTGTACACATCACTTATTTTATCAAAATTATCAATATGTTTCGAAATACGTTGATAATTTTGATTAAATAAAAAGTGTATGTAAAGTGATATGTTTTAATTTACTTAAAATGCTCTGAAAGTAAACTAGAGAATGATAATTTATTTGTATGAATTTACAACACAACTCTTTTTTTTGTACCAAATTTTTTTATTTAGGTTTCTGGTAGTCAGGAACGTTTTATGAGTTTCAACCGCTTGGAAGATGGGCTTAGAAGATCAGTTAAAGATTTGATGTATGTTTGTTTTATAATAATATTTAAAGGGAAAATTTAAAAAAATAAATTTACTCACTTTGTACGAACATCGATGCGCTGAGCTGAGCTTCACCGGAGGCATTTCGAGCCACTACGGTGTATGTTCCAGCATCTTCATCTCTGACGCTGGCAATGTCCAGGGCGACGTATCCAAAATCGTGGTAGGTTTGGATTCTGTTAGCTGACTTGATCAAATTTCCATTGAAATACCATTCAATTGTCATTGTCAGATCACTCTGGGGCTCAACTCGGGCTTCGAAATGAGCTCTCTGGCCTTCGACGATTTTAGTGGTTCCTTTTAGGATTCCCAAAAATCTCGGCTTTTGAACCACTTTAACTTCCTCCGAGATTGTTCTCGCCATACGGTTGGAATCTTCGAGGTGCTGAATCTTCTCGAGTCCACCGGGGTGTTGTGTTTCAACTATGATATCCTTCTTTGTGATAACACTCAAATTGGCTTCAGTAACAGCTTGACCAATTTTGTTGGATGCTCGGCAAGAATACCTTCCGATATCGTGGATTGTTACGTACTTGATCGTAAGTGCAACATAACCGAAATTGAAGAACGTGGTTGTGCGGGAACTGGCTTCCACCGGCTTCCCGTCTTTCAACCATTCAACTTTAAGAGTTGAATCTCCAATTGGCTCCAGGCGTGCTTCAAAATGAGCGAATCCTCCTTCGCGGATACTAAGTTGATCTTTAATGGGTGTCTTGAATTCTGGGTGCGCAATGCTTTCAGGAACTTCCTGGACATATTTTTGATGATGTTGTTGTTGATATGCCTCTAGACGTTCGACTTCTTCAATATAACGTTGTTGTTCTGGGATTCCCAAGTCACCGGTTACGGTACTTCTAGAAATGACTTTGATAGAGGCGGTACTTATAGCTTCTCCTAGTCTATTAATGGCTCTCACTGTGTACGAACCAGCATCTTCAGCCCGTAGGTGCATGATGTTTAGGGAGACGTAGCCGAAGTTGAAGATTGTAGTGATTCGCGAGCTAGCCGTAATAGCTTTTCCATCCTTGTACCATTCCACTCTCATCGTCGGATCACTGACTGGAGTAAGTTGAGCTTCAAAATGAGCGTTTCTGCCTTCTTGAAGTTCACCCAACTCCTGAAGTGGCCTTATGAACTGAGGCCGGTGAGTTGCTTGTTCATCAACGGATTCAACGTGCTGATATTTAGAATAGTCTTCTAATTGTTGAATATATTGAAGACTGTCTGGATGTTGGCTTGATTTTTCGATCGAAGCTCTCGGCGTGACTTGGAGGTATGCCTTGGTCTCAGCAACACCTGTTGCGCTCACGACACGGCAAATATATTCACCCGAGTCGATGATGATCAAACTCATCAGATCTAAAGCGATGTATCCGAACTTGAATGTCGACGTTGTTCGAGAACCTGAAATCATGTTTTTCATAAGTATTTTAATTTTTAACAAGTATATTTTTTTACTGCCTGCATAAATTAAACCCGGTACTCACTTGCTTCTAGAGGTTGTCCGTTCCTGAACCATTGTACCTGCATGGTGGGGTCACCAACAGGCTCGATTCTTGTTTCAAAGTGAATTTTCCCACCCTCTACTTGACTGATGTTCTGTAGGGGGATGATAAATTGAGGTGGTGGGTAAACTCTGTCCTCGTCTCCGGGAGGTGCATAAGGCTTTGCCCTCTCGACGTGACGTAGGTAAATGATTTCTGGGCCTGGCGCGGGCCTGTAACAATTTGAAAGCAAATAAATATTTGTATGGATAAAGGTTAGTGTAACTTTCGCTATTATGGCTGATAATATATCAGTTTGAGGGAAATAATCGCCCAGTTTGTATCTAAACAGATGTATCAGATGTATGCTGAAAAATATTGCTTTTTAATAAATAATGATATTTTGATGTGACTCCTGCACACACTTGTATGATAAAATAATGAAATTAAAAAGAACTTAGAAGCAACTTAATAGGTATTTCCAAGTGATAGGTATTAATGGTAGAAGGAACAGAATGGGACGTACTCAGGTTGAATTATTTTCGTGGGTCTTGGAAGGTGCAAGCGCTTCTGTTCCGGCGCTGGCCCCTTGGGAGTCTCTACGAAAAGCCGGGCCCTCGTAGCGGTGGAGCCCGCTACGTTCTGCGCCGTGCACTGATACCAAGCTGCGTCCGACGCCTTGGCTCGCTGGATATCCAGCGTTGAGGCTCCACTCTCTGTTGAAATTCGTAGTTCGGGGTTGGGGGTTATTGGTGCTCCGTCCTTCTGCCAAGTGATTCGTGGTGTGGGGGTTCCGACCGCCCTCGCGTTTAAAACTACCGGTTCTCCTTCTTTAATATTAAGAGTTGTAAATCTCTCTACAAACTTAGGTGCGACTACTTGCTCCTTTTCAATAACATTCAAATTGCACTGGAACGATGTTTCACCGCTCTTGTTGCGTGCCACGCATGTAATGACTCCGCAATCGTGCTTCTCAATGTTAGTAATCATGAGTGCGTGATTGCCAGATTCGTTGACCAAGATTTTGTGATTGAAATCATCTTGGATCTGTTGACCATTGATATACCACGTTACTTCGGGATAAGGCCTGCCAGTTACGCGACAGTCAAACCTCGTCAATTTTCCTTCAGTAACATCACGATCCTGGCATATTCTTACAAACTGGGGTGCGAGCGCTTTCTCAGACGCTGTGGATCTTTCTTCAACGTCAACCTGTGTTGTTTCGAGTACTCTTTGATCTTGTTGGCTGTAGGCTTCCTGGGGAGCCTCGATAGCCAAGTATGCAGATGTCACTACACAACCATTGGGGTTTTCTGCCAACAGAGTGTAGTGTCCAGTATCTGAACTGTGTGTTTTGTTAATCTTGAGTACTGTTTGGTTGTTTGTGGTTGAAATCTGGTGTTTGCTGCTACTAACGATCCTCTGTCCATTTTTGAACCACGTGACGCGTGATTTCGGATTGGCAGTTATCTGTACCTGAAATACAGCATCGGCACCTTCTTGCAGTTTAGAATTTCTCGGCTTCTGTGATATTTTTGGTGGGGCAGGTGGTCCTGCTAGCCTATCAACTTCAGTGATCATTTGAATGTCAGATTCTCCGAATTGCCTCCTCGTGATGGATTCCCTGAAGGATACTTCCCGCAAGAGTCTGTATTCAAACGTGTCAACCTTGAAGTCTTCGGAGCTGGTGAACGTATTTCCGTTGGCGTAAGAAGACGACTTTTCAGTCTTCTGAACCTTCTCGTAAGAAGATCGCACCTGAGAACCGACAGTTTTGTGCTCGGAGGTTTCAACGGTCTCCTGGAAGTCTCGCTGCAGCGGGGCTGGGCCCGCAGGCATGATCATCCCCTCGGGCTGGATGTAGACCGAGCAGATGGCTTCGCCATACCTGTTCCTAGCCGTGCAAGTGTACTCGCCCTCGTCGCCGGGCCCTATCTGCTTAATCACTAGTGACACATTACCAGTCTGCTCGTTGTAGCTCATACTGTATTTATTACACTCGACGAGTGGAGCTTTCTTTCGAGTCCATGACACTACTGGTTTTGGATTTCCACGTAATTTTCCTTCGAATTTAGCATTTCCGCCTTGCGCGAACCGAGCATTTTTGAATATTTGCTCGAAGATCGGCGGTGATGGGTCACCCGGCCTATTGTTGAGGGGAACTCTCTCGACGGTACCCATGGTGGACACATTGCGTTCCACGGTACCGGACGTCGACACTCCGGACGATATGACGCCGGACGAGGTGACGCCGGACGAGGTTACGCCGGACGTTGTGACGCCGGACGTTGTGCCGCCGGACGATGTGACGCCAGACGATGTGACGCCAGACGATGTGACGCCGGACGTGATCTGTGTGAGTCCGGTCACGTTCCCTTCAACTGAAAATAGAGAAAACACATTAATGCTTCCATTTTTTATTACAATAGTTTTGGATTAATATATTTTTTGAATCTTTATTAATTATAATTTTCAAGTAAATTAGAATTTATTTATATGAAAATTTTCCTTCAACTACAAACATTTTTTCTACAATTTCCATATTTCATTGGTACGGTCACAGTATATGTATATGTCGTAATCTGAAACCCTATTTAAATTCATAACATTTTTAGATCTGAGGTTTGGTGGCAAAAACAGCAAAATAGTCACTAAAAACAAACCGCAATACATATTATTAATAATATTATGTTTGTAGGCATACAACATAATGTACCACATAACACAGAACGTACGGTAAAAACATATTTCTAGGGTGGAGGCTCTCAATCTGAGTCAATACCTGACTATACCAACAATGTTCAATTCAAAGAAAGCATATATCTCGAAGCTAGGTAAAGGCAGTCCCTTTAAATATTATAAATTTAAAAATTAAACTTCTTAAAATTTTGATACATTTTTTTCTTATTTTATATTGGTCAGTTTTGTTGGAAGTTCCTCTCCGCTCTATACAGTAATGATTTTTGTGATTTTGACTTCTTTCGAGAGGGAAGTCTTGTATGAAGATGTACTCCATATTTTTTTTAAATGTCATTGTCTTTTGCTATAATAGCACTGTTATTATTGCTGTGTGTAAACTGTACATTAATGCCGTGTTATTTGTTCGGTATTATGTAAAGAGCACCGCAGGAGTAATTTTAAGGACACGACCACTGAATACTAAATTATTATTTTTAAGTTTATTGTAATAAAGCGCACTTGAATTAAATAGAAAAAAAGCTTCGCTGTGGAAATATTATGTAATAATAATATTATTAATAATATTATTATTACACTTTATTATTAATGCGAATATAATCTACAATTTACATTGTAATATTTATAATTATTTTAGCTCTATCTCTATTACAGTTATAACTCAATAACGGTCCAGTTACGAATTAAAATTTCATTTTACTATTTTCTGTCGCAGTGTTTACGCACGTACACATATTATATTACGTAAAATTACTTTTTCTCTTTTTCAGTTTCCTTGCGGAGGTCAAATAATTCGACTTTTCATTTCACGTACTTGTAAGTATCGTATCTACACATTATAATATAATATCATTGCAAATTGTTAGTAATGTTCATATAATTTATATGTTTCGCTACTTTTATGCAAAAAAATATTATGACATACCAGGGGTATTTCACCATCCTCTTGATAGCTTTTCAGTAGGATAACGTGAATTCATTAAAACACAAATAAACACTCGCAATACGTAGAAAATTCGGTCGAAAACTTATCCGATATATATTCTCTATTCATAGGTTCGAGTACACAATAGTAAACTCGACTTTTGTAAATTAAAACATTGAAAATATACGTAATGCTATGGATAAGCTATCAAGAGGATGGTAAAGTACCCCCTCTGTATGCTATGTAACAACGTAAAATGTATTATTGAATATTCGTGTTTTAATTATTTGGTCCAACTTTCAATAGCAGCCTGTAACAGATGTAGTTTGCACTTTTTCTACACAGATGGCACTCAGCTCGCCATAGGGCATAAAAATAATTCTTACTATATCTACTGCCTAACTTTGCACGCCGTCAGAAGAGAAACCATCGAATGATAGTTTGGAACTATTTTTTAAATCCATATTTTTTCACCAAACTTTGGCAGTAAATTTAAGTGTGTCGATCTGTAATTATTTATAATCATCACAATATATTTGCCGAATCATATTTACTTATGTGTACTAAGTAAACGACTGTTCCGTGCGTCATTAAAGAAACATTTTTTGCTCTTAATCTTATGCAAAATAATCAAATGCTATTTTCATTTTCTACCCACACATGAAAAATTAAATTTCCTCTCGAAACGTGAGTTTAGTCTGTGCAATTCGCAGAAATTTTGAACTGGAATAATAAAAATTTTCCAACTTGAAATGTGCGGAATTTTTAAAATAACTATCTTAAATATAGATGTTTTTTTTTAAATCACGACACAGTCGTTGCATATTATGCTCTGGCTAGATAACTGTTATTAAAAATCATTTTACCAAAAAAAAAAAAAAAAAGATTTCTTAGTTTTCATTTTGGGATTATTTTTCTAATACGAATAATTTTTCCGAGATTCTTATGGTGGATTTTTTGGAAAATGTAATTCTGGATAAATAAGTGTAGGTAAATATAATATTTATAGTATATCGTATCGTTTATTTGTTGTTTGAATAAATCTTTTAAAAAGTATTTGAACATACATTGGCGGAATATGTATAAAAAAATACGCAAATAATTTGCTGAAGATCCCTGAAAATAGTACATTATTTATTAATAAAATTGTTGATATTGAAAGTTACGAATGTATAGCCTACATCAGATCCTTCCACATTTTTGAAAAAAAAAAAAAAACATTTATATTATTCATTCATTCATTTATGTATTCGAAAAATTCGCTACAACTTTTTTTGTTAGAAGGTAAATTAATTACGCTCTAAAATAAAATAAAAAATATCAGATTTAGAATATTCATCTATGTATAATATCACATATAATTAAGATTGTCTGTAGTGGCGTGGCGGGCAGTGTTTTTGTAAATTTATAATTTTATTTCGAGATTGATGAAATTTTGTTCGCTTCACTTCCATTTGCTAGATTCCCCTTTCCCATTCCTTGAAACATAATTTTGATGCTTCTTGATGAAATTTTTCACACTTGTTTCAAAATAAGGGGAAAATTACTGTCTAAATCTGATTTCTAAAAACTGTACCATAAAGCCTGGACATTGCCGGGGACATCAGCTAGTAATTCATATTTACTGAAATCACCTAAAAAATATTTTTAATTAATTGAAAATGAGCATGTACATAATTTAAATTATAAATTTCGACCAATTTTCGACATGAAAGTGAGTCGTTTCCACCTGTGGGACGTCGGTTAGACCGCGATGTATGGCCGCTCGGCGCTGGGTGCGCGGTTGAGCCAGGCCTAGTCGGCGCATGCGCATTCTATTTCTGGATGTGATCGCGTTACTGGGATCCATTTTAGGCGGCCGCCCGTCCGCCGCCGCATTCCGGCGCTCTCCATAATACCCGCGTATTTTCATAACTCTCTCAAGTTATTTTTTCCGCCGTCACCTGAGACGGACTCGGGAGCGACTCATGGAAGCAGCCCCCACACTTTGCCATTAATCCAATGTTTCGAGCTTTCATTCACAACCATTTCGGCTGTGATGAAATATGAAATCAACATTTTTTTGTTGTGGACGCCAACTTGGATTACGAAGATCATTTTAAAAGCAAAGAAAATTATTAATATATCATACTGATCAAAAAATGTCTCAAAAGTAAGGAATTAAGGAGACCCAAGGGACAGCGTTTTTAGAGAAAAAAGTATTCGATTTATATCGTACAATTCCTTATCCAAGCGGAAAATCTGTTTTGGTACCCTACTAAAAATTCTCAAAGAGATAGAGCGCATTATAAGAGCTTTTTGTCGTTTCTTTTTAGACCCACGCAACTGTTTTCTGCTCTCCGCCGTTTCTGTCATTAGCTCCCACGCAACTGTTTTCTGCTCTCCGCCGTTTCTGTCATTAACTGTTTTCTGCTCTCCGCCGTTTCTGTCATTAGCTGTTGCTTTAAAATTATTGAATATATTTTTTTAAATCTCTAAATAAATTCCTGATTGAAATCAGATTTCCTGGCTTACTATTGTATACATTATATGGACACTCTTGAGATATCTGTTTTTGAGCAATTTTGATCCAACTTATTATGATTATGGACATTTGAACAAATCTCTCCGTTATAATAAAGGTTAAACTCCATTCCAAAAACAGTCTACTTCATATAGATAGAATTTTATAAAAATGATATTTGTTTCGCATGATATTTGTTTTACCCTAAAATATGTTGTTTTCCATCAAAAAGCTTAATAATGCCTTTTTTACAAAACATATTTATAATAACATACAAAAACGGATGCATAGTTCAAAAAGGAAACATGTTTTTTTTATCAAATAAATTATTGGTCACAAATAGATAAATTTAAAGAGATTCAATTACACAAGATCTACAAGAAAACTACTAAGCAAAAGAGATGATAAATACAGGGTGTCCGGGGGATAAAGTGCACAAACTTCGGGAGATAATTCAACATAATGGTAGAAGTAAAAAATATAACAAATCTTTTCAAAATGCCAACTTTTTTTTATTTCGAATTTTTTTTTCGTAGCATATCATATTTTTCGTAAAAATTATTCAACTTTTTTACCCGAAAACTGCTTTAAGAAAATTAGTTATCTTTTTTACTTGTGCTATTATGTAGAATCACCTCCCGAAGTTTGCGCACTTTACTACCGAATACCCTGTACAAAGCTAAATTTTCTCTGTTTTTTTTGCCTGCGATTCGAAAATTCGAAAAAAACGGATAGGTAGGATATTGGTTACCAAAATACAAAATGCATAATCATGATTAAATCTGTTTAGTTCAAATAATAGTATCGAGAAAGTAGTAGTAGAAATATCCACCTACCGATGGTTTGTCACTCACATATTTTTGCACTTTAACAAATCTAATATTTCAAACTCGAAAATTACCAAGTTGGAAAACCGACTTAATTTGCTTCCGAGTTGTTAAAAAAATATTTGCATAAACTTCCTGCATTAAACCTGTTCATTATAACGTACCTATCTCTGTACAGTGTACACGTATGCTGTTCGAAAGCATTGTCTGAACAATTTACAATTATCCACGATGAAAAATCATTAAGTCGATAAATTGTACATTTTATTAATGGCGGATTTCACCTGTCTCCAGAACAAAGAAAGGGATAAAGGTGGGACTGTGAGAATGTGTATTCAATGTAATGAATCTTGTGCTGCACTAACATTAATTATTGTAAAGGTATGCTGAATATTTTCCGACGTTGGTACTTAATATAATATGTAAATTTGTCTTATTTGTGACCTCCCAGGATTGCCCCTCTTCATGAACAGTTAATAAGAGAAAGTTTCTTTGAAAGATTGATCTTGATTTCGCACCCCACTTCGCACGTGTTATTATTGTTGAACACTTTTACTGATTTTTTGTCATACGCAACATGTCTCATTGCGACACAGAATTGACCAGAAGCAATTCCTGACGTGAAAGCTTAATACTTTTTAATGCAAAAATTTAAATTTTCAATCAATATATATTATAAAAGAAATTCCAAAAAACGTGCGGCTCGCAAAAACTCAGAAAAGAGGCCTGGCACGATCAAGGGAGTTATATGGTGTGGTAGACCTCTATCCCCCTCCAGGATGACGGTTCTCATTTTTACCTAAAGGGCGTGCTTTTGAAGATATAAGTGCTGGAAGTTTCGCCCTCTTAAAATTTCTGGAATAGTCTTCCGGAAAATTCTAGAAGGTTCCATAATAACTCTAGAAAGTTCTGGAAGGAGTCGGGAATAGGGAATCGGAAACATTATTGTGGAACATTCCAGAACACTCTTCGAATGTTGTCCTGAGCGAAGCCGGGTAACCCAACTAGTTTTTAATATATTTATTTATAAATGTTTATAAATTATAGATAGTCCAACAAAGTTGTTACAGGACAGATTGTCTCTAGGTTCTATTCTAGGTCCAAGTCAATATATCTTAATATTTAAAAAGATTCAATGGTAACTCGATAGGTTCATTTATCCTGAGATGGAAATAACATTGAATAATATTGAGCTGAAATTTTTTGCATTAGCCTACCTATAATTTTGTAGCAGAATGTAATGTAAAGAAGTCATTTCGCTACAGAAATCCGTTCTTAAGTTTTAAATGGGACAGACAAAAATACTTTTTATTCGCTTTTACAACATGAAGTTGTAAACGTTTCAACGTTCAACGTTTGATCAACGTTTTTTTTGTTCACAGAAATTATTGAAAACGCATCGGAGGAAAATCTGGGAAAGAAGAAAAAGCGTAATTCGGAAGGCAAGTACAATAAATTACCTAAATGTTCTTCCTTTAACTAGGATTTAAAATTTGTTACAGCATTTGTGATTTTTTGAAAACAAAATTAAAAAATGATAACCTTCACATTCAATCAAAAAATTATACGTATTTCTTTAATGCTGAATTACGCAAATGATACGCGTGAAAAAGTGCAATTAATCATGTGTCATAAAGTTCGGACGACCAGCTGGAAACCTTCATGATTCCAAATAGGGTGAAAATGTGAAAGAGTTTGCACTAAACATTTTATTTATACATTGATTAATTAGTAATGTTTGCATATATAACGCTGACGGTGAATAAAAAAGCTGTCCAATACACCTGTGGCCTCAGCTAATCGATGTAGGCCAATAACATAACACTTTACTGCAAATGCAACATAACAATAACAAAAGATAACTATCCAGAAATTCAATAGAAATCTTAATGGATACCAATTCGGTACTTTTAAACACAAAATAAGATAATACACATTATTATATAGTCCTCAAATATTCAACCAATACTTTTTAACTAGTTTAAGCAAAGTGCGAAATGTACAAAATGCAAAGAACTTTGGCATTCACGCTATAAGAAATTTGTAAAATTTGAAGTAAAATTGCTTTTCATCATACCAAATGATAATTTTTCAGATTTTTGACTTTGTAGTTTTACATATGTTATCTTAACAGTGGTATGTAAATATAAAAATAATTTCACTTTATTTTTTTTTTCGACAATTTTCATAGAATGGAGCTTCTTATGACTAATATTTTTATTTTTTCAGAACAATGTCAACAAAGGGTGCAAACTTGCAGGGGGCAAATTCCTTCAAAAGCGTTCTGAAATAAATTTCCCATTACTTTCCGTCTTTATTTAAGTGTACTCCTCTTTTTTTGTAAAAATCTGTGATTTAAAAAAAAATATATAAATGTATAAATACCCTCTTATTCGTAATTAACTTAATCATTAATTATTCTTAAGTATCTTAATTTTTTCTATTAAATTTAACAATAACATTGACTAATCCAAATTTAAATAAAATGTTTTTACTATATATATTGCAACCTGAGGGGGCACCACAACTTTGTCCCTACTGTAAATAATGTAAGTATGAGAAAAAAATAAATAAAACAAATATTCTTTTTTACTCTAACCTAAAACCTGAAACATTTTTTTCTGGTTAATGATTTGGTCTCTGGTATCAAGAGTTTAAGAACTCATTTGAAATAACTGTATTTTTGTTATTGTTCATGTGTTAAATAATATGTTGTTATAAATAATAAATAAAAAAACTTTTTTTTTGTGTTTCCGACTGGTGAACATATTTCGGAATATGAAAGATATTATTTATTTATTTATAAAGATATTATTGATTTATTTACCCATAGAAAAAAGATATAAATTGAAATGGTTTGAAACCACATGGTTCGACTACAAGCTGTAACTAATAACTATGGTGTATTGGCTTTTAAATATTAAAAGGAATATGAACGCTAGAAATATTTCGATTCTAATGCCTACAAAATTTAAAATCGCGCGTCGTATTTGCACGAGGTAAGTAAGCGAAAAAGTGGTTTTTATTTATTTGTGCATAATTTTATAGGAATGAAAAAAAGTTAGAACATACAAAACCTCAAAAATAGTCTTTGTCATAGAAGGGTATTTTTTAATTTTTTTAAGTCTTATAGCTTCATAGGTCACGAAAAAACATTTTTTTTAGTGGTTTACGCTTATATTTTTTGTTATGTAAATAATAATTTTATTATAATTCCACTACATAGAAAAGCTAATATAAACTTCAATTTATCCGTAACATATTTTTTGATGTTCATAATGTAAACCGATTCGTCGTAAAGATGAATCTAAATAGTATCTAAATAGGATTTAAACGTTTAGCTTCATCTTAAATGCTTTTACACCAACTGTTACGTTGCAAAAACCTTAAATCCTCGTAAATCACATTATACTGCAATGAGATAATGTCGAAGAACATATATAATTATGATGTAAACACAGTTTATGTTTGACCTACACTAAAAAACGCCAGTGCAATAATAATTATTTCCTCATGTTGTACCTTGTGACGCCAGTGAAAGTGTTCAAGTCAATGTTCAAAACAATTTCTACCAGTTCAAAGCCAAGTAAACTACATTTTAAATGTGTGTACGATTTTTAAGTGCGTTTGGTGCTCGAATTTTTGGTATTTTGCGTAAATTCGGGAAGGTTTGGCCGCTGCGACAAATTTAAGAAACAGGTGTGTTATGAGGTAATTATTACAATTGTGTTTCACAACCATTTTTTTCCTTTTGCGGCATGAATCCAACCGACATTGTAATTGACAAGCCAAGTATGCCGACGCTTGAGTGAGACTTGGGCCTTATATGGAGAATCTAGTCGTCGGGTAACCTAAATAACGGTCATATTTAATACTTTAAAAGGAGAACTAAGAATATACGTAACCCAACATACGATTGAAATCGTTTATTTCGATTCGTGGCAATCTCTAATTTAAAGTTAAAGCACTCATTTTACAAATGATGTACATACAGGATTTAGCAGTAAGTATAAATACCCGATAGACTTTAACCAACGATTCCTATATGACATTTTTTTTTTCAATTTAAAACATAATACATATTTTCTAGCACACTGTACAATACATCACGTGATTATTATTGTACTTCTCATTTTCTCGGTAACTCGCATTCCGAAGGTCGCGGGATCGAATCTCGGCGTGGCAAATAAATTTTATTTGATAAATTTGTGTTATTTCACAATTTATTCATTTAAAATAATATGTAGTATATTTGCGGCACGTTCCAGAGTGGAAGATATTAGGGCGATACTCTCAGTATCGCCCTGATGTAAGACCACCATTCAGAATTGAACGTTGCTTAAAATGGCTTTAGCCGTGTTCAGTGATCCGATCAGAATAGCCAGGTACTTCTCACCTTCCTCTTCCCCATCTTCTTCCCCTCCCCCGTACCTTCATAACATACCCCAATTGGGGATACCATGGTCTCACTGGCTCCAGACGGGAGCAGTTGACTCTTGTGCGGTATTCATATCAAAAAAGGGTAAATCCTATAGTTGTATCTGTTTGTTTCTTTATAGTGTCGCTATTTTTCGTTTCATCGAGTTTCAAATCACGACGGTGCTAAAGTAGTTTTCGCTTCAAAATTGTTTTAAATTTTTCAAAATGTCGTCGGACAGCAAAATTACATCTATATTTTTTCCTCCAAATGTGCACAGGAATAGCTGGTTAAAGTCTGTCGGGTACACGTGTTACACAATCAGTAAAGTAATTGTTGTCTGTTGGATAGCTTTGTTGGCTTGATCATTGATTCTTTTCTGATCGTATCATTGTACTGATACTACCGATATCATAAATCTTTTTTTATACCACACGGAGTTGTCATTTAATAAAAGACTGTGAGTCATTTAAAAAAAAGATGCTTCTTGTCGCCGCAGCATTTGCCATTTTATATCCATTACCTTGCAATAAAAATGTGTTAAGGTAAATAAAAGTAAATTGCATTGAAGTATGTGCAATTTTGAACATTAAGGACAGACGTTATACAGTTCATTGTAGATTGTGAGCATTATTGCAGTTGTTGCGTTTTGACCGACTTAACCACAATGTAAAAAAAATTTGTCTAGTTTAATGGTACGTCCGTCAAATTAAAATACAATAATTTTATGCACAAATTCACACAAAATAAATATTTGATATCAGCAAACTCTTCATTTGTTAGTGTTTGCAAACTGAGCGCCGGCACATAAATCAACAACCTGTCTTGTAATATGAACTACGTGACTAACAAAAATAATTCTAGAATTTGCAAATTATTTTATGAATTTAATCCAAAAACATTTTTTCTTAAACTAAAATTTCAGGAATCACTTAATATAATTTCAAATTAACTTTATTAAAAATGTATAGTTATTCTTTAAAGATTTAACTCAGGCTAATTTATTTTGCTTTTAGGAACAACTCATTTAGCTCTCGTATGTGTCCCTCTTAGTACAGTGGCTAGAAATATGATTTCAACGTTGTTAGACAGAGAAAATACCACGCTTTATATTCAAATCGAAAAGTAAACCGCAATATAATTAAAATTTGGTTTCATAAACACCTTTATGAAACCAAAGTTTCGAACCGCATTTTGAAAAAAAATTTAAGAAACTTTGTGGATTTTTTATTAATTATTTTTACACAAAACGACGAAAAAGTGAGTTGACGATAACGTTTAATAAAATATGTGTATGTTTTTAATTTTTTTTCGCTATCAATAATTTTAGTTAGAAAAAATGTAAAATGTATTTGATGATTTCGAATTATAAAATTTGAAATCTTTTTTTATCGCCTTTCAAAAACAGTTTTTAGTTTACGGATGCGTTAAAAAATATTTAATTTATTTGGATTTTTTTTGCAAATCGGAAATATTTGACCTTCCGACAAAACAGGCCCGAGGCCTAAGGTGTCAACGTTAAGTTAGTATTAATGTTAAGCCAATATGTTTTTTTTAAATTTTTTTATATGAAATACCGCACAAGAGTCCCAACTGCTCCCCTCTGGAGCCACTGAGACTATGGCATCCCCAACTGGGGTATGTTGTGTGGCTGAAGGTAGTGGGGAGGGGAAGGAGATAGGGAAGAGGAAGGTGGGGAATTACCTGGCTATTCAGATCTGGTCACTAAACACGGCTAATGCCATTTCGAGCAACGTTTCAATTCTGAATGGTGGTCTTACACCAGGGCGATATTGATAGTATCTTCCACTCTGGAACGTGCCGCAAATGTACTATATATTATTTTGCATGAATAAATTGTGAAATAACACAAATTAATCAAATAAAAAATTTTTGCGCATGCCGGGTTCGAACCCGCGACCTTCGGATTGTGAGTCCAGAGTCTTACCTCGGGACCACGGAGGCCGTCATGTATGTACATATACATATAACATGACGTATTATTGTTAATATTATATACAAAGAGCATCGCTGTGAATCACGCAGAAAAGTTTGTCAATAATTGTCGATATTGATGAGTTCTGCTACATTTTAGAGATTGTAATAACTACACGTTTTTGAGATCATAATAGAGGACTAAAAAAAGTCAAATTGATATTTTATTTTATTTACAATAACGTTTCAACGAATTTTTATTTACGCATACATAAATATAGTTATTCATTTGAGAGTTTTAAAATATTTGGAGCATTGAAAAATAATCACAAAAATTATGTAAAATAAAAATAGTTTCGCCTTCATCAATAAAACATTTTTTCTGTATCTAACATTTTTCAAACATAGCAAAAATGAACCACGTAAAATACAGAGCATCTGTTCTGAAAATTCACTCTAGGTATTATTATTTTAGTCAGATTATCTGGCCCAAATATATTGTCTCACAATTCCGTCGCAAATAAATAATATCTTGACTCTGACATAAATAATTATTATCAATATTATACGTCTTATGAATCCAGCTCAATTATTGCGGTAAATGCTGTCATTGTATTGTCTCATCAGATATGTAGAGGAAGCTGCAGTTATAATAATAGTGTGGTGATTGATATTTTAGCAGCTGGGTGCAGCAAACACGCCATCAAAGTTATTAAAAGATCACCCTTTTCACGGTTGAAATTCGTATCGCCAGAATCACGTGTGTGTAATGTTTTTTTTTTTTTAATAACTTAAAGTTAATCCATTATAACTTACAGACAATATTAGCGACTTTCAAACGAATATATGAAACATATTCAGAAAATATATATTACGATATATTCAGAAAAATCAGAAACAGATTTGGTCGCATCTAGGAATTGAAATCAAGACCCCAACAATGGGGCTCTGCTCTTAAAGGTTTTAATGATTGTTATTAAAAAAAATTCACCCCCGACTTGTAGAAAAGTCAATAGATGCAACAATTTAAAATAAAATTGATATTTTTATCCAAGACATTATCTAGATTGCATTTAGTTCGGGAAGAATATTAAGTATAAAAATTGCAGCCAATAAAAATAGGCGTTAAGAAAATGAAGATATTTTTTTTAGTTCTTAGACGAAACTTAACATTTGATAAAGTTAACCAATCGAACGACAGCGCAATTTAAAACGTTTTCCTCCGATTGCTCGTGATTTTTTGGAGATCATTTTGTATATTTTCCGCCCACCTTAAAAAAAAAATCATACCTCCGAATTTTAATGTGGAGAAGTACAAACTGATTATAGTTCTACACAGCCAATGAATTCACCTATCTTTTGTCGATTATCACATATTCGTAGGATTTAAAGAAAAAAAATTCAACATCGTAAAAATCGTAAAAAAATGTGGTCCTATTTTGGACCGCTGTCAATCACAGAAAAATAAAAATGGTCCAAATTTTGATCTTAGTCACTCCAAAGGTTTTATATATGACCGAAGGGTAGAGGGTCGAAATAGAGCAGAGTCCCTGCAAGGCTAAGGTCCTGGGTTCAATTCCTAGATGCGACCGAATCTTTTTTCTGAATTTGTTTACAATCTTCGTTTGAGTATTTATTATTTTTATTTTATTTTCATAGTAGGTACTACGAAGTAATATTGAGATTGTGAACTCATTTCACTTGTGGCAATAATCGAAATGATGATGAAAATGAAAAAAAAATTCTACTTGTACTCACAATTTAAATTATTATAACAAAATCGATTTGCTTTTCGTTCCGAAGTGACATTTATAAAACATTCCTATGTCGTATGTATTCATTCTTATATAGTATGCGTCTACCTGAACTTTTGATATTGAAAATTTGAAATACTAATTGGAAATTATCGTATCAGACCATCCATAAATAAGTTCCAAAATAATTTTATTAAACGTCTTTTGTTAAAATATTCCATGATTTTTCACGGATCTGAATTGGTATTATACCATACTTCAAATTCAGAGGGGAAACGTTGCTTTGGAATGTTTGCTATTCAATTATAGCTTAGCTATTTAATTCTAGTACAACTATTAATTTCTAAATTCGCTATTCCATTCCAGCTTAGCTACTTGGACATCTCAAAACCTTCGTCTTCCTCTCCCGTATTTCCTTTAGCCTCAAAGTATCCACCATTATCGAGATAGTCATAGTTGACTCGATGGCATCAACGTATCAGATATTGAATCATCTCAATCATTTAATATTAATCTCTCGAACTGAGATTAATTGAGGCATGTGTATTGAAACGGCTACCGAGATAAAGATCTCCCAGCGATAGGTCTCCAAGGCTGGTACAAACTTTGTCCCAAGCTTTGGAAGTTCTACCAACGATTTTTAAAATCTCGGCTCGGCGCTGAGGACGATGGTGGCACGAGGCGAAAGCTAGTCTATTTATAAAGCTCAAATACAAAACACATTATGAAATTTAGACCATCGCATCGGTGAAAAAAGGTTACAGAAAACAGTCCGTAATATTAAATCAGTGCTTCACGTGGATATCGTTTAAATTCCTAAAAGTCCTTAGTTACTTTAAAAACTTTGAGTACATACTCGTATTCTTTATAGAATTGGAATATTTTATTCTTGTAATCTCATTAAAGTCAATTATTTTAACTTTACATAACGTATTTAGTATTGCATTTTGTCAAATTAATTTACTTTCTAGTCTTTGATTATTTATTTTCATGGTATTGACATGATAACGTCTTATAAATCGATGAACGCCGGCTGCACTCACGAAAAAGCATGACTCATTGTCACGTTCCGCCTAAGCCGAGCGTGCAAGCGAGAGGGCGAAACAAGCGTTCGGCTTGGGACGCATCTATCTCTCTTCCACTTCATCGTTATTATATGACGTTACCACATAAAATTATCGCCCGTAAACCGACTTTACAGACAACCAATATTTTTTTAAACGTGACACCACATAAAAGTTTCTATTGTTTTGAACACTGTAGATTAAGAACAAAGGAGAGGTGAAGAAAAGGCAAAATAAAATTTTTATCACGACTATTACGATCTAGTTACTAAAACTGTATATATAAATACATACGGCTCTATCTCAAGCAATATTTCACTAGGGTGACACATTAAGGGCCAATTGTTTCACAGAACTTGAACAATTCATCATTTTTCAAAGTTCTGCAAAATGTTTACTCAATCTCTATTTTTAATTAAGTATTATGAAACATCTGAACATTATAGAACAACAAAAAATCTTGAATATAACTTCTACATAACTTAATAGTAACTTTAAAATTGGATGAAAAAACTTTCACGCAGAGAAAATAATTTTATTTATCTAACAATAAGAAATACACTTTTTATTCCTCTACAACTACGCTTGACTCGTGTTCATTATTGTCATCAATAACATTATTCTTTAAACTAGTTGCACTATAGATGCGTATTGACGGGCTCTAGTGACCTGCCTTTATGATAGCACGCTTTATTATAGCACGCTTTACGATAGACCCTGCGCACTTAAAGCGCCGTCCATAGCCCGAAAAGAAGAAGACGGAGAGATATGTAATTACGAATGTTGGAGAGAGCGCGCTAATATTTAAAACGATAAAATTAAAGCAAAAATTGTGAAAATGTTTAATAAAACACGACTCGTTTAGAATAGAGCAAAAATCTCGTGGGGGTTGTCTGAAACAACATTCAAAGAAACACTGTGATTTTTTTCATACATATAATTTGTTAAATAATAGAAACAGACGTGAAAATCAAAAATTTCGGAGCACATTTTGCGATTTTTTTCTATCGAGGGAATTTCATATAATTTGCATTTCGGCATGGGGAGTGTATAGATATTATCTTCAAAAATAACATATATTTTTTAAGAGCTTAAAAACTTCAAATTTTTAAGGGAGATATAAGAAATCGGTAGGAATTCGGAATGCGGCGGCTTAACTTTTTCCTAAGCAATCTTTTTACACAAACCATTTCTCTAACATTTTTAAAGGCAGGAAAAGGTTCATAATTCTTATTAAATTATTTCAAGCCTTCCAGAAAAGACTGCGACTTCTACCATCAGCTTGCAGAGCATCTATTCCCTTGACGCTCCTTTCTCAAATCAATCGTCTTTCTTAGACTAATTTTCGGAACTGCAATCTCATTTTCGATCTTACGTGATTTTACCACTTACATGCCAAAGGATCTCATTTCTCCGGCATTTGGGCTTGATTTCGGGTTAACCGGTATCGGAGTGCGTTCTAAAACACGTTTTCAGTCATACAACTCCGTCCGTGGAATCTACACACTGTGAGGTTGCAGAAATATAGCGAAGGAAATGAGAGGGATAAAGGCCGATATTCCTGGGAGGTTTGCGCGTTTTTATATCGGCGTGCGGGTTTATTGGCCCACCACAGGCCCTAAGGCAAGGCTTTCACAAACGTGGCGCGCGATGCTTTACTAGTGATTGAGTTATCTTGACTTATGTAGCGATATCTGGATATTGTGGTCGAAAGTTTGAGCGAACTGGCTAAGATTGTTTTAATGTAAAAAGATAGCTTTTTAATAATCATATATGCTCAATGGTTAAAACTTGACAAGAAACATAATAATTACAACGAAATGTTAACATTGGCATAAAAAAAGCACTGCCTGCGTGCATGCTAACCAACGTAAAAATTGCAAATGTTACACATGTTACATGTATAATAAATTAAAAGTACACGCAATCAAATGGGCGAAGACAGAAAGCAACTAAAAAATCGAGTGCCGTTCACGCGGCAGAAGTGAAACCTTCACCCACACAATCTCAACCATTAGGAGCCTTGAAAAGTGAGCTCATAATCAAAGCGGACAGAGCGCCACGCATCGTAGGTAGGTACTGTACGTAAGGTTTCATTCGTTCTCTCGCAGGCTAAATCCTATAGGTGTATGTATTTGTCTCTTTTTAGTGTTGCTCGTTTCCGTTTAGTTGAGTTTCAAAACACAACGGAGCTAGAGAAGTTGTCACTTCAAAAATAACAAATTATAATATGATTATAAAAAAAAAGAACCAATAATTATCAAGTTTTCCCTAATTTGAACCATCTAATCATAATGTTCGTACTTTTACAAATAATAAGACAATGAAATAAAAGTTCATTAAATTAATAATTAAAGGGTTTATTTAGGTTTTATTTTCTCGCAGAAAAATGCTTTGGGCATAACATTTAGCCACAGAGTTACACAATTTTTTATGCGATTTAAGTAAACTATTAATGAAATATTATTAAAATTTGTGAAGTAATTTGTTTCTGTTTTATTACGGGTATGTGTAGCTGATGTGCCAAGTTAGCATAATTACCGAAACAATAATATTGCATTAACCTAAATCCCCATTATCCGGACTCTGGTTTAAAATTGCGCGACCTACTGACACAGTCTGGAGTTGCAAATAGTCATCTTAAAATAAAATTTACCGGTTAACAACTGGAAAAGTTGAACGATAATAAAATGGAAAATGATTTTAAGCTTGTTCAGAATATGAGAGAAATATCACTGATAGATCCCGTGTTACATTCCCTCTTTCCCACAAATGAAGCTTGTAAGAAACAAAAGCATTCTAAAATCGTTTTGTAATTGTAACTGGATTGTTCACACGCAGAGTATCTGTAAAAACCAAAGATATTGAAATATAAGGAGATATGCTATGATGTCCTCCCGACTGTCGCCTAATGGGAATAGTTGAATACGGAATTTAGTTGATTTTTCAAAGTTGTGCAGTAGTATTAGTTAACAATATAGTTTGAATACGGAAAGAATTCGTTAATTTTGTTGATTTTTTGAACGTGTGCAATAGTATTGGTTAAAAATATCAGCGACACCAGGAAGCACAGTCCCACCCAGTAAAAACTGCAGATACCCCTTCTCCTTATATTTCAATATATTTGGTAAAAACTCATTATGAATAAATAAAAATTATATCTCTCACTGGCAGAAGCCCCCCAAATTCGTTGAAAATCTCGTGTGACGCTCTAAACATCGAAAATTCTTTCAATATTGATGTGTTTTAGCCTTTATTTTTAATGTTCGGTCCAGCAAGTTAAATACTGCGTATTTGACTTTCAACATTTGTTGCGTAAATATTTTGTTAAATATTTGAGAGCCTTCGGTTCTCTCCGAAACTTTTCTGCTGAACGAAAACAAATAAAATGACGTCTCGTTTCCTAAGGGCGTCTCCTCTTGGCCGGTTCTTGTAATCATCGCGAGCAACAGAAACGCGCATTTTTTCTAATTGCCACACGACTCAATAAATTACTGAATGCAGGACGATGCCGTGTGGCTAACGGGAACCTCAGCCGGTCTTCTGCAATCGGATCCAACGCTAATTTAACGGAATTGTTCGATATGTTACTGGCGCGGAGTTTAAAGGCTCTTCCAAGCCTGGTAGACTACGATGCATAGAGTGTGCCTTGCTTCGCGGTGCCAACTGCTCGCAAGTGTCGCGTAAGAGATGCGTGTGGATCTTTACAACCGTAGCAATGATATTGTTGGATCTCTCTGCATTCTACGCTCTCCCCAGCTCACAATGGGGAAACTACCGCACATCTTGCGACTTTCAGTAAGGTATTATTTGTTATTGTTCGGGTGATAACTGCCTTGAACTCGACGTGCATTATGTTACCTACGTACACATTATTTATACGCCGGTAGAAAACGTTAACACTAACGCTAATTTAAACACAAATTAAAGTTTTAATTATATGGTTATTATCAGGTTAACAATTAATTAATGAAAATATAAACTGTATATATATATCAGTGAAATTTTAATGAAATAATTTGATTAGGAAAATTCTTTCATTGTAATTATAGGCAATTTTTTACATTGTTAAAATTAAAACAAATAACAAGTATTTTTTATTGTTTAACACGTCATGACAAACGATCGGTCGCTTTCCACGCTCTTAAAACAACACATACGCATGTTTAATGGAAGCAGTGTGAAAGAATGCATGGATAATTGCGAAAATTTTAATGGCGTCAGAAACGTGTTCACCGTACGTCTCGTGTTATGTTCGCGAGTCAGGCGAAATAATTATTAAATTTGTATTGCGAGACCGGCGAAGTATCCAGGAACGATCTTACTTCGGAACCCTAACTCGATTGCAACTTACCCTTGAGGGTTCGACCTGAGTCATTTTTGCAACTTAAGGCCCGCATTTCTACCGATTTATTACATATTTTCCTTAAATACTTTAGGTTCTAAAGCTCTTAAAAACATATATGTTATTCTTGAAGATAATATCTATACATTCCCCTCGCCGAAACGACAATTATATGTAATTCCCTCGTTAAAAAAATTGCAAAATATGCTCCGAAAATTATTGAAGTAAAATTTCTTTGCTCACGCTTGACTTAGGGAGTAAGCTGGTGAATGCGTGACGAGAGCGTTACGAAAAGTGTGATCGGGCGAGGCGAACGAAGCATAAAGAAGTTTTACTTCAGTCGTGTGGTCTAAAGTCTAAAGCACACTCGTTGTTGATATTTTTATAAACACGTTGACCAGTCAGTGGTTGAGTGGGCATCGCGTTTGGGTCCCACCCGGGCGTCCCGTGTTCGATTCTGGCTAAGTCCTCCATCACAACACAAGCAACATTTTCGGCTTTCTGTGGTGGTAGTAGGAGATTTTCAAACATTTTTGGGTTATTCGTAACCCCGGAATGTTTGTCTTTCTTTAAAAAAAAAAACGTTTGTTTCAGCTATTTTACAAGTTATACGCATGAAAAAATTCACAGTGTTTCTTTAAATGCTATTTTGCTAAGATTTTTGCTCTATTTTAAACGAGTCCTATTTTATTAAACATTTTCACAATTTTTGCTTAAATATTATCGTTTAGTATAAGCGCGCTCTCTCAAACATTCGTATTTCCGTATCTCTCCATATTCTTTTTGAGCGGGTACACTGCGCCGTATTGCCATGAGTAAAAAGGGTCAATACGTTTACTGAATTTTATTATTCCTTCATAAAGACCGAAGGCAGTAAAAATAAATTCAAAATAATATTTATGTAAAAGTAATATTGCTCTTGTGATTTTATGGTGAATGCAATGCTAAAGTTTCCTTCATCTGTCAATGTGATTCATTACTAGGACAGACTGATGGGTTCTTTGGCACTAAATGTAAAATTAATGAAATTTGCGATCGTGATTTTATGGTGAATGCAGTGCTTAAGTTACATTTATTTGCCAATATGATTTATTGATAAGATAGGCTGATGTGCGCTTTGGCGCTAAATGCTAAGTCAATGTGATTTGTGAACGTGATTTTATGGTGAATGCAATGCTAAAGTTACATTTATTTGCCAATGTAATTTATTGACAGGGTTCGCCGATTTGCGCGTAAATTCAGGGAATTAGTTTCTAAAGTAATATTCATTTGCGAATATCATTTGCCAGTGTGATTTATTAGCAAGTTAGGCTGCTGTGTGGGATGCAACGCCAAAGTTATGTTATTTTGTTAATGCGATTTTATGAATGATATTTATACGCCAAAATAACATTTATTTAGCAAAAGGTATGACTTATTGGTAGAAGTTCGATTTGCGCTTACCGGCATGGTAATTTTATTCTAAAACAATCATTATGAATTTAACGCTAACTTAACTTTTATTTACCAAATTGATTTTATTAAAGGTTTGACTGATGCTCTCTAAAAAGCAGTAAATTGCTAAAATAAAATAATTTTAATGGTGTTAAATGTAATTTCTGTCTTATAAAACCCCACAAATAAATCACAGTAGCAAATTAATTAAAACTTTTTTTTAAACTGATTTACACCTCAAATTGTAATATTCAATTAAATTAAGACAATATTAACGACTCATTAGCTCAGTTGGTAGAGTTGCGCCTCGGTAAGGTGAAGGTCCTGGGTTCGAGTCCCAGATGTGACCGTATTTTCTGATTTTTCTATTTTCAGATTTTTTATTGAGTTTTTTCACTAACATTGTCTTCATTCAAATAAAATTAATTTTCTTTTTATTAACCACCAAACCTCGAATAAAAATTATTTGATTTTTGCAATTTATTGGCTCTTAGATTTATTGGTAGCGTTTTTTAAAACAGAACAAAAATGTAAAACCAGAGGGGGTAAGACGCAAATTCACAGCTAAATTAACAATTAAAACATCGGATTTATTGGTAGGACTGGAGTAAAGGCAATAAACGCAAATGTGTAGTGCCTACTTTGAATTTACCACCAAGATTTAATGAGAGCATGTGAGTGTATAAGAAAAGAAACATTTTTTGCCAAAGAGATTTATTGGTACATTTGACTGACGTGCGGTTGTCTCGAGTCATGTTCTTCGTTTCACGCCGTGCTCCAGATCGACACGACAGACATCTTTGATGTAAACAATGCAATAATAATTCAATTAAATCGCTTTCACTGGTTCGGATTAATTTCACTGTCATCGGATTCTATTATCTCAAATGCATTAAACATTTGTTTATATACCCTGAACTGTAATTGTTCGCTACACATCGAAATAATTTCACTTATGAAAATAATGCAAAAAACGATTTTTAATATAAAAAAAAAACATAGAAAATGTAGAAGTGAAACCTTCAGAAAACGAGACTTCAAGAGAATGAGACGAATGCAGAGGATCAGGAGTAGTATAATTGTAGAGTTTATTTATTATAATATTATTACCAAGTTGAAAAATTATTTTACATTTTAATCTACGAAGCATTGCACAAATAGGACACCAATTAGTCTATCTCATTCTCTCGCAAGCTAAATCCTATAAATGTATTATCTCTTTTTAGTGTTGCTTATTCGTTTCATCGAGTTTCAAATCACAACGGTGTTAAAAAAGTTTTCACTTTAAAAATCGAGTAGAACACACCCGGTAGAAGTGAAACCTTCACCCACACAATCTCAACCATGAGGAGCCTTGAAAAGTGAGCTCATAATCAAAGCGGCCAATGCGCGCAGCTTGACAGAGTGCGACGCTTCGTAGATATTGTACGTAGGTAAGGTTTCATTCTATATCATTCTCTCACAGGCTAAATCTTATATAAGTATGTGTTTGTCTCGTATTAGTGTCGGTGGCTTCCGTTTCATCGAGTTTCAAATCACAACAGAACGAAAGAAGTTTTCACTTCAAAAAATGCTTCACGTTTCGATCTTCAAAAAGGTGTGTGTGCTGGTCTGCAGCGCCAATTTTGGTTATTGTTCT
The DNA here is from genome assembly GCA_936435175.1 of Glyphotaelius pellucidus. Taxonomy (NCBI): domain Eukaryota; kingdom Metazoa; phylum Arthropoda; class Insecta; order Trichoptera; family Limnephilidae; genus Glyphotaelius; species Glyphotaelius pellucidus. The sequence goes on from OW386542.1 coordinate 9,853,197, forward strand.
TTCCAATCGTTCACGTAATGTATGATTGTTTTCGTAAACACAAGAATAATTGATTGTTTTTTGTAATAATAGTAAATTGTAGCATCTATCGCGTTCACCATTGCACTATGGCGTATTGAATACATAACAGAGACATTTTTTCTCAGGAATAAGGGCGCCCTATATCCACATAAGAGTGGTCTCGTCCGACCTGTTCTATCGTGTCAAGATGTCCCCCGTTATCGTTATAGTATGAAATTATTTTCTCTCGCGATACCGGCACTCCACCGAGTTGACTGACTCTATCATTAACGAAACGGTACCGCGGACTGGAGAGCAAGTACCACATTAGCACAAATTTAATAAAAGTATTTTTAATCAACTTTTTATATGGTTTATTGTTATTATTATATTACGCAGAAAAATACGCCCGTTTTAGTCCACATTTATTAGCATAATTATTAAAACGTAACACCTGTGTTTTTTACCGTTATTGGAGCAAGATAAAAATGTTTGTGTAATGATCTGATGATTTTCGGAACGACTCATATTATAGTTCGCATAGAAATCGTTGTCTCCCTTACTATCGTGGATATAAATATGATCTAAAGGGTGTTAGGAAGAGAAAATGCTACGCTTTGTATTCAAAAACAAGTTAACCGCAAAATTATTAAAATGTACACCTTTATAAATCCAAAATTTCTGACCGCAATTTGAAAAAAATTATGAAACTTTGAGAATTTTTTATTCATTGTTTTTACATGAAAAGACAAAAACGTGAATTGATGATAACGTTTATAACGCATTTGCCTAATAAAGAATGTATGTGTTTTTATTTTTTTTTGTTAATTTTAGTTAGAAAAAGCGTAAGATGAGCCATTTTTAAAAACTATTTTATGTTTACATGCAAAAATTTTATATTTAAAAAATTATGTGTATTTCTAATTGTACAATTTGAGTTTTTAGTTTTCGTATACTTTCAGGAATATTCCATTTATTTGGATTTTATTGCAAAACGGTAATATTTTGAGGCCTAAGGGGTTGAAACGCATTATTTTTGCCTAAACAATGATAATTCAGGAATGATTTATCATTTTAGATAATTTACGACTTGAAATCTTTATGAAAATTTAATTCTTTGACTAAGAGAATTAAAATGCCTTTTCTAGTGCCTGCTACCTAGAAACTGTTTGCATATTTTACTAAATGACTAATTTTATTTCTACCCGTAAAGCCACTTCAATTAATTTGTCAGTTTTAATGAAGATTAAAGCGTTTTTTCAAATTTGTTTGCAGAAATTAAAATGTAACATTGTCATCAAATGGCCATTCAGAGACATTTTGCTATTTGATCCCGTTAAACGTCAATTCTAGCTTTCATCTTTCTATCAAATTATAATAAGCTGACAAGTTTATCAACATGAACAAGTTGTCCTCTTCTGCTGATCAAAATTTGTTCAAAAGCTGAAACGGACTCGTAATCGGCATTTAAGGCGAACCTTTCAATTTGAAAAAAAACGTCGCTGAATGGCTATTTGATGACAATGTTACATTTGAATTTCTGTGATACAACCCAACATAAGTATTTATACGTTACTTCATTCAATTTTTAACCGTCATTAAATAACCAAATTTAGACCCAGTTGAACTCCCGACAGTTGAACCTCCGACAGTTGGCCCCCCGAAATCATAATAATTATAAAGTATTATTTACAAAACTAAAATCGGCTTCAGAAGTACCTTTAATAATTAGTTGGTATGTATATCAAACGAATTTATTTTTAGTTTCGATTTTTTGTACTTGTACAGTATTATAGACAAGTAGTTTTATTTTTGATGCATTTGAATGAAATCATGTTTTATGCTTTTGTTATTCAGCGGTACGTCCTTTCTGCACACCCTTTCGGGGACATTTAATTATGTTATGTGTGGCAATTTGATTGTTTTTCCCTAAACCGACTGCATCGTATACAAGTATGCCGGGGAGCTAACTATTGGGGGATCAACTGTCGACTATATCCAATGTAATCTTCCCCGCTGAAGATCAGTTTCTATTAACATTGGTCAAATATTTAAATAAAATAAGATAAATACTTCATTACTTAAAAAAATTGTGTGCAGTTCACACGCGGTACAAGAGTGGGGAGGCTACGAACCGTACAAGGAGGAGACCGATTAGTCTATCTCATTTCTCGTAGGCCAAAACTTCTAGATGTATGTTTTTGTCTCTTTTCAATGTCGCTTTTTCGTTTAATCGATTTTCAAATCACAATATTTATTACTCTTTATTAAATTTTATTATACACATGTAAAAGACTCTATTTAGTTAATTAATTGGCAAATTATTGTTACAAAATATTGAGTTGCTGGGGGAGTTTTAAAATAATTTTTAAAGTATTTTATTTGTCTATTGCTTTCAATAATACATTGACAATAATATTTAACCAAGCGAATAAATCGCCAAATTAAACAATCTCGCAATAATTACTTATGCCGTGTTTGGTGTTAATTTGAAGGACATGATCGGCTCTTCATATGTTTGTTGTGCTTGCTAAATTTTTAATATGCGCGAAAATTATTCTATCCATATCGGGCGTGATGCATGCAAAGAATTTTATGGATTATACAGTTTTTCATGAATGTATTATTCAGCAACATATTATGTTTAAAAATAAAAGAAATAAGCAAGTTTGCTTGAAAATCCGTAAATATTGTCATATTATGTTCTGTCGTTCAGTTTTCATAGTTAATTATCTACATCAGACATGTACGTGACTTTTACAATGTGACAGATTTTAAACAATGCATTCGAATGACCGCTGTGCATAGTCAGTATCTACATTAAATATCGTATGGATTTACTTAAACCTACGGCTAAAAATGATAGTTATTTTAAGGCAGTATCCTAGTCTAGAAAAAAAAAACAATTTTTTTTTCTTAATATTTCCAAACTTTATTTTATATTATTTTAAAACTTAGAACCATTTTAATGTCACGGTTTAGACGGAATCTAACCAGAATCTAAATAGAACAAATTTCTAAAAGCATTTTTCTCAAATCTACTTTTTTCTAGGTGGTTGACACGATATCTCAAGTTCTACTTAACCAATTTACTTGAAATTCGGTGTGAGTCTTCTATATACATTACTTTATCGCATGAACCAGAATTATAACAAAATTTTAATTTTTACTTTTCTAAAAAAATTCGGAAAAATAAAAAAAACTGGTAAAAATATGTCTTTTTATTTCAGACAGCCGCCATTTTGCAAAAAAAAAATTATGACTTCTCCGTTGTTCGCGCCATAGCAGCGTTTGTTTGGATTAAAATTTAATTTGTTTTTTTTTTTTTTTTTTCAAATTACTAGGAGGGTTGCAATCGTGTCAACCAGGGCGCGCAATATTTTTGAAACCCCCCCTGCATCACATTGTAACTTTTTAATTTTTGTATTTTTTCGTTTGATTTTTTTTTTAAAGTATTTTTCAATGTTTAATAAATATTTGGTAAAATAATGGCTACAAAATATTGCTTCTAGACTAGAATACCCCCTTAATGCAATCTTGAGTGACGAGTTACCTCTTTGTTCGGAATACATAAGTAAGCGCGTTTATAAATAACCAAAACTTAACGGAACTGCGTTAATTATTTCACTTTGGCCAAAAAGTAAAAATGTGCGCATGATGCGTAGAGGGACGGGTGTTCGGTGTTTGGTGTTCAGTGCTCACGGGCCGTGAATTGCCGCGGATTGGAATTATCTTTCACTGTTAGCGAGAGATGCTCCAGAGAAGACGCGATGGGAGATAACGCCTATACCTACCCACTTATATACCCACCCGCCCAAGTGCGCAGGAATTCCAAGGTAAAAATAAGTGTATCGGTTTCAGCGAATCGGGACGGTTTTAGGGTAATTTGGCTCGCCTGCTCACCTGGATACAGGTGGTTATGGACGCTTTTTGCATACCCCGTCTCCCGTCTGCATCTTCTATTTCGGGGGAGACTGTGAGTAATCGGTTCTGACTTAACACACGAATATAAAGAATAAAATATATTCCCTGTTTCTGCGTCCAGAATTACGTTATTAACGAAATACTTGCCGCCGGCCAGGCGGCACAAATGTTTGAATTTTTCTACAATGTACTTGTACAACTTCACGATAAATTTCACAATCTACCAATTTAAATTTTTATTTCTTAATCTATTCGCGTTGTTTTTGATTAATGCTCGTAATCAATATGTGGTGGAATTATTTATCACTAGAGTTTACGGATTAAACAAACATCTGTCTATTTTTAGGTTCAGGAATAAGTATTTGGATACTGGACAATCACGTTTGGTCAAGGCATTGTGTTGCTCCCCGATACGTCTGCCGAGTATCTCCTCAGACAGATCCAATAGGTATCCGCTTATCGGCAACTAGATCAAGCGTCGCGTCTTTTACATTAGTATGAAACGGTTTAGATAAACAATTATTACGACCGAGGTCAAAGCCTTTAGAAATTGAGAGCATCTACACGACTTTACACAGGTTTCGCACAAAACGTGAATATTATTCATAACGTTAATAAAATGCACAAATGTCCAAGATTGAAAAGCTATTACGCAGCTAACTCGCGCTTTAATATTTGTTTTGTTTTAGATAGTATAATAGCTTAATTTCTTTCTCTTCTAAAAGTAATTTTGTATAAAAGTTTTGAACGTTAATTAAAGTAGGTAATCTCCATTGGTCACGCTCTTAATTTTTCATCAGAACATAAGTGGGCAAGGTTAATATGTAGGTACTACACCACGAAAAATGTGATATTAGAATGCTTGGTGCTACTTAAGTTGTAAATACATTTAAAACAAACCTACATAAGAATATGAAGGTACAAGTAGATATACATATTCATAAAACTTGAGAAAACAATAAACTTCTCGTTTTATGACTTTGAAGCTAGCTCAGAACAAAAGTACCCTAAATACATTGAATATTTTGAGTTGTTCATACATAAGCTGGGGTAATGACTTCACACTGGTAAAATATCCAGCGATGCAAACTATAAAACAAGGTACCTACTTGTGTAAATCTACAAATAAAAGTACAGTTGGATTGAATCTTGTGTACCTTTTCAGTTACCGCATACATTTTGATAATACATGTAAAATATGCCAAATTCATTTGATGCATAATTATTTACGTCTGGGTTGTGATCAAACGACTGAATCACTTCTAATGTGAAATACACATTAAATTTTCTAGTACAATCTTCTTGGTGTTTGTTTCGTGCCTTACCGTTAGTGTCTCGCACTGAATCAAGGAATAACAACAGCACAAGTACATTATTGTTTTGTTTTACGACATGTTGCCATAGAAGGTAAATATTTTTAACTCTTTCAAAGATTTTTTTTTAAATGCTGGGAAGTAAATGATTATGCATCAATTAACTAGATATAACGCACTTACCTTACGCCGAATAAATAATCGCCACATGATGAAAAACAGAAGACGCTGAGCTTGTGTTTTAGTAGATTAGTAATTGCAATAAAACACAGCAAGTTAAAATAGTATGTTAAGTAAACAACAGCAAAAAGAAGAATAACATTTGCAGTTCCCACCATTGAAAGGATGCCATCAACAAGAATTCTTGGACTTATGTTCTTCGTACATTTCCCTTCAGATAAATGCATGTTTTCATCTTCATAATTTTCTCTTTTAGCAAATTTCAACATGGGAAATGGTGTGTAGTTCTCATTTTAACATTTAGAATGAAGTTAACACGTAGTTGAACTTGAGTATAGTCGGGCATTGGGCTTCTCACCCGACGCTCCAGATTTAGATTCACAGTCACAAAGCTCTTCCTAATAATATTCTGCGTTTTATGTTTTACAAGATGGCAGGAGCTTGTTCGTTTGCCAGAATTTTAATTGATCTTTCACCAAATTTCACGACTCGTGAAATGAGCATTTTTATATTAGGTAGATACTATTTAATATTATATTATATAATATTTATCAGATATGCAAAATTAACGCATTTATTTGGCAACAAATACACAATATTATAATAATTTACATACGTACAACAATCGCATAGAAAAAAAATATGTTAATGCAAATTCTAAATTTGAGGGTTATTCGTCACAAAAATAATATGTTTCATATCAGAAATTTATTTGCAGTTTTTTCTGGGAAAAAAGGATTTTTTTTCTACAAAAAAAAATCGGTGATAATCACCGTGATATAATTTTTAGCGGTCAAAAAAGACAAAAATATATATTGCGCAATAAATTCAAATATGAAAAATAATACACAGATAATATTCGCTCTCCTACCCTTTCGTGGAGAAAACTCGCTTTGCCTTCTGGAGTTGTCTGAAAAGAAGTCACCACAAATAGTACAGTACAAAAGTCATCATCATAATGTTTCGCAAATTCTGTTTCCGCATTTTAACATAATATCAGATGTAAACTTTGGCATGTCTGTTCCACATCTACATATAACCTGTGACCTCAATGAAAGTATGGAAATAACAATAGTGGTGGACTGAGAGAAAGTGCCTGCAGAGGATAGAAGGATAGGTTGGTAGGTGGGTTAGGTAGATATGTTGGTGGGAAGTTCACCTCGCTGCTGGCTGGTAACCTGGCGCGTGAAGTGCTGCTCCGTGCGACTAACTCGCTGCTCTTGGCGGTTAATAGTCTGCTCCGCGGAGCTAAAAGTCTTCTCTTCCGAATTTTGCTGATGCATTTTGTCACTTTGTATGTACACTCAAACACGGGAGGAAACACACGCGAGAACTTATATTAAAAATAAAAAAATCTATAAAATCGTCTTATATGATAACTTATCGTTTCGTTCTTAGTTTCATTTCAAAAAAACCACTCTTATTGTCCACGAGTTCATTTAGCAGAAGTCAAGTCATCCCCGAGACTTGTCCAAGACGTCGGTCGACCGCGAGTCGTGAGCGGATAGTGCGGCTCCGGGCGAGGCGCGGTGGGAGGCGAACGCAAATAGCGGGCTGCTTTTAGCCGCGGCCCCCGGCGATCCGCGGCCGCGGGGGGGCGCGGGTGTCCTGGAGCCTGGAGAGCGCCCCTTCCCTCCTTCTGCCCTGTCATCTGCTCTCGCCCCCAACCAATGACCAACCAACAACCAACCAATCCATTCATCCACACCACCTTCGTCATATGCACTTTGCACTTTATCCCAAATTGTTATTTATTTTATTTCTAAACTCGTGCAAACAGTTTACAGGTAAAATTCAAATGATAAGTGCAAGTGGTACAAAAAAATGTTCCTAATATAAATCATGGTAGTAGAGTGTAAATACTGCTCCCAGGCAGAGCTCGTATCGTACGTCATCGTGGATCAGTCGAAAGGAACCATCGTCACTTCTTATAATATTGATGGGTGACAGTGACCATTTTCTGGGACTTAACGGGACCTGTAAAAAAAATATTTTTACTCAAAACGTAGGATTAATAAATTCCTAAGTACTTCCGTACATTCCTAAGTATGTCTGTAGAAAAAAATATGGAAGCATTGAAACGTAAAACTGTATCAAAGTAAAAATTAATTAGTTACATCCATTGTGGACGATACTCAGAGTATCGCCCTGGTGAATGACCATAATTTAGAATTGAAACGTTGCTTGAAATGGCTTTAGTCATATTTGGTGATCGGATCTGAAAAGCCAGGTATTTTTCCACCTTCCTTTTCCCCATCTCCTTCCCTTCCTTGCCACATCATCATCATTCATCCTCACATCAGATCCCAAATGGGGATGTCATAGTCTCTCTGACTCCAGACAGGAGCAGTTGGGACTCTTGTACGGTATTCACAAAAATACAAATAATAAACAAAAAATCGTTAAATAACGTTTTCACAAAAAGAAAATATAAAAAATTATAATTTTCGAACACATTTTTTCAAGTTTTGCGTAATCTTAACCTTACCATTTCATTACGAAGACATTTAAAATAATAAAAAAATCTAGAAACATGTCGTCCCGGGCAGGAACTTATCCACACTTTATAACCATAATATAATATTGTTTTTACGGTACAAATTTTAACAAGGGAGTATGTACCTAATTATTATTAAATGTCTACTTCATCTTATGCAAATTATATTGACATTTCGTACATTTTATCAAATAAAGCACAGTTTTTGTTTTAATTTTTTATAACTGGCAATATCATAATAGTTGTATAATTAAAAAAATAAAATTCGTTCGCGGAATGTCTATGGGAAAAAGATTAGATATTCGACGTTCTAATATCTTTTGTCTTTTTCGTTTTCATACAAGACAGATTTTTATGGGCAGCTTTTAGAACGATCGTCGATGATGTAGATACGATCATTCTCTGGGACTAATATAATCATTGGGTGTATGTAAATAGTTAAGGTTTTAATGTAAAATAATGTTCTTGGACTGCCGTGGGACACTCATGTCAGGGACATCTGTTCAGTTTCCGGTATCCATCCAATCACAATCCTTCTTAAACATGAAATCACAAAGTACCATAGAGTAAAGTAAATAATGTGCGTACTGTACAGGGCCCGCAGATACTTTAATACTACACAACTGCTAACCCTACACATATCGCAAGTGCGCCCCACGGTTGAATTTGGCAGCCGCCTCTTGTCTGGAGCTCCAAAATACTTGAAAAATACCCTCGACTCTGTGCAGAAATGGGCGGTCCGTTTGATAGATTCTCCCACCTTAACGAACGGATTGCAATCTTTAGAGCACAGGCGTCGGGTGGGAATGCCATCCATGTTCTACCGGTGTTCTAAGATGCTCTGAGGAACTAGCGTCATTGGTCCCTTCGCCACCGGTGCAGAGTCGGAGACGCCAAACGCTCGCCCAACATATGAACACGGTTGATATTTGTCACATGAGAACGGGTCGTTTTTTCGACTCGTTCTTGAGTTATGGAGCGATTTGCCGACCTCTGTGTTTCCCCCTCCTACAACATTGGTTTCTTCAAGACCAATGTTCTTTCCTTCCTCTCCTCAAAAAGACCCTCCACACAGCATCCCAGATGACAGGCCCACAATCAACTCATACTAACATCAAACCATTTTACAATCAAGGCATCCACAACCACAATACTTGAAATAACAATAAAATCCGCGTTCCTCAAACACACACTACAAAATAAGGAAAAAATCTCTGAACTATATTGCCTACACACTATATAATTCGCTTCTACATATATGTACAAAAACATCAAGCATAGTAAAACATTTCACAGATATGCTTTAAAATTATATGTTATAAAAACATTTAAAAATGAAAATATGTATTTTTCTTGTCGTGTTTTGTTGTGTCTTGTTTCTTTTTTCTCTCCTTTTCTTTTCCCTTTATTTGTAATCATCCATGTTTGTATATTAATATGTGTTTTCTCTCGTTGTTTGTTCAAGTTAAACTGTCTATTATTTTTCTTTTTATGCTGTTTGTATGTGAAACTTACATCTTTGATATCAAAATACCTACGTAATTGTACCTATAACTTCCCACTTATGAATTATTGTAAGTTCCTCCCGTCCTAAAATGAGTTTTGTAACTCATCAGGATAGCCCCGGCAAAAAATAAAAACAATAAAAAATAAATATATATTTATTAAATTTTTTCTTCTTGTAAACACCTCACTAGGAGAACGTGTGCTATTATTGAGAGAATTCTTTCATATTTTGAGCAATATTAAGATCTGGTGAACATGTGTTAGACACCACACGTGCAGATTGCATATTATGACTTTGTTTTTTTTGCAAACTTCAAAAGGGCTCTTGGGCTGTGTGAGCTTTTTTGGCAAACCGGTGTTAATTTATTCTTAATGTTTAAAAACATATAGGCGCCTCCCAAATATTAGGTACATCTATAATTTGTTAAATCTTAACTGATTTCTTATCGTCATCATTTCGTGTCATTTCAATAGGTAATTAATGGATGAATGCATTTGTATTTAGATGAACAAATCTTTTGGAAAAAAAACACTACAGAGCCAGGCTATTAAGTGGTTCGCGCGGCCCGTTTTATACAAATCTTAATTATAGATTTGAGATCAAAATATCCAACCAAACTGAAAAATTATTTTTGTAATCGAAAGGTGTAGCAAATATCTAGTACGGATGTGAGTTACTTTATTTATTTTTGATTTACATTATTAGATATAGGCCATTAAAGATTTTAATGTTTTATGATTTTAGAGGCAATTTCGGCAATTATTTGTAAGTAAATGAAAAACATTTTAAAACATAATTTTGCTTTATTTATTTAAAAAATATAATGAAAAATAAAATGAAACATCGTTAAAAACTCATTTTTTGGGTAGTAATTTTAATATATAAATGACATGTTTTGTTCCGCAGTAAATAGGTAATTTGTATTTTAAATTTACACCCATCAAAATCTTTTCTTCAATAATCTTAATTCATATTTCCTCATGTTTTTATGCAGTAAAATTATTTTTGAAGTGAAACTTCTATTACACGGCGGTGATTTGGATTTCGGATGAAACGGAAATGACGGTTAGTGCACCTGCGACGCATCAACTGCGCTCATCGGCCGCTTTGATAATGATGTCACTTTTGCGGGCTCCTATTGTTTGGGATATGAAACGGAAATTACGCGAGGTCTGCGCTCGTTGGTCGCTTTGATTATGACCTCACTTTTCAAGTATTGGTTGAGATTGTTTTTGTAAAGTTTCGCTTCTACCGCGTGTAAACTGTACTCGCATTTTTTAAAAATGTTTTTCATTTATTCACAAATAATTGCCCAAGTTGCCTTTAAGATCATGAAACACTCAAAATTTTAATGGCCTATATCTCATAATTTAAAGTAAAAATAAATAAAGTAGCCCACCGTACTAGATATTTAATATACCTTTCGATTACAAAAGTAATTTTTCAGTTTGGTTGGGTATTTTGATCTCAAATCCAAATTTAATATTTGTATGAAGCTGGCCGAAATGGGCCGCGCATACGTTCCTCTTAAGGGCTGTACGGTTTTTTTCATTATCATTCCTTCAAAACTTAAGTTAGTATTTTATACCCAACCAAACTGAATAATTATTGAAGTGAAAACTTTTTTAGCGCCGTTGTGATTTGAACTTCGGTGAAACGGAAACGAGCGACACTAAAAAGAGATAAACACACATTCTGCTAGAGAATGAGATAGACCAATCGGTGTCGTCTTTGTGCGGTGCTTCGTAAAAAAAAATGTACAATAATTTTTAAACATGTTAACATTATTATAATAAATAAAGCATACAATTATTCTACTCCTAATACTCTGCATTAGTCTCATTCTCTCGAAGTTTAGCTTTCTGAAGATTTCACTTCTACCGTATGTGAACTACACACATGTTTTTTTTGTATGTTAATTGTAATTATAAAAAAACTCTTATCCTTACCTACTGCACATTTTATAATCTCTTTTATGGCCAGAATTTTTTTTATATTATTTATTTATTAATAAATGCCTTTTTTCGGGGCTTTTACATATATAGCATAGTTAGAAAAATACATTTTATTGTACATAACTGAACTGCCTCAATAACAATATTTTATATTTATTCAAAGATAAATTGAAGATGTCCACTGACTTGGTATAATTGTTTCCCTCCATTAGTATTCTGGGCAAAGAGGAATACATATGGTAGTTAGTCCCAGAATTTCTGAACTGAAATAAATCCTGACTTCTAGTATTACGAAGTGGAATTCGGAAGCTTATCAATTCAAGTAATACCGGACTATCAACTAAATCATTTAGAATTTTATATAAAAATACCAAGTCAGTGAAAATTCTTCTGTCTGACAACTTAAGCATATTCATATCGTTTAAAATAGTGTTGTAGTTTAACATATTTGCTGGAATACCCATTTTAAAATTTAGAAAACGTAAGAATTTGTTTTGTATTCTTTCACAGCTTGTACGTGCATATTATAATGAGGATTCCAGATAGGAGAATTGTACTCAAGTTGGCTTCTAACATAAGCAAAATATAACAGTTTAATACACTTTATATTGTTAAAGTATCTAGTTAGCCTAGTTATAAGCCCCAACATTTTTAAGCCCTTATTACAGATTTCTGTTATGTGGTTAACATATGAAAGATTTGATTGAAAAGTGATGCCCAAGTCTTTAATTTGCATTAATGTCTGAAGAGCATTGTTATCAATGTTGTAATTAAATATCACTGGATTTTTTATTCTAGAAAATCTAACAATTTGACATTTTGAGATATTTAAATAAAGTCTATTTTCCATACACCAAATTAACAATTTGTTGATATTATCTTGAAGAATGTTGCAATGATAAATATTTTCAATAATTTTAAAAATTTTGAGGTCATCAGCAAAAAGTAAGATAGATACATCATGAAATATTTTTGTAAGATCATTTATAAACAAGATAAATAAGATTGGGCCAAGGTGTGAACCCTGTGGAACTCCACTTGAACTCCAACGTAAGTCGATCGTATATCAACGTATATCGATTTTTCATTATTTTGGTTTATACTTCATCATATTTGTAAAGCTAACAAGCAAAATAATAAAAAAAACAGTTATCATTAACATAATTAAATGATTGCCTCTAACCATTACACATTAAATTTTTAATGGCCTTTATTTTATATTTTAAAACACAAATAAATAAAGTGGCACATATTGTGTGTGCCAGATATTTGTTAAAATTTTTGATTAAAAAAGTATTTCCAAATTTTTTTTTTTCGAATTGTTTTTTCGGAATTAAAAAAATTCGAGTGCAGTTTACACGCGGTAGAAGCGAAACTTTACCAAAACAATCTCAACCAATACTTGAAAAGTGAGGTCATAATCAAAGCGACCATTGAGCGCAGATCTTGCTTAATATCCGTTTCATATTTTAACCAATAGGAGCCCTTAACAGTGACATCATTATCAAAGCGGCCGATGAGCGCAGTAGATGCGTCGCAGGTGCAGTAATCGTCGTTTCCGTTTCATCCGAAATCCAAATCACAGCCGTGCTATAGAAGTTTCACTTAAAAAAAAATCTTTTTTAATCGCGTTATAAATTATTTAAAATCAAATTACAAATTATTTAAAATCAAATACCACCACATGGTCACCCTACATTTTTACTGTAACACAATGCATTAGTTCTCTACAACTTAGGAGGTACTCATTATTTGCAAGAAACATTAAGGTAATAATATTATTGTCTCAATATTTGGTTCTGTTTATTTTTAAGTGATAAAAATATTAACATCAATACAGGCTTGTCCTAGAAAGGTTAAAATTGTAATGCATGGAATTGAAGTTTGGGAAGCGGGAGTGGGTACCGCCGCTCCCGGAACCGTTTATTGGATGACCCACACCACTGCCATAGGTCACCCTAAGTGTTACTCTACGTTTGGTGACTTGTCAGGGGTGCCCGGGTTTATGGGGTGAGGTTTGTCTAGGTCTCGGTGGCGGATGTGTTTGTTGTTTGCCCATCTACTGGCAGGCCGGATTGGGAGAGACTTTTGAACACTCCAGCCGGACTGTCTTGATCCATCGCAGTGGGAGTGACGGATGCGCCCGATTCCTACCCAGGGCCTTATATCTTTTTCTACCCAGAACTTCCTCCCCTTCCTTTTCCTAAAAATACCCTTAACACAGCATCTCCAAAGATGACACAGGCCCTGACGGATTTTATTTCCTTAGGACCTCACGTGTGGAGCTAATGCAAAAAAAACAATAAGTAAAAGTTTAATAAAAAAACAACTTGTGTGCAGTTGACACGCGGTAGAAGTGAAACCTTGAGAAAACTAAACTTCGAGAAATTAGACGAATGCAAAATATCAGGAGTAGGATAATTGTGGGGTTTATTTATTATAATATTGTTACCAAGTTTAAAAAATATTTTACATTTTATTCTACAGAGCCCCGCACAGAGGAGGCCGATAGCCTACGAAGCACCTCACAAAGAGGACACCGATTAAACTATCTCATTCTCTCGCAGGCTAAATCCTCTTTTTAATGTCGTCTTTTTTAGTGTCGCTCGTTTCCGTTTCATCGAGTTTCAAATCAAAACGGTGCTAAAGAAGTTTTCACTTCCAAAAATATAAATTATATTTGTTACTCTAATTTCAGCGCGTTGTTCGCGGAGGTAAACACATTATTTATCTATCTTAATTAGGCATTGATTGCCAAAAACGACGTTTCCAACTTGCATCGTATAAAACACGATAATTAAATTATTTACAGCTAACTGTTTTGATCGGTGGTGGAAGATCCAAAATAGCGGACACGTTGTTTACTTGCCAACTGAAACCCAATTACCGGACAAAACCATAGCTGCAATGAAATAGTGCACCTGTGCCATGATTTATGATTTTGGACCGAAATATTCAGATTGCTCCACACTCATAAATCATAATAATTATTAGCTTTGGCGATATTCTTACTTGAAGTTCGGTCTGTAAGTTCGGCTCATGGAAGGATGATGTTTATAGAAACTATTCAACCCCAGCCGGCTTTACACGGGTATATGACAAATAGCCTGTACTGTCTTAAGCCTCGATCACATTGAGCGAGTTTAAAAGCTACTAGCCGGCGAATTCACTATCTGCTAGTAAACTCACTCAGTGTAATCATATAAACTAGGTTTTTACTGCTAGGCCCTATGGGCGGCTTTTGGTTCGGCTTCGCCAAGCTAGTGTTGGTGACCATTTTATAAATCCAGTAGGAGCTCGTTTCAAAAATAGACTTTTCCTCGGATCCACTATCATCGAGTGATAGTCACCGGTAGAAAGTAACCGAGAATGGGGCAATGACGTCGTATGTAATATATAACAGCTTGATACAACTATGTATTACCGTCAATCTTTCCAAATCCGGAGTAATACTACATATTTACAAATTCGGAGCACTTATACCTAGAGAGGACACGTCCAAAACCGATCTGTTGACCGATATCTTGTGATGAATTCTTGAATTCAAAACCGAATTACAACGGTAGCTTTGTTTGATATTCCACGTTGTTGTTGTACGGGATTCTGAAATTCAACCACGCAGACGCAGAGGTATTAATAACGTTCGACTAGCCAACTAGCAGATTTTACTCTGAACAAGTTTACTAGCAGATAGTGAATTCGCCGGCTGGTAGCTTTAGGGCCTTCGCTCACGGAGAAACTGAAAAAAACAGTTCTCGACGCAATTGCAATCAACCTCCTTAACAAAATCGATAATTTTCTGATCTGACATGTCAAAACTTGACAGTTCTGAGCCACTACCATGGCAACCTGATAACAATGCAACTGATGATTACTCCATGAGCGGACGGTCTTAGTTATTTTATTTTTTCCAGAACTATTATAAATTACAAAGCGGGTATTGGTATCGCCACCCCCGGAATCATTTATTGGATAATGAACACTCCTGCCGCAGGTCACCCCACATGGTTCGCTGCATTTGGTGTCTTAACAGTGCCCGGATTCATGGGGTGAGGTTTGTCTGGAGTTTAGCAGGACTCTTCGAATAGTTTTTCATACAATGAAGGAAATTTGAATAAGCTAGAAGTTTTACAGAACAGAGCTATGAGATACACTGGGGAAAGGCAAATATGCAAGGGTTAATCAAATGAGAGAGGTGCTAAATTGGATTCCAATAAAAAAGAGACTGCTATTTAAATTTTTGTGCATAAAGTAATGAAAAACCAAATGACAAAATACTTTAAGGGTAAATTGTTTTTAAAAGTGACGTAGGTAATTACGAAACAAAAAATATAAATAGACTTAGATTGCCACATACGAAAAACTCAAAATCACAGAACTGCCTAATGTATAGAGGACTAAAGATGTATGATGAAATGCCTGAAAGTACGAAGATTGAAGAAAAAATGAATGTATTTAAAAATAAATGTTATGCTTACTGTAAAAAATTTAAATTAGTCAAATGAAATTTTACATTGTATTAGTTTATATTCATATAGTATAAACAAACTCAATATATAATAAAAAAAATACATCCTTCACTCCCGACCCCCAGATTTTTCCTTCCCAGAACTTCATTTTTTTAAAAGACCCTCCGCACAGCATTCCGTAGATGTCGTAGGCCTTGAGGAAAATTATTTTCCTCAAGGACTCCTGTGTGGAGCTAATGTAAAAAAACTGTTAATTTAATATTGTTAGGTTTTTCTCTTTTTATTATTTTTGTCGTAAACTTTGAATGTCGTTATTTTATTTATTTATTAACGCCCTTTTTGGGGGCTTTTACACATGAATAATAACATATAAACGGTTTTTTGTACATAATTGAAAAGCCTCAGTAACAATATTTTATATTTGTTTAAATATACACTGATCAATGATTTAAAAAATCCTGACACTATCAAATATGAATGTATTCAAATAAATAAAATAAATACTCGTGAACTCATAGCTAAGCGGGTATTATAAGGCTTAGGAATTTCATTTGCTCCAAAATTAGTCACATTTAAAATAAAAGTAACCCTCTTTTAAAAAACGTGAATATTGTTCCTGAGTCGGTAGACACTTACGAAGGAAGTTTTTCTTGCTATAATCACGCCGCGGGAAAGGTTTGTTGTATGAAGTTTAAACAAAATAATAAATGTTAATGACATCTTGTTTAATCGAGATAGAATTTCAGTGATATGAACTAATTTTATCTGTAGAAGATTCTTTGGAATTTCACTAAGGTCCCGTGTCATCTTTGGGGATGCTGCAAAGAAGGTCTTTTTGAGGAAAGAAACGAGTGAACCTTTTAAGGAGACCCATTTTTGGAATGGAGGAAACAAAAGCCTGAGATGACAACGAATAAAATCAATTTTCATATAATTGTTTTGATTTCATCTGAAAACTGAAAGCTATTAAAATGAAGTTCTTGAAAACGTTTGACACTTGAATTTTCATTCCTAATTATGTATGTTGTGGAGTTATTTAATCGAAAGCTGTATCCAACAGTCTGATTTTTCTAAAAATCAAAACTCTCGGTTGTGATTTGTGACTATTTGTGACTACACTATATTAATTACTATTAATTAATTAGTAGTTGACACTATATTTATCAAAATTTAATGAATAACTTCGATGATTGAATTTATTTTGGTAATTTATCAAAAAGTGCAACTGAAGATAAGTAACGAATTAGAAGCGATTGGCAATTACAATACTAATAATAGCACTAATAACCCACCTCAATCAGTAATCTGTAATCTGTGGGTACTGCGATAAATTTCAAGAGAGAACAACGCAAACGCGAAAATCGTAAAGATTTGGTATGCGGTGTGTTGGAATTTATTTTCCATTCATAACAACTAAAATGGCGTTTATACAAATCGAATAAACTTTCATTGGAGCTGTTTAAAAACTCAGATCAACGATTTTACAGCTTTTGAGAACCGTCAAGCGCCTGTCAAACTAATGATTTCGATGGAAAAAATGTATTATGGCAACTCAACAGTTCTAATTCAAAGATAACATCTTTCGTTTGGGTCTCTGATCCCTGATCTATTTCAAAAGAATCTATAACGAAACTAATGTCTTAAAATTTCATTTCCATGTTTTCCGTAGAATACAACATCATTGCCTTTTCTTTCCTGTTATTTTCTTTCGTTGGTTTAACACAAAATAAATAAAAAAACCTGTATTTAACCATTTTAGCACGGAACTATATTCGCTTATCCTTTGTTTGACCCCCTATTAGGTACATAATATCTAGCGGTTAATAAGTGCCTATGTCAGTTTTTAGTAATTTGATTTAGGGACCACAAAGTACTCTAAAACTTCCTTTATTTTAATGATACGAATACACGTCAAGTGCTCTAGATTGATGAAACTGTGACCTATCTAATGTAGAAGTCAAAATATTGTTCCGGCATTTTGTACGCCAAGAAATCTATGAAAAAACTTCTTAGAGCAATTTACAAAATCGACATATACACTTCTAGCTTTAAGCTCCAGATAAAATATATTTTTGGATTTAAAAGCTTTGTGTTTTTTTTTTTTAAATAAAATAATCACCAACATATAGTATTATAAATTTACAGTGCTACGAAATTGAAAACCTATATGTTTTTGATCTACTTAATTCATTCAATTCATTCATTATTCTTCATTCAATCAATGATTATTTGATCAAATATTCATTTTTTAATTATTATTTAGGTACCTCATTTTGTAAATAATATCAATGGTTTCAAAGTTAACAATCTTGTTTGGTTTTTATTTATTAATCTTACTAATATCTACTAATTTATGGTTTCAAATTTGCATGTCCGGTAGAAGTGATCTTTGTAACTTTGATTCTTCATCTGTGATTAATGTTGGGCATTTTGTGTTTTTCGTCCCGTGTCCGTGAATCTAATAATACAATTGTTTTTCCTGCATTATTTTACACTTAGTCATACCTAGTTTATTTTATGCAAATATACACATCTGTATGACGAATCCATTTCTATTCTTTTCACTACATTGTACTACATTGTGTCTTTATAAAAAATATGATGTTATTTAACTACTGATCAAACTAATATACAATACTTCCGCCGTGCATGGGACTACGGTACCCTACTTGAGAGTTTCAATGAAGAAACTGTGTTTTTGCTTATTACGGCAGAATAATAAATATGTACGAGGAATAAATAAAAACACGTAAAACCAGGGTGTTAAGAGACATACTTGACTTTTTTTTACGTGAGCTCCACACAGGAGGCCCTGAGGAAAATAATTTAACCTCAGGGCCTATGTCATCTTTGGGGATGCTGTGTTGGGGTTTTTTAAGGAAAGGAAGGGAAGGAGAGTACTGGGAAGGAAAAGGGTTTAAGGGGTGGGTAGGAATCTGGGGTTCAGTGTCTCCAGTTCATCCGCCTTCAAGACCTAGACAAACCTCACCCCATGAACCCGGGCACCCCTGCTAAATCACCAAACGTAGTGAACCACTTAGGATGACCTATGGCAAAAGTGTTGGTTATCCAATAAAGGTTCCCGGGGCGGCGGTACGTATTCCCGCCTCGTAAATTGACTTACTTTAACCCGTGATTTCTGAAATTATTTGGAGTAAA
This sequence comes from Glyphotaelius pellucidus, assembly GCA_936435175.1. Taxonomy (NCBI): domain Eukaryota; kingdom Metazoa; phylum Arthropoda; class Insecta; order Trichoptera; family Limnephilidae; genus Glyphotaelius; species Glyphotaelius pellucidus. The sequence continues at coordinate 9,872,201 of OW386542.1, forward strand.
TAATGTACATACATGAAATTTTGGTCTCCGGGGACGTTTCGAACGTCTTTTTTGAAAATTTTTTCTTCAAAATCAAACAAAAAAAAATTCTTTCACAAATCGTCACTGGTCACTTAGCTGAGTAACCAACCAACCCCTAACCCCGCACAAAACAACTGATTTTACCTACTACTGATTTTTTTGTTTTAATGTGAAAAAAATCACCAAAAATATCACCGGAGACCAAATTTAATGGACATTTTTGAAGTAAAACTTCTTTACGCACGCTTGACTTGGGAAGTAAGCTGGTGAATGCGTGACGAGAGCGTTACGAAAAGTATCGGGCGAGGCGAACGGAAATTGAGAGGGAGATATAAGTTGGTGAAGATTGAAAGAGAGAGAGTTACGTTTCATATATGACTGTAGGGGCAAGAGAGAGAGGTGCGAGCACACATTTTCATTCTCTCTTTCTTTCATAGCCAGTTACGTTTCGTATATCTAAGACACAGTGCAGTCCTACTGTCTGTATCACACTGTAGGAGCAAGAGAGAGCAGTGCGCGCGCACATTTTATTTCACTCTTCTTCTCATAGAAGTTTTACTTCAGTCGTGTGGTCTAAAGCACACTAGTATTTTATTTATCCCAAAATATGGTTAAAGTAAGTCGAGTACGTTCCTTAACGCCCTGTACATACTTATCTCAATCTTTATAATGTATACTAACGTACATAATATGAACATATCTTCCAGAACCTAGATTGCATGTTTCTTGGAGATTAGTCATCTGATTGAAATGAATCACGAATCAAAAGTTAGTCAATAACAATAATCAAGCTCTTAAAATATAACAATAAATCATTCGCGCGATTATTATTCACGACGGAGAACAAGAAGAAGAAGAAGAGATTAGAAATGGCGTCGGTATTTCGGTCCAACGCGAGGAAATATTACTCAGTCGAATTAGCATTATATCACGGCACTTGGCAGCCGCGGCCGGCGTTATATTTTCCCAGTGACTAAGAAATGCATCGTAAAATTTGGTTCTTTCCACGGCGGCCCAAAGCTCGGAGCGCGCAGGAAGTTCGGGATTCCGATGCCCGCTAATCGACACTCGGAATAGTTTGCCGTCACTCGAGGACGAGGCCTAGCGACCCAAATAGAAAACAATGCTTTCACATACACAATACACATACACATACGTATAATGTAGATGTTGTAGATAAATATTAGTTTACATGCAACATAACCTCTTTTATTTGACACATTTTCCAGAAGGTCAAAATATATCCCCTTTACTTAAATTTTAAAATTCAAGAAAATCGAGGCAAGTGTGGTGAGTTAGTCGCAAATCCACGGTGGATTTCTTGGCAGTCTACGGGTTAAATGCAAATAAATGGAATATTTCTGAACATATCCAAAAACTAATAACTGTTTTTGAAAGGTGATTTCAAATTTTATAATTCGAAAAAAAACATAAAATTTAAAAAAAAAAAAAAAATTGCATGCAAACATAAAAATGGCTCACCTAACGATTTTTCTAACTAAAATTATTGATATTATTTTTTATTTTAACTTTTTATGAGTAAAACTCAAATTGTAATATTTAATTAAATGAAGACACTACGAGCGAAACTCAATCGAAAATCTGGAAATAGAAAAATCAGAAAAAGATGTTGGCAACTCTGGGACTCTAACCCAGGACCTCTCTCTTTCCGGGCGAGCGCGCTGTCCACTGCGCCAAGGTGTCGATATCAAATTCGATCACGAATTGATCGATGGCAGTCAATAAAATATGCGTTAAGAAAATTAAGATAAAATGGGTGGTTCTTAATCGAAGTTATGATACAGTTAAAAGTGACCGAGAGGTCCTGGATTCGAGTCCTAGAGGTGCCTATATGTTTTTCTAATTTTTCTGTTTTCGGTTTTTCGATTGAGTTTCGTTCATAGTGTCTTCATTTAACTAAATAAAATTATTGATTTCGAAAAATTAATACACACATATTTTATTAGATAAATGTATTATAAACGTTACCGTTACCTCACTTTTTTTTCTTTCCGTATAAAAATAATTAATAAAAAATTCCCGAAGCTTAAATTTTTTTTTTCAATTTGCGATTCAAATTTTTGGTTTAAAAAAAGTGTACAATTTACTTTTCGGGTGGTTATTTTTTAGATTTGAATATAAAACGTTTCTAACACCGTTTAGAACATATTTCCCGTTGTGGTAGTAAGGGTTTATATGTGAGCTGGGACAAATTTGGTCTCCTGAACTTTGACAGTTGATAGCGACATCGACTTGATAGCCATATTGTTGAAGCGACATCTGTCAAATTGGCTGTCATTTATTCAGTTGATTTTGCCAAATCACCATGGACGGATATCACATGCAAATGATAAAATTGTTTAAAATTTAAATAGTTGTTTAATTTTTTAAAATTGTTTTATGATAAAATCTTACGGAGATGATGTGAACTGGCCACCGGGATCGCGCGATTTCACCCCGTTAGACTTTTTCTTGTGGGGCTTTCTTAAGTCGCAGATCTATGCAAATAAGTCACAAACCACAGCGGCCCTCAAAGCTTACATAACCCTTGCCATCAGTCAAATTCAGCCTGATTTATGCGCCAGTCATGTAAAATTGGACATTTCAGATGGGCGCCACCCAGAGAAGCCGCGGCCGACTTTTGAACGATGTTATATTCCATACATAATGGCATCGATAGACCTTTCAAACGAACAAAAAATTTCGATGATATCTCACACACACTTTGTTTTATTTACATTTAAAGATAGGAAGCCCCTTTGTAACGCGGAAAATTAAATTCGTTAGAAAATGATTGTAAAACATAAAAAATATTTGTGCCTGAACTTCTCAAAATAAAATAAAACACGCTTTTTGGCGATGTTTTTATCTTAAATAAATCAAATCAGGCAGCTGGTGTTAAACGGGAATTTAAACCTTATCGCCATGTATATAAGGAATGTTATTGTTAGCGGCCTGATTTCGAATTACACACGACGTAGTGCATCGTCTTAATAAGTGGGTACTGATTCCATTGCTGTGACTTTTAGATTCATAATATAATGACTAAATAAATTTATGAACTCGGGAATGACTGGCAGCTATCTGCGGCTTTGCCAAATCTTCAACCATCTTTCTTCGTCTTACATTATTGTCTCATTGAACATTTATTGTAAAATTTTGGACCAAACAAAATGACGTCTGATTTTCTATCCACGGTTTAAAAAGTTTGACGACTTTTCCAAAACTCCATAGCTCAAGTTAAAAAAGATGGTGTGAGGTTACAAATGGGTGTAGGTATTGGTCTATAAATTGCAGAATTAATAGCTGTGTAAACTATAAGACACCAAAGCTCACCGTTGGAGCGGATGAACGCAGAAAGCAAATGCAAGGTACCTACCGCATGGTAAAACAGACGTGTTGGTTCAGCGTGTGTTGGCTCAACACAGCATGACATGGAGTGCTGCTAAATAACAAGTCTCTTGATATCATCAACACAAATCTTGAAAATACCAAGAGACGTGCAAATAATGTATCATTCATGTCAATCTGGTTAACTTTAGTGTTAAAATAACGCTTTACAATATTTTTGTTACTGTTCATGTGTAGGTATAGCTCAAGTCCCCGGTGTTACCCGGGCTTTAAGTACAGTTTTTAGAAAACAGGTGTACAGTAATTTTCCTAATATTTTAAATGTCAAGTGTGCAAAATTTCATCTAGAAGTACCAAAATTCTGCTAAAAGGAAAAGGATGAAGGATGGATTTTATAAAACTCATTGACCATTGACCATTGACCATTTATGAAACTCATTGACCTTCTTCTTGTTTTCAAAATTTCATCGATCTCGGAATACAATTGTAGATTTATATAAAAACAAAGCCACACATGAAAGGGACACTTCTTTACATAATATTAATAAATACATTGCTGAAGTCCCGGGCGTTCCCGGACTATATGCAGTATTTCAAAAAATTCTAGTGCAGTTCACACGCGGTAGAAGCGAAATTTTACCAAAACAATCTCAACCAATAGGAGCATTTAAAAGTGAGGTCATAATCAAACCGGTCAATGAGCGCAGACCTAGCGTCATTTCCGTTTCATATCTCAACCAATAGGAGCCTTGGAAGGTGACATCATAATCAAAGCGGCCAATGAGCGCAGTTTGATGCTTCGCTGGTGCAGTAATGCGTCATTTCCGTTTCACCCGAATTTCAAATCACAACCGGGCTAAAGAAGTTTCACTTCAATAAGACGCAGACCGTAATTTCCCTCTTATATTAAACGTCAAGCATTATTACATCAAAGCAATTTTTCGAAAAATGTGTAAACAGTATCCTTCCTCTTGTTTTGAAGATCAAGTGTGCAAAGTTTCATCATCCTTGGAATAAAAAGTAGATTTCTATACAAATAAAATCCACGCCGCTGCCGCTTCAAAAAGACAACTATTTTTATTTATTAGAAGAAGATGTACGCCGCCCGTTATATACAAAAAATAGGTATAATATATATATCTGTAAAGTCGGTTTACGGACGATTTTACGTGATAACGTCATATAATAACGACGGAATGAAAGAGAGATGATGCGTCACAAGCCGAACGCTTAGACCGATCGTGCCTCGCTACCGCATGTTCGCGTATCGATTTATAAGACGTTTTCACGTCAAAAACAAAATATTAATAAAAAAGAAGTGTAGAAAGAAGAATAGTGAATTTATCTATCAATGAAACTAATCATTCTCCTTTTCAAAAAATCATACATACCTATCTCCTGTTTTTGTAGACGTCTAACTATGATTTTTTATTGTAAAATGACAATCTTTCAGAATATTTAACATTTTTGTAAATTTCTTTTTTGTTACTAATTTATGATTGTAATTTATTTTTAAAATGAACGTCGTAAAAGACGCAATTATTTTCCTAGAAATATTTTGACGACACACATTGAAAGAGAAAAAACGGAGAAAAATGATGTGCCTTACTCATTTTTGGATTTATTGTCCTGTAAAGCATTTAAAATTTCTGCTATCGTTAAATTATGCAGCTTAAGTTTATTGAAGAAGTTAGGGATATGGCACGATCGAGTGAAACAAATAGTTTGGGTCAAAGTAAAAGTTAGAATAACGGACGAGTACATGTTTTTGACCACAGTAAATATGAAACATGCAAGCATTCTGTGCCAAAATAAATTTCAGAGACAGTGTGGCGTTCCATCAACTCTGTTTATCACAGTTACTTGAATTATTGGTTTTATTTGGATTGACAGTATTAATTTTAGGGTTAGCCAAGCCAATATTTCTGGGATATTTTTGTGATAAGAGTGTGTGCCTATTTATGCCAATATACCAACGTAAGTAGATAGATATCATAATACAGTATGTATTCTTTACAACGATAATTTAACACAATCCCTGGTAGTAGGAGATTTTCAAATGTTGCCAGGTTACTCGTAACTCGGGACTATTTATCTTTCTATAAAACAAAAAAATGTAAATGCTCCATAAGACGCCTCTATTTGTTTACGAACTAAACATTATTTATGTCCATGGTTTCTACGTAAATCAATACGAGGAATAATATTATTAGTATAATTATTGAAGTGAAAATTTCTTTAGCACCTATGTGATTAGGCCTCCTCTTTGTGCGGTGTCCGCATTCTCCCCACTGTTGTCTACTTTAGTTTTGAAGGTTTCACTTCTACCGCGTGTGTGAAATGCACATTTTTATTATTTTTTAATTATTAATTCTAGATTTATAATTAGTGATATGCTGTTCCTGACTCACTAAGAAATCCTGTGTTGTTTTTTCGTATCTAGATCAAGGAAACCCAGCAAAAATCGTTTGGTGGACCGAAAAAATAATTACGGTGAGGGAGGGGGGGGGGGGGATATTTTCGTAAGTTTTTACCTGTAATTCGGTTTCCATTAATGATTTTATCGTCAAACCGCGACCATCAATGCTAAAAGGCATAAATTAACCATGCATGCGCTAATGTGAGTAATTTGCACTCACCCTCCACTTATTAAAATCAGGTCAGTTGCATTCATTCTTAGAGAAATGTGTGGAGAAAATACACTGACAATAAATCAAAAACCCCATAGAGAGTCCTAGATCTAATAGAAAGAAAGCCCTAATTTAATATAAATGTGTTGAAAGTTCAAATAAAAAAAATAAATAAATAAATAAAAATGTGATAAATTTACGAAAGATTTTTTTTTGATGAATACAAAAATCCATAATAGAAAGCTGAAAACTTTATTTTGGGTCGCAAAAAAGCTTCAATTGGGCTGAAAGTTGGGCATGCCTGATATAAATTTTGCTATAGTTTGGATTCGGATAGCGCATACATAATGTTTTTTATTCAGTGCAAAATGTCGGACATTTCCAATTGGGTTAGACATTAATTAGGAACAAAACGACATAGTTAATGTCAGATACAACCTTGTCACTAAAATAAAATATTTTGCAATTCGAGACTAGACTAGAATATCGGTTATTTTTTTATCGCCGAAATGAATTGCCTGATAGTAAACATGTTTATTTCGTGGCAATCAAAAGCTCAATGTACATGCCAAAGCGGTAAGTTCCTAGAGGTTTTCTTGCGTGTTTTGTAGTATTATCTAATTATTTCACATTGATTCAATTTGATTAAAAAACAATAATATTGTAATATGTCGGCCTCAGGTAAAGTGAGGTCTACACAACGACAATAAATAATTTGTAACATTTTTTTAAAGCATTTAATAAAAAAAAAATTGGTTTTCTGAAAAGTTGGTTGATAATAATTTTACGTGATAATGTCACGAGTCGAACGCTTAGGCCGATCGTGCCTCTCTATCGCTTGTTCGCCCGCTCGCCTCAGGCGGAAGGTGACAATGAGTCATGCTTTTTCGTACATGCAGCCGGTGTTCTTCGATTTATAAGACGTTATCACGTCAAAAATCGCTTGAATAAACATAGTACCGGAGATAAAGATTCTCTGTCACAATTCAACATAGAAAAGTTTCATGATAAGATTTCAGGCTTTTGGTAGTTAATAGATCAGGATAGTCAATTTCAATTTGTGAGGCGGGTATGGGTACCGCCGTCCCGGGAAACACTTGTTGGATAAGCAACATCCCCGCAATAGGTTATGCTACGTTCGGTGACTTAGCAGAGGTTCCCGAGTTCATGGGACAAGGTTTGTCTAGGTCTTGGCGGCCAGTGCTTTTTCCCATGTGCTGCGTGGCGGGCCGTATCGGGGGAGATTGATTGAGGGAGACCTAACCTAGACCTCTCCAGCCGGACTCATCGCCTTGTGGGAGAGATGAATTAGATACACCGATCACCAGATTCCTACCCCTCCTTCCTTTCCCTAAAAATACCCTCCACACAGCATCCCCGAAAATGACATGGTATTTTTTTCCTCACGACCTCCTGTGTGAGCTAATGTAAAAAATGACATGTTCTTCCAATCCTTACTTTTTCCGTTCTCCTCCTCGCCCTCACTTTCCTCAGCCGAACTATTCCCAAATGAGAAAATATATTTATTTTCACCATCTGCTCCCGAAGAATTATATAACCAATGTTGTAATTAATTTGTAGAATTTGCTTATTATTCTTACTTGAGAAACGCGAAGATGGTTCGCAGGTATCCTGCATTCTCAGGTAATTCAGAAGTGTATTATTAGAGGTAGCTTCGTGATAGAATGCAGAGAGCCGGCGAAACTAAATATTTGAAAGAATTATCATCACGTTTATTTTAGGTGTGTTTATATGATTCACGCACACAATGTAGGAAATACTTTAGGTAGGCGTTCCTGGGGGATTATGAATTCTCTCAGTGCCAGTGTGAGCTGATGACGCAAACAACCGACCAATCTCTCCTTCTCCTACCTGTTGGCAACTGATCTCACAACAGAGGATCCCACTTAAAAATATGGCCGACCCCCTCGACTAGCGCTGGAACCGAAAAGCGAATTTTCTCGCCTTTAATCTGAGATTCAACATGACTGTTCATTAATTATTTTTAGCAGGGCTGTATATTGTGGCGATCTGCCTTTTATAGATACCAAGATTTTTTCTGTAATACAGACAATAATACGATGTGGTTCATCTTATTTACGTTTACTGCTAGCCCTTTGAATGGCAGTAGACCATATTCGTCCCAGCTCACATGCGTCTCGTGTAAATCGCTGTAACTCCATTACTATCAGAGTGAGAATTATGTTCTAAACAGTGTAAAAAACGCAAAATATCACGCTTTGTAGTCTAATCTAAAAAATAACGAGAAAAAAGTAAAATGTACACCTTTATGAAACCAAAGTTTTGAATCGCAATTGAAAAAAAAAAAATTGAAACTTTGAGAATTTTTTATTAATTATTTTTTATTAAAAGAAAAAAAAAGTGAGGTGACAATTACGTTTATAATACATTTTTCTAATAAAATATGTATGTTTTTTAAATTTTTTTTTTCATCATTAGTAATTTTAGGTAGAAAAAGCGTGACGTGAGCCATTTTTAAAACTTTTTTATGTTTGCATGCAAAATTTTTGTATTTTAAAAATTATATGTTTATTATGAATTATAAAATTTGAAAGCGTATTTTATCACCTTTCAAAAACAGTTTTTAGTTTTGGGATATGATCAGAAATATTCCGTTTATTTGCATTTTATTGTAAAGCGGAAATATTTTGACCATTTGAAAAATACGCCAAAATTCTGAAGGGCTAGAGCAGTGCAATATTGTTCTTCTAGGAAGCTATAATAAAGAGGACCAATGGGCAACAACCCTTTTCAGTGTTACTCATGCTGTTTCACTCACCCAAGTCTCTTTCATTGGCGGCCGCTGCCCTGAAAATATGGTGGTTCATTGATCTCTGTACTTATGAGAAAACAATTACTAAGCAACATTAGGTAAAAATAATTCCAATAATCTTATTTGTAAAGGTCTATTCTAAGCTGTTTTCGAAGGGCGAAAACTTCTAATGGTTTTTAATTAAAATTTTAATTTGTTTGTACAAATCTTTTTTCAGTACTAAGAAAAAAAAAACAACACAAATTGTCATAAATAAATTTTAAATTTCAACCCAAAAAACCTTTTTGACGTGATACATCTTATAAATCGATGAACGCCGGCTGCACTCACAAGAAAGCATGACTCATTGTCACGTTCCCCCTGAGCCGAGCATGCAAGCGAGAGCGCGGAAAAAGCGTTCGGCTTGTGACGCATCTATCTCTCTTCCACTCCATCGTATATGACGTTATCACGTAAAATTATCGTCCGTAAACCGGCTTTAGAGACAACCAATTTTTTAAAATGATTAATTTATTTTATTTTATATTTCATTTTAAACAGTATATAAACCGTTTTTTTAAACAACATATAAACAGTACGTGGGTAAGGTTACCTACAAAAAAAAAACTGGTTGTCTGTAAAGTCGGTTTACGGACGATAATTTTACGTGATAACGTCATATAATAACGATCGAGTGGAAGAGAGATAGACACGTCACAAGCCGAACGCTTAGGCCGAACGCTTGTTCCGCGTTCTCGCTTGCACCCTCGTGGCTCAGGCGGAACGTGACAATGAGTAATGCTTTTCGTGAGTGCAGCCGGCGTTCATCGATTTATAAGACGTTATCACGTCAAAATTGAATTCCTCAGTGATCTCCGTTTTATAATTTAAAACACAAATCAATAAAAAAGCAAACATGTGTACAATGTAGGCATTATAACACTTAATAATGAGTGAGAAGGAACTCATCCGGTTAACCATAAAAACTCAATGTGGTGGTTTGTTAGCATCAAAAAGTCCATAAAATCCGTTAAGCTAACATTTTTAGAAAAAATAAACATACCTTAAAAGTGTGCTTTCGTGGCTGTAAAGTGAGCCTCGTAAAATTATGGTACATTACAAAACAACTAGAGCATCAAATATGTATTTTAAAGTCCATAAAATATAACAGTGCAAAGACGAAATACAGACTTAAAGTACGCAACATAAATCTGTTAACTTCATAGTATAATACATTGCACCCGGGGAGTACGGCAACGGCCAACGGCACAACTCAAAAAACCACTTTTTTCAGGAGAGCAGTTGGAATATTTCGTTTGAGTGTATTGAATCAGTTTTTTAATAAATAAAAATACATATATTTCACAAAAGTTGAAAAGCAGATTATTAATATTTATCAGGTTTAATATAATAATGGTGTTACAATGTTAGTGTTTTATTCTGCCACTATTTTTGGTTGAATTCGAGTAAAACGTTATTATGTAAGAACGGCATATTCGCTTTTAAGGCCACAATACATTTTTTAAAATTGTGCCCTTTTTATCGAAGATAGAATAGATATTCAGGAACATTTCTGCACACTTAACTCAAAAATGCATTTTTTTGACTTGTGCCAATGTTATCCCTCAGGTGCGACATGTGTACATAATTATTTTATAATATAAAAAAAAGTTTCTGTGACGGGCAGATGATTTGTTTTTTATACAAATCTACAGTTTTATTCCTAGATTATAGAAACAGGAGGAAGGTAACTGTGTGTATGAGGTTTCGAAAATCGTCCTCACTTCCTCTTCCCATCCCTTAAGGGAGGAAATAGGTGTAGAGGCTTCAAAAAATTCTTTTTTTTTCTTTCATAAATCGGTAGTTAAACTGTTCAAAAATATATTCTGAAAATTTGATACCAAAATTCCCCGCCGTTTAAAAGTTATAAACATTTGATTAAGTGTCCTTCGGTCGAACTACTACTACGTTACTGCCACTCTTATTTTCAATCGTGTTTTTCTCAAAACTCCTTTTTTTCGAATTTGCGTAACCTCTAGCTCCTACAGTTTTTGAACAATCGTTATCAAACTCAGCACATAGTTTCTTTATATAAATGCGCTCTATTTGAACCTCAATCCTAAATAGTGTACTTGTTTATCTATTTTTTGCAAAAAAAATTGCAAAATTGCAAAAAACGTACAAAATAATGGTAAAAAATCATACAAAAGTTTCACATTTCTCAAAAAAAAAAAAAAAAACAATTTTTTTGTAAAGATTGAGGTTCAAATAGAATAAACATTTATAAAAAACGTAATTTTTTTTTGAAAAATTGATATCAAGTGAAAATTGTGACCTCCAGGAGTTACACAAATTGCCCAGCCGGATGGCGACTTACAATGCACGGCAGCTGATATCCGTTATTTTTTGAGGAAAATATTTTAAAATATATTTGTAAAATGACCCCAAAGTATAAATAAAACATATTTATTCCTAATGTGTTAAAAAATCATGAAAATCACTAAAATATGCCGTCCTACACATGTTTTCCCCTTAAGCAGAATTTTGATACCTCTTGATGAAATTTTGCATCTGATTTTGTAAAATTATGAGGTCGTGCAACGTCCGAGGAAGTCAGCTAGATAATGTATAAAGCTATTATTATTAACACTTCTGGAAGACTGTGAAATCGTAAGTTTAAGCTACATGTTTATTATTGTGTGTAGATAAAGTCGGGTCTCCGACGACCGAAAACTTGAACATTTGCTTACACATTACTATAACCATTGGCAATGAGGGCGTGGCCTTAGTGCAGACGCACACAAAAATGTGCAAGGCCACGCTCCCATGTTTATAGTAATGTGTAGGCAAATGTTCGTGTTATCGGTTGGAGAAGACTCGACTTGAAGTATTTATGTACGATTTGTGATTAGTGAAAGTATTCCCAATCATCGTGTTAATAGAACAACCCGTAAAAACAAAGTTTTTTTTCCGTAATACATCTATTTTTATTATGTTGTGAAACAGTTTAATTTTATTTATTACTAGCTGGGGTACCCGGCTTCGCTCAGGAAGTTGATATGTGTTTGAACTGATGTTCGAACCCACAACGGATCTTGTTTTATTTACCCCTACCAATGGGCAGCCCCACCCATGCAAAAAGGCTTCGAATTCCACAATATTCTAGAGTGTTCTGGAATGTTCCATCTGGGATGCTCCGGGATGTTTCCGAACGTTCCAGACTATTCCCGAACATTCCAGAATGTTCCGGGATGTTATGGAATGTTGTGGAATACTCTCGGATACTCTGTTCTAGAAATTTCCAGAGGGCGAAATTTCCAGCCCTCCTACTACCTTCAAAATCACGCCCTTCAAGTAAAAACGGGAACATTCTTCAAGAATGCGGGATAGAAGGTTACCATACCATTTAACTCCCTTGATCGTATCGGGACTCGTTTCTGAGTTTTAGCGGCACTCACATTGTACACATCATTTTATAATATACTGATTATAAAATAAAGTTTACAAGCTTAATTGAAAAAACTCATTTTTTTTGCTTTATAATTTGACATATACCATAGTAGCTTAATAGCTAAAGCCATTTCAAACAACGTTTCAATTTTGAATGGTGGACTTACGCCAGGGCGATACTGAGAGTATCTTCCACTCTGTATCGTGCCGCAAATATACTATATATTATTTTTAAATGATTTAGTTGTGAAATAACACAAATTAATAAAATAAAATTTATTTGCCATGCCGGGATTCGATCCCGCGTCCTTCGGATTGCGAGTCAAGAGCTTTACCGCTAGAACACGCCGGCCGTCAAAGATGGACGGAGCAAACAATGTTAGGAAAATTCTGGACTTAAAACAAGTGAACATTTTTATCTCTATGATTCAGCGTTGAAACTGCTCAAAATAGTGCCAAAAAACAGAGATACTTGCAAAACACATCTTGAAAATTTTTTAAGACGTCTGTTCTATTTTCAGAGACACTAACATCATATCGGAAAGGGGAAAACAAGACCAGCTTATCTCTGTCATATTATCTTATGATCTTATCAATGATTCTTAGCAAGAAACTCCACAAGTAAAGGCATACTACTTGTTCTATAATTATTAGAACACCATCTTTTCGATGTGTACCGGAGAATGAAAGGAGGATGAAAGGAGCTTTCATTCTCAAATAATACGTAAAAGACCTTATTACATGTGCACTTATTGTAATTAACTTGGATTACTGTTGTAAAATACCGCATAATTATATAAATACCGCACAAGAGTTCCAACTGCTTCCGATTGTTCGGAGCCAGTGGGAATATGATATCCCCGTTTAGGGGTATGTTGTGAGGGTGAAATAAGAAGAAATAACAGATGGAAAAGAGGCAGTTTGAGAAGTGCCTGGCTTTTAAGATTTGGTCTCCAATCACGTCTAAAATCATGTCAAGTGACATTTCGATTCTCAAGAATCCCAACTACTCCCACCTGTCCGGAGATAGTGGGACAATGACTAGGAGGCTGAAAAGGGCGGGAAGAGAAGAAGATGGGAAATAGGAAAGTTGATAGATACCTGACTATTCAGATTTGGTCACCAATCACGCCTTAATCCATTTCAAGTAACATTTCTTCAACTGCTCCCACCTATGAGACAGTGGGACAATGACCATCTTAAGAGGCTGCAGAGAGCGGAGAAGAGACAAATATGATAAATGGGAAGATTGATACATACCTGCCTATTCAGATTTGGTCACCAAACATTTCTAAACCTATTTTAAGCAACGTTTCAATTCTGAATGCAGAATTGTTAAATATCAACCACCACTATTTGAAATTCTGTCTAATCCACCAAGAACTATTTTATACCCAAACAAAGAAATTCCACATTAATATTAAAATAATACCTTTGCTAGCTTTGGTTCAGCCAAATAGAGCACGCAAAAAAACTCACTAATACGGCAGCTGCTAATAATATATGATTGAATTATGCAGAAATAATATTCATATATTGATAATAGTTATAATTTGGATTAAAAAATCAATCTTGACATAAATATACATACTCGTTGCAGTACCTGTGTGAATCTGCTCAGAGTCAATATTAAATTCATAATTTAATATGGCTCCGTTCTCTGAAGTCCTTATAGGCATTATTGGTGTCGTGCTATACGTTTCATTGACCAATCGTTTTATCTCGGTAAGGGATAGGTGAATAAAATCCATCCAAAGGTAATGACACAATAACAACTAAGTACTAATGATTATCATTAGTGTCCGAGACGTAAAATCGTTTATAATGTTTATGGCGTTGAACTAATTCAGCTATTAGTCAGCATATCTTCGTTTAGAATTCTAGAAAGACGGGTTGGGTTATTTTATTTTTATGGTTTGTGAGAAAATAAAACATAGTCATTTATAAAGAAATCCATTTTGAACTGCTAACCGCTTAGTGACTCGGATTTATAGAAGACTCATCACGTTCAACTTTATAAAAAAAAATTAACGTGTGTAATTCACACTCGGTAGAAGTGAAACTAGAAAGTCGCTAGATGTCGCTTTTTTTTCTTTTGCCTGCTTATTTTTAAAAGGTGTGAAGATTGGATATTTATTTACAAAAAAAAAAAATATTTTTTTTTTTTTGGATTTCGTAGGATTCGAACTCGGTGCTTCTTCCTCCCCACTCTTAAATTCTTAAAAATAAATATTTTATTGCTATCTCATTCTCTCGCAGGCTAAATCTAAAGATTTATGTGTTTGTCTCTTTTTAGTGTCGCTATTTTTCGTTTCATCGAGTTTCTAATTCAAATCACAACGGTGCTAAAGATGTTTTCACTTCAAAAATATTTTCATTTTTTATTATTTAAACTTTATGAGTAAAACCTCAAACTGTAATATTTAATTAAATGAATTTATTATGAGCGAAACTCAATCGAAAATCTGGAAACAGAAAAATCAGAAAAAGATATTTACACTTCTGGGACTCGAACCCAGGACCTCCCTACTTTCCGGGTTGGGCGCTCTTATCCACTGAGCTAAGGTGTCGATTTTTCTGTTTCCAGATTTTCAATTGAGTTTCGCTCATAATAACTTCATTTAATTAAAAAAAAAAATATTTTCATTTTTGTAAAATCAACAGCTAATCTTCAAACCACTCCAAAATGAACAAGCAAAAGAAAACGAAATCTAGCGACTCCGAAGAAGAAACCACAAATACCAATAAGATGACCAAATGTTTAGGAAACGGTGCACTGGAATTCGACGACAAAAAATAGGAAAAAATCATCCTTCGTACTGATAAAAAAATGCTTCGTAATCTGCCCACTCTTTCTGAAGGTTTTCTGAAGGTTTCACTTCACCGCGTGTGAATTGCACACTTTGATTTTTTTATTGGGTGGGTATTCTGCATCCCACCGAACCAAAGGCGGGTTAATTCGTTGACGCATTTAAAATCCATGTATGTAACTACAATTACAATGCAAGTTAGGCTTACTTTAATATCCTATCCTAGTAAAACTACAGATGTTAAATAAATTGTGGAATCCACCTTGAAAATACACTGAAAATGAAATATCGTTATAAAAAAATATACACAGGGTGTTAAGGGACCTACCTGACTTACTTCAGTTATTCCTAACATTATATGAAATAAAATAAAATTTTGTTCTCCGGTGACATTTAGGTTTTTTTTTCTCTCTTTAACGTGTCGTCACTGGTTACTCAGCCCAGTAACCGCCCAACCCCCATCGGGAAAGACGCTAAACGCGCGCCCAACTTATGTGCATGATTAACATTTGCCACATTGCAACAGGTTTGATAACAGTACCTACACGCGACGATTTTACGGCTGTCAACACTACGCGTTGGAGAGAGAGAGAGGGGACACAGGAGCTTGCTCTTTCGACTCAGGCAGTTTCAGCTGGCCTCTCATGTTGGATCGGTGTGTGTTCGTGCCTTGCAGTTTGGTGGATCGGAGACCGTGAGAATATTCATATCTTGTTAGTCGATCATGTTTAATATTTTATAGAATATTTGTTAGTGAATTACCATGCTTCTATTATTGTCTCATGAATCTCATGAGGCTGGCACCCATAACCAGGTTTGATTTATTTTAGCATTTCAAATATGTCGGTTTATGTAACTATGACGCAGCAGATTGCAACATCTTTTAGATTTATGTTTTCTAGAAGGCCACCCCTAAATTTAACTTTTATTTATTTGTAGTCTGTTGTCTCTAATAGAAATTCTTAATTAAGAAATAATTTATAAATGAATTGCCCACAAAGATTGTGAATAAATTTTAATTGTTCTTTACAATATGAGTGTTAATTTCAAATCTACCCTTTGTTGCAATTACTTATGATTACTTTACATTGACGGCGATCCTGGGACACCATTAAGTCATTGCTTTTCAGGGTTCCTGCCTGAGCAGAGAAGTGGTTTTGGTAGGTTGATATGAGAATTACACATATCATTGTTACAACATTAGCTTCTACGACTCGTTCTTGAGTTCAACAGCTCAGCTGTGGAACGATTTTCCGGCCTCTATTTTTCCACCCTCCTACAACACGGGTCTAATTCAAGATCCAGGTTCTCTCCTTCTTTTTCTCAGAAAGACCCTTCAATTTCTCTCTTCCCAACACAATAAGAATGAGAAATTAACACAGGGGTGGAAGGTTCGTAATTTACAATTTGTTGTAACTTTTTCTATTAAGCATTTGCTAAATTAACCTGAAGACAAGTGGAAAATATCAGCAGCTGAAAAGATATCATTGTAATTTGTGCACGTCCTTCTGAGATATGAATGTTGCGTGTAATTTGTTTTTGATTGCGGGATGTGGAAGAGTAGTTGATGATTTTGAACGTTGACAACGTTGATGATTTTGATTGTTGTTGATGATTTTGACAACGTTGTTGATGGTTTTGAATAAAAATTTCTTGTCGGATATATTTCTTCTATCTTCTAAAGTTAATAAATATACATTATATATATTTAACATGGACAACGACGTACCAACATTCCCGAATAAGTCTCCAGAAAGATGTACCTACCCAACCTTGTTTATGGGAAATAAGATAGAGGAAAGAATGTCGTAGTTAAAGTTACAATGCTTATTTAAAAATTTGCATTCCACAAGTCGTACAATAACACGTAAACTTTTTATTACATTACATGAATTTAAGAATAATTTGTTGAATTTTAAGACGCTATGCTGACATTGAAAGTTTTGCGAAATCAATAAAAGTCAAGTTATTTTTTAAATATAAAATTAGTGTTATTATTCTGAGTAGATAGTTTATGTGATTGCCACCTGGGATAACATTGCGACGGGAGAGGCACGTAGCGCGATCTGCCGCTGTGCTTCGGAAGCTGGGAATACGAGTACATACTTGGACAGTCACCTGCACACTGATACAATGTAAAGCTTATGGACAATAAAGGTAGTATAATTGCAAGGGATTCTGCGGAAGTACAACAGAAAAGAACAGTGACAAAACCGAACATTGACGTCAATGAAAGTGAAGAAAAAACATACCTAAACTAAAGTAAACTAACCTAACCTAACCTATTATTTTATAATGTTATGTTTTGTCACTGTTCTGTTTTGTCCTATGACTGGATTCGGTTCTAACCGGGATATCCGTTTGATGGATTCCACCATTCTTAACGCAAAGATTACAATTTTTGAAATGTTGTGTTTTCTCAGTCAATATTTCAATTGTAGGTGCTTGAAGAACTTAGCATTATACATGCCTGTGGGGAGTGGTAACAGCCGGAAGATACATTAAAGAAGATTAATGAAGTAAAAGACAAATGAAGAAATATTAAGTAGAAGAAGAATAAGTTTGAAGTAGATGGACAATGGAGAAAGAGAAGAATAAAAGGAATGAAGAAGAAAAAGATTGAAGAAAATTAATTAAGTAGAAGGTGAATGAAGAAGAAGAAGATTGAATGAGAAGAAAAATGAAGATGGAAGAAGATGATCAAAGAAGAAGAATAATAATAATGAAGAGGATAACTGCAACCGAAGAGCAACGAAGAAAAAGAAGAATTAATAATAAAATGAATGAAGAAGATTGAAGAAAGTTAACGAAGGTGAATGAAGAAGAAAAAGAATGAATGATAGAAAAATGAAGAAGTTTGAAGAAGATGATTGAAGTAGAAGAATAAAGAAGAAAAAGAGGAATTAATGTTAAAAAGAATGAAAAAGATTGAAGAAGGTTAACGAAGTTGAAGGTGAATGAAGAAGAAGAAGATTGAAGAAGTTTAACGAAGTAAAATGTGAATGAAGGAGAAGATTGAACGAGGAGAAAAATGACGCTTGAAGAAGATGAATGAATTAGAAGAAGAAGAATAATGTATCTATTTTAAATTTTTTTTTATTCATTGCTGTGATAGTTATGTAATTTGTGGATTTTACGACCACCATGAGGTACACACCCATGTTATGGTGGTCGAAAAGATTCGATTGAAGAAGATAAATGAAGTAGAAGAACAATGAAGAAGAAGAATTATGAAGAAGAAGATTGAATACGACCCACGAATTAGAATAAGAGAAAAGAAAAATGGATTTAAATATCAAAATAAAAATGGAACACGTCCCGCATGGTTTTTCCTTCCCCGATGGACAAACACCACCTTTGTGGTCAGGTGATGAGCGCGCAGCCGGTGGACGAGAGGGGCCCACGCGATTCGGAAAATAGAAAATGAATTACAGGAAATTTCTTGGCGATACTCTCCCCGCCCCACCTAATTTATAACCATCATCTGTGTCACCAGTGTCAGCTGCAGACAACGCCGCTGGAACAGGAATAGCTGTTTACACAGAAATAAAATCTACCTGTTCGCTTTCGTTTCGCTTCGTTTCGAGCTGTTTTTGCGTCTTGCTGATATACGATTACATTGCAGTACAAAGTTACGTACTTGTTACCTTACGGATTTATTGGATTCTTTCATAATATTAAAATGCCACTCTTACGCGAATAATAGGCTAATTGCTGAATACTCTATTGTAACTTCTCCCCCTCTCTCATCATCGACAAATATAACAATATGGTTGCTTCAACCAAGCTCGCAACGACAAGATCCCATGAATAAGAAATTCTTTTTGGATACCAAAAATTCTTGTGGGTAGATACTATTTTCAATACAAAATGGAAAGACAGTTTAACTACTTGACGGCCTCCGTGGTCTAGGGATAATGCCCTCGACTACCAATCCGAAAGTCGCGGGTTCAAATCCCGGCGTGCGCAAGTATACTTTATTTGATAGAATTGTGTGATTTCACAAGTTAATCATTTAAAATAATGTAATCTATTTTTGCGGCACGTTTCAGACACTGATGTAAGACAACCATTCAGAATTAAAACATTGTTAGAAAAGGCTTTAGACGTGTTTGGTGACCAGATCAGAATATTCAGGTATTTCCCCACCTTCCTCGTCCCCACCTCCTTCCCCTCCTACTATCTTCAGCTTTTCATCATACCCCAATTGGGGATACCATTGTCTCACTGGATCCAGGCAGTTGAGATCAGTTGGGACTCTTGTGCGGTATTCACATTAAAAAAACGAGTATGCTTTAGACCACACGACTGAAGTAAAACTGCTCGCGCACTGCTCTCTCTTGCTCTTACAGTGTGATACAGACAATAGGCCTGCACTGTGTCTTAGATATACGAAACGTAACTGGCTATGAGAGAAAGAGAGAAAGAAAATGTGTACTCGCACCTCTCTCTCTTGCCCCTACAGTAATATACAAAACGTAACTCTCTCTCTTTCTATCTTCACTAACTTATATCTCCCTCTCAACTTCCGTTTGCCTCGCCCGACACTTTTCGTAAAGCTCTCGTCACGCATTCACTAGCTTACTCCCGCTTAATTTATGAAGTCAAGCGTACGTAAAGAAGTTTTACTTCAAAAAGTAAAACAACATAGAAAAGAAATTCTATCTTCAGGAACGAAAAATCTGTGTACAAAACCCTCGAATTAATGCCGCTATCTTCAGTGCATTACGTAATTTCTATCGAAAAATATTAATTTACTATAAAAAATAAACAAGATTTCGTATTGTTTGTGTCATATTTTACAGTATTCAAGAATTTTTTAAAATTTATTTGGCAACAAAATCTATTCAAGCCGGGTGACGATAAATTAAGAACGAGTGGGTATATTTTACATGTCGATTTTTCTCGAACGAAGAGAAAGATATACGTTTTGAATTACGTGTCCATATTTTATGGGCTCTTGCAGTCATTTCGGACGTCGCGCACTTCCAGAAGACGTAAATTAATGTCGCAATAGATTTTCTGAAAACTACGTATCGGGAATCTTAGCTCATGGATATCTCCATTTATTCAGTTTTCTCATTATTGAGGAATGTAAAGCAACCACCTTGACACGACTCACAATAATATTGCGTATTCAGTATGAAATAAGAGGTGACATTGGTGTTCATAATGTGGATGTTACGCAGAATATCATTTTCTGAAAATTTACAAAATGGTACAAGGCATCTTAGCGATATGGAAGCAAATAATAATTATAAAAGGAAAATTATCTTTTTATAACTTTTTGAAGGTTATTTCCATCAATGTAATATATCATTGAAGAAGAATATAACAATAATAATCTAAACGAAAATATGAAAGAGAACAAGACACATAAAAAGATATATGTACAACCTGGCTTTTTTACGGATACCAAAGTATTGATCCTCGTGACCGCTGATGAAGTCCTTGACAAATTAAAATTAACTAAGCGATGCGTGGACAGCACCACATTGTCCGCAAAAGGTTAAATATATAGTAATCCTTCAATCTATAAAACCAAAATCAATAAAATTAATAACTGTTGTATGCCATGCATACACAAGTGAACTATATGTTTAAACCCTTTTTTTTCAAGAACCTATACATATAAACATTTTTTTAAAGTAATATGTTAATACGCTTTTAACTTTCCAATTTTATGTTTTATTCTTTCTCTTCTTTTCATTTCTTCAATTTTCCCTCTTTTTGTATAAATCATGGTCCATATATATTCACACTTATCCTAATTTGACTGTCCTAAAACGGGAATCATCCTAGTTGGACAGTCAAAACATTTTATAAATAATGTACATAAATGTGTAAATATTTTACTAAATAAAAATGAAAAAAAAAAAAAATAATAATAATCTTTTAAACATGCAAAAATGAGATGAAAGTCTACTTTTTTGTTTTGAAAGGTTTTGTTTTACATGTACATTTGCTACTTAATTTTTATATATCTGCCACAGTTTGATCGCTAATGACGGATGTGTCAAAACCGATATCAGTTAAATAAATAAAACAGAGTGTGCAATTCACACGCGGTAGAAGTGAAATCTTCAGAAAACTAAAGTAGAAAAGAGTGGGAAGGCTACGAAGCACCGCACAAAGAGGATCTCATTCTCTCGCGGGCTAAATCCTATAGATGTACGTGTTTGAAGTAAAACTTCTTTACGCACGCTTGATTTGGGGAGTAAGCTGTTGAATGCGTGACGAGAGCTTGACGAAAAGTGTCGGGCGAGGCGAACGGAAGTTGAGAGGGAGATATAAATTAGTGAAGATAGAAAGAGAGAGAGTTACGTTTCGTATATTATCTACTGTAGGGGCAAGAGAGAGAGGTGCGAGCACACATTTTATTTCTCTCTCTCTCTCATAGCCAGTTACATTTCGTAAATCTAAGACGCAGTGCAGTCCTATTGTCTATATCACACTGTAGGGGCAAGAGAGAGCAGCGAGCGCGCACATTTTCTTTCTCTCTTCCTCTCATAGAAGTTTTAATTCAATCGTGTGGTCTAAAGCACACTCGTTTTTTTCGCTTCATTGAGTTTCAAATCACAACGGTGCTAAAAAAGTTTCACTTCAAAATTAAGTAATTTTAATTTAATTTAATTTATTAATTTGCAAAAACAGCATAACACCAATACATTGCAAAAGCGTTTGTAAAAGATACATATTCATTACGTTTACGGTTAAAACATTTATTTAATACAGAAGTGCTATTTCACGCTTGAAATCATTGCAGGAAATGTGGAAAACATTCACATTTCCTGCAAGGCAGTTAATTAATCTAGTGAGTCTTCCCAGGGTAAAAAATGTACATGTGAAATAAAACTTTTCAAAACAAAATGTCTAGAAATTGTTACGTAGTTAATGTCCAATAAATACAAAAAAGAAAAAAATAATGAATATCCATAAAAGAGGAGATGAAACCAATGTTTGAAGAAGGATACCACAAATGGCGGTTTCACAAAAATAAACTAATTTTGCATCCTGCGTTATAGGCCGCTGTTATTTTCCTGTCTTTCTAATTAGCAGAACGTGGATTCAGTGAAGTTACGAGCCTCATAACGAAAAAAAACCAAATGTTACTTATAACGATGTATATATTCACATTCATACAACATTCTTAAAAAAATAACATTCCGAGTGAAAACTTCTTTAGCACCGTTGTAATTTGAAATTCGATGAAACGGAAGCGAGCGACTTTAAAAAGACACAAACACATACATCTATAGGATTTAGCCTGCGAATGAATGAGATAGCAAGAAAATATTTATTTATTTCCAATATAATACGATAAATCCACGGTCCCATGCAAGTCACCTTTAGTTTATAAAGCGCCTGACAAACCTCAACGGCCAGACATTCAGCGGCTGAAGGGTCGAATCCTACGAAATCCAAAAAAAATAAATATGTTTTTGTAAAATCAATATCCAATCTTCAAACCACTCCAAAATGAATTGACAAAAGAAAACACAAAAGAAAGCAACATCTAGTGACTCCGAAGAAGAAAACACAAATACTAATAAAAATGTATAGGAAAAGGTGCACTGGAACTCGACGATAACAATTGAAAAAATCATCTTTCACACTATGATTTTTTTTGTTTATCACATTTTCTTTTTAGCTTTCAGCAGTTTGAATTTGAACAACATCACTTCCTCAATGGTATTATTGATATCCATTCCATGTTTAAATTTAAACCTTGAAAATCTTTCATATAACTTTTTGTAGGTTCAAGTACATGCACTTTACAGAACTTTAGGTATAATGTTTCTATTATGGTCTTAAATTTGCATGTCGTTATTTTATTAGTCAATGATATAAGAAATATTCTTAATACTGTTGTATAAAGTACTAAAGTACTAAGTTCTATTGTATAATATATAAAGATTGTTTATGTACAAAGAGATATTAAAAAGACGTTAATAAAAATTATATAAATCAAAAGAAAATAAATCATCTATTACTCCCTTCTCATTGAAAAAATAATGTGCTTTTGTAATTTAAAAGTTATAACGTACTTATTTATGTATAAATACTGCTTCAAATGTGAAGACGTTTTGTTTACAACTTATTTTAGATCACTGAAGATATCAAAGTTAGACCACTGAAGACATCAAAGTTAAATTTGAAATTTTGCTATTATGCAGTTGTGTGTTGTTATTCCTTTGAGGGTTTATGGTTCATAGCAGGATTTTGCAATTATAAGAGATACCCAATACCTACATGGGCGTAATAAATTTGGGAAACATTGAAGTAGATCATATGTCTGTCGCTGAAGAAACAAAGCGATAAACTAGCGTCATCAGTTTTCTTTCAAATCGGTATAGATCATACTCGGGATTGTCTGGTTGTGCAGAAGATGTTCATCTGAAAAGAAAAGAATTGTGGCCTGAAAGCAAATAATAATAAATCGGTTGTTTATTTCAGAATTCACGGAAAGCTTATTATAAATAGAATGAATTGAAAACGTCGGAAATGATAAATCAATGCATTTTTTATACAAATCTTTTTAGCATGTTTCAAACAAGCAAACATCGGTTAGTATTTTCGATTTTTTCAAGGAAATTTGATAAAATATTTTCTCCTTTATTATTGGTAAGCGGTGAGAAATGATGGCGGAGCAACAAGCTTGTTATTATTGTTGCCTTATTGAAAATGAGAATAACGCACAAGAGTCCTTCCAGCTCCTTGAAAAAATGACATCTTGTCTTCTATGTCTTCTTAATAAAACATCAATTTCTCGATGTTTTATCGATTTGCCTCGATAATATCATGACGTTTCAAAGAAAAAACATTATAATAACGTTATATACGTTCAAAATTTGATTATTAACATTTTATTCTTTCAGTTTACCAACCAGTTACAAGTCAAAAATCAAAATATTGCATTTTATTCCGGTACTTTATTATTTAACAAAGCATCCCCTGCCAGATATATACGCTCTAGGATTGGTGTTTTTGATGATCTCACCCTTCGACCTGAATGTTCGGAAATGAAACTCTGGGTTTCTCGGTCTGTTGGCTAAATATTCTTGTTCAGCATTATTGTAATGTAATTTTATAAAAATGATAATATGAAATACTTTTTGTAAATGGCTGATAATGTTGGTATTTGTGAATACTAATAAAATTATGTCCTTTTAGTTTATTGAATAAGGGATTAATCCCCTTAAGGGATTTCTCACAAAAATGGCGCTATATAAATCATCCGACAATAGGCTAGTAAATACTGATAAAATATCAGGAAAGCGAATAAAGTATGAGTCGGTTACGATAAAATATTCGTAAATTCACTATATATGAAATCCTGATTAAAATATTCCCTCATGTTGGAGAGAGTTCAGAAGAAATTTCTAAGATTTCTATACATGAGGGAGTATGGCTATTATCCGTGACTATATCCTACCGACTTTCTTTTGGGAATGCTCGGATTGAACCATCTACGGTTGCTATGCATTTCTTCAGATTGATCCGCGGATGGTTTGAAAATTCAGCCATCATGGAGGGCGTTCATTTCTGTTCCCGATGGGTATCTTCGCCACCGACAGCATAGACAGTTCTTTCTTCCGACCTGCAGGACTAACTTGCCAATGGTCATGCCGGTCGGGAGAGCAATTTTTACGTTAAACAGAATTAATTCGGATATCGACATATTTAGCGTTAGTGAAGCTGCCTTTAAAAGGCAAGCTCTATTAATGCTTGTATAGTTCGTATACCTAATACTCTTACAAATGTATTTTGAAAACGTATTAAAATGTAATATTTGTAATGTTTTTGAAATAATAAATTGAATTTTGTCCATCATCAGGGCTGATGATAGACACTGTAACGCTGTCCGAAACGTTGGCTAAAGAAGGAGGTAGCGAAACACGGCATAACACCCCAAAAACAATAACAAAAATACTTTTTGGCCGTGAAAACCTAAAAACATACCTGAATTCCATTGAATTGAAAGAGAATCTTAATCTCTGTGTTGTATTTTGTTGGAAAGCCAATGTAATCACATGCGGTTTTCGGGGATTGCATTGAATTTGCAAAGCTCAAAATACTTCTTTGAAAATTTTGTGCATTTTTAACATAAATATTTTCGCATCGGACGGGCGTTTCTCACAAGCGTAGGTGATACTGAGATATCGTTTTGCAAGATAAACATTGATTCCGAATTTATTTAGGAATTCTGGATAGTTGCCTTCGCATCCGCCGCCGACATCCATCGCTTTAACGAGTGCCTATTATTGTCTGTGTAAATACAGATTACTTTGCCAAATAAAGTTCTTTCTAAATAATTATTATAACATTTTTTTAAATGATCTCAACCGCCTGGAGCCAGTGAGACAGTGGCATCCCTAATGGGGGATGTTGAGAGACTGAAGGTAGTGAAGAGGAGAAGAACACGGGAAGGGGAAGGTGAAAAAGACTTGGTTTTTCAGATTTGGTCACCAAACACGGCGAAAGCCATTTCGAGCACCTTTTTAATTCTGAATGGTGGTCTTACACAGGGCGATACTAAGAGTATCTTATCTTCCACTCTTGTAATTTGTGTTATTTTTAATGATTACATTTTGAAATAACACAATTCAATCAGATAGAATTTACTAGCGGACCCCTGGATTTGAAACCGCAACCTTGTTATGTAAATACTGCATTACAGATATATCTACAACAAATAAGCAAAATATATTTTTATAAACATAGGGAGGCTTGAAGGTCCGGTACATTAGTATCACATTTTGAATTATCCTTTTAGTGATCGTCAGAAAACGTCAACATTTTGTTTGATTCACTACAAGTTTTTCTGCATTAAAATAGATTTGGTAGTGTTTATGAGTAATCTTACTAAGATACTGGCCAGTAAGGTTATGAAGGACAGAGATATGCCAATAAAAGCTAAAAAAAGTCTATAAAGCATGTATTCTGCCCTGTTTAACATATGGCAATCAAACATGGACATTAACGAAAACCTTAACAAATAAACTAAGCGTCTGTCAAAATAGAATAGAAGGAAGTGTCATTAGAGTTAATAGAAGAGATAAAGTAAAAAAACAGAACTCAATTCAAACAGGCAAATTCTGTATATCGAACACTAAAATGGCGATGGACTGGACATATATTGAGAGAAAGACAAGAGAAATGGACCAGAATAATAACAGAGTGGTATCCAAGAGATGGTAAAAGAAGCAAAGGTGGACAAACGAAAAGATGGGAAGATCTAAAAAAGGTGGCTGGTCCAGAATGGATCAGAAAAGGATAGAGAAAAATGGAAATCTTTAGAGGAGGCCTATGTCGAAAGATAAGCTGTTTCTAAAAATAATGACCCGAACGCTGATAATTTAGAATAATATTAAAAAAATAAATTATTAATTAGAATAGAAGAATGTTTAAGTTTAACAGCAATAAAGGCTAATTTTATTTTTATTTTATGAGTAATCCATACCAGATAGAGGGTTCATTTTTGCATATAACTGCATACTCAACTCAAATTTAGATTTTTCGGAGTTGTATTACTAATCGACTGAATGATCTACAAACAAATAAGTAAAAATATAGTAAAAACAAATTTATTTTTAGAAGATTGAACTCCGTAGCAGAAATTCTTCAATGTATAATAATTAGCATTTTGAGGTGTATGATAATAATTATAATGATAATTTTAATGGGAATTAGTAGATAATTATGAAAAGAAGAAATTATCTAGAAAAAATATGTTGCTCGGTCGTTATAAATGTGGCTAGCACCGATTGAATCATTCAACAACAACTCCTGTTTTTAGATCTTTTGGCACCGCGCTGCAGAGGTAGGCAATAGATACTTACATATACACGGATAAGTGAAAATACAGGAAAAACAAACTTATTACCAGAAAACTGTAGTCCGTAGCTGAAATTCGTCAGCCGATTAGCAATTAGCAATTTGGCGTATGATAATAATTTGAATGGGAATTAGTAGATAATTATGTGAAGAAGAAATTATCAAAAAGAAATATGTTGCTCGGTCGTTATAAATGTGCCTAGTACCGATTGAGTCATTCAACAACAACAACTCCTGTTTTCATCAGATCTTTTGGCACCGCGCTGCAGAGTCTGAGATCAATCCTCACTCGCAACGGTACAGTTGCTCCGCAGAGGAAACAAAAAATAGCCAGCCGTATTGTGCGAGCTGCGAGCAGAAGGATCTTGGCTCCGAACCGACTCACACAACATAACGATGGATGTTATGTGCGAGTACCGTGTTGCAATCAGGGGACTTGACGAATAATTGATTTCCTGTCTTGTGTACGATGCACTGTCTCTTATTTGTTTTCTCAATCTCACAGTGCTCCTCCTGGCGGGAGATTACCGTTAAGAAATGAAATGTTTTATGTCGAAATGTTTCAATCAGCCTCGCAATGCACATCGTCAGAAAGAAACAAAGAATAAAGAAGAAACAAGAAATTCTTAAAAGACCCTCCACTCAGTATCCCCAAAGTTGCTTAGGATCTGAAGGATTTCTTTTCCAAATGTGTGGTGCTAAAGCAAAAAAAGAGTATCACACTTACCTACCCGCACAATCTTATTCAAGTACTGAAGTCCCTAAGCAGAAACATGTATTTAAAATTTAAAAAATACTTAATTTTAACCACTTTTATTATTTAAAAAGCCAACATGTTTCGACACCCTGACGATTGTTTTTTAAACAATAAATTATGATTACGTATAAATAAAAAAAAAATCAATATGTGTTTATATGTATGCGAGTTGTCTATGCATTGCTATATTAAGCTTATATTAATATAAATAAGAGAGTGGAAAGAAGGTATTTTGAAAGTTTCAAACATTTCCTATGCTTAAAATAGCAAAACATAGACAATTCACATATATATAAGTAAATACAATATGTTGATTTTATATACATTGATCATATTATTATTTTACATTTAAAAAACATTTAATATTTTTTTTCTACAAAGGGCCGCACCAAGAAAAGGCCAATAGGCTACAAAACACATCTATCCCATTCTCTTAAAGGCTAAATCCTGTAGATGTAGATGTTTGTCTCTTTATATTGTCGCTCGTTTCCGTTTCATCGAGTTTCAAATCACAACGGTGCTAAAGAAATTTTCACTTACAAAAAACTCTCGAGCTAAGAAAGAACTCACTATCGGCTAGATATTATGATAAAATATTTTTTAGATGAGCTGAAGAATGGTTATTGTTAACGTATTATAGAGAGGGATAACTGTACAAAAAATTAAAAGTTTAGTCAACACCGATTCGACCGAAAACGTCTGCTAAATATTGCCAATTCACATAAGATCAATTTTTTTTAGTAGAATAACTCTCCTATAAAATAACTTTTGAAGATATTCCCATCAATATAATATACCATTGAACAGTATGTCATTTGGGGGTATTCTAATAAAAATTGAATATTCATTTAAACTTTTACAAAAAGCTCAATAGGTGTTCCATATAAATAAAATTGGATATATTTATCCGAGACACTGTCTAGGTTACAAACCAGTTCTTTGAACACTTGTTTTCATTGAATAAGGTAACTGCCAATAATATGGAAAAACAATTAGTCGAAAATAACATTGTTAATTCTGAATTTGAAAGAGATTGACAAAAATGACTTAAAGTGGCTGAATTCGTAAAGGCGCTCGTCCCAGTAAGATAAGAGGTTCTGGGTTCGAATCCCAGTTGCGATCGCCATATTTTAATTTTTGTCTTGTTATTTTTCATTTTTCGTTTCGATTTTTGGTATTATCTTGTTCTTCAATGATGTATAACTTGATAACATTAGATGTCGTTTTCTTTTATATTTTCTTTGCCTGTTCATTTTGGAATTGTTCGTTTGGTTTGAAGATTGGATATTGATTTAAAAAAAAAAATAAAAACAATACAGTGCAGTTCAACGCGGTAAAAGTGAAACCTTAAGACAACTGCAGTAGACAAAAGTGTAGAGGCTACGACGCACCGCACAAAGAGGAGACCGAATAGTCACTCATTCTCTCGCAAGCCAAATCCTATAGATGTATGCGTTGGTCTCTTTTTAGTGTCACTTTTTCATTAAGTTTCATATTCCAACGGTGCTAAAGAAGTTTTCACTTCAAAACGTATTTTTTTGTTGATTTAATAGGATCCGATCCTTGATCCCTTAAATGTCTGTTAAATTACCTTAAATGACCGTTAAAATTCGTCAGGCGCTGTGTACCACTGGACTAAAGAAGGCTTGCGCGAGACCGTGGATTTATCGTATTAAATTGAAACCGAGTACCCGATAGATGTATGTATGTGTTTGTCTTTTTTTAGTGTCGCTCGATTCCGTTTCATAAAGTTTAAAATCACAACGTGCTAAAGAAGTTTTCACTTCAAAAATCGTAAATTTATTGTATTGGTAAATTTAATGTAATTTTCACTGGAAGTTAGAAAAAATTGAACCTACTCCCGACACACATAAATGCTCTCAACACAATTCTATCGATTTATATCTTCAGTGGGTGGGATAGATTGTGAATCTTTCATCCAGTTTCGATGGGAGATCATCGTGATCGTGTGCGGTATTCTGGATGCGATCGATTTTGCGAAGGTCGAAAATAATGATAAAATTCCACTCTATCTATTTTGGCAAAGTGCATATTATGATTGAAGTCGACGCAAATTTATTAAACCCCCCGATGATATTTGGAAGTTGCAACATGTATCGCTGCAATGTTTATTGAGGAAGATCGCACCATAGTGAAATACAGAGCACTAAGTTTAGACCGCAGGAAGGCGCTTATACATATATGTTATTCCTCGACCGGTCATGATCGTATATGTGCAATAACACGCTGGAATGTAATGGTATTACACCGTATGTAATACCTTATGTTAAGTTTTCCTAAAATACTTTGTATTAACAGTTACCTCTACAATGTGCACACATTGCACAATTTGTATTTAGGTTGTGTGTTATTCATGACTTCGCGTTCAAATACATTATGCTCGATATAATCCAATGACAAAATTTCGGCGTTCAAGTTTATTTCTGTTTTATTTCTAATGGAAGCATTTGCATAGAACAGGATGGCATTAATTGACGAATTTAATTTTTACTTCGTTTGTCTGAAAGCATTATGAAATTGGAAAACAAAACAAGATTTAAAAAAAGTGTTACTAAGAATACATTTGTTGCTATGCACAACATTGTGTTTTATTGGAACTAGCCATCACATTGTTCACAGCGTAATAAATACTAGTCTTGACGATCAAACTTTACCAAAATCAAATCATGTACCTTAATATGCTTTTAGAGTAATTGGTTTTGAATGTTTTGAACAGGCTAAAAATATGAAAGTAAGTAAAGGCCGCTAACAATAACATTTCTTATGCAGATTGCAATACGGTTTAAATTACCATATAACACCAGCCGCCTCTTTTGATTTATTCAAGAAATAAACATCGGCAAAAAGTGTATTTTATTTTATTTTGAGAAGTTCAGGCATAAATATTTAAATGTTGTACCATTATTTTCTAAAGAATTTAATTTTCCACATTGTACAATAAAACCATAACCGAAAAGGGATTCATAAGTAGGAGATTTTGAATGTAAAGCAGTTTTATAAACAGATACTTCCTTTTGATTTTTTTCTGGGCTTATAAGAAGACAAATGAAAAAATGCTTGATTATTTCAAAGAAAATATGGTTTCGAATTTAATTAAATCAGTATTAAATTAAAGCATCTAAAATATTTCTATGCGATCTAATTTTCAAACTAAAAATACACAATTTTGCTTTTGCATCGCCTTAAATGATATTCGATGCTCTGTTTAATGACGTGTACCTAAATGTTGTTTACATAAGGGGGATTTTTTCACAAAATAAACGCTATAAAAATCATCCAAGTATTATTATTTTTACTATCGTCAACGAAACATTTTAACAATGGAAGATCTAGTTACAACACAAACCAGTTGTATAATATTGTTCTTAATTAAATTTAAGAAAACTTTAACGTTTCATTAATCGTATTAATATCTTTTTATGTAAAAAAATATTTGACTAAAATATTATTTTTTGAAATAGTAAGTAGATTCCTAAATATTAGGTCTGTCAAATAAGAGTAGAAAATATAAAAAAATGGAACTACAAAATTTGTAGCCTGGCCGCACCAGTTTACCTGTCAAATATTATTTTAAAGTTCAATGACACTGAAAAAACAGAACACTGTACACACATTTAAAGAAACATTTTTGTGTTCTTAAAAAAAATAAATCGAAGAAGCAGTGTTATTTAGATACCTTCTTAATGATATAAATTAAATTAAATTGCGTTTAACAAAGTGATTGGCTTTCATTTCATTTAACATGAATTTGAACTTAACAGTAGGTAGAAAGGAAGAATCATTAATGGTGACTTTCGGATCTGAATGAGTTAAATATATTCAGATCTAAAATTAGAATCATGATCTAAAGCCTGGGTAACGCTAAGTACTTAAGCTAATTAAATAAATAAATGTGAGCAATTTGTGCCATGTGTGTCTTATATTTTATTACAATATCGTTATTCTTCATTATGTCAACACAAAATTGCAAACGTGTAATAATAATATACCTACATGCAATTCTAATTTTGAGATCAGTGGGTATCTTAAATTGCAATGAAAATTTTTTTTTTTCACTTTTATGTCTTTTAAATTTTTAATTAAAATGTAGGTTACGCAGCTTTAGATTACCACCATGAGTTATAATTTAGTATTGCCATTTGAACGAAAATGGCGCCCTCCTATGTTTTCTACTCTTATTTGACAAACTGTATGTATTATTGTTCTTTTTTGACAAATACACAAAACAAAACTAACTATTGATTCTGATTGGTCATTTTTGAATTTTATTTTTGTTTGTATAAACATTAATATTACAATCATATACACACACACTACATATTTGTGTTTACAATAGGCAAAACATGTCTGCAGGTTCAACCAAATATTATACTTAAGGCCACGCTTCCCGGCGCAAAAAGAAGAAGATGGAGAGATATGTAATTACGAATGTTGGACAGAGGGCGCTAATATTTTCAATGATAAATTGAAGCGAAAATTATGAAAATGCTTAATAAAACATGACTCGTTTAAAATAGAGCAAAAATCTCGTGGAACGTATCTTAAGTATCATTTAAAGAAGCATTGTGAATTTTTTCACAAATATAACTTGTAAAATAATAGAAATAGACTTGTTTTAAATAATTTTCGGAGCATACTTTGGGATTTTTTCTAACTGGGGAATTTCATATAATTTGCGTTTCGGCATGGAACATATCTAGATATTATCTTAACATACGTATATATTTTTTAAGAGCTTAAAAACTTCAAATGTTTAAGGCAGATATATAAGAAATCGGTAGAAATTCGGTTAGCGGCGGCTTAATTACTCGATAACATGTAGATTTCTACTTATATATGTACGGTTTTGTATAAATGCTATATTTCAAATCTTGTTGTATTACAATGCACTGCAATTTTTCCAATCTATCGGCGTATAGTAAAGCTTCTTACCGTTCTACCATTGAAGTAGTCAATAACTCTTGTTAAGTTCCAGCTACGTAGGTACCCAAAAGGGTGACAGAAAGTATCATGTTTCACTGGAATAAGTCTCGTGAGTTCAGCTCTGTCCTTTCGGGCGTCGGCGTCGATTGGCGTCGTTTTTATTTTCGACGCGTTTTCTCACTCGCGTATTTATAGCATCCTACTCAGAGCGGAATGCACCGCAATATCCGAGCTTTTGCATCACTAAAGCAATCTGGAACTGCTTAAATTTTCAGATTGCTGTATCAGTAATAATCATTATTACTTACAATAATTCACCTCAGGCGGTCTACCGTTGGGATTTAATGGAGGATTTTATTGTTGTAATTTATTTTTGAATACTGGTGTCTAGTGTCTAGCCGGTACTGGAATGATATTATAGCTCAAAGGCATGTAAAGCAACTATACGTTTGCATTTCAAAGGAATAAAGATTTGAAAAAAGGTGTAATTGTCTCTTCTTGCAAAGTTTTTTATAGCCACTAGGCAAAAAATGTTAAGCAAAATATGTTATACCAAATTTTTCCTTGCTTCTATAAAATTAATTAAAGGTTCAATTTTTTATAAGAAAAACTCTCTTTTTATAACTTTTGAAGGTTATTCCCATCAACGTAATATATCATTGAAGAAGAAGATAACACTTATAATCTAAATGAAAATATGAAAGAGAGCAAGACACAGAAAAATATTATTATTTTTCTATTTTTCTGTGTCTTGTTCTCTGTTAACATATTATTAATTTATTTGGCTTCTCTAAGAGTCGAAAAGAATTATGTAAGCTGGCGGCGGCAGTTGTATTTTTGCCTAGCACGGACGAGCGCGAAATCACGGGATATTATAATTCCAATTTTGAAAAAAAAATTAAAATAATTATCGATTATAATACGATATTATTTTAGGTAGGTTTCTACTTTATGGTTATTTGAATTTTTCGCACAATTAGTTTCAATTTTGAAAATGAACCTGATTTACAGACACAACCAAAGACAGTTTTTTTTATAATTAATTTATTAAAAAGCATATTATTTTTTTGTGTTTTCTCATTCCTGGGATTATTGAAAAAAAAACAGTTTTTTTCTGTTATATTACCAATATATATAAAAATTAAGATTTCGCTTTAAGGGATACTTAATATTTTTTAGTAAATTAATTAGTAAAAACTCAAACAATTAATTTAACGAAAACCCATTTTAACGAAATAATTGTTGGTTTGGATTGTATTGCGTAAGGTGTCCGGGGGTCAAGTACACTAACTTTGGAAAGTGATTCTACATAATTGTATAAGTAAAATATATAGAAAACTTTGTTCGAAATTCCAACAAAGGGTAGTTTTCAGGTTAAAAAGTAAAAAT
The DNA here is from genome assembly GCA_936435175.1 of Glyphotaelius pellucidus. Lineage (NCBI taxonomy): Eukaryota > Metazoa > Arthropoda > Insecta > Trichoptera > Limnephilidae > Glyphotaelius > Glyphotaelius pellucidus. The sequence goes on from OW386542.1 coordinate 9,906,164, forward strand.
TTTTGTATGAAAAAAAAAGGAATTTCGAACAAAGTTATCTATCTTTTTTACTAAGGCCATCATGTATTCTCCTGAAGTTAGTTTCCTGTGTAGTGTACCCCCGGACACACAATTAAATAACAAGCTTTGGAACCAAAATTATTATTTGGAACGCAGTTGATCGTGCTTATTTGAATAAGAAGAAAACTTTAAATTTATGTCCCCATTGCATGATGTGAGACAGACCGAATTTAAGATGATTTTCGTGGAATATTTCAGATGATTAGGGTCAATCAAAACTCGAAAGATATATTTTTTATCCATAATTAAATATATATTCAATACTTTCATTGTCAATGTTCTTAGATAAAAGCATGTCAGTATTAAATATATTAATTTTGATAATTGTATAAGTTGTATTGGTTTATTCATTTTATTAATTGTTTTGATTAAATTAGCCGTGTTACGTGTATTAATTGTGATAGTTGCATTTGTTGTGTTAATTGTATTTTTAATTGTATTTTCAATGAATTTGCATAAATAGTATTAATTGTTTTAATTGCATTAATTGTATTAAAGGTATGAATAGAATAAACTGTATTATTTGCATTTGCTGTACTAATTGAATTGTTTGTATAAAATACATTTTAATATTAATTTTGATAATTAATTAATTGCACAAACTGTATTTATTATTATTAGATGTATTAATTTATTTTATAAGTCATTGTATTTGTATTAAGTGTATTAATCGTATTAATCGTATTAATCGTATTAATCGTATTAATTGTGTTTATTGCATTAATTGCGGAAATTAATATAAATCTTGTTTTAATTTTATTCATTGTATTAATGTAATTTAGGAAAAACCCAATGACTGATAGTTACGCAAAGTTGTCTAGAGAGCTGCATGCCTGGAGTAACTCGATGAATTGGAATTTTTTGAATATTAAAAATAAAGCAATCAAGCACATATCCCTGGATAGGACTTACTGCTCGAAGGATGATAGCCTATGGATAAATTACGCCACCGTTGGCATCTAAGAGAAAAGAAGAGGGCTTCTGAGAGCTCCGTTGTAACCTTAATTTCTGCTACAAGTGAGAAAGTGTGAGGGCCGTAACAAAAAACAAATAGCACTTTGCCTTATACGAGCGAAAATATGCAAATCTACTAATCATGATGAAAGTCTTTGTTCTGCAACGGAAAATGATGTCTGATGATGGATGTCATTATTAAATAAGCTTGATAAATTTTAAGGATATCGGCTTCACCTACAAATTTATATTTTGAAAATGGAATAACAGGATGGGGCTCAGCAGCATCAAATCATGTAAAATGACTAAAGATAACTCAGAAACTCACCATAAAAACCATATTAAAGATACCCCCATAAGGACGTCAACAACAGAAATCTTTAATATATAACAGAAATCTTTAATATATTACATACTAGCTTTTCCCCGCGGCTTCGCTCGCATGGTATTACGAGAAATTACTGTAGCGCTTGCACTTACCAATTATCTCCCCCCCCCCACCCCACCCCCAACCCCTCCCGCATTCCATATATTCATTCCCTTACATTCAGTTTTCAAACATCTCGCCTACCACCTAAATTTCATAATGCTATAGCTCAAAGAAAAAAAGAATTACTTATCCAATTTTGTTCATTCGTTCGGAATTTATGCGCTTACAAACATTTCAAATGTTTATTTTTATTTAAATATTTGGAAGTTCGTTAATATAATAAAAAAAATTCTCTATATATCGTTCAGTCTTTATAATGGTTACGAATTATATTTTTAATACAGGAACTCAAATCTGACATTTATTCCAAGCTTGTCCAAAAAAAAACGAATTTTAATATTTAAATTTTCTGCAGTAGTAGCTGACCAGTAGACTGAGTGCCTACCAGCATAGAGCCCAAAAATATATCAACATTGTTTCCATGGAAAAGATTTTTTTCTGACGTTAGCAAAAACTCGCTTTTGTTAGCGACAGAAAACGTAAAACAAATACAATATATTAATATTTATAATTTCATAACGCCAGAGCTTACCATCATATACAACCTGTAGTCTGCGCATATAATTTAGCTTTCTATTGGTGAAAGAATTATTAAAGTCTTTATATTGTGTTATGCGTGAAAAGGTCATAAACAAACTCGAGCAGTTTCGCATTTATAATATTAGTATGGATAATGTAATACTACTTTTGGAAAAAGAAGCTCCGAATTTTTACTACATCTAATTTTTGCAGGAATTACTGAAAAAGAGCTGACACGTATTTTAAGAATATCGTCGTAGAAGTTACTGAAAAAGTCCTACCCAAACCATTTGTAACCATTTATCTATGACCTAGTCCTCTTCGGCAGAAGATTTTCTTTCCAAATATTCTACATTTCTTTTATAGTTATATCTTGTATACATCCTCTTAAAATGTAAAAAAATATATAAAAGGTTATTTAATTATTTAAAATAATCAATCTGTAAAATCAAAGTTCTTTTTACTATAAAACATAAATTGCTATTATATAAATAGTTTCCGTTTTCCGCCACTTTCCTACACATCGAACGGTACGATTTAGCTCTGCCACACGCTACATTGACGGCCGGCATGGTCTAGCGATAAGGCTCTTGATTCGCAATCCGAAGGTCGCGGGATTGAATCCGGGCGTGGCAAATAAATTTTATTTGATTAATTTGTGTTATTTCACAATTAATTCAGTTAAAATAATATAAAGTATATTTGCTGCAAATTCCAGAGCGGAAGATACTCTCAGAATCGCCCTGGTATAAGACCACCATTGAGAAATTAAACTTTGCTTGAAATAGCTTTAGCCGGGTTTGGTGACCAGATCTGAATAGCCAGGTACTTCCCACCTTCCTCTCCCCCTTCTCCTTCCCCTCCCCACTACCTTCAGCCTCATAACATACCCCAATTGGGGATGCAATAGTCTCACTGGCTCCAGACGGGAGCAGTTGGGATTCTTATGCAGTATTCATATAAAAAAAAACATTTCGTAATTTCAGAGAAAAGGTCTGTCAGCTCGATCGGATGTTTTGACGCAGGTTAATTTCCACTTCCAAAATTGTCATTCATTTATTTAAGAAAATAAAATCGAAATTCAAAGAGATGTATTTAAAAAAAAAAAACAATATGTGGGTATTATAATTTTTTTTTTAAATTTGCAACTTATCACAGGTAGCAACCCTGTTCATTCCAAAGAGAGGCCTCCTCCTCCACATGGCGTCGATTTATTTGTTTATGCGGCTCGTGGCAGAAAGCGCGAGTAGGCGGCGGGTTTTTCCCTGGCGTCTTGTAGAACTTTTCCAAGAGACTATGGCTCCACCTTGAAATTATATGTCAGCGGCCAATTTACGATCGCTGGATACACAGTGGCATGTAAATAGAACAAATTTTTAATGCGATAAACATACATTTATTCATCGCAGCCGTTATTGTTACATTTTTAACGCATTTCAGCGGGTTGTTGTTCAAAAACCCAAAACAAGAGAAAAGCGCCAAGAGGTAATTTTTTCGCAATGAAACCGTTTCGTGGCTTGACATTATAAACGAATTGAAGATATTAGGTGCTACCTAAATTTATTATGATACCATTTATTAACAGTTTAGGCCAGATTTATTTTGTGCCAAAGTTTCAACAAGCTTGTGGGAAGTGTGACCTGAAGAAGCTTTTTGAAAAGAAAAATTCGGCCCGTATGTCTAAAATAAAAACCAGTAAAATTTGACACTAAAATAAATTAATTGTTTATGAAGTGAAAACTTCTTAACCACCGTTATGATTTGAAACTCGATGAAACGAAAAAGTGACACTAAAAAGAAACAAACATAAATCTATAGGATTTAGCCTGCTAGAGAATGAGATAGAATAATCGGTCTCTTCTTTATGCGGTGCTTCATAGCCTCCCCTTTGTAGCCACTTTTGTTTAATTTAGTTTTCTGAATGTTTCACTTCAACCGCGTGTGAACTGCGGACATTTTTTAAAAATTTGTTTCGTGACATACAATAAAATATTTTACCTACCAACTTCGCAAGAGGTTTCATCACTTCATTTCGGAAATCTATTTTTTTTCTAACAATTTATTGAATAATATGGAAAAATAATAAGCAATATCATTTAAATTTAAACAGCTAAATTGATATAATCTTTAACCAAAGTTTCGCACAGCATTATAGTGTCCATTATCAAAGCAGATTTGTAATACCTGATGATGGACGCTGCAATGATGTCCAAAACGTTAGTTAAAGAAACGTTTGCAATGAAAATCTTAATTCAATTCATTCAGTTAAATTTCTAGTTAAATATTTCATAGCTAATTATAAAATAGTTATTTAAATTTTTAAAATTCCGGATCGAATAAAAATAGTGCTTTTAATAAAGCCAGAGATTTTATGCAATTTCAGAAAAAAACATTTTTTCTGCTTTACGGAAGGTTTTTTTCGCACAAAATTAAACAATGTCTCTATTGCACCTCTCCGTAGCCATTTTAAAATAAATAATCTGATGTTTTTATAATATCTTAAAATTTTACAAAGATTCAATTGTGGGTTTAATACAATTTAATTTATTTTTTCTTTATTTGTTGCACCGTTAATGACATAGTTTAGGATTTTTCGACCACCATGTTGACCCGTACCCGTGTTGCGGTGCTATTTATTATTATTAATTAATCTGATATTTGGAATTTAAATTGGTTCATTAAAATATTTGCTCTGTCATATTGGATGTTTTATATTGTTGATTGATAAGTATGACAGATCTTACAAAAATGTGTGTATTTCTAGGTTCCGAAATTCTGACAAACATATATTTTAAGACACGAGGTCACGAGACAAAGACAAATATTATCAATTTTTTTACCTTCTTAAATTAGCAGGTTGAAAATAAAAGCTGGCGTGACCGAGTGATCCAAAAAATTACTCACTGCTGCCTACTCAATACATCAGAGTCATTAGAGCTTGACATGAATAGTTCTCTTCTTCTTTAAGTGACTGTCGCAAGACACAGAAAAGCGAAATTATTTCAATCCGTCCGAGCATTGATTAAAATTGATGGAGCTTTTATTTTCATCGAACTCATTTTCTTATTTTTCTACTTTTTTTTGTCAAAATAAATCACCTCATTTATCGCCCTATTTTTTGGTAACCGTATTATTTAGTTCGTTTAAAAATATATACATTTTTTTCTAATTTTTAGATACATATGTATTAGATATCATGTTTTACGTAGTTTCATCGGAATTAATAATAATTATCAAGCACAATTTTTTTTTTTTCAAAAAAAAAGACAAATATTCCCGGGTTACGAATAGCTCAACAATGTTTGAAAATCTTTTTCTACCACCACAGTAAACCAAAAATGTTGTTTGTGTTATAATGTTGCTTAGCCAGCCGAGGAATAGAACACGGGACGCTCGGGTGAGACCCAAACGCGATGCCCACTCAACCACTGACCGGTCATATATGCTGTTGTAACAGACCAATTTCCATCTCTGATGCACAGACGCAATGTAGGCATGCTGAGACTGTTCTACAAGTATTATATACTAATATTTTAATAGCCTGCTCTAAGGGGCTAGTAGCATTGATCCTCAGTGAACCGGTGCACGTGCGTGGCCAACACCAGCAATGAGCGGAACACCCGTTCATTGCTGATGTTGGCTTCATGAGAACGGGTTGTTTCTTCGACTAGTTTGGTTTAAGTCGGCTCGAGCGTGGAACGAGCTACCGGCATCTGTTTTTCCTCCTTAATATAATCCGGGCCACTCCAAGACTGCATTAATAAATCCATTTCTACAGCCACTATCTTAACCCGCTTCACAGCTCTGCCCAACCGGGTGACCTCCTGTCTTTACACTACACAGACAGGGGCGCTCTCGTGAAATGTTTCATAAAAAAGCACACTCGATTGGTTTGTTATTAAGTAACCTATATGATATTTCCGCTCAAGTGTACATTAATTCAATAAAACCTAACCGATGACAATAATCAACACAAAAAATTAAACAGAAAATTAGCTAAATTATTAAAAAATGTAGATTCAGATATTTTTTAAAATAGACTCATTTATTACTCATTCAAGATTGTCCGTAATAAGTGAAAGCTAAAAATATGTTTTTTTTTTAATTATCCGTCCCGCAAATTATAACACATTCCCAAAAAAAAAATATAACTTTCTCATTTTTCCTAGTGGAGTTTCGCATAGATAGAAAAGTTTAAAGATACATATCTCAAATGCAGTATGTTGTATTTATAAATAAATATAAAGCAGAATGAAATGTACCAAGTGACTTCCTGTCTGCCCAGCCCACTCAGAATTCCTGTCTTCAAAGTCGAGTATTTATCTCCCCCAGTTCAATCTGCGGTTTTTTTAAGAAAAAAGACTTCATTATGCATCAAGTCAAAAATAATTTTTATTCCAATTAGTTCTCGGTATACCAGATACCGCCAGTTTTTATATTCAACTGTATGTCTTAATTAGTTTGATTTGCTTTCCTTTTCCTTCTGGTGTTCTCTTCAGAGGAGGTTGGCTATCATCAGGGAAATATCCTTCCTACAAACCAGCGGAACTGCCCTTATATCTGTCATGTAGACTTTGAAACCAAGAGGTGTCACTTCTTTCTCTATTAGGGCTTCCTTCAATCTTTTCCTGGATGTGAGTGGTCGATCCTCATGATGTTGTAGTTTTCATCTTCTTTTATCTAGTATATTTAAGCAATTTTTGATCGTTGGAAGAACTTCTGAATTTATGTATCGTCGGTTAAGACAAAGACAAAGTGGCTTACTAACATTTTGAAAAATTTGAGTTAATATGTCCTTCATCATGAATCCTTAAAAAACTGGCGAAATTAAAGTTTGAATTAAATACCTATATTTTCTTTTTCTTATATATAAAAATCAAGATTTGTTTGTTCGTATTTTATGCGCTGCCATACCGTTCATCTGATTGCGATGAAAATTTGGTGATTTGTTGTGCGCATGCTCGCGAAGGTTATAGGTTATATATAATGGTAAGCTCTGGCGTTATGAAATTTGTGTAAAAAAAATTACAACAGGTGGTGCGCGAGTGATTTGAAAATGTGTATTTTTTTATTTTTATTTTAAAGAAAGACAAACATTCCCGGGTTACGAATAACCCAGCAATGTTTGAAAATCTCCTACTACCACCACAGAAAGCCGAAAATATTGCTTGTGTTATGATGGAGGACAGCCAGCCGTATATTTCATATATTTTAGCAGCAGGTAGGGAAAGCAGGTGAGGGAGGGTAACGAAGAAGATGGGATTCGCGGGAGGGGTGACGAGAGAGGGGAAGGCGGGGAAGGTGGAAGGGGAACGCGGGAGGAGAACGCGGGAGGAGGAAAGGCATGCAGGGATAAACAATTTATTTCCTTGAATGGCATTGCAATGCATGCCGGGTATCCGCTAGTATAAAATAAAATTATTGGGAGAGGCCGGTTGAGGAAGTCCTTTAGCCTCCCCGGCCGCTCTCTCTCAGCAAAGGAAGGGATGGAATCATTCATTACTCCTGGACACACTGAACCCCGAATTTCTACCCATCCCTCATACATTTTTCCCTAAAATTTCTTTCCTTTCAAATACTATTCACGCAGCATCCTCAAATATGACACCAGGCCTCCTGTATAGAACTAATGTAAAAATATAATAATATATGAATGTGGATTAAGAAAAAAAGTTTGAGCCAGGAAAGAGTTGTTGATATACGACATTCCTATCTCTGTGTCTTGGGGAGATTGGCGTGATGATTGAAGAGTTAGTTAATTAGATATATACCTATGCAGAAAAAAATGGTACCAATACATGCTGATAATATGACTGAAGAAAATACCAGTGGGACAATAGACCACCCAGTAAAATGAGGTCACTAATCTATGTTCACATTTCACTAATCCACACGTGAAAATTTAAGAATTTTAACCCACTTTCCACTTTCCGAACGCTAATCTAGCATAACGTAATGACTCATAAGGAAGAAAAAAAATAAAACAAATATAATATTATGGAATTCTACGAACTAAATTTATTTAGCTTTCTTACGCCCATTAGGTATTTCATTTGGTACATAATGTTTAAACAATTGGTTAATAAAAATAATTTCTAACATTGCAGGTTAACAATTGGATAAATTTGAAGAAAATGAAATGATCACAATAATGATGATAAGTTGACATAAAAAATGTTTAAGTATGTTTTAAATAAAGAAATTGTTACATTAAAATGTTGATGTCATTTGTATATTTGTTTGTTAAGCTGTGTATGCAAGGAATTGGCGAGTACGCTACATAATTTGGTTTTTGAATGGTGACATTGAAATAAGTGCCTAGTATGCACTCTTAAATTGACGGTACTCAAAAATTTGCAACAGTCGAGCTCAATGCAAACTCATTACCTTTTTGTCTGGTACTGATAAATGTGATAAATTTTATAAATGATAAAAACAAAATTTTTTTGAGACGTCTGCAATGTTTGAAGGTAGAAATACAATTCTCAAACTGAAAATTCAATTTTTTTCTCAAAAACAAACTTTTGTAATCAGAACAATTTGTTGTTGTTGAAAACATAACATTAAAAGCTCTGTGAACAGTAGACCTCGCGTCCAAAAAGTATGTTTCAAATTTTATCTTATTTAATAAATCAAAATCAAAAATTCCTTTGAAATCATAAGATGTAGAAGTAAATTGGTACTTACACACTTAACTACTCATTTTAGACCACATTATATTTTAAGCAGTGGCGGCTCGACTTTTGAGTGTGCTTGGGTGCTAATATTAAAAAATATGCTATTATGGATGTTTTCGTAGGCGAAAAAATTGTTTATTTTTTTTTAAATGCGGTTTTTTTGTATGAAGGTTTTTCAGAAAATTCGTCCAAACTGAAATATCCTGAAATTTTTCGTACAAAAAACTGATTATGTGTTAGAGTGCTGATATTAAAAAAATGGAATTATTAACCAATAATTCCATTTTTTAATATCAGCACTCTAACACATCCAAAAGTCACGAGCCGCCACTTATTTTAAGTAATATGTTTTTAATTTCAAATAAAGTAAACTTTCTTTAGACTGGTAGATAACGTAATATTGAAAGAAAGCATAAAAAAGTCCAAACAAACATAACAATTTCAAATCTGAAAAAAAAATCTTTTCTGAACGGCTACCATTGTGAAACAGAAACGGAATTTAAAAACAAATATACAGACAGACAAAATGTCGAATGGTAGAGTTAAAACAGGACTTTGCTACGCTCAGTCATTTACAAATTTTTTCAGTTTCTTAAAATTGAATATAACTATTGAAGTATCTAGTTATCTAAATATTCGGCTTCGAAAATACCGATAAAATACCTTTTATTAAGTCGTATTCCCTACACTGCTGGATAAACCATGCCATGAGTAGTTTTTTGGCTGACAACTCTTATGGGTGTTTCAAAATGACCAATCCGTCATCCTTACACTATTATGCCGTAATCCCATCGGCTCAGGAAAGTTGGGACTATTGTGCGTGGTTCATATCCAACCGATTTGTTTTTCTTTGTCTGTGAGTTCTTTTTTTAATGCGTTTAAAAAAATCTTCTTTAAATCAAATGTACCAAAATTACTGAGTCTGAAATTATAAATTCAATCTGTGTCACAAAGGAAGAAAAAGTGTGTCATATGTGTGTACTATGTCACAAAGATCTATTCTTACGTTTCGAGGCTATTTCGTGTATTTATATAGAAATTATACACTGTGAGTTACGACGTGTTTTCTGGGTGGGATGTGACAGAAAAATAATAATTATTAAAAAAGGTAAATTATTTTCAAAACTAAATTCAAAATCGTAAAATTGAATAAGTGATTCAAATCAATTTTTTTTTAATATTCTGGGTGAAATTCAATTTGAAACCTCCAAAACTAACTTACCTTAGTAATAAAATATTTAACAATTTTAGCAAATCTATTTGCACCCATAAGTGTTATAATATATTCTCTTATGTAATTCAAAAGAACCATATGCGCGAAAATCGCGATTTTGAGTTTAAATTGCTGAAATATTTGTGAACTTGTTGTGTAAAATTACCACATCTTCTATTTGCCTAATTTCACCGATATGTAAATAATGTATTTCCTTGCAATTATTTTATTTAACATAATTTTTTAAAAATATTTTATACAAATTATTGAAAAAACATATCGATAGTGAACATTTGAAATGCTCTAAATTACAATAAATCCAAAATTGAGTTAAATATGTAATTTTTCCACTTTCGATCTGCGTTGTATAAATATTTCTAAGAAAATAAGTGCCTCTTTTACGACCTGTGTAGAGTACTCAGGAAGATATAAAAAAAAATACTGTTTTAAAGAAAATTAAAAAAATTAAGTATTCTGAAAAAATTTATAATTAATATTTAATTTTAGGTTTACAATAACAGGATGCATGATTGTTTGAAAAAAAACCTTTATTTTCATTCTCCTAAACGATTAACATTTTTTTTCTATATAGCATTTCAAATTTCCATAATCGACAAGTGTTTGGAAGTTTTTTGATTTTTGACAAATATTAGAAAATTCGTTAAATAATCTTCAAACCCCGTTTTCTCAAAACTGAGAAATGCAGGTGAGTTTCTTTTGAATTACATGAGCGACGTTGTCACGATCTGAGATCTGAGGATGTGGCTGAAAATAAAAATCTTTGGATTATTATCTCAAAATCAGTTGACTGAGTTGCCTCACTTTAAAATTGTGCCCACAATTATTAATGGTACCCTGAGAATTTCATCAAAACGCATAGAAATTTTCTTCCATCTGTAATAAAACGGCCTACACAATTTTTAGTTTTTGTGATGAATACAGCAAAAGGGTCACACCTTTCCGGAGTCAGCGGAACTACAGCATCTTCATATGGGGCACGTTATTAGGCTAAGGGGATATTTCACCATCATCCTCACAGATTATCCATATGAAAACGTACATTTTCGTTTAATTGAACACGATTTATTTATTTAAAAAGTCTGAGTTCACTATTCGGTATTTGAACCTATGAATAGTGGCTATTTATAGGATAAGTTAACCGAGTTCTTTTAGCTGTTGCAAGTGTTTTATTGTTTATTTATTAATACTCGTTATCATATGGATAAACTATTAGGAGGATGATGAAATATCCCCTTAAGGAAAGATAAGTAAGTATCTGGCTCTTCAGATCTGATTTAATTTTTATTGAAATTGTTTTCAGACCTTTTTAATATTACCTGCTAAAATTATTAACTATTAACTTATACGAATTTCATAAGTAACATATTATCATGTTAAGCTTTTATAATATTCCTAAGCAATGCGTAACATTATTCAAGTGTAATGAACTTAAAATTTTCAAAATTGGAACTACTTATTGGAAGTACTTATCATACCAGACAAGCATAAATTAGGTACCAAAATAATATTTTTATTAAATAATAATTCTTAATTCAAAAATCTGTATCTGTTTCTTTTGTTCAAATGCTTGACATTTTCTTAATATCCATACTTTAATATTATAAATGCGAAACTGCTAGAGTTCGTTTATGACGCTTTCACGCATTAACCAATAAAAAGAATTTGAAAATTCATTCACCAATAGAAAGCTAAATTATATGCGAAGACCATAGTCTGTATATGATGGCATTATGAAATCTGGCGTTATGAAATTATAAATATTAATATATTATATTTGTTATACGTTTTCTGTCGCTAACAAAAGCGAGTTTTTGCTAACGTCAGAAAAAAATCGTTTCCATGGAAACGATGTTGATATATTTGTGGGCTCTAAGCTGGTAGGTACTCAGCCCCTGGTCAGCTACTGCTCCAGAAAATTCAAATATTAGAATATGTTTTGTTTTTTTTTGGACAAGCTTCTGTTTTGCAATAAATGTCAGATTTGAGTTCCTGTATTAAAAATATAATTCGTAACGATTATAAAGACTGAATAATAGTGTAATTTTTTTATTATATTAACAAACTTCCAAATATTTAATTAAAAATAAACATCCGAAATGTTTGTAAGCGCATAAATTCCGAACGAATGAACAAAATTGGATAATTCTTTTTTTCTTTGAGCTATAGCTTTATGAAATTTAGGTGGCAGGCGAGATGTTTGAAAACTGAATGTAAGGGAATGAATGTATGGAATGCGGGAGGGGGTGGGGGTGGGGAGGAGGGGGGATAATTGATAAGTTCAACCGCTATAGTAATTTCCCGTAATAGCATGCGAGCGAAGACGCGGGGAAAAGCTAGTAGTGAATATGCGTTTCTGAGACTACCAAATACTTTCGTATAGATATTTCACACGTGCACACTTATCCTTTGAACAGTTATCCTTTTCATAAGCGGTGCAGCATTTTTGTTCAATTATTGTGAATATAACGTGACTCGTATATTTATAACTAGCTTTTCCCCGCGGCTTCGCTCGCATGGTATTACGGGAAATTACTGTAGCGCTTGCACTTATCAATTATCCCCCCCCCCACCCCACCCCCACCCCCTCCCGCATTCCATATATTCATTCCCTTACATTCAGTTTTCAAACATCTCGCCTACCACCTAAATTTCATAATGCTATAGCTCAAAGAAAAAAAGAATTACTTATTCAATTTTGTTCATTCGTTCGGAATGTATGCGCTTACAAACATTTCAGATGTTTATTTTTATTTAAATATTTGGAAGTTCGTTAATATAATAAAAAAAATACTCTTTCATTCAGTCTTTATAATCGTTACGAATTATATTTTTAATACAGGAACTCAAATCTGATATTTATTCCAAGCTTGTCCAAAAAAAAGACGAATTCTAATATTTAAATTTTCTGCAGTAGTAGCTGACCAGTAGACTGATTGCCTACCAGCATAGAGCCCAAAAATATATCAACATTGTTTCCATGGAAAAGATTTTTTTCTGACGTTAGCAAAAACTCGCTTTTGTTAGCGACAGAAAACATATAACAAATATAATATATAAATATTTATAATTTCATAACGCCAGAGCTTACCATCATGTACAACCTGTAGTCTGCGCATATAATTTAGCTTTATATTGGTGAAAGAATTATTAAAGTCTTTATATTGTGTTATGCGTGAAAAGGTCATAAACAAACTCGAGCAGTTTCGCATTTATAATATTAGTATGGAAAATATAATATATTAATATTTATAATTTCATAACGCCAGAGCTTACCATCATGTACAACCTGTAGTCTGCGCATATAATTTAGCTTTATATTGGTGAAAGAATTATTAAAGTCTTTATATTGTGCTATGCGTGAAAAGGTCATAAACAAACTCGAGCAGTTTCGCATTTATAATATTAGTATGGAAAATATAATATATTAATATTTATAATTTCATAACGCCAGAGCTTACCATCATGTACAACCTGTAGTCTGCGCATATAATTTAGCTTTATATTGGTGAAAGAATTATTAAAGTCTTTATATTGTGTTATGCGTGAAAAGGTCATAAACAAACTCGAGCAGTTTCGCATTTATAATATTAGTATGGAAAATATAATATATTAATATTTATAATTTCATAACGCCAGAGCTTACCATCATGTACAACCTGTAGTCTGCGCATATAATTTAGCTTTATATTGGTGAAAGAATTATTAAAGTCTTTATATTGTGTTATGCGTGAAAAGATCATAAACAAACTCGAGCAGTTTCGCATTTATAATATTAGTATAGATATTATCGGATGAACATCTTATTTCAGGTTTTCTAAACCTTCGAAAGGCAAATTTCTTCATTTGAAAGGCAATGCAGATGCAAATATTTTTTAATAAATACTTTCGGCTTTACAAATCCTACAGTTATTATTATATGCCGTGATTTTTTAAATACATAATTTTGAGATTCATAAAAATGTTCTTAAAATAAATAGGTAATCAGTTAAAAAACTATATATAAGAGACTTTTAGTTTTGGTAAAAATATCCCATTCTTAAATACTTAAATGCGCCATCCGATATCTGTGATTTCATTGTATTGCCTATAAATAACCGATCTCCGTGATGTTGTTCTCGAACGGAGTGAGATCAAAATTAAAAATAAATACAAACTCACAGATTATTCGCAGGTATCTAATTTGAGAAGTATCTACGATTATAATCTTAAAACGAGAATTTTAGATTTTTTATAACACTAGCGACATCTATCGGATTTACATGCGGACTTTGTGAAAGCTTCTAATGAAAATTTTATTTTCCTGGTGGAATTAAATCTCGCTTTCAGTACTTTGGAAAATTGCCATCGAAATTCATTATAGTGCAGTCTTCATTATTTTATTTTCTGTCTAGGTTCAAAGATGGCAGGGCTGTGCAGGTATTTTGTTTTCTTTTAAGGGAAGTTTGAGATATCATAGCAAAACAAGGAGCGTCCAGCCCTGCCGTTACTCTGGTAAACCATATTCCCTTATCTGACATTTTTTCCATCATCAAAGATAGATCCGTAATGTTTGGGCAGAGTATTGGCACATTGTTGGTCAATCCGCACAGCATCCCCCTTGACCACAATAGCACGGGCATGTGCCTAGCATGGTGGTCATCAACCATCAACCGTCAACCATCAGAGCAATGAATAAAGAAAAATTTAAAAAAAGATGAGAAGAAGGAATTGAGTGGAATTATTTTCCTCAGGGCCTCTTATAAGGGCGAATGTAAATATATATCTTTACAGAAAGCGTCACAGAGAAAGAACAGGTACTTGTAAAAATTACATCATAATTATAATTGTTTCTTTTCTAAATACATTTTCTTACACCGCCGTGACGGTTTTTGGAAAGAAATTCAGATAAAGAATTCTATTTTTTTACTAATGTAGTTTGCAATCGTTTTGCCGTGACATCTTTATGATGTCTATGACGTAATTTAATAATATATATTTTCATTGGTTACATTATTTGCAATTTTTACCTATACTTCTACTTAGAGTGAGAACCGGTAGAACAGTTCTATTTGCATGAAATTTGGAAGAAAGGGAATCTAAAAATTCATTTTTAACTTTAAGACGAATTAGAAAATTTTTCTGAGGTAAGCCATCAATTTAATAAAAAATATATCAAATTTGGTTAATAAATAATACAATAAAATTTTGTCGAATTTTAACAAAACAAAGGACATTATTTTTTCAAAATGTACCGAGAGGGTATGACCAAGGAAATTTAAGTCCTTCCAAGTTATAAGCTTACCAATTAATTAATTTAACAACTTATCTGATTACCGAATTATTAACTTACCAACTTGCACAATTCTAACATTACTTAACAGATTACTAACTTTCAAATTTTCTCGTTTACTAACTTACCAGACTTTCCAGAACTGAAGATACTCTCTATATGGCCCTGGTGTAAGACCAGTGGCGGACTAAGCCCGTCAGAGGCCTGGGCGGCAAAGCCGAGAGAAGATTTTACAAGCCTTTTTTCAGTTCACACGGGCCTCTGATCCTGGGGGGCCTCCAAATGCCCCCATGTTCCCTTAATCAAATCCTAAACAAGGTTTTAAGGCACCAGTACACTGAAAATAAATTAGTTTTTTTTTTTTTAATTTCATTTTCTGAAAGATGCTTTTGTTTATAATGCTCTCACTAAGGACGGGTTGTTTCAAAAAATTTGATGGATTCATCAAATATTTGATTTTCACGTTCTGTATAAGTTCTATTCAAGTTCTGTGATTATTTCAGTTTTGTGAAGCAGCTGTTCTATCACGATATAATAACAGAACTTGAATAGAACCTACACAGAACATGAAAATCAACTTCAAATATTTGATGAATCCATCAAATTTTTTGAAACAACCCATCCTAAATGTTTTAAGGAAATTCGTAAAATTGACGGAGATACAGCATTTTATATGAAACCGTTTTAAACAGTTTGTATGTTGAATTATCCTTCAGCTGAACGCGTTTTTCTCTAAACTTTTTGACGAGATAACGTCTTATAAATCGATGAGCGCCGGCTGCACTCATGAAAAAGCTTGACTCATTGTCACGTTCCGCCTGAGCCGAGCCTGCAAGCGAGAGCACGGAACAAGCGTTCGGCCTAAGCGTTCGGCTTGTGACGCATCTATCTCTCTTCCACTCCATCGTTATTATATGACGTTTTCACGTAAAATTATCGTCTGTAAACCGACTTTACAGACAACCAATTTTTTTTAATTTTTCGAAATTTCATTAAAAATGTTGGTGAGAGCATTCATAACTTTCTATCTTTCAGAAAATAAAGAAATTACTTTTTTTTTAATTGTGTAATCTAAAGCTTATTTCGGATTTGATCAAGGGGACATGGAGGTGTTCAGAGGCCTGGAGCGAGCCGCCCCTTCCGCCTCTACTTTAGTCCGCCACTGTGTAAGATCACCTTTCAGAACTGAAAAATTGCTTGAAATGGCTTTAGCCGTGTTTGATGACCAGATCTGAATAGCCAGAAGCTACACCGCCTTCCTCTTCCCAGTTAGTTCTCTTCATCGCTCCCTTCAGCCTCACAACTGTTAATGAGAAAATACACGGGCGTAGACAATAAAATTGCGGTATAACACATCAAACATAGTTTATTAAACAATCAATAAAGAACACCGAGACACGATACGACAAGTTAACTGTTAGTTGGGATTTACACTCACATTGGGGGCAAAACCTATCAACAACATCAATTATCTATGGTGATGAATAACATGTTAGGAGATATAATAATAACATGGTGAGATGGTTTAAATAATTTTTTGATTAATCATAATGTAATTTTGTAAAACAATTGACATGTTTTATAAGAATCAGTTGGAAGACATATTGATATAATAATGCTTGTGATCGCGTAATGAACCAATCCATACTTAATATTTTAAATGCGAAACTGCTCGAGTTTGTTTATGACCTTTTCACGCATAACACAATATAAAGACTTTAATAATTCTTTCACCAATAGAAAGCTAAATTATATGCGCAGACTACAGGTTGTATATGATGGTAAGCTCTGGCGTTATGAAATTATAAATATTAATATATTATATTTGTTATACGCTTTCTGTCACTAACAAAAGCGAGTTTTTGCTAACGTCAGAAAAAATCTTTTCCATGGAAACAATGTTGATGTATTTTTGGGCTCTATACTGGTAGGTACTCAGTCTATTGGTCAGCTACTACTACAGAAAATTCAAATATTAGAATTCGTTTTTTTTTTGGACAAGCTTGGATAAATTTCAGATGAGAGTTCCTATATTAAAAATATTATTCGTCACTATTATAAAGACTGAATGATAAAAAGAGTATTTTTTATTATATTTACGAACATCCAAATATTTTAATAAAAATAAACATCCGAACTGTTTGTAAGCGCATAAATTCCGAACGGATGAACAATATTGGAAAAGTAATTCTTTTTTTCTTTGAGCTATAGCATTATGAAATTTAGGTGGTAGGCGAGATGTTTGAAAACTGAATGTAAGGGAATGAATATATGGAATGCGGGAGGGGATGGGGGTGGGGGGGAAGATAATTGATAAGTGCAAGCGCTACAGTAATTTCCCGTAATACCATGCGAGCGAAGAAAATAACATAATAAGTTTGTTCATATCGCCAACTTAATTAGAAAATTACCTAAGTCCATTTTGGCCACTTACAAAAGAGACAAAATAACTGATTATTTTTTGACCACCTATTTAATTTAAATTTTTTGATTTTTATGTTTTAATTTGCGTACAAATGTATGATATATTTTTGTTGTTGTTGGAAGATAAAAAGTTATAGGTATATTTTATTTCTCCAGTGTTTTAGTACAAATTTAACCTGTTTTTATTTAGAGTATTATGAAGAGGGATGAAGATCAGATATGATTTTAGATTTTCACGGCTCAAAGTATTTTCGTTGTTTGTTTTTGAGGTGATATGCCGCGTTGCGCCACCCAGTGTCCATCATCAGGGTAGATGTGTGGTAGGAGAAAGAAGGAGGTAGCAAAACACGTCATAACACCCCAAAAACAAATACGAAAAAAAGGGATGAAGATGAGTGGAGATTTTTACGGCCAAAAGTATCATGGTGATTTATTTTTGGGGTATTATGCCGTGATGCTCTACCTTTTTAGACAATATTTCGGACAACATTTCAGTGTAATCGAAGATTTTGGTGAAATGTGTGCTTATATAATAATGTAGATGCATATCTAGCACGTAAAATCGGCCATCCTGACAAATCGGCAATTGCCAAGCGTTTAATTTGAATTTATTCCTGAAGTCCAGGGAACATCCTAAACGGATAAACCACGCCTAATTATGGAGGCAATTGAAATTCACAAAAATCGCTGCTAAGAGGGACGACGGGGCCATATATGCTCAACAGTTTTTGGTATCCGGTAACTGAAGGCTACATCAAAACTAATTGCAGAAAACCATTTTAAATTATACTGCTATACCAACTCTTCGAGAATTGGAGGTGGCAACATCATAAGTACACACTTCACCTCAATCTTTGAATATACATCTGCCCTGATGATGAACACTGTAATGCTATACGAAACGTTGGCTAAAGAACGGAAACAACACGATATAATACCCTAAAAATAAATCACTACAATGCCATGAAGAATTATAAAATCCATTAAAGATAAAGTTTACGAATCGCGAATAAATCATAATAATTTTTTTTGGTTGAATAACATTTTTAAATTTGTCAATTGTTAATTTAATTTTCTTACATTTATTTCCTATTATTTCTTTTGCATTCAACAAGATCTACTTAATAAAAAATTCATATAAAATACACAATTCATAAAATTCGCCAAAATAGATATAATAAATGGAATGTATCAAAAATAGTACCTACTTATTAAGTGTACTTTGTCATATTAATAGTCAACGAAAACAATCTGAAATTTATTGAATGTTTTTGATATATTATTATTTCTTATTCTTTATGTTAGTGTGTAGGTAAATATTTTAATATCAGAGTAAAATATAATTGATTTTTTTCATGTTCAATTTGTTTGCTTTCATAATCTTAGTCTCTTCGTAAATTTTGTGAACCCAGTTTTTCCGGCGAAATTTTAATATCACTTTTGCAATAATATTATACAAAAACTCAATAAAATATACAGATCTAAACGAATGATACTGATTTCTTTTATGATAAGGTTGGATAAATAAAATAATATTTAATTCGCAAAAACGCGCACTTAGAGCTAAATCACAACATCATTACAGGGAAACATATATACAGCATATTTTGATTTAGACATAGATATTTTATGGCTAATTTATCAGAATTAAAAATTTTGGCAACGTACAATTTTCGCATGTTTATATTTTAAAAAACAAGTAACCATATTACGTGACTGTTCAGAACGTAAGTGCTAATAACACATGTTCTGAATTCACTATTCGATGTATTTTCTACTTACAACAGTGTCGCAGAAGCCCTTTCCCTGTCCAACCAATACTCGAGCTCAATGACATCTATGGAAGGGGCTGCTGATGGTAGTCTGAAGCCTAACAGGCTATGCTTGTATCGGAACTGCAAGTGATAAATAACATACATATAATTCATATTTTAATCTTTCGAGCGATGGTTGTTTGCTTAGGATATTACCATTTTCCTCAGCAATTCAATGTCCTCGCCCGTGACGGTGAGGCCTGTAGTAATCCACCAGCGGTCCTGGAGTGGGTTCTGGCGTCAGTGCGGGCTCCGCGAACATTGCAGGTACCGTAGCTGCTGGGGGAGCTTCAGAGGTTGAGGGTCTTCCCATCGATGCAACTACTCCACTTGTTGCTGCTGTAGCCACCGGCCGGCTAATAGGTGAAACGGTTATCTGTGGTCTTCTGTTTTCCCGGGGAGGAGAAAGTCTTAGTGGTCGGGTTGGAATTGATTGATCTGCTGAACTCCCGGCTTTCTCAAATGATGGGGATTCTTCTTGCATGGGAGGTCTTATTGGTGCTGGCGGAAAGAATAACACCCCGGATCCGGCAGGTCTGTCAGATGCCGCGGGAGCTATTGCCACAACATTGTAGTGACGACGTGACCAGTTCCGCCTTTTGCCTCTATACATGTCATCGAACGCTGGGTTCGCCTTACTCATGTAGGGAGTGACTGTGTAGCGCATTGGCGACGTATCGTCTCGAGGTATTTGATACAAAGTCGCCTTTCTCCCAAGGTATAGGGTGAGACGCATTTTCCACGTTGATGAGTACCCCCCCTCCATACGGAGAATGTCTCCAGGGACTAGCGTCCTCCCGAGGTAATCCCAAACCGACATGTTTACACTGCCTGTCTCATCGGCGACCTTGACGCAACGTACTTCTCGCTTACTTTTGGTAATGGTAGGCGAACTGATTTCCAAAATAATAAATTTTATGTTGAGTCCTTTCATCCCGGGAGTCAGGTTGACTATTTTTGTCATTTCGTCGCTCATTTTAATTGGTTTCACTTATTCACTTGGAATATAAATATATTAACTGATTTTCAACAGATGGAGAAGTTTGCACTTTTAAATCAAGGCACGGTATGACAAACTGCAGTGTTGAATTGAGATTTGAACCGGGAGATGCACTTGATTGGCGATTGCGCAGTTTAATACCCATCCCCTGCGTTGTAGTATACTCCGCTCCCAAGATTTTACCCAAACCCTCAACAATTTTTTCATATAAAATGTCACTATTCGTGTACTACAGTAAAAATATCTTTTAAGTTTTTGGCGGAATCGCGGAATGAATGATTTTGATAGAAAAATTTGTAAGCTAATATGTTTTACAAGTTTTCAAGAGGTAATGAAAAACTATAAATAATATAAAATACTGAGCTTGAATGATGGTTTTTGTTGGATTTCTTTTTTGGATTTGGAATAGAATTTTTTTATTGTTTTTGATTGTTTTCTTGTTGATAAGCATTTCTATAAACCAGAAAAATAAATTTTAATGCAAACTAAGGAAAAATTCACGTGGTCTTACAGCAGAGTTAAGTAAGTAGTCAAATTAAAAAAAAAAAACAATTTGTGATAATAATGCAAACAATACAAAATCGTCGATTTCACCATTACTGCAAATTGATACAAGTCATTTTAAAAGACCAACCCATCGTGGCTGTATTAAAAAAATCTATACGTTATAAAACATTTTTTTTTACTATAATACATCTATTTTAAATTTTCAGGCCATCCCTCGGGCTGACTAGTAGCAAATTTCAGAGGAATGCGTGCGCGTGCGTGGATGATACCAAAATATAATATAATGCATTGTCATCGACACGAACCTATTTGCAGAGTTTCAGCTCGACCGGATATCAGGAATTGAGTTAATTTGCATTAATTAATTCACAAAATAGAAATAAAAATCAGAGTGTGCAATCCACACGCGGTAGAAGTGAAACTTTCAGAAAACAAAAGTAGACAACAGTGGGGAGGCTGCGTAGCACCGCACAAGGAGGAGACCGATTATATCATTATCTTGCAGGCTACTTTACGTTTCATCGAGTTTCAAATCACAACGATGCCGAAAAAGTTTTCACTTCAAAAACGTCCAGTGCGGAGTTTCATAAAAATAAATAAAGATTTTAATACATCAGATCTTTTTTTGAAACGGTTCACGATGAATTTACAGATTATAAATAACGCATAAAAAATAACACGAGAAAATTACACATACTGTTATCAATTTTAATGGATTTGTTAAAACCCTCTGTGCCTCCGTGTTTCCTACCTCCTCAAAATGGTAGGAGATTTCCTACCTCCTACAACATGGGTCTCTTCATTTTCACTCTTTCCTCTCCTCAGAACCACCTTCCATACAGCGTCCTCAAAGATGACATAGGCCTTGACGGAAATTATTTTCCTGAGGCCCTCCTGTTTGAAATTAATGTTGAAAAAACGCGACGTATTAATTCAAAACCAACTTCTTTATTCAACATGAAACTTACTTATATTAGAAAATAAAAAATCGTGTTTGAAAAATGTTCGTAATTTTAACGAGTGTAATTAATTTCTCCTCGTGTAATTTTCTCATGTGTGTTTTCATCCTGATAACATTATTGAATAACTAATACCAAATTCAGTAATATTTTTAATAATTAAAAAAAAATAACGTAAGACATGTACGTCTGAACGGACTATTCAGATGCCGGGGCCAGATCCGAACAGCTTTATTGATTGGGCTTCCTACGCGTGCACTTGTTGAACTAGATAGTCAGTAGATATAACAAACAAGGTTCTCCCGCTAGACAGACAAGGGGGTAATCATAGCCTCGACCCCCGGAGCCCCAGCCTATGAGCGCATCGCGCAGGCTCATTGACTTATCTGCATCGAAGTCATTGGTTTCGACCAAACGGCACGAACCAGGCGTATGAGGCAGCCTATCAACACACGCGTCATACCGTGAAGACGTGTGTGGAGGTCAATAAACGAGTATCGGTGCATAAAAGAACTCGCCACACCATCCTTTTTACACAACTAGTAATAATACAAACGCTGCAGCCAACTCAACATTCAATTCAATTCAATTGAACACAAATACCGATTTATTTTTTGATTCCCTCCCTCTATTTAAGAAAACCTTTCTAGCACACTGAATTTGCACACACATACACACATAACCCTCTCCTTCAATAATTTAGTAACTAAATTAATTTAGGTAAAATGTATAATTTATCACACAAAAACATTTATATAACAGCGACATGTCATTGGTACCAATTATTGTATTATTCTATAACTTTGTAACTATTTTCTACTACGTAATTATGTACTGTTTGTTTCTGCAAAATAAGTAAATAAGCAGTATTGGTACACTGATACCGAATTCATCGAACTCAAGAAGCCAATATCCACCCACATGTTGATTTTCAGACTTAATTGGATGATGACCGGCGGATGCCCGTCACCTGACGGAGGAGTTTCCGAAGGCAAAGCGATCGGGTTCAACAGAAGGCGTTGGAGTTTGAACTAGATTCTATGATACAATATTGGAGTTCAACGGAGCACAAAACTCGTCATCAGCAAAAGTTAAATTAAGAATTTTTACTATATAAGGCGTAAATTCAGTTGATAGCATTCCGTCAATTCATTCCGAAGTAAGTCATTTCATACGCCTCGGAAACGCTGGTAGCTACTGACTTCAGCATATTTATTTGGCAAAGCACCGCAAAGACCATCGGCTGATTCTTACACATGCCTACCGCGTACCGCTTCGCGGACACATGTCCAGTTTATTTTGTCGGGGTTGGTTTGCTTGTTTTTTTTTGTGGTCAAACCGCACAAACTGCTTCCAACTATTCGGAGACTGTAGCATCTCCAGTTTGCGCAAGTTCTGAAGGAGTGAAAAGGAGGCAGAGGCTGAAGGAAGTGGGGAACAGGAAGGTTGGAAAGTATTGGAGTCTTCAGGTTGCTAAACACGGCTATTGCTAATCTAACCAACGCTTTAATTCTGAATAGTCCGATGCGACTAGGGCGAAGCTTATTGTTTCTACCAGATGGTGCGAGTTGCGCATTGCTAGACTGACTCGTACCCTTGCCTCGCGCGATGTGGACGGAGGTTTGGGGTTTTCTCCGGTTGTCATGGAGTTACCATGGAGTTTATAAGTCTCGCTCAAGATCCGAATTGGGGGACGGTGCCACTACACTATAAAGAAAACGGTGGTGTGGGTCACCATGAGCGAGAAGCCTTATAGAAGCGGCCTCTAGTTGGATTCGTCGGGAGCACTGATTCGACAATTTCTAGAAACGTGATCCATATCAATTTAAAAGAAATCTCATGCTGAAAACTATAACAATTCACTTATTTATTTATCAAACTGGGCAACGCTCTTGATCTTTTCTAAAAAAAGCAGTATAAAAAAAAATCACTGAAACAAAAGTTACGACAAATTGAACTTACTTCGGGAACACAGAAACCCCCATAATACACTTCTACGGGTTTATCTCTTCAGTGTTTGTGGCCCACCCCGGGGTTTCTCTCTTCTGAGCTCCCATCGACTTCCGTCGGCTCCGGTCGACTTCTGTCGAATTCCGTCGGTTTCCATCAGCCTCATCGGTTCCTGTCAGTCTCCGCTGGTTTTGATCCTCTTCCTCTTCCCCAATCGTCTTCCCATCCAAGGCTGACATTGCCAGTTATCTTCCCTGGCGACATAGGTAACGACTCTAAAATATATGTATTCTTGAAACACCACAAGAGTAATATTTACGTCAATAATAATTTATAATCAGAACCATCAAAGATTTTGATTCAAAACGGAAGGAAAAGCTTCCATTTATCCATATA
Source organism: Glyphotaelius pellucidus (assembly GCA_936435175.1). NCBI lineage: Eukaryota > Metazoa > Arthropoda > Insecta > Trichoptera > Limnephilidae > Glyphotaelius > Glyphotaelius pellucidus. The sequence continues at coordinate 9,930,417 of OW386542.1, forward strand.
AGCGTTTTTTTTTTGAAGGAAGAGCCTCAATTTATCCAAAGCTTATTTTTTGTAGGAAAAGCTTCAATTTATCCATTGCGTATTTTTTTGTAGAAAAAGCTTCAATTTATATAAAACATATTTTTTATAGGTAAAGCTTCAATTTACACAAAGCATATTTTTTTGTAGGAAAGCTTCAATTTATCCAAAGCGTATTTTTATAGGAAAAGCTTCAATTTATCCAAAGCGTATCTTTTTGTAGGAAAGCTTCAATTTATCAATTGCGTATTTTTTTGTATGAAAAGCTTCAATTTATCCAAAGCGTATTTTTATAGGAAAAGCTTCAATTTATCCAAAGCGTATCTTTTTGTAGGAAAGCTTCAATTTATCAATTGCGTATTTTTTTGTATGAAAAGCTTCAATTTATCCAAAGCGTATTTTTTATAGGAAAAGCTTCAATTTATATAAAACATATTTTTTGTATTTATAATATAAACCGATGCGTAGAAAAGATTAATCGAAAATAGAGATTTAGCCGACCTTTCGCCTTATTTTTAATAAAGGTATTAACAAAATCTCAAATATTTCTAACTGAAAATTTAAGGAAGTTACTAAGTAATGAGCGAATCGTCTCCATGGGCGACCGGTCTCGAGTGAGGTTACTTACTTATTGTTCGTAGTCTCCATGAAACGGTTATTACATAGAAACTAATTTTATACTTTCATCATGCAACGTTTTTTGCCATAGAAACTAATTTTATACTTACATCATGCACGTTCTTTGCCACAGAAACTAATTTTATACTTACATCATGCACGATCTTTGCCATAGAAACTAATTTTATTCTTACATCATGCACGTTCTGTGCCATAAAAACTAATTTTAACTTTTATATATTTTTTTTTAATTAAAAGAGTGTGCGATTCACACGCGGTAGAAGTGAAATCTTCAGAAAACTAAAGTAGACAAGAGTGTGGAGACTACGAAGCAATTTTTTTATCAATGTGAAGAAGTTTTCCATATTTGTGCCGAATTCTAGTGCACCTTTTCCAGACGCGTTTTCTTCTTAGGAGTCGCTAGATGTTGCTTTCTTTTCTTTGGCCTGTTCATTTTGGAGTGGTTTGAAGATTAGATATTGATTTTACAAAAATAAAAAGTTTGTTTTTTTGGGATTCGTAGGATTCGACCCTTGGTTCGCTGAATGTCAGGCCACTAAGGTTCGTCAGGCGCTTTATACCACAAGGCCGAAGGAGGCTTGCGTGGGACCATGGAACTACCATACTCTTAGCGCGGGACCGTGTACCTATTTGTAACCGAGTACCTACCCGTGAAATAAATAAATATTTTATTGCTTTCTCATTCTCTCATAGATGGTTAAATCTCATAGATGTATGTGTTTGTCTCTTTTTAGTGTCGCTCGTTTCCGTTTCATCGAGTTTCTAATCACAACGGTGCCAAAGAAGTTTTCACTTAAAAATAATCATATGTGCAATTCACACACGGTAGAAATAAAACCTTCAGAAAACTAAACTTCGAAAGAATGAGACGAAAACAGAGTATCAGGAGTAGGATAATTGTAGGGTTTATTTATTATAATATTGTTATCAAGTTTTAAAATTATTAAACAGTTTTATTCTACGAAGCAGAGGACACCGATTAGTCTATCTCTTTCCCTCGCAGGCTAAATCTTATAGATGTATGTGGTGTGTCTTTTTTTAATTTTGCACGTTTCCATTGTTTCGAGTTTCAATCACAACGGTACTAAAGAAGTTTTCACTTCAAAATTACATTCCTGTAGATATAGCATTTTTGGTTATTTTGTCATGTGAGATTATTTCAGAAAAGTCTCATGGGTTACCTAGTTTATACAGTATTCCTCCATTTTTATCAGAGAAAAGTTATCCAAAGTCATTAAAACAATAGTTACAATTATAGTGGATAGCTTTGGATTCGGAAACACTTAACTAGTCCAATGAATTAATTTATATGAATTGAAAGCAGGCAGAAATACAATTATTCGTCAGTATATTCAATGTTTTATTCTTGGAGGAAATGGTTTTATCCAATCTGCGGAATAAAACGCAACAAAAAATAGTATTGGGATGACGGAACGAAGGTCAGAAAAGCAGGCTATTTCGATATCTTCTCTAAACACATAAACTATTATCTCGAGGATTGAAATGAGAGAGGTGCGTGTTTGTTTATCTTTTATCGACTAACCCACATTAGCCTGGCTCAAACTTATGCTGTTGGGTAAGCATTTCCGCCTTCATGAACGCGTCAATAATATTTATTTTACCTATAATGCAAGCTTACCTCAACAATACTGAAATGCTTTATTTTGTTTTTTGAAGTGAAACTTCTTTAGCACCGTTGTGATTTGAAACTCGGATGAAACGGAAATGGCACTAAAAAGAGACAAACACACACATCTATAGGATTTAGCCTATGAGAAAATGAAATAGAATAAAACCTTACTTACTTACAGTTCCTACAAAGCGTCAAGCTGCGCTCATTGGCCGCTTTGATTATGATCTCACTTTTCAAGGCTCCTGTTGGTTGAGATTGTTTGGTGAGGTTTCGCTTCTACCGCGTGTAAACTGCAATCGATTTTCAAAGTGAAACTTCTATAGCTCCGTTGTGATTTGAAACTCCGTGAAACGGAAGTTCGTCACTAAAGTTTATTATTTCACGGGTACTCGGTTCTAATATAATACGGTAAATCCTCGGTCTCACGTAAGCCTGACATAGCCCAGCGGCGTAAAGCGCGTAACGAATGTGGTGGCCAGACATTCAAGCGACCTGGGTTCGAATCCTATAAAATCAAAAAAAAAAACTTTTTTATTTTCGCAAAATCATTATCCAATCTTCAAACCACTTTAAAATAAACAGGCAAAAGAAAAGAAAGCTACATATAGCGACATTCTAGTTTCACTTCTAACGCGTGTGAATTGCACTCTGATTTTTAAAAATTATTTATTTATTTATTTATTTAACCGAGTGATGATGCAAAGGAAAGCTTAAGATGACCGCAGGACATTCTAACATTCCTTTGATATCCTTTATTTTTATTTTATTTTATTTGGAAAACCAAACATTATAATAATTTAGTTAAATAAGCTAACAGCTTTTACGGTGTTTTCATTTTCCGTGGAAAGGACATGACTCATCCACGTTTGGGAGCCACGATGTTCCAAATTATCTGATTCGCAATTTCTGGTGGAATGATTGACGGGTGTGAGGTGTGACGATGAATTGTGACGAGAGTGACGGGATGGACGTGCACGTGTGCGCGGCACGACGCCACGCGTCACGGCGGTGGCGGTGACGGAGCTCGGTCGGTGGAGGCGGGCGCTGCCCAGCGCTGGCGCTCGCGGTCCGGCCAGCGCCCAGCAGTGGCCGACTGCCGCGCGGCGCGTGTGCCGCCGTCATGGGGAACCACCATTCAGGGTCCAACTCGAGCCGTCGCCAGAGGAAAAATGTGCACTGGAAATCCGCAGGTACGATCGTTCCTTATTAAAATCCCCTTTCAATCGCCAGGAATGCAATCGCCAATGCGCTACGCTATATCGGGCTGAGGCAGAGGACGCCTTAGCTTATTTATAGAGACAGCGTCGCGGGAGTCTAGCGTCTCGCCCGCCGGCCAGTCTTCGCGATTACGATTGGACATACCTTTATTTTAATTTCATGATGGCATTATATCGTCATTAATATTAACCTGACTATCATTCCTCAATATTTAAATGTCGACTACGGACGAAGCTACAAGTGTTCGGGCACCTGAACACCATCGGTACTTGGACATCTTGCCTTTCAATTCTGCCTCGCTTGTTCTTTTCGTAATCTTATCACGTCAAACAGTATTATCGAGCCAAGAGTTTGAGTTGTCAAGGCGAACACAATCATTAGCTTTTCAGATCTTTCAGAGTATTATTATTTTCCCCAGTAGCGATATAAGCTGATTATTAACTACACTGTCAATCTACCGTGACACCCACTCTTATTTTTCAACAATGGACACATAAGTTTCACTAATTATTTTGTAGAAAACGATACTACTTAAATATTTTTGCAAACGCCGACAAATCTGTTGCATGTGAAATCAAAATCAAAAGTATGAGGTAAAAGTGAATGGTCGGTGATGGGGTTGATATTAGAAAAGTTGACCCTTTAAATTGGCCTGCGTATTGCCTGTATTCTTGTATCAGTAGTTTCCACAAAACGATTGATATGTCATTTTTTTGGCGTTAATTATCTCGACCAACATAATGACAGGGCTATTGTGCATAGTAAGACACTTATGAAAAACTTCATCGGTTCATCGTTCGATCAGGTGTAAAAAGCATCAAACTTGGGAAAAGTCAGACAAAACATGGATGCCGTAGTAGTTTGTTATTATTTTAACAAATCACTGCTTCTCTATTACATTCGTCATTTGTCGGCCTCCGTGGTCCCGAGGCAAGACTCTCGACTCACAATCCGAAGGTCGCGGGTTCGAACCCGGCGTGCGCAAATAAATTTTATTTGATTAATTTGTGTTATTTCACAATTTATTCATTTAAAATAATAAATAGTATATTTGCGGCACAGTTCCGGAGTGGAAGATACTATCAGTATCGCCCTGGTGTAAGACCACCATTCAGAATTGAAACGTCGCTTGAAATGGCTTTAGCCGTGTTTAGTGACCAGATCTGAATAGCCAGGTACTTCCCCACCTTCCTCTTCCCTATCTCCTTCCCCTCCCCACTACCTTCAGCCTCACAACATACCCCGATTGGGGATGCCATAGTCTCACTGGCTCCAGACGGGAGCAGTTGGAACTCTTGTGCGGTATTAAATATAAAAAAAAAAAAATTCCAACGGGAAAACTATACAGTGAAAATAACAGACAAATTCAGTGATACCAAAACAAGCATTTACGAGAAAGTTTCTGCCACTGAACTTGTTTGGGACAAATGTTCGGATTGAGGATGAAGAGGAGCTCTTTAATAGGTCCTTATGCTGTATATAGAGAACGTAAACATTGGAACAGTCGTGAGAAAGTATTTTTCTTTAATAGGTCCTTATGCTATATATAGAGAACGTAAACACTGGAACAGTCGTGAGAAAGTATTTTTCTTTAATAGGTCCTTATGCTATATATAGAGAACGTAAACATTGGAACAGTCGTGAGAAAGTATTTTTCTTTAATAGGTCCTTATGCTATATATAGAGAACGTAAACATTGGAACAGTCGTGAAAAAGTATTTTTCTTTCATGGAGCTAATCTAAAATTTCTCTTGAACCTGTGTTGATATTTTGATAAGGGGGACATCGTAAAACTTTCAGATTTTCCTAAATGAAAACGTTGGTACAGAAAATTCAGTGAGACATAGTACCAATTTGTCGTATTAATAACATGATGAGCACTTTTCATAATTTTGTCAAAATACTTCACAGATTTTTCAGTGGAAACAAGGAATGGTTATTATTTATTGCCGTTCCAAAAAATTTCAGAAACACTTAAAAAAATATCTGCAAAAGCTTTAATCGCAAAGTAAACATAGCAATGGGAACTGGGAAAGTTACGTCTTATAATATTTTCTGTACTGTGAAAGTTAATATAGTTTTTAAATAATCTTTTTACATAAATATTAAGTTAACATAGTTTTTAAATTACCTTTTTACATGTATATTAAGATAATATTGTTTTCAAATTATCGAGCAATTTGTAACTTGATTTGTGGCACCACGAAAGATTGGAAAACTGTATTTTCACTCGATGATGTAATTTACGACCATGTCTACTTTTAGAAGTTTTCCGTTACCTCGTTCAAGCTACGGTCTTGTCAGGGATAATACTTTCAAAGTATCGTAATAACATGTATTTTCATACACAATCAAGAACAAATCTGTGACCGACAGCGATTCAAAATCATTATCAGTTGCCAATATAAAATGTCATCATTATTTCTCACTACTTGGCGTTATGTCTAAGTCTAAACAGTTCTACATTGTCTTCTAAAGTTATAGAATGAATAATTTATAATTAATCATTATCAATGTTTGTACACATCATTGTTTGATGTCATCCAGGAAATCCAAATTGAATACATCGTCATTACATCTACCAAAGCTCAATCAAAGCTAATTCCAGTAAAGACTCAGCGGCTCTTGTGTTTTGTTGAGCGTAAATAGAATGTTGATGGTTCAGTGCTTCGCACGTTATGCAACATGGTGGTTAATTAGATACATGTTTTCTTCTGTACACATTACAATTTACGAAGATGTTCGTTTATTGCATGACATGAAAAGCACTTTTGAGGTTTATTTTTTAAAAACTCGTCATATAAACAAGATTGGTAGAAAATCTAATGAAACAATTTGAAAAGCTTGTTTATGTATACATATTAGGTACTTTGAAGTTGCCACTAACATTTTCGAACTCATGTTTGTATTATTAGACGTCATGCTAGAAATAAATTAATTGAAAACATCATTAGTGATCTGTTTCACATCGTGTACCAAATATTGATTTCAGAATGTCCAACCCCGCCTGGGAAACCGGAGCTGGTGCCAGCGGGCGGGCCGGAGGAAGGGGTGACCCTGCGCTGGGCGCCGCCCTTCAGGGATGGGGGCGCCACCTTGACGGGCTACCGCGTGGAGTGCAACCGCTTGGGCAGCGAAGCGTGGGTGCGCACGGCCCCGCCGCTCGTCGCGCGCCCCGAGCTGCTGCTCACGGGCCTGGAACCTGGCTACCACTACCAGTTCCGCGTCTCCGCCTGCAATCCCGTGGGCGTCTCCGCGCCCGGACAGATCTCCGACATCCTCACCGTATCGCTCGACAAGGCCCCCGTCTCCGTTGCCAAGTTCATCCGACCCCTGGTAGACGCCAGCTGTGTGGAGAACGACAAAGTAGAATTCAAAGTTTTCTTCGAAGGAGCTCCTCCGCCGACCATTTCATGGTTCAAGGACGGTTACGAGATATTTAGTAGCCGGCGAACGGCCATCTTGACGGAAGGCAATAGTAGCACACTGATATTCCACCAGACCTCCCTCAGCGACGAGGGAGAGATCAAGTGCACCGCTACCAACAGAGGCGGGCACGCCGTGAGCAGGGCGCGCTTGACGCTAAAGGCCGCTCCCAGGATCCGCCTGCCCCGCCAATACGAGGAAGGGCTCCTGTACGAGACCGACGAGACTATGTTTCTAAAGGTGGCCGTGGCTGGCAAGCCGGCTCCCTTCGTAGAGTGGAGGCACGATGGAAATCTTCTTTTGCCCACTGAAAGAATTGTCATATCCAATACCGACAAGTTTTCCACGTTGAGAATTGAAAACGCCCTTCGAGAAGACAGAGGGGAGTATCAAATAAACGCTAAAAATGCAGTAGGAGAAGATTCTGCCTCCTTTTTGGTGACGATCACAGCTCGACCAGACCCCCCCGTATCGGTCACGGTAACCCAGAATGAGGATAAATCAGTTACCTTGGCGTGGGTTTCTCCCAATGATGACGGAGGTTGTCAGGTCAGTAACTACGTTATAGATTACTACAGAACCGGCTGGAACTTTTGGTTAAAAGCCGGGACGAGTAGAACGTTAACGGCCACCCTGTTCGATTTGATAGAAGGATCCGAATATCGATTCCGCGTAAAAGCGGAAAGTCCCTACGGAATGAGCGAACCAAGCGAGGAGACGCGATCAATATTTATACCTGGCAAAGCGAGCTCCTCCTCCTATAATGACATAGATATGCTAAATGACGACGTACTGAACGAAAGTAATAAACGTGATTTCGAGACCCCACAAGCTGTGCCTAGAAGGAAGCGACACATATCCCCGATATTTGATGACGACACTGAAAATGTTAAGAAAATTACTTTGGAAATTCCAACAAACTTCACACCGAAAAAAAATAGAAATGTTGATACGAGCTTGGATCAACACAACATTTTAAAGAATTCCAATACCGAAAAGGTACCGCATTCATTAGACCTTGATAAAATGAAACATGGAAGCTCTGAGTTTATGTTGGTTCTGTACCCCGACAAAGAAAAATCCAATTCAGGTAAATACTATTACATTTCTACACGTGTTGCGTAATTTATTTCATCTTTCATTTATTGATAAACATTCTGTTTTATTGGAATATGACATTGCTATGTTTAATGCGACCTTAAAATGTGTAATATTTCTGTTCTGTAATATGCCTATATAATATTTATACACATTACAGTGTTGCTTGTACGTCTAGGCCGAGAAATATTTAAGTATGTTTTCGAAGAATTTTAATTAAGATATGGTATGAAAATTTCACGGCCAAAAGTACTATCGTGTTTGTTTATGTCAGCGTCACGTAAAGTATCCAAAACGTTGGCTAAAGAAAGGTAGCGAAACACGGAATAATACCCCAAAAATAAATCACGATGAAATTTTAATTGAGGTAATCTACTTAAAATTTTAAGTACTCGTAGATGCTGACTACGTCTAACGCGGATTTTATTTTTAATTAGAGTTTTTTTTTATTATTCCTGAAACTTTGTAAGTTTGCAAGTTTGCCCAGAAATCAGAATGACGATATGTATGGATATATGAATGATGCACACTTTACGCAGAGTTTGCCTGAGGATAAACGAACCGAAGGGAGTTAAAAATTCTAATATTTGTTTATTTGTTGCGTTAAAATAACAAGAGTATTTTTCGTGATAACCGAAAGAGTAGTTGAACTTTCGGTTCCACGACAAAGTGGCGTTTCAACACCCCTTTGAAAAGTCATTAAACTATTGAAAAAAAAGCGCTGACCTAACCTAAAGCAAACCTATTGAACCCAGTTTTTTTCATAATTTTTAATGACTTTTCAAAGGTGTGAAGAAGTGCCACCTTGTTGAGTTGTCCGGTTACCAAATTTTTGCTACTAGACAATATAATGTTTAATAAAATTTATTTATTAAAAAAGTAAAAAAAAATTATAATAATCTGGATATAATAATTAGGGAACATTTTATATTGTACATACAGCTTTTTCTATCAACTATACAGGGTGTTAAGGTGAGTTCTTGACTTACTTTAAACGGTGATTCCTGATATTATTTGTAGTAAAAAATGTAAACGAAATTTTGGGTTCCGGTGACTTTTCGATTGAACAAAAAAAAAATCTTCAAAATTTAACTTTTTTTTTCGATATGTCGTCATTGGTCACTCAGCCGAGTGACTAATCCCTAACGAATAAACAACCAACCCCTCACATTTGCCCCGAACTATCCAATGCCTACAAATTTTGAATGATTTTAATCGAAAGAAAAACACCTAAAATGTCACCGGAGACAAAAATTTATTTCAAATTTTTTTCTCCAAATATTGTCAGGAACCATTTTACTCCAAATATTGTCTAGTAAATAACGTCCCTTAACACATACAAAGGTTTTTTTCATTACAAATATATCGCACATCACATAGAAAAGTGTTGTAAGTCAAATTGAATTGAAAAGTGAAAACTTCTTTATCACCGTTGTGATTAAAAAACTCGATGATATGAAAAAGTGACACTAAAACGAGAAAAACACATACATCTATAGGGTTTAACTTGCGAGAGAATGCGATAGATTAATCGGTCTCCTCTTTGGACGGTGCTTCGTAGCCTATCGGTCTCCTCTTAATGCGGTGTCCTGTAGTCTTCCACTCTTGTCTACTTTAGTTTTCTGAAGGTTTCACTTCTACCGCGTGTGAATTGCACAAATTTTTAATTTTTTATTTTACATTTTATCTTTGAAAAGTAAAGTGGTTGTGATTATTTATACTCTGCAAAAACCCTTTTCGACCCCCTTGTTCATCATTCAATCATTCTTTTGTAAAATTAACTTTTTTGACTTACGACACTTTTCTACTGGTGTGCAATATATTATATTTTCACAGTTTAAAGGATGTTTCTAAATATCTTAGTCGTGGTATCGATTATGTTTTTAACCTTGTAGATGTAAACAAGAAAATGTGTTAGATTTTTTTTAATATTTCCTTATTTCACATTTGTCACAAGAGCGCCCCTATCTGTAGAGTATAAGAATTTTCAACCATTTTTATAACTGCTGTAAACCTATTTTATTGGGTTCAAACAATTTAACAAAAATAAAACAAAAAGGTTGGGTTGTTTCACAGCAATTCAAATGTAACATTGTCATCAAAGATTCTCGTTAAGTTCGTTTCAGCTTTTGAACAAATTGAAATCAGCGGAAGTCGACAAGTATTATGTTGTTAAGCTTGTCATCTTAATACAATTTAATAGAAAGCTGAAACCCGCGTAGAATCGGCATTTAATGGCGTTTAATGGTGCTGAATGGCCATTTGATGACCATGTTACATTAAATTACGTTTAAATTTCTGCGTAACAACCGGGCTTTCAGCTTCTTCAGAAAAAATGGACAAAGCGTTATCCCATCTGTGTAAAACCCGTTTTTATTTATAAACATTGCAAATTATTATTATATTTATTTATATTTTGCGTAACATGTGCGATTATAATTACAACTACACCAGTATATCAACTTGTTGTTCGATGGGGAATATATATATATATATATGTATATATTTGGTAGATTTTCTACCATTAATTATCACAATCACTAATCTACTAAAGGTACTACATTGTTTTATTAATTTCAGCTGCCTTAGAATTTTGTTAACTGGTATAATATCTACCCTTGAAAAGATAAATTAAAAGGCTAAAGCGCCAAAATGCTGGAAAGAAAAAATGGCTCAAGCGCCGTGCAACTTTTTTATTTTTATTTTTTTTATATTAACTCCACACAGGAGGCCCTGAGGAAAAAAAATTCCCTCAGGGCCTATGTCATCTTTGAAGATGCTGTGCGGAGGGTGTTTTTGAGGAGAGGAGGAAGTGAACATGAAGTGAACAAGTGAACATCTTGAAGAGACCCATGTTGTAGGAGGGAGGAAACACAGAGGCCGGCAAATCGTTCCACAGCCGAGCTGTTGAACTCAAGAACGAGTCGTAGAAACGACCCGTTCTCATGTGACTAATGTCAACCGTGTACAAATGTTGAGCGCGCGTTTGGCGTGTTTCCCGACTATGCACCGGTGCCGAGGGGATCAATGACGCTAGTTCCTCGGAGCATCTTCCATTGTAATACCGGTAGAACAAGGACAGCATTCCCACCTGGCGCCTGTGCTCTAAAGATTGCAATCCGTTTGTTAAATTAGGACAATCTATCAAACGGACCGCCCGTTTCTGCACAGAGTCAAGGGTTTTTTCAGGTATTTTGGGGCTCCAGACCAGAGGTGGCTGCCAAATTCAACCGTGGGGCGCACTTGCGATTTGTACAGGGTTAGCAGTACAAATATATATGCTATGGCTAGAGCCACTCTTCCTTTCCAGCTGCATGGTGCTTCAGCCATTTACCTTCTAGCATCGGTATGATAATGTTGCATTGTGTGTTGTACCCGCTCACTCTTGAGTAATAATATAATGCCATATGATTGGTCGATAGTCTCGAAACCTTTCTAAATAGGTGATTTTAATGGTAATTTGAAGAAAATAAAATCAGCGATGCTTTTTCATTACATTATTCTGAATTGTTTCAAAATGTCAGTATACTAGTCACAGCGAGATCTATGTTAGAGAATTGATAAAATCAATACAGGGATGCTTTTTCATTACATTATTCTGAATTGTTTCAAAATGTCAGCATACTGGTCCCAGCGAGAACATGTGATGTCATTATTCTGGAATGTTCTGTCTCTTTCGTTTTGATAGAAGGCGCGGTATGAGGAACAGGACAACCGTCGATGACGTGTGTGCGAGCTCTCGCTGGTATTGTTGCATATGTTGTCCATCATACGTACATAAATGTTTTTTGCCGCGAGATGAGAATTCATCACCTTATGCATTTCGTCTTCCCGTATTTATTGTGTAATTTTATGCTACTTTTAAAAAGAAAATCTTGTAAACGTATTTAAAATTTACCCAACTGATATTTACTGATAAACGTACTATTTTATATTTTACACAACAAGAGTTTATAATACATAAATGGTTCTTTATCTGTTGTCTATCACGTTTATAAGTAAGGCTATAGAAGTTTTGAGGCTGAATACTGACGTGAAAAGGTTCACTGCTTCAAAGCGTTGGAATCACAGATTAGATGGAAAATGGAATGGGGAATGGGAAAAAAAAGAAAAATCGTAATGAAAATAAATATTCCCTGAACATTTATTTTTATTGGGATTTATTATTCTTTACCACAAATCACTTAAATACCATATTTTCGATTTTTCATTACACAACTGATATCAACAATTTCTTATTATTTTTCTAAGCATAATGAAGCGATTTGAATCATTTATTCGCGTTGTGTATTTTATTTATTCTGAAATTCATTTATGAAATTTTGTTTGCAGAAAAAAGAAAATCGTTTCAGCTGGATTTGGAAGATGCCATGTCTCCCCCTCCCCTGTCTCTGTCTGCTCCAGAGTTGGGATATAACTTTTTTCCAATAAGACCATTAAGAAATTCTGTTAGTTCCACTGAACTTCTCCACGAACAGGCAATGAGTAGGTTTTATCAAGTAGTTGCTCTGAAGGAAGCGGAAAAGGTTAAAGCAAAAAAAGATTACATATCTTTACCCGCATCAGTAGAAATTAAAATCGATTCAATGGAGGATGAAGAAGATAAACTGAAAAGATATAGTGATAATACTCTCAACCAAAACATTTGCAATGATCGAACCAGTCACTTAAACACCGAGGCGTATGATGGTGAATACGTTTCAAATGAAAGCTTGAATAAAGACAAAAGTGAAGAAACGGGAAGCAATTTTGGAGATGACTACACGGCAAGTACCGTTTCCACGGGTGACAGTGATTTTACCGATTCCGATAGTTTGGATGAAGACGTCGATGGTTTGCGAAACAGAATTGAGGAAAATGCCACGTACCACCCTTTAAAAGAGACCACGTACAGAGGTGGCTCCCAATCTAGTCAAGCTGTAGAAGTGTTAACTAAACCTGCCCCCTTGCCAGATCCTAACTTTATACCAAAGCCAATATTGAAAAAGCGTGAACCTGTTGTACGTTCTTCTCCACATAAAGATCCTATAAGTTTAGAAAAAGCAGCCAAATACCCAGAGCCTCTGCTAAATAAAGTACCTCTATTCAAAAAGTTTGCAAAGTTTCCTTTAGAAAAACAAGGGTTTAACGATAAAAAGAAAAATAAAAAAGATATGAAGAAGCTTGAGAAAAATGATGAAACACCAATTCCACAATCAATACAAGAAAAACAACAACTGGAACCTATTCAAGATGAAGGCCGTACAGTGGCCGAGCACTATGGAAACCTCGTCAAAGAATACGGTAACAACAAGAGGCCTCAGCAACAACTGTATACAAATACTGACGATTTGAAAAAAGCTGCAGCTACTCAAAATAAAGTAATTGCAAAGGGTTCCAATGTTGGGAATAATAAGCAAGCTCCAGCCAAAACTGTAATAAAAAGAAATGTTGTTCCCCAAAAAAGTGTTCCCCAAAAAGCAGCTGCTCCACCAAAAGCATCTGCACCTAAAAAAGAAGAAACCAAACCACAAATCAAAACAAGCGATCCCCAAAAGCTCCCCACGTCTGCCAAACAGCCCGCACATATTGAAACTGTTTCAGTTTCTAAAAGTTTTTCAGAGTTGAATGCCGAGGCAGAAAGTAACGTGAAATCCGTCATAAACTACATCATTGATGTGTTCATGTTGCTCGTTGCCTTCTGGTTATACTTGTTCAAAGATGAACGGTTAGCCCTGCCCTTTTTGGGACTCACAATGTATCGTCAAGTGAATAGTGCGGTGCGAAAAAAGATTCCTTCATTGTTCACCAAAAAGCCTCCGACAGACTGATTTTTCCATTTCATTGATAAGCTTAGGGTTATATTTATTAATTTTATCTTCGGCAGTCGTTAGTCTTTTATATATATTATATTTTAAATTTTATTACAGTAAATGATGAAGCGTGTTTGCGACAGTTGTGTGCAAATCTGTAGATAATGCGAAATGTTGTGGAACGGCTACGCTGCCTTTTTCATACAAGTTTAAGTCCAAAATACCCAATCAAATAGAATAATATTTTTTTAAATCAAAAGGGGTAACAAATATCTAGAAAGGATATGTGCTATTTTATTTATTTTAGTTTTAATTTATAAAATAAAGGCAAGAATTCAATTTTTCATGATTTTAAAGGAAACTTTGGCAATCATTTCAGAGTTAATAATAATTATTAAAAAAAGCATTTTGATAGGCTTAAATTTAAATTGAACATGACAGATTAACGTTGGAACTTAACATTTGTCATAAATAAAAATTTCTACCCAAAAAACGCTGTTTATAAGTTGTTTTATTTATTTTTATTATATCAACCCAATAGAAAGAGTAAGATTATTTTTTTAATAATTACAATTAAAACAAATAAAAATGCCGCTATTGCCTCAAAAATCATTAAAAGTAATTCTTTAATTTAATTTAAAAGTAAAATAGCACACACATATACTAGATATTTGCTTTCGATAAAAAATATATTATTTAGTTTCTTTGGCGTCAAATTCAAATTTAAGTTTTGTGTGGAAAAGGCCTCACAGCCGTTCATCTTAAAGATATTGAAAATTTTTGTAGGTGGAATTTGAAATTACTCGAAGTCCTGAAACATCTTTAACATTGTCAAACACCAATTGTATTAAATAATAGAATCCAACGTAATTTTTGTGACGAGTCAGTAGCCGCAAATAACTTGAACCACTGACCACTGCAGAACTTAGACAGTGAGATATTGATGTATGACAACTTCAATTTTAACAATTTCTCGCGTTATATTCACTCAGTTTTATTTTCATATCTCAATTGAAGAAACGCCAAAAAAAAGTGTGTCCATTGTGAAATCCGATAACTTATTTTTCAGAACAAATTTATGTCTTTAAATTTGATGTCAAATACAGATATTTATTTCGCATTCATTAATCTGAAAGGATGTTTTTTTTCAAATTTTTTCCCAAAAACAGGACCACATTTTCAAATTACCCAAATACACATTTTTCCCATGTCGTTTTCATAATATACATTTAACAATACAACTACTTTATAATGTATAATAAATCTTTATAGAGGTTAACTTTACAATGGCTCTGCTATGTTTAGAAACAAATATTTCCTTTCCCTTGATATGTTCCCATTTCCTTATCCCTTTTGATCTAAACTCTATTCTGAACAAAAATCATTGAAAAAAATGTCTGATTTCATACAAGTGTATAATTAAAGGACTATGTAGGTACCAACTTTTATGATTTTTTTCTAAAATAATTGAATTATTATTAAGAAGGTATGTTCGATTATATTTATGTTGATTAACCTAGTTCCTTGCACTCCATGTTGTAATGTAATTAATTTCTTAACCTATTAAATTTGTACATGATTTAAAAAAAAAAGATTATTACTTATTTTAACCATTGTAAAGCTAATATATATTAAATTTGTAACAAATATATTAAGAAGATAAATATTCTACAAAAATAAATCTCCCTTTTCATTTTGTTAGTAAGTAAGTACTTATGTTTTTAATAAATAAAAATCACAAAAGATGTTAATCGAGGTTGCGTAATGTCACTTGTTGTTTATTTAATGTATCCATGGATAATTCTGTGCAAGCATTGAAAAAGAGGGGATTGGGCGAGAAATTGAGTAATCTGACAGTATGTCACATGATGATGATGCAGAGCGGATTTCTAAAGGTATAGTAGATCTACAGTATCTTGTATCCTAGATGAATGAAGTAGGTATGAGAATGGGGGTGTCCACTATCAACTTCCACCAAATGACAATTTCATATTTTCGAAAAAGTCACGAATAAGATTTTGAGTATGAACTTTATGTAATGAAAAATATTATGTGAAATTAATTGGTTTTATTATTTTATATATTTTGTAAATTAATTGTAAAAATCAATTAGAAAAAATATAAAATCTATCGTAATTAAAAAATATATCAAAGTACGCAATTCACATACAGTTAAAGTAAAACAATATGAAATATAAAATCTATTGTAATTATTGGAGCAGAAACTTGATAGTGGCGCCCCCTCTTGCCAGCGTTTTATAGGGAGCACGGAAGGGGGGGGAGGGTAAAATTTGAGAAGATTGAGTTATTGTTTGTTACCTGAGATTGAAGCGAAACGCTGATTAAACACATCTCTTTGAAATTTATCTAGCTATAACCAAGGAAGCTCCCATCTCAAAGTCTGAGCTTGCTATAGGTACGTGAAAAAAAAAAAAAAATGAACACGGACATAAATTTATAAATGTATTTTATATTTATACTTTCATATCGTCCAATTTAATGTAGATCTGAAAGTAATTGAATCTTTCAGTTCAATTTTTATTCACTTCCCGAATTACCGAAATATGCGAATTTTCGCACACATGATAAAAATATTACAATTCACACAATAACAAAAATTAACCAATATTAAAATTAACTTTGCTTTATCAGTAAGTGATATTCAACAACCCCGCCACCCCAAGTGGTTCCTATATTTGATGACTAAGCAGGGGTGCCCGAGTTCGTGGCGTGAGGTTTGTCTAGGTCTTGGCGACGAATCAATGTTTTTCCACCTATTGCATGGTGGGCCAGATTGGGAGAGACTAATTGGGGGAGACCTAACCTCTCCAGCCGGACTCTCTCGACCCACCCATCGCCTAGCACTGCAGTGGGAGGGATGGATTCCTACGTCTGATTCATATTGACATACCTTTTTGCTTCCCAGAACTTCCTCTCCTTCCTTTCCCTAAAAATATCCTCCACACAGCAACCTTAAAAGATGACACAGACCCTGAGTGATTATTTTTCCTCAGTGCCTCCTGTGTGGGCCTAACGTAAAAAATAAATAAAAACGAAACCTTCGTGCAGGAAATATGTTTATATTAAGAAATGTGCAGAAATAAACTACACTGATAACACATGAATCGGGCGGGGCTCTTTTAAAGAGCCACGCTAAAAGATGAAAGACAACATCTCAAAAAATTAAAATTGAGAAGAATTTCTGAAGCTTGAAAAAATACAAAGTGGAAGAGAGTGAGTATTTTTTATTCTGAAATTAAAAATCGAAGCCAATGACTGTATTTGATAGAACTCGAACACAAAAATTATTCTTGTCTCCATTCAAACAAAAAAAATCAGAGTGTGGGTGTGAAATCAAAATTCACACGCGGCAGAAGTGAAGCCTTGACAAGAATGGGGAGACTACAAAGCACCGCACAAAGAGGACACCACTTATTCTATCCCATTCTCTCGCAGGCTAAATCCCATAGATGTTATTATTATGTTTGTCTCTTTTAAGTGTGGCTATTTGTCGTTTCATCAAGTTTCAAATCACAACGGTGCTAAAGAAGTTTTCACTTAAAAATTTGTTTGCAGTTCATACGCAGTAGAAGTGAAACTTTCAGAAAACTAAAGTAGACAAGAGAATTCTACATAATTATGGGGAGGCTATGAAGCACCGCATTAAGAGGAGACCGATAAACTACAAAGCACCACAGTTTTTAATATTCTTAATACTGTTGTTTTAATTATATAGTTTTAATTTTTATAAAAGATTTTTTTTTATTAGTATTTTTTTATTCATATTTTTTTTTTTGGATGAAGTTTTCAATAATATTGTTTTAGAATACATTTATCAACCGTAGGTGTAATTTTGTACTTTTGCCGTCTCACATGTTTAGACATTAGCATACGGGGCAAGCCGGGCGAGTATTTCGTCATCAACTATGTTGAGACATCAGGTCAGAAAGTGTTAAAATTATGAAGTTAAAAATTTACATCCTCTAAAGATTTCCTAAGACTTCTTTACTTTGTAATCTGTAATATACTGATCAACCAGAAACCTATTTTAGTCACTGTCAGTGATACACAATGGGTAATTCAGTCACACGCCAGTGTTGCAATCATGCCATCTTCTCCTTCTTATAATATTTTGTTTTCTTTGTGTATTTCTAGCAGTAAAAATGTATACTGGTGAGCTGGTGACACAGAGTATATTGACATATATTGATACCGAAGAATTATAGAAAAACTAAAGGATTACATAATAATTAAGGTGTGAAAATCAAACATATCCATAATTAAGGTACTTTCTACATTTTATTATCTTCTACACAAATTACACCAAGTTTAACATTAGTGAAGAAATATTTATTTTAAAAATTAAAATCTATCAAATAAGTAGGTGTATTGGAAACGACATAAAATAATAATTTTTATGATTTCTGTTAGTACCTACCATATTGTAATGATAAACTAAAATAATTATAAATATTTTTTTTCAACCAGAACTTAAAGAAAGTGATCGTAATATGAATAAATATTAATACTGAGAGACAACTTGTCTTCTACATCACAGACACGTTAAAATAATATACTCAAGATTGTACGGCTCCATCGGTCATTATACTATAAGTACCATAGTACATGTATAGTCCCATGGCTCTATACACTGTAAGAATACCGTAAACACTGTAATACCAAAAACGTGTTAATGTAATTACATCATAAGTATTCAATAATGATTTTACAGTGAAGACAATCCTGATAATATATGCTTTGGTGAAATAACAACTAATAAGTTTCTAAGTAGGTTTTTGGAAGATGCATACATTTAATTAAATTTCTAAAAAATAAATTTACAAGATAAGTACATAATTTTTTTTATAATTTAGAAAAACAGATGTTTTTGAATTTCATCCAATAATCACTAAAATATAAGGATAGTCAAATCTTTAATTCTACCAAGAAAAAATTTTCTATACATTCGTTTTTCTACATAATTATGTAAATATAATATATTTTATTTGATGCAAAATAGAACTTTATCCAAAGCAAATAAACATTCTTCAATATTAGACTGAAAATAAATATATTTCCCAATTTTCATCAATCTGGCAATGAAACACAGTTTTATTATTTATTGTACATAAAAATCACAGTCAATTTTAAATATCTCACATTCAGTTCAGTATCATATTTTTTATAGAAATCATGAAACTGAAAAGAAAACACTTATTTAGCACACAGGTCCGTAATATGAAATATTGATACTGGGCAAAACAAAACCAACTTGTAAGAAAAACAAATGTATCTACATAAATTCAGATTACACGGTAACCACTGGAGCGCTTTTTGCCACAATATGGCACTATTTGAAATACCTCGGATTGCTTTGGTGCCAATTTTGGCAAATTTTTCCCTTGTTTGTAAGTAATTAAGTAGAAGTTTACGATTTTATAATTTTTTTTTTATAAATTAAATATGTGATAATCAACAATAGATAGGAGAATTCATTGGCTATATAGAACTATAATCAGTTTGTATGTCTCCATATTAAAATTCGGAGGAATGATTTTTTTAATGTGGGCGGAAAATATTAAAAAATAATCATCTTGAGCAATCGGAGGAAAAAGTTTTAAATTGCGCTGTCGCTCCAGTGGGTAAAGAGTTACATTTTGAATAAGAAAATGTTTTATTTTTTTTTCTGATTTAGAAAGTACAACATAATGACGGGAAGAATACTGATACCGAAAATATGCTTCACGCAAATATTGTAATATAAACAATTTTATTTGTAAGCTTTGTGCAATAGAGGAGAAATTTAAATAAAACATCTTTCATACGATAAATCTTTCACACAAGGAAAGTAAGTGAGCTATCAGAGTGAGTCTTGGTAGGGCAGAGTGTAATAGACTTCTATAACCCTTCTTTTCAGTAGTTTTGCCTCACAATGTTTAATCGTAGAGGCCACTGAAATGCCAACTTTACTAATAAATGGAAGAGAACAAATCTCATTCACACCACAATATAAATATTATTTACATACTTATAAGTCTTTCAACCCCCCAAGCAATCACACAATACTTGAAATAATACATATTCCGTCTACCCTTGTGTACCCCCCCTAATCTACGAAGCTTATCAGCTTCAATCCTAAATCCGAATAATTGGCACCAAACACAATATATGTATCACTAGAAGTGTACGATTATTTCACGTAATTTGCTTTTATATAAGTACATTAATCTATCCCCGTCACACGCAGAAAACAATACTGTTCAATTGAAGTTTAGTTTTCAATGTTTTGTAATAATGGGCTTTTGGCCATATTTTTTTTTATAATATACAATCATTAATAATAAAACATTATGTATTTTTTAAATGTACAGTAGAATGTATACATAAGGGTTGAGCTTAAAAGTAGATATGTTGAATGATCATTGAAAAATAAGATACACTCTGAGTGGAGGCGGGCTCATGAATGTGCGAGAGAATGTATCTTGTAAAGTCAACTCAATCCAACGAGTTGGGGGTTTGGAGTTTGGAATTAATTAGTCAATATTTAGAGTGCGAGCGCACTTAATCATTGAATCTGCACCATCGAAACAAATCAAGTCTCAACTATTATTTGAGCAGAGCCAGCCTTGCCAACATCACAATATGTATTTAAAATCTAATCTACACATTTAGAATATTTTATAACAAATAATGTTTTTAATAATAGTATGTATATCTTTTAATTTTATTAAGTCACATTCTTTAAATCCATCAACAACTCCCTCTCCCGACCTTTCTTACCACATTAATTCATAAGATATATCACTACAATAGGACAAAGTTTGTAATACGAGAATATTAGTATTATTATTACAATATATAAAGTACATATTATATGTTTAGTTATACATCCCTAATTTATATAAATTAATTAACAAACTGCAGACAATACTAATTTGGAAACAAAGGTAAATTCAAAACCATTAACTTTAGGACAGTCATTATAAATAATAACAAATGCATCTTGAGTGGTTTCTTGAAAATATATCCTTGCACGTTTGAAAAAGATTTCACAAAAATTGAATTGACAATGTCGTATGACTAAAATCTACAAAGCAGTAACATAATTATCTTAAATTATATTTGAGACATCCTAGTGGAGCATCTCTGTATCCTCATCAAATAAGTGTAAGTAGCTGCGCAACCCGTTAGACCGTTCCAAAGCTTTGAGTACATTACACTATGCTTATTTTGTTACATAAGTCTACATAGAATGACCATGACATTTCTAAATATTTTATCTTTCAAAGTAGTTCAGATGAGGTTAATAGTAATTTAACATGAATATTACTTACTAACTGCAAAGAAAGAAAATTTACAGAATGTGTTGAGAGTTTTGAGCTTTTCAAATTGTATACATAAGTGTGCACCAACACTTTGATTTAAATGAGCGTACGCAAGCTGCCATCTTTTAAAACTATTAATATTTAAAGAACAATCAATATTAATGTCTGTTCGATAGGCTTAGGATAACATCATAAATTTAAGTAAATTGCGGCCATAGGCCAAAAGCTAATCTATTCAATAAATAAAAAACAGATATTATAAGTTTTTCTCACTTTGGAGAATAACTACCATTTCATAAGAAGTTACTATATATACTCTTGAACATATTGAAAATTAATAAATAGCCCGTTGGAGTCAAATAGGTTTTCAAATCAATGTGTAATAACAATTTTTTTAATCATAATTTTAACATTTTTATCAGAAATATAATATTTTCTGGCCCCTTTTCTCGGATTGAAAATATAATCATTTGACGAAAATATGTTTTTATGTTGTTTTAAATATATTCTCTCTTCCGTAAAAACTATTTGAAAATATTTTTTTTGTTTAAGAAAATTGAATATATTCAGGTAGGTACGTGTTTTGTTTACAGCATTTCGTACATCACTCAAGTAAAAACTATTCCAATATCGTTGAAATTCTTTTTTTGTGTAATATAAAAAGTGAATATATAATAATAAATAATATGACGCTTAATGCCCAAATACATATCTTTATTTAATTATTTTCTAATGAATGTTTTATCAAAAATATTTGGTTGAATGGAAAATATTTGGATAAATCATTCAAATCCTTGACATCCAAACAAAAGAAACCTAAAGGAACGTATCAGCACACATACATTATTATAACATTAACATTGATATATTATTTCACTCAATAAATTTACAAGACATGATAGAAAAGCTCAATTAATCAGTACAGAAAATAATTTAGAATTTATTTTTAATACCTAATTGTAGTTTTTTTTTTATTTCACTGGAAATTAACATCATTTATATTTCGTTTGGTCATTAGACATTATTTGACAAAAATATATTAAATTTATAAATAGTAGCATTTAACATAAGAAGTGCCTTATGCTGGTGGGTTTTGGTCATAAATTTGGTTTTAAGTACCTACTGCATAATTAGGTCCGTATCATTAAATTTTCAGCAAAACTTCTTAATTGCAATTTTCAGCGCTCGAATCCTAAAATTTCCCGAACGCTTTGTGTTTACAGGGTTTAGAGATTTTATGACAATTTCTACTTTGCGAAATCACAAATTGGATTGTTATGGACTGCTTAAGTACAAAGCTTAAGTCACTTGAGTGCGCAGGTTAAGTTCACAGGCCACTGATTGTTAGGTATGGCTCTAAATAACTCAAATAATGTTGTAATTAGTTTGTCATACTTTATGTAAAAAACCAAGTTCTGATAATTTTTTGAGAACTTTGCTTACTTACTATATAACGTTTTTTTTCCACGTCTCAATCTAAAGGTTTTAAACTTTGCGTACCTGTAAGTAAAAATTACGTAATCACTTGAACCCCCCCACCCCCATCCCGGAAAGTCATTGTGTCTCTATTTTTTTTTACTTTTCCCAGTAACATTCAGAAATTAATTGCCATCTACCTTTTTAAATAGACACCGCCTGAATTCTCTCAGCAGTCTATCATTAAGCAATGCAAAACGGTAAAAAGACAGTACGAAAGCAAGAGTGACTTAAATAAATATTTATACATTATTATAGCTTTTTTCAGTAAAATACACCTTTTACAACCGCACTTGCAGGATTTTATTTGTAAAGTTTAGGTGATCCGAGGGGGTGAGGGTGTGTGATGAGTAATTACGTCGGAATTTGATTTTATTTAATGTCTTTAAAAAAAGTAACGGGATTTTGTTTTATTAAATGCAGATGATTACCGAATAGTTTTTCTAAGATATCTTAAAATAAAGAAAAGGTATGTGAAGTAAAAAATAACTTAGATATCGCACAAAACTCTCATTTCCTTCAGAACGAGAATGTTAATAGTTTTTGTTATAATATATTTTTTCTCTACCATCTTCCTTTCATAAGGCCCGTAATATATCACTCAACAATTTTTACTTTTTTTATAATGGTGATACAGCCTCCATCAAAGTCGTGGTTGTCATTTAACCAGGTAGCGTTGATTCCTCGTAGAAATCTGGCTCATCTTCAAGGTCCAATTCTGGTTGTTTCCCGTCCAACTGAAAAGGCAATAATAAGTTGTTACCAATATATAAAAGGAATATAAAACTAGGTTTTTTTATGACTATGGCATCCACAATTAGGGTATGTTGTGAGACTGAAGGTAGTGGGGAGAGGAATGAGATGGGGAAGAGATTCAATCCCATGACCTTCGGATTGACGCAACCTTGCGAGTCGAGAGCCTTATCCCCCGACCACTGAAGCTGATACGTGCTAATGTTTAAAAACTTTTCTGAATATATGTTTAAAATATCATTGTACAACTATGAAGTGTTTCATAAAAGTTCCACTTATTTAATTTGACTCATTAACAAATTTGCTGGAAAACAGAGTGATACAATACAAAATACACACCGTCACATGTTTTGACACTTGATACACTTGTGTTTTGTGAAGTGAAATCTGAAAAATTAAAATCGGTACCTAATAGAAAATGTAAACCTTGGGTGTAACCAAAGATATTGAAATATAAGAGATGTGCTATCCGCAATTTTTACTGAGTGGGACTGCATTTCCTGGCGTCGCCGATATTGTGTATGTTAACCCGTTGGCCACAAACGCCGGCAGCCTGCCGGCAGCCTGCCGGGTGTGCAACTCAGGTACTTACCAACAAACACCGGCGTGCCGCCGGGCTAGAGCAGGTCCGCCAAAAAACGGAAAACTAGCACGACAGTTACTTTTTTGAAAAAAAATTTAAATGCCGAACGATCTGTAGGTAATTAATCATTCATTTCGTAGAATTGACAATAAAGTGTTTCTTATGTTTTTTTCCTGATATTTGTGTTCCAAGTTTTGTATGCAGCCAGCCGCCATTTGATTTCTTCAAAATTGCGAGTGGTTCTAGGCTTTTGGCAGTGACCCTGCACGTTCCTGATTGCTTTGAGGACGATCATACCAAATTATTTTATTCGTTATTAGTATATATTTATGTAAAAAACCAAAATTATTAATGTTCGATTTATGAATATTATGTTTTTTTGTAACTTTATGAATAAAAATGTGAAAAAAAACTTCCGAAAAAAGAGAAGGTTATTTATTATCCGTAATAATATGTGTAAATAAGGTTATTTAGTATCCTTATTTACACATATTTTAATATTTTTAAAATTTTTATTTTGATGTTTTTCTTTACCTTAAACTAATATGTAAACAAATTAAAAGAAATTGATTCATTTGAATATATGGTTCAAAAGTTACAATAGATTTAGTACATCAATGCAGGTTTTCAATTTTTGGTACAAAATTAATTCAGTGGTGAAGGCCAATATTTTAGCTCATTAATTCTGTGGCCAATGGGTTAACCAATACTACTGCACACCTTCAAAAAGTCAACTAAATGAACGAATTCTTTCCGTATTCAAACTATATTGTTAGCCAATACTACTGCACGCCTTCAAATATCAACTAAATGAATTAATTCTTTCCGTATTCAAATTATGCTCATTAGGTAGTAATCCGCCGACGGTCGTGCAGACATTATAGCGTATCTCTTGTATTTCAATATCTTTCGGTGTGACACTGCTGAAACTATCAAGTATACAAGTTTTCGGATTGCAACACAAATTGACAGGTTCTAACCTGTCAATTTGTGTTTATACTACATACTACTACAATACAAAACTTGACTTCCATCTCCATTGTGTCATATTGCATCTCTGTCTAAAATGGTGATGGGCCAACTCGGAATGAAACCAACTCAGAACCATCTCAGATAAGTCATTTAGAGTGATAAAAAAATATATATTAAAAATGGGTTAAATAGGTTTTGTTAGGTTAGAGTTATCGGCTAATTTAAAATGATTTTTTTCATAGATTTAAATGACTTTTCAAGGAGGTGTTGAGTTGACATTATTCCCAGTTGACATGGAACCGTCTAAAATACACTAAACGATATCAATAGATGTTGGAAGTGTTAAGAATTGAATCTGTAATTATATTATGTATTATTATGTTTCTGCATTAGGCACATAAATGTATTTGTGATACTTACAGCATGAAGCTCCATAGGCGTGAAGATGTGTTTGAGTTGCCAACGGAGTGGAATCAACATGATGAGTAAGAATGGGAAAGCCAAGGAGAAGCTGGTGTACTTGATCCAGAACAACAACACCAAGCATCCCAGCTGGATTAAGGTGTAGATGTGCATCTTCCATGTTGGAACCTAAAACAGAATATATAAAATGATTACTTTACAAATAATTACTGCCGCATCTGCGCACAAAAAGCATTTTTTTTTAATAATTGCCAACCAATTACTTAAAATAGAATGATTGCTGATATGTATGAATTAAAAAAAAAAAAAATTTAAAAAAAAAAGAAAAAAAGTTTTACTGTATAGAATTACATGTAGAAATAATAAATCGTCATTTAAAAACGATTAAAACCGTAAGAGACTTAAACGCCTCGTTATTGGTTTAAGAATGCACTTTTGGGCCAAGTTGCTCTGCATAGACTCGCACAGTCCACGAAGCGGTTTACATGTTATTTCAAAATATTTCATGGTCTTTGGAAATCTTGAAAAAATTTCATTGAGATTTGTTGATTTCATGCCAACCTGAGCGGGATTGACCTTAAACTATAATAAGGAATAGATTCAACTTACCCTTTTGACATAAGCTACTGGTGGGTGGTGCTTCACTGGCACAACCATGAGAACTGCGCGCTCAAACATTTGTATTCCAGTCATTGAAGATATTCCCATGTACAAGAAGATTCCAAAAAGTACGGCCATAGGAACCAAGCTCAAGAGGAAGGCCATGGATACAGACGCACCCACCAGGATCGCTACAATCAGCGCACTGAGACGTTGCTCTGAAATAGAAGAAATGTATTTTAGAAGATATCAAAAAAACAATGGTTCTTTGCTAGTAAGACTACCAAATTAGTCTATCAGGCTTGGTATAAAGAAATATAACTACATAGTAGTTTCGTAAACATTAGACCTCGTATCAAAAAAAAGTAGGTTTCTAATTTTCTGTTATAATAAATCAAAATCAAAATTTCCTCCGAAATCTTAAGATTTATAAGTAAACCCAGGAGACCCAAGTTGTCCCAAAACATTGTATGCCGTTATAATAACAGGAGACCCAGACTGTCCCAGAGTGACCGTGTATTATTAAAAATTAAATATCTCTCTTCCTGTCATGCAAAAATTAGTGATATCTTTTATGTTAGAAAGTGAAACAAATAATGCTTCTAATTGCCCTAGGAATATACAAGCTATGTTGTTCAGATATTTTACAAACCCGATTATAGGTGACGGATTTATTTCGTGCCAATTTGTGACAACACACATTTAATTTTAAAATAAAATTGTATGAATGGGATTAAAAGTGACTGCTTTATTAAAAAAAATCATTAGAAAAGAAATCTGAAAATTTTAAGTTTATTCTATTTTAAGTACTTTGGGCCTTCACTCATGGAGAAACTGAAATGAAATCAGTTGTCAACGCAATTCGAAGTTTGTGAGCCGCTACCATGGCAACCTGTTAACAATGCAACTGCAACAAAACCAGCAGTTCTGGTGCGTTGACAACTGGTTTCCTTCGTTTCTCCATGAGCGAAGGCCCTAAGTCGAATATTTGTATGTATGTATTTTTAAGCCAATTTACATTTCTAATATCAAAATTTTAATATTTAGAAACAAAATTGTTGATTTCTAATAAACACATCGGAAAGATTATTTTATCTAGATTTTAGAACAATTTTTGTTTTTGGAAAAGGATTAAAAAATAATCAATTAAAATGAGCATTTAAAATGCATGGGAAGAACTGAGAATTTTTGCGTGCAAACCTTGACAGGCAAAAGTTTACAGATATTATTTTCATATTATTCGAAGAGTTAAATAGATTTTTGTTGCTACAATATTCGAACCAAAATTCATACGAACAAGTAATTTTTAGTTACCTTTGACTTCCACTATGTGAGGTTTGTCACCAGGAGCGTGTGTTACCGACATGATGGTCAGAGCGGAGACGTGGGAGAGCGAGCGCACTGTTGCCACACACACATAGGGAGCCCCAATCAGCCCGCAGACAATATTCAAGTACGATATCACCACAATGTCCAGGTGGAACCCTGACCCCTTCTTTAGGTTGCGTTCTGGCTTGTCCACAATCAACCTAATTAAAATCGGGATTCAACTCAATAAAAATGAAAAAAATTCTTAAACATATTTAGAAAAGAGTTTACTACCGAAATTTTAAAATGAACCAATGTGTACATTTCGCATTTATGGTTTTTCGCTTTGCTTTACAAAATATTTAACACTCGCTATTTTAAATAAATAAATAATAAACAGATTCGTTAAAAATTAAAAAACAATCGCCAATAAATTTTTTCGCTGTTAGATAGATATAACATATTTTATTTAAATGGAGTTAAAGTAAAGTATTTAAATACAATATGTATATAGTACTAACATAAAGTCACGCAAACACATTAAAAAAATTTCAAATTATTAGTTAAAAAAAAAGTTGTTTGTGATCTTCTCAGCAATCAATCTTACATATTTTTTTAAGAGAACTTGTTGGGATAATTTTTCGCAATGCAATAAATAAAATTGTAGTGACAAAAACAGAAAATTTTGTACAAAACAGTAAAAATACAGCACATTTGAAAAAAAACTATTATTAAGATATGTAACAATTCAATAAATTGATATAGATGGATTCAATGGAACTTAAAGATAGATGCAAATAAAATTATAAAAGAAACAAACCCACACGAAAATAAATTCCTTCAATATTTCCTTAGGAGTATGTAATTTTTAACAATGGGGTATTTAATTTAAAATTAGCTGGGAGATAAACTTTTAAGATAAAATTACATATTGAAGTAGAAAACACATGATGAACTAAGTGATGGCAACCCTGCGTATAACCATGCAAGGATGGCCTCATCTGTAGTAAATCTTCACAAATGCCCCACGAACTACGTAAGTTAAAATTAACAGGGTCAATATTGGTGTCGAAAGATCAATCTTGTGTTTACTGCATCAATAAGCCAAAAAACAAAGTAAGTTAATCAAAAGTAAAAATTATACGTAAAATATATGTGTTCTTACTCGGCAATGTGCGTTTCCATGAAAATAATTATGTACGCCATCAGAGCGGGTACGACTGCCGCAAACATTCCCCACACTGGGAACGGGTTTTCTGACGATCCGATGAAAGATACGAACCAATTCCTCTGTGTTGGGTCACTGGGGGTGAGGCCCTCCGGTACTTTTAGTTTCTCCGTGTATACCTGAGGTACCATGCTATCCAAAAACACCATGACGACAATGGCAATGGGTACTCCGAAATCTCCGAGTGCTCGACGTGCCTTGAATATAGAGAAAAGATATTATTATTATGTTATTGAAAAAATTGTTACAAAGAGAGTACCAGCATTCCTGCCTAATTCAAACGAAGAAGCCGAAATAAAAGACTCAAAAATCTTTGTCTCAAAAAAATCTTTTGATCTATGTTGGAAATAAACTATCAACTCGAAAATCTAATTGAGCATGATACCACTGTAAGATTCAGCAAGTTACAAACAATTCAAAAGGCTGGCCATATGGAAAAAATGTTAGATGACAAGATCCCAAAAATCATGACAAAGATTTTTCACAGTTTACATTATCTACCCAAAGAAGGCAGAGGAAGAGGTGAACTAAAAATTTGAGTTGGGTGGCAATGCCTTGAAAAAGGGACCAGGGCTTGTGTAGAACATTGTGGAGGATTGATCCCACATTGGACTGAATATATACAAGACGTATGTATGTGTTCCATTACAGGCGGCAGTTGGAAAATTTTTAAAAATCAATACCAATTCGAATTCTTCCTACATGACATAATGTATTTTATCGTACGCAACTGTTGTTGTGTAAATTGGTTTGTGTGCGCCTGGGCTAAGTGTGCTTTACAATATTCAATAAAAGTAAAGCAATCATTCTTACACTTCTTCCTAGGAATTTGCTGTTGCGGAATATGCGCAGGAAATATGCAATGATGAATGTTCCCAAGGTCAGTACGGTGCAGAATAAAGCAGTGTTGGGCTGCTTGGTTATATCGCCGCCATCCATATCGGCCCGCACTTCCTGTAGAATGGGTTCCAGCGAGGTGGTGTTCATGATGAGACTGCTAACAATGCTTCCAGGGTCATCCATCATCATCAGCCCATTGGTGCTATTGTCAACAGCAGCAGAAGGCGGTGTTATGCCGGAGAACAGCGCTGCGGTTGAGAGATTGTCCATGCAGTAGTCACTCATGATTGAATGGATTATGTAGACGGCATGGAGTTTGGTCAGGGCTTCAATTATGAAAATGGCGTTGATCAAAGAGGAGAAGATATCTTCAGTGAACCTGAAAAATAAAATTTCAGTATTAAAAACGTATTTAGAAAAATTGAACGATAGATTATAAAATTTGGGTTGTGAAAAACTAGTAAGCAAGAAAACTTGTAATAGAAGGCCACCTATTAACTTTAGGGTAGTCAAACTTTAATAAATTTCAATGTGAGTTTTTTCAAGACATTATTGTTTCTGTCCACATGTACATCCCTTCCTGAAAATGTTAATGGAAAATTCATTGTTAATATTATTTAGGAACTGAAACTTCATTTTGACTAAAAAACCCTCCTTCCTTAGTCTGAGCGCTCTTAAATGAAGTTTAATTAAAATAATTACAAACCTTGTAAATTGTTTTGCCAGCACGCTGCCTTCTACCATAGCCACAACAGTACTGATAATTGCAATCCAGAAACCAATGTAAAGTCTCATGGTCAAGAAATCTATTTCCATAGATCCGCATATCATCATTAAGCTCTGATCAAAGAGTAGCAATGGACCAGTCGCGCCGACAACCATCATAGGCTGGGCCGAAAGCAGAGCAAACAATATTCCTGTGATCGAAGTAGACAGCAATGTCTCTGAGGTTCCCATTAAGTTTCCAGTCTTATCGGCCATCAGTCCACCAAATGTGATGGCAGAGCACAATGCAGCAAAGTACATGAAAATAGCAGCTGCGAAACACTGTCCGTTGAAACCACTTGTAAAGTCACATATGTACATGGGGTAGCGGCGCTTGATGTCATTAATCACACCTGAAAAATTAAAATGGGAGTTATTGTTTGTTAAACGAATTGGTAAATTCTTTTCGCTACGAATATGATTCAATATTTTTACCTCCAAATAAGCGATTGGTTCTGGCCAAAGGATCGAATGGTAGTTGCTTCTTAAAGTCTTCTTTATCGGCTACAATAAACTCTTCCTTCAATTTTTCTTCAACTGGCTTTCGATCTTCAATAGCTCTCTTTTGCTTCAGAAGAGCGTCCCTTTTCCTCTTCATGATCATTTCAGATTTTGCCTTCAGTTCCTCAATGGGTAGTAGAGCCTGACTCTCCCAATTACCAGGTGGCAGGACAATTGAGTCGTCCAAGAACTCGTTAATAGCAGAGAGCAGATCTTTGCGACCTTCAGCTTTGTACGCTATTTGATGAAAGGAGTTGTTGGACATGAGAGTGGAAATGGACCGTCCTACTTCATGGTAATCTAAATCGGCAGTACTCGGTCCCAGCAGGACAAACATGAACCGTACTGGGATGGTCACCTCTGTGATGCTTGGCATGTATATTCCGTGCGCCAATCGCACAAATGCAATTGTTGGATGGTTTAGGAAGCCTACAGAACCAACCAGGACTGTGGTGGCTTCAGCTCCCTCTGGGATTCTCTTCAGAATGGTCTCATTATGAGCCCTCTTCAGATCTTCTTGTGATGTGCTCATGTAAGTCTCTTCTTTCATGTCGATTCTAGTGCTGCCATCTTCACCACGGTGGAAGCCCGGTGACCCGTTTGTTTCGCTTTCTGTGTGCATCGTTTTAGTCTTACTTTTCTCCTGCTCGGTGAGGTTCTGTAAAAATATGTAAAATTATAATTTACAGGAAAACCAAAGGTGAATTAAGTTTAATTATTAATATTTTATAATTATTTTTAAATACGAAATTGTATTTAACTTTGTAAATCAAATTTTCTCTCATAAAAAAGTCAAAGTTTTGTTATTGCAAATAGTAATTAAGGAAATGGGAATATGTATTTTTGTCAAATCTATTGGATAAAAAATTTATAAAATAAATTGAAGACAAATTATAATTGAAGAAAAAATAAAATTTTAATTTTAATTATAAATCAATAAATAAAATTGTAATTAAAGAAAAAATAAAAAAAGTCAAAGTTTTGTTATTGCAAACAGTAATTTTAAGGAAATGGAATTTTAAGGAAGGAATGGTTGAATCTATTGGATATACATATTATTGTAAAATTTTAATTAAAGATGAAACATATTAATTAAATAAAATAAGCATTCAGAATATAGTAATAATGGTGGTAGTGATTGAATCATTTTTTACAATAAATGAATAATGATTGTGGCCCCAAAATGTCTATATTTGAAACTTAGTATTCAATATTCTCACATAAATACTATCTTTAAGAAAATAAAATTGTGTTACATGCTTCTTAGCATAATGACGCGCTTTGTCTATAAATGATTTAAAAAAATATTTTTTTTTTGTATTAAAAAATTAAAAGCAAACTTAATGTACATGAAATAAAAGCATCGTTTAATTATTTAATATTTCTACCAATTCATTTGCAAAAAGATTAAACCTTTGCACAAATCATGCAGTGTGTGAAATGGGAAAGGGTGTTGATTAAGTGCGACAGAAAAACTTTAAAAACATTTCTTAAATCAAGTAAATTCAAACAACACTCAAAAGACAAAAGTATACATTTTAACTATTTTTAACTAAACAAAACCACTCCTTTAGATTTCATATTTTGTGGTTGGATTGGATTACATAATAATATTAAAATATAACCCACTTATAAGTAATAGAATGTTTAACCTTGAAATATGACAATATTAGGCGAATTCGAAACATATATTATAGTATCATGATTGATTTTTGGGTTATTATGCCGCATTGCTCTTCGTCCTTCTTTAGGCAACGTTTCGGACATTTTTAGTGTCCATCCTTAGAGTAGATGAAAAGATTGTGGCAAAGTGTGTTTACGAATTTAGAAGTGTTACCTTGTTGCACAAGGCTTTATAGCGAGATTAGTGATAAAATTTGAAAATAATCAATATATCTTATAATACACTTTGACCAGAAGATAAAATATGTGTCCATAAGGCAAACCAATGAATAAAAATGTTTGGACAAAGGAAATAGTATATTTTTAACTACAAAGCAAAAAATCAGTGTGCGGAAGAATTAAAAACTCTCGAATGGTGAACTCCATCATCATAAAATTTGCATAGCTTTTTCTGCCTGGATTTGCTGTTTCAAATAGTTGAAATGAAGATAAAAAGCTGAAAAATGGTTCAGTTAATTAAAAAAAAAAACAGACAAGAAAGCGACGTAAACTTTCAACTTAACCATTGTTGACAGTTTTGCTGCTTCAGCAAACATATTTTCTCTTTACCTTTAAATGAAAAATGACCTGTTGAAATTGATAAAATTTATGTTTTCCCAGGAAGTCATACTTTGGTGTGAAAAATGGAAAAAATGTTTCTTTGTTATATTGAATTACCATTGATTGATGATGCTTATTACTAAAGATTGTTCCACATTTAAGTCTTAGTAACTAACTAAGTAACCATCATATCATTTCGTGGTAGGGGTAAGCAGAGAGGATGGACCGCCACACTACTCAGTCTCAGCACGTACTCCTTGCTTTATTCCCATTCGTATATCGAATCTACTTACTCTTCTGTTATTGTGAACCAACTTAAGTATTTGATTCTTTTGATCATGTCATTTCTTCCTCGGGTGTCCCCACTTCTACTACTATTAACTTCCAAATCACATATTCTCCTTACACTCCTTTCTTCATTCATCCGCTTTACATACCGAATCCATCTAAGCGTTGCTTTTTTAATCTTAACCATTATGCTTACATCAGCCTTGCATTCTTTCTAGATCTCTTCATTTTTAACATGGCCTTACAAAGTTTTACCAAGCAAACGCCTCAGATATCGCATTTCTACAGCATTCAGCTTACTTTCATCCAGACTCTGCCAATTCCATGCCAAACATCTTAATGAAAACCCAGTAATAAAAACAACGGGTCAAATGGAAGACAAAAAACACAATCAGCATGCTGATAAAAAGGCAATTATCTGTAAGCTAAACCGGGACAAAAAACTACAAAATAAAACCTCTATGTTTACTACAATGGCTGAAAAATGAACATGTCTCAAATTGTCACCAAATTATGAAGAATAATATTCCATATTATAATATTATGATTCCATTTTCATAAGCTATTGTTTTGAAAGTAATAGTTCTTGGGCTAACTGGAGCAAAATATATCTTCATTCCAATGAGAAGAACCTTGAGATAATATTTTCATACAATTCAAACATTGCAAATATTGGATGCACTTCCGAGCAATGATGTCTTTTCAGGTGATAAACAATGTTTTTAAATTAATAGAATCATTTTTGTTATTGTTTTTGGGGTGTTATGCCGTGTTTCGCTACCTCCTTCTTTAGCCAACGTTTCGGACAGCGTTACAGTGTCCATCATCAGGGCAGATGAGTAAGTGATATTGGTGAGAGTGTTTACTTATGTGTGTCGAAGCGATACCGTGCTGCCAGCTCCATTTCTCTACGAGCTGGTGTTAGAAAAAATTCAGCATGGTTTTTTGCGTTTAGCTTTGGTGTAGCCGTCAATTACTGGATACCAAGAACTATTGAGCTTAGCTCCGTCGTCTCTGTTAATATTGATGGGGTTTTTATGGATTTCAATTGCCTCCGTAATTAGGCGTGCTCTGTAAGTTTTGGGTCTTCCCAGGACTTCAGGAACAAATCCAAAGTAATGGCCGGTTTCGATTAAGTGCTCGGCGATTGCCGATTTGTCGCCGATTTGTCGCCGAGCACTTAATCGAAACCGGCCATTACTTTGGATTTGTTCCTGAAGTCCTGGGAAGACCCAAAACTTACAGAGCACGCCTAATTACGGAGGCAATTGAAATCCATAAAAACCCCATCAATATTAACAGAGACGACGGAGCTAAGCTCAATAGTTCTTGGTATCCAGTAATTGACGGCTACACCAAAGCTAAACGCAAAAAACCATGCTGAATTTTTTCTAACACCAGCTCGTAGAGAAATGGAGCTGGCAGCACGGTATCGCTTCGACACACATAAGTAAACACTCTCACCAATATCATTTACTCATCTGCCCTGATGATGGACACTGTAACGCTGTCCGAAACGTTGGCTAAAGAAGGAGGTAGCGAAACACGGCATAACACCCCAAAAACAATAACAAAAATACTTTTTGGCCGTGAAAACCTAAAAACATACCTAATAGAATCATGATGAAAGTATTTCTCCATGTTGTAAAATCTCTATTTTTCTCATTGACGAGAGTTACAACTTTGCTCTTGGCAGGAGTATAATTTTATACTTTATGAGAATGCGGACTGGTAGGTATTGGGACCCCTTGCACGGTCGATCAATAAGGATTGTAACGATAACTTTTGGTAACTACTCATCGTTCCCTAGGACAATCGCAGATTACTAACGTACAAATAACAGTTGACATTGAATGTATTAAGAACACTTAGTAATTGTGAACTGTTATTACTCGTTGGCGATCTGCAGTCATGCTAGGGAACAATGAGAGGTTACCGAAAGTTATGATATAATCCTTATCAATTGACCGTGCTATTGGTCCTGGTGTTGGTTGATCGCTTTCGGGTAGCCATAGTAAAGTTTAATATGGTCTTTGAAATTTGTGGAAATATATTCAAAGAATAAGCTGAATGTTAATTGTGGAAGAAAACAAATTATGTTGAAGGAGTAAAGCTTAACATTGCGTGTGAGCTGTAAATGAAATGTAAAAAAATTAATTTAATTAGTAAGGTCGTCAATTTCACAGTTTATATGGTCCAAGAACAGATTGCTTTGAAAACAAGGGCGTCTATAATAAATAAAACCCGGGGTGATGCGGAAACTAAACACGAGGCAAGAGTCAGGCAGAGAATATGTGCAGTTACAATGATGTTCTCGCTGTGGCGGCGGCAGACTCGAGGGGGGGAGACGGGGCTGGTGGTAGAGCACACGGAGCAGCGACCCACGGCCACCGTGGAGCGCCGGCCCTTGGCGCCCGCATGCTCCCACATCCACTATACACACAGTATCCATACTATCACATCACGTCTAATATATTTGTTTTGTTATATTTAAGTTAACCCCTCAGAAATCGGGTGTATTTTGTCGAAAGGTCAAAATATTTCCGCTCTACAATAAAATCCAAATAAATAGAATATTTATGAACATATCCGAAAACTAAAAATTGTTTTTTAAATATGATGAAATACTTGTGGAGCTCAGTATCAAAGTGGGACATATGACACTTTTTCTAAAATGCATATTTTGATTGATTATGGTGGTATGTCTGATTCTCTTACTGAATAACTGAGAAAATCTATCGAAAACGGACAATTAATACAGGAAATCGCATGTTAAAGTTTGCACTTTGTTTCAAAAGCGGACACTTGCAACTCATGTTTGCAACAAACTCGGACATTCAATACAAAAGCTTCACACAAAAAGTGCCATGGCAGCTGTTATTTTGACAATCAGGCACTCAGGCACCAACCGCCGAATTTGATATTGGGTCGACAGTTTTAGGACGAAATTTAAGGTTTATCGAAGTTTTCCAGCTTAATATTGATCAAAATACCATAAAATGGAGATTAATAATGCTCGCAAGCGCGTAACAAACTCCGAAAATTAGAAACGAGCAAAAAACAAAGACGTTGAAGTAAATCACTTCTCTCGTTTTAGTATCAAAAGCGGACATAAGTATTTTTAAATTTAAAAATAAAAAAGTCAGATTATTAAATTATAGAATGTTATGTATGGCTTGTGATTCTTTACACGCAAGGACTATGCGGGTAGAAAAAAATATCAGATATTTCATACCGGCATATTCGAAACAAAAAACTCACTCTACTGAAAAATAATTCAAATGGCTTATGTCCTACTTTGATACTGACCTTCTCACTTTTACAAATGTCATTATTAGAAAAACATAATTTTTAAAGCATTAAAATTTTTAATACACACATAAAGTTTTAAAAATTGCATTTTATGACGTTTTTTCTATCTAAAATTACTGATAACAAAAAAAAAACCACAATTAAATCTTTTTACGCAAATGTTTTATAAATGTTATTATCACTTCACATTTTTGTCATTTCATAAAAAAATAAAAATTCCCAAAATTTTATACATTTTTCTCAAATTGTTATCGGAAACTTTGGTTTTGTAGAGGAACACATTTAGATATTTCTATTGTTGAATTCTAGATTTGAATATAAATCTTGGAGTTTTCTCTTTTTAATACCGCTAAGATCACATTTCTCACCATGACAGTAATAATAATAAAAAAAATAACTATTTATTCATCAATATACTTTTACAATTTTATAAAGTAAGGTGACAAAATTAAAAAAGAGGGTGCCATACTCGTAGATTACATTCCTGGACAAAACAACAATATTATTTGCACCATCTCTTTTATCAATGTGACGATAATAATAAGTTGTGGTAAGTAGAGATCCCAAAAATTTTCTGATTATAACAACGATATTGAGAGTCTCTTAGAATCCTAATATCTGCTGTGCTGTGTAAAATATAATTGCGTATCGCATAGCTTCTAGGTTCTGTATAAAAAAATTTAAGTACATCAACTTTATACTTCTATCACCTGTGTATGCACAATAAAGTCAATAAAAATTGTTGATTTGTTGGTTTTTGGCTTAAAATACATTATGGAATCACTACATAATAATTGAATAATAAAGAAACGCCTGATTGGTTTCATATAAATAATTGAAGAGCTTTTAAGAAAATTTCAGATGCTAAGAGTTACCTTTTAAATCACATAAAACGTTAAGATTTTAGTTTGGAGAAAGTGACAATAACCTTGAATGACCTTTCCAATAAATGTTTTAAAATTTACACAACAGAAAAAAAAGTATATTAGTAAGGACGTAAATGTATAATTTGCACAAATTCAATTTTGTATACATAAATTACAAACATAAATTTTTTTTCATTGTTTTGGAATTTTTTTTAAAATTATAAGTCTATTTTTTTTATTTTTTTTTTTTAAATTTTCTTTATTCATTTTTTTATTACAGGATTGTTTTACATGGTATTTCGACTACCATGCTAGGCAAATGCCCGTATTTACATGTATACATTATTTTTTCAGAAATTAATATTAAAATATTGAAGTCTTTGGTGTAGTATTTTTTTCAAAGAACATTGGAATAGTGTTTACGTTACTTTCAGCATTTCCCTGATTAATAACCAGCACTTAGAATAGTGATCTGAAAAGCCCGAATCGTTTATTTTACTTTCTCTCCACCAGAAAATATTCAATTGACTAGAATACTAGAGTAACAAAATTTATTTTTAAATTAACAAACCTCTGGGTCCTGGATACAATTGATTGCATTGAAGAAAAGATGAAGACACATATATTAATATTCAAAAATTTGATTGTGGTACCTACCACCTAGATAAAAAACAACATTTACAAATGGGAACACAGAAATGAGTAAATCAAGTGGTCGCTTTCATGGAAAGCCAGGTGGTTTTGGTACAGACTACTGTTTGCTTGCAAGTGCTTTAAATCATTATTACTTGACAAGTAACTAGTGGAGTGAATCAGCAATATACTTATTGTGTAGGCAGACAAGTAAACATAATAGTAGCCAATTGTACATACCTTCGTAAAAAGGGGTTATGTAGGTAACCTAAAGATGTTTCTCTAAAGTGATCAATATAATTATTGCAAATTGAGTAATTCACAACAATTATTAGTTGTTGATTGCACTTACAGTTAAATAAATTGTAATAAATTTTGATGGTTGTGGTTGAGATATATTATCATTACAGAATTCCTCCATAATTAAAATTGTGATTTTTAAGAATTCTCGAGAAGAGAAGATTAAGTTACTGCGTATGAACTTCAATATGGCAACTTTTTATGATTAGGGGGCTATACCTGTAGGCTGGTGTAGCTGCTGTGCTTCTTGACGAACCAGCCGCGGTCATGCTCGTTGACATGTTTGTGCCTCATCAGAAGTGATCGCATGACGGTGGCCTTGTCAGATTCAGAAATCAGCTCGTCAATTACCATCTGCTCAGTAATACTAGAAATAAGAAAAATATATGATGAATACAAACAAAATATAAATATGCAAGTAACTTCTTCGAAAAAATCTAATCTGGGAAATAAAGATTGATTCATTATCATAGTATCAGTATCATGTACCAGTTTGAGGAACAAACATGGATTTTCGATTTTTACCAAAATTGCCATCACAAAACGAGTAATGGCAAGAAATCTTGACGCGCCATATTGACCGTTCCTTTGTCGACCAAGGACCCTCCGTTTCGTGATATTATTTTGTAGGTAACTAAAAGTACTTTAAAAATTTGGGATTAAGCTTCTTTGCCAACCATTTCGAAAGAAAGAATTACAAAAATTATTAAGGCATATCAACATAAATAATATATAAACTTCTTGAAGTCAGAAAAGGGTAGAAGAAATACAGTTTCCTTCCAAAGAAGAGTCTCTCCATTTAAAATCACAAGCTACCTACTGTTTGTTATTGATATTGTAAATGGAAAGACAATGAATGCAATTTATAATGCAAATTACAGACAATAAATGAAAGTTTCCCCTAAGGAAAAAGAGTTTTTGGAAGACAACAAAAATAATAAATGGTGGTTTTATACATCGTAGCTATAGACTTTATTTAATAAGATCTCATAAATTAATATCTTTAAACTATTTCAGAATATTTTGTGCAAAGGCTGAAAAAATGGAAATATTTCAATATTTTCTCAAACTTTAGAGGTCTTGCGGAACCTTAGGATATTTTTTGATTTTTTTTTAAACTAAATTATTTTGATGTTTTAGATGCAAAGACAACTTTTTATAACTAGCGCTCAAGGAAATAAGAACTTTTTTTTTTCGCCATACAGTCGCGGCCCACACTAATGTGGAATTTCCCTTTTTTTCCGTTGGGGGATCAAAGGAATTAGAAGTTTTTTTTATAATATTTTGTTAAGAATGTCAAATAAATTGCCAATTCTGACTTTTGGACGATGAATGTGATAATAATGATTTCCCTCGGTCATCTTTGGGGAAGCTGTGTGGAGCGTCTTTTTAGGAAAGAAAGAAAAGAGAGAAAATTCTGGGAAGGAAAAAGGTATGAGGAATGGGAAAAAGGGGTAAAAAAATCTGAGGGTAAAAATCTGAGGGTCAAACGTGTGAATCCATCCCTCCTGCTGCGGCACAAGGCGATGGGTCGAGAGAGTCCGACTGAGAGTTAAAAATGGTCTCTTTCAACCAGTCTCCAGTAAGTGAGCATACGCATTTGCCGCCAAGACCTAGACACCCCTTGAACCTGGGCACCCCTGCTAAGTCACCAAACATAGCGCACCGTTTGGGGTGACCTATGGCAGTGTCAGTTATCCAAAAAATGATCCCGGAATTGAAAAAAATTATTCATATCAATGTAATACATCATTCAAGAAGAAAATAATTACCAATAAATCTAAACGAAACATGAAACAGAACAAGACAAAGAAAAATAAAATATGGGAAAAAATAATAAAATTGTTCATTTTGAATTTGACATACGAGATCAACAAAATTGACAGAAAAATATAGGTCAAAATGGCCGAGTTAGATCTTGGGTTCGACTGTTACCTTTTTATTTTTCTGTGTCTTGTTCTGTTTCTTGTTTAATTTATTAGTATTATTAGCGCATGGGCCACGAGGAGTGGAGGAGTCTTGTTCACCATGGAAATTGGAGTAGCGGCCACAATCATCAGCAATGAGGAACTGACTTGAGAAGAAGAAGCCATGTCAGTACTTACCGGTACGCTACTCCCGTGAGGTCCTTTTCATCAAGGTCCAGCAGCACCACTCCGGACTGCAGGCATCTGCGCAGGTTCAGCAGGGAGTGGAAGGAGAGGGAGGCCACGTGGGGTCGACCCCAGCGGTCCGATCCCTCCTCCAAATCCTCTTCATACTTGATCCATCTGGCCGTCTCTTTCCATTCTTTGTCGTCGCCGGTTCCAACAAGCTCGTCGAGTTGGACGAAAACCTGGAATATTTAATGATGGGGTTGAGCTTGGCAAGAAAACATTACCGTCAAAAAGATTCTAGATCAGAGTAAACCCGGTCGCCGAGAAATTTGTACAATAGGTGTTTTATCAAATTGTTGTCACTGTCGCTCTCATTCTCCTGAATATTGAGCGAAAGGGACAATTTATTGCACCTCATGCTGAAAACACCAAAATAAAATCGTCGAAATTGAGGTTTTGTTTTCCCCATTTTAAAGATTTTTTTAATAACTATATTAGAAGAAAATACTCTACTCGTAGGTCTATACTTTATGCTTTTAAAAAAAATAAACCAGCACAATTGGCATGTTCCGACTGACTTCTATATTTTGGTTTAAATTGCGTTCGCTTCAATGAATTAGTACAAATTTGACAATCATGTTGGCTGATTATTTAATTCTACACACTTGTAATGTCAACAAGTAGAATTATATAAAATACATATTTGGAATAGATTTGTAGATGAAGAAATTGACTAAGGTTAGCAGATGAGCAAAGTGCCATAAAATAATATTATTAGGTACATATACGAAAAAATATTGTCGGTGCCACAAAAATTTTAAAAACATAATTTAATAATTTTTTTAAAGCGTGAATTTTTTATTTGAAAGCCTTTATTTTGGATATAAAGATGGCGATTCAAACTCTGCTAAATTTCTGTATTTGCCAGGTTGGCAACCAATTTAACGAACATTGGTTTTAGTTTTCTGAAAGGGATGTGCCTACACATTATTTTTCGATATGTATTATTATCAATGGATATACCAAATGAATAGTTATATTTAGTGATTCGTGAAAGGAAAGCAGCTGTATCATATAGGATATTTTTTTTATTTTTACATACTTGAAGGGTTGGTTGGTTAAAATTACCACCAAGCAATAAGCCTGCATATAATATGAACTGTGTATGTTGTATTATAAGTTGTTTTATACGTTGTATTAAAAGTTGTTTTATGTGCTGTAAGTTGTATTATACAATGTTTTACAATTTGTATTAAAAGTTGTTTTATGTGCTGTAAGTTGTATTATACAATGTTTTACAATTTGTATCATAAGTTATATTATATGTCGTATTATAAGTTGTATCCTAAGTTGCAATATAAGGTGTATTATAATGTGTTTAGTAAGTTGCATTTAAGTTGTATTAAAAGTTGATTTATAAGTTGTATTATAACTTGTTATTAACATAATTATATCGGGGTCCTGAAAACCTTCCACATAAAGCTTTTTGTAATAATTATTATGTATGCATGCAAATAAAAAAATAATACTTACAGCATGAGGACTGTGGTCGTACATCTTGCGGATTGTAGTTGGGGTCAATAGAGTTTGCAGGTTGTCGTTTCCGCCCTTGCGACCGATTCGCACGAATGCTGTTCCGGAAAGAGGCTGGAATGGAAGTTAAAAAATGTTTTATATTTTAATACAATTGTATAAAATAGATCCAATTTATATAACATATGTAAATTTTAGGAAACAAATAAATTAAAAATAATACACACATAATTAATTATAGAAAACTCAGACAAACATCAATTTTCCCAAATCTAAAGTGTAAAAAAACAACAATAGGGCAATTGAATTATAAATATCTTGGAGTAAAGTTATTTAATATATTACTAGAAATTATCAGAAATATAAATAACAATTTTAAAAATGTCAAATTTCACCTTAAAAAACACACTGAAAAAATAAACTGAAAACTTTAACATATAAATAAATAAAAAAAAAACATAATAACACATCCCCCATACACACAAACCTCTTTACATCTCATATATATAATATGTGAAATTATTACTATGTACATTTAAACTTTTTTTTATAAATGACGTAACTTTATTTTTTTGTAGACATA
This sequence comes from Glyphotaelius pellucidus, assembly GCA_936435175.1. Taxonomy (NCBI): domain Eukaryota; kingdom Metazoa; phylum Arthropoda; class Insecta; order Trichoptera; family Limnephilidae; genus Glyphotaelius; species Glyphotaelius pellucidus. The sequence continues at coordinate 9,972,849 of OW386542.1, forward strand.
CATACAAACCCCCCATACACACAAACCTCTTTACATCTCATATATATATAATATGTGAAATTATTACTATGTACATTTAAACTTTTTTTTATAAATGACGTAACTTTATTTTTTTGTAGACATATTAAAAAATATATATTAATATTTATTGTAAAACGTAAGAACATTTTAAAACCAACTAAAGTACCTACAACAAAAAGTGCCGTTTCGTTAAAATTATTATTAGGTACTTACTTCAAAATAAGTCCCAGTAATCTGAAAGTTAGCACAATACACATTAATGGTAGCACGTGCAGCGTGATTAATTTATTTACCATTTACTACTATTTATGTTAACATATCATTTTGATGTTGTTAACATGATATGTTAATTTGTTTTCATGTTAAGCGAGGCATCCTCCGACCGCGAACATGAATATTTGCTTACACATTTGCTTGAACATTGTCACGGTCGGAGGAGACCCTCCTTAATCTGCGTGTTTGGTTTATTTTTCTTAAATATAAACTTTTGGTTTGTAAAAATGGCTATTATTGAAAGTTCCCTTTCTTCAAAGCTTTCAATATCTTTTTTTTTCAGTTTTTCAGGATGGGAAACAAAACTTCATCTTGCTAATCAGGCATACCTTATAGATTTAAATATTTGTTTTGCGTTGTTGGTTCTCAGCAAAGATATTGAAATATAAGATGGGATGGGACTGTGTTCCCTGGTGTTGCTGATATTGTTAACCAATACTACCGTACACCTTCAAAAAATCAACTAAATAAACGAATTCTTTCCGTATTCAAACCATATTGTTAACCAATACTACTGCACACCTTAAAAAATTAACTATTTTCCATATCAAACTATTCCCATTCGGTTGCAATCCCGCATAGCATATTTCGTGTATGTGATAATCTTTTATCTTTGGTTCTCAGTGACTGGAAACGGATTAAGTCGTTATTGAAATAAAAGGGGCCTAATTTGACGTGGCAAGTAGGTCGTTTTGCATAAAAAGGTCAAGTATTATAAAAATGTAAAAGTGAATCTAAATCAAATAATGACAGAAATAGATTCAGCGCCCTCAAACTAGCATATTTTAAAAATTATTTTATTTTTTAACAACTGCTCCTCAACCGTCTGGAGCCAGTGAGACATACTCAATTGGGGTATTTTGTGAGGGGACGGAGATGGGAAGAGGAAGGTGGGGATGTTTCTGGCTAATCATATTTATTTGATTAAATGAAGACATTATGAGCGAAACTCAATCGAAAATCTGGAAACAGAAAAATCAGAAAAAGATATTGGCACCTCTGGGACCCAGGACCCCCCTACTTTCCGGGTTGGGCGCTTTTATCCACTGAGCTAAGGTGTCGATATCCAATTCGGTCACTTTTAACTGTACCATACTTCGACTAAGAACCACCCATATTATCTTCATTTTTCTTAACGCATATTTTTATTGGCTGCCATCTTTATGAAAAATGCCAATATCTTTTTCTGATTTTTCTGTTTCCAGATTTTCGATTGAATTTCGCTCATAATGTCTTCATTTAATTAAATATTACAGTTTGAGGTTTTACTCATAAAGTTAAAATAATAAATAATCATATTTATTTGGTTACCAAACACGGAAAAAGAAAACCAACGTTTCAGTTCTGATTGGTCGTACGAACAACGTACGAAATTATCTATGTACCCATCATTTTCGACAAATTTGAAGAAAGTGAACATTGAATTATAACCCTAAGAAAGTAACATAATAATTAGGACATGATAAATATTACATTCGATCGGCTTTTTAAGTGAGAAAATTACGCTTTTTAAAATTCATTACATTACATTACACGGTCAATTTTTGGAGTATTTTTCGCCAGTCATGCTAGGGGTGTCTATTATGGAAAACGATGTGAAATTAATGTATCAAAAATATAACTTCATACTTTAAAACTATTGCGCTATCAGTCTTGGATTCATTCCTTATTTCTACATTTTTAACACGTTCATACAAGGGTTAACTGGGTTTTCCAATAGGAGGTGTTATTTTGAATAGCCCGCGAATGGATTGCGCTATCGAGAGATGATTAATGATTTTTTATGGCCGGAATTGGATGGTATTGATCAGGACAACGTTTACTTTCAACAAGACGGCGCTACGTGCCACACAAGCAACGAAACCATTGATATTTTACGGGAAAAGTTTCGGACCGTGTTATCTCTCGAAGAGGTGATCACAATTGGCCACCGAGATCTTGTGATTTAATACCTCGCGACTTCTTCCTTTGGGCCATGTGAAAGAGAAGGTCTACGCCAACAGCCCAGCGTCGATTCAAGGCCTAGACATAGGGCAGCCACTTTGCGATTTGGTTATGGAAAATTTCATGAAAAGGATGTGGTCCTGTAAGCGTGGTCGTGGTGGTCATTTGCCTGATGTTATTTTCCGCTATTAACGGCGTACCTTCCTCTTTATAATGAAATAAACATCCGATCACTTATATTAAAAAAATTGCATTTTTCTTTGAATATCAAAATAACACCTCTTATTGGAAAACCCTGTACAAAGGATAACTGACACGTAACTGCATCCTTAGTGTTCTTATTTCTACAGCATTAAGTGTATTTTCATCCTTTCTCTGTCAGTTCCATTTTTGCGAAGAATGACATGAGACAAAGTTCGTAGAAAAATGACATGGCACAAAATTGTCCAAATATAATTGATGATAATCCAATTATGATTAATGATTATATTTCAAGTGCGGCACGGAAAAGTCGTCAGGCACAAACGAAGTTCTCAAGAATTTGTTAATACACGGTTGTTTTAAATTTGTTAATACACGGTTGTTTTAAATTTGTTAATACACGGTTGTTTTAAATTTGTTAATACACGGTTGTTTTAAATTTGTTAATACACGGTTGTTTTAAATTTGTTAATACACGGTTGTTTTAAATTTTTTGCATTAGCCCCCCACGGGAGGCCTGAGGAAAATAATTTCCCTCAGGGCCTAGATCATCTTTGAGGATGCTGTCCGGAGTCTTTTTAGTTAACGACAAATTCGGACGACGGTCTCTTCAAGACCTATGTCTATGGACCTATGTTTCAGGGTGGAAACACAGAGCGACAAATCGCTTGCTGAGGATTGGTTTGTACAATGTCCACAAAAACTCGTATTGAAAAATAAAAGTTTTTGAGTTTCAAAAAAATCATATTTTTGTTTCCTTTATTTCAAACTAATTGTTATAAATATTTTTTTTAAAATACAGCCTAAAAAAACCTAAAAATACAGGAGCACAAACCAATCCTCAGCAAGCGAAATGTCAACCATGTATGTACAGTTTGTCAAATAAGAGTAGAAAACATAGGAGTGCGCCACTGTTGATCAAATGACAATACTAAACATTCAGCTCATGGTGTTAATGTGAAGCTAGGTAATCTACATTTTTATAAAATATTAAAAAGTAAAAGTAAACGACTGGTCAGTGGTTGAGTGGGCATCGCGTTTGGGTCCCACCCGGGCGTCCCGTGTTCGATTCCTCGGCTGTTCTGTGGTGGTAGTAGGAGATTTTCAAACATTGTTGGGTTATTCGTGACCCGGAAATGTTTGTCTTTCTTTAAAAAAAAAAAAAAAGTGAAAAAAATGTTTTTTCATTGCAAATACCAAATGATTGCAAAATTAGAATTGCATATAGGTATATTATTATTGTACCTTTGCAATTTTGTGTTAACATAATGAAGAATAACGATAACAATAACGATAATAAAATATAAAGCACAGTTTAGAATTTGCTCACATTTATTTATTACTAGTTTAAGTACCTAGCGTTGCCCGGGCTTTAGATCGTGTCTCTAATTTTAGATCTGAATATATTTAATTCACTCAGATCTAAAAGTAGTGTAAGTAAACTCACCATTAGTGGTTCTTCCTTTTTAACTACTGTTAAATTCAAATTTATTTTAAATTAAATCGAAGCAAATCACTCTGTAAAACACCGTAATCAAATTTATGTCATTATCAACAACAGTGCTTCTTTGATTTCATTTTTTTTTCTGTAAGAACAAAAGAATGTTTTTTTTTTTTTTTTTAATTCTATTTACCGTGGTCTTCATATTTAGTGTCATTGCGCTTTAAAATAATATTTGACAGTTAATTTGGTGTTGCCAGTCTAAAAAATTTAATATTTTCTACTCTATTTGACAGACCTAATGTTGGGCTCGCGATTGGCGTGTTTCCCGACTATGCGTAGATGCCGAAGGGATCAATGCAGCTAGTTACTTAGAGCATCATTGTAATACCGGTAGGACAAGGACAGTATACCCCACATGACACCTGTGCTCTAAATAATGCAATCCATTTGTTAAGATAGGGCAGTCTATCAAACGGACCGCCCGTTTCCGCACAGAGTCAAGGGTTTTTCAGATATTTTGGGGTTCCAGACCAGAGAAGGCCGCCATATTCGATGGTAGGGCTCATTTGCGATTTGTACAAAAATTTTGTACAATTTGTTGTTGTGTATTATTAAAATATTTGCGGGCCATGTACAGTACGCCCAGCTTCTAATAGGCTAACTTCTGGTTTCAAAGGTGCCCCCGTGACTGAGCTGTCCACTTGAGTTATTCCAAGCATATTAATTTATTCTGCCTCCACAAATTATTATCCATAGTTAGTTGTTATTCTCCACAAATTGATGTTGCGTATGGTCAGTATTTACACAATTTATTGAAAAATAACAAGTGTTAATTCTCAGCGGTTGTCGCTACGTTACGCCATATAAAGCGCAAAGTGTACCTAATTTTATCATCTGTCAATAATTCTACGCTCATTTAAAGTTTCAAAATAGAATTCTGCAAAGATTGGAGGCCGAATACCAGATGAATTTGGATACCTAATAATCATTCTGTCAATAAATTTAAATTATGTACCTCCGGAATCGTTTTTAAAATAGACCGCCAAAGTAAAAATACGTCAAACCGAGATATTGGTCTAAAAGTTTAGCGTCTTCATGTGTACCTTTTTTTTTCTTTACTTATTTATTCAAGAAATAAAGTAATATATAAAAAAAACACAAAACTGGTTTTAATTTAATAAGGAGTCTATGCGCGAGTCTGTTTATAGAATCATTTAAATGTGCCGAATTGTGATATTACAGTAAGAATGTAGATAACACAAAGCAACAAGATTTCCACCACATTTACCACAGTACGATTACAACCCCCCCCCCCTCCCCCGCCCCGTTAAAATGTGGCTCTCTGATATAATATTTGTTATCCTTTTTCTGCTTCTCTGACAAATTGGATCTTCTCACTTGAAAGTTTGCCGACCCCTGCACCAGGCCATTCTTGTATCGAAATGTGCAGCTTTACAATTATGAAAATAAAAAAAAAATATATACCTACAAACTTAATAACACAGATAATAAAAATAAACCTACAAAAGAAGCACTAATTACAGTTATTCAAACATTCATTACAGTTGGGCATTACGTTTATAGTTGGCAACCATAACGTTCTATTGTGAACTAAATATATGTACAAGGTATTATGGTGGCTTATCAGATAATCAGATGCATTCATAGGGTGACCATACCGACACTGGCATGAGATATAGCATGAATAATAAATTATTAACAAAAAATAAATAAAAATAACTAAATAAAAATATGTAAATAATAACAGGTAAGTTAAAATAAGTAAATAAAAATAAGAAATATGTCATAGTGAGTAAATAAATATAAGTAAATTAAGTAGAAAATGTATAATATAATTATGAGTAAATAAAAATAAACAATTTCGTAATAAATTCGAAAGTTAAGTGAATAATAATAAGTACATTAAGTAGATAATAATAACAATAAGTAAATTAAAAAGTATGTATAAAAAAATAATAAACAAGGAAAGTAATTATGGATTGTATCGAATATTATTATAATTATTCAAATGAATGTTTTTACTATCGAAATATTATGTATAGTAAATGAATGTACGTATAGATACAAACATGCAAAGATAATACATAAACCTTTATGTATGTTTTTATAATCTATACTTACATTCATTTATACTATACGCATTTGTATATATAATGACAATAATAATAAATCAATTTATTAGGAAAAAATCAACCCATTAAAGTTTTTTTTTTAACTATAATACATCTATTTTCAAATGTCTTTTAAAACAAACATGGTTTGAAATTTTTTTTATTTAACTAAGGATATAACCACCCTTCCCAAAAATTGACTAAAATAAGCAAACACCGCTAACGGCGATAACACCTGAGCCAAATCCCAAATGGATGGACCAAGATTTATTTCGTTTATTAATTGCGCTGCATTTTTAAACATATATATTTTGTATCATTGAAGAAGAAGATAACACTTTTAAATCTAAATGAAAATATGAAAGAAAACAAGACACAGAAAAACAGAAAAAGACAATGGTCGCAACTGGGACTCGAACCCAGACCTCTCGTCTAACCGGGACGGCGCGTTTTCCAATTTCGCTATTGCCACCTTCTGTCAAACCGTCATATTTGTCAATCTCATATTTCAAAATATTTAGAATCATTAAAATTATCTTCAACTAGTTCTTTTTCCATATTATAGGCAACTACTCTTTTTATTGGAAACAATCATTCAAAGAATTGGTTTGTAACCTGAATAGCGTCTCGGATAAATGTATCCAAATTTATTCATATGGAACTATTGACTTTATGAAAGTCTAAATGAATATTCAATTTTTTACGAGAAAAACTCTCTTTTTATAACTTTTGAAGGTTATTCCCATCAACGTAATATATCATTGAAGAAGAAGATAACACTTTTAAATCTAAATGAAAATATGAAAGAAAACAAGACACAGAAAAACAGAAAAAGACAATGGTCGCAACTGGTTAGCCGTCCCGGTTAGACGAGAGGTCTGGGTTCGAGTCCCAGTTGCGACCATTGTCTTTTTCTGTTTTTCTGTGTCTTGTTTTCTTTCATATTTTCATTTAGATTTAAAAGTGTTATCTTCTTCTTCAATGATATATTACGTTGATGGGAATAACCTTCAAAAGTTATAAAAAGAGAGTTTTTCTCGTAAAAAATTGAATATTCATTTAGACTTTCATAAAGTCAATAGTTCCATATGAATAAATTTGGATACATTTATCCGAGACGCTATTCAGGTTACAAACCAATTCTTTGAATGATTGTTTCCAATAAAAAGAGTAGTTGCCTATAATATGGAAAAAGAACTAGTTGAAGATAATATTAATGATTCTAAATATTTTGAAATATGAGATTGACAAATATGACGGTTTGACAGAAGGTGGCAATAGCGAAATTGGAAAACGCGCCGTCCCGGTTAGACGAGAGGTCTGGGTTCGAGTCCCAGTTGCGACCATTGTCTTTTTCTGTTTTTCTGTGTCTTGTTTTCTTTCATATTTTCATTTAGATTTAAAAGTGTTATCTTCTTCTTCAATGATATATTACGTTGATGGGAATAACCTTCAAAAGTTATAAAAAGAGAGTTTTTCTCGTAAAAAATTGAATATATATTTTGTGTTATATGTTTTGCCTTTGTAAGTAGTCAACATGAATACAATTCTCTCATCTGGAACCCACGCAATACAAAATATTGAAATAGTACAAAATAAATTCTTAAGTTTTATAAATTTTAAAATGGGTACTCAAGCAATTATGTTGAACTACAACACTCTTTTAAATGATTCGGAAGGATTTTCACTGACTTGGTATTTTTATATGAAATATTAAATGATGTGGTTGATATTGATTGATTGGATAGTTGATATTGATTGAATTGCTTGCGTTGATATTTTTCGGATTCCACTACGTATTATATTTCGAGATTTATTTCAGTGTTGAAATTCCGGGACTAACTACCATACGTATTCCTTTTTGCCCAGATAACAAATTAAGGGAAATAATTACACCAATTCAATGGACACCTTCAATATGTCAATAAACAATACAACATATTGCTACTGAAGTAGTTCTGTTATGTTCAATAATTACTGTATAATTTTTATTATCCATATGTGAAAGCCCCTAAAAAGAGCGTTAATAAATAAATAAATACAATAAAAAACGAAATCGAAACTCAAATAGATGTATTCAAAAGAGCCTTATTGAGATCTAAATGTAAGAATAAAAATATATAATCATTAAAGTTAGATCTTCAAGTCATCAATGGCACCATCCAAAAGAATTTAGTCTTTTCAATCAATAATATAGATTAAAAAAAACTATTTCATTATATAATATTGTGAATACAAAGGTTATTTATCTATAACATATTATACATGTATGTTAATAATCGAACCTATAAAACATGTCATTCCACTTTAATCAAATATTTTTAAAATTCTCGAAACGGAAGGTGTTCGTTCAACTCACGTTTGAGTTTTGGCATACGTGCAACGTGCGCCAGTTCAAAAATAGTAATATTGATTCAATAAGTTAATGAAATTGTAACGTGCGTAAACAGTTGCTATCACCTGATTCCACGTACGTACCGACCTTTTATAAATTAATAACGTGCAGGAAAAGATTATCGAATCAAATAATCATAATTACTATGTATATTTACACACATTATTTCGTAAACACGGACTATTCATCAGTTAAGGATTAAATCACGATTTCGTAACGAAGTTCTTGAACACGTTAGATTACGTTTTTTGGAAGTACATCCTACTTCAATCATGCTATTATGAAATGATTTCTTTGCATTTTTAGTTTTTCAATTAGAGATGTCACCACTACCATATGTATTCATTTTTGTCATTTTAAAAACATTACAAAATAAAAATTTCAAAGCGTTTTTTAAGGAGAAAAATATTAATATTAGATAAGCAGATTGAAGCAACTTAAACATCAATGGAGTACAATTTGGATTTTGTCCGAGGCCCATATTTTAAATAAATCCGACGAATTCGTAAATAAAATATTTTTTGGATGTCCACGGGATGAAAAATGTATTTGATTAGTAAAAACAATAACTAAAAATTATTTATTTACCTGAAGCGCTATCAGAAATTTGTAAATCTCTTTCCAAGTACAACATTGTACATAGTAAGGACCAGATTTTATTTTTCTATACGATGAATTAGTAACTTCCCCAGTTATTCCTTTGAGAACACCGCCTGAACTTACCCCAGGACAATTAGTTTATTTTATTTTATTTAATTATTTAAACGCCCGTAGGGTTTTTACATGTAGCAAAAGTACGTGTTTTTGACAAAATACAGAAAATATAAGAAACAAAATGTAGGTTACATAAAATATAAGAGTTGACACAAAGTACGTAACATAGAATGTAAGTTAAGTAAAAATAGAGATAAAAATAGATTATGAAGTAGGTAGAAAGAGTTCGTTTGAAGTTTGTCAAATTCAAATTATCGTCAAATACATCCATATTGTTTAAATATTTGTTACCAAGTATATGTAAATACTGGATTGGAGAATGCAAACTATAGTTGGAATAAGATGAACGTATATTGAATTTTTTTATTAATTTATCTTAAAAATGGTACACATTGTAGTATTTCTGATCTTCCATTAAAAGCGTTTGCTTGTGGATGGAACATAAAATGTTAATATTTGCCTAGTCGTTCGTGTAGGTACACGAAGATTTATTAATTGCAGGAGTTTACAACAATCGAATTTAGAGTTGAATAATTTTAATAAAAAGGTAAGGTCGTTTATTTTTCGTTCGTTTTCTAGAGTTGGAAAATTTAAAATATTCATTAAGAATTTGTTCATAATTCATTTGTGTAGTATATTTGCGGTACATTCCAGAATGTAAGGCAGTATATTTGCTGTAGGTACATTCCAGAATGTAAGATACTCTCAGTGTGGCCTTAGTGACCATCATTCAGAATTGAAAAAAAAATCAGAGTGTGCAATTCGCACGCAGTAGAAGTGAAACTTTCAGAAAACTAAAGTAGACAAGAGTGGGGGGACTAGCACTTTATTTTATCTAAAGCACTTTTTTTGTCAATGTGAAGGATGACTTTTCTATATTTTTGTCGTCGAATTCCAGTGCACTTTTTCCTACGCATTCGGTCATCTTAATAATACTTGTGGTTTCTTCTTCGGAGTTTCTTCTAGATGTCGTTTTCTTTTGCCTGTTAATTAAGAGTGGCTTGAAGATTGGAAATTAATTTTACAAAAATAAAAATTTATATATATTTTTTGGATTTCGTAGGATTCGACCCCTGGTCGGCTGAGATTCATCAGGCGCTTTATACCACTACACTAAAAGGGGACTTGAAATAGACCGTGGATTTATCGTATTACATTTTAATCAAATACCCGTGAATAAAATAAATATTTTATTGCTATCTTATTCTCTCGCTGAGTTCTATAGATGTATATGTTTGTTTCTTTTTAGTATCGCTCGCTTCCGTTTCATCCAGGTTCAAATCACAACGTTGCTAAAGAAATTTTCATTTAAAAAATTCAAGTAAATATAAATAACCAAAGAAAGGATTTGTGATGGTTACATTTTTCCTCCGAAGGCATCGCGAGTTTTTATATAATTATTTATTACCTAAATATTGTTATAAAAATAACTATCATAAATTTAGTAAAATATCACACTGAAATTCTTTTAAATTTGTCAAGTTACGAGCCATGAAACGCTGTCAAGTATTTTAAAGCCGCTAAAATCCAACACTTCAAAAATGAATTGCCTGTCCTATATTGCCTATCCTATATATCTTCCCATAGTTTTTGGGTTCGCCCGTAAAAGAAATTTTTTTAAAGTAAAGCAGCGTCTTCAATTACTCTTCTTTCAATAACCCTTCCAGCATTCCATCTCTCATACACATACTTCCCAAACATTCAAACTCATCCGCTTGCTCCAAGTATTCGTCATTACAAGTATAAAATGTTAACAAAAGTAGGGAAATGCAATGTAATTACCCTCTGGATCTTGGGTCTGCGCAGGCCGCGGGGGTCGTCTGAACGGTGACTGTCGAGCTCCTCGAGATCTGCCTCGTTCAGGGCTTCGTCCTCGGGCTGCACGGACACGCGGCGCCCCTCCCGCTTCCACTGAGGTTCCTCCTGCAGCGAGTATTTGCGCGCGCCGCGGTGTTGCTGGTACGAGCGCCGGCTGCAACGAGGCACATCTCATATTTAAATAGTGTAGTAAACTAAAGAATGCGCTTGGCCCTTCTTCGTGCACTGCGCAGCCTTGCCAAAGTTATTCGGATTATAAGTTTTTTGTCTTTATTTTTAAAGATAATGTTTTTGTACAAGCTTTTAAAAATGGTTTCTGACTACCAAACTTGGCAAATGCACATATAATGGTAGTCGAAATTTTATGTTAGTACAGAATCATAAATATATAAAAGTAAAAATCATCTAAATGAGTAAGACCATTATTGATGTATATTTTGTGAAAAAAAGAGCATAAAAATAGTATAGAAATATAAAAAAGAAAAATGCTTTGGTAATCTGAAAAATTGAAAATGTTTGGTAATTTTTAATTAAAGTTGACTCCTCTGCCTCCTACCATAATAAGTTTATTCTGTCTTGCTCATCACAAAGATGTAGAATTTTTGTTTTATAATTGAAAAATTGAATGTACTTTTAAAAAGCGTTCAGAAAAATAAATGAAAGCAACGGGTTATTTGACAACTTTTAATAATGTACCTAGTAGTCGATACCTATAGACTATAGTTAGAGTTTATGTGAAAAATAGAAATTTCTGAAGATTACTAAAATTCAACATTGAAGAAATGAGTTTTTCAACATGAGAGAGAATCATCCCAGAAAACACAGAAAAGTTTAGCGCTTATGGGCGATGAAAATTAAGTGAAAAAAGTAAAATTCGTCTTGTTGCTTTATGAATCAAGCTCAATGAGATAAATGAAGGCGGAGATGCAATGAAAAGATCAGATATTTATAATAAAAAAATGCAGAGCTACACGAAAACATAAGGAAAATGTATTCGTTCAAGTGTCTGAATGTTTAGACTAGAATGTTTAGTGAAATCTTTGTGGCTAAGACAAGGTGGTCTTAGAAATAGGGATATTTTAAATTTGATATTAGATTTTACTTAATATTTAATTTTTCGAAAATTTCAAAATTGTAATTACTTAATTCTGACGCACGGAAAAAAGTATTCCGATATATTAATTTTGTTACTAGTTTTAAAGATCTGTTGACGCACTGTAACCTAAGCAATTGATAGCGGTATAAAATACGAAAAGAAACAAGTTTTTCTAAATTTAAAAATTCTATTATTTAAATTCCATGATACAGATTAGCAATTTTGACTCTCTAATAAATTAAATAATTTTATGATAACTAAAAATCTATTAACTTATCAGCCTATTATATATAAAAAGCACCTTCATTTGATTAAAACTGAAACCACCCTCCATTGAGTGTTCTGTTCATCTTCAAGTTAGGTCACATAATTTTGTTGCCTTTTTACAGCCATATTTATCTATAACTATTTTACAGCAAGAAATGAGAACAACAATATGATTGGTATGTGTATTCAGAAAATTTGAAATAATTAATTAGAAACAAAAAAACAAAAACAAAACCAAAATCCAAAACTTTATAAAGTTAAATGTAAAAAAGTTGATGCATGATGATTTGGTACATTGGATGATTATGAACAATACCAATGCAAAAAAAAAATTAAAAAGGTACATAATATATGTCGGTTTCATGCCAACTGAGAATGAAGTCAACTCAACGCCTCCTTGAAAAGTCATTAAAAGCTATGAAAAATATAATTTTAAATTAGTCAATAACCCTAACTTAACGTAACCTATTTAACCAATTTTTTAAATATACTTTTTTATCACTCTAAACAACTTATCTGAGATGGTTCTGAGTTGGTTTCATTCCGAGTTGTCCGGTCACCATATATATCAATACTTTGAAGGCATGTTTCAAGTAATTTGAAAATGTTATGCAGTGAAAACTGCAACGGAATAAATTGTTATAAAACGATTTTGAACCCATATTATTTTCTTAACTATACATACTATTTATTATTTTTCAATGAATTTGAACAACCGTAGGTACAAACAATTTGAGATCCGCGGAGAAAAGGAAAAAATAGCAAATGAACATTATAAGTTAAAACAAAAATGCTTAAAAAAACGAGGACAAAAAAACATGGTTTCTTCGTATTCTTTGGGAGTGGTATTTGGATTAACGCTGTTATTTTTTCGTTTTTAATTGAAGTGAAATGGCGTCGATTTCCAAAAATTTATCTACAGTATGAATACGACCTTTTTTTACATGAAAACGACGGGATTTAATCAAGCCTATTAAAATAATCATCACGGCTTTTTATTACATAATATTAACTAATATGATTAAAACATGTTTTTTTACATTAACATTTTTTTTTTCAAAAATTAAATTTTTAGTTCCGCCTGAACGCAGCCAGTGGGAATATAGCATTAATTGAAGAAAAACATACTTGAAAAGAGGTTGAAAAACCTCTGATCTTATGGGCAGTATACCTGTCAGGTGTGAAAATGCACTGCCTTTAGACGAAATGAAAAAAAAAATATTTACAAATTGATTAAAGTCAAAGTACATCATGTATTACGTTTCTTGACAGAAACTAGTGGCCATTGAATAATAAAAACAATTTCCATTGCGACTTGCATCGCATGACCATTTCTAAAAAGAATGACTGGCTTTACATTAATAATTATTACGCTCACATATGTAACGATCAATATCAACTGTCAGAGCGTAAACATGATTGTCAATGTATATTATTGCAATTGAAGTGTGATTGACGGAATTTCAATAGACCCATCAAATTTTTTCCTTCAGTTGCTTTGTGGACGTTTGTGGCTCTTCAGAAATAGTACCTGGGTTGCTCTTCTTTTTAACCCACATAAATTTTACCACTCTGTCACATTTCCACCACTCTGTCATATTTTTTTTTTTACTACAAATGAATCTCTCTGGATCTCAGAGGGGAAATTGTAGCAAGGGAGGAAGGAGGCCTAAAATGCCCTTTCGATTAAGAATTGTCGTACGACATAAAAATTGTAGGAGACAAGTTTTTGAGATTTTTAAAAATATTTTATTAAATATCATTAAAAATAATAATCGCTGTTACTTGATAGGTTATACCTTTTGGAGTTTAAAAATAGTTATATTTTTTATGGTGTCATATAATTTTTTTGAAACATTATAGAATACACGCAAGTCGAGGTGGCTGAAGACAATGGTGATTTGTATGAAATACACTTCTATCACGAGGAGTTACATAATTTTTACTAAAAAATAAAAACACATATTTTTTTAAACGCACACAGTTGTTACGTCTTTAGTACAGAAGATTTTAAAGCAATTATAAAATATTAATATTGGTAATTCTGTTGAATTTTTCTCCACTAACTGGTGGAGACAACTTTGTGTAGGTTAAAAAGAAGAACGACCCACCTACATAAGGTGAGCGAAAAGTGTGTTAATTTTTTGAATTCACTTTTCATAATTTTGGACAATCACGATATACTGCAAAGCTAAACAATACATTGTTCCGCGATGAATCTGAATTCTAATCCTGATGAATTCCTGATCCGCCATATCAATCGCAATCGCAACAGCGAGACGGCCATTCCGCTACGTCAATAAGTACTTAATTTCGTACTTTGTCAGTCGTTTCAAAAATCTTTTAAAAATATCGATTCTAATTTACTGTTAGTCGCATCAATGACGTAAACATAGACCGTCTCCGGAACTTATAAAGAACAAATGAATTCGCAAAGGCCTTTGAATTTCTAGACGATCTACGGTCTCCGGCGTAGCGCGCGGCGTAGTGATCTTGTACTACGAGTAAAAGATTGAAAAGCGTGAAAAATTTACTGACATTTTTTTATCGTTAGATCTGTAGGTTTTCAAGAATTAATGGTAAAGTAACATGTAATCTAACAAAACAGTATGTAATCTAACAAAAATGCAATATTAATATATACAGTAGTAATTATGTAACTAGCAGTTACAAACCCGCTCCGCAGGTTTTTGCTGCTAGGCCCTGTGGGCAGTTTTTGATTCGAATTCGCCCATTTAGCGTTTGACCATGTTATAAATCCAGTAGAAGCTGTTTTCATAAATAGCCTGTTCCTCGGATCCACTGTCAGCGGGTGATAGTCACCGGTACAAAGTAACCGAGACAGGCAATGACGTCATATGTAATACATGGTTCCATGCCAATTGATAATAAAATCAACTCAACCCCTCCATGAAAAGTCATTAAAAGCTATGAAAAAAATAATTTGAAGTTAGCCGATAACCCTAACCTAACGTAACCTACTTAACAATTTTTTTTATATATTTTTTTTATCACTCTAAATGACTTATCTGAGATGGTTCTGAGTTGGTTTTATTCCGAGTTGTCCGGTCACCGTAATATATAGCCGCTTGATACAACTATGTATTACCGTCAATTTTTCCATATCCGAAGAGATATTATTTTTCGACAAATTCGTGGCAGTTATACCTAGGGGGGACACGTCCCCGCCCGACCTGCTGATGAAACTGGCGACATCTTGTGACGAATTCTTGAATTCAAAACCGAATTACAGCGGTAGCTTTGTTTCAAATTCCACGTACACAGATGTTATTTGGGGCGCGATGCGTACGGCATGGCGTCAACATGCACTAGAAGCAGGATTCTGAAATTCAACCACGCAGACGGTACGGTAAATTTATCAATTATTCTTATTATATTATACCTACTATTGGGATAGAAAGCAACTTTGGGGGCATCCGTTAACTATGTGAGCTGTTTTTTTTTTTCAATTTAGACCCCCCCTCCTTGGTGAGATTAAGTGATATTTGGTAGGACCCCCCTACCCCCCACGTGAAGCTTACACTACACTTATTAAATGACTATATTTATTTTCATAAAGATTAGCCATTAGATTTTTTCAGCCGGCAAAATAGGACACTTCAAAACAAGTGAAAAATTATAATTTTTGATTGATGAGATTTTACTGGACCCCCTCCCCCCCATTATGAGCTCACGTAATTAATGGATAACCCCTTTCCAGATCACACCTCTAAAAATAGAGGTGAGGTATCTACAATACCGGTAATTTTTTTGTGTAAAAACGTCTTTCATAATTTATGATTTTGTATTAAGATTACTTTTTAGAGCACCTCAAAATATACACGACGACGCACGAATAATTCATGTAACTCTTACCGTTGAGGAGTTATGTTTCTTTGGTCGCGCAGAGTGATTTTCGAGGGTCTTATCTGACCTTCTTCCCACTCGAAAATGTAAACTCACTATAACGTAAACGCACCAACAAGCAATGGGCATAGGTCTATTTTTTTAGAATATACTTGGCACTTTATTTATCTATATTGTATTGCAAATCTATATTTCTATAGAATGTAAATGCTACTTGGCGCCAAGACCCTTGGGCCACGCGATATATTTAAATATTTGGTGACAACAAAAGCGTTTCATCGCTAACTCTGGCGGAACCTTGTGTATGGGAGCCTTAAAAAAAATTATTGCTGTACCTACTTAAAAGAGTGGAAACAATCTTATAGAGTTTACACGAAAAGAAGAATATAAACATTGGTTTAAGTAAATGTATTTGGTTTTCGTATGTTAAAGATACTAGTTAAAAGTACGAATTGAGTGCCTTTGCCAACGTTCGTAATAATCTTGGCAAGCTGTAAAAAATTGCCACCTGGTGATTAGTTTATCTATAGGTATACCAAGTGTAGTTAATTCGTCTATTAAAGTTAATAATCGAATAATGTAAGTACGTCTATTTATCTCAATATTTTTCATATTTTTGTATATCAGTCCAGCTTCAGGGGGTTCTCATATTCGAAAATAAAACAATAAAAAAACCCTCATCGTTGGTTCAATTTTAGCATGACATTAAAATTAGTTTTAAATAAAATACGCCCACACAAGACGTGACATTGTACTCATTAAAACAAACTATGCCAAGAGCCACCAAGGTGAGGCGGGATTCTCTCGAATTTCCACGTTGAAATCTTAGCAGACACTTATTGGCCATATATATATATACTAAGCTTAGGGACGCCAGAGAATGGATGAGAGCTGAAAGCAGATCCGATGTAGCGTGTAATGCAGTCAGCCGAGCGAGATGTTCGTAAACACCGAAATAGTTGGTGCGGATATTATTTAAAATACTTTTTAAATATATATAATACTGTTTGCAACTGAAAACAACACAAAATAGCGCCGAAAAATCAACGCTATTATTTTTGTAAAAGGAATGGTATTGGATTGCGATTCAGAAGAATGAGAAATAGATAGTTGTGAATGAAATATAATATTTTATATGGACTGTATGATTTTTGTTACAAATTTTGAGTATAAGATATTTTTTGTCGAAGAAGCATTAACATCAGAAAAACGGTTTTGGCTATTCACTAGATGTCCCTTTAATAGCTAAATAATTTCAAGTAGTCACCCCGATGTTAAAAGGTCTTAGATCAACGGAGTTTAAATCCTAGCTATAGAGAACATTTTGAAGTGAAACTTCTTTAGCAACGTTATGATTTGAAACTCGATGAAACGGAAACGAGTGACACTAAAAAAAGACAAATACATAGGTACATCTACAGGATTTAACCTGCTTGAAAATGAGATAGAATTAAACTTTTCTTACGTACGGTACCTACGAAGCGTCACGTTATGTCAAGCTGCGCGCGTTGTACGCTTTGATTTTGAGCTCACTTTGTAAGGCTCCTATTTACACTTCTACCGCGTGTGAACTGCACTCGTTTTTTATTTTTGAAATAGGCAATTTACCCTCAACTTGCTTTGTTTGCAAAAATTTAAAAATTATTAAAAAAAGCTAGAGACACATTAAGTCAGAGTAAGAAAATGGAAGACCGTCTTAAATTCAATTTTGAAAAAAAGAAAATTAGAGTACATGATAACTTTGGTCGATTTCAAACAATTACATATTGTGATTGATTTTCGTAATTAATATTACGCTAATATTAAATAACTATTTGCTCTGACGTCAAAGAGGTATTCTAAATTGAATTGACGTCATCAACGCCCGAATCCACCTTAACGATAGTTAGGAATATCCACGCATAAATTATTAAAATCTGAATCCAAAAAGATTCCAGAAGTTTAACGTCTACGAAAGGAATGCTTTTCAGAAGTAACTTGAGTCATCCAACCTCTGACCTATTTATCTGTATAAAGCAAAGTGCCTGGGGCGGCGTAGCTTTGTTTTATTTACACAAATCTATAGTTTTATTCTGAGAGTCGTGAAATTTTGCACAATTGACCTTCAAAACAGGAGGAAGGTGACTGCCTACGAGAAATTTAAAACCAACCCTTCGCCTTTTCTCACCACACCAGAATTTTGGTTATTCTTGATGGAATTTTGCAAACTTGACTTTCAAAATAAGAGAAAAATTACTTAGCTAAATTAAATAGACAAATTCTGCGTAAAGCCCAGGCAACGCCGAGGACTTCAGGAAGAGATAAACAAAATTAATATTTACTATCCAAACAACATAATTAACAATATTTTGCTTACAAAACCTGCCATTAAAAAGTCCTGATTTTTTTTGGATCCTCTGGATAGTAGTCACGTGGATAAATCACTTGGATAGTAATGTTAGTACAGTTGACATTTTGAAGTAGAATAGAAAATAATTTCCCTAAGGGCTTATGTCATCTTTGGGGATGCTGTGTGGAGGGTCTTTTAAAATAAATGAAGGAGATGAAGTTCTGGAAAGGAAAAAGGAACGAGGGGTGGGTAGGAATCTTGGGATCAGTGGATCTAAGAGTGGCGGACGTCATTCCCTCCCGCTGCGATGAAAGTCGATGAGTTGAGATAGTCTTGTTGGAGAGGCCAAACTCAATTTGGGATGCGGGAATGGGTACCGCCGCCCCGGGAACCTTTATTGGATAACCAACACCTCTGCCATAGGTCACCACAAGTGGTTCGCTACGTTTGATGATAGAGCAGAGGTGCCCGAGTTCATGGGGTGAGGTTTGTCTAGGTCTTGGAGGCGGATACCAGTATATACTGAACCCCAGATTCCTACCCACCCCTCAAACCCTTTTCCTTCCAGAACTCTCGTTCCCTTCTTTTCCAAAAAAAAACCCTCCACACAGCGTCCCCAAAGATGACATAGGCCCTGAGGGAAATTATTTTCCTTCCTTTCCTATTTTGTGAATATGTGTATAAACTATAATATCCTTTGCTTCTACAAATTTACATATAATACATATTTCATATATTTTATATATATATTTTATTTTCTTATATTTTTACATATATTTCTCTAACCTAATAATGAAATCCAATGACAAATTTCCTTTTATCTCATATCTTAAAAAAATATTTGTACAGCAATAAAATACCTACTAGGATTTGTATGTTTTATATATACAACCATTATATTAAATATGTACTGTAACGCACAATATTATTTGCATTGTTGTCGTTTGACGTAGAAAATACGAAGAAAAATAATCGCTTCGTTACACCCTGCACGTGGAAATAAATCATTCTTCACGAAGTCAAAGAGATGGAAATGTATTGTTGTTTATCATTACGACTTCAATATGAAAGCCGTTAACAACACGGGAGGAATTCGAGACGCTTTATATTAATGATTGGAGGGAGGATGAATCACGCTTGTATTTTTCGATCAGGGATAAATTTAGTCTGGGCAGAATAATGTTCTATTAGTTAACTACTGAATAGACGTTCCCTCCTGACCCATCGTCTTGCATCGCAGTTGAAGGGATGGATTCATGCGTCCGTCACTCCTGGACACAATGGCCCCCAGATTACTACCAACCCCTCATACCTGTTTCCTTCCCAGAATTTACTCTACTTCCTTTCCTTAAAAAAACCCCCATACAACATCCCCTAAGATGACATAGGCCCAGTGGGAAATAATTTTCTATCTGTCTAGATATATCAAAATTAAAATTGTAAAAAAAAAATATTTTTCGCAAATTTGTTTTAAACGAAATTTCTTTAAAGTTGGTTCACATTGAGCTATAAATCTGCGAGCAGATATCTGTTGATTCGCGAGCGCTTATCTTTTGTCCTTTCACACGAGGCTATCAAATATTTCTTCCTGTGGTAGGAGAGGGGGTCAGTCGAATTAGGGAGCGGCAACGGATTGCATATTTTTTGTACTGAAATCTGTCAACTTGACATCTGTCATGCACGGGTCTAGGCAGCTCCGTAATTACAATGACCCCCTCTCCTTTTTAGTCGGAGAAGGGGAGACTTATATTCTGGGATATCGCGTCCGGAGCGGTTACGTCTAAGATGTGTATTGTCTATGATTGATCTGCGCTTAAAAACGCTTACGTGTGAACGGTCTGAAGGGATTGTATGGAGAGCGTTATTTGGCGTGCTATGATATTTTATATTTGATAGCTCAATGTGAACAAGCTTTTAACAAAACCGATCGAACCAATAATTGCGTACAATTTAGATCTATGTCATCTTAGGGGATGCTGTGTGGAGGGCCTTTTTAAGGAAAGGAAGGATAAGAAGTTCTGGGAAGGAAAAAGGTATGGGAGGAAAGGGTGGGGGGGGGGTAGGAATCAGTGTGTCCGGAAGTGACGGACCAATGAATCCATCCCTTCAACTGCGGTGCAAGCCGATGGGTCGAGAGAGTCCGGCTGGAAAGGTCAAAAGGCCTCCCTCAACTAATCTATCCCGATCCAGCCCTCAGCAGGTGTGCAGACGCATCCACCGCTAAAACCCGGACCAACCTCACCCGATGAACCCGGGCACCCCTGCTAAATCATCAAACGTAGCGAACCTCTTGGGGTGACCTGTGGTAGAGGTTATCCAATAAATGGTTCCCGGGGCGGAGGTACCCACACCCGCCGGCCAAATTGTAACCTAAATACCTGCAAATACCTATTTCAATAGTGGATTTATCGTTTGTTGTAGCTATTTGACAGTTATAAAACGAATCGCTTGTAGGTCGTTTTGATTCCCACAATAGCTTAATTTAAAAAGTAAGCAATTTCAATCCGAAAATAATTGAAATCTACTCTTTTGTCGAAATAACTAAATCTCCATGTATTTTGATGGTAAAGGTTCTTTTTTAATTCGACCTTTTTAAAAAATAAAATAATATTTGAGATGTTAGCATCAAATTAGTGAAAGGGTGTTAAGTAGTGGATTTCCTTCCATAAGAAATATTTTAAATATGATAATGCTGAAAATCAGTCGCGTGTGACGTCATGGAATCTTGGCACGTCGTTTGACAGCTACAGCTTAATGTATTATTTCACAAAAGTTCATTATTCGCAGATAACACACGTAGGTTACTACAGTCAGCTGTTTCCTTTAATAACTAGCCACGCGCAGTAGTAATTGAGTGAAGCAAAAGTCAGGGTCGGCTACAAAAATTCTTGCATAAGTGAATCCAAATACTTTGTGAAAAGTTTAAGGGGTTACATACAGTTAGAATTTTCAAGAAATCGATATTTTTTAATTCATTTTCGTAATGTACATATATTTGTACACACACAGAAAATTTCAAGTCAATCCGGCTATTATTTTCGAAGTTACACGCATATTTGTAAAGACATGTCAGAGCATTTGAAAGTAGGAGACAAACTTTAAACGATGTGTTTTTAAAGTCACAAGATTTCTCGGAAACGGCTGAACCGATCAGTCTCAAATTTTGACACAAGCTTTTAAAGCATATTCTTAGTTATTAATCGAAGTTCAGTTCTCACCGATATATACATATATTTTTTTATAAACAATTTAAGGCCAAAATTTTGGTCAAAAATCGATTTTTTTTGAGAAGCCGTCATTTAAAAAAAAAAAATTGTTATGTTTTTGATTAATTAGAATATTATACAATATTATAATAAAATCCGTTTGGATTTTTCATTTTAAATGCCTTTTTTGAGAGGTGCTTCTGGAGATCAGCTATGGCAGCTTTCAAAATTATTATTTTTACAAATACAACAATGTTAAAATATATTTAAAATTGACAATAAGATGTGTACAAATGTTTACATTAATAAATATAAAATAAAAAGCATAAAAAGTATAAAAAATAAAATTTAAATAAAAAATTCTTGAAAAATCGGTTTTTTGGGCCTCCTAACTGTTTTAATGCAAGCTGTCAACAGAAAAGTTCACACATTTGTTGTAACACGGTCAATCCTCTCCCCCAATCTCTCCCACAGAAACATGAATTGTCTGGTGATGTTAAATAAAATGTACCTACATGTAAACGGGTATAAAAGGACGCACTTGACTCAATCAAACCAGTGATTCTTGACATTATTTGGAGTAAAAAATTTAAATGAAGTTTTTGTTCTCGGTGACACTTTTGATGTTTTATTTTCAACTAATAACATAAAAACCAGTAGGTATTGGACTGTTAGATCCTGGTGAGGGGTTGAGCAGTTACTCGGCTGTATGACACGTAAAAAAAATTATTTGTTTGATTTTGAAGAAAAAAGAATCATTTAAAAAAGAGATCAAAAAAGTCACCGGTGACAAAAATGTCATTTACACTTTTACTCCAAATAATATCAGGAATCACTGGTTAAAGTAATTTAGCACGTCCTTAATACCCTGTATATTGTATATATAAAAACTAGAGTTTAAATTTTTCTTAATATTAGCTTTTAAGCACAATCAGCTTTATCTCGATGTCTTCGCTACAATTCAGGTATTCATTAAGAATCAGAAGAGGAAACCTTATGTAGTAATATAAAAAGAAGATGCCGTGAAAAAACCACAATACGAACGAACTTCAAAGAAGAACAATTATTCCAATATTCGCAGAAGCAATTTGAAAAATATGTTGTGACATCCGCCGACGTTAATTTAAATTATAACTATCAATGCTCTTGATGCAACTCCTCAAATGAGGCTGATTGTATAGTAATTAAATTCACAGTTAATAATTGCAAGTTGGATTGTGGACCAACCCAAAAGTAAGCACTGATAAGTATTACAGTCATAAAAGAACTGCCTAATGCTTCGTATATTCAGTTACAATATTTGAACTTTGGAATTCGTTCTCTTTTTCTTCAAATACAATAAATCAATTTATTGCACCTACGTAGGTCTTTTTAAGGTTTAATACTAATACGTAAGTGAATGTTTTTACCGTTTAATTCGGAGCAGCTTTCCAGTTTGTTGAACAATATTAGGTGTGCTTATCCTTAAACAGCTTCTTGTATCCAAAGTTTGCACGCTTCTTACACTAAATTTAAAAAAATTTACAACCCAAAATACATAAAGATACGTACTTAGTTTGAGTTCCATGAAATGCGTATTATATGGGTGGCGTCTTATTTAAGTTAAACAAATGTTTGTATCTTTTCAATGTGTACTTAATCTTTTTCAATATGTGCTTTAATTCTGTTCGTTATATATTTTCACACGTGTTTTCGTCCCCTTTCTTAATTGAAGAGGTAAGGTCAAAGTAAACATTGTCGGGGAACTATTTACATCTACATTTACATTATTGTGGCCTTAGTTAAAGTGTTCATTAAATTTTATATATATGTTTACATAACTCGCATTAGGAAGACAAAAAAGACCACAATTTTTACGCCTCTTTATTAAAAAAAATAAGTTTTCGATGTGTTTAATCTTTTTCAATATGTGCTCTAATTCTGTTCGTTATACATATGTCTTCACACGTGTTTTTGTCCCCTTTCTTAATTGTAGAGGTAAGGTCAAAGTAAACATTGTCGGGGAACTATTTACATCCACATTTACATTATTGTGGCCTTAGTTAAAGTGTTCATTAAAATTTATATGTATAAACATATGTTTACATATATAACTCGAATTATTAGGAAGACAAAAAGGACCACAATTTTTACGCCTATTAAAAAATATAAGTTTTTGATGTGGATACATTTTTCAAATGATTATTGTTAAAACCATTTTCATGAAAAAAAATCTAGATGTAAAAGCTTGTATGCAACTTCATTATTTAAGAGGAATTTAAACGCTAGAAATATTTCGTTTCTCGTGCCTTCAAAATTTGAAATCGTGCGTCTTATTTGCACCAGGCAAGTAAGCGAAAAAGTGGTTTTTATTTATTTTTTTGCATAATTTTATAAGAATGAAAAAAAGTTAGAACATGCAAAACCTCAAAAATAGTCTTAGCCATAAAAGGGTATTTAAAAAAAATGTTTCTTATATTGCTTCAAAGTTAAGTCATGCAAAAAAATTTTTTTTAGTGGTTTACGCTTATATTCTTTGTTATGTAAATAATAAATTTATTGTAATTCCAATACATAGAAAAGCTAGTAAAAGCTTCAATTTATCCGTAACATACTTTTTTGATATTCGTAATATAAACCGATTCGTCGTAAAGATTAATCTAAATAGGATTTCAAGTATAGCTTCATCTTAAATAGAACAACTATTTTATTTATTTTAACCCAGGCTAAAAATTTATTTTAAAAATTGGTATGCAATGCCAATTATTGTGAAAGAATTTGTGGCGCGAAACCGTCAAGCCATGGAGCGAATTTAAATTTTATTCGCAAGGTTAACTTTTTTTACACTTACTTAATTCCTGCAAAGGTAAGGGCTGAATAATGAATTGGAGTAGTTAGCACTGAAGTTAAAGGCGCGAAAACAGCAAACACAGGATTTGTTGGAGGTCGTTCCCCGTGTATCTACAACACGGAACTGAAGAAAAAAAACTCCGTTCATTCATTTTATATAACATTTGGGCTTGGTCCAAGTCTATGGGTCACACATTTATACTTGTATTATTCAAGATTTGTCCGGATTTTCAATTATCAGGTACTTACGCAAAAAATACACATAACTTTTCAAGTACACATAATTATAATACACACCTAAAAAACATTTAAAAAGGACGTTTTCGCTTCTCATTTTTATTTTAACTGACTTTCTGATGGGATAAAAATAAAACAAAAAAATTAATACGTACGCATAAAAATAAAATAAGTTTGGTCTTACAATGAAAATAAATTAGTCTAAGGACTAACGTTTTTTATCAAACACAAAGGATCACAGATTCTGCATCAAAGTTCTATTTATTTATGAATTGGATCTTTCAACAAAATTTTCAAAACCTACCTTCACATATTTTTGTGCGAATTGTACATGGGTACAAACAAATGTGCACGCGAGTACGCACTACGCACGTGAGAAAAATTACGACACTTTTAACTGACATTTTTTGCTAATTTTATTTAAAAACTATTTTTTTAATACTTTCATAGGTTGGCACTTTGACGGCCGGCGTGGTCGAGTGGTAAGATCGCGGGATCGAATCCCGGTGTGGCAAATAAATTTTATTTGATTAATTTCACAAAAATTCATTAAAAATAATATATAGTATATTTGCGGCACGTTCCAGAGTGGAAGGTACTCTCAGTATCGCCCTGGTGTAAAACCACCATTCAGAATCGAAAAGTTGCTTGAAATGGCTTTAGCCATGTTTGGTGACCAGATCTGAATAGCCAAGTACTTCATAACCTTACTCTTTCCCATGTCCTTACCTTTACCTTCAGTCTCACAACATTCCCGATTACATTACTTAAAAAAAAACTAATACATACACACAAAAAATGAAGAATTCAGTAATAGGCTGGAAGGAAAAGGAAAATATTTTTCCTCTTTTTAAACGAATCTTTAAATAAAATCAGGGAGTGGTTAATTAACTGAACGTTTTCCGCCTAGAACCTAACGAGCATCCGTTATTAAATTAATATTGGCGCCTTTTTCAGAATTCGCGATTTTCAGTTCAACTGAAACTGTGCTTTCCCACACCCCTTTTTAGAATCTGTATAAAAATCTCGCGTCCCGATGTTTGTTAGAGATAAACTTCGAAACTACTTAACCGATTTTGATGAAATTTGGCGTACTCTGTGTAATTTGGTCCAACTTACAAGATAGGATAGTTTTTATCTCGATTATCGACCTCAATATTTATTATTACAAATAAAATGTTTGTTATAGGACAATGCCTTGTAATTATTTGTAAGTTCCATAAGTTTCTAACGGATGGCGGAGTGAGTTATTTTATCGAAACAGTGCTTGGTTATCTAGTTTTGGTAACCATCCACTAAATGGCGTTGTGTATCGATTTCACGTCAGTCTTTACGTCGATTTTACGTCCACAACAACGTGTGGCCGGGTCAGATAACACGTTTATAAGTAGGTAGTATATTTATTTTGATTGATATACAGTGCGTTTGTTTTTGATGCATTTTAACTGCCTGGGAAAGTAAAAGTTGTACTGAACAGTTTTACAACAGTGTTAACCATCCCGAACCCAAGGGGGAAAATACACTTCCCCAAACGAGAATTTAAGAGAATCAAAGTTTTTTTTACATCACATACTCTATAAATAAGGTAATCCCATAAAAATATTCGGTAAGCTGCATTTAAAAAAAATTCTCATTAATATTTTTCTAGATGTTAAACAATATCTATTGCGACAAAATTACTCTCCCTTCTCCATTCCCCAATTACCTTTTTTTCTAAATCTACAAAAGGGATACAATAATAATAAAATGCATCTGAGTTATGCTCGATTTTGTACTTTAACCGTTTAGCATTACTTAATGTTTGACTGCTGGACCAAGATGGTCGATATCAGGTTAAAAAGGTAGTTAAGTGTTTCTAGACAGGGCGAAAGGAATATTAAGAATGTCGATCGCTCCGAATCCTAATGACCTCCCCCCTTTGGATAATGAATATATATATTATAAAAGAAAGTCCAAAAAAACGCGCGGACCGCAAAAACTCAGAAACGAGTCCCGGTACGATAAAGATCTCTAGCCCCCTTCAGGATGAGGGGTCCCGTTTTTACCTAAAAGGCGTGCTTTGGAAGTTTCGCCTTCTAGAAATTTCAAGAACAGTCTTCCGGAAAGTTCTAGAAGGTTCGATAAAACTCTAGAAAGTTCTGGAAGGAGTATGCAGGCGAGCCTTGAAGGTTCCAGGACGTTCTGGATGGTTTGTAAACGCTCTAGAAAGTTATGGAAGGAGAAAGTTCCTGAAGCTTTCAAAAATGAGTAGCGGTGAGTCTAGAAGGTTCTGAAAAGTTCTAGAAGATTCGATAATCCTAATTTTAATCAATAAAAAAAGTATTCGAGAGCATTCCACAACATTCCAGAACATTCTGGAATGTTGTGGATTGTAGTGGAATGTTCGGGAATAGGGAATCAGGAATCAAGAATCAGGAACATCATTGTAGAACATTCCAGAACACTCTCGAATGTTGACCTGTGCGAAGCCGGGTACCCCAGCTAGTACTTGATATTTAATTTCAGGTACGTTAAGGTTTGTAAATGTAATCTGACCACAACTAGAAATTACGTTTTTTTCTGGAAAATGAAATCAAATCCATAATTTATCATTTTTCTCAACGAAATGACATCCTTTTTGTATTTGTTTTGATTGATTTATTTATTAGCACAATTTCACAACATCCAGACCACAATAAATGCAGATAGAAATACAGAATAAAATGTAAATACAGCACTTTTATAAACCTAAAATTTACTCTCATTTTCTTCTTCTCGTCTTTATAAACTCCAACACGAAATTGTACACTCCCGTTCGCCGTATACAGAATTTGGGTAATGATTATAAAGATGTTTTGACGTGTATAATTCTATAGCTACAGGTTCTTCGTTCGTCGCTGTCAGTGTAAACATGCTTATCTCACACCTGGAATTTTTTTAGGAAAACCAAAAACAGTTTTTTTCCGGATTCTTATACAATTAATTAAATATGAAATCTTCAGAAAGATTAAGTAGACGAGTGGGAAGACCACGAAGCTTTTATTTAATCAATGTGCAGGATGATTTTTTCCATATTTTTGTCGTCGAATTCCATCCATCCAGTGCATCTTTTCCTATAATTTGTGTTTTTTCTTCGGAGTCGCTAGATGTCGCTCTTTTGTGTGTTTTTTTGCCTGTTCATTTTGGAGCGGTTTGAAGATTGGATATTGATTTTACAAAAATATATTTTTATTTTTTTTGGATTTAGCCGATTAAGGAATCGATCCTTAGTCGGCTAAATGTCTGCAAAGGTTCATCAGACGCTTTACATTTACACCACTTCTCCAAAGGAAACTCGCGAGGGACTATAAATTTATCATATTATATTGAAACCGATGACCCGTGAATTAAACAAATATTTTATTGCTATATCATTCTTAATCGAAGGCTTAATCCTTTAGAATTATGTGTTTGCCTCTTTTTGGTGTCGCTCATCTTCGTTTCATCGAGTTTCAAATCGTAACGGTAAAAAATATTTTTTTGGCTCTCCCGTAATTTTTCCAAACTGAGTTACTCTCATTTGCATTGACAGTGACTCATTTATTAAATCATATCTATACCTACTAGTCCCAGCGACATGTTGAATATGACTCACACTGGGTTTGATTTTTTTTATCTCACACTGGGACTGCTATTATAACTTTGCTTCGCTTGGGTTTTAGCACCCTTAAACCGAAATACATTTTCTTTTCAAACAAATGATAGGAACATAGAAAAAGACTTTAGACAGAATAAGATGAAATATCCACAGGTCCTGGTGGAATTCACGAAGTGAACTATGTTGAAGAACTGCGTAGAGCTAAATGTTTTATAAGTCACAAGTTGTTAAAAATTCACGATCCACGAAAGCTCTCCGTTGAAGTTAAATTTGAAACTAAGCTAATCACGAACAGATCACATCCTTTTTAATTTTAGTTCCATAAAACAAATTCAGATCACATGAATGCTATTTATAGTTACCACATAACATCAAAAATATCCTGGTACAAAATGAGTTGAATTTCCACAATGACGCCAACGACAACAAAAAAATTATGTGTGCAGTTAACACGCAATAGAAGTGAAATCTCCAGAAAACTAAACTTCGAGAGAATGAGATGAATGCATAGTATCAGGAATACGATAATTGTAGGGTTATTTATTATAATATTGTTACCAAGCTAGCAAAAAAAATACGAGTGTGCTAAAGCACAAGACTGAAGTAAAACTTCTATGAGAGGAAGAGAGAAAGAACATATGCGCCCGCACTGCTCTCTCTTGCTTCTACAGTGTGATACAGACAATAGGCCTGCACTGTGTAGATATACGAAACGTAACTGGCTATGAGAGAAAGAAAATGTGTGCTCGCACCTCTCTCTCTTGCCCTTACAGTAATATACGAATCGTAAATCTCTCTCTTTCTATCTTCACTAACTTATATCTCCCTCTCAAGTTCCGTTCGCCTCGCCCGACACATTTCGTAACGCTCTCGTCACTCATTCACCAGCTTACTTCCAAAGTCAAGCGTTTGTAAAGAAGTTTTACTTCAAAAAGGAGGCTCAAATATTGAAGCATAGAAGCATTGCACAAAGAGGACACCGATTAGCCTATCTCTTTAACATTATACCCCCTTCACGTTATAGATGGAAAATGTTGCTTGTTCGATCATGGAGGACTTACGTTAGCAGAGTAGTGCACCCGCGATGCCCTTGTGTGAACCGAAACGCTCTGCCCACTGATCAATCATTGTTTAGTACGATTAAAATTGAACATTTTAATACGTAAAGTAACTAAAATTGTTCGCGTGAAAATGCCTGCTACAAGTTAGTTCAATATACAATGCTTTTGCCTTGCGGGAAAGAATGCCAACGCAGGCGGAAGATTTTTGGCCGTTTCACAAAGCGCAATTTAAATGATCACACATATTATGTGTATCAACCTTGTCTAAATGAGAGCTTTTATAAAATATTTGATTTGAAAACAAAAATGCTTTAATTTGTGTTATTTCACAATAAATTCATTAAAAGTATTTCTACATATGATAAATGAAAGTCCGCGATAAACTCAAAAACTACTGAATGTATTTTCATGCGGTTTTCACCAATAGATAGAGTGATTCATGAGGAAGGTTTAAGTATATAATTTGTCAAGGTTTTGTGTAAATTGGTTGACATATATAATATATAAAGGAGAATGTCTGTATGTAGGCTACGAGCGGGCTGGCAAGCGGGAGGTGTGGATTTGATTTGTATGCAAATTAACAGATGGCGGTGTGAGTTAATTTATCAAAGGTTGGGTAACCATCCAGTAGATGGCGTTGTGTTTCGTTAGCCACAGCAACGCGTGGCCGGGTTAGCTAGTTTGCGGCACGTTCCACAGTGGAAGATACTCCCAGTATCGCCCTGGTGTAAGACCACCGATCAGAATTGAAACGTTGCTTGAAACGGCTTTAGCCGTTTTTGGTGACCAGATCTGAATAGCCAAGTACTTCCCCACCTTTCTCTTCCCCATCTGCTTCCTTTCCTCAATACCTTCAACCTCAAAACATGGGGATGCTATAGTATATATAGAAACTATTGAGGATGCCGTAGTCTCATAGGGGATGCTATAGTATATTTAGAACCTATTGGGGATGCCATAGTCTCACTGGCTCCAGAGCGGAGCAGTTGGGACTCTTGCGAGTTATTCACATTAAAAAAACAATGTTTACGGGTATAAGTAGGTATATATTTTATTGTTTGTGTCACAATGGTTAGGTATTGAACCATTGCTTGTATATTATCAGGATTTATATTTTCTTAGTGTTGACACTATAAAGGTTAGTTATTATAAGATAAGACAGATAGTTTTTTATTAGAAAGTTGTACTTCTGTTCACTTTTTTTTTAAATTTTTCAACTGCGTTGAAGTGGCATAAAATAATTGATTCTTCAAAATAACAGGATTCCGTGGAAACTTCCGATGGAAATAATTACGAAGATAATAAAATAAAGACAAGTACCTCCGGAAACAGTCCAGTCAGTGGGGGTTTTGCCTTGAGGTCAAAAGGTCATACAGTAGGGATTTTGATATACGTTGTTAAGATTTTGATATATGGGTATCCAATGAAAAAAAAAATCGACCTTGGGGGGGAGTCAAGCGCGAGCTGCCATCTTGGATTGAAGATGCCAAAATCAGGTTTTGTCAAAATAATTCCTCAACAGTTGACTTTGCAACAAAAATTTTAGAGCAAACATAAAGAGGACTAAATTATGTACATTTTTTGTTGAATTTATTTTTTTATAAGACTTATATGTAATGAGTTACAGCGGTGGAAAGGAGAAAATTTTGACAAAAAATCGTAAAACTCAAGTTTCTTGATAAATTTTGTAAGAACGTATTACACAATAATGTACGTTAAAGGATATACTACTGCCATAGCAATCGCCATGTATTTCCACAACATAATATAAAAATAGCAAAATCTATTTCAAATTATTCAGTAATTTTACAAATTAGTAATTTTTCGTGTTACATAGAGGAGAAAAAGAGACGGCAACATACCGCGTGCCGCAGTCCTGACTGCAGCGTTGCAAGCTCAGCTCCTATGTTGCTACAGGCTAGGATCCCACTATGACAAACCCCACTCATCGAGTGCACGGATGAAACTACTTTGAACTGCAGCATTGCCAGCTCAGCTCTATATTGCTACAAGCTGAGATCCCGCTACGACAAACCCTATGTCATCGAGTGCACGGATGAAACTACTTTGTAGTGATAATGAACGTTTAGTAAGCCTTAAAAAGCTGGTCTGCCAGTGCATCTTCATCAAATACACGAATGAAACCAACGAATAACTGTGGTCTAGATCATCCTATTGAAGAATTTCTTGGTCTGCCGACCAGCAGCCTGGCAGTTTTTTTTTGTTTCATCCGTGTGTTCGATGACGTTGATTTGTTATAGTGGGATCCTAGTCAGATCAACCCGCTAATGTTGTTCCAGAGAATGTGTATTGTGAAGAAATCCGATGACGAATTGAAGGATAACCTTAAATTCGAACTCGCCCCATTTCCTTTGTCACTTTTCACTGAAGAAGGAATGCGCAAAGGTACGAAATCACCATTTTATGATGATTACGAACAAATCCAGAAGGCGTGTAACTTGAAGGTAGCGAAATCAATGTTGTGGATGAAGGATACCTTTTACATAAAGTTGTATGGAATCGTTATGATTATTTTGGGTCAATTTGCGAGAAGAACGTTCACTATGTAAGAAATCGCTATATATCAATGTTTTCGATGGACATTCGCTTGATGATGGTAAAAATATATAAGAAAACCGCAGAAAAACTTCGCCGATCGAAGAAGCACGTCTGCTGATGATCTTTTCGATGAAACAATGCCAGTTCAAGTTTCACAAGAATGATTTTTAGCCAATGAAAATAACAAAGTCCGTCTGATTTCGATGCTTACAAAGCAATTTATGCAGGTTGATTTTACAATTAAGTAGGCTAAAGAAGATGCTGATAAATTGATTGTCATTGCACAATTATTTTGAAAAATTCAAAGTTTGACACCTTCAATCTAAAATGGCGGCTCGAGCTCGACCCCCTCAAAGTCGAAAACTTTTTTTTTGTTAATGTCCCAATCTAAAAAACATATATCAAAATCGCTACTACATGACCTTTAGCAAGGTAAAGGCCTTTTCTATCCCCCACCGACTGGACTAAAATGAAAACGCTTCTTTGTGCTTTAATAATATTTTTGAATTTTCCATTGCAAATAAATTGTAATCTTTCGGGGTAAAGTTTCGTAAACAATAAAATTCTGGAAAAAAAATCTAAATAAATATTAACTGCAACTTTTTACTCATAAAAAAAATCCGTGAAAATATGGGCACGCCTCTGCTATTTCTGCAGATTTAATCTATCGATTATATCGATTCTATCGATTTAGAATGAGTTTCATTTGAAAAAAAGGCACAAGGTTTATCAATAATTCAACACCTTAAATACTATCACTGCTGAACTCACCGTTCTCCCGCCAAATCGTCATGCCTCCGCAGCGGCAGGGGGGAATCTTCGAAATCGAAAGCCTTTGATTCACCGCCAAAATCTATAGGCATCTTGATGATTTTAATGTTCGACTCACAGATATAAAAGATTCATAAATTGATTCCAAAATTATGCACACATCTTCAATTCACGAGAAAATTGATCAATATTATTATAATAATTTTCTTAAGGCATAAAAAGTTTATAAAAATAAAATTAAGTTGCATTTATTATTTCATACACTCAAGTCTTAAAACATAATAAAATCGCGGAAAGGCGTAGCTGAACGCATTAATTACGTTGGAAAACGCTTGAAGAATGGCAAGAAAAGCTGCAAAGCATGTGTGCGAGTGGAAAGTAAAGCAGAGCGCGCTGGGAGCAAGTTGCCAGCGCGAGAGAACTACCCGAACTGGCCTGCAACGGGCGGTGGCGTCATAAGTGCGCTCTCACAGCGAGGGAGCCGAGGCCGCGCCGGGGTCGCTCTGCCGGGGACCAAACGCCATATTTTCCCGCGGCAAATAGTCGGCTCGTAAATGAAAAACTAAGAACTTTTCAACCCGCGTTTGTTACACTATCCACGCGGCTTCTAGCTATTATTTGGATAGTTCTGTTCAAACGGAGTGTAAAAATGGCTCATTTGTTGTACGAGTAAATTTTGCGCACGGCAGAGGGAGTAATAAACTAAATAATGAATATGAAGGGTTTTTGTTTAACGCAAATACGTAAGTGTTATTTTTGTATTTGATTTTACTCGTACTAAATACACAACTGCCTAAATTACCGTTTTTTGTTTGATTGGGAATTAAATTAACTCTTGAAAACAAAAATATTTTTTTAGGAGATTAACTTTCACATTTTTGTTGGCATTGAGGATTACGAGAATATAGCGGGTTATTCAATAAATAATAAACTTTCCGTTTAGATAAAAGTACACGTGCAATTAATTCAATCTATGTTATCTTTTATGTGCAAGACAGCGCATTGGAAATGGATTTAATTTTATTATTACAACTGCGCAATATTTTAGATGAACAGTTAATATTAATGTAAATGTGGGAACATACAAAACTACGCTATTTGCATATGCATATTGCACTTAATCAATTATTCTTTGGTATATAATTATGACAAATTTAAAAATGCAAATCGTCGGTTTTCACGGTTTTCTTCATTCAAGAAGCCTTGATTCAATTTGGGAGGCGGAAATGGGTACCGCCGCCTCGGGAACCTTTACTGGATAACCAACACACCGTGACATAGGTCAATTTAGTGGTTCGCTACGTTTGGTGATTTAGCAGGGGTGCCCGGGTTCATGGGGTGAGGTTTGTCTAGGTCTTGGAGGCGGACGACCAGGACACACTGAACCCCAGATTCCTACCCACCCTTTAAACCCTTTTTCTTCATAGAACTCTCCTCTCCTTCCTTTCCTAAAAAAAACCTCCACACAGCATCCCCAAAGATTACACGATGACTCCTGTGTGGAGCTAATGTAAAAAAATACCGATTTCAGTCAAAAACTGTTTTATGGTAAAAAAATCTGAACCAAAAATATAAATATAATCCTTGACCCATATGTATGGTGAAACCATACACGATCTTGTGAGAAAGCAAGGCTGTTTTAAGTGTAATGAGTAAGATTAAGAAAGGAACGCTAAGATGGTTTGGGCATTTAGAACGAATGAACAAAGAAAGGAGCGTAAGGAGAATATCTGATGCAAATGAGAATGGTTGAAGAAGTCGGGGAGGCCCCATGAAGATATAGCATGATCAAGTAAGTCTGATAGTCGGCTCATTTCAAGAGTCAGAATAATAAATGACGTGTATAAATGTGAATGTTGCAAGAAATGTGTGCCAAGACCGACCGGTTTGTCCTCTCTGCCTACCTCTGCAGCGAAACGGCTTAATGGTTAGTTAGCTATCTATTAGACATGTTCCATTAGATTTAATAGAAGTGAAACAATATTCATATTCACGTATTCAAATTGGTTACTGGATAGCTTCTGCGTTACCCGACAACAGTAGCTTGGCTACAACCTGATTTATCGAAAAAAGCTAGTTTTCTTCAAGAATCCAATTTCATTGCGAAAATGTTCTATCGATAACACTGTATCATGCATTTGAATTCCTTAGTGAATCTCAATTTCTGTGCTTCTTTTCGACTGTCAGCAATCGGTTTCCCTTGGCTCCACTACATCAAAGTCAAAGAACATCTTGTGAGGTATCACATATTCCAGATAATAATATATTATCATATGTTTACAAACGGCCGCGGCGGTATGTACGCTTATAGGCAACAGAACATAGAACTACAAACTCATAAAATCATATCTAAAATCCGTATATTATATTTCAATTGGGTACAAAAATTGCGTCCGTCCTGTTTTTGTTTTTTGACTAAATGGGGTAGGGAAGTTAGAATCACCTCAAATAATAATAATAATAATAATTGGACAATTTATAGAGCGCCGTTTTTGTGAAAAATCACCTCAAGGGAACTTTATAATTTTTTTTTTTTTTTTAATTCTTAGGATCTATCTAATTTTATTATTAACAAATAGATACAGAAACATACTTACCTGGCAGGTCACTTCCGATAAACACACTTTTTAGAAAGTTTATGCCTGAGGACGATACGACTTTGCACGTGGAGGACATTATATTGAAAACACTGGACATTGCATGAATTTTTTACCTTTGCTACCCTCATCACTGTTGATTTTACATTTATAGGAAGATTAATGTCAAAATTGAATTAGTATTTATTTTGAAAGACTAGTGAATTTAGATCTCTTTGGGACTGGAAATTTTCATAAAATGACCTTTAAAAAAGCTTAAAATAAGAATTTGGTTATATTTTACACAATTAGGCCGTGAAGGCGAAGGTGAAAGGTTTTTTTTTTTTACTTATGGATACGACTGTCTGAAAAGATGAGTTTTAAGTTTAGATCTAAATTCCGCTGAATCTGTGATCATTCTTAACTCGTGTGGCAGTCCATTCCAGGCTTTAGGTCCTGACACTCCGAAAGCACGCTCACCGAATTTAGTATCTGGTGTGCGTTTTGGTTCCTTCAACCTTCCGATAGCTGATGTTGCTGCTGACCTAAGCCGAATAGAGAGGCAATATTAACACATAAGAGAGATTTCTTACATTTTTTTTAAATATTAGCTCTACACAGGAGGCCCTGAGAAAAACAATTCTCCTCAGGGCATATGTCATCTTAGGGGATGCTGTGTAGAGGGTTTGTTTAAGGAAATGAAGCAGAGAAAGTTCTGGGAAGGAAATAGATATGAGGGGTGGGTAGGAATCTGGGGGTCAGTGTGTCCAGAAGTGACGGACGTTCGAATCTATCCCTGCAACCGCGGTGCAAGGCGATGGGTCAAGAGATTCCGGCTGGAGAGGATAAAAGACCTCCCTCAACCCTCCCTTAATACTTGTAACCTCTCTCAACTCCCTCAATATTTGTACGATAAAATAAGTGTTATTTTACATAATCCTTGATTTTAGTACTGTTTCCGCATAAAAACATCACGTGAGTCATTTTTACAATTTTTTTTGCATTCTAAATTTTAATATTTACAAATGTTAATATTTATGAACATTAAAAAACTTATTTCATAACCTTTCAAAATCAGTTTTAAGTATTCGGCTACGTTCAGAAATATTCAATTTATTGAGCTTTAATTGCAAAGCGGAAATAACACAATTTTTTTATAAATCTGACAGTTCGTATAAGACAAAAAACTTGCCCAAATGCGATAGACCGGAGGGTTAAAGGTATTTTGCATTGGGATTAAGATTTTAATAGTACAACTTATATCGGCGACTTCAGTTTTCTTTCAAATCTCATACCTTTATGGATTTTCTGTTCTGTGGTTGAAACTAACTAGTTGGCGATTTGGTCCATCGTACCTATAAATAATATCACAGCATGTGAATGACACCCTCAGTCTGGCGTTCATTACCACGCCTAAATGTGACGTCCGATTGCGCAACACACACATGACATGTGACATTATGTAGTTATGCACCTAAATGTCCGTTTTGTAACCTGTTTATTTTGAGTCAGGACTTTCTGGGCAAAGTCAAACACCAAGCAGATTATTTAAGGTTTTGGCATGACATCCAACTGTGTTGACAAATTTTCTTACATTTTATGATAATATTTATATGTTTTATCAAATAACTCATTTTTAACTTAATTTAGTTACATATTTAAATTTTATTTTATTATTGCAATATTGCGAAAATTATTCATAGTTCTTAAATTCTATTATCTATCCTCTACCGTTCAATACGCTTATTATCTTCAATACTTACGCAGTTCTCATTTTATAGTTTGTGTTTCATACTAAAAGTTATACTGTGTTAAAGCCCAAAGGCCCAAAAATAAATAAATATGCGTTGATGATAAAATGATATGTATAAGAAGACCTAAACTTTTACACTCTAAGATTTTAGTTTTATTTATTAATTATTGCATTAAAAAATGACGTCTATTTACTATTTCATGAGAAATTAAGAAAAAATCAAATAATTCAAAGAACAATATCTACAAGTATATCCATACTAATATTATAAATGCGAAACTGCTCGAGTTTGCTTATGACCTTTTCACGCATAACACAATATAAAGACTTTAATAATTCTTTCACCAATATAAAGCTAAATTATATGCGCAGACTACAGGTTGTATATGATGGTAAGCTCTGGCGTTATGAAATTATAAATATTAATATATTATATTTGTTATACGTTTTCTGTCGCTAACAAAAGCGAGTTTTTGCTAACGTCAGAAAAAAATCTTTTCCATGGAAACAATGTTGATATATTTTTGGGCTCTATGCTGGTAGGTACTCAGTCTACTGGTCAGCCACTACTGCAGAAAATTCAAATATTAGAATTCGTTTTTTTTGGACAAGCTTGGAATAAATGTCAGATTTGAGTTCCTATATTAAAAATATAATTCGTAA
Organism: Glyphotaelius pellucidus; assembly: GCA_936435175.1. NCBI lineage: Eukaryota > Metazoa > Arthropoda > Insecta > Trichoptera > Limnephilidae > Glyphotaelius > Glyphotaelius pellucidus. Next base: position 10,010,621 of record OW386542.1, read on the forward strand.
CGATTATAAAGACTGAATGATAAATAGAGTATTGTTTATTATGTTCACGAACTTCCAAATATTTAAATAAAAATAAACATCCGAAATGTTTGTAAGTGCATAAATTCCGAACGAATGAACAAAATTGGATAAGTAATTATTTTTTTCTTTGAGCTATAGCATTATGAAATTTATGTGGTAGGCGAGATGTTTGAAAACTGAATGTAAGGGAATGAATATATTATGGAATGCGGGAGGGGATGGGGGTGGGGTGGGGGGGGGGGGAGATAATTGATAAGTGCAAGCGCTACAGTAATTTCTCGTAATACCATGCGAGCGAAGCCGCGGGGAAAAGCTAGTAATATATAGTTCTAAACTAATAATTCATTGACGGTGGGTAAAATAAACGAGCGGAGAAGAGTAAGTTATATATTTTTGGAATAGGAGGTGGAAATAAATCATTTTAGCGATGACAATCAAATAGTATTAATAGGCTTGCGTCTGCGAAGTTGAATTCCAGAACCCGGCTTCGAGTGCCACGTCATACGCGCCGCGCCACAAATAACATCGGTGTACGTGGAATTTCAAACAAAGCTACCGTTGTAATTCGGTCACAAGATGTAGCCGCTTCCGTCAGCAGGTCGGATGGAGACGTCCCCCCCTAGGTATAAGTGCTACGAATTTGTGAAAATGTGGTACCTCTCCGGATATGGAAAGATTGACGGCAATACATAGTTGTATCAAGCGGCTATACATAACATATGACGTTATTGCCTGTCTCAGTCATTTTGTCCCGGTGACTAGCTACACTGGATGACAGTGGATCCGAGGAACGGGCTATTTTTGGAACCAGTTCATATTTGATTTATAAAATAGTCACCAACACTAACTGGGCGAAGCCGAACTAATAGCCGCCCGCAGAGCGTAGCAGCAATAACCTGCGGAGCAGGTTTTTAACTGCTAGTTAGGTATTTTTGAAAATTTGACCTAAATTTTGCTTAAAATCTGCCTAGTTAAGGCTAGAAATGACCATGTCAGTTTTGATAATTTGATTTAGGCACCAGAAAGCACTATTGAATCTCCGATATTAAATACTATGAATATCTACGTCAGGTGATCTAGATTGATGAAATTGTGGCCACAAACAAAATTTTGATTCAGCGTTTTTCCCCCAAGAAATCAATACATAATCTACATCCCCGGGCGGTTCAGAAAACACACGCATTTGTAGCATTTTTTCCCAGATATAATGCTTTCTGTTATGCATTAATAAATAAATCTTTGAAATCAACAAAATGTGCCTTAAAATCACAGCTTTAAGTGAAATAACGTATATTTTCAAGTAGGTGAAATTCTAAAAATTCTTCTAAATGCGTTTGCTTTGTTCACTCGGTGGTTTGCATGACTAATGCGATCACCAAGTAAGAGCTCGGGACAGTTGAGGTCACAGGTGCACAATACATATGACTCATATCACATCTTACATGATTTATCACCATTTTAACATCACATAATATGTGGGGCCTACGGTATACCAAAGGTGCCTATGGTGTACAAGGCTTACATACATAATATATGTAGTTATGTGTCTCCAGCTTTCCGTAGGTATACTCACTTGTTCAAGTAGAGGAATCCGATTTGGCAGGGTTAACGTTTCATAAAGTAATCCGTAATATTGTGGATAACAACCCATTGCGCCACTTTCCAGGGCCATCCCCCCCCACATCACACATTTACAGACTGTTTTTATATATAAGTTTAGACAAAATATCTACATGCCTAACAAAGTACATTTATTGCAAAAGTATCTAGATGCCTAACAAAGTACATTTATTGCAAAAGTATCTAGATGCCTGACAAAGTACATGTAAAAGTATCTAGATGCCTAACAAAGTACATTTATTGTAAAAGTATCTAGATGCCTGACAAAGTACATTTATTTAAGGAGGTTCACATTTACGTATACATACATAGTCTGAAAATGATAAGCAAATTGTAACCTTCTCAGGACGTCAGCGACGGCCGGCGTGGTCGACTGACTCTTGACTCGCAATCAATTACTGGCAAATACATTTTATTTGATTAATTTGTGTTATTTCACAATTAATTTATTTAAAATAATATATAGTATATTTGCGGCACGTTCCAGAGTGGAAGTTACCGGTGTAAGACTACCATTCAGAATTGTACGTTGCTTGAAATGGCTTTGACCGTGTTTGGTGACTAGATCTGAATAGCCAGGAATTCCCTTCCTTCATCTTCCTCATCTCCTTCCCCTCACCACAACCTTTAGCCTCGCAACATACCCGAATTGAGATTGCCATAGTCTCTCTGACTCCAGACGGGAGTAGCTGGGACTCTTATAAAAAAAGTTATAAAAAATTGATTTATTAAACAAACCATTTTAAAAAAATTGGTTAAATAAACTTAGCTCTGAAAAAATATTATTTAATAATTATTTTTAAGAAGGCAAGGAGTGTGTGCCAAGATAGAGTTGTTTGGCGATACGTCCTCTCTGCCTATCCCTGCGGTTGCAAAATTAGTTGGTTTGTTAGTATTTTCAAGAAATACGTTCATTTGATTCAAAAAATTCTCACCATTGAGAAGGATTTCAGTATATTAATTTATTCCTGTTCATCTGCCTTGATAATACAATACTTTCCAAAATTTTGGATCTAAATGGATCAGAATGGGAAACATGGTTTAATACCCCAAAAGTCACACAACATAATTTTTATTCGCCTTCGTAAAAGTGATGGAAAAATGAGTGCGAATTTATTTATGCATAAAATTTAAAAATAATAATTTTTGATTAAGGGTAGCGAAGTTCTGTTTTAACTCGACGGTTTTTCATTATGCCTGTCTGAATATTTGTTCGCACATTCCGTTTCCATTTCAAGATGGTGGCAATGATGGATGGTGCAAAGATTATTTTTATCAAATTTGAAGTCGTCATTTTTATTTGGATTTTTTTTTCGCATTTTTTCAATAGTATTATATCTACCAACCTGCCCAAGAAAGTTTGAAAAAAAAAGATAAACAATAAAATTAATTGGGGAAACTTTAAATAGAGTAATAACCATTAATAATTTCAGTCAGTTTACTCATATTAGAAATTACTCATCGAAATCCTATCTAGAAATAACATAAATAATTCGTCTGTAAGTGGCATGACCACAGTTTGATAATGCCTTCAGAAGGCGAAACAGCTGTCATGCGTAATAATAATAATTACATAGCATAACTTTTTTTATAAATAAGCCATTTTTATAAATTGAATAATAATATTATTGAATATATAAAAGAAATAAAAAATAAATGTCATCGAGATGGTGACATTTCTTTGCACAAATTATTATACTACTAATTTGAAATTTAAAAAATAAAGTTTCATAAAATATTTGGTTTACAATTAAATGTTAACAGAATTACTAGAAATAATAATTTGGCCACAATTAAAAATACACAACTAGTAGATTCTTATGAAAGCGATTCTTCCGCGTGACCATTGGATTGAACAGACAAAATGATAATAATTATTTCTATTTATAAGACAGAACTTGATAGAGAACTCGCCATTTATCTACGAATGTAAGAGAGTAGTGCCGGGGAAAATTATTACACTGCTCGTCGGTATGTCAGTTTTTTGGCAGCGAGTGCCAATATTGGATCGGACTTTCATTGTCACGATCAGGGGAACCGAGGTCTCGGGAACAACTCTAACGATGTTGGTTATTATATGTACATGTGCATGTTCGCGTACATATACATGTATATACTCGGTATATTATATAAGCTCCATTATTACGCGGTCTGTGATTAAGATTCTGAAGCCAGGCCACTGTCACACTTGAACAATCAGGTGAAGCGTTAATATTATTATTAGGTGCTTTTGCAGTTCGCCTGTGAGTCATACAAATCTTTTCGTTTTGTTTTTTATAGTTTCAATTTAATCATTTTCTGAAGCGGACTAGGTTTGGATTTCAAAGATATTGTTGTTGTTTTTGACGTGATAACGTCTTATAAATCGATGAACGCCGGCTAAACTCACGAAACAGCATGACTCATGTCAAGTTCCGCCTAAGCCGAGCGTGCAAGCGAGAGCGCGGAACAAGCGTTCGGCCTAAGCGTTCGGCTTGTAACGTATCTACCTCTCTTCCACTCCATCGTTATTATATGACGTTATCACGTAAAATTATCATCCGTAAACCGACTTTAAGACAAAAATTCATATTATATATACATAAAATACATAGATTAAAACAATAAAGAAAACATAAAGTGGTAGAAAAAGAAAATAAAAAAAAAAAAAAAAAACACAGATTAAGGAATAGATAAAATTAAACTAAACTATGAACCTATATAAAAAACCTAGATTAAGGGAAAGATAAAATTAAACTAAACTATGAACCTTTATAAAAAAAAACATTTTCACATTATAGGATAAACATGATTATCCATTTACCAGCGCCCTTGGGGTGATTTTTCACAAAACGGCGCCGTATAAATCATCCAAATATTATTATTATTCTAAAAAGAGAAAAAATAACGAGAAGAAATAATTAGAATGAGAAAAAAACACAAAGCAGGGGTAGAGGATTCGTAATTAACAAACAATTTGTTTGAATTTTTTTCTATTATGCATTCGGTTAATTGGTCTGAGGACACGCGGAAAATATCAGCGCCTGAAAGATGTTATTATATTTTGTGCACGTCCTTCTGAGAAATGACTGTTTGTGTAATTTGTTTTTGAGTGCGGGATGTGGAATAGTTGGTGTGACTTTGTATTTCGTGTTTGATAGTGGAAATTAATGTTTTCTAGTTTTAGTTGTTGCCAACAACGTTATTGAAAATTTTTAATAAAAATTTTTGGTCGGATATATTTCTTTTATCTTCTAAAGTTGATAAATTATGGAATGTCAATGAGTCCTTTAAATGTTCGGATGTTCGAAAGGATTAAAGATCTAAGTGTTTCAACATATTTTTTTAAATTCTTTCTAATCTTTCAATATTAACTTTGTATTGGGGATTCCTCTGGATTCTAATTTATGGCGCGGTAAATGTTTACAAATTAAATCCAAAAGCTGCAGACCATAAATGGCTCCCAAAGCAAATTGTAATTACAATATACAACTCCCTAAATGATCTCTAAAACTCTAACTTTAAGTTACAGTTGGATATTTTTGTTTTTAAGTCACTAGTTTTAAGTCCGCAGTTTTATGTTTTAGTCAAAAGTCACTAGCTATAAATCTTACTTTAAGTCATTAGTTATAACTATAAATCTTAGTTGTAAGCCAGATATTTCAATTCTATTTTATATTGATTTGTACAGCGCCCTTGAGGTGATTTTTAGTTAAATCAGCCAAACATTAATATTTTACTATTAATTGATATTTTGGAGACAGGTAGAGGTACCTCCGCCCCGGGAACAATTTATTGGATAACCAACACTTCTGCCACAGGTCACCTCGTGTGGTTCGCAACGTTTGGTTACTTAGCACTTAGGGTGCCCGGGTTAATGGGGTGAAGTTTGTCCGACTCTTTTGGTGGCAGATGCGTCTACCCACCTACTGCATGGCGAGCCGGTTCGAGAGCGACTGGTTGAGGTTTTTTGACTTCTCCAGCCGGACTCTATTAACCCATCGCCTTGCACCGCAGTTGAAGGGATGGATTCACATATCTGTCACTCCTGGACACTGATCCTCATATACCTATCCACTCCTATACCCTTTTCCTTCCCAAAACTTCCTCTCCTTCCTTTTTTTAAAAAGACCCACTACAGAACATCCCCTAAGTTGATATGGGCTTTAAGGGAAATTATTTTCCTCAAAACCTCCTGCGTGGAGCTAACTTTAAAAAAAAGCTATTACGAATTGTATACACAGTGAAATAATCAAATAGCGAAAGCCAAATAAAACATTCCTCTAAGGATATTTCTTAAGAAAATAAATTGTATCGTGAGTTATTTGATTTTATTTCAAGAACGAATTCCATAAATAAATTCAATAGAGGTAAATACCGATTCATCGCTTCTATGAAAATGAAGAAATACAGGTCTTTATTTTATTTACAGAACTAATTATTATTAAGGTTGTTGATTTGGGTAAAAACAAAGGAAAATTTGGCATTTATCAGCAAGACCTTAATACACTTTTGAGAAGAACAAAAAAACATAATTTGTACGCTCAAAATATTCTATTTTTAAATAAGTATACAAAAGTTTGCTTTCATTTTAATAATGATGGAAAATCAACAGTTAAATATGCTTTCTTTGTTAATTTTGTAAACGATTTAATCAATGGTTTTAACGTCATTATAATATTTCAGACATATATGAATATATATGTCTGATTACATTATTTCTTTAGCACAGGCTTGATTTGAAACTCTATGAAACGAAAAGAGACAAACATATTCATCTATAGAATTTAGCCTGCGTGAGAATAAGGTAGTATAATTGGTCACCTCTATGTGCAGCGCTTTTTAGCCTATCGGTCTCCTCTTTGTGTGGTGCTACGTAGCCTTCCCACTCTTGTCTACTTTAGTTTTTTAAGGTTTCACTCTTACCGCGTGTGAATTGCACACTCTTTTTTTCTGAAGTGAAAACTTCTTTAGCACCATTGTGATTTGAAGCTCGATGAAACGAAAAATAGCGACACTAAAAAGAGACAAAAAACAAAGATCTATGGAATGCTTGCGAGAGAATGAGATAGACTACTCGGTCTCCTCTTTTTGCGGGAATCACGTCAATCACGCGCCCAACATATGTACACGGTTGACATTTGTCACATGAGAATGGGCCGTTTCTACGACTTGTTCTTGAGATCAACAGCTCGGATGTGGAACGGTTTGCCGGTCTCTTCAAGGCCCATGTTCACCCCTCCTTTCCTCTAAAGGAATCTCCGCACAGCATCCACAATGATGATATATGCCCCGAGGGAAATTATTTTCCTAAGGGCCTCCTGTGTGGAGTTATTGTAAAAAAAGAGCGGATCCATAATTAAACATTTTCAAATACAATATCAAAAAACTAGGGTACTTTGAGAATTTTTTTTTATTGCAAATTTACTCTAACACGTCGTTTAAAGCCCCCTCGTGTTCTTTCTTAAATCAGTATTCTTATTCGTATTCGTATCCATGGTGACCTTTGAGGATACGCATGATGATCGTCTCCCCTTCCTAATATGTGGTGCAATATCTTCCTCTAATCACTGATTTTTTTGTTTACATTAGTTCCACACAGGACTCCCCGGGGAAAACCATTTCCTTTAGGGCCTGTGTCATCTTTGGGAATGCTGAACTAGTCTCTCCCGATCTGGCCCGCCACGCAGAAAGTGAGCAAAAGCGTCCGCCGCCTAAAATTCTAGAAAATCTAGAATCATCTAGAAAAACCTCACCCCATGAAATCGGGCGCCCCTGCTAAGTCACCAAACGTAGCAAACCGCTTGGGGCGACCCATGGCAGGGGTGTTGGTTATCCAATAAATTGTCCCCGGTAGTCTTTAAGGCCCCATCTAAGTTTGCTTAGGTTTATTAATTCTGATGGAAAGAAATTGGAATGACATACAACCACAGACGTTGTCGTAGTAGTCATCTATGGTAACTGGCCCACCAAGCTGCTAAGGAAAAAAAGTTAAATATGCGTGGATCAAAGCAGGACATGACGGCCTCCGTGGTCCCGAGGCAAGACTCTCGACTCACAATCCGAAGGTCGCGGGTTCGAACCCGGCGTGCGCAAATAAATTTTATTTGATTAATTTGTGTTATTTCACAATTTATTCATTTAAAATAATATATAGTATATTTGCGGCACGTTCCAGAGTGGAAGATACTATCAGTATCGCCCTGGTGTAAGACCACCATTCAGAATTGAAACGTTGCTTGAAATGGCTTTAGCCGTGTTTAGTGACCAGATCTGAATAGCCAGGTGCTTCCTTACCTTCCTCTTCCCCATCTCCTTCCCCTCCCCACTACCTTCAGCCTCACAACATACCCCAATTGGGGATGCCATAGTCTCACTGGCTCCAGACGGGAGCAGTTGGGACTCTTGTGCGGTATTTCATATAAAAAAAAAAAAAAAGGACAAATTGATGTACGTAAATACATCGGAACACCCGCAATTCTTGTATCTAATGCGGACAAACTGGTTTTACTCTCTGAAAATTCACCATAGTACCAACTTTTTTTAATGTATTGAAATATCAAATACTTTTTCTACGGTCGCCAGCAGAACAAACTATTCACACAACTTATTTTCTAGATGACCCGCAAATTATTTATTTAGTTTCTATTTTTCACATTGCCTCTCAATCCCAACAAAATTCCAATACTCTATTACAAAATATATACTACACCAATTTAAAAACAAATGGAAGATAATATAACAAATCTTTTAGACAACACCGCAGATTCCACGCATTGAAACTAATAGTTCTATGGAAGTTCAAAACAGCACGTTTTGAATTGAAAAATTAAAATTAAAAAGTTTGAAAACTACTTAAAAAACAATGAAATTTAAAGTACTTCATAGATCGTCGTAAATAGAAGTGTATCTAATTCCAGTATATACATATTACCATTTTTCATTAACTTTTTCAAACTTTTATTTTCTAAAATGCTGATTTCACTTAAATTTATCCCTAAACCCTACAAATAATATGCATTTAATTAGCAGCGGCTGTGATCACGGCCAATTAGAGAACTTTCAAACGTCTCCTTTAAATACTTCTTCCATCTTTTTTAATGCCCCTCCTCAAGTTTTTCCCTTCCCACGGCTTTAATACTTCAATATTTTCGATCGTTCCGGGACTCTTTGACCTCTTTACAATACAGCTTATCATTTTCTTGGAAATAACCAGTTATTCTCATTACTCGTCTTCCTCCAGGCGTTTCTTTTGTTACGCTCGCTTCTTAGATTCCTAACAATGTTCAATACATATTTTGCTCGATCTCGCAAGAATATTGCACACAAAAAAATCCTGACATAAACTTTAGAATGAAATACTTGTGTAGCACTACAACAGCTACGCTGCATTTATTTTTGGATGTAATTTCGTGTTGCACTATTTCCTTCTTTAGCCAGCGTTTTGGACAACGTTACAGTGTCCTTATATATATAAAAATGAAAATATGTTTGTTTCTGTCTATGAATGCTATGCGTTGCTAAACCATTCATCCGATTGCGATTAAATTTTGGGGATTTGATGTGCGCATGTCCGCGATTCTTATTATATACAATAGTGAGTTATGGCATCATGAAATTATGCGTTGCTAACGGTTCATCCGATTGCGATGAAACTTTGGGGATTTGATGTGGTTGATTTGTAGTTTCAAAATCCATTCTTTCCATTCTCGCGAAGGTTTCTGGATTATTACAACAACATGACAATACATCTGAATTCTTTTTTTAATCATTACAAAAACTCTTACAAAACTGTCATAATTTGAGAATGACATTTTGCAAACCATCGATTGTTAAATTAAAATTTAATTTTCGAAAATGTTAAAATTAATGAATTTATTCTCACCTAAGTACTAACCAAAACTGAATACTTTGAAGTTTATCTTTATATTTATTTTAAATTGGTACCTAGGTTAGGTACTAAATTTGATAGAAAATTTGTAAAAAAAATTGCAACAGGTATCACGCGAGATGTTTGAAAATCTGAATGTACCGGGACTGAATATATTGAAAGCAGGAGAGAGGAGAGGATCGCGGGAGGGGGGTTGGCGGGAGAGGGCAGAGGGAAGGCGGAGTGGGAACGCGTGAGGGGGAGGGGACGCGGAGAAGAAAGAGAAGTTGAAGGGGAACGGAACGGGAAAGGACACGCAGAGAGAAACAATTTTGTTCTTAAATGGCATTGCAATGAATGCCGGGAACTCGCTAGTCATAAAATACTTTTGGCCGTGAAAATCTAAAATTATAACCAACTACACAGGAGTATGAAAACACAAAATGAAGATAAAGGATTGTTACGTTTTGCCTTTTCACTATATATATATATGGGTATTATATAAACAAGAATCAACACTTTGAATGCAGGTACCTACACATTAGATGCTATATAGAATAGAACTTTCAAGAAAATTTACTTTGAAATTTGATGAATTGTTCAAATTCCGTGATACGACTGGCCCCAAGACAAAGCTAAGTCGATATTCCCCTAAAATTAAAATAACCGTGTCGCTTATTTTGTGAAGCTAAAAAATCCACAAACATACATTGCTTTTCTTTTTCATGGGAACTGTAAATAATAATAGAGAAACCAACAACGACTTTAATCATTAAACTAATAACTTTTTTAATGAGCAAAATGAAACCAATATTCTAAACTCAACCCCAATTGTTCATTTTATCAGAACAAACCGCTTTCAAACCTTGGCTACTCATTATTACTTACTTATACTTATTAACGACTGGCTGTTTATTTTAATTTTAAAAAATGTGTGCAGTAGAAGTGAAACCTTCGGAAAACTAAAGTAGACAAGAGTGGGAAGGCCATGAAGCACCGCACAAAGAGGAGACCGATTATACTATCTCATTCAAAATCGCAAGCTAAATCCTATAGATGTAGGTGTTTGTCACTTTTTAGTGTCGCGTTTTAGTTTTATCGGGTTTCAAATCATAACGGTGCTAAAAAAGTTTCACTTCAAACAAATTGTGTGCAGTTCAATAAAACCTTCATAAAACTAAGGTAGACAAGAATGGGGAGACTACGAAGCACTCCACAAAGAGGAAACCGATTATTCTATCTCATTCTCTCGCAGGCTAAATCCCATAGACGTATTTGTTTATCTCTTTTGAGTGTCGCTTTTTCGTTTCATCAAGTTTCAAATCACAACGATGCTCAAGATATTTTCACTTCAAAAATCATATATCACATACCTAGTTATTATTAAGTAATTAATATTTTCAATACGGTTATAGCGATGATTTCATTTGCAGGAGAGCACATCATTCATAAAAACATTCTTTGTGCAACGATAAGTTTGAATTAGACTAAAGTTGTGGTAATTGTACATTTTTGTGGTAAAATAAAGTTTTAAATTAGTTTCTTTCTTGGTATTATGATGGAATTCTAATAAGACCAATAGTTTCAAAAATAGAAATTATTAATAATTGAACACATTTATTTGAATTTCACTTATCTTTTCTTTATTGAATGAAAACGAATGAAGTGGAATCTTGAAAGTGAAAATTAACCACTTCCCGACATTTGATCAAAATGAAAATCTGTAGATTGACTCGTTGTTAATGACAATGCAATTTGGTGGCAATTTCGCACACACACAGGACATATATTTTTTTTAAATTCGAAGAAATTAAAGTATATACGTAATAAATATCGTTTTTATTCAAAATACTGGACTCTAAATTCAACTGTTGCGAACTCCTGCAACTCATAAACTTACGCATACACGTAATAACAACACGACAAAACATACTATTCTACTGCAGCATTCTATGCGGAACTACATTGGCCACTCTCCGATACAACGATTTCACACTATGGGAAATCAGTACTTAGGTGATGTTGATATATTTTATATCAATTTGAAGAGTTTTGTTGATCTTGTAACAAATATATTCCACTATTCCTAAACACTTCTGTATTTTTGTATTTTTTTTGTAGTTTTGTGACTTGTTTTTCCATGTTTGTGCAATTTTTTATCTAATTTTATTTTTACTATTTTTTTATTAGTCATGAATTAATTGTACTACCAAACATGTAACGAGACTATGCTGAGACTTGTTAACGCAAGTCGAAGCATTGAATTTTTTGGTGTAAGCTTAAATGACTTTCGGCCGTCGATACGAAATGTGTAATTAAAAGTCTTTTAAATTCATCTTCAAGCTTTTACCTTGTAGTTGTCTTCTATATGTTATTTTATATTAAAATTTGTCAATGCTCTTCATTTATATGTCCTTTCTTTTCATTGTGATCTCTTCTTTTTTTATTCGTGTTATTGTCATATTATTAATGGATTATTTGTCCGTAAATAAATAAATAAATAAATGTAAAAGCCCTCTAGGCGTTAAATAAAAAATAAAAAAAAAACAAATAAAAAATTAATATCAGTGTAATCCATTCGTGATTTAGCGCTGTTGATAGAGTTATTAACTTCAATTCTTGGGTAGGAAGGTTCAATTCTTAGTCAAACCATTTTTAACATATTTGAAAATAGATGTATGATAGTAAAAAAAAAATTCACATTTTGATTCACATTGTGTTATTTTATGTGAGTTTTACTCAAAACAAGGATTTGAAAAGGCGACCTTTACGAGTCAAGAAACCTGCCGCTAGTCTACGCAGGTTTTCTCCATGAAATCAACACGTTTAACAAATTTGGGCTGTGTGAATCGTCCAACTACTGTAGTAGCTGTATTGCTATCTCTGACCGCTTTGGCCCGCGGGCGCGTCTGCCTCTATTAGTTAATTATTTTCGAGTAATCAGGCCCCAATCCCGGCGAACCCTTCGCCCCTAATCGAATTTATCTCAGCAAGCAAAGTGAATAATTAAATTTCAAAATGTTTAATTTTAGGGACGTGCCGAACAATTTATCAAAAATGAACCTCGACAACTTTTATGGAAACTAATGTAATTGATCTATTTAACCCATTTTACAAGATCATTAAAAAGCTTTAAAAATACCTATGTATAATTTTTATATTTATAGCAAAAGAATGGCAAAGTTTGTAAAGTATTTGCGTATATTTTCTAAAAACCCAATCAATCTATTGGTTAGCGACACTTTTAAAAATCTTTTTTGATGAGAATTTTTTTTAACACTGTTGAAACGAAAACGCGACACAAAAAGAGACAAACACATACATCTATAGGATTAGCCTGCGAGAGAATGAGATAGTATAATCGGTCTCCTCTTTGTGCGGTGCTTCGTAGCTTGTCTACTTTAGTTTTCTGAAGGTTTCACACTGTGATTTTTTTGAAATTTTCGATTCTATCGATTTGAACCAACACATTCAAATGTGTCCTCTTTAAAGGGATTTGACGGTACTAATGTCGAGTATGTTTGAAACAGAACATTTGTGTTTTTATTTTTTTCCTGAGTGCTACAGCCTTTATTTTCTACCCGAAAGTAATAAACGTGGAGATTCTTCTCGGAGAAGCAACAATTCAGTGTCCGTTAGACAGGAAAGATGTGACCCTGACCCATTTCTATTCAAAGCATATCCGGAGAGTAGGCACCAAGTATTTTACTAAAAGGATTTTTGGATAAGCAGCATCAGATTTTTAAAAACCTCTATTTTTTATTTTACTTTTGTTTTCTGGATTGATTGATCGTAGGAATGAAGTGGAATCTTGGAATCGAAATCCTGTAATAAAACAGAGTATGCAATTCACACGTGGCAGAAGTGAATCTTTAAGAAAATTAAAGTATACAAGAGTGGGGAGACTACGAAGCACCGCAAAAAGATGAGCCCATTTATTCTATCTCATTATCTCGCAGACTAAATCCTATAGATATACGTATTTTTCTTTTTTTAGTCTTGCTTTTTCGTTTCATAGCGTTTCAAAACACAACGGTGCTTAAGAAGTTTTCGATTAAAAAATCAGAAAACCTATGAAATGTTAGAGGTTACCGTCGTTATCGTTTATGTTCTTCAAAAATTTTTGTTGACAATGAATGTCTATTCATAGACAATATCAAATTGAAAAAAAACGAGTGCAGTTCACACACGGAGAAGCAAAACTTTGCCAAAACAATCTCAAGCCTTGAAAAGTGAGGTCATAATCAAAGCAGCCAATGAGAGCAGACCTAAGGACCTAACGTTATTTCCGTTTTATATCTCAATTTTAATTTTATATCTCAATACCAAAATACTACTTTCACCAAAATCTCAAAATTCTCCCAGTAAAAACGATTCTGTGGTATAAAATTATATTTCCGCATATGAATAGCCCCATATACAAAAATAAACTGGACCACACTTACAATACTCGTTTTACGTTAAATGAATGACTCATTGTACCTAAGCATTTAAACAAATATGGACAAAGAACGCTGGACTACATGATACCTAATTGCTTAAATATGTTACCTGCCGAAATTAAAAAAAATGTACAAATGGTAAAACAAATATTTTGTTGAGAAATTTGGCTTGCCGAAAGAAATAATTTGTATTAGACTAACACAAAAATTGTAAAATAAGTTTATATATATCTCCAAAGTAAAAGTACCCATCGACAAACTGCTAAAAAGTAGTTTATTGGGACTTTTCTTTTTTCTGTATAATATTTTATGTCATATTGTATTACTTTGTATTTATAATAAATAAATTAAACCTTAAAAAAAAAAAAAAAAAATCTACCACAACACAGACATGTGCCTAGTATGGTGGTCGAAAAATCCCCAATTCATGTAACAAACAATTTCAAAGAATAAAGAAACTTAAAAAAAAAAAAATTAATGCCTTTAAAAGTGACATCATAAGCAAATCGGCCAATGAGCGCAGAGTGATGCTTTGCAGGTGCTAATGCGTAATTTCCGTTTCATCCAAATTCCGAATCACTAACGCCGCTAAAGAAGTTTCACTTCGAAAACCGAGCGCAACGTCCTAATTAAATCTCTACTAGCTGCTTATGCTACTTCCTCCATCGACCACAATTATTATATATACAAGTACTCCAAACTTCCAACTGGCGGTAATTCCAGGGGTTTAATTCTGGTAGAATTGAAAATTCGCCCTTTCACTTTGAGACCCCGCAAACAGAATTACTCAAACATTATAAAGTTCAACATGCTCGTGAAGCTCGGCACTTGCGTAGGCAGCATTTCAGAGGACCTAAAATAAACGTCGTGGTACTCGGTTAGGTATACGATAAAAGAGGAAAATATTAGTATCGAATTGAACAGTAATGGAGTCAGTGAGTTAGAATATCGTAAAACAACTCATAATTATGTTACCTAACAAACTAATCCTAACGCATTTTTGCGGAAGGGGTAGGCAGAAATAATTGACTGCTAGATAGATGTTCTGGTGCTGATGACGACTTCTTTTGATTCTCATTTTCTTCTGTTTCGAAATTCTTTTTTTTATATCTTCATTGAGAGTTGTTCATATTAATTTCGATAATTAAATAATGAATAATATTTAATAATAATAATATGAAAATGTCCGTAGTAGGATGAAACCGGTCCTGGTGTAAATAAATTAGTGGAAAAAGTCTCAATTATAATAATATTAGGTTAGGTCTGTATTTGTAACTTGTGTAGGTCATTATAATCAATGGAATTCGGAACAGCTGCAGATTTCGCACTTTCGGAGTATATTCTATCTGTAAAAATACACTTTCTTTAGATGATCTGCGATAACGTGCAATCTCCAGCGCGTTCATGCAAATGTGAGCACGCAAACTTAACAGTAATTAAAATAAATTCGTGATATTTAAAAAAAAAATAGTTTTAATATAAGAAATGCTGCGGTCTAAGTAAACGCCGTTCGTCCAAAGATCTTGGATTCGCTCTTTTATCTGGGGTTCGATTCTCCAATCGAGGCGGCTAGCCATCACCGTCGAACATACATAAGTTGGTCGACTCTGTTTTTCTCGAGTTTTTGTCGAAGGTACTACTTGACGCCAAACGTCAGTCGAAAATCTAGTACATGGCTTTTTTCTACAAGTTTTTTTTTACTCTTTACCTTAAAACAACTTTTAAAGGTGGTACAATGGCGGATTTACCGGCGATGTTGCTGCAAAACATAATGTAGTGGAGAAAATGCTTTGAGGCCAACAAGCACTTTTCGTCGGAGGGTAAATGGTGAAAATAAACTTCCTTATTAATTAATGTCGTTTTGCATGTGTTTGATTTTGTGTGATATGCCCGCCAGCCATTTCGAAGAAAGTGCTATCGTAATTTCAAACGTCAAAAACATCAGAAACGCAGACAGATATTTACAGTGCTGCCAATATTATCTCTAGAATCCTTCGACATTTAAGCATACGTGTAAATGAAACATTCGACGGAATTCGTCGAGATGACAGATGGCAGAATCTTGATCGAAGATTTAAGCCACTGGTTAATAACCGATAGCGAATGTCAACTGCTATTATTTGGGATAAAAATCTTTGACGAACATAAACATTTTAGAACGGTCGTACGTTGTTACCATTGAATCATTTTCAGTACGGTTTCGTTTCTATATAGCGTTACTTACAAAATGTGGTCTAACAATTAACACGGATATCAAATACCTGCGGGCAAGCGATAGTTGGGTTGAAAACAAATTTCGTACACCGAATTGTACGAGTTTTACAAGTTAGTATAAACCTTTTAATCGCCATTACTCTAATCATCGACCTTATTGATAGGTATTTGTACCTTATTCGTCTGTCAGGGTTTTTGCGTTATTTTGGTACATTTTATCCAGGTAAAAGTAATATTTTCATGCATCTATCGTAATATATTTCGAGCCTAGAGGAGACAACTTAAGTTCCATTAAATATTTAATCAGTTTCAATTGCGTTGTTTATAGATCAAATAATGCATTGCATCTATTGTTATACCGCAAATGCGACATGTCGTATCAAAGTGCGATATTCGACATCATTTTTACATAATATTAGTTTTGAGAAAATGATGAAGCCAAACGTTAAACAATGAGACAAATTTGATAGGAATACATCAGATTTTCAAAAAAACCTCCATTTAAAAATCACAATTATCTGAAACGTGTGAGGGTGTGATAATTTTTGATAAGTCAGAACCGTTACGATGAAAAATAAGATCAACTAATTTTTGATCCAAAATAAATGTTGCACATTGATAAAAATACCTGAATAATACACAATTATCTGAAATGTGAAATCAACTTATTTTTGATCCAAAATAAATGTCGCACTTTGATAATAAACCCAAACCCAATCATAGATTTGAATATACATTAGACTTTTTCACATTGCGCATTATTTTGCATGAACGCACTGTTAAAAAGCACTGTTGTCGGACGTATTACGCCCATTTTACTGAACCCTTTATAGACCCACTCTGCTAGGTGAATTATATTGGTCGAAATTATATTTGAAAACACTTTTAACTGCATTGGAAATGTCATTCTTCTGTGGTTTTAAATAGCTATTAGTAAGAAAAATGTAGGAAAAAAATCAAATGGTAGATATACGTTATACGTAGAATAACTGTCATTTTTTGTTATTTTTTATTATTATGATATTTTATATACCATACTACTGTGTCACTATTTAAAAAATCATGAAAACAAATCTGAAAATAATGAAAGCTCGAAAAATTAAAACTCCTAAATAAAACAATACAAACGTGCGTGTTTAAAATCAATAATGTTATAATCCTACTAGTATTGCGGAAAACATGCTAAGCAGAGTCAATCAGAAAATAAACGAGTAAAAAATAGTCATGCATTTTGATGAAAATCGGATAAACATAATATAACACACATACCTCATGATTTCATTGAGCCAATCGGTAAAAAGGGCGCTGCGTTCAGATAAAAAAATAAAATAAGGGTGTTTGATTGACAACAATTTTAAAATAATTACAAGTTAAAGCCTAGAGATTTACATAATTTTTTCTACGACTGTAGATGGTTCTTCCGATCGGAGTCTACTTTTAATGGGAAAATCTTAACAATTTTGGTAAAAAACTGATACAGGGTAAATACACACAATAAAACATATCATTTCGCATCTTAATAAATATTAAAAAATTAAGAAAATATTAAAGAAAAAACCGTAAAGCACGACTGATGATTGAGGGTTGAAATAATCAATAATATGCTATCTTTAAATATTTGAAATCTTATTATTTTTTTATTAATGAACAAAGAGCGGATGTTAGCTGAAAGTCAATATTTCGCTTAACATCATTAGATAATAATGGTACAATATGAAACTTTGTCACATTGTCTTTCCACTTGAATATTATCAATACAATAAAACAGTTCAAAAGCTTGTTCAGAACTGCCAGGAAATGTTTTGATAAAATAAGATACTAGAGCACAAACTTCTTGGCTTTCTAAGGACATTGCAGGAATCCACTAAGTGAGAAATATTCGCAATAACTAATGAGAGAATTGTCAGCAATTGAAAGTTACAACAAACAAATCAGTGAATTAATAAATATTAGGTTTGTTAACATAAATACAATAATAATAACACTTTTAACAGGATAAGTTCATTAATAATTGTCTTATGTTAGAGATTTAAATTATGCATTATGAGAGTTAAAAATATCATGCAAGAAAATCCTTATTTTCTAACATGTTCTTATTTTTAATTAATTAAATTTAAAAAAAAATGATCTTAATGTTTGCTCTCAAACATGTTTGCTCTCAAGTTGTTTGCTCATAATATTTGCTCTCAAATTGAATAAACGATTCCGTATTTATTCTGATTATTATCGAATAAACGACCCTCTAAATGATTAGTTCCGTACCAGTGTGTTCTAGAATTTTCTCTGAATTTAAGTTGTTTACTGTAATTATTACAGATGTAAGAAAAACGCAAATCGAAGAATGTTAAAGGTTGAAAAGGAATGAATCTTGCTTTATTTAATTTGAATCATTGAACATTATTTGCTAAATCAAAAAGAAATGAGAAAAATTCCTACGTAAAATTATTCACGTTTGCGAAATCAAATTTGACTTGAATTTACCCGTAATAATAAAATTTCAAAACATTTTAAATCTTGTTCAAAATTGTATTTATAAATGTTATAATCGACAAAAAATATGAGATCACTGTAAAGGGTTATTCTTAACTACTTATCTTTATAATAAATTATTATTAATATACTAAGACCTAATACCCACACATGATGTTAATATTAATAAAAATAATAATAATAATAAATAGAGAATACATCTGCTGTAGGTGCTACTTTACACGGAAAACGAAATAATAACGGTGAAAGCAAAGGGGCTTAATTCTCACAGTAGGTCTGATAAAAAGAGGGCAACAAACCTTTTCTTCTTTTTCTTTAGTGCCTCTAAATCTTCCGCTTCTAATTTCTTTTGTAGAAACTGTACCCGTTTCTCCTCTGGATTTCCGTTACTGCCGGTGGGAGAAGGCGCTCTGGATGGCTACAATCAAAATATAATACAACGATAAAACTTTATTGGAAACTGAATGAAAAAGAACAAACGAAAATAGTCCAAATTTTAGTACGTAGGTAATAGCATATTAAAATAGTAGTTTTAGAATATACACCAGATTTAGGATGTAAAAGAATTATAGCTAAATAAAATATACTGAAAAAAAAGATGCAGACATTGTTGTGAGACATACTGATCCGAGGCAATCAACCCTTAGATCAGCAACATCATCAGCTATAGGCAGACAAATGAAATCTAAACGCAAGCTAAATACTAAGTTTGGAGATCGCGCTTTTGGAGTAACTGGGCTTAGGATTGGAATAAACTCCCTCCGGAACTTAACAAGCCCAACAGAATTTAGGTCCAAATTAAAAACCTACCTTTTTGGGCTCTAAGAGTATCATTCTTGTTTAGCCTATGATATACCTTAATTACACTTTTCTTTTTGGATTAACATTATTCGAATCCTTACACTATCAATCTCTCTCTTACCAAGGAACGAATCACATTTATTAAGATAAATATTGTGATCAAATCCTTGTACTATTTTACCACCCATCATCATTTTTTGTTTATTTTTCAAAATACGCTCATTAAAGAACATATTATATATTAATTATGCCCTCTGCGTGCAAACTGTACCCACCTAAATTTCTGCAAATAAACAATAACAGTGTTAATCTCTAGTGACCTCCCAGGTAACTCCCCCTAACTTAACAAACGGACTGCAATCTTTAGAGCACAGGCGTCAGGTGGGAATACTGTCCTTGTTCTACCGGTATTACAATGGAAGATGCTCCGAGGAACTAGCGTCACTGATCCCCTCGGCACCGGTGCATAGAAACACGCCAAACACGCGCTCAACATTTGTACACGGTTGACATTAGTCACACGAGAACGGGTCGTTTTTACGACTCGTTCTTGAGTTCAACAGCCCGGCTGTGGAACGATTTGCCGGCTTCTGTGTTTCCTCCCTCCTACAACATGGGTCTCTTCAAGACCCATGTTCACTCCTTCCTCTCCTCAACAGCACCCTCCACACAGCATCTTCAAAGATGACATGCCTCCTGTGTGGAGTTAATTTAAAAAAAAAAGGTAAGTATGGTCCTGTATATATTTTCTGCGTAGTAGGTACATAGTAGGTACATAATAGGTACCTAGTAGGTACATTTTTACAGCAGCATCGCGTCAAATCATTGTACAAAGTTTCGTTTCGGTGATCGATGAATCGGAAGATGCAATTTTTATCCATAAGTTGTTATTGTAGTTTGTAGTTAGAAGCAAGATTACAGAAATGTATTATGAGTATATACAGCGCCCTTGAGGTGATTTTTCACAAAAACGGCGCTATTATGGTGCCTAACGCAAAACGAAAACAAATTTGAAGTCTCTGAGCTTAGAATTCTACAAAAAAATCTTTGAATCTACACTATAAAATGGATCTTACAGAATAATGACGATTCATAAACTCGAAAAAATTAGAGAAAAACACGATTGTAAGATGCTAGTATGTAGGTAGGTACTAAATAATATCTTTTAAAAACTTGAACCATCTCATTTCATATTTTTATCGCATCTACGATTCGGACCGATTGAAATGAACACGGATTTTTATTCCTTATTCTGTGGCGAAACCGGGGAATCCCTTTTCTTCAAATTAATGTATAATAATGACACTGCTCATTGGAGCGACTGGCTACACCGTCTGTACTTAATTGCAGGAATTTCCCTATTTTATTTTGTGCGTGGATTGTTCTTGAAATTATGACTAATATTCAGCGATAATGACTTCAGGGAAGTGAAGTTTGTGAGGGATGTTTTGACAATTATAAGTGTAAGAATTTTATATACAAACGAATATATATATACATTACTTTTTATTTTGTAACCTGTACAATACACAATGATGATGATCGTTCTTACCGAAAATACTTTAATTCTAAAATACTTTAGAATTACTTTATATTTTAGTCTTTTAAATTGAAGTACCTAAATAAGGGGGCTGCGAAATTTTCCTCATGCTAAGCTACTGGCTCAATCCCATCCTCGGACGCATCGCCATGATGTTTTTAATGCTAATTGCAGAAAAAAATAACTAACCGGATCAGATCCTGAACTCAATATGTGCGGGTCTTCTTCTAGAACTGTGCCATTCCCCGGCGACAGCAGCAGCGGGGAGGCCAATGTGGTCTCGCACTCGTCGCCCGAGGGGGGCGGCGCGGGCGAGCTCTCGATCAGAGGGATGGACGCGGGCGCGTGTGATGGGCCCGAGTAGCGCCGCGCGCCCCTGATCTTGAGCGGCACGTGGGCGTGGGGGTAGCTTTTCTTGCGGTGCTCTGAAAAGGAAAAAAAAATCATTTTATAAAAATGTATGTAAGGCTAAAGAAGGTACCTTATACTATATGAATAAGATCATACTCGTACAAAATACAATCTATCATATTATGTAAATAAAATTACAACCCTGTCGATAATATAACATATATTACGAAAGTCTCGCTGGGAGTCGTTACGAAACGAGCAATGGATGAAATAAAATTTATTATAATGGATTTAGATTCCTAGTGTTTAAATGTGCTGAAACATATCGTGCTCACATCGATTTACATGTACTGAGTAAGATTAATGGAGTAGATTAAAAGGAAACAGAACGAGAAATTTGAACAGTAGTTATTTTACCAAACTGTGTGTCGCTGTCGCCCTTACTTCCCCAAATACTGAGAACCTCAGGCTGATAATCTATACTTTTATTATAAATGCGAAAGTGAGTGTGTTTGTTTGTTACGCTTTCACGCCTAAACCACCAAACCGATTTTAAAAATTCTTTCACTAATAGAAAGCTACATTATCAGCAAGTAATAAAGGCTGTATAAGTTCTGGCGTAATGAAATTTTAAAATATGAAAATGTGTGTGTTTCATATACTTCAGCGGCAGGGAGGAAAGGTAGGGGGAAGGTGGGGTTCGCGGAGAGGGAAGAGTAGAGGGGGGGGGGAAGGTTAAAGAGAACGGGGACGCACAGGAAAGGACATTATGTATTGCTAATTGCTACAGTAATTTCCTCCAAATAAGTGTGCAGAATTTCATCAAATATAAAAAAAGCAAAGCCACGCCGCCATGGACATTCTTTTTAGTAAGAACTGCATTTAATTTTTTTAATATTCTTAGCAACGCACTGAAAATATTCTTTATAATTTTTTTAACCATTTTATAATGCTCACATATTTATTTAAATTTTAAAATTATAATTGAACTATTTAGAGCAACAATTGAATAAAACCACAATTATGTCAAAACTATCTTGCATATTTAGAAACAGATCTTCTTTAAGTGTAAAAGTAACAAAACTTTAAATTAAAATTTCTTATTTAAATTTAAAGTTTTAGTTGTTAATTTTTGAGGTTGAAGTTTGAAGTTCAAAACATCAAAAGCCCACTTTTTCTTTATTACAAATATTTTTCAAAAATAATTTTGTTTATTCTACTCAATTTATTACCAAATTTTAATTAACTTAACACCGTTAAACTATTCGTTCAATTAAAATACGTAAAAGTTATACAATTTCGTTTTATTTTCAATCCTTCATAACTCAGTGTTTGGGATTAGACTTTTGTTGCTCTAAACAGCTTAAATATACATTTTTTAATTCAAATGTAATCCTTTTCATTAGCGGCGTTGGTTATTTCTAATGAAAAACTTTAAGTTGTTATGAAATGTTTAAATGAAGTTAGGTAAATATTTAGAACTTAAATGTAAAAGATCTAAATTGTAAGTCTCAAAATTGCTGAGAAAATTTTATGCTAGGATTCAATAAGGTGGGATTGGGCGCGAAATTGAATAACGTGAAAGCATGTAGCCTGTTGAATGCTGAAGGTGCAGTGCTAATTTCTTATGGAACATCTACAGTCTCTCGTATCTAACATGAGCGAAGTATGTATGAAGAATGAGTTAATGATGAATGTGAGTAGGTCTAAAGTCCTGGTGATTGAAAGAGAGAATACGAAAACGATGTGCAATATAGTTGTGAATGATGAATACTTAGAGCAGATGGATGAATTTGTGTATTTGGGAAGTATGGGATGGGTATAGAGATGGAAGGCTAGATATATTGAAAGGTTTAAGAAGTTAACATAATTAATGGAGGACTAGCGCGATTGGCGCTAGCAAAAAAAAACCGTCCAAAGAAGGGAGTGAGGCATGAAATTGTCAGAAAAGGATGAAAGTAGATTGAATGCTGAAGAATTGAGATCCCCGAGTCCATATTTAGCCTGGTCCATAGGTATAGAGGTATATAGGTCCATATTTCTCACACGATCGTACATGGTTTTACCATTTATGACCTTGTGAGAATTGTGGAGATCCGCTAGGAAAGAAGGCTGATGTAAGCGTAAGGAGTAAGGTTGAGAAAGACGCTCAGATGGTTTGGGCGTGCAGAGTAAAGAAAGGAGTGTAAGGAGAATTTATGACGCGAATGGTAAAAGATCGGGGAAAAGTCGAGGGTGGAAATGGCACGATTAAGTGAATTAGATATTTGAGACGGGCCATGTTAAGAGTCAAAATAATAGAAGAGTATGTACGAGGCGATGAATGTGAATGAGGTGTGTGCCAAGACCGATTTGTTTGGCGGTCCATCCTCTGTGTCTACTCTTGCGGGGAAACGGCGTGCTGGTTAATTAGTTAGCTGTTTTAGATTTTTTTTTAACTCTCGGGCATTTGAGATAGAAAACTCATTTATTTCTAAAAATCAAAATGTACCAACTTACAGTGTCATAAATGACAAAAATTGACGCACCCTTGTAAGGAAGACTTGCTAAGTCAATATAAAATAACAATTTCAAGACTGCCTCATTAGAGTATTTGATTTCCTTCCGGAGACCGCAGATGGTAAATGTTCCCTTTTTTTAAGTACACGAATATTACCTAACTCTCTTAATATCACGTCATTTCGTTTCAGAAGTAGTTTCGGGGGAAGAAAAGCCAAACAATTCTACCTGCCTCGTTTCGTTCATAATCACCCATCAAACTCATAAAATATTTTACTCTCGGTTATACCTTACACGGCTCCTGAAATGATTCATATTAAAAATTATAATAACCATTATAATCTCGTTTTGGTGCGTGCACAATTTCTTACAAGTCTCCATACACATTTTTTTCCCGTTCATCATGTTTTACGTGTGCAAACCTTCCGTGTTTAGAAGAAACCGTCCTATCAGGGCGGCGTATTGTCCATACCAACGTATTCCCCAATTTGCCCTCTGGATTTTGACACTTATACTGCGAATCTTTTTTTTAATATAATATCGATATCGACCACAATCATTGCTTTTTGATAAGTTACTTCGAATAAGAGTTGAACCCTCTAAAAATGTAAAAAATTACCTGGTTTGAACGCCAGCGTTTAGTATACAAATAAAAAAATGTATTTAAAAAAAAGGAAAACGTACAAAATATTTTCTTTTAATACAATTAGCAAAAAAAAAATCTTAAATATCGGTCTACTTTTGGAGGAAAAAAATGGGGAATACAAAACCTCGATTTCGACTATTTTATTAAGTACTAGCTTTTACAAGTCGAGTCAAGAGAAAAATCACTGTCTATGAATGATTTCAAAAAACTACCCCCTTCCCCTTTCCCCCCATGGAAGAATTAGAAGAAAAAGAAGATTTTTGATATTTCTTGGTGAAATTAACAAAACTTGACGTTCAAACTAGGAGGAAAATTATTTAAAATTATTTAATTTTATTTTAAAAGTAATCGTTTTTGATAAATACACGCCATAAACGGCTATAATTAATTCAAGAGACTTGTCACCGAGTTTCGAGTCACCTTGCAAGAGACGATTTTTCTTCTTATTAATTTTTACTGCGCATAAGAGAAGAGTCTGGAATTTTCTCCAGGGGCTTGTCTTGTTACATTAAGGAGACTATGCGGACATTATGTTATTAAAGTAGAAGTAGCCACACAACTCTGTCTCAGCACACACTCTTTGCTTCATTCACATTTACATAACTCAGAATTGAGTCAACTAAACACCTCTTTGAAAATTGAATAAAAGCTATGAAAAAATTATTGAAAAATAGCCCATAACCAAACAATTTAAACAAATTTTTTCATCACTTTTAATTCTGAGTTATCCGGTCACCGCCTCACACGTGTATATAGATATTCTTGTGTTACATGTGTAATTTAATTAATTGTTTGAATAAATCTGTAGTACACAAAAAAACAGAGTGTGCAATTCACGCGGTAGAAGTGAAACCTTCAGAAAACTAAAGTAAACAAGATTGAGGATGCTACGGAGCACCGCAAAAATAAAAATTAAAAATCGAGTGAAGTTTTTTTGGATAACCAACACCTCTGTCATAGGTCACTTCAAGTGGTTCGCCACGTTTGGTGATTTAGCAGGGGTGCCCGTGTTCACGGGGTGAGGTTTGTCGATATGCGCCTGTCCACCTGCTGCTTAGCGGGCCGGATAGAGAGAGACTGGTTAAGGGAAGTTACTCTCTCAACTCATTGCTTTGGAGGCTGATAACCAGGACACACTGAACCCCAGATTCCTACCCACCCCTTAAACCCTTTTCCTTCCCAGAACTCTCCACCCCTTCCTTTCCTTAAAAAACCCTCCATACAGCATCCCCAAAGGTGACATAGGCCCTGAGGGAAATTATTTTCCTCAGGGCCTCCTGTGTGGAGCTCATGTATAAAAAAAGTTTACACGCAGTAGAAGCTCACAAAATCTCAACCAATAGGAGCCTTGAAAAGTGATCTCATAATAAAAGCGGCCAATGCGATAAGGTTTGATTTCATCCCATGGATTTAGCCTGCGAGAGAATGAGATAGCATTAAAATATTTTTTTAATTGACGGGTACTCGGTTCTAATACAAAACGATAAATCGACAGTCTCAAGCAAGTCTCCTTTGGTGTAGTGGTATAAAGCGCCTGACGAACCTCAGCGGCCAGACAGGCAAAACAAAACTAGCGACTCCGAAGAAGAAAACACAAATACTATTAAGACGACCAAATTATAGGAAAAGGCGCACTGAAATTCGACGACAAAAATATGGAAAAAAAATCATCATTCACAGTGATAAAAAAGTGCTTTGTAGTCTCCCCACTCTTATCTACTTTAGTTTTCTGAAGGTTTCACTTCTATCGCGTTTTGCGCATTTGCACACACATTTTTAATTTTAAAAATCATGAAAATAGGTCTGTTAATATCGCACACAATTAAATAAATAACTTGGAGATCGTGAACAGCAAAGCAGAAATTGCTCGTACTTTTATTATTGCAGAGTACGTAATTAAAAACGGAAGTGTGGTGCTCAGACCTCGCGGCGTTAAGTTTTAACCCAGTGAATACATAAATGTCAAAGGGTGGACAGAATGCTATTAAATGCAGTGGAAGTTTATCCCTCCGACATGTAAATTAGAATTAACGTCTGTCAAACTGCGATTACCTGTCTAACGTTGCGCAAACAGAGCGCCTCGTCGAATTATAAACACAGTAGGATATTTCCTTTTACGACTTTGATTTTCAATTATCACAATATGTCGTCGTGCGTTTAAATTTACACCCTATTTATTTATTTTATTACTCTATAACTAACAAACTTATATCGATGTATATCTAATATTCAATTGTTAGTGTAAAATAGTTTTGGTTCGATTAACAAGTAAGTTACGGTTGCTAAGTGAGAAGTTGTAAAAAATCAAACTGTGAAATTTCAAGAATAGGTAAAATATGAAGTAAAATTATTGATTTATCGTGAAAAATATATGCAGACCAGATTTAAATTAAAAGTCATTTTTATGTGGTATATATTACACAACTGCTAACCCTGTGCAAATCGCAAGTGCGCCCCACGGTTGAATTTGGCAGCCACCTCTGGTCTGGAGCCCCAAAACACCTGAAAACAACCCTCGACTCTGTGCAGAAACGGGCGGTCCGTTTGACAGATTCTCCTAACTTAATAAATTGCAATCTTTAGAGCACAGGCGGGAATGCTGTCCTTGTTTTACAAGTATTACAATGGAAGATGCTCCGAGGAACTGGCATCACTGATCCCCTCGGCACCGGTGCATTGTCGGGAAACACGCCAAACACGCGCTCAACATTTGTACACGGTTGACATTAGTCACATGAGAACGGGTCGTTTCTACGACTTGTTCTTGAGTTCAACAGCTCGGCTGTGGAACGATTTGCCGGCCTCTGTGTTTCCTCCCTCCTTGGTCTCTTCAAGACCCAAGTTCACTCCTTCCTCTCCTCAAAAACACCCTCCACACAGCATCTTCAAAGATGACAAAGGCCCTGAGGGAAATTATTTTCCTCAGGGCCTCCTTTGTGAAGTGAATGTAAAAAAAAGTGATTCTTTGTATGTGGTCATTTCGGTAGTTTGTAACTAAAAATATGCAAGATTTTAATTTGGGAGGCGGTGTGGGTACCATTTATTGGATAAACAACACTTCTGCCATGGGTAATCCCAAGTGATTCGCTCCGTTTGGTAACTTAGCAGGGGTGCCAGTTGGCGGCGGATGCGTCTGCCCACCAACTGTATGACAGGCCGAATCGGGAGAGACTGAGTTGAGGGACATATTTTGACAGGTTTGAAGGATTTGGACCGCAGTGGAAGGATGAATTCATTCGACCGTCACTTCTGGAAACACTACCCCCAGGATTTTACCCACCCATCATACCTTTTCCCTCTAAGAACTTCATATCCTTACTTTCCCTAAAAATACCGTTTAGACAGCATCCCCAAAGATGACATAGGCCTTGAGGGGAATTATCATATTATAACTTGTATTCCCGGGAACCTTTATTGGATAACCAACACCTCTGCCATAGGTCACCCCAAGTGGTTCGCTGCGTTTGGTGATTTAGCAGGGGTGCCCGGGTTCATCGGGTGAGGTTTGTCTAGGTCTTGGACCAGGACACACTGAACCCCAGATTCCTACCCACTCCTTAAACCCCTTTCCTTACCAGAACTCTCCTCCCCTTCCTTTCCTTAAAAAAACCCTCCACACAGCATCCACAAAGATGACATTGGCCCTGAGGGAAATTATTATCCTCAGGGCCTCCTGTGTGGAGCTCACGTAAAAAAAAAAAATTATTGTAGATAACTAAGTGAGGGATTGTTAAAAAGCAAACTGTAAGTTTTCAAGATTAGGATAAAAATAATGTTTATAAGATATTAGCCATTAGATATAATACATGTATACTAGTTTCAAACTGAAAGTATTTTTTATGTGATTCATTGTAAGTCGTTTCGGTACTTTGTAACTAAAAATATGCAGTACTTTAATATGACAGCCGGTATGGGTTACGTTTATTGGATAACCAACATCTTTGCCATAGGTAACCCCAAGTGGTGGGCTATGTTTGATGCCCGGGTTCATGGGGTGAGGTTTTTCTAGATCTTGGCTGCGGATGTGTCTGCCCACTTACTGCGTGGGGTGTTGGATAGGAAGAGATTGGTTGGGGGAGGTTATTTGACCTCTGCAGTAGGACTCTCTCGACATATCGCCTTGCACTGCAGTTGGAGGGATGGATTCATACTTCCGTCTCTCTTGAACCCACTGACCCACCCCTCATAACTTTTTCCTTCTCAGAACTTCATCTCTTTCCTATCTCTTAAAAAACCTTCCACACAACATCCCCAAAGAGTATAGAGCTATTGTAAAAAAGCATTAAGTATGACGGAGGTATCCATTATTTGTTTGTCTGAAGCTACAGAATCTCTCAAAAGTATTTGAAAAGCATCTTTTAACTTTGCGGGTTCACATTCTGCAGTTAACATACATATATACTTATAAATTCGTACATATTGGTAAATTATATGTAATTTAATGAAAACAAATAACTTTGTGTACACCACTATATAATTAACATTATCGACATGTTCCAAAAACTATGTTTTCTTTTTCAGAATAATAAGTTAATAAAAAATAACAAAAGACAAACAAGTATAGACAAAATATTAGAAAAGAGAGGTGATTAATTACTTAAAATATCATAAAAAACAATTTTAATAAAATAAAATATAAAAATTATTTCGGGATGGGTAAAAAATTACATTTACATAATAAAAAATCAAAGTACACAAAGTTATTTGTTTTCGCCACAAATTGAATTTGCGAAGTTTGAAGAATTAATTATAAGTAATGCTTTATCGCAACAGAATCTACGTATTGCCCCACCCTCCCAATATCCTTCCCCTTCCCACTACCTTCAGTATCATAACATACCCCTTGAGACGCCATACGTAAACAAACAAACTTCAGGCAATTGGAACACGGAAAAAATGTTTGCAATGTCCCCAATTTAAAGACTTCTTACTACCAATCTTGAATTTGCTTATGGCTTATTCTTGCTTTCGGAGAAAAGTAAAGAGTTTTCTCTACGAAAAGATAGGCAGACGATAGACGTACATACTATGCAAATTTCAATCTCGGTACCGTCGTAGTCACGTTTAGTTTGTTCGACTCACACTCGGTGGGACGTGGCCTCGGAAGTTTGGTTTAAACACGTTCTGTGTACAGAGGAATATTCTTTAAAGTAACTTCAAAATAGATTCACCGAGCTTGAGAAAGTTTGTCCAATATACATTAACAGGTCTCACTTAGCGCAATATCGTTTTACGTCATAGAATAACGTCATAACATTATGTAAATTAAGGTGGCACGGATTGGTTGAATTTTAACAAGTTTTTCATTAAATAATGGCGTCATGATATTCCCTTACGGGTCAGTGGTTACGTCACTTTTATGGAATATCGGATGCATTTAATCTTTAAACCCGATAAGGGGAGTTAAATACGAAAAAAAAATTGGTTGTCTATAAATCGGTTTACGGTCGATAATTTTACGTGATATAATAACGATGGAATGGAAGAGGGATAGATGCGCCACAAGCCGAACGCTTAGGCCGAACGCTTGTTCCGCGCTCTCGCTTGCACGCTCGGCTCAGGCGGAACCTGACAATGAGTCATGGTTTTTCGTGAGTGCAGCCGGCGTTCATCGATTTATAAGACGTTATCACGTCAAAAAATCGAATGCAGTTCACTCACGGTAGAAGCGAAACTTTATCAAAACAATCTCAAGCCTTGAAAAGTGAGGTCATAATCAAAGCAGCCAATGAGCGCAGACCTAGGACCTAGCGTCATTTCCGTTTTATATCTCAACCAATAGGAACCTTTAAAAGTGACATCATAATCAAATCGGACAATGAGCGCAGTATGATGCTTCGCATGTGCTACTGCATCATTTCCGTTTCTTCCAAATTCCGAATCACTAACGCCGATAAAGAAGTTTCACTTCAAAAATGATGTAGTTCTGATGTTTCCACATTTATGTTTTTTGGGGCGCTGATTACGAATCCGAGTTTTGCCAACTAAAAAATGGTGGGAATTTGAATCATATCCGAAAACCATGAAAAAATTAAGTTTTTTACTTATTTATTTGTAAGTAACTAAAAAGTTATCAACTATGGGAAAAATAAATCGAGTGCAGTTTACACGCGGTAGAAGCGAAACTTAACCAAAACAATCTCAACCAATACTTGAAAAGTGAGGTCATAATCAAAGCGACCAGTGAGCGCAGACCTCGCGTAATTTCCGTTTCATATCCCAACCAATAGGAGCCCTTAAACGTGGCATCATTATCAAAGCGGCCGATGAGCGCAGTTGATGCGTCGCAGGTTCAATAATCGTCATTTCCGTTTCATCCGAAACCCAAATCACAGTCGTGCTATAGAAGTTTCACTTCAAAAATTATTTATTACTAAAACAATATGCATAAAATTTCTTGTAATTTAGATTATATGACATTTTTTGCGACGCTTACCGTTTAGACGCAATTGCTACTTGAACTTTGCCGAATATTTGGCTTACCTGTTAGCACGTGCGGTTACCTGTTAACAAGAAACAGTCCTGTCTATATGCGCTGAAATTATCTGTCATATTAAAAAATTTAAGCCTAAGTTAATAAACCTTTCCACCGTAAGGCGTAAAGTACTTTGAACAAATAAAGTTTCATCTGTGATATTACGAGTAAAACGCCTTGACTAAAATGTTTGATCAATTATCTATTTTTGTGATTGCATTGAAAGTAAAATGTATTCACCCTAAATATCGATGTATCTATGTTTATATAATTTTATGTACCTCTACGCTTCTCTCAACATGGGTATATCCTAGTGAGACTTGTATCAAAAAATCACATATAATAAACTTAATATAGATAAATAAAAAATAAATCGACTTGTTGGCATCGCGTTTGAGTCCCACCCGGGCGTCACATGTTCGATTCCTCGGCTGGCAATGTCTCCATCACGACAACACTATCAACAGACAACAATCTTCGCCTGAGATAACATTTTGGTTTAAAAAATCAATTATCTATGAAAGTGGAATGCGAAAAAATACAAACTATTTTTATGTCAACATGTTGTCTTACTAAGCACAAAACAGTTCAACGTAAAGTAGTGACGTCAAAGTGTAGGTCAAGATAGTGAAGATTGGTGGTTAACCTTTACTTACTTGAAGGTAAAAATTACTTACTTACGATCCGAAGAAGGTCATTTAGAGTCCCCCATAAAAATCACGAAGCAAAAAAATTGAAGGGAAAGTGGTTTGAAATTGAAGGTTTCATCAAGCTTCCCCAACTTTTCCCACTATTCATAACTACGTAGGAACCATGTTGTTACTATTAAAAATTTACAATACATCGATACATCTCATTCCAGTGTAAAGATAAAAGTTAAGCCTTCCTTTAGTCTCCCCGGGCCTCTTCGGCTCTTCTATCATTTAAGCCACTCAGGGCATTAATAAGAAGAAACTTTGAATATTTTCAGCGAAATCATGCAAACATTGCATTTTATTTATATAGTTATATAACGTACGTATAATCGAAGCCGCAGGTGGTGCTCGGGATCCATTGCAAAGTTTTTCGAAATCAGTTGTAGACAATAGAAATAATGGAAGATAAAGAGGGGTGGAATCCGAATCTTGTACAAACAGTGACCTTCCTCTTGTTTTAACGGTAAAGTGTGCGAAAATTCATTCTTAGCTGTTTTTGATGTTTAGATAAAAACGATTTTTTAGATGTTTTTTTTAATGATTTTTTTATGTGCAATTCACACGCGGTAGATGTGAAACCATCAGAAAACTAAAGTAGACAAGAGTGGGGAGGCTACAAAGCACCGCTCAAAGAGGAGGCCGATAGGCTACGAAGCACCGCACAAAGAGGAGACCATTATTGATTATATTATTATTATCATTATTTCGCAGGCTAAATCTTATAGATGTTTTTGTTGTCTCTTTTTAGTGTCGCTATTTTTCGTTTCAACGAGTTTCAAATCACAACGGTGCCTTTCACTTAAATAAAGTAATAGGTATTTGACAGTTAGGGGCGGAGTGAGGGGTTGGTCGGTTACTCAGTTGGGTGACCAGAGGACATGTGGAAGATTTTTTTGTTGTTTGATTTTTCAAAATCAAACAACAAAAAAATTCTTCAGAATTTTGAAAAAAAAAAACACAAAGACACCGGATAGGTACCAAATTCTCATTTTTATTTATAACGCTAAATAATGTCAGAAATCACTGGTAAGTCAAGCATATCCCCACTCTGTATAGATATTATTTATACATTCAGCGTCGCCAGAGATTTATGCAGAGTTTTTCGAAGTTAGATGTAGACAGTAATTTTCCTTTTGTTATATTTTATTTATTTATATTTATTTACGCCCTAGTGGGCTTTTACATGAATAGACGGAAATTTACATACACAATATTAATTACATGTGTTACATAATCAATAAAACAGAATAAATAAGAATGCAATCAACTGGTTAGGTAAAGAATATTATAACATAAATTAAAAGAAATGAAATAGTACGAGTCGTACTTACAAAAAAAAACTAATACAATTCAGTTTAAAATATTTATACATATTATTAATAATAAAACCTGAAATAAAACAAAGTGAAATGTATAAGAGCTAGTTAGTATTAGGGTATAAACAAACAATTATATGTGTTTATTAATGCAAAAAGAACAGAAAAAATATAATAAAATAAGAATATATTTTTCTGGTAAAGTTTGGAAGAGAAAAGATTTTATGAAAAGAACAAAAAAATAATAAAAGTTATTTATTAACATAAAATCGAGATTAGTTGACTTTTGAAACATTCAAAACTGTCAACACTGGACGGGTTGTTTCAAAAAATTTGATGAGTTCATCAAATATTTGAAGTTAATTTTCAGGTTCTGCGTAAGTTCTTTTCTAGTTCTGTTTTTTTATCATCGTAGGCCAGCTGCTTCACAAAACTGAAATCATCACAGAACTTGAATAGAACTTACACAGAACGTGAAAATCAACGTCAAATATTTGACGAATTCGTCAAATTTTTTGAAACACCCTATCCTAAGTATATCTATAAATTAGCAGTATTTATTCGCAAGTTTATGAATTCTTGGAATTGGTGAGTAAATAGAGTAATTAGTAATGAGTTTATTGTTGCATTTAAAAATATCATTACTACGAGTTTGTCTGGCAGGTATGTTAATGCAAATTAGTAATGTCAAGTGTACAAAATTTCATCAAAGAGTTTTAAAATTCTGCTTTGTGGGAGGAAAAGGGATGGGGGTTATTTTATGAAATCTCATGTAGACTGTGATCTTACCCTTGTTTTGAAGGTCAAGTGTGTAAAGTTTCACCAACCTTGTAATAAAACTGTAGATTTGTACATAAATCAAATCCACGCCGCGCCCGCCACAAACACACAATCAACTATTTACATAACATAAAACACCAATAAATATAGCTACATCCTAATAACACAATATTATAGCCATATACTTTTCATTTGCTAAAGGACACTTGTATGGGATTTCTTTTATAGTTTATCACGTAAAAAAATGTCAGTCCGAACCATAAGAAACGTGGTTTGGGAATAAAACATTCTTCACATGAAATTTCTTTTCCATGGATATATTTATATTCATTGGCACGACGGAATCTAATAAAAAAAGATTTCTCCACAGTAGTAGTTTGGGATTAGATAGAAATAAATGAAGACAGAAAAGTTGTATTCAAGGGGGAAATATGTGACAAATCTGAACTATTTTACGTGCTTCAACATATCGTCACTAAACCCGAACAATTAGATGGAGGAATATAGTTGAGCCATTTTAGGTGTTTGTAAATCTGCAACATTTGAAGGAAAACTTCTTTAGTACCGTTGTGATTTGATGAAACGGAAATGAGCGACACTAAAAAGAGAAAAATATTACATCCATAGGATTTAGCGTGCGAGAGAACGAGATAGATTAATCGGTGTTTAATCTTTGTGCGGTGCTCCTTAGAATAGAATTTAACATATTTTTTTTAAACTTGGTGACAATATTATTATAAATAAACCCTACAATTTTCCTACTCCTGATACTCTGCATTCGCCTCATTCTCTCAAAGTTTCTTTTTCTGAAGGTTTCACTTCTACCGCGTGAGAACGGCTGTGAATAGATGATTTTTAATTTTAGATTTTCCCCATAATTTAATCTATTTTTCATGATGAATAAGTGAATTTCAAAATTATTATTTCTAATATATTATAATAAATGAAAACCGCGAAATGAACGGCGGTTTGTTTGAATCTTTTACAGTCCTAATGGACATTTCAAAGTTCCTGATGGATGAGACGAGTTGAAAATTCGCCTAGAAATTCAAACACATAAACAATTGTGTAACAACGTCACTCGTAGCATAGTTTAGTAATCTAGGGTAAAAATCTAAACTTAAAACACCTTTATTAGTTTAGTGGTAGAAAATTTTATGTTTATAAAAACGCAATAATAAATGTGAAACTATAAATAATGTAAAATTGTAATGAGAAAGCTTAATTATTTAGTTCTAGAATAACAAAATTATTATTCCAATTGGGACGCTAGAGCTTCTCATAATTTTCCCATCCAATATAAATTAGCGTAAAAAGTTTCCCTTCCAAAATCCACCAACTGGGACGGAGACGGTGGTGGCGGAGTGAGAAAAAGAGAAGAGAAGGGGGAGGGGTCAAGGCTTATGACCGCGTCACAAGATTTACCCTACATCCCAATACTTAACTTTGGCAGCGTTTCCCATACGCGGGTTCTGTATGGGATCATCTTCGAATTCAAAAGGCTATTTTTAGGAAGCTTTCACCCGGGGAAATTATTATTGCGGTTGGTCGGGTTAGTTTTTTAAACTCATTTAGCATTTAGAAGGGAAAAAATGATTTTAAAATTAGTTCGTTCATGTAAAGGGTTTTTTTTTCATTACGTTGATATATTATGTCGAATCCAGAGGTAGTGTATGCGTACTTTGAATTGTGCAAATAAATTTAATTTAATTGTCGTAAGTTAATTCAGATTTATTTAGGATGGGTTGTTTCAAAAAATTTGATGGATTCATCAAACATTTGAAGTTGATTTTCACGTTCTGTGTAGGTTCTATTCAAGTTCTGTTATTATATCGTGATAGAACAGCTGCTTCACAAAACTGAAATAATCACAGAACTTGAATAGAACTTACACAGAACGTGAAAATCAACATCAAATATTTGATGAATCCATCAAATTTTTTTAAACAACCCGTCCTTAATGTACGCATTTTTAGCATATTAGCTCACGCAGATGGTCTCAGTAGCGCCTTGGTGAAATAATTCCATTCGAGGTCGCTTGCAATGGCTTAAACAGTGTTTGATGACTAGATATGAGTAGCCAGGAACTTCCCAACATTAATCTTCCTCATCTTCCTGCCTCCAACCTCATAACATACTCCAATATTTGGGGACGCCATGGTACTATTGGCTCCAGATTGTTAAGCCTCGATTACATTGAGCGAGTTTACAAGCTGCTAGTCGGCGAATTCACTTTCTGCTAGAAACATGTTCAGTCTAAAATCTGCTAGTTAGCTAGTAAATATGATTACACTGAGCGAGTTTACTAGCAGATAGTGAATTCGTGGGCTTGTAGCTTGTAAACTCACTCAATGTAATCGAGGCTTTAGGAGTAGTTTGGACTCTCCTGCTTGAAAGACTCACAGATTTTAAAGGGGTAAAATGGGGTTTGGTTTGAAACCAATAAGCGAAAAATTCTGATAGCTGTGATCAATATTTTGATTTAACTAAAAATCGAAGTTAAATCACCTTGGCTACGCGACTACTTCGCAATTATGAAAAAGTTTGAAAACAATTTGGAGCTTTAATCGATTTAATAGAGACTAAACCCTCAAAACTACAAAAAAATATAATAAAAAATGTTGTTTTGGTTCGAAATAGCCAGAAGGATCTGCAATACAGATTCTGTATGCCGGTTTTTAGTGGCAAAACAGAAATATTTCTTTACAATAATTTTTAAGAGAATTGGTTAACACTGCTCCTCTGCAACAAATTTCATAGATAGTTTTCAAAATGATGTACAAATTAACGATTCACGAGATATAAATGGGCGCAATGGCTTGGTTTAAACAGAAGTTTATATACAACACAAACCTAAACGAATTACAATTATTTGTACTAGACAATAATTATTAAAGCCTGCTTATAAAAAAAACCTGGTTGTAGAGTCGCAGCGCTTTAAATCAAAACCCCTGCAGCGGTCCGTAGACCACCACTCATAAGAAAGATCGGAAGCAAACTTCCCACAATGTTTAAGGCCCAAATGTTTCGTATAAATTCAAGAACGACGGAATGGCTATTTTGCGCCATTATGTTTTTTTAACAGATGAAAGGTTCACGTTAAATACCGATTTGTGAAAATGTTAAAATGTCCGTTTCAGCTTATGAATAAATTGTGATCAGCAAAAAAATATAACAATCGCTTGTCATTTATTACAATTTTATAGAAAACTGAAACGATCTGGAATCTAACCTGGACCTTTTTCAAATGTCAAAAAAACAAAATGGCGCTGAATGACCATCTGAAGACAACGTAACATTTGAATTTCAGCGAAACAATTGGGCCTAAGGATTTCATTATTCAGTTTGAACAAACCAGTCCAACTGAAACAAAACACTTAATTTATTTCTTTAAATTTAATCACTTCATTTTATTTCATGAACGTATTGATCTGAACTGATGCCTGACAACCCTTTAATAAGAATTATACTCAATTGAAAGTAATGGGAGACGTTTTGATACGACTACGTAATAATATTTTCAAGGTTATCATTTTAATTGTTTTAATCAATAAATCGCCATTTCTCGTTGAACACGCACGTCTGCAATCGGTGGCAAATGGAACGAAACGTCTAGGACTGGATTTGCATAAAAACTAAGGCAATGAAAACAAATTAGCATTTTAGGAGGCGGAACCATTTATTGGACAACCAATATCAATATCATAGTTCACCTCAAATGGTTCGCTATATGAGGTTTGTATGTCTTGGCGGCCGATGTGTCTGCTCACTTGCTGAGACTGGTTCAGGAGGTCTTTCGACCTCTCCAGCCAGAACCCCTTGACCCATCGCCTTTGAAGGGATGCATCGCAGTTGAAAAGATGGATTCCTACGTCCGTTACTCCTGGACTAACTGACCCCCAGATTCCAATCCACTCCTCATACGTATTTCCTTCACAGAATTTCCTGTTCTTCCTTTCCTTAAAAAACTTTGGTTGTCTGTAAAGTCGGTTTACGGACGATAATTTTACGTGATAACGTCATAAAATAACGATGGAGTGGAAGAGAGATAGATGCGTCACAAGCCGAACGCTTGTTCCGCGCTCTCGCTTGCACGCTCGGCTCAGGCGGAACGTGACAATGGGTCATACTTTTTCGTGCATGCAGCCGGCTTTCATCGATTTATAAGACGTTATCACGTCAAAAACCCTCCACAGAGCATCCCTTAAGATGACATAGGTTTTGAGGGAAATTATTTTCAAGGCCTCCTGTGTGGAGCTAATTTAAAAAAAATATCTGGTGATTTATTTCATGTTGGTGGTTTCTCGCAGTATTGCAATGGTGAAAAGCCGCTGTTCAGAATATGAACGTTGATTTAAATGGCTTTGACTGCATTAGTTACCAGATCTAAATAGTTAGGTACTCGTTCCTCCCGTCCTTCCTTGGATATCCCCAGTTTCTTAAGCCTTGTACCTAGCATAAATATTTTAAATTAAGGGTTCAGTATTTATCAGGTATTTGTGACTTTGGTGAGGTATTCACATAAATTTATAAAATGGTTTTTCAATTTTTTTGGAAGAACTCTTTTTATAATAGTGACAATAAAATAAATTTGTTTAATTCCACTTTACTAAACTTTTTAAAACCAACCGCTTTCGGTTCGACCGTTCGACCTGAACCTTCCCGGGGTGAATAAAATATATTAAATATAATACAGGATTACCGAGAACTTAAATGAA
Source organism: Glyphotaelius pellucidus (assembly GCA_936435175.1). Taxonomy (NCBI): domain Eukaryota; kingdom Metazoa; phylum Arthropoda; class Insecta; order Trichoptera; family Limnephilidae; genus Glyphotaelius; species Glyphotaelius pellucidus. The sequence goes on from OW386542.1 coordinate 10,049,078, forward strand.
AAGTAGAAGAGGGAAAGAGAACATCAACTTTGCTAGGGGGCGCGGGGAAGGTACACAAGAGAGAGGAGGTCAAGGGTGCAAAAATTAAATTAATTAAATAAATAAGTTAGATTTTCAAACAGCCCCATTTTTAACATATTTCCCTTATTTTTGAACTTTAACCCACGATCTCTTGACCAACTCTGTTTTGGGACCTCTTTTTTGCGACCAGTTCTTTTTTTTAATATATAAATACTGCACATGGAGCCAGTGAGACTAAGGCATCCCCAATTGGTGTATGATGTGAGGCTAAAGGTAGTGGGGAGGGGAAGGAGATAGGGAAGAGTAATGTGGGGAAGTACCTGGCTATTCAGATCTGGTAACTAAACACGGCTAAAAATCTGTTCAAGCAAAATTTCAATTCTGAATGATGGTCTTATACCAAAGCGGTACTGATAGTATCTTCCACTCTGGAACTTGCCGCAAATATACTGTATATTATTTTTAATGTATAAATTTTGAAATAACACAAATTAATCAAATACAATTTATTTGCCACGCCGGGATTCGATCCCGCGTCCTTCGGATTGCGAGACAAGAGCCTTAGCGCTGGACCACCCAGTTGCGACCGTAACCTTTTTATTTGACTGTTTCTTGTTCTTTTTCGTGTTTTCGAAAGATTTTATTGGTTCCTAGTTTGGTTATAACGATTTGGCTGTTTTGTCTATTTTATGCTAAAAAAACTAAAATACTTGAGTCGGGTCATGTCAAGAGTCAACATATGAATGTGGTTGAAGCAAGGAGCATGTTCAAAGGCGGAGAAGTGTGACGGTTAATCCTATCTGCCTTCTCTTGCGGAGAAACGGCGAGGTGCGATGTTTAGTATTTTTTATAGTAAACCGTTTAAACTGTGTTACATTCTGACGTTAAATATAAAATTAATACCGGTATCAGTAATGTAAAAGTTATGTATGAGATGTCAGGAATTTTCTCACTACCGTTTAAATTTAATAATAAAAGTGCTTTTTCATATATTATGTTTCATACGTTACACTACACTTGCGTTCCGCTACATAATTTCCACCGCGAATAACATGCAACAGTGCTTTTATGTAGAACCTACCCTTGAATAATTGAGTGATGATAACTCGTGTTTCACGAGTAAGTAAGGTTTGTAAAGACATTTGTTTAACGATTTTTAGCACGCTTAAAACCATCGTCAGATCATTGGTTTACCATGTCTATGTCGTTGGGTCAATTGCAACTGGCAATGAGATCGTCTCTCAATTTATAATTTTGATGGAAATGAATTACATTTGATCAAACAAAATTAAAAAAAATATTTTAGAATGCGATTTAGATGCGATTTTAATCCTTATGTATGAGGAAAATGTATGAAGGACAAGGTCAGAATCGCTTGGAGCATTCTTGTTCTTGACGCAACACACGTCATAAATATATCTAGCCACTCGGAATAAATTTTATTAAATTTATTCATGACTTACGAACTTCATTTTTCCCGCGATTCGAGCTGTCAAACTGTGATCGTCGTGGGTCATGAAAAGATCGATAAACCTACCAATTTGTCAAATAAACGCAAGTAATGTTGTTTTTATGCATAGTTTATTGTTCGAGAAATGTGTTTCGGTAAAAATAATATTCGATAATATAAAATAAACCCGCAAAATATTACGTCAAAGTCATAACTTTGCGAAATTTACGGGTTTCCTCCCGTGGCATTTGACGAGAAGAGATTAGCGACAGTAAACTATTAGTATTAGTTTTTCGATATCTCAAAAAATGACGAAATTATGAGCCTTCGGAAAACTTGTAAAATGGTTTCTCATGACGTCACACAAGATAGATTTAGTACAATTCATAATTGAAGTTGCAGTGCTAAGGATTGAGAGACGTATGAATCACTGCGGTGCAAGGCGATGGATCGAGAGATTTCGGCTTGAGAGATCTAGATTATGTCCGCTTCGAACAGTCTCTCCCGATCCGGCCAGCCACACAGTCGGTAAGCAAACGCAATCGTCACCAACACCCAGACAATCATCACCTCAAGAATCCGGGAACCCCTTCTAAATCACCAAACGTAGAAAACCACTTGGGGTGATCTACGACATGCACAACTAAAGCAGGTGCGTTTATTCAGAATATAGTATTTCAGACTATAGAAATTTAAGCCAGTTAAAGCCGCCTAAATCAACCAACTGTTCTGGAGACATAAATGTGGGGATAAACATATATACACATTGAACTGAATGGGGATATATGTACATATTGAACTGCATTGGGGGACGTATATGCATATTGAACTAAATGGGGATAAACATATGTACCTACGTATTGAACTGAATGGAGATTGCGAAACTTTTATAAGTAAACAGATTCAACGAAAGGTTAAAATTTCAAAAAACTGTTAATGGCGCACAGCCTTGTGCTCGCCCGAGTGTAAATGGAGGCCATTTGCTTTATTCATATTATAACAGGTCACCTAGATCAAGTGATCTCAAAACCCAATTTCGGCCCCTAACGCTAACAAAAAACATTCACGTAGCAAACAATATAATGGTATGCTTAGAAGACTACCCTGTTATTTAGTTTACTCATTCTTATTCTAAATCTAAAGTTTAGTTTCTAGGGATGAGATATCGGCAACTCTTCATTTCTCTTGGGATGTGGATTCTGAACTTTCCCTGCCCTTTTTTCTTATTTTTGGGGGTCTTCCGAATAACTTATGGATATTGACTTATATTTTCCACTGAACAGAGAACCCTTAAAATGGCAACCCATAGCGAAATGAAAGAAAACAGTTGTGAATGAAAATATATGTTTTATGCTTTTGTTATTCGGCGGTACATCCACTTTGCGTACCCTTTCGGTGACGCTTAAGGCTTGTTCAGACTAAGCTAGTAGTTTAGTCGAGTGGCGAGTAACTCGCCACTTGACTCGCCGAAAATCGTTCGCATTACTTTCAAGTAGAGTACGTTTGTGCCCGCCGCCTGTTGCAAGATGACGGCGGTTGACGGGCTACCACAAAGCAAAGTAAATACGCTAATTAAGCGTATTGTAGTGCTAGAAGAAGTGAAATTTTAAAAGAGGTGGATGAATAAATTAATAAAATGAAAATAAATAAACTAAAGACACGAAAGAGAGATTAATAGCAGTATTAATAAATAATTTTAGAGTTGCATCTTGCTCCAATGCCACGACATTTCCGCGCGTCTACAAATGAACTCTGCTAAAACGGCGGGTTTGCGCATGTTAGTGCACAGGGACCCGTAGAGAGGATCGCTACTCGCCGAAAAATTAGAACGAAATGGATTGAATCGACTAAAGAGCTGACTAACCCACTATACTAAAATTATGGTGTTCGGACGCGTTTAGTTACAACTATACTCTCCACTCGACTTAAATACTCTACCAATTCGAACGGGTCTTTAGTTATGTTTTGTGTAAGTAGATCGAATTTTCTCCAAACCGACGGCATATTGTTTGTAAGTAGCCAACTGTCAGGAGATCAACTGTCAAGGAATCGTATTGGTTATAAAAAAACCATTTCACATTGGGTATTGTGCATAAAAACGAGCGAGCTCTGGCTTCATGAAAATTACGCAGGCTTTTCTGTGAGCAATATCTAGGTCAACCCTACTATTTCAGCTTGAACCATAATTTACCTGAATAACGAAAGTGAGCTCTAGCGTGGCGAAAATTGCACTGTCTGTCTGGTATTTCTTAATTTCTAGATTTACTTAGTTATGTATTCTCAGTTCGTAAAACCATTAGGTTTTGAAATACTCACTATCGCCATATTTTATATATATATATATATAAGGTGGCCGACGTGGTCGAGGGGTAACGCTTTTGACTCGCAATCCGAAAGTCGCGGGATAGAATTCCGGCGTGCACAAATAAATTTTATTTGATTCATTTGTGTTGTTTCACAATTAATTCATTTAAAACTAATATACAGTATACTTGCGGCACGTTCTAGAGTGGAAGATACTCTCAGTTTCGCTCTGGTGTCAGACCACTATTCAGAATTGAAACGTTGCTTGAAATGGTTTTAGCCGTGTTTGGTTACCAGATATGAATAGCCAGGTACTTCCCCACATTCCTCTTCCCCATTTCCTTCCCCTCTCCACTACCTTTAGCCTCACAACCCCGATTGAGGATGCTATAGTCTCACTGGCTCCAAACGGGAGCAGCTGGAACTCTCGTAAGGTGTTCACATAAAAAAAAGAGTGTGCAATTCACACTCGGTAGAAATGAAACCTTCAGAAAACTAAAGTAGAAAAGAGTGGGGAAGCTAAGAAGCCCTACGAAGTTACATAAGAGGCATACAACCCGAGAGGCACAACTGAAATAAGTGGTTTTATTTACAAATATATCCTTAAAAAATCATTGATATTATTTTATTTTAATATTTAAAAAATAATTAAATAAGAATTAAAGGACTGAATGCTGTTGAAATGAGATTCCTGAGGCGTGTGTGTGGTAAAACCATGTATGTTCGTGTGAGAAATAAGCGTAATGAGTAATGTTTTGGGCATTTAGAGCGAATGAACGAAGAAAGTAGAGTAAGATGAATATTAGATGCAAATGTGAATGGTATAAAAAGTCGGGAACGCCCGAAGAAGACAACATGATTAGGCACGATCAAGTGAATCAGATACTTGAATCGGGCCATAAATAATAAAAGAGTATGTATGAGATGATATTATATGAATGTGAATGAGGAAAAAAGTTTGTGTCAGTACACAGTTATTTGGCTGTCCGTCCTCTCTGCCTACCCCTGCGGAGAAGCGTCGTGACGGTTAGTTAGTTTTAAGAATTGAGATCATAAAAATTAAGCGTTAGGTTTCAAAACAAAAATAATTCAATTTATTCCACTTTTTTAAAATGATAGATTATGGACCCCTGCAAACAAGCAACTTTAGTTGCGGCGACATAGGCAACTTTTTAAAAATCCAAACAAATTCAAAAAAGTTCCCCGAGTGTGTACCGTCGCGTCGTCGTCGCCTCGTGTGGTATTATGGGTGTTACCGCGTTCATGCATTCATGCATACCATAATGTATATTGATGAACGCAACTGTTGCGATCCGACCGTGTTGCACGCAACTTAAGTTGCTTGTGTGCGACTGAGTTAAATGATCTTTCAACGATTCTGAGCTAAGTAAGATACATGTGACCATAGTGATTTATTTATTATGACGTAAGATCAAGGCCACTCAGATAATTTAATATTACGAGTACAACGTTAGTAGGTAAGGAACTTATCAATTATTATTTGGCAGCGGTTCCTTTTGAATGAAAACGTAACACACCAATTGGAACATTGCCCACTAGGTAGGTAGGACGATATCCAAAAACTGTTTTAGTGTTACAAGAATGATATAATAACTAAACACTATTGTATGTAACACCGCTTTGCGGCCAAGCGATTCAAGGTGCCAGGTTAGAGGTTTCGCGGGTTCAGTCCCCTGAATGTAAAATTTCTTGGCCCGTATAGAAATTGAACTCTTTATCACCGGTCGTCCAGGTGATTAATCAGACATCTCCGAATAATCGAAATTTGAGTTGAGTATGCATTTATATTTAAAAGTGTACCCTTTATCTGGTACAATACTCAGATTACTTATAAATACCAGCATACAATCACAATGCAGAAATAAACAAAAAAATTGGGTCACAAGTAGAATATTTGAAAATATCAAATTAATGTACCGGACTATTATGCCTCCCTTTATTACTTTTATAGCATGGGTAGTTCGTAAAATACAGGCAAGTGTAAAAAAAATCGGAGTGTGCATTTCACACGCGGTAGAAGTTTAAACTTCATAAAACGAAAGTAGACAAGAATGGAGAGACTAGGAAACATTTTTTTTTTATCAATGTGAAGGATGATATTTTTTAAATGTGTACATTTGGCCAAATTAGTGTTTCCTTCTTCGTAGTCGCTAGATGTCGCTTTCTTTTGTATTTTCTTTGCCTATTCATTTTGGAGTGTTTTGTAGATTGGATATTGATTTTACAAAAATAAAAAAAATAAAATCTTTTTTTGGATTTAATAGGATTCGATTCTTGGTCCTTTAATAATCTGGCCGCTAAGTCCTTCAGGTGCTTTATATCACTGGACAACAGGAGCCCTACGTGGGACCGTGGATTTATCGTGTTATATTGGAACCGAGTACTCGTGCATTAAATACATATTTTATTGCTGTCTCATTCTCTCGCAGGCTAAATTCCATAGATGTATGTGTTTGTCTTTTTTTAGTGTCGCTCGCTTCCCTTTTATCGAGTTTCAAATCACAACGGTGCTAAAGACGTTTTCACTTCAATAATATTTGATTTATGGCGAGCATTCGAATATTGCTTTTCTTATTATCTCAAAACTTAGTATTTTAAGATGTCTGACTAATCAACTGAATGAACGATATAGGAGGAATTGCGTTCAGGCTGTACCTGCTCGTACATACATTATGACGTGGGATTTGTTGGCGTTGACAGTTGGCCTATGAGTGAGGAAGTGTATTGATCGCCCGTCGGGTTCAAAATGAAAGGATTTGTTGCAGCGATATTGCATACAATGCCAAAAACTATGCGATACCCAATTGTAAATCATACACACAATTGGTTTAAATGCTTGAAATGGCATGAACCGTGCTTTGTGATCAGATCTGAACAGTCTGCTGGTTTCCCACCCTCCTCTAATCTACGTCCTCTCCCCCCCTCACAATCCTTAGCTTCACAATATACCCCAATTCAAAATGTGATTGTTCCGTTGGTTCCAGACAATTGTGACTCGTGTGTGGTATTCACAAAAAATATTGTAAGGTGTGAAGAAAGCTTGTAAAAAAATGAAAAATTGTAACAAAATGTTACATACATATTTACATATATGTATAACCCGGCAATATTTATAATGTTGTGTAATTAGTTTACCATTTGTTGAATTCACATTTGTACTCTTATTATTTTTTTTAAATATTCTAGTTTATATTCAGTTAGTCTTGTTTCTAAATACCTATCTGTGAACATTAATAATTGGTCTGTTTTTTATCATCCTCTTATGTTTATTGTATTACTAAGACTGTTAATGTTCCTTAAATAAATAAATATTTGAAAATATTCTTCACCATCACAGAGAGCAGAAAATGTTGCTTGTATCATGATGGAGGACTTCGCCAGCAATCGAATAGGGGACGCCTAGGTGGGACCCAAACGCGATGCCAACTCAGCCAACGACCAATCAGATGTACCTATATACAGGTGTATAAATTATATAAACATTTTTTACATCAACTCCACACAGAAAGCCCTTAAAAAAATAATTTCCCTCAGGGAATGTCATCTTTGTAAACAAATTCAAATTGAAAATAAAACTCTTTGTATGCCTGAAAAATCTAACTTTAATTGTCTTTTTCCGAATGTTTTTTTTCCCTGTTTCTCTAAAATGTATCTACAATAGAGAATGCCAGTCCAATTTTTATTTTTTTATTTATGAATAATGACCTTCTAACTTAAATAACTGCATATTTATTTTTATTTTTATAGATAGTTTTAATAGTTAAAATAAATGTCAAAGTTTTAATTTTTCAAGATCCCCGAAAACCACCGAATCTAGTGTGACGTCATCATGACTAACCGAAGTATGAATCTTGTAGGGAACTGGAAACAGCTGTTCGACTCCCGCCATTTTGAATTTCAACATTGGAGCGTTTTCATAGACATTACTGGGCAATACGATCGTTTTTTGTACAGTTAAAGTTTTTGAATATTTTAAATAATATAGATAAACTAATAGAGATACTTTATTTTTGATACTGAATTATTTAGGCCTAAATAATGTTTCAATAAAAACAAAAACTATTATATGTCCAATTCTCTTTAAACCAATAACACGGAATACCGAACGGCTTGCGTCTTCATTTCTATTGATTTTTATACAACTTTGACCCAGGTGACGCGGCGCGGTGACGTCACGCCGCCAAAATCCAGCAATAGGGTGTTTTAATGACACGTTTTAAAATGGACTTTTTAATATTTTTTTTAAAACTCTACTTTAAATATTATGTAATAAAACTTATATATTCAGAATCAGCGTATATTGGTCTATGTAAACATATTTTTTAAAGCCATAATATTTTTCACTGGAGTTCCTTATTATTGGTTTAAATTATTTACCTTTTTATGGGAGTAATTTTTATTGTAATAACTTTTGAAGGTTAAACTCATCAATGTAATATATACCATTAAAGAAGAAAATAAAACAAGAAAAATAAAAAGGTAACGGTTGTAACTGGAACTCAGGATCTCTTCTCTTAACGGAACAAACCCTTAACCAACTCGCCTGTTGGGACCTCTTATTTTGAAGTCGTTTTTGTTCGTATCGTATTTCAGATTCAGAAATTGAGATCGACCTTATTATTTTTCTGAGACTTGTTCTTTTTCATAGTTTCGTTTAGATTTATTAGTATTATCTTCTCCTTCAATGATAGATTATTTAGATTGAAAAACATCTATTTTGTAAACATCAAAATGACTTTGGTATTCACAACCCATTTAAATAGTAATTGTGTTATAATATAAAATCTGTAGTCTCTTAAATGAATAATACCAACCTACGCATCAACGTATCAGAGACAGGTTGTAGAGATGTTTTTCGTTATTAAAACGCAATACGCCCAAACGTTCAGCCCACACCAAGGGTACCAACGAAAGTTGACAATAATTAGACCACCATTGTTCAAATTAAATTCTAAAATAATCTCTATTATTTCCCTCATATTTTGTTATTCGGCTGCCTGATTTCGAAATTAATTAATTTCGTATTTGATAAGTCCGGTCCCCGCGGCATTCAAGATTATGGGAAAAAATAATAAAATTGAGGTATTTTAGAAATGCCGTTTCTTGAATAAAAAGGAAATTAAATCTTCATTGAGTAACCTAAAAACGGAATATTGATTGAAAAAGCTCAATAAATTAAAATTTATGATAAGTACATTTTTAACAAGTTGTGAAAAAGGACGAAAGTACACAACAAGTACTAATAAATAACGGTCCCGGTTATTGTCGCCCCGGGAACCATTTATTGGATAACGAACACCTCTTCATAGGTCATAGATCATCCCAAGTGGTCCGCTACGTTTGGTGCCACGCAGTGGGTGCATACCGTATGCACCCACTGCGTGACCAGACGTCCCGTTTTCACCGGGACAGTCCCGTTTTCAGACAGCGTGTCCCGGTGTCCCCGAACACAGCTTCGGGACGCCAAAATGTCCCGTTCTCGAAAAGAAAGAAACTTGCAGTACAATCTGACATTTACAGAGTTTACAAGTAAACTTATAAGTCATCATTATCATCACCTTCATCCCCTTATCCTTTTCGGGTTGGGGACCCATTGCATTGTTTTTCTAGATTTTAGAAATGTATTGTAAGTTTGTGCAGCGCCCTTGAGGTGATTTTTCACAAAAACGGCGCTATATAAATCATCCAATTATTATTATTATTATTATTGACAAGGTTCCTCCATACGTCCCTGTCTTGTGCTGACTGTTCGGCCTCCGTCCATGGCAGTCCCATCCTCTCTTCACACAGTTTCTGGAGTTAACCATGCTAAAAAGTCTGTGGCAAGTAGATTGTTTACGCTCGAATACGCGCTGTCACTTTTTACGACACACACAACTTATAAGTAATAACGTTTATTAGTAAAAAATTCTCTTCAAATTTTGAACAAGGTCCCGAATTCAAATCGTCCAAGCGATTGGTAGCTGCAAGATGAATTGTAATCGAACCTCTTTTGTACAGCGCTCTTGGGGCAATTTTTTGCGAAAAAAGCTCTATATAAGTTGACGAAATATATTATTATCATTACCTGCTGCGTGGTGGGCCAAATCGAGAGAGACTGGTTGAGCGAGGCCTTTTGACCTTTCCAGCCGGGCTTTCTTGACCCATCGCATTGCACCGCAGTTGGAGGGATGGATTCATATTCCCGTCACTCCTGGACACACTGACCCCCAGATTCCTACCCACCCCTCATATATTTTTCCTTCCCAGAACTTCCAATCCTTCCCTTCCTTAAAAATACGCTTCCTCTAACATGACATAGGCCCTGAGGGAATATTTTTTTACAGCGCCTCCTGTATAACATTTTTATAAAAAACATTTTTCGGTGTCTCGGTTTGGGGGAGAAAATAAATGGTCACGTTATGCATACGCCGCCATGCCACGCATACGTCGCCATGACATGTACAAAACTCAACCCTTGAACTCGAGCATCCCTTTAGTCACCAAATGTAGCCAACCACTTGGGTGATCTGCTACGTAGGTTTTGGTTATCTAATGAATGCGGGGGTACACGTAGCCGTCTCCCAAAATGTAAAATTATATTACGGGACGTACATTTTGTTGTCTGGTGAAGGCCATACAACTTTAGGGCGTATCGATAATTGGTGAAGGTTTTACGATTGTATAATTTATTGGTGAAAGCCATAGAGAGGCTTATTGCAGGAATTATTATCACAGGACGCGTAGTTTATTGGTGAAGGTCATACGATTGTATTACAGAAAGCACAATTTATTGGTGAAGGCCATACGATTGTACAACAGGACGCGCAGTTTATTGGTGACGGTCAACTGATTGTATTACGGGACGTATAATTTGTTGGTGAAGGCAATACGATTGTATTACAGGACACTTAGTTTATCGGTGAAGGTTATAATATCGTATTACAGGACAAACAATTTATTGGTGAATGTCATACGATTGTATTACAGAATGCATAGTTGGCAAAGGTGACCGTTCAACTCAGAATGAAACGAAGTCAGAACCACCTCAAAAACATAATTAAAAGTGATTAAAAATATATATAAAAAAATTGGTTGTATAGGTTACGTTAGGTTAGGGTTATGGGCTATTTTAAAATTATTTTTACTGAATTTTCAAATAGGTGTTGAGTTGTCTTTATTCTCAGTTGGCATGGAACCGTTAGTAGAATATGGTTTATTGTATATTGTGAAATAATAGAAAGACTGTTTTGCATTATTATCTACAGATTGAGTAATAGAAAAAATATCATTCATAACCATCAATTTGCGAGGGTAGGTATTATGACAAAATTTAGTTCGAATGTCATTGAAGTCTACCTTAGTCTGATATCATGAAAGCAACATCATTTTTGTTCACCACTTGTGGGTGGTAGGTAAATAAAACTAATCAATTACTATCATACTTCGTGAATATTATAACTAACAAATCAAGTGTCGTATTATTAATAAAAATTACACATTTTCCATGTAAATTGTGACCGTTTTTTTTAAGTAAAACTTCTTTAGCACCGTTGATTTGAAACTAGAATGAAACGGAAATGGTACTAAAAAGAGACAAACACATACATCTATAAGATTTAGCCTACGAGAGAATGAGATGAGAATGAAAGCTTACAGTACCTACTTACGTTTTGATTATGATCTCACTTTTCAATGCTCCTATTGGTTGAGATTGTTTTGGTGAAGTTTAATTTTTTTATTATGTTGAGCCTGCCTATTGAGAGTATTACGGGTAACTGTTACGCCATTTTTACTAGGGATGAGTAGTGTTGAAAAAAGATTTACGGGTTTTATTCAGAGAGCTTCGACTACATTGTAGCGTAATTGATAAATTCCAAAGAAGAGCTTTATCTGCAATTATAAAGAAATAATATCCAATTGTATTTAATCAAGACAAACATAATAACGAACAAACTAAGAAAGCCACAACAATGAAAATGTCGTAGGTATAATTTCAAGATCTGCAAATAGCTGATAAATGAAAAAGGGACCATCGTATTTCGCATTCGTTTGCCTTTGCCAAACATATAAAAGGCGTACCAACAAAATAAACAGAAAAAAGTATAGTGGAGATACCAATAGAATAAACACAAAATTGAAGGTACAAACAAGACATTATAAACACAAAAGGCACATTGAACCAACAATAAAGGCAGCAAATAATGAACTTGCGCGCACTTCCAATTAGCTGATAAGCGGGAATAACAAGAGAAGACTCGTGGTGCACAGATTGGCGCCTGATACGCATGCGACGTCAGAGACGTTGCATTCTTTTTGGAGAAATAGATTTAATAAAATTTGTGGAATATTTTGCAAAGAATATGTTTCACTTTATACCTTTTAACTAATGCCATTTTGGCAACGTTTCATAATAAAAATCTCTCATCAATCAAAATATTTTGCAATAAAATGTAATAGCTCGCTATTTCATTTCAAATCCGAGAAGCGTTGTATAGATACAACTTTCTTCGTAGACTTAGAACAAAAAGTATTGTTTCTTATTGAATAATCTAAATCAGTCTATTTTTGAAGTGAAACTTCTTTAGCGCCGTTAATGAATTGAAATTCGGGTGAAACGGAAATGCGTCAAATCTCAGTTCTACACAAATACTCGGTTCTAATATAATGCGGCAAATTCGCACCTCAGCGCGTGCCTTCCATAACGTAGTGGGCAAAGTACCTGACAAGTCTCAGCGGCCAGAGAGACAGGGGGTTCGAATCCTACCAAATAAAAAATAAACATTTTTATTTTGTGAAATCAATATGCAATCTTCAAACCACTTAAAAAAAAACAAGCAAAAGAAATGAAAGCGACATCTAGCGACTTTTTAGTTTCACTTCTACAACGTGTGAATTTTTTTTATTTATTTATTTTTTTTTTTATTTTTTTTTATTTTAACAATAATAATTACATTTATAATATTATTACCTAGGTTTACATAATAATTAATTTTATGGTTCTACTACTCCATAAGTTGAGCTCTAGGAGCTCGTGTTTATGGGGAGTATTTACATGCATTAAAAAAAGACATAATGTTCTGAGAAGTATGTATACAATGATCAAAGACTTAAATGTCTTGAATGAAGTAAATATACAAATACTTTTTGACATAGATACAAAAAAACAATAACAATAATTTTTTTATTAGACGTTAATTGATTAAGGGTACAATATATCATTATCTAATTTCAGGGACTTAATTTGTTTTTTAAATTGTTCATATTTCAATGTTTCTGTTACATTTATTTTGTTTTTGGATAATAATATATTGTACCATCTCACACCTAAATATAAATAGTGGTGTTGAGCCGTGGTCGTTCTAAGCATAGGTATGGCTATTAAGCCATTAGTTTTGAATCTATTGCTTATGCTCTGTGGGATGTATTTTTTGGATGAAAAATCCTTGTAGATTTGATATATTGCGTTTCTCTTATTACACACTTTGTTTTTTTTTCAATCATGACTAAGGCTCCTCGGCTTAGGTACGAACAAAATTTGGATTTTCTTAACTACTATCATTATAAGCAGAAAATATTGCTTCAAAGAAGCTATCAAAAGACTGACCCACGATGGTTGAATGGGAAACCGACGCTTTGAACCACTCAGCTACTAACCGTTTCACAAGTTAACTGCGTATGAACGAGAGATAGTATGATAATTTCTTTAATAAAGAATATTTTCTATAAACGACAGTCACGCGAAAAATTATATAACCAGCATTTTTACATAATGCAACAATTATTAAAAACGATAAAAATGTGTTTTTCAGCCATCGATCGGATTAAATTGAAGGTTTGCTAAAACGTACCTCTCCGTATCACGATACTTAAAAACGAAAATCGAAAGAGTTTCAATATTTAAACTTCGACCTTCACTAAACTCGCTACTCGCGGAAACTGACTCCCTAATTAGATTATTTGCGATGTCGCGAAATGGTATTTCAGAGTATAAATTCCTATGTTGAAAAATAAATCGAATGATTATGGAGAAATAAACATTCATTTTTACATAAGCAAATATTATCCTTTTCACATTCACATACATATTTTTGATTTTATTTGGTACACATTTTGTTTATTTACACATATTACATAAATATAAAAATGTTGTTAAGAAATGGTGGGAGTATCTATATACTGAGATAACCTGATAACTTTCGCCTCCTGAAGACAGTTTGATAATGCCTTCAGAAGGCGAAACAGCGTATTAATAATTACCTAGCAAAACTTGTTTACAAATAAACTGTTTTTATAAATTTAATAATAATATTAATGAATATATAAAAGAAATAAAAAATTAGAATGGAATTCTACAAATTAAACTTTATAACAATAAACATCTAAGATGTTTAAATAATAATTATTATTCAGAATTGGCCAACCACATTTTAGGAACAAGTCATTCTTTTGATATTAATAATGGTTTAAAAATTTTACACACTAACACAACGGGTATATAATTAGATAATTAAAAAATTTTATAAATTAGGAAAAGTTTTAATAGTAAATTAAATATTACAAATAACCAAACGTTTTTTCAAAATAGCCATCTTTTAAATTCATTTTCGTATTAATACTTGTATTAATAATAATTTCTTTTTTTATTTAGATTACCCTGTTTTGTTTTAAAAGATTTTTAATATTTTTTTATTAAATGCAATTTTTGCACATCCTAAAATTATTTTTATATTTTATTTTATATAATTGTTATTTATGATATTTTAAGTAGTTAATCGCCTTTCCTTTATAATATTCTGTCTATGTTCTTATTTGTCTATTCTTGTTTGTCTTTTGTTATTTTTGTATTAATTTATTATCCTGACGAAAAAAATAGTTTTTGAAAGATGTCGATATTGTTAATTATATAGTGATGTATACAAAGTTATTTATTTTCATTAAATCAATAATGAAGCCACAAAGTGATTTGCGAAGTTTGAAGAAGTAATTTATAACTTATTTGTAAATAAGAACCATTAATTTGAATTTTCGAATATATTTTGAATATATTTTTACAGCAAGAATATGAAAGACTTTTTAATTTTATATTTCTACGCGTCTTATAACGGTTTACAAGAAGAGAATTCAAACCGTTTTCAAATAAAAACTCGTTCATTTTTGCAATAAAAATAAAAGAAAACCTTTTGTTTGATTCCTCAGAAACTTGTTTAAAATAAATGCAGCAAAATTTTAATAACAAGCTTTTCAGAAATAATTATTTTTAAAGAAACACGATTCTTAGTATATAGACCGCTTTCCCTCTAAAACATCAACTGATTACAACCCAACGGTGTTGTCGAATTGTAAAAAATATTCTGTTCACGAATTTGTCAATCTGTAAAGTAATGTCAATACATAAATACATATCTCCGAAAGCACATAAATAAAGCACATACTTGAACGACTGAGAACAATGTTCTGTACACACAATGAAAGATCGGAGTGAACATTGAAATAGCTCGGTGTGGGTCGTAGGTTGTAGAAAAATCTTACAGAATATTCGATGGAAATATTGAAGTATTTTTAGTAAAATAATTTTTGTTATTGCCATCAAATAACAACAATACAACTTTCCATGATAATGTAACTACGTGTATTGTAACTATTTATATCTTTCATACTTTTTTCATGTGCATGTTTTATCGCTATATTAATATAACCTTGTTCTGTAAAACATCCAATCGGCCATTATCAATATTTGCTAATTACAAAGCTACTTTTACAACAAACTTTCTACGCATTGATCTGTAACTACTTTCAAAGTACCTTAAGGGGGTATTCTAGTCAAGAAAAAAAAAAACTTTTTTTTTCTTCATATTTCCAAAGTTTAAATATTCAAAAATATCTCCTTAAAAGGATTTTTCGAAATTCGCATTATTTTAAAAGTTATAGCCATTTTAATGTCGCGGTTTAGACGGAATCTAACCAAAATCTAAATAGGACAAAATTTTAAACCCATTTTTCTCCAAACCACTTTTTTCGAGGCGGTTGACACGATATCTCAAGTTCTACGAAACCAATTTACTTGAAAATTGGTGTGAGCCTTCTCTATACATTCCTCTATGGCGGAAACTAGGACTATAACAAAATTTAAATCTTTGCCATTTTAAAAAAATTTGGAAAGTCAAAAAAACTGATTCAAAAACGTCTTTTTTTATTTCAGACAGCCGCCATTTTGCGATTTTTTTTTTTACTTTTCCTTAGTTTGGGCCATAGCCGCATTTGTTTGGATTAAGAATTATTATATTTTTTTTTTAGATTACAGGGAGGGTTGCAATCGTGTCAACCAGGGCCCGCCATTTTTTCGAGACCCCCACTTCAACACCCTGTAACTTTCTGAATTTTTAATTTTTTCGTTTGACTATTTTTTTTATGGATTCTTTAACGTTTAATAAATATTTCTTAAAATAGAAGTTGGTAAAAATATTATTGGTTTTTTTTTTGTTGCACCTGAAAAAACACCTACAATTCATGCCTCTAGACTAGAATACCCCCTTAAGGATTTCTTTTTATTAAATGAGTTTGGGGATTAGTGAGATGTCTTATGTATTGCTATATTAAGCATGGGAATTGTTTGAAACTTTCAAT
This sequence comes from Glyphotaelius pellucidus, assembly GCA_936435175.1. Lineage (NCBI taxonomy): Eukaryota > Metazoa > Arthropoda > Insecta > Trichoptera > Limnephilidae > Glyphotaelius > Glyphotaelius pellucidus. Next base: position 10,065,480 of record OW386542.1, read on the forward strand.
ATACCTTCTTTAAGCCCTCGCGAAGGTTTCTGGATTATTACAACCACATGACAATACATCTCAAAGTGTTTTTATCATCACAAAAAGTCTTGCGAGACTGTCAAACATGTGTTTTTTTATTTGGCAGATTTCAACAAAAAATGATAATAGGCATCAATCGGATCTTTGATAATCGCATAGGAATTAAGCAAGCATATTTTTTTATTAAAGTGTTAATCAATTTGTTAAAAACATGAAATCTGGTTCGTCTTTCACTTTTAACTTTTCTTTTCAATAAATCACAAATATTATATTTTTATAGCTGCAACTAAGCAAATTTAAAGAACGTTGAGATTTGCTGTGTTTTCTCAGAAAACTTTACATTTAGATAGACTCTTTTAGCTTTGATTAAATTACTTTGTAGATATGTTTTAGAAATAAAAGCAAAGACTCTCAATATAATCGTTCTTAAAAATAAATTGTGTTACAACTTTAAGGTTTATTAAATAATTTTATTTAATAATATCTGACCAACTTAGCGCCGTTTGGTGATTTCATCCCCACAAGGGCACATTACATTGGATATTGTAAAACGTAGCACATTACATTACCCTTTTCAGAACCTTTTATCACTATTGAGAGCGATCACGGATAAAGTTTTGAAAAGTTTGTGACAGGATGGTGTCTGTTAAACTGGGTTACGAACAGAAAGAGTCTACGATGAACGAACAAATCGATATCGTATTGGTGATTCTATTCACGCTTTTTTTGAAGAATTGATCTTTACGCGGACATAATTATTTATTTTTGTATTTACGGTCGCAAACAAATAATCCCACTTAATATTTTAAAGCATAACTGGCAAAAAAGTTTTTTTCCTAAAATAATTAAATTACCGCCATCTATGAACAAGCGGTTTATAAATAGTTTAATGTTTACCCTTAAAGAAAGACAAAAAATACAGAGAAATAACATCACTACTAACAAGCAATAATTTAATGCATGCTTTTTTATAATATACTAACTGACCCGGCCACCCGTTGCTGCGACGTGAAATCGAAACACAACGCCATCTACTGGATGGTCTCCCAAACTAATATAACCAAGTGTTGTGTCGATAAATTAACTCGCACCGCCGTCTGTTACAAACTGTGTTAACACCCCAGATCATTGTGGAACATTCCAGAATACTCTCGACCATTCGAAGTACTTTCCGTATGTGTAGGGCTACCCATTGAGAAGGGTAGGTATATAAAGCAAGATCGAGAGGCTACCCATTGAGAGAGGGGCTATCCATTGAGAGGATTAGATAAATTATTGTGACCGGACAACTCGGAATGAAACCAACTCAGAACCATCTCAGATAAGTCATTTAGAGTGATAAAAAAAAATATATATACATAAAAAAATGGTTAAACAGGTTACGTTAGGTTCGGGTTATTGGCTAATTTAAAAATATTTTTTTCATAGTTTTTAATGAATTTTCGAGGTGGTGTTGAGTTGACTTTATTCGCAGTTGGCATGGAACCATAATAACATAGGAATTCTTAATAAGTTGTAGATCGCCCTTGAGGTGATTTTTTATAAAAAAGGCGCTCTACAAATTATCCCTTTATTATTATTATTAAGATCCTTCGTGGGTTCAATCTCATATCAACTCTCCCTATCCCCTAGCTAGTATATTCTTAAAACAAGAAAACTTGATGATCTTCCTAATGAAAAGATAAACTGAATACAATTAAAATTCAATAAACGATTTTAAAGAACAAACTTATTACATAACATCTAGAACAATTTCACTAAAATTCAATTCATTTAGTACTGTTTAATATAAAGTTTATGACTACATAAAGGTTTTGGAATGATTTAACTATATCGGCCATTATTATAATCACAGTAGTGGGGTAATAATAATAAAAATGTGTGCCTACGGAATTACGCAATCACCAGAGTATTGACGTTCTGGCATGTGGACTAACAATAATAATTCATGGCTTGCGGGTTTGCGCGTCGGGTTCCCAGCGAAGTTCAAAGTCATTTATTTTGGTTCTCAACAAAACATTTCCAAAGTTATTGACAGGAAACTGGGCGTTGGGATTAGTTTGTTTTAGGATTTTTTGTACTTGTGCTTGTACGACAGTTTGAGTGTTTTTAGAAGGTAATAATTGTCCCAAAAAAAAACAATATTTCTGGTTTACAATAGAAAAATTCAGTTTCATTTTGGGAGGCGGGAAAGAGTACCACCACTCGGGAACCATTAATTGGATAACCAACACCCCTGCCGTAGGTCACCTCAAGAGATTTGCTGTGCTAAGTTTTTATCCTTTGGAGCACAATCTTTTTATGGCACAATATGGCACTATTTAAGATACCTCGGATTGCTTTGCTGCCAATTTTGGCAAATTTTCCCTTATTTCTAAGTAATTAAGTAGAAGTATACGATTTTATAATATTTTTTTTATAAATCCTACAAATATGTGATAATCGACACAAGATAGATAAATTCATTGGCTATATAGAAATATAATCAGTTTGCATGTCTTCATATTAAAATTCGGAGGTATGATTTTTTTAATGTGGGCGAAAAATATTCAAAATGATTACCAAAAATTCTAGAGCAATCGGAGAAAGAAATTTTACATTGCGCTGTCACTCCAGTGGTTGGGAGGAGTGACACGATTTAATGCCAGGTGCTGGTGGCGGATGCGTTTGCCCAACTCCTGAGTGGCAGGCCGGATTGGGAGAGACTGATTGAGGAAGATCGTTTGAATTCTTCAGCCAGACTCTCTCTATCCATTGCCTGGCACTGCAATGGGAGGAATGGATTCACACGCCCATCACTCCTCGACACATTGATCCCCAGATTCCTCATATCTTTTTCCTTCCCAGAACTTCCTGTCATTCCTTTCCCTAAAAAGATCCACCACAAGCATCTTTAAAGGTGACATACGCCCTGAGGGATTTTTTTTCCCTCAGGGTCTCCTTTAAGAAGTAAATCCAAAAAAATACATGTTACTTTACTTCTACTTCGACTAAAAATCATGAAAAGTGAAAACCACGAACCACTCACCTTTTGAAGTGAAGATTTTGCGACTAGCTTTTGAGCTAAGTCATTAATATTTTTATTTATATGGTTTTAAAATGTAAATCTCTCTTAAAAATATTACTAAATATTTTTTAAGAAGAGTTGCGTGGTGATATTTAAAAAAACTTGAATCTCTAATAGTATCTAACAAAATTACCAAATACATATTGATTACCTCATATTATAATACAAATATGATTTATAAATAAAAAAATTCAATGATATAAAAATATGGCATTTTGTGTAAAATTTTGTTTGGTAAAAACATCTTCCACATTTTGTATGACGTACATTAAAGTATGTTTACTCAACTACAATATCTACTTACCTTCGCCCTTATATTATAAACCAATCTCCGAAGCTTTCACGCCGATGAATAAATAATGTCCAACATAAACAAAGGGTGAGTCGGCGCACCCAATTTCCCTTCCTATCCTTGAACTCCGCGCTTGAACTTCAGTTTTGGTAAAGTGAACTAATGTTCTTTTTATCGAAACATCTCCAAAACATCATAAAATAACGATTGCCAAATCATATAATAAATAAGACTATAAAAATACCATGCCATTAATCATTTAATCGTCACATTTCTGTCCTATCAAATTGCGAATGGACAAAGTTTCGAGATTCGGGTAATTGTTGCAAACATGTTTGAGTAATATCCGTTTTTTGTTTGCCTTTTAAGGGGTCATATACAGTTAGAATTTTCTAGAAATCGATTTTTTTTTATTATTTCATTTTCATAATGTACATATATTTAATCCGGCCATTATTTTCGAAGTAACACGCATATTTGTAGAGACGTGTCAGAGCATTTGAAAGTAGGAGGCAAAACTTTAAACGCGTTTTTCACAAAACTGTGTTTTTAAAAGTCGGTGACCAAGATTACTCGGAAACGGCTGGACAGCCGATCAGTCTTAAATTTTAACACAATCTTCTTAAGTATATTTACAGTTATTTATCGAAGGCCTGTACTCACCGATATATACATATTTTTTTTATAAAAAATATAAGACCAAAATTTTAGTTAAAAGTCGATTTTTTTTTTGAGAAGACGCCATTTTGTCATAAAAAATTATTTTGATCTGTCCTTCGATTAATTAGAGGAATATTTGCCATTATAACGATATCCGTTTGGTTTTTTCATTTTAAATGATCCAGTATAAATCCCAAATATAAAAAAAAATATAATTAAATAAACTTTGTTTCGAGACAGAAAATATTACCACAATATCCGTGATTATACCATTGGCGCGTGGTCCATAGAAAAATATATCTACCGTTTATCAAGGCAATTATTTATCTTACTGATAATCTAGATTCCGAGAACAACTGTATATATAGATCCCCACCGAAACTAATCTTTTAATTTATGTGTAGGATACTGCCGCCATGGGTCGACCCACAGTGCCCTTCTTGACAATATCAAGGAGGATACAGTGTTTCTACTTAGGTCGACAGAATAGCACTTAATCCCAAACATGGGAACACCTCAGCACAGGTTCGCCTAGTGAGGTGTTCACAAAACACTACGACTAACCTATTTACATACAGTTACGGATCTTTAACATGTTTTTTTCTTATTACTAACCTATTATCTATGTAAACTATGTAATTATTTGTAAAGTGTATGTACAAGAATAGAAATAAATAAATAAATAAAAAGTATACGATGGTCACCGCAAGATGCTCTCTTTGAGAGGAGCTTCTGGAGATCAGCTATAGCAGATTTCAAAATTATTATTTTTACAAATAAAAATTCTTAAAATACTGTTAAAAGTAACCATAATATGTGTACAAATTTTTTACTTTAATAAATTTAAAAGTCTTCTCGGAAAAAAATCTTGAAATATCCCTTGTTTTGAGCCTCCTGACTGTATATAACCCCTTAAAAGACTGCAGGACATAATACTCATGCTTCAATCCTTAGAAATTCTTGGACGTCTCCAGCAAGCAAATCGTGCTTCAAATCCCACATACAATCTTTACTTGTGGGGTAAAAAGTATACTGTGTCCGGAACTAGTAATCATCAGGACTGTTATGAAGTTATAAATAAAGACTCTTTATTTATTTGCAATAAACACCTTTCAGCTTTTACATAAGATAACATAGTACAAGGCATAAACTATCTAACGTACAACTTGATATGTAGAATTGGATAATCAATAAAGAGCCATTAGCAAATTATTAAAATTAGCAATATTATTTGATTTGAAATACCAATTAAAAACATAAAGTTTATGAAAAAGATAGGTAGGTGACTTTTACGTGCAAAAATATTAAACTTCTATCTAACTTCTAACCGCCGCCCCGGGAACCATTTATTGGATAACTAACACCTCTGCCATGGGTCACCCCAAGTGGTTCGCTACGTTGGTGACTTAACAGGGGTTATGGGGTGAGGTTTGTCTGGGTCTTTATGGCGGATGCGTCTGCCCACCATGGCAAGCTGGATCGGGAGAGAGTGGTAGAGGGAGTCCACTTGACTTCTCCAGCCGTACTCTCTCGGAACATCATCTTGCATTAGGAGGGATGGAGTCGTACGTCCGTCACTCCTGGACAAACTGATTCCCGTATTCCTACCCACCCCTTATATCCTTTTCCTTCCCAGAACTTCCTTTCCTAAAAAAGACCCTCCACACAGCTTCCCCAAAGACCACATAGGCCCTGAGGGGGAATTATTTTCCTCAGGGCCTCCTGTGTGAAGCTAATGTAGAAAAAAAAAAAATTGTGTTCAGTTTACACGCGGTTGAAGCGAATCATTACCAAAACAATCTCAACCAATACTTGAAAAGTCAGGTCATAATCAAAGCGACCAATGAGCGCAGACCTCACGTAATTTCCGTTTCATATCCCAACCAATTGGAGCCCTTAAAAGTGACACCATTATCAAAGCGGCCGATGAGTGCAGGTGATGCGTCGCAGGTGCACTAATCGTCATATCCGTTTCATCCGAAATCCAAATCACAGCCGTGCTATAGAAGTTTCACTTCAAAAATTAACTTACGTAGATGTAGCTAGTGTTAAAGATAATAAGGTAAATAGCTAAGTAGCTAAATAGCTAGCAAAGTAAAAAAATAAAATAACTAACAAATAATAGCGAAGTGTTCTCTCAACAAACTCTTCCGATTCCATAGAAAAATCCCGGAGATGCCGACAATTGCAGTTAATTAGAGACCGCAAACTACGGATGGACACTTTGGCCAGCAATGTTTTAGGGGAAACAGTCCCGCGGGTGCAATTAGTATCAGCTGGTGCCAAACAAGCTGAGTTCAGCTTATGACTAGCTACTTATTTACTAGCAAAGGCTTTTAAAAGAAGAACATTTTAAGAAAGTGGCGTCTATTGGGAACGATGGTTCCATGTAATAACAGAACAGTGACAAATCAGAATATTGAAGAAAGAAAAAGGGATGGATTCATACGCCTGTCACTCCTGAAGATACTGCCCCCAGAAATTAAGCCACCCCTATACCTTCTTGCATACTCTGCAACATATATCAATTGTGTTTCTAGTCACATCTGTTTTTATAAAAAGGGCGTAAATATGTGTATAATTCATGAAACGACTTAAGTGAAACGTTTGCGCGGCCCTTTACGGCACGTTTCATACAAATCTTAAATTTGAATTTGAAATCAAAATACCCAACCAAACTGAAAAATTATTTGTGGAATCAAAGGGTATATTAAATATCTAGTACGGATGTGAGCTACTTTATTTATTTTTCTTTAAATTATAAGATATAGGCCATTAAAGATTAAAGTGTTTCATGATTTTAGAGTAATTATTTGTGAGTAAATAAAAAACAATTAAAAAATAATTTTACTTTTTTTATCATAGAAATATAATGAAATATAAAATAAAAAAAATAAAAATTAAGAAAAAAAATCACTTTTTTAGATGTAATTTTAAAATACAAATTACCTGTTTACGGCGGAACAAAAATTTGTCGTTCATACATTTAAATTACTACCCAAAAAAAATTAATTTTTAACGATGTTTTATTTCTTATTTTATTTTTCATTGATTCTTTTTGTTAAATAAACAAAGTAAAATTATTTTTTTTATATTTTTCATTTACTCACAAATAATTGCCCAAGCTGCCTCTAAAATCGTGAAACACTAAAATCTTGAATGGCCTAATCTTATAATTTAAAGCAAAAATCAATAAAGTAGCTCACTTCAGTACTAGATATATTTGATATATCTTTTATTAATAATAATAATAATAATAATAATAATAATAAGGTCTTTATTCCAGGATGTGGGGAGGGGAGTGCAATCCCACACATCCCATATAGGGTATAATTACATATGTTATTATATATGAATATTAATTACATATGAATAAATAAAAAGATAAAAAATTAACAAAATAAAAAATTAAAAAAGAGAAGCATCATTAGATACACTATTCACAAAAAATATAGTTAAGTCTTTAAATCAGGTACTTGTTGTTCCATCGGATCTCAGATTGTAGGAGCCAGTGTTTTTCTCCAATATTCATCTATGCTGGATCCTGGAATCAGACGGGCTTCCATGATGAGGATATTACTGGAGTGGTTCATCCTTCCCCTCAGTCCTACAATCCTGGTTCTTAATAGAGCTTCGAATCCTGGAACTCTCCCTTCTGTGAACATTGAAGAGGCACTACAGTACCTGGGAAGTCCGAACAATAGACGGTATGCATTATTATATTGCACCCGAAGCCTTTCCATGGTCCTTTTTTTGAAATTTGCCCAGAGCTCGCACGTGTACAGGGTGGTACAAAAGGCTAGGAAGAGCGTCCTTTTTACCCGTGGGCTGCAGAGTCGAAATCTTCTGCTGAGCATATTGCATTTTATGCTAAGTACTCTCCTCTGCCTGTCGATGTCTTCATCATCCGTTAATTTGTTATTGATGACATGTCCTAGATACTTTGTAGATTCTATTATTTTCAGAAGCTCACCGTTCAGAAAGACGGGTGGAATATTTTTTGGGCCTTCCCCGTGTTTTATGACCAACAGTGCTGTCTTTTTCGCATTGTAAATCATGTTGGTTTCGTGTGCGAATTCTTCACATATCTTCAGGAGGATTCGTAATCCCCTTATTGACGGTGCCATCAAAACCATATCGTCTGCGTAGCTCATATTGTTGACACATTCTCCTCCTATGTGGCAGCCCACTCCAGCATTATTTAACCTGTGGGTTAGTTCATCCATGTATATGTTAAACAGTACTGGGGACATACATCCTCCCTGTCTGACCCCGCTTTTCAGGTAATAAGGTTCTGAAAATCCATCTTTCCACTTTACAAGGTTTTCCTGTTGACGATGCCAAGTTTCGAGAATTTTTACTACTTTCCATGGTATACCTCTTTCCTTTAGTTTTTTCCATAATAAGGGGTGGGAAACACGGTCGAAAGCCTTACTAAGGTCCAGAAAGCATGCATAAGTAGTTGTTTTCTTCTTCCTGTAGTATTCCAACGTCCGTTTTACGCAATATATAGCCGAGTCCGTAGAGTATTACAAAAATTATTTTTCGGTTTAGTTGGGTATTTTGATCTTTAATCAAAATTTAAGATTTGTATGAAAATGCCGAAATGGGCCGCGCATACGTTTCTATTAAGTTCTGATCTGGTTATATCTGAGTAAACAGGATTTTCCCATTTACATCCCAATCCAATCCCTTTAGCCTCACAATTTATCTAAATTTGTGACTAAAGGGATGACCATTGTCTTGCTGGCTCCAACAGTTAGGCCACGTCCGCATAGGCAGGTGGCTTGCTTAGCGCCTACAGCCTAGCGAGTCGCCCAGCGAGCCGCCTAGCGAGTCACCTAGCGACGAGCCGACAAGCAAATGAGCAAGGCACCTAGCGTCCCACCAGGCAAACCACCTACAGTGCGGCCACCGTGTATCCTAGCGAGTAGCCAGGGTGCAAGCCACTAGGCACTAGGCGCTAAGCAAGACACCTGCCTACGCGGACGTGGCCTTATGATTATTTGCGGTGTTCAATTTAAAAGTAACAGATTAAGTCTTAAAGTATGTAAATTTGCGGGTTTTTGACCGCCCACACATTCCCCGACCTACCTAATTATGTGTTGGTAATAAATCCATAGATACTTCGGTAACATGTAGCACTATCACAATCACATGGTGTGCAACGTGACATAGGCAAATTGTTACATTAGTTGGGCAAGGTTCTAAGTGACATTTTTTTAAAAATTGACCTTTTTACCCACTTTTTTCTCATTTCTTTTGCCAACTTCTATAACCAAAATAATGTTCAGAGCCATCTAAGTTGAATTTCCATAAATACTACGAGTGTGCAGTACGACTTGTAATACTTGTTCTAACATCAAGTTTTTAAAGCTTCCATCTATTTTACAAGTTTCTATCTTTTGCAATTGCCATTTTGTATCCGACAGATGATCGTTTTTTGAGGCGTAATGTAGTTGGTCACTATATTTGGATAGGGTTTTATCTTTGCTTTACCGTGTTCTGAGATGTCAAAGTTTGCAATGACGAATTCTTATAATTTTTAAACAAATATCTGATTTTGAGATTTAATTTATATAATGTTTTAATTTAGTAATTAATAGCTATAATATTTTAATTTATGCTGTGTGAAATATTTTATTTAACTTTAATTTTAATAAAGGGAAATATTTAATTTTAACTGAACGGAAATGCAGTTAGAACCTTTTGCAGTGAATTATTATGTTCTTATTGGTTGCATTTGGTTCTACGTTGGTCGCATGTTTAAAATGGTAAGTACATGTGCTATTTAAATATTTTCATTTAAAATATGTTAACATAAAATATTTTACTCAAGATTCAAAATTAGAAATCTGTAAAAACCCCCACTTTTGACTCCGCGAATCTCGGAACAGAGTAACTTGAAGGTACCTTGTCTAACCAAATTGACGTATTCTGTCGGAAAATAAGACATACGAAGTCGCTTTAAAACAAATAAGTTCACTATCAAACAATCATAAAGGTAAAATTGAAAGCGAATTATTTTATCGCTAACTTTGAGAATCATTGTAAAATTAAATTTCCATACATGTTGCAAAAAAGTTTTATTGTGATTATCTCTTTTAATAGCCGATTTGCGCTATTGTGTAGAGGATAAGGCGATGCAACATTCACAAAATAAATCATGTTTTAAATATTGTTAGACAAAAATATTTATAATACGATTTGTGCCGCGGTTTGCTGTTGAAACGCAACATTTTCAAATAAATTGATTTAATTAAGAGTTTGGAAATATTGTTTATTGTTCAAATAACAAATAAACAAAAAAAACCTTTGTGGTAATTTCGTAAATTTCAAGTGTTTAATAAATACGCGGTGTAGGAACAATAAATACAGTTAGTATATTTTTTAAATCATTCTTCATTGTACAGTCGTCAATATGATGAGTTTGTTACTGCTTCAATTTTTTCGGTTAACGAAATTAAATCAAAATGATTGATGAACACATAATTATTATTTAAATATAAGGTTTACTAGGTATAGTAGTACAACGTTTTTATAATTTGGAAATAATTATTAGCATCTTAGCTTGTAAAGTAGTACAAACAGCGCAATGCCAAAAACCGTGCGTGCGCCTGCCAATAGGCAATTTGCATAACAGCATGAAAGGCTGTCAAACTCATTAGCAGCTTCCAAGGGTAAGGCGTCACTGTAACCAGTTACAGAACTCTCTGGGGCGGCACGGTAACCCAGAATGTACATGCGGCCGTGAAAGTATAACCACTGGGGTGTTCTGCAATATGATCTATTTCTAACTTAGAGTCAGGAAATTTTTAAATATTCGGTTGGAAATTTTACGTCCTCATTAAAAAGACGAATTTTAATATGGAAACGCAAAAACTGATTAAAGGAGAGCCATTGACTGCATACATCTATATTCTGCGCCTTTAAATTTGCCGTTGATATCCACTGCCTAATTGATAATCGCAGACATAGATTAAAATTTGTACAAGCATTAAATTTGTAAATGATCAATTTTTCGTAAGGAAATATTTTTCAATAATTTCAGTTCGATTTTTTTTCAGTTCACGGGTGACTGCAAATTGGCCACATTTTAGCTAGCTCACGGGTGTTTGCAAATTGGCCAAAAAAATGTCCAGTGGATAAAGAAAACTGTATTTATTTGAATTACCAATTTTATTTCACGTGCCAGAATTTCAGATTTCGGAAAGAGCTTCTTGCATGTACGAGTAACTTTATTTCAACTTGCTTAGAAAAAAATCATCAATTATAATATTTCTTATGAAAATATGGAAACGCTATGAAAAAAAAAAATCCACTCTTGGTAAGATCTATCACGGCCATTGCTAATATTTTTGTCTATTTTATCTAAAAATACAGGCAACCGCTCTAAAAATACATAAAAACTACATCTCACAATCAAAAATGTTATCTCTGAAACTGCTCAAATTTAGAAACAACGAATAAAATAAATATTTCGAAATAGCATGATGCAAACTTAATTAGAAGAATAAAATCTGTCAAGTTATCAAATTTTAGAAGCAAAGTATGCATTTTTAGGAAAATAAGAACATTTTTGTAAAAAAAAAGTTTATGCTCTGCACTAAGTCAATCCACAATTATTAGTTGGGGCTCGGCGTATAACACTAACCTGAATCCAGTGCGAAACCTGATCACTGAAACTGTGCTTAAAAAAACCTAAAGATAATTTCACAAAATTACTGGGTATTCGAAGAATTTCAAGAACCAAATATCATGGTAGTATGTAAAAAAAAATTGTCTGCAGTTCACACGCGGAAAAGTGAATTCTTCAGAAAACTAAACTTCGAGAGAATGAGACGAACGCAGATATATTTTATTGTAACATTGTTACCAAGTTTAAAAATTATTTTATATTTTATTCTACGAAGCGGAGCCCGAAGAGGAGCCCGAAAGGCTACGAATCACCGCACAAAGAGGACACCGATTAGTCTATCTCATTCTCTCACAGGCTAAATCCTATAGATTGCATGTGTTTGTCTCTTTTTTTCCGTTTCAACGAGTTTCAAATCCCAACGGTGCTAAATAAGTTTTCACTTCAAAAATTCAATACTTCAAATTTCAATATCAAATCATCACGGAATAAAAAAATATTTATTTTTTCTTAAATAATAATAATTCATTTCGTAGTTTATAAAGAAAATTTCTCATTTTTTATATTAGTTCCTGCATTTCTGAAAAAACCTATAAATTAAAAAAAAATAATCATGCAAGCGGCCCATTGGTCAAACCAGGAAATCGCTCATTGTCTCAATTTAATTTTAGCCCAATATTTCATTGGGTAAAAATACAAATAAAAGACGACACGTGTCATCACGGCGCGTTTAAAGTCTAGTTAGTTGTCGTTGCCAAAGTCAAATTCCTGTCGGTGTCCGCGGGGCGGTGTCTGGCCGGGCCCCAAGGCAGCTTGGCAGGACTGGGGGCAGACTATCGGCCGCCCCGGGGCAAATTACCACCACAAATGTGTGAAAAAATGTTGGCACGCAGCCGAGGAATCGGAAGTAGGTATGCATGTTGTAAAAATGTCAATGTACTCTACAGCAAGATTACGTCTATATAAATTCCATACGGTAGGCAGTTCATTCCCTAAGAAGGGACAATCTATAGATTATTATACATATAAAATAATATTTATCAATACGTTGAAATAAACGTTAAAGTACGTCCGTTAATAACCTGGGTATATATATATTTTTTTCAATTTTTCGAAATTCGGGTGAAACGGAAATGCGTCAACAACTCAGTTTTACATAAATACTCGGTTCTAATATAATGCGGCAAATTTGCACTTCGGCGCGTGCCCTCCACAGCGTAGAGGGCAAGGTGCCTGACTTCAGCGACCAGAGAGACAGAGGGTTCGAACCTACGAAAACCAAAAAAAAACAATTTTATTTTGTGAAATCAATATCCAATCTTCAAACCACTTTAAAAAACACAAGCAAAAGAAAGCGACATCTAGCGACTTTCTAGTTTCACTTCTACCGCGTGTGAATTACACACTCTGCTTTTTTTAAAACTTGTTATAATAACTAAGTTTCTATTAATCAATGTAATATATCACTGAAAAAGAAGATAATATTAATAAATCTTAACAAAATATGAAAAAGGCAAGACAGAAAAATATAAGTAAGAAAACAGATTTTTTTAACTCTCCTTCGAAAGTTACCCTAAAATATTTTGTGGCACGTTTTCATATTATGCTCGCAGAAATACTAATTCTTATAATATTTTCAATTCTTATTCCAGAGAATCAAATACACTCGTGCAGAATGAGAGTGAGATGATGTGTTCCATATTAATTTATGATTTTTAGGTAAGAAGAATCGTGCCTCGATTCAAGAAATGGAACAAATTAAAAAAATTAAAATAGTTCTAATATTTTGTTTACGAAATAACATATTATTTCTGTAATAGAGTGATAAAACCAACTCTAATATAAAATCTAAATTACGTTTATGACGTATAAGCAACATACGACTAATAATAATACCTGTGTTATAATGTGTTATTTTACTTAATAATATTAAAAATGTGTTACTTCACTTCAAGTGCTCTAAAAATAATATTGCATTTAGCGCATTTCATAACATAATGTTAGTGAGTTTATATATATATATATATATATATATATATATATATATAAATCGAGTAGAGTTCACACGCGGTAAAAGTGAAACTTCACCCACACAATCTCAACCAATAGGAACCTTGAAAAGTGAGTTTATGAACTCACTTTTCAAAGCTCATCAAAGCGACGCTTCGTAGGTATTCGCAGGCTAAATCCTCCAGATGTATGTGTTTGTCTCTTTTAGTGTCGTTATTTTTCGTTTAATCGTGTTTCAAATAACAACGGTGCTAAAGAAGTTTTCACTTCATAAACTTTCTAGATTAATTCGAATAAACATTCAAACAAATCGAATAACAAATAAGCTGCTCGTAAGCATCCACCGATACTTCAACATGTCGTAAGAGTCCATTTAATTTTATACGAGTCTTCAGTTACCCGAGCCATTGGGATAATATAGCAGTTCAATTTCTAGTTCAGCGTATTTTTACGGGTTCAACAAGCAGCAGACAACCAAAACATTAACTATTTAAATCCGATTCAACAGAAAATGCTATAACTGTTCTCTACTGAGACTGTCGTACAAATTTATAAATATGGGGATGGTCGCTGCTTTCTAAAAACCGATATCCGATTCGCTTTGTCGACATCCGAAATTCACAATATTCGTCGTGAATCATTGAAAGACAACGTTATCTTGCAATATTCTTCCATAATAAAAAATTTCCAATTTATCCCACGTCAGGAAAGCGGTTATGTCCATTAAAAACCTATAGAAGTGGAAAAACGTACTTTGATCTGGAATGGTTTTCAGATCTTAACGAAGGGATTGTTGAATTTATAAAACAGCTGTAAAAGTGCTTCGTTCTTCCGGTACACCAATGAAATGTTCTCCGAATGGCTTTGAAGGTGTACTCAAGATTTATCACGGTTCACATTTCCTAATAAGAATCGGTTATTTTAATATGCCTCAGAATAATTATTAGGTTTTTGCGTCTCCTCTTTCCTAAAATATGGGTCTGTTTTAACAGGTTCACTCGTTCTTTTCCTTAAAAAGTCCCATCACATTTCCAAAAGTGACAGAATTCTTAGATTTTCGTTTAAAATCTGAAAACCAATAATCACAAATAATTCGCTCCCTGAACATTCGATGAATCGAAATTCAAACAAACCTTCATAATAAAGAGAAGAATTTTAGAAATACCGAATTTTACGAAAATTTGGATGTTCGTTTTTTAATCAACGGTGTCAAAAAAAGAGGGAGACCTGTTACGAAAATTGAGAGTTTTTTAATAGTTGATACTGGGCATGGCTTGGGCGTGGCTTGTGCTAGCTTTAACATTGGGGAAATTCGTATCAATTTTACAGGGTTGCCAAAATTGATGAAATTAACTTCCTTCGTGAAATTATATATAAACAAAAATATTTTTCAAAAAATACTCAGAACTAACAGAACAAAAATAAAGACATTATTTTCCTGACTTTGTGAAATTGTACATATTTAAAAATGTTTATTAAAAAATACGTATACCAGAATTAACAGAACAAAATAAATCAATAATTTTCCTGACTTCACTATCGTGATTTATTTTTGGGATATTATGCCGAGTTGTACTAGCTTTTTTAGCCAACTTTACAGCATTATAGTGTAATAATACAATCATGTTGGTAATACTAAATATTGTAAATAAATAAAAAGAAAATAAAGTATTTGAGATTTTCACGGACAAAAATATTTATTTTCGTGATTTACTTTTACTACCTGCTTTGTTTGCCAACGTTTCGTACAGCATTACATTACCCATCATCAGGCACTACACATCTTCTTAGATATTAATTACCTATTAAAAGCGTAGGTACTTATGAAAATAACAAAAACATTTTAACTTTTTCTCAACTTTTGGGATTCCGCATATAAATAACTGTTTTGGCGTGGCCCTTGATAAGTCATTTCACCATCCTAAAAATATAAAACGGTGGCTCATTTTTCTTATCCAAAAGAAAAAGTATGATTTATTTTTGTCAGTCCGAAGATGGCGGACTATTTTTGTTGTCTTATAAGAAAAGTTTTATTTAAAAAAAGTTTAATGGGGTGAGAGCTTTAAGAGTTTACCATAAACACAATACAAGAGAAAGATTGATCCGGAAACATAAGAAAGAACCCTAAACTATATTGAACCCAAAATATTTAATAAACTACCAATGCCAACTAATTGGAATTTAAAGAATTCATCAAGAACACTAATTTGAATTTAAAGAACTCATCATGAACACTAATTTGGATTTAAAGAATTCATCAAGAACACTAATTTGAATTTAAGGATGCATCAAGAACACTAATATGAATTTAAAGAATTCATCAAGAACACTTATTTGAATTTAAGGAATTCATTTTATCGACCGTGAAATCGACTGATGTCGAGTAAACGTTAAATATTTAAAAGCATTATAAATTTAAATTAAATGATTTTCAAATTAAGAAAATCACTGTGTAAAATTTATCTAATATCTCTGTGCATGCTTCAAAATCCGAGATTGCAATGAATTATGCTGAAAATTTCACTGACAATTGATGGTAACCAAGGTTACGTCTAACAAGAAGTTAGGTACGAATTTGAAAACTGGCTTCATACCTCGATTTTTAGGGGCGGATATTTGAAACTTTTTGTTATTTCTGTCTCTCTAACGAAATACCGCATGAATTTTTTGGAGAGAGAGTAATTTCATCATAAGCTGGGTATTTTGTAGCTCTTCCTCCTTATATATTATTCCTCTATGTGAAAATCTATTTTGAGAACAGTATGAACCGAAATAACGGTTTGTGAAATTCTAATGAAGAAGCAGCATTGATTCAGTGATGTGATGAAATAATGCTCGATAAAGCTACCTACATTTTCTACACCACCTCGAGATAAAATATACCGCCAATTCTCGAAAGCAGGTACTCACAACAATACCATTTTTTGACCATACATTTGTTACATTTGAATTTCTGCGTTAAATTCTAATGCTGAGTTTGTTGGCTCCCTCTGGAGCTGAAGTCTTTATCTCTCTATTCTGGAACATCAGTTTTTACAATTCGGCTTGAAAAATATATTAGCTTTTTATGTTTCTTCCCTCCACGAATTGGTTATTTTCAGGCACCTCCTCTCCTTAACCATTTAGAAACTATAAACGGCAGCAAAAAAATACGGTCTGCAAAAATCAAGAGTTAAATGAGAAGAAATAGAAGAACAACAACATTTTCTCATTTCACTAGACCTTACTTACTCCCAGATGCCAAAAAGACAGATTCACTTCGATGAACAGGTTCGATTTCACCTAATATAATTTAATAAGAGAGCAACTATTAGTTAAATATGTCAATAGCGGGTCGTTTTGGTAATGATCAAAGCCAGAATCAGTTTCCTTCATCCACTTTGTGTCATTGGCAAAACATATTGAGGCTAAGGTAAACCTAAGTAAGATGCCGAGGGCGGCAGATTTAGGGGGAGGCAGTTCTTGATAAGACAATCTAGTTTTCCCCAACGGAAAGCTAAAAACAACTATTTACCCATTTTCCACGCACGACGATATCTCGTTGTTATTTGTCAATACAGCACAAGAATACTTACTGCCCGTAGCCAGTGAATGCATTGAAACATCACTCGAAGTGTGTTGTCCGGTTGAAGGGAGTGGGGAGTGTAAGAAGATGGGAAAGTGGAATCTTACGAAGTACCTGTCTTTATAGATTTGGTAACCAAACTTTAGATTTGATAATTTGGCAATCCAAGCAAAATTTCGAAAAATGTATTTTGTTATGAATTAATGGGAGTTAAAAGTATAATTTAACAATAATAAATTGTTACGCTATTTTTTTGTTTAAAATTGATTTGCCTGGCGGCGGCTCTCCTACTAACTGCGGTCCTGGGTATCAGAGTATAATCTCTTAGAATTGGAAACCGGATCTCACTGTGCTCCAAATAATGTTGCTTAATCCTTTGTCAATTAAACCATATTGATTTAGTTGGACTTCTGTATAACTTGTTGCTCATCAAAACGAGAAGGCTTCTAACAGTACAGTTTCCAGAAATGCATTAGTCAAATGGGTTGGAATATTACTATAAATCAACGGAAATTGATCGCTGCCGTAAATTTAAAAAAAAATCGATTGGCATCAACATTTTCATAAACAAGTGGTACTCATGACCGTTTTAATTTTAAAGTGAAATGGTAGGATTTAATCGGCATTTTAATTACCTGACAGAATTTGTCGGAACGCTATAGCTTTTACCCCCTGCCGTTGAGAATTACGTAATAAATTCACATAAAATATATTTGAAAATCGTTTTATTTTCATTCTTATAAAAGAGTTCTCTTGTGTTCCACAGGTCAAATGTCATGACATATATATGTCAGGACAAGAGAACTCTTTTATACAGCAGAATATTGAATCAGAAAGTAAAAAATAGTTTGTTTTCGGTTTTGTAACATATTTTTAGAATTTCTTGTTTGTGCACATTATATGCTTTCCCCGCAAAACTATAATAGATCGTGCGTGATGTCATTATTCTAGTATCTTCAGTCTTCTTTGTTTTCAAACAAGACGCTCGAGAAGGAAGAGTAAGAACGTCGATGACGTCCGCACGAGCTGTCGATGGGAGTAGTAGACAATATTTGAATTGTTTCTCTATTGAAATATGAGCACAGCACAATTCAATAGCACTACTGACTCAAAATCGCCATTTTTTTCTTTCTACGTTTAGAACATTATTTATTGTTGTATTTGTAAGATTTTTACACTACCCACAACTGTTTGATGCCTGCTTGGTTTCAAATGACTCGAAAATTGGAAAAAAATATTTTAATAAATAACTTAAATAGCTTCGTTTCCAATTTCAGAGTACGTAATCAGCCAATTTCCTCCTATAAATTGTAAAATGTATACAATAATCCACAATTTTCAAGGAAATACATGGACATCGCGCTCCTAAAGCAAAAGTACCTAGGCCTATCACTTCCGAGTAATTTTCACACATTTCCTTTTAAAAAAATGGTTTAAATATATATATATATATATATATATATTATTATCCTGGAGGGAAATTTAGAAAAGAACTTTATTGATTTATTGTACTAAAATCGTTATACAATTTAACTTTATGTATGTAATTTATATTTCACTAGTTTTAAAACCGCACTCCCAAGCGCAGTTTTTTAAAGCGACTCAATCTTTGCCAACCTGTTGTTGAACGGAATTTGCTTGAAGATCTAAGCGATTATGCCGAGCGCCTGTTGCCTAGGTTTACTAAAAGCTTTATAACTTAAAGCTAGCCAAATAGAGAGAAAGAATTATCCAGTTAAAAACCCGCTACGCAGATTTTTGCCGCTAGGCCCTGCGGGTGTCGGACACACAACAGTACGAGAAGCTTAGTCACAAACTATCATCCGTATCCAGACTGGAGAGATTAAGAAAATGTAAATCCAGTAGTACTTATCCAAGAGTACTTACGCCTGCCAGCCGACGTTCCTCATGCTAGCTGTTAACGTAAGTGGCGCCATCTTTTGGCATTATTAGCTATTTGTTTTAATTTGCTTCTATTACGATAGTAGTTTAAGGCGGCGCTATTCGGCTGAAAAAGAAGAAGATGGAGAGATGTGTAATTACGAATGTTGGACAGAGCGCGCTAATATTTTAAGTGATGAAATCGAAGCAAAAATGGCAAAAAAGCTTTATAAAACATGACTCGTTTAAAATAGAGCAAAAATCTCGTGGAATGCATCTTAAGTATCATTTAAAGAAACATTGTGAATTTTTTCACAACTATAACTTGTAAAATTATAGAAATAGACTTGTTTTAAATAATTTTCGGAGCATAATTTGCGATTTTTTTTCTATCGAGGGAATTTCATATAATTTGCGTTTCGGCGTGGAACGTATCTAGATATTATCTTAAAAAATAACATATATTTTTTTAAGAGCTTAAAAACTTCAAATGTTTCAGGGAGATATGTAAGAAATCGGTCGAAATTCGAATAGTGGACCCTTAAGTCACGTACATCATGTTCACACGTGGTTTCATACGGCGCGGCGTCAGAGTTGTATTGGGAGTCAGATTCTTAAATTTTAACCGTTGCTAGGGTATTAATAACGTCCGATTATTTCTTCAAGAAAACTTCAGAAACAGTGACCAAATGAAACCAACTATTGTTAAAAACATTGATTTTTCTGTAACACTAGCGACCTCTACAAAAGTGACACTGTATGACGATTATTAGTAGGAACTCACAATGTAGTAAAAACAAATATTGACATAAAAGATAATAGAGAGGACTGGTAAATTTGTGGGGAAGAATTAGAACACGATTATAATAAAAACATATTATTTATTGGACCTCTCCGGTCGGTTTTACAAGAGACCGTTGGCGGTTATACAATACAGATTAGTTCGCATTGAACAAAATATAGAGTAGATAGTAGATACAGACAGACGTACAAGCGGAGACAAATGTGGAATTTGATTTTTTCGTTGTATTTGACAAAAGTAGCAATCACGAATAGGTAATAAAATGAAAAAAAAGCGTCCCTGGCAATTGGCTCATTGCAAAACAAAGCTCACGTCGCTCGCTGCAAACGGCCGAGCAATGACCCGCATCAAAATGTCTCATCACTCGGCATTTTGTGTCCCTTTGAATTGGAGCTTCACGTGTTTTAACTGTTATTATTCCATTTGAGTTTACGTTGGAGTAGTTAAAATGAAAATGATTTGTCACGTGAGTTAACGATGCGACGTCTGTTTCTATGCACAGTGTTGAAGTGTTTCAATTTAGGGGAAGAACGAAATTTATTAGAATTTAATTCAAATTATTGTTAGATAATATTCAATGTAAATTATTATTTTAATAATGCGCCTCAAGCAGATATGATGTCGTGGCGGTTTCTATCCAAAAATCATTGATTAGGTAATAAATAAATTGTGTTTTCCAATTCATTGTTGAAATATGATAAACATTGTTTCGAATATTAGTACCTACGAGAATTTTTCCTTGCGCCAGTCGAAGATATTCTCAGTGCTGATCTAGCGAGAGACTACCGAGTATTTAATGGCTAGATATGAATGATTATGAACCTATTAAGCCACCGCTACCCGAATTTCTACCGATTTCATACATATCTCACTTAAACAATTGACATTTTTAAGCTCTTTAAAAATATATACTATTTATTAAGATAATAACTAGCGCCGAAACGCAAATTATACGAAAATCGCAATGTAAGCTCCGAAAATTATTAAAAACACGTCTCTATAATTTTACATGTTATAGTTGTAAAAAATTCACAATGTTTCTTTAAATGATACTTAAGACGCCTTCCACGATTTTTGCTCTATTTTAAACGAGTGATGTTTTATTAAACGTTTTCACAATTTTCGCTTCAATTTTATCATTTGAAATATTCGCGCGCTCTGACCAACATTTGTAATTAAATATCTCTCCATATTCTTCTTTTTGAGCGGGGAAGCGCCGCCTTAACCGTCCTCTATCATTAATCTTGAGCCTGAGGTTGTGGTTTTTGAAAATCTCACATTATTTGATGACCACATTGAAATTTTGCCATTCGAAGGTTCCTAGTGAAACGCCGATTCTCGGCGTGTTTTAGTTTCTGAACAAATTTTCGTCAACTGACAAGCGTAATGGTCAAATTTTATATATTTCTAGTATTAAAAAAAGAGGAAAATAGTTTACGTAAGCTGAATGAGTATTTTTGGATATTAATAAAATTATCAAACTTACTAAATTTGATTGTCTGTAATACGCGATGTTGTGCGTTGAAATTATTCCTGCAAAATTGATGTGAAGTATTCCTGCGTAATGAACTCAAGTTTACTTCGATTTCAATTGTTATTTTCAAAATTGGAACTGAATGTTCAGACAAGTGATAAAGTGGTGAATTGTTGTATAAAATAATATTTCTTGTTTAAATTTTTCACAGATTAACCTGAGAGGTCAATTCAGATACACACTTTTATTAGAGAGTTAAAGGTTGGAAAATATCCAATTTTACACACAGAGGACACCATATTTAAAAATATTTCACATTGCATTTTTTACAGCCGCTAGTTTATCCCTGTCCTATTCTATTGATATTATAAAAATTAATAAAACCCTTTGATTTGTCAACAAAAATAATTATATTATTATTTATTATTATTAGAAGATTGACAATATTTATTTTTGAAAGACAGTGAAATTCACAAATCCTGCAATTATAATACACGTAAGCCTAAACCATTACAAATAGAAAGAGAGGGTCATAGATTAAATTTTCTTTAACAAATAGAAATCAATAAACGAACGAATAACCCTAATGTATATATAACTAATAATAAAGTAAGCAAAATTATTTATTTTCCACTTCGTATGTTTAGAAAACCTTAAAATATAATACACTTAAATAAGTCACAGCAGTAATTATTAAACAAATAAGAATACATTAAAATTTCAAAGTACCACACGTAATAGAGTAAATACTGTCACAATTATTTCTCAGCAAATTGATTTAACCGGTAATAAATCAATTAAGACGCCTTCAAAACTTGAAATTTAGAATCCTATAAATAAGTCGTCTCGAAGTGGTTTAACCACTACGAAAATGGAATTTTAAGCCGAAACAGCTATCACAAAATAAAAACTAAAATACTTGCAGAACTTAACAAAAACATTAAAATTGATATTTAAAAAAAATGGAATTCTACGAATTAATAAAATAAATATAATTTTATAATACTCAGTGATTTTTCATCGGTTTGTGCTAGAATTTAAATAAATTTTTCGTTGTTTATTCAATGTTTTATGAATTGGAATAAACTGATGATACGCTCTGGTTCATTGAAATGAGAAAGACAATAGCAGAATTAATAGAGATTTTAGGATAAATCATTAATTATTGAAACCAACTCGTGAATTACAATAATAGACACGTGCGTCGGCCAACCCATGGGAAATATTCCATTTATTTTCGCTAACGAACGTAATTGTGTTGGACTTTCCAGGATTTACTGTATAATTAAACGCTCTGTGAATGTTGCAAACAAGATTAATTATTTAAATAAATTATAGGATAAAATGAATTAAATTTAAAAATAAAGTGATATTTTTAACTAAATTCACAATTGTTTTTTTCAGATTGGATTTAATAATAACCGCTGCCAGATCCATTTCAATTTTAAATACAATCTAGTATAAAAAGTTCTTTGTTTGATGGGGGCGGGCGACGTGAATTTGATATGTATACAAATTAAATCAGTTTTAATCCAAGGTTGATAAAAATTTTCGCACCTTACCTTTTAAATAATTGAAAGATCAATGTTTACACGAAGTTTCGAAAAACCACCTAAGCCCCCATTTTCTTACCCTTTAGGCAGTATTTTGAAAGTGTTTAATGAAATTTTGCACACAAAATAAGAGGAAAATTACAATTTACATCAGATTTCGAAATCTTCTGCAGAAAACCCCGGAAACGCTGGGAGACATCAGCTGTGTATTATTTTAATTGATCGATTGATGAAATTTCGCACACTCCACTTCAAAATATGAGGAAGGTCACTGTTTATGTGAGATTTCCAAAAACGAACCAATCCACCTTTCCCGCCTCTTAAAGCAGAATGAGGCCCGGGCAACGCCGGGTGGTTCGGCTAGTTCTTGATAAAGATACAACGAATAAATGGCATAACAGTAGCAGTAAGCCACATCAAATAAATAAATAATATTTTAAAATAAAATGAGAAAATTAAAACACTGAATATAAAAGCTTTGAAAATTTGAAATGTATCTGGGGTGGGCGACTGTAGATGGTGGGTGCATTCAATAGGGTTTAGAGTGGAATCGTCACACCCTTCTGAGTAGGGAGCCCGCGGTTTCCCGATTTCCGCGATCAAATTCTTTGCTTTGAAATTGTACGCCCGAAAATATTTCAACCGCTGAAAAGATAAACCGATGGAAGTGCATTGTAGGGGTGTGCCCAAAACAAGGGAAATTTTATAAAATATGAAATGTTATAAAATATTTTAAAATGCCGAGAATCTGAATATAAAATCATTGAAGAAGATAATATAAATGACAGAGTTAAAGACAGAGTGAAAGGTCTCGGCGGGAAATGCGTTTGCACATCCACTGCATGGCGGGCAGGATCAGGAAAGAGTGATTGAGGGAGACCTAGCCCAGACCTCTCCAGTCGGACTCGCATTGCAGTGGAAGGGATGGATTCATTCTGTCACTTCTAGACACATTGACCTCCATGTGTCTAGATTTCTACCCACCCCTTATACCTTTTTTCTTCCCAGAACTTCCTCTTGTTCATTTTCCTAAAAAGACTCTCCGTTCAATATTCTCAAAGATGACAGAGGTTCTGAGGGAATGTTTTTCTTCTGGGCCAAATTAAATTTGTGAATTTAATGTAAATAAAAATAAATTAAATTTGTTTCATTAAATTCACATTAAATTCATAAATTAAATTTGTGAATTTAATGTAAATAAAAATATATATTTTTAAGCTGCCATCTTTTTGCAAGGTTCTACCCGAATATTTTTACAACCTAGATGGTGTTCTAGATAAAACTCTCCAATTTTGTTTACCTGGAACATCTTTTTAAATTTTTTTGTAAGTCCTGAATGAATAATCAATTTATTTTTAAAAACTAATTTATTGAAACTGATAAACCTTTTAATTTTAATGTGTAATAGATTGATTATAATGTATAATATATGTATAATATTAATTATAATTAATATTACATTTTAATCTTGAAGAAGGTAATATTAAAAAATCTCAACGAAAATATGAAAGAGATAAAGACAGAAAATAATTTTGTAAAAGACCAGAAAATGTGTGCGAATTCAAATTGCAATCATGATTTTTTTTGATTTTCTGTGAACCTCTCTAATATTTTCATTGACAGTTGTTAATATTATCTTCTTCAATGTTTAAATATTTCTTTTGGGTTTAAAAGCTTCAATAAGCTATTCCTAATAAATGGAATTAATTTGGTTGGTTGTCTGGGTGGCATGGGAAAGGCCTGTTGTGAAACAAATGATTTTTTTTCAAATTGATGTGGATTACACTTCATTATCTTATTTTGTAAAATGATCACGTTACGAAATTATCCCCAATTCCATAGTGCATTAAAGATGGCGCAGTCTTTAGGGTGTGTTATTTCACAATTAATTAATTAAAAATAATAAACGCTATATTTACGGCACGTTCCAGATTGAAAGATACTACAGAATTGTCATGGTGTTAGACCACCAGTCCAAATGAAACTTCGATTGAAACTTCGAAAAGACTTTAGCCGTGTTTAGTGACCAGATCTGTATAGCCAGGTACTTCTCCACATTCCTCTTCACCATCTCCCACCCTTCCCACTACCTTTAACCTCACAATTAGGGATGCCATAGTCCCACTAGCTTGAGAGCAGTTGGGACTATTGTGCGGAATACACGTAAAAAGTGGAGATATTCCACATCCCAATAAAAATGGAGATATTGCCCAAAACAAAAGTTGAGATATTGTACATCCCAATAAAAAGGTGGAAATATTGTACATCCCAATAAAAAGTGGAGATATTTCACGTTCCAATAAAAAAGTGGAAAAATTGCACGTCTCAAAAAAAAGTGGAGAAATTGCACATCCCAAAAAAAAGTGGAGAAATTGCAAATCTCATTATAAAAGTGTATATATTGCACATCCCAATAAAAAAGTGGAGAAATTGCACATCACAATAAAAAGATGGAGAAATTGCACATCCCAATAGAAAAAAAATCCAACAAGTTTAGGTGCTTTTTCATTTCATTTATAACTTCTGCATCTTTTATTGGATCCTTCGCATAGATTTGCAGCTTGGCAGACATATAGTAACTAATTTCTGTCTGTATTTATTTGAGTATGATAAATCATGTCTTTGTACATTCCTTCGTACATCTACATATAAGTCATAACCAGACGAGCTTCCTTCGCATCGCGATGGAGATTTTAATGCAAATTCGATTGGTGCTAAGTATGATGTAGGGTAGCAACAATTCAAACAAAACTCTGCTAAACTGAAACTTTATTCAAATAGCAACAGCTGGCAGCGGTGGATTACAGAAACTCAAGCAATGACTATAACTGCTAACTTTCATGTGATTTCATTAATTATGTTGTTGAAGTTATCCACAGATGCACAGATACGAATATATTGTAACATGATATGTTACATACTCTTTAGCAATTATTCCCTTATTTACCCTTCTTGCTTCCTCTTCTGCAATTCTCTTGTTTACTAATCTACTTGCTTTTATTATCTTCTGCTGTTTTCCTTTCTCTCTCTCTCTCTATCTTTCATTATATTTTAGTTTTAATGTTTCTTATTTATTGGCACCGTTATTGTTTATACGTTATCGTTACTGTTGTTGTTAATTTTGCTCTGCATATTTTCTTTGGTATTGCAAATATAAACTAATTAATTAATGAATTACTTTTAGATATCTAGGACAATTTGATGAGAACTTATATAAAAATTATTTCTAATAGAAAGTTAATTATCTGTGTTTGGGTATGGGTACAGTTTTAAACCTTGCCTCAATTTTTTAATGTCAATAATCTATTTTTGAATTTCTGAGGGCAGTTTATAAAAATGTTTAATTCCAAAAAAAATATTTACGTATTTACGTAATATTGTTGAAGACATCAAAGAACAACTAAAAAGCTCGATTAAATTTTATGCAATGTTTTTACCACTCCACCAAGTTTTATTTTCAAAATTGGAACTGATTGTGTGAAGAATTCACACAGAAAATGAAGTACATAGGTGCCTAAATATGTAATAAGTGTATTTTTTTAAACAGAAAAATGTTTTGGTCCTTTTCAAAATTTGAACGAATTCGTTAAGAATTCAGATCAACGCTTAATTTTTCACTCGCTAGTATTAAACAATGAATATGTATTACGGTACCGAATATATGCACACACGCGGTAGAAGTGAAACCTTCACCAAAGCTGAGCTCAAATCAAAGCGGCCAAAGCGCGCAGCTTGACAGAGCGCGACGCTTCTTAGGTACTGTACGTATGTAAGGTTTCATTCTATCAGGCTAAATCCTATAGATGTGTTTGTCTTTTTTTAGAGTCGCTCGTTTCCGTTTCATCGAGTTTCAAATCACAACGGTGCTAAAGACGTTTTCACAAATACAAATTAAATATTAGTAAAAAAAACCCACCTAAAATTCAAATCCAATAACAATTAATGAAGTCAAACTGTCATTGCTGTTAAGAATTAATATCAAGAAAAATAATTGAATTTTCGGTGAATCTGTTTAAAGAAATCGATAATGTTTTGAATTGGATTTGAATTGAAATCGGAAAAACAATTAAAATTGTTTCTAGAAATATGGTAAATAATGAAACAGAATTCGTATAAAAATTCAGAGAAATCGGAGAAGCTTTCATCTCCACTTAACTTGGAATAACAAGTTTATGTACCGCAAACTGTAACTAGGGTTTTATTGAGTTATGAAATTGATTCTGAAGAATTCCCGAGACATTTTTTAGCTGATATTTGATATAGGTACAATTTAGGAGGGGGTATGGGTAACCAATATCTCTACAACGGGAACCCCAAATGGGACTTATTAGGGTTGCCCGGGTTCATGGGGTGAGTTCTCACCAACTGCGTGGCAGGCTGGAGTTGAGGAGACCTTTTGATCTTTTACAGCAAAACTCTATCGGAACATCGAAGTTATATTTTATGAAATTAGGTATAACGTATTTTCCCTAAGCCGACTGCATATTGTATATAAGTATCCCGGGGGGGGCAATTGTCGGCGGATCAACTCTCATGGAACCGAGATAAACATAGAAGTGTGAAGAAAAGACGAAAGAAAACTGATACCGCCAATTTATACAGGCTGTTATGGGACCTATTTGACTTACTTTAACCAGCGATTTGAAATTATTTGGAGTTTTTACTTCACGTTTTTTAACATGAATGAAATTTTGGTCTAAGGTGACTTTCGATTTTTTCATCAAACTTTTTTTCAAAATCAAACAATTTTTTTTTCCACTTGAATCTCGTCACTGGTCACTCAGCCGAGTAACCGATCAAACCCTTACCCCGCCTCTAATAGCTTAATAATGACTGATTTTCTATGTTTTTTTGAAAACTCTTTAGCCCCGTTAGTGATTTGAAATTCGGATGAAACGGAAGTGCATCATTAAAATTGATTCCTTGACGGGTCGTCAGTTCTAATACAATGCGGTAAATTTGCGCCTCGGCGCGAGCCTCCCATAGTGCAGCGGGTAAGGAACCTGACAAATCGTGGCCATAGAGACAAACATCGAATGGAGATTCGAATCCTACGAAATCCAAAAAAATAACATTTATCTTTATCCAATCTTCAAACCACTTTAAAATAAACAGGCAAAATAAAAGAAAAAATACATATAGTGACTTTCTAGTTTCGCTTCTACCGCGTGTGAATTGCAAACACTAATTTTTTTTTGTTTTTTTTAAACATCACAAATGTTACCTGTGACCTTAGACCAATATTTCATATACATTTTTTACTCAATATTATGTCAGCAATCCCCGGTTAAAGTACGTACGTAAACTAAAGTACGTCCCTTAGTACCCTTATAAAATCTTTCAACTCCTGGACCCCAGATATGCCAATGAAATTGATTTTCTGTCCAAGAAAGATTATTGATAATTGAAAATGTTTGTGTGATTTCACCTGAAAAATGCGAATTAATATAACTTCTCACTAACCGCAATTGACCATTAAATCCCTTAACAACTGTTGCGTCAATAATCAGAACTGTATTGGATTGGAAATAGAAGAATCTGGACAATCTGGACGGTGGGATAAAAGATACATTATTATTATTCTTATTATCAGAGTTGACTGAGCGGTTAATAGATTTTTTTTTTGCCGAGACTTGATGGAATTTTGCCAAGAAGGAAAAACGCAGAACTCGATTGTGCGAAATAATTCGTTTGATAAAGTTACATTTAACCCATTAGGAAGTTGGTGTACTGTTAAATTGAAACCAACATATTTTCGTCGTGGATAATAACAAAATCAACTTATTTACAGGTCCGGCCAACTTAACGGATTGCTTTGCGGTGTCCGTCAATAAGGTAGATGTTCATCGGCATACATCGTACGCCATGATGATTTACATCGCAACGGTATACGGCGTCCGTGCTACCATACGGTAACACAGACAAGAAGACCCTTTCAGCAGTCTCACAACACTCCTCAAAACCTTACTGTTACTGACTTAGGTAAGAAGACAGAGAGGACGGACCGCCAAACAACTCGGTCTTGGCCCATATTTTTGCCTCATTCTTTTTCATATATCGTCTCATTCATACTCTTTTATTATTCTGACTCTTGACATCAGAATTGCGATCCACTTGACCGTGCAATGTTTTCTACCATTCACATATTCGTTGTAGATTTAATTACTCCTTTTTTTCTTTCATTCGCTCTACATGCCCAAACCATCTGAGGGTCCCTTTCTTAATCTTACTCATTACCCTTACATCAGCCTTGCATTTTTTGCGGATCGCCACATTTCTCATACATGGTTTTATCACACATACGCCTCAGGGATATCATTTCCACAATTTTCAGTCTACTTTCATCCTTCCTCTGCTAGTTCCATGCCTCTCTGCCATACCAAAACTTCACAGTGGACCGCTAGCGTCAACGCCATTCAGCCTTCCATTGATGGAGTTATATGCATTTACCCTTCTTTCCTTTATCTCTGTCAGCCTTCCCAGCTCTATTAAACATACTTCCCAAGTATACAAAATCATGATTTCAGGTAATAATTGGAAAATGGAAAAAGAGGTGGAAGCAAGCGCAGGGCCGGCTTTCGTCTTTCTGAAATGGATCTTGTGATAGAAGTAAAGTGTGACAACTTACGGTCATGCGCCGACTCTGTCTGCTTCCTCAATACAGCGTCCGTGCTGCCGGACAGCAGCTCGGATACTCGGAAGCGCTCCGCTTCGGCCAGAGCAAACACGTCATCCATCTCGTCGTCCAGCTGCACCACCTCGGAGCCCGAGGCAGCCGCGCCCCCCGGACCATGGTTATCTCCCTGCAACAAAAATACAAAACGTTAACCTCAAGAGCAATTTTCAGACGTCAAACTACCGTGGAGTCTTTTTGGGAGATATTTCTCCCAGCCTGATATGGATTCATAAAATAAAGGTTCTCTCATTTTGTTTTATGGTGACGTATAAGATTTATACAGTGTTGGAAAGAGAGAATACCACCCTTTCAATATACGTAAAAAAATTAACTGTGTTTGGACGCTTCCGAAAAAATTTAAGTATTTCTATTACAATATTAAGGACACGAAAAATATTTCTTGGAGATAGCAATTTTTTTAAATCAAACGAAACAAAGTATTAATATTATGAAACAATTACTTTCATAATACTTTCTCAAACTTAATAACTTTCCAATAACACGAAACTGGTCGTTTTTCATTTTAAAAGTAACAGTATTTGTTATTTGTATTTTTGTTATAAACTGATTTTATTATAAACTGCGCCTCCACTTATAGGTATGTATTTCCAAAAACACGATGCAGATAGTCTTTTATTTTAAATGTAGAATTGTGTTGTTGTTTGTAATATGTTATAAACTGATTATATTATAAACTGCGCCTCCACTTATAGTACGTATTTCCAAAAGCACGATGCAGGTTGTATTTTATTTTAAATAGTAGAATCGTGTTGTCATTTGTAATTTGTTATATACTGATTATATTATAAAGTGCGCCTCCACTTATAGTACGTATTTCCAAAGGCACGATGCAGATTGTCTTTTCTTTTAAAAGTAACATTGTGTTGTTATTTGTACTTTTGTAATAAACTTGTTATGTTATAAATTGCACCTGTTCTCAACACAATAGTTTCTTGTGAGAACATCACCTTGTAATAGAATCAATAAAGACGAATAATAAAATAAAAATACCAGTTGTGTGCTATGTATTGCGTGTAATTTTTGCGAACTTTGTATAATACGCCCAACTTCTGAGAAGTAGAATTTAAACTACCACTAACCTACCACGAATACTAATTTATTGTTTTGAGCCTGCGTAAAACTATGAAGAATTATTTTTGTAAATACAAAATCTTATTGGAAACCGGTTACCGAACAAGAGCCCAATTGACTACAAAAAGAAAATTATTTTTCTTATTAGGTTTTACGAAGGAGAAACAAGGTTACTGAAATGAATTGGCTCCAATACAGGACCCCTAAATATTCATTTGACGATATTGAAATGTCATCATGCGTTCTAATGATGTCCCAAATCAGTTTCAAAAAGGTTTTCCCACATTTTCCTCGAAAAATAAAGTAAAAACGTCCCTCATAATATTCCATATCACAATGTCAAGTCAACCTTGAAATAGGGGTGGGACCTACTAGCTGAATTCAATAAATCTAAATAAATTTATAAAAGCGATCTAGTGAATGTCTGTCAATCCGTTAACCCGGCATGGAAACCTTGGAATGATGGAGGGTATATAGTCCATTTACGGTAGATAAGAATATAACCCCTATTTCCATTAACCTTATTTTGACGATACCAATTGACAATTGAAAGGATCGAGCGTAGCTTGTAGATTCCTACCACAATATAAAGCTGATCAAAATAGAAAATTCGTATTCAAGTTTTAATCCGAGAACCCGGCGGTAATGAGTTATTTTGAATGTCGATTTTTTTGAAGTGAAAACTTCTTTAGCACCGGATTCGTTTTAAAATTTTCACGGCGAAAAGTATTTTCGTTATTTGTTTTTGGGGTGTTGTGCCGTGTTGCGCTACCTGCTTTTTTAGCCAACGTTTCGGACAGCGTTACAATGTCCATCATCAGGGACACAATTACACATCTGCCCTGATGATGGACACTGTAACGCTGTCCGAAACGTTGGCTAAAGAAGGAGGTAGCACAACACGGCATAACACCCCAAAAACAAATAACGAAAATTCTTAACAGTTGTGATTTGAAACTCGATGAAACAGAAAATAGCGACACTAAAAAAAGACAAACATATACATCTATAAAATTAAGACTGCGAGAGAATGAGATAGTATAATCGGCACGATGTTATTTGTGCGGTGCTTTGTAGCCTATCGCTCGCCTCTTTGTATGGTGCTTCGAAGCCTGTCGGTCTCCTCTTTGTGGGGTGCTTCGTACTCTCCCCATTCTTGTCTACTTTAGTTTTCTGATGGTTTCATTTCCACCGAGCATGAATTGCACACTCTATAAAAATACAATTTGTAAGACGTGATTACTAAGGAAACGTTTTTAAATCAATAAACAATATGTTTTTATTTATCAAGAAATTTGGTCCAATTTCTAGAGAAAGTCAGTTCTTCAGTTTTTGTCCTGAAATCGCTAGTATATCAAATAAATCAGTAGCTTTATTTCTAGATGATTTTTTTGCGAACAATTCAAAATGCTGTCGCAATCAGACGGACAAAAAATAGTACAATATCTCAGATCTTAAACTATAGTTTTCTCTCGATGAAGAAAAATATTTGCATGGGAGAGAAAAACAAAATTCACGATTTTGGTACAAAAGAATTTTGCATTATTTATTCTAAATTCATTCAAGTTCCGATAAACTTAAACATGTAAATATTTATTAAATTTCTTTTTCACTGATGTTCATTGGACATGTGGATAAATACTAGACGATTAAACTAAAAAGTCATTTTTCCTTTTATTTCTCTCATTGTGAAGAGATTACAGTTGATATTGTCAAGTATTTCAAGAGTTTGAAACCGTTTAATGGATCTACCTTTCAGTCAAGCACTTTGAACTAAATTGCCACTTTAAAATTGGTGCTATTGTGACACGGAACGTATCAGACAATTTACAATACATTTGAAATGGGACTTGCAGGAAATGCCTGATATTCATGAGGTATGCATTTTCAATGCGGAACAACCATTTCCATGCAAATCCCCGAGAAGTAGAATCTTGCTTACCATAATTTGTACCCGTAGCACAATATTTCCCCATGACGTTAAACTGCCATACTTAAAGTTACATTTAGTTACATACTTAAAACTTGCAATTTGTTTTAAAGCCTGATTGTACCCTCTCAAAAAGAAAAAGAAGGAGGAATTTGTCAAAACGAATGTTCAAGGGAGCGCGATAATAATGAAAAAGATAATATTTAAGCGAAAATGTTTAATAAAGCACGACCCGCTTAAAATATAGCAAAAATGTCGTGGGGAATGTCTAAAATAGCAATTAAATAAACACTGTGTTTTTTCATACAAATAATAATAATAATAAAAACAATAAAATATTACCATTTGTTATTTCGGCTACTGGCATTATACCTAGCTCTCTCATTCAAAATTTAGGCTTATTAGATTTGTCAAAGTATCTATATATAAAAATGCAAAAGTCAGTCATCTTAAATACATGTAGGATTACGAATTTTTTTTAAATATTTATATTGAGGGATCAGTAGGATTTATCGGTCCAGTTAGGAGTTCTATCAAGCCGAACCCTCTGATATGAAAATATCTGGAGTCGGTGAAGGATTTTCCCATTTGGTCTCTGGTAGGTTGACATGTTGTTCTTGTATTGTTTTGTATTTGTTATACTTATACAGTGCAATTGCATAGCGTGGATTGACTAGGTGATCATTTGTGGAAAAGTGTGTGGAAAGGTAAGTTTTTCCTGTGGGGAAGATTAAACCGGACATAAAGTCTAGAGAACAAAAAAAATATTTGGATGACTTGCATAGCGCCATTTTTGTGATAAATCACCTCAAGAGATAATTTTTGAAATAACTGAAAAAATGTGTTTATAATAATTTTCGAAGCATACTTTGCGATTTTTTTCTATAGAGGAAATGTCATATAATATTATCTTAAAAAACAACAAATATTTTTTTAAGAACTTTAAACCTCTGTTTAAGGAAAATGTGAAATAAATCGATAGAAAAGCGGGAAGCCGGGCCTTTTAAATCACATAGCATCTTCCAAGCATGTATAAAGAAAAATAAACAAAAGGAAAACGTACTACTTTTCAGGAAACAGTCACACATACTTTGTGTATCTCATCTTTTGTCTTACCATTATTTAATGTGTAAGAAAGAGCTGCAGCATTATAGCGATAAGGAACGTACTTTTATTGCCTTTTGTGACGTTATGGTACCGTAACCGTTAATCGTCAGGGTAATTAATTATAAAAGCGCTCATTTTGTTTTGACCATTTTGAAATTTACGGATTTGTGATGGATCGT
The DNA here is from genome assembly GCA_936435175.1 of Glyphotaelius pellucidus. NCBI lineage: Eukaryota > Metazoa > Arthropoda > Insecta > Trichoptera > Limnephilidae > Glyphotaelius > Glyphotaelius pellucidus. The sequence continues at coordinate 10,099,425 of OW386542.1, forward strand.
GTACTATACACTATTTTGGTTTTAATGTTCTTTTTTGTCTTGTACTACAATAGCACCGGCACCGTTATTTTCTATTATTATTGTCCTATAAAATTTACTCGGCATGCCGGGATTTGAACCCGCGAGTTGGGATTGCCAGTCTTTGATTGCCTTACTCATCAACCACGAATGTCGTCATTTTGCCATATTATCGCCGAATAATCCCAAACAGATTTGCCTCTCGGGCAGCGCAGCGTTTGATGTTTTAGAGAGACGTTTGTTATGATGTTTCGACACTACAATAATCAAGCTCGCTGTAAAATACCACCACCCATAATTATTATGCAAGTCTGTAATTGAAGGGGAACATGACGCGTGAAGTGGGTAATGGAAAATGTAATTCGATGCTATTAACTCCCTTGATTCCGTCAATTTAACACAATCACGTCCGTTAAAACTAATAACAAAGCCTGCAGTTAGTATTTGATATACACAGAATCGGGATCAGATATTCTAATAATAATAATAATAATAATATTTGGATGATTTATATAGCGCCGTTTTTGTGAAAAATCACCTCAAGGGCGCTGTACAAACTTACAAAACATTTCTAAAATCTAGAAAAACTACAAATTAGACAAACAATTAAAAACAACTTATGGCTAAAAATTGCATCCACCGGTTCATACGAAAATATATGTACAATGTCTCAACCAGTGAACGCGATGCTTCCTAAAAATGTATACAGGGCCATACTTACCTGGGAGGTCGCTTGAAATTAACACTGTTTATTGTCTATTGAGAAATTTAGATACAGTTTGCATGCAGAGGATATTATTGTGTACACTTGTTACATGTGTTTAATCCTGAAATATATTTTAATATTAGTATATAAAACATCCTTTAATGAGTGTATTTTGGAAATCAAAAGCAACATTTTATTTTAAGCGTCATTTTATAGCGGGCGGTACAGAAGTACAAGGATTTGATCTTCCTAAATGTGATTCGTAAAGAGACAGATTGATGTGCAAAGATTCAAGTAATTTTAAGAATATTCATATTAAATAGTAATTTCAAGAATATTCACATTAAATTACTACAACTACTGCTATAAAAAAAAATCAGTGTGCAGTTCACACGCGGTAGAACTGAGACCATCAGAAAACTAAAGTAGACAAGAGTGGGGAGGCTACGATGTACCGCATAAAGAGAAGACTGATTATACTATCTCATTCTTTTGCAGACTAAAACCTGTAGATGTAAGTGTTTGTCTCTTGTTATTATCTCTATTTCTCGTTTCATCGAATCAAAACGGTGCTAAAGAAGTTTTCACTTCAAAAAATTATGTGACGTGTGTAATTTTTTCTACCTGCTTTCAGGATTAATAAAAAAATAATATTAAAAAATGTCCAGTTCACATTCAGTAGAAATGAAACCTTTAGAAAAGTAATGTAGGTAAGTATGGAGAGGCTACGAAACACTGCACAGAGAGGAGAATATCTCATTCTCTCGCAGGCTAAATCCTGTAGAGGTATGGGTTTGTTTCTTTTTAGTGTGGCTATTTTTCGTTTCATCGAGTATCAAATAAAAATCTTTTCAAGTTATGCATTCATATTCATGATTGCTGTTATTTTTTTTTGTTTTCTTTAGCGATAATGCACACTTTAATTTTTTTACTGTACAATGCTGGGTGCATTGAATATATCATATATGTATGTCATCGATAGATGTGTAAGTGATTTCACCACATATATCATTTCAAGTTTCATCAGTAGTTTCATTACCCGTTCTAACACTGATTTCATCAAAGGTTTTGATCATAGATATCATCGCGGGTTTAATCACTGATTTCATCGCTTATTTCATTCCTAATTTCAATGTTAGTTTCATCACTAGTTACATCGGTGACCGGACAACTCGGAATGAAACTAACTCACAACCAACCCAGATAAGTCATTTAGAGTGATAAAAAAAATATATATATAAAAATTTGGTTAAATAGGTTACGTTGGGTTAGTGTTATCGGCTAATGTAAATTATTTTTTTTCATAGCTTTTAATAATTTTCAAGGAGGTGTTGAGTTGACATTATTCTCAGTTGGCATGGAACCGTTTGTACATATACCTAAAGAGTTTGTTTGTTGTTCGGTTTTTAATGTCATCACTGACAACTCTGCCAAAACCCTTATCAAGTATTTTTAAATTAGGTACAAATGATAGTAAATTTCCAACTTTAAGTCACACTTGTAAATATATTTATCATTGGGTAACTATTTTTAAATCAAATAGGTCTTAGTCGTAAGTGACAAACTATAAGTCTTAGATATAATAGTGACTTACAATAATTATTTATTTGTATAGCACCTTTGGGGTGGTTTTCCACGTGAACGGCGCTGCATCAAATCCTATTATTGCTTTTATTTATACTTTTATTATTACTCCCAAATACTATTTTTACTATTGCTGTGAATATTTTGTAATATACATAGCTCCACAAAAAGGACTTAAAATGATAAATTTTCAGATATTTGATTTTCTTTGAGAATCTTAAAAAGCTGAATAGCTACGATTCTTCGAAGCCGTGGTAGATGATTGGTGGTGAAAAAAGGTATGGAGGGGATGAATGGGTAGCGGATTATCGTGGCTGAGAACGGGGAACGATTTGAAAGGTTTCTCACCAATAACTTTAAGAACCAAATTCCATAGCGACATTCGAACCCATAAAACTCGATCGCAGAACTAAGTTTTATGATATGAATTCCCTACTGTATCACTGTTGGCGCACATAAGATTTTCACGCCTCTCGTTTATACTGATCGAGTTACATTTTTAACAGGCAAATTTGTTCGGTTTTTTGGAACAACTCATGTAGGTCTCATGGAAATCGTTGTGTCTCCCTTACTATCAAAATTAGAAATATGTTCTAAATGTGTTAGAAAAAAAAGGCATGCTTTATATTAAAATCTAAAAATAATTAAAATGTATACCAAATGAAACCAAAATTTCCGACCGCAATTTGAAATAAAATTATGAAATTTTTCAATAATTATTTTTACATGAAACTACAAAAAAGTGAATTTATGTTAACGTTCATAATACATTTGCCTAATTAAATATGTGTGTGTTTTTATTTGTTTCGTTATCGGTAATTTTATTTAAATAAAATGTACAGTAAACATGCCATTTTTCCAACTTTCTTATGTTTGCAATAAAAAAAATTATTTTTCAAAAATTATGTTTATTTTGCATTATAAAATTTGAAAGCTTATTTTATCACCTTTCAAGAAAAGTTTTTAGTTTTCAGATGCGTTTAGAAGTATTTCATTTAGTTGAATTTTATTACAAAGTCCTGAATGGTCAGAAAAAATGGTTTTATTATAAATTCTAAGAATATTTTTTAAAACACATTTTTCGCTTGTGGTACATTTACATCGCCATTTTTTGCTGGACAAAAAATATTTACACCCAGACGAATCATTTCAGATTTTAAATAACACCGACGCGTCGTCGGGAATTTGTTTCTCAGAATTTATTTACCTCAATGACAAAATTTTTCGCTATTTCTATAAGTTATCAAAAGTCTGAACAAAATTTTTGGTAATGTTATGAATGAATAACATAAATAATAAATTAAGTTTAGAAAACAACTTATTTTAATAGAAATTGTATAAGTTTCGTAAGTGGATAAATTGTGTAAGTGGATTCTAATAAGCGAATTATTAATACTTATACATATCTGATGATTTAAAGAGGGCGTGTATTAGAATACGTGTAAGCGACTCAATAGATGTATTTCCATAAACACTTCCGAACCGTTAAACGGTGTTTTAGTTACACATTGAATAAAGACTATACATACTCGGATTCGATTTGATACTAATAAAAAATGTCTTAAATTGAGAGCCGAAGATGTGGCACGGACTATTTTAGCAGACTGACACCTGAAAATCCCATCTTGAAAAAGTGAGGTTATTTGAGATATTATTTTTTTATTGACTGTTACCTTGTGAGTTTTATAAGAATTCTATGAATTGGGTGTTTAAAAACATAAATGAAATGAAAACCTAGAAATACATTTGCAGGTAAATGTAAATCCTAGAAATCAACATATATATTGCACGAACAATGAATTCAAAATGCCAATTTTTGGTTAGACTCTGGAGATTATTGTAATATTTTTTTTGTACGAGCGACTAAAAAGTCTAGTGACAAAACGGTTGTTTATCAATTGTATAAAATTATCACGAAGTTTATTAGTAAGGCTGTTAATATTTACGGTTTATTAAACAAAATAAATTAGAAACCGAGAATACAAGTAAAATGAACTGAACACCGAACAAAGACAGAAAATCTAATTAAGCCGAACAACAGAAAGAGATGTTATTACCACGTTTATATTACGTACATTTATTATTACCACGATTACGGTAATGTGACGACATAAAAAAGCGTAAAACGTACGTTCTTTATCCCAATAATGCGGCAATGCACTCTTTCACATTAAATAATGGTGAGACAAAAGATGAGACATGGAATATACGTATGTCTGTTTCCTCCAAAGTACTACTTTTTTCCTTTGGAGGAAACAGATATATCTTATTACGGCCCAGATACGGCTATGGGAATTGTGTTTCATCTTCTTTATACGTGTGAGGAAGATGAATGATAATGATTGTATGTTTTCTTTGGGGGGTGCAAACAACTTCACCATTTGTCTCGCTTTCGACTGTTGTTATTTAGTGTGTAAGAAAGACCTGCAGCATTATAAGTTTAAGAACAAAAGCAAAACCGTCGGTGCATTGACGTTTGAATTTTTGAATTTTCGGAATTCACAATAACACTTCAATATTATCCTTGTAACTATATTCCATACTTTCTATTTTATCGTCACGACTAGTAGTATTGTAGGAGTCTAAGGAGACGTCACGGCACAGTGTGTGAGAGGGATGCAAGAAAATGATAAGTTTTTTTCTTTGGAGGAAACAGATATTTCGTGTATCTGATTTTTTTAACGAACTGCAGCTTTATTGTGATAAGGAATGTATGGTTAGTCCCCTTTTTTATGCCCTCACGGTACCGTAATCGTGGATCGTCACAAACGGTTGTAAGGCAAACGTCGTTTATATAATAAGTTCGGTATTTTATAAGTCGCTAACTTTAACTGAAATTCTAAATATTATTTGAATTTTCTTTCGTTTCACTTCAACTTTAGTACGTTTAATGGAGTGTGGTATACAGAAGTCAGGTTAGTCAGTTCAGATAGCTACACTAGGATTGAAGATGGTGCGGATGGGAGAGCGAACAACAGCGCGTTATGCAGCGTATACATGTTATGGTACAACGAATTATATGACAGAAACGAAACAAGCGGTGTTTCGCGCTTTTTGCGGTTGCTTCATTCCTTTCCCATGTATACGCAGATTTAGAGACAAGGCTTGTTCACGGAGAGGAAAATCTGTCTAGTACATACTACAGACTACAAGGCGCCAAAATCTTAGGAGGTTTATGCAAATATTATATGTACGTTAGAAATGTCTGGTCTGGTGTAAACTGAGCAACAAATATACGAAAACAATAATTATTACTTCGATATTCAAATAACTTTGTGTATAAACTATTTTATTTGTATAGTAAACAAAAATATTAACTTTTAAATTTTTTTTTGTTTTTTTTTAATATTATCATTGCAATACTGGTGCTAAATTATTTTAGTAAAAACATGGTGAATGTTACGCGATTTATTGTTGATGGTGACTTACCAAGTGTAGAATTATCTATGAATTTTCCGCGGCAAATTGTGAACGGTGAATTTACCGGATACTTCCCTACCTTTATTTTAATTAATAATTATGAATATTTGATCACAAATTTCTTAACTTTAAAATTTTACATTTTTTCAATCATTATTAACAAAAAACGTGTCAAATAATTCGGCCGGAAACATTTTTACAATTGGGAGACTGGGGGACTTGGGAGAACCTAGTTTTTTCAGTTCACATTATGTAGTTAATGCCATTTTAAGAATCGTGTTAGTGGCATTTTACCAATACGGTATCGTAATTAAAACTTTCTTCTTTGTATACATGCGACACATTGTTAATGTTATGTTCTCGGTCCCCAATTTATGTTATACTAGTACTAGCAAGTTCCCGGCATGCGTTGCAATGCCACTTAAAAAAGAAATTGTTTCTCCACTTTCCCTGCGTTCCCTCTCCCCTCTCCCAATCACCCATCCCGCCAACCCCCTTCTCGCTTTCCCCTCCCCTTTCCAGCATTCCATACATTCAGTTTTAAAACAGCTCGCTTTCCACCTATGGCATTTTTTTATATAAATTTTCATTTTTCATGAATTACAAACATTCATTTTTGTATATTATAAAAATAATCAGTCAAATTTGCTATCTGTTAAAGGTAGATATTTAAAATACCTACAATTCTTTAATATATTCAAAGTATTCGATTTTGGTTAGCATCATCGGTGAGTACTTCAAATAAATTCTTTAATATAAAAAGTTTATTCGAAAATTGAATTTTGATTGAACAATATCATTGTCAATTTGCAAAATGTCATTCTCAAATTGTGACATTTTTGACAGTTCCGTAAGAGTTTTTGTAATGATTAAAAAAACTTTTCAGGTGTATTGTCATGTGGTTGTAATATTCCAGAAACCTACGCGAGGGTGGAAAGAACATTTTCTATGCTTAATAAAGCAATACATAAACAACATACATACATACATACATGCAAGCAAGCAAGAAAACATACATTCATTTTCATAAAGATAGTGACAGACTATTTTGGCATTAAAATGGGACAATGGTAGAGATGCGAGGAAGGAGTTGAATACTCTGAATTTGGTATAGAAACTCAGCCCCCCGCCCACCCCCGTTCCGACTGCCTTTCTCTTTCTTCCCGCCGTACTCCTCAAAGTTACTGGGACAATCTCTAGAACTCAAGACATTGGATCCATGACCACCCACAGATAAAACGGTGGAAGTGTATTGTGTGACATTTACAAAAATTGAAATTCTTTCTTGAACAAAATGAAAATTCCACTCTCTGCCTGATGCCCGAGAGTCGAAAGGTTATCTAATTGGCGACATCAGTTCGTTTTAAAATCGGGGTATATTAGTTTTCTAACACTTTTCGTTTTTCAATAACGACATATAATTTGATGCCGTGAGAGGTTCCACTTTCTGAAATCGGGTCATTACAGCGTTCTAACGCTTTCCTTAGGGATAATGGGGCATGGTCCCTAAAAACGTATCGTCATGTTAGGATTGTTACAACTTTGCTATTCTCGTTTCTGTTGTGGATACCCTTAACTTCACGGCCAATGGTGATTTATGCCAAACTATGCGTACTATCACTTAATAAGATCGCGAAAGGTTACGAAGTAGAACTTCCATGTGAGGTTTGCGTTATATCAACTAGGACTATACCTACGTGTACCCAAAATCCATGTATTATTTTAGATATATAAATAAATAGTACTGTCATAAAATCAATTTTATTTGTCGCTTTAAGCTGTCGATTTCGCTAATCATTTCATTATAAATAATCGTATTTTAAAAAAAATACAGGAATAATTATTCTTCATATTAATAATAAAGGAAATCGCCCAAAACACTAAGAAGCCTTAGACATAAAGAATTCCCTCAACGGTAAAGAGTCCATTAATAATAAAAAAAATAATTAAAAATAAAATTATCTTATAGTTATCTTAGATATGTTCCCTTTCACCAAACGTTCTATCTCCTCCCACACTCTTCACTAATCCCTAGTCACGCCCTTATCTCTCACTTATTATAATATGCTATTTTCGGTTCAATGCCAACTCAGAATCAACTCAACTCAACACCTCTTTGAAAAGTCATTAAAAGCTATGTTTTTTTTTTAAAGCCTATAACCTGACCAAACGTAACCTATTTAACCAATTTTTTATTGACTTCAAAAGAGGTTCTGAGTTGATTTCATTCTGAGTTTTTTCGTCACCATTATATTCACTTATTGTTTTGTGATGTCAAGTTAGTATTCTATGTTCTGAGGAAGGAACGGTTGTTCCAAAACCCGTCAGCGTATATGAAGAAATATAAGTCGTTCAAACAAAGTAATACTGTTTCAATAATTTATTATTTATTACTTTATTTATTTTACACTCATTCAATCCCAGTAAGCTTTCTGTGGTGCAAAAAGACATAAAATTAAAACCACGACTCGAAAAAAATTGGATCCTATCTTTCTATCGTGTATCATTCCGGCTTAGTTGTTGGGAAAGTTTTCACCAATACGGCACTATGATTTCGTTAGGTTTACGATTCAAATAGGTTTCGTGTTATGAATTGGCTAAAACTGGAAGATGCTGTAATAATAAATTGAGCTCGTCGTTGTTATTTTTTCTTGAATACTTACGCTGACATCTATGTCACTCTGAGAGAAGCAATTCGGTTCACAACTGCACGGTACAGTAATAAATGCAATTGTAGAACAGATGTCACTATCAACTTCTTAAAAATGAAAAAAATGCTGTCCCAACAAGAGCGCCAGATTAAAAAATCGCACCTTTTTTATCAACTTGGCAGCAGTTCCAAAAATTTCATACTTGTATGTGAGTAACACTGTCTCTCACTGCTTTAAGCTATTTCGGCCTTTCGCGCGCCGTACATTCCCAATTGGAATATACGGCGAGCAATATGCTAAAATACGTCAAGCCACATATATTATAGCTGTGTGTACATGGCATTAGTTTTCGAGGGACGCGTAGGCCAAAATCGAAACAGTTTCAATTTTTGAAAATAAATCTTCGAATTAATTATGACTAATTTGGACCATGATACCGACCGAAAATTCCACTGGAATGATATTATTGAAAACTGTGATTTATTAGTCCTAATTAATTACCTTTCAAACGCCAACAAGAACATTTGATCTTAATTTTTTTTTCTGAAAGGAGTAAATATGATCAACTACACGAAATATATTTATAAGAAGATATTTCAACTACACGGAATATATTTATAAGATAATATAATAACATACCTCAGAAATAATAATCAATGTTATCACAATATTATATTTCTGCACGGGTTCCATCATATATTTTAAATAGCATATTTTACTTTATGATTTCTGTTTCACAAAATTATTATGAACATATATCACATAATTGTAAAAGCCTGTATAGGCGTAGGAAAATAGTTTTTAACTAACTTTTTTTTACTAACGTGCATTGTTCTTTCGTGTATCGTTTATTATATTTATATAAAAATTATACTGAATTATATTTTGTAGAAATAACGAAAACGTGTATCAAATTACACTAAGGTTTTTGAAATAAAACTTCTTTACGCACGCTTGACTTGGGGAGTAAGCTGGTGAATGCGTGAAGAGAGCGTTACGAAAAGTGTCGGACGAGGCGAACGGAAGTTGAGAGGGAGATTTAAGTTAGTGAAGATAGAAAGAGAGAGAGAGTTACGTTTCGTATATTACTGTAGGGGCAAGAGAGAGAGGTGCGAGCACACATTTTCTTTCTCTCTTTTTTTCATAACCAGTTACGTTTCATATATCTAAGACACAGTGCAGGCCTATTGTCTGTATCACACTATAGGAGCAAGAGAGAGTAGTGCGCGCGCACATTTTCTTTCTCTCTTCCTCTCATAGAAGTTTTACTTCAGTCGTGTGGTTTATAGCACACTCGTATTTTTTATAGTAAATGGAAAACAATGGATCGAAGAAATTAAGTTAGTTATTATTTCATTCTGCATATCATTTCAATTACTTACTCTAACATACCTTTTTTCCAATTTCTGTCGCTGAACGAGTTTCAAATATGACCGTATAAACACGTACTCGTATTTTTATTTCTTTCTACTTATTATTATTTTTTCTCTTTATTTTTCAGCCCACTTTTAATTTTTATATTTGTATTTAGTTTTATTAATAGCTTTCCTCTTCTTATATTTTATTATCTGTTTCTATAAAATAATATTTGCTATTTCTTTTAATGAATTATTTCATGGATGACTATTACAATACGGGCATTAACCTACTATGATTGTTAAATACAAACGTAACTTAATAAAATTTATTGAATAAAAAAAAATAAAGTTATGAAATTACATAGCCCTCCGGCCGCGAATTAATAAGAACTACCTCAACATTTCTTCACAACAAAGCACAAAAGCTTAAAAAAATTGATTATCTCTGAGCGTAAACTGAATGTCATTACGACTGCACCAGCATAGTACATAACACACGTGCGCCGTGCAGTACCTATGTAGATCCTTATGTTGTCGTAAGATGTAAATAGACACTAATTTGTTAGACAACCTCCATAAAATTAACGCTCGACGGACTTAGTCTATTGACCATGATGGTTGTCCAATATCAAGGTCTGACGATAGATCGCCTACGAGTGGCCTCCGAGTCACATGCGGCTTTTCATAAATATATATTTCAGTAATTTATTCTGCAATCTTTTTTTTACATTAACTCCCTTAGGAGGCCCTGAGGAAAATAATTTCCCTCAGGGCCTATGTCATCTGGGATGCTGTGTGGAGGGTCTTTTTGAGGGGAGGGTGGAATGAACATTGGTCTTGATATATATTACTTTTGACACTTTTCGTAACACTCTCGTCACGCATTCACCAGCTTACTCCTCAAGTCAAGCGTGCGAAATAACGTGCTTCAAAAATAAACTTTTGTACTAAGAATTGTAGGAAGAATTTGTTGGAACTTCTTAACAATAAAGTTTAAACTTTGTGCTGGTAGAGTGAAACTCTCGAACACCGAGTTCTCGCGAAAATTTTCAAAATATTTTTCCAATTTTTTATTTTTTATTCGCAACTTCCAAATTTATCTTTGTTTCAACATTTTGTTTCAAGATTGTAAAAACCATTTAAAAAATTAAAATGTTGAATTTTACCACAAATTAACTACTTAATAGCCGGATACGTTAGATACATACTTTTAGATTTTATTTTAGAATATGCCTTGACGAAGCTACGGTTGAAGCGAAACTTGGTCTGCATTGTGTATATAAAAAAATAATAATGTGTTATTTACGAAGTTACGGTTTTATTTAAAAAAAAAATCATTGAATTTTCGCGATATTAAAAATCAATGTTTTACAGATTTGGTTGCCGACCGATGGAGTTGATCTAGAAATAGTTCGCAAAGACAAATGGTGTTTATTGTGCTCTAACTAAACATGCGACTAAAAACCACATTCAAAGGGATCCGTATTATTGTTAATCGAGCGTAATTAGCGTTATTATAATGTGTAGAGTGTAGATTTCTGAGATGAAAACCAGAATTGAAACCAGCCCGGATGAAATTACTTATTATGTAACTTATACCCGTTTATTAAGCGATTAATAATACTCAATATCCTCAATTAATAATTCATAATATCCTCAAGTTTGGAATATGTTGTGAAACTGAAGAAAGAGGGGAAAGAGAACGAGATGAGGAAGTAAAGGTATAGAAGTACATATTTTATTATATTTTATACCACCTTTATTTGGTAGGTAATAGACCGAAGAAGATCTGCGAGACCATGGATTCATCGCGTTATATTGGAGTACCCTTGAAAAAAAAAATTATTGCTTCCTCATTCTCTCGCAGGCTATATATGTGTTTATCTCTTTTTAGTGTTGCTCGCTTCCGTTTCATCGATTTTCAATTCATAACGGTGCTTAAGAAGTTTTTACTTTAAAAAAAACACATTAAGTTAGACGTTTTCATTTTTAAACTTTTACATTATTTAACAATCTTTGAAAGGAAGATAATTGCATAGAAAAACAATTTTCTTGATTCCTGAAACGTTTGTATGAAAGTGGCAAATAAAAATATTCATAATATTTTAAATCAAAGTGAAACAAAATATAATCCACAAATCAAAAATTTTAAACTTTAAAAAATCTGTTATGATTCTAACCAATGAATTGTAAATTGTAAATGGAACTATAAAAATTACTTGTTCTGTTGAAAACATTTTTACACGTTAAATGAAAATAACCGACTTTGTTAAAATCACAATTTTCAATGAAAATGATTAACGTGTTTAAAAACTAAAGTTTTCGTCATCAGGACACAAAGCACACTGAAATTTGAAAAAAACAAACAAAGTTTATTATTTTAATTTAATTAAAAATGATACCACAAAGTAATTTTGCAATTATTACTGTAAAATTTTTTACAGGTGTATTATAAAACACATTCAGTAAATGGATTTGAAAAAAATAATCGGTTTCCAGCAAAAGGTTTTTGATGTGAAAACTTATTTAGCACCGTTGTGATTTGAAACTAGATGAAACGAAAAAGCAACGCTAAAAAGAGACAAATACATACATCTATAGGATTCGATTGCAAGAAAATGTGATATAATAATCGGTCTCCTATTTGTGCGGTGCTTAGTAGCCTCCCCACTCTTATCCATTTTAGTTTTCTGAAGGTTTCACTTCTACCGCGTGTGAACTGCAGACATACAGTTCTGAGGGAGGAAGCTGGTAAATGCGTGACGAGAATGTTACAAAATGCGATCGGGCGAGGCGAACGAAGCTAAACAAGTTTTACTTCAGTCGTGTGGTCTAAAGCACACTCGTTTTTTTTTTTAAATTTCTCTTTAAATTAGTAGCATTAATAAAAGCAAATGGAACTATCTGGAGCCAATGGCACAACGGTATTCAAAATTTGAGGTGACTTGTGAGGTTGAATAAAGATGGGGAAGGTAAAAGCTTACTGGCTCTTCGTTTATGGTCAATAAAGCCGGATAAGGGCATTACAAGCTTTATCGTTTCGATTCCGATGTGGTCTCTAACTGAGGCGATACTGGTAGGTTACCAACCTCTAATTAAAGTACCTACGTTAGTTATTTTTAAAACAAACGTTTAAAAAACTCTTTAGAAGATGCAATCTTGAAGAAAATGCCAAATGGAAGGCTAGAGCAAATAAAAAAAATGTCAAAAGAAACGAAGCTTGCAGTCCACACTGCTGTGACCAACCCTTACGTACAGCAGTGAGGCATATGACTGGCAGAGGAAGGTTAAAGTAGACTGAATGCTGCAGAAATGAGGTCCCTGTGTAAGTTATTAGTAAAAAAAAAGTCGGGTTTACTGATCAGATGTTTGATGTCATTGAGATACAAAATAAAGAGCAGAGGCCCTAAATGAGAACCTTGAGGTACCCCCGTGAAAGTGGTTATTATCTGTGAATGTTGCGAAGATCCAGGTGTGGAACTCTCCAGATAGTCTTCAGTCAGGTTGTAAGGCTGAGCTGCTTTGTTGGCTTTCTTCTGTTCCACACCATGGAACGGTACAGTGAGTGATAGAGGTAGTTGAGGTTATCCATGTAGTAAGAACATTTGTGTTTATACTGGATGTTTATTCTGTTTTATTCGATTGAATAAATTTTACAGATTGCTTCTGGCCTGAGCACTTGACTGACGACAATAACTTAGACTAATTAAAATCACAGAAGTGAAAGACGATGAAGACAGAATTGGTGAGAGAGATTGGTAATAATGAATGAATGACAAGCAAAATCCAAACAAGCCATTTTTATAGACACAAAAATAGAAAGCTGACCGGCCACAGACAAAAGAGATTTTAGACAGCCATTTTATTGCGATATTTTAGTAAGAGGTGGCATAGACGCGAAAGTTTAAGATAAAGGGCTCTACACATCGAGATTAGAAGAAATGATAAGTACGAGTGTTCAGTGCTAAATGAATTTAAATATAAAATAGGACCATCACAACACACAACATCCAACAAATGTAACATTTTAGGATAACAGCTTGACTTCTATTTTTAACGTAGGATGAGAAACTTACACCAACTATTTTGAGTTTATTTGAGAGTGCATTTTGACTTTTTTAATTTGCTTTCAAAGATGGCGTCAACTTATTTTTGTCCTTAGAATTAAGAACAAAATCGGTAATTTGTGTCAATTTCGACTCAACAGATCTACCATGAAAAAAAACGTGTTGTTGGGGGTTGATAATTCTGTTTTTATCATAAATTAAGAGTTGGTTTATATTTGATTGGTTTTACTTAAAACGCATAGCTTTGACATAATGACCTATAATTATCAACAATGTGTTTATCTACTTTTTTAAAAACAGGTGTTACAAAAGATTTTTTTCCCAAATACGCGTTCTTTGATAGAAAGTGTGAACTTTGAAAAGTAAAGTGTGAATAATGTAACAGGAGTTACTAGCACAGGAGTTACTAGTTAGGAGCACAATTAAAAATAAAAGTTTCGTGTAATTTATCGCATCCAGCGCTTTTATTTCATGATGACATTTTTTAGATATTTTAATACTAAAGTTGTATTAATATTAATCACTCTATTTACCAAATTCATTTTTAGAAAATGAATTTTATAAAATATATTATGATAAAACTATACTAACAGACAGAACGATTCGTCATAATAGACCCGATATAGTTTTACATGACAAAATTAAAAAAATAACTTATATCATTGATGTCGCTATTCCAAATCCCTGTAATATTAATAAATCTTTTCAATACAGATTTAGGAAATGAGATTAAAAGAATTTGGCATTCTCGGACTATAAAAATACTACCATTTGTTATTTCGGCTACTGGCATTATACATAGCTCTCTCATTCAAAATTTAGGCTTATTAGATTTGTCAAAGAATCTTTATATGAAAAGCAAAAATCAGTCATATTTAACACATGTAGGATTACGAAAGATTTTTTAAATATTTATATTGAGGGATCAGTAGGATTTATCGGTCCAGTTAGGAGTTCTATCGAGCCGAACCCTCTGATATGAAAATATCTGGAGTCGGTGATGTATTTTCCCATATGGTCTTTGGTAGGTTGACGTGTTGTTCTTGTATAGTTTTGAATTTATTATACTTACACAATGCAATTACATCGCGTGGATTGACTAGATGATCATTTGTGGAAATATGTGTGGAAGGTTAAGTTAAGTTTTTCCTGTGGGGAAAATTTAACCCGGACATAAAGTCTAGAGAACAATTAAAAATGATGTTGATCTGCACAACAAATACAAAAAATTATTGACAATAATAGTTAAGAAGATTGTAAATTTGTTGCCCATCACTTGAAGAAAAGTTTCCGTGGAACATGTTATTATGTATATCAGAGGAGGTTTGCTTCGATTTCATGAAAGTCTAAAAACATTTAACATTTTTCTTTATGTTGAATTCAGCTTTAATTATATAATTTATGTAAAATTCTTATTCTAGTGTAATTTGGCGAGTTTTAAGTAACGAGAATGTGTGATAATCAGAAAGTAGTGAATATTTTTGAAGTGAGACTTCTTTACCACGGTCGTGATTTGAAACTCGATGAAACGAAAAATCGCGACACTAAAAAGAGACAAACACATTTATCTATAGGATTTAGCTTACGAGAGAATGAGATAGTATAATCGGTATCCTTTTTGTGCGGTGCTTCGTACCCTTCCCCATTCTTGTCTACTTTAGTTTTCTGAAGGTTTCACTTCTATCGAGTGTAGAATTGTACACTCTCTTATTTTTTTAAAATTACTGTGTAATTTAAAAGTACGTCAAGCGTGTTGAATATTTAGTGAGTGTCAGTCATTCTACGTTTTTTAGTGTTACCTTTTGCCGTGCGTGTTTGTTGCTCCTTCCCAAGCCTTACGTAATAATAATAATACATGAATGTATAAACTCCGTCTGGCTTCAGGTGGATAAAAGTAGTCCAAATCACACAAATGTCCATATTTACTTTGATTAATTACAAAATATGAATATTTTTTAAGTAAAACTTCTTTACACACGCTTGACTTGGGGAGTAAGCTGGTGAATGCGCGACGAGAGCGTTACGAAAAGTATCGGGCGAGGCGAACGTAAGTTGAGAGGCAGATATAAGTTAGTGAAAATAGAAATCTCTTTCTGTTTTCACAATCTCGAGAGTCACGTTTCGTACATTACTGTAGGGGCAAGAGAGAGAGGTGCGAGCACACATCTTCTTTCTCTCTTTCTCTCATAGCCAGTTACGTTTCGTATATCTAAGACACGGTGCAGTCCTATTGTCTGTATCACACTGTAGGAGCAAGAGACAGCAGTGCGCGCGCACATTTTCTTTCTCTCTTCTCCTCACAGAAGTTTTACTACAGTCGTGTGGTCTAAAGCACACTCGTATTTTTTATCTTTCTTCGTTTATCTCCATTAATTTCCCCGTTTAGCCTTTAAGAAGTTAAATATTCCAGATCACAGGGAGTCCCATGGGCCCTTGTTATATTAATCCTGTCATTTGTGCTTCATTAAAAAACGCTTTAATCCACAACAACGCATCGGTGAGAAGTTGACAGATATTATAAGGCAGCTTCAAACTATAATTACAATTAACATCTCTGCATGTAACTCGGGCTCGATTGTTTCCCGTTCCGCGGTTGTTGCGGCTTAAAATAATTACTGAGTGGAAGCTTCCTTTGAAGATCCTTAATTCTAATTACAAAGACTGCAGCTCGCTTGCAACCCTCCGTAGGAAACTTCCACCTTCTCTCCCAACCCCACCCACCATAAAGGTAATGCTTATAGTACCAAAGTCGATAAATAAAATAAGACAAACGATAGACTCTATGTGAGCGCTGGGTCCGAGCTCACCCCAGACCACGCCCTACAAAGAATTGATTATTTATTTCTTCAAAATTCGCAAAATTCACTTTATGGCGTCATTAAATTGATTATTTATTTATTTTTAATTTTTTTTATTATTTTTTTTTTCCTATTCTACTTTGTTCTTTATTTAAAAAAAACTGTTGTATTAAAATGTGTATAATTATATGGGACGTACGGGATTGCACTATACTCCCCACATCCTGGAATAAAAACATTATTATTATTAATAAATTCTAAAAAAGATCAAAATCTGCAAAAAAATTATTAATAAATTCTAAAAAAGATCAAAATCTGCAAAAAAATAGTTGAAATCTGAGATTTAATGTATGCCATGCTTTGAATCCATTGAATTAAGAAAATAACACTAGAAGTGCCTTCCATACATATTTTAATGGAAACTAATGTTCCATTTAGTTCAACTTTAGTTCTATAATGTAATGATTCTCCCGATGGGGAGGACTACAGTGTGCTTGAAATGAAATAGGAAATATTGAAGCGTTAGTGGGAAGAGATTTGAAAAAGGAAATCCTATTAATTCTTGAAAAAATCTCCCAAATTTGGATGTGCTCACATTAAAATGGGAAAATCTTTTTTTTTTGCAAATATTACATATTGCTTATTGTATGTACAAATTTTTTTTATATGTTTGTCATTTACAAGAAGTAAAGTAAAACAATATCTATTGTTATGGTTTTATGAAATCTTTAGCAACAAGCATCGAGCTTATCAAAATTTTATACATTACAATATAAATGCAGACATTTAATTTTTTAAATGAAAACTTTGTAAAATCACCTCATCATTATAATCAATTTTGTTTTTGACGTGATAAAATCTTATAAATCAATGAACGCCGGCTGCACTCACGAAAAAACATGACTCATTGTCATGTTGTCACGTTCCGCCTGAGCCGAGCGTGCAAGCGAGAACGCGGAACAAGCGTTCGGCCTAAGCGTTCGATGTGACGTTATCACGTAAAATTATCGTCCGTATACCGACTTTACAGACAACCAATTTTTTTTAACACAACAATTGTTATTTACAAAAATAAAATTGAAAAGAAATATAAAAGAAATGTGCACTTAAGAAATGTGTTTAAAGAATCGGCAATCTTTGAAATTAATATAAACATAAGTCAAACCATACCGAGAACTAATGTATTGAAAATTGCCCACGTTTTTCAATGAGCATCTGAGAATTCCGGCAGGAGTTATCTTCTTCGTGGAAGCTACGTGGAGGTTATTTTCAAGGAAAGGAGGAATTTATCCTCAGTCTGAAAGAGATCCGTGTCGTAGAATTTACTCACACAGAGCTTTTTAGCACAATAAAACACTTCGAATCGATCACAGAATTCCTTTATCTCCAGGCATCAGCACCTATCTACAGGCTTTACAGAGGTGTTAACAAGCACTAGTTCTTCGGATCACCTTCTTCGAAATATCAGTAAGACAAGCACAGCATTCCAACCTGATAAAAAGAATGTGCTCCGTATGCCAATAAAGAAAAACCCACCACAATATTTCCCGACTTACGAAGTTGACTCAAATGCCGACAGTTGTGTCAGGTGTCACGTGGCTACAGGTCAGAGGTGGCTGTTAAATCAAAGAGTAAGGTACACTTGCGATGTATACAGTCGGACTTTTTTCGAAGGAAGTGAACCTGAATGGACTAATCCAACATATATCTTGGTTTCAGATTGTCTTGGTTTAGGTACAGTTATCCTACGTTCCCAATCGTTCCCAAAGTCCTAACACTTGGCGTTGACATGCGCGATCATTCGACAAGTTACGCCGTTGTTTCAAATCGTACTGATCAACTGTTGAGCCGAAATTTTGGCTTAACACTCCTCAAATGCACAATACGCTCTTCCCAATGCAACTCTGTGACCAACAGGCGAATCGAGAGTTACTAGGAAAAAAAATCACTTAGGAGACTCATTGATTGATTGATCGATCTAAACATTGGAAACAACGCCCGTTAGTGTTCTTTTCAGGATCAAACTATAATAAATATTATTCATGATTGGAAACATCAAGCTTTTTATATTTTTCTGAATTAAAGCCTTTATTTACACAACAAGTTAAATATGCATTTATTGTCAACAGAAAATCAAGTGATTTATTTTTTTACATATACATTGTAAAGTGGAAGAAAAACAATCATCAGAGTAGGTACTTACTCACAAAATATCTATGAATAAATAAATAATAATGATACTTTAATTTAATTGAAACATTAATGTTTTTCTTATTTTCCCATTTCACAATGTTCCGTGGGCATTCAAAGCGTAGGTTGATACCAAGAAAGAAAACAATAACTTCAAATGTTTAATATCTCAAAGCTTCTGAATAAAAAGATACCAGTATTCGCCTCCTGGCTCCAACAAAGCAAACGAAAGTCACTGATATGCCGTTACTTTTTCCGAAAGTCGAACTTTTCCAAAAGCAAAATGTTGGTATTTTTAGCCTTCAATTAACGAATGTCAAAAAGTATTAAAAAGTAGATATCTACCAACAAATCAATAATAATAATAACAAAACATTTACATAGCACAGTTTTGTTATTTCAGTTCAAGTGCCCAATTATGTATTTACGGACAAATAGTCCATTAAAAATATAACAATAACACGAATAAAAACAGAGACGATAGTGAAAGGAGAGAACATATAAATGAAAAGCAATGAAAATATATAATATTAAAAATACATATAAAAGATAATTACAAGTCAAAGCTTGAAGATGGATTTAAAAGACTTTAAAAATTACGTATTCCGAAAGTCATTTAGGCTTACACTAAAAAATTCAGTGCTTTGACTTGCTTTGACAAGTCTCGACATTCTGGACAAAGGAGAATGGTATCCATAATTAGTAGAATGTTGATTGAGGAACAGCAATTCATTATTTCGGAGTCCACGGGAAAGGATGTTGAGCCGGATTAATTGTAACAAAGCAGGTGTTCAGTAATACTGTTGATAATTTTGAATAGGCAAATTAGATCAGAGTCCTTTCTACGTTTTTCTAAAGAAGAAATGTTTAAAGTTGGTTCAATTTCATCATACGAGTACTCGCCTCTTTCAGCAATTCGAAGATATGTTGTACGGATTCGATGTGATAAATATGGACGGCATAAAAAGGAGACCAAATGACACAAGCATATTCAAGGTGAGGGCAAACCAGCGAACAGTAAAGTAATTGAGTTTTAGATGTACTTATAATATGTTTAGTCAGAGATAATTCTATGAATGAAGCCGAGCAGTTTAAGAGATTTGTTTACGATGTTATTAAAGTGATCGTGGAAAGAATGTTTGCAGTCTAGAGAGACTCAGTGCCATTTTACCCAAATGAATAACAACGAAATTTAAAAATTTCAATGAAATAATGAAAAAGTAATTGTTTAGTTTCATTAAATTTGTCAAACTACAAAGACTTAAAAGATTTTTAAAAAATCAGAAATAAAAATCAAGATTTTTAAATATGTCACTCGAATAATAAAACGTGATTTTTATAAAATGTTTTGTGTTGGGACGAATATAATGAATAATAAATTATCTAGCGTAATAAAATTCTGGAAAGTTCATAAATTCTAAAAACATAACGGTACGCCATTTTCTAATAAATTTATATGTATCTACATAAGAGCGCATAGATTGAAAAATTTTCATTGTGCACTGCTGTACATAGCTTCAAAACACAAACAGAGAATATAATAATAATTTTACAGCGTCTAGCTAGACCACTGAATAGATTATCTCTAGAAGTGTGATGTACACCGATTTCACCGATTTTCACTTTTTGACAGACCGATAAAATGTATAAATAATAATAATAGTAGTTTTGAGAACAGTAATCCTCACTTTCAAAAAAGCATATTTCCAAATTTCTCTTCCATATACCAAAACCAAAATTTCCTCTTACTCCTCTGCCTACTTAATTATGAACCATATCCATATTTCACTAATAAATATTTTTTTATTTCAAATAAGGAAGTACACAATTTGTCCAAAGAAGTAAAGTTTAAAAAAATGATTTTTTTTCATTTTTTTAAACTTTATGTTTTTTTTCATTTTTTTAAACTTTATTCAGGGAGGCAGATAACATAATATTGAAAAAAATGTTAATAAAATCAGAGTATGCAATTCACACGCGGTTCAAGTGAAACTAGAAAGTCGCTAGATGTCGCTTTCTTTTATTTTGCCTGTTCATTTCAAAGTGGTTTAAAGATTGGATATTGATTGGATTATAAACAAATATAAAAAATGTTTATTTGTTTTTGATTTCGCCTCTATTCGCTGGATGTCTGTCTCTCTGGCTGCTGAGATTTATCAGGCGCCTTACCCGCTGCGCCATGCGCGTGAATTTACCGCGTTATATTAGAACCGAAGACCCGTCAAATAATAATTTTTGTGACGCACTTCCGTTTCATCCGAATTTCAAATCTTTAACGGTGCTTAAGAAGTTTCACTTTAAAAAATACAAATAAATCTATCGAAATCAGATTTTAATAAAGAATCTCTACTGGAGAATTAAAAGGGTCAACATTTTGAAACGGGAGCGGAACGCACAAATAAATTTATAGACAGACGACATGTAAAACGGTCGAATTTCTTCGGCTTCGCTATCCAGTCAATATATATAATAATAATTTGTTTATCTCTCCATATCCTCGAAGTCCTTCAGGTCGTCTGTGATAATAATTAATGAAAAATGAATATAACCTTTTTTTTAAATACCTTTTCGGTATTTGATCGATTTCAACAGAGGTGGAAAAAAATAGCTAACTTCAGGCATAAGAATAACACTTCTAATGATTAGCTCTTCAGTTGTTGGGACCAATCCATCAAATTGGATCAGTCCCATCTCTCCCCAGCTGATGCCTGGGTAGAGATTGAAACTGATACTGACGATGTCCGCAGGGCCGGCACCGAGAGAAATGGCGCGCGCCTAGTGAGAGTAAAATTTTTACACCCCTTGTTTAAACCAGCAGCCGCGTAGATAGCTAATCACTGTAATCAATTTGGGAGGCGGATATGGGTACCGCCACCCTTGGAACCATCTATTGCATAACCAACACCTCCGCTTTAGGTCGCCCCAAATGATTCTCTACATTTGGTGACTTAGCAAAGGTGCCGTATCTTTAAAACCTTCTGTGAAAAACTATTAAAAGTGATGATTTTTTTTTTAAATTGGTTAAATAAATTAGGTAAGGTTAAATGCTGTATTTTTTTTTTAATAACTTTTAATGACTTTTCAATGGGTTGTTGATATTGCACGATGTTTGTCTAAGTCTTGGCGACGAATGCGTTTGCTTACCTTCTGCGTAGCGAGCTAGATCGAGAGAGACTTGTTGAGGGGGCATTTTTACCTCTCCAGCCGTACTCTCTCGACTCACCGCATTTGAAGGGATGGATTCATACGTCCGCCACTCCTGGATACACTGACCCCCATATTTCTACCCACCCCTCCATCCCCTAAGATGACGCAGATCATGGGGGAAGTTATATTCCTCCGACTTCCTGGGTGGAGTCAATATAAAGGAGATGTGTTAGGTATGAGAAAATATCAGCACCTTGGCGCCTTTTCAATTCGGCGCCCGGAGCGGACTGCTCCGATTGCAACGGCGTAGAGCAAGCCCTGGACATCCCATATACCCCATCAGTGCTAAATATTTGCTTTGTTTTGCATTAATTAACTTGTTTGACCTGAATATGGTTTATTGAGAATTTAGGCCGCTTTTCCTAAACGAGAAAAAATCGAAGAAACTTAATTTTCATAACAAAATTAGTTGTTTCATTATTATATTTTTAGAAAGCCGAATTGACTTGGCACACAAGTGGCAACAAATATTAAAATGTAAAAATAAATACATGATAATAAACCTTAGCAAAACTATCATAATTATATTCATAAACAGAGGGTGAATATGTACCTTATTTATCTTTAATCTTATTAATGTAAGAAATAGATGCCTCGCAAAATCTCGAGAACGGTGAGTTTTGGCGTCATGAATATCGTACTACATTTTCTACCTGGAAAGAATAGATTTACTCTATTATGCGCTCGCAACTTCAATTAAAAGTTAATATAAGGGTCTAAGTTCTTGTAAAACCGATTGTACTCAAAACGAGAATATCTTGGTAAGGGGAGCAGATGTGCGGTTTAAACAAAACCATCTCAAAATAGGCCAGGACACTAATACATGTTAGCTTTTTTATTCTTAGAAGGTCCTCCAATTGAATTTGTTATAATTAAGACACTTTTAGGTGCCTACCTTACGTAAGCAAATACGTCATTAAAACATTTAAACTCATAAACGTAATTAAACACCTGGTTATATTATGTAGTAATGGCTTAAAGGTAATTATTAGTCCCAACTGCGACAGTATCAAAATCTTTTTTATTTTTCTGTGTCTTGTTTTTTTTCATATTTCTTTTAGTTTTTTAGTATTATCTTCTTCTTCATTGATTTAACCCTCAAAAGTTATTAAGACTTTTAGAAAAACATTAAAATGTGTTTCATTTAAAATAAAAAAGGATAAATTTATCCGAGCCACAAACTGGTTACACACCAGTTCTTCGAACAATTGTTTCCATTCAAAAAAGAAAGACTCCAACAAAACGGGAAAAAAATTGTCGATCATATTGATAATATTCTTAATTCAGAGATTTGAAATATGAGATCGATTTAAAAATTAGTAGCCGAATTATTAAGGTAGTTCATCCCGCTAAGACGAAAGATCCTGGGTCCGTGTTTCAGTTGCGACCGTTATCTTTTCATTGAAGTGAAAACTTCTTTAACACCGTTTTGATTTGAAACTCAATGAAACGGAAGCGAGCGACAATAAAAAGAGACAAACACATATGTACATCTGTAGGATTTATCCTGCGGGAGAAAGAGATATCAATAAAAAAATTATTCATTTCGCGGATTCCAATATAATACAATAAATCCAGGGTCCCACGCAAGTCTCCTTTAGTCTAGTGGTATAAAGCGCCTGACAAACCTCAGCGGCCAGCAAACAGGCAAAGAAAACACAAAAGAAAGCGACATCTGGCGACTCCGTAGAAGAAAACACAAACACTAATAAGATGACTAAATGTATATAAGGTGCACTGGAATTCGACGATAAAAATATGGAAAAATCATCCTTCACAATGAAAAAAAAAGTGCTTCGTATTCTCCCCATTATTCTATTTTAGAAGGTTTCACTTCTATCGCATGTGAATTGCACTCTGATTTAGTTTTATTTTCTGTGTATTGTTCGTTTTCATATTTCATTTAGATTTTTAGTATCATCTTCCTGTTCAATGATGTATTAATTAAAAAAAAAAGATTATTATTCTGCCTAATATAAACAAGAGGCTAACTTTATTAATGTCCTGACTTAGGTTGAGGTGGTTTTGGTTTAATCCGATTGTGGCCTCCATAAATACGGCAACGAACAATGTTACATATAACGTGCTTTAATTACTACTCCGTACCTGAATAAATTATCGTTAATTTCATTAAAATAATTACAAAACTTTTTTTGTCTTAAATAATTACGAAATGATGTACTCTCACATTTATACGGATATTTACGATAAGTATCGAAGTTTTTTTTATTCATTTTGCAAGATTTATAAAGATGGTTTTGACAAGGCAATAACTTTATGACGGTTTCCATTGCATGCTTTGACATGGAGCGAAATAAATTTACCAATAAATAATCGCTTATTGCAGAATATCTTTGAAAATCTTATAAGTTATTCTTAGCTTAGTTTGCGCTGATTCATGTTTCAGAGATATTATTCTAATGTCAAATTATTGTCGCGAGTTTGTACAGTAATTGCAATACTTAAATTGATGCTTTTCTGTTTATTGGGCGTCATTTTTCCAGTACGTAAAACTAGCGCACACCGGTGAAAAATCACGGGATAGACTGAATTCTTTCAATTCAATTTGGCAATTTTGAAAGTAACAAGTAAATAAACAAATTTTCGGTTATTGAGATATTATAGAATAATTTTAGGTAGGGATGTCAGAATTCTTCACGAAATCTGTTTAAATTTTAAAAATGACTTAAATTCAAAATAAATTGAAAGGAGTTCATTATACAATTTTTTCACACAGGCAACCGAAATAGGTATTTTTACGGTATTAAGAGTAAATTGTATACTAGTTTAGTGGCAGTTAAAGTACATCATAATGTTATATTTTGAAGACAATTTAGTAACAATATAGTGAAAAGAAAATAATAGTAGATGATAAAAATAAAAATATCATGAATTAATTTACAATAATAAATATAAAAGAAAAATATTTTTTTTTACGAATCCTAACTAATACCAACACATTTGAACCTGATCCTGTTATTTATACCTATTTCTAGACAGTTTTCAATGTACATTTGTTACTTTAAATTTTAAGTTTTCTGCTACCGGTTTCGATACATCCGTGTCATTCATTAGCAAACTTAAAACTTACTAAAAAAAATCTACGTAAGTACAAAAAAGATTATATTTAATTAAATGGGGATAGTGGGAGGGGTGATTGATGGGAAGGGGAAGAAACGGTGGGAGGAGTCAACAATACATGGGAACATCGTTACAAATAAAAAAAATGAATTTATATTGGAATGTTTAAGCTTAGTTTCTATTAAATGGTTAGCAAACTCCGAATAGTTATTATTTTGTAGTAGTCATACCTACATACTGTGCGTCACAATCATTACATTCCAAAGTATATATCTCGCTTTTTTCGAATGTATTAGAAACATTTGGAATTTGAATAGAAAGCTGGAGAAATATGATCTGGTAATATGCGGGATATATTTACGGATAAGTCGCCTTTATAAAGAAGTTTTTTTTATATATTGGGTTGTTACTAGGTTTGTTGTTGTTATCCACATAAATGTAGTTTTTTGTTAAAAAAAATGTTTGTTTCTTATTAACTAAGCATTAATTATTATAGATTTATATGCATTGTTTAAGGCGATTTGTTTTTAAATGTTAATTTCATTATTATAATTATCATTATTTAAATGGACATTGAATTGAAGGAGGCGAGTTTATGAGACAAATGATGAAGTGAAGTAGACGATATAACACATTCGGTATGAGTAGGTTTTCTATATACATATATTAAATTCAATTCGGAAGGCGGGAATGGGTACCGCCGCCCCGGGAACCTTTATTGGTTAACCAACACCTCTGCCTTAGGTTACCCCAAGTGGTTCGCTACGTTTGGTGATTTAGCAGGGGTGCCCGGGTTCATGGGGTGAGGTTTGTCTTGGTCTTGAAGGCGGATGACCAGGAAACACTGAACCCCAGATTCCTACCCACCCCTTAAACCCTTTTCCTTCCCAGAACTCTCCTCTCCTTCCTTTCCTAAAAAAACCCTCCACACAGCATCCTCAAAGATGACATAGGCCCTGAGGGAAATTATTTCCCTCAAGGCCTCCTATGTGGAATTCATGTAAAAAAAATAAACACTTATTATTATCTAAATTGATATTTAAGTATTAGAAATTTAAATTGTTGATATCACAATGTTCCAGTGTAAATTTTATATTTTTGTGAAGATTATTAATAAAAGTGAGAAAATTGTCTTATTAGTACCCTTTACACACAGAGTTCGGAGCGGGACGTGCCCCGCGCCAATTCAGGCCGCCGCGCAGAAAAGTAAAGACCGAAAGCAATAAAACGGTTTACAACGCAGTTCACTGTGAGACTTTTCTGCGCGGCGGCCTGAAGTGGCGCGGGGCACGTCCCGCTCCGAACTCTGTCTGTTACTACCCGACCAAATCACAAATATCTCGTCAACATATCTGTGATTTAAAATTTAAATTAACAAGAGTACATTGAAAATTTAAATCCCTCCAAAACAAAATGTAAAAAATTGTTACATGGCTTATGCCGAAAAATACAACAAAACCTATTTCTATTTTTATCCAATTATTAAAGACATAGTTATATTTGTAAAACCCCTACAGGCGTTCAATAAATAAACGAACGAAGGTAGATTCTTATCAAATGGAAGTACCTATAAATAAAATAATGTATCATGTGTTACGATATTAAATACCAATCTATTTGTGGGCGACTGTTACGAGGCGAAATTCGTGGGTAATCCAATTTACTTTATACGAATATAAAATGTGGGAGCACACACGCAATTCAGATAGGCACATGGAATCATAGTTACTGAATATAAGACTTAACAAATTTTCAATTCGGGAGGTGGGTATGGAAACCATTTAATGGAAAATCAACATCGTTTGGTGACTTAGCAGGGGTGCCCAGGTTCATGGGGTGAGGTTTGTCTGGATCTTGGCGGCGGCCGGATTGTGAGAGACTGGTTGAGGGAAACCTTTTAACCTCTTCAGCAGGACTCTCTCGAGACATCGCCTTGCACAACGGTTGGAGGGATGGATTCGTCCTGGACACACTGAACCCCGGATTCCAATCCAGCCCCTATTTTTATCCTTCACAGAATTTCCTCTCCTTCCTTTCCTAAAAAGACCCTCCGTAGCATCCACCCTCCACATCCAAAGATGACATAGGCTCTTCATGTGAAGCTAGTGTAAAAAAATATGGATTATCTTCCACATATATTTAACATTTTTACAATTAAAGTTGAAGTAACTAGAGAGCGAGAGAGAGAGCGAACAATTTAAAAAAAATTATTCTTTTTGAAGTAAAACTTCTCTATCTTATTGGGGAGTAAGCTGGTGAATGTGACGAAAGCATTACGAAAAGTGTCGGGCGAGGCGAACGGAAGTTGAGAGGGAGATATAAGTTATTGAAGATAGAAAAAGAGAGAGTTACGTTTCGTATATTACTGTAGGGGAAAGAGAGAGAGGTGTGAGCACACATTTTCTTTCTCTCTTCCTCTCATAAAAGTTTTCCTTCAGTCATATGGTCTAAAGCACACTCGTATTTTTTGTTTAACATGAGCCATGTCGGACTCAATGTCGCAGTGTTCTAACTCCCAACATTTTCAAAATACATTTTGTTTATTTATCTTTTAAGAGAAATACAAACATTCCCGAATAACGAACAACTTGACAATTTGTTAAAAAAAACCTCCTACTATCTTTACAATAAGCGAAAAATGTTGCTTGTATCGTTTCCACCAGGAATTGAACTCATGACGCCTGGTCGAAACTTGCATAGTGCTTTCACATAAACTAAGTATGGAATTCCGTAAGCTTTTAAGGGGATGATTATTATTATTAATAGTCCCATAAATTTTCGCAGTATGAGCAATAAACGCTTTACTTGGGTATCGCTCGATATAACTTTATACCATACGACTTCTAATTAGAGCTCGAAAATTAACTTCGAATGCGGTCCAACGAGGAACTATCTAACGAACATACCATTATGGGCGTGTGAATAGTGTGGTAGTCGAAAAGCATGTAAAAACTTTGTATAAAAACTTAAATGAATTTTAAAAAAAATTCTTTCAAATATCTTTTAAAAGTTCACAAAAAAAAATCGTTTGACTGAGGATTGAACTTCCCTACCCAGTGAAAGAAATCAAGCGCGCTACCAAACGGGCTAATCCTATGTTGATAAGACCGACATTTATTTCGTATTATGAGTGCTGTAATTCATCGATTTTCAGAGAAATGCATAGAATATATTTTCATCGACAATACATTCAGCTCAATCGGATAAATTCATTTAATTAAATACACGTGGGTTTAATAGTTAATGAAGTGAAATTGATTGCTTTACTTCGTATAAATTTATAGCCACCAGCGGTGCTCCCCAAGGATCACTTTTCGGACCAATTTTATTTTTGATATTTGTGAATGATGTTCTTGCTATTTTTAGCGATGTCCAAGTTTTAATTTTTGTGGACGATATGAAAATATACAAAGCTATAAGGAATATTAATGAATATCAAACATTGTCAAATAACTTGTTTAAACTTTTTGTTTGGTGCCAAGAGAATTATCTATAACTAAATTTAAGCAATTGTCGAATCCATTCATTTTTGAGTATGATTTAATGATTTAGGTGTAAGCTTTGATCAAAAATTGAATGTATAAACCATATTGATATTACATTAAATAAAGCTTTGAAAATATTGAATTTAAAAAAAAAATATAGAGCCAATTTTAAAATATTCAAGCCATTAAAAGTTTTTACATTAGTTAGGAGTCAAATTGAGTACAACTCGACGGTGTGGGTACTAGTTTTGCTAGTCATTCACTAATATAGAAAGTATTCAAAATAAATTCTTAAAGTCTATTAATTTCAGAATGGATATTATGAGGAAATGTGTCAACCATGATTATATACTATGTCAACTCAATTTATAAAAATTATTCGAACGTAAAATAGTTAATGACTTAAATGTTTAACTAAAATCATAAATTCAATAATTGACAGCCCTGAACTATTAAACTAGATTTCTTTCTGAACTGTTATACTTCGAAAACCAACATCGCGGCGATATCTACCGTTCTATTGTGACAACTCCAACACAGAATCATAATTGTATACTCCAGTTCACCGTATACAAAACTTGGGTAATGATTATAAGGGCGTTGTTGACACATATTTAGCAAATAATTCTCTAATCTAAGTAGAATTTATTTCGGAAAGAAGAATAACAGATTTAATTAAACAAACAAAAAAGCTCTTCTTCGACTAATTTGTCTTCATATTGTACTTTTCCCCGTCTACTGTTTTTACATGGTGGAGTATTTTGTTTTTATTTATTTATTTTTTGATTTTACTTTAGATTTTGTTTTTGATTCTCTTTTTGATACTGTTATAATCATTTAGATGTTCTTTGTGAAATAAAAATAACATTTTAAAAGCTCAGTTGGGCATGGAATTCAAAATAAATAAATAAAAGAAAAAACAAAAGTGAAAATCAAACAGACGTTTTTAAAAAAGAGAAATAGTTTAAAAATCAAAGATTACTGTGCTGGAAATGTTTACAGGGAGAATGCTTATAGTAGTGATGCCACCGACTGCAAATTTAAAGTGTTAAGCTGTACTAAGTACACAAAAGTTGCAATGATTCAAAACCATGTACAACTCAAAAAAACTTTTCGTTTTAAAATCCTCCAATTTTACCCTAAAGTAGGTACTTTTTTAATAACGTAATGTAAGGTAATTACTTTGCCATTCCGTCGACCGAAGTCAAGTAGAGCAAAGGAAGAAAGCAATCAAAATCAATAAAACATGAAAAATAAAAATAAAAACACTTGTAAGTAGAAATTACCGACGCATGGAATACATTTACTGGTAGACATCGTCAAAAGAAACCAATTATAGTGTAATAGTCACACATCTGGGTCTCGTGATTCAAATAGGTACTTGTCTATTACCAGTGCTTTAAAATAAACGATTTAAGTAGCTACTCACTGAACTACATATTAAGAACTTAAAATTCAATGAAAACAAAAAAAAAGTCGGGGGCGAAACCGGGTAGTAAAACGAGCAATCGCATTAACACAACATACGAGTCACTAACCACGCTGGCAGAGTAGGTACCAGTGGTTAAGTTATAAGTTAACGATAGTCACGCCGTTCCGGAAGTATTTGAATACCTAGGACAGCGACTTTTTCATACGACAATAAATTGATGAATAACATGTTAGGAATAGCTAATCTGTTAAAAAAAAACCGTGCATACAAAACACGTCATCGCTATAGTGCAAAACACGTGATTTTGTACACAATATCTAGCTATAAGGATGCTTGAATTGGCTAGGATTTATTTCAACCCCAATTAAAACTCTATACACAATTTAAAACCAATGGATTCATAATTCAAAACTAATTAGGCTATTAAAATATCCTCAGCCGCGAAAGAAGCAATCACAACAACTTCTTGTCGAAATTCCGTGCAAAAAACATGCACATCAAATGATTTATTTTTTACTTGTGTGTGTAATTGATGATTACCTGCCAGAAAATCCATAAATAATTTCATATTTTATAGTTACCAAAGGCGTTCGTATATTTATGCCAATCTCGAGAATAAGAAAATATGTAGCCTGTTAATATTGTGAGGCATTTCGAAAAGCACAAAATAATAAAAATGGCGATCGCAATGTTTTAAACTAAAATTTAACATAATGCAAATGGCTCAAAGGAATAATCAAACTGACAGTTACCACGGTTAGTCGAAATTTCATGAAGAAATCAAAAATTTGGTGTAGAAAGATCAACCATTTATTATTAATTATAATTATACGATTAGTTTTTTAGCCTTTTTATTTTCATAAACTTATATTGGAAGAGTTTACTATTATTCAGATAAATGATTAAAAGAAGAATTAAAATATGGATTATGGACATGGGAAGGAAGAACATAGATACAATTTTGCAAGCAAATAAATATTAATGATTGTATTGTGCTTTCTTTTAGGTATAACTTTATAATTTTCCTCTTGTAATATTTTAAAATATGTATTAACTTATAATTCAAACACAAAAACATGTAAATTGTGACCTTAGAATGGGGTACCCCAGCAAGGACACATTCTTTTCTAAAACAATGTAAAAAAATATAATTTTTGAACACTTCGACTCACTGTCTTCAATGAAATACACAGTCACCTTACAAATTATTTCTCCTGAAAATTGCACTAGAGGCTACCCTGAAGCTCTTGACTTCTCCCTGTATCGACGAAAACTTGGGTAGGTTATCACAGGGATTCATTGTTGACCCACTGACCCTGCTGTAGATTATGCTCTCCCTGCCAAACTAATTGTCCGGTTTGGCAGGACATGAGTTGTTTCTCTATGGAAACAGGAGCAGTTCACAAATTTATAACGAAATTGCATTACTAACTCATACTGAGCATAACATTAAGAGTCAGGCTAAAATATTCTAGAAAATCGTGAAAGCATTCGAACGCCGACTATGAAAACTTTTATAGATTGCTTCATGGATTCAGGGTAAAAATAACAAAACCATAAACCATGAGGTTTTTTCATCAACATTATTTAACATTTAAAAACAGGCTCCGTAAAATATACTAGAAAATCAATAAAATTGAACGAAGCACTTTCAAAAAGTAGAATGTCAAAGTAAAGAAAACCAAAGCATTCGAACGCCGACCATGAAAACTTTTATAGAGTGCTTCATAGAATCAGGGTAAAAATAACAAAACCATAAGCACATAAAGTTTTTTCATTGAACAGGCAACTCTACATTCTTGAACAATTTTCAAATATACCCCACGCAGATGATACTATTGAGAATTTAAGAAATTGAAAAATCAGGCTAGAAAGTTTAGAAAAACAATTCTGTAATAATAAAATTTCGTGGGAAGCTAGAATAATAAGCGTTTAATTTTAAACAAAACTTTTATCAGCTACATACCTTTCCTTTATATATTATGTGGTATACCGATTGACCGAAAAACGTTATTTCTTAATAGTGTCGTAGCACGCAGAAGCGTTATAAAACCATAAAGCATGATACATGATTAATAAATAATATGTCCTTCAAATAAAAAATATGTGTTGCGCTAGAATAATTTTTTTTTTTTTTTACATTAACTCCACACAGGAGGCCCTGAGGAAAAAATAATTTCCCTCTGGGCCTATGTCATCTTTGAGAATGCTGTGTGGAGGGTGTTTTTGAGGAGAGGAAGGAGTGAACATGGGTCTTGAAGAGACCCATATTGTAGGAGGGAGGAAACACAGAGGCCGGCAAATCGTTCCACAGCCGAGCTGTTGAACTCAAGAACGAGTCGTAGAAACGACTCGTTCTCATGTGACTAATGTCAACCGTGTACAAATGTTGAGCGCGCGTTTGGCGTGTTTCCCGACTATGCACCGGTGCCGAGGGGATCAATGACGCTAGTTCCTCGGAGCATCTTCCATTGTAATATCGGTAGAACAAGGACAGCATTCCCACCTGGCGCCTGTGCTCTAAAGATTGCAATCCGTTAGTTAAATTAGGAGAATCTATCAAACGGACCGCCCGTTTCTGCACAGAGTCAAGGGTTTTTTTCAGGTATTTTGGGGCTCCAGACCAGAGGTGGCTGCCAAATTCAACCGTGGGGCGCACTTGCGATTTGTACAGGGCTAGCAGTTGTGTACTATTAAAGTATCTGCGTGCCCTGTACAGTATGCCCAGTTTCTGAGAGGCTAACTTAACTCTGGCCTCGATGAAGCTCCCGTACCTGAGCTGGTCACTTAGAGTTACACCAAGCATACATATTCGTGTAAATCCATCCATGCCATGTATATGTAATAGATACGACATGGAAGAAAATAAACAGTCGATTTTATATCATTCATGGTCAGACGCTTAGATTTTTTTAAATTATCTGTGTATTGTGTTTTATGTCGAGATGATTTGCATGTTTGACAAGTTGAATGTTCAGTTCATAATAAATAGAAACATGATATCACAATGCCTATGCGTAAACGACATCAAATACAGGGTGCGGCAGCATAACTTAATTTTTTAAAATACGCCATTCAGTTGGTTGATGTCGTAGCGGAGCGTTAGTGATCTCGTTCGAGGGGCGGAATTATAAAGTTTTGTCCCTACACAGTTTAGTCGGCATCATGCGTTGGAACAGTGTAGGACGTCACCTGCCTGATTTGATCTTCAAAAACCAAATAAAATAAACTTTAGGTATGTGCCTACATTATAAAAACAAATAAAAAATTTCAGATTTTATTGAGTTTTGTAAAAAAGGAAGTTATGGTGCCGCACCCTAAAGGCTTATCCGTTCGAAAAGTAGGCCTCAATGGCAAACGCACGCTCTTCACTGTTCCAACGCATGATGGCGACTAAACTGTGTCGAGACAAAACTTTATAGTTCCGCCTCTCGAACGAGATAACTAGCTCTCCGATACGACATCAACCGACTGAATGGCGCGCATTTTAAAAAAGGAAGTTATGCCGCATCCTGTATATCACAGAAAATGCGGATTAGAAGTTGATCATTCTGGTCCTAGAAATTTACTTTAGGAATTTATTCAGTTAAATCCTGTCTTAAAAATTGTTTGTTCACCGCTTTTTATAAACAAAATATATTCATTGTTAAATAAGTTAAAAAAACATTTTTTATAAGTTTTGCTAGGAAAATGTTATAATCTAGTATATTGAATGTATTTTAGTTTTCAGTTTTTAACTATCCCTACCATGTCTAACCTAAACCTATTCTGAACGAAACCCCAACTAAATTACCTTTTTTTACTCACACTAACTCTACACCTGATGACCTGAGGAAAATAATTTCCCATCAATAGTGTCATTAGTGAGGATACTGTATGGAGAGTCTATAGGAGAGGGAGGAGTGCCTTCGAAATTGAATATATACTCATCGTAGAATCATTGCTTGGAGAGGAGCAAAAACTCACCTACTGGTCAAACGGAAATCGCTCAGAAAACTTAAATTTTTAAGTGAAAACTTCTTTAGCACCGTTGTGATTTGAAACTCGACAAAACGAAAAATAGCGACACCAAAAAGATACAAACACATAAATCTATAGGATTTAGCTTGCAGGAGAATGAGATAGACTAATCGGTCTCCTCTTTGTGTGGTGCTTCGTAGGCCCTCCATTCATGTGTATTTTAGTTTTCTAAAGGTTTCACTTCTGCCGCGTGTGAATTGCACACTCCATATATTTTTTTTAAAATTTTAAATCGTCCTAAAGGAGCTCTTGGAACAGCGTAATGAAAGTATGTTAGGTTCTTGATAGGTATATGGGACTTTTTTTTGGGTATTTGAATTGTTCCACTGCGTATAAACACGCGAGTCGAACCTGAAAATCGAACTGGGAAAGATGCGGCCGCCGTTTAGCGCCGTCCGCGATTGATTCGTTCCTTTCCCATGATCCGTGTAAAAAGTGGGGAGGCTACGAAGCACCGCACAAAAAGAAAACCCATTATACCATCCCATACTCTCGATGTTTCTATAGATGTACGTGTTTGTCTCTTTTTAGTAACGCTATTTTTCATCGAGTTACAAATCACAACGGTGCCAAAGAATTTTTCAAAAAATAATAAATCTAAGGAAGCTATTGAACAAATCATTAAATAAAGATTTATCCTGGAGCCTCACCCCAAATAATAATGTTCGCTTCTTCTCTCAAGAGGTTAAATGATACTTGACGACCATCAAAATTACAACATAAGTAAGTAGCATGATCCCATAAGATTATTGAAACCTTTTCTCTTCCACGAAGAGACATTTCTTTCAATTTTTATAACTTACAGTATGAGAAATAAAACCCTTGTAATAATCCCACTTTTAGAATTGGTTGCCTACAAATTATGCAAGCCTGTAGGTACGAATTAAATTGAATCTATAATAAAAATAAAGGAAAATCAACTTTGGTATTGAATGGTTTGATTTCAGTTTGTATACTGTTTGAATTATTCAGTTGCTTAGTAGCCTTAAAAAGATAAAATTACTGGTAAAAAAGACAAGAGTGTGCGATTCACACGCGGGAGAAGTGAAACTTTCAGAAAACTAAAGTTGACAAAAGGGGGACTACTAAGCACATATTTTAACAATGTCATGGATGATTTTTTAATATATTTTTTTCGTCGAATTCCAGTGCACCTTTTATACAATTGCTCATCTTATTAGTATTTGTGTTTTCTTCTTTGGAGTCACTTTCTTTTGTGTTTTCTTTGTTTTTCATTTTGTAGTGGTTTGAAGATTGGATATTGATTTTACAGATATAAATTATTATTTTTTTGATTTTGTAGGATTTGACACTTGGTTCGCCGAATGTCTGGCCGTTAAGGTTCGTCATGCGCTTTATACCACTAGACTAAAGAAGACTTGCGTGGAACAGCGGATTTATTGTTTTATTATTGGAACCGAGTACCCGAGAAATAAATATTTTATTGCTATGTCATTATCTCGCAAGCTAAATCCTGTAGATGTATGTGGTTGTCTCTTTTTAATGTCGCTCGATTCTATTTCATCGAGTTTCATATCACAACGGTGCTAAAGAAGTTATCACTTCAAAAGTTATAGTAATTTTGTAGGTACGCCAATGATGATGTTATGGTCAATTTGTACTGCGGATTATTAATTACTGGTTCGTTGCAATAACGTATTAATTTTAAATTAGATAATATTTCAAGTTTGGTAAACTTTACACGTTTTGTTATCGAAACTTTGTATTCATTTGTGTGGGGGAAAAACCGTGTCCTAGAATCTGAAGACTGTGATTCTATTACACACCGAAAACGAAAACGATTGTACACAATTAAAGAGATTGAACTAGAAGTGAAATGCCCATACCATTACGCTACAGGGGCCGTTCAAGAATGTAAACTAAGCAACGTCGAAAGTGACGCACCATGCTTATTACGGTATTATAATTTATAATACATATTACTTATCACTTGTCTTAGAACACGATATCACTGTTTGACAACTCAAATCAATGTCATCTTCATAATAATTTATTAGCTTTAGCAACTTATCGATTTAAATCTATTTTTTAAAACGATCTCCTCACTTAGAACCGCTTCGTAATTATTACATCATTCACCCAGTTATGCATTGGCTACGTACCTACATGTATGCATGTACATATATATGTATACACGTGTGTGGAGAGAATGCACTCGTATACATATACATATAAATATGTGTTTACATATACACGTAATTGTTTGTGTGAATGTATGTATGTATGTATTTACTAATATTTGAGTTGGATCTTCCTCCTTTTATGTAGCTACTTGTAATTTAATTTATTATTATGTATTACAACTCATAGTCATACTAAGAATGTTGAGATGAATGGTGTGCTCACCTTTAATTGGAATCATCGGTATAAACATTTTCAAATTGCAAATTAATGTCATAATTATTATGTGATGTTTTCTGTTGGCGAACCAATAAACAAACAAAAACATTGATTTATAGAATTTATGTAAGATTTTTCAAGTACGAACTTGGAATTTATGACTTTCCTACGGTAACCTTTGTAATCATTGTCAAAAAATCTTAACCACAAATAAAAATGTCTCTCGAGCGAGATTAATAAAATACACAATTGAAAATACATTACATTAAGTATCCACGATATTCAACGTTAAATTGCCAAAAAGCTGTGACGTAGATAAGTCAAAAGAAGGGCAGAAGAAAAACGAGATAGGAGAAAGGCGAAGAAAAATGTTGATGGTAGAATTACTCGCAGAATCGAACTGGCGAGCGATTGTCACCATTAGCTACATTTACTACCTAGATGTGAATAACTAGTTTCCTTTGAACTATCGAAATCATACTCACTAGTCCTTTTGTTTCCTTTCGCCTGACTACGTTTCTCTGAAATGGATGAAGTAGCCCAAATCTAGTTAAAGGCAGTAAGACATTTTTCTTTCTTTATTATCATTCAAACTTGCTACACTACTTTTTTAGATTGTCAGCAGATAACGTTTTATGTCATAACAGGCACTTTTTCAAACGGTAAGTATAAAGTGTGTTATGGTACGTACTTTACTTATTTTAACCAATAATTCCTGACATTGTTTGGAGTTAAAAGTGTAAGTGTAAGCGAATTTTTGAAAAAGTAAAAGTGTAAGCGAATTTTTGGTCTTTGGTGACTTTTAGCTGTCTTTTTGTTAATTTTTTTAAATCATACAAAAAAATCCTTCAAAATGTCGTCACGTCACTCAGCCGAGTAACCAAATAATCCCTCACTCCGCCCCTAGCTCACCAATACCTACTGATTTCTTATGTTTTTAGTTACAACAAAAAAATGTCACTGGAGACCAAAATTTTATTAACATTTTTAAAATTTTAAATCGGAATCACCGTGCGTCCCTTAACACCCTGTACGAATAATATGAATAATAAAAAGAATTAATGGATAATTTGTAGAGCGCCGTTTTTGCGAAAAATCACTTCAAGAGCGATAAAATAATAATGATGATAATTTAATAGTTAGACCAATGGGTAATCAATTAAGTAATTTAACATTTAAAAAAGCATCGCCATGAAACAAATAAAAAATACGAGTGCAGTTCACACACGGTAGAAGCGAAACTTTACCAAACAATCTCAAGCCTTGAAAAGTGAGGTCATAATCAAAGCAGCCAATGAGCGCAGGCCTAGGACCTAGCGTAATTTTCGTTTTATATCTAAATAAATAAATAAATAAATTAATGCCTTTAAAAGTGACATCATAATCAAATCGGCCAATGAGCGCAGTGTGATGCTTCGCAGGTGCTAATGCGTAATTTCCGTTTCATCCAAATTCCGAATCACTAACGCCGCTAAAGAAGTTTCACTTCAAAAATCTTCGTACGTGATCAATTAATTCTTTTATACTTATTTCCATTCTATAAAAAAGTTTGCCTACAGAGTCTTAAAGGAAAAGGAGATATAAATATATTATAGAGTATCTACGTACAATCTGTTGGCGTCCAGCGTGCGTGCTGACGCTAACGGCAGGGTTGGAGAAAGCTCTCACATATTTAATACAATTAGCTGCTGTATCTGCCCCAAATAATAACTAGCTCAAGATTTGGTACAAGCAGGATTCCTCGTAAACTCAGGGCTAGTGCTTGTGGTTCGGAACTTCACGTTTCTCCATTGTCCCAGGGCCTCCCTCGTCAAGCAAAACACGGTAGGTTATCACATAAACAGTTTATTCAATTCTAGGAGACACAATAATACATAAGGAACGATCCTAGCTGAAAGTTAGTTTGAATGTCCGTCTCTCTTCTCTATCACGCGTGGCTAGGGTTAATACATTTAATTGCACACAAAGGATAACATGGTAATTGACTCACGTTTGGTCTTGGGCCAACAGCGGCTTCACGCGCTTGATTCTGTCAAGCTACGCAGCGTCCATCGGAGACCGGAAGCGCACACGGCGGAACTGAACTGGTGTCGCCCATGTTCGGGCGGTACGTGGGCCCTGTAAGCCGGCTCGCTGGAGACTGCGGCTGCCGCGAGAGTTCGGTCTAGCGGCGGCTCGGATTTGTCGCTCGCGGGAAGGGGTAGAGTGCGCGCGCCTCTCTATATTGGCGGTTTATTTGTAACGTAACACTTCCCCCCTCGCCGCAATAAAAGCGACGTGGTAATGGAGCTGTAGGACTAATAAATCCTCTTACCTTTTCAGCACTTGTGCCAAAAATATTTAAGAGAAACGAGGAGAGAGAGAGAGAGAGATTCCTAGCTGGAGAATAGTTATGAACAGAACACAAAAGAGAAGATACATGGTGTAACAAGGAATTGTCAATAAAAGTATATAAAGGCAGTGGCATACATAAATACAGTTGCAAAGAACAAGGATCTGTTGAAGAAAGGTACAAGGGTTATGCAGTGATAGAAAAAAAAACTCTAAAATTGTATCATTGGTCTGTGAGCTAATGTTTGCGAACGTGGTTTGCGTAGGATGTCTGGGGTGGTTGAACGTTTCACTGAAGTTACAAGGTTACTTTGTCACAGTAACCTGGCCCATTTGAGATTACACTCAAGGGACACTAGGGCCTTTAAGAAAATACGAGGAAGAGAACACATGATGAGGCTTCTAGGTGGTGTGGAGAGTTCTACCTGTCACAGAGGTCGAAAGGGTAACTGCTTCCGGATCCTGTGGGTGAGCCAGTACGAAACCATTGAAGTACTGGAGAGTGGAATCGCAATTGGTGGTTGGTACACTGGTTTTTGTATGTAGTGGGATTGTTTTGTGAACAATCGTTGGTATTGTTATTTGCGCAAGGGCACAGGAGCATCCGCACAATGGCAGTAGGGCATTTGCATTATGCAGCAGGAACATTTGCATAATGGCAGCAGAACATTTGCACAAGGGCAACAGGAACATTTGTATTATGCAGCAGGAATATTTGCATAATGGCAGCAGAGCATTTGCACAAGGGCAACAGGAACATTTGTATTATGCAGCAGGAACATTTGCATAATGGCAGCAGAGCATTTGCACAAGGGCAACAGGAACATTTGTATTATGCAGCAGGAATATTTGCATAATGGCAGCAGAGCATTTGCACAAGGGCAACAGGAACAGGAACCAACCTAGAGCTGGCGTGCTCGGGTTTGTTTTGAGTGTCGGTTCTTTGTGGTGATACGATTCGCAACTACACGCACGACTCACACTAGGTTATGTTAGATGCGGTCGGGTGCTTTTGGTACGCAGGGATTGAAGGCAAGGGACCTCCGTGACGGTAGCGAGGGCAGCATGAAGAGGCGCAGATGTAGATAGGGTGCAGAGCTGCTGGTTTTCTTTTTTTTTAAATCCGGCAAAAATTATTATTAGAACAAAATTCTTGAAGTTTACCTGCCTAGTAGACCAATGATGAAAAAAGTTTGGAGAGAAACAAGTGTGCATGTTGAGAAAAAGTTGGATTTGTTTGGCGTGTAGAGAGAGAGACGGAGAGAGAGCTAACTAAATGTGGCTAATTCCTAATACATGTTACAAAGGTACGTATTCAAGGACAGGTTCTGTGTAACCCCTTTTGGTTTTTTTCTTTACCAAATACATTTCCAAGAATACGTGGTTGAGGGATTGTACGTATAACAAAATTCCCATTCGAAAGAAGTTGGTCTTCCATGACCTATGCTCACGTCTATACGGTAGCATTTTTTCTACTTTCGAAAAACAAAACATTGCGTACAAGATTAGTTATAACAAAGTGGGAAAGGAGTAGGAAGTTGAAAGGATCCGCGTATGAAGATTGTCCCATTTGACAAACGAAACGCCAAGTGCGTAACGCATATATCCCCATTCACGGATAATTTCGAGGAAGGGGGAGGGTGATAATTGGGAACATTTGAACGAAGAAAACTGCTGGGGACTCGGCTATTTCCGAAATTCGACCTCTGGGTGGAGGTGAAACAAGGTCTACAGCAGTCATCCTGGCACATTACAATAATGACAACTGGGAAAGGAGTAGGAAGTTGAAAGGATCCGCGTATGAAGATTGTCCCATTTGACAAACGAAACGCCAAGTGCGTAACGCATATATCCCCATTCACGGATAATTTCGAGGAAGGGGAAGGGTGGTAATTGGGAACATTTGAACGAAGAAAACTGCTGGGGATTCGGCTATTTCCGAAATTCGACCTCTGGGTGGAGGTGAAACAAGGTCTACAGCAGTTATCCTGGCACATTACAATAATATTTGGTAATGTTGGACAAAAGAATACACTGACATAAAAGTCTAATCCTCTACGTGTATTGGGCAGAAGATTAGGGGTCGTTTTATTCTCCTACTTGTTTGCGAGAAATGACAGACCCTTGCTCAAATCTCACAAACCTGGGGATTTTCTTTGTTCGTCTCCCAGACAACGAGTTAGGTGTGTTTGTGTCCATCAACTTAACTCCCACGACACGATGCCCCATAATCATGCGTGAAGCGTATGATTAGTCCTTTTGAGATAGTAGATAGTTCCTGGGTTCTTGTGACAGGAAGTCCACGGGCATATTAATGATTACAAAAAAGGGGTGTGGACTACATTGAGTAGTTCACACATAAAGGTTTGATATTATTTCGTTCGCACGATTCATGGTGAGTATTGTAACGTCTTCACGTATAGCGTACAAGATTGCAAAATCAAAAGATTTGCAAGTAAGTTTTATAACGTCTTCACGGATAACAATGAACGAATTACAACTGGGTTGCCCAGTATTGAAGGGAGGTGCAAAAGACTAGGTGTTTATGACATTTCTGACAAAAACCCACAGAGTAATTATAACGGGCTCCCCGTATCGCATTTAGTAGATATTCTGAGATTCCCATCTATGACGGCAGATTTTATAAGGTTCCCACCTATGATGGCAACAAAAGGTTAACGTTCATATAAAGGTACCTATTCAATACAGACGGCGAGACATACTGATGTACTTAGTACAACAATACCGTAGCATAATAAATCCATATTAGCGTACGTTAAAGACTTGCACAAAGGCAAAAACATATTTGAAGATCTGGCCAAGATTTTATACTTCAACAATTAAGGGACGAAAAATTCTGGCGTGCTGATGGAATGTGAATTTCATCTAAGCTTACCGCAAAAGAGATCCTTTGTGGTACAACCCTTTTGGTTACGCACAGAGTATCGTATCGTGATGGTACAACTTTTGTTGTACTTACACGTACGATGGTAGCAACAATACAAGACATGCGCTTATCGTTGTTTGACAAGGCAAATTATTTACAAAGGTCCGATTTGAGTGTTTAAGACCTTCTAGGTTTTACTTACTTAAACAGACTGCGATGGACACACCTTGGTGTTATGAAAATTATAATAATGGGATGGGTTGTTCGCAGGGTGTTCACTTGGAGACCTGGCTTCTTGTTGTGACCTCGTACTTTGCACGTGATAAGTCACAACAAGGCAACCCCAAAATTTCAGTTTGAACAGTTGAGACCCAGGGTGACTCAATGTTGCTGAAATGTTGTAAAAAAAAAATTTTATCGTTAATGAAGAGGCACGTTAAAAGTTGTCCCTTTTATAACGATACTTTCCAGACTCCACATTCAGTTCTGGGGAGAGCTAGAGCAATTAGGGTTATTTATTGAGCGCCATTCTATTTTCTTAAAAAACAGAAAAAAAAACTTAGAACGGGTAGCAAACATCTGATACCGTCGTGGGTTTACACAGGTTTGCTTACCTAATTTAATTACATATGACATAAGGGTTAGATGCACTTTGGCGAGGACCCGATATTTAATGTACAAAAAGATTTTCTAATATTTAGAAAGGGGTGACGAGGTATGACATGATGATGTGAAAATATGATGCTGCGAGTTGTGACGATGCACAAAACCTTGGGCACGTAGTCTCTGACTACTTGCAGTAAGCCACAGGGAATTCCTTTCTCCGAAGTGATCAATTTCAGGTAGAGGTGTGCATGCTTAGAAAAAACGATGTTTCCAAGGTTTGACACCTGGGGCCGCAATTAGAGGCGAATGACTGATGATGACGAGATATTTATACAAACAAAAATAAAATAAAATGAAACGAAACCACAAGGGAGAATTATATTTTCTTCCATGACTTTGGCTACAGTTGACAACACTGTGCCAGAGCTAGAAAGGGTTTCGTTTGAGTGTCCCAATGAGTGACAATCGTTTACGAGAGGCCGCTCATTAGTGAC
The DNA here is from genome assembly GCA_936435175.1 of Glyphotaelius pellucidus. NCBI lineage: Eukaryota > Metazoa > Arthropoda > Insecta > Trichoptera > Limnephilidae > Glyphotaelius > Glyphotaelius pellucidus. The sequence continues at coordinate 10,142,121 of OW386542.1, forward strand.
GAAACAAAAGGGTTGACTTCCATAGTGATCCATGTCACGGTGTAGACGAATGGTTGCTAGGAGTCAAGGAATAACCGTTGGGGTTATACGGGCGTGGCAATGGAGTTTGTTTCCATGTTCCCACTTTTTACAATGTCCTTTATGTGGTAGTTACCTATGTGTTTACCAGAGATGTCGGACAATCGGTAAACCAGGTCTGAGATTTTCTTTAGGACTTTCGTCTTTACAAAACGGGGTGCCAATTTGGCAGAGAAGTACAGCGCACCTTGTGACAGAGTGTTGTTTCTCCTCCAGACGATGTCTTCTTCCTTGAATGTGACGTGCCTCCTGCGAAGGTTATACCTGTCGGCGCTCTTTTGGTGGGCCAATAGTAGAGCGTCTGTTACTTCACTATAGATAGCGGAGAGTTCCTCCAAGCGGTGGGCGTAATTTGCTGCGGGGTCTGCTGTGGAGGAAGGGACGGGTGGAAGGCAATTGTCAGGGTGTAGTGAACCGTGAACTACTTGTTCCATGCCGTGTTTGAGAAAAAATGGTGTATAGCCTGTAGCGAGGTTCACCGTGTTGTTCATGGCTGCTTGTATTTTGTCTAATTTTTTTTGCACCATGTGCGTTGGTCTTTGCCAACCAAAATTGCCAGGGCCGTGTTTATGGTTTGGTTGTATCGTTCAACGGTGTTGTTCTGTGGGGTGTAAAGGGTGTTATAGAATACATCCTTTATACCATATTTAGACAAAAACTCCTTAAATTCCAGAGCTATAAATTGTTTACCATTGTCGCATATTATAGTACGAGGGGTACCGTAGGGTATGAAAATATGTTTTTCCAATAGATTGGTTATTGCTGCTGCAGTTGCCCTTTTCAGAGGAAACAACCAGCAGTATTTGGAAAAGATGTCCACTACGCTGAGTATATGCATGTAACCGGCGTAGCTTCTAGGGAAGGGTCCAATGAGGTCCATAGAAAAGGATTGAAGTGGTCTATCGGCACGCTTGGGGTTGCCCATTAGACCAGACGGTGGTGCCGTACTGTGCTTGTATGCCTTACAGATGTCGCACTTGGAGATGTATAAACGTACTTGTTTGAATAGACCCGGCCAATAATATCTTAAAGATATTTTTTTGAATGTTTTGAAGGTTCCAGGGTGTATGGAGTCTACGGCACTGTGGTTATCAATAATAACTTGTTCTCTATTTTCGAGGGGGACTACCTTTTTCCAGGCATAGTCCTCTAAGATTGACAGTGGAGGCTTGCAGTTGCGATATAGTTGTCCGTCCTTAATCATAAAATTCGGGAACTTCTGTGGGTTGTCACTGCATCCTCTAAAGGTTTTTTGGTACCATACGTCTTTTGTGGGGAGACTAGAATTGGGCAATTCGGCATTTAATGTTGCTATCTCGATCCTAGAAAGGGCATCCGGGACGATATTATCGGCGCCTTTACGGTGGATGACATCGAAAGTATATTGAGATAGGCGGGACGACCAGCGAGCCAATCTCCCAGAGGGGTTGTCTAGCGAGATCAGCCATTTTAGGCTGCTATGGTCTGTGACGACGGTAAACTTACTGCCCTCAATGTATCCGCGGAAATGTTGAATGGATTCCATGACTGCTAATAATTCTCTCTCGGTAATCCCGTAGTTTTTTTCGTGTTTATTTAGGGTACGAGAGAAGTATGCCACGGGGTGTTCGCCGTCCGTAAAATTTTGAGTGAGGACTCCTCCGATTCCGACGTTTGATGCGTCCGAATGGATCGTAAAGGGAAGATTGAAGTCGGGGCAATTCAGTACTGGGGCTGATTGAAGAGCCTCTTTCAGGGAGTTGAATGCTGACTCAGTCTCCGCAGACCAGGAAAAGTTACTGGTACCTTTACGGATTCCCGTGATTTTGTTGAGCGGCGCCGCGAGAGTTGAGAAGTTTTTTATGAATCTTCTGTAGTAACCGGTGAGTCCGAGGAAGGCTTTTACCTCTTTTGCATTTGTAGGTCGGGGAAAATTTGTCATAGCCGCTACTTTTGTGGGGTCTGTTCTTAGGCCTTCTTCGTCTACTATGAAACCCAAGTATCGTAGGCGGTGCCTGCAGAATTCCGATTTCTTCAGGTTGATGGTCAAACCGGCCTGTTTGAGTTGTTGAAAAACCTTTTCTAGAATAAGTATATGTTTTTCAAAGGTATCGCTAATGATGATCAGGTCATCCAGGTAGCAAAATAAATTGTTATCAAACTCTGGGCCAAACAATTTATCCATGAGTCTTTGTAGTTCTGCTGGGCTGTTTTTTAGACCGAAGGGTAGTCTTTTGAAATGGAACATACCCCTGCCAGGCACCACGAAGGCAGTCTTTTCGCAGGAGCTGGGATCCAAAGGTATCTGCCAGAATGCTTTGCTTAAGTCTATGGATGAGATGTATTTAGCGTTTCGAAGTCTGTCCAGGATGGAGTTGACCAAGGGGAGCGGGTAGGCGTCTGATATTGTACATGCGTTGAGGCGTCTGCTGTCGAGGCAGAAACGGGCTGAGCCGTCTTTCTTTGAAACTAATAAGGTGGGGTTGGTCCATGCACTGCGGCTGGGTACCACCACTCCCAGTCTTAGCATATCGTCCAATTCTTTTTCCAGCGTTTTCAATTTTTGTGGAGCTAGGTTGTAATACCTTTGTTTGATTGGGGGGCCTGTTGTTTTTATATGGTGTTGTACTAGGTTGGTTAAGCCTAAACCGCACCTTTCGAAGGAGATGGATTCATACTTGTTGATCATTTGATTTAATTGTATTGTTTGTAAAGGGTTCAAGTTTTCGTAGGGTATTACCGTACGGATTTCGTTTACTTGGGGAGTGACGGAGGGGTTGTTAAACAGTTGCGGGGCAATTTTGAAAGCCATCCAAAAATCCACTCCCAAGATGAATTTCTGTGTGATTGTAGGTACAACTAGAAACTTGATCCAAACTGTTTTTTGGTCACAATTGATCGGCAGGGTTAGAGAACCGATGACGAGTTGTGAAGTGTTGTCTGCCGTGGTAACATGTGAAGAATGTTTTCCCATTTTAAAACCACAGTTTGTGAATAAGGTGTGGGCGTTGTCGCCCAGGCAGCTGACAGAGGCGCCGCTGTCTAGGAGACCTGAAAAAACCACGTTGTTTATGGAAAAATGCGCGAAGGGTCTACCGTCTATTGCCTGTTTGCAGCAAACTGTAGAGAGGGGTAAGGCCTGTTTAAAAAATTTGACGTGTTCCAACCACTCCGACCATTCCTTTGGCCTATGGGAGGGATGGCCCGGGGGGTTGGGGTCTAGTTTTTTGTCTTCCTGGCTGTCCAATTGGGAGGGGGTCTGGAGAAATCCATAGGGGGTTTGATGAATCTGAGATCCGGGATGGACGTTTCGGTATTGTCTTGGCGTGGTCTTTTGCCAAACTTCCTCCCTTCATCTCTTCTTGGAGAACGATCGACGGATCGCCTTTTGTTAGAGTGGGTGTCTTTGGAGGATAAAAGTTTTGCTTGTTTAAAGCAGGCGGCTTGGGAGTGACCAATCTTGTGGCAAAAGGAGCAGGATTTCTTCTCGTTGTGCTCCGGTTTTATGCCGGACGAAGTGCTTGGGCGAAAGTTTTCTTTGGGGAATCTTTCGTCTTTCTTCCGATCCTGGTATGCCTCTAGTAGCTGGCAGACATCTTTCAGTTGCTCCAGCGTGGCAATTTTCTGAGAAGTAATGATGTTTTCGTATCTGGGGAGAAGACCGTCGATTAAAACCGGGAGAAGTTCCGCTTCAGGGACAGGTTGGGTGAGCTTAATATTGATGGCCTCTGCCCTCTGTGTGAATCTAGCAACAGGCTCTCCGGAGTGCTGCTTGATAGCGAGTAGGGATAACCTGACTCTATGTTGGGCCTTTTTTTCTCCGAAACTGGATAAAAGTGCCACCTTGAGTTCCCTCCATGAGTTTGTTTTTCTCTTATGTATCCTGTGCCAGGTAAGCATTTCAGGAGCGATGAGGTCTATGAAGTTCCTGTGCAGAATACTTTCGGGGATTCCTCTGACTTGGGCTGTTTCTTCTATTCTGTTGATGAAATCCTCCACATCCGTGAGTCCGTTGTATTTCGTCTTCCAGGTTGTCAAATCATATATTTTCGTCTGTTCCTGGGCTTGTACCACCAAGGGTTTTGCTTCGGAGACTGTGAGGGAGGTAGAGATGATTTCTGAGGTGTCTTCCTGTTGAAACTGCAACTTCCTGATGTACTTTTTGTTGTAGAAAGAAGCATATTGAATAAGGCATTTTTTGGATTTATTCCTGGGAGAAATCTTTCTACTTCTCAGGGCCTGTAGTAGTTCTTCCTTTTTTGACGTAGAAATGTGGGGGATTATACCCAGCGTGACTTGAGGGACTTCCATAGTGTATAGGGTCGTGTCAGGGTGACCTTACGTTGGGAGAAAAACGAGAACTCGACTCTTTATCCGTAATTGGAAAGAAATTTTTGCCAGGGATTGACCACTGGGGACGTATATATATATTTTTTAAAAATGCTTCTGCGAAAAAACGCGTATTTGTAAGTGTTTGGGTTATTTGAAAATTTGGGCAGAGGTTTGCCTCTGGCCGCGTGCTTTTTAGGAAAAATCCAAGCGCTTTGGAAAAAAATTTCGAAAATTTAAAAAAATCGAAAAGAAGGAAAAATCGGAAAAATTTTCAGAGTCCGAAAACTGGAGAAAATTTGCGCAGCGATTTTCCTCTGGCAATGCGTTTTTAAGAAAAACTCCAAGCGTTTGGAAAAAAAAATATTTCGAAAATTAAAAAAATCGAAAAAAGGAAAAAATCGGAAAAATTTTCAGAGTCCGAAAACTGGAGAAAATTTGCGCAGCGATTTTCCTCTGGCAATGCGTTTTTAAGAAAAACTCCAAGCGTTTTTGGAAAAAAAAAAATATTTCGAAAATTAAAAAAATCGAAAAAAGGAAAAATCGGAAAAATTTTCAGAGTCCGAAAACTGGAGAAAATTTGCGCAGCGATTTTCCTCTGGCAATGCGTTTTTAAGAAAAACTCCAAGCGTTTGGAAAAAAATATTTCGAAAATTAAAAAAATCGAAAAAAGGAAAAAATCGGAAAAATTTTCAGAGTCCGAAAACTGGAGAAAATTTGCGCAGCGATTTTCCTCTGGCAATGCGTTTTTAAGAAAAACTCCAAGCGTTTGGAAAAAAATATTTCGAAAATTAAAAAAATCGAAAAAAGGAAAAAATCGGAAAAATTTTCAGAGTCCGAAAACTGGAGAAAATTTGCGCAGCGATTTTCCTCTGGCAATGCGTTTTTAAGAAAAACTCCAAGCGTTTGGAAAAAAATATTTCGAAAATTAAAAAAATCGAAAAAAGGAAAAAATCGGAAAAATTTTCAGAGTCCGAAAACTGGAGAAAATTTGCGCAGCGATTTTCCTCTGGCAATGCGTTTTTAAGAAAAACTCCAAGCGTTTGGAAAAAAAAATATTTCGAAAATTAAAAAAAATCGAAAAAAAAAAATTTTCACAAGTTTTCGTGGAAGTAATTTGTTTGAGAATTCAACAATATCTTGGGGGCATGGTTTCATTACGCGGCTTCCTATAGCCTGGCTTTAAACAGCACCAATTTTTGGTATTTACCCGCGAATTCCCTTCGTCTTTTCGACAAGATATTACCTTCATTGTCAATTGACAAGGTATTATAGTGTCAGATGTCAAGGAATCCACGTCAACGCGAATTTAGTATTTTTTGCAATATTCGAATGTGATTTTGGCATGGCATGGCATGATCCGGTTTCATCAGACGACAGAGTCAAAAATACTTAATTGTCAAATGACAGAAAGAATTTAAATCCACTTGTTCCCTAGGTGTCAGCAAGTGTCTCGTTTAAAGAAACGTACCAGCGAGCTGCAAACTAGTATATTATTAAAAATATTTAGCACTTTCGAGACCAAGCGGATGATTTGTTTATCATGTACATGATTTTAATTGTTGAATAAATTCTTCTTTAATTTGTGTTTATTTCCACTATTCACTTGTATTGAAAATAGCAATTTTAATCGGCCGACACTTTGTAATCACTGTATTATTCGCAGCGACAACTTCCTAGGTTGGGCACCTTGCGTTGGAATACCGGTAATATTTTGTCGAGTGACGAGTCACAAATGATAAAATCGCGTCCGTAATAATTTAAATTGTGATTCGAAATTATGTTCGCGCCGAGATTCCTGTTGGAAGTGCTAGACAATTGGGAATAAACAATACATCATAATAACATTTCAGAGTTTACAATTGTTGCTTGGGAACGAGGCCGTGGTAGAACAGAAAAAATTTAAATGGCCCCACGTTTAGCGCCAGTGTTGGCGTCCAGCGTGCGTGCTGACGCTAACGGCAGGGTTGGAGAAAGCTCTCACATATTTAATACAATTAGCTGCTGTATCTGCCCCAAATAATAACTAGCTCAAGATTTGGTACAAGCAGGATTCCTCGTAAACTCAGGGCTAGTGCTTGTGGTTCGGAACTTCACGTTTCTCCATTGTCCCAGGGCCTCCCTCGTCAAGCAAAACACGGTAGGTTATCACATAAACAGTTTATTCAATTCTAGGAGACACAATAATACATAAGGAACGATCCTAGCTGAAAGTTAGTTTGAATGTCCGTCTCTCTTCTCTATCACGCGTGGCTAGGGTTAATACATTTAATTGCACACAAAGGATAACATGGTAATTGACTCACGTTTGGTCTTGGGCCAACAGCGGCTTCACGCGCTTGATTCTGTCAAGCTACGCAGCGTCCATCGGAGACCGGAAGCGCACACGGCGGAACTGAACTGGTGTCGCCCATGTTCGGGCGGTACGTGGGCCCTGTAAGCCGGCTCGCTGGAGACTGCGGCTGCCGCGAGAGTTCGGTCTAGCGGCGGCTCGGATTTGTCGCTCGCGGGAAGGGGTAGAGTGCGCGCGCCTCTCTATATTGGCGGTTTATTTGTAACGTAACAAATCGTACAAGATTCTTTCCTTTTTTAACTTTTATTTTATTGACATTATAAAATTTATTCCCATCCAGGTTTATTTCTTCTCTATTCTGCTTCGAAATAAATTATGAGTAAATAAATATCGCCTTCGAGAATCAAAGGACTTTTCTGTCGGAAAAACCTCGTAGGAATTTCGTCACAGCTAATATGAATTCATTGCGCGAAGAGCGCAATTTATAACATTTTATTATCTCTGCTATAAACCACAGAATGCGGTAAAAGCCGGTATGTATTTAAACATTTTGAGAAAGGGTTGTTTGAATTAAACCATTGAGGGTATATCATTTGTGTGACTGATCTTGCTTTATTCGTAGGATATTGGTATATGGGTCGTTCTTTTTAACCTACAAAAAGGTGTCTCCACCAGTTAGTGGAGAAAAATTCAACAGAATTACCAATATTCTTATTTTGTAATTACTTTAAAATCTACTGTACTAAAGACGTAACGACTGTGTGCGTTTAAAAAAAATGATTATATTTTTGTAGTAAAAATTGCGTTACAGAGTTGTTACTCCTCGTGATAGAAGTGTATTCCACAAATCATAGTTGTCTTCTGCCACCTCGACTTGCGTAATGCGTATATTCTATAATGTTACAAAAATATGATATAACGACATAAAACATAGAACTATTTTCAAACTCCAAAAGGTGTAACCTATTAAGTAACAGCGATTTTTATTTTTAATGATGTTTAATAAAACATTTAAAAAAATATCAAAAACTTGTCTCCCACAACTTTTATGTCGTCCGTTAATTCTGTCACGTGGGTTGTAATTCGAAATAGGTATACACGCAGCATGTGTTTGTCGTCCCTAATAGGCATTTTAGGCATCCTTCCCCCCTTGCTACAATTTCCCCTCAGAGAGAATTTATTTACAGTAAAAACAAAATGTGACAGAGTGGTGGAAATGTGACAGAGTTGTAAAAGTTATGTTGGTTAAAAAGAAGAACAACCCACATAGCGTAAGACGTACGTGAAAACAGACTTTTTTAAATGGCGTGACTAAAACTTCCGATGAAACCTTAAGACTTATAACGACCGAACAACTGCGGTGGAAAACTCGCTACTACGACCTTTGAAAACGGATCTCACGGAAACTGCTTGCGTGTGAGCACTAATGCTCAAAGCAAGATAAACTATATATATGAAGAATGAAATAAAACTAAAATTAATTATAATAGAAGCGTTTTAGTTGAAATTACATATGGTTACGTATAATTTGTGCAATTACTTAAAATCCGCCATATTTGAGACCGCAAAAAAATAGTGCTATCAGGAAGTTAGAAGAAATTTGTAACTCTACACAGGACACCTTGAGGGAAATCAAGGCATAAACTAGAATCATTACATCAAATCATCACAAACGTGAATGGAAGATACTAATATTTCTCTCTTAAGAGAAGATGTCTACGGATCGAATTACTGCTAAAAACGGCTTTATCTTTTGGTCTTAACTATACCTGCGCTGCTTGTAATTTATTTTCCACCCTTCTCTTTCCTATTTTTATTTGATTCAGCCACACAATATTTTCAAATTAGGGGGTAATAAAGTCCTTATCCTATTTTCTGGTTCCTATAATGGTTTTTCTCCAATATTGGGATATAGGTGTAGTAAAAATGTTCATAAAGATTTTATGATAGTACCGTCTTTCTGTTATTTAGTTAAATTAAGAAAAAAGCACTTAATATGGATTATTCATTATTAAATCATAACTCGTTCGCTCATTCCCATAAACTAATCACGTGTTACAAAAATAGAAGTGACAGCGAAGATCTCAGACGAAATGAATGAAACAATGAAATGATGAATGTCTACGTTCGAAGAACTGTTATTTTCCTGTAGTCATTACGTAACACACGAAATCTAATCCTCATAAATATATATCTTTATCAATAAAATGTATTTGTAACAGGTCTTACATAATTTAAGTTACTTTTATTAGCTGTGAGAAACAAATCGTTTAATAAAAGTATAAACTAAAATATTTGTGTATATTTTACTGTAGTAATAATAATAATAAAGGCACAGTAAACTTTGATACGACGTTTACCTAGTATCAAATGAGTTCTAGTATAATATTAACTATTGTTACTAACTAACAGAGAGGATAGATCGCCACAAAACTCTTTCTTGGCACAAACTCGACACAAAACTACTCTTACCTTACTGATAGTTTTGACATGAGTCATTATTTGGGGGTGTTTAAGTAAGTATTTGATTCACTTGATTGTGCCATGTCTTCGAATTCTTCTACTATTACTTCCTCGTCAAGTATTCTCCTTGCACTCATTTCTTAATCTATCATATCCACTTATCCATACTGTTCCTTTCGTAATCTTGTTTAAAATACTTCCATCATATTTTTGACGTGATAACGTCTTATAAATCGATGAATGCCGGCTGCACTAAACGAAAAAGCATGACTCATTGTCATGTTCCGCCTGACCCGAGCGTGCAAGCGAGAGCGCGGAACAATCGTTCGGCCTAAGCGTTCGGCTTGTGACGCATCTATCGCTCTTCCACTGCATCGTTATTATACGACGTTATCACGTAAAATTATCATCTGTAAACCGACTTTACAGACAAACAATTTTTGCACTCTTTCCGGTATACTTTACACTACACAGGACTTTAATAAAAACTTGTAACATTTACACCTACATAAGAGTCTTAAAATTTCATGGTAGTTTTTTCTAGTTATCTCATGGTTGCTTGGGGGGGTCGATATCACAGCTTTGACGACGCCACTTCTCGACAATTTTTGGGAGATGTTTTGTACGTGGTTGTGCTAGGAGACAGAACTGACAATGTCCAATAGTTTAGGGGCAGGTGCGAAGTCCCCCTTTTAAAATACGGGTACAAGCTTTTGGTACCTTCATTACAGATGTGTTCCCAACAATAGGTAGGTAGCGGTCACTACTCATATTACATCTGTTGGGATTTGATAACCGCAATTTTATGATTGGTTGCACTTCTAAATATTGTACGTTTGTGTTTAAATTAAATCAATTAATGTTGACTTAAGCTTTGAAATAGTAATTGTTATGTAGATTGAGAAAATATGGAAACAATAATATTTAAGTAAGCTGTTGTGGAATGTTATTGTGAACCTATATTTAAAGACAAAATTCTAAAAAATACCGTGTTGTAAAACCAATTGCAAATAAACAAAAGAATCATGTGTGCAGTCCACGCGGTAGAGGGGAAACCTTCAGTAACCTTCAGTAACTTCGAGAGAATGATACGAATGCAGAGTATCAGAAGTAGAATAATTGTGGGGTTTATTTATTTTAATATTGTTACCAATTTAAAAAATTATTTTACGAAACACCGCACAAAGAGGACGCCGATTAGTCTACCTCATTATCTTGCAGGCTAAATTCTATAGATGTAAGTAATTGTCTCTTTTTAGTGTCGCTCGTTTCCATTACATCGAGTTTCAAATCACAACGGTGCTAAAAAAAATTTCACTTAAAAAAAATTGTTATTTTGAAAATTACTTTTTACAATAATTCATGTGGTTGCTTTGTGTTTAGCAATATGGTTCTAGAGTGTCTCAAGTCTTGTTTTTTCGGCAAATATTTTGATATTTTATATCTACAACCTCTCAAGATATAAATTATGTTGGAAACGTGTTGAAAATAGTTGCATCGACTTAAAATTCTAGACAGAGGAGAAACTCGGTTTTCCTGCTCTGTAATTGAAGATTCGTTAAACTTTCAAAGTAGACCGTAAAAGAAAAGACTGCGGTGTTGAATATAAAAATAAGGCACAGGGCTTACAAATAAAGTAAAGAATTCTTATATTACGCTTCGATGAAAGTTTCACTGGCAAAATTGTGTCAACCATCTTTAAACTAAAAAATATATTATAATATTATAATGGAAAAAGTATTCGTAACTGTTAAAGAGTTGCTGTGGATTATAAATTCCAGACAGAAGAGAAACTCTGATATTTCCTCCCTTGTATGGAAGATTCGTTAAAATTTTAAAGCAGAACGTCAAAGAAAGTACTACGGCGTTGAATATAAAAAAGTATAGGTATAAAAGCTTATGAAGGTCGGACTGTTTTACAGAATTTTTTTTTGTTGAATTCTGTGATGGTTCTATTGAAGTTCTGTTATTATTTCACAATGCTTGAATAAAATAATAGAACTTAAATAGTTCTTTCTTTTACCGAATTTGAATAATAACGTCCGAAGTAAATACTTATTACAAGCTCTCGTGAAACTTTCAAAATGATTAATTTTTTGGATGTCATTCGTTATCGTGGTAAAATTAATTAATTAGATGAAATTTTCCCAAATTCCAATCTTAAATAAATTGTTTTTTTTTTTAGTAAAAAAACCTGAATTTTAGATTGTAGCAACTCTCGCAAATGGAAGTAAATAACGAAAAAAATGAATTCGTTTTCATTCCGAGAGCAACCCCATTGAGAGATTTAGCTTCGCAAGCAGCGTGCGTGATTTCCTACCCCCTTCCCCTATCCTTTAGGCCGCAGCGCGATTCATATTCCCGCTCTGCAAACAACTCTGGGTGTCCTTGAAACACTACAGACACAGGGACACAATTGCGCGGGATGAAAGGAAGAAGAGCTTTGAACCAAACATGTTATCATTTCATTTCAAACTCAAATTAAAAAGTTGATTATGATCGTTAAGAGTGTGGAATTTGTTGAATGTTTAATAATCTTGCAGAAAATTGTGGTAACTTAAAAAAAGAACGCAAAAAATGTGACAACTTTAAAAATATAAGGTAAGTTAATTTTTCTGATAACTGGGTGGGTAGCCTTGTTTCAGAGCTTTGAAATGCGCTTCTTTAATTACAGATATCGTCTGTAAAATAGTTATGTAATAAAATCGCTTAAAATCGTGTTTAGAAAATGTATGTTTTTATGATTTTTCAATGATTTTAGTTTTGAGAGCGTGTGTCATTCATGAATTACCTGGTCTTCCAGCGCGGATTAGTGTGTCGCTGCGAGAGCAAAGCGATTGGCACCTTGAGGTATTGTAGTGCGGTAGTATGGTAGTACGAGCGGGTCGAGCACTGGCGCGTCGCGACGCCGTGGCGGTAGGGGACGCACGTCCGTCGGGTACGCGGTGCCGAGCCGCACTGCGAAGCGCAGCCTCTATACGAGCCTGGCAGTGGCGGTGGTGGCGGTGATCCGCGGCGCCCAGGCTGCGACGCCCGCTTTCGGCTTGCGGGGGAACTATTTTCCTAAACGCACTATTTTGTTTGGTTTTATGCGTTGCGAAAAACGATAAAAACAGCACAAGGACCACGAAAATATAAAAAAATCATATTTTTATTACAATTGAAAAGCCCAAACTATATGTTGAAAGGTACGTAGTCCATTTCCCAAAGACTCTGAAAGAAAGAAATTTTTATTGATTTTGCATTATTTATAAGATTTTGTAATTTTTTAAATTACAAAACAATTAAAAAACACAAAATTTGAATAATTTTCTTGATGTATTAAATGTACTTGCCGTGTACCTGGATAAATGGGAACGCAACGCTAAACAGTTAATTGTATTTTGATGTTTAATTTATAAGGATTATGAAATTTAAAAATAGTTTCCCGGAAATTCAAAATTTCTGGGTAAATTTTTGTTGCGTTTGTCGCTAATTGTATGCTTTTTTATTTTTTATAAAAATCTGGTAAAATTGCTTGAACCATGTAAAGTGATGTTTATTTTGTTGAAGCCGAACAATAAAACTCTGATTAATGTAATAATATTTGTATTTTCCTTAAAAATCGCTGTTTGAAGATTATCGCTCGTTTAAGTTCGGTAAAATTTACCCTGAACCTGGGAATATCCCTCGATCGGCGATCGTTGCCATAACCTTCGGCCGCACCGCGCCGCGGTTCCCGCAGTAGAGCCTCCGAGTAAAAGTGGCCGCCCACCAGCCAGGGGTGCCGCGAGCGCTCCTAGACGCGGGCCTACCCCGCTGCGAGCCCCGCCGAGCGACCCACCGCGCTGTGTGCTCGCGCGCTGCTATCGACCGCCCGCCCGAGGACCGAACGACGATGGCACTTTCCTGCGGATATATTTTGGCGGGTTCGAATCGTAAACTTTCCCGCGCGCTTTCCACAGTGCGCGCGCACGCTTTTGTTTTACCGAGGAACCGAGAAGAACATGCGCAAATTTACGTGTTAGTGTTAACAATTATTAAAGTTATAAAATTGCCATTGGGATGTACATAAGTATTAACACTCCAATTATAAATGTTCACAGCATGCGTAATCAATGTTTAGTTGTTACTACAAAATGAAATATAAAACATAGTAGTGTCAAATATATAACATAACCTGCAGAGAAAGAAAATAGAGATAATAAAAATAAAATGATAATAGAGCAATCACATAATTGCTCACCATGACATATCATGGTAGAAGATTGTTAATTTGTTTTTTGAAATATGTGAGACTGTTTGCTTAGATATCTACATGGTTACATTCAATGGTATTATATAGACGACACAATCGAGTCAGTGGATTGAAGTATGCAACACATTACATTATTTATATATTATTATTCAATTTGGGAGGAAGAACATAGGTACCACTACCCCAAGAACCATTTATTGGATAACCAACATCTCCGTCATAGGTTACTCCAAGTGATTCGCTTTTTTCGTGACTTTGCATGGGTGTGTGGATTCATGTGTTCAGATCTTAGCGGCGGTCGCGTCTGCCCACCAGTTGCGTGGCGGGCCGTCTTGCACCGCAGCAAAAGGGATGGATTCATACGTCACTCCTGGGTACATTGACCCCTAGACCTCACACCTTTTTAATGCGTAAACTTCTTTAGCAATGTTGTGATTTGAAACTCGAAGAAACGGAAACGAGTAACAATAAAAGAGATAACATATAAATTTATAGGATTTAGCCAGCGATAGAACGAGATATACCAATCGGTATCCTCTTTATGCGGTGCTTCGAAGCCTAAAGGCCTCCCTTTTGCGCGGCGCTTCGCAGAATAAAATGTAAAAAATATTTTTTAAATTGGTAACAATATTATGATAAATAGACTGCACAATTATCCTACTTCTGATGCTCTGCATTCATCTCATTCTCTCGAATTTTAGTTTTCTAAATGTTTCACTTCTACCCCTAGACTGTACATCTGATGTTTCTGCCTCCCGAAAAATACAATGGTCTAAATGAGAGGTCTGGGTTCGAGTCTCAGTTGCGACCATTGTCTTTTTCTATTTTTCTGTGTCTTGTCCTCTTTCATATTTTTGTTTAGATTATTATTGTTATCTTCTTCTTCAATGATATTTTACATTGATGGAAATAACCTTCAAAAGTTATAAAAAGAGAGTTTTTCTTTAAAAAATTGAATATTCATTTAGACTTTTATAAAGTCAATAGTTCCATATGAATAAATTCGGATATACATATTTATCCGAGACGCTAGTCAGGTGACAAACCAATTCTTAGAATGATTATTTCCAATGAAAAGAGTAGTTGCCCATAATATGGAAAAAAAGAATTAGTTGAAGATAATATTGTTAATTCTAAAATTTGAAATACGAGATTGACAAATGTGACGGTTTGACACAAGGTGGCAATAGTGAAATTGGTTAACGCGCACGTCCGGTTAGACGAGAGATCTGGGTTCGAGTTCCAGTTGCGACCATTGTCTTTTTATATTTTACTGTGTCTTGTTCTCTTTCGTATTTTCGTTTAGATTATTAGTGTTATCTTCTTCAATGAAAATAAGTTGCTGGAATAAAATTAAATTATAATTATTATAATTTTCGTAAAGTTAAAGTTTCGGATTATATTATTATTTTAATAATAATATAATCCGAAAATATTTGTAATGAAGTTTTTTTCTGGAAGTTCAGGATCAACGCAACTCTTTCAGTCGGCAAAGTCGTAATACGTACACCAGGTTCATGAACCAAAAATGTGCACGATGCATTTTGTATCGTTTGAATACGTCAGACGCAGATATTTTTTTACAACAGGATATTTGAGCTGAGGCAAAGTTGAGTCAGCCAGTTGCTCTAAGCTGAATATTTTTCGTAAAACTTCTTTTGCAGAAAATGTTTTGAAATATTATTCTGTCAACGAAACCCTTTTCTGCTTATGATGGTGTGTTTTACAAAAGAATGAAAATATGAGTTGTTCGACGCTATGAAACCCCCTTGTTAGTCCGCCTAATGTTTAGATTTAAAGATTAAAAAAACTCTTTTTGTGAAAGCACTGTAAAATAAACATTATACTTTTTTTAAATTTTTTTTTTAATTTATCTTTTAGGAATGTAATGTCATAAATTTAAAACGGTTACGGACACTTTTACTTTTGCTAAGTCATCTAACGCAGTGAACCACTTGGGATGACCTGTGGTAGGAGTGTTGGTTATCCAATAAAAGGTTCCCGGGGAGGCGACCCGAGAACCCGTCATATTGGGAAGAAAATTGCGATAGGTAGGTACTAATTTATCAATTTTTTGAATTTATCGAAGAAAAAAATATCTTCTTCGTTAATTGAAATGCATCGTTGCCAACCTGAATCCGTCAGAACCGTAATTTGTTTAGTTTTGGACTCAGAGATATCTAATGTGATACTCGGCGTGGGCAAAAGCTCATTCCAGGGTGGAAAATAGTCACAGAATCGCTAAAATGAAAAGTTTGATAAAAAACATCATTGTGGATAAATGTGCCTTGCCTTGCCTGGAAATCATAGGACGCCCTTTAAAAAGTGGCAGAGCACAAATGCTTGCATGTGTGTTCATACTCTATGCTGTCTATGTATGCGTTTATGTGACGTCACGAGGGGGTCATCGCCGACGGCGTCGGAAAAAAGCTTTAGTCTCTGGTTATTAAATTTATTTTCATGTAAGTAGAGTTGAAATTTCTTTTGGGTGAGATTTTTAAAGTTTATCAGAGGTAATAATTTAATGAGAGCAATTTGAATAAATTATAATATGTCTTTGACAGGTTCAAGTCTATGAAGGTGCTCTGCTAGCTAGGGCATACACCGTTGCATTTCAAGAAACATTTTTCGTTTGTGTTTATGGAGATATCAAATTTTGTTCGGTTATTCGAAACCGACGATCTTTTATCAACTGTCAAAAAAGATAATTTCCGTTTAAATAAAGTACATTGCTGAAACTCACATATTTTGCATTTGAAAATAATTGATAACTATGAATCACCAAAGTTTTATAAATAATTTGTCATCCGACACATAGATACTAACATGAAATCCCAATTATTAATCATTCGATCAAAGTCTCCCGTGTATAGCACCCGAAATAACAATAATATCGACATGTCTCTCAAAAAACACAATAAAGTAGTCTTTTTTTATTTAGTCTAAAGTAAATCAATTTTATTACAATAATTCATATTATTAAAATTAAGTTTAAAAGTGGAAGCAATTTCTAGTGTACCTATTCAATACCGGTGAAGCATTCGGTTCACTGCGCCATTTCTATAAAGCTACCTATTCAAATAAAATCAATGGATTTCCGTAGTAATTGCTTATCTAATACAATGTGTTGATCTATTTTAAATAAAGCTCACTCGAAGTGGAATAATGCAAAGTTGCGCTCAACGATGTTTTATTGCTATCGTTCTTATATATTAAAGTATATTATTATATTATAGTATATTATAGTATAAACGTAATAGGTTAGTACACGGTCCGGAATGAAGGGATTTAGTCTTTCTAGATCTAGAACGATACAACTTACATACATATTTCTTCTTTATAACCAACCGCCAAAACGAGACCATAATATATATCATATGACGTAAATATACCTACTTCTTACATTATTGATCATTGGGGAAAATATATTACATTACATTATTAAAGTTATGTATAATAGAAATAAAACATTTGCGACCGAGTTATTATACAAAGAAACTAAAATATTTCATATCTGAAAATTATTCACACTGCAAAAAATGAATTATGCAAGTGTTTAAAAACAAAAATTATTTCGAAATAAATTAAAATAGAATAAGCAAAATGACTAATGATGTATTTTACACCTTGTACAAAATTAATTCAAACACATAGCAGTTTTATTGGTTGTCTAACATTTAATCTTCTACCTCAGCAAATTCAAATGACAAATAAAATATCAAATACATAAAAGAATTAAAATTATGGCTGAATGATCCCGGCGTTTAAACGCTTTTCCTATGAAATATTTGTTAACCTTCTTGTTTCACTTTTTACTTATTCAATTTTGTATTTTGTTGTTTTGTTTTATTTTATTTAAAAAGCATTTTTCATTTAAATTTCTTTGCTTTTTTTTATATTATTAACAAGCAATGCTTTTAGTACGTTAGTTTAATATTACATTTGTTTTATAATTTATTCTACGTTAATTTTTTTAGTGTATGCTCTCATTTTGTAAAATTATTAGCAAAAAGATAAAATAATTGAAAATTTAACCTCGAAAAATAAATAAAATAGTTTTCTCTTGATTTTTCAAAAAAATAATTAACAATATAAACGCCACGGTGAATGTAGTAGATTATTTCCCAAGAATGTACTTAAAACGAATTTATGTTATTCCGTTTAATAAATTATTTACTATTTATACAAAAAAAACATTTATAGCAGTGCTCGAAACACGTGAGATAAAATAAGCACCAACATAGGTACAGGAAACATCACCTGCCACACTTAGTCCAACACCCGCGATACGCTCACAATAACTAGAAAAATGCAGTGAAAATATCTCCCGTGGCACTTAAACCTTCACCATAAGACACTAAAATATCCTTAGGTTACACTCACCATAAGTTTTGATACACAACAGCTACACAAAATTTCACCTGCGGCACAGCGATTGCCGAATATTCAGTCTATTTCACTTTTGCGACGTACCTTAATAACGTTAGGCATCTGAAGCGAAACAGAGGCCTTCCAATATTATATACAAAACACAAATTGATTCAATGCCGATAGAATAATTCACTAGTGCGGTTTCTTCTAGGGGTGAGCAAAATAACGTGAAACTGTTTTTTCGTAACGGTTGCGAAACGGTTGCACCAGTTTCGCGGATTTTGGGATATCCGATAAAATAAAGTAAACTACATTGAGTATAGGTAACCCAGCCCCGGGAACCAATAATTAATTAACACCTACGTTATAGGTCAACCCAAGTGGTTCGCTGCGTTTCGTGACTTAGCAGAGATGCCCGAGGGGTGAGGTTTGTCCAGGACATGGCGGCGGAAACAAGACCCAACTTCTCCATCTAGATTCTCTCGACCTCGCCTTCCATGCAGCACGGAGGGAGGGATTTATTCATTCGTCACTCCTAAATACATTCCTACTCACCCTTAATAACTTTTCATTTCCTGATCTTCCTCTCGTTTCTTTTCTTAAAAAGTCCTTTTACAAAGCATCCCCAAAGGTGACGTTAGCCTTGAGAGAAATTATTTTTCTTTACCTTCGGTATGGAGTTAATATAAAACAATGTTTCAGTTTCATAATGAATTTAATTAGGCTCATTAAACTTTTTAAACGCAAAAATTGTAATTAATGAAAATATATTTTAGGAACATTACGTAAGGATTTTTGAAGTGAAACTTCTTAAGCCCCGTTAGTGATTTGAAATTCAGATGAAACGGAAGTGCGTTACTAAAATTTATTATTTGACGGGTCGTCCGTTCTAATATAATGCGGTAAATTCGAGCCTCCCATAGCGTAGCGGGTAAGGCGCCTCACAAATCGCGGCCAGAGAGACAGACATCCAGCGAGCGGAGGTTCGAATCCTACGAAATCTAAAAAAAATAAACTTTTTTATTTTTGTGAAATTAATATCTAATCTTCAAACCTTAAAACAAACAGGCAAAAGAAAAGAAAACTACTTTCTAGTTTCACTTCTACCGCGTGTGAATTGCACATTCTAATTTTTTTTTCTTATTTATTATTTCTAAACAGTTTCAGATACCATGAAGAAACCGAAACGGTCTCAGTTATTTTTAAAATTACAGCCAAACGCCCAACTCTAGTTAATTCGCAAATTTTAAATATCGACCGGTGTACGTGAACTTTGAAGTAACATTCTAGAATTAGGGTTGCTTACAAAAAACTGGTGTATTTGAATCCGTGTTATGTAACCAGATATAAAGGGCAAGGTATTTTCAAACCTTCCTCTTTCTCGTCTCCTTCTTATCCAGGCTCCTTTCAACTTCTTTACATACCCCAAATGGGAATGTGGGGTATGTAAAGAACACTACTTACTTTACATACCCCACTGTTGGGAATGCCACAGTCCCAGTGTCTCCGTTTGGTAGTTTAAAAAAAAAAGGAGGAAAAAAAGTATAATCGACACTAACTTAAAAATGAAAAAATTGGTTTTATGTAAAGTCGGTTTACGGACGATAATTTTACGTGAAAACGTCATAAGAAAACTTTTACACAGAATTTTACACTCACAAGCCGAACGCTTAAGCCGATCGTGCCTCTCTTTCGCTTGTTCCGCGCTCTCGCCGAATGCTTAGGCCGATCGTGCCTCTCTATCGCTTGTTCCGCAATCTCGCTTGCACGCTCGGCTCAGGCGGAACGTGACAATGAGACATACTTTTTCGTGAGTGCTGCCGGCGTTCAACAAAAAACATTTCTGCTGCCTAAAAATTTTGTTCGTTTGGGCAGAAAAACCTTTTTAATGACCAATGCGAACAATTAAATTTGGAACAAAATTTACTGTTATTTTTATTGCACGGTTTAACGTGTTTTACTTCCACCTTATGTCAAACGTATATACGTTATTTAGAAATAGTTTGTAATCTATGGCCTCCACCTTTCACTATTCATCTACGTGGTTTGCTGGTTTTGAAAACAGAACGTGTCCTGAAAGGATTCAGTGCAAGTTATGCTGCGTAGTGTTCAAAGCTCTCAATGAAATGGCTTCTCCCTTTGGATCTGAAGTATGCATCCCAGAAAATATCCCTCTTAGATCAGCGACATCATCTGCAAACGGAAGGTTGAAGGAACCTAAGAAAAATCGGAATACTAAGTTTGGTGATCGTGCATTTGGAGTATCCGGCCCTGAGGCTTGGAACAAATATCCTATGAAATTGAAATGCATATGCATAACCAGCCCAACGAAATTTAGATCCAAACTAAAAACTCACTTTTTAGATACCCATTACCAAAAATTCGTCATTCTATTTTTACTTTGATATTTCTTTCCCATAATTGTTGATGCCTAAAATACTCATTGTAGGAATAGCAAAAAAAACTTTAAATATATTTATTTATTTTTGCGATCCCCTGCAACTACTCATGATAATATTAAACTACTATTGGTCTACCTGCCAATCAGCAATGTAAGTGGGAACCTCACACCTCAATCTGTTTAATGTTGAGCGATGAATCATCTTAATGCGGTAAAGATCATCATCAATTTTATTAATTCATTTAAGATTTCTATACTGTCCTATAATTCAGCTAACCCATTAAGATCATTTTTGCTCTTGTGTTAAAAAATTGTAATAATATATACGTATAGAATATAATATTTTATATGTATAAAATATTATAACTTACCTATTTTACGTGTTTTTGTACTCGTACATATATACACGGAGTTTGTTTGTGGTTTGGTTTTTAATGTTATCCTGGCATAACCCTAATAGGTATTTTTAAATGTAAGTACATATTTCAGTTGTAAATCTCTAACTTTAAGTCACAGTTTTAAATATGTATGCGATTAAGTCACTCCTTTTAAGTCATAATGTAAGTCTTAGAAGTAAGTCACTAGTTGTAATTATAAATCTAAGTTGTAAGTCAGTTATATTAATTCATATATAATATATATTTATTTTTACAACGTCCTTGAGGTGATTTTTCATGAAAATAAATAAATAAATCAGCCAAATATTATTATTTTTATGTCTTAGAAATACTATAATTTTAATTTTAGTAGAGGTTCATAGGTAATTGCTGTAAAGATAAACTACAAGAAAAGCATTTGGTTGTTAATTACAAATATGTCGCTCTAACCAACACTTTCCTTAATAATAAGCTAAACATCGAATTCTAATGGATTATTCTTAATTTTTAATTCTTCCAATGAAGACTGGCTAGATGTATTACATGGCGGATATTTATTTATTACAATTTGTACCTAATCTTCTCTATCAAATATGCCTATCAAATACTTTAGGTAAACAATATAATGCATATTTATTAACTTCTACTCTTTTAAAAATACATGTTAAAATTTTTATTACCTGCATACCTATGAAGGCAAGACTGTAGATCGTAAAAAATTTGTACATTTTAATTTTTTTTTTTATATGTTTAATAATTTTATTATTCAATTTATAAAAACAGTTTATTAACTCCTTAAGTCTTAAAAACTCAAAAAGTAAAGTAACCAAACTAATGGCATTTATTAACTCTCGTGTGACGAATACAACGCTGTTTATGTTGGACAAACTGGCCGGTCCTTTAGATTCGAAGAACACATACCATTGTTTAAAAATAATAATAAAATACAGCTAAAGTTTGCCAAACATAACCTAGATAAAAATCACTCACTTAGTGATGATAATAAGCAAACTCCTTTCCGTATAAAAAATAAAGGACGCAATCTCAATCGTTTAGATCAGTTGGAAATAAACAAAAATTCTAATAATCACAAAGCTATTTTGATAAATGAACAAAAAAATATAATTCGCTCACCGCTCTTAAATAATATGTTCATGAAAATTTCAAAAACATACTTAATTATGCTAGAAAATAAACCCATACGTCATAATTTGGGAACAAGTCACTTATGTCAATAAGTCAATAATGATTGAAATACATAACGACCCTCAGTCAAATTTAAACAATGTGGTAATTGGGGACACTTTAATAGGATAATCAATTCATATATATAAATACATCGTTTGTAAGTGGTATAACGACAGTTTTATAATGCCCTCAGAAGGCGAAACAGCTAACACGCGTAGAATAATGTATAGAACTTGTTTATAAATAAACTGTTTTTATAAATTGAATAATAATTATTATTGAATATATAAACAGAAATAAAAATTAAAATGGAGTTCTACAAATCAAGAGGAATATAAACGCTAGAAATATTTCGATTCTCGCGCCTTCAAAATTTGAAATCGAGCATCGTGTTTAAACGAGGCAAGTAAGCGAAAAAGTTGCTTTTATTTATTTTTTGCATGATTTTATGAGAATGAAAAAAACTTAGAACATACAAAACCTCAAAAATTGTCTTAGCCATAAAGGGGTATTTTTTAAAAATTGTTTCTTATATTAACTTCATAATTTAGTCATGAAAAAACATTTTTTTAGTGGTTTACGCTTATATTTTTTGTTGCGTAAATTTTATTTTAATTCCAATACATAGAAAAGCTAGTAAAAGCTTCAGTTTATCCGTAGCATATTTTTTGATATTCATTTTGTAAACCGATTCGTCGTAAAGATTAATCTAAATAGAATTTCACATATAACTTGATAACAATAAATAAATTGGTACATATTGCATATATTGCAATTGTGAAGAATAATATGACGTATTCAGGAAATGGTGTCAAACCCTCGATTGAAAGAAGGGAAATGAAGCAATATGAAAACAGCAATCGAAAAATCATCTCTTGGTTTGACTTTCCTCGCTATTGAAAAGCAAGGGGCAGATTCTGAACTGCTCCGCGCACTGAGAAAATAAAACCTAAACGGGAACTGTGACACGGAAAATGTGCTCTATTTCACCGCGGGCGTCGGGTCGGTCGTCGCTCAGTTCATATATACCTACTAGTATGGGCTGATACCTTTTAAAACCTAACGGAATAGAAAAATGCGCATTTAAGACATTTTAACGTAACGTTAGTTTTTTGTCTTTGAATGTTAAAATAATAGTTGAATATTTTTGAAAATTTGAATTTATACGAATTCCGGAGGCGGATACGGATACCGCCGCCCGGGAATCATTTACTCATTGTATTATGATAGTGGGCTAAAGTACGTCCAGGTCTTGGCCGTGGATGCGTCTGCCCTTCAGCTGCGTGGCGGGCCGGATCGAAGGATTCTGGTTCAGTCCTTTTTTTTCCTTCCTTAAAAAGATTTTAAGTCAAGTCGATTTTAATAAAAATTCGTACACTGTTTTTTTTTTATATTTGAGATATACATTATATTATTATTCTTTGTTTACACTCATTTTCTCATTTTAGACCTTTCTCTATTTTTTTAAATGTGTATCTACTAAATAGTTCTTTTAGTACGATTAAAATATTCACATTAAATTACTACAACCACTGCTATAAAAAAAATTAGGGTGTGCAGTTCGCACGCGGTTGAGTGTGGGGAGGCTACGAAGTACCGCACAAATAGAAGACCAAATATACTATCTCATTCTCTTGCAGACTAAATCCCATAGATGTAAGTGTTTGTCTCTTAGATGTAAGTGTGTCTATTTCTCCTTTCATCATATCTTAACGAAGCTAAAGAAGTGTTAAAAAAATTATGCACAAAATTATGTGACATTAATATGGTGTAACAGCACCTACCCGAAAGATTTTAACTTGACAGAGTACGACGCTTCAAAGGTACTGTACGTAGGTAAGGTTTCAATCCATCTTATTCTCTCGCAGGCATTTAATAGATATACGTGATTGCCTCTTTTTAGCGTCGCTCAAAGCTCGTTTTATCGAGTTTTTCGAAGTTTTCACTTCAATAAAATATCATCGCACATCAAATTAACATCAAAATTGGAACTCCATATAGGTTCAGGAATTGCTGCTTAAAATCGTTCGTGTACATGCTGTTATACCCTTACAAACTTGTAGATACCCACTATTCTATTTCTCAAGCGGAATTCACTGGCTCATAATTTACCCTAAACAAATTGGAATACCGAACATTATAGAGTCAAGTAGTGGACTTTCCGGAGCACTTATTCCCATAATGTATAAAATATAACATGGTTTTAAATAGGGTTGCGTATCCCCGGAGCAATAACCCAAGCTAAGAACTGTAACGATTTAATTCCGTTGAAATCAGCGCCGCTAGCTCAAAATTTCGGCTTCGTTTGCCTTTAAATAATAAATTGGAATGCACTTGAAATAGAAAGATAAAACGGATTTAACAGAAAGTAATATTCGTTTTCCGGGTACCAATCTCAAATTACATGAAATTATTTGTTACGTGGTTTAATCAATTTCAGGGTGACTTGTACTTGCAAAGATAAATAAATCTAGAAGTTTAAATGAAATGAAATTGGTCTTTCGAAGATCGAGACATTCAGATAAATTGAAATATGTACCTAAAGCTGTGTTTTAAACAATATACCCAAATGACCACGGGTTATAAAATAAATAAAAAATCAGAGTTTGCAATTCGCATGCGTTAAAAGTGAAACTTTCAGAAAACTTAGTAGACAAAAGTGGGGAGACTACGAAGCATTTTTTTATCAATGTAATGGATAATTTTTTCCATATTTTTGTCGTCGAATTCTGTGGTGCACCTTTTCCTGTATATTTCGTCATCTTTGTTTTCTTCCTCGGAGTCGCTAGGTGTCGTTTTCTTTGTGTTTTCTCTTTTCTGTTCAATTTGGAGTGGTTTAAAGATTGGGTATTATTTTTACAAAAATGAAAATAGGGTGAGTTGGGGTAAGACCGTGTGCTTTTTTGATGAGATGAATTTTTTGGATCATTAGTCCACTTTGGAATTTTTTAATGAAGAATTCATGGTGTTACCGCAAAGTTTCTACTTTTATTTTATTACCTTAAGCTCTTAACTAGGTGAGTTAATTTTTATTTATCGAGTTATCCACAGTAAAACACCCAAAAACTGCCAATCAAAACTTCCTGTAAATTATTTTTCAATGTGAGGTAATATCGGAATTTTTTGGGGTAAGACCAGCATTCATTCTAAAATTGCAATTTAGCATATCTAAAAATAATACACAATGAATTTGAAATCAATTCAACAGCTTACCTAGATCCGTAGATTTTTATGATGGGGGTGAGATCGATTATCTCACAAATAGTGCTCCTCTAGAGGTATTGGCGCATATTGTAGGTTGCCACAATACCGCGAAAATCGAGTTTTTCGATCTTCCCCCAAATCCGGATTTACCCCAACTCACCCTATCTATTTTTTTGGATTTCTTGGTCTGCTGAAAACTGAAAACTCTACGGAGGACTGAACGCGGTAGTCGCGTATAAAGAGATGTTTTAAGAAGTGAGACTAGCGGTCCACAATGAAATGCTGATAGCAACCCTGATATATGGCATTGGGGCATGACAATGGCAGAGTAATGATGAATGGTATAAGAAATCGGAGGTGACCGAAGAAGACACGGCAAAACCAAGTGAAACAAATACTCGAGTCCGTTCCTTTTTGTTTTTAAGAGTTTTAGTTTACGATGTTGATACACTTGTTACTTATTAAGAATGCAGTGCAGCAAGATAGATAGGTATATTGGAACGTATATATGTATTTTTTTTACATTAGTTCCACACAAGAAGCTCTGACAAAAAAGGACCCGTGAGAATTTTTTTCAGAGGATGCTGGGTGGGGGGTCTTTTTAAGGAAAGTAAGAAGAGGAAATACTGGAAAGAAAAACGGTATAAGAGATGCGTGTCATCATCAGATGTGGGTCAGATCATCCGCAGTCAAGACATGGCTCACCCTCTGAACCCGGGCACCCCTGCTAGTTACCAAACGTAGCGAACCACTTGGTGTGACCATGTCACGTCAGAAGTGTCGGTTATCCGAATAATGGTTCAGGTGGCACCGGTACACATACCGCCTCCTAATTTGAAAACAAAATTTTTCAAAAACAAAATTTCTATAAACTGATACGTAGTTAATGCCGAAGTAATACAAAAAAATCGTCTAAGTTCTGTAATTATTGTAGGAATTATAGTTTATTTAGTAAGTTGATCAAAGTTTGCAGATACAAAATGCATTAATGCAAATGCATTTAATGCATTTTGCATTAATGTTCAAAGTCTTGTGTAGCCTTCTTTTCAATATAATTTTCAAAGAAAACGTCATCATTAAATTGACTACTGTACGTAGCCGGTCTCGTGACACTGGTTTTATTTTAATAATTATTTATTACCAACATTCAATAGATGGTAGATAACAAATTATTAATGGCAATTGATTTATTGCAAAAACGTTATATCATAATGTTTTTAATTATTTTTAAATCATATAATATTTATAATATAACGATGACGAACAGTGTCTATTCTCATCACTTTTATTCTTGATTTATATTCAAATAAAGATAAATATATCATTAAAGTGAGAGGTAACCAATATAAAAGTAAACAATACAAAATTTAATTTAAAAAAAAAAATTTAAATATTTCTAATTTTGAAACTGACAATTTTTTTACATTAACTCCACACAGGAGGCCTTGAGGAAAATAATTCCCCTCAGGGCCTATGTCATCTGGGATGCTGTGTGGAGGGTCTTTTTGAGGAGAGGAAGGAATGAACATTGGTCTTGAAGAGACCCATGTTGTAGGAGGGAGGAAACACAGATGCCGGCAAATCGTTCCATAGCCGAGCTGTTGAACTCAAGAACGAGTCGAAAAAACGACCCGTTCTCATGTGACAAATGTCAACCGTGTACATATGTTGGGCGCGCGTTTGGCGTGTCTCCCGACTATACACCGGTGCCGAAGGGATCAATGACGCTAGTTCCTCAGAGCATCTTCCATTGAAATACCGGTAGAACATTCGTTGCTGAATTCCATCATAATAGTCCAAAGTGTGACAGCATAACTTCCTTTTCTTAAATGCGCGCCATTCAGTCGGTTGATGTCGTAGCGGAGCGATAGTGATCTCGTTTGAGAGTCGGAACTATAAAATTTTGCCCCGAAATAGTTTAGTAGCCATCATGCAATGGAACAGTAAGGAGCGTGCGTTTGCCGTTGAGGCCTACTTTTTGAACGGATGATCTGTGATCGCAACCCAGCTCGCCTACGATGTGCGCCTAGGACGTCACCTAAGTGATTTGATCTTTAAATACTAAGTAAAACAAAACTTTAGGTATGTGCCTACATTATAAATAACAAATAAAAAAATTCTGATTCATACAACGGGTTTTATTAAGTCTTGCGCGCTGGGTTGCGACACAGAACATTCGTTCGAAAAGTAGAACTCAACGGCAAACGCATGCTTCTCACCGTTCCAACGCATGATGGCAAATAAACTGAGTCGGGACAAAACTTTATAGTTTCACCTCTCAGACGAGATCAATAGCGCTCCGCTATGACATCAACCGACTGAATGGCGCGCATTTAAAAAAAGGAAGTTATGCTGCCGCACCCTATATATTAAAACATATTTCCACTTTAATTTATTTGTGACCGTTACCGGTTTCAGCTAGTTTAAGGCCATCTTCAGACGGGTACAAATTATTCTAAATCTACGGTTTACATAATGATACGGTGGTCTATAAAGATTTTATTAAATTATATTTGTTTCTACGTCGTCTTTGACTGTTGAACTTCTAATTTTTTGGTTATTCCCAGTAGGCATAATTACTTTGGGTTAAGAATAATTTGTACCAGTCTGAAGATGTCCTTAGCAAGCTGAAACCGGTTACGGTCACAAATAAATTTTAACGGAAATAGGTTTTATAATGGTTTTAATATATTATTAAAGAAAAATAAATAAAGTGCTCACACAAAAATAAAGAAGGAATGTTTAATTAGATGTTATCAAGATATATAAGGTAGGTGTTATTTATTTATTTTTTGTTTGAAACATTTGAGTGTTAACAATTATTACAGTAATAGAATTGCCGTTAGGATGTTCATAGATATTAACACTCCGATTAGAAATGTTAACAGCATGAGTAATCAATATTTAGTTGTTAATAGACGGAAATGCTTGTAGTGATAACAGAAATAATGATAATCAAAATGAAATATAAAACATAGTAAAGTCAAATATAAAACATAACCTGCAGAGAAAGAGAAAAAAAGAAATAAAGAAAGAAAGGGTATTACAATAAAGCAGCTACGTAACTGTTCTCCACGAAGTGTAATTCATTATGTGTGAGATTATTGATAAGTAATTAAGTAGGTAATAAAAAAATAATTTTTTATTATGCCTACCTTTGTAGGTAAGAACGTAACAAGTTTTCGTGAAGTATTTATTATTAATTAATATACAGATTTATTAATACTCGACTGCGTGTTACGATCCTTATGTGTAATTAATCAAAATTTATTTGTTTAATATGATTTGAATCAAATTTTATTTGATTAATTTGTGGTATTATGTAGTTATTCATTTAAAATAATGTGATAGTGTATTTGCGGCACGTTTCAGAGATGAAGATACTTTCAGTATCGCCCTGGTGAAATGCTACCATTCAGAATATAAACGTTGCTTGAAAGGCTTCAACCGTGTTTGGTGACCAGATCTGAATAGCATACAAACGTTGCTTGAAAGGCTTTAACCGTGTTTGGTGACCCGATCTGAATAGCCAGGTTCTCCATCCTCTTCTTACCCATCGCATTCCTCTCTCATTCATTGTATATAATATGTATATTTATGACTAATAATTTATGATAATTATGATAATTGTCGAAGACATTCAGAATGCTTCCATGATGGTAGATGTAGCATTCTCAGAATCCGTTGCATTGAGTGAGGAAATACGAAATGTCCATGTCTTCAAGTGTGGTAATTATGAACTTTATTTATATATTTTTCTCAACAAAGTAAACTGGCATGAGCTTCTCTCCATCGGTGAAGTAAACTTAGCTTTGTGGATCAAATTAAGTTTTTTTTATTTAACATATGACCAGAATGCCTTGGGATGTTTGGCGATATTCTCTTCAGCATTATTAATAAAGTCTTCGTGAAACTTCTTTGCCATTTTTTTTCTGTCTGGTGCATAGCCTTGAAAAAGTAATTTATTAATGATGAGCTGTACCACGGGGTTGTAGGAATGTTTACCAGTACGCCTCAATGGAACCTTATCCGAGATAAAATTATTGATAATATTGTAAAAATGCGATACTGCAGAATTGACGAAATCGGTTAAGTTAAGTATTTTCCAATTTACTTGTGCCAGGCTCTTAGTCATCATAATAAGCCTTGTGGAATGAGGGCCGTTTAATTGACTCTTCCTTTATGACCGGGAGTTAAACGAACACAGCATTGATAATTATGGATTTATGGTGAGTATCCTCAGGAACCTACGTCTATATGTGCGAACGAATCCTACCACCATTCAATGAACTTCATTTCTGGGTTATGCATTTTATTATTAGAACATGTACAATTCAATTAGACCGCCCCCCATTCTACCCCCTCCCTATTTCCACTAAAACATCTTTCTGAAGTAACTTTTTCAAATCACTAAACTCACTTCTCTATTTTAAAAATATATTATCATGCTTATTTTCAATATTATATCGGTATCCCATATAAAATAAAATAAAAAATATTTATTTTTTATTATTTTTTATTTTGGTATAATAATTAGGAGGCGGAAAGCGGAGGCAAAATAATTGGGAATGTATGGCGAGGGATATGCTGAAATAGGCCAAAACCAAATGATATTTTATATTTTATAGCTGTTAAGTCGTTGGCCTCATAAAACTAATTTGACCGGTCAAATAACGATAGTTTAATTGTTTTGCCTTTAATAATTAGCGGCTCTGGAATTTTCTTTTTGCCTCCGCCTTCCGCCTCCTAATAATAACTTACATTTTACAACATAATTTGATGATGTTGGCCTCGTAGGGTTGCTTACCCGTGCTGAGACTCTCATTTTATAATACAAAATTCAATAAGAAGTAATAAAATTAAAAAAAAAAAAATAAAGGCGGTATTGAAAATAAATTATGTGTATTATATAATGGTTTTGTGTCTTACGTGTATAAGTTTCATTCTTTTGTTATATTTTGTTCTTGTTCTAATTCATTCTTTAATTTTGTGCCTTAATTTTAGCTTTCCTATTTTTCTTGTATCGTGTGAAGGATTGATGAATGCTTTTATTGCCCGGTATTATGGTGCATTTGTCCAAAGCTTGTATTTACCGTTGGAGTTTTAATGTTTTTTTTGTACGCTTGTTTAACGGATCTATTACTGATAGTTTGTATGGTTCCATGACAACTCCGAATCAAATCTGTTCTTTTGACATGATAACGTCTTATAAATCGATGAACGCCGGCTGCACGCACGAAAAACCATGACTCATTGTCACGTTGTGACGTTCCGCCTGAGCTGAGCGTGAGCGAGCGAGAGCGCGGAACAAGCGTTCGGCCTAAGCATTCGGCTTGTGACGCATC
Source organism: Glyphotaelius pellucidus (assembly GCA_936435175.1). Taxonomy (NCBI): domain Eukaryota; kingdom Metazoa; phylum Arthropoda; class Insecta; order Trichoptera; family Limnephilidae; genus Glyphotaelius; species Glyphotaelius pellucidus. The sequence goes on from OW386542.1 coordinate 10,172,386, forward strand.
TATCTCTCTTCCACTCCATTGTTATTATAAGACGTTATCACGTAAAATTGTCGTCCGTAAACCGACTTTCCAGACAACCAATTTTTTTTTCTTTTAACAGTTTTAATGACTTTTC